>OY728155.1:1098187427-1103789647 GCA_963277665.1 Viscum album | reverse complement strand
TTAAGAAATCCAAACTATCATGCATTAGCCATTTCACTAAACAAAAAACATAATGTCCCACTAAAAATAGTACATAAAACACCACTAAGAAAAAAACATAAAACAAAGATAAACCAAACCTAAAACAAACCCTTTACCCCACTAAACATAAAACATAAAACAAACTGTTTACCCCTGCACAACCCACCCCAAACCTGCACACTCCCCCCCACCCACTTTCAAAACACCGCCCCTCCACCTGCACCCCCCACTTGAATAGCCCCCTCCCCCACCCCCAGCTGCATAACCCACCCCACCCCCACCTATACAAACCCCCACCTCGCCCCCCAACATACTCCCCCCACTACACACCCCTACCTGTACATCCCTCTTCACTCATTGCACCCCCCTTCCACCTAAAAACCCCCATCATCACACCCCTACCCCCACCCAATTTACCCCCACCCATTGCACCTCCCACCACCTTCACCCCCCTCACTTCTAATAAATTGATTCACACATGACAGCAGAATAAAAAAAACAAATCAAATTGAAATTTTTGGGCAGCATACTGAACGAACCTCAGGTTTAAGCCAAATCAGACCAGAAAACAAAAAACATAGATGACAAACATTAAAAATAGGGTAATACTTACATATTTTAACTGTATAACAAAAAAACTTTGTGATTGAAGATGTATCTGGTGGATATTTTCCGAGCGAGAGAGGTATTAGGTCTCAGATTAGTAGTTCAATCACGTGGATGGGAGATCAGGCTTGCTGGAAATTTTGGGGAAAACTTTCCCAATAGTTTTCTAAAACTATTGGGAAAGGTAATATTTCCCAATGTTTTAGACAAACCATTGGGAAATCCTACTTAAGTCAAGGACTTTACAAACAGTTTGTACAAACCGTTGTTAAAAGGAGAATAATTTGTGTATTTCCAATGGTTTCTTCAAACCGTTGGAAAATGCTCCAGTAACTCATCCTTTACCAACAGTTTGAATAAACCGTTGGTAAAGGACCCCTATACCAATGGTTCAATAGAACTATTGTAATAAAAGTGTTGGGAAAACCCAACTTCCCAGTAGTGTCTCAACATTTCTTTTATTTTCATGTTCATATATTTTCTTTTCCTCTCCTCGCATCCTCTGCCCAAATGACCTTGATAACTCCAGTATCATCTATATAATGTAATTTTATCATGTTAATGGACTAACCATCATCAATATCCTCTCTCTCCCCCTTTTATTTTATAAATGAAATCAACGTCCAAGAGGTTCCAATTTATAGCCTTTGTGGACGACGGAGTTTCATTCTTCAATTTCTCCTTAATTAATGGTCATGAAACCATTTTTATGGTTAAAAAAGACTATAATATATGTATTATAACCAAATTAATATTAAGGAACTAGTATATGTACATATTATTTAATCATAAGACAAAAATAGTTCCTAATAATCAAAATACATCTTAAATAATCTAAGTGAAAATCATTAAAAATTCATCTAACGATTCATCCCATTTCCATGTATACCAATGATAGAAATTAACATTAACACTTATGGATGTTCATAAATAATATGTAATTTCAGTTCTGGATATTTATACCCATTCCACATGAAATCTATTACTTAAAAACAAGAAAACCGATTATGAAAATCTAGAAAACAAACACGCAGGAATGATGAAATTCAATATTATAACTTATAAATAAAGACATAAATGGACTGAAAATAATTATGATAAACAAAATAAATGTCTAATAAGTTCTTAATTAAGTTATTAATGAGTCTAATTTCATATTCCATGACCTTAAGTTCAATAGGGGACCATATTCAGATTTAAGGTAAGGGTTTTCCACCCGAACTCCCATTTTCATTCGGGTTACATTCATTGTCTAATTACCTCAATGAAATTATTATGTATTATTATGTACTCCTCATAAATTCTGTGTGAGTATTATATATATTTAAACAAACCATAATCCTTCCCTATTTTATGGATAGTTACATGTTTTAAAAGAAACATTCAAAACTGTTTACAAAATGCAAGCCCAATTCAATGGAATTTCTGAAATTCTTATCTATTTTAATGGGAACTCTATAATCTGTTTTTGGAAACCATTATCTTTATAAAATAACTCATTTTATTATGAAAATACTATCTTACTTCACTTCTTGTTTTATACAAATATTTTTTTAAAAGAACTGTTCTTTTCAAAGTTAAGGAGTATTAATCTCAAGATTTACTCAAGGATTTTATAAGAGTATCTTCATCTATTTCAACATTCTTGTTGATTATTATATATTATTTGTATTATTATTCCATTTTATCATCTACCACAATTAATTTAATGGTTTATGATTATTTTGGCTATTGATGTGCAATCTTAAAACCATTCATCAGTTTACTTTGAATGGTTAGTGTTTTTGCTTAATGTTCGGGGAAAGCTATTTAAATTTAATATATTAGTCTCAATATGAATGTGTATGTTATTTATATTTATCCCTTTTCATATTAAGAATTCATTGGACATAGTAAGTGTCAGGTGGGGCCTGCTATATACCCTTGGTGCATCGGTAGGTCTCATGAGACAAACTACGGTCATGACACAAGGCCTTGAAAAAATGATTACTTATGGTCTTGGAACGCGGCCTTGACGGTATGGTTATATTGTCCTGCACTATGAATTATATCATTATGAAAATAGTATTGATGGTTCTAGTGGTTATTCTACTAGTAGAATACCCCTGATTATGTTATGTCATGGAAATATTTACTCAGTTCATTTTCTACCATATTATGTTCAAGTTTATTTTTAGAGGCATGTGTTTTCAATGATTCACCATGTCTAATGTTTATGTTATATTACGCTGTATTGATTACCCTTACTAAGAATTTATGATCACCCCTTTATTATGTTTCATTTTCTTAACACATGAAAAAGTTTATTATGAATGACATGATGAAATACCCTAGGTGTTATGGATGTTTTCTAATGAGTTTCTATGTTTTATTTCTTTTCAAGTTGTAATGTTTAACTTATGTATGAATCTTGTTTTCAATAATAGTAAACCACTTTGTCCTTTGGGATGCTTATTCCATGTTTTTATTCCAATGTAATCAAATAAGGCATCGGCTCTAGGAAACTGGCATCAGGTCTTACAATGAATCAGGTAGTTCCTATCTTGAGGGATTAACTAATGGGATCCACACACAATTAATATATCCAACCACATCAGTACTGCACCTCGGATGATACCTCATGCATCATAGAACACTTTATAGCCTCTATCAAGATCGAGAAGAATCATAATTGATGCTAAAACAATCCTTCCTTTTAGCTCTTGAAATAATTTCTCACAAGCTTCTAACCACAAAAACATAGCACCCTTCATTGTAAGACCCGTAAGAGGTGAAATAAGGCATGATAAGGCCTGTATGAAATTCCTTTAATATATATCCATCCCCAAGAAACTCTATATATAAAACACATTTTTGGGTTAATCATAATGATTACATCACTCACCTTATCTTGGTAAACATATACTCTTGATTCCAATATAATATGGACCAATAAGTGAACTTTGTTAATCCATATGTGGAACTTAACAATATTTTCATATATCTAATACTCTCTTTGTATCTTCAAAATAATATTAAGATATATTTCATGGATTATTTTAGTATAAAAATACAGTAAGATTTCTTTTACAAAGACCATGAAAAAGGAATCTAGATAGGGATGAAACACCCTATTCATCAAATCCATGAAAATGATGAGCACGTTCATAAGACTAAATGACATAACAAGATACTCATAAAGGCCGTACCTACCATTAAAATCTATATAAGTTATGTATGATGGCCTGAATCACACTAGATGATATCCCAATCTCAGGTCAATCTTAGAGAAAACCATATACCCCCAGAGATAGAAAAAGAGATAATCTATTCAATGCAGTGAAAATTGGTTCTCAACCCTAATATTGTTAAAAAATCTATAATCCACCCATAAACAAAGTGTAATATCATCCATCTTGGAAAAAATCATGGGTTAACCCCAAGATAAAAGATTATAGATCTTCCGACTGTATCTTGATCTCATGGAGCTCAATAGGTGCCATCCTGTGTGGATAAATGGACACTAGAGATTCTTATTGTATGAGATCAATCGTAAAATATAAATTTATCTTAGGAGGTAAGATACAAAAATTATGGGGAAAGACATCCCTTAAAAAAATTTACCACGGGAGGAAAATATGATAGATATAATCCCCACTCCTCCATGAAAAGACTAGAAATATGGGAAGTCACTCTACTTATTCCATGATTTTTTAGTCCATATATACTAGCCTAGACATTCCACTCACCCTTTTTTAGACAAATTTTGTCCAATGGTTATGTAAAAGACACCCTATGGTGATAGGAATCCACATAGGTGTGATATGGAACCCAAAAATCCATCCCAACAATGACGTCAAAACTCGGTATCTCGAAGAAGAAGAGGTCCCATAGGAAGGCATAATTTATTACCTCAAAGGGGAAGTCTATGAATTGGAGTATTCCCTTTAATAGAACTTCCAATGGTGTGTCCAGGGACATCACACCATAGTAATACTGAATTTCTAAACTACGAATTTACATGGTTGATAAGAAGATAAAGGAGTGAGAAGAACCTATATATAATAAAGAAGATTAAATAGTGGAGGCTACTAGAATGAAACCTCATACTATATATGTTCCTACACTATGATGCTTAGGTATCGGCTATAAAGCCTACAACTGACCGACCCCACATCCCTGTGCTATAGTTGGACTACCCTGAGCAGCAAATCTCTGTTATCACTGATAATCAGAAGTCATGATACCATAGATACAACCTCTTCCTTGACCCTTCATACCAGTTCTACTCCAACTAACCACCTGAAACAATATAACTGATCCCACCCCTGAAGGTGGAGTTGGTGTAGAGTCTCTTCCACTGGAAGTATATGGAATAGTCTAACAGAATCCTTGAAGATGCCCCAAACGACCATAATCAAAAAAATCTATCAGGTCTCTATCAAACTAAGGCTTTAGATTCCCCTTCCTTCCACACTGATGGAATATAATAGTTCTACTAGTGTGGATACTCTGGCCACTACTACTCTGATGAGAAACCTCAAGGGAACACTTCATACTACCGGAAGAACTATTGCCCTACCTTAGAACTAAAACTCCGTGCCTTGAACTATCACCTTCCCTTAGGTTTAACTTAGTAATAAGGTCCTGTTGAATGATCTCAAAAAAATTAGGTAGGTGGAATAACATCACCCGAGTATGGATGACATATCTAATCCCATCCTTGAACCATATAGCTTTAAATAACACATCACCGACTATAAGAGGTACTAAGTAATGTAACTTAGAAAAAATCACTGAATAATCCATGAATAACATAGAATCATGCTCTAGGTTCATGAACTCTCTAGCCTGGTCAGCTCTCAGAGTCTAGGAAAATAAGTGATCATAGAAAGTATTTTGAAAATCTTCCCATACCATGCCCTGATGATGACCTGCCTAGGTAATCAATTCCCAGAAACACTTGTCTAAATCATTCAACATGTATGTTGGTAGCTGGAAATCCTCTCCGGAGTCTTATATAGATGATAAAATATAGAAAGAGTTACCTATAGCCATGAATCAGTAGCTTTGGACCTCTATCCCAAAAAAATATGGGAGGATGCTGTTGTTGGAACTCACGAGTCAGATTAGCCATAGTAGGTGCATGTCATGGAGCATGTTTCATGGATTGAATCCGATGTAGGGAACTATCACGAAGCTGAGCATCAATTCCCATATCAGGTATAATAGGAGGTTTTTCAAGTGTCACTCCTATAGGTAATAAGGCTGGATTAGGGCCAACCATATCTAGGGTGTGGTTGTTGCCACCCTCTTAGTGCCTGAAATAAGGACATCGTGGTGTTAGAGATCTAAACATTCCAAGCACACACCTCAAAACATGATTTGAGAAAAAATAGAAGCACTATCAGAAGAATAACATAAGAATAAAGCCTCACTACCAAAGGTACTACCCCAAATACCCGCTTAGGAGGCTAAGGTATTGATAAGTGCTCAAGTTTAATTTATAGGGGTTCCAGTAGATAAAGGGTCAATAGAAACTTTCCTCTTCATTTACTAGAAACCATATCATTTTATAAGTCATTTTTTATATTTTTAAGGTGTATATATATATATATCAAGGTTTGACTAAAATGGATCACTATTTCAAGTGAATGAGGACCTATATACCTTATCACTGAAATTGGAACCCATATAATTTCTATTTAACCTCATATATATTTAGTCTCAGAAGGTAACATGTAATATATGATGGGTCAACTCAGAAAATTACCCACAATAATCTATGAGGGCCCGTACACCTCATGAATTGAAACAAGTAATCACTCAATCATAGCCATAGAGAAGCTCATGTAACCAAAGGTACATATCTAGTATGGGTAGAAACCAACTATTTAAGATTCCACCATCAACCTATATAGTAAAACAATATTTATATTTAGGATGAGACTTTAAATAACTAATCCCCTACCCTTTAGAAGATGTTATCAACACAAGAATATATAGAAAGCATGGATCACTCAAAAATCACAAGAAACACAATAAATGAAATTAGTGAAATACACCTATATGGCGTGGCATGTGCATGGAATGTGAATTTTTGGTTCCTATAATGATGCATTATTGATGCTTCCTTTCACTAATATCATTGGGTAAAGGAATAAATGAAATATTCAATAATAATAATAATAATAACCATAAAATAGCATGAGAATCACCCAAGGGTGAAAGGATATCAACTGTAACAAGAAAAATAGAGAACACCATTCCTTATTTCAGGAAACTCTATGTTTACACCAAATGAGGGTTAACTATAACCACACACGACTTATAACTAAGTTCCAAAGAATTACTATTCTCCTATCTATTGTCTCAAAATAATAAGGAAAGAAAAGAAGCCTTTGATACCACATTGTGACATCCTGTACCCAGGTTCCACTTTGAGGTTCCCTAAGCCTGGTTGGACACATGGCCTCAAGCATGCCTCCCTGTATGCCAGAGTCTGTCAACTTGTTATAGGGACCTAGGGCGTGTCTATGGAGAGACTATTCCCTCATGTGAGAGTGGATCACAAATGATATGTAATAAAAAATAAATTGTGGAATCATATTTATATAGATGAAAAAAATGGACATAAAAATCCAAGTAACAAATAGTAATAATCAAAATCTAAATAATATCAGAAACAAAATGATGGTAATGTATTTTATGTTTATAAAAATATGGAAAATAGGTATACTATTGGATCCAAGTATATAATTTAATGGAAATGGAGTATGGTTTGTGTTTATTGTCAATCCTCAAAAAAAATTAGGTGGTTTTCAAAGAAATGGATTTTATAGTTAAAGTAGGCAATATTTTTTAAGGTGACATCGTTTCGTAGCATTTGATAAAATTTTGGGTCTAAAAATTGGAGAATGAAGAAAAGTTATTTTGGAAAGAGAAGTTGTGCATAAGTGTTACAGAGGTTTGGAAAGTTGTACACAAGGATTATTTCAAGATCATTTCATCAAAAAATGGAAAAGTAAAGGAGTTCACACAAGTTATATATTTTTGTGAAAAATGAGTTTGCATGAGTTTTTGTGAAAAGAGACTTGCATGAATGATACTTGTTTTCTAGGGGAAAAGTTGTGTGAAGCTATGTGCATGGTTGAAAATGACTATAAATAGGTTGATAACCCCTTAATTTTATAAATGCTCAACACATAAGGAAAATCCAAGATCTGAATCGTGAAAGTAGTGAGTTGCCTGTAAGAAAGGAGTCACACGCAAGTAGAGAGTTGCGTGTAAGACATGAGTTGCATGCGAGTGGTAAGTATCATGTAATAAGGGATTTCCACATAAAGTGATTCTTGAATCTATCAAAACCAAGTGAATATAGTGGTTTAGTTTCATGAAATATAAGGGTTTCATGAAAGATAAGGGTTGGGAAAAAGAGAAGGGTTTCATGAAATAAAACTTGCACGATAACCGAAAATCTTGTACGCATGAACATGTGTTGTGCACAAGTACTGAGTTGATCTACTTTCATGTTTTGAATATCCAGTTTGTTAGTTTAGTTCTTTCAAGTGCATCAATTCAAGACTTTACTTTATACAGTGCATCACGTTGGATAGAGAAAAATACTTTTGTTCCAATCTATTGAAGTGACCTTCAAGTCGATATACTGAGTTAGACTTCACCCAAGGTAGTGATTTAGGGGAAGTCTATGGAACTGTTCCATGAGACATAGTGTGCCATCCCTAAAATCTTGTAAAGGTAGCATTCTTGGCATAGAGTGACTATGTCTGAACTCTTGTATTCCAAAACTAGTGAAGACTATTGGATTTTTGTATGACTAAAACTCTATTGGGTTATGATCCTTAGACTAGTCCTTATTAGAGAACCAAGTAAAATTGATATGTTGTCTCTTTTCATTTGATTGTTTGATTTCTGATTGATTCCATCATATAGGTTTAACTAGTTCCTACTAACATGGGAACAATATTTATCACTTTAAAAGAAATATTTGAAACCTTAATTCACCCCTCCCATCTCCGGGTGCTCTAGGGTCCTAGAAGTGGTATCAGAGGGAAGGTTAATGTATGTTGGATACTCTATAGTAAATATATTCTCTTTTGAAGATCTGAGTTTCTTTCCTGTGTTTGCAATGAAGTGCAGTTTTGATGAAGATCTTATTATCTTTGATCTGAAGTCTATATCCACAAAAAATTATGAACATGAAAAAGAAAGAGAAGAGACAATTGTAGAAGTCTATCTTATCTAAAGAAAAGGTAGTATATATTTCTTCATTCCTTTCTAACAATGAAAATATATTGAGCTTATAAGGTGAAGAGAAGGTGGATCAGGTTTCCACCAAGAAAAAGGACAACATTTTTACAGCATTTAAGTCAAAATATTCAAGTGATCATGATGTATGTGTTAGTAACTTTGAATGTTTTCCTCAAAATAATGATACTAACAGTAGTGGTAATTTTGATAAATCTACAACCTCACATGAATTTGGAATTGAGAGATTAATAAAATATCTTCACGATATTCCCAATGAAAGTGTCACATTTTTTTGTATAATCTTTCAATTTTTTCAGGCATAGATCACCCAGTTGAAAGGAGAATATGAATCAATGGAAATAGGATTTCAAGGGAAAATTATTGAATATTTAAAGCTCTTCAGATTATTTGGAACCTTGTAAGAATAAAATAGGGAAACTAAAATATGTTTCTCAAAATACATCAAGGAATTAGAAGAGAAAGAGGTATTGAAAAAGGTTCTTGAAGAAAAGATCCATGATCTTAAAGGAAAATTGAAAAATGGCACTCATATCAAGGGTTTACAATTGGAAGAAATATACAAGAAGATCAAAGAACACGAGTCCTTGATTCAGAATAATGATAAGCTACATGAAGAAGAAGTTGTTAGAATAAAGAGGGCCTGTGAAGAAAAGATGATTATGATTGAAGATCAGAAAATCATCCTCAATATGAAATGTCTATATTTGGAAGGTTAGTTTTCCAATCTTGAGAATACATTTATTGGGACTTCACAAAATAAAGAAACAATTTCTATAGCTACTCAAATATCACTTGAGGATTCAAAAGCTAAAAGATCACCAACATGTTATATGAAGATCATGACATCATTTGATGATCTATCTCAAGAAATTGAGAAGAAACAAGTACCATCTATACCAACTTGCGTTAATTTCTATAAACCTATTATCATGAATATTATAGGTTGTAAGAAAAATAATAGACAAGTATGGATGAATACTAGTGATAGAAACCTACCACCATGACTAGGGTGGATAGTAAAAAGATTAAAAAATCGAGTTACCCACAAAGAACACAAAAATTCACTAAGAAGATCCAAAAACCATATATAGAAGATATAAGGAGATGAAGGTTCATTGGTCAATATTGTTACTACAACAGATTTGGGAATTATGCATTAAATTATTGGTACAATCCTAAAAATTTGAATGTACAAAGGAAGCCTATCTCATGGGGGAGCAAGCCTGAAATGAGGAAACAAAATCTATATGTCCAGAAGTATTTTTTTACTGAAAACATATTTGGAATTCTTGATAACATATGTGATACATGTAATGGAAGTGGTCATAATGTTGGTACATGCTTATCTCAACATGTTCCCATATCTAATAAGAAAATAATATCACAAAATCTAGCTTTTAATGAAGATGAAACCTTGGGAATAAATTATAAAAATTTTGTGAACATAAATCCTACCAAGAAGGTATCAATGAAGTATTCTGAGAAGAACTTTGATTATAAATCCATGAAGTTGAAAGATAGTTCATCAAAGAGAACTACTAAGATAGATAACACTCAGAAGAAGCCCTGTGAAAGATCCAATCTTTCTCTACAAGATGAGGAAAAAGGTCATGAGTGTTTGAAAAAAATAATCTCATGTGTTAATGAAGTTATATGTTAGTGATGCAACAAATATGGTCACATTGAAAAATGGTGTTTAACCTTACTACCAAAATAATAAATAGTCCTTAATAGGTGTAAGAATGTATCATCCATAAAGGTTGATAAGAAGAAAAATTATCCACACAAAGTGGAAGATGATGTGAAGGGATCTATTCTGCCTCAACATAAATCAGAATATATGTTTAGATGTGCTAGAATGAAGAGTAGAGTAAATGGATCAACTTGGTTGAGAAAAACATCTCAATTGTGTAGTTTATATTGATTAAGTAAGGAGGAGACACCTTATTACCTTAATATATTATTATTATATTTATGATTATAATGTAGGTAATTGTAAGGTGAAGCATGTTCTTAGGAGGATAACATGAGAAGTAGTGAGGGATGTCATATTTCATTTGATTCCAGATATGAAGAAGTTTTCATCTTTGAATGATTCCTCAATTTGGTATTCAAATGAAAACATGATTGAGAATCATTTTTGGATGAATCAAAATATGTTCTATTTTGGAAAACAAGGATAAATAAGGAAGCAACATGTTTTGATATTATTTAGGGTATCATGAAGAATAATTATTCAATAAGATTATCCTTGGTGAGGTTTTGAAAGTTATCCAATGTTGACAGTGACAAGATAAAGAACCATTTTGGTATTTTCCTAAATGCTAAAATTTCAAAAAATCTATTCTTGATGAGATTCACCGTTATGAAGATGTTGAGAAGTATTTTACTTGGGGGAAAAAATGAAGAATCACAGAGTAAAATAATAATAATTATTTCAATTTTTATCTAACTAGATTATTCTAGAAATTTCTTAAAGATAAAGTCATTGGAAAAGGAGTTTCAGGTATCAATATCAGTGTTTAGGGGGAGATAAGATCCATGTAGAGTATTTTTTGAGCTATACAAGTCAAATTCAGGATCTTTGGGTTTATTTCCAAATGGGGATAAATGAATAAATTCAATTAGTTATAAAGAAGGTGAATGAGAATAGAGAAAACAATTCAGTGTTATGAGGAAATAGTCAGAGCTTGGACATCTTTAAGCATTCCAAAACACAAGAACCCAATACATGATTTTCCAATTGTTTTTTACACCAATAATTTCTCACATAGACTTATATTCTTGGATGAGATGTTTCTTGTATATCAGGTTTTGATAAGTAGTTGGTGCTTTATTAAATTTATCTACAGATTTCCAACAAAACCTAAGGGGGGAGATTGTTGGAACCAAGCCTATTATTTTCTAGAAATAGAGTATGTTTTGGGTTTATTTTCAATACTTATATGGAATATTAGGGATGTTTCAAGGAAAGTGATCTTATAGTTTAAGAATATAATAGTATTGAAGGCTACATCATTTCCCAGTGTTTGCCAAATTTTTGGGTCCAAAAATTGGATAACGGAGAAAAGTAATATTGGAAAAGGAAGCTGTGTGGAAGTATTAAGGAGATTTGGAATGTTTTGAATAAGTCTTATTTCATGATAATTGCATAAAAAATAGAAATTTAAAGAAGTGTGTGAAATTTATAGATTTGCGCAAAAAAATGTGTTTGCATGAGTTTGTGCGAAAAGAGACTTTTGTATATGATACTTGTGTGATAAGGGAATTGTTACACAAAACTATGCATAGGGTAATAAACTACTATATGTAGGTATATAACCCCCTCATTTCAATGAGGTTCAACACATATAGAAAATATGAGATCTGAATCACATAAGTAGTGAGTTTCGTGCAAGTAGGGAGTCACACAAAAGTAGAGAGTTGCGCATAAGCTAAGAGTTGTGTGAAAGTTGTGAGTTGCTTGTAAAGAGGGAGTTCTATGAAAAGTGTATGCTAAGTCTATCAAGAACATGTGAATATTATGGTGTAACTACATGAAAGAGAAGTGTTTCATGAAAGATAAGTGTCTTGAAAAAGATATGGGTTTCACAAAATACAACTTACATGAAAACCCAAAATCTTACGCACATGAACAAGTGTTGCGTGCAAGTACTGAGTTGAGGTGCTTTCATATTTTGAATATACAATTTGTCAGTTCAGTGTTGTAAAGTGTATCAATTCAAGACTTTGATGAAAGTAAAGTCTCATGATGGGAATAGACAATGAATACACTTCCAATCTATTGAAGTGACCTTCAAGTTGATAAACTGAGTAAGACTTCATCCAAGGTAGTGAGCTAGGGGGATTCTATGGAAGTGTTCTGAGGGATGTAGTGTGCTATCCCTAAAATCTTGTAAAGGTAGTGTGCCTAGAACAGAGTGACTGTGTCTAAACACTTGTATTCCAAAACTAGTAATGATTAGTGTATTTTGGTATAATCGACACAACATTGGCATATGTTCCTTGTACTATCCCTCAGCGATAAACCAAGTAAAATTGGTGTGTTTCCTCTTTGAATTTAAATGTTTGAATGCTAATTTATTCCATAATATTGGTTTAACTAGTTCCTATGAATGTCGGAACAAGATCCATCACTTTAAAAGAAACATTTGACACTCTTATTCACCTCTCCCCTTTTAGGATGCTCTGGGGTCCTACATATACATGGAAACAAGAAATATATGCTATACAAAAGAATATAAAAGTAGTAAAAAACACTCAAATCATACTGATATCGTGATTGTTCATCTGTTACCAAACTCCATCCTAATGAAAGAAATCAATCTCATGTGTCCAAAGAGGGATGCTTCCCATTTTCAACACCTGTATACATATAATCTAATCGGGGTACTAATGGAGGACCATATAAGGTGTGAGATAAATCTCAATAGGCCGCAACCAATGAAATACATTCCATCCAGTCTATGAATATAAAATTAAATAGTGTAAAAGTTTATATATATTTAAATTAATGCTATAATGATAACTGATACCCACTACATCCTCATACTCAATGTCTTTGAACATGTAATCATGTAATTAATTTATTTGAGTTCAGTTTATATAAATAATTCATGTGAGGTATAACAAAACTAACAATGTATCATGATATTATTAATAATAAAGGATCCAAAGTGTAATAAAGAATCCTATAATAATGATAATAGTAATAGAGGATCCATGGTAATAAAAAATTAATCCTAGATAATGATAATAAAAAAAGAGGACCCAAAGTAATAACAAAGGCATCCTTGAACTTAGGGGTCAAGCCAACTTAGTGATAACATGTATCTTGGTTATAAGGGGTTTGAGCTTAATCCAAGGTGCAACACCTAAGGCATTCCACTGTAACAGTTCTAATCAAGTCTGAGGATCTCATCTATGGTAAAATGATCTAAGAATCACTGATCCAAATTGGGTAAATCCATAATTCCATGTTTCTAAAGACATTAATCTATATCCAATGACTATATCAAATGAATCCAAATATCTTTGAGATAGTGAAGGGATCCTGTGAAATCATTCAAGGAACCCCCTAGTAAAAAGAACCATGTTCCAAGGAAAGTATCTCCTTTGGTAACCAGATAGTAGAATCGTAATGGTTCCCTATGAGTGTTGAAGGCATTCCCTAAATAATGAAAGGAATAGCTCAAGTATGACCATTTCTATAAAGATAAAAATGTCCATATCAAATAGGCACATTATACTTAATTCATTATTTAATTTTGGTCATTGAGTACTCATTCCATTTAATAAATTTTAATGTTTATTCCAATGCTTTTCACACTATGTTACCAAGCTAATTTGTATATGAAACAAATTACACATTCATTTTATAAAAAATTAATGGGTTCATTACATAGGGACATTTAACAAATTATTAAATTTATTTCATATTAAATTGTTAGTTTTATTCCTTTACCTTTTATACGCATGACAAGGAAAGATAAGGACATGCAACTAGGTGCAATTCATTTATAATTAACTAGGCCAATTGAAATATATTAATATACTTTCCATTTAACATTTTTAAGGTTTATTAATTAATTATAAAACTTAACTAAGAAGGTTCAAGTGTAAACTATACATGTGCTATCCATTTAGCAATTAAGGATCTATTGATTATATAAAAACACTTACCTTAGAAGAGACAAATGATATCACACACGAACGGTGACACAAACAGTCTTAACAAACCACTAAAGGCATAATAAAGAGAACACTCTACTTGCGGTGAATGGAATTGAGGTTATAATCTCTAATGATAATGAACAAATATAGAAGGGGCTCTAGAATATGAGAATGGATATATCAAGAAAGGAATATTAATTTAATAGGGAATGCCTGATGAAATCATCATGCACTAAATGATGATAGTTTAATAAATGGTGATACTTGAGGGATGATTCATATACCACCTATCTTGAGGCTATCACACTCTCCTCATATAGTATCATCCTTTAGTTTGGAATGGATTAAAAGAAATATGAAGAAAATATTAGCACCCTAAAAAAGGGTATACGAGACTACATCAAAATAGCATCATTGAAGGAAACATGAATGATGAAACAAGCCTAAGGAATAAAGATCTTACCTAGAAGAAATGAATGAGACCAACAAAAGCTTGATTGGACTTTAGATGAAGGAGTTATCAAGAAAGCTATGTTAGAGGAGGCTTTGGATCTTTCTACACAAGGGAGAATCCTCTACTTTTAGAAATTAGAGAAATAAGGAGGAAGGGTGAAATTGAATATATTTAAGGAAAAAATCATAAATTTACCCAAAACACATGGTTTTCATGGTTTGGTAGCATGGTTGGTCAAACTGTGTGCCAACCATGCACATTGAACTAAATCATAGGGGACCTCGCATGGTTAGGCCGTACAGTTTGAGAAACCATGCGCCAACCATGTTTTATGGCTATGCTAAAAATTATAGACAACCCACATGAGTTTTCTCACTTAGAAACATGGTTTACTCAAACCGTACAACCTCCTTAAACCCACTTCTCAGCCCTCATTATTTAGGGTAACCATGAAGACTAGCTTGCACAATTTATACTAACCGTATGACCAAGTCCTTTTCTCCACCGGCTGGGGTTACAAACTATGAATAAGCCTCAGAAACCATCAAAACCACATTGACCTCATTAGGAATCCATATTAGGCATGATAAAAAGGATTAAAATTAAATTTAAAGAATCCATACCTAATAGAAAAACAGGGTTTTATAGGAAACCTAGTTTCAGTGAGTGAGGAAATAAAAACTTTCTAGCTCACCAATCATTCTCCAAATTTTTCATATTAGTGAATGCTAATGTAACATATTCAAAACAAGAAGGGAAACCATATTTAACAAAATAAACAACTTCATAATCAATGTACATAAGATATGGAATCATTTTGTCCTTATAAATTGGATAGTTCTTTTTATCAAAGTTAAGAATCCCTTTGAAATTCAAAAAGTTTTGAACATCCCTGAAAACATCTATTTTCCAAAAATTTCTGTAAAGATTAAATTAAGGAAACCTCACCCTGATACCACTTGAGAGGGATAAATAAGATCTGTTTGATCATTGAGAGGTGTAGGTGTGAAGTAGTGAAATTCCTTTTTTTATGTTTTCTTAGTTGAGAAACAACCTTCATCACTTGTTAGAGAGATAATAATTTTATGGAAAACAAGCACCCAAAACACAACCATCAGAACAAAATAATTTACAAGATTTACTACTCAATAAGAGTATCTATTACTTAGAATTGTTTATAAATAATAAAATACCTCAAAACCACTAGAAAATAATCCTTTTAATGTGCTTACCACAAGAAGGGTGTATCCTTACACTTGGGTTTCAATATAGTCAAATGATAGTACATGTTCCCCTCGAATAGTAAAATGATATATAATTTTTTAAAAAACTATTATAAACTCTAACAATGGAATTCTATATATTGAAATCAAGATGCTTGAACTTTCTTCAAAATTTATTTTCATAAAAGTACTTATTCTACTTCAATCTCTTTCATAAGAGTAAACAAGTTCTTCATTCTTGAAATTATATATGAAAAATCTTTCCAATCACCCATTTATTTGATAAGATAAATCTAGTCATAAATATGATGAAATCTATCTAGTTCCTTCTAAATACTAATACCA
Source organism: Viscum album (assembly GCA_963277665.1). NCBI lineage: Eukaryota > Viridiplantae > Streptophyta > Magnoliopsida > Santalales > Viscaceae > Viscum > Viscum album. Next base: position 1,103,773,054 of record OY728155.1, on the reverse strand, counting down.
CTTCTTATATGTTTTTTGTTTGGTCACCTTAGAATACACTCTATCCAATACCACATGATATGAAAACTTTGTATGGTATCTTTCTCACCAAGTTTTCATTAAATAGTTCATATGATCAAATTAACACTTTATAAATGCTTCACATCACTTCAAAAATATTTCAACAACACTTTATAGATGCATCAAACCCCTTTATTTAGGAAAGGTTCCTCCAAGATTTTAAGGAAACATGAAAACATCAATTAAAACTTCCTTCTCTATTTTTACTATGCACAACATGAAAACTTCATCTTATTGATTGAATTTAAAGGTCTTTAAGAACCAACATCAATATGCACCTTCAAACTTCTTTTTGGATTGATAAGAATCACTAATATTTCCTCTATGATATTTGGAATATTTAATGATCAGAATAGATTAATAACATTTGAAATATTTATGAAATTTTCATAAATTACTTAGAAACAGTTCAAATTTATATTACTCGTTTGTTTGGTGATACTTTGTAGGAAAACATCTGGCTTATGAATATCTGTCCAATGTTCCTACACGACCTTTTTAGAAGGCCTTATATGTCTTCCACCAAACACTTCCAGCATCCGATGACTTACATCAGAATTCTTTAACTATTTCCTTTTCACACCATCCTATATCTAATGAAATTCATATAGAAAAATATGTCTGATGACTCAGAGACTTCCATCCAATCATCCTATAATAACTACACTTTTCAACTTCATAATTTCCCATCTGGTTGTCTTTGTAGAAACAGTAACACATCAAAAGGATCATATGATATAATATGAAAAATGAATTTTTTGTAGATTGTACGATCATCTTTATCCAATTACATTACTAAAAAACTTCTAATTATACTTTGATAACATTATTATGATTGAGAAAGATTAAAAAATGATTGTATGATATCTATTTGTACCACCATAGTTTTTAATCATACAAAATATTTAAACACAAACTCTACGCATCCAAACTTCTAACCAAAAGATTATGTCTAAAAACACTTCCATAGAATCATCATAGTGTGAACTTTGTCTATAAAAATTATTTTCTTCCCCTTTTGTCTTGGCTTGGATCATGAGGTCTTATAGTAATCATGATGTTAATAAAATTAAGAATACCAAATCATCTCTATATTTCATCATCGAGCACTCTGTCTGATGGATATTGAAATCATGAAAATATAATCAATAATCACAACACTCAAGACGATAAACTCAGATCAGTAATGTACATTTAATAGAAATAGTTAAGTAAACTTAAAAAAATAATTTCCATCTGAAAACCATTGTTGAAAATCTTAAGAAAGTAGGGTCATTTATGTTTAGAAAAAAAAATACAACCTTATATGATTCAAATTTATTAATTAATAAGAACCATAACCAACATATTCTTATCATATATTCTCCTCAAAACATCATGGTTCCAAAAGTTTAAATTCATTTTTAATTATAGTTTAATTTCCTTACAAATGTTTAAAAATAATATTTTTTTTTGTTTCCCAAACATTATACTTTTTATTCTTACGAGAAGTGTGAATGGTATCTTTGTTTTAACAGTTACCAAATGAATGTATTTCCCTGTCATCATAATTATTATTTCATTTTAATATTCCTTTATAAGATTCCATTGTTATTTTCAAAGACAAGTGTTTTCCAATTTTTTATAAATTTTAATAAAATATTATCAAAAGAAAATAAAATTCTCTTTATTTTTAGAGAAATTTATTAAATATTCATTTAAATTTATTTTTTATCTACGGAAATATCCTTTATTATTTTCTTATACTTCAATGGGGATATGTTATAATGAAACCATCTTTATTTTTTTCACTTGATGGATTATTGTTGTTTTAAAGAGATTGTCATGAAACCCATTTCTTTTGAGGAACAAATCATGTTATAAGGGAATGAAAGATGTTAAAATATTGATATTTAAAATGAAAGATTCCGTGTGTTATATTAATTTATGTTATTTTGGAAATTATTGATAATGATGGGTGAGACTGATATAGATCATAACGAAAAGTAAGTATGATATAACTTATATGATATGTGATCCTGATATAGATTCTCTCATCATAAATTCTCTTGAAAATATCATAGTTACAATAGATTAAATTCATTTTAACTATATTTGAATGTATTTACAGTGGTTTAAAAGGAATCATTTCATTGTTTTCCAAAAATTGTACATTTTGTTTTTACCCGATGTGTGAAAGGGATCTTTGTTTTAACATTTACCAAATGAATGAATTTTACTATTATCATAAATATTATTTTATTCGAAGGTTAATTTTATAATTTTACACAAATATTTTCATTGAAAAGTGTTTTTCTAGTATTATATATATTTTTAGAAAATATAATCAAAAGAAAAGGATATTTTACTTATTTTTTAAAAAAATTCTTAAGTAATATTTTAAATTTATTTTTTATCTATGAAAATATCTTTTATTGTTTTCCTATGCTCTAATAGGGATATGTTTTAATGATAATATCTTTATTTCTTTCTGTAGACGGATTATGATTATTTTAAATATAATTTCATGAATCCCATTTCTTTCCACATGCAAATCAAGTTATAAAGGAATGAAATTTTTTAAAATATTAATGATAGAAATTAATTCTTCCATGTGGTATATTAATTTATGGTATCTGGACATTATTGAAAATGATCGGTGAGTATGATACAGATCCTGATGATGAGAGAGTATGATATAGCATGTATGATAGGTGATCCTAATATTTCTATCCAACGCATTGGGTAATGTTTTTTCTTTTGAAAGGTAATAAAGAGGGGTTTAACTCAGGAAGTATTTCCTTGGATTTAACTAGGATCCAGTTATTTCTAACATGAGTGAATATGAGTGATGATGATAATGTTCCAATAAACTAAAAAAAATCTATATGTTTTCTATGAGTTTTAATGGTTCCTTTGATCATGTTTGACATTACATGGATCATTATTACTGATTCTTATGACTCTTTCCTTAGTTAAATATTTAACCCATGTCACATGTTTAATGATCTATGTTTTGAGGGGTGTAAATTATTTTATGTAATGATCATGCACTGTTAATATGTTCTCATACCTTTATGATTCTATTATGATCAAATAAGATATTCAGTTATTAATTTATAAATTTACCCTTATTGAGAATTTGAACTCACCCTTTTTATGTTTATTTCCCCAGGTTATAAAGAAATATGTTATCTAAGAAAGGTATAGAAGGGTTTGATGTGGGTGATGATGAACAATCAATGTGGAATGTAATAAGTTGGGTATAGTGGAAAAAAATTCTCACATAAAGAAAGGAGTATTGTTTTGTAAGAGTAATTCCTAATTCTATAAAACTCTAAACCTAAAATTTCATGGTAATGTAAGTGATCTAATATCTCTGTTTGATGTTGAATGTTTATGATAGAAAAAATTGGTTCATGTTTATTGGTACAAAGACATAAATGTAATTATTATGTTTCTAGAACAATATTATGCAGTTTTCATTCAATACTATTATAATAACTAAATATGTAACACCTTAATGTTATATAAATATTTTCATTGAAATAAAATTAAAGTATTTGATTGGGTTCCTTTCACGCAACTTTGATTCTAAATGGACCGTAATAAAGTAATCCTTTATAATATAGTTGTTAAATTGGAAGACATGGTAATAAAAAAGTATGAAAAAAATGTATAAAGTTTTTAAATAATTAAAATTTATTGATTAACTTGTAATAAATAAGTACTCAATTTTTAGTAAAGTCAATTTATGCTTCAAAAAAATGTTTTCTTAAAAAAATAGGGTTTATTTCATTTTTTACAAAAACTATAGTTACATAAAACCATTTTTAGAAATTTTATTTTATTAAATAATTATCATCTTTTAAATCCACATGTTAATATTATCTTATTGTAAATTTTAATTTTTTTTAAAAAGGTTTAATATTCAGTGAAGGGTGAAAATACAATCTATATATTTACTAAAGTTGGAATTTTTTCTACTAATATGCTACCTTACCATGTTTCCACGATACCCAAACCCAATTATTCTACCTCCAAACCCAAAAGAATATTGATGTATGCCTCCCCCGATCGGGATTTACGTCTGGTTCTACTAGGGTTCTCGCTCCCCTCCCCAAATCGCCAATCCCACTCCCATTCCCGACTCTCCCCTCTAATCCCCCACTGCCTCTGTGTGCTCCACCTCTAAATGCTCCACCTGTGATTCCTTCGCATTTAGCTCCTATTCCTTCGGCTCCTCCACAATTGGAAACTCCTCCTTCTACTCTTCCACATTCGAGTCCTCTGCTCCACCTAATGTTCTCATGCCCTTGACCGCACATCAGATAACCTATTTTATGGATTTCAAATCCTTTTTGGATGTTTTTGTTGGGATAAATCCTTGGTGGATTACTCATAGAGCGTCTTGGGATTCTCACATTGAGCTGTTGAAGAATCGACAGTGAGGTATCACCGTAATTACTTTCTCGACTGAAGAGGTTCAATATCTTTCCTTTGATCTCTAATATAAGTTTCTTCATATATTTATCAAGCGTATACCCTTGCTTTATTTTCTGAAAATAACCCTAAAATCCATGTAATTAACCTCCCTTATGTCCATCATTTTTTATTTGCAGTTGCACACTATTAACTCATACAATCATACTATAAATTTCCAACTCTAATACTCCAACTACTTGCTATCCTTCTGCTTGACCATTGTTTCTTAAACCATCTATTTACCAGGGTTTATATTTATTTTCTATGTTTCATTAATGCGAATACCACTCTAATGACCAGGGTATTGTAAATTTTGAGGTTATTATGTATCGATGAATTTTTTCTTTACCTATTTAAATATTTTAGGATATGTAGGCTATGATATGTAATCTCAAGAAGTGATTCTTCTTCTATTTTGTTTCAGGTATGAAAAACCAACTTCTCTTCATAATTATTTTTTCTAGTTTTAACTGTTTCGATTAGAAACACTAATTCCATTTCATTCCATTGATATTCTCCATGAACACATCATATAATAATTTTTTTCGAGTAGTTTTTTTTAATTTTATTTTTTCTTTTCATTTAATATTTTATTTGTTTCTTTATAATGCATATATCTAAATTCCATATTTCCATTCCAACGTTTTCTAGAAAAAATAGAGGTCATATAAATTCTTCTATTTTTTTGAAATTAATATTATTTTTCATTTATTTGTTTAAAATAAAACTAAATGAGGGGTTTCGAGTAGTGACTCTTCTTCTATATAGTTCTAGGTATGAAAAAATAATTTTTTTGTGTAAAATAGAACTAAATTTTTTTTATCATTTATTTTTATATATATCAAATGATGTGGGAAATTTCATTATATGTTTTTGTATTTTATTTCTTGTGTTTTTTTTACAAAATGTTCACTAAATATTCCCATCTACTTGACTCTTATGTATATGGTTGATACTATATATAGATATCAAATTTGTACTATTTTAGTTTGTTTAGTTGATATACCCAACATGCATTCTGTATTGATTTTTTTGTTTCAAACTGAAAATTCCGTAAAAATTTTGATTAGTTAATTTTTTAATGAAGTTGGTTGAATTTTTTTTGCTTGACTTTTAACTGAATATTCCATTTTAATTTTTTATTAATTGTTAAATTGTTATGTTTTTTGTTAATGAAGTTTTCTATGTTTCTTTTACTTTGAATTTTTTTTTCTATAATGGATTTATATGTTTATCTATGAGATAATATGTTTTCTCTTTCAGGTTTCTAAATAATGAATATTTAGTTTGTCATTCATAAATTAATATGTCATTTTCTTTTTTCAAATATCTATAATTTTTTGTTTTTATGGTGTTAATGAATTTTTTTTAAACAATATCATTATGTATGTTTTTATTTTGGATGAGATATATGCTGTTGTAATAAATAGAACATGCATTTGAGTTATTTAATTTTTGTTGTTATTGTTGAGGTGTGAAGTATATGTTAAGGTATATTTAGACCAACTAGTTTTAAAAATGATAGGTAGTGATTTCAGCAACTCTAGTTATGATGAAGTTCATGAGAATTTACGTATCCATGTCACACCACACATGGTATCCATATTCATCCCTTCAAATTCTTCATTTCTAGAATCCGAATTATCAATTTCAATCAATTTTTGTGCATTTTCCATAATGAGTATTAGGAAGACAATGGTGAATAGATTGGATTTACCATTTTATCATTGGGCTTGAAATATTGATTACACATATTTTTTGACTGAACAAGAAACAATTAAGTCATCACCCCATTTTGTTCAGACTCAATTTGAGAATGAGTAGCCTAAATATGCATATTCGCATTATCATATGTAGGTTATATATGGAGTTATAATACATGATTTTCACATGGCCTTTATTTTTTGGTTTCACTAATTTCATTACTTTGTTTATTCGGGCTCATGTTTGTAATTTTCAAGAGACAGTTGTGCAAAATTCTGAGTGTGAATGAGTTACACCTTTCTTAATTATTTTAATATATTTTGTCCAATTGTATTCCTATATTAAGTATCACTATTTTGTGACTTCAAAATATTGAATAATCGTGTTCATTAACTATTCATCATACTGTAATATATGTTATGTGACCATTTACCTGTAATAATCATGTTCATTAACTATTGTGACCATTTACCTAAAATAATCATGTCCAATATTAAGTATCACTATTTTGTTATTTTAATATATGTTATGTCACTATTTACCTATAATAATCATACTGTAATGAAAAAATTCATTATGTATGATGATATCATTATGTTATATATTGTTTCAAATACTCATATTTCAATTTTAAAAACTATTTATTCTAAATTTTGAACATTAATGTAAAAATATTGTTGACTGTCTAGGAAGTTTACATAATAACTGAATAAGTCTTACATGTGCTACATAAATTTTTGTTGTAATATTTCATTACTAATTATCCTAAATTTAAACTTTATATTTCTAATTTTTTCAATTGTTTTGTACAAAAATTATTCACTATTTTGTGGAAGTGGTGGTGGGTCTATCTATGTCAAGGATATAGTTGGTGTGGAAGCACTGTTGTATGCACCAGGCAGTCACTGCATATAATCCATTGGTCAGAGCTATTCTAGAACAATATATCCATCCCCTGTAGAAGGTATCATTAGAAGGTTAGGATTCAAATGGTCATCGATGGGTGCCCCATGATGGTTGAAGTCGATTCATTATTTTGTTATATAAAGGAAGCAGACCCGCTTTCATCCATCATGGTGAACCTCTTCTATTCTCACTTTTTCCCTATATGCATTGCCACTGTCTTTGACATATTTGAAACTCACCCACCACAGTAAAACACTCTTAAAACCTTTCCCCCTACTTTGCTGAATGTTAAAATGTACAAATATATAAAAAATATGTATACATTTTCATGCGAGGAACTACTTTATGTCATCCGGAGAGGTCAGCACAAGGTCATCCACGAGTAGACACCTTTCCTATGCCATTCTTCCTTGGTTGATAATATTGTTATTGTCCCAATTTCTAATTATCTACTTTCATACCGCTGCATCAGCTATTTTGATTTAGATGATGACACAATGATAGAGGTATTTTACTATTCCATTTTTATGTATAACTTATTTCCCAGTATTTCTTATCACCTATATTTTATACTACAAGGTTCTACAATATAGTGATCCCAACATCCCGAATAGGGGCTCCACTACAACAACTACTAACACCTCTAATGGAGGGATTCATTTACTAACATGGCCGTATACTGAAAGTTTCCTAGGAAGACATGAGGAATTATGAAAATCTATAAGCTGTTGCTACAACACTCATCTTATTTTTAAGATAGTAAGATTTCATTGTAAACATATTGTAATGTTTTATCAATTTGAATCTTTTTCTTTTACATTGAAACATACTATTTTAATTCTCATATTTCTATATTCATTATTACTTTTTCTTATTTCTATTTTATGTTAATAAAAATTTTCTTTCGTAAACACAATGTTTTTGAGTTTACTGTAACTTCAGTACAACAGATCATTTTATTTTGTCTCATTTATTAGTTTATTTTACATGTAATATATATCTCTTGTGATACATGTTATTGAAAAATGGATTATGTACTCTATTTGAGCAGTGGATGAGGTTTTTAATTTGACTGGTGGATGTTTTTATATCATTGAAACATGTATTTTATTTTAGTAGTGGATCATATTCTTATCAATGATTTATCCTTCAAATGGGTTTTATTTTCATTTTTGAATTGTTTTTAGTGATTTTCATTCACACTTACTTTCTTCATGGTGTATCTCATAGTTTCATATCAAATATAAATATTTTTTCTTAAAAAATTTATTTTTTCATATTTATTTCTCATATGATTATTTAGGAGCACATGTTTGATGTTTTAGTATTTCGTATCGGGCAAGATGATATTGATGCTACAGTCCGATTGTTAACATAAGAAACTCAAAAAAATGGGAGAAAGTCTTCAGGCATGTTTTTCATATATTTTAAATAATTCTATAAATATTGTGATAGTTGAAATCTTACTATATACCATATTACATCGAGTTTAACATTTTTTCAACTCTTACTATTGTTTCAACTCAAACTATATAATCTCTTTCTTTGAGGTTAACATTGGTTCAACTCCGAAAATATAATATCTATCATATCCTACTATATATATAGTTTACCCCAATAAATTCACTTTTATAAAACTCTAATTCTCTTAAAATAATTGGAAATGTTGTCCATGATGGTAGGTTATATTTTCGAACACATACCACATCCAAGAGTTTTTTACTGTAGTATTTCTTAGAATGATTTGTAACATTGTGATGTCATTTTTTATTATTGTTGATCAAAATTTAAAAATAACTTGATATTTCTATTTGTAGGTTACCAAACCATTTTTTTCACATATTCAGTATGCTCTACATTAATATTGATGAGGGAGTTTCTCTTCTTTGAGATCACTGGATCATATACACTCTTTGAGCAGTGGATCATGTATTTAATTTGAGCATTGGATTTTTTAAGAGAATTGTTTTTATTTGAGTAGTGGATCATGAATCTTTATTGATCATTGGATCATTTTTCATAGAATTGGAATCATATCACTGTGTGAATGCACAATTGAGTACTATTTTTTAAAAAACAATTATTGTTTTCTAGTAAAATCCTCATTATGTTTTTAATTTGATCTAAAAGTAAAAAAGTTTCCTTTTAATTATATAAAATCTAATTAATTACATATAAATCACAATTATACTTTATTTTTTTAGAAGTTTATTTTTGGGCATAAAAATACATTTTTCTAGAACATTTTTTATTCATACAATGTGTTTTCTATTAGTAAATTAAATTAATCTATATTGACTAATTTTTTTAAATAAATTTTATATATTATATATTATATATTATATATTATATTTTATATTTTAAAATTCATTTTATTGTTTTTATAGGGGAAGGAATGGAAGTAAATTTTGTTTTATGCTTAAAATTTATTTTTTCTAAAATGGGGATTTATTGCATTTTGTGAACATATTAAAAATTAAATTATCTAAATTATATAAATTTAATATCGTAAAATGGATTCCATATTTAAAATTATAACATTTAATATAATTAAATATGGTAAACTTAATTTTTTGTTATAATGAATATTAAAATAAGTAATTTTTTTCTATGGGTAAGGTTAAATTAGGTTTTCTGAGAGTTTTAGACCAAGAGATAAGGGTATGATTTCCACCCACACATGTATAATTATTATTAGTCTAATATATATAAAACATATATTATTCTAACATTGAATCCTTTTCTATTTGGAGACACTTTCCCATTAATGTGACCTTATATCATTGATATCTTTTAAGAACTAACATGTGTGTCCATCCCCTCACTTATAGAAGGGAACCTCTTCTCCTCCATTATTCACACCATTTGAGCCTTCTATATTTGAAAATATCAACACAAAAACCTTAAAATATTCCTTCCCTTAATCCTATATCTTATTTTATTCTCATAAGACCAATACTTAAAGACTTATTTTGTAAGTCAAAGGAGTTATTTCAAAGAAGTGGTATAAATCTTAACCAAGCTCTTTCGACTTTATTTCCTCTTATACTTATGTTAAAATGTTTGTATCCATAAAAAATAATGAATACAAAATATTAAATATACTTTTATATTATTATTATTATGGAATGACCTTTTCAATGTTGGAGTGAGTTCTCGGGACACAACTCCTTAATTTACATTGATTATCATTAAATACAAATTGATATATACATGTGTTTATTATTACCATAATAGAGTTGATAATCATGCATCCACTATTTACATAGTAATTTATTTAGATTAAATGTATTATAACATGGTTATAGTAGGTCCCAACTATAATTATAACCTTGAAAAAATATGATAGTAATCTTAAATGTATATGTCCTTGGGGGTAGATACATCATACTAACAGGTCACAGATGATGTATGACTCTCATGTGTTGGGGGATTATAAACATTGAAACTTCTTCTCATGAATTCAAAAATAGTGATCTTGAGTAGATGAGATCATTAGGACTTACCCACTAATAGTAACACTACATGTCCAAGTTTCCTTGGTTGTTCCAATATATGAACATGCGTATTGGTCTCCAAACATGAGATCATTATCAATGTGTACCATTTGATCACGTACTTTGATTCAAGGTGAAAACCATGACATTGAATTTGTGGAGATATAACTTGTGTTAGGTGAATATTTGGTGGTATGGCATTAGTTTAATGATGAAGATATAATTTATTTCTTTCGAGTTAGGGAAGAGATATTTCATGGGCCTAGGTTGACCAGGATGGTAGTACCATCATTAAATCCAAGGCCATGGTAAAGAAGGTAAGTCCATCCTGTAAATTCCCAAAATATATAAATCAAAAAAGTATTATGACACAAGTATGCATACTACTTTATGAGATATCATAAGGCAAAAAGAATAAACTATAATAATGAATTTGTTGGAGGTAGTCATAGCTATGACATTTTTTATCTCCTTAGGGGCTATGATGGGCTGATAGAATCCACTCTTGGTCTGTGGGTTAGACTCACTGCTATTGAGATAATAACCTATAGGGTTACACACTAAGTGTATCCACAAGTTCCACCTACTCATATTAATAGTAATTTAGGACTAAGTGCGACCCATGTGTGGCAGCCAATGAACGTTCGAGTGCGACTGACTAAATTTAAAAATAATTTAATTATATTATTAAATTATAGAATAATGATTATTGAATTTATTTCTTAAGGTATTCACAAGTTTATTGATCATAAAAATGAATATGAGAAAATATAATTTTTCAAATGAAGATAACAGGTTTATGCTATATTAAATTATTTAGGGAGCTTAGATGATAAATTAATGGTTCATATTTTATCAAATAACATGTTTATGTTTTATAAGTGATTGATAAAATATTTATGAGATTTATAAAACGTTTATTAATTAATATGTATGAGAAAAATTCTAAAATGATGTTTATTAATTTACAGGGACCAACGGGAAATTTTGGAAAGTAAAAACTAGGTATAAAAACTCAATTTATCCTCTTAAATAGTGATATGTACCATTTAGATGAGTATAGAGAGATGGACTATATCCTATCCTCTCCCCTCAAGCTCTTAAATAGATATTGTTAAGGAATAATAAGGTCATATTGATCCCATCTTCTCAATAAAATCTATGTTCTTTATATGATCAAAGGAAAATCATAATGCTCTTCAATTTCCCACACTAGAATTTGGGAATAATAGATCAATGATCCAAGAGCTATGGTTCCTATGTGGATGATCTAGAGGATGCCTAACTTAGAACCTTTAAGAAATTACATAATTATAGGGAGCAAATCAAATTATCAACTTCAAAAAAACCAGGTATCATTGAATTTTTTTATGATTAAATTGAATTTCATGTTATCCTTTAAAATATTTAAGAAATATTTTTTGGGGATTTAATTTTTTTTAACAAGAATCCAAACCCAAAATTTTAATTACTTCTTTTTCAGGATTTTTTTCACCCATGGATACTTCTATTTTCATTAAAGGTAACTTGAAATTATTTAAGTCATAATGTTTAAAATATTGATTAATATTTCTATTATTAATAAATAGGGTTTTGATATGATCCCAACACAACTGATGATGTGTTGATCTGAGTTTATATCACCATGATATGGCCGATAAAAGATTGATAGGTACTGTGTAAATATTGAGATGGAAATTAATGTTTTATGTTTTTTAGTTACATTAATGTCTATCGGTATGGAATATTTTTACCTAGATAATGATGCGAGTAAGTTTCAAGTTATTCAGATATACTGAAAGCTGGTTTGGGTAGTCCGTTGGAAATATAAGCTACCTATTTAAGCTTATATCATATTTCCAAAAATAAAAATGGGAACACAATGCTTACATTGGAAGCTTATAAAAAATACAAAGATTTCACTGGGAGATTGTTTAAAGAAAGGAAAAATCCTCCCTTCAAAGATTGATTAAAAAAGAAAAAAGCTACGATTGGATTTTTTAAATATATATATATATATATATATAAACTAACACACAACCCATTTATACTTTTATTATATATATATTTATATATATATATTATGTCATTTAAATGAATATCCAACTACACTTGGGCCATACCGGTGTAGTACGGGTTCAACCAGACCAACTCGTCACTAGTCCTAAATTAATTAATAGGGATTGATTTTAGGTCTAAATTGACTTAAAAAATTATGAAAAAATTTCAAAAATTAAACTTAGTGGTATGGAATCAAATAAAATTATTTGAGGTGATGTGGGACCTATACATAATTAATTAAAATTGTTTTAATGAATGTTAAAGAATTAAAAAAACCCTCATGTTGAATTTTCGAAAGATTACATTTTCTTATGAAATATTATTTCATGTTGAATGATCATGAGAAAAGATTGACTAGTTCATGTTTGGTTTATCATTTAGTAAATTTAACTAATTAATTTAAGTTTTAAAATGTATTAATAATTTTATTTTGATGGTATGCACTTCGTCCCTTCATATTTAAATTTTTTAGGGCCTTCATGTCCACATTTAAGTGATAAAATATATTTTCTCACCACGAGTTTACCTTACCTACATGTGAGTATACATTCTAAATATTAGAGGAGTTCATGGTGATGTGGTTTTTGTGGATAGCTGGGGTAAAACAAATAGGTGAACTGTATGGGTGTTGTGGGAAATGTAAATCAAGTAAGGTATTGACTTAAGTAGTTCCCCTAGGGTCTCGATTAATCCATTATTTTCACAATGGATTAAAAAATAGTTAACAACTCATGATCGCATCATTATATATTTGTTTTATCATCTTCGGGGTTTATTATTATTATTTTTTAATGTGTAATTATTACACGTGATCACATAGTATAATACAGACAAGTTTATAAAGATAAAATGAACATGTGTGGTGAACGTTTTCTATTTAAAATCCTATTCAATTTGTGAGTGTGATCAAACAGAACAAGACTATTAAATATAAATGTATTTCATTCAGCTAGATTAAATTTAAAAACCCATCAAAGAATATATTATGTGATAAAATTCCTTCTATCACATGAATTTGGACAAAACTGATTGTTCAAGGAGCTCTTTAGCCCTAGTTAAGGGAACCTCTTACTTCTAGAGAGTTCTTATGAGAGTGGTGGGTTGACTTAACTAAATTTATAAGTAAAGGACTATCCATAGATACATTTAAGAATGTTTCAAGCCAAAGTATTTAGAAATTTAAATAAATTCCTTTCAAGAGATTGAAATCCAATCAAAAGATCCAAGATCCATGAGTTAATATAGTTGTCCCATTAAATAGCTACTATGAAATTCATTGAGTAGTATTGTAGACATAGGTTGTAGACTATGAGGATAGGTTTCAAGGATACATGACATTAGAATACTCAAATCACATATTATTCTGAACCTATAGGTCTACGGCTACTAGGATCTAATAAAACAGTGGGAGATAGTTAAAATTAATAATTTGAAAATTTCTACAAGTAATCAAGGAAAATTACTAATCTTCTATTTTTATTTTTTGTAGATCAAATGGAAAACACCAAAATTTCAATTTCACTATGTTCAATATTGGATAAAGAGAATTTCTTGACTGACCATGCCTTCTTGGAGTGGTATAGGAGCTTGTGCATAGTAATTCACTAAGAGAGGAAGCCTTGTGTACTAGAATCCCCACTTCATACTGAGCCCCCTCATAGAGTAAGAAATATAGATAAAGATAAATACAAAAATCATATCGGTGATTCAATATATGTTCCGTGTTTCATATTTTAATCTATATCCAATGATCTATCGAAATTTCATAGGGACATAGATTCTTTCCAAATATTAATTTTTTAATTCCCTGACCCCAGTTACCCAGAGTCGATGCATTATTTTAATACATTTTTCATGATCACACGGGATCAAATCCTGAAAGATCGATCAGTTTAGTAGTCTTGAAAAATAGATTACATACATGAATATTACATTACACATTAGAAAATAAATCACAACATAAGTGATTCTTTGATAACTCCACTAATCCCATATCTTAACCCTACTTATCAATCATAATACACTTCTTGTAATCCTAGGAAAATAAAACATAAGAAAGGGGTGAGATAAGATGCTTAGTAAGGATAAAAATATAGTGTAAACTTCCATAAATAAGCATAAACATTTAAGGAAATGTATAAGACTAAAACATAAGCATTTTAAACTTAAACTTCAGCATAATACGAAAAATATAAATCAAATAATTCCATTTACTTATTCACATGGATATTCCACTAATCAAATAATCACATGCAATATCAATAGCCAATTTCATAATGATGGAATTCATAATGCCAGACATCATAACCACAAAGTCATGGACTTGTTCCAAGACAACAAATAAGATTTTTTCAAGGCCTTGTGCCAAGACACTAGTTTGTCTCATGAGATTTATCGATGCATTGAGGATCTATAGAGCGCTCCACCCATCACTTACTAATTCAAATGCATTCCTCATATGAAAAGGATTAAACATAACATAAACATTCGTACTAAAACTAGTATATGAAATGTCAATAATTTATCCATAAACCATGAATGGTATAAAAATAACACATCCACATTCAAACATATCGAAAAACCTTCAATAAAATATGGAATATTTGTATCATAATAAATAAACCTCGATCAAGAATAATATCCCTTAAAGGATGTTGACATAGTTGAAAATGATCAGTAAAAATATTTGAGAGGAATATCCCTTTTTCATGAAATAATTTAAAAGTCACATAAAAATGAATTCATTTAAAATATAGTTTGAATCAAAGTGTTCCATACCACTTTGAAACTTTTTAAAGTAATTAACATTTTAAAATATTCATGTTTAGATAAATAAATCCTTAAAACCATTTTGAAAACATGGAATTTAATGAAAATGGTTTAGAAGAATAAATATTTAAAACATTTAAAATGATGTTTTAGTTAAAGAGTAACTTAAAAATAATCCATTTTAAAACTCTTTTATGAAACATGGACATGTATAAAAAATATTTCTCAGTAAAAACTTACACATAAACAAACTCGAATAATAATGAGATTGAGGAATTAACCCTTACCTTGGACTTTCCTTTGGTTGAGGGTATGTTTAACCTCATGTATAATGACTATTGTATGTTATTAAATTATACCAGACCATATTCATATTTATTATATCATACTTGATTCATTTATGATTTTATAATTCCCATTTAATAATGATTTCCATGTTAAATTAACATTTTGGGTAATAATCGTTTTTTATCATACATGTTTTAACTTGTATCATTTAGATCATGATTTAAATAATTCAAGAATATAAAACTTGATTTATATATCATATATATTTAGTATATAAATATTTATAATAGATAGATATATGAAATGGAAGGCACCATTTATGGATACGGTAGGTCGTACGTACGCATAAACACTGTTTCTGTATTAATATCGTATTGAACAGAAGAAAGTGAATAAGATATATGTAAGTACATACACACATATATACATAAATAAATACATATATATATATATCCAGTATCATTATTAGATCATATCTTACATACTTATTAATAATATGTATTTTTATAATCGTCATAGAATGGCGAATGTGGGAATGAATCTCGTAACATTGTGGAGACGGTAATCCATACATACGCACAAGCGACAATATCATTATATTGATGGTGAAATAATACGTAATTGGATGGTATATCATATATACAGAATCATTAACATGTTATATTTATTATTTACATCAGTCATACTCATTATTATACCCATCCAAATAATGAAGTGTTTGAATAATAAACA
Source organism: Viscum album (assembly GCA_963277665.1). Classification (NCBI taxonomy): domain Eukaryota; kingdom Viridiplantae; phylum Streptophyta; class Magnoliopsida; order Santalales; family Viscaceae; genus Viscum; species Viscum album. The sequence continues at coordinate 1,103,756,573 of OY728155.1, read as the reverse complement.
ACACCACGACGTGGAGACGGTATGTCGTACGTACACACGTATGGTGACTTTGTCATTTTCAGGATTGATATAATAACGAATATGGTTGTACCATATTTATAATAACATCACAGTATGTATAATGTATTGGATTTATTATTTTGGTATGGAAACAACAAAGAAAGAGGAATTGGAATAAGAAAAGAACTTGAAAGAGGTGGTGCAATTATTTCCTCTACTTCGGGTGTTTCCTTTTGATTTGATCAAAAGTGCTCCTTATATTGGTATTATGATAAAAGTAAGGCCTCTAGGTTGAATTGAGGGAAGTTGGGAGGATATTTGGGAAGGTGTTGGATTATCCAAAAGGATTCGGATGTGTGAAATTTTGATAAGGGGAAGTGCCCTATTATACGAGAGGTGAGAGTCACCTTAGGAAAAGATTGAAATAATATTTTATAATAAACTCATTTTCAATTTATAATGGCTAAAAAATAAATTATTTAGAGGATAAGGTGGGTATGGGTAGAAAGAAAGCTTAAACAATAGGTTTTAGACAGGTTTAGTTCATCATATTAACCTTATCTTTTAGATTTAACTCTTAGTTAAATATTTTGACATTTACCATGTCTCTTTGTATTTTTATATTATATGGTTAATGCACATACTATAGCAAGACAAGAGAACCCCATGTGGTTCATTATTAATATATATAACCTTATCTATGTTCTTTGACCGAACCTTAGATTTTTATTAATATTATATCAATTAATAATATAGTATTTTTTTAAAAACTCAATAATGTCAATTCTGACACTATTTAGTATTTTATTTTTTTGAAATCCATAAAAAATTTATCACTTCGAATAATTTTTTTTAACCAACCCTAAAATGTCATATTAACCTATTAAACTAGTAGAATTAATAATAAGTCTCAATTTACATTTATTTGTATATTTATAATATGAATTATTTTAATATTTCATCAATAAGGTAATTACTGCATCGTCATTGTATCATAAATAAATTAAAATATTTAGTTTCTAAAAATTAAAAATAAAATACAATTATGTAGGAAATATTTTTATATTTCTAATGAATATTTATAATCTAATTTATATTGTGTGTAACTCTATATTAAAAATTGTTTAGTTATTAAAATTTGAATTTAACTCTTTTAACTCTTCTTTAAATAAAATAATAATAAATGTCCTAATCTAATCCATGTGGACCAAAGAGGATAATATTTTACTATTAAGGTTTTTTTGGTCGAATTATACTTATAAAATAGAATGAAGACATGTGTTAGGGTAATTATGATATCATTTTTACCCTTAATTACCCTATTTACTTTCAACCGTGGTAAATAAAAGTCAAAAGTTGTTATTCATCAAAAATTATTTTTAATCTTATTGAACCAAATTTTACTTACTGATATTAACCATGTCTCTTGGATTTTTTAAATTCAACTCACATAAGAAGTAAAATTAAGTTTTTTGAATATTTTTAAATGCTCCTAAGAGGTGCGTAAAAGACGGTAAAAAGTTCAATAAAAAATTATACATCTAATTTTATTATAAAATGACTACATTGAATTAAATTGAACTTATATAGGTATTATATATATATATATATTTTACTTAAAATAAATTTAAATAAAATAAAAAATTATTTAAATAAAAATTTGGTTTTAAATAATAACGGAGTGTTTTTCACTATTCATCAAAATTGAAAGTTTTCAAGAAAATACCAAAAATTCACCCTAAAATAATTTTGATATTCTGAATTTAAAAATAAATTTTATTTTACCAAATTCAAAATATGGAATCTGAATTTATTAATTTTAAATTAATTCTCGTTGTCAAAACCAAAAAGCGGGTTTTTAAAAAGTAAAAATTTTCAAAAGATTGATAGTGTTTATGTCAAATTTAAATGTGAAATTACTTATAATGACCTAAATTATATTAAATGATTAAAATATTTTCTAATTATACTTTAAAAACTTTCAAATTCATAATTTAACACTATAAATTATTTCGATAAAAAAAGTTTTTTTTCAATTAAAACATAGTATTTGTCACTATTCGTCAAAATATAAAAGTTGTCAGAAAAGTACCAAAAATTTATCCAAACATAATTTTTATGTCCCAATTATAAATAAGAATTTAATTTCATTAAATTTTATATATATATAAGTGTCACATATTGGTTTAAAAAAAGGTTCTCTATTAAAATGTGGTAAAATTGTATTTTTTGAAAAATACTTCTTTTATGTGAAAAAATGATTTTTTTCTTATATTATGTCTAAGAAACACATAATATAGATTCTAAAATTATATGGAGTATATTAAAATCAAAATTCAGTTAATTCTATTTATAACCGCTTTTTGAACAGATAGTTTGGTAAGTCATGGTGCGCTCGAACTCGGTATTGCGTGTAACGAAAGTTATCGAATTACTTTGAAAAGATAACGTACTATGAAATATTGTGGTGTTACATTCTCTCCTACTTCAATAAATTGAATCATAATTATTTAAAATTTTTCTTTGAAAATAAAACGTTAAAAATAGAAAAATACCTTTGTGGGAAACCCATATCATAAATTAGGTTAATGAAATTTAGTTTTAATAAGAGGGAAAGAAAATGAAAAAGTAACCACCAAATTATGATCTCGATTAGAAGAACATTGGTTCCAATTAGAGACACATAATTAGAGGAACAACACAAATATTTATAGGGAGTGACTATGGTCATCAATCACAAACAGGTGTAAAATTGAGGACCCCAAATCCATCAATCTATGATGATTTAAAATATCATTAGTTCAAACAAACAGAAGGTATTAGGATAACACATTTTTTGGTTTTAATATCCCTTCCCTAAAGTTTAATAAATAATTTATTCATAGAATAAGAGGAAAAAAATATACTTGACAAGTATAGTTTCATCCTTCAACTAATTCCTACCACAAACTCAACATTCGCTTCAAAAGATAATAAAATTCAAAAAAAATATTCTATTTATCCTAATTGTATAGGGTTCTAAAAATAATGAATTTACAATTCATTTTTAATACTATTTAAAAAAGTCTACATTATACAAACCAGTAAATAATGTATGATAGTGGTATGTGATCAAACCTTTTCGCCCTTTGGTTGCAGGTCCAAGTCTCACGGCCTTTCCGGACACGACGGTTTGTCACCCGACCTCCATGTTGTCCTTTTTATGAAAAATCCAAAAACAATCTCAAGAAATGATTTAATCTTAAAAAAAATTAATCGATTCCGACCTTTAGACTTATCCAAAATACTTTTGGCCAAACTCATAGTCCAAAATTTATAAGGAAGGTGAACACAAAGAAGATCCTTTTCACCATGTAATAACAAGTGAATACCTACATCATGTATTCTTTTAAAACATTGTAACAAACTGAATTACCATAAAACCTTATTGATTACATTCATGCTCCCTTATTACTTATATAATAATGGATATACTCCTTCTATCCAAAAATGTTGTAAACTCCAACAATGATGGAATATACAAATCATTAATCATTTTCAAGGTAGTCAAGAATATCCAATATAATTTACCCAAATCAACCATTTATTATTCCAAAATCACTACCTCAATATCAGAATCATATTATGGTTTATCTTTCTCTCAACCATATATTATCCAATAAAATTAACCTGCAATTAATTCACTTTTATTGGTTCCATACAATCTCATGTCCTTAATGAAATAGTATTGCAGTACAATCCTTATATACTCTATAATTATTAAAACATGTAGGTCATTAATACAATACTCAAATGACACAACAATTTAATAACAAAATTATAAATCTAATCATTGATCTTCATATTTGGTAGTATCATAACTTGATTATTATCCAACATCATCATTTTTAGTATACTCTGATGATTGGGACATTGATTCGCGTAGTGTCCCAACTCCATGGAGATGAAGCATTGTACATTCAAAACCTTTTTCTTACCCTTTAAATAACGTACTTGGGGTCCTTTTTCTCCACACATATAACAAAATCCCATTCCCTTCAAACATTTAGCAAGGTGATTTTTCCACAGTTATCACATATAGGAAAATCCTTCTTTCCCTTATAACATTTATCCATATTTCTCTCTACCATCCTTTTCTTCTTTGGCTTCTCTTAAAATCCATAAGACTCAAATAATTCTTTACATATCTTATTAACATATGATACTATTTCTTCATACAATGATAATACATGGGAGACTATTTATTTTCTAAATGTTGTCTTAATACCATAAAATATATATCCCTTCTTAATCTATGGATCATGCATATTGCTGGAGTTCTCATTCCTTCTACTAGGTGCCATTTCTAAACAATGGAAAACACTAGGTTAGTTTATGAATCGCAATGCATAATTAAAAACTTGTAAAATACCTAACATAAGTTTAAAATATTATGCATATAATATATAATTATAAAATGTTTTCTTTGAGGAATTATTTACTCCTAAATCCTTAATAATGGATTGTAATGAAATTGTGAATTATCCTAAGAATATCACCCGGGAGTGTCATAAGCAAGAGTACAGCAAGGCCCGTTATCCTACACCGGTTTCCATTGAGTCTAGCTCAAAGTGGTGTTTTTGGGTTTTACCACTAGGTACATCTATGCTAGAGCCGCCTCTACCAGATCATATCCAGAAAGGGATGTATTTGTTCGAAAATACACAAAATCACTACATTACCAAAATTCTAGGAAGTTCTTCTATACTAATCCTCAAATTCTATCTTATGGTAATGTGCTCTAATAAGAGTTTATCCAAATCTAGTTTCCAAGTTTTGTACTAAACATACTATGATACCAACTATAATTCCCCAACCCTAGTTACATTGAGTCGGTGCATTATTTTAATCCATTGGCATGCTCATAAGGGATCAAATCCGGAAAGAACGGTCAGTTTAGCAGTCTTGGAAAAGAGATTACACACATGAACCTTACATTACACATTATAAAATAAAACACAACATAAATGATCCTTTTATAAACCCATTAATCCCCTAGATTAAACCTTCTTATCATTCATAGTACACTTCATGGAATACTGGGAAAATAAAACATAAAAAATAGGTCATCTCAGATGCTCAGTAAGGATAACAATATAGCGGAGAATTTCATAAATAAACTAAAACATTTAAGGAAATGTATAAGACTAAAATATAAGCCTTTTAAACTTAAACTTCAGCATAATATGGAAAATATAAATCAAATAATTCCATTTAATTATTCACATTGATATTCTACTAGTCAAATAATCACATGAAATATCAACAACCAATTTCATAATGATGGAATGCATAATGCCAGACTTCATAACCACATAGTAAAGGTTTTGTGCCAAGAATACAAATAATATTTTGTAAATACCATGTTCCAAGACACAAGTTTTTCTCATGAGACCTACCGATGCATCGAGGAGCTATATAGGGTTCCACCTGTCAATTACTAAGTCCAATGCATTCCTCATATGAAAAGGATTAAACATAACATAAACAATCGTACTAAAACTAGAATACGAAATGTCAATAAATTATCCATAAACCATGAATGGTATAAAAATAACACATCCACAATCAAAAATATCAAAAAAGATTCAATACAATATGGAATATCTATATCATAATAAATGAACCTCGATCAAGAATAATATCCCTTAAAGGATGTTGACATAGTTGAAAATGATCAATAAAAATCTTTGAGAGAAATATCCATTTTTCATGAAATATTTTAATAGTCACATAAAAATGAATTAATTTAAAAGATATTTTGAATCAAAGTGACTCATTCCACTTTGAATATTTTTAAAGGACTTAAAAGTTTAAAAAATTCAAGTTTATATAAATAAATCCTTAAAACCATTTTGAAAACATGGATATTAATGGGAATGGTTTAGAAGAATAAATCTTTAAAACATTTAAAATTATGTTTTTGTAAAAGATTCCATTTAAAATAATCGATTTGAAAACTATTTTATTAAACATGGACATTGATAATAAATATTTCTCAGTAAAAACTTACACACAAACAATCTCTAATAATAATGAGATTGATGAATTAACCCTTACCTTGCACTTTCCGTTGGTTGAGGGTACATTTAACCTCCTATATAATGAAAATAGTATGTATTAAATTATACTAAAAACATATTAATATTTTCTATATCATATATGATTCATTTATTCCTTCATAATTCCCATTTAATAATGATTTCCTTGTTAAATTGACACTTTGGGTAATAATCTCTTTCTTTATCATATGTGTTTTAACTTGTATAATTTAGATAATGATTTAAATACATCAAGAATATAAAACTTCATTTATATATCATATATATTTATAATATAAATATTTATAATAGATAGATATATGAAATGGAGGGCACCATTTATAGAGACGGTAGGCTGTACATACACATAAACGCTGTTTCCATTTTCATATCGTATTGAACGGAAGTAAGTGAATAAGATATATGTAATTACATAAATATATATATATATATATATCTAACGTATCATTATTAGGTCATATATTATATAATTATTAATAATATATATTTTTTATAATCATTGTTGAATGGTTAACGTGGGAATGAATCTCATCACATCGTGGAGACGGTAATCCGTACGTACGCACGAGCGACAATATCTTTATATTGATGGTGAAATTGTATGTAATTGAATTTTATATCATATATACAGAATAATTAACATTATTTACTTATTATTTACATTAGTTATACTCATTATTATACCCATACAAATAATGAAGTGTTTGAATAACAAACTACACTAGGATGTGGAGACGGTAAGCCATACGTATGCACGTATGGTGACTTTGTAATTTGTAGGATTGATAGAATAACTAATATGTTTGTAACATGCTTATAATAACATCGAATTATGTAGAGGGTATGGGATTTATTATTTTGGTATGGAAACAACAAATAAAGACAAAGTGGAAGAAGAAAAGAACTTGAAAGATGGTGGTGAAATTATTACCTCTACTTCGGGTGTTTCCATTTGAGTTGATCAAAATGGATCATTAGGTTGGCTCTCTGATCAAAGTAAGGCCTCCAGATTAAAGTGAGGGATGTTGGGAGGATATTTGGGTAGGGTTTGGCTGAGAAAAAAAAGGCATTGGAGGTGTGAAATGTAGAAATGGGAAGTTCCCTTTTATAAGGGAGGTGAGGGTGACCTTTGGAAAAGCTTGAAATGTTATTTTATAATAAAATAATATTCGGTTTCTAATGGCTCAAAGATGAATTATTTCTAGGATAATGTGGGGATGGGTCTAAAAACTCTAAACCAATAGGGTTTAGATATGTTTTGGTCATCATATTAACCTTATCTTTTAGATTTAACTCTTAGTTAAATATTTTGACATTTAACATGTCTCTTTGTATTTTTATATTATATGGTTAATAAACTTACTATAACAAGACAAGAGATCCCCATGTGGTTAATTATTAATATATATAACCTTATATATGTCCTTTGGATGATCCTTATATTTTTATTAATATTATATCAAATAATAATATAGTATTTGTTCTAAAAACTCAATTATGTCAATTTTGACACTATTTAGTATTTGATATTTTTGAAATCCATAAAAAACTTTATCACTTCGAATAAAATTAAGTTAACCAATCTAAAATGTCATATTAACCTAGAAAATTAGTTTAACCCATCATAATTATTAATTTACATTTATTTGTATATTTATAATATCAATTATTTTAATATTTCATTAATAAGGTAATTACTTCATCATCATTGTGTCATAAATAAATTAAAATAATCAATTTCTAAAAATTATAAATAAAATAAAATTATGTAGGAAACAAATATATATTGATAATTAATATTTATAGTCTAATTTATATTGCGTGTTACCCTATATTAAAAATGGTTTAGTTTTTAAACTTTGAATTTCACTCTTTTAACTCTTCTTTAAATAAAATAATAATAAACGTCCTAATATAATCCAAGTAAACCAAATAGGATAATATTTTATTCCTATGGTTTTTTTGTCGAATAATACATATCCAATAGAATCAGGACATGTGTTAGCGTAATTATGATATCATTTTTACCATTAATTACCCTATTTACTTTGAACCGTGGTAAATAAAAGTCAAAAGTTTCTATTCCCCAAAAATTATTTTAATCATGTTAAACCAAATTTTACTTAATGATATTAACCGTTTCTTTTATATCTTTTTAATTCAACTCACATAAGCGGTAAAATTATGTTTTATGCAAATTTGTAAATGCTCATAGGAGGTGGGTAAAAGACGGTAAAAAGTTCAATAAACAATTATACATCTAATTTTATTATAAAATGAATCAAATAAATTACATTGAACTTATATAGGTATTATATATATATTTTTACATAAAATAAATTTAAATAAAATAAAAAATTATTTAATTAAAAATTCAGTTTTAAATAATAACGCAGTGTTTTTCACTATTCATCAAAAAATGAATGTTTTCAAAAAAATACCAAAAATTCACCCTAAACTAATTTTGATATTCCGAATTCAAAAATGAATTCTATTTTATCAAATTAAAAACATAGAATTTTCATATATTAATTTAAAATTAATTCCCATTGTCAAAACCAAAAAGAGGGTTTTTAAAAAGTAAAAACTATCAAAAGATTGAAATGTGTTTATATCAAATTTAAATGTGAAATTACTTATTATGATCTAAAATGTATTAAAATATAAAAATATATTCTAATTATAATTCAAAACCTTTCAAATGCATAATTTAACACTACACATTATTTTGACTAAAAAAGTTGTTTTCAATTAAAACATTGTATTTTTCATTATTCGTCAAAATATGAAAGTTATCAGAAAAGTGCCAAAAATTTATCCAAACTAAAGTTTTATGTCCCAATAATAAATAAAAATTTAATTTCATTAAATTTAATATATAAAAGTGTCAAATATTGGTTTAAAAAAAGGTTCTCCATTAAAAGGTCGTAAAATTGTATTTTTTGAAAACTACTTCTTTTATGTGAAAAAAATGAATTTTTTCATATATTATGTATAATAAACACATAATATGAATTATAAAATTATATGGAGTATATTAAATTCAAAATTAAATTAATTGTATTTATAAACACTTTTTGAACGACTAGTTTGGTAAGTCGTGGTGCGCTTGAACTCAGTGTTACATGTAACGCAAGTTATCGAATTACTTTGAAAAGATAACATACTATGAAATAATTGGGTGTTAAAATTTTATCTCTATGAGTTCTACTAGAATAGATATCGACAATAATATTATGAGATATCTAGTGTTTTTTATAGATACCGAATAACATAAGGGAATCAAGAAAGACCTCATATACTCATTATGGTCAGGTAAATTGAGAGACTAGAAACACTAGGGTTGCAACAGAACCAAGATCTAGTAACCATTATCATTCTTTCATCTTTACCACATATATCCATTAATTTCATTATTAATTATAATATTAATAACATGAATAAGACTATCCTAGTTTGGTTGGAATGAGTTCTATAAGAAGATTAGGATATGAATAATTCTCACTCTTTAGTCCTTATGGTGAACAAAAGGAGGGAAGTAAAGGCTAAAATATCAGGGACTAAGACTAACCCAAAGGTACTGATGCACCAAACTTCTAACAATAAAAATATATAGATGGAGATAAATTAAAAGGATAAAATATATTGTGCATATGTAAATAATAACGATTGGAAGAAGAATTTCACAACTAGGAAGAAGAAGTACGTTGAAACTTCTAATTTATCTATATTTGTTATCGAATTCAATATGTCTATTTATACAAGTTGGGTATTAGATACTACATGTGACTCACACATTTGTATTAATATATAAGAACCAAGAAGATTCAAAATAATTGTAAAAGGTGAAAGATATATACATATAGAAAATGGTATGAGGCTACCAACATTAGTAGCGGGTGATTATCATCATACTTTTCCTACTATAATGCCTCTTATACTAAATAATTTTTTTTATGTACCAAATGTTACCAAAGCAATAATATTAGTTTCGCGTTTATACACTATTGGAATTTATTTCATGTTTAGAAATTAATGTTGTATTATGTAAAAGGACAACATATTTTATGGTATAGAACCTATTAATAATGACTTATATATACCTGAACATGAAAATTATGTTTTGGAAATCACTGAAAATTCTAGTGAGAAAGGATTATATCCTACCAACCTATGACACTTTAGTCTCAACCATGTAAACTTCAAGCATTTTAGAAATTTAAATTAAGTAGGGTATTTAGATTCCATTAACTTGAAAAACTTATATGTATGTAATGCTTATTTATAAGGTAAAATGACCAAAGAACCTTTCATTGGTAAAGTAGAAAGAGCCAAAGATTCATTGGAATTAGTTCATACTGATGTATGTGGTCCATTTATAGTAGAATCAAGAGGTATTTTTTTTACTTCATTACTTTTATCGATGACTATAGTAGACATGCATATAACAACTTAATGAGGTATAAGAAAAATTCCTATAGAATGTTTAAATAATATCATAATGTAGTATATAATAAACATGGTAAGATTATTTAGAAACTCTACTCAGATCATGGTACAAAATATCCTAACCAATATTCCAATGATCATTTAACAGAGTTTGGGATAGTTTCCCAAATCCCTCATACTTATACACATCAATGTAATGGTGTTAGTGAAAGGGGGATCGAACCCTGCTTAACATGGTTAGATCAATAAAGATTTATGAAACTATACTATTATCCATTTAGGGATATGCACTATAGGCTATATAATATACAATAAAATTAGTACTAACTAAATTAGTAGATAAAATTTCATATGAGTTGTGGTTTGAAAAGAAATCCAGTTCATCACACATACATGTATGGGGATGCAATGATTTTTTAAAGACTATACCTAGTGAATAATCAGCATCTTAGAGCACGAAGTGCATCTTTATATGTTACCTTAAGGAGACCAAAGGATATTAAATATATAACCCTTTAGATAAAAAGGTAACTGTAGAAATATATTCTACATTTATAGAAATTTAACAAATTTCCAATGGAAATAGTGGGAGCAAGGTTTACTTTGATAAAGTTGATGCTCTATATGCACAATAACTGGTATGGAAAGAGTCTCCCTATGAAACACTGGGAGTGAAATATGTTCTCGAGAAACAAGTACTACGAAGGTCTACTAGATAGGTTAGATAAATAGAGGGATATGGTTCTATTATTTTTAATTCAGGTGACACATTACTCCTAGAGAATGATAAACCTATTACCTATAAGGAATCAATAAATAGAAATAATGCTACTAAATAGAAAGAATCCATGCATTCTAAAATAGATAAATGATGTTGCTAAATGGAAGAATCCTTTCATTCTGAAATAGATCTCATGTATCAAAATCAAGTTTGGATCTTGGTATATGCACCGACGGATGTAAAAACTATGGGTTATAAATAGGTAATCAAGAAACATATGGAAAAGGATGGTCAATTAAGAAGCTATAAGGCACAACTAGTAATGAAGGGGTTTAGGAAACATCAAGGAATTGACTATGAGGAAACCTTCTAGACGGTTGCTATAATAAAATTCATCAGCGTATTACTTTCAATATATGCCTTCCATGATTCAGAAATTTGAAAAATGGATGTCAAAATTTATTTTCCAAATGGTAATTTAGTTGAAGATGTCTATATGACACAACCCAAAGGGATTATTATGTCAAAGAGTTCTAGTAAAGTATGAAATCTATAGAGATCCTTTTATAGATTGAAGAATTAATCATGATCATATATTTTTAATTTTGAATATCCCATAAGAGAAACTAGTTTTATTAGGAATTAAAGTTATTCATGTGTCTATAATAAGGATAGTGGATGTGGCGTCATTTTCATAGTATTATATGTTGATGAAATATTATTAATGTAAAAAAGTGAAAGTATTACAGTCTATGAAGACTTGGTTAAATAAATTATTCTACATGAATGAATTAGTTGAAGAGGCCTATATTATAGGGATCAAGATATATTGAGATAGATCTATAAGGTTGATTGGGATAAGTCAAAGTACATATATTGACAAGGTACTCAAAAGGTACAATATGGAACAATACAATAGAGGATTTTTTCTAGTGTCACATAGATTTAATCTCTCTAAGAAGTTTTCTCTATAGACATATGAGGATATTGAAATAATGAGTAGAATATATTATGATTTAGTAGTGGAATCTATCATGTATTTCAATCTATATACAAGGTTTGATCTTTCCTTTTCATTAATTATTGATGGAAAATATCAATCCAATCCATTAGAGCTTGGTTGGTTGGTTGAAAAAACTATTCTAAAGTACTTGAGACATATAAAAGATATATTCCTGGTGTATGAAGGATATAGAAATCTATTTAAGGGGATACACTGATACTAGCTTAGATATATATAATGATGTTCCAAAATCTAAATCATGCTATGTCATTTTCTTGAATGGTGGTGTAGTCAGATGGAGGATCTCGAAGCAGTACATGGTTGCTAATTCTATAGGATAATCTGAGTATATAGCGACTTTTGATGAAACTAAGGAAGTGGTTTGGATACAAATACTTTTTCTATGTTTGATGATGCATCTAGAAGTGTAGACCATGTTATAGTATACTATGATAATACTAAAACATTGTTTCTCTCCAAGGATCCTAGGTTACATTAGAGGAAAAAACATATACTCTTAAAGTTTCATCTCTTAAGGGATTTTACCTAGATAGGTGATGTCACAGTTAACAGAATATCCATAGAGGATAATATGGAAGACCCTATGACTAAATCTATATCTCACAAGAAGCATGATACTCATGTAAGATCTAGTAGGTTGAGTATTGTTATGATTTGGATCTAGTGAAAGTGGGAGTGTTTTTAGTGGGTTCCATATACATAACTCCTTAATATACTTTGATTACCATTACTTATAAAAAATTTGATATATATTTTTTTATTCTTACTATAGTAGTGATAATACTTCTTCATCCACTTTTTACATAGTAATTTCCATAGAATATGTGTCATATAAAAAGGTTATAGTAGTTTTTATCTATAATGATAACTTTGAGATACTATGATAGTAATATTATATATATATGTGTGTGTTTTTGTGTGTGTCTTATGGTTTAGATACATCAAACTAATAAGACACAAATGATGTTTGACTATTAGGGTCTAGGGGATAAAAATCATTGAGACTTCTTCTCATGAGGTTCTCACTTTGTGATCTTGGGTATATGAGATCATGAGGAATGATCCACCAATGGAGACACTACATGTTTTTGGTGTCATTGGTTGTTCTGATCTACGAACATGTGTATTGGTCTACAGACTTAAGATCATTATTAATATGTACCATTTTATCGTGTACTTTGATATAATAAAAAACCATAACATTGAATTCATGGAAAAGAAGCTTTTGTTGGGTGTATCATTAGATGTATGACATTGGTTGAATGATCAAGATACAATTTATCTCTTCTCAGTTAAGGAAGAGATATCACGTGGGCCCAGGTTGAACATGATGGAAGTACCTTCATTAAACCCATAGTCATGGTACAAGAAGGGAAGTCTGTAATTTCTCATATTTTCTCTGTATTATTTTTAAATATTATATGGAATTATTTGGAAACCATGCTTTGGGATGACGTGAGATTCTGCATCCCAGAGTGCCTGGAATAAATTTTTTAAATAAATTAAACTCTAAATATCACACATTAGTGGTTTTCCTAAAAAATAGGAAAACTTTTTACATGGGTTCCCAGATCAGAAATCTAAGGGCACCGTTGCATTCAGAATAATGACTTTACCTTACGCAGGGCCTAACATCTATCTGCGCGGGTTGACTGCAAAATTTAATTTTTTGATGTTTTAAAGGAAATAAAATGAATTAATGTTTTATCTTATTTTAAATGTTTTCTTTTTAATGAAATGACCTAATTCCTCCCCTTTAAATACATGCTTATGGAATGTTTGCTGGGTTAGCCACATAACCCTGTGAATTAAGGATTTCCATTAGAGCTTTGGAGGAGGACCCATTGGTGAATGATGAAATTATGATCAATCGACACATCTCAAATTCGACGCATCTCACCAACGATCACAAAGCATCAATCGTTCTTCAATGGAATCATGGTAGGGGTTTGTTATTTTTGGTTTAGTTCTTCCCCTCTCTTGGTTTAAATGAAAAATATAGATCAACCCAAAAACAGTTTGATACATAGATCATGCGTTATTGGGGTAGGGTGTTAATTTAACATTTCATTTTGGGGTTTTTATTCGAGAATTTTTTTATGATAATTGGTGAATTGTCATTTTGATTAACCTGTTAAACCTATTAACATGAGTAGACTGACGCCATGATGAACGATGACGGAGGTGTGTTCCTTATTTGTTTATTGATTTTTCTTCCCCCATTTTAACCCTACATTCTTCACATACATTGAGAATTTAGGAAAAATGGATCCTTGTGCATATGTTTTACAATGAAATGATCGCAAATCAGAGACCTATCATCGCAAAAACCTAGTGGAGGTGACGGTGTGCAACAAATCGTCTCTGATCAAGGAGGATTTTTCTTCGAGCGTTCTTCATGAAATTGGATCGAAACTTATTTTCAGGGCTGATAGGAGGTCCGAAAACAATGGAAATAGATTTATGGTGTTGGGAGGACCTCAAAATTGGAGTATTGTAATGATCAGATGACCGGATCAAGGATCAGAGGAGCACCCGAGACGTGATGACAACGAATGACGTGTTATGGAAAATACCAATCAACACAGCATGTAACTCAATGAACACACTGTGTAGGGTCGTATGGTGATGGATAGAGTTTATGTGATGTATACAGTGAAGGAAACAACGTGATCCCAGGAGAACAAGGAATGTGGCCCCACCCAGTAGTGGACAGTGTTCTAGGCGATGGGAAACTCTAACATGGTGTGTGACCATCGTCACACAGTGTGTGGTTACTTACACATACTTGTCATGTATCTCAGAAGATACATTGACATGGGGTGGATTAAAACGCATGAACTCCACCACACGTCTAGATATGACCGAATACACATACCACCCCATGTACCGGTACATGATCTGGGACACACAGGTTGAAGCTGTGTATGGGAACATGTCCAACGCACACAGATTATTCCTTGGGTAGAAGAACACGATGTGTTGCGCTCTTACAAGAAGTGTATACATTCTTCTACATGACATGCCTTATGACACAAGCCGTTGAACATAGGTAGTACGCAAGGTAAAAGGCCATGACATGTGACTCTTCTATACACAGTGTACTTCTCTATACATTGCTTGATCCTCTTGTCCACCCTTCCTTGGAAAAGTTTTGTTTGGGTTAGTGCCCCCTTTTCTCATTACCCTGAAGGTCAGGTATCATTTCCCACCACAAGAGTATGATCCCATCAGCAGGACCTTCCGAGATAGAGTAAGGTATCCCTTCGAGACACCCAGAGTGGGATCCTCTATCCATTATTGACCCTAGGTAGAGTCAGGTGTCTACATGAATAATCTAATAGGACGCTGATCCTATATTTAGAAAGTGAATCGTAATGAGTCGAAGTATTCTCCAAGGCTCTGGCAGTGATCCTCATATATGTATCATGATATTTTCCCACTCAGGAGTGTATTATCTTAGAATGATTGTATCTGTTCTCTCTTCAGATATATCAGATCATCAATCTCTCTCATGGATTTTCCCAATGAACAATACTTCTCAGACGGACATCATCAGAGCTATTAGAATTGTGTAGTGAGTTATCTCAGATGAGTGCATTGTGAAATCTCCAAACTAAATCTCTAGTATGTCTATGTGGTCGTGTGAATTACCTCTAGACTATATGTCTGGGTTTCAAGTATTATCTGTATGTGTTTCTATTTCTATATGTTTAGTAGACATATACTATGTAGAGCTAACTCTACCTTTTGTTTGGGAATTTATTTGTGATTTTTGAGGTCCCCTACTGAGTATTGTTATACTCACCCTTGAATGGGTTTTTCCCGCATGTGTTGTGTCATGTAAAGACAAGCACCCTTATGATGGAGTCTTGGGAAGACCAAGACTGTACCATGCTTTATGAGTCTCTTACAGTCCAAGGTGTACCTACGGCTAGGAGTAGTACTCCTAGTACCTATTTCTTGCTTACAGTTTATACTTTATAGTTGTAGACTCTTATATTTGGTGGGCTTGTATTCTAGCCCAGTTTACTTTCTTCTCTTTACTTTCTGTTGTACACTGTTGGTTGGGTTTAGCTGTATACATGCATTTTATTCCATAGTGGTTTTTTACTTTTCAGAATTTTTGGGCTTGGTGGGGTGTACATGTGTACATGTACATAGGCAATGCTTCCCATGTTAGTGATATGCCTACTCGGTGCTACCAGCCCCTGGACAAATTGAGGCGGGCTTGGGGTGTTGAATCGTAGGCCCCACTCGGATGGGTCATGATAGATTGGTATCAGAGGAAGAGGTTATACCTTAGGACCAAGAGTCTATGAGATTGGTTTGGGCCAACAATGTTAAGTTTTTTGATTTCATATTTCAGTCTAGTGACTCCAGTGTAGGTGTGGGCGACGGACGTATCCATACACTAGGACTCTGATAAACTGATTTTTGACTCAGTACATGAAAACACTAAATGCGAGGAAAAAAAATATTGGTACATGCATCATATAATAATGGGTTGTGTTTTCAACGTCTTTTTTGTTAGCTATCCAGATATATTCGATGACTATGGTACAACTTGTTTGTTTACAGGATGCCTCTGCGACGCATACCCACTAGGATTCAGAAGCTCGATCACGAGGATGACACCCTTAGTGACAAGGCTTCAATACAAGGACCAATTCCCAAGGAGTTACCTCTAGGTGGTGAACATGTTATACCTTCCCTAGTGGAGAATCATGTGGTACATGTAGTAACAGCAGAAGTGGATTACAGACTAAGCGCACTCCATGAGTTTCAGAGATATAGACCCCTCAGGTTCCAAGGCAAGCTCGACCCTCAGGCAGATGAGGACTGGCTTGATGTGGTGACTAGAGTTTTCTATCTGACGAGGACACCAACATACCATATGATGATCCTAGGAGTGAGCCTCCTTCAAGGTTCGGCAGGACAATGGTGGATTTTGACTAGGCAAACTCACGACGAGGAGACTCTTTCATGGAAAAAGTTTGAGTGACTCTTTCTAGGTGAGTTCTCTCCGTTTACACTAAGGGAAATGCATATCTAAGAGATTATTTATCTCCATCAGGGAATATTGATGGTGGATTATTATTCATCTATGTTCACAAATCTCACCAGGTACTCGAAGGATATGGTCAAGGATCAGTACTTTAGATCTCATAACATTAAATGAGGTCTTATATGGGATATGTGAGCTAGTATCGTGACTCTATGTATTTAGAATTATTCTGGAGTGCTCAACCGAGCCTTGGTGATCGAGAGCTTATTAGAGGAGTAGAGACAGCCAATGGAAGTTAGTAGTAGGAAAATATGTGTGGAGACCTTGGCAGCAGGGAGCCGACGTTAGGCATATAGATCAGGATGTGGGAGACGTCATAGGATGACCCAGGATAGGGGATTGATAGTCCAGGGTTCTCAGGCTCGATCTATTCAGCCTAAGGATAGGTAATGCTACTCATACAATAGAAGAGGAAATCTCATTAGGGACTATCCAACCCATCAAGCTGCTGAAAGGGAGCTGATGGATGGACCACCAAGTCAGAGGTAAAGAGTATAGAAGAAAGAACTTCTAGGTAGAAGACATATCATAGGAGTTGGGAGAGCTACATGTAGTGGTAGATGATTTGATATACTTCCACCACTACCCCCAGGAGGTCCTCACCAGGCTTTGGGAGGTGGGGGATAGGGTCGGGGACAGTTGCATGCAGTCAAGGCATATGACCCTGGGACTCTAGGGATGATATGAGGCACGATCTATATATTTTCTACCTTAGCTTCCATACTTATAGACATATGTGCTATTCATTCATTCCTATCAAAATGTCTTGTACGAAACCTTGAGATTCTAGTAGAGTCTTTGACTTAGACCTTATGCTTTAAGATGCCTATGGGAGGATACTCAATGATCACACATCTTTGCAGACTGTGTGATATTTCCCTTAGAGGTGAGAGATTCAGTATGAACATCTTGGTGGCAGTGTAGAGGCCATACGACAACATTATCGGTATGGATTGGTTATCTTCAGTCAATGCACAGATTGACTACATTAGGTGAAGAGTGCAGTGTGTCCACAGTGATGGAATAAGGTTTTCCTTTGTTGGTGAAAAGGAAACCTAGGTAGTATAGAATGGGATCATGCATAGGAAGGTAAAAGCAATCACTCATGAGTTGGCCATCCTTACCCTCAAATCAGTAGATTTTTTGAGCTTCCACTTCCTAGTAGTAGTGGTGGAGTATGAGGATGTCTTTCCAAAATAAGTTTCAGGGCTACCTCCCCACTGGGAGATCGATTTCTCCATCAATTTTCATCTCGGGACGAAACCAATATCCTCACTA
Organism: Viscum album; assembly: GCA_963277665.1. Lineage (NCBI taxonomy): Eukaryota > Viridiplantae > Streptophyta > Magnoliopsida > Santalales > Viscaceae > Viscum > Viscum album. The sequence goes on along the minus strand of OY728155.1, from coordinate 1,103,737,932 downwards.
GTGCATCAGATGGTTCCCATGGATCTTTGTGAGTGGAGGGTGCATTTGGAGTATTTGAAGAGTAAAGGATTCGTAAGACCTATTGTTTTACCCAAGGAAGCCCCAGTTTTGTTTTCCAAGAAGGAAGATGAGAGTTTGAGGTTGTGTGTGGATTAGTGGCACTAAAACCAGGTGATGGTGAAGAAAAATTATCCATTTCCAAGGATTGATGACCAATTTGATCAGTTTGGAGGGGAATGTTGGTTGTAAAAAGATGGGCTTGGGTCAGGTTATCACTAGTTTCGAGTACGAGATGAGTATGTACCAAAGATGGATTTCAGATGCTTCTATGGTCGCTACGAGTACTTGTTGATGCATTTTGGCATAAAGAACACCCTCACAGTGTTTATGGGACTTATGAAATAGATCTTACATCCATACTTAGACCACTTTGTAGTGGTCTTCATCGAAGACATCCTTGTGTACTCAGCGTTGGAGGAGGAGCACATGAGTCACCTACGGATGGTAATAGACGTACTCTAAGAGAACCATATTTATGAGAATCTCTCTAAGTTCCAGTTATAGATATAGGAGTTCCACTTTTTGGGACATATTATCTCAGTAGTTAGAGTGGAAGTGGACCCAGCCAAGGTCGAGGCTGTGTTAGCATGGGAGCCACCCCGAAGCTTGACCGAGGTGTATAGATTCCTTGGGCTGGAATGATACTACGAGCGATTTATCCTTGATTTCTCTTGGATAGCAGCACCGATGATAGACTTGACCCAAAAGGGGGAGCCTTTTTTCTGGACGATGAAGTTCCAATAGGCTTTCTGGCAGTTGAGGGAGAGTTTGACGAGAACACCGATCTTGAGATTTCCATAGGAGGGTGTCAGGTACGTAGTTTTCTACAAAATTGAAGTACCAAACATGGATGTGTCCTGATGTAATTATAGGCGGTGATTTCTTATGGTTCACGCCATCTTAGGACAAAACAGAAGAACTATGTGACCCATGATCTCTAATTGGAAGCAGCAGTCTTTTCATTGAAGATATGATGATACTAACTGATTGGTGAAAAATTTATCATCTACACTGACCATAAGAGCCTCATGTACATATTCTCACAGAAGGATTTGAATCTAAGGTAGAAAAAATGGATATAGTTACTCTAGTATTATGACTTTGAGATCATCTATACACTAAGGAAGGGGAACATTATGGTTGATTCTCTCAGTAGGACATCAATTTCATAGTTGCTGAGTGAGGTTACAGAGTAGTTGTCCCCAATACAGTTATCCTTCATGGATGGAGATGATGCAGCTTGTCTCTAGTTGATGGTTTTCACCCATACAGTCTTATAAAAATTCAGGGAGGCACAGTTAGGGGATGTTGACTACAATACTTTATGTGCTCAGTTGTCCATAGGATATGCTCTTAATGGGTATTTCCAAGGTGGGGAGAGAATAATACTTTTTAAAGGATGAAAATTTGTTCCAGTGATATTGAAGGAGGGGGTTCTGAGGATGTTTCATAAATCACACTTGGTGGTACATCCTGGGGTGGAAAAAATGTACTAGGACCTCCGGTGTTAGTTCTTGTGGACAGGTACGAAGAAGGCAGTAGCAGAGTTCATTTCTCGATGACTTACATGCTAGTAGGTGAAGGCTGAGCACCAGGTTCCAGCATGGTTAGTTCACCCCTAGAAGTGTTAGAGTGGAAGTGGGATGAAATATCGATAGAATTCGTGATGGGATTACCACGGATGTCCAAGGGACACAATTCCATTTGGTTGATCATCGACATACCCACCAATTCGGCCCACTTCCTAGATATAAAGGACTAGAGTTCTATAAGGAGCTTGGGATTCCTTTACATGCATATGATAGGCTGTCTTTATGGAATTCTTTTGATTATAGTCTCGGATCAAAATGACTGCTTCACATCTCGGTTCTGTAAGGGATTATAGGAGGCCTTTGGGACTCAACTATGCTTGAGCATAACGTTCTATCCCCAGATAGATGGTCAGATGGAGAGGACCATTTAGGTTCTAGAAGATATGTTATGGGCTTGTATCTAGGACTTTGTTCATAGTTGGGAGGACCACTTACCACTGGTGGAGTTCACATACAATAATAGCTACCACTCTACCATTGGCATGGCACCGTTCGAGGCCTTATATGGGCTACCCTGCCTGTCACCACTCTACTGGACCGACCCTGGAGAGTTAGCACTCATGGGTCCAGAGTTGGTGAGAGCTACCAAATAGAATGTGTTGATCAACCAAGAGTGAATAAATACTTCACAGAGCTGGAATAAGTCTTATGCCGATAGACGACCGAGACCTCTAGAGGGAGACCACATCTTCTTTTGGGTCTCACCTCGATGAGGGTTACAGAGATTTGGCCAGAGCGACAAGCTATATTCAAGGTTCATTAGCCCTTTTCAGATACTACATAGAGTTAGAGAGGTGGAATACTTCCTAGATCTACCATCGCAGATGAAACAGGTACATGATTTCTTCCATGTGTCACAGCTAATGAGGTATGTGCATGACCCATCGCACGTCATCGACTGAGGTGAGCTGGACATCAAGGATGGACCAACCTTTGCAGAGTACCTAGTAGAGATTGAGGATTGGTTGGAGATGATATTTTATGGTCGAGCTATTACCTTGGTGTGTGTCTAGTGGTAGCACATGAATCTTCAGGAGAGAATGTGGGAACGGGAGTCTTAGATTCGTGCGCAGTACCCACATTTGTTTGAGTAGCCTTTTGTTTTAGATATTTTGAGGATGTAAATCCATAAGGTGGGGAGAATGTAATGTCTCATATTTTCTCTGTATTATTTTTAAATATTTTATGGAAATATTTTGACACTTGTATTTGTGATGGCCTGTGATTTTGTGGCCTAGAGTGCCCATAAAAAATGTTTGAAATAAATTGAACTCTAAATAGCACCCATGAGCAGTTTTCTTGAAAAAGTGGAATAAATTTTAAATGGATACCCATATCTGAAATATGAGGGCACAATTGCATTCAGAACAACATCTTTACCTTAGGAAGTTACTAACATCGACCGGCATAGGTTGACTGTAAAAGTTATTTTTTCGTTTGTTTTAAAGGAAATAAAATAAATTAATAATTTTTTTTATTTTAAATGATTTCTTTTTAACACAATGACCTAATTCCTCCCCTTTAAATATAAGCTTATGGAATGTTTTCAGGGTCAGTCGCAAAACCCTATGAATTTAGGATTGGCATTGGAGCATTGGAGGAGAACCTGAGGACCGACGACGACGACATGATCGATCGACGCATCTCAGATTCGACGAACCTCACCAATGATCATGACGTGGAAATCACCCTTTAACCAAATCAATGTACGGGTATGTTATTTTTTATTTTGTTCTTCCTCTTTCTTAGTTTAAATGATCAACGCTGATTAACCCATAAATATGTTGATCCACAGATCGTGCGTTATTGCAGGAGGGTGTTAATTTTTTATTTCTTTTTGGGGGTTTGATTCGGGAATTGATTTTATGATAATTGTTGCATTGTAATTTTGATTCACCTATTAAAATTATTAATAGTAGTGGATCGATGCTATGAAAAATGACAGCGGAGGTGCGTTCCTCCTTTGTTTATTGATTTTCTTCCTCCCTTTTAACCCTGTGTTCTTTACGTTCTTCATGGGGTTATGAAAAATGAATCGCTGCATGTCCGTTTCACAATGAAACAATCCCAAATTGGAGATCGAGCATCACGAAAAACTAGTGGAGGTGAGACAGAGATGATGAGCGACGAATTGGCTCGGATCGAGGTGGATTGTTATTTGAGTGTTCTTCATGTGGGTGGATCGAAACTTCTTTTTGGGGCCAATTATAGGACCAAAAACAACAGAAACAACTTTTTAGTGTCGAGATGGACTAAAAAGTGGAGTATAGCGATGACCGGATGGTCAAATAAAGGATGAGAGGAGCACCCGTGGTTTGATAACGAAGAATGACGTGTTTTGGAAAATCCTGATCAACACAGCGTGTAACCCTAAGAATGTGACATGTAGGGTCGGCTGTAAATGACTAGGGTTTCCGTGATGCACACGGAGAAAGAAAAGGCATGCTCCTGAGAGGACACGATATGTGGGCCCCAACCAGTAGCGGCCAGATTTCAAGGAAACAAGAAACTATAACACGACATGTGACCATCATCACATGACGTTTGGGTCCTTACACAGACTTGACATGTATGCCAGAATATAAATGGACACAGGGTGGAATACATGGCCTATACTCCACCACACATCTAGATACAGCCAGATACGCGGACCACCCTATGTACAGGTACACGGTTTGGGATACATGGGTTAAATCCGTGTACGGGAACATGGAGAGTGTAAACGGAGTCTTCCCCAGGTAGCGAAACACAGTGTATTGTGCTCTTACATGCTGTGTGTACCTTCTTCTACATGACAATCCTTATGACATGGGCCATTGTACACAGGTAGTACCCAGGGTCAAAGGACACGACATGTGACTCTTCTACACTCCATGTACTTTTATCTATATGGCTTTATCCTCTTGTCCACCATTCCTTGGATATGTTTTGTTTGGGTTAGTTCCCCCATTGCTCGTTCCCCAGAAGGTCAGGTATCATTTCGAACTACACGAGTATAATCCCTTCAGTAGGACCTTCTGAGATAGAGTTAGCTATCCGTTAGAGATGCACGAAGAGAAATCTTCTACCATTCTTGACACCAAGTAGAGTTAGGTATCGACATGACTAATCCTATATGACATAGATCCTCTACTTAACAAGTAAATCCGGATGATTCACTGTGAGAAACCCAACCCTAGAAGCCCAAAGTCGGTGCCTGAAACATGGTATTTAATTTTTTCTATAAAAAAGTGCATATATAAATTAAAAATCTCATTCCATTACAGAGAATATTTTTGGTTTTGGTTCTGCAAAACCAGATATAGCAGATACATTTCTTCAAAAACATGACAATGATAAATATCATAATGTTTCTATCACAAAGGAGTACTCAAATCTTGATAAATCTACTAACCCTATAAAAATAAATTTAAAATGTAGGGTGAGAATTTAAAATGATCAGTAAGGGGTTTTATAAAAAATGAATGAAACTCCTTTTTAAAACAATAAACCTTTGAAATAATTACAAAACATTTTCTTAGAGGGAAAACAACACTTCTTGAAGTACAACATCAATATTTTCCAAAGGTCACTTGGAGACAATTTAAAGAAAATCTATTACAAAAGATTTATATATTCATTTGAAAGATACAATAAAACATATATTAGAGTGAACATACATGTACAAAAACACATGGAATGATGCATAACTAGAAATTGATCAAACTAATTTTAGGGTGACATGCAAGGATGTTGATATCATTGAGCACATGAAATAAATATTTCTTAGAATTGAAAAATTAACAATTTCATGTTTCTCTTAATACCTAAAATACAATTCATGAAATGGAAGATGTAATACCAACTTCTGTATTAAAAACATGATAATTTATTCTACACATTCCTTATAAAAACATTCCAAATATATACTTCATTATGCCACATGCTTTCATCACCATTTTCATAAGTAAAAGATTCTTAACCAAGGGATATTATACTAGTCGAATAATACCAGGATTGGTTAAATTTTAATCACATATTCAGGAAATGCATAATATCAGACAACCAGAACATTTTATCAAGGCCTCTTTCCAAGACCATACATAAACATTATGTCAATGCCTTGTTCTATGAACTAGTTCGTCTCATGAGACCTACCGATGGATCGAGCGGCTATAGCGGACCTTACCCATCACATAATACGTCCAATGCATTCCTCATATGTCTAAATGTCTTCAAATCAAAGTATACTATACCAATTTTATTTATTAAATGATGTATCTTTTTGGAAGTGCCCCATACCACTTCCAATAATTAATTTATGTCTTTTATTCAAAGTGTCCCATACCACTTCAAATAATTTATTTCTTTCTTTTATTCAAAGAGTCCCATACTACTTAAAACAATTAAATTCTTTAAAACAAAAAATATCATAAGGGATAAATTAATAATATATGTTTTGGTTTTTTCACATAAAATAATAATTATTAAAACCCTTATTCCATGAATATAAACATTCAATGTATTAAAATACATGTTTTTGAATTCAAGATAGATATCATTCACATTCTAAACCATGATCCAAAAAATGGAATTTCCAGAAAGATTAAAACATAGACTTAAATAACTAAAAGCATTCATTGTGGTGGATTCTTCATGGATTGAAATATAATAAGCATAGATGTAAAACAATTATTTCATGTGAAGTATTAATGCATAAGAAAATAATTAAACAAATGTGCTTATGCATATGTATATACTTATGTGTTATCGAAATATTCTTCCAACCTTTTATCCTAAAATTTATAAATTGGGGATGCATGCATGTAAAGTTAATTGCATTAACGAGGTGAAATCTTATTTTATAATTTTTTAGGCACACAATAATAAAACAGGGTTTTGTTACTATTTTCCCATATAAAACTACATCATATGTATAGTCTAAAATCATCACCATGTTAATACAATCAGAACTTATTAAATAAATTAAGACATGCATATGTGAGATTGTGGTTCTTATATATACACATGGATTTTAAAATTATATAAGACCATATATACACAAAGTGTATATATGGGTTTTGAAAAACCAAAATAAGGATTGATAAATCTTTATAATTTTTGTACACTTCAAAAACATAATTAAATCACTAAAATCGATTTTATGAAAACCTAATTCAAATTGTAATTAAAACCTATATGTATATACACATACACCACATATATAAATATATATTTATATAGTCCAATTAAAAAAACAAAATAGAATCCCTACATGGTTAACATGTATTTTATGTCATTACTTAAAAAACACATTTTCAAAATTTGAAACCATGAAAACATAATAGGTTTTTTTATAAATGAACATATATACATATATAAGTATACAAATAGGGTTTAATTAAACACAAAGAAAAGTAAACCTTTACAAGTATTACTTACATTAAGAAAATTATTTAAAAATAAACATCCTTAATTCTAAAATCAAAAAAACAAAATAGGATTTGTTTTATAATTAAACATATAAACATATATACAAGACCATATATACACAAGTTGTAAATAAGGGTTTCAAATGTAGGAAAAAAATCCAAATAATTCTTTACAAGTACTATATTAGTAGAAGACATCATACTAATATTCACCATTTGAAAATATGAAACATGAATAGGGTTGTTATATATTTTTATATGAATATATATATATATATATATTTATATATCGATTTAATTGAATCAAAGTCAATCTAAATAAGGACCCTTACATATGTTATACACATCATATAAATAACATAAATTCTATAAAAATCATTTAGAAAACCAAAAGTAGTTTGGGATTGAAATTTATATAAAGCTATACATATCTATATAACCATAGTACATAAAAGTATAAATAAAGGGTTTTAATAATGAAAAGGAACCAAAATAATCCATGACATGACTTAAAACGTGATCTTGAGTCAAGAAAAGGTTAATGGATAGTTTTGAGGAAGGAAATCCATAAGTTTTATGGGTGAAAAGTAGGTTTATATAAACTGTGTATGTATATATTTATACATCCTTCAGTTCAATCATAAAAACATAAACAAAGACTCAAACAAGACTCATGCATAAGAGAACAAATACCCTAATCAAAGAAAATCTTAAGTAGATTGATTGTTTGATAATGTATAATTATATATATATATAAATATATTTTAAAAAACATACACGAGATCCAAAGGGGTTCAATTTTAAAATAAGACCATGTGTCAGGTCTGTGGAAGAGGAGAAAGAAGGTGGTTGTGGATGGAGAAATGTGTCACGGGTTTAAGAGGAGCAGTAGAGAGGAGATGTCGACTGGTACTAGTGCACTGGCGCTTCGCGAGGAAGAAGAATTTGGGAAGAGAAAATCATGGAAAAGAAGTGGATGGATGGGATCGATCAAAGTCGATCGAATGGCTACAGATGATTCTATAGTTATAAAAATAGAAGAATGGTCGAGATCAACTATGGCATTGGATAGGGTAGTCACAGTGATACCACAGTTATAAAAAAAGGATGGACAGTTACAATTAAATCACATATTAATTAAATGAACTAGGAGATACTGTGGTTTTAAAATAGATAGAAATATGAGATGTCGCACGATGACATCATACGATCAAGGAAAACACAGAGGAAAGAGTCTTGACAGTAGGATTCAAAACCAAGACCGGATCGTATGGTCCAGATCTCACGCGGCGAGATTGAACGGCCTTGATAAGATCCTCCTTTAAAAAATGCATCCAACATAGAAATGAAGGATGTTTTGAGACCTTTATATAAGCCTCAGTGATCCAGCACTCAGTAATTAACTCCCTCTCCTCCTCCCCAATACCACCCCTACTGGTTCTCCCCTACGGGTGTGCTCTATGCCCACCCTCTGCCGCTGTTCCTCCCCACTCTATGGTGCTGCCTTGGTACCTCCATGAAACACTGTGGGTTTTCATACACACCCTTACGGATGGCCTGTGCTGGCTGAGTGACCAAGTTCAGCCTCCCACTTCTTAGGGAGTGGTGCGAGCTGCCTCCCTCAGCTAGCTACATGGCTAGCCTAAGGGTCAAATTTAATTATAACCCTTGATTAAATAAAATTAAAAAAATTAATACACAATAAAATAAATAATGTCATTGATTTTATTTGTCTAAAACATGATTTTAACTTTATTTTAAATTTTGAAACATTATAGCACAAAAACCAACATATGAATTATACCATGTCATAACTTAACCAAAATTATAACTCTTAATTATTATGAGTACTTAAAAACATGATTTCAAATTCAAATATGTAGTTTCTGTATAAAAAACAATATGTATACTTCTCTTTAAATTTATTGAAGTAAAAATATGTACTTTTATTTTTATTTTCATTAAAACAAAAAAGTCATGATTTAAAATTCATTTTAAGATGAAAAACATTATAATTTTAAAATCTAAATATAATTTCAATTAAAAACATGTTCAAATATATATTTTTAAATCATTTTACAACATTAGAAATTATTAATACACTTAAATTCATAGAAAATTTAAATTACTTGTATATTTTAAATAACTAAAATCTTCAAAATACTTAATATTATAAAAATAGTCAAAATACATAAAAATACCTAACAGTTATAAGTTTTTTTGACTGTTACAAAAACTTATGGTCATATAAAGACCTAAATGGTCAACAATGTTCATAAAGGCCTTATAAATACGTGCTTAAATTTTTTAAAAGATTCAAAAGCATCTTGGTGAAGATGGTGATTTACATCCCTTTAATTCATAGTACAATTTCCATAACACTTTCTATAATGTTCTTCATTGTGATAGACCTGCACGACTCTCAATATTTTCTTGGTCTATTTGTGGTGTTTGGGGGTCTCCCAGTAATTCTAATAGGCCTCATATTAGGCATTCTAGGTTAGTTAAGTTCTTTTGGTCTTATGAAAATGTAAGGTTTCATCACTCTTATTGAATAAAACATATCTTTATTTTTATTCAACAAGTATTTTATCTTAGATTCACCATTGTTAAACAAAATCAACATAATAATAATGAAAATATTATTATTACAAATTAAAAAAGTTCAGGGTGTTACATTATCCCCCGCCACCTAAAAGAATTGAGTCCTCACAATTCCCTTCGTACATACAGACCCCAACCTTCTGCCATCTACCGTGATGTCCCTTCACAAGTACCATCTGTTTTAGTGATTTCCCTGTTTTCCGATTATACAATTTCCTAACAGAGTTTCAAAACCCTCAATTCCTCTGGTCTAGATATAACATGATCAATGTGGGTCATACTCATTTATAAATCTATATTTTCTCAAGTGTGAGGCATGCAAGTTGTGAACCTTGGAGACATCAGCATGTACTTGATTTCTGTACAACGAACGAAAGGACTCAACCTCAAGAATTTCAAAGTCCCTTACTACACCAAAATTCCCATAGGATAAGATCTGACACATATATGCTGCATGGAGGTCACCCTCTCTTACAGCTTCTAAAAAATATTATAGGGATAAAAATCATTTTCCTAGAGTAAAACATTTAAAAATACCATCATAGTACTTCCCTTGACGTTCATAGGATGGAAATTGGGCAATCATTATGAGGAAATAATCAAAACCTAGTCCTCGATGGAGATAAAGTATACGAGGAGAGTTAGATACTTGGTAGAGATGTTTTTAGGTCAAATGAATATTTTGAAAGGTCTTATAGTATTCTAGATATGACTTGGGAATTATGGTCTCTATAACCTGAGTAAGAAGAGACAAAAGGTTTGTTCGTGAACCTTTAACTTATATATTAAAATTTTAAGAAAGACTTATACTTAGCAAGGTATAAATAAGTTTTTAGTCTTGTTCTAATTTCTCAAAGTTGTCTAAACTGATCCTCTGATACCAACTATGAGGAACCCGGCCCTAGAAGCTCGATGTCAGTTCCTGAAACATGGTGTGTACTTTTTTTCATAAAAATATGCATATAAAAATTACACATCTCATTCCATTACAGAGAATATTTTTGGTTTAGGTTCTAAAAAATCATATTCAACTGATACATTTGTTTAAAAACTTGACAAAGATAAACATTATATTGTTTCCATCACATAGGAGTACTCAAAGCTTGATAAATGTAATAACCCTGTAAAAACAAATTTAAAACGTAGGTTGATAATTAAAATAACTTATTAAGGGGATTTAAAAACAAATGAATGAATCTCCTTTTTAAAACAAATAACCTTTGAAACATTTACGAAACATTTTCTTTGATGGAAAGCAATAATTCTTGAAGCACATCATCAATATTTTTCAAATTTCACTTGGAGAAAATTTTAGTAAAATATATTACACAAGAAATATATATTCATTTGAAAGATACAATAGAAAATATATTAGAGTGCTCATACATGTAAAAAATGCATGGAATACTGCATAACCAGAAATTGATAAACTAATTTTAGGGTGACATACAAGGATGCTGATATCATTAAGCACATGAAATAAATATTGCTTAGAATTTAAAAGGTAAAAATTTCATATTTATATTAACACCTAATATGTAATTCATGAAATGGAAGATGTAATATCAACTTCTGCACTAAAAACCGGATAATTGATGCGAAAATTTCATTATAAAAACATTCCAAGTATATACTTCATTATTCCATATGATTTCATCACCATTATCATAAGTAAAATATTCTTAACCAAGGGATATTCTACTAGTACAACAATCCCATGGTTGGTTAAATGTTAATTACATATTGAGGAAATGCATAATGTCAGACAATCATAACATTCTGTTGAGGCCTTGTTCGAAGACCATACATAAACATTCTGTCAAGGTCTCGTGCCATGACCTAGTTTGTCTCACGAGACCTAACGATGCATCGAGAGGCTATAACAGGCCTCACCAATCACATAATACATTCAATGCATTCTTAATATGTCTAAATGTATTTAAATAATATTTCCATTCAATAATTTTATTTATTAAATTCTGTCTCTTATTTGAATTTTCCCATACCAATTCAAATAATTAATTTTTGTCTTTTATTCAAAGTGTCCCATACCACTTCCAATAATTAATTTATGTCTTTTATTTTAAGTGTCTCGTACCACTTCAAATAATTAATTTATTCCTTTTATTCATAGTTTCCCATAACACTTGGAATAATTAAATTCTTTAGTCCATAAATTATTATAAGAGATAAATTAATAATAGATGGTTTGGGTTTGTCACCCAAAATAATAATTCTTAAAACCCTTATTCTATGAAAATAAACACTCATGGTATTAAAATACATGTTTTTGAATTCAAGAATGATATAATTCTTGTTACAAACCATGTTCTAATAAATGAATGTGTCAAACAGATTAAAACATAAACTTAAACAACTAAAAGCATTCATTGTGGAAGATTCATCATGAATTGGAATAAAATAAGCATAGATGTAAAACAATTATTTCATGTGAAGTATTCATGCATAAGAAAATAATTAAACACATGTGATTATGCATATGTATATAATTATGTGTAATCGAAATATTATTCTAACCTTTTATCCAATTTTTTTTTAATTGAGGATGCATGCATGTAATGTTAATTACATTAACAAGGTGAAGTCTTTTGTTATATTTTTTAGGCACATAATAACATAACATGGTTTTGTTATTATTTTCCCATATAAAACTGCATCATTTATATAGTCTAAAATAATCACCTGGTTAATAACATCAGAACATCTTTAATAAATTAAGACACACCTATGTGAGATTATGGTTATTATATATATACATGGGTTTGAAAATTATATAAAACCATATATACACAAAGTGTATATATTGGTTTTGCACAACCAAAACAAGGCTGGATAAATCCTTATAAATTTTGTACACTTCAAAAACATAATTAAATCACTAAAATCAGTTTTATGAAAATTTAATCCAGATTATAATTAAAACCTATATGTATATATACATATACTGTATATATACATATATGTTTATATGGACCAATTTTAATAAAACAGAATCCCAACATAGTTTACATGTATTTTAGGGAATTATTTAAAAAACATATTTTCAGAAATTGAAAACCATGAAAACAGAATAGGTTTGTTTTATAAATGAACATATATACATATATAAGTATACATATAGAGCTTAATTAAACACAAATCAAAGTAAACCCTTACATGTATTACTTTCATTAAGAAATTTATTTAAAAATAAATATTCCTCATTCAAAAATCATAAAAACAGAATAGGTTTTGTTTTATAATTAAACATGTACACATATATACATAACCATATATACACAAGTGGAATATAAGGGTTTTTCATATAGGAAATAGAGAATAATAATTGTTTACATGTACTGTATTAGTAGAGGAAATCATACTAATATTCACCATAAAAAAATATGAAACAAGAATAGGGTTATTATATATATATATGAACATATATATAATTATATATGGATTTAATTGAATCAAAAACAATCTAGAGAATAACCCTTGCAAATGTTATACGCATCATATACATAAAAAAATACTGTAAACATCATTTAGAAAACCAAAAGTAGTTTGTGATTGAAAGTTATATTAAACAATATATATCTATATAACCGTAATACAAAAAAGTATAAATAAAGGTTTTTCATAATGAAAACAAACCAAAATAATCCCTTACATGACTTAATGAGTGAGGTTGAGTCAAGAAGAGGTCGATTGATAGTTGGGATGCAGAAAACCTATATGTTTTATGGGTTAAAATTAGGTTTATATAAACTGTGTATGAATATATTTATACACCCTCTAGTTCAATCCTAAAAACATAAACAAAGACTCGAACAAGACTCAGGTAGGAGAGAAAAAATACCCCAATCAAAGAAAATATTATATAGATTGTTCATTTGATAATGTATAATTATATATATATATATATACATTATGAAAAAAATACATGGTATCCAAAGGGGTTTGGTTTTAAAATAAAACCATGTGTCAGGTCTCTGGATGAGGAGAAAGAAGGGGGGCTGTGGATGGAGAAAGGTGTCACAGGTTGAAGAGGAGCAGTGGGGAGTAGATTTTGACTAGTACTGGGGCACTAGCATGATGCGAGGAAGAATAAAATAGAAAGGAAAAAATGTGGGAAAGAAGTGGATGATTGGGATCTATTGAAGTTGATCTAACAACTATGGATGATTCCACAGTTATAAATATATAAGAACCATCAAGATCAACCCTGGCATTGGATCAGACGGTTATGGTGATACTGCCATCATAGAAAAACATGGATGGTTGCGATTAAATCACAGATTGATCGAATGACTAAGGTGATACCATGGTTTTAAAATAGATGTACGTATGAGATATTGCACAATGAGAATAGATGGTCTAGGAAAACACGGAGGAAAGAGTCACGATGATAGGATTTAAAACTGATACTGGATCATACAGTCAAGATCTCGCGTGGTGAGATTGAACGACCAGGATTAGATCCTCCTTTAAAAAATGCATCCCACATCGAAACGAAGGAAGTTTCGAGACTGTTATATATGTCTCAGTGATCCAACACTCAGAAATTAACTCCCTCCCTCCTCCCCAATACCACCCATACTGGTTCTCCCATGTGGGTTCACTCTGCGCCCACCCTATGTGGTCGTGCCGCCCTGCACAATGGAACCACCTTGGTACCTTGATGATCCCCTATGGGTGTGTGCACACACCCTTAAGGATGACCTGTGTTGGTTGAGAGGCCAAGGCACAACCTCCTACTCCTTAGGGAGTGCTACGAGCTTCCCCCCTCAGCTGGCTACCTGAATAAATAAAGGGAAAAATTTTTTATAACCCTTGATGAAAAAAATAAAATTAGGTAATACAAAATCCAAAAAATAATTTAATTAATTTTATTTTTCTAAATCATGATTTTTTACTTTATTTTAAGTTTTTGAAACATTATAACACATAAAACAATATATGAATTGTACCATGTCATCACTTTACCAAAAGTATAACTCTTAATTATTAAGAGTAATTAAAAAATGATTTCAAATTTAAATACGTATTTTTTGTATTAAAAACAATATTTACACTCTCTTTAAATTTATTGAAGTAAACATATGTACTTTTCATTGTATTTTCATTAATGAAAAAAAATTATGATTTCAAATTCATTTTAAACATTAAAAAATTATACATTCAAAAACTAAAGCATTGTTCAATTAAAAACATGTTCAAAGATATATTTTTAAAGCATTTTAAAACAATAATAATTCTTAATATACTTAAATTATTAGAAGATTTAAAGTAATTATATATTTAAAATACATAAAATCTTCAAAATAATTAAGATAATCAAAATATTCATAATAAATAATAATACCTAACAGTTATATGATTTTATGACCATTACAAAAACTAATAGTCATCTAAATACCTGAAGGATCAAAAATGGTCATAAAGGCCATAAAAATTTATGTTTAAGGATTTTCAAAACATAAAAAACAACTTAATAAATATGGAGCTTTACATCTCTTTAATGCTTAGTAAAATTTCTATAGAACATTCCATAATGTTCTTCATTCTGATAGACCTGAAGGAATCTCAATATTTTTCTTGGTCAGTTTGTAGTGTTTGGGGGTCTCCCTGAAATTCTAATAGGCCTCATAGTAGGCAATCTAGGCTGGTGAAGTTCTTTTGGTCTCATAGAAATGTAATGTTTCTGAATTCTTATTGAATAAGAGATATATTTATTTTTATTTGGAAAGTATTTTATCTTAGATGAACCATTCTTAAAAAATCATCATATTAATAATGAAAATATTATTATTAAAAATTAAAAATGTTTGGGGCGTTATAGTCGCGGTATCTACCAAGGCCCTAGCAGCGATCCTCATCTATGTATCATGATATTTTCCCACTCAGGAGTGTGTTCTCTTAGAATGAGTGTATCTTTTCTCTCTTCAGATCTATCAGATAATCTATCTCTCTCGTGGCATTTTTCGACGAACAATACATCTCGGACGAACATCATCAGAGCTATCAGACTCATAGAGTGAGTTCTCCCTGATGAATGCTTCATGGAATCTTCAAACGGAATCCCTAGTATGGGTATGTGGTCATGTGACTTTCCTCAAGACTACGGGTTAGGGTTTTGGGTATATCTAGATGTCTTTCTATTACTATAAGTTCAATAGACACATACTATGTAGAGAAGACTGTGCCTTTACTTTGTGATATTGCTCTACAATTTTTGGGGTCCACTACTGAGTATTGTTATACTCACCCTTGCATTGGCTTTGGCCACATGTGTCATGTCTTGTGTATATGAGTACCCTTTTGTTGGAGTCTAGGGCGGACCAGGACTAGAACAAGCTTTCTGAGTCCCTTATAGGCTGAGCTGTTCCTATGACTATGAGCAGTAGTCCCAAAACCTCTTTCTTTCTTATAGGTTAGACTTTGTAGTTACAGACTCTTGTATTTCGGGGGCTTGTATTCTCGCCCAGTTTACTTTCCGCACATTACTTTCTATTGTACTCTGTTGGTTGGATTTAGTTGTATGCATGAATTTTGTTCCGTATTGGTTTTTACTTTTCAGTATTTGTTGGATTGGAGGTGTCTTCATGGGTACATGTACTTAAGAAATGCCTCCCATGTTAGTGATTTTCCTACTCGGTACTAGTCATCAGCCCCTAACCTATTGGAGGAAGGCATGGAGAGTTGCAGCGATCCCCCACTGGGATGGGTTGTGGCAAAGTCCATATAGTAAGTTCACAAAATATATAAAGAAAAAAAAGATGATGACACAAGTGTGTATCATACTTTATGAGATATCCTGAGATAAGGATATTATATTACACCGAACCTGTTCAGAGAAGGTAGTTGTATCTATGACATTCTATATCTCCTTAGAAGCCAAAATGGTCTTCTAGACTCTACAATTGGTTTATAGGTTGGAATCAATACTTTTAATATAATGACCTAGAGGTTCACACACTAAGTGTATCCACAAGATTCACCTACTTTGATGAATATGAGTTTAGGTTGAAGTGCGACCCATGTGGGGGGGGGGGGGATGGTGAAGATCCAAGTGTGATCGATAGAATTTAAAAATAATTCAATTATAATATTAAATTAATGAATAATGGTGATTTATTTTTTTCTCAAGGTAGTCTCAAGTTTATTGATCTAAAAAAGTGAATTAAAAAAATATAATTTTTTTAATGAACATAACACGTTCAAGGTGCGTTAAATTATTTTGGGATCTTATAGGACGAATTAATGCTTCTTATTTTATTGCGTAACATTTTAAAGTGTTATAAGTGAGTAATAAAGTATTTTTGACATTTATGATAATTTTATTAATCATAAGTGTGTAAAAATGTCTAAAATGAAGGTTATTACTTTTCAGGGACCAAATTTCAATTTTGAAATGTATAACATAGGTATAAATACTCATTTAAGCCTCTTGAATAGTGAGATCCACCATTTGGACAAATTTAGAGAGATAATATCCCCTATCCTATATTATGAATCTCTTAGATATAGAATCTGGAGGATGATAGAGGTCGGATTGATCCTGTCTTCTCAATCAAGCCTGTATTCTTCATGCGATTGAATAGACATCAAAAAGCTCTTAAATTTTCCATAATAGCACCTGAGAATCATATATCAATGATTCAGGAGCTGTGGTGCATGTTTTTAATATATTTAATACATATAGATTGGTGCCTTTGAGCCACGAGACAGCATGGGTGAGCAAATAAAATTTTTGAACTTCGAATAAACACAGTAATGTTTACGATTTCATTCAGTTTTATTTTTCAAGATTAAATTTAATTGCATGTGATCCTTAAAGAAAACCAAACAAGGGGTTTTTGTGGATTTATTTTATTTAACATGAATCTGAATGCAAAATTTTAATTGTACATTTATCATGATTCTCCTACACCTTGGTTTCCTTCATTCCCACCTCTTCTCCATCAAATGATAAATGAAAGTATCACTCATGCGTATGTGTGGACTACCACATCCACATCACGATACAATTCATTTTCCTTCACCATATTTCACGGTTAGTTATTATGATAGATTTAATATATATATATATATATTATATTTATGATATAATAATGATTATGTAATGGTGAATTATTAATATATTTTTCTTTATTCCATCCATTAAAAAATGGAAACATCACTCGTGCGTATGTATAAACTATCATCCCTTTGCAATGATGTAAATAATATTTCATAAATGATTCATATTAATTGATGTAAATATTTATATAGTGAATATATATGAAATATATATCATTATTAACATTCTAGATAGTAAATAACCATAATCAAATTTCAAGTACCATAAATTTTTAACCAAAACGTATATGAAAAATGAAGCTGTTAACACCCAAAATGATGATGATAATGAAAGATTGTTGATGAATGGGAAATAATTTTTTAATGTAAAACATATATGGTATTATAGTTATGAATGTTTTGTTCTATATAATTATAATAAATTTAAATTTATTACCGAGGATTTTAGAAATCTTATGAGGTAAGATAGACTTATATAAGGGTCTTCTTTTATAATATATTTTTTACTAGGATTTTTTATTCTGGAATTTCTAATGATGAAATTTTATGATTTATCTATCTAAAATATTATATAATTTACTATAATTTTTTATTTTTGAAGATTCCCAATTTTCCTTTCATTTTCCTCTCTTTAGGTTCTCAATAGACCTAAGGAATGTTTTTAAGGAAAATCGACTTCATTTCTCAATTTGGTGGGGAATAATTTATTCTGTATCCATATTTTCATTAATATGTTTTAAATATTTTTTTTAATATTATATAAAGTTTCATTAAAGTAATTTTTATCAATGTTTTACTTTTTATAATTTTTTTCAAATGAATCTTCTTGTCATTTACTATATAAGTTACTTCTGATTTTTTGTTGAAAATGTGAAAGGAATATTTTTCAATATACCCCATATAAATGACTTTCCCCACCTTCATTAATACTCATTTATTTAAAGATTAATTTATAAGTTTCCCATGTTATTATCAAATAAAATTTTTTTCTTAATATTTTTTTATTTTTTAGATATTAAATAAGGGATTTTAAAATGAAAAGGGTATTTTCATCAAGAGATGTAATAGTAATATTTAAAGGTATTTTCATCTATAACAACATATTTTTATACTCCCTATGATTTAATGAGGATATGATCCAATGTTACTATGTTTATTCATTATTTGGATGGTTTATGAATATAATTATTAAATGTTTATGAAACCACTATCCTTTTCACATGTTATGATATTATAACATGATAAATGTTTCATAATCTTATGGCTCACATATATATGGTTTTATTTAGGTAATGAATGTGAAAAAAATTATTTTTCCATTCAATTTATTTGGTATATATGGATATCTCTTTATATAATAAGGACTATAATCAAGTGTGAACCTATTTTAGTAAAGGAATTTGTGAAATAATATAGTTCTCATAGTGAACCTTGAAGAAGGAAATAATGGAATTGTGAGTGAACCCAATCCACCATAATAGTCTTAACAGTGAACCTCGAATAAGGAGATGATTTTACTTGCTTATTTGTATTTTAAAAAATTATAAATTATTCTTATGTTACTTTCTCTTGACACATGATTGATTATTTATGATTCGATGCCCTTATGGATTATATATTGTATTATGAAAAACCATTATTCCATGATTCATGATTAAATATCCTTTACAATTTGGGTAAATTTTCTTTATATTATGATCATGTTATCATACCCTTATGCTTGTATTATTCTCATTTATGATCATCTATTGATACCTATTATTTTTAACCTTACTAAAAAAACTAAGCTCACCCTTTATCATGTTTTATTTCCCTAGGTTATAAATAATGGTTTTAATTAATCTATATTAAATAAGGGTGCTAGTTATGAGAAACTAAGAGAGAGATGCGGTAGATCATTTTATATACTAGTTTGTTATATATACATGTTTCCCAATACACTAAACCATTACAATTTTGGAATGGATTGTATTGATATGTAATGGATATTCCAATAATATGATCTAGTATTCATATATTTAAGGTTTGGGTTTCTATATTTGGTATCAAAGAATGGTTTAGTCATTTTTGGAAACTAGGATGACAAATCTTAATGAAAACACTTTGGATAAGCCTATGTATTAAAGAACATTATAATTTATGATAATGAAAGTTGTATGGTTTTCATAAAAATAAATTAATATATATATACTATAATTGTATTTGGTTTTATCATAGATACATTTAGGGATAATAACCTTCAAAATAGTTAGTCGAGTATATATTGACCACTATTCAAGTGCATAGTGAATGTGCCCTTACTACACACTTGGTTTGAAATTATTGGGGGGGGGGGATATTCTTAGGTTAATCAACATTTTCTTTAAGATCTATAATGAAGGATTTGAAAAGATAATTACCTCGAATGACCTAGTTTAAACCTAATGTTTCATAAAATAAAATTAAGGTGTTAATATTTAAACATTATATAAATGATTTCCATGATTATTTTATTTCCCACTATGATTATTGTTTCCCATACTATGTTTTTTGGTTTTAGTTAATGGATATTACTATAATAAATGGTGTTAACAATAAATGTGATGGGAAATGAAAATATTATCCTCATGAGAAACCAAATGAAGTGAGTGATAGAATTAGGAAACTTGTTATTTTTACTATCTAACTATCTTGATATATGATTAAAAGCCTCAACTTTGGTGAGTTTCTTAACATACCCAATAAAAGAAGAATGGAGTTTCATAGAAGATTATGTGGTAATGGATATGAAGGAAATATGATTTTTCATCCTATATCTCAATAATTTTAGAATAATAACCTAGCTAAATGCATCAAATGGAATGAGAAGATGTTTTATATGACTAAAATAATGGAATTGAGAAAGTAGTAGTTAAGGAAAAATTAAGAGTTCTATGGAGAGAAATAAAGTATATCCTAAATTAATGTTTCTAGTTCAATGTATTATGTTTGTGGAAATTGGGAATTATCTTAGTAAATTACCTAATCCAAGGGCTAAATCCTAGACCAAGGAAGGGACTATACTATGGAAATCACTAAAGTGGATCCGGATGGTTAAGGCACACTTATTCTCCACTTTAGAGTTAGGTATCTCATATTAAATTTTATTAGAATGTTACATATGAAAATATTATTAGTTTTAATTTAGTGTAATTTGATGTGATCATGATCATTGATAGTTCTCTCTATATAGATCCCTTATAAATTTCTAGAATAATAAAATCACATTTGAATTTCCATTCCAACCTATGTTTGTATTTAACTAGGTCAACTCTACCCTATATTCATGGTTCAGTGCCCCTTCTAGGTTGGGATAGTATGTTTGTTCTTTAGGAGGTTTGGGAGGTGTGTTTCAAGTAGTCATCAACATCATGGGAAGACCTATTGGCATAAGAATCTTCTTCTCTGTCCCTCTGTTTCTTTTGATGATTCTTGGTGGCATTTTATTTTGGTTGTTTTTTTTTTGGTTCTATAGTCGGAAATTTATATTCTCTAGAGATATTTTGATCATGGTATTGTTTTTCGGTCATGGTTGATGTATAGACAAGAGATTTTATAGAGATGTTCATGATTTTTCATCCTTAATGACAATAAATATTTTTGGTGTTGGTGTTACCGCTCGATGGTGTCCCTTCCTAATCTACTGTTAATCCAAGATTACTCTACTATAATAATAGTTAGATTTGTGTGGTGATTTATAAGGTTTCTTGGGAGGTGGTTTCGAATGGTTGACGGAGTTCTAGGATGTTGTAGTTCCAGTTGATGTTGATTTCATTTGTTGCTGGTTTTTAGATTTCATGTTTGCTGGTTCGAGGTTGATTACCCCTACACATTTGAGTGGTTTTTAATTAATTCCAACAACAATTATGATTTGTTACAATAGAATTTTATTTTTAAGTGATGTTGATGATGATGATGGGATGATTTGGAATCAGTATTGTGATTTAGGGAGGAAGGATCCAGGTAGATCACGACCCAAGGTGTCGACAATCATGTTTTTTGAATGATGTGTCCTGTTTTTTGAATTTTAAATTTGAAGTTAAATTTTTATTTTTTGGGGTATATTTTGAATCTTGTATGAGTTAATGCATGTAGTCTTTTAAATTTTCTATCCAAGTCTGTGAGGATCCCACTCAACATTAAAGTAGTTTATTCAGAAAATGGAAAAAATGATTTTTTTCCTATTAAAGGAGGGTATTTATCTTAGATGGTTGGGGAGAAACTCAAAATCTTAGATATGACTATTATATGAGATTTTTTTAATGTCACTATGGAAGAGTTTCCTAGTATTCCACTGAACCATGAAGTTTAGTTTTCGATAAAACTCAAACCTGGTGATACACCTATTTCAAAGACTACATATAGAATGGACTTGATTGTGTTATAAGAATTGAGGAAGCAACTCTAAGAGAATCTGGATAAAGGATTTATTTTTCCAAGCATGTAACTTTGTGGCGTATCAACCCTTTTTTATGAATAAATACAAATCAACTTGACTCTATATTTATTATTAGGAACATATCATGATCATAATCATGAATATGTATTATCATCCCTATATCGATGATGTTTTTAATCAATTATGACGAGATCAATATTTTCCATGATTTATCTTTGACATGGATACTATCATTTGAGGGTTAAAAGTGAATAAATACCCAATAAAACCTTCCATTATAGGTACTAAGACTATGAATTTTTTCTTATTTCATTTGGTCTTAGTAATTATATCACTATATTTATAGATTTATTTAATATGTTTGTAAATATTACCTTGATTATTTTGTGATAGTATTTATAGATGATATTTTTATGTATTTAAAGAGAAAGTAAGGGCATGAGTATCACTTGAGGATTATATTGAAAACCCTAATGAAATATAATTTATATAAAAATTTACCAAGTGTTAATTTTTTCTATAGAATATTTTATTTTTGGGTAACATAATCTGAAAAGAGGGTATATCGATGGATATAGAAAAGACAGAAGTTATTGAACATTGGTCTAGACCAACCAATATGAATGAGATCCATATTTTTCAAGAATTAATTTTATATTAATGGTGATTTTTGAAGGATATATCATGACTATCTAACCCACTCACCAATTTAACTTTGAAGGGTGTTAAGTTCTTTTTAACTGATATATGTAAAGAAAGTTTCATAAAACTAAAGATAAGGTTATTTAGTACACCTATACTCACAATAACTTATAATGGATAATGGTTTGTGATTTACCATGATTTATTGAAGAATGAGTTGATCTGTTTTCTTATGAAAAATGATAGAGTGATAGACTATTCCTCACAGAAATTGAAGGTTTATGAGTAAATTTAATTGAGTCATGATTTAGAGTTAGAAATGGTAATATTTTCATTAAATATATGAATATATTTCCTTTATAGATAAAATATGTGACATATAAACTGATAATAAAAGTTTAAATTATATATTAACCTAAAAAGAGTTAAATATTCACAAGAGAAGATGGTTAGAGTTGAATAAATAATATGACTGGTCAATACATTACCACCATGGGAAAGTGAAAAGGTGTCTATTTATTTGATTCAAAAAAAAAAACTTATAGTCTATCTATGATGAGGAATAAAAAAGATACAACATTTATGGATTTGAAAAGGAAAAAACCTTGAAATATTGATGGAAGGTGATAAATATTAACTTACACAAATGATTGTTCAACTATCTATATATGGGAAGATTAAAGAGGTGAAAAATGTAGATGTAGAGATGAAAATGAATGTGAGAAATTTTCTAGAGTTTAATCATGATTGTGATGAAATGATAGGGTCCATGACTTAAAGATCAAAAATTCCCATACAAAAATATTACATCTTAATAGAAAAATATTGATTATATAACATAATGATTCTTTCTATAATCATTTAGGTCCGGTGCCTTTAGAAACATAGACTTATAAACAACTGGTCTATAAGTGAGCTACTTTATCTCCCACTGAGTTCTTTATAACTATCACTATTCTTAGAAATATAACAAATAATACCTTTCTTCATAACTTTGGGAGATGATACATAAGAAATGGTGAACTTGTATTATCAGTAAGAGTAAACAATGGATATATCAACAAAACACGTGGATAATGGTATGAGAACATGAGAATAAAATTTGAAAAATCATACCCAGTATATCATAGATCTTAAACATGAGTTAGGCTATAAATACTGGCCGTTCATAATTCATGAATCATAAAGGAATCAAATAACATGATCTATGAAATAATAACATTAGTATAAGTTATATATTTTTGGTATAATCATATAAAATTTTATGTCAAGCCTATCCATGAAGACATTCATGAAATGTTATGCTTTGTCTAACAACCCATGTAGCTACTTAGTCTTGGGATAACTTCCATGTGTACCCTATTTATGGCTTGTGATAACCTCCCATGTACCCTAATCCAGGCTTTAGATAACCTTTTTCGCACCATTTAATCACCTATAAAATTAATCATTACCTAATCCATTGGAGGAAGTTACATGTACCACTCTTTAAATAATGAAAACCATTTCATCATATTATAACCAATGTAAAAGGAATGTGATTCACAATAATCTTTACATCATAGACATAAACTATTCTTAGAAAGAATAAGGATTTTACAATTAGATCGTATCCCTAGTAAATATTAAGTAACATCAAAGGATGATATCATAGATGTAAAATGTTTTTTAAAAATCACTTGGAACATTTCTTACATAAAATAGCCTTTCGACATTGATAATAATTTTTTTAAACAAAAAACATTTTAAAAATCCTTTTATTTGAAAATAAATGAATCCTTAAAGATCATTTAAAAAATTTCTTTAGGAAAATATCGTTTCCATATTGAAAATTACTTTTTTTTAAACTAAAAATTCACAAAATAAATTCAAAATATTTTTCTTTGAAAATAAACAAGGAAAATTATAAAGTAATATTTATATCATTGATTGGTCCTGGAAGTGGTAAATATAGTTCATGTCATATATGTTTAAAATAAATAGAACTTTCACATTTTTGGTAAAAATGTAAAAGGGACTTGTTTGGAAAATGACCTGAATATTCCATTTATTTTTTAAAAGTAAAACTTGTTTAAGAATTTATTTAAATAGTAATTTTATAATATTAAAAACATTTTTTGAAACATTTATTGAATCCATGGAAATGGAAGTAAAATCATTTTCAACCAAAGAGAGAAATAAAGTTGATTTTTCCTTAAAAAGAATAATTTTGATCTCTTGAGTAATTAAAGAGAGGAAAATTAAATGAAAACATATATTCTCATGAAATTAACATAGTATAAGAAATTCATTAGTTTATTCATACATTTATCATAATATATAAGCAATATTAATTTAATCATAAACAATCATGATAAACAATGAGATTGTAACTTAAAATTATTAACACTTTGGTAAAATTTGACTTATAAGACTTGTAAAATAATAAAATAAAAAAAACATTAGATATAATCATAAAAAATAAATTCATGATATAACCTGTAAAATGGGTAGTGTATACACCTCAAAAAAGAAGATAGGTGCAAAACATAACTTATGTCCCAATGAAGGAAATTCGTTACAAAAATACCTTACCCTAAGTCTCAAATTAATTCTTACAAGTTATAACATAAATTATATTAAATATAGGTTTATTATTAATATATTATTGAACCATAATAATACACATAATACCATATATTATTTACTTATGACATTATATTTCCCATTTATTAACAATTCCTTGGTAAAATCGCGTTTCAGGTAATAACAGTTTCGTTTTTCATATACATTTTGTTGTGGTGTCTTTAATACTTTAATTTTGATCATAGTTACATTATATCATGATTTATAAACATGATATATATATATATATATATTAATTATATAAGTATTTATATTAATATATTAAAGTTATATATAGAATATTAATTACATTGTTCATGGATTTGGTATGATGTACGAACGCATGAACATTGTTTCCATTTTTTTGAAGGATAAGAATAATGGAAGGTTAATAATATATTATACTTTAAAAATATTTTTTATTTATTATATATCACTTATATTCATTAAATTTTCTCTTTTTAACTTCTATCTTATTCATAAATGAAAAAAATCACATTGCTTAATGGGGCAGTAGTCCACTGTACACACGAGCAACGTTATAAAAATTCCCATAGAATGGAAAGAAAGAATTAATATGTGATATTATAATTACATAATAATAATAATATCTTAAATATAATATATAAATATTAAATAAATCATTATATTCATCTATGAGTGGTAGTAATGGAAAACGAATAACATCAGTTTATGAGGTGGTAGTCCACCGTACACACGATTGCTGATTTTGTTTCCCATTTGAGGGAATATGATATAAATGTAGGTAATTTCATTAAAATAATAAAATATTAGTATATGGGAAATAATGTTTTTATTATATTATCATAATTTAAGAATATTTTTAGGGGGTGTAAGAAGAAAAAAAATAAAAACACATTTAGGAATTTAACCTCTTCTTCAGAGAACCTATTTATGTTTATACTTAAAGCCCTCTTAGAAGGGTTTCATAATGACAATAAAGACAATAGGATGTATTTAGGGAATTAAGGAAGATATTTTTTAGGTATGGGCTGAACCAAAATGTTTTGTTAGTGTGAATAGAAGAGGAGAGGGTGTGGAATTTTATAAGTGGGGGAGAGGACACACATGAACGTTTTGAAAAGAATAATGTATACCCAGGGTTTTCACATGAAATAAGGATCCAAGATAGGTTATTATAGAATTTTATAGGTTATAAGAGAAATATAAGGACAAAAAATTATATTTGGACTAGTTTTATGTAATTTTACTCCTTATATTTTTAGTTTAACTCCCCGATAAACTGGTTTTATCCTTTACCATGGTAATTAATTCTTACTGAATTTACTATTAATTTGGACCAAAAAATTATTTTAAATTATTATATAGTATTAATTAATATTATTAAAAATATTTAATACATCTTCCAAATAAAATTAATTTAATTTGAAAAATCTAATTTAAAATTAAACCCTTAAAGGCGATAAAAAAATATTTTTTCAAAGAGAAAATTTCAAAAGATTCTTTTTTTTATCAATATCCAATATTAAATTGATTAAGATGATCTATATTGGAATAATTATAATATATTTTAAAAAATTTTACCTTTTTAATTATTTTAAAACAAAATGATGCTTTCTAAATTTTTTAAATGAAAAGGAAATTTTCATTAAAAACCAGTATTTTCACTACTAATTGAGAAATTAATATTTTTAGAAAAAACCCAAATATTCACCCTAATATAATTTTGAAAATTTGATAAAAAAATGAATTTAATATTTTCAAAAACATTTTCAAAAAGTTTGAAAAATTAATTTTTTATTTATTCACTAAAATAAAAACAAATCAATTTTTGAGAGAAATATTTTATTTCAAAGAATATAAAGACTTTACTACAAATTAATTACTTTTTTATCAATATAATATATATATATATATATAACAATTATACTTAATTTTTATTTTTTTATTCCTATTCATTCCAACATGTTTAACAGGTCGGTAATAATTTTCATGTTTAATTAATAATATGAATTTTTTGTCTTGGTTCGTTAAAACTCATAATTACGTGTAACACAAGCTATATAAGAAATTATTTTTTTTTTAAAATATATTTTATAAAACCATAGGGTATTACATTTTACCCCCGTTAAATGATTTTTTTCTTCAAAATTCATCACTCTAATACAAAATAATGAGTATACTTTTGCCTCATCGCATCCTTAGTTTCACACATAGCTTAATCAAATTGGTGGTTTAACAAAAAAACATTAACCAGGTGAGTGATCTTGTTTCATAGAAAATTGTCTCTAAAATTTAGTATGTAATGTTGTTTCTACTTTTAAGAAAGATCATTCTATAGAGGTACAACCTCTAAGCTCAATACATGTGTTGGATCAACTATGAACTTTCTTAGGGGAGATACACGGAACATATCATGAACTTGATAGAGGTTTGATGGAAGACCCAAATGATAAGGTACAATATAGTTATGATTAAGAATTTCAAAGGGATTTATTTAACTAGGGATTATTTTTCCATTATTTCCTAATATTATTGAATTCTTCCATAAGAAATTCATTGAAATACATTCTTACCAACTTTAAATTCCAGATCATGTCGACGATAATCAGTGTAACTTTTCTTCAAAATTTGTGATCCATTATGTGTTACTAAATGCATATAAACTCATATAACATTTATTCAGCTATATCAGGTCCCAATATCTTTATTTTTTTAACTTCATTCTATTAAATTTCTCTTCAAATCTTATTTCCATATAGTGTTTCACAAGGATTAATCTGAATGATCGAGTGAAAGCTATATTTGTAAGAAAACTCAAATAGAGGATGGTTTTGATCACAAACACATTTGAAATACATTGAATAAGATATCAACATATCCTCTAGGGTCTAAATTATTCTCTCAAAATGATCATCAATATAAGGATTATTCATTGTGATGAAAGTCAACTCTATATCAAGATCTTACTAAATACTTCTCTTGAACTTCAAGGTAAACCTCAAATCCTAATTAGATAAAGTGCAGTGTGGTATTCCATGAAACGTTACCACTTATTTAATGTATATTATAAAAATATAATCAAGATATAATTCTTATCTGATAGTGATAAAGTGTGTTGAATTTTTAAGGTGTTAGAATATGAACCTTATATAATTATTCCCTTTAAACATTTTGGGGAGTCCAATGAGAAAATACAAAGTGATGTTTTCCCATTTACATTATTATATGGATAATAGTCATAAAATACCCTTAAAATTTAATCTCTCAGCCTTAAATTATTGTCATACCAAGTCCCATGATATAGACTCAACAATATATATCTTAATGTTTTCTATGTAATAATACTCTTTTACATTGTCCAGTGGTTGGTGATTTACCATTGTCTTCCATCAGTTGTGGGTTCAAGACCTATGGATTTTCCTAATACAATAGGTTTTTTTCCAAACCATTATGTTATCATTCTTCCAAAACTATAATAAAATAATTCCTGAAACATTCCCAAACTGAAATAACCACTAATTACCTCAACATAAATGATAAGACAAACTTTAAAGGTAACAAATGCCTTTAAAATTTTGTCTATAAAAGTATTTCCTCCTCAAATAACATGTTTACTAAATCATATATGAAACCAAATGGATTTATTTCTATAAATGTATCTCAAAGTATCCTTAATACTAATAAACATATGTCACATAAAACTTTAAAAGGGGTGTCTATGACTTTGAAAATATGATCAACCTTAAACTCATAAACCCATGATGGTATCCACAACTCCTAATTTAATATTACATGTAGAAATATATTATTCCAAAAGATAATTCCCCTTTTATTCCTTAAATAAGCTCTTATCATAGACATAAACATTTCTAATGGGTTATTTAGTTTATCCTTGCATTGATATAATATCAAATGAGATTTCATTATTCTAAAATTCATGTCGTGTAAGAAAATTAATGCTAAAAATCACATAAAATTTCTCAAAAGGATTAACAAAAATATTTTCATTTAACTCATTAATATAAACTCCAAAAAGAAATCCCAAATTCTAGACTGGATAATAACCGTGCCCTAATTATCATTATTCACTTTAGCTATTGTTATTGCATAATATTTTACTTTTTTCCTTTGTCTTAATTGGGTTTTGTGGCTTATTATCTTCAATATCCCTTGGATTAAGGAATTAATTTTCATAATTCCCAAAGACCTTTCACTTGAAGCACTAGAGTGTGGGTGGTCCATTTTTTGGGGTTTCTTTATATTCTCATCAATAACTGACTTATTCCCATCACTTAGGAATTTAACCACTTTATGACCTTACATTCCACAATTAAAACATTTATTATCCCCTTAAGATAATTTCATATATTTTTTACACCACACTTTCAGAATAACGAAAATCTCATCTTCTTCTCTCTTGGGTTTTTTGAGTTTACTTTAGATTCCATCATTCTTTTCTTATCTATACCATGTTATTTTTGTTTAACTCAAATATCTATTTCCATCTTAATAACACATTAAATTATTTTTTCATAGCTACCAATGTCCCTTATGGATAAAGCCCTTTAGAGACTTGTTTGTAATCCACTAATGAATTGATCAACTATAATTTCAGGTTGGATGATAATACAAGAAGAGTACCTCACCGGTCTTGTAAAATTTTACACCTAGGTACCAAAAAATTCATCATCATTATATTTTGGATAATGAAATTATTTCTCCATTTTCATACAAATAATACAAGGGAAAAAATTATTGAAAAATGATATATTAAACTCATCCCACTAATTGGATTCAATTTTATCACGTTGCGTCATATTCTTGATAAAATTTAACAATTGATCCCATTTTCCTTTCAAATGATAGATGGAAAGAAAGAAACTTTTCATTATCCAAATAACAGAAAATGGAAATATATCTTTTTAATGGAACTGATCTATTTCTCAACAACTAATGGGTAAGTATAAGCACTAAAAAATGTGGACTTTACTTCCTAAAGGACTCAAAAAAATCATTTTTTGATCCTTTTTAGATTTGGATGTTAAACATTATTTGTAACCAGAGAATATTGTGTGAGAATAATTATAAGATTTTGAATTCTAGGTCCAATTACATTTAGTTTAACATAAGGATAATCATTTCATTTTAAATTGAATTCAACATTAACACAATTTCTTTGGTTTCTAACAAATTACTAAGACCCATTTTTTAGAAACTATATTCATAATATGAAAATAAATATTCATGAAAAATAATTTATAGTATATATAAATCATGAAACCTTAGGTTTATCCTAGGTCATTCATAGTCATCATATATTTAAATCCATCATGATGGTTCATAAAGTGTTTCTAAATTTCTAAATTACATCCCCTAGGAGTGTCAAACTAGGTGTGTAGCAAGGCCTATTGTTATATAACAGGTAATGATCAAGTCTAGATTAAGTATCCATTTTCAGAGTAACTACCCCCAGGTGCCTATGTGTCAAAGATACATACACTTGTAGTGTTTATATAGGGATTTATGTTCATAGAAACCACCCACTCGAAACTTCAAAAAAATTCCAAGATATTTTCCTATAATCATAATTATTCATATAATTATCCTTAGACTTATCCCTAGGGATCACACTAAAGTTTTCTCATCCTATTTTCCAAAGTTTAATTAAACCTTGATATGATACTAATTGTAAATACCTAAACTTATCAAACATAAATATTAATCTTAATAGGAAAATATTCATTACATAACATAACAATTCATGCCAGAATCATTTAGGTATATTGAATTTAGAAACATGGACATATAAAAGACTGGCCTATTAGTGATATACATCATATCTCACTAAGTTCTTCATAACTAGAACCCTTATTATACATATCATACATAATATTATTGTTCATTACTTGGGAAAATGAAACAAAAAATGGTGATATTAGATGATTAGTAAGGGTAAACATGGATATATCAATATAAAATAGGTACAAGGGTATGATAAAATGATAATATCATTTAGAAAACCACACCTTTAATATTATAGGTAATAAAATCGATTCATGGTATAAATATTGGTAGTTCATAAGGAATGAATTATAAAGGAAACAAATAACGTGACCCATGTGATAAAAACATTGGAAAAAGATATATATTTATGGAATACACATAAGTTTAAAAAATCTTATGTCAATGATATCCACCAAGAAATTAATAAAATTTTAGGTTGGGCTTATCACTAGTGTACCTACTTCTAGATTGAGATAAACTATTGTGTACCTTATTTAGAGATTGGGTTAACCTCCCATATAATCTTTGAGATAATATAATATTAATAATTACCAAATACATCAGATGGAATATAGGCCTCACCCATAACATAATAAAATCCATACATATGTATACCAAAAGATCATAGAACATTTATCATATGAGAACCCAAGATAAGAAATGGGGTTTTTTAAATAATTCATCATATCATAACCCATGGAAAAGAAATAAGTTCAATAAACATTTCATCATAACATAACCCATATAAAATTAATGGGATTTATAATAATCTTTTTATTATAGGAATAAACCACCCTAAGAAAGAATAAGGATTTTACAACTGGATCATATCCCCTATAAATCATAAGTAATATCAAAAGATGTCATCTTAGATGGATAATGATTTTGGATGATCACTTGGAATATTTCTTGAGGAAAATAGCCTTTAAACTTCTAAAATCACTTTTTGAAACACAAAATATTTCTAAAATCATGTTCTTTGAAAATAACCTTTGAAACTTATATAGAATTCTTTAAATACCGTTTAAATAATTTATGAGGTAAATATCATTTCCACTTTGAAAATTACATTTTTTAACACTAAAAACTCACAAAACATTTTCAAAATCCTTTTATTTGAAAATAAAAATTGAAACTTATAAAGTAAAATTTAAATAATTGAGTGGTCATGACAACAGGGAATACAGTTCATGATATACATGTTAAAAACACTACTTTCACATTTTTGGTAAAAATTCAAAAGGGCCTTGTTTGGAAAATAAAATGAATATTAATTTAAAAATATTTTGTTAAAAAATTTAAAAATGGGTAAAAATTCCGTTAAAAAATCATTTTATAATAGTAAAAAATTTAGTCATGTTTAAAAAACATGGATATGGAATAAAAAAATTTTTGAATGAAGAGAGAAATAATGTCTATTGTTTATTAAAAAAATAGTAGTGATCTAATGAATACTTGAAGAGAATAAAATTAAATGAAAACATGTATTATAGAGAAAGAACAATAGTAGAATAAAATTCATGAGTTTCTTTAGAGAAAGATCATAAGATATCATCATTGGAAACATAATTATAAACAATCCTAATGACCAGTGAGATTGTAACATAAAATTATTACCAGTTTGGTAACATTTGAATCGTAAAACGTAAAAAATAATAACATAAAAAATATTATATATCATGAGAAAAAATTAATTCATGATATTACCCATAAATGGGTCAGTATATGCACCTCATAAAATAAGACTGGTGCATAACAAAACTTATGTCCCAAAGAAGGCAATTTGAGACAAAAATCCCTTACCTTAAGTGTTAAATTACTTCATACATGTTCGAAACCCCTGTAGAATAAATACAGATTTATTATAAATATATAAAATAACCATAATAATATTTATCATACCATATATGTTTTAATTATGACATTTTATTAATAATTTATTAACAATTACTTATTAAAATTTCATTTCAGGTAATAATTTATTCGTTTTTCATGTGTGTTTTGGTTTCGTATCTTCGATAATTTCATTTTTATCATTTTTAAATAATATAAATAATTTTAAACATGATATAAATATCACATATATTCATTATTTAAGTATTTTTATCAATCCATTATATTTAGATGTAGAAAATAAATTACACAGTTTATGGAGATGGTAGGTCGTACGTTTGCTAGAATATTTTTTCCATTTTATCAATGAATGAAAATAAAGGAAGATATGTAATATTATATATTTAAATAATCATTTTTATTTCACATATATCACATCTATTAATTAAATTTACTTTTATTACCTTTTATGTAAGGCTATAATAATTAACAAATCACAATATTTGTGAGGCGGTAGTCTACCGTACACACGAGCAACGTTATTGTATTCTCATGGAATAGAAAGTAAGAAGGTATATATAATATTATTATTAAATTAGAATAAAAATATTATAAATATAATATATAAACATTAAATCCATCATTATATTCATCCATGATATGTGGGGATGCAAAATAAATAACATCGGTTTGCGTGGCGGTCGTCTACCGTACACACAATTGACAATTTCATTTCCCATTTTATGGAATAGGAGATAGATATAGGGAATTAAATTAACATAATAACATTTAAATATATTGTAAATAATGGTTTTATTATATTATAAATTTTTAATAATTTTTTAATGATATGTAAGAATAAATAAAACAAAAACACAATTTTAAGAATTTTACCTATTCTTTGAGAACCTCTTTAGGTTTATACCTAAATAATTCTTAGTAGGGTTTAATAACAAAAATAATGCCTCTAGTATGTGGTGAAGTAATTAAAGAAGATATATGGGTAGGTATCAACAGAACCAAAGGGGTCTGGAAGTGTGGAGAGTATAAGAGCAGTGGTGACCATTTATAAGTGGGGGTGAGGACACAGATGAAATTTTTGAAAAGAATAAAGTGTAACCAAATTAATCATATGAAAAAAGGATACACATGTGATGACGTATAAATATATCCAAAAAATGGGTTTTAGAAATGTTTATAGGTAATTGTACCCCCTAAATATTTATTTTAACTCATGGTAAACCTGTTTTCACCTTAATCACAATAATCATTTTTACTATTTTTATTATTCATTTTGACCAAAATTTAATTTTAACTTATTATATAGCATTAATTATTATTATTAAAAAAATTTAATCCAATTTTAAAAATTCCATTCACATAATTTCTAAAATTTAATTTAAAATTAAAGTCCAAAATGTGATGAAAAAACTATTTTCTAAAGATAAATTTTCAGTAGTCTTAAAAGATTTTAAATCAAAATTAAATATTAAATTGATTACTATGAAATATATATGATTAATTTTAATATAATTGAGTTAATATTAATTTTAAAACCATTTTCAAATAAAATTTATACTTATAAACTCATTAAATGAAAAATCATTGTTCAATAAAATCTAGTATATTTTCATTATTCATCGTGATATTAATCGTTTCCAAAAAATACAAAAAAATTAACCCTATGATAATATTAAAATGATGGTTAAAATATGAATTTACTCTTTTTTCAAATAAATTTTATAAAAGATTCAAATATTAATATTATAAAAATCAATACAATTAATTTTTTGGGAAAATAGTAATTTTCAAAGAATATAAAGAATTTACTAAAAATTAAGCACTTTTTAATGAATGTGATATATTTAAATATTAATAGTTTTAATTAATTTCTAAAATGTAGTTATTCCTATGAATGTCACCACGTTTAAGGGGTTGGTAATAATAGTCATGTGTCGATAATAATATTTATATTCATTTAAAGTTTGTTAAAACACAATATTTCTTGTAAAACTACCCATCTAAGAAATTAAATTTATTAGAAAAAATTTATTTCATAAATACCGAGGGTGTCAGGCATGAATTGTGTATATTATCCATAAATACTAGACTTAAATAAATGTCTATTGTAAAATTCTTATAACTCATAATTCTCTATTCATCATGGAATTATAAAGATGTAGATACATTTTAAAAAGTATATTTAGTGGGACACCGTGACGATAAATATTACAGTGTATGTATCTCATTTATTCATATGTTAAAAGGTTTAGGTTTAGAGATATAATTATAATGTGATGCTACAAATATTACTTATAGTAGGATAGAAATGAAAAACATCACTATAGTTTTTGTCATCAGACTCCCCAAATCATCTAAACTTCATAATACTATTTGGGTTATGATCAATCACCTTATGAAGTTAGCACACTTTATTTATGTTATAGTAGATTTATATTTTGATCATATTTATAGGATATACATTAAATTACTGGTAATATTACATGTATTACCAATTTATATTTGTTAGGTCCAAAAGGCTGAATAACCTGAGAGGGGGGGTGAATCAAGGTATGCCTAATTTTAATTTAACGCACGTTCTGATCTTGTTTAGCTGTTAAGAAAAACACTCTTCTCTCTATTTCATGTTGCAAAAAGTAAATAGAAAGTAAATCATGCACATGACACAATAATTTTACTTGGTTCACCAAAAAGGGCTACGTCCAAGGAGCATACGCCGACAAGTTTCCGGTCGTACCAATTCCACTAAACTTCACTAGATGTGGATTACAATGTTCGGGCTAGATCACTTCTATGCCCAGGCTCACTGCCTTTACAATGTTTAGGGTCGGCTCACTGCTTCCCCAAGGGTCACTCCCTGTTTCTCTCTCTTTGGATCATTGCCGGTGGAGAGGATCACCTTATTTCTCTTCCTTTGCTCACTGCTCTTGGAAGGAATCCACTCATAGTTTATAGACCTGCAGGTCTCTTCATTTGCATGAAGTAATGCATCTTCCTCTGTAAGTAGATGATCTATTGAAGCCCAATTTTCACCCGTAGATGAATCTATCTTTGCACCGAAGGTATCGGGAAAACTTTCAGCTTCCACGCGGCCCGAAAATCACTGCTGAAAATAAACCTTACTTAGCACGCAAGTTAATCTCAGTGCGCAAGTATCGGCGCACAAGTCACAACGGGCGCACAAGTCCTCCTCAGACACTTGCGCGACTCAAGCTTCCTCAACTATAAACCTGCACGACTCACTTCCTTTTACGCCCAATTCAATATTGGCGCACAACTCCACACTGGCACACAACTTCAAACACTAGCGCACAACTATCAACCTGGTGTGCAAGTCCCACCTACGCGACCACACACACCACTTGCGCGACCACCACACCTGCACGAAGGGAGATCTGATTTCTGAAAGTGTTGAACTCTAGTGAATAATGAAGAGGGGTGGTCCATTATTTATAGGCAAATTGACCACCCTGCGCGATGGCGTTCAAGTCACATGCGCGACCCAGTCTCGGCGCGCAAGTCTTCTGTCCTCCTAGACACTTGCGCGACCAAATCCCAAACCTGCGCGAACCTGTTTCCTTTTCCATATTTTGATCTTCTGATCTTAAAAAACATATGGCTTGCACGTTTCCTATACTCCAAGTCCTCGGCACGCAAGTCCCTTTTCCAAAAACACTTTTCTTCATTTGTCGATTTTGAGGCCCAAAAATTTGGCAAACACTGGAAAACGGCGCCACCTTGTATCTATCCTTTTGTACCGCCTCCAGATCATTCATTCCTTTTGTCGACGTTCTTGAATCCAACATGGATCATTGACCTCAGCTCTTGAACTCGACATTCCATCATGAAATCCTCTTTGTCAACAAATTTGTATGTCATTTTATTTCTTTGTCAACAATCACTACTCAGATGTCCACATTCTCAACAAACACAATCACCTCAAAAATACTTTAATGATGCCTTGAGGGATTTTTGCCCAACAATCTCCCCCTTTGGGTTTGTTGACAACTCTTCCATAAAAAGATACATCATTGATTCTTCAGCCACCATTCTCCTTTTGTGATTTTTATAGCGATAAAGGATTTACTCAACACATACTCTAAGCCCACATGAGCAATGCTTGGCGTGAGAAACAAGAGTAAATTAAAAGTTCATCAATGAATCACTTCATCTCTGAAATCAACTATTGACACCAAACTGATACCAATTTGTACTAAACTGATACCATTTTATGAAGGACATGTTGGAAGACCAATTTTTGTTTGGAAATATTTTTACCACATTCCAACACTACTCTTCTGCTTTTATCATGATCCGCAGCTGTTGTGATATCTATTATTTGATCGATCACTTCTAGAATCGTCAAATTTTATATGCTCCCCCTTTCTGCTCACAGCATCAACACCTCTTTAGCCCTATTTCTTGTGTTGTCTAAGCTAAGGTCTGGCTAAGAACATTCAACTAGCTTCAACTCCCCCTATCTTGCTGCTCCACATTCTAGCTTCTCCCCATATCATTCATGATTTATCAAATATCCACATTGTCTCCCCCTTGAACAATCACTATTTTCTCCCCCTTTATCAACGAACCCAAAAGACACTCCTTTGTAGTTTGTAACAGAGTAGAGAACAAATCAGCACATTAGGGAAAAACACATCATACCTCGGGGAGAGGGGGGGTGGGTTTCCGCACCCACAATATTTCAAGTGTGGGGAG
Source organism: Viscum album (assembly GCA_963277665.1). Classification (NCBI taxonomy): domain Eukaryota; kingdom Viridiplantae; phylum Streptophyta; class Magnoliopsida; order Santalales; family Viscaceae; genus Viscum; species Viscum album. The sequence goes on along the minus strand of OY728155.1, from coordinate 1,103,700,178 downwards.
TCGATTGAACTCCCAGAGCCAGTCGATGCCTTTAGAATTCTTCCTTGTGTAAGGCCTTTGTCAGAATATCAGCAACCTGTAACTCTGTAGGCACATACTCTAACTTCACAAGCCCTTGCTCCGCCTTCTCCTTGATGAAATGATACTTTATCTCAATGTGCTTTGTCCTTGAGTGATGGACGGGATTTGTGCTAAGATTTATAAAACTTGAGTTGTCGTACTGGATTCCGATCAGAGACTTCACTTCAACTCCCATATCATCAAGCTACTTCTTAATCCACAATAACTGTGTGAATGCTTGAGTGGCCGTAATATATTCAGCTTCTGCGGTGCTCAATGAAATACAATCCTGATTCTTGCTTAACCAAGAAATAAATAGTCCACCAAGATAGAATGCACCTCCTGACGTTGATTTTCTGTCATCTGCTGATCCGGCCTAGTCTGCATCAGTATATCCCAATAACTCTGTCTGAGATTTGTCAGTATATGTTAATCCGAAATCCACTGTGCCCTGGATATACCAAAGTATTCTTTTCTCTGCAAGCATGTGACTTTCCTTGGGATTACTCTGATATCTCGCTGCTTGGAAAGTGGTGAAAACTATATCAGGCCTTGTAGCGGTTAAGTACAACAGACTTCCAATAATTTGCCTGTATTCTGTGATATTAACTACCTTTCCATCCTCATCTTTTGATAATTACATTTGGGTAGAAACCAGAGTCTTTATATCCTTGGAATTCTCCATTCCAAACCTTATCAGAACCTCCTTGGCATATCTAGATTGAGAAATGAATGTTAAATTCCATCCTTGTGTCACCTGTAGACCAAGGAAAAACGTTAGCTCTCCAATCATTGACATTTCAAACTCATTTTTCATGAATTTGGAAAACTGTCTGCACTGAGCTTCATCTGATCCGCCAAAAATTATGTCATCGACATAAACCAACACCATCATCCTTTGATTACTGTCATTACTCAAATAGAGATTGTAATCAACTCCTCCACGCTGAAAACCAAGCTTCTTCAAGTACTGATCAAGCCTTGAGTACCATGATCTTGGTGCTTGTTTCAGCCCATATAATGCCTTCTTCAGCCTGCAAACTTTTTTCTCATCCTCATGAATGAGAAAACCATCTGGTTGCTCAATGTACACCTCTTCTTCCAGAACCCCATTCAAGAATGTGGATTTGACATCCATCTGGAACACTTTGAACTTTCTTTGCACTGCTATGGCCAAAAATAATCTGATTGTATCTAGCCTTGCAACTGGTGAAAATGTCTCATTTACATCTATTCCCTCGATCTGGGAGTACCCCTTGCACACTAGTCGTGCTTTTTTCCGAATCACTGTGCCATATTCATTCATTTTTTTTGATAGACCCATTTAGTCCTGATGACATTATTGTCTGATGGCCTCGAAACAATCTCCCATGTTTGGTTCTTCTCAATATTATCAAGCTCTTCATTCATAGCCTGAACCCAGTTTTCATCTTCAGGTGCATCGGAAAAAAATTTCGGCTCCACCTGAGACAAAAACGATGTTTGCTGTAATGATTTCATTCTTCGAGTCTGAACTAGAGCTTTCTGATCACCAATGATATTCTGCCTATCAATTTCAGCTCGACTCTTTGGCTTCCTTGCAGACAAAGTCTTTACACTTTCTTGTTCATCATCAGTATCTTCTTCTGAGTCAGCCTCTGCCACTTCTACTCCCATTTTTTTGCTTACCTCATCATCACTTTCATCCAAAAATTGTTCACTAGGTCGTTGAGAATTCTGTTCATGTTCGACTATAGTGACATCATTTCTCTCAACAATTTTTTCCAGCCTTTTTTTGAAGAATTTATATGCTTTACTTTTCCCCAAGTTGCCAAGGAATATCCCTTCATCTCCTCGTGCCTCAAACTTCCTGTGATTTTCTTTGTTGAGAATGAAACACTTACTTCCAAAGATTAGAAAGTATTTCAATGTTGTCTTCTTTCCGAACCACAGTTAATACGAAGTCTTCCCTTACTTCAGACACAACAGAGACCTGTTCGAAACATAAACCGATGTCAAAACTTATTCCTTCCAAAATTTCTCTGGTAGGTCTTTATCAATAATCATTGTTCTGACCATGTTTTTGATGATCTGATTTCCCCTTTCAACCACTCCATTCTGTTGGGGAGTTCTCACTGAAGAAACTTGATGCCTTATCCCGTGTTTCTCATGAAATTAATCCACTTGACTGTTTGTGAATTATGTACCGTTATCTGTATGGAAATTCAAAATTTTCTTCCCAAGCATCCTTTCTGATTCCCTCCTGTACTTCTTTATGAAACTGAACACCACTTTCTTATGGGTAATGACAAATAACCATGCCATTCTGCTATAATCATCAATGAAAAGAACATAGTACCTTTGCCCATTTATAGCTCGTGGTGAGATAGGTCCACATACATCAGCATGCACCTACTCGAGAACTCCAGTTGTTTTTTGTTCCTTTGGCATGTATGTCTTTCTGATGATCTTCCCTTGTTGACAAGCATCACACGAATGAGTGTGATCACATGATAGTTTGGGAAGGTCTCTAGTAGCATCACACTTTACCAGATCTTCCATGGATGGTTGACATAGATGACCAAGTCGCTTATGCCACAACTGGTTTTCTTCTTCTCTGGATAAAAACAAGAATCTTCTTCCCCACCTACCAAGTAAATATTTCCCTTTGTTCGTTTTCCCTATAGAATGACTACTCCATATTTTTCTTTAACAATACAAATCTTCTTGGTAAATCGGATAGAGTGCCCAGAGTCACATAGTTGACTGACACTAAGCAAGTTATGACTGAAACCCTCTACTACCAAGACATCAGCACGTCTCATTTCTTTTCCCCCAAACTTGGCTTTCCCTGAGCCAAAAATCTTCAGGCCTTCATCGGTTACAAATTTGAAAACTCCTTCTTTGTCATATTTTATGCCTGTAACAATATCCTTGTTACCCGTCATGTGAGATGTGAAACCACTATCAAGGATCCACACACCAGAGCGATCTGATGCTTGAAGGGAAATCTCTGCCACCACGGACTTCTCAATTTTCTTCATCTTGGTCCATACTTTTTTTTTTCATACTCGGCAAGGATTGAGACTTCTGTTATTTCTCAGAGTATGATGGACCAACTTTATCTTGCAAAGCTGAAAATCTATTCTTGCATTTTTAACTCAATTTTCAGTTTATCGATCTGTTGCTTACTAACGTTTTGATTCTACTTTGGCACATTTCAATGAATGTTTGAAGTGCAGTACCTAGACATGTGCCCAAATCCTCCGCACCAAAAACAGTGTCCTTCAAAATATGTTTTGGAAAACCGTTCTCTGTTTGGCTGCCATCTCTGTTCTTGTTCCCTTCTATATCTCTTGGCTATGGAACACACATACTATGAATGTCCCATTTTACAACAACAATAGCACCTGATATATGATGCATTCATTCATGATACTTCATCACTACAATTTTTCCTTTTGGATCTCTGAATATTCTGATTCTGTTTTGTGCCCAAATCAACCTTCAATTTCAGGACGGGTGCTTGCGGTCTGACTGCAACTGTCACAGATTTGTGTTCCTGATTAAGCCCTGAAACGACCTTAATATCTGAGCTCAATTGCTGCTTCTTCCCTAATAAACTACTAGGCCCCACTTTCATCTTCTCTGTCTTCTGAATGGCATGCTTTTCTAATATCACATTGGGGGTTAAGAGTTTTTCTTGATCCTTAATTTTTTGTCGCAGACTGACCACTTCTTCTTCAAGATTTTTGATACGTCTGACCTGGTCCTTTCCTGTGTTAGTCAAACAATCAATTTCTTTCTTTTGTTCCTCAATTTTAAGCTTATACTCAACAATATTTTCTGAGCTCTCTGGTGTTGAGGATTTTAGTCTTTTAATTTCCTCTAACAGCTCAGACTATTCTTCATCCGGTTGTTGCATATAGAGTTTGGCATCACGAACCACTTTATTGGATTTCATTGTTCTGGCTCTCCAAACATCTATCTCCTCAAGAGGTGCTTCCAATTCGGCTTCCATATCAACTCTCCCTTCAATTTCTTCCTCTTCTTCAGCATCAGCTTCTTCCTTTTTCTGAGAACTACAAACAAATGCCACCAAGGAATTTACCCCACGATCTCTGCAATTTTTTATTTCCTCAGCTTCTTCATGCTCAGACTCATCTGAACTTTCAAATTCATGTGAAAGAATATTCTTTTTCTTGAAGAAATTTCTCTTGAATTTTTCTTCCCTTTCACAAATGCTGAAGTCTCCTCTTGGGAATTTCAACTTCATCATCATCATCATCTTGAAACTTCTTAGGTCATCTTGCCGCAAGATGACCAACCATTCCACATCAAAGGCATGCTAGTGGATGTTTACCTTTAAACTTTCCTCTTCCTCTTTGATGATTTTAAGAAATGAATGACATCACCTCATCTATATCTTCTTCTTCATTAGAATCTTCAATGGTGAGATTCTTCATGGCCTTGAATTCCACCTCTTTGGATTTCCCCTTTTCCACAGTCTCGTTATCATCGTTTGTCATTTCATATGCAACAAGAGTATTGTGAAGGTTATCCAATGTCAGTTCTTTTGGGTCTTTATCTTCCAAAACAGAAATTTTCGAATTGAACCAAGGTGGACGTTGTCTCAATATGCGCTTCACACATTTTATATCATCGATAATTTTTCCAAGACCCCGCATGTCTTCTACCACATCATTTACCCTGTCAAAGAATGCATCAATAGACTCATTCGGGTTCATTCTCAGATCTTCATACTTGTTCCACAACACTTGCAGCTTTTCCTCTCTCACCTTTGTATCCCCTTCATATATATTCAAAAGTTTTTCCCACATGGCATGTGACTTTTTGCATGACATCACCTTTGTATAGATGGGATTGGAGAGGGATCCCCCTAAGGCATTGATCGCTTTGGAATCAGCATCCAATTCTCTATGTTCGACTTCTGATAATGCACCACTATTAATATCAGCTGTGATACCATGCATATCTGCTGAAAACACATCCATTCCCAAATATCGGAAATAGTGGTGCATTCGATTCTTCCATATCGGAAAATTTCATCCGTCGAAGATCGGAATCCCTTTATGATTAGTGACCTCCATTGAGAGAAGAACAACTTTCAACCTTTCCCTATGATACCAATTGTTTGGTCCATAGTGCTGAATACCCTGAGAGGGGGGTGATTCCGGGTATGACTAATTTTAAATTAACGCCCGTTCTGATCCTGTTTTGCTGTTAAGCAAAACACTCTTCTATCTCTTTCCTGTTGCACAAAGTAAATAGAAAGTAAAGCATGCACATGACACAACAATTTTACTTGGTTCACAGCAAATGGCTACATCCAAGGAGCATACATTGACAAGTTGTCAGTCACACCAATTCCACTAAACTTCACTAGCTGTGGATTACAATGTTCGGGCTAGATCACTTCTATGCCCAGACTCATTTCCTTTGCAATGTTTAGGGTCAGCTCACTGCTTCCCCAAGGGTCACTCCCTGTTTCTCTCTCTCTGGCTTACTGCTGGTGGAGAGGATCATCTTCTCTCTCTTCCTTTGCTCACTGCTCTTGGAAGGAATCCACTCACAGTTTATAGTTCTGTAGGTCTCTTCATTTTCATGAAGGAATACATCTTCCTCTGTAAGTAGATGCTCTGTTGAAGCCCAATTTTCACCCGTAGATGAATCTCTCTTTGCGCCGAAGGTATCGGGAAAACTTCCAGCTTCCATGCGGCCCAAAAATCACCGCTGGAAATAAACCTTACTTGGCGCGCAAGTAAATCTCGGCGCGCAAGTATCGGCGCACAAGTCAAAACGGGCGCGCAAGTCCTCCTCAGACACTTGCGCGACTCATGCTTCCTCAACTCTAAACCCGTGCGACTCACTTCCTTTTACACCCAATCCAATATTGGCACACAACTCCACACTGTCGCGCAGCATCAAACACTAGCGCACAACTATCAATCTGGCGCGCATGTCCCACCTGCGCGACCACACACACCACTTGCGCGACCACCACACCTGTGCGACGGGAGGTCTGATTTATCAAAGTTTTTAACTCCGGTGAAGAATGAAGAGGGGTGGTCCAGTATTTATAGGCAAACTGACCACCCTGTACGACAACGCGCAAGTCACCTACGCGACCCATTCTCAGCGCGCAAGTCTTCTGTCCTGCTAGATACTTGCGCGACTAACTCCCAAACTTGCGCGAACCTGTTTCCTTTGCCATATTTTGATCTTCTGATCTTGAAAAACATATGGCGCGCAAGTTTCCTATACTCCAAGTCCTTGGCATGAAAGTCCCTTTTCCAAAAACACTTTTATTCATTTGTTGATTTTTAGGCCCAAAAATTTGGAAAACACTAGAAAACGGCACCACCTTGTATCTGTCCTTTTGTACCACCTCCAGATCATCCATTCCCTTTGTCGATGTTCTTGAATCCAATATGGATCGTTGACCTCATCTCTTGAACTCGACATTCCATCATGAAATCGTCTTTGTCAACAAATTTTTATGTCATTGTTTTTCTTTGACAACAATCACTACTCAGATGTCCACTTTTTCATCAAACACAATCACCTCAAAAATACTTCAATTATGCCTTGAGGGATTTTTTCCCAACAATATTTAACCTCATCAAGATATGAGGTTGACCTCAAAGTTCTTAAGAAGCCTACAACAAGCTATGGATACAGAGTTGTGTTTCATCACTACCTATCATCATCATAAATATAGTTAGTTTGAGAGTACCATTAAAACCATAGGGGGTATATATTGATATATTGTTCTCTAGATTTTAAATGTGTTTGGGATCAACATATTACTCTAGTTGAACTCTCTTATAACAATATCTTTCAATTGGGCATTTAAATCAATCCTTATGAACTCCTCTATGGAAAGAGGTGTGGAACTCCAACACAATGGGATAAAGTTGTAGATTTATATATCTTGGGAAATGATATATAATGTTTGATCCATTCAACATCACATCAAGGCACATCAGATTCAGTAGAAGAGTTATGTTGACAATCATTAATGATATTTGGAATTTAAATTTAGTGTAAAAGTATTCTTATGAATTTATATATGGAATAAGGAAATGTGATTTGGAATGAAGGTATAGTTGAGACATAGATATATTGTTCATTTTGAGATTCTTAATTTGATTGAGATGGGTTTTTATCACTTGGCACTCCCACCGAACCTCTCTCAAGTTCACAATACATTCCACATATCTCTTTTGAAGAATTACATACTCGATCATTCATATATACTAAAATTAGAGGATGTTCTTCAGGATAATGATCGTTCTTATTAAGAAAAAAATGTATAAATCATAGATCATAGAGATAAAGTTATAAATAAAAATACTACTCATCTAGTTAAAGTTATATGGAAGAATAAAAAATTCAAGGAAGCTACATGGTAACCCAAGGATGTGATGAAGTAGAGATATACTCATTTTTCTATGTTAGAGTGATTGAATTATATGGGAAAAATTCTTTTTAAGGGGATTATAATTTAAAACCCCAACATTTTATATGTATTTTTATTTAAATAAAAATGAAGTATTCGATATATTTACTTATATACAACCTCAAGTCTAAATGAAACATAATAAAGTAACCCCTTAAATCCCTATAATTAAATTGTTAGGTATGAATATTAATAAAAAAATTAATAAAAATATTTATAAATTTGTAAATAATTCAAATTTATTTATTAATGCATAATAAAAAAGTACTAAATTTTTAGCAAAGTCATTTTTTGGTTTAAAATACATTTTCTTCAAAAATGGGTTTTATTGCATTTTCTGTAGAAAAATTATTATTAATTACTGCCATTATTATAAATTTTATTTAGTTAATTTAATTTACTTTTTAAATAATCATATGAATGTTATTTTATGGTAAATGTTTTGTATCTTTCTAAAAAGTTTTTTAGTAACTAGTAGAAAATATAGATTTTTTGTAATAATTGTCATTCCTTTTCATAAAAAAGAAAAATTATATTTTTTAATTTGATATTAAATTAAATTAATAATCCTTTGATTTTAAATAATATAATAATTTAGATATAAAAAATAATTATAGTTGATTCTTGTATAAGTTCATTTTTGGGGTTAAAAACAGATTTTTCTAAAAATTGTTTTTATGCACGCAATGTATTTTTATATTAATAAATTAAAATAATGTCAATTTATTAATGGTTTTAATGAAAATTATAGATTATATATTCTATAATATATTTTATTATTCATTTTTTTGGTTTTTACAAGGCATATAATAGAAGTAATTTATGATTTCTTCAGAAAAATAAAAATGTCTGAAACGGGTTTTGCCTACTACCTGCTTATTTAAATTTAAATTATAGTGATTAAGAAATTTATTATGGTAAATTAGATTACATATCTTTAATAATAATAATTAATATAATTTAATTGTTTGAACTTAATTTTTGTTTAGTATGAATAATAAAAATAGTGATTTTTTTTACCAAGGATAAGGTTAAAAGTATTTGACCGAGGGGGGGGGGGGGTAAACCAAGATATGTGGTATTATTTCCAACCAAACAAGTATAATTATTATTTGTGGAATATATTTAAACCCTATATTATTTTAACTTATAATAATCTTCTATTTGGATCCACTTTCCCATGAATGTGATCTTATATCATTGAAATCTTTTAAAAAAATTGAGATGTGTCCCTCCCCTCACTTATAAAAGGTCACCTCTTCCACTCCCTTACTAAAACCATTTTATAATTCTATATTAGTAAATAACTAATAAAAAACATTCTTATATACCTTCCCTTTATCCTGAAACTTTTTTAACTCACCAAATATAGATTTTTCAGGGCTTAAGGTGTAAGGTAAAGTACGTCTCACAAAGAAGAGGTGTAAATATTAACCAAGGTCTTTTGATATAATTTTCTTCTTATACATACTATAAACTTATTATATCCAAAAAAACATGATTAATCTAGTCTCTTCAATATAAATATATTTTATTATGATTATGTGACAACTTTTTCCCACCTCTTGTCCATCAAATGTGTGATGAAAGTTTTTCTCATGCATATATGTGGACTACCACTTCCATGTAGCCATATGATTCATTTTCCATCTTCATATTTCATGGATTTATATTATGATATATTTAATATATAAATATATATATATATATATTATATTTATGATATAATAATTATTCTCTAAATTTTTATTATTATTTAATATTCTTTCTTTCTATCAATCAAAAAATAGAAACTTTACTTGTGCGTACATATGGACTACCATCTCTATATAGTTATTAAATTAATTTTTCATCACCTCTTTATAATAATGGTTATAAATATTTATATAATGTATATATATTATATTCATATAATTATTTATTTTTTTATATTAATTAACTATGATCAATGTGTAAGGACCATAACTATCTAACCAAAACACTCATTACAAAATGAAGCAGTTAACAAAAAAAATGATGATGCTAATGAAATATTATTAATGAATAGGTGATAAAATGATATAAATAAATCATGTATGTTATTATTCGTATGAATATGGTATTTATATAATAATAATAAATTTAAATTCATTATGTATGACGATATAATACCTATGATGAAAGACAAACATTAGGTAAGTGTTTTATGTTAAAATATCTATTTTTTTCTAGGATTATGTATGATTATGATGATGAAATTATATAATTTATCATTATAAAAACAAATTTATTTTTAATCCTAAAGTAATTTCTTGGTATTTCACGTTTACCTTTCATTTTTCTCTCTTTTAGTGCTCAAAGGGCTGAAATAATATTTTTATAAAAATTTGACTTTATTTCTCTCTTAGATTGGGAATCTTTTCTTCTATTAAAATATTTTCTTTAAAATATTTTCAATAATGATTTCAATATCCTGAAAATTTAATTAAAGTAATTTTCCCATTTTTTACTTTATATAATTTTTTAAATGAATTTACTTATCATTTTCTGAATAAGATACTTCTGACCTTTTATTCAATTTATGAAATGAAGTTTTTCTTTAATGTACACTGGAAGAATGAATTTTCCCACCACTATTTAAAATATTTTATTTGAAGTTTAATTTATAAATTTACCTAATTATTTTAAAATAAAATGATTTCCTTTATATGTTTTTATTTTTTTATTGTTTAAATTAGTGATTTAAAAATAAAAAGGGAGATTTCATTAAGAGATATTCTAGTCATCATTTAAAGGTAATTTCATCCATAAAAACATCGTTTTATTATTCTTATGATTAAATGGGGATATGATCCACTGTTAAAATTTTTATTCTTTCACTGGATGTTTATGAATATGATTATTAAATGTTTACTAAACATGTATCCTTTCTAAGGGTTTTGATATGATGATATAACTAATGTTTAATGATCTCGTGGAGAAAAAATGTATGTATTTAATTATGTGAATGGTGGGATTGAAATTATATAACTATTGAATTAATTGGGTAAAGATAGATATCTCATGAGATAATAAGGTCTAGAATTAGGTGTGAACTCAGTTCAGAAAGGTAATTTATCCAATAAGATATTATTGGGAGTGATCATTGACTAAGGAAATAATGGAATGGGGAGTGGACCTAATACACTATAGTAGTCTTGGTATTGAATCTTGACTAAAGAAATTATTTTATATTTTTATGCATATGAAAAAAATTATTACTTGTCCTTATGTTATGTTATCATAATACCGGATTGATTATTGATGAGTCTACGCTATTATGGATTATGCCTTTTGTTATGATAAAGCCCAACACTATGATTCATGATTAAAGATATTAGACTATTTGTGTAATAATTTTCTATACTATGATCATGCTATCATACTCGTATGATTTTATTATTCTCATTTATGATAATTAATTTATTTCTATTATGTTTACCCTTACTAAGAAACTGATGTTACCATTTCTTATATTTAATTTCCATAGGTTATGAAGAAAGGTTTTGAGCAGGGAATGTCTAAGAAGGGTGATGGTTGTGAAGAACTATGTGGGAGATGATGTAAATCCTTTTATGTACCAACTATTTATTTATCAAAGTTTCTAAAGACACTAAACCTTTATAGTTATAAAATGGATCATATTGATATATAATGAATACTCTGAAAACAGATTTATTATTTATGTATGTAATTTTTGGGCCATTATAACATACAATGATTTTATAAAAGTGTTAGGAAATATTATATTATAAATTTGTAAACTTATTTCCCATAATAAATATATTTCAAATTAGTAGTAGTTAAATATTTACATAGAAATGTGAAAGGTACAAAAAAAAATAGAAATCATAAGAATAAATCAAGGCCCTTTCTAATGAAATCATAACTTAAAGAACATGTTTTATTACCCATATCCAATATATAAAATATCATGAGATATAATTGTAACCCAATTCATTGAGAGACTGTATAGTTTTTGAGATTTCAATTAAATTATAATATATCAATGAATATTTTTTCTATATAGAAATAAATTTTTGGGAGTGACCATAAATTTAAAAAGCCCGTAACTTTATTAACCCATAAAAATAAAACAAGTTACATAACAATATCATGAGACATAACTTTATATATAATAAAAGAGAGTGACAGATAAATAAAATTGAAAAAAAACATATAAATACCTGATAAATAAAGAAAATCTCCACCCAAGATTTCCAAAGAATGATATATCTATAAAATTAAATAATATAGACAAAGAAGAGTTAGATTAAATTAAAATAGAGGAAAAACATAAGGTAAAAAGAATAAGTTCATATTACTCAAATCTCAAGACACTCAAATGATTTTTATCTTCTTATATATTGAAATTATATTTATTAATTACTAATTCTAAAACATTTACAATATTAATTTTATTTTTAATTTTAAATTATTATTTATTATTTAGGTATTTTTAGATATGTCATTAGGAGAAGTTTGTTCCAAGAGTCTCATTATTTTGTTCATATTAAAAACACATTCATCCTTTTTTAAGGAGATAATAAAATGTTAATTTGAAAAGTTAATGGGTTTTTAGTAGTTCAAATTATTAGAACTCAGAAAATTAATAATTGAAAAGGGAATGAATTTAAGTGTTAGAAATCATTAAAATAAATATAATTTTTTTAAGAGAACAAAAATAATATAAAAAACTGAAAGGTTTTAACAATGACTGAGATAAGATAACATAGTATAATGAATAACAAAAATGTTAATTTTATTGATTCATTTGTAACACTAAAAGCTAAATGTTGTACCTCATGGGGGGTTATGGTATAAGAAATTATCAAAATGGTTTTATCAAAATAAATTAAGGCACTTATTCTTCTTAAAATGGAAATGTGTTTATTCAGTTAAAAAAGTGTCACATTTTATATTGATGTGTTTAGGATAATATTAGGGTATTAATAATAGAATAAAAGTAATATAGAACAAAAAATAAGAATAAAAAAATTCTTGGGGAAAAGAGATGTTGTAATTTAAAGAAAACTATTTTTCTCTTTGTTATATTATAACTATTTACTCTAAATTTATGTTATATATTATTGGAATCTAAAAATTTTCACCCCACACTTTTCCACCGAACACAAGATGTGATTTATACTCAGATAATAAATGTTGAGTATGAGTGGAAATATATTTCCATGAATGAAGAGAAATTAAATTAGAACTATAAGTACTTCATAATTTCTCTCACAATAATGTATGAATATTCCTAATTTTTTTTACCCATTTTGGTGGCATGGTGACGAGACCCCCTTATTGGGGGTAGGCCATGTATTTCACATATTGTTGAAAAAGGGAGTTGAAGACTTAAAACCCATTTTGAGGGTCTTTTGTGAACTTCTTGTTCTTATGAAACACCTTTTAGTGGGTATAATTGATATATAGGGGTGTATTTTTCATCACAGGATTTTCTTTGATTGGTCGTTAAACTAAAATGGACTTGAAGGTAAGAAGTTGTGGCCATTTGTAGTAAGAATTAATTTTTAGAAAACAAAAAAATGACGGAACCTCATAGAAAAATTGAACCCTGAAACATAAAATCTCCTAGAGAAACTGAACTATAACATTTTCAACATCACATGGTAGAGTTCATAAAGATACCTTTTAGAGTTTCAGATTTCATAAAGTCAACCTCATTCCATAAGAGAATATTTTTTATAGTAATGCATGGTTAATTCATGGTGAAACAATGATGTAACCTTCACATATTTACCTCATCAAGCTACTAACCACTTGAAGTCAACAAACTTGTGGTGTTTTAGTGGCAATTTTCATATCTTCACATAGTTCCTAGTCATTCCACCTTTAATTTCACGTATCTTCTCCATATGTCACCTCCATGTTAAAAAAATTCACTTATAAATATTTGGATTCTATTTTAGGATATATATATATATATAAAGCATAAAAATAAGGACCTTGAGAAATCCTTAAGTTAAATTCTCATCTCCATACTAAGAATAAGATACGAACTTCACAAAGGATTCACATGAATGACCCTTTGAGAAGAATCCATACGAACTCCCTTTATGAAGGATGTACCCATGAAAATCATTCCTAAGGATACAACTACATACTTTTTTCATGTGTCCATGAATGTGAAGTTACTTTGGAAGGATCCTTCATGGATTTAACATCATCGAGTTAGTACACAACTCTAAATTCATGGATCTAGTACATGACACTAAATTCATGGAACCCAACCACTTAGAGCAATTCTTCCATGAATAAACTTTCTATAACCTTTTCCATAAAAAAACTCCTCAAAACCCTATCTATGAACTAATCATATTATGATTCCTTCATGACCCTATACATGAACTCTATAAAAATCCAACCTGATGAGACCTCTATTTTTAAACTCCATATGTGGAACATCCTCCATGAAATCACTATGTGAGACACTTATTTGTAGAATTACTTCACAGAATATAGTACATAGATTACCTCAGACTCCACCAGTCTATACCACAGAGGCTCCACCACCACACTTCTATTTAGGATCATTGATGGTTTGTGGTTTCAAGCCTTTATCCCGATCCCTTCACTTCCTTCACTAACATCCATGGAAAATTAATAGCCACATTATGAAAATATCAGGCTAGGTCAGGCATATTTTGGGTTGTAGTATATAATACCCCAACATTGATCCTAGAAGAATATTATAATTCAAGATACTCTTTATGGATTATGAAATCACTTTGAGTTGAAGGTACTTATCTTGGTTAATTTATTTACCATGAGTTGAGATACTCCTCTTGGTTATCACATGGGACTCCTACAAGGTGTAAAATGCTAAACACACCCTCACATGGCTCCCCTACTAAGATAAGTATCATGGGGAAACATATATGTGTATGTCCCATGCACTCACCTTTAGTCGAGATGTTGGTTCCATTATACACCTTTAGTCAAGATCCTCCTCATGGTGTCAAAAAAATACATTCACCTAGATCACCTACCAGAGTAAACAACTAAAGTGGAACTCATGCATAAGCCATAATCATTCTCTAGTTGTCACTCCTTTTATGGAAAAATATTCCCACATGGGCATCCACCTATGTGAAATCCCTAAACCTACCTCAAAGTTGAAATTCAATGTGTAATATGTACTCAAACCCAAGTCATGTGCACTTATACAATGCAATTAATTTTCTATTATTTCTTATTTCTCACACCAAGAATTACTGACAAGGGATTAGAGGTCTAGTTGACTATTTTATTAGTATAATTGAGATACTTCCCAAGAATTACCAACTATTCCTAGCCTCTTGACAATAAATTATATATCTCTTATATGTATCACATGATGTTAAACATCATAGACTAGTCCTCACATATGAACTTAAACCATGTTAATGAAACAACATTAGGTTAAATCTATGCTCTAACAACATACACTGCATGCCTCTTAGAGGTTCAGAATGATGTACTCGCACATTTAGCTTTTATTATACGACAAATAAATGATTTCCTACTCTCCCTTTATACCTTGAGTCAAGATATTACTCTTGGTTTACCCATTTACCTTGAGTTAATATACTCCTATAATTTACCTCATATATGTTAATTCGAGATAGTCCTATTGGTTCCCATAAAAGGGAATCCTATTTGGTGTAAGACCCAAACTGAGCTAGCTACAATCTATGGGAAGAGCATAAGAACTCCTCAAAATGATGATTATAAAGGGAATTATCTTTATCTAGGGATGATATAGGGATTCCATTAGTGATTATCCAGAGATGATACATACCTTATCTAGTTTAGTTACTATCAGAGAGTTTAAACTTGAAAGTTACACTCATGTGTAAGTACCAAACCAACCATTAATATGAAACATTCACCTAATAGTTCTTTTTACATGATGTTAAAATATATGGAGTGTTCCTTATTTCAAAGAACCAAAATTCTCTTATATAAATATTACATATTAATATATTAATATTCATTACATTACATAATTATGAATTCTAGAATTATTTAGGGGATCCAGGCGAGGCACATTTGGAGAGAAGGGAATGTTGTGACAGATGTGCTTGCTAGAAAGGGGAGTCTAGCTAAGAATTTAACTAAGTATATTGGGGATAGTTCATTACCTGAATAATTTATGCATATTATTAAGGTTCATTCTCTTGGATTTCATTATTTTTGTCCTCTATGAGAGGTGTAGAATTTTTTGAAACCTTTTTAATAATAAAAATTTAATATTTAGTCGGTTTAGGTCTTGTTCCTTTGAAAACTGATCAATATAAAAAACACATTCATAGGTAATCTACATCTTCTCCCACTAATTTCTTGTTATATAGTAACCTTCTTAGAACTTTGATACATTAAAAAATTATTAATAACCTAGTAAAGAAATTATAATAAAGGGTGATCTCAGATGCTTAGTAAGGGTAAACAAACAAGATATCAATGATCAAATAAGAATAACATGGACATAAGGGTATGAGAACATGATCTTAACATTTTCAAACCATACCCAACATATCATCGATAAAAAACATGATAAATATTATAAATATTATTATTTTATAAGATATGAATCATAAAGTAATCAAAGTACATACTCCAGGAGATCATAATATTAGCATAAGAAATAGAGTTTTGGTGTACACTTATGTATAGAAAACCCAATTTCAAGGATAACCATCAAGGAATTAATAACCTTTAGTCTTGGTATAACCACTTGTACATACTTAAGGCTTGGGATAACCTCCATTGTAATCTCTTTTGGTCATAGGAAAAGCTCTTATGTACCCTCTTTAGGTCTTGGGATAACTTTCTGTGTACCCTCTTTAGAGCTTGGGACAACCTCTCGTGTACTGTATTTCAAGATTAAGATAACCACCTATGTAACCTTTGATCTCATATAACATTAATCATTATAAAATTAATTGGAAGGATATATAGGTACCAACCATCACATAAACCGTACATTTTTTCCACAATATCATGTATCATTCATCATATCATAACCTGCGAAAAGAAATGGGTTTCATAAATATTTCATCGTAGCATAACCTAGGGATAATAAATGGGTTTCATAAACTACTTATTTTTATAGACACAAACCATATAGAGAAATAATAAGTATGTTATAATTATATTATTTCTATAGTAAAAAATAATTAACATAAAATGACATCATATTATATGTAAAATTATTTTTAATGATCAGTTGAAACATTTCTTGAGGAAAATTACCTTTTAACTTTGAAAAGCACTTTTTTAAAACAAAAAAATTCTTAAAAAATATAAAAATACTTTTGTTTTAAAATAACGTTGTATATTTATAAATTAATATTTAAAACATTATGTGTCCATGATGATGAGAAATTACGTTCATGATCAGAAAGATAAAACAAATATTCCTTTATATTTTTCGGTAAAACCACAATGAAACCTTTTAAGAAAATTACATGAAGATACATTTTAATTTTTTTTGTAAAAATTAAAACAAGTGTAAGAATATATTTAAAAAATAGTTTTAGATTAGTAAAAACATCCTTTAAAACATTTTTTTAGAAAACGTGGATATGTAGGAAAAATTATTTTCGACCAAAGAGATAAACAAAGTTAATTTTTGTTAAAAACACTATTTTGAAATATCAAGTACATAAAGAAAGAAAAAATGAATGTAACATGTTTATTTTAATTACATAAAAATAAGGGAAAAAAATTATTGATATTCTTGATGGATAGGTCATAATATTTCTTAATCAAATAATGAATCATAAATAATCCTGATAAACAATGGGATTGTAACATAAAACGTTTACAACTTTTGTATATTTTAAATTTTGATCTACATGAATGAAAAAAAATTATAGGTATATTTATATCTCATAATTTGTTGATAATAATAATAAATTTTATTCATGGGTAGTATATACACCACACAAAAGAGATGAGTTGTGAATATGTCTTGTGTCGCACAGAAATAAAAGTTAGACAA
The DNA here is from genome assembly GCA_963277665.1 of Viscum album. Classification (NCBI taxonomy): domain Eukaryota; kingdom Viridiplantae; phylum Streptophyta; class Magnoliopsida; order Santalales; family Viscaceae; genus Viscum; species Viscum album. The sequence goes on along the minus strand of OY728155.1, from coordinate 1,103,682,629 downwards.
AAATACATTGCCTTAAGTCTCGACATCCATCATACATGTTCAAACCTACTATATAATAAATATTGATTTATTATACATATATTATAGAAATATAGTTATATATATCACACCATATATGATATATTTATGACATTTTATTACCTATTTATTTACAATAATATTTTAAACTCATATTTCGAGTAACAATTGATTTGTTTTTCAACTATGTTTTGATTTGGTATTTACAATCCTTTTACTTTGATCATAGTTCCATGATATTTATAATTATAAAAATTATATAATTATCATATATATGTTGTATACATTTATTTATAGTAACCCATAAAAGTTAGAGTGTGAAATTAAAATACATTGCTCATGGAGATGACATATAGTACACACACATGAATATTGTTTCTATATTATTAAAGGGTGAAAAAAAGAAATATAAATAATATATTAATTTTAAATAATAATTTTTATTACATAAATGTAACATAAATCCATTAAATTTACTTTTATTTACTTCCAATAAAAAAATAAGAGAAAAATTAATCGCATTGCTTTGCAAGGAGATAGTCTTCCATACACATGAGAGACGTTAGCTTATTCCCACAGATAAGAAAGTAAAAAGGTATATGTGATATTATAATTTAATAAGTATAATAATATCATAAAAATTATATATAAACATTAAATTCATCATCAAAAATATTTCTGATAGGTGGTGATGAAAAAAATAATTAACATCAGCTCGTGAGGCGGTAGTCTGCCACACACATGATCAACATTTTTGTTTCTCATTTGATGGAAGTGTAGATATATGTAGGTCATTACATTAAAAAAATAAAATATAAGTATAATTTCTATAATTATATTATTATATTATCATAGATTTTAATGATTTTAACAATGAGGAATAAGAAATAAAACAAAAAAACAAGTTTAAGAATTTTACCTCTTCTTCGGAGAGCCTCTTTAGGTCTATAACTCTATCCATAATTAGGAGGAATTAATAATCAAAGTAAGATCTCAAGGATGTGTTTAAGTTTTTAGATTAAATATTATGGTAGGTATTATTTAAAACCAATGTCTTTTTTAGTGTTAAGTGTAGAGGATAGGGGAAAGCATTTTATAAGTGGGGGAGAGGACACACATGGATTTTTTGAAAGGAAAAACAATATACCAATGTTTTTCACATTCCATAAGGCTAAAAAATGTTTTATTATATAACATTATGGGTTATAAAGTCTAAATATATTCATTAAAATGTTTTTTTACAATTTTCTAAGTCATTTTACCCCATATCATTGTGGTTTAACCCCCCACCCCTGGTAAACCCATGTTAACCTTAACCATGATAATTATTTTTTACTATTTTTACTATTCATTTTGTTCAAAAAATAATTTTACCTTATTCAATAATATTAATTATTCTAATTATAAATATAGATTCAATTTTTAAAAATTAAATTTATAAACATGGAAGATGTTTAATTTATAATTAATCATGTAGATGGTATGAAAAAAGGGGTTTTGCGAAGTGAAAAGTTTCAAAAGTTTTTAATGTTTTTATATCAAAATTTGATATGAAATTGATTCCAATGACCTATATTAGACTAATTATAATATAATTGATCTTATTTTACTTTTCAAAAAATTCAATAAAAAATTATCTTTATAATTTCTTTAAATGAAAAGATAGTTTTCAATAAAAACCAATATTTTCACTATTCATAGAAAAATGAATATTTTCAGAAAAATCTCAAAAAATTAGCCTAAGTTATTTTTTACATGTTGATAATAAATAATGAAGATAATTTTTTCCAAAATACATTATAAAATTTTCGAAAATTAATTTTATTATTATCTCACTAAAATCAATAAAAACCATGTATTTGAGAAAAAGCGATTTTCGAAGAATATAAAGACTTTAAAAAAATTTGTACTTTTTAATTAAATTTCTTTATTTACATATAACCATTATAAGTAATTTTGAAAATTCTGTTTTTACTATTAATACTTATAATTTTAATGTCTAGGTTATAACAATCATGTTTAAATAATAATATTAATAGTATATCATGGTTCGTTAAAACATAGGCATTACCTGTAACATAAGATATCAAAATATTTAATTTATTCAAAAGAAAATATTTTATAAAAACAAAGGGAGTTGAAATATACCCCAATTAAACTTAATTTCTCCATATAAAATTATCACTTTGATATAAAAAATGAGGATAATTATACCTCATCATATCCCCAATTTGGTGGGTTCGCCACAAACATTTTTCCAGGTGAGTTGTATTTTTTCATAGAATATTCTCCCTATGATCTATAATTTCCAAAAGTTGGTCCTAATAAGAAATATCATTCTCTAGTGGTATAAAATATGAGTTCATAACATATGATGGATTAGGTATACACTTCCTTGGGATAAAAAATGGAACACATCGTGAACATGAGAGTGGTTTAGTAGAAATGCCAAACAATAAGATATAGTCTTGATACAATCAATAATTTCAAATAGAAAAATATAACTGGGGATAAATTTTAACATCTTTCAAAACATCATTACATTATTTTATGGATAAATTATTATAAAATCCTTATCACTAACTTCAAATTCTTGATCATGTTTAAGATTGTTAGCATAATGTTTCTGCCAAATTTGTGCTCCCCTTATGTATTTTTGAATGGATTTAACCATCTATACCATTTATTCATCTTTATTAACTCCCAATAGTTTATTTCTCTAACTTCATCCCAGTATGTTGGAGTTTTACACTTATTTCCATAGAGGGATTCATAATGAGACATCTAAATTCTCGATTTAAAGCTATTATTATAAAAAAACTAAACTATAGGAAGGTGTTAATTTCAACCACCTTGTAAATCTATATAACAAGATATAAAAAATCATATAGGGTCTTAATTGTTCCCTCATGTTAGATGTCTTCTCGAGGATGATATGTAGTGTTGAAACTCAATTCTATATCAAGATCTTACTAAATACATTTCCAAACATTTGAGGTAAAACATGGATCCTAATCAGATATAATGGAATGTGATACTACATGAAACCTTAACAATTCCATAATATATATCATATAAATTTGACCTAGATATAAATATTCTATGATAGTATTTAAGTGCACAAAATGTTTAAGATAATCGACTACAACCCATATCACATTGTTCCCTTTATACATTTTGGGAATTTTGATGATAACATCCATGGTTATATTATCTAATTTATATTATATTATGGGTAATGTTTGTATGATTCCCTTATAATTTTTACTATCATCCTTAAATATATGACATACCAAGAAACGGGATACAAACTCTATGATATATCTCTTCATGCCATCTCATAAAAAATATTCCTTAAAATCTATATACATTTTTGTACTTCTATGATGAATAAATAATAAAGAACTATGAACCTATTCTAATAAATCCTTCTTAAAATCATGTATAGATTAAAAAAATACCTAATTATTGAACCTTATCATTCCATCATAATCAACATTGAAATCAGGAACATTCTAACCCTCTTTTGTAGCTCCATGTCGTCCTTCTATGCCACTTTAATCTTTATTTGGATGGATTGATGAATAATTATTTGGGAAAGATAATATTTATCCCATTAGTTAAATATTTAAATATCCAACCTTTTCAAATCAATAAATATTGGATCTTTTGTGATACTCATCATAGATAAGATCGTATGATCATTTCTACTCAAAGCATCGACCACCTTGTTCACCTTTCTAGGGTGGTAATATATTAAGTAGTCCTAATCTATAATCAATTCTAACCATATTCTACATATCATATTAAAATCATTCCATGAGAATATATACTTTAAATTTTTGCGATTAGTATATATGTCACACTTTTATCTATAAAGATAAAACCTTCATATCTTTAATGAAAAAATTACCTCAGCTTACTCAAAATCACAAGTTGGGTATTTTTTTTCGTGAACCTTAAATTTTCATAAAGAATAAGATATAATCATGTCAGTTTTCAAGATATTCTATCCCAATTCATTATTATATGTATAAATATAGATTAAAACCCCTTATACATTATTGGGTAATGTTCAATGACTAATCTATTCGTTAGTTCCTTGAAATTTCATCACATTCATATATCTAGAGGAACTTAGCTCCCTTCCATTTTAACATTGAGAGTAGATTAGATATTCATGATACATTATCTAAAAACCATTTATAATATCCATACAAAGTATGAAAACATTGAATCTATGTCCTAGAAGTTGTCATGGTCCAACATTCAATAACTTCGGTCTTTGATGGATCCACTAATATACCCCCACTTGAGATTATATAACCCAAAAAATGAGACCATTTATAGCCAAAATTCACACTTTAAATTTGTTTTCATACAACTTATACTTACTTAGGTTCTTTATCATGATAATCATATGATCTTCATGATCTTATTTTATCTTTTAACATATAAGGATATCATCTATAAAGACTACATCAATCTAAAATTCGTATTCTCTAAATAATATATTCATTAAATCCATCAAGATGGAGGGGGTTTCATGAAAAACAACACCACTATATAATCATAGTGTCTATACCTTATATGGAATGACATCTTGGGTATATCCACCTTTCTAAACCTTAATTGATGATATCCAAAATGAAGGTCAGTCTTGGAAAACTATTGATCTCTATGTAGTTGATCAATCAAGTCATCAATATGGGGTTGATGATATAAATTATTGATTATGATCTTGTTTAGATTTCTATAATCACGTAGAGTCACATTAATCCATCTCTACTCTTAACAAAAAGAACCATTTCAACCCAAGGTGTCACACTTGTCCGAATGAATCGTTTTTCTAGGTTCTTCTAGAGCTTCTCCTTTAATTCCATCAACTCAATCAGATCCATTCTATAAAGTGTCTTTTAAAAAGGTGTAGAACCATGTAAAAGTTCTATTAAGAATTAAACTTCGTGTTTTGGTGGGAGAATAGGAATATCTTCTAGAAAGACATCAAAAAACACCCACATAATAGGAAAATAATCAATTTTGAGATTCTCCCCAACAATATGAAATAAACCCCACTTTGAATTGGAATTAAGACCCACACAATGTATGAGATCTGTATCAAAAGTTCATATCTATTGTCACATTGATCTATGATCATAGGTTGGTTTGGAATATAAAATATGACTCGTATTCCTTAGAAATTTCCGTGGTATTTATATAGGGAAATCCAATCCATGCCTAATGTAACATCAAATTTAACTATAGAGAGAATAACTTGGTTTGTAGGAAGTATATTCCTGAATAATTCACCCGAATAAGAATCATAGACTTGAGATGTGATAATCATACAATTAGAGGGTTTTTACATTTATTTCAACATCTAATCTTTGAGGTGGTATAGTGATACCCTTAAAAAATTCTTTATAAAGAAATGAGTGGGTAGATATAGAATACAATGAGACATTATTTGTTATAGAATGGATGAAAAGTGTACCTTTCACCAAATTTTTATCATTACCCTCATAAGAAATAGTATTCACATGATATTTCCCATTGTACCTTATCTTAAGTGGGTACTAACATCGATCATCATTATTAACCTTTATAATTTATAACTTGTTATCATAGTGCCAAAAATCATTTCATTTGAAACATTGAAGTCTGGGAGGTTCATTTTGTGGATATTTCTATTTATTCATATCATTAGATAACTTTTTTCCATCACATCAGTATTCATTCGCCTGATGAAATTACCTTCCACACTTAAAAACAATTATTATTCCCCTTAAGACAAATTCATTCATGTTTCCTTCCACAATTTGAGCATGCTGGAAATATAATCTTCTTCTCTCCATGGTTTTTAGAGTTTCCTTTGTATTTCATCTTTACATTGTTATAAAAACCATGATATTAATGGATGAATCCAATATATATTTACACCATGATAGAATAATGAATGATTTATTCATATCTACTAAAGTAACTTACGGCCAAAACCCTTTAATGATTTGGTTTTAAGCTACTAAAGAGTTGATCAATATTATATTCAGGTTGGATGATAATATCAAAATCTTTCCTCAGAAGTCTTATAAATTTTTCTTCATATGTACCAAGAGATTCATCATCAATATATTTTAGCTCAAGGAATTTCTTCTCCATTTAAAATGAATAATATAAGTAATGTAATTTTTGAAAAATAATCTCTTAAACCCATCCCACTCCATAGAGTCAATTTTTATCTTGTTACCTTGTATTCATGATAAGAGTCCACTATTGATCAGGTTTTCATTCCAAATGATAGAAGACCAAAATAACCTTTTAATTATCTAAGAACTAAAGAATAGAAAAAATATTTTAAATGGTACTAATCCATTTCATAAGAACTAGTGGATCATCAGAACCACTAAAAGAAGGTTGATGTTTCTTCATGAAGAAATTTAAATAATTTTGTTCCCTCCGTCACTCATTTAGAATTTCAACATAATTAATAGTCTAAGAAAGTTGTGTGAGCATGTAAACATGTTTTTTTAATTCCATATAATTAAAAATTTGGTTTTTTAGGAGTAAAATCATTTCATTTTCCATTATATTTAGCATTAAAATGTTTCCTTTGTCTTACATCCATTTACTTAAAACTAAAAATCATAGTGTAAGAAAACATAGTCACAGTGGGGAGCCACATAATCATGAAAAATAACTTATAAGATGTTTAAATAATAACAAACTATTTTCAATATATCAATCCTTAGGATTTACCTAGGTCATTCATGGTCATTATCCAAATACTTCATGATAGTTTATAAAAAGTCATTAAACTTCCAAAAAAAATCCACTAGGAGTGTGAACACAGGTGTTCAGTAAGGCCTACTGTCATGCACCAGGTGAGGATAGATTCCAGCATAATGCACCATTTTTTAGAGTTATTACACTTAAGTGTAACTATTCAAGAGAAACATCCTATTGTAGTATCTAGATAGGGATGCAATTTCTCATATCCAATCACTCTGTCCTTCACTAAAATTCTATGATATTTTCCTACACGTAGAATTATCCTTATGGTTCTCACTAATGTTTCTCACCCTATATTCCAATGGTTTAAATAAAACTCACTATTACACCAAATGTAGAGACCCAAACTTCACATACATAAATATTACATCTTTATATAAAAATATTCATTACATAAAATAATGATCCGTGAAAAAGCAATTTAGGACTATTTAATTTTGAAACTTGGAAACACAAAAAATGGTTCATAGGGTTACTATATATTCTACCACTAATTTCATAATATCTATTACCCTTCTTAGATATGTCAGACCAAAAATATTTCTTCATTACCTGGTAAAAAAACATAATAAAGGATTGGCTCAGATTATCAATAAGGATAAACAAGGGAGATATCAATGATCACATAAAAATAACATGAGCATTAGGGTATTAGAACCTGATATTAATATTTGAAAACAATACCTTTCATATCATAGATCATAAACTTGATTCATGGAATAAATCTTGGTAGTTAGTAAGGCATGAATCCTAAACTAATCAAATTAGATAAACCATAATAGAAGAAACATTATCATAATTCATAGATTTGTAGCATACACATAAGCATAAAAAACCTTATGTCATAGAGAACGACCACGAAATTCATAACATGTTAGGCTTGGAATAACCAACTATATACCTAATTTGGCATTTTGATAAAAACCTATGTACCCAATTTTGGGTTTGGGATAACCTCCCATGTACCCTCTTTTGGGCTTGGGATAACCTCCCATATACCCTCTTTCGGGCATGGTATAACCTCTCATATACCGTGGGATATACGTTTGGGATAACCTCCCATATAGCCTCTCATAACCTAATTCATTTTACAATTGAATTATATCCCTAATAAATTTACTTAACATCAAAGGATGCCATCTTAGATGGAAAATTATTTTGAAAGATATTTTGGAACATTTTTTTGTAGAAATAACCTTTTCACTTTGAAAATCACTTTTTAAAAACTAAAAATTAATAAAAGAATTTCAAAATTCTTATTTTAAATTTTTTTTGAAAAATTATAATGTAATCATTAAAACATTATATTTTCATGAATTTGTGAAATTTTGTTCTTGTCGTACACATTTAAACAAATATTACTTTCACATTTTCGGTAAAATCCAAATATGCCTTGTTTGGAAAAAGACATGAATGTTTAATATATTATTTTTTTAAAATTAAAAAATGTTAATATTTTATTTAAATAATAATTTTAGAGTATTAAAAATTCTTTTGAAATATTTTTTTAGAAAACAAGGATATGAAAGAAAAATAATTTTCGACCAAAGAGAGGAATTAAGTCAAATTTTATTAATTTTTTTAAAACCATGTGTACATAAAGAGAGAAAAATGAAATTAACACATGTATTTTTAGGAAATAACTATAATATAATGAAATTTATGATTTTATTAAGATATTGGTCATAATATTTCATAATTGTAAACTAAATCATAAACAATCCCAATAAACAACGAGATTATAAAATAAAAGTTTAACACTTTGGTATATATTGAATTATAAGAACCATAAAAGAAAAAAACTTATATGGATATATATATCCAATAATTTAATTTTGATAATCATAAAAGTAATTCATGGGAAGTATATACACCACAAAAAATATATGAGTGGTGAATATGACATGAATCCTATAGAAATAAAAGTGAGATGAAAATATGTTACTTTAAGTATCAAATTTCTGCGTACATATTTAAGAATCCTATATAATATATATATATATATATATTATAAATATATTACATAACAATAATTATATATATCATACTATATATTATTTTCTTATTTCCTATTATTACCCATTTATTAAAAATTCCTTATTAAAATCTCATTTCACTTAATAAATGCTTTGTTTTTCAGGTATGTTTTTATTTAGAATTTTCGATCATTTTTCTTTAATAATAGTTCCATAATATATAAAATGTTAAAAATTACTGAAATATCATATATATTCACTATATATTTATTTATATTAAACTATAAATGTTAGATATATAAAATTAAATACATTATTAATGGGCACGATAGGCCGTACAAATGCATGAACGCTATTTCCATTTTATCGATAGATGAAATGAAAGGATGAAAAACAATATATTAAATTTATAGAATGATTTTTATTTCATATATATAATATATATTCATTAAATTTACCCTTATTATCTTCCAAGAAATTTGTAAGTGAAAAATGAATCACATCACTTTGAGAGGCGGTAGTCCGCCGTATACACGAGGGACATTATCATATTACCATAGAATGGAAAGTTAGAAGATATATGTGATATTAAAATTACATAAGTATAATAATATCATAAATATAATATATAAACATAAAATACATTATTATATCTATTCATGATAGGTGGTGATGTAAAAATGAATAACATGAGTTTGTAAGGAGGTAATTCACCGTACATAAGATTGACGACTTCATTTATTGTTTGAAGGAAGAGGAGATAGAAGTAAGTAATTAAATTAACATAATAAAATATAACTAAATGATATATAATTGTATTTTTATATTATCATATATGAATACTATTTTAAATAGGAAAGGAAAAGAAATAAAACACAAACACAAGTTTAATAATTTTACCTCTTCTGTAGAGAGCCTCTTTAGGTTTATAACTAAAGAATTTATAGAAGGGATTACTAATAAAAATAAGGCCTCTAGGAATTTGGGAGTAAAGTATTTGAAATTTATTTGGGTATTTTATGAACCAAATGGGTTTAAAAGTGTGAATAAGTGAGGACACATATGAAATTTTTGAAAATAAAAAATTTTACCCCATTTTTTACATTCAAAAAGGAAATGGGTCATTATCAAAAAAATTAGGATATATAGTACAAATCTGGCCATAAAATATTTATTGTATAAGTTTATAGGTCATTTTACCCCTTATCAATTTATTTTACCCCCCAGTAAACCTATTTTAACCTTAACTATGATAATTATTTTTTACTATTTATACTATTCATTTTGACAAAAAATTAAGTTGATGTTATTATATAATATTAATTATTATGATTCAAAATATGGAATAAATTTTTATAAATTCTATTCAAGGAATTGAAAAAACAAATATAAAATTTATCCTATTGTTGTGATGAAAAAGCAATTTTCCAAATAGAAATTTTTCAAAAGTCTAAAACATTTTTATATCAAAATTAGATTTGAAAATCATTATAATGAAATATATATTATTAATTACAATATAATTCAGAAAATCTTACTTTTTAAACCATTATGAAACAAACTATAACAATATAATTTATTTAAAAAAGGAAATTTTCAATAAAACTAGTATTTTTCATTATTCATGGAAAAAATAATCCTTTTAAAAAAATAAATAAAATTAAACCTATTATAATTTTGAAATGTTGATTTCAAAAAGTAGGTAAATTGTTTCAAATAGATTTTCTAAATGTGTCAAAAATATTTCTATTACTTCTTCTAAAAAATTAATAAAAATCATTCTTTAGAAAAATGCATTTTCGAAGCACATAAGGACTTTACCAAGAACTTTTTACGTTTTTTATTATGTTTTCTTTATATATAAAAATTTGAATTAATTTTAAAATTTCAGTTATTACTATTCATACCACCTAGTTTAAATACTATTTTTAATGGTTTTATTTATATAATAATATTAATAGTATATCATGGTTTGTTAAAACATCAGTGTTGCGTGTAACACAAGGTATTGTAGAAATTAAAATTATTTGAAACAAATATTTCATTAAAACTCAAGGTGTTACACTTATTATAGAACCTTAATTTTTATGAAATGTCTCATTTTGTGGTAATGAAATACATGGTATTTTATTACCCTCAGAAGGTAACATAGGAAGCCCCTCTCATGGGCCCAATCCCAACTCAACAACATCTTCCACCTTCTTGGGTGATGACAAATTCGAAAGTTCCTAATTTGTAGAAACATACCAATGAATAGAAAAATAACAAGATAAATATAGAAAACCCTAATATACACCTATTTTAATATATATATATATCTATATTCATGTATTAGATCAAACTTTCAGAACAAAGGTAACCAATACCATGCTTGAATTTGGGAAGGATTCATGAAAACATATTAAATACATAATAGTGTCCCTGAGTTGAAATAATTTCCCATTAAAGGGTGAAATGAACATAACCTATGATCCCCTTGAACAACACACATATTGGTAGGATAAATATATCAATATGGGGGGTAGGGTTGAATGTTATTTTAAAAATTAAAGTAAACAAAAATAGAAAATTCAAATCTAAATGATATTGATATGATAATGTGATATTGAAATAAATCTGATAAAGTGATAAATTTATAGATTTTATAAGTAATATAAAGTTATTTTCAATATAAATTTGGTGATTAAGCACAATTTAAATGATCTTATCTAATTTATGAAATTATTTTTATTGATATTTGATGATACAACACATAAAATAAAAGAGTGAGAAACAAAAATTTGATAAAAGGGTTCTAAAATAGTTTAGTGTGTGCCCCTATGTCTCCTTCCCTCAATTTGAGAGGTTTATGTTTTTATTCCCTTAATATTGGTGGTGATTAAGAAACACATCCCTCATGATTATGGTTTTGAGAACCTTATTGAGCTTCATCAATATCCAAGGAACACATCCCTCACTTTTTTATGTAGGGAAAAACTATTGTAGAAGAAAAGGAGAAGGATAAGGTTTTCACAGCCTAAACTCATTATAATTAAACTCCCTAATATATTTAAAGGATGGGTATAATTTGAGATAATATATTGGAAGAAGTTACAGGAAGACAACCTTTTATATTTTTGGAGGATAATATATTGCATGTTTGAGATAACTTTAAGATTTATAGGGATTAAACATCATTAATTAGAGTGAAGAGTTGATAAAAAAGTTTGTTGATTAGAACCTAGTCACCTGAGTTATCTATATATATATTTCATAAGATATGTGGTTCCTTAGGGTTGAATCAAATATTTAATGCCCTGAGTTAATGTACTTAAGATCATTAATAAATACTTCTTGACTAATTTGGATTAGAGCCACCAACTAGTTAGATGATCCCACCAGGAATCCGGTAAGATTTATGGAGTAGTCCTAGATAGTAATACTTCCACTAAATAGTTGTTTCTCCCCCATCATCTTTACTTTGGAACTATATGACACCTTGTGACTTTTTATACTTACACTAGTAGGCCGACAGATTCTTGGAGGATTTTTCCTTTTGTCCATCACAGTCGGGAGGTCAGTGGCTCTACATTGGCTTTGTTGGTAATGCATGAAGCCTTCATGACTAACAAGTACCTTATTTACTTTCTTCCATGGTCTTCTGTTTATATTAAAAATTTATTCCAAGATCATTGAACATGAATTTAAGGTTGGTTTAAGCCTTGAACAATACCATCAATATTACTTGTAAGTAACTTTAATAACTTCATCAATTACATTAATGACATCACTTAAATACCAAAATGTGATACTTATATTCACCCAAATAAAAACTTCAGCTACAAAAATGAGTGTTTTTTTTATCATGGAACCACTTTTGAATAGACAGGTAAACAAATTTCGGCTTTTTATGATGAGAAAAACGTAACATAAAATATTTATAACTCCCCATTTGTGAAATAATTAAGCAATAACACATAAAAAAAATCCCAATAAATTATCACATATTAAGTTTAAATAAAATCAAATCCCCCCTTTAAAAACTAAAATTATCCCCATTTTAACCCTAATAAATTCCAAAAAACTATCCCCCTTTGTGATTATCGAAAATAAAACATGGATAGGGAAGGAAAACATCAAAATAAAATATTTTAAGTAAAAAAAATATTGATATTTTTTAAAAATAAATTTTAAAAATTTAAAAGAGGGGTTAAAAATATATTTCTAGAGAAAATGAAGTAAATTTTAAAAATAAGATAAGTAAAAATAAGTTTTAAAAAAAATATTTTAACATATAAACTCCCCATTAATAGGATAAAGATAGGGAGAGAGAGGAATGTTTAAAATAAGTTTTAATATGGAAATAAAAAGTGTTTATAAAATAGAAATAAAAATGGAAACAAAATATAAATACACATAAAATGAATGAAATAAAGGAAAAAAAGAAGATATAGAAAAAGTTAAAAGGATAAATTTTTTTCATACATTTATCTAGACACTCCCTCCCTCAAGGAATTATTTTAACTCCATTAAATTATTATTTATTTAAATAGATTGATTAATGCTCCTTCAATTTGAATAAAAATTATTAAAAAGTTTCCTCATATTTTCATTTTTTAAAGACAACTAAAAAAAATATTAGAGAGATAATATATATGTAAGTTTTTTACTCATCATTTATCTTCCTTTAAGAGAGATAAAGATAGAATTTTTAAAATAAGAGAGCATACACATAATTATAATATAAATTTTAGAAACAAATTTAGATTAAAAAATATTACTAATAATATAAAATGTAGTTTTTTTATAAAATATTAGGTTGATATTTGAAAATAACATAAATCAATTTTCTGTTTAAAAATTAAATTAAAAACAAAAGGTATATCTTAAAGATAATTTCAGAAATAAAGAGATAACCATTATAAAATAAAATCACAAGTAAGATAAAGGAATCATAGCTAAGACATAAAAAAATTGAAAAATAAATCAAGATTTTTAAGATTTTAAAAGAAAAATAAAGACCAAGATAAATTGATTATCAAAAGACAACTCATGTTATCCAAGATCAAATGGAAGGTGTCATAAGTGGATCATTCCTATTTCACATTTAATAACCTGAAACAATTAAGAGAAATAGCTTTAAGGAAAATAATAATAAGTTGATATTCCATATTAATAAATTATATAATGACACCATCCTTTTGAAAGTGATATCTTAAGAAACGATGCCTAAGGTAGATGTGTTTACTATGAGAGTGATGAATAATATTTTTTTTTAAAATATTAATAGTACATGTATAATTTCATCTAATAGGGATATGGTTATATATTTTATTTAATTATAAGAGAGTGTGTTTTATCCATATATTATGTGCATCATAACTCCCATCAACTATATATTACACTTTTTCTGTAGAAAGAGAAATAATTTTTTTACTACTTGATACTCCATGAGATGATGTGTTGACTATGTAGGTGGAAATTCCTACTTGTAATTTTCATATCTAGTTGGAATTCTCCAAAATTAATATAAACAAATTAGTTAATTTAAAATATGTTTTTGGGATAAAATTAACCAAGATTCCTAGTTCATTTAAAATAATAACAATGATTTTAATAGATTTAAGATGATATTACATTGGACTTGATTTAACCTAAGAACAAATACAAACACTGAATATGATTTCAAGCCAGGCCATAGTAAGAAAAAGCATAGTATTGATCATACTTTTATAAATCTTATTGCTGATTGTCTTAATGGATTCATCCAATGTTACCTTACAAGTTAAACTCATTTGTATATAAATTTACTTAGCTTGATCCATGGAAAATAATTTTAAGAGGTCATTAGTGTATTTTACCTTTCTTATAAAAATACCAATAGTTATTTAAGAAATTTGAAAATTCAGAAAGAATCTAATTTCACCCACAAATCTCATTTCAAATTCATTTTCATTAAATCGTAAAATTCTAAACAAATAGATACATTGGTGGATCCAAACATAACATCATCAATGAAAATTTGAATAAGTAAAAAATCACTTTAGATATATTTTAGAAGAAGTGTTTAATCATTTTTCCCATTTAAAACTATTTTATAAAAGAAAATTAGATAAACATCTATACTAAGCCTGAGGGGCTTGTTTTAACTCATTAAGAGAATTAGTTAATTTTAAAGAAAGATTTTAAAAAAAGAAATTTCGAAATAAGGTGGTTATTCCAAAAAAACATTTTCACTAATAAAACCATTTAAAAGGTTAATTTAACATCAATTTGAAAGATTTTAAAATTAAGATGAGAGGTGTAGGTAGAAAAAATTCTAATATATTCTAACTGAGTGACAGGTGCAAAGGTTTCACCATAGTCAATTCTTTATTATTATTTTTATAAACATTATCTACTAGATGAGACTTATTTCGAGTTATATTACTAATATAATCTGATTTATTCCTAAAACCCCATTTAGAACCTATGATGGTACGATGATTAAGTATTTCTATGATATTCTATACATCATTACATGTGAATTTATATAGTTCATGTTGTATATTAAGAACCCAATTTTCATCTTTAAGGGTTTTAGTGACATTTTAGGGTTTTAAGTGGGAGTCTAAGGCAATATGTTCAACCTTATTTAAGACTGATCTTCTAGTAAAATTTTCTTCTTGAAAATACCAAATAAAATTTTTAAGGGAATAGTATTTATATTTTTAAAAGATATTTGTTAATAATTTTAAGGTGATTCATGTTCAACTTAAACTTGTTTAGATTGAAAAGTTTCATTTAAAAAATCATTTTTAGAAACTTTTTTGAGAAATAGATTTTGGAATATTTTCATAAAATATATCATGGATTGATTCTTCCAAAATTTTAGTTATTTTTTAAAGATTCAATATTCTTTTCTTGAGTTGGAGTTCCCAATAAAGATACCTTCATTTTATTTTGAATCAAATATCCCAGTATTATATTTGGTGTTAAGAATAAACCATTTATAATCAAAAACTTTAAAAAAGAAAACTCTAAGTTTTTTAGGTGTCAAAAGTTTATATGGTATCTTTTTTAGTACAGTTATCATAAGAATGTGATTAATGATAATTCTGGTAGTATTAATGGACTTAACCCAAGAATATTTAGGTATATTAAGTTTAATTTAGAGAGTTCGAGCAATTTATATGATAATTTTATTTCACCTCTCTACTACCCCATTTTTTTTGAGGGGTTCAAGGGTCATAAAAATAATGATTATAGTGTTAAGAAGGGAATAATAATAAAATCCCTTGTCATTAAGTTCTCCACCATGATCACATGGAAGATAAATTATTTTATAACCTTTGTCATTTGCAATTCTTTTAGAAAAATTGATAAAGTCTTTTCAAGCATCACTTTTATGGGATAATAAGTAATCCCAATTGAAACTTGTAAAGTCATCAATAATAAAAAAAGTATTGGATTTATATCCTCGACTTTTAATTTGAAAATGTTTGAATAAATCAAGATGAATTAATTTGAGATATTTAGAAGAAATTATATTTTTATATTTTAAAAACATATTTTTGTTTCTTACCATATTGGCATGCTTCAAAAACCAAGGCATCATTTAAATACAATATGGGTAAATACCATACTTATTGATAATAGTTTGGTTTGTTAAGAGAGTGTACACTACAGTGACCAAGGAATCTGTAAAAAATCAATGAGTCGCTAAATTTTTCACTCAGGAATTTTAAATTTTAGATACTGAGATATTTAAATTTAATTGTGTAAACATTTCTAAAATGATAAGAGGTAAATAAAAGATTTACTTTTTTAGTTAAAAAACTTATACAAAATTATTTTCAAAATTAATTTCAAAATTATTATCACAAAAGTAGATAATGATTATCAAATTTTGTTTTAATCATTTTAAAAATATTTTTAATAACATTTTAGTTAGAAAAACTAATAACATATTCACCAATTATCACACCCATATATTTATCATCTATGTTTACATGACCTCCATCTATTTTATCACTTTTATTTAATTTGGATATTTTTACACACAATTTTCTTGAGAAACCACTGTCTATGTACTATTTTACTTCTTGGGTTTTGCTTTGAAGACAATTTTACAGTAAAATCAAAAGATTAATGGTTTTAGAACCTAAATAAACTTGTGTCTGCTAATGTTTTCTAATAAATATATAGGTATCTAGATTGGTTTAGTATGAGATTTTATTTTGAAAATCATGTATGGAAGATGAATTGATTTTGTCCTACCATATAAAGCATAATTACAATCACATTCATAGATTACATATCCAATTATTTTACAGTAATTAAATAACTTATCTTTTCAGAAGCCTCTTATTAATGTAATTGTTGATGGATCTATTGAGGTACTTTCTTTATTTTTGAAACTAATAACAACTTATTCTTTTATATATCTTTGAGAGCCCATAATTTTATTTATATTATTTTCACCTTGAGTAAAATTAAAAAGAGAGTTTTTACGGTCTTTGATTTTAGATTCCTGATTATTAACATTTTTTGATTCTTAAAATTCATGGATAAGTATTATTTTCATTAGGGACCTATTCTTTTTTATTTAAAATATTTTTTCCCTTAATAACTTGCATTTACATTTTTTAAATTTTTTTATATATTGATGAATTTCCATATAAATGATTTTTGATTTAATTACGAGCATATTTTAGGTCTAAAAAATTAAGGTTACTTGAGGAGATAGAGGATTAAAGAGATGAAAAATGATTATGAGAATAAGAGTGATAGGATTAAATCATATATATATATATATATATATATATTCTTCTATCATTTGATGAAGGATTATCCATGTTTTAGGTGATAATTCACTAGGTATGTGCTGATTATTTCTGAAAATAGATATCCAAGTTTTTAAAGGAAAAGATGGATAAAAGGACAAAAAAAAGTTTATTAAATGTCATGAAACCAACTTGCATGATGTGTATTTATATTTCCTATCATATTAAAAGTCACAAAGAAAGACTAAAAATAATTTCAATCCTGAAGCGATTAAACAATGTGATCCACCAATACACATTATGTAACTTCCAAACTCAATTACATATATCAAGATCCAGAACGAAGGAAGATACACTTCATAAAGATTAGTTACATGTCAAGAAATGAGTAAATTTCCAAATCATTAAGATCTAGAAGAATAGTCATGCGATATTTTCATAGATTCAATATTTTTAGAGAAAACCTTCAATCATAATTATATGACATGAATACCCATTACACATTGTGTACTATCCTGATTATTTACCTACAATAGGCATGTAGTGGAGAGAATGTTATGAACTTATTTGTTTTATCTCATTCTTCTTTTTTTATTCTTCTTTATTTTTCACCCTAAACTCAATTATTATTAATTTATTTCATTTTTACGTCCTTTTGAGAAATATGAATTAAAATTTCAAAGAGATCATCATTCTTTTACATAGTCAATATGGTCTATGTGCATTCTACATTTCAATCTCCAATTGACAATGAAACCATTGCTGCAATTTTCCTTGTCCTTGTTTCATGTAACATTCTGGTTAAATTTGTGATTTATTTGAGTTTTATATTGTTTAATCTTGACTACATGATTTTTAATTGCTCGATCTTAATTTTTATTGGTATGCTGATTATTTTTTCAATTATTTGCCCATTGTGGATCAATTCTATCATAAATTTATAGACCACCTAGGGTAGGGATCAAGAGTAGAGGTGTCAAAATTTAATGAATCATTAATTTTAAACTACGTACCCCTAAGGATAATAATAAGGTTAAGAAATAATTGTTTATCTAATTCATCTAAGAAACCCTGACCCTAGGATGTTTGAATAAAAGACCCTGACTTGATTGGATTATAATAGGTTATGATTAATAAACTATGATACTTTTTTAGAGGCTATGCTTAATGAATCAAGGTTGTATCTCTAGATCATGGAATAGTTTCTTCTTAGATATTTCTTATTGGTTTTATTAATGTCAAATAGTGTCCTTTTCTTGCTATGAAACCTAATCCTTAGGACTATACAATGTTAGTATTAATATTATCCTTCTTCCTGAATCCCAAAATTGATCTTAATCCCTTATTTTCTCTAATATCAAACCCCAATTCCTTTAGAATTTTTTTCCCAAACCCAGTCAACCTATGTGGACTCCTGTGCATAGGGTTCGAAGCCTTAGTTCATATCGTCCAGCTCCTTTCCCCATGGTATCTACCCCACACTATCACTGTACTATGCCTTAGTAGAAAGTGTAGTTTGGGAAACAATAAAACTAATCTGACTATATCCCATGTAAATTAAACGATGCGTGTGGGAATATCAAAATTTGGTTCATTTGTTGGTGAATTATGGTTGTGCTTCACACATAAACCTATGGAAATAACCTAGTATTACCTCACTCATTCCCCCTTCCTTTTTTATTTTCTTTTTCCATATTTTTGGATGCCACTTCATCCTTCCCCTTTGTGGATTAATGCATGCATCAGGGTCCTTTGGCTCATTCAAAGAGCCTTGACACACAAGAGAAGATTACCAATAAACGAAAAATTGAATAGAACATTTCTATATGTTTCCATTAAAAAATGGAATATTGAAGCAATCCTATATGTCCCAAACCAGCAAACATGAAAAACATGAAACCTATAATACATGTATAGAATCATGTGCATCAATAACACACCATTATGGATTATGGATTTCCATCAATCAATGGTACTACACTAGAAATTTTATACCCTCATGTTCAGGTACACACATTTGAGATCAAACCTAGACCCATTTATATGATCTATAATAAGGTCTAATTTAGTGGAATTCAAATTGAATATCCCCATGAACATATATCGAACTTCCTAGAAGTATGTGATACCTTTCACAAATAGGGAGTGTCTTCTAATTCCACAAGACTTAGAGTCTTTCCATTTTTATTGTGAGACTGATCCAAGGATTGGCTCAAAAGTCAATCTCTTGAGTCCATAATGACTTGGGATGATTTAGAAAAGAAATTCCTAGACAAGTACTTTCCACCAATCCAAAATTGGAAACACCAGAACTAAATTCATAGTTTTACTCAAACTGATGGAGAGTCAGCATGGGAAACATGGGATCATTTCAACTTACTCACTCGTAAGCATGCACATCATGGACTTGATATGTGGATACTACTCTAAACCCTTTCTCAAGCCCTACAACTATCTTCCTGTGTAGTTTTTGATGCCACCACTGATGGAGGGTTGATGTTTAGAACAACCAAGACATGCCGAATAATTTTAGATAATGTCTCTCCCAATGCTAGTCTGTTGAAAAGAAATCACGAATCACCCCAATGTAGAATCCACTAATTTGAAAAAAATACTTGATTATTTGTATATATTGAGGCCTTAACCAAGATTCTTGACTCTTTTCAACTACCTACTTCACCACCTACCCCTCCTACTCCAATAATGAAAATTTAATCTTATGAAATGTTTGGTGGACCACATCTATATCAAGATTTCATAATAAGTGTTGAGGAAAAAACAAACCAATATTGTAATTACATTAATTAAAATCAGAAAAATAAATAATTTAAGAAACCACAACAGTATTAGCATTAGAGGATTGTGAAACAACAATAACAAGGCAATCAAGGATAGTATCAGCAAAGTAGTGGTCAACCACCATTTATGAACCAAAAACCACCAGGATATCCACCAATAGATATTGTTCATATACTACAACAATAAGTATCCCAAATAACATCCCCCCTAGAGCACAAAAACAATTTTATCCAGACCCACCAAGACCCCCACACCTGGATCCTTCTCAAAAAATCAAGAAAATATACTTTCAGCCTTTGCTAAAAAGGAATATTATAAGATGACCACCCAATATACTGAAATGAAAAATCAAAGGGTGGATCTTCATAACTTAGAGAATAAAATTTTTCAAATCTCAAAGACCCTATCAGATAGACTACCAGGTACTCTACATGGAAATACATAGACTTACCCAAGAGAAGTGAAAAAGTTAGTTGTTATAAGGAGTGGAATTGTGTTGGACTTTCACCAAACATGTCTAGGAGATGAAACACCAGTTGACGAAACCAAAAAGCATACAATAGTCATAATGAGAGAAAATGATGAAAAATAAACTGAAAATACTTAATAGAAACCTCAAAACGAACTACCATATACAAAAGTTCCAATTCAAGAAAAACCCAAAGAATATTTCTACATTGTACCACCACCATATAAACCACCTCTACCTTTTCTATAAGGGGTGAGTAAGAGAAGGATTTAAGGGAAATACAAGAAATTATTGGAGATATTCAAGCAATTTCACCTCAACATTCCATTTACTAAGGCATCAATCAAATCCCTATCTATGTCTTATTTATTAAATAGACACTTTATAACAAAAGAATAATGGAATACCGAGGATTCATTATGATAAATGAAGAGTGCTATGCTATTGTTAAAGAAAAGATTCCTAAAAAAATAAGAGATCTTGTAAGTTTCTCAATCCCACTCACAATAGGAAAATTTAAATTCTGAAGAGCCTTTTGTGATTTAGGATCCAACATCCATCTCATGCCTATGAGTGTATTCTGCAAGCTAGGAATTGAGAAAATCAAACCCACTAGAGTAACACTATAATTGGATGACTAATCACTGAATTATCCTTGATGAATTCTCGAGGATGTCTTAGTCAAAGTTGTCAAGATCATTTTTCAGTGGACTTCGTCATTTTGGACATGGAAGAGGAAGGAAACATTCAAATAATCTTAGGATGAAAATTCCTAGACATTGGAAAAGCACTGATAGATGTTAATAAAGGAAAAATTATATTCTGAGTAGGTGATAGATAAGTTGTGTTTGAACTGGAAAAAGTAGAAAAAAAAATATATGATTCTATTGACTGCCAAGATATCTTTCTCACGGATGATAGAGATGATTATTTAGACATTAATGAAGAGAGTGATGAAATTACCCTAGTTTAGGATGATGAATATGTCTATAAGGAAGTGAACCATACAAAACCTATTACAAGGGAAACAATCCCACCTTTCATACCCTCACTCATTTATCTGCCAAAACTAGAATTGAAACCCATCCCCAGTACACTCAAGTAATCATTTTTGGAAACTAATGTTTCACTACTAGTTATCATTAACTCAGAACTAACACAATCACAATAGAAAAAATTGGATGAAGTATTGAAGAGACACATGAAGTCATTTTCCAAGGGATTGGCTGATATCAAAGGTACCATTACTGCATTATGAACTCATATGATTTTATTAGAAAAAGGTGAAAAAACCAAAATCGAAACACATAGGTAACTCACCCCACCAGGGAAGAAAGTAGATAATAATTAGGAACTAAAAGTTATAGATGCTGGAATAATTTTTTCAATCTATGATAGTGAATGGGTGAGCCTGCTGTAGGTCGTACTAAAGAAAGGTTGTCTCATAGTTCAAAAAATGATAAAGAAAAATTGATCTCAACTCTCACAATCACTGGATGGATAGTATGCATAGACTAAAGAAACCTAAATGAAGCAACCTAGAAAGATCATTTCCCCTTTCCCTTTATGGATAAAATGTTAGAGATACTAAAATGACATGAATTATATTGTTTCATGGATAGATATTTGGGCTACAATCTAATTTCATTCAACACAAAAGATTACTCTAAAACAACATTCACATGTCCATTTGTTACCTTTTCCTATAGGCGCATGTTTTTTAGTATGTGTAATATGATGGTAACTTTTCAAAGGAACATGACACACATATTTCAAAATATGGAAAATGAATTATTATAAATTTTAATTGATGAATTTTTAGTTTATGGAAAATCTTTTGAGGTCTATCTAAGAAATCATGAGTTAGTCCTGCAATGGTGCGAGTAGAAGTTCCCTGTTTTATACTCAGAAAAATTCCACATTATAGTTCAACGAGGTATAGTCCATGGACACAAGATTTATAAGGATAAAATGAATTTCAATCCCACTAAAATAAAATTTATCAAAGACTTACCTGATCCATCAACAATCAAAGGCATACGAAGATTTCTAGGCCATTCTAGATTCCATTGGTGATTCATGAAATATTTTAGGAGGGTTTACCACCCTCTCACACACCTATAATCAAAGAAAACCCCATTTGAATCCACTAATGAATGTCTCTAGAAATTCAATACTTTGAAGAAAAACTTGGTCACCGCTTCTATAATCGTTTCACCAGATTGGAAAAAAATAATTTAAATTGATGTGTGATGCTAGTGATTTCTCTATGGGAACTGTCCTATGATAGTGATTAGGTAACATATTCTTTCCCATCTACTATTATACTCAGACACTTAATGAATTATAGGTGAACTATACAAATATGGAGAAGGATCACTTAGTAGTTGCCTTTTCTTTTGAGAAAATGTATCCTATCTAGTTCTGTCAAAAGTTTTTGTATACATAGACCATGCTACTCTATGATATTTGACGAATAAAAAGGATTATAATCAAATACTAATAAGTTTGATCCTATTACTCCAAGAGTTTGACATCAGTATCAAGGATAACAAAGGAATTGAAAATGTGGTCGCTGATCATCTATCTCGAATTCCCCAACCACTAATAAAGGACGATGATAATATAGACATCGAAGTCAAATTTCATAATGAAAATATCTTCATTATAAAAAACCGTGGTTTTCAGATATTTAAAACTATCTATCCTTGTAATGTTTACCCCAATATCTCTCCTACCAGAAAAGGAGAATATTTTTATTATGCTTCTTGTTTTTATTGAGTTTAACCCCTCCCTTTTAAGCACTATAATAATGGATTATTATGATGTTTCATCCAGGAGGATGAAATCCCAATTGCATTAGAAATGTTTAATACATCACCAACAGTAGGAAATCCTGGGCTAGAATTCATAATAGAAAAAATCTTACAAATTGAAATTTTCTATCCCACACTACACCAAGATAAAAGGGATTATAATCAAAGCTGTGATCGGTGCCAAAGAACTTGAACCATTATAAAAAAGAATGAAATGATCCAAAACCCAATCATAGAAGTAAAAATATTTGATGTGTGGGGAATAAAATTCATGGATAAATTTCTTAATCCATGTGGAAAGTATATCCTTTTTCGCTTTGACTAAGTTTCCAAATGGAAAGAAGCTGAAGATATAGCTCATGACATAGCTACGTTAGTCATGAATTTATAGAAGAAAAATGTATTTAAAATATTAATATTTCATAGATTACTAATTAGTTATCGAGGAACACATTTCACTAATCAAACTATTAAGGGACTGTTGTAGAAATATGGAATTAGGTAGAGGAAGTACCTACCACTAGAAAACAAGAAAACAAGTTGAAATATCAGATAGGGAAATCATCTAAATTATATAAAATACTATGAACACAAGTCGAAGTGATTGGAGTCTTAAGTTAGATGATGCATTATGTAGATACCAAACTATTTAAAAAACACCCATTAGTACCACACCATTCCAATTGATATATGGGAATCCCTGTCATTTTCTAGTAGAACTTGAGCATCAATCATATTGCTCAATTAGGAATATCAATCTATATTTTCAAAATGATGGAGAAGCTATGATGATGCAATTAGATGAATTGGATGAAATCAGAAATGTTTCTTAAGAACATTCCAATATCTATAATGAAAGAATATTAAATATGATGGTCAACACATTAAAAAACACATTGTTTACCAGGAAATAAGGTCTTATTGGTCAATTAAAGATTAAAATTGTTCCCTAGGAATATGAAATCTAGATGGTTGGGACCCTTTGTGGTCAAACAAGTATTTATTTATAGGACCATCAAGATTCATATAGAAGGCATACCACTATTCAAAGTCAATGGCCAATGATTAAAAATATATGAAGAAAACTTCTTTTAGGAATGTGTCATCCACCTAAAATCTATCCAAACACTAAGGTGTCAAGCTCTCAACATAAAATGAAGCACTGACTGGGAAGAAACCCATGTTAGATCACCTTAGGATAAATTTGTTAGAAGATTATTTAAGATAGCTTAGGGAATTATTGGAGCACAAGCAAAGGATATGGTTTCTAATTGGGAAAAAAGAAAATAAATACACATCGTGAATTCAAAATTCAAGATGTGTTCTTTAAACTGAAATAAATCATTAAATTAACAAATTAAACATTGTGTAATAAAATTATACATTGTGTCATTTCTAGATCCATTCAATTCATGAACCTAGGAATCATAACACACAACCCCACCCTTTATGTTCACTGCCTCCCCTCTCGTCCCTCACCACCCATGCAACTCCCCTTCCATACCTCCCTTCCAAGCTCATAGATCGATCCCACCCCTTATTCTCCCTTACTCCTTCATCCACACCTCAATGTATCTGACTACACTTCCAAAATGGAAAACACAAGACTCCTCCTTCCGATCCCATGCCTTAACGAGATGATCCACCAATGGTAAAGCACCGATGAGGTGCCACACCTTCATCACACAGATCATCTTAATCATACACTTCCACTACAACCCCTGATGAGATCAGTACCCAAAAAAACTCCTAATCCACCTCTAGTGGGTCGTATGAGGGATACCAACCACATGTACACCCCATACTACACTTCTCAGACCCCAAGAACAATGTTGCAGTCAACTAACTATAGGGAAAGACAATGAAGAAAAACAAAACACTTTATATGTCTATCCTTTCCCTGTTGAATATCATCTATGAGGTTCTACAACTCGTCGATCTCCTGCATATATCCTCCATCATCGATGTTCATGAGGAGACATATCAGGAGATATTTCTCATGTTTCTTTCTAGATTTGAGATAATAGTTGAAAACCCCAGCTTTAGATTAGGTAAATGAAATCATGAGATTTCTTTTGAGGAGTTCAGAATATGCCTAAGGATTTACAATGAAGAGTTTGACAAAACTGATGTATTCCCCACTTTATAGCTTGATCCTTCCAAGTCAGATTCCAAAAATCTCTAGAGGATGTTTTCCTCAGATGATCACACTAAACATAATACATGGATTATGAAATATACCCAGATTCAAAGTCCAGAGAAATGAATCCAACATACAGCGTTAAAAAATTCTTGGTACGCTCATTCCGAGTCTCCCAATAGTGTTAGATATATGGAAATCATAATCCTCACTACATCCACTAGTGACCCTACTGTCAACATGGCCTCTCAGTTCACGTTCTACTATAGAGATCATATATAGAAGATGTGAGGCAAACTGATGGGTGGATTGTTCATCACCCATTTAGTCTATAATCTCAAAAAAATTTATGCCCCCATACACTCACCCCCCTTTGTCCTATGTATTCCATTTATTTATTTCTATTGTACAAGATATGGCTGCTGATCCTGGATGATGATACCTACCAGTGGGAGACAAGAGTCTTTGAGGTTGATAGCAAGGTACCTAGAGATGATGTAGCAGACCCTGCACCACTTACAACCCCAATCTCCACCCTAAGACCTACAACTTCCATTAACAATACTATCCCAACCAATTCATATCTAGAAGATCTATGGGCTATGTACCTTTTCATCTTGGAGAATTTGTGATAGATTTCACAACACATATATATCCCCTTTATTGAGTTCTCCCATTTCAATACACCCACACCACCATCATCCCAGCCAAATTATCATCCACCACTAGCCCCTTCTAGCCCTTCATCATCTACCACCCTAGCCCCAACCCCAGTTGAGATACTATCAGAGCTGACATACCCTTCCGCATGGTAGGACTATCAAGAAGGTCTTGCCCATATGGGAAAGGGACCATCTTCTACCACATTCATTGTGGTTAATTTCATTGATCCAGCTGCAAAACCCA
Source organism: Viscum album (assembly GCA_963277665.1). Lineage (NCBI taxonomy): Eukaryota > Viridiplantae > Streptophyta > Magnoliopsida > Santalales > Viscaceae > Viscum > Viscum album. The sequence goes on along the minus strand of OY728155.1, from coordinate 1,103,655,972 downwards.
TGACTACACTCCAGATCAATACCTCCACACCACCCACTATTGAGATAGGTTCTAGCACTATGGTACCACCATCAATAGCTGACCACCTAACCCCTTCTATAATTAAATCCACTGAACATGAAGGGTGTTTTCAACCACACATTGTTCGGGAGTGAACTATAGATGTTGTAGTTGCTAACATTGATTTCATTTAGTCTACCCCATTCCCCTCCCTCATTTTTTGTATGTTGTCAGGGTGATCATTTTTTATTCTATCTGTATTTATTTCATTATTGTATCACTGAAATTTATATTTATGTGATACTATTTTTTCTATATTTACTTGGATTATTTTTCAATTCATTACACTATTATAGTAGCCCTGTCTAACTGATCTATTTTTTCTATGATCATTGATGATCCTATGCCACCACTATCTGCCCTTATTGTATGAATGATTCAGTATCTAGATGATGTTGAGCGCTAGGAAATGTCACTTGATATTTGTGCTCAGTAGCCACCACCACAAGCACATATACCTTTCCTAAAAAATTAGATCCATGATTGTTATTATCCTAAAGTGAAAAATTCTAAAAAAAATACCACGAGGGATAATAGACACTTCCACTAGTAGCTGTAGAAGATAGAGAAGATTTGAACTGATGGAGTATACTGACTGATAATTGGTTCATCTGTCTTTTTGATGACATTATTGTTAGATCTTTATGGAATACAACCCATATTTCATTTGTTTCTTCATATTTTAACTTATTTTTTTAGTAATCCTTTTATAGATTTCTCTTTTTCATCATTATTCAATCTGAGCTTCATTATATACACATACGTGAATTTATATAAAATGCCTTTCCTTTCTATTCAAATTGTGTACCTGAATATTTTACTTCTTACAAAATGTTTAAACCCAATGGAATAATGTATTATCATATGAATGATTTTTATTTCTAACCAATTTTGAAGGTCACCCAATTCCAAAATCAAGGCTTCTCAAAATTTAGACATGGAATGATATTTATTAATGTTTTCTCTCTATTTTAGTGTATTTGATTTTACTAATTTTCATTTTCATTTCTATACATTATCTTTCATTCCCATTATATGGTACTTTGAAGGATAGTGCAGTCAATAACTCATTTTATGTGTGGGGGGTCTTTCATGAGTTTCAATTTTGATAAACTTTGTGTATAGCTTATTCTCATTTATCTATGAGACATTTTTTATTCAGAATCATGCTTTAAAACCTAAAAACCATTACACCCATTTAAATGAAAGAAATATTTAAGATATAAATTGTTGTAATTCCATGTTTTCTCCTATTTTAATTTTTAAAATTATTTATATGTTCAGTAATTTAATCCAAATTAAAAAAAATTGAAATTAATTTTAATTGACTTATTAGTTGATTTTATACCATTAGTTATTTACACTTCTCTATATTTAATACCATTTCTGAGAGGATTATGATCCTATGATTGAATTTTCTTTTCTGATAATATTTCTTGAGTGACACCTAGAACAAGTAAACCTTTTATAAATTACATTGAGATCTTATTTTGGCTTTGAATGAACTAATAAAATCTTGATTTTTTTGAGGAAATCATTCTTAATCTAATTTTTCTTGATACCCACCTTACATATTTCTTTCATTAAGACAATAGTTTCTATGAATTAACTTAATAGGATGAAGCTATTACAAGACAATTATCCCGTCCCACCTTTCTCATTATATGATGCATGAATTTACATTGAAAATTTTTGGAGGAATTTTTCAACCAACAAACACATGATGATTTTACTGAGAATATGTATTGTGGTGATCACTAGACTGCTGATTGGGATCCTTGTGTAATTCTATAAATTTTACGCATTTCCTATTTCTTTGAAAAATAAAAAGAAAACAAAAAATATGATTTGGTTATTTATTAGGATGGTCAAAAATCACTATTTCTAGACCGATGAATCCTCTAATGGATCATATGTGGTTAGGGGATAGATGAGAGATCTGGCCAAAATATGACTTTTGAAAAATAAATATAACAAGAAAATAAAAAAGAAAAGAACAAGATACCTTCTAAACTAACTTGATATATTAATGGATCCACCTTGAGTTACTGGGATCATGGAATTCATTAAATATGGAGGATTTATTTCATTACATTGTTCAAAAAATTCAAGTATTATACTTTAGAGATTAACCTCTTTTATAGCTTGTCCATTCCAGTATTTACCCACTTTACCTCAGTATCAAAGTCATTTAAACCAATTTTCTAAACCCCTCACGATTAATTTTGTATTTTTCTTAACAAAGTGGATATTATAGAACCAATGACATCCTATGGTTAAGAACACGTACTCAGGGTATGAGCATAACTCCAGTTTCATTTCACCCTAAGTGATGAGGGAAAATTCATTATGAGGTAAATTACAAATGGGTATATAATTTTTGGAACCTTTAATAAATTGTAACTAAAATAGTAAAAATTTGTTTACATTAATGAGCTATGAGGTTTTACTAATTTTCTATATAGTTATGATTCTAGAGACTAACTTTTTCTACTTACACTTTGTTTTATTTTCTTCGTTATAATGAATGTTTCCAGTTTCAAAAAATTCTTATCTTTTAAAATCCTTGTTGAGATATTTTTTCTTAAGGATAATTTTTTTTCAAGTGTGGGGAAATTTAATAATATTAAATTATATATACATTATTTATTTCATTTTAGTAATTATTATCCATGTTTTAATCGACAATCCACAATTTATGTGCTGATTATTTCAAGAAAAATATTTCGAAGTTATCGAAGGAAAAGCTAGAGAAAATGACTAAAAATGTTCATTACATGACTTAAAACAAACTTACATGATGTGTAGTAATATGTAAAAGCATATAAAAAGTCATAAGGTAATTCATGAATGAATCTAAATCTATGAAATTATTACATCATGTTATTCACAAAAATAAATCGAGTAACTTTCAAACTCAATTCGCACTTTCAATATCCAGCCCAAAGGAAGATACATGTCTTGAAGATCAGTTACACATCATAAAATGAGTAAATTTAAAAATATATAAGATCCAAGATGATATTCACACAAGATTCATGTAGATTAAAAAATTATAGAGAAAAATTTGGATCTAAATTACACGATGGGAATAAATGTTACACATTGTGTAATATACCAATTATTTACCAATAGTAGATGCACATTGAACTGAATGTTACAAACATCTTTGTTTTCCCTCATTATTTTCCCATTAATATATGTCCTTCTTCTGCATAAACTCAATTTATATCAATTTATTTCATTCATTACATATATTAAAGCATCATGGATTGAAATTTAAAAGTGTTCGTTAGTATTTTACATTGTCAAGTCAATCTACATGCTATCTTCATTTTAATTTCCAATCAACTATGAAAACATTTTTACATTCTTACCTGTTCTTGTTTCAAGTAAGTGTTTGATTGAAGTTATGATTGATTTGATTTTTAAATTTTTTAATCTTGAATGCATGATTTTTAGTTTCTCAATCTCAATTTTTATATATATGTTGATTTTGTTTTCAATTCATTACCCATTCTTTATCTATTTTATCCTAAGTGGATAAACCACATAGGGTAGGGATCGAGAGTAGAGTTATCATAATTTAGTGAATCATTAATTATCAACTTGGTATTCCTGAGTATAGTAATCAGGTAATGTAATAATAGTTTATTTAATTCATTTATGAAACCCTAACCTTGGGAAGTTTTAATGAATGAACCTGACTTGATCGAATTAAAATAGGTTGTGATCAATAGCCTATGGTACTTTCGACCTTAGAAGATAGGATTAATGCATATTTATTTTAGCTATATCATGATCAAGGAATAATTTCCTCTTAGATATATCTATTTGGTTTGACCAAGGCCAAATAGTGTGCTTTTCTTGCTTCTCAGCCTAAACCATAGAACCATACCAAGTTATGATTAAGATTATCCTTTTTCCTGAACCCCTAAATTAATACTAAGACCTTATTTCTCTCTGATATTAAACCCCAATTCCTTTAGAATTATTTTTGCAAACTCAATCTACCATTGAGGACTTCTACACATAGGGTTCAAAGCCTTAGTTCTTGTTTACCAGCTCCTTTTCTTGTGGGACCAACCCTGCACTATCACGATACTATGACTTAGTATCATGTGTAGTTTTGGAAACAATAAATCTAATCCAACCGCAGATCTCACAAATTAAACAACATGCGTGAGCACATCAAATTGAAATAAAAGGAAATTGGAAGAGGAGTATTAACCTTGATTTCATCATCAACATGTTCGGTAAGGGACTTAAGACTTTATCCACTTAATGTGGTTGAAGATGTCGAGTCCATAGAGTCATCACTTACACTCCATGTTTCAACATAATTTTTCCCCATTCTTTATCAATATTTTCATAGATGGGGAACTCCATATTGATGTTGAAATTTTTCTTACATTCATAGCATGTAACTTCTAGTTCCACTTTTTGATTGAATTTCTTGGATTGGTTGGTATATTTATTTTTATTGAATAATTTTATCTTGTTCTCGGTTAATTAAGAAAAATCTTGAACTTCACCTCTGGATGAATCATCCTTGTTAACTTTGAAGGTGATTATTTTCATTACATATTTGTCTTCATTGGCCTACTTCTTATATTATCAGTTCATAGTAATTTATATGACATTAGAGATTAGATAATTTTTCCAACCATGATTTTCATTATACCCTTTTCATCTTGTATAATAGTGTATTTTGGTGCCAAATTTCTTGGAAGGACTTTAGAATATGTTTTTTAATATGGTTTTTGTAGAAAAATAACCATGAAGAGACTTTAGACCATTTAAAATGTCTGTATAGAGTGTAAACATATGAGTAATGGATTTATTTGGATGGATCTAAATGATTTAAAAAAATTATAATACATATATAATATGGTATATTTAATATTTTTTGTTCATTTATTAGTTACTTCTAATAATTTAAATATTTCATTACATTACATGTATAAATGTGATTAAATTCATTTTTCCCAAGATGGAAATATAGATCATCCATTAATTTTTCATTAAGATCAAAGGCTTTATTATCATTGGATGTCCATTTATATCCTAATTATTTTTTAGGAATATGTTTAGTCATAACCATATTCCAAATTGGGTAACTTATGCTACTAAGAAAGGATGAAACAAGATTCATATAATTAGTGTAATTGGTTCTATAAATAAAAAATAACAAGTATAAGAGGTAGATCCAATCATGAAATATTACTTTTAAATTGTTTTGGATTAAAAAATAAAGAAATATTTTTAAATAACTTACTTTTAATAAAAACACAAAGAACCCTTTGATACCAATTTCAATTCAGAGATATATAGAAAGAAGGGGAAGTTAATTTACTTTTTAAAACATAAATCAAATAGAAAAATGTAAATTCAAATTCAAATGATATTGATTTGATAAAGTGATAAAATAATAAATTTGATAAATTGATAATATGATAAATCTAAAATGTATTAAAAAGTTATGATCAGTATATATTAAGTGAGTAAGAATAATAGAAACATTCATATTAAATTAATATAATTAGTCATATTGATATTGAATGACTCAATTTGTAAAATAAATTAGATAGAAAACATAGTTTGATAAATGTGTTTAGAAATAGCTCAGTGTGAGGCCTTATATGTTATCCCCTTAAGTTGTGAGGTTTATGTTATTAATACCTTAGTCTTGGTGGTGATCAAGAAACTCGTCTCTCATGATTATATATGGTTGTATAAATCCTCTAGGGATTCATCAGTATCCAAGGAACTCATCCCTCACTTTTATGATAGTGGTAACCTACTGTAGAAGGATATGAGAATATGAATGTTTTCTTGGGGAAAACATGTTAAAATTTATCCCCCTAGTATATTGAAAGGATGAGTGAAACTTTTCATGAGTTATTTAGAGATAATGTAGTAAGATATCCTTTGAGATTGATGTATAATTGGATATAGGGTCATTTATATAGATTTAATATTATTAGACTACATTATGTACTAGTTAGTATGGAATTACATAAATGACTCGAAAAATAAATATTAATTTTTAACATAAGTTTTATCTTATAGATAAATATGGAGTTAATTTGGGTATTAAGTGATTTATGTTATTCCAGAATAGGTTCACTATTATGGGAACCTTATATGCTCAAGGGAAATGAAAATATTTTTGGATGTGGTGAGATTTTTTTAGGATTAAAGGTTGAATTTTCTTTTGGAAGCATATATGACTTTAATTTGGATTTATGGTGATCTAGGTTAATTATGGAAATTATTGACATATCTTAGTGATTATATGACTAAGGAATATATATTTTTGGGTATATGACTTTATAAGTAAATCATGTTGATTGTAAATAAATGTTAAATTAATATTAGAATAGTTTATGATCAAATCCTTTTGATTTTTGGGTTTAAAACATGCTTTGGAATATTTTTTAAAATTTTAGGTTATTTATTTATCAAACAATATATATTAATCTTTGGGTGTTATTGTTGAGACTTTTATGATTAATATGAAGGTTTGTTAAAATTTTTAATTTTATTATCTTATGTTAACTAATTAATTGTTGGTTAATGTCTAAAGATATTAGGAATGTGTTGTTATACGTTTTTAGAATTTATAGCTCCATTAGAAGTTTATTTTAGTGCTTTAGGCATGAAAAATTCATCTTGAATTCTCATCATTTGGAGAAAAATATGATATTGTGGTAGAATTACATTAAAGGATGAAATTATACTTATTAATTAAGTATATTTACTTCTTTTATTAATATATATTTTAAAGTAATTATTTAAATATTGGAAAAGGATCTCAAAAACAAAAATGGAAACCTATTACCTTCAATTCAGGTGAATCTATGTCCTTTTTCACATCTATTTGTTTTATGGTTTTATGGCTGTTAACTTTCACACGATCATTAATTACTTGTGAACAATGATATCTATCACTCTCAATAATTATTTTGACATTACAATTTTATCCCATGTATATATTTTAACTTCCTATTATTGTTCTCTTATTTGAAACCTAGTTATGTATTATTTTATATGACCTTTGTATTTCCCTTTTCTCTTTTCAAAAGGTAGTATTATTAAACCTTTTTATGATGTGGGATTTCAAAAAAGGTATTTTCATATTTAAAACAATTGATTATTGAGAAAAATTTAAAATTACAAGGAAATAATTTATTAAATGAGGGGAGAATGTATCACCCTGATATATTTAAAAGAAAACTATGTTCAATAGTATATATAACTCACAACATTAATGCTAAACTAATATTGATATACAATTATAGTATAACCTAATTGTTAAATTGGTGGGTATAAATAGTATTAACTAAATTATGAAATATATATAAAGGTCCTACTCAATTAAAATTTATGGATTCATTATTATGAAATAAGCACTAAATTTTTAGTAAATTCATTTTATTCTTCAAAACAATGTTTTCTTAATAAATGATTTGTATTTATTTTTTTGAGAAAATGTTAAAATTAAATTTTAGAAAATTTATAAAATATATTTGGTAAATTAAATTAATTTTTAAATTAGTATTTCATATCTATTTTATGATGAAATTTTGAGATTTAATTAAAAAAACAATTTTTTCATTGAATAGTAAAAAATATGGATTTTTATTGAAAAATGTATTTTATTTTAAAGTATTTACAAAGTAAAATTATATTTTAGATTAGTTTTAAAATATAATTAGTTCTTTTTTTAAAGAATAGTACAATTATAGTCATTATAATGAATTTTATACTTGAATTTGGAATAAAAACATTTTCAAACATAAAAAGAATTTTTTTTGAAGGATGTTGTTTCACTGGATTTTCAATTTTAATATTAAATTTATTTTTTATTCTTATAAAAATTTAGTCTTGAAAAAGTTATTCTATATTTTGAATCATGATTTCCAAATTTAGTAAATAAGTCCCCTTTATTTTTGTCCATTATGAACAATAACCTTTGTAAATATTTGTCACCATGATAAGGGAACATCTGGTAATAAAGATTAAAAATAATATGAAAATGACTAAAAAATTACCTAACACTTTAATTTATTTTCTTTTATGTGTGTATTTCAACCATTTCTATCCATGTTTCTGAAATATGTAATTTTGGTTCCATATTTATTTGATTATTACATTTATATTATTTTATGTGAAGAAAAGTAAAAAAATGTCATTCTCTTTTTTCAATATATCTAAATTTTTAACATAGTTATAAACAAAGGATATTTTTTTTATAAATGGTTTATTTTAAAAATAAATTATTTTTTTACCATGGTGATTTATTTTTTATTTTTAATGAATAAAAAAATATCCTTAATGGTTATGCAACACTAATACAATATTTATTCAATTAATAGAAAAATCGAATACATTGTTTTAAAAATATTGAAAATACAATAATTTTTATTAATTGTCGTGTTATATGAATTTTTATAATAAATATAACATTTTAGTTATGTTTTAAAATATTATATTATAATACCTTTTTTTTCATGTTGTTTTCAATGTCTAATTAAATGAATAGTGTCAAAAATGACATTAATTATATTTTATGTTATATAATATTTTATTAAATTATTTAAAAGTGATAAAAATATTAAAAAAATGACAATTAAGAGGTTATTTGTTCTAAAATGTCACCCCTTCTCCATTAATAATCCAATTTTTACCTTATAAGTAAAATTATTACCCTTTAATATCAAAAAATACATTTCCATGGTTAAGGGTAAAATTGGTTAACCAAGGGGTTAATAAAAAAGATAAGGTTTAAAATGATATCAAAACTTATAAAAATTTTATTTTATGATTATATTAATACCATATATTACTTATATTTTAATTCATGACATTTTTAAATAATTTTACAGAAGTTAGACTCATATTATATTATAATATTTCTTGTACTTCAAAAAATGACATAAAAAATATTTTGTAAGAAAACATATTTTATTAAATGATTCTTAAAAATAATGTATTTTTTCAAATGATTTATATTAGTTTAAAAATATCAACCATGGTCCATTTATGGTTCAATTTTTCTTTTATATTAACTATCAGGACCCTTAAGTAAAAACGTTTGTTATCACAGTAATCGTCGAAAGGGTCAACGAAGGGTTAATACAAAAAGATAAGTGTGAGAGAATAACGTAAAACTATCCAAATTTTATTTTATGAGATTATTAAGATTCATCCTCCGATTATATTTTAATTATGTAAATTTGGATCCATTTGACATTAAAAATTAATTTATATTGATTCAATAATTTAATAAATTCCAATAATTCCCCTTACCTCATTATAAATGGACACCCACTCTCATCTTTTCATAAATCTTAAAGAACTATTTTTTTGAAAATACCTACCCAAATACCTTATTAAAATACATTCCCATATTCTAGAGATCTTATTTTGGTGAATATTCTAACCTTACAAGGTTTAGGTGTAAAGAAATAGAGGTTGTCTGAAGAAGTGTTGTAATGTTTAACCAAATGTTTTAGTTTTATTTATTCTTATACTCCTTCAATTATATTTAAAATATAATTTGAAAAAATAGTTTATTATATATGCTTAGATTTAATTACGTTAATTACATAACCTATATCTATATCATCTTCCATAAAATGGGAAACAAAACAATTGTTCGTGTGTACGGTGTACTACCGCCTCATAAACTGATGTAATTTGTTTTCCATCACCGATAATCACAAGTAGTTATTATGATGAAATTAATGTTTATATGTTATATTAAAGAAAAAATTATTATTATTAAAATATAATATGTTATCTACTTTATTACCTTTCCATCCATTGAAATATGATAATGTTGTTCATACATACATGTGGACTTTCACCTCCACGAGGTGATACAATTACTTTTCCATCCACACATCATATGGATGATATATAAGTTTATTTATAGAAATTATATGTTATTTATGATATAATTATAATCATTTAATGGTAAAATAATTCTTACCATGTTTCCATTATGATTTTTAAAAAATGGAAAGGTTGCTCTTGTGTACTTGCAACTTAACGTCACAATGACTGTAATATAGTCTATTTTTCAATGCCATATTTCATGAGTGGTTTTAAAATTATTATTTATGTATAGAAATTATAATTTATGATTTTTTTTTGGAATAGATAATCATGAAAATTTTATGATGGGTGTGCCTATATTTCACCCCAATTCATTGGGTAATGTTTTTTCTCATGAGAATAAATTTATGGGATTAAAGAGTATACCTAATCCATGATGGGACTTTGTCCACCAAGTGATGTTTTCTTGGATGTTAGCCTTGAATTATGATTATATTATTATTTTTATTATTTCCACATTCCCGATATTTCCATGATCCTATGATACCATGTTATTTCTGTTATTCTTCAATGTGATTACTCCTGATCCTTATCTTTTATGATATCATGTTATATGTTTGATTCATAAGTTATGATTCCTTATCATGTCTATTCCCTTACTGAGATTTTTGTGCTCATACCATATTTTAAAATCATTTTCATTAGTTTTTATGGATGATCAGGGGAAAGTATGAGGTCAGGATGAATATTGTGAATATTTTTCATGAAAATAAAAACTTGCATTACATATGTTTTGTGTGTTTGGGAAAAGTTGATAATAATTGGAAGTTTATACTTACCAATGTAATACGTTTTTATGTAAGGGTGATTGTATAATTCTCTAAAAATATAAAATGTAAATATTCTCAAATGTAATAGAATAAAATCATTAACTTAAAACTCAATATTATGTAATGTTTAAGGATGGTTTTTAATATTTTTTATGTAGGTATGACCTATATGAATATTTGGTAATGTCATTCATCCAAACAAATGGACCTTATATCTTTATGGCCTTAATGAATATGGTATTCCACCCATATATGGATGCCTTCATGGTCATATTTTAGGATTATATTATATATTACTCTTAAACTAGACAAGATCGTGGAAAACACCATGAAATCATATTGGGTATACTAATATAACACTAGCTGAAAGCTAAGATCACTAAATTCCACTTCGGGATTGAAAAATTTCACTTACTAGGTCACATTATATGGGAATTTGGGGTATCTATGGATCTATAGAAGGTGATATCTATTGTATCCTAAAAATAAACCAAGAATGTTTTTGATATATGAAGCTTCTTGGGGAAAATAAATTACTATTTAAATTTCATAAAGAAATGTTCACTCCTTTTTCACTACTTATTAGATTAAACAAGAAAGGTGTGAAGTTCACGTGGTCTGAAGATTGTGAGAAGGCATTTTTAGTGTTGAAAGGAAGGTTAACTTCAATTCTCCTTCTTATTATTCATGTGCCCGAAAATAGATACATAGTTTATTATTATGCATCAGGAAAGAAATTGGGATTAGTTTTAATGTCAGGGAAATGTGTTATGGAATACGTTTCTCTCAAATTGAGGCCTCATGAGAATAATTTACTAACATATTACCTTGAGTTGGTAGATATTGTTCATGCCTTTCATTACTGGATACATTTTTTGTTGGATGATCAGTTCTTGGTATATGAGTACCATAATATACTCAAAATATATATTATCTCATATTATCCTAATCCTCCAGAAAAGGATATGGGTTAAATATCTTTAGTATTTTAACTTTTTTCTTTCTTACACTTTGATGAACGGTAACATAGTTTCTGATACTTTGAGATGAAATAATCAGACTTAAGATGTTCAGGAATCTAGTAGTGAATGGTAGTTAATGAATCTTCCCTCTAAAATGAAACTATAAGTTAATGAGTATCATATGAATCCTATCATAATAGATTTGAGAGTGGTTTCACCACTTCTGGAATGAGTAATGAGAATGAAAAATTCAAATTATAAAGGCTTGGTTCTGAGGGGAAGTGTTTTAAGTGAGGACCCACAGTGTGTTTGGGTGGTTGATGAGGATGAGATCCTACATATACATAGGCATGTATGGGTCCCTATATACAAGTGATAGGAGATGATATTATAATCCCATCATTCTAAAAGGGAATTACATCTTGGACTTATGAAAATGAATCGAGATTTATGTCACTTTTATTGATGGCCAGGTATGAAAAATTAGGTTTCCATATTTGTAACATGGTGTTCCACCTGTCAGTAGGTGAAGCAGGAACACTAGTATACATATAGTCTTTTACAACATATACCGATTTTTAAATGGAAATACAATGATGTGACCATGGATTTCATGCTGTTGTTAGAAAAATCACCCTAAGGTAGAGATGCAATATGGTTAGTTTTGGACAAGATAATAAAGGTCACCCACTTCATACCTATTAGGGAGACCTTCTCAATGGATAATATTAGGATGATTTATATCCAAGAGATCATATGCCTTCATGGAATTCTGCATAAAATTGTATCAGATATAGAAGATTTATTTAAATCTCAGTTTTGTTAGGGGTTACTAAAGGATCTTGGTCCAATATTACTTTTAAGTATAACATACCTCCCTATGACTAATGGTCAGTCTAAGAACACGATACATGTATTAGAGGACATGCTACATGAAAGTATCCTTGATTTTGGAAGATCTTGGGAGAAACACTTTCTTCTTGTTGATTTTTCCTATAATAATACTTTCCAAGATACTATTCATATATATCCCTACAAATAACTATATAGTAGGCATTACAATTCACCTCTATTAAAGTTAGAGGTTGGGGAGGAAACACTATTTGGACTATGTATCAAAAAGAAAACCTTAGAACATGTGAAATTGATCAGGAATAGTAAGAAAATAGCTTAGTCTTGGTAGAAATCATATTCTAATCTCCATCAATGAACCTTATATTTTGAGGTAGTATATTGAGTCTTCTTGTGTGTTTCTCCAATATTGGATCATTGAGAGATTTGGAGACAACTTATGTCAACACCTTTATTCGTTATAGCTTTTGAGATCTTTGAAAGGTTTAGACCAGTTTCATATTAGATAACTATTCCCCAACAGTATAGGTCTATGAATTATGTCATCTATGTTTCTTAGATATGACATTATTACTCCAACACATATCATGTCCTATATTCTGAAAATGTTTAGTTAGAGGTTGATACTTTTTTAGAGTAGTATTCGATTCTTATCATCAATCATAGATTTAAGACTCTTAATGGAAGGGAAGTTCCTCTGGTCTATGTGTTATGGTATCAAAACCATATATAGGAGGAGACATGGGAACATGAGAATGATACATCTACTCGGTGGCCAGATTAATTCGTAAATACAACTGAACCACTCTTAGAAGCATGACTTGGGGGATGATTTGTTTTAAAAAAGGGAGGTTGAAAGATACTGATTTTTAATAAAGGTACAAACTCCTTTAATTACTATATAAACTACTTTTTCATGTCTAATTAGAATAATCCAAATGGATGGAAGAGGTTTTGGGATTTTATAGAAGGTTTGGGTACCAAAGTTTCATATTTTGGAGAAGTAAGGTGAGGTTGATTGTATATATAGAGGTGCACCTCAACTGTGAATACTAGAATGGTAGGAGAATGGTTCAATAAACTATTCCAAGGGGTATTCTAAATCATTCATAAACTAATATTTATTTTAAGTGTATCATAAATTATTTATGAATTGTATTTATAAACATGCACATATACCATTCAAGGTGGAGGATTATGGATAGTAGCTACATTGGTTTGAATGTGGTTTTTCAAATCATGTGTCTAAACTATGAATGGTATAACCTTCTGGAGAGTGGAGATCACACGGTTGTCACACGGTTTGGAAAACTATGTGACCTAACTATTCACTTCTTTAAAATACTATAAAGAACCATTTTTCCCTATTTCCATTAACCCAAAATCACCAATTTCTTCCTCCTAGTTGTGAAAAACAACACCGTGTTAATATATCCTCTCTATTTTTATATTTTTGGTTGATATATCTTATCTATAATCCATTTTTATCACCATTAATTGCATTTAAATCCTCTCCATAAGGATGAAACTCCTCTACCTATCTTCTTTGTTATCTTCACCATATTTAGAATCATTTCCATGTGACCTAATATACCCTATTTTTATGGATTTTTTTTGGTTTTTTGATTTATCTTGTTCGAACCCAAATCGAAGGTGGATACTGGATGAGTATTCTTTTATCAGTCTTAGGTAGCTGTTTATTACATTTCTCTAAAATAATAATATTTTAAAAAATACTTATGTTGTGTTGTATGCCTAGCATTATGTACATTGCATCTAAATTTGGTAACTTCTTAGATATATGTCTTAGACTTTGACTTATGTGTCCTATGGGACCCTTTAATCGGATTAGAGTTTGATGAAAAAACCCAAACAATCCTTTAGTCTAAGTTTTATTAAATTCCATGATAATCGTACCTTTCTTATGTAATCGAACCACCCCTCTGTTGTGTTTGGATTAACACTTTCTAGTGATGTATCGAAAATGAATTAATTGAATTACTAATGAATTTAACCCTTGGATATATGATAATTTATTAAATTATTCACGATTTCTACTACATTCCATACACTTTAATGGTGTGGCCTACCTTGATCCAACTTTGGACTCTCAGGATAATTCCTTGACCACTCAAAGGATTCCACCACAATTCATCAATGTGAATTCCAAGAAATACAACCATCATGGATTCAGTCATTGTCTTAATTTCGTGACTACCTTGGTAAGGTATCGTATACTAACCCCCATCTAAAAAAACAGGATTCTTAGGATTATTTCTTCATGTTTAGACTATTGTCATCAGATGAAGATTTCATCAATTTATACCCTTAGTATCCAATCAAGGAATACCTGATTACTTATGATATAATTTCTTATTTTGGTTAGAATCTTTTAGTAGTGGAATTATAAGACATTATCCCATGTATTACACTCAACACCCCATCCAATTTCTTGGTTGATTACTTTGAGTGGGATGGACCTTCAAGGACCAAAATTCCTTGGCCCCCCTATATATTACTTATGATTCTATTAATAAGACTCCCAAGTTAAGTTACCTAGGTCCTTCGACAATTAATGGTCATATAATTATAGACATTTGTATTATTCTCAAGCAAGTAATCTCATATGGGTATCCCATGAGAAAACTGAGATGAACTGGATTTTATTTACTTTATAGATTTTATTTATTATAATTGTACACTATTACATATTATATTCACAAACTGGATGTGAATTATACACCATTGGTGGTGGCCTACTAATTTTTAATCACACCAAATTCGGGTAACTATTTGGTACTCTAACAAAGTTAAGGGATGTATAAAATGACATGGGGAATCACCCTGGTATTAATGCTTGATCTCTTTTGAGTTGGGAGAAAATGACAGATCCAAGTGTTCAAGATGCTCATAGATATATCATTTTTATTATTTTGATTCATTATTTATATATAGATACTATCTACATGCCTGCATTATTTTTTTATAGTCATGACACCATCTTTATATGATAATACTACTACTCACTATTTATATTTGTTATTGATTATATGGGCTTTTTATCTATTGTTTCCAATTATAATTATGATATTTCATTTATTTACCACTATATTACATGTTGATAAAGAGGGTATATTCTTTCCACTTTACCAATATACAGCCTCACTTCAAGATAGTAGCCTCTGGAGCATGAGGAGGTGCATTTGAGGTCATCTGGTCCCTGGATTTTCTTACTCATGAGTGAATCAGACCCAAGGCTTCACAAAGTGATATCTGAGCTTCATTTTCCTTTTTATTTTTTATTGGGTGGAATTATAGGAGACTAGGATGTGTCAAAATTTGGTAATGAGCGTGTTCCTAGGCAGAACTAACCCATATGCAGGGGAAAAGTTAAGTTTCCTAGGAATGTGATTTGTTATTCTGGATTTGTTCTATTATAATTGTATTACTTTCACAATTAGGTGACACAAATTCTTTATTAAATTGTGTGGTATGGATTTCCACCCTTGGGAAGTTATAGAAATGGAGGATTATATCATGACTCATCATAATCATGTAAGGATTTATATGTCATTCATATACCTTGTCATGCATATAACTTTTCATGAATATTTCATTTACTATATTTCATGTTTCCTATTATTGTTCATTGATTAAAATTTCTATAATTTAAAAAAATTATTTTAGGAAAATGAAGAATAAAATTTTGGTTACATAAAGTGTCTACATCAACCTAAATGGTGTTTTACCATGTAGATTGATTTTGGAACCTTATTTGAAAACTTATAACATAGTAAATAGTTATGGAATCTTAGTTATATAGATAAAATATTTAGATAGTTTTTGTTAAATTAATTTACAAATTAAATTTAAAATTTTTAGGTATTTAAAATTTTAGAATGAAAAAAATTTAACTAAACCATTATATATAGACCTGTTACCTTTTAAAATCTGAGTTTACGAATCTGGTTGCAGTTTAATAATGTGGTAATTCCAAATTATAAAGCATATATCATTATAATTAGGGAATGCATAATCGTATAACTGAACCATTATATGAAATATTTATAAATTTTAACTGAAAAATAAATGGTTTATGTTAAATGGGGATTCCAATTATAACATAAAGGTTGTTTTCCTCTATAACATTCAATTGACACCCCATATAACTAAACTATTATAACCAATACATGAACCCTTTCAATATAACTTCAATTTAGAAGATGGTAGTTGGGTAGTGTCTATTTTTTACTAAGTCTATATACCTGTATTGTTTTCTTATCCATAATATCTTCTTCCTTGTATCATTTCTGAGCTATATACTTGGAATTTTAGACATATGCCCCAATAAAGGCCTTGGTTTGAGCTTCAAGAAGGTGGTGAAGACCATGCTCTTGAGGTTGTGGGACCTAACCCATCTAGGTTAATGCCTATAGTGAAACTTGTAGAACCTCCCATGGTACCAATTGTTGTTCCTAGACTAGGAATTGATGCTTATTTGAGAGAGGGGTTTCTATGCCTAGTGCAGTCTACAGAGGGATCTCCGTGACATTCTCCAACCATGTTAGAGTTAATAAGGGAGTTTTAGCAGCAACACCTGCCTATGTTTTTAGGGGAAGTAGGACCCCAAGATGCTAAGTCATGGATTGAGGATACATAATATATTTTGGATCATTTGGGGACACCTTTGGAGAGGAGGGTGAATCTCATTGCATATATGCTTTATAGATCCACCAGAAGACAGTGGGACGTCCTTATTCAGATAAATCATCATTGAGGCATGGTTTGGAGGTACAACCATACTAGATTTTATAGATACTTTTTCCCTATGAAATTAAGAGAAGATCAATATATATAATACAAGAATCTTGAGAAAATTATTTTTTTTATTATGTACTAATTACTTATTTCATAGAGCTACAGGGAATTTCACCTACTCTAGTTGGATATTAGTTGTTGAGAGTAAGGATTTTTGATGATATACTTAGGTATTCCATCCGATCTCAGGTGAAAATATTCCAAATGATTATTATCTCTTAGATGGTGAACCATACCAGTATATATGAGCATAATATGAAAGAATATGGTATTACCGGGCATATAATTTTAGTACCCAGTCAATGAGGTTCTTCATATAGTGACATGAATCATTAGCTCAAATTTTATCAGGAATGAAGTGACATTCAAAGTGTAGAACCTAGTGGTTATGTGATTTTCTATAAACATGGAAGGAATGTTCTCATGAATCCCCATTGAAGCAAGAACCCAACTAAGTGTTGATCCTACAATAGAATGGAAAAAATCTAGAAAATCTATAGAAACTTTCTATTGCTTTCTAGTGATAGAGGCTATATAACAACTCAAAGTTCTAGAGTTGGATTAATGGTTCCATGCCAGGAAGGAATCTGGAGTGCTACTAGCCATTTATGTTAATGAGGTGGATACAGTTGATTAATATAGATAAAATTTGGAAAGTTCTTGTATAGTGAGCCTCCTAAGGGAGGTAACGTAGGTTCATGGATATGGAAGGGTATATATATTGAATTGTATACCTAAGGAGTAGAGTATTGGACCATATTTTTTATGAGGAATTATTTTAGTTGGCTCAATTTTATTATCTATTTTATTTGACTCTAGAACCACACACTCATTTATATATTTAGCTTTAATGGAATGTCTTGGTCTTAAGATTGAGTAACTCTATGGTGTGATGTCTATCAAAACTCCATAGGGAACCCAGACAGATAGTGTTTTCCGATGCAAGGAGTTTACGATTGAGATATATAGATGCCATTTCATATGGAACATTTTCATCCTTGAGATTATATGATTTGAAATAAATTTCATGATGGACAGGTTAATGCCTTTTTGAACCCATATTGATTATTATCACTATAGGGTGTTCTTCTCATTATATGAGGGTGGTAACTATATTCATAATAGAGAATGGTCATTTAGGAAAGCTATGCTAGACCTAAGCATCATTGATTGGGGGTGGTGTTGGCCTAAGTCACCAATATTTTTCTTGATGATATAAGATTACAACAAGTTTTTTTCCTCCATTGAGGGACTAGTTTAGAGACATGTTTCTTAATTAATTTTCTAGACTACCTCTATATTGAGAGGTAGGGTTCACCATGGATATTTTTCTATGAGAACCACTGGTATCTATTCGTCTATACTATATGGATCATATTGAGCATCAAGATTTCAAGAGGAAGTTAGAGGACCTGGATGACAAAGGGTTTATATGACCCAATACTTCTCCATTGGGCTAAACTGTACTTTTTTCCCATAAGGAATACAGTACATTGAGGCTGTGAATGGATTAATAGGGTTTGAATATGTTTATACTTATTAAATGGTAACGCGTTCTTTGTATATATAAATTCTTTGACCAGCTCTGAGGTCCAAGGTCTTCTCAAAAATTTAGACCATACTCTCATCAGGTAAAGGTAAAAAATAGATATATGACATAAAACATTACAAAGCAGGTATGATCTACATGAATATATAATAATTCCATTAGGTATAATTAATACACTTATTGTATTTCTGGATTAATGAATCAGTTTTTTCACCCAAATATGGATGCCTTCATGGCCTTCTTTGAGGATGTTATCTTAGTGTACACTCAGACCAGAAACAATCATTTCAAACACCTTAATATCATCCTGGGAAAACTAAGAGAGCATAAAATATATTATAAGATCAATAAATTCCACTTTTATATTGACAAATTTTACTTCTTAGGTCACATTATAATGGAATTAGGGGTTTTTATGGATATAAGGAAAGTGATAGCCATTGTATCTTGGGAATAGACCAAGAATGATTTTTATATACGGATCTTATTTGGGATATCAAGTTACTATTAGTGTTTCATAAATATATTTTTAAACCTTACGTTACCACTTATAAGATTTAACAAGAATGGTTCAATGTTTATATGATCCTAATATTATGAAAAATCCTTTCAATGGTGGAAAGAATGTTTAACTTCATCACCCATCCTATTTTTTTCAAATTGGAAGAAGAAAAATGGGTTATTATGACACATCATGCATAGGGTTGGGAGTAATTTTCATGTAAGGGGAATGGGATGAGGAATATGGTTCTCATCATTTGAGGCCTCACAGGTATAATTACCCAGCACATGACCTTAATTTGGTAGCTATTGTTCATGCCTTGCATCGTTGGAGACATTATCTATTGGGTGAACGATTTTCGGTATACATGATCATAAGAGACTCAAATTTAAATTTTCTAAGAATAAATTGAACTTATAGAAAAGGATATGTGATGAATATATTATGTGTTTTGAGTTTGATATTTCTTACACATAAGGGAAGGGTAATGTAGTTATTGATGCTTGAGCCAAAGAAAATAGACTCACAATGTTTAGGAAGCTAGAAGTGATATAAATTTAATGGATATCCTCTATGAAATAAATCAATAAGTTTATGAGTGTCTTGGGTATCCCATCCTTATGTATTTTATAGTGTCTTTATCACTTTTCAATCAAGTAAAGATAAAGAAACTATCAGATCTCAAAGGATTGGTTCTAAGGGAAAGTGTTCCAAGTGAGGACACAAAACCTGGTTTGGTTCTTGATAAGGATGAGATACTATATATCCATAGAAATGTTTAGGTTCATAAAAACATCTAAGAGGAAATTATGTAAGAATAACATGCTTCAAAATGGGCAGTACATCCCGACCATATAAAAATGCATCATTTTTTTCATCGCTAGTATTGGTGGCATGGTTTGAAAAAGAAGGTTGTAGGATTTGTTACATGGTGCTCCACCTGTGATTAGGTGAAGGTAGAAAACCAGAAGCTTGTTAGTATTTTATATCCTCTTCCCATTAAAAATGTAAATGGGACAATTGAAACATGTATTTCATTATGGGGTTACCGAAATCACCCTGTGGCAGTGAAACCATATGGGTGATTATGGACATGATGACAATTTTTTCCCACTTACTGTATATGAGGGACAACATATTATTGGATAGAAATGGAAGATTATATGTCTAAGAGATCACAAACCTTCATGGAATTTCACATATGATTGTATCATATAATGATACTCAATTTACTTCTCGCTTATTTAAGGGATTTCAAAAGTCTATTGGTTTGAAGGTACTTATGAGTAAAACAAACCACCCTTAGACTGATAGTCAATTTGTGCACATGATACATGTACTAGAGGAAATGCTCTGTGTGTGTCTTAAATTTTGAGGGATCTTGGGAGAAACAGTTGCCTCTTGCTAATTTTTCAGATAATAACATTTTATAAGAAACAATTTTAATGGATCCTTATGAGGTACTGTATGGTAGTCCTTTCCATTCACCTATGTACTGGTTAGAGGTAGGGGAGGTAGGCCTATTGGGACCAAATATCAAATGGGAAACCATAGAATAGGTGAAAAATAAGGAAAAATAAGGATATAGATCAATCTAAGAAAAAATAATATGTCATTATTCACCACTGAACTTTAGAGTCTGATGTAGGAGACTGGATATTCTTGCATGTTCTTCCTATATTGGATCATCAATGGATTTAGAGATAAGATAATATAACACCTAGATTTACAAGACCTTTGAATATCTTGGAAAGTGCTTAAACAGTTTCATATCATATAGACCTATCTTAATGGTATAGGTATATGCATGATATCTTACATGTTTATTAGCTCCACAAATATTATTCCAACTCATATCATGTCTTGGATTATGAGGAAGTTGAGTTAGAGGATAATGATTCTTTTGAGGAGAATCTGATTTGTATCATTGATCATATCACGAAGACTCAATATGGTTGGAAAGTAAATCTAATCGGGGTTATATGTTATCAAAACCATATACAAGAGGAGAATTGGGAAGGAAAGTCTTATATAAATTATCATTGGCCAGATTTATTCTTAGACGAAACTCAACCACCCTTAGAAGTGAAACTTAGGGATGAGTTGTTTTAGGGAGGGGAGGTTGTAAGATTATAGTTTTTATTAGATGTATAGAGTCCTTCAATTTTTGTTTATACATATTATTATTATCTAAATGAAAGTTTTAAATGGGATAAATGTTGTTGTAGGAGTTTTCAGAAAGCTTCAAGGCCCAGAGTTTAGGATTTTGGTGAATCATAGTGAGGCACAAGCTTAGCGCACAGTTTGGATAACCATGCACCTCAACGATACTAACCAAAAGGGAGGATCATGGTTTGTCAAACCATACCAATTGTTATTTTAAATGATAAAAACCCTATAATTTATTTTAGGTGAACTATACATAGTTTGTGAATGGTTTGTCTAACTTTTCACATAGACCATGTGAGGTGGGGGCTTATGGACAACAACTACACATAGTTTGCATAATTGTTTCCAAAACATGATCCCAAAACATGAAAGGTGTGTCTTTATGGATATTGTATATCTCATGATTATCAAAAAATTTCGAAAACTTTGTGACCTTACTATGGCCCCTTCAAATTGTGGGGAAAACATTTACCCCTATTACCTTTAAATAAAAATAACCCATTTCTTCCTCCCATCATTTCACATCAACACAATGGGAATATCTCCTATCCTTACCTGGTGTTTTGGTGAAATATATTTTCTTCACCTTCATTCATGTTGTCAGCCTCTCATTAAGGATAAAACTCATCTTTATTCTCTTCTTGGTTATATTTTCCATCTTTAGAATCATTTATATGTGGCCAAATATCCTCTATTTAAATAGCTTCAGTCTAGTTTTTCTATTTCTTACATTCCACTGAAAATATGAGGCTGATATTGGATGATGATTCTTCTATAATTCTTAGTTGATTTTCCCATTAATTTTTTCTAAAAGTCTAACCATATTTACATTTTCTCTATTGTTCCACATGCCAAATATTCTATGCTTTGACTCACAATTTTTTAACTTCTTAAATAAATGGATTAGAACTTGAATTAGGTGTCCTAAAAGACCCTTTAACCTATATAGAGGTTAATAAACTGAAATTGAACATATAATCATGGTTTTTTGAATAAATTACATGAAAATTGTCACATATGTGGGGTAATTTTGAGGTATTTAATCTTTAATTTTTATTCATAACATTATTTCATGGATTTATCAATATCAGTTTGATAAAAATGGTGGTTTATGGGTTATACTTAAGGAGGATCATGTTTGGAACATGGTTAGTAAAAACCATGCACCATCCCTATGTAAATCATACACCCTAGATAGTGGCACTATCAAGCCCACACAACCAAGAGCACGAGCATGCGGCCCTCTATGGGTAATTGTGCACCCAGGATAGTGGAACAATCTAAGGCACACTACTAGAAACATATGAATTCTCCTCTAAGAAACCATGTAACCTCTTTTACTTTTAGATAGAGCTGCTACACTGTTGGTGCACAGTCTTGAAAACTATCCATCCAAACTTTGTGGCCTACAAGATCATTAAAAACACTGAAATTATAATTTACCCTCTTCGATTTTATCTACAAATGACCATTTTCTCTCCCCATTCATCCTCCCTACCTCTAGGCACTCCCCCTTCTCCTCCCCCTGTAACGCCCTGACCCTAGTTACCCAAAGTCAGTGCATTATTTTAATAAATTGGAATCAAACCAGGAAATCATGTCCCGAAAGGCCGATCAGTTTATCATTATTGGAAATAGATTACATACATCAACTTCATATTATAATTTCAAACATAAAATAAAACATAGATAGTTTTTTGAGAACTCCACAATTCCCTTTTAGCTTAACCCTACACATCAATCATAATACACTTTTTTGGAAATCTTGGAAAAAGAAAACATAAGAAAGGGGTGAGCTCAGATGCTCAGTAAGGGTAAATATTTTAGCGGAAGATAACATAAACAATAGTCATGGTGAATAATTAAAAACACATGCCTTTACAAATAAAAATCATGAACACATTATGGCAGAAATATGACCTGAGTAAATAATGCCATAATAAAACATAGTAATGGGTATTCTACTAGTCTAATAACCACATGAACCATAAATATTATTTTCATAATGAGGGGATGTTTAATGCTAGACATTGTGAAACATTTTGTTAAGGCCTTGGCCAATTCCACTTCTGATTGTCTCATAAAACCTACCGATGCATCGAGGAACTATAGCGGGCTCCATCCATCACTTTCTAGGTCAAATACATTCCTCATATGAATAGGTTGAAACATAACATAAACAAAACTAGCATACAAAATGTCAATACTTTACCCATAATTCATGAATGGTATAAAAATAACACACCCATAGTCAAACATATCACAAAACCTTCAATACAATATGTAAGATTTCTATCATAATAAATCAACTTCAAACATGTTTAAAATCCATCAAAGGATGTTTACATAGATGAAAATGATTTGAAAAACTCTTTGACAGAAATATACCTTTTTCATTAAAATAATTAAAAGTCACACATTTTAGAAAGGAAGGCATTTAAATAAATTTTTTAATAAAAGTGACCCATACCACTTTGAATCTTTTGAATGGAATTAACTTCTTAAAAACATTCATTTCCATATTAATAAATCCAAAAAACCCATTTTGAAAACATAGACATTAATGTGAATGATTTAGAAGAAAAAATATCTAAAACATTTAAAATTATGTTTTAATAAAATATTCCCTTAAAAAGAATCCCTTTGAAAACTCTTTTATGAAACATGGACATGGATAATAAATATGTCCCAGTAAAAACGTACCCATAAAAAATCTCGAATAATAATGAGATTGAGGAATTAAACCTTACCTTGCACTTTCCTTTGGTAGAGGGTACGATTAAAATTATGTATAATGACCATAGTATGTTATTAAATTATACCAGAACCATATTAATATATTTTATATCATACAAGATTCATTTATGACTTTATACTACCCATTTAATAATTATTTCTATGTTAACTTAGCATTTTAGGTAAAAATATTTTTCTTTATCGTACGTGTTTTAACTTGTTATTATTGATCATATCATTTAGATCATGATTTAAATAATTCCAGAATATAAACATTTATTTATATATCATATAAATTTAGAATAAAAATATTTCTAATAGATAGATATATGAAATGGAAGGCACCGTTTATGGAGATGGTAGGCCGTATGTACGCATAAACGATGTTTCCGTTTTCATATCGTATTGAACAAATGTAAGTGAATAAGATATATGTAAGTACATAAATATTTACACATATATATAAATTAGAATTTTTATTTCATATATTAAGTACATATTAATAATAAATATTTTTATAATCAACGTTAAATGATAAACATGGGAATGAATCTCATCATGTCGTGGAGATGGTAGTCCCCACGTACGCACGAGTGGAAATATCATTATATTGATGGTTAAATCATATTTAATTGTATGGTATATCATATATACAGAATAATTAACATGTTATATTTATTATTTACATCATTTATACACATTATTATACCCATACAAATAATGAAGTGTTTGAATAACAAAGTACACCACGACGTGGAGACTGTGAGCTGTGTGCACGCACGTATGGTGACTTTGTCATTTATAGAATGGATAAAATAAATAATATGTTTTTAACATATTTATAGTAACATCACAGTATTTATGAGGTAATGGAGTTATTATTTTGGTATGGAAATAATAAATAAATAGGAACTGGAAGAAGGAAAGAACTTGAAACAGGGTGATGAAATTATTATCTCCTCTTCGGGTGTTTCCTTTTGAGTTGATCAAAAGGGATCCTTAGGTTGGTTTTATGATAAAATTAAGGAGTATAGGTTTATGTGAAGGAAGTTTTAATGATATTTGGGTAGGGTTTTTCCAAGCCAAATGGTTTTGGAGGTGTGATTTTGAGAGAAGGGGAAGTTCCCTTTTATAAGAGAGGTGAGGGTCACTTTAAAAAAGATTAAAAGATTAATATATTATACAATCATTCTAGGTTTATAATGGATCAAAATGAGTTTATTTAGAGCCTTAGGAGGTTATGGGTTGAAATTATCTCAATAAATAGGTTTTAGACAAGTTTATGTGACCATTTTAACCTTATCTTTTAGATTTAACTCATAGTTAAATAGTTTAACTTTTACCGCGTCTTCTTGTATTCTTACACTATATGGTTAATAAACTTATTATAAACTTCCAATAGTACCAAAATTGGTTCATTGATGACATATATACTAATATTTAAGCCTTTGTTGTGATACTTATATTTTTAGGAATGTTATATCAACAAATAATATTGTATTGGTTTTAAAAATTTATTTATGTCAATTTTGACACTATTTTGTATTTGGTTTTTTGTGAAAGTCAAAAAAACTGTATTACTTAGAAACAAATATATTAAATCAATAATAACATGTCATATTTACCTATAAAATTATTGTATGGCATAAAAATAATCAAAATATATTTATTTTAAAATTTACAATACCATTTATT
The DNA here is from genome assembly GCA_963277665.1 of Viscum album. NCBI lineage: Eukaryota > Viridiplantae > Streptophyta > Magnoliopsida > Santalales > Viscaceae > Viscum > Viscum album. The sequence continues at coordinate 1,103,629,953 of OY728155.1, read as the reverse complement.
TGATTCTTTCATTAATATGGTAATTAATGCTTCATCATTGTATCATAAATAAATTTAATTATTTAATGTATAATAATTATAAATAAAATATAATTATCTATTAAATAGTGTTATATTTCTAATTAGTATTTATTGTAGAAAATATAACTTATATAACCCCATGTAAAAATTGTTCTACTAAAAGATATATGTTTATGCCATTTTTGTCATTACTTCAAATTATTTAATATAGTGTCATTATCACTCTCAAGTGGCTCCATGGGGTCCCAAAATCGAACAAATGATGCCCATGGTCGGACATGTATCTAAAAATAGGAATATGACATAATTTAGGGTAATTTAATAATATTATAATATTATTGTTTTACCCTAATTTACCAAAATTACACTTTAACCATGGTAAATAAAATATTTACTAAAGTAAATAATCATAATGTATAAAAATAAAAGATAACTATTTATAAAATTTTTAACTCATGATTCCAAATATGGAATCCATTTTTCTAAATTAAAAAACGTAGAAGTGGCAGAAATTAATTTAAAAATAATTCCCATTGTTAAAACCAAAAGCATTTTTTTAATAAATAATAAATATCAAAATACTGACACTTGTTTATATCCAGTTTAAATGTGAAATTACATCCAATGACCTAAATTATATTAAATGATAAAAATATATTCTAATGATACTTTAAAACCACTCAAATATGTAATTTATCACTATAAAATATTTCAATTAAAAGAGTTGTTTTTAATTTAATTATAGTATTTTTTAACTATTCCTCAAAATATGAAAGTTATCAGAAAAGTACCCAAACTTTATCTAAAATAAATTTTTTATGTCTCTATTCTAAAGAAATATTTAATTTCACAAAATTGAATATATAAAAGCATAAAATATTGGATTTAAAAAGGATTCTCTATTAAAAGGTGGAAAAACTGCATTTTTTTAAAAAATACATATTTTATCTTACAAATTTAATTTTTCTAATATTTTGTATCATAAAAACAAAATATTAATTTTAAAATAATATAATATATATAAAATTTAAAATGTGGTTAATAATATTAATAACCTCTTTTTTGAACGACTAGTTTGGTAAATCGTGGTGCGCTCAAACTCGGTGTTTCATGTAGTGCAAGTTATTGAAGTACTTTGAAGAGATAACATACTATAAAATCTTGGGGTGATAAATTATCACCTCCTTAAATAAGTTACGTCCTCACAATTTGAAATTGTTTTTAAAAAAAAAGGTTAAAATAGAATAATACCTTTGTGGAAAACCCACATTGGGAATTGGGTTAATAAAATTTAGTCTTAATAAGAGGGAAAGAGAAATGAAAAAGTCACCACAAAATTATGATCTCAATTAGGATAACATTGGTGGAAATTAGAGACAAAAAATTGGATGAAAAACATAAATATTTATAGGGAGTGATTGAGTTCATCAATCACAAACAAGTGTAAAATTGAGGGCCTCAAAGCCATCAATCTCGGATGATTTAAAATATCATAAGTTCAAAAAAACATAAGGTATTAGGATAACACATTTTTGATTTTAAGATCCCTTCACTAAAGTTTATGTAACACCCCGAGATTTTATTAAAAATATTCTTTTTAATTTCATTAATGTCTTGTGTTGTACGCTACACCAAAAAAAGATTGCACAACACGCATCCTTGACTTGCCTTGCATTACACGCATTCACAACCTTCCTCGATAGCGTGTGTAGTACGCAATACCGAGTTTCACTAAACAACGATATGCTATTAAAATATTATTAAAACTAATCATTATGAATAGTGATAACCACTTTTTGAAATTTTTTAAATTTTATTTTCATAATGGACTTCATTTTTGGATTCGGAATATCGAAATTAGCTTAGGGTGAAATTTTGGTACTTTTCAGATAACTTTCATTTTCTGATGAATAGTGAAAATTACTAAATTTTAATTAAAAACAACCTTTTTAATAGAAATAATTAATATTGATAAATTATTAATTTGAGTGGTTTTAAAGTATATTTATAATATATTTTTACAATTTAATAAAATGTTGGTTATTGGATGTAATTTCACATTTAAAACAGACATAAACAACTATCAATCTTTTGATAGTTATTATCTCTTAAGAACACGCTATTTGTTTTGATGACGGGAATTAATTTTTTAAATTAATTAATTCAACTGATATGTTTTGAATTTGGTAAAATAGACATCATTTTTAAATTCATAATATCAAATATAGCTTAGGCCTAATATTTGGTATTTTTCTGAAAACTTTCATTTTTTGATGAATAGTGAAACCACTAAGTGGTAGTTAAAAAAATGAATTTTTCATAAAAAATAATTTTACCACATCTGTGAGTGGAATTTCAAAAATCCGAGAGAGACAGTTGATGTCAATAAGTAAAATGTGGTTCAATGAGATGAAAATAATTTTTGGTGAATAGTAACTTTTTACTTTTTTTTACCATGGTTAAAAGTAAATAGGGTAATTAAGGGTAAAAATGATATTATTATTATTCCCCTAACACATGTCCTAATTCTATTGGATAAGTGTAATTCGACCAAAAACAAACTTAGGATTAAAATATGACCATTTAGGCCCACTTGGATTAGATTAAGACATTTATTTTTAATTTATTTTAAGAAGGGTTAAAATAGTTAAAATCAAAGTTTAATAAGGAAATCATTTTTAATATAGGGTAATACATAAGATAAATTAGACTATAAATATTCATTAGTAGGATAAAAATATTTCCTACATAATGGTATTTTATTTGTAATTTTTAGACGTTAAATAATTTAATTTATTTATGACACAAATATGATGCAGTAATTATCTTATTAATGAAATATTGACATAATTGATGTTATAAATAACCAAATAAATGTAATTTGAGACTTTTTATGAATTACACTAATTTTATAGGTTAATATTACATGTTATTATTGATTTAATTAACTTTTTTTGAACTAATCATTCTGTTATGATTTTGACAAAAATTAATTACTAAATAGTGTCAAAATTGACATAAAATAGTTTTTAAAACAAATATTATATTATTAATTGTTATTTTATACCTAAAAATATAAGGTTCTACCAAATTACTTAGATAAGGTTATATATATTAATAATAAACAACTTGGGGTTCGTTTGGCTTGTTATAGTATGTTTATTAACCTTATAGTGTAAGAACAAAAAAAGACACGGTAAAAGTAAAATTATCTAACTTAAAGTTAAATATAAATGATAAGGTTACAATAGGAACCTAAACTTGTATAAATTATATTGTATAAGAGGATTCCTACCCATCCCCACCTTTTCTTCTAAATAAATCAATTTGGAGCTATTTAAAACTGAATTTGTCTTTATAATAAAATAATATTTTTAGTTATTCCAAAGGTGCCCCTCCCCTCCCTTATAAAAGGGAACCTCCTCCCTCTCTTCCTCACACCACTTTGAGCCTTCAAGCTCGGAAAAACCCTGCCAAATTCTCTTCTCTACTTCCCTAGAAACATCCTAGAAGTTCTGGTCTTCCTCAAAGACCAATTTTAGTGCCGTAAAAGGAGATCTCAATGAGGCGCTTCAAAGAAGAGGTAATGTCCGTTACCGATTCTTTCAACTTTATTTCTTCTTCCACTTCTTATTCTTAGGTTGTTTTATTATGAAGTAATAACATTAGTATCACTCATATACTGATATTTTTTTATATGTATTAAACAACCCTATTTCACAAACTATCCATCCTATGGAAAATGAAATCACCGCGCGTGTGTACGTACGGAATACCGTCTCCACGCCGTGGTGTAATCTATTTTCCACCACCACCTTACTTGGATGGGTATAATGATGTACATAATAACTATATATGATTATTGTAAAGTGATATCGATTCTGAAATATTATACATACACTCCAATACAATTCCACGATCATGAGAACGAAATCATCACTCGTGCGTACGTACAGACTACCGTCTCCACGACGTGATGAGATTCATTCTCCACGTTAACCATTCATGAATGATTATAAAGTATATATAATTAGTAATCCTGAAATATATGAAATAATAATGATATTGGATTTATGTGTATATATATTTATATCATCTACTTAATTCCATTCAACTCAATAAGGAAACGAAAACAGCGTTCATGCGTACGTACGGCCTACCGTCTCCATGAACGGTGTATTTCTTTCCATTTACTGATCTATTATATATATGTATATTCTGAATATATATTATATATAAATCGTGTTTTATATTATGAAATTAATTAATCATGATCTAAGTAATCATATGAATAATTACAAGTCAAAACAGGGATGACAAATGAAACGATTTTACCCAAAACGCTCTTTAACATGGAATTTGACAAAGAACGGGTAAAATAAAGTCATAAGTGAACCATATATGATATCATAACAATGAGTATGATTCTGGAATAAGTCAGTGACATTATTTAAATCATTATACAGGAGTTTCGGACAATTACGAAGCAAATCGAACCTAAGGTAAGGGAAAATAGTACAATCTCATTTTTATCTGAGATTTTTTATACTTTGGTATTTACTGGGGTGTATTTTATCATCCACATCCATGTTTCCTCAATATGTAATATTATTTCCATCCCCCTAAAATTGTTTAAGTCCAATTTTACCCTTCGGTGAGTTTTTAGTAAAAGATATGAAAGGAATCTTTTGTTGTTTTTCGTACGAGGTACTTTTTGACTTTTCCGACAAAAGTACGAGAAGAATATATTTTTAACTTATACGGCATGAATGGATTTTTAAAACATTATTTCCAAGAAGCTTCCTTTACGAGTTTTCAAGTTTATTTCCAGTCAAATTCTTTTAGTTTAAAATTGTATGACATGTTAAGAAAGGAAAATGTTTTTGAAGTAGAAAGGATATTTTCCTTAAGAATGGAGTTCAAGTGTTTTATCAAAATTTTTTTCCATCTAAGATAATAAAAAATTCTGTTTCTATCCCTATTATTACATTGATTTGATTATGTTGTGATGGAATTATTTTTATGAATTCCTTTATCTTATATGAATTGTTTTATGATGTCACGATGTTTAGGATTCCAATTTTATTACATGGGTTATGCTATGATGTATGGTTTATTATTTTGTGGCACACATAAGAATGGTATCATTATGAGATGGGTGGGACCTATATCTCCCTCCAATGCATTGGATAAAGATTTTATATCTCATGAGATAGACATGGCTGGAACGGCAGGTTAAACTGGTTCAGTGAAACAGGACTGAAACGAGGAGTGAACTTGGTTCAGAAATGGACTTTGTCCACTAAGATAGTCTTGGAAATGAGTATTGACTAATAATAATTGATTCTCTATGATTATGTGTGTATGCCACAAAGTTTCATGTTTTAAGTTATGATTATTGGGATTACATTTCACTACTATGATTTATCCAATGTTATGAAATTATGATTTCTTTTGCAGGTTAGGATTTCCAAAAGGTATGTTCTTATGTATATGATGTGATTGATATTTCTTTTGTTTACCCTTACTGAGCATTTGAGCTCACCCATTTATGTTTTCTTTTCCCCAGGATATAAAGAAAGGTTTTAGGTAAAAAAAGGAAGATCATTATGGGAGATGTTGAAGATCTTTCACCACTATTAGAAGAATATATTCCGAGTTTACAAAGACACTAAACTATTACGGTCCTTGTGTGTGTGTGTTTTTATTATGTACTAAGTATTCCGCAAAAGTAATGTAATGTCTATGTACGTTAAGCTTATGGTCTCTACAGTTGGTATCAGAGGAAAGGTTCAGTCAACCTTTGGAAACTGGGATGCGAGAACTTTAGTGAGATCCCTAGATATATTTCTAAGGTATATCTAGGGATGTCCCTAAGGTTAAGTATAAGTATAGGTTATAGTACTATAATTACGGTAACCCAAGATGTTAGATATTGAAGTTACTCACCCTTTATTATATTGTTTTCCCTAGCTTGATTTTTTCCTCTCACACTATTCTTTTTGGCTTTTAGACGATGGATGGATCCCGAAGGAACCGTGTTGATCAATGTAATGGACAATGCAATGATTTTCCTCTTGAACAAACAAATGTTATGGGAGATGGAGTGAAAAATCTTATTGCTATACTTACACAAGCTATGAATCATTCTGGACTTCCAAATGAGTAGGGAAGGGAACAATATTCTATTGAGTCCTTCATGAGGCAACGTCCACCTTCTTTTAGTGGGTCTTCTGATCCACTGGTTGCTGAACAATGGATCAGTACTACTGAAAAGATATTTTCAGTTCTTCAATGTTCTGAACATGATAAAGTCATCTTAGCAGTGTATCGTTTGGAAGGTGATGCTGATAAATTGGGGAATCTTATCAAGAATACGAGGCCAGGAGATGAAATTGAGTCCATGGAATGGGATGAGTTCAAGAACTTATTTTTCAATAAGTACTTCCCTTGTATTCTTTGAACAAAGACGGAGAAGGAGTTTCTTGAACTAAAGCAAAAAGATGATGAATCTATTGGTATATACGAAGCAAATTTTACAAGGCTTGCAAGGTATTCATCTGGATTTATCATCCAACATGAAAGTAAAGTTGATCGATTCTTCAGTGGCATAAAACGAAATATTTGAAGGGAATTAGCTATAAGAGACTTCAGTAGCTATGAAGAAATTGTGTGTTGTGCTATCAAGGTAGAAATGGATGTTGGTGTTACTTGTCCATCTCATAGTTTTGACTAGAAACGAAAGATGGAGTTCAAGGAGAAATCTCAGAATAATGGTGAAAAGAAGATGAATGTTTCCTTATGCTCAAAGTGTGGAAAGAAGCATGGTGTAGATTGTCTTAAAGGGACTAGAAAATGTTTTAAGTGTGGAAAAGAAGGTCATCAAGCAGCTGAGTGTCGAAGTAATGGAAAAAGGGTTTCTAATTATTTGAATAAAGAAAAGACTGTAGAGAACGCACCACCAACACTTCAATGATTCAAGTGCAAGGAAATGGGGCATTATGCTAATAAATGCCCTAATCTAAGGGTTAGTGATGATCGACATGAGAAACCACTTAAGGAAAAGGACAAAGGGAAGTCACATGGGATCACTATTGGCAATGTTGAATATGACAACAATGTGGTGGAATGATTAAGTGTTTATGTAATGGGATTCCAAAATAATGTTGTATATAGTATCGTGGAATATTAGAATATTTATGTATTGGTCTATTGTGGTTTTCAATGGTACCGGTAACCATAGATTGTGATTGAGATATTTTTGGAAAAAAATAGGATATGCGCATAATGAAAGGAAAACGAGAAAATGAAATGTTTGACCGTATTCATGAGCTCATGACTGATATAAGGAGAAGGTTATATCATGGTTTGAGTATATAGAATTTTTGGATTTTGGTATGTGGAAAGAGTTAACTTTTGACTGCATTCATGTTTTCACTAAGGTTTAATGGGTATTCATTCTTCAAGAGAATACATGATTAATGTATTCACATGTTTGTAATTTGACCAACAAGATATATCTTATGATATATGGGGGATAAATGATGGCATTCACGTGATTTTTATGTGACATTTCAAGTAATCATTTTCATTATACTATGAGCTTGGACCGAAGTATTTTAGATAAGCCTAAAGATTGGAATGGATTATATTGGACATAAGTTAGGATAAAACTTATTTCAATATTATTGATGGGATGTTATTGTAATATAGCTTTAGAAAAAGGACAACCTGCAGGACGGGTGATAGCCCATCGCGTCGGACAAGGCTGTGGGAATCAAACCCACAACCAAAGTGTGACTATCCTTTTTCGCCTACCACTGACCTACAAGAAGTCCCTGTTTAGTAGAAACTAGTTTTATTATATTAAGCAGTATGATATAATAATTATAAGTCCATTTTAGGAACCACATATGATTAATCTCACTATAGATGGACTTATGTATTTTTTTGATAACTTTTTTAACCTTTTGTTTGAGACAGATGGAATGACCCATCATTCTATCACATGATCTGCTAACACATCACAAATGACAAATTCAACTTCATTTCATTATGAGATTAAGTGGAAATTTTCCAAAGAACGACCAACGACGAGACTATACCAAAATCACGAAAGTATTTCTTTAAATTCCAATTTCATCAACTTTAGGGAAATGATATTGAAAACCAAAAATGTTGTCCTATTGCTCTTATATCTAATGAATCAGATGATACCTTAGATCATCAAAAATTTATGGCTTTGTGATTGCTGGATTTTCCATAGCCATGTTCTCTACCACTCTCCATCAGAACATGATGATTAGATTTCTCTTCGATATCCATATTTTCACCTATGTTGAAACCCAATGATTAGTTTATTTGGGTAACTATTACATTTCATAATTTTGTTTTTAAAGATTTGTTTTGGTATTCCTTTTTACAATGTGGGTATCTATTAAATAAACATTCGAGTAGTAAACCATTTATAACCCCGACGAATTTCGAGGGCAAAATTCATTTTAAGGGGGGTAGAATGTAACACCCCGAGATTTTATGAAAAATATTCTTTTTAATTTCAGTAATGTCTTGTGTTGTATGCTACACCAAAAGAAGCTTGCACAACATGCATCCTTGACTTGCCTTGCATTACACGCAATCATGACCTTCCTCGATAGCGTGTGTAGTACGCAATACCGAGTTTCACTAAACAACGATATGCTATTAAAATATTATTAAAACTAGCCGTTATGAATAGTAATAACCACTTTTTGAAAATTTTTAAATTTTATTTTCAAAATGGACTTCATTTTTGGATTCGGAATATCGAAATTATCTTAGGATGAAATTTTGGTACTTTTCGGATAACTTTCATTTTCTGATGAATAGTGAAAATTACTAAATTTTAATTAAAAACAACCTTTTTAATAGAAATAATTAATAGTGATAAATTATTAATTTGAGTGACTTTAAAGTATATTTAGAATATATTTTTACAATTTAATACAATGTTTGTTATTGTATGTAATTTCACATTTAAAACAGACATAAACCACTGTCAATCTTTTGATAGTTACTATCTCTTAAGAACACGCTATTTGTTTTGACGAAGGGAATTAATTTTGTAAATTAATTAATGAAACTGATATGTTTTTAAATTGGTAAAATAGACATCATTTTTTTATTCATAATATCAAATATATCTTAGGCCTAATTTTTGGTATTTTTATGGAAACTTTCATTTTTTGATGAATAGTGAAACCAGTAAGTTGTAGTAAAAAAAATGAATTTTTCATAAAACATAATTTTACTGCTTCTGTGAGTGGAATTTCAAAAATCCAAGAGTAACGGTTGATTTCAGTAAGTAAAATGTGGTTCAATGAGATGAAAATAATTTTTGGTGAATAGTAACTTTTTACTTTTTTTACCACGGTTAAAAGTAAATAGGGTAATTAAGGGTAAAAATGATATTATTATTACCCTAACACATGTCCTAATTCTATTGGATAAGTGTAATTCGACCAAAGACAACCTTAGGAATAAAATATGACCATTTAGGCCCACTTGGATTAGATTAGGACATTTATTATTAATTTATTTAAAGAAGGGTTTAAATAGTTAAAATAAAAGTTTAATAAGAAATTTATTTTTAATATAGGGTTATACATAAGATAAATTAGACTATAAATATTCATTAGAAAGATAAAAATATTTCCTACATAATTGTAGTTTATTTTTAATTTTTATACATTAAATAATTTAATTTATTTATGACACAAAGATGATGCAGTAATTATCTTATTAATGAAATATTGACATAATTGATGTTATAAATACCCAAATAAATGTAATTTGAGACTTTTTATGAATTAAACTAATTTTATAGGTTAATATTAAATGTTAGGATTTATTTAATTAACCTTTTTCTTACTAATCATTCTGTTATGATTTTTACAAAAATCATTTACTAAATAGTGTCAAAATTGACATAAAATAGTTTTTGAAACAAATATTATATTATTAATTGTTATTTTATACCTAAAAATATAAGGTTAGGCCAAATTACTTAGATATGGTTATATATATTAATAATAAACAACTTGGGGTTCGTTTGGCTTGTTATAGTAATTTTATTAACCTTATAGTGTAAGAACACAAAAAGACACAGACAAAGTAAAATTATCTAACTTAAAGATAAATATAACTTATAAGGTTAAAATAGGAACCTAAACTTGTCTAAATTCTATTGGATGAGATTATTTCGACCCATCCCCACCTTATATTAGAAATAAATCAATTTTGAGCTAATTAAAACCGAATTTGGCTTTATAATAAAATAATATTTTTAGTTATTCCAAACGTGCCCCTCTCCTCCCTTATAAAAGGGCACCTCCTCCCTCTCTTCCTCACACAACTTTGAGCCTTCAAGCTCGGAAAACCCCTGCCAAATTATCTTCTCCACATCCCTAGAAACATCCTAGAGGTTCTGGTCTTCCCCAAAGACCAATTTTATTCCCCTAAAAGGAAATCTCAAAGAGGCGCTTCAAAGAAGAGGCAATGTCCGTTACCGATTCTTTCAACTTTATTTCTTCTTCCACTTCTTCTTCTTAGGTTGTTTTATTATTAAGTAATAACATCAGTATCACTCATATACTGATATGTTATTATAAGTTTTAAACAACCCTATTTCACCATCTATCCATCCTATGGAAAACGAAATCACCGCGCGTGCGTATGTACGGAATACCGTCTCCACGCCGTGGTGTAATCTTTTTTCCACCACCACCTTACTTGGATGGGTATAATGGTGTATATAATAACTATATATGATTATTTTAAAGTGTTATTGATTCTTAAATAGTATAAATACACTCCAATACAATTCCACGATCATGAGAACGATATCATCGCTCGTGCGTACGTACGGACTACCGTCTCCACGATGTGATGAGATTCATTCTCCACGTTAACCATTCATGAATGATTATAAATTATATATATTAAGTAATCATGAAATATATGACATAATAATGATACTGGATTTATGTGTATATATATGTGTGTCATCTACTTAATTCCATTCAACTCAATAAGGAAACGAAAACAGCGTTCATGCGTACGTACGGCCTACCGTCTCCATGAACGGTGTATTTATTTCGATTTACTGATCTATTATATATATGTATATTATGAATATATATTATATATAAATCATGTTTTATATTCTGGAATTAAGTAATCATGATCTAAGTAATCATATGAATAATTACAAGTCAAAACACGGATGACAAATGAAACGATTTTACCCAAAACGCTCTTTAACATGGAATTTACAAAAGAACGGGTAAAATAAAGTCATAAGTGAACCATATATGATATCATAACAATGAGTATGATTCTGGAATAAGTCAATGACATTATTTAAATCATTATAAAGGAGTTTTGGACACTTAAGAAGCAAATCGGACCTAAGGTAAGGGAAAATATCACAATCTCATTTTTATCCGAGATTTTTTATACTTTGGTATTTAATGGGGTGTATTTTATCATCCATATCCATGTTTCCTCAATATGTAATATTATTTCCATCCACCTAAAATTTTTTGAATCCAATTTTACCCTTCGGTGAGTTGTCAGTAAAAGACATGAAAGGAATCTTTTGTCATTTTTCATACAAGGTACTTTTTGACTTTTCTGACAAAAGTACGAGAAGAATGTTTTTTTAACTTATACGGCATGAATGGATTTTTAAAACATTATTTCCAAGAATCTTACTTTATGAGTTTTCAAGTTTATTTTTAATCAACTTTTTTTTGTTTAAAATTGTATGACTTGTTAAGAAAGGAAAATGTTTTTGAAGTTGAAAGGATATTTTCCTCAAGAATGGAGTTCAAGTGTTTTATCAAAATTATTTTCCATCTAAGATAATAAAGGATTCTGTTTCTATCCCTATTATTACATTGATTTGATTGTGTTGTGATGGAATTATTTTTATGAATTCCTTTATCTTATATGAATTGTTTTATGATGTCACGATGTTTAAGATTCCCATTTTTATTACATGGGATATTCTATGATGTATGGTTTATGATTTTGTGGCACACATAAGAATGGTATCATTTTGAGATGGGTGGGACCTATATCTCCCTCCAATGCATTGGGTAAATATTTTATATCTCATGAGATAGACATGGCTGGAACGGTAGGTTAAACCGGTTCAGTGAAACAGGATTGAAACGAGGAGTGAACTCGGTTCAGAAATGGACTTTGTCCACTAAGATAGTCTTGGAAATGAATCTTGACTAATAAGAAATGATTCTCTATGATTATGTGTGTATGCCACAAAGTTTCATGTTTTCAGTTATTATTATTGGGATTACATTTCACTACTATGATTTATCCCATGTTATGAAATTATGATTTATTTTGCAGGTTAAGATTTCCAAAAGTTATGTTCTTATGTATATGATGTGATTGATATTTCTTTTGTTTACCCTTACTGATCATTTGAGCTCACCATTTTTTGTTTTCTTTTCCCCAGGATATAAAGAAAGGTTTTAGCTAAAAAAAAGGGATATCCTTATTGGATATGTTGATGATCTTTCACCGCGATTAGAATATTATATTCCGAGTTTCCAATGACACTAAACTATTACAGTCCTTGTGTGTGTGTGTTTTTGTTATGTACTAAGTATTCCGCAAAAGTAATGTAATGTCCATGTACGTCAATCTTAGGGTATCTATAGTTTAATAATTAATTTATTCATATAATAATAGGAAAAAGTATACTTAACAAGTAAAGTTTCATCATTTAACTAATTCATACCACAAACTCATATTTCACTCCAAAAGATAAAAGAATTCAAAAATATTCTATTTATCCTAATCGCATAGGGTTCTAAAAATAATTAATTTATAATTAATTTGTTAGAATATTTTAAAAATACTACATTTTAGAAAACAGGACATCTTGTAGGCCAGTGGTAGGTGATGCATTCTTGTCACCCTTCAGTTGCGGGTTCAAGTCTTGCAGCCTTGCCGGACGTGACAGGTTGTCGACCAACCTTCGGGTTGTCCCTTTTATAACAATCAAAAAATAATCTTATGAAATGATTCAAACATAAAAATATTATCCAATGTCAAAAATAATTGATTCCAACCTTTAGAATTATCCAAAATACTTTTTTCCAAACACACAGTCCAAAATTTATAAGGAAGGTAAACACAATGAAGATATTTTTTACCACATAATAAAATGTGAATTCCTTCATCATGTATTATTTAAAACACGGCAACACCCTGAATTACCATAAAACCTTATTGATTACATTCATGCTTGATTATTACTTATAGAATACTAGATATATTCTTTATATCCATTTTTTTAAATATTCCAACAATGATGGAATAAAAAAACCATTAATAAGTTCCAAGGTAGTCATGAATATCTAATATAATTTTTCCAAATCAACCATATCCTATTTCAAAATCACTACCTCAGTATCAAGACCATATTATTGTTTACCTTTCCTTAAACCATGTATTTTCCAAAAAATTTAACCTGAAACTGTGCCACTTTACTTGGTACCATAAAATCTCAAATCCTTAATGAAAAAGTACTACAATAAAATCATTTTTTATTTCCATAATTCATATAATCAGTACATCATTGATACAACAATCAAATGAAATAATTATTTAATAACAACATAATAACACTAGTCATTCATATTTATCTGTGTTAGTATCATAACTTGATTATTATCCAACAGCATCATTTGGGGCATACTCTGATGATTTGGACATTGATTTGCATAGTGTACCAACTCCTTACAGACGAATCATTATACATTTGAATCATTTTCTTACCCTTGTAATAATGTACTTGGTGTCCTTTTCCCCCACACTTATAAAAAACTCACATTCCCATCAAGCATTTACCAAGGTAATTCTTTCCACATTTATCACATATGGTAAAATCATTCTTTCCCCTCTTCTCTTTATCCATGTTTTTCTCTACCATCCTTTTCTTCTCTTATTTCCCTTCAAATCCATAGGACTCATAGAATTATTTACTTATCTTATTAACACATGATACTATTTCTTCATATGATTAGAATATGTGGGATAATATTTCACTTTTAAATATTGTCTTAATACAATGAAAGATATGATCTTTATTAATCTTTCGATCTTTCATATTTTTGGAATTCTCATTCCTTCTACTAGGTGTCATTTCTAAACAATGTCATACACCAGGTTAGTTTATGAATCACAATGCATAATTCCAAATTTTTAAAATACCTAACGTAAATTGAAAATATTACGCATATAAACTATAATCAAAAAAAATTTCTTTGAGGAAGTATTTACTCTTAAATCCTTCAGAATGTCTTATAAAGAAAATATGAATTATCCTAAGTATATCACCTGGGAGTGTCATAACCAAGAGTGCAGAAAGACCCATTGTCATGTACCAGGATACCCTGGGTTAAGCCTGAAACTCCTTGTCATAGTTTTCACTCGTAGGTACATCTGCGCCAGATCCACCTTTACCTAATCGTATCCAGATAGGGATGTATTGCTTGTAAAATACACAAAATATCTACATTACCAAAATTCTAGGAAGTTATTCTATACTAATCCTCAAAGTCTATCTTAGGGTAATGTGCTCTAATCAGAGTTTATCTAAATCTAGTTTCCAAGGTTTGTAATAAACTTCCTCTGATACCAAATGTAACGCCTCGACCCCAGTTACCCAGAGTCAGTGCATTATTTTAATAAATTGGCATGATATAAGGAAATCATGTCCTGAAAGGCCGATATGTTTAGTAGTCTTGGAAATAGATTACATACATCAACTTCACATTACAATTGCAAACATAAAATACAGCATAGATAGTTCTTGAGGATGCCATTATCCTGTTTAGCTTAACCCTACATACCAATCATAATACACTTCTTGGAAATCCTAGTAAAATAAAACATAACAAAGGGGTGATCTCAGATGCTCAGTAAGGGTAAACAATTTAGAAGAAGATAACATAAATAATAAGCATGGTGAATAATTGAAAACACATGCCTTTACAAATAATAAACATGAACACTTTATGGAAGAAATATGAGTCGAGTAAATAATGCCATAATAAAACATAGTCTTGGGTATTCTACTAGTCAAATAACCACATGAACCATTAATATTATTTTCATAATGATGGAATGTATAATGCCAAACATTGTGGAACATTTTCTCAAGGCCTCGTCCAAGATGTCAAAAATGATTAAGGCCTCAACCAAAACCATATATCAAATTGGGAAAGGCCTTGGACAATTCCATGTCTAATTGTCTCATGAGACCTACCGATTCATTGAGGAGCTATAACGGGCTCCACCCGTCACTTACTATGTCCAATACATTTCTCATATGAAAAGGTTGAAACATAAAATAAACATTTGTATTAGAAATAGCATATGAAATGTCAATACTTTATCCATAAAAAATTAATGGTATAAAAATAACACATCCAAAGTCAAACATATCACATAACCTTCAATACAATATGGAAGATTTGTATAATAATAAAAAAACTTAATCAAGTTTAATATCTATAAAAGTATGTTGATATAGATGAAAATATTTGTAAAACTCTTTGAGATAAATATCACTTTTCATGAAAATAATTAAAAGTAACACAATTTATAAAGGAAGAAATTTAAAGAAATTTTTGAATCAAATTATTCCATACCACTTTGAAAATTTTGAATGAAATTAACATTTTAAAAACATTCATGTCCATATAAAGAAATCCTAAAAAACCATTTTGAAAACATTGACATTAAGTTGAATGATTTAGAAGAATAATATTTAAAAAATTTAAAATGATGTTTTAATAAAAGAGTCACATAAGAATAATTCCTTTGAAATCTATTTTATGAAACATGGACATGGATAATAAATATGTCCCAGTAAAAACTTACCCATAAACAATCTTGAATAATAATGACATTGAGGAATTAACCCTTACCTTGCACTTTCCTTTGGTCGAGGGTACATTTAACATCATGTATAATGACCATAGTATGTTATTAAATTATACCGGAACCATATTCATATTTATTTTATCATACATGATTCATTTATTACTTTATACTACCCATTTTATAATGATTTCCATGATAAATTAACATTTTGGGTAATAATTGTTTTCTTTGTCGTACGTGTTTTAACTTGTTATTCTTGATCGTATCATTTAGATCATGATTTAAATACTTCCATAATATAAACCTTTATTTATATATCATATATATTTAGAATATAAATATTTATAATAGATATATATATGAAATGGAAGGAACCATTTATGGAGATGGTAGGTCGTACGTACGCATAAACGCTGTTTTTGTTTTCATATCGTATTGAACGGAAGTAGGTGAATAAGATATATATAAGTACATACATATATAAATATATATATATATATATATATATGGTTTTATTATTATTTAATATATTAAATACATATTAATAATATATATTTTTATAATCATCGTTGAATGGTGAACGTGGGAATGAATCTCATCGCGTCGTGGAGAAGGTAATCCGTACATACGCACGAGCGACAATATCATTATATTGATGGTGAAATCATATGTAATTGGATTTTATATCATATATAAAGAATTATTAATATGTTATATTTATTATTTCTTCGGTTATAATCATTATTATATCCATCCAAATAATAAAGTGTTTGAAAAACAAACTACACCACGACGTGGAGACGGTGAGCCGTACGCACACACGTACGGTGATTTTGTAATTTATAGGATGGATAGAATAAAAAATATGTGTTTAACATGGTTATAGTAACATAATAGTATGTATTAGGTACTGTATTTATTATTTTGGTATGGAAACAACAAATAAAGAGGAACTGGAAGAAGGAAAGAACTTGAAAGAGGGTGGTGAAATTATTACCTCTTCTTTGGGAGTCTCCTTTTGAGTTGATCAAAAAGGATCCTTAGGTTGGCTTTCTGATCAAATTAAGGACTCTAGGTTGATGTGAGGGAAGTTGGGAGGATATTTGGGTAGGGTTTGGCCGAGCCAAATGGCTTTGGAAGTGTGATTTTTAGAGACGGGGACGTTCCATTTTATAAGATGGGTGAGGGTCACTTCAGTAAAAGATTAATATATTATACAATAATTTTTGGTTTATAATGGCACCAAATTAATTTGATTCTTTCATTAATAAGGTAATTACTGCATCATCATTGTTTCATAAATAAAGCCAATTATTTAATTTCTAAAAAATATGAATAAAATATAATTATTTATTAAATATTTTTATCTTTATAATGAGTAATTATTGTCAAAAATATAACTTATAAAACTCCATGTAAATTGTTATTTACTAAAAGATATATGTTTTTGTCATTTTTGTCTTTACTTTAAATTAATTAATATAGTGTCATTGTCACTCTCAAGTGGATCCCTGGGATCCCAAAATCGACCCAAGGATCCCCATGGTCGGACATGTATCAACCCATAGGAATAGGAAAAATGTTATGGTAATTTAATATTATTATAATATTATTGTTGTATCCTAATTTATCAGATTTACCCTTTAACCATGGTAAATAAAATATTTACTAATGTAAATATTCATAATGTCTAAAAACAAAAGTTACCTATTTACACAATTTAGACTCCTGATTCCAAATATGGAATCAATTTTTCCCAATTAAAACACAGAAGTGGCGAAAAATACTTTAAAATTAATTCCTATTGTTAAAACAGAAAACTTGTTTTTAAGAAAAAATAACTATCAAAAGATTGACACTTGTTTATGTCTAGTTTAAATGTGAAATTACATCCAATGACCAAAATTGTATTAAATGATAAAAATATGTTCTAATTATACATAAAAACCACTCAAATTTATAATTTATCACTATAAATTATTTTGATTGAAAGAGTTGTTTTTAATTAAAATTTTGTGTTTTTTCACTATTCATCTAAATATAAAAGTTATCAGAAAAGTACCAAAAATTATCCAAACTATATTTTTATATCTCTATGCAAAAGAAGAATTTAATTTTCTTAAAATGAATATATAAAAGCATCAAATATTTGATTTAAAAAGGGTTCTCTATTAAAAGGCAGAAAAACTATATTTTTTGAAAAATACCTCTTTTATCTTAAAAATTGAAATTCTATTATATTATGTTTAAGAAAAAAATATGAATGTTAAAATTATATAGGATATATAAAATTTAAAATCTGGTTAATACTATTCATAACCACTTTTTTGCACTGCTAGTTTGGTAAGTCATGGTGCGCTCGAACTCGGTGTTGTATGTAGCGCAAGTTGTTGAAATACTTTGAAGAGATAACATACTATAAAATCTTGGGCTGTTAAAGCCCCTATCTAATGGGCTCCATTTTTTGTGGGCGATTTGGCATGGAATCATCATAAAACTTCAATTAAGCTCCTCCAAACTTCTCTTTTCCCTTTTTCTTGGTCCCCTCTTTCTCTTTTCACGAGTTCTCTCTTCTCCAGCAAATAGGATGACCTAATGTGCATTCTATATTGTTTATTTTGGTTGGGTATTGATTGTTTTTGTTTAATCTAACATTATAGGGTTTCCTCTTGGCGAGTTTGTGGTTTCCACTAAGATTATTGACGTTTCCGAGAAAGAGGTAAGTGGTTCTATACATTGACATTATTTTATGATTTTATTATTCTTTATTTTCTTTTTGAATAGGTTTATAAATTGTATGGGATGTTTAAAATGCATCTTTAATGGTATTTAGTCTGTGTTCATGGTTTAATAACGATTTTACCTTTTTTAAATGGTTGTTTGGCAAGGGTGATTTGATTATTGAGATTGTGATTGTGTAAGAGGTGATTTAATGTGATATAGGGATTGGAAAATAGAACATGGGAATCCTAGTTATCTTTTTGGGAATACTAGGTCTAGTAGGTTTGGTGAGTTGATAAGGATAAGGCACGGTCTCCCAAATAAAATTAGGTGACAACACTAACTAAACATTAATGGTGTGGATTGGTTTGCTTGAGTAGAAGATAGACCGTTGTTTCTAGGATATGATCACTAAGAGAAAAAGGATCCTTTGACCCCCCTAAACCAAGAACATTTGGTATTTCCCTTGGTGATCATGATATTCTTACCATTCTGCTTTTTAGTGAATTTATTTCCTCATTAATTTCAATGAATGTTTTATTTAAAATTTATCTTTCTTTCTGTAAAAAATACCATGTTAAATTTTCACCTAATTTCGTTACATGGAATCTCTTTTGGTGGTATCCTATTAGGAAATTTAGATCACACCCTATATGCACCCTCGGGCGTATATATACCTTTTTATTTTGACCCTAATAAAGGAAAATCTCTCCGTGGTGGTGATGCTGGTTCTATGTGCTAGGGATTTTTTCTTGGATATGTGTTCATGGAGGTGGAATGAGGTACTTGGCCCACAAGTTTCATATCAGACTATTGGTATAGATGGTCTCTTTTCACTTTTTTGTTATTTTGGTTTTTTATTGTTAATGTTAAATGTTTTACTCATGTTATAGTGTCTTACTTGGATATATTGTAATATGGATGGGGATTATGATGTGATATAAGTGTTGTTCCTTGTTGGCTAAGTATTTGATAGGATAAACTGTTCCCAAAGGTTTTACTCAAGGCCTAAACACTAGTTATTATCTTTTGAAGATCAATAATGCCTTTCAATCCAGTCCATGATCTTGGTCAGGGTTTGGTTTTGATGGAATCACAGATTGGTTCATGAAAAATGGTATTATAGAAGGTTTTCCCTTAATTTAGGTCATATTATTTGAGAAATTATAGATATACATGATCTAGGATTATCAGGGATTGAGGTTTTTGTTGTGAGTTGTATGCCTAGACAACACACCTCATGATAGGCTCTGGGTTACCATGGGATTCTCGAGATACTTTCTGGCTCCTCCTTCAAGTGTGATGCACAAGCTGCAGACTATGAATGGGTGCGAAGTTGGGGTGGAGTGGTTTAGTCTATTATTATACTTAATATGGTTTCATTTTGATTTATGAACATGTTTAAATAATATTATTGTTAAAACCCCTTATGACTGATGTATTGATGGTTTCATTGTATGTTTAATTGATGTGGCATCATTCCCCACCGGACATTTCTATGCAACCATAAGAAGATATCATAGATAATTCTCCCTCCCCAATTGATCAGAGATTAGTGGAGGCCATAGTTCAGGCTATCTGGGCATTGGATCAGGGAGTAGTATATGGTCCTGCTCATTCTAATGATGGATAACTAGGTATAGTCAAGTAAATTTCTAATGTGTTTCTCCATAAAAAAAACTCCCTTCCTTATGGGGTACCACGTGCCCAAAAGATGTGAAAGATTGGATTGAAAATATAGAAATGATTTTTGAGTTCCTTGGGACTTTTTAGGTTATTAAAGTAAAGAATGCAGTGTTCCTACTAGAACTTCCTAGCCACATGTTATGGAAATTAGTAGTTCAATCTTGGAAACAAGATAATATGGGTTGTAAAGATTTCAAGACTATTTTTAATGAGTAGTATTTCCCTAAGTCCTTATCCTCACGAAGACTCGAGAGTGTTTGGACCTCCATCAGGGGGATCACAACGTTTTATAGTATGCCAACCATTTTATAGAAATAGTATATTTCTTACTTGAGGTAGTTTCTAATGACTATATAATGGATCAATGTATTGAAATAGGTTTGTAGCTATAAATTCGATCTCAGGTATTCTTGTTTAATTCGGATACATATGTTGAGGTAATGGACCAATCCTTGATCGTGGATATTGATCACCCTAGTAAATAGGTTTTCTTTGGAGAAGTCTCAGTAGTCTACCAAGATGGGGGAATGTTTTAAAAGAAAAAGAAGTTTGATGTGTAAGAGAAGAAGATCGGGGGTAGTTCAGGCCACCCATCCCATCCTCCATCATCTACAACCCCTGGTGGTGGGTTAGTTTTATTTTATCAGTGTGGAAGACTGGGGAATGTGTAGTCAGTGTGTCTGATACCACATAGAACCTACCATCAGTGTTAATTATTAGGTCACCTAAATAGGTTCTGTATGAGTGGTGTGCTAACTCAGAGTGGAACAATATCATTAACACATAGAGAATTTACAGCCTAGTTTGGTGCATCAAGGGATATGGGTTCTTGATCTGTTTGGCATGGTGGTAAGGATCTATCCTCTTATGGGTAGAGTCACCTTAAAGAAGACCCACTAGTTAGTAATAAAACACATGAATCAACAAAAACAAAGCACCTCTAAGATATGGATCAGGCGTTAGAAGAATCAGATGAAGGACCTTCAACAGTTCAAGGTACTGCTTTTAGTACATCATCCATATGCATTAATATGTTTGATAAAAGTGTTATAATTATTATTTTTTCTAGTCTTAGGGAACTTATGACACTAGTGAATGAGATTATACATTATTCCATGAATTTGGTTACTCCACTTGGTAATAAAATAGATTAGGGTTTTAGGTGTCCATCATGTTCTCTTACATTGTCAGGATTTGAATTGAAATGGGAATTTTTTGTTATTGAAATAGACCTTTTTGACATGATCCTATATATTGACTAGATGGTGTATTTAATGGTTCATATTGACTATTATCATTGGTGAGTATCTTTTTTGGTACTCAATGGGAGTACATGAGACATTCAAGGTCAATGGGATCCCCAATGAGGGTGATATGGACCTCCACTTTTGGAGCTAGGTAATCTTATTTTCAAAGCCTCTTATCATATTCTATAGGATAATGGTAGAGGTTCCAAGAATGGGTTTCCTCCTCTGGTAGATGAGTTTCCATAGGTATTTATAAATTATTTCTCAGTGTTATCTATAAAAAAATATGTGGTGTTTACTACTGATTTGGAACTAGAAACATATTTGATATATCTTCCCTCATATTGTATATCCCCCACCGAGTTGAGGGAATTAAAGATACAGGTGGATATTTTTGAATCCAAAGGATTCCTTTTCCCGAGAATCTGACCTTGGGCCTCTACAATGCTATTTTATAAAAAGGATGAAGGATCTATCCAGTTGTGTATTGATTACCAGAAGTTCAAAAGGGTCACAATCAAGAATAAATACCCTTTGGCATACAGTAATGACCTATTCGACCCACTTATGGGTGAAAGGTAGTTCTCTAAGAGTTAATTTCACTCTGGGTATCACCAAGTCAGGGTTAGAGGGGAATATATTTCCAATACATACTTACATAGAAGGTATGGCCACTATGAGTATTTCTTCATGCCATTCGGGTTGAAAAAATCTCTGGAAGTTTTTATGGATCTTATTAACTTGGTGTTCCATCAGTACCATGATGCCTTTTCAAAGGTGTTTTTGGGTGATATCACGGTCGCTTATGAGACCATGGAAGAGCACGTGAAGCACATAAGGATCATTCAATCCAATCTTCAATTCCACAATATTTATAATAAGCTTTACCAAGTTCACTTTATGGATGAAAAATGTAGATTTTTCTGGCCACATGAATTCAAAATGTGGGATTTCATGGGACACTGAGAAAATAGTATAATGATGTCATGGGAGAAATTAAGGGTTGTTTTTGAAGTTAGGAGATTCTTAATCAACGAAGGGTATTATAAGTGGGTTTTAAATATATTTTTAGCTTTATTCTCCCATTATGGTTTTTATTCAGAAAAGGGTAAGGATTGCATGGATTTCAGAATGTTAGGAATCTTTTGAGGATATCAAGTGGTGATTGACGACTACTCATATTTTGATCCTACCTGAATCTATAAGGGTATATGTGACCTAATTTGATATTCATGGTATAGTTATTGGGTGTGCATTGATGCAGGATCACCATGTGGTGGCATATGTGTCTTTCCAACTCTGACTAGAAGAGATAAATTAACTAACTTGTGAACTAGAACTAGAAAAAATAATAAATTATTTGAAAAAAAGGTGTTACATCTCTCCAGGGATAAATTTATGGATCAATCAAACCAAAAGATAATGGAATAAATTTTCTACTATAATAACCTGAATCTGAGTTAGAGACGATATGTTTAGTACCTTTACGGGTTCATCTTTGATATTTTCTATACCCCGGGAAAAGGGCAGGTGTAGTAGACACTATAAAAAGAAATATATTAGTGAAAGCTATAAATAATTTTTGTTATGATTGTAATTTGATGTGATTTTTCATGGATTCACCTAGAAGATAAGGTTCATTGTGGAGGCATGTTCTTGGAAAACACTTAGTTGATGAATTCTTTTTTTGGATTTGGTTAGAGAAAAGTAGCCTAATAATGAACTATTCCAATATTCGATGAAACTTAAAAATTTTAGGGAGTTTCCCAATGAATGGCCATTATATCATGAGAAAAATCCTTTGTTCCAAGGGCCTATTCATAGATCCATTATCTTTGTGGAAGGTGGTGTTTTAGGATAACCAACTATTTTAGTGGGTCATTCGTCCGTGGACCATAATGATGTTCTATTACATGCATTTCTAGTTTTGGTAGATAGGCATGATGCATGATATAATTGACTTTCTATCCAGGTGATATACTTTTTAACAAGTTAAATTCCAGCACCAAAGGCCCTTAGGGTTTCTATAACCACTCCCTATTCTTACGAGGAAGTGGGATAAGGTTTCCAGGGACTTTATCATTGGGTTTCCTCATACACTCTAAAGAAGGAACTCCATTTGGGTGGTGATTGACCTTCATAAAAAATCAACCCAATTTATCAAAATCAAGGAATTTGACCAAGATGGATGATTTGGTTAAATTGTATGTTCATGAAATTGTGATACTTCACGGTGTTCCGTCAACTATTATCTAAGACATGGACCCCTATTTTACCTCTTGGTTCTGGAAAGGCCTTCAGAAGGAAATGGGGTCATAGGTTAAAATTAGTATGAAATACCATCCTCAAACTGATGGCCATACTAAGTTGGAAAATAAAATTATAGAATACATGCTATATTCATGCATGTTAGATTTCAGAGGCCCACAGGATACCCAATTGGGATTGGGTGAATTTTTGAATAATAATTGCTACCAATCCTCAATTAAAATGGATTAGTTTTAGGTTATTTATGGATGGACACATTAGAAAACATTATGTTGGATGGATGTGGGTGAAACTTCTCTACTGGGACCAAGCCTAGTTCAAGAGACATCTGATAAATTTCAATTGACCAGTCAGTGGTTTTTGAAAATATAGAGCCTCCATAAGCCATATGATGATTAGTGGAACTAATCCTTGGAATTCTTAGTTGGTGACAAAGATTTTTTAAGGGTGTCATATTTTTTGGGTCACTGTAATCTTGTTAAGTAAGGGAAGTTGATGATGAGGTATGTTAGACTATTTTAGATTATTGAAATAATTGGTAAGGTAGCATACAATTTGGATTTACAATCCTAGTTAACATTGATCACTGATGGGTTCCATGTCTTTTAATTAAATAATTATAACCCAAAACCATCTCAAAATCTAAATTGGTAGGAGATGGAGATAGAATATGACTTGTCCATGTTTAAGAGACTAGTGCGAATTGTGGACTCCCAAGTGAATGTTATTTGGTGAAAATCCATCCCACTAGTTAGGTTTTGGTGATAATAAAAAAAATTATGAGAATGAGACATGGGATGAAAATCATTGGATGGAGGAGCAATATCCACATTAATTCTCTGATCATACATAGATTTAGTATTTTGAGGGAAGAAATTTTTCACGGTAGAGAGAATTTCCACATCCCTGATGTCGTTTTGAGATATTTTATATTTTATTTTTGGTCTTTACATTATTACATGTATTTCATAATATTGTTTTGAGAAAAATGTTGGTTTTTTGTCAGATATAATGAGACACATAGTCGGCACATGGTTTTTAGAAACTGTGTGCCAACCCAGTGCAAACCATCCACCCTAAATGATAGAACTATCCTGATAGCATGGCCTAGAACATGAGATTGTGCCCCTCCAGAACTAACCATGCATCAAAGAAAGGGGAAATATACAAGGCACATGGATAGGTGAACCGACATGTGACCCTTCTAGGAATACCATGTAGCATCTTTTCCCTTTGGATAGAGGTTTTTCACGGTTGGCGCATGGTTTGACCGACTGTGTGGAAAAACCTTATATTCTACTAGATATTAAAAACATGTAAATTACTTTTTACCATCCCTTATTTTAACCCCAAAAAACCTATTTATCTCTCCATTTGGCCTCCCAATCTATATGTTTTCCTCTCTCTCTGTTACCTCTCCCTTAGGCCCCATTTATGTGGGTGATTCAGCTTAGAATATTAAAGAACCTTCAAGTAAATTTATCCTATATTCTATTTTCATTTCATCTTTGTTCAAACTTTCTATTTTCCTAAGTTCTATCTTCTCTAGGGGA
The DNA here is from genome assembly GCA_963277665.1 of Viscum album. Taxonomy (NCBI): domain Eukaryota; kingdom Viridiplantae; phylum Streptophyta; class Magnoliopsida; order Santalales; family Viscaceae; genus Viscum; species Viscum album. The sequence continues at coordinate 1,103,604,497 of OY728155.1, read as the reverse complement.
TTGGTTGGTCTAAAGTGGGTTTAATATTTTTTCTTTGGGTTGGATATTTTTAGTTCTATTGTGCTCTTTCCTTTATAGGATTTCCTCATGGGGAATTTGTGGTTTACATCCAGATTGGTGATGTTTCCAGGCAAGAGGTAGGTAGTTACATACTTTGACATTATTTGATGAATTTAGTATGATTGACTTATTTTCTAAATGAGTTTAAAAGTTGTGAGGGAGGTTTGAAAGGTTCTATTAATGGTATTTAGTGTGTTTTCATGGTTTAATGATTATTTTCCTTTTTTTAAAGAGTTATTTTATTTGAATTATTTTTTATTAAGATTTTGATTACATAAGAGGAGATTTCATGTGATATAGGTATTGGAAAAGAGAACATTGGAATCCTAGGTATCTAGGTGGAAAGGATAAGTATAGTATGTTAGGCGAGTTGATAGGGCTGAGGCCTCATCTCCCTAATAGGATTATATAACAACACTAACTAGAAATTGATGATGGGGATTGGTTGCTTCAAGAATGAGACCAACTATAGTGTCTAAGATGTGATCACCAATATTTTGAGGATCCTAGGAACCCACTAACTATAGAACATTAGTGATTTTATATGGAAATAATTTTATTCTTATCATTCATATTTTTGTCACATTTATTTCCTCTTTAATTTCAAATCATGTTTTATTTAAATTGTATATTTATTTTCCTAAAAACTAGCATGATACTTTGTCACCTAATGTCATTTCATAGAATAATTTTTTTTGGTATTCTACTTTTCACTTTGGGTCACACCCTAAATATACCCTCAGATGCATATATACTTTGTTATGTTTGAACCAGGTAAATAAAATACTCCCCATGGTTGTGGTGGTTCTATGTGATAGGGGTTTCTTATTTCACATGTGTTTGTAGAGGTGGAATGAGGGAGTATACCTATATGTTCCATGTAGTCTTGTAGGTCTAGTTGTCCCCCATTCCCATTTTTGTTATTTTTTATTTTAATTTTAAATGTTAAATATTTAACTCATGTTTTTGTGTTTTCCTTTGATATCTTGTATTATGACTATTTATTATGATGTGATGTAAGTTTTGTTTATTGCTGTTTAATAATATAATGGAATAAATCATTCCCAAATATGTAATGAATTCCCATACACTATTTTCCATCCTATGGGGAACAGAAACCCCCTTAATCCCATTCCATGGGCCGGGTCGGGTGTCTGGTTTGATGGAATATTTTATTTGTTCATAACAACCATCATAACTTTCCTATGTAACCAAACCACCCCTTGGGTGTGCTGGGTTTGACACTTTCTAGTGATATATCCAAAATTAATTAATTTAATTACTAAGGACATGCACACTTTTTCTTATTATAATTTATTATATTATACATGATTACTAATATGGACTATAAACATTAAAGGTGTAGCCTACTTTGATGCATCATTAGATTCATAAGGGAATGACATGTGCACTCAAAGTACACCACCCATATTCTTTGATGAAAATTCCAAGAGAGAAATACATCTTGGATTTGGTTCTTGTCTTACACTAATGACTTCCATGACATGGAATAGAAAACTCAACCCCCTAATCTAGAAACATTATAATTATTAGGTTGATCTCCTTAGTTTGTACTGATGTCATTGTTCAAGGACTACCTAGGGTTAGCCCTTTGGACTCAAATTGAGGCATGCCAAATTACCAAGGATATAATTACTTGGTTTATTTAGAATCTTCTAAGAGTGAAATGAACAGGTTCATGTCTTGGATTACATTCGATACCCTAGCTGCTACCATTTTTGACTACCATGAATGGGCTAGACCTTTAAGGGTAAATAATTCCTTTAGTCCCCTATAGATTCCATGTGATTATATTACTAGGATTCATCGACCAAGTTTCTTGATTCCCTAAACAATTAATGATTATATGATCAATGATATCTCGATTAGAATGAAGGAGGTATGCAGAGACCCAAATCGTGACGTACATGGACATTACATTACTTTTGCGGAATACTTAATACATAACAAAAACAGACAGCAAAGTAACATAATAGTTTAGTGTCTTTGGAAACTTGGAACATAATCTTCTAATCATGGTGAAAGATCTTCAACATCTCCCATAAAGATCTTCCCCTTTTTTTCTTACCTAAAACCTTTCTTTATATCCTGGGGAAAATAAAAAATAAAAAGGGTGAGATCAAATGCTCAGTAAAGGTAAACATAGAGAACATAAAACAATCCATAAACATTTGAATGAAAAAACTTGAACATAAAATTTAAACATCAAAATCTTGAGCAAAGGCATTAATCTTGGAAGTACGTAAGGAATATATCATAGTGGAACATCAATCATGATAAAAAATCATGGGAATAAAACATGTAATTTTATAAAACCATTAAGTACATGATATGATTTTTATAGTAGCCAATTCATTACTACCAAGACCATCTTAGTGGACAAAGTCCCTTTTTGAATCGAGTTCACTCCTCGTTCCAGTCCAGTATCACTGAACCAGATTAACTTACCGTTCCATCCATTTCTATCTCATGATATATAAATACTTACCCAATGCATTGGAGGGAGATTTAGGTAACACCCATATCATAATTAAATAATTCTTACTTGTGCCACGAAATAAACATAAATCAGTCATCATAACCCAAAGAGTAAAATGGGTTTCATAAACATCATCCCATCATAACATAATCCATATAAAACAAATGGATATCATTTCATCATAAGAAAAGTGAAACCATTTAAATCATAGAGAACTTAGACTTGAAACATACACATATGAAATAATGTCATCTTAGATGGAAAATAGTTTTGATAAAACACTTGAAATGAATTCTTGAGGAAAATATTCTTTCTTCTTCAAAATCATTTTATTTTCACAAAATGTCATGAAATTTTAAAAGTAAAGTATTTTTTTTAAAATAGTCGTTAAATCTTGTAGAGTAAGATTCATGAAAATAAGGTGTTATAAAAACCATAAAAATCTGTTCATGCCGTATAAGTTAAAAAACATTCTCCTCATACTTTTTCTAGAAAAGTCAAAAAGTACCTCGTATGGTGAAAAAAAGATTCCTTACACACCATGTAGTAAAAGTAAAAAATTGGTAAAAGTTACATTAAACATACATGAACCCATTTTTAGAAAACAGGGACATGGATGATAAATATAACCCCAGTAAATACTTAAAAATAAACAATCCAAGATAAAAACGAGATTGGAAATGTTATCCCTTACCTTAGGTCTGATATGCTTCGTATATATACAAAACTCCTGTATAATGATTTAAATAATGTCATTTACTTATTACAGAATCATATTCATTGTTATGATATCATATATGGTTCACTTATGACTTTATATTACCTGTTCTTTTGTAATTCCATGTTAAAGTAGCGTTTTGGGTAAAATCGTTTTATTTATCGTACGTGTTTGGAATTGTTGTTCTTGATATTATTATTACTTATATCATGATTTACTTACTTAAGGAATTTAAATCATTATTTATATATCATATATATTCAGTATTCATATATATATAATATATAGATAAATGAAATGAAATACACCGTTCATGGAGACGGTAGGTTGTACATATGCATGAACGTTGTTTTCCGTTCCTTATTGACTTGAATGGAAGTAAGTAGATGACACATATATATATACCTAAATCCAGTATCTTTATCATGTCATATATTTAATTATTATTCATTATATATACTTTATAATCATTCTTGAATGGTTAACATGGAGAATGAATCTCATCGCATCTGGGAGACGGTAATCTGTACGTACGCACGAGCGTTGATATCAATCCCATAATTATTGAATTGAACAAGAGTAGATGATATAATATCTCAGAATCAGTATTATGTTATAATAACTATATATATTTATTCTTTACACCATTATACCCATCCAAATAAGGTGGTGGTGGAAAAACAGATTACACCACGACGTGGAGACGGTATTTCGTACGTACGCAGACGCGGTGATTTCATTTTACGTAGGATGGATAGAAGGTGAAATGGGGTTGTTTAATATTTATAATAACATATAAGTATATTATTGATATTTATTTTATTACTTTTTAATGAAACAACTAATGAAGAAGAAGTTGAAGAATAAATAAACTTGAAAGAATCGGTAGAATAGATTACCTCTTCTTCGACACACCTCTTTTAATCTTCCTCAAATGGCACTAGAGATGGTATTTTTAGGAGACCATAACCTATATAATCATTCTAGGGAAGATTAGAATGGAAATGGGCAGGGTTTGGCAGAGATTCAAGGCTCAAAATTGTGTAAAGAGAAGAGGGAGGAGGTGCCCTTTTATAAGGGAGGAGTGCGGCACCTTAGGAAAAACATAAAATATTATTTTATAATAAAGTCATATTCGGTTTTTAATAGCTCCAAATTGATTTATTTAGAAGATAAGGTTGGGATGGGTCTAAATCCCCTCACCCAATATGTTTTAGATAGGTTTATGTTACTATTTTAACCTTATCATTTAGATTTAACTATAAGTTAAATAATTTAACTTTTACCCTGTCTTTTTGTTTTCTTACACTATATGGTTAATAAACTTACAATAACAAGACAGAAGAACCCCAAGTTGGTAATTATTAATATATATAACATTATCTAAGTCATTTTTATGAACCTTAGATTTTTAGGAATAAAATAACAATTAATAATATAATATTTGTTTTAAAAACTATTTTATGTCAATTTTGACACTTTGGTAATTCATTTTTTGTGAAAATCATAACAGAACTATTATTTCTAAAAGGTTGATTACATCAATAATAAAATGTAATATTAACCTATAAAATTATTTGAATTCATAAAATGTTTAAAATTACATTTATTTGGATATTTATAACATCAATTATGTTAATATTTCATTAATAAGGTAATTAATGCTTCATCATTGTGTCATGAATAAATTAAATTATTTAAAGTAAAAAAATTATAAATAAAATACCATTATGTAGTAAATTTTTTTAGTTTTCTAATGAATATTTATAGTCAAATTTATCATATGTATAACCCTATATTAAAAATGTTTTAGTTATTAAACATTGATTTTAACTAGTTTAACTCTCCTTTAAATAAAATAATAATAAGTGTCATAATCTAATCCAAGTGGACCTAAAGGGTAATATATTATTCCTAAGATTGTTTTTGGTCGATTTAAACTTATCCAATAGAATTAGTACATGTTTTAGGGTAATAATAATATCATTTTTATTCTTAATTACCCTATTTACTTTTAACCGTGGTAAATAAAAGTAAAAAATTACTATTCACCAAAAATTATTTTTATCTTAATGAACCAAATTTTACTCCTTGATATTAACCGTGTGTCTAATATTTTTTAAATTTAACTCACAGTAGTGGTAAAATTAAGTTTTATGTACAATTGCAAATGCTCTTATGATGTGGGTAAAAGACGGTTAAAAGTTCAATAATTTTTTTTATATCAAAAATTATTATAAAATGGATCCAATGAATTAAATTGAACTTATATAATTATTATGTATCTATTTTGACCTAAAAATAAAATAAATTATTATTTAAATAAACAGTCGGTTTTAACCAATAACTCAGTGACTTCACTATTCATCAAAAATTGAATGTTTTTAAAAAAATACCAAAATTTCACCCAAGGCTAATTTCGATATTACGAATCCAAAAATGAAGTCCATTTTGAAATATTAAATTTATAAAATTTTAAAAAGTGGGTATTACTATTCATAACGGTTAGTTTTTATAATATTTTAATAACATATCTTTGTTTTGTAAAACTCAGTATTGTGTACCACACACGCTATCGTTGAAGGTCACGATTGCGTGTAAAGAAAGGAAAGTCAGGGGTATGTATAGTGAAAGAATCATTTGTTTTTGTGTATAATAGAATCCATCCATATTTCATTTATACATTGAATATATATATATATATACACTCAATGTTTCGAATATGAAATTTTGTGTAACACAATCCAAGAATAGTGTTGCGTATACTGCAACCCAATACGGTGTTGCGTATAGCACAAGATAATATTGGTGTAGCGTAAAAGACAAGACATAAAATAAATTAAAAATAATACTTCTCATAAAATATCGGGGTGTTAGATTCTACCCCCTTAAAATGAATTTCACCCTTAAAATTCATCGGGGTTATAAATCATTTACTACTTGAAAGTTTCTTTCATAGAAACCCACATCGTAAAAAAGAATACTATAACCTAATTTTAAAAACTAATGTATGAAACGTAATTGTTACCCAAATCAACTCATCACTGGGATTCCAGATAGGATAACATAGGTGAAAATATGGATATAGAAGAGAAATATAACCATCAACTTCTGATGAAGAGTTGTAGAGGACATGGCTATGATAAAGCCAACAATCACAAAGCCAAAAATTTGTGATGATGTAAGGTACCATCTGATTCATCAGATATGAGGGAACTAGGAAAAAATTTTTGGTATTCAAGATCATTTCCCAAATGTTGAATAATTTTTGAATTAAAATAAATACTTACATTATTTTGGTACAATCTTACTGTTGCTCATGCCTTGAACAATGTCCACTTCACCTCTTAATGAAATGAAGTTGAATTTGTCTTTGCAAAGTTTTAGCTAATCATGCGATAGAATGATAGGTCAAACATAAGGTTAGAAAAAGTTATATACATAAGTCCATATATGGTGAGATTAATCGTATATGGTTCCAAAAATGGACTTATATTTCATCTATCATACCGCTTCATAAAATAAAACTAGTTTATACAAACTATGGACTTCCTGTAGGCCAAAGGTAAGCAATAAAGGCCTATCATACATCAGTTGTGGGTTCGATTCCTGAAACCTTGTCCGACTCGATGGGTTGTCTCCCATCCTACAGGTTGTCCCTTTTTCTAAAATTACACTATTATAACATTCCAGAAATAATATCAAGAAAAAGTTCTATCCTTAAACAATACTATCTGATGTCCAACATAATCCACTCCAATATTTAGGCTTATCCAAAATACATATGTCCAATCTCATAGATTAAAGAAAATGATTTTTTGAAAGGTCACATAACAAGCATGTGAATACCATTATTTATCCCACATATATCATAGGATATATCATGTTGGTCGCATTCCAAAAATGTAAATTCCTTAATCATGTATTACCATAGAACCTTAGTGAAAACATGAGTGAGGCCAAAATTTAACTCTTTCCACATACCGAAATCCCAAAATTTCTATATATTCAAACCATGATATCACATTGTCCTTATATCAATCATGATCTCATAAATACTATCAAACATTTCATTTTCTCTTTATCCCTTCATTATGCACATATCATCTGCTTTCCAAAATATTTGAATCACTTTTCATGGTTACTGGTATCATATAATTATTTAAAACCACAATAAACCAATACATTGATATTCCAATACTATAAATTAGATTCCACAACATTATTTTGGAATCCCATTACATAAACACATAATCATTCCACTACATCGTTGTCATACTCAACATTGCCAATAGTTATTGCATGTGACTTCCCTTTGTCATTTACCTTAAGATGTTTTTGAGGTCCATCATCATTAAACCTTGGATCAGGGCATTGGTTAACATAATTCCACATTTCCTTGCACTTGTATAATTGAAGTGTTGGTGGAGCATTATCTATAGTCTTTTCTCTATTCACGTCATTAGAAACCTTTTTCCCATTACATAGGCACTCAACTACTCTGTGACATTCTTTTCCACACTTGAAACATTTTCTAGTACCTTTTAAAGAGTCTCCACCATGCTTCTTTCTACACTTTGAGCATAAAGAAACATTCACCTTCTTTTCACCATTGTTCTGAGATTTTTCCTTGAACTCCATCTTTCGTTTCTTGTCAAAACCATGAGATGGATATGTAAAACCAACTTCCAGTTCTAACTTGATAGCACAACACACAATTTTATCATAGATATTGAGGTCTCTTATAGCTAATACCCTTCGAAGACATGGTTTTAAGCCACTGAAGAATCGATCAACTTTACTTTCAGGTTCAATGATAAAGCCAGATGCATACCTTGAAAGCCTTGTAAAATTATTTTTGTATATACCAACAGATTCATCATCCTTATGCTTAAGCTCAAGGAACTCCTTTTCCATATTTTCTTGAAGAATACGAGGGAAATACTTACTAAAAAACAAGTTCTTGAACTCGTCAGAATCCATGGATTCAATTTCATCTTGGGGCCTTGTATTCTTAATTAGAGTCCACCACTGGTCTGCTTCACCTTCTAAACAGTAAAAAACTAAAATGAATTTTTCATATTTTGAACAATGAAGTATGGAAAATATCTTTTCAATGGTACTGATCCATTTTTCACCAACAAGTGGATCAGAAGACCCATTGAAATACGGTGGATGTTGCCTCATGAAGGACTCAATAGAATATTGTTCCCTCTCTGATCATTTGGAAATCCAGAATGATTCATAGCTTGTGTAAGTATAGCAATAAGGTTTTGCACTCCATATACCATCACATTTGGTTGGTCAGGAGTACAATCATTAAATTTTCCATTACATTGATCAACACAGTTCCTTCGGGTTCCAGCCATCGTCTAAAACCCAAAAAGAACAGTGTGAGAGGCAAAAATCATGCTAGGAAAACAACCTAATAAAGGGGGAGTACCTTAAATATCTAACATCTTAGGTTTAATTATAATATCGTTACCATAATTCTAGGACTATAACTAATACTTATACTTAACCTTAGGGGAATCCCTAGACATACCTTAGAAATATCTCTAGGGATCTCACTAAATTTCTCGCACCCCAGTTTCCAAAGGTTTACTAAACCTTTCCTCTGATACCAACTGTAGAGACCCAAATCATGACGTACATGGACATTACATTACTTTTGTGGAATACTTAACACATAAAAAAAACAGACAACGAAGGACCGTAATAGTTTAGTGTCTTTGGAAATATGGAACATAATCTTCTAATCATGGTGAAAGATCTTCAATATCTCCCATAAAGATCTTCCCATTTGGTTTTCTTACCTAAAACCTTTCTTTATATCCTGGGGAAGAGAAAACATAAAAAGGGTGAGGTCAAATGCTCAGTAAGGGTAAACATAGAGAACATAAATCAATCCATAATCATTTCAATGAAAAAAGTTGAACATAAAATCTAAACATCAAAATCTTGGGCAAAGACATAAATATTGGAAGTACGTAAGGCATATATCATAATGGAACATCAATCATGATAAAATAGCATGGGAAGAAAACATGTAATTATGGAAAACCATTAAGAACATGATATGATTTCTATAGTAGCCAAGGCATTGCTTCCAAGACCATCTTAGTGGACAAAGTCCCTTTCTGAATCGTGTTCACTCCTCTTTCTAGTCATGTATCACTGAACCAGATTAACATACCATTCCAACCATGTGTATCTCATGATATATAAATATTTACCCAATGCATTGGAGGGAGATATAGGTCCCACCCATCTCATAATAAAATCATTCTTACTTGTTCCATAAAATAAACATAAATCATTCATCATAACCCAAAGAGTAAAATGGGTTTCATAAACATCATCCCATCATAACATAATACATATAAAACAAATGGATATATTTTCATCATAATAAAAGTGACACCATTTAAATCATAGAGAACTTATTCTTGAAACATACACATATGAAATAATGTCATCTTAGATGGAAAATGGTTTTGATAAAACACTTGAAATTAATTCTTGAGGAAAATATCCTTTCTTCTTCAAAAAATTATTCTTTTCACAAAATGTCATGAAATTTTAAAAGAAAAGGATTTTGTTGAAAATAGTCATGAAATATTTTAGAGTAATCTTCATGAAAATAAGGTGTTATAAAAACTGTAAAAATCTGTTCATTCTGTATAAGTTAAAAAAACATTCTTCTCATACTTTTTCCGGAAAAGTCAAAAAGTACCTCGTATGGTTAAAAAAATAAATATTCCTTACACACCATGTAGTAACAGTAAGAAATGTGTAAAAAGTACTTTAAAAATGCATAAAATCATTTTTATAAAACATGGACATGGATGATAAACATAACCCCAGTAAATACTTACGAATAAACAATCTCGGATAAAAATGAGATTGGAAAAGTTATCCCTTACCTTATGTCCGATATTCTTCGTACGTATCCGAACCTCCTATATAATTATTTAAATAATGTCATTTACTTATTATAGAATCATATTCATTGTTATGATATCATATATGGTTCACTTATGACTTTATATTACCCGTTCTTTTGTAAATTCCATTTTAAAGAAGTGTTTTGGGTAAAATCGTTTTATTTATCGTACGTGTTTGGACTTGTTATTCTTGATATTATTATTACTTATATCATGATTTACTTACTTCCATAATTTAAATCATGATTTACATAACATATATATTGAGTATGTATATATATATAATAGATAGATGAATGAAATGAAATACACCGTTCATGGAGACGGTAGGCCGTACGTACGCATGAACGTTGTTTTCCTTTCCTTATTGACTTGAATGGAAGTAGGTAGATGAAACACACACACACATATATATATATACATAAATCCGGTAGATTTATCATTTCATATATTTCATTATTGTTCATTATATATACTTTATAATCATTCTTGAATGGTTAACATGGAGAATGAATCTCATCGCGTCGTGGAGACGGTAATCCATACATACGCACGAGCATTGATATCATTCCCATAATAATAGTATTGAATTGAATTAGATGATAAAATATCTCATAATCAGTATGATTTTATAATAACTATATATAGTTATTATTTACACCATTATACCCATCCAAATAAGGTGGTGGTGGAAAAACAGATTACACCACGGCGTGGAGATGGTATTCCGTACGTATGCACACGCGGTGATTTCATTTTCTGTAGGATGGATAGAAGGTGAAATGGGGTTGTTTCATATTTATAATAACATATCACTATATTAGTTATAATGATTTTATTACTTTATAATGAAACAACTAATTAATAATAAGTTGAAGAAGAAATAAACTCGAATGAATCGGTAGAAGATATTACCTCTTCTTCGACGCACCTCTTTTAATCTTCCTCTTATGGCACTAGAGTTGGTCTTTTGAGGAGACCAGAACCTCTATAATGATTCTAGGGAAGCTGAGTAGGGAAATGGTCATAGGTTGACCGAGCTTTAAGGCTCAAAATTGTGTAAAGAGAAGAGGGAGGAGGTGCCCTTTTATAAGGGAGGAGAGGGGCACCTTAGAAAAAACATAAAATATTATTTTATTATAACGTCATATTTGGTTTTTAAAAGCTCCCAATTGATTTATTTACAATATAAGGTGGGTATGAGTCGAAATACTCTCAACCAATAGGTTTTAGACAAGTTTAGGTTACTATTTTAACTTTATAATTTATATTTAACTATAAGTTAAATAATTTATCCTTTACCGTGTCTTTTTGTTTTCTTACACTATATGGTTAATAAACTTACTATAACAAGCCAAAAGAACCCCAAGTGGTTCATTATTAATATATATAACCTTATCTAAGTCATTTTTTCTAACCTTAGATTTTTTGGAATAAAATAACAATTACTAATATAATATTTGTTTTAAAAACTATTTTATGTCAATTTTGACACTATTTGGTAATTGATTTTTATGAAAATCATAACAAAATGATTAGTTTGAAAAAAATTAATTATATCAATACTAGAATGTCATATTAACATATAAAATTAGTGTAATTAATAAAAAGTCTAAAAATACATTTATTTGGGTATTTATAACATCAATTATGTTAATATTTCATTAATAAGGTAATTACTCCATCATCATTGTGGCATAAATAAATTAACTTATTTAAAGTCTAAACATTATAAATAAAATACCATTATGTAGGAAATATTTTGAGATTTCTAATTAATATTTATAATTGAATTTATCTTATGTATAACCCTATATTAAAAATGTTTTATTTATTAAACATTGATTTTAACTCTTTTAACTCTCCTTTAAATAAAATTATAATAAGTGTCATAATCTAATCCAAGTGGACCTAAAGGGTAATATTTTATTCCTAAGATTGTTTTTGGTCAAATTAAACTTATCCAATAGAATTAGTACATGTGTTAGGGTAATAATAATATCATTTTTACCCTTAATTACCCTATTTACTTTTAACCGTGTTAAATAAAAGTAAAAAGTTACTATTCACCAAAAATCATTTTTATCTTATTGAACCACATTTTACTCCTTTATATTAACCATGTCTCTCAGATTTTCTAAATTCAACTCATAGGAGCGGTAAAATTAAGTTTTATGTACAATTGCAAATGCTCTTAGGAGGTGGGTAAAAGAGGGTGAAAAGTTCAATAATTTTTTTTATATCTAAAATTTTTATAAAATGACTCCAATGAATTACATTGAACTTATATAAGTATTATATATCTATTTTTACCTAAAAATAAAATAAATTATTATTAAATAAAAAGTCAGTTTTGACCAATAACTCAGTGATTTCACTATTCATCAAAAATTGAAAGTTTTCAGAAAAATACCAAAATTTCACCCATGGATAATTTAGATATTCCGAATCCAAAAATGATGTCAATTTTGAAAGATTAAATTTATAAAATTATAAAAAGTGGGTATTACTATTCATAATGGCTAGTTTATATAATATTTTAATAATATATCGTTGTTTAGTGAAACTCGTTATTATGTACCACACACGCTATTGTTGAAGGTCGTGATTGCGTGTAAAGCAAGCCATGTCCGGGTTGCGTGTCGTGCAAGATTTCTTTGTTGTTTTGTATAATAGAATCCAACCAAATTTCTTTTATAAATTGAATATATATATATATATATATACACTCAATTTTGAAAACATGAAATTTTGTGTAACACGATCCAAGAATAGTGTTGCGTATACTGCAAGCTAATACGGTGTTGCGTATAGCGCAAGATAATCATGGTGTAGCATAAAAAACAAGACATAAAATAAATTAAAAATAATAATTCTCATAAAATCTCGGGGTGTTATAAGGTTGGGTCAGCTGGGTATTCCATGAGGAACCCGAGATTACATGGATTTTGATTACTATATTTCTTTTATTTATAATACCTACCCAATTTAGGGATTGTATTCACATACTATATTTTCATTAGAAACTATTGGTGGTGGCTTATTGAGTTTTACTCACACACTATTCAATATACCGTTTGGTTCTCAGATAGACTTCATGGATATATAAAATTACCAGGGAAAGCGACCTCTTATGGATGCTTGATCTATTTTCTGTTGGGAGTAAAGGATTAATCCAAGTGCTTGATATTCTCATGGAGATATAATTTTTGGTATTTTGATTCATTTTTATATATTTACACTATATGCATGACTTCTTTATTTTTTATATTCATTATATCATTTGTATATAATACTAGTACTTATTATTTTTCTCTATATTATTAATTATATGGATGTTCTCAATATTGTTTCCACTTATTATTAAAAAAATTTAGTTATTTACCACTATGTTCCACTTTGATAAAGAGAGTATAGTCTCCCTAGTGTACCACCACACACCATCACTACTAGTCTGTAGCCTCTGGTGTATGTGGAGGTATGCTTGAGGCCATGTGTCCATCGATTTTGGATACTCATGAGTGAACCTAGGTCAAGGCTTCATAATGTGGGATCACTAATTTTTTTAGTATGTGAGTCAGTCGAGGGAGTACCTCACCCAACTATCCCTAGCTAACATGACATTCTTCTAGAAGGTTTAGTGCGAAGAACTACACATTTTCTATGAATCATTATATGTTAATGGTGTATCTCACATGCTATTATAACTTCCTTTCTATGTATGAATCCATACATCTCATAGATAACATAATTAGGGAACCATACCTAAAAAATGCATAAATTTTGGTTGATGAAGTATTTATCACTAATTAAAATGAACCAAGATAAACATGACAGGAATAATAAATTAATATCTTGATTTTAGTTATACATCTCACAAACAATTGCACAATCCAAGGACCTAATGGTTTATTATCTTAGAGATTACTTATATAAATAATTTATTTTACAACACTTATGAAAAATTCATCATAATCATAATCTCATAGAACTTTTCTAGATATATCATATGATATAATAATCTTCATACCCAATGTAATGGTAATATAAAAATATAGTAATCTTAGATGCTCAGTAAGGGAAAGCATATAATTATTTTTTAGATTATAAACATGAAAGAGAACATCATAAAGACATAAATATCTCGATAAAAGATCAAAATACCTAGTTGGTAGTCATAAAACAACATATGGTAACATAAAATCATAACTATGTTTTTATGGATGTGAAAAAATTAGGACATGGTTTAAAATACGTATCAATAATCATAAAACATGTGAGAAAAATATAAAAGTGTTGAAGAATTTAAAATAAATAACCTTGAAAACATGAAATATCATGGAAATGAAATGAATATTAAAAATTAGAAAAAACATGATAAACAACTTAAAAATAGTGCACAACCATAATCATGTAAAAACCTTATGGGAAAAACCATTATTCTTTTACCTATGTGAACAAACTCATTATGTTCATGCTTGAAAATGTGGGGAAACCCATGATTCCCACACCAATGTGAATAAACTAATTATTTCCATTCTGGAATATATCATGGGATATAATCTTAAACTAATGAATTGGAGGGTGATATAATACCCCACCCATCATCATCCATTCATATACATGTTACTTAAAATCAATCATAAACATATGTAAATGAACCCATGAATAAAATAAGTTTCTTAAAATTTCTATAACAAATAACATTACATAAACATAAAAGATCATAAGATATCAAAAATATAATTTTAAAAAATGAATCATATCATAATAAATCATAGATCATGATCAAAACATCACTTTATAAGAGATAGTATGTGGAGGAAAATAGATGGGAAAATGAAAATTTATTCACATAACTTTTTAAACATTGTTATAAAAGATGAAGTAAAAATTACTTTTGTAAATATTTTAATAAGGGAATGATAAGACTCTATAAATCTTTATTATAAATATTTATAAACTAAATATACTTGTAATATATTATAGTTATTAAAATTATGGTGTGAAAGATAAAAAGTCTATTTCTAAAGGATCAAAAACCCTTCTCCTTAATATTTTAAAATACCTTTACCCATATCAAAAAATGAGTATTAAAATTAAATATTAAAATTGGTAAAGATAATTATGAGAATCATAGAAAATAATCCACATTTTATTTTCTAAAAATAGAGGATAACATTGGTGGAATGGAAAATTTGGACATAGAAAGACAGATTCATCCGTAAGAATGGAAGTTGTCCCATCTAATGCTACACTTTTAACCTAGAATAAATTTAATTAAAGAATATATTATTGAATATGATAAGTAATTTAACTAGATAATATAATTAAAAATAATATAATATAGATTAATTTTAGGATCAAATAAATCTTGAAAAATTGTATTCAAGTAAGAAAATATATGACCCAATGAATTATAAATTGAGTCGATGAAACCCTTACCTTAAACTCTCTCTTAGTTGATCAAAATATAACCTTCTATATTACAAAAATAACTATGTATGAATCATATTTAAGAAAAGTTTTCGCATCCAAAAAATTTTATAAAATAAATTTATATAGATACCCTTGAATGATAAAAGAGTTTGTTATCCCTAACATGAAGAATAAAAATAAATAATGATTTTAGCAGAATGATGGGTTTAAAAAAGGATTGTGGAATGGTTTAATGAGTGAAACTGGTAGTATCATTTTATTAGAAAATAATTTTGATATAAAATGATTTATTAGGAACATGTGGAATCATAATCACATGGAAATAAAAATTATTATAACAAAGTAAGAGTGTGAATTGAAAAGAGGAGGGAGATAATCAATGAGTTATTACAACAATATCATAGCTATAAAAAAGGGTACTAAATTTTTTAAATGAGAGAGAAGGGAAATATCTAATAATTAGGGAATACATTTTACAGTAAATCACGAACACATGTTATAATAATCATATGTAAATAAGAATGGATTACAAAAAAGTTACTTCCAACAAAAGGAGGAGGAGAACCCTTTTCTTTTTAAGTAGGTTCTTAGAGCATGGGAGGACTACTTATAACCTTAGAAACTCCCTGGGATGAATGTAGATAAGTACACGGATGTGATATTAATGATAAATTCAATTTTTTGTGTAGATTCATGAGATAATGGGTTGGAGTGAGCTCCTTTAATAGGTGAAAAGAGGTATTTCTTCATAGAAAACAAGGGTTAGGTAAGGGATAAAAATATAATCACATGAGTGTTAGGTGAGTTTGGTGAGTAATGTGAATTAGGTGGGGAAATGGAATGTGAGACATGTGGGTATGAATTTAATACCTAATAAGTATTTCTATAAGGAATGAGTGACATTTTGATCATTAAAAAATCATGATACATTATTTAATAATTGTACCCTTATTAATCTTTATTAAAAATTAATCATTGTAATTATTTTGTTACGAAAAATATTATATGGCCAATATTAAAAAAATTATTATAAATCCCAATATAGGATCCATTTAACCTAATTTAATTTATACATAGTAGTAAATTTCCATTTAAAATAAAATTTATTATTTCTTGAGAAATTTTTTTTGTAGAAAATTTTATTCTAATCATCAAGTGTTCTTAATATTATTTAACATTGATAACCAAATAAATTAGAGTTAATTTCTATTTATATATTTTTTGATATTAAAGTCTTAATTTAAAATATATCTATTTAATTTAAAACATCACAATATTTATAAAAGTATCATTCTTTAAAAAATAATTATTTTATCACGGTAACTAAATTTTTCTCAAGGTAACATAATTTTATACCCAAAAATGAAATTTATCTTATTACATGATATTAAAAGTTTTATGTAATTATAAAAAAAATTATAAAATAATATTCTTGAAGTTGATAAAAGTTAATTTTAATATTACAATAGATAACATATAAAATCTTTTTTTTTTAAATGTTATTTTTAAAATTAAAAATTTTGTGTGGTATGAATTTCTCAATTTTATTGAAATTAATGATGTAAATTGGTTTATTATCGCACAAATAAGAGTTATGTGACTTAAAAATAAATCAAAAAATGAATATTAATGTTAAAATTTTTAATTAAAAAGGTATAATCCATTTTTAATTTAGAATAGAATGTTACTTATGTTCTAAAATATTGAACACAGGTAATCTAAGTAAAAAATGATATTATAAAATAAATAGTTTTACAACATAAAAAATATTTAATTAAATAATTTTTTATAAACTTCTAAGTATTTCTCATATATTTAAAATGTCATAAAATTAAAAAAATTGATAGAAACTGTAATTTTCATTATCACTTAAAATTCAACTATTTTAGAAAAACTATAAAAATGCATTTTTGGAAACATTTCAAATAATGTAATAAAAATTGAAATTCATTGGTAAAATTTTAAATTCTAAAATTTTTAAATTTAAATTTTTTATTGAAATGAAATATATAAATAAAAACTTAATTTATAGAAATTTTCAATTTTAAAACATTTGGTGTGCTTAAAATGATTTTTTTTATGAATATATGATTGATTAAAATATATTAATTACTAGTGTTTTTATTATTCTTAAATTTTCTTAATAACAAATATATCATGGCACATTTTATTTTGGTGATGCATGTGAAGTAAGTTATCAAACATAGTATTAATTTAGAAAACATATATTTCAAAATCTCAATTTGTTACATTCTCCCCCCTTAAATAATTGTTTATTACACAATTTTAAATTTAGTTCATTAAAAGAAGAATAAATTATTTCCATAATAAAATCATGATATGTATTTTACTAAGATATCAAACTCACATATCCTTGGTAAGACTATGAAAATATGTATCCAAATATGCTTCTTGTGGAGTTCATAAGGACATTCCTTGACCAACTTCATTTTCTTGATCCTATTTCAAATAAAATACTATAACAAAAAGGTTATTATCAAAATATATTAAATTATCAAATGAATACAAAAAGTCAATCATAATATTTTTTCTCTAATGAAAACATTTTTTCATCCTATTATACTTTTGAATCAACTATGATATAATTGGACCAACCTATAAAACCTTCAATTTAGCCTAGGTTTTATGTTGTCATATTATTATTATGATCTATAACCTATAAAATCATAAAATTACTATATATTTAAATACTTTATATTGTTTTTCTATAGAGTTTGTATATAACCAAATAATGTCATGTAGGAGTTTCAAACTAGGTGTGCAGTTTGGCTTTTTTGTTGTGCACTGGGTGATGATTGAGTTAATACTCAACAATACATTTCTAAGGATATCACCCATAGGTACATATATTATATATTCTTATTGATATTTTAATATATATATAAAGATATATATTTTATAGGATAATAATACAATAACTATTGTACAAAAACATCAAGATGTTATACTATACTTAAACTTATCCCTTAGAATTTTTCCTAGGGTTTTCATTAATGTTCTCTAAACTAATGTCCAAAAATAAATAAACCCTACTACGATAACATATAATGATACCCAAGTTAACCATGATATAATTAATTTATGAATCTCATTATTTATGTAATACATCTCACAAATAATCACCCAACATAAGGACCTAAAGGTTTAGTGTCTTGAAGATTAGCTACATAAAAAATTGTTTTACCACACCAAAAAACATATATCCATAATGATGATCCTCTATTTCCTTCCTATAAATATCACAAGATATAGTCATCTTAACACCCTAGTTAATGGAAACATAAAAATAGGTTAGCTCATATGCTCAGTATGGAAAAACATATCATAATAAATCAAATCATAAACATGAAGAAGATTATGGGGAAGACATAAATATATTAATAAAATATCATAAAATAATTGATGATAGTTATAAAACATTATAATTAAACATCATATAAAAAAAATCCTAAAAATTATGACATGTAAAAAATATATATCAATAATTATAAAACATTTGAGCACAATATTACTTTAAAAATATAGTTTAATCATAACACCTTGAATTTCATGGAAATAAAAAACATCACAAAAAATTGAATAACTTGATAAAAAAACTTCGATATTTGGAACACCAAAAATATAGGAATGTTTTTCTCTTAAAACCCATCATGACGATGCCCATGTGAACAAGCTCATTATGCCCATGCCTAAAAATGTGGAAAAAACCCGTCATACCCACACTCATGTAAACTAAATCATTATGACCATGCCTGAAAATATCATGAGATATAATCTTAAACCAATGAATTAGAGGATAATATATTACCCCACCCAAAATCTTCCACAGACATGAATTCCACTTAAAATCAGTCATAAACATATCTAAATGAACCAATAGAAAAAAGAATGAGTTTCTTAAACATTATAAAAAACATCACATAACATTAATTTAAAATATCATAGGATATTAGACATATAATTTTTCAAAATTAATAATTTCATAATAAAATAAATTGTATGATAAAAACAACAATTTATTATGTATAGACCTTCGATGAAAAATATAATTGAAAATACAAATTTTTTCACAAAAACATTTAAACATTATTATAATAGATATAGTTCATATTAATTTCAAAAAAATTTCTTGATAAGGGAAAGATAATAATTTAGAAAACCTTATTATAAATACTTACATAAAATATATACTTAAAAGGAATAATGGTTAAACAAGGTGAACTTTAAGATAAAACATTTTATTTTTAGATGATGTAAAACCCTTTTCTATAATATTTTGAAATACCTTTAATGACATTATAAAAAGAGTATTGTACATTACTTTTTAAAAATGGGTAAATATAATCGTGTGAATCATAGAAAATAATCCATATATTATTTTACAAAAAATATAAGAACATTTGTGCGATTGAAAATATTTACAATGTAGGAAGGATTCATTGGTAAGAATGGGAGTTCTTTATACCAATGTTACAATTTTAATTTAGAAGACATTTTATCAAAGAAGTAATGATTTATAATGAGAAGTAATTTATATAGATAAGAAAAGGAAAAAATATATAATATAGATTAATGGAGGATTAATTAAATATTGAAAATTTTTATTCAAGTTTGTAAGTATATGACCCAACGAATAAGAAATTGAGTGGATGAAACCCTTACCTTGATTTATAACTTTGTTGATAACACTTTAACATCCTATATAACAAATAGAACTATCATAGTCTCCCATATGATTTTTTTTCATATAAATAAAACTCTATAAAATGAATTTATATAGATACCCTTGAATTATATTAGAGTTAGGTATTCACAACATGAAAATAAAATATCAATTAATTATTTTTTCAGCATGATGGTTATACAAAAGGAATACAGAATGGGTTTAGTGAGTGAGAATGGTAGTGTATAATTATATAAAATAATTTTTAAAGTAAAATATTTATTATTTATATTTGGAATCATAATAACATGTAAATAGAATTTATTATAACAAATTAAGTGATTTGATTGAAGAGGGGGCAGAGAATCAATGAGTAATTTCAAAAACATAATGCCTATACAAAAGGGATTATGAAATATATTTAATGAGAAATAAGGATAATATCTCATAATTAGATAATAATTTGGATATTAATTTAATGATTATGAACACATTTAGGCTCAATCACATGGGAATTATAAGGGATTGTCAAAAAATGGTACTTGAATCAAAAGGAGGAGGAGGAGAACCCTTACCTTTCTAAGTTGCTTATTAAAGATTGGGAGGACTCCTCAGAAACCTGGAAACACCTTAAAATGGATTCATAAAGTGATAGGGAGGTAAAATTTATGATAAATTCCATTTTTTGTGGAGATTGATGAGATAATGTGTGGGATTTAATTCCGTTTATCGGTGACAAGAGGTGGGTTTTAATTAAAAACTAGAGTTTGGTAAGGGGTGAGAATGGAATCACATGAGTGTTATGTGGGTTTGGTGAGATAGGTGAATTAGGTTTATAAATGATTCATGAAGATTTTGGGTATGAATTTAATACCTAAAAAGTCTTTATATAAGTCTTAGGATACCCTTAAATTATTAAAAATTTGTGATACTCTATTTACCCATTTTTTCCTTATTAATCTTGATTAAAAATTAACCTTACTAATTATTTTATTAATAAATATATAATATGAACCTTATTACCAATATTTAATTTGATGAATTTTAATTTGGGATCTATTTAACATAACTAAAAATCTAAATAGGTTAATATTAACTTTAAAATTAAAATATTGAATAGTTTGGAGAACTGTTTTTGTAAAAAACACCATTTGAATCATTAATTGTTTTTTAATATATTTAACATTGATAACCATTTAAATTAGTGTCAATTTATTTTTATATATATTTAAAAATAATATGATAGTATAAATTTAATCAATATAAATTTAATTTATAAATAATAAACCTTTAGAAAAGTTGTATTCTTTAAAAAATAGCTGTTTATCACGGTAATTAACTTTTACCTAAGGAAACTTATTTGTAGCCCAAAAAAGGAAATTTAATTTGAAAAATAATTGGAAAAATTTTATCTATAATTTGAAAGTAATTTTATCAAATAAAGTTTTTAATAAAAGTTAATTTTAAAATTGCCACACATAACACATAAAACCAATTTTATAACATGTTTATTTTAAGCTTAAAATATTATGGAGTATAAAGTTATCAATTTCATTAAAATTAGTGTTATAATTTGTTTCATTATAGAAAAATATGGGTTATGTGGATTAAAAGAATCCAAAATTTAATGTTTCCATTAAAATTATTAATTAAAAAAATAAAAACTACTTTTAAATTAGAATAAAATGGTACTTAGGTTTTAAAATGTTGAACAATGTTTTTCTAATTTCAAAATAAAATTTAAAATACCAATTTTATCTTATTAAATAAATATTTAGTCAATTAATTTTTTTTATAAATTTCTTATTCTTTCTCATTTTTTCATAATGTCAGAAAATTGAAAATTTTAGTAGAAACGATAATTTTTACTATTCACGTAATAATCATTTATTTTCAAAAAAATCAATGAATCAACCTTAGGAGACTTCTCAAATGATAAATTCCAAAAATTAATTCATTTTACAAATTCCAAATTCTAAAATTTTTAAATTTAACTTTTAGATGAAAATACAATATATAAAGAAAATTTTCTTTTATAGGAAAAAGACCTTTTAAAAATTTTGGTGTTATTTATTCCATTTTTTATTAATTTATCACTGATTAGAATAATTTTATTTACTAGGGTTTTTATTACCCTTATATTTTTTTAATAATAAATATTTCATGATGTGTTTCAGTTTGGTGTTCTGGGTGGATCAAGTTATCATAAATAGTATTAATTTAAAAAATATATATTCAAAAATCTCAAGGTATCACATCGATTGAGGTAACATGCTTCATTGATTTAGGCATGTCAGATAAGGGACCACCTAATATCATTAAAAATGCACCCACTCCCAAATAATATCAATAATCCAAGATATATTGTTAAACTAAACCCATTCCATGTCTCCAACTTTTTTAGGGCCCCACACCACACCAATATTTGTGTCAGTCAAGGTATTACAGAGATCCTGATGGAGTAAAAACTCCTCATACAATAAATTCATTAAATGGGGGAGGACCTGGATTTATATATAGAGGGACCATAACTTAATTATTCATGGTAGATCAATTGAGAGAGTACCAAACTCTATTGACCCAGTGGAGGACCCCTTATTGGGTGAAAGGGAGTTCTGACTCCATGCTCAAACTACATAGGACCCACTCCCCATGAATACAAGGGAGTACTGAACTCTAAAAACATTATGAGGGACACTGTCTCTATCATTGACACACATCCGAGGAGTTACCAACCACATAACATGTTTTTCTCATCTGGCCCTATCCCTAAAAACATTATGAGGGACACTATCTCTATCATAGGACCCACTCCCCATGTTTTTCACTAATATGACAATATTTTAAAATATACTTAAAATCTCATGAAGGGATCATGTCTGGTTATTTTTTTTGGGGCCCAACACAATCGTGATGTGAGTTTCACTGTCACGCCACAACGCATGACTTGTTGGTTCCACAAAAAAATAGAAACTCTTCTCACTATATCCAATAGTTTCTAACATCCACTTTACACCACAATTCAGAAATTCATTCCACAACATTCTCTTTCATTTTATAGCTAGAACCTCAAATCCACAACTCACCTCACATAGGATTAACTAAAAAATTCGTGAACTCTATATTATATTAACTCCATGAATTTGATACACTAAAGAAAGGGTTGGTAATGAAACAAAATGGATGGTTGTGTCATGATCCCTCTTATCATGGGCTAGGGTTGATTCATGAGATCCATGTTTTTTGACATGATAGGAATTTTTCATACTGTAATGAGACACCAAAAAATGTTGTCTCAATACTCACATCATTTCCATCCCACACTATCTTTTTCAATCTATGACACCACCATAGATTACCATTGTTTCAACGTATACCCATGTGGTATAAGACTTATGTTTAATAAAATCATGTTAATAAAATAGTTTATTTGAGATAAATATTAAAAAAATAGATATTGAAAATGGAAAACTAAACAATAAGGGCTCTTTTGTAAATGGGGAACACTCATAGAGATAAAAATTACTTCAAAATAGAGAAATCATAAGAAAATGAAAATAAAACTGTATGTATAAACCCAAGTATTTCATGAAATAATGAATCATGTGATGATCAAAGAGTCTTACATAAGATTTAATTCATAAATAATACATTAATCTATAATCTAAGAGTATCGAGGGATCACCACAGGATCTGCACTAGAGAAGAAATCATAATATATTTTTAGAGATCAAAAAACACACCACAATATGGTAAGTATTCAAGTAAGAAAAAGAAAATCAGGGGGAGAGAGTGTTTTACCACTAGTTATAATGAAAAATTATATCTTCTCTCTCGTGACATGAATCATCATTTGATTCCACAAGAACCCAAATATAGGCCAAAATCATAGTACAATCTATAATACCACATCTCAATGTCCACTAAATGAAACAAAACCCCAATATTGGGGTATGATAAATACCCCTATAACTCTATAATAAACCTATCAAACTCCCATGACTCGACATAGATCCATCCCCTATATATTGCAATACTCATCTCTATGAAACACCATACCGTGTCTAGATAAAACTGAGGGTTCCGTACAAATCAAACCTCCTATATGAGATTAACTTGAGGTCACATGACTCTCTATGAAAGAACCTAAAATACAA
The DNA here is from genome assembly GCA_963277665.1 of Viscum album. Lineage (NCBI taxonomy): Eukaryota > Viridiplantae > Streptophyta > Magnoliopsida > Santalales > Viscaceae > Viscum > Viscum album. Next base: position 1,103,579,992 of record OY728155.1, on the reverse strand, counting down.
TGATGCACAAGAATATTCATGATGAAAAATATATCAAAAATCAATAAATATTATATAGGAACTCAAGTATAATATACATATATATTATATGTAAGAACCCAGATCTTGTTTTGAGGTTTAATTTTATTCTACCCTTTTTCAATTAGTAATTTTTGAGAAAAAAAGGGAAAATTTGAAAATGGTTTTTTAGGGATACACATCATGTAATCATATATAAATGACATGTAGTATGGCCATGTAGGTTAGGGATATATAGTGTGTGAGCATGTTGGTATGAGAGAGAAGAGAGAGCCACTACAGGCCATGTACTTCCGGATACACGCCATGTAGTCATGTCGGCAAGTCGGTGTGGGACGTGTATAGTATTTTGGTGAAACTATAAATAATAAAATGATATAAACGCTGTGTATATAGATATAAATGTCGTGTACTACTATTTCTCAGCTTAAAATGGGTAGTATCCTTGTTTTCTCCTCATTTGGATATGAGACTCATTGGGTTGATGAACAAGGAGGCTAGAGCTCATTTCTGCTCCTGGAGAATTGTTCAAACTCTTATAATTTCAATGCCAATCTACTTTGAATTCTATTGATATGTTCTTTCTTCTTCTAGAGTTTTTTTTCCTAAATTTTTTTCATGAGGATGTTATTTGGGGTTGAATTGGTATCCCCTTTTTTACAGATCCACATCATTTTAGGTCGATTCAAGGGTCGATGTTAGAGTATATCGATTTTATGACATCGAGGTAGGTGGTCTCATGCATCTCGTTAATTGTTGAAATGTTTATATGTGTCATTATGTCACGAACCCAAGTATAGGTTGTTGCCTTGAAAAGAATTTGATATTTATTATTAACTAATATTTTCATGGTAATTAATTCAATGAATTAAAGCATATTTGGAATTGTTTCTTGATTAAGGTCCACCATGTTGGTGCGTTTCCCTTGGATGAATGTTTTATAACCATTTTGTCCTAGGATTTCCATGTAAATGTCTTCGTTTTCCCTTTTTGGGTTGTTTAAAATAAACTTGATTATTATATAGAATTGAAATTGTGTATAAATTGTAAGTGTTTGATTATGGATTTGGGATTGTGTTTGCGAATTTGTTATGTAGTGTTTTTTTCTCTGTAAAAATGTTGGAATGTTTTATTGAAATTTAATGAGTAAATTGGAAATATAATTGGGTGATACATCGGTTCATCTTAGAATGTCGTGAACAAATTTGAATGACTATTGTACCTTGCACCTTGGGTGATACATTGGTTCAGCTTAGAACGCCATGGACGGACTCGAAATGCTTTTTATTTATATATAATTTATAAAACTTGTTCTCCCTAGTAGGACTACCAGGGAGGGACTAAATTTGAATAATTTATATTACACATAGAGTGATACCTTGGGGATCCCTAGTAAGACCACTATGGATAGACTTGCTCGAACTTATAACAACATTGAGAGTGATACTCGAGGCTCCCTAGTAGGACCATTGAGAACAGAGTCGTATGATGTTGGTATAATTAAACCTATTGTGATACTTTAGTTCCAACATAGGAATCTAAAGAACGAACTCGAGTTGTACTTAAATGATGTAATGAAATGAATTGTGACACGTCTACCAAGACAAAACACAATCTTGGATTCAGACTTTACTTACTTGTTAGAAGGTCTTCTGAGACTTCTGTTGTACTTACCTTGCTACGAGGAATGTTGGGCTTAGGCCGAATTATATGACCTAAATACTTCTTGTAAATGAACTAATAATGAACATATTAAACTCTATAAATGAATTACAGTACTTGTAGGATTGTTACTTATGATTGCCGACTAGTTTACTACATGTCATTACTATACCCAACTGCTGCATATACTCACTGAAATATTAGCACATGTCTTTGGTGGTTGCCTACTGGGATTCATTTCTCACACCCTGTTTCGGTTATCATTTTGGGCCCAAACAGACTATATTGCTACATGTGTCGATAGTGGAAAGGCTCCCTATATAGGTACTTGATTGCTGCTTAGGAGAAGTAGAGCATGGGACCAACCAAGGCTTGCGATGCTAATGAGTTTCATTTTGTTTTACCGTACATTGGTATAGTATTTTACTTGACTATAGTGTATCTTGTTTCATAGTTTTCATAGAACATGTGACATGCTGCATCATTTTGACGTCATATTTCTTTTGGTTAACTTATTCTTTTACTCTTTAGTTGTTTACTTCATCTTCATGTTTTTTACTACTTCCGCTATTTTTTAATATTTATTATGCTCTATTACTATCTGGAAATGAGGGAATAGTTTCCCCACTATCGCACCCTAGGCCCTCAATTCTAGTGGGCAGCCTCTAGCATTTGGGGAAATGCACTTGAGGCCATGTGACCAACTGGGTATGGGGCACCAGTTGAGTGGCTTCCAGACCTGAGATGTTACAATGTGGTATTAGATGCAGGTTTTTCTTTCTAATTTGTCATTATGTTTGGAGAAAATAGATTACTATAGGAAGGATATGGAATTTGTTATTTAGTTATTCCTGGGAGTAGCTACCCCATGTATAGAGAAAAATCTAAATTACCTCAAATTGAATTGTGCTTTGGATTTTTAGCTGTTACTGTTGATTTGATTTCACTATTGGGTGATGAACTTAATTTTTTCTATTATTATTGATGAAATTGTGGATCTATTTTGTTGAAACATTATGTGATGATGTTATTCCATCTCATGCATCATATAGGCACTTATTACAATCACATTCCATGCATTAGGACATTCCATATAAGATGCATAAGTTATTGCATGTTGTTGTGATTGATGATGTAATAGCTAAGCATGCTGTTGTGATAGGTGTATTGGTAAAAGCTATGGTTTGGATTGAGTGGATTCCAAACATTGGTTCCTGTGGTATATGGGCCCTCTTAGACTAGAATTTTGTGGTTCCGTATTTAAATTTTATTCTATAATGTTATGCGTGGGAGATAAACATTGATTCGTGGGGAGTATGGGCCATCACAGATCAAAAATTAGCATCCCACTGGTTAGTTTTTCTATAGAATATGGGTTTTCTATGGAATCTAGAGTTTTTTTTTCTGAAAACCCCCATTATACACGGTGTGTAGTCTATCCTAACAAATTGTTTGTTCTTCATGTTCGAGGAAGAGGTGTTCCATGTTTATGAACAACACACCGTGTGCCATGTGTACATGTCGTGAAACCCTTCACCGTGTAACATATCATGTGATAAGGGAACATGGGTTGTCGAGCTTTGAGAAGGATATGCTGTGAAATGGGAGTACACGTAGTGTGTAAGGCGACCATGTATCCATCTGTGTGACTAATGTCATGGGTGGATGGAAACTCAGCTATACAGGACATGTTGAGTTTGAACATGTCATGTAGTCTTACACCGGTAGAACAGTGTAGTTCAAGCCATGTAGAAGGGAGGAAAATTCAAGTTCATGCTATGTCTTAGGAGGAACACATCATGTGTGAGCTGTGTTTAACATCCATGTTGGGTAGAAATACATTCCCATGTAAATACCTTGGAGAACATGCCATGTATGGGGTTATTCATGATGTGTAACCCTATTTTAGAAAACTTTAATGATTTCCTTTACCAGTTTCATCATTTCACTATGAGTAACATTTTCATTTTTTGTTAAGTTAGTAATGAGGTATGTGTGCTGGAACTCTTAGAGTAATGGAGACACAATGACCACGAGTTGTACGCTAGGAGAGCGGCGATGAGCATAATCCTAAAATGGTGGGCCATGAGCTACTGATAGACCCTCTAGTTGTGCTAGCTATGGAACTAGCCATTAAATCGAAGGCAGGTGCAGACACACAGTTCTGAGAAGGTTTTTTTGCGGTTCATGCAGACCTTCTAGGAGGAACTACCGGTTGTCATATCGATGGAAAAGATGACACGTATATTCCAGCAACAACATCCACCTACCTTTTTAGGGCATGGAGGACCACTGACTACAGAATTATGGATGGAATCAATTCTGATTATCTTTCATCATTTGGAGATTCCTCTTGAGAGGAGGGTCAAGCTCGCAATATATTAACTACATGATTCTTCCAAGAGATGGTGGGATGTTATCACTCAGGTAGGGTGTCATCGGGATATGTCATGGTAATACTTTCAGGCTTCCTTCTGTGATTATTATTTTCCCAAAACATTGAGGTTCGACTAATCCTAGGAGTTCATGCACCTTGAGGAGGCCATATTATCAGTTATGGATTATTTTTCCTGGTTTACTGAGCTTTAGAGATTTTCACCTATTCTGATGGGTTATGATGTATCGAAAGCTAGAAAATTCAATGATGGTATCAGGTTTTATATATAATACTAGGTGAATGTCTTTAGGTTTCCTTTGGTCTCTGCTATTGTAAATCATGAACTGATTACCGAGCGTAATTTGTGAGAAGATGGAGGTGTGAGATGGGGCGGTTGGGCACCTAGATCTGGTACTTTTTAGAACAGAAACAAGAAGTGTTGTATAGAGCTTTCTCATGGGGATATGAGTAGTCAGAGACATTATTTTGGTAGCCAAGTGAGGTGCTACCTGTGCGGTAGGCTAAGGAATATGAGGCCCTAGTGCCCAAAGGACCTAGTACAGTGCCGATTTTGCAGCAATATGGGATATATATATCATTTCAGTAAGATGTTTCCACCAATGGCTAGTGAGAGAGGTTCTGTACAGAATCCACATGCAGTAGCAGGGTCAGTAGCTTCTCACTAGTTTAGAGACTATAATATGTTATGGCATTCAGGCCAAGGTGATAGGCGTGGCTATGGTAGCCAGTCCCTAGGGTCTCAGCGATAGTAGGGTGAGTTAGATCAGGGTAGAAAAGTTTTGTCTCAGGGACACAGTGCAAGTTAGACTTATGCAGTGCAACAGACCTGATAGAAACATGATCCCAGACCTTCTACTGTCATATGTACTACTCTAGATGCTCCCTTTTATCTTATGTACTTTTTGATAACTTTCTTACACATAGTTTTATATTTTTGTTTATTGTGGAAATAATTAGGCTATGTTCTTATTCTAATTATGATGTTATGACTCTAGACACTCTGTTAGGAATTATAATGGCAGGTGTGTTTGTGAAAGAAGTCCCCCCTTGAGATTGGTGGGTGTCACTTCCTATAGAACATCAATGTCTTAGAGATGATTGGTTTTGATGTCATTTATGGAATAGATTGGTTGGTTTCTTCTTGAGCCTTTGTTGATTGCTATCATCGCAGGGTGATTTTCACATCACCACAGGGCAGAAAGTTTCTACATAAGGGTGAATGGAATGTATAGGTGAGTAGAGATGGACCTAAGAATCGTGGTCTTGATGGGATGATAAACAAGATTGCGAGTTTATATCTAGATAACCAGAAAACATGTCCGGCATATTTTAGTCCAGTGGTTGATCATTTTATGGATGTTTTTATGGATGAATTATTAGGATTACCACCGATAAAATAGGTGGAGTTAACTATCAATCTAGTGCGAGGAGCTGTACTGGTATCCATTCCTCCTTACAAGATGGCTACGATGGAGTTTCAAGAGCTTAAGATGCGGTTGGAAGATTTGGAAGCTAAGGGTTTTATCTGACCCAATACTTTTCCTTCGGGTTCACTAGTCCTTTTCATGAAAAATGAGGATGGTACCCTTAGGCTATTCATGGACTATCAGAAACTGAACCAATTGATAGTTAAAAACCGATATCCCTTTCCATGGATAGATGACCTGTTGGATCAACTTCTAGGATCTCGAGTGTTCTTGAAGATTGATTTAAGGCCAGGATATCACCAGGTATGTGTTCGACCAACATAAATACCTCATATGACCTTTCTTAGTAGGTATGGAGTATATGACTACTTGGTTGTGCCTTTTGGTCTCATTAACGTGCCAGCAGTTTTCATAGTGCTGATGAGTTAAGTGTTCCATCCACACATAGATTCTTTTGTGGTGGTTTTCATGGATAATATCTTAGAGTGTTATCACAATTAACATGACCATGACAAACACATTTAGATCATTTTGAATACACTAATATAGAATCATTTATAAGATAAGATCACAAAATTCAACTTCTAGATGGATCAAATTCACTTCTTGGGTCATGCCATCTCAGATACTAGAGTATCAGTGGACCCAGAGAAGGTGAAAGTAGTAGTGACTTGGGATCAAACCAAGAATGTTTTTGAGGTAAAATGTTTCATGGGGATATCTGGTCACTACATGTGTTTTATACATTACTTTTCACTCTTAGCAGCACGAATGACAAGCATAAAGAAGAATGGTGTGAAGTTTGAGTGGTCATATTCTTGTGATGCAACCTTTAAGGAGTTGAAGGGATGTTTGAATTCAACAACGATACAGAGATTTCTAGATCCAGGAAAGAATTACACTGTGTATTTTGATGCATCAGATATTGGGCTTGGTGCAATGCTTATGTAGGGGGATCCAGTTATTGCATACGGGTCTCAGTAGTTGAGGCCACAAGGGAGCAATTACCTGATGCATGCTCTCATGTTAGCTTTTGTTGTTCATGCTTTTCATAGTTGGAAAAATTATTAATTTGGAGAAAATTTTGTGGTGTACATGGACCACAAATGTCTCAAATATATTTTTTTTCTCATCGTGATTTGAATATGAGATAGTGAAGGTTGGCGGAATACCTTCAGTCATTCGATTTTGTGATTGCCTATATTTATAGAAGATGAAATACAGTGGCTGAAACACTGACCAAGATGACTCAGATACATGTAGTGTAAGAGTCCAGTGGTGAGTGTAATCTTAAGGATTTGTTCTCTGAGATTCATTTAGAGGAGCACGATAGGTAGGGGTATGCTTATATTTTATATTTGGTGGTTACCTCTATCCAACAAGATAGAGTGAGGATAAGGAAACTATCTGATTCTGACAGCCTAGTTCTATGGGAGAGTGTGGAAGGAGAGGACCCTCCTCATAGATGGACGATAGTAAAGGATGAAGTTACTCATATCCATGGACTTGTATGGGTTCTAAGGGATATACACAAAAAGATGATGTGGGAGTTTCATGATTCATCTTGGGTAGTGCATCCTGGAGTCCCCAAGATGTATTGTGACTTGTGCCTCCAGTACTAGTGGCCAGGTATGAAGTGAGAAGTAGCTAGTTTTTTTATGATGTGTTCTACCTATAAGTTGGTGAAGGAAAAAAATCAGAATCCAGCAGGAATTTTACAGCAGTTACCCATTCATAAGATGAAATGGGATGATGTGGCTATGGATTTCATGATGGGGTTATCGAGGTCACCTATAGGCAACAATGTTATGTGGGTCATAGTTGATAGTCTTACGAAGGTATATGACTTCATGCTAATCAAGGAGACCTTTGGTATTGATGAGATCAGATAGATTTATATCTCAGATGTGGTACAACTTCATGGGGTCCCTCGTTCTATCATTTCAGATAGGAACATCGGCTTTACATTTTATTTCTGGAAGAGTTTTCAAAGGGAACTGGGTACACAGGTTCTTTTGATTAAAACATACCACCCTCAAACTGATGGCCAGTCAGGGCATACGATACAGGTTCTAGAGGACATGTTGCCTTCATGTGTCCTAGACTTTGGGGGATCTTGGGAGAAGCATATAACCTTGGTTGAGTTCACCTATAATAATAGATTTCAGGATACTATTCAAATGGTACCATATAAAGCTTTATATGGGGGGCCATGCCGATCACCCCTGTATTGGTTGGAGGTTGGAGAGGCAGCTATGTTGGGACCACATCTTGACCAAGAGACTACTGAATAGGTTCACCTTATTTAGAGATAGATGGCTATTGTGTAGTCTCATCATAAATCATATTCTGGTCTCCATAGATGACCTTTGGAGTTTGATGTCGGGGATCGAGTTTTCCTATAAGTCGCACCGAGATTGGGGTATAATAGGATCACGAGACATGGTAAGATTTCACTGAGATATGTCAGACTATTTGAGATTCTTGAATGAGTTAGGTTGGTTGCCTATCAGTTATAGTTACCTCAGAGGTACCAATCCATGAATGATGTTTTCCATGTATCTCAACTAGCCTGCTATCATTCAGACCCATATCACATTTTTCAGCCTGAGGAGGATAATATTTAGGTTGATGAATCCTTTTAGGAGCATCCAATTCGTATAGTTGATAGGAGCATGAAGGATCTTCGAGGCTGGTTAGTTCCTCTCGTACAGGTGCTATGGCAGCACGACCGAGTGTAGGATGGGACGTGGGAGAGGGAGGCTGACATACATGCTCAATGGCCAGAGTTATTCTAAGATATTCCATCATGACCCTTGTAATGGAAATTTGGGGATGAATTGCTTTAAGTGGGGATGTTTCTAAGAACCCAGTTCTTCTTTTGAGGTATAATTTTTTTTATTCTTTTTCCTTGAGTTATTTTTTATCAAACAAAGGAAAATTTTGAAAATGGTTGTTTTAGGGATTCATTCCATGTAATCCTATATACACATTGTATAATATGGCTGTGTAGGATAGGGATACATAGTGTGTGAGCATGTTGGAATGGGGGAGAAGAATGAGAAACTACATTTCGTGTAATTCCTGATACACACTGTGTAGTCATGTCGATAGGTCGGTGCGAGACGTGACTGTGAACAATAAAATGATATACACACTGTGTACTAATGTTTTTTGGCTTAAAATGGATAGTATCATCATTTTCTCTTTATTTGGACCGGAGAATCGATGGGTTTAAGAACAAAGTCGATGGAACTCATTTTTTCTCCTAAATCTTCATATGAACTCCAATCCTTTTGCCATTAGTCTTGTTTGAATACTCTTAGTAAGATATTTCCTTTTTCTAGAGACATTATTCCTAATTTCTATTCATGAGGATTTTATTTAGGGTTGAATGGTTTTCCCAATTTTTATATAACTACTTCGTTATAGGCCGATTAAAGGGCCGACATTGGAGTATATCAGTTGTTCGACATCAATGTAGGTGGTCTTGTGCCTCTTGTTAATTGTCAAGATGTTTATATGTGTTGTTGTGCTCTATTCCCATGTATAGTGTGTCACCTTGAAATGAATTTGATCCTTATTATTATCTAACATTGTCCTGGTAATTAATTCAATGAATTAAATTATGTTTTTCTTTTTTGTTTGATTAAGGACCACTCCATGGGTGTGTTTCCATTAGATGAATGTTCTATAGACATTTTTGAATATGATGTACATGGACATGTCTTCAGTTTACCTTTTTGGGTTGTTTAAAATGATCTTTATTATTATCTGGAATCACAATTGTGTAGAAATTGTAAGTGTTTGATTGTGGATTTGGGATTTTGTTTTCCCCTTTTCTATGTAGTGTTTTTTTCTCATTAATTAGGTTGGAATGTTTTATTGAATTTTAATAAGTAAATGGTAAATTGAATTGGGTGATACATGGTTTCATCTTAGAACTCCATGAATGGACTCACATGACTATTGTACCTTACACTTTGGGTGACACATGGGTTCAGCTTAGAACACAATGGACGAACTTGAAAGGCTTTTAATTTATATGTCATTAGTGACACTTGGTCTCCCTAGTAGGACCGCTAGAGACAGACTAAATTGACATAATTTTATATTACGCATAGATTGATACCTTGGTGCTCCGTATTCGTACCACTCAGGATAGACTTTCTTGAACTTATACCAACATCAGGAGTGATACTCGAGGCTCCCAAGTACGACCACTGAGAACGGACTCATAAGATGTCGGTAGAATTACACCTGTTGTGATACTTGAGTTAAAACATACGAATATCAAGAATGTTCTTGGGTTATACATAAATGATGTAATAGAATGCATTGTGACATATCTGCCATGCCAAATAACAAGATTATATTAAGACTTTGCTTACTTTTTAGATGGTCTTCTGAGAGTTTTGTTGTCCTTACTTTGCTATGGGGAGTGTTAGGATTAGGATGAATTCTAAGACCTAAATACTTCAAGGAAATGAACTACTAATGAACATAGTAAACTGTAAAAATAAATTCTTGTACTTGTAGGATTATTACTTCTATGTTCCTTCTAGTTTATTGAATTTCATTACTATACACAACTCCTGCATATAATCACTGACAGATTGGAAGAAACCTTTGGTGGTTGCCTAGTAGGATTCATTTCTCACACCATATTCGGGCCATTCTTTTTTTCCCAAATAGACTATATTACTGCAAGTGTCGATAAGGGAAAGTATCCCTCTACTAGTACTTGATTTCTACTTAGGAGCATGAGAGCATGGGACCAACCGCATATAGGGAACCAATTGAGTTGCTTCCAGACCCAGGATGTTACATTATCTCTTTTTATGAATATTCAATATATGTCACAAATAAACATGCCCAGGAACCATAAATTTTAGTGTACCTTGATACTAGAAACATTAACATCTTATTTATATACAATCTTTATCATCTTAAACATATTTCTTTACATAATTCACCCTTCTAGAATCATTATACTTAGTACCCTTCTTTGTGACCTGAGGAAAAGTTAAAATATAAGAGGGGGTCTTCTCGGATTCTCAGTATGGGTAAACATGGTATATATTAATCAATGATCATATATAATAATATCAGGATAGTAATATTATGATAAAATTTTATTAGAAATATAAAATCATACCTAACAATATATAGATAATAATATTGAGTCATGGCATAAAACATTAGTATGTCACAAGATTGGAGAATCATAAAAAATCTATCATGACCCATGAGTTAAATTTATAAGAATATCAAAATTTCATAAGAGTATGACACAATCATAGGCATAAAAACTATATCATATGTCAAGTTTAACTATCTAAAACATTATATCACAGTGGATCAGACATCACCACCAATTTCCCATGTCATATAGGATTAGTAATCCTTATAGACTTCCCATAGTGGATCCAGAACATTGACTCATTTTCCATAATTATCTCATGATATCTAATTAATTACCTAATTAATTGGATAGATATATAATTATAGGTCCACCCATCACACAATGAAAACCATATATACATGTTCCAGAATATATAAAACATTCATCATATCAACATATAATAACTAGTAGAAAATAAAAGGGTTTTGTAAACACATCATCCTTATAATAATAAAATATCTAGAGAAATAATAAATATGGACTAACTGGTTCATATCCATAAAAAACATAAGTAACATAAATTTATTTTATCATGGAATAATATCCCTCTAAAATATCCCAGGAATATTTCTTAAGGAAAATACAAATTTCATTTTGAAATCCATTAAAAATTAAAATTTTCCAAAATATTTGGGAAAATTTTTCTTTGAAAACACCCATAGGAAATTTAAAATTTCTCTTTAATTCAAATAATATACATGAATATGGTAAAATATGTTCATACATTATACATTAAAATAGATTATTCTTTTCATATATTTGTAAAAAGTCGAAAATAGATTATTTAGAAAAAATTTAGAATAATTAATTATTAACATTTCAAATTAATTAAAAAGTATATAAAATTAAAATTTTAAAACAATTAAATAATAGGTAATAAAATTCATAAAACAGTTTTCAAGGGTATGAACATGGAATAAAAAGTTCACCGATCAAAGTGGAAATGAGGTCATATTTTTATTAATAATATTTTCTCTATTATAATAATTACCCAATAGAGAAAAATAGTAATTATAGTTGAAAATTATATAAATATATAGATAATAAAAAAAATATGGGTTTTAAAATATAAGATATATAAAATTTCCTTTAATTTAAATTTAACATAGACAATCCTAAAAATAAATGAGATTGTAAGATAAACCCTCACCCAAGTCTGAAATTATTCATAATTTTTCTAACCTCATGTATATTAAATTTTATTTTATTATAATTCTATACCAAAACTATTTAAATACTTATAATACTATATATTATCAACTTATAATATTTAAATAACCATATATTAATAATTCTTTATTCAAATTGTCATTTTTTGGTGTCAACAATATCATATTTTCATGTAATTTTTGGTTCGTCTGTTCCAGTCCTTGCATCTTAATCATAATTCCAATATCCTCAAAATGTTAATAATGATATAAATATCATATTTATTCATTATATATAGATTTATAACCTTATATAAAATTATATATAGAAAATTAATTACATCATTCATGGAGATGGTAGTCCATACATATGAATGAACGTTGTTTTCATCTTATAAAAAATAGAAGTAAATAAAGATAAATAAAATTATATCATTAAAAAAATATCATAAATATTAAATATATTAATTAAATACATCATTATAAATATCCATGTGAGGTGGTTATTTAAAATGAATCATATCGGTACATGGAGGTGGTAGTCCACCCAAACACATGAATGATACTTTCATTTCCCATTTGATGGAAAGGTGGTGGAAAATGGTTGTCCTGACACAATAATAACCTCTCATTATATTTGTTATGATGTATTCATCATGTTATTATAGATAAAAATATTTTATATAATGCGTAATGATAAATAATACTGAAATATCGTAGTTTAGATTTATACCACTTCTTTGAGAGACCAACTTTATATTACACCTTAAGACTTGAAAGATTGGAATTCAGAGAAGGCCAGTCGATCTTGAAAATTTTTAGTTAATTTATAAAACTAATTTTTTCAGGTATATTTAGATATAAATGGATATTAAAATATAGATAATATACGAGATCTGATGTCCTTTATAAGAGAGGGAGAAGACGTAGTTGGGATTTTTCAAAATATTAAAATATCTTAATGTATTACTCATGAAAAATGGAATAAAAATTACTCATATTCAAATATAATATGATATAGTGTAGAAATATGACCATTAAATATTATTTAGAAAAAAATTTAGGTCATAAAAACTCTAATCATTTTAGTTTTAACATATTTACCTTATTTTAACTCCATTTATGGTAAATGACTTTTTTTACCAATGTCACTATTAATAATGAAAAAAATAGTAGTCAAATAATTAAAAAATTAGGATATTATGATTAAAAAATACATATTATATTTTAACAAATAAAATATCTATAATAGGTAGAAACTACTTTTAAAATAAACTCAAAAACCGGATGGAAAACTATCTTCCAGAAAAATAAATTTTTGAGTAATAAAATATTTTTTACCAAAATTAAGAATAATATGTATTATAATAAAATTAATTTTATTTTTTAAAATAATTTATCTAATTGAACTTAAACATAAATTTAAAAAAGGTAATTTGTAAATACTTCAATGGAAAATAATATTATCTAAAAAATATGTAATTATTCATTATACCATGAAAAATTAATCTGTTTCAAAAAATACCAAAAATTAAACTTAATATAATTTTGATATGCATATTTAAAAAATTATGTCATTTATATAAAATAAAATTTCTAAAAATGGAAGATTTTTATTATAATATCCTCTAAAAATGCAACAAAAACCATTTTTGAAGAAAACGTATTTTTGATGCATAAAATGAACTTACTCTAATTATTTTCCTAATAACCATAATTAAATTATTGTTAAAATATTTAATTAAATATATAAAAATAAAATTCATTAAATAATTAATAAATAATGACTTATTTAATTTATTATCATGAAAAAACATTACACACATAAAAATAGATTTATGGAAAATAAATATTTTTACCTTTAAATGATTTTATCTTCATTTCTAACCTTTAGATAAATAATTTATGGATGATTATTAATTTATTCATATAAATTATCAATATATTTCATTAAAATAATTATTTATTATTAATCAATATATTTTGTTTAGACAAAAATACATAACCTGTAGATAAATACATTTTTGGGAAAAATATGTCTTTTAATCATTAAATATTTTATCAAAAGTGATTGCTTACTAATAAATTTTAGTAGACTAAATGATTATATATATATTTCATAATTTGGTTAATATTATTTATACCCCCCAATCTAATGAATACATTTTATTGTTACACTATATCAGAATTCATTTAGATTTAGTGTTGCGTGTAAAGTAAGATATCAAATACTTCATGTTTATTTCAAAGGAAATACATTTAAAATATTGAGGTATTACAGAGGATCTAAACCTGAAAAATTTATAAATGGTTAAATAGAAAAATCTAGGTTTTCCTGCCATCCCCACCTTTATGGATTTCAATCACCAAAATTGTGATTTTCTTAAATAGGTGAGGGTATTGGGTCCACATCTGACTATCTCACCCCCATTGAGCTCCCATGAAGATTCCCATGTCATCACAACATTCACACCCAAGGTATCTAATAATATATAAGAATCATCTATTGTCAATCCTTGACCCCACTAGGTATTTACAGAAGGAAAAAATATTTTTTGATGTTCAGGATTCCCCATTCGATGATAACTGACATGGTATAAATTTATCTCCTCATCCATGACATGTGGAAGATGTTCTTCACCCATTAATACTTTGAGAGAAACATTAATCCATAATTAACATCACCCACATTATATCTAATTTTAAATTTTTTGATTAACCTATGGGATATCTTGATCTTCCTCTTAAATCTCCATAAATCATGTCAAACTCTAATACTGAGGAGATCATTTGATTCCATATCAACTCAAGACTAGCTATAAGGTAGCATGTTCATGGGGCCTCTGTCTGATTTTCATTATCTTGTCCACCAATGCATATGTGTGCATATTTCTAGATCAAGGTGAAAGGAAAATGAAACCTTTTTTCTAAAACATTTCCTCAAACATTATCACAAATCTCAAATCCATATCTTAGTCTGCCAATGAGATTTCATCCATGACAAAAAATAACCAACTTGTGTGATTTTCAATCTCTTGTTAAAGAAAATTATGATAAAATTAAGAAACTACACTAGAATCCTGCAATTTTCCTACATCACAACAATGGTTGTTGGTGGAACAATCCTCCAAAACCTGATGTGGATGGTCTAGACCATTAAAATGACACTTTTTTGTCAACTCCAAACACTAAGATAACACCCATGAATAATTGAGTGATGAGAAACCATAAACCTTGGATAAAATATCAAACTCCACCACATAAAAAGTCTTTTCCTTATGATGAGAGTGTGCACAATGATCTGCTGGATATATCATGTCGGGTCCATATCCCATTGGTACAATATTACTTAGTATTGAAATCATGATATTTAATATAAATACTAATATAAAGCCACTAATTTCTAGAGGAAGTGGGCTACATGTGACACCCCAATCTTCCACGGTACGCTTCTCTTTGAATAATACACTAGTGTGTGTTGTACACAACTTCTAGTTCTAACACACACCACAACCAATCAAACTAGCTGTTATGAATAGTAATACCCAATTTTTGAAAATTTATAAATTTTACCTTTCAAAATGGACATCATTTTTGGATTTGGAATATCAAAATTATCTTAGGGTGAATTTTTGGTATTTTTTTGAAAACATTCAATTTTTGATGAATAGTGAAAAAACACTTAGTTATAGTTTAAAACAGAATTTTTATTTAAATAATTATTTATTTTATATAAATTTAATTAAGGTAAAAATAGATACATAATACCTATATATGTTCAATGTAATTCATTTGAGTTAGTTTAGAATAATTTTAGATATATAAAAATTTTATTGAACTTTTCACCGTCTTTTACCCACCTCCTAGGAGAATTTGTAAATTCACATAAAACATAATTTTAGCTCCTCTATGAGTGGAATTTAAAAAATCCAAGAGACACAGTTAATATCAAGGAGTAAAATGTGGTTCAATGAGATAAAAATAATTTTTGGTGAATAGTAATTTTTTACTTTTATTTACCACGGTTAAAAGTAAATAGGGTAATTAAGGGTAAAAATGATATTAATATTATCCTAACACATATCCTAATTCTATTGGACAAGTGTATCTCGACTAAAAAAACCCTTAAGAATAAAATATTATCATTTAGGTCCACTTGGATTAGATGAGGACATTTATTATTATTTAATTAAAAGAAGAGTTAAAAGAGATAATATCAAAGTTTAATAACTAAAACATTTTTAATATAGGGTTATACATAAGATAAATTCAATTATAAATATTCATTAGAAACATAAAAATATTTTCTACATAATGATATTTTATTTATAAGTTTTATACATTAAATAATTTAATTTATTTATGACACAATGGTGATGCAGTAATTACCTAATTAATGAAATATTAAAATAATTGATATTATAAATATCAAAATAAATGTAATTTGATACTTTTTATGAATTAAACTAATTTATAGGTTAATAAGAAATATTATTAGTTGTTATATAAATTGTTTTCGAAGTAATAATGCTGTTATGAAATTAACAAAAACAAAATACCCAATAGTGTCAAAATTGACATAAAAGAGTTTTTAAAACAAATATTATATTATTATTTGATATTATATTCCTAAAAATATAAGGCTCGGCCAAAGGACTTATATAATGATATCTGTATCATTAATGGACCACTTGGGTGTCTCTTGGAGGTATATAGTATGTTTATTAACTATATAATATAAAAATACATAGAGACATGGTAAATGTCAAACTATTTAACTAAGAGTTAAATATAAATGATAAGGTTAATATAGGGACACAAACCTATCTAAAATCTATTGGATGAAATTATTTCGAACCATCCCCACAATTACCTTTAAATAATCCACCTTTGATCCATTAGAAACCAAATATGAATTTATTATAAATTAATACTTTAAGTTTTTCCTAAAGAGCCCCTCCTCCCCCTTATAAAAGGACACCACTTCTAACAATTCTTCATACCATCAAATACTTTTGGTTCGGCCAAACCCGGACCAATTATCCTCTAAAATTCCCTCACTTTAACCTATAGGCATTCTTTTAGTCATAAATCCAACCTAAGAATCCCTTTTGATCAAATCAAAAGGAAGAACCCGAAGAAGAGGTAATGTTTTCACCACCCTCTTCCAAGTTCCTTTATTCTTCAACTTCTTTTTTATTTGTTATTTCCATTATAAAATAATAACATATTATCTTCTATATAATTTTATGTTATTATAAATATGGTACAACCATATTCAGTATTCTATCCATCCTTTTAATGACATGTCACCATACATGAGTACGTACGGCCTACCGTCTCCACGTCGTGGTGTAATTGTTATTCAATACATTATTATTTGGATGGGTATAATAATGATGTGTAATTCATGTAAATAATAAATATTAAATGATAGTGATTTTATATATATGATATACCATCCAATTATATATTATTTTAATATCAAAAGAGTGATATTTTCGCTCGTGCGTACGTATGGATTACCGTCTCCAGGAACGCGATGAGATTCACTCCCCATCATATCCATTCAAGACTAAATTTAATTTGATGATTAAAAATAATGTTTATAGGCATGATATAATTCTGTATATGGATAATTTTCATCCCATTCATAACAAATATTGCTCACATAACAAATAATATAAAGAAAAATGAATCTGTTAACACCCGAAACGACGATAATACTAAGATATTATCAACAAATCAATGTCGAAATATCATATATGATATCATGTTAATGCATATGATTATTTTATAATTCAATAAAAATTATTTAACCATTATAAAATATTTTATCCTAACATCTACCAAGGAAAAAGTACAATGTAAGGGGTTTCTTATCACACTTTTAATTCTGTGATATTTCCATTGTTCACCACTTATTTATTGCATGTGGTGTGTGTACTTACCATGATTGTATTAATTGTGTAACATACATTAATTTATAGATATTTACATCATCATTTTATGATCCTTCTTTCATGGGTGTATGTTTCATAAGTTACCAAATCGATAAGGGAATTTGAAATTTCAATTTCCACTCATTCGGCTTTAAGCATACATTATTGATTATTTTATTCCAAGATTATTTGTGGAATCACTATTCATTTGCTTATGTCATAATTTCCAATCCCATTTCTGTTGATATACTTTTGATACACATAATCACTCCATTGATAAATTCTAAAGTCATCGGTATGAACATGATAAGAGTAATTTTTACTCAATCTCCATTTGTTGAGTTAAACATCTAATTCATTGGTGTTTCCTTTACAAGAATATGTGTGAATGTCCTTTGATTGTTTTAAAATAAATATCAAATCATATTGAGTGTATTTATATTTTTTACACATAATTATGTCATTTATTTATCCTTAACCTAAGGATACAACCTTTATGAGATATTTCATCTCAATTTACATTCCATTGAGACTCATTTGTTGTTATACACCAAATCACTTTTATATAGTGTATATAATGTACTTGGAAATAGTATATCATGAATCCCTTTATTATAATTATATTAAATTTTTTTTATTACTTCAATTATTTGTATTCAAGTGTCTCTCTTTTGGTTAGTAAGACTAACTAAAATATCATTTTAAAATGTTTTAAAGATTTATTATTCTAAATCTTTCTCATTAATGTCCATTTTTAAAAAAAAATGGTTTTAAGGATTTATTTCTATGGAAATTAATGTTTTAAAATAAAAATTCCTTTTAAAAGTTTCAAAGTGGTATGGGACACTTTGATTCAAAAATCTATTTTAAATTGCTTCTTGACAAATAGTGTGACTTTTAAATTTTTTCAAGAAATAAGGGGATATTTCTCTCAATAGTTTGATGATTATTTTAATCTATATCAATATCCTTCATTATTATCAATTGAGGTTAATCTGATACAATAGAATATTCTATATTGTATCGAATGAGTTATGTTAGACTGTGGATGTGATATTTTTATACCATTCATGGTTTGTGGTTAAAGTATTGTCATTTCGTATTCTAGTTTTAATACGAATGTTTATGTCATGTTTCAAACTTTTCATATGAGGAATGTATTAGACTTAGTAAGTGACGGGTGGAGCCCACTATACCTCCCCGATGCATCGGTAGGTCTCATGAGACAAATTAGTGTCTTGGAACACAGCCTTCACAAAATATTATTTGTATTCTTGGCACAAGGCCTTCACTATGTGGTTATGATTGTCTGGAATTATGCATTCCATCATTCTGAAAGTGGTTATTGATATTTCATGTGGTCATTAGACTAGTAGAATATCTATGTGAATAAGTAAATGGAATTATTTCATTTCATATTTTCCATATTATGCTGAAGTTCATGTTTAAAAGGCTTTTGTTTTAGTTATACACTGCCTTAAATCTTTATGCTTATTTATGAAAGTTTTCACTATATTTTTATCCTTACTGAGCATCTGATCTCACCCCTTTCAATGTTTTATTTGCCCCAGGATATGAAGAAGTAATTTATGAATGACCTGCAGGGATACTATGAGGGGATATGAAGACAAGATGTTGTTGTAGTTTTTTTACTTTGTGATGTAATGTAAGACTTATGAATATATCTGGAGTTTCCAAGACTATAAAACTAATTGGTCTTTCGGGACACGATTTCCTTGTATCATGCCATTGTTATGTAATAATGCACCGACTCTGGGTAACTGGGGTCGGGGCATTACAGTTGGTATCAGAAGAAGTTTAGTACAAACCTTGGAAACTAGATTTATATAAACTCTGATTAGAGCTCATAGGCCTAAGATAGGTTTTGAGGATTAGTATAGAAGAACTTCCTAGAATTTTGGTATTGTATAGATTTTGTGAGTTTTCCAAGAAATACATCCCAGTCTGGATATGAGTAGGTAGAGGTGGCTCTGGCACAGATGTACCTAGGGGTAAAACTCGAAAACACTGCTTTGAGCTAGACTCGAACGTGAACTAGTTCACGACAATGGGATTTGCTACACTCTTTGTTACGACACTCCCAGGGGATATGATTATGATAATTTACATGTTCATTACAAAGAAATTTGATGTATTTTAATATAAGATGATAATAAATTACCTTGGTTAATCTTAAGGTGTTTCAAATTGAGAATATGGTTTCATGATATTCTCTAAATGATTTTATGACTACTGTTACTCACATAATGCTTTCTGGTTTTACTCAGTTGCTGGAGTCCAACGAATTCTTAGTAACTTTGAGAATGATGTATAAGGTGGCAATGGTGGTGGAAATGAGCAAAAAAATGGAATGTTGATATGTGTAAAAGATTTCGTGTTCATTCCAAATTAGTTTTCCAAAAATATGATCAACAACATATATATTAACCAACTCCCAGACTCAACAATGAAGAGAAAGGTGATGAATGATAAGAGCTCCAATAGTGGAGACCATGGAGAAAAGAATCCTAAATTTATATCATGTAGCAAATGTGGAAGGATACACCCAGGAAAGTTTCTCAACGGAATAAAGAAATGCTTTACGTGTGGGAAATAAGGACATAAATTGAAGAATTGCTGAGGAAAAATGAAGAGTACTATGGAAGGAAATACAAATGGGCCCAAAAATTTATTTACAGTCATTTCCTGTAAATGTAGGGGACCTGTCCATTACCCGAGTGAATGCCCTATTCTATAGGATATTACCCTGGTGAAATAAGAAGCTATGTGGAAATAAATGGTTGGAGAAATGTTTAAAAGTATTAGTTCTCCTTGTTGATGGGATTACATTGGAATAATTTTCTCTTGTATTTTTAACCCTGTAGTTTTCCATGTGAGAATGATATTTTAGGATGACTTATCTTTTCCCTTATGGATATAGTTATAAGTAACCATTTGGTTTTATATGATCATTGGGTTTGAGACAATTACAAGTTATTTTATTTTGGGAAAAAATGAAAGGTATGAGATAACATTTCTGGTTAATATTATGTTATGGTTATTTTTAGGAATTTATCTCATTTTGGTAATGTTATTAAATATAGTTTTTGAAAAAGGGAAACTCGTAGACCGTGTGACAACCTATCGCGTCGGTAAAAGCTATGGGAATTGAACCCACAACCAAAGTGCAATTGGGATTTATCGCCTACCACTGGACTATGTGAAGTACCTGGTTAGTGTGACTAATTATTTTTAGTTACATGATTTTATTGATCAATAATAAGTTGATTTGGGTTCATATGTCATATCAAATGAATACACTTAGTATAAGAAAATGATTTGGTGATTAAGTGATAAATTTTGTTTTGGAAGATGTTCACTTTGTTTGGAACACTATATGCCCAAGGAAACAAGAATACTATGTGATTTTATTTGGGGAGTAATGGTGGATTTTTATCTACATTTTTATTGTGGATTTATAGTGATTTGGGTTATTTATGGAAATGATTAACCTATAATAGAGAATATGTGATGAGGTTAATTACTTTTAAGTGTGTGACTTTAAGAGTAGTTGATGTCATTTGGAGATACAATTTAATTAGGAAGACTACAAAACCAAATTATTCTATGTTTTGGGTTTCATTATTAGTTTGGTTTATATTGAAGGATTTTAAGGACAATTGTTTTCTAAATGGTATTTATTTAACTTTGGGGTATTGTTGGTTTAATTTTAGAAATTAAGATTAGTGATTCTTTCTCTAAAGGAATATCCTTTTGGGGGATCATCAGATTTTGTACTAACCATTTTTGTTTTTATTAATCTCTAAAGACAAGGTAAATATATAGTTTATCCTTCATGGATCATGTGAGTCTATAGAAGTTTATTCTAGCTCTTCCAGTGTGACCAAGTCTTCTTGAATACTCAGCATTTAAAAAAATGAGTTAGTGGTGGAAATTTATTAAATAATGAAACTCTACTTAAAAAGTAAGTATATCTCTTTATTTTCTTATTCAATCTCATAAATTAATTCCTCATAATTATGTAATGTAACTTAAAAAAAGGTTGTCCATATAATTTTCCTACAGGGAAACTAATGACCATTTGTCCCATAACAAGTTTGTGGATTTCTTGTTGTTAACTTTATCTTGATCATGTTTTCTATCCCTCTCCATCAGATCTTGACAATTAGTTTATCTTTCATATCCATGTTTTCCTATAAGGAATCCCAGTATGAGTTATCTTGGGTGACCATTATACTTATCTTTCTTTCTTTTAAGGTGATAGTTTTATTAACTCTTTTTACGATCTGGGAATTCCATTATATTCCCAAGACCAATTTGGAAAATTATGAGGACACAATTTATTGAAGGAGGGGATAATGTAACACCCCAAGCTTCCATAGTACGCTTCTCTTTAAATAATACAGTAGTGTGTGTTGTATGCAACTTCTAGTTCTAACACACACCACAACCAATTAAACTAGCCGTTATGAATAGAAATACCCACTTTTTGAAATTTTATTAATTTTATCTTTCAAAATGGACTTCATTTTTGGATTTAGAATATCTAAATTATCTTAGGGTGATTTTTTTGGTATTTTTATGAAAACATTCACTATTTGAGGAATAGTGAAAAACACTGAGTTATAGTTTAAACCCGAATATTTATTTAAATAATTATTTATTTTATTTAAATTTAATTAAGGAAAAATAGATACATAGTACCTAAATAAGTTCAATGTAATTCATTGGAGTTAGTTTAGAATAATTTTAGATATATAAAAATTTTATTGAACTTCTCACCGTCTTTTAACCACCTCCTAGGAGAATTTGGAAATTCACATAAAACATAGTTTTACCGCTTCTATGAGTGTAATTTTTAAAATCATATAGACATGGTTAATATCATGGAGTAAATTTTTTTTCAATGAGATGAAAATAATTTTTGGGGAATAGTAACTTTTTACTTTTATTTACCACAGTTAAAAGTAAATAGAGTAATTAAGGGTAAAAATGATATTAATATTACCCTAACACATGTCCTAATTCTATTGGACAAGTGTATATCGACCGAAAACAACCTTAGGAATAAAATATTATCATTTAGGTCCACTTGTATTAGAATAGGACATTTATTATTATTTAATTCAAGGAAGAGTTAAAAGAGATAAAATCAAAGTTTAATAACTAAAAAATTTTAATATAGGGTTATAAATAAGATAAAATCGATTATAAATATTCATTATAAATCATAAAAAATTTTCTACATAATTTATTTCTATTTATAATTTTTAGACATTATATAATTTATTTTATTTTTGACACAATGGTGATGCAGTAATTACCTAATTAATAAAATATTAAAATAATTGATATTATAAATATCAAAATAAATGTAATTTGAGACTTTTTATGAATTACACTAATTTTATAGGTTGATATGACATATTAGGATTTGTTATATAAATTGTTTTCGAAGTAATAATTCAGTTATGAAATTATCAAAAAACAAAATACCCAATAGTGTCAAAATTGACATAAAAGAGTTTTTAAAACAAATATTATATTATTAATTGATATTATAATCCTAAAAATATAAGGTTCGGCCAAAGGACTTATATAAGGATATTTATATCATTAATATACCACTTGGGGGTCTTTTGGAGGTATATAGTATGTTTATTAACTATATAATATAAAAATATAAAGAGACATGGTAAATGTCAAACTATTTAACTAAGAGTTAAATATAAATGATAAGGTTAATATAGGGACACAAAACTATCTAAAATATATTGGTTGAAAGGATTTCTACCCATACCCACCTTAACCTATAAATAATCCACTTTGGAGCCATTAGAAACCGAATATGAATTTATTATAAATTAATACTTTAGGTTTTTTCTAAAGAGCCCCTCCTCCCCCTTATAAAACGACACCACTTCTATCAAATTATTCATACCTTAAAAGCCATTTGGATCGGCCAAACCCTGACCAATTATCTTATCAACTTCCCTCAATTCAACCTAGAGGCCTTCCTTTAGTCAGAAAGCCAACCTAAGGAGCCCTTTTGATCAAATCAAATGGAAGAACCTGAAGAAGAGGTAATGTTTTCACCACCCTCTGTCATGTTCCTTTCTTCTTCAACTTCTTATTTCTTTGTTATTTCCGTTCTAAAATAATAACTCCATTATCTTCTATATATTGTGATGTTATTATAAATATGGTACAACCATATTCAGTATTCTATCCATCCTTTGAATGACATGTCACCATAGGTGCATACGTACGACCTACCGTCTCCACGTCATGGTGGAATTGTTATTCAATACATTATTATTTGGATGGGTATAAAAATGATGTGTAATTCATGTAAATAATAAATATAACATGATAATGATTCTTTATATATGATATACCATCCAATTATATATTATTTTAATATCAAAAGAATGATATTTTTGCTCATGTGTACGTACGGATTACCGTCTCCATGAACGCGATGAGATTCATTCCCCATCATATCCATTCAAGACTAAATTTTATTTGATGATTAAAAATAATGTTTAGAGGCATGATATAATTCTGGATATGAATAAGATTCATCCCATTCATAACAAATTTGGCTCACATAACAAATAACATAAAGGAAAATGAATCTGTTAAAACCCGAAACGACGATTATACTAAGATATTATCAACAAATAAATGTTAAAAGATGATATATGATATCATATTAATGTATTTGATTCTTGTATAATTAAAAAAATTATTTAACCATTATACATGACGTTAACCTACCCTCGACCAAGGAAAAAGTACAAAGTAAGGGGTTTCTTATCTCACTTCTAATTCTGTGATATTTCCATTGATCACCACTTATTTATTGCATGTGGTGTGTGTACTGCCCATGATTGTATTAATTGTGTAACATACATTAATTTATGGATATTTAAATCATAATTTTTTGATCATTATTTCATGGGTGTATGTTTTGTAAGTTACCAAATCAATAAGGGAATTTGAAATTTCAATTTCCACTCATTCGTCTTTAAGCATACTTTATTCATTATTTTACTCCAAGATTATGTGTGGAATCACTATTCATTTTTTATGTCATAATTTCCACTCCCCTTTATGTGGATATACATTTGATACACATAATAACTCCATTTATAAATTCTCAAGTCATCGGCATGAACTTGATAAGCGTAATTTTTACTCAATCTCCATTATTGAGTTAAATATCCAATTCATTGGTGTTGCTTTTACAAGAATATGTGTGAATGTCCTTTCATTGTTTTACACTGAATATCCAATAATATTGACTGTATTTATATTTTTCTCACATAATTATGTCGTTTATTTATCCTTAACCTAAGGATACAACCTTTATGAGAGATTTCATCTCAATTTACATTCCATTGAGACTCCTTTGTTGTTATACACCAAATCACTTTTATATGGTGTATATAATGTACTTTGACATAGTATATAATGAATCCTTTTATTCTCATGATATTACAAAGTTTTTATTACCTCAATTATTTGTATTCAAGTGTCTCTCTTTTGGTTAGGAACACTAACTAAAATATAATTTTAAAATGTTTTAAAGATTTATTATTCTAAATCTTTCTCATTAATGTCCACGTTTAAAAAAAATGGTTTTAAGGATTTATTTATATGGACATTAATGTTTTCAAATCAAAATTCCTTTTAAAAGTTTCAAAGTGGTATGGTACACTTTGATTCAAAAATCTATTTTAAATGGATTCTTGACAAATAGTGTGACTTTTAAATTTTTTCAAGAAGAAGGGGGATATTTCTATCAATAGTTTGATGATTATTTTAATCTATGTCAATATCCTTCATTATTATTGATTGAGGTTAATATGATACAATAAAATCTTCCATATTGTATCGAATGAGTTATGATTGACTGTGGATGTGCTACTTTTATACCATTCATGGTTTGTGGTGAATGTATTGACATTGTGTTTTCTAGTTTTAATACAAATGTTTATGTAATGTTTCAAACTTTTCATATGAGGAATTCATTGGACTTAGTAAGTGAGGGGTGGAGACTGCAATACCTACTCGATGAATCGGTAGGTCTCATGAGACAAACTAGTGTCTTGGTACAAGTCCTTGACAAAATCTTATTTTTAGTCTTGGCACAAGGCCTTGACTATGTGGTTATGATATTCTGGCATTATGCATTCCATAATTCTAAAAGTGGTTATTGATATTGCATGTTGTGGTTAGACTAGTATAATATACATGTGAATAATTAAATTGCATTATTTCATTTTATCTTTTCTATATTATGCTGAAGTTCAAGTTTAAAAGGCTTTTGTTTTAGTTATACACTACCTTAAATTTTTATGCTTATTTATGAAAGTTTCCGCTATATTGTTATCTTTAGTGAGCATCTAAGATCACCCCTTTAAATATTTTATTTTTCCCAGGATGTGAAGAATTAATTTATGAATGAACTACAGGGATAGTATGCGGGGATATGAAGACAAGATGTTGTTGTAGTTTTTTTAACTTTATGATGTAATGTAAAACTTATGAATATATCTAGTGTTTCCAAGACTGCTAAACTAATTGGTCTTTCGGGACATGATTTACTTGTATCATGCAAATGTTATGTAATAATGCACCGACTCTGGGTAACTGGGGTCGGAGCATTACAGTTGGTATCAGAGGAAGTTCAGTACAAACCTTGGAAACTAGAGTTAGATAAACTCTGATTAGAGCACATATCCCTAAGATAGACATTGATGATTAGTATAGAAGATCTTCCTATAATTTTGGTATTTTGTTGATTTTGTGAGTTTTCCAAGAAATACATCCATGTTTGGAAACGAGCAGGTAGAGGTGGCTCTGAAACAGATGTACCTAGGGGTAAAACCCGAAAACACCGCTTTGAGCTAGACTCGAACGGGAACTGGTGCACGACAACGGGCCTTGCTGCACTCTTGGTTACGACACTCCCGGGGTATATTCTTAGGTTAATTTACATTTTCATTACAAACTAATTTGAAGTATTTTAATATAAGATGATAATAAATTACCATGTTTAATCCTAAGGTGTTTTAAATGGATAATATGGTGTCATGATATTCTCTAAATGAATTTATGACTACTGTTACTCACACAATGCTTTCTAGTTTTAGTCAATGGATGGAGTCCAAGAAAGTCATAGTAACTTTGAGAATGATGTACAAGGTGGGAATGGTGATGGAAATTAGCAACAAAATGGAATGTTGATATGTGTAAAAGATATCATGTTCATGCCAAATCAGTTTTCCAAAAATATGATAAAAAACATATATATTAACCAACTCCCGGACTCAACAAAGAAGAGAAAGGTGATGAATGATAAGAGCTCCAGCAATGGAGACCATGGAGAAAATAATCCTAAATATCCGTCATGCAGGAAATGTGGAAGGAGACACCTAGGAAAGTTTCTCAACAGAACAAATAAATGATTTACCTGTGGGAAAGAAGGACATAAAGTGAATAATTACTAAAGAAAAATGAAGAGTACTATGGAATAAAATAAAAATGGTCCCAAAAATCCATTTACAGTCAATTGTCATAAATGTAGAGGACATGGCCATTACCTGAGTGAATTCCCTATACTATAGGATATTTTCCTAGTCAAATAAGAAGCTATGTGGAAATAAATGGTTGGAGAAATGTTTAAAAGTATTAGTGCTCCTTATTGATGGGATTACTTTGGAATAATTTTCTCTTGTATTTTTAACCCCATAGTTTTCCATGTGATAATGATATTTTTGGGTGACTTATCTTATCCCTTGTGGATATAGTTATAAATAACCGTTTGGTTTTATATGATCATTAGGTTTGAGGCAATTACAAGTTATTATATTTTGGGATGAAAATTCAGGGTATCAGATAACATTTCTGTTTAAAATTATGTTATGGTTATTTTTTGGAATTTATCTCATTTTGGTAATGTTATTAAATATAGTTTTTGAAAAAGGACAACTCGCAGATCGTGTGACAACTCGTCGTGTTAGGCAAAGCTATGGGAATAGAACCCACTACCAAAGTGCGATTGGGATTTATCTCCTACCACTAGACTACATGAAGTCCCTAGTTAGTGTGACTATTGATTTTTAGTTAAATGATTTTATTGATCAATAATAAGTTGATTTGGGTTCTTAGGTCCTATCAAATGAATACACTTAGTATAAGAAAATTATTTGGATATTAAGTGATAAATGTTATTTTTGAGGATGTTCACTTTGTTGGGAACACTATATGCCCAAGGAAACTAGAATACTATGGGATTTCATTTGAGGAGTAATGGTGGATTTTTATCTATGTTTTTATTGTGGATTTATAGTGATTTGGGTTATTTATGGAAATGATTAACCTATAATAGAGAATATGTGATGAGGTTAATTAATTTTAATTGTGTTACTTTAAGAGTTGTTGATGTCATTTGGAGATACAATTTAATGTGGAAGACTAAATAAAAAAAATAATCTATGTTTCGGGTTTCAATATTAGATTGGTTTATAATGAAGGATTTTAAGGACAATTGTTTATTGAATGGTATGTATTTAACTTTGGGGTATTGTTGGTTTAATTTTAGAAATTAAGATTACTATTTCTTTCTCTAAAGGAATATCCTTTTGGGGGATCATCAGATCTTGTACTAACCATTTTGGTTTTGATTAATCTCTAAAGACAAGGTAAATATATATTTTATCCTTTGTGGTTCATGTGATTCTATAGAAGTTTATTCTAGCTCTTCCACTGTGACCAAGTCTTCTTGAATACTCATTGTTGAAAAAAATGAGTTACTGGTGGAAATTTATTAAGGAATGGAACTCTACTTAAAATGTAAGTATATATCTTTATTTTCTTAGTCAATATCATAAATTAATTCCTCAGAATTATGTAATGTAACATAAAAAATGTTGTCCATGTACTTTTCCTACTGGGAAACTAATGACCATTTGTCCCATTAACGTTTATGGCTTTCTTGTTGTTAACTTTCTCCTGATCATGTTTTCTATCCCTCTCCATCGGATCTTGACACTTATTTTATCTTCCATATCCATGTTTTCCGACAAGGAATCCTAGTATGAGTTATCTTGGGTGACCATTATACTTCTCTTTCTTTCTTTTAAGGTGATAGTTTTATTGACTCTTTTTATGATGTGGGACTTTCCATTCTATTCCCAAGCCCAATTTTAAAAATTGCGAGGATGCAATTTATTGAAGGAGGGGAGAATGTAATACCCCAAGCTTCCACAATACGCTTCTCTTTGAATAATATAGTAGCGTGTGTTGTACGCAACTTCTAGTTCTAACACACACCACAACCAATCAAACTAGCCGTTATGAATAGTCATACCCAAATTTTGAAATTTTATAAATTTCACCTTTCAAAATGGACTTCATTTTTGGATTTGGAATATCAAAATTATCTTAGGGTGAATTTTCGGTATTTTTCTGAAAACATTCAATTTTTGATGAATAGTGAAAAAACACTGAGTTATAGTTTAAAACCAAATTTTTATTTAAATAATTATTTATTTTATTTATATTTAATTAAGGTCAAAATAGATACATAATACCTATATAATTCCAATACAATTCATTGGAGTTAGTTTAGAATAATTTTAGATATATAAAAGGTTTATTGAACTTTTCACCGTCTTTTACCCACATCCTAGGAGAAATTGGAAATTCACATAACACTTAATTTTATAGCTTCTATGAGGGTAATTTTGAAAATACAAGAGACACGATTAATATCAATGAGTAAAATGTGGTTCAATGAGATGAAAATAATTTTTGGTGAATAGTAACTTTTTCTTTTATTTACCACGGTTAAAAGTAAATAGGGTAATTAAGGGTGAAAATGATATTAATATTACCCTAACACATGTCATAATTCTATTGGAAAAGTTTATCTCGACCAAAAACAACCTTAGGAATAAAATATTATCATTTAGGTCTACTTGGATTAGATTAGGACATTTATTATTATTTAATTCAAATAAGAGTTAAAAGAGATAAAATCAAAGTTTAATAACTAAACTTTTTTTAATATAGGGTTATAAATACGATAAATTTAATTATAAATATTTATTAGAAATCTAAATAGATTTTCTACATAATGGTACTTTATTTATAATTTTTACACATTATATAATTTAATTTATTTATGACACAATGGTGATGCATTAATTACCTAATTAATGAAATATTAAAATAATTGATATTATAAATATCAAAATAAATGTAATTTTAGACTTTTTATGAATTAAACTAATTTTATAGGTTAATATGACATATTGGGATTGGTTATATAAATTTTTTTCGAAGTAATAATGCTGTTATGAAATTATCAAAACACAAAATACCCAATAGTGTCAAAATTGTCATAAAAGTGTTTTTAAAACAAATATTATATTATTAATTGATATTATATTCCTAAAAATATAAGTTTCAGCCAAATGAATTATATAATGATATTTATATCATTAATGGACCACTTGGGGGAACTCTTGGAGGTATATAGTAAGTTTATTAACTATATAATATAAAAATATAAAGATCCATGGTAAATGTCAAACTATTTAACTAAGAGTTAGATATAAATGATAAGGTTAATATAGGGACACAAACCTATCTAAAATCTATTGGTTAAAATTATTTCGACCCATCCCCACCTTAACCTTTAAATAATCCACTTTGTAGCCATTATAAACTGAATATTAATTTATTATAAATTAATACTTTATGTTTTTCCTAAAGAGCCCCTCCTCCCCCTTATAAAAGGACACCACTTCTAAACAATTCATCATACCT
Organism: Viscum album; assembly: GCA_963277665.1. Classification (NCBI taxonomy): domain Eukaryota; kingdom Viridiplantae; phylum Streptophyta; class Magnoliopsida; order Santalales; family Viscaceae; genus Viscum; species Viscum album. Next base: position 1,103,549,348 of record OY728155.1, on the reverse strand, counting down.
TAAAAGCCTTTTTGTTTGGCCAACCCCTGAACAATTATCCTCTAAACTTCCCTCACTTAAACCTAGAGTCCTTTCTTTAGTCAGAAATCCATTCTATGGATCCCTTTTGATCAAATCAAAAGGAAGAACCCGAAGAAGAGGTAATGTTTTCACCACCCTCTTTCAAGTTCCTTTCTTCTTAGACTTTTTATTTATTTGTTATTTCCATTCTAAAATAATAACTCCAGTATCTTCTATATACTGTGATGTCATTATAAATATGTTACAACCATATTCATTATTCTATAAATCCTTTGAATGACATGTCGCCATACGTGCGTACGTAAGGCCTACCGTCTTCACGTCGTGGTGTAATTGTTATTCAATACATTATTATTTGTATGGGAATAATAATGATGTGTAATTCATGTAAATAATAAATATAACATGATATTGATTCTGTATATATGATATACCATCCAATTATATATTATTTTTATATCAAAAGAATGATATTTTCGCTCATGCGTACGTACGGATTACCGTCTCCACGAATGTGATCAGATTCATTCCTCATCATATGCATTCAAGACTAAATTTCATTTGATGATTAAAAATAATTTTTAGAGGCATGATATAATTATGGATATAAATAAGATTCATCCCATTCATAACAAATATGGCTCACATAACCAAGAATATAATGTAAAATGAATTTGTTAACCCTCAAAACGACGATAATACTAAGAAATTATCAAAAAATCAATGTTAAAATATCATATATGATATATTATTAATGTATATTATTATTTTATAATTCAATAAAAATTGTTTAAACATTATACAGGAGGTTAACCTACCCTCTACCAAGGATAAAGTACAATGTAAGGGGTTTCTTATCTCACTTTCAATTCCGTGAGATTTCCATTGTTCACCACTTATTTATTGCATGTGGTGTGTGTACTGCCCATGATTGTATTCATTGTGTAACATACTTTAATTTATGGATATTTAAATCATCATTTTATGATCCTTCTTTCATGGGTGTAGGTTTCTTATGTTATAAAATCGATAAGGGAATTTTAAATTTCAATTTCCACTCATTCGGCTTTAAGCATACTTTATTGATTATTTTACTCCAAGATTATGTGTGGAATCACTATTCATTTTCTTATGTCATAATTTCCACTCCCCTTTATGTGTATGTACTTTTGATACACATAATCAATCCATTTATAAATTCTCAAGTCATCGTTATGAACTTGATAAGAGTAATGTTTACTCAATCTCCATTTGTTGAGTTAAACATCCAATTCATTGGTGTTGCTTTTACAAGAATATGTGTGAATTCCCTTTGATTGTTTTACAGTGAATATCCAATAATATTGAGTGTATTTATATTTTTCACACATAATTATGTCTCTGATTTATCCTTAACCTAAGGATACATCCTTTATGAGAGATTTCATCTTAATTTACATTCCATTGAGACTCCTTTGTTGTTATACACCAAATCACTTTTATATGGTGTATAAAATGTACTTTGACATATTATGTCATGAATCCCTTTATTCTCATGATATTAAAAAGTTTTTATTACCTCAATTATTTTTATTCAAGTGTCTCTCTTCTGGTTAGGAAGAGTAACTAAAATATCATTTTAAAATGTTTTGAACATTTATTATTCTAAATCATTCTCATTAATGTCCATGTTTTAAAAAAATGGTTTAAAGGATTTCTTTATATGGACATTAATGTTTTCAAACCAAAATTCCTTTTAAAAGTTTGAAAGTGGTATAAGACACTTTGATTTAAAAATCTATTTTAAATGTATTCTTGACAAATAGTGTGACTTTTAAATTTTTTCAAGAAAAAGGGGGATATTTCTCACAATAGTTTGATGATTGTTTTAATCTATGTCAATATCCTTCATTATTCACGATTGAGGTTAATCTGATACAATAAAATCTTCTATATTGTATCGAATGAGTTATGTTTGACAGTGGATGTGCTATTTTTATACCATTCATGGTTTGTGGTTAAAGTATTGACATTTCGTATGCTAGTTTAAATACGAATGTTTATGTTATGTTTCAAACTTTTCATATGAGGAATTCATTGGACTTAGTAAGTAACGGGTGGATCCCGCTATAGCTCCTCGATTCATCGATAGGTCTCACAAGACAAAGTAGTTTCTTGGCACAAGGCCTTGACAAAATCTTATTTGTAGTCTTGGCACGAGGCCTTGAATATGTGGTTATGATAGTCTGGCATTATGCATTCCATTATTATGAAAGTGGTTATTGATATTGTATGTGTTTATTTGACTAGTAGAAAATCCATGTGAATAAGTAAATGGAATTATTTCATTTTATCTTTTCCATATTATGCTGAAGTTCAAGTTTAAAAGGCTTTAGTTTTAGTTATACACTACCTCAAATGTTTATGCTTATTTATGAAAGTTTCCGCTATATTGTTATCCTTACTGAGCATCTGAGCGTACCCCTTTCAATGTTTTATTTTTCACAGGATGTGAAGAAGTAATTTATGAATGACCTGTAGGTATTGTATGAGAGGATATGAAGACAATATGTTGTTGCAGGTTTTTTTACTTTATGATGTAATGTAAGACTTATGAATATATCTAGTGTTTCCATGACTACTAAACTAATTGGTATTTCTAGACATGATTTCCTTATATCATGCCAATGTTATGTAATAATGCACTGACTCTGGGTAACTGGGGTCGGGGCGTTACACTACATACTTCCAAAATGTAGAAAAAACCATCAAGTCTATTTCATGTGAATATATATTAATGTGATACCACTATATCAAGATCATCACTATGGCCTCTATCGCACAAAGAAAAGTATGTAAGATCACCACCATTAATCAAATGTGGGTAACTTCTATATCTCTAAATAATAATCAACCACATAGAGGCTAACTATTCAAGTTTCTACTCTGTCACATAGACATAGTATTTCAACAAAAGGTGTTATACACCACACTACTTTTGTGCCACTATGATATAAAAAACCATTTATTCAATTTCATGAAGGTTAACATATACTCCCTGAATCTATAAATCACTCTATGATATTTTACTATACAATTGGTATATTTATGGAATGATTAAAAATTACTTGGATGAAAAATATAATTCTACTTATACTAACATAATGAGTGTTTTGATCCATATATTTCATAAATGATGCTAGGATGTTCATCATTCTACTTAAAAACACCTTAATTCCATATTTATAATTCATGATGATGTATATATCATAATCCCATTATGAGAAAATAATGATTCAACCTATATAATAATTCATGAATTCCTAATCATTTATAGTAGGTGAAACCATATTGATATCCATAGTGCATGAAGTCATTCTTAACACCCAATTGGTAGCTAAATACAAATCCTTGAGGGTTATCATTGTTTTCCACACCTAAAGGGATCACACTAATTGTTGATGGTGTACGTCACTTCATTTACTCATCCTCCCAATATATCACAATACTATCAATGGGTAAGAAAGTAATACCAGGCTTCTACCACTATATCTCATCTCTACCATGATATAATCCCATGAAAGACCCCATTATCCACTAAGAGGAAACTCACTTTACCAAAATGGTTGAGTGAAATGTGGTCTACATTAGTAAATATTCTCTAGCCTACCAAGGTAAAACTAGGGTTTCTACTAGAAATTATAACTTATGAACACGCACAATAGAAATACTAACCCACACATGCATTATCTAGTATGGGGGACCATAAAGAGAGGACACAAATCATACTTAAAACTACACTAACTGATGCCTGACTATAGTTGTGTATCACATTTATCTTCCCATATCTTTATCTATCTATATCCCATGATCAACATGAACTAATTTATAGTGGTGATTGTGGGATTAGATCAATGCATCATCCATCTCAAACTACTCTCACACCCCTGACCCTTGTAATAAAATACTCATTGATAAGAAATTGGACCTTCAAAATGGAAGTCACTAATCCAATTGATATTTTTAACATAGAGGTCTATTCATAACACCTAGGTTTCTATAATTTTATAAAATTATTACATACTCCCACAAATAGGGTTTATATCTACAAAGAATAATCATCTATGAAAGATTTATAGGGGGTTATTTTTGTAGGTGGTGTTGTATCAAACCACAAACCTGACTTGAAATATCTACTAGTCTCTCCACTTAAATCGAAAATTTCACTGTAAAACATGTCCAATGAATACCTTATAAGTTCTGTGGGCCTTGATGTGTACTTAAACATTATTTTTCTTCCACGTGGAGGATCTGACATACATAAATAAAACTCTCTCAAAAAAAGACCACAAGCTATAACAATGGTAGAGTAGTCCTATCATGATTTATTGAAAAATATAATCTACTATAAATACACTATATTATGTAGGAATATCATTGTAAGAATCACAATATGTCTAGTGAGAGTTTTAACTGGAATAGAAAGTGATTCTTAAACTCAATCCAATCATTTATCACCTGGGGATCAAGGTCGCATTATAAACCAATGAGGAATATATAATTAGCATACATGCACTATATTCAGACTACATATAGTATCATACAACTCAGTTAGGAATACCATCCTCTCTATGATAAGTTTTTTACTAAGAATAATGTGGATATAAACTACCTTAGATCATGGGACAAGGATATCTCTCAATTGAGTATTATAAATAGTTCCTTATCTCTCATTAATCGGTGCCAAGAGGCCTAAATATATGTACAAAATCATAATTATCTTTCATATACACAAAATATAGATATATGTGGGTATCAACATTAATTTGGGAGGATAAAACAAAAATTATTAGAGCATATCAATATGGAAGGAAATGGGAAGGACATGAAATATCATAACTGAAAACTGCATGATGTATGTACCACATTTATTGTACCCTGAAATAGACATCTTAGATATTTGAGTTTATTAATAGATTATTATAGTCTTTTAAAAGGTATATTATGGAACTGGAAGACACATAAATGTAATTTAATGAATGCAGAAAGACATGATCTTAGAGATAAGTTTGTTTCGCAGGTTTTGATTCGACTAGTCGTGGAGCCTGAACGAAGTTATGGATCAAATGTTATGGCCTTTTGAAGGTAGACTTCTAGGAATGGACACCGAGGACGATTTTGGGGAAAAGTATGGATTTTCGTTCAAAAATAGAATCTAGTGCATAAAAATGGAATCATGCGCGTAAAAATTGAATCTTTCACGTGAAAATGAAAACTTGTGTGAAAAAATGGAATCATGCACGCAAAATGGCTTTGTGTGGAAAATTAAAACAGAATTTTACGCGCAGCGACATTCAAGAATTCACCTATAATTACAAGTGCACCCCCTTCTTCCCAGAAGGGCCCCCGGAGGTCAGACGCTGCTCTAATGCGCGTAAGTCTGCATTTTCCATGCCTATGTGTAAAACCTCCTTTTTTTCATGAAAAATTACTTTTGTGCACATAGGTGCCTAAATGCCCAATTTTATGCACAAAACATTATTTTTGTGTGCAATATTTCCACTGTGTCCAATTTTTCATGCACTAGTGCTGCACCTATGCAATTGTGAACACACACAAACTATTGCAGAAAAACGTCCCCTATTGCGTGAAAATGGTTCCCTAATGCACGCAATCCTCCCCTATTACATGAAAATCCTTCCCTATTGTCTGCCTACCTTCTATATTTACATGCAATAGTGCCATAGTGCCCAATTCTACATGCACATATGCTGCACAGTGCAATCTTGCACGCATCCCATCCTGCATGTGGCGCATTTTACGGGAAATTGTATTCAGGGCTACACCCATTAGTCCATACTAAGGGGGCTTCACCCCTGCACCCCTACTAAAGATCAGTGTCAGGATGCATTCCCGACCCTCCGGGCCAATCCCCTCGCTACCACCACTGACCCCCATGAAAAATAGAAAGTCGCACTGTGAACTTTTGGGGTTGGGACGTTGGGAATTTTAACTACACCCTTATGCCCACCCACCTTCCACCTATAGAATACCAAGATTTGAGATACTCCTCCACACACCATGAAACAACCTGTGTTGACATGTTCCTATTGGTTTGTTACCCATGTCGTGAGTAGAGATTTACATCATCAATTCCCCGAGTACCTTTAGTCGAACCATTCCTCAATAAATTAATCCAAACCCCTCATCTGACTTCTATGCCGTGATCAACCCGAAAAGGCCTCTCTTTCATAAGCCCTAAAACCACCCATTGCTTGGTGCCTTGTTCCTAATAGTCCTCTCTACATGACTATAAATTTTATTATACCCTATGTGCCATGTATAGTATGCCTCTTTCTCTAAACAAGATATGCCTTATGCTCCAAGGATAAGATTCCAATAGTCCTATCTACATGACTATAAACTATAGTAAACCCTATGTGCCAAACATAGTATACCTTTTGCTCCAAAAAATAGATGCCTTATGATCCAAGAAAAAGATTCCAATAGTCTTATCTACATGACTATAAACTGTATTACACCCTATGTTCCAAACATTGAATGCCTCTTGATCCAAACAAGAGATGACTTGTTCTCCAAGCATAAGATGCCAAAATTCCTCTCTATATGAATTTAAACTATAGTACTCCCTATGTGAAAAATATAGGATGCCTTTTTCTCCAAACAAGAGATGTCTTGTGCTCCAAACATAAGATGAAAAAATTCCTCTATACATGACTTTAAACTGTAGCATGCCCTGTCATTCAATAATGGGGTGCCTCATGTTCCAAATAAGATATGGATTATGTGACAAGCATAAGATACCTCATGCCATGATAGGAGTGGCATAATTTAAAGAGCGTCATAATATGTTCAAACATTCCATTTCTCCACCTCATGATTTGCATGTACTTCATTCGGATCATCATCTCCTTTCATGTATTAAGGGACCCCCTAATGGCCTGGTCCCATGCCGCCTTAGCTTACATACCTCTTTGGGAAAATGGCCCGAAATACATTGGACGACACTTCGAGTCAGGTCCTATGTTTCAAACACGGTCAATAGTCAACCCTCATTTTTTCCTATTTCTACATAACACAATATTGATGTTGTGTTTCGAACATGATCAACAGTTATCCTCCATCACCACACCACCCTTGCTACATTCGGAATGTCAGGCATGTGATTTACACTTTTCATATCCCTTTGTTCAGACTGATTACAACAACCTCAGCGTTATCCCACTTTTTCACTAGCGCATAGGTGTGGGCATCAATTTTCTACCTCAACCCACCAATGAGTTGGGATGCCCTCATGGCCAGGCATGGAGAAGAAATCCGGACGGCTTCCATGCGTAAGCCCCATCCATCATTGTCGCTCCCTAGTGGAACTTAGGCATGCTAATGGCTATTGAATCTTCACATAGCCACACTAACGTGGACACCTCATTGGATCAATCCATAACCCCCCCTCACCATGGCATTGTCGATGACTTCCCTTCCCCAAGGTTGGGTGGGTATCCGTTATGTAAGTCCTAGGGGTGCAGAGTGAACCCACATTATCCGAGCTACAGGATGTTAAACTGCCAATCACCATCTTCCTTAGCACATGATGTTAAACTGTGACCTCACACCGTGCATCATACGTTGGGTTCCCCATCTCGTACATTCTCTACACCCACTAGTCTCCAAGGGAGTGAGATCTTTCACATATGAAATGAGATCCTCTTTGCTGGAGCGGCATCTGTTCATGGGGTAAGGGAAACCATCTTTGTGTAATCCCCTGGCCTCTCTTGGTGGAGGCAGCATCCTTGCTCCTCCTATCTTCTTCCTGTCCAAAGGCCAGAGAGGGGGATGGGCACCAGAACCCCCCTACCTTCCATTCAAAATCCATCTCCCTTTGCGCTTTGTCTCCATCGGGCCTCCACCCTGGAGTAAGTCCTTATCTCCATCTCCCTGGGCTATGGGCCACTCGTAAGCCCCTGTTTTCATTTTGGGCCACTGACCTCATGTAATCCCCACTCAAATTTCAATAGATGCACCTTTCGTGACATGATTGTCAGGTCTCTACTGCCTCTTGTTTATCACACTGAGCATGAATCGTGTGGGCTTAGAGTAAACACCGACCAAGACATCCTCCCTGGACATCCTAGAGTGTAATCCCCAAACACCATCCCGAACTATGCAAAATTTGATCCTTGCCAAGGTAAGGTACGTAAGAAGCCTCCCTGAGGTTCAAGCCCAACACCTCTATTGGTTTCGACCCCCTTCACGATAGTTTACCATCCATCCCGATCTAGGTGGACTTTGATCCTTACAATGGCAAGGTACGTAGGAAGCCTTCCAAAGGTTCAATCCCACTATCCATTGGTCCAGACCATCTTCACGTCGGTTCAAAGAAACCCATCCCAAACTACATGGTATTTGATCCTTTCCATGGTGGGGTACATAGGAAGCCTCGATGAGGTTCAATCCCAACACCCATTGGATTCGTCCCCCTTCATGCCAATTCCACACACCCATCCCAAACTACAGGGTCTTTGATCCTTGCCAAGGCAAGGTACGTATGAAGCCTCCCTGAGGGTCAAGCCCACCATCAATTTTTCCCTACCATATTCATGTCAGTTCACCCCCTTCCTACATGACGTCAAAATATACGCCCCTTTTTTCCCGCATGACATTAAATGGTTCCCTATTCAGCGGTAAGCTATTGTGGTCCCCATGTAGCGGTAAGTCGTTGTGATCCCCATGCAGCGATAAGCCATTGTGATCTCCATTCAGCGGTAATCCATTGTCAATCCCATTTAGCGGTAAGCCATTGTCACCCCCATCTAGTGGTAAGTCATTGTGATCCTCACGGAGTGGTAAGCCATTGTGATCCTCATTCGGTGGTAAGTCGTTTTCAACCCAAACCCAACGGTTAGCCATTGTCATCCCTTTCATTGGGACCCGTATCTATGGTCCGTCCCAGTGGAGCTAGACCATCCTTGGGCTGCTAACCACATGTAAGCCGCAACATATCATCAGGTCATTGTCCTCTATGCACACCCCAATCCTATAACCTATTCTGAACTATGTGGACTTTGATTCCCTGCCATGGTGATACGTACGAGGTCTCTTCGTTGCTTAAGCCCAACATCATAATCTCCCTTCAGTCAGCCCCATCTTAGTCTCCATACACTTACCTTAACCATCCATTATCCATCTTGATTCTTACATGGGCTGACACATCCCAATGAGATCACATCAATTCACCTCCTACCATCGTCGTTCCCTCCAGTTGTTGCACCCATCTTATCCACTCTAGTCAGTGTTCTGATCAATCTGATCCATCTCCTCTAGATGTTAAACTCGTGGAATACTCTATATTATACATGGGAAGCTAAGTAAAACATAATAGACATGCCTATGGCATATAATTCTCCACATTTGATGCAGGATTCCTTGTGCTTCCACACCCTTGAGAAGCCCTATAATAAGGGGAAGAAACTCAGACGCGCTAGTGTTGCAGCATCTAGACATGCCAGTGATGTCCAATGTGACTACTCCTCTGACCGAATGTTGCTCCCCTGACTGGACCCCTTGGATTGTCTTGACATAAGCAGTGTAATTAACCAGCATCCATAAATACATGATACTGTGTAGAGCTTCATGAACAACTTCTTAATATATGAGGGACCCCATACAAGGTGACGATTTCTGAGGAGGAATCCATAGAAGGAGGAACTAAAAACCCATCATCCCATTTTTATCAAGGATAAAAAATCCCTGATTAAGTGATGGATGCAGCCCACCTTTGGAAAGTGGTAATGCGGGGCAACAGTCAGCGCATCCTCGTCCTCCTCAAACAGACTGTTGTGAATGCCCCATCGAAAGCATCAGAAACAGAAATGGTGAACCCGATGTGAATTTATTCTCCCCAATGTGGAGATTAGTAGCGTTCAAGACAACAGTGGACTAGTATGTCACTAGATCTAGTTATCCGTTGCTAGGTCCCACCATGGAAATAATGTTCATAGCGTGAAACTCACCAGATGTTAGGGATGTTGAACGTTGTAAATCCTAGTCTACGACGTTGTCAGTGTGGATCCCTCTTACCATCCATGGAATACAGAGTGGTGATGGGGCACTGAATGTCAATTTCTTTATTTCATCACTAATGGTTTAAAATTCCTTCCTTTTAGGACCCAAAATGCCGCAACATGAAACCGATCACCACCCATCCATCGACGCAGGGGAATAGGTAATTTCAACGCGGCAGTTCTGCGCGGCTCCACTGCTTCTGCGAAAGTCTCAACAAACATAGATATTGGGCACCCACACCTCATCTCCCCTTCTAAGTTCATTCAAGGAATGGTGATAAATGACATCATCCACAAATAAGAGGAGGATGGGATTATCCTGACTCGGTATATGGCTCGCCCGAATTTAGAGGTGTCTATGCCTCATTGCCACTATCGGCCCAAAGGGCCGTGAAGGGAGCCACTACTCCCCATGCCAATGTACAATTGTTTCAGGAGCCTCTCCTCAGAACGCCTTGAGGACTCTCTCCCCTGCGCCGACGAGGTAGGGGATGTCTGGGCCAACCCGGCCAGGATCTCATTTCAGGGGCCCCCATGGTGGGCTTTCACTAGGTTGCACCACTGCTACCCCTGGTCCCATGAGTCGAGGAGCAGGTAATCCATGCACCTGCACCGTCGGCCCCAGTTCGGATGACCCGTCGCCCGCGTTGGGCGCATGCTGAGGAGGAAGACCACCAAGGGGTGTCAACATCAGCAATTACTATGGATTGGTCCACCGTCGATATATATCATTAGCCCCATGTGTATGATGAGTAGGTTAACTTATATACCCAACCTGAACCAAGTCCCTAACCTCCCCACGGGCAGGCTGGGTCTACTCTCTTGGTCACCATCATAGGTAGCGGCCATCGTAGACCACCTCGCAACAACAACACCCAGTACGGAGGTCCTCCCCATACTACCACCATTGAGAATGTGGGTTCTCCCCACTTCCAAGTTTGGCATGTAGGTCTTCCCCATGATAACTTCTATCCGAATGAGGGTCCTCCCCATGACATCGATACGTAGTAAAAAAAGCCACTTTCTTTCCCATTATGTTCAGTATGGTGTCATTCCTCCTACCACTAACCGCTGGTATGTATATCTTATGTATCTGGTCAATCTCTAGTTTGGGGGAGTTCCCCATGTCCTTACAATAGCTGGTGAAGGTCCTCCTCTCCCCAGAAATCAGAGTGAAGGTCATATTCGCTTCATTGGAACCCATCATGGAGGTTCTACCCGTGTTCTGCTTGACCAGAATGATGACCCTCCTCACACCAATGCAGCGAAGGGAAACAAGAATGGAGGTACCACCCATTATCTTATCAGCTCCGGTGGTGGTCCTACCCACTCTAGAACTTCTTACAGAGATTCCCTCGGTACATCATCTGGTGGACACTGAGATCCTTCCCATGTTCCCTTTGATATCTGTCCAGGTGCTCCTCGCACCCCAGCTCAATCTGGTAGAAATCCTCCCTTCCCCAGCACTAGTACGGCTGAAGGACCTCCTCACACTATAATTCCACCTTGTCTCAATGAACCATCCCTAGGCAGGAGGGTGGGTCGTCGTCCCAAAAAAAGAATACCTAGAAGATTCAGAATGACATTAAACCAGTTTGATTCTCAAATTCTGAGGTGAAATACAACTCATCAATGAAACCCTCACCTAGATCCTCTATTTTAGGAGTCGAGGTAGGAAAAACGCACATCAGCCTCATACTTTCTAAATGTGAGGTCCATCGGATTCCTGCCTCCCTCCGTAGCTACATTCAAGAGGATAAAAATTTGAGAACTCCATAGGTTCTGGCCATGAAATCACTAGAATCACCACCAGAATCACTCTCTACCTTGACCATATATCACTGAGAGCAATTCTAGTGACCAATGGCAGACGAGAAGTAGCTTCGTCCATCGCCAGCAGCCGTAGTCCCTACGCCAGAAACTAATGTTCCCAACCCATCTTATCGTGATGTGGTGGACAAGTCAGTGCACTCTTCGGAGGATAGCCCGTGATGTGGCGGTTTGTCAACCTGCTCTCTGTATTAACCATCGGCCAACCTGCCATCTCAGTGGTCTGCATCAGTACCGCTACTGGTTCCCCAGCCGCCTCTGATTGACAAGTGGGGTAATGTTGGGCTAGACCTTGAATCTGGACCAAGGATCTTGTGGGATATTCTCGCAGCTGATCATTTCCAAGAGCTGATTTGTCCAGTTACATCGCCAAATTTTAGGGTTCCAGAATCACTCACCTAAGAGGAGGTTGGATTCTTTCACAGGACCCTCTAGGAAACTCATTTCTTTCTTCTTCATGAATGAGTGGCCTACCACAAGAATCAGGTGCGCTTCTAAGACATGGGCCAACAATGTTATTTGGTTGATTTGGATGCACTCCTCATGGAACAACTCCCTGAGTTCCCAAGCCACTATAGGAACCTCCGACAGCAATGCGTACAGAGCATTAAATATCTCCATAGGATAATCAAGGAAGCTTCTCCCCATGTGAAAATCCATGGTTGGGGTCAGTACAAAACCCTCCATTTCAGTTCCATCTGGCGCCATCCCGATTTTTTGGGGTGACAGAGAGAATATTCCCCCTTAAAGGGTCACCGTTAACATGGAAGACCTTCTGGGGGTGAGAAAGATCTAGAGCTTCATGGAGAGGACCTACCCCCTAGGGACTATCAAAACTATTGGACCCATTGGGAAGGATTACTCGTCAATATAGGAATCTACTGGGTCTTCCTGTTCCCACTGAGTTGTTGGTCCTCAGCCGAAATCCCAACAATAGTAAGGAACACCTCAGAGCTTTCAAACCCTCTAACCCATCTGGCTCAGTGTAGATGGTGGAATATGATCCTGAAAAAGTTGTGTTGCATCAACCACTCACCAAACATAAGAATATGGTTGACGGCCTCCTTACTAAACATGTTGTGGAGAGACGACCAGACTATGGTGATCCTCAGCAGGGGCAGCAGGGGCAGGCACAACATCCCCTCGGTGAACTTCCTCCAGATGACCCTGACCATCCTGCCCACACATACAGTGTTTAGGGTGGAACTTATAGCAAGAGGGTGCGCTATGAGTCACCAAATCCACCCAAGAGGTGAGACAATCTCTAGGACCCAGCTCAGGTTCCCCCAACTGCTCCCTAGGTCATTCCTCCAGCCGCTCCATGAGATGTTGAGCCTACTTATCATGTTGAAGAACCTGCAAACACACTGGTGGTCAGGGATCCCCGTCAAGACAGGAACCCCGCCCAGATGATCCAATGGTGGCAGTAATCGCCCTCCTCGAAACTTTATATACTCGATATGTGGAAATACCACCTGATAGAAAGCCATATCTGGTATGGGTGGATAATATTCTAGCACCCTCGAGTTTCAGAAATCCCACTTTCTCCCTCTTTAACGGGACAGGGGACCCGCTGCAGCACATAGCCCACATTATCTCAAGGTACAGACCCATGTTGGGAACTCCAGCGCAGCAGGAGACTGCCAAACTCCGATGCTTCATACAGACATTGGAGGGGCCTATGTTCATCTGGTACAACCATCTCTCCATCGGATTAGTAGCCGGCTGGGAAGAACTTTGTAGGAAATTTCTCTACCAGTTCTATTCCACCACTCAGAAGACGAGTATCATCGACCTCTTCAAGTGCAAGCAGAGGCCTGATGAGCGCGTTGTAGACTTTGTCGCCTGGTGGAAAGGGCTCATATACTATCTTGACATGAAACTGACTCAAGAGAAACTACCAACAATTTTCATAGGGAATGTCAAGATAGAAAATGGTCCCCTCTTTGATAACCCATAACTACCCCGGGGGATTCTGAGAATTCTCTGATAAGGCTCAGTGCTTAGATGAAGATTTGCAATAGGCCGGCTCGACATGCCCATTGCCTCCTACAATCCCCTCAATAAGGGACGCTAGGGCTGATCCCACTGTAGTGGATCAAATAGAGCCCCCAGGAAACGAGAGTTGTTACTAGTAGAGATGCCTCCATAGCCTCACAGAGGCCCTCCACCTCAGGTGCAGCCTCCAGCCCAGCAGCACCCACCTCAAAATCAGCAAGTTCCCCTAGGCAATGCACCGCCACTGCCTAGGAGAGATAACCAGGCTTCACCTCCTCAACAGGCTTCTCCAGTCCCTCATTAGAATAAGGATATTTGGGGCTTCTTCCCAGATAGGAGAAACCGCACCTACTCATTCCACAAGGCTTAGGTCCCTGGTTACTTTCACAGTGCCTTAGAATAGGGGATTGTACATTTTCCTGAGTACAGGAGTCCAGAAGAGGAAAACCTCACTGATCACCCTAATTAATACCCTTATCACCAGATCTAAGGGAACACCCTCAAACATTGTTATGTGTTTAAAGGTTGTCTTAAAGAACATGGTAATAACAACATAGTCCGGTTAGGCCCTACACCGATACAGTTGGCATGTATCTTCGTGAGACCAAACAGCAGTAGTGACAACAAAGGCGAGTGGCATCAGGTATCTAACCATAGGTCCTAGAAGTATGACGACTATATGGCTTGTAAAATAGTCGTCTGTGCCCATGGTGTTATCTATGCACGCCTTAATTGGCCAGAACCTTTAGAGGCCACAGCTACTAATTCTGCATTGTCTTCTTAGTCGTCCTCTTCCCAGAAGAGCAAGAATCAATTGAGTAAGGGAAAACAAAGACCCTCACTGATGCATTCTTCATCCCGTACTCTCGGTGACTTTATTCCCTGGAGATGATGATTCCTCCCAGAATCCATCTAGTAGAGGATGAATCTTCGAGTGATGGTCAAGGGTACACCTTGGTTAATACTATAAAGATGGTAAACCCCTATATAATTCCTGATGATAAGGAGAGCCAGGAAGATCCTCCCAACGTCCCCAGCCATCATCAGCGTCGATGGATCCACAACAATATGGGTCGTCGGAGTTCCTCGGTCAGTATTTCTAGACATGATGTGCATAATACCGAATCAAAGTAGCAGACCCAAATCAAAGCTCATCACATGCAACCTTCTCATCTAGTGTCATCAGGTCCACCTTCACCATCATTCGTGTTGTTGGATTTGGAAGATCTATCTAGACTATGTCGCGATCAGCCATGATGTGCTATGGACTGGTCTCAGTCATCAGGCCCTCATCTTATAGTCACTCTGCGGGCTTTGACTAGTGGGCAGCGGGATATTCTCAGCACTAGTCAGTCACCAGTCCAGTCAGTAGGGCCCACCATACCTCCTTTCATAGAGCGACCTCCTGTAAGAATAATTTCATGCCTGACATAGAATTATGATGTCCTCAAGAATCTTTCTATCATTCCATCAAATCTCTTTATCCTTGAGGCCCTTCGCCTATCCTCAGATATGCGTGAGGCCCTCTTCTAGGCTTTAAGAAGTCCCTTCCACTTTGAGACGGAGGTAACAGTTGTAGGAGCCTTCCATGCTTAGGCGGTAGAGTTTGTTGAATGCCAAGCCATCATCTCATTCTATAAAGAAGATGAAGTATCTCTTATATAGGGCCACATTCTCCCACTGTACATCACTGGATAGTTTAATTTCATGGGGGCTCTCTACTATATTATCAACACCAGCTCCAGGAACAACCTAATCCAGACTTGGACACTGTGAAAACTGGGGTTGTCCGAGGAGAATTTGAGAACCTCTGACCTAAGAATACAAGTTTATGAAAGTACGGAGCAGACACCGATCAACAATATTTCTTGAAGATCCATTTCATTGGCCTAGTCATCAGCACTAATTTTATGGTTGTCTCCCAAGACACTACCTACAATGAGTTGATGGGCAAGCAATGGTTCCACCTGCATGCGGTGGTTCCCTCATCATATCACATGTGCCTCAAGTACTACCTTAATGGTAGAGTAAGAATGATCTAATGTGATGTGTCTCCCTTTTCCTATTGGGAATCCTACTATCTGGATGCTGACTACTACAAGAGTAAAGACAAAAAGATTCATGCTAATGAGGTTGAGCATGCCACAGGTATGACCGACCCATGGACAGATCTAGATGATGCCTACATCTTTCCAATCCACCGATTGGAGGCTAAAACCCTAGAAATGGGACAATGATTCATTGTTTTCAGAATGAGGGGGAAAAATTCCCAATTATAAGCGATGTAGGAATATCACCTCATAATACTACACAAATTAGGATCATGTGATCCTAGAGCCTCCTACTCCCATAAGGTATTGGGATGTCCACCCCATGGCAACGACAATACATCATACTTGCCTGTTTCTCCAGGCTGGAGTTAACCGGATCAATCCGACACACCACTATTGATTCGATATCATCAAGCCTGGCCCCTTGGGATGAAGACCAGATGAGATCGAATCAACATCCTTCATCGCTATGGTTTCGACAGCACATGAGTTCCCCGATACAGTGTCCACTACTGCTCAGGCTAGTACCAGCGTCCCATCGGGATCTGTCGACTCAGAGGAAACTCCTCCTGCCGAGGATCCCACCACTATAAGTGAAGAAGAGGATTTAGAGGATTATCCCCCATCATTTGAAAAGGGTGTCTCTTCCATGATCGACGAATTGGTATAGGTGGACCTCGGTAGTGAGGCAGACCCGGAACCCACACTAATCAGTGTTGCGATGCCCCTCGAGGAGAAACAGTAGTACATGGACTTTCCTAAAAAAACATTGATGTATTCTCCGAGAGTTATGACGAGATACCATGACTATATCCTTAGGTATCCGTCCACCACCTTGGACTCCCAGAAAGTCATTGCGGGTTCAAGAAGCCTCCCAGAAAGATGCACCCTTCTCACAGTGCCATGGTTGAGGAAAATGTTGATAATCTCATCATACCCAATTTCTTTAAGGAGGTCCAACACCCTAAATGGATGGACAACATTGTGCTAGTCTGAAAAAATAATGGATAGATCAGATTTTGCGTCAACTTCCGGGATCTCAACCATCACTGTTCGAAGGATGACTTTCCCCTTCCTGTGACAGAATTGTTGATTGATGCCACAAATTGGTTCCAGGCTATCACTTTCATGGATGGGTACTCTGGGTATAACTAGATCCAAATGTCTCCTAAGGATGAGGAGTATACAGACTTTAGGGTATCGCAAGGTACTTTCTATTACCTAGTCATTCCCTTTGGTTTAAAGAATGCAGGTGCCACCTATCAGTGGTCTATGCATCGCATATTTAAGTCGATCCTCATAACATTAGTGGAATGTTACATGGATGATCTGGTGGTCAAATCTCACTAGCATACAGACTATCTCAAAGACCATGAGAAAGTGTTTGTATTCCTCTATTCTTTCCACCCGAAGATGAATCCATTGAAGTGCGCCTTCGGGGTCACCTGTGGAACGTTTCTCAGCTTCATTGTCTGATACAAGGGCATTGAGATCGACCTCAATAAGATTGAGGCCATTATCCAGATGTCTTACCCAAGAATCCTCTGGGAGCATTAATGTTTCCAAGGACACTTAGCCTACACATTCCAATTCATCGCGAATCTGGTTGGCAAGTGTAATCCCTTTTCACAACTCATGAATAAAGGCACTTTCTATGAGTGGGACAAAAAATGTCAGACTAATTTCAAGGAAACCAAGCTTTACCTACTCTAACCTCCGTTCTTAATGAAACATGTCTCTAGAAATTCGCTGGTCCTTTACATGACATCCCTGGAACAGTCTCTCGACACCCTTCTCACCCATAAGAACAACAAGGGGACATAGAAAAATCATTACTAACTTAGTTTCATGCTTCTTGATACAGGGACCAGATAATCCCCTATCAAGAAGATGTACCTTGAAATAGTATTCACAGTATAGAAATTGCGACATTATATCTAGCATCATGAGTTATAGCAGGTTTCTTGAGTAGATCCAATGAAGTACATCCTGAACCTCCCCATGTTGATAGGACTTCTTGCTTGGTGGGTGACAATCTTTCAGAAGTTCGACATCAGGTTTATTCTTCCAAAGGTTATTAATGGGAAAGCGTTTGCAGACATCCCTGCCTCCCATACAACTCCTATGGACCAGTCCCTGGATCTTGATTTCCACGATGAAGTGATTCTCTTGGTAGACCAAGCCGTGACATGCTAGAAAATGCACTTTGATGGTGCTTCTTGTAGCCCCACTGGTAGAAGTCTCAATGACCCCATGCTCAATAGAGTAGGCCTGGGTATTGTCTTCATTACCCCAGCACAATACATTCTACTGTATTCATTCATTTTGTCAGAAGGCTACACCAACAATGAGGTAGAGTATCAGGCTCTCATTACTGGCCTTGAGCTAGCCCATAATATTGACGTTCCCCATTTTCATGTGAAAGGGGAATCCAAACTAGTCATCAAGAAGATCAATGGTGACTATTTCATCAGAAATCCAAAGCTCGTACCATTGTTGGAATTCAATCTCAAGCCAATGGCCCAGTTCCCATCTTGTCCAGAAGTTACTCATGTACCTTAATCTCAGATTGGTCGAGCAAACACCCTGGCCAGCCTAGATGCGTCACTTGAAGAGCTCGGACATGATTATCTGATTATCCACGCGGCACACTAAATATTCCTTGCTCCTGTCACTCCAGATGATGATGATAGAATGTAGGTAAGCCATCATACCACCGTAACCTCCACGTCAGGACCCCTAGGTCCCCCGGATGGAGTGATTGAAGTGACTCCTGACTAGAGAACCTTCTTTGTTTAGTACCTCCAAAACGGTAATCTCCCAGCAGATCAGGCAAATCGTGAGTGAATTCAATTCCACGTGTTACTATTTACCCTTCAGGATGGTCTTGGTTGTGAGAAGATCCTTTGCAAGCATGGGTTAGATGGGGTTCTCCTCCGTTTCATTCAAGGAGTCGAGATTTACCAAGTCAAGCGGGAGGTTTATGCCGGTTCCTGCGGGGCTCATCAGACTGAGCCGAAACTATATCACCAGATCCAGAGATAGGGGTATTTTTGGCCCACTATGATCCAGTAATGCATTGAGTTTTCCAAAAGGTTCCTTACATTCTAAATTCATTCCATCTTTATGCATTGGCCTCCAGAGCCTCTCCACACTACCAAGTACTCTTGGCCATTTGCGGTATGAGGACTAGATGTCATGGAACCATAAACACCAGTGATAGATCACCAGTGTAGGTTCATTCTGACTACTACATATTTCTTCTCCATGTGGGAAGAGGCAATTCTTCTCAATGAGGTCAAGGCCTGTTTCATCATTGAATTTGTGAGATCCAACATCATCTACCGATTTGGAGTCTCCCACACCATCCACACCGATAAAAGCACAAATTTCCGGGCAGTTTAGCTGAAGAAATTGTACAATAAGTACAACATTTTTTCTAACCATACCTCCCATTATCATGTGCACGAAAATGGAAGATCAAGGCATTCATCAAAACCATATCTAAAATTATGGAGAAAATTCATGGTCAGAACAAGAAGATTTAGCCAGACAAGCTCCCCAACACCCTCTAGTCTTATAGTACGACGACTCGTAATTCCCCGAAGGTGACCCCATATTCCCTGGTGTACAGAATAGAGGTCATCCTACCAATTGAGATTCAATTACCCTCATTGTTCACAGCTATCTTTGATCAGCAGGCACTATATAAAGTAGTTGAAATATGTCTGGCTGAGATGGAAGTGCTCGACAAGAACATGCTTCGTGCCTTGCACAATCTAGAAAGGTATCTGAACAAGATAGTAAGATCTTTCAACAAATTTTTTTTCCTCTTATATTTCTTGCAAGGAGACTTGGTATTGGCCCTGAGGAAACCAATGATACCTGGCAGGAAACCACCCATGTTGGAGCCCCAATGGGAAGGACCTTACATCATTTACACGTTTTTCTCCAATGGCGCATACACCCTGGTTTCCATGGATGGTGAGCGTATAACCCCTCCCACCAATGACAAGATCCTCATGCAATACTTTGCCTGAGTATTGTAGTCCTAAATGAACTTAAACTATCCGGTCCTACATGAACTTAAACTGTAAAATGTCCCACATAAAATTAAACTGTATGTCATCCTGCATTACGTTAAACTGTCAACTATCCTACATGACATTAAACTGTATTTCATCCCACGAGACGTTAAACTGTATTTCATCTTGAATGATTTTAAACATCAAGAACTATGTATGACTTGATTCCCATCCTCATGGGATATGTAGGAACACTCGAACACTTCCTCTTGATTCCAACCTTGGTTTCCTCTTTGACTATCCCTCATGGATATAGTTCTCTTGCAGGATCCCACATGGTGTCTTGTAGGCTTCTTTGGCCCCACTCATGTCGGGATTAAGATGATTGCACCATATGCCCACCCTTGTTCTTCTCGCCTCCCACGTCCTCACCACACAACGCTAAACTGCATGGCCTTCAAAACTAAATATGGCTTGATTCCCATCCTCATGGGATACGTAGGAACACCTGAACATTTAGTTCATAGTCCCAACCCCAAACTTCGGGACCTCCCATTGGGTCGAAACACATTTGGTGGTGTAGGATTTTCCCCTTATTCATGTCAAGCTCATCATGACCATAGCATGTATCCCTCCCCCTAAAGATCTTCACCTCTTCTACTGACCAGCATGACTTGAAATTGCATGGGCACATTTATGCTTGACACACTCTTTGTACTTGTGACTTCATTATCTTTCCCATCCAAAGGGACCCCCAAATGGCATGGATACTCGACCCAAGGGCTCTCCTACCATTATAGGACAACGTCCCCAAGGGTTTTGAACAACAAATTGATACAAGTCCCGCATTGTGAATATGGTTAGTGGTTGATGCTCATTTGTTGTTCCCATTTCTGGTCACACGATATGGATGTTGTGTTTTGAATTTGATCAGCAGTATCCTTTATCATTTTCACCACCCCCATATGTCCCAAACATTGAGCGTACTGGCTCATTCTACCCCGCCTTCTCTTCAGGCTTCGGTATGCCTCGATCAAGAGTGTGGTTATAGCTGTCATACCATTACATGAATGGGAGATCCTAGTCCCACTCCTTGTTTCCCACACCTACCATTGCTCACATGGGCTGAGGAGCTATGATATGTCAATTCCCTTGTGAGAGGTCATATGGCTACTGTTGGCTGAGACGCCCAACCTCAGGTCCTCCGACCCTTTCGACCCCTTCCCCATGTTCTCATTTAGGATTGTGCGGTGTTTTATGGACTCACATCCTCATTCACGTCAAGCTATTTTCCATGCCATACATATCCCCTTGAGATATCCCTCCTTCACTTATCGTCCTTTCCATGAGCACAGGCCCCACCATGCATTGTGAGCCCCATCATTTGGGTTTCCATAATCGTTGATATCCGAAAGTAACCCCTAACAACGTAGATGCTTGGCCCAAGGGATTATACCATTTTAGACCAACATCCTAGAGGATTTCAAGCAAAAAATTAATACAAGTCCCATGTTGTGAATATGGTCAATAGTTGACGCTCAATTGTTTCCCCCCAACCTCTGGTCACAAAAATATGGATACTGTGTTGCGAACATGGTCAACAATTATTTTCTATCATTGTTGTCGTTTCACGATCTTCCACAGGCTTGATGATTTTCCCTCTCCACTCAGTTGTCCCATGCATATGACATTAAAAAAATGAATCTATGATATGATCCATATGACCTTAAACTAATATCACCATCGTCCTTGTTGCATTACGATAAACTGCACAACAGCCTTCTCTATAACATTGTGTGTCTTGATTCCCATCCTTATGGGATACATAGGACTGCCCGAACATCTAGTCTTCGGGTCCAGCCCCATTTCCTAGAAACCTCCCTATCATTCTATCCTATTGTCCTAAGTCCTTACAAGGGAGGGGTATGTGGTGTGGTGTGGGCTTGTGTCCCCATTCACCTCAGGTTTGTAACAACAATGCCACGTAGCCCTCTCTCTCTCCTGAGAACCCTTCTATCCCTTTCCCTACACTCATCTTTTCGAGTTGGATACTCTTAATTCAAGTCCCTCAAACCTCTTTAGTGATTTGATAATGTTCCCTAGATTACTATGGTTCAGATCCTGGAGTGTCGAATTCTACATGGACATGATTTCACCCATTTTCAGGCTTTGTGTTACCCTTAATTTGGGATTTCATTATCTTTCACATCTGAAGGGACCCCCAAGCGGCATGGATGCTCATCCCAAGGGATCTACTACAATTAAGGGCCAACATCCTCGAGGTTTTTGAACAAAACATTGATACAAGCCCCACATTGTGAATATGGCTAGCAGTTGATGCACATTTGTTGTCCCCATTTCATGTCACACGATATGGATTATATGTTTTGAACATGGTCAACAGTTATCCTCCATCATCACTCCAACCCTATCAAGCCTTAAATGTCAGTTACATGATTCACATAATTTTCATCCCCATCATATCCAAGTTGAATTTCAACACTCTTGGTACTGTCCCTCAGTGCACATTTGCACGTTATGAAGATAAATCCACGGTGTGGCATCATTCGGGGCTATGCACTGAATTTCCCTTTACGTGTATCCCATGCGTTGTAAAGACCTCTTCTACCCTTATTTCCCACACTGAGTTTGTCTCACGTTGTCTTAGGGACCAAATCAAGGTCTACGCTCACTTGGAAGACTGTCGCATCTTCATGGTCCAAGCTCTAAGACCTTAAACTAAGATCTACTTATAAGTCATCTTCTAGAACTACGTCTATCTTGATTACCATGCTCATGGAATACGTAGGAATGCCTGAACATCTTTTCATTTGGTCCAGCTCAAATTTCACTCATTATCACTTATGTTTGTCCTTTTATGTCCCGACCTGTAGAGGATTGTGTGGTGTGGCATGTGTGGACTTTTGTCTTCATTCACGTCAGGTTTTCAAGAGCTCCACCATGTACCTCCATTCTGAGATCTAGTATCTCCTTCCCCATATTCTATAACCTTTTCTAGCCACTTGGACCAAGTTTTATTCCTTGGAATCACACACAGTGTGATGGGGACCTCGTCATCATTCACGTTGGGTATGCTTTATCACTCCGTGCACATCCCCTCTTGAACCTCATCTCTTTTGTATATGTCTGGTCCATATGATATTTAAACTATTTTTCTTAGTACCACGTGAATTTAACTATTGTGTCTGTATTGCATGACATTAAAATTCATGGTTGGTCCCATCACATGACCCTAACCTATGACCTTATCGTCCTGGCCACACGACGAAAAAAACGGCACTGCATTGTGGTGTTCTCATTCAATAGGACATCATGTTTGGTATCGGTCACATACCATACCATTTTTTAATGCCTTCATACAGCTTGATTCCTATGGAAACGCCTGGAATATGCATCTTAGGTCCACCTATTTACAAAATAACACACACATTTCTCCTATAGGACAAACAAGTTCTATCAAATGCCTCTTCTTTTGGTGTGAGGGCCAGACCAGCATGACCATATTATCTCTGGCACTTGTATCTTACCATGCCACCTTCAAAACTATATATGGATCGATTCCCATCTTCATGGGGTATGTAGAAACACTCTGAAACATTGCCTTGGGCCTAGCCTAAATTTCAATTTTGTTACCATAACCTAGAAGTTTCCTGGGGAGCACAATGTTGTGATACAGACTCCTAATGTCCTCATTAAAATTGGGTTTTAGTAATTACTTCACCACGTGTCTCCCTCTTCAGTTCCTATTTTGGTCCATGCTCTATGACCATAAACTATGAACACTCCACATGCTTGCCGCAAGATGTTAAACTACACAACATCTTGTAGAACTATGTATGGCTTGATTCCCATCCTCATGGGGTATGTAGGAACACCCAGGCATCTTGTCTCTAGGTCCAGTCCCAAGATTCTAAAATCCAACCCGCCTCTCTTTATCCCCTTGGCCCGAACTCTTTTGGGAGAATTTGGCTTGGCAAGTACCTCTTGGGTTCTCATTCACGTCAGGTTTTTCAATAGCTGCACCATGTACCTCCCATGTCTTTTCCCAACCTGGTCTGAGTTCTATGATCCTAAACTATGATCTCTCTATGGGAACTTTGTGTCAGGTTTGGATAATTCTCCACCGTGTGCATTGTCCATTAAATCAAGCCCCCCAACTTAATAGACCATCCTATGACCATTAAGTTGGAATCATGCAACCTCAGGACCCTTGTCCTTGGAGGGGGACTCGACTCCCTCTATCTGATACATCTTATTTTCGTACTTGGATGCATTGTGAAAAAGATCCTGAAGTGTGTAATTTTCACAGGGACATTCCCCTCGTTCCATATCCAAGTTTCATGAGCCTATTATTTGTCTCCTCATCCTCTTCTATATCTAAAATGACCTCCCTTTATGTCCTGGTCTCAGGCCACATTGGCTTACCTACCATCTTGGGCCAACAACCCTGAAGAACTCGGAAGACATGTGCGACAGGTCTCGTGTTTTGAGCATGGTCAGTGGTTGACCCTCATTTTTCGGTCCCCATTCTAGGCTAATGCAATATGGATACTATGTTCCGATCATAGTCAACAATTTTCCCCTATCATCATGCCATCATCATTGTGGTCCAGATATGGATCATCACGATTCACATCTTTCCACTTCATTATGTTTAAGTGGAATTACAACATAATCAGATTTACCCCTTCGCGCATATAGGTGCATTAAGTAGGTTGGTCAGCATTATGGGGACATCACTCACCTAGAATCCCACTGCCCCTAATGTGTGCCTTCCTAGGCTAGGAAAGTCCCATCACTACTCCTTGTTTCCCACATCAAGCAAAACTCACTTGGGTTTAGTAGTTTTGGTAGGATGTGTTCTGGCGCAACCATGCCACACAAGCCTTTCATCATCCTGCATGATGTTAAACCATGCTCTCATAACTACATGCATCATGATTCCCATCCTAATGGGGTATGTAGGAACTTATAGGAACCTTGCCTTAGGCCCAGCCTAACTTTCACTTTTGGTCCCTCGACCTGAAAAAAACTTCCTTTGGGGATATGTGGTGTATTCTGGACTTCTTGGGTTCTCATTCATGTCAGATTTATGGCTACCACATCACAAGTTCCCTTCCTAGGATCTTCTCATTCACTCTTAATCCTATCGTATGATGTTAAACTGCATGATCCCATATGTTCTCGATTCATGACATTAAACTACAGTTCTCTCCTGAACAAGTTCATAAAGACCCTTGATAACTATGGTATGCGCCAACTTCCTCGCCAGAGAGGATTTTCCCTATCAGAATTGTCCTTCAGTCACACTGTGATTAAGAACCACGTTTGGCTTGATTCTCATTCATATAGGATATGTAGCGACGCTTAGGAAATTGGCCTTGGGCCTAGCCACAGGGCCATTAACCCTCCTAGTCCCTCAGCCCCGATATTGGTCTAGGAAGTATAAAATTTAAACCGTGTTCACTGTCCTCACCATATGACATTTAAACTAAGTGTTTATCATCTTTATTAGAATGAAATAAAACTACAAGGAATTCCAGGTCCTTACCTTAGAGGTCCTATTCAGATGTAGGTATGATCCCTGATCAGACCAATGCACCCCTAACCTGTCTTCACCAGGTGGTGTAATTTCAAGAGTTTTTTACTCCATTAGAACAACCCATCACTCCACCCTCCACATCTTGTGTTCCATTTATTTGGACCGTCATCCCCTTTCATGTCTAAAGGAACCCCATAACAGTGTGGATGCTCGGCCTATGGATCACCTACTATCATGTACTAATGTTCTAGAAGACTAATGGATGACATTTCGAGTCAGTCCCCGTGTTTCAAATATGGTAAGCGGTCGACCCTCGTTTATTGTCCCCATTTTAGGCTAACGTGATAAAGATATTATTTTTCAAATATGGCCAACATTTATCCTCCATTTTCATGCCACCCCCACTACGTTCCGAATTTTGGGTATCGTGATTCACACATTCCACTCACCTATGTTTGGATTTATTCTAACACCCCTACCATTACTCCACTCATGCACCAGAGCATGTTGGGAGAAGCATGTCGGCTGTCTAGAGAGCCCTACTCTCCATCTGTAAACCCATTCTCATTTAGGATGCTCCCAATGGTGATCGATGTCCCATTTTGATCCCCTCATATCTCTTGTTTTTTATCACTCTCTTATAGGAGAATGACCTTCTATTATCTCTTTCCCGCACCAAGCATGGCTCATGCGGGCTTAGATATTTACCTGATAGTTTACTCAATTCGATCAAGTTACAACAGACTCCAAGGGAGGCGTTTTCCCTATTTGTTTCCCTAAGAACACAGTCCGCCTCTCCCTCTGTGTCCTTATTGGACCCCTTTCTTAAGAGGAATTTTTTAAAACAATAAAACGCATCAATGTAATACACTGAATTCTGAAAGACATGATCTCATAGCGAATATCGTTCCACAAGCTTTGATTTGACTAGTCATGGAGTCTGAACGGAGTTATAGATCAGAAGTTATGGCTGTTTGAAGGCAGACTACTGGGAATGGCCATCGAGGAAGATTTTGGGGAAATGTATGGATTTGCACACAAAAATAGAATTTTTCATGTAAAAATGTAATCTTGCACATAATAATATAATCTTTCATGTAAAAAATGGAATCTTGTGCGTAAAAATGGAATCTTACACGTAAAAATGAAATCTTGGGTGCAAAATTTCTTTGTGCTGAAAATTGGGACAGAATTTTACACGCTCTTACATTCTAGATTTTTCCTATAAATACAAGTGAACGCCGTTTTTTCCATAAGAGCCCCTAGAGGTTGGTCGTTGCTATAATGCATGTAAGTCAGCATTTTCAGCACCTGCATGTAAAACCCCCTTTTTCCGCACAAAACATCACTTTTGCACAAAAATGTGCCTACATGCCCAATTTTTCACACAAAAAATTATTTTTGCGTGAAATAGTTCCACTATGCCCAATTTTTCGCGCACCAGTGCTACACCTATCCAATTGTGCACACACCTTCCTTATTGCATGCAAACCTCTCGTATTGCGTGAAAATCTGTCCCTAATGCATGAAAACCTCCCCTATTGTGCGCGAATCCTTCTTTATTGTGCGCCAACATTCCCTATTGGATGAATAGTGCCATAGTACCCAATCGTGCATGCATTTATGCCACACAGAGCCATATTTCACGCATCCCATCCCGCATGTGGTGCATTTTATGTGCAACAACATCTAATCCTATGCCCACATATCCATACCGCGGGGGTTTCACCCCTGCACCCCACTCGGGATGAGTGTCGGGCTGCACTACCGACCCTCTGGGCCAGTCCCTTCACTACCGTCACTGACCCCCATGAAAAATGGAGAGTCTCACTCTAAAATTTTTTGGCCGAGACATCAGGAATTTCTACTGTACCCTTATGCCCACCCACCTTCCACCTATGGAATACCATAATTTGAGATACTCCTCCACACACCATGAAACACCCTGAGTCGACATGTTCCTCCTGGTTTTTCTCCCATTTCGTGAGTTGAGATTCTCATCATCAATTCCCCAAGTACCTTGAGTTGAACCATTCGTCAAACAACTCATCCAAACACCATCACCTGACTCCTATGTTAGGATCAACCAGAGAAGGCTGCTCTTTCATAAGCCCAAACACTAGCCATTGCTAAGTGCCTTATGCCTAATAGTTCTCTCTACATGAATATAAATTGTAGTACACCCTATGTGCCAAGTATAGTATGCCTCTTGCTCCAAACAAAATATGCCTTATGTTCCAATCATAAGATGAAAATAGTTCTATATACATGACTATAAACTATAGTACAACCTATGTGCCAAACATAGGATGCATATTGCTCCAAAAAATAGATTCCTTATGATCCAAGCATAAGATGCCAATAGTCCTATCTACATGACTATAAACTGTAGTACACCCTATGTGCCAAACATAGAATGCCTCTTACTCCAAACAATAGGTGCCTTATTCTCCAAGAATATTATGCCAACAATCCTCTCTACATGACTTTAATCTTTATTACTCATTATGTGACAAATATAGGATGCCTTTTACTCAAAACAAGATATTCCTTATGCTCTAATCATAATATTACAAAAGTCCTCTCTACATGACTTTAAACTATAGCATGCCCTATCATTCAATAATAGGGTGCCTCTTGTTACAAATAAGATATGGCTTATGTGACTGGCATAAGATACCTCCTGCCATGATTACAGTGGCTTAATTTCAAAGGCATCAGAATCCATTAAAACATTCCATCACTCCACCTCATGCTTTGCATGTCTTTAATTTGTATCATCATCCTCTTTCATGTCTTAAGGGACCACCTAATGGCCTGGTCCCATGCTTCCTCAACTTATATACCATTTTGGGCCAATGCCCCGAAATACATTGGATTACACTTCGAGTCAGGTCCTATGTTTTGAACAAGGTCAGTAGTCAACCATCATTTTTTTGTCCTTATTTATGGATAACAGAATATGGATATTGTGTTTAGAACACAGTCAACAGTTATCCTCCATCTTCAAGCCACCATCACTATATTCTGAATGTCAGGCATGTGATTCAGACTTTTCATCTCCCTTTGTTCAGGCTGATTCCAATGCCCTTGGTGTTATCCCGATTTTTCACCAACACATAGGTGTGTGCCTCAATTTATTGACTCAACCCACCAATGAGTTGGGACTCCCTCATGGCTAGACATGAGGAATACATTCGGGAAACTTCCATGAAAAATCCTCATCCATCATTGTTGCTCCCTAGTGGCACCCAGGCACACTAACAACTATTTCTTCTTCCCATTTCCATGCTAACATGGACCGCTCATTGGATCACTTTATAATACCCCCTAACCATGGATTTTCTGATTCCTTCCCTTCCCCAAGGGTGGGTGGGTATCATTTATGTAAGTACTAGGGGTGCGGAGTGAACACACCTCATCCAAGCTGCAGGACGTTAAACTGCCAAGCACCATCATCCTCAGCACATGACATTAAATTGTAACCCCACTCCATGCATCATACGTGGGGTTCCCTATCTCAGACATTCTCTATATCCATTGGTCTCCATGGGAGTGTGATCTTCCTCACATGGAATGAGATCCTCCTTGCTGGAGTGGTGTCTGTCTCTGGGGTAAGGGCAACTATCATGGTGTAAGCCCTAATCATCTCTTGTGGGAGGTAGCATCCATACTCCTCCTATCTTCTTCCTGGCCAAAGATCATAGAGGGGGGAATGTGCTCTGGGCCCTCCACTCTTCCATGAAAAATCCCTCTCCCTTTTGGCTTTTTCTCCACCGGGCCTCCCCCTGGAGTAAGCCCCAATCTACATCTCCCTGGGCCACAAACCACACGTAAGCCCATATTTTCATTTTGGGCTACTAACCATGTGTAATCCCCACTCCACTTCCCAAAGACGTGCCTTTCATGACGTGATCATAAGGTCTCTACTGCCTCTTTTTTCTCACATAGATCATGACTTGTGTGGGCTAGATTAAGCACCGACCAGGACATCCTCCCTGGGCAGTGTAGAGTGTAAGCCCCAAACACCATCCTGAACTACACTGACTTTGATCCTTGTCAAGGAAAGGTACATAGGAAGCCTCCTTGACGTTCAAGCCCAACACCGCTTCTGGTTCTGACCCCTTCACTTTAGTTTAACAGCCATCCCGAATGACGTGGACTATGATCCTTTCAAAGGCAATGTATATTGGAAGCCTCCCTGAGGTTCATGCTACCCATCCATTGATCCCGACCATCTTCATGTCATTTCACCAAAACCCATCCCAAAATATGTGGAATTTGATCCTTGCCAAGGTAGGGTATGTAGGAAGCCACCCTAAGGTTCAAGACCAAAACCCATTGGTTCCAACCCCCTTAATTATGGTCCCACA
The DNA here is from genome assembly GCA_963277665.1 of Viscum album. Taxonomy (NCBI): domain Eukaryota; kingdom Viridiplantae; phylum Streptophyta; class Magnoliopsida; order Santalales; family Viscaceae; genus Viscum; species Viscum album. The sequence goes on along the minus strand of OY728155.1, from coordinate 1,103,519,426 downwards.
CACCCATCCCAAACTACGAGGACTTTGATCCTTGCAAAGGCAAAGTACGTATGAAGCCTCTCCGAGGTTCAAGACCACTATACATTGGTCCCGACCATCTTCACATCAGTTCACCCCTGTCATGCATGATGTTAAATAGCACACCCCTTTTGTTCTGAATGACACTAAATTGTCCCCTATTCAGTGGTAAGCCTTTGTGATCCCCATACAGTGGTAATCCGTTGTGATCCCCAGGCAAGGGAAAGCCGTTGTAATCCCCATTGAGCAGTAAGTCGTTGTCAATCATGTTCAGTAGTAATCCACTGTCACCCCCATCTATTGGTAATATGTTTTGAGCCTCATGTAGAGGTAAGCCATTGTGATCCCCATTCATCGGTAAGCCATTGTCATCCCTTTCTTTCGGACCCATATCTCTGGTTCATCCTAATGGAGTCAGAACAACCTATGGCTTCTAACCACACATAATCACCAGTATATCATCAGGTCAATGTCATCTACCCACACCCCAACCATATACCCCATTCTGAACAATGTGGACTTTGATTCCCTTCTACAGGGATACATTGGAGGTCTCTTCGAGGTTCATGCCCAACATCATCATCTCCCTCGAGTCGAACCCATCTCTATATCCATCCACTTCACTTAAACATCCATTATCCATCTTGATTCTTACCTGAGCCACCACATCCCGGTGAGATAATATCAATTCACCTCCTAGCATCAATGTTCCCTCCAGTGGTTTCATCCATATGATCCACTCTAGTCAGTGTTCCGATCAGTCTGATTCATCTCTGCTTGATGTTAAACTCATGGAATACCCTATTTTAAACATGAGAAGCTAAGGAAAACCTCAGACAGATTCCCATATAATATAATTCCCCACATTCAACGTGTGATGCCTCGGGCTTCTGCACCCTTGAGAAGTCCTATAATTAGGGGAAGAAACCCAGACTCTCTAGTGTTCCAACATCTAGACAAGCCAGTGATTTCCAATGTGAGTACTCCCACAACTGAAGGTTGTTTCCTTGATTGGGCCCTGTGGAATGTCCTGACAGAAGCAGTCTAATTAACTAGTGTCCATAAATACATGGCACTGGGAAGAGTTTCACGAACAATGTGTTATTCTATGAGGGAAACCCATACTAGGTTAATATTTCCGAGGAGGAATCTACAAAAGCAAGAACCGACATCCCATAATCCCATTTAGATCAAGGAGAAAACGTCCCTAAATAAGCGAAGGATGTCGCCCGCCTTTGGAAAGCGGGAATGTGGGCAACAGTCAGTGCGTCCTCATCCTCCTCAAACAGACAGATTCACACAGCCTAGAGAAAGTGTCAGAAATAGTATATCTATTCCACAACACCTATGTTGGTTTTCTAGGTTTGAAAACCAAACTTAGGATCCCTTGACATCACTTCCCCAAATTCCTAAACTAATCCTCAAATGAAAAATAACTCAAACCTCCATCCATATGACTCAGTCACTCTAATACCACTCTTACATGCACAAAACAATTAGATCTTATCCTAGTATAGTAGTAGGCGGAGCATGTCACTCTAATATCTCCTTCGATAGGCCATGGTCTAGTGACTAGAATTGAGGAAACACATATCACAAAATTGGATACATTAGATTATATAAACTTATAATATAAAAATATATCCAATATATAATATAATAAGAAATAACAATAGTATATACCTAAAAAACAAAAACTATATATAACAGATGCATGAGAAAACATATAGTACACACAATACCACATTGGTGAACACCATAAGAACTATAAATATAGAATGTTCTATGAACCTGATGGACAAGGAACATGGGATAGGTTCTCCTTGCTAAAAGGAGTCCCAGATCGATATACCACTGTAAAATTCATTACCACGAGAATGAACCCCCAAGCTCCAATGATTATCATCAATGGTTATATATGAACAAGATGCACCAACTCTATATTGACCAAAACACCCTTTGAACTATAAATTTTCTATAAAAATATAAAAATTGAGCAAATAAAACCTATTTAGAGATAGGTATAAACATACTCAGTATGGTTCCCTAGAAACAAAAAATGAAATACAAAGAAATAATCCATATAAAAATTTGGAATAATAAAGTAACTAGATTTAAGATAAAGAATCCATATATTCTATATTACCACAAGTCTATGAGAGATTGGGGATTCCCAACCAGCTTAGCTTAGATCCCTGAAGGATCATTTCTCACTAGAAACTAGGGATATTTATAATTTCTAAAATGCTCAAAAAGGCTTAAATCATTATTCCGACTATATGTTATGACTTAAAGGAAACCAAGGGTTGCTTGAGGCATCGTAAGACTTGGATAATTTTCAATATAAAATAATTTTTAGATACCACCCTAAACCACAATGGGGGGCGTTAGATCCCCACTATAATATGAGAATAAATTGGGGGAGTACCACTCCCTACTATCTGCAGTTATCATAGCACCATTCTAAATGAAACAATGGTGAAAACCTCAATTTTTACATGAATAATTTTCAAAACACTTTCCCCAGTTGTTTCATATCATAATTGAAACTAAAATGAACATAGTTAGTACCTAATATCATCCTATCTAAACAAAAATCCACATTTTCACATTGAAAATTAATCTTTTATATTGTCTCTATCCACAACTCACCTCATATAGGATTGAATCAAAAAACCATGTACTCTACATAAGTGTAACTTAAATAACATGATCCAATAATGAGAATAGATTTAATAACACAACATGAATGGTTGTGATGTGATTCTTCCTATTGAGGGATAGTGGTGATTCACAAAACCCCCCACATCCTGACATTACATGACTTGAAACAATTCCACAAGACAATAATTAACATTATCTCATTGCTCTCAAAATTTCTATCATGTACTATTTTCTCTATGTCATGCCTCCACTTCTGAGTTCAAACACCACAACCCATCCTCATACGGGTTTTTTTATTTCATATCAATCAAAGTATGAGGCAAAAAAGGGATTATAATGGAATATTTAAAAAGGTGATATTGATAATGGAAAACTAAAAAATTTGGTTTCATTTCAAAAAAAGATAAAACTCTCATATAGACCTATAAGGCCTCACAAAAAAAGATTTCATTAGGAAATGATGATGCCAAAATAGATTTAATCAAAATTATATCATGAAATAATGATTAATGAGATAATAAAATGGTCTTATATTAGATTTCATTCATCAATAATGCATGAATCCATTCACCATGAGTGACTAGGGATTACCACATGATCATCATTGGATGAAGGATCATCCAAGACAAAGAGGGATCCAAAAACACACAACCTAAATCTATGATGTTGATGGAGGAAAATAAAATATAGGAGATATAGGGTTAAATCACTAAATATAATGAAAACCTAGATTCCATCCCATATGATGTGACTCACCATGTCTGCCGTAATGACCCAAATTCAGGCCTAATTCATGGGTCAATCTATAAGAAAACACTAAAATGTCCCCTTATTTAAACAAGAACTAAAAACTATAGCATTATTAAAACCCCTCATAACCCCCTAGAAACATGGTCAATACTAATAAATCTATACTTCTCTACCTTAATTGTGGTGAATCACTAGTGTCCACAACGCAACGATCCGACATAATATAAGATTGAGGGTGCCATAAATATCAAACCTATTGTAGGATAGTAACTAAAGGGTACCTGAATCTCTATATTTTAACCTAAAATACCAGATCCATCTCCCATATTCAGCCTAAAATCCTGAGGTCCTAGCTGATTCTGATAAATTGTAGGAGTCTACTACTACGGAGACCTCTATCTTTAACTGAACAACGACTCCCTTCTAGCCACTATGGATGGCTTAACACATGAACTATAGATGTTGTCATCCATACCAACAAATAATATTGTGTTATATGACAACATATATCTTTAATAAAGGTTTCACAACCTATCCACTACTTTAATAAACAACCAATCACTACATCATCACTACCAAAAAACATAAACCACTTCCACCTCTAAGAATAAAACAAACCAATTCCACATATACAAAACAAACATTCATTCTTCCCATTTTATATATCATTTACACTTATATAGTATTCCTTAATTTACAAATTACCCTTTAATTATTTATTCAAATTACACATTAATTATGGTAACTGTCCAAAATTTCACTATATACTTCAACATCATTCGTCATTCAATTTAATAGAAAATCTATTATCATTTAACTAAATATTTAAAATATTAAATACTTAAATAAATCAATTCATCACCCTATTTATTCATAAAATCAATAACAAAACCACATAAATATTTTTCTTATTTAATTTTATGATTTATTTCATTGCATATCTATATCCCCAGAAACTATAAATCACTAACCATATCAATACCACCATACTACCACATCAATAAATAAAACCACAATCTCTTATAATATAAAAATAATAAAAATACATATAATTATAAAACCATGACATGTTATTCAACTTTGTTACACTATCAATACAACAGTTAATGAAATTTCCATTTTTTAATTCACTATAATGTTACCACTTATACAAATGCAGTTCTATCTTAAAAAATCACATAACGTAAAGAGAATAGATAAAATGACATCAAGAAATAATATATATAATTTATAACCCTTGTCCATACTAAATTATAATTCCATCCATATTCTTTAATTAGGAAAATATAATCTCTTAAATAAAAAAACTAAACAATGCTAAGAGCACATAAACAATAATAAAATAAAAAAAGATAATCAAAATAACAAACCTGAAATGAATATGAAATCACCATGACACCAATAAGGGGTTAATACCGATGACTAAGATTCCTTTTTCTTATAAGGGTTGTCTAAAAGAACTAAAGTCCATCATAATTACATCAAAATTCCATTACAATATCACAAAAATCACTATCATAATCCATTGAGAAGAAATAACAAGATAAAGGATGGTAAGAGAGGAAGAATAATACCTTATACTGAAAGGGTTTAACCTCATGATACTATAAATTGAAGGATCTTTCAAAAGAACTCAAAAGAGAACTACCCAATTACCTATGCTTTCAATAGATATGAGATAACTGAATAAGATAAATGGTAGTGCCTAAATTTATAATTAAATTCCTGGTGGACTAAACATTGATGTTGTGACCTGACCCATACTGTGGTATTGATTGATCAATGATAATCCAAAAACTATGTATCTATATAAATTTAATCTCTGAAAATATATCTATTCATTTTCTTTATGAAAATAAATATTTATATAAAACCATGTTGTGGGAAATAAAATAATATTTGGCCTATTTTACCATCTTAAATACTTAAGGCAAAATCCAGATAGTCTTCTACACAAAAAAATTGTTTAACCCCATCCTTAACCATTAGGTGGTAACAATCCCCATTTTGAACTAGGAATACACTAATATACTTCTGAATACCATGATATGAAAATATACCACTACTCATAAAACTTATTATGGTGGAAAAACCATGATGTAGTTCAATATTAGACATGAACATCCTCAACCTTGAAACTATATCTCTAAAACCCTGATTGGTTAACCAAGATGAGCTTAATAAACATGGTGATGATTGAAACCGTTGTTTAGAAATGAATCTTCCACAATATGGTTTTCTCCAAAACGAAATTTCATAGATTTCCTTCTATAATATATATATATACCCATTAAAATTCCCTACAACAACACATTTTCACACTGTAATGGTCCCAAGAAATCTAAGACTCTTCATTTATAGTTTATTTGTTAAATATTCCGATTAAATATATAAGTGATGTTTCATAACTGTAAAGGATATTTTTTGTTTTAGAAAAATATTTTTAAAATAATATAACTTATAAGAGGTTAGTGGTTACATATTTAAACTCAAATAATTTCAAAGAATACCTATATTAAAACATTATTTTTCAAATATTTCCATTAAGAAAATAAGTGTTATTTATTAATCCTAGAGGAGTTTTTATTGTAAAAACGTATTTGAAAATAATAGAATCATTAAGAGTTTAGTGGATTTATGTATGAATTTGGATACATTCAATGAATTATAAATAAAATTTCATACTAGAATAATTTGAAAAAAATTACCTATGATCATAGAGGAGTTTAGAATAAATTGTTGAATAATGATATGAATGTAAAATGTTACATTTAAATTTGTTATCAAATGATCTCATTGAAAAATTTAAAATTTTAAAAACATTCCCTTTCAATGATGAATCATAGAAATAGTTATTTATATTTAAGACTACAGTTTTATTTAACCTCACATAATTGATTGTTTTCAAGTGAAAATATTGAATATTATATTAAATATGTGTATATGAGGATTGTAAATCCTAATCTCCCCATTATTCAAACAAGATTTCTTTATATATGTTAACCAACTAAATTATTTTATAGAGAAGATTATTGTATGGTCGAATAGAGTTGTGGAAATATTTATATAATAATTTCTAGGGAGTGAAATTAATATATAGTCACATGGAGATTTGATAGGAATTAAAAAATTATATTGGGAGTTTAAATGTTATTTTAAAATACAAAAACACATAATGTATCTCTAATAGTGTATCACACGGGATATGATTTGAATGTAACTTATATATGGTTTTTAAAGTATTCATAATATATTTTAAGAATATATAAAATGTTTTATATTATATATAATTTAGTATATACTTTATAATCATTTCATGTTGGATGGATATATTACATAAATGAAATGATAATTTCCCTCTAAATGTTTGACTTCGGTTTTTACTAATTCATTGTCATCATAAAGTATTCTAGGTTTGGATAACTTGTGAAGATTATCATAAGTTTTGTTTATTAGAGATATTTAGAATTTTATAATAAGGAAAAATATATTTTTATATGTGTGGATGGACCACTACACATACCATATTGTGTTTTATACTATTTTTATTTAGTATTACAATGGTACATGATTCATATTGAATTCCCTTTAATTGAGGTTAATAAGATACTGAGAATATGAATCATTATACATTGAAAACTTCTTATACCATACTTAAGGTTGGTATAATTGAAGTATAGTTTGGTATATTGATAATAATATAATCAATTGAGGTTTAACCAATGTTGTATTTATCCTCCAGTATGATGACTAGGATATTTGGGGCCTCTATTAAGATAAATAAAGGATGTTTATAGCCCTATATAGATAAGTTATATAATTTTTTACCTATTTTGTAAATGGGAATTTGATGTGATCATCCATATAGATGAATAAAATTTGATTTTATCATCCTACAAGTCATTTTATACTCAATAAATCAAGAATGTATCTATTTGATAATCATATTGAAATAGTCAATGTCTGACAATTACTCAATATCATGATCAAATAGATCATATAATTTTGATTAATTCATATGGTATAACTAATGTACATAAGTATGTAGATACATGTGTTTGATATAGATAAAACATATCCCTTCATATATTGTGTAGTAATTATATTTTTCAGAGGCCATGCATTACTTATAATATTTTTATTAGAGAAATAAAAAAATCAATACTAAAAAGGCTCATGGGGTCACTTTTTTGGCTATATAAATGGTGATGAAGTATATTTACAAAGTGTTAATATAAAAATATTAAGACAAACACATAAATAGTCCTAGAAGAAATCCAAAAGGTGTTTTGTATGGTTTTGAAAATGTTGTTAAATATTACATAACAAGTAGTGTGAATAAATGATATATTTCTAAAAATATATTTTTGAGGATATCAAAATGGATTTTCTGAGATGGTTTTACAAGGTGTTACATTATGTAAAAGATGGTAAAAGTAAACTATCTCTATGAGGATATAGTAAAATTAGTATATTGATTGAGATTTAAACTAAAGTTAAACCTTGATATATTGGTATAAACCATATTTTTGTTTATTCTGGTGTAAATTATGATGTAGCAAAGGTCACTAAACCGTGGTTTTATGCCTGGAAGTGAATTTTTTTATGATAATGAAATATTATTCAAATTTCTTACAACTAAGATATTTTTTCATTTTAAAATAAAATATAATGATATCTATATTATTCCTAATGTATGAATGAATATTTAAATGGTAAGAAATCATTGGAAGAATAGAACAACATGTTACAAAGAGTTTTACTAGTTTGAAATGTTTTTAAACCATTTCAATGATAGAAATATGTTTATGAAACATTGAGATCCAATGGAATATATTTGGAGGAATATGAATAGGTTAAATACTTATGAAATGGTTGTGTGAAGTATGACACGACTGATCTATAAAACTCTAAATTAGAAGTTCTCTCTATCTAACAAAGTTTCTTTCATATTTTTAGAAAAGTGGGGATCCTTCACAATCATGAGAGGATTTATTTACAGCATATAGAATACCTTTATATGAGGGATAATTTTCACTTTAAGGGATATCCATTAAGCTCATGTAATAAGATATTGGATATATTAGTTTCACCAGATAAAATGCATATTCTTTAGTAATATTTATCCAATACAATAAAATGGATGGATCTTGTGGAATTTTTTTAGTGGTTTGTTTTTATTGTGTTTAGATAAGGGGTTTACCTATAAAATCCCTATAGAAATTTTCACCCAAAGTATATCAAAAAAACTATGTATGACACTCTATATTATGTACTATAGTGGGAAACTCAAAATGTATAACTCATTCTGTAGAACATGAGTAAACTCTGTATCCCTATATAATCCTCCAATCATGTTGATTTTAAAAAATCATATTAACCCATGCCTATTTATAGTGATCTTTTATTAGGTAAAAATAAATGATATACTTTGGTGGTTTAATTATTATTTTATGTTCATAATTTTAACCAAAAACATGAACGAATGATAGTGGAAATGAAATTACATAACATGATTTATTTATATATTCTTAATCTATTTTAAGAAATAGAAAAGAATATATATATATATATATTTATATGTGTTAGTAACACCAGATCCAATATGTAAACCTCAATGATTTTTTTATAATAGAGGATTTTTTAAACATGTTACGTCATATGTAACACTTGTAAAATCAATAATATGACACCTGTTATATTTACGTACATCCATCCGATAAAATTATTTACTAAACTATTTTAGGGAGAAAATTATATACAAATGTTTTTAACTCATAAAAACTTATATTATTATGTACATAATACATTATCCATTCCTTTAGAGACTCTTCCCAAGATTGATGTCAAGAATGAGAGTACTACCCCAAACTTACATTCAATAAGCCACGGATTGATTACTAACATTCAATGTTTTCAACACTCAGATGGAATAGATTACCCTATAGTGAACATATTTGATGACTTTAAAAGAAAAAAACACCCCAAATAAAAATAATGAAAAAAAAATATTCTATAAATAATTAATTAGATAACTTAATGAATGTGATATAATGTCAAAAAACGAAATAAAACCAAAAACATGATAAAACTATCACATAAATTAAAATAAATACAACCAAAAAAAGAATATATTGTAGAAACCTAATAAATTACTATATTTTACATTTAGAATAAATTTAGTTTAATTTATAGATTTTAAAACATGAAATACTGAGTTAGTTTATAATGCTTGAAACACTCGGTTAAAACAAAACACTATTTAATCATGTTTTGCACAATTACATAAATTTGATCACTTCTATAGAATTTATATGAAAAATGTATATTTTATATATTCAATAAAATATTTTTTACATTAATAAATTATATTTAATAGGAATAAGATAATAAAAAACCCAATTATATGCCTAATAAGTAATGATTTCTATGAAGGTAATTTTGCTGCCTCTTGATAGTGAAACTTTTTTAAAACCATAATTTCAAAATTTTGTAAATTTTATATATGCAAATAAACTTAATTTTTTTAAATATTATTTTTAAAATTATTTTAGGGAGAATGTTTGGTATTTTTCTGTAAAGTTTTATTTTCTAATGAATAGTTAAAATCCAGAATTTTATTGGAAATCTTTTTTTCATCTAATTTATTTATATAGATAAATTATATTTTAATTTGGTTTTAAATTATAATTAGAAAAATTATATATCTATTAATATAATTTAGGTAATTTTAATCAATTTCACATTGAAATTGGATATAAAAACATTTCAAACTTTTGAACATTATTACTTTAAAAACTCTCTTTGTCGTCTCGTATACGAGGTTAAATTTAAATTAATTTCTTCTATTTCTTTGATTATAATATAAAAAAAATTTCTACATATTTTGATTTATAATAATTAATAATTAATAATAATTTCATCCATTTTTTTCACCAAAAATTAATGTGAATGTAATTAAAATTAATTACATCGATTAAGAGAAAACATAGCTTAACAAGGGGCTAAAAATTAATTTTAAGGGCTAAAATGACCTATAAACTTAGACAAAATCCATTTTAAGGACATATTTAACCATATAATCAAGTTTATTAAATATTTTTCATTATTGGAGCCACTAGATAAGGAAAAAACATGGGTGTAATTCTCTTTTAACATGTTTTACAACAATGACACTCCTCCATTATAAAAAGCACTCACCCCTCCAACTTATTCCCACCTATAAATCCATATTTATAATCCCAAATATGCCAAAAAAACTCAAAACACCACTAAACTAATACTATCAGCCTAAATTTGGGAATATGTAAATCCAAGGATGTCTTTTGGTATAAACCAAAAGGAGCTACCCGAATAAGAGGCAATGTTATTTAATGATCAGTTTTGTTCCATTTACATCTCCACCCCTTCAATTTTTTTTATATCATGATTATATAGGTACATAAATATATTAAATATACTGAGATTTTTTTATTCTAAGATTTCAACCTACATATTTACACACATCCATCAAATGGTATACATAATCATCGTTCATGTGTACGATAGACTATCACCTCGCGAACCAATGTCATTCGTTCTTCCTTTTACCACCTTTCAATGTTCGAAATAATGATATATTTATAGTTTATTTATTATATATATAATTTTTATAATTTATTTATTCTCATGAAAATATTATATATAATATACCGTCAGGAATTACATTTCATGGGAATATAATAACATCATTTGTGGACGTGTGGGCCAGCGCCTCCTCAAAGCGATGTAATTTGTTCATGGTATACATGTAATTTATTAAAGATTGTATTAATAAAAATATGTGATATATATAAATTAAATATGATACTATAATTATTAAATACATATATATATATATCATTTTATTTTCTTTTTAAATATGATAAGGAAATGGATGTGGCGTTAAAGCATGCTTATGACCTACCGTCTCTATCGATGGGGCATTCCATTTCTTATCTCCAAAAATTGTGTATTTTTATAAATACATATATAATGAATATATATGATATTTAAATCATGGAATAGAACCTTGAGTGGATGAAATCATGATTTTTATAATAATAACACAAATAACAATTCAAAACATACTAAAAAACTAGGCAATTAACATCTGAAATAGTGAAAATAATGAATGTTTTTTAAAAAACATGTAATAAGATACTATAAAAAGATAATATAAGATATTATAAATATTATTTTTGTTGTTTTATAATTTAATAACATGATTAAGACTATTATACATAATCATAATGTATGTTCACTCAAAAGTAAATACAATGTAAGAGATTTCGTCTAAATTTACATTCCATTGAGACTTATTTGTTATTATATTCCAATTAAATTTAATTTGGTGTATATACTTACTCTTTTTAATTTAATATAATGACTCAATAATAATTCATGGTATTCTATGTTTCACTTTTAACTATTTCATCCAAGGGGTTTTAATTAGAAAATTACCAAGTGGAAAAACTTAACATTGAAATATTTCTTTCTTTTGTGATTGTAAAATTTGTCTCCAAAAAATAACTTCCTTATGATAATTTTCACTATAAATTACATTTTAAATATCTATATTCTCATGAAATTTATATAATTATTTCCTAATCTTTCTACTATATTTACAAACATTGCTCAATTTGATAATTATTTGAAATATTGATAAATCCATATATTTTACTCAATACAAATATTTGATGATGAGAAATGTTTTTAATTAAATAAATATATTATTTTATATATTGGTAATGATTTTTACATGATCTATATAGGTTTGGTACTGGTTAATATAATCCCCTCTAGGCATTGGAGGTGTCATGAGATGAATTAGTTTGACAAATCAGAGCAGTTAAAACTGTCTTGAGAATAAATCCTGTTGGTAAATGTATCATGTCCATTGGAAACATAACTTCCAATAATTAGTCAATAATTTATTGATAATTATGTTTTTATTATTATTTTCCATGAGATATTTTCTTTGATATATCTATGTATTCATTTCATTCCAAGTATATCAATTAAATGACATTTGTTTTAGTTATCTACTGTGCCATATTGATTATGCCTTATCAAGATAATTATATGGAACATGTGATTAGTTATTTACATTTCCATGATTATTATTATAATTGATTCATTATTTATTTCATATTACTTAACCTTATTGATAATTTGAGCTCACCCTTACTTTTTTTCCTTTCCCTAGGATATGAATATGAATTCTTAGAATGAGTTTCAAAGATGCGGTTTATTAGTACTTGTTATTTATTATATTCTATTTTATATTTCCCAATGTAATATGGGTATCAATTATGTTATTTGGTTTTCCAAAATTTCTAAACAAATATGTCCTTTGGTATTTGATCCCTTTTAATCATGCCAATATAATAAAGTAAGGCACCGAATCTGGGCTTCTGGGGTCAGAGAATTATAGTTGGTATTAGATAAAGTTTAGTAGATAACTTAGAAACCAGATTTAGAAAACATATATTAAGGAACATAACCCTAAGATAGAAATTGAGTTTTAGTAGAGAATAAAATCCTATATTTTTGTTAAGTTAGAGATTATGTGCATCCTCCTAGCAATTCATCCTTGTTTGGGGAAAGTGTACTTGATTCTTAAAAAGATGTGCCTAGGGGTAACAACATTGAAAAGTTTGATCAGGCCTAACTCAAGCAAAATCTGGTATACAATAATGGGATTTATTGTACACATGTTTCAACACTCCCAAGGTATACCCTTTCCATAATTCAAATTTTTTTAAAATCCTTTATGAGGTATTTAAATTTATTGATGTCCCCAAAGAAACTAAATTTTATGACTCTAATATTTACGATGAATAAATTTATTTTTTATGCTATACCATATTTAGAGTTAGAAATTAATATTCTATGGTCTAATATAGTATATTAAACTATTTATAAATGGATTTTAGAAGAATTAATGGTATCAATACTCATAGAAAAATTATATTTTTCCCTGTTGAGGAAAACAATACAGTTAAAACTAGAATGGAGAAAATTATGGAAATATTTGGAAACATAATCAGGTTATGATAAATAACCATTCCCTAATGGATAAACCTATTCCATAGAGAGAATATATCATGTTTTATCACTTTATGAAATCGAATCCCTTATTATTTAGTGGTAGTAGTAATCCAATTTTAGTTGAACAATAGATTAATTCTCTAGAGAATATATTTATGCCCTTGGGATGCAGTGAAATGGAGAGGGTTACACTTGAAATGTTTTGTCTCAAAGGTGATGTTGATAAATATTAGTCCTTGATCTAGAATAATAACTACTAAGAAGAAATATAACTCGTTATAGAGAACTTTTAAGAAGACATTATTCAACAAATACTTCCCTATGATAAAAAAAATTGAGATGAAGTGGAAGTTACCTAGCTTAAAGAAAAAGGATGAATAATGTTTTACAGATTATAGAGATACCTTTATAAGGTTATCTTGGTATTCTATGAATTATATAAAAAACATGGAGTTCACTATTGACCACTTCTTTGAAGGTCTTAAGCTAGATCTCTTAAGGGTTCTAGTTTTTCAAAAAAAAATCATCATAGGAAGAGATAATTTTATGTGCCATTAAAAAAGAGAAGAAGGTAATGAAGAAGGTAATGAAGAAATTAAAGGTAATAAAGAAGATAATTTTATTTTCCATTAAAAGGAATGTGTCAATGAAGAAGAAGGTAATGAAGCAATTCCCACCTTGCGAGAACTGGGGGAAAACCACTCTGGGAAATGATTAAAGAGACAAGGAGTTCTGTATTAGTGTGTATAAAAGGGTCATCATATTAAATAAGGAAAGGGGAAGAAAGAAACAATTATATCCAGTGTTTCAATCATAGTAATATGGGGCACTATGCAAATTAATTCCCTAGCTGTCAAGGGAATCTACCATAGAAGAGGGAAAGGGGAGATGTCCAAGATTATGTGATCACTAAAGTGGAGGTAGAAGTTCCAAATGATGTGGTGGAATGTATATTAATCATATCTTCAAATTTATACAATGCCATATTTGATCCTATATCACCACACTCTTTTATATTTTCCTAATGTTTCATGAAAATTAGATATTTTACTTTTTATTTAATAAGGGAGTTCTCGGTCAAAACTAATAAGGGAAGTCGCACTACAAAAAAGATGTGTTGGGTAGTCCACATTTTGACACATAAATATGATTTACTTTCTCATCATGTTATTATACATATGGATAACTTTGATATAATCCTCGATATGGAATAGCTCTCAAAATATGATTTAAAAACTTATTACTAGAGGAAAGAAATTACTATTTATGAGGAAGATGTAGAATTCCTTATCATTAGAGAATAATATTCCTAACCTGGTTCATATATAGATCCACGCCAATTAAATCTACTGAAATAAATTCTTCAAGAATATAAGAAAATAACATCTAGTGATGAAGAAGGTAATCCTCAAATTATCCATGTACCTAATGTGTAGGAATACATTGATGTATTTCATGATGAATTACCTGGACATCCCCCAGAGCATGAAGTTAAAATTTTACTGAATTAATCCCCAATGCAAGGCCAATTTCATAGAATCCCTATAGAATGGACACTATGGAATTAGTGGATGAAACAACTAGAGGATTTGTGTGAAAAGGGATTTATTCTCCCTATTGTTTCACCATGGGGACCCCCTAACCTATTTGTTAAGAATAAAGATGGATCCATGAGGTTGTGCATTAACTATAGGGAAATCAATTCTATTATAATAAATAACAATTATCATCTACCTTGCATTGATGAATTGTTTGATGAAATTCATGGATCCCAATATTTTTCAAAGATGTATCTTTTTTCTAGGTATCACTAACTGTGAGTAAACAAGTAATAAATTCTGAATATAGATTTTCATACTAGGTATGGACATTACGAGTTTACAATAATGCCATTTGGATTGATAATTCACCCTATATTTTTATAGACCTAATGAATAGAGTCTTCAAGGAATATATTGATGATTTTTTGTGGTATTCGTTGTTGATATTTAGGTGTATTCAGAAAGGTTTGAGGACCATTAGAATCACTTTTTGATCATTCTTAAAACTCATAGAAGAGGAGGTTTATATAGGAAATTTAGTAAGTGTGATTTATGGCTTAAAGAAGATTATTTTCTTGACCACTTTGTCTATAAAGGTGGAATATCAGTTGATCCTACAAAAAAAAGGCAGCAAGAGAGTTTCCTACACCAAAAAACATAAATGAGGTACGTAGTTTCATTGGTTGGGTAGGTTAATTTTGTGATTCATTCCTAATTTTTCCCAATTGGATAACTAGTTAACCAATATTATATATAAAGGTGTTATGTTTGGTTAGAAAAAGGAATGTGTAGAAATATTTGATGAACTAAAGATAATATTATTCAATGTAATGATTTTGACTATACCATCTGGAAGTGATGGGATTATCATATATAGTGATGCATTGAATAAGGGTAATGGTTGTGTCCTAATGAAAAAGGATAAATTTATTTCATATGAATCAAGGAAATTGAAGAGTCGTGAACAAAATTATTTAACCTATGATCATGATTTAGTGACCATAATCATTGGGTTGAAAATATTAATACATTATCTCTATGGTTAAATATGTGAGATTTAAATGAATCATAAAATCCTAACATAAATTTTATCACAGAAAGTTCTCAATATAAGAAAAATGAGATGTCTATAATAAAGGATTATGACTTCTCAATACACTACCACCCATGGTAAGAAAATAAGTTAGAGGATGCATTGAGTGGAAGGATCATGGAGTTATAAACGAAATGAGGATTGAGAAGGTTATTTTGTTCATGGATCTAGTAAATATATATATGGAAATTTATCATGGGAGACATCAATCGTTTTTCAAATGATTTTGAAAATTATCTTTATAATATAAGGTAAATATTTATATATCTGATTATGAGACCTTTTAGAAGAAAATTAAAGATGTGAATGATGTAAACATAGAATGCTTTGTGAACATAGTATTATAAAATTTGGAAAGAGGATAAATGTTCCATCTATACCTGAGGTAAAAAGGGAATTCTTGGATGATTCTAATATCTAAAATTCTTATATACACCCTAGTAGCATAAAGATGTATAGGGACTTGAAGGATCATTTTTGGTGGGATAACATGAAGTAGAAAATTACTCATTATATATCCATATATTTAGTATTTCAACTAGTGAAAGTCATGAGGAAAAATTCTAAAGGATTCCTACAATCAGTTTCAAATTATTATGTGAAAATGGGATTATATTATTATGGACATTATCACAGGGCTACCAATTAATCCTTGAAACAATGATTCAATATGGGTTATCATTAATCACCTAAACAAATCTGCATATTTCCTTGCTATATGAGATTAAAAACTCTTGAGAACCTCACAAGGATCTATATTAATAATATTTTAAGACTTTATGATGACCTTATATAAATTGTTTCTGATTGAGATCCCCACTTTACATAAAAATTATGAAAAATATTCAAAAGGCTCTTGACATTGATCTTCATTAGAGTATTTCCTAACATCCTCAAAGTGATAGACATTATTAAAGAACAATTAAAATAATGGAAGAAATTTTTATGTCATGGTCACTTAACTTTCAAGGCATGTTGGATCAATACTTACCATTGGTATAAGTTTCTTATAATAATAGTTTCCACTAATGTATTCACATGACATCGTATGAAGCATTATATGGAAAGAGGTGTCATAATCCAACATGTTGGGATGAATCAGGTTAAAGGAAACTCATAGGCCCAAAACTTGATGAAGATATAATGAAGAAGGTAAATAATATTCAGGATAATATTAAATCATCCCATACTAAGAAAAAGGGTAATGATGATAATCAGAGGAATGATTTAGAGTTCCAAGTGGGGGATCATTTTTTATTGAAATAATATAATTGGATGGGTTTTATAATGTTTGATAAGAAAAGGAAAATAATTCCCAGGTACATCAAAACCATCAATATTTTTAAAATAGTTGGAGTTAATTATTATCATTTGGAAATGTTTCCATATATTTCAAAAGTACATGATATGATTCATATATCTCTGATAAAGAAGTACATGCCTGACCCAACTAATGTTCTCACCTCTAATGAAAGAGAGTTGAAACCTAAAAAATCATACTCTGAATAACCCATCCAAATTATTGATATTAGAGAGAAACTATTGAGAAATCATATGACTAATTGGGTAAAGGTACTCTCTAGAAATCCAAAAATGGATGAAGGAACATGAGAACCAAAGGATTCTATAAAGGAGAACAACCCACATATTTTTAGAAGGTAATACCCCAAAAATTTGAGGATTAAATTTTTTATAGGAGGGAATAATGTATAACCCAAATTATTCACCATATTTTCCTTTTATAATAAATTTAATTTCATTGATATCTTTCAAAACACGCAATACTGAGTTTGTTTTCAATGCACCCAACCCCCAGTTTTAAAAAAACACTATTTAGTCATGTTTTCCACACTTAATTTAATTTTAATACTTTTAGAGAATTTTTATGAAAAAATTATATATATTATATGTTAAATAAAATATTTTTTACATTCATCCAATATATTTAATCATCATAGGATAAGAACAAACCCAATTCTTGTCATAAAAAAAAGAAATATATTTTTTAAATGTAAATTTTCCACCTTTTGATGGTGAATCTTATTTAATACTATATTTTGGACATTTTATAAATTTTATATGTCAAAGACTTAATTTTTAAAATATTAATGCAAAAATTATCTTAGGGTGAACTTTTTTTTTATTTTTTTGTGAAGTCTCGTTTTTTAATGAATAGTGAAAAATACTAAATTTTAATTGAAATATGATTTTTAATCTAATTTATTTAAATAGTAAAATTTTATTTTAATTGGGTTTTAAATTATATTTAGTTAAATTATATATAAATTAATACAATTAAGGTCATTTTAATCAATTTCAAATTAAAATTTGATATAAAAACATTTCAAACTTTTGAACATTTTTATTTAAAACCCCACTTTGTCATCCCGTATGTGAGATTAAATTTAAATTAATTTCTATCAATTATAGTATTGGAATTTGTAAAAAATGATTCAATATTTTTAATCAGAAGTATTTATAATTTATAATTAGGTCAAATTAGTTTTTTTTCCAAAAAAATATTTGTGAATTTAATAAAAAATAATTCATATAATTAAGAGAAAAAATAGCTTAACAAGGGACTAAACCTTAATCTTAAGGCCCAAAATGAACTAGGAACTTCTCAAAAATCCATTTTATGGACATATTTATACCTTATCCTCCATTTTATATATATTTTTATTATTGGAACCACATTAAATGGAAAAAAATTGTCCAGAATTCACATTTAAAATATTTACAAGAATGTCACTCCTCTACTATAAAAAAAACTCACCCCTCCCATTTATTCACACCTCTCAATCACTTTGGATAATCCAAAAAAATCCCAAATATAATAAACAAATACCTAATATCATCATATAAGCCTCAATTTTGTTATAAGTTAATACAAGGAAGTATTTTGGTATAAACCAAAAGGAGTTCCCCAAATAAGAGGCAATGTTCTACAACGATCAATTTTGTTTCATTTACTTCTACACCCCTTTAATTATTTTTATATCCTTATTGCATAAAAACACATGTATCTTAAACATAATAAAATGTTGTTGAGCTAATATTTATGCCTAAAAATTCACACACATCCAGTAAATGGGATTCACAATCATCACATGTGTGTACGGTGGACCGATTCCTCACGAACTGATGTCATTCATTCTTCCACTTACCACCTTTCAAGGTTAGAAATAATGATGGATTTATTGTTAATATATGATATATATACTATTATTATATTAAATTTATTATTATTTAATACTTATATATACACATAATATCCTGATTTCTATTTTTTGGAAATACAATAACAAGGTTTGTGGACGTGTGGACTACCACCTTCTCAAAGCGATATGATTCATTCACGCTATACATGGAATGAATTAATAATGGTTTTAATAAAAATATTTGATTTATATAGAATAAATATGATAACATAATTTTAATATATATATATCATTCATTTATATTTCTTTTAAATATGACAAGGAAATGGAAGTATCGTTCATGCATACATATGACCAACTATCTCTACGAATGGTGAATTTAATTTCCTATATTAAAACATTATGGATTATTATAAATACAAATATACTGAATATATATGATATTTACATCATTAATTACATACAATAGGTTATGAAATCATTATCTACATAGGAAGAACAAAAATAACAAGTCAAAACATACTAAAAAAACTAGGCAATTATTCCAAAAATAGTGAAAATAATGAATGATAATTAAAAATGGGTAATAATATTTAATAGGAATATAATATATGATATTATAAATATTATTATGGTTATTTTATAAGTTAATAAAATTATTAAAACTATTATAAAGGAGGTTAAATTAAGTTCAACCAAAATGAAAAATATGGTAAGGGATTTCATCTAAATTTACATTCCATCGATACATATTTGTTATCAAACAGGAATTAAATTTAATGTAGTGTATATATTTCCCATTTATAATTTAATATTAAAATTAAATCATAATTAATGGTATTTTAAGTTTCACTTTCATATATATTATCCAATGGGGTTTGACTTGAAAATTACCAAGTGGTAAAAGTTATCTTTGCAATATCACTTTCGTTTTTGATTTATTAACTTTATCTTGAAAAAATAATTTCCTTATGATAATTTTTATTGTAAATTAAATTTTAAATTTTCATATTATCATGAAATGGATATAATAATTTTCTAAACCACATACCATTTTTACATATGATGTTCACTTTGATAATTATTTTAAATATTGATAAATATGTAACTCTTACTCAATACAGATATTTGATGATAAGGAATGTTGTTCATTAATAAAATAGATTATTTAATATATGGGGAATTCATTGGACATGCACTATACGGGTTGGGGACCAATTAATGCAATCCCATTGATGTATCGTTAGTCTCATGAGATTAATAAATTTGCTAAATCATTGTAGTTTAAACTATCATGAGAATAAATCTTGAGGGTAAAGGTATCATGTGCCTGGGAAACATGACATCAAATAATTAAGCATTTTATTGGTTGAGAATTCAGTTATTATTGTTTTCCATGAAATTTTTTCTTTGACATATCTATGGATTCATTTCATTCTCAGTTTATTGATTAAATGACATGTGTTTCAGTTATCCGTCATTCCATAATGACTATGCCTTATCGAGATATTTATATGGCATGTGTTCATAGTTATTTACTTTTCCATGATTATTATTCTAATTGATTCATTATTTATTCCATTTTAATTACCCTTAATGAGCATTTTAACTCACCCTTACATTGTTTCCTTTCCCTCATATATTTAGATGAATTCTTGCAATGAGTTACAAGGATGCATTTTAGTATTTCTTGTTATGTATTGTGTTATATTTTCTATTTTCAAATGTAATATGGGTATCATATAAGTGATATGTTTTTCCAAAACTAATAAATTGGTTTGTACTTCGGGATTTGATTCCTTGTAATAATTCCAATGTAATAAAGTATGGCACTAGATCCCGGCTTCTGGGTTTCAGGTGTTACATATCTAGTGTACCTTAAAGATATTCAAAAAAAACATAATCAACTATGATTATCCTACAATCGAATTTGATCATAAAACTAACACCACTTGACACCTAAATCAAAAAAATCCTATAGTTTTACATGGGGTAAGATGTTTTCATAGCCATAAGTATATTAATATAAGATTTCACTTGTTTTAGTGAGTATAAACCAAAAAATTATAACATACCAAGTCTAGAAAAATAATGAATACCTCAAGTATTCATAATAATAAAAGTAGTAAAATCATAATATAAAGTTGTAATTTCACTAGCCAATAACTCTGATCAGAAAACTAGGTCAAACACTAAATGTGGATAAGGACTCAAACATTAACCCTGTAATTCATTACCAAGATTCAAGATCATCTTCGTAATATTTAATAATACTCATCAATAATATTGTACCCTAAAATAGAATATATAGTGTAATATACAAACCAAATATAGAAAGTAATCTAGCTAACCAACTCCCACTAGCTACTATCAGCATCCCTATTGTCAAATGCCATGCCTCTAACCCATTAACATAACCACATAAAATTCATATATATGATAAATCCTTAACATGTCTATTTCATAACAATAATGGGGTGTGGTATGACATAAAATTTTGACCATCTAGTTATCCATATCACTAATTGGATGTCGGGTTACACCAAAAAACTCAACTTTAGGATGTGATTGTATAATGAATAGTACTATTTTTACAAAAATAACACAAAAACAAAGAAAATCATATCCAGTTGAATTTCCTATAATAGATCTATGAACATAAACCATTATCATACCATCTATGTCATCATCATCTATTAACTAGTAGCTTTCATAAGTTCAAATATCCAATATTGATAGGGTCTCATGCTAATAACACATACCAACTAGTGAATTGGTACATCCCATGCAAGTCGAGTCCCATAAGTATCATATATTCACATCATTAGA
This sequence comes from Viscum album, assembly GCA_963277665.1. Classification (NCBI taxonomy): domain Eukaryota; kingdom Viridiplantae; phylum Streptophyta; class Magnoliopsida; order Santalales; family Viscaceae; genus Viscum; species Viscum album. Next base: position 1,103,497,299 of record OY728155.1, on the reverse strand, counting down.
ATAATTGAATGGACCACTCACTATAACTATGAGAATATTTTAATATATAACACTCTAGGTAAATCTAATACATTATAAGTAGAATATATTAAATGTTTTTAACAATTATTTCACAAATAATAATTCTACTTGATGTTTTGCAGCTTAATGAACCATTATTTTGTTATATATATATATATATATATATTTTAACCAATAATGTTATCAAAATACCATGTCATATAGAATCATAAAATATAAAGTATAATTATCATCTTACCCAAGGTCCTGGGCCCCATTAGAATCACATTGTGTTGTACCATTTCCAAAATTATCAATAGATTGAGTTTAGGATTGCCTATATCCAAAATATTGTTTCATTTATTTCTTTATATTTTTTTCCAAATGATTCAATTTAATATAATTAAGAGTACAAAAAAATGAACCCTTACAATTTTATCAAGTTGATATTCCATCAATTTCAATGTATAATTATTTGAAATGACTAAAATATTCCTTCAATGGTATCCAGTGGACTAAAAATATTACAATTATGATATATGTGAAAATTTTGTTAAATAGACTATTTATCTATCAAAATTTTCTATAGAACCAAAAGTACACATTTATTTTAATATTTTGATAAATTGGGGTTATGTGTAAACCCAAGGTATTTTTACATGGTTAAAAATAAATATGGGGGTGTGATGAAATCAATGGAATGCGGATTCATGTATTCCTTATGTTGCATATGAATTACTCACACCATTAAGGGATATATAATATAGAAACCCATATTTTATTTCACCTTAATTCATGAATTTTTATGTAATGGTACACATAAAAAATCCAATAATATCATGGATCCTAGTTTATTTGGGAAATTAGGTACATAGAACCTAAACTTGATACATGGATATAACAAAATTATTGAAACAAATCCTTAACATGCTCCTAAAATGTCATCATTCTTCTAATAATCTACGAGATAAACTAAAGATTTACATAATAAGGGGATGAGATTTGAAGCATAGTAAGGGAATAAAAAAAATATCATAATAAGGTAAACAAATAAATTTGATCCTAGTGGCATATTATGGTAACATAATAGGGGTTATAATCATAATCTTGTATAATGAAGCATTATATAACATGATAGAATAAAGGCCATGTGGGAATGTGGAGACAACTTTAAACCTGACATCAAAAAAAAATTCCAAGCATAAATTTGAAGACATCATAACATGGTGGAAAAAAATAATATAATGGATTTTTTATACTCCCTAATACCATACATGACATTTCCTGGGACCAAAACATTACCCAATATATTGGAGTGTTATCTGGGTGCAGGCATCATTTTCATATCATGTAAATGCATAAGTTTTCCACATGAATCCTACAACATAAAGATGATTTTCATCAATTTTAATCCCACAATCAAGGAGTGTGGGTTATATAACTGGAATTAATCAATAAATCTAGGATAGGAACATCTATTTGAATACTCATGAGTGTAAAATTAGGATAGGCATTCACAAAAAAATTGTTTGGCATTGAAAAATCAAAGGATAATTTTGACAGAATAATGAGGGTATATAATGGTTCATGAGGGTGATTAATGAGAGTTAAGCATGTAATTAATAACTTGGAAATAATAATTTTATTAATAGGGATGTGTGAAATCGTATCCCAACATTAATAATTAGAAAATGAAGGGCATAATATAAAGGAGGTTCTTTGATAATGAGGAGAAAGAGATGGCCTCTTACCTTGAGAGGGTGTTTCTAAAAGCGTTGGAGGAGCTTCTTGAGATATTTTCGGAACCCTGGGAGGTAATTGGATATAGAAGTGTATAGTAATTTCATTCTCTAAGAGTTTTGACAAAAGACAAATGAGAGGTTGGGTGGGATTATATTGCAAAAGAAAGGAGTCTTTTTTTAATTTCCCAACGTAGGTTTTGGACACTATATGATAAAGTAATCAAAACCACAAACCATACAATGGTTTTCCCGTGGTTTATACCAGATTGCATTGATTTTAATTTTTTTTTAATTTTTTAAATTCGATCACATTATAATAATACCCTTTCTTATGTTCAATTGAGTCATGTTTATAAATATTTCATTTGAAACCCTTAAAATATAATATAGACATTGGAGGATTCATTAAGGCTTTATAAATTTAATAAAATAAACTCAAAACACAATATTTTCATTGGAAAATATATATTTATTCATGGATACATTTTATCTCATATATTACATCACTTTTAGGTTATTATGATGTTATGATACACACTGTATAATTATACCATATTTATTTCTTACCCACAAATTCGACTGTCTCAGAAAATATGAAAAAAGGACCATTGGATAATTTGGATGTGATAATTTCAAAAAATTACTTATTTTATAAAACTAAATATCTAAATATGACTATTTAATCTTTAAAGTAAAAATACCTACATACTAAAAAATAGTATTTTTTTAAAATAATAGATTTCTGACCCTTATAATAATTAAATTTAAATTCGTAAAATTATATTTTTATTTTTATATATTAATTTAATAATAATATTTAATTATAATATAATTTAAATAAAAAATTATTAAATTCACCACAAATAGATTCTTGATAGAAACTATATATTTCCCAAAAATACAATTTTTGTTTCGTCATATAAGAATCAAATTTTTATCAAACTCATTATTTAATCATTTAAAAAGTAACATTAAAAGGGGGTAAATATAATCATTATTTTATAAAAATAAAATATACCAATTCATAAAATTATGTTCTAGATACATATCCTTTTATTACATAGGTTAAATCTCTAAGGTTAAGGTGTGTGATGGTGAGATTGTTTTTGGAGTGGTCCAATATACACGGTTTGGGTTGTGATCTTGATGAACTGGAACTTCTACCATAAAAAATTCATTCATGATGTTGTTTTTGAATATTAGCTTGGGATTGGTCGAGGGAAAATCCCAGTGATTCTATCTCCTTCTAAAGCTCGGATAAATGGACTTTATAGGGTATGATCCTACTAGTCAAGGTCATCACTTCTTCTGTCTGTGTAAATTAGAGTTTATCATAACCCTTTATATATTCTAGTAATATTATCACTATTAAATGGAAATATTAAAAATGGTTATGATGATTAATGGTATTATAAATTTGAAAGACCATATAATTGTTCAAAATAGGCAATGTAGTGCATGTTTCTCTATAACTTCAATTCTTAATGAGTAATTTACTGATTTAAAAATGGAATTTAATTTATAAAAGTTCAGTTCATTATATTATTCCTCCATTAAAAATTTAACCATTGATATTTTCATTTCATACACTAAAATGGATGAGGGTAATTCTATTTCATCACCTATTTCAGTTCATATATCGCTTCCTCAAACTTGTATTTCCTACACAACTCATTGACCGGATGAGTTTTATTATTTCGTAGAACCTTGTATCTATGATCTAATATCTTCACAGACTACTGCTCATATGAATGATAATTTTCCAATGGCACCACATATAGATTCAGTACATGTTATGGGTATAGTATATACTTACTTAATAGGGATACATGGAAGACATAGTGTACATTAGATATTCTAGGTGGGTGTGATAGTAGATAGACCACAACTTTGATGAGATCAAGGATATAAAAGGGGGTAATGTATCTTGTACTAAGATTTACCTTCTTCCCAGACCTTAAGACTTTCTTCGATGGGGATATATAAAGGAACACTTTATATCTGACCTTAAATTCTATTTTCTCTGTCATCTATTGGATAAGATCAAGTACCATTATCTTCTTTTGACCAACTTTATCCCATTGCATTGGAGTCTAACATCCATTCCCATATAGAGCCTCATAAGGTTCCATTTTAATTATAGAATAGAAAATATTATTATATGAGAACTCTACTAGGTTAAGTTAGTGATCCCAATATCCTTTTAAATCCATTTAACATTATTTAATAATATCTTCTATAGTTTAAATGGTCCTTTCAGATTGACCATCCATCCAAGGGTGACAAGTATTGTAAAATATTATTTTTTGTATCCAATGTTTAATAAAGGATTCTCTTAAACCATCATATAAACATCAAATATTTATCAAATATAATAGATAATGGATATACATTCAGTATTACCACTCCCCTTATGTATATTTTGGTGTGTTTTTCAAGAGATAAATCTTCCTTGTTAGGAATTAAAAGTGTCGACTTGGTAAGGTGATTGACTAACACCAAAATAAAATTATTTCTTTTTAATGTCATGTGGATTCTTAAGATAAAATCCATGGTTATTTTTTCTCATTTACATAATGGTATGGGAAATTGTTTCATCACACAGTTATACTTTTACCATTCTTCCTTAACATTTTGGCATACTAATTGTCGAGATAAAAACTACTCAATCTCCCTCTTCACGTTATCCCAATAGAATTTTTATTCAAATTTCAATACATATTAGCTCTTATAAGATGAATAGATAAGTAATATATTTGAAAATAATTCAAAATCTCCCCCTTTTTATCTTCGGTTTTGATGGGACACATATCGGAGTTCGAAACCTTATAACTCCATCATCAAGAAAGTTAAACTCTGGAATATTTTCTACCTTCTTCTGTAGCATCTCATCATCTTTTTGGGACTATTTTACCCTCTATAGAATGGATGGTTGTGAAGTTATCTAAAAAAGGTAGGATAAAGAACCTTTTGTTATTCCCATATCTATCCTTTTAATGTCCAATAATATTGAATCACTTACAATCCTACTCATGGATATGGTTGTAGGTTCCTTCTTACTCATATCATCTACAACTTTGTTTGTATTACCAAGATTGTAATGGATGGAATAATCACAATCTTTGATCAGCTCTAACCACATTACTTGGAACATATCAAGCACCTTTTATGAGAATATATACTTGTGACTTTTTTTATCTATATATATGTCACACTTCTCCCTTTAGAGACAATGTTTCCAAATCTTTAATGTGATGGTCAACACATACAATTATAAATCATGAGTTTGGTAGTTATTCTAAAGAATATGTAGTTAGAGGGAGGAATATTCTATCTCTTTTTCATCTTTTATGAGTAAAAACCCCAATCCATTTTTGGAAATAACATTGTAGATCATAAATACTTCCATACTAGTGGGTAATGTGAGAGCATGTGTAGTGATAAACATGTTCATCATCTCTTTAAAACATTCCTCACATTATTTATTCTAGAAAAAATTACCCCCTTCAAATTTATCTTGGGTATTATGATTTAAAATCATGATAAGAATTTAAAAAATTGATAGTATAACCTAGTTAATCCATGGAAACTATGGATATTCATCATAGAGTTTGGTATGAGCTATACTTCAATTACCTCAGTTTTTAAGGGATAAATATATATCCTTATATTGGTGATAATATCTCCCAATAAAGTTAATTTATCCAAAAAAACTCACATTTACTATACTCTACAAATAAATTTTTTGTTTGAAAAATCTTCAGTATAAAAATCAAATTATTCTCATGTTCCTCCTTTCCTTTGGAGTAGATGAGAATATTTTCTATAAAGAATACCAAAAAATTTCTAAGATAATGTCTAAACACTTTATTCCTCATATACATGAATATTTATTCAGCCTCAAAGAGTCAAAATTAAATCACTATGAACTCATAGTGCATGTAACTTATATGAAAAGTAGTCTTGAGGATATCCACCTTATTCAAATTTAATTTAAAGTATCACAACCGATGATCCAACATAGAGAAATACTCGGCTCCACATAGCTGATCAAACAAGTCATTAATATATGATAGATGATACTTTTCTTTATCATGATCCTATTATTATAATGATAATAAATGCAGAGGCGCATTGACCCATCCTTCTTCTTGGTGACGAGGACTGGTGCGCCCCATGGTAAAGCACGTGGAAGTACAAACCCTTTATTAATACTATCTTGTAGTTTCTTCTTCAGATCCTCATGCTTAATAATATCTATTATATATGTAGTCCTGGATATTGGTAATTATTTAGGTATAATCTTGATTGAAAATTCATCCTTTCATCTAAGAGGAAGACTAAACAATTATTTGGGAAAAACATCAGTGAATTCCCTTACTATGGGCATGTCACGAAGGATCATTTTTTGTTTAGTCTCAATAATTTTATCTAGATATTTTTTCTTATTAGGAAATAATATACATTCTTGAGATTTTGGTATGAAATAATATTTATCCTCCTCCTTAAACTTGTATAGAACCAGAGGTCAATTCATGATATAGAGGGTGATTTTTTTCTCTTGGAAATTTATGATGTCTATATATGAGGAAATCCAATCCATACCAAAAAATACATAAAATTCCATTAAAGGGAGTTTCACAATTTCACAAGGTTTTATGGGGTGTTTAACCATTTTTTTACATGGGATAAGTTATCAACTTGGGATGAAATAATTTCACAATTAAATATTTTCACCAATAACTATAATTTATAATTTTTCAGTGGTGTATGAATAGTTATAATAAACATACATGATACAAATGAATGCATAGAACCAGAATAAAAAATTACATTCACTATCCTTGATTGAATAACAATAGTACATACCAAAACTTCATTTTCATTTTCCACCTTCATATTTGTAATGGAAGAAGCTAACTCTTTCTACCTTGGAGGTTATTGACATTGATTTTCTATGACTACCCTTGATATAGGGCATTGGATTTCATAATTCTCATGTTCCTTATAATTTAAACACTGTACTTATGGATAAGGTTTGAACAAAACATTCATTTCTTCCACTATAGTGGTGGGGTTCTCTCATTAAAAATTTATATCCATGTACCCTTTCTCCCTACACCTAAAGCATTTCCTCATCACCATTAGAAATTTTTGAGTTTATTCTTCCTATACTTTTGATAAGTGGGATGTTATGATTTCATTCCACCATTAGATTTGCCAACATACAGATATAATGAAAATCAATTTTCCACATATTAACCCTATCATAACTTTGATATTCACTGATCTCCATTTATAATTTGAGAAAACATCAGACATTTTCTTCTTAGCTAATAAACTCAAGAATTTTACATGATTTTTATAGTCTACACTTTATCCTACCCAAGAAGTGGTAAACTTTTCATTTTGGGGAAATGAAAAATACAGAGGTGTATCAAATAATTCTTTTTATGTTTTCCTCATACACCATGATGTATTCATCATTAATTTTCTTAAGTCTAAGGAAGTTTCTCTCAATTTTTAGTTGAAGAATGCAAGGAAAATATTTATTGAAAAATATTTTCCTTCATTACTTCCACTTGATAACTTTGATATCCTCCTTGGGATTCATAATTTTTTTTCCAATGAACACCATTGAACATATTATTCTCCCATATGATAAACAGACAACACAAACTTATATTTTATAAAGCATTAAAGGATGGAGAAGATTTTCTCAATAGATTTGATCAATTTTTCAATAATTAAGGGATCAATATATATATTAAAATTTAGATGTTTTTTTATAAAGGTCAAAATTTAAACATTCTAATTCTTATGGGGATTTGGGTGTTCAAATTGATTTAATTTTTGGTTAAAAACATGAGTCAATAGAGAAAATATTATCATGATGTTGGTGATTCTTTCTCCCATCTGGTTGAGCATTTCATTTGGGAAATACATACACTATTTTTCATATTTTTTGTTGACTATATTCTTCATATTTCCAACCATTGACTAGAATAAAATAAAAATTATGGATTAGTATTTTTAAAACATTAAACACATAAATGGTATACCATAAACATTAAATTTATAAATCATAAGTTGCTTGTATTATTTAACTGATAAATTCATATGTTTTAATCTATGTTATCCCTGATCTATTTCCTCACATAAAATATTTTGGGACATTTTTTCTATTAATAATGGTTTTTAAGGAGCTTGTTAATTTACCAAATCATATACCCTATAACTATTAAACTAGGTATACAAAAAGGCTCATTATTATTTCCAAGTGATGATCGAGTCTAGTTCAATGCACATTTTTTAGGGTTATTACCCTATGTTACTCTATGCTAGATCCACATTCACTTGTGTTATGTTGACATGGATGTATTTTCATAGAAACCACTTACTCTATACTTTACCAAAATTTAGTGATATTTTCCATTTTTTATTATTATCTATAATAATTTAACTAGAGTTTTCTAATCCTAATCCAAAAATTAACTAGTCTTTCCTCTAATACTAACTATAACAACCCATAGTTTATTTTACATTAATTCATGAATTATTACATAAAAGTACACATAAGAAAATCCCAGAAGATAATAGTGCTTATTATATTTGGGAAACTAGGTACATATCACATAAACTTGAAACATGGATATGTTAAAATTATTGAAGACTTCTATAACATGCTCGTAAAATTATATCGTTCTACAAAATTCACATGAGATAATTTGAAGATGTACATAATAATGGGGTGAAATATAAATCCCAATAAAGGAATAAATAAAGACTATAATAAGGTAAAGTATTAAATGTGATCTAAGAGACATATCAAGGTAATATAAGAGGGGTGGGAATCATAATCTTGAATAATGAAGAATGATATAACATTATAAAATTAATGCAATAAGGAAATGTGGAGACAACATTAAACACGATATCATAAACATAAGTCAAGGATAACCGACAAGAAATCATAACATGGTAGAAAAAATCACATGATGTATTTGTTTTTCTCCCTAATCCCATACATTATGTCTCATGAGACTAAACACTACCCAATGCATTGAAGCTCTATCTTTGAACACACATAATTTTCAGATCATGTACATGCATAAGCATGCCACATGAATCATGCAACATAAAGATTACTTTAATCGATTTTAATCCTAGTATTAAAGTGTTTGAGTTATAGAAATTAAATTCCCCCATAAATAAAGGATATTTCCATCTAAATTAATACTATTGAGTATAAAAAGGGAGATGTATTGACAAAAAAAATGTTTGGCTTGGAAAAATCGCAAGTTAATTATAATATCATAACATGAGTACGTAAAGGTTCATGAGAGGGATTAATGAGAGTGAAAGAGAACTCTGATAAAATATAAATATTAATCTATGTAATATAGATGTGTGAAATTATATCCAAATGTTTAAAATTGGATGAAAGGGCATAATATAAAGAATGTTCTTGAATAAATAGGAGAAGGAGGTGATCCCTTACCTTGAGAGGGTTCTTCTAAAAGATTAGTAGGATCTTATTGAGAGATTGGAGGAAACTTGGGAGGGATATATAGATATAATATTAGTTTAATTTTATGATCTAAGAGTTTTGAGTGAAGAAAAATAGTATTTGGGGTGGGTTTATATAGAAAAATATAGAAGAGTTCTTTATTAATTTCCCAACATGGGTATTAGAATTTATACGATAAATTAATCAGAAAAACAAATCATCCCTTATTTTCTACCTATGTTTTCTACCAAAGTGGATATGTTTTAATTACCTTACATGTTTAATAAAAAATATAATTAACTAAATACCCTTGGTGATGTGTACGTGAGTTGTGTTAATAAAGAATTGATTTTAAAACATTAATATTTAATATTGATTTTGGAGTAATCATTAAGTATTTATAAAATTAATCATATAACCTTAAAAGAACATTATTTTAAATTTTAAATATATATTTTCTCCATGATACATTTTATGGAATATATTTCATGATATTTGGTTCATTATGATTTCTTAATACATACCCAATAATTATATCGTATTTACATTTTACCCAAAAAATCGATTATCTTATAAAATTATGAAAAATTCACTATTAGATAATTTTGACAAGATAATTTTAAAAATAATTTTTATTTTATCGAAATAGATCTCTAAATATGATAATTTACAATTTTAAATCAAAATACACAATTATTGAAAAATACTATTTTTTACAATAATAGTTTTCTAACCCTTATAACAATTACATTTAACATAGTAAAATCATATTATAAATTATATTAAATATTTTAATACTAATATTTTATTAATGGATATTTTTTTTAATTAATCAGAAAGTGAATATTGATTTAATGTATATATTTCCCATAAATAAAATTTTTGTTTCATTGTATTAGAATCTAATTTTTATCAAACTCATTATTTAATAATTTAAAAAGTAATACCAAGAAAAGACCAAACTTTAATCATTTTTTTATAAAAAAAATATACAAATTCATTTTTTAGGGTACAAATATAGAGCCATTTATTACACAATTGAATTCCCAAAGAGTAAGGTGCGTGATGTTGAGATTTTTTTGTGGTGATTCAGTAAACATGGTTTCGGTTATGATCTTGATGAGCTTAAAATTATCCCATAAACAGTTTAGTTTGTGCTTTAGTTGTTGAATCTAGACTTGGGTTTGGTCATAGGAAAATCCCAATGATGTTATCCCCCATCAGAAGCTCCAATAAATGGATTTCATAGTGTAAAATTTTATTGGTTGATGTAATCACTTATTCTGACTTTGTTAATTAGAATTTATCATAACCATTTATATATACTAGTCATATATTCATTATTCATGTCATGAACTAGACATGGTCGAACCAATCCAACCCATCACCCGATCTGTCCCTTAACAAGGCCTCATGTGAGACTGCCAATATGCCAGAGGCTATCGAATAGCATCGAGGGCCTAAAAGGATATAGTAGGGAGACTATGACCTTGGAATTGAGCATAGTAATGGTGGAAATAAACTCTACAAATCCACGAACATCAAAGTGCATAAAAAACTAAAATCAACAAATAATAAATGAAATGCTTCATAAAAACTCAAAAACAAAACAATACAGACAGTAGTCTCCCACTAGGCTAACCATATAAAAAATAAAAATAAAGAAAAGATTATAAATACATAAGGCTCTACTTCTATATCAATCTAAACCACATACCCAGTCCTCACAAATGCTAAATAACTCTAGCACAAATCTCAGACTCCACACAAGACATCCCAATAAAACATGAAACAATAGTCCTCTACCCAATTCATTAAATCCATACTCAACCTGAATGAATACATAAGGTCTAAATATACACTAAGGTTCACATGTTGGGGGTGAGAAACAAATATCAGCAGGTCACCCCCAACGGCGATCCAAACATTTGATGTTGTAACATGATCATGCAACACCCATCATGTCCAGTGTAACCAAATGAGATAACCATTATAAAAATAAATAAATACATAAAATAAAAAAGGGATAGTCAAATAAAAAAACCACATGTTCTATCCTGACACTCACAGTTAAATTTAACCACAATCTAGACCAAACTAGAGGATTTATGAAGCATGTCTCATGAAATCACAACACCAAGCACATCCTCCTTATCAAGAACGAGATCTAATGTCCAACATAAGTACATGTAAAATATCTATACCCTATGATAACATCCTAGGAATATAAAAATTAAAGCCTATATAAAAGGAACAATAAATCCAATGGCATGATCTAAACTGGTGGTAAAAACTCACTATCAACATCAAAAGTACACTAGCATGCCCTAATTTCCTATAGAAATAACTAGGTGATAACAAACCTATCATCACATCATCAGGCTACATGATTAGGACCTAAAATAATTTAAAATTCTCCCTAGGATCATTTTAGCCTTAGTAGTCCTTGAAACCTATATATTGTGAAATGTTAAAATAGGGTAGCTACACTCATCTAGATAATCGATCAGCTCCCTAGCCCTAAACACAAAAACCAACAAACCAGAAGAGGATAGAAATAGAATCAATATTAGGTCATATGACCAGACCAATAATATCCCAATAGCCTCCTATCAAATCTACTACTCAACAAGTACAACCTCAAAAAACTAATACAATGCTCAAGCACCATGGTAAGTTAACACCTACACCCATCAATTAAATCCAATGTAACCGTCGCCTACCATCTCACCGACCAACCGAACATTGAAAAGACACTAAGGTTTATAAAACCTCAACAAAAATTGGATAACCTACAGGGGACTCCTCCAACCAACCACAACTCAGATAAGAAACCCTATAAAGGGATCCTAACGAAAAACCAAACCTCATGTCGTGCCCACTCAATGGAATTGTGGTTGGTCCCATAGCTCAAACCCCAAGATCACCTACCTAGAAGGGAAAATTTAGGCCACATAGATAATAATACTTCCTCAACTAGATCAATTAATAGAAGTAAAACCTCATAAATGATTCTTCATACCTATGTCAAACTCATCTCAGTGGCACCAAGTCATACATGACATTCCTTGATGTCAGTCCACCTTGAAGGCTCCTACTAGTCCCAATCATAAGTGACCAGAACTAAACCCAAAGAAACCAAACAAATGATCCCATCCAAGAAGACACTTAATCCCTCACCCCAAATCTATCCAAATAATCTCAATAAAATTTACCTAACACCCTCAAGCCGAGGTGGTCAACAATAACAAACCCTCAAACAGGCCCCACAAATCACAACCCAACCCCTAGAAGGATTCAAGAACAACATCCAAAAAAGAATCATCCCTCAAAAATATGTAAGTCCAAAACATTATCCATGCATACTCTTAACACAAAAAGGATTCCACCACTATGATCTATGTAAAAAAATCCTAGAATGGAATACCTGAAAGTCCAATTCTGACTTTGGGGAAAAAGACACCCGAGAACCATTAGCTGTAAAAAGTAAACAGAGTGTACTTATGAGTAAATGGAGTGTACTATCAAAGGCTAACCTAGACATGTACTTCAACATGACCAAGGAACACCTTATTTCTTCTTATGTATGAGTATATGTACACGACCTACATGAGGTCTACCCATGTACTGTTATATTGTAAAATCCCACTCACATGTGGTGTAGGACTAAGTACCAAACCATATGGTCAGGTACCAATAAATGATGTGTACTTATATTATAAAGAATGTACTCTCAAATTTCTATCTACTCACATACTTGGTTACATAGACAAGAATAACAACATGGGGTGTACCCTTAGTACATGTTGTGTACTTCCCCATATTCGACTTCCCATGTACATAAAAAAAGGCCAAGTAAATGGACAAGAACTAATACATTGAGTGTTCTTAAGGTAAAAATAATATACTTATAGAAATACCATATTCCATGATGATGAGGAACAAATTGAGTTTTTTCATCAAACTACACAATGTGTGATCATGATTTTGTAAATAGAAATCCCTACAAACCTCCTAAAACCCCCCTGATTTGCCTGAAAACCACCAAATCAACCCTCTAGAGGTTCCAAAAAATCCAAAAAAAGGATCAAAACGTAAAAAACAACTAAAATTGGATTTATAGTGAGAAATTTAAAAGAGTCCAAACTTCAGGTGGAAGGCTCTAATGTTTTGATCTAGTTCATGATCTGCAGTTTTCGCACGATGATCTGGCATGACCCGAGCTCCATGATGAGATCTTCTTCTCCCAACCTCTCTATAATCCCTTTTCCTTTCCATAATATCTCTATTATCTAATTAAATAAAAAATTATGAGGGTTTATGAATAAATCCAAAAGTAATAAAAGAATAAAAGGGAAGAAAGAATAAAAAAGAAAAAAAGAAAAAAAATGAGGAGAGAGAAGTAAAAGGAACCCAACCTGACCCCAGTGCCCAATACAAGGGTATTACCTACATAAAAAACCCCCATTCTGGACTCAACCATGAAGTCAAAATCCGGATTTGATGCTTTGAGAAAAATATATCACCGAATGAACATACATGAATAAATAATATTTAATTAATTAAATATTACTCCAAAAATGTGGACGAATGGAAATTCCAGAAAATGCCTATCTTAGTAAAAAACCATACTTCAAGACCAAAGGAGTGGTCATAAAAATTATCTGAGATCTCCTAACAGAAAAAATTACCATTTCCCCCTTAAAAAACACCTGAGAAAAATAATCTTTTTCTTAATCTTCCACAACACAGTTTTGATAAGATCACCACCATAAACGCTTCTCACCCCTAAGAAGTCTATGTGATCAGCCAACTACCATGACCAAACTTGAACACTAGTGTTTCCAACACAACCACGACCATCCACCAACTAATCAAACAATTCCCACCACACCACCAATACAAGGGACATTTAAACATGGATAATATGATACTCCACATCATAGGAGTATCCTTATCATTTCCCCTTAACCAAGAACCAAAGCTCATAATCCATTCTTAATCCACTACCAAAAGAAATGCATGGACTTGGAAAAACCACTAACCACCAAGTAGAAAAACTGAAAAGTAATCACCTCCCATTATTGGCCTACCAGGAACGACATCCCCACACTCAAAAAATTCCTTAATGTAAGATTCAAAAACCATGATATCCTATGGTTCAATCCCCATAATAAGGATTACTAAATACATAAAAAACACTATGAAAAATCACACACAACTCAACCAGAACTACGCATACACCATACGTACATTTATTTTCTCAATAATACTTTACTCTAAATTATATGCCAACAACTATTCTTCTCTTCAAGGCAGAGTGATTCTTAGAAAACCTCTCACAAAAAATCATGCTAAAATGAACTGAAATCTAAAAAATATAAGATAACACACTTAAACCATTAAACTTAAACCTCATGCAAGCTAATTCCAACAAACTAGATCATCATCAACACTCATCCCCAAAAAATGAATCTCACACATTCCAAGATCCACCACAAAAACACCCTTCACATGGATGTCGAATGAAATCTATGATAGCCTAACCATGATACCAACACACTACCCAAAGCACACCCAAAACCAATAGGGACTGGAATACAACCAGACCTTCCCTCTCAAACCATCCAAGAAACAAAGATCACTCCCATTTCACCACCTCAAAATTATAGGTAATCCTCAGCCTCAATACCAAACATATAAGGGCTACCACAACCTCATGCTAACCTAATATTGATCCAAAAAATATCTCAGACATCCTTACTTTCATTGATCCAACCACCACCAACATCAAAAAGGTATCCCAAAGCCCAAACCAACCCACAATGGTTTCCACACATACCTCAATGAAGGGAATGGATATCCACCACTATAGAACACTTCAAAAAGGATCCAAATGGCCAATCATCAAAATAAAATATATTCACAATTCATTTGAGTAAAATGTCAACAAGTACTTATATGATAAAACACTATATGAGTATTTTCTAACACATTAAACAACTGAACATACCTTTTTAGTAAAAACAAATAGTTAGAAAATTTCATGAGGATATTATGTTCCTATCATGATTCATGAAAATAGGCCTCCTCCCATCAGTTCATATGCCAAAAAACTAATAAATCATAAAGTCCACAAAGATAACTACATCACTTAAGGTGAAAATCTCACAACCATAAAAACTCAATAAAATAAATACAATCCCATAACCCTGGTAACATGAAATTAATATAATAAAAGTCATTCATGACACACCAGACCAATATCCATCACAAGCTCTAACACATTCCTAGATTTCTTGTCTATTGACTCTCTAAATAGTAATATAAATAAAAATAATACCTCTAATAATATTTTTTCATGAACCGGCCTAGGTTGAACCGACCCATCATTCAATCTGGCCTGCAATAAAAGATCAAGCATGCCTACCCATGTGCTAGAGGTATGGACTACCTGTTGACCTTGGGAGTACACTACTATGCCTAGAAGTCCTAAAGAATAAACTCATTGATAATGAACCAATCAGTGCATCACCGTGCTACCTAACAAGGACCCAAAATCATATCAATTGGGCCCTAGAATAATTGTATCCCATACAGTCCAAAAACCCCATCAAGGGAAAAAATATAAACTAGTACATCTATACTCATCCAGATCATCCATTAGCTCTCTTCCCCATCTCACATAAACCAAAAAACCATATGATGTGAGAAAAATAATCAATATCAGGGCCTACTCCCAATCCAATAATATCACAAAGGTCTCCTCTCACATTCATCATTCAATAGAACATCCTCAGACCTCTAATCTAAAGTTCAAGCACTATGGAGATATAACACCCACACCCATTAACAGAAGAAACTAAAACCATCACCGGCCATCTTTTAGGGCAACCAAACATAGGAAAACCACCGTGATTTAGAAAACATCAATAAAATTAGGATACCCTATAAGAGGCTCCTCTAGCTAACCATAGCTTAGTAAGGAAAACCTACAAGGGGATCCTCCTATAGAAATAAACCGTAGTCCATGCCTGCTCAAAGGACTGTGTCAAGTCTCCCAAATAAAACCCAAATATCACCTACCGCTAAGGGAAACCTCAAGACACGTCTCTAAAAAGGCAACCTAAAATAGAACCACACCGAGGAGGGAAACCTAAAAAAGTCCCTTGTTCCAATATCAAACTCTACTCAATGAAACTCATCCATACATGACATACCGTGATGTTGATCCACTCAGAAGGATCTTACTAGTTCGAACCTTAGGTAACCAGACCTAGACCTCAAGAAACTGAACTAACAATCTCGTCCCATAAGAATCTTGATCTTGAATACCAGAATCGATCCCGATAACCTTGATCAAACATTCCTAGTATCCTCAATCAAATTTTTTCAATAAGTGTACATCCTCACATAGCCCTAAAAACTCACAACCCAACCCCTAAAAGGATTATAGAACCACCTCTTCAAAGGAATACATCTGTAAATATCTATCAACCCAAACCACCATCTGTATAGACTCTAAATTAGAAAGGATTCGACCACTGTGATATATGTGAAAAAATGATTATAATGGACTACTCACAAGTACAATTATAACTATAGGGAACAAAGACACCCAAATACCCTTTATTGGAAAAATTATAGGGTGTGTGATTCTATGTACATGATGTGAACTCGTAAAGGTGCACCGAACCATGGAATTCCACAAATAAACGGAACACCTGAGGTCTACTCATGTACCATTACACAGAGAAAACCTACATGGGGTTTACCTGTGTACTATTACATGGGAACAACCACCTCACATAGGGTTTCTACCCATGTATATGGCCACATGTTCTGATACCACCGCACTATGTATACTCCTAGTAAACACCATGTAGTCTCAAATATACATCTACCCATGTACATGGCTACATGGCTAGGGATAACTACATGTGATGTGCCCATGGTACATGGTGTGTACATCTCCAAATCTGACTACCCATGTACAGAGACATATGTCCTGATACATGGAAAAACACTACTATATGGCGTATACTTAAGGTACATGACTTGTACTTATGAAAATATATTCTTCCCCAAATAGGAAGAACACATGATATTTTTTCATCAAACTACATTCCATGTGATCAGATTTTCTTAAACATAAATATCTTTGAACATTCTGAAACCCCCCGATTCACCTAAAACCAACAAGATTGACACTATAGGGGTCCTGAACAACCCAAAAAATATTAAAACATAAAAACAACTAATTTACAAGTAATTATGGACGAAAAATTAAAATTTCCTATCTCTTGGTTTAAATCACTGAAGCTTTGATTTGATTCATGATCCGTAGTTGTCGCACGATGATCCTACACAACTCAAGCTCCACGATGGCGCCTCCTTCTACCTCCCTCCCTTTATCTCTTCTCTCTATCGCCTATACCTTCTATCTCTCTCTCTCGACTGAAGGAATCCCCAAATGGGGGGTATGAATAAATCTAAAAGGGATAAAATAATAAAATATAAGAAAAATAAGAAAGAAAGAAAAAACAAAATAAAAAGAAAAATGAGGAGAGAGAAGTGAAAGGAATACAACCTAACCCCGACACCCGACACAATGTTATACCCTAACTAGAAAAAACACCTATTCCAGAATCAACCGTGAATTAAAAATTCTGATCAGATTCTCTAAATAGAATATGTCCTTAAATGAACATGAACAAATAAATAATATTTAATTAATTAAATATTAAATATTCTTCTAAAATTTCAATGGATCTAATATCAACAAACTTTTTTCCTAGGGTAAACACCCTATTCAGGGACCAAGGTAGTGGTTAGAAAAATTATCTGAGATCTCATAATAGTATAAATTACCATTTTTCACTTGAAAATCACGTAAGAGAAAAAAAATTAAAAATTGCCCAATTTTTCTTAAACTGTCACGACACAATTCCTAATAGTTCAACAACTATATTATCAATGGTTATGAATATTAATGATATTTTAAATTTGGAAGACCGTATATCTATTTAAAATAACCAACTTAGTTAAAAAAATTATAAATTCATTTCTTAATAACGAATTTACTCATTTTAAATGTGAATTTCATTAATAAAAGTTCAGGTCATTAAATATAAGTTGGAATACCTAACACAAGCATATAAACCTAGCTTCTAGCTTACCCCATGACCTAGGATCATTACCAAATGATCCCATAATAGGGGATTCCCCTCATACTTCTTAATGGCATCCCATTCCACTTTTAAACATGCCTAGTAACTAGTGTATTCCATTAAACCATTATACCTACATGAGGTGACTCACCCAAGGTATAAAACTCTATAAAATGACTTGAAATATTTTTAAACTACAATAAATGATGCACATTAACCAATAAGATTTCCCCCATTTATTTTCTTCATCCGTAACATTACCCCATATGGGTTTCCATGATATCCACCATTGCTTAAATGATTCATCACACCTTTGAATCTATTAAATTGAAATTTCCTACACCCCATGTCACTGCCTTACAATTAACATTACCTCATATAATGATCCCATATACTCCCATGAACTCCCTTTATCTTCATTCATTGATCTCATATCTTCCACCATATAAGTTACTAGTTCATTTTGAGGGGATATTAGTGTCATAAAACTCCCATGAAAACATTCCATGTAATAAAAAGTCCATAGATGAACACCTAAAACTATATAGTCGTATCTCAAAAGATCCATTAAAATTAATAGCAGTAGTTAAGGGGGGTGATCTATAGTTTACAGAACATCCGCCCATCTTATTTTCTAATAGTAATAAAAATAATAACATCATCACCATCATCATCATTTTTGTTGTAAATTATAAAGTAAAATTTTAAATACTATGATCAATATGCATAACTAATTAATGAGTTGATTGATAATCCTACTTCCATGGGGTCAATGAATCCATATCTAAAATATTTTAAATACATTGACTTAATTGACATGAAGATGAAGTCTAAAAATCTGAATGATCTATTTATATAAAAAAAATATGTAAGAAAAACTCGGTTCTAGCTATCAAATTCCATCACTACTGAATGAAAAAACACATCACAAGAAATACCAAACTAAAAAAATTTCAATCCAATTTCTACTTTGAAATATAATATCATTTTATAATACTTTTTTTTTAAATTAAACATAAAATTTAAATAATTTTGTAAATAAATTTAAATAAAACCTGAAAAAACCAAATTCCATAGAATCATGATAAATAATCAACCTTGTGTAAACACCACATACTGGAATTAATGAAAACTAAAAAAATTCCTTTTGTGTTTATTTAATAACTTAAAATAACCACCATGTCACCTAAGTGTGAAATGAAAAATTCACGCTTAGAAAAATTACAAACATCATTACTATAAATTTTGAGACCTCTATAATAAATTCTTTATTAAAATATTTTATCATAAAAACTATAAATCCTATATTTATAACCAAAACGTTAGACACATAAAATCATTTAAATCATAACATATAGACTTTCATGAATGTCATACGTACAAAATGATCAATCCATAATTCATAGAAGGTAGCAAACCAAATTCAAAAGAATAAGAATAATCTATATTTCATTTTATATATATAACACTACTTTAACTTCAAAAATATAATGATAAAAATGGAAATATACTAAAAGAAATCAGTGCACTGTGCCCTCATCTAGGATTTTGTCTTGTAGGTTCTCACCCCCATAATTTATGCCTCCATAGCACTCTAAATAAATGTATTATTAACTAATAATAAATGTTATGTTTATGGGTCATAATCTATATTGGTTTCTCTTATAAAACTACAAAAATGTCTAAATAGAACTCATTTTATACCACCCCATGAGTAGGATTTCGTGGATACCTTCCTAACTGACACATATAATTTATCATGAACCTACTCCAGTTTATATGAATGTGCTAAGAGATATACCACCAACCAATCTGGTCTATGATTATAAAGGGTCAAAAAAACTCAGATAATAACATACCATTATTATAAAACCTAAAATACCCCCTTCAAAGAGATAACGTTCGGATGAAATGACCACTCCTATGACATTGTAGTTGTGTCTTCCTGTTCTCAACATATGAGTTTTCTATTCTTTCACTATTTTTATGTTCTATAAAATCTATTTCACTACCCCTCGACTATAGGTAAAGAATCAAAGCAGATACCTCTCCAAATTCAATACAAAACAATGTAGGCATATTGGTTTTATACATAATGCCTCCAAAGAAGTCATAAAAATGTTTGGGTAATAACTATTATTGTATAAAAACAATTCCAAGAATAGTATCACTGACCATGAAACCTTAAAATACTATAAAAATGTTCTTATCATTTCATTTAGTATTAGGATGGTTTAATATTTTTTGTTATTAGTCAATTATGAAAAGAATTTCTCAATCACAGTATGGTGAAAAATTATTATAATAACCTTCAATCCAACATTGGAGTAATAATGTCATTATGATTTTACAGAACCATTAACAAAACTCTCCATACCCTTTCTATCCCATCAACAAGAAAAAATTCATAGTTAAAGACTATAAACATATTAATATTGGATAACTAGTGCACAATTGTGAACTAAAATTACCATTGAAGGTGTTAGAACATATACTTATGTATGGGTAAATAATGCGCCGATTTAAATTACACATATCACAACAATTCTTGAACATTATATTTATTTTAAAACCTATGTTAAATACCTCTTCCTCTATTATTCATTCTACCTTAAATTGAATCCCATTGAATTATGTAATGTGATTTTATACCTTTATAATGAAATAAATAAATAAATCCCAATAGAAATGTAGGCAAGGTGCTTTTTCATAGTAATATTTATATTAAGAAAAGTTTTAACATTCCTCAATTCTATAGGGAAATTATTTAAAGCTCACCACTAACAATCACTTTGATTATTTTATCACTTATTATTTACTTTACTATAATAAACTGCTCATTTTTTAGCTTATCACTTAATCGGGTACTATTAAATTGTGTATTAGTGGGATTAAGTGTCCATTTAGCCTTCTCAAAATCATTAATATACCAAAACTCATTGTAAAACCTTATAGTACTTAGGTGTACTTTCAATCAAGGGTGTAATACTGATTTTAATCCCCATTCTGTACCTTAATTAATTTTATCATTTTTGTATGGGAGTATGTTGTGCTCCCCACCTTTTTTTAGAAAACCCATTTGGGGTGTTATCAAAAAATATGTGATAATGTTAAATGGTTCATGTTTTATTTCTATTAATCCTTGTTCCAATAGTTGATGTATAATAATGGAAATAACCATCATTAACATTAAGATGATTCCTTTTTCTAGCCTACTATTCTAAGACACATCACTATAATATAGTTTATCAACTCCTAATATTCCTCTGAACAAGATTCTATCCATAAGTCACACCGAACTAGGGAATCATTTAAATCCAATGAAATATTAATTTATATATACTAGATATATAAATACACCAATAATTTTAAAATAGTTATTTTTTCCATCTTGATTACACTATGAATTCTCATTCTAACACTCATCGCCTTACATTATTTATAGATGTATAATATTATACGACTTACTTTCATCACCTTTTCATATATTCAAAGTTTCAAAAGATCTAGTATCCAATCAAAATATCTATTCTTGGAAAAGTAACTCTAGAGAAATCAAATAAAATAAATTCATAAAAATATTTAACATCTCACCACACTTAGGTTATTATTATTCTTATGAATGAAATCTATTGGAGAGTCATACCACCATAATCTAAAGCATACAAGGTCCTAGCCACCCATATAACCTAAAATATCTTACAATAAAACCTAGGAAAACAATTCATTAAGTAAGAAAATTTATCTGAAACTAAATAAATCATAAATAAATTCAAACCCTCATAGAAAGGTCAAATTTAAGGATATTCTCAAGATAAAAATTTACCCATATATAATTATGGTAATAGTTTACAAATTTATAGCAATTTCAATCACTAAAAATTACCTCATGAGGGTTTGAACCCATACCAATCAAACCATAAGTGAACTACCCTTCACACAAGGTAGGTTTAAATTTCATACATAAATAATGTAGGGGAAATATAACATTCAAAGAAGTTCTCATACATATACCCTAGTTTAACACTAACACTAGAATTTAAATTCCCATGAAATCAATTATCATCATGACTATACAGGTGAAATAATAATGAAAAACAATTACTCATTGAAATGTTCTTAATGTAGATTTTCTTTCATGATCAACAAAACTAATGGTGAAATAGGTTTAGATCTATTTATTCTTATATTATGACTTTAGATAGTGGTTTCCACATGGTATGGTAAAAAAATCATAACCATCATAAAATATTGATAGGTACATACTAAAATTAAGAGAGAACATTAAAAGTTGTCTTTGGAATTTCATAATTGTACATCCTATAATAGTTATCCTATCCAAAATAACCATTAAAATATATTGTATCCGAATGACCATATAATTAATTTTTTAATATAAAAATTTCCTATAAAAAATTCTCAAATTAATATATTGTGTTAAAAGGTGATTGGAGTAGTTATATAGGAATAAATCGATCACCACACCCTATAACTCAATTAAATGGCTTTATTTACTAAACTATAATACTTTTATAATAGTTTATATGTTTTTAAAAGAAAAATAACCCATGTTCTTATCTCAAAACAATAACAATGGTCTCAAATAAATGATTTGATTTTATGAAAATATAACTCTTTCACCATTAATTTCCATCCTTAGATTTAAAATGAGAATGAGAGTGTTCCCCCAATCCCACATTCAATAATTTTGGGGTGGAGGAATAATGATGAGAGTATTCAAAACTCAAAATGGATGGCATTAACCAAATACTAACATAGTGATAGAATATAAAAGGAAATGAAAAATTCAAACCATGAAAAATAAAATAACACCAAACCATAAATAATTAATCTAATAAATAAATGAATGTCATACAATACCACAAAATTGAACATAATTAAAAAAATAACATATAATACCCTTAAAATTAATATCCATAAAATTTGAACTCCAATATACAACAACGATACATGAAAATTATTCACCAAATCACAAGCTCTTTATATAAAACCTAGTCGTTGAAATAACAATATCTAACACCTTTACCAATGAAATATCATAATATTTCAAGGAGATAGATATCTACAAAACCATGATTTTTCCACCCCAGAAGTGCCGCAAAAAGGTTTAAAATAAAAGTTTCTAGTTTTAAATCTCATTATTATAAATTTTTTATTCATAATAAATAGTTTTATCCTCTCTATCCAATACCATCATTTGGTAAACTTGGTCAAACATTTGACTAGGAGAACTCCCAAGTCTATTAAAATTTGAGTTATCACATGGATTCTTGTTTATATAAATAAAAATAGACCATGATAAAAAACAATCATGAACAAGAAAAACACAATTTACGTATAGTACAAAACATTCCCTCAAATATTTAAATGGATTTTACAAACTAATTCTAAACAGTATGTACCTTCATCCCTGATGTTTAACATCGTTTCAACAATCCAACATCATAACAAAATCATATATATTTATATATAATCAATCCACTAAATATATAATACATACCAAATAGTGGGGAGGGTAAGGGAATAATAAGTTAGCCATCTAGAAATTCCACTCACTAACTTGATGTTAGTTCACACTAAAGAAAATCACTGTCAGGTGGTGGTTCTATAGGTAATTGTACTTCCATCATTAAAATAACAAAAAACAGGAATAGATCACCCGATTCCATTTCACAGAATAGATCCATGAACATAAATAAACCTCATACTATCTACATAATCATCATCTTCCAACATTAATTTATCAAAAAGTCAAGTACTAATATGGTCTCAAGGTAATATCACACAAAAACTAGTCTATAAAGTTATTGATACATATCATGAATGCTTAGTCCTAGGAGTATTACCAATTTAATTAATTATAAAAAATTATATCTAGAAATCAATATAAACATATTAAAATATATAAATTTCTAGGTTAATCAGTTATAGCCCAAAAAAAATTTAGTGATACACTTTACCCAAGCTCGAAGGACTTAATTTTTTTTTTATATTTCCCCTTTTTAACTAGGATGATGGGTAAAATTTAATGGCACATAATCCTATAGGAAGTTAGGCCCAGTACATTACTCTTGCAGGCCCAAATACATATAGACCAAACCCCCTCCCTAGTTGAGCAAATGGATGCTCCAAAGAATATGACATGAAAGGCTGATCAGCTAGAAATACCCCAAGAAGAACTGAATGACTCATGGAACTGATGATCAAATCCAAAATATCTTATTCATCCCATATGATATCATTTTATATTATATGATCCTACTCTAAACCTTATATGGGTTACACTTGGGTTTTTCTCTACTATAGATACCACTGTTGAGCACCATCATTGTCAACATTCATCGTCGATATCATGTCCTGAAACTTCCATTATTCATCATTATTACCACACACCTGACCTTCACAACTCATCACTGCCATCCGTTACCCCCATCCACCACTGTGAGTCTAACTATTACCACACCAAGTCCCTATAATGAACATGCCTTTCCACTATTGGTCCTGATAATACACCCACAACACCATTGTCCGACTCTTCACTACCCCATGGTGTGTCAACCACTGAGCCGGACTACATTGAGTTTGAATGAACCATCATAATTAACGAGAACTCCATCCTGCACAACTTGATTTTTATAACCAAACATCCCAAATATTGGGTTTCTATTAGGATTTGATGTAGTATTAAGGGTCAACTTTTCCCTAGGTTGGTCCCCAACTACATCAATGATACACTAGTCTAGTGTCTTATTTGAAGTTAATTGTTGACTCACAATTATATAGTGACCCATTAGATAATAACCAAGAAGTTATAAAACTACACACTATATAAAATAACTTCTAATAATAGATTTTGTTAATAATAATATTTTTGATAGTGAAGGTATCATATATGGTGTCTATTTCCTAAAGGGCAGTTTTTTGGTTTTAGATAAAATATTGTGGATGTGAGTTGTGTCATTGGTGTTGTATTTTATTTTGAAATATCAAATTAAAACCATAATTAACCATATAAATTAATTATAATTCAACTATTCTATTCCTACATGAGATAATTAAGTTTATAAATCATTAATAATAACTAGTAATATCAAAATTTTTAGAATGTGTATCTAATATTCAATTTCAAACACCCTTCTTCCACTTACTTCTATTCATAATTTATCTTCTAAGAAACTATTACTATACATTTTCTATTTAAAAACACAATAACCATAACTAATAAATATTTTTTATAATTCATATATTCAATAATACATAGACATCCAAACACATATACACACACTGAATTCACATCTTTCCCCTTTCAAAAATATCCCTTAAATATATTAACCCTTTAAGGAAAAATAGGTTCTTAGAATTCATGTTTGTATAACCCATTTGATAAAAAATCTAAAGGAAAGAATATGGGGTATGGATATTCATACCTTGTCATTGAGAATAAAGTGATTAAACTCCCTCCAATAACCTTAATCATCGAAATGAATCCTTTGGGAATAGTTTAACAAAGATATCCATCACATAATATTATATAGGAACAAACTCCACATTTAGTGCTCTATTCCAAACTATTTTACTTATATATGTTATTTGATCAATGATGATGAAATATATTCCAAAAATTATTAATAACACATTGATTATCACAGCCTACATATGATGTAAACTTGACTTCCACCTTATGTTCTTCAAAAATAGTTCTCATCCACATCAATTTGGTTATTTATTAAGTCACAACATCATATTCTAATTTTTTACTTAATTAAATATGAAATTCATTTTTTATGTGTAAATACACACAATTATCTCCCACAAGTAATACTCTACCAAATGTTTACCTTATATAATCCACACTTAAAGATCAATCCACGTTAAAAAATCTATACAAAACTAACATCCCTCTGCAATAATATGAAATCCAAAAATTAAGAGAACTTATTATATACTTTATAATTCACTTTAATTAATAGAAGTAGGATTCCTTTGGTTTTTATTGATAGGGAGAATATAAGGTGACAACATATATGTTGTTATCTCTTGAAGCATTCAAATAGAGAAAAAGTTCACTATTTTTTCAAAACATTGTTTAATTAAATACATTAAATTCTTCATCATTTAAAAGTTTTGTTTCCATTGATATAGGCGTATAAACTAAATTTATTCCCTATATTCATAACCTTTACAATAGTTCTCATATATACTTATCCTGAGAGGGGAATATATATTCCTTATCATGGAAAATTTGTATTCCCAATAAGTACTTCATTTCTATCAATTTTTGAAATCACAAAAACATTATTCATTTAAGTTTTAAAATAATCAAATAATATTTATGTATTTCTATAAATTGTTATATCACAATAATTGGGAGTAAAAAATAATATTTACTTCTTTACTTTGTTTTATTTAGGGTTTGTTTTTTATTCAACCTTTTCAAAAAATTAGATTCCTCAAGAATTTTTTGAGATTCAAATACCATTAAATAAGATATCAGTTTCACTCCTATATTAACTTCTTTGGACTATAATATCTTATGTTCTCAACTATAAGAAATAATCATTCAGATTTCAATAGGTACACTTACTCTCTAAGTTCACCATTTAGGAAGGCTGACTTGATATCCAATTGAAATACATTGTATTATTTTTGAATAGTTATTATGAGAAAAATAATTATGGTCTCTATCCTTTAAATTAGAAGAAATATCTCATAAAAATCAATCCCTAAATCTTAAGAACAACATTTTATAATGATTAATTCTTAATTCCCCATCACATCACCCATTTCATTCAAAATTTTATAAAATCCTTACCTTTTTCTAATAAGATTCTTATTCATAAGCTTTATTACCAACTCCAAAGTGTTATTCTTTATAATACAATGAAATTATTTCTTTATAGAATGAACCCATTCTTCATGCATCAATGTTTAACTGATATTTCTTGGTTTGAATTGAGAATATAATGAGTAATGTGTTTCTATCCCCATTATCATTGTTTGAAACACTTATTCATTATCAGTAATTAGTTTATGAACCTCCACATGATTTATATACATTTTATGATTTGAATTTTATTTTTTTCCACTATTAGAGATGATTGATTCATCATATTCTTCATGAAAATGAATTTATATATATTTATATATATATAATATTCAGTGTGTGTTCAAATAAATTCTTTTTATCTACATAAGTTCAAAAATATGTTCTTTATTATCTTTATATGAGGGATCTATCACTCTAATAATAAAACTATCTACATTATTACATTTTTCTTATTTTTGTAGTGATATCCACTTCCATTTAATAGATAACCAAGGAAAAGACCATCAACACATCTTTATTCATACTTTTCCATATTTTTTCCTTTAAATTTGATAATAAATGGGCATCCAAACGCCCTTAAGTAATTTAAACATAGATTTTTTTATACATTTTAAATGAATAAATCTCTGAATCTGGACAATATAAATAATATTTTTGAATATTAATCATTATCCCAAACCCATTCTTGAAAAATAATCCTAATGTATTATACTCTACTAAAAATGTTTGATCCATCTAATATATGTTTTTATTTTTTTTAGATTTTTTTTATGGGTGTATGGAATACTAATCTAATATAAAAAACCTGGATTTTAAAAACAACCTTTATCATTACAGATGTATACTTGACTCTATTATCAATTATACCCCTCATTAAAATTCACCTTTTTATTCACTTCACCTTAAAATCTTAAACATATTCAAAGACACTGGTTTATACATCATAAAATAATACATAAAATATGGTCAAAAAAAGGGACCATATTTTCCCATACCTTTACATTGTCATTTTTCTAGTGCTGAGTGTGTATGAAGAGTGTATTGTGTTAGTCTCAGTGGTTGAGAGAAAGATTAAAGGTGGTTTGGTGGAGACATATCTAATTTGGTAAATATGGGGATTAAAATGATCATTTTAAAGAGGCTATATCTATTTCAAGGGTTGTGGTGGTCATGTGAGAAATTTGAGTTACCCATTTTGAATAGTTAGTGAACTCGATATTTAAAATGGCTATTTAGGTGAGTTTGGATACCATGGTGGTTCTCCAGCCCATGTGGGATCCATTTTTCAAGTCATGGTGTTTAAAGGGATATTTCTAGAGCTTGTGTGTAAAACAGGGAGAGGTGTAACACCTATGGTGAGGGGCATGGAGGTTTCATGTTAATTTTGGAGGAATTTGGAAAATTGTAAATCCATATGTATCAGAGGAATACTCTTATATATGAAGTAATACACTTACATATTTTACATTAATTTTTTTTCGTGTAGAGGTCATCACACCATAGTTATGGCCATTTTAGTGAATATTGTGTCTGGGAGTTTCTGATAGTTTTCAATGTGGGAAATTAGAAAGAGATAAATTCTAATGTTATGAGATTTAGTGATGTTACACAATGGTTATCAAGATGATTTAGCACAGTTTATATTTTTAAAAATGTTGTACATTTTTCATAAAGTTACTCTATATATTGGTGGATCTTCTATGGAAGTTTTGGTGGGGGCTGATACAACTATTTTGGGATCCTTCTTACTTTTAAATTGATCATAAATCTTTTAAAATTTCCAAAATGGTCCTTGATAAGATGGGGTGTCAACAATTTTATGGGCATATTGCTTCAGATCTCACTATTAGAAAGTTGACCAATACAATTGGTTTTCATAAAATATTGGTATAGGTATGATATACCAATGGTTTGGATGAAACCATTGGTATAGGTATCATTGAGAGAACCTATACCAATGTTTTATCCAAAACTATTGGTATAACATCCATAATATGACCCTATACCAATAGTTTTGAAAACACCGTCCGTATAGGTCATTTATATACCAATGGTTTGTCCAAAACCATTTGTATAGATTCCATAATAATACCTTATACCAATGTTTTTGTAAAAAATGTTGGTATAGGCCCCAAAATTCCAAATACCTATACCAATAGGTTGGAAAACCCTTGGTATAGGTCTATACCAATGGTTTCCAAAACAATTGCTATAGATATTCAGATTTTTTTACATATTATTTTATCAAATAGAATTGAATAAATTAAAATTAAAATTAATTTTTAATCTACCTTGATATATTTTTCATATTATGTTCAGAAATTTTATTGTAGTTTAGAGGTTTGGTTATTGAGATATAAGCGGAAGGTTCTTGGATCAGATCTATTCATGATTTTTTATTTAACATTACCTATACTAATGAGTTCTCAAAACCATTGGTGTAGTTATAGAATGACGTAAAATAGGACAACGGTCCCCCAAACCATTGGTATAGGCTATACTAATGGTTTGGGATCCTATACCAGTAATTTCAAACCATTGGTATAGGATGTTTTCCATTAGTTTCTA
Organism: Viscum album; assembly: GCA_963277665.1. NCBI lineage: Eukaryota > Viridiplantae > Streptophyta > Magnoliopsida > Santalales > Viscaceae > Viscum > Viscum album. The sequence goes on along the minus strand of OY728155.1, from coordinate 1,103,467,461 downwards.
GATTTAATACAGTCTATAATGGAGTTTTTTGAAATTATCACTTTGTGGTGAAGGATCGTTGGGTTTTCAATATAAATACATATTATGATTCCTTTAGTTTGAATTTTATTTCATTCATTCAAACCCTTTCCAACCCCAATCCTTATTTAGTTTCCTACAATCATCCCTATTGGTTATTTAATTCTCTTGAATCAATGGGCTTGATATCTTTTGACTTGAGGTACCCTATTTACTATTCATTCTATTTCCCCTGCATTATTATTCTTCTTAGAGGTTTAAAAATTTAGGTTTCTCTTTTTGGCCAACATCTAAGTGGGTTTCTATGATGGTTCATCATTTTTAGGTCTTGATTTCAACTGTTTCAACTTCAACATTAGTTTATTCTTGGTTCTTCCATTCTTGAGTGGAATCCCTTTTATCTTTATGTAGTGGTAAAGGATTTTAGATTTATCCCTTTCCATTTTATATAAAATTCAGAAGTAAAATTACTCAATTTTTTTGGTTGGATGATAAGTATTTACCTCATAAAGATAATCATAAGACTAAAGAAAATTTATGGAATGGGTGAATAAAATTTGTTTTATTTGATTCTATGAAATTTCTTGGGGTTTATGGTTGTTTGAAATTGATACTATGTGGAATTATTTCCCTTCTAGAAATTTTTATATCACCTTTGATAAAATGATAATTACATAAATATGGTAATGAATTTTTTGTGTGAAATTTATAATTGAGGTGATGTTTCTAACATAAGAGGTATCAAAATAATATGAAGGAATGTTTTAAAAAGGGAATTCTAAAATTGTTATATTGCTGAAATTAATTTTTATTTACTTCTTGGTTTCTTATTTAAATTGATTTGATTAGTGTGTTCTTGGTAGTGTTTTTTTGTGACATTTTTTCAAGGATGGTATATGGAAATATGATTCTTTATGGGGTTCTTGTAGATAGGATATTATATAGTTTAGAACAATTGGCTTGGACTATTGTGGGGAAAGAGGAGGTAACTATGTGGATGTTGTGGTGGATATTGACATGAGTTATGAGGTGTTTCATATTTTTATTGGTTTTGTGTTATAGGTAAATTATATTAATTCTTGAAGGCATGAAATATTATTAGTAATTATGAACATAATAATAGGAAAGACATTCAATTTATTATATAGTGGGCTATTAATGAACTATTGAAAGATGAAATTATGGGTAGTAAATGGTATAAATATTATTGATTGTAGATGAATGGTTTAAAATTAAAAATGGATAAATGAATGAAATAATGAGTGTATTGTGGATGTTATAATGATAAATCTATAAATAGAGAAGTGATATGATTAAATGAGAATATGATATTGTGCGGTTGTGGATGGTTTATATGAGAAAGTGGGGTTTGAGGCACAATAGAAATGGAAGATGATTTTGGATGTGGTAGTGGTCATACTATAATGGTTACAGTCCAGGTTTCTTGGTATGAACCTTAAGTTTGGGCAGGTGTCTGGATATTTATTGTGTGTGTGTGTGTGTCTATGGGTGTGTTTTGTATTTCATTATGATTTATTAGACACCCCACCAGAGTCATATTACTTTACCTACACCCAAATGTTTTCGTTTCTAGGTATTTTCCTCAATATCTACGTTGGTGATGTGACAGATGGGTGACTACTCTCTCTTTCATACTCTCCCTTCTTAGTGTAGTTCGATCTATGATAGATCAAATTACCTATATCCATCAAATATGTGATTTATTAATGTTATATTATGTAATATACTATATGAATTGACTACAAGGTTGGGATAATTATGTGATAAATGATATGATAGATGGCATGGGTCACTAATGGTAAGTGGATGGAATGAGGGTGGTTTCCTTCATCTTCATGATACCCTAATATAATAAGGATTTAGAATGTTTGTTGTGATGAAGATGTATAATGTGATTATTATGTGGTTATTCAATATATGGTTGTAGATATATGATTATGGATGTAGTGATATATGGATTATGGTTGTGCTAAGAGATTTGATATGTGATTGCATGACTTAAGAAGAGATGGAAGTGGATGATATTTTTCTTTGGGGAAGTGATTTTGAGGTTTATTCTTAATATATTCTTGGATACTATGTTATTATACTTGGATGTGTTATTGGGGGAGATATCCTTACTGAGGTTGGGTGATAGTTAAACTGTTTAGGTGCTTGTTTATTATGTTCTTTATTTATAGAGGCATTAGTATCATTATTAAAAAAAATCAAGGGATCTTTTAAGAATAATCTTAGTAATTATACATTTATTATCACCTATATATATAAATTAATCCTAGTTTTAGGTTTCCAAGAGGTATTCTGGGATCAATCTATAAATTATTAGTCTAAGGAATGGAGCTTCTGACAGAGTTTCTACTATCAAAGTTTCTTTTTTGTATTTTAGTTTGGAGACTTTTTTCTATAGGTAATTTAAATACATTATTGTGTGTTTGTTTTCATTAATATCATGGAGTTTTATTTATATGTTCCTAGTATTATAAGAGTAATTTCTCCCAGTTGTATGATTTATACACTTTGTACTAGTCAGAAACCCATGAACTATTTACAGTGAGATTTTTGAGATTACTCTAATATTCAGAGTATGCCCGATAGGGGTTATCAGTGGGGGGGAAATCATGAAAAAGTGGTATCAACAATTCGGATAAAATTTGGTGTGGATTTAAAAGTTAAGAATTGGTGAGGATGTCATGGGTTTGTTAGGGAAATAATGTTAATCAAGCTCAGAATGATATGTACCAAGGGTGAATGGATTAAACATAATAAATAGGACCCCCTATTAGTTCAAATAAATACCTTTACCTTATTCAGAATCGTAAGTGAGATAATGATGATTATAGGTAAAAGACCTAAAAGCGGCCCATGAATTATTATTTTTCTTCATTAGTGTTTGAATTAGGGAGATTTTAGGAATGTTAAAATAAATATAATTAAATGATCCTTAAATAATTACAAGCTTCCATGCTTAGTATTTTACTTTATTTTTTATAGAGATGGTTCTTGTCATTATAAATGTGTAGTGAAGATTGGTGAGGTGCACCAGGTCGATCTGGTTAAGCCTAGAAAGGTTGACACCACTAAGGAGGATGAGTCTTATAGTTGGAAATTGTGTAATTTAAAGTGTAAGACATTGAAAATGGTTTAGGGGAGTGCCTATAATTTGAATATCAAGCACAAGCTGGAGTATCTATAGATAGATTTTAGTTTCATCTGTGCTAGGATAGAGGATCAGTCCTTGCTAGCTGTTATTTTGATGAGAGGGGATGCATTATAGGGGAGGATTGTATTCCATATAAAGTGAATGTGGGAATAAAATTTAAGGAATGTTTGTGAGAGGTAGTTTTGTGCATCATTATTTTCATTAATGAATAAGACATTAAAGAGGTAAGAGTTTATATCCCTCCCATAGAGGATACTGAGCCTGCAAGAGCTTGGGATCAGATTCATTAACCTCCTTCACTATACTCGATCTATTTCCATATGAGGAGGCCAGGATGTGATTTTTAGTATAGGAAAACACAAAGGTGATCGAGATGATTCATGAATGGTTGGGATTTCCTTAAGAGGCAAGTCGTCAAAACATCCAATAAATCTCAGATGTTGATTGAGGGTCTTGATGTTGTGGAATGACTGATAGAGAGTCAACCTTGATAGTCTTCCTTAAAATTTTATAGAGATATTTGTTCACAGGTATAATGTCATGACTCTATTTACTCAATAGCAACTAGATAGAAGTGTTAAGGGGGACCTCAAGTGCACCTCCCCATATGCTAGAGGGTTTAAACTAGCAACAAGGGTCTATGGGGGTAGGGTGGGGAGACAATAACCTCACATTAGAGTGAAATAAAATGGAAAATAATACCAATATAACTCATCCATGTAATGAATGGATATAAACATGACAATAAATGTTAATAAATAACATAAATTGTGAGATATGAAAAAGGAAATATATAAATATCAAGCAATTATCACACAAAAATGAGTCACCTATTAGTGGATCATATATATAAAGGTCCAAAATGAATCAAAATATTTAAAACTTGAAAATACTATAAAACTAGTCATGAGTCCTATCTCAACCTCGTCTCCCATGCTACACACCAGCTAAAAGATCAACCATCAGTCAAAGGGGGATTTCCTTTATACTTTACTAAAAATATGAAGTCTGGTTAGGTACCAATTGTAACTTGAGTAAGGTGTGAGTACATATCAATAGTCCACTACCAAATAATTCTTTAAATATATCTAATCTGAGTAACAATTAATTCAAATGTGAATAACAAAATAAATAAAACTAAAAAAATGAACATCATTGATTCTTGAGTTTTAAGGTGATCCCCAAGATCAACCATACATTATTTGGCTAGTCTCATATGTCTCTTATAAAATTGTAACATAAGGAATCCCTTACTATCAAATCCGAGGAGGAAATCTCAAGAATCATATAACCATTTGGTACCATAGGATCTTAGGGATGTAATCTCTAACATCCCATAATCCTTAGGAATCGTCAGATCCTAAGGAGGTAATATGTGTCACCCTATACACATAAAACATCTATAGATCCTAGGGATATAATTCTCGACATCCAATTATCATCAATAATATTTGGATCCTAATGATGTAATCCCTATCACCCCATAATTATTATGCTTTTAAATATCCTATATAAGTAATTACTAACATCCTATAATCATTAGGCATCACATTAGTATATTTTAATTACTTAATTAAATCTAAATCACATCTTAGGGTTATTAATTTTGATTATCTATTTTATCTTATGATTTATGTATTAGGTTGTTTCATTGGATCCTAAGTTATATCCTAGGAATCTATACATGAATAATCAATCACAAATAGTTTGATTACCCATTGATTCACCTTGAAAAATACCCAAGGGTCTAGGTATACACTCACAGATATATTAATCACAACCCATGAATAGGATTAATAACATAAAATAGGATCCCAACTCCTTTATTTTTAGTTTTAGGTTACGATAATGTTATTTTGTCTTGACTATACATCACACACCCACAAAATAAAGTGAGACTTGGGGATAGTTCAAGAAAAACCTACCTTATGCTTATAGAATTCTTCTCATTTAATATTAGCTATTGATTTAGGATCAAAGGTTGGGAATCACAAAATTATTTAAAATCATGAAATAGGGAAAACAATCACAATTGGAGAAAGACAAGAAAATGGTACAAAAAATAAAGATATGGTGGGAATGTAGTGTTAGATTTACCTTAAACTACCACCTAGATTTAATGATTCTTGAATCCATTTAAAAATCGTAGAGGTCTCACATTTAGATGGTGAGAAGAAAATGAGACTATTTTATATTTAAAAAACTATATATAGGTCAAAAATCCATAAATATCCCATATTTATATATTTTTACACTAAAATAATCATTCTTGATGTTATTGGAATGTTTTAAAAAATATTTTTTTTAAGTATGGAAATCCTTTTTACCATTATGTAGGGGGTATCCGTACATAACAGTAATACATGGTTACACTTACGCATGATGTTGAATACCCCTATGCAATGTGATGCATAAGGGTAGTCACCTAGTTACCCTTATATATAATATTACTGAAGGGTAAACATTTTTGTTACCCTGACATAATGGTGCCACTTGAGGGTAAAATTTCGGTTACCCTAACACAATGACATTCGGTGAGGGTAACCCCTCAGTTACCCTTATATAATGGTGCATTGAAAGGGTAACCCCTAATTTAGATTTATGAAACACTTTAAAAACCCTCCAAAGTCGCCTATATTTTTCATATAACCTTATTTTTTTAGTATAATACATATAGAACCATCTAAAAATACAAACCTATTTAAAAGAAACACGAATATCAAAATTTAATAAAATAAAACCATATATTTAGCTAAAATTACATTAAATTTTCTGAAACTTAAAATTAAAGAAAAACTGCAAAACCTTAAGATTTTAAGAAATATTTTTTTATAAATTTAATTTCTTCAATATCTTGTGTCACATGCAAGTCTTAAGCTTAACGAATCGTGATATATTGTTAATTATTTTTAAATGGAAATATATAACCTAGTTGGTAAACCTTGTTATATAAATATAAATAACCAAATTTTAAATATTAATTTTAGTAGTTTTAGATAAATAAAATATATATATAAATAATGACTTAATTTTTTGTAATTTCTTTATACGTTTTGAAAATACCATTTTCTCAAGAAAATAATTTTTAATTATTTTTGTGAAAAAATAATAAATTTAATTTTTGAAACTTTTAAAAAAATATTTTTAAAAAGAAACTTTAGTTTTGGAATCAAATTTTCAAAATTATTTTAGTGTGAATGTTCAATATTTGTTTTGAAAAGATTACCTTTTTGGTGAATAGTAAAAAATACTTGTTTTTATTTAAAAATGACCTTTTGTTTAAAAAATTTACAAAATTAGATATTTTTTAAAAATGTTTTAAAAGTAAAAATTTTCAATTATATATTTATTAGTATAATTTAGGTCATCGAATCAATTTTATATAGAATTTTTGTATTAAAAATTTCTATACTTTTTGAAAAAATTCTCTTTGGAAGGCTGCTTTTTCATCACGTTTTCGGGATTAATATTAATTTAAATTATGACCCTTTGGTAATTTTAACTTGTTAAATATATTCCATATTTGGAATAATAAAATTTTATATTATATAAAAATTTCAATTTTATCATAAATATTTTTAAATACAATAAAAATTAATTACTGCGAATAAGGTTAAAACGGGGTTTTGTGCATTACATGTGTTTGTGTTAAAATTAATTTTCCACAAAAATGATATTTATTTAATAAATTAGATTTAATATTTAATATAATTTCGTCTAAATTATCTAGTGAGGACCATTTTAATTTTAATACTTTAATGATAGATTTCTTAGGTAAACCAAAAGAGGCTTGTTACCGTAGTGAAAAATAAAGTTGTAAAAGTGAGTGAACTTAGTGGTTATGGAACAAATTTTTTTAAAATCTGTGATTTAGGTGTTTATAGACTATATAATTCCTCCAATACTCTATTTATCAATATTTTTAGGTGCATGTAAAAATGTTGACTTTCTGTTATTGAATAGTTTTGGGTATTTACAAAAATGTCACTCCCCCTCAATTTTAAAAAGAGACCACCCAACCTCACTTATTCACAATTAATAAGCCATTTGGATTGAAAAAAAAAACATGAAATAATCACTAAAAATTCTTAATAAATTTTACATAGATTTATTTTATCCCAAAAGACCAAGCCTAGGGTCCTTAATAAGAGATCTAAAGTGGGTTTTTCTAAGTGAAGGTAATTGTCATTATTAAACTCTCTCTTTTTTACTTATTCTATTACCACCTTGATTCATGTTATATTAATTCCAATATAATAAAAAAAATATAACATATACTAATTTTTTTTATATTTATGGAGTAACCTATATGCATATCCTCTTATATCAAATGGGAAATGAAATCATCGATCGTGTGTATGAAGGACTACAGCCCTGGGAATCGATGTAGATCGTTTTCGATCGCTGCCTCTTAAGGATTGAAATAATTATGATTTGAACATGTTTATATAATATTTATGATATTATTATACTAATTTAATAATAATATCTCATACACCTTCTTAGTTTTGATTCCTTGGTAATTTGATAACATCACTTGTGCGTACAGCGAACTACCGCCTCATGAAGTGATGGGATTTTTTCTTCACTTATTCTTTAAATGGAAACTAATAAAGATATTTTTAATTAAAATATGTGATATATATGAAATAAAAAAGATTCTATAAAGGTAATATATTATTTACCTTTTTTGTTTCATCCTTCGATAAAATAGAAATAATTTTCATGAGTACGTATGACCTATCGTCTTCATAAGAAATGTAATTTATTTTCTATCTATAAATTTTATGGATTGCTATGAATACATATAAAATAAATATATATTATATTTATATAAATATTTTTATTATGGATATTATGTAACCATGGTCAAAGTAAAATTACTAATTATACCATACTAAAACACATATAAAAACGTAGTTATTATCTGAGATGTGATTTTAACAAGGAATTGTTAATAAACAGGTAATAAAAGGTCATAAGTAAATCATATATAGTTTTATAAATATGATTATGGGTTTTTAATTTATTTATAATAAAATTATATTTATTATTCAGGAGTTTAGAATATGTATGAAGGATGTCGAGACTTAAGGTAAGGGTTTTTTGTCTCAAATTACCCTCTTTGGGACATAAGTTATATTATACACCTATATTCCTTCAAAAGTTGTATATATAGCCCCTTTGAAATTGTATTTCATGAAATTATTTATCCTCATGAAATTAAAATTTTAATTTAATGTTCTTCTTTCATGGGGATTATGATTCAATATATACCAAATTGGTAAAGGTTATATGTTGCAATCTCATTATTTTTCAAGATTGTTTATTATTATGCTTATAATGATAAATATTGTGATATATATCTAAATAACAACATAAATTTTATTCTAATATGGTAATTTCATGAAAATAAATTTTTTTTATTTTATTTTCCTCTCTTTATATACTCTAGATTCCAAAATAATGTTCTTAAAAGAAAAATGGCTTTATTTTTATCTTTAGTCAAAAACCATTTTTCTTCCATATTAAAATTTTCTATTTTTTTCCGGATGGTATTAATTTTCATATTTATTGTCCAAATTATATATTTTTACCCTTTTTTGACTTTTTAAAAAAATATTTTAAATTAATACTCATGTCATTTTCCAAACTAGTCCCATTTAGTTTTTACAGAAAATGTAAAAGGGATATTTTATAATTCTATGAAATAAACAAAATTTCCTACCATCATTATTAATAAATTTTTCATAAATTCCATTATAATTTTATAATTTGTTTCATATAAAATGATTTTTTAAATGTTTTATGATTTTTTTAAAAGTGATTTTCAAAGTTGAAAGTCTATATTCTTTAAGAAATGGTCCAAGTTATATTTCTAAATAATTTTATATCTAATATGACATACTTTTATGTTAATTAATATTTAATATTGATATGATCTAGTTTTATAATCCTTATTCTTTATCTGGATGGTTTATTTCGTTGATGGAAAGATGTTTATGAAGCCTGTTTATTTTCCATGATCTATACCGTGTAGAAATGTTTATGGAACCCATTTATTTTCATTGGTTGTGATATGAGGAATGTTTTATGATCTTTTGGAACAAAACATCATAGATTATGTGATGGTAAGACTTAGATCACCCTCCAATGCATTGTAAAACTATTAATGTTATATTAGCTCAAATGGTACATAGGAGGTTATCCCAATCTCAAAATAGGGTACATGAGAGGTTATCTGGAGATAAAAATAGGGTATGTAAGAGGGTATCTAAATCCTGAAATAGGGTACATAAGAGGTTATCCCAATCCCCAAGTAGGTATATGAGTGGTTTTCCCAAGCCTAACATGTAATTAATGTATTTGTGGGAATCTTGGGAATAAGATCTTCAATGCTTATGTGTATTCAAAAAAATCTATATCTTATGCCAATGTTATGATATTATGACTCATGTTATTTTATAAATTTATGAATCATGTCTTATGAATTTCCATAATTTATTCCATGACTCATGTTTATGATATATGATATACAAGGTATGGTTTTCACAATTTATTATAATGTTCTCATGATATTATATGTATATTATCTATATGTGAACATAGATATCTATATTGTTTACCCTTACTAAGAATCTAAGCTCACCCTATCTTATATTTCCTTTCCCCAGGTTATGAAGAAAGGTTTTAAGTATGGTATTTCTAATAATAATAATATACGATAATGTAGTTATGGGAGATTTTTAAAATTCATTCATGAAATAAGAAGATTGTGTATCTAGTGTCCAAATACACTAAACCTTTAAAGGTACCATGAGAGTTTTTGTTACATGTATTGAATACTCATCTAAAATATATACTATTTATGTATGTAAATCATGGGTCATTATAGTTGTTATTAAAGGAAACTTTTAGTTAACCTTTGGAATCTAGGATGTGAAAACTTTAGTGAGATACCTAGTGATATGTATTAGGATATTTCTAAGAAAAATTATATGTATAGAAAAATATCACAGAATTTCAATCAAGGAAAGAGTGTGTGGTTTCCAAGAAATTTCATCACTATCTTGATACTACAAGTGGATATGGATCTGAAATAGTTGTTCCTATACTGATAACTCTAAAAAGAGAATATTTATATGAAATTTATCATTACGTGGTTCCTAACAACATTCTTTGTCGCACCAATGGTTTGACACTCTCGAGTGGCATGATTTGGGAATTCAAAAACTCCATAAAAACCATCAAAAAAGATTTGAATAATGATGTAGGTCAATCCTATGGTTATATATATTGAAAATAATGTGTCATGATTTATACATCCTATACAATGTTTTCATGATTATTTGGTTTCCCACTATGATTATTGTTTTTTTCACAATATTTTTTTGGGTTTTAGTCAATCGATGGAACTAGAAATAAACATGTTAACACTGAATGTGAAATATAATGAAATGATTTTCCTCCTGAGAAACCAAATGTTATAAGATCTATAATGAAAAATATAATTTATATTCTCACACAACTTTCTCAAAATATGAATCATACCAAACATAAAAATGATCAAAGGAGAGACCAATGTTCTGTTGAGTCCTTTATGAGATAATTTCCACCTTATTTTAGTGGTTCTATTGATCCTCTAGTTACTAAGAAATTTATTGATACCAATGAAATTATATTTTCCAAATATCCAGTGTTTAGAGAATTAAAAATGTCATTTTGGTTTTCTATTGTTTGGAAGGTAAAGTGGATCAATGGAGGCACGTTATCAAGAATACAAGGAAAGAGGAAGAAATAGACTCCATGTAGTGAGATGAGTTCAAGAGCATATTTTTTCAATAAACAATTTCTTCATACTCTTCATGTAAAAATAGAGAAGGAATTCATTGAGATAAAATTTATGTATGAAGAATATATTAATACCTATGAGTATAATTTTTTAAGACATGCATGTTAAATTTCTTGTATTATCATCCAACTTGAATGTAATGTTAACTAATTCTTTAGGGTCTTAAAATAAAGTCTCCAAATGGAATTATCTATAAGGGACTTCAATAGATGTTAACAAATCTATATATGTGACATCAATGTGGAAATGAATACTGGAGTAACCCATAAATCTCATGGTCTTAATAAGAAAATAAATATATAATTCAAAGGAAACTCTAAAAACCATGGAGAAAACAACATGATCTTTCTATAATTCTCAATGTATGGAATGAAACATGGAGGGAATTTTTTAAGGGGAATAATTAATATTTTATGTGTGTAAAGGAAGTTCATCAAGTTTTTGAGTTATGAATTGATGGTAAGAAGTTATATAATGATGAGAATATAGGTAAATCCCCAAAGAATTCCCCACCAACATTCCAGTGCTTTAAGATAAAGGACATTGAGAATTATGTGAATAAATTTAATAATTCAAGAGATAATGAAGATAATAATCCCTGAAACCCTATAAAGAAAAACAGAATAAGGGAAAACATATGAAATTATAAAATTTAAAGTGAATCATGATAATTAGGGCACAATTATCTTATATTCTTGATTTGGAAAGTTCATTTTTGTTTTTTATTAATAAAACCTATAAATATTTTTTATTTATCCTTTAGTGAAATTTGATGTGATTCAGATCATTGATTGTATCCCTCTACATGGATTCAAGAATAATGAAATCACATTTGATATTATGTTTGTGAAAGGATGAACCCAAGCTCCCGATTGAAATGTTTATGTCTTGGATAAGAGATTATTTAAGGAATAAATGGTGAATTATCTTTTGGAAGCATATATGTATCCATGTTAGATTAAATTATAAGTTATGGATACCGTTGTGGGTTTATGAGTTTATATTTGATCATAACTTCAAAGTCATGGAGACCAATTTTGATGTTTTTTGTAATGGGAGTTAATCAATATGAACGATATTTTGGGAGAAATTTATGGAAGTAAAACCCTTTGGTTTTGTTTATCTTTTAGTGATAAATTTATTTGAGGGGGAATGTATTTTATGGACATATTATTAAATAAATTAGTAAGATTTAGAGTTTATATATTCTTTGTGTTGAGTTAATTGCATGTTATTTCAATTTTGGAATGTAGTAGGAATTATTTTAATATAGTTTTTGGAAAAATAATAACCATAGGTTGGGAAAAAACTTGTTGCATCTGGCAGGATTGTAGGACTTGAACCCATAACCAAAGGATGGTAAAGGCATAGTGCCTACCACTATCCTACAAGAAAGATTATTTATTATGGGACATAATTAAGTGAGATATTTCTGAGTATGTATCTTATTACTTGGTATGTTAGAAATTTAAGGCTAAGATAAAAAAAATATATAATGGGATGCTATAACCATTAACCATACAAGAATGAAAATGGGAAAACATCAATATCAATATTTTCTTTGGACTCTCCAAAACATCTTAAGTGAACAATGTTATATGGGTTGTATACGATCAACTTACAATGTTAACATACTTCATCACTATCAGAGAAATTTTCCTTTGGATCATATTTATTGGATATATATTTAAGGAAGTGGTAAGGTTTCATGGAGTACCACATTCTATTGTATCTGATCAGGATCTGAGGTTTAACTAGAAGTTTTGGAGAATTATTTAGCAAGTTCTTAATAAAGACTTGAGTTTCAACACTATGTTTCATCCTCAGATAAATAGATAGTCTAGGAAAAAAAATCCAACCTTAGGGGATATATTGGGATATTTTTCTATGGATTTGAAAGGTGGCTGGGATCAAAATCTTCCTCTAGTTGAGATTTCATAAAACAATATCTTTCACTTGAGAATTCATATGGATCCTTATAAAGACTTATATGGAAAAAACTGTATAACTCCAATGTATTGGGATAAAGTTAGAGAAAGAAATCTATTAGGACCTCAGTTAGTTGGAGAAATGATAAATAAAATTAAAGTAATCTCATGACATATAAGGGAAGAACAAAGAGATTAGAAAATTTATAACGTCACAAAAATCTAAAATAAGAACATTGTATACTATAATGTATGCAGCATGCAACACCAAGCTTAAATAACCCATGAAATATATTTCTTTAAATTTAAACTCTATAATAGATTTTAGAGCATGGAACCCTGAGTCCAAATGAACTATAATATAGTAAACCATTAAAACCTAGATGTTAAATTTTCAATGTTTAATATTAATATATTAATTATAAAAATTATGGTTATCTATTTATAATAAAAACATTAATAATCATTTAAAAGAAAAGGAAATATTTTCTGAAAAACTTATTTTTTCTAAAAGGTTGTTTAGTAGCGCTTTGCACCCAAAATTCAAAATTATTTTTTACTAAATTTTGAATTTTTTTGATAAAATGTACTTTATTTTTTAAATTAGAATATAAAAATTATATTAGGGTGAATTTTTGGATTCTTTCCAAAAGGTTTCATTTTTTATAAATAGTGAAAAATAATGCATTTTAATTGAAAATTGCATTTTGTTAATATTATTTATAGAGATAAATTATATTTTTAATTGGTTTCATAGTAACATAAGTTAAATAATATATCAATTAATTCAATTTAGTTCCCTGTAATCATTTTCATAATTTTTTTTATATAAAAATCTAGTAATATTTTGAACATGTTCTCTTTAAAAATCATCTTTCTCATCACATTTTTGGGATTAATTTTAAATTACAATTTACAACTTATATGAATGTAATTTTTCAAAAATGGTTCCATAATTTTAATTAGAATAATTTATATGATTTAATATGTTCTACTTAATTTTTCACCAAAATGAATATTAAAAATAAAAAAAATCATTTACCATGGTTAAGGTAAAAATAGATTTACTAGGGGTTAAACTAAAGAGATAAGGGTTTAAATAACCTAAAAAATTATAAAATCTATTTTCTAGAAACATTTATACCATAGAATTTCTAAGACTCTAGAATAATCTATTTTGGAACATTTTTCATGTGAATAATGTGGTTACACCATTTGTTTTCAAAAATTACAAATGTGCCACTCACCTAACTTATAAAAGGCCACCACCAATCCCTTATTATAAAAACCTAAATACCCCTTTGTTTTGGAAAATTCCCACCAAAATAAATCCAAAAAATCTATACATTCATCCTTTAGGCCTTATTTTGGGCACAATTCCAACCCATGAAGTATTTTTGTGAAAACCCAAGGAGGTTACCTAAAGGGGATGCAATGTTCTTCAACAAGCAATTTTATTTTATTTCTTCCTCCAACTCATTAAATTATGATTAAAAAATTATGATATAATATTCTCATTATATTAAATAAACTTATATGTTTTTTATTTTACATTAATGACCTATAACCACCCCCACTTCCATCAAATGGGTTAAAAAATAACCATTCATGTGTATGGTGTACTACCGCCTTGCAAATAGATTTCATCCATTTTTCTATTACCACCTCTCACAGTTGGGTATGATAATGGATATAAATTATATAATTTATATTTATAATATAATTATAATTTTTAATAAATTATATCATATATACCTTTTTAAATTTCTATTCTGTATGTGATATGATAACGCCTCTCGTGTATATGGAGGTCTACCTCCTCACGAAGAGATATAATTTTTCTTTAACTAATTATTTACATGGAAGGAGATAAATACTAATTTAATGAATATATGTGATATACATAAATTAATTATTTTATTCATGTCATATTTATCATTTTTAATGATAATATATCATTTTCTTTCTTACACTGAAAAATGAGAACGACGCTCGTGTATGTGTGGACTACCACAATCAAGAAGCAATGTAACTCTCTTTTCATCACCAAAACACATGGATTCTATATATAAGTATATTTAATGAAATAATATTGTGTATATATATTTTATTATGATAAATTGGTAAATATAAAATATTACTTACCTTCTTTCCATAATTATCATTGAAATTTTTAAATGTTACCCATGCGTATTTATGGCTTACCGTCCCCATGATCATAACATAATTCATTTTTCAAAACCATATTTAATGATTTGTCTTAGAAGTATAATTTATATATAAATATTATAATTATTTCATGATTATTATTTTGGAGATTATGGAATTATATAATATGCATAATAACTGGAAATTTCATAACAAAGAACAAATGAGAAAACATGGCAATTAACACTTAAAATAATGAAAATAAAGAAAAATTGTTAATGAATTAGTGATAATATGTTATAAAAGGATCATATATGGAATTATAAATATTAAAATGGTTCTATTATAAGTTAATAAATTATTTAAAACCACAATATAGTAGGTTAAATCTTGTTCAACCAAAAGGAATCGTTAGGTTAGGGATTTCATCCATCCAATGGCCTGAAGGCCTTCATTCTTTATTGATTGTGATAATCCACCTTTCAAGGGGTGAAGTGGAACCCTTAAAAGTTCTGTAGGTGTAAGAATTAAATGTCCCATATGCCTTATAGGAATTCATTTCCCGTATGCTTCAAACATTACATACAATCCAGACTAACTACTAGGAACTTGCTCCTCCCCAGCATCTCCATCGTGAAATCAGCTATCCACCTTCACATGGCTGTTCGGCTAGGTTATCCCATGCATGCATAGGATTTTCCCAATGGCAGGTTCCATACCATCTCATTCTTGCAATTTGTGTAGCTTCTGCTATGGTGAAATCACCTTGCTCATCCTCCTATAGAGCTTGTTCCCTATAGGTTGTCTGGTTTTCATCCGCACATAAGGTGGCCCAAAGGCCTTGAGGTGGCCTAAAGGCCTTACTGGCCCGAAGGCTTGGGTGTCCCTAAGGCCTTAAAGGACTTGTGGACCAAATCAGTGGCCCAAAGTCCCAAACAGGGGAAAATTCCTTGCTACTATAGTGCCAAGCAGTGCCTGCTACAGTTCCCGCTACAATACTTACTACAGTACTGCACAGTTCCCGCTACAGTACCTGCTATAGTCCTGCTGATGTACTTGAAAATTATGCCTCCACCTGGATTTGATCTCGGGTCACCTAGATGCACTTAAGAGTCCTCAATAACTAGGTTGAGGCTCATGTTCTTCCATTGAGTCTTATTTGTTATTATACACTAATTCACTTTTATATGGTGTATATATTTACATTTTTACATTTAATAACATGATTAATTTATAATTCTCAGTATATTTTGTTTCACTTTGAATAATTTCTTCAAAGTGGGTTTAAATTTAAAATTACCTAGTTGTAAAAGTTATTGTACAATCTGACTTTCTTCTTTAACTGTTAAATTTCTCTTGAAACAACCAATTTATTGTAATAATTTATTTTTATAAATTACATTTATATTAAATATCCAACTTCTTGCATGATGGATATTATTATTTCCTAAATCATAAACAATTGTATTAATATTGTTTTTATTTTGAATGTTTTTTTAATAACTTGGGAAATATTGAAAAATATGTATACTTTAATCAATATGGATATTTGATTATAAGAAATTTTGATATATGAATTAAATTGATTATTCTATGCATAAGAAATTATTTGGATCTACAGTGACGGTTGGGGCTCTGTATTACATAGCCACTTGATGCATCGGTAGGTCTCATGAGACAAATCAAATAGCCAAATAAAATGTGTTTCTACCTATAGTTTAATGTATACTGTGAAAGGTCTTGACAATAGAGGTATCATGATTCATAAGATAATGGTGTCTAATAATTAAGAATTCTCTTCATTGAGAGTTTAGTTATTATTATTATTCATGAGATTTTCACAATAATATTATCTCTTGATGCATTTTTTTATCAGATTATTGATTAAATGGCATGTGTGTTCAGTTATTTACCATTGTATATTGGTTATGACTTATCTATTCATGTAGTCAAGTTATTTAAATGGAATGTGTTTTAAGTTATTTACATTTTCAAATTGATTATTCCCTAACTAATTATGATATTCATGTTATTGATTAAAATTAATGTGTTTTCAGTTATTTTCCATGCCATATAGATAATTATTTATTGATTCATGATAGATTCAACTATACATAACCCTTATTGAGAATTTGAGCTCACCATTATTTTTTCCCTTCCCGAGGATATGAAGAAGAGATATTTCAATATGTTTTCAAGGATGGAGTTCATTTTATTTTTCTATGTATAATTTATTATTTTCTAGTCTCAATATAGAATTGGTATCATGTATGTATCTAGTTATGAAAAAAATTTAAACTAATCAGTCATTTAGGATTTGATTCATTATATTTATATCAATATAATAAATTATGTAACACGATTTGGGTAACCTGAGTTGGGGTTGTTACAAAAGTTTTACTGACAATCGCCGAAATGATCTAGAATTTGAAGTTGGTGAAAAGGTGTTTCTAAGAACTTATACAAGGAACAAGGTCATGAGATTCCGGAAGAAAGGGAAACTAAGACCAAGGTATATCATTCCCTTTAAAATTATATATCATATTGAGACAGTATCTTATCATTTGGATCTTCCACTGAAACTCTCTCAGGTTCATGATGTGTTCCATGTATCTCATGAGGAAGTACATACCTGATCCATAACATATACTAAACTCAGAGGTCTTACCATTAGAGGAAGATATTTATTATGAGGAGAAACTGATAGAGATTTTTCATCATAGGGAGAAAGTGTTATGAAACATGACCACTCACCTGTCAATGTTTTGTGTCAAAATTAACAGCTTGAGGATGCTACATGGGAACCTAATGATGTAATGAGGCATAATTATCCTCAAATATTTATATCAATGTGATGAAATTTCAATGGAAAAATTTATTTTATGGGGGTTAGAATGTAACAACCTAAGATTTTATGAATTATTTTTTAAAAAATTAGTTTTTTTGATTTCTTGTGTTACACACAACACCAAGTTTTAATGAATCATTATATAATGTTAATATTATATTTTTTAAACATGGACTTTACAACCTATATGCTAATCTTTGAAGTATAAATAGGTATAACAAAATTTCAAAATAATATTTATAATGTTTTTAGATAAATAAAATATATTTATAAATAAGTACTTAATTTTTAGTAATGTCTTTATATGATTTGAAAATAACTTTTTCCAAAAAAATTATTTTCATTCAATTTTGTGAAAAAATTAGAAAATTAATTTTTTATACTTTTAGAAAATTTATTTGACCAAAATAAATAAATTTTTGAAATAAAATTTCATAAATTATCGTGGGGTGCATTTTTGAGAACTTTTTGAAAAGTATAATTTTTCAAAGAATAGTTAAAAATACTTGTCTTATTAAAAATTACCTTTTCATTTAAAGCATTTACAAAGTTTCCTCTTGTTAAATAATGTTTTAAAAGTAAAATTAGTTTAATAATATATTTATTAATCCTATTTATATCATTGGAATCAATTTCATATATAATTTTGATATTAAAACTTTTTACACTTTGGATAATTTTCTCTTTGGAAAACCGCTTTTTAAATCAGCATAATTAATATTATATAATACCTCTGCTTGAATTTTGGTAATAAATACAATAAAATTTATTTATTTCACATAAGGTTAAAATGGCGTTTTGTGCATTACATGCGCTTCTGTTAGAATTAATTTTCAACACACATAATATTTTTGTATAATTAATGGGTTTTAATATTTATAATAAATTTATCTAGATTACCAAATAATTATTATTTTAATTTTAGACTTATAGGATAAATTACCTAAGTAAATAAAAAGAGACAAGTTATTATAGTGAAAAAAATAAAAAAAATGTGTAAACTTAGTGGTTAAGAAAAAAAATTAAAACATTTTCTTTGTGGGGGAGGCGTTTCTAAACCATATAAATCCTACAATACATTATTTATTAAGCTTTTAGTCACATTTCATGCGACTGACCTCCCATTATTGAATAATTTTCTATATTTAAAAAAAATTTCACTCCTCAATTATAAAAGGGGACCCCTTTCCCTCATTTATTCACACCTCTTAAGCCATTTTTCTTGACCAAACTATAAAAAATCCCTCCTAAACATCCTTATCAATTTTCTTTAGATTTTTTTCATCCGAAATGACCAAACATAGGGTCCTTAATAAGATATGAAAGGGGGGTTTTCTAAGAAAATGTAATTTTCTTCACTAAACACTTTCTTTTTTTACTTCTTCTCTTACCATGTTCATTCATGTTCTATAAATTCCAATATAATAACTCCAGTACCTAACATATACTAATATATTATTATATTAATTTAATAACCTATATCTATATCCCCTTTCATGAAATGGGAAATTAAATTGTTGATCGTGTGTATGGTGAACTACCACCTCGCGAAACGATATAGTTCGTTTTCCATCACAATCTCTCACAAATAGACATAATTATGGATTTAACATATTTATATGATATTTTTAATATTATTATACTTATATAATAATAATATCACATATAAATTCTTACTTTACATTCATTTGTAATATGATAACGTCGCTCGTGTGTACGAAAGACTACCACCTCACAAAGCGATGTGATTGATTGTTCACTTATGATTTACATGGAATGTAATAAGGACAGGTTTAATGAAAAACTGTGATATATATGAAATAATATTAAATCTATATGGATAATATATTATTTACCTATCTTTCCTTTCTTCCTTTGAGAAAATGGAAATAACATTCATGCGTACATAGGACCTATCGTCCCCATGAAAAATGTAATTCATTTTATATACCTAACTTTAATGAATTACTATAGATACATATTTACTGAATAAATATGATATTCATATCATGGTTAGAATTTTGGATATGACGTGACCATGAGAAATATAATGAACCAAGTAGAATACCCTCTCAAAAGTGGTACCCGACCCGATCTCCCACACACCCGAAGGGCATTCATGATCCCCATAAGCTGATGAATAACACCTATACATAAAAAACAACTAGAAGGAATGATTTATCCCTACCTAAAGAAAAAAAATGGTACATATATACCACAGGAACAATATCAAAAATGTCAAAGATATTCAATAAATGAAAAAAATAGTAGAAACCAAACAACTCATGATTAGAAACAATCTCCAAGTACAAGTCCAAGAAAAAGGACTACCAAAACAGGAACACCAACTACTCCATGTGATAGAATGAGAAAAATACAACCATAAAACCACCTTCTACTCAACTCATATAATAAAAAACTTACCACGTCAATGTGGCACCTTGCCTTTCCCTGTCTCAGAATACAAAACAAGGTCTACACACCATCGAAGGGGTAAACTAGGTGTGAGTTAATATGCTCAATAGGGTCCCACCCAGGCGTTCCATAATAAGTCTCTGCACAAATAACTCAAGTATTCTCATTTAAAATAAAACATGGGTTGATAATTAGTAATGTAGTTTTATCAAAGAATGGTAAATATTTCCCTTTTTCCAAAAATTCAATAATAAATGTAGGTATATCTATTTTAATAATAATTTCCATTATCATTTTTCAAAAAAATAATGAATATCAAATCCAAAATAGTATAAAAACAATAATAGAAAAATTATGACAACAAAATCAAAAGGTCGGGCAATCAGACTACTCATACCAAAAAGAAATGACTAGTGCACAATAAGTCCCTAGAACACAATCCTAATAAGTAGAGGAACACCCCATGAGTTACCCCCTAATAATATCAAAAACATTTCCTTTGAATGAAAATCCTAGGGAGAATAGAAAATCCCCAAGAGAAAACTTTCTGATGGTAATATAGATTATGTACCTAATCTAAAACTTCCACCTACATACCTAAGACTTTCCATGTTCTTCATTTCACAAATCGTTTCAATGATTTGAAAATACCCCTTACCCATTTACCAAAAACCTGAAAACCCCACCTTTTATCATAAACCCATTTTACACACACACAAAATCATTACAAATTTATTTATAAATCAATTTATAAAAATAAGAGCAATATAGTTCAACCAATATATGCTAGAGACCGAACCAACTACCTCAAAACTTGGGGTCACACATGCCTATAAAGGATACTCTATCAATAATATCACAAAAATGATAATAGTTGACCTATAACCAATATACACATATTATAATTTATTAAATTTTACAATGTTTTGTCATATAATATGAAGAAACACATACATCTAGAACAAAAACATTCTACACCACAACCAACCAAGAAATATTCCCTGGGAATAAGATCACACAATGGATATAGAAATAAACAAATGGAAACATCACTAAGAATCAACAAATTAGATAACACAACACGATGTTTCTACCATGATCAAAGAAAAAAAATAAGTAAAAAATACTTACTCACCCATAGAGATCTAACTGATAAGAAAAATTCGGAAGCTGCTTAGTGAGATCAAATGGTTCAGTATATCTTGAGCCAACTTTCCTATTTTCCAAGCCTATTGTGATAGAACTACAGAGAAAAATTCAAGAAAACCTAGTCACATAAGGAAACCTGAAAAGGAATACTCCAATGATATACATGATAATTCCACCAACCCTTCACTATAAATAGATGACCTCATATATCCTAAATTTGGGTGGATGTATTCTGAACCAAAATAAATCCCACAAAAGAAGCTTTACCCACCTATGCCCAAAAAAGAGGTGACCTGCAAGAGTGACCATAAAAATACTTGAAATGATCCATTCTTATTGATGAATTATAACAACTACTATATGAAAATTCAATCAGGACAATATGGATATCCCATGCCCCACCAAAATCCAATACACAGGCATGTAGCATACCCTCCAAGATTTGAATAACATGATTCATCTGACTTTTTTTATTATAATTTATATCATTCTAACATGAGTCCCCATTACCTCTTGGAGACTTCTCTATAAACTTGAAGTAAACCTAGGATCCCTATCTGAAACAAAAGTTTAAGGAACCCCATGTAAACTCACTATTGTTTATACATACAACTTACCCAGATATTCTACTATTTTGGTGTCTTTAATCGTAATGAAATGACATAACTTTTTAAACTAAACAAACACCACCCAGATAGAATTATTTCCTCAGGGAGTCCATGGTAACCTAACAAAGAATTCATTAGATACATTATCTCATTTCCAAAAAGGAAATAAAAGAGGTTTGATTAAACCAAAATGTTTCAAATGATATACATTTATCTATTGGAAGATGTAATAGTGGGACACATAGTCGGAATGTCACACTTCATACCTAGCCACCGGAATATCCGTATAATGAAATAATACATCTTTGTAGTGTTTGGAATAATTTACCCTAATGAAATATGATAATAAATAAAAAATGAGTTCATTACTTGTGTTGGGTCAACATAATGATCCCCAAAATAGAGTATAACATATAAAGAGAGAGACCAACCTCAAACGGTCTTCCAACCACATTGGACTCCTTGAATTCCGATCAACATGAAATTCTACTATTGATTAGGAAAAATTGACCCATGGAGAGAAAAGGATAATTGAATGATGGTCAAAACCACTCTTGAAACATCCTCATGTGCATCCATATGCAATTGAAAAAAATTCTCCATATGGTTTCATTATTCCTTCGATTCCATAATAATGGGAATTAGTACTTTCCTATTAAGGGAATTTTAAATGACATTCCCTTTCCCTTAGGTGTAGTAAATATCAAATTTAAATGCTTGAAGGTATGATAACCATCATCTTTTTATAAGATTAAAGTCTGTATGTGGAAAATATAACTCAGACTATTATAATTAGAAAATACTATGAACCTTTCCCCAAAAAGAAAATGCCTCCATCACTTAAGTGCATGAATAACTGCGTAAATTTCTAAATCATGAGTGGGATAATTCTTCTCCTGCGGTTTATATTGAAGAGTACCATAAGCCACCGCATGATCTTCCTGCATGACAAAAAAACTTGAAACAGTTCCAAAAGCATCATAGAAAACCACATACCCCTTATTAGTCTTATGTAAGATCAAAACAAGAGTGATTTCAGAAGTCTTTTTAGCTCATCAAAAGAATAATGATATTTTCATCCCATGTGAATTTCACACCATTCATGGTAAGATTAGTCAAAGGTGATTCCAACTTTGAGAAATCTTTTTTGAATCATTAATGGTAACTAGTAAGACCAAGGAATCTCTAAATCTTAAAGACATTTCATGGACCTGTCCATGATAAGAAAAACATTACCATATATAGATCAATTTATAATCCATGTCCAAAAATAATTCTCTCTAAGAACATTACCTCTTGAAACCAAAAAGTTAATTTCAAAATACTTTTATACATATTGTGATTCTCAAGATTTCCAAAACCAACCTCAAATGGCGATCGTGCTCGCGCACAAATCATGAGTAAACCAAAATTTAATCTATAAACAATAATATAAAAGTGTCAAGGTACTGATGGAATATTCAATTCATTAAACCCATGAAAACTACATGAGTTTTAGTCTGATCAAATTGAATAATAAGATATTAATAATAGATATACCTTCTCCTGAAATCAATCTTCGGTATATCACACTATGAAACCTGAACTGATGATAACCCGGCCGTAGATCAATATTTGAAAACCAGTTTACCCCTATAATTGATTGAAAAATCATCCAAAAAAGGAAAAGGATACTTGTTCTTAACTATTACCTGGTACAACTTCTGATAGTCCACGCACAATCAAAGTGAACTATTTAACTTCTTGGAAAAGAGCATCAGGGCTAAAGAAGGAGAAACAGTAGGGATAAAAAAAACATTTCACCACCATATTATCCCAATGTACTTCTAAGCTCTTTTAGAAATAATGGTTCTATAGGATAAGAAGTTATAAATATGGTATATGTAATTAGAAACATGTTAATAAAAAAATGCACCTCCCTCTTTGGAGGAATCCTGAAGAAATTGTCTAGGAAATCATCATGAAAACCTTGAACAATGGTGGGATGATGAACAATAGAGAAAACAACATTAACCTAAACTACAACATCTGAAAAAAAACCATTTAGAGAGTAATTATCTCCCATCGATTTCAAGAAACAAGACATTCCAATGATAACATTCATCCTCATAACAATGATAAATAATCAAATCCATCTTGATGATGAAGTCAAAAAAATATTGATAGAGAATAAGAAAATACCAGACTATCTCTGCATCAGCTATCAATATTGCACAAGAAGGACAATAAAATCCCTTATCTTTCCTCATCCCTAGATGTGTTTCTAACTCTATAAAAAAGGACATGATTTTTATAATAAGTTAAAATATATCAAAAAATGACCAGATATAAATGATTGGGAAGCACCATTATCAAATATAGGAGTCTCTACTGAAGATGCAGTAATTATGGTATCTCTAACAATCAATAGACCCATTTCTACATCCAATAGAAACTCATCTACTTCGTGATGGTTATAAACTATTAAGGCCTATAGTTGGAGCACTGTAGTATTTTAAACATCATAAAGTTCCACCTTAGCCTTTGGAGCTAACAATCCATTACAATATCAATGATTATGCATGGACTGAAAAAATGATGCAGATGACTATAACTCCCACAACTATTACACATCTTATCATGTAATGGACATGAACTCCTTATGGGTCTGAAATTTCCACATTGATAGAAATTTCAATATACACTAATAGATGTAACTAGAGGTGCCAAAGAAGCATGATGTCAAGAACCACTGCCACCAATCCTATAGTGATCCTTCCACTTATTCTTTTTCCATGGAATGCCAATTAAACTGCAAATAGGTGGAAGAGAAGGTGTAAAATATCCAATGTTGTGTGTCATATCCATTTCTTCCATCATAGCCTTGTATACTATCTCCTTATAGATCAAAATATTCAGTATAAATACCTATGATCTGATATCTAATCAGAAACCCTACAGGTACTTTTGAGATTTCAGCTGGTCATTATTCACAACCTATAGTGAAAAAATGAACCAATTTTGCAAACCAATTTTTGTATACCAACACCGAGTGCTCTCCCTGTGGAAAGGATAGGAACTCCAGAGTCTTCTCTATCATTAGTGACTCTAGAAAAGACTACTGGAATAATATAGTTATGAAACCCATCCAATCTATTCCCATATTCTTATTATCATGTCCCTTGGAAAACCACCACCTCTTTCTGCGATCCTCGAGTCAAAACACCACAAAATTCACCTTGGCACTCTCATGTGTATCTAAAAAATCAAAGATCATATCTATATTTTTAAGATATTCCTATACCTCTTAAGGTTCATTAATACCCTTAATGGACGGTGGTTTCTCAGGTATGAACTCCTATGATCAATCCCTATCTCCTCCAACTACTGGATGCACATCAATGACTGTGTTCTTAACTTGTGGCACGTTCTAATCCAAAAAATGAACTTCTCACATAATAACTTTAATAATGTTTGGATCCATATGAGGATTTCGTTGGGGAACATCAACTATACCCTTCTAAGGAACTCAAAAAACACATCTTGAAGGCATACTACTGCACACAAAAACCAAATAAATGAGTAGAAAAAAGAAAAATATTAGTTCAAACTAGAAAACCCATAATAAAAAATATCTATTAAAATAAAGAACTAAAAATAGGCAACCCACATACCAAAAACCCATGGTTACTTAAGTCTCATCATGATAGGATATATCCAGACACTCCTCGCAATGTACCTCTCAAGTATCAACAATCATATCTCTGGTATACCAAATGTCCCAAGAAAAAGTCTCTTGAGGAAAAAACCGTTCTGGTATTGAACTATAATAAACCAACCTGAATACCCTCTCAAACTAGCACCTGACCAAACATGTCACATACCCAAAGGGTGTTACTAATCCCCATGGGCTAGTGACTATCACCTGAATATCAAACAAAAACTATAGGGAATGATTTTTCCTAACCTAAAGCAACAACATGGCACAAATATACAATAAGAAAAAACAAAAAAAAGATAAATATATTCCATAACTAAAATAAGGTAGTAGAAACCAAAAAACTAAATAGTAGAAACCATATCCAAGTACATGTCCAATAATAAAGGACTACCAAGACTTGAAAACCAACTACTCCATGTGATATCATGTGTAGTCTTCCACCATTTAAACTCTATCTACTCAACTCAGCAGACATAAAAACTTGTCAACTAAATAAAATTCCTTTCCTTTCTTTGCAAAAAAAGACATACCTAGGTCTATACACCACTAAATGGGTTCACATGGTGTGAGCTAATAGGCTTAGTAGGTTCCCATCCATTTGTTCTATAAAAATCCTCTCTATAGATAACTCAAGCAGCACATTTCAAATCAAACAAGGAATGATAAGTAGTAAAGTAGTTTTATCCAATGATAATAAATATTTCTCTTTTTCCAATAATCCCAAAAAAAAGGCAGGTATATAATTTCAGTGCATAATTTCCATTTTCATTTATTAATTGACAATCATTCATATCAATACCAAAATAGTACAAATGAAAGAACATGTAAATTATGTCAAGGAACTTAATAGGTCATACTAGTATACTAATTGTACCTTAAAAAATAACTAGTTCAAAACAAGTCCTCAGAACACAGGCCTAAGGAGCAGAGGAACACCCAATGAATGAACCACCAAAAAATGTTAAAAACATCTCCATAGAATGACAGTCCTATGAGGCATATAAAATCCCCATGAGAAAACATATTGATGGTAATATGGATGATGGACCCGTTCTAAGACTTCCACCTATATACCCAAGGCTTCCCATGTGTTAAATTTCAAAAATCATTCAAATTCATTGAAAATACCCTTTTTTCATTTACTAAAATTTAGTAAGAAACCACCTTTTATCAAAAATATATTTACACGCAGAAAAAAATCATTCTGAATCTATTTATAAATCAATTTATAAAAATGGGGGAAATACAATTCATCCAACATAGGCAAGAGATGAAACCAACTACCACAAAACTCAGGGCCGCACTTTCCTACAAAGGATCCTCCAACAAGAACATAAATAAAATGATAATGGAGGCCCTAGAAGAAATATAAATATCTTATAATTTATTACATTGAACAAACATATGTCAGAAAAGAGATAAAAACACATACCTTAAGAACTCACACCTGTTACACTATAAGCAACCAAGGAAATGGTCCTTAGAACAAGATCACACAATGAATCTAAAGAGAACACAGTCGAAAAATGTAACACCCCGAGATTTTATGAAAAATATTCTTTTTAATTTCATTAATGTCTTGTGTTGTACGCTACACCAAAAGAAGCTTGTACAACACACATCCTTGAATTTCCTTTCATTACACGCAATCACGACCTTCCTCGATAGCGTGTGTAGTACGCAATACCGAGTTTCACTAAACAACGATATGCTATTAAAATATTATTAAAACTAGCCGTTATGAATACTAATAACCACTTTTTGAAATTTTGTAGATTTTATTTTCAAAATGGACTTCATTTTTGGATTCGGAATATCTAAATTAGCTTAGGGTGAAATTTTGGTACTTTTCGAATAACTTTCATTTTCTGATGAATAGTGAAAATTACTAAATTTTAATTAAAAACAAACTTTTTAATAGAAATAATTAATAGTGATAAATTATTAATTTGAGTGTTTTTAAAGTATATTTAGAATATATTTTTACAATTTAATACAATGTTGGTTATTGGATGTAATTTCACATTTAAAACAGACATAAACAACTGTCAATCTTTTGATAGTTATTATCTCTTAAGAACACGCTATTTGTTTTGACGATGGGAATTAATTTTAAAATTAATTAATGCAACTGATATGTTTTGAATTTGGTAAAATAGACATCATTTTTGAATTCATAATATCAAATATATCTTAGGCCTAGTTTTTGGTATTTTTCTGGAAACTTTCATTTTTTGATGAATAGTGAAACCACTAAGTGGTTGTTAAAAAAATGAATTTTTCATAAAACTTAATTTTACCTCTTCTGTGAGTGGAATTTCAAAAATACTAGAGACACGGTTGATGTCAGTAAGTAAAATGTGGTTCAATGAGATGAAAATAATTTTTGGTAAATAGTAACTTTTTACTTTTTTTACCACTGTTAAAAGTAAATAGGGTAATTAAGGGTAAAAATGATATTATTATTACCCTAACACATGTCCTAATTTTATTGGATAAGTGTAATTCGACCAAAAACAACCTTAGTAATATAATATGACCCTTTAGGCCCACTTGGATTAGATTAGGACATTTATTATT
This sequence comes from Viscum album, assembly GCA_963277665.1. Classification (NCBI taxonomy): domain Eukaryota; kingdom Viridiplantae; phylum Streptophyta; class Magnoliopsida; order Santalales; family Viscaceae; genus Viscum; species Viscum album. The sequence goes on along the minus strand of OY728155.1, from coordinate 1,103,439,034 downwards.
AATTTATTTAAAGGGTTAAAATATTTAAAATCAAAGTTTAATAAGAAAATCATTTTTAATATAGGGTTATACATAAGATAAATTCGACTGTAAATATTATTTAGAAATATAAAAAGATTTCCTACATAATGGTATTTTATTTGTAATTTTTATACATTAAATAATTTAATTTATTTATGACACAAAGATGATGCAGTAATTATCTTATTAATGAAATATTGACATAATTGATGTTATAAATATCCAAATAAATGTAATTTGAGACAAATTTTATATGTTAATATGACGTTTTAGTATTGATTTAATTAAATTTTTTCGAACTAATCATTCTGTTATGATTTTTACAAAAATCAATTACTAAATAGTGTCAAAATTGACATAAAATAGTTTTTAAAACAAATATTATATTATTAATTGTTATTTTATTCCTAAAAATCTATGGTTCAGCCAAATTACCTAGATAAGGTTATATATATTAATAATAAACAACTTGGGGTTCGTTTGGCTTGTTATAGTAAGTTTATTAACCTTATAGTGTAAGAACACAAAAAGACACGGTAAAAGTAAAATTATCTAACTTAAAGTTAAATATAAATGATAAGGTTAAAATAGGAACCTAAAAATGTCTAAATTCTATTGGATGAGATTATTTTGACCCATCCCCACCTTAGCTTCAAAATAAATCAATTTGGAGCTATTTAAAACCGAATTTGGCTTTATAATAAAATAATATTTTTAGTTATTCCAAAGGTGCCCCTCTCCTCCCTTATAAAAGGGCACCTCCTCCCTCTCTTCCTCACACCACCTTGAACCTTCATGCTCGGTAAAACCCTTCCAAATTCTCTTATCCACTTCCCTAGAAACATCCTATAGGTTCTTGCCTTCCTCAAAGACCAATTTTAGTGCCCTAAAAAAAGATCTCAAAGAGGCACTTCAAAGAAGAGGTAATGTCCGTTACCGAATATTTCAACTTTATTTCTTCTTCCACTTCTGCTTCTTAGGTTTTTTCATTATGAAGTAATAACATCAGTATCACTCATATACTTATATGTTATTATAAGTATTAAACAACCCTATTTCACCATCTATCCATCCTACGGAAAATGAAATCACCGCGCGTGCGTACGTACAGAATACCGTCTCCACGCCGTGGTGTAATCTATTTTCCACCACCACCTTACTTGGATGGGTATAATGGTTTACATAATAACTATATATGATAATTGTAATGTGATATTGATTCTGAAATAGTATACATACACTCCAATACAATTCCACGATCATGAGAACGATATCATCGCTCGTGCGTACGTACGGACTACCGTCTCCACGACGTGATGAGATTCATTCTCCACGTTAACCATTCATGAATGATTATAAAGTATATATAATAAGTAATCATGAAATATATGACATAATAATGATACTGTATTTATGTGTATATATATTTATGTCATTTACTTAATTCCATTCAACTCAATAAGGAAATGAAAACAACGTTCATGCGTACGTACGTCCTACCGTCTCCATGAACGGTGTATTTCTTTCCATTTACTGATCTATTATATATATGTATATTCTGAATATATATTATATATAAATCATGTTTTATATTCTGGAATTAAGTAATCATGATATAAGTAATCATATGAATAATTACAATTCAAAACACAGACGACAAATGAAACGATTTTACCCAAAACGCTCTTTAACATGGAATTTACAAAAGAACGGGTAAAATAAAGTCATAAGTGAACCATATATGATATCATAACAATGAGTATTATTCTGGAATAAGTCAATGACATTATTTAAATCATTATACAAGAGGTTCGGACACTTACGAAGCAAATCGGACCTAAGGTTAGAGAAAATATCACAATCTCATTTTTATCCGAGATTGTTTATACTTTGGTATTTACAGGGGTGTATTTTATCATCCACATCCATGTTTCCTCAATATTTAATATTATTTCCATCCACCTAAAATTGTTTAAATCCAATTTTACCCTTCGGTGAGTTTTTAGTAAAATATATGAAAGGAATCTTTTGTCGTTTTTCGTACGAGGTACTTTTTGACTTTTCCGACAAAAGTATGAGAAGAATGTTTTTTTTAACTTATACGTCATGAATGGATTTTTAAAACATTATTTCCAAGAAGCTTCCTTTACAAGTTCTCAAGTTTATTTTTAATCAACTTATTTTAGTTTAAAATAGTATGACATGTTAAGAAAGGAAAAATGTTTTTGAAGTAGAAAAGGATATTTTCCTCAAGAATGGAGTTCAAGTGTTTAATCAAAATTATTTTCCATCTAAGAGAATATAGGGTTCTATTTCTATCCCTATTATTACATTGATTTGATTATGTTGTGATGGAATTATTTTTATGAATTCCTTTATCTTATAGGAATTGTTTTATGATGTCATGATGTTTAAGAATCCCATTTTTATTACATGGGTTATGCTATGATGTATGGTTTATGATTTTGTGGCACACATAAGAATAGTATAATTATGAGATGGGTGGGACCTATATCTACCTCCAATGCATTGGGTAAAGATTTTATATCTCGTGAGATAGACATGGCTGGAACGGCAGGTGAAACCGGTTCAGTGAAACAGGACTGAAATGAGGAGTGAACTCGGTTCAGAAATGGACTTTGTCCACTAAGATAGTCTTGGAAATGAGTCTTGACTAATAAGAAATGATTCTCTATGATTATGTGTGTATGTCACAAAGCTTCATGTTTTAAGTTATGATTATTGGGATTACATTTCCCTACTATGATTTATCCCATGTTATGATATAATGATTTCTTTTGCAGGTTAAGATTTCCAAAAGTTATGTTCTTATGTATATGATGTGATTGATATTTCTTTTTTTTACCCTTAATGAGCATTTGAGCTCACCCTTTTATGTTTTCTTTTCCCCATGATATAAAGAAACGTTTTAGGTAAAAAAAAGGAAGATCTTTATGGGAGATGTTGAAGATCTTTCACCACGATTAGAAGATTATATTCTGAGTTTCCAAAGACACTAAACTATTATGGTCCTTGTGTGTGTGTGTTTTTGTTATGTACTAAGTATTCCGCAAAAGTAATGTAATTTCCATGTACGTTAATCTTAGGGTCTCTACAGTTGGTATTAGAGGAAAGGTTTAGTCAACCTTCGGAAACTAGGATGCGAGAACTTTAGTGAGATCCCTAGAGATATTTCTAAGGTATTTCTAGGGATATCCCTGAGGTTAAGTATAAGTATAGGTTATAGTACTAGAATTATGGTAATGCAAGATGTTAGATATTGAAGTTACTTCCCATTTATTATATTGTTTTCCCTAGAGTGATTTTTGCCTCTCACACTATTCTTTTTGGGTTTTAGACGATGGATGGAACCTGAAGGAACCGTGTTGATCAATGTAATGGACAATGCAATGATTGGCCTCCTGAACAAACAAATGTTATGGGATATGGAGTGAAAAATATTATTGCTATACTTACACAAGCTATGAATCATTCTGGAATTCCAAATGAGTAGAGAAGGGAACAATATTCTATTGAGACCTTCATGAGGCAACGTCCACCTTCTTTCAGTGGGTCTTCTGATCCACTTGTTTCTGAACAATGGATCAGTACTACTGAAAATATATTTTCAGTTCTTCAATGTTCTGAACATGATAAAGTCATCTTAGAAGTGTATCGTTTGGAAGGTGATGTTGATCAATGGTGGAATATTATCAAGAATATGAGGCCAAGAGATGAAATTGAGTCCATAGAATGGGAAGAGTTCAAGAACTTATTTTTCAATAAGTACTTCCCTCGTATTCTTCGAAAAAAGATGGAGATGGAGTTTCTTGAACTAAAGCAAAAGGATTATGAATCTGTTGGTATATACGAAGTAAATTTTACAAGTCTTGCAAGGTATGCATCTGTATTTATCATCCAACCTGAAAGTAAAGTTGATCGACTCTTCAGTGTCTTAAAACCAAATATTCGAAGGGAAATAGCTATAAGAGACTTCAGTAGCTATAAAGAAATTGTGCGTTGTTCTATCAAGGTAGAAATGGAAGTTGGTGTTACTTATCCATCTCATAGTTTTGACAAGAAACGAAAGATGGAGTTCAAGGAGAAATTTCATAATAATCGTGAAAAGAATATGAATTTTTCCTTATGCTCAAAGTGTGGAAAGAAGCGTGGTGGAGATTGTCTTAAAGGGACTAGAAAATGTTTTATGTGTGGAAAAGAAGGTCATCAAGCAGCTGAGTGTCGAAGTAATGGAAAAAGGGTTTCTAATGATGTGAATAAAGAAAAGACTACAGAGAACGCACCACCAACACTTCAATGCTTCAAGTGCAAGAAAATGGGGAATAATGCTAATAAATTACCTAATCCAAGGGTTAGTGATGATCGACATGAGCAACCAATTAAGGCAAAGGACAAAGGGAAGTCGCATGCGATCACTATTGGCGATGTTGAATATGACAACAATGTGGTGGAATGATTAAGTGTTTATGTAATGGGATTCCAAAATAATGTTGTATATAGTATCGTGGAATATTATAATATTTATGTATTGGTCTATTGTGGTTTTCAATGGTACCGGTAACCATAGAATGTGATTGATATATTTTTTGAAAAAAAGATGATATGCGCATAATGTAAGGAAAACGAGAAAATGAAATGTTTGACCATATTCATGAGCTCATGACTGATATAAGGAGAAGGTTATATCATGGTTTGAGTATATAGAATTTTTGGATTTTGGTATGTGGAAAGAGATAACTTTTGAATGCATTCATGTTTTCACTAAGGTTCAATGGTTATTCATTCTTTAAGAGAATACATGATTAAGGTATTCACATGTTTGTAATTTGACCAACAAGATATATCTTATGATATATGGGGGATAAATGATGGAATTCACGTGATTGTTATATGACATTTCAAGTAATCATTTTCTTTATACTATTAGCTTGGACCGAAGTATTTTAGATAAGCCTAATGATTGTAATGGATTATGTTGGACATAATTTAGGATAGAACGTTTTTCGATATTATTGATGGGATGTTATAGTAATATAGCTTTAGAAAATGGACAACCTGCAGGACGGGCGACAGCCCATCGCGTCGGACAAGGCTTTGGGAATCGAACCCACAACCAAAGTGTGACTAGCCTTTTTCGCCTACCACTGGCCTACAAGAAGTCCTTGTTTAGTAGAAACTAGTTTTATTATATTAAGCAGTATGATATAATAAGTATAAGTCCATTTTAGGAACCACATATGATTAATCTCACTATAGATGGACTTATGTATTTTTTTGATAACTTTTCTAAACTTTTGTTTGAGACAGATGGAATGACCCATCATTCTATCACATGATCTACTAACACATCACGAATGACAAATTCAACTTCATTTCATTAAGAGATGAATTGGAAATTGTCCAAAGAACGACCAACGGTGAGACTGTACCAAAATCACGAAAGTATTTCATCAAATTCCAATTTCATCAACTTTAGGGAAATGATCTTGAAAACTAAAAATGTTGTCTTATTGCTCTTATATCTGATGAATCAGATGATACCTTATATCATCACAAATTTATGGCTTTGTGATAGCTGGGTTTTCCATAGCCATGTTCTCTACCACTCTCCATCAGAACATGATGATTAGATTTCTCTTCCATATCCAAATTTTCACCTATGTGGAAACCCAGTGATTAGTTTATTTGGGTAACCGTTACGTTTCATACTTTTGTTTTTAAAGATTGGTTTTGGTATTCCTTTTTACAATGTGGTTTTCTATTAAAGAAACTTTCGAGTAGTAAACCATTTATAACCCCGATGAATTTCGAGGGTGAAATTCATTTTAAGGGCGGTAGAATGTAACACCCTGAGATTTTATGAAAAATATTCTTTTTAATTTCATTAATGTCTTTTGTTGTATGCTACACCAAAAGAAGCTTGCACAACACGCATCCTTGACTTGCCTTGCATTACACGCAATCACGACCTTCCTCGATAGCATGTGTAGTACGCAATACCGAGTTTCACTAAACAACGATATGCTATTAAAATATTACTAAAACTAGCCATTATGAATAGTAATAACCACTTTTTGAAATTTTTTAAATTTTATTTTCAAAATGGACTTCATTTTTGGATTCGGAATATCGAAATTAGATTAGGGTGAAATTTTGGTACTTTTCAGAAAACTTTCATTTTCTGATGAATAGTGAAAATTACTAAATTTTAATTAAAAACAACCTTTTTAATAGAAATAATTAATAGTGATAAATTATTAATTTGAGTGGTTTTACAGTATATTTAGAATATATTTTTACAATTTAATACAATTTTGGTTATTGGATGTAATTTCAAATTTAAAACAGACATAAACAACTGTCAATCTTTTGATAGTTATTATCTCTTAAAACACGCTATTTGTTTTGACGACGAGAATTAATTTTTAAATTAATTAATGCAACTGATATGTTTTGAATTTGGTAAAATAGAAATCATTTTTTAATTCATAATATCAAATATAGCTTAGGCCTAATTTTTGGTATTTTTCTAGAAACTTTCATTTTTTGATGAATAGTGAACCCACTAAGTGGTTGTTAAAAAAAAGAATTTTTCATAAAACTTAATTTTACCGCTTCTGTGAGTGGAATTTAAAAAATCCGAGAGACACAGTTGATGTCAGTAAGTAAAATGTGGTTCAATGAGATGAAAATAATTTTTGGTGAATAGTAACTTTTTACTTTTTTTACCACGATTAAAAGTAAATAGGGTAATTAAGGGTAAAAATGATATTATTATTACCCTAAAACATGTCATAATTTTATTGGATAAGTGTAATTCGACCAAAAACAACCTTAGTAATATAATATGACCCTTTAGGCCCACGTGGATTAGATTAGGACATTTATTATTAATTTATTTAAAGGGTTAAAATAGTTAAAATCAAAGTTTAATAAGAAAATCATTTTTAATATAGGGTTATACATAAGATAAATTCGACTATAAATATTAATTAGAAAGATAAAAAGATTTCCTACATAATGGTATTTTATTTGTAATTTTTAGACATTAAATAATTTAATTTATTTATGACACAAAGATGATGCAGTAATTATCTTATTAATGAAATATTGACATAATTGATGTTATAAATACCCAAATAAATGTAATTTGAGACTAATTTTATATGTTAATATGACGTGTTAGTATTGATTTAATTAACTTTTTTCGAACTAATCATTCTGTTATGATTTTTACAAAAATCAATTACTAAATAGTGTCAAAATTGACATAAAATAGTTTTTAAAACAAATATTATATTATTAATTGTTATTTTATTCCTAAAAATCTAAGGTTCGGCCAAATTACCTAGATAAGGTTATGTATATTAATAATAAACAACTTGGGGTTCGTTTTGCTTGTTATAGTAAGTTTATTAACCTTATAGTGTAAGAACACAAAAAGACACGGTAAAAGTAAAATTATCTAACTTAAAGTTAAATATAAATGATAAGGTTAAAATAGGAACCTAAACTTGTCTAAATTCTATTGGATTAGAGTATTTTGACCCATCCCCACCTTAGCTTCAAAATAAATCAATTTGGAGCTATTTAAAACCGAATTTGGCTTTATAATAAAATAATATTTTTAGTTATTCCAAAGGTGCCCCTCTCCTCCCTTATAAAAGGGCACCTCCTCCCTCTCTTCCTCACACCACTTTGAGCCTTCAAGCTCGGCCAAACCCTGCCAAATTCTCTTCTCCACTTCCCTAGAAACATCCTATAGGTTCTGGTCTTCCTCAAAGACCAATTTTAGTGCCCTAAAAGGAGATCTCAAAGAGGCGTTTCAAAGAAGAGGTAATGTCCGTTACCGATTATTTCAACTTTATTTCTTCTTCCACTTCGTCTTCTTAGGTTGTTTCATTATGAAGTAATAACATCAGTATCACTCATATACTGATATGTTATTATATGTATTAAACAACCCTATTTCACCATCTATCCATCCTACGGAAAATGAAATCACCGCGCGTGCGTACGTACGGAATACCGTCTCCACGCCGTGGTGTAATATATTTTCCACCACCACCTTACTTGGATGGGTATAATGGTGTACATAATAACTATATATGAGTATTGTAAAGTGATATTGATTCTGAAATAGTATACATACACTCCAATACAATTCCTCGATCATGAGAACGATATCATCGCTCGTGCGTACGTACAGACTACCGTCTCCACGACGTGATGAGATTCATTCTCCACGTTAACCATTAATGAATGATTATAAAGTATATATAATAAGTAATCATGAAATATATGACATAATAATGATACTGGATTTATGTGTATATATATATGTATGTCATCTACTTAATTCCATTCAACTCAATAAGGAAACAAAAACAGCGTTCATGCGTACGTACGGCCTACCGTCTCCATGAACGGTGTATTTCGTTCCATTTACTGATCTATTATATATATGTATATTCTGAATATATATTATATATAAATCATGTTATAAATTCTGTAATTATGTAATCATGTTTTAAGTAATCATATGAATAATTACAAGTCAAAACACGGACGACAAATGAAATGATTTTACCCAAAACGCTCTTTAACATGGAATTTACAAAAGAACGGGTAAAATAAAGTCATAAGTGAACCGTATATGATATCATAACAATTAGTATGATTCTTTAATAAGTCAATGACATTATTTAAATCATTATACAGGAGGTTAGTACACTTACGAAGCAAATCGGACCTAAGGTAAGGGAAAATATCACAATCTCATTTTTATCCGAGATTGTTTATACTTTGGTATTTACTGGGGTGTATTTTATCATCCACATCCATGTTTTCTCAATATGTAATATTATTTCGATCCACCTAAAATTTTTTAAATCCAATTTTACCCTTGGGTGAGTTTTTATTAAAAGATATGAAATGAATCTTTTGTCGTTTTTCATACGAGGTACTTTTTGACTTTTCTGATAAAAGTACGAGAAGAATGTTTTTTTTAACTTATATGGCATGAATGGATTTTTAAAAAATTATTTCCAAGAATCTTACTTTACAAGTTCCCAAGTTTATTTTTAATCAACTTCTTTTAGTTTAAAATAGTATGACATGTTAAGAAAGGAAAAATGTTTTTGAAGTAGAAATGGATATTTTTTTCAAGAATGGAGTTCAAGTGTTTAATCAAAATTATTTTCCATCTAAGAGAATATAGGGTTCTGTTTCTATCCCTATTATTACATTGATTTGATTATGTTGTGATGGAATTATTTTTATGAATTCCTTTATATTAAACGAATTGTTTTATGATGTCATTATGTTTAAGAATCCCATTTTTATTACATGGGTTATGCTATGATGTATGGTTTATGATTTTGTGGCACACATAAGAATGGTATCATTATGAGATGGGTGGTACCTATATCTCCCTCCAATGCATTGGGTAAATATTTTATATCTCATGAGATAGACATGGCAGGAACGGCAGGTTAAACCGGTTCAGTGAAACAGGACTGAAACGAGGAGTGAACTCGGTTCAGAAATGGACTTTGTCCACTAAGATAGTATTGGAAATGAGTCTTGACTAATAATAAATGATTCTCTATGATTATGTGTGTATTCCCTAAAGATTCATGTTTTAAGTTATGATTATTGGGATTACATTTCACTACTATGATTTATCCCATGTTATGAAATTATGATTTCTTTTGCAGGTTAAGATTTCCAAAAGTTATGTTCTTATGTATAAGATGTGATTGATATTTCTTTTGTTTACCCTTACGGATCTTTTGAGCTCACCCTTTTATGTTTTCTTTTCCCCAGGATATATAGAAATATTTTAGGTAAAAAAGGGAAGATCTTTATGGGAGATGTTGAAGATCTTTCACCACGATTAGAAGATTATATTCCGAGTTTCCAAAGACACTAAACTATTACGGTCCTTGTGTGTGTGTGTTTTTGTTATGTACTAAGTATTCCGCAAAAGTAATGTAATGTCCATGTACGTTAAGCCTATGGTCTCTACAGTTGGTATCAGAGGAAAGGTTTAGTCAACCTTTGGAAACTAGGATGCGAGAACTTTAGTGAGATCCCTAGAGATATTTCTAAGGTATGTCTAGGGATGTCCCTAAGGTTATGTATAAGTATAGGTTATAGTACTAGAATTACGGTAACCCAAGATGTTAGATATTGAAGTTACTCCCCCTTTATTATGTTGTTTTCCCTAGCGTGATTTTTTCCTGTCACACTATTCTTTTTGGGTTTTAGACGATGGCTAGAACCCGAAGGAACAGTGTTGATCAATGTAATGGACAATGAAATGATTGTCCTCCTGAACAAACAAATGTTATGGGAGATGGAGTTCAAAATATTATTGTTATACTTACACAAGCTACGAATCATTATTGACTTCCAATTGAGCAGAGAAGGAAACAATATTCTATTGAGTCCTTCATGAGGCAACGCCCACCCTCTTTCAGTGGGTCTTCTGATCCACTTGTTGCTAAACAATGGATCAGTACTACTGAAAAGATATTTTCAGTTATTCAATGTTCTGAACATGATAAAGTCATCTTAGCAGTGTATCGTTTGGAAGGTGATACTGATCAATGGTGGAATCTTATCAATAATACGAGGCCAAGAGATGAAATTGAGTCCATGGAATGGGACGAGTTCAAGAACTTATTTTTCAATAAGTACTTCCCTCGTATTCTTCAAACAAATATGGAGAAGGAGTTTCTTGAACTAAATCAAAAGGATGATGAATCCTTTGGTATATACAAAGAGAATTTTACAAGGCTTGCAAGGTATGCATCTGGATTTATCATCCAACCTGAAAGTAAAGTTGATCGATTCTTCAGTGGCTTAAAACCAAATATTATAAGGGAGTTAGCTATAAGAGACTTCAGTAGCTATGAAGAAATTGTGTGTTGTGCTATCAAGGTAGAAATGGAAGTTAGTGTTACTTATCCGTCTCATAGTTTTGACAATAAATGAAAGATGGAGTTCAAGGAGAAATATTAGAATAATGGTGAAAAGAAGATGAATGTTTCCTTATGCTCCAAGTGTGGAAAGAAGCATGGTGGAGACTGTATTAAAGGGACTAGAAAATGTTTTATGTGTGGAAAAGAAGGTCATAGAGTAGCTAAGTGTCGAAGTAATGGAAAAAAGGGTTTCTAATGATGTGAATAAAGAAAAGACTGTAGAGAACGCACCACCAACACTTCAATGCTTCAAGTGCAAGGAAATGGGGCATTATGCTAATAAATGCCTAATCCAAGGGTTAGTGATGATCGACATGAGCAACCACTTAAGGAAAAGGAAAAAGGGAAGTCACATGCGATCACTATTGGCGATTTTGAATATGACAACAATGTGGTGGAATGATTAAGTGTTTATGTAATGGGATTCCAAAGTAATGTTGTATGTAGTATCGTGGAATATTAGAATATTTTTGTATTGGTCTATTGTGGTTTTCAATGGTATCGGTAACCATAGAATGTGATTGAGAAATTTTTGGAAAAAAAAGATGATATGCGCATAATTAAAGGAAAACAAGAAAATGAAATGTTTGACCGTATTCATGAGATCATGACTGATATAAGGAGAAGGTTATATCATGGTTTCAGTATATAGAATTTTTGGATTTTGGTATGTGGAAAGAGTTAACTTTTGACTGCATTCATGTTTTCACTAAGGTTCAATGGGTATTCATTCTTCAAGAGAATACATGATTAAGGTATTCACATATTTTTAATTTGACCAAAAAGATATATCTTATGATATATGGGGGATAAATGATGGCATTCATGTGATTGTTATGTGACATTTCAAGTAATCATTTTCTTTATACTATGAGCTTGGACCGAAGTATTTTAGATAAGCCTAAAGATTGGAATGGATTATGTTGGACATAAGTTAGGAAAGAACTTTTTTCGATATTATTGATGGGATGTTATAGTAATATAGCTTTAGAAAAAGACAACCTTCAGGATAAGCGACAACCCATCGCATCGGACAAGGATGTGGGAATCGAACCCACAACCGAAGTGTGACTGGCCTTTTTCGCCTACCACTGGCCTTCAAGAAGTCCCTGTTTAGTATAAACTAGATTTATTATATTAAGCAGTATGATATAATAAGTATAAGTCTATTCTAGGAACCACATATGATTAATCTCACTATAGATGGACTTATGTATTTTTTTGATAACTTAACTAACCTTTTGTTTGAGACAGATGGAATGACCCATCATTCTATCACATGATCTGCTAGCACATCACGAATGACAAATTCAACTTCATTTCATTAAGAGTTGAAGTGTAAATTTTCCAAATAACGGCCAACGGTGATACTATACCAAAATCACGAAAGTATTTCTTCAAATTCCAATTTCATCAACTTTAGGGAAATGATCTTGAAAACCAAAAATTTTTCCTATTGCTCTTATATTTGATGAATCAGATGATACCTTAGATCGTCACAAATTTATGGCTTTGTGATTGCTGGCTTTTCCATAGCCATGTTCTCTACCACTCTCCATCAGAATATGATGATTAGATTTCTCTTCCATATCCATATTTTCACCTATGTGGAAACCCAATGATTTTTTTATTTGGGTAACCGTTACGTTTCATAATTTTGTTTTTAAATATTGGTTTTGGTATTACTTTATACGATGTGGGTTTCTATTAAAGAAAATTTTGAGTAGTAAACCATTTATAACCCCGACGAATTTCGAGGGCGAAATTCATTTTAAGGGGGGTAGAATGTAACACCCCGAGATTTTATGAAAAATATTCTTTTTAATTTCATTAATGTCTTGTGTTGTACGCTACACCAAAAGAATCTTGCACAACATGCATCCTTGACTTTCCTTGTATTACACGCAATCACGACCTTCCTCGATAGCGTGTGTAGTACGCAATACCGAGTTTCACTAAACAACGATATGCTATTAAAATATTATTAAAACAAGCCGTTATGAATAGTAATAATCAATTTTTGAAATTTTTTAAATTTTATTTTCAAAATGGACTTCATTTTTGGATTCGGAATATCAAAATTACTTTAGGGCGAAATTTTGGTAATTTTCGGATAACTTTCATTTTCTGATGAATAGTGAAAATTACTAAATTTTAATTAAAAACAACCTTTTTAATAGAAATAATTAATAGTGATAAATTATTAATTTGAGTGGTTTTAAAGTATATTTAGAATATAATTTTACAATTTAATACAATTTTGGTTATTGGATATAATTTCACATTTAAAACAGACATAAACAACTCTCGATCTTTTGATAGTTATTATCTCTTAAGAACATGGTATTTGTTTTGACGACGGGAATTAATTTTTAAATTAATTAATGAAACTGATATGTTTTGAATTTGGAAAAATAGACATCATTTTTTAATTCATAATATCAAATATATCTTAGGCCTAATTTTTGGTATTTTTCTTGAAACTTTCATTTTTTGATGAATAGTGAAACCACTAAGTGGTAGTTATAAAAAATGAATTTTTCGTAAAACATAGTTTTACCGATTATGTGAGTAGAATTTCAAAAATACAAGAGACACAGTTGATGTCAGTAAGTAAAATGTGGTTCAATGAGATGAAAATAATTTTTGTTGAATAGTAACTTTTTACTTTTTTTTACCACGGTTAAAAGTAAATAGGGTAATTAAGGGTAAAAATGATATTATTATTACCCTAACACATGTAATAATTCTATTGGATAAGTTTAATTAGACCAAAAACAACCTTAGGAATAAAATATGACCATTTAGGCCCACTTGGATTAGATTAGGACATTTATTATTAATTTATTTAAAGAAGGGTTAAAATAGTTAAAATCAAAGTTTAATAAGAAAATCATTTTTAATATAGGGTTATACAAAAGATAAATTCTACTATAAATATTCATTAGAAGGATAAAAATATTTCCTACATAATGGTATTTTATTTGTAATTTTTAGACACTAAATAATTTAATTTATTTATGACACAAAGATGATGCATCAATTATCTTATTAATGAAATATTGACATAATTGATGTTATAAATACCCAAATAAATGTAATTTGAGACTAATTTTATAAGTTAATATGACATGTTAATATTGATTAAATTATCATTTTTCAAACTAATCATTCTGTTATGATTTTTACAAAAATCAATTACTAAATAGTGTCAAAATTGACATAAAATAGTTTTTAAAACAAATATTATATTATTAATTGTTATTTTACTCCTAAAAATCTAAGGTTCATCCAAATTAGTTAGATAAGGTTATATATATTAATAATAAACAACTTGGGGTTCTTTTGGCTTGTTATAGTAAGTTTATTAACCTTATAGTGTAAGAACACAAAAAGACACGGTAAAAGTAAAATTATCTAACTTAAAGTTAAATATAAATGATAAGGTTAAAACAGGAACCTAAACTTGTCTAAATTCTATTGGATGAGAGGATTTCGACCCATCCCCACCTTAGCTTCGAAATAAATCAATTTGGATCTATTTAAAACCGAATTTGGCTTTATAATAAAATAATATTTTTTGTTATTCCAAAGGTGCCCCTGTCCTCCCTTATAAAAGGGCACCTCCTCCCTCTCTTCCTCACACCACTTTGAGCCTTCAAGCTCGGAAAAACCCTTCCTAATTCTCTTCTCAACTTCCCTAGAAACATCTTAGAGGTTCTGGTCTTCCTCAAAGACCAATTTTAGAGCCCTAAAAGGAGATCTCAAAGAGGCACTTCAAAGAATAGGTAATGTCCGTTACCGATTATTTCAACTTTATTTCTTCTTCCACTTCTTATTCTTAGGTTGTTTCAATATGAAGTAATAACATCAGTATCACTCATATACTGATATGTTATTATAAGTATTAAACAACCCTATTTCAACATATATCCATCCTACGGAAAACGAAATCACCGCGCGTGCGTACGTACGGAATACCGTCTCCACGCCGTGGTGTAATCTATTTTCCACCACCACCTTACTTAGATGGGTATAATGGTGTAAATAATAACTATATATGATTATTTTAAAGTTATATTGATTCTGAAATAGTATACATACACTCCAATACAATTCCACGATCATGAGAACGATATCATCGCTCGTGCGTACGTACGGACTACCGTCTCCACGACGTGATGAGATTCATTCTCCACGTTAACCATTCATGAATGATTATAAAGTATATATAATAAGTAATCATGAAATATATGACATAATAATGATACTGGATTTATGTGTATATATATGTATTTCATCTACTTAATTCCATTCAACTCAATAAGTAAACGAAAACAGCGTTCATGCGTACGTACGGCCTACCGTCTCCATGAATGGTGTATTTCTTTCCATTTACTGATCTATTATATATATGTATATTCTGAATATATATTATATATAAATAATGTTTTATATTCTGGAATTAACTAATCATGATCTAAGTAATCATATGAATAATTACAAGTCAAAACACGGACGACAAATGAAACGATTTTACCCAAAACGCTCTTTAACATGGAATTTACAAAAGAACGGGTAAAATAAAGTCATAAGTGAACCGTATATTATATCATAACAATGAGTATTATTCTGGAATAAGTCAATGACATTATTTAAATCATTATACAGGAGGTTTGTACACTTACGAAGCAAATTGGACCTAAGGTAAGGGAAAATATCACAATCTCATTTTTATCCGAGATTGTTTATACTTTGGTATTTACTGGGGTGTATTTTATCATCCACATCCATGTTTCCTCAATATGTAATTTTATTTCCATCCACCTAAAATTTTTTAAATCCAATTTTACCCTTCAGTGAGTTTTTAGTAAAAGATATGAAAGGAATCTTTTGTCGTTTTTCGTACGAGGTACTTTTTGACTTTTCTGAAAAATGTACGAGAAGAATGTTTTTTTAGCTTATATGGCATGAATGGATTTTTAAAACATTATTTCCAAGAAGCTTCCTTTACAAGTTCTCAAGTTTATTTTTAATCAACTTCTTTTAGTTTAAAATATTATGACATGTTAAGAAAGGGAAAATGTTTTTGAAGTAGAAAAAGATATTTTCCTCAAGAATGGAGTTCAAGTGTTTAATCAAAATTATTTTCCATCTAAGAGAATATAGGGTTCTATTTCAACCCCTATTATTAAATTGATTTGATTATGTTGTGATGGAATTATTTTTATGAATTCCTTTATCTTATATGAATTGTTTTATGATGTCATGATGTTTAAGAATCCCATTTTTATTACATGGGTTATGCTATGATGTATGGTTTATGATTTTGTGGCACACATAAGAATGGTATCATTATGAGATGGGTGGGACCTATATATCTCACCAATTCATTGGTTAAATATTTTATATCTCTTGAGATAGACATGGCTGGAACGGCAGGTTAAACCGGTTCAGTGAAACAGGACTGAAATGAGGAGTGAACTCGGTTCAGAAATGGAATTTGTCCACTAAGATAGTCTTGGCAATGAGTCTTCACTAATAAGAAATGATTCTCTGTTATTATGTGTGTATGCCACAAAGTTTCATGTTTTAGGTTATGATTATTGGGATTACATTTCACTACTATGATTTATCCCATGTTATGAAATCATGATTTCTTTTGCAGGTTAAGATTTCCAGAAGTTATGTTCTTATGTATATGATGTGATTGATATTTTTTTTGTTTACCCTTACTGAGCATTTGAGCTCACCCTTTTATGTTTTCTTTTCCCCGGGATATAAAAAAAGGTTTTAGGTATAAAAAAGGAAGATCTTTATGGGAGATGTTGAAGATCTTTCACCATGATTAGAATATTATATTTCAAGTTTCCAAAGACACTAAACTATTACGGTCCCTGTGTGTGTGTGTTTCTGTTATGTACTGAGTATTCCGAAAAAGTAATGTAATGTCCATTTACGTTAAGCTTAGGGTCTCTAAAAAAATCAGTATGGATAAACTGATCTGATAACACAAAAATAGGTGGTACCATGATCCAATAAATTAAGAATAATAAATAATTAGTCATCCAGAGAGACATTCATCCATCTAAATCATATTATTATTAAAAGGAAAAAGTTCATCAAGGAATCAACAAATTCAGGGGGGGAAATAGTAAAAGCTGAGGGAATCCCCTATAATCAGATTAACTACCTCTGGCCTCAAGCTGATAGGATTGGTGAGACAAGTGTGGATGAATCTCAGATATGCTAATGAAGAAAGGAAATTTTCAACCCTATTTCCTTCTTTCCAAGTATGGGCCACCTGGATGTTATTGTGGAGGAGGGATCTCCATTGACTGACAATGTTGGAAATTGACCAAGTGGTGGAGCCTTTACCATGCAGGGAGTCATGAAGCATCAAAGAGTCAGTCTCTGCCTGAGAAATTTCAATATTCTTCTAAGTACAAAGAGTAAGCCTAGTTAGTATGGCTTTTTCCTAAACCATGAGAGAGTTACCATTTACATAGGACAAAGTGAAATCTAGGAAAACTCTCTCCCCATCACCATGAACCACTCCCCCTTCTCTCTTATTTCTAAGAAAGTATGACCCATAAATTTTCAACATGAAACCTGTATTAGGAAAGCTCTAGAACACCCATCTCCCTAGCGATCTATCAAGAGAGGGTTGAGTCAAGGGGTTACTGGCCTAAATAATGTGTAGGGATAAAGAATCCCACGAGTCTTGGATAAGCCGAACCATGTCCATCCATAGGAAATGGGTTCTCAAGATGATATACGTCACGATGGGAATATACCCTATGAATGTTTCCTGGTTTCTGCCTTACCACAAGCATCGGCACCATGCACTAAGAATCACTGACCTGGCCAACTGTTCGATACCAGAGTCATGAGTACCATAGATCCACCTCTCCAAAAAATGATGCATCCCTCTATTCATGAGAATAGAAAGCCGTGAAGCCACCAAAAAATGTCCACACCACAAGATCCCAATTACCTTCAAAGAATGGGTGATTAGTACTCTCCTCCCTCCTAGTATTGCAACAATGGAACCTCAAGGAAAAACTTATAACCAATTTCATGAATTTATCATATATATAAAGAGTTAAGTTCTTGATTAACCAGGTAAGAATGTTGTATTTTTCTAGGATATTTTTTCACCACAACACTTCATTCCAATTATCCTTATGATACTGAGAATGAGACAGTTTGCAAAAATCCCTAGTAGTGAAGGAGCTCGAGGAAGATGGTGTGAACACACACCTATCTAGTTTAGAGTTAATTACAATGGAATTGAGGAGATCCTGTTTTCCCTTATCTAGAACAACCTTAATAAACCTGGGGTAGCACCGAGCCTCCTTCAGGTTAATCTTTGGAGCCAAACAACTGGGAAGTCGATCACTGATCCCCCCAATTTTGATACCCGAAAAGGATGCTTCCTTTGCCTACAATCCAACGAGATTTCTGCTGAAGGACTTGGATGAGAGGGAATATTTTCAAACAAAAGGGAGAAATGTAACTGTGTATTATCTCATCATTACCCTTGAATATATGTGATAATGGAATACCCTACAAAGTGTGTTCCTCAATAACTTCCCATGTGAGCTTGGCTTTCATACAGTGGAGTGTACTCTGGAGACTCTTAACATCAATCCCTCCCTCATGGGTGGGTCTTTCCAGCCGTTCTCACAAGGCCTAGTGTTATTTCCCCTCAGATAGGGAATCCTAGATAAAACTACCCATGAAATTCTCAATGTTTTTTATGACACCTTGAGAGACATTGGAGGATTCCAAAGCATGAACAGGTATGAAAGAAAATACACTATTTGCAAGTGCAATTCGACCCCCAAAAGATAAGTGTAAATTCTTCCAATTAAGGGCGCGACTAGTAATCCTATTAACAATGTAGTCGAAGTCATGTAATTGAATCCTTTATGATGAAATAAGAATGCTCATATACTCTATAGGTAAGGAACCTTGTTGCGTGTCTAGGTGACTACAAAGGGAGACGACTCGTCTGGGAGTACACTTGGGGTTAAAGAAGATATTGATTTTAGATTTATTTATCACTTTCCCACTCCAAAATTAGTATTCATCGAGGATCCTCTTAATACCATGAATAGATACCCTTCCACCATTAATAAATATGAGTGTATCATCTGTGAACATTAGGTGAGAGATTGAAGGAGGGTTTTACTTCCTTGGGCAAGGGATAGTTTCTCCAGTAGACATACCCCGGTTGATGAGGCGGCTAAGCGCATCCTGTTCTAAGATAAAGATACTTAGAGAAAGTGGGTACCCCTATGATAGAACTCTAGTATCCTTGAAGATGTCATGAGACTTACCCTTAAATGAGAGATCCATCCATGACGAGTGGATTCAATGGAAAAAGTATATCAATAGACCTGGACAAGAGACCCATAGATGAAAGAACTCTATTTATAAATCTGAATTGTATCCTATCATATAACTTTTTCATGTTGAGTTTTATTTCTAATTTGGATTCGTGTTTTTTAAATTTTATGTCTCGGATCACCTATTGTGCTAGAAAAATATCTCCCTGGATGGAATGACCCCTAACAAAATCATGCTTCTCAATCGAGATCTATCAGGGTAAGAATCTAGATAGTCTCAGATTAATAGTACTCACAAGTATATTATATGGAAAATTGCACAAGCTAATTGGCCTATAATGTGAGAGGGAAGAGGGATCCTTGACCTTAGTTTTGAGAACAAGGATGGTATCACAATAAAACTGAGGGTGGCTCCCTCCGCAAAAATAGTCTTGGATGGCTCTAATGATTTCACCCTTAACCACATCCCACACCCCTATAGAACGACACTAGAATACTGTCTGGACCGAGTGCAATCCTGAGATTAAGATACATCATAGCTGTATGGATCTCTTCCTCATCTGAGATCTCCTCCAGTCCCTCATTATATAGAACAAACATAGAGTTAGTAATCAACTCCCATATATCGGTGCTACCGATTGGGTATCCTCTGAGCATTCACATGTTAGGACCATCAAGGAGGTCCTTGAAGAACTTATGTTCCATGATTCCATTGTGATTCTATAATTAGTGTGTGAGGCATACTCAAGAAAAATTTTGGGCTGAATCAACCATCTTATTTATCAAATACAATCCTGAAAAACATATTGTTTCTATCAACCTCATTCAACCATTTCACATGGGAGTAGTCCCACACCATTCATTATTTTTTAAGATGTAGCTTCGCCAAACAATTATTTTTTTCATCAACTCCTCAAACACTATGTCACTCCAACCCCCCTATAGTTGAGATTCCAGATTGATGTTGCTCTGTTTCATATCCTCCTAGTTTTGGTAAAAGGGAGGTAAGGTCCTAGACCATGCTTGAATCCCATCCTTATCTTCTAAATCTTATTATGAAGAGCCACCCAAGAATAACCCTATGTTGGTGCTTCCCATAGATCACGAACCACACCCTAGTAGCTAGGACTACAATCCCATTGATGGTAGAACCTAAAATGCTCTTGTGAGTACTGTCAGGAAAGAAAAGAAACAAGTAGTAGGGAATGATCAGAGAGGCCATGTACCATATGTTTAACCTTGGCATTTGGAAATGAGTTGATAGCATTGCTATTAGCCAGACAGTGGTCACGATGACTCCATCATTGTAACACCCCAAGCTTTCACGATACGCTTCTCTTTCAATAATGAAATAGCTTGAATTGTACACAAGTTCGAGATTCTAACACACCACGACCAATAAAAATATCAATTATGAATAGTAATACCCACTTTTTGAAATTATATATATTTTATATTTCAAAATGGACTTCATTTTTGGATTCATAATATCGAAATTATCCTAAGTTGAATTTTTTTGTAATTTTCTGAGAACTTCCAATTTTCTATGAATAGAGAAAATACATAAAAACAACTTTTTAATCAAAATAATTTATAGTGATAAATTATAATATTGAGTTTTTTTAAAGTATAATTTGAATATATTTTTACCATTTTATCCAATGGTGGTCATTAGAATTAATTTTACTTTGAAATTGGACATAAACCATTTTCAATCTTTTGATATATATTGTTTCTTAAAAACACGCTATTTGTTGTGACAGCGGGAATTAATTATAAAATTAATTAATGAAACTTATATGTTTGGAATTTTTTAAAATAGGCATTATTTTTTTAATTCGGAATATCAATTATAGCTTATGGTGAAATTTTGGCATTGTTCTGAAAAACATCAATTTTTTATGAATTGTGAAACCACTAAGTGGTAGTTAAAAACTGATTTTTTGTTTAAATGAAACATTACCACTTCTGTTACTTGATTTTAAAAAATCCAATATACATGGTTGTCATTATGAAGTGAAATGTGGTTCAATGAGATTAAAATAATTTTTTGGTGAATAGTAACTTTTAAGTTTAATTAATCGCTTTTAAAGTTAAATAGTGAAATTTAAGGTAAATATGATATTATAAAAATATAAAAATACCATTACACTTGTCCTACCATTATTGGATGAGTACTGGATGACCACGAAAACCCATGGGTCAACATGGGAATCCCATGGAGCCACTTGGGTAAGAAAATGACATTAATAACTTTTTATTTAAAGTAAAAATAAAATTGTCACAAACATGTGTTGTTTTACTAAAACAATTATTATGTGGGGTTATATAAGTTAACTTTTAGACTATAAATATTCATTGGAAAGATAAAAAGATTTCATAAATCATGATATTATTTTTATAATTTTTAGATATTAAATAAATTAAATGATTAATGACACAATGATGATGCAGCGATTACCTCATTAATTAACGATTTAAAGAAAATGAAAAGATAATGTAAAATATATAGCTTTCACTTGTAAAAAACCTATTTAATGAGAATATTTAGAACCCTTATCACCTTATCCTCGAAATATATAATTGTGGGACCTTTGAAATCCGAAAATCACTTCATAATAATGTAACATTTCATTACTTTCCAAGAGTGCCCCTCCTCTCCTCTTATAAAAGGCCCCCACCTCTACCACCTTATTCAAACCTTCAAAGCCTTTTGGCTCAGCCAAAATCTGCCCAAATACTCTATAAACTTCCCTCTATTACTCCTAGAAGCCTCAATTTTGGCAGAAGTCTTCCCAATGAAGCCTTTGGCTCCAATCAAAAAGAGTTACCCGATTTTAAGGTAATGTCTTCTCCTATGTTATTTTGTTTTATTTTGATTATCCAACCCCCTAAAATCTTTTAATTATTTTTTTTTTGTAACAACACCAGTATAATAAATATACTTAGATTCCTTTATGAGAAGTATTTTATTTACACTTACACACACCTTCGTCTAATGGTTAAAGAACATACTGTTTCTGTGGGTGGCGAATTACTGCCTCACGAAACGATGATTGTTCAATTTTCTATTAACACCTCTCATGGTGCCCATTATGATGACACTATTTTTATATATGATATATATATTATGTTTTGGTTTTCCTTATGATTATTTATTTTTCATTTATGGCATACCTTTATGTTTTCCATTATGGGTAAACGCGATAATTTCATTTTAGGAAGTGCGAACTACACCCCCCTCAAAGTGATTTGAATCGTTAATGCCATATGTGGGATGTATAAAGGATGTAGTAAATGATATTATACATGATATTATAATGGAATTATATTATACCTTTATATAATTATAATTTCATTCCATTAAATACAAAATATAAATTAAAGTAGCGTTCATGCGTACGTACGTCTTACCGTCTCCATGAACGGTGCATTTCATTTCTTACCTCTAAATGTTATGTAATATTACAAATGTATGTATATAATGGATATATATGATATCTATGATATCTAAATCATGAATATAAATCTGGATATAATGGATATTTCACCACATGAACAACTTCTAATTATAAGAAGTTTATTTTTAACTCAAGTACCAAAGATCGACAAAATGCCTGTTGTTAACTTAAATAATTACATAATGTTCATAACATGGTAATAAGTGATATAAAAAGAATAATGAACATGAAAAATTTTCTTAATAAAATATAAATTAACACTAGTTTATTATTCTGGATATTAACGAACGATCGATTCAATTCGGACACGAGGTAAGGGAACTTCTTAACCCAATTTCCGTTATTTGGGTTAATCTCCTACTTTAAAATTATGACATGATATTATTATGTCCTATCTTTTATTTTTACTTTAATTATGTGTACATATAGTGAATATACATAATAGATCTATTTTATTAAAAAAATTATCTTTCTAAGGACTTCGTCTCAATCTCTATTCACTGAGGCATATTTTGTTTTATAAACAAATTTCTTTTATACGGTGTATAAACCCCTTTGACTTTTACATTTATTCAAAAGGAATATTTTTATACGAAGTATTTTACTAAACGACAAAAAGGAATGTTTTTCTTGTCGTACTTATGTGGTGACAACCACTCCTCCGCCGCTATGACCATTATTTGAGTTTCAGCTTCCTCAACAAGCCATAACTTTTTTTTAAATGAAAAATAAATACAAAGTTTTAATTTTCTTTTATTTTGGTATTGAAAATGGTTTTGATAATGTTTTTATTATATCAATGTGTTGTATTGATATCTTGTGATTAAAATGTGGAAATTTTATGTTTCCTTTATGCATGTTTTATGTGATACAATTATGTTATGGTTTATAATATGTTTAAACCTATTCATATGAGGAATGCATTGGACATAATAAGTGACGGGTAGAGCCCGCTATAGCTCCTCGATGCGTCGGCAGGTCTCATGAGACAAACTAGTGTCTTGGCACGAGGCCTTGACAAAATCTTAT
This sequence comes from Viscum album, assembly GCA_963277665.1. NCBI lineage: Eukaryota > Viridiplantae > Streptophyta > Magnoliopsida > Santalales > Viscaceae > Viscum > Viscum album. The sequence goes on along the minus strand of OY728155.1, from coordinate 1,103,415,160 downwards.
ATGTAGTCTTGGCACGAGGGCTTGGCTACGTGGTTATGATAGTCTGGCATTATCCATTCCATCATTATGAAAGTGGTTATTGATATTGCATGTGATTATTCAACCAGTAGAATATCCATGTGAATAAGTAAATGGAATTATCTCATTTTACTTTTTCCATATTATGTTGAAGTTCAAGTTTAAAAGTATTTTTTGTTAGTTATACATTTCCTTAAATTTTTATGTTTATTTATGAAAGCTTCCGCTATATTGTTATCTTTACTAAGGATCTGAGCTCACCCCTTTCAATGTTTTATTTTTCCCAGGATGTGAAAAAATATTTTATGACTGACCTACAGTGATAGTCTAAAGGGGATAGAATTGTGGACTATGGAGACTATGTTATTGTGATTTTTCACTTTATGATGTAATGTAACATTTATGAATGTATCTAGTGTTTCCAAGGCTACTAAACTAATCAGTCTTTCAAGACTTGATCTTTTGTGATCATGCCAATGTTATGCGGTAATTCACCGACTCTGGGTAACTGGGGTCGGGGCATTACAGTTGGTATCAGAGGCGATTTAGTACTAACCTTGGAAGTTAGATTTAGATAAACTCTGATTAGATCACATAGCCCAAAGATAGACTTTGAGGATTAGTATAGAAGAACTTCCTAGAATTTTGGTATTATAGATATTTTTGTGAGTTTCTGAGCAATACATCCCTATCTAGATACAAGCAGGTAGAGGCGGCTCGGGCACAGATGTACCTAGGGGTAAAACCCGAAAACACCTCTTTGAGCTAGACTCGAACAGGAACTGGTGCACGACGACAGGTCTTGCTACACTCTTGGTTACGACACTCCCGGGGGATATTCTTAGGATAATTCTCATTTTTTACAAACCATTATGAAGGGTTTATGAGTATACACTTCTACAATGAAAACATTTTTTATGATTATGGATTATATCCATAAACCATTCAATTTTCATAAGGTATTTTACGTGTTTGGAATTATTCATTGCAGTTTAGAAACTAACCTAGTTTGTGCCATTGTATAGAAATGGCGCCCAGTAGAAGGAATATGAACTCCATCAATACGTATGATCCAAAGAGTAAGAAGGATCATATCTTTCATGGTATTAAGAAAACATTTTGAAGGGAAATATTCTCCCATGTGTTCTCAATATATGAAGAAATAGTGTCATGTGTTAATAAGATAAGTAAAGAATTCTCTGAGTCTTATGGATTTGAAGGGATAAAATAGAAGAAAAGGATGTAAGAGATAATGATGGATAAAGGGATGAGGGAAAAGAAGAATTTTCCAATATGTGATAACTGTGGGAAGAAACACCTTGGAACTTTCCTGAAGGGAATGAGAGTTTGATATAAGTGTGGAGAAAAAGGACACCAAGTGCGTTACTGCAAGGGTAAGAAAAAGGTTTCAAATGTATAATGCTTCATCTGCAAGGAGTGGGGACACTACGCAAACCAATGTCCAAATCATCAGAGTATTCCCCAAATGATGTTATTGGATAATAATCAAGTTATGATACTACCACAGATGAGGAGGAATGATTAGAGTTCTTATGTTGTCATTAATGAATTTTTTTCATTTGAGTGTTTTATCAATGATGTACTGGTTAAAATAATTATGGAGTATATAAGGATTGTACTGTAGCACTATTTCATCAAGGACTTGAGATTGTGTGGAACCAAGAAAAGTGAATCCACATAAGTTTAAATTTCTGGAAAATATATGGTTGAGAGAAATACAAACCATAATATGGTTCTGATACCGAGATATTGATTTTGTAATAATACATTATTGATTTGGATAAATTATATTGGATATTCTTAACTTCCTTGAAACTGATTAATTATTTGTATACATTTTTTGGATAGAAGGACTATATCTAGTATTCTATAAGGAATAAGGGATCATGAATGTAATCAATAAGGATTTATGGTAATTTAGGGTGTTTGAGTGTTTTAAAAGAATACATGATGAAGGTGTTCACATGTTGTTACGTGGAAAAAAGGATCTTCATTATGTTTACCTTCCTTATAAAATTTGGATTGTGAGTTGGACAGAAGTATTTTGGATAACTATAAAGGTTGTAATGGATTAATTTGAACTTTGGGTAGTATTGTTTAAGGTTAAAACATTTATGAAGATTATTTTTGGAATATTATAATATTATAGTTTTAGGAAAAGGACAACCTGCAGGTCGGGGGATAACCCGTCGCATCAGACAAAGCTGTAGGAATCAAACCCACAACCATAGTGCGACAGGCCTTTATTACCTACCACTAGCCTACAGGAAGTCCCTGGTTATTAAAAAATAATTTTCTTAATCTAAATAGTATGTGGTAATATTTGGAACCTTATACAATTAGGATAAATAGAATATTTTTGAGTTCTGTTACCATTTGGAGTGAAAGATGGGTTTGTGGTAAAAATTTATTAAAGAATGAAAGCCTACATGACAATTAAGTATATTTCCTTACATTCTTAGTAAATCTCTTAAATAAATTCCTCAACTTTATGAAAGTCAACTTAAAACAAAAACGTTGTCGGTGAACTTTTCCAACTGGGGATTCAATGACCGTTTAACCAATCACAAGTTTGGGATTTTCTTGTGGTTAACTTTCTCCTAATCCTATTTTCTACAACTCTCCATCAGACTTTCATGGTTTTTTTTCCTCCATATCCATATTTTCATATAATCCTAGTATGGGCTATCTCGGGTGACCTTTGTACTTCTCTTTCTTTCTTTTAATGTTATATTTTTATTAACCCTATTTCCGATGTGGGTTTTCCACAAAGGTATTTTCTATTTTCAACCTTTTATTTTCAAAGATCATTTTCAAATTTTGAGGATGCAATTTATTGAAGGAGGGGAGAATGTAACACCCCAAGCTTTCACGATACGCTTCTCTTTCAATAATGTAATAGCTTGAATTGTACGCAAGTTCGAGATTCAACACACCGCGACCAATCAAAATAGCCATTATGAATAGTAATACCCAATTTTTGAAATTATATATATTTTATATTTTAAAATGGACTTCATTTTTGGATTTGGAATATCGAAATTATCCTAAGTTGAATTTTTTGTAATTTTCTGAGAACTTCCAATTTTCTATGAATAGAGAAAATACTTAAAAACAACTTTTTAATAAAAATAATTTACAGTGATAAATTATAATATTGAGTGGTTTTAAAGTATAATTAGAATATATTTTTACCATTTTATCCAATGGTGGTCATTATAATTAATTTCACTTTGAAATTGGACATAAACAATTGTCAATCTTTTGATATATATTGTTTCTTAAAAACACACTATTTGTTGTGACAACAAGAATTAATTATAAAATTAATTAATGAAACTTATATGTTTGGAATTTTTAAAATAGACATCATTTTTTAATTCAGAATATCAATTATATCTTAGGATGAAATTTTGGCATTGTTCTGAAAAAATTCAATTTTTTATGAATAGTGAAACCACTAAGTGGTAGTTAAAAACTGATTTTTCGTTTAAATGAAATATTACCACTTCTGTGACTTGATTTTCAAAAATCCGACATACATGGTTGTCATTAGGAATTAAAATTTGGTACAATGTGATTAAAATAATTTTTTTGGTGAATAGTAACTTTTAAGTTTAATTAATCGCTTTTAAAGTTAATTAGTGAAATTTAAGGTAAAAATGATATTATAAAAATATAAAAATACCATTACACTTGTCCTGACATTATTGGATGAGTAATGGACGATGAATACAATCCATGGATCAACTTGGGGACCCCATGGATCCACTTGGGTAGGAAAATGACATTAATAACTTTTTATTTAAAGTAAAAATAAAATTGTCACAAACATGTGTTGTTTTACTAAAAAAATTATTACATGGGGTTATATAAGTTAAATTTTCGACTATAAATATTCATTGGAAATATAAAAATATTTCCTACATCATGATATTTTTTTATAATTTTTAGACATTAAATAAATTAAATTTTTAATGACACAATGATGATGTAGTGATTACCTCATTAATTACCGATTTAAATAAAATGAAAAGATAATGTAAAATATAAGGCTTAAACTTGTCAAAAACCTATTGGATGAGAATATTTAGAACCCTTATCACCTTATCCTCGAACTATATCATTTTGGGACCTTTTAAATCTTAAAATCACTTCATAATAATGTAACATTTCATTAGTTTCCAAGAGTGCCCCTCCTCTCCTCTTATAAAAGGCCCCCACCTCTACCACCTTATTCACACCTTCAAAGACTTTTGGCTCAGAAAAACTCTTCCCAAATACTCTCTCAACTTCCCTCTCTTACTCCTAGAAGCCTCACTTTGGGCAGAATTCTTCCCAAGGAATCCTTTGGCTCAAATAAAAAAGAGTTACCCGATTTTAAGGTAATGTCTTCTCTTATGTTATTTTGTTTTATTTTGATTCTCCAACCCCCTAAACTCTTTTAATTATTTTCTTTTGTAATAACACCAGTATCCTCAATATACTTGGATTTTTTTATGAGAAGGATTTTATTTACACTTACACACACCTTTGTCTAATGGTTAAAGAACATACTCTTTCTGTGGGTGGCGAATTACTCCCTCACGAAACGATGATTGTTCAATTTTCTATTAACACCTCTCATGGTGTCCATTATGATGACACTATTTTTATATATGATATATATTATGTTTTTTTTCTTATGATTCTTTATTTTTCATTTATTGCATACCTTTATGATTTCCATTATGGGTAAACATGATAATTTAATTTTAGGAAGTGAAGACTACCGCCCCCTCAAAGTGATTTGAATCATTAATGCCATATGTGGGATGTATAAAGGATGGAGTAAATGATATTATACATGATATTATACTGGAATTATAGTATAACTTTATATAATTATAATTTCATTCCATTAAATACGAAATATAAATGAAAGTAGTGTTCATGCGTACGTACGGCTTACCGTCTCCATGAACGGTGCATTTCATTTCTTACCTCTAAATGTTATGTAATATTATAAATTCATGTATATACTGGATATATATGATATATATGATATCTACATCATTAATATAAATCTGGATATAATGGATATTTCACCACATGAACAACTTGTAATTATAAGAAGTTTATTTTTGACTCAAGTACTAAAGATCGAAAAAATGACTATTATTAACTTAAATTATTACATAATGTTCATAACATGGCAATAAGTGATATAAAAGGAATAATTAACATGAAAAAGGTTTTTAATCAAATATAAATTAACACTAGTTTATTATTCAGGAGATTAATGAACGATCGAGTCAAGTCGGACACGAGGTAAGGGAACTTCTTAACCAAATTTCCATTCTTTGGGTTAATCTCCTACTTTCAAATTATGTCATGATATTATTATGTCCTATCTTGTATTTTTTACTTTATTTATGTGTACTTATAGTGAATACACATAATAGATCTATTTTATTTAAAAAATTATCTTTGTAAGGACTTCATCTCAATCTCTATTCACTGAGGCATATTTTGTTTTATAAACAAATTTCTTTTATACGGTGTATAAACCCCTTTGACTTTTACATTTATTCAAAAGGAATATTTTTATACGAAGCATTTTACTAAATGAAAAAAGGAATGTTTTTATTGTCGTACGTATGCGGCGACAACGACTTCTCCGCCGCTATGACCATTATTTGAGTTTCGTCTTCCTCAACAAGCCAAAACTTTTTTTAAATGAAAAATAAATACCATGTTTTAATTTTCTTTTATGTTGGTATTGAAAATGGTTTTGATAATGTTTTTATTATATCAATGTGTTTTATTGATATCTTGTGATTGAAATGTGGAAATTTTATGTTTCCTTTATGCATGTTTTATGTGATACGATTATGTTATGGTTTATGATATGTTTAAACCTGTTCATATGAGGAATGCATTGGACTTAATAAGTGACGGGTGGAGCCCACTATAGCTCCTTGATGCATCGGCAGGTCTCATGAGACAAAGTAGTGTCTTGTCAAGAGGAATTGAAAAAATCTTATTTGCATTCTTGGCACGAGGCCTTGGCTACATGGTTATGATAGTCGGCCATTATGCATTCCATCATTATTGAAGTGGTTATTGATATTTCATGTGATTATTCGACCAGTAGAATATCCATGTGAATAAGTAAATGTAATTATCTCATTTTACTTTTTCCAAATTATGTTGAAGTTCAAGTTTAAAAGGCTTTTGTTTTAGTGATACATTTCCTTAAATGTTTATGTTTATTTATGAAAGATTTCTCTATATTGTTATCCTTACTGAGCATCTGATCTCACCCCTTTCAATGTTTTATTTTTCCCAAGATGTGAAGAAATATTTTATAACTGACCTACAGGGATAGTCTTAAGGGGATAGAAGTGTGGACTATGGAGACTATGTTATTGGGATTTTTCATTTTATGATGTAAGGTAACATTTATGAATGTATCTAGTGTTTCCAAGTCTACTAAACTAATCGGTCTTTTGAGACTTGATCTTTTGTGATCATGACAATGTTACGCAGTAATTCACCGACTCTGGGTAACTGGGGTCGGGGCGTTACAATCATAGACTTCCTTCTGGCTGGTTTTTTCTCTATGTATAGCGGTCTCCAGAGTACCCCATATCAAGAAGTCCCATGTTCACCGTGAACTGGACAAATTTCGAGCTAGCCTGACATGGAAAAGATCCTCTACCCTTCCTCTCATCAAGGTCAAAGACAATGTTAAAATACCCTTCCAAAAAACTACAGGAGGTCCTCTGGGTTCCAAAAACTATGGTAGGTCCTCTAGGTCGAAGGATCCAAGCTCTTTCCATAAACACCTCCTTACTTGACTATCACAACTCCCATAAACAAATGATGCAAATAAGATCTTCATGTCTTTTGAGACCTTCACTGCAATGAATTGATCAACATAATCAATCAAATCCAAAGTGACCTCCCTATTCAAAAAAATCTAGATGTGCCGGTTCATCAGGTCCACATGCATAAATTCATGCATCTTTACCTTACAAAAAAAATCCTTCATTTTATCCATATTTTGTTTGTCCTTCAAGAATTCCACAATAGAAACCTTGTTTTTCATAACTTCTGAGGTAATGAAGTCTGTCTTTACCCAATCCCCCAGGCTAGAGGAGTTCCAAATGAGCATTGATAACATTAAGCAAGAAGAGGCTCGGTTTTGACCCTTGGAATCTCGGTCTTGTTGTTGTGAGTGGAGAAGCCCTCCCTAACTAGTATCGATCTCACACACATACGCACTCTAGGACTCTAAATTGGAGAATGGTAGCAAAGGGAGACTAAGGTTCTGGGGACTCAGCAAGCACCCATCACATTGCCTTTGAGTAAGATTGAGAGAGGGGTGTTTCCCCTGTATATCATTAAGATCAGAACAAACTGGACCAGGAAAGACCATGATAAAACCTTCGTCCAATCCAACATCAATTTTGTAGGGATAATTTGACACACAATTCGTAGCCACCAGATCCTTAGACATAGCAGGAAGGGGATTTGGTGAGGGAAGGAAGAGCACCTAGTTATCCTTTTTGGGAAAGAGGGAATATTGAAGTCTCTCCCATAACATGCCTACTAAGAGAAGATGATGAGGACTGAAGAAGAAAACAATGAGGCAAAAAATCCTTGAGAGTAGAGACTCTGATTTGAGTTCCACTGTGAACATACATAGGAGTATATGATGATTATGAGAAGAATAGGCCTAGGGAATGATAACTGGATCCTCCAATTGAGATTAAAAAATCACCATCTCTGTAACCTCTACCCGAGAATGGATGGGCACCAAACTACCATGTCTAGAAGGACGGATGGACTCATGTAGATGATCACTATCAACCTGACTTGATCCAACTGACCTATGACTTCTGAAAACCTGCCTTCAGTGTCCCTGAAGGCAACAAGAGGAGAAAAACCTGGGAAACATTGGGCAGATAGTTTCTTGACCCTACGCCACCACATCATGTACCCTTAATGTGATCTCTTCTAGAATTGGGGGAGAAATATCTAGTTATAAAAAAATTCTAGGAACAAGAATATCTTCACAAGAAAGGGCACGATCATATGCATAGAGGAAACCCCAATAGAGTCTCCAATGGCCTTTAGGAATGCATTGTTCTTTAAGGAAGAGGAAGGCTGGGGAGACCAACCTATACCACAACTTAGGAACATTCCTTCCCCTTGCGAGCCTCTATATACTAAGGATCCAAACTAAAACACCAGTGAATATATGATCTAGGATCTTTACACCATGCAAAAAAATAAATATTCTTCTGACTCTAACACCATATAAAAGGAAATATAGTGGATCGTTTTGATTAAAAAAGGTTTCTTTATGACTTTTCCATTCCTCTATGTTCTAAAAATCGAAAAAACATTATCCGAAGAAAAATTATCTTTCCCTAAAGATAATTTTTATGAAGAAAATTTCCCTTCTCTAACGAAATTTTTATCCTTACCATTTTTTTCATTATCTCATTTTATAATTTCTCATAACCAAACTCATTTTTCCCTATGTCTAAAATTCATAACATTAGTAAAAACCTTATAATCTTATAGTTACTTGGATATAGAGACTTATGAAATTCAGACTCTGAATTCTCTAAAATTCAGACACCAAATTCATTCAAATTTAGACTCTAAATTGTCTAAAATTCAGACTCCAAATTAACTGAAATTTAGAATCAGAATTCTCTAAAATTCAGACTCTGAATTCCATGAAATTTAGATTCTGAATTCTCTGAAATTAAGACTCTGAATTCCATATAAATAGGACTCTGAATTCCTTAGAACTCTGAATCAGAATTATTCAGAATTGAGACCCTGAATTCCTCAGTATTCAAAATTTGAATCCCACAGAATTCAGAATCGGAATTCCTCATAATTCAGATTCTGAATTCATTGGAATTCTGACTCCAGAAACTTTAAAATTCATATTATGAACCTTTTGAAAAAAATAATCTGAATATCCATGTCTTATAGATTCGGATTTTTTATGTAATCAGACTCCAAATTCTATTTTTCCTTAGACTTTGAATTATATTTTTCCTTAGACTATGGATATTCAGTTTTGGTTATGCCAATCAATTTTCCTTATACATCTTATTATTATGAAATCATGTCATCCAATCTATTTCTAATTAACTATTTATTGAGTGACACATGCACAGGTCCCTATGAGATTCAAGGAAAAATGTGACTATTGGAGAAGGGAGCAGACCATTGGAGTAATGCCTTTAAATAGGATCTCATTTGAATGAACTCAACACTAATCCATAAATAAAGATATTACATGTTGTGAAGTGATTTCTAGGGAGAGACTCTCATACTTTGTGTAGATCTAAACATCTTGTTTAGCTTGCTTTGTGTGACTCTGATTGTTGCTGAGTACAATCGAGGGATTCCGAGGATAGGAATACAGAGGTTCTGGCTACCTTAAATCTCAAGGACTTGTGGGGATATCAAGATAGATTCCAATATTCCTATCAAGGTATTACCCTAGTGTGTGTAAGAAAGACTTTCTTGAAAATGTAAATTAAGGGACCCTTATCCAAGGTTGTTGGATACCCTACACTTTGGGTTAAAATATTTCCTACTTGTTACTTGTTTTGTTCCAAGTTTTATATTTGTTGTATTTTGATAAAGGAATAAAGTATAACTTTCTTATACTTTTATTAACTCTGATAAATAAGATTCTATACTCTTTAAGGTAGAATATTTTCCAACATAAACTTTCCTTAAGTTTCATTTCCAGAACCATATTTCAGGAACCTATGTAAAAAAACATAAGATCATAAAAAGGTTTTATAAATTTACCTTGTTTAACATTGTTAAACATCATTTTTCCTTAAGGTTAAAAACGAAAGTTTTTAAACTTACAATTCACCCCCTCTTGTAATTGAGCATCTACATATACTATTTGGATTATATAATTAGTATCAGATCTGGTCTATGAAATACTTATACTCACATATATGTTTTCTTTCTCAAACTTTCCTTATTCTAAATATTCTTGTTTAACTTTTATTTGTTATGTTTTTCTTAGAGATTGTTATCTTTTTTTATAAACATTGTCTATTAACATGTTTTTTGTGGAAAATAATTTTCTTATAGAATAGAATGAATGAATGTCGGTACTATTGATAATCTAAAACCTACTAGACCACCTATTTTCGATGGTAATGATTATGAGTACTGTATAGATAGAATGAAGACATTTGTTATTAACACCGGAGTAGACAATTTTTTTATGTTCACAGGATACTACAAAATTCCAGGCAAGGAAGTCAGAACTTTTACAAACCACAAAAAATAAGAATATCAACTAAACTACAAGGTATGCAATACTCTATTGTGTTCTAGGACCAGGAATATATATAGTCAAATATCTTCTTGTGAATCTTCCAACTGTATCAAGAAGAAACTAGATGTTACACAGTTTGGTACTTCTAAAGTGATAGAAACTAGAAGAGCTATCTTGAGAGCTGAATATCATGGATTTCTTTTTTCATATAGAGATCCAGTTTGCAAAGTATAAAAAATATTTATGACTATCATCAATAGTCTTCAATCTATGGGAGAGAAAGGTTTGGATGATGATGCTCTTTTGGAAAAGATAATTGACATCATTCCAAATTAGTGGGAATCAAAAAAGGAAAGATATTGATGAGAATAGGAAAGTATCTCAAATTACCCTTGATGAATTGTTTCAAACTCTTCTTCAACATGGAACCAGAATAAAAAGAGTTGCTGATATGAATAGGAAGAAGAATGGAAATGGAATTTTAGCTTTTACTAATACTAAATCCAATACTTTGGAAAGGGTTACAATATCTAATTCTAAGAAAGTCATTATTCTATCTGAGTCTAGTGAAAGTGAACATTATGATAATGAATTAGCTAACCTTGCACAAAGGATGCAAAAGATAGTTGGGAATAAATAATTTCAGTATAAATAAAATAAAAAAGGAAGTAAGTAAAAGAAAGATTCATAATCCACTTGTTATTAATGTAAAATAGCCCAACAGATCAGGATAGACTATTATATGCTTAAGAAAAAATATACAAAATAAAATCATTTTGAGAGAAATAGTAAGAAGTATTAAAAGACTACGGCTAAGAATGTTTTAAAAATAAATGACACCTAGAGTGCTAGTGGTGTGGCCTCTTTAGATGAATCTTTAGAGTATGAATCCTCTGGTCAAAAGAATATTGGTCTACTATCCAAATTACACATTGAAAATCACTATAGTATGGCTAAGGTACACAACCATAATTCCTCAACCAATATTTATTTAAATGAAAAAAATTATAATGAATAATATTATGAATATTTAGATGATTAATATTCCTCATTAGAAGATAATACCTTACCATCATTTGAATAAGTATCTAGATTTTCTAAACTTCTTGAGAATGAAAATTGTAAGATAAAAAAGAAGTTAGAGAAAGCAAATTCTAGAATTTCTATTTTAACTAAAGAAGTATCAGATCCTTATAAGGATCTTGATCAAAAAACGTTTGACCTTGAAAGTGTTTCTAAAAACATTTAGGAAGTTATTTCTAATAAGGATAAACTTTCTAAGGTAGTTAAAAATTTTATTTCTAAGAAAAATATTTTAGAGGCTAACTCGAGTTCAAAATCTAATAACCTTGAAGATAAAAACTTGGTTATTAAACTAAAGTAAGAAATATTTTCCTTAATAAAATTTCTATCAATCTTTACCTCTGGTAAGGAAGATTTTGACAAGATGTATTCCCAAATTTGTACTTTAAGGAATCATTTTGGATTGGGTTATAATAATTCAAAACCAGTTTCTAGTAAAAACTATTTTGTTCCCAAAAGTGCTCCATTTTGTACTAAATATTATTGTGGTGGAAATTGGGAGAAAATTTGTTCTCTAAACAAAACTCAATCATTATGATTTAATAAAGCTTATTTGTTTAAGAAAATGAGGATTCCTAAAATATTACTTTTATAAATTTCTAGATCCAAGATAGATATGGATTCCAAAATTCTAAGTCTTTTATTTCCAAGAAAAAAAAGTAAGTACCAACAGAAATACATGGTATGTGGATAGTGGATGTTCCTGGCATATGATTGGTAAAAACATCTTTGAAAATATTATCAAGAAAAAAGGAGGAAATGTAACTTTTGGAAATAATTCTGAGGGAAAAATTTTTGGCATAGGTAATATTATTTTTCTTGTAAAAACATTAATTTAAAATGTTTTATTTGTTATGGGTCTTAAGAAAAACCTCATTAGAATAAGTCAATTGTGTGATGAAGGTTGCCCTATGAATTTTAAAAATCATAAATTCTTAGTACACAATTCCAAGGAAGAGATTATTATTTCTTCCCATAGGTAAGAGAATTTATACACATTAATGTTATAATACCTTAGGAGCCAAGATCTACCTTTCCTTAGTGAAATGAAAGATAAATCTTGGCTATCACATAGAAGGTTAGGACGCTGTAATCTTAGGAACCTATGAAAACTATCAATTAAAAGACTTGTTAAGATCTATCAGAGCTTAGATTTGATCCTTCAAAAGTCTGGGATCCTTTTAATTATGGCCAAAAACATAAATAAAGTTTTAAATAAATTGGTGAAATCTCAACTTTTGATGCATTACAGTTAGTACATATGGATCTTTTTGTTCTAACACAAACTGGAAGTATTGTAGGAAAATATTATGTATTTTTCTTAGTTGATGATTACATTAGATTTACGTGGGTCTATTTTCTAACAAATAAATCTGAAGCTTTTTATTATTTTAAAACTCTTAGAGACCAAGTTAAAAATGAGAAAAACCTTTCATTGATTACTATTCATAGTGATCATGGAGGAGAATTTCAAAAATTCAGATTTTGAAACTTGTTTATAGTAAAAAAAGGAATTAATCATAACTTATTAGCTCCAAGAACTCCTCAATAGAATGGTGTTGTTGAAAGAAGAACTAAAATTATTCAAGAGATATCTAGAACCATGTTCAGTGAATATTCTATAGCTAAACACTTTTGGGATGAAGTTGTCAGTACTTATTTTTATACTATAAATTGAGTTTTAATAAAACATTTTCTTAAAAAAACACCTTATGAATTATGGAATGGTAGAAAATATAGAATTTCTTACATCAAAGTATTTGGTTGCAAAGTATTCATCCTGAATACTAAACATAACCTACATAAATTTTCACCCAAATCTGATGAGGGAATTTTCCTAGGCTAATCCACAACTTCTATGGCCTATAGAGTTTTTAGTAAGAATACTTGTACTATTGAGGAAACATTTCATATTAAATTTAATTAAACTGATCCTTTTTTTAAACAACCCCAACCTACATCTTTGGATGTCTTATCAAAAACCGAGGATCAACCTTTGATAGAAGATTCTTATAATAAGGAAAATTATTAGAAAAATATTTCTTAAGAATTTACCCCAGAATATTTCCTACCATGTGTTGATGAAAAAGTTTTACAAAACCCAAACTAGTTGTTTCTTAAGAATCATCCCAGTGATAGTATCATTAGTGATGTAAATCAACCTGTAAGGACTAGAAATTCCTTATGAAATGAAATTGAACATCTTTCAATCCTTACCCAATTAGAACCAAAAAAGTATCGATGAAACTTTAGGTGATGATGATTGGATTAAATCCATATAATATGAGCTACAAGAATTCGAAAGGAACAATTTCTGGACCTTGGTTGAAAGACCTAAGAAAAAATCTGTAATTGGAGTAAAACGGGTCTTCATAAATAAGTGTGATGAAAATGGAATCATAGTAAGACAAAAATCTAGATTTGTTGCTAAATGATATAATCAACAAGAAGGAATAGACTATGAAGAAACTTATAATCAAGTAGCTAGACTTGATTCTATTCACATTTTACTTTCCTTTGCAGCATTCTTCAATTTTAAACTTTTTCAAAAGGATGTAAAGTGTATTTTACTTAACAGATATGTTCAAGAGGAAGATCATGTTGAACAAACTCCTAGTTTTGAAGACACAAAATATCCTGAACTTGTTTTCAAACATACTAAAGCCCTATATGGACTTAAAAAATCTCCTAGAGCTTTGTATGATAGACCTAAAAGATTTTAGTTACAAAAAGATTATGTTAAGGGAACTACTGATCCAACTCTTTTTATAAAGAAAGAAAATAAAAATGTTTTGATTGTTCAAATTTATGTTGATGACATTATTTTTTTTCAACATAGCAATATTTGGCTGATTCCTTTGTGAATCTAATAAAATATGAGTTTGAAATGAGTATGATGGGTAAGTTAACATTTTTCTTATGTTTTTAAATATCTAAAAAACTATAAGGAACCTATATATCACAACATATGTATATTGATAATATTATTAAAAAATAAGGGTATCACAATAGAAAAAGTATAAGTACTCCAATCGGTACCTCAAATTCTATTGATCTTGATGAAGCTGGGAAACTAGTATATCAAGAATCATTTAGAGGTATGATAGGAAGTTTTCTATACATGATATCTAGTCAGAAAGATTTAATTTTTTCATTATTCTTATTTGTAAGACATCAATCTAATCCAAAGGAATCCCATTTAAAAGTAGTTAAAAGAATATTTCTCTATTTAAAGGGAATCATAGATTTAGGAATTTTCTATACTTCTGGAAATGATTTTGTTTTAAAAAGTTTTTCAGATACAGATTTTTGAGGATGTAAAATGTATAAAAAAGTACATCTAAAACTTGAAATTTTTTAGGATGTTCATTAGTTTCTTGGTCATGAAAAAAACAATACTCAATAGCACTTTGTACTGCCAAAGATGAATATGTAGCAGCTAGAAGTTTTTGTGCTCAAGTGTTGTGGATGCAACACACACTCACAAACTATGGAATGAGTTTTTACCAAAACAAAGATATTGTGTGATAACACTAGTGAAATTTCCCTAAGAAAAAATATTTCACATCACTCTCATTCAAAACACATATATATTAGGCATCACTTTCTTAGGGAGCACAAACTCAAAGGAGATATCATTCTTCAATTTATCAGAACTCAAGATCAACTTGCTGATATTTTTACAAAATGATTACCCTTCGATAGATTTGAAAACATTAAACAAAAGGTAGGAATGATAATTTTATGGTAATCTTCCATATTATTTTTTTTTTGAAATCTATCTCCTTACATTGAGAAACTCTTTTTCATAGGGGGGGTACATTTTCCTGTCAACCAAATAATTTTTTGTAATCAAAATTTTTCCTTAATCAAATTTAACATAATAAAAAATTTTCCTTAATCAAATTTTTCATAATCAATTGTTTTCCTTAATAAATTTTTTCGTTACCAAATTTTTCTGAAACTCAAAATTCCAGAACCAATATTTCCTTTTCTTAAAAAAAATTCTAGAACCTAATGTTCTACAAGAATAATTTTTTACATTATTGAAAAACTTCCTAGAAACCCAAAAGGTGTGTTCCTTATATAAGTTATATTAATTGAATTTTTACTTTTTTGTCTTTTTATCTTCTTTTAATAAAATTTTTCAGATTCCCTTTCCTTAAATCATAATTTTTATCTAAAAACCTAAAAAGATTAGAACCTACCAAATCCTTATTTGTCTTTCATATCAACCATCAGATCAGGTTGTTTTTGTTTCAACCATTGGATCAAATTAGGAACTTGAACCATTTCTTTGACGCATATATAAAGGCCCCTTATTTCTCATCCCACGTCATTTTTCATGTTTTTCAGCCTCGATGCTTTTCCTCTCTTTAAAAGGATCCTTCCGAATTTCTGAGTTTTCATAAATTATGGATGTATTTGGAAGTCACTCCTCGGAAGAAAATGTCTTCAGTCAAGGAAATATCAAAATGGAAAATTTATATAGAATTCTTTGTATATCTGAGGTTCTTTAAGAAGTATAATTATCTCATTACGCAAAATATTAAGTTGAATGGATGGGAAAGATTTTGTGTAGCCAAACTGAAAGGACATGATCCAGTTTAACCACAGTTTCTTGTTTAATTTTATGAAACTGTAGGTTTTTTTAATGAAGTAGGGAGAGATATGTTTTTATTCAAGAGTTATGGGAAAACATATTCCCTTTTTTTAATATGATTGCAAGTATTATTGGAATTCCTTATAAAGGGAATCCATTTTCTACACTCACAAGCTACCAGATAAATCAGAAATCTTGGAGAAGGAGAAAACATTAGAGTTCCTTATAATAAAAGAAGTAAAAACACGGATGACATACCATCTATCAATGAATTTCAAGATTCTAGATTTATGGGTTCTTGTTTTTATAATTTTGAGAAAAGGAGATAAGGACTCCATAGAGAAAAGTGATATCTATGTTTTTGATTTTCTAATAAAATTGAGGAAGATAAATTTGGTGAATTACATCCTGATGATGATTTCAAATATCACGAATTGGACCCTCAAATGGAAAATTATCATGTATCCATCAATTCTATCCAAAGTCTTAGTTCTATTCCTAGATTCATTCAAAATACCCTATAGCTCTATGCCCAAAACCTTCAAGATTTTTTTGCTAAGTGATGACACCCTGAGGAGGATTAAGGTTGGTTTCAATAGAAAATTTAGAGAATATTATGATCTATAAGAAAGAAAAATTGAAGCCTTAGTAAATAAGGCAGAAGTAGCAGAGACTTCTAATAAATCACTAAAGAAGATAATGAAAAAGGAACTAGAAACCAAAGAGAAGCCTTCAATTCCGGAACGTTAGTCTGCACCCCCAAAGCTAATGAAGCAAAAAAACTACCCTGATGATGTTTTTGCGAAGTGTAGGGATGAGAAGAAAAATAAGAAGGAAGGGGATCCTAGCTTTGTCCTAGATACTGCGGAGGCAAAGGCATTGAAAATGAAGGCTGCTAAGTAATATGAAAGACAAGAAATGAAAAAGAAGAAAAAAAAGAAAATTTCTAAGGCAGAAATTGTTCAATCTGTTCTCAAGGACACTGAGAAAGCTTCCGAACAAATCCATGTACTAGAATACATTATACAAGAATTTGTACCAGTGACTCCAAGAAAGAAGATGGTAAATCCTGAACCTAATTTATATAAAGAAATATTTCAAGAAGAGGATGTAGAAGAAGAAGGAGGAGGAGGAAGAGGATGAGATCATAGTGATGATATGATAAGAAAAGATGAAGAATATCATGAGAAGGAAAGACCTTATGAAAAGCTATCGATCCGAACTTCCTAGGATGAATAAACCAAAATTATTTCTCATTGAAAAGAGGATGAAGGACATGAAAATGTTAATAAACCATATGATAATGAAAGCAGCATTCAATGTTTTGTTCAACCAAATGATCTTGTTGGAAATACTAAGAAAGAAAAGGTTGATGTAGATAAAATCGTCTAAGTGTAGGATCAAAATAAGAATGTAGATGCTCAATATACAAGAGGGGAGGTGAATTTTATACTTTAAAAATTCCTTTGGAATCTTTAAAGTTATGTTTAACAAGGTTAAACAAACATTCTTAAGACCTCTTAAAGAAACCTTTTCTAGTTTCTTCAGAGAAAGATTTTACCTTAAAGAATATAGAATCTGTAATATAATCAGAGTAACGGAATTACAAATTATAAGAAGGTTATACTTATTAACTTTAACAAAGTTACAAAAATAGCAACAGAATTAAAACAACTTGTAATAGTAAACAAGTAACAATAAGATTCTTTTAACCCAATGATAAGGGTATCCAACAACCTTGGATAAAGGTCCCTTGATTTATACTTTCAAGAAAGTTTGTATTACCCAAACCCAGGTAAGACTTCAATCTCAAGATCAGTATCTTTCTTGCTATCCCCACAAGCCCTCGATTTAGAAGGAAATTGGAACCTCTGTCTTCCAAACCCGGAAGCCCACGGTCAGCACGATCGGAGTCTGCACTAAGCAAGTCTGAACAAGTTGTTCACGCCTGAACAAGTTGTTCATGCCTGAACAAGTTGTTCACGAAATCCACATGAAGCACTGAGAGTTTTAAGAGACTCTCTCTCCAGAAATCACTTTACAGATTTATCACATGCAAGTGTCAATGTTGTAGTATTTTTCTCATTCAAATGGGCTTTTATTTATAGGCACAACTCCCCAACAGTCAGATCATCTCTAACAGTCATATTTTCTGAAAATTTCGGAGGGACCTGGACACATGGAAAACATACAATGGACAGTTTATAACAAATTGTATGACATTGTATCGAGTAACAAAAATGATGTTAAGTATAAGAGAACTTAGAATCTTATATCATTGGAATGATACATTTGTATACATTAAAATTATCAAGACAATGTAATCTTAAGAAATAAGTAAAATAGGTTCTTATAAATAACATTATCAGGAAAAAGGAATCATAAAATTGGAGTCACATATACACTAGATTCAGTATTGAAAATCCGCATCACATACACACCGGAATCGGTATTGAAAACCGGCATCACATATACACCGGAATCGGTATTGAAAATCGACATCACATATACACTGGAATTGGAATCATAAAAACTGAATCATATATACACTAGATTCGGAATCATAAAACTGAATCATATATACACCGGATTCAGAATCATAAAAACTAAATCATATATACACCGGATTCAGAATCATAAAAACTGAATCATATATACACGGATTCAAAATCATAAAAACTGAATGAAAAATCTTAATGACAGATCTGTAAGTATAAAAGAATGGAAAATCAGAATGACAATTCTGTAAGTCTAACATAATGTAAAAATTTAATGATATATTTGCAAGCATAACAGAATTACAATTCCAGATCTTAAAAAAATACAAAACTTAAAAATATTCAGAACTTAGAAAAGGTGTTTGTGATTTTCAAAACATAAGACCATAAAGAATGGAGAAGTCATAAGATATACTTATTAACTCAACAATCTCCCCCTTTTTGGAAATCACAAAAAACTTTTCTAAAGAAGAATATACTGACCTAGATAAACAAGTAATAAGAACTTATCTCCCCCTTTGAATGAGATTATAAATGAATATGACTAACTCCCCCTTAGGTCATGTTTCCCAAGGATCGTATTCATGATCTTTAAAGTATGGGTTTTCTTAAGGGAATAACTCCCCATTAGATAAAAAATCTATTCTTAAAAGAAAAATCCCCCTTACATGGAGATTTTCCTTTCTTTCCAAAATCCCTCTTAATAGATTCTCCCACACGGATATTAAATTCTTCCTTTAAATAAATTCTCCCCCTTTGTGATTTTCAAAAAGAGAGAAAGGAATGGAGAAGTATAAGATATACCTGAAAGGTTAAGAGAGTATATATTTGAGAACAAAATAAATATATGTATGAAACTTCTTAA
The DNA here is from genome assembly GCA_963277665.1 of Viscum album. Classification (NCBI taxonomy): domain Eukaryota; kingdom Viridiplantae; phylum Streptophyta; class Magnoliopsida; order Santalales; family Viscaceae; genus Viscum; species Viscum album. The sequence continues at coordinate 1,103,395,751 of OY728155.1, read as the reverse complement.
GAAAATTTTAGAAATGAGGTTTATATTAGAACAAAACATCGGAATGTAAAGAAAAATAATCCACTCTTCTTCTGATCAGACAACATCTTCTTTATCGGGGCTTTGATCTTCTTGACTTCCTTATGATAATCTTGAAACTTCTTCAGCAAGATCTCTTGATCCTAGTTCTTTTTTTCTAAATCCAAAATCCTTTCTTCTTGAGCAGCAACCTTTTTCTCTAATTCAGCTCTGACTTCCTTTTCACTACTAACATATCGGAAAATAGAATTGAGTTGACTACCCTTCTCAGATATTAAAGCTTTAACCTTATTGAATCTGGTTTCACAAGAATTAAAAGCTCCCTTTGTTGAATCTATGAAATATCCAAAATATCTGAGTTCTTCATTGATGGTTTGTGTGCGGTTAAAGACCTTCTTACAAGTTACCTTCTAGGCTTTGTAATCAATAAAAAGATTACTGAAGTCTTATTCTTTCTTGACAACCATGTCCATAATCATATTGGTCGATTCCGTCTCTTGGTTTAGGGTTTCTTGTATCATTTGTCTCTGGGCATCTATGTTTGCAAGAACCGGAATTGTTCTCACCAACTTTCATAAAGATAGCTTGACAATGTCATTTTTGACAGATAAATAGGACTCTGATCCTAAAACATCTTTCCCTTTCTCAACTCCTTTTGGAGTTAAGGAAGTTGGTCTTTCTAATCTCTTGGAGGACTTCTGAGGCGTTTCTTTATCATATGAGACAACCATGACACTTTTACGTTTGAGAGAATTTCAAACAAGATATTGTTCATCTGTAACTTGGATAACATTTAGACCTCCCTGTTCATTTTCTTCTTTTTCAGACTCATGTTGTTGAGATCCTCCTTTTCCCTCTTCTTGTTGGAATTATTCCTCTTCTTCACCTTTTTGTTCAACTTGTTCTTTCTTTACTTCTTCTTCTAGTTAAAATTCAACTTTTTCCTCATCTTTAACTTCAACCTCATCTTCATCTTCAACTTCTTCCTCTACTTCTTTTTCTTCCTCAAGTTCTTCTTCAATTTTTTCTTTTACTTGTTCTACTGAAACAAATTTGGAAACTGAACTCGAAGGAGTTCCAACATAATCATCCACTTCTCTTAAAACATCATCATCATCTTCTTGGACTATCTGATCTTCTACTTCTTGAACAGGTTCTGATAAAGCTAGGACTTTCTTGGATTTCTGAATTTCTGGAGTGGACACTGGTTTCTTATAAGAAACGTTAGATTCCTAAACTTGTTGAGACTTATTTTCCATGGCTTTCAATAAAGACCGGCACACTAGGGATTCTGAGGATTTTTTCTTTACCTTATTCTCCTTCTATTATTTTTTAATATTTTTAGGTTGCTTGATTTTTAGAGCCTTAGCCTCTGCTGGATTCAAACCAAAAGAAGGATCTCCTCCCTTTCAAGTGGCTACCATTTCTATCCACTTTGCAATGGTTGCATCTGAATAAGCTTTTGGTTTCTTAGCAGGAAAAGGTGTGGATACTAGGACATCAGGAACTGGTACTGGCAAGATTTGTTCACTACTAGAAAATGGACCTATCCCCATGGTTTTCCAAAACGTGGGTATAGGTGAATTTTCAAGACCTATACCCACAGTTTCCCAAAACCGTGGGGATAGGTCCTGAAAAGTGACCTATACCCAGGGTTTCCCAAAACCGTGGGTATAGGGTTACCTATCCCCACGGTTTTGGGGAAAACCATGGGGATAGGCCTGGGTTAAAATATCTATACCCACGGTTATAAAAAACTGTGGGTATAGGTCATTTTTTTGTGCGCGGGAAAAAAAAATTTCGTCGGAAGGAACTTTTTTTTGGCGGGAACCCTATACCCACGGTTCATCCCACTATACCCACAGTTTTTATAACTATATTTAACTATATATATATATACATATAGGTGATGTTAGGGTAGTGTTTAGACATGGTGTTTGCAGCGAAGAGGTTGCAGGATCGAAACTCGACGCCTGCATTATTTTAGGACCTACACCCACGATTTTTAAATCGTGAGTAAAAGCCATTGACACCATGGCAATTGGCTATTTTTCGGCGATACGGTGGCAGGAAACCTATACCCGTGGTTTTGAGGAACTATGGGTATAGGTTGGGGACCTATACCGACACCGTTCCAGCCCACGGTTCCCAAAACTGTGGGTATAGGCTATACCCACGGTTTTGGGGGCTATACCCATGGTTTTGAACCGTGGGTATAGGTCGTTTTTCCAGTAGTGGTTCTTCAAGTTTTCTTTTCTTAGATATTGTCTTTGAAGATTCCAAAACATCACCCTTGTCCTAAACAACTATTTCTTCAATGTTTTTGGATTCTGGGATAAACTCTACCTTCATCCTCCTTAGAGTGTTGTCACTAAGAAACAATATCTTAAACGGCTTCGAGACTGATCAACAAGGAACATTCAGCTCTTGAAGACATATAACAATTATCATGAAAATAGTTGAAGGGTATATAAGGATCTGAGATATGATAGATCCATTTTTAATTGCTTGGATGGTAAGAAAGATGTATTTCACCAAGTTGATCTTCCTTAGGTTTACAAGAAATTCTAAGAGAAATATATCACATATCTTTAAGGAATCCTTATCTCCCTTTCTTGGAATAAGAAATCCTTGTATCCAAAGGGCTACCATTTTGTGATTCGTTGAGAGATTCTTGATCTTCAGATTCTTAACAAATTTAAGACCAAGAAAATCTAGAGCCTTGGACTTTTAAAAAGAACCTTCCTTCTCAGGAAATTTTTGAGAGCAAAGAAGAGCTTCCCCTTCATACAGAATATTGAGAACATTTGCTTCCTTCTTGTAAGGAACTTCATATGTCTTATCATATAACTTGAACTTAAATAGATCCTTACCATCATTTTGGAAGAAAGAAACTGATTCATAGAATTGAATAAGGAGATCAGGATAAACCGGATCCTGATATTTCTCCTTAGCAACACAGACACTATACCATCTATTAGACCTTATCACTTTAGAAATGACGGAGTCATATTTCTCAAATAACTTAAGACATACCAAACTTTCTCTAAAGATTGACCAATCCTTTATCTCCTTTCTAATCGACATCTGATCTGGTGAGGATTCTGAAGTCATTCGGAGAAAGAAAACTTCGAAATAAAAGCTTTGATGACAACATAATTTCGGCACTGAGATCAGTAAAGATGGCGTGATACTTGAAAATGAGGAACCCCTTATATAGACATGGCTATGACTTTTCAACTTCCATAAGATAATCAAATGGATAACAAAAAACTGATCTGATCTAACAGTTGATAATGGATATAGAAAATATGAATTCTGATCTTTTGAAGTAAGGTAAACTAGATTTTAATAAATTTTGAAATACCATCAACTAAAAAATAAGATAAAGAAAATAAGGATTAATAAAGACTACATTTTTAAATACTTTGAGAGATTTATCGGTATTATAAGAATTTCTCTTGGGAGTTTTTAAATCTGAAATTTTCAAATCTGAGAATTTCAAATCCGAAATTTTCAAATCCAGAAAATAAACAAACATTTGTACTCCCCCCGAAATAAGGAGTAGTTTAATGTTTAGAGATGATTTAAACAAGAAATAGATATGAATGATTACATTACATAAATCATTCCTAGTTTCTATTTAATGTATTCAAATCTATCAGAAGGTAATGGTTTTGTAAAAATATCAGCAAGTTGCTCTTGTGTTCTGATGAATTGAAGAATAATATCTTCTTTAAGTGTGTGATCCCTAAGAAAGTGATGTCTAATATCTATGTGCTTTGAACAAGAGTTATGTGTAGGGTTATTGCTTAGGGAAATGGAACTTGTTTTGTCACACATAATTTGAGTCTCATTAAAACTCATACCATAGTCTGTGAGTGTGTGTTGCATCCACAACACTTGAGCACAACAACTTCTATCTGCTACATATTCAGCTTTAGTAGTGGGAAGTGCTACAAATGTTTGTTTCTTGAAAGACTAAGAAACTAAGGAATCTCCTAAGAAATGACAAGTTCCGGATGTACTTTTTCTATCCATTTTTCAACCACCAAAATCAGCATCTGAAAAACTTTTAAGTTCAAAATCATTTCCAGAGGAATAAAATAGTCCCAAATCTAAAGTTCCCATTCAATACTGGAAAATTATTTTTACGGATTTTAAATGGGATTATTTAGGATTTTCATTATATCTTGCACATAATAATACTGACAACATTAATTTAGGTCGACTAGCTGTTAAGTACAGTAAACTTTCTATCATCCCTCTATAAGATGTTTGATCTATAGGTTTCCCTGCTTCATCAATATCAAGAGTATTAGAGGTTCCAATAGAAGTACTTATACTCTTAGTGTTTTCATACCTGAACTTTCTTAGAAGATCTTTGATATACTTATGTTGATATATGTAAGTTCCCTCTAGTTTTTGTGAAATTTGAAAACCAAGAAAAACAATTAACTCACCCATCATACTCATTTCAAACTCAGATTTCATAAGATTTGCAAAGGAATTAGTTAAGGATTGATGAGTTGATATAAAGATGATGTCATCAACATAAATTTGAACAATCAAAACATATTTATCATTTTTCTTAATGAAAAGGATTGGATCTATATTTCCCTTAACATAGTTATTTTGAAGCAAAAATCCTGAAAGTCTATCATACCAAGCTCTAGGGGCTTGTTTAAGTCCATATAAAGGTTTGGTAAGTTTATAAACATGATTAGGATATTTTTTATCTTCAAATCTAGTGGTTTGATCTGCATAGACTTCCTCTTGTACATAACTGCTAAGAAAAGTACACTTAACATCCATTTGAAAGAGTTTAAAATTAAAGAATGCTGTAAAGGATAGAAGAATAAGAATATATTCAAGTATTTCTATAAGGGCATAGGTTTCTTCATAGTCTATGCCTTCTTGTTGGTTATATCCTTTTTCAACTAATCTTGATTTATTTCTAACAATGAATCCATTTTCATCGTATTTGTTTCTAAAAACCCATTTTACTCTAATAACCGAAGTTTCCTTAGGTTTTTTAACTAGGGTCCAAACTTGATTCCTTACGAATTCATTGAGTTTATCTTGCATAGCCTTTATCCAATATTCATCACCCAAGGCTTCTTTAGAAGTATTTAGTTCAAATTGGGAAAAGGAAAGAAAATAAGTTCAACTTCATTTCTTAAAGAACTTCTAGTTCTTATTAGTTGATTAACATTTTCAATGATATTATCACTAGGATGATTCCTAAGTAACAACTGGCTTGGATTTTGAAAAACTTTTTCATCAACATAAGGTAGAAAATATTCCGGGGTAAATGTTTCAGAGACATTTTCTCCAACATTAACTTTGTCTGAAAATATCTTCTATCAAAGGTTGGTGATCAGTTTTAGAAAATATATCAGCAAAAGATTTAGGTTGTTTGAAAACGAAAGTATCATTTTCATCAAAATTAGCATGTACTATTTCTTCCATAGTACAAGTGTTTTTATTAAAAACTTTATATGCCTTAGAGTTAGTAGAGTAACCTAAGAAAATTCCTTCATCGGATTTGGGTGAATTTTTTTTAAGTTATCCTTGGTATTAATGATAAATACTTTGCACCCAAAAACATTGAAGTAAAAAATTTTTGGATTTTGGGCAGTCCATAACTCATAAGGTGTTTTATTATGAAATGGTCTTATTAAAACTCGATTTATAGTATAACAAGCAGTACTTACAGCTTCATCCCAAAAATGTTTTTCTATAGAATATTCACTCAACATGGTTCTTGTCATCTCTTGAAGAATACAAATTCTTCTTTCGACAACATCATTTTATTGAGGAATTCTTGGAGCTGAGAAGTTGTGAGTAATACATTTTTTACTACAAAAAGTTTCGAAATTAGAATTTTCAAATTCTCCACCATGATAACTATGAATAGTTATCAATGGTATGTTTTTCTCATTTTTAACTTGAGCTCTAAAGATTTTGAAATAAGAAAAAGCTTCAGATTTCATTGTGAGAAAATAGACCCAAGTAAATCTAGTGTAGTCATCAACTTGGAGAAACACATAGTATTTTCCTCCAATACTTCCAGTTTGTGTTGGACCAAATAAATCCATATACACTAACTGTAATTCATTAGAGGTTGTAACTTCACTTATAGGTTTAAATATAGATTTATGTTGCTTTCCATATTGACAAGGATCACAGACTTCTAAAGAATCAAACTTAAGTTCTGGTAGATCCTAAACAAGTTCTTTCTTAGAATGATTACTTAGATTCCTTAAGTTATAGTGTCCTAGTCTCCTATGAAAAATCCATGATTGATCTTCAAATGCACCAAGGAAAGGTAGATCTTGACTTCTAATGTCTTCTAGGATTGAGGTGTACACATTCTCATGTCAAAGGGCATAGAAAATAAACTCATCCTTGGAATTGTGAACTAAACATTTATAATTTCTAAAATTCACAAAGTTACCTTCATCACAAAATTGACTTATGCTTACGAGGTTGTGCCTAAGGCCTTTTACAAAAAGAACATTTGAAATAACATCTTTACCAAGAATAATAATGTTACCAATACTGAAAATTTCTCCTTGAGAGTTATCACCAAAATTTACCTTTCCACCTTTAGTTTTTAAAATCTTCTTGAAAGAGTATTTGTTACCATTCATGTACTAGGAACATCCACTATCCATATACCAAAGGTTGTTGGTACTTTCTTCATTTTCCTGAAAAATAAAGAGTTAGGTTTTCGGAATCCAAACTCGCTTGGATATGGAATTATTTGATAATAAGAGTTTGGGTAACCAAATTTGTTTAGAAAAATAAGCTTTATGAAATCCAAGTGATTTCACATTATTTAAAGAGCAGTTTTTCTTCCAATGCCCACCACTTTGACATTTAGTACAAAAAGGGGATCTAGAAGGAACAAAATAATTATTTTTAAAAACATTTTTTCTTGAGAATAACCTAAACCCTGATTATTCCCATAAGGTCGGATCTGAGAATACATATTGTCAAAATTTTCCTTACCAGAAGTGAATTTTACAAGAAGTTTCTTCAAGGAAAATATTTCAGATTTTAGCCTCAGGACTAAATTCTTATCCTCAATAATAATAGATTTATAGTTAAGTTTATCCTCTAAAACATCTTTTTAAAAAAAAATTCTTAAGATCCTGAGAAATTTTATCCTTCTCAGAATTAACTTCACCAAGTTTCTTAGAAAGATTTTAAAAAAAAACATTTTTCTCATCAAGATATTTTGAATGATCTAAAATTTATTTTGATAAAATAGATTCTCTAGAATTTTCTTTATCAAGTTTCTTAGAAACATTATAATTTATCTTTTATAACATCTTAGAAAATATAGAAACTTCCTCATAGGAATGCAAATAATTATCATTATCTGATGAAGAAGATTCTTCATCTGAATAGAAGTCTCTATCTGGAAAATTTTTATTTAAAGACATATTGGTTAAAGATTTAGCAGTTCATACCATAGCCATATGACAATGATTTTGAAATGGAGCTCTTGATATTAGACCAATATTATTTTTTCCAGAAGATTCATCAGAAGAATCTCCACCACTGACACTCCAAGTGTCATTGGATTTCAATACATTCTTATGCTTTGATTTTTAGAACTTCTTCTTGTTTCTTTCATAATTTATATCTTTCTTGTCTCTCTTTTTGAGTAGTGGACAATCAGGTTTGATATGACCAGTTCTTCTACATTCATAGCATGCCACTTCTCCATCTTTCTTATCTTTTCCATGTTTATTCTTGTATCTATATTGAAAGTTCTTATATCCAATAATCTTAATCATCTGCCAAGAAATATTTTCTAACTCATTTTACGAAACATCACTTTCACTTGATTCAGATTGAACAACAACCTTATTAGCTTTAGATCTTGTAATTCTCTCAGGAGTCTTGGATTTCATATGATTTAAAGTAGTTGTAAAAACAACACCTCCATTTCTATTCTTCTTTTTAATATTATCAGCATCTCTCTTCATTCTGGTTTTATGTTGAAGAAGAGTTCCAAACAGTTTATCAAGAGAAATCTGAGTAACTTTCCTATTCTCTTCAATAGCAGTCTTCTTGGATTCCCATTCGTTAGGCATCATGTCAATAATTTTTTCTACAAGAGCTTCATCATCTAATCCTTTATCGCCCATGGAGTGTAAGCTGTTGAAAATAGCCATAAATATTTTTTGTACCATACATACAGGTTCTCCATAAGGGAAGCAGCAACCATGATACTCAGCCCTAAACATAGCTCTTCTTGTTTCAATATCTTTTGAAGTTCCAAAGTGAGTTACTTCAAACGTCTTCCAAATACTATTTGCATCTTCACAGAAAGATATACGGCTATAAATGTTTCTAGACATGGAACATAGAAGAGTATTACGTACCTTAAAGTTAAGCTGATATTCCACCTTTTCTAGATTAGTAAAGGTTTTAAGTTCCTTATCATGAATCTTATAATCTCCAGTTAACATAATTTAGTTGTCTACATTTGTGTTTATAACAAAGGCCTTCATTCTGTCTCTACAATACTCATAGTTATTCCCATCAAAGATTGGTGGTCTATTAGAATTGAGATTATATAGATATCCAACATGAATTCCTACTATACTAAAAAGGTATTTCTTTCCACAAAACATATTAGTAGTAAAAGTTTAAAAAAAATATGAATAACTTATGAAAAATCAAAACATGATAAAGAAAACATATATGTGGATATAAGTATTTTTTTGACCTCCTCTGATATAAATTAATAGATTGATTCATAGTATGAGGTATTCAACCTCTGATACCAATTTTAAGATCGAAATAAGAATGTAGATTCTCAATATACAAGAGGGGGGTGAATTGTATACTTTAAAAATTATTTTGGAACCTTTAAAGTTAAGTTTAAAAAGGTTAAACAAATATTCACAAGACCTCTTAAGGAAATATTTTCTAATTTCTTAAGAGAAATATTCTACCTTAAAGCATATAGAATCTTTAATATAATTAGAGTAACAGAATTATAAAGTATAAGAAGGTTATACTTCCTTACTTTAACAAAGTTACAAAAACAGCAGCGGAATTAAAACAACTTGTAATAGTAAACAAGTAACAATAAGATTATTTCAACCCAAAGAGACAGGTATCCAACAACCTTGGATTAAGGTCCCTTGATTTTATACTTTCATGAAATTATATCTTACCCAAACCCAGGTAATCCCTCAATCCAACGATCAATATCTATCTTGTTATCCCTGCAAGGCCTTGATTTAGAAGGAAATCGGAACCTCTGTCTTCCAAACCCAGAATCCCACGATCAGCACGATCGGAGTCTGCACTAAGAAATTCTGAACAAGTTGTTCACGCCAGAACAGGTTATTCACGACATCCGCATGAAGCACTGAGAGTTGTAAGAGCCTCTCTCTCTAGAAATCACTTCATGGATTTATCACATGAAAGTGTCAAAGTTATAGTATTTTTCTCATTCAAATGGGCTTGTATTTATAGGCAAAACTTCCCAACAGTCAGATCCACTCTAACGGTCATATTTTCCTTAAATTTCGGAGGGACTTGGACACGTGGAAAACATACAATGGTTAGTTTATAACAGATTTTATGACATAGTTTCAAGTAACAAAAATGATGTTAAGTATAAGAGAACTTATAATCTGATATCATTGGAATGATACATTTGTCTACCTTAACATTATCAAGATAATGTAATCTTAAGAAATCAGGAAAACAGATTCTTAGAAATAACATTATCAGAAAAATGGAATCATAAAATCAAAGTCACATATACATTGGATTTAGTATTGAAAATCGGAATCACATAAACACCAGAATCGGTATTGAAAATCGGCATCACATATACACCGGAATTGGTATTGAAAATTGGCATCACATATACGCCGGAATCGAAATCATAAAAACAGAATCATATATACACCAGAGTCCGAATCATAAAAACTAATTCCTATATACACCGGATTCGAAATCATAAAAACTGAATCATATATACACCAGATTAGGAATCATAAAAACTGAATCATATATACACCGGATTCGGAATCATAAAAACTGAATGAAAAATCTTAATGACAGATATGTAAGTATAACAAAATAGAAAATCCAAATGACAGATCTGTAAGTCTAACAGAATGGAAAACATAATGATATATCTATAAGCATAATGAAATGACAATTCCAAGTCTTAAGAAAAATACAAAACTTAAAAATATTAAGAACTTATAAAAAGTGTTTGTGATTTTCAAAACATAAAACCATAAGGAATGGAGAAGTCATAAGATATCCTTATTGACTCAACACCAATTATCAGATAGTGATCCTGAATCTCCAAATGATGTGGAGACCATTTATATAGTTGATAAAGGAAAACAAGTGATAGTTGATACACCTGATAAAACTTTTGTGGTAAAAAAGGATGCTGGTAGATCATCCATGAGAAAGGCAGCTGAGATAGAAAATGAATCATCACCTACAAGGGAATTAGTTTCAAAATCATCTTCCTTGGGTCAGGACTTTGTGGTTTAGTTGCTAAAGATATTAGTTGACATAATACCCTGGTTTCAGAGTATTGAATCGAGGTGTCAGATGCTTTAACTCTCATTCAATTAGAAATTGGATTCATTTAGCTTGCTTATCCAAAAATTCATCAAACTCGAGAATGATTTCAAAACTTTCTATATTAGGTATGATGCACACAGAAGGTATTGTACGGAGATTACAAAGTGGTCCAAGAAAACAATTGAAGATATGAGAATTTTTTATGACTATCATGATTTAATAAAGGATTCTTTAGATAGAGTAGATGAGAGGATGAATGATTTTACAACAAGTTTTTTTTTTGAGAAGCTAAACCTAGAACAAGTAGCTCGGAAGTAGGAAAAAAAAGATCAGAATGAGAAAATGAATTTAGTTTCTTTGAATTTGAAGAGGTAAAGGGATCTCATTATAAAGTTTGAAGAAAATTTTAGTCAATATGAAGAGATTTTGATGTCTCGGGGATAAATCCTTAAGTCTCAAGATGAAAAGATCAAGGCTCTCGAAAAAAAAATATCTGGAGCAGTTTCTAAATTGATTTGAGGAAGATCATAAGGAGCTAAAGAAGATGAAGACTATTGTGGAGAAGATCATGCCCAAGGAAAAAAGAAGGATGATTATTTTTTACCTTTTAATTATGATCTTTTGTTGTACTTACTTGTATCAATTTTTCCAATCCTAATGAAAAATATTATTGTTCTTAATTTGTTCTATTGTATAGTTTTAATCTTTCAGGTACCATATTATTTTTTACATTGTCTCTATTCTATTTTGAAAATCACAAAGCATGAGAATTGAATGATAAAAAGAATACTAAGTATAAAAAACCTAATTATGGGGGAGATTAAGTAAGGGGGTGTTTACTTAAATAAGTCTTGTGTATGCAATAAAAAGTAAATTTTCTCTAAGGAATTCCGGAATACAATCCATTGGGATTTGAAAACCTAAGGTGGAGTTAGTGGTATTCATCATGATTCTTAAGTGAAGGGAGATAAGTTTTCTTTTAAAACTCATAAATCAAAATCTTAGTCCTTATATTCTTTTTCGTAAGTTTTTTTGTGCTTTCCAAAAGGGGGGAGATTGTGGAGTCAATAAGGTTTCCCAATGACTTTTCCATTCCTCTATGTTTTAAAGTCACAAACACTTTATCTTAAGGGAAATTATCTTTCCCTAACGATTATGTTCTTATGGAAAATTTCCCTTCTATAAGGAAATTTTTATCCTTACCTTTGTTTTCATTGTCTCATTTTATAATTTATCATAACCAAACTCATTTTATCACTATGTCTAAAATTCATAACCTTAGTAAACACCTTAGAATATTATAGTTACTTGGATATAGAGACTTCTAAAATTCAGAATCTGAATTCTATGAAATTTAGACTCCAAATTCTCTGAAATTCAGACTCGAATTCTCAAAAATTCAGACTCTGGATTCTCTGAAATTCAGACCCCAAAATCTCTTAAATTCAGACCCTGAATTCTATGAAATTCAGACTCTAAATTCTCTGAAATTTAGACTCCAAATTCTATGAAATTCAGACTCTAAATTATCTAAAATCCAGACTCCAAATTCTATGAAATTTAGAGTTTGAATTAATCGTAATTAAGACTCCTAATTTCTCATATTTTAGGCTCCATAAAATTTAAAATTTAGATTATGAACTTATTGAAAAATAGAATTTGAATATCTATGACTTATAGATTCTGATTATTTATGTAATCATATTCCGAATTCTATTTTTTCTTATCCTCTGAATTCTATTTTTCCTTAGTCTCTAAATATTCAGTTTTGTTTATGAAAATCTATTTTCCTTATACATTTTATTATTAAGAAATTTTGTCTTGAAATCTATTTATAATTATCCATTGGTTGAGTGAAATGTGTATAAGTCCCTCCGAGATTCAAGGAAAAATAAGACCGTTGGAGAAGGGAGTCGATCATTGGAGTTATGCCTTGTTGGCGCTAAAATATTGCACGAAAGGAAGGGGAGAAGAATAAGCCCCGCATGCTGCATCGCGAAGCACCGACGCGAAGCACCCCCGAGCATCGCAGTCCGGTGAAGCACCGGAGGCGGTACCTCTCCGCGAATGGCCTAACGTTCGCGAGCCCGCCACGAAGCACCGGAGGCGGTAACTCTCTGCGAACAGCCTAACGTTTGCAAGCCCGCCGCGAAGCACCGGAGGTGGTAACTCTCCGCGAACGGCCTGACGTTCACGAGCCCGCCGCGAAGCACCGAAGGTGGTACCTCTCCACGAACGGCCTGACGTTCGCGAGCCCGCCGCGAAGCACCGGAGGCAGTACCTCTCCACGAACGGCCTGGCGTTCGTGAGCCCGCCGCGAAGCAACTGCCGCCCCTTCACGCCGCATGAGTTTGGCTTTGTGGTGCCCCTTGCCTATAAATACTGGGTTCCCCCTAAGCCCATAGGACGGACAATCCGACATTTCAGCTTCTCAACTCCCGAATCGCGAATCATCCTTCACCCCGAGAATCATGAGCTTCGCGAGGTACTTCTACTTTGCGTGACGCCTTCACTTTGTCTCGTTTTGATCCCCTCTTCCTAGAGGGATGCCCTTCACGAAGCTCAAGGGCATTCGCGAAATAGGGGGATACCCAAGGGAACCCGGGTAGCCGCGGAGTGTTTATGATGCGTGAAACACCCATCCTGTACTAGTAATCCCCATGATAAGGCAGTATTCCTACACATCGCGAAGCATACTACTTCGCAGTACCTTGCTTCGCGAGGCAGTGCTCCGTGAACACTATTCCACTTCGCGAAGCACTCTCCATTCACACCTATGCCCCATGCTAAGGCCAAGGCTCCCCACTTCGTGAAGCACACTCCCCTGCTTGGCAATTCCTCTCTCTATGCGACCCTCCAGGTTTGCACGATGTAATTTCAAAGTCCCACGGACAACACCACTCGTAGCGTTGCATCGCCTAATGCTTATTCGCATAGGCACACTAACGGTTATTGATTCTTCGCATAGCCACGCTAATGTGGACCCCTTGATGGTTCGCTCTACGACCCCCCTTGACCACGACCTTACTGGTACCTTCCCTCCCCCAAGGAGAAAAGGGTGCCGGTCATGTAAGTCCAAGGGGGACAGAGTGAACCCACCTCATCTTAGTTGAAGGACATTAAACTTCCAAGCACCTCGTCCTCAACACATGACGTTAAACTGTGACCTGACCCCGCGCCTCGCACGCAGGGTCCCCCCAGCTCGGACATTTTTTATGCCACCCATCTCTATAGAGACGGGGTCACCCCCTCCACAAGGGATGATATCCTCCTTCTCGAAGTAGCGTATGTCCATGGGAGAATGGAAACCACCTTGGTGTAAGCCCCTAGCCCCTCTTGTGGAAGGTAGCACCCATGCACCTCCGTATTTCCCCACTGCCAAGGTTAGTGGAGGGTGCGATAGGTAACGAGGTACCTCCCATCATTGGTCCCAAATCCCTCTATCACTGTGCTTTTCTGCACTTTCGGCCTCTATCCTAGAGTATGTCCCAGAACCATGGGCCGCCTAACGCATAATCCCCTCTTCGCTTCTCACAGACACACCCTTCGCGGCGTGATCGTCAGGTCCTTGCTGCCTCTTGTTTCTCACACCGAGAATGACTCACGTGGGCTTAGAGTTGGAATTGGCCATGACAATACCTCGTCCAGCATGACATTAAACTGTATGCCCCCCGTAAAGCATGACGTTAAACTGTATGTCGTCCAACATGACGTTAAACTGTATACCCTCGTCGAGCATGACCTTAAACTGCACACCCATTTGAACTATGAGGACTTTGATCCATGTCACGGCATGTTACGTAGGAAGCCTCCACGAGGTTCAAGCCCATCAGTCACCTTCACGTCAGGTTCCAACTTCATCCAATATGACTTTAAACTGCATTCCAGTCTGACGGCAAGCCGTTGTGACCACCCGAACTACGAGGACATTGATCTATGTCAAGGCATGGTACGTAGGAGGCCTCCCTGAGGTTCAAGCCCATCTCCCATCGGACCAAGGTCCCTCCCTCACGTCGGTTCACTGACACCCACCATCCCAAACTACGAGGTCTTTGATCCATATCAAGGCATGGTACATAGAAATCCTCACAAGGTTCAAGTCCGCCACCAGTGGACCCAGTGGTTCACTTTCACGTCCGTTCGCCGACGAATCCCTTTGAACTACTAGGACTTTGATCCATGTCAAGGCATGGTACGTAGGAAGCCTCCCAAAGGTTCAAGCCCACCACCTGTTTGTCACTCTGACCCTCTTCACATCAGTTCATCAACACCCGGGCAGCCTAGTGTGTAAGCCCCACACCATCTGGACCAAGGTCCTCAGTCGCGTCGGTTCTCCGACACACTATCTGAACTACGTGGACTTTGATCCATGTCAAGGAATGGTACGTAGGAAGCCTCACGAGATTTAAACCCACCAATAGTGGACCCCTCGGGTCTACTTTCATGTCGGTTCACCGATGAACCCATTTGAACTATGTGGACTTTGATCCGTGTCAAGGCATGGTATGTAGGAAGCCTCCATAAGGTCCAAGCCCACGACTCGGTCGACCCGTCATTCACTCATGTCGGTTCACCCCCATCCCACATGACATTAAACTGTATTCCACATTTCAATTTGAATTACAAGGTCTTTGATCCGTGTCAAGGCATGGTACATAGGAATCATTCAGGAGGATCAAGCCCACCACCATCGGACAAAGGTCCACCTTTACGTCGGTTCACCGACATCATCCCGAACTACACGGACTTTGATTCCCTGCCATAGGGATACGTAGGAGGTCTCTTTGAGGCTCAAGCCCAACTTCATCATCGCCTTTGCGATGGTCCCATGTCATCCCCCCTCCCCTTCATTCATCCATCCATCATCCACCCTGATTCACACCCGGACCGTCATATCCCGGCGAGATCACGTCGTTCCGGTGGATGTTAAACTTGAGACCTACCTCATGATAAACATGAGATGCCCGAGGAAAACCTCAGATGGAATGCCTTTGGCGTAACCGTCTCCGCTGGACGTTAAACCTGCGGCATACCCTATGTTAAACATAGGAAGCTGAGAAAAACCTCAGATATATGCCTATGGCATATAATTCCCCACGCTCGATGTGGGATGCCTCGGGCTTCCACGCCCTCGAGAAGCCCCATGACAAGGGACAAAAGACAGACATGCCAGTTCCCCAGCATACAGACACGCTACTAATGCCTCGACGTGACTACTCCCCCAACTGAAGGTTGCTTCCCTGACCGGACCCTTTGGAATGTCCTGACAGAAGCAGTGTAATTAACTGGCGTCCATGGAAACATGGCATTGGGAAGAGTTTCACGAACAATGTATTAAATCTATGAGGGAGACCCGGACTAGGTGACGAGTTCTGAGGAGGAATCCATAGAAGGAAGAACTGACATCCCATCATCCCGATTTCAATCAAGGAGCAGACGTCCATGAATAAGGAGCGGATGCTGCCCGCCTTTGGAAAGCAGGAATGCGGGGCTACAATGTAGCGCATCCTCCTACACAGACGGATGCGCGCGCGCCCCGACGAAAGCATCAGAAACAGAAATGGTGAACCCGGCGTGAATATATTCTCCTCAATGTGGAGATTAGTAGCGTTCAAGACACCAGTAGATTAACGTGTCACCAGATCCAGATATCCGCCGTCGGGTCCCGCCAAGAAAATGGTGGGCCTGCCGTGAAACTCACCGGAAGTTGGGGCAGTGAAACTTGGGACATTCCATTCTACAACGTGTTGGCATGGATCCTTCTTACAAATGTGGAGAATGGAATGACGCTGGGGCACTGGTTGTCGATCCTCTTCCTCGAGGTACTGATGAGTTGATCTCTCCATTTCCCAGGAACCAGGTTGCTGCTATGGAGACGTGATCACCGCCCACTCGCCTACACAGGGGTAGGGGCAATACCGACACAGCTGCCCCGCGTGGCTCCATTGCCACCACAGCGACCACTACATCCGCGAATATGGGGCACCCACATCCCATTTCCCTGTCAGAGATCATACAGCGAAGGGTGATCAGCAGCCTTGTACGTAGGTACGAGGAGGAAGGGGTCATCCCAACTCGGGATATGGCCCGCCTGGACCTGGAGGCATCCATGCCCTGCCGTCAATTCCGCCCTAACAGGCCACGCAAGGAGCCCCTGCTCCCCACCCCAATGTTCAATCATTTTGGGAGCCTATCCCTGGAATGCCTCAATGACTCCTCGCCTTATGCTGATGAGATGGGTGATGTCCAGCTCGGCCCGGTCATGGTCCCGATCCAAGGGCTCCAGGAAAGGGCTCTCATTCAGCCATGTCATCGCTGTCGTTCGGCTTCGCAAGAAGAGCATGTAGGTTATTCCCCTGCACCACCTGCACCAGCCTGTCTGACCTGACGTCGGCGCCGGGCTCGGGCTGAGGACGCTCGCCAAGATACGTCGATGTCAACAACTACTGTGGCCCAAGCCACCGCTGACGTAAATCAAGGAGTTCCAGCATACACTGAGCAGGGGCACTCCTTCACCCGACCGGGATCGAGGCCTCAGCCGCCCCACGGGCAGGCTGGGTTGACTCTCGGGGTTGCAGGCCCGAGCTATGATTGCCGCGAACCAATCTGTGGTAACGTCACTCCATACGAAGGTCCTCTCCGTACCACCATTCCACAGAGCGTGGGATTTCCCCGCTCCGAAGTTCATCACGGAGGTATGCCTCGTGCTACCCCCATCCCGAAGGAAGACCCTCCCCGTGGCAGTGACACTCGGCACGAAAACCTCTCCCACGCCCACTATACAGGGTATGGAGTCCCTCCTCCTGAACCTGACTGCCGATATAAAGGCACTATCCTTCCGATCCTTCTCCAACGTGGGGGTCCTCCCTACGTCCTCTCTGCAACTGGCGAAGTTCCTCCTCACCCCAACAACTTGAGGAGCGAAGGTCAGCCTCGCTCCGACCGCACCATCCATGGAGGTCCTCCCCATGTACCCTTTGACATTTTCCCTGGTGCCCCTCACACCCCGGCCACCTCGAGCGGGCGCCCTCCCCGCCACAGCACCATCACTTCCCCAAACCTATATATTGAGAATCAACCTTATCCCGAAGAGCCACCCCGGGGTAGAAGAGCGGGTCGTCGCCTCCATAGGAAGAATCTTGGGGGGAGCGGGCAAAGATCAAACCAGCTCGTTTATAGGATTCTGAAGCGGAATACGACTCAGCGATGGAACCTTCTCCCTACTCCTCCGCATCAAGGACTGGGGTAGGAACCAGGTGCGTCAGCCTCATTCTCCCGGAATGTGAGGTCCACCGGATTCCCACCTCTCTCCGCAGGTACATCCAGGAGGAAGAAATCGCGGAAATTCCATAGGTCCCGACCGTGCAATCACCACCGTTGTCACCAGAAGCGCCCTCTATCTCTACTAGAGATCACGGAGAGCTATTTTTGGGACCAACGACAATAGAGCAACGACATGACTTATCGTCGGCGACCTTAACTCCTGAGCATGAAGTTGTGGATATCAGCCCATCGTATCGTGTTATTACGGTCAGGTCACCTCACTCTTTAGAGGATGGCCCGGAATTCGGCGGCCAGTCAGCTCGTTTGCCATATTCTCCGCCGCCCAGTTTACTGTCCCAGCGGTCCGCCTCAGTACCGCTACCGGTCCCTCAGCCGCCTCCTATTGAAGAGTGGGGAAATACAAGGCCAGACCCCGAGTCCGAACCCAGGAGCTTCTGGAGCATTCTCGCAATGGATCACTTCCTGGAGAAGTTCTGGCCGACGGTGGTGCCGAACTTTCGCACACCAGAGTCCCTTACCCCAGAGGAAGTGGGGTGTTTTTGTCGAACCCTATGGGCAACACACTTCTGCTTTCGTTACGAGTGGGTGATGTACCCCAGAAGTCATGAGCACTTTGAAGAAATCGACGAGCAATGCCGCCTGATCGATTTGGACGCACTCCCTATGGCCAAGCACCCTGAGTCACCAGGCCGTCAGAGCACCCTTCAACGGAAATGTGTTCAGAGTTTCAAAGTACTCCGCAGAGTCATCAGAGAAGCTACCCCCCATGTGAAAATCTGTGGCTGGGGACACTATTCCACTCTCTTCTTCAGCCCTATACTACGGCAGGCCGATTCCTTATGCAACATTGAGGACATTCCCCCGAGGGTGTACCGCCACTACTGGACCCATCAGGGAGGGTTACCCGTCAGCAGAGGAACATTTTAGGCCTCCCTGTACCCACCGAGTCGCTGGTACTCAGTTGAAATTCTGGTAAGGGTAAGTAGCACGTTGGAACTGTCAAGCACTCTGACCCGTCCGCCTCTGTACAGAAGACAGATGAAGATCCCGAGAAGGTCGCGTTATGCTAGTAGCTTGCTGAGTAGAAGAGGCTGGTTGACGAACTCCTGGCCGAGTGCGCTACAGAGCGACAACCCGACTATGGTAATCCCAAGCCAGGGAAGTAGGGGCAGGAACAATTTCCCCCTGGTGAGACGCCTTCAGAAAACCATTATCATGCTACTTATGCAGACCGGGCAGAAGCCGGAACTTATGGCAAGAGGGCGTGATACGTCTCGCCAAACCCTCCTGAACGACGGGGCAATCTAAAGAATCCATCCCGGGTTCCCCCAGTCGCCCCACAGGCCGTTCCACCAGTCGCTCCATGGGCCGTCGAATCCATCTACCATGTTGAAGAACCTAGAAATAAACTTTTGATTAGGGATCCCCGTCAAGACAGGGACCCCCATCCGGATGATCTTATAGCGGCACTCATATCCCACCTCGAAGCGTTGGAAACGCGGCAGGTGGTGGTCCCACCGGATGGAAATCCATATCCCGCGTGGGTGGATGATATGCCCGCACCCCCAGGTTTTGGGAAACCCACTTTCTCGCCCTTCAACAGGACAGGGGACCCACCACAGCACTTGGCCCATTTTTCTTCCAGGTGTGGCCCCATGCTGGGGACTCCGGCCCAGCAAGAAGCCGCCAAGCTCCGATGTTTTGTGCAGACATTGGAAGGTCCCGCATTCGACTGGTACAGCCAGCTCCCTATCGGATTGGTGACCGGTTGGGAGTATCTCCGCCGGAAGTTCCTATACTAGTTTAGCTCCACCATGTGGAAGACCAACATTGCAGAACTCTTCAAGTGAAGGAAAAGGCCTGATGAGCGAGTTGCAGATTTCATCACCTGGTGGAAGGGACTTACATACTCCCTCGATATGCCACTAAATCAGGATAAATTACTGACGATGTGTGTAGGGAACATTAAAAAGGAGCCGGTACCTTCCCTGATTACCCAGAACTACCCTGGAGGGTTCTGGGATTTCTCAGATAATGCTCAGCGCCTTTAGGAGGCTCTGCAACAGGCTAGTCAGGCACATTCACTGCCCCCTGTGATCCCGGACAGGAGGGCTGCCAGAGCCGAACCTGCCGCGGTGGCCCAAATAGAATCCCCAAGGCAGTTGGAATTACTATCAGCGGCACTAGCCCTACAACCCCGCAGAGGCCCTCCACCTCAAGCGCAGGCTCCTGCCCAGCAGCGGCCGCCTCATAATCGACAGGTTCCCTCGCGCAATGCACCACCCCCACCTAGGCGAGACAATCAGGCGCCGCCTCCTCGGCAGGCCCCTCCGACCCCTCGTCAGGGCCAGGGCCCCAGGGCCCCCTATTCGGAAAGAAGGCACCATACTTATTCATTCAATGAAAATCAGGTCCCTGGCTACTTCTGAAGTGTTATAGAGCAAGGGATTGTGCGCCTACCTGAGTGCAGAAGGCCGACAGAGGTGAATCTCACCGATCACCCCAACTACTGTCCTTATCATCGGATTCTGGGGCACACCCTCAAGCAATACTATGTGTTTAAAGATTGGCTTCAAGACCAGGTCAACAAAAACACAGTCAGGTTGGGCCCGACACCAACACAAGTAGCAGGTGTCTTTACAGGGTCAGAGATTGGTAGGGATAGTGAAGGCGAGTGTCAGCAGGTTCCCAGCTGTGGGTCCCAGAAATACGACAACTGGACGGCTCGAAAAACTATCTCCTGCGCCCATGGTATCATCCAGGCATGCCTGAAGCAGCTGGAACCTTCAGAAGAAGTAACCAGTACCTCTGCATCGCCTTCACAGTCGACCTCTTCCCAAAAGGGCAAGAAGCGACGACGCAAGAAGAAACAACGTGCTCCGCCAGTGTCGTCGTCATCCCGCACTCTTAGCGACTTTATTCCCCCTGAAATGGGGATTCCTCCCAGAATCTGCCCAGGGGTGAATGACTCGTCGAGCGATAGACAGGGGTACGCTTCGGTTAACACTGTGGAACTGGTAAAGCCCTATATGACCCCCGACGAGGGGGAATGCCAGGCGAGCTCCCCTAATGTTTCCAGCCGACGTCAACATCAGTGGAACCACAACCAAGCCGATCGTCGAGGCACATCAGCGGGAACTTTCAATTAGGCTGTGCACGCGACTGAAACCAGACAGCAGGCTCAGCACAAATCTCAGCACGTGCAGACCCATCTGACGCCCTCAGCTCCACCTCCACTGCCGTTTGTGCTACTAGATCAGGCAAGACTGCCTCGTCCGTACAACTGTCAGTCTTTCCCAGCTATGGGCTAGTCTCTGCTGTCCGATCCTGGTCTGGCAACTACTCTCCAGGATTCAACTAGTAGGCAACGGGATGTGCCCAGTACTAGAAAACCACCGGTTCAACCGACAGGACCCGCTATGCCTCCAACTGCCGAACGACCTCTTATAAGCAGAGGTTCACGCTTGGCACAAAAGTACGATGTCCTGAAGCACCTGGACGACATTATAGAAAGGCTTTCTATCCTTGAGGCCCTTCGCCTATCATCTGAAATGCGCGAAGAACTTTCCAAGGCCCTAAAAATCCCCCTCCAGTTTGAGACGGAGGTGGCGGCCACAGAAGCCTTCCATTCCGAGACAGTTGAGAATGCTGAATGTTAGGCAGTTATCTCGTTCTCCGGTGAAGATAAGGACCCTCCTATACAAGGGCATATTCTCCCGTTGTACATCACTGGCCACATCAATGGCGTGGAAGTCCGCCGCTGCCTCATCGACACGGGTTCCAAAATCAACCTAATCCCGACTCAGACACTGCGCAAGATGGGTCTGTCTGAAGATGATTTAACTCCTTCTGACCTCAGAATCTAGGGATACGATAGGACTGAGTAAACCCCAGTCGGAAAGATCCTCCTGAAGACTCAGTTCGGTGGCTTAATTTCCAGCACCGAGGTCATGGTCGTCTCTCAGGACACCGCCTACAACGCGTTGATGGGTAGGACATGGATCAATCTGCACGCAGCAGTCCCTTCGTCATATCACCAGTGCCTCAAATACTCCCTCAATGGTTGAGTAGGCGTGCTCCAAGGAGATGCGTCTCCTTTCGCCTCTTGTGAGGCCCGCTATCTGGATGCTGATTATTACAAGAGTAAGGATAAGAAAATCCTAGTAAGTGAGGATGAACCTGCCCCGGTCACGAGTGATCCCTGGGCAGGCCTGGATGATGCCTACATTTTCCCAATCCATCGATTGGAGGCCACGACCCCGGACATGGGACAGTATTTCGTTGTTTTAGGTACGCAAGGAAGGCATGTTCCCATGTCCAAGAGACGACATAAAATCACCTTGTACTCCTACACCAACCATTCTCAGGTGATCCTGGAGCCTCCTACCCCTGTGTGGTACCGTAATGTCAAGCTTATGACAACGGCGGTACGCCATACATGTCTCTTCTGCTGGGAAGGAATCAACCAACTCAGGCCGACACGTCACCACTACTTTGATGTAATCAAAGGTGGCCCCTTAGGCCGAAGGCCAGATGGGGTAGGGTGACTGCTTTCATTGCTATGGTCTCAATGGCGAGTGAGTATCATGATATGATGACCCTTGCTGCCCAAGCTGACACCAGTTGACCCTCGGGTTTTGATAGCCCAGAAGTATCTCCCGTTGCGGGAAATCCTCCAATGGGTGGATAGGAAGACCTGGAGGATGCTCCCCCCGCCTTTGAGGAAGGCGTCTCTACCACAGTTGATGAACTGGTACAGGTAAACCTTGGTAGCGAGGCAGATCCGAGACACACATTGATCAGTGCATCCATGTCCCCCGAGGAGCAACAACGATACATAGACTTTCTCAAACAACATTGTGACGTGTTTACCTGGAGTTACAGTGAGATTCCAGGACTAGATCCTCAAGTAGTCATTCACCGTCTGGGCCTCCTGGCAAACCACTGTGGGTTTAAGAAGCCTCCCAGGAAGATGCACTCTTCTCATGGTGCTATGGTTGAGGCCGAAGTTGACAAGCTTATCAAAGCCAACTTCGTTAAGGAATTCTAGTACCCCACGTTTCTTGCCAACATTATGCCAGTTAAGAAGAAGAATGGGCAGATCAGAGTCTGCATCGACTTTCGCGACCTTAATCGCCACTACCCAAAGGATGACTTCCCCCTCCCAGTGACTGAGTTATTGATTGATGCCACGGTCGGGTTCCAATCTCTCTTTTTCATGTATGCGTATTCCGGGTACAACCAGATCCGGATGGCCCCTGAGGACGAAGATTTAACTACCTTTAGGGCTCCCCAAGGTACCTTTTGCTACCAGGTTATGCCCTTCGGCTTGAAAAATGCAGTTTCCACTTATCAGAGGGCCATGCATCGCATATTCAAGCCGATTCTCAGGACGCTGCTGGAATGCTACATAGATGACCTAGTGGTCAAATCATGCCAGCTCCGGGACCATCTCAAAGACCTTGAGAAAGTGTTCGGTTTCCTCCGTTCTTGCCACCTGAAGATGAACCCGTTGAAGTGTGCCTTCGGGGTCACCTCTGGGAAGTTTCTTGGCTTTGTTGTTAGATACCGAGGCATTGAAATCGACCCAGAGAAGATCAAAGTCATCAACCAAATGTCTCCACTGAGCAATATTCGGGAACTTCAAGGTCTCCAAGGCCACTTAGCCTATATACGTCGATTCATTGCGAATATGGACGGCAAGTGTAAGCCCTTTTCCCGGCTCATGAAGAAAGGTGCCACTTACGAATGGGATGAAGGGTGTCAGACCACCTTTGAGGAAATCAAGCAGTATCTTCTACAACCTCCGGTTTTGATGCCACATGTTTCCAGAAAGCTGCTGGTCCTTTACATGACCGCCCTAGAACGGTCCCTCGGTGCACTTCTTGCCCAGAAGAATAACGAGGGTTCTGAGAATAGTCTCTACTATCTTAGCCGCATGCTTCTCGATACGGAGGTCAGATACTCCCCTATCGAAAAGAGTTTCCTTGCGCTCGTCTTTGCTGTACAGAAGTTGCAGAATTACCTGAAGCACCATGAGGTACAATTGGTCTCTCGGGTAGACCCACTGAAGTACATCCTGAACCGCCCCATGTTGACTGTCCGACTAGCGCGGTGGGCAGTGATCCTCCAGTAGTTTGACATCAGGTTCGTTCCACAGAAGGCCATTAAGGGAAAGGTATTAGTAGATTTTTTAGCCGCCCACCCAACCTCCGCGGATCAGCCCTCAGACCTGGATTTTCCTGATGAGGCGATCCTCTCAGTCGATCGGGTCGTCCCATGTTGGCAAATGAACTTCGACAGTGCCTCCCGGAGCCCCACCGGTAGGAGGCTCAACGATCCTATGCTCAACAGAGTGGGCCTAGGTATTGTCTTCATTACCCCAGCGCAAGCCGTCCTACCATACTCGTTCATGTTGTCAGAAGGCTATACCAACAACGAGGCAGAGTACCAGGCTCTCATCACCAGCCTCGAGTTGGCCCTTGATATCATCGTGCCCCATCTACATGTGAAAGGAGATTCTGAGCTGGTAATCAAGAAGGTCAATGGCAATTATGTCGTTAGGAAGCCGGAGCTTGTGCCATTGCTGGATTGCACCCTCCACCTAATTGCCCAGTTCCCCTCTCGTCGAGAGGTCACCCATGTCCCTTGGTCACAGAACGGTCGAGCTGATGCCCCTGCTAGCTTAGCCGTGTCGCTCGCGGAACCCGAGAAAATTGATTTGATCATACATGTGGCACACTAGAGGGTCATTTCCCCCATCACCCAAGAGGACAATGACAGTCTGCGGGTAGGTCATCTCACTACCGGGCCCTCTACGTTAGGGGTCCCGAGTTCGTCGGACACGGTGGTTGAAGTCACTACCGAATGGAGGGCACCTTTTGCTGAGTATCTCCAAAATGGTTGCCTCCCAAATGACCGGGCCGAGCACGAGAAAATCCGACATCGCGCGCTGCAATTTACCCTCCAGAGTGGTCCTAGTCTTGAGAAGATCCTCTATAAGCGGAGCTTCGATGGATTTCTCCTCCGTCGCATTCAAGGAGTAGAGATTCCTAAAGTTATGAAAGAGGTCCACGCCGGTTCCTATGGTTCCCATCAAGCCGGGTCGAAGCTGTCCCATCAAATCTGGAGGTTGGGGTACTTCTGGTCCTCTATGATCCATGATTGCATCGGGTATGCCAAGAGATTCCATGCGTTCCAAGTTCACGCCAACTTCCTGCATCGGCCGCCGGAGCCCCTCCACCCCACCATGTACTCTTGGCCATATGCAGTATGGGGACTTGATGTAGTGGGACCATATCCACCGGCAGCAGCTCGCCAATGTAGGTTCATCCTGACTGCTACAGATTTCTTTTCCAAGTGGGCAGAGGCAGTCCCACTCATGGAGTTCAAGGCCTGTTCCATCGTCGACTTTGTGTGATCCAATATTATCCACCAGTTTAGGGTCCCTCTAGCCGTCCTCACCGATAACGGCACCAACTTCCGAGTGGCTGAGCTGAAGAAATTTTATGCCAAGTACGACATCTGTTTGAACCATACCTCCTGCTATCACGCGCAAGCAAACAGACAGATCGAGGCGTTCAACAAAACCCTCTCTAACATTCTGCATAAGATGGTTGGTCAGAACAAGAAAAGTTTCCCGGACAAGCTCCCCAACGCCCTCTGGGCTTATCGGACGACGACTCGCAACTCTACCCAGGTGACCCCATATTCCCTGGTATATGGGAATGAGGTCATCCTACCCTTTGAGATCCAGCTGCCATCGTTACGCACTGCAGTCTATGACCAGCAGGCGCCAGATGAGGTGGTCGAAATCTGTCTAGCTGAATTAGAATCACTAGACGAGAACCGGCTTCGTGCTCTACACAATCTATAAAGGCATCAGAATAAGATAGAGAGAGCCTTAAACAAGAAGGTTCGCCTCCGTTCATTTCTATAGGGGGACCTAGTGCTGGCCTTTCGAGCGCCAATGATCCCCAGTAGGAAACTGCCCAAGATAGAACCCAAATGGTAAGGGCCTTATATCATCCATAAGTTCTACCACAATAGGGAATACTCCTTGGTGACCACGGATAGCGAGCGTGTAACTCCTCCCACCAATGTCAAGTTCCTCAATAAGTACTTAGCCTGATCCTGTATGGTCCAACACGACCATAAACTGTATGGTCCAACATGACCTTAAACTGTATGGTCCAAGACAACCATAAACGGTATGGTCCAACACGACCTTAAACTATATGGTCCAACACGACCATAAATTGTATGGTCCAACACGACCTTAAACTGTATGGTCCAACACGACCTTAAACTGTATGGTCCAACACGACCTTAAACTGTATGGTCCAACACGACCTTATACTGCACCATTGTCCTGCAGGACGATAAACTACAAAATGGTCCGAGCTCTATGACCTTAAACTAAGATCTCCCCTCATCCTCACTGCAAAACGTTAAACTACAAGCCAGTCAGGCCTTCCTGACCGAGGCTCAGCCCCAGGCCCCTTGGCCTCCTCGGGCCCCTAGCCCTCGTCCTTACTATAGGACGTTAAACTGAAAGTCGGTCAGGTCTCCCTGACCACGGATCAGCCTCAGGCCCTTTGGTTTTCGTCGGCTCAGGTCCTCTCTTATAGGAGTGTATGGTGTGGTGTGGGATTATGTCCTCATTCACGTCAGTTTTTTTTCGTACTGTTCACCTCCCTTGTTTGGGGGTATCTTACTCCCTCACCCCATCCCACATGATGTTAAACTGCATCTAGAGAACTACGAGTGGCTTGATTCCCATCCTTATGGGATATGTAGGATCACCTGAATCTCTAGGCTTCGGGTCCAGCCCCATATATCGGGAATCTTCATCCCACCTTGGCCCCTTGGTCTACCCTTCCTCCACGAGGGGATTATATGGCATGGTACGGGATTTTTTCCTCATTCACGTCGGTCTTGTAATGACCATGCCATGTACCTCTCCCTCCCAAGCTATTTCGCCGACCCTTTTCGGCAATTCACCAATGTGCCTAAGGGTACTCTGGTTTATTACCTGGAATGACGAGCTCTGTAGGATATGTTTCCATCCACTTTTCAAGATTTTTGTATCCCTTCATTCGGGCTTCCATTACCTTTCACACCCGGAGGGACCCCCAAGAATGGCCTGGATACTATTCCCAATGTCTCTCCTACTGTTACGGGCCAACGCCCCCGAGGGTTTCAAACAAAAAATCGATAAAATCCCGCGTTGCGAATATGGTCAGTGGTTGATGCTCATTTATTGTTCCCACCTCAGGCTAACGCGATATGGAGACTGTTTTTTCCACCACAGTCAACAGTTATCCTCCATCGCCATTCCAACCCCCATTAAGCCCAAAGTTTCGGGTACACAATTCACATCCTTCTTCACTTCATCATGTCCAAGTAGAGTTTCGAAGCTCTTGGTACTACTCCTCAGTGCACATCTGCACGTCACGGGGACAAAGTCACATTAAAGGTGTCCTTCGGGGCTCTCAGCCGACTCCCCTTTGATGGATGCCCCAAGTATTGCGATAAGGATATCCCCCCTTGTTTCCCACACCGAGTCAAAATCACATGGGATTAGGAATCAGGTTGACGTCTGCGCTTACTTGGGAATTTGTCACCATCCATGGTCCGAGCTCTATGACCATAAACTAATATCCTCTCAGAACTACATTTAGCTTGATTACCATTATCATGGGATATGTAGGAATTCCCAGACCCCTGTCTTTGGGTCCAGCTTGAGTTCAGCTAATTCACCTCTTCGGTCTTTCCTTCAGGACCCCGACTACGGGACTGTGTGGTGTAGTGCGGGATTATGTCCTCATTAACGTCGGGTTTTCAATAGCTGCACCACACGCACCCCATTCTAAGAGTTAGTCCTCCTATTCCTTGTCCCGCATGACATTAAAAGGCACCCTTCAGAACTACGTGTGGCTTGATTCCCATCCTCATGGGATACATAGGACCACCTGAATGTATAGACTTCGGGTCCAACCCCACCTCTTAGAGATCTCCCGATATCCCGGTCACCTAGGCCCCTTGGCTTGTCCCTCTATAGGAGGGGGATATAAAGGTATGATACATGGTTTTTGGTTTTTGGTACTATGCCCCCTTTTCCCTGGAATCTGTCATCTCTTGGTCGCCCTCAAGTCGAGTCCCTCGACCCCTTGCAATGGTTCGCCTATGTGTTAAGAGTACTCTGGTCTAGGACCAAGAGTTTCATATTCAACTTAGTCAAGTTCCCTCCGCTTTTCAAGCTTCGTGTTTCCCTTCATTCGGGCTTTCATTATCTTCCATACCCAAAGGGACCCCCAAGAACGGCCGAGACACAATGCCCAAGGGCTCTCCTACCATTATGGGCCAACGCCCCTGAGGGTTTTAGACAACGAATCGATACAAATATCATGGTGTGAACATGGTCAGCGGTCGATGCTCATTTGTTTGTCTCCATTTCAGGATAACGCGACAGGATGTTGTGTTGCGAACATGGTCAGCAGTAATCCTCTGTTGTAAAGCCATCCCCTCCTGGCCTTGAATATTGGTAACATGATTCACATTATGTTCCACCCCATCGTTTCCGGGTGGAATCTCGACACTCTTGGCACTACCCCTCAGTGCACCTCTGCATATCAGGGGGACAAAGTTGTAATACGGCGCCCTTCAGGGCTCCCATGGTCTGAGATCTAAGACCATAAACTAAGATCTCCTCAGAACTACGTTTAGCTTTATTCCCATCCTCATGGTATACATAGGACCGCCCAAACGTCTCATTTTCGGGTCCATCTCATTTGAGAGCTAATCTCCCCCCCTTCACCTCTCATCTCTATGTGGGCCCCTCGGCCTGAGGTTCCCCTCTCGGGACTGTGTACGATGTGATGAGAGATCATGTCCCCATCTACGTTGGTTATGTTGCACGACACCATACACATTCCCCACCTAGCATCATCTCTGCTACGTCTACATTGCATCACGTTAAAATGCATGCTTGGTCTTATCACACGACCCTAAACTGTGACATTATCGTCCTGGCCACACGATGAAAAATGGCACTGCATTGTGATGAACTCATTGTAGAGGACATCACATTGGGTATTGGTCACGTGACATGCCATTTGTCAACACCTATCATGGATTGATTATTGTGGCGACACCAGGGATTTCTACCCTAGGCCTATCGCTTCACAAAAAAAAACCACTCATCTTAAAGGAAAAACAAGATTTATCAAATTTTTCTTCTTTTAATGCAAGGGCCACGCCCGCACTTCCCTTTTTTGTTCTCCCCTGGCACTGGTACCTTACTGTGCCACCCTTCAGAACTACTTATGTCTTGATTCCCATCTCCATGGGATAGGTAGGAGCGCCCGAGCACTTCCCCACGGGCCCAGCCTAACCTTCGTGTTTGGTCCCTCGACTCGAGCATTTCCTCAGAGAACACATGGTAAGTAGGGCTTAGGTCTTCATTCACGTCGGGTTTTGTAACAGCCTTGCCATGTGTCCCTTTCTCCCCTTACCCATTCATAGTCCAAAATCTAAGACCTTAAACTAAGAAGCTTTCAAGAACTACGTGAGACTTGATTCTCATCCTTATGAGATATGTAGGAGCGCCCGGGAACTTCCCCGCGGGCCCATCCTAACTTTCTCTTTCAGTCCCTTGACCTAAAACCACTCCCAAGGGGGTCATGCAGTGTGATATGGGATTATGTCCTCATTCACATCGGGTTGTTCACCGCACCGTGCACACCCCCTATTCCCATTCACACCAGGTGTTTGAGTTACTCCACCATGTGCCTCTTATGTTTCCTCCAACCCTTTGGTCAAAATTCTATGACCCTAAACTAAGATATCCCTATGGGAAAGGACTCTGCTCCCTCTATCTAATACGCCTCATTGTTGTATTCAGATGCTTTTTGACAAAGAGCCCGAAGTGTGGGATTTTCATAGGGACATTCCCCTCGTCCCATGACCAAGATTCGTGAGCTCTCTATTTGGATCCTCATCCTCTTCCACATACAAAAGGAACCTTAAATGACATGGATGCTAGTATTAAGGGCTCTCCATGAATGCTGGACCTAAGGGCCCTCCGATCGTTTCGGGCCAACGTCCCTACGGATCTCTGACAACATTTGTGACATGGTCCCGTGTTTCGAACATGGTCAACGGTCGACCCTCATTTTTATGTCCCCATTCTAGGCTAATGCGATATAAATACTGTGTTTCTGCCATGGTTAACAATTATCCTCTATTGCCACGCCACCTTCATTGTGATCCAAATCTTGAGCGTCATGATTCACACATTTCCACTTCCTCATGTTCAGGTGGAATTCCAACATACTCGGCTCTATCTCATCGCGCATCTAGGTGCGCCACATGGTCGTGTTAGTATCATGGGGACGGTATTCACCGAGCATCCCTTCAACCTAACCTGCCCTTTTCTGTGTCGGGAAAGTCCCACCACTACTTCTTGTTTCCCACACCAAGCATGACTCACGCGGGTTTAGTAGTTTTGGCAGGATGTGTACCAACATTGGCGGTCTTCTCATTGTCCCGCATGACATTAAACTGCATTTTCAGAACTACGTGTGTCTTGATTACCACCCTCATGGGGTATGTAGGAATCCCCGACCACTCTGCTTCGGGCCCAGCCTAATCCTCACTCTTGGTCCCTCGACCTGAAGAGTTTCCTCCGGGGGTACGTGGTGTGATTTGGACTCAAAGTCCTCATTCACGTCGGCTTCATATCTACCACGCCACACGCTCACTGGGATATTCCCTTTTCTTCCACGTCCTATCATATGATGTTAAACTACATGAGTCCATGTGTCCTCAACGCATGACACTAAACTGTGATTCTACCCTGAACAAGTTCAGGATGCCCTGTGTTAATCATGGGACGCACCAGAGCCTTTTCCAGAGAGGATTTCACCTGTCAGTGTTGGTTTATGACTACACTGTGCTTCTAGAACTATGTATGGCTTGATTCCCATCCTCATGGGATACGTAGAGACACCCAGGAATTTCACCTAGGGTCCAGCCCCAGGAATCACAAAATCCTGTCCCTCCCCATTTCCGGCCCTCTGGCCTGACCCCTCGGGGGGAACTATGTAGCTTCAATTTTGCCCTGAACAACTTCAGGATGCCCCAAGATCCCATTGGGAAATGACATCCCCCCTCGCCAGAGAGGCCCTGTCCCAAAGAAGTAATGATCCATGATCAAACCAATGCGCCCATCTGGCGTACTCCCACCATGGTGGTGTAATTACATGAGTATTGGATTCTGTTCGGACAAACCATCGCTCCATATTCCAAGCTTTGCGTACCCCGTGTTCGGACCCTCATCCCCTTCCATGTCTGAAGGAACCCCCCTAACGGCCTGGTCTCATTCCGCATCGGCTCACCTACCGTCCTAGGCCAATGTCCCGGAAGACTGGTCATGTTTGGAAGGACCCCCTAACAGTATGGATGCTGGACCTAGGGTCCGCCTACTGTCCTGGGCCAACGCCCCGAAGGATTGACCGAAAAAATTTGTGACCTGGTCCCGTTTTTCGAACATGGTCAACAGTCGACCCTCATTTGTTGTCCCCATTTTAGGCTAATGCAGTAAGGATATCGTTTCTCTTCCATGGTTAATGATTGCCCTTTATTGTCACGTCATCCCCGCTGTGTTCCGAATCTTGGGTATCGTGATCCACATTTCCCATTTCCATATGTTCGGACCAATTTCAGCGCCCCTATAATTTCACCATTCATGCATAAGAGCATGCTAAAGAAACGGTAATTTGGCTATTCTAAGGACCTCCTTCTCCGGCTAGGCCTCTCCCACCGTCCGGAAATCCAGACTGGTTGTCCAAACCCCAGATGCCCGAGGCTTGTTTTCCACTCCCATGTTGGGAGGGACGATGAGGCAACTATCTCCTATTTCTCACATTGGGATGTCCCCATGTGAGTTTGGGGAATTGTCGCCGGACGTCCCACCAGTATTATAGGGATGTAATGAACCGATGCAAACAGTGGAAATCGTGCATGCTACGACATTCAATAAAAAAATTGAAGCATGAAAGTACCATTGAAAGGTTTATAATTTGTTACAATACCCAGGGGTCAACTCCCCCCATGGACGGGTTAAACCCTTCAAAAGAACGTTGCAGCTCTGCCACCCTTCGGCTTGTGGAGTCCAAGACTTTTTGTTGCCGACTCAACTCCCGCTCCTCCTCAGCAGCGGCGGGGCACAGTCTGTCTTCCTTGGCTCTGGCCCTTTCTACGCCAGCTTGAATGGCAGCCATCTTTCCAAAAGCCTTCCTCATATGCTCCTCTGCCTCTGCCTTCTGGGCCTTCAACCATGAGATACGCTCAGATTGTGCATTAAGAGAGGCTGAGTGCTCATCTGCCCGGGCCTGCAGCTGTTGGACCTCGCTTTCAGCCTCCTGGAGCTTCTTGATGTTTGTCGCCTTCCTCCGCTTCCAGCCCACGCTGAGCCCCCAATCATGCTTCCAGATCTTCTCAACCATAAGATCTCGGATGATCACATGAGGACGTTGGGCATCCACTACCCTAGCACACAGTTCGCGTAGCCGCGAGTGAAGTCTGTCCATTTCATTCACCCATAGCATTCGGGGGGTCTCCTTGATGAAGCGTGTGATCAGCTTCCACGACCGACGACGGACTATGCTGCTGTCTTCCTCGTCAGAGGCCATTTCTTCCCAGTCTGCATGATTGGCAGGATCATACGCAGGATACACCCGCAGGAAGTCCTCGGTAGGATCTGCATCTGGCGTTGAATCTAGCGCAACATCTGTCACCGAAGTAGGCGCGACAGGACTGGGACCAGCCGGTCGATCCTCTTCATCGATGTCCACCTCAATGACCTCGGGCACAACCCTACTGTTGGTCCTACCAGTGATGATGTGTGTTGCATCTTGGGGAGATGGGGGGACTATCTCCACCATCACCGGCATGCCCCTAGGATGGATGCCACCAAACATCCCGACTAGCCTTGCCGCTGCAGTCCACGCCAGTCGGATAACTGTACGATAGAGAGGGACATAAACATTAGTTGCCATAGTCTACATATGATGACAAGGAAACCAGTAGAGGAAACATACAGAGATCGACCTCCTGGTGCTTCTCTTGAGCCGATACTGACGGGACCCCGAGGCGAGGCCCTCCGTATACTGTTGGAAGATCTGGAGATTCTGGAGGGGCCACCTCGGGTGCTCTGCTCCCACCAGACGCGGAACAGGACGCAGCCATAGGCGCGGGTTCTGAAGGTCCTGCATCATCACCCGCCGAGGGGCGAGAACAAGGGCTACGAATAAGTTCCTCCTACATGGCTCTAACATCGGTGAGAAGTCCATAATGTCCCAAGAACGGACCATAAGGAAAAAAGTTCGGAATGCTACCTCAAGAGCCTCTGCGAAATCACCAGAATCTGAGCCTTGATCTCCGACCTCGCCCTCCTCCAACGGGCTCCCTCCTCCAGCCTTATCCTCCCAAGAGGAGTCCTCTGATTCTTCCGGCAGGGGGAAGCGCTCCCTCAGATCGGCAGCTGACAACTGTGGGGGGACCGTTCGATCCAGCAGTACCCTTACCCGGACTATCATTGGGTGAGGGACACCACTAGAGTGAACGTAATCCTCCAGCTCGTCCAAGTATTGCTCTGCCTCCACCGGAGATGCCATGAAACCAGCCCAGACTAGGCATATTCCCAGTAACTCCATCCCGAGGCGATTCAAGTGCGCCCATATCTCGGGTGGACAGAGGAATTGCCGGTTGACATCCCAAATGTCCCAGGACTCTGGGAATATGGCATCCTCTTCCATGTCTATATGACGCAGCCGCTTCCCCGAAGCCTAGGTGGATATCCTACGAAATCCCCTCGGTGGTCGCCCCTCCGGATGGCCCTGCTCTTTCGGAATCACCGGATCCTCCGCTGCTGCCACACCCTCGGTCGGTGCGGGTCTCGCCGTCATGACAGCCCCGCCACCGCAAGAGGCCCTAGCTGCCCTCCGACCCTGACCTCGGGATAGAGGAGGCCCACCGTCGCCAACCTGAATAGTTGGAGGCTTCAGCATCTCCCCTGGGTAATCAGCCTCCCAACTAATGGCATACTCCTTCACCAATCTGAAAGTGGTTGTGGATGGAGGCATTGCAATTCTCATATTCCCATCTTCCCGTGTGAACATGAGCCACAGCTGCCTCATCACACACGGGTGCTCCTCGTGACGCACCTCCCAGTAGACCTGCAGGGTCTGCTACTGGAGGCACCAGAACTCCCTTGCAAACCGATGTGGGGTTTACGACTCACAGAGCAGCTCACGATCCACTCGTGCCACCAAAACTCCGCCTCGAAAGGCCAGGTGGTAAGCCCGGTGCTCTTTCTTTCCCTGCCCGTCGTCAGTGAGTATCCTCGTCGGCAATGGGAAGGGGTGGAAATTAAACTCATCCACCCTCCACACTCGGTTCTGCACCATCGGCACAGTTAATTTGAACGGGAAGATCCCAGCCGCATTCAGGATGGATGGGAAGAAGTTTGATCCCGGCGGTGAGATACTGATTGGATACTCATAGATCCCCCTGATGTATGCCGCAATCCACCCATACAGGAGGTGGAAGGGCCTGCATATTCTTGGCGGCTTCTTGCCCTTACTAATGTGCTGCAGAATTCTATATAGTTTGGAGAGCATTGGAATCCCTAGATTGACCCACTGCCCCATGGCCAGCATGGACGCCATGATAAACGAGCTGGTCCACACACCCATGCTGGTATCCCTCACCGGTAGGATCCAACCGCAGATTAGTGCGGCAATGAACGTCGCCAGCCTGACTATCAGTTGTTGTTCAGTGCTGACACTGAAACCCCAAGTCTTCCATTGGTTGTCCTCCAAGACCCGCCAATACAGGTGCTCCTTACCCCGTTGGGCCGCCCTTGGACAAGTTCGAGGCCTCATAGGGAACTCTCGATTTTCTGGGAAATTCAGGAAGCGCTTGAACCACTTCTTAAAGTGGACAACCCTCACTGCCTCCTTGTACTATCCAAGTAAGAGAGTCATCAGCACCGACGCCAGTCGCGGCATTTGATCTGTATCCTCCCACACGCTCATGACGGGGAGGAACTCATCATACATGGCCCCCAAGATCGGAACCCCCTAAATCTGGTGGACATCCCACAAGCTGATGCACATGTCCCCGTGGTGTAGGAGAAAGGTATTGGTCCTAGACGACCATCTGCTTAGCAATTCCGGCATCAGTTGTTTCGGTTGGTAAATTTGGAATTGGGAGGCCCATTCCGCCTCATATAAACCCACTCTTCTCAGCTCGGCCCCAAAATCCTTGCATGAGTCGCCTACCCAGTAGTCCCAGGCCCAGTCATTAGTAATGTTGCCACCCTAGCGTAGGTCCCACTCATCGGACCACCCCTTCTTCAGATCCTGTTGTGCCGCCTTCAGCATGGTACGATATAGAGGAGGGGATGTCTCCAGTTGCAGTGGTTTCCCGTCAATATTGTTCACATGGTTGTAGAGACAGTCAGCGGTGACGGTTGTGAAATCCTCCCGCACATGACCATCGGTCGCCCTGAACCATTGGTGCTGACATGGTGTGCTCCTAAACCAACAAGATGGTTCGTCCCTACTCGCCTCAAGGATGAGGACGTCATCCCTCAAACTGAAGTCGTACAAAGGCACCTTCTTGAATTGCAGATAATTCTTCTAACCCTCCGATAGAATCTCTATCAAATAGGTATGGTCTGAGTGGCTTCGGACCATCTCCCCAAGGCCCAGACAGTTGGCCATCTCATCCCTTCGGGCGGTGTCTGCAAGCACCCCCAATACAGCTTCTCGATGGGCCATTTCAGTTCCAACACAGAAAAGAATTTTTCAGAAAGGATCGCGAAGCTGGATCACGAAGCTGGCTCGCGAAGATCTCTCTCGAAGATTGGTGGCGAAACCAAACCACGGAGTCTGACCTAGGCCAAAAAATAGGAGTTCGCTTTGCGCGGTCGCGGAGTCAGAGACCCGCGGTTCGCCGCGAAGCTCGATTCACGGATATCAGGCGCGGAGGACGTGGAGCTTCGCGAAATCGAGAGTGCAAAAGGACAAGAAAGTCGCGTGAATACAAAAGAGATCTGCCCCTATTTATAGGAGGTGACCCCGGAGCTTTTCGGAGCGCCCCGCCCGCGCGGAGCATCGCGGCGCGTCTGGATCTCGTGGTCGCGGTCAGCACCGCGGGCCCCCTTCGTGAAGTCGCATCGCGAACCACAGAAATTTTTTGTTATTTTCCCTCAGACTTCGACCATTCATCCCTCCACGGCTCGAATTCTGAGGGGGGGCATTTGTTGGCGTCAAAATATTGCACAAAAGGAAGGGGCAACAGAGAAGCCCCGCACGCTGCCTCGCGAAGCACCGATGTGAAGCACCCCCGAGCATCGCGGTCCCGCGAAGCACCGGAGGCGGTACCTCTTCGCGAACGGCCTGACGTTTGCGAGCCCGCCGCGATGCACCGGAGGTGGTAACTCTCCGCGAACGGCCTGACGTTCGGAAGTCCACCGTGAAGCACCGGAGGCGGTAACTCTCCACGAACAGCCTGACGTTCACGAGACCGCCACGAAGCACCAGAGGCGGTACCTCTCCGCAAACGACCTGATGTTCGTGAGCCCTCCACGAAGCACAGGAGGTGGTACCTCTCCGCAAACGGCCTGACGTTCGCAAGCCCACCGCGAAGCAACCGCCGCCCCTTCGCGCCATGTGAGTTCAGCTTCGCGGCGCCCCTTGCCTATAAATACTGGGTTCCCACTGATCCTAGAGGACGGACAATCCGACCTTTCGGCTTCTCAACTTCCGAATCGCAAAGCACCCTTCGCAGCGGGAATCATGAGCTCCGCGAGGTACTTCTACTTCGCGTGACACCTTCGCTTTGTCTCTTTTTGAGCCCCTCTTCCGAGAGGGATGCCCGTCGCGAATCTCAAGGGAATTCGCAAAAGAGGGGGATTCCCAAGGGAACCCGGGTAGCCATGGAGTGTTTATGCTTCGCGAAACACCCATCCTGTACTAGTGATCCCCATGCTAAGGCACGATCACTACACATCGCGAAGCACGCTGCTTCGCAGTACCTTGCTTCGCGAGGCACCTCTTCTTCGCGAGGCAGTGCTCTACGAACACTATTCCACTTCGCGAAGCACTCTCCATTCACACCT
This sequence comes from Viscum album, assembly GCA_963277665.1. NCBI lineage: Eukaryota > Viridiplantae > Streptophyta > Magnoliopsida > Santalales > Viscaceae > Viscum > Viscum album. The sequence continues at coordinate 1,103,358,670 of OY728155.1, read as the reverse complement.
CTTCCTCATGCCAAGGCCAAGGCACCCCACTTCGCGAAGCACACTTCTCTGCTTGGGAATTCCTCTCCCTATGCGACCCTCCAGGTTTGCATGATGTAATTTCAAAGTCCCATGGAAAACACCACTCATAGCATTGCATCACCTAACGCTTCTTTGCATAGGCACGCTAACGGTTATTTCTTCTTCACATAGCCACGCTAATGTGGAACCCTTGATGGTTCGCTCTACGACCCCCCTTGACCACAGCCTTACTGGTACCTTCCCTCTCCCAGGGAGAAAAGGGTGTCAGTCATGTAAGTCTTAGGGGGACAGAGTAAACCCACCTCGTCTGAGTTGTAGGACATTAAACTGCCAAGCACCTCATCCTCAACACATGACGTTAAACTGTGACCTGACCCCGCGCCTCGCACACAGGGTCCCCCCAACACAGAAATTTTTTACGCCACCCATCTCCACAGAGATGGGGTCACCCCCTTCACAAAGGATGATATCCTCCTTCTCAGAGTAGCGTATGTCCATGGGAGAAGGGAAACCACCTTGGTGTAATCCCCTAGCCCCTCTTGCGGAAGGTATCACCCATTCACCTCCGTATTTCCCCATTGCCAAGGTTAGTGGAGGGCATGATAGGGAATGAGGTACCTCCCATCATTGGTCCCAAATCCATCTCTCGCTATGCTTTTCCACACTTCGGGCATCCATCTTAGAGTATGTCCCAGCACCATGGGCCGCCTAACACATAATCCCCTCTTCGCTTCTCACAGACGCACCCTTCGCGGCGTGATCGTCAGTTCCTTGCTGCCTCTTGTTTCTCACACCGAGCATGACTCACATGGGCTTAGAGTTGGCATTGGCCATGAAAATACCTCGTCCAGCATGACATTAAACTGTATGCCCCCCATCCATCATGACGTTAAAATGTATGTTGTCCAGCATGACGTTAAATTGTATACCCTTGTCTAGCATGACGTTAAACTGCACACCCATTTGAACTACGAGGACTTTGATCCATGTCACGACATGGTACGTAGGAAGACTCCACGAGGTTGAAGCCCACTCGTCACCTTCACGTCAGGTTCTACCTTTGTCCAGTATGACTTTAAACTGCATTCCAGTCTTACGGCAAGCCGTTGTGACCACCCGAACTACGAGGACTTTGATCCATGTCAAGGCATGGTACGTAGGAGGCCTCCCTGAGGTTCAAGCCCATCTCCCATCGGACCAAGGTCCCTTCCTCACGTAGGTTCGCCAACACCCACCATCCCAAACTATGAGGTATTTGATCCATGTCAAGTCATGGTACGTAGGAATCCTCACGAGGTTCAAGCCCGCCACTAGTGGCCCCACAGGTTCACTTTCACGTCGGTTCGCCGACGAAGCCCTTTGAACTACGAGGACTTTGATCCAGTCAAGGCATGGTACGTAGGAAGCCTCTCAGAGGTTCAATCCCACCACCAGTTGGTCACTATGACCCTCTTCATGTCAATTTATCAACACCCAAGAAGCCTAGTGTGTAAGCCCCACACCATTCGGACCAAGGTCCTCAGTCGCGTTGGTTCGCCGACACACCATCTGAACTACATGGACTTTGATCCATGTCAAGGTGTCGTACGTAGGAAGCCTCACGAGATTCAATCCCACCAATAGTGGACCCCCGGGTCTACATTCACATCGGTTCACCGACGAACCCATTTGAACTATGGCGACTTTGATCCATGTCACGGCACGGTACGTAGAAAGCCTCCATAAGGTCCAATCCCACCACTCGGTCGACCCGTCATTCACTCACATCGGTTCACCCCTATCCCGCATGACATTAACTGTATTCCACATTCCAATTTTAACTACGAGGTCTTTGATCCGTGTCAAGGCATAGTACGTAGGAATACTTAATGAGGATCAAGCCCACCACCATCGGACTAAGGTCCACGTTCACGTCGGTTCACCAGCATCATCCCGAACTACGCGGACTTTGATTCCCTGCCATGGGGATACGTAGGAGGTCTCTTTGAGGCTCAAGCCCAACTTCATCAGCGCCCTTGCGATGGTCCCATGTCATCCCCCCTCCCCTTCATTCATCCATCCATCATCCACCCTGATTCTCACCCGAACCGTCATATCCCGGCGAGATCACGTCGTTCCACTGGACGTTAAACTTGCGACCTACCTCGTGATTAACATGAGATGCCTGAGGAAAACCTCGGATGGCACGTCTTTGGCGTAACCGTCTCCGCTGGACGTTAAACCTGCGGCATACCCTTTGTTAAACATAAGAAGCTGAGGAAAACCTCAGATATATGCCTATGGCATATAATTCCCCGTGCTCTATGTGGGATGCCTCGGGCTTCCACGCCCTCGAGAAGCCCCATGACAAGGGAAAAAAGACAGACATGCCAGTTCCCCAACATACAGACACGCTACTGATGTCTCGACGTGACAACTCCCCCGACTGAAGGTTGCTGCCCTAACCAGACCCTTTGGAATGTCCTGACAGAAGCAGTGTAATTAACCGGAATCCATGGAAACATGGCACTGGGAAGAGTTTCACGAACAACGTATTAAATCTATGAGGGAGACTCAGACTAGGTGACGAGTTCTGAGGTGGAATCCACAGAAGGAAGAACCAACATCCCATCATCCCGGTTTCGATCAAGGAGAAGACGTACCTGAATAAGGAGTGGATTCCTCCCGCCATTAGAAAGTGAGAATGCGGGGCTACAATGCAGTGCATCCTCCTCCGCAGATGGATGCGTGCGCGCCCCGGCGAAAACGTCGAAAACATGCCCATAATTAGGATCTCATTTCAACAAACTCAACATCGATCCATCAATCTAGAGATTACATTCTTTGAAGCTATTTCTAGATAGAGATACCCTGATGATTTTTTCAGATCTAAACATCTTTTTCAGCTATCTTTGTGTGACTCTGATTTTTATTGAGTAAAATCGAGGGATTTTGATGATAGGAAGATAGAGGTTCTGACTTCCTTTGAGTTCAAGGGCTTGCGGGGGTAGCAAGAAAAATTCTGATATTCTTATAGAGGGCTTACCATTGTGTGGATAAAATATAATTTCTTGAAATTATAAATCAATGGACCTTTATCCAAGGTTTTAGGATACCCAACTCTTTGGGTTAAAATATTTCAAACTTGTTTCTTGTTTTGTTTCAAGTTTTATTTCCACTATATTTTGATAAAAAAATAAAGTACAAATTTATTATACTTTCCTATAATTTTATTAATTCTGATAAATAAGATTATATATGCTTTAAGGTAGAATATTTTCCTAAGTTAACATTCCTTAAGATTCATTTTTAGAACCATATTTTCAGAACCAAAGTAAGGTTTTCTTAAGAACATAAAGAGGTTTTTTGAATTTACCTTGTTTAACTTTGTTAAACACAGTTTTTCCTTAAGGGTAAAAATGAATGTTTTTAAAAATACAATTCACCCCCCCCCCACTTGTAATTGAGCATCTACATATACTATTTTGATCCTATAGATCGAAGAAATTTCCAAAGCGCCATAAAAGACCCATGAATCAAAAAAGGATTTTAAGATCATTAGGGAAGAATTCTATGCCCCAAAACGAGCCACAAGGGTCATCATAAGGCACTCCACCACCTTTGAGAACACGATAGGTGAAACCTCTAACAAAACGTGGGAACCATCCTGTGACACCATCAGATCAACAGGATGCACAAATGAGAAGAATATTTGCTGAGAACCACTGAACGAGCTACACAAAGAATCTTGAAAAGATCTCACGGAATGTCAAGGCCAAGGAGGGGGGTCGGGGAGATCTAGAAATTATTGAGGCTCTTCGAATGTAGGAACACTAGGGTCGAAGTTTATGGAGCTGGGATCACCACCCGATCATGTCCATCCAGCGACGCAACATTTGAAAAAATTGAAAAGTACTAATCACGTGAGGAACATTCTTTTAACCATTGGGTGCAGCCATATTAAGCTTAATTATTACATGTTTTTTCATCTAGAGATAAAAATAACCACAATGGTGATAAATCACCGAATATATCAATTGAGATCGAAAATAGACTCCAAAAATTGAAGGAGAATGACTTGAGGGTGAGATCTAATGGATCTGCAGAAGAATGAAATAAAATTTTAGTCAAGAGGCACCATAAAATAAAACATAAATACATTTACATGGCTTGTAATCAATTTACATGTCATTTAATACTCGAGACTTAGATATTCCAAAAAACCCATCATTTTTTATTAAAAATGATCTTTTTTACATTAGATGGAATGTAATATTTACACAGTTTTTAATCCATTCACCCTAATAATCAGGTACACAACATCTTCCATACAATACTTACACATCATTTAATATAATTAAAAGGTGTTTATTTCTCATGAAGTCTTCAAAAACTAAATATTATTACACCAAAATACCAAAAAAATAGTGTTCTCTAAACTCAGGGATAACCCAGTAATTCCATTAACACCTTTATACCTAGACTCTATTAACTAAACAAACATACATTCCCAAATATCGAACCATTTTCCCCAACAAATGATCTTCATAATTAGGTGTCCCAAGATGAAAAAAATTAAAGAGGAAAAAATTAATGCGAATGGAATTACTTGAAAGCAGGTAACATGATGTCACAATCAACATAAAAGGGTTGAAGAGACCAAATCAAAACATACATGAAAAATGAAACTGTTATTAACCAAAATATGATTTTAATAAGGAATTGTTAATAAAAGGTTAATAAAAGGTCACAATGATATCCTATATGGTATAATACATATTATTAAGGTTATATAATAGATTTTTAAGAAACCTATAATGATTTTATAGGGGTTTTGAATGTGTACAATGGAATTCAAGACTTAAGGTAAGATATGTTCATCTCAAATTTCCTGTTTTGGATGTTATACATATATATTATTCTATGTGGTGTATATACAACCCATTTTCCATGTTATATCATGAATTTTTCTATCCTTGGGACATTTATCATTCATTTAAATTTATTCATTCATGGAGATTATGATTCCAAAGATACCAAAGTGGTAAAGGTTATATGTTTCCATCTCATTTGTTTTTGGGATTGTATTTTTTTATAATGATTAAATATTATGATCTATCTATCAATGACAACATAAATTTTCTTATACTTTGATTATTTCATGAAAATACATTTTTTCCTTTCATTTTCCTCTATTTATGTACTCAAGCTTCCAAAATTATGTTTTAAAAAGAAAATTGACTCTATTTCCCTCTTTCAACAAAACCCCTTTTTCTTCTATATAGATTTTTTCTAAAAATGTTTCAATAAGATTTTAATGTTACTTTATGATTATTTAAATTTAGTTTTTACCCACATTTACCTATTTTTTTTAAAATAAAAGGAATCTTCATGTCTTTTTCTAAACAAGGCTTGTTTGGATTTTAATGAATATGAGAAAGTAATCATTTTTTTAATGTGTATGGTATGAATTTAATTTTCCATCATCATGAACACTAAATGTTTTAAATATCTCTTTGTTAGGTCCCAATTTTATTTTCCAAGAAAATATTTTCAATTTTTTAATAAATATTTAGTATTAAATGTAATATTCAATGTTGAAAAGCTATTTTCCTCAAGAAGGGATCCAAGTGATCCTTAAAAATAAAATTTGTCTGAGGTATAATCAATTTATGTTACTTAAGATATATTAGGAATACATGGGAGTTTATCCCAATCCTGAAATAGGGTACATGGGAGGTTCTACTAAGCTAGAAGTAGGTACATGAGTGGTTATTCCAAGCCTAACATGTTATGAATGTCTTAGTGGGAAGCCTTGAAAGAAGATTTTTTTCGCTTATGTGTATGAAAAAAATCTATATCTTATGCCAATGTTATGACCTCATGGATCATGATATTTAATTGATTTATGATTTTTTTCTTATTAACTACCATAATTTATTCCATGACTCAATTTTTTGATCTATGATATACAGGGTATGGTTTTTAAATGTTATTACCATATTCTCATACACCTATACTCATGTTATTCTTATATGGTCATTGATATATCCCTTTTAAAACTTTAATGAGCATATTATCTCAACCTTTCATATGTTTAATTTACCCAAGTTAGGAAGATTTATTTTATATAGGGTGTGTTCAAGAAAAATACTACATGGAAATATCTTTATAGAATATGTTAAAGATATTAAAATAAATAAGAATATTTTATATCTAGTCTCCAAAGACATGAAACCTTTACGATCCTAGGGATATTTTTTGTGACATATATTGAGTATTAATCTAAATATATATGATATTTATGTATGTGAATCCTGGGTAATTATAAAAACCATTTTTTTAAACACTTTCCGACATCGATAATCTATTATCCAACCTATATACATTACTAAAAACACCCCACTATAGCAGAAAACAGCCTCAAAACTATAAAATTAAAAGTCAAGATAATCAAAAAACTTAAACACATAAATTGATCCCCATTACACTTGGAAGGTCCAAGATTCACCTTCATTTATCATACTTGGACACACAACTATACTGAAAAACACAAAATACTAATATTTTTTTATTTAAATTAGAATATTATACATGAACAAAAACCATACCAGTAGCATGTTACAACACTTTTGATACCACCACTAAGCCTTTCCACAAATGGATGCATCCAAGAGAAAACCAACAACCATCCCTGATCTACTAATCAAACATGAGTTCCCCAAAATAAATAAAAAATCCCATTTAAAATTGGACTTCAGATTTAATAGAAATTTCTAAAAAAAATTGGGTTTTTAGTCAAAATTTAAAAATATCACTCTAAATAAAACTAGGGATATGCCATAAAATGGAAATACATTAAAAAATCCTGAACATAAAACTTCTTTTTATCGATCCATGATCCTTTACATCATCGAGACTCATTAGTGAACAACTCTAGAAATTGCTCTCAAATATTAGACACCTAATCCCATGTTTCCAGTTGGATATGAGTGTGTTTCCATTACACCCATACCAAGGGAACCCATATTTAAACAAAGAGTATTCTCACTCTAGTTCAAAATGCATACTAGATTATCCTAAGATGATTAATTGACCTAGATCTCAACATCATCATAGTTTATTACATGAGATGTGTCCAGATGATACCACCAAAACTATGATTTGTGAAACACATCATGAATTTAGATATATGAACAGTATAATATAGTACTGACCCTCTCTACAACCTCAAGAGACCCCAAAAACCTAGTTTCAAACTTACCATGTCTCTTCACATGTAAATTTTCTAACCTCGGTTACAAACATAATAATACTCGATCACCTACCCAGAACTTGATAGGATGGATCAATTAGTCTACATATGACCTTGGCATACTCTAGGAAATGGATAAACATTTACTGATCAACATTATATTCTCTATTGTCTCATGCATGATACTTATCCCCACAATCACAAACTCATAGGATTTTATCTAACACCGAGGTGAAAAAAATGGTCTACCATAAAAGGATTCAAATAGATAAATTTTAATAAAATCATGATACATGTTATTGTAGTCAAAAACAACTCGAGCTAAGTCATTCTTCCAAGAACAACCAAAGTCCAAGACACATTCTCTCAGCATGTCCTACAAAAACTAAATCTTTTGCTTAGAGTGTGTATCGATCTATGGATAATATGAAATGATTATATGAAACTATATACCAAGAACCTTTTGTAATAATGTCTAGAATCTTTATTTCAAGTGGGATTCATAATTTGAAATAATACTCCTGGGGATCTTGTGTAAATTCAATATCTCCTAAACATAGATCTTCCTTATCTCATCCACTTAAAAGGTCTCTCATATTGGTAGGAAATGATTCAATTTAGTTAGTGGATCCATGATCACCCATAATGTATCACTTCTCTGAGGTGTACTCAATAGATATATTAGGAAATACATAGTTATGTCACCCCCTTCCACTCAGGAATGTGTCATGGTTGTAGGAGACTAGCGGTCCATTGGTGCGCAGACTTCACCTACTAAAAGGTGGAGCACCATCTAAAAAACCCCTCTATATCCCTCTTCATCTTATTCTATAATTATTACCAATGAATATAATAATAAAAATTAGTCAATCCTTAGTATACCCGTCCATTTATAGGACTATGAGTTCCCAATAATTTCATTTCAGATACACATATGGACCATGACATAACATAAAAAATTAATAGTCTCATATATAATGAAATACTATTCTTGTGATGGATCCCCACAATATATGTAGTCTCTCATAACTAGAGAGTATGAATTTGATATATGGATCCTCTTTAATGTCTCGAGTAGTGAAGGTGTGATATATGAGGATGTAAGGATATATCGACCCAGGTACTATATAATTTCAATATATATCTCATTAAAGAGGTCCATTAGCTACCAAACACTATTGGAATCCTAAGCCATCTGACCCTAAGTGTTCTGGATCAACCATATGCAACCATGTATAACTTTCTAGGGGTGTATTCTAGATCAAAGTCAAAAAAAATATAAATACTCAACCCACCATCAATGCCAAATTCTTAGTTATTTCTATAATAAAATGTACCTTAGAATATTATAGTCAATATACACCACGAACCTCTAACGCATCATGTAAATCCAATGAAAACATAATTAATATACCACTAATACTTGTTATAAATCAAGTTTAAAGTAATTATAATCATGCGACCTCATCTATGGGGACCCATAAGATATTACATAACCATCCTATATTAATATTGAACCTATCCTTACCCCTAGTGCATCATTGTACTGAGTATACTCTTTAACTAGCTCATTTATGTTTAGGTTCAACATCCTGGTCAAAATTTTTGTGAACTTTTAAAAGTAATCCTCACAAGATTTATACTAAATTAACATCACCCTGTTTTCTCACTTTTCATCAGTGCTACCAAATGGTAGAAGTCCATAATAATTATCTGATAATAACTGGAAAAACATGATATCTATATATCTTAAAATCATTATTGGGACACTCCCAAGAGATGAATACTATGAAATTATTGGGGTTTATTGATACACTAACCTCATATATAATGTTACCTAATAAGTGAATTTGGTAAATCCAAAGGTGACACTTAGGGAGTTTATAATATAGGTGATTTTTCTCAAGTGTGCCTGAAATGATCTCTAGATTCCGCGAGTTGTCCTCCCTCCACTTAGAGTACATGAGAATAATATAAAAAATTAGACCATAAAGGTTTATTGATATGGATGGAAAAATCGATTCATTATGGAATTGAATAATTCTAGTTTGTTAATTAGTCTAAACTGTATCACCAAATACTTGTATTGACCATTCATACTCCTGAAGGAAGTGAAAGGTATATCTTAATGTATCACCCTCAACAGGTGATAACTCAATATCAATTCAATATTAGAGAACACTTGGGTTCCCCTAATGTAATTGAATAAGTTGTTTATATGTGGAAGTGGATACCAGTTTTTAACCATAACTTGGTTTAACTCCCCATAATCTACACAAAGCATCAAGGAACCATCCACATTCTTAGCAAATAGGACAAGAGCACCCAAAGGAGATGTATTTGGTCATGTAAATCCCTTGGACTCTAAGTCATACAACTAATACTTTAACTAAAAAATCATGGTAGGATCCATCTGATAAAGTAGAATAGAAATATGATCTACACATGGAATGATCTCAACAAGAAACTCAACCTCTCTATTAGGTGGGAACCCTAAGGAGACATTTGGAAAATATCAATGAAGTTACTGTTGATGCCTTCCAAATGAGAGTTGAAAAATATAAAAGGGAATAAATGTCTGACTATGGGTATTACTCTACCTGAAAATCAAAGGAATAAAAGGTGGCCAACACATGCAGATCACATAACATGTCAAAGGACATGCGTAACACCACGAGTTTTAATGAATTATTTTTCTCAGAAAAATTAAAAAGTCATTTAATGGATTGAATTGAACACCACACCAAGTTAATATTGCGACACATGCAAAATTATGATTATCTAGAGTTACATACAACATTGAGTTTGGCTTGTATTACATGCAAAATTGTGCCTATCTTTCTTTACACACAAGACTGAGTTTTACCAAACTACAATTAATATTATTATTAAAATATTATTACAGTTATCACATATCCATTGGAATTGAAGATATGAATATAATTAAATAAATTATGAAAATATGGTTTAAATATATGAATTATTTGGATATAAATTAATTGGATATTAAAATAAATGCCAATGGAATATAATTGAGTTGTTTTATGAAAAACTATTTTTTATGCCCACAAATGAATTTTATCTTAATAAATTAAATTAGTCACTATTAAGGAGAGATATTAATGAAATTTTTATATTATAAAATCACAAAAAAATTCTTACATTCATCCATTAGGTTTTATATGCATAAAATAATAACAAATCCAATTTTAGGCATAAAAGGTGTATTTTTTGAAAAGGTGGTTTTAGAGCCTTTTTAATGGAAGAATTGTTTTAAAAGAAATTTTTGAAACTTTATAAATTTTATTCGACAAAATAAAATTAATTTTTTAAATTTTAATATAAAATTTACTTTGGATTAATTTTTGGTGTTTTTATAAAATGATTCATTTTTTAATGAATAGTAAAAAATATCACATTTTAATTGAAAACTGACTTTTCATTTAAATAATTATAATGGCAAATTATATTTAAAGAAGTTTTTAAAGAATTTTCTTAATCAAATACAAATCTATTAATCAAATTTATGTAATTTTATTTATTTTTTATTGAATTTAGGTATAAAACCTTATTATCATTTCGATCATTTTTTCACTTAAAAAAACCCACTTTCTTGCGTCGTCTATGAAATTATTTTTAAACTAATATTTTAACTCGTGTAGTTTTTAATTATTAGAAATATATTCCATATTTGGAATCATAGGGTAAAAAATTTGTAAACAAGACCCTTTTATTTTGGGATAATATGAATAGTAAACATAGTAATTTTATTATCACAGTTAAGGGTAAATTGAGTAATTAACGGTAAAAATATTATAATTATTATAAAATCACCCTAACACTTTTACATGTAATATTTATTGAGTTATTGTAGACCAAAATCATCCTTTTTTAAAATGTATGATCTCATGGATACACTTGGAAGACTTTATGCCCATTATAGTATTTTAATTTAAGAATAGTCAAACATATAACACTAAGGTTTTTAATAAGTACATAATTTTTAATATGTAATTATCCCAAAGATATTTTAGACCATAAATATTATTTGGAAATATAAAATATTTATCTTAATCATGGTAATTTATTTTTATTTTTTAGTGAAGAAATATGTAACTTAAATAATTACACAATGATGATTCATTGATTATTCAATTAATTTAACAATAAAATAAATGGTACTAAAATATTAAATGAAATGTAATTAAAAATAATTAAGATTCTCTACAAATTTTTCAGAAATTTATAACATATTAGGAGAATATTTAATGATTGTTTTTTCAAAAATATATTGTTCCCATGATTTTTTTAAAGTCAATGTAATGAATAGTGTCAAAAGATACAGTATTTATTTTTTATAAAAATAATATATTATTATATTATTTAATGTAACGTCCCGGTTCTGGGTGCCACACAACGGGTGCCCTGAACCCGGTTCGCCATGTGACATCAAGCGCATTTCCCCAAATGCTAGAGGCTGCCGACTAGCAGCGAGGGCCTAGGTCTGATAGTGGGAAAACTATGCCCTCATTTTTCAAAGTGTAGCGCTGCAGAATATAAATAAACATAAAATAATAGTAGAATTAGAAACATTATATATAACTGAAATGGATAACTGATAACAAAAAGGGAAACCAGTAGTCATATATATATATATGATGATGTAGCATGTCACTATTCTATGAAAACACCCAGAACATGTTACACTGTAATAAAATACAATACAGAGTACAAGTACATAAAAGAAAAACAGAACAGCCAACGACATCACGAGCCAATGGTCGGTCCCATGCTCTCTTACACTCCAGCAGCAATCAAGTACCTGTATAAGGACTCATTCCCTTATCTAAATCTGCAGCAATATAATCTGTTTGGGCCGAAAAGCATGGCCCAAAAAGGGTGTGAGAAATCTATCTCAGTAGGCACCCACCAAAGGTCCGTGCTCAACTGTGTGTAAACATGCAACAACAGTGTGGAAAAGTAAATGCAATAAACTAAGAAGTACTCAAAAGTAACTAACTTACCAGTTATATTTCCATTTTAATATCCATATTAATATTTATTATTATGAAACCACCATAGTGAATTTCTATTTAATCGGTCAGCGTCCTTAGATAAGTAAAACCTTACCCTCAGGTAATCAGAATCTCACCCTCAGGCATTCAGAATATCGCCCTCAGGAATAACAGAATTCTCTCCCTCAAGCATACGAAGTGTCACCCTCAGACCCAGAAGTCAATCCCTCAGGCACGAAAGGTTTCCCTCAGGCAAAATAGAATGTCACCCTCAGGCTAATCCAGTCACGCCCTCAGGCTAATACAGTCACGCCCTCATGCTATAGTAAACACCTCCCTCAACCATAGGTAATCGGTCCATGCCCAACTTATAAACATGCAATTTACATACAATTCCTCTCAAGGAAAAAGTAATGCATAATTAAACATGGCATACCCTTGAGTATCCTGGCCAAATGGATAAACAGAGGAACTCACCCCTCAGGATGGTCCTGGATCCAAGAAACAATCCCAAACAACCTTTTAATATCACATTTAATTACCTATACAATTATAGGTATTCAAAATAGCCACGGCCTCAGCCACACGACACCCCAACATGGTTTCGTGGCACAAAAATGCTCAAAACGCACAGCAGTTGGAAAAATTAACACCAAGCCACCTACCTTTAACGCCAACGAACGTTATACGTGAACGTCGGTTCCAAAAATTCACAAGAACGGTGTAGATCTGACGAAGAAGAAAATCCATTAAAATGTAAATAACTCCCGTTAGGGAAATAATTGGAAAGAAGTACTCCAAGAGAAGGGAGGGCTTACCCGCGCGGTTCCAACGAGATCGTCTGAGGCGGAAATGGATTCCCGACGAACACCTGACGGATCTCTGAAGATTCAGATGTCCTCTCCTGAGCTCTCTTCCCATTCTAAACCTTCCCTGTAAACAGTGGAGGCTACTGCCCATTTTAATCGAAAAAAAGTACATGACATGTACTTCCAAGTACACGGCGTGTACTTCTAAGTACACGGCGTATACTCCCCATTTTTAACTATTCCTCTGGAGGCTTCCCGCCAGCGAGGCATTGTTCATCTGCCGACATGACTACACGGCATGTCTCATTGAGTACACGGTGTGTTCAGTCGCACAGTTGGACACCACCTTACAATTCTCCGGCCGACTGACTACACGGTGTGTAAGGGACCACTACACGGCGTGTACTTGGTTCCTACACCCTTCATCGCCAACACAGCCACACGCCCTGTGTACTCATTCCACACGGCCAACAGTACACGGCGTGTGGACAAAGTACAAGGCGTGTACTTTCCAAATTTTGAGATTTTTCCCCATTTTCCATATTTTCTCAAAAACACTTATGGAAAAGAGAAAAAAAGAAACCCATACCTCAGAACTAAGAACTGGGTTCTTACAAACTTCCCCCTTAAAGCAATTCATCCTCGAATTTCCCTTCCAAGGGTGGTGAAGATAAAGCTGAGAATAACTCTGGCCACTAAGCACGTACATTGGTTTCCCGCTCCCAGGTTTCGTCCTGCACTCGACCATGCTGGCATAGCACCCGTACGAGAGGAACTGACCATCCTCGAAGAACCTTGGTGCTTCTATCAATGATGAGAATCGGTTTCTCCTCAAAGGACGCATCTAACTCAAGCTCAACCTCCTCGGTCTAGAATACGTGAGATGGGTCTGAATGATAACAGCACAACTAAGATACATGGAAGACGTTGTGCATGGCTCGGTACCTTTTCGGTAACTGCAACTGATAAGAAACCGGCCTAAATCTCCCCAGAATCTCAAATGGCCCCACATACCTCAGTGAAATTTTACCCTGTCTCCTGATCCGGTTGTGTCCCAGCCTCGGCGAAACACGCAAGAAAACCTGATCCCCGACCACGAACTCCAAAGGTCGTCTGCGGCAATCAGCATAAGATTTCTGACGAGACTGTGCGGTAGACATCTGCTTCTGAATCAACTGGACCTTCTCAGAAGTCTCCTGAACAAGACATGGTCTCAGTAAAGCTGCGTCACCTGCCTCTAACAAGCACAAAGGTGAACAACATGGGATACCATATAAATCCTCGTATGGTGTCATCTCAATAGTTTCCTGGAAACTATTATTGTAGGAAAACTCGACTAGGGGTATATGTTTCTCCCAAGAGCCCCCAAAGTCTAGGACGCATGCTCACAGGATGTCCTCAAGCACCTGTATCGTACGCTCTGTCTAGCCATCGGTCTGAGGGTGGTAAGCTGTGCTCAGAAGCACCTGTGTACCCAGTTCCCTCTGAAAACTCTTCCAGAAACAAGACATAAAACGGACGTCCCTATCTGAAATGATAGAATGAGGGACCCCATGACTGTGTACGATATCTCGGATATACAACCTCCTGATCTCGTCAACGCTGAAGGTCTCCTTGATTGGAATAAATTGAGCTACCTTATGAGTCTTTCCACAACAACCCACATGGAATCATTGCCTTGAGGTGACCTCGGAAAACCAGTCACGAAATCCATCGCGACAATATCCCATTTCCACTCCGGAATGGGTAACTGGTGTAACAGTCTAGCTGGTATCTGATGTTCTGCTTTCACCTGCTGATAGGTGGAACACCTCGTAACATAACCAGCTACATCCCTCTTCATAGCCGGCCACCAGTACTGATGTCTCAAGTCACGGTACATCTTGGTAACCCCGGGATGAACTGCCCAAGACGAAGCATTAAACTCCCGCATCATCTCCTCCCGTATATCCCTTGGAACCCACACTCGTCCATGGAAACGCAGAACCTCATCATCTCTCATCGTCCAACTAGGAGGAGGGTCCTCACTTGCCACCGACTCCTGTAGAACTAGGCCTTCTGAATCAGATAGTTGTCTCGTCCTCAATCTATCCAGGAGGGTAGAAGTCACAGCTAAGGTTGAAAGATAGGTTTTCCATTGATCGTCATGCACCTCCAGATGCATCTCAGAGAACAAAGACATAAGCTACAACTCGCCACTGGCCTCCTACACAGCCTGTATCTGTGTCTTCCTTCTCAGTGCATCAGCTACTGCATTTCTTTTACCAGGTGTGTAGGCAATCTCAAAATCGAAGGACTGTAGGTACTCAACCCACATTCTCTGCCTCAGTTTCAAGTCACGCTGGGTGAAGATATATTTGAGACTTTTTTGGTCGGTGAAAACCACAAAATTCTCTCCCAATAGATAATGTCTCCAATAGCGCAACGTATGAACAATAGCAGCCAACTCGAGATCATGCGTCGGGTAATTCCTCTCATGTGGCCTCAATTGCCGAGACCCATACGCAACAACTCGATTGCCCTGCATCAAAACTGCTCCCAGACCAATACCTAATTCATCCCAGTAAAATGTATAGATTTTCCCCTGCTCTGGGAGTATTAGGATTAGTGCTGATGTCAACCTTCCCTTCAGGTCCTGAAAGGTTGTCTCGCAAGCTTCTGACCAAACAAACTTCACACCCTTCTTAGTCAAGGCCATCAACGGTGCTTCTAAGAGGGAGAAGTCATGTATAATGCGTCTGTAGTAACCATACATCCCCAAGAAACTTTGTATCTCAAAAACTTTCTTAGGCTGCTCCCAGGAAACTACTGCTATCATCTTCTCTAGGTCTACTACAACTCCTGCCTCTGAGATGATATGACCCAGGAAGTGTATCTGGTCCATCCAAAAGTGGCACTTTGAGAGATTAGCATATAGATGATGCTCTCTCATTGTACTCAATATGACCTCAAGATGGGTGGCATGGTCGTGTTGAGTGTTAGAGTACACTAAGATGTTGTTCATGAATACTACCACAAAAGAGTCCAGATAAGGATGGAACACACGATTCATCAGATCCATGAAAACTTATGGCACGTTCATGAGTCCGAACGGCATAACTGTATACTTGTATAGACCATACCTGCTTCTGAATGCTGTGAGAGGTATATCAGATGGTCTAATGCACAGCTGATGATATCCAGACCTCAATTCAGTCTTCGAGAACACTCGTTCTCCACGAAGTTGATCAAAAAGGTCATCAATCCTTGGTAAGGGATATCAGTTCTTAACTGTCAACTAGTTAAGCTTCCGATAATCCACATAGAGTCTGAGGGTACCATCCGCCTTCTTCGCAAAAAGTATTGGAGAACCCCAAGACGAAGTACTGGGTCAGATAAATCCCTTTGCCTGTAACTCCTCTAACTGCCTCTTGAGCTCCTGCAACTCATGCATGGACATCCTATAAAGAGGAATGGACACCGGTGCTTCTCCTGGCACAAGCTCAATAGATAAATCCACCTCTCGCTCCGAAGGTAGACCTAAAAATTATTCTGGGAAGACATCCCTGAAACGATCAACCACTGGAGGGAAATCTGTCTGACAAGTCCACTGGTCATACAAATATAAGCTCGCAATCTGGTCTGTGACTCCACCTCGCCCATGATGCTCTGGCCCATCTCGGCTCACCTAAACATCCCACTCACCCTTGTATAGAAACTCTCCACCCTCTGGTGACGTGAAACTCACCCTACGACGATAGCAGTATACAGAGGCTCGAAAGGGAACCAACCAGTCCATCCTGAGAATGACATCATAACTCGTCATCTCTAAGACATAGAGATCCCAAAGTAAGTGACACCCTCCAACCTCAAGGGGGAACTCCTTGCACTGATGCACACCCGCCGTTCTAGTCCCCAATTGAGTGTCTAGCGTCATGATACCAAAAGAAGAAGAAGAAACACAGAGCCCACGGCTCTCCACTACGGGTTCAGATATGAAACTATGTGTAGCACCCATGTCAAAAAGCACTGAAGATAAAATAAAAGCTACTAGAATAGTACCTATGACTGTAGAAGGTCCAGGATCCTTCTCCTACTGGGTTTGTTGCACCGCATATGCATGCCCAATGTTGCGGCCCTACGACACAGCCTGGCTACCCTGAGCTGTCCTGCTCTGCTGCCTCTGAGATCCTGGTGTCTGGCTACCATGGACAAGACCACCATCTCTGCCTGCACGCCCTGATGTATTCCAGTTCCCTGACTGGTAAGAATTTACTGGTCCTGCTCCCACACACTGAGTATACACAGAACCCCTCTCACTAGCCACTAGTAGAAATGCCATGCAAAAGCGTTGCAGATGACCCATCTTGCTGCAAGATCGGCACTCCACTAGGTCTCGGGGACATTGAGGTCTCTTGTAACCCTCCTTACCACATTAGTATAACCTGATCAGGCCACCTGAAGAGAATGCCTAGCTGGTACATCCACCCTGAGAGAAGTCCATCTGTCTCTTTCTCTTTCCAGTAGAAATAGTACTAGTAACTGGTGTTGAACCTCCCTAGCCCACACCACTAGCTTCCCGTAGGTTCCTCTCTGTAATCAGCACCTGGTTCACAATAGCATGTACTGATGGAAACCTGAAAACATTCACCAGTGATCGGATGTCAGAACGAATACCACCCTCAAAGAGCATGGCTCTAAGCGTCTCATCACCAACCAGCACAGGTGAAAAGCACTGAAGCTCGGTAAAGTGAGCAGAATAGTCCATCACCGACATAGCGCCCTACTACAGATTCATGAACTCTCGAGCTCTATCTTCCCTCAGCGTCTCTGGAAAGAAGAAGTCATAGAATATTTCCTGAAAATATTCCCACACCATGTCTCTGTGATGATCTGATTGGGTGGTAACATCCCCCCACCTCTTGGAGGAATCACACAGCATGTATGTCGCGATCTTGACCCTCTTCCCTGGAGGTGTCTCAAGATGCTCTAAAATAGTCTACATCGATCCCAGCCAAGACTTCTCAGCCTATGGTCCTCCATCCTCTGAAAACGTAGGTGGATGCTGCTGTTGGAAGATACGTGTCAGCTCACCCATAGATGTGACAGTCTGCGGTGCTCCCTGAAAGGTCTGCATGAAATGCCTAATGCCTTCACGGAACTGCGCCTCCATGGATGTGTCTGGTATAATGGTTGGCGCCGCATCTGGCTCTGCTAGAGGATCCACTAGTAACCCATGGCCCACTATCTCTGGAGTATACTCGTTGCCGCTCTCCTGGCGAACAACGTGCGGTCGTCTCGGTGGCATGAAACTACAAGGTCAAAAACACGCCTTTAGAACAAGATTAAAATCGACAGAAAATGAAGAAACCCAAAGGGAACAAGAGGAAGAAGGCATTAAAAATTTTCAAAACAAGTCTACACGGCATGTATACTGACTACACGATGTGCACTTGACTCCCATTCCCCTGCCCGGGTCCTTCTGCACGGCTAAGCCACACGTCTCCCATGGTACAAAAATACACGGCGTGTATATTATCTACACAGCATGTATGGTGAAATTTTTCCAACTGCCTGTGTCGTTTGTGACACAGCCGACTACTCGGCCTAACACTACACGGCGTGTACGCCACCTCATTTCCCAGCCACATGGCTTACTCCACATGGTTTTTCCTTGGACAAGACTCCATGACATCTCCCATACGTACACAACGTGTTCTAGACGAGCTCTGTCGACCCGTGTTGTTAGTTACACAGCCGTTTTACATAGCTCAACCTACATGGTGTGTTCAATATACACACGGCGTGTACTCAAAAGGATTACCATGACTCGTGTGGTTAGTTACACGGTTGGGTCCCCAAGTCACACTCCATGGTGTGTTCTTCATTGACACGGCATGTATGTCTTAAGGATTCCTCCGCCCATGTTGTAGTTACACGGAGGACACCGGGTCAACACTACACGGCGTGTACTTAATCTACACGGCATGTTTTCCCCAATCCCTTCCCTTCCCCGTGTCACCTCCCACACGGTTTGTGACATGGGAAGAGACTACACAGTGTGTACTCTAGGTACACGGCATGTACTCAAAAATTTTATTTTTCTTACCAAACAGAAGAACATACACGGCGTGTCTACAGTACTACAAGGCGTGTATACTGGGTTTATAGACAGTATGCCTCAGAAACTTCTCCAGAACCCAGAAAACACAGAAAAACAACACCAAAGTGTCAAATACTGGTCCGTGAGGGCCCATAATCCCCACGAATCAACGTTTGACATCTTATCTGTGTTATAACATAATAAACAGTCAATGATCCACCAAATTCTTGTAAATGGGGGCCCATACTCCCCAAAAACCAAAGTTTGGCATCCATTATTTTATAAACATGCTCACAAATAAATACCCTATCACATAGCTAGTATTTATCAAGCAGCTATCACAACAGCATGCTTTCTAGCACAAACCTATCACAACAACATGAAATTTCTAATGCACCTACATGGCATGGAAACTATGCATGGAATGTGATTTCTAGCATGTTTCTAAATGATGCATGAGATGTCATACCCTCATCTCATTGGTTTGCAACTAAATAGAACCCATAGATAAAATAGAAACAGCACAATAACAAGTGCATCACCCAATGGTGAAAACAAATCAACTGTAAAATTGAAAAATTAGTAAAATTGCAATACGAGGTAAATTGCCTTTTCCCTGTACACGGGTTAGCTATGCCCGGGCACAACTTATTACCAAATACCGTTCTCATCCTATCCATGACTAAGGCTCCAAATAGTATGTCAAAGAAAAGAACCCTTCTGATACCACTTTGTAACATCTCGGTTCTGGCTGCCACACAACGGGTGCCCCGAACCCGGTTCGCCAAGTGACCTCAAGCGCATTTCCCCAAATGTCGGAGGCTGCCGACTAGTAGTGAGGGCCTAGGTCTGATAGTCGGGAAATTATACCCACATTTGTCAAAGTGTAGCGCAGTGGAATATAAATAAACATCCAATAACAGCGGAAGTAGCAACAGTATATATAACTGAAATGTATAACTGATAACAAAAAGGGAAACCAGCTGTCATATATATATATGATGATGTAGCATGTCACTATTCTACGAAAACAGCCAGAACATGTTACACTATAATACAACACAATACAGAGTACATGTATAGAAAAGAAAAACAGAACAGCCAACGGCATCGCAAGCCAATGCTCAGTCCCATGCTCTCCTACAATCCAGCAGCAATCAAGTACCTGTATAAGGAACCTTTCCCTTATCTATACCTGCAGCAATATATTCTTTTTAAGCCGAAAAGCATGGCCCAAACAGGGTGTGAGAAATATATCTCAGTAGGCACCCACCAAAGGCTCATGCTCAATTGTGTGTAAACATGCAACAACAATGTGCAAAAGTAAATGCAATAAACTAAGAAGTACTCAAAAGTAACTAACTTACCAGTTATATTTCCATTTTAATATCCATTTTATTATTTATTATTATGAAACCACCACAGTGAATTTCTATGTAATCAGTCAGTGTCCTCAGACAAGTAAAACCTTACCCTCAGGTAATCAGAATCTCACCCTCAGGCATTCAGAATCTCGCCCTCGGGCATAATAGAATTCTCACCCTTAGGTATACGAAGTGTCGCCCTCAGGCATAGAAGCCAATCCCTCAGGAACAAAAGGTTGCCCTCAGGAAAAATATAACGTCGCCCTCAGGCTAATCCAGTCACGCCCTCAGGTTAACACAGTCACACCCTTAGGCTATAGTAAACACTGCCCTTAGCCATAGGTAACCAGGCCATGCCCAACATATAATCATTAAATTTACATACAATTCCTCTCAAGGAAAAAGTAATGCATAATTAAACATGGCATACCCTCGGGTATCCTGGAAAAATAGCTAAACAGAGGAACGCACCCCTCGGGATGGTCCTGGATCCAAGAAACGATCCCAAACAACCTTTTAATAACACATTTAATTACCTATACAATTCTAGGTATTCAAAATAGCCACGGCTTCAGCCACATGACACCCCAACATGGGTTCGTGTCACAAAAACGCACAAAATGCATCGCAGTTGGAAAAATTAACACCAATCCACCTACCTTTAATGCCAACGAACGTTATATGTGAATGTCGGTTCCAGAAATGCCCAATAATGAGGTAGATCTAACGAAGAATAAAACCCATTCAAGTGTAAATAACTCCCGTTAGGGAAATAATTAGAAATAAATACTCTAGGAGAAGGGAGGGATTACCTGCGCGGTTCCAACGAGATCGTTCGAGGCAGAAACGGATTCCCGACGAACGCCCGGTGGATCTCTGAAGATTCAGTCATCCTCTCCCAAGCTCTCTTCCTATTCTAAACATTCCCTATAAATAGGGGAGGCTACTGCCCATTTTAAGCAAAAAACAAAGTACACGGCGTGTACTTCCAAGTACACGGCATGTACTCCCCATTTTTAACTGTTCCTCTGGCGGCTTCCCACCAGTGAGGCACTGTTCATCTGCTGACATGACTACACGGCGTGTCTCCTTGAGTACATGGCTTGTTCAATCGCACAGCTCGACACCACCTTACTATTCTCCTGCCGACTGACTACACGGCGTGTAAGGGACCACTACACGGCGTGTACTTGGTTCCTACGCCCTTCATCACTAACACGGCCACACTCCCTGTGTACTCATTCCACATGGTCAACAACACACGGCGTGTGGACAAAGTACACTTTCCAAATTTTAGGATTTTTCCCCATTTTCTATATTTTCTAAAAAACACTTAAGGAAAAGAAAAAAGAAAAAACTCATACCTCAGAACTAAGAACCGAGTTCTTACATTTAAAAACAATAAAAATAATAAATAAGGAAAATTTGGAATATATATGGTCAATTATTTAATATATTTTATATTTATGGTCCAATTTAAACTTTATGTGTAAAAATTACAACCTTTTAATATTGAAAAGTTTTTTACCATAGTTAAAATTAAAATAATTTAACTAAGGGTTAATCAAAATGAGATGTTTTAAAATAACACCAAACCTTGTATAAAATATATATTTTGATGATACTAAAAAATTAATTTATATTATATTCAAATCCATGTAATGTTTTAGGTATTTTCACTAAGATTTAATTTATTACAAATTCATATTTTGATAAATTACAAAAGTGCCCCTTACCTCAATTATAAATGGGAACTTCTTCTTATATTTCTTTCACACATAAAAAACTATTTGGTTCAGAAAAAAACCTATCCAAATATACTCTACAATTTCCTAAAATAATCCTAAAATCCTTATTTCTTCATAAGGACAACCAAGGAATTCCTTTGGTGCAAACCAAAAGGAAATACCTTAAGTAGAGGTAACATTCATCAACGAACGTTTTTATTTTATTTTTTCCTTAATCCCATTAAATTTTTTTATTTAATTTTTATATAATAAGATAAATATAATAAATATACTGAGATTCTTTTATGTTTATGAACTATACCTTCCCACATTTCAATCAAATTGGATATCCAATCATCGTTCATGTGTACGACGGACTACCGTCTCACAAACTGAGGTCATTTGTTCTTCCATTATCACATTTAAAAGTTAGTAATAATGATGGATTTATATTTTATAAATTATATGTATTATGTTTATGAATTTATTATTATTTTATAAACTTTCATATTATACATACCTTCATGCTTTCTATTTTGTGGGAATACGATAACATAGTTCATGTGTATGATAGACTATCGCATCACAAGGTGATGTGATTCATTAACTATTTACATGGAATGAATTAAGGATGATTTTAATAAAAATTTGTGATATATATTAAATAAAAAAATTTATTTCATTAAAATATTTTACATAATTTTATTTCTTTGAATCCGACAAAATAATGAAAATAGTGTCCACGCGTATGTACGACCTATCGTCTACATAAACTTTGTATTTTATTCTCTACATATAAATTTTATGAATCTCCATAAATACAAATATAATGAAAATATATGATATTAATATCATTTTTATCATTATTTAGATTATTATATCATGATCTATGTAAGTTTATGAAGAATAAAAATTCAAAATTTGTATGAAAAACAAAGTAGTTATTATCTGAAACATAAATTTAACATGGAATTGTTAATAAAAGAGTAATATAATGACACAAGTAAATCATATATGGTATTTTATATATATATATATATATATTGTTATATGGTAGATGTATAAAAAATCATATTTATTATACTGGATGATTTAACATGTATTAAGGAATTTAATACTTTAAGTAACGATATTTCTATTCTCACTTTTATCTATGAGACTTATGTCATATTCACCACTCATTTATTTTTGTGTGGTGTATATATTTTCCATGAATATAATATATAATCCCTATACTTAAATTTATGGTTATTTATATATCCAACTGATTATATCTCTTTCATGGACTTTACATTTCAAAAGTTACCTAATCGATAATGTATTTTTGTGTCAGTTTGCCTTCTTTGAGATGCATGTTATGTTATGCACCTATATTATTTTACGATGTGTATAGACATACCTTTGAAATGTTTTAAAATTAATATTATTATTTTAATTATATTATAATTTTCATTTAATTTTTTTCTCTCTTTGGTCATAAATTTGTTTTATTCAAAAATCGTGCCTTCTAAAAAAATTAAAAAAGTTTTTAAAGGATATTTGTCGAATTTTTTAGGAAAAGGTTTTAAAAGATGTTTAAAATGGTTTAAAAGATTCATTTAAAATTTTCCAACGTTATTTTTAATAAAAAATGTTTATTAAATGTTTTTTCATATAAAATTAATTTTTCAAATAGTAAGTGATATTTTCCTATATAAATGTTTCAATAAGATATTTCAAAATTATTTTATATCTATGATGAAATACATTGATGTTACTTATGATTTACCAGGTATATGACCCAAGGATACCATTTTTATTCATTCTATGAATGGTTTATGTTTATTATGGAATAATGTTTATGAATTAAATTTCTTTTCCATGAGTTAGTTTATGATGAAATGTTTTGGAAACCGATTACTTTTTATGGGTTTTGATATGATGAATTATTTATGTTATTTTGAATGAAAGTTGTTATTTTATTATAAAAACCTTAAAACCCAGGGATACACGTCACGGAGGATGGAAGTATTGAAGTCCAAGGGCGTCCTTCCGGATTACATTGACACATTCGAGTGGCAAAAGTTAAGGCTATCCTAAACTATCAAAGTCTCCTCTGGCCTGCCCCCACTGGCCATCGTGTCAGCCGAAAGGTTGGATTCTCGTACACTATGATGGACCATCCTACCCTGGTTGGTCTCTGCTTTGAACCTTTTATAAATATACACCATGTTCCAAGCAATTTCACAAGCCCCCTGAAGAGATCTGACCAGAACCTCCGAATTCGATTCGACCTCCGTCACCCGAAGACCTCTCCTCCTGCATAGAGTGACACCCGAGAGAAGGGCTCTAAACTCCGTTCCCATAGAAGAGTATGGTCCATAATAAGAACTGAATTCAATGTGCACCGAACCCCAACAAACCTGTAGAACACCATAATAATAGGGTACACATGAGGTCATCCCAAGACCACAAAAAGAGGGTATATGGGAGGTCATCCCATGAATGCAATAATAGGGTGCATAGGAGCTCATCCTAAGCCCAAAACTAGAGGGTACACCAGATTTATTACTAAGATCGAAGCAGGTATACATGTGATTAGCCCAATCCTAACATGTTATTCTTCTCTTGGTAGGTTTCCATATCATATGATTTTCGAAGCTTTTTTTCATGCCACAAATTCCATGTATTATTCCATTATTATACTCTCATGGCTCATGTTCTTTGATTATATTATTATTCATTTATTATTAACATCCAATATTTATTCTATTTTTCATGATTATGATTTTTGATATGCATGGTATGATTTTCAAATGTCATACTCATGTTCCCATACCCCTATGTTCATGTTATGCTTATGTATCTCTTTTGTTACCCTTACTAGGCATCTAAGTTCACCGATTATTATATTTCCTTTTCCTAGGTTATGAATAAATTTATTAAACATGGGTACTAAAATGGATGATATTTGTGGGAAACATTTTAGATCTTTCACCAAACAACAATATTATGTTCCATGTTTCCCAATTCACTAAACTGTTATGATCCTTGGGCATGTGTTTGTGTAATTTAATGAACATTCATCTAAATAGATGTAATATCAATGTATAACAATTTTGGGTCATTATAGTTGGAATTATAGGAAATTTTTATTCAACCTTTGAAAACTAGGATGATAAAATTTTGGTGATATTCCTAGGTATATTTGAAAGGATATGTTTAGGGATGCCTCTAAGGATAAGTTTAAGGATGATTCAATGTTTCAGAAAATGTATTGGAATTTTATTAAATGATATAGTGAGTGATTTCCTAGAAACACATCCCTCTCTAGATACTAAAAGTGGATGTGGTTATAGCATAGATTTTCCTAGGATTAATAACCCTAAAAACACCATATTGAGCTAGACTCGTTTGGGAACTACTTCATGACAACAGACCTTACTGTACACTTAATTCAACACTCCTAATGGATATTCTTTGGAAATTCACAAACATATTATGAACCATTAAGAAGGAATGAAATATACGATGGAAATAAATAACCTATGATAAACAAAAGGTTTCATCGAGTAAAAAATAAGGTTTCAATATTTAGAAATCATATTTGTGATTTTACATGATTATGTGGTTTTCTCATATGATATGTGTTGCTCACATAATGATGACTGGTTGTAGTGAATGGAGGGAGCCAAAAGGAACTGGGTTAACATTGAATCTCATGGAATATTTTATGATGATTAGTCAGATGGGATTGTTATTGGAGTGAAGGATATTTCGATTATTCCTAATAAGTTTTCAAGGAACATGATTTACAATGTACACCCTAACTAACTCTCGGGCTCACTAATGAGGAGAGGGAGACATTTCATTTAGTTATTGGGTAGTGGAGACCCTTAGATAAATAATATTACATTTATTATGTGTTGATATTGTGGGGAGAAACACCCAAATAAATGTCTCAGGTGAAGAGGAAGATGTTTTGACTGTGGAAAAAAAGGATGCAAAGTAACTACAAAGAGAAAATGAATAGTAAATTTAATGCAATAGATGGGAATGTTGGTCTCCCTAGGAAATAATTGGATACAGAATGCATTAAATATATAAAGTATGGGTATTTTGAAAATTTATGTCCTAAGGATAAATCACATGAAGAAAATAAGCAAGGTGGTTCAATTAATGTCTATATTGCTTATGATGAAGAGACTACATATAAAATGTGAAAGGAAATTAGTGCTAAAGAATATGATGACGAAGATTACTTATTTGTTTGATAAGGAAGTGGGGTTAATAAAGTATTTATGTATTTGAATTCAATGATTATGTTATATGAATCAGTAAATATATAAGTAGTGTTCATTATAAGTTTTTCATTAAGGAGTTGAATTGATATGTTGAATGATGTTGGTGGACTAGAAAAGTGAATTAATGGCATGATTGTATTCATGGAAAAAATATTTTTAAGGGAAATATAACCCTTTATATGTTTATGATGTTGATATAATAATGCTGGGATAAAGAGATTTTTGATTTGTATAAAGTAAATTTAATATTACTGATTACCATGGATCTCATTAATGGCTTGTCAAAAAGGTTGTTTACGCAATATTGGATGGAGTTTAAAACTTTTTTTTATTAAAGGAATATATCCAACAATTTTTATTATGAATGGGAAAGAATCCATGTATTCAATTAGTATTTATGGAAATTACCATGTTTCAAGAGAATATGTGATGAAGGTATTAACATTTTTTTTATGAGACAATCAAGAGGTACGTCGTGATATATGAGGGATTAATTTTAAATTGATTTAGATAAATTCAGTGACCTTATTTATAAAATTTTGGAAGGGTAAAATGTTTAACCATTTATGGGAAGGTTTGTGTTTATCTTTGAATGAAGTTATAGAGATTAATGTTTCACAATATTAAGATGTATGAATATTGGTTATCTAGTTCTAACTATTTTGTTGTGATGATAAAAAAATATAGTCAGAATGACTTGTCATTATATTTATGAACCATATGATCCATTAGTGCTTCAGACAAAAAAATCATCTTATTTCATTGATTAATAGATGGAGTTAAAATTGACCAAGGCACAAATGATTGATGGTATTATTCTTATAAAATTAAATAAAATCAAGTAAGCATATATTCTTGTGATAATTATTCAACTTTTGGAAATGTATATTTAAAAAAAAGGTAATCCTAGTACCTTAATTTACAATAAAACAAATAGTATCTTATATCATCACATATTTATGGTTTTGTGTTGGTTAAATTTATAATGACCTTTCCCTCTATCAGTCTTCATGAGAACTTGATATGTAGTTTTCTCATCTATGTCCATGTTTTAACTTGCCACCTATGTAGAAACGTAGTTATGAGTTACTTTGGGTAATTAATAAGTTTCCAACATTCAATTTTTAAAGGATGTTTTATCATTAATTTTTACAATGTTGGATTTCTATTAATCCATTGATGATGTAGATGAATTTCGAGGGAAAATATCATTTTAAAAGGGGTAGAATGTAACACATCAAATTTTTATGAATTATTTTCTTTAGATAAATTAAAATATTATTTGATTGATTTCATTGTATGACACACCAATTAAATCAATATATACATGAAAATACTATATTTCTCTTGAGTTACATGCAATATTGAGTTTGTCTTGCATGACACGCAACACCGTTCTTAGCTTGCTTTACATGCTAGACTAAGTTTTAACGAACTACAATTAATAATATTATTAAAATTTTATTATAGTTATCACCTTAAAATTTTAATGGTATATATGAATACTATTAAATAAATATTAAACTTTGGTTTACATATATGAATATATTGGTTATCAATTAATTTTAATTTAAAATAAAGAACAATTGAATATAAAAGAGGTGTTTTATGAAAGAATATTTGTATATCCACAAATGAATTTTATCTTAATAAATTAAATTAGTCACTATTAGTGATAAATCATAATAAAATTTTTTATATATTATAAATTCAATATTTTTTTTTACTTTTATCCAATATGTTTCATAGGTACAAAATAAGAACAAAACCAATTTTAGAGATAAAAAGCTATATTGTTATAAAAGAACGTTTTGTCACCTTTTAATGGATAACTTATATTAATTTTTTTTCAAAATTTTATAATTTTTATTTGAAACAATAAACTTTTTTTGAAATATAATTATCAAATTTTATTATTTATAAATTGTTTATATTTTTCTGAAAAGTTTCATTTTTTGATGAACAATTATTAATATTGTCTTTTAATTGAAAACTGACTTTTCATCTTAATGATTTATAATTAATAATTAAATTCTAAATTGGGTTTAAAGTAAAATTTTATCAATTATACATATATTAAACCAATTTATGTCTTTGGAATCATGTTTATATTTAATTTAGATATAAAAACATAGTAATCTTTTGAACATTTTTCACTTTAAAAACCTGCTTTCTCACCCAATATACAAAATTGATTCTAAATTAATTTAATCCACTTATGTGTTATGAAGTTTTAGAAATAGATTCCATTTTTGGAATCATAAGGTCCATATTTATTAAATATGACTCCTTTGTTTTTGGACAATATGAATAGAAAACTTAGTAATTTTTTTACCACAGTTAAGGATAAATATGGTAATTAAAGGTAAAAATAATATTATAAATATTATTAAATTACCCTAAAACTAGTCCTAGTTGTGTTAGATGAGTTATTTTAGACCAAAATAAGCCTTGGGTAGAATATATGACCTCTTTTATCCTCTTGGATGACATTAAATTCCTTATAGTATTTTAATTTAAGAAACGTCAAACTTGTCACACCATTGTTTTTAATAAGTATATCCTTTTTAATATGTAGTCATAAAAAATATATATTGGTCTGTGAATAGTATTTTTAAATATAAAATATTTATATCTATAATGGTAATTTATTTTTATTTTTTAATGAAGAAATAAGTACCTTAAATAATTATATAACAATGATGCAGTAAATATTCAATTAAGGAAACAATAAAACAAATGATCTTAAAAATATTAAATGAAATAAATTTTAAATAGTTAAAATTATCCCTGAAATTTATAAATAATTATAAAATATTATTGGTGTGTTTGAGGATTATTTTTAAATATATCTTTTATTATTGTTTTTATTAAAGTCAACGTAATAAATAGTGTCAAAATTGACACTAATGATATTTAATAAAAATAATATTTTATTAAATTATTGAAAAATCATAAAGTCAATAAATAAGAAAAAATGTGGTTATATATGGTCTAAAATATAATAAAATATCCATTTACAGTCTAATTAACACTTTATATGTAAAAATTAAAACCTTTTAACATTGAAAAGTTTGTTACCATAGTAAAAAAATTAAAATAGGTTTACTAAGGGTTAATCAAAATGATAAGGTTTAAAATAAGACCAAAACATTATTAAAATTTATTTTATGGTGATATTAAAACCATATATTATCTTATATTTGAATCCATATCCTTTTTGAGGTATTTGTATCGACATTGAAGTTATTATAAAATAATCTTTTGAGAAATTCCAAAAGTTTCTCTCACTTCAATTATGAAAGGGAACTTATTATTATATTTGATTCACACATAAAAACAAATTTGGTTCATAAAAAACCTATAAAAATCTCCTAAAAATAGGTAACTTCATCTTAGAATCTGTAATTTGAGTATAAAGTCAACTACAGAATTCTTTCGGTGAAAACCAAAAGGATATACTCGAACAAGTGGTGACATTCATCAACAAAAAATTTTGTTTTCTTTATTCTTTACACCCATTAAATTATTTTTATGTAATGTATATATAAGAAAATAAGTATACTAAATATAATATTTTTTATGTCAAGGTAACAATCTACAACTTCACACACTTTCATCAAAATGGATACACAATCATCGTTCGTGTGTACGACAAATAACCACCTCGCAATCAAATGTTGTTTATTCTTCTTTTATAACTTTTAATGGTTGGTAATAATGATATATTTATAGTTTATATATGATATATATTATTTTTATGCTTTTATTATGATTCTTTAATTTTTATATTACACATACCTTCATTCTTTCTATTTTTTTGGAATACGATAACGTCATTCTTGTGTATGGTGGACTACCGCCCCGTGAATCACTGTGATTCATTCATGATTTACCTGGAATTTATTAGATATGGTTTTACTAAAAATATGTGATATATAAGACATAAAAATTAATTTTTTTTAATGATAATATATCACATAATTTTATTTCTTTTAATTCGATAAGAAAATGACAATAGTGTTCATACACACATACGACCTAGAATCTCCATGAACAGTGTATTTTATATTATACCTATAACTTTTATAAATCACCATAAATAAATTTATACTGAATATATATAATATTTATTTAATTTCTATCATTCTTTAAATAATGAAATCAAGATCTAGGTTAGAGGACTAAGAATAATAGGTCAAAACATGAATGTAAAACAAAGCTGTTATTACCTAAAATATAACATTAAAATGAAATTGTTAATAAAAAAGTAATATAAAGTCACAAGTGAATCATATGTGGTGTTATATATATGAATATAGTTTTTTGGTATATTTATAATAAACTTATATTTATTATACAAGAGTTTTGAATGTGTAAAAAGGATGTCAAGACTTACGGTAAGGGGATTTCAAATCTTACTTTTATTTTTGAAAGACTTATATCATGTTCTCTACTAATTTATTTTGTGTTTTGTATATACTATACATGAATGTAATATATGATCCATATCCGTAAATTTATGGGTATTTATATATTCATTTTATGATCTCTCTTTTATGGGGTTTACAGTTTAAATTTACCAAATCAATAAGGTAATCTTGTCTTAATTTGTCTTCTTCAAGATTCATGTTATATTATACACATGTATTATCTTTCAAGGTGTATATAATTCCCTTTTAAATGTTTTATTTTGAATCCCATTTTTTATGGAATTATAAGTTTCATGTAATGTTATTCTCTCTTCAGTTTGAAATTTGTTTTATTCAAAAACCATGCTTTCTAAAAATGTTTCAAAAATGATATTAAATGATATTTTAATAATTTTAAAGGGAATAGATTTAAAAGATGTTTAATATGGATTTAAAATCATACTATATATTTTTTTTCTTATTTTTAATGAAAAAGGTTGTATAAATGTTTTTTGAATTAAAAGTTTTCTTTCAAAGGAAAAAAGGATATTTCCCTCAAGAAATGTTTTAAAAATATCTTTCAAAATTATTTTCCATCTAAGACGACATCAATTGATGTTACCTATGATTTATTGGGGATATGATCCAAGGAAATATTATTCTTTCTGTCAATTTTTTATGTTTACGATAGCATGATGTTTATGAATTCAATTTCTTTTCCATGAGTTATTTTAGGATTAAATGTTTAAGAAACTCATTTTTTATGGGTTATTATATGATGAATGATTTATATTATTCTAAAGAACATATGTATGGTTTTAATTATGCGATTGGTGGGACCTATATCTTACTCCAATGTATTGAGTAATGATATGTGTTTTATGGGATCAAAGGGTACATAAGAGGTCATCCCAAGCCTGTAACAAGTCGGTACATAGGAGGACATCCTAAGCCCAAAAAATAGGGTACATAGAAGGTTATACCAAGATCAAAACAAGAGGGTAAATGTGAGGTCATACTAATCCTGAAAATAGAGGGTACATGTGAGTTCATACCAATCCTGAAGTAGGTACATGGGTGAATAGACCAAGCTTAACATCTTATGCATTCCTTGGTAGGTATCCCTGATATAATATGTTTCAAGATTATGTGTATACCACAAGTTACTTGTATTATTCACTTTCTATACACTCAGGGATCATGTTCTTTGATTATATTATGATTCATGTATTATGATCTGGCAATAAATATTCCATGATTCATGATTATGATCTTTGATTTGCAGGGTATGATTTTGAAATGTTATGCTCATGTACTCATACCCATATGTTTATTTTATTCTTATGTATCTATTTTTTGTACCATTAAAAAGAATATAAGATCACCCTTATTATGTTTATTTTCCTCAGGTTATGAAGAATGGTATTAGAGAGGGGTACAAAAAGGGGGGGATATTTGAGGGAAACATTTAGGATCTTTCACCATACTAGATTTTTGTGTTCCATGTGTCCAAAGGAAATAAAATATTATGGTAATCAAGCATGTGTATGTGTAATTTAATGAATATTCATATAAAAAAGTGTAATATTCATGTATAAAAATTTGAAGTTATTATAATACATGATCTCATGACCTTCAGAAGATCATTATAACTTCTCAAACGTAATGAATAACCTATTAGAAGATCACACAGAGTCCCTTTTGACAATACCTCTTTGTTCATGTGGAGGTGTTTGATACATTCACCAATCATGTGATGACTGCCTTATGAGTTCATCCATATCATATGACTTGTAAATTTTTGTACGCCTAACAATCCATCTAAATATCCATGTAAAATATGGATAAAATTATCCAAATTATGGGATCCATTTTTTGTCATAAAACTTCATGAGACGTACCCATGTGGTTTAAAAGACACCACAGAATCACTGGAGACATGCCTATGTTATCATAAAATATCCTGCTGGCATGACACCCTCATCACCTAAAGGGTTTTAGACATGTCTATTTGGTCCTTCAATTACCCTTCCAGGCTCTAAAGACAAACAGAATGCTTGTCCATGATAATGCTCACACATTACCACAGTGCCCTTTGTTGGTCACACGACACATCAATAATTGGGAGATTGATTTTCTTTAACAACACTTGTACAAACCCATGATATCCATATCCCCTAAAAAATAAATAATGAAAGAAAAAGGGAAATGATGGGATATTATTATGATGGGTTGATACACTAATATTATGAAATTGGAGTTATATGCCCCAGGAAATCAGTATTGATCATGTGATGATCCCCTCAAAAATACATCATGATCTCATGGATTTCCTCTAATAAGCCACCTTTTTCTCATGGAATATCCCATGAAAAGCATCTCAGTTCACTGAAAGTATTTCAACAGGTGTCCTGATTTCACAATGGTCCCTAGACATGTCTGAATTACCTTATGAAATCTGCTTTTCATGTCCACATGATTAAGAAATACACCTTGGATTAGACAAAATCCAATAAATTGGTCGTTGATGGGATAGTCTTGTGGTCACTAAAAATCATGTGACACCAACGATAAGATTTTGCAATGTTTATAATGTTTAATCCCTTCATTTAATCAAACTTGGATTTATGAAATACATCCATGAAAAATGGCATATAATCAAGATGGAAATTTTATAAATCCCTCACCCTAGTATGAAAAAAATTCATCTTTGGATCTACGCACCATTGCACCCAAGCATCAGAGAAGACTTCTCAGAGTGGATGACCTCACAGCCACATAGTCTTACAATAGGTAAAAGTATGGGTAATGACCTAGAATATCATGTAACATTTATAGGTTCTTCACGTGATTAATGATAGATCACACAAAGTTATTCTAAAGGATTATAAAAATGACACCCACATATCTTCTGAATCATGTGATACCTAAAAAAGATAACAGTAAACAAACCAATGTAACATATGCAATAAAACTGTAATAAAGACACAAAAATGGGTGAATTATGTAAATAACATATATGTTGGTACTCATTCACTTCACATGACTCTTGAAGATCATTATACAACATCAATACATGTCTCCCAAGTCATGAAATTCTCCCTTAACACAACATTTGGATCATGATATGTCCTTTGGATAGTTAAATAAAGTCACACGGAACCCTATGAGCATGCTACCCAAGTCTCATGAAGCCCTCTGGGATCATCATCTAGATCTTATGTTGTCATGTAGACATGTTTTACAAGATACATGGACACATTGATGTGTGTTAAATGGGTCTTGTGAAGCCCTTTAGGCTTATAATCCAAATATCGCATCACCCTTAAAGCATGTCAACTAGGTCTCATTTATCATCAGGACATGCCAACATAGATCATGCATTGTCCTTCAGAACATTCATCCAAGATCATGAATCATTATTTTGATGTTTTAACTAGGATCATACGACACCCTCTAGGCATGTCATTTATATCATGCAACACCCTCCGGGCATGTCAGCTGAGATCTTGTGATGTACACCATACAAGTCAACCAATCTCATGTGATGGACTCCATAATAAGTCATCAAGTTCTTGTGATATCCTCCAGAAATGTTAACTTTTTCATGATATTTTCTTCATACATTCCATTGATATTATGTGATTTGCTTCATTAAACAGAAATGTATCATGGAATTGTCTTTGGTCATGTATGCAACATATCTGGACATATTTGTACACCCTCCAAAATGTCAGACAGACAATTAAGGAAGGTCAGGTATGCAATCAAGCAGGTTAAATAGACAACTAGGTTAGGTCTAGTCAGATTCCTCAGACATGATTACCATGTCCAATATCCAAAATAGGGTAGCCTTAGTGTGTAATACCTAATAAATTAAACTACATGAACTCTGATTCCTTCCATAACTAGGATATGTAGAATGCATCTCTAAGGCCCAAGTTCTATTTTGGACATCTAAAGGTCTATCTCAATACATAATTCTCCCATCCATATGTGGTGAGACTAATTAATTGTTATCCCTTGTCTCCTAACCTTATTATATCTCATGTAGGCTTAGAAAGTTTCAATTATCACATTGTTTGAATCATGAATCTCCAATAGAAAGAGAAACCAAAATGCATAAGCCCTGATCATTAGCATAATAAAAATTCTCCCGTATAAGGGTATCTACCTCTGGGTAAGTCCCAAGGGTTTGATTAAATTACGATAACTCTGATTCCTACAATAACCAAGATATATGGGATGCCTCCCTGAATCTCAAACTCAATATCTGGTGCCCATGTACCCCCATATATTTCCTATTTATTTGAAATTAAATGAAATGATTTTAAAAAACAACATGGGTTTTGATTCCTATTATAAAATAGGATACGTTGTATGACTCATAATAGCTCAATCCCATCCTTAAAATATTAACCACCACCCTAGATGAAAAAAACTCTAGATTTGTTGGTTATAAAACTTCAATATACAAGCAGAAACCCATTAATGGGAAATGGATGAAAAACCTTGGATAAATAGGGAAGGATTCCCCAATAATATCCCTCTTTTTTAAATAAATTTTTTTTTTCCTATAATCATTCTATTCGGTTTACTGATCCCATATCAATATTAGGAAGATATTATTCAATATATATTAAATCTATAATAGAGTCCCGAAGTAGGAAAAATTTTCCCCCAAAAGGTTGGGATGAACATGACTTCCTATCCTCTAGAACAGTGTGATTCCCTAAGTTCTATTGGGTCTAAAACCCCAATGGATTTCTTTCATTTAGAAAGAATGTTTGTACCTAGTTATGGATGTGGGATCTATTGGGAGATTCAACGAAAGATGAACATGAATGGAAAACTTGACTTGAATGGTTGTACAAGTAATTGATCCCCAAAATCAAACTATCAGGTAAATCTATCCACACCCTTCTAATGAAACAAAAATGGTGAATCTGACATAAAATCATTTAACTACAGAATCTCATTAGCAAGATGAAAAGGATGGACTTTCCAGTTCTTATAATACATTTTTTTTTCTTTCTACATTGGTAGTTTCCATAAAAATGCATCCTCTTTAGGTCAAAATAAAAGTGGTGAACCTAAATTGAATCTCTAATATAATAGAATGACCAGTTTACCATGTGTTAGGCTATCATGTTTTTATATATTATACAAATTAAAATGGAGAACCTGACATGAATATTTCAAATTAATGGATGATCCAAAGTATCCATGTATCTAATGAAATAAGTCAATCTTCACTTTGATAAGTCCGCATGAGAAGAATGGATAGATAGGAAATAAAAGGATAGTATTTCTTCCAATGCATATCTGATTGAGAACATATCATGACTATGATGATTCACTTATTGGATACCATGTTCCTTATTATCTTTGTGAATATATATATTTCTCTCACAGACAACTACCTGATCTAAGATAATTTATCCATCAAATGACCATTCTAGAAAATCTGATACGGATGCAACCCCCATGGGACTTGGAATGACCTCACATTCCTGACATTATCAAAATTGAGTGTAAAATGAAATGTTCTAGGAATACCATCGACATGGTATGATCTAGATCATAGAGGCTTCCTTTGAGGGTCTCCGAAAGCAAAATGCAATGGGTCTGCAGTTTCCAAAGAAAGAAGCAATAAAATCAGTGGTGCTCGATACCTTAACCAACCTCTTTAGAAGATTATCCCTAGAGTGTAACAATCACCACATTTATTATCTGGTAAAGGGGGTATCAAGGAGTCAATTATAGCTTCATTCTTATTCAAGGGTCACTGAAGAGGGATCCTATCAACCTTGATGACCAACACCATCTCTCTAATCCCCTTTAGTCACCTGTTAAGGGTACCAAATGATAAACATCCACCTTAGATCCCCATGCATAGTCAATAAGGATGTCACATCTATAAGGACCCGAACTTATTTCATACATAATCTTGAATTTAATCAAGAAAACACTTCATTTTACACTGAGGACCTTTTCATGTTTAGAGCTTTAGATAATTAAGACAAAACATTCATAACATTACACATTGTTACATAGTGGATACCATAAAATCAGTTTCCATTTTCCTCAGAATATAAAACATTAAAACATAAAACAAGACTCCTTGACAATTCTTAAACATTTAACATGTCTTCCCTCCTTGTATTACTCATCATTAAAGTGTGAAAAATCATTTAAAAACTTGGGATGAGCACAAAATCTTAGTAAGGTATGAAAAAGAAGGAAAAATCACACTAGTCCATGAATACGCATGACGTATGAAAACAATTTCAAAAGACATGATTTCCACCCATAAAATCTTACTTAGCGTAACATGAGATTTACACAAGATCCACACAAACATAATTATAATCATAGAGGTATATTGGGGCATTACTTACATAATCTTGTAACCATCTTGGCTACATTAAAATTTGTAACCCTCACAGCTACCTTACTTTGTGTAACCATCACAGTTACACTTGGAGTAACCATACGACCGACCTCCAACATACTCTTACCCAATGCATTGGAGGGAAATATAGGTTCCACCCTTCATCATAAACAATTCCCAATAACCAAAACATAATCATACAACATAAACAATAGCATAAAAACATTGCCTTTGAATCTTATAAAACAGAATTTTAAAAGAGGATTTTAGAAGAAAAGTCCCTTATAAACATCATATACTTGAAGTGAGGCTTAATAGAGTGGATGTAATATGTATATACTCTGAAAATACACATAATGAAACATAATATAAACAAAACCCATCACACAAACAATTTAAATAGCACATAAATTATAAAGTAGAATGTTAACCCAATGAATGGAAATCGGGTTAAGAATTCCCTTACCTTAGGCTTGCCTTACTTCAAAATTGTTTAAACCTCCTGTATAATGGTTAAAAGAGTGTTATTAGTATTTTACAGAAATATTTTCATGTTTATAAAATCTTATATGGTCATTTCATAACCTCATTTCACCCCTTAATTGTTAGTATTTTGTTCCTTGCATTATTTTGGGTGAGTTCTTTTGTGATTTTCACGATCGGTTCATGATGAATCGTTCTTGTTGATTGGAATTGAAAATCCAGAATTGTAATGGAGTAGTATTTACATATTTTCAATACCATAAATTATACCATTTATCACTTTTATGATTTATATGATGATGATTTATATGTTAAAACATTAATTATGTTCGTTTAGATCATTTAAGTGGTTCCTTGATAATTACAACCTCATTTAGTCTAATAAATTTGAATCATGAGTACAAAATAATTCCAGAACCTTATTTGAGTCATAAAACATATATTATAACCTGGTTCAACCATATAAATGGTTTCATGACCATACTTGAAATAATTAATGGAAATTGAAAATACATCGTCCACGATATCGGTAATTCGACACAAATGGACAAAGTTTTTTGATTCTTTAAATAAGTGAGAGAGGAGAGGAATAATGATTTGTAATTTTCCATAAACATGACAACATCAAGAATATAAATTATTCTGGAGATTTAATGCCTCTTGGATAAGAGGGGGTGAAGAAAGAAGAGGAAGGAATCATGAAATAAAGAAAACATGAGAAATTTCTTACAAAAAAAATTTGGCAGCCTAACGACGCCTCTTAAAATTTCATAAAAACAAGATTGATGAGAGGAATGGAATATCTCATCAATCATACAAAATTTGGACAGTAAGGGGAAATATTTAATTAAATATCCCAACAAAATACAAAGGTAAAGGAAGAGAATAACATAAAATGGAAGAAAAGAATGAAAATGAAAGAGGATGTTTACCTCATGATCTCTTATCCTTGAGATCCTTCTTAAGGGCTTTGATTTTGGTCTTTTGGTGAGACCAGCAGCTCTAGGACGTGGGGAAGAAGATTGGGGAGGGAATTTGGTAGAATTTAGACAATGTTCAAGGCTTGAGAGGTGTGGGAGGAAGAGGGGAGTGAGGGTGGTATTTATAGTGGAGGAGAGGAGGTATTTTAGATTATTTTAATTATTATTATAATATTTTTATCAAGACTCTGAATAATCTCAAATAAAGTGGCCCTAAATAGTGATAATATCATGTTATTTCGAAGAAAGTGGCCTTGCATCACTTATGATGTCATAAATAGTGCATTTTTACTGATAAATTGATTATACGGTATTTTACCGTATTTCACTATTCACCAAAAATTCAAGAGTTTCAGAAAAATACCAAAAATTTACCCCAACCATTTTTCGATGTGTAGAATTCAAAAATGAACTCCATTTTTCAAAAATAATTTTCTAAATATTATTAATTTATTTTTTAAATAAGGTCACAGTTAATTCGAAAAATAACAATATTGAAGTGCAATTAGTTTTATGTGACATTGGAAAATTAATTAAGATCTCATTATCCTATTGCCATGGGAAAATAAAATAATAATAATATTTACTATTCATGAGGTCATATTACTATTCATATTACTATTCATAAGGGCATGTTACTATTCACCAAAAAAACAAGTTTGTTCCATCAGACTCTAAATAACATACTGAACACAATTGTAGATGACAATTTCTTGAAATTCAAAACATAGAAGAAATAAAATTATGTTTAAAGGATACTTATAAATATATACCTTAAACAAAATTTCAAGCATTTTCAATTTATTTTTAGAAAACCTTGGGATGTTACATTATCCCCACCTTCTTGAAATTGCGTCCTCGCAATTTTATTTACTTATTAAACAACTGAGGGTATTTTTCCCTCATAGCATTTTCAGACTCCCATGTTGCTTCTTCAACCATGTGGTTTCTCCACAAAACCTTTACCTGGTGGATTACCTTATTCCGCAATACCTGTTCTCTTCGATCAAGAATCTGAACCGGTTTTTCTTCATAAGAAAGGTTCTCTGCCAGCTGAACTGCTTCCGGCCTCAAGATATGTGATGAATCTGGAACATACTTTCTCAACATCGAAACATGAAAAACATTGTGTACCTGAAATAAGCTCAGAGGCAAAGCTACGTGGTATGCAACTGTTCCAACTTTATCCAAGATTTCAAAAGGACCGATGAACCGTGGACTTAGTTTCCCTTTCTTACCGAAACGCATCACACTTTTCCAAGGAGATATTTTAAGGAAAACATGGTCATCTACCTTGAAAGAGACGTCTTTCCTTCTGTTATCTGCATAACTTTTCTACCTGCTCTGAGCTGTCCTCATGTGTTGCTGGATCATCCTCACTTTCTCAGCCACTTGTTCTACTAATTCTGGCCCCATCAACTTTCTTTCACCGACTTCATCCCAAAACGCAGGAGTCCGACACCGCTTTCCATACAAGGCCTCAAAAGGTTCCATCTGAATACTGGAATGGAAACTGTTATTATAAGAAAACTCAACTAATGAAAGATGATGATACCAACTTCCCTGATAGTCCATTGAACAAGATCGAAGCATATCCTCCAAAGTTTGAATCGTTCGCTCTGACTGCCCATCTGATTGAGGATGAAAAGTTGTACTGAAATTCAACTCTGTGCCCAAAGACTTTTGAAGTCCCTTCCAAAATTTAGAAGTGAACCTGGGATCTCGGTCAGACACAATGGAAAGAGGAACTCCATGTAACCTGACAATCTCTTTGAGGTACAATCGAGAAAGCTGGTCTAATGTCATTGTATCTCGAATAGAAAGAAAATGAGTAGACTTTGTTAGCCGATCAACAATAACCCATATCGCATTGTTACCTCGAGAAGTCTTTGGTAGTCCCACCACAAAATCCATGGATATATTCTCCCATTTCCATTCCGGCACTGGCAAAGGCTGAAGCATCCCCTTCGGTAACTGTCACTCTGCTTTAACCTGCTGACATGTCAAACATTTCATTGTAAAATCAGCAATATCTCTTTTCATCCCATTCCACCAGTAATACTCCCGAAGGTCTCTGTACATCTTAGTACTTCCAGGATGAACAGAAAATGGAGAACTATGAGCTTTACACAACAATTCTTTCTTCAGCTGGGAATCACCAGGCACACACAACCTTTTTCCAAACCTTAAAACACAATCTTTATCAAGATTAAATTATGGAAAATTACCCATTTTAACCAATTCTACCTTTTTCTGTAGCTCACGGTCTTCCCTCTGCGCTTTCATAATTCTGTCTGACATCGAAGACTGCACAGAAACCTAAAACAAAACAGATATATTCCCTGCACCAACAACTTCTAAGCCAAAATTTATCAAATCATTAATCAAGGGATCACGTTCCAAAAGTAGCATGGTTAATGATGCATGATTTTTCTGACTTAAGGCATCCGCTACTTTGTTTGCTTTTCCAGGATGGTAATTAATCGTGTAGTCATAATCCTTTATCAGTTCTAGCCATCTTCTCTGCCTCATGTTTAATTCCTTCTGAGTGAATATATACTTATGACTTTTATGGTTAGTATATATTTGGCATTTGGTTCCGTATAGATGATGCCTCCGTATTTCCAAAGCAAAAACCACAGCTGCCAATTCCAAATCATGTGTGGGATAATTCATCTCATGAGGTTTAAGTTGTCTCGAAGCATAGGCAATTACCTGATCATTCTGCATCAAAACACAACCAAGTCCCTTCAAATAAGAATCACTATAGATGACAAACTCACCATTCCGGGAAGGTAAGGCCAAAACTGGAGCATTCACCAATCTCTTCTTTAGTTCCTGAAAACAAACATCACATTCCTCTGTCCAAACAAATTTAACCCCTTTCCGTGTTAACTTAGTTATTGGGCTAGATAACCGTGCAAAGTTCTTAACAAAGCGTCGGTAATAACTTGCTAATCCCAGAAAACTACGAATCTCTGTAACATTTGTGGGTCTTGTCCATTCATCAACTACTTTTGTTTTGGCAGGATCAACTGTTATTTCATCTTTATTTACAATGTTCCCAAGAAAAGAAATCTGTTGCAACCAAAAATCACACATTATGAATTTTCCATATAGTTTCTTTTCTTTTAAAGTTTGTAAAACAACCCTTAGATGTTTTTCATGCTCCTCTTTATTTTTAGAAAGAACCAGAATGTCATCAATAAATACAACCACAAACTTATCCAATAACTCATGAAATACTCTATTCATAAGATTCCTGAATACAGAAGGTGCATTAGTTAACCCAAATGGCATAACAACAAATTCATAATGCCCATATCTACTATGAAAGGTTGTTTTAGGGATGTCATCCTCCTTCACCTTCAGCTGATGGTATCTGGATCTCAAGTCAATCTTGGAAAAGTACTGAGCTCCCTGGAGCTGATCAAACAAGTCATCAATATGAGGCAAAGGATACTTGTTTTTAACAGTGATGTTATTAAAAGCTCTATAATCAATGAAAAGTCTCATGGAACCATCTTTCTTTTTAACAAACAAAACAGGGGATCCACATGGTGAAGTACTGGGACGAATGAAGCCTTTGACAAGCAAATAATTCAACTGATTTTTCAATTCAAGAAGTTCTATTGGAGCCATACGATATGGGGGTTTTGAAATTGGCTTAGCATCAGGAACTAAGTCAATTGTGAATTTGACTTCTAGTTTAGGTATGACACTGGGTAACTCCTCAGGAAAAACA
Organism: Viscum album; assembly: GCA_963277665.1. Classification (NCBI taxonomy): domain Eukaryota; kingdom Viridiplantae; phylum Streptophyta; class Magnoliopsida; order Santalales; family Viscaceae; genus Viscum; species Viscum album. The sequence continues at coordinate 1,103,316,121 of OY728155.1, read as the reverse complement.
TCAAGGTATTCATTTACCACTGGCACATCATTAATTTGAATAGATCCCTTGTTTTCAACAATATGAGCCAGATGACTTTCATTTCCATCTTTTAGTAGTTTCTCAGCTTCTTGATATGTTATCAATTGTATGGGTTCATTCTTGTATACAAACTGAAACTCTTTCTGAATAACAACTTCTTTTGCTCTACCGTCAATCTTAGCATGATAATCAGAAAGCCAGTCCATCCCCAGAATAACATCAAACTCGACTAAGGGTAAAACAACAAGGTTTGCAGGTAAAGTCTTTCCACATACCACAATAGAAATATTCTTATAATTCCTCTTTGCTATAACATTTCCCCCTGGTGTTTTAACAACAAGTTTGGGTATCATTTGTTGAGGTGATATTTCCAATTTACTAGAAAATTCCTCAGAGATGAAGGAATGTGTAGACCCCGTATCAAACAAAACTTTAGCAAAATCTGAGTGAACAAACAAAGTACCTGATACAAATTCATTGGATGGCCCAACATCTACTGACGTAGTCTCAAAGGATCTCACTACACCTTTCTGTTTGTAGTCTGGCTTCTTTACATCATTTGGATCCCTCTTTGGACAGGCATTTGCATAGTGACCCATCTCACCACATTTAAAACACTTTACAGTTTGCTTATCAGGATTAGTCTTTGGATCATTTTCATTGCAATCTCGGGCCATATGTCCAAACTTACCACATTTAAAACACTTCCCAGTTTTGATAAGACATTCCCCAGGGTGCTTCTTGCCACACTTTTCACAAACTGGAAACTGTATTTTCTTACCATCAGATTTCATTGGTTGATTCTTACCCATTTCTTTCCAATTGGACCTCTTCTTCTCTTTGTTTCCAAATTTCATGTGATCGTCAGCAAACTCCATCTCTACCCTCTCAGCACATCGGAAAAGTTTCTCATAACTTTTGAATTCACGGGAGGCCAACACCCTTCGATACCTTGGCTTCAATCCTGAGTAAAAGAGGTTGATTTTGCTATCGAGATCCAGAATAAGATTTGGAGCATACCTCGCCAGTCGGGTGAAGTTCGCCTCATACATTGCCACTGAATCTTCCTCCTTTTGTTTCAATTCAAGGAATTGTTTCTCCATTCTAAGTCGCACCACCTTAGGAAAATATTTTTCAAAAAAAAGACTTTTAAATTCATCCCACACTAAGGAATAAAAATCCTCTCTACCCCTGATATTCCTTACCATTGACCACCACTGATCAGCTTCCCCTTCAAAACGATAAATGGCAAGACTTAACTTCTGATTGTCCGAACATCCCATAACATCAAATATCTTTTCAAGGGCTTTAATCCATCCTTCTGCTGCCACTGGGTCAGAAGATCCATTGAATGCAGGAGGATGCTGTCTCATAAAATGTTCCACCACTGTCATGTTCCGTTGGGGTACCTCTATTTTTCCTCTTGCATGGATGCCACCACCATTTATTGCCTTCGTTAGCTGAGCCATTACTGTCACAAACTTCTCAGTTCCAATCCCTACCATTCTGGGCTGTTGATCAGGAATGATGTCATTCTGTCGGTGCCTATCCTCTTCAGCATCCATGTTCCTTCTGCGGACAACCATTATAAACAAACATTTCTTAGATGAAGCAACATGGTAATCTTTAAATTCTATAACAAATTAAACATAGATTGAAAATTATTTATGGCATTCTATTAGCATCACCTTAACCACTAAAGTTATCTAAACCATCCTCTGATACCAACTATAAGGACCCGAAATTATTTCATACATAATCTTGAATTTAATCAAGAAAACACTTCATTTTACATTGAGGACCTTTTCAAGTTTAGAGCTTTAGATAATTAAGACAAATCTTTCATAACATTACACATTGTTACATAGTGGATACCATAAAATCAGTTTCCATTTTGCTCAGAATATAAAACATTAAAACATAAAACAAGACTCCTTGAAAATTCTTCAAAATTTAACATGTCTTCCTTCCTTGTATTACTCATCATTAACTTGTGAAAAATCATTTAAAAATTTGGGATGAGCACAAAAGCTCAGTAAGGTATGAAAAAGAAGGAAAAATCACACTAGTCCATGAATACGCATGACGTATGAAAACATTTTCAAAAGACATTCTTTCCACCCATAAAATCTTACTTAGCGTAACATGAGATTTACACAAGATCCACACAAACATAATTATAATCATAGAGGTATATTGGGGCATTACTTACATAATCTTGTAACCATCTTGGCTACCTTAAAATTTGTAACCCTCACAGCTACCTTACTTTGTGTAACCATCACAGTTACACTTGGAGTAACCATACGGTCGACCTCCAACTTACTCTTACCCAATGAATTGGAGGGAAATATAGGTCCAACCATTCATCATAAACAATTCCCAATAACCAAAACATAATCATACAACATAAACAATAGCATAAAAACATTTCCTTTGAATCTTATAAAACAGAATTTTAGAAGAAGATTTTAGAAGAAAAGTCCCTTATAAACATCATATACTTGAAATGAGGCTAAATAGAGTGGATGTAATATGTATATAATCTGTAAATACACATAATGAAACATAATATAAACAAAACCTATCACACAAACAATTTAAATAGCACATAAATTATAAAGTAGAATGTTAACCCAATGAATGGAAATCGGGTTAAGAATTCCCTTACCTTAGGCTTGTCTTACTTCAAAATTGTTTAAACCTCTTGTATAATGGTTAAAAGAGTGTTATTAGTATTTTACAGAAACATGTTCATGTTTATAACATCTTATATGGTCATTTCATAACCTCATTTCACCCCTTAATTGTTAGTATTTTGTTCCTTGCATTATTTTGGGTGAGTTCTTTTGTGATTTTCACGATCGGTTCATGATGAATCGTTCTTGTTGATTGGAAGTGAAACTCCAGAATTGGAATGGAGTAGTATTTACATATTTCCAATACCATAAATTATACCATTTATCACTTTCATTCTTTATATGATGATGATTTATAAGTTAAAACATTAATTATGTTCGTTTAGATCATTTAAGTGGTTCCTTGATAATTACAACCTCATTTAGTCTAATAAATTTGAAGCATGAGTACAAAAGAATTCCAGAACCTTATATGAGTCATAAAACATATATTATAACCTGGTTCAACCATATAAATGGTTTCATGACCAGACTTGAAATAATTAATGGAAATTGAAAATACATCGTCCACGATATCGGTAATTCGACACAAATGGACAATGTTTTTTGATTCTTTAAATAAGTGAGAGAGGAGAGGAATAATGATTTGTAATTTTCCATAAACATGAAAAAATCCAGAATATACATGATTCTGGAGATTTCATGCCTCTTGGATAAGAGGGGGTGATGAAAGAAGAGGAAGGAATCATGAAATAAAGAAAACATGAGAAATTTCTTACAAAAACAATTCGGCAGCCTAACAGCGCCTCTTAAAATTTTATAAAAACAAGATTGATGAGAGGAATGGAATATTTCATCAATAATACAAAATTTGGACAGTAAGGGGAAATATTTAACTAAATATCCCATCAAAATACAAAGGTAAAAGAAGATAATAACATAAAATGGAAGAAAAGAATGAAAATGAAAGAGGATGTTTACCTCTTGATCTCTTATCCTTGAGATCCTTCTTAAGGGCTTTGAATTTTGTCTTTTGGTGAGACCAGCAGCTCTAGGACGTGGGGAAGAAGATTGGGGAGGGAATTTGGCAGAATTTAGACAATGTTTAAGGCTTGAGAGGTGTGGGAGGAAGAGGGGAGTGAGGGTGGTATTTATAGTGGAGGAGGGGAGGTATTTTAGATTATTTTAATTATTATTATAATATTTTTATCAAGACTCTGAATAATCTCAAATCAAGTGGCCCTAAATAGTGATAATATCATGTGATTTATAAGAAAGTGGCCTTTCATCACTTATGATGTCATAAATAGTGCATTTTTACTGATAAATTGATTATACGGTATTTTACCGTATTTCACTATTCACCGAAAATTCAAGAGTTTCAGAAAAATACCAAAAATTTTCCCCAACCATTTTTCAATGTGTAGAATTAAAAAATGAAATCCATTTTTCAAAAATAATTTTCTAAATATTATTAATTTAATTTTTAAATAAGGTCACAGTTAATTCGAAAAATAACAATATTGAAGTGCAATTAGTTTTATGTGACATTGGAAAATTAATTAAGATCCCATTATCCTATTTCCATGGGAAAATAAAAAAATAATATTATTTACTATTCATGAGGTCATATTACTATTCGTATTACTATTCATAAGGGCATGTTACTATTCACCAAAAAAAAGTTTTTTCCATCAGACTCTAAATAACATACTGAACACAATTGTAGATGACAGTTTCTTGAAATTCAAAACATAGAAGAAATAAAATTATGTTTAAAGGATACTTATAAATATATACCTTAAACAAAATTTCAAGCATTTTCAATTTATTTTTAGAAAACCTTGGGTTGTTACAACATCATGCTTGGAAGGATTTGAATAATCATGAGTGGGATCATATCCCCACTCATGAGGATGATTTTCTCTAGATTATTCTATTGATAACCAGAGAGCATAATTATATCTCTACTCACTCAGAGTATGTTTAATGGAATATTCTTATACCATGAATGAGGGAGGCACATATTCCTATGCTTGTGCATAAATACCATCAGTATATTATGATGGAATAAGGAGGAAATAAGTGGGATTATAGCCCCACTTCAATTGAAGATATCTTCTAGAATATAGTGGAGGAAAAAAAATGTACATGCTTACATTATTTCACACACTTTTCCAAAGTGTAATTACATCTTATAAATAGATGAAGAACATTTCTAGAATATTCTGGAAGAGGTAAAAATATAGGGATATGATCATATTCCTATCCCTATTGTCAGAGCATCACAATACCATGATCAATAGAAATAAGTGGATACTCTAGAGTAAGAGCAGTTTCATGCTCTTGTCTAGGAGGATTATCAACATATTATGGTAATGGACGAGGCGCCGGGCTGGGATCATATGCCCATTACAACTAGGGCTCACCAAGTGAGAGTGGTACATTCATAGGGATAAGGGACTATTCATTTATAAAAAGAATGGTGTCATATTACAAAGGCCTATGATTGGGCCCATATCCCCATTCTGGTTAGGGATCACCAAGGGAGAGTAAAACGTACCTCGAGAAAGGATCATATTCCTATCAAAGAATACAAATGACATACTCCAATGGCCCATTATTGGGCTCTTGTCCCCATTTTATATGAGTCTCACCAACTGAGAGTGGTACATTCATTATGATAAGATATTCTTCTTATAAGTGAATCTACTAAGAATAATTTGGTAGATCACAAAATCCCAAGGCATACTCCAACTTCTGCTGATGAATGACTACACGAGGATCCTTCCATGTCCATGCATGAGGAGCCTCACATCTATCTCCCATAATGGAGGTCTATCGAAATATTCTAACAAGGAATTAATTTTCATATTCCAATTCCAATTGGGGATCAATAAGTGAGAGTATTATATTCCTATAGAAATGATCATATTTATATTGAAAATAGACAAGTGACCTATTCCAAAGGACTGAGATCAGGCTCATACTCCTGTAATGATTAAGGCTCACCAAGTGAGATTGGAACATGACATGGGAAAGGCTCATACTTTTACCAATAAAAATAAGATCATTGGAATATTAAAACATCTTATCAGAAATGGGCTCATACACCCACAACTCTAGATGGTTATCAACAAAATTTTGAATTTTTCATATAGTGGGATCATTTCCCTACATATTTCCAAAAGGAAGGTCAACATATTCAATCCATGTTGCAGAACAAGAGTAATATCCCTAATGATCTCAATTCCAGTGTCCTTTATGTTATTCGAGACACATCCCCAATACCCCAAGGGTCTATCGACTCTTCTACCAAAGCCTACGATAAGAATTACTATGATAGTCATCCTATTGGTAATGTTGAGATTGATCGGATAGACTCTACCCCTAATATGTATCCTGGTCAACCTACCCATGGGGATATCTCCCACCGATAATGAAATCACACCTTTCCTAAAAAACTTTTTATATAGAGGTGTTGAAAACATAGATTCCTTATTATGAAGAGGTTCTTGAAACATCATGGTCAACCATATATAGTTCCCCACCAACTTCTAATAACAATCTACCTTGGCAAGTAGGTGAACCCAAGAAGAACTATAATGTCCCGGACCCGGGTGCCACGCAATGGTGACCCGAATCTGGTTCGCCACGTGACCTCAAGCGCATTTCACCAAACGCCAGAGGCTGCCGACTAGCAGCGAGGGCCCAGGTCTGATAGTGGGGAAACTATGCCCTCCTTTGTCAAAGTATAGCGCAGCGGAATACAAAATAAACACACAATGATAGCGGAAGAAGTAAACATACACAACGGAAAAAACAACTGCATATGATATAAAGAACAGTATATAAATGATGATTCTACATGTTTCAAGTTCTAAGAAAACAGTCAGAACATGTTATACATCAATACAGTACAACAGAAAGAAGAGTAAAACAAAGAAAAGCAACTGGCTGGCTGTGGCATTGCGAGCCTAGGCTCAGTCCCATGCCCTCCTATTCCTCAGTAGCAATCATGTACCTATATAGGGACTCTTTCCCCTATCTACACCTATAGCAACGTAATCTGTTTGGGCCGAAAATCATGGCCCAAACAGGGTGTGAGAAATATATCTCAGTAGGCACCCACCAAAGGCTCGTGCCCAACTACATGTAAGCATGAAACAACAGTGTGATGTGGTAAAATGCAATGAAGTAAGTAGTACTACAAGGTAAATAACTTAACAGTTATATTGGCATTTAATTATGTATTTAATCCATTAAATATTAGAAATCACCACAGTGCATTTCTAAGTAAATAGTCCACGTCCTCAGACAAGCAAAACCTTACCCTCAGGTAAGTAGAACCTAACCTGCAGGTAAATGCCCTCAGGCATAACAGAATGTTTCCCTCAGCTATAGGTAGTGTCTCCCTCAGGAACATAGTCTATTTCCCTCAGGCATGGAAGAAGTTTCCCTCAGGCTGAAATTACTACAGCCCTCAGGCTAAACAGTGTTGTGCCCACAGGCTAATCACAACAACTCCCTCAGGATAAATAGGTAATCGGGTCATTCCCAACATGTCAAAATGTAGTAAACAAGCAATTCCTCTCAAGGAAATTCTACAATTACTACATTTAAAGGCATACCCACGGGTATCCTAGCCAAACGGCTAAACAGTGAAACACACCCCCAGGGTGGTTCCAGATCCAAGAAACGATCCCAACCAGCATTTTGATATCATAATTAAATACCTAATCAATTCTATGTATTAAATATAGAAACGACCTCAACCACACGACACCCCAACATGGGTTCGTGGCATGAAAACGCACAAAACGCACGACAGTTGGAAAAACTATCACAAAGCCACCTACCTTATACGCCAATGAACGTTATACCCGAACGCCGACTACAGAAATACCCAAGAACGTCGTAGATCTAACGAAGGACAAAACCCATTCAAACGTAAATAACTTCCCCTCAGGAAAAAATTGGTAAAAACGGTACGAGGAGAGGAGAGGGCTTACCCGTGCGGTTCCAACGAGATCGTCCGAAGCCGAATCAGATTCCAGATGAACACCCAGTGGATCTTCAAAGGTCTGGCCTCCTCCTTTGGCTCCAAATTGGCTCAAGTGTCTCCTTTGCCAAATGAGGAGGCTACTGCCAATTTTAAGCCAAAAACACAAAGTACACGACGTGTACTTCTGAGTACGCGGCATGTACTTCTTTCATTTAACTGTTCATTTGGCGGCACCGCCACACTGTTCATCTGTCGACATGAGTACACGGCATGTACTCCCAAGTACACGGTGTGTACTGTTTCCCAGCTATCGGCTACTCCACCACCTCACTGTTTTGGCATGCCGACTGACTACACGGTGTGTAAGTACCACTACACGGTGTGTAGTCGGTTCCTACACCCATTGTTGCCGACAAGGCTACACTCCTTGTGTACTCATCCCCACAAAGCCATAAGTACACAACGTTTGGAAAAAGTACACAACGTGTAGTTCCAAAATTTAGGATTTTTCCCCATTTTCCATATTTTCTCAAAAACACTTAAGGAAAATAAAAAAGAAGAATCATGTACCTCAAAACTAAGAGTTGGGTTCTTACAAACATCCCCCCTTATAGCAATTCTTCCCCGAATTTCCCTTCCAAGGGTGGTGAAGATCAAGCTCAGAACAGCTCTGGCCACTAAACATGTACATCGGCCTCCAGCTCCCAGGTCCCGTCCTGCACTCGGCCATGCTGCCATAGCACCCGTACGAGAGTAACTGACTGGCCTCAGAGAACCTTCGTGCACCTCTCAATGATACGGATCAGATACTCCTCAAATGACACATCATGTTGAAGCTAAACCTCCTATGGCTGATAGGTGTGAGACGAGTCTGAATGATAGCGACGCAACTGAGACACGTGGAAGACTTCATATATGGCTCGGTATCGTTGCGGTAACTGCAACCGATAATCAACCATCCCGACTCTCTCCAGAATCTCGAATGGCCCCACATACCTCGGTGAAAGCTTACCCTGTCTCCTGATCTGCTTGTGTCCCAGCCTCGGTGAAACACGTAGAAAAAACTGATCCCCGACCACGAACTCCAAGGGTCGTCTACGGCAATCAGTATAAGATTTATGACAAGACTGCGCAGTATCCATCCGTTTCTGAATCAACTGGACCTGCTCAGAAGTCTCCCGCATGAGCTGTGGCCCCAGTAAAGCTGCCTCACCTGCCTCTAACCAGCACAAAGGTTATCGGCATGGCCTACCATATAAAGGCTCGTATGGTTCCATCTCAATAGTCGCCTGAAAAATATTGTTATAGGAAAACTCGACTAAGGGTATATGCTTCTCCAAAGAGCCCCCAAAGTCTAGCACGCATTCACGCAACATGTCCTCAAGCACCTGGATCATACATTCTGACTGGTCGTCGGTCTGAGGGTGGTATGTTGTGCTCACAAGCACGTGTGTACCCAACGCCCTCTGAAAGCTCTATCAGAAATGAGATGTAAAGCGGGCGTCCCTATCTGAAACAATAGAATGAGGGACCCCATGAAGATGGACGATCTCTCGGATATACAGCCGTCTGAGCTCGTCAACACCGAAGGTCTCCTTGATCGAAAAGAAGTGAGCTACCTTCATGAGTCTGTCCAAAACAACCCACATGGAATCATTGCCTCGAGGTGACCTCAGCAATCCCGTCATGAAATCCATCGAGACATCATCCCATTTTTACTCTAGAATGGGCAACTGCTGTAATAGCCCAGCTGGCCTCTGGTGCTCTACCTTTACCTGCTGATAGGTGGAACACCTCGTAACAAAACCAGTTATCTCTCTCTTTATAGCCGATCACCGTACTGATGCCTCAAGTCACTGTACATCATGGTAACCCAGGGATGAACTGACCAAGACGAACTATGAAACTCCTGCATCAGCTCCTCGTGTATATCCCCTGGAACCCATACTCGTTCATGGAAATTCAAAACATCATCATCGCCTATCGTCCAACCGGGAGGAGGGTCCTCACTTTCCACTGACTCCCGTAGAACTAGGCCTTCTGAATCTGATAGTTGTCTCATCCTCACTCTGTCCAGGAGGGTAGATGTCACAACTAATGACGAATGATAAGTCTTCCCCTGACTATCATACACTTCCAAATGCATCTCATAGAACAAGGCCTTGAGCTGCCACTCACCATTGGCCTCCTGCACTGCATGTATATGAGTCTTCCTGCTCAGTGCATCAGCTACTGCATTACCTTTACCAGGTGTATAGGCAAGCTCAAAATCGAAGGACTGTAGGTACTCAACCCACCTTATCTGTCTTAGATTCAGGTCATGCTGAGTAAAGATATACATAAGGCTTTTGTGGTCAGTGAAAACCACAAAATGCTCTCCCAATAGATAATGTCTCCAACAGCGCAATTCATGCACAACTGCAACCAACTCGAGATCATGCGTCGGGTAATTCCTCTCATGTGGCCTCAACTGTTGAGAATTGTACACAGCAACTCAGTCACCCTGTATCAAAATGGCTCCCAGCCTAATCCCTGATGCATCATAGTAAACTTTATATCTCTTCCCTTGCTTTGGGAATATCAGGATCGGTGCTGATGTCAACCTTCCCTTCAGGTCCTAAAAAGCTGTCTCGCAAGATTCTGACCAAACGAACTTCACACCCTTCTTAGTCAGACCCATCAACGGTGATTCTAAGCGGGAGAATTCATGTATGAAGTTTCTGTAGTAACCATCCAGCCCTAAGAAACTCAGTATCTCAAACACGTTCTTAGGCTGATCCCAGGAAATTACTGCTCTCACCTTCTCTGGGTCTACTGCAACTCCTGCCTCTGAGATGATATGACCCAGGAAGTGAATCTAGTCCATCAAAAAGTGGCACTTTTAGAGATTAGCATATAGTCGATGCTCTCTCAGTGTACTCAATATGATCTCAAGATGGGTGGAATGGTCGTGTAGAGTGTGAGAGTACACCAAGATGTCATCCATGAATACTACTACAAAAAAATCAAGATACGGATGGAAAACACGATTCATCAGGGCCATGAAAACTGTTGGCACATTTGTGAGTCCGAACGGCATAACCAAGTACTTGTGCAGACCATATCTACTCCGAAAATCTATAAGCAGTATATCTGATGGTCTCACGCACAGCTGATGATATTGGGATCTCAAGTCAATCTTCAAGAACACTCGTTCTCCATGAAGCTGATCAAACGGATCATCAATCCTCAGCAAGGGATATCGGTTCTTAACCGTCAACTGGTTCATCTTCTGATAATCCACACAAAGTCTGAGGGTACCATATGCCTTTTTCACAAAAAGGACCGGAGAACCCCAAGGAGAAGTACTGGGTCGAATAAAGCCCTTTGCCTGTAACTCCTATAACTGCCTCTTGATCTCCTGCAACTCAGGCGTGGCCATCCTATAAGGAGGAATGGACACTGGTGCTGCTCCTGGAATAAGTTCGATAGAGAATTCCACCTCACGTACCGGAGGTAGACCTGAAAAGTCATCCGGGAAGACATCCTTGAAACAATCAACAACTTGAGGGAAATCCATCTGACATGTCTCCTGATCATTCAGATATAAGCTTGCTATTTGGGCTGTGACTCCACCTCGCCCATGATGCTCTGGTCCTGCTCGACTTGCCTGAACATCCAATTCACCCTTGTATAGAAACTCTCCGCCCTCTAGTGACGTGAAACTCACCCTGCGACGATATCAGTCTACAAAGGCTCAAAAGGGAACCAACCAGTCCATCCCAAAAATGACATCATAGCTTGTCATCTCTAGGACATAGAGATCCCAAAGGAAGTGACACCCACAAACCTCAAGGGGGAACTCCTTACAATGATTCACACCATCCGTTCTAGTCCCCAACGGAGTGTCTAGCGTCATGATAACAGAAGATGAAGAAACACAGAGCCCAAGGCTCTCCACATTGGGTATAGATATGAAACTATGTGTAGCACCTGTATCAAAAAGTACTGAAGATAAGACAGAAGCTACTAAAATAGTACCTCTGACTGTAGAAGGTCCGGGATCCTACTCCTACTGGGTCTGTCACACTGCATATGCCTATCCAGTGTCGCGGCCCTGCGACACAGCTTGGCTACCCTGAGCTGTCCCGCCCTACTGCCTCTGAGATCCTGGTGTCTAGATACCACAACCATGACCACCATCTCTACCTACACGCCCTAACGTATTCCAGTTCCCTAACTGTTAAGAAGCCACTGGTCCTGATCCCGCACACAGAGTCTGCACAGAACCCCTCTCACTAGCCACTGGTGGAAACGCCCTGCAAAAGTGATGTAGATGACCCATCTTGCCGCAAGCTTGGCACTCTACTGGATCGCGTGGACACTGCGGCCTCTTGTGCCCCTCTCTGACACACTGGTAGCACCTGACCGGTCCACATGAAGAAGCTGTCAGGATGGTACTGCCGCCCTGAGAGAAGTCTATCTGTCTTTTCCTATTACCAGCAGAAATAATACCAGTAACTGGTGCTGAACCGCCCTGGAACACACCACTCGATTCCCACAGGTTCCTCTCTATAATCAATGTTTGGTTCACTATCACGTGTTCATTAGGAAACCTGAAAACATTTACCAGCGCTCGGATGTCATACTGAAGACCATCCTCAAAACATCTGGCTCTCAACGTCTCATCACCCACCAGTACGGGATCAAAGCACTGAAGCTCCATAAAATGAGCAGAATAGTCCATCACCGACATAGCGCCCTACTGCAGATTCATGAACTCTCAAGCTCTATCTGCCCTCAGCGTCTCTGGGAAAAAGAAGTCATAGAATACTGCCTGAAAATCTTACCACGCCATATCTCTATGGTGCTCTGACTGGGTGGTAACATCCCACCACCTCTTGGCGGAATCACGCAGCATGTAAGTCGTGAGCTTGACCCTCCGCCCTGGGGGTGTCTCAAGATGCTCAAAAATATTCTGCATCGACCCCAGCCAAGACTCCGTAGCCTGTGGTCCGCCATCCCCTGAAAACGTAGGCGGATGCTGCTGCTAAAAAATACACGTCAACTTGGCCATAGATGTAGCAGCCTGCGGTGCTCTCTGAAAGGTCTGCATGAACCGCATAAAGCCTTCAAGGAACTGCGCCTCTGCACCTGTGTCTGGTATAGCAGCTGGCGCCACATCTGGCTCTGCTAGAAGATCAACTGGTAGCCCATGGCCCACCATCTCTGGAGTATAATCGTTGCTGCTTTCCTAGTGAACAACTCATGGTATTCTAGGGGGCATGACACTACAAGGTCAAAATAAAGCCTCAAATTCAAGATTATTAAGACTGAAAATCAAAGGAACCACAAAGGAACAAGATGAATAAGGCATTAAAATATTTTCAAAACAAGACTACACGGCGTGTACACTGACAACACAGCGTGTACTTGACTTCCGTTCCCCTTCCCGGGTCCTTCTACATGGCTAAGCCACACGGCTTCCGTTCAACAAAAACTACACGGCGTGTAAATAATCTACACAGCATGTATGGTGTTATTTCCCAACTTCCCGTGTCGTCTGTGACACGGCCGGCTACTTGGCTTGACACTACATGGCGTGTTACACCCGCACACGGTGTGTACACCATCCCATTTCCCAGCCACACGGCTAACTCCACACGGTCTATCCTCAGAAAAGACTACACAGTGTGTCCCACAGGTACACGGCGTGTTCAGGGAGAGGTGACATCAGCCCATGTTGTTAGTTACACGGTTGAGTCCCCAGGTCACACTACACGGCGTGTCCATCATTGACACGGCGTGTTCTGTCAAGGAGTTCACTGACCTATGTTGTTAGTTACATGGCCGGACTCCGAGTCACACTACACGGCGTGTTCACTAGGTACACAACGTTTTTTACCCAAGCACATCCCTACCCCGTGTCGCCGCCCACACAGTTTGTGACACGGGAAGAGACTACACGGCTTGTACTCAGATTACACGGCGTGTACTTAAAAAGTTCATTTTTTTTCGAATAGAAGGGCATACACGGCATGTGTAAAAATACTACACGGAGTGTATACTGGGTTTTTGGACACTATGCCTTAGAAACTTCCCCGGAACCCTGAAAATACTGAAACTAACACCTAAGTGTCAAATTCCGACCCATGGGGGCCCATACTCCCCACGAATCAAAGTTTGAAATCTTATATGTGTTACAACCAATAAACAGTCAATGATCCACCAAATTCCGGTCAATGGCGGCCCATACTCTCCAAAAACCAAAGAATGGCGTCCATTCTATAAACAAGCTCAAACAAAAATACCATATCACAAGGTAGGTATTTATCAAGAATCTATCACAATAGCATGCTTTATTAGCACAACAACTATCACAACAACATGCAAATTATAATTCACCTACAAGGCATGGAATCTATGCATGGAATGTGATATCTAGCATGTGACTATATGATGCATGAGACGGACTACCCTCATCTCATCGGGTTGCAACTCAAAAGAACCCATAGATAAATTATAAACAGCACAATCTCAAAGTGTGTCACCCAACGGTGAAAACATATCAACCGTAAAATTGCAAAATCAAAAGAATGCAAGATACTAGATAGAATGGATTTTCCCTCTACACGGGTTAGCTACGCCCGGGTAAAACTTATTACCAACTACCATTCCATACTATCCCGGACTACAGCTCCAAATAGTAATTCAAAGAAAAGAAACACCTTTGATACCACTTTTTAACATCCCGGACCCGGGTGCCACGCAACGGTGCCCCGAATCCGGTTCTCCATGTGACCTCAACCGCATTTCCCCAAACTCCAGAGGCTGCCGATTAGCAGCAAGGGCCCAGGTCTGATAGTGGGGAAAATATTCCCTCCTTTGTCAAAGTGTAGCGTATCAGAATACAAAATAAACATACAACGACAGCGGAAGCAGTAAACATACACAATGGAAATAACAACTGCATATGATATAAACAACAGTATATAAATAATTATGCTACATGTTTCAAGTTCTAAGAAAATAGCCAGAACATGTTATACATCAATACAATACAACAGAAAGCAGAGTACAACAAAGCAATGAAATCAGCTGGCAGTGGCATCGCGAGCCTAGGCTCGGTCCCATGCCCTCTTATTCCTCAACAGCAATCATGTACCTGTATAGGGACTCTTTCCCCTCTCTACACCTGTAGCAATGTAATTTGTTTGGGCTGAAAAGCATGGGCCAAACAGGGTGTGAGAAATATATCTCAATAGGAACCCACCAAAGGCTCGTGCCCAACTGCGAGTAAGCATGCAACAACAGTGTGTAGTCATAAAATGTAATGAAGCAAGCAGTACTACAAGGTAACTAACTTAACAGTTATATTTCCATTTAATTATTTATTTAATCCATTAAATATTAGAAATCACCACACTACATTTCTAAGTAAACAGTCCACGTCCTCAGACAAGCAAAACCTTACCCTTAGGTAAGCAGAACCTAACCCGCAGGTAAATTCGCTCAGTCATAATAGAATGTTTCCCTCAGGCGTAGGTAGTGTCTCCCTCAGGCACAGAGTCTATTTCCCTTAGGCACGGAAGAAGTTTCCCTCAGGCCGAAATAACTATAGCCCTCAGGCTAAACAGTGCAGTGCCCACGGGCTAATCACAACAACGCCCTCAGGCTAAACAGGTAACCGGTCCATGCCCAACATGTCAAAATGCAGTAAACAAGCAATTACTCTCAAGGAAATTCTACAATTACTACATTTAAAGGCATACACTTGAGTATCCTGGTCAAACGGCTAAACAGTGAAACACAACCCCGAGGTGGTTCTGGATCCATGCAACGATCCCAACCAGCATTTTGATATCATAATTAAATACCTAATGAATTCTAGGAATTAAATATAGAAACGGCCTTAGCCACATGACACCCCAACATGGGTTCATGACACGAAAACGCACAAAACGCCTGACAGTTAGAAAAACTAAGACAAAGCCACCTACCTTATACGCCAACGAACATTATACCCAAACGCCGACTCCAGAAACGACCAAGAACGGCGTAGATCTGATAAAGAACAAAACCCATTAAAATGTAAATAACTTCCCCTCAGAAAAGAATTGGTAAGAACGGTACTAGTAGAGGAGAGGGCTTACCCGTGCGGTTCCAACGAGATCGTCCGAAGCCGAATCGGATTCCAGACGAACACCCGAAAGATCTTCAAAGGTCCGACCTCCTCCTTTGGCTCCAAATCAGCTCAAGTGTCTCATCTACCAAATGAGGAGGCTGCTGCCTGTTTAAAGCTGAAAAACAAAGTATACAACGTGTAATTTTGAGTACACAGAGTGTACTTATTTCATTTAACTGTTCATTTGGCGGCACCGCCACACTGTTCATCCGTCAACATGAGTACACAGCATGTACTCCCAAGTACATGACATGTACTGTCACCCAACTGTCAGATACTCCACCGCCTCACTGTTTTGGCCTTCCTACTGACTACACGGCTTGTAAGTACCACTACACGGAATGTAGTCGGTTCCTACACCCCTCGTCGCTGACAAGGATACACGCCCCGTGTACTCATCCCCACACGACCAGAAGTACACGGCGTGTGGAAAAAGTACATGGCGTGTAGTTCCAAAATTTAAGATTTTTCCCCATTTTCCATATTTTCTCAAAAACACTTAAGGAAAAGAAAAAAGAAGAAGCCCGTACCTCAAAACTATGAACCGGGTTCTTAACAGAACCTTATGTGGTCCCATTGGATAGAGGTGTGTAAGTCTGATTAAGAGGTGGCTGACATTGAAATATGGATAGATTTATCCAAATACTACCTTAACACCATGTTCTAGACCCTTTCCACTTCTGACTATGGGAACACATATGATATAGAAAAAGAGTGCATGTCTTATATATGCCAAAATATATTAGCTACTCATTAGTGACTGAATTCTAGACACCTCCATTATCTAGGATATTAGGGTCACCTTTAAACCATTAAGATACTCTGTTGTCAGCTAGACATGGATACTATCTCCCTTGCATGGGATCTAAAACCAAAGAAGCACAATGAAAATATACAAAATTCTTTCCACCATTTCATCACAACTCTTTTTCAATTGATAGAAAAATACTCATCATATATCTATATTCATGGATGGGAAATGTATGGATCGTTTCATCTTATCACACACTTAGAATAATATAACCCATCAAATATAACATCCTTCAATTTTATAGCCTCTAGTGAAATTAGGGGTTTGGGTAATGAACGAATCAGTCAGTCACTACAAAAGAATTTCCCCACTACAACAGTTCTAAGACATCATGAATAGAGGAAGAGGACAACCAATATATCATTGAATTGGTCCCCTAGAAACAATTTGAATGAATTATATATGAGAAATACAATATTGTGATTAGCTCGAAAACTTTTTAAAGAAACTGACTCCTTTCATGGGATGCCATTGCACCCAACTCCTACACGAGCATAGCTTCACCCACATCAAATAGGTCACAGTAGTACCTATCGTAGTAGTCATATAAGTGTTAACTAGGCCCCCAGGATAGGGGAATATCTAACACTACCACCATCCATCATATCTTCAATCCCTAAGAGGATTTAGGATATATCAGCAAAAGATACAATAAAACCCCATCCCAATGGGCTGTGGGAATTTTTATCTCAATCACCATCACCAGGTTCATCATCCCCCAAGAGGCTCCTAGGGAAATCAATGATGATTCCAGATCAACCCCATCCCATTGGTCTAGGGTAATTTATATCTTAATTCCCATCCAAGGAACCATAAAATCCTTGACTAGAAATATCATATCCTCAAAAAATGATCAATCATTTCTAATTATTACCCCATATAGGCCATATCCCCTAGGGATGTGTTAATTTTCACCACCATCATCGCCACATAGGAAATAAACCTTCTCCATGTTCGGAGGTAAATATCGAGGTTCGACATCCCATATGTTCTACCCACCACATGACAATGTTATGTTATTCAGGGCCCATATAAAAATTACAATTGGAAAATCCCTCATGGTCACTACTCACAAGATGAGAACGGGTGAGTGTATGGTGAAGGAAATCAAACCCCATCAGGGTCACATGTTAAAATGTTTAAATATGGAAAAGGTTTTGAGGAATGACCTGAGTACATGTTGTGAATAATCATCATGTTGCATTAAAATTAATGGGAAAATAATCATTGCTTCATAAACCTATATGAATTTCATCACCATGAACACAATGGATAATATTGATCAAGATAAAAATGTAGAGGGACATGATATAGAAAATATAACCCAAGAGGAGGATTTAGATGCATCAGCTAAGGCTACACATACATTGAACTAGTGGAGGGTCCAAAACCTGGCACATATGAATATCGAGTTTCCACCTCTATGGAGGAACACATCCACAAATAAATGGAATTGTTTGAATACATCCAAATCACCTCCCCATATAGTCAATGTTCCTTCCATGAAGGAACGAATGGAACAATATGAGAATGAGATTCAAAAGATTAAACAACTCAATGAAGAGATACTCAAGGGAAAAATTACCATTGGGTATCTTTATTAGAAAGAGGAAAATAACCCTCCCCATACATTTGGTAATATCCAATCTTCCTATAAATGTGGATTCTAAGCATCATATTGGCTCCGCATCCAGACACCCAGTCTATATAAATGAGGAAGTAAAAAATGATCCCAATTTCTCTCCAATATGCTGATAGACTCTCCCCTTCTTGGGAAATCGTTACATATTGCAATGACTAAATAATAAATGGGAGAAAAAAATAAACCTTATCAAGACTCACACACTCCCTATAGACAGGAGGAATCTTAGATAGAAACACCTCCAAAGCTACTCAATGGTATTGAGTCCATGGTTACTTGAATAGAATTCCTAAAGGGGTGACATAAACTTGTGTAGCCTAAGAAAAATCCATACCCCGAATGGGTGGATAAACCTTTTCCCCCACCCAATTTCATAAATCCTACCTTCTCCACATTGGATGGTATAGGAGACCCCGAACAACATCTCACACACTTCATATCCTAATGTGGTCTGATGATAGTCCCTCAAGATCAAAAGGAGGTGACGAAGATGATATGTTTCTATAGAATCTTGTAAGTCCAACCTTTGTTTGGTATAATATCCATCTAGTAGGATCAATTGTAGGATGGGAATACCTTCCCCATGAATTGGTTTACCAGTTTAGCTCTATGCTGAGAAAAATGAAAAAATTTAACCTAAAGAACTATAAGCTACATGAGAATGAGCAGGCGTATGACTTCATATCCAGGGGAAATGGTTTATCCTATTCACTCTGTATACCTCTATCATAAGAACAACTATTGTGAATCTGTGATGAAAATCTTCAGGAAAAGCTGTAGACACCTTTGATCCTAATGTAGTGTCTAGGTTGGTTTTATGAGTTCATAAAAATGGAACAACATCTAGAAAACACCATTTAGATAACCTAATATAAATATCGACCCATGAACTTAGCATAGGGGAAAAGGCTTAGAAAGCTGGAAGCTTTCACTGTTACCCTCAAATCAGTAGCAGTGACCATTTAAGCACCTAGTTATTTCTTGAATTGTACAACACCTCCTGTTGAGATAAAAAACATCAAAATATCCCTCATACAAAAGCTAAAAGAGATCAGGGCCACCCATGATCTGAGGAACAAATGAATAAAATAAACTTTGTAAGAAATTAAAATTTCAATGGTTATTTTCTTATATCCATGAAAAATAACATATTCAAGCTACCATAGCCTAGGAAGCGCAACGAGGTCATCCTCAGTAATCTCCCTGACTACTACCCTTTCCATAGAAGGTTGGTTCACAACATCCATAATTGCTTCATCTTTAAGGATGTTCTTCAAATCATGGTTGATTATGGATAGGTGATGATGGATAATTCCATATAGTAGGTTTCCTGCATAATTACCACCTAGTTAGAAGAAGAAGGCGATTGACAAAAATTTTTAGTCAGGTATGGATTGAATTTCAACAACTGGTTGACTCAAAAAGAATCCAACTGAGCTCATGGCACCATGAGAAAAAAATCATCCCAGACCCTTAATAGTTCATCCACCTTGGAAGGTGACATTAGATATGTCTAAAAAATGTGGACAAAATCATTAGACACATGAAGAAACTAAAGAGGAAGAGTCATATTTTTCTTCAACGTAATCTCTGACTCTTTCAAATTTCATCCATGTATCATCTAAAATATGGGCACCACCCCACCAAACATAACCCTCATCGGATGAATATCTCGTCTTTGGATATATCAATGTGATACACATGGCATACCCCTTCTGTGATGATGAATATACCTTCGAGTATGAGTTTCCCACACCTAATCAAGGAACAGAAGTCCACATGCATAGGAACCAAGGATACAAGTGACAACACGAGCATTGTCAAACCTAATATTTTGGTCACACCCCCATAGAGATCATATATGTAGCTAATACCTATTAGAAACCACTTTAGAAAGACTATTAGAGACATGTATCCATCTTAGAACCCTATAGTAGGCATCCGAACCAAGTTTTCCTACATTACCACCTAGTAGGGGTAAGATTAGATGATCATCCAAGGAAATAGGGAAGGCCAAAGTGACCTACACCACTGGAAAAAGGTGATCCCTCAACCTTTGAAAAAGCACCAGCCTCATCCACTTCATATTCCTTAGCTCCTAATCCATAAAATAAGGATCAGTCCCACCTGAGAAATTATAGACCTCTGGAACAGAGGGAATAAATTTTAAAATAGTTGGTGATTACCCCAGAAAAGATCCAAATCCTAGATACACTCCATCATTCAAAAGAACTCAGGGAGGTGATCGTTGAATCCCTCTATATCCCATCAAAGTTCAAGATAGAAGTCACTTTTGCTGAGGTCTATCAAGTTGAGATCATGAAAATATAATTCAACGTCGCAAGCTTGTCTACATATCAGGACTAGGAAGAGGAAATCCAAGGACACAACAAACTACTCCATGTTTTTGTTAGACTCAATAATGTCTACATATGAAGGGATCTGATTCACAATGGTTCCTGGATAAACCATGTCCTAATTGGAACCCTCTGGCATTTGGGGTACATCAAAGGGGATTTTTCTCCAACAAAGATTCCCATTAAAGGGTATGATAAGCGTGATAAAATACCTATTGGTAAGATCAAACTCAAAGATTAGTTTGGAGATCTCACATATGACATTGAGATTATGGTAATCCTGTAAGACACCACAGATAATGTCCTTCTCATAAGGCCCTATCTCAATAGCCACATGGCAGTTCCCTTAAAATTCTATTTGTGTTTGAAATACCCCATCGATGGAACGGTAAGAATACTACATAGTGATAATACCCCCTTAGATACTTGAAAATTCATATATTATGAGGAAGGTTTCTACAAAAGGGAATTAAAACAACCATTGGTGGATGATGATATACAGGTTGTAGCCCCCAATAGCTTTATGAATGCTCATATGAGTCCTTGGAGTATGATTGACAATAACTATGTGCTCACCATAAATATAGTTCAGGAAATAGACTTGATCCTATATGTCCAAGCCCCTTCGATCCCCAATGATAATATAAAAGATAATTAGATCTAGAATTTCTCTATAATTACTCAAGTAGTAGGGGATGATAATATCTTTTCTTAGATCCTCTCCCACCTCAACAGTGATAGATGTGACCCCAAATTTCTGACTTCATCCAAAAATTCATTCATTGGATAGGATTTGGAAGAAGAAGAGGATGACCTCAGGAAAACCCCTACCGCATTCTTGGAATGAATCACCACCACCATTTATGTGCTCAGGCAAGTAAATTTTAGAATAGAAGAAGGCCCACAACCTACAATGATTAGTTCTTGCATGCCACTCAAGGGAAAATATATGTAAATCATATTTATAAAGAAACACTGATATGTGTTCTCTTTGAATTATATAGAAATTCATAGACTGGATCCAGTTATGTCTATACACCATCTCGTCTTATCCGATAACCATTGAGGTTTCAAGCAGGAAACCAAGAGGATGCACCCCTCTCATGATATAAATGTAGAAGAAAAAAGTTGATACGTTTATCAAATAAAACATTTTCCAAGAAGTGAAATACCCATGATGGCTCACCAATATCATCCCTATCAAGAATATTAATGTTCATGTTAGGGTCTATATTGATTTCAGGTACCCTAACTGACACTTCTAATAGTATGATTTCCCATTGCCAATCATATAACTCTTGATCGATGTAACTATTTTATTTCAATCCCTTTACATCATTTATGGGTATTCAGGGTACAATTAGATAAATATGTCCCCTAATGATAAGGAATTAACTACCTTCAAAGAACCGTATGTGATATTCTTTTATCAGGTCATTCTCTTTGGATTAAATAATGTTGGGGAAACTTATCAATGTTTCATACATCATATCTTTAATCCCTTCTTGGGATGAATTTCTGAATGCTATGTTGATGAAATGTTGGTCAAATCATGACAACTATGTGATCTATTCCTGGATCTTCAAATAGTCTTTGATAATGTATGATAGAAATGTTTGAAGATGAATCCACTGAAATACAATTTCGGGGCAACACCATAAAAGTTCCTTTGATTTGTGGTATGCCACAATAATATCAAGGTCGACCAAGAAAATACAAGTTCTATTTTATAAGTCTCACTCCCTAGGAATCTCAAATAACTAAGGGTTCTCTAAGGATACCTCACCTACATCGAACATTTCAAAGCCAACCTAGCTGAAAAATCGCTCCCCTTTACCAAGATAATGAAGAAGGGAATAACCTATCAATGGGATATATACTTATAATAATCCTTCAATATTCTCACATAGTACATAAAACACCCACTGATATTGATACCACTAGAGGAAGCAAAACTACACATCTTATAAGTGGCAACCATGGAATGATCACTTGGTTCCATTTTCACATAGAAGAATGATATGGGGAGTGAGAACAGTCTATACTACCTCAAATGAATGATGATAGGCATTGAGACCCAATATTATGATATCAAGAAGATCAATCTCGCACTCATATTTGTATTGAAAAAGATAAGGCATTTCTTGAATCACCGAGAATTACATCTGTTCTCTAAAATTGATATTCTCAAGTATATCATCGGTCATCCCATACAGACCGGTTGTATGGCCCAATGGGTCAACATTCTCCAATAACATGATATTTAGTCTGAGTCGTATAATTCAGTGAAAGGGCATGTACTTTTATAGTTCCTCGCAATGTCCTCTCGAAAAAAGGATAGTAAAACAAAAACTCAATCAGGTTAGATTAGGGGTTTTATTTTTTTTCACCAAAAAAAAGAAATATTGTCCTACTTTTTCTCACTATTTGGAGGCTACATGAAAATGAGCTATAATAACAATCCCTCATCACTAGCTTTGAACTAGCCCCTACAGCTGTATATAGCCTACCTGAATATCAAAGGGGATTCGGAGCTAGTGTTAAAGAAAATAAATGGATAATATGGAATGAAAAAGTAATAAATGTACCCTATCACTGGATATGTTAGGGTAATAATGGAATAGTTATCTTTAGGCCCACTCTGTTTCATGTTCCCCGATCATAGAGTGTTCATGCTGATACATTGGCTAATGCAGCCACAATCCCATCCATCACTAATCAGGAAGAAGAAATATTCCATATCACTCATTGAAGAGTGGTTTCATCAATCATCATATATGATATGAAAGAAATAAATTATTTCAACATCACCCTAGAGAATGATGAACTATTATCCACCCCTAGATGGACTGATCCCATAATCGGTTATCTTTAAATTTTGACTCTCCTGACAGATTGAGCTAGAATGGAATAGATTCAGCGTCGAGCAGTGAACTTTATCCTATGATATGGTGAAAATGAGAAAAATACATCTAAAATTTAGGATTCAATATAATACTCTTCATATGAATAATAGAAAAAGATATTCCCACAATTATAAAAGAATTATATGCAAGCTCCTGCAATGCTCATTAATCTGAAACCAATCACTTCAACCAAATAAAGAGGTTGGGTTACTACTATAAAACCATAACACATGAATATGTGGAATTAACTAGGAAATGTTATTCATGTTATATCCTTGAAAACATTATCCATAAAACCCTAAAATTTCTACATCCAGCTAAATATTTCTGTTCTCTCACCATATGAGGAATGGATTTTTTGGGGCCATATCCTCTAGCCACAACTAAGTTGTTTAAGTATATCATTACAACTATCGACTTTTCCAAGTGGGATACTTAAATACCCCTCATGGAGTTTAGGATGAATAATCTCAGAAAATTCATAATGTCCCATATCATCACTATATTTGGATCCCCTCACACAATATTGATGGAAAACAACACCAACTTCTATTATACGGAGTTTAAAAAACTGTAGCAGGAGTACGACATCATGTCTAATCAATCATACCACTACCATGAAGCATTGTATAGAAAAATAGAGTCCTTACATTTGAATCTATCAAATATACTATAGAATATGGTGAATAAAGAAAATATGTCCTATAAAGACAAGGTCCTACATGATTTAAGGGACTTCCATACAACCGCGCGTACCACTATACAAGTGACTCCATACACATTGGTGTACGAGACTGTGGAATTATTTCCTATAGAGTTCCAATTATTATATCTTAGAGTATCCATTCATTGAAATCTATCAGATGATGAGAAATTTAAAAATAGAATGGATGATCTTAAGTGGCTCGATGAGAACATGGTGCATACAATTCACAACCTGGAAGTCTATCAGAATAAGATCACACATTCCTTCAATAAAAAACTTTCCCTCCTTTCATTTATTTATGGAGAACTGGTATTGGATTGTATAATCCCAATGATACTAGGAAATAATACACCAAATATGGAACCCAAATGGAAAGGGCCTTATATCATATATAGGGACTATCACAACAAAGATTACTCATTGGACACAATAGATGGGGAACATGTTACACACCCCACCAATGTAATATTTCTTGAGAAATACTTTTCACAGCTACCATAAAGAATCTTATTACTTATTCACATGATGTTAAATTGTATGAAATAATCCTATGATAAAAGATGTTAAACATCACAACATCTTTCGTCTTGGTTTCATGATTTTAAACTACATAAATAAGTCAATGCTACAAGAATTTAAACTGCCTAACATCTCACATCCTAACCACATGACTTTAAACTGTATAAAGAACATCTTGGTATCATGGTGGTAAACTGAATGGAAAAATTAATCAACACATGACATTAAACTATATACATCCCCCAATGATTCATCTTCATTCACTTTGCGTGACCCTTATTGTTACCACATGATGTTAAACTACACGACGGATGTCCTCTCTGCATGAAACTAAACTGCATTGTTTCCAAGAACTATGTCTGGATTCATTCCTACCATCACAATATATGTAGTGATTCTCGAACATCCATTCTTGGACCTAGCCACAATATTCTTATTCTTTCACATAGAGTCACCCACGTCATTTTCGCAAGATGTTAATCTACACAGCTGTTATCATTACCGCACGACATTAAACTGCACGGGATTCTAGAAATACATACAATATAATTCTCATCCTAATGAGATATATAGGGATGCATGGGTATTATATCCTAGTCCATCCACCACATGATACAAAATCCCCCTATCCTTCCTCCAATCACCTCCATGTCGTGAGGAACCCTTTTTATTCCTTGTTTCTCACACATAGTATTAATCACATTGGATTAGGATATTTGGTAATGTATTCCCCACAAAAAAGGCATAACAGGTCATGATAATGTTATCATGTTCCTAGAATGATATTAAACTATACGGTTGATGTCTCTTACATGACATAAAACTACAGATTCATATAGACCTCACCCAAGAGGACCACTATTGTTGGTGTTAGCCTCCCACGAAACCACTATTCAATAACTATGTATGTCTTGATTTATTTCATCATAGGATACATAATGATGCACAAATCACTAACCCCGGGTCCATTCACAAAAAATAAACCTTAAAAATTCCCCCTCCTAGTGCATGGGCCAAACCTACACAGAGATATTTCTCAAAAACGTTGGGTGGATTGATTATTAACATCACAAGATACATAGTGACGTTCGTACCTCTATTCATGGGCCCAGCCATAATACTCTCTTTTTACAATCAGGGAGCCTATGTACTTACTAGATTAAGCTAAATTGAATAGATTATCAATAACTACATGTGGCTTGATTCATGTCATAACATGATACATAATGATGCCCAGATCTCCAATTCTAGGTCAATCTACAACAACCAACATTAAAATGCATCCAAAACTTCATAAGGGGCTAATTCCTACAAGATCATTTCACCTATGAGGGGTTTAGATCTACCTATTTCTTGCTCATGCAAGTATTATATCTTGCATAATTTTTCACATCGGATCCCACTTCCTTACTAGATGATGTTAAAACTGCAGGAAGAAAATACAACCTTATTGCAAGATGTTAAAATACAAGGAAAATGTCTCAGTTGTACAAAATTAAAAATGAATAGAAAATAAATCCTCGATACCTGATGTTAAAAGGTGTATACCATCATCTATCATCATTCCTTATCAAAGAACCACATGAGCCCAACCCCAGTCAACCAGAGTATGGGGTGATTTTGTCATCCTTTAAACCCCTCATCCCATAAAGCACACTTCATGTCTTGAGCACCTCAGCTTACTGAAGTCTTTCATGTCCCATGGAGAAGTAAAAGTGATCTATCATATTGATCATGATATCAATGGATAAAGGCTTAAACCTACCAACCATAGACATCTTGTCACTATAATAAAGTATTTTTGATCCTTGTGAGACTGATGTCACCATGGCTTAACTCAACACCTAAAAGAGTTTTGGGTCCTCCACGACATGATTGTACCATGTCATTACTCATGGCCCGAGAACCTCAAGCTATGATTTACATAATTTTCATCCACCTCACAAAAGTATGTCAGAGTACTATTGACCCTTTGAATCCTAATTATGGTCTTTTGTAACATTCCCATACTATTAGTTCCATGTGAATCATGAACCTAAACTATTTTCACATCAGCCAAATTTATAGGATCTTAAATTCTATCATTTGATGGCCTAAATCTCCAAACCATAAACTACTAGATAAAAAGACACAAGTGTTTTCAGTTTGAAAACCCACAAAGGGAGGATTGGGAAAAAGTAATATCTTTTGTCATCGAACTCATCATATCAATTTTTCAAAAAAAAATACAGGGAATAAGTGAATAATTCATAAAACTAATAGGGTCTAATTTATAGCCCTAATAAAAAAAAATATACCCTCCCAACCACCTGGTACATGAAAATTTTAGATTAATGATGTGTTACATCTCCTCACTACAATAACATGTTCACTTGGTGTGAATAAAACATATAGGGTGATCGAACCCTTTTTTAATATTACACTTTTAATGAGTTATAATTCATGATTTGAGAACTTAATATCTTCATAAATATTTCTGAGACCTTTTATAAGGTTAATAAGCTTCAAGGGATCCTTTTTTTGACTATGAACGTATTCTTATGGATCCTACTGTTTCCCTCGGAATCTGGGGATTGACCGCCTTGATGGGAGGTTCAAATATTTTGATCAGTTTCTAATAGGTTTGTTTGTAGAACTGGAAACATCCAATGATTCCACATCCATTTAGACCTACTTTCCAAAGGTAGGCACTCATTAGTTTGTGGACTGATGAGGATTAGAAATTTTCATTGGTCGAGAGGATGGGAGGTCGGACTCATCACACCTTTTTTAGGGGAATTATTGTCTACTCCGGGACTCTCTTTATAGATTTAAGTTATGTTTGTGAATCCTTATTACATTACCAAGTATAAAATGATCTTTCCTTCAGATCTGACAATCAATGATTAAATATTTAGGAAATTTAGAGAATCTTTTATATGTATTCGAGGTTCTTCATTGATAGAGAATCATCTGCATTTATTAGAGATTCTTGGTCAATGGTATCCTTCGACACATTTATATAGAAGTCTCTTGGTCATTATGATGACCATGCTTGTTTTAAAGCCACTCAGTGGGGCACTTGAAGTTTATTGTCATTCAGAAGGACATGGATTATTTCATAGTTGAGATCGAACCCGCAGATGGGCTACCTATGTATCCTTTGTTTAGAAAAGGAATCAGAACCCACGTAGTTCGAGTAAGGGAGTATGATGTTTATGATTGATGGCTCAAAGAAGGATTTCATAATCACTTTTACACACTAAGCTCACATGAGTCATGCTCGGTGTGAGAAACAAGAGGTATTGGTAAAAATTGGACAATTGTGCCATAAAAGATGCAATCATAAGAAATAATGTGGGACTTATGTATGTATGACTGCCCAGATAAATGAACATTAGGATTTACTTCAGGGAAAAAATCTAGGAACAGGGTCCATAAAGGTATATGTGCTTCATGGAGATTTGAATACTCTAACTTGGGGCTTACTCCTGAAAAAGAGGCCCAAATTAGGATAGGACTTGTGATTGGGTTTTACTCCTGAGAAGGAATCCCAGATCAAAGGTAAATTAGGACTTCTTAAGAAGAATTATGACTGGGGCTTACTCCTGAAGAGGATTCCCATATTTGCGACTGGGGCTTACTCCTAAAAAAGGATGCCCAGGTTAGGGGATTTAGGGCCTACTCCTAAGGAGGATGCCCAGATTAGAGGACTTGGGGATTACTCCTAAATAGGATGCCTAGATTAGAGAACTTGGACTGGGGCTTACTCTTGAAAAGGAGGCCCAGGTTCGAGGAATTAAGGTTTGGGGCTTACTCCTGAGGAGGATGCCCAGATTAGAGGACTTAGGGCTTACTCCTAAAGAGGATTCCTAGATTAGAGAACTTGGACTAGGGCTTACTTCTGAAAAAGAGGCCTAGGTTAGAGGAATTAAGGTTTGGGGCTTACTCTTGAGGAGGATGCCCATAATTTGGGGAATTATGACTGGGGCTTACTCCTGAAAAGGAGGCCCAGATAAGGGGATCTGGGGCTTACTCCTAAGGAGGATGCCCAGATTAGAGGACTTGGGGCTTACTCTTAAAGAGGATGCCCATATTAAAGAACTTATGACTGGGGATTATTCCTGAAAAGGAGACCCATGTTAAGGATTCTCTCATCTTAAAGGATGAGGTTGAATGAATGAAATCTCAATCATTAGTGACATAAAGATGTGTAAATCACTAGGTTTTGAGAGATATTCCACAGAATTCCTTTTAGATAAGGAAGTAAAATCAAGAAATCATGCCATAAATGGCTATGAATAGTGTCTTGAAGACTGAATCTTGAATAGGAGAGGTGGAATGGATTAAGAGGGGTGAAACGGGCAAGAAGGGCACCCAAAAAGGCAGGGGCATTCAAGTCCTGGCAGGCGCGCAGGTACTGCGTGGGTGCGTAAGTCCTGGTCACGTAGGTATACCTGTGCGACACATGGATACTTGCATGATGGTTAACCAGTAGGGTAATACTTGAGAGACTCTTGATTAAAGCCTCTAGAATCCTCTTGAGGTTCTTCTAGAAGAGGGGCGTGCAAGTTCTATTGAAGGAGTAAGGTGGAGCTCAAGTGTGGCCTTTTCTCTTAAGGGATGGCTACTCAGGCGTGCAAGTGTTGATGAATTTCAACACTTAGGCCTTACTCCCCCTCCTTAGATATTCCTTTCTAGGTAATAAATTACCTTAGAAGTGTTTCAGAAGCTTTGAGAAGAGACTAGGGAACCGGGAGCTCAAATATGAGTTTCTGGAAAAAATCATCTTCAAATGGGGGGCCCACAGGGTATATTTATAGGTAGGAGAAGACCCCGGGCAGTTATCACTTAGTTTGCGCAAGTCACTTGCGTGACCATCATGTGTCGCACAAGTGGACTTGCGCGACTATGAGGGAACTTGCGCGACCTATGGGAAATGTTCTCCTTGTTCATCCCTTTGTCGCTTTTTGATATTGTCTTCAAAGGATGAATCAATTTGTGCTAAGTCATTTCCTTTTACATTCCTTTGGACTCTATGATGAAAAAGGAGTGTCAATAGAAGTCCCCCCCTCAGAGTTGGATCCGGAGAGAAAAAAGGATTTGAATCTGAGGAAAAGAAGAATCCAAAGGAAAGGTGGCGCGCAAGTCTGGGTGTGCAAATGAGCTTCAGGCGCGTAGGGTCTGGCGTGCAGGGGTACAGCCTTTAGTCGCCCAGGGTATGGCGCGCAGGGTTCTGGCCATGTATATAAATAGAGGGCCTCACTTCCATACAAAGCATCTGGATTTCCGAATTTCAAACCTTCGAGCTCTCGCCGCGCAGGTCACCTTAACCGCACAGGTTGCTCTGTTTTCTGGTGTTTCCTTGATGTCGCGCTACTGTCAAGCTATCTGGATTTTCGTGGAAATATTTTCACGCCAAATACTTGCGTGGCACATTCATACTTGCGCGCCAAATTTTAGACTTGCGCGCCTTAATGCCTTTTCCATTTTTCTGAATTCTTTCACAAATTTTATGAAAAAAATAAACCCATTTAATGTTAGTTTATTCAACTTTTGTGCAGATTCAATGGCTCCCAGTAGAATCGGAACGGCTGATGAACTGGATAACAAGTGGATTGATGAAATGATGAACATTGTTGGCCATGATTACTATAATATCCACGATAGAACTTTCCCAGATTTGGCTAAGTACTTGAAGAAATATCATCTTAATTTCCCACAGAGAATCTACCTATCCCTGTATGGTCATGGTCATCTGCAAAGAGTCAATGTTCCAAATGCAAAGAACTATACACCTGAAATGCATCTACACTACTACTCCTCTATTTCGGTTATGTTGTGCATTAAGAGCAACAACAACGGTGTGAACATTCAAATTTTCCTTCTATGCCATTTCCTTGCAGATATGAAAATGGAAAACCCATGGGCTGAAATGTTTTCCACTACCGGTTGGTGGAGAGAAGACAAACATGGCATTAGAGAAATATCTGAAAAGAGTACTCTCCCCAAATGGATCTTTACTTCCAATGCTCCATTCTCAAATCCATGTATCCATCTTCCAAGTCTCTTGGACAGAAACAGAGTCACTGTTTGATCAGTAGAAAATTTCCTCAAACCGCACTCAAGAACATCCTTTTACAACTGTTCCAAGAAGAGCTGGTATAACTGCATCACTTATTGTATCTAGTTTAATGAATGAATTCTAGGTTGTTTTTGATGAAGCTTGGGATGTCGTAAATCAAATGAAGAGTTGTGATGACAGTCTTTTGTAATTCCTTGGAAAAGAGAAGAGACTCTAATCTGTGGATGTTCTTCTAACTCTTGTGCATCAATGAAAAACACTTTCACCTTCACTCATTTGTACCTGCATTCTTTTTCTATATGATTTAGATTTTACCTAAGACAATGGGCCTAGCAAGAATAGTTTGATTTTTTACTAGGATTAATGTAAATAACCCTACAAACTTGAACCTTTTAATATCTCAATATTACCTAAATCATACAAAATGGATATTTAGTGAGCTGGGAAATTGACTTTTATTCAGAGTTCCTTTATCTTTTGTTGGCAGTTTAAAGTCATGCACGACGACATAAAAAGGCTAATGTTTAAGGTCGAAATAGCTTTGATCGAATGAATTAGAATTGACTCAATTCCTTGAAAAATTCATCTGAAAACATATTACCATACTCAAGTATGAGGGAAAATATTATAATCTATGACTTAAGAATATTTGAATCTGAGGA
Organism: Viscum album; assembly: GCA_963277665.1. Classification (NCBI taxonomy): domain Eukaryota; kingdom Viridiplantae; phylum Streptophyta; class Magnoliopsida; order Santalales; family Viscaceae; genus Viscum; species Viscum album. The sequence goes on along the minus strand of OY728155.1, from coordinate 1,103,284,625 downwards.
ATGACATTAAAAAGAGCTAAAAGGAATTAGAAGAAGTAGTTTCCAAGAATAAAGTTACCATTATTTAACAAACCCATTAGGGGGTTGAAATATGCAGGGCCACCTAAGGGCATTGGATTCATTGTCAAATAAATAGTATCTTTTGGCTAACAAGTATGTTATGTAGAATGTTTATGCAAGGTTGCCTATGGGCACGTGCTACATAGTCAGGCAAAAGAACTCTCAGAAATTTACTTTCCTAGTGCTAAAATCCAGTGAAAGTTTATGGAGATTCAAATATTCCAAAGTATAGAGTTTGTTGTATGGAAAGAGGTACTTGAATATGGAGAAGATATTTCCAAACAAGATTATCGAAGAACTAGATGAATATCACTCTAACTAAGGTCTGAACCAAACGTAGGGAAGGAGAATATAAAACATAGGCTTGAATACTTTCAAATCATGAAAAAGGATATGGGACAAATATGTTAAGGATGGCTATTTTTGTGGATCCCTACATACTGTCATTTAAGACAAATAAAGACAAAAGAGGCATTCTTCCCAAGAATGAAGTTACCACTATCCGACAAACCCATTAGGGGTTGAATTATGCAGGGCCACTTAAGGGCATTGGTTGCATAGTCAAATAATAGTATCTTTTGGCTAACAAGTCAGTTATGTAGACTGTTTATGCAAGGTCGCCTATGGGCACGTGCTGCATAGTCAGGAAAAAGAACTCTCAGAAGTTTGACATTTTTGTGACTAGAAGTCATGAAAAGGGTTATGAAGATCTGAAAATATTTAAGGTTAGGATTATGACACATAAAAATGGGTATTGTCCAATGTATACAGAGATACACAGATCAATGCTAACCATAAATATGTTGTGGCTGGGTCCTGAATTGAAATTTTGTACTTCACTACATATCCCATAAGGATGAGAATCAAGCCATACATAGTTCTTAAACTACAGTTTAATGTCGCATGGGACAAAAGGATTAGAGATCTTAGTTTAGGGTCATAGAGCTTGGACTATTATAAGAAATACACAGTGTGTGTTTTCATGGGGACTTTTCAGCCAAGGGACTGAAAATGGAATTTGGGGTTAGGCCCAAAGACTTGGGGCTGAATTCGAGGGACACTCGAACGTTCCTACATATTCCATTAGGATGGGAATCAAGACCACGTAGTTCTAGAAATACCCTTTGTACAAATTTGGTTCGTACATGTGAAGGGTGAAAGGGGACTTTAGTATAATGATGGTTTAACCCAAGATAAAAGGTTTGGGCGTTGCCATGTATGCACGTAGTCTTTGAAATGAAACATGATTGAAAAAGAAATGTAAATAATGGTTCCTTATCAAGTGAGGGTATCAAAGAATATTGTAGTTTATTGTCATACTGGACAAAAGTGTTGTATAGTTTAACGTCGTATAACAAGGGAGAAAGTGAACCAATGTAAAGATATTGATTCTAGGGGTGGTTTCACGAATCAACATCATATGAGATGGAGGTGAACCGATGTGAGGAGATTGGTTTTGGGCTTGAACCTTGGGAGGTTTCCTACATACCCAGCCTAGAAGGAAAGGATCAAAGTCTGCGTAGTTCAATTAAAGAATGAATTAATGATCAAGTTTTTCTTGGGGAAAATGACCTAAAAAATGATGTTGTTGGGACTTATACATGGTTAGCGGCCCAAAGAGAGTGTTATGGTTGAGGTTTTCTCTAAGCTCACGTGATTCATACTCGGTGTGAGAAACAAGAGGTAACAACAACCTTAATGATGCATAGTTTAATGTCATGTAGGACATATAAAGGGACTATGCAGTTTAAAGTCTCGCAATTAGGACTATTGGTGCTGCACAGTTTAGTGTCATGTAGCAGGGACAAAGTACAGCTTAATGTCATGTCGGACGTATCACGAACTTTCTGTATAGTTTAGCATCATGTAGTTAGGACGATAGGGACAATAGAGTTTAACGTCATGTTGGATGAAAGGGGGACTATGCAGTTTAATGTCATGTAGTGAGGACAAAAGAGTACACCATTTAACGTCATGTTCGACACATTGGGGATTTTTTCCACAGTTTAGCGTCATGTTGTATGAAAGTGCGAATAGTTTAAGGTCATATGCATGGACCGTGGATGGTGCAGTTTAATGTCATGTGGGACAAATGTGTAGTTTAAGGTCATACAGGACTTTTGATGATTATGTAGTTTAACGTCTTTCTGGACGTAAGGGACTTCTATACAGTTTAGCATCATGTAGTTAGGAAATCATAGTTTAACGTCTTGCTGGACGTAAGGGACTTGAAAATAGTTTAGGGTCATATGCATGGATCGTTGATGATGTAGTTTAAGGTTATACATGACCTATTTGCAGTTTAAGGTTATACTGGACAATTTAGGGAACTTTTTTCACAGTTTAATGTCGTGTGGGATGAAATTAATACAAATAGTTTAAGGTCATATGTATGGACCGTTGCTGTATAGTTTAACGTCATATAGCAAGGACGAAAGAGGGACTTTGCGGTTTAATGTCATGCAGTGAGGAAAATTTAGGGAATTTTTTTCCATAGTTTAACGTCATTTGGGACAAAATTAATACAAATAGTTTAAGTTCATATGTATGGACCATTGCTGTATAGTTTAACGTCATATAGCAAGGACGGAAGAGGGACATTGCGGTTTAATGTCATGCAGTGAAAACAAATTAGGGAATGTTTTTCCATAGTTTAACGTCATGTGGGACAAAATTAATACAAATAGTTTAAGGTCATATATATGGACTGTTTCTGTATAGTTTAACGTCATATAGCAAGGACGAAAGAGGGAATTTGTAGTTTAATGTCATGCAATGAGGAAAAATTAGGGAATTTTTTTCCATAGTTTAACGTCGTGTGGGACGAAATTAATACAAATAGTTTAAGGTCATATGTATGGACCGTTGCTGTATAGTATAACGTCATATAGAAAGGACAAAAGTGGTTTTGTGTTTATACAAAATACTTTTTCAAAAATCTGGAATTGGTTGGAGTAGTGATGAGTTCTCCATCCATCGAGATTAATGAATAAGCTCCATTGGAGTAGACCCTATGTATTGAATAAGGTCCTTCCCATTTTGGCACAAGCATGGGAGGTTTATTTCCTGGTATCATTGGAGTTCTGAGAACTAATACCAATTCTCCTTGAGTGAATGAATGAAGACAAACTTTTTTGTTAAAAGCTCATGCTATTCGATTCTGATAGACTTCCAAGTGGTGCAAAGTGCACAATATTTTCTCATCTAACTGTTCCAATTCATTCAATCGCTTTTGAGATTGTTCATATTTAGATGATTGGTCACAAATGGCTACTCTGAGTGAAGGCAATCGAACTTCAATGGGAAAGACGGCTTCTGTTCCATATACCAGTGAATATGGAGTAGACTGGGTTGTAGTGAGGGTGGTAGTCCGATAAGCCCATAAAACATGAAAGAGTTTATCAGGCCATGACCTCTTATCTTTATCCACCATCTTTTGCAGTATGTTTTAAAGGGTCTTGTTAAAGGGTTTTATCTGACCATTGGCCGCTGCATGATACCGAGATGAATGGTTGGATTTGATGTTGTATTTTTGATACAACTTCTTCACCTCGGATGAACAAAAGTTGGTGCAGTTGTCCGTCAATATAGTATGAGGGACACCAAATTTGGTAATGATGTTAGACCTAATGAAGCTAATAATGCATTTAGAACTGACTTCCTTGAGAGGTATTGCCTCTACCCATTTAGAAAAGAAGTCAGTATGAGTAAGAATATACTTAAACTGCTTGGTCGTAGCCAAAGGGTAAGGTCCCACCACATCCATTCCCCATGTGGAAAATGGCCATGAGTATTTCGCTGTATGAAGCAACTCTGGAGGTTGATGAATGAAGTTGGAATGTACTTGTAATTAATGACACTTCTTTTTGAAATCGACACAATCTCATATTATTGAAGTCCAAAAGTATCCAAGCCTTCGAATCTGATCAGACAGTCTATGTCCAGACTGGTGGGAACCACAGACTCTTACATGCACTTCTTTCATGACATCCATTGTCTCTTTACCATCAATTCATCTGAAGAGAACTCCATCAAAACCACATTTGTAGATAATTTTCTCTAGGTGATCTGGGCTATCATAAAGAGTAAAATTGACCACACGTCACCGGATTTATTCTTTCTCAGCTCTATCAGGTGGAAGTGTTCCATTTTGATGGTATTCCCTAGTAGGTGACATCCATCCTGTAGTATGACCATACTATTCAGGAATGGGACAAATTTCATTAATTTCCTCTGTTCTGATTCGAACATAAGGTGAAATTTCACGACGGTGGGAAATATTGATGGTTGTATCGTCCCGATTTGGATTTTCCAGAGTTGTGGCTATATTAGCTAGTGCATCAGCTTGAGCATTTGTGATATTGGGACATAAGAAAATGTCGGTTCCAAAGGAAATTATGCCATTAACTCTCTGACATAATCATACAAAGGGATTAGTTCATCTTTTCTGATGGCATAATCCCCATTGACTTGTTTGATTACCAGGTCTGAATCACCTTTCACTTTTAAGTGATTCCCTTGTGCTTGATGTTCTAATTCCAAGCCTACGATGAGAGCTTGGTATTCTGCTTCATTATTGGTACCACCTTCCCACAATAAGAAGGAATAAGGTAACACTGCCTTTTCTGGAGAAATGAGCACAATTCCTAAGCCAACTTTGTTGAATTTAGGATTTTCCATTTTCCTCCCTGTTGGACTTCTGGAAGCACCCTCAAAATACATTTCCCATGCCTGAGGAATTTCTTGAATAGAGAATATTTCCTCATCAGGGAGTTCAATATCTGAAGATGTGTCTTCCACTGAAGGGTGTTTAGCTAGGAAATCAGCCAGAACTTGGCCCTTTATCGCCTTTTGAGACACATACTGAATGTCGAATTGCTGCAAGATAACTGTCCACCTTTCCAGACGTCCTATAAGCATTGGACAACTACGGATAAATTTGAGTGGGTTATTGCGAGATACCAATTGGACTTCGTGATGTTGCAGATAGTGTCTCAACTTCTGAACTGCAAAGATTAATGCCAGGAAGTACTTCTCAATACTTGAATACTGGGTTTCTGCTTCAAGCATGGTTCAACTGAGATAGTAGAGGTTGTTTTCATTCCCAGCATCATTCTTTTGAGAAAGAAAGGCACTGAATGATCGCTCTAAAGCTATCACATAAGGGATAAGTGGTCTTCCTTCAACAGGTGGCATGAGTACCGGTGGACTCAAGAGGTATTTCTTGAGAATATCGAATTATTCTTGACATTCTTCAGTCCACTGGTAAGTGACTCCCTTCTTCATCAATTTGGTGAAGGGTAAACTTTTGCCTGCCAAATTGGCGATGAAACGCCGAATATAGGCTAAGTTTCCTTGAATTCATCTTAATTCTTTCAAATTTCGAGGAGGTGACATACCAAGGATTGACTTGGTCTTCTCAGGATCGACTTCAATATCACATTGGCGTACAAAAAATCCGAGGAATTTTCCTAAGGTTACCCCAAAAGCACATTTTAAGGGGTTCATTTTCAAATTATGTTGTCGAAGCTTGCGGAATATGAATTCCAAATCAGCCTAGTGATTAGAACGTTGTATGGATTTAACTACCAAATCATCTACATAGAATTCAACAAACTTCCCTAAGAAGGGTTTGAAGATATGATGCATGGCACACTGATAAGTTGCACCTGCATTCTTTAAGCCAAAGGGCATTACCCGGTAGAAAAACACACCCTGAGGGGATCTGAAGGCTGTGTATTCCTCATATTCTAGGGCCATTCGGATCTGATTATACCCGTAATATCCATCCATGAAAGAAAGTGCTTTATATCCAGTTGTTTCCTCAATTAAAAGTTCTGTAATCGGAACTGGGAAATCATCCTTAGGACAATGCCGATTAAGATCTCTGAAATCGATGCAAACTCTAATTTGTCCATTCTTCTTATTTACAGGGACAATATTAGCCAACCACTTGGGATATTGAACTTCTATGACGAATTTATCTTTGATAATCTTATCCACTTTAGCCTCAATTTTGGAAGCATAAGTTGGGTGTGTTCTTCTCGCAGCTTGCTTAAATCCTCGATGTTCTTCTGGTAAACCCAAATGATGAGTAGAAACATCAGAATCAAGCCCAGTCATTTATGTATAGTTCCAAGAAAATATATCTCTATTTTTATTTAGAAAAGAAATATACATCTCTTTCTCTTCAAGAGTCATGGCCGCACTGATTAAAGTAGGGCATGGATCTTCTTTTGTACCCAGATTTATTTCTCTGAGTTCATCCACAGTGGTAGAGATACCCTATTCAAATGCTGGAGGATAATCTCTAGATCTTACTCTTCTTCTTCATCATGTGTTATTTCTTCTTTTTCTACTTGCATAGTAGATGATAAAAAAGAACTTTCATGATTAGAAGATATGTCACAATTTGCACATCTTGAAGAAAAAACATCCATTTCCGACCCGATTGATGATGAAGGGTCTTCTTTGGGTATTAAAGAGGATATGATGGATTGAAAATCGACATCATTGTTCACCTCCGATGTTGCTATAACTTCTTCTGGCCTAATTGGAGAAGTATAAACTTGTTGGATTTCAGTAGATGAAATGAAGATGTCACCATTTGGGCTTTCATCACATCTTAGTGGGTTACCAATTTTTCCCATGTTGTCTGGCTCAATTGCCGTAATTGACATTATGGATCTTTCCATAAGAGTATTTTGATTTGGGTCTCTCTTTTGAATTTGACTGATAGGCAACACATAATCTGTACTCACATGTGTAAATGGATTTACTGGAATCTTCTCCAAACCATATGGAGCATTAACTTTGGTAATCTCCTTTGTTATGGATTTCTCCCTTCCCTCCATGTGATCGAATTCCGCATCAATGTATTGAGACTCACATGTCTTGAACGGGGCCTTATCACCATACAATGTCCCAAATTGACCATCAGAACAATATTTGAGACATTTACGGTATGATGAAGGGATAGACGCATGCTGATGTAGCCAGGGTCTTCCAAGAAAGATGTTGAAGGCTGAGTCTTGATCAACAACCATGAAATCTGAATTGGATACAAGATCTCTAAACTGAGTTCTGAGTGTAACTTCGCCCAGTGGTTCTTCTTAATTTTTATCATATCATTGTAACATCATGGTAGAAGGAGATAAATCAGATTCCGTGAGGCCCAATGGACGAAGTGTACGAATGGGCATGAGGTTGACTCCTGAACCATTGTCAATGAAATCTCTTCGAACATCTATGCCATTGACCTTGCCAGACAAGTACAATGGTCTAATATGTCCATGCACAACATCATATTCATATTCATCAGTAAAAGATATTATTTCATGGCATTCTGCCGGATTATTCTCTATGTGATAGACTTCAGCTGCAGCAATTTCAGTTTCAAACTCCTGAGGACTCAAAAAATCCTCGATGAGTGCTTCCCGAAGATCTTTTGACAGATTCAAAGCATCCATAATTGATAACATGGCTGGTACTTGGGCCAAGTGTTTCAATACATCATATTTTTGATCCAGAGGTCTGCGTTTCCCAACAGGAATATGTGGTTTAGAAGGTACCTTGGAAGCAGATGCTTTGGAAGTTGATGCATCTTGTATCGGAATAGGAGTTGACAATATTCCTGGATTTGGAAGATTAGACCGATTAGATCCATTTACTTGCTGAGAGGAAGAATATGGAACCTTCGATCGTTCTTAGAAAATAATTGTTCCAGGACTGAATTTGCTATTGGTAGAAGAACTTGCTTGTTCTTGCTGAGCTCGCTGAAGGGATCTACCACGAGTTTCTGCTGCGTACATAGTTCTAGCAGGGGTAGAATTGGAGTAGTGGCTTCTGAAAGATCCACATCTTCCCCTGTATCCTGAGCCTCTGGAACTTCCTCTGATTCCCTTGTTTGATACAGGGAATTCAGGCTCATCGAAATTGAAACTGTGACTGGCATATGGATCTGTTAATTGAATCATATTAACAGAACCGAAGATTAACTCTTTGTCTGATGAAGACTCTGCCTGATTAGCCTATTTAGGCTGTGTCGTTTGGTGGGGCGGTGCCCGTGGCTTTGAAGTAGATGGCATGAAGTCGTCCAAAGTCAAAGACAACTTAGGCTTTGACACATACTCATCTTCTTCTGATTCTTTTTATTTCTTTGAATCATGCTGTTTCTTTGAGGACTTTCCCACTGATGAAGAGGGTTTTTCCGCAACATTCATGTAAGAAGACACAATCGGTTTCTTTAATTGTGTTCGCAAAATAGAATTAGTTCGGTTGATTGTCTTTCTGACCATCCAATCATCATAATTCTGTGCATTTTTTCTTTTGACTTCATTCCATTCACCTTCCTCCTATAGAACTATAGTAGTGACACATGCTACCTGGGATGAGGAGCCTTTCAATGTGACTTGTCCTGAGTCGACCATCTTTTGCAGGAGGTCTTTGAAGACAAAACACTCCTGGATGGGATTCCCCAACATTTGATGAAAGGGGAAATAATTGGGACGGTCTTCAATTCCTTCCTTATTTGGCCTCTTGGGATTTGGAAATTGAACCAATTTTTTTTCCATAGCCGAAATGAAATAACTAGGAACTTGTTAATTTTGGAAATAGTATTTTTTTTCTCTTTAAATCCTCAAATTGTTTTCATCTTTGATCTCTTTGATCGTCTGGACGAAACGGACTTTGTTGTTGGCGCTCAGAAGGTGGAGCCCTTCGAGAAGATGAAGGTTTTGAGGTAGAAACAGGTACAGGTGCTTGTTTAAGAATAACTATAGCAATTTCTGCTTTATCCATTATCCTTCCTAGAGCTGATTGAATTACGCGAGATTTAGCCTTAGCATATATAAGGGAATCTTTAATCTGCTAAGCCATTGAAGTAAGGTCTCAAAACCCTCCTGTATATTTCACAGGGATCAACGGAGTGCGTAATTCGTCACGCAGATTTTCCACACAGATTGGCAACAATTCCTCTTGAGGAAGTGCTAAGCTTAGGGAATATGTTAATCCCTTCCAACAAGCAATGAAATCTGAGACCCTTTCATTATCTCTTTGCTTACAGTTTGTAAGATCGAAAACTGTTGTCTTTGGAAAAGTTGACCTGAAATGAAGAAGGAATTTTTGGCGAAGATCCTCCCATCTGGTAATTGACCGGGATTGCAAGCTTGTATACTAGACAAAGGCTGGTCCTTGAAAGTTCCGTACGAAGAATCTGAGTTTTACTGCTTCTTGCTGCTCAGGAATTCCTATAATAGGATCACAACAAGACCCATAATGCATCAAATGTTGTTCAGGGTCACCTGATCCATTGAAAATAGGGAATACAGGGTTTCCAAAACTGGATGGGGGAGAGATTGAATCTACCCATTCAGGGTAAACTTTTTTTTCTGGTTGAACCTGCGCACGTTTCTCTTCCATAGTTTCTAACCAAGCTGTTAATGACTCAATAGTAGTTATTAACTTTTGAGAAACATCTGGTTGAACTTGGACTTGGGTAGGTGCAATGACTAGAGCTTGGATAGATAAGGTGTCTAGTGCTGCAACTGATGGTAGCACTGCCAACTTTTATTGCACTGGACTCGTAGGATTAGGCATGTGAGGGTGTATTGATAGAGGAGGATATTCCTGATCCATCTCAGTAGCTGTAACAAATTCCCTTGGCTGACTGACTCTAGCACGCTCACGAAAAATACTACCCTGAAGTAGTTCTTCATTCAACCTCCTTAATTCCTTCATTTCTTCCTCCTGTTGTGCAAACCTTTTCTCTAATGAGAGCGATTGGCCTTCTCCAGAGGAAGGATATACAACCTAATTCTTTCCCCTCCCTTTGTTGGATCCTTTTCGGAGAGGGGGAAGTGGGTTACATGAAGGATTACCTAGGTTCTGAGTAATCCTTTGATTTCGTGTATGCACACCTTCTTCATTTGTGTCGGTGCATACATATTCTTGAGCAGGACCCTATTCATCTAAGTCCCCTGAGTGAGCCTCATCTGGTGGATCAGTAACAACGACATTGATGACATTTATTGATGCATAACTCATCGCATCCCTTCTATCAGTATTTCTGTGATATTTTCTTCTTCCATGTCTTTGATAAGACATTGCTTTTTGTTGATTCAATCCCTCAGGAACTTCTTGAAGAACCGTAATTTGGATGGAATCTTCTGATAATTTGGCTCTTCGTTCCTCTTGAGGCTTCTTCCCCAATCGAGAAAAAACTTACTTTCTCTGAGGAGGGGATTGATGATTCGAAAAAGTCCCCAGTCTGGTGGACTGGGGCTATTCCTGTTGTTCTCTCTCAACTCCTCGAATCCTATATGTTGATTCTGAGGGTTGGTTTAAAAGAGTCCCCAGTTTGGCGAGCTGGGGTGGCTCTTGACATGCTATGTCTGAGACTTTCTTAAAAGCTCTCCTGATCTTGCGAACCTTAGTCCAGAAATTAGCTAGATGCATTAATCTGTATCCACTTTTATCACCTGTTTCAAAAGACCGTTGGATAATTTCTGACAGTTCTGTCACTTGATGATGTGCTTGATCCATACGAGAGTCTTGTTCAAGATTCTCGTTTTCTTGATGCAAGAGTAATTCAACAAATTTTTCTCTGTATTCTTGATTTTGAGAGGAACTAGTTGAAGCTTGTTCTTGGGAAATATTTTGATTACAAACAAAGCTCATTGACTGTGGCCGGCCATGGGCAATAACATTTCATGAGACCATTTTCAGTGGGCTTTGCTGACTAGAGAGCACCGTGAAATGCAGTGCTCCATGAACACCCCATCCTCTGACACAAATACCAGATGAGGCATTCACAATTAACTGACACAATCTTCTTAGTGGGCCAAGGCAAGAACGTTGAAGGGATCTCTGTTGTTTTTCAGCCTTCGGATATCGAGAGACTGATAGAGATTCCAAATCAATTTGACATTGTAACCCTTATATTATCATATGATGATTTTCATATTCACCATAAGATAATAATTTCTTTTTCAAATGACAAAGAGTTTTCCATATGTTGAGACAATATCATGAATTTCATCTTTCGTCAACATTTCTAGAATGTCATACTGAGAGTTAGCCAGAGGCCAAAACATGACTGTCACTTCACCTTTCACCAGTTGTTTTCTCATGTTCAGAATTTCCTCTTTATCATTTGATGAAGATTCTTCTACCTGATTTGACCAGAGTTGGTGTTTTCTTGTTGCTCCATTGGATTCAACAGAATTGGTAGAGAAATCATTGATCAAAAAAGAAGATGCATGACTTAGGAGTGGTTCGGAGAATGACCTACACCCTGGGCTATCTTCTGATTGAGACAGTATTTCACCTGCTAGCGATGAAGCATCAGACAAGACTGGTTTCGCATTTGCAAGTGCCTCAAGATAAGAGGGCTTTCTCGACACTACATCATCCACTGGAGCATTTTTTGGGCAATGTGAATGACTACTGCGGAGAGGACTTTCGCAGAGAAATTCATCATCATGGGGAGGACCACCATAATGGGTTACAACAAAAGATGATATCTCTTGCTCCTTGGTCTTCTGACCACACAGAGGGTTCCTGTGGCTCTCATCTGAAGATGAAACTTCAAGATCGACCGAATTTTCATGAAGCAAGCCTTCATGAGGAAGTGTCTGTTGAAGACCTTCAGAATTAATGTTCCCATTATTGGGAAATGAGGGAGTATAATCTTGAATTCCAACAGATAACTGTCTGAGGGTTTTAATAACTCCAGCATCGAGCAAGGCCTTGTTACAGATTGGCTCTTGATCTTCTGACTGTGCTGGGCGGGTCTTTTTTTAGAAACCTTCTTACTCTCCTTGGAATCCACTTGTTGATGAAAGTGGATGCTCTGAGCAGGTGTATGTGCCTGATCAAGAAAGATGTCTAGGTTAGGCTGACGATCTCCACTCAAATTAGGTGTATGTGCCTGACTTGGTTGTCCGTATGATATGGGGGAGTATGCCCCACAACCCTCTTAGACTGGAACAGAAGTGTGTTTCTGTTCCGGAGTGAACTGTTGATGTGTCACTCCACTGGAAGGGATAGATTTATGTGTCTTAACCTGAGATGTTGTTGAAGCTGTTATAATATCCTGGAAAGCATCCAAAATATGATCATGGATTTTCTTCTGCTCTTTCACCATTGATAGAATATGGTTGGTGACTTCAGCTGCCAGAACGGGGATATACATCCATTCCGTGCTTGGAGTAGGTGTATGTGCCTGCTCCTGTCCCCCTTTTCCGGTCATTGAATCCTGGCAGTACTCAAGTATGGGGGCTGAGAGTTGAGTCTGCCTCCTGTTTGTCACCAGGGCTTTCCGACTGAATTCTCTGAATTCTACCAATCGAGACTGTTGGTAGGCTTGATTAATACTAGCATGTGTATGTGCCTGCTGATTGAACTTCACCAAACGTGGTTGACGAGCTTCATCATTTGTAGTCAGATGAGCCTTATGACTAACTGATGATGTATAAAAAGGTGTATGTTCTTCCCTATAGTACTCCGCTGGAATTGCCTGGTGGGATCGGCGAGATGCTGGCAGACGAGTCTACTAGACAGCGGAATTAAAATGGGCAGGTGTATGTTCCTACTCATTGCTTGCCACCAAGTTAGGTTGGTGGACTTCTCTGGAGATGGCAGAGATGAGAACCTGCTCACTATTGACCGGATTCTGCCTCGAGTGGTTCGTCTTGCCTGTTCGGGTTCGAGGAACCTGAGCCAAACGCCTGGAGTCGGTACCCTCATCATGTTGAGGGCACACTTCCGCACGAGTCTGGCGGCGATTGTTGGTGGGAACCCTCGGGAAGGACTCATGCCTACTTGAATTAAGGCCCTGAGGGACCTGCTCATTCACCTCCTCAGAATAAGGGAGTGAATGGTGATTGTGTTCCGGGGATAATGACCCGAAACGGTTGGAGACGGTAGTCAGCACTGCCTGCTTCTTGATCACTGGTCATCGTTGTTTGGATGACCGGTGTGAGTTGTTCACTTGGAGGGCTTGTCGGATAGCCTCTAGAGTTGGGATGGTACCGTGTTGACGGTACTCCTTAACCAGCGCATTTGATACCCAGCGTTGAAGACACTGAGTAGGTGATGTCATCCTCAGAACGGATGATGATCCAGCAGGAGTAGCAGCAATGGAATTTGCAGCAGCAACATTCACAGGTGTGAATTTGAGAGCAGCCATTCTAGAAATGCAGAAGATCTTGGAAAAGAGTTAATGTTTGATATAACAGACGTAATCAAGATAAATTCAGCCACTACATCTTTTGGATGAGTACATATGTCTATGATTTTTGTTGTTGGCCCTCTCATTGAGTTTTAAATAGGGGCCTAACAAATAGGTAAAACATTATATTAACATGGTTAAGGATTCACGTCGGGTTCACCATTTTTTGTTTCCCTCGGAATCCGGGGATTGACCACCTTTATGGGAGGTTCAAACATTCTGATCAGTTTCTAACAGGTTTGTTTGTAGAACCGGAAACATCCAATGATTCCACATCCATTTATACCTACTTTACAAAGGTAGGAGCTCATTATTTTGTGGACCAATGAGGCTTAAGAATTTTCATTGGTTGAGAGGATGGGAGGTCGGACTCATCACACCATTTTGAGGGGAATTATTGTCTACTTCGGGACTCTCTTTATAGATTTAAGTTATGTTCGTGAATCCTTATTACATTACCAAGTATAAATTGAGCTTTCCTTTAGATCTGACAATCAATGATTAAATATGTAGGAAATTTAGAGAATCTTTTATATGTATTCTAGGTTCTTCATCGATAGAGAATCATCTGTATTTATTAGAGATTCTTGGTCAATGGTACCCTTTGACACATTTATATAGAAGTCTCTTGGTCATTATGATGACCATGATGGTTTTAAAGCCACTCAGTGGGGCACTTGAAGTTTATTGTCATTCTGAAGGACATGGATTATTTCAGAGTTGGGATTGAACCCACAGATGGGCTACCTACGTATCTTTTGTTTATAAAAGGAATCAGAACCCACTTGGTTCGAGTAAGGGAGTATGATGTTTATGATTGATGGCTCAAAGAAGGATTTCATAATCACTTTTACACTCTAAGATCATGTGCGTCATGATCAGTGTGGGAAACAAGAGGTATTGGTAAAAATTAGACAATTGTGCCATAAAAGATGCAATCATAAGAAATAATGTGGGACTTATGTATGTATGACTACCCAGATAAATGAAGATTAGGATTTAGTTCAGGGAAGAAATCCAGGAAAAAGGTCCATAAAGGTATATGTGCTTCATGGAGATTTGAATACTCTAACTTGGGGCTTACTCATGAAAAGGAGGCCCAAATTAGGATAGGACTTGTAATTGGGTTTTACTCCTGAGAAGGAATCCCAGATCAAAGGTAAATTAGGACTGGTTAAGAAGAATTAAGACTGGGGCTTACTCCTGAAGAGGATGCCCATATTTATGACTGGGGATTACTCCTAAAAAAGGATGCCCAGGTTAGGGGATCTGGGGCCTTCTCCTAAGGAGGATGCCCCGATTATAGGACTTGGGGCTTACTCCTAAAGAGGATGCCCAGATTAGAGAACTTGGACTGGGGCTTACTCCTGAAAAGGAGGCCCAGGTTAGAGGAATTAAGGTTCGGGGCTTACTCCTAAGGAGGATGCCCAGATTAGAGGACTTGGGGCTTACTCCTAAAGAGGATGCCCTGATTAGATAACTTGGACTGGGGCTTACTCCTGAAAAGGAGGCCCAGGTAAGAGGAATTAAGGTTTGGGGCTTACTCCTGAGGAGGATTCCCATAATTTGGGGAATTATGATTGGGGCTTACTCATGAAAAGGAGGCCCAGGTTAGGGGATCTGGGGATTACTCTTGAGGAGGATGCCCAGATTAGAGGACTTGGGGCTTACTCCTAAAGAGGATGCCCAGATTATAGAACTTTTGAATGGGGATTATTCCTGAAAAGGAGACCCAGGTTAAGAATTCTATCATATTAAAGGATGAGGTTGAATGAATTAAATCTCAATCTTTAGTGACATAAAGATGTGTAAATCAGTAGGTTTTGAGAGATATTCCACAGAATTCCTTTCAGATAAGGAAGTAAAATCAAGAAATCATGACATAAATGGCTTTAAAGAGTGTCTTGAAGACTGAATCTTGAATATAAGAGGTGGAATGGCTTAAGAGGGGTGAAATGGGCAAGAAGGGCACCCAAAAAGGTAGGGGTATGCAAGTCCTGGAAGGCGCGCAAGTACTGCATGGGCTTGCAAGTCCTGGTCACGCAGGTATACATGCGTGACACATGGGTACTTGCATGACGGTTAACCATCAGGGTAATACTTGAGAGACTCTTGATTAAAGCCTTTAGAATCCTCTTGAGGATCTTCCAGAAGAGGGGCACACAAGTTCTATTGAAGGAGTAAGGTGGTGCTCAAGTGTGGCCTTTTCCCTTAAGGGCTGGCTACTTAGGCGCGAAAGTGTTGATGAATTTCAACACTTAATCCTTACTCCCCCTCCTTAGATCTTCCGTTCTAGGTAAGAAATTACCTTAGAAGTGTTTCGGAAGCTTTGAGAAGAGACTAGGGCGCCGGGAGCTCAAATCTGAGTTTCTGGAAAAAAATCCTCCTCAAATGGGGGGCCCACAGGGTCTATTTATAGGCAGGAGAATACCACGGGCGGTTATCACTTAGGTCATGCAAGTCACTTGCGTGACCATCATGCGTCGCGCAAGTTGACTTGCGCGACTATGAGGGAACTTGCGCGACCTGTGGGCAATGTTCTCCTTGTTCATCCCTTTGTCGATTTTTGATATTTTCTTCAATGGATGAATCACTTTGTACTAAGTCATTTCCCTTTACATTCCATTGGAATCTGTGACGAAAAAGGAGCGTCAACACCTGCATATGTTCCTATGTTCGTCAACCAAATGTGTCACTATGAAAAAATAGATTTCTGATCCTTATGAGTCTGGATGTCACCATAGAAGAACTTATCACCTCGGTGTGGTCTATTTCATTCTTTGTATGATTCCTCCATACCATCCTTATGACTAGAATTATTTGAACCAATATTTACAATTAGCATAACCAGACTATTCTAGAGTATTCAACATTCATGATGTTATATCACTATGTTTTGTACCCTTTATCAGAATATGAATGTGACACTCCATTCCTGAATATATTGATTACCCACACCTTATGATTTGAAACAACATAGCTTAGAGCCCAAGCTTCCCAATATAAGAGATTAACTACCCTAGGGTGCTAGAACCCATCCTGGATAATACCTCCTCCATACCCAACATCATCATATAGATATTTGAGTCTTCATAAATCTTTCATAATCCTTGGAAAAGAGTAAGAACACTTCTGTTTGACCATTCTATCGATTTATAGAGAATTAGTTCAACCAATTATAGGCATCCCATCCTATTAAGAAAGAACTTATGATCCTTTTGATCCTTGGTAACACTATGGGGGAACCCAACACCTTATGGTGGGTATCCTTGAAATGTATTCCCCATACTAAATTCCTAGACCCAAACATTTGGGTTATGACTTACTCAATCCATTATACAACTATCCAGGTGGACCTGACTTCTCTAATACTTTCTCTATCTAACCATATCAATTTGATAATCTTTCATCCCCCTTGGAGAAGAGTGTGTACACATAAATTTTACCATTCTACTGGTACGTAAGGGATTTTACCAACCTACTAGAGTAATATACACCTTGATGGAAAGAAGATCAAATCCTTGTGAGCCCCAACAACACCATTGTAGAACCCAACACCTCAGGGTGTTATGGTTCATCCCTAAAATGTCTACCCAAAATTCTATAATCAACAAAATAAGGTGTAAGCAAAAAAGACCCAAAAATATAGTGATGGAAGGTCTGAGCTAATATACCATAAACTAGAGTGATAGAATGTATGATCTAAAAGACCCTAGACTATAGTAATAGAAGGTTCAATCTAAAAGACCATAATCTTCAGAGATAGAAAGTCTGAGATAAAACAACTTAAAATATAGCAATTAAATATCTAATATAAAAGACCCTAAAATAAAATAAAAATAGAATGGTTGAGCTAAAACAGCCTAAAATACAACATGAAAATTATTTGGTCTGCAAGAATGAAAAAGATTCAAAGCCTCTGAGACCCCCCATATGACCTTATAAAAAATCAATCTACACTATCCATTTCCATTGATTTTGGAAAAAGATAGAGTGCTCTCCCTGTAAGACTTATATTCTACACAAATTGTCCTTTTTTGAATCAGGTAATATTAAGATTTTTAGAGAAGATATGTCAATGAGGAATATCATGTTGGTGGGAATTTATGAGAATTTCTCAAGAAGAATCTTCTAGAATTTAAACATTCAAATCCATGCATTCAGGTTTACTTGATATTATGAAAATGATGGGTATCATTGATTATTTACACAACATAAGATCAAAAAATGTAATGAACATCATGAATAAAAGAAATATATACAATAACATATATAGTTTTTAAGATCCATTGATTAATAGCACATGGGAGAAATAATCTCTACATATCAAAGTATCTACCATGTATATATGATCCATGGAAATGTTTCAAAATTAAAATCCCATCACAGCATGTGCTCAGAAGAGTCCTTGAGCTCTAAAAGCCTCTATTCCAGGGATGTAATAGATTGATATAATTGATCAAAAAATTCAGTCTCTGCCTCTATAATTTACTATAACTCATCTTCCCTAGAAATGCCATCAAGATTGTTCTTCCCCATCATGTCAAGAAGTCCCTACTTCTCCATCACAGGTTTATATGATATCTGAAGATTATGCTTAAAATAGGTTAGTTATGGTTTAATATGACCAATTTCGGATTGGAGACTATTAATTGCAACCTTAACAGTGCTAACCACATCCCAGTTAACTTATGCCTCCACTGCATTCTAGGAAGCTTTGATCAAGGCCTCATCCTAGATTTCCTTCACTAAAGAGGAAGCCTCAGTAGTTACCGCCCTCAATTAATGTTTCCTATTATATTCTCTCTGGTAAATTAACTCATTCACCTAGTTATGAAGGGTGACATTGTCAAAACCCTCATAACCAAGGGTGAAAAACATAAATCAGAGGTGGCCTAACCAGTCCTTTATCTCTTCCATAGGGGTATCTAAAACAAATTTCTAGATCTCTACCCATATCTATCATCACATCAATATTTAAAATGATACAGACACTTATAATTGATCTAATCCCATCTTGGGAATATGAATATATTTGGGGACAAGGTATCTAAGAGGAGTAGACATGATTATAGTCATCAAAGAAGAATAAAGGGAGTCAACCTCTAAAATGATCGACTCAGTTGTAGGGATCTCCAAGAGAGAAAGTACTGGAACCCCTAGGATTTTGGGTGAAGACACTGAAATAAAGGGAATAAGATTTTATCTGCCAAAGGATAGATGATACGATATCACAATTTAACCAAAAGATGTGAATGATGTTAGAAACATATCTTTATTATTTTCCTTCATGAAGACAACATTATTCCTGACCACATCCTTAGGTAAAGAGGTGACACCCACTTGAGATGAGCAGCTTCATGGATCTTTCAGTGCTTTCCCCAAATACATTCTTTTTTCACCACCATTGAGTGCTATAGGAATAAAATATTATGCGAAGAGACATGACACAAATTGAAATAGTGTCAAATTTTTTAATAAGTATTCACTTAATCCAAAACTTTCCTCAATCAAGGCCAACTCTATAGAAGAATTTGTACCTATATCAATATCTTCAAAAAGTGTGTTTTTTCACTGAGGATCAAATGGTTCAACTACTGGAAGATCTATAGTAAGAAACATGTATGACTTAGTCATATCCTTATCTATCATCATCCCTTGATGGGATGGGCCCAATAGTGAAGGTTCTTCTAAAGTAACCATACACTAGATTTCGTCCTCAAGGATGGATACATGATCCTCTATGTAGGATCAGTGTGTCATTCACATTTTCATCAAATTAGGATGTGGTATTGGGATAATATAAAACAAGAATATAGTTAAATTTTACACTTACATAAGTATTCTAGAGGAGAGGACTTAGAAAATTTAGAGTGCTTCTTTTCCCCTTCCCTTCCCAATAAGGCCCTCAAAAAGTTGTTGAAACCGAGGTAATTGCTCTTGAAATAGAAAATACCACCCTCATTTGGAACAATTGACCCAAGGATCCCTCATCATCGGTCCCTTAGCCACTTCCATTTTCATCTCCAATAGCCATAACCCAGGGATAATATATGGGGGATGACATGATTGACTGATATTAGGTGGCATCCCACTATATCGAAAAAAACACAATGGATTTTAATATAGTTGTAATCAAACTACGACCCTTTAAATATAGTTTCAAGTTCAACCTTACTACTACCTCTACAATGGGATAACCTTGTTCATACATAATCATTTATAGAATACCCCCAACCACCATTTGGTGAACCATAGGCAAATAGAAAACCCAAACCTTCACACTTTCCAACATTAAATCAATTTCTTAGAAGAAGGACCTAACCTCCTCAATTTTATCTTTGAAAATTATTCCTAGAGGGGAGGTCACATGGGTGAAACATTACAAAGGTAGTTATACCAAATTGAGTATACAAAAGACCTCATCCACTAAGTTCATAGTTCTCTAAGTCGACCACTATTGATATCTGATAGGAAGTAACAATGTTGATGTGACTTCACTCTCATGTACCACACTCACTATGACCACATCGTCTGGTGATTCCACCCATAATAAGGGTAATGTTAATTGGGAAGCTTTACTTACCAGTTTGGATAATTTCCCATTAGGATATGAGAAGATCTAAAAATAGCACAATTCCAAGATAAACCAATTTATGAATCACTGGGAGTAATTTTTATCTCAACCCAAGTATCCTCCCTAGTAATAATTATTCAAAATCAGTGATCCTACATCATATTCTCCTCAGATCGAACATAAAGAGGGGGATAGGGATGTCTCTAATTGAAAAATAGGAACTGAAAACTAAACTGGTTGGATAAACACCATTCGTAGAAGATATCCCCATTAATGTGAGAAGAAAGGATACCCACATGAAGTGATATTATATAGGCTGGATACTCAAGGATGGACCCTCATTGTCAACAATATTACCCTTCAATACTATCCCATATATTATGAAGGAAAAATAGTCATAATGACTCATAAAATCATTGAACTCCCAATCATTCAGTGTAATAGGTATCACCCCACTAATAAACTAAAATAAGGGTATTAAAATAATTTTGGGGATTCTCTAGATGTTCCAATATTCATAGCATCCCGGTGATCCCCAATCCAACCCCAAAAAATATGAAAGGAACCCAATATTCTATGAGGGAATTTTCCCCAAAAAATATGTTATAGAAGGCAATAAAGTTTGGAAATCAAAGGGATGTCTAAACTGACATGCTTCCTTCTTGACACAGAGTTTAACATCATGAAAGTGGAGACTCTAACTCCATATATTTATTTAATTAAATGCATGTACCCACTCAATTACATTGATAGGAAACTAGAAAGTTGAAATGTATCGTCATCACCGGATACAAACTCCCATCCATAAATGGTAAACCTCCATTATTCAACCATAGGCTAGTAAGCACCCTATGAATTGGAATATTATTTCATAGGACAAGCCTTTGAATTATTGGATTCTAGATCAGAATAGGCCTTCTTTATGAAGTATCTCACTCATGTCTTGAATGGGATGTCTTCCTGAGGAAGTGGATCCTTTGGGGGGGCCTTTTCAACAAACCTAATTAGATCTCAGGTGAGAGGAGTTATCCTATCTATGTTATCCCACATAAAAATTTGTGGGGGTGTGAAGGAAGTCATCATACATATCACCCAATATGGATTCACCACATATCTAGTCAATGGCCTAGAGGTTGATACCCACCTCACCATGAATGAGGTGGAAAGTGTTCATATCTGGGCTCTAGTGGATGAATAGGTATGTCATCATACCCTTGTCGCAATAGGAAAAGATTTATGAGATCAAGATGACCTCACACATCCTGTTATACTTCAATTATATGGAAAAATTATAAGAGAAGTATTTCACCTAGAAGGGCTAGCCCCATTACATTCCACAACTTCCCCTGATCGAATGTCCCAATTGGGAACCCACCCAAACTTTTAGCTGGTGAAAGACTTACATATTATAAAATGGTACATATGAACATATGAATCAGGTTCCTAATTGTTCCCATCAATGTGTGTGGGAATTAATGTAATAATACTCTCATCTACATTCTCTACCTGGGTGAAAAAATATCCCACATGAGATATGTTTTCACAGAAGGTGTTATGGGTTTTTTAAACCCAAGTAGAGGGTATGAATGTTGACTGTGCTGAAGGAATGAGAGTTTCATCAGTAAGAAAAAACACAAAGAGAGGCATAAAATCTAAAAGGGGATATTCCTTATGTTTATCTCCTATAATCTCTACTAGACTCATCTTTAATGACCTGAAAACATAGTGGAAATTAGTATCCTCACTTTCCACGATTTCATCCTCATGAGCCATCGCTACTTCAGCCTATTTATTTGAAGGCTTGAGGGAAGTATGATGAGGTTCAGAATCCATCTGAACAAAAGTAAGTTTCATACATTAGATATATAAAAAAAATGTTTTCAGAAGAACCACATAACATTAGAAGCCTCGTACATATCACATGAATCATATAAAGGACTCATAAATCGCTTGGATTATATTGATATAGTGGACCACATAAACCCATAGAACATTACACGACTACTCAAACCATCATGCGTCTCATGATTGTGTGACTATGTAATGATCATGCAATCCATATAATAGTCAAAGTGATCATGTAGATGAGCCATCAAATCCTGTAAAACCTTAAAAGATAATTGTGTTGTCCTTTATCAAAATTTCAACCAATTACTGAAGATGGATTTCTGGTTAATTTGAACAAATGCTAGGAAAGAATTTCTTTTGAAGTAGTTCCCATGAAAAGATCTTTTGAATGAATCACACAACTAGATATTATGGGAGGTCTTGTTAATAGATCACATGATGAAGGGATATTACAAGAGATATAAGATTTGGGTATTCGGTGAATGAGATTCTCTCTAATCCCCCCTTTATAGAGACTTCTATGGTATACCAATCATCTTCTTAAAGACCAATCATCACCCAAGAAACCAATTGGACACAACACCAAATCCTCAAGTGGGAATTCACCTTCCTATGAATTGAGCCCGTATCCCTGTGTATGTCTCTCCTGAGGGGGGAGTTTTTTGATGCCCACCAAATGAGAATTAAAAAAATTATACGGTAAGAAATACCATAATATGGGTATTTTTCCTTTAAATAAGAGGAAGAACACGTGGCCAACACATGAAAATTGTGTAACCTATTGAAGGATAAACAGTCATATGAACTTCATAAGGACATGCAGATGTCTCATAAACAGAGCATTTCCTACTGGAAGATCACCCATAACCCCTCTTTAAAAGCCATATTTGTTCTAAAAAAGGCATCCAAGACATTCTCCGATCATGAGATAGATATTTGATGAGTTCCTCCAAATCACGTGGCTTCTCAATCGGTGGATTCATAACAATACATCCAAAAATCCTTATAAAATAAAAAGAAAAGTATCTAAAATAATAGAGCCTCTTTTAGTTATAAAACATTGATTGATTCTCCCATGCAGTTTGAAAGAGACTATGGAAGAAATGGAAACAAGTAAGCCTTGTCATGCAAGAGCCTAGTGGCAGGTCACCCTCATTACGTGAAGGGTTTTATACATGTCAATGTGGTCCTGCACTTCCCCTTCTAGATCCAAAGAAAAATAGAAGTTTTTTCCCTGATAATTCTTACACGTTACCAAAAGTACCTTTGTTGGTCATGCGACGCATCGCTGATGTGGAGAGTGACTGTATTCAAAAACACTTGTAAAAACTCGTGAGATCCCTAGAACTAGTAAAATAAACAAAGAAATAAAAAGGGAAATGAAAGGAGCTTCTTGTGAGGTGTAGATACATTGATCTTATGTGATCATAGTTATACACCCTCAAAAGTTAGTATTGATCATGTGCGGCCCCCCTCCATAAGCCATCTTGATCTTATGAAGGCCCCTTGGAAAGCCACCTATGTCTCGTGGAAGATCCTAGACAAAGAATCTCATATCATATGGTAGATTTTTAAAAATAATTCTGATCTATGAAAGGTGCCTAGAAATGTCATCAGGACATTTTTAAATCCCCTTGTAATCTTCACATGATTATGAAATACCCATTTTATTGGACAAAATCCATAAATGGGGCATTGAAAGAATAGTCTTGTGGTTGCTGAAAATCATGGGACACATATGGTAGGATTTCATGAAGTGTGTGACATTGAATCCCTCCACCAAATCCATAATAGATTTTTTAAATGTGCACCATGAAAAGATAAATATAACTGGTGTATATAGGAATATACATCCCTCAACTCAGCATGAAAAATGAATCTTTGTATGCATGCAATGGCGTACCCAAGAATCAGAGAAGGCTTCTCAGAGCAGTCAATCTTGTGATCACAAGGTTTTCCACCTGGTAAATATATGGGGAATGATCTAGTGGGTCATGAGACATTCATAGTTGCTTCACATGATCAATCATAGATAACATCATGGACTTATAGAGGGATATATGATGGACATCCCAGATATCTCCCAAATCACACAATACCTAATCAAGTTAACACCGAACAAATATAGTACACATATACAATAAAACTGGAATAAAGAATAAAAAATGGTAGACTTATGTGAATAAAATATATGATGGTTCTCATGTTCATTGAATGAGTCATCAAAATCATTCAATAACATTAATAAATCTCACCCAAGTCATGATAAGTCCCATTTACATACCATTTGGATCATGTGATATCCTTTAAACGCTAAAATAAAGTTACAAGGAACCCTCCAGGCATTCTACCTAGATCTTAGGATGCCCTATGGGATTTCTATCTAGATCATGCAATGTCCTCTAGACATGTTTCCCAAGATACATAGTGGGACCAGTTTGTGTCAGTTGGGTATCACGAAGCCCTATGGGCTTACCAACCAGATATCACGACACCCTTTAGACATGTCATCCAAGTCTCATGGAGGCACAATGGCATGCCAACATAGATAATGTGATGTCCTTAGGAAAATTCAACCAATATCATGAATCTCTCTTTAGAAGTTTCAACCATAATCATGAGACACCCTTTAGGAATGTCAGTTATATCATGCGATAGTCTACAGAAATGCCAACTGAATTCTTGTGATGTACTCTAGACAAGTCAGTCGAGATCATGTAATGGCCTCCAAGAAAATATAGATAGGTCTTGTGATGTCCTTTGGAAATGTAATCCTTGATCATGTGATGGTCTTTAGACATTCCATTAAAATTATGTGATGTCATTTAGAAAGGTAAAATGGATCATAGGATTGTATTTGGAGATGTCTACAACATAGTCAGACATTTTTAGACACCCTCTTACATGGAAGGTGACCAATCAAGGCAGTTCAGGTAGGAAATCAAGTAGTTCAAACAAAAAACCAAGCCAGTAAGAGAAGGAGTCTCTAGATATAACCTTATCCAATATACACATTACAGTAGCCTCAGTGTGTAATCCCCGATCAATTGAACTATGATAACTATAATTAATTCCATAATAAGGATATGTAGGATGCCTCACTAAGGAATGAGCTACATATTGAACATCTAAGAGGTTTTCTTAACAAATAAGTCATGCATCCATATGTATTTATATTGATTACTTTTTATAACTTGTTTCCTACACTAAGCCTATCTCAAGTGGGATTAGGTAGTTTCAGCATTAACATCATTTTCATCTTGAATCTCCACTAGTCAGGGAAACCTCAGTGCATAAGCTCAGCTATGTGGCATGATATAACTTTCCTCGTATAAGGGTATCTACCTTGAGTCAAGTCCCAATGGAGTGATTGAACTATTATAACAGTTATTCCTTCCAAAAACTAGATATATGGGATTCCTCCCTGAGGTTCGAGATCAATATGTTTTTCCTGAGTTCCCCCGTATATGTCCTTTCCATATTAAATTAAACGGAAGGAATTTTACAAACTATGTAGGTTTTGATTCCCGTTATAAAATGGGATATTTAGGATTCCAATGGCTCAATCACGTCCTTGAAATATTAACAGCCTCCCTGGATGACAAAAAAAACTATGGAGTGCCTAGTTATATAGATTCAACATACAAGAAACAACCCATTAATGGTAAATTTGTAAAGAACATCAAATATCTATGGATTGATTCACTAATAATAACACCCCCTTTTCATATAAAAGAGTTTAAACTATGATCATTCTATTAGAGAACTAGTCCCACATCTAGATTATGAAGAGATTCTCAAATATATCTTAAATATATAAGAGAGTCCTGGAGTAGGCAGAAATCCCCCCAAAAGGGTTTGATGATATCAACATACCATCCTATCCACCAATGTGAGTTCCTATGTGCCATGGGGTTTCAAACCCCAATTGACCGCCTACCTTTAGAAAGAAGTTCTATACCTAGTTTTGGATGTGGGAACCATTGGGATTTTATATGAAATATAAACATGATTGGAAAGCCTAACCTGAATGACTGTGTAAAACATTGAACCCCCACAATCAAACCATCGAGTCAATCTAGAAACACCCTTCCGAAGAAACAAAAATTGTGAATCCAACAAGAAATAATTTAACCGTTACATATCCTTTGAAAGATAAAAAGAATTGACCTGAAAGTTATCATCATATGATTTTTTTCCCACAACATGGGTAGTATCCATCAACATGCTTCCTCTTTTTGTCAAAACAATGATCAACCACTAGAGGAAATACTACTTTCTATACTCACCCATCATCCAATAGCATACTATAAACCTGAGCTATAATTGTTTATTGAAAATTTAATACATAATCCATCTCAAGGATAATTTCAAAGTCCATTATATATAGCATAAGGAGATCCAGAAGAATATATATTCACCAATCACTAGGGAACACTCTCTAAATCAATTAATTCCATTACATAACACCATTAAAAAAATTACAATCGATATCACCCTATAGAAATTATCAGTGGGTATACATGATACATTAGTGAATTGTAATGATGTGAATGAATCTGATGCTCCTGTATTGAAAAATTCATAAGCTAAAGTGGAAGACACTAAAATCATACTTCATACAATAGATGGTCTAAATTCATGATTAGTAGGAGTAGGATGAATGAAACATATCCTGCTCATGCCTCATCCCTATTCTCCTATATAAATCATTTGTGAAGAACCACTCTACTAACATTGATGCCCCTTATCCATGGAACCATGTCCACCCTTGACCTAATCAGTCAATATAACTATAGATATATACTTACCATTAAATAACTCATCCAACACAAGAACCTTATACCTTCCCAGATTCTTTGTCACTGTAAAATCACTATTCCCTTTTTGAGAATCATTATAAGTGTCCCATATTATCACAAGTTCTACAATCTTGTTATAGTGACCCATGATTAACGTGACTTAAATAATAAAATAATCTCATGATTTAAATAATACACATCACAAACAATCATAAAACCCTAATACCAAAAGGTTTAGTGTCTTAGATATTACCTACAAGATCATCTAAATCTATAATCATTACTCCATAAATATTATCCTCTATACCCTCTTACATACATCTCATATGATATAATCTTCATTTTAACTTGGGGAATGGAAACATAAGAAAGGGGTCAGGTCGACCCCTCATAAAGGGAAAAAATTCAACATGTAATCAAGGGACATATCATAATAATATTATAAAACATGGGAATTTAAGAAATAAATAATTAAAAATAATATTTAATAATAATAATTATCCATAATACATGGTTGAAGGACATGTAATCTCACATAAACAAACCTATACGAAGGAAAATGTGTGAATAATATTGAGACAATAAACATGAGTCAGGGAGTATAATCATAGACATATAAAAATATGGAATATCATACAAACAATTAATCTTGGAACAAATATAATCATATAGAAATTACATCACTATGAAGAAACAATATGTTTACACTTCATGTTGTTAATAAAAAAATCTCATGCTTCATGTTTTATAAAAACAAAATTCTCATGCATTATATTGTGAAAAGAAAAAATTTCCATATTTCATGTTGTGAACAAACAAAATTCTCATGCTTCATGTTGTGAACAAACAATATTCCCATTATTCATATTTTGAAAAACAATTCCTATGATTCATATTATGAATAAAAAAATTTCTCATGATTAATATCCTTTTATCATGAGATATAATTACTTAACCAATTCAATGGAGGGAGATATAGATCCCTTCCCATCACTATCCATAAAAAAAATTTCCATTTTAAAAAATAAAATTAAAACATATCTTAATAAACCAAATGAAATAGACTGGGTTTTATAATAATTTAAAAAACATCAGATAACATGCACTTAAGAAATCATAGAATATCAAAACTCAAATTTTTTAAAAGAAAATATATCATAATAACATATAACGGGTGATAAAATCATTACTTAATGAAATACAAACATTGGAGGGAAAATATTAGTGAAAATTGTAATGTTTTTAAAAAAACATTTAAAACATTGAAGTAATAATTATTTTTAGAAAACATTTTTTTGAAGGGAAAGATAAGTTTTTTTAAATCCTTGTTTCAAAATAAAATATCCTTGAAAATAAATTACCATTAAAAAAAATAAGAAAAAATAACTCAAAAAATTTTAATATTAGAATAATATTTTATAATGGAGTCTTGAATAATGCATAAAGTAAAAAGTGCAAGTGAAGATACTTTGAAAACATTTAGATATATAAGAATTATCAATAATTGTTACTTGAAAAAACATAAATTTCATGAAAAAAGGAAGGATAAACTTCTATGAAATATTTTACTTTTAAAAAAATAATTGATACTTGAAAAAGACATAAATTTTCACAAAATTTGAGTGAAAATTATTTAAAAGCATTTACTTTATAAAATAATATCTTATAATGTAAAAATTAAAATAGACATAAAGGTTACCCAAAAAAATATAGAGTGGATGAAAAAAAATATTTTGAAAATATGGAAAACCTTTTAAAAAATTTAAAATAACCTGATTGAAAACCCACATAATTAAATAGAAGGTGAAATATTTATTTTAAATTTAATAATGCGGAATAAATTGATAATTGGATATAAAAATTATTTTAGTTTCTGTTATGGAAAGGAGAACATAAATGAGGAGTAAAAACATGGAAATGGAGAGAAAATTCATTAAAAGAAATGGGAATTATTTTTAAACAAAATCTATTTAAAAAAATAATTTAATCATCAATGAAAAATTAATTTTGTGTAAAATGTTATTTTCCAATAAAGGTAGGTGGAAATACAGCTTAAAATCATCATATTGTAGAAGACATCATTCTTAAAATATTATAGACCAATAAAAGTGATTATAACCCAATGAAAATATTTGATTCACTAAAACCCCATAAAAACTTTGTAACTTTTGAATCAGAACTACATGAAAGGTATAGCATTAAATATAATATTAAATATCCTAAAATATAAGATTATCTTTATACTAAATGACAATAGGGTAATATTTACAGCATTGAAAAAGAAATATGGTGTAGAACATGATCATATTTCAAGGCATTGAAATTTGAGACAAAGAAAACCTTGCCTTCTTTCCTTTCTTAGTTGATGACACTATAACTTCATTTAGAAAAACCACCAATGTTAATATCATATTATAAAAACTTACCCATAAATATTTACCTTTTATAATTCTTATTATAAACTTTTATTAGGATTCTATTAATTAGTTTCCAAATATTATAATCACCGAGTGTTAATAAATTTAACTATTTAGAAAAAATTAATAATTTTCATATCATTACACGTAATTTTATATTAGGTTTATTAATAATTTTAATAAATTTTTGTTGCTTTTTGTGAAAACAGAATTGATAATCGGTTATTTTGGTAATTTAAGAAAACATAAATGATGATTTAAAAATAATTTAAATAATTAATAAAATATTTAAAGAATGATATAAAAATTATTAATTACCTATTATATTATATAATATTATATTTCATGTTCCCATAATTAACCATAATCATATTTTGAAGCATCGTTCTTATTGGTGGTTAAACCAACCCATACTTGAACTTGCTTTACCTTGATTGGAGAGTATGTGTAAGGAGGTGTTTCTTTTGAATTAATATCATTATAATAGAAGAAAAATGATATTATTTTTATTGTTTTATTATGTTGAATCTTAATTTATTGTGTCTTTATAAATAATGAAAAATTATAATAAAATTTTAAAAATGATCCTTTATGGAGGCAGTAGTCCAAGCACAGACATGATTAATGTTCCTTTTTTTATAATTAGATGTTAATAAATAAATAAGGGTTTTACCAAAAATATTACAACATATAATTATACGAATGATACTAAGTTAATAATATTGTTATTGGGATAAGATTTTTGGAAGATTAAGATTAAGAAAAAATATCATGAGGGAGCTAATACTTATGTTAGATACTAGATTTTTCCTTGGAACTTCCCTTGAAATTAAAGGGATTAGGATAAATATGAGTTATTTGGGGATTATGTTTGTAGGATATGGTTCTAGTTAGATTAAAATTTTATAGTTTCAAGGAATAATTTTATGTATATTTTTGTGTTTTAGAGGCTGTATGTGATCCCTTATTACAAGAGATAAAAAGGCCACTCATTAAAACACCCTTTATATTTTAATAATTCCATGACACTATTCCAAGGTCAATGTCTCCAAATATTATAAATAATGTAGTGTGTAGTATTTATAGGTCTATAAAGGCTCAAAAAAGTGTATAATCACATGTTTTAACATGTTATATGGTTGTTACCATTAATCTTATACATTTTTCTCTTTTAGTTCCTAACTAGGTACCAAGATTTTTACCTAAGTTATTTTATGTTTTATTAAATATATAAATTAACCCATATAAAAAAATTTATTGATCAAACAATATTTAACATCTATTTAATCCAATTTAGTTTCTAAATATTATAAAATTAACTTTTAAAAGAAAATATATAATGTGTAGAAAAATTGATTTAGTAGAAAAATTACATTTTTCCATTATGGATTATAAATCTTATTATTATTTATTAACAATTAAAAGTGTGTTAATATATATTTTTATTTTAATATAAATAATATTTGATTCATTATTTAAATCATTTCAATATAATTTATTTGATATAATTACCTTGATATTAATAAAACAACAATTTTGAAATAAACTTTTTCCCATTATTGTGGTAATTAACATTAATCCTAATAATATAATTTGATACATTAAAATTAAATTTTCATTATTAAAATATATTAAATTTATTTCCTAAAATATAATAATAATTTTATAACATTTACATTTAATGTTAAATTAAAATCAACTTTTATATAAGCACACATTGTGCATGAAACCAGATTTTTGAAAATGTTTTTTTAAGAAAAATGAATTTTGATTACACTAGAGTTATAAATTAAATGGATTAAAATGAATTTAAAATAAATATTTTCATTAAAAATATTATATATTTATCTATATATTTAATAAAAAACATCATTTCATTATACTATAATTAATTAAACAAAATTGTGAAAAGGCAATTATCATTTAAGAATCTAAATAAATTTTCAAAATGTTGACCATTGGTTTATAAATTCATAATTTCATTTAAAAATACATTATTATACATTATAATATATAATATTATATGGAAAATTTTTAAAATCCTCCTATTTATTAATTTGATAAAATAATTTCATAAAAGTGATAATATTAATAAAATCGGTATTTCACAATTCACTTGAAAATTAATTACTTCTGAAAAATATAAAAACTTCATCTTAAGGTAATATTAATATGATAAGTAAAACATGATGTTATTTTTTTCAAATTAAAATATTGAAATTTATAAATTTTATTAAAAAAACATACAATGTAGTGAAAAAACTGTTTTATAGATAAATAACTTTTGGTATATTAACTATTTTTTTATAAATCATGAATTAATGTAGTGTTAATATATATTATTATTATTCAATAAATATAAACATTTTTCCTTAAAATAAAGTTCATATTATTAAAAAATAAATTTTTATGCGTAATATTAATTTGGGAAAAATGAATTTTTGAAGATTATATAAATTCATGAAATATCTATATAAATATTTTAATACATTTTGATATAAACAATTTTATACTTACATGACCCCTTATGATATTTGTGTAATACTTAAGAATAAGATAATCTTTGGTTTCATTTTGGGGTGGTGGTTCAACTAACATGGACATTGTGGCAATCTCCATGAGCATGAACTTTCCTGTATATAGTTTTTATTAAACCTTAATTTCCTGAGTTTATCTTAGGTTTGGTCTAGAGAAAAACCTATAGAATCTACCTAGCTTTATAGTTTGGATAAATAGGATTCATAATGAAGAAGAATGCTTCAAAATTCCATTATTCTTACTTTCTTAATTGGTTTTGTGATACAGTTACATAAATTTATATCAAAAAAATTAATCGCTAAGTTTTAACAGTGATATCTAATATTCAAAATATATCAAGTTATTTAGTTTGGATTTATGTGTGAAATACTAAATTTAAAAATATTTATATAAGGATGTTATATTGTGAAATTTTGGTTTGTTACACAACTGATTGTCAGTTATAATGAGATCGAATGTGG
Organism: Viscum album; assembly: GCA_963277665.1. NCBI lineage: Eukaryota > Viridiplantae > Streptophyta > Magnoliopsida > Santalales > Viscaceae > Viscum > Viscum album. The sequence continues at coordinate 1,103,252,691 of OY728155.1, read as the reverse complement.
CTTATCCTGTCAAGTTCATAACATAGAATAGATCCTCTTTCCCAAAGAGTAATAGATTAAATACAACATTGGATACTTATTCCACTACCACTCTCTCATGAAATATCAAAATAGTTCTTCCTACTACCTAAAGTCCCACTACCAGTTCCCCCAATAGAATTCACCTTCCCTGGGCCTTGACCATCCCATAGGTTCATCTTAGTAATAAGTGCTTAATTCAGAACCTATGAATATTACAGAATTTATAACACATTGAACTAAAATAAAAACTCATACCTTTGGACACCCTCAAAACATCTTGACCTGGAAATCTTATCCCACAAACATTAGGGGAAAACACTACAAATTTGTGATGTGATAAACATAATCCACTCTTGATGTACCTCCCCTCATGAGGTGTCTAAACACTTTAACTCTATCTACCCTTAGTTTATTATGGAGGAAATGATCAAAGAAACTATTATGTAATTACTTACAAGAAAACTCAACATATTGATATTTTTGAACTAGGACAACACATCAACATTTCACTGAGTCTCATTGTGTATAAATAGAATGTTTTAACCTTCTCTTCAGGGGTGTCTTAAGATGGTTGGGAATCATCTGTACAGACTCAATACGGAACTCATCTACCTGAGGAACTCTCTCCCTAGTAAACAATATAGGATGTTATATCTAAAACTCTTTGGTTGGATAAGAAATCATAGACATGGATCGATGAGCCTCTCTATGACTTGATTGTACCACTCATTTGGATATCTCTAAAAGCTGAGTATCCACCACCAATCTTGGTGCTACATGATGAATTGACACAACCACCAGTGGGTCAAGCTCATCTCTACCATATTGGTTCCCTATAAGAATCTATCATGGATTCCTCCCTCTATAATTTAAATCACATGATTTAAAATAAAACATTATAATAGTTCTCAATATCAAATTTTGATGAAATAAAAAAAAAGAATAACATATCCATATTCTTTACACCTGATATCTTAAATTATAATAACTCAGGAACTCTATATAGCACCATCTACACATACTCAAGGCCATTTCAAATACACATTGGATCCATGTTAATTAATTCCATTTATTTTTCAACATTAATTTTCTAGCTGAGGAAAAATAATGTGAAATGTCAATTGCAAGTTATAATGGAAAATAATTTATAAGTTCTAATTAGAATTTTATTTAACTAACACCAAATAATAAATAAGATATATAACCATATATATATATATATTATGTCCATTTAAAAAATATGTTAGATAATATTAAATATTAAATTTATATGATAAAATGACATAGAAATTTCCACAAGTATTATTAATAATGGATCTCTATCTCATGATTGAGTACATGTCATAAGAATACATGCGAAAAACCTATTAATCCTACACGATTGATATGATTCAAAAATGTGCACCCTATTTACAATCAGTCCATGTGTAAATATCCATAAAACATAAATCTAAAACCCATGTGTGTCATGCTAGGTTAAATCATTCAATTATTAACATAAGAAAAATAACAATAACAATCTCATCCTTGGTAACTTGGATTTCTATTAGACATGGGTTAACTAATCCCATGTACATGATCCATAATAATTCCATACAACATATTAACTCTTATCAATATTTACTAAAAATTAAGACAAAATAAAGGCCCTTGATACCACTTTGTAACACCCCATATCAATTCACTCTATATTAACCGAATCAGATTTTCATAGGGCACCTCAAAATAACCTCCCCATATGGTGGTGGCTTTAGACTAGAATATAAGGTCTAATTTGATATGTAAGGGATTATATACCCTTATATAATAGTTAAATAACAAAAAACTAATACCAATATAATACATCTAAGTAAATAATGGAAAAAATACATTGTAAAAAGTTCCAATAAACGACATAAAACATGTGATATCGAAATAGAGCTATATAAATATCAAGAAATTAATATATAAAAATGGATCCCTAATGTGAGAATCATTCATATCAATTTCAAAAAATAATAAAAATATATGAAATTGTAAATTAATTAAAAAAATTATTTTTTCCAAACTAGATCCCATCTCCCATGCAACACACTAACTATCAGATCAATTATCGATTAGGAAGTGTATTCCCTTATCCTATCATGAAACCATGAATTATTCTTGATTACCAATTATGACATAAGAATGTTGTGAGTTTAACTCAATATTCTTCCGCCAATGGTGTCTATAAACATATCCATTCTATGTAATATTGCACGCTGATGTGAATAAAACAAATAACAAAAACTGAATAAATGGCCACAGTCAATCCACGGGTGCTAAGGTAACCCCTAGGATTGACCATACATGCTTCATCCAGTGTGGGATATCTCTTATCATGGAATAACCCAAATAATCCCATACTTCTAGATCATAGGTGGTAATCCTAGTAATTACATAACCATTAGGAACCACCATATCATACAGATTTAATCCTTGATATCCCATCATCTTCAGGCATCACCATATCCTAGGGAGGTAATCCCTAACATCTCATAATCATCAAACATATCTATATTAAAGGGATGTAATCCATTACATCACATAATCATAAATCATATTTGGATACTATTGAGGTAATCCCTAACATTCATTAATTATTAAGAATATCTATATCGAAGAGGGGAAATCCATCCTATAATCATTAGGCATCTTAGTAGTCCATTAAAAATAATTAATTCATTCACGACTCATATATCAAGGTCATTAAATATAATTATATAGTTTATCTTATAATTATCTTCTAATGTATTTTCAAAAGAACCTAGGTTATATCCTAGGAATCCAAACATGTGTACTCGGTCACAAATAGAGTAGAAAACCATTGGTTCACCTCACTAAATAAGAAAGATTCTAGGTTTAAACTCACATAAGGATTACTCATGACTGATGAGAATGTATAATTACATGAAACATAGGAATAAATTATTTATTTTTAGTTTTATTCTAGTCTTATTAATGTTTGACATGAAAAAAAAACACACACACTGGAATCAAGTGAGACTTGGGGGATAGTTCAACAATTATCTACCATATTCTTGTATAAGTCAACTCAATGAATATAAACAACAAATTTGAGTTAAAATGGATGGAATTAAGTAAATAAAAACACTAAAATAAGGGAAAAATATAACTTGGAATATAAATTAGAAATTACTTGAGAAACCAAGATAGGGTGGTCATGGTGTGTTAGATTCTCCTTAAGCTACAACCAAGATCAAATGATGCCTAAATCCATCAAAAAATTAGATATATCTCACCTTGATACGATGAGAAGAACAAGATATTATTTTAGGTTAAATCCACTATCTCCAAGTCAAAATAGACTTAAATATTCCCTCTTTGGATGTCTTTACACTAAAATAATCAATTTGGATATTTTTGAAAAATTCCAGAAAATACCTAAATTTTATAAATTTTGATAACCCCTTTACCCTTACCCATGGGGAGGGGGTATTCATATGTAAGAGAAACACATTGTTACCCTTACACACAATGTTGTATACCACTTTTTATTGTTCTATGTAAGTGTAGTCACCTCATTACCCATACTAACAATGTTGCATAAGGGTAAAATCCCAATTACCCTTATGCAATGACATTCTGTAAAGGTAAAATTTTAGATACCCTAACACAGTGGAATTTCATAACCAAAAACTTCTTTTAGAAATAGAATACAAACTGAATCATCAAAAACAATTAAATTAAAAAAATATCAAAAAACAATGTAAGAAAATTAGACCTTATAATTAGTAAAAATTTCACTAAATTCGTTTCAAAATTAAATTAAACAAAAATTCATTTTTAAAACTCAACCCAACACATTCAAGACAACTCCCCACCGAAAAACTTTCCTAGAAACCCCTAATATCTAAAAACAACCAAAAATTTTAACATTAAACTTCAAGATAATCATGAAACATCCAACAAGTAAACTGTGCACCATTACACTAGGACAATCAAATTTTCAGCATCAATTACCACACATAGTTGGACAGAAATTTTAAATTTTAGTAAATACTAAAAATTCCATACTTGAATTTGAATTTCTTTCTTGAAAAATAAAATAAAATAGTAGCACATTAAAACATAATTGATACCTATAATGGGACCTAACATACATTTGTGATCATAATATTACACCAAGAACTATCCTCAAGAACCTGGTCACACATGGAATCCCAAAAAAATTAAATAAAATTGTAATATATATTTGATATAAATGTCTAATGAAACAAACTTTGTTTTCAAAAATAACTAGACTACCATAAATAAAAATTGTTTTCACCTTATAAAGTGCATGGACTTATATAATACATCCACTGGGAGCTCTATTACTTTATGACTTTCTTATGGGGCTTATGTTCAATAGTGATTTTCATTCTAATCCATTCTCAGTGTCCAACATGGAATAAGTAGTATGTTTTTATTCCATTATCCTTATTATTTACACCATAGGACATATCAATTAAAATATTTTCATGTTTTTCTCACTTAGGGGAGATGGAGAAGGAAGGGGAATACCATATGATATTGTCTATCCTCTGGGAGATTGGGTTAAGCCTAACCCTAGAGGTGGTCATCAGTAAAGATAGTGAGGTAAATGAGATAGGAATGATCAGTTGCATGGCATTGTTATTCCAACGTCAAATGTGTCATAGGTCATTTGAGGTGCCATTTTTTTATCTTATACGCTAGATTTCACTTTACAAAATTTTGAAAAAATACACTCCTTCATGACATGGACCTTAGTCTATGCCCTCTGACTCAAGGCGGAAAAGCTCATAATGTCCCTAGTGTTGACTATGTCAATTGGTGGTCAGTTTAGTATTCTTGATGTTTTATAAGGTTTTGAGATGATGATAGAGTAACATTACTCTTTTTAGGATTCATTATTGCTATGGATACAACCATATGATTTCATTCTTAGCATGGTCTAGTTGTATTTTGTGTATGTGTTCATCAATTTCTTTAAGTAGAGATTTATTTTTTATAATCATGAAGGCTTGAATACAGTGTTAATTAGATAAAAGGATCATCATATGGGTCATAGGCTTTCAAATCCTATTTTTTCTTAGATATAATAGTTATCATTGCATTTGAAAGAGGTGTAGGTGGTAAAATTATGTATTGTTATTGAAGAGTTTCAAATAATTTTTCCTAAATGATCATGACAATACCCCCATGATTTGAATAAAGTTTAGGATAGAGTTATATCCTATTTCCTCCAAAATTTTGTTATCCCCTTATCAGATAGTCATCTTGACTGATTGTACATGAGGATTTAGATTGATGAGGTAATACATAAGGGTATTATCTGACCTTATCTATCACATTAAAGATGATTTTATTTTTCGGTAAGAAATCAGATGTTGGTATGAGGTTGTTTATAGACTACCCAATGTTAAATTGGGTGATGGTCAGTCACCATTATCCCCTTTAAAGTAAAGAATATTTTTTCAATCAGTTGAAGGGAATTATCTAGTTTTCTAATAATGGTCAATGGTCTAGGTATCATCTGATGAGGCTGAAATAATAGGATATAATTAAATTTTTTTCATGTGTTGATATGGTAACTTTGAGCTCATGGTTCTGCTATTTGGTTTTTGTAATGCCGTATTTTCTTAAGGGACTCATGAGCTCCATGATTCCTGAGTTCATGGAATAATTCATTATGGTGTTCATCAACAACATTCTCATATGCACAAAGTAAGAAAATGGTCACATTGAGCATCATGGGGTCGTTTTACAAGTCCATCAAGACCATTGAATATATGGGTAGTTGTTCAAGTAAAATTTTTGGATTCACGAGGTGTAGGTCTTTTTTCTCAAGAATGTGTTTTCTTAGTAGGGAGTAGTAATTGATCATTGGAAGATCGAAGTTGTGATTTATTTGGAATCACCTTACAATGTTGTAGAGTTACATAGTTTCCATTATATACTGAAAATTATTAGATATTATGGTATTATTTTTCTCATATTATTGGACCATTGACATCCTTGACAATGAAATACTAGGATTTCATATGGTCTGGTTAATGTCAAAAATATTTTGACTACCTAAAGGAGATGTTGACCTTTGCATCTATTATTCGGTTTCTATAAGAGGGGATTATGTTTGAGGTTTTCCATAAAACATCATATCTTATTTTGGGTTGAATATTTATGTATAAAAAGGAGTTGAACTAATATGGTTCTATGTGATTACATCCCCATGAGAGTAAATATATTATCCATGATATCAAGTTGGTGTAAGTGATATTTTTCTGATGTTTTGATAGTATTACCTCATATGTGAATGCATTATACTCTTCATAGATAACATTATTTTGAGGTTTAAATTCATTCAACATGATTTTAATATTTTTCTATGAAGGTATATTTAGTTCCTCCATGATTATAACTTTTATATCACCTTTACCTCAATAAAATTGAATGTAGTGGATGATGAACTGTGTAGGAAGTCACGAGGAGATACTTTTTGGGTGCCCAATGAATGCACTGTCATGAAACATCGAATTGATTATGATTGAAAGATGATTTTATATTATAGGGAAGACCCTAGTTCATTGTAGAATCCTAAAAAATCCACATAAGGGAAGGAATATACTCCCTTAAAATCAGTGGAAGAATCTACCCAATATTACTCAACAATTTGGAAAAAATGTGAATAATGTTCAGAAGAAATGGTAAAGGACCTAACCAGTCTACGTACCAGTTCATCATCAGTGGTACATGGCTAGTTCGGTGAATAATGGCACCTACATACACAATCCTTCACATAATGGAGGCAGAGCTTCTATGCGAACCCAAACCAAATGGCTGGAGAAGTGAGGCTAGACCGGTCCGCAGTGGAAAACCACTCCAGCTACGAACCAGGAGGACCGGCCCCCCACCACACAACACATCATTTGAAAAAAGGAGGTGAAGCCCTACGTGGCTGCTAAGAGCACTCGTTACTGAATTGGTTCGTGGGTGAGGTGCATTCAATATACCATGCGAACATCAGGTTGATTAAATCATTTGTAGGCTGGGTTTTAGGTCATGGGCCTCTGTAAAGGGTTTTTCATGACCATGAATAAAACACTTTACCCCCCCTCTATAAAAGGATATAAAGGGGGATAATAATGGGATCAGCTAATTGAGGATCAGATTCTTGGTGATTGGCTCTTTAAAGGATGGCATCAGACTTTAGGAGAATGAAAAGGCTTTCATGAGCTTAGGATTTCGCGTACTGTAAAGTTTTGATTCGTGAACCAGCAACAGGTACAAATTGGGGATGAATTGTCAAGAACTGAAGAATGCATAAGTAAATTGGTAAAACGCAAACCATGACCCATAAGAGGATGCACTCCCTATGAACCATGGAGTCTATGCCCCTTCTTTGATCCGTTGTACTACGTAGAACCCCCCCTACGCAGTTGAAGCCCTAACCGGTGCTGCCCCCAGTCACCACAGATCGAGCGAACTCCAGCGTCGTGTACCAATTTGGTACAAGGACCAAAAATGAAGTTGCGCACCACTTTGGAATGTGGGATGGCCCTCTATCTGCGTACCACATTGGTAGGCAGATGACCTCTCCATTCGCGTAGCACCTATATACGTGAAGGGCACCACTCCTCATATAGTCATGTGGTCCGCCAAGGCCTTCGATGTTTCTATCCCCCGAGTCAGATAAGGCCCTTCCAATTCAGTCCAATCCTCCATAATCCCTTTAGTAGCCTATCCATAATCACCAAGCCATGGCCCCTCCCAAATCCACTGGACTGGCATGCTGAAACCTTCAGGCGCATTAGCGCACCCTCCTGAGTTCACATTCCCATGGTAGGTGGAGACAAATGGGTTACCCCATCCCTTAAATGGACATCTGAATCATTCTTGGGTTCACATACCCATAGTAGTCCATAGTCCAAGCCTAGGATCCCCTTTGTGCCTCTCCACTTCTCAGTATTGATGGATCATGGTTAATTTTCCATTCAATGAGCGCCAGCGGTGAGCACTTCTCCCCTACCCTGAAGAGAGTAAAAGGGAATACCTCCTGGATTAATCCCAACACCATCCTCACAAAACAAAAATATCCTTTCCCCTTCCATATAGAATGGTTTATTTCTCTTCCCCCTAGCCCACTATCACCCCGACCTCTTCCTCCATAGGCTCTCCCTCCCCCACCAACAGAGGAGGAGGCATGTGCATTGTTGAATCTTTCACATACTCTTATTTCTCACACTAAGGATGACTCATGTTGGCTTAGAGGTTTGTAAAGATTATAACAGGTACACAATCTAAACTAAGAGACCTCAGATTCCTGATTAAATTAGGATACATATGAAATGCATGGCCGATTATCGCCTATCGACCGGTCAAAGTTCTGATGCTCTGCTAATGTGTATAGCAGCACTCGGGTCGAAGGAACATATTTCAGTTACGGGAGTACGCAGATCTAGGATTATCTTTATCAGAAAAAGATGCAATTTCCACTTCTAGGTGTGAAGCTGGCAGATATGGAGAAGTCAGAGTGGGAGCTACTAGATCGGCAGGTTCTGGGTGTTGTGCGCCTAATGTTGGAAAAAAACATGGCATTCAACATCATAGAGGAGAAGACGATGGTGGAACAGATGAAACCCCTCACAAATATGTATGAGAAGTCTTCTGTGGTAAACAAGGTACATTTGATACGACGATTGTTCAACCTGAAAATGGTTGAAGGGAGACTTGATGCAGATCATATCAACGAATTCAATACCAGTATAAGTCAATTGTCATCGGTGGACATTGATCTTGGTGATGAGGTATGTGCTCTGGTTTTACTATCTTTGTTACCAGAGAGTTGGGAAGTAACTGTAACAGCTGTGAGTAGCACTTCGGGGAATACGAAGATGGCTTTGAAAGATATATGGGATCTAATTCTTAGTAAGGATGTTCGAAGAAGAGAATCAGGCAGGTTCTCTGGTTCTTCTTTGAACGTTGAAAGAATAGGAAGGTACCCACAACGAGACAATTGGAGAGGGAGATCGAAGTCAAGAGGAAAGAGCAGAGACAAGGAAAAGGGGCCTGATCCTACCCACTGGACATGCGGGAAGAAAGGACATGTCAAGAAGGAGTGTAGAGATAACAGGAAGGGACCTGAAAATAGTGGAGAAAACACTGCAGCTGAAGGGACTGATGACGTGTTACTACTGAGCGTGGACAGCCCAAAGGAGTCTTGGATTTTAGACTTTGGGGCGTCTTTCCATTCTACATCAGAGAAGGGTTTCTTGAACAATTTGGTTTCTAGAAATTTTGGCAAGGTGCATCTTGCTGATGACGAGCCCTTACAGATTGCAGGTAAATGAGATGCACGGATCAAGACCAACAGTGGGCGATTTCTAGTTCTGGAAAATGTGAGGTATATCCCTAGTTTGATAAGAAACCTTATTTCTATTGGAAAACTTTATGATGCAGGGTTGAGTACTACATTCACTGGTGGTTCATGAAAGATCATCCGAGGAGCTATGGTCATAGATCGGGGAGCAAAGAATGGCACCCTATATAACATGACAGAAACTTGCATGGACATGGCTGCATCACTGGAAGTTGTCGTAGGTTCTCAACTGTGGCACTACAGACTCGGACACATGAGTGAAAAGGGGATGAAGGTGCTGGCAACAAAAGGGTTGCTACCAGAGCTGAAGTCAGTGGAAGTAGGCTTATGTGAAGATTACATCTTTGGAAAGAAGAAGAAGGTGTCCTTTGCAAAAGGAGGCAGAACACCAAAGGCTAGAAAGCTGGACCTGGTGCATACAGATGTTTGGGGGCCTGCACTAGTACCATCCCTCGGAGGGTCACAATATTATGTGACATTCATCCATGACTCAACAAGGAAGGTATGGGTTTACTTTCTGAAGAATAAATCTGATGTGTTTAAGATGTTTCAAAAGTGGAAAGTCATGGTGGAAAACGAGTCAGGAGAAAAGATAAAATGTTTTTGTTCTGACAATGGTGGAGAGTATGGTATTCAGGAGTTCAGGGAATTTTGTTCTAAAAATGGAATTCAGTGGGAGAAGACAATCCCAGGAACACCATAACAGAATAGTGTGGAAGGGAGGATGAATATGACACTGAATGAACATGCCAGGAGCATGAGACTACACTCAAGGTTTCCCAAAACCTTCTGGGCTGATGCAGTGAACATGGCAGTGTATCTGATCAATAAGAGTCCATCTATGCCAATGGGAGAATGCCTACCTGAGGAGCTCTGGTCTGTTAAGGAGGTAAAACTCTCACATTTAAGAGTCTTTGGTAGTTTTTCTTATGTACACATTGATGCTAACTCAAGGGACAAGCTTGATTCTAAGTCCAAGCCATGTTTTTTTGTTAGTTATGGTGCTGATGAGTTTGGTTACCGGTTTTGGGATGATCACAAGAAGATGGTCATCAAGAGACAGAACGTGGTATTCAATGAAGGTGTCATGTACAAAGGTCGTCATGAAGCTGAAGATGAAAATGGGAACATTGAATCAGAGTGAAAAGAGCAAGTGGAGCTTGAAGGTGTGTCTGATCTTGAGAGATCTGAACCGGTGGAACCTACTACTGCAGTGGAGTTGAGGAGATCATCAAGGGTGAGAAGGCCTGTGTATAGGTATTCACCATCATTGCATTATCTATTATTGACTGATGGTGGAGAACCAGAATTCTTTGAAGAAGCAATGCAGATGAAGGAGTTGAGCAAGTGGGAGCTGGCTATGAAGGAGGAGATTTCCTCATTGCATGAGAACAACACTTGGGAGTTGACACCTCTACCAAGAGGAAAGAAAGCAATGCAGAATAAGTGGGTCTACCGGGTCAAGGAAGAACATGATGGAAAGAAGAGTTTCAAGGCAAGGATGGTGGTGAAAGGATTTCAACAGAAGGAGGGAGTAGATTTCACTGAAATCTTCTCACCTGTAGTGAATCTTACCACAATCTGGGTGGTTCTCCGCATTGTGGAGTTAGAAGACTTGCATCTTGAGAAGCTTGATGTCAAGATTGATTTCCTTTAGGGAGATCTGGAGGAGGAAATCTACATGCAGCATCCAGAGGGATATGTAGTGTCTAGGAAGGAAGACCTTGTGTGCAAACTCCAGAAGAGCCTATATGGACTGAAGTAGGTATCGAGGCAGTGGAACAAGAAGTTTGATTCATTTATGTCTACAAATGAATATAAACGATGTGGCATGGATTAGTGTTGCTACAACAAGTCTTTTGGTGATGAATACATTATATTGATTTTGTATGTGGATGACATGCTTATTACAGGATCATGTATGCAGAGGATTAAGGAGATGAAAGGACAGTTGGCTGAGGATTTTGAATTGAAAGATCTTAGAGAATCTAGCAAGATTTTGGGAATGAAGATCAAGAGAGACTGCATAGTTGGAACATTGATGTTGTCACAGGATGATTACATTGGGAAGTTCCTGATAAGATTAAACATGCTGGAAGAAAAGGCAGTCTCTGTTCCCCTGGTGAGCCACTTCAAACTATCAAAGGAGCAATCACCGAAGACAGTAGAAGAGGTGGAGTACATGGAAAAAGTTCCATATGCATCAGCTGTTGGAATCCTGATGTATGTTATGGTCTGTAATCGACCTGACATCGCTCATGTAGTGGGAGTTGTGAGAAAGTATATGGCTAACCCTGGAAAGCAACATTGGGAATCTATGAAGTGGATACTGATGTATTTGAAGTGAAGCAAGGAGGTATCTCTATGCTTTGGGAAAGGAAATTCATTGCAGGGGTATGTGGATGCTGACCTTGGAGGCGATGTTGACAGCAGGAGGAGTACCATAGGTTATGTGTTTACCTGTGGAGGAACTGCGGTAAGTTGGATATCACAATTGCATAAGGTGGTGGCTTTATCCACCACATAGGCAGAATAGATTGCTGTAACAGAAGCTGGGAAAGAGATGGTATGGCTGAAGAACTTCTTGGATGAATTGGGAAGAAATAAAGAGGATAATTTATTGCATTGTGACAGTTAGAGTGCTATAAATCATGCAAAGAACCCGGTATTTCATTCCCGGATGAAGTACATTCAGTTGAAGTACCATTTCATCAAAGGGTTGATACAGGATGGGTTGCTGACTTTTCAGAAAATCTGTAGAACCAACAATCTGGAAGACATGTTGACAAAGACGGTGGTGATACAGAAGTTGAGGCACTACTATTCCTCTATTGGTCACCACTGATGAATGGAGGATGAGAGGCAGAATGATGGAGGACCAGATGGGAGCACAAGAGGAAAATAGTTTGTATTTCATGAATCTGTGAATGGGAAGCACGCCACTGGTGAGTGAAGAAGAGGAAGAACTCAGATTAAGTAAGTTTTCTTCATCAGTTGCATCGAAGCATAGTAGGGCAGTGGATTGGTAGTGTATTTATGGTTCCAAAAATCCATGGAAACCACATGTTAAACAAATTATGTCCTTAATCCATGACATGTTTAGTCCAACATACACAATGTTAAATTAACGAATACTGATCGAGAAAATACTCTCAATCACTTAACATTCCTAAATTTTGACTCACCCCAATGAGAGATTTACTCAGCCATTTGGGTATTTAATAATCTTTTTATAATGAATATGATGATAAATTAATAATAGAAGAAAAATAAAGGGATAATAAAAGAGTGGTGCGTCGAACACACACACACACGAACAATGATGAGAATTAAAAAAAATGGACTTTCGATGAATTAGGAAGTAAAAGAAGGGAAGTGGATTCAATTTTATTTAAACTATTTTAAGAAAATTAATATTAAAATACATAAGGTGGAAGATAAAATGAGATATTGAAGGAGAAACTTTCATTAAAACATAATTACAAAACACAACTTACAAGATTACAAACAAAGAACAATACAAAAGTGAAAGGAAACAAAGAGATGATGAAGGGTATCTCAAGTGAAAAATTTAGTATGGAAGGACCTCCCAAGCCTTTGGCCAGGCATTGGTCATTCCAATATGTGATCTTCTATTCTGAAATTCCAACCCCACTGAAGGAGAGTAGGGGGATGTATTTATAGCCCAAGGAAGTGGACTGTTGGCATTCCCAATCTGTTCCTCCACTTGGCTCGATGATTCAAACATCCAGACAGCTGAAGATCGAGATATCTCCTTCTTCGAAGATGAATATAATTATTTTTTCTGACCGCTTTAAAAATTTGGAGTCATTTGGACCTATGGATCCAAAGTTATGTCTGGTTGATTAAACAATTTTAATCTGTCTATTTCAATCTAATATTTTTGAAGTCAAAAAGGTGAAAGGGTTTTTGAATAGTAATATGCCTTCAAAGGAGAATTATTTATTCACAAAAGTCGACCGCGTATATATCTTCTTTCACACTAAAAAATATCAGCTCGAATTGATTATTGAATCATGATATATGTCATTAATAGTTTCCATATTTTAATTCTCGTTCAGAATGGTGTGCTAGAATTCAAGGCATTAGTTGGGCCACTTGTTCTTGTATTTGGACCTTCAAATTTTTATCCATGATTCTTGTGGATAATATAGATAATATGGTTTAGTTTAATAAAATTTTGGATTTGGGATTTATATCAATAACTCAATCATCATTGATGGTCTAGTTTGATCACAAATTGTTTGGGTCTTCTTTTGTTGACCATATGAGCCTTCAAATGGAAGAATTGGACCATGATTCTTTCTATTGATATGTGATCAATTGAATAAGGAATCCTAATAAATAATAACCACGCAATTTTAATCAGTATGGTGAGAGTTATAAATAAAATAGTAAACTAACTCAATTGGACTACTTCTAAAAATGCTCAAAAATTATACTTAGTATTAAAACATTAATATTTCACACAAATTATGCACATTTCATATAAAATCATTAAAGGGGGTATATAATAAGTCATGAAAATATTAATAACATCAACTCCCCCACACTTAGTCTTGTGGATGTCCTCATGTGCAACAAATATAAAAATATAACAAAATCATTTTCACTCACCAACAAATATTAAAATTTTGTTTTCTCCAATCAGGGGAGGTTTAGACTATTTCACTCATCAATTTTGAATTCCACCAAAAGTTGTTATAGAAACAATGTTACAAAACTAATTCATTATTTCATGCTCAAATTTATAAATGGAAAATGTTGACACTTAAAACTCACACCTCTCAAGATGATAAAATTCATTTTTGGAGGTTCACTCTTTCGCGAACCAAATGTGAAAATCTTAGAGTTTGAAAGAGCTCTCAGCTTCCAATCCCTATCCAAAGTGCACAGGAATCAAGAGGTCTTTTTAAGGGTTTTTTCTGTGGCTATGGGATGGTAGGAATATAATATCCAATAGAGAGAATAATAGGGGTAAAACACAAACATATAAAAAGCAATGCACATTTTTTTTTGAAATAAAACATGGAAGGAAATGAAAACACATATTTACAAGGGAATGATTGTGTGAAGAAAGACACAATAAAGGATGAAAATTTTAAGGGGATGAGAAGATTAAATATTTTCAAACCACAATACTCCTCCCAATGACATAAAAATATAATGCAAGTTTTCTTTTTTTCTTTTTTTTCTCTTTTTTCGAAAGTTGATCTTGGAAAAGATCTCACACTCATATCCCAACCCATGATTGATCTCCTCACGACCCTAATTTTAATTATTATAATAAGATAAAAGGTTGATGAAGAGTGATTTTTGACCTACCCAAGAAAAAACCCTTTTTTTATTTTTTTGAATACTTTTTAATTGAACATGATAAATATATATACATTCCCAAGCCCCACTAAAGGAAAAACTCTCCCCCCACACTAAAATGGTTGCTCTCCCTCAAGCATATGATAACATGATGAAATCAACAAAGGGTACCCAAAATTAAATCCATTCCCCCCACTGTTAAATTTCAAAAAAAATATGCAATGAAAAATCCATGTTGATATTGGGTGGGATAAGGTATTGGGCTTGTAATGTGGCTAACAAAGAAAAGGTTTTCATAGACTCAAAGGGGCTTTCAAAAGGAGGATTAATGTCTGGTTAATGGGATGTTATTTTGATATTGTGATTCTCATGTGGTTCATAAAATGCCTCTATCATATTAATGCACACTAAAGTAGGAAATTCAGCTCGAAGGTCCCCAAACTCAAGATTCACAAATAGAGGTGAAAAAACACTCATTTTGAAAATATGGCCATATTTATCCTTGGCATGAAATATAATGTTGTTTCTCATAGTTGGGGAAATTCATTTTCCAAATAAAAAATTGAGCATTCAAAATGTTTTGGTTATGACACAAAATTCTTTATCCAAAGTCATGATAAAAATACAATATTTTTGAGATGAAAACATGTCTTTTGACTCCCCCAAATGGTTGGATAAAATTTCAAAATTACATGGTGAGTAAGCATGACTCTTGATTTTGTTTGCATATATATATATATTATTTGTTATGATTATTTTTTTGTGTTTTTTTAGATTTTTTTTTATTTTTAATAAAGACACACTCACACAAAAGAAAAGAAAAAAAATAAAGGGTTTGAAAAAGAAAGTGGTAAAATAAAATGAAAGACGGGGGAAGAATAATAAATAGGTAGAGGGAGGAAGAGAGAGAGAGAGAGTTTTAAAGGGAAAGAGTTTCCCCCTGGTTTGGATTTGGTGGGTTTCCATCTCCATCTAGTGGTGGGTCGACTGCAGAAGTTGGGGATCCAATGGAAGTCTATGTTGATCCAGGATTGTGCATCCTCTCATGGTGATGCTTTAACCGATTTCCATTAATTGTGAATGTCCTTCTGGAAGAGGGGTCTTGGACTTGCACTGCACCAAATGGGTAAACATTAGTAATAACAAAAGGACCTTCCAATCAAGAATTAATCTTACCTGGATGAAGCCGAAATCAATATTTGAAGAGAATTACCTTATCACCCTCATGGAATACCTTTCTCATGATGTGTTTGTCATGGAGTACCTTGGATTTTTCTTTGTAGAGATTATAATTCTTGTAAGAATCAAGTCTAAGCTCCTCCAGTTCATCCAATTGCAATAATCTTTCTTCACCAGATTTTTCACAATCAAAATTACATGTTTTCACTGCCCAAAATGACTTATGTTGGATTTAAACTGGAAAATGACATGATTTACCAAAAACTATCCTAAAAGGAGACATCCCAATGGGTGTTTTATAGGCAGTTCGATAAGCCCAAAGTGCTTCACCAAGTCTTTCATGCGAGTCTTTTCTGGTGGGTTTTACAATTCTCTCAATCACTCTTTTCACTTTTCTGTTAGAAAGTCCAGCCATGCCATTTGTTTGGGGGTGATATGAAGTTGAAGTTTTATTTACAACCCCATTCTTTTTCAAAAGAGATTCCATGGTTCTATTACAAAAATGGGTTCCTAAGTCACTGATCAAGGCACGAGGTGTGCCAAATCGGTGGAAGATGTGTGTCTTTAAGAACTCACTAATAGTATGTGAATCATCCTTTCTAGTGGGTTTGGCCTCGACCCACCTAGAAACATAATCAGCCACAAGAAGAATGTATGAAAATCCATTGGAAGGGGGAAATTGTCCCATGAAATCAATGCCCCGAACATCAAAAATCTCACAAAAAATTAAAGGCTTTGGGGGAATTTCATTTCTCTTTGAAATTGTGCCAAAATTTTGGCAAGTGGGACATGATTGACAGAACTAATGTGAGTCCTTGAAGAGTGAAGGCCAGAAGAATCCAGAGTCTAGGACCTTTCGGGATGTCTTTTGTGGTCCAAAGTGGCCACCACCAGGCATTGAGTGACAGAATTTTAATATGGAAGAAGGTTCATTTTCATCGACACATCTTCTTATTACCATGTCACCCCTAGTTTTCCAAAATTTATTTTCTTCCCAAAAATAGTATTTTGAATCACTTTTCAACTTAATTTTTTGGTCTTTTGAATAATATTCATGAAAAACACCAGAAACCAAGTAATTTACAATTGGGTCATACCATGGTATTTTTGGAGTGAGAGATAAAATGTGCTCAGTGGGGAATTCAGGATCGATGATTTCAGAATGAGAAGAATTAGACATTCTACTCAAGTGATCAGCCACATGGTTTTCTTTTCTTGGTCTATATTTTATTTCAAGGTCAAACTCTTGGAGCATTAGGATCCATCTTATTATCCTCGGTTTGGAATCAATTTTCTTGAGTAAGAACTTTATAGCAGAATGGTATGTGTAGATGATGATTTTGGAACCTAAGAGATAGGGATGAAATTTATCTAAGGAAAAAATCACTTCTAGAAGTTCCTTTTCAGTGATAGTGTAGTGAGATGGAGTTTCATCCAATGTTTTTGAGGCATAATAGATGAGATGAGGAAGTTTTTCTCTTCTTTGACCAAGAACATCCCCAATGACTCTATCAGAAGCATCACACATCAACTCAAAGGGTAAGGACCAATATGGGGGTTGGATTATCAGGGCAGATGTAAGAGAAATTTTGATTTCAATGAAGTCTCTCTTGAAAAACTCATCGAAATGGAATGTGACATCATTTTGGATCAACCGAGTGAGTGGGAGGGAAATTTTACTGAAGTTATGGATGAATCGCCGATAGAAACCGGCATGACTGAGGAATGAACGGATGTCTCGAATAGAGTTGGGTTCAAGAAGTGATTGGATCACTTCAAATTTGGTAGGATCAACTTCAATGCCATCTTTTGAAACTATGTGCCCTAGAACAATTCCATCTGCAACCATGAAGTGACATTTTTCAAAATTTAACACAAGGTTACACTTGACACACTTTTGAAGGACTTAAGAGAGTGAATTCTTGCAAGATTCAAATGACTCGCCATAAATGGTAAAGTCATCCATGAATACTTCCATTCATTATTAAATGAATTTAGAAAAGATACTCATCATACACCTCTGAAATGTTACAGGAGCATTGAAAAGGCCAAAAGGAATTCTTCTATATGCATATGTTCCAAAGGGGCAAGTGAAAGTAGTCTTTTCTTGGTCCTGATGTGCGATTGGGATTTGGAAGTAGCTGGTGTATCCATCAAGAAAGCAATAGTGTGACTTTACATCTAATCATTCTAGTATTTGATCAAGGAATTGAAGAGGGTAGTGATATTTTCTTGTTTCAACATTAAATTTCCTATAGTCGATGCACACACGCCATTTTTTCTTCACTCGAGTTGTGACTACTTCTCCATGATCATTTGTGACAACAATTATCCCACCATTCTTAGGTATAACTTGAATTGGAATAACCCATTCAATATCAGAAATTGGATATATAATAACAAATTGAATAATCTTGGTGATCTCTTCCCTAACTACCTCAAGTATGAGTGGATTGAGTCTTCTTTGTGGTTGTCTAATTGGTTTGGATTATTCCTCAAGATTTATGTGATGCATGAAAAGAGCAGGGTTGATTCCTGGTATATCATCTAGGGTCCACCCTAAGGCCTTTTTTTCCTCTAACACCTGAAAATGTTTGGACTCCTCAGTTTTGGTAAGTGAAGAAGAGATAATGACAGGATAAGAGTGATCATGAAAAAGGTATGCATATTTAAGGTGTTCAAGAAGTGATTTTAGTTCAATATCATCTCTCATTTGTGGGTTTGACATCTCAGGAATGGATAAAGGTACTTCAGTTTCTTCAAATTCATTTTCCTTAATACTGTCCAAGGTGGAGCAGTAGAGATCAGAGTTGATGTGGTATTCAAGAGAGTTTTCAAGTTCCTCTAGATTAATGGAGTCTATGGATGATAGGTTCACATAAACTTCACTATTTATGACTTGGTTAATCATGTTGCAGATTTCACAAGATCCTTTAACATTAGAACAAGATGAACATGATGGAATAGGGTTCAATTGACTCTTAGAATTTTCCTCAGAAGCATGGATTGAGAATGCAGAGTAATCCTCAGATGGGTATCGCATGGCTTGGAAAATGTTGAATTTGACCAGTTGGTCACCAAATTCCATGTATAATATTCCTGAATGGACATCAATTTGGTTTCTAGCAGTCATGAGGAATGGTCTTACTAGAATTAGGGGAGATTGAGAAGAGTTCATCTCACCTTCCATGTCAATGACATAGAAATCAGCTGGGAAGATAGGATCATTAACACAAACAAGGACATCCTCAATTATACCCTCAGGACTAGCAGTGCTTTGATTGGATAACTGAATGACAACACTCGTTGGATTTAAGGGACCTAGACCAAGGTGGGAGAAGATGGATTTGGTCATGACATTAATTGAGGCTCCTAAGTCTATAAGTGCATCATCGAATTTAGAACATCCAATTTGGCATGGAGCCGTAAAGGTCCCTAGATCTTTGCACTTTATGGGAATAGACTGCTGGGTGGAAAACATTTACAAGGTCCCAAGTTTCCTCTTGTGGGTACACAATTCCTTAAGAAACATGACATACATAGGGATTTGTTTTATGGAATCTAAGTGGGGAATGTTCACTTCAACACGTCTAAACATGTCGAGCATTTCAGGATCGGGTTTAAAGGACTTCATTGGCTTAGAAACGGCTTGAGGAAAAGGAATTGGGTTCCTAAGTGGAAGAGAAGGAGGTGAGGGAATGGTTTAAGATTCTTTTTCAAGTTTCTTTTTCTTTTCATTTTTTAGGTCAACATTTAAAGGAGGGTCAGAGGACTTATCTTGAGGCATAGAAATTTGATTTTCCGTCTAAGTGCAATTTCACTTACATTACACTTGGGGTTGGGAAATGGTTGAGCTGGGAGGTGGGAAGAATTTGATGGTTGCTGCTGACTAAGGTGGGATACAAGTTGACAAATTTTGTTTTCAATGTTATTGAGACTAGAATGGGTGAAGGAGGTGAGATCTTCAACAGCACATTCCCATGGTTTCTTGGAAGAAGAGGCATGTCCCGGATTGGGATTACCTTGATTTTGGTTCTTGGGAAAACAATTGTATTGGTTTCGGAATTGGGAAGGCTCACTAGGATAGTGGAATCCATGAGGAGGATTGTTCCTTTGAGGTTGAGGAACAAAAGGATAAGGCTTTTGGAAGTTACCAACACCTTTACCATATTGGAATTGGTTTGGGTTTTGAAGAAGTAATTGAGGGGGATGAGATATAGGATTCCCATATCTCAAGTTAGGGTTATATGTAGAAGATAAAGTCTTATAGTGGGGTTGGTTGAAGTTTCTAACAAACTGACCTGGTAGTTGAGGGTTGGTGTTCCTCTGAGAATATGTTGCATTGAGCTTCATTGGTCCAGATGAATCGGATTGATACTCTTGAAGTTTTGGACACGTGTCAGTTGGATGAGATGGAGAGTTGCATATTCCAAAGTTTTTGACAGGTCCAAGAAACATTGATTGTGGAGAAGATGAGGTTGCGGATTTGGATGCCACAGCTAGTTGTCGCACAAGTCCTGTAAGTTCACTCATCCAATCGGTCATCTTTTTCAGCTCAATTGATTTATTATCTTGGGCTTGATTGACTTGATCATGTGCTCGAGTATGGGATTTTTGTGTGTTTGTAGCCATGTTACTTATGAGATCTCTTACAGCTGCAGGAGTTTTATCAACAGAAGCACCACCACTTGCGACATCAATAAGAGATCTCCCCACAACTAATAACCCTTTATAAAAGTATTGGATCAAGAGTTGGTCAGGGATTTGGTGGGGTGTGCAGGTTGCAACAAGCTTTTTGAACCTCTCCCAGTATTCATGGATTGATTCACTTGGGAACTGACGGATACCACTTATTTTTTTCGGATAGAATCAGTACAAGAAGAAGGAAAGAATTTCTCTAAGAGGAGTTGCTTCATGTCATTCCATGTGGTTATGGAACCAGGAGGTAGGTAGTAAAGCAATGAATTAGAATTGTCATCTAGGGAGAAAGTTAATGCTTGATGTTTGATTTTTTTCTCAAAAACCCCTTGAGGCTTCATGGTAGAGCACACCACTTGGAACTCTTTACGGTGGAGATGTGGATCCTCACCGGCTAGCCCGTGGAAATGAGGGAGAATATGAATCAAAATCGATTTGAGTTCGAAGTCAAATTCTATGTTTGGATATTGAATACCAAGAGGTTGGTAATTCATATCAGGGGCAGTGAGTTCTTTAAGGGTTTGTTCCCTAGGATTGTCCATTTCTAATTCAATTTCTTGGCCAAGGACAAGGTCTTGAATTATTTTATTATCTATAATGTTCCTCTTAAGTTGGCATATTGTTCTCTCACATTCAGGTTCAAAAAAATTAGAGGGATTGTTTGGGAGGCTACGGGGAATTTAGAGAGATGTTGGAAGAAAAAGGAAGATGGTTTTTTCTTTTTGTTTTTTTTTCAGTTTATGATTTTTATGAGAAGATGGGTTTTTCTTTGTGTTTTTTTCAATTTTTTTTAATTTTTTTTACAATAACCAGAAACTAATGACTACTTAAAGAACCATCCCCGGCAACGGCTCCATTTGAAACACACAGCCAATTTTCGCCTATCGACCGGTCAATGTTCTGATGCTCTGAAAATGTGTATAGAAGCACTCAGGTCGAATCCTTGGCAATGATACTTTTTAAATAGTCGATTTTTTTAGGTGATTGTATTTTGATTAGAGGGGTTTGTTTACATAGATTAATTGAAAAAATTTATGGATGTTGTTTGATTTAACAAATTGATAAATATTGGGGTGAGTTCATTATTAGGGAGTTAAGCTTGTGATATCCTTGAGCTTTGCTTTATATTGCATTTAAATTAACACCCACTTTACAAGATAACGTTGATTGGAATTTCCTAAGTGTTAAGGCTTTAATACAAGCCTTAACTTAACTTAGGGTTATAATCATTACCATCACTTATTTATGGTATTGTATTTATAGTTCCATTAATCCATAGAAACCACAGTTAAACAAAATATTTCATTAATCCATGACATGTTAAGTACAATATTCACAATGTTAAATTAACTAATACTCATCGAGCAAATACTCTCAATCACTTAACATCCCTAAATTTTGACTCACCCCAATGAGAGATTTAATCATCCATTTGGGAATTTAATAATCTGGTTATAATGATAATGATTATAAATTAATAATAGAAGAAAAAGAAAGGGATAAGAAAAGAGCAGTGCATCAAACACACACACATGAACAATGATGAGAATTAAAAAATGGACTTTCGATTGAATGGGGAAGCAAAAGAAGGAAAGGGGATTCAAATGTATTTAAACTATTTTAAGAAAATTAGTATTAAACTATATAAGGTGGAAGAGAATAAGAGATATTGAAGAAGAAAATTTCATTAAAATAGAATTACAAAACACAACTTACAAGATTACAAACAAAGAACAACACAAAAGTGAAAGGAAAAAAATAGTGGAGGAAGGGTATCTCAAGTGAAAACATGAGTATGAAAGGTCCTCCTAAGACTTTGTAAAGGCTTTGGTCATTCCAATATGTTCTCTTCTCTTCTGAAATGTCAACCCCTTTGAATGAGAGGAGGGGGTGTATTTATATCCCAAGGAAGTGGACTATTTGCATTCCCAATATGTCCCTCCACTTGCCTCGACGATTTGGACATCCCAACAGCTGAATATAAAGATATATCATTCTTCAAAGTTGAATATAATAATGTTGTCTGACCGCTCTCAATATTTGGAGTCATTTGGAACTATGGAGCCAATGTTCTGGCCGGTTGATTAAACAATTTTAATCTGTCCATTTCAGTCCAATATTTTTGAAGTACAAAATCTGAAAAGGTTTTTGAATTGGAATATGCCTTAAAAGCTGAATTATTTCTTCAAAAAATTCGGCCGTCTATATCTCCTCGTTAACACTGAAAAATATCATCTCGAATTAATGATTACGTCATGAGATATGTCCTGAATCGTGTCTAGATTTTAATTCTCGGCCAGAATGGTGGGCTGGACTTCAAGGCTTTAGTTGGGAACCTTGTTCTTGTATTTGGACCTTAAAATTTTTATCCATGATTCCTGTGGATAATCTAGAGCATATTTTTGAGTGTCTTAATATTTTCGCTTCATTATTTAGACCAGTAACTCAATCATCATAGATGGTCCAGTTTCATCACAAATTGTTTAGGTCTTCTTGCGTTGACCATATGAGCCTTCAAATGATAGAATTGTCCCATGATTCCTTCTAATGATATGTGAGAAATTGAATAAGAAGTTCTAAAAAACAATAACCACACAATTTGAATTAGTAGGGTGAGAGTTATAAATACAATAGTAAACTGACTCAATTGGACTACTTCTAAAAATGCTTAAAATTAAACGTAGTATTAAGACATTAATATTTCACACAAATTATGCACATTTCATATAAAATCAGTAAAGGGGGTATATAATAAGTCATAAAAATATTAATAACATCAACATAGGATGTATACCAGAAGTCCCGAGCTCAAAAGGTTGCCCATTCCAAATGGTTCCATGCAATCACATTTCCTCAAATGGGCAGATCCCATGTGTTAGCCCCACACGGAATGAACTACGCCAGCTTTGATCCCTGTCTCCTAAGAAGGGTACATAGGAAACCTCTATAAGGTTCAATCCCAACTCAAGACACCAAACATATGTAATCCCCAATCATACCCCAACATGGACTTCCAATCACGCTCTTGATGGGAGATTATCATGTGTAATCCTTGACCTTCCAGAACTATGTACAACTTGATTCCCAACCAACTGGGATATGTAGGAATCCTTTCTGAGGCATCATCCCAACTTCTAAGTCTGATACCCATCTATCCTTATCAAACTATTTCCTCATGCCCCTAGAAGGACCATACCCGGGCCCGAGAAATCATTTTCCCTCGGTTCCTCTGGGCCACTTTAGCGTATGTCCCGCACCAACCGTGACAAGGCACATGTCGCCTAGAAGTCCTTGCCACATGACATTAAATTTTATGGTTGGGTCTTTTCATATGACTTTAAAAAGTGATGTGTCCCATTAAGTGTCACCAAACTACGTGGATTATGATTCCTTTCACAAGGATACATAGGAATCCTGTATTAAGTGTTCAATACAGACACTCGAGTCACTCTCTGTTCCCCTTGGATAACGATAAACTCTAGAGTGCCCAATTATAAGGCTTGAAACCAATGTTGTCTAAATAAAATCAACCTTCCCTAGATTCATTAATCCAATGAGGGATGGTAAACCTTGGATGTAGATGGTTCTAAATCCCTGCATATACATGTGACTTGCAACCCAGGGGTAATCCATGGATACTGTGCTTGGGGATAAACCAAATGTTCGTTAACAGATGAACACATCTTAAATCTATAAGAGAGTCCTGGAATAGGAAATAATTCCCCCCAAAAGGGTGTGATGAGCCCGACTTCCCATCCTCTCAACCAATGTGATTTCTTAAGTGTCATTGGCCACAACCCAACGAGAACTTGACTTTGGAAAGAAGGTCTATGTATTGTTGGATACAAGGACCGTTGGGCATTTTCAGATCTGTGAATAAACCCGTTGGAGACCAGGTGAGGCCACAGAGATAGAGAAACTGATAAAAATGATTAAACAACACTGACTCTCTTTAATCAGACATGGGAACTGATCACGTCCCCTTCTTCACGAAACAAAAATGGAAAACCCGACGTGAATATTTAACCAGCATGATCGATTTACCCTAATCCTAAATTCTCTATAACAATAAATGGATGATTAATATATGATGGTCCATCTTGTTTGTTCTACAACCAAAACAAAAATGGACCCAGTTGTGAGACTTCAAATGAGGTGGTGAAATAATCCCACTTCTCGCCCCCTTTCATTCTCAAAAGGAGGGCCAAGCATGGTCATTAATTACACATGGGATTATGAGATGCTACGTTGACAGGTTTTGTTGTTTTTACTTTTCAAATGTTTTGCAGGTACGTAGTAGTGCTTTCTTCAATCCAATGGTGTCGCAAAGGAATTCACAGACACGCACGATGATCAGTGCGTAGATCGGGCCTCTCAATCATCAAAAGATCCCATCACCCACCCAATGTCTTCAAGGCTGGGTCATAGACACACTAATCCAAGAATACCACCTGAACGGTGCTCTCCCGACTATAGAGGTGGATATGTACACCCTCCAGTCGGCTAAGTCATATCGGCCGCCTACCCAGCAGCGACCAAGGGAGAAGATCCAGGAATCCCCTATACCCGTATCAAACAGTTTTCGGAGCCTGTCCCCAAAATGTGATAATGAATACCTCCCTTATCTTATGGAGGTGGATGGGGTCGATGCTAATGACTTCATCCCCACTGGAAGGGGGTTCCTCTCCAAGTCCCCTGCTGTAAGATGTCACCTCAACCACATCACGACCTCATATTCTCACCCTGAAGGGGATACCACCCCAAGGATCCACGCCCACACTCCCCGAGCTCTGACCCCTCAGACCGCCCACCTAGGGAAACGAACATACAACTAGGAATAGGTCATGACCCTCATTGCTGAGGAAGAACTCTGATGCTTAGACACAGAGACATATCACGGGTAGTCTCATGAACCTATCCACTTTTCCAAAGCCTATCGTCCCGACATGGAGGAAACCTACGAGTATGTGCACCTCCCCATCAAACCTCATCAAGAATGTCACCCATACCAGGCAGCGCCTACCTTGCAGGTGCCTCTCCCTTCCCAAGATCATAAATCCCACTAACCAGATGTTGTGGAAATCTAACTCCTACAGAACCAACTCCTCAAAGATGCTCCTGACACCCACGATCCAGATATGGTAGCGATCAACAGGCGGGCACGTCTCCCTACCAACAGAGGCCACCGACTCAATATGGTGTGACACCAACATATGTAGGGCCATCTCCCAATTGATGCAAGTGAAGTCTGTCATCCTGATGTGGTGGAAAATGGATAAGTAAGATGGAATATCTCAACATAGGGGAGGACTCGTTCACCGACCCCAACAAAGGAGAATCGTTAGTATCCACTAACCACTAGAGTAACGGAGCAGTACATTCCTACTCTGATAGCAGAATGGGACCTCATACCCGTTCCATCCATTGATATCTCTCTACATATCCTGAAATGATGGAGGAGCACATATCGATCCCAAATAATATATTGCAAACTTTTCAGAATGTAATTACATCGGCGTGAACAATAGGGACTCAGCCCCATGAGTCCATCTCTTCAATTGAGGTGACTCATCTAAGAGATGACATAGCCACCTTGGAGCAGATCTGCATCCCAGCTTCTACCCAGGAGGGTCATCGGCAATATCCTGCGATACAAGGGAAACTAGATCAAGCATACTCACTCGTTCCAACTAGGGGACACCTGTCCATCATTCTGGATGCTCCAAGGTGGGATATACCGCTTCCAAAACTCAATATGTTCATCAACGTATCCTGGAAGCATCATAGGACCCAAGTAGACAAGGACCCAGATGTGACGGTCTTTATCAAGAGTAGACGGTCCCCACTGGCCACAAGAGAGTGCCCTAAACGCGCCAAAGGTAGTCGAAAAATAAGGAGTGGGTCCATGACTCCACTCAGCTGGAAGATTGGGTTCTCAATGACGTCAAACATGTCTTAATGGCTCAGAATCATACCAACCCATTACCATACTATGGGAGTGGTAGTAACAGTTGCGAAGGTCCTCTCCGAAATGTTTCTACCAGCACCTCTGAAGGTCCTCCTCAGAGAACCCATGAGGGCCTCCCTCATGGGAATACAACAATCGATCATAAGAGTTCTTCTTTTGATTTGAGTCACGGTAGCCCTCCGCGTGACTAGAAGATAAATAAGCAAGAAGTTCCACCACTTTTTGTGGTTTTCCCTGATGGTTCTCCCCAGGGTATACACTACAAACACTCTCCGTGCAGTGGGACCATAGGTTATGATAGTAGTCCTCGCCATCATAGTCGCAAATGAGAAGGTTCTCCCCACAGTGACATATCATAACGATAATAAGGTCCTTCCCTTGTCGTGTCCTGCCATGAAGGTCCTCCCTAGGGATTACATTGCAATGATATTTCATGCAGCAATGCATCAGATTGTAGTGGTAGTCCTCACCACTATAATAACGGAGGTCCTCCCCGCAGAGATGTCATGTAGTGAGAAGCCCCTCCCCTCATTGCGGTACATTCTAAAGTCCATCCCCAGGTTGTGCCCCGTATATATTCTCCCTGCAACATCTATGATGGTAGTCCTCACCATCATGGTAGTTATGATTGTAGTCCTCCCCATCATGGCCACCATTGTAAAGGTCCTCCCCGCAATGGACTTAAGAAACAAGAAGGTCCTCCCCTTGTAGCAGTGTTTCCTGAAGGACCTCCCCAGGATTCACACCAAACATCAAACCATGATGGTCATCCTCGCCACCATGATAGCCATTACAAAGGACCTCCCCGCAATGGCCTTGAATAACAAGAAGGTCCTCCCCTTGCTGTAGTCCACTCTGAAGGTCCTAACCAGGGTATGCACTATGAAATTATTTCTGGCAGTCAAACTTCAAGCCATGATGGTATTCCTTACCACTACAACGCCAACTGCGGAGGTCCTCCCTATGGTGACTTATCAAACCAACATGAAGGTACTCCCCCTGATGATTCAAGTACAAAAAAGACCTCTTATATTGAGGCACTCAGAAGGATATAATCGAGCATGTAAGATTTCCAATGAACTATCAATGACATACTTCTTCAATCAGGAGACGGCCTGGGACCACGTTCATCCTCTGAGCCATCCCGGAGCTTCTCACATAAAGATTAGATACAGTCCATCTCTGCTACCTCCAATCATACTATTAAGGAGAGTCTTAACTGGGCTGATCAAGTAGAGGAATCTCTAGTGGAGGAACATGTTGACGTATTTCACCTGAGTAAATGGCTTTCCAGGTATGATATACCAGTAATGTTTTTTCCCACGACCACCTCTCAGTTCAACATACCTAGAGTGTTTTTAGAAGGAAGTGTAAATGACATCCGCTCCAATATCTGTACAACCCTTCACCAGTTGAAATTAAAATTCCTACCATATGAAAGGTAAGTACATCATTTCATGACAATAGGTAATCTCCTGCATCACATAGACCTAGAAGCCCTTACTTCGACACAACGACCGTGATCAAAGAAGCACAAAAAAGACATTGAGTTATCCTGCCTCCGTTCACTACAAAAATTGCATCACCTTATTGATTATGCTCCGATGGGAGTTCATATCCAATGATGAGGAGAACATGGAGCTCTGTATTTCACTCCACTTCCCATCCGTAGAACCCGTTCGGCGTAAGCTCATGCAATGCCATCACTTCAGGATGGAAATCAAATTAATTCCCTATTCAGAAGAGGTGAGACACCTAATAGAAACATTCCTTGAGTAAGTCCCAAAAGCGTCAGACTTGATGAGAGAAATACATTCATGAACTCTTGAATCAGGCTACCAAAAACATTCGATAGGATTCTCGGCTAATAAAATCCAATCACCGATCAGTTCTTGCCTCCCTAGAGAGAATTGATTCATATGTGAACTCAACACCAAGTCTGGACCATCCTCGAATGGAAGCATGCAAGATCAGGCAGGAAGTGATGGAAGCAGCAGCTGTTTCAATACGTGGCCAACCCCAGACTGTAGGTCTAGGGGAATTTTTAACAAAAAATTCCCCCGTAAGACAAAAAAATGGGAAGAGGCGCAGCGCCCAAGAAACGGATCCAACCCCATCCCCCAAGGCTAGGGTAATTTTTACCTCAACAACAACCTCCCCCATGAGAATTAGTATTAATTTATTTGGGGAGGAGAGTCAGAAGAGGAGGTTCCTCTCTAGTGCCATCCTTTGAAACACTATCCCCTTCAAGAGGGAGGCGTTCCATAAGGTCACACCAAGGATCCTTCTGTGTCACCCTTCGTCAACAGACCCAAAGACAATCCTAGAGAAGAAGGGGGGAAACCAGTATGAGGCGCCGAAGGTCCTCTTCCTACTTAGAAGATGACACCTCCTCCACCCTGTATTATGGATCTGTCAATATAGTGGATGTTAACCCCACAGATATCACCGAAGATAATGAAAATATAGATGGATTGGGATAAGATGGTTTAGTTCAGGTTGTGATTCACAATGAGCCAGCAGACATACACACCCATAACCAGAGGGACGCCTTGAACTTGGATACTCCAGCAAATCCCCCTCCACTTCCCCATCAAGTTGCCAATAAAGATAGGAATAGAGCTCAGGTTTTCCTCAACTCACCTCCTTATTTCAACCCAAATGATCCTCTCACGCTCCAAGAGAGGATTGCTCGGTAGGAGGAGGAAATGAATGAATTAAGGCGGATTAACATTGAGTTACTTTAGAGGAACTGTCCTACCAAATATGTTCCCCATGATGAGTCATAGAATGCACTTTCAGCAAGTGCACCTCAACAACGAGGGTTTTCCCTGGAAAATGAAACAGAGTAAGGGCCCCCACCTAGTGAGAAACCCGGCCCGTCCAACTACCTAAATTTGTATTCAGAATCATACCAAGACCTCCCTCCACTCAGGATGCAGCTGGAGTGAGTACATCTAAATCCTCTGAAGGTACCCCCAAGGGCTTATGGGCCTCAAGTACCAGCTGATCCAGTACCTCCAGTAGTATACTAGGTTATACCCATTCAGGATCAGGCCCAATAGGATGTAAACTAGGGTCTCTCCAACACCATCAAATCATTGACAGCTCGATTGGAAGCAATGGAAGGTCTCCGTGCTCTGATATAGCTAGAGATAAATCCTTTCCTAGATTGGGTGAGCAACATGCCACCTCCACTGAATTTTGGGAGCCCTTTATTCCCTATATTCAATGACTCAGGTGACCCGGAACAACATTTGATGCACTATGCATCTTATTACGACCCAATGATGGAAACTCTAGAACAACAAGAAGTAGTGAAACTTAGATGCTTTATACGAACCTTAGTAGGTTCATCCTTCAGCTAGTATACAAGTTTTCTAGGTCTGTCAATAAAAGTATGGGAGGTTCTTCGGCAGCAATTCATGTTTCACATCAGCTCAACGTTTCCTAAGACGGTGGTTAGTGACCTCATGAATTGCAAATAGAGGGAGAATGAGAGGGTCTCATACTTCATCGCCATATGGAAGGTCCTGACCTACTCTCGGAATAGGCCACTGCCCCAGGACGAGATGCATGCTATATGCATCAACAAACTCTGTGATGAGCTACGAACACCACTCATACCAGTGAAATGCATCACCAAATTTTGTGATTTCTCTTCTATTTCCCAGAGAATTGAATAATCATTGCAGCGGACTAACCTCAAATCTCGAATAAACTCACAGGATCCTATAGAGAGTAGGTAGAGCTGAAGAATCCTCTATCACACTCAAGCCATCCCCCACACCTGCTCCACCGCCTAGGCCTTTGCCAAATCACCAAGGGCCTTATGTGTATCAATGACCGCCTCTACCCCGGTGAGATGATCAAAGAGGAATTAGGAGAAACCAATTTGAGGAATGAAAAAATAAAGTTTACTTATTCCTAGAGGAACAAGTCTATGGTTATTTCATAGCTGCCATGAATTGAAACTTTCTCTACTTACTAGAGACAAGAAATATTTAACAAGTAGGCCTCAACAAGCAACAAGAATATTTTACCTACCATTGTATGTTGGGACACAATATTCAGGAATTATTCATCTTCAAAGATCTCCTACAAAGGATGGTGGACTCAGGGAAGGTCAAGCTAGGACCTCCCCTGACACACGTAACATATGTTTCTACCACTGACCTAGATGAGGGGGAGGAGTGGTAGAAAGATGTTAGCAAAAGAGAGAAGAAATTTGATGGTTGGATGACTCAGAAGATGGTCAATCAAGATCATGGCATACTCCGAGCTCAACTGCAGCAACCAGTTGTGCCACCAATAGCTCCTAATGAAACATAGTTGTCATCCTAGGCCTCAAACCCCTCCAAAATCCAGTCATCCAGGCATAGTTAGAGATAGAAGAAACGTGTACAAGAGGAGAAGTCTGTTATAGGGCAAAAGCTAGCCTTGACACCTTCGGATTTCATGCGCTCGGGCTTGACACAATGGGCACCAACCTACCAAATAGCATCATTAGAGGCATCCAACTAGGATAATATATCATCGAATGAGGAACTAATATTCAGTTCCATCAACGTCGTCCATTTAATGGGACCATTCTCTGATGAAGAGTATGGTTATGAACCCGAGTTCCTGACACCCATTTAGGGAACAAGAAGGAGGAATCGAAGAAGAAAGGGATACCAAGGCAGACACAGTCGTGGCCAGAACCAACCCTATGGTTATACCCCAATTCAAATTGTCAATATTATAGAAAATCACAAGAGATCCCATTAATAGACCCAGTAGGAGAAAGAATGTTCCCATGCCCCAATGAGGTGCCACTCTAGACCCATTATTCTACAGTACCCATCAATGGAGGAACAAGTGTTTATCCACCCAGGGCGCACAAGTAAACTGGCCAGGTTAGGTCCCCAGAACACAGGAGCACCACCAACTCTTGCCCCTATGACTGGTCCCTCCTCATCTCATGCTCCAGTCCCTAAAGTTCTCATTAAAGAGATCCCACAAATGGAGAAGCTTTAGCCTCTGGAGGAAAAGTATTATATCCTAAAGCATCTGTACTTAGTACCAATAAATCTATCAATCCTAGATGCCCTGAGTTTTTCAACAGACCTCAGGGAGGCACTCATAGAATCCCTGCTCAGCCCCTAGGAATTTCAATCTGAAGTTTCTGCTGCTGAGATATATCGAATGGAGACTAACCCATCTAAATGTAATGCAGTGGTTTCCTTCACCGATCAGGTTGAAGATGAAACCATGTATGGTCACATCAAACCCATATATGTGTCTGATATGTTAAATGACATTGAATTCCATAAAGTATTCATCAAAAATTTCTCTAGAGTCAACCTTCTCCAACTGCGAACACTTCATAGGTTGGGCTACAATGTGGACAATTTGACACCCTCGGCCACAACTCTCTTGGGTTATGAAAAAAGAGAATAGAATCCAGTGGGAAAAATCAAGCTCAGAAACTATTTTGGTGACCTTGTGGCCCATTCAGAGTTCCTGGTGGTTTAGAAAAACATGGCATTCAACACCCTGTTAGGAAGGTCATGGTGGCATCAACACATGTCCATTCCATCCTCCTACCACCTGTGTGTCTAATATTATGTCAATAGACATGGTGGGACATTGCGTGCTGATAAGGCTCCTTTTGAGATATCTGATTCGCATTACATCGATGTCAGATTTTACAAGCAAAAGGGGAAGACATCTACAGTCGATGGTATTGATCAGTTCCCCGCCCGAAACGGTCTAGAAGTGGTTTTTGAAGACCCACTCAAGCAGCTCGGTGAAGAGTACGTGCTGCCCATCAACCATGTTGGGAGAAGGAATCTGAGTCTAAACCCATATTCAGCTGTTCTCATGATCTTAGTCGTGAAAGTTGAGTCTGAAAATGCAGAAGCAACTACTGACCCTCAATCTGAGGAAGAATGCTAGAGCAAGGGTGCTCATGCCCCATCCTTTGAATCTCATGATATCCATGCCACACTCTCTGAAGAAACAGAAGTACAAGATGCTTTTCACCCTCATACTTCTCCCTCTATAGAGGTTTCCTCACTACCAATTGAGTTATAGGAAGTCGCTTCTACCATAGAGCAACCATGATAAATCTTTCCTCCGAGCTCTGGAAATCCCACATCAAGTGCTCTCTCCCCATCGGAAGAAGAATAGGAGTATTTGGGGGAAGAAGAGGAAGAGGGCCTTAGATATTCTCCTCCTACATTCAAAGAGGGTATCTCTACCATTGTTGATGAACTCAAGGAAATAATCTCGGGTACTGAAGAAGACACGAGACCCACTCTCATTAGTGAAGCCATGTATTCTGAGGAACAAGAGGTATATACCTCCTTCTTGAGGTAGCATCGATATTTTTTCACCTAAAATTACATATAATTGCCAGGACTTGATCCCAAGGTGGCGACACACCACCTATGCCTTCCAGAAGATCATCAAGGCTATAAGAAAGATGCCAGAAGGACGTACCCCACACATGCGGCCAAGATAGAGGCTAAAGTCTACAATCTCATCAAAGTAGACTTGATTTGGGAGGTTCAGTACCCCATCTAGTTGGACATCATAGTCCCCATAATAAATAAGAATGGACAGATTTGTGTCTGCATCTATTTTAGAGATCTCAATCGGCACTTCTCGAAAGACAATTTCTCGGTCCCAATCACCAAACTAATGATCAATGTGATGACTGGATATGAGGCTCTCCCCTTCATGGGCGGTTATTCTGGATATAATCAAATCAGAAAGACCTGACAAGATGAAAAATACACTACCTTTAGGGCCCCCCAGAGAGTATCTTTCAACAATATCATGCCCTTTGGTCTGAAAAACATTGGCGCCACATATCAATGTTCCATGCATCACATTTTCAAACCGTTCATAGGGAAGTTTGTTGAATGTTATGTTGATAACTTAGTGTTCAAATCGTGACAGTGCTCAGATCACCTTTCAGACCTTGAAACCATCTTTAGCAAACTTTGGCAACACAAACTGATGATGAACCCCTTGAAATGAGCCTTTGGGGTTACCTCGAGAAGATTTCTCAGCTTCATTATACGCCATCATGGCATCGAAATAGACCCTGAGAAGACAAAGTCTATCCTTAGTTTTCCACCTCCCTACAACCTCACTAAGTTGAGGGGACTCCAAGGACACTTGTCTTGTATCAGATGCTTTATATAAAACCTCACAAGAAAATGTCTACACTTTACTAGGTTGATGAAGAAGGTAGTTTCCTACTAATGGATAAATGATTTCTCAGATCTATTTGACAGCCTCAAGAAGTACCTCTTGATTTCACTGGTGCCCATGCCTCCAGTTGATTGAAGGCCAGATATCTTGTACGTGACAGACTTAAAGTGGTCACCAGGAATCTTCCTCATACAGAAGAATGATGATAGTAGTGAAAACAGCCTTTATTATCTCAGACGATCCATGATTGATGCTGACACCCAGTATTCAAATATCGAGAAGAGTTGTTTGGACCTGTTCTTTATGGTCCTTAAGTTGCGACATTATCTGCAGCATCATGAATGCCATATAATCTCTCAAATTAATCCACTTAAGTACATCCTCAGCCATCCACTGTTGACCAGATGAGTATCTCGATAGGAAATCATCTTGCAACAGCTTGACATTCGTTTTGTGCCTCAGAAATCTATTAAGGGCCAAGATTTGGTAGATTTTTAGTAGAGAATCCCTCAACGGAGACCGCCTCATCAGATGTAGAACTCCCCGATGAATATGCATTCTCTGTTCAAAAGTATTCTCGAACGTGGGAAATGTAAATTGATAGCGCATCCAGAATCTTGATAGGTAAATGAATGGAAGACCCCATGTTTAACAAGGTGGTGCTGGGAGTCATACCCATATCCCCATAGCAGACGGTTTTGTCATATTCATTCCATTTTTCAGTAGGATGCATAAACAATGAGGAAAAATATATGGACCTCATTGTAGGTCTATAGCTCACACTCCAGGAGCAAGTACAACACCTTAAATTAAAAGACGACTCGGAACTGGTCCTCAAGCAAGTCAATGGTGACTATGCTATTAAAAATGAAGAGTTGGTCCCCCTGTTTGACCACGTCTGATTGTTAATGGAAAATTTCCCCATATAACTGGCATTGACCTATGTTCCCCAGTCTCAGAATGCCAAGTCCAATGCATTAGACAATGCAGCCACAACCCTAGTTGACCCAGAATGGGATGAAATAGTTATCAGCATTGCTCACCGTCAAATGGTCTTGCCATTTTTTCAAACTGATTTGGAAGAAATCAATGAAGTCAGCCCTGTCCCTGATCTATATGCTCCTACTACCAGCTGCATGACCCCCATTACGAACTACCTTCATAGGGGAGAACTTCCATCAGATAAGGCTAGAAGAGAGCAAATACAGGGAATGGAAATCAATTTTTTCCTATATGGGGACATGAGCCAGCATAAGGTCCTCTACAAGCGAGGCCTTGACAGAGTACTTCTTAGATGAATTGGTGGAGAAGAGGTTGTTGCCATCATTAATGAAGTGCATGCTAGAGTGTGTGGAGCACATCAATCAGGATCCAAGATTTCTCATCAGATTTAAAGGCTTGGATAGTATTGGCCCACCCTAGCATGGGATTTCACGAACTTTACCGCAAAATGTCACTCCTGCCAAATTCATGCCAACGTTATCCATCAGCCCCCAGAGTTACTTCACCAATATGAGTACTCCTGGCTATTCGCCACTTGGGGAATAGATGTCGTGGGATTATATCCTCCTGCCACTATCAAGCAATTCAAATATATTATCATATCGAACAACTTCGTTTCCAAGTGGGCAGAAGCTACACCCCTTAAAGAAGTTGGGTCCAGAAACATTGTCATCTTTGTGAAAGCCAATATCATCACCAGATTTGGTGTCCCTCATACAATACTTATAGAAATGGAACCAACTTCTAGTATGCTGAATTAGAGAAACTATACCAAGAATATAGTATCAATACCAACTGTTCATCCTACTACCACACAGTGGACAACAGACATATAGAGGCCTTCAACAAGACACTATATAACATACTCCATAAAATGGTGGAAAAAGAAAAGAATTCATGGCCAGAAAAACTCTTCCATGCCTTATGGTCCTATCGAACCAAAACTCGCACCATTACCCAGGCTACTATGTACTCGTTAGTATATGGAACAGAAGTAGTTCTACCCATTAAATTCCAATTGTCGTCACTCCACATTTCTATTTGTGATCAAATATCTGATGATGAACAAGCAGAAAGAAATATGATGAACTATAGAAACTTGATGAGAAGTGGTTGCACATGTTACACCACCTGGAAATATATCAGAACCGGATTGCATGAGCCTTCAATAAAAAGGTTCGTCTTCAGTCTTTCCATGAAAGATAATTGTTATTTTTCCTCCAGACCCCGATAATACCTTGAAAAATCCACAAAAGCTGGAACCAAGTGGGAGGAACCATATATCATACACAAGGTCTACTCCAATGGAGCATATACCTTGATCTCCATGGATGGTAAGCTCACCACCACTCCTACAAACATGATATTTTTGAAGAAATATTTCATGTAACCATAAGAATAGTAAATCGTATGAGCTACAGGCCATTAAACTGCCAAGCCCTAGATGTCCTTACTGCATGAAAATAAATAGTATAGTAGATCTTCCTTACTGTATGATGTTAAACTGCATGGTACTTCATCCCTACAACATGAAAATAAATGGTGTCGTGTTGTTCCAAACTCTATGACCCTAAACTGAGAGCCAATAATCCTGGTACTGTGACCTTGAACTACGCAGAATATCCCCCCCTGAGGTGCGTGCTAGAGGCTACCGGTCTCATTTATGTCGGCTCTACTATAAAATCATAGCATGCACCTCTGTTTGGAAGTGATTACTGTAGGTCCGAAATCAATGAACCTAAAATAAGAGAAAGATGTCCTAGTTTCATGAATTTAAACTACATAATGAGAGAGTGTTTTCACCTAAGAAAACATTGATCTCCTAGAATTTTTCATCTATTGTGCCATGTTTAAAGAACTATGTATGGATTGATTACTACCTTCATAGGATACGTAGCGATGCCAAGATTTTTGTATCCTGGCCCTTCCACCATGGAAAATTTTTTCCCCTCCTATGTATAAATCATATTTGTGCAGGAAGCCCCTTTGAATTACAAGGTCTTTGAGAAATATGTGTGACTTGATTACTAACATTTCTGGATACGTAGCGATGCTGGGATTTTTGTATCTTGGCCCAACCACTTGAAAAGAAAAAAATTCCACTCAACCTTACTGCATTATGTTTAACTAAACGACACCCCTTTTCCATGTAGACTCACTATCGTTCTTACTACATGATGATAAAATTCATGGAATCCCTTTTCACATCGGTTATAGATATTCCTTACCACATGACGATAAACTACGCGGAAACCGTTATTATTGTATGATAACAAACTGCACGACAACCATCCTTACTGTATGATGATAAATTGTGCGGCAACCATCATTACTGCATGATAGTAAACTGCATGGTACAAGTCATAATCCACTCAAGATACACGGTAAACCATGGTTGGAACACTCCTTACACGTTTGGATGCATCCTTACCATGCACCAGACTCCATGAATCGGAGGATTAAGGAACTTCATAATCACCCATGACCATCGGACATGGAAGGTCATTGACCTATGGAAACCTTTGCATGGCTATGCATACCATGCCCTCATCATCTCAACATATTGATATCCCCTAGCCCGTCTACCAAAGATGTTTCCAGGGCACCCCTACCTGGTTAGATTACGTATCCACCCATGGTTCCTATAACAGTCTGTATCCACAAGATCATGCCAGAGCTATGCTGCTTTAATCCAACGGACAGTTGCAATATGGTTGTTTCTCGTATGCTCAAACAAATCTCTTCCCATCTGCTAAAATACATGTCCTGAGCAATCCTAGATCTTTATAACTATTCATGGCCATCAGAAGTGGAAGTTTATCGACCTGCAGACACCTTTGCATTACAATTCATACCATTCCCTCAGCGGCTCTGCATATTGATCACCCCTGGGCCTTCTACCAAAGGCAAGTCTTCCTCAGTCAATGCTCTTCCTATCTCCATACTCTTACCGGCCTCAGAGCCCCCACACCACATCTCCTGATTCCAGATACCCAAATATTAAAGTTTATATCTTCATCCCCCTTTCTAATCAGAGCATGCCCGAGCATCCTTATTCAATTATCTCACAAGTAACCATAGAATTATCCAACATTGGTCCCAAATCTATGACTATTAAACTAAGAACAGATCATCCTTACTGCATGACGTTAAACTGCACAGAATAAAAGTGTACCCCACGTGCAGGGTAAGTCAGTGTAGGGAAATTCCTAAGCTTTAGAGACAACTGTGGACTAATATATCTAACATGACCAGACATACCCTTTCCGTACCTCAAACTATGTGACCCAGATAATCATGGATCCTCATAAACCTCCAAGGCCATCATACATGGACGTTTATGGACCTACAAACACCTTTTCATGACTATTCATACCTTTCCCTCAGCGGCTCTGCATATTGATCACCCCTGGTCCATCTACCAAAGGAAAGTCATCCTCAGGAGAAACTCTTCCTACCCCCATACACTCAATGTCCCTTGGGCCCTCATATCATTTCTCCTGATCCAAGAGGCCCTAGAATCACAATTTACACTATCTTCATCATTTCTACATCTTGGACATGTCAGGGTATTTAGGATCAGTTATATTCTAGACAAAAGTAATCTGCACGGAGTGCGTCCTCATCACATGACGTTAAACTACACGAAGAGTGTCCTTACTGCATGATGTTAAACTTCACAGTATCCTAAAAAATATAAGAATAAATTTTCTCCATATTTTCCACATGACATTAAACTTCATGGTCTTGAAAGAACCCTTCACGGGGTCAGTCAGAAAAGGAGGCTTCCCTCACTTCCTTGGTGTATGGGTTAGACCTGTACGAATCATCAACTCACACCTGCATGATAGGGATGACTTCACCCATTTCTGTGATATCTTAACCCAAAATGCCTCTCCTGTGTCCAGACACACCTCCTCATGAATCATACTCTGTAACCAGAAAGAACTGAACTCCCATAAACCACCCATAGTGGTCTTGAATCCCAACATCCTTGGGGTTTCCCGGTTATCGAGAGAATACAACCATTGACCTAAAGACACATTTGTGTGACTATTAACACCATTCCCCTAGCGGCTCTGCATATTGTTTCCCATAGCCCGTCTACCAAAAGAATGTATTCCTTAGGAAATGCTTATTTCTGAACGCCTCCTGGCCTCTGAGCCCTCATATCCATCCCAAGATTCAGAAACTCTATGGGATATAGTTTACAAACCTTTCCACAATCACTTCTAAGTATTGTGGGATGTTTCTAGTTAAATTTCCGAGAACTAGGGAATTCCAATCTATTTTGAAAGAATGTCCCAGATACATGACTCTAAACTACTTCAAGATCTAACCCTCCTTTAAGACAACCAAGTGTGTTTAGGATTGGTATCCTATCCATATCCATGATTGATACAGATGTTCCCAAACCCTTCAAACACCATTTCCCTTTTGAGCCACCCCTGGTGGTCTTTATAATCTGAGCTTCAATGAATTTACCTGGCCATCAGAAATGGATAGTCATTGACTTAAGGAAACTTTGTACAACTATTCATACCATGCCCTCAGCGGATCTGCATAATGAGGCCCATGGACAATCTACCAAAGGCAATTCTTCCTTAGGAGATTCATTTCCTACCTCTGTAATCCCATATGGACCCTATTCCCCATGGAATGCCCTGCATGTTGTTCAAACTTGATTGAAAAATTCCCCCCATATACGTCCGAAAGGTATTAGGGCATCCACAATCAGTAAAAACCCCATCGGGGTCCTCTCCCCCCACATTTGGTCAAAATTGTTCAGCCTAAAATATCAATAATGATAATATTGTTTTTGAGACTTTAAACTGCTCAAAAAAGAAGGTATGAAACTCGACAAGACGAAAACCTGCAAAGGGTGTCTTGGGAAAAGCCGAGTGTCAGTTTTCTAGGCCCACACCTTGTATGGCCTCGACAAAACATTGAGAAATAAAAACTCAATAGGCACAAATCCCATTAGATCGAAATATCATCAAAAGAGGAAAAAATATTGTGGGGATTTCTATGTAGCCATAGAAATATCCAAACTATGCTCATTGAGTCCCTTGGATCAGGAAAAAATTAGAGCTCGATTTGATTATTTTAGTTTTACGATTTCAAGTCATGGGTCAAAACTAACACATAAAAAAAATGATGTTGACAAGAAGAGATGAAGAGTAAATGTCTAAAATCCAAATCTGTTCAATTGGGTTCATCAAAATGGAGGAACATCCCCAATTCAGAGCCTCTATAGAGTACTAGAAAAAAAATTAAGATTACATATCGTAGTTTGGTACATAACTAGAACAGGGCTTGGTTCACCCTTTCCAAAAGGATGGAAAGTGATTTCCATGGGCCAACGATGCTCTATTCCAAATAAGTTCTTTCCTCCATTTTGGATTTGACTGTCGGACGCACCCTCTCCAAGATAGCTTTAAGGTCCCACCCCTTCTTCTAGACGACGTCATAATTGGCACATGAAGAGTCTAGTTTCTCCCTCAACCTGGTTGTGTGGGCTTCACACTCCTGCAATTCCTCCTCATGGGTCACCACCAAATCATTTTCCATCACCTCCTTCGCCTTCATATGATCAAATTATTCTGAAATATCTCGAAAGGTTTCCACTTCATGATGGGAAGAATTAAACATGGCAAGCTTGTCCTCGTAGGAGGTGAGGTCTTCTCGAGCAATGACAATTTGGAAAATAAGTAAGTGAAGGTGTTGATAGTCATAGCCATCAGAACCCATATCATCAAATAACCACTGAAAATTATCACCCTCATCGGCAAAATTGGCCAAGGGGGTCACCAGGGCAAGAGAACGTAACTGGTTCCATGCCTCTTTACATACTGCCTAGTGTCTTGCCACAACACCGAAACTTTGATCCTCCCCTACTGCCCCATATTTGTAAGCGGGAAGCGTCACCATGGGAGTTGGGATAGACCTAAGGCTAGTCACCCAAGGTAGGAGACTCTATTTTCCCTCAGATGGCCCAACCATTGGAGTCAGATGCGGAGGACTAATTACATCCTCTGAGATGACTGGAAATCCTCAGCCGGTTCTAGTATCATAAATACCTTGGGCAATATCCATAGGAGGTTATTATTCTGAATCGCTTCCCACTAAAATGGGTTGACTGATGTAGCCCTCCCCTCCCCCCAAACTCTTTTGGCAATGGACCGAACACCTTCTCAGCACACAAATGGGAGCAGGAGGTGTGTTCATCTTGGTTGCTGAAGGGACGAAAGTAGAAGGCATGGCTGCTGCACTTCTCACAGCAAAAGGAATGTATGGCGTCATTGTTAAGACATAAATGGGATAGGAAATAGTCACAGGTTTTTTTCACCCAGTGAATTGGTTCTTTCAGCATCCCCATAGGGTAACAATCAACCCATAGTTGGTCATAATCCAGTGATAGGAAGGTGGGCCCCGTCGTGTTAGGAATGATGATCTCTCTAGTAGCACCCTTAGGCATCATCATAAGCCACAATTTACGGAGAACGATAGGATGACATTCTCACCATATTTGAATGACCGGAAGCAACACAGTCTGTTGAAGGCATCCAAGCTTCCTGGAAAACCAGTAGGGGGTATGGTTTATAGATAACTACTCGGTCTACATGAGTTGTAAGAATATAATCCCGAATATTGATGAGGTATGAACATTCCTCTAGAGAACCACCCCTATCACCCCTCAATGATCTATGAGGGGTAGGGTGTGGTGTGAATGAGAAGTGAGAAACATCTTTCAACATCCCGACCACATCGGTAACACTCAGATCCCTAGGAAAAATAGCATAAATGATGAGAAGATCTGAATGAAAGTATGAATGGGGAACCCACACAGTATGCTGATACTCATAACATGGGAAGTATTCTACCATCCACCCATATAAGAATTGGAACGGTCCACTTAGATGGTGCGGAGACCTGTCTTCTTGAATCTGTCCTAATAATTCATAAAGACAGGTGAGGGTAGGAAGGGCCAAATTAATGGGTCGACCCTCCTCCATCATGGCCACCATCATCAAGGTTAATGCCCCAAACCCAGTGTATACATCATGGGATGGTAAGATCCATCCACTCAAGAACATGGCAAAGAAACCAACCAACCTAAGCATAGGTGAAACGTCTGGCCAAATCTCATATCCTCATGTGGCATAACACCTTACTTCAAGGGCAGCACACTATGACCCTGGAGTCTGGAAGTACTGAAGGGTTGGGTGATTTTGACTATGGCGTTCCTTTGTCTTAGGCATGTTCATCTGTAATAATGACCTTATCCATGCTTCGAATGGGATAGGGGAACGAACCTCGAGGGGATGACCCAGTAACCCCTCTTTCATAACCAGAAAACTCCTTAAAAAAGAAGACATGTGGGTGATATCATTCCACATGGAAGATGATGGAAGATACTCATCATACATCTCTCTAGGTATAGGGAGACCTCTAAGTTGGTAGATGTCCCATAGACTGATCCTAACCTCTCCATACAGTAGGTGAAAGGTGTTGGTACTAAAACACTAGTGGATCATCAATTCCGGAAGGATTTCACCTGGAGAGAATATCACAAACTAAGACACCCAGACTGCCTTGTGAAATCCCACTACCTCTAGTTGGTCAGAGGATTCTAGATAGTTCTGATGCACCTAGAACACCTAGGCCCACTCATCTAAGAAGTATCCTTCGACCTGAAAATCCCACTTGGTGCTCAATCCATCGTTAGGAATTTCTCAATAGATACTAATAGTGGATGGGTTTTATCTGTAATCTAGTCTCGGGGAATCACCAGAACACTCATGGTTTCCCTGATTCCATGTTGAGCCTGGCAGTATTAAGATGTTCTCCTCAATCAGAGTGACGATAATTTCTCCTGCTAGGGTAATGTTGGCATGGTCATGACCTGGCGGTGCCTCTAGAAGGATGAAAGGGATGTTAGGGTCAGGCAATGAAAAAGGTATGTTAGAAGGGAGACCAAATCTATAAAGTGTCAACTGAACGGACAACGGATAAGCTATAATCTCTGGTGTTAAGAATACCATCTAAAACTGTCAGTGGTAATGATGTGGATTTGAAGATTATCATCACTATTCCTTTCCATAGCGGCCCTTACCTTCATCAATCCATTAGCAACTCGTGGAGAAACCATGTTTTCTTCCTGCATCAGGAAACCATACCAGGTTTAGTCTAAATGATAATATTCATGAAAAGTACAAATATTTGTAAAAGTATCCACAAAGGGAATGCATAGTATGCCCCACGTACTGAACCCAGAGTTGGTTTGTGATTCCCATATTCTGTGAACTAGTGGAACGTGGAAGAGGTCCGCAACATCCTGGCCCGTGGAGCGACGGCCAGAAGAATGCGTACCAATCCCCTACATGGGTTATCATAATTGAGTACTTAAGTGAAGTTCGAAATAAAAATTTCTAGGTTTGAAGTATAATTATGGATCGTGGACCACTGAACCATATAGTGTTTTCCCTACGTGGCCCTCTGTGAATTACTTTTTAAAGTTGTTAGGGTTTAGTTCACAGATGGAAAATTAGTTCCCGGACATGGGTGATCCGACGAGGATCAGTTCGCAGAAGCCGAAGTTGTTTCGCAGATGAAGCGGTTCACAAAGGAATCCAAACGTGGATGCGGTGCATGGAAGCATGGAACGAGAGATATTTTCACCAAAAGACCCAGTAAATGAAAAGTTGCATGGACCCCTTTATATAGTCATGGTCCCACACTAGATTCATCTATCTACCACAAACTGCTCTACTTTCTGGACCACTCTACATCAGAATAGCCTCCTCTTAGCTCTGATCAGACACCATTTCAATGGGGGCATTATTATGGTCCTGAAAAATCCGCAGAAGGGAAGGAAGATACTCCCTTAAAATCAATGGAAGAATCTACCTAATATTCATCAATAATTTTGGGGAAATGTGAAGAATGTTCATAAGAAAAAGTAAAGGACCTAACCAGTCTGCATACTGGTTCATCATCAGTGGTACATGGCCAATTTGGCGAACCACGCCACCCGCGGACACTGTCGTTCACGAAAGAAAGGTGAAGATCCTATGGGGGTGTGAACAAAATGGCGGGAAAAGTGAGGTCGGACCTGTTTGTAGGTTCTAACCATGCCAGCCACAAACTGGGCGGACCAAACCCCCATCGCGCAACGTGTCATTCTCGAAATGGAGGCGGAGCCCTGCACGGCCACAAAGCACCCCTGTGGACGATTTGGTTTACTGGTGAGGTGCATTCAATATATCATACAAACCTCGGGTTGACAAAGTCACCAGC
Source organism: Viscum album (assembly GCA_963277665.1). Lineage (NCBI taxonomy): Eukaryota > Viridiplantae > Streptophyta > Magnoliopsida > Santalales > Viscaceae > Viscum > Viscum album. Next base: position 1,103,208,598 of record OY728155.1, on the reverse strand, counting down.
AGGCTGGGTTTTCTGTCATGGGCCTCCACAAAAGGTTCCACATGACCATAAATACAACCCTTTCACCCCTATATAAAAGAACGTCGAGGGGGAGAAGAAAGTGATCGACTGATTGAGGATTAGATTCTTTGTGATCGGCTCTTTGAAGAATGGCATCTGACTTTTGGAGAAGGAAGAGGCTTTCAGGAGCTTAGAATTTTGCTAGCCACAAATTTCCTATTCATGAACCAACAATATGTATAAACTGGTGATGAATTGTTAAGAACTGAAGAACACATAAGTAAATTGTTAAAGCAAAAACCATGACCCCTACGCGGATGCACTCCCCACGAACCAGGGATCCTATGCCCATTCTTCGATCTAGTGTGCCGCGTAGCACCCCCCTATGTGGGTGAATCCCTAACCGGTGCTGCCCCCAGCCTCAGCTGCTCGAGCGGACTGTAGTTCCATGTACCGATTTGGTACGCAGACTAAACCCAAATCTTTTTACCGCTCTGGTATGTAGGATACCGCTCAGTACGCGTACCACACTGGTATTCAGACGACCTCTCCATCGTCGTATCACCAACCTACATGAAGGGCGCCACTCCTTATATGGTCATGTGGTCTGCCATGCCCTTTGGTGTTTCCATCCCCCAAGTTAGATAAGGCCCTTCCAATTCAGTCCAATCCTATAGAATCACTTCAGTAGCCTATCCATCAACACCAAGCCAATGCCCCTCCCAAAACCTTCGGAAAGGCATGCTAAAACCTTCAGGCACATTAGTGAACCCTCACATACCCATGGTAGGTGGAGATAAAGGGGTTACCCCATCCCTTGAATGGACATCCAGAGCATTCATGGGTTCACATACCCATGGTATTCCAAAGTTCATGCCCACGAGCCCATTTGTGTCTCTCCTCTCTTTAGGATTGAGGGATCCCACTTGATTTTCCATTCAATGAGCACCAACGGTGAGCACTTCTCCCCTCCCATGAAGAGAGTAAAAGGGAATACCTTTTGCATTAATCCCCACACCATCCTCACCCAACGACAATAGCCTTTCCCCTTCCACATGGAAAGGTTCATTGCTCCATGCCCTTAGCCACTGTTTCCCTTTCCTCTTCCTCCATAGGCTCTCCCTCCCACACCAGTAGGTAAGGAGGCATGTGCATTGTCAAATATTTCACATCCTATTGTTTCTCACAGTAAGCATGACTCATGTGGGCTTAGAGGTTTGTAAAGATTAAAACAGGCACACAATCTGAACTACGAGAACTCTACTTCATGATTAAATTTAGATACATAGGATGCCTACAAGAAGTCCCTAGCTCAAAGGGGTGACAATCCCAAAAGGTTCCACAAAATCACATTTCCTCAAATGGGTAGCTCCCATGCGTCATCCCCTCATGGAACAAACTACATGGGTTTTCATCCATGTCTCTTTAGTAGGGTACGTAGGACACCTCCCTGAGGTTCAATCCAAACTGGGGCCACCAACCACATGTAAGCCCCAATCATATCCCAACATGGGCTTCCAATCACGCTCTCGATAGGTGATTATCATGTGTAAGCCCTGCCCTTCTAGAACTACATACACCTTTATTCCTAACCAACTGATATATGTAGGAATCCTCATTGAGTAATAAGCCCAACTTCAAAGTCTGATACCTATCTATCCTTATCAGACTGTGTTCTCATGCCCCTAGAAAGACCATACCCAGGCCCGGGGAATCATTTTCCCTCAGGTCCTCTGGGCTGCTTCGGCGTAAGTCCCACACCATACTTGACTAGGCACTTGTCTCCTATACGTCCTTGCCACATAACGTTAAACTATACGATTGGGTCCTTATCATACAACCTTAAAAGGTTATGTGTCCTGTTAATTATCACCGAACTACATGGATTCTGATTCCTTTCACAAGGATTCGTAGGAAGCCCATATTAAGGGTTTAATACAGACGCTTGAGTCACTCTCTATTCCCCCTGGATGATGATAAACTCTAGAACACCCAATTATAATCCTTGAGACCAGTGTTGTCTGAATAAACTCAAAATTCTCCAAAATTGTTAATCCAATGAAGGATAGAAAACCTTGGATGTAGATGGTTCTAAATCCTTGTGTATACCTATGACTTAAAACCCAGGGGTAATCCATGGATACTATGCTTGGGGATAAACCAAAGATTCATGAATAGATGAAAACTTCTTAAATCTATAAGAGAGACCCAGAATAGGAAATAATTTCCCCTAAAAGGGTGCGATGAGACCAAAGTCCCATCCTCTTGACCAATGTGAGTTATTAAATGTCATTTTCCATGACCCAACGAGCACCTAACTTTGGAAATCAGGTCCATGGATCATTGGATAAAAGGATCGTTGGGCGTTTCTGGCTCTGCGAATAAACCCGTTGGAGACCTGGTGAAGACATAGAGATAGGGAACCTGATAGAAATGATTAAACAGTTTCGACTCCTTTTAATCAGTCACGGGAACTGATCACGTCCCCTTTGTTATGAAACATTCATCTCTCAAGGAGAATTTATTGGTTTAGAGTGTGTATTTATAATAATAAGTACTAAAAGAGGGGGTGGTTTTGAAAACAGTTTTAAGAAAATAACATAGTTTAAAGAGTTTAATAGTTGATAAACTAAGCTCATTTTAAAAAACATGAGATAATTTTGTCATTTTGACTTCACTATACACATTTCAAGTTCATTTTTTTAGATTTTCATTTAGTTTTGGAATAATTCAATGGTTGAAATTAATTGGAATCCCGACTAATTCCTATGAATTTATTTTAATGCTTGAAGAACAAAACCTTGACATAACAATCGTATTATAAAGGTACAAAACATATGAATTTAATAAGAGCATCCAAAAAATATTGAAATATCAATAATTAGGGAAAGAAAAGGATTCTTTTGTTTCTCAATTCTGACAACACAAGTCATGCACTGAAAACCTCACACTGATTGGTTATAAATTAATAGACAATAAATTACATGAATCAAAATAAGAATTAAAATATTAAATATTATAAGATACATGGAATGAAATGTTTTAACACCCAAATTAATCCAAACTAGTAGCTAATATGATATTCTAAACTCCCTTTACATGTGTGTATCTCCATTACAATGAATGCCCACTGTTTAGACTAATATTGAGAGGAGGGGGAAGTTTGGGTGGATATCCTTCTATATCCTTGGCCCCCTATGACGATAGGGAGCTCCAAAACCTCTAAAGGGATGAGATGAATCATCTATAACTATAAATTGGAAGCAATTCAATCCCTTGTTTGAACTTTAAAATGGAGTTCCCACGGTTCTATTTTATAGCAAAAATGGGAATTGGTTTTGGGCACCTAGTTTTGGTAATACCACTTGTATCTCAATTTTGGATAAGTAAAAGGCTAGATCATGACATGGAAAAAAGACGATAATTGTTTTATGGCATCTTGAAAATCTCCATGTTAAATTTTCTGGCCATCGTGCACCTGTAGTGGGAGATATTGTTAATATACCGAACCGAACTTTTGAATTTGTGCAGATTCAGTCCCCAGGACAGATCAGTTTAGATGTGTCATGAGATAGAATAATTGGGATTCCGTTTATTGATTTCAGTTTTATCCCATAAATTTTTGGATATATAAACAACATTTCATCCCATTTGGAGGCACTTATTTCTAAAAATGTGCAAAAACGTGGGAAGGTGTCCCTCGGCTCCAATACAGTTTGGCACATTGTTTTTTCTGGATCATCTCTGACCCTCCAAATAACCCCCCCCCCCTTCAATATAATCCACAAAACAATTAGAATTTATTTTTTTGACAGTGATAAACCTTAAATTATTTAATCAAATGGTTTGGGATTTTTTTATTAAATTTATACTTTGAAATACAAAACTAGTTTGAAACAATTGTGTAAGGGTGAAATAGAGCAATGAATCATGGTGTGATCACACCCCCACACCTAAACATTTACACTCCTAGGAAAATAAACATTTTTAAAAACTATGCATGGATATATTATCAACTTGATGAATATTTAACATTCAATGAAAATTTAATTTAGGATAGAAATGTGATCAAAGAAAAAATCAAACAAAGGAGTTGTTCTTAGTGATCACGGAAAAAAAATTAAAAATCTTTTCAAAATGAAATTCCAAGAGATGCATGATACCAATATAAGAAAATAATTTAAAATTTAATCATGTCACTAATTATCCATGTGCGTGTGTGATCACTATTTTTTTACATTCTTTCCACTTTCTATCTAGTAAATATAGGTTATTTTAAACAAATTCTACTTACATTATCATTTCCACCGAACCTTCCCTACATACTTTGCAATAAAATTTCAAGACCCACTCACGTAAGTATTTTTAGTAGCCAAACCATAATCTCCTAAGATACATATCCCCATATTTTTTACATTTCATCACTCCCCTCAATGTTTTTTTATTTTTGTTCTTTTTTAGGGCATACTACAGTCAGATTATAGGTACACACACATAAGTCAATATGGTATAGTAATAAAGTAGATCAAATAAGGAACAAACTTATGGAAAAATATTTTTTTAAAGTATATAAAAATTAATCTAACTTATATTTACCTTCTATTAAGTATGAAATTTTCACACTTTCTGGTTGGGTGTAAAGATGTGTGGAGAAATTAAGTGACATTATTTTACATTAAACTACTCACACAAAGGGTGCCATTCTCCTCAAAGGGTTCAAAATGATACATTCATTTATATCATATAAAAACAACAAATTTTAAAGAAAAATTCACAAAATAATGTTTAATTCATGCTGAAATTCACATTTCATTGGTGATTTTTTTGAATGTTAAAATAACTTGAAATAAGAAAATCCTTCATGCATGTTTAAAAATTTCCACTATTAAGTGGGAATAATTTTACATGATTAAGTAGACATAATAAAAAGAATATTTTGGCATAAAAGTGATGGGAAATGATGGGGGAAAGTAAAAATACTATTTAGTAAGATAAAAAGATAAAAAGAGGAAAGATGAGGAAAATTACTAACTAACCGAGGAATGTATCCATCCCCCCACACCTAGAGTATGTAGTTTCCTCACTGTAGTAAAAGATAATCTGGGAAGTAAGTATAAAACTTAGTGGGTGTCATTGGTAGTTTTATTCTTGAACATGGAGTTCCTCCATTGGGGACTTCATAATGGCTTTGTGAAAGTGCTTCAGCCACTGCCCATTGACAATGAATGTTTGTTTTGTTTCTTTATTTTGAACCTGAATAATACCTAATGGATAAACATTAGTTATAGTGTATGGTATAAACTAGTGGTAATGAATCTTGCCTATATGAAACTTCATCCTTTCATTGTAAAGGAGTACCTTATACCCAATGTGAAATTGATGATGAAGGATGAGGCAGTCATGGAAGACTTTGGTTTTCTCCTTATAAATCATGGAGTTCTAATATGAATCTTACACACATTTCCTCTAACTCATGAATCTGAATATACCTTTGAGAACCTGCACTAGAAAGATTATAATTGCATTATTTGATGTCTCACTAGGCTCGGTGCTCTATCTAAATGGGGATGTGACAACTCTTTCCAAAAATTAACTGATATGGTGACATTCCAATGGGAGATTTAAATGTAGTATGGTAAGTCTATAATGAATCATTGAGTATGAGAATACAATATTTTCAATTGGTTTGAACCATTTTTTAATAATTTTTTTACCTCTCTATTAGACATTTCAACTTGACCATTGGTTTGTGGGTGATAAAAAGTAGACAATCGATGCATGACCCCATACTGACGCAAAAGTGATAGTATTGTTTTATTGAAGAAATGAGAACCTTGGTCACTGATGATGAACCTAGGTAATCCAAACCTACAAGAAAGTTGGGTTCTTAAAAATTACAAAATATTATTTGAATCATTAATCTTTCAAGAACATTCTTCTACCCATTTTGACACATAATATACTATCATAAGAATTTATAAGTTTCCAAAGAAATTAGAAAATGGACCCATAAATTAAATACCCCAAACATTGAAAATGTTATGGAAGAGAAAGGGTTGTTGTGGAATTTAATTTATTTTATATTTGTTCCCTATTATTTGATAGTCAAGACAAGATTTAGAAAAATCATGGGAATCCAAAAATAATGTTGGTGAAAATAGACCATAATCGAGGACCTTGTGAGTAGTCTGTTGGTGACTAAAGTGGCCCCCATAAGCAAGAGTGTGGTAGAACCTAAGTTCATACTGAAAATTGCTATCAGGAATGAAACTCCAATGGAAATAGTCACTACATTGGTTCCAATAGTAGGGTTAATACAAAATGTAACAACGAGACTCATGTTTCAGACGATCAACCTGGTTTTTTGTGAAATTAGTAGGAATGAAATATGCTACCAAATAATTTACAATTTATGCATACCAAGTAATAACATCTTGCACATGGCACAATTTCTCATTTGGGAACATGTCATTTATAGAAATATTGGGGGAATATTCATTGTTTGAGGATGGGAGGATCCTACTGATGTGGTAAGATACCACATTCTCTGGTCATTTTTTATCCCTAATTTATAAATTAAATTCATGAAGTAGGAGAATCAATCAAATGAGACATGGATTGGATTTAGATATTTTATGGAGATACCAGATTTTTTTATGGTCTAAGAACACAATGACTTTAGACCCTAAAAGATATGACTTGAATTTATACATGTAAAACACAATGGCAATAAATTATTTATTAGATTTGGTATAGTTTTCTTAGGAAGGGTCTAGTGTTTGTGAAGGATAGACAATGAAATGTGGAGCTCGATTGACCCTATGTGATAATAATACCCTAACTTAAAACTTATAGGCATCACACATTATCTTAAATAGTAAATCCCATCAAGGTGGTTGATTATCAGGGGGTGATGTGAGGCTCCTTTTAATTTTTTAAAATATTCCTCACATTCTTTATCAAAAAATTTATTTTCCTTTTTGGAGTAATTAGGAGAGGTATATTACAATCTTACTAAACTCATGGATAAAACGATGGTGAAATCCAACATGACCTATGAAATAAAATACACCCCGTACATTTTTGGGTAATGATAGAGAAGAAATGACATTTACTTTTAATTTATCTACTTGGATACCTTCCCCATAACTGCCATTTCCTAGTACTATAACTTTTTTCACCATGAAATGGCATTTCTCATTATTTAATATGAGATTATTTTCAATACATAAATGTAGGACAGCACCAAGACTACTCAGACATTCATCAAAAGAGGATCCATAAAAAGTGAAATCATCAATGAAAACACACATCCAATTCCCAAGGTAATCTGAACTAATAAGAACCATGCATCGCTGGAAAGTACCTGAATCATTTCAGAGACCAAATGTCATCCTACTATAGGAAAATATGCCAAATGGGAAAGTGAGGGTCATATTATCATGATCCTAAGGGGGAATATGGATATGAGAGTATCTAGAATACCCAACAAGAAAATGATAACATGATGTCCCCACTAGCCTCTCTAGCATCATGAAAATGATATAAAATGGTAAATGGACCTTCCTAGTGTATTAGTTTAATCGGTAATAGTTTATATAGACCCGCCAACTAAACTACCCACAAGTTGAAACGAATTCATTATTTTAATTTTTAATTATCTTAAGACCAGTTTTTTAGGAACTACATGAATTGGACTTACCCATAAGCTTCGATAGATGGTATAAATGAATCCAGTAGTCAATAATTTTGTTACCTCATTTTTAACAACATCTAGAAGGTTTGGGTTCAGTCGACGTTGTTACTGACTCACTACTTTAGACTCATTATTTAACAATATATGATGTGTTAAAATTTATGGGATAATACTAGGAATATAATCAAGTGTCCATCCCAAATCTTTTTTACACTCCCTCAAAAGTTCAAGAAGTTGAAATTATTTCTATAGAGGTAGTGAACTAGTAATGATGACAGGCATCTTGTTTCTATTCTCAATAAAGGAATATTTTAAATCTTGAGGCAGTTGTTTCAGTTCTAATTTATGTGTATTAGACTGATGAGGTGAATGTGAAAGTGAGAGGTCGTTGATCTCATATAACTACTCAATGGAAACATCCTCAAATGATTAGTGATCTTTTAAAAGCTTAGCAGTATCATCGATGGTCTTGGGATCCTCAATTTTCAAGAAATTATAAAATAAAAACATGCATGAAATATTTATAGACTGATAAAACATTCTACGCGTGATTCATTTCATAGAATTTTAGTCAATGATGAACAATCAGAAAGGGTGTTAGTGGAATGAAATGAATTGTTTTTAGGGGAATGTATTACATAAATAAAATTAACTAAAAGTAAGGAATGTTCTTCAGAGGGGTGCTTAATGGAATCAAGGATATTGAAATGGATAGAGTCACCACTAAACTCCATAGATAATGTACCATTGTGGACATTAATTATGTTTTTGTCAATTTTTAGGAAAGGTCTCCCCAATATAGTTGGGGTATTTCCATTCATCATATCATCTTCCATTTTAAGCACATAAAAATCACTATAAAAAAATTAAATTTTACACCCACAGAAGAACGTCCTCTAACACACCAGTGTGGTGTGTTGTACTCTAGTTTTGGGTTGAAAAATAATTCCAATGGGATTCAGTTATCTAAATTTCAATAAAGAGTAAATAGAGTGAGGAATCACATTTATAGAATCCCCCAAATACAATATAGAATTGGAAAATGAATTCTCTACCATGGTGCATGAAATCGAGAATATTTCCAGATCGTTGCATTTGGTAAGAAGTGATGGATCTATGAATTATGAAAAAATCTTTCCTAATATCACTATTTAATCACCTCAAAGTATCCTTTAGTGTGTACAAATCTCCTTAAGAAACTTTTTGTATCTTGTATTTTTCTTCATGAAGTCAATCAAGGGGATGTTAAGTTGCACGTTTTTGAAAGATTCAAGGATTTAATTATCAAGTTTGGTTTTATTTTTATTTTATTGTTTGGGTGGCCCTTTTGGAAAATATAATAGTAATGGCTGGGCTAGGTGACTCATCAATACACACAATATTTCCTTTATTGGGATTTTCCTCAAAAAATGATTTTCCATATTTGGATCATTTGAGATGGATGGAATGGATGTTTCCTCAGATTTTGATTACTCTATTGAAGGGTTTGTTAGGATTTTAATTTGAGTTCCACTTCTAAGGGTGATGAGACAAACATTTCCCTTATCCATAGTGTTAACTACTTGTTGACAGGGTAGCTTACCAGACCCATGACTTTGGATTTCACCCACCGAGTTGGCGGGTTGGTATAATTGGGTTTTTTACCTTGTATGGAAGATTGGGTGGTTATTTAGAATTTTATATTGTTGACATCCATTTTTTTATCATGTCTTCTAGGCTAGGTTTAGGTATTGTTGGGGGTTGTTGGAAATTAATTTGTGGAGGTGGATGGTTTTTTGGTGGAGGTGGATGATTACTAATCTACCCTGGTTGGTTCTATGGTTGATGAGGTTGGTTTGGATGCACACTTGACTGTTTTCTTGGTTTTCCTTCAACCCAAGGTTGAATGGATTTTATGGTTCTTTCCTAATGGGTTGGTTATAGGGGTGTCCTAGAAAAAAGGACTCATAAATCTCAAATGTTTATCTCAATTGAGGTAATTGGTCGTAATATTGGGTGTCAGAAGAATAGATTCCATAATGGATGTGAAACACCCCAAGATTTCATATTACATTATTTCTTCAAAGTAATTCAATAACTTGCACTACACACAACACCGAGTTCTAGCGCACCATGACTTACCAAACTAGCTATTCAAAAGTGGTTATGAATAGTATTAATATAATTTTAAACATTATATAATACTTATAATTTTAGAATCTATATTGTGAGTTTCTTAGACATAATGTAAGAACAAATTCGTTTTTTTCAGATAAGAGAAGTATTTTTCAAAAAAATGCAATTTTACCGCCTTTTAATGGAGAACCCTATTTAAATACAATATTTGAAACTTTTATATATTCAATTTTACAAAATAAACTTCTTCTTTAGAATAGGGACATAATAATTTAGTTTCAATAAATTTTTGGTGTTTTTCTGATAACTTTCATATTTGGGTGAATAATGAAAAATACTATTTTTTAACTGAAAACAACTTTTTTAATCAAAATAATTTATAGTATTAGATTATACATTTTAATGGTTTGGAAGTATAAATAGGTTATATTTTTACCATTTAATCTAATTCTGGTCATTTTAAGTAATTTCACTTTGAAATTGGACATAAACAAGTGTCAATCTTTTGATAGTTATTATTTCTTAAAAATACGCTTTTTGGTCTTGACAATGGGAATTAATTTTAAATTAATAAATGCAGATTCTATGACTTGAATTTGGTAAAATGGACTTCATTTTTGAATTCATAATATTAAAATTATCTTAGGTTAATGTTTTGGTATTTTTCTGAAAACTTTCAATTTTTGATGAATAGTGAAAAACACTGTGTTATTATTTAAAACTGACTTTTTATTTAAATAATTATTTATTTTATTTAAATTTATTTTAAGTAAATATATATATATAATACTTATATAAGTTCAATGTAATTAATTGGAGTCATTTTATAATAAAACTATATGTATAAAAATTTATCGAACGTTTTACCGACTTTTACCCACCTCCTAGGAGCATTTGCAAATTTGCATAAAACTTAATTTTACCACTTTTGTGAGTTGAATTTCAAAAAAAATGACAGACACGGTTGATATCAGCAAGTAAAATATGTTTCAATAAGATGAAAATATTTTTTTTTGAATAGTAACTTTTGACTTTTATTTACCACAGTTAAAAGTAAATAGGGTAATTAAGGGAAAAATGATATCATAATTACCCTAACACATGTCCTAATTCTATTGAATAAGTGTAATTCGACCAAAAACAACCTTAGGAATAAAATATGATCCTCTAGGTCCACTTGGATTAGATTAGGACATTTATTATTATTTAATTTAAAGAAGAGTTAAAAGTGTTATATTCAAAGTTTAATAACTAAACCATTTTTAATATAGAGTTACAGATAATATAAATTAGACTATAAATATTAATTGGAAAGATACAAAGATTTAATATATAATGGTATTTTATTTTTAATTTTTATACATTAAATAATTTAATTTATTTATGAAACAATGATGATGTAGTAATTACCTTATTAATGAAATATTAAAATAATTAATATTATAAATACAAAAATAAATGTAATTTGAGACTTTTTATGAATTACACTAATTTTCCAGGTTAATATGACATGTTAGGGTTGATTAAATGCATTTGTTTTTGAAGTAATAATGTTTTTATGAATTTAGAAAAAACAAAATACTAAATAGTGTCAAAATTGACAAAAAAGAGTTTTTAAAACAAATATTATATTATTAATTGTTATTCTATTCTTAAAAATATAAGGTTCAGAAAATGGGCTTAAATACTATTATATATGTCATTAATGAACCACTCGGGGTTCTCTTGGAAGTTTATAGTAAGTTTATTAACCATATAATATAAAAATACAAAGAGACATGGTAAATGTCAAACTATTTAACTAAGAGGTAAATATAAAAGATAAGGTTAATATAGTGACCCGGACCTGTCTAAAACCTATTGGTTGAGTGTTGTTTGACCCATATCCACCTTATACTTTAAATAATTCATTTTGGATCCATTATAAACCGAAAAGTATTTTATTATAAAATAATATTTTAAGTTTTTTCTAAGGTTCCCCTCACCCCTCTTATAAAAGGGCACTTCCCCTTCTCTCAAATTCACACCTCCAAAGCCATTTCGCTCGGCCAACCCCTGCCCAAATATCCTACCAAATATACTACCTTCATCCTATAGGCCTTACTTTGATCATAAAGCCAACATAAGGAGCCCGTTTGATCAAATCAAAAGGAAGAACCCGAAGAAGAGGTAATAATTTCACCACCCTCTTTCAAGTTCTTTTCTTCTTCCACTTACTATTTATTTGTTATTACTATACCAAAATAATAAATCCAGTACCTTATATATTCTATGATTTTATTATAAATATTTCACCACCATATTCATTATTCTATCCATCCTATTAATGATAATGTCATTATACGTGTGTACGTACGGCTTACCGTCTACATATCGTGGTGTAATTTGTTATTCAACACTATGTTATTTGGATGGATATAATGATGATTAATATGTATATAAATAATTAAAATAACATGATAATGTCTCTGTAAAATTAATATTCCATCCAATTCCACACCTTTAAGGAAATGATATTTTCGCTCGTGCGTACGTACAGATATATATTACTAAAATATATATTACTAATAAGTGTGTAATATATGAAATAATAATGATAATAGAGATATATATATGTATTTATTTATGTACTTACATATATCATATTCACTTACTTCCATTCAATACGATATGAATATAGAAACAGCGTTTTTGTGTACGTATGACCTACCGTCTCCATAAACAGTGTTTTCCATTTCATATATCTATCTATTATAAATATTTATATTATAAATATATATTATATATAAATAAAGGTTTATATTCTAGAATTATTTAAATCATTATCTAAATTATACAATCAATAATAACAAGTTAAAACGCATACGATAAAGAAAGCGATTATTACCTGAAATGTTAATTTAACATGGAAATCATTATTAAATGGGTAGTATAAAGTCATAAATGAATCATGAATGATATAATAAATATGAATATGGTTCTTTTATAATTTAATAAAATACTATGGTCATTATACAGGAGGCTAAATGTACCCTCAACCAAAGGAAAGTGCAATCTAAGGGTTAATTTCACAATCTCTTTATTATCTGAGGTTGTTTTTACGTAAGTATCTACTGGGAAATATTTATTATCCATGTACATGTTTCATGAAATATTTTTCATAGGGATTATTTTAAGGTAATTTTTACTAAAACATCATTTTAAATGTTTTAAATATTTATTCCTCTAAATCATTCTCATTAATGTCCGTGTTTTCAAAATGGTTTTTAAGGATTTATCTATATGAACATGAATGTTATTAAAATGTTAATTCCTTTCAAACATTTCAAAATGGTATGGGACACTTTGATTCAAAAATGTATTTAAATGTCTTCCTTTCTAAATTGTGTGACTTATAAATGTTTTCATGAAAAAGGGATATTTCTCTCAAAGAGTTTTACAAATCATTTTCATCTATGTCAACATCCTTTGATGGATTTTAAACTTGTTTGAAGTTGATTTATTATGATACAAAAATTCCATATTTTATTGGAGTTTTTTTTATATGTTTGATTTTGGATGTGTTATTTTTATACCATTCATGGTTTATGGATAATGTATTGAAATTTCACATGCTAGTTTTAATACGAATGTTTATGTTATGTTTAAACCTTTTCATATGAGGAATTAATTGGACTTAGTAAGTGACGGGTGGAGCCTGCTATAGCTCCTTGATGCATCGGTAGGTCTCATGAGACAAACTAGTGTCTTTTCACAAGGCCTTGACAAAATCTTATTTGTAGTCTTGGCACAAGGCCTTGACTATGTGGTTATGAAAGTCTGGCATTATGCATTTCATCGTTATGAAAGTGGCTATTTATATTGCATTTGATTATTAGACTAGTAGAATATCCATGTGAGTAAGTAAATGGCCTTATTGTTATTTTTATTTTCCATATTATGATTAAGTTTACATTGAAAATGATTTTGTTTTAGTTTTATACATTTCCTTAAATGTTTATGCTTATTTATAAATGTTTTCGCTATATTGTTATTCTTACAGAGTATTTGAGCTCACCTGTTTCTTATGTTTTATTTTCCCAGGATCCCAAGAAGTGTTTTATGTTTGATATGCAGGGTTATTCTAAGGGAACAATTTAATTCTCAAAGGATTTTTTTGTATGTTAGAAAGTGTAATGTAATGTTCATGCATGCAATCCATTTTCAAAGACTACTAAACTAATCAGTATTTCGGGACTTGATTCCTTATAATCATGCTAATGTATTAAAATAATGCACCGAATCTGGGCTTCTGGGGTCGGGGCGTTATAGTTGGTATCAGAGGAGGTTTAGCAATAACCTTGGAAACTAGATTTAGATAAACTCTGATTAGACCACATTACCCTAAGAAAGAATGTGAGGATTAGTATAGAAAAACTTCCTAGAATTTTGGTAAGGTAGAGATTTTGTGAGTTTTCCATGCAATACATCCCTGTCTAGATACGATCAGATAGAGGAGGCTCTGGCACAGATATACCTAGGGGTAAAAACTGAAAACACTGCTTTGATCTAGACTCTAATGAGAACTGGTGCACAACAACGGACCTTACTGCACTCTTGGTTACGACACTCCTGAGGGATATGCATAGGATAATCCACATTTTCATTACAAGCCATTATGAAGGATTTAGAAGTAAATACTTCCTCAAAGAAAACATTTTTATTATTATGGATTATATCCATAAACTATTGAATTTACATTAGGTATTTTACAAGTTTGGAATTATGAATTACGATTCATAAACTGGCCTAATGTATTCCATTGTTAAGAAATGGCACCTAGTAGAAAGAATGAGAACTCCAGTAATACATATGATCAAAAAAGTAAAAAGTAATCATATATTTCCTTGTATTAAGACAACATTTACAAGGTAAATAGTATCCCACATATTCTCAACATATGAAGAAATAGTATCATGTGTTAATATGATAAGTAAATAATTCTCTGAGTCATATGGCTTTGAAGGTAAGCAAGAGAAGAAAAGGATGGTAGAGAGAAAGATGGATAAAGGGAAGAGGGGAAAGAAGTATTTTCTCATATGTGATAAATGTGGAAATAATCACCTTGGTAAATGCTTGAATGGAATGAGAGTTTGTTATATGTGTGGATAAAAAGGACACCAAGTACGTGGTTGCAAGGGTAAGAAAAGGGTTTCAAATGTAAAATTATTCATCTGGAAGGTGTTGGGACACTACGTGAATTAATGTCCCAGTCATCAGAGTATACCTCAAAAGATGCTATTGGATAATAATCAAGTTATGATACTACCTCAGATGAATAGGAATGACTAGTGTTCTTATGTTGTTATTATAGAATTATTTCATTTGAGTGTTGTATCAACAATATACTAGTTATATGAATTATGGAGATAAATAAGGATTTTATTGCAATACTATTTTATTAAGGATTTGAGATTATATAGTTCTAATAAAAGAGACTTAATAGTAAGCTGTACTTTCTAGAAAATACATGGTTGAAGGAAAGGTAATCCTTAATATGGTCCTGATAATGAGGTAGTGATTTTGGAATGAGAGATGTTTGATTTGGATAAAATATATTGGATATTCTTGACTTCCTTGGAACTAATTAATAGTTTGTTTATTTCATCATTGTTGGAATATTCAAAATTTTTGTATATAAGGAATATATCTAGTATTATATAAAGGATAAGGGAGCATGAATGTAATCAATAAGTTTTTACGGTCATTTCGAGTGTTACCATGTTTTAAAATAATACATAAAGAACGCGTTCACATGTTATTATGTGGCCAAAAGGATCTTCATTGTGTTTAACTTCCTTATAAATTTTGGACTATGAGTTTTGATAAAAGTATTTTGGATAAGTCTAAAGGTTGTAATGGATTATGTTTGAAATTGGATACTATTGATAATGTTATTTTTGGATTTTTATAAAAAGGACAACACGCAGATCGTGTGACAATCTGTCACATCGGACAAAGCTGTGGGAATCGAACCCACAACTATAGTGCGATTGGGATTTATCACCTACCACTGGACTACGTGAAGTCCCTGTATTGTATAATATAGTTTTTTTAAAGGTTCTGATAGGTGAATTATAAATTCATTATTATTTTTTGGAACTCTATACGATTAGGATAAATAGAGTTTTTTTTAATCTTTTGGAGTGAAAGATGAGTTTGTGGTAGGAATTAGTTGAAGTATTAAACTCTACTTGTCAATTATATATATATATATATATATAATTTTTTTTCTTCTTATTCTATGAGTAAATTAATTCTTAAACTTTAGGGAAGGGATATTAAAACCAAAAAATGTGTTATCATAATACCTTATGTTTTGTTGAACCGATGGTATTTTAAATCATCATAGATTGATGGATTTGAGGCCCTCAATTTTACACTTGTTTGTGATTGATTAACTCAATCAATCCATGTAAATATTTACGTTTTTCCTCTAATTATGTGTCTCTAATTTCCACCAATTTTCTCCTAATCGAGATCATAATTTTTTTGTGACTCTTTCATTTCCATTTTCCTATTATTAAGACTAAATTTTATTAACCCAATTTCCGATGTGGGTTTTCCCATAAAGTTATTTTCTATTTTAAACCATTTATTTTCGAAAAACAAATTCAAATTGCGAGGATGCAATTTATTGAAGGAGGGAAGAATGTAACACCCCAAGATTTCATAGTACGTTATTTCTTCAAAGTAATTCAATAACTTGCACTACATGTAACATCGAGTTCTAGCGCACCATGAATTACCAAGCTAGCCATTCAAAAGCGGTTATGAGTAGTATTAACAGAATTTTGAACTTTATATAATCCTTATAATTTTAGAACCCATATTGTGAGTTTCCTAGATATAATGTAAGAACATCTTCTTAGGGATTAATTATACATTCTTTTGAGATGTTAGTCTCTCCCGCTCGGTGAGAGTTCCGTCCTGGGAAATCCTAGGGTTTCTTCCCTGACCTGGTGGGGACGGCGTCTGATTCAACCCTCTTTGAAGCACGATTTGTGCTCATTCTAACCAGTCGAAGCCGGATTTTCTCTTCCCCTCAGAAAGCGCGAGTCTAGAACCCTAGTCGAAGCACGTTTTCCTGCTCAGAGATTGGCGCCCTCCGTTGTGGATTTCCGGCGACCGGCGTCAATTTCTGTGGATCTAGCCTCAGGCGAACTGAGGCATAACCCCTTTTTTCCAGAATCTGAGGACTGTGTTTGGAGAAACTGTGGCGACGTCAGAGTTGGATTTGGTGAAATTGTGGTGACGCTTCTGGTTTGTTCGTCTACACAACGACGAATCTGGTACGAGAAGGCCTGGCGCAAGGTTCATGGATAACCGATAGTGGTGCTTTGGCGTCACCTCGATAGATCCGTAGAAGACGCATCTTTGTGCGCGACTATGTGGTGAGTCTTCTCGGATTGAGAAGGATTGGACGGGAGGGTCAGGTTCTCCTGGATTGCGGAGCAGAAGCGTTGACTTGTCGCGATGCTTAACCGATAGTGGTGCTCTGACAAAATCATGTCGCAAAGCCTGAAAGCTTGGTGAGTCTCTTCTGGTTGAGTGCTGCTTGGCGGAACACTAAGACATTTTGCAATGATACTCTGCAAAGACCCTGTGTGAAGCACTGATGGCGAAGTGAGCTTTCAACGTCGTGAAGCCCCTGGGCGAAATCACTTCGCGAAGCTCCAGAGCGAAGACACTTAGAGACGCCACTGTGAGAAGCCCCTGCGCGGAGCCCAGCCGCGAAGGTTTTTCACGAACCCCTGCCGTGAAGCTCGGCGTGAAGCCCCTGTGCGAAGCGCCTGCGCGAAGATACTGTGCGATGTCCCTTTGCGGCGTTAAGTTCCTTTTGCGGCGCGAAGTTCCTCTGCGGCATGCGAGGTCACTTCGCGAAGTCCCTTTGCGGCGCGTTGTCCCTCTTCAGCGTGTGAGGTCACTTCGCGAAGACACAGAGCGAAGTGCCTGTGCGAAGCGCCTGCGCGAGCCCCAGCGCGGAGGCCGGGCTAACATTTTCTGTGTTGGTCCGGAAGACTCTCTCGGGCCAGGGACCCCTGTTGGGCCGGACATCCCACCGAATTCGATAACAGTTTTTTTTAGACGACCCCTCCGGTGCCACGCACAGATGAACGTAGAGGACCTGCTTTTCAAGGACATGATTCTATAAGGGAGTTTGGGAGCTATCCGAACATAACACTGAGGACCTGATTCTTCTTCAAATTTTGTGGCTTGCACTATGGAGGAAGACTTGTTGAACCAATGGAAGAACCTTGCTTTGACAGATAAAGAAAAAGCGACAATTGAAACCCAGAGAAATGAAAATACCACTTTGACAAAACGTTTGGCACTTCTTGTTATCGGTAGAATTATGACCAAGGTATCGATCAACCAAAAGGCCCTCAGGAACACCCTGTAAAAGCTATGGAAATTGGAAGCTGGAGTGTCTATTCGGGAAGTCGAGAACAATATACTTGTATTTGAGTTCTTTAGTGACAAAGACAAAGACAAATTTCTCAAAGGTCGACCCTGGTCCTTCGATAATCAGCTCATCCTGATGGAAGAACTTAAAGTGGGAGAAGAGATCCAGAACTGTGAAGTTACTCGATCCCCCTTCTAGGTAAGAATTAAAGGAACTTTGTTTCATGGGAGAACAACACGTGTGATGACAGAAACTGGAGACCAGATTGATCAATTCTTGGAGTGGGACTGCTCAGACCCAATCCAATGGGGGCCCCTGGTTCGGATAAAAGCTGAGGTCGATGTGTCAGAACCCCTGATGAGAGGCATGTTTCTGAAAATTGAGGACTTTAATATCTGGATCTCGTTCGAATTCGAGAAACTACCAATCTTCTGCTTCTATTGCGGACGCATCAGCCACATTGAGAAAGCGTGTGATTCAAAGACAGATAATAGCGATGTCTGTATTATCTTACAGTACGGCCTATGGCTCCGGTACAAGGTGCTCACAGAGGCCTATATACCTGAGGCGGAGAGACAAATGGATCGTGACCGCCTCACGACAGCACACATGAGGTGACCAGATCCTGGAAAATCTACGGCCATTAAGAAGGTACCACCAGTTTTCCCTAAAGAGTACCCAGCTGATCTTTGGGGAGCTGGAAGCGCCTCCCAGGATAGTATTTCCAAATGCAATGATGGGACCCGATAGGAAAATCACTCGATTCAGGGTCATACCAACTTGAACATTGATCCCACACCACCGGTTTTCACGAGTGTTGCTGCAATTGAGCCGGTACCTAAACCAAAAGAACCACCAGAGAAAAGCCCGATGTTGAAACATGTGCCCTTTGAACTGCCTGATGCTGAGCAGACATCAGATATGGTAATGACTGGAGTCGTTCTACAAACTGATTATGGGATGATAGATGCCACATCTTCAGGTCATGTTACTCATCGAATGCGGAAAAGGGAACATAGTGGTGGTAGAGGTGGATTTTCGGGGAACCCTAATCCAGGGGATCTGAAACGGTGAATCGAGTCTAGTGGTTCGATTACAAGCTCCACCAAAAGGAGGAAAGCATCAGCTACTTCACCGACCCCAGATGAATCAAAGGCAGAGGCGGGTAAGGCCCAGCCCCGCCTGGAGCAATGATTACGTTATGCTGGAACCGTCATGGGCTTGGCAACCCACGTACGGTTCGTATGCTTCAGCGTCATTGCACTCAAAGTCGCCCTAATATGGTTTTCCTGTCCGAAACCATATTGGAAAACAAGGACACCACAAATCTTGCACTAAAATGTGGTTTCCAGGGATGTCTCCCGGTTCCCCGACAGGGTCATTCAGGGGGTATATGTCTTCTTTGGAAAGAAAATGTTGATATCAGGATTTTATCCTTCTCCCAGCGACACGTGGCAGCAGCCATTTATGATTCCCACAACCCCCCTGGACTTTTGTGGACTTTTATGGTTGGTCTTCCCAGACTGAAAAGTGGAAATCGTGGGACCTCCTTTGTAAGCTCCGTCGTGATCTTCCAATCCCTATTCTGTTTGGAGGGGATTTTACGAGATTCTCTTTCAGAAGGAGAAAAGAGGTGGAGTTGTGCGATCCTCCTCTTCAATGTCAGATTTTAAAGAAGCTATTATTAAGGCGGAGTTGGTGGATCTGGGATATGCGGGTAATCCATTCACATGGTTCCGAGGTAGTTAAGATGGGAACCGTATCGCTGAACGTCTTGATAGATTCCTTGGCTCAAAGGATTGGATGAACCTTTACAAAATGTACCACATCAGACACCTCACGCTCAACTGCTCGGATCACTTCCCGATTGTCATCAATTTCACCCATGATGAGCGCTCTACAAAAACCTGGAAACCATTCAGGTTTGAAATCTTCTGGTCAAAAGATCGCGAGTGCGAAGAGGTTATCCGTTCAGGCTGGAAGAGTGGGCAAGCTGATGTTAGAACCAATCTTCACCAAGTGGCATCTGATCTGAATACATGGAGCTTCTCTAAATTATGTCACCCTGATCGGCAATGCAATTTTCTTGAGAGGAAACTATGATCTATTCTCAGCAAACCCCCAACTAGCAGCATACTATCCAAAATCAGCGAAACCCAACGAGAGATGGATACTTCCTTGCGCATCAAGGAAGTTTTCTGGGCTATGCGAGCACGCGATATCCATATTGTAGAAGGGGACGCTAATACCCGGTATTTCCATCATAAATATTCATCTATACGTCGAAAAAACTTTATTTCCTGCATATTAAAACCAGATGGAAGTAAGGAGTCATATGTAGGGGGAAACCAAGAAGTGTTCTTGAGCTATTTTCAGGAGCTCTTCTCAACAGGACAATCCAACATTTCTGTTGAGATAGAGGATTGCATTACACTCGTGATTTCTAATGAGATTAATAGATAGCTTTCCAAAGAAGTGACCGATGATGAGACACTTCAGGCATTAAAGAAAATCCACCGTACGAAGGCCCCGGGTCTGGACAGTTTCCATGACCTCTTTTTCAAGAATTACTGGCACATAATTAGTTTAGACATCTGCAATCTGATGAGGAATATTTGGGCAGGTAAAACGGAACTATCTACTTTTAATGAAATAGTACTTATCCTCATTCCCAAGATGAGAAATCCGCTGGTAGTCTCGGACTTTCGACCTATCAGTCTGTGCAATGTCTCGTATAAGATCTTCTCAAAGATCCTGGCTAATCGTCTACGTCCATGGTTGCCCGACATCATCTCGGAGAACCAAAGTGCTTTGTGGCAAAAAGATTAATCACTGATAATGCCATTATAGCTCATGAAGTTTTTCATTCCATGAAAACACAATCACAAGTGAAGAGAGGTATCATGTCTTGGAAATTGGACATGGCTAAGGCCTATGATAAAGTGGAGTGGAACTTCCTCAGATTCTTGATGCTTAATATGGGTTTCTGCACCAAATGGATTGACATGATCATGCATTGCGTCTCGTCTGTGTCCTTCCGTATTAATGTCAACGGGGTTCTCACCCGAGGCTTCTCCCCATCCCGTGGACTTCACCAGGGATACCCTCTTTCACCTTTCCTTTTTATTTTAGTGGCTGATGTATTCTCTAACCTCCTTTCCAGGATAGCCTCCTCTCACAGAATTCATGGGGAGAAAGTGTTCCACAAGGTTCCTCCGGTCTCCCACCTCTTCTTTGCCGATGATTGCCTTCTTTTTTCCAGGGCTACCCATAATGAGTGTACCGCCATCTACCAGGTGATTCAACAGTATGAGCAGGCTTCTGGACAAACGATCAACCAGGGAAAATCAGAAATTCCATTTAGCTCTGGAGTCCCTCCACCCAAAATAGAAGAACTCTGCTCTATAGCGGGCATCTCTATGGTGGAAAAGAATCAGAAGTATCTTGGGCTCCCGATAGTGGTTGGTCGGTCAAAGAAAGAAATTTTTACAGCTATTGTGGATCGAATTGAGAAAAAAATCCATGGATGGGCCCCAAAAAAATCTCCAAATCCGGGAAGGAAACTCTCATCAAGGCGGCTCTTCAATCTGTTCCCAGATATTTGATGTCTATATTTAAGCATCATGCCGTGGTGATTACCCAGATTCACTCTAGCACATCCAACTTCTGGTGGGGTCGAAATGATGGCAGAAATAAAGTCCACTGGATCGCCTGGCCTTCACTTTGCCAACCCAAATCCGAAGGCGGAATGGGCTTCCGGGACCTTTCTCTTTTTAATGATGCACTGCTAGCTAAACAAGGATGGTGCATTATTAATCACCCATCATCTCTCTGCGCGCGAGTTCTCCGGGCGAAATATTTCCCACATAAGGATTTCCTGGACTCCCATCTTGGCTATCGACCCAGTTTTCTCTGGAGAAGTATTTGGGGTGCTTGAAATCTTCTAAAGAAAGGACTGGGATGGAGGATTGGAAATGGTTCAATGGTTAACATTTGGACTGATCCCTGGCTCATTGATTCGGCAGGCGTGAAGGCATCATCTCCTATACATCCAGGCTCCAAACACGCCACTGTCTGATGTCTTTTTGATGGTCAGGGGGCGGGATGGTGCAAGGAAAAACTCTACTCGTGGTTTAATGAGAGGGACAGAAGGATTATACTGAGTATACCCTATGTTCCAGACATAGGTCCAGACCATCTCTACTGGAACAATGACACTTCAGGAGCTTACATGGTGAAATCTGGCTACCGGCTCGCTCTTGAAGCTCGAATAACTGAAGGGGATGCGAGGCCCTAGAAATCAATTTGGAAACTCAATGTTCCCCCTAAAATCCGCTTTTTATGGTGGCAGGTGTGCACTAGTATCCTTCCTACTAAGAGTCTCCTAGCCTACCGACACTTTTCAAACGACAACTCATGCCCCTTCTGCCCTGGTGTCCCTGAATCCCCTCTTCATGCTCTCATTCAATGCCCTGGGGCTCATGAGGTTTGGAATTACTGGGGATCTTCCACGAATCTTTTCCTGGACGCTGCCACGGATCTTCCTTCTCTCATGATGCGCTGGTGCTCCTCCTTTTCACCAGTTAAAGAAGGCTCCTTGTGCATTTTGACCTGGATTATCTGGGATCGGCGGAACGAATCCATTTTCAATCTTTTTCGTAGGCCCCCCAGATTTTGGATTGACCAGGCAGCATCTTGGATTGCGAGTTAGCAGCACCACACTGAGCAGCAAATATTGTTCACCCCCTCTCTTCACTCCCAACAGTGGTGCCCCCCTCCGGAAGGGACTATTAAGATTAATGTGGATGCCTCTCTTCCTAAGGATGGACCTGTTGGACTAGGTTTGTTGGCCCGGGGCAACCATGGAAATATTTTTGCACCCAAACATGAATCACACCAAGCACCTTGGGAGCCCTCCGTCGCGGAGGCCGCCGCCATCCTTGCTGGGCTAAATCTTGCAAAAGACCATGGATGAGACTCCATTCACATCAAATCAGATAGTCTCACCATCATCAATGGCATCAATATCAATAACGGTGGGCTACAATATTTTGGATCCATCACTCGAAGTATTCACTCTCTCAGGCAAAGCTTCACATCCTGCATTTTTTCATTCATAAAAAGGGAAGAGAACGAGGCCGCTCACCAACTAGCAGCCGCTAGCCCTCCTTACGATGATTCGCTCTGGCTTGATCACTTCTCACCTTGGTTATATGATTTTCTTTCTGCTGATCTCTATCTTTAATGAATCCATCTTATTGTCAAAAAAATGTAAGAACAAATTCATTTTTTCTGATAAAAGAAGTATTTTCCAAAAAAAATGCAATTTTACCGCCTTTTAATGGTGAACCCTCTTTAAATCCAATATTTGAAACTTTTATATATTCAATTTGACAAAATAAACTTCTTATTTATAATCGGGACATAATAATTTAGTTCTAATAAATTTTTTCTGTTTTTCTGATAACTTTCATATTTGGTTGAATAGTAAAAAATACTATATTTTAATTGAAAACAAATTTTTAATCAAAATAATTTATAGTGATAAATTATAAATTTTAATGGTTTGGAAGTATAAATAGATTATATTTTTACCATTTAATCCAATTCTGGTCATTGTAAGTAATTTCACTTTGAAATTGGACATAAACAAGTGTCAATCTTTTGATAGTTATTATTTCTTAAAAATACGCTTTTCAGTCTTGAAAACGGGAATTAATATAAAATTAATAAATGCATATTCAATTTTTTTAATTTGGTAAAATGGACTTCATTTTTGAATTCAGAATATCAAAATTATCTTAGGGTAAAATTTTGGTATTTTTTTTGAAAACTTTCAATTATTGATGAATAGTGAAAAACATTGTGTTATTATTTCAAACCGACTTTTTATTTAAATAATTATTTATTTTAATTAAATTTATTTTAATTAAATTTAATTTAAGTTAAAATATATATATATATATATATAATACCTATATAAGTTCAATGTAATTAATTGGAGTCATTTTATAATAAAATTAGATGTATAAAAATTTATCGAACGTTTTACTGTCTTTTACCCACCTCCTGGGAGCATTTGCAAATTTGCATAAAACTTAATTTTAACACTTCTGTGAGTTGAATTTAAAAAAAACTGATTGACATGGTTGATATAATTAAGTAAAATGTGGTTCAATAAGATGAAAATAATTTTTGTTTAATAGTAACTTTTGACTTTTATTTACCACAGTTAAAAGTAAATAGGGTAATTAAGGGTAGAAATGATATCATAATTACCCTAACACGTGTCCTAATTATATTGAATATGTGTAATTCGACAAAAAAACATTAGGAATAAAATATGATCCTTTAGGTCAACTTGGATTAGATTAGGACATTTATTATTATTTAATTCAAAGAAGAGTTAAAAGTGCTAAATTCAATGTTTAATAACTAAACCATTTTTAATATACAGTTACAAATAATATAAATTAGACTATAAATATTCATTAAAAATATAAAAATACTTCCTATATAATGGTATTTCATTTATAATTTTTAGACATTAAATAATTTAGTTTATTTATGACACAATGACGATTCAGTAATTACCTTATTAATGAAATATTAAAAAAATTGATATTATAAATGCCCAAATAAATGTAATTTGAGACTTTTTATGAATTACACTAATTTTCTAGGCTAATATGACATGTTAGTATTAATTAAATGATTTTTTTTCGAAGTAATAATGTTGTTATGAATTTAAAAAAAACAAAATACCAAATAGTGTCAAAATTGACATAAAAGAGTTTTTAAAACAAATATTATATTATTAATTGGTATTCTTTTTCTAAAAATATAATGTTCAGAAAAAGATCTTAAATACTATTATATATTTCATTAATGAACTACTTGGGGTTCTCTTGGAAGTTTATAGTAATTTTATTAACCATATAATATAAAAATACAAAGAGACATGGTAAATGTCAAACTATTTAACTAAGAGTTAAATATAAAAGATAAGGTTAATATAGTGACTCAAACCTGTCTAAAACCTATTGGTTGACTGTTTTTCGACCCATCACCACCTTAGACATTAAATAATTCATTTTAAATCCATTATAAACCGAAAATTATTTTATTATAAAATAATATTTTAAGTTTTTCCTAAGGTTCCCCTCACCCCTCTTATAAAAGGGCACTTCCCCTTCTCTCATATTCACACCTCCAAAGCCATTTGGCTCGGCCAAAACCTACCCAAATATCCTCTAAACTATCATACCTTCATCCTAGAGTCATTCCTTGGGTCAGAAAGCCAACATAAGTAGCCCTTTTGATCAAATCAAAAGGAAGAACCCGAAGAAGAGGTAATGATTTCACCACCCTCTTTCAAGTTCTTTTCTTCTTCCACTTAATCTTTCTTTGTTATTACGATACCAAAATAATAAATCCATTACCTTATATATAATATAATGTTATTATAGATATTTCACAACAATATTCATTATTCTATCCATCCTATGAATGATAATGTCACCATGTGTGCGTACGTACGGCTTACCATCTCCACGTTGTGGTGTAATTTGTTATTCAACATTGTGTTATTTGGATGTATATAATGATGAGTAATATGAATATAAATAATGAAACTAACATGATAAGGTCTCTGTAAAATTAATATACCATCCAATTCCAAACATTTAAAGAAATGATATTGTTGCTCGTGCGTACGTATGGATTACCGTCTCCACGACGCGATGAGATTCATTTCCACGTTCACCATTCATCGAGGAAAAATATATATTACTAATAAGTATGTAATATATGACATAATAATGATAATTGATATATATATATTTATATATATATATGTATTTATTTACTTATATATATCATATTCACTTAAATCCGTTCAATACGATATGAAAACAGAGACAACGGTTATGCGTATGTATGGCATACCGTCTCCATAAATGGTGTTTTTCATTTCATATATCTATCTATTATAAATACTTATATTCTAAATATATATGATATATAAATAAATGTTTATATTATTTAATTATTTAAATCATTATATAAATTATGTGATCAAGAATAACAAGTTAAAACACGTACGATAAAGAAAGCGATTATTACATGAAATGTTAATTTAACATGGAAATCATTATTAAATGGGTATTATAAAGTCATAAATGAATCATGTATGATATAATAAATATGAATATGGTTTTGGTATAATTTAATAAAATACTATGTTTATTATACACGAGGTTAAACGTACCCTTCACCAAAAGAAAGTGCAAGGTAAGGGTTAATTTCACAATCTCTTTATTATCCGAGGTTGTTTTTACATAAGTATCTACTAGGGGATATTTATTATCCATTTCCATGTTTCATGAAAGATTTTTCAAAGGAATTATTTTTAGGTACTTTTTACTAAAACATCATTTTAAATGTTTTAAATATTTATTCCTCTAAATCATTCTCATTAATGTCCATGTTTTCAAAATGGTTTTTAATGATTTATGTATATAGACATGAATGTTTTTAAAATGTTAATTCCTTTAAAAAGTTTCAAAGTGGTATGGGAAAATTTTATTCCAAAATGTCTTTAAATTTCTTCATTTCGAAATTGCGTGACTTTTAAATGTTTTCATGAAAAATGGATATTTCTCTCAAATGTTTTTACAAATAATTTTCATCTATCTCAACATCCTTTGATGGATTTTAAACTCTTTTGAAGTTGATTTATTATGATACAAATCTTCCATATTGTATTGAAGATTTTGTGATATGTTTGACTGTTGATGTGTTATTTTTATACCATTAATGGTTTATGGATAAATTATTGACATTTAGTATGCTAGTTTTAATACGGATGTTTATATTATGTTTAAACCTTTTCATATGAGGAAGGAATTGGACTTAGTAAGTGACGGGTGGAGCCTGCTATAGCTCCTCAATGCATCGGTAGGTCTCATGAGACAAACTATTGTCTTGGCACAAGGCCTTGAAAAAATATTATTTTTTTTCTTAGCACAAGGCCTCGACTATGTGGTTATGAAAATCAGGCATTATGCATTCTATCATTATGAAAGTGGCTATTGATATTTCATGTGATTATTCAACTAGTAGAATATCCATGTGAGTAAGTAACTGGAATTGTTTTGATTTATATTTTCCATATTATGATGGATTTTATATTGAAAAGTCGTTTTTTTAGTTTTATAAATTGCCTTAAATGTTTATGCTTATTTATGAAAGTTTTGCTATATTGTTATCCTTACTGAGTATTTGAGATCACCCTTTTCTTATGTTTTATTTTCCCACAATCCCAAGAAGTGTTTTATGTTTGAGATGTAGAGTTAATCTAAGGGAACAATGGCATTGTCAAATAATTTTTTTGTTTTGTATGTTATAAAGTGTAATGTAACGTTCATGCATGTAAACTATTTTCCAAGACAACTAAAATGATTGCTCTTTCGGGACTTGATTCCTTGTAATCATGCCAATGTATTAAAATAATGCACCAAATCTGGGATTCTGGGGTCGGGGTGTTATAGGATGATAGTTGGAGATTGGTATTTCCCTTTGGAAAGTGAAATTTGTTGATCAATGGTACTTACCTCTCCAAACATCTTGTCCTCCTTCTAGAATTCAGTACTTTTCACATCATGAACCTTGAATGGGTACACTAGTCCTTAAAATGACTTGTTGAGTGTTATGTGCAATGTTCTCAATGAGGTTCCTCACAATAGTTGAGGTGTTTTCAACTAGAGAACCACCGGCAGAAGCATTAATCATGTTCTGATTAATTGTAATTAGATGTTCATAGAAATCCTGTATTAAAAGTTGATCACTAATTTATGGTGTGGAAAACATGAACAAATAATTAAATATTTTCAAGTATTCAAGAAGTGTTTCCCTTGATATTTTTTTATCCCACATATTTCTTTCCTTATAGTTTCAGTTCAAGAGGATGGGAAGTATTTTTCAAGAAAAAGGTGTTTCATGTCCACCCATCCTAAAATATGGGAATTAACATAATATAGATAATATTTTTTGGTTTCTAATAAAGATAAAGGGAATGACCTAATCTTTACTTTTTCTTCATCCAAATTATAAGGTTTTAATTTTGAACACATAGTTTGAAATTATTTTAAGTGATTATGAGGATCTTCCCCCACCAGTCCATGAAATTTTGGTAATAAGTGAATTAAGCCATATTTAATATCAAAATTGGGTGCCACACCTTGCATTTTAATATTAGTGGGTTGGATATCAAAATCATGTGAGGTTATTTATTTTTTTGTTCGATTGTTTTATCCATGGTATAAATGTTAATTTAACTTTAATAATTTGGGTCTAGAATAATAGAGTTTTATAAAAACTCAAGTGGTTGTGTGACCTCATTTAAAGGGTTGTCTTGCGTGTCTTGGTGTCGCTGACGTATTATCCTCTTCGATTCAGATTAAAAAGGAGTTATATCTCCTAAAGATGAATGATTCATGAAAATAACATACATAATAAATAAATCATAACACAAAAAGATATGTTAAGGTAGAAAATAAAACAAATAAATATTTAAAACATTTAAAAACATCTTATAAAAAACATGCACTAAAAACCAATTTTCTCCCCAGAAATGATGCCAAAATTTGAACATGTTGTCAGGAAACATAAAATTGATTATTATATAAAGATGATTATATAGTATTTGTAAGACCCTAATTAATATCTCAAGGATATTTTAAAAGGTTTAGAGTGTGTATTTATAATACGAAGTACTAAAAGGGTGATGGTTTTGAAAAACGTTTTCAGAAAAAAAACATAGTTTAAAGAGTTTGATAGTTGAGAAACCAAGTGAATTTTGAAAAATACAACATAATGGTGTTGTTTTGAATTCAATAGACACATTTAAAGTTCATTGTTCTTAGATATTCATTCAGTTTTGGAGTAATTCTTTGGTTTAAATTAATTGGAATCTTGATTAATTCCTAAGCTTTTATTTCAATGCTTGAAGAACCAAACCTTGAAAAAAATATCATATGGTCAAGGTCAAAAACATATGAATTTAATAAGATCTTCCAAATTTTATTGAAATCTCAATAAATTGGGTAATAAAAGGATTCTTATGTTTCCCAATCAGAACAACAGAAGTCACACACTTAAATCCTCACACCGACCGGTTAGAAATTAAGAGACAATCAATCACATGCATCAAAACAAGAATTAAAATATGAAATAATGTAATATACATGAAATGAAATGTTTTAAATTCCAAATACTCCAAACCAATAGCTAATAAAAGCTTAAAAACTCACTTTACATGTGTGTAGATCCCTCACAACAAATGCCCATTGTTTATCCCAACATCGAGAGGAGGAGGAAGCTTAGGTGGATCTACTTCTTCATCCTTGATCCGACTATGAGTATTGTGAGGTCCAAAACCTCCAAAGGGATAAGAGGAATCCTATGAAAATAAAAATCATATAAAATTCAATCCCTTGGTTGAACTTTAAAATGGGGTTCCCATGGATCCCTTTATACCCAAAATGGGAAGTAGTTTTGGGCACCCAATTTTGGTTAAACCCTTTATATCTCAGTTTTGGATATGTAGAAGTACATATAATGACTTTAAAAAAAGACTATAGTTATTGGTGGGCCTCTTGAATTTCTCCGTGTAAACTTTGATGGTCATTGGACACCCATATTAGGATATATTTTCAATACCCCAAACCTAACATTTGAATTAGTGTAGATTTAGTCACTTGGAAAGATCAGTTCAGATAGGCAAATAGATTTAAGAATTGGGATTCCATTTATTGATATGAGTTATATTCCACAACTTTTTGGATATGATCACAAATTTCCATCCCATTTGGAGGAACTTTTTTCAAGAAATATTGAAAACATTGGTCATGTGTCCTTGGGCTTCAATGAAGTTTAGACCATTTTAGTTCTGGATCATCTTCAGCCCTCCAAATCACCTCCTCCTACAATGAAATATCCAATAAAATTATAAAATCCATTTTTTATAGTGATAAAAATTAAATAATTGAATCAATATTTAATTTCAATTTGTTATTAAATTTTGAATTCCAAATACAGAACTATATTTAAACAGTGATGTAAGAGTGAAATAAAGCAGTGAATCGTGGTGTGATCACCCATGGATTCTTGGAGAGGTATAAAGGATCCTATGGTGATTATTTTTGGTTCACAGGAAGATGGTGGTATAGGTTTATTATTCTAGTTAATAGTGCAATCATCCTTGTTATAACATGTGGAGGACTCTAGCAGGGAGACTCAAAAGTATTGGTGATGTGAGATTGTGTCTTTTATGATGACAGTCCCAAGGGATGCTTAGAGGACGATAAAAATTAGGTATTGTTTCTAGGGATATTATTATTTTTATCAATTATTTCAAAGGTGGTTATTCATGGTTTTTATAACTCAAATTTGGAACTGTATCCTGGTGTATCAAAAAATTATCATTCCTTTTGAAGTCAATTTTGGTGGTCGGAGATGATGTGATCTGTAATAGATTTTATATCATGTTGTTTAGTTTGTTAATAAGTGAATATAAAGAAATTTATCCTTGGTGGTTTGTTATAAACATTGGATATCACTGAGTTTAAATTGGAGAAAAATGTTGTTAGATTTTGTCCCTAGTTTAGTATGATATCAAGGAGGATGTGATTCTCTTTGTATAATTATTGACCAGTTGATGAATTTGTAAAATTTTTTGGTGTTAAGGGAGTTAGATGTTGTGTGTATTTTTGAAAAGTTTTATATAGATGAGATAGTGAGAATTCACAGGAGGTCCAAGACCATCATTTATAATCAGGATGAACATTTCACCTGAAAATCCTAGGGAGGTCTTTTGTGTGAATTTTTCTTCCAATAATTTCTGTGTACTAGTTTTCATCCCCATCGGATGTCAGACGTAACAAAGCCTTTCAAAGCTGGAGAATATGTTACAAGACTATGTTTTGAATTTTTATGGAGATTGTCTGAAGCGCCTACGCTTGGTTGAGTTTTCCTATAACAATATAAACCATTATATCATTTTTATTGTTCCATTTTAGTCATTTTATTAGTGGCATTGCAGATCTTCATTATATTGGATTGAGGTTAGGGAGATGTCAGTCATAGGACCATATCTAGCAGAGATAATGATGAAGAATGTGAAGATTATTTGAGAGTGGGTGAAGTCATAATATGGTCATTATAAGTATTATACAGAGTAGAAGAGTAGACCTATATATTTTATAGTCAATGATCAAGTATTTCCAAGGGTTTCTCATCATCATGGGATGTTAATAGTTGGCTAAAGGGGCAATATTTCTCCCAAATTTATCTGTACTTTTAAGGTATTGAAGCATGTAAGTGTGTAGGAATATCAGTTAGATCATCCCACGTGGTTATAAATGGTTCATTATGTATCCATGTTTCACATATTCATTGATATCAATAGGATTAATGTCTGGTCCTTGATTAGGTAGAGTTAGATATATAAGATAAAGTGACATTCATGGAGTGACTAGTTGTGTTTTAGGATCATTAGGGGGAGTTGTTGCAATAACACCATATTTTACTGTTTCATTTTTTAGAGACATATTGTCTTAGAGGAATAAATATGGGAAAATTATTTTAAGATCCACACTTAGTACCCTGATCTATTTTGAACATTGTTTTCCTTTGATGTTGACATTTTTAATTTATATTGATTTGTTTGAAATTATTTATTTTATATGATGAATTGTATTATAGTAATGGAATTGATTCTACTTGAGAGGTATCACCCATGGAGTTTTGGATTCGACATTTGTTTCCTTTTCTATACCAGTTTTTATTCTTGAGGATAAAAATCATTTAAGGAGATGTTAGTGCCCATATTTTTCTGTGAGTGGTTAAAGAGAATGTAAAGAGGGGGTGGGTCCTTTTAAAAATTAAAGTTATAAATAAATAAATCCAATAAAATATATGATTATATAAATAAATCATGTGGTAATATCAACTTAAATCATAGTGGAAATTAAATAACAAAAATTAAATGGTTACTAGAAATTTGTTAAAGAAGTTACGAAATAGTACCCAAAGGTGAGACTATATCTCATCCCCATAAGAATGATCATGATGTTTGATTTAATAAACCCCATGGATTGAATAGGTACCAAGATACCAAAACCCTTGGTTTTAATGGAAACTAAGAACCTCTAAAACCTTTCTTTTAATGGAATTACAGGAACCTCAATCACTTGTTATAAATGAAGACTATGAACCCAAACCATTAGTTTGAATGGATAACCAATAACCAAAGAAATAAAGGGATAAAAATAATAGATGACTTGATTAATTTCTATCTCTTTACAATTTAGAGACTTTAATCTCTTTTGAAAAAATATTTGAAGATAAAAATAGAGATATATAAGTATAATAAGTGAGATATAATGGGTTAGAAAAATAGGCTTAATAGGTTGAGAGAGAAAGAGGTATAAAAATAAAGAAGAAGAATGTAGATGGAGATTTGGATGAAGAAATTTATGATCGTGTCCTTCTTAATTTGGTGTTTTGGTCTCCTTTGATGATATTTACATTGATTCACATTTCTGAAATAATGAGTAAGACAAAACTTTGATGTTATTGAGAATATCAAGAATCTGTTAGCGATCAAAGATCATTTTACATGATGCATATTGGATTTTTTTTGTATATCAATGCCTCAAAAATCCTCATTTAATATACTCTATTGGGTTCCAAAATCCAATGGGTTGATCTAAGGAATGTAAGACCCTAAAAAGATGCATTTTGACCAAAATCAATGCACTGCCAGACTAGCAGTCCTGATGGCATCAGATACACAATAACCTCTACCAAGAAACTGATGGTACTACTAAAACTATATCAAATTTTGATGGTCCTATTGGATGGCTAGTGATAACTACTAGATATCTTATGGACCTTTTAGATATTTAGTATTCTATGTTTTTCTACTAGTTAGTCGGTATCACTGTAACAACTTTCTAGTGATTCACTGCTACAAAAACAATGAAAAAATGATCGTTGAACCCATAATGATGAAAAATTTTGGTTGGATTCCTCCTTTCCATTATAAATAAATATAAAAACATAAAAAATCCATAAATTCATTAAAACAAGTTAAAAACGAATTAATTATTTTTATATCATTAAAATAATTAATCTCTAAGGCACAATAACCTGAACCCTTCCTTTGATTTTTCTTGGGAACTCAGGGAGTTCGGGGGTGTATAGTGGAATTATTAAGGGAAAAGATAATAAATGAATGTGTTCCACGGTTGAGAGATGATGTTTTGGTAATATGGTTCTTAAAACGACTATTTTAATGAGAATATATCAATTTTAGAGGTTGTGGCAGTGTTGTGAGCATGGTTAGTTGGTCATTTTGAGGAATTAGTGAAGTCAATATTAAAAATTTCTTTTTTAGTGAGTGTCCTTATAGTGATTGAGCTATTTTACTAAGCGTGAAACTTGAGGAGATCTTAGTGGAGCCTCTATGTAAAATAGAGAGAGGTGTAACACCCATGGTGATGGGTGTAGATGTGTCACACATTGTTGAGGGGAATATTGAAAAGTATAAATCCATAAATTTTGGAAGAAGAATATTATATATATATATATATATATGTATATTAATACCCCCCCACATATTACTTTTTTCATATGTGGTGTTCATCATGTTGTGGTGATGGTTGTTTCAGTGAATTTGGTGTCTTTAGGTTTGTAGATGTTTTCCTTATTAGAAATGAGAAAGGCTCAAGCACCCATGTTAGGATCTATAGTGGTGCTACATTATTTTATTGGGTATTCTTATATATTGTTTTGGATCTATGAAAATATAGGAAATGGTGATGGAAATTTAAATATTTTATAGTGAAACTTTGAATGGAGTCATAGTTGATGCCAATATGATCATTTTTGGAAACTTTACATCATGGTGTTTTTCATGCCTAATTTAAAATGTTATAATAAACTATCAATAAGACACTAGATCAACCATTTTATAGACCCTGAGTTCTGGATCTATCTTTTATCGAGGCCATGATGGTTGTTTTGGAAGTCTCATTGTTGTGTTAAAGACCCATTAAATTTTCTCTATAAATAGGGTCTAAAATTCCTTAAGTTTAACTTTTATTCCATCCCTTTGAACCTAAAATTGACCCAAGCTTTCTTTGGTGTAGTATAGTCTTGTCTCTTGCGCATATAAATCTCTTAATTCATATGGATTTACCTATTTTCATTCAAGTAATCCTCTTCACTATTACTTCTCTTTGTCCATCATTCTTCTTCTTCTCCAATGTTTTAGTAGTGAGGATTCTCTATTTTGGTCAATATATATGTTTGTTTTGATGATTTTTTATTTTATTTAGGTTCCAAGGATTTCTATTTTGTTTTTTTAATGGTTGATCATCAATTCATCCATTATTTATTGGTGTACCTAAGATATTCATATCAAGTTTGGGGATTCGATATTACTCCCTTTTTATTTTGTATAAATTGTGTGATTTTCAAGATTTTTCTTATATTGAGTGAATGAAAAGGATTGACCTAAAAAATATAACCAATATCTATCAGTTGTTTCTTAATCCATAGTAGTTGAGTGCATGCCTTTGTAGAGAATATATATTCATCTTCAGCAGTACTAAGAGAAGTACTTTCCTATTTCTTACTCAACCAACCAACACATTTCTACCCAATATAGAAATATCCACCACTTGTGGAATTTCTGTCAACCACATCTCCATCCCAATCAGTATCAGAAAATGTTGATAACTCATTGTCCCTTCCTGCAATAAATTATAAGACACAATTGTGAGTACCTTGAATATACCTGATGATTCTTTTTACTATTTCCATATGTTTTTCTTTTGGATTACTCTGAAACCAGGCTGTTAAGAAAGTTGCAAATACAATGTTTGGTCGTGTTGATGTTAGGTACAATAAACTCCCAATGATTCTTCTGTACATTGTAGGATCTAAAGAGGTCCCATCCTCATGATTTCCAAGTTTGGTTCCAACTGCAATTAGAGTTGACATTGGTTTTGAGTCATGCATATTAAATTTATTCAGCAGTTCTTTTGCATACTTTTCCTGAGAAATGAATGTGTAATCCTTATTTTGAATCACCTGCAGTCCCAAGAAATATGTGAGCTTTCCAATCATAGACATTTCAAATTATGATTTCATTTTATCTGCGATTTTTTCTACTAATTTCTGCCTGCTACCACCAAATATAATGTCATAAACGTAAAATAGAACCATGAACTGGTCTTTTGGAGAATTCCTCACATAGAGATTGTGATCTAATCCTACTCTTTTGAATTCTAGCTTCTTGAGGTAAGAATCCAGCTGGGAGTACCATGCTCGTGGTGCATGTTTCAATCCATAGAGCACTTTATTAGATTGAAAACCTTTGTTTCATCGGTACTAAGAAGAAAACCCACTGGTTGTTCAATGTAGACTTCTTCTTCAAGTAAACCATTCAAGAATGATGTCTTGACATCCATTTGATATACTTTATATCCTCTTTGGAGTGTCATGGAAAGGAAAATCCTAAATAACTCCAGTCTAGCCACTGGTGAAAAGGTTTCTTCAACATCAACACCTTCAATTTGAGAATATCCTTTTCATAACAGTCGTTCCTTATTTCTAATAACACTTCCATGCTCATCAAACTTGTTCTTGACGATCCATTTTGTACCAATCACATTGTGACCTTCGGGTCTCTTGACTAGATCTCAGGTATGATTCTTTTCAATCTGATCTAACTCTTCATTCATGACTTTCACCCAAGATTCATCCTTTTCAGCTTCTTCAAATGAGGATGGCTCCACAACTAATTGAAATGCATATTGTCTTTTTTTTCATCCTCCTTGTTTGTGTGGGTGCACTCATGTCCCAAATTATGTTAGATGGATCAATATCAGTTCTTCAATTTCTCCTGTGAGGTTAAGTCGCATTCTCTCCAGCTACGGTTTCCTCTTCAGATTCTTTTTCTGAGTCAGCATCATGATGTGACTCTTGAGTGTTTTGTACTCCTTCATCTATTTCTGTATTTGTATTTACTCCATGTTCACTTTCTTCCCCACTTTCTATCATATCAGTATATGAAATCCTTGAAGCATTTGTGGTTTTCTCTTCCATGATCTTAACATCACTGCTTTCCACAATCCTTCCTAATCTCTTGTTGAGACACTTGTAGGCTTTGCTGTTCATTGAGTATCCAAGGAAAATTCTTTCATTTGAATTGTCTCTATATTTCCCTTGATTTCCTTCTTTATTTCTGATGAAGCTCCTACTTCCAAAAACATGAAAGTATTTCAAAGAGGGATTATTTCCATGCCACAATTAATAAGGTGTCTTCGTCTCACCCATATAAAGTCATGTTCGATTTTGTATATTCAATGTAAATTGAATAGCCTCTTTCCAGTAATGTCGTGGAATACGACTCTCAATCGGCAAAGTTCTTGCCATGTTGTTCACCTGTCGATTTCTACGCTCAACAACTCCATTTTGTTGTGCAGTTCTCACAACAGCTACCTCATGTTATATCCCATGCTTCTCAAAGTAGTTTTCAAATTCAATGGATGTGTATTCCCCTCTATTTTCTGATCACAACACTTTTATTGTTCGTCCAGTATCATTCTCGGAAATTCAATGATATGTTTTCATGCCGTCAATAACTTGTCGTTTCCTATGTATAACCATTACACATGCCATTCGACTGTAATTATCTATAAAAAGAACGAAGTACCTTTCTCCATGAGTTTCGTGAACAATTATCGGGACACATACATCTGTATGAATGAGATCAAGAAGATGTGATGCCCTTTTCGTCTTTGGTAGATATGAACTACAGACTAGCTTTCCACGAATCCCCCAATCACAAGACTTTTCACGTTCACACTTTATGTTGGGAATGTCCATGACAATCCTCAATTTTGATATTTTCTCCATGTCTTGTTGATTGATGTTCCCCAGTCTCAGATGCCACAAATTGTTTTATTCTTCAACAATAATGTAGATAACGTTTTCTTTACTATCAACCTGATATAGGTTTCCTTCTGTTCTGCATCCCTTCATAAGTGAATTTTCTATCTTTCCCTTGATAGTGCATACTTTCTGATTAAAAGTAACTATAAGTCCCGAGTCACAGTGTTGACTCACGCTAAGGAGATTATAATGTAGGCCATCTACATAAAGGACTTCAGTTTTCTTTAGCTCGTCATTATTTAATTCAGTACTTCCAGTACCTTTGATTTTTAGAGCTCCATCATTACCAAACTGTACTATCCCATAAAACCTACTTTTGATATATGTTAACAGACCTGCATTAGCTGTCTTATGAGACAAACAACCACTATCCAGAATCCAGGTATTGTTGTTTTTTTATCTTTGAGGGCCACCACTACAAGGTTGGATTTCTCAATTTTCTTCTTTTCGTTCCATGAGACATTAGATTGAGTGTAGAACATTGATGGCCTTTCAATTCTATCTTCCATGTACATTGGTTCTTCATAGTCAAAATCTTCTTCGAGAGGAGAAAACCTATTTGTAAGAGAAAAACTATATCAATGATGATATTTGACTTGTCTCAAACTCTGGTATGATGTTTCCATGTCCCTCCTCTGCCTGCAATTAACATCCTTATGACCAAAGTTAGAACAACGAAAACAATATCCATATAAACTGTTTCTTTTAAAATAATTAGGATATGAATTTGTTCTCCTATGTTGAACTCTGATATCTTCACCATTAGATAGCTTCTTGCCTCTTTGCAATAAGTCATGGTATGGCCTAGGTATCCACAGAACTGACACTTCATGAGAGGAAATGTCTTCTCACTTCTGTTTATTCTCATTCCTTATTTTGTGGGATAATAGTTTGAGGGATCCTTTTCCCAGGAGGTTCGAGGATAATCTTATTTTATTCTTTCAGATTTAATTGGGGGTTTCTGTTTTAGCACTTCAGATGACTTTTCCACATCACCCACTTTTAGTTTGCCTTTATTTTGGTCACCATTATTTGTAGCATTTAATGACTCTACCTCACAACGGATTCCACTATTTCCCATGCAAGCAGGTCTTTGATCATTCAAAATCTTTTCAACTCTATTTGAACTGCGTTTTTATCTCTCCAACAACTCATCATCTGAGAACCTTCCAAACTATATGTTCTTCCTTGATTATATTGAAATTGATTCACTCTCAAGTTTTCTTTTAAGAGTAACAACTTCTTCTTCACGACTCTAAGTAGTCTTGGTCTTTTTTACCAGTCTTGTGGTAAGGTCATTGATGAACTTTTCTTGCTCTTCAATTCTCATCTTTAGATCCACTGCATCATCAGTTTTTTCAAGAATTTTAGACTACACTTTCACAAATTCTTCTAGTCATTCAATTTCAGATTCCAGATGATCAACATAATCAGATGATTCTTCTACAATTTATTTCCACTTATTGCAACTTTACATTTGATATTAAGATTACAAACATAATCTATAAGTTATAACTCGTGATTGGTATTATTTTTCAACTAATTGTCTCGACTGTTATCTTTTGATGGTTCTGATGTTTCAATCATTTCCATCATGGAAGCATGGTTTTCAGTTTTAAATTATGGTTCTTCTTCTTCGCAGAATTCATTATCATCATCTTCCTTTTCACAGAGAAAACTCTTCTCTGGCTAATTATTTCTAGATTTTAAGTCTCTCTTTTTGAAAAACCTTTTCTGAGGCTTCTCAATGTTTTTATCTACACTATCTTTATCATTGATCTTTCTTAAGCACTGAGAGGAAATGTTCCCAACTTTTCCACAACGAAAGCAAGCAAGAGGTAACTTCCCATTGAATTTCCCTTTTCCATTCTAGAACTTCTTTGCAATGAGAGAAAGAATTTATTTTTCCTCATCATCTTCACCACTACTATCTTTTGAAATTTTCAGTTTATCCATGGCCTTGAATGTCATTTCCTTGCTCACTCGAGTCATAGCATCTTTTGGTTTGACTCTCATTTCATATGCTACCAAACTGCTTAGTAGATCATCTAGAGAAAGTTTGAAAAGATCTCTTTCCTCAAGGGCTGACTCATTTTCATTGTACAGGGGTGGATTTCTTATTAGTATTTTCTTTACAATATCAATGTCTTCGATTTCTTCACCTAGACCCCAAATTTCTCCAACCACTTTAGTAATTCGATTGAAGAATGAGTTCGCATTCTCGTCCGAATGCATCTTCAGATCATCAAACCTATTGTGTAGGACTTGTAGTTTTTCCTCCTTCACTTTGTTATCTCCTTCATAAATATTTTCAAGTTTATCCCACATGGATTTTACTGAGGTGAAACTCATCACCTTTAGATAGATCTGATCAGAAAGAGCTGCGGTGAGTGCATTTTGTGCTTTAGCATCTGCATCAAGAATTTTCCTGTTTGCGTTAGTCATAGCCAGGCATGTTGGATCAGTGACTTGTATTCCTTGAACAATAGAAAAAAGAACTTCCATTACAAGAGATCTTATATGAGATATCATTCTATTCTTCTAGATCTGGAAATTACTTCCATCAAAGAGAGGGACTCCCCTG
Organism: Viscum album; assembly: GCA_963277665.1. Taxonomy (NCBI): domain Eukaryota; kingdom Viridiplantae; phylum Streptophyta; class Magnoliopsida; order Santalales; family Viscaceae; genus Viscum; species Viscum album. Next base: position 1,103,168,731 of record OY728155.1, on the reverse strand, counting down.
ACATTGGCTGAATTATCCATAATGGTAAATGACAAATCAAACACCGGTTAACCTCCCTCTGATACCACTTGAAGGACCCCAGAACACCCTGAGAGGAGAGGGGTGAATCAGGGTGTCAAATTTTTCTTTTTAAATTTGTAGATATTGTTCCCATGTTGGTAGGAAATTGTTAGATCTATCAAACAAATGAATGTAGGAAGTTGACACAACACTTTTACTTGGTTCACCACAAAGGGCTACGTCCAAGGAGTATACACCGATAGTGTTTCGGTCGTACCAAAATCCACTAATCTTCACTAGTTTATGGATTACAAGTTTTTTTCATAGTCACTCTATTCCAGGCTCACTACCTTTAGAAAAGTTCAAGGATAGCTCATTTTGTCCCTTCGGTCACTCCCGTTGACTCCCCCTGGCTCACTGCCTTTGGTGAAGTCCCAATCAGTTTCTAGACGTGAATGTATATTCAATAAATTTTCATTGAAGTCTTTGCCTGTGCTTAGAATGAGACTCTGCATGCATCAAAGTCCAGAATTGATGCACTTGAACGCACTAAACCATTGAACCGAATAATCAGAACATGCAAACAGGTTTCACTAATAATTGCGTGCAACACCTACCCTTTGAGCGCAATACCTCACTTTTGCGCGCAATATTTTATTTTTGCGTGGAAAAATGTTTCACACAACAGCACCCTTTTCACACAACTGAAACTTTTACACGCAGCCTCAACTTTTACGCACAGCTCTGCCTTTTTCATGCAACGTCAACTTTTACATGAAACCTCAAGTTTTACATGAAACTTCTCCTTTTTCATGCACCTTCCATTTTTTTGCGTACCCTCTCCTTTTTTGCGCAACTCGGGATTTTTTGCACAACTCAGAATTTTTCGCGCAACTCCCTTTACGTGAACCTTTTACATGCATCAGCACTCGGATCAACGCTAAGTATTTAGCCGTCCGAAATGAGGGGGATCACCTGTTACTTATAGGCATCACCGACCCCCGCACGTAAAACCCATCTTGGAGCGAAAAAACTCTCATTCAGCGCGCAATACATTTCGCGCAGGAACTGTTTTCCATGCACATCTCCACTGTTTTCGCGTAGCCCATTCCTTTTCCATTTTTTGATGTTTTGATTCCGAAACACTTCTTGTACGAAAAACCTCGATCCACTATTTCGCGCACCACACTCTTTTTCGCGCACAACCCACTTATTTCGCGCACAACTCACTTATTTCATGCACCACTTCCTCTTCGCGTGCACCTCCTTTTTCCAACAACCCATGACTTCATTTTCTGATTTTTAGGCCCAAAATTTTGGCAAACACTAAGAAAAAGCACCACCTTTAATATTGTTGTCTTCTTGAACTGTATGATCACTTTACTAGGAAACATTCTGAACTTCCAATAAGGATTGACAACAAATACAAACCATACTTCAATTCTTACATAGAACAACCATGGTTCCAACATATACCATAAATAGTGCATATACCTCACCCTTCTAAGATTATGGTATTATACATTGTAGGGTAGGGGTCCATAGTGAGAAGCATAAGTTTTATAGAATTTGGTAGGATGGGAAAATTCGAGTCCTCCATATCACAGTGTTCCATTACACCAAAATATGTCTAGGAAATTAAAAATAACTATTTTGAACCATAATACAATGCCATAAATGGGGGTTATGTGTCATTAAAGTGATCCTATGGGTAGTTCAAGAATCTATGATGAATTTGATTAATCTAAGACCGTTGGTGGTTATTTAAACCCATAATAAATACCAATTTAAATTGTATAGTTGATATTAATTGAATGATAATACAAGGGTTAATCTTGAATAAAGGTATTTTAATTTGAAATTAAAAATAATATTAGAATTATAAGGATTAGATATTTTTAATTTAGACATATGGTTTTATGTATTTTGAATAGTATTGGTGTAAGATGTGGCGAAGAAAATTTTTTGGATATGTGAAAAATAGGGAAGGTTTTGTGATTATCCAAAGGTGATGAAATATAGAAGTGGAAGAAGATTGAAGTTATTGTGTTCATATGTTCTTAATTAAAATTGAAGAATAAAATTGGTCATATGCAAGTTTTAAGGGTAGTTTTTGTTTTTTATATAGTATTAGTTCAGAAGAGGTGGGAAAATCATCACACTCAGCATGTGACTGACTAACCTAGGTCAACCAATAATGTAACATGAATTGACCTTCTATAGGGCCTGAAGAATTTTTATCATCACCATGGGTTGGAGAAAAGAAATGGGTTATCATGAAAAGAAACATGAAAATGATTTGACCCTCAATAGATATATAATTGGATAGAAACAAACAGAGTTTCACAATGGATATCCAAAATACCACATATGTTAAAACAACCAAACCATAAGGTATAATCTAAAAAATAGGATAATAAGGTCTAATAATAAAATTTGAAGTCCAAAAAAATTAAACTCGATGAATCCCCAGGGTCTATATATTTATAACCATAATTCCCCACTATGTTAAACCATCCGAAATGAAACACACTCTAGGAGAGTATTCCTCTACTTGATGCTCTTCCCTTTACCTGTATCCTATAAAACTAAGGATACAAATTTCCTATGGAAAAAAGTAGCATGTGATAACTAAATCACAATAGGATACCACTTAGAATCTATACAATGTCTATCTATATGTATCCATTAGTTCTTTTATAAAACAGATTTCAAAACATTTTAAGAACAAATTAGTTTCCATATATAAATTATCCTTTGATTTTATTTTTTAAAAACATTCCAAATCTATATATACAATTCAATATGTAGTAATATATATCCATGAGTCATAATAAAAATAAATGAATATTTTTTCAAGTATATACACGTCCATTTCATATTCAAGTGGGAAAATAAAATTATCAAATAATCCAACATGCATTTTATCAACCAAGTACCAAAGGAAAACTATGACATGAGGGTGCACACAACTAAGAAAAACTTGAAAAACTTGCTGACATAAGTGAATCCTAATGTATATAAACCTCATTGCCTCAAAACTTCAACCAAATAGAAACCATGTCTTCATGAACACCTCCTATAGTGATAGCTAACTTCACTAGGGAATTCATATTTCTAGTTTTTCCCATTTACTTAAGGTCTTCTAATGTGTTATTACATCATCATTACATTCAAATAAGAAATCATGTTTCGAAAAAAAATTATAAGGAAAAATACATTTCAATTCCAAGTAAATATTTTCATAAAAAATTTTCTATAGTGATTACACACTTCTTCCATGATTTAAAAACCACTTTCATTTTAAAACTATCTTTGAGAATGTTTTCAAACACACCATGTGTATAAATCATGTTTTCAAAGAAATAGTATTTTAAATCACTTTTTTGCAAAAAAATTGAACGAAGTTAAATATTTAATTTAATTAATAAAACCAATAGAAATATTAATAAAAACTATAAGATCACTAAGGTATAGACCACATGATAGATAAACCTACTTCAAGATTAATGAAAACTACGTTTCTTTCTAGAAAGTTAATGGGATAAGAAGATATCAGATTCTCATGAACTCATATCTGATGGAAATAATTTCAATTATCTATTTCCATTATATATTTAGGTATATTACATCATAAGTAATTAAACTCATGGAGAAAAAGAGGTAAAAATAAACTATAATGTTCCACATACCGATATATACACAATAGAGATCCAAGCTTCCAACTGACACAAATATTTTGCATTAAGAAGAAGAGATCCAAAATCCTTACCAAGGTGCCAATAGATCAATATAGATTTCATTTAGGTAATAAGGGTTGGATTATAGGATATAATCAATTATCTTGATCTAAACATACATTTTATCCAATACTAAACTGCATTCCCAATGATATCACCTATCGGCCGCTGGGTAAAAGCGTTGAGCCCACACCTTAAGGCCTTGAACAAAAAGACTGATCAATATAGGAAGAGTTGCAGTATATCTAATCCCTCCAATGAGTAGTTGATAGATTCCTATTGGATGATCAATGGCACTTATTTAAAATCATGTGTTTTGCTAGCCTGCACCAACTAGCTTGTTCCCTCCACCAGCTAGTTGATGGCCTCATACTGTCACCAACAAGCCAAAAACATCATCCCCACATATGAAAAAATTAAAAACTAAAAAATAATAATTAGAGAGGATATGTACTTAATTATGAATATCAAGGTGTGACAATTCACCCCACCATAAAATATTTTTTTCCTCATCAAGCCATAGGTGCATGAACCTAAAAAGAGATAAAAAAATTAGTACATCATATAGTCCTATAACTCCCATGATTCATGTATTTCTATAACACACTACCACATAATTTAATCCAATGATATATTCTTGAAAAATACCCCCTTATCATGTAAGGTCATAGTCTTAATATGCCTTTCAACCATTGAGGCACCATGTTCAATCTCAAAATCCTACCAATCCATCACATGGGATAAATTTGGATGATTATTCTTTAGTTGGGAAACATAGAACCCATAATGTATTGAGTTCAAATGAGTATGTCATCAAAATTATAATGAAACTTTCTAGGTCTCTCCAAAATCTCAAATGAGTAGAAATAATGAGGTGATGACATACCCTATTCCCTAAACATATATGTCCCGACTAAGGTGAAACTCTGAGATAAATTAAACCAACTATCTTAAAATCTAATGGATTTTGATTCTAATCAACATAAGATTTTTGGTAAGACTAGGATATTTCTAATATCTTCTTGATCAAATAAACAATATCCATTATCTCTTGTATGATGTTCAGTATAAATAAGGATTGTTCCCTAATCTATTTCTAATAAAGTGGATATCTGCACGGCCTACTATAAAATGAATCAAATGGAACCATATCTATTAAAGTCTAAAAACTATTGTTATAGGTAGATTCCACCAAGGTAATATCTTTCTTCCAAAAAACACTAAAGTCAAGAATGTATGCTTGGTTCATTCACTCAAGAATATGGATGGCCTACTCAGTTTTATCATTCATATAAGGATGATAATCTGTTCTCAAATTTATATGAGAACCCATTGTTGCCTACAATGCACTCAAGAATTAGGATGTGAAGAGAGGGTCCAATAAAATATGATAGATGATGGTACTTTATTACCTCTGAAAATATCCCATACAAACAAGTTCCCAAGGTCCTATACCTTTTTTTGACTTCTTTATGGATAGATAATTCTTTGATTTCATGAGTCAATCAATAATCACACATATCACATCCTTACTACTCAGAGTGTGTGGTATCCTAATAGAAAATTCCATGGATATTTCATCCCACTTACACATTGGAATGGGTAAGGGTTTCATCAAACTGAAAGGCCTCTAATGCTCTATATTTATCCTCTAACATGTACGGTTTTAAAATGCAAATCCCGTAATCGATTGTCTCATTCCAGGAAACCAGTAGCGATGTAACAAGTCATGGTACATCTTGGTGGATCTAGGGTGTATGAACCAACTCGATCAGTTTCCATTATCCATTAATTCCTTCCTCAATTCTATTGGAATAACCATACTAACTCAGAAGAGAAACCCCCATTTAGAGGATCAGACCACTCACCTGAGGTCTCCCCACCATAAAGATCCATGCTAAAATACCAAAACTCCACATCCTCCACCTGTCTAAGTTAAATGTTATCATCCATGAGTGATCATCACCAAGCATAATATAGGACTAATTTTCCATCAGATCTACCTTTATTTAAGTTCATCTTAATAAATAGGTACATCAAACTCCACTCTTCCCCTGATTTCTTTACAACCCAAGTTGGTAATTTTCTACTCAAAGATTCTATGACCACATTCTCTTTCTTGAGGGTGTATTTAGTATCAAAATAAAAGGTATGAATATAAACCTCTATGTTTCTATACCTAAAATTCATATCCATTTTATTTAATATATACATTAGACTCTTATGGTTACAATACACTTCAAATCACTCCATAAAGAGGTAATGAATCCATGTTTTAAGTTCATGAATTACTACTAAAAACACAAGGTCATGAAAGGGATAATTTATATCATGAGTTCATAATTGATGACTACCATAAACTGTTACTTATATCCCCTTCATCATAAAACAACCCATTACCAAAATTGAGGCATCATGGTAAATATCATAGCTAACACCCACCTCAGAAAGAACCAATAATGGTGATGACTTCAATATCACATTCTTCTCCTCAAAAGATATCATCTAGAACTGATCACCAAAAATAGCCTTGAAACCCTTATGGATAAATTATATCATAGGGGATGCAGGCTTGGAGAATTCCCACTAAAAGATATTTTAGTAAACATCTAATCCCTAGAATCTCTAGATAACATACCCATTTTTGGGTTTTATTTAAGACATCACCACCTGAATATTTTTAAGATCCACTAGGATACCATTTTCAAAAATAACATGACCCATGAATTTCACCACTGGAATCTAGAATTGAAATTTCAATGACTTCTTATATTGACGATGTTATATCAAGCTTCCAAATATGATATTCAAATTTTCAACATGATCCTACCCCTATATGAAAAAATATATTTTTTATAAATAAAATAATTAACGAATCCAGGAACTGATGGAATATTCTATTTATCAAAGCCGAAAACTTTGCAGGATCATTGTTAAGGCCTAGAAACATGACCAAATAATCATAATTCCCATAACTACTCTAAAACAATATCTTAAAAATATGTTCCTCTTAGACCCTAAGTTGATGGTACCTTAATATTAGATAAATATTTGAAAAAAACTGATATCCCATGAATTGAAAAAAAAATCATCAATATTGGGAATATGATATTTGTTATTAACCATTACCTGATTGGGTTTCTGGTAATCAACACAATGTTGGAGAATCCCATCCACCTACTTTGAAAAAAAATAACTGCTGATGCCAAAGGTGAATTTCTAGGATGAATAAATCCCTTATCATCAACATCCTAAATCCAAACACCAAATTATTTTAGTTATGTGGATGTTGTTTGATATAAAGGTAAATACATGGATGTAATCCCTAAAGGTGTGTCTATAGAAATCTCAACTTTCCTTCGAGGTGAAAATGAAAAGAAATAATTTGAAAAAATGTCAACATACACACTCAACACTATATGAAGATGGATACTAAGGCATGAATCCAGAACGTCAAGAAACATCTCCAAAAATGGAAATGAGATCATATTCACACTAGGAGAAACATGACTTGTTGTCCTAGACCTAGGATCCCCCTCACATTTAAAGACGTGAGTGACTCTATAAGAAGATAGTAACTATCACCAAAGATGATATAAATTGATCTGGGCTTTATATCAAATCACTCAATCTATGCCAATCATATGATAAAATATTTCATGATGAAGAACTAAAATTTTGCTTATGGTTTCATGGTCAAAATTCATTACCCAATACTCGAAACATTTTTAATCTTTCTAAAATTTTTATTTTAAAGGATTTGAAAGAACCATCATAAAATGTATAAGCTCTAAACACAAACCCAACACATCAATAATATTGGATGATATAATGGAATGATTTTTCCCAATATAAAATATTCCAGTAACCATATAATTGGTAATAAGCACCATACCCTTCATGGTAGATGACCATGCCTATGAATCCTTTGGTAGATACTCCTCTACATAGATACATCTAGACTAATATTTTCCTTTATTCGTTACTTGAGCATCACCCTTTTCACAAGATTGAGATCCAAAACCTTTTCCACATCAAATATAAACTATGATCCCTTAGTGAAGGTGGTTCCAGCTCCACTACCTTGGATTATCTCTCATAGAAACACATATTATGACCGTATTTTCTACATGTATTACATACCATGGGAACTGCCTTAAAAATTAGGTTTTAGGTTTCCCTTTCTCCCTCACTGGTAACAAACCACCTGATGCTTCCTAAATACCTATTTCACACCACTAACACAGCCTCAATTTTAGTCACCCTACTTCCTCTTCTATCTAGAAAATGAACTTTAAAAACCCCCTTATTTCACTATTGTGGTTTCTATAATGAGTAATATATTCTGAGAAATATATACCTCAAACATAATAACCTTTTTCAAAAACATTGTGAAGGTGGGTAGGAACATAAGAATCAAAATAGTCCAAATATATTCCCTTAAACCCATCTAAAACATCTATTCCTTGAGATAGTAATTAGATAGAAGATTTATAAATAGTTTCACCAAATTAGAAAAGCAAGTACAATACTCAATAAAAATGATCTCCCTATTCCAAAGAAAATAACTAGCAAACCTTCTCCACTCTCAAAGTTTTAGGATAGAAATATTGATTGAATAAATTAGTGAAATAGGTATAAGTAATATCTTCATGAAACATTGATGTCACAATAGATTCCATCCACTTCCTTACCTTCCCTTCAAGAATGTATGTGGAAAAACCAATACCGGGGCCTCTCAGAGCTTTTAGAATGTATAAATTCCTTTCAATCCTATTGATTTATTCTTATTATTTTTGGGGTTCCGTGTCACCATGAATGATTTGTGGATGATTCTCATTGAATCCCAAGGAATTTTCCACCCATCATTCTGGTCCAATATTGGCAACTTTTACCATAGACTGGATCTTTTAGACTATAGTTTCCAACAAATCCAAATCAACCAAAGAATTCACCTAGATGGATTTCTCTACACCTTTATATCTAGTATTCAAATATATTCTTCTTGAAGTATTTTTAATCTAAAAAACAAATAAAATAGAAACCATTTAGAATATAATGTGATTATTTACCATAAACCCAATTTATAAAATTTAAATAAAAATATTAAAATGACAAACAAGGATTCTAGATAATATCATACTACCTATGGAAACATGAGGCTTTCCATTAAAGAGAGTTATTAATGAACAATATAATACTATATTTTAAGTTTTGATAGTCCTATATGGAGTTTATCAACAATCCCCTAATACAAGATGGTGATTTAAATGAAAGAGCATAGGTATTAATGATAACCCGACCCTCTGATATGAATTTGTAATAGAATAGCCCAGGTTAACCAATAATGTCACATGGATTGACCTTCAACAAGGAAAAAAGTGCATTCCTAATTTCCATGGGATATTGACAAGAACCAAAGTATCGTACAATGAAACACGGAAATGATTTCACCTTCAATAGATATTTGATAGGATAAAAATAAACAAATAATCACAATAGATATCCAGTATACATCATATACCAAAGCAAAAAAACCAAAATGTAAAATCCAAGAATGGGGTAAAACTTTCTAAATGAACACCTACAAGACTATAAACATGGAACAAAAAGAAAACCATGGTTATATCTCCTCATGATCATAACCAACCTCCATCCAAACCCAATAGAAAGGAAACATGATATAGGAGAGTCATCCTCAACGTGACGCTCTTCCCTTTACTTATATCCTAAAAAACCAAGGCTACAGATTCCCAAAGGTAAAAGTAGTGTGTAAGCCCTAAATATTACTAGGATAACATTGATAATATATAAAATATCTATCCACGTGCATCCACTAGTTCTTGCGTTAAATTTTTTTTAAAAAATTTAACAATAAATCATTTTCCATATATACACTATCATTTTTTTATTTTCAAAAACATTCTATATCTAAACAAACAAAAAAATATTCTATAACATATATCAAAGGGGTATAAACAAATGAAATATATAGTATTCAAGACTAAATATATCCATAACATGATCAAGTGGGAAGATAAAAATATAAAATAGTCCAAGATGTAGTGTATCCAAAAATCACCAAAGGACACCCACAACTTGGAGGCATACATTGTAATATATTGGGTTTTTTTGGAGGTACCAATATTTTGAATTTTAATTTAATTACCTAGTTATAGACTAATGTGTTTACCTAATGAGGTCATGGGAGTTTTAGGGATGTTTAGGGATTGTTTGGATATCAAAGGCTCGGTTTTCAAAGAAAACAGATGGGGTGAATGGTTACTAGAAACTATGTGACCCATTCCACATAGTTTGAGGAAATAGAGTGGGGATTTTTAGTGAAAAATAGGGGCACAATATTTTACTTAACCATGTAAACAAGCCACACACCCATACATAACACATGTAGTTTATAAAAGAGGGAAATAGTATGATTTGGGCATAGTTTCGCAACCCATGTTCATGAATCGTACAATGGTGGTTTTTTGATAGTGAGGGGTGACTAGTTGGCACCTGGTTTTTCCAATCGTGCGGCCAAACTGTGAAACATAGTGTTTTTCGGTAAAATGGTCATTTTCCCTTAAAAATTATCATTTTCCTTATTTCCTTTCCATATTCTCTCTAGTGTATAGATTTCTATCCTGTTTACTTCCTTAAGACATTAAAGTATGCTTTGATCATATTTCATGGTCTGGACTCTAATTCAAACACCATTCATCTCTTTGGATTTTCACTGGTAAGTTCTTAATTCTTCTTGTGAATTTCATAGTTTCTCTTATTATCGGCGGTGTTATTTTATCACAAGATAATATTCCCCTATTTCCATTTTTTATTATTATTACTTTTTCTCTAAATTTGGGTTGTGTTAAGAGTTTATACTAGATGATTGTTCTACCGTGAGAATATAGTAGGTGTTCTATACCTTTTACCAAAAATTATAGTTATTTTATTGCTTATTTTAGTTGTAACACATGCTGGAATTTATGGTCATTTCTCCTAAATTAATTAAATTCATTGAATTAATTATTAGAACCTTGAGAGGTTTCCCACATTACCCCATGATATGGTTGAGGTTATCAACGTCAACTTGGACAACCCATGAGGTGTAATTGTTCATCTTCTCCATGAATTACCACCCCATTGGGTGTGTGTGTGAGCTCACCATTAATGGGATCCTTAATGAATAAAATTGTCTTACTAGGAGAGGGTTATGATTATTTTTCCATGTGACTACATGAGAGAGAATTTATTAAATTGAATTAATGGATTATGTAGAATGAGTAGGATGAACTCATGGATTGTAAATGTTTTATGAAATTGTTATGATAATACTGAAGTTTAGGGAAATTTCTACTCCGTGAATTTAGTACTGAATTTAATGCCATGGACATTTCTACTCTATTTATTCAGAACTACATTTAATTCTATGTACATTTATAATCCATATATTTAGGATTATATGATAAGTCTTGGACATTAATACTCCTTAGATATGGTCATTAGACCTAACACTTGATTAGATGGCACATGATATCAAGGATTTCTTGGTCCTTTGTACCTTGGATATCACCCATGTAGGCCTAAAATGTTGAGGATGCCTTGGTCATTTATAAATTGGATTCATCCCTTTTGACCTAACACTAGTTTACTTTGAATAGGTAACAATAGATGTTTATCGTGCTTCATAAATATCCCTAGTATGTGTATTTGATTACAATTGTTATAATTGACTCTATCAAAAATGATTTATCGTGATTTATAGTCATCTTGTGTTATGATTTCTGGTTTATAGAGAGCCTTTTTGGCTGGATAGTATAATTATTTATTATTTATTCAGTTCACTATTATATATTGTTTCTAACGCTTTCTCTAGTGCACACATCCACCTGTTTGAGAACACGCTGATTGTGTTGCCCCGCATTCCCACTTTCCCAAGGGGTGTGTCATATGTCACTTATTTTGGTATGTTTTCTCCTTGATTGAAATAAGATGATGGGATGCCAGTTCCTCCTTCCATGGATTCCTTCTTGGAACTCATTACCTAGTCTGTGTCTCCCTTATAGACTTGATACGTGTTCGTGAAACTCTTTCCAGTGCCATGTCTTCATGGAATCTGGTTAATTACACTACTTCTGTTAGGACATTCCAAGGGGTCAAGTCAGGGAAGCAATCTTTGGTCGGGGAAATAGTCACTTTGGACATCTCTGGTGTGTCTGGATGCTAGAGCACTGATGTGTTTGGTTTCTTCCCCTTATGATAGGTCTTGTCGAGGGTGTGGAATCCTGATACATCCCACGTCGAGTGTGTGGAATTATATTCCATGGGCATGTCTATGAGGTTTTCCTCAGCTTCACATGTTTAACACAGGGTATTCCACAAGTTTAATGTCTAGTAGAGATGGATCATACTGATTGGAACACTGATGGAAGTGGATCGGATGGTTGCAATACTTGGAGGGAATACCGATGTTGGGGATAACGCGTTTTTAGTTGCCCAATCGTGGTTGGGAGCAGTGAGAGGGTTGGTGACATGATCTCAATAGGATAGGGCGACCTAGGTGAGAACCAAGATGGATATGGATGGTTGAGAGAAGTGGATGGGGAGTGAGATGGAACCGATGTGAGAGCAACGATGATGTTGGGCTTGATCCACTAAGAGACTTCCTATGTATCCCCATGGTAGGGAATCAAAGTCCATGTAGTTCAGTGGGGCGATGAGACAGGGGAGTAGGTGTCCCATGGTAAGAGAGGCATGAGACCTAGAGGAAGTGGAACCTCTGGGTTGGGTCATGACCTTCCCAAAACACATAGGATCTAGGGAGAGACCATGACCGGGTTTGTAGTAGTCTTGAACCTCAAAGAGGCTTCCTACGTACCCCTGTGGTAGGGAATCAAAGTCCACGTAGTTTAGGGTGAGGGTATAGAATCGGGGTGTACACATAGGAAAACGAACCAAGGATGATGTTGGGGCTTATGCAAGGTTAGTATCCCAATTTGGTTTGATTCCTTAGGGAGGACCCGAATGTGGGTCCCAACAGAGAGGGTTGAAAAGGCTTACCGTCGAATGGGGGACAATGGATTAGTGTTGATTTAGGGAGACAACGGTTTACCGTTGATTGGGGAACACGATGACATACCATCGGTTAGGGAATATAATAGCTTAACATCAAATGGGTTCATAATGGATTACCGCTGGATGGGTTCACAACGGCTTACCATTGGATGGGGTCACAACGTCTTATTGCTGGATGGGGGTCACAAAGGATTACCACTAGATGAGAAACATAATGGCTTACTGTCGGTAGGGGTTACAACGGCTTACCATTGGATAGGGATCACAATGGCTTACCGCTGGATGGGATTGAACCTCATGGAGGCTTATTATGTACCATGTCTATAAGACAGGGATCAAAACTCGAATAGTTCAGGATGGGTGAATACATTTTAGCATCATACAGGACGAAAAGGGGGAATATATTTTAATATCGTACATTATGGGGGTGAAACAATGTGAAGTGGTCGGGAAATATGGATAATGGGTGTTGGACTTGAACCTCAGGGATGATTCTTACATACCTTTCCTTGTAAAGGATCAAAGTCCACATAGTTCTGAAGGGAGAATGCAGTTTAACGTCATGCGGGATGAGAGTGAACCGACGTGAAGGGGTCAGAACTGATAGGTATTGGGATTGAACCTCAGGGAGGCTTCCTACATACCATGCCTTTGCAAGGATCAAATTTTATGTAGTTTAGAATTGTGGATTCAGTTTAATGTCATGCAGGATGAGAGTGAACCGATGTGAAGGGGGTCGGGTCAAGTAGGTGTTGGGATTAAACCTCACTAAGGCTTCCTACATACCATTCCATTGCAAGGATCAAAGTCTACGTAGTTCAGAATGGTGGATGCAGTTTAAACTCATGTGGGATGAGAGTGAATCAATGTGAAGGGGGTCGGGTCAAGTAGGTGTTGTGCTTGAACCCCAGGGAGGATTCCTACATACCTTTCCTTGGCAAGGATCAAAGTATACGTAGTTCAGAATGGTGGATAGGAATTACGTGTTAATGAAGCTAGCATATGATTTCATATTCAATGCTTACTCACAGCCCATGTGAGTCGTGCTCGGTGTGAGAAAAAAGAGGCAGAAGAGACCTAACGATCACATCATGAATGGTACGTCTGTGGGATGTGGAGTGGGGATTACACGTGGCTGGTGGCCCAATGAGGAAATAGGGTCTTATACGTGGAGCAGCCTAGGGAGATGTAGATTGGGACATACTTCCAGATAGAGGCCCGATAGCGAAAAAGCCCAGAGGGAGTGGTATGGGGTATCAAGGATCCATGTTCCCCTCTCACCTCATAGTCTTTGGAATATAAGAGAGGAGGTGGAGTAGGGATGTTGCCTCCCACATGAAAGGTTAGGGGCTTACACCCAGATGGTTTCCATTTCCCACGGACAGTCATCGCCCCAATAAAGAGGATCTCATTCAGTGTAGCGAATATCTCACTCCCATGGAGATGAGGGGGCATAGAGAATGTTTGAGTCGGGGCCCCCATCATAGAATGCGTGGGGCGATGCCATAGTTTAACAGCATGTTTTGAGGAAGATGGTGCTTGGCAGTTTAACGTCTGGTAGCTCGGACGAGGCGGGTTCACTATTCACCCCTAGGACTTACATAATTGTAACGCTTTAACCCTTGGTGAAGGGAAGGCACCAACAATTCCATGGCATGGGTTGTTGCGGAGTGATCCATTTAGGGGTCCATGTTAGCGTGGCTATGTAAAGAAGCAATAGCTGTTACCATGCCTATGTGAGGAAGCATGAGTCTATGAAACACAATGTGAAACACCACCTAAGGGACCTTGAAATCACTTTATACAAACCTCGAAGGTCATACAAAAAAAGGGGTTGTAGAGAAAAGGGGCTAATAATAAGAGGCCTTGTGAAGATCTGGTGCTCCATGTAGTGGAGGGGCTTCACGAAGTTGGGTAGCCTTGCCTAGGCATAAGGCATAGGTGCATATGAAGGGTTCTTTGTGAAGTGGAAATGCTTTCGCATAGTAGGGCTTCGTGAAGCAAGGGTGCCTTGCAAATCATAGCACTATGAAGTAGTGTGCCTCGTGGCACACAATTTCCCTAATTTAGCATGTGGTTCACATGTGCATGGAAGGTACATCGTTAATCATGAGTGCTTTTTGAATACCTGAGTCCTCTTAGGGATCTTCTTCCTTTATGAAGGCATGTGGGCTCTACGATGGCCATCCCAACTTGAAGAGGGGTTCTATTTAAGACAAGGGAATGGTACTTCACGATGCTCAAGTACCTTGAAGAGATCATTTTTTTCATAGTAGAAATTGATTCACAATTCGAGAGTTGAGAAGCTGAAAGGTTGGATTATCCGTCCTTTAGGCTCTAGGGGAGCCTGGTATTTATAGGCAAGAGGTGGTAGGAAGTAGAGGTCACCTGGCATGAAGCAACGTGGTGCTCGTTGCTCAGCCATGGACACCGTCAAGTTAGTTGTAATCATAGAGTCAGCCGTCATCCCCTCCTTGGTGTGGAGATCTCTTTGCGGATCTCATGGAGGCTTCGGTCAAGTTCCCTGGATTCGTGAAGGTCGATTTGGCTCCCTCCGCGACGCGAGGCTTTTGTTCAATTATGTCATAACTGTGGAGCCTCTCACCTCTTTGCTTTATGGCAGCTTCACAAATGTCTTTGGGATCATAGATCCTCCTACCTCATTAATTTGAGGCGGCTTCGTAAATGAGGTTACTTTGTGTCGGACTTGGTGTTGCAGGGCTCTGTGAACAAGCTTCTTGAGGCAGCCTCTATGGAGATAGTTTCCTCTTTGTGATTGCTTTTCCTCTTCTCATATTTTGGTTCCAAAAAATGCCCCCCTCAGACATAGATCCAATTAGAAAATGAGAGTCTAAGTCTGAGGTCCAATTCCCAAAATTTCTAGTCCAATCGCCAAGTAGGCTCGCAAAGAAGGCTCGCGATGCGGAGAGGTGACGCATGGGTTGTGAGCACCGCAAAGCTTTCCATGGTCAGATGTGCCGCGAAGCACAAGGGGTCATTTCTTATAAATAAGGGAGGTGGAAATATTTTTTTTCTTTCTAATGTCCGTGTTTTGGTGATTGTGATCTAAATTTGTGAAGCTTCGCACTGTCTGCGATTGCTCTCCATGAATCGGGACCTTCTGCTTCACTGCGCACAACGAGTCCTTTGACTCCGTGAGTGTGCGCTACGTAGATTATGTTTGCGAAACATATGGTTGGGATCCATGAACTGTCTCTACGATCGAGCTTCACATTTTGGGCTACGAGATTGAGCTCCATGATCTAGGAGAAAATTTTAAAAAACATAATGATTGAATGGCTCATCAGGATGGTGCCAGGGGGTCCTTACAGATACTGCCCGGAGAGAAGAAATGGATAATAACTCCGAAATCAGAGAACATATACGGAGCCATTCGGACCATGAGTCCCTGGTGGAGCTGCTATCAGAGGGCCATAAAAACTACCCCTTGTGCAAAAGTTTTCCTTTATATGGATTTGGTTTGAAGGATGAAGTCTTAATTCCTCATGCAAGAAGAGATGACCCATCTTACTAGTTCAAGAGTATTCCATGCTAGCACCAATGGTTCAGGGCAGCTGACGACCATGCATGGGAGGACTTCACACCAGTCAACACTGAGTGTTTGTAGAACGATGTGAATAATGTTGATGGGATGTCATTGAATCCAGAAACATCCCCTCCACCGTACTACACCAACCTTAAGGAGGCCCTAGGGAACCTATAGAATGGGTGTACTGATGAGTTGGATCTGCTCCAAGGAGGAAATTTCACAGATGATTGGGCCTAGGCATACTGGGTAGGTACCTCGTGCGTGGAGTTCAGGGAATAGTTGAGGCGAGTGGGCCTGTACGAGGTAGCATGGGCCTCTCAATTCCATAACTACCAGCCGAAGCAGTTGATTCCAGAGCTACTGAGTAGGTGGTCATCGAGGATCAATACCATCCATCATCACCATGGGGCGGTTGGTATCAGCCTCTGGGACGTGCACCAGATCTTAGGGTCCCAATACTGGGGGCAATGTTTGACGAGTTCCTCCCTACCACGAACAGATGGGAAGACCCAGAGTAGATTTCGCCGCTATCAAAGGCATTGATGGAACTGGTGCCGGGGAGGAAAAACAGTCAATGAGGGACGTCCATTTCAAGCGATGGTTCAATCAGTTCCTAAATTTTCCTTAAGATGGATAGTTTCATGTGAGGCCTCAGACATACCCGAAGGGGGTTCAACAAGTCAAGGAGCACTTATACTGGTGGCTCTTGGAGGACAACCAATAGAAAACCTAGGGATTTGGCATCAATACCGAGAAAAAACCAATGGTTAGGTTAGATTCACTCATTGCAGTGCTTATCTGTGGTTGGATCCTTACAGTGAGGGACACAAACATGGGTGTGCGACTGAGAACATTCATTGTTCTTTCCATGTTGGCAACAGGGGGATGGGTCAACCTCGGGATCCCAATGCTCACCAAGAAGTATAAATTGTTGTGGCACATCATCAAGGAGAGTAAACCACAAACGATATGTGGGCCATTCCTTATTTTGTATGGGTGGATAGCGGTGCATATCAGGGGGTGTAAGAATATCCAAACCCCATTTCCCCTCCAAGATCGAATTTCCATCCAGCCATTCGGAATGCGACGGGGATATTTTTTGCTAATTTAACCCCACATTTGGTGCTAAACTTGGTCTGGAAGGTAGACGAGTTCAACTTCCACCTCTTCCCAACGCCAACAGGTGTGTTCACTGATGACGGCTAGGGGAAAAAAGAGCAGCAGTCCTACCTCCTAGAATTTAGGTGTGGATTTCTCATGGCATGGGTCGACCGCGAGATTACCAGCGAGTTGTACACCGCGCACCACTTTGTGAGGCAATTTCAGTGTATGTTGCGGCTGACCCCGCGGGTTTACTTGGGGGTGATCTATGAGAATCACTAGTGTGTGATGAGGTAGATGTAGATCATGTTCCCATGAGAGGATGGGAAGATGCGGAACAAGCTGCCTCTGCCCACACCTGCTTACGGGTTGGTGAAAGAGCACACCAAGAGCTGGGAGGAGGCCGACCAAGGGGAGATGTGGAAGCAGCAAACCATCCACGTCGGTGATGGAGTGCCTCCCCAACCTTGAGGTTGGAGTCAGAAGGCAGCAAGGAAATATTGTGGTAGAGGGGATGCAGTGGCAGCGAAGTTCGCACCGGTCGAAAGGGAGGTGGTAGCAGTGGATCTGGTGGTCCTAGAAGAACATGGTTATCTGGAGGGGAGGCCGCCCAGGGAGTTCCTCAGGATATCAACCCGAGCTCTGGGGAAGCGGCTGCGCCACATAAACATGTCGGAGAATGTTGTCTTCCCAAAGGCTTGGGACATCTGGGATGACAACATGCAATTCCTCAAGCCGTTTGAGTTGTTGAAACAACTAAACCATCTTGGGATGGATTTTCTGGGGATCGGCCTTATCAGGGCCATCTTTAGAGTATCCCAGGCAAAGGGAGAGAAATAACTAGCCATGATAAAGGACTTTGTGCACTCCCGGAGTGCTCTGCATCCAATGATGGATTAGGTAAAGGTGTTCCTGGATTGAATCCCCCCCCCTCCCCCGCAATTGTCAGCCGCAGAATTAATAAATTTATTCCCTCGTCTGGAAGAATCAGATGAGTCCTCCTGGGGGAGAAGGATGGTAGAGGGAGCCCTCTAGATGAGGGTGAGGGTGGTGATTCAAACCCGGAACTTGAGGATGCAGAGGCTCTGGAGGTAAAACCCTAGACCACTTCCCTGGAGTCCTCATATAGGTTACATAGGACTCCTTAATAACATTTTAACTATACAGGAGGGCCTCATAAGTAAAACCCTCTCCCGCCCAATAGTAGATGCAACTGTGAGAACTTTAGGATCTGAGCCTGCGGCCACGACGATTACTGCACTTAGAGGGCTGCGACACCCAGCGCAGTTCTTCCAGAATTTTTGGACATTACAAAAATATACGGAGGGCCATGCCTCGAGGTCCCAATGGAAACATCCCATGAGCGAGACTGACTATTTGATCTCTATAAGTCTCCTTTACATAATTTCTAACCATCATCCACTGATCAGGTCAACTGACGTCTGTGAACTTTCTGTATGCATAGTTATTCAAATGGCATGGGTTACGTTGGCGGGGTTGGCTGGAGCTCCGGGAAGCACCTTTCCCATGGGGATTCTAGTGGTTATGGAGGCAGACACCCAGTTTGACCAAGCTCCAGCACTCCTGATCACAGGTGGGACCATCAGTAGGGCCACACCTGAAGTCATTGAGGTGGAATCGGAAGACGGGGATCAATCGGACGACATGGGCCCGAACCTAACCAATCATACACCTGATGAAGACCCTACTGATGAGTTCCTAGGGGTGTTCCCTGCATATCAGTTTTCCAACCCTACAGACTGGGACAAGACAACCTCTGATGAAGAGGATAGAAAAATAGTTTGTCGCCGGTCATGGAAGCTGATCAAATGCTTCATCGATGAGACCCCTCACGCACAATGGATAGACCAGATGAGGAGGCTTCGGTCCCAGACGCATTAACTATGTGCTGGAAGAGTGGATTCCCAGCGTCCTTGTAACACCCAAATATTTCCTAGTAAGTTATTTTCATTAAAGTAATTAAATAGTTTGTGCTACACGCAACACCGAGTTCGAGCGCACCATGACTTACCAAACTAGCCGTTCAAAAAACGATTATGAATAGTATTAACTGAATTTTGAATTTTATATTCTCCATATAATTTTGACATCTATATTATATATTTCTTAGACATAATATAAGAACAAATTCAATTTTTCAGATAAAAGAAGTATTTTTCAAAAAATGAAATTTTACCACCTTTTAATGGAAAACCCTTTTTAAATCCAATATTTGGCACTTTTATATATTCAATTCGACAAAATAAACTTCTTATTTAGATTTGGGACATAAAAATATAGTTTGGATTAATTTTCATTTCTTTTCTGATATCTTTCATATTTTTATGAATAGTGAAAAATAATAAATTTTAATTCAAAAAAAATTAATCAAAATAATTTTTAGTGTTAAATTATAAATTTGAATGGATTTGAAGTATAATTAGATTATATTTTTATCATTTAATACAATTTTTGTCATTGGATGTAATTTTACATTTAAATAGGACAAAACACATATCAATCTTTTGATAGTTTTTACTTCTCAAAAACTTGCTTTCTGGTTTTGACAACGGGAATATTTTTAAAATTAATTAATACAACTTCTATGTTTTGAATTTTGTAAAATAGACATAATTTTTTAATTTGTAATATCTAAATTATCTTTGGGTGAATTTTTGGTATTTTTCTAAAAACTTTCAATTTTTGATGAATAGTGAAAACACTGTGTTATTGTTTAAAGCTTACTTTTTATTTAAATAGTTATTGTTAATTTAAATTTATTTTAAATTCATAATAGATACATAATACCTATATTCTTTCAATTTAATTAATTGAAGTCATTTTATAATAAGATTACATATATAGTTTTTTTGAACTTTTTACCGTCTTTTACTAACCTTCTAGGCACATTTGAAAATTTTCATAAAACATAATTTTACCACTTTTGTTAATTTAATTTCAAAAAATAAAGATAAATGGTTGACATTATTATGTAAAATGTTGTTCAATATGATAAAAATAATTTTTGGTGAATAGTAACTTTTACATTTTATTTACCACGGTTAAAAGTAAATATGGTAATTAAAGGTAAAAATGATATTATAGTTACACTAACACTTGTCTTAATTCTATTGGATAAGTGTTTTTTGACCAAAAATTAACATTAAGAATAAAATATTATCCTCTTTGATCTTCTTGGATTATATTATGACATTTATTATTATTTTATTTAAAGAAGAGTTAAAAGTGTTAAATTAAAAGTTTAATAACTAAACCATTTTTAATATAGGGGTATACATAAGATACATTCGACTATAAATATTCATTAGAAATATAAAAAGATTTAATACATCACGGTATTTTATTTATAATTTTTAGAAATTAAATAATTAAATTTATCTATGACACAATAATGATGCAGTAATTACTTTATTAATGAAAGATTAAAATAATTGATATTATAAATATAAAAATAAATTTAAATTGATAATTTTGATGCATTAGATGAATTTTATAGATTAATATGACATTATAGGGTTTATTTAATTTTTTTTTAAGTAATAAAGTTTTTTTGACTTTAACAAAAACCAAATACACAATAGTGTCAAAATTGACATAAATGAGTATTTAAAACAAATACTATTTTATTAAATGATATAATATTCCTAAAAATATAAGGTTCATCCAAAGGAATTATATAATTATAGATATGTCAATAATGAACCACTTGAGTTTCTCTTGGCATTTTATAGTGAGTTTATTAACCATGTAATATAAAAATACAAGAAGACGTGGTAAAAGTTAAACTGTATAACTAAGAATTAAATCTAAACAATAAGGTTAATATGGTGACATAAACTTGTATAAAACCTATTGGTTGAGAGTATTTCGACCCATCCTCACCTTATAATCTAAATAAATTCATTTGGAGCCATTATAAACCGAAAATGATTTAATAATAAAATAATATTTCAAGATTTTCCTAAAGTGGCCCTCACCTCTCTTATAAAAGGGTACTTCCTCTTCTATCCAAATCACATATACAAATCCATTTGTCTTGGAAAACCCCTAATCAAATATCCTCCTAACTAACCTCACTTGAACCAAGAGGCCTTAACTTGATCATAAATCCAACCTAGCAATCCCTTTTGATCAAATCAAAAGGAAACACCTGAAGAAGAGGTAATAATTTCATCACCTCTTTCAAAGTTGTTTTCTTCTTCCACTTCCTCTTTCATTGTTGTTTCCATAAAAAATAATAAATATATTACCTTATACATAATTTGATTTTATTATAAATATATTACAGCCATATTCATTATTATATCCACCCTATGAATGACAAATTCACCATACATGCATACGTACGGCTTACCGTCTCCACGTCGTGGTGTAGTTTGTCATTCAAGACTTCATTATTTGGATGGGTATAATAATGTATATAAATGTTATAAATAATAAATATAACATGTTAATTATTATTTATAGATAATATACCATCCAATTACATATGATTTCCCCACTAATAGAATGATAGTGTCTCTCTTACGTACGTACGACTAACCGTCTCCACGATGCAATGAGATTTCATTTTCCATCGTAACCATTCAAGAATAATTTTCATTTGATGATTAAAAATAATTTTTAATAACTTAATATCATTTTGGATATGAATAAAATACATCATATTCATAACAAATATGAATTACTTAACAAAACATATAAAGGAAAATGTATCAGTTAACACCCGAAACAATGATACTACTGAAATATCAATAACAAAGAAATTTTAGAAGATCATACATGATATCATATTTATGTGTGTTGTTTTTTATAATTTTATAAAAATGATTTCACCATTATAAATGAGGTTAAAATACCCTCTACTAAGTAAAATTACAAGGTAAGGGGTTTTCATCTCACTTCTTATTCCTATGAGATTCATGCTATACTGGACACTATTTCCTTTTGTGTGGCATATGTACTGTCCATGATTGTATTCTTTGTTCAATATAATTTAATTTATGGGTATTTACATCTTCATTTTATTATCCTTATTTCATAGGTTTTATCTTTTGTAAGTTACCAAATTGGTAAGGGGATTTCTAATTTCAATTTCCACTCATTGGGTTTTACGCAAAAATCCTTGAATGTTTTACTCCAAGATTATGTGTGAAATCGCTATTTATTTATTTATGAAGTAATTTCCAATAAAATTTATTTGGATATACTTTTTATACACATAATAACTCCATTTATAAATTCTCAAGTCATCTATATGAACTTGATAATAGTAATATTAACTCAATCTACATTCACTAAGTTAAACATCCAAGTCATTAGTGTTGTTTTTACAAGAATATGTGTGAATGTCATCTGATTGATTTACACTAAATATCCAATAATATTTAGTGTATTTATATTTATAACACATAATTATTTCATTGATTTATCCTTAACCTATGTATATGGTCTTTAAAAGGGATTTCATCTCAATTTATATTCCATTGAGACTTCTATGTTGTTATGCACCAATTCACTTTTATATGGTGTATATAATATCCTTTGACATATTATATCATGAATACATTTATTATCATGATATTATAAAGATTTTATAAATCTTATTCCTAAGTTATTTGTATTCAAGCTTCTCTCATTTGTTTTGGAACTCTAACTAAAATATCGTTTTAAATGTTTTAATGATTTATTCTTCAAAATATTTCTCATTAATGTACATATTTTAAAAATGGTTTTAAAGATTTATTTATATGGAAACGACTATTTTAAAATTAAAATTCTTTTTAAATGTTTCAAATTGGTATGGGACACTTTGATTCAAAAATATCTTTTAAATGGATTCTTGATAAACAGTGCGACTTTTAAATATTTTCAAGAAAAAGGGGATATTTCTTTCAAATAGTTTCTATGATTATTTTCATATTTTTCAATATATTTCATTATTATTTATTGAGGTTGATTTATTATAATACAATCTTACATATTGTGTTGAATGAGTTTTTTTTATTATGGATGTTCTATTTTTATACCATTCATGGTTTGTGGTTAAAGTATCCACATTTCGTATGCTAGTTTTAATACGAATGTTTAGATTATGTTTAAACCTTTTAATATGAGGAATGAAATGGAATTAGTAAGTGATGGGTGGAGCCTGCTATAGATCCTTGATGCATCAATAGGTATCATTAGACAAACTAGTGTCTTAGCACAAGGCCTTGATAAAATATTTATTTGTAGTCTTGGCATGAGGCCTTGACTATGTGGTTATGATGTTCGGAATTATGCATTCCATCATTATGAAAGTAGTTATTGATATTACATGTGATTATTTGACTAGTAGAATATCCATGTGAATAAGTAAATAGAATTATTTGATTTATCATTGCCACATTATGTAGATGTTTAAGTATAAAAGGCTTGTGTTTTAGTCTTATACATTTCCTTAAATGTTTATGTTTATTTATGATAGTTTCTTCTATATTGTTATCCCTACTGAGCATCTGATCTCACTCCTTTATTATGTTTTCTTTTTCCTAGGATGTGAAGAAGTATATTATGATTAACCTACATGGATATGAAAAGGGATATGAGTGTGTTCAAAGGGGACACAATGTTGTTTTTCTTTATTTCATGATGTAATGTAATTCTTATGTATGTATCTAGTACTTCAAAGGCTACTAAACTAATCAGTCTTTTGAGACTTTATCTCTTGTGATCAGGACAATGTTATGTAATAATGTATCGACTCTGGGTAACTAGTTTTGGGGCGTTACAGTTGGTATTATAGGAAGTTTAGTAAAAACCATAGAATCTAGATTTAGAAAAACTCTGATTAGGAAGCACTACCCTAAGATGGACTTTGAGGATTAATGTTGAAGAACATCCAAAAATTATGGGAATGTAAATATTATGTGGGTTTTCCAATAAATACACCCCTGTATGGATATGAATAGGTAGAGGTAGATATGGCACATATGTACTTAGGGGTAAAACCCAAAAACCCCCATTTGAGCTAGAATCAAATGGGAACTGGTTCACCACAACGGGCCTTGCTGCACTCTTGGTTATGATACTCCCAGGGGATATGTTTAGGATAATTCATGTTTTCATTACAAACCGATTTGAAGGATTTTAATATAAGATGAGAATAAATATACTTGGTTGATCCTAAGTTGTTTTAGATTGAAAATAAGGTGTCATGATATTCCCTAAATGATTTAATGAATATTTTTACTCACACTATGCTTTCTAGTTTTAGTCAATGGCTAGATTACGAGGAATTCATAGTAACATTGAACATGATGTACAAGGTGGGTAAGATGGTGGAAATGAGAAACTAAATGGAATGTTCATAGGCGTAAAAGATATTGTGTTCATGCTGAATTAGGTTTCCAAAAATATGATCAACAATATGTACATTAACCAACTCCCAAACTCAAAAAAGAAGAGAAAGGCGGAGAATGATAAGAGCTCCAACAACGGATAACATGGAGAAAAGAAAGCTCAATTTCCATCATGACGGAAATGTGGAAGGAGACACCCAAGAAAGTGTCTCAATGGAGAAAAGAAATTCTTTGTGTGTGGTAAAGAAGTAAATAAAGTAAATAATTGCTGAGGGAAAATGAACAGTACTATAGATGAATATAAAAAAGATCCTAAGAATCCATTTATAGTCATTTTCTGTAAATGTAGGGGACCTGGGCATTACCCGAGTCAATTCCATATTATATTTTATAACCACAAGGTCAAGGAAGAACCTATGTGGAAATAAATGGATGGAGAAATTTTTAAAAGTATTAATGCTCTTTATTGATGGGATTACTTTGGAAGATTTTTCTCTTGTATGTGTAACCCTATAGTTTGTTGTTTGAAAATTCTATTTGATGAAGAATTATATTTTCTTTTGTGTATGTAGTTATAAAGAACCATTTGGGTTTATATGATCCTTGAATTTGAGGCAATTACAAGTTATTAACTTTTGGGATGAAAATGAGTGGTATGAGATTACATTTGTTGTTAAATTATGTTATGATTATTTTGAAGAATTTATCTCATTTTTTGAATGTGATAAAATATAGTTTTTGAAAAAGGACAACACGTAGACCATGTGACAACCCGTCGCATCAGACAAAGCTGCGGGAATCAAACACACAACCAAAGTGCGACTGGGATTTATCACCTACCACTGGACTACGTGAAGTCCCTGGTAGTGTGACTAATTATTTTTAGTTAAATGATTTTATTAATCAATAATATGTTGACTTGGGATCTTATGTTTTATCAAAATGATATCCTTAGTATAGAAAAATGAGTTGGTGATTAATTTATAAATGTTATTTTGGAAGATGTTCGCTCTGTTGGGAACACTATATGCCGAAGGAAAATAGAATACTATGGGATTTCATTTGAGGAGTAGTCATGGATTTTTTTTATTTTAAAAGAATCTATGTTTTTTATAAATATTCAGGTTATTAATGGAAATGATTAACTTATCATAGAGAATATGTTATTTGGTTAATTACACTTTTCTATGAGACTTTAAGAGTAGTTGATGTTATTTGGAGATAAATGTTAAGATTTACTATGAAAGAATATGTGATTAAATTCTTTAGAGTTTTGGGTTGGAATCTTAGATTGAATTATATTGAAGGATTTTAAGGACAATTGTTTATTTAATGGTCTTTATTGAACTTTGGGTATTGTTTATTTAATTCTGGAAATTAAGATTAGTATTTATTTCTATAAACGATTATCCTTTTCAGGGATCATCTGATCTTGTACTAACCATTTAGTTTTTCTATTCTATAAAGAAGAGGTAAATATATAGATCATCCTTTGTGGATTATGTGATTCTATGGAAGTTGATTATAGGGCTTCAGGTGTGACCTAATCATCTTAAATACTCATCGTTTGGAGAAAATATATGTTAGTGGTAGAAATTTATTAAAGGATGAAACTCTACTTAAAACGTAAGTATATATCTTTATGTTCTTAGTCAATATCATAAATAAATTCCATAACTTTATGAATTGGAGCTTAAAACAAAAAAAACTTGTCCGTTTACTTTTCCTTCTAGGAAACTAATGATCGTTTAACCTATCACAAGTTTTTAGTTTTCTTGTTATTAACTTTCTTCTGATCAAGTTTTCTATCACTCCCCATCAGAACATGACACTTAGTTTATCTTCTATATCAACTTTTCCAACATGGAATCCTAATATGGGTTATCTTGGGTGACCTTTGTACTTATCTTTCTTTCTTTCAAAATGATAGATTTATTGACTCTTTTTCTAATGTAGGACTTTTAATGAAGTTTCCAAGAAAAATTTTAAAATTTATAGGATTAAATTTCCAAAAGGGGTAAGAATATATCACCCCAATATTTCATAGTAATTTACTTTCATTAAAGTAATTAAATAGCTTGTACTACACGCAAGAACGAGTTCGAGCGCACCACGACTTACCAAACTTGCCGTTAAAAAACGATTATGAATAGCATTAATTTTATTTTTAATTTTATATAATCCATGTAATTTTAACATCCATATTATGTATTTATTAGAAATAATATTATAATAAATTCAATTTTTTAGATAAAAGAAGTATTTTTCAAAAATTGTAATTTTACCACCTTTTAAGGGAGAACCCTTTTTAAATCCAATATTTGACACTTTTATATTTTCAATTTGAAAAAATACACTTCTTATTTAGAATCGGGACATAAAATTTTAGTTTGGATTAATTTTCGGTTATTTTTTGATAACATTCATGTTTTGATGAATAGTGAAAAATACTAAATTTTAATTGAAAACAATTTTTTTAATAAAAATAATTTATAGTGTTAAATTGTACATTTAAATGGTTTTTAATAATAATTAGATTATATTTTTATCATTAAATCCAATTTTGGTCCTTGGAAGTAATTTTACATTTAAATTGGACATAAATACATATTAATCTTTTGATAGTTTTTACTTCTCAAAAACTCGCTTTCTGATTTGGACAATGGGAATATTTTTTTAACATAATTAATACAACCTATATGTTTTTAATTTGGTAAAATAGACATCATTTTTTAATTTTTAAGATCAAAATTATCATTGGGTGATTTTTTTGTATTTTTCTAAAACATTCAATTTTTGATGAATAGTGAAAAACACTACGTTATTATTTAAATCTGACTTTTTATTTAAATAATTATTTTTAATTTAAATTTATTTTAAAGTCAAAATATATAAATAATACCTATATTATTCCAATTTAATTCATTGAAGTCATTTTATAATAAGATTAGATATATATGATTTTATTGAACTTTTTACAGTCTTTTACACACCTTCTAGGAACATTTGTAAATTTTCATAAAACGTAATTTAACTGCTTCTATGAATTGAATTTAAAAAATCTGAGAGACACGGTTGACATCATTATGTAAAATTTGGTTCAATAGGATGAAAATAATTTTTGGTGAATAGTAACTTTTGAATTTTATTTACCACGGTTAAAAGTAAATAGGGTAATTAAAGGTAAAAATGATATTATAATTACCCTAACACATGTCCTAATTCTATTGGATAAGTTTTTTTCAATAAAAATCAACTTTAGTAATAAAATATGACCCTATTTGATCCACATGGATTAAATTAGGACATTTATTATTATTTTATTTAAAGAAGAGTTAAGAGTATTAAATTCAATGTTTAATAAATAAACCATTTTTAATATAGGGTTATTCATAAGATAAATTTGACTATAAATATTAATTATAAAGGTAAAAAATATTTCCTACATCATGGTATTTTATTTATAATTTTTATACATTAAATAGTTAAATTTATTTATGACACAATGATGATGTAGTAATTACCTTATTAATGAAAGTTTAAAATAATTAATATTTTAAATATCAAAATAAATTCTAATCGAGACTTTTGATGCATTACACGAATTTTATAGGTTAATATGACATGTTAGAGTTTATTTAATGTTTTTTTGAAGTAATAATGTTTTGTTGACTTTCACAAAAACCAAATACACAAGTGTTAAAATTGGCATAAATGAGTATTTAAAACATATACTAAATTATTAAATGATATAGTATTCCTAAAAATATAAGGGTCGTCCAAATGAATTATATAATTATATATATGTCATTAATTAACCACTTGAAGTTCTCATGACATTTTATAGTGAGTTTATTAACCATGTAATATTAAAATACAAGAAGACATGGTAAAAGGTAAACTATTTAACTAAGAATTAAATCTAAACGATAAGGTTAATATGGTGACATAAATTGTATAAAAACTATTGGTTGAGAGTATTTATACCCATCCACACCTTATCCTCAAAATAAATCCATTTGGATCCATTATAAACAAAAAATAATTTTATAATAAAATAATATTTTAAGATTTTCCTAAAGTGACCCTCGCCTCTCTTATAAATGGGTACTTCCCCTTCTCTCAAAATCACACCTCCTAAGCCATTTAGACCAGCCAACCCCTGATCAAATATCATCCCAAATAACCTCACATTAACCTATAGGCCTTACTTTTATTAGAAATCCAACCTAAGGATCCCTTTTGATCAAATCAAAAGGAAGCACCTGAAGAAGAGGTAATAATTTCGTCACCTCTTTCAAAGTTATTTTCTTATTCCACTTCCTATTTCATTGTTTTTTCCAAAAAAAAATAATAAATCCAGTACCTTCTACATACTGTGATGTTATTATAAATATGGTACAACCATATTCATTATTCTATCCATCTTATGAATGAAAAAGTCACCATACGTGCGTACGTACAGTTTACAGTCTCCACTCCATGGTGTAGTTTGTTATTCAACACTTAATTATTTTGAAGGGTATAATAATGATTATAAATGATGTAAATAATAAATATAATATGTTAATTATTTTTTATATATAATATAACATCCAATTACATGCAATTTCACCATTAATAAAATGATATTGTCGCTCGTGCGTACGTACAGCTTACCGTCTCTACGATGCGATGAGATTTCGTTTCCCATCATAACCATTCAAGAATAATTTTCATTTGATGATTAAAAATAATGTTTAAGAACTTAATATCATTCTGGATATGAAAAAAATACATCCTATCCATAACAAACATGACTTACGTAACAAAACATATAAAAAAAGAATCAGTTAACACCCAAAACAATGATACTACAAAAATATCATTAACAAAGCAATATTAGAAGATCATATATGATATCATATTTATGTATGTTGTTATTTTATAATTTAATAAAAATATTTTCACCATTATATATGAGGTTAACCTACCCTCTACTAAGGAAAATAACAAGGTAAGGGGTTTTCATCTCACTTTTTATTCCCGTGAGATTCATGCTATATTTTCCACTATTTTATCTTGTGTGGTGTATATACTGATCATGATAGTATTCTTTGTATAATATAATTTAATTTATAGTCATTTACATATTCATTGTATTATCCTTCTTTCACGGGGTGTATGTTTTATAAGTTACCAAATCGGTAAGGGAATTTCTAATTTCAATTTCCACTCATTGGGTTTTACGCAAACATCATTGATTGTTTTACTCCAATATTATGTGTGAAATCACTATTTATTTATTTATGTAGTAATTTCCACTCCCCTTTGTGTGGATATAATTTTTATACAAATAATAAATCCATTTATAAATTCTCTAGTCATCGATATGAACTTGATAAGAGTAATCTTAACTCAATTTCCATTCATTGAGTTAAACATCGAAGTCATTAGTGTTGTTTTTACAAGAATATGTGTGAATGTAATATGATTGATTTACAATAAATATCCAATAATATTGAGTGTATTTATATTTTTCACACATTATTATGTCATCGATTTATGCTTAACCTAAGGATACGGTCTTTATAAGAGACTTCATCTCAATTTACATTACATTGAGACTTCAATGTTGTTTTGCACAAATTCACTTTAATATGGTGTATATAATATCCTTTAACATATTATATCATGAATAAATTTATTCTCATGATATTATAAAGATTTGATTAATCTTATTCCTCATTTATTTCTATTCAAGTGTCTCTCATTTGGTTAGGAACTCTAACTAAAATATCATTTTAAATGTTTTAAAGATTTATTATTCTAAATAATTCTCATCGATGTCCATGTTTCAAAAATGGTTTTAAGGATTTATTTATATGTACATGATTGTTTTAAAATTAAAATTCCTTTTAAAAGTTTCAAAGTAGTATGGGACACTTTGATTTAATAATATCTTTTAAACGGATTCTTGATAAACTGTGTGACTTTTAAATGTTTTCAAGACAAATGGGATATTTATCTCAAAAAGTTTTATTGATTATATTAATATTTGTCAATATCCTTCATTATTCTTGGTTAAGGTTGATTTATTATAATAAAATCTTCCATATTTTATTGAATGAGTTTTGTTTGACTGTGTATGTACTATTTTTATACCATTCATGGTTTGTGGTTAATGTATTGACATTTCGTATGCTAGTTTTAAGCACATGATCCTCTGGATAGTTGGTGAGGTATCCTTAAGTGCATCCATGAGACCCAGGTTCAAAACTAGGTAGAGGAATATTTTCGAGTACTATAGCACTAATGTAGCAGAACTATACACTGTGTGATACTATAGCAGACTGTACATTGTACAGGGACTGGAGCAGACTGTACACTGTGTAGGTACTATGCAGGCACTGTAGTAGTTACTATAGTAGGGAATGTTCTGTACTATAGCAGCTGGAACTATTCACCTTGGTCCACCATTTTGGTCTTGGAGTCCTTAAAGCTTTAGGTCCACCCAGGCCTTCGGGTTAGTAGGGATTTCGGGACACCTTTAAATCCTTTGGGCCCCTCAAGGCCTTCGGGCCTCATGCAGTTCCCCAGATAGACTCTACAAAAAAAGAGCATCCCCAGAAGAGGATTCAGAGAAAGTGCACTCACCAGAGAAGAGCCAAATGGATTTTTTAGAGTGATAGGGTATGAATATGCCATCGGGACTATCCTGTGCTTGCACAGGAAGCCTAGACAGATGGCCATGTGAATGTGGAGAGCTACTATCATGATGTAGATGCTGGGGAGGGGCGGTTCCTTGTATATAGTCTGGTTGAATTCCCTAAGACCTTCGGGTCATGTAATCTCCTAAGCCTACGGGCCATGTAATCTCTAAGCCTATGGGCCTTGTAAGGGTTCCCCCTCATCCCTTGAAAGGGGGATTATCAAAAATCAATAAAAAATGAAGGCCTTCGGGCCATTCGAGGTTATGCTAGTTTTAATACGAATGTTTATATTATGTTCCAACCACTTCATATGAGGAATTCATTGGACTTAGTAAGTGACAGGTAGAGCCCTCTATAGCTCCTCGATGCATTGGTAGATCTCATGAGACAAACTAGTTTCTTGGCACAAGGCCTTGACAAAATATTTATTTTTAGTCCTGGCATGAGTCCTTGACTATGTGGTTATGATGTACAACATTATGCATTCCATAATTATGAAATTAGAAATTAATATTACATGTGATTATTTGACTAGTAGAATATCCATGTGAATTGGTAAATGGAATTATTTAATTTATCATTTTCATATTATGCTGAATTTTAAGTTCAAAAGGCTTGTGTTTTAGTCTTATACATTGCCTTAAATGTTTATTCTTATTTATGATAGTTTCTACTATATTGTTATCCCTACTGAGCATCTGAGCTCACCCCTTTCATATGTTTTCTTTTTCCTAGGATGCGAAGAAGTGTATTATGATTAACCTGTAGTGATAGGCCAAAGTATATGATTTTGTTCAAAGGGTACACAATGTTTTTTTTCTTTATTACATGATGTAATGTTATACTTATATATGTATCTATTACTTCCAAGGCTGCTAATCTAATGGGTTAATCGATACTTGATCTCTTGTGATCATTCCACTATTATGTAATAATGAACCGACTCTGGGTAACTAGGGTTGGGGCATTACAGTCCTCACATGCTCATATGAGATCTTATAGTGGAGAGGATTCGAGAATATGACAGTGGCCTTAGTGTGAGTTGGCAGCAGAGAAAAGTGGTGAACATCAAGAGGCTCCAGGAGGCTAAAAATGAGATTCAACGGCTGTAGGTCCAGGCATATGAGAATTCTTCTTTTCTCAACGTGCAATCAAAGCTTATATCGTGGATGAAGGCCCAGCTGGCAGAGGCCGATGAATGGATGAAGCAAGCCTTTGAGGATATGTCTATCATCCGGATCGACGAGGAGAAGGATCAGATCGCAGCTGATGAACTACGCCCCCTTTCTTCCAAAGAGGAGTGAAAACTAAATAGGTTTCAATGAATCCTGGACTTCACAAGCCAGAGGGTGGCGGAGCTGCAATGCTCTTTTATAGGAGTCAACCCATCCATGGGAGTGGTTTATCCTCGGGTACAATAATGCATGTAAACCTTTGAATGAACATTCATGTTTTAATTGTTTTATGCTGGATGCATGCATGAGTTCCGTTATTTGTTTTGGTTTTGTTTTGGTTTTCCGCACATCTGCTATATTCGTGAAATGTCCAGTGATTAATACCTAAGCTCACATGGGTCGGGCCCGATGTAAGAAACAAGGGATGACCACCACATTATTCCATCTGAATATAAGAGTGCCGACCAAACATTGGACATCTGGGGTTTGAACAACCAATCTAGATTTCTAGGAAGAAAGGGAGAGGCCTTATTGGAGAATGAAGTTCTCAGAATAATCAATGTTCCATTTTCCCAACGTGCTCTAGTGCATGAGCGGGGTAATTCCAGGGGCGCTAGAATCAATCCGAACAGAGGGGAATGGAAGGTGTGAATTACGATACCCAAATTTCGTAACATTGTAGGGGTGGTGTGACAATAATGGATAACTGTTGACCGTGTTTGAAACATAGTATCATTATTGAGTTATCCTGAGATAGGGATAAAAAATGAGGGTCTACCACTGACCATGTTCAAGACACGGATCCTGACTCAAAATGGAATCCTTATTCTCTCGGAACAATGGCATGGGATATTAGGTGATCCATGGGCCGAGCATCCATACTTTTAGGGGTTACATGATAAATGAAAGGGGATGAGGTTCTGAATAAAGGGAATGAAAAGCATGGAGGGTGGAGTGATGGGTTGTTCTAATGGAGTCCAACACTCTTGAAATTATAAAACCATGTTGGAAGCACATCAGGTGGGCGCATTAGTCTGATCAGGGGTCAAACTTACTTCTAAATCATACCTATCTAGTGAGGACTAAGGAATGCCTCTTAGTTTTACGTCATACCCATAAGTATGATAGACATGTAGTTTTAAGTTAATGCCATCTAGACCGTGGTTGGGGCCAAGGGGCCAGAAAGATTAATGACCCTGGGGCTAGGCCCAAGGAAGAAGGCATGGACATCGCTACGTATTTCATGCATGTGAGAATCAATCTAAACATAGTTCTTAAATCATGTCATGGTTAGAGACTAATGCTGGTAGTGGTAATCCTCTCAAGCGTGGAAGCTAACTCATCCCGTGATTAACATGGGGCATCCTAAACTTGTTCAGGGTAAAACCACAGTTTAATGTAATGTGTTAAGGACACGTGGACTCGTTTAGTTTAACGTTGTACAGTAGTACAAGGAGTTAAAGGGGAATTCCCCTGAGAGAGTATGTGATGTAGAATGTATAAACCTGACATGAGTGAGGATGAGATCCTCACCATACCATGTATCCCTCGGGGAAGTTTGTTAGGTCGAGGGACCAAGAGTGAAAGTTAGGCTCAGCTCGGGGCGAAGTGTGTGGGAATTCCTACGTATCCCATGATTATGGTAATCAATCCACACATAGTTCTAGGATCATGGTTTAACATCATGTGGGATGACATGCCCGTGTGGTACAGCTATACCAGTACACATCCTCTAAAAACCGCTAAGCTCATGTGAGTCGAGCTCGATGTGGGAAACAAGGACTAGTGATGAGACATTCCTGGTACAAAGAGACACACATTAGGGGAAATGGGACACTAGGTGAATGACATACCACTATTATTGACCCACCTATTTAATGCATGTAGATGCACGATAGTGTAAAATTGATCGTATTGGAATTCCACTTGAACATAATGGGGTAGAAAGGTTTGAATCATGATGCTCAAGATCTGGATCACAATGATAGTGGTGTGATGATGGAGAATAACTTCTTACCATGTTTGAAACATAGTATATGTTTTGCTTTAGCCTAGAATGGGGATAGACAAATGATGGTTGACCTATGACCATGTTTGAAACACGGAACCTGTCGCAAATGTTGTCTATGGCCTTCAGGGGTGTTATCCCAACACGTTTGGTGAGCCAATGTGGCATAAGACTAGTCTGTAAAGGGGTTCCCTTCCGACATGTAATAAGATGAAGATCCAAATAAAGGGCTCATCAAGACTGTATGTGAAATTAGGGAATGTCCATGTGAAAATTCTATACCTTGTGCTCTTTTTCATGATGCATCAGAGTACAAAAATAAGATGTATCAGATAGAGGGAGTCGAGTCCCATTCCAAGGACAAGGGTCCTAGGGTCGAACACTTCAAGATTAAGGTCATAAAATAGAACATTAAGAGGGGTATTGATTTAATGAAGTTATTAAAGTTTAGAAAAGTAGTTGAAACCGATGCATAGTTTTCATAGGTAGTTCATAGTTTAGGGTCATAAAACTCGGACCAAGCAGGGAAGAGACAAGGAAGAAACACAGTGCGGTTGTTGAAAAGCTAGATGAGAATGATAATGCAAAAGGTTCTCTCCACACCAAATGATTCCAAATAATTTTAGTCCAAAGGGATGAAGAAGGGGTAGGATTTAATATTCCTTGGTTTGGACCCATGGATGGGATGTATGGTCCTTCCTACATATCCCACAAGGGTGGAAATCAAGCCATACGTAGTTCTAGGAAATGTCGCGCAATTTTACATCATGCGACAAGGATGAGTGGATCTTAGTTTAAAGGTCTTAGAGATTGGAACATAAATAGAAAGGGGAGAGTGAGACACGTGGTGAAGTAATTGAAAAATTCTACATGAATGAGGATATAGGCCCACATCACACCATGTGCTCTCTCGGGAAATTTTAGGTCGAGGGACCACAAATGAAAGTTGGGCTGGACCCAGGGCCAAGTGCCTAGGAATTATTACATACCCCATTTTTATGGGGATCAATATTCATGTAGTTTTAGAAGTGTCATGGTATAGTACCAATTCCAAGGTAAATGTTGTCATATGGGTCTCACCCACACATCAAAAGAAGAGTCATTTAATAGATCTTGTTTGTTCTTTAGGATGGATGTGTTTTTTGTGAATCAATAATCCAAATTCATGGATTCTAGGTGTCACTATAGAAATAAATCCATATATCATCATTGAAAAATGGTATGGTGTATGACCAATCCCCAACATGATGCCCCCTCAAGAGAGGAAATCACAATGCAGTTCGATTTTTCGTCATGAATCCAAGATGACAATGTCATGGTTTAGAGTCATATGATAGGACCAACTAATTAATTTTAACATTGTGCAATAATGATTCAATAGTTTAAAGTCATGTGGGACTAGGCGGCATAGTTTAACGTCATATGTCTTGGACACATATAGGATAAATGATGTTTTAGGGGGAATGTGTGTAGCATGATAAAGTGTACCCAACGTGACTGAGGACGAGGTAGATACTACACCATGCACAATTCCAGGGAAGTGACCTCCGGATGAGGGGCCAGTAAAGGTCAGAAAATATGTGGCTGGACCTGTGGACAAAACATCCAGGTGTTTCTGTGTATCCCATTGTTGGAACCATGGTCTTTTATGCATGAATTGGCGTATGGTTTGTGTTTGTTGTCAATATTCAGTGGAAGTTCAGAATGTGTACCAGCAATGTGATCATACAATTCAAGAAGGAAACAGTATTGAAGGTGGCACCATTTCCCAGTGTTTGCCAAATTTTTGGGCCTGAAAATTAACAAATGGAGAAAAGTGTTTTTGGAAAAGAGACTTGTGCGTTGTTTACTTGAAGGAGAGGAAACTTGCGCGCCATATGTTCTTCAAGATTAGAACATGGAAAAATGGAAAAGGGATAAAAGCTGCGTAGGTTTTGGGCTGGTCGCGCAAGTGACCTATACGCCGAGAAAGGACTTACGCACCGATCCCTAGGAGGTTTGGAAACTTGCGCGCCAGTTGTTCTTCATGATAAAAACTTCAAAATATGGCAAAGGAAATTAGGTCTCACAAGTATTGGTTGGGTCGCGCAAGTAAGTTGTGTGACAGAGGCTATTGCGGTTGGAGCTGCGCGCCGGGACTTGCGCGTCGTGAGGACACTTGCGCACCACCGCTCAGGGGGTCTAGTTTGCCTATAAATAGAGGACCACCCCACCTCATTTGTAACGAAGTTCAAGAATTAGAGATTTTCTGAGCACTTGTTGCGCAAGTGGTTGAGTCACGCAAGTGGTAGTTGGGTCGCACAAGTAGAGGCTGCGCACCGGTTGTTGGCTGCGCGACCAAGGCAGGTTGAGAGTTAAAGGCAGAACATCGCATAAGTTTGGAGTTGAAAGAGGCAGTGTCGTGCAAGTGGGTTGGTGTCACCTGCGCGCCGAATTTGTACCATGAAATTGACTTGCGCACCATTATTGAAACTTGTGCCCCGGTCTTGGAGAAGAGAGCCAGGAGAGGTTGGAGTACGCCGGTCCTTTGTGGAGTTGCACAAAAGCTGGAATATTGCCCGATATCTTCGGTGTAAACTGAGATTAGTCTACGAGTGAAAGTTGGACTTTAACAGAGCATCTACACACAACATAGGA
This sequence comes from Viscum album, assembly GCA_963277665.1. Lineage (NCBI taxonomy): Eukaryota > Viridiplantae > Streptophyta > Magnoliopsida > Santalales > Viscaceae > Viscum > Viscum album. The sequence continues at coordinate 1,103,131,389 of OY728155.1, read as the reverse complement.
TGCATTCTCTTGGAATGATGAAGGGACCTTCATGTCTATAAACTAAGTGTGACTACACCAAGGGCAGTGAGCCGTGGGGAGTCAGTGGGAGTGACCCAAGGGACGATGTGAGCTATCCCTGAACCTTTTGTAAAGGCAGTTATCCTGGGAAAGAGTGACTATTCTCGAACCTTTGTAATCCACATCTAGTGAAGTTTAGTGGAATTAGGTACGACCAAAAACTTTTCGACGTATTCTCCTTGGATGTATCCCATAGTAGTGAACCAAGTAAAAAGTGTTGTGTCTTCTCTGTGCATGTGAATGTTTTCTTTCTGGTCATATTAATCATACAGGTTCAACAAGTTCCTACCAACGTAGGAACAATATCCATCAAATTAAAAGAAAAATTTGTCACCTTGATTCACCCCTCCCCACTCAGGGTGTCCCGGGGTCCATCAAGTGGTATCAGAGGGTAAAGGTTGTTGGTGTTGAATCTTTCCTTTTTCGTCATGGAGAATGCAGTCAATGTTAGGGGAGTCCCTCACTTCGATGGAAGTAATTTCCAGATCTGGAAGAACAGAATGAGATCTCATCTAAGATCTATTAGAATGGAAGTTCCATTCTCTATTGTGCAAGGAATAAAAGTCACTAATCCAATAGGCCTGGCTATGACTGACACATACAGGAAAATTCTTGATGCAGATGCTAAAGCACAAAATGCACTCACCACAACCCTTTCTGATCAGATCTACCTAAAGGTGATGAATTTCACCTCATCAAAATCTATGTGGGATAAACTGTAGAATATTTATGAAGGAGATATAAAATTAAAGGAAGGGGAACTACAAGTTCTGCACAATAGGTTTAATGATTTGAAGATGCATCCTAATAAGAATGCAGACTCCTTATTTAATCGAACCACTGATGTAGTTGGAGAAATTCGAGCCCTAGGAGAAGAAATCAAAGACGTTGACATTGTGAAGAAATACTGAGAAGACTTCCACCCCTGTACAAAGAAATGGTATCATCCCTTGAGGAAAGATATATTTCAAAACATTCTCTGGATGACCTTCTAAGCAGCTTGGTAGCATATGAAATGAGAATCAAACCAGAAGATGACAAATGGAATTTAAGGCCATGGATAGACTAAAAATTACAAAATATAGTAGTGGTGAAGATGAAAAAGAAAAATAAATTCTATCTCTCATTCCAAAGAAGTTCCAGAAGGTAAAAGGGAAATTCAAAGGGAAGATACCTCTCACATGTTTTCGTTGCGGAAAAGTTGGGAACATTGCCTCTCAGTGCTTAAGAAATATCAATGATAAAGATAGTGAAGATGAAAGCTTCGAGAAGCCTTGGAAAAGGTTTTTCAAAAAGGGATACTTCAAATATGGAAATAAAATGCAAAGAAAGAGTTTTGTTTGTGAAGAGGAAGAAGATGATAATGAATTCTGTGATGAAGAAGAACCGGAATTCAAAACTAGGAACCATGCTTCCATGATGTCCATTGTTGAAAAGTTAGAAGATACTGGTGGAGAAAAAGAGTTGAAAACTTGTGCAGATCCTGAGATGCAACTTAAGGATGCTATTAGTAAGCTTAAGACTAAATGTAAGAGTTGCAATAAGTGGAAATCAATTGTAAAAGAATCAACTGAATACGTTGATCAACTTGATGCTGAAATTGAACTACTGGAATAATTTTTGAAGGTATAGTCTAAAATAATTGAAATCAATGATGATGTAGTGGATCTAAAGCTAATAATTGAAGAGAAGGAAAAGTTCATCAATGAACTCACCTCCAGACTAGAAGAAAAATCCATGACTGTTGAGGGACTTGAGGAGGGAGTTGTTACTCTTAGGAGTAAACTTGAGACTGAATCAATTCTAAAATAATCAAGGAATAAAATATAGTTTGCAAGATTCTCAGATGTAGAATTACTGGCAAGAGCCAAGTGTGGTTCAGATGGGGTTGGAAAAATCTTGAGTGATCAAAGACCCGCTTGCATGGGAAAGAGTGGAATTGGCTGTGAAGCTGAGACATCAACTGCTGGAAGTGAAAATATCCAAAATAAAGATAAGATGAAAGTTGAACATGTTGAAAATTTTCCTAAAGTGCTGAAAAATGAACCCTGAATCCAAACTAAAAGGAGAACCGAAAATTATCCTCAAACATTCAGAAATGACAGACAGTCTAACTATTATCCCAAGTAAGAAGGTATGAGGAGAAATTCAGGTGAGAAGACATTTCCTCTCATGAAGTGTCAGTTTTGTGGCTATCTGGGCCATACCATGTCTTATTGTGAAGAGGAAAGAAGCTACCAGAATGGAGAAGATATAGTAGTTCAACAAAGGAGAAAAAATTCATATCCTAATTCTTATAGAAGAAAAAATTTCTATGGATCTTGTTTTCATTGTTCTAACTTTGGTCATAAGGCTGCTAATTGCAGGCAGAGAAGGGACATGGACACCTCATACATAAGTTCAAGACAAGTCAAGTCTCGTCAGCAAGACAGTGTTTCTCTTTCAAACAGGTTTTCTCCTCTCAATGAAGATTTCAACTATGAAGAACCTGGGTACGCGGAAGAGATAATTGAAAGGCCATCAGTACTCTATACTCAATCCAATGTCTCGTGGAAGGAAAGGAAAAAGATTTAGAAATCCAACCTTGCAGAGGTGGCCCTAAAAGCTACAAAGAACAACAGTACCTGGATTCTGGATAGCGGTTGTTCATCTCATATGACAGGTAATGCCAGCCTGTTAACGGATATCAAAAGGAAGGTTGATGGTACAGTACGATTTGGTAATGATGGAGCTCTGAAAATCAAAGGGAGTGGAAGTACCGAATTAGCTAATGGAGAACTAAAGTAGACTTAAGTCCTTTACATAGATGGCCCACATCATAATCTACTCAGCATGAGTCAACTCTATGACTCGGGACTTATAGTTACTTTTAATCAGAAATTCTGCACTATCAAGGGAAAGACAGGCAATTTACTTATGAAGGGTTGCAGAACAGAAGGAAACTTGTATCAGGTTAATAGTGAAGAAAATGTACGTTACATGACTATTGAAGAAGAAAACAATTTTTGGCATTGGATACTAGGACACATCAATCAACAAGACATGGAGAAAATATAAAAATTGAGGATTTTCATGGACATTACCAACCTGAAGCGTGATCGTGAAACGTCTTGTGATGCTTGCATTCGTGGGAAGCTAGTCTGCAGTTCATATTGGCCAAAGAATAAAAGGGCACCTCACCTTCTTGATCTGATTCATACAGATGTATGTGGGCCTATAAATGTTGCTGGAACTCATGGAGAAAGGTTCTTTGTCCTTTTCATAGATTATTACAGTATAATGGCATGTGTGATGGTCATTCATAGGAAATGACAAGTCCTTGACTGTATGAAAACATATCGACGAATCGTTGAGAATGATACCGGACAAATAATCAAAGTGTTGTGATCTGACAATGGAGGAGAATACACATCCATTGAATTATAAAATTATTTGGAGAAGCATGGGATACAGCATGAGGTAGCTTCTGTGAGAACTCCACAACAAAATGGATTTGTTTAGCATAGGAATCGACAGGTGAACAACATGGCACGAACTATGCTGATTGAGAGTCGTATTCCACGACATTACTGGAAAGAGGTTGTTCAAGCAGCAGTGTATATTCAGAATCGAACAAGACTTTATATAGGTGAGACGAAGACACCATATGAATTGTGGCATGGAAGGAAGCCCTCTTTAAAATACTTGCGTGTCTTTGGAAGTAAATTCTTAATCAGGAACAAAGAATGAAATCAAGGAAAGTATGGAGACAATGCAGATGAAGGAATTTTCCTCGGTTACTCAATGAACATCAAAGCCTACAAATGTTTCAACAAGCATTTAGGAAGGATTGTGGAAAGCAGTGATGTTAAGATAATTGAAGAGAAAACCACAAATGCTTCAAAGACGTCATATGTTGATGTGATAGAAAGTGAGGAATAAAGTGAACGTGGGGAAAATACAAATACAGAAATAGAGGAAGTTGTAAAAAACACTCATCAGTCACATCATGATGTTGACCTAGAAGAAGAATTTGAAGAAGAAACTGTGGCTGAAGAGAATGCAACTGAATCTCGTAGGAGAAATCGAAGAGCTGAGATTGATCCATCCAACATAATTGGGGACATGAGTACACCCACTCAAATAAGAAGGATGAGGAATAACATGCAATCTTCATTTCTATCAGTTGTGGAGACATCCTCAATCAAAGAAGCTACAAAGGATGAATCTTGGGTGAAAGCCATGAATGAAGAATTAGATCAGATTGATAAGAATCAGACATGGGATCTTGTCCAGAGACCCGAAGTTCACAATGTGATTGGTACCAAATGGATCTTCAAAAATAAGTTTGATGAGCATGGAAGTGTCATCAGAAACAAGGAACGACTGGTATGTAAAGGATACTCCCAGATTTAAGGCATTGATGTTGAAGAAACCTTTGCTCTAGTGGCTAGACTGGAGTCAATTAGGCTTTTCCTTACCATGGCACTCCAAAGAGGATATAAATTATATCAAATGGATGTCAAGACAACATTATTGAATGGTGTACTAGAACAATAAGTCTACATTGAACAACCAGTGGGTTTTGTTCTAGGTACTGATGAAACAAAGGTCTACAAACTGAAGAAAGCTCTATATGGTTTGAAGCAGGCACCACGGGCGTGGTACTCGTGGCTGGATTCATATCTCAAGAAGCTGGAATTTAAAAGAGGAGGAGTAGATCACAATATCTATGTGAAGAATTATACAAAATATCAATTCATGGTTCTAGTCTATGTTGATGATATCATATTTCGTGGAAGCAGGCAGAAATCAGTGGACGAATTTTCCAATCACATGAAATCAGAATTTGAAATGTCTATGATTGGAAAGCTCACATATTTATTGGGGCTGTAGGTGATTCAAAAGAAGTAATACACTTTCATTTCTCAGGAAAAGTATGCAAGAGAGCATCTGAAGAAGTTTAATATGCAAGACTCCAAACCAATGTCAACTCTGATTGCAGTTGGAACTAAACTTAAAAAGCATGAGGATGGGGCCTCTGTTGATCCCACCATGTACCGGAGAATCATTGGGAGCCTACTGTACCTAACAGTGACACATCCAGATATTGTCTTTGCCACATGTCTTATGGCCCTCTTTTAGAGTAATCCAAAGGAGGAACATATGGCGGTAGTCAAAAGAATCATGAGGTACATTCAAGGTACACATAACTTTGGGTTATATTTTGATGCAGGCGGGGACAATGAATTATCAGTGTTTTCTGATGTTGACTGGGTTGGTGATGTAGTAGACAGAAAGCCCACCAGTGGTGGAGCCTTATATATTGGGCAGAAATGTGTTGGATGGTTTAGAAATAAACAAGAAAGTACTTATCTTAGTACTGCTGAAGCTGAGTATATATCTGCCTCAAAGGCATGTACTCAACTGCTATGGATGAAGCAACAAATACCAGATATTGGTGATGAGGTAAAGCAACCAATGGTGATTTACTATGATAACAAGAGCGCAATTGATCTTACGAAGAATCCTGTTCAGCATTCTCGTACGAAACATATTGAAATCAGGTATCACTTTATCAAAGAAAAAGTTGAACAAGGGGTGATTAGAATGGATCATGTGGGAACTGATGATCAAGTGGATGATATCCTGACCAAGCCACTATCAGTGGCTATGTTTGAGAAGCATTGGTTGAACCTTGGTGTTCAGGCACCTCCCATTTCATAAGGAGGTTACGAAATACCCCTCTCTCCGATTATGATAACTGTTTTTCTCTATTTATGGATGTGATGCAGGTTTGTGGGGGAGATACTATCTAGGGGGAGTATGGTTTGAGCTGTACATTGAACAAATTACCAGTCATTGGGTTCATTTTCAATGGTGGAGAAAGGAATAAATTACCAGTCACTGGGTTTATTGTCAATGGGGGAGAAAGGAATTAATTCAGGCATGTTCAAGCATATAATTCTCCTGTGACACGATGCGAATTCAGTGTCAGTGATAGGATGAGAAGGATTATAAAGGATGAGAAGGAAGACATCGGTCATGTAATGATTCTTGGGAATCATTGAAAATTACAAAACATTGGAACCCAATTCAGGCTTCCTCTCTTGTTTTCTACACTGAGCATTACTCACATATACTTAGAGTGTTGGCTGAGTTGATTCTTGCATTTTTGGTTTACATATGGATGGGGATCTATTGAATTTATTTTCTGATTGCCAACAAACCAAAAGGGGGATATTGTTGGAACCATGGTATTCTATGCATGAATTGTAGTATGGTTTGTGTTTGTTGTCAATATTCAGTGGAATTTTAGAATGTGTACCAGCAATGTGATCATACAGTTCAAGCAGACAACAGTATTGAAGGTGGCATCGTTTCCCAGTGTTTGCCAGATTTTTGGGCCTAAAAATTGACAAATGGAGAAAAGTGTTTTTGAAAAATAGATTTGCTCTCCGTGTACTTGAAGGAGAAGAAACTTGTGATCCATATGTTTTTCAAGATCAGAACATGGAAAAATGGAAAAGGGATAAAATCCACGCAGGTTTTGGGTTGGTCGCGCAAGTGACATGCGCGCTGAGAAAGGACTTGCGCGTTGATGCCTAGGAGATTTGGAAACTTGTGCACCAGTTGTTCTTCATGATATGAACTTAAAAATATGGAAAATTAAATTAGGTCGTGAAAGTATTGGTTGGCTCGCGCAAGTAAGTTGCACAATAGAGGCTATTGAGGTTGGAGCTGTGCGCCAGGACTTGCGCACCGTGAGGACATTTGCACGCCACCGCGTAGGGGGTCTAGTTTTCCTATAAATAGAGGACCACCCCACCTCATTTGTAAAGAATTTCAAAACTTAGATATTTTTAGAGCTCTCGTCGTGCAAGTAGTAGTTGGGTTGAGCAAGTAGATTTTGTGCACCGGTTGTTGGATGCGCGACCAAGGTAGTTTGGTAGTTAAAGGTGCAGCGTCGCGCATGTTTGGAGTTGAAAGAGGCAGTGTCGCGCAAGTGGGTTGGTGTAAACTGCGCACCGAATTTGTACCACGCAAGTGACTTTTGCGCCATTATTTAAACTTGTGCACTGGTCTTGGAGAAGCGCACCAGGAGAGGTTGGAGTACACTGGTCCTTTTTGGAACTGCACGAAAGCTGGAATATTGCCTGATGTCTTCGGTACAAACTGAGATTAGTCTACAAGTAAAAGTTGGACTTAAACGGAGCATCTACACACAACATAGGATTCATTCTATTGTAATGATGAAGAGACCTTCACGTCTATAAACTAAGTGTGACTTCACCAAGGGCAGTGAGCCGGGGGGAGTCAACGGGAGTGACCCGAGGGACGCTGTGAGCTATCCCTGAACCTTTTGTAAAGGCAGTGAGCCTGGGATAGAGTGAATGTTCTCGAACCTTTTTAATCCACATATAGTGAAGTTTAGTGGAATTAGGTATGACCAAAAACCTATCGGCGTATGCTTCTTGGATGTAGCCCTTAGTGGTGAACCAAATAAAAAGTGTTGTGTCTTCTCTATGCATGTGGATGTTTGCTTTCTGATCAAATTCATCATACATGTTCAACAAGTTCCTACCAACGTGGGAACAAGATCCATCACATTAAAAGAAAAAGTTTTCACCCTGATTCACCCCTCCCCTCTCAGGGTGTCCCGGGGTCCTTCACCCATGAGGATGGGAATCAATCAATACATTGTTCTAATGGTGTAGTTTAACGTCTCGCGGGCTGAGGGGCATGAGAGACGGGCTCCTAGAAGAGAAGTGCGTGGTGTATATATTCCAAACCCAACCCGAATGATGACATAATTCATATGACACACCACATAATTTTGTGAAAGTCAGGACCATGAGGTCGAACAGAAGAGGTAATTAGTGGAGCCTGAGCTGGACCCGAAGACGAGATGTTTAGGCGTTCCTATGTATCCCATGATCATGGGAATCAAGCTGTATTTAGTTCTAGAGTTAGGATTCTTACACCTTATATAAATAACGTAGAAGGAGATCTTAGTTTAAGGTATTATAACTCAGACCATGGAGAAGAAAAACTCTTCCAAGAAATTGAAAACCTTGATCCGATCCCTAATCCTGCATGAGATACGTTCAATGTGGGAAACAAGGGTGGATAAGGTTTTTTGAATGCATGGAATGCATGAAAGGGGAAATCAATGCAGAGCCCCTAATGACGCCTTACCATGGATTTGTCCTCCTAACGTGAAAATGTGCACTGATGGATAGTACTAAGAGTGTCAAAATTACACTCGGACATGATGGAGTGGAAAATGATGTGAATCATGCAACTGAAATTTAGGGATTGATGGGGTTGGAGTGACGATGGAGGAAAACTATTGACTGTGTTCAAAACACAACATCTATATCATGTTACATGAAATGGGAATGGAAAATGAGCATCGACCACTGGACATATTTGAAATGCAGGACTTGTACCAATTTGTCGCTCAAAATTCCCAATGATGTTGGCCTGAAATTGTAGAAGAGCCCTTGGGATATGTATCTATACCATTCGGGGGTCTTTTTGGATGTGAAAGATGATGAAATCCCAAATTAAGGGGAACACAAATCCAGATAAATGGGTGAGAGCATGTATGGGTAGAATTTGACACTCTAGGTCTGGAACTAGAGTGCTCTTGGGCACATTGGTGAACTACCAATAATTTTCGAGGGGCCCAACTTAAGAGAAGCCGACTTGAAAAGATGAGTGTAGAAAAAGAGGATGAAGTGCTCTCAAAAGAGATAGGTACAAGGCGTGGTTGTTACAAAACATATGTGAATAAGGACATAAGGCCATATTGTGTCATATGACCCTCTCTTGGAAAAACTCATTGCAGGGGGAAGGAAGATTAGGAGGTTTCTAAGAGATGGGGATGGACCCGAAGACTAAATGTTCATGTGGTCCTACGTATCCCATAAGAAAGGGAATCAAGCCACACATAGTTCTAGATACTCCGTGCAGTTTACCGTCATGTGGAAATCACATTATGGATCTTAGTTTATGGTCATAGAGATCGGACCATAGATGCCTAGTTTAATGTCGTGTTCATGGAACATGTGAGTGGAGAGGGCGAATCATCATGCCTATGAAAGAAAAAAAATGGAAAAATGATATAGGATAACTTTTGACCATGTTCGAAACACAATATCCATATTTTTGTGACCAGGGGTTGGGGGAAAATAGTTGAGCATCGACTGTTGACCGCATTCACAACACGGGACTTGTATCATCTTGTCACTCGAAATCCTTGGGGACGTTTTCCTGAAACGATAGGAGAGCCCCAGGTCATTTCATCCATGTTGTTCGGGGGTCCTTTTGGATGTGGAAAATGATGGAAACCTAAATGATGGGTCACACGAAGCACGACAGGACCTGTGTTTACAGAAAGGATGATAGATGATGGAGGGATGTCTCAAGAGGATATGTGTGTCATGGTAAAAAAAATCCTGATGTGAATGGGGATGTAAGTCCATACCACACCGCACAATCCTAGATGAGAACTAGTCCTAGGGGGGCCGAAAGGGTCGAGGGACCTGAGGCTAGATGTCCAATCCAACCATAGACACATGACCCCTTATCTGGGTATTGCATTACCAAAGATCCTAATCCCACATGAGCTATGATCGGTATGGTAAAAAAGGAATAGGATCAGGCTCTCCCCAACACATTAGGGCATGGGAATAAAGGAAGAAAGTTAGGTAGGGTCTGTCCTGACTAGATCAACACTCCTTCCCAAGTGAACGGATGTTGAAAGAGGTAGTAGGAAAAAAATGATTCACTGCACCCAAAATTTGGGACTTATATGTAAGACAATAACGATGGAGAATAAATTTTTAACATGTTTGAAACACAGCCTTCCAATCATATGACCTGAAATGGGAACGACATATGAGTGTTTCCCGCTGCCAATATTCACAATGTGGGGCTTGAATCAATTTATCACTTGAAATTCTCAAGGACATTGGCCTGAAATGGAAGGATAACCCTTGGGATAAGTATCTATAATGTTCAGGGGTCCTTTTAGATGTGGAAAATGATGATGTCCTAAATAAAGGGAGTGTGTGGAGCATGAATGTACCCGTCCAATTTAACGTCATAAAGGATGTCAAAATAAGTGAAGATCTCTAGGGAGAGGGATATATAGTGTGGTCATGATGAACTCAATGTGGATGAGGGTAAAATACTACACCACACCATGTGTTCTGAACCAAGGAGATATTTTGATGTTGGGGCTGGTATTATAGATGAAATGTCCGAGCGTTCCTACATATCCCATAAGGACGGGAATCAAGCTACACGTAGTTCTGAAAAGGTCCATGCAGTTTTGCATCATGTGGTGAGGACGTGGGAGGATAAAAGAACGAGGAAGGGAACATGATGTGATTATCATAATCCTGACATGAGTGGGGGCCAAAAAACCTACACTACACCATGTAGGACCCTCCAAGAGAACTACCTCCGGAGGGTAATCAAAGAGAAGAGTTTGGGGTTGGACTCAAGACAAGGCATCCAAGCATTCTTACGTATCCCATGAGGATGGGAATCAGGCCATACATAGTTATAAGGGTGTAGTTTAATTTCTTACAGGATGAGGATGGTGGGGAGATCTTAGTTTAAGGTCTAAGAGCTTGGACCGTCTCACAGTTTATCATTATGCGGAACAGAATACAATTTAATGTTATGTGGGAAATAATAGTTTAAAGTCATGTAGGACCAAATTTACTCATGAAAAATATTTCTTGAGGAACTTGGCATTGGTGGGAGGATTTATATGCTCATCTTCCATGGTAACCAAAGAATATGCACCATTGGGATAACCCTTGTGAATGATATAAGGTCCTTCCCATTTGGGCTCCAATTTTTGTGGATTCTATCCAGAAATCATTAGCGTCCTTAGATCCAACACAATATTACCTTGCAAGAAAGAGTAGAGGCAAACTTTATTGTTGAAAACTCAAGATATATTGCTTTGATTCCTCTACAGATTGTGCAGGGCACGAAGCCTATTCTCATCGAGTGCTTCCAATTCAGTCAAAAGGATTTCAGCTACTTTATCTGGTTCTTTCTGATCATAGAAAACTATGCGTAATGAAGGAAACTGAATCTTTATGGGAAGTACAACCTCTGTTCTGTACACCATGGAGTATGGGGTCACTTGTGTGGAATTAAGAGTCATTGTCTGATAAGACCAGAGGGAATTGCAGAGATTTTCCAGCCAACTCTTCTTGTTTTGACCAACCATTTTATGTAGAATGTTAGAGAGGGTTTTTTTGAACACCTCGATCTGCCCATTTTATTGTGTGTGATAGTGGGAGTTATGGTTATAAGGAATATTGTACATGGCGTACAATTTCTTCAATTTGGCCGCTCGGAAGTTGGTGCCTTTATTGGTGAGGAAGGCGTGAGGGACATCGAACTGGTAGATGAAATTGGAGCTCACAAATTCAATGATAGAACAGGTCTTGGACTCCTTGAGCAGAACTGCTTCTACCCAAATGGAAAATTAATCCATGGAGGTCAGGATGAATCAGAACTGGAGATTTGTCACTAGTGGATATGGTCCCATGACATCGAGTCCCGAGACTACAAAGGGCCAAGAGTACTTGGTATTGTAGAGAAGCTCTGGTGGGCGATGCAAAAAAGTTGGCATGAATTTAGCACACTTGGAACCTATTGGAAAACTCAATGTAGTCACGGATCATGGATGGCCAAAAATAACCCAGCCTCTAGATCTAGTGAGATAATTTTGGCCTAGTCTAATGAGCTATGCAGGAACTGGCATGAACCTCTTGCATGACCTGAGAAATCTCAATTCATTGAATGCAATGGAGGAGAACCCCATCAAACCTATTCTTATAGAGGACTCTCTTGAGATCAGGACTGCTCTAGAGAGTAAATTTTGATGTGCGGTGTCAGATTCACTCATTCTCGTCTTGATCTTCTGGCAGATTATGTTGTTGAAAGTACTCAACAAAGGGTTCCCTCCAGTCAGAAGTTGCTTCCAAAACTGAGGTAGGGGGACCTAGGGGTCCTGACGATCTTGAGATGGGGGCATTGCAGGTAAGGTGGCTTACCTGTGGGCTATTATTTTCATCTGGAGAGACATGGGTGTTGACTCTTTGGTGTGCCACGTGGAAAATAAAATCATCATATTCAGTCTCTATAAGAGATGCAGCTAGTCTAGCCAAGGCGTCTTCTCTACCATTCTATGATCGAGGGACATGGGTAACTTCTGGACGAGATGGAAATTGGGCCATCAGCTGGAGAGTGTGTTCCAATTGTGGTACGAGCTATGGCTTCCTAACAACATAGTCATTGTTGATCTTTTTTATGACTATTTTAGAGTCCCCTTTCACATGAAAGTGGGGAATGTCAATCTCGAGGTCCAGATCGAGGCCGGTGATGAGAGCCTAATACTCCGCCTCATTGTTGGTGCATCCTTATGATAGTAGGAATGAATTTGGAAGGATGTATTGTGCTGGGGTAATGAAGACGATACCCATGCCTACTCTATTGAGCCTGGGTCATTTGGACTTTTATCGGTAGGGCTTCGGGAAGCACCATCAAAGTGAATTGTCTAGCACAGAATGACTTGGTCCACTGAGAGGATTGCCTCATCTTGAAAATCAAGGTCCAGAAACTGGTCTACGGGGGATGGATGGGCAGCATGGAATTCTGCCATTTCTTTCTGCTTGATATCCTTATGGGGAACAAACCTAATGTTGAACTACTGAAGGATTACTACCCACTGACCTAGATGTCCAGTCAACATGGGGCGGTTCAGGATGTACTTTAATGGATCCACTCGGGACACTAGTTGTACCTTATGATGCTGCAAGTAATGTCGCAATTCCTACACTGTGAATACCAGTGCGAGGCAGCTTTTCTCGATAGGGAAGTATCTGGTCTCCATATGGAGGAGCATGTGGCTGAGATTGTAGAGATTGTTCTTCGTCCCCTCATTATTCTTCTAGGTGATAAGGCCACCAAGAGATCATTCCAGGGAGGTCACATAAAGTACAAGTGGCTTTCCAAAAATGGTTGGCATCAAGACCAATGGCTAGAGCATGTAATACTTGATCTCCTTGAAATTATTCTGACATTCCTCATCCCACTAATATAATGTCCCTTTATTCATGAGTAGAGAAAAGGGCTTAAACTTGCCGGCCAAATTCATGATAAACCGGCATATGTAGCCCAAGTAGCCTTTGAAGCCTCGAAGATACCGAATATTTCTTGAGGGAGACATATGCATGATGTCCTTGATCTTCTCTAGGTCTATCTCGATGCCTCTATATCTAAAAACAAAGCCAAGAAACTTTTCGGAGGTGACCCCGAAGGCACACTTCAATGGGTTCATCTCTAGTTGGCATGAACAGAGGAATCTAAACACTTTCTCAAGATCTTTGTGATGGTCCTGAAACTAGTGAGATTTTACCACCAGGTCATCCACATAAAATTCTACCAATTTCCCAAGTATTGGCTTAAATATGTGATGCCTGTCAGGCTGATAGGTGGCACCTGCATTTTTTAAACTGAAAGGCATTACTTGGTAACATAAATACCTTGTGGTGTCGTGAAGGTCATAGACTCTTCATCCTCAGGGTCCATTCAGATATGGTTATATCCAGAATACCCATCCATGAATGAGAGGTCCTGGAACCCAGTGGTAGCATCAATCAACAGCTCTATTATGGGAAGGGAAAAATCATCCTTCAGGCAGTGAAAGTTGAGATCCCATAAGTCGATGCAGACCCTGATCTTTCCATTATTCTTCCTGACTATAACAATGATGGATAGCCATCTAGGGTATTGGACCTCCTTAACAAAATTGTCTTTGATGACCTTATCAACTTCAGACTCGACTATGGAACCATGAGAAGGGTGCATCTTTCTGGGAGGCTTCTTAAACCTGTGGTGATTTGATGGGAGACCGAGGAGGTGGACGACTACCTGAGGATCTAGTCCTGTCATCTCATCGTAACTCTAGGTGAATACATCATGATGCTGATTTAGGAATTACATGTACTGTTGTTTCTCCTTAAGAAGCGTAGTGGCACTAATCAATGTGGGGTTCGAATCTGTCTCTCCACCAAGATTCGCATGCACCATTCCATAAACTGTGGTAGAGACGCCCTCTTCGAAGGAAAGAGGAACATCCTCTAAATCATCTTCTTTACATATGGAGGAGGGGTACTTGGTGGGAGGAGTTTACTTTGAGTGAAAAGATCTTGGTGGGAGACTAGTACCAACCTGAGCGGTGGTAGACACTGCATCGAGGGACTCTTGTGCCACCGAAACCATAACAATAAAAGTTGTCGATCCGATCACATTTGGTCTTCAGACCAAGGGGCCACGCTTGATGATATCAAAGGATTAGTGGCACATTGTCTTGATCCAATTTATCCTAGACTGGAAAAAAATAAGCTATGTTGTATTTCTGAAGCCATAGGGTAGACGTCTCAATAACTTATAGGGGGCAGGGGGGATCTGGGATCACCCGAGCCTGATTCGTGTTGGAGTATGAGGTGATCTTATAGAGTTTATTAGACTTGGGAATGTGATTCCCCCTTGTTCTAGAAACAAAGAATCATTTTCCCATATCTGGGGTCATAGCCTCTAATTGATGGATTGGAAAGATGTTGGCATAATCCAGATCTGTCCACAGGTTGGTCGCAGATGTAGCATGTTCAACCTCGTTAGCCTGAATCTACTTTTTCTTGCTCTTGTAATAGACGACATCCAAGTAGTGGGATTCACAATATTAAAAGGGCAATGTGTCACCTTGGAATACACCCATTAGACCATTAAGGGAGTAATTAATGAAATTATGATACAATGAAGTGACCACTGCATGCAGGTGAAGTAATGGTTTACCCATCAACATGTTGTAAGCAGTGTCCTGTGAGACAAACATGAACTCAGTGGTGGCTATAAGACCACCGAACTAGGTTATCAGGTGAATCTTGTTGACAAGTGTCTGTTTCGTCCTATCATAACCTTTTATTTTCAGGTAATAGGGACTCAGATCATCCTTGGAAAACCCCAATTTTTACAGTGTTCGGGTCAGGGTTAGGTTGATCCCAGAGCCTGTGTCGACAAGAAAGTGATGAACCTTCCCACCATTAAAATGGACAGTGATGTAAAATGGGAGGATGTTCCCCAACATGGGAGAGCCTTCATCATCTCCATATAATGAGATAATGTTCTGGCATTCAACATGCTTGACTGCCTCAGCATGGAAGGATTTTGCAGTAACTACCTCTATCTCAAACTGTAGGGGGCTTCTTAAAGCCTCGGTGAGGTATTCACGCATATACGTTGATAGGTGAAGAGCCTCAAGGATAGAGATCCTTTCCCGAATGATTGCAAGATTCTCCAGGACATCATATATCCATGCCAAGCATGAAATTCTGCTTATGGGAGGTCATTCTGCAGCAGGGGGCATGAAGGACCCTACCAGCTGGACCGGCAGCTGACTGGTGCTGGGAATATCCTACTGATCACTAGTTAAATCTGGTGGAGTGACTACCGGATGAGGTCCAGATGACCGATACTAGTCTGTAACAAAGTTTTTCTATTCGCAGCGAGGTCGAGGTGGCTCCACCTGGTCTAGTAACACAAACGGCGGCGCAGGAAGGCCCGATGGCACCAGATGAGGAGGGTGTGCATGCTGAGCTCTACGTTGGGCCTATTGTCTAGTATCAGTGGAATGAACATCCTAGCTAGAGGTACTGATCGGGTAATTCTGATGACCCATATAGATGGGGCTCCATCAATGCTGGCGATAGGTAGGGATGTTGGGAGGATCCATCGGGTGCTCCTCATTGTCATAAATCATGTAGGGGTTTACCAACACCATGGTGTTAATTGAAGCATACCCTTGACTGTAACTTGAATAACCCTCCTCTACTTGATGGATTCTAGAGGTAATCATCATCTCTGGGGGCATAAATTTGCGGAGAGTATGGTATGATGATGACATCGGTGGGAGACTTTTTTTTCCCTTGCTCCACTGATGATTTCTCTTCTGGGGAGAGGATGACTTATCCATTGATGAAGAGGTATTGGCTATGGGTGAAACGATGTCTTTGAAAGGTTCAGGTTGATTCCAATGTGCATGGATAATACCATGGGCATAGACGACTTCCTTATGAGCCATCCAGTTGCCATACTTCTGGGACCTGTGGTTAGCAACTTGATGTCACTCACCTTCGATGTCACTACCGTTTTCTGGCTTCATGAAGACACATGCCACCTATGTGAGAGCCGGTCCTAACCTGACTATGTTATTATCAAATTGTTCTTGAATCCAATATTTAAACACATATCACTGTTTAAGTGTGTTCCACAAGATCCTGTGATAGGGGTAGTATTTGGGGAAATCAGTATGATCTACCTCTTCTTGCATCCTTCATTTAGGAAAACGTAGGAGTCCATGTTCCAAGGCACTTTGGAAATAACCGGGGACCTAAGCCTTATTGAACGAGTTGGTCCGGTTTCTCTTGTCCGGGAAGGGGCCCTGGGAGCCTGACCCTAATGAGGGGATAGAGGAGCCTATCAAGGAGATGGATCCTGGTTATCTTGATTGGGTGGTGGTGGCACGTTACTTGGGGGTGCCTTCCGATTTTGAGGTGGACACCGCTGGGTCGGAGGTTGCACCTGCGGTGGTGGGCCTCTACAAGGCTACGGAGGCGGCTCCACCAGAAATAATTCTAGTTATATGGGGGCCTCTATTTGGGCCACCGTGGTGGGCTTATCCTTGGCATCCCTTATCATGGGAATTGCAGGAGGCAACGGACATGCCTGGATGGCCTGCTTCATGGAATCTTCTAGGTGCGGGGACTTACAAAAGAAATCCAAAAATCCCCCAGGGTAATTATAGGTGATCAGAGAGGGGACCAGTTCGGTCTTGAAATTTCCCACACACATTTTTTGTAGCTTTTCCTGAGTCAGTGGAATGTCCAAGGAGTATGTGAGTCCTTTCCACTAGGCAACAATGTCTGCAACGTGCTCTTCATGCCTCTATTTACATTTGAAGAGGATTGTAATACTCGTCTTCTGAGTAGTGGAACTGAATTTGTAAAGAAATTTCCTACGAAGATCTTTCCAGCCGGCTACTGGCCTGATGGGTAGCTGTTTGTACCAGACAAACATAGGCCCATCCAATGTCTATACAAAACACCAGAGTTTGGTGGCCTACTGTTGTGCTTGAGTTCCCAACATGGACCCACACCTTGAAATGATGTGGGCCAGATGCTGCAGCGGGTCACCCATACCATTAAAGGGTGAGAAGTTGGGATTTAAAAATCTTGGGGGTGCTGTAATATCATCCACCCACACCAGATATGGCTTTCCATCAGGCGGGATTGCCACTTGTCGAGTTTCTAATGCCTCGAGGCGAGCAATGAGCACCACCATGGGATCATCTGGGTAGGGGTTCCTATCTTGATGAAGATCCCTGACCACCAGTATAGCAACCCAGCCTTTTCTTACATTACTATTACATCATTTTAAATAGAAACAACATAATAGTATTACACATAGAGGATCCAATGGTTTAGTGTCTTGGGAAAATTGAAACCATACATAACAATTACAACATCGAGCATAAACATTTATTCAATTTCTTTTTCTCTAGATTCTTACTGGAACTTGACCTCTCCTTAGTACATGTAGTCACTTGAGGATATACATAAAAAGGGGTGAGCTAGAAGCCCAGTAAGGGGACAGATAATAAAAATATAGCATGGGGTGAGCATAATCATAACATAGGCAAAGGATCATGAACATAAGAGGAAGCATAAATATAAGACATTAAATGTGTAAATGCATAAAAATGAAACATCGTGTCTTAGTGGTTAACTACCACAAATACTTGTGAACAAAGATAGAATATTTTTCACACATAATTTCACATTTACTCATGAGATTCATCACTTTACCCAATGCATTGAACCTCTGTATAATTTTTGGCACACCCATCACATTTAAACATTCACATTGCACTATATAATTCTGGGCGCACCCATCACATCATAACATTATCATTTATCATAAATGTCACAATGAAAAAAAATGAACATAACTAACCCATGAAAAGGAATGGGTTTCATCTTATAAGAACACATTCATAAACATTGGGATCCCAAAAGAAAAAGGGAATAACATACATGTTACAAGAACCGTCAATCTTGAATGAGAAGTAAAAGGGGTGTTCTTAAAAAAGAGTTCTTTTGGAAAACATTTGGTTTGACAGAAATAACAGTGAAAAACATGTAAATCCCAGAAAATTAAATACAATTATGATAAAAATATTTTTAAGGAGTAACCATATCAAAAAGGAATGAAAGAGGGGGAACTCAAAGGATGAATGTTGGGTTCGAGAATTTCCCCTTACCTTATATCCGAACACTTCCTTCACTTTAATGTCCTATATAATGACATTATATTCATTAATTAGAACCTCCAGAACCTTTTATAAATTAAAAGGGTTCATTTTGGTTTCATTATGTTATTTTACAGGCCTTTTGATGAGTTATAGGTTTTAAAAACATTGTTCAAGAATGTTTGTTTTTACAGTTTTCATGAGCAGTTCACTTGTATTCATAAATTGAAGTTCGGATAAAACATGGGTAAACATCCAGAACTAATATTACATGTTGTTAATGATATTAAATAATATAAAATGATCTTATAATTTATTACATTTTATACCATGTGGATGAATCATTAGATAATAATTAAATGATGATTGTTTCAGTTAATTTGGATGGTTTTTCGACCACAACGAACTTGTTTTGATTAATCATTTAGTAATATGTACATAATTTAGTTACAGAACTTTAAATAGGACATAATACATATAAAATATTCTGGTTCAACCATTAAAATGGTTTCATGACTATATCTGAAGGTACAAATGAAAAAATAAAACATGTCGTTCTTGAAGGTGATAGATTAACACCTCGCGAACAACGTTTTCTTTTATAAAATAAAAGGAAGAGGAGAAGGGGGTTGGATGGTATAATATCACATTACTATAATAAAATTAAATTATATGTATGATACTGAATTTACCATACCATTTGGACAAATATAGGTGGGGAGAGAATAAGAAAATAACTTGAAATTGAAAGGAATTTAATGGAAAAGAAGGAGAGAAATTACCTCTTGAATCCTTCTCTTGAGATCCTCTTTAAGGGGCATAATCTTGGTCTTTTGATGAGTCCAGAAGCTTTTAGACACGAGGGAGGGTATAGGTAATATTATTGGGAAGAGTTTAGACAAGTCTTGAAGCTTGAGAGGTGTGAGGAAATGAGGGTGTGAAGGGTGGTATTTATAGTGGAGGGGAGAGGGGTTTTCTCAATATAAGATTCGTTAGTTTATTTTTTCCCCAAAAGACAAGGAATAGTAAGTATTAATTGACCAATAATAGTAATTTTATCATGTGATCCAAAACCAATTGGGATTACATCAGCAGAATATCACACCTGACACTATAATTAGCTTATTTAGCTTATTTTTGTAAATTACGGTATTTCACTATTCATCAAAAATTCAAGTATTTCAAAAAAATCCAAAAATTTCAACCCAACCATTTTTCAATGTGGAAAATTAAAAATGAATTCCAATTTTCAAAAATAATTTTCTAAATATGATTAATTCAATATTTAATTAAAAACATAATTTACTTGAAAAAATAGAGTTTTTAAAAATAAAACTGATTTTATAATGCTTTCAAAAAATGCTTGAGGTATTATAAAATAATATTAAATCAATAAAACATAGATTTTTTAATTTATGAACACTTTTTAAGAAAATACATTTTCTTTTAAATTAATTAATTAATTATAATTAATTGTTTATGGCTTATAAAAATACAAAAACGTTTACTATAATCAAATTGTAACTTTCTAAGATGCCTAAATTTTATTTAATTATTCATGGGTAAGTTTAATCTTATTTTGGATGATATACTATTCATAAGGGTTATACTATTATTTATAAGGTTAGGTTACTATTCATAAGGGTAGGTTACTATTCCCTAAAAATTATGTTTTTCTTATTGGACCCCAAAAATCATCTTGAACGGAACCGTGTATGTCGGATTTTCAAAATTCCAAACACAGAAGTGACAAACATATGTTTAAAGGTCACTTAGCACTTATTAGTTCATTATGTTGTGTTTTCATGGATTTTATGACATATTTATAAGAAGGGAATTCCCATTGAAAAACTCTGGGTCATTACATTTTTCCCCCCATATGAAATTTCGCCCCCGAAATTTCACTTTACACAAATAGGTGAGGGTACTTCTCCTTCATCACCTCCTATGGTTCTCAAGTAGCTTCTTCAAACTTATGGTTCCTACACAACACTTTGACAAGGTGGGTTGTCTTGTTGCGTAGAACTTTATCTCTCTAGTCCAGAATCTCTACTGGTTTCTCCTCATAGGAGAGATCATCTTCCAGCTGTACCACCACTGAGTTTAGTACATGTGAGGGTTCTGTTATATACTTCCTCAAGAGTGATACGTGTAACACATCATGAACTTGAGCCATATTCGGTGGAAGTTCAATCTGATAGGCCACAACTCCTATGCGGTCTAGGATCTCAAAGGGTCCAATGTACCTTGGTCTTAACTTCCCTTTCTTTCCAAATCGCATGAATCTCTTCCATGTTGATATTCAAAAAAATACTTTATCCACAACGTCAAACTCTAAGTCTCTTCGATGGTTGTCATCATATCTCTTTTTCTGACTCTGAGCAGCTTTGATGTGTTTTTGGATGACTTGAACCTTATATGTCATCTCTTGAACATGATCGGGTCCAAGTATCTTTTTTTCTCCAAATTCATCCCAGAAGGTTGGAGTTCTACATCGCTTTCCATACAGAGCTTCATATGGAGCCATTTGAATACTTGAGTGGAATTTATTGTTTTATGAGAACTCAACCAATGGGATATGCTGATCCCCTCCACCTTTGAATTCTAGAGAGCATGCTCTATGCATATATTCAAGCGTCTGAATAGTCCTTTCAAATTAACCATCATTTTAGGGGTGATAGGTCGTGCTGTCATTTAATTCAATACTCAAAGCATGTTGAAGGCTCCTCCAGAATTTAGATGTGAACCTTGGATCACCGTCAGAGACAATTGAGAGTAGAACAACATAAAGTCTCACCACTTCCTTCACATATATCTTTTCAAGTTGTTCAAGTGAGAGATCTTCCTGAATAGTGATAAAATGGGCAGTCTTGGTGAGTCTGTCAACCACAACCCATATCTCATTATTTTTCTTCAACATCTGTTGGATACCTATGACAAAGTCTATAGTAAGATTCTTCCATTTCCACATGGGTATAGGCAATGGATCCATCAACCCTTTAGAATTTCTTTTCTCTGCTTTAAATTTCTGACATACCAAGCACCTTGAGATATATTTCGCGATCTCCTTCTTCATGTTATCCCACCATAAGTGTTCTCGGAGATCACGGTACATCTTGGTACTCCCAGGATGGATAGAGAATGTTGAGCTATATACATTTTCCAATAGCTCCTTCTTTATCCTGGGTGATGAAGTCACGCAAATCCACATTCCAAACCGAATCACTCCATCATCATTGATATGGAAATTGTGAATCTTCCCTTCCTTTACTGAATTCACCCTCTTTTGTATATCCACATCATCCCTTTGTGCTTCCTTAATCTTCTCTTGGATGGATGGTTGAGCAATCATTTGGGCAATGTAGGATGTATCCCCTGCCCTTATGATTTCTAAATTCGTCCTTTGCATATCCAATAATATAGGGTCTTTATCAATCCATAACATGTATAGAGTAGTAGGTTCTTTTCTACTTAGATCATCAGCAACCTTGTTCTCCTTTCCAGGATGGTAGTGAATAGAGAAATTGTAATCCTTGATTAGATCTAACCATCTCCTTTGATGCATGTTGAGCTCCTTTTGTGTGAATATATACTTTAGGCTCTTCTGGTCGGTTTATATGTCACACTTCTCACCATAAAGGTAGTGCCTCCATATTTTCAAGGAAAAAATCATAGCTTCCAGCTCTAGATCATGTGTCGGGTAGTTATCCTCATGGATCTTTAACTGTCGTGAGGCGTAGGCTATCACATTATCATTTTGAATGAGTATGCAACCCAAGACTTTCTTTGAAGCATAACTATATATCACATAACTTTATCCACTTTTTGGTAGTGTGAGTAAAGGTGTAGTGATCAGCCTTCTCTTTAGCTCCTTGAAGCTTCCCTCAGATTCTTCCGTCCAGACATACTTTACCCCTTTCCTTGTTAACTTAGTTAGCGGGCTTGACAATCATGAGACGTTTCTCACCAAATGTTGGTAGTACCCAGCTAATCCAATAAAACTACGGATTTTGGTGACACGAGAGGGCCTGGTCCATTCCTCAATCGCCTTTTTTTAAGGATCCACAGAAATTCCCTCACTTGTGATCACATGTCCCATGAAAGTGACTTGCTTTATCCAAAAGTCACACTTGCTGAACTTGGCGTACAAATTCTTTTATATCAATGTCTCCAACACAAGTCTTAGATGTTATTCATTTTAATTTATGAACACTTTTTAATAAAATACATTTTCATTTAAATTAATTAATTAATTATAATTAATTATTTATGGCTTACAAAAATACCAAAACTTTTACTATGGTCAAATTGTCACTTTCTAAGATGCCTAAATTTTATTTAATTATTCATGGGTAAGGTTACTTTTATTTTTCATTATTTACTATTCATAAGGGTCGTACTACTCTTCATAAGGGTAGGTTACTATTCATAAGGGTAGGTTACTATTCACCAAAAATTTATTTTTTCTTATTGGACCCCAAAAATCATCTTGAACGTAACCATGTATGTCTGATTTTTGAAATTCCAAATACAAAAGTGACAAAATTATGTTTAAAGGTCACTTGGCACTTATTAGTTCATTATGTTGTGTTTTCATGTGATTTTATGACATATTTATAAGAAGGGAATTTCCATTGAAAAACATCGGGTCGTTACAACTAGTATGTTGGTAGGTTCTTCAATATGATAAGAAGGCATGACGGCTCATGGAGTTCCTGGTGGGATGACCTGTGGAGTAGCTGGGGTAACATGAGCTAGGTCCTAGGGATTATCATGCTACTTAGGTGGATTTGGAGACACATACCGCGCCCTCTTTCCATAAGTTTTGGCCTCTACCCTATTTGTGTGGGCATGATGGCCGGGGTTACCTGGTGGCAATTCAAAATGGGGGAAGTTTTACCTACCCCTACTGCCCCAGTCGTGGATCACTGTAATTTGGTCATCGCTCCATAGTGCACTCAGTAAGGAGGTCATCAACCATCTTATTGTGCTCTATGAGCTGTTGACGCAGCACATCCTTCTCGGGATATTATTATGCTTTCTATACTAAGCTATACAGGTCGAAGGGTTTGACGACTCCGAGGTGTTCTTTTCCCTTATTGGGATTCTGGTTGTGAACTAATGCCTCGATGGGCACAAGAAGACCCAGTAGGTTTCTCTATTGGTGAGTAATCCTTCCCAATATATCCAATAGTTGTGGTACATCCCCAGAGGTTAAGTCTCCATCAATGAGCTTTGGCTCATTCCCCCCTTCTGATTGGTCGGCCATGTTAACCTCAACCCTTCCCGGAGGCATATCCTCAATGTCGACTAGTGAGTCGAGCTGGCGCCGAATAGGAGTGAAGTGAAGATAAGTATACTGGCCCCATCCATGGATCTTCACGTGGGTGGAAGCCTCCTTGATGATTCTACAGAGCACTTTGAAGCTCCAGATGCATCATTGTTGGAGGTCACGATTGCGACTGGGAAACTTAGGGCGCTGGGCCATAAGGAGCGCGACCAAGTAAACCATATGGAATTACTGACCAATGTCCTCAAATTGTGCTTGAATTTTAGGGTAAGCCACTTGCTGATGAAGAAGAAAGAAATGTGTCTCCTAGAGGGTTTGGAGAAAGCACCCAACTTCTTCCTGGGTGATTGATTCTGGCGTACTGAAATTCGGTGCTGCAAGTGTCCAAAACATCTCGGGGAAATGGTCCACCCCAAGAATGTACCACAAGATCCTTAGCTCATACTTCAGGTCTAGACCTTGGTTTCCCCACTCATCAACTGGAGGCGTCTGAGGAACCGGTAGTAGTATGGAAGTGGACCGATGAGACAATAGGTTGGTCGGTGGAGAATAAGGTGAGAAGGCCGACAAGCTGCCACATATTGGGATATCTTCTAAAGAGTGTAGTGACCTAGCCACCACATCACAATAAGACAGGCTGGTGACCATAGTTTTTGGTGTGGGTATTATGGCTACTGGCGGTGGACCATGCTACTGCTCATCCTTCATCGTTCCCTATAATAGCTCTTCATGATCTCTAGTTGAGGTAGAGAGTGCTCCTAGAGATGATGGTGGTGATTGTAGAGCAAGATCCTGGGGAGATTCTAAATCTTCATCCTCCTAGATTCATCTTAGGAGGGAGGCAGGGATCTGGTGTACCTCGCATTCCGAAAGTATGAGGCTAATACGCCTTGTCCGTGCCCTGGCCCCTGACACAGAGTATCAAGGTGAGGGTTCCATCTCCGAATCGTATTACGCTATGGAATCAGAGAAGCAAACATGATTAATTTACATCTTAATCTTCTTGGAGTTCTTCTAATAATGGTGACAGCCCACCCTCCTGACCCGGACTGGTTCTTCAGGATAGGTTTGGTTCCTATAATGAGGAGGACCTTTGGCCGAACTAGTGATGGGATGGAGAGGGCTTTTGGATGAGTGAGACAGGGTTCGAGGAGCACCTATATAGATGTTAAAGGGATCACAGGGATGACCTTTGTGTCCACTGGCTGATGTGCGAAGGGAATCTCCATGGGAAGTGCGGGAGTGGGTAGGACCTCTGCTAGAGCTGGTAGGAGAATGGGTAGGGCCTCCATGCTTATTTGCTTTGGCAATTCTAGTGTGAGGAGGGTCCTCGTACTGGTCAAGCTAAACACGGGTAGGACCTCCATGCTAAGTGCTGATGAAGCGAGGCTGACCTTTTCTTCTCTGATTGATGGGGTGAGGGGGACCTTTACCGGCTGTTGTAAGGACATGGGGAAGACCCCCACGTTGAAGGTTGATTGGATGTGTAACATCTCTACAACGAAGGCTTGTGATAGGAGGAGAAGCTCCATTCCTGATGTCATGAGTGCAGAAGAGGCTTCGGTACTGAGTGTCACTGCAATGGGGAGGACCCTCATTTGGATTGAAGGTGGCATGGGGCAGACCTCCATACCGATCTTGGGAGTGGGGAGGACCAGCGTTCTCAATGGTGGTCATACGGGGAGGACCTTCATATTGAATGAAAACATTGTGGGTCAGATCATAATGAACAACACCTATATCAGTGACCAGGAGAGTCAACCCAGCCTAACCATGGGGCGGATGGGGCCTCGATCCAGGCTGGGCGTATGAGTGTCCCTGCTAAGCATACCCATTGCAATGATGGTATATGTCAGCGGTGGCATGATCCATAGTAGTCGTTGATGTTGAGGCCTCTCGGCGTGTGACCTCCTCTACTTGTGCCTGATGCTGGCGTCGGGTCAACCAGACCAGGGCTAGAGGGGAAGGTGCATGGCACACCTATTCATCAACCCATGGGGCTGGGTGGCAGTGTTGGCGTGGCCTAGTGGGAGCCCTCTTTGAAATCCCCTAAAGTGGGATTCCAATTGGGCTAGCTTGTGCGTCCCTAACCTCATCGACGTAGGGGAGGGAGTCATCGAAGAGTTCCATGGAGAGGTTCCTGAAACGATTATACGTCGGTGTGGGGAGCAGTGTCTCCCTACGCGGCCCTTGGGTCCAGTGGTGGTGATGAGGCACGAAAGACTCTAAGTCCTGATGGGCTATATCTTGATATGGGAAAATCCCCTCCTCCTCGTATCGTCAGATAAGGTTGTTTATCACCCTTCTCTAAATAAAATCAAATGGGGATATGGGGCGTGGGCACCCAGAAGCAGTGGATGTGGAGGCTTCCATGGGGGAAATGAGGCCATGTAGGATTTCCATGATGATGTTTCCCCTACCCCTGCATCGGTAGGTGGGAAATTATTGGTTTCCTAATATGGAAACTTGGGTCCTGGAATATAGGGAGATTAAATCATTACTACTGCAAGAATGAAATCAACATCCAACACCCTAGAACTATTCCATCTTCCATGGCTGCTAAGAAGGATTCATGCTAATAATGTCACAGATAGGGATGTCTAACATTTAACTGCCCCAATTTATGGAGAGTTTCACGTCAAGCCTGCTATTTTCTTGACGGGACCTGGTTCCAGATAACTGGATCTGGTGACATGTTAGTACACTGACGTCTCGAATGCTAATATTCTCTATATTGAGGAGACTAATTTCACATCAGGTTCACCATTTCTATTTTCGATGCTTTCTATGAGGCTCACATCCGCCTGTTTGAGGATGCACTGATTGTGTTGCCCTGCATTCCCTCTTTCCAAAGGCGAGAATCATCCATCTCTTATTTAGGGATTTTTTCTCCTTGATCAAAATTAAATAATGGGATGTCAGTTCCTCCTTCTATGGATTCCTCCACGGAACTCTTTACCTACTCTGGGTCTCCCTCATAGACTTAAGACATTGTTCATGAAACTCTTCCCAATATCATGTCTTCATGGATGCCGGTTAATTACATCTCTTCTGTCAGGAAATTCCAATGGGTCAAGTTAGTGCAGTAACCTTTGGTCAGGGGAGTAGTCATGTTGGACATCGCTGGCATGTCTGGACACTAAAGTACTGATGCGGTTAGTTTCTTTCCCTTATGATAGGTCTTATCAAGGGCATGGAAGCCTGAGGAATCTCATGTCGAGTGCGGGGAATTATATGCCATGGGCATGTCTCTGAGGGTTTCCTCAGCTTCCATGTTTAACACAGGGTATGCCGAAATTGTAATGTCTAGGAGAGATGGATCAAACTGATCATAGCATTGATGGAAGTGGATAATATGGGTACAATCTCCAGAGGGAAAACCAATGTTGTGGCTAACGTGTAGTTAGCTGTTGGATTGTGGCTGGGAGCAGCAAGAGGGTGGGTGACATGATCTCACTGGGATGTGGTGTCCTAGGTGAGAACCAAGATGGATATAGATGGTTGAGAGAAGTGGATGGAGTGTGAGATGGAACCGATGTGAGAGAAACAATGATGTTGGGCTTGAGCCTCAAAGAGACTTCCTACGTTTCCTCGTGGAAGGGAATCAAAGTCCACATAGTTCAATGGGGCGATGGGACACTTGAGGAGGCGGCCCATGAGAATATAGGCATGTGACCTGAAGGAAGTGGAACCTCTGGGTTGGGGCATGACCTTCCTGAAACACATAGGCATGAGGGAGATACCATGACAGGGTGTGTAGTGGGCTTGAACCTCTGAGAGGCTTCCTATGTATCCCTATGGCAGGGAATCAAAGTCCATGTCGTTCAGGGTGAGGGCACTGAATCGGGGTGTACACAGAGGAAAAAGAACTGAATATGATGTTGGGGCTTATGCATGGTTAATAGCCTGAGTTGGTATGATTCCCTAGGGTAGACCAGGATGTGGGTCCCAACAAAGGGGGCTGGAATGACTTACCGCTGAATGGGGGACAAAATCTTATCATTGATTCGGGGACACAACGACTTACCGTTGATTGGGGAACACAACGACTTACCATCAGTTGGGGAATATAATGGATTAACGTTAGATGGGTTCACAACGGCTTACCACTGGATGGGTTCACAATGGATTAACATTGGATGGGTTCAAAATGGTTTACTGCTGGATGGGGGTCACAACGGCTTACCGCTGGATGAGAAACACAACGGCTTACTGTCGGTAAGGGTCACAATGTCTTATTTATGGATGGGGATCACAATGGATTACTATAGGATGGGGTTGAACCTCATGGAGGATTTCTACATACCCTATCTAGGAGACGGGGATCAAATCCCATGTAGTTTGGGATGGGTGAATACATTTTAGCATTATGCGGGACGAAAAGGGGGCATACAGTTTAATGTCGTATGGGATGGGGGTGAACTGATTTGATGTGTTTGGGACTGATGGATAATGGGTGTTGGGTTTGAACCTCAGGGAGGCTTTCTACATACCTTGCATTGGCAAGGATCAACGTCCATGTAGTTCAGAAAGGCGAATGAAGTTTAAAATCATGCGGGATGAGAATGAAAAGATGTGAAGGGTTCAGAATTGATACATATTGGGCTTGAACCTCAGGGAGGCTTCCTACGTACCTTACCTTGAAAGGATCAAAGTCCACATAGTTTGGAATGGTGGATGCATTTTAATGTCATGCGAGACGAGAGTGAACCAACGTAAAGGGGGTCGAGTCAAGTAGGTGTTAGGCTTGAACCTTAGGAAGGATTCCTATGTAACTTACCTTGGAAAGGATCAAAGTCCATGTAGTTCAGAATGGTGGATGTAATTTAATGTCATGAGGGGTGAGAGTGAACTGATGTGAAGAGGGTCGTGTCAAGTAGGTGTTGGGATTGAACCTTAGGGAGGCTTCCTACATACCTTTCCTTAGAAAGGATCAAATTCCATGTAGTTCAGAATGGTGGATGGAAAATACACATTATGTCAACCCTGGTAGGATTCCATAGTCAATTCTTACTCTATACCCACATGAGTCATGCTCAGTGTGGGAAACAAGAGGCAGTAGAGACCTGATGATCACATCATGAAAGGTGCATCTGTGGGAAGTAGAGTGGGGATTACATGTGGCTAGTGGCCCAATGAAGAAACATGGGCTTATTCATGGAGCTCCCTAGAGAGATAGAGATTGGGACTTACTCCAGGATAGAGGCCCGACAGTGAAAAAGCCCATAGGGAGAGGTATGGGGTATCAAGGATCCTTGTGCCCATCTCACCTCTTAGTCTTTGGAACATAAGAGAGAAGGGGGAGTAGGGATACTACCTCCCATAAGAAAGGCTAGGGGATTACACCAAGATGGATTCCCTTTCTTGTGGATAGGTGTCTCCCCAACAAAGAGGTTCTCATTACGTGCAGGGAATATCTCACTCCTGTGGAGGCGAGCAGGCGTAGAGAATGTCCAATCTCAGACACCCCACGTAGAATGTGCGGGGGTGAGACCATAGTTTAATGTCATGTGTTGAGGATGATGGTGCTCGGCAGTTTAACGTCTTGTAGATTAGACGAGGCGGGTTCACTCGGCACCCCTAGGACTTACATAACCAGCACGCTTTAACCCTTGGTGATGGGAAGGCACCAGGAATGTAATGGCATGGGGGTGTTGTGGAGTGATCCATCGAGGTGTGAACATTAGCGTGGATATGTGAAAAAGAAATAGTCGTTAATGAGCCTATGTGAAGAAGCATGAGGTTAAGAAACGCAACGTGAAACACCGCCCAAGGGACCTTGAAATCACTTCGTAAAAACCTGGAAGGTCGTATAGAGAAAGGGGTTACCGAGCAAAGGGTCTCATAGGAAGAGTCCTTGGGAAGATCTGGTGCTCCATGTAGTGGTGGGGATTTGCGAAGGGGTATTCTTCACGATGTGGGGTGTCCTAGCCTAGGAATAGGGCATAGTTGCATATGGAGTGTGCTTTGCGATGTGGAAAGACTTTCGTGGAGCTAGGCTTCACGAAGCAACGATGCCTTGAAAATCATAGAAATGCGAAGTAGTGTGCCTTGCGAAGCACAATGACCTTGCCTTAGCATGTGGTTCACATGTGCATGGAAGGTACCTCGTGAATCATGAGTGCTTTGTGAAGATTTGAGTCCCCTTAGGGATATCCTTCCTTTTCGAAGGACCATGGGCTCCACGAAGGGAATCCCTTCTTGAAGAGGGGTTGTATTTAATCCAAGGGAAATATACTTTGTGATTCTCAAGTACCTTGAAGAGCTCATTTTTCACAGAGCAGAAAGTGATTCGTGATTTGAGAGATGAGAAAGAGAAATGTCATAGTATCCATCCTTTGGGCCCAAGAGGATCTCGGTATTTATAGGCAAGAGGCGGCGCGAAGTAGGGGTCGCCCGACATGAGTCCATGTGGCGCTCTGTGGTCGAAAGAAAACTCTATCAAGTTAGTCGAAACCGCGGAGCTGACCGTCATCCCCTACTTGGCGTGGAGCCCACTTCATGGCGCTCTCAGAGGCTTCATTCAAGTTCCCCGGGTTTGTGAAGGTTGATTCGACTCCCTCCGCAGCATGAGGCTCTTGGTCAATTGCGTCGTAACTGTGGAGCCTCTCGCCTCTTTGCTTCGCGGAGGCTTTGAAAACATATTTGGGATCACGGAGCCTCCCTCCTCTTTGCTTTGCGGAAGCTTTTCAAATGATGTGGGTTTGCGTCGGTCGTGGTGTTTTGGGGCTCCACAAACAAGATTCGCGAGGCATCCTCTATGGAGTTAGTTTTCTCTTTGTGATTGATTTTCCTCTTAATATATTTTGTCACCAACATATATATTTCACACTACATTTAGTTATATTATAAAAAATGGACATGTTATAGACACCATTGGTGGTGGAATACTAAGTGTTATATCACATAATTTTTGGGCTTCTATTGGGTACCCAAATAGACTTCATGGATGTAGATGGGGACTGAGAAAAGAACCATCTTTACGATGCTTGATTGGTTATTTTTAAGAGCATGAGAGCATAGGATCGAGATACTATCATGATGCTATCTAAATATAGTTATTTTTGGTTATTTTTTATTTTGAGACATGTACTGTATCAGTTTTTTGTTTCCATATATTTCTTGACTATTTGTATAGTGACATGACATACTCATCTAGTATACTATATTTTGTTTTCTCTTTCTTTATTATTATTGTTGTTATATGGATGTTATCTGCTAATGTTTGGTTTTTTATGCTTCTACTATTGATTAATATGATTACACTGCTATGAGAAACTCTAATTATGATGGTATATTATCCCCACTATACCACCTTAGACCCTCACTGCTAGTCGGAAGCCTCTTAAATATAGGGAGGAAAGTTTGAAACCATGTGAACCACCGACTCGGGGAAACATTTAGTGGCTCTTAGGTATGAATGTTGCAAAGTGTTATCAGATGTATTTTTCTTTTCTTTTCTTTTTCTGCCTTCCTTTTTGGGATGGTAGAAAGAATAAATAGGAATGTGATGATGTATTGAAAAATCCATGTTTCCTAGGATGAGATGTGATGTTCTAATTTTCAAATATTACATTTTATTTGATTCCACCGTTGGGTGTTGAACATGATATGTGATGTTATTATTATTATTATTGGGGGTGTCACTTATTCCTTGCCCGATATAACAAGGAAATATTGATCATGCATCATTTTAGTTACCTTATAGGATTAACATGACATGCATACGTCATTCCATATATGATCAATTACTTGATTGCATGAAGTTTATTATGTGTGCCTTGTGTTATAGAATTGTTATTGGATAATGTTATTACTGAATATTGAGAAACATAGTTGGTACATAGAGTTCTTTTCCTAACCTAAATAGTGTTTTCCTACAATGGATACAACATACACCCTAAGCAGTCAATTATGACATGTTGATTCATGGATCATCAATCGTATGGACTGAAACATGTTGAATTTGGGATTAAATGAGCACCAAAACTCAATTTATAATATCTATGGGAAATTATAGATTGGTTGTGGTGATCCATTGGTTCAAACATTAATAGATAATTGTTAAAAAATATGAATTTAAATGAAACTGAAATTCTAAAATGAAAAAGTTACAAAAAAATATAGTTTCCAATTAAAATTGGCAGTCCATAGACCGGGACCCATTCTGTAAAATAGAGAGCATGACCCAAACATGACTTTAGAGTAGGAAAAAGGCAGTGTCTCTGATGTTCATTACAATCATTACTTGTACATAGTCCTGGAATTAGGAGTAGGAATAGGGTTGTGACTTGTTTATATGAAGGCTTGTACCTATAATCTAGTTGTTACAGAATATTTTCTAAGCCACGTGTTTAGCATTTCATGAGATATTACACCACAGATACCTCCATTCATGTTCCAGGAGGTTGTATGTGACCATTATCCATAGGTGTTGGGCCCTGGTCTACCATTAGCACATCCAGCAGTTCCACTTGTAGCGCCGCCCATTATTCCAAAAATGGGGGCTGATGCCTAGTTTCGGGATGGTTTTATGTGCTTTATGCAGAATATTGAGAGATCATTGTAGCCTACCTCATCTATGGAAGAGCTAACGTGTGTGTTCTAGTAAAAGCTTCTACCCATGTTTTCAATGGGTGGAAGTTCTCATGCGATTGAGTTGTGGTTTGAGACTAATTCATTAGTTTTCGAGCATCTCGAGACACCTCATGATAGGAGAGTGAAACTTGTGACGTATATGCTTCAGGGAGCCACTAATCACTGGGGGGATGTCCAATACCAATATGAATGACTTAGTGACATGGTTTGGAGGTATTTATAAACCTGGTTTTAGGACTCCATATTTCCAAAGACCCTAAGAGATGGATGATCTAGTGAATTTATGAGTTTTGATTAGGGCATGATGACCATTATAGAGTATTCATCTCTCTTTGATTCATCATTTTGAACCTTTATATCTTGATGATGATCCATATATGGAGAGATGATTTGAGGAAGGTCCCAATATTATTGTATAGTCATGGGTTAATGTTTTTAGGTTGACTATGATATCTAAGATATTGATTCAGGCACTGAATACTGAATGTAATTTGAGGGAATATTAAGGCCTAGACCATGGTAGTGTAGCTTATGTACTGATTGGTTCAGTGAAATTTGGTAGGTGGGAACATTTTGAGGCTTCTTGTAAGGGGAATACCATCCAAGGTATGAGTGTTGGTAGGTATGTCTTGTTTCATCAATGTGGAAGGTGGAGACACATGAGGAGTCAGTGTGATAAAGACCCAGTCGAGTGACAATCTTTTAGAAAAATGGGACATATGTAGTTTATTTACAAGACCTTCTCTATAGCATTCAGTGAGAGGGTTTGGAAAATGAATCTAGGTACAAGAGCATGTTTTATAGCTCTATATCTTTTTGGGAGTGAGATTACAACCAGTAATTTAGGATGAAGAGGCAGTCGTGGTTAGGGGATCCACACACCGATTTCACCTCAGCCATATAGTGGACCTACTCAGGGTAGTTAGGTTATTTCTTATGGTTGTGGTTCAGTATAGATATATTTAGTAAAACCCATACCTGAGGAGAATATTACTGGTCTATCTACAGTGAGAGGTATGATCTTAGTAGCATCTACTTTAGTATTAGTTCTTTCTCATATATATGATTCTGATAACTTTATATATATATACATATTGTGGAGATCCTCAAGCACATTTTTCAATATTCTTATGGAATCATGACACTTGATACTCCGTTGTGGATTAGATCAGAGAGTGTACACTAGTGTAGGCTGTAACCACTTTAGATAGGGGCATGTTTTTTCTTATGGAATATCTTCTTCCTCGAGATAAAAGGGATTTATGTCATATTAAGGATTTAATGGATAGTGTCTTATCATGTCCATATAGATTTCTATCACTATAGGGTGAATTTCACATCACCAGATGGAGGGTTTTTTATTCACAAGTGTGAATGTGACGTCTAGGTGAGTTGATATGGAGTCTAGCATCATGGTTTGGGTGGGATGATATCCCAAAATTCTATCTTGTATCTGTATTATTAGGGAATGTATCAATAATATTTCCTTCCAATGGTTGATCATTTCAGGGATGTTTTCCTGGATGCATTTTCAGAACTACCTCATAATAGAGAGGTAGATTTCTCTATTGATTTGGTTCCATGAGCTACATTGGTATCCATTTTTCCTTATAGTAAGCCTACCATGGATTTTATGGAGTTAAAAAATATTTTATAGGACTTTGAAGTGAACGGGTTTATATGACCTAGTACTTCATCATGGGGTTCAATAGTCCTCTTCAAAAAAATGAGGATGGGACCCTCAGGTTATGTGTGGATTTCCAAAAATTGAACTATTATGAATTGTGATCCTTTTCCACAGATAGAAGATCTATATGACCAGCTCTAAGGAGCTTGGGTGTCCTTGAATATTTATTTGAGGTCAGGTTATCATGAGGTATGTTTTCAACATTCAAACACTCATCATACAACTTTTTTGTAGTAGGTATGTTCTATATGATTATCTGGTTAATTCATTCGATCTCCTGAATGTGCTGGTAATTTTCATGGAACCGATGAACCATGTTTTCCATCTATATCTAGATTTTTTTGTAGTGGAATTCATGGATGATATCTTAATGTATTCTCATAGTCGAAAAAACCATGCAAAAAATCTTGTGGTCATTTTGGATACACTAATAAGGGATCATTTATATACTAATCTCACAAAGTGGCACTTTTTTATGGGTAATATTCATTTACTTGGTCATATTATCTTAGAGACATGAGTATTATTTTACCCAGAGATGGTGAGAGCTATAACATCCTAGTAGATTCCCAAGAACCCCTTTGCTATATGATGTTTCTTGGGGATAGTTGGATATTACATGAATTTTATAAAGGACTTATCATGATTATAATCAAATATTACAAGATTGAATAAAAGGGTGTGAAGTTCATATGGTATGATAACTATGAGATATAATTTTTGGAGCTGAAAGAGAGACTAACTTCATTGTCGGTCTTGATTATTCTAGAGATAGGAAGATTCTACATTGTGTATTTTGATGCATCAAGTATTTGTCTAGGAGTCGTTATGATGTAGGGGGGATATTTTGGGTGTATGTGTCTCATCAACTGAGGTCAAAATAGAGTAACTACCCAACTCACGATCTTGAGTTAGTTTATGTGGTACATGCCTTGCGCTGTTGGAGTCATTATTTATTGGGAGAGTGTTTGGTGGCGAATACAGACCACAGAATACTGAAGTACATATTCAGACATTGTGGCTTGAATATTAGGAAATGAAGGTGGGTTTATTACCTAATGTCTTTTGACCTCACGCTTTCATAAACACTCAAAATGTGAAATGTAGTTGTCGATGCACTAAGTAGGGAGAATTAGATAAACGCAGTTCAGGAGGCTGGTAACAAGTGGCATCTTATGGCCTTATTTTTAGAGATTCACATTGAGGTGAATGATAGTGTCATAAAGACTTTTATCTAATCCTCGATAGTGACTTAAATTATTCTGGAAAGGGATAAGATGAGAAATTTATTAGATTCTAAGGGCTTAGTTCTATGGGAGTGTGTGGAAGGTGAGGATCTACCTCCTGGTTGGACTATTGGGGGAATGAAATTCTATGTATTCAGAAACTTGTTTGGAATCCAATAGACATTCAAGAGGATTTTTTGTGAGAGTATCATGCCTCATCATGGGCAGTACATCCTCTCATTACCAATATGTGTCATGACTTATACTATCAATACTAGTGGCTATGGATTAAATGAGAGATAGATGGGTTTTTCATTAGGTGTTCCATCTATCAATAGGTGAAGGTAGAACACTAAAATCCAATTGGGTTTTACAACCGTTATCCACTATGAAGTGGAAATGGGATGATTTCATGATGAATTAAGCGACTGAGTGACTTAGGTCACCATGAGGTAGTGATGTTGTATGGGTTATTGTGGGTAGGCTCACAATGTTCTCCCATTTCCCACTAATCATGAAGACATTATCAATTGATAATCTTGTAGACTTTATATTTGTGAGATTGTGAACCTTCAATGTTTTCCTCATACCAAGGAATCAGATAGGGATGCATGGTTCACATATTAGGTTGGAAAAGGAATATATAGGGAATTTGGTACACATGTGATTTTGATCACTGCATACTATAGTTAGACTGATGGCCCATTAGAAAGAACTATACAGTTTCTAACGGATATTTTAAGAGAGTCATATACCCACAGTTGAGTTCACCTAAAAAAGATAGATATCAGGAAACTATACAGATGGAACCTTACGAGGGTTTATATTATAGGCTATGCCGATCAGCTTGGTTCTAGTTAGAGGTAGGAGAGGCATCACCACTCAGAACATGTCTTGTACAAGAGAATATAGAGTAGGTTCAGTTGGTTTAAAATTGTATAGTTACATCATAGTATAGAATGAAATATTACACCAATCATTGTTGATAAACTCTAGAGTTCAAGCTTGGGGATCTGTTCTTTTTAAGTATCTCTACATGGTTGGAGCATAGAAAAATTTGAAGATAGGGTAATATTTCTGCATGACATGTCAGTAAATTTGAGATTATGGAGATATTTGGAATGGTATCCTATCATTTGTAGCTACCTCATAGGTACTGATCGATGAATGATGTCTTCTATATATTTTAGGTGTGTTTTTATCACTCAAACCTATTTCAAACTCTTCATTTAGATGAGGTTGGGTTTCATTTAGATTCTTCCTTCAATTTTCATCCTATATATATAGTTTATTGATGCATAAAGTCTATCCAGGGCCAATAAGTTCCCCTAGTGCGGGTGTTGTGGTAGCATAGATGTGTACAAGACAAGACATGGGTGTAGAAGGCCGATGTATGTTCTCAGTAGATAGAGTTATTCTCAGATGATACATGACCACACTTGGAAGAAACATTCAGGGATGAATTTCTTTAAGGGTGGAAGATTATAAGTAACCTAGTTTTTATTAAGGTATGTATCTTTTTAATTTTAGTTTAATTCCATGGTTGTGGCCTAATGTGTGTGCCTAACGAGGACACGAGAGTTTTGGTGGGTGTCTGAGGATTTTTCAGAGCCTAGATGATGGTTTTTTGGATAAAGCAACTAGGAGTCACTATTAGTAGAAATCATATGACTCATAACACATTGTTTGAGGAAACCATGTGGGGATTTGGGATTTTCAGTGTACAACATGGGGTTCATGGTTTTCCCTAACCACGCGACCTAGGCCGTATGACTATGTATTCCACCATCATTTTTTAATAGAGGTAAATAGAAATGTTTTCACAGTGTTTCCAAACCCTTTCAGATGAACCTTGTAAGTGAGGTTTTGGGACAGTGAGTAGTGCACATTTGGCACAGGGTTTGGATAATCGTGCTCCCAAACCATGCGACATAGTTTTTTTGGGTAAAAATATTCTTTTACCCTAAAAATTTATTATAAACCTTATTTTATTTTCCTCTTCTCTCTAGTTGAATGATTCCTCTCTAATTGAGTTCCTTAATCCTTAAAAGTAGTTTTTGATCTCGTTTAGCGATTTAGACTCTGATTCAAACACCATTCATCTCATTTCATCTGTACCGATAAGTTCTTCATCATCTTGTGCCTATTATTGTTTTTATTCACATCGATAGAGTTATTTTGGTGCAAAATAATATGCCATATTTCCATGTTATTCATCTATTCTTTATTTTTCTTTAGATCCTGTTTGAGTTAAAAGCTAATGCTGGATGAATGTTCTGCCATGGGTATACAGTATGTGGTCTATACCATTTCCACAGTTTCTAGTTGTTTTATAAGTAGTCATTGTTGTGCCACATACCGTACATTCACAGAATTTCTCATAAATTAATCAAATTTCTTTAATACATTATTTGAACCTTGATAGGTTGTACACGTTTCACCAAGATATGGTGTAGGTTGTAAACCACAACCAGGATCCCTTATGAGGTGTAATTATGTATATTCCCCATGATTTACGAACCTGTTGGGTGTTTGTTTGAGGTCACCATCAGTGGGATCCTTAATGAATTATATTTGATTAATAATAGAGGTTTATGCCTCTTTTTCCATGTGACTAATTTAGATTAAATCTATGAAATTGATTTAATTGATTATGTGGAATGAGTTGGATTAAATCATGGATTTTGAATGACTGATGTAATCATAATGATAATATTTAATATCATGGCTATTTATACTCCATTAATTATAAATTGTATTTAATTACTTGGACAATTATACTTCTTGTATTGAAAACTACATTGAATTCTATATAAATTTTAACTCCATGGATTCGAGATTATATGGGATTACTTGGACATCAATACTCCTTAGATCTGGTCATTGGGTCTGACACTTGATTACATGGCATAGGTCATCGAGGATGACTTAGTAATTTATACATTGGATCTGGTTTATATAGTTCTAACATGTTGAGGATTCCTTGGTCATTAATACCTTGGGTTCATTCATTTGTGCCTGACATTGGATTAATCAACATATTACATGGTAGATGTTCACCGTGCTTTATAGACAGCCCCGGTATGGGTATTTGATTACAATTGTAAGAATGGAAACTATCACAAATACTTTATCATGATTTATAGTTATCTTATGTTATGGTTTATGGTTTATAGTGATCCTTGTTTTTAGGCAGTATTACTCTTTCTTATTTATTTATATCACTTATACATATATATATATATCACACTAATTCTATTAATATTACAAAGACTGAAATTTGTGTAGACATTATTGGTGGTGGCCTACTGAGTGTTATATCACACCCTTTTTGTGTCATCATTTTGTACCTGAACAGAATTCATGGATGCAAGTAGGTATTGGGTAAAGCACCGAATTCATGATGCATGATTGGGCGTGATTTGGACCAGGGGAGAATAGAAATGATATAGGCTCTTGATGCTATCTGGAGATAGTTTTTTTGATTATTTGTATTTTTAGACATGTATTGTACTAGTTGATTGTTTCCACATAGTTTCTTCCTTTTTTTATAGAGTCATAACATATTCATCTAATATATGATATTTCCTTTGGGCTTTATTTATTAACACTATTTTCATATGGATTTTATCTACTTTTGTTTAGTGTTTTCTATTCTTTGTAAACTGATTTACATGATTACACCATTAGGATACACTTTAATTATGAGGGTATAGTCTCCCCACTATACCACCTCAGACCATTTTTGTTATTCGGAAACCTCTTGTTTATAGGGAGGCATGCATGATGCCATGTGACCCATTGGATTAGGGAAAAATTTATTGGCTCGTAGGTTGGGAAATTACATACACAACTAAGAAAAACCTGAAATAATAGATGATATATGTGAACCCTAATGTATAGGAATCTCGATTTAATGGAAATTCTACCCACTAGCATCCATGTCATCATGAGAAAATAACTGGTGAGATATAACTCCTATAAGTCTCACATATGCCTAGTTCTCCCCCATACACAAGGGTCCCCCAATGTGATAATACATCATAATCACATTCTAGGTAAACAATATCATGTTTTACAATAATATTCCAAGGAAAATCTATTTAAATTCAAATACCACATCTTCATAGAAAAAATTATATAGCGATTCTACACCACTTCCACGATTGAAAAAAACTAAATTCATTTTAAAACCATATTTGAGGGCTTTTATCAAACACAAATTGTTCATAAATCATGTTTTCAAAGAAACCCAATTTTGAAACACTTTCAATTGTAAAAAAATATTCAATCCATTTGAAATTTTGAATTTTATAAATCAAACCAAAGTAAATAATCACATGAACTCTGATATATTCAAGGAATATACCATTCAATTTAGACACCCACCACAAAAGTATTGAAAACAACATTTCCTTCAAGATCAGTGAAAGGAGAGGAAGAGATCAAATTCTTAAAAAACTAGATATGATAGAAAAATTGATGATTCTCTATGTCCAGGATAGGTCAACTAATCTATCCTCACAAGACATAAAACTCATGGACAATGAGAGAATAAAATGAAATTGAAAGTATCCACATATTGGATTATATCCAATAGAGGTGTGAGCTTCCAACTGGCACAAAGATTCACCATTGGGGAGAGAGAGAGTTCCAAATTTATCACCAAGGGGCTCTAGACCAAGGGAAATTGAGTTTTTTCATAATGGTCATATTAATAGTCATAAACAGTTAGTTCAATCTAAAATGACATTTTATCACATACTAAACTACACGTCGAGTGGAATCACTGACTAGTCGATGGGTTCAGGTAGTTAGCCTCCACTCTAGGTGTTCCACCGGCTTTCCAATGGGTATAAGTATAGTTAATATACCTCCAGTTCCACCATTGGAAAACCTATGTAACCTATAGTCATACATGTATTTTACTATCCTTCACCAGCTTGTCGGTACCCTCCACCAACTAGTTGGTGACCTCATACTAACACTAATAATAAAAAAACACCATCCCCGCATATAAACACCTCATAAACCAAAATAAAAAAATTAGAAAGGATCCATAACTGATTTTGAATACTAGGGTTGACACAATAACTTAGAGGAAGTCTATTTGTTTTAAGACTCTCAATTATTTTTCAAACTACTATTAATGTAAAGTGTAGGATGCACTTGTGTGTGGGATGTACCAAATCATAATTGGCAGATATGAAAATGTGGGTTTCAAGGCTATACCCTTTTCATTATACTCACATGATTCTTCCTTTGGGTAGTGTGATCCAAGAGTAATCCAAATCCCATAATGTACTAGCCTTTTCACATCAGAGGTAAACCTTATAAATCAATTGGTTTCCCTTATATTGTTTTTTGTTTGGATGTGAGAGAAGAAAACAAAAATTCATTCTAATAGGTGGAAATGGATCATTTGAATTAAATAGTAAAATACTACTGATCACTTATTCACCCCATTATTAGAGATCTATCATTGATCTTTTTGTTGTTTTGTAAGTGTTATCAAAGGAGGTTACTTCATTTATGTTTGGTTATTTATTTTTGTATGTCTGTCTCACCAAGAATAAGGGTTCACTGAATTTTTCATTAATTTGTAATGGATAATCTAAATTCCATGAATAATATGAGGATACCAACAATAAATGGGAAATATTATCACATTTTTAAGGATATCATGT
The DNA here is from genome assembly GCA_963277665.1 of Viscum album. Taxonomy (NCBI): domain Eukaryota; kingdom Viridiplantae; phylum Streptophyta; class Magnoliopsida; order Santalales; family Viscaceae; genus Viscum; species Viscum album. The sequence goes on along the minus strand of OY728155.1, from coordinate 1,103,090,456 downwards.
TTCCATTCATGATTTGAAAGTTACAACTAATGGATTTTTTCCTCATGATGAAGGTGTTGTGATCGAAGTGGATGATAAGTGGAACTTGGAGAATAATGAACCTGCTAATAATGATATCTTAACTTCTATTTCATATATTTGATTTCATGATTTTAAATGTCTTAGAACAAAAAATGATATTTGGGATAAACGTCAAAATTTCCATGAAGGAAATATTAAAGGGAATTTGGATAAGTTGAAATTTGAGACTAAATTATGAAGATATCTAGATGAATGATGATGAAAGTTTTGATAGTTTCTTCATAAGTGTAAATGATGTTATCAATACTATAAGAGGCTATGGTGAGAATTAGAAAGACTCTGATATTTTTAAAAAGATATTTGAAATTTTACCAGATAATTTTGATGATAAGTATCAAATTTGGAATAAAAGGATCCATGTGATATTAACCATAATAATTTTCATTGTATTCTAATTTACTAAGAAATGTGGAAATATTATAAAATTAAAAAACAATTAAGGATGAAAAATAAATTTCTTTTAAAGCCATTGAAGTTCATAAAGGTAATAATATTATCTCAGATGATGATGTAGCTAGATCTCAATAATCTTATTTTTATATAGATGTGATACTTTTAAAAAATTTATCTATTATTTATGCAAATGTGAAATGTTGAAATAGAATGTTCAAAGTATTTCTACCACTTAAATAATTTAATTATGGGTCTAAAATAATTTTTGAAGAAAATTATCAGAAGATAAAAGAATATGAATCCAGTGATGAGGAAGATGAAATATCTAAGATATTCTCAAGGAATAATTCTTCTAGGTATAAATTATTTTTAGAACAAAAGATTATGAATTTCTCAAAGAACAATAAGAGAATTTTTTTATCTAGGTTTGAGGATGGTGAAACTAGTGACAAGAAAACTTTGACATTAATATTGATGAGGGTGAAAAAGTTCTCATTTTATAGTTAATGATGAATATTTAACTAGTTATGAAAGAGATTATTTTTGGAAATGAAGATGAGTAAACTACAATGGAGTTAATTTTGAATATATAAGTTTGTTAATGTCTAGGAAAAAAATTAAATCTTTAAAAAGAGAACATGAAATTGAAGAAATATGAGCAATCTACTTATTGTATAGAAGTAGTTCATGAAGAATAAAATTATATGATTTTAAAAGAGATTAATGGTTTGAAAAGATTAGTTGATATTAAAAACACTTTGAGTTTCAATATATAAGGAATGGTTAGAGTGTTTGAAATAGATCTTGATCTTACTCAAGTGAAGTTGATCAAAGTTAAATAAGAATCAAACATATCCAGTCTCATATTTCAAAACTAGACACTAGGAGTGAGATAATGGTCAATAATGAATGAAGTATAAGAAGATGAACAAAAATAATCTTCTTAGAATTATGTCGATACTAAAAAGGTCGATAATAAGTTTTTTAAGACAAGAAAGTCAAGAGAATCGGGATTGTGGCTAAATCAAATGACACTAAAAAATAAGAAAATCTGGGAACTCAAACATTGATTCAAAATATTCTATTCTAGTTAAAAATAAAAATACTAAAATTAATTCTTTTTTGAATAATAACATGTCAGGAGTACATCAAAATTTTGGTTCACAAAAAGGAGCGAAGACTCATAATCAAAAAAATTGTGAAAGTTAGAGACACAATTGAAGACACTATGCGAGTACTATGGAGGTATTTGGTATAAAAATATTATTTAGTTTAATTTATACAATCATAATGAATTTATAAGGTTTTAAGAAAAATATTTAGTGAGAGTCAAACTACTCAAAGGAAAATCATTCAAAAACAACATGAAAAATCATGTTTAAAGGTTGATAATAGACTCTAATTGTTGTATGATATCTAAGAATGATGTGATTAGTGGTTTAATCTAAATAATAGATATCTCACTATATTTCATGCATAATATGGAAATAATTCTTAGGAGAGAATTAAAAAAGTTAAATAAAAATCAATTGTTTTTAATGTTGCACAAAAATCATAAAATAAAGAGAGTCCATTGATATTATATAGTGGGTTCTATTTGTATATGATATTATATTTTATGGTTTTATAGGACATAAAAAATTGTAAATAAGGCTCTTTGACCATTGGAAATGATGATACCCTTAAAATAAAAGGCCTTGGTTTGATTATTTTTGGAAAATAAAAAACAAAATCTATGAATACCATATATGTTGATGGGGAGAAATGAAACTTTTTGAGTATTTATTAGATTTTTATTTAAGGAAAAAATTATCTTTATAAAGGATGGGTTTATGGATAAGAAAATTGAAGATGGTAACATGATTCCAAAAAGGAAAAAAATAGATATAATTTGTTTTAAGTGGGTGATGTTGGAAATTCTTTATTTATATGAAAGAAAGAAGAGAATGAGTTATGACATCAAAGGCATGAATAGTATTTCCAAAATAATATAAATTTGATTAATTTGTGATACAATGTTTTTTAGGATCCTTTATTCATAAGAGAAATAAATTGGATGTGATCAATATGGAAAAAGTATAAGACTATTAAATCTTTACAAAATAAAGTGTAGCTTCAATCTACTCATCCTTTGGAGATAATTTATTAAAATGTGTGTGGGGCCATGAAGAAGAAATCAACCGATAGAGATATGTACCTTATTGATTTTATTTATGAATTCACTCATATTACTTTTGTAATGATCATGAAGAATAATTCTGAGGCCTTCAAATTATTTAGAAGTTTTCAAAGGTGTGAAAAATTATTATAGATTTTCTCTCAGGAAGATCCAAATAGATAATAGAACTCAATTAAAAAATTGAAAGTTTGAAGCTTATGTAGAGAATCTTGGAATCTTACATGAACTTAGTGCACCATACACACTACAAAAAAAATTGTTTAGCTGAATCAAAGAATTGGTGTTTGATTAAAAGGGATCAAAAAATTATTTCTAAACATGATACTTATTGATATTTCTAAGAATGGATATTGGAGTAGCAGATCATAATTAAAATATACATTTATACAGTCCAAATCTGGATAAATCCCCCACCATAGTGTATTATAAAAAATCTATATGTTTAAAGTGTCTTAGGGCGTTTGGTATCTCATGTATCAGCAAAATAATAGATTAAAATCAGAGTAATTTTGAGCCAAGTGGCGATGCTAGACTTTTTATTATTTATCCTTCAAATGGAAGGGGATATTGATGTTTCAACAAAGATAAAGGAAGAATTATTGATACAATTAATGTTAATATATATAAAATTTCAAATAAGTATGTTATTAATAATGAAGAAAGTTATATAAGCAGTGTTTATGTTCATTCTGTTGAACTGATTTCTGAAATCTCTTATAATGAAAAAATTATTGAAGATGTATAGATTGAATAAGAATATTTAACCACTTCAAGTTATGAGGAGAAATATCAATCATCTCATCTAAATATAAGAAGTTATGTTTTTGTTTAAAATATCATTTTAAATCATGTAAAATAGGTACAATTTATAATAACTCTTAGAACAACATCTCATGTTGTATTATTATCAGATGTTTAAGATAAAAATATTGAAGAAGCATTGGAGTAGAAAGAGTGGGATGGTTCTACAAATGAAGAATTAGATCAAATTGATAATAATGAGATAAGGTATTTAGTTCCCCAGTCAAAATAAAAAAATGTGTACTGGGGAAATGTGGGTGTTCTGAAACAAATTGAATAAAAAGGGATTATTGGTGAGAGAAAAAAAAGAAAGACTAGTGTGTAAAGGTTATTCTCAGGTTTAAGGAGTGTAATTTGGTGGGAAATTTTCCCTTTTTTTAAGGGTTAAAACCATTATAATTTTTTACTATTTTAGAACAAATAGAATACATGATATTACAAATGGATGTCAAGCATACCTTCTAAAATAGGGAGTTAGAAGTAGAGGTTTATAGTGGTAATCCATATGATTTATTTCCTTTGTAATGATGGTAATTGAATTTGAAAATTAATAAAGGTTTTATATGTGATAAAATAAGCCTTATAAGAGTATAATTATAGACAAGATACCTGTTTAAAGATGATAAAGATGATAAAGATGTAACTCTTTTTTTATTTTTAATGTAAATGACACCGTATTTTTTGGGAATGATGAAGAAATGTGGTATAAGTTTTATAAGTATATGAGTTTGTTGTTTAAAATTTATATTATTGTAGATAAGATATAATTTCTTTGTATTCATATTTCTCAAGATAGAGATCATGTTTTTCTTTCTGAAGAGAATTATACTAAGGAACTCTTGAAATGATTTGGTATAAAAGACTCAAAACCTATTTATACACTAATTTCAGTGGGAATAAAAATTTCAAAAGATGAACAAGTAAAGGGTGTTGATACTAAAAAATTGATAAATTTAATTAAAAGTATATTATATCATATAATTACTAGGGTAGATATAATGTATGTTGTTACTCTCTATTATAGATATAAAAGTTCACCTAAAAATCTCATTTTATAGAAAGAAAAAGGATTCTTAGGTACATTAAGGGTACATCATATTACAGTCTAAAAAATGACAGCCAAGGGAATTTGGATCTATTTAGTTATGAATATTTAGATGGGGTAGGATATTTCAATGAAATAAGATCCACATATGGTGGAATTTTCTTCCTCAATGATATGTGCGTTTAGAGTTCTATGATGTTAACAACTTCCATGGTAGAATATATTGTTGTAACTCATGACACAACTCAGTTAATGTGGATAATGACAAATTTTGAATATTTAAATGTTGCAGTGAAGGTTCTTCTTCTTATTATATGTGTTAATCAGAGTAATATCAATTTGTAAAAAAATCCTATTCAACATTCTATGATAAATAAAATTGATATTAAATACCACCCTTTTAAAAGATCTTATGGAGAGAAATGAATTGATGTTGGAATATGTTCCAAAAATAGAATATTTATTATGCGTTCACCAATCCATTATTTAAAGAAACATTCTAGAATATGTTGTTGATTTTTGGTTTCCAACATCATTCATTGATGTGATATGGTATGGTGATTTATCCCCTTTCTCAAAATGTAAGAAATTTTTTTTAACTCAATATTATGTAATGTGTTAAGGCTGGATACTTAGATTGTAAGTGTAACTTTTTTTATGAATTTGATAGTGTAATAGAGTATAATGAAGAATAGGACACTAAAAAAATAAAGTTTATAGTATCTTTATCCACCCAATTCATGAAGTTAAAATACATGTAACATTAAACTTCACGTTACTCTTGATTAGAAATTGAATTATTATGGTATTTATAATAATTTTCTAATTATATTTTTGTAGTTCAATGTTTTAAGATTATTTTTATCATTAATATAACCATTTTAAGAAGTGAATATCATTTTGGGGTTTGGAAGAAATTTTTCAATATCTCTTTTATGAAAAATATAGAATGTGTTGAAGAGAAATGATGTATTTCGATGATGTGGAAAGTGTTGGAAATATTTAACATGCCATGCATTCCAAATATTTAATTTTTAAAATTTCTCTAATATTGGGGGAAAACTGGGTTTTCCACCTGATTCCATAGTGGAGCTACCTCTTTGATATTTTTAACGGGTTTTTAATTTTTTTCAAAAAAATGATGGGGCTTAGTGTATCTGAAAAATTGGATTTAGAGAAGGGTGAACCCCATTCACGCTTCTCCATTTCGATAGAGAAGCTTGAATACGGTTCACACTTCATTTACAGTTTTTACAAAGGATGTTTGAATAGGATTCACGCCTCAAGGCCACCTAAATCTATAAAATGTGGTGTCACCCCCTGTATTTTATATTATTCTCCTTTGTATTTTTTTGTGAAACCCTACTGGAATTCTTTCTAAACATATATTTCCATATTCTAAGATGGTAAAATTTCTATTTAAAATTTTAATTTTCTTTTTTTATGTTGTTTGTTTGATTTATTTATTTAATATATACAGATGTATGAACATATGGATGTATAAATTATTTCCCTTTGTATGATTTAATTCCTGGATGAGTTATTGTTTTTTTATGATTTAATTTAAATTGAATGTTTATGAAATTTAAATATTGTGTTTATATAATTTAAATGTTATGTATAAAATATAATTTATATTTTGGGAAATAATATTGTTTTAAAAACTGTATATGCTTGTAATTTAAATGGTGAGTAATTATATTTGAATAGATTTGTATGTATATAATTTATATTAAATTAAAATTAATATAAATTTTAATTATAATATTCTATACACATAGGTAATTATCAAAATATTTTCTAAAAAATGTTATATTATAAATATTCTAGATATATTAAGTATCATATTTAAATTTATTTAAATAAATTTATAATATAATTTTTGTTAATGATATAAATAATGTTTATAGTAAATAAAAATTTTAACAAATATTTTTTAATTATATTAAGTATAAATAATTATTATTACATGTACTAAAGTATAAAAATATAATTACTTAATTTTTGGAAAGTAGAAATATGAAAAAAATTATATATACATATATAATTTTATAAAATTGAAAATAACATAATTTTATAGAATTTTAATTGTTATTATGTAAGTATAAATTATATTACTTATATTTACTATAAATAATAATTTAAAATTATATTATGTATAATTTTTTTTATTCCAAATAATAAATTATAAAATATAATTACCTAAATTTTGGAAAGTATAAGTATGAAAAAAAATTATATATACATATATAATTTTATAAAATTGGACATAACATAAGTTTACAATATTTTACTTGATATTATCTAATAGTAAATTATATTACTTTTATTTACTACAAGTAATAATTTTAAAAATATTAAATTATATTAAGTATAAATAATTATTATTATAATTAATAAAGTATAAAATATAATCACATAAATTTTGTAAAGTATAATTATAAAAAAAATATTATAAATATAGATGAAATTTTATAAAATTAAAAATAACATAATTTTACAATATTTTAATTGTTACTCTATAAGTGTAAATCTTATTACTTTTATTAATTAAATTTTATAAAATTTATTATTAATAATATTTACATTATTTATGTATAAATTAATAGTACTTATATTTAGAAATCTATAGTTTATAAAATAATATGTACTTGTAATTTAAAATATTATTAAATAAAGTTAAATTTATTTAAATTCATATATATTTATGTTATATTATTTAAATATATTTATATATATATATATTATTTTATATTATATCTAAAGTAAAAAAAATTATATTATATTATTTGACACAAATTGGTAAATAAGGTGAATCTACCTATATATATATATACACATATACACATTGAAAAGTTAAAATTTTGGAAAGTGGGTGTAGATATTTATTATATATAAGATCTTGTTATAGGTAAATTTATATAATATATAGAACACAATAAGTATACCAAAAAAACATGTTAATAGTATTGTGTGATGACTAATCGTGACATGACTGACCAATGCATAATTGGAATTGCATGTATTTTTTGTGTATGTGGTTACATAATTTGTAATAATTGCATTTTATTTTCCTCATTGATGACCTATGAGTCATCCATATCCTATTGGATCCAAGACTTTTCTTTACTGGAAACAAAGTCTAGTTTGTGTCTGTTGTCAATCCACACTTGGTTAATAAGGGTGATTTCAAGGTAAGTGATCTTACAGTACAAGCTGACTACTATGTTGAATGTCTCATCATTTCTTAGTGTTTTACATTTTTTAGGCTCACGATTAGGAGGAAGTAGAAAGCTTCGCAAAAGGTGGGTTTCTAGGATTTAATATTCTCAAATATGGTAAAAGAATGAGTTTCAAAAAGACTAATTTTCTTGAAGGTTGAGATTCTTGAAGATATAGAGTGTTAAGAATGAGCATTGCAAATTGATGATGGAAAGAAGGTATTTGTTCCCAACTAAAAAAAATTGTGAGTGTGTGATGAGTTGATTATGACTCTTTGCAATTACAATAAAGAAAAATGAGTGCATGATGAGATGAAATTGATTCTTCACGACTACGAGAATGTTCATGAATAGGTGAAATGTCACCAGAGAATTGAGAATTAAGGAGCTTCAAAATCATGAATTTGGAGGTTCGTAGATAATCCACTAGAGTTTTGACATCATTTTGAAGGGTTGAGCCTATAAATAAGTGGATACCCCGACTTTATATGACTCGAAAAGTTTTTGAGAAAAGGATATATTGTCCTGAATTCACAAAGGCCTAAATCTACCAAGATTAGGTATTCATTGTGATTTTATGCATCACAAAAATAAAATTTTAGTCTTGATTATTACTTAGGTATCTAGAAAAAAGGAGTTTCGTGATGGATGGTTATTCCACAATGACATAGCATTCTGTGAAGTCAGTTTTCTTAGTGAATGTTTTGAGATTTTTTAAGAAGCTTCATAAAGAAGATTCATGAACAATACTATTGAACATTTGGATTAAGTGAACAGTACTTTCATGTGAATCAACTTAGGACTATTGTGAAAATAAATTCTCATGATTTCAGGGACAAACAATTATATTCTAGTATGTTGAAGTGTCCTTCAAGTCATTAAATTGAGTAATACATTACTCAAAGTAGTTGTATAAGGGGATATGATGGACATGTTTAAAGGAAGGAAAATGTATATCCCTAAAATCTTGTAAAGGCATTGTGTCTGGCATATAGTGATTGTGTCTAAACTTCATTATTCAAAAACAAGTGATGATTAGTGGAGTTAGGTAAAACTGACACACTTTTAGTGTATTATCCTTGAAGTATCCCTTAATGGAAAACTAAGTAAAATTGTAATGTTGTCTCTCTGCATGTGAATGTTTGATTAATGCATGATTCCACCAGACATGTTTAAAAAGTTCCTACCAACATGGGAACAAGATCCATCGCTTTAAAAGAAAATGTTGACACCATGATTCAACCCTCCCCTATATAGTTTTTTCAGGGTCCTATATCTATAAGTATGTAAGGACCTACATGTCCAAATAAAAAATAGTATGTATTTAAAAACCCAAGACCCACTCACTTTCTTATAATTAACATTGTAATAAAAATGCATTCAAAATTTTGTGTGTGATAATAGGCATTCAACAAGAGGAATTTCTATTTAAAAGGAAATAGATGGTTTCTGAAATATGCAATAATAGAGACATTAGGAGTTCACCCCTAGGTTTTGGTTAGTCTATCATATAATGATAAACTAATCCATAAAAAAGTATCAAGATAAATTCACATTTATTTATTAATAAGTAATTAAAATGGGTGAAAATTTTGATGATGTGGTATAAAAATATATAATATTTTTTAGTTTTTATTTGGTAATCACATCATTGTAAATATACTTCAACATCGAGGTTATTTATATTGATCAAGATTTTAGTTATAGTTTGTCACATATAACAGTGAAAAATCATCATGAAAGTCTGAATTTAAATATATTTATATATATATATATATATATTATTTCTTAAATATAGTTATAAGTAATTTTACAATATTTAAAAGATATTAAATATCACAAAAAAACATGTTAGGAAAATATAATTTTGACTGATCTTGAGATGACCGTCTAATGTATGGTTGAAATTGTATGTTGTATTTTTTTTGTATCTAATTATTTAATTTGTAATAATTTTCTGATCTTGAGATAGCTAACCAATGTATGATTGAAATTCCATGTGTTTTTAATTCAGTTATATGATTTTTAATAATTATATTTAATTTTCCTCATTGATGTCCTACATTTCATCCCTCTCTCTAAGTATGTAAGGAATTATGTGTCTAATTTAAAAATGTTATGTATCTTAAATCCCTATAAACCCCACATACATGTGAGTATCATTGAAATAAAAGTGTATTGGAGAAGAATTTTTTCTGTTTGAAGAAGGATTTTTACACCATGATTGAGAAGAGATAGATGGTTTATGAAATTTTAGATAATAAAGGCACTAGGACTCCCCTTAGATTTTGGTTGGTTTATTAAATAATGTTTAACCAAACCATAGAAAAATTATTAAGATAAATTTTTTTATTTAGTCATAACCAATTAAATTTTTTTAAAAAATAATTATGTAGTAGATAATATTTTATTAATTATTTTTTCTAGGTAATCATGCCTGCACAAATATATTAAAATGGTGAGGTAATTTATATTGAGAATGATTTTAGATATTGATTTCCACCTCTAAGGGTGGAAAAAATTTGTGGTTTTGTGGCATTAGATGAAGTTCACAAGAAGATTCATAGTTAGTTAAAATTGAGGGTTGGTCAATCAATTACTTCAATTACATATTCAAATATTCAATACATTGAATATTTTTGGCACACTGAGTATCTTATGGTCGATGATGAGGTTTGGATGGATGCATCACTGTTATTTAGGAATTTGTGTATTAATGGTGTAATGGAATTAGTTGTGGTTACTTCTGATATTGATGAGGTGCATCCTACTACTACATAACCATGTTTTTTGATCTCTGTAGAAGTCGGTCCTTTACAAAACTCTCATTCATTGCTTTCTCATAAGAATCATGTGATAGAAAAACATTATGAATAAGATGATAAGAATTTGGATGTAAACTTAGGGTACAATCCTGTGTGTACACCTAATTTACTGAATGGGATTTTATCTAATGAGGAAGTATATGGTGAGGCCTCATGTGATGATGTGGGTGAGGGTGATGTAGGGAAAAAACATCATGAGGTTCCTCTAATAGATAGAAATCCACCAGTTAGTGTAAATTATCCTATACTATTAATATCATTAGTTGAAGGAATTTCATGAGAATAATATTTTTATTTGGATTTCATTACACCAACTACTAAATTCCATGGTATTATAGGGAATAGATATGTATCAACTGATAACACCGTCTATGTCAGGAAGAAGATTGAAATTAAAGTTTCCTTGAACATTTAATAAAATAATACCACTTAGAGCATCATTTTTATTCATGGTTAATGATTTGGAGAAAAAAAAATATATCATTTGATGTGAAAAAGGGTTATAATGTAAATTATGAATGAGGGAAGTATATGATAAATTTTTTTCTTGTTGGAGTATAACAAAATTAAAAGTCCCGCATCGTTTTGTATATCCAAGCCTATCACATGATCACTATTTAATTGATGAAAATTCTATATCAACTATTATTATAGTGATGATATAAATGTTTCATGACATTCATATGTCCATTGTTCAGGATTGAATACAACAATTGTTTAACTATAATATATCCTTTGGAAAATCATGGAATGAAAAACAAAAGGCAATTATAAATTTGTATGGTGATTGAGATGAATCATATGAAATGTTTCCACTACTTAGGGGATTGTTGTCTCTCAAAAATAAGATTATTTTTTATTTGGACACTTTATAGTATGTCTCCCCTGATCATCGAGTTGGTCAATCAATGGAGGAGTTCAATAGGATGTTTTGGGTATTCAGTACATGTATCAATACTTCCCCTTATTATAAAAAACTCATTCAATTCGATGAAAATTTTCTTTATAGAAAATATTCATGTGTTCTACTTATTTCATCCACATAGGATGGTAATCGTTCTCCTTTACCACTTGTATGCGCTAGTGTTGAAATGGAGAATTTTAAATCCTAGATTTGGTTTTTGGCTTGTATATGCATTCATGTCGCACAAAACTAGGTAGTGTGTCTGATATCTGATTTCTATCAAGCGATTATAGAGATGAGAAAAGAATGAAGGTGATCATAATTTTGGAGATGAGAAAATAATGAAGGTGATCATCAAGTTGGGTATATTTTTATGAACTTACTTTTTTTGAATGAAATTTTAATATCATTTTAAATAAATTATTATCACATTGTTTCATCTTAAAAACCCAAAAATAATGGTTTGATCAATATGATGATGAAATTAGAAGAGATAATAAATATGTATATGATTATATGATGAAAATTTTAAAGAGAAAACGATCATTATCATATTATGGAGGAATAATATATGGCTATATACCCACTAATATAGTAGAGTTCATAAATGGGGTCATCAAGGGTGTGAAAAAATTACTTATCATAGGGTTAATACAATTGACATTTAATATATTTGTGAAGTACTTTGTTGAACTGTCCCAACAAGCCTATCAAAGGATGAAAAAAGGAATGCATTTTACTTGACATTTCCAAAGTTTCATCGATCAAATACTTCATGACACATCCACATTTTGTGTTCTAACCTTTTACTAAGTACGGATCCACTTTCAATTAATAGAGTGCCATGACCACGTTATAGGAAATAATGGTCAAGTGCAGGTGGTCATGTTGGATAATAGGTACTGTGATTATGGTAACTTCTAGGTATTGAGATAGTCATGTGAACATATTGTTTTATCTTGTGCATTGATTTATATATCATATGAGACCTATTTTGACCTAGTGTATCATGTGATAATTTTGGTTAATTCTTATAGTGAACCATAGACTCCTGTTTGCAAATTTTATTCTATTAACTTTCCTGCTGATCAGCCAAATGTCGTCCTTTATATTTACATGTTTCATATTTTGGATTTTTCATTTATGATTTTTTTTTTCATTTATGTATTTTTTCAATAATTGGTTTTTCATTACTAGGTTTCTCTCCTTAGGAAGAACAATTTCTACTTGTATAAAAAATGAGATAGACTGACCTCTGCAATATGGAGGGGGAAATGATACAACATTTATCACGCTGAAGGGAATACTCATAATATATTTCCCCAAGTGGTAGGACAAAGATGAACATCACATAATCTATGATCGAGTCTATGAATTTTATCTTAAATGTATATATCTTTTTCTATAAACTTGTTTCATTAATGAATCCTTTTATTTTTGACTTTCCCCAATTATAACCGGTTTTAGCTCTACTCTGTTTCATTTCTAGATTCAATCAGAATGAATTTTGGGTTAAATTAATTATTAAAAAAAATAACAACCAACAAAAATGAATAATATGATGTTTAACCTCTAAATTAATGGTCTCCAAATCTATACTTTAATTCACACAGTTGATTGAATATATCTTGAAGCCATATGTTCAATTTGGGATTTTCATCATGGATGATTTACATAAAAATATTTAGAAATAAATTAATCATGATGGATATAAATAAAACAAGAAATTGATAGACTAGGAGAAAATAATCACTCTCATATATTTTTTTACCTCCTTTTCCATCATAATGCAGGATTATACAAGACAATTATGTACCTCATTTTTCTTTTTGTAGTTCTTTTAAAAAAATTACAAATTTTATTGAATTAAATATAAAACGTAACGATGATATCAAATGTACAGATATTGGGTCCTCCATTGCTCACATTCTAGGATAGGAATGTGTCACGGTTGGTTTTAGAGGGACATCCAATACCTGTTTTGAGTGTATAGAGATCTCATCATTTCTATCATAATTCACCACCTCCCTTTATTATCCCTCATCTTCAGCGTGATTGGTTCTATGGTATACCGATGTGTAACTTCACATTTTACGATCATCATCTCATTTCTATGATTGTATAGAGATGGTGGATAGATATACATACATTCCATTTTATAGTGGGGGAGATGACTATTACAGTCCAGTATGTGTATGTTGTGCCCCCCATCAACGGTTTGGTTGTGATAGGGTTAGTGGGAGAAGATTGGTTTAAGAAGGTTCACATATTACTAGACATTGAGGTCCATAATTATGGTATTTACATCATCAATTTTATATTACGCATGTCATAGATAGACAAAAAATTCGCTCATCTAGCTGATGCTGCTGATGAGATCACAGTGTTGTGATTTTCATGTGCATACATTTTGAGGCGGATCGATGGAATAATATATATTGATCAATCAACTAAATTTGAATATTTTATGTATTTACCTTTATTTGAGGATGATAGAACAAATATTTTAAATTATTTTATTCTTAATATCAATTATTTTAATCCCACAAATGTGTTATTTATAGGGCAATTGTCACATTTAATGTTTTAGGAACATTTTGAGCTTAATTGGAAAAATGGCTTATTTTGGATTTAAACAGTTTTCATTTATTATAATGTTTCGGCTATAACTTTTTCTAAATGGATATAAATTGCTAAATTATTCTTTTTTAGGTTCTTATGTTTTATGGGATTTATTTTATCCTCCAAGACCTAGAGCTCAATCCATCATTTGGAAACTCAAATCCAGCTCACAAGCTAGGCCTCAAAAACTATGCACAGAACTGGATACTATTATTTCTGGACCTGTATCTCATAAATGGCCAAACCATTGGAGCTAAAATTTTACATGGATCTGGAAGACATCCTGATTAAAAAGTTTAATTGATATTTCTATGTATGATTATTTTATTATCAAGGCCATAAATGCGTTGGAACTCGACATATTGGAATACGTACAGTCTGTTTGGCATAATTAAAGTTTATGAGTAAAGCAGTCATACCTCATTAATTACTTGGACAATGAAGCTTAAATTTCGTGGGTCGACATAGGAGAGATATATGAATAACTTTAAAGAAGGAAAAGTTTCCCAATTATGTCATTAAATAGTCTATACACTCACATTCTTTCGGAGGAATGTTTTTTGAGCCAAAATGTCATCCCCTCTCCCTATAAAAGAGTGTGTCTTATTTGTTTCAAAGGGTTGGAAACTTAGGGGTATCCTTTGTTGGCCATTATATGTAGTTTAGTGTTTTATTTTATTTTATTTTCATTATGTAATAGAATTTCATATTTTAATTCAAGTGTTATTCTTTCTCTATTTTCTTTCTCTCTTTTGTTTTCTCTCCCAGTTTTCTCCATCACTGTGAACTCTTATGCTCGTGATCATGAGTAGCTAACTTGAGGAATTTCCCAGGGGAGTAATCCAGTGATGAAAACAAGTCTTTGATCATTAATGTTTTATTTTTTCTTATTTAATTAGAGTTATTCTAATGTGGATCGTAGTGGGCAAGGTTCCTTTCTGTCTCCACTTTCCACCTGAGGCATAGCTTTCACTTATGTCACATTCTCCCTCGATCGAGGAGATGGATGTATGATATCTCAACAATCTTTTAGTGTACTATATATCCATAACCATATTAAGAAGGGGATTTTCATTCATACTATGGAGAATTATCATTAAGTATGTTTGAAACTATTAAAGAGACAATGAAGGTTCACTCTGGATAATCTCCTGGGAGGATCTCCTATATGTTTAACATCATTCTATTTGCATTCATTGTGTTTGCATTGCATCTGAATATTTAATTTTAGTATTTCATTATAATTTTTAAAATATATATTCTTATTCATTTTATTTCATATATATATATATATACATAGTGAATTAGAATTAGTGAGTGATTGACTGCACCAACTCCCCAAGAGATCGTCCTAGGTCAACCACTGTGCTGCACTTAGTATAAATATTTTTGAGAGCATTCACGACAACGCTTCATCAAATTGGTGCCATTTCTGGGGATCCAAGTGGCTGTCAATCACTATTTTGATTCATATATTTTAAATTATTTTTCATCATTTAATTTAAAAAAACAAAAAAAACATAAATTTCAAAAACACTAAAAAACAAATCTTTGTTCATGGTGTCTTTCAATTCATATTTTTATGCATGGACTGATGAATCTCAGGTGACAGGTGAAGTTTTAAATGATCTTAATGCTAAGTTTCAAAGTATTAGTAATGTAGTGGAAAAATTGGAGAGCCTAATAGAGTTGATATCTGAATACGTACATGCATGTCAAGAGAAACCCGAACCTGATCCTGAGCCGAATCCTGAACCAAAACTTGTGGTGGAAGAGATTTCACCGATCATTTTTTATGTTAAAGAACCTAAGGAGGGTGAGAAGGAGCTTCTAAAGGAATTAATCATATCATCCCAAACTCAACCATATCTCTAGGAGGTCCCTCATGTACACATGACAGCTGATGCACCTATGGGAGATCAACATTTTTTGGAATAATCCTAGAATCACTTTGTTGAAGATAACCTGAAACTTTATCTTCCCATCTTTGATATTGAAAAATCAACACATTTTAACCTCGCTTTTTCTTTGGAGGATGATTAAGAAAATGCACATGCTGAGATAGAGTTTCCAATGGTCTTTCTCGAAGAGATCAATTTCCAAGCTGACATACTTGAAAGGGAATATTTCTTGATTGATTCATCATGTTTTAATCTTATTCAAATTGAATTGTTTTCTAACATCTCCTTTCCTAAAATTTCTAATATAGAATAAATGGAGTAGGACTTGGATGTTAATTATGAGACCACCCAAGTGGTGGTGATCGAGGAAGAAAATATGTAGAATCATGTGGTGCGACTACCTCATCTACAACAACTTGAATACCCTATAGAGGACACCACAAAAGCTCAAAAGGAGCACCCCTATATTCTATTCCCTCCCACTCTAGACCTTAAATTCTCTATATATTCTTTCTTGGGGGTTAGGAACTTTCTTATATTATTTGGGGTTCTTCATTCTTGGTGTCTACTCTTGGACACCGCAAAAAGTCACATGTGGTGGTTTGCCTCAAAGAAACCGCATACACATTCTGATTGGGGATAATCTGCTGCAACTACGTAGAATTATCCCTTTCATATCCCTTTAATATTTATTTTTATTTATTTATATTATATTTATTGTCATTTATTTCTTGTAGTTTTAAAGTTTTAGCACCTAGGAGCTTAACTCAAGGCTGCCATTGAAAAATAAATCAAGTTGTGTCTTTCCTTTTCTTTGTTTTGTTTGCTACCCAATTTAAATTCTATGTGAAAAGTCATTCTTGATCTTATTTGAGCTATAAAGGGGGTAGTAAATGGATTATGTTTTGGGGAGGGATTTTAAATTGTTTTTAGGAATTTTTTTAGTGTTTTAATTTTGTTTTTCATGTTGTTTTTTTGAAATTTTTTTGTTTTCCTTTTTCATTTTTTTGGTGTGTTTTTAGGAATCATGAGACAAATCGAATGCTTTGGAAAATTCAAACCATCATAGTATTTTTGGAACATTTGTTTATTTTAGTACTTGATCTTTTAAATGATTTATTAATGGATTTTGTTTCTGATTTCCGATCTTTTAATTTGATGAAGTTTGACTGACTGTGAAACTCAGGTGCAATGGTGTTGTCCAAATTGAAAATCTTGCCCAACCCGAGAGGTTTCTAAACCTGTTTGACATATTCTTATATTTATATTTTTCATGAGAGTCTTGAGACATGTTTTTTGATCTATAACTTGCTATTTTTCTCTTTTCCAAAGCTGTTAGAGTTCATTTAATGTGTCAAGTATGATTGAGGCATCACTTTGAAAGCCCCTTTTGCATTAAACTCTTATTTTGGCCTACCTTTACATATGACCTTTATTAAGCCCCTAGTACCCATTAAATACCTTGTTATTCAGACACATTACAAGCCATTAATACCGTTCTAACCTTCTCTATAAGTTAAATTCCTGATTAGTGTTTAACTCAAGTGTGGGGGAGGGAGAAGATGGGCTGTATTTTGCTTTCTGGAAGATTACGTTTAAGATGAATTGAAAGATTTACCATATTTATTGCTCCTTTGTTGGATGAAATTTCATTATGGTAACATGTATGGGTGGACCAAAATATAATTACACATTTTTTATGGGTTTTCACCAATTTTTGAAGATCAAAAGTTGCGTCTCTTTTCCTCCAAAACATGATTCTGAAGAGAAATCCAAATTTGAATTCAAGCTGAAACAATGCTACAAATGGGGAAAAGAGGGATGAAAATCATTGATGCTGAAATTATAAGTGTGAAATTACAAAAATAAGAGGTTTTTGGAGGTGATTCATTTTTTAGTTGATTGATGAGTACATCATTCTTGAGCAAAACCGTTTTCATGCATTTACTTCACTTTAGAGCTTAACCCTCCTCATTCTGCCTCAGATGTTTTTATATTTTAAGTCTGCCAACCCTCAGCCACAGAACAACCCATGAAAAAGGCCTAATTATTGACACATTTTTTATTCTATGAAGTGGATATATTAGGATGATATCAAGCCTATGGAAACCACACATGTTCTTAAGAATGAGAAAAACTCCACATTAAATATCCTTGAGTGAAGAGAGAATTTTTTTTCCGGGGTGGTAGGTACAACAAGCATGTGAGTATTAACATGAGATTAAATGGATTCATATTATTTTTGGGGAGTTATGATATTTTTATCCATGTAGTAGGCATGATATTTTCTCTGATATGATAATTTAGTTGTGTTGTCATTTATGCTTTGAGAAGTCTGTTTTGACCTGAGTATAAGATGATTGCCCAAGAGTGTAATGTTTAAGTGTGGGGGAATTTATAGAACAAATATTTTCAATTATTTTATTCTGAATATCAATGTTTTTAATCCCACCAATGTATTATTTTAATGGCAATCGTCACATTTAATGTTTTTGGAATATTTTTGAGCTTAATTGGAGAAATGGCTTATTTTGGATTTAAACAGTTTTCATTTATTATAATATTTTGGCCATAACATTTTCTAAAAGTGTCAAAATTGATAAATTATTCTTTTTTAGGTTCCTATGTTATATGGGATTCATTTTATCCTTCTGTACCCAAAGTTCAATCTATCATTTGGAAGCTCAAATCTAGCTCACAATCTAGCTCTCGAAAACTGTGCATAGGACATGATACTTTTATTGTTTGGACCATATCTCATAAATGAACGAAAAATTGGAGCTGAAATTTTACATGGATATAGAATACATCCTTATTAACAACTTTAATTAATATGTTCTCACATTATTATTTTATTACCAAGGCCATAATTGTGTTTTAACTCGACGTATTGGAATACGAACAGTCTGTTTGGAAGAATTAATGTTTCTGAGTAAAGTAGCCATATCTCCTTAATTACTTGGCCAGTGAAGCTTAAATATCGTGGGTAGATAGAGGAGAGATATAAGAACAATTTTCAAGAAGGATAAATTACCCAATTATGTCATTAAAGAGTCTATAAACGCACATACGTTCGGATGAATATTTTTGGAGCCAAAATGTCATCCCCTCTCCTTATAAAAGAGTGTGTCTTATTTATTTCAAAGGGTTGGAAACTTAGGGGTTGAATTTTTTGTCCATTATATGTATTTTAGTGTTTTATTTTATTTTATTTTCATTCTGTAATATAATTTCATATTTTAATTCATGTTTTATCCTTTCTCTCTTTTCTTTCTCTCTTTTGTTTTCTCTCCCTGTTTTCTCCATCACTTTGAACTCTTATACTTGTGATCATGAGTAGCTAACTTGAGGAATTTCCCGAGGGAGTAATCCAGTGATGAACCCAAGACTGTTATCATTAATGTTTTATTGTTTCTTATTTACATAGAGTTAGGCTAAGGGGGATCTTAGTGGGCAAGCCGCCTTTGTGTCTCCACTTGCCACCTAAGGCTTAACTTTCACTTCTATCACATTCTCCCTCGATCGAGGAGGTGGATGTACGGTATCTCGGTGATCGTTGATTGTACTTTATATTCATAAACATAGTAATAAGGGGTTGTTCATGCATACGATGGAGCATTCTCATTAAGTATGTTTGAAACTATCAAAGAGACAATGAAGGTTCACTCTGGATAATCTCTTGGGAGGATCTCCTTTCTGTCTAACATCATTCTGTTTGCATTGCATCTGCATATTTAATTTTAGTATTTCATTATCATTTTTCCAATATCTATTTCTGGTCATTTTATTTCATATATATATACATAGTGAATTAGAATTAGTGAGTGATTGACCGCAACAGCTCTTCAAGAGATCGATCTAGGTTAGCCACTGTGTTGCACTTAGTATAAATATTTTTGAGAGCTTGCATGAAAACGCTTCATCAAATTGGATCCACTTCTGGGGAGCCAAGTGGTCTTAAATCGCTATTTTTATTCATATATTTTAAATTATTTTTCTTTATTTCATTTTAAAAAACACAAAAAATCATAAATTTCAAAAACACTAAAAAACAAATATGTGTTCATGATGTCTTTCAATTCAAATTTTTAGGCATGGACTAATGAATATTAGGTGCCAGATGAAGTTTTAAATGATATTAATGCTATGTTTAAAAGGATTGGTAATTTAGTGGAAAAATTGGAGATCCAAATAGAGTTTATAGCTGAATACGTACATGCATGTTAAGAGAAACCCAAACCTGATCCTGAGCAAAATCCTAGACCAAAACGTGTGGTGGAAGAGATTTCACCAATCATTTTTTATGTTGAAGAACCTAAGGACAGTGATAAGGAGATTCTAAAGGAATTAATCATATCATCCCGAACTCAACCATTTCTTGAGGAGGTCCCTGATGTACACATGACAGCTGATGCACCTATGGGAGATCAACATTTTTTGGAAGAATCCTGGAATCACTTTGTTGAAGATAACCTGAAACTTGATCTTCCCTTATTTGATATTGAAAAATCAACACATTTTGACCTCAATTTTTCTTTGGATGATGATAAATAAAATTCACCTGTTGAGATGGAGTTTCCAATGGTCTTTCCTGAAGAGATCAATTTCCAAGATAACATACTTGAAAGGGAAGATTTCTTGATTGATTCATCATGTTTTAATCTTATTCAAACAGAATTGTTTTATGACTTCTCCTTTCCTAAAATTTACAATAAAAAACAAATGGAGAAGGCCTTGGATGTTAATTATGAAACCACCCAAGTGGTGGTGATCGAGGAAGAAAATATGGAGTATCATGTGTTGCGACTACCTCATCTACAACAACTTGAATACCCTATAGAGGAGGACACCACAAAAGTTCACAAGGAGCACCCCTATATTCTATTCCCTCCCACTCTGGACCTTAAATTCTCTCTATATTCTTTCTCAAGGGTTGGTAACTTTCTTATATTATTTGGGGTTATTCAGTCTTGGTGTATACTCATGGATAGTGCAAAAGTTCACATGTTGTGGTTTGTGTCAAAAAAACCACATCCACCTTCTAATTGGGGATAATCTGCTGTAAGTGACTGACTAGGGGCAGTAAAAACCTTGCACCATATTGGGGGCCAAACCAAGAATTATCCCCTTTCTATACCTTTCCTCTTTCTTTTTATTTATTTTTTTCTTATGTCTTTTCATTTCTTTCTTGTAGTTTTAATGTGTTTTCACCTAGGAGCTTAACTCAAGGCTGCCACTGAAAAATATATCAGGTTGTGTCTTTTCTTTTCTTTCTTTTGTTTGCCACCCACTTTAAATTATATGTAAAAAGTCATTATTGATCTGATTTGAGCAAAAAAGGGGGTATTAAATGGAGTAAGTATGGAGAAGGTATTTTAATTTTTTTTAGGAATTTTGTGTGTGCTTTCATTTTATTTTTCATGTTGTTTTTTTGAAATTTTCTTGTTTTCCTTTTTCATTTTTTTGGTGTGTTTTTAGAAATCTTGAGAGAAATCGAATTCTTTTAAAAATTCAAACTATCTTAGTATTTTTAGAACATTTCTTTATTTTAGTATTTTAGGTTTTAAATGATTTATGAATGGATTTTGTTTCTGATTTCCGATATTTTCATTTGATGATGTTTGATTGACTGTGAAACTCATGTGCCATAGTGCTGTCCAAATTGAAAATCTTGCCCAACCCGAGAGGTGTCTAAACCTGTTTGACATCTTCATATATTTATATTTTTCTTGAGAGTCTTGAGACATGTTGTGCTATCTAGAACTTTCTATTTTTTTCTTTTTCAAAAATTTTAGAGTTCATGGAATGTGTCTAGTATGATTGAGGTATCACTTTGAAAGCCCCTTTTGCATTCAACTCTTATTTTGGCCTACCTTTAAATCTGACCTTTATTAAGCCCCTATTAGCCATGAAATACCTTTTTAACCAGAAAAATCACGAGGCATTTATCCCTTTACAACCTTCTCTAGAAGTTAAATGCATGATTATTGTTGAACTCAAGTGTGGGGGAGGGAGAAGATGGGCTGTATTTTTCTTTCTAGAAGATTACTTTTGAGTTGAATTAAAAGATTTTCCATATTTATTGCTGCTTTGGTGGATGGAAGTTCATGATGGGAAGATGTATGGATGGTCCAAAATATCATTACACATTTGGGCTGGGTGTTCACCAATTTTTGAAGATCAAAATATGCCTCTCTTTTCCTCCAAAACATGATTCTGAAGAGAAATCCAGATCTGAATTCAAGCTAAAACAATGTTACAAATGGGGAAAAGAGGGATAAAAATCATTGATTCTAAAATTATAAGTGTGAACTTCCCAAAATAAGAGTTGTTTGTAGGTGATTCATTTTTGAGCTGATTAAGGAGCACATCATTCTTGAGCAAAACTGTTTCCATGCAATTACTTCACTTTAGAGCTTAACCCTCCTCATTCTACCTCAGATGTTTTTACATTTTAAACCTGCCAACCCTCAGCCTCAGAAAAACCCATGAAAAAGACCTCATTATTGAAACCTTTTTGACTCTATGAAGTTGATATATTAGGATTATATAAAGCCTATGTAAATCACACATGTTCTTAAGAATGATAAAAACTCCACATTAAATATCGTTGAGTGAAGAGATAAATATTTTTTTGGAGAGGTAAGTACGACATGAATGTGAGGATTAACATGATATTGAATGGATTCATATGATTTTTGAGGAGTTCTGACATTTTTATCCATGTAGGAGGTGTGATATTTTCTATGATAAAATAATTGAGTTGTGTTGTCATTTAAACTTTGAGAAGTTTGTTTTCACCTTGGTATAAGATGATTACCCAAGAGTGCAATGTTTAAGTGTGGGGAAATTGATAGAACAAATATTTTCAAATATTGTATTCTAAATATGAATGTTTTTAATCCCACAAATGTGTTATTTAAATGGAAATTGTCACATTTAATGTTTTAGGAATATTTTTTAGCTTAATTGGAAAAATGACTTATTTTGGATTTAAACAGTTTTCATTTGTTATAATGTTTCGGCCATAACATTTTCTAAACGAATCCAAATTGAGAAATTATTATTTTATAGGTTCTTATTTTATATGGGATTCATTTTATTCTTCTGGACCCAAATCTCAATCCATCATTTGGAAGCTTAAATCCAGCTCACAAGCTAGGCCTCAAAAATTGTGCACATAACTGGATACTTTTATTGTTGGGATCATATATCATAAATGGAAAAACCATTGGATATGAAATTTTACATGGAACTGGAATACATCCGTATTAACAAGTTTAATTAATATTTCCACACCTGATTATTTTATTATTAAGGCCATAAATGCGTTGGAACTCGATGTATTGGAATACGAACAGTCTGTTTGGAAGAATTAAAGTTTCTGAGTAAAGTGGACATAACTCCTTAATTACTTGGACAGTGAAGCTGAAATGTCATGGGTAGACATAGGAGAGATATAATAATAGCTTTCAAGAAGGATCAATTTCCCAATGCTGTCATTAAGGAGGCCATAAACGCACATACTTTCGGAGGAATATTTTTGGATCCAAAATGTCATCCCCTCTCCCTATAAAAGAGTGTGTCTTATTTATTTAAAAGGGTTGGAAACATAGGGGTAGCCTTTGTTGGCCATTATATGTAGTTTAGTGTTTTATTTTATTTTCTTTTAATTCTGTAATAGCATTTCATATTTTAATTCAAGTGTTATCCTTTTTCTCTTTTCTTTCTCTCGTTTGTTTTCTCTCCCCATTTTCTCCATCACTGTGAACTCTTATGCTTGTGACCATGAGTAGCTAACTTGAGGAATTTTCTGGGGGAGTAATCCAGTGATGAACCCAAGTCTTTGATCATTAATGTTTTATTGTTTCTTATTTACTTAGAGTTAGGATAAGGGGGATCTTAGTGGGAAATGCGCCTTTGTGTCTCCACTTTCCACCCGAGACTTACCTTTCACTTTTGTCACATTCTCCCTCAATCAAGGAGGTGGATGTACGGTATCTCGACGATCCTTGAGTGTACCGTATATTCATAACCATAGGTAGAAGGGAATTTTCATGCATACGATGGATCATGCTCATTAAGTATGTTTGAAACTATCAAAGAGACAATGAAGGTTCACTCTGGATAATCTCCTGGGAGGATCTCCTTTCTGTCTAACATCATTCTGTTTGCATTCATTGTGTTTGCAATGCATCTGCATATTTAATTTTAGTATTTCATTATTATTTTTCAAATAACTATTTCTGGTCATTATATTTCATATATATATACATAGTGAATTAGAATTAGTGAGTGATTGACCGCAACAGCTCCTCAAGAGATCGACCTAGGTCATCCACTTTGCTGCACTTAGTAAAAATATTTTTGAGAGCGTGTACAACAATGCTTCATCAGAGGACCTGGACAACGTATGGAGATATATATGGGGGTCTGCATGTCTCATATATACATATGGGGCACGGTTCAGCACAATAAGATGCAGATCACAAGATGTGTTATTCTTATACAGATGCAGATATTGGAACACATCCCTTGATAATATATACATGCACACATGCCATTTCATATTGATATTGTAGTAGAGTATCCATGTGTACTATGTTATGTTATTCCTTCCTTCTAATATCAAAATTAAATATATAACATTCTATTATGAAATATAAATATAACAATGCTATCTACAAGGTGAGTTAAGCACATCAACATTCAGATACAACCAGACATTATGTCAACACATACAGACTTATGCTGGGTAGTCTTCGACCAGATGAAGTAAGTGGTTATTAATTATATAGTTCAATCATTATTATATATTATATATGTCTTCATTTTTTTTCAGATTTAAAAGATTTCATATACTAAGACTATCATCCACAGTCTCCCACCATATTGTATGGTGATTCTTGTTGTTGGATCATGAATCATTTCACTAATTCATTTCCATATTGTTATGTGGAATCTGACTGATAAGGTTATGACGCAGTTCAAATTCAATCAGCCCATTCCTAAACTGCCTAGTCAGTTACCTTCACTTCTTTATCTGAATATGTCAGGTAATCTAGACTTTGACATAAGGAGATATCCTGTATGATATATTGAGTTATGATATATACAACATGAGTCCTGATTACAAGGGGTAAACATAGTGTGTATTCATTTATTTGATCATTTGGATTATGCACCCTAGTACTGCATTTCCCCCTTGAAATTTCATACGCGACACAATGAAGGCTATCCTGATGTGGAAATAATTCTTCATTCCACTATTGAATAGTTTTTTAACATTACTTAATAGTATAATTTTTTTTAAAGGATGCTCATATCATCCATCTCCTTCACATCACTAATCCGGTAGTGGGAGGCACATTTGACCAGACATATTTTCATAGAGCTCTCACACAATTGCTTCCACTCATGGAAGAGATTTATCAAGGGATTTTCGTTGATCCTACAAATAATGCTGAGTCTGTTGAGCTTGGTATAGATGTACCATGGGAGAAGAACCTATTATGGATGTAGATGTGGCACAAGAGGTGGGTATTTATCATGATCAGATAGATGCTCCTCCATCTCCTATTTCATATGATCCATAACCACAACCAGACGCATTGGACCAAATAGGGCATGTTAGAATGTAAAATATTTTTGCAGAGATAGACACTAGATGGCATGTCTTCCATTCTTGTTAGCCTATAATCTAGAGATATCAGCAGCACAACATCCATCTTTTTCATATGTTTGTGACAGTTCTTGATTTTATACACTCTCCTTAGATGTAGGACATGGTACAGGTGGCGAGACTTTATATACATATCTTTCCACACAGGATGACATAGAGGTGGGTGTTAGGGATGATATAGAGGAGAAAAGTATTCCAAATGAGAGATGTAGAAAAACATGACATTGACACATTATATATACACCCGACAATGACACAAAGGAGCTTCCAGGCCACAGACATAGATTAGATTGAAAAAAATGATATGTTTTTGAAACCATTATTTATAAATTATTTAAAAACATTCTAATATATAATATAATGTTTCATAAATCAATTAACTCATATAATTGGAAATCCATACAAATAATTTCGAATAAACAAGAAGCATTAATATTAATAACATTGGTAATAATAATAATCACCTTTTGTTATTTATATTAATTCTTCTTAGTATTATTATCCATATTATGTATAATAAATGATATTCGTAAATTTATTATTAAATATTCATAATATTATTATTTTGAATTCAATATATATTTTTAAATTTATAATTAATTAAAGATGATTACTTATTATACATAATATGGATTATAATACTAAGTATTAATATAATAAATAATCTTCTTAAATTAATTATTAAATATTAATATTAATAATAATATTTCCAATTACATAAATGTTATTAATATTAGTAATAAATGTTATCTTATTTCTTATAAAATTAATTAATTAATAGCACAACATAATATACTAATAATAATATAATGATTAATTAGTAAATATTTTTCTAAATACATTTTTTTTATTTACATTATATTACAATAAATATTACCTTATAATGACATTAAATTTGTTAATACAATATTAATTTATTATTAATTAATAATAAATAATACAATTGATAATTAATAAATAATTTACGTAATAGAAATTACTAATAATTATATCAACAAAACATTATACAAATATTTATACTTAAAATCATAAAATAATAATATAATTATTAACTAGTAAATATTTTTATAAATAAAAAATATTTTATTTGTAGTATTATACAATAAATATTAACTATAATGCTATTAATTATATTAATAACGTGTTTTTTTAAAATTATCTCTGATCATGGGATCTCCATTCTAGGAATTCCTAGGCTTTGGTGTTTCATCGGTGATCCTTTTGGATACCCTGTTTATCAGATTGGCGCCTGAATTAGTCCTCCCCGATTGATCCTATGCCTTTTCTTCTCCACTCCCACATGCTGTTCCCCCTCTTGGTAGCGCGTTCTTGATCCTTGACCTCAATGTTTCGATTGCAACATGAGGGTTTTATCGCGACTTTAGGTTTCTGATTCTTCTTTTGCTTCCAGTCATTCATAATTTGTGGCTTAGACTTACAAAAAAAATTTGAGCTTCATTCGGCACACGACCGACTTTCGATCTTTCAACAGATTCTGATCGATCGAGATCTATGTCTTCCGATCCATACATGACTTACGGCTTGTGAACGTCCTTCGATCGATCGAAATCTAAGGACTGACGAGATCCTAGAAGTTCTCCACATGAAGGATTCCGTCGATTTTTCTTCTGCAGCCTACGAAGGTGTTTCTCATGATGGGTGGTCCATGTGGAGGTTACCATCAATTCATATTCCATAGCTCATATATATCTAGCACATGAACGGTATTACTCATGATGTCTTTATTGATTAATCTACTACGGCTTGCGGAGGCTTTGCTCACGAAGGGTCTTCTGAGCAGAGGTCCTCGTCGAATTTTATTCTTCGAATTGTAGTGGTGCTGTCTGTGAAGGGTGTTTCTCATGGAGGTTTTCTTTGAATTGTCTACTATGGATCGCGAAGGCCTTGACCGGAAATGGGTGTGGCTCTCAAAGGAATCTGCCCATAGTGGTTTCATCTCGTGAAGCTTTTGGTCACAGAGGCCTTTCTCACAAAAGGGTGTGGATCACAAAGGCATCTTCTCATAGTGGTATCAGCATGAAACGTTCTCTTCTTAACGAGGTTTTGATCACAAAGATACCAATTTGCAGAGGTAGAGTTTTTATTAATGAAGGCCCTGACTTGCAGAGGGGTTGTTTCAGTGTCTGGAACTATTGTTTGGGGATTCCTATACTCACGAACTGGGTGATTTGGTGATTTTCTAGGATTCAACTTTACAATGGATAATGATCCAGTTGATAGGTGGAAAAATATCTCGCTCATATAAAAAGATAAAGAAACAATTATCACCAACAATGATGATACCTTCCTTGTGTGGTACATGCCCCTATTATTAATCGGAAAATGAAAGTCCCTTCATCCTGGGTGTACTGAATAATATGTTTCAATCGGTATGGTTCGTGGATGATGGAGTGTCTATAAGGGATATATGACCTGGATACATAATCTTCAAATTCTTCAACATGACGAATAAACAAAAAGTGTTTTAAGGGAGTCCGTGGTCGTTTGATAATAATCTCTTGATATTGGAAGATTTGAAGTGTAGAGAAGATATCCTAAATACAAATTTTTCCAAGTCCCCTTTCTGGATGTGGCTTATTCGTATTACCTTTAGTGGATGATCATATTAGGTGATGTAAGAAATCAGGAATCGTGTTGACATGTTCATGGAATGGGATCGATTGGACTCTATCCATTCAGGTCCATAAGTAAGGGTTAAAGTGTTGGTTGAGGTTGCAAAACCTCTTATGAGGGGTACATTCCTGAAACTTGATAGATAAAAATCATGGATATCCTTTGAATATGAAAAGCTTACAACTTTCTTCTTCTTCTGTGGTTGTTTCGTACATTCATAAATATATTATGAAAAAAGCTGACAAACAAAGAAGGTAACCTGGTGATGCAGTACGGTCTATGGTTACGCGCAAAAAATTTGCGAACGTCTTTTATCCTCAAATATGAAAAGAAAAGAGATATAGAAAGGCGCATTAAGGATCTCTTTGAATAAAATAACCCCATGAATAGTGAGATCATTTTTGTCGGACCTCCTCCTCTCCAAGAAAACTTGTGCGACCCAATGCACTCAAGTGGTGCATAGAAACATCTGACTAATATCCTGTCAGTGGAAACAGTAAACACTGATAAACCCCAAATGGAACCATCGAGAACAAAAACCATTTCCATTGGCTATAGTCATCCACCCTCTGGGGATTCTCCTTACCCACTGACTAGCACCAAACACATGTACTTAGACCCCCCAAACATCATTAGTATTGCTATAGGTTCTTCAACCTTGCAGGCTCTACAAACAGGTGTGGACCTTACCCATACCACTATTCCTGCACCTAAAATTCTACATATATAAAAGAGAAAGGAAAGATTTGATTCTGGATGTGATATGAGATCAATGTAAACCAATGGATCGAAAATAATTTTAGAGGAACCATTGGAAAATGAATGGTACCCCAAAAGATGGAAAGTTTCTCAAGATAGAACCATGTTCAAACTACAAGAGGTGGAGGCTAGAAAAAACCAGCCCCATCTATCATAATGATTATCCTAAGATGGAACTGTTGTGGGCTTGAAAACCCATGAATGGTTCGGATGCTCCAATGCCATTGCACTAAAACACCCCCTGATATGGTTTTCTTGTCCGAAACCATATTGGAAAATAAGGACAACACTGTTATTACGTACAAAACATGCTTTCATGGTTCCTCCCATGTCCCCAACCATGTCCACTCGAGGGGGGGGGGGGTTGTGTCTCTTATGTAAGGATAACAATGATATTATAATTATCTCTTACTCTTCGAATCATGTGTCTGTATCTATCCACAATTCGTTCTCTTTGTCATGGAAATTTGTGGGATTTTATGGATGGTCATCAGAAAATGAGAAATGGAAATCTTGGGATCTTCTTTATTCACTACAATGATTTTCTGGACCTATCCTCTTCGGTGGATACTTCAATGAAATTATTTTTCAGAATGAAAAAAAGTGGGGGAGAGTTTGAGTCATATGCCTCGATGTTAGGCTTCTGAGATAAAACCTCTAGGGTGGAGCTGGTTTCTCTTGGATATACAGGTACTCTCTTCACCTAGTTTCGAGGGAACACAGAATGCTCGCACATTGTAGAGCATCGGGACAGATTTTTGGGCAAGACAGAATGGACCAACATATTAAGAATGTTCCATATCTCCCACCTGGAACCCAATTCATCAGACCACTTCCCTATTGTCATTGATTTATCTCACAGAGTTCCCAATTCAAGATATGGGAAACCTTTTAGATTTCAATGCTTCTAGAAAAATGATCATGAATGCGAAGATATTATCTGCTCATGTTGGAAGGGAGTAAATTAAAACATTAGTTTTAACCTCCAGTTGGAGTCTTCTAATCTCAGTTCTTGGAGAAATAATAAATTTTGTTAACCCGATAAGTATTATGACTCAATTGAGAGATATTTAATTGCACTTCTTGCATGATCTCCAACTAATTTTATTCTTTCAAGAATTATTTTTCTCCCAGGATAATTGGATGTGGCCCCTCGCATTAAGGAGAGCTTCTGGGAAATGTGTGCGCGCAAAGCCCTCATTAAAGAGGGGGATGAAAACAACCATTACTTCCACCAGAAGGCTACTAAAAGGCACTGGAAAACACTATTTATTTCATGTTATATCCGGATGGAAGAACTACATCCAATATTGAAGGAATCCATGATGTTATTTCCTGTTATTTTCAGAATCGTTTTACTGTATGGGATTCCACCATTGGAGCTGAGGTTGAGAAACAAATCAAAACCGTGATCACTAATGAAAAGAATCGAAATCTCATAATAGATATTTTGGATGATGATATCCTACTGTATCTTTAACATATCCATTCCACAAAAGGACTGGTTCCTGATGGCTTCTATGCTATTTTCTTCAAGAAATACTGGCACATTATTGGCCATGACATTTCTTCTCTTATGAAGGGTATTTGTTTATGCAAAATCAATCTTTTATCTCTTAGTGAGACCATTATAACCCTATTCTAAAGATTAAGAAACCTCTCTTGGCCTCAATCTTTAGGCCAATAATCTTACGCAACATCTCCCATAAGATTTTGTCAAAGATTTTTGTCAATCAACTGTGCATGTGGTTACCTTACATTACCTCTAAAATTCAAAGTGACTTTTGTCTATAGAAAGGCTCATCATAAATAAGGATATTATAAACCATGAGGTGTGTCACACTATGAAAAAATTATCAGCTGCAAAAAATAGGTACTATGGCTTGGAAACTAGATATGAATACGGAATTTGATAAAGTGGAATGTCATTTTCTCCTGTTTTCCAAGACTAAAATGGGTTTCTGCTCAAAATGGACATATATAATCATGAACTATGTTTCATTTGTTTCTTTCAGGATCAATGTTAATGCTGGACTCTCTCATGGATTTACCCCAACCCGAGGCCCCCACCAGGGAGACCCCCTCTACCCCTTTCTTTTCATCTTAGTGACTGATGTTTTTTCCAACCTCATTTCTATAGAAGATTCCTCTAATATGATTCATGGGGAAAATGTGTGCCGGATTAGCCTGCCTATTTCTCATAAATTCTTTGCAAATGTCTATATTCTCTTCTCAAGATCCACACATTATGAATGCCTCTATATTTTCCATGTGATTCGAATTTATCATAGGGATTCTGGACATGAGATTAATAAGCCTAAGTTGAAAATTTTCTTCAATACCGGTGTTCCACCATAAAAGAGAGCAGAGCTTTGTCTCACTATAGGTATTAAAATGGTTGAAAGGAATAATAAATACATTTGTCTCCCCAAGATGGTTGGACGATAAAAGAAAATTTATCATACACTATAGATAGAATCGAGAAAATAAATCAAAGGTTGGTCTCCAAAAAGAATTTCAAAAGTGGGAAAAGAAACACTTGTCATGTTTCTCTTCAATCTATCCCAATCTATGTTATGTCCATGTTCATGCTTCTTAGTGTTATTTTTCACCACATTCGTTACATAATTTCTGACTTATGGTGGGGCCATAATAATGGAAGAAATAAAATTTATTGGATTTCATGGAAGTCACTCTGCGCCCTTAAGCAGGTGGCAGAATAAGATTTTGGGAGCTCCGCCTTTTTAATGATGCACTCTTGGATAAGAAGGGTTGGTGACTTATGATTCAAATATCATCTCTCTACGCAAGGATTCTCTGTGAAATATATTTCCTCAACTCTGATGTCTAAAAGTCCTCACTTGTCCCTCGCCCTAGCTTCTTCCAGAGAAGTATTTGGGGGATCATAGAAATAACTTGATAAAGGAATTGGTTGGAGGATTAGGGATGGAATGGACGTCAAAATTTGGAATGATCCTTGGTTGATTGATAAAGATAGCATGCTCACTACTACCCTATCCTTTACTGGATCTGAGGATTCAACTTCTCACTAACTTTTAGATGATACTCGTAATGGTCGGTGCTCAGATAAAATCAATTAATGGTTCAAAGAAAGGGATAAAAGGACTATTATTAGCATTCCCTATGTGATAGATGCATGGAAAGATTGTATCTTTTAGAGAAATGACATTTTAGGATTAAATTCAATGAAATCGGGATACAAACTCGCTCTTGATGCTCATATTGAGGATAAGGAGGGATTTTGAAAACACTTCAGAAAATGGAAATCCCTACAAAGATCCACATTTTTGGTGGCATATTTTCACTGGAATTCTTCCCACCTTGGATTTCCTCTCCTACTATCATGTTACTGAAGATCCCAGGTGCAGCGGAAGCTCGTGGGTGGATGTGCCCACTTGGCCTTTTGTCATTAGCAATAATCAATCCGGGATCAATATGATGACAAACGCCAGACCCCATGAATCGAATCACAAAAATAGACAAAGAAGGAGAATAGTCCAGGAACCACAAAGGAGGATCATCACAAGTTGATTATAATTAATTTAATTAATTGAAAAGAAGTACCTTTTATGGTGTTCTTTCTTCATTGATATTTATGATCACGTTCCGATGTGATTCATCGCTGCGTCGCAGAAGCCAAGTGTAGACTTTCTCTAGCGGTGATCCACACGTGCACCACGTATCTCTGGACGCCGCCAAAGGAATCTCCAGGTGCTAGCATGGATAAGCCTTTGCTTGCGTTGTTCTCCTTAGATTGCCATGATCCGATGGAGGTGGATCTCCCTCGGTCTTGAGAGGTTTCTTGGAGGATGGAGTTCTTTCAGTCTTGAGAGAATTCTCCAGAATTGTTGTGCACAACGATTCTTAGGAAAAGTGTTGGGGTTGTGAGGATATTTATAAACGGGTTTTAGGATATATAGTTATGACAATAAATAAAGGTGTTACGCATTTTATTTATTTCATTAACTCTTATTGAAAACACCATGTAAAATCATTAATTCCTTGAAATGCGCCCACACTGATTATAATAAATATCATTTAATAAAACAATATTATTTCCTCAAAATCCCGAATGGAAAAACTACACGGCGTGTAATCATTAATACACAGCGTGTAATCATTTTTCATTGAAAACTACACGGCGTGTACATTCAATGTACATAGCGTGTATATATTGTTTTCATTTTTCATTTCCTTTCCAAAATGAAATCTACCCGGCGTGTACATTCAACGTACACGGCGTGTATATCTTGTTTTTCATTTTATTCTCCCTCCAACATTAAAACAATTTAGGCTTCCTTGAATAATTATTAAACCACAAATGGGAATAATCTTTTTTCTACTTGAGATACTTGGATAAACTTAGTGTGTGACCCTCTATGCCTCTTTCTCATTGACATTAGGCGGGCTTGCCTAAAGTCCAAGATTACTGTCTAACAATGGGTTAAGGCACTCAAGAGAAAGAAGTTTACCCCGCATTGACGTGTCACCTAATACAAATACTTACCGTTTAATTTAATCACTTTGTCTCAATATCTCATCAAGAAGGTTTCATGGCAGTTTCATCAACCTATATGCTTGATCCGTCATTCTTTGAATTCCAGAAATAAACTCGTCGTGACACCATGGCCATAGAATTTGAGCGACAATTATATTTCAATCAAAGGGCCCGAGATATCTACTTCCATAAATATGGAAGGGAAAAATCCTTCCTAGACTTA
Source organism: Viscum album (assembly GCA_963277665.1). Lineage (NCBI taxonomy): Eukaryota > Viridiplantae > Streptophyta > Magnoliopsida > Santalales > Viscaceae > Viscum > Viscum album. The sequence goes on along the minus strand of OY728155.1, from coordinate 1,103,056,667 downwards.
TCCATTAACAACATGTCATTCGTGACACACCCAACGTACCCTAATTCCCACCAACTGTCTTCGTGACGGTTTTCATCAACAAATCTAAGTGCGCGAGTCATGACATGAGTTAATGATAATATTCCAGTCTAAGGATCATTACACGCACTCGTAGATAGAAATGTATGATGACACCAAGACACATGGAATTCCTACTGGCGGGTTTGTTCTCATAATCTCCCATCTTGGAGATTACCAAGTGCGAACTCCATAAGAGAGTGTCTCGTCTTCTCACTAGTACTCGCACATGAAGGTCTGTATACCATGTGTCTTATCATAGTATGTCATCTAATCATAGAACTTTATTTAAGAATATTGTTATAGAATTTCAAGGTTCTCATCATAGCGGGGATCTGTCATAACCTTATTAATGCAACAAATATTTCAGGATATTATTATATTATAGTCATGTAGAACAATGAATAATATATAATAAGTGTACATTCATGTAATCAAAGTATAAAAAGTTGGTTCTCAGGACACCAACCCTAACAAACTCTCACTTGGACTAGAGCCAACTTCCTATGACTTTTATTCCGCTAGACCTCACATGATTATCATGTTTCTGCTAAGTCAAGGCTTCAATCAAGGGGTCCACCATGTTGTCTTCCGTGGAAATACTGCTCACCACAACTTCACCTCTCTGAGAAAAATCCCTCAAGAGATGATATTTTCGAAGTATGTGTTTTGTCCACTGATGTGACCTTGGCTATTTTTCATGTTCCGCCACTGTAGTATTATCACAATAGAGTGTGATAGAATCTTTACTGCTAGGTACTACATCCAGCTCTTGGACGAAGCTTCGCATCCATAATGCTTCTTTAGCTGCGTCAGAAACTGTGATATACTTGGAATCTGCTGTAGAATCTACAACCACACATTTCTTTGAGATCTTCCAGCAACTACACCTCCATTTAAACAGAATATGTATCCAGTCTGCGACTTCATGTCATCTTGATCTGTCTGGAAACTAGCATCTACATGTCCTCTGATGACTAGTTCCTCATGTCCTCCATAAAGTAGAAACATATCCTTAGTACAACTCAGATACTTGAGGATAGTCTTGACTGCCATCCGATGACAGTCTCCTAGATCATCTTGATATATGCCTATCACACTTAATGCGTAAGAAACATCTAGCCTTGTACATAGCATAACATACATGACTGACCCAATCGCAGATGCGTATAGGATCCTTGCCATTTTCTATATTTCCTCATGTGTCTGAGGACACATTTTCTTGGAAAGATGAATGCCATGTGACACTGGAAACAATCCCCTCTTGGATTGTTCCATACTAAATCTCTTCAGTATCTTGTCAATGTATGTACTTTGACTTAGGCCCAACATTCTCTTGGATCTATCACTATGGATCTTGATCCCAAGAATATATACTACCTCACCCAAGTCTTTCATAGAGAAGCATTTATCCAACCATGCCTTAACTGACTGCAATACAGGTACTTTGTTTCCAATTAGTAATATGTCATCAACATATACTATTAGGAAAATGACTGCACTTCCACTAAACCTCTTGTAGACACAAGGCTCACTTTCATTCTTAATAAATCCAAATTTTATTACAGCTTCATCAAAACGAATGTTCCATGACCATGATGCTTGCTTTAATCCATAAATGGATTTATGCAACTTCCATACCTTGTTAGCATCCTTTGGAGTCACAAACCCTTCAGGTTGTGTCATGTAGACATCTTCCTGGAGGTTCCCATTAAGGAATGATGTTTTGACATCCATTTTCCAAATTTCATATTCATGGTAAGCGGTAATGGTCAATAGGATTCTGATGGATTTCAGCATCGCAACCGGTGAAAATTTTTCATCATAGTCAATTCCTTGACGCTGTCTAAAACCTTTTCCAACCAGTCATGCCTTATAAGTGCTGACTTGTCCCTCCATGTCTAGTTTCTTCTCGAATACCCATTTATTACTAACAAGATTTACATCAACTGAAGGATCTACCAAAATCCAGACTTGGTTTTGGTACATGGAATCCATTTCAGAATTCATGTCTTCTTGCCACATGGCAACGTATGTGCCTTCAACTTCTTCCTTGTAGGTAAGAGGATCATCATTTTCAACTAATAACGATTCACCATCCTTGGTGACAAGAAAACCATATTGTTCTGGTTCTCTCACCTCTCTCGTGCTCCTACGCAGTTCTTGTGTCTCTGGAATAGATTGTTCTTCCACGGGGCTTTGTGGAATCTATTCTTGTACCAAATCCTATGTATTTTGAGCCTTGAATTCATTGAATTCTATCTCGCTCCCACTATCGCTTTTGGAGATGTGCTCTCTCTCAAAGAATATGGAGTGTCTTTCCACTCTAACCTTTTTATCTGAGGGGTTTTATAGGTAATAACACCTTATTTCCTTGGGATATCCTATAAAGGTACACTTTGTGCCTCGGGGGCAATCTTGTTACCTGAAGAGGCCTTTAAAATTTTTTTTCTACCCCACACATGTAAATTTGATAACATGGATTTTCATCCACTCCATAATTCATATGGAATACCATTTATCGATTTAGTTGGTACTTGGTTTAGTATGTGTGATGTTGTTTGTATTGCATATCCCCAAAATGATAATGGAAGACTCGCATGACTCATCATTGATCTCACCATGTCCAATAAGATGTGGTTCCTCCTTTAACTTACACCATTCCACTAAGGTGTGTAAGGAGGAGTGAGTTGAGATAGAATTCCAAACTCCTGTAAGAAATCAATGAAGTCCTGATTAAGATATTGTCACACCCCGACCGGGTTTGGCGCGCGACTTATAAAATTGTGCGTTAACACACAGTTTGGCATTCTAGGAGGTTGGTGCCGGGTGGCACGGCTCGAGCGCATATCGCTCGACTGTGCACTTGACGGCATGCGAGCCATGTGGATGCCCGACATCTTAAATAAGTAAATAAATTAATTAAAGGTAAAGTGAAATTAAATGAAGTAAAATAAAAATTTAATAAAATAGAGTTTGATAGAATAATGTTTAAGCATAAAATAATAATGATATTATAGTTTAATAATATTATTATTATTATTTTGGTTGTTATTATTATTATTATTATTTGGATTTTAAATTTTGGTTTTATTATTATTATTATTATTATTATTAGTATAACATAAAATGTTTTTTTCTTTCTTTTTGAGTAACCCTAAATCTCGGCCCCCTTTTTTTTCTTTTCTCCACTCCCTGCGCGAGCCCCCTCCCCACCCCGCTTTCCCTCTCCGCAGCGGCGTTGCGCTCGAACCCCAGCCCCCCCTTCGCGTTTTTCCTGGCCTCCTGCATTTTTGCCCGCTGCCCTCGCTTCCCCGGTCCAACATTCTTCCCTCCACGCTCACCCAGCCTCTTCGCCGCCAGCTCTGCCAGCCTCGCCTCCGCCCGTCGATCCAAGCCGAACCCCCATCCCGCCTTTCTCCCTCTCTCATGTCACGCGCTCGGATCCCCAGCACAATCTCCTCCCTCTGACAGCCTATGCGCGGAGAACCCCTCCGCTCCTCCCTTGCTCCGGCAGGCCTACCTCACCGCTCCGAACCCCCAGCTGCCTCCTCTCTACCCGCGCCGCATCCCTAGTCCAGCGACTCAAACCCCCATGCGCACACCTACCCGGCCGACACCCTCCCTTCTCACCCTCTCACCGACCCAGCTGCAGCCCACAATACATTTGGCTGGTGCATCCCCTTCTTCCTCCGGTGGCCGTTGTGGTTCCCTCTGGTAATATTCATCTCCCTCCCCTATCAATTTATAAAATTCTATTATGCTTATGCCTTTTTTCCTTTTGTTTTTATTCCACTGATAAGGATTCATTGTTTAGGGGCGATTCCTATGTTTTGGTTCCTTTTGTTTTTATTCCGCTGTCGAGGATTCATTGTTTAGGGGCGATTCCTATGTTCTAGGTTTAATCTTACTTCTTAGGGTTGTTTTTAATAGTCCTTGGGGTGCGAACAATGTGCGCTTAATGTTCGCACCTGAATTTCGAAAACTTCTTTAATCTTGAGGTTGGATTACTTTGTGTATACCTCTTTAAATTATGTTTACTTTGTTTACTTGATGTTCACCTCTCTTAGGTTGCTGGTTATGTGTTTTTGTTGTAAAATTAATTATATCATGTGGAAATTGTTGGTTCTTCTTTGTTTGGCTAATTGTTTCACCCATTTATTTGAGTTGACATGTTCTGTGGTTGATTATCTTGGTGCGAATTTAGTTTCTAAAAAATAATTGAGGTTGTGTTTGAATTTGTGGTGTGTATGTGGCTTAAAAGTTGGTTTTCTAAAAAGAAATTGGTTGGATTTTAAGTGTACCCCTTTATTATGCCCTCTAAGTGTATTTTATAAATTTTGTATGTGATTTTATTAATTGTACGGATGGCATGAAAGGTGTTTTTAATTAGTTTTTGTCATGATTTGGATTTATAATGGGGTTTGAGAGGGGTTTGTTTTGGGTGTGTAAAGCCATGATTTTCTCTTTGAGAGTTGTTTTATAATGTTTTTTAAAGTGGTTTAGTAAATAGTGTAGATAGTGCGAGTTTTGTTTTGAAAGCACGTCGGGGTGGTGGTTGCGCTGTTTTTTCGTTTGATTTGTTTTGAGTCCGTGTTTATGCGTTTTAGTTGTGCAGTTGTTGTAGCGTATCGGCGAGGAAGAACCACGATATTGCGGTCTTCAGCAGGTCGCGCGTACTTGGGCGCGAGTGTGAGGCACGCCGCGCCTTCGTAACCAAGCTGCAAGTCAATGTAGGTCCCCCATTGCACTCACCTTTTAAATTTAGAATTTATTAATTGCTTGATGTTTTGTTAATTTTAATGAATGATATATAATATTAGATAATAAAATTTTAAATGATTATTTAGTGTGAAAAGTTCCGTTTATTTTATACTGAACACTTGGAACATTTTCTTGACGGGCGGACACCCAGTTTTGAAAGAATGCCCGTTTGACCTTTAAACATAATTCACGGAATTTAAAATGTACTTCTAGTTTTAAGGATAAATGATTTCTTCTGAACAAGTGTTTTGGGTTTTCTCGAGAAACGAAGTTTTGCTTTAAAATTGATGAAGGCCCGTTTGACACTGTAATAAAATAGATTATTTTGGAAAACCCACTCAGGGGTGATCTTTGGTGTGCGTTGTTTGCATGAGCTATATGTGATGTTAGTGCTTTGTGACTGATTGATTTATATTGTTGACGCACCCCCTTTTTATTGCATGTGTTGACATGGGAACCTGTCATATTGAGTGAATTTTCTAAGAACGATTGATGTACTAGTTTAGACCACGCACTAGCTAGTGGCCTCATAGCCGAGGAATACTGAGTTATTGCTGCTATGGGGATTGGGCCCCACGGTTAGGCCATGCAGGGCTATACTGGGTAGTAGTATGGGCGTTATGACGTCATCGAGTTAGGGCATGCCTTCCGGATGAGTCAGATGTATAATATGTTCTGGATTGTTCACGATCTCCTAGGTTCGACCCATGTTTTCTTTTAGTGTTTATTTGTATGTGGCAGATGATTGAGTGGTCTAATTCGGTTACTGGCCCCGTGTGCCACTTTTTCCATTGCCCTTAGTGTGCATTGTGTGTTGTGTGTGGATTTCCATTTGACCAACAACTAAAATTTGTATTTCTAAATTGTTCTCAAAAGTGTTTTAAAAAAAGCAATGCATCTATTTCTTCCAAACACTAAACTTTTTCTTAAATTAAAAAGGGCAATGGACTGTTACTTGTTTTAGAAATGAAAGCGTGTGTGTGTGAAAACCAATATCTTGTATATTTAGTTCAAACCTAGAATTAATAAATTTATTTATTTAAAGGTAGTGCATTGGGAATAGATATCGGGATAGCCTACTGAGTTTTAATACTCACGCCTATAGTACTTTTCTGTTTTAGTGTTTGTGCAGGCTGCAACTTGGGTGTGTTTTCCTTGGGCGACGTTTGGTCGTGAGTTGGAGAGTGACCCGTGAGGTCACACAGTGATAGTGGTTATCTCTTTCAGTTAGTTTTATTTTTCTTTTGTTCTTGTTTATTTGCTTTACTTTGTCTATTTATTCTGCGCTGCTCTGTTTTATTTCTGCTGATTTTTTTTATTTATTGGGAAAAATTGTTCCCACCGCCTCTGTAGATGCCCTGGTGCTTGTCGCCAGCCTGGGAGGATCGGGAACGCCTCTCGGGTCATGTCGCGGACCGGCTCGGGTGATCAGTTCAGGGTCGACCCGGGTTGGTTCGTGACAAAATGGTATCAGAGGCAGGTCGGCCCCTTAGCGGACCTCACTTTTCAGAGTGCCCTTTGTTATTTGGGATGTCCGGTAGATGGAGACTAGTATTGTCGGGGCTGAGGAGGTAGGTTATGGGTCGGTGTCTGATCACCACCGCTCGTGATGAGACCTGAGCTACCAGGGGTAGTCCGGATTTTGAGTCTTTTGTCTTTGTTTTGGATTGAGGTCTGACAATAGAGGGGACTCGGTGTCACGATGTGACCCCACATGGAGTAGTGACCCATGTGGAGCCTAGGTTCCCATTTCAAGGTCCTCTGGTGTTATGTATTACTTGGGGTGTGGCTCACTACTATGTCACCGGGTTGGGCATAAGCACTAGTTCCTCATTTCGGATGTCCATTGTTGGTTGTGCTTTGTCTTGATTTTGTTGGGTTTTAAAGTCTTTTTGGAAATAAAGGTGGTTTTCAATTTAAAAGGCTCTTTCTCTAATGGGTTTAAAACTGGTAAAAAGGGGGTTTTCTTTCAAGTTGTTTTGAAATTGGTGAAGTGTTTTTTTAGAGTATGTGCTTTGATTTGGAAAATTCTATCTTATGTTTGGATTTGGTAATGGAGTGGAATGTGAAACCGTTGGTATCCCTTAGGATCGTCCACATATGTGTGGGTAGACATGTGAAGTGCACATCAACGCATATGTACGGGTAATTTGAATAGAAAGGGATGAAGGATTATGCGGCGGTTCACAGGATGCCATGGGTGGGGTTTTGGAATTTAATGCTTGGCTTGTTTTTTTTTTCTAAAATGGACTTGAATGAAAAAGTGATTTCGGGACTTGGTTTTTCTTCAAAAGTGGGTTTTGGTATTTTGAAAAGTGGATTTTGCCTCTGTTTGTGCAGGTTTGATTTAGGAGTCTGTTACCCTTGGCTTGTGGTGTTTCTTTTTCTTGTGTTTAAGCTTGTTCGAAATTCCGGGCTGGTTGTCTTAGCTCAGGGTTTTACTTTTGATTGAGTTTTGGTTTAATTCCAGTTTCGATTTTGTTTTCAATGTTGTTCTGAATATGCCACCCAGAAATGTCCTCAAAGGTTGTTAATGAGTTGTGCCCAATTCTGGTTTTTATAGAGTTTTTCTTATCTCTCGAGACATTCGGGGTTCGTTAGGGGCAGTGAAGTGGGTTTATGGGAGTAGGGAATATCCTCGGGTGGTGGGGAACTCCCGAGTTTGTTAGAGTTCATATTTTCTTGGTTTTAGTGAATGGTCCAGCTTTGGACCAATGGGGGTGGATGTATGATCATACTTGGAGTTGGGATGATGTGGGAGGTGTTTAAGTTCGTGTTTATCCAATGGATCATACATGAGGAGGTGAAGGTGAAAAGAGGCGAGAGCCTGTCCATAGTTAACAAGGCCAATGATTGGATAAGGCCTATGTCAGCCACTTTAAGGAGTCGACATTTGGAGTGAAAGTACCTGGAAAATCTGGTGCCTTTCGTCGTTCGTAAGGGTTCCCCATTTTGTGAGTGGGGTGTATGAGATAAACCTTCCCTGAAGAAATCCCTTTTTTTCGGTGTCGACTCCTGGTTCGTCAGACTACTTTCTAATGTTCCATCAGTGTTTCCAGTTCGAGCATCCGAAGACATCTTGTCTCATTCCTCTGAAGTCCTGCTATTTTGTGACCACTCGGGTCACTGGGAAAGGTTCTGAAAATAGTGTCGTTCGAAGAGGGAGTTTCGATCAGGGGATGCTCGTGTCTGACTGTGAGGCATAAGATGCTTCAGCCATCAGAGCCCCAGCCTCAGGTCTCGGGGTGAAGCTCGCGCACAGTCAGGGTGTCAGAGGAACATGAGAACTTTGTTTGGTTCTTTATATTTCGTCTTGGAAATTGAGACATTCAGGGTTTCCTTGTCCTTGTTTTCCTGCTATTTTAAGTTCATCTTTTGCGGTAATAGTGTGATGAACTTATTCTTTCGTGATCATAGTAGTGGCATTCTTCTGAATGTGGCCTCTAGAATTGTTTTTTTTCTTGAAAGGGTGTTTGGCCTTGTGTGGATTGGTCCTGACTTCATTAGTGATCGTTGGGAGATGTGAATGTTGGGGGGTTTTGTCTTATGCCGAGAGTTTTGGGTTTTAGTGGAGGCGTTGTCTCACTCGTACTAAGGGAGTTTGATGCATTGGGAGTTTTAAATTGATTTGGGGAATTCTTAGTTTCAGCGGTGTTGTTATAGGGAGTTCATTGTTTTGGTGCCGCGATTTTCCAGGTGACCTTGTAGTGGCGTTCTGTTTAGTCTCCGTGGTTCATCTCAACTCCAGTGGAGAAGTCGGTATGTTCAGGTGGGAGTTCCCGCGTTATCCCCTCCTCGGGTTGTTGTGCATGGGTTTTAAAGTTTCTTTGTTAGTCGAGTTCTTGTGGTGGGGATAACCCTCTCGTGTTCTCCCCTCGTTTTATTTCATTGTTTATTCATGATCGTTTGTGTGTGACTTGTGGGGTGAATCATCAACCCGAAGTTCTTAATTTTTCCTTTTGGCTCTGTTCGGGCACAAACTCAATCTTTGGTTATCTTTTGACTTGGTGACTTTCTGGGGGCATAAAGTTTCTGTGGTGGGGAGAATTGTCACACCCCGACCGGGTTTGGCGCGCGACTTATAAAATTGTGCGTTAACACGCAGTTTGGCTTTCTAGGCGGTTGGTGCCGGGTGGCACGGCTCGAGCACAGCTCACTCGACTGCGCACTTGACGGCACGCGAGCCGTGTGGTTGCCCGACATCCGAAATAAGTAAATAAATTAATTAAAGTTAAAGTGAAATGAAATGAAGTAAAATAAAAATTTAATAAAATAGAGTTTGATAGAATAATGTTTAATCATAAAATAATAATGATATTATAGTTTAATAATAATAATATTATTATTTTGGTTGTTTTTATTATTATTATTATTTGGATTTTTTATTTTGGTTTTATTATAATTATTATTATTATTATTATTATTAGTATAACATAAAATGTTTTTTTTCTTTCTTTTTGGGTAACCCTAAATCTCGGCCCCCCGTTTTTTTTCTTTTCTCCACTCCTTTCATGATCCGCCTCCCCACCCCGCTTTCCCTCTTCGCAGCGGCGCTGCGCTCGAACTCCAACCCCCCCTTCGCGTTTTGCCTTCCCTCCTGCGTTTTTGCCCGCCACCCTCGCTTCCCCGCACCAACATTCCGCCCTCCGCGCTCGCCCAGCCTCTTCGCCGCCACCTCTGCCAGCCTCGCCTCTGCCCATGGATCCAAGCCGACCCCCCCATCCCGGCTTTCTCCCTCTCCCATGTCGCGCGCTCGGATCCCCAGCACAATCTCCTCCCTCTGACAGCCTATGCGCCGAGAACCCCTCCGCTCCTCCCTTGCTCCGGCAGGCCGACCTCACCGCTCCAAACCCCCAGCTGCCTCCTCTCTACCCGCGTCGCATCCCTGTTCTAGCGACTCAAACCCCCATGCGAACACCTTCCCAGCCGACACCCTCCCTTCTCACCCTCTCGTCGACCCAGTGGCAGCCCGCAATACATTTGGCCGGTGCATCCCCTTTTTCCTCTAGTGGCCGTTGTGGTTCCCTCTGGTAATATTCATCTCCCTCCTCTATCAATTTCTAAAATTCTATTATGCTTATGCATTTTTTTCCTTTTTTTTATTCCGCTACTGAGGATTCATTGCTTAGGGGCGATTCCTATGTTTTGGGTCCTTTTGTTTTTATTCCACTGCTGAGGATTCATTGTTTAGGGGCGATTCCTATGTTCTGGGTTTAATCTTACTTCTTAGGGTTGTTTTTAACAATCCTTGGGGTGCAAACAATGTGCGCTTGATGTTTGCACCTGAATTTCGAAAACTTCTTTATTCTTTAGGTTGTATTCCTTTGCTTATACCTCTTTAAATTTTGTTCACTTTGTTTACTTGATGTTCACATCTCTTAGGTTGCTGGTTATGTGTTTCTGTTGTTAAATTAATTATATCATGTGGAAATTGTTGGTTCTTCTTTGTTTGGCTAATTGTTTCACCCATTTATTTGAGTTGACATGTTCTATGGTTGATTAGCTTGGTGAGAATTTAGTTTCTAAAAAATAATTGAGGTTGTGTTTGAATTTGTGGTGTGTATGTGGCTTAAATGTTGGTTTTCTAAAAGGAAATTGGTTGGATTTTAAGTGTACCCCTTTATTATGCCCTCTGAGTGTATTTTATAAATTGTGTATGTGATTTTATTAATTGTACGGATGGCATGAAAGGTGTTTTTAATTAGTTTTTGTCATGCTTTGCATTTAAAATGGGGTTTGAGATGGGTTTGTTTTGGGTGTGTAAAGCCATGAGTTTCTCTTTGAGAGTTGTTTTATAAATTTTTTTAAAGTGGTTTAGTAAATAGTGTAGATGGTGCGAGTTGTGTTTTGAAAGCGTGTCGGGGTGGTGGTTGCACTGTTTGTTCGTTTGATTTGTTTTGAGTCTGTGTTTATGCGTTTTAGTTGTGCGGTTGTTGTAGCTTATCGGCGAGGATGACCCGTGATATTGCGGTCGTCAGCAGGTCGTGCGTACTTGGGCGCGAGTGTGAGGCACGCCGCACCTTCGTAACCAAGCTGCAAGTCAAGGTAGGTCCCCCATTGCACTCACCTTTAAATTTAAAATTTATTAACTTCTTGATGTTTTGTTAATTTAAATGAATGATAAATAATATTATATAATAAGATTTTAAATGATTATTTAGTGTGAAAATAGACGTTTATTTTATACAGAACACTTGGAACATTTTCTTGACGGGCGGACACCCAGTTTTGAAAGAATGCCCGTTTTTCCTTTAAACATAATTCACGAAATTTCAAACGTACTTATAGTTTTAAGGATAAATGATTTCTTCTGAACAAGTGTTTTTGGTTTTCTCGAGAAATGATGTTTTGCTTTAAAATTGATGAAGGCCCGTTTGGCACTGTAATAAAATAGATTATTTTGGAAAACCCACTCGGGGGTGATCTTTGATGTGCGTTGTTTGTGTGATCTATATGTGATGTTAGTGCTTTGTGACTGATTGATTTATATTATAGACGCACCCCCTTTTTATTTCATGTGTTGACATGGGAACCTAGCATATTGAGTGAATTTTCTAAGAACGATTGCTGCACTAGTTTAAACCACGCACTGGCTAGTGGCCCCATAGCAGGGGAATACTGAGTTATTACTGCTATGGGGATTGGGCCCCTCAGTTAGGCCATGCAGGGCTATACTGGGTAGTAGTATGAGCATTATGATGTCATCGAGTTAGGGCATGCCTTCAGGATGAGTCGGATGTATAATATGTTCTGGATTGTTCACGATCTCCTAGGTTCGACCCATGTTTTCTTTTAGTGTTTATTTTTATTTGGCGGACGATTGAGAGGTCTAGTTCGGTTTCTGGCCCCATGTGCCACTTTTTCCATTTCCTTTAGTGTGCATTGTGTGTTGTGTGTGGCTTTCCATTTGACCAACAACTAAAATTTGGATTTCTAAATTGTTCTCAAAAGTGTTTTAAAAAAAGAAATGCATCTATTGCTTCCAAACACTAAAATTGTTCTTAAATTAAAAAGGGCAATGGACTGTTACTTGTTTTAGAAATGAAAGCGTGTGTGTGTGAAAACCAATATCTTGTATATTTAGTTAAAACTTGGAATTAATAAATTTATTTATTTAAAGGTAGTGCATTGGGAATAGATATCGGGCTAGCCTACTGAGTTTTAATACTCACGCCTATAGTTCTTTTCTGTTTTAGTGTTTGTACAGACTGTAGCTTAGGTGCGTTCACCTTGGGCGACGTTTGGTTGTGAGTTGGAGAGTGACCCGTGAGGTCACACGGAGATAGTGGTTATCTTTTTCGGTTAGTTTTATTTTTATTTTTTTCTTGTTTATTTGCTTTACTTTGTCTATATATTGTGTGCTACTCTGTTTTATTTCTGCTGATTTTTTTTATTTATTGGGCGAAATCATTCTCACCGCCTCTGTAGATGCCCTGACGCTTGTCGCCAGCCCGGGAGGATCGGGAACGCCTCTCCGGTCATGTCACGGACCGGATCGGGTGATCAGTTCAGGGTCGAACCGGGTTGGTTCGTCACATATATTCTCCTCCTTTGTCTGGGTGGAGTTTCTTAATCATATTACCAAGCTGGTTCTCAACTTCATTCTTGTATTCTTTGAACCGATCAAAATAATCTGACTTATACCTCATTAAGTAAATATATCCATATCTACTAAAATCATCAGTAAAAGTTATGAAGTATAAGAACCCACCCCTTGCTTCAACTAGAAATGGTCCACACACATCTGTGTGAACTAATTCTAGAAGCACTTTATCCCTTTCACCTTTCCCACTAAATGGGGCTTTGGTCATTTTGCCTTGTAGACACGCATGACATACACCAAGTGGTTTTAGTTAAAAAAAATCTAAATACCCATCTTGATGTAATTTTGTCAAACGTTTCTCATTGACATGACCTAACCAGTGATGCAAAAGTTGGGTGTGGTATGAGTCATGTGAATTAACTTTGTCATCGATTTCCATTACTTGTTTTGTGTAGTGTAACACATAAAGGCCGTTATATAAATGTGCCCTACCAAAAAAAATGCTATCCTTATAAAAGTAGAAACATTCATTTCCAAACTTGAAGATGAATCCATCAGTATCTAATCTGGATACTAAAATAATGTTTTTTGTTACATAGGGTACATAATAACATCCTTTTAATACCAAGACCATCCCAGTAGGCAATGTGAGGTGGTAGTCTTCGACTGCTACAACATCGAGTCTAGCTCCGTTGGCTGCTCGCAGATCCACCTCACCTTGGTCAATCTTTCTAAATCTACATGGTTCCTGTATTTGGATACATATATGAGCACCACAAGCAGTATCTAATACCCAATTGGTAGAAATAGATAGATTTCATTCAATAATAAAAGCACCTGAAGCTTCCCCTTACTTCCTTGGTTGGGTGCAGTTTTTCTTCTAGTGGTCCTTCTTTCCACATGCAAAACAAACAGCCTCCTTTTCTCATTCCTCCCCTTTGATCTTCTTTTTCTTGAAAGGCCTTGAAGAATATTTGGTCTTAAAGCTCTCCGCCTACCCTTTCCTTTTATTCACCATAAGGATAAAAGGATTTTCAAGCTTCTTATCATTTTCCACTTGGCGAATGAGGATAAGAAGATCAGATAGAGACTTCTCAATGCCGTTCATGTTGAAATTTACAACAAAGTTAGAGAATATCTGGGGGAGTGATTCAAGAATGAGATCGGTACCCAGTTCTTCGGGGAGTTTAAACCCTAAAACCTACAAGCACTCAATGTAGCCAATGAGCTTGACTACATGAGGCCCAGCTGGGGCACCCTCTCCAAGCTTGCTCTGAAATAGAGCCTTGGAGATATCAAACCTTTCATGTCTTTCTCTCTCCTATTATAGAACATAGAGGTGCCCGAGCATGCTATAGGAATCCATGTCTTCATGAGACTTCATGAAATCACTAGACATTGATGACACCATCAAACACTGAATGTCGAGTGCATCGCTCAAATGTTGATCATGGACCAGGAGATCTTCATCCCTCACCCCTTGGGTAGGTGAATCAAGAAGTGAAAACTCCATCACATAAAACTTTTGTTCATGGCGTAGTATAACCTGAAGGTGCCTAAACCATTCCTGAAAGTTACTACTAGTGAGGATATTGCCTTTATCCAGAATTGATCACAGAGAAAATGTGGTTGACGAGTTTTTCATATTGATTCTACAAATTAAAAGAGGAGATTTATCATTACCTTTTGATTACATTTTATGAAAAATAATAAATGAATTTATTAATTCTCCCACTATTTTATCAAGTCCCAATGACCCTCACCATTGAACTTGGAATGTCCAGTTGCGATGACATTCTAGTGGCAAGGATCCATATTCCCCTTCACATAACCCCAACAAGGGTTGGTTAAGCTATTTAAATGTATTTAGGTAGGCATGTCTTTGCCAACTATGAGCTTATAGTTCCTTGATATGTTGAGTGGACTCCCCAATACTGAAATCCTAACTTGGATTTCCTCAACACTTTCCTCCATTTTACAACAAGTCTAGCAAGGGCTACTCCTCTTGATGTAAAATGATTAATTCAACCCGAAACTTTCATGAGAGCTTCCTTTATAAAAGTAAGTGTCCTAACAAGGGTTGGTCAAACACATAGTTTTATTGATTCTTGCCCTTAATCAAGTAACGGAAGGCTTGGTATGACTTAATATGGTATTTGAGGGATTTTAATCCTTTATGCGTTGTTTCACATTATCACATGCTTGTTAATATTAAGTGATGCTTTCTTAAGTGATTAAACATGTTCTGATAATGTTTACACATAGTCCGATTTTTATTTTATTCCATCTTTGCATGCTTGTTTATTTCATTAATTATCTGAAAGAGACAACACAATAAAATAAGATAGCATGATCATGAGCTTCTATTGGTTAGCTTATCTAGCATTTTTGATAAGCTAACCCTGACCTAGGAAAAAACACCTTGAACATGATGGTTCGTGTTTTTCTAGCTCCCACCTATCTACCTTTGTATCTTCTTGGGTTGGTTTCACCTTATCTTCGGATTTTGAACCGTCTCCTACGGCTTGGGAGATCCTCCATTACATTGGGTTTACATTAAAGAAACCATGGGCACGTAGGCCCTACATTTTATTGGAAGAAGGATCACATCCCAATGAATTTAAATTAAATAAATTTAAATGAAACCATATACACAAAAAGGGTCTTTGGTCTAGCTCATGATCATCCATAGCATGCTACGACATTTATGCATATTTAGTATTCAAATTCTTTTAATCGTTCTTTTATTCAAGATAATTCACGTTTGAATTCAATTCATTATGATCTTATAATTAATCAATTATTTATCTTAAATTCCTTTATAAATTTCCTTGAGATTCTTCTCATCCATATTACTTGTATAGGTCTTTGTACTTTAGAGGAAACCTGGTAAAATTCCATTTCTGGAAAGTACACGGTGTGTAGGCTATATTACACATCGTGTATTTGTTTTCACCCTTTATCCAAAGTACATGCCGGGGGCTTTGGCGTGTTTTCTGTACTTTGGAAATTTTGGAGTATACAACGTGTATTTCCTTGTTACGTGGTTTCCGGTCTAGCAATCCCATGTACGCGGTACATGGATTCTCCTTGCACACAATTTCACCTGGTCCGAATCAGACTACATGGTGTGTTGATTCAACATACACGCCGTGTATTCCGGTTTCCACGCATCGTTCAGTTCTGGTCAGCACAGTGTAATAAAAACTTAGATATGCTTAATTCACACGGCGTGGGTTTGGTGGACCAGTACTGGTTCGTTTAACCTAAGTACACGACATGTAGTTTTTACTACACATTGTGTATTCTTGTGTTGTACAGACAGAATGATCGGCTCCTCCAGATGAGTTCCTCATTTTTGTTTTAATCAAAATTAAAATTAAAAGGTTGTTTCTGTGATGTGAATTGAGAAACGAAGGAGGAAGAATAGATCTCGTTCATTTAGTTTTATAGAACGATTTATCTTGAATTGAATCAAATATAAATGTGTAAATTATCAATGAAAATTAAATAACTATAATAAATGTTGTGACCCCTATGATACCAATTGAAGGTCCCAGGCACAGGGGAAGCTCGTTGGTGGATGTTCCCACTTGTCTTTTTGTCATTATCAATGATCAATCTAGGATCAATATGACGATAAACGCCAGACTCCACGGATAAAATCACAGAAATAGAAATAGAAGAAGAATAGTCCCAGAACCACAAAGGAGGATCATCACATGTTGATTATAATAACTTTAATTAATTGAAAAGAAGTAACTTTTATGGCGTTCTTTCTTCGTTGATATTTTCTAATCACGTTCTGAAGTGATTTTTCATTGCGTCACAAAAGCCAAGTGTAGACTTCCTCTAGCGGTGATCCACATTCGCACCACGTATCTCTGGACGTCGCCAAAGGAATCTCCAGGTGCTAGCGTGGAGAAGCCTTTGCTTGCATTTTCCACCTTAGATCACCTTGATCCGATGGAGGTGGATCTCTCTTGGTATTGAGAGTGTTCTTAGAGAATTGAGTTCTTTTAGTCTTGAGAGAATTCTCCAGAATTGTTGTGCACAACAATTATTAGGAAAAGTGTTGGGGTTGTGAGGATATTTATAATCGGGTTTGAGGTTATAGAGTTATGACAATAAATAAATGTGTTACGCGTTTTATTTATTTCATTAACTCTTATTGAAAAACCCATGTCGAATCATTAATTCCTTGACATGAACCCACACTGATTATAATAAATATCATTTAATAAAATGATTTTATTTCCTCAAAATCCTGACTGGAAAAACTGCACAGCATGTAATCATTAATACACGGCGTGTACTCATTTTTCATTGAAAACTACATGGCGTGTACATTCAATGTACACGGCGTGTATATCATGTTTTAATTTTTCATTTCCTTTCCAAAATGAAAACTACGCGGCGTGTACATTCAATCTACACGACGTGTATATCTTGTTTTTCATTTTATTCTTCCTCCAACATTAAAATGATTTAGTCTTCCTTGAATAATTATTAAACCACATATTGGAATAATCTTTATTCTACTTGAGATCCTTGGATACACTTAGTGTGTGACCCTCTAGGCCTCTTTCTTGTTTCCATTAGGCTGGCTTTCCTAAAGTCCAAGATTACTATCTAGCAACGGGTCAAGGCACCCAAGAGAAAGAATTTGACACCGCATTGACGTGTCACCTCATACGAACGCTTATCATGTAATTTAATCCCTTTGTCTCAATATCTCATCAAGAAGGTTTCATGGTAGTGTCATAAACCTATATGCTTGATCCGTCATTCCTTGAATTCCAGAAATAAACTCGTTGTGACACTATGGCCATGGAATTTGAGCGACCGTTATATTTCAATCAAAGGTCCCAAGATATCTACTTACATAAATATGGAAGGTACAAATCCTTCCTCAACTTATCCATTAAAAACATGGCATCCGTGACGCACCCAACGTACCCTACTTCCCACCAATTGTCTTCGTGATGGTTTTCGTCAGCAAATCTAAGTGCGTGAGTCATGAAATGAGTTACTGACAATCTTCTAGTCTAAGGACCATTACACACGCTTGTAGATAGAAATGTATGATGACACCAAGACATGCAGAATTGCTACTGGTGAGTCTGTTATCATAATCTCCCATCTTGGAGATTACCAAGTGTGCACTCCATGAGAGAGAGTCTTGTCTTCTGACGAGTACTCTCACATGACTGTCTATATACCATGTGTCCTATCATAGTATGTCATCCAACCGTAGAACTTTATTTAAGAATATTGTTATAGAATTTCAAGGTTCTCATCATAGCGGGGATCTTCCATGACCTTATTAATGCAACAAATATTCCAGGACATTATTCTATTATTGTCATGTAAAAAAATGAACAATATATAATAAGTGTACATTCATGTAATCAAAGTATAAATAATTGGTTCTCAGGACACCAACCCTAACAGTTACACAAAACCAACAATGTACCCTTTTCTCGAATGAACTAGAATCCCCTATTAATTGTATAATCATTTTCCTAGGGCTAAGGTGGTTTGGATTGTTGGTGGATCTCTTATAGAGCTTATACTAGATACAATGCCAGATCTCCCATCACTACTAATGATGTGGTCTTCCACATTCAATGTTGAGAAAGAAACCTCTCTATGCATGGTGGATTGTATTATCTAGGTTAGACTAAATGATTTCATTTTTAATCACACATCAAAACTCTATGGTTTCTAAATTCAATGAAAAACTTCCTATATTGATGGGTGGAATCAGGACCCAGACCAGAATTGGTTCTCTGGCTCTCGCTCAACTGAAACAAGATGGAGCCCCCAAAAGAAATCCTTAAGATTAATGTAGATATTTCTATGTCCAAGGGTGGAACTATTGGAATTGGATTAATGGTCTAGAGCCATTGTGGTAAGATCATTATGGATAGATAGGAGGCAAACCACGCCTTTTGGGAACCCACTATTACTAAAGCCCACACTATCCTTACCAGTCTGACATTTGAAAAATATTTTTGATGGAATGTTATGCACATTGATTCTAATTATCTCTCCATCATCAATGCCATTAGCACAAATGATTTAGGTCTCCCATATCCTGGCTTCCTCATCATGAAATCCAGTCTCTCAGTTGAAACTTCACGACCTGTTCATTCTCCTTCATTAAAAGGGAGGGAAATAATGAAATCTATATTTTCACTACTCATTTTCTGTCTTGAGAGAACCACCTCTGGATCGATCATTTTACTTCGTGAATTTTAGATCTTGTTACTCTCCATCTTCATGATTAATATGCCATTCTTCATTTTTCAAAAAAAAAATTAATAACATAATAAAATATTATTATTTAATAACAAATAATACAATTGATAATTAATTTTTTTTACATATTGATATATTAATAACAATTACATATAAAAACAGAGATTTATAATTAAAATAATATAAATATTATTTTGTATACAATTAATTAATAATTTAATAATATAATATTAATTAATAATAAATAATAAAATTAATTATTGGGAAACATATTATTTATTAAAAAATTGGTAATATTTTATATCAAAAAAATAAAAATATTTATAAGAAATATTCATAGGAATTAATATTAATAATAAATATTATATTATTCATTAGATAAATAAATTCATATATATAAAGAGGCGTGAACGAGGTTCATGCCCCTTTGTTTTAGAGGGAAAAAGTGAACCCTGTTCAGGATTCTCTCTCAAAATGAGAAGCATGAATGAAGTTCATGATTCTCAGGACCCATTTTTTAAAATATTCCATATCCTATCCTGTTCAAAAAAAAATTAAAACCAATAAAAAAATCTTATATCTTTCTCAGTTTGACGAAGATGGCAGAAAAAATTTGTTTTCTTCTCTAACTCTTTCCACTATAGATCTAAGGTAGTGGCCCTCATATGGGATATATCTATAGTGGCAGAATCCCCCAATGGGACTTAGTTTCCCCATACATCTTTTAAGGATTCCTTGCTCAACCCTTGCTTGGTGTCTTTGTCTCATGTCCAAGGTAGCCATCAGGCTCCTCCAATCCAACTTCCTCCAAATACACATTGTATAAATATGTTTAAGATCTTTGATTCAATGTTTTTATTTGTTTTTATGTTTCATTTATAAACCCTTGTTAATTTTTTTGGTGATTTTTATGTTTACTCACTAGGTTAAAATCACATTAGGTTTATCTTCTCTAACAGATGGATGATAGATATCATGAAATAGTCCATCACTTCTCTGATGACATTGGTATAGCTTGCTCATGGATTTACATTATTTCATTCTTCTTCTTAGGTGGTATCTTGATTTAAATTAGAGTAGGGACCCATTACATCATTAGTTTAGATTCAGATCATAGGTATTTCTCAACATTTCCAAAATCAAGCGGTTCTTATGGGTATTTGAAGCTCCCGGGGGAAGTTTATTTTTGATGAACCAATATAACTGGGTCTTTTACATCCCATATCATCACACATCTATGTGAATATATATGTGAACTCATTATCATCTCTAATTAACCAATATGAATATTTAGTATAACATAGAAGATGTCGCGTCCACTTGAAAAACTTTCTATTGGATTGAAATGAATTTATAAAAATGAGATTGTTAGACATTTTAAAAAAATACGATTATAACCTTAATGGCGCACATATATGTTAAAACTAAAGAAATAGTAAAAAAATAATATAAAACATTTGATCAAATGGAAAAACATGAAAAAAACATTGAACTATTTATCCACATAGTAAATATTTTATACATTTATAGTTAACTATTAATTTTTTAAAACATTAAAAATTAAATAACTTGTAACTATAAATTAAACAAATATTTTATAACTAAATTAAGAAAAATGGGTAAAGTGTTTTTAAATAATTTAAAAAATATAAACAGTTTTAAAAACTAATTATTTTTTTATTATTGTAAAAAATATGTTTAGAGAGAAACATTGCACAATAATTTTTAAAATCCTTTGAAAATAATAATTTGTATTTATATGTTGAAAATAATAATTCGAAAAACAATTCACAGAGATAAAAAAACTTATTCTTAAAAATATTTTATAAAATTATTTATAACAAATAAAAAAATAAAAAATATCCATATAAAATATATTTTTTAGATATTTACAAATAATTATTAATTTACTACACCTATTAAGAAAATATTATATGTATATTTTAAAAATAAAATTCTTTTCATAAAAATATTTTATAATAAAAACATCATCCTAAAAAATAAAAATTTATAAGGAATATTTTCATTGAAAATTTATACTAGAAAATTACATTCAAAAGGTTTTTATAAAATTTCAAAAAAATATATTCAAAAAAATTATATGATAAAGTTTCACTATAATTTTATATTATAAATTTACTTTAGAAATTAAAATTTAAAAAATTATATTATAAAATTTCCTTGGAAAAAAATTGTTGAAAAAATAATTTGAAATCTGCAGTAAATAATTATAATAGAGTTTTTAACTAAAATATCACACTAAAAAACTCACTACAAATGTAAAATTTTAAAGGAATATTAAAATGAATGGAATAATATTTTTAATATAAAATTTTAGTGTAAATTTTGACTTTAATTTAGTTGAAGTTTCGGGGGATGTTTTAGTGGAAGTTCCGGTGGATATTCGACCAGAACATCCACTGAAACTTTTAGAATACAGAAAAAAAATAAAACTAAAGAATATATTAATAAAAAAATATTAATAAATTAATTTATAACAACTTAAATGAAATAATATATGTATAATATTTGTTACATAATTTTTATAAATATAATATAAGTTACCAAATTAATTGTTTTATAATATTTAAATAAAAATGAAAATAAAATATGAAATTATAAGTAAAAATAATTTTATAATAAATAAAATTATAAGATATATTTAATATTTTTTTTACAAAATCTATATTAATGAAAATTATAAATATATTTAGTGAAAGTTCCAGGGGAAGTTCCAATGGAAGTTACAGTAGAAGTTTTACAATACAACAAAGTATACATTTTTAAAACCAAAGAATATATTAATAAAAATGAAATTTTAAAAAATATATTTATACTAAATTCAATGATATAAAATATGTATTATATTTCACATATAATTTTTATAAATATTATATAATTTTCTATTTAAAAATGTATATTCTATATGAATAAAAATCTAAATGAAATATGAAATTATAACTAGAACTAAATTTATAATAAATGAAATTATATGATATATTTAATATTTTTTACAAAAAATGTATTAATAAGAATTATAACTCCCTTAAATGGAAGTCTCAATGGAAGTTCCAATGAATTTTTCAGTGGATGTTTCAGTAGAAGTTTCAATGGATGTTCCAGTAGTAGTTTCACGATACAATAAAAGTATATATTCATAAAACTAAAGAATATGTTAATAAAAATGAAATTATAATAAATTTATTTATAATAAATAAATTATATAAAATATTTATTATATTTGACTCATAATGTTTATAAATATAATATAATTTACCATTTAAATTATATAATATATATATAAAAAATGTAAATTAAATACGAAATTATATCTAAAACTAAATTTATAGAAAATTAACATAGAAGACATATTTAATATATATTTTTTAACAAAATATATATTAATAGCAATTTGAAATCTATTAAGGGGAAGTTCCAAAGGAATTTCTAATGGAAGTTTTAGTAGATGTTTCACAATAAAATAAATGTGTATATTTTTAAAACAAAATAATATATTAATAATAATTAAATTTTAATAAATAAATATATAATAAATTCAGTGATATAAAATATGAATTATATTTTTTACATTATTTTTATAAGTATAATATAATTTACCATTTAATAATGTATATTCTTTATGAATAAATTAGTCAAAAATTGAAATTATAACTGAAACTAAATTTATAATAAATGGAGTTAGAAGATATATGTAATATATTTGTTTTACAAAATATTTATTAATAAAAATTATAAACCAATTAAGTGGAAGTTACAGTGGAAGTTTTAGTAGAAGTTCTGGTGGAATTTTCTGAATACAATAAAATTATATATTTATATAACTAAAAAATATATTAATAAAAATGAAATTTTAATAAATATATTTGTAATAAATGTGATGATATAAAATATGCACAACATATTTTTCATAATTTTAATAAATATAATATAATTTAACATTTAATAATGTATATTCAATATGAATAAAAATATAAGTAAAATACGAAATTATAACTAAAACTGATTTTATAATTAATTCACTTTTAATGTATATTTAATATTTTTTTAAAAAATATGTATTAATAACAATTATAAATCCATTAAGTGGAATAAGTTCAAGTTGATGTTCCAGTGGATGTTTCAGTGGATGTCCCAGTTCAAATTTCAAAATACAATAAAAGTATAAATTTCTAAAACTAAACAATATATCAATAAAAATTAAATTTTAATAAATATATATATAATAAATTCAATTCTATAAAATATGTAATATATTTATTACATAATTTTTATAAATATAATATATTTTACTTTTTTAAGAATGTATATTCTATATAAATAAAAATGTAAATAAAATATGAAATTATAATTAAAAATAAATTTTTAATAAATGAATTTTAAGATATATTTAATATATATATTTAAAAAATATTTATTAATAAAAGTTATAAATATATTATGTAGAAGTTTTAGTGGAAGTATCATAGGAAGTTCCATTGAAAGTTTCACAATACAACAAAAGTATATATTTATAAAACTAAATAATATGTTAATAAAAATTAAATTTTAATAAATATGGTTTTAATAAATTCAATGATATAAAAAATGTATTATATTTGTTACATAATTTTTATAAATATAATATAATTTACCATATAAAAATGAATATTCTATGTGAATAAAAATGTACAAAAAATATGAAATTATAACTAAAACTAAATTTCTAATAAACTCACTTCCAAGATATATTTATTATATATT
The DNA here is from genome assembly GCA_963277665.1 of Viscum album. Taxonomy (NCBI): domain Eukaryota; kingdom Viridiplantae; phylum Streptophyta; class Magnoliopsida; order Santalales; family Viscaceae; genus Viscum; species Viscum album. The sequence goes on along the minus strand of OY728155.1, from coordinate 1,103,033,278 downwards.
TTTTTAAAAAAATATGTATTAATAAAAAATATATGTACATTAAATGGAATTTAGAGTGGATCTTCCTGTGTTAGTTCTAGTGGTGGATTCAAAATAAAATAAAATAATATATTTATAAAACCAATGATATAAAATATGTATTATATTTTTTACAAAATTTTTATAAGTAAAATATAATATACCACTAAAAAATGTAAATAAAATATGAAATTATAGCTAAAACTAAATTTATAATAAATGAAATTGTATGATATATTTAATATATATTTTATAAAATATTTATTAATAAAAATTATAAATCCATTAAGTGAGAGTTTAATTGGAAGTTTCAGTGGAAGTTCTAGTTCAAGTTTTAGTGAATGTTTCACAATATAGAAAAATTATATATTTACCAAAATATCCAGTATAGAAGAGATTATGCCATCAAAAATTCAGGTTGAAATTCCCTGAGAAAATTTAGTGAATCTGACTTTAGATTTTCAAGTGAAACTTCCACAATAAATTCTAGTGAAACTTCTCCTAAAACAATCCAGGGTAAATTTGAAAATTACACCAATCTTCAATGAAAATATTCACTAAGAAAATAAATTAGATAACTCAAAAAAAGGTTTTCATAAAAAATTCTAATGATTCAACCAGAAACGTTTTAGTGATGTTTTGTAATAAAATTTATCAATTCTAATTTTTAGTGTAATTTTCATTGAAGTTATTTATTGAAAATATCTAGAGTAATTTTATAGAAACCTCAAAAAAATTTGTCCTAAAAATGTTTAGTTAAAATGTTTATGGATTTTTATTACTTAAAAAGTAGTTTTTTATTCATTAATGTTTTTTAACAAATTTATATGAATACGAATTATTATGATAAATAATAAAATTATAAATTAAAAAAGAAAAGTTTAATGATTTTTAAAGAAATAATAGTATTTAATGTTTATAAAAATCCTCTTCTATATCCTTTCATAAAACATTCATTTAAAACTTTTGAATGAATATTATTTTTTATGATGATTAGTAAAATTGTAATAATTTAATTTTTCTCAAAAAAAATGTATTATACGTTTAAAAAGAATAATTTCTTCAAAAATATTAATGAAAATTTATTAATTTTATTCAAATAATTAAAAGAATCTATATTTTTAAAATATAAAATATTTTTTCTTTTTAAAATGGCCTAAAACGTTTTTTACACAAAAAAATTTCTATTTAAAAAAATAATTGTATTCAGAATATAATAAACTAAGTATTTTTTATGAATTATAATAAATATTATGGATTTAAAGATATCAAAGAAAATATATTAATTCCCCCCTAAATGATTTACAAATCTATTTTTATCACATTATTATTTTTAATTATTTTTAAAATATGTAATAATGTTTAAAAAAACTCTTCTAATTAAAATTATAATTGGTTTTAAAATGTAATTAACTCATTAATATTTAACATGTTATAAAAAATTTATATAATTAAAAACCACAACTAAAATATGTTGATTTTATTTAAATAAAAAAATTAACACACTTGGTCATTTTTTAGAAATAAAAAATATTTTTTTTATATAAGAAGAATATAATTTCATTTTAAAATATATTCAATTTTAAAATATATCACACTATTTGTTATTTTTTAACACATAATATAATATTATAAATTGGAGACGGAGATTCCATTAATTGGAGTGTGGGAGAACATCTGTGGGTGTTTTTTTTCTATAAGACCAATATACACTTTACTCTATTCCCTTATTTGAACTCAAGATGTGGGAAAAATACCAATTTTTTATGGAGTGATCCATTTTTAGGGAACATGATTTGATAAAAAAATTTGGAGGTGTTCTAACCATTGTTATAAGGTATTTAGCTAAGAATATGAGATTTTATCTTGAGTTGAAAAAAATGCAGCATAACGTAGGTATCAGGTATTTCTCCCACTATAAAATGTAAGTTTAGGGCTTTAATATTTGCATAAAAATTGTTAAGTATCAAGGGAAGCATCCAATATTCTATTCCTAGGTGCATGGTTCCTTGTCCTCTTATCAAGGTTCAAGTTGATGTCTCATCCATTGGTTGAATGTGAACCTCAATAACATTCATTAGGGTTGGATGGGTTGTCTCATCCTCTATTATTTCCTTATAAAGCGTTGGTGGTGTATCATTCCTATTTTTAATCCCATGGGCAAAAAGTTGAGTCATCATCTGAGATGACTAAGGAATTCATTTATTATATGAATTATATTCTACTTTTGGATGCTCATCCCCTCCATTCATTCTTAAATGATCCATTGGAAGCCTCATAAGCCTACTTAATTCCTATATACTATGGTTTTACACATTTAGAGGGGATGATGGTTTTCTAATTGGATGATGAATCACCTGTGGGGGAATTGGTCAAGTAGAGAGTTGACATATCTCTCTCCCCATATCTAGGTTTCACCATTAACTCCTTTTTATTTCTTTAAGGGAACTATGATTTGAATTGTTTTTGTCTGATAATGGGGGAAGGAAAAAAATTCAAGAAAATGTGTGACTCTTTATGAAAGAAATTTATATCAGATTCAAACTCTTTCTCCATTTACGGATGAGGTTTTTAGGAGGTATATTTTCATCTCATCTGATGGAGAACATAATGAATATGATGAAGCCACATAGTTCCTTATCTTCAGCAACACGTTTTAATTTATACTATAATATGGAATATTTGGGGGCTTTGGGAAACAACCAACAATGAATATATTATGAAATAGATGGCTCCTTACATCTGTATAATTATTATGATTCTGGATCTAAAGCACTGATTGGTAGATCTTAGATTTTTTTTCCAAAATTACACTTTTGAATCTATTTGAATGCCTCTCTGACTAATTAATAAATACGGATTTTCCATATGGTTCCATTTATAGTGAAATACATTAATTTAATATACCAACATGTTACTTCAAAAGTATCATTTCTTAGCAAGGATTTATTTTTTCACCAAAATGTATGTATAATGTGATGTGGATGAATGATCACATCTTTGGATGAATCTATATAGATTATACCACGGTTCACAAACACAGTTTATTGATGGGGCAGGGGGAGTTTAATACAATATCTATACCATCTTAAACAAGAAGGTTGTGTTTTTTAAGGAGGTCAATGGATGATTTCAATTCTTTCATGACATAGTCACTCCTAGTGAATCTAAACTTCTCAATAAAATCTATTACATGGTTAAAAAACAAGAAGGGTGGGAGGTGGGTTTGTCTTCAACTTAAAAGATATATGTTGAAAAAATATGGTGTTAATTCATTCAATATCATAAAAGTATATAAATTATAATGGTTTTGTCGGATCACTTTATATTAGTGTTAGAGCTCAAACATCTATCTTTCAAGAAGAAACCATTTATATATTCTTAATAATGGGCTAAGGGGGAATACATCCTTTAGTTAATATAGTATTCTTGGAATTATGCTTTCAAAAGGCCTCCCATGTCCCAATTATTTTGGAAACTAAAGAAACAGAAATATGTAATTCAAAAATGGTGCGATGATTGAGTTGTGGATGAAGAAGGGGCTAAAGTCATATATAGATACATTAGAACTTTAAAAGGGTCTTTACTTTTCGATTGGAATCAAAATGTTTTTGAGGATTGACCATGAAACTTGAGAATATTAACTCTATTATATTAAAATAAAATATAAATGTGAGCGACAGGTCTCGAGCTTTATAGTTAAAGCAAATTTGATCAATACATTCTTCAAACATGTATTAAAGAGAATAATTTCTTAATACAATCCAACCTTCTTAAAGATAATGGGTTTATTTAATTGAATGTGGATTATTTGGGATACTTATAAGTCATGTTATTTGAAAGTGCACTCAATGAACCTATATCTGATGGTTCTGGGTGCAATAGAAGCATGTAGTAGTGGGTGATACATTAAAATTTATTTTAATAATCCTTGTCTAAAACCACACGTGAGGATCTTACATGTCAAATTTATAATTAATTTAATTAATATATGAAGAAATAATTACCTTGTACTGTAACTTATTTTTTGTGTATTATTTTTATATATTATATGGATTACGTTCAAGACCAGGCACTGAGACGAAGTATGATTTAGAGCATTGGTGTGCCCAGAGCAATAATTTGAAATATACTAAAATATTAAATATAACTCGCACACATTTTTCCTAAAAAAGTATTATAACTTCTAAATGGGTGCTCGGATCAGAAATATAAGCACACAATTTCATTTAGAGCATCGAATTTCACCTAAGAATGACTTGACATTGGTCAGTGTGGGTCGGTTATAGAAAGTCATAAAAGGTGTTTTAAATGAATAAAACAAATTGATAATTTTTTTCTTTCTTCGACACAGTGATGGGTTTATTTTAAATAAACCCTTTGGAATAGATCTAGGGTTAGTCTCATAACCCTATAATCCTTTGGAGGCCCTGTAAAGAGAGATCTAGAGAAACCTCTCGGCAGGCGATGACAGAACCTTAGATCAAAGATCTAGAAACACTATTCTTGATAGATCTCACCAATGATGATGATGTGGAGACACTTTTTCATAAGTGAGACGTCCAAAAATCTAGTTAGGATGTGTTATTTCAATTATTATATCCCATTATTGATTACTACAATGAACGAGGGCTAATCTATGAACAAATTAGTCTGTAGATTGATCTTATATGTGGTGAGAGATGACATTTGTGGGGTTTATTTGGATTTGTTCCTAGAGATTGATTGCTTGGTTTGATTATTGTTCATATAGGAATGGATCAAGACAAGAACGAACAAAGTCTAAGATTCGTTCCTCGTGAATTTTCTCCCATGATTTATGGTGTTATTGACACCCGTTATTTGTTTTTCCCCAAAAAATTGAATAATTGATCATTTCTCCATTGATTCGTGGCACAACGATATGAAACTAGAGATCTGACATCTATAAGACTCAAAGATGGAGTGGCATTGGGTGCAATTCCAAATTGAATGATGGTGGATGACAAATCTTTGTTCTTTGACAAGAATGAAGAACACATAAGATCATGTTTTTCGAGCCATTTGGGGGGCCTGAATCCCTTCAATTCAATGTTAGAGTGACTGGATGACCTTCGATCTTGAGTTTTGAGGAAACTCGAGCACCATAACGAAACCCGGGTGATTGGCCAAGGTGGGAAGGAGAAAGAAGATAGGTTTTGGATAACCCGATACACATGACATGTAGTCCTCTATACATGGCATCTGTTCATTGTTGGACCACACAACATGTACATGGAATGTAAATGGACATGAGGTGGAGTACATGGGTTTCCTACACGGCATGTACTCCCCCACATGCCATGGCCTGAACCAATTAAATATATTACCCTATTTACCGGTACATGAGAAAGGTTACATGGGTTGATACCATGTACTGGCACACGACCAGAGTACACAGAAAGACATCAGATGGAAGGACATGATGTGTGATTCCTTCTACACGTTGTGTACCCATATTCTACATGACATGGTTCGGAATGACATGGGCCATTGTACATGGGTGGTACTCAGGGTCTAGGGACACAACATGTGACCCTGATATATGAAGTGTACCCCTTTTAATATGTATTGACTCTCTTGTACTATGTATCTTGGAAACGTTTCATTATGGTTCATTCCCTTTATCATTTTATATAGGTTAGTAGAAATCGTTTCCTACTCCTAGGATGGAGATCCCTTCAACAAGAATTCTTGGATAGATTTGTCTGAATCCACTGAGAGGCTCAAAGAAGGACATCTATTCTTTCTCCATGCCCTAGGTGGAGTTCTCGATATCAACTTGACCAACACTATACGGGCGTTGATCCTCAACTTAGAGGGTTAATTCATATTGAGTTTTCTATATTAGCCCATGACACTGGCTGTGCTCCTCATCTGTTTTTTTTGTACATATCTTTAGATCTATCATTGTATCTCTCTCATGGAGAGACCTGATGATTAGTACCTATCAGACTAATTTCAGAAGTTAGATCGGACTCAGGAGTGTTTTCTATTGAATTAGAGCATCATGGAATATTAGAGTTGAATTCCTAGGGTTGGTATGTAGTGGTTGTGACTTACCTCTAGAATCCATGTCTTTGTTGAGTATATATGGTTATTCTTATTATATGTTTTGTAGAGATGACTATAGTTTCCTTTGTTCTATTTCATTGTGGTTTCATTGTGTCTTACTAAGTATTGTTATAATCGCACATGCACAAAATTTTATCGCACATGTCGAGTCTTGCACAGATAATCAACCTTTTGATGGAGTCTTAGGTGGACCAGGAACGAATGGTTCTTTTTGAGACTGGATAGACTGAGGTGTGTTCATGCGGCAACATACAGCAGTCCCAATACTATTTTTTATAGGATGAAATTATGGTTACAAACTCTTTTTGGTGGGATTATATTGTAGCCCTGTTTACTTTACGTTACTTTCCATCATACTATTGTTGTGGGATATAGTGGTATGAATTCATTAATTAGTGGTTTTATCATTTTAGGATTTTTGGGCTAGAGATGTGTACATTTATACAGGTATAGAGGAAATTCCTCCCATGTTAGTGATATGCCTAGTCGGTGCTAGTCACTAGCTCATGACCTATTAGAGGCATGCTTTGGGAGTAACAAAATGGTCCCCAATCAGACAGGTCATGATAGAGTGGTATTATAGGTGGTTGGTTCTACCATAAGGCTAAGAGTCTATGAGATTGGTTTGGGGCAATAATGTTATGTGTTTAGAGTTCATATTTTAGGCCAGGGACTCTAGTGTTGGTGCGACGACTAACATATCCATACACCAGGACTCTGATAACATTATTTAAAATTAGTATAAGAAAACACTGGTTATAGGGAAAATAATGGTACATTCATCATATAGGAATGGGTTGTGGTTTACATGTCCGTATTGAGTAATCTATCAAGATATAATCATTTATCTTGGTATATCTTGTTTTCTTTTAGGATACCTCTGAGACACATACTATATGGGACTCGGTAGTTTGATCATGAGGATGACCCTCTCAATGATGAGACTTTGATACAGGGACTCATTCCCAAGATGTTACATCTAGGTGGTGAACTAGCCATACCACCACCTTTAGAGTAGCACGTGGCACCCACAATACCAGCAGATGAGGAGCTCCTGCAGAGCTTGCATCATGAGTTTCAGCGATAGAGACCCTTCAGTTTCCAAAGTAAGCCCGAACCACAGGAAACTGGGGACTGGATTAAGGTGGTGAAATGAGTTTTTATCTATTCGTGACACTAGCAGATCAGATGGTGGTCCTAACCAAAATCCTCCTACATGCTTTAGTGGGAATTTGGTGGATTTTGTCTATCCGGACTCATGATGAAGTGATTTTTTCTTGGACAAAGTTCAAGTGCCTCTTTAGAGAGGAGTTATCACCAGTTACACAGAGGGTTTTGTGTATATAGGAGATTCTTCGGCTCCAGTAATGAATCATGTCAATATATGATTATTCATTAAGGTTCACCAATAATTCCAAGTACTTGATGGATATGGTTTGAATTCAGTACGTAAGGGATCAAAACATTGAGTGAGGACTATGTAGAGACATCCAAGACAACATTATCCCAATGTGAATTCTAACATATGATAGGGTTCTTGAGAGATATTTTGTGGTTGAATGATTCTCGGATGAGTAAATATATCCAGTGATAATTATCAATGGAAGACCAGGATAGGAGACCTCGTCAGCAGGGGCAACATCAGTTTCATGGACCTGGACATGGGAGATGTTTCCAAAGGAGGTCCCAAGATATGGATCTATAATTCAGGGCTCACAACATGGGTCGAATCATCCTAGGGAGAGGTGGTTCTATTCATGTGACAATAGGGGAAATCTCAATCGAGGTTTTCTAACATGCAGTACTACTGACAGGGAGACTGGGGATAGATCACCAAGTTAGAGACATCAACAGGAGAAGGTAGATCCATAGGGTGGAATACATGGATGAGATGCTGGGAGAGTAGAAAGAGGTGGTAAAATTTTCAACTTTCTACCACGTCCACCCCCAGGTGGTCCACACCAGGTTCAGGGTGCAGGGAGATAGGGAAGGGGACAACTTCATGAGGTCGAGGCATATGACCTAGGGGATCCATGAATGATTCAAGGTACTATATGATTCTTTTCTACTTTAGCTACATTATGGATAAACATAAATTTTAGTCATTCCTTTCTCACCACATATCGTATTCGATCCCTAGAGATTATATTTGAACCATTGACTCAGACCTCATACTTGGAGACAACTACTAGAGAAAACATAGTGATCAGAAACTCGTGCTGACCGTGTGATGTGACCCTTGGAGGAGAGAGTTTCAGTTGGAACCTTTTGGTTGCAGTGTTGAGGCCTTATGATTTCATTCTTGGAATGGATTGGTTATCTATAGTCTAGGCCCATATTTACTATTTTAGGTGAAGGGTGAAGTGTGTCTGTAGTGATGGAACATGGATTAAATTTTTATGTGAAAAGGAAACCCATGAAGCATAGTATGGACTCATGCATAAGAGGGTGCAACTGATTACTCATTAGTTGGCTAGCCTAACCCTTAGTGCAATACATGTTATGAGTTTCCAGTTTCTTGCAGTAGTGGTAGAGTATGAGGACATATTTCCTAAATATGTTCATGAATTACCTCCCTGTCAAGAGATAAAATTCTATATTGATTTACACCCTGATATGGAACTGATATCTGCACTAGCGTATCATATAGCTCTTGCAGATTTTCATGAGATGAGGGTGTATTTAGAGGACTTGCGAAGGAAGGGAATTGTGAGACCCATTGTTTCACCATAGGAAACCCCAATTTAATTTTCCAAAGGGAAGATTGTAGCTTGAGTTTGTGTTTGGACTATCGATGCCTCAACCAGTTAATCGTGAAGAACAAGTATCCACTACCATGAATCAATGACCTCTTTGATAAGTTGAAAGGGGAATGACAGTTCTCGAAGGTTGAGCTCAGATCATGCTATCACCAACTACGAGTAATGGATGAGTATATACCAAATATAGACATAAAATGTTTTTATATTCCTTATGATTACTTGGTGATACCATTTGTTGTAAAAAATTCCCCAATAGTGTTCATGAGACTCATGAACCAGATCTTTCATCCTTACATAAACCGGTTCATGATAGTCTTAATCAATGATATCATTGTATACTTAGCGTTTTAGAAGGAAAATGTGAAACACTTAAGTATATATCTGGACATACTCTGAGTGAACATTCTCTATGGGAAACTCTTGGAGTGCCAGTTCTAGATTTAGGCGGTCCACTTCCTAGAACATGTTATCTCAGTAGATGGAGTGGTAGTGGACCCGGCCAAGGTCAAGGTAGTGTTAGAATGGGATCCACCCAGGAGTGTGGCAGAGATGTAGAGATTCCTAAGGATAGAATTCTATTATTGGTTATTCATACCTGATTTATCTAGGATATCAGCACCTATGACATCTTTGACTCTAAAGGGGTAGCCTTTCATGTAGACAAAGACATGTTATAAGGATTTTTAGTAGCCTAGGTAATGTTTGAAGAGCACTCTGTTCCTGAGATTTCTAGAGGAGGGTGTTGATTATGTAGTGTTCTGTGATGCATTAGGAACTGGGCTTGGTTGTGACCTAATATAGAGGAAAGCAGTGATTTCCTTTGGCTCACAGCAATTGAGACTACATGATGAAAATTGTCTGATCCATGATCGTTAATTAGCAGTGTTAGTATTCACATTAAAGATGTGGCAACACTACTTTATGGGGGAGTAGTTTATCATCTACTCTAACCACAATAGTCTCAATTATATCTTCTATCAAAAGGATATGAACTTGAGATACATGCGATGGCTAGAGTTCCCCTAGGACTATGTATTTGAGATTTTCTATACTTCTGGGTTGTGGAACATGGTGGAAGATTCTCTCATAAGGAGATATAGTTAGATGTTTTTGAGCGAGGAATCATAGCAGTTGTCATCATTGTAATTATCCTTTTTGGATTGAGATGAAGTTGATTACCTCCAGTCGATGGTCATTACCCTGCCACTCATATAGTGATTCAGGGAGGCACTGCTTGGGGATACCAACTAAGAGACCCAACATTCTCAGACTTCCATGGGGCATTCTTCTGATGGATATTAAAAAGGCAGGGATCACATCGTTCTTTTATGAAGATGTACAATAGTACCAGTTGCATTTCGGGAGGAGGTACTGAGGGAGTTTCATACATCCCCTTTTGTGGTACATCCATGTGTGTAAAAGATATATGAATACCTACATTGTTAGTTTTGGTGCCCAGGGATGAAGAAGATATTGGTAGAGTTTCTTTTGTCGATGCCTTTCATGTTAGAAACTAAATGCTGAGAACTAGGTTCCAGTGGGTTTAGCTGAATCCCTTGTAGTTACGAAAGGTAAGTGGGATGAGATATTGATAGACTTTGTGATGGGGTGACCACATACATCTAGGGGACACAGCGACATCTGGGTGATTGTTTACTGAATCACCATGTCGGCCCAATTCCTATCTATCCAAGAGAGGAGTTCAATAGAGACATCGAGATTCCACTATGTGCAATATATAGTTCAACTCCATGGAGTTCCATTGACGATAGTTTCATATCGTGTTACAAATTTTACATCCTGGTTGTTGAAGGGATTACGAGCGGCATTTGGGACCCATTTGTGCTTGAGAGCAATGTTTCACCCACAGACGAATGGCCAAACAGAGCAAACTATTCATGTTCTGGAGGACATGCTACAAGATTGCATGTTAGACTTTTACCGTAGTTGGGAGGATATCCTACCACTAGTGGAGTTTCTGTATAGCAATAACTACCATTCCACAATTGGCATGGAACCTTTTGAGGCTTTTTACAGGTGACCTTGTATGCCACCAATCAGTTGGACTTACCCAAGAGTGTTATCACTCATGGGCCCAATGTTGGTGTGAGATACTACCTAGAAGGTTCACATCATATAGGAGAGGATGAGGAATAAATAGATCCATCATAAGTATTATTTTTATAGGTGATAGACTCCCTTGGAGGGTGAGGAAGGATACCAAGTGTTCCTATGGGTTTCTCCTCGATGCGAATTATAGAGATTTGGGCCGGGAGGCAAGTTATCTCCGACGTCTATCATCCCATTTCAGATACTGTATAAAGTTGGAAATGTGGTGTGATTATTAGATCAACCCCCAAAATTATACCGGGTATATAACATCTTCCACATGTCTTAGTTGAGGAGAAACATGCGTGACTCATCGCACGTCATTGACTAGGGTGATCGGTACATCAGGGATGGAGCGACATTTTCTGAGTACCAAATAGAGCCCAAGGATTGGCAGGATAGTATCCTTCATGGGAAATTAATTACTTTAGTGCATGTTCAGTGTTATCATAATAATCTACGAGAGTGGACTTGGGATTTGGAGGCACATATTCATTCCCAATAATCATATCTTTTTGAGTAAACTTTATTTTGGATTTTTGGGTACATAAAGCCCCAAGGTGGGGAGAATGCAATTTCTCAGATGTTCTGTGTATTATTTTTAAATATTATTTGGATTATGTTTGAGACTAGGTGTAGAAAATATGTGAGATTAAGAGGCCCAATGAACCAATAATAATTTTTTAGAAAATATTAAAATATTAAATAGAATGTCCAAGTAGTTTCCATAAATAGTGGAATATCTTCTAAACAGGTGCCCGAATTAGAAATCTAAGGGCACTGTTGCGTCGATAGTAGTGACTTTACCTTGGGTGCGACCAAAAATTGGTCGGAGAAGGTTGGTTTTAGAAATCCATCATGTTAATTTTAAATGAATAAAATAAATTGAGAAAAATTTATTTTATTTTTTTATTTTGTCGATGTAGTGACACAACAACGAGTTTATTTTAAATATACCATTTAAAAGATATCCAAGGTTAGGGTCATAACCATGGAATCCTATGGATTCATTGGAAAGAGAGATATAGAGAATCCTCTTGGTAGGCGATAATAGAACCTTGGATCAATGATCAACGAAATCCATTCCTGATGGATCTCACCAAAAATGATGATGCAATGATCGATTTTCATCAACGAGTGATCCAAAATCCAAGTAAGATGCGTTATTTCAGTTAATATTTTTCTTTCATGATTACCACGATGAAAATGAATTAATACTTGAATATATTATCCAACGGATCGATTGTATATAAAATATGGGTGATATTTACATGGTTTATTAGGATTTGTTCCTAGAGATTGATTGCTTGATTTGTTTACCACTATTATGGGAATAGATTGTGACTAGAACAAACAATGGTCAAAATTCATTCCATGGGATTTTTTCTTATTCTTTTTTCTCCCCTGATTTTTTGTGTTCATGACATTTTTATTAATTCTTCCCCAAAACATTGAATAATAGATTATTATGCCCTTAATTCTAGGTGAAACAATCTAAAATTGGAGATCTGACATCGAGACGACTCGATGGAGGTGCGACGGTGGGCATAGAGGCGGATCAAACAATGATGGGCACCAAATTTGAATTTATAAAGAATGATTAAGAACTAATATGATCAAGTTTTATGAGATGTTTGAGGGCCTTAATCCTATTGATTCGGTGTTAGATTGACTGGACAACCTCTGATCTTGATTTTTGAGGCAAACCATTCTCCAGAGCAAAACCCAAGTGATCGGCCGAGGTAGGAGGGAGGAAGAAGACGAGTTCAAGAATACCCGATACACATGATATGTAGTCCCATATAGATGAAATTTATTCATCATTGGACCACTGACGTGTACATGGGAAGTTCACAGACATGGGGTGGAGTACACCTATTTCATACATAGCGTGTACTCCCCCACATGCCATGGGATGAACTAGTTACACAGATTACCTCATGTACTAGTACATGGAAAAGGTTACCCAGGTTGAAACTGTATACTGGAACATGACTAGAGTACATAGGCATACCCTATATGGAATGACATGACATGTGATTCCATCTACACATTGTGTACCCATCTTATACACGACATAATTTTGAATGACACTGATCATTGTACATAGGTAGTACACAGGGTCACATGACATGGCCTGTGACCCAACAACACATGTTTTACCCCTTTATACATGGCCTGATTCCCTTGTCCTCCATATATTGGGAAAGTTTCATTAGGGTTTGTTTCCTTTATCTTTTCCCTAAGGGTCGGTACAAATCATTTCCTACTCCAAGTATGATGACCCCTTTCGTAGGACTTCCTAGATAGGGTCGTGGGAATCCCATGAGAGGCCCAGAGTAGGATCCTATATTAATTATTCCTTCCCTAGGTGGAGTTCTCTGTATCTACATGACCAACACTATGTGAGCATCAATACTCTACATGCAAGGTAAATCCAGATCGAGTTGTTGATATCTCCCTATAGATCTGGATGTGATCCTCATCATTTATATCGTATCTATCTTCAGATATATCAGTATATCTCTCTCATGGAAAGACCTGATGAGTTTTAGCTCTCATATAGATGTCATAAATGCTATTAGAATCAAGAGTGTGTTCTCTCGGATGAGTTATTCGTGGAATATTTTAGCTGAATTCCTATGTTGGTATGTAGTGGTTGTGACTTACCTCTAGAATGTGTGTCTTGGTTGGGTATATCTGGATATTCATGTTATGCGTTACATAGACATATTATTATATAGAAATGAATATAATTTCCTTTTTTTCTATTACATTGTTGTTTTAGGGTGTCCTACTGAGTATTTTTATACTCACCCATACACAATATGTTCCCACACTTGTCATGTATTGTGCAGATGATTGACCTTTCAATGAAGTCCTATAGATACCAGGGCCAGATGATACTTTGTGAGACTGGAAAGGCCAAGGTGTGTTCTTGTGGATACAGACAATAGTCCCAATACCTTTTTATTATAGGTTGGATATGTGGTTATAGACTCTTTTTTTGGGATTATATTTTTCTCTATTTACATTACTTTCCTTCATACTCTCATTTTGAGATATAGTGGTATTCATGCATTGTTTACTTTTTGTTTTTTACATTTAAGTATTTTTTGGGCTTAGAGATGTGTATGTGCATATAGGTACATAGGAAATGTATCCCATGTTAGTTTTATGCCTGCCAAGTGTTAGTCACCAGCCCCTGACTATTGGAGGCGGGCTTGGAGAGTCGCAACATGGGCCCCAATAGGAGGGGTCATAACATACCTAGGCTTAGGAAATTTATTTGTTGATAAATGTTGATCATCTGAAAATACCCTTTTATATTTCCTTCATTGTGCTTTGACTAACCAAGTATAGAATCCCTCTAATGGTACACCACACATGATCCAATGATCTATGAGAAACACCACTCGATCTTTGAGTGCTATCATGGTGAATCAAATGTCTTGCATTGTTCGTTCTTTATTTCCTTTTCTTCAGTCTTGAAGAAAACACTATAGCATTTCTCATTATTTAGAGGGGGAGATAAGGAGAAGTCGAGAGAGAGTTCTTTGTGTACACCAATTCTCTATTATCAATATGTTTTTTATACACAATAAACATAATTTTCTATTTATAGAGTTATAGTTTGAGTTTAAATTTTATTTAATTTCATGTTTTCCATTTAATAACATTTAAAACATTTAATAAAACCCATTCCACATAATAATAATATTATTAATTTTTGGTGCGCCAATTTCTGAAAATTGATAAATAATATTTACGGGGTTGTAACTAATTATTTTGTCAAACGACGCAGTCTTGGTATGTTCAAACTTATCAGTATTTATTGAATTCTTGAATAAATTCTATATTAATAAATAAATATTTCATTCTCATATCGGAGAATAGATATTTACTAAATATTCAATAAAATAAACAAATATATTTTTATTCACATTTCGGTGAATAAATATTTTTTAATTTACATGATCAATATAACTTGAATAATATTATTCTTTGGTCTTGAGAATAATATTTATTCCATTTATTAAATTCAAATTTTAATCGAGATAGAAATAAAAACTTAACGTGTGAACCACTAAGAATATTTATCACTGATGTTAGGTGGGCTTGCTGAATGTACAATATTATTTTCTAGCAATGAGTCACAACACCTAATAGAAATAACTTAACGTCATAATTACAAAAACCACATATGTACACTCACTATTTAATATAATCCCTTTGTCATAATATCTCATCAATAAGGTTTCACAATAATTTCATCAACCTATATTCTTGACATGTCATTATTTGACTATCTTAAATAAACACATTGTTGCCCCATGGCCATGAAATTTAGGTGGTGGTTATATTCCAATAAAAGATCCAAGATATCAACTTATATAAAGATGGAAGTGAAAAATCCATCCTTGACTTATCTATTAAGCACATGTTAATCATGCCGCACTGAACGTACCCTACTTTCCACCAACATATGGAATGATAGGTTTTTTCATTAAATCTAAGTGCGTGATTCAAGACATGTTTTATTGATATTATTGATGTCTAAGGACCATTAGACACACTCATAGATAATAATATCTGATGAAACCAAAACATGTGAAATTCCTACTAGAGTGTCTATTATCATAGTCTCCCATATTGGATATTAACAAGTGCGATCTTCTTGAGAGAAATCCTCATCCTCTTATGAGTACTAACTCCTTAAGGTCTAAATACAATGTTTCCCATCATAGTATGTCATCCAACTACAAAACTATACTAATAATATTGTAATTAAACATCACAGTTCACATCATAACAGTGAACTAATCTGACCTTATCATTGTGAAAAACACTCCAGGATAATATTACATTAAATCCATAAATAATAATAAAAAATATGTTATAATATTTATAATTAGTAATAAATACATATAATATACATGTAATAAGAATAAATTTTGTTTTTCATAGAACTCAAAATCTAAGAAACTTCAACTTAGACTAGAGAAAACATTCTATTTCTTTTAATCTACTAGACTTCACATGATAATCATATTTATTCTATGTAAAGGATTTATTAAAGGGTTCCACCATATTTTCATCTATATAAATATTTCTCAGTACAAACTTACCTCTCTAAGAAAAATCCATTAAGAGATGATACTTATAAAGTATGTTCTTTGTCCACTGATGTGACCTTGACACTTATGTGAGACCCATTACTGTATAGTTATTACAATAGAGTGTCAAGATATTTACTTATAGGTACCATGTCAAGATATTGTATGAATTTGGAAATATGTACTAGTTTTTTATCTTTCATATAATCCAAAATATACTTATAATCTAATATAAAATCTATGAACATATATTTATTTGATCTCTTCCATCTCAATAATCTCTAATCAAAGTTAAGATGTATCCCATTTGTGGCCTCATGTCATCTTGATCAGTTTGGAAAATAGAATATGCATATCCTCTGATGACTAAAACCTCACAACCTCTATTGACAAGGAACATATCCATAGAACACCTTATATTCTTAAGTATAGTCATGAGTTCCCTCTAATGGTGGTTACTTGGATCAACTTGATATCTATCTACCACACTCAATATGAAAAATATATCATAGTACATATCATATCACACATGACTGACCAAAATACTGACGTGTATGGAATCATTTCAATTCTGTTTGTTTCCTCATGTGTTTTAGGACACATTTTCATGGAAAGATGAATGCCATGTGACCCTAGAAATAGTCCCCTATTGGATTGTTCTAGACATAATCCCCTCAGTATTTTTTCAATGTATGTACTTTGAAATAGGTAAAGAAACCTCTTGGATCTTCACGATTGATCTTAATCACAAGAATATATACTGCTTCACCCAAGTCCTTTATAGAGAATCATTTATCCACCCACAACTTAACAGACTGTAAGAATTCTATTTTTTTCCAATAAGTAATATCTCATTGACATATACTATCACAAAACTGACTGCACACCCACTAAAACATTTATAGACACACAAATCACAATCATTCTTTATGAAACCAAATTTCATTATGTCCTCATAAAATTGAATTCTCTATAATATGGATTCTTTATTTAATCTATAAATATATATTTTCAACTTTAATACCCTATTGGAATCCTTTGGAGTCACAAAACCATTATGTTTTGTCAAAAAGAAACCTTCTTAAAGGTTCTTGTTAAGGAAAACTATTTTTACATCAATTTTACAAATATCATAATAATGGAAAACTGTAATGAGAAGTACAATTTTTATGGATTTTCATCATTGAAACTGATGAAAAGGTTTTTCGATAGTCAATTCCATGATTCTATTAAAACCCTTTTGAAACAAGTCATGCCTTATAGGTACTAACTTTTCCTTCCATGTATAGTTTCTTCTTGAATACCTATTTTCAACCAATATGATCTACATGTACTGGAGGGTCTACCTAAATTAAAACTTAGTTACAGTACATGGAATAAATTTTATAATTCTTAACTACTTTCCACTTGGAATTATCTATTCCACTTACTCATTCCTTGTATATTAGAAGACCATTATTATCAACTAATAACGAGTCACCATCCTCAGTGACTAGAAAACCCTAAAATTTTGGTTATATAACCTCTCTTGTACTTCTACATAGTTCTTCTATCTATAGAGTAATTTTTTATTCCATGGGGATTTTTGTAATCTATTCTTATACCAACTATTGTGTGCCTTGAGCCTCAAATTAATCTAAGACTATCTCACTCCCACTATCAATTACAGAGATATGATCCTTCTCAATGAATACGTTATGTATTTCTATTATAACATTTTTGTATGAGAGTTTCTATATATATAATATCCCATCATTTCCTTAGGGTATCCTATAAAGGTAAACTCTCTGCCTTGGGGAGCAAGTTTGTTACTTGAAGAGGCCTTAACAAGAACTTTTCTTCCCCACACATTTAAATTTGATAACATGGTTTTATTTCCACTCCAAATTTTTTAATGAAAACCATTTGTTGATTTAGTTGGTACTTGGTTTAGTATATGTAATTTGTTTTGTAATGCATATCCCAAAAAGGAAAATATAAGACTCATATGGCTCATCACTAATCTCACCATATCCAACAAGGTGTGGTTTTTCCTTTTTCTTTCACCATTCCACTAAGGTGTGTAAAGATAAGTAAGTTGGGATATGATTCCAAACCCCCATAAGTAATTAATGATTTCTTGATCAAGATATTCTCCACCATGGTCTGAGTGGAGTTTCTTAATATTCTTACCATGATGGTTCTCAAATTCATTAATCTATTCGTTGAATTTATCAAAAGAATCCATCTTATACCTCATTAAGTATACATATCCATATCTAGTAAAATCATCATTAAAATTTGTGAATAAGAAGTACCCTACCCTTCATTAAATAGGAAATGGTCCACACACATTGATATTAACTAATTCAAGAATCTCTCTAACCCTTTCACCATTCCCACTAAATGGTGCTTTGGTCATTTTTTCTTGCAAACATGCATGACATACATGAAGTGGGTTTAGTTAAAAAGAATCTAAATATCTATCTTGATGTAATTTATTCAAGAGTGTTTAATTTAGATGAACTATATCGTGATTCCAAACTTGGGTGTCGTATGATTCATGTGATGAAAATTCATTATCAATTTCTATTACTTGTTTCATGTAATCCTACACATAAATACCGATATTTAAATTTTATTTACCATAACACATGATATATTTATAAAAGAAGAAACATTTATTCCCAAATTTGAAAATAGATCCATCAGAATAAATTCTAGATATAGAAATATTTTTTTTGTAAGAGATAACACATAGTAAAAACATTTCAAACAGAAGATCATTTTGGTCAGAAACTTGAGGTGGTAGTCCCTGATAGTGACAACAACAAGTTTAGCTCCATTGGCTGCTCCTAGATTTACCACCCCATGGTCAATATTTTTTATTCTACTTGGTTCCAATATTTTAATACATATGTGAGAACCAAAATATGAATCTAAGACCCAATTTCTAGAAACATATAAATTCCACTCAATAGCAAATGTACCTAGATCACCCCCTTTATTATTTAGATGGGTGTATTTTTTTCTTCCTGTGGTCCTTCTTTCCACATTCAAAACAAACAACATATTTTTCCATTGTTTTCCCCTTGATATTAATTTTATTGTAAGGGTGTCAAAGAAATTTGGGATTAAATATCTTCACTTTCCCTTTATATTTATTTAGAATAAGGACACAACTTTTTTCTGGCTTCCTATCATTATCTACTTGGAGAAGAAGAGTTAGAAGATATGGTAGAGACTTCTCAATGTTGTTCATATTAAAATTAACAACAATGATATAGAAAATTTTAGGGAGTGATGGTATAATGAGATCAGTTCCCAGTTCTTTGTGGACCTTAAACCCTAGATCCTCTAAGTTCTCAATCTAGACAATAAGATTTACTATGTGTGGCCCAGTTAAGAATCTTCTCCAAGATTAATCGGAAATATAACCTGGGAAATATCAAACTATTACTGTATATCCCTCTCTTAGTAATGACCATAGAGGTGATCAATCATGCTATATGCATCCATGTTTTTATAAGAGTTAATGTGTTCACTGAACAGAGAATAAAGTATTATAAAATTGAATGTCAACTGCATTGTTCATATATCACTCATAGATTAGGAACTCTTCATCACTCTACTTCTTAGTAGGCAGATACATAAATGAGGATTCTAGAACATAATAATTCTATTATTGGTTTAGCAAAAACTAAAGGTGTCTATACCATTCCTAGAATTTAATGCAAGTTAGGAGGTTGTCTTTAACCTGTATTTTCATTGGGATATTGTGGATGATGATCTTTCTATTTTAGTCTATAATTAAGTGAGAATATTATTAGTTCTTTTATTGATTAACAATTGGGTAAGATATAATAAAATAAATTATTTTACTAAATATCCCACTATTTTATCAAGTTTCAATAGACCTCACCATTAAAATCAGAATATATAGCTTCTTTGGAATTCTAGTGGATAAGATCCATATTCATCTTTACATAACCACTGCAAGGGTTTTTCAAGACACATAAAGGTATTTAGGTAGGAATGTCATTGATAATTGTGAGTTTCTATCTTCTTGATTCATTGACCGAACTCCCCTATCTTGAAATCCCGACTTGAATTTCCTCTAAAGTTGCCTCCAAATTACAATAGGTCTGGAAATGGTTGTATCTCTTGATAAAAAATGGTTAATTAAATCAACAAAAATCATAATAACTCCCCTTATAAAAGTATTTTTCCCGAAAAGGGTTGTTCAAACACTAAGTTATATTGAGTTTAATTCCCAATAATGTACTGGAAGTCCATGTATTACTTAATATTTAATTGAGGGTTTTTAATTTTTTTTACATAAATTTTATCACATTTTATTCTTTACATATCTTGTTAATATTAATTGGATGTTATATACTTAATTAACCTTGTTGGATAAAACATTTACAAATAATTTTTTTATTTCATTTATGTCTTTTAATATTAATTAATTTATTTTTTTATCACAACCTTGAATCCAGAAAATGAATAATTTCATAGATATAAATAAATAAATAATTAAATAAACCATTCAGGAACATTATCTAATGGTTGATTTAATGACCATACATTAAATAAACGTTTGACCCAGGGGAAATATCTCATATTACCAGTCTTGGAATGAGTTATAACATTACACCAATCCACATACACATCACCTGAGTAGGCATAATAAAGGTTCCATTTGGAACCGCCTCCATGAACCTTGGGATACACCACTAATTACTTGTATGCATGACTCACATGCTTGTGAGGGGAACTAAATGATTGGTTAGAAAGGGATTACATAAATATCATTATACTTGTAGGTCTTACATAATAATGGAGGGAGGGATGACTCATAGAGAATCATTTAATTTAATATTAAATTATCAAAACCGTATAAAATAAAATAAATTAAAACATTGAAGACTTATGGAGGTCTTGGTCAAGCTCTTGATTGATTATAAAAGCAATGAGTACTAAAAAATAACTGGCTATCATTAATTAATTATTTATTTATTATTAGGATGAATGCAATTTCAATAATTAATTATTGAATTAATTAATTCCCCTTTATCTTAATGAGCATCCAAACATAATTAGAGACACCCATCATTTATGGAATGCATGGAAAATAATTGGTAGAACCAATAATGGTATATTTATTTAAATACATTAATTGGGAATTTAAAATTATTTAAAAAAACTATTAAATTTTCAAATATATAATGGTCTTTCAATCACTAAAATTATATTTTAATTCTATAATTTTTCTATTTAATGTATTTTTTAATTATGTCAACTAATGGGATACTACACAATGCACACATCTAGCTACAAGTCATGTATCCTTGTTTCTATGTATCCATGGTACACACCTAGGTCTGTATCATATACCTAGGATGAACTACAAAAATGTAAATATTATCTACATGCTTTTTGTTCTACTTTATGTGTGTCTAAGATGCTTTCCTGGGTCTTCGGTGGGTGTCTCGGTAGACTAAACGACATTTATAGGCTAGATACACATCATGTATCTATTTGATCCATGTGTCTATTTTCTCCCTGAGCCACTCAATGCAGTCTTTAGACACATGAATTCATGAACTACGATCCATAGACACCACATACACAATGTGTATATCATAAATCCTCAAGGTTGTCAGTATCACATGGTTCTGACCATATATTATGACCACATAGATTTCACGATTTATGTCACTTACCTATGTAGACTACATGACATTTATACCGATACACACCATGTCATACAAGTTGGCTGGTCAACATACAGTGTACACCAAGTATAATTACTGCTTGGTGTGGCATGTATCCCTTAGTGCATCCAAATGCAGTGCACTTGGGCACATAATATGTAATACTTATTACACACCATATAACTCTTTCTTACTGGAAAAAATTAGTAGTTTCGCAAAGGAATATCCGATGGTTCTTAATCTATTCTTAAACTTTTATGAAAATGAAACACTAAACTAATCATGATTAGTATGTCAAATCATGTAAATTAAAATCATATTGAAGAATGGATGACATTAATTGAAAATATAACCACATATGTGCATAGATCAACAATCAAATAAATAATTATAAATTTAATTACGACTTCTCTAATACCAATTGATAGTTTTGTGTGAAATGGAAGCATGTAGTGGTGGGTGATATATTAAAATTAATCGTATTATTATTGCCCGAAACCATGAGCAACGATTTTGTACAACAAATTTATAATCATTTTCTTTAATATCTAATGAAATAAATACCTGAGATTAGGAATTTTCTTATTTTATTAATGTTGATCAATTAAAAATAACCTTATTGATTTCCATTATTGAACTATGAGGATACAACGACAAAACCCCTCTAGCGATGATCCACATGTGATCTATTGATCTCTAAGAAACACCACTGCAACTTTGGGTTCTAGAGAGGCGAATCGAATGTCTTGAGTTTTTCATTATTGATTGCTCATTATTTATTATTGTTGAAATATCTCTTGCATTATCATTATTGAGATGAAGATAGGAGGATTTGAGATGTAATTATTTGTGTGCAACAATTCTATATCCTCAGTTTTTGGATTATACACAATAGACATAACCATCTATATATAGAGTTCGAGTTTAGGATAAAATATTATTTACATGAATTCTATCCATTAAATAAATTTTAAAACCACTAAAAAACCCCAATTAACATAATGAAAATATTATTATTTGTGGTGTGTCAACTTGTGAAAATTAATAAATAATATGTATCATCTTGTAAATAAACATTTTATCATTGAACGTGGTCTTGGTCCATTCAAAATCCTCGGTATTTATTGAATACACGAATAAATATTTTATTCCTAAATAAATATATCATTCACATATTGAAGAATAAATATTTATTATATATTCAATAAAATAAACAATTATATTTTCATTCACATGCCGGTGAATAAATATTTATTTAATTTATGCGATAAAAATTACATAAATAAAAATATTTCTTCGTCTGAGAATAATATTTATTCAATTAATTAAATTGAAATAAAATTTAATCACGATTAATAGAAACCCTTAGTGTGTGACCCTCTAGGATTATTTCTCATTATCATTAGGTGGTCTTGGATAAAGTCCATGAATTTTCTTAGAAACATTTCAAGGAAACTAACAGAAAGAACTTAATGTTGCTATGAGGACAACAATATATAAATGCTCACTGTGTAATATAATCCCTTTGTCAAAATATATCATCATTTGGGTGAAACTATGGTGTCATCAACCTATATGTTTGACATGTATTTCTTTGACTATCACAAATAAACACTTTATTACACCGCGAACATATAATATAAGTGATGGTTACATTCCAATTAATGGGACGAGATATCAACTCCCATAAATATGGAAGGGATAAATCCTTCCTAAACATATCCATTAATGACATGTCAACCATGACACACCCAATATACCCTACTTCCCACCAACATATGGCATGATAGGTTTTTTCAATAAATCTAAGTGTGCGAGTCATGACATGTATTAATAAGAATTTAAAAGTCTATGGACCATTACACAAGTTCGTAGATTGGAATATCTAATGACTCTCAAACATACAGAATTCCAACTGGTGGGTATATTCTCATAATCTCCCATATTAGATATTACCAAGTTCAAACATCATGAGAATAATACTCATTTGATTATGAGTACTCCCACTTTATGATCTAAATACTATGTTTCCCATTATTGTATGTTATCTAATCACAAAATTATATTAAGAATATTTCCATAGCACATAAAGGTTCCCATCATAGCGTGGAATTGATATGACATTATCAATGAAAAAAATACTCTAGGACAATATTACATTAAATTAATGTAAAAAAATGAACAATATCTAATAATATTTTTAATTATTATTCAATACATATAATATAGATGTATCCAATTTCCAATCAGTTGGTCATAGGGGACCAACTCTAACAATATATAATTATTATCTTTGTGTTAATGATGTAGAAAGAAAAATATATATGGATAATATTTTAATAAATATTTATATTATTCATAATGATTAAATTTATAGATTTCTAGGAGAAGAATAAATCTATAAATTTATTAAATACATGGGTGTTGATACTGTTCCAAGAAATGATGGGTTTTTAGGTTCCTTTTTTTTTCCTGTAATTTCACCAAGGGAGATGTGGTATGTGCTACAAGGGAAATATTTAGGGGTGGATCAGTCCCCAAATATTTGGATACCACTATATTGGTTCATATACCCAAAATTAAACATCCCAATATTTTTCAGCACTTATGACTAATTATCTGTTAAAACATTTCTTATAGGATTGTTTCTACAGCTCTCAACAATAGACTGTCTTCTCTTATCTCTTTAATTGTTTAAAAGGAATAAAATTGTTTTTTAATGTTTCATAAACTAAAGGGGGATATTTTTCTCACTCAAGAAAATATGATTTTTTTGGATCAAATGGTTTGAGGAATTAATATAATGATTAAAATTTACATGGAAAAAGAGATTGATATGATGGAACAAGGCTTCAACCTTTTAGTCCATTGGAAATTGTGTTTCAACCATCATGTTTTTGAATTATTATTTTTGTTCTTATCATCACCTTGGAGGTATATTTCCATCATGGGGAGTAATAAAAGTTTCTTTATGTCTTTGATTGGAATTCATTAGGGTGATCTACTATCCGCAACACTCTATCATTACACCTAATGTTCTTAATTGAAATGAATGCCTTTATCGAGGAGAGGAGTGTGGGGATGGTTTATTTGTTTTTATGAGACCCCAAACATCTCTCACTATATATATAAATATAACATACTTATGTTCATTAATGGTAATTAGAATGTTTTTTCAGCTATATAAAACATCTCAAAATTTATGTCTTGTGGAGTGGATAGTCTATCAATTTTAGTAAGAGTAATTTATTAGTCTCTAAATATATGTCTGGAAAGTTAAGGGACATCCTTGAGAGGTGATCATGTATTAAAAGAGAAATATTTCCTTTTGAATATATTGGGGATTTCTTGATCCATTAACATGTTAGAATTCAATATTTTTATTCCATCATGACAAAAGTTTTAATTCATATTCATAATTGGAAGAATAATTTCTTATTTTTGGTAGTATAATACCCCTACTCAAGAATGACCTCTCCTTTATAACTATTCAATTAATTTTATTATTCCAAAAAGGTCAATTATAGGTTATAATTGCTGCTTTCATAGTTTTTATGGGGTAGTATAAGAGACATTAGGCATCACTAGGCTGGTTGGTGATCTCTGTCTCTCCCTTCGGAAGGATGGTGGTAATGATCTTCAAGGTTTGGAAGATACTAGGAAATCTCCCCATACTAAATATAATTTTTATTATATTATTGGATCCACATTATGGACTCGGTTCACTTATGCCAAACATGATACTCTTCAGAAGGTGGTTAATGGGTATTATGGTGGCTCGACATCAAGAATTTGTAATTGGACAATGTTTATTTTTTCAACTACCATTTCTCATTCTTAGTGGAATGTGGGTATATTTGATATCTATTTTTGGAAGGTACTATGTGAATATTCTAGGATTAATTTCCATGGATGTTGAGATATAGATATTAAAATATGGGAGGCATTCTCATAGTTAGCATTCCACCAGTCAGTGCTTGATGATTACCAGATATCATTAGCCAAGGACATTGTTATCTTATCTTTCAAGGACCAATTATCTTTCTTACCAAATTCTATTGGATATTTTTATGATTCTAAATTTTGAGGTGTTAATAGGACCCTAGATATAGAGATATGATGAGGTTCCTTTATCTAGGATAATTGTATGCCCACCAAAATGAGAATATTTATTTGATGTGTTAGGAAGAATTAACTACCTATTGATGCTACTATTCAAATGAGAGGTATTATGCTGGATTCTAAGTGAAAGTGTTGCAATGAAAATTTAGTAGATTATAATGATCATGTTTTCAAGAAGGGTTCATTGGAGGTGGTATTTTGGAAATATTATTGTTCCATTATTGATGTAATCCTTTGAATCATTCTTTATCTTATGGTTCTCTCACACAACCAAAAGTCATCCTATCCATCATCTTTTTGTATTATCACTGTGGTTTTCCAGTCTATTTAGTGTGGGAATAAGGATTTTATTCATGAATCTGGATCTATCTTGTTATCTAGTATGATTTTCTGGAGTTTCACAATTATCCAAGTTCTTTATATGTAAATCCATAAGGTTACACCTTTGAGTTTTCATCATTCATTATGGCTGGAAGTCCGTCACTTAAGGAAACATTGACCTTCTTGGAGTTGAGGGTGTTGAGTAATTTTTTATCCTATACACACTAGGTATATGATGGATATAAATGGATCTTCATGTGGAAACATAGAGTTAGGGGTGAGATTATTCAGGATCACAAGGGTTTATTTATCCTGGGATTCATGTAGAATTTGGGATGAAGAACCTCTACTATTGTTGATGCCAATGAATTAGTAATGGTATTTTTTAATCAGATGGGTATATCTCGTGCCTGTATTGAATTGGATGTTTTCATCATCATAATGTTTTTGAGAAATACGAAATATTCACATTAGTCTATCTTGTATGTTATGTAGGAATATTCCTCAAAGGTTAAGGAAGGTATTATTATATCTCTCACATGGAGGTATGATAACATGTTATTAGACTCTCTTTCCATGAATGACCACTCAATTACCGGTATGGATACTTCTATTTTCGTAGTTTCCTCTCTCTCCCATGAAAGTGAATTTCTATCAAGGATTCACTAGGCTAGTATTTTTTATCCATCATGATTTGTTTCTCATATTTTAAATTATTTAATGGTTGTTTTTATTTTAAAAAATTAATGTCAAAAGGATAATTGTAAGTATTTTTTGTTTACAATAAATTTGATACTATTTTTTAGTTTGATGACTCACATTATTGTATCATTTTCAAATTATTATTTTTTTTATTTTGGTATGTGTTACATCTGTTGAAATACAGTTTTATGTAGCACTAGTTCAAGGATATACCTTACCCATTTTTATCCATGATTATTAGTGAATCATTTGATTTTGGGTTTTAAAGATTATTCTAAGAATTAAACCATTTTTTTAATTGGATAAGAATGAATATTTTATGTGATCACTTAGATTTTTTTATTTTGGGTCTGAATTTATTGAATTAAGTGAATAAAATCTTCAATATTTGATAGAGAAGAAGTAATAATGGAAAAATAGTAATCAAGTGGATCACTTTAACAAGTGATGAAGGTTGTTCAATGGTGGAACACAAAATAAACTAATACAGGGATTCAACCATCTCTCAATGTATCATTGAGTATCATAATATGTAATTTGAATCTTGGTTTACATAATAGATAGATATATACAATTATATTAAGGTAATGACCTACTTTAGGAGGTGTTAGTTGAATCAAGAAAAGTTTGTTTTCATGGGTGTCAAATTCTAGATAATTTTAAATTTTTATTTGGGTAAAAATGTATATATTATTGATGATGATAATTAGTTTAAGTTTTTTTTTGAAAGTTATAGATACATATAAAATTCCTTAAGTGGAAAATTTGGGTATTTTGTAAGTGGGTTTCCTTTTTGGGTTTGAAAAACAGTCACTAGAACCATGATAATCCATCCACATTTTGGCTCATACAATTATACAAGGTTGGAATCTAAAAAAATACAATGTAATATCACTATAATATTATTTAAGTTTCAATTTTAAAAAAAATAAGTGATTGTAAATGCTTAATTAATTTTCATGAAACACAAAAGAAAATTTCACTAAATCCTCATTTTTCAAATAAATTAATTAAAAAATGTGTTTTACTTTTCCTCTTTAATTTACCATTCCTCTTATAACGAACATCTAAATATTTAAATTTATCATTAAAGTGCATGACAATTTTAATTTAATAAAATTTAAAATTTATTTCACTCATGAATAAAGGTAATTAAAATGGATTTATTCTTATACCTCAAATCAAACTTGTTAATGTAGGCTTATAATATATCTCAAATATCCACCTTGTAGAGAAAAATATCACAATCTATCATGAGGACTTTTAATTAAGGTTTAAATGATTTTGAGGCTTTTAGTAGGCAGGTAATGATGTAAAAATAAATAAATCTTAGCAAAGAGGTTAAGCTCTTAAAAATATTGCATGAGAAAAAAAAATTCAAGATCCATGAAAATTATCCTCCTCAAAATTCAAAAATCCCCACATTCTCAAAACTAAAAGTAGGGTCATTAATCAAGGAAATAATAATGAAATATATACAACCTCTTTATCTCTATTTTTATTTAGTTTTTAATTTTATAATTTTTTTCTCAGGTTAAGTTTCATATCCATCACTCAACCCCACACAATCTTTTCATGAAACTGATAGTTATGAAAAAATCATTAGTCATGTAATGATGTTTTTTAACTCAATCAAGACAATATAATTTTTATTATTTTTTATCTTATTTATATTTATTGAAGAAGGTTATACAATGAAGAATAATGAAATAATCACGAACCTTCCCCCCAATATCCCATAGAAAACATCCATATATTTTCCATAATGGAATACATCTGTTTTCACCACTGAAAACCTATCATCCACACTTGAATTAATGAATATCATGAAATACAAAAAGAGTGTGTTAGGAATGTATATGATTGATTTGAAATGTGGATCTTCCCTACCAAGGTTATTCATGGTTCATAAGGGATAAAAAGGGAAAATTTATAAGTTACTATTAAGGATATGGTCTTAATCCAAAAAATGCATTAATAATATAAAAAATTATTTTTAATAATAATAGATTCAACATGATGCAAAACACAATCTAAAAGAAAATATTCTCATGTCTCTCAAGAAGCATGCTCAATAAAGAATGAGAAAAATCTGTGGATAATATTCTCGATAAAGGGACATATAATTGGGAAAATAAATCAGGTAAATTCACAAAAAAATTAATTAATACAAAATTTAGAAATAAAAATCATGGAATGTATAATAGTAGTTTTGTTTACCTAAATTAACACATTTCCAAAAATCATAATTTTTGAAATTCATTCCCCCATGATTAACTCTAATTATTCAGTCCCCATCATACTCATTAAAATGCACTAGAAAAGTAATATAGAATATGATATGCTGGTTATCCTTAGAAAATTTTGTCTCCTAGATCAGAATTAAAGAAACAAATTCATGTGCGGGGGATGATATTTTAAATTAGAAACTCAAAAATATATTTACAAGAATTTATGGGAGTAAAAAAAATACAATAATTAAAACTCATACTCCCCTTTCCATTGATTATATCCCTTTTTATCTCATTTTTATAGATCTATATTAATATGTCCCTATGAAAGAATAAAATCCATTTAAAGAATAATGTCTATTAATTTAACATAATAAAAATAGGGGAATTAAAAACTATATCCTAAAATAAATTCCAAATATAAATATAAAACTAATTTATCGGAATAAAATAAAAACTAAGAATCCATAAAAAATTCAGGTTCTCTACCCAACAATACACATTTTTATATGGTCGTTTACCTTGATATTTACCTTCACAAGCTAATGGGAGTGTGATACAAAGCTAAATGTCTCAGATTTACATAATCTACAATTTTTTTATCATTTGATGTAGCTCTTCTTCTCTTCCTTCTTAAAATTAGATACATACTTTATGGTGGTTGAATCCAAATTCTGTAAAATTTTAGTGCTTTTATAAAGAATTCACAATCTATATAGACATGGTAATACTCTACCTCCATTGGAAGCTGTTCATTAAATTCTATAATGAAATCTCATGTTTTGCAATAAAAATATATTCTTTTTTTTCTTGTTCTTATTATTACACTCCCATTTTTTAAGAATTATTTTTATTATTTAATTAGATCACCTCTCCTTTTATTATGCAATACCACCTTTTTAAAATATACAAATTCATTACATTGTACAAAACATAATAACACACCTTGTCTTTTTTAGGTTTATTTTCTTGGAAACTAGAAACATAATACATGAAAAACATAAAAAATATTCTAATCCACTTGAGAGGTTTTTTCATTGGTTCATCTTATGTTACTTTTAACATATCTCATATCTTGAGGACATACATAAAAATAAAGGGACGAGAAAAAATCCTATTAAGGGAACAAACAAATGAGATATTTGTCATATGACCAAGATTAATATCAATAATACATGAGCATAATAACATGGGGAATATAAATATAGTATAATCATATAAACATTATTCATATTGGTAAGGCATGCTTATAAAAACATGAGATATATTAATAAGGCATGAGCATAAGAAAATGAGACATATCAATAAGTCACAAGCATAATAAAATGAGGCATATCATAATAGAAATATCATTAGGTATAACATTTAAATGTGGATAAAATAGTAAAAATGAGATATTCATAATCATATCACCATGTTTTATAACCAAGGTTTGATAAATCATAATTATCAATGTAATTAACCAATGTATTGTAAAAAATTTCATCTCTTGGGATTAAATATTTACCAATTTCATTAGAGAACTTTTATTGAAAACCGTTCATATGTATTAATTCATGTGATCCATATTGATCATATAAATAATTTCATTGATAATCCATGTATAATAAAGATGGGTTACATATAAAATCATTGAATACATATGTTCTTAAAGACCTGAAATTTACATCCTTTTGAATCACTAAAAAGTGAATGACGATTTTTTATATGTAAATCCACAAATCAATAAATTATATTTACATCTTGGTGAATATCCATGGATAAGGAAATTGATTGTATATTCCTAAAATAAAATTTTTTTCAGATGAAATAGGGAAATTCAAGAATTGAATTAGATATCATGACAGTATAAAATGTGGATTAAGGAAATGAAATAATGGGAGTGGATAAATTTATCCCATTGATAAGATAATATTTTGGTAGTAATGAGACACTAAAAAAGGGTATGAAAATATTTTAATCCAATATTTAGAAAACATTCCATGGAAGAAGTACTTGAAAGGAAGAGAGGAAGTGGAGAAATCTATTACCTTGAAGAGTTTCTTCCTAAAACAAGATGATGACACCTTGAGAAAATAAGGACACCTTGGAGGAACTCTTTGGGAGGTAAAATGATTATAAATTCATGGATTATTAATTTTAGTGGAGATTAATGGGGGATGGCAGGGTATTTATAGTTAAAGTTGTTGAATTTTTTACTAATTTCTCTATACAGGTCTTGAAAATCTATGTTGTGGATAATGAAAAACCATTGCCAGGACCATGGGGTTTTATCATGTTTTTAGACATTTTATTCATTTTTTATATTATTTTAATCTATTAGAATATAAATGAATATTTTAATATTACTTTGAACATGGGAAATTTATTTTTACACAAAAATATAGTTTTTAAAATCATAATTTCAATTTTCAACATTGGAAAGTCATTTTTGGGTTTTGAATTTGATTTAAATCCATTAAAATATATAATATTAATAAAATAAACTTTTTAGGGTGTGGATTCTATTTAATTAATTATTAAATAATTATTACACATATATGAATCCATAAAACATACTAGGAACATAAAACTATATTTTTACTATTCCCTAAAAAATAAAGTATTTTAGAGAACTCTCAAAAAATTTCCCTAACCTAATTTAGACTTGATGATTTAAAATGTAAAGATAATTTTATCAAAACAATTTTCTATATATGAGAATTATATTTTTAAATTGAAAAACTATTTATTTATTGAAAAATAATAGTTTTCATGACATTACCTAATTTTAGATACATATAAAAATTTATCAAGATATAATATAACTATATTATCATTTTAATTTATATAAATAGAGTATTAAAAGGATATTTCCTTAAAATAAAAATTTTGTTGAATATATATTTTTTTATTATAAAATTGTATTTTTTTTAAAAAAAAATACAACTTTATTGGTATCCAAAAAGAAAATTATCAAATTAATCTTAATTTCAAGAATATTTGACTAAAAAAAATATAAAAAATGGAAATGGCAAAATAACTATTTAATTTATAAAAACAAAATTAAAATTTTATGATACTAAAATCTAGAAACATAACCACTTATTACACTTAAAAACTTCTTAAGGGTAAGATGTGTGATGATTGTAGTTTGATGGGGTGGATCAACTAACATTGGCCGAGTGGTAATCTCGACAAACATTAAATTATACCATAGTCCATTTTGTTTGATCCAAAATTATTGAATTTACACTTGGGATTTTTCAATGGTGATCTTTCGAGACCTAGTTTTTTCTATATAAGACATTGAAATATTTAAAAAATATATTTCTAGAGATGGGCACCGAGACGACATGCGATTATGAGGCCCAGTGTGCGTAAAATTATTTTTTAAAAAAATATTAAAAATATTTTTTTATTATGTTCATGTGGTTAATTAAACAAAATGGGATAACACTTAAATGGTTGATCAGATCATAAATTCGAGGCCATGGTTGCTTTTAGAATGTATTGTTTACCTTATGTTCAACATAAAAAGAGTCGGCGATGGACATTCAGACCCCTTGCTCATTGGCGGCGTGTTTAAGTGATTCAATTAATTAATTATTTAATTAATTAAATTCATTTTGACCTAAAAAAGTTTCTTAATATATGGTTAGGGAGAATTCACAAGGGTTGGCTCATAATTTTCCCACTACTGGTAGAGATCTCTTCCTCATCACTTTGATGAATAGAGATCAAGTGATGACAAAAATTTGGATCAAGGAGGATTGAAGCACAATGAACGCAACAACTCCTCCCGAATTCATTAGAGAGGACATTCATCAACAAAGATCAACCCAAATAGAAGTAGGACTCATTTTTTTTTGGTTTTTGCCCTTATAATTAGACGATTGAGTAGATCGTTATTGTACATATGATGTGTGCCTTTGACAATCCTTGCATGTATCTAGGTATTGAAATTTAATTAATTTCATATATGTTCCTTTAACACTAGTGACCTTCCTAAGTGGTACCCTCTAGTAGAACTGGGAATTAGAATTCCTTGGGGACTAACATAGTAGGACCCTTCTATTGTAACAGGGCACAAGATCCTATCCTAAAACAAGTGACCCCTATACTATGTGATACAATGATGAGGTGTGGTTTGATGAACCTTTGGAATCGTGATAAAGAGGGAAACATTCCCCACTAAGATGGGTTCTTTTATCATGTCATAAAAGCATGCGAGCGATTAAGTATCACTTAAAGTGGATAGTATAAATATGTGGGGATTGATTCCCTTAGACTTGTGTGTTCTAGGAAGATGCATGATGTGATGGAAATCATAGATGGACTTTCTTTCAGAATTGTTGGCTACTCATACTTTTTGGCTGATCTGTGATATAGAGACCCCCTTACTCTCTCATTTGGGATTATTTGACTAAGAATATATATATATATATATCCTACTTCATTACCCACTTCTTATGTATAGTTATTCTCTTTCTTAGAGAGGTGAAGACACATAGGGTATGCCTCATGCTTTCAATGTTTATATTCTTATGGTAGGATGAGTTTACTCTCCTGCTATTGGTAGTGAATACTTGATGAGAAGTTAATCTTCTCACAATGTCAAACTCCTTGTGTTTGGATGATTTTACTTTCACTATATTGTTGGTTTGAGATTCACTCTTTTACTATACCTTATTATATATAATAATTCCTTCTTTAGTTGTGTCTCTTACTGCTCACCCTTCACCTTTTGGGGGATTTCCACTGGGTATGTATATACTCACCCCTACATGGGATTTCCACAACACGTTTCATGTATTTTGCAGACGGTTGATAGATCAAGCATGACTTAATATGATCTTAGGGATATAGGGTGCTTGGACCGCATATGGTGTTCGTAGCTTACGATATATGAGTTGGGCTCTCTTAGATGTTTACTCTTTTCCAGTTTTGTCAGGTTGGGACATATTTCTAGTCTTTTCATGTATTTTTCCCTTTTACATTTTAGTATACACTATCATACTTCGATTTGTTTTTTTTTTGTTCCATGCATACTTATTATATTTATAACAATGTTGAATCCTTTATTTTATCCCCCTATGAACTTTTTCATTAAGTTGGATGTGTGCGTGTGAACAGGTTCTTAGGAAAATACCTCCTTGAGTTAGTTATTCCTTAAATGATTATCACCACCCCTGGAATATGGAGGTGGGTTTGGGGTAGTTTCGGCTCAAGGCCCTGCTTTATTTGGGTCAAGACAGATTGGTATCAATGGTGGCTCGATCCTTGTGATGTTGTTCTGATGTTCCCAAAAAAGGATTTGGTTGGGTTTTAGACAATATAGTCAAAGTGTTTCGAGTGAGGATCTCAGGCTTGGGAGTCTAGTGATGGTGTGGTGGCAAACATAACCATTCACTGAGACCTTGACTACCTGTTGGTCGACTCAGCATGTCGATACATTTGTTTTTGGGATCAATGGTACATGAATCATATATGATTGAGTATTTGACTGTTCTTCTTGAGTTAGATCCCCATTTTTTCTAATATATATATATATATATACTCATTTGACTGTGGTACTCCTTGATAATTTTCTGGATTCCTCGACGATGCCAGCTAGCTAGGATACCAGCTCCAGTTTGTGAAGACAACCCTATGAGCAAAGATTCCTCAGTTCAAGGTCCATCTCATGTCCTACATCATTCATGTGTATATATAGAATCACCTCCACCTATATAGAAATAGATGATCCCAATAAAGCGGGCTGAGGATGTGCGCATATTGAGCGTACTCCGTGAGTTCCATCATCAGAGACCTATGAGGTTCCACAGAGTGCTAGATCCTCACATAATAGAGGATTCGATAGAGTTAGTGGTTTATAAATTCTAGATTATTTGTACCATGACTAATAAGATAGTGGATCTAGAATCTAACATTTTCCACTAAGTAGCTAGGCATTGGTGGATCCTAGTTACATAGATGCATGATGAGTCGACACTCTCGTAGGATGAATTCCATGGTTGTTTCATGAGGAGTACTACACATCATGCTTATATTTAGATCAGATTCAGGATATTATAGAGATTTAGTAGGAAGGTAATATAGTGTTTTATTATATGGCTAGGTTCACATACCTTAAACGTTACTCTCTCGATATGATCATAGATGGATGATTCTGAGAACGAAAGTTTGAGCAGGGTTTCTGCAAAGAGATATGAGATAGCATAGTTCCCTTGTGCATCCCCAACTATGACGGGGTGATCAAGAAGTCAAATGTGATAGAGTTATTTCAGTCATAGGTATTCCAGATAGCTAGATCTAGAAGTGGGAATGACAAGTATGATACATTTAAAATAGTAGGTAGGCGCCAAACATCTTGGAATAGGAGACCCTTCTGTGAGTAGGCTCAAGGATATGGTCGTATAGTGCAGGGGAAGCACAAAGCACTAGGGAATCTTGAGGAGCATCTTTTATATTCTTGTTATGGTATATGTAACATGGGATTTCACTACTAGACTAGAGATTCTGAGCATCCCAGGTAGATAGAAGATAGACCACCATGGTAGAGACAACTCCATGATCAGTGATCTCCCATGTAAGGATAGGGTGGAACTTAGGGAGGTGGAGCTATCAGAGGATTAGGAGGAGCTATGAGTTGAGGAAGAATCTATAAGATCCTTCCACTACCATCACCAAGTGTCCCACTTCATGTTCCAAGATCTTTTGGTAGGTTCCACAAACATCTGTAGGCTTTGGATGTCTATGATCCTATAATGCATGAGATGATTCAAGGTACAATATGGGTTTACAAAACTATTGAATCAATATTATTATACATAGGTTCCATCCATTATTTTATCTCTTGACTCTTGGTGCAAGAGCTAGATATCCCAGTATATACACTATCATAATAGCTTTGTATCTAGGTTCTTATAGGGAATTCCTCTTCTATGCCTTTCACCTCCCAGTGGCGTGAGCTATCACTCGGTGGAGAGAGGTTCTCATGGGACCTCTTGGTCATCATGATGGAACCCTATTATTTCATCTTGGGTATGAATTGTATTTACATGGTCCAGACACAAATTGACTATCACTACAGACAAGTAAGATCCCTTCACACTAATTTGAGGAGATTCTCATTTTTGGGAAAGTGAGATATCGTGAGAAGACAAGTGGATGTTGCGAGTAGGAGATTTCATCCTATCACCCATTAGTTAGAAAGCATAACCCTTGGTACAAAAAACTCTTTAGGAATCTAGGTTCCTTTAGTTATAGAGTATTATATGGAAGTCTTCCCCGAGGATGTTTCGAGACTACCTCCGAGGTGGGAGATAGAGTTTTTCATAGACTTGCATCATGTGACTGCCCGGATATCTTCTACGGTATATCATATGTATCCTACTAATATCTAATAGATATGGTTGTAGTTGGAGGACCCTCATGAGAAAGGATTAATTAGACATAGTGTGTCTCCCTAGGAAGCTCAGGTTCTGTTTGTGAAGAAAGAAGACAAGAGTTTGTGACTTTTTATAGACTATCACTGCCTAAACTACCTCATGAAAAAGAACACGTAACCCTTTCTAAGGGCTGGAAAACTATTTGATTTATTTCAAGGTGTGAGATGGTTGTCCAAGATTGATATCAGGTCCAGGTACCACCAGCTGTAGGTTCATGAGGATGATATTCTAAAGATGGCATTCTGATGTCTCGAAGGACACTATGAGTTCCTAGTGATTCCCTTTGTTGTGACAAATGACTCCATGAACTTTATGGATTTGATGAACCATGTTTTCCATCCTGACATGGACTGGTTTATTTTTTCCTTAATTTATGACATACTCATATACTTGGAAACATAAGAGGAGCTTGCATTACACTTGAGGACGGTTCTTGATCTACTTTAAGAATAGCGACTTTATGAAAATATCTCAAAGTTCCAGTTCTGGATATAGGGGGTTCACTTTATGGGGAATCTTATTTCTATGAAAGGTTTAGTTATGGATCCAATAATGAATGATGTAGTACTTTCTTGGGATCCACCTATGAATGTGTCAGAGGTGATGAGTTTTCTTGGCTTGGTGGGGGTACTATATGATATTTTTGGTGGATTTATCCTAAATCGTAGCCCATTTTACCACCCTGACATGAAAGGGAAAACTATATTCCTAGTTTCATTAGTTCTAGAAGGCCTTCATGGAGTTGAGGCAGAGGCTGATGAGCACTTTAGTTCTGAGGCTACAAGAGGAAGGCGCAAATTTTGTGGTGTATTGAGATGCCTCAGGAGCTAGGCTCAGTTGTGTGTTGATGAAACTACATGAAGTCATCGCATATGGGTTGAGAAAGTTGATAACCCATGATAAGATCTATGTGACTTATGGACTAGTGCTATTAGTGTTAGTATTTTCCTTAATGATGTGGAGGAACTACCTTTTGGGAGAGTTCTTTGTGTTTTACTCAGACCACGAGAGCCTTTGGTATGTCTTCACTAAGAGAAACCTAAACCTGAGGCAGTTTCGCTGGTTGGAGTTCTTACATAACTAGAACTTCAAGATATTATATACTCTAGAGAAGGGATTTTTTTTAGAATATTCTCTTAGTAGGAAGCCTCAGGATCACCTATTGTGGGATGTTTTAGAGAAGTTAGCCTCCCTAAAGCTGGCCCTGGTCGAGAAAGAGGGTACAAAGTTTCTACAGTTGATGGTGTTGACTCATTCTCTCCTCAATCATGTGAAACAGTACCATATAAGGGACATCGACAGTGTGTTTATATGATATTATATATCCCCAAGTGATGTACCAGATGGGTATTTTGAAGAAGGGAACCACTTGATCTTGTTCTCGGGGAAAACAGTGGTTCCAGTTACGATGCAAGAGGAGGTGATGTGAGAGTTCCACACTTATCCCTTAGCAGTACATCCTATTTTGGGGAATATGTAAAGAGATCTTAAATGATAGTTTTGGGGGTCTAACATGAGATAAATATAATTTGAGTTCATCTAACGGTGCCTCACCTGTCAATAGGTGGAAAATGAGCACGATATTCCAATAGGTTTGTTGTAGCCTCTTGATATCCCAAAGTGGAACTGGGATGATATGTCCATGGACATTGTCACAGGGCTTCTGTGTATAATGAAGGTTCATGATTCCTTCTATGTGATAGTAGAACGAGTCCCTAAGTTAGGGAACTTCCTTTCTATTAGAGAACAAAGTTTGGTGAAGCTTTTGGGGAAATTGAATGTATAAGAGATTTTCCCACTTCACGAGGTACCCTCGATGACTATCTCTAATCGTGACTCATGATTTATGTCAGTAATGTGGAGGGGCCAATAAGAGGAATTCGAGACCCATTTTCACATGAGTATAGCCATTAACACCTAGATGTATGGGTAAACTGAGCACACTATCTAGGTGCTAGATGATATGTTCAGGGCTTTCCTATTGGACTTTGGACGGAGATGGAAGTATCACCTACCTTTGGTAGAGTTTGCATACAACAACAAATACCACTCTAACATCAACATGACACATTTTAAGGCCCGGCAAGTCACTGTTATACTTACCATAGATTGGAGAGTCATCTATTGTGGGAACATAGTTGGTGTAGGCAACACCATAGAAAGTAAAGCTCAACCATGAATAGATGAATATGGTCTATAATAGACAAAAATATTACACATGTCTCTATTGCAGGCCCTTGAATTTCAAGTAGGGATACTAAATATTCTTGAGAGTCTTCCCATGATGAGGAATACATAGGATTCATCCGAGTATGCAGGCTATCTTTGAGGTTCATTAGGACATTCGAGATCGTGAAGTGGGTTAGCAAGGATTCCTACCGCCTCACCCTACCCCACAACTGGATTGGGTGCATGATGTCTTCCATGTGTTGCAGTTGAGGAAATACATGCATGACCTTGCACACATCATTGACTAGGGTGAGCTAGACATTGAGCAAGGAGATACCTTATTAGTGCACTCGGTAGCATTTGAGGATTGATTGGAGCATACCTTGTAAGGATGGACCATCCCTTTGGTTCACATACTATTTTAGCACGAAAACAAGTTGGAGAGTTCCTGGTAGTGGGAGATCCAAATGAAAGCTTAGTATCCTAAGTTGTTTACCTAGTTTTTCTTTTCTAGGATGAAATTATTGACTAATGGAATGATGTAGAGACCCATGTTTTTATTTTTAAGACTTTTAAATATTTCAACATATATCTCCTGAGTTAGGTGGTAAGACGATATGACATTCTGAGGCCTGGGGTGCCCAAAATTAATTTTTATAAAAATATTAAATATATTTTATATTACAAACTTGCAATTAATTAATGAAAATATAATAACTCTTAAATGGGTGATTAGATCTAAAATTTGAGGCCACATTTGTGTCTGGAATGTAGTGTTCACTCTAGGAGAGACATAAAAAGAGGCAGTACTGGATGTTCAGACCCCTTTATCATTGGCAGTGCATTTAAGTGATTTAATTAATCAATTAATTTATTAATTAAATTCCTTTTGACATAATAAATTTTTTAAAAAATATATAGTTAGGAAGAATTTACCAGGGTTGGTTCATAATTCTCCCACCACCAGCAGATCTCTCTTCTTCATCCCTTTGACAAATCAATATCAAGCGATGAAAAACCTTTCGATCAAGGTGGATCAAAGCACAACGAACACAATGACATGTTCCAGATCCATTGATAAGAACATTATTCAAAAATGATCGAACCAATCTAAGGTTGGACTCATTATTTTTGGTTTCTACCTTATAATTATATGATTGAGTAGATATTTATTTTCCCTACGGTCCGCACCATTGATAAACATTGCATGTTCCAGAGTAATGAAATTTAATTGATTTCCTATATGTTAATCTAACACTGATAACCATCCTGAGTGGTACCCTCTCGTAGAATTGGGAAGTGATTTTCTTTAGTGAAAACTAGAGTAGGACCCTCCTATCATACCAGGGCATGGGATTATTTCCTAACATTGGTGACCCCTCGATTGTGCAACACAATGATGAGGCATTGTTTGATGAACCTCTGGACTCACATGAAAGAGGGATGCTTTCCCCATAGATACAGAATCTTGTGATGCTACTTAAAACTATGTGGATGAGTCAGTTCCACCCAAAGAGGATAGTATCAAGGTGTGGTAATTGAGTCCCATAGACTTCTATGTCCTGGAAAGACACATGAAATATTGGGCATCGTAGATCAACATTCTTTTAGAACTATTGGCTACTCATATTCATAGGATAATCTGCGAGATGAAGATCCCTTTAATATCTCTTTTGGCCTTCTATGACTAAGAATATATATATATCCAACTTCAGTACCCACTCCTTGGGTATAGTTACTCTCCTTCTAGGAGAGTTGAATACGTGCGGGGTATGCCAAGTGATTTTGGTGTTTATCTTATCATGGTTGGAAGAGTCTTCTCTCCTTCTATAGGTAGTGAAGACTCGATGATAATTTCATCTTTTCACCATGTTGAGATCCTTTTGTTTGGAAAATTTCACATTCTCTCTCTTATTTCGTTGAGTTGTACTCTTTTACTATACCTTATTCTATCCAATTCTTCCCTCTTCAGTTGTATCTCTTACTATCCCCTTCACCTTTTCGACGTTTTGTACTAGGTATGTATATACTATCCCCTTCATGGGATTTTCACAACACATCTCATGTATTTTTAAGATGGTGAACATGTCAATTGTGGATTCATGGGATCTTAGTGATACATGGTTCTTGGACCATGTATGGTGGTTGTATCTTGGGATACAGGAGCTGGGCTCTCTCAGTTGTTTACTCTTTCCCAGTTTTATCAGGTTGGGACATATTTTTGGTTTGGGTGTGTATTTTTTCCCTTTTAATTTTCAGTACACACTACCCTTCTTCATTATTTTTAGTGGTTCATGCTTATTTGTTATATTTAGAGAAGTGTTTAATCCTTAATTTCTTTCACCTATGCACTTTTTCATCAATTTTGATGTGTAACTGTTAATATGTTTTTAGGAAAAGGCCTCCCCAAGTTAGTTAAGACATCAGTTCTTGTCGCTACCCCTGGCCTATGGAGGTGAGATTGGGGTAGTTAAATATCAAGTCCCAGATTGGGTCAGATCGTGACATGAACCCCAGTGATGC
The DNA here is from genome assembly GCA_963277665.1 of Viscum album. Taxonomy (NCBI): domain Eukaryota; kingdom Viridiplantae; phylum Streptophyta; class Magnoliopsida; order Santalales; family Viscaceae; genus Viscum; species Viscum album. The sequence continues at coordinate 1,102,991,979 of OY728155.1, read as the reverse complement.
TCCCTACCTATCACATTCTAAAAAATGGTCTTTAAATAGCATGAATATACTAGTTTGGTCCATAGTTTCTCTTCTATTATTCAATTATCATTTTCAAAACACATTAGAAACAATAAATATAATGGTAACATTTTTACCAACATTTATAGTGTCTAATGGTCATAGTGTCCAATAGGAATACTAACCAATAATCAAGTAATAGTCAAATCCCAAGGGTCACTTTCCCCTTTATACACTATATATTATCCATAATTCATTAACACCAACTAATTAAATCCCAATGATTGTTACAATTCCTTTGATAATGTATATTATATTCTTAATGTTTACTTTTCTTTTTATAGTTTTCATGGAAGGTATAATATTCCTAGTAGGGTTTGATCCCATGTAGTATGACATAGGTTGGTTAATATTCATTTGGTTTTATATTATTGTACTAGTATTATCCATAGTAATTGGTATCATTACACGACTTGTAAAATTTCCTTTATAATAGTTTTCTATATACTTTCATTGCGTAATAAAATATTTATTATGAATAAAGGGTTATTTCATTAATCAAATAAGTAATTTTCATATCATTTATTCCCCCTTAAGAAATGTCATCCTCTAAATTTCAACTCATATTTTCAGTTGATAATATATGAGGGTATTTTTTTTAATTGTTTCCTCCAATTACCATATTGCCTCTTCATATTTATAGTACCGCTACAATACTTTTAAAAGGTGAGATATCTTGTTGAATTGAACATTGTCTATATGGTCTATGATCTTAACTAGTTTCCCCTCATAGGAGAGGTTATTATCTAGTTGTATTGTCACTTAATTCAGTACATGTGTGGGTTCTAGTATGTACTTCCTTAGGAGGGATATGTGGAATACATAATGATCTTGAATGATATTTTTTGGAAGTTTAGCTATTAGGAAACTGATATTATGAAATCAAGGATAACAAAGGGGCTAATATACCTAGGGATAAGATTTTATTTTATTTTTAAACCACATGAATTTGTTCTATATAGATATTAAAGGAAATATTTATCTCAAACATCAAACTCCAAGTCCATTTGAGTGTTTTTAGTTTACCTATTCTACCGACTTTGAGCATATTTCATCTATTGTTGTATGGATTGAATATTTTCTATCATATATTACACAAGATAAGGTCTAAGAATATTTCATTTATCAACTTCATCCCAACATACAGAAGTTTTTCATCATTTCCCATAGATTGCTTTATATTGATCCATTTGAATACTCGACTAGAAGATGTTGTATGAGAACTCAACTAATGAGATATGTTCATGTCATGAACCCATCCCTATAATGATACCACATCGAGGGGAGAGAGATAATAACCCATGAGTCTCCCCTCCAGTAGGCCCCTTATAGGTGAATAAGACTAAAGATATGAAAATATCATGGAATGGTACCCTCTACAATAATATGGGATTAGGAGATAAGATAAATCATCAAAAAACTCCATGGAATAATATAAAAAGAAACCAAAACCACCCAAAATGCATGTATAAATAAAACTGATATAGATAAATGTCTCCAAAGTAAATACCCAAAACAAAATAAGGTAGTGAAATAACATCCATCCAATGTCCGAGATAGTAATGTCCATCATAGTTCATGTAATCCTCCTGGAAACATGAAAATTCATTTATATACATTGGGTAAGAATACAAATATACTCAGTAGGAAAATCGAATCCTGTAATGCACATTTGAAAGAAGTATACTAATGAACTCTTGAGCCAAAATACCTAACCAACAACACCTAAGTAGGTCAACTATCCAACCAACCACACCAGGCACACTCACTAAATAATGAAAACCAAGTAATATAATATAACATGAGTCACATCATTAAGGGGTACCACATATCACTTTCCCACTAGCATTCCTCTCTCAAACCCTAACTTCATACATCCTGGAGCTCCTATATCATATATATACTACACCCTCCATAAGCACAGTCACATAACATCACGCCCGCAGACAAATGGGCTCACTACCCCCCAAGTACGACCACATCACACCTGACCTAAAAAAACATGGTCCATCACATCAAAACCATATCCAAAGTAGTATCGTATCATGAACATGAATTAAATCAACCACATTCCCTCCACCTACCATGAAATAAACCCACCCTAAGCCACCTCATCCCACCTAAACCCACCCACAGACACATATTCTCTGTCACATATTGATCAAAGGCACCTGGGCCTGCCACTCAACAAGCATGGCCACATCATATATCTCTCAAAAATACTTGGGCTATCACTACCACCATCTAGTTCACTATTAGACCTCTGACCATTAGGACCTCTGCATTACCAACATGTCCTAGAATAGAGAGCATGAAATATGAATTAACCAACCACTCGTACTCCTCAATAGATGTTATAAAAAACACCCCCATGTGACAATTTGGGTTTCAACACATAGAGATCAACATGGGTGGGGTGCATATAGAAATAAAAACGGAATATAAATTTATATAAATATAGCCACAAACAAGACCAACCTATGGGTTCACAAAAAAACACTAATCAAATAACAACATCCACACTTTAATTACCACCTCTATATACATAACACCACAAAATCCACAAGGCACATCTCATACCACCAACCAAATTCATTATCCACCCCATTAATTTCATTATTAAGAATCAACCACATTTCTCCACGCAACCCATCATTTATTTTTTCATTAATCATTTCAATACCATTAACCAAACCAGAACCCCAACCATTCCAAAAATTACTAAACACTTATTCTATCACTACCCATGCATTAATCACAAAAAAACATATATTAAATATATCCCATCATATCCATCACACCATCGGCTCATCGACCCACAAGCTTGGACAAAATAATCACCACCTCACCACTCCAAAATTATTTCCAAAAAACAACATTGATACCCTAAAATCATTACTAAACAAAATCCACGATGCTGCGAAAAGATAATAGAAAAAAACCACCTCACTTCCCCAAAATCATGGCCAAAAAGTAACTACCACACCACCCCAAAAGCAAGGGAAAAAAAAGAACCACCTCATCACCCCAAAATCTTGACCAAACAACAACCACCTCCATAACCCAAAATCATGTCCAAAAAATTCACCCCTCAGCCTAAAATCACATCGAAAACACACACATCTTCCACAAAAGTATGACCATACATCAAAACACATCATGATCAATTTATAAATTTTTAAAATGGACATCTATCACAATCCACTTTATTTTAAGGGAATTATAACATAAGCCATAATCTATGGTAAACCATTTTATTAGCCAAATATATGTGGAAAGAAATTTTCCATTTTAGGGTATTATCATAAAAATCACAACAGAAACAACAATCACAACACATATCATCGAGTGTAAGAAACCCCCAAACGACTATAACTTTCAGTGAGGCATTAATCTTATACAATCCATCATATGAAACCAATATCAACGTTGTAAAAGCAATAGAAAAAACCCCTTTCAAATTTCAATTTCAATTTTAAATAATATATATCTTTAATTATGAAATAAAAATCATCCCCCATAGATAAATAAAATAATATCCCTCCCACATAGTACAAAATAAAGAGAAATAAAAGATTCCCTACACAAAATAAGTGTTTCCGACTTGCTATGCACCACAGGGAAAAGTAGAAACACCCACAAACCACAACTACACATGGGAAACAATAGATTAACCTAAAACATACAATAAGATCATGAAAATGAAATACAAATAATTCCATAAAAAAATAACATCACTGTATTGAATCTTCAAGAGAATAATTAAAGAAAACCATAGGTAAAGAATAATAACTCACCATAGATTTCAAATGGGGATCCAAAGGAACAAATGAACCGATGCAAGAGGAAGGGGAATAGAATATCCTCTCAGGGTGTATAGGGCTCATCCAAAACAAGATAGAAGGAGGTGTGACCAAATAAATAAAACATGATCTAGAAGAAGCACTTAAAATATAGAATCCATCCAATTTTACATTGTGAAAATTTTAAACATATAATCCTCAGGTTTTAAAAAAATTACATCTTTCACTGAAAAATGTATTTCCTCAGTATTTATTTAATACACTTCATGAATTATACTTACAAAAAATGTAAATTATATCATGATTTCCCCTTCTTCTTATTTGTTGGCAGTGAACTCATCGACTATAAAAACTGTGAAACACCAGTTCATATTGTGTAAACAGTACATGACATGTATTTCCTACAATAGCTCTGATGTAGCTTCATCCTCTAGAAAATACTCATAGAACCTCCCAAGAACACCTTTAAACCCCAAAACTATCAATGTAATTGACTTGGATGTCATATATCATTACATCAGATACTACTCAAATGATTATCTCCATTGAGAATCCAAAAACCACACCTATAATGAAAGAGGTCTGAACAACCACCCCACAAGATAACTCTCAAGGATCTCATCATACCTCAAATTCTACCACATGCTAAATATGGCAAACCAAAAGGCTAATAAACATATTAAAAATCCACATCATCACACATACACACCACCACAACCATGAAACATCCATGAAAACCAAACCAACAACCATTACAACCAATTAACCACATCTCCTTGAACACACAAATCCAAGAATTCCATCCTCCAAGTCAAGATATTATCCGGTTTGGGAAGAAATTACATTACCAAAATGGTTTAATCGAATCTTAGTATAATGTGTCTCAATTTGAAATTAGGTCTTATCCTTTTAATATGTCACAAATTTATCATACATATTATATAAAGAAAAACAACACATTTATTAACACAATAAGATCAAAACATCACATCAAAAAATAAAATATAGTAAAGAAAATACCAAAAAAACTCTAGGTACTGGGAAAAAATCCATATCTATCAATCCAATGTACACTCCTCTAGGGAACCATGACTCGATAAACCATGAACCAAAGAAATTTTCCATCTATACAGTGCCTTCTCTTGGATATCATGGACATCTACTAGCCGCTCCCTGAATTTTTCATCTTACTCGATATCTAACTCTCCCCATTCAATGAAATGGGAGTCATCATGAAGATACTAACATAGATAAGAGATGTCATATATTTATTGGATCATATCCATCCATGATAGTAACTCCAACTGATACACCACCTCACCAACTCCACCCATCACCTTAAAGGGTCCAATAAAACTGGGAGAATGATTATCCCCTTTCTAAACCTCTAATTCCCACATCGAGGAAAAAAATTCAAAAAAATTGGATCAAAAAAATTATATACCAAATGAATCCTCTTGTAACTAAAATACGACTTATTCCTATCCTTCTTTACATTAATACTCTCACTAATAAGATGAACCTTCTCTATTGTGCTCTGCACCACATCAGGACCGAGAACTAGTGACTCCCAATCCTCCATCCAACACAATGGAGAACAAACCAGTCACACATAAAAATCCTCAAATGAAGCCATGATAGTGGAAGATTTATAGTTGTTATTGTATGAAAATGCGACTAAGGGTAGGATATTTATGAAGGATCCACCAAATTTAAAGAAGATTTCCCACAACATATCCTCTAACATCTGTATATTTCACTCTTACTTCCTATCCATCTAAGGGTTGAAAGTAGTTCTAATGCATAACTAGGTCCTAAAAGTATTTTCTAATCCCCTCTAGACATAGAAGGTAAAATGGGTGCCTCAATCTGAGAAAATGGAATAATGATATTTATATAAATACACCACCTCATCCACATACCTCTTAGATAAATAATCCACTATGACCGACTCCTTCATCGCTAAGATGTGATATAATTTTATAAATTGATCCACAATAACCTAGATAACATCACAAACTCCCTGATATTGGGGTAATGTTGTGATTAAATCCATATATATGTCATCCCATTTCCACTCAATAACATCCTAATATTGCAACAAACTAGTAGGAAATGATACTCGACCTTCACCAAATAGAAAACCAAAAACTTTCCTATAAAATCCTACACTACCCCTTTCATCATGGGCCACCAAAACAACATCCGCAACCCATGGTACATATTTCATACATCAGGGAGTACCTAAAAATTTGATATATGCCACTGATGAAGGACTAACTTGTATATCACTACTAAAAAAACTCCTATGAAACAATATCTAGTTCTGACCATCCTCTAACCATCCATATGGAGCATCACCATGACCAAAATTACCCCACATCACTTATACCTATGAGTATCCCACTAAAACTCTTCCACCTTCATCATCATATAATATAGTACTATCATCTAGAAAAATAATTCTCTATCATCACCAAACCTTTCATCTATGTGAAAGGATGAAAACTCCACTACTACTCTCCAACAATCCACAGACTCCCAAAAAACAACCTTCCATGAATTGCTTCTCAACATTTCAACCACAAATCACCTTTTTTGAGATGTTGGAGATCTCAAAATAATAATCCTGAATAAAATACATCCAACTCCACTACTAAAAATTCTGATCAAACTATGAAAAGATATACCTCAAGATATTGTGATTTGTGAAGACCACAAAGCACTCCCTAATGAGGAAATACCACCACAACTTCAGTGAAAACACAACAACTAAAAACTCCAGATCATGTGTGGCATCATTATTCTCATTGGGATGTAACTGCCTTGACATAAAAGATATTGATTCCCTCAAATGAATCAACATGCATCGCAAGACCAGATGGTAAGAATCATAAAACACCTCATACATCGCACCCTCCACAGGAGTTGAATCGCTAGAGAACTACCAAATTCCCCTTCAGGTAATCAAAAACTTCCTAAAACTAATCATTCCAAAAAAAAATCAGTATTGCCTTGTAAAAACTAGCAATCTGGCTACAAATCAAGATAAATCACACAAAACATCCAATAATATTTTGTTAGACTACAGAATATACAAAACTATGGAAAATTATCAGGTTCCAATCAAGAAAAAAATTCCTAGACCTATGATGGGGCCAATTATACACCCTTATGAGACACTAAATGCCTGAGGAAATGCACCACATATGTCCAAACTTACACTTGGAAAACATACCATAAAGTGGGTGGCATCAAAGAACATGCGAGATAGTTTTGAGATAATTGACATAATCCTCCTTTGAATTTGTGTAGATCAAAATATGACCAATGAATACAATGAATAACTGGTATAGGAACTCACCTAATATGGAGTTCATAAGCCCCATGAACATGACCCATGTATTTCTAACACTGAATGAAATGACTACAATAATGAAGTACCAATACCTTTATTTGAAGGAAGACTTAGGGATATCATTCTCCTTTACCCCAAATGGCTATATAAAAAAAACCAATCTTAGAAAAATAAATCTCCCATATCAACTAGTCAAAAAGATCATCAATCCTTTGAAGAGGGTAAAATTTCTTGAAGGTCACCTGATTCATCCTTCAGTAGTCTATGAACAACCTTAGAATACCATCCACCATCTTGAAAAATAACACTAGATCACCCCATGGTGACTCCCTCAGCCATATAAAACCCATCATCATAAGATAATATATCTTAATTATCAACTCTCACAATGAATAAGGTTTTATCCAATAAGGATCCATTGAAATTAGAGAAGCACCATGTTCTATACCTAGCACAAACTAGACATCATGTTAAGGGGGTTACATTCCAAAATACTTAGAAAAAACATCCTAAAACACCCCAATGATATTGGGAACCTCTATTATACCAGACTCTATTGACTCATCTTCTAGCTAATACAACAAAGAAAGAAGGGGCTCCACATGCTGACTGCCCACCCAAAAATCTTGCTTGCCGATGAAAACCACATGCAGGCCATCCACATATGAGAAAAAGACTCTCCTTAAGAAGCATTATATAACATCATACACAGAATACCACCATTCGATGCATATGATTACATCTTAAGGTTTCCTATTTAGTAAGAAAAGATCCAAATAGAAGTGATGTGGCCCCATCATCAGTCTTTATTTGGCCTCCGACAACTTTATTCAACCCCAGGGCAATGGAAAACCTCTCTATGTCTACTCCTACAGTATGAAATAGAGTAGGTTCAATAATGGAGGGTGAATCTCTAGAAATAAACAAGTCACATATAAAGGTACTAAATAAACCTATCTTAGCTCTGATGATATTTGGACCCTCTGGAACTACCACCTCTACTGCGTGAAACTATCCATGCCCAAATCCTATGCCTCATTTATAATAACTACCTTTATAACCTCAATTGTGTTGAGATCCCACAATATGAGGAACATAATGAGTTTTTACTTTACCTACTCGACCTCTCCTCAGCAAAACATAAGCCTTCTTCCCATGCTACTGAAATGGTTTCACTGAAAATGATTGCTAAGGCTAGAACTGAACCTATCCACATTCAAAAAACTATGATTGGGGAAATAATGGGAACTAGTTCTAGAAATGACAAACCACACAACCATAATATAATAGAACAAGCCCCATGGAATATCAGGGAAACCACTAGTCCAATAAGGCTGTAAGGGAGGCCATTGAGGTCAACACTCCTTTAGTCGAAACCTCAACATTCAGGTCACCTGATACCATATACTGAAAAATATTATACTCACAGAACCATGATGGTTCCCCTCTCATGAAAATAATCATCATGGGCGTATCCTCTTGATTACCCATACCTTTTTACAAGCCTCTATATATGTCAAAATTTAAAATGAGTAACTCTATATTGGATAGAATGATGATGTGCCTCCACCATATGTCTCACATAAGACTCCTCATCTATAAAATGATATGGGGAAAAAAATATAAGGTCCAGAAACATAATTACCAACTAACAAACTAACATTCTACCCTTATTAAGAGAAAGAAACTCATGCTTCTTTATTACCTTAATATTCAAAAAAGAAACTCCTCCTGAAACTTATTCAGAAATTTGTCCCATGAATCAGTTTCCTCCTTCCACTCACCCATATAAAACATCCAACACTGACTCATATCTCCCCGCATATGACTAAATAACAATTGGACCCATTACTCCACAAAGGGACTAGATTAAACTAATAGATATATATAGCTCCTCCATCCAGTTCTCTATCTCTACATCCAAAACACTACCCTCAAACTTAACAAAACTATGCCACTAAAAGGCAGACAAATCCCACTAACATGCCTTATCCTACTATGTCAGGTCAACCTTCCAAAAATCAACTATATAAGCTTATTGTAAAATAAATTATTTATCCACATGTTGGTTATGAACATGAGCCATACCTAAAATGAAGAAAATAATTTCTTATGCTCATTATTAAAGAATTTTATTTAGATCCATTTTAATTCATTTTATTCATTTTAATCTTCCCAAGACAACCCAATTCCAAAAATAACACAAGTCAAGATGTTGCATGTAACTATCTTAGGTCTCTAACCTGCAAAAAAGTACACCTCAATTGGTTGTTAAATAGGCTCAGAGTTTTTCCATTAGATCAAAGGGTCCCTAAATTCCCATGTTCCAGCCAGTATCTCGGTCCTATTTCATGCACCAAGGTCAACAAGAACTATTTCCATTCCAACACATTAAATAATCACACTTAATAACTCAAAACTCTATCCTATCTCTCAAATATAAACTATGATACAACTATATCATGAACCCCTCCCTCAAAAGATACTACAATGAGGGGAGAGATATTATGTCCCCAAGTCCCTCCACCAGTGGGCCTCAGGTTGGAGACTAGCATTGAGGGTATAAAAATATCTGGAAATGGGAGGCATTACACTTTATAATAATATAGGATTAGAATATAAGATGAATCATACACAAAAAAATCTAGGGAATAATATAAAAATAAACCAAAACCACCCCACATTAATGTATAAATAAAATTGGTACAGATAAAAGTCTCAAAAGTAATACCCAAAAGAAATGATACAACAACAACACAACAACTATCCAAGGTCCAAGATAATAATTTCATACATGGTCCAAATAATTCTATTGGAAACCTATAAATAGTTTTATATACATAGGGTTAGAATACAAGTACACTCATTAGAAAAATAAAAGTCTCTTGTGCACACTTGAAAGAAGAGTACTAATGCACCCATGAGAAAATGGAAGAACCAATAACACCTATGCTGGTCAACTATCCACCCCAACCTCACCAATGTATTCTCACCAAATAACACAAACCCAGTACCATAATATAACCCGATTCACATAAATAATAGGTGCCCACACCACTTTCCTACTGGTATTCTACTCTCACACCCCAATATCACACTTCTTGGCACTACCATATTTTTCATAAACCAAACCACACCACAAGTATGGTATCATCACATCATGCCCGTAAATACCTGGGATCAATGACCCATAAGCAGGACCACATAACACCTCACCCGAAAACACATGGGCCATTAGATAATTTCCATAACCAGAGTAGTAGGGTATAATGAACATGAAGAACATCAACCTCGTTCCCTCATCCTACCATTTATGAACCCCACCATAAGCCACTGCATCCCATATCATCCCACCCATAGACACCTGGTATACATCACATATTTCCCAAAGACACTTGGGATCACCACCCCATAAGCTTGACAACCTCACATTTCAACAAATAACACCTAGGTTATCACAAAAACCATATAGTGCACAATTAGACCTCTGACCAACACAACATGTGCGATAACTACAATTCATAGTAGGGTGATTGGGAAAGGGTAGGTACTCGACCATCTGTCCAGCTCACAGGATGTCTAGAAAAAAATCCAACGTGTGAGTATACGGGTGTCATCATATAATGATCAATGTGGTTGAGGTGATTATAAAAATAAAAAAGAATAAAAAAGTATATAAATACAATTATACATAAGACCAACCTATTAGTTCACAAAAAAATACTAACCTGATCACAACAACCCAACTATCACTACCACCTATAAATTCATGACAACATAAAAACCAAAATCCACATATCATACCACTAACCAAATCCATTATCCATCACATTCGATTCATTATTAAGAATCAATCACAATTTACCACATAGAAAATAATTTATTTTTTCATTAATCACTTCTATACCATTAACATAAACAACCCCCATAAATTCTAAACATTAGTAAAAAATTATTCCATCATTACCTAGGAATCTTTCACATCACAACCTCACATTAAAAGTAGCCCATCATTTCCAATACACCATCTTCTCATGTCCCCACAAGCTTGGACAAAAAACCACTTCCTCATCAAGCCAAAATCATGGCCAAACAATAACCACCTCACTGCCCTAAAAGAAATGACATATACCAACCACTTAACCGCTCCAAAATCAAATCCAAATAACATCCTCCTCACCACCCCAAAAAATCAGAACCCATAAACAACCATCTCACCAACCCAAAATTATAACCAAACAACAACCACCTTATCACCCCAAAGCATATCCAAAAAACTCACCCCTTAGCCCAAAATAACATCACAAACACACATCACCACCCCAAAATCATGAAAACACATCAAAAAACATCAAGATAATTTTATAGATTTAACAAATGGGATTGTTTCAAATTCATATATATTTTAGGGGCATTATCACACAAGCCATAATCCTGCAAAAACCATCTTATTATCCAAATATAAGTGGTTAGCCCATTTCCATTTTAGGGTGATATCACAATAATCACAATATACAAAATAGTCACAAAACATATATTCTATTGCTAAAAAAGACCCCCAAAACCAAAAATTTAAGTGGGTAATCAAGCCCGTACAATCTTTTATAAAACAATAATATCAATGTTTTAAAAGAATGAAAAAAACCTTTTCCCTATACCAATTTCAATTAATCTAGTTCATTATATTTAATTAATTCATAAAAACCATACCCTATAGATAAACAAATTAATCCCATTATTTAGGATAAAAAAATAAAGAGAAACAAGATATTACCTACCTCAAAGAAGCTTTGCTGACTCATTATGTACTATAGGGAGAAGAAGAAAAACCCTCAAACCAAAACCGCACACTAAATACCACAAATCAACCTATATTACACCATTGGATCATAAAAACTAAACCAAAATCATTCCCTAAACTAGAAACACATCACAAAAGAGAATCCCTAAGATTATAAGGAATGAAAACCAAGGGGAAAGAGGAATAACTCACAATATATTGCCAATAGGGATCCATAAGAACCAAAGAACCAAAGAGGGGGGAAGGGTGCTAGATTATCCTCTCAGGGTTCCTATGGATCATCCAAAACTAGCGAGAATTAAGTTTATCCAAATTAATAAGACTCATATGAGAAAAAGAAATTAAAACCAGGAATCCTGTTGGTTTCACGTCATTTAAATTTTACATGGTGTTTAATCCTAGGGTTTTCCAATAATTCCATATTTATCTAAAAAATTAGTCCCCTAATACATTATTTAATACATATTATGAATTAAAATTACATGATGTGTAATTTATCTCATGGGATCCCCCACTACAAATTCACAATATGTGAACTCACCAGCTGTACATGCCATGAAACACAAATTCATATCATGTAAACAATACATAACATGTATTTCTAGATGCAGCTCAACTAAAACTCTAGGCTCTAAAAATAACTCCCATTACCTCCCCCAAACACCTCCAATCACAAAAACTAGCAATGTAATATACTAGGAAGGAATGTAATATTAATGTTCATCCCATTTTACTTTAAATTGCATTGAATAATCTCTTATAATTTCTATGAGTGTCTAAATGATTATTTTAGATTCGAAATCGATTTGGCGGTGATAGGTCATCCTAAAATTCAATTTTGTATTCAGATCATATTGATGAATCATCCAAAATTTAGATGTTTTTTTAGAAAAGGTGGTGCCTCAGTCAATGAAAAGGGAAAAATTTATTGAATATTGAAAAAGCAAGTTACAAGAGTATGAAGGACAAATACTTATTAAAATATTTCCCATAAAATGGGAGAAAATAACCAAGAAAATCATCCTGCCAAGTAATGTCCTGGTTTACCCCCTTGTTTACAAGACCATCAGCAACCATGTTCACTTCACGAAAGGAATGAGTGTTAATGTAGTTGATTTTGGTGAGTGAATCAAGGTAGTTCATCCAAAAGGATGTGAGAGGTAGGTAAGATGCACCACCCCTTCGAAATATCTTGTAAAATAGGGGTTGAATCACTTTCAATTAAAATATTGTTCCAACCTTTATGAATGGAAAAGTCAATGGCATGGATCACACCCATAATCTCCACTTTTAGAGATGAGGCTATACCACATCTACCAAAGAATCATCCCAGACACCTTCCAAGATATTATTTGAAAATGGAACCACATCCTGAAGGTCCCAGATTTCCTTTTAAGGAACAATTGACATTCACTTTGATCCATCCTAGAAGCAGTGCTTTCTAGAATACCTCAAAGGTTCATTGAGTCTATCTGTAAGAACCAAAAACCCTAATCTAGTGTAGGATCTCAAAGTCACCAACCTTGTTGTCACAATGAGCTTTCTGAATCAAGGCAGTATCCTGGATGGCAATGAGAATCCATTTCGTACCTCCATTATCATTGAGTGAGGAAGTATTAAAAAGAATATTATTTCTATCATACTAGATCACATGAAGAAGTTCAAAAACCATAATCGTAAAAATATTAATTATTTTTTGAGAAGATTTAACATCAACAGAATGATGCATTTGAGAGCTGATAGAATCAGGAAGTAACAGTATGCAACCAAAAATGTCAAGAATGTAATTCCAAAGAGCTACATCTGAAACATAAGAAAAAAACAAATGGTTTGCATCCTCTCTGTGTCGGTTACACAAATGACATCTAGAGAAAATATGAATCCCAAAATAATGCAGGAAAAGCTTTAGTGGAGAGTCAGTTATAAGAAATAGGCCAAATAAGAGTAAATCTCAAGGGCTTAATCCATGGTATGATAAAATATTTCAACCAATTTAGTCTAGAGTTAGAATTTATGAAATTTTGATTATAAAAACTCTTGGAATCAAGAACACCATTATAAGAAGGCACACAAATGAGAAAATCCTCAGAGTTGGAGAAAGGATAATTTTCCATAACATGAATGATGTTGTTAGAGAGGTTGATGTCATGAGAGTTAATGGAATCCCTAATAGTGGAGTTGGTATTATCCAGAAGAGTATTTGGGGGAATCATGGAGATTAAGGGCACACCAGTCTAGTTGTCAAGCCAAAAATTCATGGAGGAGTTTTTACTAGCCATCCATCTAAAATGGTTCATAATGCCGATGAAGGATTTCCTAATGGATGGCCAGATAGAAGATGTAATGTAGTTTGAATTTCTATTTATAAGCTTAGGGATGAATATTTTATAGAGAAAAGTAGTGGAATTAGAGTTATTATAAAGTAACCTCCACGTCATCATAGCTTGAAGCGCATCATTAAAAAACAGAAGATTTTTTATTCCAAGGCCACCATTGTCCAAAGGCTTACAACAAGTGACCCAAGGAAGGGTCACAATCTTCCATTCAATTGTACTACCAAAATTTAGAAGTGATTATTTGATCGTGATCCAAAAAGATTGAAAGTGATTCCCTAGAAAGACTCACCACTTCCTTTACATATATTTTGGTAAGTTGTCCAATAGAGAAATCTTCCCAAATTGTGCTATAGTGGCCAATATTGGTGAGTAGATCCACCAAAAAACATATCACACTATTTTATTTGGATATATTTGAGATACCATTTAAAAATTCCATAGTGATGTTCTCCGATTTCTATATTAGTATGAGGAATGGTTGTATTATCCCTTTTGACTTATATTAATCTTCTTCTACTTATTGACAAACCAAGCACTTTATTGTATAATAAGCGATCTCATTCCTTATGTTGTATCACCAAATGTGCTATCAAAGATCATAGTATATTTTGGTACATCTAGGATTGAAGAATAAAGATGATCTATGTCCATTATCCAATATTAGTTTATTTATCTTAAGTGATGAAGGCACATATAGTATATTACCAAATAAAATGAGTCCATCTTCATTAATATTGAGTTCATGAAGCTTACCCTCCTTCACTATATTCAACTACTTTTGAAGATCCATGCCACCCATTTGGGCCTCCTTTATCCTCTCTTGGATAGATGGTTGAAAATCATTTGGGAAAGGATGTATGTATTCTCCATTATTATTATTTCCACACCCATCCTTTTCATATCCAACAATATAGGTTATTTCTTAGTTTTCATTATGGATAGAGTAATATATTCATTTATTCTAAAAGAATCAACTACCTTTTTCACCTTTTCTGGATGTCAGTTAATTGATAAATTATAGACCTTTATTAGCACTGATCATATTCACTGACACATGTTGGTCTATTTATTTGGGAATACAAACTTTAAAATTTGGTGGTCTGTGTATATATCACATTTTTCACATAATGATTGTTTCTCTATATCTTTAGAGAAAATATGACTATAGCTAACTCTAGGTCATGAGTAGGATAATTATATTCATGAGGTTTAAACTATCTAGATGCATGATAATTCACTTGTTTTATTTTTAATGAGTAAAACTCCAGGTTATTTTTAGTAATAATAACTAAAAATAAAAAATACTTCTCCATTATAGGGTAAGGTTAGCATAGGCAAACTAACCAAACTCTTCTTTAGTTCATTGGAACTTTTTTTACCCTCCTTTTTCCAAATAAACCTAAGTCCCTTTCGAGTTATCATGGTTAGTAGATTTTACTTCCATGAAACTTTTTCCAAAAACATTATATATTATCCCACTATACCAAGGAAACAATGAATATTGGCTGAATTAGATGGACGTGGCCACTCCTCCATGACCATTTTCTTGGATGGATCCACTGGATTCCCTCACTTGTCATGATGTTCCCCAATAATTCATCATTTTGTAACTAAAAATAAATTTCATTAAATTTACCAAAAAAATATCCCTTCTTAGAGCTTGTAATATAAACTATGGATTATTCTCATACTCGTCATGAATTTTTGAATATATCATAATATCATTAATAAATACCACAAAAAATTTATCAAGGTAATATTTAAAGACTCTATTCATCAAATCTTTAAATTAGGAAGGATCATTAATCGATAAAAAGGGCATAAAAAATTCATAATGCTTATATCTTATTTCTATGTAAGTCTTTGGGATATATTATTTCTTGACCCTTAACTGATGATACCATGATCGAAGGCCCATCATGGAAAATAGTTGATCCCCATGAATCTGGTTGACCAAATAATCAATACTTAGAAGAGGATATTTTTTCGTTATTGTGATCCCATTAAGTTATACATAATAAATTCATAGATTCATTAATTCATCCTTTTTATTTATAAAGAAAATAGGTTCTCCCCAAGGAGACACACTTAGTTGAGTGAAAAAATTCTCAGGATAATCTCTATGTTTCTTCTTTAATTCCTTGAAATCCACTTATGGAATTCTGTATAGGGTCATTGATATTGGCTTGGATCCATGTATGAGTTCAATAGAGAACTATACCTATATTTATATGGGATTTTCTGGTAACTATTCAGGAAATAAATAACTGTATTCTTGAACAATGGGTATGTTTTGTATCTTTATAATTTTATTTCTTACATTTCTGTACCAATAATTTCCATAAAGATTTCTATTGGAGGTGCTTCTAGAAGGATTTTAATCTAGAATATCTCTCATTAAATAATAACTCTAAGTTTTCTATTCAAGACCACAAAATTTACATTCTTTTATAGTTGGTCTTCCCATTATCCTTTGAGAGATAGTGCATACCTAGTATATTATCTAATTTCCCCATGGGAATGACTACTATGTATGTGAAGATATTGTACTCACCGATGTTGAGACTAGAGTTTCTATACACCTTTGATTCTTGGATAATTCCTTTTGGAGTTTTAACAAAAAACACTAATTCTAGTAATTTTGGGGTTGATTATACATTCTCTAAAAACTTGGATGAAATAAATGAATGAATAGAACTGGATTCAAACAAATAACTTGCTGGCTTTGAGAGCAAAATGATTATTCCATCCACCACATCATTTGGAGATTATAATTCAGTCATTGTGGTTATAAAAGCATAAAATTTATCCCCTATCCAATTATATTTTTGATAGTGGTTACCTTCCCTTATCTTTTGATTCTCAAATTGATTTTAAAAGATTATAAGATACCCACACTTAAAGTATTGAACTTCATGATTTGCTCGCACTATATTCCCATTTTAATTTTTATTGAGATGGTAAAGATCATACTAAATATGATAATTCTAAGATATATGGACATATGATCCACACATGTATAACTATAAAATCCTAAGAAAAAAATTACCTATTTTATCCCCTTTCATGATCAAATTTCAACCGTGAGTTTGTCTCCATTACTCTATTTTTTTCATTAAACCTCTATAACCATTGTGTCTCCTGAAACTTTATTTTTACCATCAAAGAATTATGTACTATCTACTAATAAATTTTGTAATGTTTATTATCTATATTAATATGTATATGGGTTCTCACTCTACCAAATAACCTATGAACCTTACCCTTAAGATACATAACAAAGATAGAGGTATATCGAGAAAGTCATGTAATGTTCATTTTATAGCTTCTGATTGATTCATTTTCCTTATAAAAAAACTCTAATAATTACTTCTCCATTTTAATTCTCATAGAATGAAGTATTCCGACACCATAACATCAATCTCCCCTCTTGTCATATTATTTTTAATTGGTGACCACCACTGATCAAATTCTCATTCTAATCAGTATACTACTGAGATGAATTTTTCTAGACCAGGAAAACATAATAAAAAAACTATATTTTCTATAGTGGTAATCCATTTTTTGATAATTAATAGATCAATATATCCCTTAATGGATGGTGTTATTTTATGCAAGAAGTACTAAATAACATTTTTTTCTATTTTATGTGAGTCTAGATTCTCAATATTATTCAGGTTATTATTCATAACCCGAGATAGTTAATTTCTTATCCTCATGAAGTTTTATATCCCATATTCTATCATGTTAAGAAGGTTTTCAGTGAATCATATATTACACTAATAATTTTTGTAGTTTCTCCTATTTTCCTATATTTTTCTAAATGAAGAAAACCTTAGAGAGAAACATGCAACTTTTAGTAATATTTTAATTCTAAATGAGGATTAATTTCTAAAATAAACTAATTAAATATGTAATTACATCAATATCCAATAATAATAATTATTTTTTATATATATACTTTGAAATGGATCATAAAAATCATGTGATTAACCAAAAACACCCCCTAGGAGTGTCAAACTGGGTGTAAATCAATGCCTATTATCATGCACTAGGTGAAGATTGAGTCAAATCCTAATACAACCTTTTGGGGTATATTTCCACTAAGTACAACTATGAGAGAGCCATATACAATTTTAGCATCCAGAATGGAATTTAATTTATTTGAAATAAATTATTTAATACTTTACCAAAATTCCTATTGAATCTATCCTTTTTATTACATAAATTTTCATTATGTGAAACAAAACAAAGTATCTTTGAAAGTTTAGTTTCATGAAATTACGAACATAATGAATGAAAATATAAAACATTATTCTAATCAAATCAAAATTATTCTTCAAGGATTAATCCTATGATACATTTTCTACATCTCATAACCTAGGGACATACAACAAAAGAAATTGGGGAGAATGAGGCATAGTAGTGGAATAAGAAAGATAAACACATAACATGAGATCTTGAGACATATCAGTGAGAATATAAAGCATAAAAACAAGGAATTATCAAGATATATAACATAATAATAAGAACATTAATCATAAAATTGAAATTTGGCTCTAAAATTTAAATTATACATTCATAAACATGTCACTGAGGTGTTATAAATGAAAATTACCAAGGCTATTTAGTAAGGTATCATAAAACATATAATCTATAGAGATTAAATTCTTTACCTATTTCATTGGAGTGATATTAGGGTGAAACATTCATATGTATCAATTTTATTGTGATCCACATAGATCATAAAAAATAATGTCATTAATAACCCATGGTGAATAAATAATGGAGGTTTTAATCAAAATCTTGGTACATAAAAGAGTATAAAGACAAGATCATTACGTTATTTTTATCTCCTGAAAGTAAATGTGGGATTCATCTATATAAGTACAAAAATAAAAAAGTAATTTTTAAATAAATTTGAATATCCATTGAAAATAAATTAGGTTTGGGTATTCAAATAAATTGAAAAGATAATTTCTCATGTAAAATAGGAAAATTTCAGAAGAAAATTCGGTAGCATGACGAGTATAAAACATGGTTTTAGAAATTGATAAAATAGAATGGGAAAAGGGTATACTATTCATAAAATACACTTATTCAAGTAATGTTATAATATAAAGTTTACAAAAGAACTTATTTCAGAAATTATAAGACATACCATAGGAAAAGGGAACTTGAATAGAAAATAGAATTTAAGATTTCCATTACCTTGAAGATTTGTTCCAAAAACAAGAGGATGGAATATTGGGGGCTTGAGGACACATTTCCGGGACTCATTGGGAGGAAAAATTACTATAACTTATTTTATGTGGATTGGGAGTGAATGGAAATAGAGAAATGGCTAGATATTTAAAGGATACATGGATGATTTCTTTAATATTTTCTGAATATAGGTGTTGGAAAACTAGGTTTTATAAAATGAAACCCAATTAGCTTACTGATGGGGTTTTCTCTTGGTTTTGGAAATTTGGGACACATTTCATGATAATTTAATCCTATAGAACCAAACACCATTATTAAATACATCTTTTAGTACATAAAAGTAGATATTCCATTGAGTAATGTTTAAAAAAAATCAAAATTTCCAATTTAGACTTTAGAATGTAACTTGTTTTTTTAAAAGCTGAATAAAATCTATTAAAATAATTAATATTAATAAAATAAAATATTTTAGGTCATGGATAGTGTTTATTAAATTATTAAATAATTATTACATAAATATGATGTCATAAAATATATAGAAACCCTAAAAATTTATTTTTTTACTATTCATGAAAAAATGTATTTTAGAAAATTTTTATAAATTAAACCTATCCTAATTTAAAAATGATTATTTGAAAAATGATGTTTATTATATCATTATATTTCTCTATATATAATAATTTTAACATTTAAATTTACAAACCCTTATTCATTAAAAAATAGAGGTATTTAAGTCATAATCAAAATTCTGAGAATTTTAAAAATTCCCTAGGATATAACAACATTATTTTATCATTTAAATTTAAATAAGAGCGATTTTAACATAATATTTAATTAAAATAAATATTATTCATAATACCATAATTTATTATAGAAATTTATATCTTGTTTGAAAAGTATAGTTTCTGTCTGAAAAACTAATTTTTCAAATTTTGTCTCAATTAAACAAATATTTTATTATTCAAAACTACTCTTAAAATTAATTCATGGAATAATATTTTTGTTTATACAAAGTAATTTAAACTTTATGTAACTAATGTTTTCACAAGTAACCACTTATTCCACCTTCATACACCCTAAGGGTAAGGTGTGTGATGGTGGTAGTCTCATGGGGTGCCTTGGCTAACATTGTTCGGGTGTTAATATCCACTAACTTGAAATCCCCATGTAGGAGATTTTTTTATACCTTCAATTGTTGAATCTTAGCTTGGGATAGTTCAAGGGAGAACCCTAATGACGAAACCTACCTCCCATGTTCTGAAAAATGGGCTTCATATGAAATGACTCTATTGGTTGACACCATCACTTCGCCTTTATGAATTAATTATCTTTCATCATTACTAGTAATAAAAACTAATTATAACATTAAAATTATGACCAATGGGTATAGTTAAAAATGGTCAAAATTTCAAATGGTTATATAGACTAATGGTCATAAAACAGTCAAATGGTAATGGCCACATTTCACATTATACATTATAAATACCTCTTCATTATTTCATTCAATATGAACTATAATCATTTTCTATGATCATTATTGGTTTACTCATATTTTTTTTTATTTTTTAGTGTTGGTCATGGGGAAATGATTCTTATGTATTGGATAAATCCAAGTTTTTCCATTTGGTGACTAATTTATCGATCATTATTGAAGAGATTTGGTTTTGTTGTTTATAACTTAATATAACACATATTTTCTTAGGAAAAAAATATCACTTAAAAAAATTCTAGGTCATTACTTTTTTCCCCCATTAAGAAATGTTGTCATTGAAATTTTAAATCACTATCTCAATTGAGAAAAAATGAGGGTACTTTGACTTAGTTATTTCTTATATCTTTCAAGTCACCTATTCAAACATATGGTTTCACCACAACACTTTTTCAATGTGGGTAGTCTTGTTGTGTGTATTCTTTTCTTCACGGTCCAAGATCTCCATAGACTCCTCCTCATAAGAGAGTTCATGTTCCAGTTGTACCACCTCCAAATTTAGTACATGTGAGGTATCATGTATATAATTCCTTAATAGAGATATGTGGAATACATCATGAACTTGATCATGATTTCTTGGAAGTTCTAGCTGATAGGTCACTGATCCTATGTGATCAAGGATCTCATAGGGGGCAATGTACCTGGTGATAAGATTCACTTTCTTCTGAAACTGCATGACTCTCTTCAATGGTGATATTTGAAGGAAACCTTTGTTACCAAAATAAATCTCAAAGTACCTTCTATGGTTGTCAGCATATATCTTTGGTTGAATCTCTACATTTATTATATGTTTTTGGATGGAATAAAAAATTTCTGTCATCTCTTGCACAATATTGGGCCAGAGTAGCTTTATCTCACCAACATCATCCCATCAAGTAGTAGTTATACATCTCTTCCGGTATAGTGCATCATATGATGACATTTAAATACTCGATTGGAATCTATTACTATATGAGAACTCAACCATTGGGTGGTTATGATCCCCTCCACCTTTAAATTTCATTGATAAAGTTCTTAGCATGTCCTCGAGTGTTTTAATAGTTTTTTCAGATTGGACATCAGTTCGGGGGTGATAAGCCATAATAACATTAAAATTAGTAGTCATATAATGGTAGATACATCTCTATAATTTCGATGTGAACCATGGATCATGATTAGAAATTATAGAAAGTGAAACCCTATTCAACTTCACAACTTCCTTTACACACATATTGGAAAGTTGTTCAAGAGATAAGTCTCCCCAAACAGTGATGAAATGGGCATTCTTTGTGTATCGGTCCACTATAACGCATATCACATTATTTCATTTGGATTTTCTTAGGAGTCTAGGGATGAAGTCCGTAGTGATATTGTCTCACTTCCAAATTGGTATACGTATTGGTTGTAATACCCCTTGAGGAAGTTTTCGCTCTTCCTTCAGTTGTTGACATACCATCCATCCAATTTTTTTTCATTTTCAAATAAAACCACTTTGAGGATAAGTGTTAACCAGTTACAAGCATACCAATTCAAGGATCACAAACCATTAGACAAACCACCTAACCACAAACCGTCTAACAAAAACCAAAACCACCCGCAAGAACAAAAACTTCAAAATTCAAACTTACAGTAGCCGCCACTGCGCTACAAGCCACTAAAACAAATTATCCAGATTCAAAATTCAAAATCAAATGGAAATGATGACTGGTGGAACCTCCCATCACGCCTTGAGTCGCGAGAACAACCGTACACCAAAAAACCAAACCCTCCATCACTTTCATCTTCACTAGTAACACCGGCGAGAGCAGCCCGCTAAAACCAGTATGCCGACGAGACACACCACCCGCCAGAAATACTCATTGCTGTTGAAACAAAACCATGAAAAAATATGAAAAGAACCCAACAATTGAAGTGGCTCCACAAAACAACCAAGAACATGCCTAGCATAGACCCGAAGATAGAGAAGAATCCATTGCGAACAACGCCTCCTGGAACGTCGTCGAATGCTCAAACTACACATCCCAAAACACCGTGGAAACCATCACTCAATTCCAACTGGGAGAAGAGTATTGGTATCCTAGTTCCACAGCAGGAGAAAAGCAACGACATCAATCCAAAAACGTCCCATGACCAGTATCCTCTGCCATCAAAACCACCATCAATTGCAGAAGGCAAATAAACCATTGTTTTCCATTGGAATAAACATTGAAAGCCATCCACACTACAATACAGAAAACCAATAACCCTAAAACATAATTAAAACAGAAAAACCACAATGAAGGGTATCGTAAAGCAGCGAAGAGAGGGTGACAAAGAAGAAAACTGAAGAGGGAATGTCAAGAGCAGATGGGAAAAGAAAGGATGAGGGGAATGGACTCACCTAATGCCACTACCAAATCCAAGTTGCCTAAGATCCATCGAGTTTAACCAAGTGGGGTTTATTCATGATGGGTTCAACATCAATGGTAATAGCCGCATCGGTTGAAGACCAAGAAGCAGAGGAGACAAAATAAGCCACCTAGGAGGGAAAAATGCACCAGGGGGAAGATAAGGGGAGGAAAGAGGGAGAAGGAGAACCGCACCGGAGGAAATGACTCACGATGAGGGGGGAGCGGCGGTGCTGGGATGGAACCCTAGTGTGAGCGGGAGAAGAATAATGAAGTCCCCTATAGATTTTAGTGCTTCCAATATGTTTAGAGAATGTTAATATATTAGATTCATCCATCAGTTATTTATTTAAATACAAATTATATGGAACACATAACCTTGTACAAGATTTTAGTACACTTTCATGATTAATATTGATCTCTGAAAACATCACATTATTTATCGCCCCAATATTATTTTTTAAGAAAGGATCTTCTCTTTGATATTTCTATATCTTATGTATTAATGATGGTTGAGAAATCATTTGGGATAGGATTGATGATATACCTCTTCTCATGATTCCCATGTCCAATATTATTAGGTCCTTGATCAATGGATATTCTTGAATCCTCATCATTTCTATCACAATAGGGTCTTTACCACTTAATGCATCAGTAACTTTGTTTTCTTTTCTAGGTTGATCATGTATTGAATAGTCATAGTCTTTAATAAGTTCCTACCATCTCTTTTTTATCATGTTAAATTCCTTTTTGTGTTAAAATATACTTTAATATTTTTTTGGTTTGGGTATATATCACAATTCTACCCATAAAGATAGTTTCTGTTTATTTTTAAAGAAAAAATAACTGAAGCTAACTCCAGGTCATGGGTAGGATAAGTCTTCTTATGAGGCTTTAATAGTTGTGATTCACAAGTAATCAAATTATAATTTTTCAAAAGGACACACACGATCCATTTTTAGATATGCATCGATATAAATAAAAAATACCCCTCTAATAGAGGGTAGAGTTAACATAGGTAAAGTAACCAATATCTTCTTCAGTATCAGGAGACATTCTTCACAATCATTAGTACAAATTTATTGGGACCCTTTTTTGATTTATCTTGATTAGAATATTATAATGTTGTGAATTTTCTTTCTAAAACCTTCTATAATGTCTTTATAAAGCAAGTAAACTATGATTCTCAGTTACTCTTGAAGGAAGAGGACACTCCTCTATAGCTTCATTCTTCACAGGGAAAACTGAGATTCCATCATTAGTTAAAATGTTCCCCAAGAATGAAACTTTTGGTATCTCGAATTCACATTTTCTATTTTTTCCTAAAATATTCTTCTTCCTCAAAGTTCCCAAAATAACTCTTAGATGATCCTCAGGCTGATCGTGATTTTTTAATATATTATTATATCATGAATAAAATATGCGATGAAATTTTCAATGTAGTTCATAAGAAATATATTATTAGAATCCATAAATATATTAGGAACATTGGTCAAGAAAAAGGGAATAAAAAAATCATAAATCCCATATCTTATTTGGAAGGAAGTCTTTGGAATATCTTATTTATTCACCCTCAATTTATGATACACAGATTGGTTGTAAATATTAGAGAACAATTGATCCCCATAAATCTAGTCAATTAAATATTCAATCCTTGGTATTGGGAACTTATTCTTCAATGCGATCCCCTTATTTTCTCTCTAATCAATGAATAACAGCATTGATCCATCCTTCTTCTTCAAAAAGAGAATAGGTTCTCCCTAAGGAGAAACACATGGTCGAATAAATCCCTTCTCCCAAAGATATTTAAGTTGTTTATTTAATTCTTCTAACTCTATATTTTACATTCCATATGGGGTATTTTATATCATCTTGGATCCATGAATGAGTTTAATGGAGAACTCTACCTCTCTTTATGGTGTGTTATAGTTAACTCATCAGAAAATATGTCAATATCTTTCTAAATTATAGTAACTTTATCAATATTTATAATTTAATTTCCTTCTCCTTAATCACTGATCATCACATTAAACAAGTTTATGGTAGGTAATTCTAGGAAAAGAGCATGCTGGGCTATCTCTCCTTTGAAAATGACTATAGGTTTTGAATTTAAGACTATAGAAATTTACTTTCTTCCAAAGTTGATATTAGAATTATATTTTTATATCTAGTGCATCCATAGTACAGTACCGAATTTTACCATGCGAATGACTACAATATTTTTTATGAGTTTGTACTCACCAATGTTAATAAAATAGTTTCTAAACGCTATTGATTCTAGGATAATTTCTATATTAGTCTTGATTGGTAAATCTACTTCTAGAAGTTTAGGCTTTGATGCTATATTCCTTAGAAATATTGATGAAATAAAGGAATGAGTAGAACAATAATCAAATAAAGTACTTTTTAGATTTCAAAATAAAATGAGAGTACCTTCAAAGACATCATTCAGATAGTTCTAGAAAACCACCCTAAACCCACTGTTTTACACCATGTGTATACCCTCAAAAAATGGTGGGTATAGACTATACCCACGGTTTGAAGATCTCTGGATGATGGAGGCATCAATATAGATATATAACCATATTTTATATGAAAAATATGGGTATAGGTCATTGAGACTCTATAATACCCAGAGTTTGAAAAACCATGAGTATAGATTATCCAACATGGATCCTATACCCATGGTTTTGAGAATAATGGGTATAGGTGGATGCCTGTATTTGGAAGAAGCAACATCACCACATCTTCCTCCATATCCTGAACCTATAAATAAAATAAAATATAGAATATACATTCAATGTAGTAAAAATATTTTTTTATTTAGAATTCAAACAACAACTTGTAGTAATTTTCAAACTATATAAAATACTAAAACATACATATACATCCATACAATTAAATAATTCAAGTCATTTATGAACGTAAACAAGTCTACTTTATGCTAAGTAAAACAAATAGTGGGGATAAATATCTACCCCATAACCAACATCAGCATCACCATCAGAAACATCACCATAACCATCAACAACGCCATCATCACCATTCCCAATATTATCATCACCAACAACATAATCTAGAGAAACAACTGTATCAATTGGAGACACAATATATCAACATCATAATCACCACTACCTTCATATCGATCAGCACTTGGAACCTCATTTCTATCACTTGGGGTATCATTTAATGAGTTAATTTATTCCATATGTGAATAAATATTAATAGCAGCCTCTGATGGAAGTGATTGATTTATAACTGACATAGATTTCATGAATTGTTTGGTGATCATCTTAGTCACTTAAAATTCCTGTTTACATATTTTTCTCTCCTATAAATGTATTTATTTTCCTCAACTACTTCTACATGAGTACATTAAAGATCAGGGGTCTGAGTGGCTTGATAGTAGCCCTATGAGGATTAATACTTATAGGGGATGAGTTTTTCCCTAGTTGACATCAAACTCTCTCATGGTGCTCCTCGCTTAATACCTGACTCAAATGATCATTTGGCATGATGTTTTCACATTTTTTATCATCAATGACCTCCAAGTTATATTGTCGAAAATATAAAATATATATTTAATTATTAATTTATTACAAATATTTGAAATATAAATAAAAAATTATAATAATTTCTTGTATTTTCTTATTTACTACTGTTCCATAAATTTTATTTCTACTTGAGAAAAATAATTTTGCGTGAGGTATACGACCTTAGATACTCAATATATATTGTTTCAAATGACATTTATTAGTTTACACATATTCACAATATAAATTATTTATAATATTTATTAATAATATAAGGGAATAAATTTTAAATGAAGTAAAATATCACAAATTTAAACATGTGATAAACATTTATGACAAGGCCTAATGGCCAATTTTACTATATACCTAATGGACAATTGGAATCTAGGCCTAATGGAAAATTAGAACCTAGGACTAATATGCAAATTGGCCATTAGTTATATAGGAAAATTGTCCCATAGGAAAAGATTCCAATCGGCCATTAGGCCTAGAGTTCAATTGGAAATTAGTCAGAGGGGATAAATGGCCATTAGGCCTAGAGGCCAATTGGACATTAGGCCTGAAGGCCAATATAAATAAGGATATTATTTCAATTCAAATTATTGTTCTCAATGATTCTCATGACTGGGAATTATAGTGTTCTCCAATATGTGTAAATATGTCATTGAATCGTTTTTTTTATAATGCTTCTTAAGAAAATTCAATAAATGTAATAAGAATTAAATTTTATATGAAAACCATTAAATATTGTAAATAACATAAACTTTTCAGTATTCCAACATGTGTGAATATTTTTATATAGAGTTTTTGGATAGTTAGGGAATATGAGAACACCCTCTAAATTAGAACCAACTCTTATCATCTAACCAAAATATAATTCATACTTTTATGATCACTATAACTCCCTAAGGCCCATCAACCATGAAACTTTAGAAGCTTCACCACTAAGAAAGTTAAATTGACTATGAAATGGACATGTTAATTCATATAAACACAACAATAATATAGACATAAATTTATAAATTTTTCTAACCAATATCCTATTCCTTTTTTTCCTTGATGTCATTTCTGAGATGTATCTATGAGGGCGGTTCTGTCAGAATGATGTCACGATACTTGGATAAAGTGGCCATGTAACTTCTACAGTACCTATAGTTTTTACGTATCATATAATTTTATTAAATTATAATCCACAATTATCCGTGTTTGGAGATTCCAGGTTTCCTAAATATGAGTGCACCCACATCACGTACTAGAATATCCCACTGAATAAGATAATATGGAAAACAAGAATAATTATGTCATGATACAATAGGAAAAAAATTAAGTGATATAATTTGATATAGTTATATTAAAAAACCTAATTTAGGATACTAGATATGCTGTGACGAATTTGTGGGCTATCCTGGATCAGTATCCTCGGAAGGAAGTGTCTATTCTAATGCTTTCAACGGGTGATCTTCATGCACTGAAGTGAAAGATAAAGGAACAGACTCATCAGATGCTGGATGGATGATAGGAAATGGAGGAAGTTTAGACATGGAAAAATATGGGTAGTAGGCTTTATAATACATCAATGGATATAGATATGGTAAAGGTGTGAAAATTTATAGAGGTGATGCATTCATGGTATGGGAAGACGATTCTAAATGAGATGATGATGGAGGCATGAGTGGGAACATCCATAGAGGAGGTGTATACATGGTATTGGAATAAGTGGACAAATGAGAAGATTATAGAGGTATGTATGGGAACATACTTGGAAGATAAAGATAAGGATGGATAGGTGTGGTAGATGGGGTGTCCGATGGAGGGTCAGAGTGGGAACTGGTGTGATGGGTGCTCCGTCTTGGTCTAGAAGCATCCCCGCTTGGACCCATGCTAGTAGGTTGAGGAGTTCACCCTGGTGGAACAAAATTTATATATTTTTTTATTATGAATATGATAATGAAATTATATGTAATTCATAAGCAAAATATTTCAATTATTATACTCACTGAGGGAAGAGAATGAGGAAACCCACACTTTCACATCTATATAACAGGATCAAATAATCACTTCCTTTAAATTTCTGAAGTATTTGTCATAATTTTCAAAATAATGAAAAGTACATTTTCTATAAAATATTTTTAAAATTCATGAATACAACATAGAAGTCAAAGAAGGAATAAAAAATATCATAATATATTTTTAGGAACAATAATTTAAAACAAAGTTATACATTTTTTAAATCCCATTTTTAACAATTTTTTTTTAATTTTAATAAATTTAATTAAATGATACAAAACAAAAAAAAATAGTAAAATAAATATATTATTGAAAAATGAAACTAATTTAAATTAATTAAAGTAATACCAACCTATTAAAATCATTTCAAGGTAAACTAAATGAACTATGAGCATGTATGGTTGCTTCTTTACACTACTAATGACTACTTCAAGTTCAACATCAACTCTCATAATGGGATAATTTTATTCATCAAATAAAATATTTTTTTCAATACCAATGGGAGAATAAATGGTTGAAATTTCTTCCCCAGTATCATAAAAAACTTGTTTTTGGATTACTTCATTAATGATACCATAATTAGGTCTTATATGATCATTCACATAAAACACATGTTTTTCCATTGATGGAAAAATTTATGGTTAATTAGTATCTATGAATAGAATCATTTAATTAACTCTAAATACCCAATCAAAAATAAATGTACCATGTCATGTCATTGTATCAAACATTTACATTCCATCATAGTGACTCGACCTTGAGAGTAATAATCCAATAACAATATTTTCTGAAACATAATATAATTATACACATCTTCATATTATGACCAACCATCTGATGCAATGACATAATTTTTTTTGTAGTAGTTAACATAAATCCATCATGCTGTGTTCTCATTTTCACTGCTCAATCAGTTGTAAGAAATTCACACCCCTTGATTATTAAAGATTTCCATTCATGAACCAATGAATGGGGATCAAAATCGAATGCTCTTAATTCTTGATAAATAGAGTCAATAGATAAACTCAATACCTAAAATATATATGAATAATAATATTAAATGGATATATATATTTTATGTTAATTAATATAATGGTATTACCTATGATTTCAACCAAGCAAGAAACTCTTGCATATGAAAATCTTCTTTCCTTCTCAAAGGAAAAGAATAATTAACTCTAATTATAATTTGTTTATGTTTCCTATTAAATAATAATAATGAATGTATAAGTTATATGTGAAATTAAATAGTACAGGATAACATATAAATATCCAAATTATATACTTAATATAGTCATCAAACAAACCATAGTTAAACCAGACTGTGCGATGTGCCATATCATACTCTTCAAGGCTCAATGTATCCAATGTATATGACCCAAGTATTACTACTATTTGGAGAAGATATGAAAATGATGTCTCAATTTCCCCAATGTTCTCATCTTTATTTCTCATGGTATGGATATTTCTTGTGCTCACATTATAAAAATACATTTAAAAAAATAGATACATTCTTAATCTAGATAACATCCAATAATGGAACCTTTAGGATAATTCTTTTTCCCAACATAAGATTTCATTGTGCAAATATTTCTTTTAGTAGTATACATCAACTGAAAAGAAACTAGACTCCCAAGAAGCTTTTTAGTTTGAATATGAACTGCTAAATGCTGTATGTAGGTGAAAAAGGATGGAAGGAATTTATTCCAATTGAGACAAAATTAATGGCAGCTCTCACTGCATTTTTTATCAAGTACACTTTTATCACAAAAATATACAAAAAATGGAACAATAGAATCAAATTTTCCCTTACATTATTGGATATAAAATGAATAATTTCTATGGGGAAAATTCATGAATAATTAAGTGATAATCATGAGTTTTTATGGATTTTGGTCTCAAACTAATTTTGTTGAATCATTTAGATATGTTTCTATAATATCCACCATTAAAATTGGTATTCTAAAACATTTAGAGAGATTGATCTTTCTCTGATGGTGTCATCACATACTAAACACAAGGAAATTTCCATTTCTTCACCGATAAACACAAGATGAAGTTTTGGTTGAATACCCCAATCGAACAAGTCCTAACAAGATCATAAGTCAAATTTGGTCTTCCCCTTGATATTTAGAATAATTGAAATTAACATTTCAGATATTTTTTCTCAATGTCCACTGCGTCTAAACAATGACATAAAAAATTGGTAGGCCAATATGGAAACTCAAAAAAGATAATTTTTTTTCTAAATGTAAGTTAATCTAGAGTCAACATTCTTTCTCATTTAAGATTTCAAATCAATATTCCCTAATTAAAAACTGAAATCTTTCAATTCATTAAGCACATCACTTCTTGACATACATTGATGTGGTTGTTTTGGGTCAACGGTATTATCAAACCTCTAAGGATTCTTCCTGTATTGATGATTAATTAGAAAGAATCATTTATTACACATGAAACTAAATCTAAGATGATATTTAATTATTCTCAATTTTGTATTATTCCTATAAATATTACATGATAGTTTTCTCTTTCTTCTCTAACTGGACATCATTTTATAAGTAGGGAAATAATATATAGTCTATAGAAGAGAATCACATATTTGAAGTATTTATTTTGAATATGCATTGAATGTGTGCACACCCATATCTGAAATATTCTAAAATGTTATATTAAAGGTTTTATATAGACATCTATATCATTTCCAGGACTGGAGTGTTTAGATATCAGTATACTCAATAAATTGAAAGTTTTTCTCATAAAAATACATCGGGGAGATTATAAATATGAATAAAAACATGCCACATGATGTGATCAGTAAGGATATGACCAATTATATAAAAATCATTATTGGATAGACCCAATCTGAAATTATACACCTCAGTTGAAAAATCATGATGTTACACATCAAATGCCTACCATCCTAATCAATTGGTAGGATGAACAACACATAATTATATTTAATTATCTCAACATCATGACATATTATATTGGAAAATATTTTTACATACATGAATAGATTTTGAATCCTAAGAATTAGTGTAATGTGCCATAAGAATTTCTATGGCACATGAGATGGTGTTCTATCTAAATTTTCCTTCCATAAATACATACTAAATTCTTTACACTAATTAAGGTCATTTCTGTAACAGCCCGAGATTTTATGAAAAAATATTCTTTTTATTTTACTAATGTCTTGTGTTATACGCTACACCAAAAGGAGCTTGCACAACACGCATCCTTGACTTACCTTGCATTACACGCAATCGTAACCTTCCTCGATAGCGTGTGTGGTACGTAATCCTGAGTTTCGCGAAACAATGATATGCTATTAAAATATTATTAAAACTAGCCGTTATGAATAGTAATAACCACTTTTTAAATTTTAGAAATTTTAACTCTCAAAATGGACTTCATTTTTGGATTCGGAGTATCGAATTTAGCCTAAGGTGAAATTTTGGTACTTTTCGGATAACTTTCATATTCTGATGAATAGTGAAAATTACCAAATTATAATTAAAAACAACTTTTTTAATCGAAATAATTAATAGTGATAAATCATTAATTTGAGTGGTTTTAAAATATATTTAGAATATATTTTTACAATTTAATACAATTTTGGTCATTGGATGTAATTTCACATTTAAACCAGACATAAACAAGTGTCAATCTTTTGATAGATATTGTTTCTTAAAAACACGCTATTTGTTTTAACAGCGGGATTTAATTATAAAATTAATTAATGCAACATCTATGTTATGAATATGGTAAAATAGACTTCATTTTTGAATTCGGAATATGAAATATAGCTTAGGATGAAACTTTGGCATTGTTCTGAAAAACATCAATTTTTGATGAATAGTGAAACTACTAAGTGGTAGGTTAAAAACTGAATTTTGCATAAAACTTAATTTTACCGCTTCTGTGAATGGAATTTCGAAAATCCGAGAGACACAGTTAATATCAAGGACTAAAATGTGGTTCAATGAGACGAAAATAATTTTTGGTGAATAGTAACTTTTTACTTTTTTTTACCACGGTTAATAGTAAATAGGGTAACTAAGGGTAAATATGATATTACTATTACCCTAACACATGTCCTAATTCTATTGGACAAGTGTAATTCGACCAAAAACAAACTTAGGAATAAAATATTACCATTTAGGCCCACTTGGATTAGATTAGGACATTTATTATTAATTTATTTGAAGAAGGGTTAAAATAGTTAAAATCAAAGTTTAATAAGTAAATCATTTTTAATATGGGGTTATACATAAGATAAATTCGACTATAAATATTCATTAGAAAGATAAAAAGATTTCCTACATGATGGTATTTTATTTGTAATTTTTAGACATCAAATAATATAATTTATTTATGACACAAAAATGATGCAGTAATTATCTTATTAATGAAATATTGACATAATTGATAATATAAATACCAAAATAAATGTAATTTAAGACTTTTTATGAATTCCACTAATTTTCTAGGTTACTATGATATATTAGTGTTGATTTAATCAACTTGGTTCGAACATATAATTCTGTTATGACTTTCACAAAAATCATATATCAAATAGTGTCAAAATTGACACAAAATAGTTTTTAAATCAAATATTATATTATTAATAGTTATTTTATTCCTAAAAATCTAAGGTTCGGCCAAATGACTTAGATAAGGATACATGTATTAATAATATAAAATTTGGGGTTCGTTTGGCATGTTATAGTAAGTTTATTAACCATATAGTGAAAGAAAACAAAAAGACACGGTAAAAGTTAAATTATTTAACTTAGAGTTAAATCTAATTGATAAGGTTAATATAATACCCTAAACTTGTCTAAATCCTATTGGTTGATAGGATTTCGACCCATCCCCACTTTATCTTCGAAATAAGACCCTTTGGAAGCATTATAAACCTATTTTGACTTTAATATAAAATAATATTTTGAGATATTCCTAAGGTGCCCCTCTCCTCCCCTATAAAAGGACACCTCCTCCCCCTCCTCCTCACACCAATTTGAGCACTCAAGCTCGGAAAACCCCTGACAATTTATCCTCTCCACTTCCCTAGAAACATCCTAGAGGTTCTGGTCTTCCTCAAAGACCAATTTTAGTGCCCTAAGAGGAGGTCTCAAAGAGGCACTTCAAAGAAGAGGTAATTACCGTTACCAATTCTTTCATCTTTATTTCTTCTTCCACTTCTTCTTCTTAGGTTGTTTCATTATGAAG
The DNA here is from genome assembly GCA_963277665.1 of Viscum album. Classification (NCBI taxonomy): domain Eukaryota; kingdom Viridiplantae; phylum Streptophyta; class Magnoliopsida; order Santalales; family Viscaceae; genus Viscum; species Viscum album. The sequence goes on along the minus strand of OY728155.1, from coordinate 1,102,957,786 downwards.
TAATAACATCAGTATCACTCATATACTGATATGTTATTATAAGTATTAAACAACCCTATTTCACCATCTATCCATCCTAAGGAAAAAGAAATCACCGCGCGTGCGTACGTACGGAATACCGTCTCCACGCCGTGGTGTAATCTATTTTCCACCACCACCTTACATGGATGGGTATAATGGTGTAAAGAATAACTATACATAGTTATTACAACATCATATTGATTCTGATATATTGTATAATACACTCCAATTCAATTCAATATTTATATAAATGATATCATCGCTCGTGCGTACGTACGGAATACCGTCTCCACGACGCGATGAGATTCATTCTCCATGTTAACCATTTAAGAATGATTATAATGTATATATAAGAAATAATAATTATAAAGCTACTGGATTTATGTATATATATAAATATGTATGTCATCTACTTACTTCCATTTCAAGACAATAAGGAAAGAAAAACAGCGTTCATGCGTACGTACGGACTACCGTCTCCATGAACGGTGTTTTTTATTTTATTTATCTATCTATTATATATATATATATACTGAATATATATGATATATAAATCATATTTTATATTCTGGAAGTAATTAAATCATGATATAAGTAATAATAATGTCAATAACAACAAGTCAAAATACCTACGATAAAAGAAACGATTTTACCCAAAACGCTTCTTTAACATGGAATTTACAAAAGAACGGGTAATATAATGTCATAAGTGAACCATATGTGATATCATAACAATGAATATGATTCTGTAATAAGTCAATGACATTATTTAAATCATTATACAGGAGGTTCGGACACATACGAAGCAAATTGGACCTAAGGTAAGGGAAATATCACAATCTCATTTTTATCCGAGATTGTTTATTCGTAAGTATTTACTGGGGTGTATTTTATCATCCACATCCATGTTTCATCAATATTTAACATTATTTCCATCCACCTACAATTGTTTAAATCCATTTTTACCCTTCGGTGAGTTTTAGTAATATGTATGAAAGGAATCTTTTGTCGTTTTTCGTACGAGGTACTTTTTGACTTTTCCGACAAAAGTACGAAGAATGTTTTTTTAACTTATACGGCATGAATGGATTTTTAAAACATTATTTTCAAGAAACTTCCTTTACAAGTTTTCAAGTTTATTTTTAATCAACTTATTTTATTTTAAAATTGTATGACATGTTAAGAAAGGAAAAGTGTTTTTGAAGAAGAAAGGATATTTTCCTCAAGAACGGAGTTCAAGTATTTTATCAAAATTATTTTCCATCTAAGATAATAAAAGGGTTCTGTTTTTATCCCTAATATTACATTGATTTGAATATGTTGTGATGGAATTATGTTTATGAATTCCTTTATCTTATATGAATGGTTTTATGATGTCATGTTGTTTAAGAATCCCATTTTTATTACATGGGTTATGCAATGATGTATGATTTATGATTTTGTGGCACACATAAGTATGGTATCATTATGATATGGGTGGGACCTATATCTCCCTCCAATGCATTGGGTAAAGATTTTATATCTCATGAGATAGACATGGCTGGAATGGTAGGTTATACCGGTTCAGTGAAACAGGACTGAAATGAGGATTACTCGATTCAGAAAGGGACTTTGTCCACTAAGATAGTCTTGGCAATGAGTCTTGACTAACAAGAAATGATTCTCTATGATTATGTGTGTATGCCACAATGAGTAATGTTTTAAGTTATGATTTCATTTCACTACTATGATTTATCCCATGTTATGAAATTATGCTCTCTTTTGCAGGTTAAGATTTCCAAAAAAGTTATGTTCTTATGAAAATTATGTGATTGATATTTCTTTTGTTTACCCTTACTGAGCATTTGAGCTCACCCTTTTATGTTTTCTTTTCCCCAGGATATAAAGAAAGGTTTTAGGTAAAAAAAAGGGATGACCTTTATGGGAGATATTGAAGAACTTTCACCACGATTAGAAGTTTACGTTCCGAGTTTCCAAAGACACTAAACTATTACGGTCCTTGTGTGTGTGTTTTTTGTAATGTACTAAGTATTCCGCAAAAGTAATGTAATGTCCATGTATGTCAGGCTTCGGGTCTCTACAGTTGGTATCAGAGGAAAGGTTTAGTCAACCTTTGGAAACTAGGATGCGAAAACGTTAGTGAGATCCCTAGAGATATTTCTAAGGTATGTCTAGGGATGTCCCTAGGGATAAGTATACGTATAGATTATAGTACTAGAATTACGCTAACGATCATAGAATTTAACCTAAGATGTTAGATATCGAGGATACTCCACCTTTATTATGTTGTTTTCTCTAGCATGATTTTTGCCTCTCACACAATTCTTTTGGGGTTTTAGACGATGGCTGGAACCCGAAGGAACCGTGTTAATACGGAATGTGATGGGCAATGCAATGATTGTACCCCTGAGCAACCAAACGATATAGGAGCTGGAATGCAAAATCTTGTAGCCATGCTCACACAACTTTCTCAAGCTATGAATAATGCAGGACTTCCAAACGAGCAAAGGAAGGAGCAACATTCTGTTGAATCCTTCATGAGGCAGCGTCCACCTTCTTTCAGTGGGTCTACTGATCCATTAGTTGCTGAACAATGGATTAGTACTACTGAAAAGATATTTTCAGTTCTTCAATGTTCTGAACATGATAAATTCATCCTAGCAGTGTATCGTTTGGAAGGAGATGCTGATCAATGGTGGAATCTTATTAAGAATACAAGGCAAAGGGATGAAATTGAGTCTATGGAATGGGACGAGTTCAAGAACTTATTTTTCAATAAGTACTTCCCTCGTATTCTTCGAACAAAGATGGAGAAAGAGTTTCTTGAACTGAAGCAAAGGGACGATGAATATGTTGGTACCTATGAAGCAAATTTTACAAGACTTGCAAGGTATGCTTCTGGTATTATCATCCAACCTGAAAGTAAAGTTGATCGATTTTTCAGTGGCTTAAAACCAAGTCTTCGAAGGGCATTAGCTATAAGAGACTTCAGTAGCTATGAAGAAATTGTGCGTTGTGCTATGAAGGTAGAAATGGAAGTTGGTGTTACATATCCATCTCATGGTTTTGACAAGAAACGAAAGATTGAGTTCAAGGAGAAATCTCAGAATAATGGTGAAAAGAAGATGAATGTTTCCTTATGCACAAAGTGTGGAAAGAAGCATGGTGGAGATTGTCTTAAAGGAACTAGAAAATGTTTTAAGTGTGGAAAAGAAGGTCATCGAGCAGATGAGTGTCGAAGTAATGGAAAAAGGGTTTCTAATGATAAAGCAAACACTGCAGAGAACGCACCGCCAACACTTCAATGCTTCAAGTGCAAGGAAATGGGGCATTATGCTAATAATTGCCCTAATCCAAGGGTTAGTGATGATCAACATGAGCAACCACTGAAGGCAAAGGACAAAGGGAAATCACATGCAATCACTATTGGCAATGTTGAATATGACAACGATGTGGTGGAATGATTAAGTGTTTATGTAATGGGATTCCAAAATAATGTTGTATCATTGAGTATTTCAATATTTATTGATGTGGTATTCAAAGTGATTGAGATATTTTTTTGGAAATAACATGATATGCGCATAATGAAGATAAGAAAATGAAATGTTTAATAGTATTCATGAGCTCATGATTGATATAAGGACTAAGTGATATCATGGTTTGAGTATATAGAATTTTGAGGATTTTGGTATGTGGAAAGTGTTAACTTTTAACTGCACTCATGTTTTCACTAAGGTATTCAAGAAGATACATGATTAAGGACTTTGAATGTTTGGAATGTGAACAACAAGACATATCTTATGATATGTGGGGATCAACGACATTATTAAATCTCTGGTAATCGTTGTCACTATATTATGAGAGTGGACCACAGTATTATGTATAAGCCTAAAGATTAGACTGGATTATGTTGGACATAAGTTAGTGTTGTTTAAGGATAGAAGATTTTTGATATTATTGATGGGATGTTATAGTAACGTAGTTTTAGAAAAAGGACAACATGCAGGACGGGCGACAACCCATCGCTTCGGACAAGGCTGTAGGAATCGAACCCACAACCGAAGTGCGACTGGCCTTTATCGCCTACCACTGGCCTACAGGAAGTCCCTGTTTATTAGAAACTAGTTTTATTATATTAAGCAGTATGATATATGAAGTATAAGCCCATTTTAGGAACCATATATGATTAATCCCACTATAGATCGACTTATGTATATAAATTTTGCTAACCTTTTGAGACAGATGGAATGACCCGTCATTCTATCACATGATCTGCTAACACTTCACGAATAACAAATTCAACTTCATTTATTTAAGAAGGCACGAACAACAGTGAGATTGTACCAAAATAAAGTAAGTATTTATTCTAATGGGAAACGATCTTGAAAACCAAAAATGTTGTCCTAGTGATCTTATACCTGATGAATCAAATGGTACCTTAGATCGTCACAAATTTATGGATTTGTGATTGTTGGCTTTTCCATAGCCATGTTCTCTACCACTCTCCATCAGAACATGATGGTTAGATTTCTCTTCCATATCCATATTTTCACCTATGTGGAAACCCAGTGATTAGTTTATTTGGGTAATCGTTACATTTCATACTTTAGTTTTTAAAAGCCAAGTTTTTGTATTCCCTTTTACGATGTGGGTTTCTATTAAAGAAACTTTCGAATAGTAAACCATTTATAACCCCGACGAATTTCGAGGGCGAAATTCATTTTAAGGGGGGTAGAATGTAACAGCCCGAGATTTTATGAAAAAATATTCTTTTTATTTTACTAATGTCTTGTGTTATACGCTACACCAAAAGGAGCTTGCACAACACGCATCCTTGACTTACCCTGCATTACACGCAATCGTAACCTTCCTCGATAGCGTGTGTGGTACGTAATCCTGAGTTTCACGAAACAATGATATGCTATTAAAATATTATTAAAACTAGCCGTTATGAATAGTAATAACCACTTTTTAAATTTTAGAAATTTTAACTCTCAAAATGGACTTCATTTTTGGATTCGGAGTATCGAATTTAGCCTAAGGTGAAATTTTGGTACTTTTCGGATAACTTTCATATTCTGATGAATAGTGAAAATTACCAAATTATAATTAAAAACAACTTTTTTAATCGAAATAATTAATAGTGATAAATCATTAATTTTAGTGGTTTTAAAATATATTTAGAATATATTTTTACAATTTAATACAATGTTGGTCATTGGATGTAATTTCACATTTAAACCAGACATAAACAAGTGTCAATCTTTTGATAGATATTGTTTCTTAAAAACACGCTATTTGTTTTAACAGCGGGATTTAATTATAAAATTAATTAATGCAACATCTATGTTATGAATATGGTAAAATAGACTTCATTTTTGAATTCGGAAAATGAAATATAGCTTAGGATGAAATTTTGGCATTGTTCTGAAAAACATCAATTTTTGATGAATAGTGAAACTACTAAGTGGTAGGTTAAAAACTGAATTTTGCATAAAACTTAATTTTACCGCTTCTGTGAATGGAATTTCGAAAATCCGAGAGACACGGTTAATATCAAGGACTAAAATGTGGTTCAATGAGACGAAAATAATTTTTGGTGAATAGTAACTTTTTACTTTTTTTTACCACGGTTAATAGTAAATAGGGTAACTAAGGGTAAATATGATATTACTATTACCCTAACACATGTCCTAATTCTATTGGACAAGTGTAATTCGACCAAAAACAAACTTAGGAATAAAATATGACCATTTAGGCCCACTTGGATTAGATTAGGACATTTATTATTAATTTATTTGAAGAAGGGTTAAAATAGTTAAAATCAAAGTTTAATAAGTAAATCATTTTTAATATGGGGTTATACATAAGATAAATTCGACTATAAATATTCATTAGAAAGATAAAAAGATTTCCTACATGATGGTATTTTATTTGTAATTTTTAGACATCAAATAATATAATTTATTTATGACACAAAAATGATGCAGTAATTATCTTATTAATGAAATATTGACATAATTGATAATATAAATACCAAAATAAATGTAATTTAAGACTTTTTATGAATTCCACTAATTTTCTAGGTTACTATGATATATTAGTGTTAATTTAATCAACTTGGTTCGAACATATAATTCTGTTATGACTTTCACAAAAATCATATATCAAATAGTGTCAAAATTGACACAAAATAGTTTTTAAATCAAATATTATATTATTAATAGTTATTTTATTCCTAAAAATCTAAGGTTCGGCCAAATGACTTAGATAAGGATATATGTATTAATAATATACAATTTGGGGTTCGTTTGGCATGTTATAGTAAGTTTATTAACCATATAGTGAAAGAAAACAAAAAGACACGGTAAAAGTTAAATTATTTAACTTAGAGTTAAATCTAATTGATAAGGTTAATATAATACCCTAAACTTGTCTAAATCCTATTGGTTGATAGGATTTAGACCCATCCCCACTTTATCTTCTAAATAAGACCCTTTGGAAGCATTATAAACCGATTTTGACTTTAATATAAAATAATATTTTGAGATATTCCTAAGGTGCCCCTCTCCTCCCCTATAAAAGGACACCTCCTCCCCCTCCTCCTCACACCAATTTGAGCACTCAAGCTCGGCAAACCCCTGACAATTTATCCTCTCCACTTCCCTAGAAACATCCTAGAGGTTCTGGTCTTCCTCAAAGACCAATTTTAGTGCCCTAAGAGGAGGTCTCAAAGAGGCACTTCAAAGAAGAGGTAATTACCGTTACCAATTCTTTCATCTTTATTTCTTCTTCCACTTCTTCTTCTTAGGTTGTTTCATTATGAAGTAATAACATCAGTATCAATCATATACTGATATGTTATTATAAGTATTAAACAACCCTATTTCACCATCTATCCATCCTACGGAAAAAGAAATCACCGCGCGTGCGTACGTACGGAATACCGTCTCCACGCCGTGGTGTAATCTATTTTCCACCACCACCTTACATGGATGGGTATAATGGTGTAAAGAATAACTATACATAGTTATTACAACATCATATTGATTCTGATATATTGTATAATACACTCCAATTCAATTCAATATTTATATAAATGATATCATCGCTCGTGCGTACGTACGGAATACCGTCTCCACGACGCGATGAGATTCATTCTCCATGTTAACCATTTAAGAATGATTATAATGTATATATAAGAAATAATAATTATAAAGCTACTGGATTTATGTATATATATACATATGTATGTCATCTACTTACTTCCATTTCAAGACAATAAGGAAAGAAAAACAGCGTTCATGCGTACGTACGGACTACCGTCTCCATGAACGGTGTTTTTTATTTTATTTATCTATCTATTATATATATATATATACTGAATATATATGATATATAAATCATATTTTATATTCTGGAAGTAATTAAATCATGATATAAGTAATAATAATGTCAATAACAACAAGTCAAAATACCTACGATAAAAGAAACGATTTTACCCAAAACGCTTCTTTAACATGGAATTTACAAAAGAACGGGTAATATAATGTCATAAGTGAACCATATGTGATATCATAACAATGAATATGATTCTGTAATAAGTCAATGACATTATTTAAATCATTATACAGGAGGTTCGGACACATACGAAGCAAATTGGACCTAAGGTAAGGGAAATATCACAATCTCATTTTTATCCGAGATTGTTTATTCGTAAGTATTTACTGGGGTGTATTTTATCATCCACATCCATGTTTCATCAATATTTAACATTATTTCCATCCACCTACAATTGTTTAAATCCATTTTTACCCTTCGGTGAGTTTTAGTAATATGTATGAAAGGAATCTTTTGTCGTTTTTCGTACGAGGTACTTTTTGACTTTTCCGAAAAAAGTACGAAGAATGTTTTTTTTAACTTATACGGCATGAATGGATTTTAAAACATTATTTTCAAGAAACTTCCTTTACAAGTTTTCAAGTTTATTTTTAATCAACTTATTTTATTTTAAAATTGTATGACATGTTAAGAAAGGAAAAGTGTTTTTGAAGAAGAAAGGATATTTTCCTCAAGAATGGAGTTCAAGTATTTTATCAAAATTATTTTCCATCTAAGATAATAAAAGGGTTCTGTTTTTATCCCTAATATTACATTGATTTGAATATGTTGTGATGGAATTATGTTTATGAATTCCTTTATCTTATATGAATGGTTTTATGATGTCATGTTGTTTAAGAATCCCATTTTTATTACATGGGTTATGCAATGATGTATGATTTATGATTTTGTGGCACACATAAGAATGGTATCATTATGAGATGGGTGGGACCTATATCTCCCTCCAATGCATTGGGTAAAGATTTTATATCTCATGAGATAGACATGGCTGGAATGGTAGGTTATACCAGTTCAGTGAAACAGGACTGAAACGAGGATTACTCGATTCAGAAAGGGACTTTGTCCACTAAGATAGTCTTGGCAATGAGTCTTGACTAACAAGAAATGATTCTCTATGATTATGTGTGTATGCCACAATGAGTAATGTTTTAAGTTATGATTTCATTTCACTACTATGATTTATCCCATGTTATGAAATTATGCTCTCTTTTGCAGGTTAAGATTTCCAAAAAAGTTATGTTCTTATGAAAATTATGTGATTGATATTTCTTTTGTTTACCCTTACTGAGAATTTGAGCTCACCCTTTTATGTTTTCTTTTCCCCAGGATATAAAGAAAGGTTTTCGGTAAAAAAAAGGGATGACCTTTATGGGAGATATTGAAGAACTTTCACCACGATGAGAAGTTTACGTTCCGAGTTTCCAAAGACACTAAACTATTACGGTCCTTGTGTGTGTGTTTTTTGTAATGTACTAAGTATTCCGCAAAAGTAATGTAATGTCCATGTACGTCAGGCTTCGGGTCTCTACAATTTCTTTCCTCTCAAAATAAACTATAATATTTCATACATGGATAAGCATTATAACTATAAAATCTAATATTGATAATTAACATCCATGTCATATAATTATTTAAGGGAATATCTACACTATCGGGAAGCAATTCCTTAAAAAATGTAAGAATATAATCAATGGTAGTATTAAGAATTCCATACATGGTTTTCCCATGATATAACCGCATTAAAAATTTCAACATTGTAATTTTGGTAAATTCATGATACACAGGAGTTATAGAATCATTTATTAAAGTTTTCACTCTCTCAACATCATCATCTTCAATATTTTCCTCATGTGTATTGATATCATTTCATTCTTGTACTAGAATGCTATCTTTCTCATGATGATGAAAAAATAGAAAATGATCAAATATGAAATTATCCATTCCACTTATTTATTTTTTTTCATGAATATAAGATTCTATCATATATCTATGGTGATACTAAATAGTTTATTTGATATAATGGTTTTGTTTTACAGTATCTAACTTCTTCCTAGCTTAACCATGGTCTTCCATAACATGTATTACATGAACACTGTGTACAAATTCTATATGAATCATTGCTAAATTAAAAATCTAATTTTTTTTTCCAAATTCATTTGAAACTTAGATGAAATATGATCATTTTGATACATCCAACTTCAATCCATTCTATTACAGGGAAACTAGTTATTTTATAATAAATAATATAAACCATAATTAAAATAGTCATTACAAATTTTTTTTATATGAATGTCATTAAATCATACTAGTAACTAGAAAAATAAAAAATAAGAGAAGAAAATATTCTATAAGGGATGAAAAATATGTTTTTGTAGCACATGATTCAAAAGTTTAAGAATGGGTAATAAAATTTATCAATTAAATTGATGGATTTACTTAAGGATATATTTGTTTCTTTCAAATTAATGAATTGATATTAAAAATTAATTTTTGGAATAATTAATAAAAGTTTTTGGTGATATTAATGGTTATTTTTCAAGATAATTTTCATTATATTTGAAATATTGATTGAGGGACCTATATGAATTTTATAAGATTATTTTCAAGGTATACGAAATTATATAATTCATTTAGAGAGAAATTATCTCTTACAAAGAGGAATTTTTAGATTATAATTGTAACGACCAAAAGTTTCATTAATGGAAATCCATCTTGATATAATTAAATGTATCTTTATGTTTATATAAAATGTCAACTTATTTGGTTTTATGATAAGAATTTTGACCGTTTCTAATATAGTCATTGAACAGTGATCACATGATTAGTATAAATATAAGACTTTAACAAATCCAATTTACTCAGAAAAAGGAAGCGATGACCTCATCCAGTAGAATTTCCCCATACAAAGCCCATTTGTCGGAGCTCGGAAAAGAGGTGGCATCCTTGGGCTTCTCTCTTGACCAAGCCCAAGCTGAGCTTCATCATGTCAAGCACAAACGGGACCGTCTACGGGAGAAGTGGAAGTTGATAGAAATTACCACTCGAACGATGTTATCCAAGCCACCCCAAGAGTTTGTCACCATCGCACACCTTACCCATAGGTCTTATGCGGCTGTTTTAAGGGGTTACGTAACAAATAAATAGTACTATGTTCATTATTTTTTGTATATAATAATGAATATACTTTCTTGTCATTATTGATACATTGTAAATAGTTTTTAAAGTACAAATAATGTTTTTAGTTATTATTTAATTAAGAATTATATTTTAATAAATTAAGTGATTTTTGAATTAAATAATATTTTAATAAAATAATAATAATAATATTAAATTAATTTTTATTAAATATAAATGATCTTATAATTTTATGAATACAATTGTAATGTTTATTAAGGTTTGAAAGCCATTTCTGTCAAAACCCATGAATTTTCGATAAATATAGGTTTTTATTTTAAAAGTAAAAATTAACATATTTATAAAATTATTTAGATAAAATAAATGTTATTTCTAGAACCAGGATGTCGAAATTATCCAATAGTGATTTTTTTATAATTTTCTGAGACAGTCAAATTTTTTGGTAAAAATTAAATACCGTTTAAATATATAATGTGTTTTATGACATCATAATGACCCAATAGTGATTTAATAAAATACTATAAGCTTTATGTTCGGACAATATATGTTTTACCATTAAAATAATGTGATTTTGGGTTTGTTTGACCTACTTTTCAAATCATTAATGGACCCCTCAAGACTTATTAAACATCTTGTCTTTTTAAATTATTTTCCATGGGAGTGTGACTCACCTCCACATAAGAAAACTCATTATTTTAAGAATTTAGGACTTTGACCTTATAAAATATTTTTTTCCTCTTACCTTTTCTAAAAACCATGGGCAAAAACCATGGGATGGTTTGTGGTTTGGATTAATTTAATGTAAAGGGACCCAAACCTAAATAATAAAGAATTCCCTCACCTTTCCTATATAAACCCACCCAAGCTCCCACTTCCTCCTCACTCAAAGCCTTTGGAGTTCGTCCAACCTTTTCCCTACTCTCTCTAGAATCCTACAAAGGTGCCTCAAGCTCCCAAGAAGCCTCTCACAAGCCTCTCTCTAGCCTTTGGAAGCACACTTCCAAGTAAGGGTTTTTTCTTCCTTTCTCATTTTTGTCCAATTTTCTTTAAGTTGTTTTTCCCATTTAATTTCAATTATGAATGTTGGGGGTATAGTTTCACACCTCCCTCATACTTCCCTATTTATTTTTGAATGAAGGGAGACCCCTTTCTCTCTCATTAGATGCCTCCCATGTACACCCATTACTATGCCGAAATTCCGCAAGGAATTTCTCTCTCTTCATTTACATTCAAGCAATAATTTTGTATCATGAATCTAAATTCTATTTCAATTGTCGGGACATGTATATATATGACCTAATTACTGTAAATTACATGTAAATATTATTAGGAACCCTTTCTCTCTCATCAACCATTTTTATGAATTCTTATGTCACGCCGTTACGCTGCCGAAATCGCACCAATTTTTTTTAAGCCAATGCCATTGTGTAGTGAATACCATGACAATTTCTCCATCAAGGGTATTTAACTTTATGCACATTTACTTATTGATTATAAAGTTTAATGTATTAATTACACATTCATTTATCTTGTAATAAATGATTATGTTTTATGAATCCATGTTTTATGATCCATGTGGCACAGTTATGCATGAAATGAAATGTTTAAGAAGGGTGTGCCCTTATAGCACTCCAATGCATTGGGTAAAGTATAGTATCATGATACATCATGTGCAATGAGTGTTGAGTCATTATAATTCAACTTCAATGAGGGTTTACTCATGCTTCATGTGCAATGAGCATTTACTCATGCTCTATGTGCAATGAGCCTTGGCTCATGCGAATTCCATGTTAAGTGTTGTTGCCACATTTCCATGTTATGATTATCATGCTTTATCATGCCTTTATGTTCATGTTTCTCTTGTTCTATATTGATATACCTAATGTCTAACATGTATTTTACTCCTCATGTTATTCCATGTGTATTCCCTTACTGGGATTTATAGCTCACCCTTTTCTTATGCATGTCCTCAGGTTATCCCATGCAATGCTAAGTAAGAGGGAATGTAGTGGTCATGTAAAGGAAGTTTTCAACAAATATGTTGTATTTCATGTTTCATTTTTTTATGTAATGATCCTAAACCATAAATACACTAAACCTCTCGATCTTCTTTGTTGTTTTTTCCCTCGGAATCCGGGGATTGACCGCCTTGATGGGAGGTTCAAACATTCCGATCGGTTTCTAACAGGTTTGTTTGTAGAACCAGAAACGTCCAATGATTCCACATCCATTTAGACCTACTTTCCAAAGGTAGGTTCTCATTAGTTTGTGGAATGATGAGACTTAGGAATTTTCATTAGTCAAGAGGATGGGAGGTCAGACTCATCACACCTTTTTGAGGGGAATTATTGTCTACTCTGGGACTCTCTTTATAGATTTAAGTTATGTTCGTGAATCCTTATTTCATTACCAAGTTTAAAATGAGGTTTCCTTCAGATCTGAAAATCAATGATTAAATATGTAGGAAATTTAGAGAATCTTTTATATGTATTCGAGGTTCTTCATCGATAGAGAATTATATGTATTTATTAGATATTCTTGGTCAATGGTACCCTTCGACACATTTATATAGAAGTATCTTGGTCATTATGATGACCATGATGGTTTTAAAGCCACTCAGTGGGGCACTTGAGGTTTATTGCCATTCAGAAGGAATGGATTATTTCAAAGTTGGGATCGTACCCGCAGATGGGATACCTACATATACTTTGTTTAAAAAAGGAATCAGAACCCACGTAGTTCGAGTAAGGGAGTATGATGTTTATGATTGATGGCTCAAAGAAGAATGTCATAATCACTTTTACACTCTAAGCTCACGTGAGTCATGCTCGGTGTGAGAAACAAGAGGTATTGGTAAAAAGTAGAAAATTGTGCCATAAAAGATGCAATCATAATAAATAATGTGGGAATTATGTATGTATGACTACCCAGATAAATGAAGGTTAGGATTTAATTCAGGGAAGAAATCCAGGAATAGGGTCCATAAAGGTATATGTGCTTCATGGATATTTGAATACTCTAACTTGGGGCTTACTCCTGAAAAGGAGTCCCAAATTAGGATAGGACTTGTGATAGGGTTTTACTCCTGAGAAGGAATCCCAGATCAAAGGTAAATTAGGACTGATTAAGAAGAATTAAGACTGGGGCTTACTACTGAAGAGGATTCCCATATTTGTGACTAGGGCTTACTCCTGAAGAGGATGCCCATATTTGTGACTATGGCTTACTCCTGAAGAGGATGCCCAGATTAGAGGATTTGGACTGGGGATTACTCCTGAAAAGGAGGCCCAGGTTAAAGGAATTAAGGTTTGGGACTTACTCCTGAGGAGGATGCCCATAATTTGGGGAATTATGACTAGGGATTACTCTTGAAAAGGAGGACCAGGTTAGGGGATCTGGGGCTTACTCCTAAGGAGGATGCCCAGATTAGAGGACTTGGGTCTTACTCCTAAAGAGGATGCCCAAATTTGAGAATTATGACTGGGGATTATTCCTGAAAATGAGACACATGTTAAGGATTCTATCATCTTAAAGGATGAGGTTGAATGAATGAAATCTCAATCTTTAGTGACATAAAGATGTGTAAATAACTAGGTTTTAAGAGATATTCCACAAAATCCCTTTCAAATAAGGAATTAAAATCAAGAAATCATGTCATAAATGGATTTGAAGAGTGTCTTGAAGACTGAATCTTGAATAGGAGAGGTGGAATGGCTTAAGAGGGGTGAAATGGGCAAGAAGGGCACCCATAAAGGCAAGGGTGTGCAAGTCCTGGAAGGCGCGCAGGTACTGCGTGGGCGCGCAAGTCCTGGTCGTGCAGGTATACCTGCGCGACCTATATGTACTTGCGCGTTTGTAAACCAGTGCGGTAATACTTGAGCGATCCTTGATTAAAGCCTTTATAATCCTCTTGAGGTTCTTCCAGAAGAGGGGTGCGCAAGTTCTATTGAAGTAGTAAGGTGGCGCGCAAGTGTGGCCTTTTCACTTAAGGGATGGCCACTCAGGCGCGCAAGTGTTGATGAGTTTCAACACTTAGGCCTTCCTCCGCCTCTTTAGATCTTCCGTTCTAGGTAAGAAATTACCTTAGAAGTGTTTCAGAATCTTTGAGAAGAGACTGGGGCGCTGGGAGCTCAAATATGAGTTTCTGGAAAAAAATCCTCTCTCAATGGGGGGGACCATAGGGTCTATTTATAGGCAGGAGAAGACCCCGGGTAGTTATCACTTAGGTTTCGCAAGTCACTTGCGTGACCATCATGCGTCGCGCAAGTGGACTTGTGTGACTATGAAAGAACTTGCGCGACCTATGGGAAATGTTCTCCTTGTTCATCCCTTTGTCGATTTTTGATATTTTCTTTAAAGGATGAATCAATTTGTGCTAAGTCATTTCCCTTTACATTCCTTTGGACTCTGTGATGAAAAAGGAGCATCAAGAAAAGTCCCCCCTCAGAGTTGGATCCGGAGAGAAAAGATGATTTGACTCTGAGGAAAAGAAGAATTAATGGAAAGGCGGCGCACAAGTCTTGGTGCGCAAATGAGCTTCAGGCGCGCAGGGTTTGGCGCACAAGGGTACAACCTTTAGTCGCACAGGGTACAACACGCAGGGTTCTGGCCGTGTCTATAAAATATAGGGCCTCACTTCCGTACAAAGAATCCGGATTTCCAGATTTCAAACCTTCGAGCTCTCGCCGCGCAGGTCACCTTAACCACGCAGGTTGCTCTGTTTTCCGGTGTTTCCTTGATGTCGCGCTGCTGTCCAGGTATCTGGATTTGCACGGCGATATTTGCGCGCCATATACTTGCGCGACACATTCATACTTGTGCGCCAATTTTTAGACTTGCGCGCCTTAATTCTTTTACATTTTTCTGAATTCTTTCACAAATTTTATGAAAAAATAAATCCATTTAAGAGTTAGTTTATTCAACTTTTGTACAGATTCAATGGCTCCCAGTAGAATTGGAACGGCTGATGAACTAGCTGGCAAGCAGATTGATGACATGATGAACATTGTTGGCCATGATTACTATGATATCTACGACATCACTTTCCCAGATTTGTCTAAGTACTTGATGAAATATCATCTTAATTTCCCATAGATAATCTACCTATCCCTGTATGGTCATGGTCATCTGCAAGGAGTCAATGTTCCAAATGCAAAGAACTATACACCTGAAATGCAGCTACACTGCTACTCCTCTATTTTGGTTATGCTGTGCATTAAAAGAAACAACAAAGGTGTGAACTTTCAAATTTTCCTTCTATGCCATTTCCTTGAAGATATGAAAACAGAAAACCCATGGGCTGAAATGTTTTCCGCTGCCAATTGGTGGAGAGAAGACAAACATGGAATTAAACCAATATCTAAAAAGAGTACTCTCTCCAAATGGATCTTTACTTCCAATGCTCCATTCTCAAATCTATGTATCCATCTTCCAAGTCTCTTGGACAGAAATAGAGTCACTGTTTGATCAGCAGAAAATTTCCTCAAACCGCACTCAAGAACATCCTTTTACAACTGTTCCAAGAAGAGCTGGTATCACTGCATCTCTTATTGTATCCAGTTGAATGAATGAATTCCATGTGGTTGCTGATGAAGCTTGGGATGCCGTAAATCAAATGAAGAGTTATGTTGACAGTCTTTTGTAATTACTTGGAAAAGAGAAGAGACTCCAATCTGTGGATTTCCTTCTAACTCTTGTGCATCAAAGAAAAACACTTTCACCTTCACTCATTTGTACCTGCATTCTTTTGCTATATTCTTTAGATTTTACCTAATCCAATGGGCCTAGCAAGCATAGTTTTATTTTTACTAGGATTAATGTAAATAACTCTACAAACTTATAACCTTTTAATTGCTCAATATTACCTAAATCATACAAAACGTACATTTAGTGAGCTTGGAACTTGACTTTTATTCATAGTTCCTTTGAATTTTGTGGGTAGTTTGAAGTCATGCACGTCGGACATAAGGAGGCTAATGTTTAAGGTCGAAATAGATTTGACCGAATGAATTAGAATTGACTCAATTCCTGGACAATTCATCTAAAAACATAGTACCATACTCAAGTATGAGGGAAAAATATGTAAACTATGACTTAAGAATATTTGAATATGAGTAATGATATGAAAAAGAGCTAAAAGGCATTAAAATAAGTAGTTCCCAAGAATGAAGTAACCATTATTTAACAAGCCTGTTAGGGGGGTGAATTATGCAGGTCCACCTAAGGGCATTGGCTACATAGTTAAATAAAATAGTATCTTTTGGCTAACAAGTCTGTTATGTAGAATGTTTATGCAAGGGCACCTATGGGCACGTGCTGCATAGTCAGGCAAAAGAACTCTCAGAAATTTACTTTCCTAGTGCTAAAAGCCAGTGAATGTTTATGGAGATTCAAATTTTCCAAAGTATAGAGTTTGTTGTATGGAAAGAGGTACTTGAATATAGAGAAGATATTTCCAAACAAGATTATCAAAGAACTGAATAGATATCACTCCTATGAAGGTCTGACCCAAACTTAGGGAAGGAGAATATAAACCACAGACTTGAATACTTTCAGATCATGAAAAAGGATATGAGACAAATATGTTAAGGATGACTATTTTTGCGGATCCCTACATATTGTCATTTAATAAAAATAAGGAAAAAAGAGGCATTCTTCCCAAGAATGAAGTTACCACTATCCGACAAACCCGTTAGGGGGTTGAATTATGCAGGGAAACCTAAGGGCATTTGCTGCATAGTCAAATAATAGTATCTTTTAGCTAACAAGTCTGTTATGTAGACTGTTTATGCAAGGCCGCCTATGGGCACATGCTGCATAGTCAGGCAAAAGAACTCTCAGAAGTTTAAAATATTTGTGAATATAAGTCATGAAAAGGGTTATGAAGATCTGAAAATATTTAAGGTTAGGATTATGACACATAAAAATGGGTATTGTCCAATGTATACAGAGATACACAGATCAATGATAACCATAATCATGTTATGGCTGGGTCCTGAATTGAAATGTTGGACTTCACTACGTATCCCATAAGAATGATAATCAAGCCATACGTAGTTCTTAAACTATAGTTTAACGTTGTGGGGGACAAAAGGATTAGAGATATTATATTAGGGTCATAGATCTTGGACCATTATAAGAAATACACAGTGTGTGTTTTCATGGGGACTTTTCAGCCAAGGGACTGAAAATGGAATTTGGGGTTAGGCCCAAAGACTTGGGGCTAAATTCGAGGGACACTCGAACATTCCTACGTATCCCATTAGGATGGGAATCAAGCCCACGTAGTTCTAGAAATACCCTTTGTACAAATTTGGTTCGTACATGTGAAGGGTGAAAGGGGACTTTAGTACAATAATGGTTTGACACAAGATAAAAGGTTTGGCTGTTTCCATGTATGCACGTAGTCATTGAAATGAAACATGATTGAAAAATTAATGTAAATAATGGTTCCTTCTCAAGTGAGGGTATCAAAGAATATTGTAGTTTATTGTCATACTAAACAAAAGTGTTGTATAGTTTAACGTTGTATAACAAGGATGAAAGTGAACCAATGTAAAGATATTGATTCTAGGGGCGGTTTCACAAATCAACATTGTATGAGATGGAGGTGAACCGATGTGAGGAAATTGGTTTTGGGCTTGAACCTTGGGAGGTTGCCTACATACCCAGCCTAGAAGGCAAGGATCAAATTCCATGTAGTTCAATTAAAGAATTAATTAATGATAAAGTTGTTCTTGGGGACAATGACATAAAAAATGATGTTGTTGGGACTTACACATGGTTAACGGTCCAAAGAGAGTGTTATGGTTGAGGTTTTCTCTAAGCTCACGTGAGTCATACTCGGTGTGAGAAACAAGAGGTAACAACAACCTTAACGATGCATAGTTTAATGTCATGTAGGACATATGAAGGGACTATGCAGTTTAAAGTCTTGCAGTTAGGACTATTGGTGTTGTACAGTTTAATGTCATATAGCAGGGACAAAATAAAGTTTAATGTCATGTAATACGTATCAAGGACTTTCTGTATAGTTTAGCGTCATGTAGTTAGGACGACGGGGACAATATAGTTTGACATCATGTTGGACGAAAGGGGGACTGTACAGTTTAATGTCATGCAGTGAGGAAAAAAGTGTACACCATTTAATGTCATGTTGGACGCATTGGGGACTTTTTTTTCTTCCCACAGTTTAGCGTCATGTTGGACGAAAGTGCGAATAGTTTAAGGTCATATGCATGGACCGTGGATGGTTATGTAGTTTAACATCTTTCCGGATGTAAGGGACTTTTATACAGTTTAGCGTCATGTAGTTAGGACGTCAGGATTTGCAAATTATTTAGGGTCATATGCATGGACCGTTGATGATGCAGTTTAACATCTTGCTGGACCAAGTTGAAGTTTAAGGTCATAATGGACCATTTTGGGAACTTTTTCCACAGTTTAACGTCGTTTGGGATGAAATTAAAACAAATAGTTTAAGTTCATATGTATGGACTGTTGCTGTATAGTTTAACATCATATAGCAAGGACGAAAGAGGGACTTTGTACTTTAATGTCATGCAGTGAGGACATCACAGTTTAACGTCTTGCTAGACGTAACGGACTTGCAAATAGTTTAGGGTCATATGCATGGACCGTTGATGATGCAGTTTAGGGTCATACTGGACCATTAATGTAGTTTAAGGTCATATAGGACCTAGTTGTAGTTTAAGGTCATACTTGACCATTTTGGGGACACATTTTAACGTCATGTTGGACCAAGTTGCGATGTATTTTGTGTTTATACAAAATACTTCTTCAAAAATCTGGCATTTGTTGGAGTAGTGATGAGTTCTCCATCCATCGAGATTAATGAATAAGCTCCATTGGAGTAGACCCTATGTATTGAATAAGGTCCTTCCCATTTTGGCTCAATCTTGGGAGGTTTCTTTCCTGGTATCATTGGAGTTCTGAGAACTAATACCAATTATCCCTTAGTGAATGAACGAAGATGAACTTTTTTGTTAAAAGCTCGTGCTATTAGATTTTGATAGACTTCCAAGTGGTGAAAAGTGCACAATCTTTTCTCATCTAACCGTTCTAATTCATTCAATCGCTTTTGAGATTGTTCATCTATAGATTATTTATCACAAATGGAAACTCTGAGCGAGGGTAGTTGAACTTTAATGGGCAAGACGACTTCCGTTCCATATACCAATGAATATGGAGTTGACCGAGTTGCAGTGCGGGTGGTAGTCCGATAAGCCCATAAAGCATGAAAGAGTTTATCAAGCGATGACCTCTTATCTTTATCCACCATCTTTTGTAGTATATTTGAAATAGTCTTGTTAAAGGCTTCTATCTGGCCATTGGCCGCTGCATGATATCAAGATGAATGGTTGGATTTGATGTTGTATTCTTGATACAACTTCTTCACCTCAAATGAACAGAAATTGGTGCCATTGTCCATCAATATGGTACGAGGGACACCAAATCTGGTAATGATGTTAGACTTGATGAAGCTAACAACGCATTTAGATTTGACTTCCTTGAGAGGTATTACCTCTACCCATTTGAAAAAGAAGTTAGTAGCAGTAAGAATGTACTTAAACTGCTTGTCCGTAGCCGAAGGGTAAGGTCCCACCACATCCATTCCCCATGTGGAAAATGGCCATGAGTATTTAGCTGTATGAAGCAACTCTGAAGGTTGATTAATGAATTTGGAATGTACTTGAAATGAATGTCACTTCTTTTCGAAATCGACATAATCTTGTATCATTGAAGGCCAAAAGTATCCAAGCCTTCAAATCTGATCAGACAGTCTATGTCGAGACTGGTGGGCACCACAGACTCCTACATGCACTTCTTTCATGACAGCAATTGTCTCTTCACCATCAATGCATCTGAAGAGAACTCCATCAAAACCACGTTTGTAGAGAATTTTCTCTAGGTGATATGGGCTATCATAAAGAGTAAAATTGACCACACGTCGCCATTTGTTCTTTCTCAGCTCTATCATGTGGAAGTGTTCCATTTTGAACGTATTCCCTGATAGGTGACATCCATACTGTAGTATGACCATACGGTTCAGGAATGGGACAAATTTCATTAATTTCCTCTATTCTGATTCAAACATAAGGTGAAATTTAATGACGGTGGGCAATACTGATAGTTGTCTCGTCCTGATTTGGATCTGCCATAGTTGTGGCTATATTAGTCAGTGCATCAGCTTTAGCATTTTGTGATCTTGGGACATAAGAAAATGTCCGTTCCAAAGGGAATTCCGCCATTAAAACTCTGACATAATCATACAAAGGGATTAGTTCTTCTTTTCTGATGGCATAATCCCCATTGACTTGTTTGATTACCAGGTCTGAATCACCTTTCACTTTTAAGTGATTCACTTGTTCTTGAAGTGCTAATTCCAAGCCTGTGATGAGAGCTTGGTATTCGGCTTCATTATTGGTACCACCTTCCCACAATAAGAAGGAATAATGTAACACTTCCTTTTCTAGAGAAATGAGCAAAATTCCTAAGACAACTTTGTTGAATTTATAATTTTCCATTTTCCTCCCTATTGGACTTCTGGAAGCACCATCAAAATACATTTCCCATGCTTGAGGACTTTCTTGAATAGAGAAGACTTCCTCATCAGGGAGTTCAATATCTGAAGATGTGTCTCCCACTGAAGAGTGTTCAGCCAGGAAATCAGCCAGAGCTTGGACCTTTATCGCCTTTTGAGACACATACTGAATATCGAATTGCTGCAAAATAACTGCCCACCTTGCCAGATGTCCTGTAAGAATTGGACGACTAAGGATGAATTTGAGCGGGTTATTGCGAGATACCAATTGGTCTTCATGATGTTTCAGATAGTGTCTCAACTTCTAAGCTATAAATATTAATGCCAGGCAGCACTTCTCAATACTTGAATATTGGGTTTCTGCTTCAAGCATAGTTCGACTGAGATAGTAAAGGATGTTTTCATTCCTAGCACTATTCTTCCGAGCAAGAAAGGCACCCAATTATTTCTCTAAGGCTATCACATAGAGGATAAGTGGTCTTCATTCAACAGGTGGAATAAGTACAGGTGAACTCAAGAGGTATTTCTTGAGAATATCAAATGCTTCTTGAAATTATTCAGTCCACTTGTAAGTGACTCCCTTCTTCATCAATTTGGTGAAGGTTAAACTTTTGCCTGCCAAATTGGCGATGAAACACCAAATATAGGCTAAGTGTCTTTGAAGTCCTCTTAATTCTTTCAAATTTCGAGGAGGTGACATACCAAGGATTGACTTGGTCTTCTCAGGATCGACTTAAATACCATGATGGCATACAAAAAAGCTGAGGAATTCTCCTGAGGTTACCCCAAAAGCACACTTTAAGGGGTTCATCTTAAAATTATGTTGTCGAAGCTTGTGGAATATGACTTCCAAATAATCCAAGTGATTAAAAAATTGTTTGAATTTAACTACCAAATAATCTACATAGAATTCAACAAAATTCCCTAAGAAGGGTTTGAAGATACGATGCATGGCACGCTGATAAGTTGCACCTGCATTCTTTAAGCCAAAGGGCATTACCCGGTAGTAAAACACACCCTGAGGGGATCTGAAGGATGTGTATTCCTAATATTATGGAGCCATTCAGATCTGATTATATCCAGAATATCCATCCATGATGGAAAGTGCTTCATAGCCAGCTGTTTCATCAATTAAAAGTTCTGTAATCGGAACCGGGAAATCATCCTTAGGACAATGCCGATTAAGATATCTGAAATCGATGAAAACTCTAATTTTTCTGTTCTTCTTCTTTACAGGGACAATATTAGCCAACCACTTGGGATATTGAACTTCTTTGATGAAGTTAGCTTTTATAAGCTTATCCACTTCAGCCTCAATTTTGGAAGCATATGTTGGGTGTGTTCTTCTCGCGGCTTGCTTAAATCCTCAATGTTCTTCTGGTAAACCCAAATGATGAGTAGAAACATCAGGATCAATCCCAAGCATTTCTGTATAGTTAAAAGCAAATATATCTCTATTTTTCTTTAGAAAAGAAATATAAATATCTTTCTCTTTAAGAGTCATGGATGCACTGATTAAAGTGGGCCTTGGATCTTCTTTTGTACCCAGATTTATTTCTCTGAGTTCATCCACAGTGGTAGAGATACCCTCTTCAAATGCTGGAGGAGCATCTCTGAGATATTCCTCTTCTTCATCATCATGTGTTATTTATTACGTTTCTACTTTCATAGTAGATGATAATGTAGAACTTTCATGATTAGAAGAGATGTCACAATTTGCACATCTTGAAGAAAAAGCTTCCATTTCCAACCTGATTAATGATGAAGGGTCTTATTTGGGTATTAAAGAGGAGATGATGGATTGAAAATCAACATCATTGTTCACCTCCGATGTTGATATAACATCTTATGGCCTAATTGGAGAAGTATAGACTTGTTGGATTTCAGCAGATGAAATGAAGACGTCACCATTTGTGCTTTCATCACTGCTTGGTGGGTTACCAATTTCTCCCATGTTGTCTGGCTCGATTTCCGTAATTGACATTACGGATCTTTCCATAAGAGTATTTTTATTTGGGTCTATCTTGTCAATTGGACTAATAGGCATCACATAATCTGTACTCACATGTGTAAATGGATTTACTGGAATCTTCTCCAAACCATATGGAGCATTAACTTTGGTAATCTCCTTTGTTATGGATTTCTACCTTCCCTTCATGTGATAGAATTCCGCCTCAATGTATTGAGACTCACATGTCTTGAACAGGGCCTTATCACCATAAAATGTCTCAACTTGACCATCAAAACAATATTTGAGACATTGATGTTATGATGAAGGGATAGCCGCATGCTGATGTAGCCAGGGTCTTCCAAGAAAGATGTTGAAAGCCGAGTCTTGACCAACAACTATGAAATTTGAATTGGATACAAGATCTCCAAACTGAGTTCTGAGGATAACTTTGCCCAGTGGTTCTTGTTCATTTTTATAAAATCCTTGTAACATCATGGTAGAAGGAGATAAATCTGATTCCGTGAGGCCCAATCGACGAAGTGTACGAATGGGCATGAGGTTGACTCCTGAACCATTGTCAATGAAAGCTCTTCGAACATCTACACCATTGACCTTTTCATACAAGTACAATGGTCTAATATGCCCATGCACAACATCATCTTCATCTTCATCAGTAAAAGATATTATTTCATGGCATTCTACATGATTATTCTCTATGTGATAGACTTCAGCTGCAACAATTTCAGTTTCAAACTCCTGAGGACTTGACAAAGCCTCGATGAGTGCTTCCCGAAGATCTTTTGACAGATTCAGAGCATCAAGAATTGATAAATTGGCTGGTACTTGGGACAAGTGTTTAAATATATCATACTTTTGATCCAGAGGTCTACGTTTCCCAATAGGAATATGTGGTTTAGTAGGTACCTTGGAAGCAGATGCTTTGGAAGTTGATGAATCTTGTATTGGAATAGAAGTTGAAAATATCCCTGATTTTGGAAGATTAGACCGATTAGATCCATTTACTTGCTGAGAGGAAGAAGATGGAACCTTCAACTGGTCTTCCAAAATAATTGTGCCAAGACTGAATTTTCTATTGGTAGAAGAAATTGCTTGTTCTTGCTGAGCTCACTGAAGGTCTCTACCACGAGTTTCTTCTGCGTACACATTTCTAGCAGGGGTAGAATTGGAGTAGTGGATTCTGAAAGATCCATGTCTTCCCCTGTATCCTGAGCCTCTGGAACTTACTCTGATTCCCTTGTTTGATACAGGGAATTCAGGCTCATCAAAATTGAAACTGCGACTGGCATATGGATATGTTAATTGAATCATATTAACATAACCGAAGATTAAATCTTCATCTGATGAAGACTCTGCCTGATTAGCTTGTTTAGGCTATGCCGTTTGGTGGGGCGGTGCCCGTGGCTTTGAAGTAGATGGCATGAAGTCCGCCAAAGTCAAAGACAACTTAGGCTTTGACACATACTCATATTCTACTGATTATTTTTCTTTCTTTGAATCATGCCGTTTATTTGAGCACTTTCCCTCTAACGAAGAGGGTTTTTCCGCAACATTCATGGAAGAAGACATAATCGGTTTCTTTAATTGTGTTCACAAAATAGCATAAGTTAGGTTGATTGTCTTTCTGACCATCCAATCATCATACTTCTATGAATTTTTGATTTTGACTTCTTTCCATTCACCTTCCTCCTCTGGAACTGTAGCAGTGACACATGCTACCTAGGCTGAGGAGCCTTTCAATGTGACTTGTCCCGAATCGACCATCTTTTGCAGGAGTTATTTGAAGACAATACACTCCTGGATGGGATGCCCCAACATTTGATGAAAGGGGAAATAATTGTGACGGTCTTCAACTCCTTCCTTATTTGGCCTCTTGGGCTTTGGCAATTGAACCAAATTGTTTTCCAGAGCCGAAATGAAATAACCAGGAACTTGTTCATTTCAGAAATAGTATTTTTTTCTCTTCATATCCTCAAATTGTTTTCGTCTTTGATCTCTTTGATCGTCTGGACGAAACGACATTTGTTGTTGGCGCTCAGAAGGTGGAGCCCTTTGAGAAGATGAAGGTTTTGAGGTAGAAACCGGTACAGGTGCTTGTTTAAGCATAACTGTAGCAGTTTCTGATTTACCCATTCTCCTTCCTAGAGCTGATAGAATTACACGAGATTTAGACTTAGCCTGTATAAGGGAATCTTCAATCTGCTGAGTGATTGAAGTAAGGTCTCGAAACCCTCCTGTATATTTCACAGGTATCAATGGCATGCGTAATTCGTCACGCAGATTTTCCACACAGATTGGAAATAATTCCTCTTGAGGAAGTGATACGCTTAGGGAATATGTTAATCCCTTCCAGCGAGCAATGAAATCTGAGACCCTTTCATTCTCTCTTTGCTTATAGTTTGTAAGATCGATAACTGTTGTCTTTGGAAAAGTTGAACTGAACTGAAGAAGGAATTTTTGGCAAAGATCCTCCCATCCGGTAATTGACCGGGATTGCAAGCTTGTATACCAGACAAAGGCTGGTCCTTGCAAGGTCCGTACAAAGCATCTAAGTTTTACTACTACTTGCTGCTCGGGAGTTCCCATTATAGAATCATAACAAGACACATAATGTGTCAAATGCTATTCAGTGTCGCCTGATCCATTGAAAATAGGGAATACAGGGTTTCCAAAACTGGATGGAGGAGATATTGAATCTACCCATTCAGGGTAAAATTTCTTTTCTGGTTGAACCTATGCACGTTTCCCTTCCATAGTTTCTAACTGAGCTATTAATGACTCAATGGTAGTTATTAACTTTTGAGAAACATCCGATTGAACTTGGACATGGGTAGGTGCAATGACTGGAGCTTGGACAGATGTGGTGGATGGTGCTGCAACTGATGGTAGAACTACCAACTGTTGTTTCAATTGACCCGTAGGATTAGGCCTTGAGGGTGTACTGATAGAGGAGGATATTCCTAATCCATCTCAGTAGCTACAACAAATTCCCTTGGCTGACTGACTCCAGCACGCTCACGAAGAAGACTACCCTGAAGTAGTTCTGCATTCAACCTCTTTAATTCCTTCATTTCTTCCTCCTGTTGTGCAAACCTTTTCTCTAGTGAGAGCGATTTGCCTTCTCCAGAGGAATGATATGTAACTCGGTTCTTTCCCCTCCCTTTTTTGGATCCTTTTCGGAGAGGGGTAAGTGGGTCACTCGAAGGATTACCTAGGTTCTGAGTAATACTTTGACTTCGTGTATACACACCTTCTTCATTTGTGTCGGTGTGTATATCTTATTGAGTAGGAACCTCTTCATCTAAGTCCCATGAGTGAGCCTCATCTGGTGGATCAGCAACAACGGCATTGATGACATTGATTGATGCATAACTCATCGCATCCCTTCTATCATCATTTCCGTGATATTGTCTTCTTCCATGTCTTTGATGATACGTTGCCTTTTGTTGATTCGATCCCTCAGGAACTTCTTAAAGAACCATAATTTGGAGGGAATCTCTTGATTATTTGGCGCTTCGTTCCTCTTGAGACTTCTTCCCCAATCGAGAAAAAACCGACTTTCTCTGAGGAGGGGAATGATGATTTGAAAACTTCCCCAGTCCGGTGGACTGGGGCTATTCCTACTGTTCTCTCTCAACTCCTCGAATCCTATTTGTTGATTCCGAGGGTTGGTTTAAAAGAGTCCCTAGTTTGGCAAGATGGGGTGGCTCTTGACATGCTATGTCTGAGACTTTCTTAAAATATCTCCTGATCTTTCGAACCTTAGTCTAGAAATTAGATGGATGCATTAACCTGTATCCACTTTTATCACCCGGTTCAAAAGACTATTGGATGATTTATGACACTTCTGTCACTTGGTGACGTGCTTGCTCCAAATGAGAGGCCTATTAAATATTCTCATTTTCTTGATGCAAGAGTAATTCAACAACTTGTTCTCTGTATTCTTGATTTTGAGAGGAACTAGTTGAAGCCTGTTCTTGGGAAAGCTTTTGATTACAAACAAAGCCCATTGAATGTGGACGACCATGGGAAATAATATTGCATGAGACCATTTTCGGCGGGCTTTGCTGACTAGAGAGCACCGTGAAATACAATTCTCCATGAACACCCCATTCTCTGACACAAATACCAGATGGGGCATTGGAAATTAACTAACGCAATGTTCTTAGTGCACCAAGGCATGAATGTTGAAGGGATCTCTGTTGTTTTTCATCCTTCAGATATCGAGAGACTGATAGAGATGCCAAATCAATTTGACGTTGTAACCCTTCTATTATCTTAAGATGATTTTCATATTCATCATAAGATAATACTTTCTTTTTCAAATGACAAAGAGTTTTCCATATGTTGAGATGAATATCATGAATTGCATCTTCCGTCAACATTTCTGGAATGTCATACTGAGAGTCAGCCAGAGGCCAAAACATGACTGACACTTCACCTTTCGCCAGTTGTTTTCTCATTTTCAGCATTTCCTCTTTATCATTTGATGGAGATTCTTCTACCAGATTTGACCAGATTTGGTGTTTCCTTGTTTCTTCATTGGATTCAACCAGATTTGTAGAGAAATCATTGATCAAACTAGAAGATGCATGGCTTAGGGGTGGTTCAGAGAATGACCTACACCCTGGACTATCTTCTGATTGAGAAAATATTTCACCTACTAGAGATGAAGCATCAGACATGACTGGTTTCGCATTTCAAAGTTCCTTAAGATAAGAGGGCTTTCTCAGCACTACATCGTCCACTGGATCATTTTCCGGGAAATGTGCATCACTACTGCGGAGAGGAATTTCACAGAGAAATTAATCATCATGGGGAGGACCACCATGATGGGTTACAACAAAAGATGAGATCTCTTACTCCTTGGTCTTCTAACCACACAGAGGGTTCCTGTGGCTCTCATCTGAAGATGAAACTTCGAGATCGACCGAATTGTCATGAAGCAATACTTCATGAGGAAGTGTTTGTGTAAGACCTTCAAAGTTATTGTTCCCATTATTGGGAACTGAGGGAGTAGATTCTTGAATTTCAACAGATAACTGTCTGAGGGCTTCAAGAACTCCAACATCGATCAAGGCCTTGTTACATATTGGCTCTTGATCTCCTGACTGTGCTGGGTGGGTCTTTTTCTTAGACTCTTTCTTACTCACCTTGGAAACCACTTGTTGACAAAAGTGGCTGCTCTGAGCAGGTGTATGCGCCTGATCAGGAAAGATGGCCAGGTTAGGCTGACGATATCCACTTAAATCAGGTGTATGTGCCTGACTTGGTTGTCCATATGATATGGGGGAGTATTCCCCACAACCCTCTTGGACTGGAATAGATGTGTGTGTCTGTTCTGGAGTGAACCATTGATGTTTCACTCCACTAGAAGGGATAGATTTATGTGTCTTTCCCTGAGATGCTGTTGAAGCTGTTATAATATCCTGGAAAGCATCCAAAATATGATCAGGGATTTTCTTCTTCTCTTTCACCATTGATAAAATATGCTTGGTGACTTTAGCTGCCGGAACAGGGATATACATCCATTCCATTCTTGGAGTAGGTGTATGTGCCTGCTCTTGTCCTCCTTTTCCTATCATTTAATCCTGACAGTACTCAAGTATGGGGGCAGAGAGTTGAGTCTGCCTCCTATTTGTCGCCGGGGCTTTCCGACTGACTTCTCCGAATGCTACCAAGCGAGACAATTGGTAGGCTTGATTAATACTAGCAGGTGTATGTTCCTGCTGATTGCACTTCTCCAAACGTAGTTGATGAGATCCATCATATGTAGTCAGATGAGCCTGTTGAGTATCTGATGATGTATAAACAGGTGTATGTTCCTTCCTATAGTACTCTGCCAGAATTTCCTGGCGGGATCAGCGTGATGCTTCCAGACAAGTCTGATGGACAGCGGAATTAAAACGGGAAGGTGTATGTGCCTGATCGTTGCTTGCCACCAAGTTAGGTTGGTGGACTTCTCCGGAGATGGAAGAGATGAGAACCTGCTCACTGTTGACCGGATTCCGCCTCTGGTGGTTCGTCTTGCCTGCTCGGGTTCGAGGAACCTAATCTGAATGCCTGGAGTCGGTACCCTCATTATGTTGAGGGCGTACTGCCGCATGAGTCTGGCGGAGATTGTTGGTGGGAACCCTCGGGAAGGACTCCTGTCTACTTGAATTAAGGCCCTGAGGGACCTGCTCATTCACATCCTCAGAATAAGGGAGTGAATGGTGATTGTGTTATGGGGATAACGACCTGAAACGGTTGGAAACGGTAGTCAGCACCACCTGTTTCTTGATCACTGGTCGTCGTTGTTTGGACGACCGGTGTGAATTGTTCACATAGAGGGCTTGTCGGGCAGCCTCCAGAGTTGGGATGGTACCGTGTTGATGGTACTCCTTAACCAACGCATTTGATACCCAGCGTTGAAGATGCTGAGTAGGTGATGTCATCCTCAGAACGGATGACGATCCAGCAGGAGTAGCAGCAGTGGAATTTGCAGTAGCAGCATTCACATGTGTGAATTTGAGAGCAGCCATTCTAGAAATACAGAAGATCTTGGAAAAGAGTGCCTGTTTGATATAACAGACGCAATCATGATAAATTTAGCCACTACATCTTTTGGATGAGTACATATGTCAATGATTGTTTTTGTTGTCCCTCTCATTGAGTTTTAAATAGGGGCCTAAAAATAGGTAAGACATTATTTTAACTTGGTTTAGGATTCAAGTCGGATTCACCATTTTTTGTTTCCCGCGGAATCCGGGGATCGACTGCCTTTATGGGAGGTTTAAACATTCCGATTGGTTTCTAACAGGTTTGTTTGTAGAACCGGAAACATCCAATGATTCCACATCCATTGAGAACTACTTTCCAAAGGTAGGTGCTCATTAGTTTGTGGACTAATGAGGCTTAGGAATTTTCATTGGTTGAGAGGATGGGAGGTCGGACTCATCACACCTTTTTGAGAGTAATTATTGTCTACTCCGAGTATCTCTTTATAGATTTAAGTTATGTTCGTGAATCCTTATTACATTACCAAGTATAAAATGATCTTTCCTTCAAATCTGACAATCAATGATTAAATATGTAGGAAATTTAGAGAATATTTTATATGTATTCAAGGTTCATCATCGATAGAGAATCATCTGTATTTATTAGAGATTCTTGGTCAATGGTGCCCTTCGACACATTTATATAGAAGTCTCTTGGTCATTATGATGACCATGATGGTTTTAAATCCACTCAGTGGGGCACTTGAGGTTTATTTTCATTCTGAAGGACATGGATTATTTCAAAGTTGGGATCGAACCCACAGATGGGCTACCTACGTATCCTTTGTTTAGAAAAGGAATTAGAACCCACGTAGTTCGAGTAAGGGAGTATGATGTTTATGATTGATGGCTCAAAGAAGAATGTCATAATCACTTTTACACTCTAAGCTCACGTGAGTCAGGCTCGGTGTGAGAAACAAGAGGTATTGGTAAAAATTAGACAATTATTCCATAAAAGATGCAATCATAAGAAATAATGTGGGACTTATGTATGTATGAATGCCCAGATAAATGAAGATTAGGATTTACTTCAGGGAAGAAATCCAGGAACAGGGTCCATAAAGGTTTATGTGCTTCATGGATATTTGAATACTCTAACTTGGGGATTACTCCTGAAAAGGATGCGTAAATTAGGATAGGACTTGTGATTGGGTTTTACTCCTGAGAAGGAATCCCAGATCAAAGGTAAATTAGGACTGGTTAAAAAGAATTAAGACTGGGACTTACTCCTGAAGAGGATGCCCATATTTGTGACTGAGGCTTACTTCTGAAGAGGATGCCCATATTTGTGACTAGGGCTTACTCCTGAAGAGGATGCCCAGATTAGAGGATTTGGACTGGGGCTTACTCTTGAAAAGGAGGCCCAGGTTATAGGAATTAAGGTTTGGGGCTTACTCCTGAGGAGAATTCCCATAATTTGGGGAATTATGACTAGGGCTTACTCTTGAAAAGGAGGCCCAAGTTAGGGGATCTGGGGCTTACTCCTAAAGAGGATGCCCAGATTAGAGGACTTGGGGCTTAATCCTAAAAAGGATGCCCAAATTTGAGAATTATGAATGGGGATTATTCCTGAAAATGAGACCCAGGTTAAGTATTCTCTCATCTTAAAGGATGAGGTTGAATGAATGAAATCTCAATCTTTAGTGACATAAAGATGTGTAAATCACTAGGTTTTGAGAGATATTCCACATAATTCCTTTTAGATAAGGAAGTAAAATCAAGAAATCATGCCATAAATTGATTTGAAGAGTGTCTTGAAGACTGAATCTTGAATAGGAGAGGTGGAATGGCTTAAGAGGGGTGAAATGAACAAGAAGGGCACCCAAAAAGGCAGGGGCGTGCAAGTCCTGGCAGGCGCGCAGGTACTGCGTAGGTGCGAAAGTCTTGGTCGCGCAGGTATACTTGCGCGACCTATAAGTACTTGCGCGTTTGTAAACCAGTGTGGTAATACTTGAGAGATCCTTGATTAAAACCTTTAGAATCCTCTTGAGGTTCTTCCAGAAGAGGGGCGCGCAAGTTCTATTGAAGGAGTAAGGCGGCGCGCAAGTGTAGCCTTTTCCCTTAAGGGCTGGCCACTCAGGCGTGCAAGTGTTGATGAGTTTCAACACTCAGGCCTTCCTCTCCCTCTTTAGATCTTCCGTTCTAGGTAAGAAATTACCTTAGAAGTGTTTCGGAATCTTTGAGAAGAGACTAGGGCGCCGAGAGCTCAAATCTGAGTTTCTGGAAAAAATCCTCTCTCAATGGGTGGGGGGCCCACAGGGTCTATTTATAGGGAGGAGAAGACCCCGAGCGGTTATCACTTAGGTCGCGCAAGTCACTTGTGCGACCATCATGTGTCACGCAAGTGGACTTGCGCGACTATGAGGGAACTTGCGTGACCTATGGGAAATGTTCTCCTTGTTCATCCCTTTGTCGATTTTTGATATTTTCTTCAAAGGACGAATCAATTTGTGCTAACTCATTTCCGTTTACATTCCTTTGGACTCTATGACGAAAAAGGAGCGTCAACAGTTGTATCAAGTTATGTTTTATGTAATAAATCATGTTTAAGTTGCAATAAAACCCAGGGTTGTCATAATAATATTAGTTAAATGAATTTTATTAGATCATTACTTTTTATGATATATCATGTTAATGATAAATCATGTTTTGGTATAGTGCATCATGAGATATAAATAAGTATACTATATTATAAAATATGACATTCTTTCTTTTAGTTATATTTTTTACATCATTCAGAATCTCATTATGTAAATATCATCTTTCTCAATTTTTTATATTCAAACAATACAAGATACTTGTAAATTATTTTTGGGATTACGACCCTAAGAATGTCATTTTTTAAAATAAACCATTAAAATACAATAGATTTAGTAAATTATATGTTTCGAATTCTTATACTTAGTTGTGAAGAAACACAGTTGAAAGGATTTAACACTCAAACACGTCATAATCATATTTAGTATTAGTGTATTAAAAATGGGATTATATAAGTAACCCTAAACTAGTATAAAACAACTTGTATCCTACACATGATTAATTTAATTTCTTTTTTTATACATAAAATAAAAATTGAAACAAGATACTTATAAAAGGGGAAGTTTTATTTTAAAAACACATAAATTTTAATGTTATCAATTTTCAACCTGTTGATCTATTTGATTATTTAGTATGATAAAACCCTAAATTTCAATAATATGTTTTAAAATTATAATAATATTGAAATGAGGAAAAATAAAATTATGAAAACTAGATTAATCCTTAACAAGATGAATCAAGTAAAATAAAATCAAATGGAATGGAATAGAACTAAACCATGAAAAAATGAATTGATCTCTATCAAACTAATCTAAATAAAAAAGAATTGAATATAACAAAGTAAAATAATTAAAAATAGAGTAATATAAAATTTAATAGATGAAAATTTTGTGTATCAATTGAGGAATTCATATAGAATAATTTAGTTGATTTGAAATAATATATGTGAACTGAATCAAATCAATGAGACCTCAATCAAAATGAATAAAAAATAAAAAAATATAGAACTACGTATAATAAAACCAAAATTGAAATGAATCATGTCATAATGAATATATATATAAACAAAAAAATAAAGCAAACCAAAAAAATATATAATTTTTCTAAATCAGCCCAAACTGAAGTAAATCAAAGTGAACTAAATATAATTAAACTTATTCAGATTAAACTTAACATTAAAAAATAGATCCAAACAAAACAAAACCAAATATAAATAAAATTAATTGAAATGAACTTTCATGAAATGAATATTATAAAACAAAAAAAATCATATTAAATAAAATAAAAAATTATAAGATAATAAAAAATAAACCAAATAAAATTTTATAAATCAAATTTAAAATAATATAACTAAATAACAAAATTGAATGGATTCGATTCCTCTATAGACATGACCAATAAAACTAAGAAAAAAATAATGGAATAGAAACAATATATGTTGTTTAAAGATGTATCAAATAGACCTAAACTGACCAATACTAAATCAAACTAACTCATACCAAACCAAACTAGAACAAAGTGAATCCAACTACATTAACATGAATAGATCTGAACAAAATCACACTTATATAGTTTGAGAAAAATAGATAAAAACTAAATTGAACCAAACAAAATTAATTTCACTATAACAATGTCAAAAAGTGGATATAGACTAACCTAAATAAAAGTAAACCAATTCAAGACAAGTTAAATAAAATAAAATAAAACCAAATTGAAAAAATATAAACCAAATATATTTCAAAAAATAAATAAGAATATATACAAATTAGTTTAAAATAAAATATATAAAAAACTTATTATAAAAAAATCAAGTAAAATAAATTATCCTAAACCATAATAAATTGAGAAAAAAATACAAAATAGATTCTAAAACAAATTGAACTGAATAAAAATTGTTTGAATCAAATTAAACCAAACTAAAGATCCTAGAATAGAAGTGAACTAAACCTAACTAAAATATTCTAAACTAAATTAAATTTAATGAAAATTAATTAAAATAAACAAAATAGAAACAATATAATAAATCTTTAGATATCTAAGAAAAACATACGGAAATATAGGAGAGGATATTGAATGTCTCGGGTCACTCGGGTGATATGGAAATTAGGGAAGGAGAGGGGGGGGGGGATTCCGAATGGAACCTTAGAAGGGGGGGGGGGAGGATGTGTGAGGTCACTATAGGAGGGGTGGGTTTTCTGGGGGAGGGAGGGGGACATGTTACACCCCGAGATTTCATAGTATGTTATTTCTTCAAAGTAATTCAATAACTTGCGCTACACACAACATCGAGTTCGAGCGCACCACGACTTACCAAACTAGCTATTCAAAAGTGTTTATGAATAGTATTATCTGTATTTTCAATTTCATATATAAATTTTAACATCCATATTACTTTTTTCTTAGACATAATATAAGAACAAATTCATTTTTTCGGATAAAGGAGTATTTTTCAAAAAATGCAATTTTACCACCTTTTAATGTAAAACCCCTTTAAATCCAATATTTGACACTGTTATATATTCAATTTGACAAAATAAACTTATTATTTAGAATAAAAACATAAAAATTTAGTTTCTATAATTTTTTTGTGTTTTTCTGATAACTTTCATATTTGGTTGAATAGTGAAAAATACTAAATTTTAATTGATTTTTTTAATAAAAATAATTTATAGTGTTAAATTATAAATTTTAATGGGTTTTAAGTGTAATTAGATTATATTTTTATCATTTAATATAATGTATGTAATTATAAGTAATTTCACATTTAAATTTGACATAAACACATGTCAATCTTTTGATAGTTTTTAACTTTTAAAAACCCACTTTTTTGGTTTTGACAACGAGAATTAATTTTAAATTAATAAATGAAACTTATATGTTTTGAATTTGGTAAAATAGACTTCATTTTTGAATTTGGAATATTAAAATTATCTTAGGGTGAAGTTTTGGTATTTTTCTGAAAACTTTCATTTTTTGACAAATAGTGAAAAACACTGCATTATTATTTAAAATCGACCTTTTAGTTAAATATTTATTTATTTTATTTAAATTTATTTTAATTAAAAATAGATATATAATACCTATATAAGTTCAATTCAATTAATTGGAGTCATTTTATTATAAAATTAGATGTATAAAAGTTTATTGATCTTTTTAGCCTCTTTTACCCACCTTTTAGGCACGGTAGCAAATTTGCATAAAACATAATTTTACCACTTATGTGAGTTTAATTTCAAAAATATGAGTGACACACTTGATATTAGTAAGTAAAATTTGATTCAATAAGATAAAAATAATTTTTGGTGAACAATAATTTTGACATGTATTTACCACAGTTAAAAGTAAATAGGGTAATTAAAGGTAAAAATGATATTATAATTACCCTAACACATATCATAATTCTATTGGATAAGTGTAATTCTACCAAAATAAACCTTAGGAATAAAATATGATCCTTTAGGTCCACTTTTATTAGATTTGGACATTTATTATTATTTTATTTAAAGAAGAGTTAAATGTGTTAAATTCAATGTTTATTAACTAAACCATTTTTAATATAGGGTTATATATAAGATAAATTCGACTATAAATATTTATTAGAAAGATAAAAATATTTCCTACATAATTATACTTTATTTATAATTTTTATTTATTAAATAATTAAATTTATTTATGACACAATGATGATGCAATAATTACCTTTTCAATGAAATATTAAAATAGTTTATATTATAAATATTAAAATTAATATAATTTAAAGGTTTTGATGCCATCCAAAAATTTTATAGGTTAATATGAAATGTTAGGGTTGATTTGATATTTTTTTTTTGAAGTGATAAGGTTGTTATTACTTCCACAAAATCAAAATACCGAATAGTGTCAAAATTGACATAAATTAATTTTTATAACAAATAATATATTATTGGTTGATATAATATTCCAAAAAATATAAGGTTCGTCCAAAGGGCATAAATAATATTATATATGTAATTAATTAACCACTTGAGGTTTTCTTGTAAGTTTAGAGTAAGTTTATTAACCATATAGTGTAAGAATGCAAGAAGACATGGTAAAAGTTAAACTATTTAACTAAGAGTTAAATCTAAAAGATAAGGTTAAAATGGTAACCTAAACTAGTCTAAAACATATTGGTTGAAATTATTTAGACCCATAACCACCTAAGGCTATAAATAAATTTATTTGGTGCCATTATAAACCGAATATGATTGTATAATAAATTAATATTTTAATCTTTTCCCAAAGTGACCCTCACCCCTCTTATAAAAGGGAACTTCCACTTCTCTCAAAATCACACCTCCAAATCCATTTGAATCAGAAAAAACCTACCCAAATATACTCCCAAATTCCCTTAAATAAACCTATAGTTATTAATTTTATAAGAAAGACAACCTAAGTATCCCTTTTGATCAACTAAAAAAGGAAACACCCAAAGAAGAGGTAATAATTTCACCGCCCTCTTTCAAGTACTTTTCTTCTTCCACTTCCTCCTTATTTGTTGTTTACATAAAATAATAATAAATCAAGAACCTAATAAATAATTTGATGTTATTATAAATATGGTACATCCATATTCTTTATTATATCCATCCTATAAATTAAAAATTCACCGTACGTGCGTACGTACGACTTACCGTCTCCACGTCGTGGTGTAGTTTGTTATTCAAACACTTCATTATTTGGATGGGTATAATAATGAGTATAACTGTAAAAAATAATAAATATAAAATGATAATTATTCTGTATATATTACATAACATCCAATTACATATGATTTCACAATCAATATAATGATATTGTCGCTCGTGCGTACGTACGGATTACGGTCTCCACGACGCGATGCGATTCATTCCCACATTCACCATTCTATGATGATTATAAAAATATATATTATTAGTAAATATGAAATATATGACATAATAATTCTAATGAGTTTATATATATATATGTACTTACATATATCTTATTCACTTACTTCCATTCAATACGATATGAAAACGGAAACAACGTTTATGCGTACGTACGACCTACCATATCCATAAACGGTGCCTTCCATTTCATAAATATATATCTATTATAAATATTTATATTCTAAATATATATGATATATAAATAAAGGTTTATATTATGGTAGTATTTGAATCATGATTTAAATGATACGATCAAGAATAACAAGTTCAAACACGTACAATAAAGAAAGTGATTATTACCCAAAATGTTAATTTAACATGGAAATCATTATTAAATGGGTAGTACAAAGTCATAAATGAATCATGTATGATATAATAAATATGAATATGGTTCTGTTTCTGGTATAATTTAATAACATGCTATGGTCATTATACAGGATGTTAAATATACCCTCGACCAAAGGAAAGTGAAAGGTAAGGGTTAATTTCACAATCTATTTATTATTCGAGGCTGTTTTTATGTAAGTATCTACTGGGATATATTTATTATCCATGTAAATGTTTCATAAAATAGTTTTCAAAGGGATTATTTTTAAGGGAAATTTTACTAAAACATCATTTTAAATGTTTTAAAGATTTATTCTTCTAATCCTTTCTCATTAATGTCCACGTTTTCAAAATGGTTTTAAGGATTTATTTATATAGACATGAATGTTTTAAAATGTTAATTCCATTCAAAAGTTTCCAATCTATCCACACTTGAATATTTGAACTTTTGGATGGGCCGCCACCATCTTCCATTTGTTTTTAGTGTTGAAAATTTGATACTTCACCTCAACAACATTGTTTCATGATATATGGCCATCTCTACCACACATGTATCACTTTCCACTCCCATGTATGAAGTTCCCTGAGTGCTTCTCCAGACATGTTTCTTCACGTGGAAAGATTCACTTTCATTTCTCCTCTTTCGTGATCAATGTTCCTCCCTAATTTTGAATCTATATCTCTATTATTTTCATTATACCTATGTGAAAACTATGTTTCTAAAAACTCCAATTCAACATTTATATCACTCTTCACTACCTCCTCATAGCTTTCATTGTTATAAATTTTTATATTCCTCTGCTGATGGGGTCTCAGTCGATCGAAAAATATATCAACCATCCCCTTAGGATCCATAAAAAAGTTAGATGTGTAATGAGAAAGAATTTTAATGTTAATTTCATAGAATCCCACACATTCATTTTCCTTCAGCTTTATGGTAAATAATTCATTCTCCATTTTCATTCTAATTGAACGAGGAAACTATTTACAGAAAAATATCCCCCTAAACTATTCCCACTCCATGACACTAATCAACCTTCATAGATTCATGTTTTTAACCAGTATCCAACACTAATCAACTTATCCTTATAATAGGTATACTAACTGGGTGATTTTATCTTGTTATAATCAATGGATTAAATAAAAAATATTTTCTATAGATCTTATGCATTGTTCAGTAATCAATGGGTCAATATATCTTATAAAATAATGTGGTCATCGATGCATAAAGGACTCAATGACAAGTTGTTCTATTCAAGGTGAATCTGAAAACTCAAATGGATTCATGTTATTATTAATATCTTGATATATTTTATTAATTATTCACACTAGGTTTTCCATTTATTCATTCATCAGAGAGTCATTTGTGTGTCGTCCATTGCACTCATCATTTACATGATTCTACCTATTTCCTACAGTTTTTATAAAATAATAAAACCATAGTGGGAATTTTTTTACTTTTATGAATATTAAAATTCTAAAGTTATTTTATGACTTAAAACATAATTCTTAAATATGTTATTAATCACTTGTTATAATAATTACATTTTCTATATATCCTGTATAATGGATTATAAAGAGCTTGTGAATAACCAAACATATCTCCCGAGAGTGTCAAACTAGGAGTGAATTAAGGCCAGTTTTGGTGAAATGGTTCTCATTAGAGTCTATCTAAAAGTAGTTTTTTAGTGTTCCCCCTATCTACATATCTTTTAGAGCCACGTCCACTTGTTTATATCCAAACATGGATTTCGTTGCTGGAAACAACTTACTTAAATCTTCACCAAAATACCCAGATGTTTTCGTGCATTTAGAATCAACCCTAGGGTTCTTCCTAACGTTTTCAAATCCCAGTTTCCATAAATAACTAAATTTTTCTATGATACCAACTATGTAATCCCACCTTTTTATTAAATATAATTTTCATTTCATGGAACAAAACATAGGATCTTTTAATTTTTATTTTCTTGGAAATCCGGAAAATAGTGCATGAAAAAATAATACATTCTTATAATTCTTTTGAAAGGATTATTCAACAATTCACCCTTAGTTACATTTTCTACATCTCATAACCTGGGGACATACATAAAACGAAAGTGTTGATCATGAGACACAGTAAGGGAATAAGAAATAGAGACATATAACATGCGATCATGATATATATTAATAAGAACATGAGGTATAATGACAAGGCATGACAAAGTGATGTAATGTAATAATAAGAATATGAATAATAACACGAAAATGTGGCTAAAACATTTAAATGATAAATTCATAAACATATCAACAATGTTTATCACCAAGGTGTCATAAATGAAAATTACCAAGGTTATTCACCAAGGTATCATAAAATGTGGAATCTATAGAGATTCAATTATTTACCCAATTAATTGAATAACTATCAGGGTGCACCATTTATATATATTAATTTTCATGTGATCCAAAAATTTCATAATAAATCATTTCATTAATAACTTGTGGAGGATAATGAATTGGTTTCTTATCAAAATCCTGGCATAGAAAAGTGCTTAACAACATGGTCATCAAGTCATTTTTAACCAAAGAAAGGAAATGTGGGTTCATATATTTAAATTCCCAAATAAAAAATTAATTTATCAATTTATTTAAATACCCATTTAAAATATAAGTGTTATGGGTATTCAAATAAAAATGAAAATATAATTTCTCATGTAAATGGGGAAATATTTTGAAGAAAATTCAGCTGCATGGTGGGTATAAAACATGGTTTTATAAAATGGTAAAATGACAGTGGAAAAGGGTATACCATCCATAAAATAATATTATTATAGTAAAGGTATAATTGAAAGTGGAAAAAATAACATATTTTGGAAATTATAAGACATACCACATGAAAAGTGAACATGAATGGAAAAGAGAAGTGAATATTTCCTTTACCTTGAAGAGTTATTCTTTAAACATGAAGATAGAACCTT
The DNA here is from genome assembly GCA_963277665.1 of Viscum album. NCBI lineage: Eukaryota > Viridiplantae > Streptophyta > Magnoliopsida > Santalales > Viscaceae > Viscum > Viscum album. The sequence continues at coordinate 1,102,917,410 of OY728155.1, read as the reverse complement.
GGTGGATTGAAGAAACCTTAGGGAGGCTATTTAGGATAAAATATCATGATACAATATGTATAGGATGGATTTTTAGTGAATTGAAATGAATAAATGGGTGGGTATTTATAGGAGAAGTGGAGAATTTTTTTAATAATTTCTAAATATTGGTCTTGGAAAACTAGGTAGAGTAAAATAAAAAAAAATTCGATTACCCATGGGTTTTTATCATGGTTTTGGAAATTTGTTTCAAACATTATGACTATTTAATCCTCTATAAGAGAAAAATATTATTTAATACATTTTTTGTGATGGAAAAGTAAATATTCCACTAAGTAAGGTTTAAAAAAAATAAACATTTCCTTTTTAAAATTTGGAAGGTAAATTATATTTTAAAAAATTGAATAAAATATATTAAAATACATAATATTAACAAAAAAACATATTTAAGATATTTTAATATGTTTAATTAATTATTAAATCATTATGAAATAAATATGATGTCAGAAAATATACTAAAACCCTAAAACTGTATATTTTACTATTCACGAAAAAATAAAGTATTTTAGAAAATTCCCATAAATTTACCCTAACCTATTTTCTTTGTGAATATTTAAATAATGATATTTATTTTATCATAAAAATTATCTATATGGAATAATTCTAACTTTAAATTATAAAAAACCATATTTATTTCAAAATATTAGTTTTTAAGGAACACTCAAATTTTTGACACTTATATCAATTTCTTAGGATATAATAACATTATTTTATCATTTATACTTACATAAGAGTGTTTTTAAAAAAACAAGTTTATTAAAATAAATATTATTAATAATACCTTAGTTTATAATAAAATTTTATATCTTTTCTGAAAAGTACTATTTTTTTCTGAAAAATGAATTTATCAAATTTCGTATCACTTAATCCTATATTTTATTATGAAAAAATATTATTAAAATGAATTGATAGATAATGAACATTATTTATACAAATAAATTTACACTTTATGTAACTATGGTCAGGACACATAACCCCTTATTACACACAGATACACTGTAATGAACCAATATTTTAGAATAACATTTGTTTTCTGAAAATTTTTGTTATATTATTTTGTACTCAAAAAAACATTATCCCTTTAATATTAAAGTGAGTATAATTGAAATGTGACCTTTGGATTTTAACTGTTATATGACCACTACTCAATTATGATTGTTGACCAATGTTTCCATTGGAAACAATACTCTTATTAATAATTTTAAAATTTTAATTTATATTATAAATATAAATGATAATGGTTAATTATTGTAGAAAGAAGAGTTAATGGCCTCATCCAGTTAAATAATGTCATACAAAACCCATTTCCTAGATCTTGGGAAGGAGGTAATGTCTATAGGATTCTCTCTTAACCAAGACTAAGCTTAGATTCAACATGTTAAGTTTGAATGGAAAAACTATCGGCAATGTTCAAGTTAGTAGAGATTACCACTCGTGCGATGTCAGCCAAGCCGCACCATGAGTCTATCAATATCACTCACCTCAACCTTAGGTCATATGCATGATTTATAAGGGGTTTTTATGAAGGAAATAGTTACTTATTGTATAATCCATTTTGTATAGGTAAAATGTTTTATTCCATCAATTTTCATATTTGAGTTTACTTTTTCTTAAAAATATGGTGAATTTGAAAAATTGATTTTTTGGATAGAAATTTTACTTTTTTTAAATGATATAATTTTATAATAAACTAATTTATTATTAATAATGTATATTTTAATGAAATAGTATGATTAAAACAATGTTATTTAAATTTAAATGATAATCGAATTTAATTTTTTTAAGTGTTAGAAAGTTTACTATGCATTTACTGTGCATTTTCTGTCCGCTATTATTTTTTATAAATAATGATTTTTAAATTTAAAAGTTAAATTTATAATAAATTGAGAATTATTATGATAAAATAATAATAATTTTTTAAATAATCATGTTTAAATTAGGTTATGGTGATTTTATGAGAATTTTCTAAAGTATTTTGTTTTTCGGTGAATAGTAAAAATACAGTTATGTGTTTTTGGTATGTATAATGACATCATAATGATGAAATAAGTAATATAAAATTATTTTCAACTATAATGTATTAAAATAAAATATGAGGTGTCCCATGTCACTAATACCATGGGAAAATACCATGAGAAATCCCATGGTTTTGCAAATGCCACTTCTTAGGTGTCCAAGGAAATTAAAAAAAACTCCCACACTTTTTCTATAAATACCCACAAATTTATCCATTATATTTCATTTTCAATTCATTATACATTAAGATACAATATAAATAACTCCAAATGATTCCTCCCACGGTGTCTTTAATCCCCCATGGTACCGATCCTCATGTTTTTGGAACACTCTTCAAGGAATGGGAAATCTCAACTTTTCTTTTTTTCTTTCAAGTTTCCTTTTTGTGTGGTATGTATTTAAAAATTAAATAATATGTTATTATACGATGGTCAACTATCGTGTATTAAAATAAAATATGAGGTGTCCCATGTCACTAATACCATGGGAAAATACCATGAGAAATTCCATGGTTTTGCAAATGCCACTTCTTAGGTGTCCAAGGAAATTAATAAAAAACTCCCACACTTTTTCTATAAATACCCACACAGTTATCCATTATATTTCATTCTCAATTAATTATACACTAAGATACGATATAATTCACTCCAAATGATTCCTCCCAAGGCGTCTTCAATCCCCCATGGTACCGATCCTCATGTTTTTGGAACACTCTTCAAGGAATGGAAAATCTCAACTTTTCTTTTTTTCTTTCAAGCTTACTTTTTGTGTGGTATGTATTTTAAAATTAAATAATATGTTATTATATGAATTTTATTATATACCATTACTATATTAATATTTTTTATTGATGGGACACCCCTATCGCATCTATTTTTAATGTTGTCTAAAACTATGTTTCTTACCCGTTATGTTGTAGAATTTTCTTCTCAAAATTTCCCTCTTTTTATAACGAAATTATTTTGTTTTATTTTATGAATATCCAAAACTCATTCTTCAGTAGGGGTATTCAAATATATGTCAATATTATATTTTCGATTATGGTATTAACTTACATGAAACCCAACTTCCATTTTGGTGGGTTTTAAATGACAAAAGGATATTGTTTTTATGAAATTTATAAAACACCATGATTTTAATATGAAACCAATTAATTTTATTCTCTATGGGTTATTTATGATTTTTTTATGATATATGTGTCTCAAATTAATTAATACATATTACGGGTGTTCCTTGATATCATTCTAATTCATTGGGTAAAGAATTTAATCGCTAGAGATGACATGTTTTACGATACCTTGGTGAAAACCTTTTGGTAATTTTTATAACACCTTGGTGTCAAAACTTGCTGATATGCTTATGAAAGACTCAATTAAATTTTGTATCCACATTTACATGTTACAATTTATGTTATTTTTACTATGATATGTCTATTTCTCATTTAATCATTCATTTATGATATTCTTCAAATTCTTATCGATAACTCTCATGGTCACTTGTAAACTCTTTCCCTTACTTTCCCATACCGGGCCTTATGCTCAACCTTTCATTTAATTTATGTCCCCAGGTTATGATATGTAGTAATTTTACATATTCTGAATCTTTGATAAATCCTTTTAAGTATATTAGAATAATATTTTCAGGTATTATGTACCTTATTTCGCAAGCACAAAACATTAAAAGATCATCTGTTTGTAAAATGATATGGAATGTTTTTTAATAAAAAGGTGGGATTTGGTAGTTGGTATCAAATGATGATTTAGTTATTTATGGATGTTAGAATTTTAAAACATTATGAATAACCTTAGGTACCAATTATTATATATAAAAACAACTTGGTATTTTGGTGAAATATTAATTAAGTGGTTTCTAAGAAAATAAATCCTTATGTGGATACAAACAAGTGGTTGTGGCTTTTGGAACACATGTATCTAGGGGTAAAAACAAAAAAAACCACTTTGATCTAGACTCTAATAGGAACTAGTGAATGATAATGGGTCATATTTCAATCATTTTTTACACTCCCAAGGGATATGTTTGGTTAATCAAAAAAAAATTATGAACCATTATAAATGGTTTATAAAAAATGTAATTGTTGTTAAAGAATAACAAAATTAATAATGATGTTTTAAGACATGGAATTACTTTAGAATTATATGATTACTAAATTAAACAATATTATCATTAAGGTTTTATTATTTTTGAAAATGGCATGAAATAGGAGAAACTGCATAAATGGAGAGCACAACGGACCAGGAATAAACATCTTTTCGATGGATGTCATAAAGGAAAACATCATGAGAATATTGAATCAACTAACTCAAGTCATAAGAAATAATTTGAATCAAGATGAGATATAAGATTCAACTTGAAGGGAATAACTTTCCATTGAACCCTTTATATTTCAAAGACCAAATTTTTTCAATGGATCTATTAACCCATTGATTACTGAACAGTGGATAATCTCTATAGAAAAGATCTTTTTTGTACTCCATTATTCAGAACAATAGAAAGTCTCACTAGCTGTGTACCACATAGAGGGAGAAGCTAATCAGTGGTGAAAATTGGTTAAAAACATGATTCCAAGAGGGGATATTGAATCTATGGAGTGGTAAGAGTTAAGGCTAACCTTATTCAAAAAATATTTCCCTCACTCAATGTGAACAAAAAAGGAGAAATAATTCAAAGGGTTTAAGTAGAAGGAAAATGAGTCTGTGGGAAGCTATGAGATGAAATTTACAATAATTTCATGTTACACCTCTATATTTTTCATGGATTCTAATAATAATTTTGATACACTCTTCGGTTGACTAATACCTTATCTATAGAAGAATATTGGAAATTGAGACTATGAAAACTATGAGGATGCTGTGAGGAGTACTATGAAAGTCAACATAGAGTTCAGAGAGACACATGGGTACCATAGATCGAATGAAAAGAAAAGATATTTGTATCCAAACATGGGGAGGATCTTTGATAAAGTAAGAGTATGAAATAATTTTCATGTGTCCATATGCAACAAATGTGGGAAGAATAATTTGGGTAACTTCCTTCCCAGGAGAGGGAAATGTTACAAGTATAGAAAATATGTCCATATTGCTATGAAATTTCATAGTGAGGTGAAGCCTCAACATCTCAATACTAATGAAAATGGGAAGATGGTGTAGGCCCTAACGGATGTACAATACTTCAAGTGTGTACAACTTGGGAAATTTTCCACTCACTATCCAAATATGATGTTAATGGAGGAGAATCACCATCAACCTAAGCATAGGCCAAGCGATCAAGGTTAAGATTTTTCTTTCACAAAAGCTAAATATGATGCTCCAAATGACGTGGTAGCTAGTATTCTCATTTTTCTCTAAAAGATAGCATATACATTGTTTGATTTTGGTTCTATACATTAAATTACTTACTCCATGTCTTCAAATAATATAGAATCAATCCCTGATCTTATATAAGTTGAGTTATCAATCAATACTCCTGGAGGGATTATCAAAACATCAATAGTGCATAGAAACTTTATTATTCACTTTGGTGAGCACAATATTAACACAAATATAGTAGTCATTCTCATGCTAGAATTCTACATTATACTAGGGTTGCACTAGATATCAAATTATAATGCTAAGATAAACTGCAGAAGTAAGAAAATATCAGTAGTCTTGAATGAAAAACTTACAATTATTTTCAATGTAGAGATATATAAACTTGAGTTTTTTTAGAAGCACCTCCCATATATTTATATATGGAAATGGTTGGTGAATATGGACATGAAAATGAAATTATAGGAATAGAGAATATCTCCATCATTTATGAATTCATTAATGTATTTCATGAGGAGTTACTTAGACCTCCCCCAAAAAGAGAGGTAGAGTTCTCCCTTGAACTCGTTCTAGGTTCCAAGTCAATTTCAAAAACCCCATATAGAATGGAAATTGAGGATCTATTAGAATTAAAGAAGAAAATCCAAGATCTTTTGGAAAAGGGGGTTATTCATCCAAGTGTGTCTCCTTAGGGAGAACCTGTTTACTTTGGTATAAATAATGATGGATCAATACAGTTATAAATTGATTATATAGAACCTAATGTGATCATAGTGAAGAAAACTACCCCCTTCCAAGAATTGATGATTTATTGGACCAGCTTCCTGGGGCTCAATTCTTCTCTAAGATTGATATTCAATATGGTTATCATAAATTTAGGGAAAAGAAAGTAGATATTCTAATGATTTCTTTTTGAGCTAGACATGTGCATTAAGATTTTTTTTGTTATAAACTTCATCTTGACTAATTATCCTATTATTTTTATGGATTTGATGAGTATATTCTTGAAGGAATACCTTGATAAATTTGTGGTGCTTTTTATTGATGTTATTTTGATATATTAAAAAAGTCCCTAGGAGCATGAGGATAATCTAATGGATATATAAAAAACTATGAGGAAGGAGAAAATGTTTGGAAATTTCAAAAAATGCGAATTTTGGTTATAACAAGTTTCTTTATTGGGGAACATTGTAACCACTAAAGGAATCTTAATTGACCCTGTAAAGACAATGGTTATATAGGAGTGGCCTCATCCTTCAATGATAATTGAGATTCAAAGTTTCCCTAGTTTAGTAGGATTTTATAAGAAGTTTGGGGAAAAACATTCATGAATTTATAATATACTAACCAAGTTAACTCGAAATGGGGTAATGTTCATCTATAAAAAGAAATGTAAAGAAAGTTTCTGAGGGCTTAAGAAGATATTGGTTACTACAACCATTTTCACTCAACCCTCTATTAAAGAAGGGTTATTTATTTTTATAAATACCTGTTTTAAAGGTCTTGAGTGCATCTTAATGATAAATGACAAGGTTATTTCTTATCAATATCAATATTTTAATCCTCATGAGCAAAACAATCCTACACATGATCTGGAGTTGGCTACTATTTGTTTTCTCTAAAGATATGAAGATACTATCTATTTGGGGATATATGTGATATATACATAGACCACCAATGTTTTAAGTATATTTTCACACAAAATAAATTGATCATGAGACATAAGAGATGTTTGAAACTTCATAAATAATATGATTGTTTAATTAATTATCACCCTATAAGAGAAAACAAAGTCATTGATTCATTATGTAGGAAACACCCTGTTGTGTTGGAAATGATGAGGACTTAAGAAGATCCTTTGATAAAATACCTAGTAAAACTGAACATGGTAATAGTAAGGGAAGGGATATCATTAACCATCTCCCAAATTATTTCGCAACCATCATTATTAGAGAAGATCAAGAAATCTCAAAAAGAATATTATTTGTTACCGAAGAAGATGGAAGCTGTGAAGAATGTGAAGTTTCACGGGATCAATATTGATTGAGAAGGTGTATTAAAATTTCATAAAAGGAAATAGGGTATATATATTCCATAAATAAAGAAGGATATGATTGATGAATCTCATAGATCTAAATTATATATACATCCTGGAAGTAATAAAATGTATAGAGACCTTTGTTATCATTATTGGTGGGATAAAAATTAAAGGGAGATTTATCAATACACTAAAAGGTTCCAGTTGTGTCAACAAGTGAAGGTAGAATGAAAAATTTCTAAAGAGGTATTAAAACCACTACCCATACTAGTAAAAAAGTGGGACAATATCACTATGGATTTTGTCACCAATCTCTTGAAAACATCCAAAGGAAATGATGCGATTTGGGTTATAGTGGACCATCTCACCAAGATTGTATATTTTATATCTATTTAGAAATATTTCTCTCCTGAAAAACTCACCAATATATACATAAAAGAAGTGGTAATGTTAAATTTATTTCCACTTTATGTCATTTCTGATCATTATCAAAGGTTCAGATTAAAATTATAGAGAAGTATTCAATATGATCCGAATACTAAAATGAATTTTAATATGTCATATCACCCTAAAACTGATGGACAACATGAGAGGACTATTCAAACACATGAGTAAATACTGAGAACATGCTTGATAGAATTTAATGGTGGATGTGATAAAAATATCCCATTATCTGAGTTCTCATACAACAACAACCTCAAATAAAATATTCAAATGTAACCCTATAAAGCTCTATATGGGAAGCGATGCAGAAATCCTACTTATTGGGATGAAGTTGGTGAGATAAAGAATATTGGGCCTGATCTTATGCAAGAGATGATAGGAAAGGTTCATTCTATCCAACAACACATAAAAGATACTCATATTTGTAAGAAGATATTTATTGAAACCCATTAGAGGGATTTAGATTTTGAAGATAGAGATAAGGTCTTTCTTAAAATTTGACCTTGGAAGAGTCATGTAGTTTGTAAAGAAAGGGAATCTCATCCCTACATACATTGGACCCTATGAAATACTTGATTGTTTAGAAGAAGTGGTATATTTTCTTGAAATTCTTCCAAATATAGCTCATGTTCATGATGTTTCCCATGTATCTAAATTTAGTAAGTACATACCTAACCCTTCACATGTACTAAATCCAGAGGTGGTATAATTTGAACATGAACTCTCTTATGAGGAGCAACCGCTGGAGATCTTGGACTATGGAGATAAGGTTTTATGCAACCAGACTACTCACCTCATTAAATTGATGCGAAAGAACCACATATATTAAGAAGACATGTGGGAACTAGAGGAAACAATGAGGAAGAAGTACCCACACCTTTTCTCTACTTAGTGAACACGTTGAAATTGTGTGGCTGAAATTTCTTAAGGGGGGGGGGGAATGTAACAACCCAAAAGTTTTGAATAAAATTAGTTTCATAACAATGTGTGTTCTATTATTTTTTACAAAATAAAACTATATCCCTTTTATAATTAGGTGATTATAATTGAAATGTGACCTTTGGGTTTCAAAATTTATATGAAAATTGTTAAATTAGGCTAATTGGTTGATGTTACCATTGGAAAAAATACACTTATTAATAATTATAACATTATAATTAATATTATAAATAGAAATGATAATGGTTAATTAATACAAAAAGAAGAGTCGATGACCTAATCCAATATAATTGTGACATATAGAGACCATTTTTTAGATATTGGGAATGATGTACCATCACTAGGTTTAACTCTAGACCTAGCCTAATATGAGCATCAACACGTTAATCTTGAATGAAATCGCCTTTGGTATAAGTTCAAGTTAGTGAAGATTACCACTCGGGTGATGTTAGCCAAGCCACCTCCTGGGTCTGTCACGATCACTCAGCTCACCCTTAGGTCTTATGCGGGTTTTATAAGGGGTTATATTTCAAGTTCATAGTTACTTATTGTAAAATTACTTTTGTATAAACAATATTTATGCTCTATCAATTTCTATTTTGAGTATAGTTTTTTTCTAAAAAATATGAAAAATATGAAAAATTTATTTTTTGGAAAGAAATTATACTTTTTATAAAAGATATAATTGTTATAATAAATTAATTTATTAGTAATAATTACTATTATAATGAAATAGTATGATTAAAACACTCTTATTTTAATTTAAAAGATAAAATAATTTTATTTTTTTCAATTGTAATAAATTTTACCGTGCATTTTACTATGCATTTTATGTCTACTATTATTTATATTAAATAATTATTTTTATATTTAAAATTTAAAATTCACATTCATAGAGAATTATTATGATAAAATAAAAATAATTTTTGAAATCATCCTGTCGTAATTAGGGTAGGGTGAATTTATTAGAATTTTCTAATTTGTTTTTCAATGAATAGTAAAAATATAGTTTTGAGTTTTCAGTATGATTAATGAGATCATAATGATATAATAAGTAATATAAGATTATAGTTGACTCTATTGGATTAAAAATTATATTAGGTGTCCCATTTGGCCAATAAAATTCAAAAATACCTTGGGCAAGCCCATGGTTTTTCAAATACCACTACTGAGGTTTCCATGGAAATTAATAAAAAGCTCCCTCACTTTTGCTATAAATATCCACCCATTTATCAATTATATTTCATTAAAAATTCATTACCCATGAATATATGATATTATTACCTTCTGATTAGTCCTCTTAATGTGTCTTCAATCCCTAGAGGTCCCAATCCTCAAGTTTTAGGAACACTCTTCAAGGTAAGGAAAATATCAACTTCTTGTTTCTTTTCATGTTTATTTCTTATGTGGTATGTCTTACAAATTTCCATAATATCTTTTTATTTATATATTATTATATCACTTTATTATACTAATATTCTTTTATGAATGGTATAAACATTTCCCATATTTTTTTAATGTTTTCTAAAACCATGTTTCGTACCCATTATGATGCAGAATTGCCTTATCAAAATTTCCCTATTTTTCACAAGAAATTATGTTATTTTATTTTGTGAATATAAAATACTTTTTCTTCTCTAGTATTATTTAAGTATATTTCAAAATTATATATTTTATTCTTTGATTTACATACATGAAACCCTCATTCTTTTTCCATTGGGTCAAAATGACAAAAGGATTTTATTATTAGGAACTTTCTAAGCCATTATTTTGATACGAAAAACCGTTTCTTTTATTCTCCATGAATTATTTATGAAATTTATATTATGATTTATGTGCCTCAAATTAATTAATACATATTAATTGTGTGCCCTGATAGCACCCTAATGCATTGGGTAAAAAATTTAATCTCTAGAGATGACATTTTTTACAATACCTTGGTGAATAACCTTGGTAATTTTTATAAAATATCAATGAAAAAGTGTGTAGATATACTTATGAATGAATTAAATAAATGGTGTATCCACATTTCAATGTTATGATTCATGTTATTTTTACAATTATATGTATATTTATCCATTACTCATTCCCTTATGAGATTCTTCTAATTCTTATCGATAACTCTCATAGTCAATTTTAGACTGTTTCTTGGGCTTTCCCGTACTAGTCCTTATGCTCACCTTTTCCTTTGATGTATGTCCCAAGGTTATGAGATGAATTAATTGTACGTAATTTGAACCTATTATTTAGTATTTCTAGTGTATTAAAGGAATTGTTTCATGTTTTCCTGTATTATGTACGTCATTTATAAGATACTAAATTTTAAAATATTATCTTTTTTGTAAAATTCTATGAAATGTTCTATAATAAATTGGAGGTATTATATATATACCCGAATGGTACGGTGTGAAATGGTGGTAGTTTCATGGGGCACCTCATCTATCATCGACTGAGTGGTAATCTTGACTTACATGAAGTTCCCCCATAGGTGATTTCGTTCTATCTTCAAATGTTGAAGCTCATATTGGAATTAGTCAAGGGTGAACATAAATGATGATACCTCCCTACCATGTTCTGAAAAATGGGATTTATATGGAATGAATCTACTATTTGAGGCCATCGCTTCTAATTTCTGCATTAATTATCATTTTTATTACTATTGATAAACACTAATTATGATGTTAAAATTTTTACAAATGGGTATAGTTCACAATGATAAAATGTTATGATGGATATATTGACCAATAGTCATAAAATGATTGAATCCCAATAGTCATATTTCCCTTTATAATTTATAATTACCACATCGTTATTTCACTCAGTTTTCCATACAACCATTTTAAAAGATATTGATTGGTTTACTAATACATTGTTTTATTTCTATAGTGTTTTTTGTGGGGTGATAAGTCTAATGGATTAGAGTGATCAACATTTTCTAATTTTAGTGACTAATGTGTCAATATTATTAAAGAGATATGGTTTTGAAGTGTATAAATGAATATAACTGACATTTTATTAGAAAAAAATATCATTTAATAAAAAAAATTTGTTGTTATAATTATTATTTTTTCCCTATATTTATATTTATCTGTAGCCTTATTACTAATGTTTACTAATCCTAATTTCAAAATATAACTAAACTATGCTCAGATACCAACTATGACATCTCGTTTTTTAAATACATAAAACCTTCATAACATGGTAAAATACTTAAAAACCCATTATATCTTATAAAGTTTTGTTTCATGGATACTAGAAATGTAATATATGAATAATGAAAACAATATTCTAATCCAGTTGAAAGGATTATTCATAGGTTCATCCTATGTATGTTTTACTACATCTCATATCCCGAGGACATACATCAAAATAAAGGGGTGAGAATTAATCATAGTAAGGGAATATAAAAGGTGATATTTATTATGTGACCATGAATCATATCAATAATCCACAAGTATAAGGACATGAGGTATATTAATAAGGAATGAGAGTAATAACATTAGGCATATTAATAAGGCATGTGCGTAAGAACCTAAGCCATATCAATAATTCATGAGAATAAGAACATGAGGTATATCAATATGGTTTGAGAATAATAAAATTAAGAGTATCATTATATAAAGACCATAAACCATAACATGTAAATGTAGATACAACATAAAAATTATACATTCATAATCATATCAACAAGGTTTATCACAAAGGTGTCATAAATTATAGTTACCAAGTTTATTATCTAAGGTATCATAAAAAAATTCATCTTTAAAGATTAATTATTTACCCAATGCATTGGATCACTATCATGTAATACCCTTAATATGAAGTAATTCAGGTGATCCAAAATTATTATAATAAATCATTTTATCAATAATCCATGGATAATAAATTACATGTTTCATATAAAATCATTACATACATATGTTTTTAAATACTTGAACATTACATCATTTTAACCCAAAAAATGGAATGTGGTTTTGTACATATATATATTATAATCAATAAATTATATTTAAATCTATTTGAATAACCATGTTTATTAAAACTGTTTGAGTATTCACAATATAATAATTCATCATATGAAAGTGAGAAATTCAAGAAATGAATTTGGTTGCACGATTGTATAAAATGTGGAATAAGGAAATGAAATAATTATAAGTAAAAAAGGTTTACCATTGGTAAAAATATATTTTATAGGTAATGGGACAATAAAAAATGGTATGAAATTGTTTTAATCCAAAATTTAGAAAACATTCTAAAAAAGAGGTACTCGAACAAAAAAGGAGAAGTGGAGAATTCCCTTATCTTAAATTGTTTATTCTTAAACCATGAGGATGAAAACTTGAGAACATAAGGATACCATAGAAGGATTTTTAGGGATAAAAAATGACCATAAATTCTTGTAATATGTATTTAGTGTGGGGTGTAATGGGGGTTGGGTTACTATTTATAGTAAAAGAGGCAGAATTGTTTAATAATTTCCAAATATAAGTCCATAAATTTTAGGTTGTGGATAATGTAAAACCGTTGTCTTTCCCATAGTTTAGGATAATGGTTCTAGAAATTTTATTTTATTTTATAATATTTTAATATTATATAATTAATATCCATATTGTAATATTAATTTTATCATGAAAATAGATTTTCCATAAAATATAGTTTCAAAAATCACAATTTCAACTTTAGACTTTGTAATGTATTTTTTAGGTTTGAAAAAATGATTTAAATCCATAAAAATACATAATATTTATAAATTAACATATTTTAGGTCATGGATTATATTTAATTAATTATTAAATCAATGTTAAATATATAAAAGTGATAAAACATACTGAAAACACAAAACTGTATTTTTACCGTTCATTGAAAAAATGTATTTTAGAAAATTATCAAAACCAATCCCTAAACTAATTTCATCATGATGATTTAAAATATAAACTTTTTTATATAAAAATAATTTTCTAAATATGATCATTTTATCTTTTAAATAAAAACTCATTATTTATTGAAAAATACCACTTTTTATGAAAATCATCAGATTTATAACACATATAAAAATTTATTAGGATACTATAATTATTATATTATTATTTATATTTAAATAAATAGTGTATGAAAATACAATTTCATGAATACAATTTTTATATAGACAACTTGAGTTTATTATAAAAGTGTACATGTTTTCTGGAAATAAAATCATATTTTATCAAAATATTGAATTATAGAATTCATCTAATTTTCAAGAATATTTTCTCAAACAATACTATTAGAAATAAGATTGAAAAAATAATGATTTAATTTATAAAATGGAAATTAAAAATTTATAATACTATAGTCTAGACACATAATCCCATGTTACACCAAAATATTACCTAAGGGTTAAATATGTGATGGTGGTAACTTTATGGGGAGACTCAACTAACATTGACTGAGTGGTGACCAACACAAACTTTAACTTATCCAATATTATATTTCATTAGAGCTTTGATTATTGAAGTTATTATTGGAATTAGTCAAGGGAGAACCCTAGTGATGCTCCCTTCCTCCCAGGTTTTTACAAGTTGGACTGAAAATGCATGAATCTACTAGTTGAGGCCATCATTTCTAATTACTGCATCAATTATAATTTATCATTACCCTTTAATAAACATTAAATATAACAATAACCTTTTCACCAATGACCATAGTGTCCAATGACCATACTGACCAATGTTCAGGTAATGGTTGATCTCAATAGTCACTTTAACATTTATATAGTCCACAATAAATCAACATCTACTTCTTAATTCCCAATTTTTTCTACAATTACTTAGATAATTTAAATTAAGTTCCAAATGTTTCTTTTTCTCTTTTAATAGTTTTCATATAAGGTATAATATTAAAAAAATGTTTTTATACTATATATTATTTAACATCCCGGATCCGGGTACCACTCAACGGGTGCCCTGAACCCGGTTCTCCACATGAAATCAATTAAATTTCCACAAATGCCAGAGGCTGTCAACTAGCAGCGATGACCCAGGTATGATAGTGGGGAAACTATGCCCTCATTTTTCAAGGTGTAGTGTAGCAGAATACAAGATAAAACATACACAACAACGGAAACAATAAACCATACACATTTAAAATGAAAAAATGCAGTAAAAGATAAGAAATATTTATATAGATAATGATGCAACATATCTCTAGCTCTAAGAAAATAGCCAGAACATGTTACACACCAG
Organism: Viscum album; assembly: GCA_963277665.1. Taxonomy (NCBI): domain Eukaryota; kingdom Viridiplantae; phylum Streptophyta; class Magnoliopsida; order Santalales; family Viscaceae; genus Viscum; species Viscum album. The sequence goes on along the minus strand of OY728155.1, from coordinate 1,102,902,387 downwards.
TACAATACAATACAATAGAAAGTACAAGTACAATAGAACAAAACAAAATAGTCGGCAGCATCGCGAGCCTAAGCTAGGTCCCATGCTCCCTTAATCCTCAGCAACAATCAAGTACCTGTGTAGGTACCCTTGACCTTATCCATACCTATATAAACATAATCTGTTTGAGCCTAATACAAGACCCAAATAGGGTGTGAGAAATAAATCCCAGTAGGCACCCACTGAAGGCCCGTGCTCAATTGTGTGTAAACATGCAACATCAGTGTGTGAAAGTAAATTAAATAAACTAAGCATTACTAAAAAGTAACTAACTTTACCAGTTATATTTCCATTTTAATATTCATTTAATCATTCAATATAAGGGAATCAACATAGTGAATTTTCTATGTGAACAGTCAGTGTCCTCAAACACGCAAACCCTTACCCTCAGGTAATCAGAATATTTCTCTCAGGCATTGCCCTCAGGCATAATAGATATTACCCTCAGGCATACGAAGTGTCGCCCTCAGGCACAGAAGTCACTTCCCTTAGTAATACGAAAAGTTTCCCTTAGGCGAAATTGAATGTTGCCCTCAGGCTAAGCAGTACCTTGCCCTCAGGCTAAACAAATAATGCCCTCAGGCTGAAAAGAACACTGCCCTCGGGCGCAAGTAACAGGGCCATACCCAACATGTAAATAAGCAATTTACATACAATTCCTCTCAAGGAAATTTCATAAACATTATTAAAATGGCATACCCTCAGATATCCTGGCCAAATGGCTAAACAGAGGAACGCACCCCCGAGGTGGTCCTGGATCCAAGAAGTGATCCCAAACAATAGTTTATTATCACATTTAAGTACCTATACAATTCTAGGTATTTAAAATTGCCAAGGCCTCGGCCACACGACACCCCAACATGGGTTCGTAGCTCAACGGTACACAAAAACACACAACAGTTGGAATTGAAACACCAAGCCACCTATCTCGATCACCCCTGATTGGTATGCATGAAATAAACTCCTCAAATTGTCCAAGAAAGACAAAGATCTGAGGTGAAATAAATCCCATTAAAACGTAAATAACTTTCCCTCGAGAAAGAATTGGTAACAAAGACTTAAGGAGAAGGAGAGGCTTACCCGTACGGTTCCAATGAGATCGTCCGAGGTGGAAACGGATTCCTGGCGTGCAATATGGAGCTCCTTAAAGGTTTGTCCCTCTCTCTCGACTCCTCCTCCAGTTCTAATCCTTCCATGTGAACAGGGGAGCCTACTGCCCATTTTATGTAAAAAAACATACTACACGGCGTGTAGTTTTAATTTTTAACTGTTCCTTCGATGGATTCTCTCCAGCATGGCACTGTTCATCTATCGACATTAGTACATGACATGTAATACCTGAGTACACGACATGTACTATCACTCAGCTAGCCACCGCCTTACTATTTTCCTACAGACTGACTACACGACATGTAAATACCTACTACACGGTGTGTAGTAGGTTTTTACATCCATCATCATCGACCGTCCTACACGCCTTGTGTACTCCTTCCACATGGCCAATGTACACGACATGTGGAAAAGTACACAGCGTGTAGTTACAAAATTTAGGATTTTCCCTCATTTTCCTTATTTTCTAAAAAACACTAAAGGAAAAGAGAAAAGAAGAAACCCATACCTCATGGATAAGAACCAGGTTCTTACAAACTTATCCCCTTAAATAAATTCGTCTCCTAATTTCCCTTCCAAGGGTGGTGAAGATAAAGCTATGAAAAATTAGGCCACTGAGCACGTACGTCGGTCTCCTGCTCCCTGGTTTTGTCCTGCACTCGGCCATGCTGCCATAGCACCTGTCTGAGAGGAACTGACTAGCCTCGGAGAACCTTCATGTTCCTATCCACGATATGAATTAGATGCTCCTAAAAGGATGCATCTAACTCAATATCAACCTCCTCGGGCTGAAAAACGTGAGATGGGTCTGAATGATAGCGGCACAACTGAGATACATGGAAGACGTTGTGCATGGCTCGGTACCTCTGTGGTAACTACAACCGATAGGCAATCGACCCGACTATCTCTAGAATCTCAAATGGCCCCACATACCTCGGTGAAATTTTACCCTGTCTCCTTATCCATTTGTGTCCCAACCTCAGTGAAACACGTAAGAAAACCTAATCCCCAACCACGAACTCCAAGGGTCGTCTGCGAAGATCGACATAAGATTTCTGATGAGACTTTGCGGTAGCCATCCACTTCTAGATCAACTGGAACTGCTCAGAAGTCTCCTGTATGAGACATGGTCCCAGTAAAGCTGCCTCACCTACCTCCAACCAGCACAAGGGTGATCAGAATGACCTACCATATAAAGCCTCATAAGGTGCCATCTCAATAGTGGCCTAAAAACTGTTATTATAGACAAACTCGACTAGGGGTATATACTTCTCCCAAGAGCCCCCAAAGTATAGGATGCATGCACGCAACATGTACTCTAGTACCTGTATCATTTTCTCTGACTGCCCATCAGTATGAGGGTGGTAAGATGTGCTCAGAAGCACCTGTGTACCCATTTCCCTCTGAACACCCAGCCAGAAACGAGATGTAAAATGGGAATCCCTATCTGAAACAATAGAATGAGGGACCCCATGAAGTCATATGACCTCTCGAATATACAGCTTCCAGATCTTGTCAACAACGATGGTCTCCTTGATCGGCAAAAAGTGAGCTACCTTCACGAGTTTGTCCATAACAACCCACATGGCATCATTGCCTTGAGTTGACCTCAGCAACCCAGTCACAAAGTCCATCGCGACATCATCCCATTTCCACTTTGGAATAGGAAACTACTGTAACAGTCTGGCTTGCCTCTGATGCTCCGCCTTCACCTGCTGACAAGTGGAACATCTTGTAACAAAACCAACTACTTTTCTCTTCATACTCGGCCACCAGTACTGACATCTCAAGTCACGATACATCTTGGTAACTCTGAGATGAACTACCCAATCTGAAGCATGAAACTCCTGCATCATCTCCTCGCGTATATCCCTTAGAACCCATACTCATCCATGGAAACAAAGTACATCATCATCACCGATCCTCCAACCAGAAGGAGGGTCCTCACTTGCCACCGACTCCCGTAGAACTAGGCCTTCTGAATCAGATAGCTATCTCATCCTCACTCTATCCAGTAGGGTAGAAGTCATAGCTAAAGATGAAAGGTATGTCTGCCCCTGAATTTTGTGCACCTCCAAATGCATCTCCGAGAACAAGGACATAAGCTGCCACTCACCACTAGCCTCCTGCACTGCCTGTATCCGAGTCCTCCTGCTTAGTGCATCAGCTACTGCATTACCTTTACCAAGTGTATAGGCAAGCTCAAAGTCAAAGGACTGAAGGTATTCGACCCACCGTTGCTGCCTCAGATTCAAGTCATGCTGAGTAAAGATATACTTGAGACTTTTGTGGTTTTTGAAAACCACAAAATGCTCTCCCAAGAGATAGTATCTCCAACAGCATAACACATGACCAACTGCAGCCAAATCGAGGTCATGCGTCGGGTAATTCATCTCATGTGGCCTCAACTACCGAGACCTGTACACAACAACTCGATCGCCCTGTATCAACACTTCTCCCAGTCCAATACCTGATGCATCACAGTAAACTGTATAACTCTTCCCTTTATTTATAAGTATCGGGACTGGTGCTGATGCCAATATTCCTTTCAGATCCTAAAAGGCTGTCTGGCAAGCTTCTGACCAAATGAACTTCACACCATTCTTAGTCAAACCCGTCAACGACGCTGCTAAGATGGATAAGTCCTGTATAAAACGCCTGTAGTAACCAGCCATCCCCAAGAAACTCTGTATCTCAAACATGTTCTTAGGATTCTCCCAGAAAACTACTTCTCTCACCTTATCTGGGTCCACGAAAAATCCTACCTCTGAGATGATATGACCCAGGAAGTGAATCTGGTCCATCCAAAAGTTGCAATTTGAGAGCTTAGCATATATCTTATGTGTAAAGACCCGTAAAATTCAAGGAAATTTTTTTTCTTAGTTTTTTTGGGATTTTACAAGAACGTAGTTTCTGACGGAACCTGATTCCGAGGCCCGGTGTTCCCGGAATCATTTTCCAAAGTTTGGCTCATGTGCGTTCAGTGAAAAAACGAGCGGGTTTTCCTAACTTTTGAACCGATGCTCAATATCAAATTCCGAGGGCACTGATGGAATCACAGCACCGATAATTTATTAAGAATGCCTTTTCTGGGGTTGCATTTGCTCGATTGAAGTTTTTAATTTTTTTTTGGGTTAACTAAAGAATAAAATAAAATAATGTGCAACAGATTTTATTTTTATTCTAAGCAGTGTTAATCTAGTCATGGTGGCTAGAGTGGGACCCACTAATATCCTAACTCCTAGGTAGGATATTAGCGAGGTGGGGAACACAAAACCCCCACCCCATTTATTTTTTGCTTTTACTTCCCACATGATTTTAATTAAGTAACTCACCTGCACCCCCTCTTAAATTCCAAGTCAACTCTCACGTTTAATAGAATTATTAAGCGCCTCATTAATTGGACAACGCTCAATAATTAGATTGTGATCTGTTTTTGAATTTCAAAAACAGATGACATGTGTAATAAAATAAGTCAACCCTTATTTTATTATGTTATTGCGTTGTGTGAGAAGAATTGGTGGGAGAAATCTCTAAGTATTGAAGTTCTTCTTCCTCGACGAAGAACGCGAAGAACGCCGAGCCTTCGACGAAGAACTCCGTCACCGCAAAGGAGAGTTCGTCATACCGTCTTCTTCCCTCTCCACATCCCGTGAGAGACTCCATCCTCGGAAATCGACGACGCGACGCTGTGTTCCGCAACGCCGACAATTCTCTTCTCCGGGACGTCGTTGATGCTTACGGAGACTTCTTCCGCGATGTTCTTTTCCCGTGATGATCTTCGTTCATCAAAACCTTGAGGTAGGGGGTTTTGGTTTAATTAAATATATGTGAATTATATCCTCGACATGTGTTTAATTTCTGGAAGTCATTTAAACCGCAAACGCGGTGGGTGTGGACCAACAAATAAGTCCGAACCCACCATTTCTTTGTTCTTGGTGTGTGGATCGATGGGCGACGACGAAGCAGGCTGCAAAGTCATTATGAGGACTTCGCAGTGAAGAGACGATCTCGAGAGGACCGCTGGAGAAGACGGTAGGCAAAACGGACCACCAGAGCACGTCTGGTGGTCCGCAGAAGACCGCGCCGGTGCGCCACGCCGGCACGGCGGCGCCAGCGGCCAGAGGTGGCGGCCGGCCGCTAGGAGGCGGCGGCGCCCGGCGCGCCGCTGGGAAGGACCACCGCGGCTGGTCCTGCGGACGCGTGGGACCGAGGGTGAACCAACGCCAGGCCGCATCCGCGGGCAAGGAGAGGCCCCCACGCGGGGCCCCCCGACTCCAATCAAGGGGGTAGTGCCCCCTTTGTGCGGTCGCTCGGCCAGCACCGAGCCGACCCCGCTCGGCCGCACCGGGCCGGGCTGGGCCGCGCTGGCCGGGCCAGGCCACGCCCTAATGGGCTGGACCCGGACCCAGTTCTGGTCAACCTGGTTCGGGCTGACCCGGGGGGGGGGGGGGGGGGGGGGGGGGGGGTTGGGCCGGGTCGGTCCGGGCCCAGACCCCCCATTTTCAAACCACTTCTGTTCTTTTGCCCGTATCTTGGGATACGGACCTCCGATCGATGCACCGTTAGTTGTAATGCGATCATTGGGTCGAGACGGTCATTTCAGTATATTACACTCATGGTTTTGGAGAACTTTTGGTATGGACGTGGTTGTTCGTACACGAGACCAACCGGGCCCTCAGAGCGGAAACGCTTATAACTTGAGCTCCGAACGTCCGATTGACGTGCCGTCGACTTTGTTGGATTCCACATAGTGAGAAGGAACTTTTTTATTAATCCGCTCGAGTTTTGGACATAGTTAGAATGCTTTCGGGTTGGTTTTGACTTAAAAACCTACCGGGCCCCTGGGATGAAAAAGCCAAAACTCTCGGACCGAGCGTTCAATTGACACAATGTCTGTCACATTGAGTTCCTCTTGTTGAGACGGAACATTGAGATAAATCAACTCTAGACTATGTGTCAGTTGATGTATCGACCCCCCTTGTCTCATCGAGCGAACCCTCCCGGAACGAGAATGCTGTGTGCGGGAACCCTATAGCTGGCTGCGACTGTAACTGTGACGACTGCCCTGAAATCCTATGTGGGTTCGACGACAATGAAGACTGCACTAAAATACTATGTGGGTTAGGTAGTGATTAAGACCGTACTGAAATCCTTTGTGGGTTCGACAGCGATGAAGACCATACTGAAATCCAATGTGGGTTCGACGGCGATGATGACTGCACTGAAATCCTTTGTGGGTTCGATATCGATTAAGACCGTACTGAAATCCTATGTGGGTTCGGCAGCGATGAGGACTACACTGAAATCCTATGTGGGTTCGGTAGTGATGAAGACCGTACTAAAATCCTATGGGGGTTCGACGACAATTAAGACTGCACTTAAATCCTATGTGGGTTCAGCAGGGATGAAGACCGTACTGAAATCCTATGTGGGTTCGACGGCGATGAGGACTGCACTGAAATCCTATGTGGGTTCAGCAGCTTGGCTGGTTTAGTATCCTACGTGGGTCTTAGCATAGATGAATCAGTGGCTATATCTAATCATCTCTTTTACTGAAGAAGTATACCTGTGTGAGCTGAGTCTTGACTTCAATCAATACCTTTGATATGATTGACTTGCTTTCCTATGTGGATTGAGTTGTGGTATCCTGTGTGGATTGGGTTGTACTCCTTTTTGGACGTGATCGAACTTGGGCTCAGATTTTGGAGCCGAACGGGAATTGATGACTTAGGTATATGTATGGGAATATACCTAAGTAGTGTTTGTTGTTACTTCGTGATTGTATCTTTCATTGTGGATTATCTTTTGTGGATTCTGGGAGACCTTTGGGGGTCTCGGGGTCCCTACTGAGTAGAGTATACTCACCCCTGTACGGGCTATGCCCGCACTACGTTGTGTTGGATGCAGACGACGGACAACGCTGATCGTGGTTGAGGCTTGTGGAGCAAGTCGGTACCCAGAGCTGGACCACTTGGCGGGATGTACACGGAGCGGACGGCTGGACTCGAGGAGCTGAGGAGGCTATCTGTACCCACCCTTCAGCTGGGACTTCTAGTGGACGGCTCGACGTTGCTTCTTTACTTTCAGTTGCTGTAATTTCTTTCCAGTTTTACTTTACTTTCAGTTTGGGTTTGTATTCTGGCCCACTTACTTTTCCGCACTACTTTTTTACCCAGTTTTACTTAGTGTAACTTCTGCTTGCTTACTCTGTTGTGTTTGTTTACTTTACAAAGTAAATGACTCCCCCTTTTCATAGGGATTTATGCCTTGGTGCTAGTCGCCAGCCCCTGGACTATTGGAGGCGGGCTTGGGGTAGTCCTGACATGGGTCCCGAGGATGGGTCGTGACAAATTGGTAACAGAAGAGTTCAGTTCTACCGTAGAACTCTAGACTCTAATCTTTCTTCTATGTGAAGCAATAGTGTTACGAGTATTGAGTGTGGTTATTAGTCTAGGGAGTACAGTGTTGGTGCGGCAGCCGACGTATCCGTACATCAGGACCATGACTTCTGATTTCCGACTCAATGCACGAAAACATTGATTGCTTGTGTGTTTCAAAAGTTTTCTTTGTGATTACTTTGGGTCAGCTCACCAGGTAAACTGTTTTGACCGTGGAACACCTGTTTGTTCTCAATATGGACCCATGATGGCAAACAACTAGGGTTCCAAGCTTTGTGCGAGACGATAGCCCACCGAGCGACGAGGCCTCGGTGCAGGGCCCTTTTTCAGTGGAGGCACCGGCGGTACCACTACCCACCGAGCCACCGATGTTACCAGCCCCATCTGCTGAGAGTGCATGTCGCCTTAGTGCACTGCACGAGTTTCAGTGTTAGAGACCGCCTAGGTTCCGCAGGGAGATGGACCATCAGGTAGCCGAAGATTGGCTGGAGGTGGTTGTGCGAGTTTTCAGGTTAGTGGGGACACCAACTGACCTCATGGTGATCCTCGCAGCGAGCCTCCTGCATGCGGTAGCAGGCAGATGGTGGAGCTTGATGCTCCAGGTGAACGACGAGGCATCTCTCCTATGGACAGACTTTGAGAGCATCTTCCGCTCAGAGTTCGTCCCATCCACCCTCCGTGCGGTGCATATCCAGGAGCTACTACAGCTGCGGCAGGGCAGCATGACCGTGGCCCAGTACTCGGTGAGGTTTACTTACCTCTCGCGCTACTCCACAGATATGGTGCGGGACCCGTTCTTCCGGGCTGGACCTTCGAGAAGGGACTGAGGCATGAGATTAGTGCTTCGATGATCTCCCTCAACATTCCGATGCGGGAAGAAGTGGTGGAGAGAGCCCTTCTAGTGGAGAGTTTTCTCACCGAGTAGGCACCAGCGGAAGGACCCTCCGCAGGACGACCCGTAGCAGAGTCTTCTACAGCTGGCAGTAGACAGGTGACACAGAGGTCCAAATGGGCCAGACCATCATATGGGAAAACTCAGGGTGAATATTCAGTTGTGCGGGGCACACAAAGGAGATCCATCTACTCGAGGAGCTAGAAATGCTACGCATGCGGCGGGCAAGGTCACATGGCTCGAGACTGCCCGACTCATCCTGCAGATGAGCAACAAGCGGTAGAGGGACCTCCCAGGAAGAGTTTCGACCATGGCGGTCTGCAGGGAGAAGGCGGGCGAGGTATATGAGCTGGCCGAGCAGTGGGTGGTGGATGACGCTTTGATGCCCTAACACCACCACCACTTGGGAGACCACCCCGACCGCAGGGAACGAGTGGACAGGGAAGTGCTCAGCTTCAGGTAGCGGAGGCCTACGATCATGGATCTTCGAGAGCAGATGGACAGGAGTGGGACTAGATCCAGGCATAGAGACTTTTGTTCATGTTGCTTCTATCTTTGTTTATGTTTGTTTGTAGATGCTTTGTGTCTTTGTACTTTGAGCTGCAGTAATAAAAGAAACCTTTCTTTGTGGCATTTACTTTCCTGTCCTCTCTTTTTGTTGTTACTAAGAGGTTCCGGTTTAAAAACCGTTGACTTGACCCTCACTTGTGAGATACCTACTGGAGGAGACCCAGTTACCACACACTAATACCGACAGTGTGACTCAACCCTTGGAGGCGAGAGTAACAGTTGGATCTCTTGGTAGTAGCATCGAGGCCTTACGACGTCATCCATGGTATAGATTAGTATCATCCATGTCGAGATTGACTGTAATAGGTAAAGAACGTGGTTCATCCAGGGGATGAGACCGAATTTCTCTTATCAGCAAGGAAGATATCTTAGAAGCTCTTGTAGGACTAGAAAAGGTCCAAGTCACATAGGAGGTGGAGACCACTAGAGTTCGAGGATCGACAGGATCGGGTCCTACGTGGATGGTCGATACCTCTAGTACGCATCAGATGGCAGCACAAGAACCTCCAGGAGAGCACTTGGGAGCGGGAGGCTCAGATGCGTGCACAATACCCACTTTTGTTCCTCTAGTTTAAGATGTATCTTTACGGGGACGTAAAGCCCTAAGGTGGGAGTAATGTAAAGACCCGTAAAATTCAAGGAAATTTTTTTTCCTTAATTTTCTTTAGGATTTTACAAGAACGCAGTTTCTGATGGCACCTGATTCCGAGGCCCGGTGTGCCCGTAATCATCTTCCAAAGTTTGGCTCGGGTATGTTCAGTGAACGAACGAGCGGGTTTTCCTAACTTTTTAACAGGTGCTCAGAATCGAATTCTGAGGGCAATGATGGAATCACAGCACTGGTAATTGCTTAAGAACGCCTTCTCCGGAGTTGCATTTTCTCGGGTGAGGTTTTTAATTTTTTTTGGGTTAACTAAAGAATAAAATAAAATAATGTGCAATAGATTTTATTTTTATTCTAAGCAGTGTTAATCTAGGCATGGTGGTTGGAGTGGGACCCACTAATATCCTAACTCCTAGGTAGGATATTAGTGAGGTGGGGCCCACACGATCCCCACCCCCTTTATTTTTTCCTTTTACCTCCCACGTTCTTTTAATTAAGTAACTCACCTGCACCCCCCTCTTAAATGCCAAGTCAACTCTCACGTTTAATAGTATTATTAAACGCCTCTTTAATTGGACAACGCTCGATAATTAAATCGTGACATGTTTTTGAATTTCAAAAACAGATGGCATGCGTAATAAAATAAGGAAACCCTTATTTTATTATGTTATTGCGTTGTGCGAGATGAATTGGGGGGAGAAAGCTCTAAGTCTTGAAGTTATTATTCCTCGACGAAGAACGCGAAGAAAGCCGAGCCTCCGAAGACGAACTCCGCCACCGCAAAGAGGAGTTTGTCGTACCGTCTTCTTCCCTCTCTGCAGCCCGTGAGAGACACTATCCTCAGAAATCGACGATGCGACGCCGTGTACCGCGACACCGATGATTCTCTTCTCCGGGACGTCGTCGACTGTTACGGAGACTTCTTCCACGACGTTCTTTTCCCGCGACGGTCATTGTTCATCAACACCTTGAGGTAGGGAGTTTTGGTTTAATTAAATCTATGTGAATTATATCCTCGACATGTGTTTAATTTCCAGAAGTCGTTTGAACCGCTAACGCGGTGGGTGTGGACCAACGAACAAGTCCGAACCCACCGTTTCTTTGTTCTTGGTGTGCGGATAGATGGGCGACGACGAAGTAGGCCGCAAAGTCGTTATGAGGACTTCAAAGTGAAGAGACGGTCCCGGGAGGACCACTGGAGAAGACGGCAGGCAAAACAGACCATCGGAGCGCGTCCGGTGGTCCGCGGAAGACCCCGCCGGCGCGCCCCAGGAAAGACCGTCGCGGCGGCAGGCGACTGGTCCCGCGGCCGCGTGGGACTGAGGGCGACGTGAAACCAGGCCGCGTCCGCGGGCAAGGAGCGGCCCCCACGCAGGGGGTCGCAGCTCCAATCAAGGGGGCAGCGCCCCCTTTGCGCGGCCGCTCGGCCAGCCCCGAGTCGACCCCGCTCGGCCAGCGCCGGGCTGCCCCGGGCGGGACCGGCCGCACCGGGCCGGGCCGGGCCACGCCCACCAGGCTGGGCCATGACCTAATGGGCCAGACCTAGACCAAGTTCGGGTCGACCCGGTTTGGGCCAACCCAGGGGGGTTGGGCCGGGTCGGTCCGGGCCCAGACCCCCCATTTTCAGACCACTTATAATCTTTTGCCCATATCTTGGGTTACGGACCTCCGATCGATGCACCGCCAGTTGCGATGCGATCCTTGGGTTGAGGTGGTCGTTTTGGTATATTACACTCAAGGTTTAGGAGAACTTTGGGTATGGACAGGTTGGTTTGAACACGAGACCAACCAGGCCCTCGGAGCGGAAACACTTATAACTTGAGCTACGGACGTCCGATTGACGTGCTGTCGACTTTGTTGGATTCCTCTTAGTGAGACAGACCTTTTGGATTACTATTCTCGAGGTTTGGACATAGTTGGAGTGCTTTTGGGTTGGTTTTTACTTAAAAACCAACCGGGCCCGTGAGACGAAAAAGCCAATAACTCCTGGACCGGGCGTCTGATTGACGCGCCGTCTGTCACGTTGAGTTCCTCTTGTCGAGACGGAAATTTGAGATACATCAACTCCGGAATAGGTGTAAGTTGATTTATCGACCCCCCTTGGCTTGTGGAGCGGACCCTCCCAGAATGAGCATGCTGTGTGCGGGAACCCTAGAGCTGGCTGCGACTGCAACTATGACGACTGCACTGAAATCCTATGTGGGTTCGACGAAAATGAAGACTGCACTGAAATCCTATGTGGGTTCGGCAACGAGTAAGACCGTACTGAAATCCTATGTGGGTTTGGCAGTGATGAATACCGTACTGAAATCCTATGTGGGTTCGACAACGATGAAGACTGCACTAAAATCTTATGTGGGTTCGGTAGCGATGAAGACCGCACTGAAATCCTATGCGGGTTCGGCAGTGATGAAGACTGCACTGAAATCCTATGTGGGTTCAGCAGTGATGAAGACCGTACTGAAATCCTATGTGGTTTCGACGTCAATGAAGACTGCACTGAAATCCTATGTGGGTTCGGCAGTGATGAAGACCGCACTGAAATCCTATGTGGGTTCGACGACGATAAGGACTGCACTGAAATCCTATGTGGGTTCGGTAGCTTGGATAGTTTATTATCCTACGTGGGTCCTAGCTTAGATGAATCAGTGGCTATATCTGATCATCTCTTTTACCTAAGAAGTATACCTGTTCGAGCTGAGTCTTGACTTCAATCAATACCTTCGATATGATTGACTTGCTTTCCTTTGTGGATTGAGTTGTGGTATCCTGTGTGGATTGGGTTTTACTCCTTTGTGGATGTGATCGAACTTGGGCTTGGATGTTGGAGTCAAACGAGAATTGATGACTTAGGTATATGTATGGGAATATACCTAAGTAGTGCTGGTTGTTACTTCGTGATTGTATCTTTCCTTGTGGATTATCCTTTGTGGATTCTGGGAGACCTTCGGGGGTCTCGGGGTCCCTACTGAGTAGCGTATACTCACCCCTACACGAGCTATGCCCGCACTACGTTGTGTGGGATGCTGATGACGGACGACGCTGATCGTGGTTGAGGCTTGTGGAGAAAGCCGGTACCCGGAGGTGGACCACTTGGCGGGACGTACACGGAGCGGACGGCTGGACTCGAGGAACTGAGGAGGCTATCTGTACCCACCCTTCAGGTGGGACTTACAGTGGATGGCTCGACGTTGCTTGTTTACTTTCAGTTGCTGTAATTTATTTACAGTTGTACTTTACTTTCAGTTTGGGTTTGTATTCTGGCCCACTTACTTTTTCACACTACTTTTGTACCCAGTTTTACTTAGTGTTACTTCTGCTTTCTTACTCTGTGGTGTTTGTTTACTTTACAAAGGCAATGCCTCCCCCTTTTTTGTCGGGATTTATGCCTTGGTTCTAGTCTCCAGCCCCTGGCCTATGGGAGGCAGGCTTGGGGTAGTCACGACAATGGTCCCGAGGACGGGTCGTGACATTCTGCTCTCTCAGTGTACTCAATATGATATCAAAATGGGTGGCATGGTCGTGTCGAGTGTGAGATTACACCAAGATATCGTCCACGAATACTACCACGAAAGAATCTAGATAAAGATGGAACACTCGATTCATCAGAGCCATGAAAACTACTGGCGCCTTCATGAGTCCGAATGGCATAACCAAGTCTTTGCATAGGCCATACATACTATGAAAGGTTGTAAGTGGTATGTCCGATAGTCTCACGCGCAGCTGATGATATCCTGATCTCAAGTCAATCTTCGAGAACACTCCTACTCCATGAAGTTGATAAAAAAGATCATCAATACTCGACCAGGGATATCGGTTCTTGACCGTCAACTGGTTCAGCTTCCGATAATCCACACATAGTCTGAGGGTACCATCTGCCTTCTTAGAAAACAGGACAGGAGAACCCTAAGGAGAAGTATTGGATCAGATAAAACCCTTTGACTATAACTCCTCTAACTGCCTCTTGAGATCCTACAACTCTGGTGTAGTCATCCTATAAGAAGGAATGGACACCGGTGCTACTCTTGGCACAAGCTCAATAGATAATTCCACCTCACGCTCTAGAGGTAGACCCGAAAATTCATCCGGGAAAACATCCCTCAAACGATCAACCACTAGAGGGAAATCCTTCTAAAAAGATCCCTGATTATCCAGATATAAGTTCGCAATCTGGGCTGTCACACCACCTCGCCCATGATGCTCTGGTCCATATCGACTTGCCTGAACATCCCATTCACCTTTGTATATAAAATATCCTCCCTCTAGTGACGTGAAACACAACCTGCGATGATAGCAGTCTACAAAGGCTCAAAAGGGAACCAACTAGTCCATCCCGAGAATGACATCATAACTTGTCATCTCTAAGACATAGAGGTCCCATAAAAAGTGACATCCAGCAACCTCAAGGAGGCACTCCTTGCACTAACGCACACATGTCGTTCTAATCCCCAACGGAGGTTCTAGCGTCATAACAGTAGAAGAAGAAGAAACACAGAGCCCAATGCTCTCCACAATAGGCACAAATATGAAACTTTGTGTAGAACTTATATTGAAATGTAATGAAGATAATATAGAAGCTACTAGAATAGTTCCTCTGACAGTAGAAGGTTCGGGATCCTGCTCCTGTTGGGTCTATTGCACTGCATATTCCTGCCGAGTACCGCGACCCTGCAACACAGCCTGGCTACCCTGAGCTGTCCCGCCCTGCTGACTTTGAGATCCTGGTGTCTGGCTATCACGACCACGACCACCACCTATGCATGTACATCATGATGTATCCCAATTCCCCGACTGGTAAGAAGCCAATGGTCCTTCTCACGTATGCAGAGTCTGCACCGAACCCATCTCACTAGCCACTGATGGAAATTCCATGCAAAAGCACTGCAGATGACCCATCTTGCCGCAAGCTCGATAGTCCACTGGGTCTCGTGGACACTACAGTCTCTTGTGACCCTCTTTACCACACTGATATCACCTGACAGGGCCACTTGAAGTAATCACCTGGCTAGTACTTCCACTGTGAGATAAACTCATCTGTCACTTCCTCTTACCCATAGAAATAGTACCAGAAACTGGTGCTGAACCACCCTGGCCTGCACTACTAGCTTCCTGAAGGTTCCTCTCTGTAATCAGCACCTGGTTCACAATATCATGTAATGAAGGCAACTTTAAAACATTCACCAGTGCTCAGATGTCATAACGAAGACCATCCTCAAAGCGTCGAGCCCTCAATGTCTCATCACCCACCAGAATGGGTGAAAAATGATAAAGCTCAGTGGAACGAGTAGAATAATCCATCACCGACATAGCACCCTGCTGCAGATTCATGAACTCTCGAGATCTAACTACCCTCAGCATCTCTAGGAAGATGAATTCATAGAAGGCTTTCTGAAAATCTTCCCACGCCATGTCTCTTTGATGCTCTGATTGAGTGGTAACATCCCACCACCTCTTGGAAGAATCATGCAGCATATAAGTCACGATCTTGACCCTCTGCCCTGGAGGCGTCTCATGTTGCTCAAAAATAGTCTGTAGAGACCCCAGCCAAGACTCCGTAGCCTGCGGTCTTCCATCCCCTGAAAACATAGGAAGATGCTGCTGCTAGAATATACGAGTCAGCTCAGCCATAGATGTGGCAGCTGGCGGTGCTCCCTGAAAGGTCTGCATGAACCGCATAAAGCCTTCACGGATCTGCGCATCCGCGCCTGTGTCCGGTATAATGGATGGCACCGAATCTGGCTCTGCTGGGGGATCCACTGGTAGCCCATGGCCCACCATCTCTGGAGTGTAATCGTTGCCGCTCTCCTAGCGAACAACGCATGGTCGTATCGGAGGCATGACTCTACAAGGTCAAATGTACACCTTAAATCAAGATTATTACAGTCTGAAAACAAAGGGGACAAAAGGGGAACAGGAGGAAGAAGGCATTCAAGATTGCACAACAAGACTACATGGCGTGTATACTGACTACACGATGTGTACCTGACTTCTCTTCCCCTACCCGGGTCCTTCTAAACGGATAAGCCACACGACTCCTGTTGAACAAGACTACACAGCGTGTATATAATATACATAGCATGTGTGGTTTAATTTTCCAACTGCCTGTGTCGTTTGTGACATGACCGACTACTAGGCTGAAACTACACGGTGTGTGACACCCGCACATAGCATGTACACCACCCCGTTTCCCAGCCACACAGCCAAGTCCACATAGTTTCCCACTGGTAAGGACTACACGGCATGTCCCTCAGGTACACGGCGTGTTCAAGAAGAGGTAACACCGACCCGTGTTTGTTAGCTACATGGTCGGGTCCTCAGGCCAGACTACACGACATGTTCCAAGGTGGACACGATGTGTATGTCTCAAGGTCTCCTCCATCAGTGTTGTTAGTTACACGGGCGGAGCCCGGGTCAATACTACACGACGTGTACATCTGGCACACAACGTGTTTTTTCCAAGCCGTTCCCTACCCCGTGTCCCCGCCCACATGGTCTATGACATGGGAAGAGAATACACAGAGTGTGCTAAAAAAGTTTCTTTTCTTCCCGAATAGAAGAACACACGACATGTGTCCAAGGATCTACATGACGTGTATCCTAGGTTTTTTGGATATTAAGCCTCTGAAACTACTCTGGAACCCAGAAAATACAGAAAAATGACATCTAAGTGCCAAATTTCGACCCGTGAGGGCCCGTAATCCCCACGAATCTAATTTTGGAAACTTATATATGTTATAACAAAATAAACAGTCAATGATCCACCAAATTATGGTCAATGAGGGCCCATACTCCCCAAAAACCAACTTTTAGCGTTCATTATATCAATAACTCACACGAAAATACCCTATCACATAGTAGGTATTTATAAAAGCAGCTATCACAACAACATGCTTTTCTAGCACAACAACTATCACAACAACATGAAACTTCTAATGCACCTACATGGCATGGAACTATGCATGGAATTTGATTCCTAGCATGTGTCTAAATGATGCATGAGATGGAATACCCTCATCTCATCAGGTTGAAAAAAATAAAACCCATGAATAAAATATAAACAACACAATAAAAAGCACGTCACCCAACGGTGAAAATCAAATCAACTGTAAAATTTGAAAAATCAGAATAATTGAAAAAATATGAGGTAGACTGGCTTTTCCCTGTACATGGGTTAGCTACTCCTGGGACCAGCTTATTACCAACTACCTTTTTCATCCTATCCATGACTAAGGCTCCAAACAGTAAGTCAAAGAAAAGTACTGCCCTCTGATACAACTTTGTAACATCCCGGATCTGGGTACCACTCCACGGGTGCCTCGAACCCGGTTCAACACATGACCTAAAGCACATTTCCCCAAATTCCATAGGCTTCCGAACAACAGTGAGGGCCCAGGTTTGATAGTGGGGAAACTATGCCCTCATTTTTCAAAGTGTTGTATAGCAGAAAACAAGATAAAACATACACAACAATGGAAACAATAAACCATACACATTTAAAATGAACAACTGTAGTAAAAGATAACCAACAGTTATATAGATAATGATGAAACATGCCTCTAGCTCTAAGAAAATAGCTAGAACATGTTATATAGAAGTACAATACAATACAATAGAATGTACATGTACAACAGAACAAAACAGAACAACAGGTAGCATCGCAGGCCTAAGCTCGGTCCTATGCTCCCCTACTCCTCAACAACAATCAAGTACCTCTGTAGGGACCCTTTCCCTTATCCATACCTACAAAAATTTAATCTTTTTGGGCCGAATACATGACCTAAATAGGGTGTGAGAAATAAATCCCAGTAGGCACCCACCAAAGGCCCATGCTCAACTGTGTGTAAACATGCAACAACAGTGTGCGAAAGTAAATGCAATAAACCAAATATTACTCAAAAGCAACTAACTTTACCAGTTATATTTCAATTTTAATATTCATTTAATCATTCAATATAAGAGAATAACCACAGTGAATTTTTGATGTGAACAGTCAGTGTCCTCAGACACGCAAACCCTTACCCTCAGGTAATAAGAATCTTGCCCTCAGGCATTAACCTCAGGCATAACAGATATTGCCCTCAGGTGTAAGAAGTGTCTCCCTCAGGAACAGAAGTCTCTACCCTCAGGCATACGAAAAGTTTCCCTCAGGCGAAATAGAACATTGCCCTCATGCTAAGCATTACCTTGCCCTCAGGCTAAACAAACAATGCCCTCAGGCTGAAAAGAACAATGCCCTCAGGCGCAAGTAACTGGGCCATTCCCAACATGTAAATAAGAAATTTACATAGAATTACTCTCAAGGAAATTTAATAAACACTATTACAGTGGCATACCCTCAGGTATCCTGGCCAAACAGCTAAATAGAGGAACGCACCCCTGGGGTGGTCTTGGATCCAAGAAGCGATCCCAAACAACACTTTATTATCACATTTAACTACCTATACAATTCTAGGTATTTAAAACAGCCATGGCCTTGACCACATGACACCCCAACATGAATTCATAGCTCAACGGTACACAAAAACACACAACAGTTGGAATTGAAACACCAAGCCACCTACCTCGATCACCCCTGATCGGTATACGTGAACTACGCTCCTCGAATCATCCAAGAACGATGAAGATATGAGGTGAAATAAATCCCGTTCAAACTTAAATAACATTCCCTTGGGAAATAATTGGTAAGAACAGCTTAAGGAGAAGGAGAGGCTTACCCATATGGTTCCAACGAGATCATCTGAGGCGGAAACGGATTCCTGGCGTGCGATCTGGAGCTCCTTGAAGGTTCGACCCTCTCTCCCGACTCTTGCTCTGGTTCTAATCCTTCCCTGTGAATAGGGGAGGCCACTACCCATTTTAAGTGAAAAAAACAGACTACACAACATGTACTATTGGGTACACGACGTGTAGTTTTCATTTTTTAACTGTTATTTCAACGGCTTCTCACAAGTGTGGCATTGTTCATCTGTCGACATGAGTACATGACATGTAATACATGAGTACATAGCGTGTACTATTGCTTAGCTTTCCACCGCCTTACTATTTTCCTGCCGACTAACTACACGGCGTGTAAATACCTACTACACGGTGTGTAGTCAGTTTTGACATCCATCATCGTCGACCGGCCTACACGCCTTGTGTACTCCTTAAACAAGGCCAAAGTACATGGTGTGTGGAAAAGTACACAGCGTGTAATTAAAAAATTTAGGATTTCCCCCATTTTCCTTATTTTCTCAAAAACACTAAAGGAAAAGAGAAAAGAAGAATCCCATACCTCAAGTATAAGAACCGGGTTCTTACATATTATACCATAGTGTGGTTAATAACAATTATTTTTTATATTTGTGTACTAGTTTTAGCTATAATAATTATTATAATTACTTATAATGTAATTTTTATTTTGTAAAAGTTTTTAATTTTACATAAACTATGAAATAAAATAGTCATTATGGAAAATATGAATTTTATTAATCAATGAATAAATTTTTAGGCTATTACAATTATTTCCCTATTTGAGCTTTATATTTATCCACATTTTCTCTCTCTTCTTCATTAGGTTTATATTTGATATATTTTTTAGGTGGAAACCGATATATGGAAAATGCTAGACATTTTTTATGGAGTTTTCATGCTATCCATGCCTGAAAAAGCAGCTATTTTTCTTTGTATGGTTTATATTATTTATTTTTCTCCTCAGGGCCCTTAGAATAAAAGGCGTATTCCCTAGATATTTTAAACTCATTTTTATCTTTAGAAGTGAAAAGAGTATTTACCATGGATTTATATTCTAGCTTATCTTTTTGAGATATTTCTTAAATTTATTCTTCTTTAATGTGAGCTTCCACTGTAGTTTCCTCTCTTGGTTCTTCATATATATTATTTGTCATTTTTAAGTCCTTAAATTATTCTTTGAGCACAAATTCAAGATCATAGAGTCACAACTCATCATCAATCATGTTCTTTTGTGGGCCTTGTGAATCTTTAATCATCTAGATATTCTGTCAATGCTCTTTTTTTATTATTTTATTATTTTAGTGGAAAAAATTCCATGATCATACATGTTTCAATATGTATCTTCTATAAAAACCAAAAATACCTAATATTTAATTATATACAAAAATATAAAGATAATTATAAGCTAAAATGAGGAAAGTCAAGTAAAGGAGGGAAAATACATTTTCTAAATTTTTAAATTAATGTAATCTTCTTATCTAGTCCCAGAAAAAATAATTTTGATGTTTAAGGAACTATTTTTTTTGAATTGATTATAAGGTGTACAATTGGTTTTTTTGATTAATATTCTTCTCAATAACACACATTTTCTAATGTCCATGTACTTTGGTTAGTTGGTGAGTGAGGTGGCACAAAACCATGTCTAAACATAGAACCAATTACCACCAATGGTCATAGAAGAGGTTAAATTACAATTATTACATTAAATAACACTCACATAATCAACACACAATGGTCATGAAATAGTAGAAAATAAAATAAATAAAGAAGATAATTTAAATACAAAAATACCAGCTTGAAATAATCCAAAAATATAATACTAGAAACCAACCCCCCTTAAAATACATATTCAATACAAATAAAGGATACCCTCTCATGATAACAATGAGATACATAAAAAATAAATAAAATAAAATCCTATAGAATATAGAAACAACAACAACCAGAACAAGCATTCATCCAATAGTCCCCCAACCTATTCTCTCTCCCACGCCAATGGTTATGTCCCAACAAATATAGGTATTAAAATGTACAAGGGTTATTATTCATCTAACTCCCTATCTATATCTATCTGTCTCTCAAAATATAAATGTAAATTTGTTCAATAGATTCATTGATGACTCAAATTCAAACCCTCTAATCAATTCTCATAAAATCATAGTGGGTAATAATATTCTTAAAATTGAATCTTTTGACCACTATGTACTGGATATTGTATCCTATGACACTTATCCATATATTGTTTGAACTTTAAATGATATTACCTATGTATAAACACTAGAAATTATTTACTT
Organism: Viscum album; assembly: GCA_963277665.1. Lineage (NCBI taxonomy): Eukaryota > Viridiplantae > Streptophyta > Magnoliopsida > Santalales > Viscaceae > Viscum > Viscum album. Next base: position 1,102,881,744 of record OY728155.1, on the reverse strand, counting down.
TAGATTACACCTATGAGCCACAATGTACCCTAGCTTGATGCAACAACATCTATTTCATTTTAACACAAAATCCATTATGCATACAGATAGAACAACATCAAGGACCACACCCCACATGGTGTTTTCATAATTTTTTAATTATATAATGTTACCAATCTAACAAAATCTATCTTATTATAACATAACATAAAAACATCATTCATTTATCTTCACCCATAATAGAGACCATGTCCATCAGGGCCATTTCAATCACTATTTCATTCATTCATGAACATCATGCTTTGAAACATCTTCATCATCATCACATAACCTTCACAATGGATATATCATACTCCCTTGATGATGCATGGAGTGAATTCATCCTTATATATCTTCAAAATAAGAAATAATGGTCATCTATGTCAATCCTGAGGTTTGTTGGTATAGTTCTGGTAGTGGGATCAAGATTCTAGTTATGGATATGGTGTTCTATGATGAAAATTGGCGGTGAAAGAGAGAATATGTAGAGGATTTATGAAACCCTCTATCACTAAATAACACCAACACAACCACTATAATATCATCCTCAGGACTACATATCTATCTGGAAAGCTCAGGAACACCATAGATGGACACTAAAACTTGGTTTGACCCTTTTAAGGATAATCCATTTCCATGTGTGATGACTAGAGAACGATTCATCCTCTAACAAGGTTGATAGATGATATTGATTTCTCTGAAAATCATGATGGACAATAATGCATGAAACAACAAGGGAAATAACTATGATGATTTGGGTATTTGAAGTGGGAAAAGTGGAAGTAATTGTATTTTTTAATACACTATCAGAAGAGATATTGTGATTTAAAAGGAACAATAAATGAAGAAAAAGTGATAAACATGAAATGATGTGCGTGGTCCAAGATGTCGTGTTTTGTGCATGCATACATTATTTGATGATGAAGATGAAATAAATGATACTACATTATGATATGACATACTATGGATAATTGGTGGAATATAAACTCAAAATGACCAGAGGTTCAGCATGGTGAATCTTATGGGAAGTTCATGAAAGAGAATGAGTATTGCAATTAGTGACAATATGAGGGGGGGGGGGTGAATTAGGGTGATGGTTATATTAAATGTTTTCATTAACCTATTTACCTTTATTTTAGGATCTCATTCCCATGTTGGTAGAAATTTTGTTCAAACTATGATACATGATATAAGAAACACTAAAATAATTATCGATATATGAGAAAGTAAAGAGTACACCGAAAAACCATATTTTTATTTGGTTTACCGTAATGTGTTACTTCCAAGAAGCACACACTGATGATTTTTCAATTCTAAAAAATAATATAATATTCCCTAGATCTATGGGTATAGGGTTATATCCATGATCACTTTATTAAAGGTATAATTCCTTTACAATATTTTGGGGTTTACCACTCCTCACCCAAGGAAAACTACCTCATTCACATATTCATGCACTAATTCTATGAAAGATCATCCATAGTTTATAGACATTTAGGTCTCTTCATGAGAGAAATATTATTATGGACTGTCGTTTTTTATCATGAGACTCTTCTTGCATTATAAATGTCAAAATGATGCTCTATTTCTCCTCTTTTACACCATGGAATTATTATATAACAGTTGAGAATAACTAATTAATAATAGAGTTAAGTCTTTTTCTTCCAAAACATATTTATAGTGACACTTATTCTATTAATATGATCAATTCATCACTTAAATTATCTCATATATTTAATTCTCTTCAACAACTAGATGTCTCACCCAAATTTTTCTTTTGATACCCCATATTACTTTAGAATGAATATAAGAATGTTTATCTATTCAATATATTCATTTTTTAAATTCGTACCATTATAATATAACTACCTTGTATGATAATTTTTATATCGGGAACCATTCACTACAAATAAAAGTAATATATACTTTGTCACATGAATTGGATCACATAACAATGTTTGTGAAACTACAAGCACAAGAACCCATGCATATAAAGCTCGGTGCACACCACCTTATACAAGACACCTATTGGAACATATATCCACATGTGTAAACTAAATAGAGGGACCCCGTAATTAAGATAATAATCTCAAGACCTTAGAGAACAAGACCACTATGCATGTAACACCATGAGTGATATTTCATAGTGCATAACCCCTAGGCATGTAACTCCTTGAACGAGAATTCTAGATTTCCTAACCTCAATTTGTATATAAGATTTAACAAATCCTCCATATATACATGGTAATTTAATTCTTATGGGTTTATGCAATCACATAACTCCGTATACATTCGACATTCATGATCCTGCCTCTGTCTGAATATCTAACAATCTTCTTCTCTAGATAAAACACAGAGCCAATAAAATATTATTAATAATGTGAACCACGAGTATTTATAGATGAATTTACCCCACCTTTTCTATATAAAATTTATTTAACTATCTCTTCTATATCCTCATGACTCATTCACGTCGCATGACATTTTTCAACTTATGTGATTATATGAGTTACTATAAAAACAGGTTGTCATGAGTTTCTCTTGAATGGATCCTTCATTGAATGATTCAGATAAGCACGAAATTTCATGGTCACATAGGATCAAAATTATTTATAGAGTATCTCTCCCATAATTCACTTCTCATAAAAGCATCATGAGATCCCTTTGATCTTATGTGATTGAATGTACCATTCAAACACACACAATCACTTGATCTATGCATAATTATAGGCTCTACAAAAATTTTCACTAGAAAAATACTTCCATAATTTATGAAATATATTTATTAATGTGATTTTAATGACCCCATCATATGATCTTATTACTTATTTTAAATCTTAAAAAATGTTAATGTAAATTGTGAGACCTCTATACCTTAGACCATATCAATTATTTTACGTGATTCTCATGATCACATCACCCAAATAAACATATATGGTCATGTGATGATATTTATTTATGTGATTCATTATTCTTAATTTATCACATGATCCAACACTTATTACATGATCACATGACCCTTTTATTCTTGAATTATGTGTCTAACTTCATCACAAGTCCGGTTTATACTCACAGGGTCCACATGACATTACCAATTGAAACCTTAAATATTAAGTGAATCACCCAAACTTCCTATTAATAAAACATCACATGAACCATAAGGGATTATAAATAAGCAATTATATTACACAAAAACATGATGAAATTATTCTTTATACTTTATTAGAACATGTAAATATTTAAATATTATGTGACTTTTCTTCCTTTTCTCTTAAGTTTAAGCCATACAATTTAAAACACACAAGGAAGTTATATATTCTTCAATTACACTTATTTTATTGTGAATTAATGAATATGATACTAAAATAAATGCCTAGATAAGAATAAATATACATTTAAATTATTCTATCACACCTTTATACCATATTTAGTTAAATGTTTTAATTTTCAATGAATTTCACAGCCTTACCATGTCAATCAGGTTCACGATCAATAGTCATCCTATCCGTCTACATGAATAATATCAATTGAAAAAAATATAACATAAAATATAGTCATAGGTCCAAGAAAGGAGATATTTCATATTAAAAAAACAAGTAATATGCTATAGTGGTGGCATTTAATTTTAAAAATATTATGATCCATTGATATTTTCATAAAATTAAAGAGTGGGTTTGTATGTTATCTTCTATGGAAGTATTAAAAGAATTGAGTAGGATATTTTGAGATAGAGAGAGAGAAAATGAACCCCTTTTATATTTTAATTAATATAATTTGAGGGAAATGAACACGATTACCAGAGAGATAATTTGATATGAGACCTTCTAGAATTCTATTAGGTTCGGGAACTGATACTGCCATCTTTTAGAGGATTTTATTTTATTTATTTTTTCTCACAGTCATGTATAGAACAATAGGGAATACTTTCTTTATATAGAACATGTAATAAAATGGTATTTATCTTAGTATATTTATTTGATTTATGATTATTTCATGTTGAGTTTTTACATTCAAATCTTCTTATTTAGTTATATACTCTTCTCCACTTGCATGGACATTGTGTGTTGAGTAAGGGAGTGTTTTTAAATGAGACCACTATAAATGATAAAGAATAATCTTAAAGAGAAATAAGAATTATACGACATAATAAATTTAGTTTTTAGGTAATTATTATTGATTTGAGTTCATAAATTTCCTTTTATCAAGATATATGATTTATTAAGTAGATATGGTGTTGGTATTTTATAGAATTTATTCACTCGAAATTGTATGAAATATTGTTTTGGGAATAAAATAAGCGATGGTGAAACTCATTTAATGTTAATTGGAACCACATTATTAGGTTGAAGACTCACTTGGTTATATTCCTTGAATATTATACGAATTATTGTATTGGAGAATATTAAATAACCTAGGATTATTTTTTATGTAATGTGAGTTTAATGATAATCCATTATCATTTGTATCCATAATTTAAATGGGATACTATGATTATATGTTTTTTCATCAAGTCAAATATGTAGCCATTAATTTTCAATGGTGAAACTGGTAAGTTCACTATGATAACCATTATTTTTTGTTTGGGTGCATGGTTACTAAATAAAGTGATATATATTATTAATATTTATAATAGAAGAAGGAAAAAAGTCGATACAACTAGTTATTAAACAACTTTAATAGGTGATGAATATTTTTAAGCGATTGAACGTAAAAGAAATTGATTACTTGATTCACTATAGATATCAGTGAATGGTTAGATATGTTAAATACCTATTGGAATATGAGTATCTAAAAATTTATATTAGAGCAATTTTATAGGTTTCCATATGAATAAAATAATATTTCTATAGATTCAAAGTGACATGTCTCATCTGTTTTAGAATATTTATCAGTTGCAAAATTTATATCCATAATGGATCATATAAATTCAGTGAATATATAGGGGATTCAATGCTTTGTTAGAATTAACTATCATATTTTTAAGGATATTATTCCACAATACACACTATCTATTAGTCTAGATATTCTTTATGTTTCTATAAATGATAGTGTTCCATATGTAGAATGTGTTTTGATGGTTTTTTAAATCTGTAGAATATAGAGAATTATTGGTGTACTCATAATAAAATTATTTCATCATTTTTTGAGAATAAATTTATTAAATTACTGAGGATTAATAAAATTAAAAATTATATGGGATATTGTGGAGAATATCCATGAAGTAAATGAGAAAGTAAAAGAATGTAAATTAAGGATTTTTCATTTGATGAATGAAGACAATCCAACGCACGATAATGGATATATTGATGAATTATTCAAAAGATTAACTGAATTTGGGAGACCCATTAGTATTTTTGACGACTCTTGATGATTTTATGGTATTAAAAAAGACACTATATATCATGCCAAAAAATATTATATGAAGGTTTTGACAATAAAAATCCATGATTCAAACACAGTTCCATTGGATGATATTCAAAACCTATTAATTGATTATAAAATGTGAATATTAAGAACATTTAAGATTAAAATTAAAACTGAAAATAAAATATTCCATAAATATTTGAAGCAGGATATGAGCCTAAATTAAGTCAATTTTGTAGAGAAGAATTCAAATTACGATGAAGATGATGAGGTAAAATTTTAAGAATAATTTCCCTTTAACATAAGAAGTTTTCTAAATGGTAAAGACATGTATCAAGGATATATTCCATTGAACTATTATAAATGTGTATCTATTTAATTTTTTTTATCTAATTGTACAAAGTTAAATGATAAATAAAGTGTTGAGAATTACGAGCCATCAAAACATTCTCAAATAATAATTTTTAAAAGTTTAAATACTTTTTTTCATAAAAAAAATTTATGAAGTTATTAAAATTTGAAATGATAAATTTCATGTCTATGTTAGATGATAAATAATTTTTTATCATTGTACTAAATATGAAATTTCATGTGAAGTGTAAAAGAAGTTGTTGATCACAAAATTGAATGATTATACATTCACTAGCGATGAAGATTATAATGATGAAAAGTTGGAAAAAATTGATATGAAATTTTTATCGAAGTACTAGTCAATTGATTGTATCTCAATGATTTCAAAGTTAGATAATGAGAATAAAAATTCAAATTAATAGTCTCAAAATTCAAAATATATTGATTTTACTCATTTTGAAAATGAACAAATGTTGTTTAATGAGATTAAATATTTTAAAATTTCACATATTAAATGGAAGAATAAAAGGAGGATAAATATGTGAAGGAAAATGATAAGTGAAAGGAACTTGAAAAATATTTAAAAATGTTATTGGACCCAAAAAGATAAGGGAAAAGGTTTATAGTTAACATTTTGATATATATAAAAAATTTGGATAATTGTTGAAGAGAATCGTAAAGGTTTATGAATCCTTAAATAATTGTGATGATAATTTAATTGATCAAATGCCATAATTAATGGGTGAAAAAGATATTTGATTAATGGTATGAATTTATTATTTTAATTTGAAGTCAAATAAAGTAAATATTTTTGTAAAAAATAAATAAATTACCGAAATTGAGAAATTTTAGGACTACCAATATGATTAAAACATATGTTTTAAATTTATGGTTAAATAATTTGAGAAATAATTAGTCTATGAATGTGTTGAGAGTATCATTTAATTTTTTTCCTATAAGGATCCAAAAGTATAAGTAAAAAGATAGTGGTAAATTAGCGACATAGTCAAAGAAAACACAATTTTATGGATTGTTTTCATTTTATAGATATTACTGGAACTATGATATTTTTAGAAAAGTGGGAAGATGATAATGTACTAATGAAGTGTATTTTTATGAACATAAAATATTTTTAAAGATGGATTTGAGAGGTATTTATTCCCCTTAATTAATACAATTTTAGAGGAAAGAAGAAATTTCCAAAGTGAAAATGGTAAGTGAATTTTACATATTTAAAGAATATTTTGGGATGTATGACTAACAGGATCATGATGCTTAAAATGGTTTTACCAACTATCAAAATCAATTGAATTTGAATCTTAATTCTCAAAAGATTCATGATTAAAATATGGCTAGAAAGGAGAAACTACTTTAAGGGGAAGATGTACTGAAATATTAATTAAATTAATTACCATCGATTCAATATAATTGGTTTTCATATCATATGATAGGTGATATAATGTTTCTAATTGAATCTAAAATGTGAAAGGATGATTTATTATAATTTTCAAATAATGGGTCACTTAAAATTAGAGGATTTAAATCATATAAATCAGATAAATTATCTTTATGTCAAAGAATATAGTATATGTTGATGGGTTAGAGGAAATCATTCATAGTGTTTCTCAATGAGAGGATGAATGGACGAATTTATTTTTAAAAGAGTAGATATTTTGTTAAGAGATTAAAAGATGAATTTTATTTAACTATAGGAAAATGAATAAGAGGTAACATGATTCAGTTGGGAGATGCTAAAAATTATTTTTATTTGGGAATAGAGTAGAAGAATAAGTTGCGACATCAAAGACTTTCCCCCCATTTCTAATAAAACATGAAAAATATTATAAAAGGAGAAAATTTTTGTGATGTTTCTATGATGAAGAGATAATTAGTTTTTATTTTTCTTCTGTATTATAAAAATGGAGGATTGTCAAATATATATATATAAAATTGAACATTGAAAATTATTGATCATTTGAACTTATCCATTCTTATATTTGTGTGTAAATCAGATAGAAATAGATGAGTGATGATAAATATTTTATAATTTATCTGGACTAATTTACTCATATTACATATTTTATGCTTATGAAGAATAAATTAGTGGTCATTAAGATGTTCAGATGTTGAAGAGAAGTTTATGAAAGGAGTTTGGTTTCTCATTGACCAAAATTATAATGAATAATAGATATAAGTAAAAAATTGATAAGATTAAAGAAAACTATAAAAAACTTCATTTTATATTAGTTTTGTGCACTATAAACCCCCAATTAAATGGTTTCACTGAACATAAAAATTGAGTCATGATGAAGATGGATTATGTTGTGAACCATTATAGATACCCTGGTACCATGACTTATGAGCCAGCTCTAACATGGCCCAGAGAGCAATCACAATCCCCATCGGTTGGTGAATAGCACTTGGAGTCATAAAAAATACAAGTGGGAAATTTTTTTTCTACAAAATAGTGGAAAATAAAAGATAGAAGTTAATATACACAAAACTTTAAAAAGGAAAAGTCACCAAAAATAGATATTTGTAATGAAACCAAAATAATATAAATAAAAATCCTAAAGTAAAATAAAAAATACAAAAAAGGGTCCAAATCCATGTGTAACATGTGAACAATAGATCTACTAGTCACCATCACCATTCCACGGTCCAAAGGATCAAGAATATCCAACACCACCTAGTGGTGCTTTCCCTTTTCTCATACCTAGTATAAGAAAGTCTACAAATGACCAAATGAAAAGGTAGGGTATGAGCTATAAATCCCAATAGGTTCCCAAAATGTGTTACGTAATCAATAAAAGAAAATTTACCATTATTTTGATTTGTTTTATCAAAACAAGGCATGGAATTAGATTTTTATAATTTAAATAAAAACATGATTTCATTCAAAATGATAGAATATATATCAAATAAACAATAAAATAGATTGAAATGAACATTTTATATAAAACATTCTTTATAAATAATTTTTCATTAATAAAATAGTTTAATAATTAATAAAATTTTTATCAAATCAAAAAAATCATAAAAAATCACAAATCCAAGTAAAAAATCCCCATGGTATGTCATTTTATCAGGTAATAGTATTATCACACATCTTAGTAATGATCTCAGCTCTTGTTAGGTGTGAACATAAAAATAAACCCTAATAGGGGAACCCATCATGGGAAGTTTACACCCTAATAGGGGAACCCATAACAGGAAGTGAGGCCATAGTTATTTTACTAATAGTTATCATCATCAATCCATTTCTTGGGAGTCAAGGTCATAGTATTCTTTTACCAGTTACCATTGAGTTACTAAGATAACATGTACTTCAAAAAATCATTCAATCAAATTGGAAATGAATAATTTTAAAAAAAATTAAAATAAAATTACCCAATTTCAGTTTTCAACATGAATTTTTCCATTTCAAACCAAAATGATAGGTTTTCATCATTTCATGTGATTTTAAATCACTTTTCAAGTTATGTAATTTTCTAATGATTAAAAAAAATCATTTCATCAAAACTATTTCCAAATAAATCCATGATTTGTCATAAACCCACATGACAATTTCATTTCTATTAAATTGTGAGTTTTTATCAATTTCCATACCAATTTAAAATAAATGATAAAAACCTCACATTAACATGTTTTTATGTAAATTTAAAACTCATTTCAATTTAATCATGAAATTAATGGATTCAATCATAGAGAGAATAATTATATAACCACATACCTTTAAATTCAATATCCAGAAATCAACACCAGCAATGAGACTCACCAAGGTAGAATAAAGGCACAAACGAACACAACCTCGAATAATGATCCAATGAAAATGAGTTTAGATCGATCCATTACATGATGATCTATCATTATATAAGGAGGGTAGAAAGAGACATTGGAATAAAATACATGACAGGATATCCACTTACCCAAAAATATGTATGGTAACAACAATAATGATCAGTCATCGAACGAACGATCCAGAAGGATCAAAGATCTAAATAATTTTTTAGGGATGGAATTGGGTTGATAAAGTAAGGATAAATAGCTGAATGAAATTAAATTACCCATGAAAATACTTATAAGCGACATATCACATGAATTACATATCATGAAATCACATTACATGTCATGTAATCCATGATGTCTAGAAACAAAAAAATGCGCCACCTTTTTATTAAAAACTGATTTTTTTTACTTATACTCTATGAATTCCATGTAAAATATGTGTAACAATTAATTCCATATAAACAATTCTGATATGTTCTTGGAAAAAAATACACATCGTGTAAACTAAATACACAACATGTAATCATCCAGTAAATAGCAGAAACCCCTGTTTTTTTACAGGAAAACACCAAAGAACCCCCTATATTATCTAAACATGGGGAGAATCCCACAAACACACGCAAATAAAGATGAGAGAGAAAACACGAAAAAGAGAACCTAAAAAAGAATAATGGGATTTTAAAACCTCCCCACTATAAAAACATTCTGTCCCTAGAAAGATGATCAATAATTTTATATAACAAATAGAGGAATCAAATTATCTCTAATTAGTGACACATGTTCCCATGTTTCATGAGAATAAGAAAGATGATTCCATAGCACACATACGAAAGTTATAATCTGCCCAAAAAGTACCTTTTTATTGGAATAAAAATACTTATCGGATGCTCAGTCATGGATAAATCTGGATCAACATCATGATCCTCCCATCTCAAGACATGATGTGGTTTATAAAGATACATTGAAAGATTTGATACATGGAACACGTTATCTATCAACATCAACTGTGGTGGAAGTGATAAATGGAAACACACTCTCCCCACCTACTCAACAGCTTCAAAATGTACCATAGAATGTGGATCATGCTTCTCTTACCTCCCAATCCATCGATGACCTAAATGAGGTGAAAAATTCAAAAACACATGGTTACCAACTAAAAATCCAACAAACATCTATGTAGTTCATCATATTATTTTCCCCAGATCTATACCATCAATATTATCTGAGGAATCAATCAAATCATTATTTTCGTCCCTTGGACCAGGCTCATCCCAACCAATGAATTTTCACCAATCTATGACCAACACAACAGATATTTAAAAGGCTGATTATAGAAGACCTCAAAAGGATCCATACGAATTGAAAACAGGTAACTATTATTATAACCAAAATAAACCATTCTAATTTTGGAATCCCAAGATCCAACAAAGATGATCATTAAAAAACAAAACATATCTTTAATAGTCTATATATCACTCTAGGTCTAGCCATCCATCCGCGGATGGTATGTCATACTCAAATGAACCTAAGATCCCATCACATTATTAAGGTCTTTCCATATATGATAGGTATGAAATGGATCTATATTATAAACTATAACATATGGAATTCCATGAAATCAAACCATCTATCTCACATAAATATTTCTTAACACCTCAAAATTGGATGTATCCAAAATGGGTATAAAGTGACCAAATTTCACCAGCCAATCGATGAACAAACATATCACATTATTTTTAAAAGTGGTAAAAAAACCCAACCGAAATTTCTATAGAGATATAATCCCCCATCTATTTCAGAACTAGAGGTGGCTAATGTGTACCACAAGGTATATGGTTCTTGACCATGACATGTTAGAAAGTATAACAACAAAAAACAAAATCATAAATGTCATGTCTCATACATAGAAACCAAAATAATTATAGAATGTCATAGAATATATTTTTTGTAAAATGGTACACCACTTACTTAGAATTATAGAAATACCTCATCATAAATCTTCTCACTAGAATAGGTACAATGTGTATGTTCTAAAAACATATGATTCCCTTGGAAGAGAAAATCACTCACTGATGGTCTACCCAATATACAGAGAGTCCCTAATACCAAAAAACTCATGATAAAGTTGCTACTTATAAGGAATAATTGAAATAAGATTGGATCACAATTGAAAACATATTAAGAAAACCTTGGCCTCTTCCTCCTAGACTCCTAAATGCAACTGTGAAAAGTTATCCATCAAGTTCCACTCTTCTAAAAATTCCTTTACATAATGGGTTAGAAGTTTCATAATCAATGAATTATCTATGAAATTTACCTTCCCTAGGGTATAGATAATATTGAATTCAAAAGACTATAGGTACTCTACCCAAACACTCTACTCAAATTTAAAATATTTTTGAGATAATATGAAACTCAATATTTTGTGATCAGAATAAATGGTGAACCTTTCACTAAAAAGGAAATGCCTTAGAATATAATGTACATGATTCAAAACTAAAAGTTCAATTTTATGAGGTCGATATTTTTTCTTAGGTGGCCTAAGCTAATTGAATCCATAGGCTACCACATGACCACACTACATTAGAAAAACATCCCAATCCCAAACCTGATGTGTCAAAAAATAACACTTAGCCCTACCTAGATTTTGGAAGTTTCAAAATAAATTTAACATTAAAAATAAATTTCATATCGATAAAATAACTCTGAAATTTATCATCACACGAAAAATTAACTCCCTTTCGAGTGAGATTAGACATTAGAGAAGCTGATTTTGAGAAATCCTTCACACACCTATAGTAATATCCTACAAAAGCTAAGATTTTCTATATATAAAAAAATACATGGTTACTCCAATTTTATAAAAATTTCAAATTCTTAGGATCAAATGAGATACTATGTTTTGAAACCATGTGTCCCAAGAATTTGACTTTCTGAATCTATAAATTACACTTTGAAAGTCATGTAAAAGTTGTGATCACTAAAGATTTATAGATATAATATCAGAGTATATACATGATCCTCCTCAGTCATAGAGTAAAATAGAATATAATCCATGAAAACTAACATAAAATTTTAAAGGTAGTTTTTAAAAATCCTATTCATTAAATCTGTAAAGATTATAGGAGCACTTGTGAGGCCAAAGGGGAAAACAAGATACTCAATGTGACCATACCTGATCTTGAAGTTAGTCTTATGTCTGTATGATTCCTCTAATATAAATTTTTGATAACTATATCAAAGAAAAATCTTTGAAACCCTCTTCAAACCTTTAAACTATTCAAAAATATCTTCTATCTATGAAAAAAAAATTTACGTTCTTCACCATAACTCAATTAAGATTATGGTAGTCAAAATATAGAAATAGTATTCTATTAGATTTCTTTGTAAATAAAAATAGTCCCAACTAAGTTTATACACTTGGGGATCTGAATCATTTCATTAAGAAATAATTGAACCAATTATTCAAATCTTTTAGTTTAGTTGGGTCTATATAGTATGAGCGAATATACACTGATTGTGTACAATGTACTAAACATATATAGAACTATACCTCCATTACTGGTTGAAGACCAGATAAATCAAAAGGAAACATTTCAATAAACTCAATAAAAATTGGATGGAGACCATCATTAAAATATTAATGATCCTAGTCAAAATAAATCCCTGATATTACTTTCCCCAAACTTAGTTAAGAAGGGATGATCCCACTCGAACTCATGTCCCATTCTCCCAGAATGACATGGCACACCGCATAAGGTGTAATAAAGTAGAACCTTCAAATATAGAAGTCAAATGGGGACTTATTAGTAATACTAAAATCCTTTCCAATAATAATTTTCATATGTTTAATTTCACGAAGTAGTAAATTTTTGGTAAGCTCAATCTCAGAGACAAATAATGCACAAGAAGAACAATGTAGATCCATCTATATCTTCATTATGAGGAGTTTAGTAATACCCATAACATAAGAAAAAAGATTTATAGGTAGATTAATTAATTAAAAAAATTAAAATTTTATATAATAAGTGATATGTACAAGTATCAAATAAACAAGTCACTAAATATGAAACTATAATGATGGTAACTCTCTCGATTATTGGACCTATATCATCTCCCTCTAGTAACTAATCCATGGAGAGAAGAAGTTTTTCTCCAGATTCTTGTGGATGGAGGACATTTTTTCAAGAAGTATCTGATTTCACCATAGTACATATAGTTGCTGATGATACCATGCCATGACTTGGAGTAGAAAATAAATGGAAAAATTTATATAGGTGTCCTAAATGACCATACAAATTATTGATTATTGGTGTCTTAGTACAAACACATCTCAAATTCTCAACCATGCCACATTTGAATAAAGTAAAATGGTATCTTTAAATAACTACAAGAGGTCTATAGGAATAATTTTTGTTGAGAACCAACCTGATACACATCACGATTCCTCATTCCCTTAAAGGAACTCACAAAACTACCATTGGGAGAAAAAGAAACTCCCATAAAGCATGACTTACCAGCCAGATCCAGCTTAATCCTCAACTACCTATCTAGTACATCAACATAAAAATTAATATTCAGTAAGAAAACATGAGAATTAATATCAGGTAAAAGCACCGTATCAAACCTTCATGTCTTTATATTTTAATTCGATACGATCTTAGGTGAAAAATGTATAAGCTCGATAAAGCGGTTTGCATATTATATCACTATTCTATCATCCTACTGGAGGTTGAAAAAATCTATATCCTTATCCAGTACCATATATTCTAGATATAACTTATCATTTAAAATAAATATAATGTAATTCCACTATAAACCCTAGTGTTTCTTCATCATTACCATCTGATCCCACCATCACTTGTTTGGTCCTTCCAGCTAGAAGGGAGCTCACTTTACCTTAATCTAATTAGGTGTTTACGTGAAATAAAATAGATTCTCTATATTTCTCATCCAATCCTCATCATACTGAGGATCATTATATCTTTGTAATGTTGGAGTATTATTGAAAATAAACTTTTATGCTCAATGTTTGTGATTATTTCTTCTAAGGTTCCACAAATGGATCCCAAATGAGAATGGGTGCTGATGCCTATACCAGATCTTAGAAAATACACACAATAATCTCAACAATATTCTAGTCCATATGAGGATATTATCACTTTGGTTCACCATCCGATTCTTCTTGGTTCATGTTCAAATAACTTCTCGAATACATGATTCTACAAAACATCAATAAACAACACTAATGAAATTATAAGTTCAATAAAATCAATAACTCAACAAAGAATAATGGGAATATTAATCCCATAAGATAAGATTAAAGGATTTGGATTTCATCAAATTCAAACCATAACTATGTAAAGGACAAGAATCAGATCCAATTATTCCTAAAAGAAACTTTTTCCAAACACACAAGGTGATTTAAGTCTCATTATGATGAGATATTTCAAGTAAATTGCTCAAAACTACATCTTAAGACCCATAAAGTCATTCCAAACTATATAGTGACATTTAGGAAAGATTACTAATATGTACATATGATACCAAAATATAAAGAACCAACCTATATACCCTAGTACCCTGATAATTAAGCTTTATTTTACATGGATTGAAGGACATTCTTGATCCCCATGGGTTATTGAGTATCACCTAGAATCATAAATGATAGTAGAGAGAATGAATTTTCCACAAAATATTTGAAGATAAAATATTATATTCAGTATGATCAACACTCCATAAAGGAAAAACTACTAGAAAAAGACATGTGTTAGAAAACCCAAATATGATAGATAAACCTCCCAAAGGAAATTGAAATATTAAATTGAAAAATGTATCAAAATACCTATGTAACAATTGAAAATAGCTCTACAAGTAATCATCACCACTCCATAGTTTAAATGATCATGAAAATCCACCATCTCCAAGTGGAGGTTTCCCTTTACTCAGACGTGGCATAATAAAGTCTAATAACACCCAAAGGGAAAGGCAGGGTGTGATCTACAAAGCCTATTAGGGTCTCTATAAGTGTTCCATTGTAAATTAAAAAGTACCATTTTTATATAAGTTTATGTAAAACAAGGCAAGGGATTACAGTTAAAAATTTTAAACCAAAACATGATTTCATTCAAAAATCTATAAAATGTATCAAACAAACATTCAAATAGGATGAAATGAATATTTTATATATAATAGTTTATATTAAATGTATAAAATGAATAAAATATTTCAATAATAAATGAAATTTATATCAAATCAAAAAACAAAAAGGAAATCACAACACCATGTACAAAAGACACATGGAATGTTAGTTTATAGGGTAATAGGATCCTCACACATCCCAGTAATGATCTTATATCTATTTAGGTGCACACACACAAATACACCCCAATAGGGGAACCCATCACCGGCAGTCTACACCCCAATAGGGTATCCCATAATGGAACATCATTCTGTATTTTATTTATTAATAGTTTTCATCATCTATCCATTTATATGGAGTCAATATCCTCACATGATTATCAAAGTTATAAATGACTATCGAGGGTAACATGTGCTTCAAATAATCAATCAATCAAATTGGAAATAAATCATTTTAAAATGTTTTAAAATAAAAATTCCCAATTTCAGTTTTCAATAAGACTTTTTCCATTTCAAAACAAAATAATAGGTTTTCATAATTTCATTACATTTAAAATCACATTTCAATTTAATCTATTTTATAAAGATCAACATTAAATCATTTCATCAAAATGATTTCCAAATCAAGCCTTTATTTTTCATAAACATCCCCACAATTTCAATTCCATTGAAATTGGTGTTTTTTCAAATTTCTATACCCATTTAAGATGAAGGACCAAATCATCACTATCCCATATATTTAAATAAATTAAAAACTCATTTAAATTATATCAAGAAATCCATGGTTCCAATCATAGGTAAAAGAATTACGAAACTGCATACCTTTAAATTAAAGATCCAGAAATCAACACTCCTAATAAGAATCACCAACAAGGAATGAAGACCTACAATATCTTGGAAAACACCTTATAATCAAGATTAAATGAAAAGTAATTTAGATCCATCAATTATTAAATGATCCATAAAACTATAAGGGGGGGAGAATGAGATATTGAAAGAACCTACATGAGAGGATACCAACTTACTTAGAAGGAATAACTTAAAAAAAAGTGATAATCAATCATCAAATTAATGATATACAAAGATAATAGATCTCCAAATTCAACTAGAGAAAGATCTGGGTTGAGAGAGGAAGGTTTCACAATCTAATGAAATTAAAAAAAAATCATACATCACCCTAAAAACTAAATCTTGGGATAATTACACTACATGTAATCCAATTACACATCATTTTATCCACAAAGGCTGAAAATTCCAAAAAACGTGTAGCCTTTTAAAAAAATTATGTTTGTTATTACACATTGTGAATTCCAAGTACCAGACATGTAACTTTTTACACCTTGTAAATCTTCACGACATGTTCCCAGAGACAAATTTATGTCATGAAAAACCAATACACAATATGTAATCTCTTAACAGGGAGTAGAAAACCCATTTTTAGCAGTAAAATACCATATCATCCTAAGCATTATTTCAAATTGGGGATAAGCATAAAAACACTTAAAGACAAGGAAAGGAAGGAAATCGTGGACAATAGAGTACCAGAAAAGTGTAATGGGATGTTATAGATTGAATAATATTAGTGTAACATATTACATTACTATTTTTAGAGGTAAGCCTCCTACAAAATATTTTTTTAAATTTTAGGAAATACCACTTTGATTGGATTGTGTAGAAAACCACACACCTCAATAACCAATTAGCCAATTCAAATCATAAAAAAGAATCAAATTCTAATTTCAAATTTCAAATAGGTTCAATCGAGTGTATATTCAAAACTAATGTTTATATCATCCACATTTAGACATGTATGTATTTTAATTGTACTATAAGAAGGAACCTATATTAAATTACCTGAGGGTGTTTGATCACCCTTGTATAATCTATGTGAAAAGATAAAACATTATAATTGTTGAGAATATAGGAAATGATGGAATTTTTCAAAGTTATCGATTAATTCAAAGATGATATCACCACTATAATATTGGAATACATAATATTCTAGATAGTGTTGATGTGAATGTGTTTTAACATAAATAAATTTTTTATAGAAAACATAGAATAAATTTTATAAGTAATAAATATGTAACCTAATAGTATTGACAATCAATCTCCAGTAATATCTTGTGGAAAACAATTAAACATTCTTGATCAATTAATATTGATATTTAATAACTATACATAAAGGAAATGGTTGAGTAATGAGTTTCGAACATGAAATTTGATTATATAATTGAGAAAGAGGTGGATATCTTTACAAAATGATTTCTATTGGATTTATTTCAATGGATAAAATTAATTATGTGAGTTTATCCTTATTCTTCTCAATGATAAGGTATGGTTTACCATACACTCTCCTCTTGTGTTTAGATTATTTTTAATAGGTTTAGATAAAAATATAAATTCAATGAATATATTTATTTTCTTAAGGGGGATAATATAGTTTGGGGGATTTTATAAATGGGGATAAATGTAAATTTAGTGCATGTGTGTTCATTATGAGATTGTTGAATGTGTGAATTTTTATGACATGCTAATTTAATATCCATTTAAGGGAATGTTTAGAACATATAAAATAATAATTTTTGAGAATTTTAGATGTGTTTGGAAATGTTATTTTATATTTAATGACCTACATTTTGAGAAAAGTTGAAATTCCAAAGGAATATAAACTTTTAGCAACTATTAGAAGGAATGTTTTTAAAAAACCAGAATTGGAATGTAATTCAGAGAGTTTGAACACCTTAATGTGTTGTTAGTAAACTTGGGTGAAGGCATGAGAGGTACCTTGGAAATCTCATCGAGTTTCAGGAGTGCTGGGGGAGGGAATTCAATGTTTGGAGGGTCTACAGTGGGTGCAAGGTTTGTCTAACATTGTGCGTACCCCAGCAGAACACCCTGTAGAATTTGGTGAGGTGAAGACATGAAACATACATGCTATGTATTGTTTTCCAAAACCATGATCTTAGCGCACATGGTTCATGCCAAAATGGGCAGTACTTAAGCTCTATTCACTACATGGTTGGTTCATATTTAGGGTAAATGTGTGGGTAAAATCATGCAATATGTTTTCTTAAGAAGGTGATGTATCATAGTTGGGACACAATATTGTGAAGTCATGCATTCAAACCTTAAAAAATTGTTTTTTGGGTAAAATTACCAAAATACCCTTAATTCCTTTAGGTTTTTCACTTATTCTTCCTCGCATGGCAGTTGTGTAACCCTCCTCTCCCTATATACTAGGATCCTCCACCTATCCATCTAGAAACAGAGATAAATCTCTCATCCATCATCTGATTAAAGTGTTTTAAATCTATATGGATTCATACCAGAAATATATCAAATCCTCTCTAATCTATTTCAACTTATTCATTCCATCTGTTGTTCTATTTAGGTGTAATTTCATTTTCCCATATTTTTAGGGATATGGATTTTTTCTTAGATCTCCTCCAAACTAGATCGAATCATACCTCTATATTGGATGAGTAGGTTAGCCTAAGTGTGAGGTAGGTGTTTTATAACTATATTCCTCAATTTTGTATCATTTTATAAATAATCTGTTGTGTCGTACACTATAATTTACTAAGAGTTGTTTTAAAATGGGATCCTATATCTTAAATTGACCCTTGCACCTCGTTACTTACCCATCAAACATTTTTAAGGTATTTAGAGGATGAATTAACTATTTATGGACACCCCATGGATGTGCCATGTCAAACATTACCTTAATTAAATGATTAAATTCCATGAACACCATATAATCATTCAACATAGTTTAATGATATGTTTTCCCTTTGTAGTGTTTAGCCTAAATAATAACGATATCCCTTGAATTCCATATTGATCAATTATAATTATTTTCGATGTTCTTTAGTTCTTCAAAAATGCATCTTTTAAGTGAATTGAGTTACGAGACTTTATTTTGATGATGAAATGAGATAAATGAATTGATTAAAGAACAATGTAATGTTTTTATAATAAAACCCCTTGAATGAGGATAAGAGGGTTTTACGTGATGTAATGAAAGAATCATATGCACTTACCACTTATAATTTATTGATTTGAGGAATACACAATATATAATCCTTTTAAATATTTTATTTACTTGTTTTTATGTTACATAAAAACCCCATCATATGGGTCTAATATATAACATTATCTATATTTGAAAGACGTGAATTAGGTTCATGATGTCTAACTGCTTCACGAAATGAACCAATTCATGACATGTGTGTTGTATAAGTTACACATCGTGTAACTTGTACATGATTTGTGAATGATCTGTAGATAGTTCTCATCCCAATTTCTATATAAGGATCTAAACCACCTCAAATTAACTCAAAACCATGGAAAACCCTCTTAGACCAATTTAGAATTTTTATAATCAAACTACATTAATTCAAAAAACAAAAAACCCTAATATTTTGATAAAATTTAGGATCTTACACACATATTCTTACTCAAAATTGACAGGTGTTTTCTAAGTAAGGATATAATCAAGAACTCTATGGAAAAGTGCATTATTTGAATTTTTTCAATTTTAACATAAGACCTACCCTTTCTAAGAATCATATTTATTTAGAATGATAATAATATTATTCCAAGGAAAATATTGAGCACTTTGAAACATTATTAAATCATCTAGTGGGCTTCAGTTTTGTATCACAAGTGAGAGAATTTTATATCTTTTTCCTAGGCCAAGTTACCTAGTGAGTGTAGGTCGACTATTTCTAGAATCATAAAGTGGATCCTACAAAATTTTGTTCCTTTTGTGTCATTACCTTTATTTTTGACTATTATAGATATAAGTTTGACATAGAATGTAGAACTTGGAATTTTCATGGGCCTCCCTTGGTGGGGTTTTAACCTAACAATTTTTTTCCTCCTTCTCTCTTTTGTAATTGAAAATTTTACCAAAATCACACTAAGTGCATGTCTAGAGAACATAGGATCTAACTTGACCCAGGGTACCCTTTTTGGGACTTCTTCATAGTGAGTGCTACATCTATTTTTTGGGATGTTTTGAGACTTTAATGTCCGAATAATACAATTGATGATTTAGGGTGAATATATTTGAAAATTAGTTATGGGATGACGATCCATGAAGGTATTTGAAGAAATTAATTTTACTAAATTATTCATGTAAAAAAGGAGTGTTTAAGTCAGGATCCTATGATTTCCATCTTTGAAATGTGATATTTGAAAAGTATGTAGGGAATGAATATAGACCAGTTTTGAAAAGTAGTTTCCAACATGATGTTTTCAAGGATTAAAAAGATATAATATGTTTCTCTTGAGGATGAAGGTACCTCTAGTCGAAAGTTATTTTGGGGGTGACTTATATAAAACCAAACTGGGATATATTATGCATAGTAAAAAAAACATGTCCTTACGAATTTTCATATATTTTATGAGGATCTAGATTTATAAAGACCACACAGGGTTGTTTGTGAAGGGAAAATGTCTAAGAATAATGGGAGCATACCAATAGGCCTGATCCATTATTGAGAAAAATCTCCTACATAAATTTCATTTTAATTTAAATGTGGAGGAATTATATTTTGACCGAAATCTTTCAAAGGAGGGGTCTTGGGAGAAATCTAGAACCTTCCTCCCAAACTAGGGTTTTTTTCATGAATGGAGAAACATAAATGTATTGTATGATATTGAATTTGGGTCTATAATGGTTGATATAGGTGTCACTATATATCCTTATGGAATAAGCATCAAGTCATACACAATACTTTGGGATGAAGTGGTGGATTACCAACATCCAGGGAAATAGATCCCCCCTAATGAGTGTTGTAGAATCATGAAATTTAATGTTGTGAAACCAAGATAGAGACTGTGCAGTTTAATGTATTACATTGAGGATTTTGAGGGATAAAATTTATGATCATTTATATTTTATATAAATAACATCATTTTTCCATTTCATCGGTGATTTGACCCAAAATGTTCTATCATTATCCAAGCATGAAGAGGGATGGTTTTAAACTATAATTTGGGGGATTCTTGATCTAAACAGTTATATGGGAATAATATTCATAGAATTATGGTGGATCATGTTTTAGTAATAGTTTCCATCCTAAATTTTTATAGTGTTATAGAGATAGAAGTAGATTCTCTTAAGGACAACGTTTTCCCTAGTAGAGAGGCCTTTTGAGGGAGACTTATGAAAATCCATAACGGGGAGTATCAATGAATTGTAAAAAAATGTCCTCCAAAATCATACATTATATTACTAATGGTCGTATAAAGCTTATGGAGATTCATATTTCCCAAAAAAAAGAGATTTATTTTTGTAAGGAAGGTTCCTGACTATGAAGGATAATTTTAGGTCGAAATCATCCATGAATGGAGAGAAACGTTTCTTAAGTAGGTCTGGACCATATACACTGAGGGATATTTTTTATATTGAGGATGGTCCTATGAAATAGGATATCTGCATATCTATGTATCTCATCATGGAAAGAATTGCTGGAGTTAGTGGCCTAGAACCAACTACTTTGTACTTTATTCATTAATAAAATCCTTATCACATCTTGTTTGTTCTTCTGTGTGACAATGCATGTGATAATGTCCTAACGACAGCTGTTGCATTAAAGGGTCATAACGGATCCCTGCTATGATGAGAACCCGGAAGTTCCATAACACTGTTCTTGAATATATGTTCTATGTCCGAATGATGTTATTTTAGAGACACAAATAATATAGTCCATTAGGGGTGAGGACTCATAAAACATTGAGGCACCTTCTCATGGTGTGCGTCCTTGGTAATATCCAGGAAAATATTATGAGGACGAGACCTACCGGTAGGAAATCCACATTTCATAGTTTCATTGGATGTTCCTATCTAAGGACATGTGTATTGGTACTTAGACTTTAAGATTATTATTAATGGGTATTATAACTTGCGCACTTAGATGTATTGCCGAAAACTGTGACGACACACTGTTCGCAACGAGGTAGGATACGTTGGGTGTGTCACGAGTAATACTGCATTAATAGATAATGCGAGAAAGGATTTTACCCTTATGTTCCATAACAGAAGTAGATATCTCAGGCCCTTTGATGGAATGGATATAGCCTAAACAAATCCATGGCCATGGTAAGGTATGGGTGAGTTCAATTCCGAGAAGTCAAAGAAAGAATAATCTAGCACATGGGTTGATGGCACTAGCATGAAACCCCCTTGATTGGAGATATCGAGACAAAGGGATTATATTACACGGTAAGCATTCGTAGGAGGTGACACGTCATTGTGGCATTAACTTCTTTCACTATGGGTGCCTTGGCGTGTTGCTAGATGCTAACCTTGGACTTTAGGTAGGCTCCTCCTAATGCCACTTAGAAAGAGGCCTAGAGAGTCACACACTAAGTGTGTCCATGTATCTCAGTTAAATATTAATTTAACAAGTTAAATAAATATTATCCCCAACTGTGGTTTTATAATTATTTAAGGATGCCTGATTGCATTTATTTCGACACTAGTTATTTGAGAAAATATATTGTGGGTGAAATAATATATTTATTAGTGAGTAATGCAGTTACATTTATTTAAGAAATAAATAGCCATTACTCAAGGTCTAATAAATGTGGTGGAGAAAAATGGAAAATAAAAGTACATGCCGTGTATATTAAATATACACACCGTGTAGTTTTATGGAAAACAAGTACACACCGTGTATTAATTATTACACGCTGTGTAGTTTTCCAGTCAGGATTTTGAGGATATAATATTGTTTTATTAAATGATATTAATTATAATCAGCGTGGGCGCATGTCAAGGAATTAATAATTCGACATGGGGTTTCAATAAGAGTTAATAAAATAAATAAAATGCGTAACGCATTTATTTATTGTCATAACTCTATTAACCTCAAACCTGATTATAAATATCCTCACAACCCAACACTTTCCCAGAGCCATTTTTTTGTTGTGCACAACAGATTTGGAAATACTCTCAAGCCAGGAGAGAATTCCCTTTCCACCAAGAACGCCCTCAAGTTACGAGAGCGAGATCCTCCACCGGATCAAGGCGGTTGAAGGCGTACATCGCAAGCGAAGGCTCTTCCGCACTAGCACCTGAAGATCCCTTCGGCGGCGTCCGTAGATACGTGGCACACATGTGGATCACCGCTAGAGGAATCCTACACTTGGATTCTATGATGCAACGACGGATCACAGGATCGTGAACAGAGACATCAACGAAGAAATAATTCCACCTAGGTAATTCTTGTGAATTAATTAAATTAATTATAACCAACATATGATGATCCTATCTATATGGTTCCAGGATTCCCTCTTAAGTTTTGCGTTCTACGTTCTATTCCGAAGATTCGGAATTTTAAATCGTGATGGATCTCGGATTGAACGTTTCTTAACGTTAAAATTAATTTTGGGAAAACCCACCAACGCGCTTCTGCTTCACTCGGAACCTACAAGAATAAATCCACATAGTGTTATAAAATAGACTGCTCACACTTATAAAATTATTTTTTTGGGGATGGGGAATTTTTTCTCCGAATACGGACTCAAGAGTGGGGTGAGAATACTAGACCCTCCTATGAAGGTCTAACTCATATATAGGTGAGTGGAGGAAGTTTTTAAATTTGAGATGGAATAGGATACAAGATATAGTCATCACATCATATCACATCAAAGTGAAAATCAAGTCACATATATTTCATGTATTTACATCATGCAACAGACGTAAACCATGTAGTTTAACATCCTATAGTAAGTACATTTTTTGTGAAGTTTAAGGTGTTTCATATTGTACTATTCTAACCCTAACGTGAAATGATACATCTCAATCATATAGTAATTCCCTTAAAAAAATCCTAATCCCACATGATCTATTCTTGGTGTGAGAAATAAGGAGTAGAATATTTTTCAATCCCAACACACATATGATTAAAATAAATGACATAGGAATTTAAATCATGTTGTGGATGGATTAAGATGTAGGATCTTGGAGTCTCTATCTATCTTAGTGGAATAAGAATCATGTTGTACATAGTTCTAGGAAACCATTAATTTTAACATCATGAAGAACGAATGAAGGTTATGAGATGTGAAAAAGAAGGCTTGAAGACTCGTAAATGCTATCAAAGTGTTCGGGGAATCATATTATGAGTGGAATCCCATGCTTATGAAATGTGGATTCATGAGCTAGTTTCCCATGGAATCCAATTCTTGGTATATAGGGTAAGACTTCATTTCAACATCATGTTTTAAAGACATTTGCATATAGTTTAATGTATTGTGAATATTACAAGGCAGGGTAATGTTGTTTGAGTTCATATAGTTAGTAAAATGGGTATAGAAATGATTAATGACATAGGGATTACTGGGGTGAGGATGTTTTGAAACAATTTTTATAGGAAGAAAAAAAATTTAAACCATGGTCTTGGGGATTCCTGAATTAGGAAAAGTTAAATGAGAAAAGTTCCCAATGGGTGACTACATAAAATGTTCAAAAAGTGGTTTCTAACATGATGTTGTCATGGATTACATAGATATAAGATGTTTATCTGGAGGAAGAATGTGTCTCTCATCGATAAACCTTTATAGGTTAAATCATACAAATCCTAATTGGTACATACCATTATATAATCAAAACAAACATTTCCTCATAAATTGAAATTTTTATTACCGATGGTTGAGGAAAGCTTATGGAGATTTGAATTTTCCCTATAATAGAAGTGTAATGTGTGGGAGGAATGTGCTCAAAAAAAGGAAGAATTTGGACCAGAATCAACCATGGAGGGTGAAGTCCCCTACAAAGATTTTTTTTTGTATATTGGGAATGTGATTTTTTCATTTCAATTATTGGATTTAGAAGGAGGGATCCCCAAATTAAGATATCCTACATGAATTAGGGTCTTATGTTGGAGGAAAGGCACACGTGACCCTATTTTTTCAATGTATGGGCCTAGGTAAAGGAACCTGGGAATCACGACTTATACTATATAGGTAGTAATCAATCCACATGTAGTTCTGAATCTTCATGATGAGACCACAAGTGAACAGACCCATGTTGGTGTCTCCTATATAGATTTCTGTTTGTATGCATTAGAATGTAAATTTTCATTAATTCATAGCTCGGCATAGGACATAAAGTTTAGGTGTCACTACATATCCCATGGAGATTAGAATCAAGACACACATATTTCTAGACATAGTTATGGTGGGATACTAGTACCAAGGTTTATTATCCACTAAATCATGGACTAAAATGTTGTGATGTTTTATGTCATTAAAACAAGGATGTGAACCATGCAGTTTTACATCTTTCAATAAGGACTTTTTCATGAGGTTTAGCATCTTTTTACTTGGATGTCAGGATATGTAGTTTAAATTATTATAGCATAGACTATGGTGTCTTAAATTATTAGGTATTACGACTAGGACTATATGTCATACCTTTTAATTTCCTATGATGAAGACCATTTGGTGTTCCTTTAATGGTATTGAAACAAATAATAGTGCTGGATGACTTTGAAAATTATTTATTGTGAAAACATGAATTGTTATGGGTTTCCAAAGGCTCTTCATCCATCGAGATCATGGAATAATATATATTTGAGTGAACATTGTGTGTAACATAATGTCCCTCCCACTTTGATTCCAAAATTTGAGGCTTCTTCCCTAGAATCATCCGGGTATTGAGGACTAGTACCATTTACCCATGGTAGAATGAGCAACAGATAAATTTATTTCTAAAAGATCATGCAATCCGATTTTAATGGACATCAAAGTGATGCACGATATGTAGTATTTTCTCATTGAGTTTCTATAATTCATCTATCCATTTTTATTATTTCTCTTCAGTGTATAGTTGATGATGTGAGGGAAATTGGACCTCAATGGAAAGGAATACTTTTGTCTCATATATTAGGAAATATTGGGTCACCTACGTGGTAGTCTGGGTTGTAGTCCAGTAATCCCACAAGGCATGAAAGATCTTTTCATACTATACTTTTTTTCTTTATCCACTATCTTATAGAGTATGTTTGATAATTTATTATTTATGGCCTCTATATATCCATTATTTATTACATCATTGTGATATGAATGGTTGGATTTAATATAATAATTTTTATACAACTTCTCCAACTTAGTAGAATAGAAATTGATTCTATTTTCTATTAGTTTCATATGAGGGATACCAAATCTAGTAATGATATTGGATTTCATAAAGCTGAAAATTATTTTAGTTTCAAATTATGTGGGGGATTTTACTTCATCCCATTTTGAGAAGAATTTTTTAGTAGTGAGTATGTATTTGAATTTATTAGCCTTAGATGGAGGATATGGACATAAAAAATCCATTCATCATATTGGAAATGACCAGGAGTATTTGAATATGTGTAAAGACTATGGGGGTTGATAGTTATAAATGGTGCCTAGTTGGAAGGAATAGAAATTATTAGTGAATTATGTGTAGTCCTACATTATTTAATGCTAGAAGTTTGAAATACATTATAATTGCTGGGAAAGAAAAAATCCAAACTTGTGAGCACCACATGATTCTATATGTACTTAGTTCATGAGTGTAATAGTCTATTCTACATCAATGCACATGAGAAGGACTCCATCAAATCCTGAATTATAGAGGAATATCTGGTGATTTGGGTTATCAAAAAGAGTGAGTTTAGTCCCTCATCATTGGGACTTTTCTTTTATCGCTTTATTTTATTAGAGAAATCCCTTTTGAAGTTAGTCCATAATTGGCATCATCTAATAGATTGTAGTACCATCTAGTTCAGGGATGAAATTAACCTCGTTGATCACTTCTATGTTGACATGATAAAAAGGAAACACAATTTGTTGGTGCACAATGTTGATTACTATTTCATCTCAGTCTTGATATGAAAAATACATGGAATTATTTTTTAATGCATCTTATTAGGAATTTTATAATCATAGAATGTGATTCAATTTCATCTTTGAGGGTAATTCTTCCATTAGTCCCCCGACATAGTCCAGTAGGGGGATTATCCCATTATTTATGATAACATAATCCTCTATTATCATCTTTTTTTACCAAATATGATCCACCTTTTAGCTTCAAGTTGACCTATGGAATTTGATGTGCCGGTTCTAGACCTATGATGAAGGCATGATATTTTGCCACATTATTGATGCAACCTTTTGAAAATGGGAAGGAGTAAGGATATAATACCTTTTGGGGGGAGATTATCATGACTCCAAACTTAACTTTTTTTCTTTATATCTTCTATTCTCCTCCTATTAGGATTCTAGATGCACCTTCAAAATAAATTTCCCATGTTTTGGGATCATAATGAATAGATAATATCTCTTTATCAGGAAATCTAGTATTTAATGGTGTTGTTTATGTAAATGTATATTTTGCAAGTATGTCTTCAAAAAATATCCTTTTATTTATTTATATGGAATGAACTGAATGTCCAAATATAGTAAGATACTCAGAAAGGCTCGGAGCATGAGCATAACCCATGCTCCCCAAAATTTATTAAGAAAAAGATAAAATTTAGGTGATTAAGCGAGGTACAATGATCTTGTACCAACAAGAAAAAAGAGAACAGAGGAAAACTAAATAAAGTAAGATAACCACCCACTATTCCAAACATCCATTCAATATAGTACGACCGAGGAAGTAATTTAGTGGGTTGATATGAGAGATCAAATGGGCCTCATGGTGATGGTGGTAGTGCCTCAGCTTGTAAACTAAAAATATCAATTTCATGAATCTCCTCTCAATATCATAATAATGGCCATCGATATCTAGAATGGTTCTACCTAGATAATAAAGGACTTATTTCATTATTATTCATCATTATTTTTTTCTAAAAAAGTTCCTAGTGATCATTCCTAGTCTGTCACATACAAAACGAGTTTTCCCCTAAAACATGTGGAATCAACACTATTGGACTAAAAATATATTTATTGAGACTTTCAAATTCATTCAAACATTCATCAGTCCACTGATGATGACTTTATTTTTCATTAACATGGTAAAAACAATACACTTACGTATGAGTTTTTTTATAAATCAAAAATATATCCATGGTTTCCTTGTAATACTCTAAACTCTTTGAGGGTTCAAGGTGGTGAAATATAAAGTATATAATTTTTCATTGGGAGATAAAATTCAATGACATGATGGAATATGATGAAGTTGAGAAAATTTCCCAAGGTAACTCTAAAAGAACACTTCATGAGGTTCATTTTCAAGCTATGTTGTCTTAGTTTATTAAACACAGTATCTAATTTAGAAATATAGTTAATAATTTTCCAATATTTTATAATAATATCTTAAATATAGAACTCGGAAGACTTCCCCAAAATGTCTTGAAGATGTGATGCATTGAACATTGGTATGTAGCACCAACATTATTTAAGCTGAAGGGCCTCTCCCGAAAGTAATATACACCTTGGGGCTATATGAAGGTGTTGGATTCATCATCTTTAGAGGACATCAAAATTTGTTCATACTCCATATATCCATCCAAGAAAGAAAGGTCTTGATATTTCAAAATAAAATCAATCAGTAGCACTATGATTAGACTTGGGAAGAACTTTTAGATAATGCCTGTTGAGATCTTTGAAGTCAAGGCATACCCTGATTTTACCATTAATCATTTTTCTTGGACTATATTGGCTAGATTTTTTGGGTATTCTACTTCATGAATAAAATTTTCCTTGATAATATTTTTAACTTTAGCCTCAGGTTTTTCATCGTGATTTAAGTGCATTATTCTGGCTGCCTATTTCTAACCCTGGTGGTTTTATGGAAAGCCCAGGTAGTGAGTGACCACATTGAGATTAAGGGACAAAATTTATATTGAAGTACAAGAAAACAATTCATGATGATGTTTTAGAAAGGATGTGTACACCTATTTTTCTTTGAATGCCATGGACACACTAATCAATATTTTTTGTGGGCCCCCTTTATACCAAAATTTATTTGTCTAATTTTTTCAATAGTGGTAGAGACACCTTCTCCAAATGATGGAGGGGAATCCATATGGTCCTCCCCATCTTCCTCTTCCTCTTCCTCTTTATCTTCCACCCCACTCTTAGGGAAAGTAGGTTATGAAGGAAAATTATCACAGTTATGAAAGGAGTCAATATTTTGACATCTAAACGGAGAAGTAGCTTCCTATGACTTAAATAACAATGTGGGGTTTATTTAATGTTCTATAGGGAAGAAGAGATATAGATATGGGATATTATAACTCTCCCTTGGTGATATAAAAACATATTCTAAATTAGATAATGTGGAAAGGATTTGTCGAATATCATGGGGTTGAATGAGGTCATTTTTAACTGACCACCTATAATAGTCTACATATTCAACATCATTTTTAGTTTTGTTAGGCTCAACCGTCAAGATTTACATCAGGAAGGTTATTGAATATATGCGAAAATCAAGGCCTATATATATGATCTTATTAATGGTAATAATTTATTCTTCATGAATCAATTTCAAGGTATTGGATGGGGTTATTTCTAGATCATTTGAGGTAGTGACCCTTTAAAAACTCTTAGTCATGGGTTGTTTCAATTCCCTATGATAGAATAATTCATCAATATATTGTTATTTATAAGATTATAATGGGGATTTATCATAGTGAAACATCTCAATTTTACCATTAAGAAAATATTCCAGGCATTGGTTATATGTTAAGGGGACGGTCATGTGTTGATGCAACCAAGGCCTTCTTAATAGAATGATGAAAGTCGTCACCTTCAAGACAAGCATAAATTATATGTCAGTTACAAGGTCCCCATACTAATCCCTAAGTTTGATTCTACCAAGGGGTTTTTATCTATTTTTTCATAACCCTATAGTGTTAGAGAAAAAGGAGACAAGTGGTCCTTTCTATAACCCCTTAGATGAACTGTTTATCCTAGAATGGGATTAACTATTGGGAAATTATCAATGAAATCTCGTTAAATATAAATTTAATTTATTCTACCAGACACATACAAGTGTTTGATATGTCCTTCAACAGTGAAATCTTTGTCTTACTTCATGAATGATGTAATATTATAGAATTATACAGGATCAATCTCCATACAATATGTTTTAGTAGTGGAAACATTATCTTAAAACCCTTGAGGGCTGGAAAATGACTATATGTGCGCATCCCAGTGCTCTTTATACAAACTAGGAGCATCTATGATTGACAATATTTCTAGCAGTACGGCCAATTGCTTTAAAATTTTATACTTCTATGCTAATTTTCTACACATACTAGCCTATGGATTCACTTTCATAGGAACATTAATAATGGAAGTACATGATGTAAGAATATTTACCCCATAAATATAGTTAAAGTTGATCATTTCCTTGGGTGTTTAGGTCGAATAGGTATTACAACTCACTAAGGATATTTAGATAATTTTCCCCTATGATTGATCTTATAGGATGATCGGGTCATATTGATCCCTGTAAAATGTGGTGGAACTTTATTACTCCTACTGGGCCCATTAGAGGGCTCTCCCATGAGTTTGAGTAGCATAGAAAATCTGAGCGGGGACATGGATAGATTATTGAGTTCTACAACCCTTGAGTCTTCCCCTATACCCCTGGTTCCTACGACCTCTTCCTATGGTTCCTCAATCAGGTTATGGTAACTCAAGTTCATTACCATACCCTTCATCAGATAGCTAATACATTACAATAATGATATTAATGGAATCCAAAAACAATACTTTTTTCAGATGATGATTCTATCCTCTGGGGAAACTCTCATGGTACTATTTGTGGGGAATTGCCCAATTTCTATAATAAGGAATCATAAAATCAGATATATTAAGGTATTGTTTATTCAAAATTAAAATCTCATCATTCTATACATTATTGTTTCTTCTCTGATTATGTTACTACTTGGAGGATTGATTCATGGAGGATCCTAGTTCTAAAGAGGATAGTTGTTCTAATGAAGAGGAAACTTGGGGGGGGGGGGGGTAAAATTGGATGATTCAACTATACATTGGGGATAACATGAGTTTGATTGATTTTAGTCTTGGTAATATAATCATTTGAATTCTGTGTAACTTTTCTATTAACTTCGTAACAATCAACTTCTTCCTCGGGGGTAACAGTGGGATCCCATGCAACTTGTGTTGGTGCTTTTCCAAACTTCATATTCTCATATTCAAATATATTATTCAGGTTGTATTAAAAAAACATTTATAGAAGTTGTTTCTTAGTATCTAGTTTAAGGGGAACTAGTTTGGTAGATCACCAAGACTAACCTAATCGGGCCTCTAGGGATTTTGAAAATCAAGTATGTATTTCTCTAACACTATTATAAAGTTTCTAGGGACTTTCTCCTCTTATAATGAATATAATTCATTCCCTAGTTCCTAAAAATAGTTTTTCCACTACTTATTTATATTTTTGTGATGAGATGGGTATTGTTACTAATTCTTGAGAGGGGTTACCATACTGTACAATGGAAGATTTGGATCCCGAGTTAGCATATTTTATAGATTATGAATGAAAGAGATAACCTCTTCCTTTCTTTTTCTATTCCTTTAAGATGATGAAATTACTTCAGAATTTTCCTTGGATCATAAGATAGAATATTCTAATATCTAATAAACTCCAACAAGACCCCTAAACAATCCTATATATTTTACAAGGATGATTCGTGTTCATAACTCATCTCAATGATTATCTATATAGAGGGACAAAAAGTACTATTGGAGAAGCTATAGGACAGGGGTGTAAGTTAGTCCTTTCCACATATTAAGGAAATATGAGACACTAATATTCTATAATTTTTTTTATTTTCAGAGGTCATGTATTATTGTTCTTTGAAGCATTGATTTTAATTATTATAGAAACTATTAACAAAGACATTCTCATCCTGTGATTGACAGATACAGAAATGAGTATACCAATGAAGGTTGGCCCTTGTAGTGTTTTTATAAAGAACATGTCTTTAAATTTATATTATTGTGTAGGGGTTCCCATCATGGTATAAAAAATGTAAAAATAAATATGTCAAATGATACTTTGGGTCTCCCAATCCATTGAATATCATAAATTTAAGGGTCTAAAAGTTTGGCAGGGGAGAGGTCAAATCCACACATTCTAGGTACATGTTACTTTCAGGTTCTACGTAGGGGTGTTATATTCTTGCAGATATTCAAATCAAGATTCCAATGAACCAATAGTATTGATGACCCCCTAGGGAATGTTTTCCTCAATAGGATATTGAAGAAAGAAAGCAATAGGTAGGTATAGATATGGTGGATCTGCTTGTGACCACAGTGTGTAACCTACAGGGGCTAACCTTTGAGGATATTCTCGACCCAACTATGGACATGTTATTAATAGAGGTATCTTTAGATATCTTACTATTGGTGGGTCTAAATATATTATTTTTCATTTACCAATGTTGAATGGGTGTTATGTATCTATTTCAGTTGATGCATTGAGACCTATGTTTTAAGGTATGTCGATTGGGAGCAAGATGCTAGGATTTTCTTATAGAACATATCTAGTAGTGATGTTTCCTCAGAGTAGTTCTGCATTGAGTTTTTTCAACTCCTCCATCCATTCCTCTAGCTAAGAAAACCATTCCTCAAGTGATATGAGTTCATCCTCCTTGGGAGGTGGGTGAGTTATGGACACACCATTACCAATTTTATTATAATATGATCACTGAAGAGGTAATAGTGGAATGTTTGGGGGAATCCCTAAATTCATAGTAATCATCTAGGTTAAGGTATGTACACATTTATCAATAATTTCATTGTGGACCATATTACGAAAAAAAACCTCCTCCTCTAGTTTCTATATATTGGTCCCATGTTCTACAACATGTGTAGGGGTGGTTCTAACAATGATCACCAATGTGTAACACATTATAGGTGTTTTAATATCCTTCATGAGATATTTATATTATTTGTGTCCACAATGATGAATTATCCTCTCTTTCACTGGGCCTCTTAGAATCGTTTGATGAATTATGACCTGAAGAGAATATTCATACAATTTCATCAAACTTATTCATAGTGAGGAAGTCAAGTGACATGATATGATGAACTAGGAGGAATCATTATGTGGATCTCCCCACTAAACATAAAAAATACTCACTTATAATGAGGAGGTTGTGGTAAAAATCCCCTAGCCTTATGGGTTGGAGATTCTCCCATTCCATTCTCATAGATTTTTTATCCTAGTTTGTCAGCCCTGAAGGTTGTGTTAAAAAATCCTCCATCCATACAGAATAGGGTTTCTCTCATATTATCACGACTTCTATTTTTTGTGGTTGACCTCTTGATTTTATGAATATTTGTTTTAAAATTGGTTGGGTCCATTATATTATATTCATCTGAGCCACCTACTTCCAATGATATTGGAAATTCTTGATGATTGAATTACATTATATATAAGGCTTTCTCTATATATTCATATGCCTCTTAGAGGAATATATCAATGTATTTATCACTTATATCCCTATACCATCGAGAGTTCATATGGATAGGTTTTACTGAGCATACCCTATTTTGATGATATAGTCTGTTTCTTAAAGTATACCTAAGGCTATGATAATAAATGATTTCACCTTTGGTGGGATTTTTTGACCAGGAAGAGAGGTGTAGTAGAGATCCCCATGTTCTCCTAATTCTCTGATATGAACATCAGATAGGGAATCAACGATCAGCTGACTCAACTCATTTAATGCATTGAGAAATGAAATTTGAAAAGATATTTTTCTATTTTTTAACTTTTATTTTTCATAAAACTAGGAATGATTCCAAGTTAATTTGATGGTTTATCCTTTCTATTACATTGATATGTCTTTGATATTAATCATATGTTAATATTTTTTTATGTGATGAATACTGATCCATATATTTAGGAAGGTTTCTTGCACATAATCTTCTTACAACACCTCTGGAATGTTGTATTGAGAAGTTCCTAAAGGCCAGAACATGATTGTTATATTTTCTTTATCACACTATTACCTCATTATCATTATGTCTTATTAACATTTTGAAATTGTTTCCTTATCCTGTTTTGACCAAAGTGGTCATTTCCCTATTTATTTATTACAAATAGTGAGATTAGTAGATATTTCCTTAATCATATTAGAAGGTAAGTGATCCAATGGTGATTCGGAGAATGAATGTTGACTTTGGATGTCTTCTAGTTGAGAAAGGATGTCACTTCTCAATGATGATGTATCAGTTATTACTAGCCTCATTTTCCCAAGTTCCTCATGTTATGATATATTTCGCATCGTTAGTTTTGAAATGGGAGGACTTCATTGATGATATGAAGTGTCACTATAGGGAGGACCTTTATAATTAATTCCATCATTGGGAGGACTTCCATCAATGCATGACATCAGACTACAAAAGAAATTTCTATAGTGTATTATTTAGGGTGGGCCTTCAAGGATAACGATATCACAGGGAGGACCACCTTTATATTTGATCTTCTTTCCATGAGGAGTGTTTCTGCATCGCTTATCAAGAGATGGGATCTCATGATCAATCTAACTCTAGACATGAAGTGAGCATTCATATAATGTTGGATGAGGGAGGACCACCATAATTATGGGAATCAAAGTTGTGTGGATAACCTTGAAAATAATAGATACTATTTCTGTAATTTGGTAATGATTTATTAGGGTCCTAAGCCTCCAAATATTAATATCATAGGGATTTAAGAACTCCATAATTGATAAGAGAATTCTCATAGATAGGCTCTTCATTTTCCAATCACCTTTGTCAAGGATTATTTTTTTATGATCTCATACATGTGAATGGGGACACTTTTTATGGAAAGAGGCATTCATATATGGAATCCTATATGATTTTTTACTATTTCATTTCTATAAATTTTCAACAGATCTTTGGAAAACGTTTCAGTGATATAGGCCTGCCTTGGAGTGGAAACTAGGATAAAATGATTATTATAAGTTGGAATAGGGATATAGTCCTGATTTAGTTGTCCATTTATCATGGTATTTATCCCATGGACCTCCAAGATGGAATATGGGATATAATTGAAATCTGTAGTGACGCTTCTATTGTGTTTATGAGTCACCCCAATTGTGGGCATGGAGTTTTATGTCTAACCATAAACCATTATTATTGTCATTATTATATACTAGAATGTTTTCCGGATATGGGAATGAATTTGAATCTTTTATTTAATCATTTTTAGCATATTATGGGTAACTTTAGTAGCCAAAATGGGGATATGTTCACATTCCATTTTTGGAGTAGTGGTTTGGGAATACTCCTGCCTTCCATTTCCTATCGATATATACTAAAAGTATTCATGTGGTAGGGTGGAGATATGGTTATAACCCCTATTTTTTATTGGGATTTTCTGGATAGTTTCTTTTAGTGCTATACTATTGTGTTGGAAGGATTGAAATGCATGAGTTGAAATTTTCATCTTCTCATTGGTTGTATCCATTATTTTGGTGGGCTTCTTTGGTTGATGAAAAACAACATTGGTAGACTTGAGGGGTATGTGAAGGGATTTGAATATTCCCATATGTTTACACTATATTTTTTTGGAAGACCTATTCAATGTCTAAAAATATGTGAGATTATCACCATTTATATAATTACCACCCTCGATGGGTTTCTCTGGGTTCCTGGGCCTAAATCACATGAGATGGAGCATGTGGGGTGGTGTTCGAAACATGTCGAGGACATTTTTTCATGTGTAATTGATGGTTCCAGATTCTAGATGGAGTCCACTGGAGGGTACCCTATGTTGTTGGTTGCCTTTTCATCAGCCTCCCTAAGTTATGGTAGGAATATATTGTTATATTTTGGGGAAAGGATCCGAAAATCTGTTAAAATGGTAATGGGTGTAATCTACTATGGGAAACCAACTATTGCTGAGTAGATGACTGGAAGGAATTCATGTTCCAGATTTATTTTCAAGCTTCCTCCTAGATTTTTATAGTACCTTTTTGGCGGTACTACGAAACTAGTGTGTTTGAAATATGGTGTTGAATATGACGGGTTGACGATGGTTTACTCAGGTGAGATGAAGACCCAGCTTGCACAATAGTTAATTTTAATGTTCATGAAAGCAGGAATGAAGCCATTTGATTAAAGTAAGTTATTATTGAATGTTCTTGGATAATATATGACAAAAACAATACTCATCAAAGCATCATCTTAATGAATTAGAATATTCAAAATTAACTACTTGGGACCTATATTTGGCCCTCTTTAATATTCTACATGAAATCTTCCTGACATGTGGGAGACATGTAATCTTGATTAAGGATTCATGTCAATTAAAAAATTTTATTCATATCGAATGAAAATTGAGGGGTTGTTAATGGCATTTTTTGGAGGTGGTAGTGGGAAAAACATTTGCATCAAACACATATGTCCATGTCTTTTTCGTATGGTTTCTAATGGGTTTTATCCTTGGAACTAGAAACACCCAACAATTCCCTTATTAAAGATATTTCATGAAGAAAATTTCCATAGGTAGGTGGTCATTGGAAAACGGATCCAACAACACTTAGGTACTCACATTATTCTAGTGGATGGGAGGTTAATCTCATCATGCATTTTTCATGGGAAATATTTCCTACATAAGGACTCTCTAATTGATTGAAGGAATATTAATGAATCATTTATTAAATATCAAATATTAAATGGGCCACACATAAATTAGAAAACAATTATTTGAATGTAGTGTCTTTAAAATCATCTATATGAATATGAGGTTCTTCATCGATAGAGACATTTTTATGTATCCAATGTTCTACATCGATTGTACCCTCTTGTATGTATATTAGATATTCTTAAATTTTTTATTATCATGAGGATAGTTTTAAGCCACACAGTGGTTTTCTCTAAAAATTATCTTTATCTAGGATGAAAGGAGTTGTTTGATATCATGATCGGGACCATGAGATGGGATTCCTATGTATACTTGTGATCAATATTAGAACCCAATTATTATGGTGACACTTAATGGGACACATCGTACCTTTTATCCTCATGGGATGTGGAAAAAACCATGAAATTTATCTTCCTACATCAATTAAATCTAGGTGAAAGTTTCGTAGTCAAGGGATGGTTTAAGAATTACAACGAAGCTGCCCAAGGGACCTGGAAGGAACGTTTCCTTCGAGGTGGGATGTGAATCTATTGTGAATTTAGAGTATATAATATTAGTTTTGATTTTTGGGTGCTTGGTTTGAACCTCATAGGTGATTCCTATGTATCCATTTGGGATAGAAATCAAATCCCATTTAGTTTTTAAGGTTAGTTCTTACACCTATAGAGGAGGACCATACCTGAGTCATCAAGAATATGAACCATTAATGGTTTTACTCACGGATAATATACACATTTGAGGTGGGGATAACATTTTTAGGGATCATACCAAATAGAAGGCCCAACATCATGGTGAGAGGAAGATTCAAATAGGGAATCTCCACCCATATAGGAAATTTGTTCCTCTCAGTAATACCATATTAAGGGATTACATGTTTATAAACCCTATGCCTCTACTAGGGGAATGATGTAAACACTACCAAAGATGAGTAAAACTAAAGAGGTTCAAGGGGATTCCTCATTAGTAATATGGCCCTATGAGGTGGTGCCATGGTTTTAGGGATTAAAAAAAATAGGATTCCTAGAGGGAAGGTGAGAGAAATATCTATAAAGAGAAACTCCTCCCAAGATAGGTATTTGATCATGCAGATGTCACGAATGTCACAAAACTCTAAGACCATGTGAGTTATGAATGGTGATATAAACAAGGGGAAGTGGTATATCTAAAAAACCACAAAATCATCTTCATCCATTGGTGGATGAGGGTGTGGGATTTCCCCAACAAGAAAGGCTAGGGAATTACCCTAGGAAGGAATTCCATTTTTCAGAAACAATGAGGAAGATCCTGACACATGGTGATTTGGAGGTTTGTTTAGGGATTAAACCTTGGAATATTCCCATGTTTCAAGAACCATGAAGAGTATCTAGACTCATGGTGATTTTTAATGAGAGGTTGGTTTGTATGTGTTGGAACCCAAACCATCCTAACCCCAGCCTGAAAATTTCATGGTGCGACTATATGTTTTTCATGGGGTTTATTGAAAAGAGTAACGGGACTTGGATAGAGGCTCGAGACCATAGATAGACCCTAATATTGAGTGGGGGTGTGGGGTTTTACATCACATTGTTTTAACTATCATGCGTTAAGGATTTCCTAAGTATCATGACATGAGAAAAGGGTCACTCAATTTAGGGCTTGTCTAGGTTCCTCTATCAAGTGGGGGATTTCCAAGGTGGATCACCCAGGTGGGGGATCTCCCAGTTAGTTTTCCCAGGTGAGGGAATTCTTAAGTGGTTATCCCAAGTGTGGTATTTCCCATTAATTTCACCCAAGTGGTTTATTTATCCACATAGAGTTATGGAAATCACAGTTCTCCCATGTAATTATAGACTACCTGGGTGATGGAGTTGTATGATCAGAGATATCACCTCACTTCTTTGTCTGGGAGTTCATCCATCCTCTACAAAAATGTAAGATTATGGGTTTATTTATAGACCATATGGTTGAATTGGTGGAAGGGGCTGAATGATTAGATTATAGTAGGGGATTTTCATGAAGGGGCTGCTTGAATGGACTAGTACAAGGTCCTTTATTAAAAGGTCAACTTGAATGGCATGGGTGGTAACTCGAATTCCTTTAATAAATTTTCTTAAATTATGATATCCATAAATTTTAATCCATAAGTAAGTTTTATCTTCATGAAAAGTCAAATTGAATCTTATGAAGTGAATCATGCCCCTATATAGTTGAATAGAGACCCACATTTTTACTCAAACTTTACAACTGCTATATAAGTGAGGATCCCATAATGAACCCTACAAAAAATTGTGCGATATGAATTTTTTCATTGTTGAAAATAAATTGGTTGATATACTTAAAAAAACCATTATTATTTTAGTAAATGGATGAATCAAGTAGTAACGAATTTAAAGATGGATATAAATATAAATGTGGTGGTTTTATGAATGATCAAATGAATTGAATAGTAGTTATAGTAAAAAATTATTACTTTTTTTCTTAACCAGTTATCATGAGTTATGATTAAAAACATAAACCTAAGTGAGTTTCCAAATGCTTCAAATAAGAAGGAAATAAAACTCTATATAATTTTAGGTGATATAGATCCAAAATTTAAAAATATGAAAATACTTATATGTCAGTAATGCAAAATGAAATACCATGAAATTATATTAAAAGAATGGGAAAAATGTTTTGTATGTGGTAAAGGAAGGCATAAAGCAATAAATGTCCGGGGAAAAAAGAAAGGATCAGTTAACACCATGAATGTGAATAAATTTATTCCAACTGTATCAACTGAAAGTTTTAGATTTAGAAAATAGTTGAATTATTAAAGTTGATTTCCTATGGAAAAAGATCAAAATTGGGTTCAGTAAGACTGTTCATATAACAGTTTACTAATTCTTAATTCCATTACTATTTAGGATGAGGAAACAGAAAATGAAATATGAATGGTATGCATTAAATATTTTCTTATGTTTTTATATTGACGAATCTTAGGACATGATTCATATTATTTATTGTATTAAGGTTTTATTAAGGAATAAAAAGGAAAACATGGTTAATGTATTATGAATAATGTTAAATGATTAAGGTGTCTACATATAAGGATTTAGGGGTTATGATGTAGTAGTAGATTGTAAGATGATGATAAATTTAAGATCAATAATACTCTTTTTATGTTTTAGGTGATGAAAGTACACTTGGAGGCATTTATGTACTTTTAATAGGTGTTTGATTTATACATAACACTTAAGTTTAATATGTGAACAAGTTAATTGAGGAAGAATTCTATTTCTTTTTGTGGATATAAGTTTAAATGTATTGATAACCTTTAGAGAATATATGATCTTTGATTATTAAGGTTATTTTTTTAAGGATTTTAATCATATTTTTGGGGACTATATTAATATAGTTTTATGAAAAAGTATCACCTATCACATCCAACATATCCATAGGGCGTGAACCCACAACCAAAGGGTGATAAGGCTAAAATGCCTACCACTAACCTATGTGATGTCTTTGTTAGTATGAAATATCATTAAAAAATATATATATATGAAACATAATTATTAAGTTTATTTTTTGGAATATATATTTTATCATAGAGATAACCATGGGAATGAAAAGTGATTTGGTGATTGGGTGATTATTTTTATTTCAGGAGAAGTCAATTATTTTGGGAACATTATATAATTAAAGTTAGTAGAATATTATGGGATTTTATTTTAGGAATAAAGGTTAAATTATAGAAGAAAGGTTAGGGCATAGAGCTTTATATTAAGGAAAATAAAAGACAAAGAAAGATGGACGAGGTCATACAAATAGTCATGCCCTCATGCCAATCATAACTAGAGGAAACTCAAATGTCAAAGTCACATTCATAATCACCATACCAATCCGAATCATAATCTAGAGGACCATGAGACCTGGTAATCATAGTTGGATTCAGATATGAGTAATATTTCCTACATCCTACTTTCTTAGGAGGAACAGGTTGAAAATCTTCAGCATCCACAACAATGTTTTTTCCTTTGGACAAAACCTGACAATAGGTTGGTTTTTTTTGGAGAGTCATCCTCTACATCATGAAACCTTCCTTGGATGCTCTGCGTCTCCTTTAGTTTAATAATTTACTCTTGAGTTTGTGAAAGATTTGCACCATCACTCAGAGATTTTTGCTTCTCGATCACAAGACAAACACATGCATGTGTCTTCCGAAAAATCACTCCTGATTCCATGTTACACTCAGTTTGGGAATTCACACCAAGATCAGGTGCCAAAGTCGAGGCCACTATTGTCCCAGATCTAGTCTCAGGCCTACATTCCTCTGTGTGCACCAGAAAACCTTGTTCGGTATCCTTCGGCACTTCAGGCTCTTGTGCAAGCTCTCGGGAGGAATCACCCACTACATTAGTACTCATGTACTCATTACCTCTATTAGTAGGGGATTGTCTTCTGCCAATAGACTTATGCTTCATTGTTTGCCTCCTAATATTCCTCTTACATGAAGTCTCAAAATGCCCCTTTGCTGAAAAAAAAGCGCATACAACATTTTTACAACACTTTTCTTTATCATGGATAATAACTTGATAGTTACTACAAAAGTCAGGTAATCTCTCATATTCCACCTTTAGGGAGATATCATCATCCAATGAAGACAATACTATATTATGAATCAGGCAAGAACTTAGATCAACTTCCACCAGAACCCTAGCATAAGGACCAAATTTCACAGCCTCAGTGGTCCTATCTATTTTAATTGGAATACCCAAAATAGAAGCAATGTCAAAAAGGATCTTAGGATGCCATAGGATCCAGTGAAGACCAACAACTTTAACCCAGACTTGAGACTGAGTGTTTTTTAAAGAGAAAGGATTGAAACAGAAATCCCATTCCTAAAAGAAAATCAAACATGGTTTTAGAGAAATTGATCCGATCCCCCAAGCTCTTCGCTTCAGATCCTCCAATGGAAAAATAATGTGAAAAAATCCTCATCCCATAGGTATACATATCCAGTCACAAAACCCCCATATAGAAGTTAACTTTTGAATCAAATCATCCATCTTCCAAACTTTTCCCTCAATATGAAGAACAAGTCTGGCGATTATTGAATTCTCACAAAGCTTAAATCTGCTAAGAATAGCCTCCCTGCTGGAAACAACATGGGAAGTGTCACCCTTTCTCGCGATTCACTCAGTAGCACCATCATGCATAGAATTCAAATGTCGTCTATTGGAAACCTTAATCATTTCAATTCCTTTAAGGCCTCTACTAGAGTTCCCCACATCTATCAAATTACCAGATGAAGGTCTCATCTCCACCTTATCCAAAGTGTGATTTCCCACTCTCCCCACTATAGGTCGAGGCATATCCGACTCATCCAAAGGGAAAACCGTGGTCACCTTGCCCATAGATCGGTCGTCCTTCTGTAAATCATCCATCACCGCTGCAGCACTATTCATCACTACAACCGAAGTCTGTCTCCGATTGAGTGCATCATTCACCACCGAGATCCCACGAACATCTGCTTCTTCCAGTCCCACCATATTCGCGTCAAATCCCACAGATCTATGGGATCTGTCATTCTCAGCATTCACTGTCGCATTCCAGCGCTGATCATTCAGATCGGTACGCACGAAAGGTCGACGATCATCAACAGCTTCGCTCGCCACTGCTGTCTTCAACTCTCATGAAGATCTACAGGATAAATCCATCTCTGCAGCCACAGAAACCCTAACAGAGTGCCGCAGACTGAAATCGTCATAAGAAGCTGCACAAGGATCCCTTACAGGTAGCTCACCTCTAGCGAGAAGGATGGAGCCAAGAAAATGGGGGAAAACCATCGCTAACCTTGCACAACACCAGAGGCTCCCAAATCGCCATCAGAGCAGACCCAAACCCTCACCATCTCCCACATTTCAGGGTTGAATTATATTAAGAATCATATATTAATTTAATGTGTATTTTTAGTGATTTATTTTATTTATTTAAATTAATAGAATTTATTCAATATTTTTTCATTAGGGAATATAAATTTTTGGGTATATGACTTTATAAGTTACTAATGTTAACAAAAAATAAATATTAAGTTATCCTGTGAAGAAATTGTGCCCAAGTACTTATATATTTTTTGGGTTTCATTCTTAGTTTGAAATATTTTGAATTATATTATGGATACTTTTTTATCATGTAACAACTCTATTTTTTCTATGTAAGAATTTGGAATATTTTTGAATCCAAACATTAAGTCTATGCTGATTTCCAAGGCTTGGGGAGGCCCAATAATGATATTATAGAAATATTAATTATATTATGTCATGCGTATGTAGTTTTTCAGATATAATTGAATAACTATTGACTGAAGTACCATATTAGAAGTTTGATATATCCATTAAATCAGGAATTTGGTTTTCAACCTAGGTGAGAAATAATATATTTTCAGTGATGGGGTATTTGATAGAGTGTGGTTATGGCCCAATTAAATAATTAATTCAATAAATTTAATTCCCCCATGATTATACTATATAATATCACCAAATACTGGAAAATATTATGCCATTCCTTGGGTAAAACATGCATTCAAAATTCATTGGAGGTCTCTGATTTTCAATCTGAGACTTCATTTGGAAGTTATTATGTTAACTCTAATAAACTACAGGTGCATGATATAATATATTAAATATTATTATTATATAAATATTAAGCCTCCCTGAGCACCAGAATTCTATGCTGACTCACTATCTGGCATTGG
Organism: Viscum album; assembly: GCA_963277665.1. NCBI lineage: Eukaryota > Viridiplantae > Streptophyta > Magnoliopsida > Santalales > Viscaceae > Viscum > Viscum album. The sequence goes on along the minus strand of OY728155.1, from coordinate 1,102,837,738 downwards.
AAATATTCCAAATTCTTATATGGAAAAATTAGATTCATTACATTCTCCCCATCTTTAAGTATTTTCATCATGAAAAGTGAAAAACTACTCAAAAGTGAAGATACTGAGTTCTTCATTTGATTTTCACACTCCCATTAGATATCCTGATGGTTCCTATGTTTTCAAAAAAAAAATGCACCCAAGGGAAACACTTTCCCATGAAGGTCCTATCCTGCTGGTTCTCAAATACCACCAAGAACTTTGAAAAGGTAACTCTGTCACATGGTCTAGCTAATCCAAATCAATATCATACAATTATTCATGCACATTTTTCTAAACCATCATATTAACTTGAAAAATATTCTATGATCCCTGAAGATAGTATGTCATTTTAGACAAATACCTATTATCCTCGATGAGGTGAGTTCTTTAAGAATACAAGATCTCCTTTTAAAACTCCAAAATCCTCTTTCATGTTTCCACAAAGGTCTCTTAACAACTCTAGGTAGACCTTGTCTGCCTTTGGATGAATTTCACCTTCATAGAAATCAATATCCCCAACTCTAGGCCCACAAAAGTTGTCTCACACTGGATCCAAATAGTACAATAGTGACCAGCTAGGTCTCCCATACATGGGATGAAGTTGTGTTACAGATATGGTGGAGTGGTATCTTTTTTAAAATGAAAACCCCATCAATGGTAAGTGATCCTCCCAATTGTATCCTATAATGAACAAGCAAACTTGAAGCATGTCCACCATAACGTATATGGTCTATTTTACCCATCCTTCTATTTGGGGTAGAAAAAGTGTTCTCAACCATAATCAAGTTCCAAATTACTCCTTCATCCTCTCAATGATCATTATGTGAAGTGAGGGTAATAGTTTTAAATAATAATCTAGTGAATTATCTAATGCTATACTACCTCATGCATGTAAAGGCATCCCAAACTCTATAATAAACTCTGCTCTCTAATGGTTTGGAAGTGGGTCAAATTGGTGAGTTAGTCTATGATCATCTAGATAGTTTGATGAACTATCATTAATTATAGATTCCCTATCATATAAACCTTAAAGACACCATCGCCTTTAAACTTCCATCTGGTCACTTTAACCTTCACATATTGATAGGTTAGGTGTTAAGAGATGAACTCAGTAACATGCTACAGCATCCATGGGTACCCAAACTGATTATAAAGGATCATATTACATAATAATCTCAATTATACATACTTAAATAGGAAAAAACTCCACCAAAACTGATCTCATAGTATGGATGGTGCCATCATCCATCCATGAACAAGAATGATGTGCTCCCCACCTTTATAAAACCAATCATCATTGTGTCCAATGGATACTTTTTTTAAAAAAATCTCACGTTTAGTATCTCTATGTTGATACTACTAAACATGCTAAAGGAATATTGGTTTAATTGACATTAACTTGAGGTATATACAAAAATATTCTCCCTTAAGGTACAACTAGACTGTGTTGAACTATTTTGTCTCCTTTCATAACAATAGTGAACAAAAACCTTCACTAGGAGAATCTCCTACAATGAAAATACATTTGGGAAGCCTTAATGATAGAATATCCTCAACATTTTTTGGAACTACTATCTCACCCTTGTTTAGGAAGACATGTCAAATGAATGTGGACTTCCTGAATCTGAAACCAACTCTATAAGATCTTCCCATAGTACTGGTACTCTCAGAGCATGTCTTAAAACATCCTAAAGTGTTTCATGTGGTCCACATCTAATTTTTTGTACATGAGGGTTCTATAGAAGAATATTATCATGAAATGATACTATAAGAGTTCCAAGTTTCTATTTCATAAGTTTGATAAGCACCGATGGGGCATCCAACACACTAAAAGGTATCCCCGTTAACTAAGAGTACTAACATCATATTTAGGAAGCCCCATTTGGTACATAATCCTATCAAAACATGATCTATTCATAACCTATATTAAGGTCAAACTCCAAGATCCCCTCACCCATAAAAAATAGTCAAATAAATCATCGATACTAAGGGGATGGATAATCCCTCTTAATAGGCACCTGATTCAGGTGTCATAAATCCATACTTAACCTAAAAATTTATCCTCCACATTAGAGAACAACATAGGGCTGACCAATGGGATCACTAGGTATAAAAATACCATTCTATGTAGACTTGTTTACCACATATTCAGTTCTTATAACTACAACATGTCATCTAATATGATATCACTTATATTGGTTTGTACATAGTGCATGTCTATATAGAAACTAAAATATCCTCAGGGAAATTAGAACATCCTCAGGGAAAATTTTCCCATACCTGCTAACATCATAGGAACTAAAATATAAAAGTATACGATGTAAAAAGTTTCATCCTAGAAAACTAATAAGTAATTAACTTCATCCTTATAAACCCGAGATCACCCAGCTAAGCCAGGGATCACTCCTTTCCAGAGGAGGAAAATTCCATCCCATGAATTGGATACACAACAACCCCCACTAGTATAGTAAAATGGCATAGGGAATATAGAAACCATTCCATATTAAGGAAACAATCATTGGGACTCACCACTAGCTTTATAATGATTCCATATGTGGCTCTATTTTCTCTCAGAGTGAGGTCATATAGTCAATAAAAGTGTGTGATCAATGATCCTCTCTATAGTAGCCTCTGAACAAAAGGGTTAAAGTAAAAGGATCCACTAGTATACCTTGGACTAGAATAAGTATCATGTTCATTTTAAAGTGCCTTTCAACTACATAACAAAACTAAATCTAGATAAGATATGACACTAGTCATTCAACAATCACACCCATAGCCCAGGGTCAGAAGAATCTACTTCTTGAAGCCATATTTCACATTGTTTTCATATACTCATTAACCAAGGTACACTATGAAAACTCATCTCATAAAAAAACCTCAAATGGTCAATTAAAATGAAATAATCCACCACACATAAAATATTTATGCATTGGGTGGAACTAACTCACCCACATAGTTTTAGATTACCACAAAAGAATGAGTCTCATTCAAGGAAGTTTTGATATTTCTTACGTGTTTGAATCCATGTCAAAAATCACTAAAACTAGTACCTATTGATGCCTTGTATAACCTTAGATAATTCTATCCATTGATACCTCCTTCAAAAGGGGTCCTATTCAAGGAGGTGTTCATGCCACATTCTTGTGACTATCCTCTACAGCTTGTGAAGGGGGTGTGGGGTCTAGCTCACAATGAAACTAGGACGATATCTACTACTAGACCCCATGATAAAAAATCAACATAGAAACATTATCTACTAATACCACCATAAAAAAATTCATCATTATGAAGAAGGATGGTTGTGAGAATGACCATGTAGTCAGTCGGGGTCTGAAGGAGCCAAAATATCTACACCAACACCTCAAACCAATCCACAATTTCCTGAGGGTATACCTCATCAGAAATCCTAAAAATTATCTATCATTGAAGCTCATGTAACATGATAAGACTAATTTTAACATCATAATGTAATGATGGATCCATAAAATACTCAATATGATGATGATCATCTATCCAGAACACTAGAGGAGGGTCCATAAGCTGCTCAATTGGTGGAAGCACTGCTCTATGCCCCTAGTGGAAACAACTCATTAGTATATCCCTAAAATGAGTCACCATCACTCAAGGGTTTATCGTCATGACACTATCATGAAATCCTAGTCGTATTTAACCAAAAATGTATATGTACCATTGTAAAATAGTATTTCTAGGGAGTTGACTCAAGAAGGACATGGAAATAACAACCCATTCATATATGCTGCATGTACCAATGATTCCCTTAGAACCAGAACCAACATGTTATAATTGAACTAGAAGGTTATCAGAGTCTTGTTGAATGGACACATTGGTTTCTGCACCAACACTAGACCCCATATCCTAAGAGACAAACTTGAAACACTTTAACAATATTTCCCTATGTTCCCAAACAAATTCTCAAAATTAGATCATCTCCAAATCTAGTCCCATGATGAACTTATCAAATACCATTATTTCATGAAACGACCCACTGGGGACCATGTATCCTATGGTTATCTGAGTGTGATTAACCTAAGAATACATCAAATAGACAAGAGATTAGTGACTAATTCCAAGTTGTCAAAACCTGACATGGAATGCCTTATCTTAAAGTACATGCACACATGAACCAAAAAACTCCATGAAAAAGTGAAGAGGAATAATAAAAGATTGTAACATATAATGTATAAACTTGTATGTAATAACCTATAGTGAATACATAAATAAGTGCACAATATTTTAATTCATATGATAAAAGGGGTAAAATACATGGTCAACTTGAAATATAGGGGGGAGGGAAATTGACATCAACTATAAAGAGTAGGGTGGGGAGATCCCAACTCCAGGACCTGGAGTCTTACCACCGAACACAACTAATGTCATTATGTAATAATAAACTCCACTGATAAAATGTCTACCACAGTCCTTGATAATCTGTCATTCATCTATATAAGTCACAAAATATACAGGAAAATCCCTTGTAGGGATGGATATAAACATACCTAGTAGGATATCTTGAAATCATAAATCATGAAGCATCCATAGGGAGTAGTTATCTCATCACCATGAGGGAATTTCAATCAAAATGTTATAAAAAAACATAATCATAACATCCATAAAATAGATATTCTCAGCAATAATCCCAAATGATGGAGAAATTGGATCTCCATATCCACAACCAAGCTAAGAATGATGAGTAATCCTATATCTCCAATGGTCTATCTTTGATGTAAAACATCATGTGAAATATCATAAGAATCTATGTGGAGGGGAAAACACCTTCCCCCTATGATCTGGAACCGGAGGATCCACATCTCTAGTGGAGGGCCTACACCCCACCATAGCTCAAACATAAGGGAGTACCACTCCATAGGTTGATGACCTACACCATACTCTAGTATGGGGTACTAACTCTAACTTTGTAAAGAGTATGAAGACCCATTACTTGATATTATAGGAAGGAATAACCCAAATAAACCTATTATTATCACAAACAATATCTGTTATTCGAGAAAAGAGTATGAAGGACCCTCACCCTGGTCTGACATGGGAGTTGCCAACCTTGAGGTCCCTCTATAGACTAGACCTGAGAAGTTTCTTTGATCAAGAATTACTAAAAAATGAATTAGTCTTGAATCACCTCATTTTATACATTTGATTCCACAAAAAGTCCACCAAAACGTTATATGTTGAAAAAATGTCATGATACTCATGGACCAATATCCAGTAGAATGTACTTTGAGTGGAATTACCTGAAGAGGGTACACCACATATACCTAGGGACACCCAACATATCACCGCACCTGAAAACCTAGTTATTTCCATACATGTAAGGATTGACTGTCTATGTGGGACTACCTTGCATGCATAGGTGGTACACGATCTTTCTTGGGAAACCAAGGAATAATTTTGTCTATTCATCTCAGCAATGCGTACTTCAACCTATGCATGTATATACTAAACATGTCTAGGTACACTGGATTTGTTGGAGTACATGTTCATTCCCATTTATTATAGTCATTTTCATGTTATTGGTTATGTTTTTACCATGTATTTTTGAAGTAAACCATGAGCCTCCAACACCAAGTCACAGAACATGTGTGAGTCATACATGCCATGTGATATTTAAATACACCCAAAACCATATCCATCATTTCCAAGGGACTAAATAGATTAAATATCTCTAAAATAATAGGAATTTAGTTCATAATTTCATAGAAAGTCAATATTTTCACTTGTCTTCAACAATGCACCACCACTGCCTTCAGGATCACTGTAAAAGACACCAAAACACTTAGATCTTGGTTGTCCACCAACCATGAATGAACGAAATTCATATTCCATTCTTTAATAATTGAAAAAATAGTGGTCTTCGCATCGAGAAGAGCCACATGGAAAAACCCATAAAAACACCACCTCTCGCGCCTCTTCAAACAACTATTTTCACTGGTAGCCAGATTCTGGCCACACATTTCTTGGAATCTCCAACCAATGCTTCCCCAAAGAGATCAAATCAATTTGACTTGTATATCCACTATTACTTGAACTACCTTTCTATTCCCTTCATAATCTAAATTCCTTGATCATAATACCTAAAACTGAAATCCTAATCCATGACCATGATACGTTATGCCAAAGGATAATTGCATAATGATCAATTTTCTAGGTTATCATCAAACTATTAGAAAACCAAAATTCTGAGGATAAACACCGTGAATGGAAGGATAAAGGCACATAACATAAATTAACTATCGATCTATGTAAATATTTTTCCATCTCGAATAGAATATAATTAATAAGAATTATCAGGATAAATGTAAAAAAATAGAAAAAAACAAAAATTCCAAGATCTAGGGAGAGTAATATGATGTTGTGAAACCAAAAAAATCAATCTGTGAATTAATTTGGGAAGAAATTAATTCATAATTGTATAAAAAATTAAATAGTTATAAAATGAAAAAAACAAATACCATACCTTTGGGTTGGATCGATAACTTATGAATAAAATTTCTACATTATTTTTATTAGTGATATCTAAGAACTCTATTGAGGGAAATGATATGTGTGTTATTCATAACATCAAACCAAGATCCCACTGTCATCTGCCAACGCACTCAAAACTGGTGATCCATCCCCTCATTATATATACAGTTATGTGGATAAACCTGGGATAATTACTATAAAAGAGTTTATATAGAGTTTTTGTTTATGGTTTGGAAAACAATGACAACTAAATTAAATAATTTATTTAATTTATTTAATTCTCCCATGACTACACTCTATCAAGGAACCTGATGCTGACAAATATTATGTCATGCAATGGGTAAAAACAATATTCCATATTTAATGGAGGTATCAAATTCATGATATGAGACTCCATTCAAATATTATTCCATTATCTATAAAAAATTGTGTTTTCATGATATAATATATTAAATATTTTTATTATGTCCATACTAAGCCTCCATGATCTTCAGAATTCTGTACCAAATCAGTGATTTTCAACTAAAATATTCCAATGTAGTATATGTTAAAAAAATATTCATTATTTTTATGACATTGGAATACAATTAATGTGATTAATTTATTCAAAATTAAATTCCGGTGTCTAGGGTGGCTCGATCATGATATAATAACAATAATACATATAATATATTTCCCATAAGTTATCCTTAGTAGATAATAGAATAAATCCTGAACAAAGACATAGATAGTAAATATAAGGCCTCTATTAAATATAGAATGTAGGTTTTACCCTATGAATGACACAATATTGTTCAATGTCAAGTTCTTTCAAAGAGTGTAGTCATGGGGTAATTAAAAGAACTAAATTAATTATTTAATTTAATTTTTATTATTTTCATAAATCCTAAACAAAACCTCTAAATAAACCCAATTAAGGATATTTCCCCAATTTTTGTTACATAACCCTAAATGGAATTAGGGGATGGATTTTCTTCTGTGAGTGCATCTGAGGATGGTTGTAAAATCTTAGATTGATGATCATAGTAATGTTAGGATCATTATGATCGATATAGGTCTTAGATGTTTCTAATAATCACATGGTGGAAACATTCTATATTAGAAATCAATCCAACCCTAAGGTAGTTAATTTGATTTTGTGGATTTATCCCAATTTAAGTTTTTTGATGAACATAAATTAATACCTTTCCAAATTAATTTCTGTATCAATCATTACTGGTCTCCCAATGTTTAATTTCTCTTCTAAGATTTATGAATTTGAGAATTTCTCTTTGTTGTTTCCTACCACTGGATAATCCAGGTTCATTGGATTCTATCGATGATGCCCAAACAAACACAAACATTGATTGATACTTACTTTGAATTATGTTCATTTATCTCTATATTCTTGAAATTCGTCATCAGTATTTTTGTTGGCATTGGTTTGATGATAACTGTGAAAATCGATCATTATGCATTCATTATTTGGCACAGTAGATCATGGTCACGAGTTTAGTTTTGGGTTTTTAGTAAAGTGACGAAGGTGTGGTGATGATGAATGTAACCCAAATATGGGTTGAGAAATAGGGTATATATGAGATGAATTTAGTGGATCTCTCCTGGAAAGTAGTTTTTGGTGATTCCGAGCAATGGGTGAATGAAATCCAGCCAATGGAAATTATAGTAGTCTAATGAGGCATGAGAAGTGGTGTTTCCATGGGTTGTGATGTTTGGTGATTTGTGATGTGACTAAGGATAAATTTATTATTAATAATGGTTGGAATATGATTTTATATTGGCCTTGGTGGGTGTTAAACCCATATCTGGTTGTTAAATAATTTTTTTGGGGATCCTGAAGGCAAAAACTATGTATAGGTGATGACAAGTGAGAATATGTAGTTTCAATGAAATTAAAAACTACAAGTCATGTGGTATAGATATATAAAAGTCATGTAGTCCCATGGATATGGTGGACTGGGTTTTAGGTGGAGATAAATATCACACACAGTGTATGAATCATACATGTCATGTGAACAAGTACTTAAGGCTCAATGTGTACTTTGTGAGTACATAGACAATAACATGGATAAATACATGGGTAGTACAAGAGTACATGGGAATAGAAATGTACCCAGACATGGCCAAGGTACCTAGACATGGATAGGGTACCTAGACAAAACCATTTTACATAGGCATGGTAATAAGTAGAACGACACATGCTCGACGGACATAGGTAGGCCCTGGGCAGCCAACACAAGATGTCTACCACCTATACACATTGTGTAGTCGAATAAGGTTATCCAAACCATATACTATAAAGGAAACAACCATGTTTCCATTTGAGGTTACACACCATCTATCCCTAGGTACACATCTTGTACCCTCTTCAAGGACATCCAACCTATATAAAACCTTCTTGGAAAGACTCTGATGTGGGCTTGTGAGTATCTTATCCTATGTTGTTTTCCATGTAGAATGTGATGGTGGCCTTCATTGTGGAATCCTAGGTATGATAGGATATTATATGATCATGATTATTCTTTTTGTTATGATTTTATTATGATAGTGACCATGTCTGATCCATAAACAGATGTTGGGGTTGGAAACATCCCTATCGCACCATGGTTTGGATTATCCATACTCTTTTCCAAGTAGCATTGACCATTTTGGATCATTGAAGGGTTACTAGGGTTAATAATCCCATATCACAAGAGGGTTAGGGTCCCCAATACTCTTTACAAATGTAGAGTTGTAACTCCCTCACAATATAGTAGGGTGAGGGTCCTATACCTATAGAGAAAAATTCCCCACCTTTGAGCTCTGGTGGGAAGTTGGTCCTCCATTGGAGTTAGGGATCCCTCAAGTATAGAGTGTATCAGGGAGGTGACAGTCCTACCATATAGATTCTTATATGTTTTGTTTTTTGATTTTTCGCATCAGATATGGATCCTAAGAGATGAAGGCCGACTCTTATTTCTTAGCTGGGATGTGCAGATAGAGACCCCATTTATCTAAAATTTGGGATTCTTATTGAGTATATATGGGGTATGGATGTTATGATTAGGGCTTTTTCTCATATTATGATTGACACTACCACATGGGGATCATATGATTAATTTCTCTTGATGATTCGTGTTTAGTGATTTCAGGGTGTTCTAATAATTGTTTCTATACTCACACTTACATGGGATTTTTCTACGTGTGTTATGAATTATGCATAAGAAAATAAGATTAGTAGTGGAATTAGTGGGCCTATTATCAATGGATATTATAAGTATGTGGTGGATATGACAAAGTTTTGTGTTTATACTCTAGGATCTTGAATCAGTTTCTCCCTTGCTCTACTATTTAGAGTTGATGTTAATTTTTGTTCCACCTCCCCCTATATTTCTAGTTGGGCATGTATTTTCCTGCTTTTATCATTTGTATTACAGTAATATAATAAGATTTATATATTACCAAGAGGTTTATATAATCATGTTTATACTATAGATATTGCATGATTTTATTCATCCAGTAAACATTTTTAGGGAGATGGTTGTGTGAGTGTTAACATATAATTTTGGACAAAGCCTCCCATTTCTATTTATTCTTAATCAGTACTTGCCATTATCCCTTGTCCTATTAGTGGTAGGATTGAAATTTTCATACTTTTCTTACCATTATCCATATAGACCTTAGAGGTTCGGTTCAGGACAAATTGAACGATCTCAGTTGAAGTTTTTCTGTTATTGTTGTGGTTTAAGTGATTAATGTTGTATTTCATCATATGAAGGTTTATTATATTTTGGAATTATCTTACCCTATGATAACTATTTTGGTTTTAGTTAATGTCTAAATATAGGATGAATAAATTTCTAAACCTTTTTTTAATTATTTAATCAATTATAATTTTATTTTGGTGCTTTGGTTATAAAAAATCATCTTAAATACTCATCATTTGTAGAAAATGTGAGATTGTGGTAGAAATCGATTAAAGGATGAAATTATACTTATTAAATATATTTTAATTATTTTATTTTTCAATATGGTAATCAATTCTTCAAATCTAGTAACAGTATCTTGAAAATAAAATATTATCCAAATAACATTATTTTTTTGTAATGATGGTCCTTTTCCAACCTCATTGGTTTATGATTTTTTGGTCATTAAACTTCTCATGATCATTATTTGTATTATGATCAGTGATCTATGTAACTATCCATAACTATTTAGACATTTTTTTTGCATGACCATATTTTAAATTCCCACTAATTTGTTTCTACTTTAAAACCAAGTTATATGTTATACTCGAAGACCTCATATTTACCTTTACCACTTTTCAAGAGGAAGTTTTATTAACCTTTTTTATGATATGGGATTTCAACAAAGGTAATTTTAGATGATGAAACCATGATATTTTAGGCCAACATAAAATTGATAGGATGGATTTTATTAAATGGTGGAGGGTGTAATACCTTGATATTTAAAAAACATTATGTTCGATAGAGTATACAACATGCAACACCGAGCCTAAATGAATTATAAAATATTTTATTATGATCATTATAACCTAGAATTTAGATTTTCGAAAATGAATAGGATTAAAATATTTATTAATTATACATATATTTACTACTAAATACAAATTTATTGATAAATTCTTATTAAATAATCACTCAATTTTGAGTAAAGTAATTTTAGGTCTGAAAAAACTTTTTATTTGAAATTGATTAATATTAATTTTGGAAAGTGAATAATATAATAATTTTATGCCAATTTCAGAAATTTTATTATATAAAAACTATATAATTTTTGAAATAGCCATTTTAAAATTATCTTTGAGTGAATTTTTTATATTTTTATGGAACGTATGATTTTTCATTGAGTAGTGAAAATACTGATTTTTATTGAAAATTGAATTTTATTTTCATGTATTTATGATGGAAATTTAAATTTTGGATTAATTTATAATATAATTAGTTAATTATGATTAAAAATATAATTATAGTATTTTTAATGAATTTTATACATGAATTTTGTGAAATAATATTTTTATACTCAAAATGAATTTTTATGAAAACCCGTTTTTCATCGCATTTTTCCAGTTTAAGACTAAATTAAATTATGTAACTTATTTTTTATATATATAAAAAAATGTTTTTTTTATTTTTAGCTACAAATTTTTTAAATATACCCATTCTATTTTTTATCATTATGAATAGTAATCATAATAAATATTTATAACCATGTTAAATCTAAAATAGGTTAATTAAGGGTAAAATTAATTTGATAAGAACTAAAAAAGTACCCTAATACTTGAATTAATTTTATTGTAGGATTAGATTCCATCAATAATCTATTAATATTCAAATATATGAACTTTTCCTCCTTTTTCCATGATCCCGAGATTTATAATTTTTTATAAAAAGAATATTGAAAAATATCACGTTATTGATTTTAATTTATATAATATTTTGTGAGAGGGATAAATATATAGTATTTTTTATTATAAATAATTAATTTAAATATAAATTATTTATTTTATCTGGATAATTTAATTTTAATTTTATGGGATAAAATAATTACCTTCATTGTTTATGCAACACTAATACCATATTTACTTAATTAAAAGGAAAATAAAATAAATGATATTAAAATTATTAAAATTGATATACTTTGACATAATTATTTTGTGAAATGAATTTTATAAATGAAAATAATAGTTTAAGTACATGTTAGAGGACTATATTTTAATTCATTTGTTGTATTAATGTTATTAAAGTCAATGTAAATGAATAGTGTCAAAATTGATATTTATAATATTTTATAATAAATAATGTTTTATTAAATGATTGAAATTTCCTAAAAATATTACTATCCACAAAGTTATTAGGACATGGTTAAAGATATCAACAATTTTCTATTTATAGACCAATTTTCCTTTTATAGTCACTATGCTGACCCCTAAATAGTAAAAAATCTTGTTACCGTGAAAATAGACCAAAGGGTTAATGGGTGGTGAAAACAAAAAGATAGAAAATATATAAACATGTAGAAAATATATTTTAGGATTTTATTTATATTAAAACTCATAATATCTCCGAAATATATCATTTTTATCCATTTTCATAATAAAAATAATTTATATTAATGTAATACTATATGAAATTCCAAGAGTGTCTCTCCCCTCTCTTATAAAAGGGAAGATTTTCTTATATTTTCTTCCAACTTCAAAAAATATTTTTTTCCAGAAAATAAAAACCAAAAACCATTCTTAAAATCCTTCCCCATGACCTCAAATATTTTTTAAACAAAAAACCATCCTAGGAAAGCTTTTGGTGTAAACTGTATGATGTTTTCCAAAGAAGATGTATAGTTATTAATCAACCATTTTCATTTTACTTTTTGTTATAACCCCATAAAATATTAATAAACCAAAATGAAATAACAATAGCATTATCTTAAATATAATTATATTTTTTTATACTAATGTGAGAACCTATATCTATCTCCACTTCCATTTAATGAGAAATGAAACCACCATTCATGTGTACGGAAGACTACCACCCAACAAATCAATGTAATTGAATTATCATCAGCTCATATGGATGGTTGTAATGATTTACTTAATATATATATATATATATTATTTTAATTAAATATAAATCATTCTTAAAAGAGAATATATTATTTAATTTCTTACATTTCCATTCACTAACAAATGATAGCATTGTTCATGCGTATGTGTGGACTACTACCTCCATAGAGTGATGTGATAATTTTTTCATCACCACATCAAATGGTATAAATATATTAGTTTATATAAAAAGTAATATGGTATTAATTATATAATTATAATTCCATAAATATAAAAAAATTCAGACCATATTTCAATAATAGTCATAAAATTGTTGTGTTACTCATGCACACATACGACATACCATCTCCAAGATTTTAAAATTTTTCATTTTGATAACAGTCTATAATGATTGGTTCTAAATGTACTAAATATGTGTAAAAATGATAATTATTTCATTATTGTTATTCTGGATATATTAAAATAATGAACCCATTGACCATTGTCAACCTACCAAAGTCAGTTTGGACATATGATCTAAATATCATGAAAACATCTAACATGAACTGAATTTATTCAGTAGTTTATTATAAAATGAAAAAATTATTAATAAAAGTGATAAATCATATTAAAAAAATAAATATTTTTTATAAGATTTTTAAGGAATATATGAAATGTACGTGATGATTTGGATTTAAGGAAAGGGATAATTTACTTTTAAAACATTATTGTAAATGTTTTAAAGATTTATTTTCTATGTATTTATCTTACATGTACATATTCATAAAATTATTTAATAAATTTATTTATATTGAAATAGAATAATTATATAGTATATTTTATGTCTCTTTTTACATTATTTCAAAGGTTAAGAAAATGAGACTTTTAAAATATTTTATATGAAATGTTTTTACTTTATTTACAAAATTAAAAAGGAATTTTCTATTAAAATATATATGATGATAATGATTTTTTTATTATAACCATTATTTGATGATTGGATCCCCTTATAATATTTAATATTTTCTTTAAATAAAAACCATCTATTCCTTTGTTCTTTGTATTTTTAAATTTGGTTTTTAATTTATTGTATATTTTAATATCTAGAAATGTTTTCTTGTGGGTCAAGAGAATATTTTTATAAGTTTAATATTGTAATTTGTAATATTTTATTTTTTATAATTATGTTATGGTTCTTTGGAATTTTTATATTGATTGGTGGATCTATTAAAAACCATGTAAGATTAGTTTGATATAAATCATAGATGGGTAGTTCTGTTGTAAACCAAGGATGGGTAAGTCCTTGATATCCCTCCAATGAATTGGTTATGTAAGTTGACTGTATGGATTATTAAATATGTAAAATTTATATATAAAATGATATATAAAGTTACCTATATATTTTATCTATGATTTATATGGGATATTTATGGAATTATTATGATTTCAGAAGGTAATTTAATGATTTTATATTTAAAGGAAAGTATATTATACATATTTTGTGTGGAAGTATAAATTTACAAAAAGGAATAATTTTGTTTATCATGTTTTAATATAATATTTTATGAGTTTTATATTTCATTATTTATTTATCATGAAATTATTCATGAAAAAATTTGGGTAGGATAGTTGATTTGTTAGGTAGTTAAATATTTATATTTACCCTAATGATTATATTTTAGAAACAAAAAATTTTCAAGACCTAAGGGTCTGTATCTTATTTATCTATTGTAACTTACTGATATTTATTTTCTCAGTCAACAATTTAAAATTTTCCATAGGGTTTAAGGATAGGTAAGAAAAAATAAGAATTCAAGTTTAAAAGAATAAATATTTTTCATGAAAGGAAAATGTGTTCCATTTTAAAAGTTTTATATTGTTGAAAAAATGGATACTGAATAAATTTGTCCACATTATAATATATGGGATAGATATGTAATAGTTATGACATATTTAAATAAAACTATACAGATTAATATATCCTGTTAATGACGGATAATTAATTCTAGTTTAATAACGGTATATTATGAACTGATTTAAGGCTGGGTCCTTTTACCCTAGCCCAAAAATCTCAGTTGTTTTGGAATAAAAAGGGTATCTACCTTGCCTATAGAGAGGTTGGATGGACATGGAACACAGGGGAATCACAAACAGTTCATGCCTAGGACTACACCACACACCGAGTAGGGTGGATCATTCTATTTCACAAAGGATGTTTCAAGGCACACCATGTCCTCTACTATGACCATGGTGATGCCTGTTTTGCACCCAAATGGTTAAAAAACCATTCTTTAATCCATAAAGTTCCTAAAAATCATTTACAACTAAAATTAAAAGGTTAAAGGAGTCCCTATTCCTGATTCTATATATTATGATTTGACACAATCCTTAAATTCTCTTCATATTCCTCTTTGTTTTTGGGTTGATTAGATTAGTGTCAATAAATTCTACAAAAAAGTTATTGAGGTAGTCTGTAAAAAAACTATTCATAAACTACATAAATATTTTAGGTTCATTAGTAAATCTTAAAGGAATCACAATGGACTCATAGTGTTCATATATAATACAGAAGGTTTTACTCTAGATATCTTCCCCCTTCACCTTTATATCACAATATCTAGAAAAAAAATTTGCCTTTGAGAAGTACTAAGCTCCTCATTTCTAACCAAACTAGTCCTCATTCATTAGTAGGGGATATATATTCATTATGATGAAGTTTTTTATCTCCTAGTAATATATTTACAACTACACCGATACATCCTTTTTGATTACAGATAGAACCTCACACTTTAAGGGGATGCACTAAGGTGTATGAATCATTTTTCCAATTAATCTTATAGATGATTCTATAACTGCTCCAATTATTTGGGGAAATACTATAGTGGTATTTTGAGGTAGGAGTGGATATGAGAATAAGTTATATTGAGAAATATAACTCATGATCTGGGGGTAGTTAAGGAAACTCTTTGGGAAAAGCATAAATATATTCTAAAAAATTGGAATTTCCTCAATTTTGATGATTTATTTAGACACATCATTTTTGAAAAGATATGCATTATCATTGGGTATCAACTACCACACCATTGGGAGATATTTCACCAGAGATTCATGATAACCGATTCATGTGTAAAAGATTATAGGATGTTTTGGAATATTTAAATATATTTACATTTGAAAAAATTAATATGATATTTATATAATGAGAGCCAATCCAAGCCCATTATAGATTCAAATTCTTCTAATTGAAGGATTAAATTATTATCTATAAGAATAATCCCACATAGGATAATAGGAGAAGATTCCAACACTTGGATTTCAATGATCGCAGCACTAGGTGATTTATGTATATTTCAACTTTATGGTATTAATAATGGGATTCAATAGTTCTATAAAACATGAATGTTATAAAATAATTCATAGAACCACAATCAAATTAAACGTTTTCTGTTATTGAGTGATTAGGAAGTGAACCTTGTGTGTTTTAATTTTCATGTTCCACCTTAGCAGTTGCGATGGAATAAGTTTTCCCTTACTAACTTTGATTGGGTGGTTTATAAAGATGACTACCCTGGAAGACTTGTGGGTTAGTTCAATATCTTATATAGTTACCTTTCCCCTTTAGTTGAATAATTGAACTCTTAGTGGTTCATTTTGTGGTTCATTCCATTCATCCATAATGTTTTTTGTTTTATTCACGTACCTTTTACATTCATGAGAATTATTCCATTCTCAGTTACACAGAAACCATATTCCTTTTTTCCTTTGTGTTAGTTCTAAAGATTCTTTTTTACACGTATTTTATTTTTGCTTTGTAGGATATTCATTCTTCATTTATAATTCGATCCTATAGATTGAAACTATATTATTCTCTTTTTATTTCTATATACATGTGGATATTATTTAAATATATCTATACTTTATGATCACATCAAACTACTTATATATAACCCTCAAAGTCTTGTATATCTAAATCCCTTTAGATATGTCATTTTCAACAAAAAAATATTCTATATTTTCTGTCATTATTATTGATAAAAAAACATGAGTTACACCTTTTAACCATTGTGAAATTTTCCTCATAAGTCATCATATATTCACTATCTTTCACTTAATCTTGAGAAATTCTCTCCATATCTTTACTCAAATCATTAGGGAGATTTTTTTATTAAATATCTTCTTAAAATCTTCCCACTTAGTTCATTGAATTCATCTTTTATCTTAATATTTTTTATTAGGGCCAACCATTGACCATATTGAACTTATAAATAATATATATAAAAAGTAACTTTTTCCTTCTCAGAATAGTGGAACATAAACAAGATCTTTTAGATTGAGTTAACCCATTGTTTGGTAGTAATAAGATCAAAAGATCCAATAATATTCACTGGTTGTTTAAATATTAATTACTTAATGGATATTTTTTCCATTTGGGTGAAGGAGGATATAGTGATCTATGATAGAAATATATTTATTCTCTAAAATTTCCATAAAGTTAAAATAATATTTCAAAAATAGTAACACAATTTGAAAAATTAATGGTTTACTGTTTTTGAGGACTAGATACATAAGAAAATTATTGTACTACCCTTGTAAACATTTTTCCATAATTGTGACACACTGTAATCTCTTATATACTTATTATATGTTACACTCATATCCATAACCTAGGGAAATGGAAACATAATAAAGGATTTAGATCATAAGATCAGTTTGGGTAAACATAACAGATAATAATTCATTATAATAAGTGAACATAAGATGAGCATATGGGCATAATTAAGATACATAATAAAATTCATAACCAATAAATCATGTATCATAAATAATGACATATAACTTTTTATAACATAAGACATTAATAAAAATAGTATTGAAACATGATTCATAAAATATGATCCATGAGATATAAACATATACATGATAATAAATATAAAACTACAAAACATTTTTCAACTTTGTATCAAACATAACATATGGAACATTACATTCAAGAGACACACTATCAGTGCCCACACATATGAGAAACTAAAATATACTCATGAATACTTATATCATGATATATAAAAATTTTAAATTTTTTTGAGGGAGATATAGGATGCCACCCATAATTATCGATTCCTATAAATGTCAATATAAATCAACCACTTATCACAACATAAAGAACCTAGGGAAATAAATTGGGTTTCGTAAAACATTAAAAATGATAGTCATTTAATTTTATATCTTAAAGAATCCATGAAAATAAAATGGGTTAAATTTAAAATAACAAAAATAACCCACTTAATTTTTTTTAACACCCTATGTTTTAATGAAAAATATATTTTTTGAATAAATTTAATTTCTTCATTATCTTGTGTTATAAACGAAACTGAGTTTTAACAAACCATGAGAAACTATTAACATTATTATTTAAAAACAAATATTATTACATATCCTTTAATATTTAAATTATTAATAGTAATAAAAATATTTTAAAAATTTATTATAATGGTTAGTGATAAAAAAGTACTTAATTTTTTTTGTAAAGTCCTTATATGCTGAAAAAATATATTTTTATCAAAAAAAGATATATATTGATCATTGTGAACAAATAATAACATTATTTATTGAAAATTTTAAAAATAATTGAAAAAATGAAATTTATTTTTTGTAATTAACATGTCAAAATTATCTTAATGTGTATTTTTGGTATTTTTCTAAAAAGATTAATTTTTCAATGAATAGTGGAAAATACTGGTTTTAGTTGAGAAAAACCTTTTAATTTAATGATTTTATATGGCTAAAGTTTGTTTTAAAATGGTTTAAAAAGTCTAATTATCTCAATTATAATATATTTATTCCAATATAGTTCATTGGAATAAATTTCATATTTAAATTTAATAAAAAAACGTCTAAATTGTTTGAAATTTTATGTTTGGAACAACAATTTTTAATTACGTCTATTGGTTTGACTTTAAATTTTTTAATTATGAGATTTTATTTTTTAAAAGTGTATTAGAAATTTTTAATTATAATAAATAATAAAATATAATAATTTTATCTTAAGTTTTGATCAAAAATGAATAGTAAAAATTAATTACCGCATTTAAGGTTAAAACAATTTTACTAGGGGTTAAACAAAAAGGATGGGGGGTAAAATGACCTATAAAATTTTCCAAAAACCATTTTATAGAAATATTTTGACCTTATAACTTATAGTGGAAAATAATTTACCATTTTTTACCCTCGTTAAATTTTCAAAATGTGGGTACACTTTATTCTTTTCCAAAATTTCATGTGTGTCCTCTCCCCCACTTAAAAAAGGCCACCCACTCTTCTCTCCACTTCACACTTCAGAAACCATTTGGATCAGAAAATATCTACCTAAATAACTTCCTTAATTCCCTCCCAATTTCCTATAGGAAGTTTTCTTATTAAAACATCATAATAAATATGTAGGCATAAATCTAGAGAGGTTCTTCGAAGAAGGGGAAGAATTCTTAAACTTATTTTTTTTGTTTTAGATATTCTTCCACCTCATTAAAATATTCTTAAAATTTTATAATATTATAAAAATAGTATATTTCATATAATTAGATGTTATTATGTTAATTAATTTACCTACCTATATCTCCTCTTCTGTCAAATGTGAAACGAAACCATCGATCGTGTGTACGGAGGACTACCACTTCATGAATCGATGTTATTCATTTTCCATAACCACCTCTCATAATTGGATATAATGATGTATTGAATGTTTATATATGATATATTTGATACTATTATTCTTATCTAATAATAATATCACATATACCTTATTATTTTATATTTCATGAGAGTACGATAGCATCACTCATGTGTATAGTAGGCCATCACCTCACGAAGCGAAGTGATTATTTTTTTAGTTATGATTTACATGGAAGGTAATAAGGTTAAATTTAATTATTTTATGTGATATATATGTCATATAAATTATTGATTAATGAAAATTTGTTTTTTAACTTCCTTTCATTTCATCCTTCCACAAAATGCAATGAGTGTTCACACGTACATACGACCTACCATCCCTATTAATGTTGTAATTCATTTTCTATATATAAATTTATTTTATTAATCTAAAAAATATACAACGAATATATATGACATTTATATTAGGGTTAAAATTATTTATATTTTTTAACAATTATAAAAGTGAAAGTAATGATTATACAGAAATGAAAACATACATGAAAAACAAAAAAAATTATTACACAAAAAATGATTTGAATATAGAATTGATAATTAAATCATATATGGTATGATAATATGGGTATGGTTCATTAAAATATGTATAATAATAAATTATTTTTTAAACAAGAGGTTTAGATGTGTATGAAGGAATTCAATACTTAATGTAAGTTATTTTTTTTATCAAATTTTCTTCTTTGTTATGTAAGTATTGTTATTCAGCAGGACTTTTTTATGAGGTGTATATATTTCCCCTTCAACAGGTTATATTATGGAATTATTTGTTTTAATTATATATAATTATTTGTTTCATGTTATTATTTCATGGGTCTTATGATTCAAATGTTACTAAAGTGGTAATAATTTTATGTGAAAATGTCATTGTTTATCTGGATTATTTATGATTATGTTTTTGATGATGACTTCTTATGATAAATCTCTGAAGAAAATATTTAATTTTATCTTCCTATGGTTATTTCATGAGAATAAATTTTTTTCCTCAAATATTAACCTCTTTAAGAACTCATGTGATTAATAAAATCTTTTAATGAAAAATTGACTTTTTTTATCTTCAATCGAAAATGATTTTTTTTCGATATCCATGTATTCTATAAATGTTTTAAAGAATTTTTTACTACAATATATTGATTTTTATAAAGAAATTTTTACTAATTTTTTTCTTTCTTACAACATATTTCGAAAGGAATATTCATTTCACTTTCCAAACACAAACCTTTTTAATTTTACCAAAAATGTGAAAGGATTATTTTTTTAATGTTCACAACAAGAACCATATTTTCTGATGTCATAACTACTCAATGATTTATATCATCCTATATATGTTTCAAGGGTATTTAAAAAAGTTTTTTTAAAAAGTTTTTTGATCTTTTAGTTTTAATAAAATTAATTTTTAAAAGTGGAAATGATATTTTTCTCAAGAATTTTTTAACTGATCTTTAAATATTCTATTATGAGTTTCCAAGGTTATTTTCAATGAAAAGTATTTACAATATATTTTGTGTTTTAAAAATTTATTTTAAATGTTTATTTTTTCCTAAAAAAATTCCCCATGTGATCTTTGAAAACCATTTTCAATTTATTATTACATCCTTTGATTCCACTTATGATTTTCTATAGATATGTTCCAATTGTGACATCCTTTTTATTTCTATTGATGACTTATGTATTTGATGAAAAGATGATTTTGAAACTTGTTCCTTTTCCATGTTTTATGTTATAATTAAATTTTTATGAAACTATATTCTTTTCCATGAGTTATTATATGATGAAATGTTTATGAAACCCATTTCTATCCTTGGTTTTGATATCTTGAATGTTTTATTATCTTTTGGCACATAGATGTATGATTCTATTATGTTATGGGTGGGGATTATATCTCCCTATAATGAATTGGGTAATTATTATTGTTATATGAGATAAAAGGGTTCACATCAGGTTATTTCAAGCCTAAAATAGGGTACATGAGAGGTGATCCCAAACCAGAAATTGGGTATATGGGTGTTTACCCCAAACCTGAAGTAGGCACACAAGTGGTTATCCAAATATTACAATTTCATGAATGCCTTAGTGGATATCCTTGATATAATATATTCTATGTGTATGAAATAAATTTATATCATATGATTGTGTTATGATCTTAGGGATCACATTATTTGATTCCATTATAATTCTTGTCTTATGAACTACCAATATTTATTCCATGAATCAGGTTTATGATCAATGATATGCGGGGTATGTTTTTTCTAATTTTATTCTCATGATCTAAAACCCTTATTCTCATGTTATATTGATATATCTCTTTTATACCCTTACTGAACATTTAAGATAATTCTTTATTATATTTCCTTTCCCTAGCCCGAATGGCCCAAAGGCCTTCTTTTTTTATTTTATTATGGATAATACCCCTTTTAGGGGTTGAAGGGGAACCCATACATAACCCGTAGGCCCAAGGCACAAGGCCCGACTGACTCGAAATACATGACCCAAAGGCCCAGAGGCATATCATGCCCATTACATGACCCTTAGGCCCAAACCACTTGAACTGCCCCTCCCCAGATTCTGTGTCATTGATCACCTAGCTCCTCACCTTGCATTGCTGATCGTCTAGCATTTCCCCGTACAAATCTGCATAGTGCATGTTCCCAATGGTGGCTACCATACCCTCTCATTCTTCCAATCCAGTTATGAATAATGGTACAATATAGGATATGTCTAAGAAGGGTCCACGTTATTAAGAACATAGTGAGATATGGAATAAATGACTTATAGAAAAGTTGTGTATGTGTCCATGTTTACAAAGGCACTAAATCTAAATGACACAGATGTGGATTGTTAGGTTCTGCAATGAATTTTCATCTATTAGGATTTAATATTTATGTATTAGAAGTTTGGGTCTTTAAAAATGGGTTTCATATAGATTAATATAAGGAAATCATTAATAATTACATCAATAATCATAACATTATTAACACATATAAAATAAATAGATACCCAATGAACTCAAGTAACTATATATTAAAATACCATTTAATCAAGATAATGAAGCATATTGTATTTAGACTATATAAATATATGTTATACAATTAACTCAAAAATTTCCCAAAATACATTGATGTATGGAATTTTAGTGAACACCCTTCAAAAAAATGATTCAAAATGGGTATTTATAAAGTAAAGTTATTGGGAGAAAATTTAGGATCATACTTATAGATGATTATGAAAAAAAGGTTGTGACAGATCCTTCCTCTAAAATAGAAGGATATTACATAAGTTATCCCGAGAAAGAAGGTGGATGTTTATGTCATAATAATATCTTTTAGTAAGCATAATGTATTTCAATAGATGTGTATTTATATGAAACCCAAAATTAGGATCATTAAGAAAACTTACTTTGGAAATAATAAATAAATGTGATTTATTTTAATAAATATTATATAAGAATAATTTATAAATAAAGGAGAATAATATTTTCTATTAGAAACCATTAAATATTATAATATATCATAGAAATTGTTGAATATGGAGGAAATAGTGGTTCACATAAAAAGCATTTAAAATAGATTCATTTACACTTTCATAAAGATAACCCATATAGAAAAAACTAAATATTTAAATATTTATTCTGAAGAAGACCATGTATTATAAAATAAACTCAATAAATTATTTATTTATTTATAATTATAATTTAAAATGAATATAATAAAATAGGATATGGGAAAAGGGAGGTTCCATACTAAAAATAAGGTACAATATCAGTTACACTTATAAGGAAAAATTCAGGTAAAATATGAGTCAAGGGGAAATGAAATATACTGGGAAAATATGAAGTCTATTGAATATAGAAATGAATTTATGATATGTTTTACAAAGAATAAAAATTACATAAATGAATTATCTTAAAAAATAAAATTTTATTTGAAAGTAATTTTGGCAATTAAACTCTTATGTTTTGAGTAATATTTTGATCAAAACTCATTTCAAGTAGGTTATATTTTGAAACAATGTCCATTTAATGATTTTTTTGTTAGAGTGAGTAACAAAAGAGGGGGGGGGGTTCTGAATTTAGTGCCCCATAAAATTTCTATTAAAAAAAGTTAAAATAAAATACCCCAATTTAAATAAATTCACCAAATCAGTCAATATAATTGTTTAATATATGTTTTATATTTCAAAATATTTTTCGAAGAATTATTAGGGAACAATTAAAAAAAGATTCGAAATCAAATTATCTTTTGAAAATGATTTGTTAAAAAAATTATAATTTAAACACTAATTTATATTAACTATAAAAGTATTTTATTTATTTACATATTTAAAACAATATAGTTTATGATTTTAAATAATGAAAACAAAAGACAAAAAAATGGAATAAACAAGGGGTTCTGTCTTAAGACAATACTTAATCCACTTCACATAGAAATTACCCTATACTAAGTAAATTATTATAGCCAATAATCTGATCCAAAACTTGGATCAGTTAAACAAACAAAAATTAAGATTTTTCTTCGCTCAAATCCTCTTCCATAGTTATACATGGGAAGGAAAACAACACAGGAAACAAAGGGACCTCTTCTCTAGTTTTCATGGGTTTATAATGAGGGTTGAGAGAATATCAGTTAATCGCTAGTTAAACACACGAGTCAGTGTGTGTAAATAAATAGAAAAAACAACACACATCAATAATGTATAAGAAAAAGAGATAATAAAAATAGATATAAATAAATTTAGTGTTTCTCGATTTTTAATGCTTTAGATTCTTTAGGATCATCAAATTTGAATTTGTGAGGATCTCGAACAAGTTCTCTAATTGTTTTAGAAAAATAGAGTGTCATGGAGTGTGTTTTTTCTATTTATATGTTCTATGAAAATATTTTCCATAGAGAGGTTATTTATCATTGATATATTCTACTATTTAACACTTTAATATGTTGATATAATTATAATTCATATCCAAATATATCAGGCATGAGGAAGTACTCATAAATATATAGTACTATAGTAGAAAATACCCATTGAAGAATAATCATAATGATTTCATTGATCCTCATACTAAACCTATGAATTGGTCTTTAATTGGTCCAAGAATGGGTTTAGGAGAAATATTTAAATAATTCCTCTACATTAACTCCTGTAAAAAAACCATATAAATAATTCAATCCAAATAAAGTATACCATAAATAGTAGAATTATTTGATGGTGGATCATCTCTAATGGTAATGATGACCTATGATAGAAAGATGACAATGGCATAGTCGAGCAGTAGTGCAAGCCAATGGTAGCATACCTGGTGGTAGAAAAGTTTAACTAATGATAGATGGTCTATCGGTATCATCGCTTATGGTATATCTTATGGTGGTAACACAATTTCTATGGTGGTAGATACCCGATGAAAGCATGACTCCTACATTAATAGAGTTTTGTAGGTAGTATAAAACAAGTTGTGGAAAATTCTTGGTAGTGGAAAATCCCTGGCCATAACACACATATGATCGTGGAATAACATATTCTTAGTGGTAGAAAATTCATGATGGTATCACACTATTGTCAGTAGCTTTAGTCTTGCGGTGGAACACCTGATGGTATAATTCTAGAGGTAAGATAATTTTACTGATAGTGGAACATTTTAATACTAATCCAATTTTTATCAAATTATTCTTTTTAAAAAATAAAATAAAATAATAAAAAATTCACCTCATTATAAAAATGCGAATTATGATTTTTAATCATTAAATCATAGACATTCCAACAATTTCACCCTTTTGGATGATAAAAAATCGTGGAATTTTATAAACCACATATAAAACAAATGTTTTCATTGGTAGATGAATTAATTTTAACAATATCTTCTTAATAATTCAAAAAGATAATATGAGATTTTGTAATTAAATTTCAAAATATATGTACTTGAAAAATATTTATTGAAATATAGGAATAAAATTACAAACTTAAAGCCTATAACTTGAAAGCTAAATTTCATCTGAATAATCTCTCCCCATTTTGGGATTATCAAAAACATAAAATAGGAATATTTAAATAAAAATAATTAAAGAGTGAATAAAATATAGAAACTTCATCAAGGATAATAAGTTATTATATTAAATAAAAAATAAATATAATGGAATAAATAATCCATATCCAAGACTAATTCTAATCTAAATCAATATCATCCCAAGAGAAAGGATCAATAGGTCATTTTACTTTTCTAGAGGCAGGAGGGACTGATATAGAGGCTGAGGGTGTTGGGGTTTTCTATGGAAGATCTTGAATCACCACTGGTTGGAGATGCATGAATTATTCAACTAGAGACATAATGAATGGCTGGTACTGAGGAGGTATAGGATCTGGAGATAGGTAAGCTATGAAGTCTGACATGGGAATTTCCTCAGGTGCAACGAATGGTGTACGTGAAACACATAATAAATGCGTCATTAGGTTCAAAAATTCTATAATAATTTCCACTCCTCTCTTCATCGAACTGAATAATTCCTTATTCTCTTTCATGAATAACTTTAGCAAATGGGTCATAACCTTGAGTTGGTATACCTGTTCCTCAAAGGCCATAGTAAGAGGTGGCATTCGTAACTTCTCATCTAAAAATAAGAAATTATAATTCAACTCAAACATTTTATATAACCTAGAAAGATAGTATTTTATAGACTTGGTGAGGGATTACCTGTAACTTTGGGATTCATTCAAACACTCTCCTAACATTTTATATATGTTCTCTCCATGTTATTTAATTTAATGAAGATCATCCTGATTAGAATTGTGGATATCAATCATAATGGATTACAACTCTACTCTAACTATGGATCTTATCATCTCACCATCAACTAAGGCTAAAGGAGGTCGAGTAATATATGTGGACACAACATCATGAAATTATCAAAATAGTCCAACATAGTAGCGTAGATAACAGTAAAGGATGTTCTCATATTTTCCATAACTTATTTCATGGATACCATCTCAATGGAAAATATAATATTTTCAATTTCAACTTATTGAATCATTAAAATCATTTTGGGATGAATATGGAAAAAAAACCAACATAAAAGGATTACTAGAATGATCATTACTAAGATGAGTAATAGGAGGTGTCTAAGATCTCAAACCCTAATAAAATCAAAAAGTAAAACTCTTTCTAAAGACATACAAATTAGATTGAGACCCATAATATGATGGAACTGAGGTAGCTGTTGGAAAAGCTAAATCAGTTCTCTTGGTGCAAGGACATACTACCTCTATAGGTTCTGATGTAGAAGGTGAATTTGTAGGAAAGGAATAAATGTCACCATTAATATCAATCTAATCTACAAGAGGACACTTAGGATCTAATCCAAAGCCAACTAAAATAGCATGTTCACCATCCTATGGTGAACTTATATGATTGTCACCCCCAATATCATCTCCATCTTACTATGGATAGTATAATCAAATTAATTTAGAACCATGGGAAGGATATCCCTTGGATGATGCCTCAACCTCTACTATGGAAGATCCATTCTATGAATCTCTATGATTACCATCATATTATTTATTTCCCTGGACTTTTAATAATCTATTGAAAGTTTTACATACCCTGTGAACTTATCCCACTCATCATGAACTTCCAATTCAACTTGAGAAGAAGTCATATTTGTCTAATTTGTAGGATAATTTTTTTGACTAAAAGAACATGGGTATTCCTCCCCCATATTTGATACTATGGTTTCACCTCTATTAGTGGTATCATCATCAATTGATTGAGCAAGAAAAAATATCTCCATAGACACAAATATATATGAAAAAGTACTATCATCTATCTAACTAAATCAATAGGAGAGGTATAGTGTGATTGATCTTCCTAAACATCAACAACATCATAATGGTCACGTAAATCATCATTACCATCCTCACCATCATTTCTAACAATATAATTCTCTCTATTATCATCATATCCATTAATAGAGACATATGATACATATAAAACTTATTTAGTGGTCTAAGAAAAACTCATAATATATTCTTCTCCAGATAATTATATTTATTCATCATACCATTAGCTTAAAAGACTCTCCCTATTCAGGAGTGAAACATATAGACTAAAAACTCCAAAAGATATGGATGAGATCTTATAAGGAATGTCAGGATCATTACCTTATTTAATAGAATTGGTCACTTACTATTATTCAACCACAGAAACTTAATATTTAATATATTGTTATTCATATAATTATCCAACACCTCACCTGGATCCAATACAGGATCCAATAGATTGTTGGGTCTTGTAGGATGGTCTATCAGATTAAAATCCTTATTGTGTTATCATTATCATCAACCCACATTTTCACCAAGATATTAAAATTCAATTTCATCCATTCATAGGGGATTTTAATTAAGTAGAAACCACCACACATCACTTAAGATCCATCCTCCTCACTAACCAATCTCTTTTCTTCTAGAATAGATGCAATCATCCTGGGATAAAGCAATGAATTCGATCTAGAAGATAACTTGCCTATCTCCATTATCTTCACTATAAGTTATCTAAAATGATTAATTATGTCCACTCATTTCATAAGGAATTGAACATACATGTCCTGAAATATCATAGTTATGAAATACCCTTTTCAATGACACAACATATTCTGAATAAATGTGAAGATAAGTATACATTATCTGTCTAATTAAATAGTAGTATGACTTCATACAATACTATATCAAGTAAGTTCCAACTATGAATTCTCATATACAGAAAACTCATTGTCCCTGGGTTTAGTACCTTTCTAGTCGTCTGATAGTCCAAAATGTGTTACATTTAAACACTTATCCCATTCCATTGAAGAAAGACTAGCATCCTTTCCATTAATCACACTTTGAATGGAAAACTTTCTTTATCCCAAACAAAACTTTTCATATTGATAGAAAAAATGAACCAACCAAGTATAATAAGTTATATCATTTATTGGGAACAAATATATCCATCATGGGTCAAGGATAACCCTTACCAACAAGGATTTATTGTACGTCAACCATTCAACTTCTACATCATTTTTGGAAATAACTACACAATTCACCGGATATGGATTTCTTAGTTTGACAATAGATTATATCAGTTATCATATATATTTCTTCACTGGACATGAACCTTTATTATATTCCCCTAAAGGATTATTGAATCTAACCATTTCAGTGAAAAATAGTGGAAGGAAGGTGACAAGAAGGCTAATGGTTAGGATAGAAAGAGATGGATAAACATTTCAAAAGGGTGTAGGCACAAGTGATTGAGTAACTCAAATAAAGATTTATTTATGATTTTTATCATTTTAGGATTTGAATTTGAGAAATATAATAAAATATAAAAAATTAAAATGAATAATTTTAAAACACTAAAATATTTGACCAGTATAAAGACATAGGATAAATCAGTAGAAAATTTGAAACTGAGATAGGTAGATCACCCAATGGTGGATCATACCAAGGATGGATTATTCCATTGCTGGATCATTAAAATTGTGGATAACTGAAACTGTGGAACACCAATGGTGGATATCTCTAATGGTGGATCATTCTAATAATGGTGGATCACTAATGATGGTTTGTTCAATAGTGGCTTCTCCAATATTATGATTTAACTAAAATTCATCATACCTAATTCATGTTTGATGTATCTTAATCTCTCATAATTTATGATCATTTTAAAAATATCTATAACCTGATGTTTTTTTCCTATTAATTCAATATTTATATCACCCTTTTAGAAATTATCTCTCAAAAAGTAATGTCCCACATAAATATTCTTTTACCTGGATTAGGACACATGATTCTTAGAAATATTTAGTGCACATGTGTTGTCACAATGTATAGGGATATTTCTGAATTCATATCCATAATATAGAAATGTGTGTTTAATACAAAAAATATTCCCACAATAAATTCCTGCATTTATTTATTCATCCTTAGTAGTAGATAGCGTAATTGAATTTTTTTTCTTACTACACCAAGATATTAGTGACTTTCCCAATATATGACATATTCCATATGTGATTTTTTATATCTAAACTTACAATCCCCAAATCATCATCTGAATAAGTCACTAAGTTATGTGATTTTCCTCTAGGGTAGAATAGTCCTAAATTGATTATATATTTGAGTTATTTTAGAATTATATTAATAGAATGTAAATGATACTCTTTAGAATTTTCATGAAATTGACAACACATACACACACTAAACATAATATATGGATGAATATAATTTTAGTATAGTGGGTTCCCAATAATACCGATGTAACTAGTTTAATATAACGACTTTCACACTTCTTCATGATAGAACTTATAAATGGTACTCTTGGGAGTATCACTATATTTAGTGTTATCCAAGATGAAATTTTTTTGAATGTATTTAGTGTAGTTACATTGATTTAAATTAATTACATATTTATTTTTTAAAAATCTAAAAACAAAAAAATAATATATGTCTACCAATTAAACTCATTTCAAACTAATATTGAATTATATTTGAAAAATAAGTAGATAATTCACTTTTAAATGATCCAAAAATAATATCATCAATATAAATTTAATCCAAGAAAACATATTTTGAAATTATTTTTATTAAAATAGTAGGATCAACTTTAATTTTTGAAAACCCATTAGAAATTAGAAAAGAGATGATCCTATCATACCAAGCACTAGGAGCTTGTTTTAAACTATATAAAGTTTTAGTTAGTTTAGATGAAAGATTTGGTAAATGAATATTTTGAAATCCATGGGGTTGTTCAGGAAAAACATTCTCATGTATATAACCATTTATTAATGAACTTTTGATATCCATTTTCTCTATTTTAAAAACTAAATGTGTTTCATAGGAAATAACTATTCTAATAGATTTAAGTCTATCCACTAGTGAAATTGTTTCCTCATAGTTAACAACAACTTCATGAATATATACTTACATAGTCAATATAGCATTATTTCTTATTACAGTGCCTGAATCATCAACATTTTTTCAAAAAAACCCACTTAGTTCCAATAGCCACAGTTTATTTATGTCTATCTATAAATTCTAAATCCATATTTATTTCAAATCGATTATGTTACTCTATTATTTACATTTCCCATAATTCATCATTAATTACATAATTTATGATCTTAGGTTCATATTGTGACATTATTTCATGATGATCAACTTAATTTCAAAGAGAATATCGATTTTTTGAACCTCTATCTAGGTCTTCAACTTCAACATATAAAGGATGGTACATATCAGTCCTAAATGATCTATGAAATAAAGGGATGGTAAATACATTGTCTTCTATAGGTTTAGGTTTAGGTTTAGGATGTTCCTTATAAATTATTTTTTTAGTTTCAAATAATTTTTAGAAGGTTTAGCACTACTTTTCAAAATTTACAGAACAATCTCAGGGTTTTATAAAGGGTTCTTAGGCTCATATGGATCTGTTTCATCAAATTTGACCTGAATAGACTCTTCCACAATATTAGTTAATTTTTAAAACACCCTATATGATTTACTATAATTTTAATAACTATGGAATATTCCTTCATTGATATTGGAAGAATTGTTTTCATGGTTCTCCTTTTTGTTAAGAATAAATACTTTGAAACCAAAAACTATAATGTTTTCAATCTTTATCTTTATAACATTCAATAATTAATAAGGATTTTTCTTTATGATAGGTATAATTAATAATATATTAATTTTATAAAAATATGTATTCATAGCCTCTATTGAAAAATAAATAGGTATGTCGTACTCATTGATCATGGTCTGGGAAATTACTTAAAGACTCGTATTTATACTTTCTATAAATCATTTATTTATGTGGTGTCCTAGGTGCCGAATTATTTTTATTATAGCTGTTTTGTGGGAAAAAATATTCATAGTATTGATTATAAAACTCATGGTTATGATCACTTCTTATGGTCTTAATCCTAATACCACTAATATTTTCTGTAGATTTATCATACATAATGAAATAAGAATAGACTAAAATTTTGTGATCTACAATAAATACATATGTATACCTAGAAAATTCATTTACAAGAGCATAAAAACATGCTTACCATTTAAAAAAGAAACTATATAAGGTCTACAAAATTACATTTGAACAAAATCTTGGGGTTGAGAAGTTAATATTTGTTTTTTTGTTAGAAATATATTTTTCTTCCATTTCCATTTTTGACATTGGTTACAAATTTTATCTTTTAGAAATTATAGTTTAGGTAGATATTATACTAACACTTTCCTAGTTATATTTATATGGGAAGGAATATCTAAATGGATAAGTCTAATGTAAAAAATACAAGATTCCTTTTAAAATTAAAAAAGGTAGGAAATATTATGAGAAAATAATGTGTCTAAATATACATCCTATAAATTTTCATTTCTAAAAGCCGTAAGCACTAATGAATTTATAGAATAAAATAGATTATAGTCATTATTTTCAAACATCAAATGAAATCCAGCATAACATATCTTGAGATAATAAGAATATTATACATGAAACCATTTACAAATAAAATTTTAGAAATCAAAAGAGTATCAAAATTACTTATTTTCACGAATACAATAATTTTCTCTTAAACATTGACACAAAAAGTGAAAATTACACCATCCAAATTTATTAAATTCATGAAAATTAAATAATCTCTATTTATGTGTCAGGAACATCCACCATACAGGTACTATAAGTTATTAATGAACCATTTCATAGGAGCATCCTATAAAACAAATTTATAGAAAAAATTGATTTTGGTACCAAAATATTATTGGTTCTATAAATTTCAGTTAACAAAGCTTTAGAAACCCATAATTTATTTAATGGTTTCCTATAAGAATTTTTTAATATTTTATAAATATTCACTTTTTAGGTTTAGAATACTAAAAAACAAGGAGAAGAACTAAAACTAGGAATAATATTATTTTTAATAATCCTACTCTTTCTAGGTTGATAGCCAATACGAGTGGGGTATATGGGAGCACATTGTATTCAATTAATTTGAGTAATTTTTTTTCCTTCCATTTTTAAATCCTTCCTAATCATTCTTTATATTTTAATTAAAAAAAATAAAATTTATTATTCTCCTTGAAAATTTGATCATTTTTATCTTTCTCAATACTAATATAAATTTTAATATTAGACATCAAAGTATGACACTTCTTTAAAATAAAGTATTTATACTTAAAATCATTAAGTGTATCCTCCATAATGTTCCAATATTCATAAATATATACATTATTCATGTTTTACTCAATATTTTCATCTCTATAATGATTATAAATATGTACAAGAGAAGCATATAAAACATTGTATACATCAGATGTGTTTTTAAAAAAACACATGTTAGCTCTACCATGATTATCCTTTTAGGATGTGTTTGAATTACTTGATCCATATTTATAAGTAATAAAAGAAACCCAAAAGGGGTTTTGATGGGCCTCGGAACGGCTTCGGCTTTCTCTCCCGCGACTCCTAGGGTTTCCCCTCGGCGCTCCCATTTTCTCCCTCCCCGGACTCCTCGCCCTGTAATGATAGATCTTGAGTGGCCAGGGGAGGGGGGGTTCCTTGTTTCATGTTATCGTTGTGTGATTTTATGTTTTAAGGTTTTATTTTAGCAGTTGACGCTTGAAGATGGCAGATCCGGGGACCTCGCCGCTACCTCTCCCCTCTGGTGGATTTTCTTCGGAGGTCTCGGGTGCTCGCTATGGCGGTCTCTTGGAGGTATCTTCTTGTTGTTGCATTGCACATTTCTTCTTCGTTTCCGGGGGTCTGGTCCTTGGGCGTAAGACCGGATGCACCGACACACTCTACGGAACGTCCAAGGATCTTCTCTCGGGGATGAACGGTTGTGCTGTGGTGGTTTAGCAACTTGTAGAGGTCGTCTTCTGAGCTGCGGTGGTGGAGTGTGCTTGAGAGTCTCTGAGGGCTATCACCGGTGGTTGGAGTGTCTGATGTGCGGTTCCCCATTTTGTTTGTTTGATTTTGTGATTTTCTGTGGATCACATGGTTTTTTTAGTTCCTTGTTTTTGCGATGGAGACGACGGGTCCTCTCCAGCGTTGTATTGGTTTGATATCGACAAAGCTTGCCAGGGATAACAACATTGGTCACTGGTGAATACGATGTCGGGAGCCGGTGAATTGTGCCGGTGGTTCGAGAATGTGCGGCGCGTGATGGTGGTCGGGACGTTGCATGGCTGTCGATTGGCATGCAGGCGGTTGAAGGGTTGACGTGCAGTCTGGATGGTGTGCAGCGCGAGGCTGTCAGCGCTGTCGCAGGATATGCTGGCAGGTGTGAAAAGATTGTGGGCCCGTGAATTTGGCGATGCTCGTGGCTCGAGGCGGTTTACGGGGAATTTGAATTTGATAAGGAAATCTAAAATTTGTATTTCGCTTGAATGTGGTGTTTTGGTGTAATGGGTACCGGCAACCCTTTAAACCGGCTTTAGAAAATGGAAAAAAATGATTGTTGGCATAAGTAATAAAAGTTGCATTCATTGATTTATTTTATCTATTATCCTTTTCATCAGATTTATTTTTTATTTTAGTTTATGAAATTCTGATTTAACCTTCCCTTTCCTCTTGCACTCATAGTAGATTATTTCATTTGATCATCATATTTCTTCCAATCCTTTATCTAGCTTCATATGTTATCATATATACCTTTATAAAATGTTTTCCTAATGACCATAATATTATTGTAATTTTTTTTGAAACCTATAGCCACGTGGTCTTTATCTTGATCACTACCAGCAGGTGTCTCTTCATCCCTTGAATGTTCAGCTTGAATTTTCTTCTTTTGTTTTGAGGTGGTGGATTGAGGGATGAAAATTTTCTCTTTGGGCTATCTCTTCAATATTTACTTTAAGTTCTTCCTCATACATCATTAGTTTTTTTATCACAAACTTAACATGTAACTTTTGTACATTAAACATGTCTCTGATTAACACTATGGTTTTTCTCCATCTATATTAAAGACACCACAATAGGAATGTCAGTTGGTCTTTATCAGAATCTGGTTTCCCCAGTGAATGCATCATATTCATGATCTCATTTAACCTAAGATACATGTCATAAATAGGATCATCAAGTTTCATTTTAAATATTTCATATTTAAAAGTATATGTATTGAAATTAATTTATTTATCCATATATGTTCCTTCTTTAAAAACAACTAAAGTATCCCAAATTCCAAAAGTAGTTATATAAGAAAATATTCTATTGATTTTTTCATCACCCAAATCACAGTAAAAAGCATTCATGGAATTATAATTATTATTATATTTTTCTTTAGTAGGATTATCCCATGTATTCCTACCAATTCATAGATTTCATATTTATGTATAATAGTAGTCCAAATTTCAAAACACATGCTCTCAATATGCATTTTAATTTTAATTTTACTTTGAGAATAATTAGTTCCCTAAAAATAAGGAATTACGTTGGTAGGAGAACCCTTTTTTCTATTATCCAAAAGAAGTAAATTTAGAAATAAAAAATTAATATCTTTATATGAAAACTAAATAATAGTTTAATGAAATATTAAAATCCTTTGGTACCAAATGTTGGTCCGAGCGAGTAACTCATGAAGGGGATAATTTAGATCTCAATAAAATTTCTATTAAATATAATTTATAATAAAACCCACCAATTTAAATAAAATTTCACAATTAATAAAAATATATTATTAATATATGTTTTATCTTTCAAAATATTTCTCACTATGTGATTAGGGATCAATTAAGCAAATATTTGAAATTAATTTAACTTTTAAAATTATCTTACCTAAAGAAAACCTTATATAAAACTGGTTAAGATTAACTATCAAAGTATATTTTTTTACAAATTTAAATAAAATTTAGTTTAGGATGTGAAATAATGAAAACCAAACACAAACACAAAATAGATTGAAAGGGGGTTCAGTCTCAATCTGAGACTCTATCCACTCCTCTTGAAGGTCACCCACTGCCAAGAAGATTATGATAACCAATAACCTGATCCAAAAATTGGATTAGGTATACATATAAAAATACATGGTATCTAAATTAAATTCACTTCCATATTTATACATGGTATGGGAAAGAAAAAAAAATCCACATATGGACCTATTCCATATTTATTGCGGGTATACAGATAAATAGGGTTGAGATAATATTGGGAATTCTCAATTTTAAGTGTAGGAGTCAGTGTGTGTAAATAAATAGGACAA
Source organism: Viscum album (assembly GCA_963277665.1). Classification (NCBI taxonomy): domain Eukaryota; kingdom Viridiplantae; phylum Streptophyta; class Magnoliopsida; order Santalales; family Viscaceae; genus Viscum; species Viscum album. The sequence goes on along the minus strand of OY728155.1, from coordinate 1,102,801,744 downwards.
AACAACATAATGATTGAATTTATAGAAAAAATATAGAAAATAAATAGGGATGAAAAAATTTAGTGATTCTTATTCTGTAATGATTCATTTACTCGAGGTTCCTCAGATTTGGCTTTGTGATGAGATTGAATAAGTTCTATAGAATTTTAAGGAAAAAAGTGACCTGGAATATAATTTTTCTATATTCATGCGGTCTAAAAATATTCTCCATTGAATGGTTTTTTGACATTGATATGTTCCCAACATTCACACTATAATATGTTGATATTAGTTCAATGTATGAGCCTTATAACCAACTATCTCAAGAAAGAGGGATTTCTCAAAAATTTATAGCACTAAAACAAAAAACATCTATTGAATAATAATCATAAAGATTACACAGATCCTCATACAAAAACACATACTTGGTCTTTAAAGGTACTGTGAATGGGTTTAGGAATAAATATTAAATAAACCCACTGCATTAACTCCTATAATCTATACACTGGAAGTATTTAATTAAAATGTAGTAAAACAACAATGGTAGCAAGTTCAGATGGTGGATCATCTCTAATGGAAGAAAAGATATGTGGTAGAAAGTTAACTAAGGAATGATCCTATGGTAGCATTATCCAATGGTATCACACATAGTGGCATTAAAGTTGAACTAATGGTAGCAGGTTTGGAGGTATCATGCCTGAGGATATCTATTTTGGCGATAACACATTTCTGATAGTGACAGAGAGCTGATGGAAGAGAGACTCCAATTTTAGTAGATTTATAGAGGTAGCATAAGTATAGTGTTTTAAAATTCCAATCGAAGTCCAATTTCATTCAATAGTACACTTCTATCAGGGTCATAATATGGCATTTGAAAAGTCACAGTGGTGGAAAATTCTTAGTGCTTCCAAATTACTAGAAGTAGAGAACATCTAGCGGTAACACGAGTCTGGCAGTTGCATACCTAACAATAGTATTATAGATATATAAAAATTATACTAGTGGTGTGACTTTTCAATACTCATCCAATTTTCACCAAATTATTCTTTTATAAAATAATATATTATCATAAAGCATTAAACTCATTAAAAACATAGGAATCATGATTTTTTTGCATTAAAACAAGGATGTTCCAATAAAATAAAATGATTTAGAACCTCACACCAAATAAATATAGTAAAATAAATTCATTATTAACTAATCCCACCATATTAATGGTATAATGGTTCACATTAATAAATAAGTGTCAAGAAATTAAATTTGAGAAAAAAACACCCTACCTTGTTTTCCCTATTAATTGAATTCAATCATAGATTTTGTATAACAAAAAAAATATCTTAATCACCTAATTTGAAATTTTTTTCACATAGATAACATTTTATAAGAAACATTTATAATTATTCTCTATATTTATATTGGTTAGTGTTTTCCAATATTTTGTTGTTGGGGGTAGGAAATCCTGATCATTTTGACCTACGTTTAAAATAGTAGTGTTGTTTTTAGTTCATATCAAAAATTTCATATTTAAAATTTCATTAAAGTTATAATAATTTATGTCTTATAATGATTTTTTATGTTTACATATCCTTTAATGAGTACTTTAGTCTTTATACTTGATCATTAAATCAGTAAAAAACATTTTTAGTGATTATTTGACCTATAAATGGGTTTTCTAAATTAATGAGTTAAAATTTGATGTATATTTTCCAAAACAAAAGATATAATTATTTACATTTTTATATAATATTATTACTATAATTAAGTTTTCATAACCATATATCATATTATATAATAGAATTTTTCAAGTAGGCGGTCAAACTGACCCGAACATGAATATGCCATTCTTAATTGTTGATTTTGAATGTATTTAGTTATAATATCATTACATTAGTAGAATATTGATATCATTCAATTTTTTTTACTATTATATAACACAATTAAAAATTAATTATATGAAGAAGTAACAATCATAAAAATATTATAAAATATGAACTAAGAATTTTCCTTTTAGTATGCCTATTTTAAATGATTTAATTAACAATAATATTTTGATGATAATATAATTAACAGTTTTTTTGTAAAAAAATCCATTCTGAATATGGATCAAGGATGGACAACACCATTTAGGATAACATTTGACCATCATGAGGCTCAAAAATCACTGAAGGGCCCTGCCTTACGAAGCTCCATCGCCAAGACCCTTACTAATGCAAACAGCCTGAAGCTGACTATCTGAAAAGCTCTGAGAATGCCACGAAGTAGTGATGGAAGGATAAATGTGCCAACTATCTCTACAAACCACTAAGAAGTAGTGACATAAGCTACCACAAGTCTGACATATCCATCTTATTTCGTCAAGCATGATTTCATTCACGGTGCACCTTCGAGCATTGTGATCCCATGTACCTATAAATCGGTGAGTAACGCCCACCCCAAAGGATCTATACCCTAAAATAGTTCCTTCTGAGATCCCATTTCAGAAAGCGCCCCTTGCTCTATGAACAAGTGAGAAAATTCGTCACCTATTTTATTTGAGCATCATGAATCACCTTTCCATCTATTCGGATTTACCTTAGCTTCAATTAGGGATTCCCTTTGTGAATCCTCATGGGAATCATGAAGGTAGGAGTCCCTTTTGGGTACTCAATGCTTCATGGAGCATTCATAATTTATGAAGCACCCTATAAACACATGTATACTCCATTCCTTAGCTAGTTTTCAATGCTTTTCAAAGCTCCTCCCTTTGTGGTGACCCCTTTTACCATACTTTATGAAGAATTCCCCTTTGAAAAGATCCTTCTCTTCATGAAGCAACATAGCTTCAAGAGTCCCTTATTTGTGAGGCCTTCTGCTTCATGTTACTCTCTCTTATGCATCCCTCTAGGATCACACAAAGTTATTTCATGGTCCCTTGAGTAGTGTTTCATATTGTATTTCCATACTTTATGCTTCTTAGTATAGGCATCCTAACAGATATTTATTCTACTCATAGCCATGCTAATGTGATCCCCTTAAGTGGCCTTTAATCCACCTCACTATTGTCAGACATTCCTTTTGTATTCCCTTGTCAATGTTCGGGATGATACACTTTATGTATGTCTAAGTGATGAGGAGGGAGTCCTCATCACTTGAGCTGCATGACGTTAAAATTCCAAGCATCCTCAACCCTAACAGATGACATTAAACTATGAGTTTTTACATTCATGGAAGGAATAGGGGGATTTGATGGATAATGGTCATTAGCGCCATCCCTCTCTCTTACCCTTTTGGATTTTTCGACATGCTTGCCACGGGTAGACTCCACGCAAGCCCCGACACACCTCAATAGGGTGTTCCCAATACACAGATCCATATCCTCCTTGTACATTCGAACATCCTCATTATTATTTCCTCTTAGAGTAAGTACAAATATTCATATCCCTAGGCTACTAACCATGTGTAACCCCCACATCATACTTTTTGGTCACACCCTTCATGACACATTCAACTAGTCTTCTATTATTTCTAGTTTCTCATACTAATCTTGAATCATGAGTACTTAGAGTTTAATAGTGACCATGAAATCCTTTCTCAGATGCTAACCATGCATTATACCCATCCCCACCATACCAAAACTATGTAATATTTGACCCCTTCCTTCAATACAAGGTATGTAGGAAACCTCCACATGGTTCAATCCCGACACCGTAATTTTCACGTCGGTTCCCCTTTGTCCAAAATAATGTTAAACTATATTCCCCTCCAAACTATGTGAGTTTTTAATCCTATCCCCCGGGGTATGTGGTAATCCTATTTGAGGTCCAATCCTAACCAATGGTAAACTCTATTATTTTTCGTAAATATGTACCCTCCTGATGTGATACATGCACTTTTTTTAGGATCTATCTCCCAGATCCACCTCCTTGGTGTGCTCTGATCCCCAAGGGTAGCTAACTATGAATAATCCCCACACAAACCATACTAATCCAACCAAAATTACCCCACTTTTTATGGTATATTACCAATGTGTATGCCCTGAGATTCTTTGGGTCACTATTCTTTATGTGTACCCCGATTCTATACCCCATTCCTGAACTACATGGAATTTGATTCTTGACCATTGGGATATATAGGAAGAATGTTTCAAAGTTTTTTCCCATGATCCATGTCCCATCCTATTATTTATGTAATACTTTATGTATCTAGAAGATCATTCCCCAACCTAGATGTTCTATATCCTCTAGGACCCTATCCATGTGCTCAATTCTCACAAGTTTCCTCCTCAGGCATCTCATCACCCCATCAGAACTATGTGGGATTTTATCCATGCCTTCAACATAGGGTATGTAGGAAACCATTCTAATGTTCAATCCTAGCATAGTCATTTTCATGTTAATTCACTTTCATCCCACATGATGTTAAAATGTATGCCCCTCCAAACTATACAGGTTCTGATTCCCAGTCACTATGGTAGGTAGGAAGCCTCTTTGAGGTCTAATCCCAACCAATGGTAAACTATTGTACTCCCTCATAGGGATGTACCCTCCTAATGTGATACATTCCATTTTTGGGACACATATCCTAGATCTACCTCCCTAAGATGTTCTAATCCCCCCGGGTAGCTAAATATGCATAATCCCCACACAACCCATAATCCTCAAACCAAGAGTTCCCTTCTTATGATGGGATACTGACCATGCATAATCCTAGATCATCTCTTTGAGTCGTTATCCTTTTTTTTACTCCATAATTCTATGCTTCATACTAGAAATATGTGTAATTGTATCCCTGCCTTCAACAAAGGATATATAGGAAACCTCCTCAAAATTCAAGCCCAAAACTATCATGTTCAGGTCGATTCCATCTCATCAATCTTCACCCTTTGACACTTGATCCATATCTATCTTGGTTTTACCTGGGATGCTACATCCCAGTGAACTCATGCCTCTATATGGGTATCTCACCACGCTTAATCCCCAACCATATGATCCACCACCTTACCCTTATCCAGGTATGTTTACATCTTCATTTCCTTTTTCCGCACCTGGGAAACTAATAATGATTAAGACCCAAATCACCATTTTGAACTACACAGGTTTTGATCATAGTCATCTACATAAGGTATATAGGATGGATCCATGATGTTAAATCCCATCCAACATCAAACCATGGTGTCCTATTTTATAGGACTCACCTTCTCTGATCCACCCTATGTGGTGTTCATATCTGCCTTCATGGTGTGAAACCTTCCATTTTTGGGACATTCAATTAAATGTCCATCCCCATTGTTCATTCGAATCCATCCATTCGATAAACCTTCAAGGTGATCACTCTTAGGGACCAACTTGTTTGATCCCCTATTTTTAGTGTTTTGACTAGTCATATCAATATCCGTAAGACGTTAAAATCACAGTACAACTCATGTTAAACATAATAAGATGAAGAAAACCTTAGATAAATGCCTCTTGCATAAGATTCCCTATATTTGATATGGGATGCCTCGGGCTTCCGTGCCCATGAGAAGCCCTATAATAAGGGATAATTCAGGCATACCAAGGTTCCAATGTTCATATATGCTAGCAATGCCCATTGTGACTAATTCCTTATCAAAAGGTTTCTGCCATGACTTGACCATTTGGAATGTCCTAATAGAAGTAGTCTAATTAACCTGTTTCCATAAAGGTATGGAATTAGGAAGGGTTTCATGAACAATGTATTAATCTTTAAGGTAGAACGAAACTAGGTTCTTATTTATTAGGAGGAAACCATGGAAGGATAGATGATATACCATCATACCATTTCTATCAAGAAGAAGATCTTGTCAAAGACGTGATGAACGTAATCCTCCTTTTGAAAGTTTGAACGCAGTGTATAATGAGAATCTAGTGAGTATTAGACACGCCTAGGGTGGTACATTCTAGTGAAGACATCAGAAACATAAATTTGAACTTGATGTAAATATTTTCTCTTTCAACAATGGGGATTAATAACGTTCAAGTCATCAGTTGATAAGCTTGTCACCATATCCAACAATCCAGTACCAGGTCCTGCTATGAAAATAGAGGGACTGTCATGGAACTCACCTGAATTTGGGGCAGTTAATCATTGGGAATTCTGATATGCGACATCCTCAGCATGGATCTTTCTATCCAGCCATGGAAGACTGAGTGATGTTGGTTCACTTTGAACTTCTTTCCTATAGTTTATGCTAATATCTTAATCTTCTTGCACTACAGGAACCAAGCTATAGTAACCCTGTAATTTCCCACCCATGGATTTTGGGGTAATGGAAATGCTAATGTGGAAATCACTCATAGTTCAACCTCCGCCATGACAACATCCAAAACCATGACTACCAGGTGCCCACACCCCATATCACCCTCAATGTTTATCTAGAGTAGGGTGATTCACACTCTTATTAAACAATGCGTACAGGAATGGGTCATTCCAACAAGGGATATAGCCCACCAAGATCTGGAGGCTTATGTGCCTTGTCATCACCACCAAACCCAAGACCCGCACAAGGAGCCACTACTACCCACTATGAAATTCAGTCATTTTAGGTGCCTCTCCCCAGAACACTCCCATGACTTACTCCCCTATGTTGAAAATATGAGTGGTGTTAGAGTCATCCTATCTATGACCATTGTATAAGAGCTGGAAAGGAGGGATCCCTATAGGTTTCATCAACACCACCATCTAGTCCCCTAGGCTGAGGAATATGTGGCTTATAACCATGCACCATCATCCGCAGTTTGACTAACTTGATGTCAACATCATGCATAGACTCCGGAAGTCTCCCATCAAAGGGCATCATCATCTACTTATTTAGTAACCCATGAAACCATGGACACATACTATTATCTCCCTATTATTACAGATCAGGTTCATGTCTATGTCTGATTGGGATTGAGACCCCAATCACACAATGGGAAAGTTGGGATGACTCTTCCAGTCATCAGCTTGAACATCAGCCTTCATGAGAAAACATGTGATGTTGAGATCCTATATGGAGGTCCTCCCTATACCATCTCTATTCCAAGTGGAGGACCTCCTCGTATTGATAAATGTACAACATGAAGGTCCTCCCCATGCCCATGATCTCAGTTATAGAGATTCTCCCCATATTTCTAGTTATCAAAATGGAGTTCCTCCATGACTCATCACTAATCAGTATATAGGTCATCCATGTGTCTAGTTTGATCAGTATGATGGCCCACCTTATACCGCCACTTCCAATCAGTGTGGAGTTCCTTCCCATGCCACATGTGTCTAACATTAAGGCCATCCCCATGTCCTTACTAGTTCTAGAGGAGTCCCTCCCTTCTTTAGTAATTACAAAAAATTGAGATCCTCACATGCATCCAGCAGAGAGCATGGATTTCATCCCCATACCCAATTTCTCCCATATAGAGGTCCTCCACGTGTTATATTTGACTTATTATTGGTTTCTCCTCTCACCCCAACACACCCAATATAAGTTCCTCCCTACTCTCTCACCCAAAATGGAGGTCCTCCCCTTGTTCCTACCAGCTTTGCCGGAGGTCCCCCCCTATTCTAGAACCAACCCACATAGGGTTAGTCCCCACGTATATGATCTCACATTCACTAAAAAATAGTCCTATGGAAGGAGGGATAACCGTTTTCACTGAGAGAAGAATCCTAAGAATCACAAGATCATTTTTAATCCTGTCTGCTTTTCAGATTCTGATGTAGAGTGTGATTTAATGAGGGAACCTTCAACCCGATCCTTAATATTAGGGTCTAGGGTTGGAACTTGGTGTGTCATATTTTTTCCTTTTAGAATGTTAAATCCACCAGATACTTGAGGCCCTCCATAGGTACTTACAGGACGATGAATATTTGGATCCTTTTCAGGGTCTTTTTTTGAAATACTCTCTATCATCACCATAATCACTCTATACCTCGACAAAAGATTATGAAGAGTTGTTATTGGGGCCGGTAGATGATGAGAAACCCCTAGAATCATAAATATAAGACACCAACTATGCACATGACGTGATGTTCTACACTCCATTCTACAAGATTTTGATGATGTGGTCGGTATCGCCTCTGAGAGATGAACGTGTATATAGTGGATTGTTAGCCTGTACAATGTTCCTTCCAATGGACAGTCCTCCAACATAGCAGTCCATATTAGTATCATTACTAGTTCCTTATCCCCCCTATTTAAGAAATGGGGCAATCAAGGGCTAGATACTGCCTCTAAAAAATGGATCTTGTGGGACATTTTCGTAGCATACCATATTCCTGAGATGTTTTGGGTGATCTCTAATTTAGACATAGGAATTCCAGAACCACTCACCCAGGATGAATTCGTATGTTTCTAAAGAACCCTGGAAATGATGTACTTCTATCTCCATCATCATTAGTTGTATTATCCAAAAAACCCCAGAACATTATGACGACATCAGCTAACAAATCCTCCTGGTCGAGTTATCCATTCTTCTTATGGATCAACACCCTGCATCAACCGATTATCATAAGGATCTTCCGCAACGATGTGTTCAGAGCTTTAATGTGATACACCAAGTTATTTAGGAGGTGTATCTACATGTCTACATATATAGATAGGGATAATATGTTTCCCTTAATTTTAGTCCAATCCCTCCACAACAAGGCTTAACCGACAATATTGAGGATGTTCCTCCTGGAATCGTCATAGTAAACATCATATTCCCAGAGATATACCCAAAATGAGGCATTGGTGTAGGTTCTAGAGAGGATGAAAAACCCTATGGGGTATCCCAACATAAAACAGACCCTGTAGGAATATATACTCATTAGTAGAGACAATTTCTTGGCCTTGGAGACCCATTGAATCATTGCCTCATGGTTGGGACCCCAAAAGGGTAGAGAACATAATTGGATCGTCAAGAACACTAAACCATATAGATCAATGTAGAAGATGGAAGATGATACTAATAAGGCCACTCTACATAATAATATTTAAGAAAATAATAAAACTATTGAAGATATCCTTGCCAAGAACCTTGTAGAAGGCCGACTAGACTATGGTGATTCATAGTATGATCCCAACCATCCTCTATCGGGGAAGCTGGGGAAGGTACCAATTCACCCGTGAAAGTTTACCTTATTTATCTCAAAAAACCTACATATCACAAATAGATAGATTCTGAAGCTTATGGAAATATTCCATGGTATGTATCACCAAATCCACTTGATCTATGCGAGAATATTCTCCTAGAACTGGCTCTGAAGGCTATTCCTCCAACAACCCCTCACACTGCTCTATAGACCATCCCTCTAATAGCTCCTCAGGTCATTCCAACAGCTGATCCATGAGCCATTAGGCCTACCTATGATGTTTAAGAACCCTCCAATGCACTGGTAGTCACTATTACTCCCCATGATAGGAACCCTTTCCAGGATGATCTAATGACCCATCCCATCACTTGGCTCAAGGCCCTTGAAAACTGAAAAGTGGCTATCCCACCAAATGGAAATCCACTTCTGGAATGGGTGTATGATATTTCAGCACCCCTAGGCTTCAATAATCCTAATTTCTCCACCTTCAGTGGGATGGGTGACCCCTGCAGCATCTGGACCACTTTATCTCAAGGTGTGGAACCATGCTGGGAACTCCATCGCAGTAGGAGGGTGCCAACATCATGTGCTTTGTATAGACACTGGCAGGCCCCACGTTTTTCCGATACAACCATCTACTCATCATTTCCATACCTAGTTGAGAATATCTTAGAATCAAATTTATATATGAGTTTATCTCCACAACATGGAATACTGGTATCACTGACATCTTCAAGTTCAAGCAAATTCCAAATGAGTGTGTTGTAGACTAGGTTTCTAGGTGGATGCGACTCATATACTCCCTCAATATGTAGTTCAATCAAGAGTAGCTATTGAAAATTTGTGTGGGGAATGTGAATACTAAAATGATTACATATCTTATCACTCCAAACTTCTTAGGTGGATTTAGGTATTTTTTGAACAAGGATTAGCACATGGAGGAGGGCTTGCAGCAAGTTAATCAAGCTTGATCATTGCCTCCCATGGCTCCTGCAAGAAGAAAAGCTAAGGCAGAGACCGACCTCATTGCAAAGGTAGAGGGAACCAGAACACTAGATTTTTTTTGGAATACCCTCCTTTATAGAATCATTGAGTTCCACAACCATAGGTCCAGCTTCAGGCTCCACACTACCTGCCTCAAAATCGGGAGGCACCACCCCATCAACCACTATCACCCATGCGATATAATTTGATTTAACCATCTCAATAGAATCTAGCCCCTCATCAAGGTTAGGCTCTGAGAGTCCCTTTCCCAAAAAGGGGATATTGGGAATACTATTTTTATGAGGATCGAGTTACTGGTTATTTATGGAGTGCCTTAGACCAAGGGATCTTAAAGGTTTCAAACTGCAGAAGACCCAAAAAGTTTGACCTCATTGATCATCCAAATTACTGTGCTATCACTGATTCATTGGAAATACCCTCCAAAAGTTATATGTATTCATGGAATGGATCAAGGACTAGGTAGAAAACAACATATTCTGGTTGGGTCCTACCCTGGAACATGTAGTGTATGTTTTTGCAAAGCTTGATAGCGATAGTGAGGGGGAATGACAAAAGGTCTCCATCCATGGGTCTTATAAGTATGATGACTGGATTGATCACAATGTAGTCTCTTGCACTCAGGGTATCATCTATACATGTTTGAACCAGCCTAATTCCTCCAAGGTCACCATGCCTCCTCCAACTACCGCTTCTATATCCGTATCTCAACCTTCTACCTCTCGAAAGGGAATGTGTTGAAAGTCCAAGGGAAAGAAAATCCCCCTCTGATGTTGAAGCCATCTCACATGCTTTGATACTTCATGACCCCATAGATGGTAGTCACCCCCAGTATCCACCTATCATTTAATTATTCTTCAAGTGATGATCTGGAGTATTACATAGTGAATACTATCGAGTTAGTGGACCCATAAATGGTTCCCGATGATGAGGAGCACCAAGAAGATCCTGTTAATATCCCCAGTCAATTCTATCATCGATGAAGCTGGGGATACATGAATAATTAGAATGCATCAGCTAGTAATTTAAGAAAATACCTGCACTCCACCATAACCAAACAACAAGCTCGTCATAGAGATCATCATTCACAGTCCTCTCATCCGGTGTCATTAGATTCGTTCCTACCTCTGTTTATGCTACTTCATTAGGTAGATCCACCATGATCACAATATGATCAATTGTGCACAGTGGTGGCTAGACCTAAGTCATCCAATAGTCATCCAAAAGTCATTTTTTATGGTTCATCTAGTGATAAATGAGATATTCCCAGCATCAGCTAGAACCTGCTGGTTCAACCAGTAGTATTCTTCATACCAACTGCCACATATCAACCACCAACCAAAAGAAATGTGATTATACCATGGAAGTATGATGTGATCATGAACCTTTCCAGCATCCCATTAAATATCTTGATCCTTGAGGCTCTTTGCCTATCTGAATATATGCATAAATATCTCAGAGTCTTTGAGAAGACCCCTCTATATTGAAACAGTGGTAGCAGCTTCAGATGACTTCCATGCTAAGGAAGCCAAGAGTGAAGAATGTTAGGACATCATCTCATTCTCAGGAGAAGATGAAGGTTGGCCCATTAGGGTCACATTCTACAGTTATGAATCACTGGATAGTTTAATGACATAGAGGTCTGATGCTATCTTCTCAACCTAGGTTTTGGGATCAATCTCCACCCAACATAGAAAAACCTAAAACTAGGGAAGAATATATAAGATCTAAGTCCCTATTACCTAAAGATTAAAGGTTATGATAGGAAAGAACCGACCCGGCTCAACACGATCCACCTAAAGTCCCAATTCAGTGATCTGATTTCCAACACTGAATTTATGGTCATTTCGTAGGACACTGCCTATAATTCACTGATGGGTAGGCCCTATCTCCATCTAAACATAACAGTTCCTTTATAATATCATCAAGGAATCATGTACTCCATAAATGGTCGAGTGGGCATGATCCAAGGTGATGCATCTCCCTTGGAATCTTTTGAAGTCTGCTACCCATATGTCCAATATTATAGAAGTATGAAAAAACAGTTTCATGCCAACTAGATCGCGTACACATCCATTTTTGCCGACCCATGGAAGGTTATGGACGGCGCCTTTTTCCTACTAATTCACCAATTGGAGGCCACAACCCCAGACTTGGTACATAACTTTATCATCTCATGATAGATTGAGAAGTGGATTCCTAGGTACATGAATCACCAGAATATTAGTTTTATAATCCTACATGAGTTGGTCTCGATTGATACCAGAGCCCATTACCCCTTTAAGGTATTAGGATGTTCACCCCATGAAAATTGCAATACACCATACTTGCTTATTTTTCCAGGATGGGTTAAACCAACTCAATCGAAATCACCAATACTACTTTGATATTATCAAGAATGGACCCCTGGGTTGATGGTTGGATGAAATTGGATTGAAAGATTTTTTGACAATGGTTTTAGACATGTAGAAGTCTCCCAATGAATATTACACCGCTGATCAAGATAGAACTAGAATTATGTCAAGATCATCCAACTCAGAAGAGATTCCCCCGAAAATGATCCTCTTAATGTGGATGATGAAGAATATTTAGAGGTCACTCATCCCACATTTTAAAAATGTGTTTCTACCCTCATCAAGGAGTTGGTATAGGTGAATATCTATACCAAAGAAGATCCAAGACAAAAAATGATCAGTCTAGCTATCCCCGTGGAAGAGAAACAACATTATGTGGATTTACTAAACCACCATTGGGATGTATTTTTATAGAGCTATGAACAGATTCCAGGACAAGATCTTGAGGTTGTTGTCCAGTGTCTCAATCTCCTGGTAAGTCATAGTGGGTTCAAACAACCTCCCATAAATATTCACCCCCTCAGGGTGCCATGGTCGAGGATAAAGTTGATAAGATCATCAAATCTAGCATCATTAGGTAAGTATAGTACCCCTGATGGTTATAAAATATTGTTCACTTCAGGTAAAATAAGTTATATATTAGATTCTATATTTACTTTTGTGATCTTAACCACCACTGTCTGAAGGAAGATTTTCCCCTTCTCATGACAGAGTTATTGATCGACGCTACTACTAGATTCCAAGATCTCTCCTTTATGGATGGTTATTCTAGATATAATTAGATCTAAATGGCCCATAAGGAAGATGAATCCATTGCCTTTGGAGCACCATATTTTATTTTTTGTTACCATGTAATTCCTTTCAGTTTGAATAATGTAGGAGCCACCTATGAGCATTCTATGAACTTCATATTTAAACCAATACTCAGAACATTGGTGGAATGATACATGGATGATTTGGTGTTCAAATCCCACCAGTTTCATGACCACCTCATAGATCTTGAGAAAGTGTTCGGTTTTCTCCACTACCACCTTTTCAAGATGAACACCTTGATGTGTGCCTTCAGGGTTACCTATGGAAAGTTTCTTGAATTTTCTTCCATTATAGAGGCATCTGGATCGATCGAGAGAAGATCGAGGCCATCATTCAGAAGCCTCCTTTTAGAAACCTTCGAGAACACCGAGGCTTCCATTTCCACATAGCCTACATATGCCGAGTCATGGGAAATCTAGATATCATGTGTATGACCTTCTCCATAATCATAAATAAAGGTGTCGTCTACTAATGGGATGAAGCCACCTTCTCTATAGCTTCCTATTATGATGCCACCCATCTCTATCATGTCACTCTTCCTCTATGTGACAACCCTAGAATGATCCCTCGATTCGATTATCACCCAGAAGAATAATTAAGGGACATAAAATAGTTTATAATTTCTTAGTCACATGCTCCTCGACATAGAGACATGGTATTTCACTATATTGAAGAGCTGCCTTGTGCTATTTCTCATAGTACAGAATTTGAGACACCATCTACAGCATAATGAGACACAGTTGGTATCCTATGTGGATCCGTTAAAGTATATTCTGAACCCATTATATGGACAGGACATCTAGCCCAGTGGGTAGTGATCCTATAATAGTTCGACATCAGGTTAATACTGCATAAAGTTGTTAAGTGTCAAAAATTTTCAGACTTCCTTGCCACCCATCCATCTCCCTCATAGGAGTCTCTAGATCATGAAATTATAGATGAGGACATTCTATTAGTGGATTGGGGATTGCCGTGTTGGAAGATGCACTTCGATGGTACTTCCTGAATCCAAAAAATAGAGGGCTCAATGACCCTAGACTCAACAGAGTATTTCTTGGCATCGTCTTCATCATGCATACATAGGATATTTTTTCCTATTTTTTCATGTTGTCTTAAGGGTTCACTAATAATGAGCCAAAGTATCAGGCCCACATCACTAGTATAAAGATAGCCCTCAAGATTTATGTTCTCCAAATACATGTGAAGGGGGACTCCATACTAGTTATCAATCAGATCAATGATGATTATGTCATCAGGAAGCTAGATCTTGTGGCTCAGTTAGAGTGCTCTTGACAACTGATAGCCCAAGTCCGTTCTTGGCCTGAGGTCATTCAAGTTACTCGAACACAGAATGGTTTAGCCGATGCCTTGGAAAACTTTTTTGTGTCTCTCAAAGAACCATAATAGGTTTATTTGATCATCTATATGGATCATTGAAAGATCATTTCTCCCGTCAGTCCAGATCATGATGATAGACAGTAGGTAAGTCACCTTACCGTCGATGCCTCCACACCAGGACCTCCATGTCCCCATACCATATTAAAAAAGACCTCTGATTGGATGAAGTTATCCTCCATTGCATTAACAAAGATGTGATTCCTCATGTTATACAGGAAGAACATGAAGGTTCTTATAGAGAACATCAGGTAGGGTCAAAACTGTCCCACAGGATCCAAAGGATGGGATACTTCTTGTACACCATGGTTCATGATTATATTGAGTTCTGAAAGAGGTTTCATGCATGTAAGATCCACGATATTTTTAGTGCATCAACCACTATATCCTCTCTATACTACCATATACTCTTGGCACCTTATGTTCTAGTGGATCGATGTTGTGGGACTATATCCACATGAAACAACTCACCTATGTAGGTTCATTCTGACCACAAAAGATTTCCTCCACAAGTGGGAAGAATTGATTCCACTAAATGAAGTAAATGCTCTTACCACCATCTATTTCATGAGATCCAACATCATCTATTGATTCAAGGTCCCTCATGATTTCCTCACCGATAACAACACCAACATTCAAGCATATAAGTTGATGATGTTTTATGCCAAGAACCACATCCAGTCCAACCATATGTATCGTTATCACCCATAAGAAAATTGGTGAATCGAGGCATTCAACAAGACCCTATATAACATTTTACAAATAATGGTTGGAAAAAACAAGAAGAGTTGGCTGGACATGCACTCCAACACTCTCTGGTCTTACTGGATGATAAATTTCAATTCCACACAAGTGACCTTATATTCCCTGGTGTATAGGATATAAGAAGTCTACCCATAGAGATTTAGTTTCCATAACTCCATATAGCTTTCCATGATCATAAGATGTTACAAAATGCAACAAAATTATATCTAGGTGAGTTGGAATCCCTTGATGAGAATAGGATCCAGGCCTTGCACAATATAGAGAGGAATCCAAATAAGATATCCAATACTTTCAATAAAAAATTTCATCTATGTTCCTTCCTCCAGGTTGAAATAGTATTGGATCTGATGACACTAATGATTCCCAACAGGAAGCCACCAAATTCAGAACCCAAATGGGAGGGATCTTATATAAACCACAAGGATTACCCCAATGAAACATACTCTTTGGTCACCAAGGATAATGAGTGAATTACTCCACCCAAAAATGATAAATTCCTCAAGAAATACTTCACATGAGGACCCCATTCGTCTAGGGTGTAGGGAAAAAAACAACCCAACATCACCATCCCACATGATGTTAAACTGTACCCATGTCCTTACCACATGATATTAAACAACATGACATTCAAGAACATTTCATGGCTTGATTCGAACCCTCATAAGATATATAAGAATTCCTAGAAATGTTTTCTTAGGGACCATCCATGGTTCAATACCCCCATTCATATGGGAGGATACCTGGTTTAGTATAAGACCTCCTTTGTTCTCATTCACGTCAGATCACATCACCATGCTATTTGTCCCATTAGAAAAGCATCATTTTACTTATCTTACATGGAATTAAACTACAATCTCATCCCACATGACATTAAACTATTGTGTCCTTACCGTATGATGTTGAACTACATTTTATTCTCTATCTGGGCTGCAAGGCATAAAACTACCCAACATCATTATCCCACATGAAATTAATCATCTTCAGTTTTCCTGCATGATTTTATACTACAAACCCCATTTTCGTTTTGTTACCTCCTACATGATGTTAAACTGCAAGTCCCTTTTCCATGAATGACATTAAACTACTCATTCATCCTTAACGCATGATGTTAAACTACCTGAAATTCAAGAATTGCATATGTCTTGATTCCCATCCTTACAGGATACATAAAAACACCCAAACCTTTTCTCCTCTTGTCCATCCCTCGGAACCATAAATATTACTATATCTCAAACCTCTTGTTCAATATATTGACTTTTAGGATCACATGGTTTGGTGGGGAATTCAATTATTCTCATTCACACTTGTTTTTCCAGTAATGCATCATGTATCCCATTTAGAGACCTCCCCCATCACCTATGTCCTTACCACATGACATTAAAATTCATGAATCTTAATGAACTATTTATGGTTTGATTACCATCCTAATGAAATACATAGGAACACCTGGACATTTCACCTGCAAGTCCAACCCCAGGTTCCTTGACCTCTTCTGCCCTTTTTGTTCTTACATGGGCAGATTTCTACGACCTTAAACTAAGATCCCTCCAATACCACTTGAAGTTAAACTTTTGTGTCCCAAATACAAGGCATTAAACTATATAACATTTGTAGTCCCGTATGAATGACCTTAAATGGGAATTGATCCATTTTTCCTACATGAAATTAAACTTCTACTACGTCCATACCACATGACATTAAACTCGACAACATTAAACAACTATGTATGGATTGATTAACATCCTTATGGTATATATAAGAATGCCCAGAAATTTTGTCTTTGGGTCCATCCCAAAGTTGATCCCTTTCGCCCCCTTGACCCATGGTTCCTTATAGGATCACGTGGTGTGGTGTGGGCTTCTATTTCCCGCATTCATGTTGGGTTTTAAATAGTCACACCATGTTCCTCTCATAGGAACATTTCTCTACCACCGTCATCTATACCGTATGAAGTTAAACTTCATGGGTCTTCAAGAACTACATATGGCTTGATTCCCATCCTTATGCGATACATAAGAATGCCCAAAATTTTTGCCTTCAGGTCCAGCCCCAGGTACATCAATAAATTTTTCCTCTTTCCCCACTCATATTCTCAAGTCATCATCCATAGTTGAATCCCATGACCACTATCTTTCCTCATTAATGTGCTCTTATGCATTGTGGTATGAGAATTAGAATATTGTATTCTACATTGACATTATCTCATTACACCACCACACTTTTCATGCCTTTTGTTTGGATCTCCCTATTATTTCACATCCAAATGACCCACAAAAGATATGGATTCCCATCCTTAAGGTTCACCTAACATTATGGGATAATGTCCCAGAGGATCTTGAATGACATATTGAGACAAGTTCTGCCCGCATTTCAAATACAGTCTACAACCGACCCTCAGTTGTTTGTTCACATCCCAGACCACACGATATGGATACTATGTTTCAAATATGGTCAATACATATCCAACATCATTACACCAATACAATTTCATCCAAAATTTTGGTCTCATGATTCATGTTTATTCTCACATCCTAATGTCCGGATTAAATTTCAATACTCTTGGTGCCATCCTTTTGTGCACCTTTACACATTGAGTGGGAGGACCAGTGTCATGGGGTGTTCCTTGAATCCACACATTCATTCCCATATTATATGATTTTGTATGTCTTAGAGATATTATATTCCCCTTCTGTCACAAACTGAGCATGGATAATGTGGGATTAGGGGTTCTTGATAAGGTTTATACTTGCATGGAAGAGTCACACACCCTATAGTCTGAACTCTATGACCATAAACATGGACTTCAAGTCCCAAAGTTCAGGCATCAAGGATTAAAACATTATACATGTTCTCTCAAGAATTTATAATGCGGTTCAAACCTCTTTGGTCCACATTTTTGTTGGGTTTCTTTATAACACCATGTTACATGTTTTCTCTTTGGAAATACCATTTTCATAGTCCAAACTCTATGACCTTAAACTAGGAGGATACGTCCTATGAATGTGTGGTGTGGTGTGGAATTATTTTTTCCTCATTCATGTCATCTTACCTTCTTGTGTGGTACTATGTATTCCCACATTGGAGGTAT
Source organism: Viscum album (assembly GCA_963277665.1). Lineage (NCBI taxonomy): Eukaryota > Viridiplantae > Streptophyta > Magnoliopsida > Santalales > Viscaceae > Viscum > Viscum album. The sequence goes on along the minus strand of OY728155.1, from coordinate 1,102,783,300 downwards.
CACTTCATGGTCTAAATATTATGACCATTATCTATGTGTGGGTTTCTCCCCTAAGAATGCGTGATGAAATGAGATCCTCTTTAGTCCTTATTGACATCAGGTTACATTATTTACCCACCACTATACATTCCCTCCTCAGGACAGTATAAAATCTTTAACCTTAAACTAATATCTTTAGTGTCCAAGTTTCATGAAATTAAACTGCATAACATCCTCTATTTCCCTCATTTTAGATGATATTTATACTTTAGCATTGGCCATTTTCTATTCCTTCCTTCTAGAAATACGTATGGATTAATTATCATCTCTATGAGATATGTACGAATTCTCAGACCCTTCATTCGTGGTCTATCCATCATCCCTTCAATATGTGTGTCTTACTGATTTGGGTTCTTCTAGGAGTATGTGGGTGTTATTGAGCCCCTTTGGTTCTCATTCATGTTAGTTTTACAATAGTCACACCGTGTACCTCCCTTGAGAGTACTCCTCCCATCATTTTTCCTTACCGCATAATATTAAACTGCATTGTCACCGTCCACACTTCACACACCCCCTTTGTGTGTCCACCACCATTAACATCCAAAATACTTCAAACAGGTATGGATACTCATACTTAAGTCTCACATACCATTCTGGGCTAACACCGTAGAGGATCTCAATCAAAATTTTGAGACATGTAACACATTGCGAACATGGTCAGAGACTAAACCTAATTTTTCCCCATTCTAGTTACATGATATGGATACCGTCTTTTGAATATGGTCATCATTTATCCTCCATAATTACACCTCCTTCATCATGTTCCAAATATTTTGTGCTTTGATTCATATTTTCCTTCCCCTCTATTCTCCAACACCCCTGGTGTTATCCCTCCATACATCCACGTACGTCGAGTAGGGATGTTAACCTGGTGTGTATTTTCCCTCCCAAAATATCTCTTTCATTTTTATACACTCTCATGTGATTGGTAAATCCTAACATCACCCCTTTTTTGCCACACCGAGCATGGATCATGTGAGATTAAGAGTTTTGGTAGGGTAATAACTACATGTAGGACTATGCTACCATATGGTATGATCTCTTGACCTTAAAATAAGATCTATTTCATCCAGTCCATATGATGTTAAACTATACCACCTTGTCCCACATGACATTAAATTGTAGAGTCCTTACCATACAACATTAATGTGCATAGACCGGTCCTATCATAAGACCTTAAACTAGGATGCCATCATCCTAGATAGACGAAAACAATCACCACATTTTGATGATCTCACTTGATAGGGAACCACCTTCGACACTAGTTATCCACCATGTCATTTTCAAGGCCAATATATGTGTTGATTCCTATAGTGACCCCATGAATTTTCAACCTATACTAGTTGTTAAAAAACAAATGATACACTGACAAAATAAAAAAAAGATATCAGATGCCTCATTTTCTCTCTACATGGGTTAGACCCACACAACAAAAGTTCCCCAAGAACTATGCATGAATTTATTATAATATATACCAAATGCCTCTTTTTTGAAATGGTGGTGTAATTTCATGAGTGTTGGACTCCATTCAAACAACTCATCACTCCATACCCATACTTTTTATTCCATTTATTGGATCCTTATCCCCTTCCACATATGAAGGATCCCCCTAATGGCCTGGTCCCATTCCATTTTGGATCATCTATCCTAATGGGCCAATATTCTAGAAGACATCAGAGGATATTTTGAATTGTGGATCATGTTTTCAAAACACAGTCAATGATTGGACATCATTTATTTGTCCCTATTTTTTTCTAACATGATTTGGATATTGCATTTCAAACATGATAAATAATTATCCCCTATCGCCATGCCACCATCACATTTTTTTATGTATTTTCAGTTCCATGATTCACACTTATCATTCCCCTTTGTTCATATTGGTACTAACACCCCTGGAAATATCCTACTCATGTACTAGAAATGTGTTGGGAAAGGTAAGATGAATGCACGAAGAATCATATTATATAGTCACATATCCCTCTCTCTCATCCTGAATACATCTAGTGGCCACTCATAAAATAGAATACCCCGAATATTCAATTATTAGCCAGCACTCTCATATCCAAAGTCAATGATTATGTGGTCATACCATGTTTATCACACTGGATATAACCCATGTGGGATTAAATATTGATTACTAAATGTTTTGAAGATATAATTGAGATGTAGTGATTAAAGAATGAAAAATTTCCATGCACATAGTATAAATAATCATGAAATAATTAAACATTTTTGTGAGTTTGGGAAAACATCATTCCTATGGATTTTCCCCTTCGATGAGTGTCTCATCTCCACCTCTCTTTGGTGTGTGGAAACCAAGATTTCTTCTCATCACCTAAGCTCCTTTCCATCCTCATTGTTCATGGGGGGAAGTTCATTATCCATAATTCGTAATCGATCCTACTCAGTCTAGATGTTGGACACTTCTTGATATGCTCACTTAAGATGCTCTTTGGCATCAGCCAACTGGACCCGTAGTCGTGATACAAATTCAGAGTAGGTGTTGGTGAAAGAAGTTATCTCGTTCACCCGTATTTCTTAGAACTAGATCTCTTGTTGAGTCTCCATATTATTTTAGATGTTTAAATACTTCTTATACTACTAGGAAACACTGAAGATATGGTCTTTCTTCCATATCTTCTTAGTAAGGTAATCTAAGATGAGCATATGTGAACCTCATGAATCTACCTCTCCCACACATAGCTCTCAAAACCTAAGATGAAGAGTTCACATAAATATTATCCAATCTTGTTGAGAAATGTTTTCAATGAAGCGCTTGAACTATTTCCATGAATGGTGATGGATAGCTCGATTATCCCCCACATTATAGGCTGATCCATCCAGCTCCTTCAGGTTAGAAAATTCATACTATGGGAACAAGTCTAGGAGTTCGCCAATGGGATCTTCCTCTAGTTTGATATCAGAATGGATGGGTTCTATATCATGTGGTTGATCTTAATCACTGGATTCCACCTTCTTATGTTCAGGTTCCAACCCATTATTAGTTCTACCAACAATTGTGATCACTATGGTCTTGTTAGCATGGGTGCCTGATTCTATGTCGATCAAAGTTCCCCTAAGGAAAGGTGCTCTGGGACCCCTAACGATCATCATTAACTATACGACCTCTACTTGAAGGAATATTTAGACATAGGTGATGTTAGTTTACCTATTTGGGTAGACTATATTTATGAATATGTGGGGAAGGAGACCTACAATGATCCAATAGTTGCTTGTTCCCTCATATTTTTACTGTTGGGACACCAGGATGTGGCCCCCTGTATATTGTTGGTATATATGAAGATTCCGAAGGATCCACATTGGTTTCCACCACCATTATAGACCATTAACTTGCAATAATTATTGACACAAGTCCCAGAGCTTTCCCCTCAACATCTATTATTCCACTGGAAGAGGTCTTTAGTGTGATTCTCTTAGGTATATAACAAATTTCAATTGAGAAACATGGATAATGTGAGTAATATCACTGAATAAAGGAATGGATTAAATCTTACCTAAAGAGATTCAGTGAACTCTCCCATATCAGAGGTCATCACCTCACCTTCCTCTAACAGGATCCCTATGTCAGAATCTTCTCCCTAAGACCCTTTCGATTCCTCAGTCATAGTAAATCACTCTTCCAACTCAGTACTGGATAGTTGTGGTGGAGATGTTAGATTAAGAAATAATGTCACTTGATCTTTCATTGGATGTAGGGTTCCCAAAGAGTGCACTAATCCCTCTAGTTCATCCACAAACCACTCCCCCCTCTTCCTCGAGCACCTAGAAGATGACTCTATCTTGACTAATATTTGGAAGATCCATCCTGAGTTGGTTGAGATGGTCTCGCATTTTGAAATAGTTAGAGAATTTATTATTGATGTCCCAAGCTACCCACACTCAATGGTAGATAATGTCTTTAGGTATATCCACACAGTATAGTTTCTTCCCAAGAGTGTGTGTAGATATCCTGCATAATCCCCTTGATGACCTCCCTTCAAGTTGAGTTTTCCCAATGGGGGATACTAGGCCTATTGTAGCTACTTGTCTTCAAAATATGTCTGATGTGGGCCCTAGAATTACTGGCCCATCTACTTATACTCCACCACTGTGATGTGTATGAACCCTAACATCATGATGTGCTCTTTCCATTGTTTGACCATAAATGCTGGGAGGAGGGGGCACCCCGATGCTAGTTTGGGCTGTTCTTCGCTTTAGAGTTTCTCCCAAGTAGGCTTCTTACCAACTTTTTGTGTATTCCTAAACTATCCTAAAAGCAGCGGTAGGTGGAGGTATATCAATTTTCATCTTCTCATATTCACGTGTAAACACAATCCATTGTTTCCTTATCTACAATTGGTGATCCTCATGATGTAACCCACTGTAAACTTTTGGGGTTAACCTTTATAGGCACGAAAACATCCTCGTGAAGTGATGGGGGGTATATGGCTCAGAGATAGGCTCACAATATACCCATTCCTCTAGAACTCTGCATCTAAAGGCTAGAAGATATGATCAATTCTCCACAATCCCTCTTCCATCATCAGTGAATATTCCCATCCAAAGTGGGAACATATGAAAATTTAATTCTTCCACCTTCCATACTTTGTTCAGCACCACCAGCAAGTTCACCTTGATTGTAAAAATTCTCACCATATTCATAATGGCTAGTTGAAAATTTGTACATGGAGGGGAAAATGGGTTTCGATATTGATATTCCCTCATGTGTACTACCACCCAGCTGTACAGAAAGTGCAATGGTCAGTATACATGTACTGGCTTATTCCCCTCACTGATGTGCCAAAGAACCTTAAACAACTTTTCCAACACAGGGACCCCAAGGTTGACATGTGTCTGCATTTCCAGCATGGCTACCATAATAAATGTTTTTGGATTCCCAGCCATGTGTGCATCCATGACATAAAACATCCATCTGCAAATGAGCGATGATATAAACTTAGCCAACCTAACCACTAGTTTCTGCTTAGTGTCAATGCTAGATCACCATAACTTCCATTGGTTTTCATCCATGATTTTCAAGTAAAGATCATTCTTGCTTCACTAATCCACTCTTGGGAAGGTATGTGGCCTCAAATGTAGTTTCTTTGGTCCTCCTCTCCCTCGGTAGGATGCTCTATTAGGGAAATTTTTAAATTTACTAATCTACTTCTTAAAGTGGACATCCCTCACTGACATTCTGTCTTCACCCTACACCAGGTCCATTATCATCTTCGCTAGTTGCGGCATCTAACTGGATCTTACCATGTATTTTCTACATGGAGAATCTCTTTGTACATTTCACCTAGAATTGGAATCCCTGAAATATGGTGGAGTTCATAGAGGCTGATGCCTACCTCCCCATGACGAAGATGGAAACTATTGGTCCTAGATGACCACCTACTAATCACTTCTGTAATAATGTGTATTTATTGGTAGATTTGGAATTAAGAAGCCCAAAGAGCCTCATTCTATCCTACCAACCTCATATTTACTCCGAATTCATTGAAATACATATAGACCTAGTAGACCTAGGCCCATTCATCTGTGAAATTACCTCCCTAGCGTAGGTCCTAATTATTACTCCACCCTTTATCAAGGTTCCCTAAGACATAATTGAGAATAGTTTGATATTATTTTGGATATAACATTGATTTTAGGGACTTCCCATCAACATCATTAACATGATAATAATGGTAGTTTATAGTGATAGGTGTATTGTCCTTCTAGGTATGGCCATAAACATCCATAAAACACTGGTATTGACACGATGTGACCATGAACCAGTAATGCAGCTCATCCCTACTTCCTATGGGGATAAAAAAGTCTTCCCTCAGACCAAATCTGTACAATAATATTCTATTACATAGGGGTCATACTTTTTAAATTCTATCAGTAATTCCATAAAATACTGGTGTTTAAAATGATTCTTCATACATTCCCAAATTTCAATCTTATTCATCATGTCCTCCCTTTGAGCATCATCCTCAAGGACCTCCTGAGCAGCTTCCTAGTTAGCCATTTGTTCTGAGACTTTGTCATTTTTATTTATTTTACATGAAGCCCATTAATGAAGCATGATTTATAGATAACATGATTGAGGAGCCTCAAAGGGATCATCTTGCTTCACTGAGAATAAACGGATCAAGATGCACCAGTTCACTAAGTATTATTCTCAGAGCACTATTAGGAGGACTTAGTTCATAAAGTGCATTAGTGGGGATATGGGAGATTTATGATTCAAGAGCTTGAGAAAAATTTCATAGTGATAGGATGTAGAAAAAATAGGACCCTCACATATAATTTATAGGCAGTGGATCAATGAGATTCATGGCGCCCTTATTCGTAGTGAGATTTGCCGCGGTCTCGCTACACACACCACACGTCCTCATCACGATACGACTTCATGAAATAATGTTTTTTTGATCTACCATAAAAATCTAAACATCCTTTTTATCCACCGTTCCATTCTAAGGGGTCATTTTTTGGTGCTGAAATTTGTGCTGAAGATGGATCAATGATGGCCAACACCATTGTGATAACATTTGAGCCTCAGAAGGCACAACAAATCACCAAAGGGGCCTTATTCATGAAGATCCATCACCAATACCCTTACCATCATGAATGATGGGAAGATTACTATATGAAAAGCTATGAAAATATCATGAAGTAGTGACTGAATGCCCCGAGAGTCTGACTAGCTTTGTGAAACTATCGCAAAGTAGCGATGGAAGCCACTGCGAGTTCGACTGATCCCCCTCAATTTACGATGCATGACTTCTTTCATAGTGCACCTCCAAGAATCTTGATCCCCAATTTTTATAAATAGGTGAGTCACCCCACCCCAAAAAATCGATGCCCTGATCTATTGCCTTCTGAGATCCGACTTCGTAAAGCACCCCATACGTCATGAACCAGTGATAAAATTAATCACCCATGGTATTTTAGAATCACAAATCAGATTTTTCTTTGTTCCAATTTACCTCTTCTTCAATATGGGATTACCTTTGTGAATTCCCATGGGCATCGTGAAGGTAGGAGTCACTTTAGGGAAGTAGGGGATTTTCAGAGCATTCAACCTTCACAAAGAACCCTCTAAACAAATGTAGACTCCATGCCTCGGATAGGTCTCCATGCTTCATAAAGCTCCACCCTTTGTGGAGACCCTTTTTTTCATGCATTGATAAGAACCCTCCTTTATGAAGATCCTTCTCTTCATGAATCACCAGAGCTTCATGAACCCCTTCTTAGTGAAGCCCTTATACATCATGAACCTCTCTCCTGTGTGATCCTCGAAGATTGTACAAAGTGATTTTGTGGTGTTTCATGTTGTGTTTCTCTGCCTTATGATTCTTCACATAGGCATGCTAATAGACATTTATTCATCACATATCCACACTAAAATGATCCCATCAAGTGACCACTCATACACCTCACTCACATTGGTAATTTCTTGTGTCTACCCTTCCCCAATTGTAGGTTGGTACGAGGTATTTAAGTCCCAGGGATGAGGAGTGAGTCCTCTTCATTTGAGCTGTAGGATGTTAAACTACCAAGCACCCACATCTCTAACACATGATGTTAAACTATGAGTTTATGCATGTTTGGAAGGCCTAGGAGTATCTGAATGAGAATGATCATTAGCTCCATCCCTCTTTCTTCCACTTGGGTATTTTTCACCATGAGCACCTTAGCAGTCTCCACGTAATCCCTGGCACACCTTGATTGGGTGCTCCTAATACCCAGAGCGATAGTGTCCTTCTACATTGAGAAATCCTACTTAGGATTACCTCCAAGAGTACATCCCAATATCAATCTCCATGGGTTTCTAACCATGTGTAAGCCCCACATCATCCTTCTTGGTTGCACCCTTCACACCACGTCTATATAGTCTACTTCTATATCTTGTTTCCCACACCAAGAATCAATCATGTGGGATTAGAGTTTAACAGTGACCATGAAATCCTTTATAGAACTCTAACCATGCATATTACCCATGTTCCCCATACTATAACTACATGGACTTTTATCACTACATTCAATGCATGGTATGTCATAAACCTCCTTGAGGTTCAATCCCAACATCATCATTTTGACATTGGTTCACCTTCACCCCCATGAAATTAAACTATATGCCCCAAAAAACTATAAGGGTGTTGATTCCAAAATATTAGGGTATGTAGAAAGCCTATTTGAGGTCCAATACCAACAAATGATAAACTCAGGTACTCCCTCCTTGGGATGTACCCTCCTCCTAATGCGATACATGATTTTTTTGGGATGCAACTCCTAAATCCACCTCTATGAGGTGTTATGATCCCCACAGGAAGCTAACCATTCATATCTTAACAAAAACCATACTACTCCAACCATGAGTTCCCATCTTGTGATGTATTAAAACCATGCATAATCCTCGATCCTACCTTCGGGTCACTATACTTTTGTGCACCCTAATTCTATTACCCATTCCAGAACAATGTGGACATTGATTCTCAGCCACTGGGATATATAGGAAGCCTATTCAAAGGTCTGAGCATGTTATAAATGCTCTATCATGGTATTTAAATTGATCCATTGTGTCTTGGGAACACCATTCCCCAACCCAGAGGTTATACTTTCTCTGGGATCCTATCCATGCACTCCATTCTCATGAGCTGCCTCCTCAGCAGTCTCATCACCTCACCAAAACTACGTTGACTTTGATCCCTTCCTTCAATGTAGGGTACGTAGGAAACATCTATGAGGTTAAATACTAGAACCATCATTTTCATGTCGGTTCACCTTTGTCCCACCTGATTCTAAACTGTATTCCCCTCCGAACTACATGCGTTTTGATTCCCGGCCACTGGGATATGTAGGAAGCCTATTTGAGGTCCAATTCATACCAATGATAAGATACCATACTCGCTGTTATAGATGTACCCTCTTGATTCAATAATTTCCCTTTTTTGGGATTTATCTCCCAGATCCCCCTCCCCAACATGTTATGATCCTCATGGGATACTAACCATACACATTCCTCACACAACACATACTTCTCCAATAAATAGTGACCCTATTTAGATGGGATGGTAACCAAGAATAAGCTCCAAGCATGTCTTTGGGTCATTTCCCTTTGTGTAAATCCCAATTCTATTCTCCATACTAGAATAATGTGGACTTTGATCCCTACCTAAAATGCATGGTACGTTGGAAACCTCCTTGAGGTTCAAGCCCAACATTGTCATTGTCATGCCAGTTCCATCTCTCCCACCTCCACCCTTCAAAAATTTATCCATATCCATCCTAATTTTACCTAGGCCGCCACATCTCAATGAAATCATACCATCCATACAGGTATCTAACCATGAAGAAGACCCAACCATATGATCCATGAGCTTACCCTAATCACGACATGGTCACATATTCTCTACCTTTTGCGACGCCTGAGAAACGAATCATGTGTAAGACCCAAATCACCCTTTTTATAACTATGTGGGATTTTATCCCTCTCTTATAAACATTGTACACAGGATTCCTCCATGGAATTCAATAACATCCAATAACAAACCTTAGTGTCCCATTTGTGGAGTTCATATCATACTTCACAGTGTGTAACCTCCCCGTTTTTGGACAAGCCATTCTAGGTCCATCCTCATTGTGCATTCTGATCCCTCCATTAGGTAAGCCTTATAGAAGCTCCCTCAAAGGTACATACCCATATGATCAACTCATTTTAGTGTTCTGATCAGTCCAATCCCTTTCCAAAAGATATTAAATTCATGAAAAACCCCATGTTAAACATGGGAAGCCAAGGAAAACCTCAGAGAAAATACTCTGGCAGAAGATTCACCTCATTTGATGTGGGATGCATCAAGCTTCTGTACCCTTGAGAATCCCTCTAATATGGGTGAATTTAGGTGTACTAAGGTTTAAAATTCAAAAAAATCTAGTGATTCCCAACGTGACTACTTTTGTGGTTGAAGTTTACAACCCTGACTAGAACCTTTGGAATATCATGATAGAAGTAGTGTAATTAACTGACATCCACAAAAAGATGGCACAATGATGGGTTTCACAAACAATATCTTAATCTTTAAGGGAGACCCAAACTTGAAAAAACTTTCAGAAGAGGGATCAAAAAAAGGAGAGATCAAAATTCCATCATCCTGTTTTCATCAATGTGTAGACATTGTTGAAGAGGTGATGAATTATACTGGCCATTGGAAAGAGGGAATGTGGGGTACAATGCGCAACCAGTGAGCATCAGACACGCTTAAGTGACACACCCCGTCAAAATCATCATAAACTAGGTTCACCAACTTTTCATAAAAAAAATTAATGATATAATAAAAATCATATTTCTTCATTAAATCCATTATATTGACCCACAATTTGTGTCTATGATTGAAATAAAAACAAAAATAGATCATTCCATTGAGGCTGTAGTCCACACATACATTTGTTTGATGGATTATTTTTTCACAGAATAAGAGAAATGAATATTACTTTTTATACTTTATAAATCTTAAATATTTTATAAATATTATAATTATTTATTAAATTTTTCATTATGACCTATTTTTTAAGGTTGTTAAGGGAAATTTGACATGATGTTTTCTAGAGGTGGTAATTTTTTCAAACACAAATATAGTTTTCTATTTTATTAGTGGGAAAAGGTATAGTTATTTAAAGCTTGATTACTCATTATAATATAATATCAGTATAATAAGAATAATAACATTTTCATTTTGAGTTGGTTAAAATAAATTTGAGAAAAAATGTGCATAAGGAAAATTGAAATAGAAAGAGAGATTGGGAACTTATACGTCACTTCATGGATTATCTCCTTTGTAAAGGGTGTTAAATGATTGAAGGATGGTCTTTTGAGAAGCCAAGAAACATATTAAGGTTTATTGTAGTGTCTATGAGATTTTTGGTTATTATTTTGGCTGAAAGAAGTGGGTTTTGATGTAATGGTGAGTTAGGAGATGAGAGACACATTTATAAGTGAAAAGAAGTATAAATTTTGTAAATACCAAAAACTTTCAATAATGGAAAGTTAGTATAATGGGTTATCTCTCCAAAATAGATAAATAATAGATATAATAATATATATGGTCTATCAAAATGAAAAAAAATCAATTAAATCATTTTTTAACATGTTTTTCATTTTACCTAACAGGTTACTGATTTTTACTATTTTGGTTTTCACCATGGTAATTAGTTATTACCTAGGTGATTTATATTTTATGCCTGAAAATATAATGCTAATTATTTTATAATTTTGAAATTATGTTTTTCAAGATCTCAACCTTAGGACAAGGGTAGCTCCATCTCTCCATTCTCAAATCATGAATTTCTTCCAACCATACCAAAGATCTTGATTTTTACGAAAGTACTTGATCTCTTTCGGGAAGCACATCAACTCTCTCATTCCCTAATAGAGCTCAATAATGCCACATATCTATGTAAAATCACTATGGTGGCTCAGTTTCGTCTTCACTACCCCTTGATTGAGGAGTTCAATCGGTTTGTATTCGATTCATGGGGTATACAAGAGCACACAGTTGTTGGATTACTTGGATAAAGGTATATCATGATCTGAGTTGGGTCAGAGGAGGACTTAATCAATGCCATGTTCATAGCTCCTTGAAGATGAAACAGATCTCACTTTTACCTATTTCGATGAATCCTCGAGTTTCATATAGGCACAATCCATTAACAATGGCGATAGAGATATGTATTCTTGGTTTACCGAAATCCCTTCAAAATCCCACCATTTTTTGTGATCTATAAAATATGGTAGGATGTTTTCTTTGGTCTGATCATCAAATGTAGGTAGTGTGTCACCCCATCTATACACGAATTTTCATTGAGTTTTATATTTCCATGCCATCTGTGAATTGGGTTTGGATCACGAATGGGAAAGAATTTTGGTTGAAACATGATGTCATTTTGGAGTCATGGATGTTCTTATGTGATGCTTTTGGTCGGTTTGGTCACCTGGGGTTGGTATGTTGCAGTAGAAACTTGAATGGGATATCAAAGGTGGGGGAGAATATGGGTACCGATGGTTGTGATGCTAATTGTTTGACTCATTCGATGTTGAGGGATCACCCAGAGGTTGTTTCGCTAATGTTAGCTCCTTTGGGGTTGATAGGTCAAGGATGATTTGATCTGGGAGTCTCTTATGAGCTAGGATCATTAGTGAGGGAACATTTAATTGGTTGTGTAGTGGTTGAGGATTAAATTCAAGCAAGTGTGGAGTGGGAGGCAAAGCACGATGATCACACAGAGGTCACTAAACATGATAATGTTCTGAAGGAGGTGTAGTGGAAGACACCAGATCAGACGGTGAGTCTAGGTTTTGATCAAAAAAATATTGATCTTGGTGTTGAGATTGTTTCTTCATTGGAAGATGTGACAAGAACATGTCCTCCATGGTTGGAATCTCTTAATGAGGATCCCTCAGAAAATATGGTTTGTTAAGATGGATTAATGATCATGGATACATAATTCTCAGGTGGAGATTTAGACCCATCTCTCTAGGGGGATTTTTTTGGTAAAGTTGGAATCTTGAAAGGGCTGGTGGAGAGAGGCTTTTAGGTTAATTGGAATCAATTGCAGGTCAATGTCCCCACTTTTAATAGATTTGAAGGACTATAGCATGAGGAAATACCCCATGTGAAGGAGGGTAATCAAGTGAATGATGATGTTAGCATGAAATTATTCTCCAAAACTCATCATGCAGTGATCGTTGAGGATGAAATGAGGAAGGAGTCCCATGATATTCAATAAACTAAGGTATACTCCCAATGTTTATCCCCGATTGATAATAATCGTCAATCCTAGCTGATGGGAGAAGGGAAACTATTTACATTGGGGGGTTGTTTTTTGGGAGCAAATGATGGATGAAAAAATTATGTATCTATGAATATCCTCAGAAAATGGGGAAATGAATCTGATAGTGATAAAGAAAACGATTTCAATGTTTTCAGACCTTCCTATAGTGAAATAGTTTAAGGTGGAAAGAATAAGAGGTCTGAAAGTGAAGGTGTTGTGACTGCTCCACCAAGGAGAAGGAAGAGGAAAGACTATTCTAACATGTGGTAGATAGTGTCTACCATTTCATATTCCCATAAGGAATGAGGGGCTCTCCATGATCCAAAAAAAGGTTGTGTTGATAAGAAATCCTACAGAGATAATCTCTATTTGGAGCAATTGAAACATAGAAAGAAGTATGTCAAGATTTTTAAGTAGTATGAAATGCATTCAAAGTGGTAATCGACTACTGTGGAAGAATCACCCATTATGAATGTGGTGAGGGGTGTGAATTTTATGATTTGTAGTTAACTTTTTCGAGTTGGGATTGTCAATTGGATGTGGGAAAGATGACTACCCTCATCCTTTTCCTTTTTTATTGTACGTTTTCTTTTCCTTTAATAAAATTTCATTGGTATTTTTCTCTGACTGGATTTTCTTGGATAAAAATATTTTTTTAAAAAAATATAGCATAAATTAAAAAAAGTCAAATATGAGTTTATAAATTAATAAAAACATTTTTAAAATTAAAAATTATAATATAAAATAAATATTTAGTCTTATGAAAAGGTTTTATGAATTTCAAATTCATACATATATATTAAATATTTCATAAAGGTTGCAATATTAGTATATTTCATTATTCTTCTAAAAATAATTTCTCTTTAAAAAATATAAAAAATCAGGATATGATAATGTTTACAATATAAAAAAAATTAAGTTATTTTAATCTAATTTTTGATTCTAAAATTTATAAATATAGTTTTTAATTTAAAATACAAAATATATTAACAAATAACTTTATTAAAATATGTTTTTTAAACATTAAGTGTTCTTAATATTATTTTATATCAATTTCTTATTTAAAATATGTTAATATGTTTTTTAATATATAATAATATTTTAAAATTTTAAATATAGTATATTAATATAGAATACTCAATACATAAAAAAACTTTTTGAAAAAATAAATATTACTTTTATATAAAATATACATAAAAATTAAAATTAATTATTTATATTTAAAATTTTAATTTTAATAGATCCTTGAAATTAAAATATTTATTTCAATTTTATATATACATTATATTATAAATTAATTAAAATGGTATTAATATTTATATGTAATTATTATATATATATATATATGATATTTTAATGTCATATTTTTATTTCATTATCAGTTATAATACTCAACAATACAAGAATTCAAAATAGCTATTCGATATATGAATAATGACCATATATTTAGTGATCAAATTCTGAACAACCAAATTTTCAAAGACCATATTTGAAATGAAAATATACCATTCCAATATAGATAATTGCAGAATGATTTATTCACCGCACTATTAATCTACAAGGAAAATTTTTATTTCATATTTGAGATTTTCAGTAATTTTATCTCCATTCATGGGTATATTCCACATTATTAGTTTTTTTAAATATTATTGACACTCAAGGATGAATATGATCTATGAGATTTCCTATCCTTGAATATTTTATTCATTTTTATCTATTGATCCTTATTGTTTTATACACTTTAAATGGATGTCATTCATCCATGGATAGTGATAATCCATGGTGGCCAATACATAATTTTATTTTTTTATCATAATTTAAAACTTATGATTGAATACAGTTTTGTTTGATTGGTTAGTATTTTTTAGGGAAATTTTTAAATCATTTTTTACCCTTCTGAAATAATTAAAAAACATTCATTAAAGTTATAGACATAAATGATAATAATGATAATAATAATTACAATTGATCATAAAACCTAGGGAATTATATTCTCCCCTACTAAATAAATTTTGTCCTCTCAATGTTAGTTATCACATACCAATGTAAATATAAAATGGATTATAAATTATAGATATGACTTGGGATATAATTTCGAGAGATGTATCAGCACATCAAACTTGGGAAACATATCCCCTTCCTCATAATTTAATTATCCATAATATTTTGTTTGTATTCTACTATTTATTCCATGATTATAATATTATTTTCTTCTAAGACCCAATATATATAATTTTCTTCTGAGGGTTTTTATTGTTATCCCTTTCTTGAGAGAATATTATTGGTTAATTTGAAATGTTTCTTCCTTACTCTATATATATTTTCCTATAAGTGGAGGGAAACAATGCATCACAAAAATCATTTTAGATTTATCTAATGTAAGTCTTATAATATTTACAAAAATATATATTCCTATATACTTTAGCTTTGAATAAAATAATCATACCATGAAAATATTTATTTGATTACCAAATCATTGAGGTGGAGATTTAAGGAACTTAAAAAACTTCTTACATATACTAAATTTAGAAGAATAAAATTATATCCAGAAATTTACAACTTAGGATTAGAGGGTAAGTGTACCATAAGTATCAAGATACACTTTGAGAGTAGTGGTTACATAAGTATTCCATTGTCCTTTTGGTCGTAGATTTTGATGATGGTCATCAGCTTAGTTAGTCCATGGATCATGGAATTGATTTCAATAATTCCAAAGGTCCCCAAACATAAGATATTAAATTATTGATAGTACCTTAGGATTATGTCTATTTATTTCAATCATGTTAACTATGAAATTCATTTTCATATGAAATTTTGATGCTTGATGATTTCTTTTACCACAGGTAAATCATCTTAATTTTCCTTTAAGTAAATTTCATAGGTTCTTCTTCCCAAATATTTGACTTGTTAAAGGATTAATATGATTTCCTCTATTATATATATTATCTATATTTTTATAAGACTCTCATCATCTCTTCTTTGGTTTATAGTGTCTTTCTATGTTTACTTTTTTAATCATATGTCTCAGTATATAGTTTGGAATAATCAAAACATTCCTCACCCTAGATCTTATCCCATTATATTCATCGGGGGGAAAATATTCACATTAACCATATAATCCACTATTAAATTGGTTACATCAATATTTATCCATTACTAAAACCAAACTGATTGACTTTGGTGATAAAACATAAACAATACAGTGGAATTAAAATAATCATTAAATAATTTACTACCTTAACATTCCTTGTTATTTATTTTATCATGTTGTCATATAAATCCTTTAGTTCAACTTTTATAAATGCTAGTTTCACCTAGTTTACTTTATGGTCCTCTATCTTATACTTCTCAACCTAACCACTCAACTTAATGTGGAAATCAATCATTCCTTATGGATAAAAAAAGTGAATGTGATCAAGCAAATAATACATTCTAGGAATCACTATTTAGGTGTCCAGTCATATGACCACTCATTATGCATCATGGCTATGATTTATTCAATTCTCAACAAACCCTTTTTGTACTGATTTACCCAAGGTGCATCTATCTCATAACCACATATAATTTAAATTTTATAAACAAATATATTTTTCTAGGAGAGGAACCTACTCAATGCATTAACAACATTTGAAGACACTATCCTATACATAGTCTAATATCTAAGGTTTTAATAATGTTATCTCATCCAAAACCCTGTAATAACTAAAATAATCATTAAGTATAACTAAACCATGACCTGATACCAACTATTGAGACTGAGGATATACATGCCTTTATTTTATATCATTTATATAATTTAAACATTACATTTCATAAATTATCCCTCAATCCAAAGATTGGAAGTTTTATAGTCATTGAGGAATAACTACATAATAATCTTATTTTACAACCATTGTGAACATTTCTCCATAATTAATCTACACTAGACTTCCTCATATACTTATTATATTCTATAATCATCATCAAAAAACTTTTAAATAGAATAATAGAATGGGATAAGAATAGTATTTCAGTATGGGTAAACATAAATGATAACAATCATAGTTCATAAGTAAACATAAGACAAGAATATGTGCATAATCAAGATACATAAGAAAATTTATACCCAATAAAGAATATATAATAAATCATGGAATATTACTTATCGTAATATAATACGTGAATAAATAGTGTATAGAATCATGTGTCAACAAATATAATCCACTAGAGCTTATAAAATTCTTTAGAATAATCATAAAACTCTAAAAAAATATTTTATCTTTGGAATAAAAATTAGTATAGGAAACATTATAATAATAATCCACACCATCAGTGCCCATATTTATGAGGAACTAAAATGTACTCTTGAATACTTATCTCATGATACATAAACATTAAACTGATGTCTTGGATAGAGATATAGGTCCCCACCCATCATATTCCCAATTTATTTATGCCACATGAAATCAATATCTTATCACATCACAAAGAAACTAGGAAAAATACTTGTTTCATAAAAAATTCCAAATGAAACCCATTATCTTCTACAGCCTACAGAACCCCTGAATAGAAAAAGGGATTCATGTGGATCCACATATAAAAATAATTTTTAATTCCATTAAAAATCATGAAATTATTAACCTATGGGAAATAAATTAGTATCCAATGACATAAAGTAACTTTCTAGGTAAATACCAATCAATAAAAATAAGGAAGTATATGGTATTTACAATTTATAGATAATAGGTATACAATTTATAGAGTAATCAACCTAAATAAATTGGTGGATGGAATCTAGGTGAACGCCCATCAATCAAATTCTGAAAATAGAATAAAAAATTAGGTACTCACAAAGGAAAACCATTTGGTAAAATTTTCGGATCATATACAATGGATGATTAGGCATGAAAAAGGAAATGATGGATCATTCCTCAAAAATAGAATGATATTACATAAGTCATTTAGAGAATTAAGGTGTATGGATACATTATAATAATATCATAGATGAATTAAAATGTATGTACAAGTATGTGTATTTTTATGAAAGTAATTTTATGAGAATTAAGAAACATTACTTTGGAAATAAGAAACATCAATGATCTTTTGAGAAATATTTAGACCGAAATTTGTTATAAATAAAGGATAATTTTATTTTATTTTAGAAAAAAAATAAATATATAAATTTAAGTATCATATAAAATGAAAAGGATTTGGAAATATGATATCTCATAGAAACATGAAAAATAGATTCCATTTACACTTTGACGAAAACAACCCATACATAGACATTAAAAATTTCATGAAAACATTGTGAATATTTTAATATAGTATAAAATGTCCTTAATCAATTATTTAGGTAAATATAAGAAGATTTTCAAATGCATCTAATTAATTAGGAAGTAGAAAAAGGGTACTCCCACCCAAAAAAAGAAGATAAATAGTCAATTTTTCATACAAGAAAAAAAATCATCTAATTATGAATCAAGTGGGAATGAAATATTGAGGTGAAATTTTAAAACCTGTGTATATAAAAATTAATTATGAGAGGTTTTATAAAGAATAAAAATTACCCAGACGGATTATCTTTATAAATTTTGTTTTTGATTTAGAAATAATATTTTCAACAAAACCCTTATGGTTTAAGTAATATTTTGATCAAAATCAAATTCATGTTGAGTATCATTTGAGTCAATTTACATTAAAAAAGTAAATAATATAGAACTTAAAATCACCTGAATATGGTAAATTAAATTTATTATGATTTAATAACACCATTTTAAATTTATCATGGTCTACATTAAGATATATGTCCAAATAAATTTATTTTGAGTCAAAAAACCCTTTACCTTGTTACCCTACTTTGTCAAATGCACTATTAGATCCAAAATCACAAACATAAATATATAAAAAAACATGCCTAAGTACCCTTTTAATATACATTAAATTATATAAACTTCATTTATAATTAATCTCTAACATTTTATTAGTTAGTTGTTTCTCATTTTTGATGGCATGGGTCGGTAATCTTAATTTTTACTAGTTTTATAATATCAATGTTGTTATTAATTATTCTCTAAAAGAACATAATTCATAGTTCATTAATGTTTATATAAGTTAATACTTATAATTATTTATGAATTTTTAATTTAATTTCATGAGTACTTTAGTCTTTATCAAATATGATGAAATCAATAACAAACAATTTTTTTTTGTCATTTTTAGCCTTCAAATAGAGTTTTCATAATTAAAGAGTTAAATATTTATGTAAAATTTATAGAAATGAAAAAATCATTATATACATATTTATGTTATATTATACAAGTAATTATGTTTCATAATAACACATGACATATTTTGATATCATTTTTCATGTAGGATGTCAATCTGACCCAAACATGAAAATAACTTGATAAATGGATTATTATAAGGTGATTTAGTTTCAATATCATTACACTTGTATCATATTTGTAAAGACCCCGATCCTAGTATCCCTTAGTAGGTGAATCACTTTTTTACATTCATATGATAAACAAAGAAGTCACATACTGATCGTAAAAGTAGTTTAATAGCTTTTGAAAAACCAGAGACAAACATAATTGTTACCTTATAACTTAAAATGAAATAGAATATATAAACTTCATCAGAAACATCCTTTTAATCATATATTATCCCTATAAGTCATTCATAATATACATCATAGAATCCTGGAGAAAAATACAAAATAAAGAAGGGGTAATCTTAGATTCTATGTAAGGGTAAGTAATACAATAGAATCTTATATAGACATAAACAAAAAGGAATGGTTAATGACTAAAAACACATACCATTAAAACATAATCTTGAGCATAATATGGAAGAAATAAAAGATGAATAAATAATTCGATATGAATAATCACATGATAATTATACTTAACCATTGATATTATACTAGTAGAATAATTACATGTATTATTAATTTCTAATATCATAATGTAGTAATTCATAATGATGGACATCATAAACATATCATTGATCCCTCAACCAAGACATCTGAATAAACAGTTAAGGCCTCCGTAAAATCTATATCTATTTTTTCTCATGATACCTACTGATTCATATATGGGATATAGTGGCCCCAACCATTACTTACTATGTACAATTCATTACTCATATGAAATGGGTAAAACATAAACAATATATACTTATGAAATATAGATAACTCTCCCCAAACTGTAAACATAATCACTAACCATTATGCATAAAGTAGTGAATTGTATAAAGATAGAATATACATAGTCAAACTGATCATATACCATTCAATAAATTTTTTAGATGATATAATAGAATATTAATCCCAATTAATAATAATATTCAACATAGGGTGTTGAAATAGATCAAAATACTCTAATAAAATCATTGAGAAATTCTTGGAAAAAATACCCCTTCTATTTTACAAAGAAAATATCTTTTGGAAAAATCATTTTTATTTTTCCTAAAATGGGATTTTAAACATGAATATGCCAAAAAAGAAAAGGTAAGTACAATTAAATTATGTTTTAGGCACAAATTATATCTAACTTAAGTAAAAACATATAAAATATTTTTTTAGAAACTTCAGAAATGGGCCACATTAATGTTGTTTGAGAGAAAATATAAACGATTATTTACGGAGGAAAACATATTAATTGTTTAAATAAAACCCAAAATGAGATAAGATATTACTTAATTAAAAAATTATTATTTTAGAAATGGATTGGTGTATTTAGATAGATTATGTAGTGTTCTTGAAAATTAGAAAGAAATCATGAAGTTCCCTTTAAACAAGATTGGTTATTGAGAGGAATTGAAACATAATCTAGTAAAATATGTATTTATAAATAAAATAAAGATATAATGATCTAGATAAATTATTTAGTAACATATTAATATAATTTTTAATATTTATTTAAAAATAAATTATAATTAAATTGGGTTGAAGAGTAAGAAAGCATAACTCGAATGAGAAATGGAGGTTCGGGTAGAATCCCTTGCCTTATGTCTAAAAGTGTTCTTCTCTTGTACATAACATATTGGATAATGAAATTAGAATCATTAATTATATTATTAATAACTTATTAAAAATGTATTATATTTATTATAATTTTATTAATTTCATTTATGACATTTTTAATGAGTTATAATATTGAACTTTGTTGTTTGGGAGTGTTCTTTTGCATGGTTTTCATGATTGGTTCACTTGTGTACATGTATGGAAGTTCCTGTAAAATGGGATTAATTATATATAATTAAAATTATATGTTATTACTGAATTTATAGGTGATTAAATGATATTTTATATCATTTATATATATATTATAATTATTCATTAGATAAAACGTTAATGTTGAACGTTATTTTATTTCGGTAAATTCACAATTATCATGAACTAGTATTGATTTATTAATTAATATTATGTATATATAATGGTTATGAAACACTATATGAATTATAATATGTATAATAAATTTTTATTTAACCATAATACAAGTTTTATGACCATCCTTGAAGGAATTAATAAAAAATGAAAAGGCATCCTCCACGATGGCGGTAAATCGGCATATTAGAGAGGATATTTTCATCTTTTGTAAAAAATGGAGAAGAGAAGGGGATTGATGATGGATTTTAAATTTACACAATAATATTATAGTATTAATTTAATAAATTATTTTAATAATTCATTATTTGATAGAGGAGGATAGGGAAGGATAATAAAAGAACTGATATTGAAAATAAAATAATGGAAAATGAAAGAGGATTTTACCTATCAAATTTATTCTCCTTCAGAACCACCTTAAAGGGATTTGAATTGATCCTGTGTTGATAATAAAGGATAATAGACGTTTGGAATATATTTGGAATGAGGAATGGGTAGAAATTGGACAATATTCATGGCTTAAGAGGTGTGGGGAGAAGAGGTGGGGATGGGTGGTATTTATAGTGGATGAGAGGGGTGTTTTTTGAATATTTTATTTATTAGTTTATTATTTTGGATTAAGATAATAAATATTTATTATTACATCACTAAATACACTAAATAGATAATTATATTTTGGTATTATTTTACTAACATTAGATAAGACTCAATGAATATTGTATTTAACTTATAATGTATTTGTACCATAAATTACCATATTTACTATTCACTAAAAATTAAAAAAATTTAGAAAAATACCAAAAATTAATCGTAACCAATTTTCAATGTGTATAATTAAAAAATAAAATAAATTTTATGAAAATAATTTTTTAAGAATGAGAAATTTAATTTTTAATTAAAATCATCATTTATTCAAAAAATAAATATTTGAGAATTATAACAAGATTTATGACACTTTAAAAATTAATTAGGGTATCATAAGATTATCTTCTAATCAAAAGAAAAAATACTAATTTATGATATTATTTTATGAAAATATATCTTTTCAAGTTATTATATTTATTATAAAATTATAACTAAATATTTAAGACTTACAAAAATACAAATACTTATTTCATCATTTTATAAAAAATTATTTACTTATTCTAGGATATAAATATACCTCTTTTTCATTTATAAGACACCTACATTTTATATATACTTTAATGGGTGATTTTACTATTCTATTTGAGATATTACTATTATTAAAAGTCACAGTACTATTCCAACAGTCATATTCAATAGTATATTACTTATTTAAACTAGGTGTTGAGTGAAACATAAAATATCAAAGATATTATATTTTAAAGAATAAAACCCTAAAATATTAGGGTTTTATAGTATTAATATAATTTATTAATTATTAGTGTGACTGTTGGGTCTACTAGGCTAGATAACCAGATGGGGGGGTGAATCAGCGCATGAAAAATTAAAACAACTTCCCCTTTTGATCATGATTTATTGTTAGATAATACTATCCTCTTTTTCTACTTAACATTGTAGTGTATGAATGAATATTAAATCATGCACAAGACACATCAATTTTACTTGGCTCACCCTCACTAGGCTATGTCCAAGGATTATACACCATCGATGTGTCGATGTACCAAATCCACTATAAGCGAACTCCTATTTACAAGTTCAAAGCAGACTCACTGTCCCTCCTGATTCACAACCATTCAAAATTTGAGAACTCTCTACTCTCTAAACATAAGTGAGATCATGACTTCTTCATAATATCCAATCACATTTTAAAGACTTTTAGGTCCTTTCATTATCTCTAATGAGTGCATCCTTCAGCGTATGTATATGCTCTGTGGAAGTCCAAATTTCATCCAAGGATGAATACCCCTTTTCCACAATTCATAGAGAAACAACCTTTTGAAATTACCTTCTCAAAGCACTCTACATTGCGAAGCTCCCAATTTTTCAGAGCTCGAACAAGACTTCACAATGTCCCTGCCACTTCGTAATGCACACACCTTTGCAGTGCTCACTACTTCATAGGGAACACTACTTTGCAGATCTCAAGCCTACACAAAGCTCAATACTTCATAGATAATAGGCCATCGTAGAGATCAATCTGTTTCAAAGATACTTCCTTCACAAAACTCACTGAGCCGATGTGGAACACACCTCTTTCTTAGAGTTAGATTAGCTGCCGCAAAGCTCCTACCTTTCATGAAGAACACTGCCTCCATGAACCTCTTTTGCGATTTGAGAGCTACCAATTTTCTTGGAAAACTCTCTACTTCTCTTGAGGGGTTCAAGGCCTAATTATAAACAATTACAGCAACTCAAGATCCTTATAAAAAAAGTTAGTTCCTTGTCATCTGAAATCTCAAAGCTCTGAAATTTCTGCCAAAATTTACTCTATTTCACAAAGCACCATGGGTATTTTGAAGATTCACAAAGCTGCTCATAATCACAAAGTATTTTGTCAAATACATCATGATGCTGCATTGATCCTTCTTCATTTTCACCCCTACAATGCTTATTCTTCCTTTACACAACAAATCTTACTTGCAATGCTCTTCACCTTTAGCATTCGCGAAGCTCTTCGTAATCCCAAATAACACTGTCAAAATCCTTTTTATCTTCGTGAAATCTAATTCATGAGTCCCATATTCACAAAAATAATTACTCTGTCATATTTTTATGAGATATTCATGGAAATCCAAAATTCTTGGTGCTCACCAAATTCAAATTTTGGACCCAAAAAATTTGGAAAACATTGCAAAACGATGCAACTTTGTATCTGTTCATTTGTACCGCCTCAAGATCATCTATTACTTTGTTATGGTTCTTTGTAAAAGTGGATTGTCAACAAAATCTTTGGAACTCGACAATTCACCATGAAAACCTACATTTCCAACAAACACAACCTACCCCAAAATTCTACAATGTTATGTTAAGGGATTTTTTCTCAAAAGTAACCTATAAAAATTTTAAAAAAATTAAATTAATAATTAATAGATGTTAAAATATTATATAATTCAAATGGATGATTTTCATCTTTGTATACATATTTTAAATAATTTAATTGACTATAATCATTTGTTGATCATGTCATTAAAAGGTTATCAAATTTATTTTAGTAGAAACTTAATGATATAAAAACATTATATTTATATATTAAAATAATTATCCTGACCATCCATGAATTTTGGATATTAAAAGTAAAAGAATAAATCAATAGTTCTATAGAGATGGTAGTCCAAACATATACATGGTAGAGATTTCAATTTCTATGGAACTAGAAACAATGAATATTATATTTTATAATATAATAATATAATTTTTTTAAATATAATAATTATTTATTAAATTCAACATTATTTTTAGTCATGTAAGTTGGTTAATTAAAATGATAAATGAATTTTTATTGATGTGGTAGTCCACACAAACACAGATATTGTTTTAATTTTTCCTAGGGAAAACATGGTAAGGTTGGTTAAATATTGTATAATTATTATAATATAATTAAAGTATAATAATGAAAATATTGTTATTATACTTAGGTGGTGAAAATAAATTTTAAGAAGAATAAAATGACATATGAAAAAGGAGGGGGAGAGGTTAGGAACATATAACACACTCTTGGATTATCTCTTATGTGAAGAGGATTAATCCTTTAATGTATTCACTTTTGAGAAGACTAGTCCCTCATTAAGATAGAAAAAAGTATTGTTGATAAATTTGGGCGTAGTTTGGGAAGAATTAATTGGATTTTCTTGTGATGGGAAGTGAGGATAAGATATTACCTTTTATAAGTTAAAAAAGACTATAAATTTAGAAAATAACCAAAATCTGTAATAATGGATAGTCACTCCCATGGGAAATAGCTCAAGAAATTATAAATAACAAATATTAGAAGTAATAATATCTATAGAACTGTACAAAAGTCAATTAAAATTTTATTATAATATTTTTCCCATTTATATCTTATGTTACTCATTTTCCCCATTATGGGTTTTACCATGATAACTAGTTTTTACCTAGGTGATTTATCCTTTATACTCATAAATAAAATGGTTATTGTTATATATTTTGTACCTAATTGCACCAAATTTTTTATCAATTTTATTTGTGTAATAACACGTGAATTCTTCTTGTCTTGAGAGTAAAAAGAATCATTACATAGCCTTAAGTGAAATCCCCAAGATTTCAAATACTGGAAATAAATGACAAAGGGTTTCAATGAAAGTGTGGGACGATTTACTCTTTAACAATAAAACAATTAACCAAGAAACCCATAACTGAAAAACTCACTATATGATGCATGAATAAAATCAAGACATCTTTACTACATTATTCATATCAAAACCACTAAAAATCTTGATAGAGAAGAATAATAAAAAAATATCAATGTAAATAGATGAAACCAACTAAAGACTCCAAGAAGACCACAAGACTCCAAGCTCCACATTCCCCATGCTCCATGATCACTAAACAAATCGAGCTTCATGAAGTGGTGCTAAAAACATGGGAAACATTACCCTTTTTGTTGTCCTAGATGATAGAGTATGAAAAATATCAAAAGTTACAATATAAGGGTGAGTATAAAACTCAGTAGGATAACCCCAATGAATTCCCCACTCATGCCACTAGGACAGAAGAGTTAGCAACATTAAAAAAATAGTTTATATAAAACAAGTTCTAAAAATAGTTTATAACTAAATATAAACAAGTTTCCAAAACCATTTATAACCAAAAGCATGAAAGTTCAATTGAAACCAATTTTCCAAAGAGTTATTTTTCCATAAAATAAATAAAAAAATCTTTCAAACCATTTCTCAATATTCCTTTGGCATACCCATTCCATTCCGCACATCCACACAACCAACCATACATGCTACACGATGACAGTTCCATACACATGAGCAGTTTCTCATCGATCTACCAAGTAGTCCCAAGGAAATTGTATCACATGTGCCATTTTAATTTTTTCACAAACAAAAAGTTCATATTTCAACCAAGCCTCATATATGAAACATGAATGCGCACACCAAATATGCCCAAGGATCATTCCCAAACAACCCTTTCATTAAAATCACATTTTTATTGAAAAATGTTTTTCATTAAAACCTTTAAAATTCCAACACATTTTATTAAAATGTATTTTTAATGAAAAAAAATGATTGATAAAACCATTTATATGTTCCAGAAAATCCACCATTTAAAATCAACATTTAAAATTTAAGAAACTAAAACAATTTACAGCATAATTTATCATGATTTCCCAAATCTACCAAAAGTTATAAATCACCACTAACGAGCTTTATTCCATTTATAAAAAAAAGATTTCAAAATCAATATAATCAAATATACTCAATTTAAAACTAATGAAATCAATTTTAGCAAGAGGAGAAAAGAGTGAATCCACCTACCTTGAAGGTTTTGAAAAAACGTGACAACAGATGAAGAACACACAAGAAGGCGGGCCGATTGTTCAAGAACGACGATAGTTATATTATCCTAGAAAGATAAGAAATAAAAATTGAATTATTTTTCATCCAAAAATTTAGATCTACCCACTATAGGTGCATATATGATAAATAATTGAGACCGGTTAAGTAGATCTAAGTAGATCTAAGAAAACGTGACAATTCAAGAAAGAATGGTGACATACCTTAATAATCAGATCAAGATTCCAAGAATGTAGCTTAGATATCATGTTATATCCTAAAAAACACTATATTTGTCCTTAATTTATGTTAAGAAACTTATATCTACCCACAATAGTTTTATATCTAAGAATACAAGAAGGATATAAGGAGGATTTTTAAAAAAATGAAAAAGTACCAAGAAGATCGACACTTACCCTAAGAATTGGGCTTGAAATCACCAACTGAGGAATATATAGTGGATCCAAGTAATTTGGGGAGGTTTATATAGCTTTAAAAGGAGAGAAACATCTAATTATGGGTTTTTTGAAGCAAAAAAAATAATTAAAGCAAAAACGAGCAAGTTCATAGGAAATAAGATATAGTTTTGACCTCTGCACTAGGTTTGGACACACTATTTTGGCAGACCGTGCCACCTTATTTTGGTCCCAAAATTCCTTCCAAATCACTCAAAATCATCCATCCATCACCATTAATTTTTTTTATTGGAACAAATTTTTTGATGGAAACATCCTCCACTATGGAAGCACCCCACTTTATAGAACACCCAACTTTTTGGAAACACCCAAATTTATGGAAACTCCCAACTTTATAGAAACACCCAACAATATAGAAACACACAAATTTATGGTAACAAAAAACATTATTGAAACACCCAAAAATATGGAAGTAACCAACTTTATAGACATACCAAACTTTATAGAAACAACTAACATTATAGAAACATCCAACTTTATTGAAATAACCAAAATTATGGAAACTCTCTATTTTATGGAAACCTCCTAATTTATGGAAACCCCATATTTTATCAAACCCATTCAAAGCCACACTATTTAAAAAATACCTCTTTCACATAAAAATTGAGGAAATAGTTATATACCTGAAACCTAGTGTACAACATTCTCTACACCATTGGTCATTCCATCCTCAGAAAGTAGAAAAGCCTCACTAGCCAAAAAGAGTTCTGGCCACTACTCATTCATTTCATTCTCACATTCCTAAGTCTCTTCCTGAATATAACCATGTTTCCATAAAACCTGGACTAGGATGATGATTTTCCCATGAATTACTTTCTCTTTTCTATCCATGATCCGAACCAGGATATGTACCAATGAGGCATCCAGTTCTAGGTTAACGTGATCCCATCTGATCACATTGTCAGGATCCGGGTGATACTTTTTCAACTGGGATACATGGAACACATTATGCACTAAGATGAATAGTATTGGTAATTCCAACCAATATTACACCTCTCTGACCCATTATAGTATCTTAATAGGGACTATGTATCAAAGAGAAAACTTTCACTACTTCCCAAAAAAGTGATGTCCCATCCTTGAGGATATCTACAAGAACACATTATCACTTACTGAAAAGGAAAAAATCCATCGACAATGATCCACATAAGATTTCTGATGACTATGATATTTCTTCATCCTATTTATGATTAGCTAGATCTTCTTCATTGATTCTTGGAAATTTCTCGTCCCAACAAGTGAAGTCTCACCTATTTCCACCCAACATAATGGAGAACGACAAGGATGCCTATACAATGCTTCAAACATAGCCATATGTATCGAGGCCTGATATATATTATTGTGTGAGAACTCCACTAAGGGTATTTGATCTTCCCATGAGCCACTGAAATCCATTACACAAGCCCCAAACATGTCTTCCAATGTCTATATCATACACTTAGACTGGCCATCTGTCTGAGGATGGTATGCCATACTCATAGTCAATTGAGTCCAAATGGAATTTTTATAGTGATCTATATAAATGATATGAAAACCACAGACCACTATCTAACATGATTAAAATTGGGACACAATTCTTATTTTCCACTTTATGGATATAAATTCTGGACAAATCCTCCACCTTATTAGTGTCAAGAATATGGATGAAATGTGCCGAGTTGGTAAGCCTCTCAACTATCACCCATATGGAATCATGATTATGAACCATTCTTGGACGACCTATAACAAAATCCATTACTATTTTCTCCCATTTACACACTTAGATAGGAAAATACTACAACATACCCACTGGTCTCTAATTTTTGGATTTCACTTATTGATAAGTTAATCACCGCGTGACGAACTTGGACACCATCCTTTTCATGTCGCTCCACCAAAACTACACCTCCAACACCTTATACATTTTCTATGTACCTTGATGTACAACCCATATCGAATGGTGGTAATCTTGAAAGAGTTGTTCACAACAAGACATAGGTACAACCATATGATCTTGAAAACACAAAAATGAACTCCCATCAAGTTTCCGGCCATCAATGGTATCCCTACCATTGAGTTTTAAACTAATAAACATGCATTCTACATTTGAGTTTTGTGCATATTTAACCATATTTAACAAATAAGGAACATGAGTAGCTGAAAATAAAATAACAACATCACCTCGTTCTCCACATTCCATATGCATGTCAGCTAGGACCAACATCAACTTCCATTCATCTGAAGCCTCCTTTTTCAACTGAGCATATGAATTTCTGGTCAATGCATCTACCACTGAATTTACTTTTCCTGGGGTATACCTCATTTCAAATTCAAACATATGGTGGTACTTTATTCATCTCCTTTTACTCATATTCATATCTTTCTATGAAAAAATGTGTTTCAAGATTTTATGATCCGTAAACACTGTAAATTTCTCACCAAAGAAATAATGTATTCAAGTCTTCACTTCAATTAAGACTATAGCTAACTCCAAATCACGTGTTGGGTAATTATTCTTATTCACACTCAACTGCCTTGAACCATGATCCACAACATGTTCTTCTTGGATGAGAACACAACCTAACCCTAATCCTAAAGCATCACAGTACACCATATACCCTTATCCTAATTCTAGAAAGCTCGTGATAGGTTCCATTGTAAGATGACCTTTCAGCTCCTGGAAAGGCTTTTGAAGTTCCTCTGTCCATTGTAATGGAGTATTCTTCATTGTTAGAGCTATCATTGGTGAAGATAGACATGCTAAATCATGCACATATCATTAGTAGTAGCTAGATAGACCAAGAAAACATCATATATCAAAGACATTTTTTAGTGGTTTCCAGGAGATAACAACTTCTATCTTTTCAGGATCCACTAAAACCACATTTTAAGAAATTACATGGCCAAGAAAACCTACCTCTTATCTCTAAAAATAAAACTTTGATAATTTGGCATACAAATGGTGATCTCTGAGGATTTCCGACACTTTCTTCAAGTGTTTTTCATGCTCAACCCTTATATTTGAATAAACCAGGAGTGTATCTACAAAAACCACACTAAAAGAATCTATATATCGCTAAAATATCCAATTCATGAAAGCTATGAAGACTTATGGTGCATTCATTAGATTGAAAGGCGTGACTATGTATTAATAGTGGCCATATATACTTTGAAATCTTTCTTTGGAATATATTCCTTCTAAACTCACAATTGGTGATATCTTGGTCGCAAGTAAATTTTAGATAACCACTAAGATCCCATCAATTGATTGAATCGGTCATCAATGCATGGAAGTGGATATCTGTTCTTTATTGTAGCATGGTTCAATTCCCTTAGTTCTATTGGTTCCATCCTATAAGATGTAAGGGAGATGGGGCTGGTCCCTGGAAGTAGATCAATCATGAACTCTACTTCACTTATAGTTGGTAAACCTGAGAAATATTTGGGAAATACATCTGAAAATTGATTGACCACTGCTGGAAAAGTAGTTTTTTCGATTTATTTCATCGTTTCCAAAGTCAATACGGCCAACTGATAAGATATTGTTACCACCATTGGTTCCAACAAGCTCTTTGCACCTTTGTTTACGATCCTCTCTCCTCTAATGTGACGATTAATGTCGTCCTTAGTCACAAACCTAACTGTTCTTCTATAACAGTCGATGTGATCCTTAAACATTTTCAACCAATCCATACCCATGATTACATCACAGACATCCATCTCCAACATCGAGAATTCCCATTTCAACTCAAGTCCCTCCATAGTTATAGGATTTTCTCTACACACAAAGTCTTAAAATTCTCTTTCACTAAGAGTAGTTTTTAGTTTTAATATATAAGTCATCATTTCATGTTTTAAACATAGAAAATAGGTTACCGATTGTAGTCCCAACTCAGTGGTTTGAAAATCCTGAGTTATACATCA
This sequence comes from Viscum album, assembly GCA_963277665.1. NCBI lineage: Eukaryota > Viridiplantae > Streptophyta > Magnoliopsida > Santalales > Viscaceae > Viscum > Viscum album. Next base: position 1,102,752,239 of record OY728155.1, on the reverse strand, counting down.
GACCAACTTCTAGTTCACCTGTGGCTCGTGTGAAACCAAATTCTCAAGAGCCTCTTAGTACTAGTTCCTATGATTCCTATTAGGTTCCATTTTCTAAACCAACAATGAACTCATCAATATCACTCTCTATCAACAGATGGATTAACATTTCAAATTCTATCATATCAACTATCATAACATTTTTTTCCAAAAAAAAATATTTTTCCATTTTCAACCATTTTTGAAAATAAAATCCATTCTTGCTTTTTAAAATAAAACAATTTTCAAAATTCTCTAAATATACTCTTTTCAAAATCATTAATTTTGAAAAAAATCCTCATTTTTAAAAACAATTTACTTTTGAACCAAATCATAAATCATTACTCAAAAGGAAATATGAAATCCTTGTGGGAATTAATTCCTCTACAATGCATGTCATGCCCATCTCATTGGTTAAATCCATGAAAATAAGATTTCAAAATCTTAGAAGTGTCTCCGAACACTTATTTACTCAACTCCTTTGTAAGATGAAGTTTTTCATAAAAGGGTTAGCTATGTAATTATATGATATTCCTTTCAAGTTATGATAATCCTAATCTTTTCTATGACTCCCACCCTAGGAATAGACAAGAAGTAATTTCAACTCCAAGACCAAGAATTCTAATGAATACTTGTTAGGAAAGGACCGAATGAGCTGATTCTATTTGTAATAACCCACCCATTCTCATTGGATTGAGAGTATAAAAAGTCATTACATGGCCTTAAGGGACATCTAGAAGATACCAAATACTAGAAATAAATTCCAAAGGGTTTTAATGAAAGTGTGGGACGATATAACCTTTAATAATAAAACTATTAACCAAGAAACCCATAACTGAACAACTCACTATATGATGAATGAATAAAAGAAAGACATATTAACTAAATTATTCATATCAAAACCACTCAAAAGTATGCAAAAAAATTATACTAAAAAATATAAATTTAAACTAATGAAACCAACTAAAGACTCCAAGAAGACCACAAGACTCTAAGATCCACATGCCTCATGCTCCAAGATCACCAAACAACTCACGCTTCATGAAGTAGTGCTAAAAACATGGGAAACATTACCCTTTCCATTGTCCTAGATGATAGAGTATAAAATAGAACCAAAGTTACAATTAAATGGTGATTATAAAACTCTGTAGGATATCTCCAATCCATTCCACACATCCACACAACCAACCATGCATGCTACACAATGACAGTTCCATAATCACGAGGAGTTTCTCATATATCTACAAAGTCGTCACAAGGTAATTATATCCCATGTGCCATATTACCTTTGGAACCAAGCACAATATCATATTTCAACCAAGCCTCATATATTCAACATGAACACACACCAAATATTCCCATGGTTTATGCCCAAACAATCCTTTCATTAAAAACACATTTTTATTGAAAAATATTTTTCCTTAAAACCATTAAAATTCCAACTCATTTTAATAAAATGTATTTTTATTGAAAAAAAATCCAAATAAAACCATTTATATGTTCTATCAAGTCAACCATTTAAAATCATCATTTTAAATTTAAGAAACTAAAACAATTTACACCATAATTTATCAAGATTTCCCAAATCTACCAAAAATGATATATCACCACTAAAGAGATTTATTCCATGTATCAAAAAAATATTTCACAATAAATATAATCAAATATACTCAATTTAAAACTAAGGAAATCAATTTTATCAAGAGGAGATAAGAGTGAATCCACTTACCTTGAAGGTTTTGACGAAACTCGACAACAGACGAAGAACGCACAAGAAGGTGTGTCGATTCTTCAAGAACAACCATAGTTATATTATCCTAGAAAGATCATGACTCAAAATTGAATTATTTGTCATAAAAAATGTATATATACCCAATATAGGTGCATATATGATAAATAATGGAGATCGGTTAAGTAGATCTAAGAAGATCTTTGAAAACGTGACAATTCAAGAAAGAATGGTGACATACCTCAAGAATCGGATCACGATTACAAGAAAGTTCCTTAGATATATTCCTATATCCAGAATAAGAAAATATTTATCCTCAAATTATATTAAAAAACTTATATCTACCCACAAGAGGTGTAGATCTAAGAATACACGAAGGCGATAAGAAGGATTTTTAAGAAAACGGAAAAGTACCATGAAGATCAACACTTACCCCAAGAATCGGTCTTGAAATCACCAACAGAGGAATATACAGTGGATACAAGTCATTTGGGGAGGGTTACATAGCCTTATAGGGAGATAAATATCTATTTATGGGTGTTTTGAAGCTAAAAATAAATAATTAAAGCAAAAATGAGATAGTTCATAGGAAATAGGATCTAGTTTTGACCTATACGCAAGGTTTGACCACACTATTTTGGCAGACCGTGCGATGTTCCTTTTGGCCCCAAAATTCCTTTCAAATAACCAAAAATCATCCATCCATCACCATTAATTTTTTTATTAGAAAAACCTTTTTTATGAAAACAACCTCTATGGATACACACCACTTTATGGAACACCCAACTTTTCAGAAACACCCAAATTTATGGAAACTCCCAACTTTATGGAAAAACCCAACATTATAGAAACAACCAACTTTATGGGAACAACCAAAATTATTGAAACACCCAAAATTATGGAAATAACCAACTTTATAGAAATACCCAACTTTATGGAAACAACTAACATTATGGAAAAACCCATCTTTATTGAAACACCCAAAATTATGGAAACTCTATGATTTATGGAAACATCCTATTTTATGGAAACCCCATATTCTATCAAACCCATTCAAAGCCACACCATTTAAAAAGGCATATTTTACATAAAAATTGAGTAAATGGTTATGTACCTGAAACATGGGGTACAACATTATCCACACCATTAGTCATTCCATCCTTAGAAAGTAGAAAAGCCTCACTATCCCAAAAGAGTTCCGGCTACTACTCATTCATTTCCTTCTCACGTTCCCAAGTTGCTTCCTGAATTTGAACATGTTTCCATAAAACCTAGACTAAGATGATGATTTTCCCATGAATTACTTTCTCTTGTCTATCCATGATCCATACCAAGATATGTACCAATGAGGCATCCGATTCTAGGTCAACGTGATCCCATCTGATCACATGGTTAGGATCAGGGTGATACTTATTCAACTGGGATACATGGAACAGATTATGCCTTGAGTTGAATCATAGTGGTAATGCCAACCAATATTCCACCTCTCTGACCCATTCTAGTATCTCAAAAGGGCCTATGTATCGAAGGGGAAACTTTCCCTACTTCCCAAAAAAGTGATGTCCCAGCCTTGAGGATATCTGTAAGAACACATTATTACTTACTAAAAAGGAAAAAGACCATCGACAATGATCCACATAAGATTTCTGATGACTATGATCTATCTCCATCCTCTTTCTGATTAGCTGGATCTTCTTCATTGATTATTGGATATGGCTCGGACCGACTAGTGATGTCTCACCTATTTCCACCCAACACAGTGGAGAACGACAAGTATGCCAATACAATGCTTCAAACATAGCCATAGGTATCGAGGAATGACATCTATTATTGTATGAGAACTCCAATAAGGGTATTTTATCTTCCCATGAGCCACTGAAATCCATTACACAATCCCCCAACATGTCTTCTAACGTCTATATCATCCACTCAGACTGGCCGTCTGTCTGAGGATGATATGCCATACTCATAGTCAACTGAGTCCCAAGGGATTTTTTTAGTGATCTCTAGAAATAATATGTGAACCTCAGATCACTATCTAACACAATTGAAACTGGTACTCCATGCCTATTTACCACTTTATAGATATAAATTTTGGATAGATCCTCCACCTTATGAGTTTCACAAATAGGGATTAAATGAGCCAACTTGGTAAGCCTCTCCACTATAACCCATATGGCATCGTGTTTTTGAACCATTATTAGATGAACTGTAACAAAATCCATCGCTATCTGCTCCCATTTACACACTTGGATAGGAAAAAACTACAACATACCCACTGGTCTCTGATTTTTGGATTTCACTTATTGATAAGTTAAGCATCGCGTGGCGAACTTGGCCACCTTCCTTTTCATGCTGCTACACCAAAGCTGCACCTCCAACACCATATACATCTTCTATGTACGTTGATGTACAAACCGTCTCAAATGGAACTAATCTTGAAGGAGTTTTTCATGATAAGACATAAGTATAACCATCTGATCTCAAAAACAAAAAAATGAACTCTCATCAAGTTTCCAGCAACAATGGTATCCCCACCATTGAGTTTTAAACTAATAAACATGCATTATGTATCAGATGTTTGTGACTCTTTAACCATATTTAATAAATCATGAACAAGAGTAGATAAAAATAATATAGCAGCATCACCTCATTCTCCACATTCCACATACATGTCAGCTAGGACTAAAATCAACTGCCATTCATCTGAAGCCTCCTTTTCGAACTGAGCATATGAATTTCTGCTCAATGCATCTACCACTGAATTTCCTTTTCCTAGGGTATACCTCAGGTCAAATTCAAACATCATGAGATACTTTATCCATCTCATTTTCCTTAAATTCAAATCTGTATTTGAAAAATTGTGTTTCATGATTTTATGATCCATAAACATAGTAAATTTCTCACAAAAGAGATAATGTCTCTAAGTCTTCAATGCATTGACGACTAAAGAAAACTTCAAATCATGTGTTGGGTAATTATTCTCAAGCACCCTCAACTTCCTTGAACCATGAGCCACAACATGATATTCTTGCATGAGAACACAACCTAACCCTAATCCTAAAGCATCACAATACACCACATACCCCAATCCTGAATCTAGAAAAATCATGATAGGTGCCGATGTAAGATGGCCTTTTAGCTCCTGGAAAGAATTTTGAAATTCCTCTATACATTGGAATGGAGTGTTAGTCATTGTTAAAGCTGTCATTGGTGAAGCTAGACATGAGAAATCATGCACAAAGAATCAGTAGTAGATATCTAGGCCAAGAAAACATCGTATATCAAAGACATTTCTAGTGGTTTCCATGAGATAACAACTTCTCTATTTTCAGGGTCCACTAAAACAACATTTTCAGAAATGAGATGGCCAAGAAAACCAACCTATTGTCTCTAAAAATCAATCTTTGATAATTTTTCATACAAATGGTGATCTTTGAGGATTTCCAATACTTGAAGAATTCCTCCTGCTCATCCCTTGTATTTGAATAAACCAAGAGTTCATCCACAAACACCACACCAAAAGAATCTTGATACTGCTAAAATATCCAATTCATGAAAGCAATGAAGGCCGATGGTGCATTATTTATACCTAAAGGCATGAATATGTATTAATAGTGGCTATATATACTTTAGAAGATTTCTTTGGAATATCTTCCTTCTAAACTCACAATTTTTGATATCCTAATCGTAAGTAAATTTTGGATAACCACTAGGATCCAAAAAATTGATCGAATCAGTCATCAATTCATGGAAGTGGATATTTTTTCTTTATTTTAGCATGGTTAAACTTATGATAATCAAACAAAAGTCTGAGAGTTACATCCAATTTCTTCACAAAAAAGATTAGTGCTGCCCACAGAGACATACTTCACCTAATGAAACATTTTATTTCAATCTCCTCCAACTACACTTTTACTTTCCTTAGATTTATTGGATCTATCCTATAAGACCTAAGGGACACCGGGATAGTCCCTGGAAGTAGATCAATCATAAACTCCACTTCCCTTATAGTTGGTAACCCTAGGTAATATTTGAGAAAGACATCTGGAAATTGATTGAACACTACTGGAAAACTAGTTTCTTCGATTTATTCTATCTTTTATAATGTGAATACGTCCAACTAATAAGATATTGTTCCCACCATTGGTGCCAACAAGCTCTTTGCACCATTGATTACAATCCTCTCTCCTCTGAAGAGATGATCAATTTCATCCTTAGTCACGAAACTAACAATTCACCTATAACAGTCGATGTGATCCTTAAACATTTTCAAATAATACATACCCTTGATTACATCATAGACATCCATATCCAAAATTGAGAAGTCCCATTTCAACTCAACTCCCTCCATATTTAGAAGAAATTATCTACACACAAATGCTTGAAATTCTCTTTCACTGAGGGGAGTTTTTAGTTTTAATATATAATGCATCATTTCAAGTTTTAAACATAGAAAATAGGTTCCCCACATCATGTTCTTCTTAGTTCTATAGTTCTCTACTCCCCTAGTGAATAAAACCATACTTCCTCTACTTGTATTTTTAGTAGTGAAAGATATCATAAACAGAGTTACCGATTGCAGTCTAAACTCAATGGTTTGAAAATCCTGAGTTATACTTCAGACCAACTTTTGGTTCACCTGTGGCTCAGGTGAAACCAAATTCTTAAGAGCCTCTTATGACTAGTTCCTATGATTACTACTAGGTTCCATTCTCTAAACCAACAATGAACTCATCAACCTAACTCTCTATCAATGGATGGATTAGTATTTCAAATTATATCACATCAACTATCAGAAATTTTTTTTCCAAATTTTTTTTCCATTTTCAACCATTTTTTAAAATAAAATCCATTATTTCGTTTGAAAATAAATCCATTTTAAAAATAATCCAAATATTATCTTTTCAAAATCATTAATTTTGAAAAAAACAAGCATTTTTCAAAAAAAATTACTTTTGAACCAAATAATAAATCATTACTCCAAAGGAAATATGAAATCCTAGTGGGAATTAATTCATCTACAATGCATTTCATGCTCATATCATTGGCTGAAACCATGAAAATGAGATTTCAAAATCTTAGAAGTGTCTCCAAACACTTATTTACTCAACTCCTTGGTAACATGATGTTTAACATAAAAGGGTTAACTATGTCCTTTTATTCTATACATTTAAAGTTATGAAAATCCTACTCCTTTCTATGATTCCCAACCAAGGAAAAGACAAGAAATAATTTAAAACCCAAGACTAGGAAGACTAATGACTACTTATTAGGCAAGGATCGAATGAGCTGATACCATTTGTAATAACCCACCCATTCTCATTGTCTTGAGAGTACAATGATTCATTACTTGGCCTTAAGGGACATCTCAAAGATGGCAAAGGCTGGAAATAAATGCCAAAGGGTTTAAATGAAAGTGGGTGATTATTTAGACTTTAACAATAAAACCATTAACCAAGCAACCCATAAATGAACAACTTATTATATGATGCATCAATAAAAGAAATACATCTTAACTATTTTATTCATATCAAAACCACTCAAAAGTATGAAAAAATGGAAGACTCAATAAATATTAATGTAAAAATAGATAAATAAATAAATATTCCAAGAATTCCAAAAGACTCCAAGCTCTACATACCCCATGATCCAAGATCACCAAACAGCTCAAGCATCATGAAGTGGTGCTAAAAACACGGGAAACATTTCCCTTTCTATTGTCCCAGAAGATAGCATCTACAAAAGAACCATAGATCCAAAGTAGGGGTGAGTATCAAACTCACTAGGATATCCCCAATGAATTACCAACTCCATCCTCTAGGATAAATGAGTTAACAACATTTACATAAAACAATTAATATAAAAAAATTTCTCAAAATAGTTATAACTAAATTTAAACAAGTTCTCAAAACCGTTTATAACCAAAAGCATAAAAGTGAAATTGAAACCAATTTTCCAACAAGTCATTTTTCCATAAAATAACTAAATATTTCTTTAAAACCATATCTCAATATTCCTTTCTCATACCCAATTCATTCCACACATCCACACAACCCACCATGCATGCTACACGATGATAGTTCCATACTCATGTGGGGTTTCTCATCAATCTACAAAGTCGTCAGACGGTAATTGTATCCCATGTTCCTTTTTACCTTTGGAACCAAGAAAAAGGTCATATTTCAACTATCCATGTATATGAAACATGAACACACACACCAAATATGACAAAGTATCATGCCCAAACAACCCTTTAAATAAAATAACCTTTTTAATGAATTTTTTTCATTAAACCCATTATAGTTCCAACTAATTTCAATAAAACGTATTTTTATTGAAAAACCATGCCCAATAAAACCATTTATAAGTTCCTGAATATACACCCTTTAGAATCACCATTTTATATTCAAGAAACTAAAACAATTTTTACCATAATTTATCAAGATTTCCCAAATCTACCAAAAACAATAAATCATCACTAAAAAGATTTATTCCATGTATCAATCCAAGATTTAAAAATAAATATTATCCAATATACTCAATTTAAAATTACTCTAATAAATTATAGCAACAGGAGCTGAGAGTGAATCCACCTACCTCAAAGGTTTTGATGATATTTGAAAACGGATGAAGAACACACAAGAAGGTGGGTCGATTCTCCCAAAACGACCTCAGTTCTCTTATCCTAGAAAGATCATGACTCATAAATGAATTATTTGGAATCAAATAATAGAGATCTACAAAATACATGTGCATATATGAGAAAAAATGGATATCGGGTATATATATCTATGAAAATCTCTGAAAATGTGACAAATCTGGAAATAATGGTGATGTACCTCAAGAATTGGATAAATAATCCAAGAAAGCAGCTTGGATCTCCTACAATATCATGAAAACACCATATTTATCCTTAAATGAGGTTAAAAAACTTATATCTACCACATGAGTAATATATGTATGAAAAAAAGAATGAAATAATGAGGATTTTTAAGAAAACAGAAAAGAACTAAGAAGATCAACACTTACCGCAAGAATCGGGCTTGAAATCGACAAGGGGGCTCTACATTGGATCCAACTGATACAGGGAGAGTTTTTCAGACCTATAAGGAGAGAAATATCAAATTATGCGTGTTTTGAAGAAAAAAAAATAATAATAGAAAAAACGAGCATGTTCCCAGAAAATAGGATCTAGTTTTGACTCTGCACAAGGTTTGACCACACTAGTTTGGAAGATAGTGTGACCTTCCTTTTGGCCCCAAAATTCCTTCCAAATCACCCAAAAATCTACCATCATCACCCTTAACCTTTTTATGGGAATAGACCTATTTATGGGATCATCCTCCTCTATGGAAACACCCCACTTTATGGAGTAGCCAACATTATGGAAACACCCAACTTTATGGAAACACCCAACTTTATGGAAACTACCAACTTTATGGAAATAACCAACTTTATAAAAACACCCAACTTTATAGAAAAAAACAACATTATGGAAACACCCAACTTTATGGAAACAACCAAAATTATGGAAACACCCATATTTATGGAAACAATAAACATTATAGAATGACCCAACTTTATGGAAACACCCAAAATTATGGAAACTCTCTATGTTATGGAAACATATTATTTTATAGAAACTCTCTATTTCATTAAACCAATTCAAAACCAAACTATTTAGAAAAAACAACTCTTTTAAATAAAAAAATGTGGAAAGGGTTATGTAAATGAAACTGGGGATACTATAGTTTTATTCAAACTTTTAATTTTTTTAAATTAATTTTAAATTACTAAGAATATAATTTTTCTATAATCATTTTTTTTGAAAAAATAGAACTTAAATTCTAAAATGTCAAATATGATTTTATAAATTAAAATTTTTATAACAATAAATCCACTTATAAAATATATATTTATTCTTAGGAATTTTTTTATAAAATTTTAATTCAAACTTATATATTAATAATGTTATAAAATTTAAAATATCTGTATATTGCACTATTTCACTTAAAATAAATGTTTTCTGAAAAAGGAAAAAAATTCATGTTAAGATAATTTTAAAAATATAGATACATAAATTTTTTTTATATTTTTTTAATTCAAAATTCTTAAATTTAGAAATATTTTTTTTTCAATGAAAATAAAAAATATAAATAAAATTCATTTTATTGAAAAATGATGTTTTTAAATATTACGAGTTATTAAAATAATTTCATATAAATTTATAATTTAATAGTTCTTAATATGTTAGTTCATATATAAGAATATTATTAAATTGATGATTTATTCTATTTCGATAAAATATAAAATAATTTGAAAATAGTTTCTTTGAAAAAAATGTTACTTTTACACTAAATATAGTTAAACACATTAAAATTAATTATTTGTATTCAAAAATATAATTTTAATCCTACCGTGATATTAAAATTTATATTTTTGTTTTATATATACATCATATCATACTTTAATAATAATAATATTAATTCTTATAGATAAAAAATAAATAATTAAATATAAATAATATTTCTATATATTATTTTTATTTTGTTATGAGTTATACTACTATACGATACATGAATTAAGTATACCTATTAAATTTATGACCAATGAGGATATTTTCAATGAAAGTATTTCATTAATATATATAGAATTACTAAATCATTCTTTCATTCCAATATCACTTATCAATGCATTGTTCATATTTCCAATTAATGATATTACACAATTATTTCTCTTTTATAATGTTCTCACTCAATGTAGTTTTATTTTCTCTGGGTGACCCTCAAGGTCGATTATGACGTAGGAGAATTCCTAGTAATGAAAAATTAATTTTTTTCTCTCTATTTTAATTTTTTTAATAAACTTTTAATGGATATACTTCACCCATGGTTGAGTAATGTTCAAAAATGTGTATTATATAGTTTTATGTTCCATTTTTTTTAATTTCACACTTATGAATGAAAGGAGTGGCTTTATTTTGCATCATATAATGTAAGACACATTTTTTAATCATTTTAAAATAATTTTGAAAGAATATTGAAATGTTCTTTAAAATTATAAAATAATAATAATAATAATATTATTATTATTATCTACTAATATATTTAGAGTTATATATGATTTTCCATACAGTATAGGTTAAGATTCATAGCTTGAGACATCTGGAAAAGTACCACCATGAAATATTGAACTCCACCTCTTATTTCTTTGGGAATATTGTTTAGAAAATCACTAAATTATCCCTCCCATGTGGTTTTTTCATGGTTTCTACTTGTCCCCACTATTTTATAAAATATATTTTTGTCTTCATATATTCCAATAATTCATGAATATGTAATTTATTCTCTTTTAAAAATAAATTATCAAGTAATATCTCATTAAATTTTTAATTTTAGAATTGCCTTATTCAGAAACAATGAATCTAGGTTTACATACATTATTCCAATTATTACTTTAAGTTGAATTATTTTAGAAGTTATATAACATTAATATTGATTTATAAATATAATGTTAATCTATCAATGAATTTCCTTAGGGTGTGTCAAACTAAGTGTGTAGATGGCCAACTACTTGGGCCTAGGGTGAATATTGAGTTAGTAACTAATCATCCCTCTTCATGTTTATTACCCCTAGGTTTATTATTGCGAGAACCATATACACTTATTGTATCTGAAAAATGATTTCATTTATTCGAAACCACACACTCCTCACATTAACATAATTTATGATGTTTTCATGTTATATACCTTAACCTTTGAGTTTTCACTAATGTTTTCTAGTCATAATTGAAAAATTAACTAAATCATGCTATGATACAAACTATTTCAACCAAATTTTTTCTTTCTATAATATTACATAATATTTAATATTAATAACATAATAGTAATACATTACACAATAGAAAGGTTTATTATATTGTAAAAACTATCTTCATTCATCGTGAGGGGATAATAAAACATAATAACTATTTAAATTATACATTATAGTCATCCTAAAATCCCATAATTTATCTTGAGTACATTTATTAACATGAGGATATACATCAGAGAAAGGGGTGACATAAAATCCCTATAATAGTCCGATTAAAATGTAAGGAATAAGAGACATAAATCAATAGTTCAAATATGATCCATGTTATTGTTAACATACCATAAAAGTAGGATCAATATCATAAGAATAATGGAATCATTCAAAAAAAAAGGAATGTTATATAGAATATGAATAATAATGAAGCATCATAACATAGTGGTAAAATAACACATATTTTTGTTAATAAATCTAGCATCATGCCTACACATAACATACGTGAATTAATCATATCATAATAATGAATAAATCTAGCATCATTGCCACACATAATACACATAACTCAAGAGATTTATGAAATTTCCAAATTAATTGGAGAGATATATAATTATGCCCCACCAGTAATAATATATTATTCTCATTATCATGAATTACATATGAAATGAAAATATATAACAGTATTAGTCATGAAATAAACCCATGAAAAATGAATGTGATTCATAAATATTTCATAAATCATATTTTTATAAATAACCTTTTGGTTTAGAAAATGAATAAGGGAGGTCATATATTAGAATACAAGATACTCATTATTTTAAAAAATAAGAAATAACTCATGAGGTGTTAATTAAACTATAATATCCCATGAGTTTATTTTATATTTATATTTAAAAACAAATACTTTATCTCATTGTAGCTAGAACACACAACACTGATCTTAAACAAACTATAAAATTATATTATTTTTCTATTTTTGTTATAATATAGTTAATGGGTTGGAGGGTATGAATAGAAATTAAAACATCATAAATTTTTTTTATATATTTTTATATAATTAAAATATATTAACTAATGCATAATAAATAAGTTTCCAATTATCAGTAAAGTGATTTTTTTCCATAAAAAAAATACATTTTCTTCAAAATTTATTTTTATAGAATTTTGTGTGATGATATTATAATCAAATAATGTCAGATATAGAAATTATTGTTGAAAAATTTGAAAATAACTTTTTAAATCATAATTTTATTAGAGTCATAGGGTGATTGTTTTAGATATTTCTTAAAAGACTAATTTTTTAGTTAATAGGGAAAAACCGATACTTGTATTACATCAATTCCTTTTCATATATCGAGCAATGTAAAATTCCCCTTAAAATTTTACTTTAATTGTAAAATAAAATAGTTATTCATTAATTTGAATTATTCTAATTATTTACGTAGTAATAATCATTATACTTTAGTTTTGTGTTAGTTCAATTTTAGTTATAAAACACACTTCCCTAAAAAAATAACTATGTTTAATGCATTTATATTAAAATTGGTATTTTACACATAAAGAAAATTAATCTTATAAAATGGGTTATATATTTTGATTTATTAGAATAAATTTGATATATATTTATGTTTTATTTTTTTTCATTATTATTATTAACCATGGTTATTATTTGTCATAATGGAAAGGATTAACGGGTAAAACAAGGTTAAAACAATGAGATAAGGCCTCAAAATCTCCCTGAAACTCAACCCTATCATATTTTATGAGATTAATTTAACCATATCCATCGAAAATTCATATTTTATCTTTTTGTGATATTACTTTGAAAATAAAGTCTATTTTATTTTAGGTAAAGAATAAACACAAAATTTCATTATCTTCATTTCAATATATCTAATTTATTTTCATTAGGGTAAATATAAGATCATATCAATTTTAAATTTTTATTTTAAATATGAATAAATTAATTTCATTAAAATAATTTATTTTTAATTTTTAGTGATGATATAATTACGTTAAATACTTACGCAACACCGATACAGTGCTTGTGTAATTAGTATAAAATTCAATGTAAATGAGTTTAAAAATAATAAAAATAATATTTTTTTATTAATTATGGTATTAAATGAATTAAATATGTAATTATAAAATTATAAGTGATGTTAAATGTGTTTAAATTATAAACTCATTATAGTATTGATTTATTTGAAGTTAAAAATGAATGAATAATACCAAAGGTGAAATTAATGAATTTTTATGATAAAAAATTCTATATTAAATGATTAAAAAATAAATAAAATCATGAAATATGACACTTGAAATGATAAATAGATACAAATGACATTAATGTATAATTTCTGTGGCACTTATCACCTTATAAATAAATTTATGAACATGAAATTCTAAAAATATTTTTAAAGTGGTAAATATTAAAAAGAGTTTACAAGAGGATTAAACCAAAATATAATGTTTAAAATGAAACATAAAAATTTTAAAATTAATTTATTGAAGATATTTCAACTGTATAATTTCCAAAATTCTAAATTATATCTATTAAGTTCCAATTTTTATAATTATAATATATATTATATATAAATCATTTATTAAATCCAATTCTCTCATTTCCCTCAGTTATAAAAGGGAATCACTTCTTCTCCATTGCTCACACTTCATACACCACTTAGAACAGAAAATAAGAAACCAAATCCCATCCCATACTAGTAGTCCTACCCATTACCTAAGTTATTTTTTTATCATCAAATTAAAAACCTATAAGGCATGAGGTGTATTCCAAATGTGGTTTTATAGATAAGGAATATAACTCTTAGCCAAGTGTTTTTATTTTATTTCCTCTTCTATATCCAAAAAATATACCAAAAACATGATTGAATTAAAAAATAAGTATCTTTCATATAATTAAATGTTAATATTTTGGATTTAAAACCCTTATTCACCTATTATAAATCCTATAAAAATGAAAACATCACTTGTGTGTACGTACAACCTACCGTATCCATGTAGTGGTGAAATCGTTTTTTATCACTTTTTCATTTGGAGGGTTAAAATGTATAATTAATGAAAATATTTGATATCTTTGACATAATTATGATTTTATAAATATAATATATCCTCAACCTTATTACCCTTTAATCATTTTAAAAATGATAATGGTGCATGTGAATACATGTGTACTACAACCACCACAAAGTGATGCAATTCATTTTTATATTACCACTATGAAGAAATGATTCAAAATTGTATATATTCAAGAAATTAATAATATTTTATAAAAATATATTCATAAAATTATAAAAAAATTTATTTGATCAATCTATTTCATGGTTCTAGTAACCACATTCAATATATAAAAAAATTACATAAATTCTTCAAAAACCCTTAAATTGGTCGATGTAAACAAGAACTATTCAAAGAATGGATTTGAAATTATTTTCAAATAACCTTAAAAGGAATATATATTAATGTTATATAAATAATTTTATTAATAATTTTTAATTCTTTAAACAAGAGGATCAAATATGTATTACTAATAGGAGACCCAAGATAAACATAATTTCAACTCACTTCTACTTCAAGGTTACATGTTTTAAATTAAGTACCTATTTGTTTTTAAAAGAATTTCCATATAATACCACATTAACATATTATATATTGAATTAATATTTATTCATTTTATTCAATGTTTAAATAAACGATTAATATTTTAAGAGTTTTTGATTCAAAAGTTTTTTATATCAGAATTGATTCCTTTTACAATGCCTTTCCATTTCAAGATTAGCCATGTATAGGTTTCCTTCGGGGAAACATAATCCACATTTATTTTATTTCAATATAGTTATTTTTTGTATTCATTATTTATATTTCATTTATTTTCTTATTTGATGAAGAATCAACAAGTAAGTAATATTTAATAGACATTGTTTTAAAAATTGTGTTTTGATGTTTTCCTTTAAATTCATTTTTTCCATAACCATATTATATTTAAAATGTCTTTAAGAATTGTTATACAATTATAAAATGATTTATTATATTTATTTACACTCAAGATTAAATTTCAATCATAGAGTTTAAAAGTAATCTTATTTTTATTTTCTATACAAGGTAATTTTTACCAATGGTGTGAATAAAATCTCTATTTAAACATATATCATATAAATGATCTATCCTACCATCATGAATTTTATTTGTTTTAAATATATATTTAAAAATTTAAATGGTTATTTTTAAATTATTTTTTGTTTCGTAATATTTTGAGGATTTTTATTTAAAAGGATATCAATGGAACGAAGTTTAATTTTCTTATAGGAATGAAAATAATTTTGAAAAGTGATATATAACCCGATTGTTACATGAAGTTACTGTGAAGTTATTTTTAATTGACTAAATATATTTTATTTTTAAGTACTTTTTTACTATAAAACCTTCATTTATAATGAATATAAGATCTTATTTTACTATTAATGTATTAAACTTTATTATGATAGTATTCACCTTGTTATGATCATATAATGTATCACTCTAATTTATTCATTGGACATTTTTTTATTTCATTATAATTAATTAATTCAGATTGATTTATATTAATTTGATGATGTTTCAACCATATACCATATCTATATATGTTTTTATTTGAATAAATATTATTATGTTATTTCATTTAATATGGATATATTGATGTATTAATGTTATGTATTCTCTATTCAATATGTATAATTATTAGATTATAAGTAATTTTTAGAATGAATTGTGTTGACCATTCAAAATCTATGGAATGCATAGTACATGAAAGTGGTGGGTAGGGCCTAGTATAAATCACAATGGGAAGTGATTTTTATGAAAATGTGATATTTTTTGGAGAAATTAATTAATTAATGTATAAATGACCATTAAGGTATTATGTGACAATACAAGGCGATACTTGGAAAAGTATACTACTTTTTTGTAGTTTTATTTGGAAAAATTATATTAGGGGATATAAATAATTGAGTATGAGGCTATGTATGTGATAAATATTTTTTAGGTAGAAAAATGATATAATTTTAAATGAATAATGGTAAAAAATTCTAATTTATTGTTCTAAAATTTAATAAATCATATGTGAGGAGTTTTAAATTGATTCTTGGTTACTATAAAGATTTTGGAGATTAAATTTTTTGACAGATTATTCATATATTTTTTAATTTAGATTGTGTTTATCATTTTAATTTGTAACATGATGAATAGATTTTTAGAATTTTGTGGATTTTTTAGTCAATTAAATATTTATTTTATTACATAAATCATGAAAAAATCATTACAATCATTATGATAAACATCAAATTATGAAATCATACTTATAGAATGAGAAGAAATCATTTGAGTAAATTTTATAATAACTTTTCTGAATGGTAAAGGAATTTCTCAAACTCAAAAAATGAAGATAAATATATCAATTGTTACATTGAATGTATCATTAAGCTACCAAGGTAAGTTTTCAGAAACTAATTTTCATGTATTAGTCTTATAGGGATACATGCGTCCTATGTTTCTTGTACACAATAAAGATATTAAAGTTAATGAGAAAAAATATATCTTATTCTATTATTTTTCTATATTCAGTTTAGATAAGAAAAATTAAAATTAAAAAGTGAAAAATTCTATAAGATGGGGATAATTTAATACCCCAATATTTGAGATTAAATTTTCATTTAAAATTAAAATTATGTTTGATAGTATATAGCACATTGAGTACTGATCATAAACAAACCATGAAATGATATTATTTAAATATGTCTATTATAACCTAATTGTTTTTTTCAAGTAAAAATAAAAATAAACACAATATGTAAAATATTTATAAACAATTTATAGAATAAAACTTTATTTATTAATTCATAATAAATAAGTATTCAATTATCAGTAAAATCATTTTTGCCCAAAAATCTATTTTCTTCAAAAAGTGTTTTTATTGGCTTTTGAATATATATATTATAATTAATTACTACCATATTTAGAAATTTTATTTTTAATAATGTACATAATTTAAACAATAATAATTTCACAATAGTATTTGGATGATTGTTTTGGTAATTTTCTAAACATATTGATTTTGATTGATTGGGGAAAAATAATTTTTTTAAAAAGGTCATTTCTCTTCAAATAATAATGTATTTTAAAAGTCCCCTTATATTATTAATTTTATCATATAATAATATAATAATACATTAATTATAAATCACTTAATTAATTATAGAGTAATTTATATTATACTTATAAGTTCATTTTTTGGCTTAAAAACACATTTTTGATAACTATTTTTTGGTTTTTTACACATTTATATTAAATTTTATTTCTTCCATTTATAAAATTTTAATGTTAAAATTTTATTACATATTTATAAACATAATGTTAAATTTTGTAAATTGTTCCCTTATTTATTTCAAAATGAATAGTAACCATTGTAAATACTTGTCACCACGGTAAGGATAAAATTGGTAAAATTGGGTTTAAACAAGAAGATAACGCCTAATAATCACCCTAATAACTGAATTTATCCAATTGTATGAAATTAATTCTACAATATAAATCATTTTTTTAATATTTTTCATTTTGGGACAATTATACTTTTATAATTAATTTTATATTATTTCAAAGTAAATAATAAATACAAAGTGACACTCTCATTATTTTAATATATCTAATAAATTTTCATTAGGATAAAATGAATTTAATATTGGTTTTAAATAGATGTTTTTAATATTAATAAATTATTTTTATAAAATTAATTAAATTTTAATTTTAATCCATTATATAATTACCTTAAATGCTTATGCATCGCTGATAAAATGCTCATGTAGGTAGTACAAATATTATGGTAAATGATTTTAAAAACCATAAAATTAATATTTTCTGGATGAATTGTGGTATTTCATGAATTTTATTTGTAATTATAAATTATAAATTATATTAAAAGTTTTTATGTTATAATTTCATTTCTTTATTGATGTCTTTAAAGTATAATTAAATAAATAGTTCTAAAAAAATTTCGAGGGTATTTTTTGATAAATAATAAAATATCAAAATAATTAAAATATAAAAAAGTTATTATAGAGAATGTTTGGGATGGTAAATTATATTTAATTTCATCAATATTTGATTTTTAGCCACTTTTCACCTTATAAGTAAATTAATGGCCCTTAAATTCTATAAAATGTTTTACCAGAGTTAAGGTAAAAAAGGGTGAATGATAGGGTTAAACCAAATGATAAGGTTTATAATGCAATATAAACATGCATAAATTTTATTGGATAAAGTTATATAGATAATATAAAGTCCTATTATCGAAATTATTTCCATTTTTTCCACTTTACATGATTATGATATACACTATATTTAAATCGTTTAAGTAATTCTAAGTGTTCCCATTCACTCCTTATAAAAGGATGTGATTTATTTTACCTTTCTCACACATCTTGATAAATTTAGGTAGACTAATCCCTGATAAAATACCTTTAAAAAATTATACACCAAGATCTTTATTCTCTAATATCATCAAAGGACCTACTTAGAAGGCTTAAGGTGTAATCCAAAGTTTTTTTTCCACATAAGAGGTATACACTTAACTGACTATTTTCACTTATTTAATCATATACCACATTGAAATATTCAATAACATGATGAGATAATAAAATAAGTATCTTAAATATACTAAAATTTTATTAAAATAGAGTCACATCCCTTATTCACCTCCTTTTAAATCCTATAGAGTACTAAAACATCACTCATTTGTATGTATGACCCACCATCTCTAAATAGTGGTGTAATTCGTTTTGCATCACTGTTTTACATTGACTGTTATAATGTTTTAATTAATTAATATAAATTATTTTTGTGAACAAATTATTATTTTTAAATATTATATATCATTTAAATTATTCCCCTTCCATTCATTGGATAATGATAGTGTTGCTCTTGCATAAGTGTAGACTACCACCTCCTTCAAGATATGTGATTAATTTGTTTATTACCATAATGAATGGATTCTTATATAATTAAATAAAATGAAAAAAAATTATATTCATGAAATTATTAAAACTATGCGCATGAAATATAAATTTCATGACTCCTTTTACAATGTACAATATATCAAATAAATTTTAGTGAAATTTAATGAACCTTAAAGTGATAAACATAAGAAAGAACTGTTCAGTGAATAATTTCAAATTGTTATGAATGGATATTAAAAATAAATTGTAGATGAATATTTTCTTCACAAAGTATTTAATAAATTTAAATTCATTATACTAGAGGATCAAATATGTATGACTAAGTGGAGACCCAAGGTAAGGGTAATGTCATTTCATTTGTACTTCAATGAGATATGTTTTACATTATGAAATAAATTTTATATAGGTTTTATATAATTAACTTATGACATATTAAATAATTAAATAATATTTATTCATTGTTGTTAATTTTTAAATTCAATTTTAATCTTTTAATGGGTTTTAATTCAAATGTTATTTGTGTCCGAAGGGATTTCTTTTATAGTCTCATTTTATTTTGCGATTGTTTATATAAAAAGTTTTATTGGTAAATTATAGGATCATAACATATTAAGCCAAATATATTTTTTCTACTATATTTATGTTTTTTTCTTATAGGTTTACATTCTATTTCATATATATTTTTTGGACCAGGAACCAATAATTATATTACATGTAATGGAATTTATTTTAAAAATAACATTTTGATGCATTCATTTCAATTATTTCTCATCCATGTTCATATTTTATTTAAAATGACTTCAAGGATGTTTTTAATATTATAGAATGCATAAACATATTGGGCATTAAATTACAAGATGTATTGTGCAAAAACCTCACCCTTTCCTCAATACCCATGTCCTTAACTATTTTTATTATTAACTATTACAAGATTAATAATAGGAAGAGTCTTTCAAAATTTATTTCTCTCATTCTATAGGATGAAAAAGACATAGGGCGTGACATGCCAGATGTCTTTATTGTGAACAAGAAAAGGATTAACAAGGAAAAGGAGACCAAGACTCCTAAAATGTCTAAATTTCAAAGAACTATCATTCCTAAAATTTTAATATCCAATGGTTGGAAAAGAAAAATGAATAATTTTATTTTTCATCTAGAAAGAAAGGCCAATGTTGAAAGAACTGCACCCTGAAGCAAGGGGAAGTTAAAGGTTCATTCTTTATCAATTGAAATGTTTCTATATCCACACATTAGGTATTATAAACAAATTTTTGTGCCCAAATGTGTATCCAAATGTATGAACCATGTTTATTACAAATGTTTTCTAGAGGAGAGGTGTATTTTAATTCTTCCAATAGTGTAAATATAGATTCTCTATCCATTAGAGACTTCCTTCTCCTACGAGAAATAATTTTTTTAATGTTTTAAAATATGTTTATTATGTAATTATTATTTTGAAAAACATATCTTCTGCATCTTGGAAAGATAAAAATGGGTTTTTTCAAATTTGTAAATAATATTTATTATTTTCATAATTAAAACATATGTAATAGTATAATTTTTTTAAATGTGTCTTTATTTATTAATTTAGAAAAACCAAGCAATGTAAAATAACAAAAAAAATCAAGTTTTCATGACCCATATAATTCTATGTTGTAGCATCAATATCATTGTCATGCAAACCATAAGTGTTTGAAAAAGAAATTTAATGATGGTTGTTTAGATTTTTTTATTCTAAAACAACATTAATGATGTCATACTTGTTCGCGAGGAAAATAACCAAACCACCATTCAGTGGATAAGGTGAGAGATCCAACAATATTATAGGATTGGAATACATTGATGTATGTGGAAAATTTACTATAGAGTCCAGATGTTTGTATTCATATGTTTTAACATTTAATGATTATTCTAGTAGATATATCCAATTCTACATGATGAGTTTTAATTCCTAGTGATTTTTAAAATTCACAGAATTCAAGAAAGATGTAGAGAATAAACATCTGAAAAAGGTAAAGAATATTTTATCATATTTTTGTGGTGAATATCTTAACCAATACTTCATCGAATTTCTATATGAGTTTCATATTATTTATAAACACACTCCACCATACACACTAACATGGAATTATGTTAGTAAAAATAGGAACTATACCTCTCTATACATGGTAAGGTCATTTATGAGTGATGCAGATAGTTGATTATCATTTTGGGGATATATAGTACAAATTTGTTCACACAGACAGTACCATGTTCTTGTTTTAGTCGATCTTATAGTTGTTGTAAATCTTATTGGGTGTAAATATGAATTCAATAGAAAAAAGGAAATGGAAGGTAAAATATATATACATATAGATATAAATTAGTGGCTATATAGTTTAAATAGTATCAATGAATTGGCTATTAAAAACTTTTATCTAGTTTTCATGTTTAATTACATCTGAATTTTACATACTAGAGAGGTTTACTATGAAAAATTAATTTGGAAGAAGGATATATTAATAATTTTTTATGGGATCCTATAGAAATATATCTATATAATATAAATTGAATTATTTCTGACCCTAGTTAGTGAAAAAATGATAATAAAGTTATAGAGATCCATTTATAAATTGACAAATGCATCCAGATCCTAGAACATTTGGTTTGATAGAACTATAAAATAATTGGGTTTCATTAAGGCCCAACGTGAGCCATGTGTTTACATGCGGATTATTGGGAATGAATTTTTTGTATTAGTAGTGTATTCTGATCAAATAAAACAAATTGAAAATGACATACATGTCTCATAGTCTGTTAATGACTGGTTAAGCCAATGCCTCTCCGTAAAGAAATTGAGTGAAGGAGCCTATATTCTATGGATTAAGATCATTAATAATAGATCCAAGTGGCTTTTTGGACTAAGTAATGGTACATACATTGAATAAATAATAAAGATATTTATTATAGAATAATCCAAGAGGGGATTGGTTCTAGTGTCACGTGGTATACATATTTCATTGAAAATATATCCTCAAAACCTACAATAGAAATATAGAATGAGTAAGATCTCATATGTTTTGATAACCGAAGCAATCATATATGTCATGTTTTGTATGAGAATTGATTTTTCCTATGTATTAATAATGGTAGGAAAATATCAAGTTAATCTATTTGAGTAATATTTTTCTACTATTAAGGCTATCATTACTTACATGAGATGAATAGAGGTTATATTCCTACTACATGGAGGAGATGAGGAGCTAGTAATTAGGGGTTACAGTAATGATAGTCTCTAAACAGGTTATAATGATCTGATGTCATGGATAGGTTAAGTTTTTTGTACCAATAGAGGAGTTGTGAGTTGGAAGAGTTAAAAGAATCCATTTTCTCTGATTATACAATAGAGTATGAGTATAAATCATCTTATGATGCAACAAAAGTAGCCATTTATATGTGAATTTTTTTCTTATCTTGATTTTTACCTAGTAATAAAGACCATATCACTTTATTTTCTAATAATATTGAAATGATGTATCTTATAAAATAGATAAGGTCACACTAATTGAAAATCCATATAATCTGTAAGTGTCACCTCTCGAGGTATTATTATAAGAGTAGTGAAGTTATAGTAAGAAGAGTTTCCCCAGAAGAAAATTTGATGGACCCATTAGATAAAGAATAATATTAGTTGAAGCATGAGTATTATGTGAGAAACAATAGAAGGAAGGTTTTCCTCAGTTGGTTCTAGTACAAGTGGGTTTTTGTTTGAGTTTGTTTCATAGAACCAAATTTGTGTACATTATGACTACCTATATTCCTAAGACTGAATATTAGTAAACTACTTATCACACCATGATTGTTCTTATGTGTGACATAGTATATGATAATGTCTTATGAGAAGCTCTCACACTGTTATAATAGTTCCTCCCAATGATGATAATCTAACTATATAAATAAATTAGATTAAAACATTATTTTGAATTTAAATACAATATTTTTCACTATTAATTAAAAATGAACTTCATTGGAAAAATTCCAAAAATTTACACAAAGTAAATTTTGATGTCCCCATTCTAAAGAAGGATTTTATTTGTCAAATATAATGTATTAAAGTGACAAAAAATAGATTTAAAGAGTGTTCACCAATAAAAGGTGGTAAATAGACATTTTAATTTAAATTATGCTTAAAATTAGATTCATTCACATTTTAAGCCTTTAACATTTATTGTATAAAAGTAAATATATTTAACAAACATGTATAATCATATTGTATCTTGTTTTGTTCATTCCTGCCAATACAAAGTCTAGGAGTTAACTTTCCATTTAAAATACTAATAACATATTATTAGTATGCAATGTAAGATTTCAAAGAAACTCGTTGTTGTGTATCGGGTACTCTATCGTACATAGAAACCCTTTTAAAGTAAAATTAATTTTTAATTCAAAAATATTAATAAACCTGAAAATCTATTATTCCTCATTTACCTAGGATGTTCCAATTACACGACAGAATTTTCACTTAATAAGGAATCATGGTATTCTAAGAATAACCTTGACTAAATGTACTATGTTGAAGAGGGGTATATTTCTTCCCTTATCCCACTGAAGCATAAGGCACCTGTGATCCCAAAGAAGTGTCATAAACACCTTGTCTCAGAGCATGGGGACAATAACACTAATGATTCACTATATGGTTGCAATAGTGGATTGCTATGGGTAGTGCTAGACACTATCACTTCATGTGGGTTAGAGAGACACATTGGAAACATCATGAATTTCTCTAAGCCTTTGGAAGAATATTCTCCTATTCTGTCGTCAGATTCTGACCGAAATTCCAACCTGGTAAATAATTGTCCCTCTCCCAATTTCTTTCCATGTAAGAGTTACCACTATTTCCCATAGGTATCATGATACCTCCCCCACTCATACCCCCTAATATATATCTTCCATCCACTGTTTCTCTATTCAACTTCTCTATATAATCCTTTATATAGAGCAACACAATTTTTAATCGATTTATAGCCTCAACCTTGATTTAAAAATACATTCCTTCAATGATGAACTAAAAGAAACATTAGGTGAAAACCATATTAATGCATGAATTTATCCTCATTCTCTATCACTGAGTGTTTATATTTTTTCAAGCTATTGAAATCCCTTTTTTTCTGAATTTTTAACATGTGAGAATATAATTTTTTGTTTAATAATTCCTCAAAATCCTCCCATTCTATACATTTTCCCCTTTATCCTGGACCACTAACTCCCACAACAAGCATGAAATATCTACAAACATGTACACTAGTAACTATAAATTCAACTCCTCTAGAGTTCCTAGGATATTGAAAATTTTATTCATCCTATTCACCCAGGCCCTCACCCTTTATAGATCCGTATCATCCCAAAAAATGGGTTGATTTTGATTCCGAAACTTAACTGAATTTTCCACATGATTTGGCATATCCCTTTTATTCCCACTGTCCAAAACAACAAAGGCTTTAACTATAATCTAAACTATCTTCTGGTTCACATGTGGCTTAGGTGCAACCACATTTTAAGCAACTTCATCTGGTTGGCCCCTACGATGCCTACACAGAGCCTTTTCTGTGACAAAAATAACCAGCATAAGTCTCATTATTCTGTAAATTGAAAGCTTACAATTAAAAATTATATAACATTACACTATCACTACCATGATTTCCAAAATTCCACATTTCTGATGTCAAAACATGTTTGAAAAATCCTCCATGGATTTAAAATCACCAAATTTTTAAAATACACAACCGTTCTCATTTTAGAATCTCACATTTGAAAACAATTTAAATTTTTTGAGAAATATACTCATTCACCACAAAAACATAAATCACTTATCCAAATGAAATATACAATTCTTGTGGGAAGTCATTTCAACTATTAATTATAGGCTCTTCTCATTTTCTGAACCCATGTCAATGAGATTTCAATGCCTATAAGTGTCTGTGAAACACTTTTGTAAACCACTCCCTGATAACTGGAATTTTAGCATAAAAATTCTAGTTATGTATTTTTATGCGATACATTTCATGTACTGACCATCCTACTCCTTGATACCATCCCAAAAAAAGTAATAAACCAAGAATGAATGTCAACCCCAAGACCGAAAACATATGCCAAATGACCAACCATGTTTATACAACTTGTAACGTCGCGCCCCATCTCATTGCTTGAGTAGGTGGTAGAATATTTCTTGGCCTTTGGAAACATCTCCAAGATGTCAAATTTTCTCAACAAATGATTAGGGCCACATAACGCATGGGGGAAGATTCTCCCTTTGGAAAAAAATGACCAACCAAGTGTTCATTTACAAAAAAACTAATTGATGCATGTCAACAATGTATTACTGTTCAAAATCATACCAATGAAAAAAAATATAAACCATTTCAATACCAAATAAGAGTACCAAGCGTAAGAGTAAAAAAATATCAAAGACTCCATAACATAGTTCCCATGCTCCACACCAACCTCTAATATCTAACACAAAAAGACCCTCCAAGAATCATGATTCACTACTAAAGGAATGAGATTCTCTTCCTTTATCTGTGTCATGAAATACAACATTTGAAAAATCACAAAATTTTTGTAGTAGGGGTGAGTAATAATACTTAGTTGGATTTCCCCAAATGAATACCCCCTACTCAGGCCATTATGATAGATCACGTTTACACATTTATATAAATAATTTATATAAAACCATTAAAATAGTTCAACAATTCCCATTAATCCAAACAAGAAATACCATTTTTTTCTCAAATAAACATGTTTCCATTGAAAGAAAACAAACATGTCATTAACCATTTTCTTATTCCACATTGGCATAACTCATTTCAACTTGTGTGACCGCACACACATCGCAACCACACACAAAATTCAAACACATGGTCTCAGTGTTAACATTTATTGGGGAACATCATGTTTGACCCCCTTTTTATTATTGTACTTCAATCAACATTTAAATACATTGATGGTGGTACTTCATGCCCATTATCCCTCCCATCCAACTCATTCTCATCCAATTAAGCCAACAATCATAAATTAATATGTACCAAAATCACATCAACCAATATTTTCCAAACCAAATCAACCCTTTAATCCAAGCCACATTTCTAACAAACATTCCCAAACTATTTAAATAAAACCAAACATTTATTGGAAACAAAATTAAGCCACATTCATACCTAATACCCTTTTAATAAAAAAATGGTATTATTGAAAACTGTTTTCATTAACCATTTACATAAATAAAACTATTCAACTAATTTTAAAATTTGTCATTTTAAAATAAAAAAACCAAGCACATTGCACAACAATATCATGTTTTCCTAAAAAATCCCCAAATCACCACCAAATGGATTTAAACCATTCCTCACAAAAAAATTCAAATTAAAATTAAAAAAAATTAATTTGAAATAAATCCATATAGTTCTAGAAATAATAATTGAGAGTGGACCCACCTAGCTTCAGGGCTTTGGAAAAAATGTCCAAAGGGACAAAACACTCAGAAATATAGGTGAAGACATCACAAAACCGACTTATATTCTTTCCCCTGACATCAACAAGGCCAAAAATCACCATTATTGGAAACAAAAAGCCAATATCTATACACTAATGAACTAGATGTAAGAAACATAGAGAGAGAGAGAGAGAAGTAGAACAAAGGAAAAAAATTAACTACCAAGAAAAGAGACTTACCAATGAAAATTCACCTTCAAATCACTATGAAAGGTCTTTTAATTGCTTCTAAATTAAGCTATAGTGGTTCCCAATCATTGGAGAAGATGAAATCTCATGTTAGGGTTGATTGGGAAGAAAATGGATCGTTTTTAGTTATTCTCAAGCAACTGTTATTTTTTAAAACCTCTATTTTTAGCCATTAATAGTTTGTCACATGGTTAGGTAAGTAGTGCATTAATCATGTGCCTAATACTACCTCCCAAGGGTACTCTACGTAGTTGGCCAGCATGGTTAGAAAAGTACTGCACCTACTGTGTGAAATCCCACTGTCTCATGCAACACAATTTACTTGGGGGGAACGTATGATTTGGTAAACTGTGCACCTTAAACGTTCACCCTCTATAATCCCTCTATCTCATTGTTCGTAGTTTCTTAGTGTAGCTAAATAGTTTTTACAAACCATTCTAAAACCGTTCACCATTATAAAATTCCTCAAACCTTTCCAAAACCCTCCAAACACTCTCAAACCATACCCATCCAATTTATACATATAAAAGGGAATGGATAAGGGTTACATAACTCAATCCAGTGGAGTTATAGGTAGATAAGATACTGGGAATGTGTCGGCGCATGGCTAATATCCATGTCTAGGGCTGATCACCCCACCCCTGGGAAAATGACCAAGTTTCTAGGGCTGGGATTGTGTTTGTACTATTTGATGTTACAATTGATATTATTTCACCATGAGTAACTGATGTATTTTTCACTACTTATTGATTTATTATTTATGGTATTTTACCCTTGGCCTTGACTGGTAGGGATGAATCATTACATCCATCATATCGGGCACATAGATTATTCAAATTTTATGCATATTCCATGCAATGTAGTTGCATTTATAGGCTACATATAGATATGGATTTTTCTCCTTGAGGGTATTATATGCCTTGTATTTAATAGCATTCCATGTTGGGAAATTTTATTGCATAAAAATTTATATAACATGATTGGGTGTTTAGTTTTTTCATGTCAATAAGTTACTATGCTTATTTAATTATATGTTGTGCGACCATCCTATTTAAAATTTTTCCCCCTGTTTACTACTTGTTATAACAGTTATAGTGTTTTTTAATATGTAAATTGTTGCATGGGTGTAAATTATTTTTTATGATTAAATGGGAAACAGTATTCAGTTGTAAGGTGTTTGAGTTCCTTATAAATGGGAAAATGAGACATGTATACTAGAACCATTTGGTGAGTTCTCTAGATATGTTTAGAAATTATTGTTAAAAAGTAAAGTGGTTGTTATTGTTATGTGTTAATGTGTTATGATTTCAATTAATGAGTGCCACATGATAAACTATAAAGTATTTGTGCACTTTATTGATTGGTAGATGGCCAAATATATGATTTGAACAATGTATATGAACCTGTTATAATTTGAAATGAAATTTATTTCAATTAAATGGGAGGTATACTTTGGTGTATAAGCTTTATAGACACTTTATTGATTAGGGTGTTTGCAACCCATGTAATTGATCTTTTTGATGCGAACATGGTAAATATATTTGAAATGGTATTAAATGTTTAGGATGCTCTATTTTAATCTAAATTAAACTTTTTAACTTCTAAAATGCATAATGGACGCATGTAGGTCTGTTCGGGCGTGTTTTTATAGGATTACCCATTTGGGAGATAAGAACAGTAATAATTAAGAAACTACTATTGGAATGCATTTGGATGAACCTAGGTTGGCTTATGGGACCCTTTTAGATTTCCTTACCTGTTAAAAATGAATTTACATGTTAAATTTTCTAATAAAGAAGATATTTTGATAAATGTTAAATGTTTAGTGCTTAAAAATGATGTTTGATGAGGATTTCTTGTTTTTATTTGGGTTGTTATTTAAATAAAGTGCTTCGTGCTTTTGTTTTAAAATGGGTATGATATTTTTGTTTTAAATATTTTAAATTTATAAATGGTTGAATGTGAAATAAGAGTAATGGATTAAATGAAACCTGAATTGGTGTACTTATTTTAAACCCTCATGTAATGGAAGTTCAAATATTTTATTTGAGTTCCCTTGGAATAGAACCATAGGAATTGTTTCACAGGACGTTTCCTTTTAGCAATGTCTTAGGTGGTATGTTCCTGAGTCGGTAATGTTAGTTGGTTTGAACTGGTGATAAGGTCGATGCTTTACATTTTTAAGGCGATAGAATGTGGTAGGTACCACCCTTATAGATTAAGTTCCTTGTAAAATGTCATGAGCGGTCTGACATTTATTGATGTTCGGGTGTTATTGCCCCAAGTAGGACTCTTTGTTTCTGAATAATACCTTTGTTTAAATGGGTGGTCATATTTTACTTGGCATTGTTATAGGTGTGAGAATTGATAAATGCTTTATTTCAATATTTTAGGAATTCATAGGGCATGGTAAACCGCTTCATAGTTTTCTTAAGCCTTTCCATTCCACTATGATTGATGACTTGGCATGTTGACATCCTGGTTATTGGTCATATGGGGAAATATAGGTCTAATATAAATCTATTGTATGGGCCATGTAATATTTGAATGCATAGTGAGGAATAAATATTGATAGTATTGAAGGTGTTTCATCTTTCTTATAAAACCTTGGCGTATTATGAATTCATGTACATAGTAACCATTGAGATGTTACATGATATAACATAACACATGAGTATGGTGGAATCATTGAGCCTTATTCTATTGATTGTGGCCTTGGGTTTTCTCTATAATAGGGTGAACTGGTAATTAAAAGAAGTCACGTTCTACCTGATTCTCAGTATTACATTCTTGAGACTGAGGTGTTTTAACACACTAGTTGGTTTTGATTTCATGCAAATTTCTTATATGTTTGTGTTTATGGCGGTTCTGATCTAGAACACATTTTAGCGGCTAGTCTTTCTCTCTTATTTCAACAACTAATACACTCCTAAGGTGGGGATCATCGCATCATTTATAGTTAATTAGTTTCCTTCCTAGTATAAAGAAGACAATAAAAAACCATTAAAAATTGGTTGGTTTTTCCTCAAATGCATTTCTGGATTGCATGTCCTAAATCATGTCGGTGTATGATCAACAATACGACATTGATGTATTTTTATATGTTTTAAACCTTTGAGAAACACTATTGGTCCTATTGGACATCTATTTTAAAATATTTAATGTTCAAAAAAATAACTAGGGCAGTGATGGATTGTGACTAGTTTTTGTTGATGCGTCGACAGGTGAAGTCGAGCTTATTTTAATGGAAGTTGATGAGTAGTGGATTTAATATTCTTTTTATGGTTTTCTTTGTCTCAAATTAGTGTATTTTGGTTGGATTCAATCATGTACCATATCTTAACATCTTCTTTAGTGCACTAAGAGAGCATAAGTATTATGTTGTTCTAAATCTTTAAAAAGTTTTTGTTCTGGCTAAGTGGTTTTCTTGGTGTTCCACACTGGATGTGTGGTTTTTGTCGAGGCTTTGTTAGTCTTGATAGGTTACTGGATTCTCATATAGGAATTCATTGGATTGAATCTTGGAAACCTTATATTATCCTTGACATGACCACAGGTTAATGATACTTTTGGCCTAGTCAATGTTTTGATGTGGATGTTGTGGCCTTGTTCCGACATCCCACTAAAAAATATATACTATAAACTTTCATTGTTTGTTCCTAAAACACCTATTCGTGGAATTCAAGGTTATAGCATGATTCTTGTCTATATTGAAGGTATTTTATTAAAAAGGGTAATGATTCTAGTGGGATGTATCGAGATTACACTATTATTCGGGCTGAGGCATGACATAATAAATGATCAGTTGATGAATTGACCAAGGAACCTCACTCGAAGTTGGGTATGAGATTCAGTGAACATTTCAATGATAAATTCAAGTTTCCTTAGGATAATTAATTGTGGATATTTTTTTATGCTAACCGTATAGGTAGAGCATCTTGGCATGGTCAACAGGAGGTGGAATGACTTATTCTCTCTTCTCATAAGTGGTTATTGTCAGTAAAGGACTGTTTTTGGGAATGCTATCAGGTGGAGGTGAATGTAGTGTGTGTCAGTTGAGTGTTTTTCATAAAATTATAGATCAACCTATCTAATTGATTTTTGTGGTGAATGGATAATTCTACCATTTCTAAATCCCACTAGATGCATATATTGGATGGTTAGAGGCATTCTTTGTAAGGAAATTATAATGGTGAAGAGGTTGTGGTTCAAATTTTATCAATAAATGACGAAGCCTAAGGTGTGGAGAACTTTTTTCCATAGGTTTAATGATATGAAAATGTGATTTTTTCTCTCGGAGAATGTTCTTGAGTAAGAACCTTCTCGATGTCTCATTTGAAAAATGGGAATTGGATTGAGATTTAATAGCTTAAATGTTGTGTGTTAAAATGAATGCCTAGAGGTGCTTTAGGTGTTTGGAAGGAAAACACTAAAATTTAAATAAAATATCAATACACTCGTAGTTTGGGTGATTTTTTTTGTTCTACAAGGTTTCTAGAGGATAAGAAGTTCTAATATGGGGAGGTTTTAATGACTGGTGTTTTTTAACCATAAGAAAATCCAAAGGAATTTAAATTTTTTGCAGTTACTTGAAGAGACATTTTTAAAACTGATCATCAAACCATGAATATGAGAGCTTGAACACATAAATGTGTTGTTTTTTGGATTTTTTTATGGCTAGAGAGATATCATTGATGTATGGTTGAGTTTTGGAAGTGTCGAGGTATGGAAAGCACATGTTTGGGGGGTCTGAATAGGGAGAACAATTTTTAGGGAACTGTACAGCCCCAGCAGAAACCATGAGACATTGATTAGAGGAGAATATGTCCCCACATGGGTTGCACAATATTTTTCTAAACCATGTACCAGGGTAAAATTATTATCAGAAGTTAGGTGGTACCTTATAACTATTCACCACGTGATTTGTGCACAATTGGGTTAACCATATGGGGAAAACAATGTGAGGTGGATTCCTAAGAAGAGTGTTCCACAAGGTGCATGGTATGGCTAATAGCAAAACACAAAATGTGTGATATTTTTTTAGAAATTAAATTTATTAAATAAAAAAACGAAATAAAATAACCTATCTCTTGTACCCCTCCTTACCCTTACATGATGCATCCCCTTCACCTTCCTCTCCAGGCGTGCGTGACACCTCCTCCTCAACTCTTCTTCGTGCACCGATTTACACTAGTTTTCTATATGATTCTTGGCCATCACCTCAATGGAAGGACTTATTCTCCCTTATAATACATTGGTTGGATAATTTTATTATCCCCGTTATCCAGTTTAGTTTAGAAAAATCTTATGGTTTGGTTAATCCAAATTTTTTGTTTTCATCAATTATTAGGGTGTTTGGTGCCTCTCTCAGGACTCCTTTGAGTGTGGTTTTGTATATATCACTAAATGTGAAGTGGTTTGGATCATTTTTTCAGATATTAATTTATTTTGGGTAGGGTTTTATCCATTCTTCTTTATTTATCAATTTCAATTTTGGGTTTTTTAATTTTTTGAGTTCTTGTAATTTTCCTTATGTGTGTCAGACCTTACTGCGGTATGTTCGAGTCAGCAGAGTCAAAGGTGAATCACCACATATGAATAAGTAGGAATATAAATGTGTTTGTTACCCCATTATATATATATTCCCACATGGTTGTGAATATGTATATACATATGGGTCTATGTGTGATTACATGTATATATATATATAGAGGAAAAATGCATACGGGTATAAGTAGAAACTATTGTATGCATATATAAGAATATAAGTAAGGATCCCCCTATATGTATTCATAGCCATGAAAATTTGTACACTGGGTCTAGGTTTCCTTAAGTATATGATAAGATGAATATGGTTAGGAAGTGGTAAAGTGAATCTTGGAGTGGTCTCTAATTAAAATTTCAAGTGCCAGGTGTTCATCTTGGTCCTCTCCCCTTTGATGTAGTATCCCATTCCATTTCCCTTTAAATTTAAAAATTAATTAAGTAATTTATTTTTGCACTATATTTGGATTTTACTTATTGTTTTATGACTTTTGAATGAAATGTTTTATATTCTAACTGAATTTTCTGAGAAACAATGTAATTTTTTATAATAAAACCCCTCAATAGAGGTACACAATCTTCTAAAATAAAAAGTATTGATTAATGATATAAAACATGATTAGTTTGTTTCAATGGTATTCCTATATTATTTGAACCATTTTTATTGAATGTTTGGTGGAATGTTTATAACATGACCCCTTGAGATGTTCCTAAAATATTTTCCCCTTACTGATCAAATGCTTATTTCTTGGAACACCTAATTAGCTTCTGACTTAACAATTAAATGTAATTTCCCTTGTGACATGAGTATTAACTGAAACCCAATGCAACTCTTAGGTTTTTGACCCACTTATTATTGGATTAACACATAAAAGTAAATTCAGCTATTTCTAATGACACATTCTAAGTGGTTATGGAGCCTTATAAATTGAATTTTCATGTTTGTTTAATTTGATAGAATGTAATAAATTTAATAGAACATGTGAAAAATGGTTTAAATTGATTGGAATTAAATATAAATATGGTAAAGGACATTCAATTTGGTACATGATTATATGAATTATTACAATTCTGATACCCTTGATTATAATGGGATATTGAAATTAAAATCACGAGAGGTATTGTCCCTTGGATTAGATAATAAATAGGATGATTCCATTATATGGGCTTGGTAAATGTGTGGCATGAGAGGTATCTCCACCTAGTTATTTGTTAAAAATAATATTTTTAATTATACATAGGCAATAATAATTATAGTAAGGGTTTTGTGGAACATGTCACATCATGATCCCTTACATTCAGTGTTGAGAAAAACATCACACACTAGTGATATAATATGGGTGATGGGATTTATGCACCACATATCATGATTAGAGTGTTTCTATCACGTTCACCCTCTCCATCCTGAGTAAAGAGGATGATTCTCATCACTCTATTAAGATGTAGGGCATGTACACTATTGCATGACATTTTAGGTTCATTTTATAGTTATGGATTGCTGAGTTATGCTTCCGTCCAGTCCAGCACTAGTATTCCTGGTTTATGGCCATTAGGAATCAATACACACTTAGTTAATATAGGTTCATGAAATATATAAATAAACTATATATATGGTGAATTATTATTATATATATAGTTACAGATCAGATTTTGTTTTCAGAAGTGAGCTGAAGGAGGTAGGGTTGGCCAGGTGTTCGATTGGACCATGAACCGACCTATGAAATTATTCAACAACGTTTATTGTTTCATATTACCGGCACACTTATTAAATTATATTATTAAAAATGGAATGGGATAGACATCATGGGTGATGGCCTAATAATATTTATATCTCACACCCTTCTCTAGTTTCCAATGCACTAGGGTACCTGAGTAGACCTTATGTTTGCCAGACCATGGAATATTGCTTGATATTTCCTACTTGTACCTGGGAGTGAGGAGTAGAGGAATGATATGGTTCTCGAGATTCTCATGGATATATTCATTGGTAATTTTTTATTTATTAAATTATATATAAATGGTAATTCTTACGGAATGTACTTATATAATCATCTTTCATACAAGCATTGTTGTAAATTAGTGTTTGCTATATTTTATATTCAACTGATTATTATTACTCTTCCACTATCCTGCTTGTTCATTAATTATTATTGCTATTTTCGATGTTTATTATTTGATGATTACTGATGTTCACACTCTGATAGGAGGGTATAATCTACCCACTATCACCTCCTTACACCCTCTCTACTAGTAGAAAATCTCTGGCATATGAGGATGCTTTCTTGAGGCCATGTGTCCCACCAGTCAATCTACTAGTTTAGTGGATAGTCAGGATGAGATGTTACAATATCAAAGGATATAAATGAGTTGATAAAAAGTTAAGGGAAGAAGAAATTTGGACATACCATAAAGGTACCTGATGTCCTATCAAATAAAGTCTCAAATAAAATAGAAAATCGACTTGTAAATTATCCTCAAGTATCCAAAAATGATCACCAGCCAAATAATTTTACTAACGAAGGATACATGAGGAGGATTTGATGTGACAAGAAATTTTCTCTTATGAAATTTCAATTATATGGATTTTTGGTCCATACCATGTCAAACTTTGAATTGGAAAAACAATCTAAATAGAGATGCTCTTGGAAGTCAACAGAGGAGAATGATGCCATATCATTAATCATATAGAGTAAATACTTTCTATGGATATTTTTTCACAATTCTAACTATGGACACAAATTTATTCAATATAGGGAGAGGAATGGTGAGAAAATTACCAACAAAACTTAGAGAAAATTCAATACCCTCCAACTAGGAATAGTTTACCTTACAAATAGGTATTCTCCTATTGAGGAATGATATGAGTGTGATGAAACCAGGAACATGGAAAACATATTGGAATGTCCATTTTTATCCGCTACTCAATTTAGTATCTCATGAATGGAAAATATGAAAATCAGGAAATCAAACCTTACAGAAATAGATCTCAAAGCTACAAAGAATAGTAACACCCAAATTTTCAACATTGGATGCCCATCCCATATGGGAGGAAATGAAGATTTATTGAACAATGTTAAGAAAAGGGTTAATGGAACAATGATATATTTAAATTATTGTGATTTTAAGATCAATGTTATTTAAAGTACAAAATTGGAAAGTAACGATCTTATGAAAACAAAATTTCACTATGTGGAAGGTTTGTGCTATAATATCCTAAGTGTGAGAAAACATTATAAATCAGGACGAATAATGAAATTTCATCAAAAGGGGAGAAAAAAAATAAAGATAGGTAACTCACTCCTGAATGTATATAGAACAAATGGGAATTTATACCAGGTTGATAGTAAAGAGAACATATGTTACTTAACAGTTGAAGAACCAAACAACTTGTGGCACCATTGGTTGGGTCAAATTAATCAAAAGATCCTGGATAAGATATCTAAGATGGAGATAATCATTGATATCACTAATATGAATCATGAATGATAAAATGAATTTGATTCTTGTATTTAAGGAATGACTGCTGAGAGTTTATATCAGCCAAAAAACAAGAAGCTGTAAAATCTACTTGATGTTGTCCACAAAGATATATGTGGTCTAATAAATATGTATAGCACATATGGAGAGTGGAAATTAAATATTTTTTTATTTATGATAATAATAGAATATATTTTCTAATTGTTATGCATACAACAATACAAGTTCTTGATTGCATGATGAGTTATCGTCGAATTGATGAGAATGAATGGGGTCGCAAAATAAAGATTCTACGATCTCGTAATGGAGGGGAATACATATATTTTGAATTTTAATATTACCTACAAAAAAATTTAATAACTAATGTGGTGGATTAAGGGAGAATGCCACATAAAAAAGGAGTTATTGAATAGTAAAATCTATAAGTGGACAATATAGATAGAACTATGAAAATTGAGAGTCGTATTTCTCATCATTACTGGAAAGAGGATATTTAAGTACCAGAGTACACTCAAAATAGAACAACACCTTTTATGTGAGAAACTAAGATAGAATATGAGTTATTGTATGGAAAGAATCCATTTATAAATTATTTTCACTTTTTTATGTAAATGATTATTCAAAAATAAAATAGAAATAAAGGAAAGTATGATGATGCTTCAGATGAGGGAATATTACTTGGATGTTCAATAAAGACGGATCCCTAAAAGTGTTACCATAATCATCTTGGAAGGGTTTTGGAATGAAATGACATTAATATCATAGATGATAAAACCATTTATGCCTTGAGGAGTTCATCTATTGATAGAATGGAATATAATGAGGAAAGAAAAAAAGGGATAGATTCAAATATAGTAACTGAATAAGGGTTTTTAAA
The DNA here is from genome assembly GCA_963277665.1 of Viscum album. Lineage (NCBI taxonomy): Eukaryota > Viridiplantae > Streptophyta > Magnoliopsida > Santalales > Viscaceae > Viscum > Viscum album. Next base: position 1,102,715,065 of record OY728155.1, on the reverse strand, counting down.
CAATCTTTGATCATCAAATGATGATAATTCAGAAAAATAATCAAATGATTAATCCATCGCTAATGAAACATCATCATAACCTCAAAGGAGATATATAAGAGCCTAAATTTATCAATCCAAATATCATTGTGGATTTGACCGCACCCACAGAGACATGGAGAATGAAGAATGAAGCACATTCTACATTCCAAACAATTTTGGAACTAACCTCATTTGAATAAGAAATGATGATAAATCATGTGTTAAGGCCATGAATGAATAAATGGATTATATTTACAATAACAATACATGATAACTCTTCAAGAGACCAAAAAATCATAATGTGATCAGAACAAAGTTGGTAAATAAAAAAATTAATGAGCGTGGAAATGAAATTAGAAAAAAGGGACCATTAGTGTGTAAAGGATATACATTGATCAAATGCATTGATGTTGAATAAAAATTTTCTCTAGTGTCTAGAATTGAGTTAATTAGGCTTTTAATTTCCATGTAATTTCAGAGAGAGTAAAATTTTTATCACACGTATGTCAAAACAAAAATCATAAATTGAGTTCTCGAAGAAGACGTTTATGTTGAACAACTAATGGGATTTATTATTATAAATGACGAGGCTAATGTTTTTTGATTAATGATGTCTCTATATGGTCTGTGGTAGGCACCAAAGGTGTGGTATTCACGTCCCGATGCATATATGAAGAATCTAAAATTTAAAATAGGCAGTTTTGATCATTATCTGTAAGTGAGGAATTCTCAGAAAGATCAATTTATGGTGCTGGTGTATATGGATGATAATATTTTTGGTGTAAGAAGACATTGATCAATGGAAGAATTTTATAGTCATATGAAATTTTAATTTTAAATTCCTACTATTAGTGAACTACCGTACTTCATGGGGATACATGTGATACAAAAGAAGGATTACACCATCATTTCTCAGAGAAAATATGCAAGAGTGCTAATGAAGAAACAGAAAATATATGACTCCAAACCGATGTTGACTCCAATTTCAATTGGGAAAAAACATAGAAATCATGATGATGGGATATATATGGATCCCGTGCTATACTTGTGTGTCATTGGAAGGTTATTATATGTGGTTGCAACACATCTATATATCATATTTACAACATTTTTGGAAACCCACTTTCAATGTAATCTAATGTAGTAGAATTTTAAATATATTTAATGAATTATGAGGTATATTCAATGAAAACTCAATTTTTTATTATACTTTTCAATAGGAAGAGAGAAATAATTTACTATATTTTCTTATGATGATTGGGATGGAGACATTGTGGATATAATGTCCACTAGCGGTGGTGAATTTTTCATTGTAAATAAATTTTTGGGAAGGTTGAGTAAAAAAAGAAAGCACTTACATTAGTATGAAAGAAAAAGAGTATATCTCAAATATGAATAATTTCACTATGCTATTGTGGATGAAGCAATAACTGACTGATATTGATGATGAGGTTAAATTACAATTATTGATTCACTATGATAATAAGAGAATGGTCCATATTATGAAGAATCTGGTTTAGTACTATCATAATAAACATATTGGAATTAGATATCACTTCAATAAGGAAAAATTTCAACAATGTGTTATTAAAATGAAGCATGTTTGAACTGATGATCAAGTGGATGACATTCTGAGTATGTTATTCCGAGGAAATGTGTTCAAAAAACATTTCTTGAACCACATTGTTCATCGAACACCCAGTGCATGAGGAGGTCATAGATTTTCCCCCCTCCCCTTATGTGTTAACTATTTTAATATATTTATGTTATTCCTATTGGTTTATTAGGGAGATATGATCTAGGTTTAGTTTTTGACCTATACAAGGACAAATAAACGTTCTTAGAGTTTATTTCCAAAGGAGGAGAATGGATATATTCAATGTTATAAAGGTTTTATGGTTGTAGGATTTTGAAAAACCATGAAATAATTATATGAAATGATAAGAATTATGTTTTGTTATAAAATAGTATGGAATTATTCATTGACATGGTGAGAATGTGGTGTTACGAGGAAACAATTGAGATTTTTCAGAGCTTCGCTTAGAAATCTTTACAAATTCCAAAGCATGAGAACCCAATTCACACTTCCCTATTGTTTTCTACAATGATATTTTCTCACATAGAGATTGTGTTTTGGTTGAATTGTATCTTTAATTTTAGATATTGATTGTAGCTTCTTCTTTATTGAATCTATCTACAGATTTCCAACAATCCCAAACATAGAGATTATTGTAACTATGGGTTTTCTTTTATAGAAACATAGTATATTTTGTGCCAGTTTCTAATCTACCCTGGTTTGACCATGGATTTTTCAAGGTATGTGATATAATAGAACAAGACAACTATTTTGTTGAAGGTGGCATAATTTCCTAGTGTGTAAAAAATTTTGAGCTCAAAATCAAGAGGATGGCGCGAGCTACGCAAAAGAATGTTTTTCTTGGTTTTAACTCTTCTCAAATATGGTAAAGGCATAAGATTCATTATGCAAATGACCTAATAGGCTGGGTTTTTGAAATGGTTGAGATTCCAGAAGCTACTAGTACTTATGACCATGTGATGAAAAGATGGTGTTATTTGCTAATACTAAAAGCATCACGAGTGTGGGAGGGGTTTACAGTGATCTTGAAGATGACCAGAATCATTGAGAATGGGTGAAATTATACGAGAGATTCAAAAATGAAAGAGATTCACGAATCTAGGTTTTGGTGTTCATTAAAAACCTCTATAGTCATGGGATCATCACACAGGTATTTTCTAATAAATATGTGGCTACCCCCACTTCATTTGTCAAGAAATAATTTAGAGAAAAGGATAAATCATTCTGAATTCGTGAAGGCCAAGAGATTCAACAACTAGGTCTTTATTCTGACCCTAAAAATCAAAAAAAGAAATTATGAGTCTTGATCAATGCTAAGGGATCTAGGAAAAATTAGTTTTGTGATGACTATGTATTCTAAAATGAATTAGTGGGGTTTTCGAAGGATGTTAGTTCTATGAAGGAAGTTTTCTTCGTGAAGGGTGAGCTTCTCATTGGAGCTTCATGAATATTAGTGTTGAGAATCTGTTTATATTAAACAATTATCTCAAGTGCATGAATTCCTGACAATTTTGGAAATAGAGTGTCATGAAAGTCATACTCAAAGGGTTAAAATCCTATTTACTAAAGTGTGCTTCAGGTCTTCAAACTGAGTGAGACTTCACCCGAAGCATTGACCTAGGGGGGTCAAGGGATGTTTTCTGAGGTTGGCATTGTGATATCCATAAAATATTGTAAAGGTAGAGTTCTTTTCACAGAGTGGAAATGTCTTCACATTTGTATTCCACAACTAGTGGAGATTATTGGATTTTGAAATGACTGACATACTCTCAGCTTATGCTCCATGGATTAGAACATAGTGGTGAACCATGTAAAACTGATGTTTTGTTTCTCTATCTGTGAATTTTTAATAAATGTATGATTGCATAATACATAATTAACTAGTTCCTACCAACATGGGAACAAGATTTGTCACTTTAATAGATGAATTTGACACCATGATTCACCCTCCCCTCTCAGGGTTTTCTAGGTCCTACATCTCCATGTGTTTGACTCAAGAGTTTGAAAAACATTTATAAAGTGTTGACACACCCAAATAAAATAGGGATGTAAATATTCCCATTCATGGAGTAAATAATCATAGCCTTGATACCATTTTTAATAAAACAACCCAACATACTATCTAAAATTGAATCTAACCCAATCTCCCACTAGCTTGATGGCCGTTTTCGATACACATAGTCTAGAAAATAGTGTCTAATAATCAATTGAACCCACATGGTAATTATTTATCCCATATACGAGATTTAAATAATATTTTTTTTTCTAAAAATCAAACATGAACCATACATAATTCGTACATCCCTACAAAATTATATATAAAAAATTATCATTCAGATGTAAACAATTCCAGAAATTTATCCAAATAAATAAAAACAAATAGCAAACCTCAAATACCTAAATCAATCAATTCTCCAAGAGTTATCATGATCTAGACCAAAAACATGAAACTAAACTATAACACAGTTTTCAGTATAACAAAGATCAGTAGGACACCATTCATCTTTTCACATATTTTTTTAATTATAAATCAATTTCCAGCTAGTATAAAGATAAATATAAAATGGGGTTTTCTCAAACACATCAAATAAAACTAAAAATCTTGCTATAAATTTTTTTATACAAAACATTAACATTATTTTAAAATATAAATAGAAGGAAAAAACAAAACCCTTTTTCAAAACAAGGTTAAAAACATTTGGAAAATAAATAAGTAACATATGGCCTAAAACCACAACTTACAATCCAAACCATAAGTTTATGATTTTCTTTAAAACTATTAAAATTATAATAAACATGGAAATTTACAAATTATTACCAAAAAATAATGTTTTTTTATTTTTTTCCCAATCCTTTACTAAACGGAAATTTTAATCATCACAAATTTTATTTTTTAAAAAACTCATTCTCTTGATATCATTTAAAAAATCTTTTGAAAATAAAACCCATTTTAAAAAAATAACATGACACAAAAGTCATCCACACATCATAAGAATGACTAAATGGATCATTGAATTATGGTGCTAATAAACATTCAATGGGTGGGGGATGAAATCATTGAATATATAAAATGCACAATTTAATTTTAAAATAGGATCTAATATCTTGGGAAACATCCTAATGCTTTAGTAATAAATACCTGAAAAAGAAAAAAGGATCATTTACAAAATTAATGGACTTGTGTCGCTAAGTATAATATTATGTTGCTGTTTTGAAATATTATTAAATGATATTTGTCCAGAAGTTTGAAGTAATATTGATATTTTTTGAATATTTTGATGTAAAACGTGAATGCCTAGAATGAATAATATGAATTGGATGGAGATATATATTGATATTATTATATACCAAGGACATGAATTATGGATCATTTTAATGTAAATACATATCCAGTAATGGAGTAAGTGTGAACAATGGTTTTAAGGTATGAAAGTGGTGATAGAGAAGTTATAAATGCTTCATTATTGTTTGAAGAAGGTTTGGTAGATGCTTCAAATGATTCATCTAGGTGTTGATAATAGTCATAATGGATTTTTATAGATCAACCAGTTCTCAATGTATTAATAAACTGAAAATAAATAATTTATAAAGATCTAATGGGAGTTCATGAGGATCAATTTAGAAGTTCATAACGATCAACATGGGATTTTATATGGATCAGTCATGAAAATTTATAACATTTATTTGGAAATGGTAATGATCAATATAGAAATTTATAAGGATGATTTAGATAATTTCTCCAGTTTATTATTTTAATTATTTTGGGGGAAAATATTACAAATATAGTAAGGTGGTATTCCTTTTTATAATTATACTAGTTTTAGATGATGAAACCCATGATCATGATATGATGGAAAATATTGAATCACGATAAAATCAGGATTATGATGTAATATTATTTACTATTTAAATTAGATGAATTATTAATATCATGTTCTATATTAAAATCAATCCAGAACTTATAGCTTCATTCTACATTTCAGAATACATGGGAAAATAATAAGTCAATATGTATGATTATTTATTTGATTTATTTGAATAAATTATTTCATAGATTTTTTAGTAAATTGAAGACTGTGATTAATGTGAGATGTTACATGGGCTATTAATAATGGATGAAGGAGTATTTATTTCTGTTTATTTGTTAAAAATTTAGAATGTATCTCATATTCTAATGAAGAGGGTGGGGTGGAATGAGAATATTGGTATCTTAAATAAGAGATATTTAAAAATTAAAATTGTAAGAGGCTTTTATTTATCAAAATAAAAAAAGATATCACACAATTTTGATTATGGGAATATATTACAAATGAATAAAAATATGAGAAAATAGATAATGATGTTTCATTCATTTTGTGAATAATATATTCATTGAAGAATTTGAGAAAAAAAGTTTGAGAAATATTGAATTGTTAGCACCAAAATATAAGGAGAGGATATAAGCAGAAATCCATTAGATGTTTTTATTGAATATATTTGATTATTTTTAGGGAATATCTCTTAAAGTAATGTGAAGTAGCATGACTATATCTATATATTAAAGGAGAGTAAATTAAGATAATTCAAAGGAAAAATTATCCTTATCTGGATAAGTGATTATCCCTCTATTTTGTGGAAGACGCGGGATGATCTCTCATAGTGAAATTATACACAAATTTTACATGTAGAAGAAGAGAGAAATATACCTAGAAGATCAACAATAAATCTAATGGGCTTTTAAGATATATGAAATTATGCTATTATTAATAATTATTAAGAGATCTACATTTCTATTCATTGTTGAAGGTCCTATTAAATAGTTCATAGAAGAGAGTATAAGGTACTGACCCCTAGGTAAGGAGTGACTATACCAAAACTAATTATAAAGGAATTATTTAATAGATGGGGGTGATCATTAAAAAATATATATCCATCATACTAGTTCATTTGTGATTTTTGTATGGCCCAAAAAATAAACATATTCTCCCTTGATCATCCTCTAGTTTTGAACTAATTAAAATTTTTTTCCATTAACAACTGACTTTCCATCATTTTTTATTATTTGGTGATGATATAATAACAAAAAAACCATACAATAGTTTTAACACACTTCCCTTAAATGTAGGAAGAAGATCCAAAAAGGGAAAAAAATTATCAAAAGGAAATTGTTTAATTTGGATTACGCACTGATTTAACCTCATTTTAGGGCCCCCTGTGCTGTAGTAGTTTGTTTCCACAAAATTATTTTTTGAAACAACAATCACTATTTTTTAAAAATAGTTGTATTATAGATTGGGATGACCATAATATGTATTATTTATCACCTATTTATACATGGTGATACACTTCATTCCTTTGTGACTATGATTATTGGTAGATGCACATGATAGAGGACTTAGAGTTTAGGGATGGATGAAATATTAGTAAAATAATGTCATGGAGTCTTCACTTTAATGTAAAAATTCATGTTATTTATATTTAGAGTTATATTTCTTTACATATATTAAAGATATGTTACTTTTCTATTTTGATTGTTTAAGTATTTTATATTACATTGTAAATAAATTTTTTTGTATCTTATTATTTTTTTGACATTAATTTGTATTATTATATATAATATTTGTATGATATATGGTTACTGATTATATTTAGTGTTTATTTCCACCAAATTTTTTGTTGAAATCTTAGTGTTGTTAGCTGGACAATGACCTCTTTCTAGAGGTTTTGGTGAGTTTAATAACAATTATGTTATGGTTTAGTAGTGCTTGATACATTTTAATTCTTTTTTATAATGGATTTCATTCATAGGTTCTTTACAGAACTAGCTATCTTGATGAATTGAAATACTTTGAGTTGTTTTTAAATTTCAAGAAAGAAACATATAAAATAAGCTATAATTTTAAACAAATCAAAATAAGGGACCATGATTTTTAGAACACGACTATACGATATAGTGTCTAATAGAAATCATTTATAAATTTGATTGATAACTATAATATGAATAGTTTATTACCTATATACTAATTGAATGGACTTAAAATATGAATACATCATAAAATTTATTTCCATTACAGAATATTTAACAATGATTGATGATTTTTATGGAAATATGTTGATATATGAGTGTTATAATGAGAACAATAGTTTAACCCTTTAAATCCTTAAATATTTAGTCAAAATTACCGATAGTGGTGATAAATGTGTACATTGATGATGCCATGAAAACTACAGAGGAGTTTAATATAGTGGTATATTGAAAATAATGTAATAATACTATACCAACAAGTCAAGTAAATGGAAAATATTGATACATTTATTTTAAGTTATACCATTATATTTATTACTCTTATGAGTAATAATTTCATTTAGTTGTTTGTATAATAATTAAACAATTCTAAAGTGGTTTCTTATAATGGTATATTAACAATTTTTAAATAGATCATCATATCATTATCTTAGGGAAGATTAATGTTAAAAAGACATTGCATGGTAATGATCAAGTTCAAGCAGTTAAAGACTAAGTTATAAATATTTTCCAAAGTATCCATTCTAATATTCAAATGAGTAATCATTTTTTATAATTGATAAAAGTTTTTTACTTCTATTTATTAAATAGGGTTTTGTTATCATTAAACTATTTTTCTATTGAAAATGGTTTCTTTTTTAATTTTATGCCATCTTCTTTCATATTATGTATTATCCCAGGAAGAGAGTTATTTTTAAAAGAATCAAAAAATTGGACCACACTCAATTTCAAAAATGAATAACTCTATAATGAATAAGTTCTAAAATAATAGAATGATGTCTTAGGAATATTGGTATCCCCTACATAACCATCTTTTCTATGTATTTTCTTTGTGTATCTTTCAATATATTGATATTTCTTATGATTTGAGTTATAATAATAGAATCTGTGATATCTATTAATAAGAAAATATTCATCAACATACCTTATATTCTTAAAATAATATATTTTTTATCATTTTGATCTTGTGAACTAATGTATGGGTATTTTAATGCATCTATTAGTGTATAAATGTGTTATGTATGTTTTTATGATGATTTTAGTTTGTCTACTTCAGTTTATCACTTAAAAAGTAGAAATATTTTGATGAATGAATTTAATAATTTTTAAAACCTATTGATTGAATTTTAAACAAGAAAGATAAATTCAGGAAAAATAACTAGAGGTAATTATCTGAAATTATATACTATTTCCAATAATCATGGATTATAAATTGATATTATTATTATTAAAATAAATAAATTATAACATTCAAACATAAACTTTGAAATATTATTAAAATATAATATAATCTTCTTTCCCACTCTTTTATAACTAAAATATTTTGGATTAGGCATTCTATATATCATGTTTCCTCATCAATATACACCCAATTAGAGATATCAATCAATAATATTTTCATGAAAAACTATATTAACTAAAAAAAATATAAATTTCTCATGTTTTTATTGTCGTTTATTCAGGCCAGACTAAAGAATATATAATTCAGTTGAGATATTATTTCTCACTAAAGTATATTATTTTTTTGTTATAAAAATCCTCAAAAAGGTTATAAATTATTATCCATGTCTACAGGACATGTCTATATCTACAATTGAAAATGTTTTTCATATCTCAAAAAATAAAAATTTATCATCTATTATCTAACATTTTACTTCTTATTGGTGCCATTATCCTTAATTATGAGACCATAAACATTATTTTTTGACCCAATCCACTAAAAGTGGTGTCCAGTTAGAGAAAAAATCTATATCTTATATGTGTCATAACTTATGTTTTTCAAAACCATCTATAAATAAGGGGGAAGATATTTCTCACATAATAAATATTTTTGTAATTAAGTTTATAGCACTATAAAATAAACAACAAAAAAAAACCTCTAAGAATAATACTAGAACAAAATATCCAATAACTTAATTAGTATATAAATGATACTATTTATGATCATCCTAATGGATAATATTTTCTAGCATCATAGAATATTATTAACCAAAAGAGTATTTTTTTACTCTATTTGAAAAAATGTTTAATAATGGAATATTTGAAAAATATTATTATTTTATTTTTAGAGGAATATAAAAGAGACATTCACCATGAAAAATAATAAATATTATTATTTACAGGTCGGTTTTTAAGATGAAAGGATGGTTGCTGACATAATTGATCATTATAAACTATTCATTATTTCTAGAGGCTTCATAAAATGATATAAAAGCATTAATTAACATAATATTTTCCCATTTTTTGTCTTTAAACTATTTATCTCATCTATTTCATAGATATCTAGGTGGGATAAAATCTCAATCAGTCCTAAGTGAAAAATGTCTTCTTTTATGTGTTCATAGAGGAGTGATTTATATGAAAACTACTAGATTAGAAGAAGTTAATATATTTTAAATATTTTTTTTATGATAGATAATGAATTTAATTATCATAAGAAAGTACCTTATTTTTTGAATACAATAAAAAATTCAATGATCTAAAAATTGGGGTATTCTTTATCCTAGTCTGAAAAATATCATAAAATATAATGAAATGACTGAATTATTATTTATATTTTCATTTATATTGATGATATAATATTATCATGTTTTTTGAAAACATGAAATGGGTTAGTTATTTTAAAACATATAAAAATATCTTTGTATTAATGAACATATATACTTTTGTCACTTTCAAGTCATTGAGTTAGAAAAATAGAGTGATGAAATAGTTCCTATAAAGAATAAATTATATAATTGAAATAATCCTCCAAACACACATGGAGAACTATAAATATATGGCGACCCTAATTTATAAATCAAAAAAAATATTTTATATTTATGATGATAATAACTATAGTTGAAGTAACTAAGTACAATAGAATCACTATTTTATTCTAAAAATTTATCATCATAAGACTTTAAATTATCTATTCACTTCATAAGGTATTCTAATTGTTACACTCACTAACTAAAATTCATTGGTCCATTGTTTTGGGAATTTTTTGGAATGTCATGTGAAAATTGTATTCCAAATTTTTAAGTGCTCTAATTTTTTTCAACTATATTATCATATATAAATTATTCTAGTGATCTAAATGATAAATATCCACTAGATTATATATAATCCTTTTTATTCCTAATATGATATCATAAATATATAAAAAAAGTTACAATATAATGGTTATTAAACTGTTCTATATTTTGTTCCATTATCTAAATGAAAATTAATTTGGATCCTCTATTTTGATGAATAAATGATACACTATATTATTTACTTGTACATTTATTAAGGTACTTTTTTTATTTTGATTTAACATTCGAATAATATGTTATAGATGAGATGATACTGATCCTTAGATATTCTATAATTTAGTGATGCCACTTGAACCTTATGGAATATGATGATTAAATGATTTAGTGCTTTTTAGAAATTATTGAGGTATTGGATTTCCAAGGAGATTTATTTTTGAATTTTACACTCAAATACAATAAACAAATGATTGAGGTAGGCATCAAGAGATAAATAATAGATCACAATGATCCAAATAAATTTGGGAGATAAACACTAACTCAATTTCATAGTGCTTCCAATTTTCTTTATTTTGAATATGATTTCATAGATTCCACTGAAGAGGATATAATTTTAAAATAACTAAATATCCTATTTTAATTTTCGGATTCCAATCCATTTATGATCAATGAGTTTTAGTGATAGGAACAACTAATTTCAAACTTTTTTTATCAAGGATGTATTGGGAATAAATAGTTATGTGATTCTTATATGATGATTGAGGATGATATCATGGGTAAGGGATATATTCTTCTAAACATTTTTCAATGAAGTATGGGGATAGGGCTAGGTGCTGACTCTATTGATGAAGATCTGAGGACAAGATATTTTGATTTTAATTATTTGATCAATGATGTTTATGTTCCATAACATGTACATTATTTGGGCCTAGGTATAGATCCTCTATTTAATTTTTAATAAAAGTGACAAGATTAATGGTTATTAACTTAAATATCCTTTAATGAATTTTTTTAGGATATTATATACTCTTTTACACAACTCCATAAATTCACCACAATCTTTTTTTGTTAATCCTGATTCATTACTTTACACCATTTTGTTAAGTTATATCTTAAAAAATATATATATTTTTAGTTTCTTTGGTATTAAAAACGTGCAACTTATGAACTACACAATATTTATATTGGTAGTTTTTGATGATTTGATGTTTTTAGGATCATTGGAAAAAAAATAAAAACTTGGGGGACTAATTAGTGGTATTATTTTAACAAATTAAAAAATGATGAAAATTTAAACCTAAAAACAAGTTTGAGTTAATTTTCCTTATAAAATTTTTCTAAAAATCTAACCAGAAAGCATTGATATCAATGTAAAAAAAGGTAAAGAAGATTTAAAATGTTCAAAATCAATGTTAGTACCTACATCCTTGCTATGTACACTATCATGCGTCTATGAAAATTCACTATTATATATAAGTGTATAATTTTTTTCCTAACGCATGTGAGACCCGTTATATCTAGAAATTGAAATGATTATATTAAATTCAATTAGTTTTCAATGTTTTTATTTAAAAACCATGCCAAATAAAAAATGTATCTTTTTATAAACTGCCGATTTTTTTTGAAAGTTACATTCAGTTTTATTCTTTCAGATGATATATGTATCGTGAAAAATTTCTCCATTTTTTGAATGTTCATTTTAGGAGAATTACTAAAATTAAACATCTTTATAAGCTCTATTATAAACTTTTAAAATAATGTTTCTAACAATTTTAAAGAAACTATATCTGAATTATGATAAAAAATAAATTCCTTGAATTCTATGAACATTTACTTTGTCGCATGTAATTGATTGAAACCCTTGTTTGATATTATAACCAAATATCAATCCAGAACATTTTATTCAACCTAAAAATGATCCTAGATAAAAAATAACATCTGATATAAATTCTTCAATGTTTCATGTTTTGTAGTAGATTTTAGTAAAGGCAATTTTTCTTACATCCTCTTTATATAAGTTATATAAAAAATAGAAATGGGAGGAAAATTAAATTTCCCACTCAGTGAAATTGATATTTAAAAAATCCCACAAAACTAAATTTCACTATATGATTCTCAAGACATCTAGAATATTATTGAAGATTTTTGGAAACATGGAGTCATAAATATCTTTAATTTTCTTAAAAAGAGTTAAGGAACTTCTTCAATCGTTCGTAAACAAGTTGTTGAGGAACATCCTTTAAATTTCAGGACCGTGGTGTTATAAAACATATTTAAGATTTATTAAACTGGTCATTGAGAAAATTCTTTAGTATTTCGTAACCGTGGAGTTAAAAAATATCAATTTTTTTTAAAAATTGTAGTTGAAGAACTTCTTCATTCATTTATAACCTTGGAGTTACAAAAGTTCTTCAGTATTTATATATACTCCATCCAGAGAATTTTTTCTAATATACTATTCATTCTATCCAATGAATTGTTCATCCATCTGTTTTACTATTCCTCTTTCTATTTATTATTCATCTATCCATTCCACTGTTCCTCTATACATTTTAAAATTAATCCATCTATTACATTATTTCAATATATTTTTTTCTCTTTAACAATCATTCGCAATTTTCACCCATCTATTTTACTATTCATAAAATTTGTACCAATAAAAAATCAACTATTTTACTTAAATGTTGTATATCATGTATCAATAACAATGTTACCTAAAATTGTTACAAATTCCAAAATGAAGGTTGTACATATAGTAAGATAAACATTGTAACTTCAACTTTATATAGTCTACACAATTTTAACATTGTATGATATCTATATAAGCTTCATCTATTTTTATTATTCATCTATCCATTTTACCTTTCCTCCAAACATTACACTATTCATCCATCTTTTTTTCTCTTTATCTAACCATTATTAATATTCAAGCATCTGTTTTTCCCTTTCTCCATCCATTTATATTTTTCATCTAACTATTTTTATCTGCCTCTATCAATTTTTATTGTTCATCAATACGGTTTTTCCTTTCTATATCAATTTTTTCTTTTCATATATCCATTTTACCCTTTCTCTATCTATTTTTACTATTTATCCACTTTGAAAAATGTGAAAATTTTACAAGTGAATGTTATCTTTTGAAATGGAAAACATTCCAATTGAATTTTCACAACAAACAATCATTAATCAAACTCAACAATAATCATGAGTATATTAATGACTTTAGAAACATAAATATTTCTAAAGCATAGTATGTATCTATATGGAGTTTATCTAAAAAATTTTATGGAATTTTCATAACTTCATCAATTACTCCAGAAACATCATAGAAAAAATTTCTTACGAAACATTATTATATATTTTTTTATTTACATTGGTTCTACGACCTGTTTAACCAATAAATTCATAACAAAATATATGTTTTCAATAAATAAAAAACATTTCTAAGAAATAATCACAAAGTATCTCAAATCTATGTATTTTTATTCGTTGAAAAAATTCATCAAAAACATTTAAAACCCTTCATTTTTCATCACTCATTCTTTTTCACATCTCATTTCTCAAGAAAACATCAAATAAAAACCTCTCTCATAGGGAATTGACTATCACCAAACAAATTGATAAAGTAATTTTTGAAGGAATATTTTTCCATTAGTGACTATAAATTTTGTGGTTTTGAATAGATCAATAATAATCCTCAGGTTTTTATCTTGATTTTCCATTCAATGTTTTCTTCATCTCCACCGTTTTTTGATAACCATGACTTATGATTCATTTTAAATGAGTTATGCTTACTCTTCCCATTTCAGAAAAATACAACTCTATCCTTTTTTTTGAAAATACTGTACATACTCTACCTCTATGAAAATATAATCCATTTCAAATAGTGTTACTTACGTATATGATTTAATAATTCTTTAGTGGATTATCAACACAAAGTTTCATCCTCAATTACACAAACCATTATTTTGGTATGGATATGTTGAAAATATAAAGAATGTGCCACTTTTTTAAAATGTAATCAAATATAATATCTCCACAATTAAATTTCTCTTTAATGAAATGATACTTGATATCAAATTGTTTTGATATTGAATGTTGTATATTGTTTTTTGGAATATAAATGGAGCATTTGTTAACATAGAGAATCATCAATGGTGTTGAAACATTCACTCCCAAATCATTTAATTAAAATTTCATCCAAATAATTTTTCTCTAAGAATGTGTTACAACAATACGTTATCATTTTTTTGTTCTCAAGGTTACTAAAATATATTTTTTACTATACCAACACAGACAATATTCCCCCAAAAAAATTTCCCACCTATGTTTTTTCCATAGTCACAATCCCCATCCCAAGCAGTAGTGATCTATTCATGAAATTTTATATCACTTATTCTTTTATACAACATCCCATAAGAAGACGTTTCTTTGATGTATCATAGAATTATTCATTCTTCCAACATATGTGATTCTTTTGTATCACTCTCACATCTTACTTAGAATGTTACAACTTAAACAATTTCTTTCCTTGATGCTGTAAGATATAGAAAACATATTTTCAACTTCTGGAAATATGTATGATTCTAAAATTTCCGAACATAATCTTTACTCATATTTATGTAAAATAATATAGTACTAGAAACATATTTATAATCATATACACCAGACTTTTTTAACAACTCAGGTTATTAGTTTTATTTAGATAGGAAAACTAATATATCATTTCGTTTCATATTTGATATAGAAAAGAAATTTAATTCTCCATAAATTGAAAATTGAAAATTTTTCTTAATTTATTTAATGAAACCTTTATAAAAATTATCTCCATCCCAGAATTTGTTTTAGTATAAAAAATAAAAAATAGTGTATTTATGTTCATATAATTCAATAATAAGTTCTTATCAACTTTCTATTCATGAAAATTCTTCTTTTTCAAGAAAATACCATGTTTTTTTGTACTATTATCATTTATCTTGTTTCAACCCATATTAGTAGTTATTCAACTTACATATATTGGATCCATCATTTTCATGAAGGTAACATCAATATTTATCAATATAAACCTCATCCCCAATCTCTATATTTAAAAAGGATAAGTTTACATCCCTATTATAATCATTAAAACAATGATTTGTAGTGACTGCCAAGAACAATATTATAGTTTCCAATCTCATAATGGAGGGAAAGAATTTTTAAAATCCTCACATTCTTCCTGTAAATTTTCGTTTCAAATAATCCACATTTAAATTTATGAAATATATATATGTTCATTCATTTTTTTCAATACACAAACATTTTACTAGTAATTTATTTTCTCCTAGATTTCGTATAAGTTCCCGAGTGTCATTATTTTCAGTCTGATTGAACTATTCATTCATAGCGCCAAACAATTATTTTGGTTCAAATGCCTGTAAAACTAATTCCACCTCAATTTGTGAGATTACAGATATAAAATTTTATAATCTCAAATTTTTTTAGTTCAAACCAGATATTTCTGATTGATAATAATATTTTTAAATTCAGTATATTTCTATAAGGTATACATTTTTGACGTTTTTCTTTTTTTTTCAATTTCCACAATAAACAATACATATGAATCATTAATCACCTATTTTGGCCCACTATTTTCTTCACTTTAGTTATTCTCATATAAAGTTATAATTTATCTTCTACAATACTATAGAAATTTTTTTTAAGGAAGATGGAAAATCAAAAACATTTAAATCATTAGAATATACAATATATTTAAAATATTTATTCAAACAATTATAACTTCCTTGAGTGAATA
This sequence comes from Viscum album, assembly GCA_963277665.1. NCBI lineage: Eukaryota > Viridiplantae > Streptophyta > Magnoliopsida > Santalales > Viscaceae > Viscum > Viscum album. The sequence goes on along the minus strand of OY728155.1, from coordinate 1,102,698,638 downwards.
TCACATGGGAATTCCTTCCTCATATGTTTCATCAAATTAAGAGATACATAGTTTTTATATTTAGAATGAACTAACTTCAAAAAAACTTCCAAAATTTTACAAAAGATTTTTTTGTATAAATTTCATATGATTTTATGTTGTATTATAACATTAACAACCATCTATTTATTATATGTACAATAACACTAAAAACTTACCTCTATAAAAAATATAATTTTTATACTCATCAAGCATGCTTCATTCCACTTCAACTAAATTGTGGGTTTTCATTGTTTTGATAATTTTATTGAGGGGTATATAGAGCTTAGAATTTATGTATGATCCCATGCTTATTTAGATAGGATTGAAAATAATTACATGTGTACTCCTTTCTATTATATGTTCTCTACTTTAAAATATAAACATCTAAATCTCTTTCAACTACTCCTCAATAAAATATAAAAATTTACACAACCACTTATTTATGTTTCAAAAACATAATATTGGTTATCCAAGTGAAATCACAAATAAAAGAGATAAAGTAAAAAATATAACTGAATTGGTTGATTTATCATCTCCCTCATAGATATGAGTGAATAATATCAAGAGTTCTGCTATATTTAATTTCCACATTCTTATAAATTTTAATAATCAACATACCTTACAGAAATGTTGATCCCAAATCACCTTATTTTATTTTCAGTAGTGGTAAGATTATTATAAATTCTTTATTTCAATGTTTGACCAATTGTTTTATCAAAGATGGATAATCTTGTAATTCGATAACATGTTTTTATCTTCTACACTCAATTAAATTAATTTATAATAATATCTAATCAGAACTGGATTTTTTCTAGTGATTTATTCCTTGGTAGAATGTTTAAAACATTCCACAACATTGATGATACATGAATCATTCTTGAATATGAACTCCTTTCCCCCAACACAATATTAGCTAAAACTAAACTTATTGTGTCTGAGTCTGTCAACATATAAAACATCATTAGATTATAGTTTGTCCACTTCAATATAATTTATTCCTATCAAACTTTTATAGAGTAATCATTTTTGAATGTAACTAATCCTCCATAAAAATTTTCAATATCTTTCAAGATATTTAAAAAACCCATCATGTGTAATTAATAATCACATCAACTTATCCATAGTTGTTTTCTTTTTAATTCATTCAGATCTATCTCAAAATAAAACGATCTTTATTTATCCTTTTTCAATCAGATTTCATTTTATTTTCTTTAATAAGAGGTTTTTCCGATAGGAGATGTTAAAAATTCTTTAAAAAAATGATATGTTCATTCACAAAATCTATAAAATTCTTATAAATATCCAAAAACAAATTATAGGAATATTTTAACATTTAATAATTTTTAATTTCATTAATTCTATGTTTTATGAACTTTAATGTCTTCATATCTATTATTTGTCCCCCAAAACTCATATTTACTTCTTGAAAGATCTATTTCGTGATAATAATATTAAACTTTATGAAAAAAATACCATATATTTCTCCACTCCAAGTTTCTTACTAAGAAATTCTTCAAAATTTACATATTCAACAACTTTTATTATGAGGTTTTTGATATCCTAAATATAATCACATTCCAATTTAAAGAAACGTGTCTTTTAGCATTATACTTTTCATATCCTTTCTTCATTATTATTATTTTACTCTTGATTTTTTATTTTTTATAAAGACATTCTAAAATTTATGCTCTGTGTAGATATTCTCTATATGATTTTCACATATTTCTTCCTCTCCAATTCTTGAATAATCATCCCTTTTGTTAACATTTTCAAATAATGAATAATTTTTTTTGAAAAAGTTCATTTTTTGATGAATTTTATTTCGTAGATCAATATTATAATTTCTTTCTCGATATGTTTCTTTTGTTTCTAGGGACCTATTTCTTACCACCAATGTCCTTCCTAACATCCATATAAATTTTTCCTACTTCATACACTAATTTTATTGTTTAGAATGATGATTATATTTACATATATTCTTCTCTCAAAAATTAATAGAAATACTCCCAATTCATACAAACATGTCGATTTTATGTGAAAATTTTCTTCTAAACTTTTATTTACCTCCAAGATAATTATTGGAGATCGTAGAAAGGATTTTTATATTCATATGGTTATGTTAATTATCTTTATAATCATTGTTTTCAATTGTCCTATGATCAATTTATTGGATTTTTATCTTTATAATATCCTCAAAATCCATTTAATCCAGAATATTATTTATGAATGTAGGATATTTCTCTATTATATTAGTAATAAATTTTTATTAAATTAATCAGGTGATTAATTTCACTTATATTATAATTCTAGGATTATAGATTCAAAAAATATAGGGAAGATTCTAATTAGTTTCATAATAGTGTTAAAATATTCTAACTCATCTCCAAATCCTCTGATTTTCCAAATAACATCGTTGACTTTGGTAAAGTACTAATCAATAGTTTCATTATCTCCCATTATGATATCATCAAATTTAATTTGAAATATTTGTAACTTAATATCATTCACTTATTTACTTACCTCAAAAATACTTTTTAGTTTTTTGCATGTTTCATTAACTGTTTTTAGAAACAACACCTTCAGGAAAAACAATTCTTAAAATGATAAAGTAATAAATTTTCTAGATTTACCATTATCAAAAATGATTCTCTTATCAGTAAAATTCATATGGGAATTAGTCTCAAAAGTTGGAAAATAAATTATTTCATTATGAATAAGCTCTATGCTAAGTGATAAAAAATAAGGTATCATTCTGTTTCAACAATCATGATAATTATTCCTTAAAATATTGGAATAATTCTTTTTTAAGGGATTGATATTTTCATTGATATATATTTAATAGTGGAATTTAGATCTGATACCAGTTTACTTTTATAGGATAATTGAACTAACAATAAGGTGGGGGTTAATTAGTGGGTTTCTATTTACAAATTTTGGACATTAGTAATTTTAACCCCTACAAATGGTTCATGACAATTTTACTTATTAACTTTTTATAAAAATATCATAAGCATGAAATGATAAGAAATTGAACAAGGTACACAATATTTTCAATTCCCAAACATAGTGTGGGAACCAATATCCTTACCATGGATACTCCCATGGTTCATGAAAATTTAATATTATAATGAGATGAATACAATTTTTATCTAACTCTCATTAGTATTATTCTATCTATTGATATGAATTTTAAAACAAACTCGCATAAAGTTACATTTTTTTCTTACAAAAAGGAGACAAAAATGATGTAACATTGTATAAAAATATCCAAAAAACTTTCTTTTAAAAACTCCCTGTGATTTTCTCCATCTGATATATTTTCATCCAATACACCATTTATCCATCCTTTGAATGTTTTCTAGTACTCCTCATTGAGATATAAAATCTTTTATCCTATTTTTTCTGATTAACAAATCCATTGGCCTCAATTTTTCATGAAGAAACATCTAATATTTCTGATATAAAAAAACAACCTTGAAATATCAAAACTATACTTTTGTCTGATTCCATTGATTTAAAACATTGTTTTTTTTGTAGTTGGAATCTCCATACAACACCTATTTTTTATCCTAAATATGATCTCAGTTTGGAACTCACTTTTGAAAAAAAATACTTCATCACTTTATATTTTATTTATTGAACACTAGTGAGAATAGTTATATTTTCATCCCCTTTATATTTTTTTTCCAAAATTAGAAATAAAAGAAAACCAAATTCATTTTTATACTCAATGAAATTAAAATTTTTGGACTCCCACTAAACTCTATTTAACTGGATTCTTCTAAATCATTCTAGGGTGTTATTTATGTTTTTTAAAAATTCATCATCCCAAAATTTTCTCTAAAATTACTTAAATAAAAAATTTAGTAACTTATTCCATATCTCTTAAACTAGTCATTAAAGAAATTCTTAAAAATTTATTAACCTTGGAATTAAAAAAAATCTTCAAACATTCTTAAACTAGTTTGTGAGGAAATTATTTAGTCTCTTTTATCCTCATCATTAAGAGACTTTATAAGAAAATATTAAACTATCTTTTGGGGAACTTTTTCAAACATTCATAAACTTTTTGATAAGAAAATTCTTCAAATTTCTATGAAATTTTTCGTAGAAATGTTTTTTGGATGTATTATTCATTCTATCTTGTAAAGTATTCCTCTATACACTTTACTAATCCTTTATCTATTTTAATATTTCACTTGTAGTTTCCCTATTCCACTATCTATTTTTACCTTTTTCCATCCATTCCACTTTAAATTAATCTATTTTACTATTTTTCATCATTGTACAATGATTACTTTAACTTTGTAACTTGAACGTTTTAAATCAAGTAACAAAAAAATTGTTTCCTAAACTTTATTCTTCTTACAACACGAAATTTTTACAATTTATAAGTTCAATTTAGTTAATTCAAATTTATAGAGCATGGAAATTATAATATTATTATCATCATTATATAATAATATTAATTTTAAATATGTTTGATTTTTTTTAACTTTATCTATATTCATTATTCATCTATCCATTTTAATTTTCCTCCATCCATTATGTTGTTAATTCATCTATTTTCTCTATCTCAATATATTTATATTGTTTATTCACTTGTTTATCTCTTTATGTGTCCACTTTTATTGTTCATATATCAATAATTTTCTTTCTCCATATATATTTACTTTTTATCCAACCATTTTTCTCTTTCTATATCCATTTTTATTGTTCATACATCCATTTTCTTCTTTCAATACTCATTTTTATTATTCATATACTTTTTAAAACTTATTACATTTCTTATAAAAAACATCTAGTGAAACTAGAAACTTTCATATAGAGTTTATTATATAAACTCCATTGGAAAAAAAATTAGAATTAATCATGAGTATCTTCATGATCTTTGATCCCTTAATATCATCTAAGAATCATTTAACTTTGTAAGGTAAGTTTCTTAAAAAATATAATGAAACATCCTAAATTCCATACATCCTCTAGAAACATCATTATATAATTATTTTAGGAAAAATTCTTAAGAAGGTATCTTAATTTTTTGGAAACCTGTATAACCGAATGATATTTATAAAAAGATATATTGTCAATAAATAAAAAAATTCATTAGAAAAAATTGACAAAAATGTTCATGTTTGTTAAAAATTTAGGCCTGAAAGGGATATAAGAGATAGATTCCATGGTTTTTGCGGTGGTGGGGGGGGGGGGGGTTGGGGTATAATGTTATGATTTCCTTAAAATTTAAAAACTTTTAATTTAATTATCTCACAACTATAGGTGATATTTGTATCTTAATTATAAGGTCCAATTATTTTTTCTATTTTGTTAATATTGATCCAGTTTTTTTCCCTCCTATCATTATCCCTTAACAAGTTTAGCTTCGTATCACATCTTCCCAATTTATCAATTTATGTTTTAAAGCTTGTAGGGAAAACTAAATCACATAGATCACATATGTTTTTAAATTTATATACCAAAATGAGAAAATCCTTTAAAAATGTGATAAAAAATACGACCATACACCAATTAGAAACCAAACTGACTAATTAACGGTTTGGTATTGGCTAAAACACTACATTCAGGGGTTACTACCCTTATATTGGTTTTGTGTTGGTCAACTGAAAACTAAGGATTAGTTCCTCACAATCCCTTCATTAATCACTTTTTAAGGGTAAAAAATGATATATCACTGTAAAATCATGAAAAATATCACCTCTATAATTATGTTCGTTGAGTAAGAGTCAGTTCCTTTAAACTCAATGACTTATCTTTAACATATGGATTATGAATTTCCTCACAAAAAATATATTTTTGTTTAAAAGATTCATCATGAAACAATAATATTTCTTCATTCTAGAATATTTTTGGAAGGTCATTAAAATTCATGTACTATGAATGGAATTATCCAAACATTCTGTATTACACAATTCCTTTCATTATCTATAGATGATAATAATACATCATATGGATGTACTTGTGAGTACTTGTGATGCCCTAACTCTAGATACACTGAACCAGTGTTTCGGGCTAGAGAGACACATGGACTTAGGCACACCACCCTATATCCCAAAGGCTTTTGACTAGAAGCGAGAAACTACTTGGTGATAGTGGGTAGAATATAACCTATGATGATAATAATAATAACTACCATAATTAAATTATTCTATAGAATCACTTGGAAAAACTCAATAGAATAATATAAACCAATAGTTTTATAGAGAAAAGATAAAAATTCTATATGAACAGTATAATGTATACAAGACATTACATTCATAATAAATCATACAATAATTTCTATGGAGTAATATTATAAATATGTGCACAAGATAAAAAAGTATTATCAATTTTAATACCAAAGAGTCAACCAGAACTACAATAAAAACTCATTCCATCCATCCTATTCATATTGGAACATCCGGGCTCCCTAATGTCCGATCAATGGGCCTGATCCCTTTACTACAATAAAGGTCATAAAGTTTGAATGATTTCTAAGGGTCCCATGTAAGGGATAAGTATGTTCATAATTGGACACAACCAATATGTTATTGTCTTAAATTCTTATTTATACAACGTATACAAAATATAAATAAATTGAAATTCTGAACATATCAATATTCCACATCACATGTTCTCAAAAACTCTAGGGGAGAGTTTACCTACATCAAACAATGTTATAATAGAATGATGTATCCATATTATATCATACCAGAATAACCCTTAGTTTATCCATATATTTCAATACCACATGAAACCATGTTCCATGAAATTAAATATTCATGTCCTATCAAGCCAAACAGGAAATCCACTTACATGACAATAATATATCACAATTCAATTGGACTTAAATTATTTGAATCATTTTGGATCAATATCCCAACACCCCAAAGTACAATGATTTCATTCTTTCCATAGTCATGTCGAAACTACCACAGCATCACAAGGAGTATCAACCCCTAACCAATGGTCTCACGACATCCACCACAACTTTCTAGCGTGATGACCTCCACCATAACTGATTTTCATCAAGAAAACATATGTCTTTAGGCATATAGAGGCCTCTACCCATATTGAGTGGTCAAAAACACCACATTGGGCCATAATTTTTTGGTTACAGAACCATAAACACATTTTAACAACAATAATTATTATAAATTCACCAAAAACCTAATTTACACCCTTGATGAACCTTCATCGCCACATGTGAACCACATCACCCAACTATGAATATTATATCACATGGAAATATATTTCTAAAATATATGATAAAATTATAATAGAAGTAATAAGACTATTAGAATTATCGAGAAGGATCCAACACAATGGATGGTGATTTAATTAGAGCTCTAATGAAGGAGATCAAGAGAAACCTAAAGGAAGAGGTTGGGAGATACCATAGAAAGAGGTTGTTATATAAATGGAGGAATTTAAATAAGGATTGAAATTTTCTATAAGAAAGGGGATGTTTGGCCATTTTATTCTCTTTAATGATTTGTATGGTTTGGATAATCGTGAGCCAACAGTGCGGTGACACTATCCAAAGGGACACCCCTCACACTTCTAAGAACATGGTTAGAAAACCCTAATGAAAACTAGGTGGTTTTATTTATATTTTATTATATATTTTAATAATTTTTCTTTATCCTCATTTTTTCTATTTTAAAAACCATGTTACACCCCTAAAAGACTAAATGTCGTAGGGTTCATAGTTATACCTAAATGTACAGTAACCGTAAACCCCCCCTTTTTTTTCAAATTCCATTCCTCTGAATCGTTATAATAAAAAACTAAGGATCCTGAGAACACCTCAAATGCATTAAACCCCATCCAATAATAACTCTTAATAATTCTAAAACATTATGAATTTCATTATATTGGTCCAATAGAATGTTTCACCATCAACCAAACTAATATTAGAAAGTCCCTGGGAATTTCTTGACCTGCTATAAATATTGGGGTATTACAACCTCCCCAAATTAAAATAAGGCATCCCCAATATATTCATCCACATGATTATATGGAATAGAACATTCCCATATCATATATAACATTATATACTGCCTTATATATTAATTCAAGATTCCAATTCCTTTTGTGGTGCTCCTCACCATAGGAATTGCCTTCTTGGTCTCTCCTTGAACCAATTTTTGATATTCTAATGGTTACACACCAACCATCATTTCAACTCACACATACCAATATCACATTAAATCAATCCTAGATATCATGATATTATCATTTCATACCTTTTTCACATAATAATACCATATGGTCTTTCATCACAATTGATGCTCGAATGTCCCCGCATGACAATGAATCACCAAAATATCATAAAACATATAAATAATGGCTGGAAAACATTTTTTTATTCCAAAACATCCTAAAAAATAATAAAACTATCCCTATTTCCACATATTAACTAGTACATAGCTAATTTAGATATAATATATGCACCTAATGCACCCGTGTATTGTATAAAGACAAAAAGACACCACTAATGGTGTATCTATAACTGTTATTATCTCTCCTACTTACTTTAATTCTATAAGTTCCACTACATGAACTGGGTATGATGACCAATTTTTTGATGCATGTCCCCCTGTTATAGTTTCAACCTCTACTTCCTAATTACCCCATTTCTGGGTATCTCTCTCCCTCCTATTAACTGTGAATGAAACAATATCCATGTACATTCTCTTAGTATCTCTTCAAGTTATACCTAATTAACATAATTCTAACTAGGTCCCTAACACATAGATTTATTATACATCATTCAATAGAACCCCTCCAGGTATCCCATATGTTCGCACATCCGAAACACCTTTAGAGGTCTCTCATACTAAGTAAAAACATGAACTGTCTACCTAAACTAGAAGCACACTATTCACAGAACACTCCTCTGTGGCATTCACGATTCCTTGACTTGAATTACCTATTTCTAATCTTCATGGACATGATATTGACATCCCAAATATCCACTACCTGTCTCACCAAAATCCATTGCCCGAATCAAATAAGTTATGTCCGTCATGTTCCCCTCGGCTATCAGTTCCTAGTTAAGTTCATTCAAGAATGAGTCCGACCTAAATACGTTCACCAGAACTCATATGGCATGCCACATTCCATCATAGATCCTTCTAATTTTTTTTATTTTAACTCCTTTAATATAGAGTGAAACAAGGTAGATCTATGATCTTTATAGTATAGTCCATGGCCAATGTGTCTCTTTACTACAAGTTCAGGAACTCATAATAATGATATTTCATCAATGTATCTAGAAATATTTTCTTGATAATCCTGGATTCAAATTCATTAAATGTCATTTCCTCATGCCTACCTTCATGTACCTATACATCCAACCAGAACATCAGTAGTTCCCTAATAATATACAAGGACATCTTCACCATTCCCTAGGGGGTGTCACTATAATGTCATAGATAATGTTTATAAACTATATACATTACACTATTTACTATGGTTCACCCTCACCATGGAACAAAGGATGGTGCTATGAATATAAATCCCTTGTAAGATAATTGATGGATGTCTGAGCTCCTTGTGATCCCCAATCAAAAACTCTGTTTGACCCAAACCAATCTTTTATAGAGTTTCTAATCAAGGAATGAACCAAAATGTGTTACCTGATACAACATACACTTCTTCCTCAGAGCCTCTACCAATGACTCATTCTCATATCTACCTTTAGGGGACTTATTTTGTGCACGACTTTTTGGAAACACAGATATTTCCTCCTTAAACTCCACCAGAAGTCGTTTAGTTGGTATCATGATGAAGACCAAATACAGTGGATGAAACAAATAATAACAGTTCATATATCTCAAATAGGGAATGATGTAATAGGTATAAAATATCACCACCCTTAAACTTCCCTACTATACCCATATCAAATATCATCTAGCCTTATGTCCCCATGCCTCCCCATATCAATGTTGGGTATTAGACTCTAAAAACATCATAAATCACCAGCTAGGGATGGCTGAGTATAATTCGACCAAGAGGATATGTAGGAAGACACTATTTTTGTCATTGAAATTTTAAATAGCTCACAACTTATTTTATTACTTCTTGTCCTATCGAATTCATGTACACATATTATATTACAAAATAGGGTCACATACCAACCTTATGAGGAACCATATTCTAGGGAAGGATAAGTTGACTTCTACTATGAGGCTATATAATAAAAAAAATCTTTTATTGTTGAATATTTAAACAACTTAAACACCCTTCCTGTATCATAAGTTATGGGAAAATATAACAATAAAAAATATGTCATGTGATCCTATGTACCTATCATGATATATTAATGAACACCGTCCCTTTCTATACTAGTCCAGGAGATAAAAATCTCAGAAACCAATAACATCACATCAAAGTACACCACTCAAGGTGGAAAATAAATCAGCAGAAAAAGAACAATGAAATAATATCAATTTCCCCCTCATGATAATTCAGTTTATTCCATCTATATGAGGCTAAAGGCACCAAGCACCAAGGTCTTTACCATGATATAACAAGATCCTTTTTACTTATCTACCACAACCCAAGTAAAATACAAAACAAAACCCACTCTGATACCACTTTGTAACATCTTGACCAAGGATCCATTGAACTGGTTCTCTTTTTCCGAAAACCACGTGGCCTTAATAATTCCTCCCTTTTCACCAGATACTACTGAATAGAAGTGATTTTCTATAAGTGATAATGGGGTGACTATACGCTATACTGATAAAAATTGAAAAAATAGAATTATATTGCAGAAGAGATAAACAAAACTAAATTAGAGAATACGAAACTGTTACAATAATTAGACATGGTAAACATGGTATATAAACCAGTTAATATATTCCTTCCATGAAAATCATACAACAGAATACAAGATTACCAATTAAGAAATCATGTAAATACATGTGCAACTTCCCAAATGAATCTCTTGCTTGGTAGAGAGTAATCACCTAGACCATCATTCAAAAACCATGTAATCCATCATGCACACCTTAAAATATACCAACATCCTAATGTCAAATTGAAAACATTAATACTATTCCTACACTCAAGTCCATAATCTCTACATTCATATTGAGGGTCTTATACTGGTTTTGAATATGAATACACTAAGACACCACCAAAATGTTCCTACCATACATCTATATTTATACTAGTGTGTGATGACTGTAAATAAATAACAATCACAATCATATCAAATCACCATTTTTTATTGAGATAAAAAACAATATGGCGGAATTTTCCTACTTTATCTAATACTGAAATGGAATTATGCATCCATAGACATACTATTGGAACCCTCTGGTTCCCCATCTGTTTCCATAATATATAATACCACATGATAACCAATTCTAGATTTAAGACCTATTATGTAAAACTAATGTCTCATCATCATGCCCCTTATATATCATAATAACATTGTAATTCCATGATTTAAATAATCATTGGCTCAAAATCCCAACATCCCAAGGAGTAGTGATACCAAATTTTTTATATTCCTGGACAAAATGGCACAACATGATAATGATAATTATCCCCCAACAGATGGTCTCAAACTATCCACCGTTGAATTCTATAATGAAAAACTCTACAGTAACAAATGGGAATCACCATCCACTATGTCTATATGTATGTGGGGGCCTCCACTCACATCAAGTGGTAAATCTCACCCCACTGGGCTATGATTCTCTTTGAAGATGAATCCAAAAACACTATATGCAAAAAATGGTGAGAATAATTTCAGCAAAAAACTAAGACACACCTCCAGTGAACCACTATTTCTATATGAAAACCATGTCACCCAACCATGGAACTAACCATCAACAATAGTTTCAACTTTAAAAAAGACATTGCCTTAATATCAGAGATAAACACCACCCCAATTCTATCAGGCCAAGACGAAAACTTTCCCACAGAACCAATATAATGATATACAAAATATTTAATGAAATAAACAACCAACACATTATGCCGATCAATGTGAAACCTCACTCAAATCCATCCACTCCCTTAAAAATCTTATACATATTTAAAAAAACAAGGGAATTTCCATTGGCATCTCACAATAATAGTATAGAAAAGAAAATAAGTAAATAAATTGTAATACATGACCCACCCCACTCACTTTTATTTATGACATGACAAAAAAAAATATAAAATTGGAGAAATATATTTACCCCTTACCGTATACCCCTATAATTCGAGTCATAAATGAATGTCCTCTAATTCAAGCTTAAATAGAAAAATGTGATTCTTGAAAAAAGACCAAGAACTAGGGAATATTAGCTCATATGGAAATAAATTTCAAAATAGTAAGATAAAATAAAAGATGAGGTAAGGGGCATACCAGTCCCACCAAGAGGGATCTAATGTAATAAATATTACTTAATTGAATCTGAAGTAAAATATATACAAAGAAACCTTAGGGAATTTGAGAGGATCTCACATGATTGGAGGGTTCTTTGTGGGTGTGGGAGGAAAAAGATGCTTGAAATGTTAAATAAGGGAGGAGAAATTTCATAATTTAAGAATATTTAATAGGACACATGGTTTGACCATATGGTTTTGATAACTATTATCCAACCATGTAGTTCCATTTCCAAAATGAACACCCCCCACATGGCTAGTCTTACAATTAGAAAATCTATGAAACAATACTTCGTTTCCATTTTTTATTTTATTAAGAGGTCTCACAAGGTTGTGTGACCTCAGGTGAATGATTTGAAAATTTGTGTGAAATTCCACTAGTGATTTAGGGGATTACACAATTTTCACTAATAATGAACCCCCATTTTCCTTTATAAATCTATGGACTCTGAAGGCTGATGGTTTAAAAGTTCATTAGGGATCCCGAGACACCTCTCATTCCATAAACCCTTTCAAAAAATTTCTCCTTAATATTTAGAAACACATAGAATTTCATTATAAATATAAATTTAAATGTCTTACTATCCACCAAATTTAAATTTAAAATTCCATTTAAATTGAAAAACTCATTAACACCATTATGATGATAAACACCTCCATAAACTTCTAATTGTTGAAGTAAAATTCATCCTTCAAGTGAAAAAACTATAATACATTTAATATAATCAAGAAACCTCCTTCATATTCCTATATATAAATCTGACTATTCATTTTACTACAAAAAATATCTCTCATGATTATCACTTTATTAACTTTTTTTCTGGTAAAAATTCCATCATGTTACTATTTTTTGGTATTTCTAAACACGTATTTTTTATCTTTCTTCTGTTAGGAATTGTTTTCGATTTCTTGGTGTGAAATTGATAACTTGTTAGATCTTTCTGGGATAGTGCATAGTTGCAACATGGTTTTCCCAAACCGTGTGCCCTACTAGAGACAATTGTACAACTCATGGCAATAGGCCTTTAAATAGATACGGAAAATTTTATAATCTTTGTGCTATCTTTCACATGATTTTTCAAAATCGTCCACCTTTTCTCAAGAAGCCATGAAAATGGGATTTTAGGTGATGTGATTTTTTATTTAAAATTCACGAACCCCTATTTTAGGCTCCGAATGGACTTGCATGACCTAATATTGGTTTCTTACATCCTTATATCATTAAATAGGAGTTTTTTTACCCTTAGATCCCTCTACGAAGTTATTCAAGGCTAGAGGAATAATATTTGATCATCTTCCGATTAGTTTCCTCATCTTGATCTCATTCTCCCACAATATCTCTTTTCCTTCCTAAGGTTTAGTGAATCCTCTTTTTTGTTTTTTGGAAATAATACTATCTATTTTGAATATAAACCTAGGTTTTATTCATATATCATATTCACCATCCTTCTCTGATGGATTTTTCGTGTGTACGACATTGTCATTCAAGATCTATTGATCTCGAGGTAGGTTGTTCTATTATGATTCCCAAATAATATTATACCTATAAGATATTTGTTAGTTTCAATTTTTTGAATTATGTGATTTTACATTTTGATTAAATTCATTTCAATTTTTTTTATGGAAAAAACCTTATTCCATTGAATTAGGGATTTAAAAATGAGGTTTTTTCATGTAATTGGAAAACCCCCAATTCCAATGAATTGGGGTGTGCTTATGGAAATTTCTAGAAATTTAAATTTTTTAATTTAAATTATTATTTTTAATTATATTTATTTCAAATAAATTTTTTAATTTAATTATTAAAAAATTTATTTGATAGATAATTGTGAAAAACCTTCCAATTCCATTGAATTGTGGGTTTGTGAGGAAATTGTCGTAATTATTTAAGAATTAAAATTTTGAATTTAAATATGAAATTGGATTGTGAAATTGATTGGTGAATTAATTTCATATCTTTATATATGAACATTTCTAGAAATGGTTTTGATTGAAAACTTGGGGTTTTATCTTGGTGAAATGGATTGTTTTTATTTAAAAACCTGTAATGGTTTTTAAATTGAAAATTTGAATGTTTGTAATAGAGAATGAGATGAATTTTATTTTTTAAGCCTTGAAATAAATTGCCCATTATTGTTTTTTACTAGAGAACATGCTAGCCTTAGGCACTTGGTGAGTCTTTTGGATGAAACATTATGATTTACAACGTTACAAAACATTATATCAACACATCACATCCCTAAGGCAATGTTGATGAGTCCCCTTTAACGTTGGTCCAAAGGGACTTATATACATACTACTGTTCATCATGGGGGTGGGGTTTCTATAGCCTGGAACAATCATAGCTAATTAGGCATATGACCATGTTTCAAACTTTCATGTATTTCAAATGAATATATTTCATTGTTTTAATCTTGGTTATATGCCTTGGGAATCAATTTAAATTATTTATATAAAACTATTTATTTAATTCATTTGTGAAAAGTTCCATTTGTGTAAAGAACCAATTTGTTTAAAGTTAATTCCATTGTATGAAATTTATTTCCTTCATTTTAAATTTGAATAATTAATTCCTAAAATATTTCCATCATTTTAAATGTGAAGTCATATTTTTTTAAATGTGCTTTTGAAATTCAAAACCTATTAATTTGAAAATTGAAAAATAATTCTTGGTTAATTTGATATTGGAATAATGTTATAGAAAATTTGGTTGAAATCGTACTAGTCATCATCTCACAGCCTACTTGTTCCTTCGAGTGATTGTAGGTTACCTACTTCCATGTCCGAGTAAGGGGAAATGATCAATTGGAGGTGGTTCTAGCTATTGATCTGTGGACTTAGTGAGTTTCTTTTGAGTTGGGGCTTGAGCAATATTTCCTATCTTATTGAACATGGTTATGTTTTTTAGTCTTGTATATTCCTTTTTTACATCAAGTATATTTCTCCCACTATATTTTGTTTTGATATGCATATTGTCTGGTTTCGTTTACATTTGTAATTTTTTTTGGAAAAACTATTACCACATTCAATTTGTATGATACTAGGTGAATGTTATTGACCCGTGGGGATTAGAAACACCCTTCATGATATGTCAGTACATGCTTGGTTATTTAGTTACTAGGGCACATGGGCTGGTTCATGGAAAGTTGGTATCAAAGGTTCATATTTTTCATCTTACCATGATGTTAGTATATAGTTTGGGAAATCTTATCGGGACTTGTGATGTAGTTCTGATTGAGTATCTGGTTAGATCTCTCTACAATACACCTTAAGTCACTAGGGGTGTTTAGGTAAATAAATCATGATGATTATTTATAGTTTTTCCATATTTTTATTTGAATTTGTGAAATCCAAATCTTTTTTGTCTCTCTCTTGGGATTGATTTTCCATTATTTCTCTATTTGAATGTTAATAAATTGTTTTATTTATTTTTATGATGTTTTTTAGAATCATTCCACTGAGAAGACATGAAAATCAGATCAAGGAGGAAGCTAAAAGTTAACAAAAGTGATACAATCCTTTTGTGGACATGAGTCTTGTTGAGGTGATTGTGCACACTATCTATGCTCCGGGACTGGAACCACCTCAAGTTCTCATCCAGGATCTAGTTTTGGATCCTCAAAGGGACATTCCCAATATTTTTTTTCAATAGTTCCTTCTTCATGATCTTGAATCCTTCAAAGTATCAAATGATCCTGAATAAGCTTATGAATGGTTGAGAAGAATGGAGAATTTGTTTGGGTTCATGGAAAAACCCGATAAATTCAAGGAAAAGTGTGCCACCTTCTTTCTAGAAGGACCGATCAGAACATGGTCGGAAACCGTTATGATGGTGAAAATGAATGAGTTATTGGATTGTAATTACCTAAAAGTAATTTTCATCGACTAGTTCTATCCAAATTCGATGTGGTTTGGAAAGTCAATAGAGTTTTTAAACGTGATAAGGATAACATGACCAAGTAAGAGTATTGAAACCATTTTTCTAAGCTCATTCATTTTTCACATTAGATTGTATAGAATGAGAAGATGAAGGATAGATGTTTTTAGTTGGGACTTCTTCAGGACCTTTGTTCTCAAGATTTCATACAGAGACTACCTTCTTATGGTGATGTACTCGATAGAGCAATGTTAGTCAAGATGGACATGGCTGGAATGATAGGGTTATGGGGAGTTTTGTTCTCTCCAGGTGGATGTGTTCATTCTTATAAGGTAAAGAGGAAGTGTGGTGATTCTTTTTGTGGTTCTTAAGATTTGGGTCATTATTGATATCTTGTAGTTCTTGGTTGAAGTCCTTTAGTTTGTTACCAGTGGTGAATGTCATGGCATTAAATGAGGGTTTTCACAGAGGTACCCAAGAAATATGGCTCCCACAGATTCCCAAGTCACTATTTTTAGGTCTTTTTCATTTATTCCACTTTGTGTAGTAGCACATGATCATCTGTGCATCTTAGAGTATAGAGAAATTAGATTCTTAAAGTGAAATATCGGTCCATCCATAGGCATCTAGAATGAATATTCTTCACCCAGTGGAAGAGTCTTTAGAGGAAGAAGATACATGTCCAGTAACCATGATATGTACCGTTACAATAATTATATCTTTTGTGACTGCTCTATTAGATAATAGTGCATCTCATTTATTTATTTCAACCCATATTGTTAGTATTCATAATCTTCCTAGGGATATTTTGTCTTATGTTATGGATATTACTACCCATCTTTTCTATGAAGAAAGTGAATGGTCTCCGTAGTCCCACTACTATATTCTTTCTATCAGATGTCGAGTTTCTTGGTTTTTATGGTTCTGAACATGAAACATCTTGATGTCATATTCTGGATGGATTTACTAGTTTCCAATAAAACTCATATTGATTTTTTTCTTCGATGGATCTCCTTCACTACAACTTGCGGTGTGTTCCATGTCTTTCAAAGAGAATGATACCCAAGGATGAGCATAGTGGGACTATCTTATCGGATGTTAGAGAAGTTAATATTAGTGTTTGATTTTGATCTAGAGTGGGAACCGTTGATTGGGCATTCTCCGCTTGTTTTTTTTGAGTTTCCGAACATTTTTCCTTCTAACTACATTGGTTTTCCATCAGTGAGGTACTTTTAGTTTTCCATTGAATTAATTCATGGTAATCAACCAATTTATATTCCATTTTACTACATAGTACTATATAAATTTAAAGAGTTGAAGTCCTAGTTAGATGGTATTATAGAGAAAGGCTTCATATTCCCAAGCGTGTCACCTTAGGTGATGTCGAATCTCTTTTCTATGAAATTTGATGTTTCACTTAATCTATGTGTTGAATATAGAAAAATCCATCAAGTTACAGTAATGAAAAAATATTATTACGATAGATTGATGAACTGTATGATATGTTAAAGGGGGAAATTAGTTCCCAAAGATTAAACATAAATCTGGTGTCCAACATTTGAGGAGAAAACAATTTAAGGTCTATAAACCCACCATTCAGAGAAGTTATATCTATTATGAATACCTTTTCAAGCCCTTTGGTCAAACCAATGATCCTGGGATTTTAGAGGATTTAATGAGCATGATTTTTCTCAACTATCTAGATACTTTTTTGGATATTTTTGTCGATGTAATACTCATTTACTCTATGTCTAAGGAGGACCATGTGCATCCTTGGAGAATAGTTATGAGCATGATTATAAATCACAATATTTATGTCAGGATTTTGAAATATTATTTATGGATTTGGGAAGTTAAAATATTGGGACAAGTGGTGTCGAAACACGGTATATCATTTGACCCTAATAAGTTAAAAGTTGTTATGAATGTGAAAAAGGAATAATTGTTTTTGAGATTTGGAGCTTCTTGGGTATAAATGGGTACTATCATCGGTTCACTAAGGACTTCTCAAAGGTAAATCTCTGTTGGCTTCTTTAACTTGAAAGAGAGTAATGTTTTCTTAGATTGATAAATCTTAGATTTCTTTTCTTGTGATGAAATTTATTTTGAATAATCCTCTAGTGCTGTCTCTTCTAGAGGCTGGATAAGGGTATTTGTTATTTTGTGATGCATCATGTTCAAGGATGGGTTGCATCCTCATTCATGGCGATCAGATTGTTTCTTTTGAAAATATTCATCTTAGGCCACATGAAAATAATTATCTTACCCATGATCTTAAACATGCATCTATTACTCACACACATAAAAGATAGTCGCAATACCTTTTTAGATAATTGTTTACCATGTTTTTATACCACAAAATATTGAGTTTTATCTTTTATAAAAAATATTTAAATCTCTTCCTGAGGAATTGGATAGAATACCTACAATCTTTCAATTTAAACATCACATATAACATGAGGAAAGTAAATTTCATTAAAGTTGTTTTGAGTAGTAAACATCTGACCCAAGAAGTGAAATAATCATAGAAAGATTATAACTTGATGGATATAATTATAAAGTTTAATATTGGAGTCCCAAAATTAGGGGTCGAGATTTCCTTTCCTAGTGTTAAGTTGAAATCTGCACTTCCTAAAATGATTCTTTAAGAGAAATATCTTGATGATGAGTTCTGTAGCATTAGAGACTCTTAATGGTTAAGAGAATATACTTTATTGGTCATTATCTGAAGAGAGCATTAAAGTCTTTTGAAACTATTTTGTGGTACCATCTTCATTACGGAAATCCATATTAGGGGATTTTTATAGTTCCCATTTGTCAGTGCACCAAGGATCCATGAAGATGTTCTATGACATGCGCCATTAATTATATTGGCTAGGTATGATATGTGGCATTGCCGAGTTTGTTTATCATCATTATACATGCCAAGAGGCAAAGAACGTGAAACAAAAACCTTTGGGTTTTCTTTCATCTGATTATAGTCCCTACTTAAAAGTAGGATGAGAACTCTACAAAATTTGTGGTTGGGTTTCCATATACCTAGAGAGAAGAATGTGATATGGGTTGTGATTTATAGGCTAACTATGTCAGCACAATTTATACTCATTCATGATACAAGAAAAGTTTTTAGAGTTGAGAAATCTTTATGTAAAGAATTTTTTCATTTTCATGGAGTTCTATTTAAAATTTTCTTGGGTAGGGACCCTTAGTTCACTTCTCATTTTTGGAGATCCTTTGAGGAGGCACTAGGATATCACGTCTGTTTGAGTATAGCATACCATCAACAGTGGGAAGAAAAGGAAAAATGAGCTATAAATTATTAAGGATACACTTCACACTTTTGTTCTTCAACATATTGTGGCTTGGGATGATCATTTAGGGATGGTTGAGTTTTCTTATAACAATACTTACTAGTCTGTAAACTAAATGTATCCTTTTGAGACCTTGTATAGATGACCTTGTAAATCTTCATTGGGGTGGTCTGATAATTGTGAACATTCCTTGGTTAACCAATCCTATTACAAGAGACAACATCAAATATTCTTTTGATTCATCAGAGGATATTGATAGAAAACAGCTGATATAAGACTTATGCTAATTTTCACCGTAAACCTTTGTAAATTTTATTTGGTGACCAGTTTTTCTTGAACGTTCCACATTAGTTGGCTTATCGATGACTTGAGAGGAAATAGAAACTTAATCCTCAATTTGGGGTACCCTTTTAGGTTTTTTAAAAGGTCGGGAAAGTTTCTTACCATTTATCACTACTGCTACAACTAACATTGATAAATAATGTGTTCCATGAATCGTAGCTGTGAAAGTACAAATATTATCCATCTCATGCTCTGAATTGGAGTGATCCTGAGGTTGAACATAATTTATTCATGACTGAATGAAAATTCCGAACAGTTTACTCTGAATCCAAGGTACTTAATTGGTGGAAGAGACCTTTAGTTTGTGTGATAAGGCAGTGTGGTTCTGATAATCATGAGATATGGGAGTGGAGAGCACTGATAGGAGAGCAGTGCCCTTATCATTTTTTGGCATGGAAGCTTCTTCATAGCCTATATGGGAACAAAATGATTCTATGGTGGGGAGTTTATAACATCATATTACTATTTTTTATGTATTCATAAACCCCTCTTTTTTACCATGTAGGGGTTGGGTTTCTATTGGGTTTCTTTGGGTGAAATTTGTCATTATTGGGGGTTTTTGGGCTACTATACGGTTGGTGAACGGTTTTCCCAAACCATGCACCCTACATGGAAAAACCCTGAAACCCATGGAAGTGAGATTTTTCATAGTTGTAACACGGTTTAAAAACCCTAAACCCTATTATGAGAAACCATGATTCCCATTTAAAATAGGTTCAGGGATAGCAAACAGTTTTTTTAAACCACGTGCCATTTCCCAAGAAACCATGCAGATTAGATTTTAAGTAAACTGAATTTTTATTAAAATTATCTAACCCCTATTTTATAACCTGATGTATTTTTATTACCTAATAACAGTTTCTCCCATCAATATAGCTCTAAATAAGTGTTTTTGTCCCCACATATCCCTCCAAGAACCAAGTCAAATCTAATGGACTGTCATTTGATCTTACTCTTGTTAGTTTCCTCATCCTGATCTAATTCTCCAATAATGCCTCTTCTCCTCCCTAGTTTCCCATGAATCCCCATTTTTGCAGAACTAATACCAATTATTTTGAATCTAAACCTAGGATTAATTCTTATATCCTCATTTACCACATTCTCTGTTAGATTTTTCCATGTACGTCTTTGTGATTCTAGATCCATTGATCCGGAGGTATGTGGTTCAGTTATGATGACCAAATATTATTAACCCTAAATTGATTTGTTTAATTTAAAGAGTTTAAATTAAATGAAATTTTTGGATTTTTCAAATATGTATTTCAATTGGTTTTTTGGGGAAACCCAATTCCATTGACTTCGGGTTTTAAAGATGGTAGTTTAGCATGAAATTTTAAAAACCTCAATTCCTTTGAATTTAGGTGTGCTTATGGAAAATTTTCAAAATAAAAATTTGTTAATTTTCCTTATGATTTTGATGTAAGTTTTTTCCATTAAATTTTGGAAACATTAATTTGACATAAAATTGTTAAATAAACCCCAATTCCATTGAATTGTGGTGTTTTGGAAGAAATTTTTTTAATTGTTCGAAAATTGAATTGATTAATTTAATTATAAAAATTGATTGTTAAATTGAAGGGTGAATTTATTTTAAATCCCTTTTGTGAAAATGGAATAAAACAGTTTTGATAAAAACCTTATTGTTTTATCTTGGTGAAAAGGAATGTTATTTATTAAAACCCCATTATAGGTTTTAAATGGAAAATTGGTGTATTTGAAATGGAGAATAGGATAAATTGTATTTTATGTAATCTTAAAATAAATTTCCATTTTTGTTTTCTACTTGATAAAATGAATGAATTAGGTAGTTAGTGAATTATTTGAATGAAATTTTAGGATTTAAAATGTTCTAAAACATCATATCATTATAACACAACCCTTAGGAGAAGATGATGAATACTCCTTGGCCTCAGTTCACAAGGGATTATGTTCGTACTATAGATCACCATTAGTTTGGGTCCCATATAACTTGGAATTATCGTAACTTATAATGCATATGAATATGTTTCTTGCTAGTCGATATTTAAAATGAATATATATACCATTGTTGTAAACTGTTTTACATGCCTTGGGATTTCATATAAACTATATTGTTTAAAAGTATTTATTTAATCCTTTTTTAAAGAGTTCCATTTTTTGAAGAACCCCTTTGTTTAAAGGTAATTACATCACATGATATGTATTTCCATAATATTAAATTTGAAACATGAATCACTAATGTATTTCCATCCTTGGAAATGTTATTCTTGAATTTTTAAAATATGATTTAGAAATTCCAAACCTATTTATTTGAAAATTGAAATCACTTTCTTGGTTAATTTGATATTGGAATCTTATTATGGAATTTTGGGTGAAATCATACTAGGATTTTGATCACACCCTACTTGTGCCATTAAATTTTTATAGATTATCTCCTCCCCAGATCGAGAAAGGGAAGAGGATTACTTTGATGTGGTTCTAGTTGTCAATCCTTTAACCTGGAGAGCTGTGTTTGAGATGGGACATTGAATGTTTTTACAGTATTTTGGTACATGGTTGTAGTACGTGATCTTGTTTATTCCAGTTTGACATTTGGTACATTACTCTCTAAGGAGTTTCATTTGATATGAATACTCTCTTATTTCTTTTACTTCCACATTTTTTTGGCAAAACCATTCCCACTTTCATTTTTTATGATTCCGGGTTCTAGTATTCGACCTATTCAGATCAACAACGTCCTTTAGGAAATGTAAGGAATAGTTTGGTTGTCATGTTATTAGGGTAACCGACTATATTGGAGATAGAAGATATCACCAGAACCTTTGGATCAGAGTTATATTTTAAATTATATTTTCTTCAAAACCTAATGTGTTTGATAAATTTCTTCACTATTAACACTAAACCAAAATGAACTATGAAACATTATAATATCCTTAAAATGTATCTATAGTATTGGTATGTAAAATAGGTGTAAATAAATTAGAGAATATATATGAATGAATAAAAATATAGGCCATTATTAATATCAATACATTGAATAAAATTCAATTATAGTAGAAAAATCATTAATAACACTAATTTATACTTTAAAATGTTACCATTCTAAGAAACACTATGTTTAAAAATTTATAATGTTAAGTAATATTTTCCAATAAAAGGAACTTTATTTGTCATTAATTTTTATTAAATATTATTTGTATGAAATTAATTTTGTTTAATGATTTTAGAGCCACACAATTTTTTTTATAATAGAACAATTTGTATTATGAAAATAAATAACATTGAATTTTTTATAAAACACATAAATTTTTAGATTAAAAACTTTTGTTCTGAACACATGTTTTTATACTTCACATGTGATATTGTTAAAAATTGATTTTCTTACACATTTTAATTATACCTAATAAAATGGATTAAATAATTCCAATTAGTAAGCACAAATTATTTAATAAGTAACATTTTATTTTAATGATTAAAATAAAATTACATATGTGAGAAATGTTACCATAGTAAAATTGAGAAAGGTATAAGTGAGAATTCTAAGATTAAAGTACTTAAATGTTTTTTGAAAACATGTATGAAAACAAATGGATGATGGATTATTGACCTTATCAAATTTCAAATTCATTTTTTCAAACTTTTAGGAACTTTTTTCAAGAGATCTCTTTATAATGATTTCAAATGTTTTCCAAAATTCCATCCCCACCAATTATGAATGGGGTATCTCACCACCCCTTTAAAAACACTCCCAAAATTTGGTTTATTCTTTAAACTCATCCATTTTTCACTTAATATAAAATCTTATTCATTTTCCTTGATCCCTGAGTCCTAAGATATTGGCCTAGAACCACTATTTCCTAGGAGTTTTCTAAGGGAAATCCACAGTCCATAACATGAGAAATTTTTTCCTACCTTCTTTTATTTTCATTATTAGTTCCCAAAAATATAATATTCTATTTCATATATAATGACCTAAGTTTGTTTTTATACAAAATATTATTATACCATGGGAAAATTTATTATCCACCTTTCACTTTTTCTTTAGAAAAAATGAAACTATAATTCGAGCATTTTATGAACTAACGCCTCCTCGAGTTGATGACTTATTTTATGTAGAAAAAAATATATTATATAGTTATAGTGCTGTAATTGAGGATTAAGTGTAAAATATCATATATATTATTATTATTTTAAGAAAATAATATCAATCAACCATATTTCCCTCTCATTATTTGATAAATTAAAAATATTAACTTTGTATTGAGCATACTATCACATCCTATAATGTAATGTAAATCATTTTTCATTTAATATGATTATTAATTTTTATAAACACTAAACATATGATTCAAAACCTTAAAATATTCTGAATAATATCATTATTAGTCTATAATAATGATATTATTCCTAAAAGTACCCACTTTCGTAATAGTAATCATCCAATAATTAAGGTGTGTTAATGTTTGGGTTGGTCTATACACATACTTGGACAATGACATAAAATAATATCATTCATTACTAACAAAAATTGTATTAATTATATTATATGGTTTAAATATGTCCTAAATTGAGATACCAATATTATTTTATACAGAATCAATGAAAGGTTATAATTACCTATTCCACCTTTAAGGATCCTAACCAAAACAACCATAGAATGAAATTATAAAATTATAAATTTTTAACAAAAACAAATTATATTTTTTTATTTGATCTGGGATGATTAAATTTGGGATAATAATGAATAACAACAAAACTGTTATAAAACTAATTCAAAACGATCATGATTAGTCACACATGATATTGAAAATAATTCGCAAATAAATAATATATAGTTGTAAAATAATTAGAAATGATGTCAATATATTTTTATATACATTAATTAAGATCTGAAATAGTTTATTAATATAGGTTTTTTGTTATACAATTATTTCAATCTTCTTAGTAGATATTAAAAATTATTGCAAGTGTTCTTTGTATCTAATATAAATTGATTGAGAAATGTTTCTTATTGTACAACATGTTTTATTTTATATAGATTATATACCAACACATTTAATATTTTATTATCAATATCATATAATTATTCATCCTATTTTATTTTTAATTTCAAATTCTATCCCTCAAGGGGTTTTGATTCGATAGTTTATTAAAAAAAATAGTGTAATTTGTCTACATTTTCAATTTCACAAGCCATATTTGATATTGCACAATATGTGTTATTTTATATGGTTTATTCATTACCTTATTTACATTAGGAATAATTAATATATTTCATTTCAATATATTTTGATTTCATGGTATACCTCTCATGTTATTTTTATTCTTACGTAACAATTATCATAAGGGTGTCTGCATCTCAATTGTTCTTCATTGAGATTTGAAATTTATTCACCACATTATTCCTTTTTGTTGTATTTAAAATTTCCATGTATTAATTTATAAATCCTTTCATACGATTTTAATTTATTTGAACAAAATTTTCTAGATATATCAATGAGTTTTTCTTACCAAATCATTCATTTTTATTTTTATTTTTTTCTCCCGAACTCGCTTCCTCTATGAACACTCTATATTCCATTCCCTTGATTAAATGGTGTTCGCCAAGATTATATAAATAGATTGATTAGAGAAATTATTTACATAATTATATACCAATTTCTCCATGTAGAATTCATTTTATGGATGTATACATATAAATATATTTCAATCATTGATGAAAAAATATTTAAAATCTGTATATTTGTTATTATGGTACAAACTGTTATTGTATACTCATGACAGTTGATTATGTATTATTGAAACATAAAACATATTTAATTGACTTAATTATGTGAATTTTTCCTTGGAAAATTATTGAAAACAATTATTTGGTTATTCCAATAATAATTTTTATGAAGGTTTATTATTTATATCTTCAACATAGTGAATCAATTGAACTTAAAGATCTGATGGGAGGGGACCTAGATTATATTGTCTTATGATGTATCAGTTTGAATCATTTGAGAAATAATTAGGTATTTGGTATATTCCTCTCCAATGAAATCATGATTTATTAGTTTTAAGTGAGACAAAAATAGTTATATCGTAGACGTGATCTTGATTATTAGAATAATATCTTCATTAGGACCTTAATGGTAAATATCATGATGCTTGATATTATTCATTACATCACTATGAATGTAGTTATTATTTTCAAGGTTTTTATTTATATTAGAAACCACATATTTGTCTAAAGATCATGTGATCAGAAATATGATATTATTTTATTTATTTCTATTTCATACAAAATGTTTCATGACATATTTATGACTTTGTAACTTTTAACATAAGTTTTAAATTATTGAGCGTTTAATACCAACCATCTTATTGCTACCATTTTACCAGATTATTATGAATAATATGACACATGATAGGACATGGAGAGTAGCATGTATGGGGAAGTATTTTAGAGATGTTGAAGGTATATGATATATTAATTTATTTCTTATATAGTTGAAAAAATGTCCCCTTAATGAGAAAGACAAAGTATTTTTGTAGATAAATGTTTCTGCCTATATTTCTATAACTATAAAACCTAAATTTCATTCAAATGTAAGTGTGTCACTATTTTTTAGTGATATTTTAATTATTTATGGTTAAAATTGGGTCGAATTGGTTAATTTTAATGATGGAATTCAGTGAAGGGGTTTATTTTCCAGGGATTTCAATATTATTTGTCTAGGATGTCACAGTTAGTGAAAATTGATGGTTTAGATAACTATATTTATTATAATACTAGTTTAGGATTATATAAGAGTTAATTAGTTAAGGTTGGTAACAATTTCAAAGTTATATATAACAAATTTGGCTTTTTGAGTAAATAATGAATATTTTAAATATTTGAATATGTGAATATTGGTGAAAACACTATGGGTAATTCTAAGGGATAAGTATAAGTGTAGGATAACAAGTTAATGTTTTGTTAATATTGATATTGATGAGTTCTCTTAGAAATTACATATCTATCCTGATATTGTAATGTCTTTGTGGATGTGGAATAGATTCACCAATGGGTAATCACATTAAAAAAGTGTTGTTGTGTATTAATTCAATCTTCACTCCAGTCCATAGTGAGTCAGACTAAGATTTCCTACCTATATAGACACTTCCAGTGTATATTATTCTGCTAATCACATTACCTTTTCAATTTTTTTGAATAGTTTATATTGTTATAAAATTTGGTTAAGGAGTATTGGAAAACCCCACCTGAAGAAACATTTATTGAACCAAGAGTGATTTAGGTTTAACTAAATGAAAATATACTAATTTTGATAAAAATGTAATTTCGAAGTTATATGTTTCATGTAATTATATTAAAATAATATTCTTTCAGTGTTAATCACTTTCAATTACCTGTTTTCATGTTATTAGTGGATGAAGGTTGAAGGAATGAAATTAACGATGGTTTCAATGGTCTATGCTAGTGTTTTCCCAATAAAAAACCCAATACGGTAAGAATTGGAGTAATAAATATTATCATTAATAAAAATATTCTATTAGTAAATACTATTAATAATGAGAACATAGTTGAATTCCAAAACAAACTAAATAAGTGAAGGATGGGTTCTTATTGATGTTTTGGTGGAAATGATAATGATGGAAATATTGTTCGAATCCTAAATTTCAAAAATAATGGAAGATTCAAAATGGAAAATACCCTAGAGAAACTAGAATATTCATCTTGTATGGAAATGGTGGGAATATAATAACATGTTTTGGTGGAAAAATGAGAAATAAGTCGACATAATGAAGTCAATATATTTTTATCATAGTCATACATATGATATTGAGGTAGATGGCTAATTTGAAATTTATGTCGAGTTATGCATATGATTTTGATACCCTTAACTAATTTTATTGGTGAGTAAAAATTAAAATTGGGATACTGTCATTTAATTAATTTGAAGAAAGTATCACCTTGATATCGTAAATTATATTTTCTATTAAAACCTAATGTGATCTACATCTCTATTCACTGGGAACGACAAACTATAATGTACTATAGAAAGTTATAAAACAATTAATATATATCCATATATTTGGTTACTAAAGATATAGGTAATTTAATTTTTCAATATGTTTATAAATAAAAATAAATGTCATTATTAATACTAATGAATTGACAAAAAATCAATTGGTGTAATAACTAATAAGAATGATTTTTGATTAAAAACTCCCTCGTGAAAATTGGCTCATTATTTATTTCTTCAGAATATTAATATATCATGGATAAAATACATTTTTGATATGAATAATAAATTAAAACTAATTTTATTATTATTATATAATAAAAAATAATAATATTAGTTAATAGTTTCAAAAATATATTAAGCTACGCAAATAAATTTCATAATATTTTTATGTTTCTATTTAAAAGATAAATTCTCAACATTTATAATTTAATATCTAGAAAATATTTTTAAATCTAATATTAATAAATTAAATATTATATTATAATTATTTATTGGTGTATTTATAAAATATTTTATTTTTTAGGTGAACAGTCAAAATTATTGATTTTAAAAATAATCTAAAATTTATGACTTTATCATTGCATAAGAATGACATATAAGATTTTAAATCCTTAAAATTGATCAAATATTTACTTATTAAGTAAAAATATAAATTTAAAATTATAATAACAATTTATAAAACCAATGTTTACCATTTTAAGAACATAATAAATATTTCCGAATAAGAAAATATTTTTAGTCATTTATTTTAATTAATTATTTTTCTTATATAATTTGGTGTTTTATTTATTTGAAACCCCCATAATTTTTTTTAAAATAATAATCCAATTTATATCATTTAAATTACATACATAGATAATTTTACACTACTCAAAAATTTTATTCTTAATGATACAACTTTTCTAAAAAGGTGTTTTTAACCATTACATCTAGTAATGTAAAACATTTATTTTCGTACATGTAGATGTTTTATATGAAAATATGGATCTATTATTCAGAATAAGAAGGATTAAACTATCATATATTATCTATATTATTTTTAGACATAAAAATTAAATTTCTTTGGTAAAAAATAGTTATCACTGAAAAAAAAAGGTAAAAGTGGAAATTATAAGAGCAATGAACAAATAAACATGTTTAAAACTTACTTTAAAATGAATGGATGAGGTATTATTGACCATATATCACTACTCACTCCATTATTTTATAATTTGGAGTTTACTTGACTTATGAAACATGTGATCTGTTTATAATAAGTTTAAATATTTACAGGAATACAATTCTCAGTACTAATAGAAGGGGCCTCTCACCAACCCCTTCAAGAACACTAAAAAAATTAGGTTTCCCACTGAAAATATACCATTTTTTCTTACCCTATATACATAATCATTTTCCCTAAGCATATTTTCACCAGGTACCATCCTTAGACCTCCATTTCAAAGGTGTAATCCATGGGATAGAGAATGTCCTCAACACAAGTAATATTTTTCCTACCATTATTTCATTTCATTTTTAATTTCCCAAATTTTATTTTCTAAATTATTTATAATATAATATTTACTTCTGTATATATAATTTTATTATACTAATGAAATAATTTGTAACCACCATTTACCTTTTCTATTAAGAAAAATGAATCCTCCTTTCAGGTATTGTGCGGGCTAACACATCCACAAAGTGACGACTTCCGTTTTTACCACCACATATATTAGATTTATATAAGGATTAAATTAAAGAATAAATATGAAATATATAGCATTATTATTATTATTAAGTGGAAAATTATAACCCACCTTATTTTTCTCTCATTCTATGAGAAATCAAAATGTTAACCATACATTGTGCGAACTAACGAATCTATGAAATAACATGTTTTGTTGTTTTTTTATTTACTATTTGTTATAAAATAATTAAATATGACTAATCTTTTAAAATTATTCAAAATAATATCATTATTTTTATTTAAAAATGATATTATAAACAAAATAACAAATTTTAATGATCATAATCATCTAATAATGATGGTATGTTCTTGTTTGGGTCCATATAATGGCTTATTTGGAAAACGAATAAAATAATATCACTGATTAAAGATAGAAATTCATTATTGAAAATATATGATATAAATAATAATATAAATAATTTTTTTATAGATTGGTAAAATTAATTTTAAACTTATTAATTAAGAAACCAATGTTCATTCACAAAATGAACATCGCAACAACCTCATCATTAATTTCATTTTATAGAATCACAAGCAAAATTTGCATTAAATAAAAATATAAAATTATAAATAATGATAAAAGACTAATTTTAGTTCAATTTATGAAATGAAAATTATGAAAACTGGAATATCAAGGATGAATAACACTAGTGTTTTGAAACAAATTCAAAATGATAATTGTTACACACATTCATTATTAAAAATACATAAAAACTAATTAATTTACATGAAAAGAATAATTTTAAATGGTGATTATAAAAATTTATAGATATTATTAGTGTTCTAAAATATGACATTCTAATTTCTATTATTTTCATATAAAATATTCAAGTGCATTAGGGGAATTTAATTTTGAGGCTAAGGGTTCTTTGTCACCAATTTCTATTCCTGAAGACATATTTCTTACTATAACCAAATTTCTCTTTTTCATGGTGGAACAACCCAAACCTCCCAGAACATTAAATTACCTAAAATTTAATAATTGAGGTGTCTGGGGAGAATATGTGGTGTTTTTGGGATAAGAGATACATTCTAATAATTTTGGAAATACTCAGTTTTCCAACGGCATTTCATTCTAACGATAAATCATTACAACTATTTTTTAAACATCCAATCTTCCTTCAATGATTCATTATAATGGTGAGTCATTCCAACCATTTTATAAATTTATAGTTCTCTAATGATAATTCATTCCAACATTGATTCATTCCAACAGTTTTCCAAATTTCTAATTTTTCAATGGTGTGTCATTCCCACTATTTTCCAGATTTCTAGTTTTCCATCATTGAGTTATACCGATGGTGAGTCATTCCAATAGTGTCTCAAATTTATAGTTTTACAATGTTGATTCATTCCAATGATGATTCATTCCAATAGTTTTTAAAACTTACAGTTTTCCAATATTGAGTCATTCCAATAGTGAGTCATTCTAATAGTTTGAAAAATTTCCTATTTTCATATTGTGTGTTATTATAATGGTGAGTCATTCAAATAGTTTTTCAAATTTCTAAATTTCCAAAATTGAGTCATTAGAATGGCAAGTCATTCAAATAGTTTTCCAAATTTCCTATTTTAAAATGGTGAGCCATTCCATTTTTTCCCCAATTTTTAGTTTTTTAATGGTCATTCACTCCAACGATGAGTCATTCGAGCACTCTTCTAAATTTCTAGATTTTTCTATTTTTCGAAAAAAATCGTTGAATTTCTATTTTGAAATCTTTTGTAGAAAAAAATGGGTTTAATGCTAAATTAAGGGGTGTTAAATTAATTTCAAATTATATTAATCAATTCATTAGTTTCTAAAAAGTCAATATAAATTTTAAATGTATATAATATGTAGATTAATGGGTTACTACTTTAATGGGTAGTTAAAATTGTATCCAACTCCCCACTAATATTGGACATGTTCCTTCCAAATTAGATGCCTTCGATAATTTCATTCAAGATTAATTTCTCTTGAGAAGCTTCCTTGGGAGTCATAGAACTGGTGGATGTAGTTAGTTTGATTCCCACCCCCTGAAGAAGTTCCCTCTTGTATGTGAAACCTATTTTGATGCAAAACTCTTGGGAAAAATATTATTTATTCCAAGTAGGTTTTTTGTTTGTTTCGCCTTATGTGTATCATGAGGGATGTGTCATTATTATCTTCTATTATGAACATTATTACAAAGGAATTAATAAATACAATGAATCAGATTAAATTAAATTTAAAATGGAAGGGGAATGTGATGTATTATCTTATAGCTATTTATTTATTTTTTTTTGATTTGATTTGATATTATATTTGTATAGGCATAATTAATTGATGAATATCATATATGTTGTAGGATTTATTCTTTTTAATCAAATTTATTTTTGAAACCTCTATGTTTGTGATTGTTTTGTTTTAAATTAAATAACAAGATTACCACACATATTTAATTAATTGAATGGATGCCCCTAGCATATAATGGATTGCATGAAAACACCCTGATTAATTAAATTAAATTGAATAAAATACACTTTGAAAAATATAACAAATAGTTTTGATGTGCTATGTGATGTGTTTTGTGTGGGGGAAGTGGATAAGATATGGTTCAATGGTAGGTATGTGATGGTTTTTAAAGTGTGGTGGTGAAGCTTGGTTACGATTATTGTTATGGTGTGGTTGTGCAATGGGTATACAGAGGAGGGTGAAAATGGATGTGGTTGTTTGGATTTTTTTTATTGTGCATCTTGGTGTGTATAATACTTTGTTAGCTACTCAGTTAATTATGGATGAACAAATGAATAATATTCGGAATTTTTAATGAATAAATATTATGCTTATTTTTGCATTCTTTGTAAATGTGAATGTTTTAATGGAATACATGGTTAACTGAGAATCTAGAAAATAGCTTAATAATAATCAAAAATTGAAAAAACTACATTGTGTCTTGTTTATTACTTATGGGGGGTTGTGCATTGAAATTCAGTAGAAAAAGTTTTCTTTCTATGAAATGTTTTATACCTTGGTAATAAACCATTAGGATCAGACTTATGTTGTGTTTATCTATATGTATATACCATGTATGCTCTTGTGTTTTTTATACGCACCCACGATTAGGCACTATGTTCTGAAATAAGCATAGTCTCAGGGGGGGGGGGTATTTTTCGAATATCCCAATGGGAGGATGGATGGATGTCTACCTGCTCTTCCCAGCTCCCTCTTCAATGAGATAAGAAGGACACACATGGGTTACGGTGGCCAGAAGACAAAAGTGTTACTATTGAGTTGTGATGTGCTGTGATGTTATGGCCCAAGTGTGTACATGTGGGATGTGATGTGTTGTGATAGACCAGGTGTGTATGGGTTGAATGTAATTTGATGTGATGTTATTTAGAAGGGGTGGGAGTTTCATAACACATGATGTTGGGGTGTGATAGTGGAAAAACAATGGGAAAGTAGTGCGGGATACCCAATCATCTATGTTTTGTATATTATATTTTATATTTGTTTGAATTATTTTGTGAGTGAGACCGGATGAAGTTAGGGTTTTGGTTTGTATTCTTGTTTAGGTGACCTTTGGTTCTACTACATTCACCTTGGTGCATTGGTGTTCTCTTTTTTACATGAGCATGGGAGACTTTTTCTTTTCCCACTGTGTATACATGTATGATACCTTTAATTATATGAAACTATTTTTATTATTTTTGGAAGACATCACAGACTATGTGGAACCATACATGATATGCCCTTGGACAATTTCTATGTGGTTTCTCTAGTTTTTATTTTGGGTATTTACTTTTGAGACATTTTATATGTATTAATTTTTTTTATACATTCATTGTCGGATGGTTTTCGGTTATCTTTTTTATATGTCTTGGATTTGATTGTGGTTGATTCATCCTATCTTTTTATCTTGTTTTATTATAGAGTGTAATGCCTCCAATATTGTTATATTTTTATACCCTTAGTGCTTGTCACCAACCTGAGGCCTACTGGGAGAGAGACTCTTGGGTCATTATATCTCTCCGTTAATCATATAATATTTGGTGGTAGGGTGTCATGATAGAGTGGTATCAAATGTAGATGATTTAAATATATTGTGGGGATCAGAGTTAGGCATAATGAGTAATGCATGGTAGAGTATGGTAACACTTCTAGTTGACCTAGGTGTGTAATGTATTTCTTGTATAATGGATTGGACATGTGATTTTATCCCCCCATGATCTAGCGCATCTAATATGAGCTTATTGAAGGACCTAGTGAGAAGTGACTGCTTGTAGGGAAGATACTTGTGAGTGGTACATGCATCATGATTACTTGTGTTGTTTTTTGAATTTCAATGTTTGGGGTGATTGATGTGGATAAAATGAATAAAATGGATTAATTTAAATTACAATATATCACAATAAAAATACATAATATTAAGCTGAGGAGAACATTGTTTATCTTTTAGCTATGGATCCTAGTCATCATCCACAAGTGGCTCAGGTAGTGGAGGTTTAATAGAGAAACCTGGTTGATCGATAGAGGGTTTATCTAGTAGATTATGATGGTCAATGGTTGCGGAAATTATGATTATTTCAGTGATATACAATGGGAATGTATGAGATAAACATTTCTAAAGTGGTGATAGAGGGAAAGACAGAGGATTTGGAGATCACTTTTAGATTGATCTGGGTCTCAATTGATTATTTTCTCCCAATGGAAGTTAGTTAGATGTGAGGATCGACATGTTAGTAGTGGAAATTATACCTTTGTGAGAATTATGAGGTAGAATTATCACATACCGAACTTCATAATGATTTCTATGCATAGTTCCTTTCATCTATCATGATGGTTGTGAAGAGGAAATATTTACTCTCCCTTCAATAGGTAAGCATGTTTGTGTAGGATCTTGGGATCATGTTCAAGGACATTCTATTATTATCCTCTGATATTTTCCAAGATGAGGAGACTTGAGAGAGGCATCTTCTGGAGGAAATAAATCCTTTGATCCAATATATAGTTACTCATTTTAAGTTTCCAACATTTCTATAGGTTCAAAAGAAGGAAAAAGTGATAGGGAAGATTCACTCATGAGAAGGATTTCTATGAGAGGGGATCCAACATGGTTTTTTGAGGGGTACAACTATTAGTGGTAGGTCTCATGTGCTTGGGACTTTGAGGTTTCATCTAGTTGGGAATCGAACATAGCAGATTCCCTTCCGATCACCTGAGGCCAGTGGCTTCCATACTCATCCTGGGGACTTTGGACCAGTGTTTTTGTAATGAGGGTTTCTGAACATCATCCAGATCAGTTCCCAGTGGCTCTTCAAAAAATATCTTGGTAGAGGTGGTCCAGTTTAGCATCAGTCTCAATATCTGTTACCAATGATGTCGTTCCACCTATACTGACAGTAGGATTATTATCCAGTGAAATTTCATGGGGAAGGAAGAGCCTAACCTTAGGATGTATCTCATCCTTAGAGACCTTGATCTGAAAGATTGGTCATAGTGGTGGCCATCAGCATAGGGGTAGATGATTTGGGCCAGAAAAGTAGCAAGCATGGGTGGAAACAACACCATGTAGGGAAATTATCATTCAAGGTATGCTCAATTTATCATGTTTCCCTATTTGGATATTCCAATAGGATGCCGGAAAAGCTTGTTTGGTGTTTGTCTAGGATGTACACTGATGATGGGGAAACATAATTCATGTGTGGAACGTATCTTACTTGGGATGTAGACATATGATTTCATCCTCATCATCGAATGGTTGTATTATTTTCATGTTGTTTTCTAATTCTTCAAAAGGAGTGTCATGTTCTGTGATGTAAATGGTGGGCACCAGGTTTTTGTTGGCGGGATGGGTTTCAATGTGAACCGTTATCATTTTGAACACCCTGGTTAATTTTTGATGAGTTTTTTATAGAATAAATAGACACGATGATATAGGAGGCTTCCAAGGTTGTTGGGTAATTCCTGTATGTTTTCCCCGATGAGCTTGTTATACTACCCCTCGACAGGACATTGAGTTTAGTGTAGACTTTTAGAATGGAAATTCATAGATTTTGATATCTCTCTACTAAATGGAACATTCATAGTTGAGGGAGTTGAGGGTTTAGATAGATGATCTGATGTAGAGGCGTTTCATCCAGCCAACTGTGTCCATGTCGGGTTCCCTAATGTTATTCTATAATAAAGAGAATGGTATTATAAGGTTGTGTATAGACTACTGGAGGTTGAACCAAGTGAAAATAAAGAAGTTTTCTCCTCTTACATGATTCAATGATCCTTTCGACCAGTTTAGGGGAGTTAGTTGGTTCTACAAGATAGATCAATGGTTAGGATATCACCAATTAAGGTTGAAGGATGGTGACATCCAGAAACTACCGTCAGATGTAGGTATGGAAACTTTGAGTTATTGGTAAAAAAATTTAGTGTTATGAATTCCCCATCCATCTTTATGGGGATTATGAGGTCCATGTTCTAGGAGTTTATAGACTGGTTTTTCTTTATCTTCATTTATGACATACTAATCAAAACAAGGTCAGAGGAGGAGCAACTTGAGCATCTCATAGATGTTTTCAAGGTTCTTCATCACCACCAACTATATGGAATGTTTTCCATGTTTTTTTTGTACCTTATAGGTGCATTTACAAAGGTGTTTGGTGTCTTATTAGGGTGTGGCAATAGACCCCTCAATGTTTTAGGCAGTTGTTTCTTGAGATTCATCCAATAATGTGGAAAAGTATCATGTCTTCATAGTTCTCACATGTTATTGTTAGAGGATTTTTCCTGATTTCTCTCATGTTTTCTCCTCATTGATATAATTCACTAGGAAGGACCATAATTATGTGTGGAACGATATGTGAAAACAATAATTTTGTAACCTAATGGGGAATTTTTTCAGTGATCCAGTTCTTTAGCTGCAGGAGGAGGGTCTATTGTTTGAGGTTCTCTTTAGCATGTCTTCTCTAGGATTAGCGTGCATCCTGGTGCAGTAGAAGGAAGTGGTATCTTATGGGTCTTAGAAGTTATTCCCTCAAGAACATAAATATTCCAACCATGGCCTAGAGATAGCGATAATTGTGTTTGGGATGAAGTTGTGGCAAAATTACCTCATTTGAGAGCGCTTTGTAGTATTCATGGATCATAGGAGTTTGAGGTGTGTCATTTCTCTTTGTGATTTTATTCTACTAAAATGAAGGTGAATGGAGTTTATTTTGGATTATGATTTACAGATCTCCTATATCTCATTAAATAGGAAATTCATGCCTGATTATTTGAGAAAAAATTCAATGAAATATGTTGTTTAGGAGACTACTAATACTTGGAGAGTGATAGAGGAGTCGGAATCCCTAGACGTAAATACATTGGTGGATTGGGGTCGAAGATTTTTGTTTCATATGATGATTATTTCTTTTATTATGTATCATGTGGAGGAGTATCTATGTGGAGACTATGAGGAAGAGGTGTTGAATGATCGTGTCAGCCATGGTGATGCTTTAGAGGGTTGTTCAGAGGATGGTCTGAACAAGATGTCATTTCATGGGGGTTTTTTTTGTTCTGGTAGTGATTCATGAGGGAGTACTTCTTGAGTTTCATATAACACCTTTTTTGGTAGAACTAGGAGTTTCCAATGTGTACCATGATTTTAGTGCATGTTTTGGTGGCCTTGGATCAAACAAGTAGTGGTTAAGTTTGTGGCATGGTGTTTAAAGACTCGGAAATTCCATGTAATTTTTATTATTATATGGGAATTTTTCGAGAATGAAAAATTAGATAGCGCGTGATTCCGAGGCCCGGAGTTCCCGGAATAATCCGTCAATGTTTTTTTATACATTAACTAACACACATAATCAATTTTCCTTTAAATGTGGAATAACTCTTAAACGATCACTCGGATCAGAAATCTGAGGGCACCGTTGCGCTTAGGATGGCAGTTTTACCCTAGGCGCGACTTAATTTTAGTCGGCGCGGTCCCCCTGTGAGAATACCCAAAAGTGGCATAACAGTAAATAAAATAATTAAATAAATTATTGTATTTTTTCAAATGCTTATAACTCACAAATGGTAGCTCAAATTGAAATTATGAGACCACCGTTGAACTCGTGATGGCATTATTTTTGTAATCAGAAACTAAGTTTGGTCGATGTGGGCCACCAGTGAATGTTAGTTTTTGGCTGTAAATAAAATAATCAAGTTGCATCTATTTTATTGTAAAATCCCTAACTTTTAAACGGTAACTCGGATTAGAAATTCGAGAGTAGTTTTGGGTTCTTTGGGGGTGTTTCACTTGGGTATAGCCTAACCTTGACTGGCACGGGTCGAGGGTGACTGTTAACAATTTTCCAAACATTTTTTTGGGTATGTTCAGTAAACACGCAAGAGGAATTTTGTAACTTTTGAATACATGCTAGGAATTAAAATCCAAGGACACCGTTGAACTCATAGCACCGGTATTCGCCTAAGGAGACCTTCACCATGAACGTAGTAGGTCGAGGGTGGAAGTTAGATTTTCACATATTTGTGAAAGAATAAAATAAAATAAAATCTATGTAACATTTTATATTATTTGTTAAAACCTCCCACATGTGGATGTTGAGAAGTGGGGACCACCAGACCTAAACCTCCCATGAGAGGTTATGGTGGTGAGTACCACCCAAACAAACCTCCCATGAGAGGTTATGATGGTGGGGACCACCCGAGGCTGGAAACCCCTTGAACTCACCTTATATGTGTGCGAAACCTCTTGGGATCCATTCAATCCTAATTGTGGTAACCCAAAAAATAATTAATAATGCCATCCTATGTAATTAAATATCCCAATTTGAAATTATGCCAACATATTCTATATTGTTGGCTAATTAATTTTTGGTGGAATTGGGGGAAACCCTTGGCAAAAGTGTGAAACTTGGAGCCTTGGGATAAAGCTGTACAATGTAGAACTCCAACGAATTACATCCACTACAACGAAGAGCATCCTCCGAAAGCAGAGATCGGTGATGAAACTTGAGCCCAGGTTGGAAACATCTTCTGGGAACAATGAACGCTGACATCACCATCTCATCGACTTCGTCTTCTTCCTCGCTCCACCTCTAATGGAAAATTGAGGTATGGGTTTTTATATATGATTGAATTTGTTTTGTTGATTCCTAATATCCTAAATTCACGACGATGATGGCCAAACGAACATAGCCATCATCCCACTCATAAAATATACTCCACTTTTTTTTATTCTTTGAGAGTTTTTTTTTGCGTTCTTCAATGAATAATATTTATTGGAAGTGGAAACACATAGTTTTCTTGAGAACGATATATGGATGTGAAGCCCTGGATAAAAGGATCTCAAATATGAGATTATTTAATTTTTCGGGCTTGGAACAAAGCCGCAAAGGCTCATGGAAGGAGGCGGAATAACTTTTATTGGTTCTGGGAATGCGATATTCTGTTGAGAGAGACATATGTACGCATATCCCTCGACCATAGGATCGTAAATATGCGATCATTATATTTTTCTGGAATAGAAAAAAGACGTGGCAGCCCACAGAAGGTGTGACGTGGTGGAGTGATTTCTGTTGTGTGTTCATGGCACAACTCCGGGTGAGCTAGATGGTGCGACGGTGTGTCAATCGGATGCACGGTCTTTTTGGTATACCCCACTGGAGGTTTGGATAAGGATGGGGAATAGTCGGGTTGGATCGAGCACAAATCCAAACGGGCCCTCGGTACTAAAAGACTAATAAATCACAGACTGTGTGTCTGATTGACGCATCATCTATTGTGTTGAGACCCCTATGATGTGGCAGTACGTTGATATATTTCTTCATTGGACGTTGTGGTAGTTGTAGTATCGACCAGTGGCTTGGGGTGAGGACTCTCATGGAGACGATCAAGCCTAGTGCGGAAACCCAGTAGCTAGCTGTGATGAAAAGAGTTCTCCTAGCTATCCTATGAAGGTCAGCTCCTAGCTATACTGTGCGGGTCCGCTCCTAGGGATCTTGTGTGGGTCAGCTCCTAGCGATCCTGTATGGGTTAGATCCTAGCGATTCTGTGTGGTTCAGCTCCTAGAGATCCTGTGTGCCTCATCTCCATCGATCCTGCATGGGTCAGCTTCTAGAGATCCTATGTGGGTCAGCTCCTAGCGATCCTATGTGGGCTAGTTCTAGAGATACTATGTGGGTCATCTTCTAATGATCCAGTGTGGGTCAACTCCTAGTGATCTTGTGTGGTTCAGCTCCTAGAGATCATGTGTGGGTCAGCTCCAGCGATCCAGTGTGGGTAAGCTCCTAGCGATTCTTTATAGGTTAGCAGGAGATCCTTTTAACGAAGTAGGATGATTTAGTAGTTATATCTAATCATCTCTACTGCTGTACCAAAAGATATACCTGGTGTGAGATGATTCCATACATGTGTGGTAATTTTCTTCATGGTAATACCTTGGTGGTATTCTTCTCTGTGGTGTACCTATGTGGTACTTTCCTTTGTGGTTTTCCTTCCTTTATGGAACAGTTGAGATTTGGGATTTTGGGTTGGACCTCGTGTTTCCTTGTGATTGAGATGGGTATAGTTGTTAACTTAGGTATATGTATGAGCATTTTTCTTAGTAGGGTTGACAATATAATTCATGCTTTGAGGTTTATCCTTTATGGATTTTGTGAGACCTTGAGGGTATTGTGGTCCATGATGAGTATCATTATACTCACCCTTACACGGGCATTTCCCGCAACTCGTTTTTTTGGATGCAGACGACGGAAAACACTCATCGAGGTTGAGAGTTCCTGGACTGGATGGTGCTCGGAGGTGGACCACACTTCATGTCAGTATGTAGAGGAGACGGGTGGACGTGGAGTGGCGTGGAGGCGATCTGAACCTACCCTTCAGGTATGAATCTCAGAGGACAACCCAACAGTTTTCTTCCTTTTTTCTCCAGTTTTCTTATACTTTCAATTTCTTGTCATTTCCAATTGGGCTTGTATTCTGGCCCCTTTTTCTTACAATACTCACAATATTTACTATACAAATTTCATGAGTTTGTATCTTGTTGTGTGCTTGGTTGCATTTGTTAATTGTTTTTAAATGAAATACTTTCCACATTTTAGGGAATACGAATTCGGTGCTAGTCTCCAGCCACTAGCCTATGGAAGGCAGGCTCGGGTTAGTCATGACATGGGCCCCGAGGGATGGGTCGTGACATATTGGTATCAGTGGAGTCGGTTCTACCATGGAACATAGTACTCTGATCTTTTTAATGACACTAGTGTTAGGTTTAGTGAGTGTGGATATCACTATAGGGAATCCAGTGTCTATGCAGTAGCCGGTGTATCCAAATACCAGGACCCTAACTTATGATTTCTGACATAGTGCAAGAAAGCACTAATTGTGTGTGTGTTTTGAAATGTTTTCTTGTGTTTTCTTTTAGTCAGCTCACCGGGTATAACTTAATGATCGTAATAAACCTATTCTTTATCTGGATTCCACTATATAGACATCCAATTAAGATTCCTGAGAGAGTACATGATGACGGCCCACCAAGCGACGAGGCTCGGGTGTCAGGCCCTCTTACTATGTTGGCACCTTTGGGTGGTGTTCCAATAGCACCATGGCCCGTTGGGCAGTGGATACAATCCGCCGCACTGGCGGACGGTGCACGCAGACTGAGCACGTTTCATGAGTTCTATCCATAGAGGCCTCTGTGGTTTCGAGGTGAGACAGATTCCCATGTAGCTGAGGGATGGCTAGAGGCGATTGCTAGAGTTTTCCACCTAGTTGAGACACCAGTAAAGAAGATGGGGATCTTAGATACTAGTCTTTTCCAGTGAGTGACCATTAGGATGGTCCACATAGTGACGAGGCTTTGGTATGTGGATCGTTGATCGAGATAGTACCTTTGGGTAGTGTGTCAGCCATATCACTGTCCATTGGTCATTAGTTACAACCGGAGGTACCTGTAGGTGACACATTTTTGCTTAGTGCCTTACACAAGTTTCAGCATCAGATACCCCTCAGGTTCCGAGGTGAGCCTGAATCCAAGGTGGTTGAGGATTTGATTTAGGAGGTGGATTAGAGTTATCTAGATCTTATATAACTTTGGTAGAATGATATGTCATTAGCTCAGTATTCATCGAGTCATACCAACCATTCTTAGTACTTTATTAATATGATACGATCAATGATTCAGGGATCAGACTTTCGAGCGAGGTGTGTTTAAGGATATCTAAGCCATCACTATTCCTCTATTCATTTTTACTTTATGTTAAGGTGCTATAGAGAACCTTTTTGGTTCAATGTTCTTTGGAAGAGTGGATACAGCCAGTGAATGTTAGTAGTGGGAAGGAAAAAAACTGGTGCCAGTCTCAGAGACATGGGCATGTAAAATGTTTCAGGAAGAAGATGTGTTCGGGACAGATGAGTCAGCTGGGCAGCAGACGTGGGATAAGATATTGGAGAGTTGAAAGAGGTGATGTACAATTCGATATGTTACAACCACCCCCTTTTTTGTGGACTCCACCAAGCCCAGGGAACTGGAGGACCGGGGAGGAGAGTAGCTGCATGCGGTCAAGGAATGTGACCAAAGGGCTCTAGGAATGATTCGAGGTATGGTCTGTGTCTACTACTAGCTACCGTATCAATTGACTTATGTACTAAACATTCGAACCTTCCAAGAATCTTGTTCAATACCTAGAGATTCTGATTAAACTGCTCACTTAACCCTCGCTTGTGGAGATACCTTTGGGAGGAGAGTCGATAATCACACTTACGCAAATGGTGTGATCTGACCCTTGAGGTGAGAGTTTCAATTGGAACCTCTCGATGGAAGCATCGAGACCTTATGACGTTAGTTTGGGTATGACTGGACATCCATAGTGTATACTCAGGTTTACTGTATTAGGAAAAAAGGTTTTGGTTTCTCTACAACATTGGAATGGGGTTTTCCATGGTCGGTGAATAGGAAACCCATGCAGCACAAGTTATACTCTTGCTTAGGAGGGTGCAACGGATCACTCCTGAGTCGCCCAGACTTACCCTTGTGGTAGCAGGAGTTTTGAGTTTTCAGTTCCAAACAAAAGTGGCAGAGCATGGGGACATCTTTACAAAAGATGTTTCCAGTATTATCTCCCTGAAGGGAGAGGGATGTCTGCTTTTTCCGGATACTACCGGAGGTTTGTGCCATACTTCTCATAAGTTGCAGAACTACTCTCAGTATTGACAACGAAGGGGAATCCCTTTTTGTGGTCAGAGAGATTCCAGTAGGGTTTGTAAATTCCAAGGTAGTGGCTGACGAGTTCCCCCCTCTTGAGGCTTCCAGAGGAGGGCATAGGGAACTTAATCTACTGCGACACATCAGGGAACGGATTCGGATGTTTCCTAATGCAGGAGCGAGAAGTGATCGAAAATAGCTCTCGTAAACTGAGACAACATGATAAGAACTACGCTACCCATGACCTGTAGTTAGCAACAATGGTCTTTTCCTTGAAGATGTGGTTACACTATCTGATGGGAAACACTTTGTGGTGTAATATGATCACAAGAGTCTTAGGTATATCATCTCTTAGAAGGAACTGAATCTGAGATATCGATGTTGGATTGAGTTCCTTGAAAATTATGACTTTGTGATAGTCTATAATCCTGGGAAGGGAAATGTTGTAGTAGATGCACTCAGTTGGAGATCTGATATACAACTACTAGGTGATGTGATGGAGCAGCGGGCCACTTTGCAGATATCCTTTGTGGATAGAGATGGATCAATTTTTATTCCATCTCTTATAGTCACTCCCCCACTTCTTTAGTGAGTCAGGGAGGTGTAGCGACGGAACACTAACTACAAGGCTCAACGTGTTTTGATATACTCAGGGCAGCCACCTGATGGACTTCCTAAAGGTGGGGATCGCGTTCTGAAGGTGGGGATCACGTCATCCTTTTCAGAGGATGTACGATGGTATGAGTAGTGCTACATGAGGACATGTTGAGGGAGTCCCATATGTTTCCTCTTAAGGTACATCCTAGTGTGGTGAAGATTTATTAGGATCTCTGACGTCAGTACTGATGGCCCAGGATGAAGGAAGTAGTGGTAGAGTTTGTATCACGATGACAAAATTTTCAGCAAGTGAAGACTGCACAGATTTGGTAGAAGTCATATGAAAACAAGATATGGAAACCCTTGGACTTCCAAGAGGTGGGCCATGTATTCTTGCAAGTTTCTCCTTGATAGGGACTGTGAATATTTGGCTGAGGCAGAAAGATATCCCCAAGGTTTATCAGTCCTTTTCTAATACTTTGGATGATAGTCAAGGTAGCATACTGCATGGCTCTTCCACCGTAGTTAGAGAGGGTGCGCGATGTCATCCACGTATCCCAGCTAAGGAGATACGTGCACGACCCACCACACATCATCGACCATGGAAATATGGACTTAAATGATGGGGTGACGTTTACAGAGGTTCCAGTAGAGATTGAGGATCAACACGAGAGAGTCCTTTGTGGGCAATTGATACCCTTGGTGCCTGTGCATTGGTAGCACAAAAACCTATAAGAGAGAACATGGGAGAGAGAGGCTCAGATTCATGCTCAGTACCCCCACCTGTTTCCCTAGTTATTGTCATGTGAATTTTGGGGAGGCAAAGACCTGAGGTGGGGAGAATTTAAAGACCTAGAAATTCCATGTATTTTTTTAATTATATGGGAATTTTTCAAGACTGCGAAATCTGATGGCGTGGAATTCCGAGGACCGGAGTGCCCGGAATGATCCGTCGAAGTTTTGTTAAGCTTTAATTATCACACATAAAAAGTTTTACTGAAAAAGTGGAATAACTCTTAAATGGTTACTCGAATCAGAAATCTGAGGTCACAGTTGTGCTCAAGATGGCGTGTTTAC
Source organism: Viscum album (assembly GCA_963277665.1). Taxonomy (NCBI): domain Eukaryota; kingdom Viridiplantae; phylum Streptophyta; class Magnoliopsida; order Santalales; family Viscaceae; genus Viscum; species Viscum album. Next base: position 1,102,654,155 of record OY728155.1, on the reverse strand, counting down.
CCTAGGTGCGACTTCAGTTTAGTCAGTGCGGGCCTACTGTGAGAAAACCCAAAAATGGCATAACCGTTAATAAAATAATAAAATAATTTTTTTTTATTTTTCAAATGCTTAATACTCACAAACGGTAGCTCAAATTGAAAATTATATACCATAGTTGAACTCAAGAGGTCATTCTTTTTTTAATAAAAAACTAACTTTGGGCGGTGCGGGCCACCAGTGAAAGTTAGTTTTTGGCCGTAAATAAAATAATTAAGTGACAATTATTTTATTGTAAAATCCATAAATTTTAAATGGTAACTCAAATTAGAAATCTGAGAGTACAGTTGGGTTCCTTGGGGAGTGTCTCACTTGGGAAAATCCTAACCTCGACTGGCACGGGTCGAGGGTGACTGTTAATAATTTTCCAAACTTTTTTCGGGTACGTTCATTAAACGCGCAAGTTGTGTTTTGTAACTTTTGAACCGGTGATCATAATTGAAATCTGAGGACACCGTTGAACTCGGGGCACCGGTATTCTCTTAAGGATACCTTCACCTCAACCTCAGTAGGTTGAGGGTTGATGTTATCTTTTCACATATTTGCGAAAGAATAAAACAAAATAAAATATGTGTAACATTTTTTTTATTTGTTAAAACCTCCCACATGTGGATGTTGAGAAGTAGAGACCACCTGACCTAAACCTCCAATGAGAGTTTAAGGTGGTGGGGACCACCCGAACAAACCTCCCATGAGAGGTTATAATGGTGGGGACCACCCGAGGCTTGAATCCTCTTAAACTCTCATCATAAGTGTTAGAAACCTCTTGGACTCCCTCCAACCTTAATTGGGCCAACCCAACAAATAATTAATTATTCCAACCTTTGTAATTAAATATCCCAATTTTGAAATTATGCCAACATATTCTATAATGTTGGCTAATTCATTTTTGGTGGAATTAGGGGAAACTCTTGTCAAAAGGGAGAAACGTGGAGCCTTGGGAGAAAGCTCTCTTATATAGAACGCCAACGAAGAACATCCATTACAACAATGAGCATCCTCCAGAATCAGAGAATGAGGACGGCGCTTGAGCCCGGATCGGAAACATCTTACAGGAACAATGAATGCCATCGTCACCATCTCAACGACTTCGTCTTCCTCCTCGTGTCACCTCCAATGGACAATTGAGGTAGGGGTTTTTATATATGTTGTAATTTTTTATTGATTCTTCATATCTTAAATTCATGATGACGATAGCCAAACGAACAAGGCCATCGTCCCACACATAAACCTTGCTCCACTTTCTTTTTATTCTATGCACGTTTTTCTTTATTTCTTCAACACCTAATATTTATTTACACTGGAAACATAGAGTTTTCAGAGCGTGATATATGGACATGAAGCCCTCGGCGCAAGGATCGCAAAAATGTGATCGTTTAATTTTTTTGGGCTTGTAACGAAGCCGCAATGGCTCGTTGATGGAGGTGAACAAATATTTATTGGCAATGGAAACACTATATTATGTTGTGCGCGATATATGGACGTAGATCCCTTGACTAGAGGATCGCGAATATGCGATCAATATATTTCGTGGGTTTAGAAAGAAGATGCGTCAACCCACAGTAGGTGAGAGATGGCGGTGTGATTTCTAGTGTGTGTTTAGGGCGCAGCTCTAGGTGAGGTAGACAGTGCGACATGAGGTGGAGGAGGACAGATGGGAGGCAGCGTCGAGGTCGTACGGTAGTCTGGAGGTTCCATGGCTCAGGTAGTTGGATGTACTGGACGCGGTTTGGCCGTGTGGAAGAAGTAAATATTGTGAATGGAGATGGAATTAGATTGGAGATAAAAACATAAATATTTTGATAGATATATTAAAAATGAATATAAGGTGCCAATTAAGAGGGATGAACACTCAATTTGAAATAAGGGAGATGCAACGTAATACATGTATGGTTTAAAAAAATATTAATAATAATATTAAAATGTTATTATTTTAATTTTTTTTGGGAATACTGTGTTTTGACCGAAACTTCTTCGTGCATCCTCAGTTACATGAGTCGTAAGCGACAGTACGACCCTAACTTTGCAACATAAATTATGAGTCCAATATTGGATGTCTTTTTTGTGTTTTTGGATCAGGTACCTGAAACTCTCAAATAATTATAATATATTACTATTATTATTATTATTAAATATTCCATCCATAACTCGTGCGTGCGACGTCCAAAATGACTTACTGTAAGTGGCGATTTGATCCTGACATTAAGATGGTCGATTTATGTTTAATGTGGAATATTAAATTCTGGTTCGTGGATCGGGTCCAAAAAAATCCAATAATAATAATATTATATTTGCGGGATCTTGTATTCGACATATCTCTCCTCAAACGGTGTCGAAATGACAAACCATCTGCAGTACTAGAAACCTTGGATCGAGACGATCCTTTTGGTATACCGCACTAGAGTTTTGGATAAGGATGGGGTATGGTCGAGTTGGATCGAGCAGGAATCCAACCGCGCCCTTGGGACTAAAAGGATAATAACTCACAGACAGGGCATCCGGTTGACAAACCGTCTATTGTGTTGAGACCCCTATGACGTGGTGGACATTTTTGGTACTTCTTTGTGGGACTTCGTAATAGTTGGAGTATCAACCAGTGGCTTGGGGAGAAGACTCCCTTGGAGAGGAGCATGCCTAGTTTGGAAACCCAGTAGCTAGATATGATGAGAATAGTGCTCCTAGCTATCCTGTGCAGGTCAGCTCCCTGCTATCCTGTGCGGGTCAGCTCCTAGCGATCCTCTGTGGGTCAGCTCTTAGCGATCCTGTGTGGGTCAGCTCCAAGCGATCCTGTATGGATCATCTCCTATCGATCCTCTGTGGGTCAGCACCAGTGATCCTATGTGGGTCAGCACCTATCGATCCCGTGTGGGTCAGCTCATAGCGATTTTGAATGGGTCATCTCTAGCGATCTTGTGTGGGTCAGCTCATAGCGATCCTGTGTGGGTCAGCTCCAACGATCCTGTGTGGGTCAGCTCTTAGCAATTTTTTGCAGGTTAGCAGTAGAGCCTCTTAACGGAGTAAGATGATTTAGTAGTTATATATAATCATCTCTACTACTATACCAAATGATATACCTGGTGTGAGGTTAGTTCGTACCTGTGTGGTACTTTTCTTCATGGTAATACCTTGGTGGTATTCTTTTATGTGGCATACCTGTGTAGTGCTTTCCATTGTGGTTTTCCTTCCTTTTTGGAATAGTTGATCTTTGGGATTTTGGGTTGGACCTTTTGTTTCCTCATGATTGAGATGGGTATACTTGTTAACTTAGTTATATGTATGGTAATATACCTAAGAAGGGTTGATAGATGACTTCATGCTTTGAGGTTTTCCTTTGTGGATTTTATGAGACCTTGAAGGTCTCGGGGTCCCTACAGAGTATCGTTATGCTCACCCTCACATGAGATATTCCCGAACCTTGTTGTGTTGGATGCAAATGATGAAAAGCGCTGATAAAGGTTGAGAGTACCAGGACTAGATGATGCTCAGAGGTGGACCATCCGACATGTCGGTACATAGAGGAGACAGGTGGACATGGAGTGCTGTGGAGGTGATATTTACCTACCCTTCAGGTAGGAACCTTGCAAGATGACCAAACAATTGTCTTCCATTTTTCTCCAGTTTACTTATACTTTTAGTTTCTTCTACTTTCTAGTTGTGCTTGTATTCTGACCCCTTTTTCATACTGTACTCGCACTATTTACTATACAGTTTTCTTGAGTTCATATCTTGATGTGTTCCTGGTTTCATGTGTTTACAGGTTATAAAGTTAATACCTTCCTAGTTTTAGGCAATATTCCTTCGGTGGTAGTCGCCTTCCCCTAGCCTATGGAAGGAGGGCTTGGGGTAATCACGGCATGAGCCTCGGGGGACGGGTTGTGATAAATTATTATCAGAGGAGTCAGTTATACCATAGAACATAGGACTCTAATATTTATAAAGACAATATTGTAATGTTTAGTGATTGTGGTTATCAGTTTAGGTAATCCAGTGTTGGTGCGGCAACCGACGTATCCATACACCAAGACCCTGACTTCTGATTTCAGACTTAGTACACAAAAAAACTAATTGCCTGTGTGTTTGGAAAAGTTTTCTTTTGTTTTCTTTGAGTCAGATCACCAGGTATAACTTAATTACAATGGTGAACCAGTTCCTTATCAAGATGCCACTGCGTAGACTTCCAGCTAAGATTTACGAGAGAGTACATGATGACGGCCCACCAAGCAACGAGGCTCCAGTGTAGGGCCATCTTACTATGTTGGAACCTTGAGGTGGTGTACCATCAGCACCACCACCCGTTGGGTAGCAGATACCACTAGCTACACTGGAAGACAATACATGACTTATGAGCGTGTTGCACGAATTCCTGCAGTAGAGGCATCTGAGGTTTCGAGGAAAGATAGATTCCCACAAAACTAAGGGCTAGCTGGAGGCGATTACTAGAGTTTTCTACCTAGTTGAGACACCGATAGAGTAGACGGTGATCTTAACTATTGGTATATTCTAGTGAGTGACCATGAGGATGGTCCACATAGTGATGAGGCTTCGGTACGTGGACCATTTTCCAAGATAGTACCTTCAGGTATTGAGTCAGCTATATCACTACCCATTGGTCTGTAGTTTCAACTGGCGGTACCGGTATCTGACACATTTATGCTTAGTGCCTTACATGAGTTTCCGCATCAGATACCCCTCAGGTTCTGAGATGATCCTGACTCATAAGCGGCTGAGGTCTGGCATGAGGAGGTGGCTGAGAGTTCTCAAGATCTTATATAGCATAGGTAGGATGATATGTCGGTAGCTCAGTATTTTTCGAGGTGTACCAACCATTCCTGGTACTCGATGAATATGATATGATCAGTGCTTCAGGGCTCGGACTTCGGAGAATGGTGTTTTTAAGTTCATCCAAGCAATCACTATTCCTCTATGAATTTCTACTTATGTTAGGGTGATGAAGAGAACATTTGTGGTTGAATGTTCTTTGCCTAAGCGGATACAGCCAGTGAATCTTAGCAGTGGGAAGGAATGAAACGGGCGCCAGTCTCAGAGAATTGGGCATGTAAAATGTTTTGGGAAGAAGAAGTGTTAGTGATAGATGAATCTATAGGGCATCAGACATGGAAGCAGAGCTAGGAGAGGAGCATGATGTTGTGTACATTTCAACATTTTACAACCACCCCTTTTTTGTGGACTCCCCCGGGCTCAGGGAATAGGAGGACATGGGAAGAGTGTAGCTGCATGAGGTCAAGAAGTGCGACCAAAGGGCACTAGGAATGATTCTAGGTACGGTCTGTGTCTACTACTAGATGTCGTATCAATAGAAATAGGTACCAATCATTCCTTTCTTCCAAAAATCTTGTCCAAGACCTAGATTTTCTGGTTAAACTATTGACTTGACCCTCCCTTCTGAAGATACCTTTGAGAGGAGAATCAATAATCACACTTACGCCAACGGTGTGATCAGAACCTTGAGGAGAGAGTTTCGGTTGGAACCTCTCGGTGGCAGTGTCAAGGCCTTATGATGTTATTTTGGGTATGAATAGACATCCACAATTCATAATCAGGATGACTGTATTAGGCAAAAAGGTTGTGGTTTCTCTACAACATTGGAATGGAGTTATCCTTGGTCAGTGAAAAGGAATCCCAGGCAGTACAGGTTAAAACCATGCCTAGGAGGGTGCAACAGATCACTCATGTGCCGGCCCGACTTACCCTTATGGTGGCATGATTTTTGAGTTTTCAGTTCCAAAGAGAAGTGGCAGTGCATGGGGACATCTTTTCAAAAGATGTTCCCAGGATTATCTCCCTGAAGGGAGAGGGGCCTCTGCTTTGGCTGAATACTACTAGTGATTTGTACCAGACTTCTCCTACGTTACATCACCACTTTCAGCGATGATTAAAAAGTGAAACCCCTTCGTGTGGTCGGAGATATGCCAGTAGAGTTTTCAGGATCTCAGACAAAGGCTAATGAGTTCCCCCATCTTGAGGCTTCAAGATGAGGGAGTAGGGTACGTAGTCTACTGCGGCGCATCAGGGATCAGACTCGGACGTGTCCTGATTCAGGAGTGAGAAGTGATCGCATATGGCTCTCGATTGCTGAGACAGAATGAGAAGAACTACGCTGCCCATGACCTGGAGTTAGCATGAATGGTCTTCGCCTTGAAGATGTGGAAACACTAACTGATGGGCGAACTCTTTTCGGTGTACTCTGATCGCAAGTGTCTCAGGAATATCTTCTCTCATAAGGACCTGAATTCGAGACATCGACATTGTCCTGAGTTCCTATAGGAATATGACTTCGAGATATTCTATACTCCTAGGAAGGGAAAAGTTATAGGAGATGCACTCAGCAAGAGATCTGGTATACAGCTGTTAGGAAAATTGACGGAGCAGTTGGTTGCTTTGCATATATCCATTGTGGATAGAGATATAGTAGTTTTTCTTCAGTCTCTTACAGTCACTACCCCACTTCTTGAGTGAGTTAGGAAGGCACAGCGTGGAAACACAGACTACAAGGCTTGGCGTGTTCTGATATCCTCAGGGCAGCCACCTGATGGATTTTCTGATGGTGGGGAGCACATCATCCTCTTTAGAGGACGTACCATGGTACCAGTAGCACTACAGGAGGAGGTGTTGGGGGAGTCCTATACGTCTCCTCTTATGGTACATCTTGGTGTCGTGAAGATGTATTAGGATCTCTAATGTCCATAATGATGGACCGGTTTGAAGGAAGCTGTGGCAGAGTTTGTATCATGATGTATCATTTGTCAATAAGTGAAGATTGCACAGAGTTGGCAGAAGTCTTATGTCGACATGATACAGACACCCTTGGAGTTCCAGGACGGGCCCACATATTCTTTTGAGTTTCTCCTCGACATGGACAATGAAGATTTTTCCAAGGCCGCAAGATATCACTGAGGTTTATTAGTCCTTTTCTAATACTTCGGAGGATAGGCGAGATAGCATACTTCTTGGCTCTTCCACCACAGTTGGAGAGGGTGCACGATGTCTTCCACATACCCCAAATAAGGAGATATGTGCACTACCCACCCCACATCATTGACCAGGGAAATCTAGACTTCGATGATGGGGTGACATTTATGTAGGTTCCAGTAGAGATTTGGGATCAACATGAGATATTCCTTCATGGGTGATCAATACCTTTGGTGTGTGTGTGTTGGAAATACGGGAACCTCCAGGGGAGCACATGGGAGAGCAATGCTCATATTCGTGCTCAGTATCCCCACTTGTTTTCCTAGTTTTTTTAATGTGGATTGTGGGGACGCAAAGCCCTGAGGTGGGGAGAATGTAAAGACTCGGAAATTCCGTGTAATGTTTTTTTAATTATATGGGAATTTTTTGAGACAATGAAATCTGACGACACGTGATTCCGAGGCCCAAAGTGCCCACAATGATCTGTTGACATTTGGTTAAGATTTAATTAGCGCAAGTAAGCAGTTTTACTGAAAAAGTGGAATTACTCTTAAACGGTTACTCGGATCAGAATACCGAGGGCACCGTTGTGATCTGGATGGCGGGTTTACCATAAGCGTGACATAAGATTAGTCGGCGCGGGTCTCTTGTGAGAAAACCCCAAAATGGAATAACTGTAAATAATATCATTAAATAAATTATTTTATTTTACAAATGTTTATAACTCTAAAATGGTAGCTCAGATTAAAATTATTATACCACTGTTGAACTTATGATAGTATGCTTTATTTAAAAAATTAGTAACATTGGTCGGTGCAGGCCACCTGTGAAAGTTAGTTTTGAGACATAAATAAAATAATTAAGCGACTATTATTTTATTGTAAATTCCATAACTTTTAAAAGGTAACTCAGATTAAAAATATGAGAGTACCGTTGGGTTCTTTGGGGCATGTTTCACTTTGGAAGAGCCTAACCTTGACCAGCACAAGTGAAGGTTGACTGTTAATAATTTTCTGAAACTTTTTTCAGGTACGTTCAGTAAACGATCAAGCGGCGTTTTGTTACTTTTCAATCGGTGCATGAAATTGAAATCCAAGGACACTGTTGAACTTGAAGCACCAATATTCACTTAATTATACCTTCACCTCAACCATTGAAGGTCGTGGGTGGAAGTTAAATTTTCACATATTTGCAAAAGAATAAAATAAAATAAAATTTGTGTAACATTTTATTTTATTTGTTAAACCCTCCCACATGTGGATGTTGAGATGTGGGTACCACCGGACCTAAACCTCCCATGAGAGGTTATGGTGGTAGGGACCACCCAAACAAACCTCCCATGAGACGTTATGATAGTGGGGACCACTAGAGGCTTGAAACCTCTTGAACTCCCCTCATAAGAGTGAGAATCCTCTTGGACTCCCTCGAACCTTAATTGTGCCAACCCAACAAATAATTAATTATGCCAACCTATTTAATTAATTGTCCCAATTTGAAATTATTCGAACATATTATATAATGTTGGCTAATTCATTTTTGGTGGAATTGGCCAAAAAACATGGAAAAAGGGAGAAACTTGGAGCCTTGGGAGAATTCTATCTAAAGAAGAATTATAAACAATAACGCCAATGAAGAACATCCACTACAATGAATAACATCCTTCAGAATCGGAGAACGAGGACGAAACTTGAGCCCAGATCAGAAACATATTACAGGAAAAATGAACGCCAATTTCACCATCTCATCGACTTTGTATTATTCCTCACACCACCTCCAATGGACAATTGAGATAGGGGTTTTATATATGATTGAATTTGTTTTATTGATTCTTCATATCCAAAATTAACGATGACGATGGCCAAGCGAACATGGCCATCATCCAACACATAAACCTTGATCCACATTCATTTTATTCTATGCACGTTTTTCTTTCATTATTCAATGCCTAATATTTATTGGCACTGGAAACATAGAGTTTTTCTGAGCATGATATATGGACATGAATCCCTTAAAACAGGGATCACAAATATGCAATCGTTTAGTTTTCTGGGCTTGGAACGATGCCACAATGGCTCACGGAAGGAGGATGAAAAATATTTATTGGCACTGGAAACACAATATTATGTTGAGGGAGACATATTTACGTGGATCCCTTGACTATAGGATCGCAAATATGCAATCATTATATATTTCGGGTTTAGAACGAAGATGCGGCATCCCACTGAAGGTGCGACGTGGTTGTGTGATTTCTAGTGTGTATTCAGGGCACTGCTCTGGGTGAGGTAGATGGTGCGACGTGTGGTGGTGGTTGATACCTAGGAGGTAGCATCCATGTGGCGCAGTAGTCTGGAGGCGCCGTGGCTCGGGTAGCTGGAGGTGGTGGCGGCGGTCTGGTCGTGTGGTAGAAGGAAAAATCGTGAATGAAGATGGAATTAGATTGGAGAGAGAAACATTAATATTTTGATAGATATATTAAAAATAAAAATAAGGGGATAGTTAAGAGGGATTCATGCTCAACATGAAAAAAGGGAGATGCAACGTAATACATGGAAGTGTTAAAGAAATATTAATAATAATATTAACATATTATTATTTTAATTTTTGTTGGGAAAACTGTGTTTTGACCATAACTTCATCGTGCGACCTTGGTTTCATGAGCCGTCAGTGGCAGTACGACCCTGACTTGGAGACATAAATTAATTTCCAATATTGGATGTATTTTTTGGGGTTTGGATCGGGTACTTGAAACACTCAAATAATTATAATATATTATTATTATTAAATCTATGACCATCCAAAACATCTGCGTGTGAAATCCGAATGACTTACCGTAAGTGGCGATGTGATCCTGACCTTAAGATAGTATATTTAAGTCTAATTATGTATATTAAATTCTGGTTCTTGGCTCGGGACCATGAAACACCTAATAATAATAATATTATTATTATTATTACTGGATCTTGTATTCGACATATCTTTCTAATACGGTGTCGAACTGACAATCCATATGCAGCACCAGAAACCATGGATAGAGATGGTCCATTTGATATACCACACTAGATATTTGGATAAGGATGGGGTACGGTCGAGTTAGATCGAGCAGGAATCTCACTGGGCCCTCGGGAGTAAAAGGAAAATAACTCACAGACAGGGTGTTCTATTGGAGAACCGTCTATTGCGTTGAGACCCCTATGATGTGGCGGTCCATTGAGATAATTCTTTTTGAGACTTCTAGGAAGTTGGTGTATCGAACAGTGTCTTGGGGAGAGGAATCTCCTAGAGACGAGCAAGCCCAGTGCGGACACCCAGTAGCTTGATGTGACAAGAAGAGTGCTCCTAGCTATCCTGTGTAGGTCAACTTCTAGCTATCCTGTGCGGGTCAGATCCTAGCGATCCTATGTAGGTCAGCTCCTAGAGATGTTGTGCTGGTTATCTCCTAGCGATCCTATGTGGGTCATCTCCAAGCAATCCTGTGTGGGTCAGCTCCAATGATCCTGTGTGGGTCAGCTCCTAGAGATCCTGTGTGGGTCAGCTCATAGCGATCCTGTGTGGGTCTGCTGCAGCGATCCTGTGTGGGTTAGATCCTAGTGATCCTGTGTGAGTCAGCTCCTAGCGATCCTTTATGGGTTAGCTCTGAGCAATCCTATGTCGTTCAGCTCCAGCGATCCTTTGTGGGTCATCTACTAGCGATTATCTGTAGGTCAGCATCAGAGCCTCTTAATGGAGTTGGATGATTTAGTAGTTACATATAATCATATATAGTACTGTACCAAAAGATATACATAGTGTGAGATATGTTTGTACCTATGTGGAATGTTTCTTCATTGTAATACCTTGGTGGTATTCTTTTATGAGGTGTAACTGTGTGGTACTTTCCTTTTTGGTTTTCCTTCCTTTGTGGAACAATTGAGCTTGAGGATTTTGGGTTGGACCTTGTGTTTACTGATGATTGAGAAGGGTATAATTGTTAACTTAAGTATATGTATGGGCATTTACCTATGTATGGATGATAGTTGACTTCATGCTTTGAGGTTTATAATTTGTGTATTTTTTGACACCTTGAGGGTCTCAGGGTCCCTACTGAGTATCATTATACTCACTCGTTCATGGGATATGATTGCACCTCGTTGTATTGGAAACATGCGACAGACAACGCTGAACGAGGTTGAGAGTACCAGGACTAGACGGTGCTTGGTGGTGGACAATACGGTGTGTCAGAACGCTGAGGAGATGGGTGGATGTGGAGTGATGTGGAGGTGATATGTACCTACCCTTCAGGTATGACCCTCAGAGGACGACCCATAAACGTTCTTCATTTTTTCTCCAGTTTACTTATACATTCAGTTTCATGTACTTTCCAATTGGGTTTGTATTCTGGCCCATTTTTCTCACTGAACTCGCACTATTTACGATATAGTTTTCTTGAGTTTTTATCTTGCTGTGTGCCTGGTTGCATGTGTTTAGAGGTTATAAAGGCAATTCCTTCATAGTTTTAGGGAATACTCTTTCGGTGCTAGTCGCTCGCCCCTATCCTATGGTAGGCGGGCTTGTGGTAGTCACGACATGGGCCCCGGGGGGATTTTGATGACATGGTGTTTTGTTTTCCATTAGGTAAAGGTGGAGCATCAGGTTTTGGGAGGTTTGTTGCAGCCCTTGGATGTTCCTAAGTGGAAATGGGTTTAAATCTAACTGGATTTAATCATAGGGTCACCTAGAGCTCTAGGTGAAGGTGATTCTATCATGGTGATTGTGGATTGAGGAATGAAATCATCTCACTTCCTAGGAATTGAGGAGTGAGAAAATGTGGATGTTTTGACAAGAAGTTATGTAGAGGATGTGGTGTGGCTATATGGATTTCTGAGGTCAATTATATCTCATAAATATGAATGTTTTACCTATAGATTCTGGAGGGGATTGCAGCATTATTTTGGTGCCCAATTCAATCTCATCACTTCTTTCCACCCTCAAACAGATGGAACAGACTATCCAGATGTTGGAGGATATGTTGCAAGAATGTTTTTTTGACTTCAGTGGATTACGGGCACAACACTTTCCCTAGGTCGAGTTTTCTTATAATAATAGCTATCACTCATCCATTGGAATGGTTCCATTTGAGTATTTTTACTGGAGGCCTTATCATTATCCATTGTGCTGGATAGGGGTTGGTGATGTAGTAGTTCATAGGCCCAATGTGGTGTAGATCACAATAGAGAAGGTTCGATTAGTTCAAGAGAGGATGAATGAAACACATGATTGGAATATTATGTTGATCATAGGATAGGTCCTTAGAGTTTGAGTAAGGGGACCACATGTTTTTTAGGGATCCCACTCAATGTGGGTAGCGGAGGTTCATCAAACTTAGTAATGTCTCCCATTGTTTGTGGGGTTATTCAAGGTGTTGGGGCATGTTGATGAGGTATCTTATTGGTGGGAACTTCCACCTCAACTTGACCAGACCCATGATATCTTCCATGTATCTCATCTCCATTAGTATATTTTATGATGAACCCCATGTCATTTTATGGGTAGAGTTGAATATTGAGGATGAAACGACCTTTGTGGAGCATCCAGTGGATATCTATGACCATCTAGAGAAGGTACTGTGAGGACGGACAAATCCCCAGGGTTGTTAGATATGGAGGCATGGTGTCCTAGAGGAGATTACATGGGATCATTATTCATAGATTTGATGTCCTAAAACCCTCCCAAAAAATATTTCATGATTATTTGAGAGAGATAATGACCCCCTAGTCCCACCTCTAGTAGGCCCTCGGTTGGCGAGTAGCACTAGGGTTATACAAATATCACAATATGGGAGGCAGTTCCCTCTATAAGAAAAAATGATAAGGAGATAGGATGAATGAAACACAATAAAATCCAAGAAATTTATAAGAGTAAACCAAAAACCAACCCACAATGCACATATAAATAAAAATGATTCAAAAAAAGTCTTTTAAGTAAATACCCAAAATAGAAACTGTATTAGAAAAGCAATAACTATCCAAGGGTATGGTTAGTAAGGTCCATCATGGTCCAAAAATTCCTATTCGAATCTTGAAAACTATTTTATATATATGGGATGATTATACAAATATAATAAATAGGAAAATCCAAAATCTCTCATGCACATGTGAAAATATAGAACTAACACATCCGTGTGAAAGTATTAGAACCAAACAGAACATAAATAGGCACACTAACCGAAACCCCAACCACACCAAGTCTCTCTCACCAAATAATTAAACCTAGTATATAATATAGTATACTTCACATCAATGATATGTTTAACTACACCACATTCCCTCTGATATTCCTCTATCACACCCCTACATCGTATGTCCTGACACTCCCAACCCTTTCCAAAAGCATAACATTACATCACATTCTTCGTGCACATACATGGTCTATCCCAATACATCACATCCTTCCCACACACACATGGGACATCACATCAAATCACATCAAAACATGAAGGTGGAACTTTTAACTTATGGATATCATAGCCCCTTCATTTTCTTCCCATATTCTAAAAGAGGGATCGGTGAAGAGTGAGTATCCAATCATCATTCATCTTGTTGACATGTTGGAAAAACCATCCCCCACTGCATTATGTGGGGTTCTGCACATATTTCTTGATGAGGTTAGGGTGTATATAAATATAAAAAAACAGACATGTTATATACATATAGATAGATAACAAAGAAGCCTCATCCTAATGGTTCCTGACCAAGGTTTAAGACATTTCATTAAAAACTACACTTTTTCTATAGAAGCCAAATGCACAGCCCCCATAAGAAATAACCTATACATAGTTCATATTTCCATTTTTTTTATTATTAACCCAATTTCTATATTATATGTTACCAAAACATTCTAGGAACACATTAAAACTATGGTTTAATTATCATCATGCTCCCTTTGTAAGAACGAGAATCCCGATCCATTTTCTTTACTGCCAGACCAGCAACCTGAGGTAGGGACATTAGGTCTGGTGGTATCCTCTCAATTACGGGATCAAGCATAACATTGATTGGTCTCTTCTTAGGGGGTATGAGAGGGGGGGGGGGTCATTCAGGACCATGAGGGGTCCCTTTTTGCAATATTCACGATGTTTTTTTGGAAACAGTGATGCTCTACAGGCAGAGGATCAGTCTATGGTCACGAGTTTGGAGATTTACGAACAAATAAAAATCACGTTGAAGGTGGTTTAGACCAATTCCTTGATCCCCTATAAGATTTTTTTAGGAAAATCCATGTCTCCCTGGATTATTGCATATATGATTAGGAAGTGTAAACAACTCATGGGTAACTATATTGAGATCCATTATACTTAGCAAGAGGGGAACATGGTATTGAATTTCCTTGTATCAGCGACATCCCCAAATCAGAATATTTACCTCTTCACCAGCTTAGTTTCTTTTCCTAGTGTGGGCATCAAAATGTTTGTCAATGATGCAATGGGGTTACACTAATTTAGATATCTGTGACATTTTTGTGCTCTTGGTTTTTTCTGTTCTTTTCAAAATCAACAAAAATGATAATATTTAGTCAAATAAGAAGCATAATATTTATCCATTGAACATGCCCAAAATTATTCATTTTAGCATCCATAAAAAATCGATCAGATAACACAACATAGCACAGAACAAGTTTCACAATATGAAAAAACCAATAGCCACATCTAGTTCCACCATCCTCCTTATCCCCACTACAAAAACACGTCATAGCCACAATCAACGACCCACTGCACCACTGCACTATAATAACCATCACATAATTGCTTTATAACTATATCTAATCCACTTCCCCTACACAAAACACATCACATACCACAAAATAATACTTTTCTAGATTTATCAACGTGTTTCTTATTCAATATCACTTCATTAATTAAGGGTGTAATCATTAAAGCCATTGGATAATGGGAAATCCATTCCATTAACCAAATATAAAAGGTAATCTAGTTATTTAATACAAAACCAAACAATCCATAAAAAAATGGATTTAATAAAAACATTGTGCAAATAATATCAACACCCCAACAGACATGATATTCACCAAATAATTTCTCATGTACAAACCTACTATCAAATCAAATAAAAACAAATCAATATAACTCTATAAGATAATACTTCACATTCCCCTACCCATTTAAATTATATTTAAAATGATTCATTATATTTATTAATTAGGATGAA
Organism: Viscum album; assembly: GCA_963277665.1. Classification (NCBI taxonomy): domain Eukaryota; kingdom Viridiplantae; phylum Streptophyta; class Magnoliopsida; order Santalales; family Viscaceae; genus Viscum; species Viscum album. Next base: position 1,102,638,991 of record OY728155.1, on the reverse strand, counting down.
ACCATGTTCACAAGAAGTGAGGATTATAAACCCTTCATGCATGATTCACATAAGGAGAAAAGATGAAGAAAACGACTTAGAAGAAAGAATATTTTCCCATAACTTGCGGCACCAAAATAGGAGTGCATGTACATGAGGGAACATCTTTAAGGGGACATGAACTAAGAGAATCCACCCATTTTATGACTCCCCAGGAGGCATATCATGATAAAGTAATCATAAAGGAAATAATGAATGGTATATTATTTTAAAGGAACATATCTAATATTAGTGGGGAATTAGATATGGTTTTAACTGACCATTAGTGGTGGATCCCATTAATCCACAGGGTTTACAAATTTAAAAGTTATATATACTTTTTAGAAATTATTGATATGATTAATATACTTTAAAATAACATTAATATTCCATAATGTATATATTAAATCCATTTTATATTATAAAACACATAAAATGGAAATTCATTAATTTTTTTTTGAAATCAGTAAAATTCAGGAAATTTGGAAAATTGTTGGAATGAATCACCATTGGGAAACTGAAAATTTAGAAAATTGTAGGAATGAATCAAAATTGGAATGACTCAGAAATAGAGAACTGGAAATCTGCAAAACTGTTGGAATGAATCACTATTGGAAAACTGTAAATTTTGAAAATTGTTGGAACGAGTCATAGTTGGATTGACTTAGTTTTGGAAAACTAGAAATTTGGATAACAGTGGGAATGAATCATTGTTGGAATAAATCACCATTTTAAAACTAGAAATTTATAAACCTATTGGAATGTCTCACCCTTTGAATTAATAAACATTGGAATACTAGAAATTTGGAAAACTTTTGGACTACCTCACTGCTGGAATGAAACAACATTGGAATACATGAAATTTGAATAATTGTTAAAACGAATCACCATTAGAATAAATCACCATTGGAAATCATTAAATTTGGAAAACTATTGGAATGAATCACCATTGTAAAAATAAAAATTTGGAAAACACTTGGAATGAATCAAAGTTGGAATGAATCCCCATTGGAAGACATGAAATTTTTAAAACTCTTAGAATGAATCACTGTTGGAGTGACTCATTCTTGGAAAACTGGAAATTTGGAAAATTGTTGACATTTTTCAAATGTCCCAAAACACCCCATATTTTCCACAAAAACACCACAATTATTAGATTTCTGGAAAATTAACTATCCAGAAGGTTTGGGAAGTTACATCAGATACCACTCAAACTATTCTCTCACTAGAGAATTCAAAACTAATAGGATAGAAGGAAATAAAGGGTTCAAACAACCCTCCCTCCAGATACCTCTCAAGGATATATTTACATCAAAAACACTACCATCAACCGAATATTCTATCCCAAACAACCACAAAAATTGAACAAAATAAACCTCCTTAAACATAGTAATCAAATAATTCTATCATCCGGGTTAGGATACTATCCACTTTGGGAAGCAATGACTCACCGGCACTGGTTTAATCCCATTGTAGTAAAATTCCTCTATATTTGGAATCCGGTATTCCCTTTTTCTTAGGTATAAAAATAAACACATCATATAACACACATCACATAAAGGGGAAAACATATTACTTAAAAACAACAAGTTTCAAATATCACATCACAACTAAAACATCGAAGGAAAAAATCAAAATAACCCTAGGTACTGGGAACACATATGTGTCTCATACTCCCTTGTACTCTCCTCCAATCCACTATGCATCCATAGCACAAGAACCAATGGAAGGTTACACTCTCACATCACCTTCCATAGTTGGAATTAGATCTCTGATGGATGCTCCCTGATGTTCACATCATCCTCAATGTCCAAATCTCCCGAGTCAATGACACATGAGTCATTTAAAAGATACTGAACAAGCATAGAGACTTGGATGAAATGATGGATCTATCCCAATCAAGGAAGAAGTAAAAATAGGTAGGCTACCTCAATAACATTCCTTAACAACCTAAATGGCCCAACAAATTAGGGAGATAGCTTACTTCCTTTTTCAAACCTCTTAAACCCACATCATGGAAAAAACATCAATAACACATAGTCCTAAACCTCAAACTCTGAGTACCTCTTCCCAAGATCGACATAAGACTTTTTACAATACTGTACATCTTTCATATTCTCTTGAACCAACTGAAACTTCTCTATTGTTCTCTACACCACATCGGGTCCAAGAACTGTTGTATTACTGTCCTCTATCGCACACAATGTAGAACGACAAAGCTTCCCATAAAAATCCTCAAATAGTACCATGCCAATGGAGGAGTGATAGATATTATTATATGAAAACAATGCAAGGGAAGGTGTTATTAAAATGATCCCATGAATATCAATATGTAAGCCCACAACAAATCTTGTAGTGTCAGGATAGTATATTCTATATTTACATGTGTCTGCGGGTGCTAAGCAGTGATGAGGTGAAAATAGGTACCAAAAGTATACTAAAATCCCATCCATACTAATGAGGTAAAGCATGTATAACAACCCTGATATTTATTTCACACATAAACATAATCTATTACATAAAATATTTACATGATAAAATATAGAATATCGATAGGTCTAGAGTCTTAGGGGCTTACAAAAATTACATAACAACATAGAACATAAAACTCTACATCTTTATTGAAAAAATATTTTACATGACCATAATATTCATTTGTACTTTGCGTTTAATGGGATAACATGAAGCCATAAATAAGAAAAGACACATCTATAAAGCCCAGTAAGGGAGTAAAAAAGGTATAACATGAAGAATACAATATATGTTAGGAAATAGGCATATTCATGGAGCATATAACATGATTATCATAACACAAAAATGTGGCATCAACATTTAACATGATATTAGCATGATCCAGGGATCATTGCATGTGGACCATGAGTAAACCATCATTGAACTTGAATTAGTGTGAGAATACCCCCATTTAACTTGATGTATCATGATACTAATCTTTACCCAATGCATTGGAGCACTATTAGGGCACACCCTTTTTAAGTATTTAATTTCATGCATAAGACTGCCACATGGATCATACAACATGGAATAATTAAACATCATCATTTATTCCACAATAAATGAATGTGGAATATATAAAAGAAAATATATAATAAAAAATTAACAGTTTATAAAGTTGAATACACTTGATTGAGAAATGGGTATGATATTCACTATATAATGACTTTGGCATGGAAAATTGTGGTGAAATTTCGACAGCATAACAGCGTGACATAAGAATTATTAAAAATGGTTGATTTTATAGAAAGGGGCATATAATCATATGTACATCAAATTGAAATTAAGTGGGTTATATAGATACATTTCCCAAGCCTGCGGGTACCTGATGGTCCGCCTTCACTTGCTGACTAGTGAGGCACCGAGAAACAAACTCTACAACTTCTTTTTTCATTCCTGACCACCAGTTCTATCATCAGAGATCCTGGTACATCTTCGCCACTCCTGGATGTACCTCTAGAGGGGATGCGTGTAACTTCCTCAACACTTCCTCCTGAAGTGACACTGGTACCATAGTATGTCCTCTAAAGAGAATGACATGCACCCCGCCTTTAAAAAATCCATCAGGTGCCTGCCATGTGGATATCTGAGCATGCCGAGTATCGCAGTCAGTGTCCCTACGCTGCGCCTCCCTGACTCGCTGAAGAAGTGGGGGAGTGACTATAAGATACTGAAGGAAAGATAATCCTTCTCCATCCACAAAGGATATCTGCAAAGTATCTAGCTACTCTGTTGCCTCGCCTATCAACCGTATACCAGATCTCATGTTGAGTGTATCTTTGACAACGTTTATCTTCCCAGGAGTATATACTATCTCTAAGTCATAGTCCTAGAGGAACTCAAGACAACTTCGTTGTCTTAGGTTCAGGTCCTTCTGAGAGAAGATATACCTGAGACTCTTGTGATCAGATTACATAGTAAAATGCTCACCCATCAGATAGAGTTTCCATATATTCATGGTGAAGAACACTGCTGCTAACTCAAGGTCATGGGTAGCATAGTTCTGCTCATGTTGTCTCAGCTTCCAAGAACCATATGTGATCAGTTCTCCCTCATAAATCAGGACACTTTGGAGTATGGTCCCTAATGCATCACAGTAGACTACATACCATATGCCCTCCCCTCGAAGCCCCAAGACGGGGGCACTAGTCAGCCTCTCCCTCATCTTCTGAAAACTCCGCTGGTATTTATTCGACCAAACAAAGGGTTTCCCCTTCTTTCTCAAGGCTGATAGTGGTGCTGCAATTCTAGAGAAGTCTGGCAGAAACCTATGGTAGTATCTAACCAAACCCGGAAAACTCTGTACCTCCATCACACTTCTGGGTGGCTCCCAAGAAAGTACCGCCTCAATTTTCGCTCGATCTACAGCAACTCCAACCACTGAGATGACATGTCCCAGAAAGTGAACATCTCAGATCCCGAACTAGAACTTCGAGAGCTTACCATAACGCTGGTTCTCTCAAAGTGTGTCTACTAATACCCGCAAATGATAGGAATGATCCTACACAGTAGTCGAGCAGATCAGAATGTCATCGATGGACACTACTAGAAAGAGATCATGGAATGGTTGAAAGATCCTATTCATGAGTCCCATGATCACTGTTGGAGTTTTGGTTACACCGAATGGCATAACCAATAACATGTAGAGGTCGTACCCACATCTAAAAGTCATCTTCTGCACATCCTCATCTTGTACTCTGAGCTGATTATTTCCTAATCTGAGGTCTATCTTTGAGAAACACTGTGCTATCTTCAACTGATCAAAGAGGTGGTCAATCCTCGATAGTTGGTACTTGTTCTTCACAGTCACTTGGTTTAGTCGCGGGTAGTTGACACAAATCCTGAAGCTCCCATCCTCCTTCTTATAGAATAGAATCAGGGCTACCAAAGGTGAAACACTGGGCCAGATGAATCCCATCCCCTGCAAGTCCTAATGTTGTACCCTCATCTTGAAAAGCTCTACAGGATCCATCCGATATGACGGTGTAGATATCGGTGTCGTCCCTGGGTACAAGTCAATGTAAATGTCCACCTCTCTACTTAGAGGTATACCTAGGACATCATCATGGAAAACATCTGCATACTGATCCACTACTATAGGATAACTTAGACTCTCCAATTCAACTGCTCCATGGGTAAGGGTAGCCAACTGATGAGTAATCGACTACACCCTCCTTCGGGTAAGTCTATCGTGCGGTGAAAAGGCTCCCTTCTCACCAGTGAATGAAAACCTAGTACCATCTGCACGGACACACCACAAAATGAACCTAATACAGTCAATCAGTGCATGGGCTGTAGATTCCCAGTCCATACCCATGATGACATCGTAATGCCTCCATACTGCTACTAGGAGAACCCAGCTAAAGCTCTCGCCACCTAGAGTGAGATCACACTGCCAGCACCAGTGCGTAATCATCAAATCTAATCCCGTAGGAATCCCTACCCATAAGGATCAAGCCAATGACTCCGTTGAAATCTATGAGCTATGAACGAGGGTGGTGGAAATAAAAGAATGGCTGGCACCTGTGTCTATAAGAACTATGACTAAGGTGGAGTAGACACAGATCATACCTCGTATCATCTCCGGAGCGCTATGATCGTAAGCCTCAACTACCTGGAGTTGAGCTCTCCACTATCCTCCTACTCCATGTGGTCAGGATGGACCTCTCGGTGGTGGGGACAGTAACAACTCGAATCATCACCCACAATCAGATCACATCTCCAAGGTGCTCCCCACTATGTAATCTGATCACATCTCCAAGGTGCTCCCCACTATGGGTCTGCCGCGTCACCATGGCTCTCCCCATTGGGCCAGTCGAGTCACTCCGAGTCGAAACGGTCAGCAGTCGTCAACTCTCATCCAGCTACTAGGTTCCCTCACAATGCTCGCTCGTCTCTAGGAGGATCCGCTCCACAAGCTACTGCTCGATACTACAAATTCCAATAAGTCCCAAGAAGAAGTATCTCAAAGTTCCACCACATCATAGGGCTCTCAACATAAGAGAAGACATGTCAATCGGACGCCCGGTCTGTGATTTATTAGCCTTCTAGTCCCGGGGGCCAGTTGGATTGGTGCTCGATCCAACCTGACCATTCCCCATCTCAATCCAAAACTCATTGGAATATAATCAAAGGGACAGTCTCACTCCAATATTTATAGTGCTACTAACCATTTTTTAGAAGGATGACTGTTGCCAAAGTAATGGCCACGATAAGGTAAAAAGGGGCATAGTGGGCCCAGGTATGGTCCGACCTGGTCAGGACGACCTGGCCCGAACCCGCCTGACCCCCTTGGTCTGGCCCGAACTGCAGTGTGGCCCAACCCATTGGATCGGTTCGGCCCGTTAGGTCTGGACCGACTGGCCACAAGGGGCCGCGGAGGGCCGCGGGTGGCCGTGAGGGCAAGATGGCTTGAGGCCGCGGGGCGACTCAGAGGGCTGGCGGGAAACACAAGATGAGGTACTCAGAGGGGTGTGGGCATCCCAATCAGGGGCGGCTCGGAAGGACGCGGGCGCTGCGACTCGGGGTGCAGGGCCTATTTTGTAGAGAGGCCGGAGTGTCGTGGGGCTGCCTTGGGCTGGTCTGGCCGGGAGGCTGGAGCGCCGCTGGGGGCGTGGGGCCAGTTCGTCCGGGAGGTCGGAGGGCCATGGGATAGCTTAGCCGAGGAACAGAGCCGGGGCGCGTGGTTGGTTTGGCCAAGAGATCGATGCGCCACGGGGCATCAAGAGTCGTAGAGGCCACGGGTGGTGGCGTCGTTGCCTTCATCACCTTCGTCGCCTTTTTCACCTTCCTCCATTTCGAAGAGTACACAAAAGAAGAACAGTGGAGGGTTTGGGCCGTGTTTTTTTGGCCCGTACCATCCACATTTAGATTTATAGCAAGTGGTTCACAATTCCTTCTTGAATTACAAAGAATTATCAAGAATCGTAGAGAGAAGAATATAAATCTACCACCCTACAACTTCCTACAAATAATCAAACACAATTAAACCCCTACCTCTTTCTCTTGATGATTTTGGCGCAAGAAGGTGGTATGGTCGTCGATTTTTCATAGATGAGGATGTACCACGTTGGGAGAAGTCCTGAGGAAGTAGGTCAAAGGAGGTTGGTGTTCTTCGTTGGCGGAGTGTTCTTCGTTGGAGAGCTTTGTCCCAATTTCTCACAATCCTCCTTTGCCAATACTTTTCCAACAAATAAATATCCAAAAAAATAAAATATTTTTATCTATTTAATTTGTTGTTAATTAGTTGTCTTAATTAATTTGAAACAATTAATGGGTTGGGTTGGCACAAAATTCAAAAAAGAGGATACCAAGGGTTTGCACAATTTATTTAAGGAGGGTTGGCACAATTAAATGTTGGAGGAGTTGAAGAGGATCTCCCTCATTTATTGTGGGAGTTGAGAGGTTTAGGACTCGGGTTGTTCCCACCACCATAACCTCTCATGGGAGGTTAGGTTAGTGTGGTCCCCACCACCATAACCTCTCACAGGAGGTTGTGGTCTGGTGGTCCCCACAACTCAACTTCCAATTGGAGGTTTTAACAAACAAAATATAATAAAATGTGTGTTTATTTTATTTTATTATTTCCATGAAAAAAACCATAAATTATCTTTAACCCTCAACCAATTTCCATCGAGGTGAAAGTCTCCTTAAGAGAATACCGGCGCTGCGAGTTCAACAGTGCCCTCAAATTTTAATTCCGAGCACCAGTTCAAAAAGGTTGAAAAACTGGCTCCCACGTTTACTGAACGTACATGAAAAAAGTTCCGGAATTAATTCCGGGAACAGTGGGCCTCAGAATCATGTGCCGTGAATTTTTGCGGACTTGTAAAATTCCCATTTAATTAAAAAAAATTACATGGAAATTCTTGGTCTTTACACTATGCATCACATCATCTATCTAAATCATCAACTCTCTTATCTCAGAAAGCACAATTCAGTTGAGAGCCATCAAAATTGGAGAAGCACAAGGCTTCAAGTCTATCCCAAACTCAACATAGCGTCGAAGGGGTAGTCTAATAAAATTCTTATAGAAAACATCAAATAATTACCTAAAAATATTGGGAGCCTCCTCTATCCTCATGTATACTAATTCCATAAAAAACTCAACCACCAATGATAGAAGGGGTTCTGAATGATGACCGCCCACCTGGTAACTCTTCTCTCCAACAAAAAACAAATGCCTACTATCTATATATATGTGGAAAAACTCTCATTTGGAAGCAATAAATAACATCATGCACATAATACAAAAGTGTATGTCGAGGATGACATCGTATGGATTCATCCATTGTAATATAAGGTCCATACATGACTTATTATTCCCTATCATCTGTGCACATCCCTGATACACATCAAACAAGCTGGTCTGGCCTCTTATTTGCGTAGTCAACACCAGGGGCATGAAAAGCCTATATATAACATCTTCTAGAGAATAGAAATGAGTGGGTTAAAAAAATTAGTCTGAAGTTCATGTAACAAAAAATGAAACAACATTGGTAAATGATAATCATAGCATACCTAGAATGATCTCTGGCCCATCTAGTATTGTTACCACCACTGACTGCAACTATCCACCCCTAACTCCTCTGCCCCTCTTTTGATGACCACCACTAGGGCCACGCGGAATTCAAGGTCCCTTAGGATGCGGTATATACTAATGTCAGCCTCTACCTTCCCCATCCACACTGACTGGAGCATAAGACCTCTACCCCTGCTGGTGGACCGACTTAACTGGTAACAGCTATTGCGGTTGGTGCTGAACTTGACCACCAATACCAATATGGTCTCAATCATCCACTAGTCACTAATCATTATAATGTCCACGAAACCTATAGAAGAAACACGCTAGTCCAATATCCCATGGATGAGTATAGAATACACTAGCCCCATGTAGCTGGAAGGGAAGTTGATTAGTTTGACCCCCGGTTAGCAGAAACCTCAAAGGCCCTAACACCTAAGACCTACCACTGAAAACTATAACCCTCAAGGAACCATGATGGTTACCATGTCATAGTAAGAGTACTAAAAATTTTATATACTTTATCACTTCTAAATTCCTTTGAATATCTAGATACATTGTAAATGTAAAACGAGTAACTTCATACTAGATCGAAGGATGAAGTGCCTCCTCAAGACACCTCCCTTAGGAATCCTCATTTGGGAAAATATTGTGGGAAACTTGTAGAAGGTCTGACAGAGAAAATGTATGTGAATATTTTTAATATAATAATAATGAATTGTTGATGTTTTTAAATGATAAAACCCATGTATTTAAATGTTTTAATAAAATAATGGGCAATTTGGATTATAGAATATAAATGAGATAAATTGTGAAAAATTATTATTTCTGGATTTTGATAGATTTTTACGTCAAGGGTATTTTGGTCATTTCCCAAAATATATAAATATAAATTGATTAATTCGTTTCGTTTAGAATATTTATTTTATTCCATTAATTTTTGTCTTATGGAACATGGGATTAATCGATCATCTAGAGGCCGTAAAATATCAATGAAGTTGTAGATTTTTTCAGGCGGACAACATGGACCCCACCACCGTAATAAACATCCATTTCGACCTAAATGCCTAAAATTGAAGTGATTCTGCCTAGGATAACACAAGTACGCATAGTAGTGCCTATAAAATTAATTTTATTGAGTTTTGAAGTCATTAAGGTTGCCATTTGAGGTTATACTTTTAGAGGAAGCTTCTTGGAACCTTCATCCAGAAAAAAAATCCTCCAACACCAAAATTATAACTCCTACAAATGGTGGCCAAATGAGCTGAAATATAGAGGGTGAAAAAAAATTAATGAACAAATTTCAGGAAATAGTATAGGTATTATTATGAAAATTAATTTGTCAAAAACGTAACCAATTGTGGAGAATAGAAATATGCCTATAAAAGGAGAGGAGCTCCTACCTATCAAATCATTCTAATCCTTCCCAAAACCATTTCGTGAACCTATGAGAGGAGGCCAAAGGGAAATTTAGGATTTTTATGATTATTTATTTTTATATTTTAGTTTTCATTTCCTTTGTAACACATGTTTATTTTTTATATTAATGTGTTTCCCATTTCCTTCTTCCACCACTTTTCTCTTCCAATCTTAATCTAATTTCAATCTCTCTTCCATCATTCAATCTTGATCTCTATGCACTTCACCATGGAAAGTGACTAACTCGAGGCTTGGACCCAGGGGATGTTTCACAGTGTTATTTATTATTTCACATCAATTAGAAATTGTTTTATTCTATTTATGGTGGAGACAGGAATATTTCATGGGTGTGACAGTCGTCCACCACGAAACTATTTCAAAATCCATTCCTTTATGTTGATTCATTCATTATACCTATTTTATCAAAAGAAATTCCTTCATACTGTGGAGTTGGGGTTTCCATAAGGGTTGAAATGGAATACGTTGGAGCCGAGTAATTTTGGTATAACATTCAAGGTTGAGGTGTTATCCAAGTTGACTATTAGAGTAGGTTTTGTTTAGTTTGATAGAGGAATGATAAAATCAGACACACTTAATAAAAGGGAATTAATTCATTAATGAGGTTTAATAAAATGAATTATCAAATTAAATTTAAACAATAAATAATGAATGAATGAACCTGTGTTATCCAAACACAAGACCAAGACCTTTCTTCCCTGATTTCATTCTATTTTCATCTAGATTTAAATTCTACATGTCATTATTTTAATAGCATATTTTCCAAAACCCTCAATAACATTGTTTTCAATAATTATTAAATATACCAAAAATAAATAGATTAGGTGAATTATAATTTGTGATTGAACCGAATGCAACGCTTCTCAAGTGAGGTGACCCTGGTTAGCCTCTATGATACACTAGGAAAACATAGAAATTTGATTTTTCCATGCCCTGCGACAGGAGTGCGTAATGGACCTTGAACTTGATCCCATGATCTAGCACAAACATTATTCCTTACTGAAGGGAGAGTAGATCCTTCCTCTTCACAACCTTCATGGTTGATGAATGGAACTCTACATAGAACACCGTCTGGCAGTTATCTAATGAAACATATTACTCCTTCCATTCACCAAGGTATAGTGTTCACCACATATGAACAAAGTATCCATATAAATAAATTCCACGGGGACTCAATATTGTGACGGGTCTTGGATAAAACTAAAAGTTATCTCTAACTCCACTAGCCATCCATCTCTACCCACATCTGAATCTATACCCTCATACTTTCCCTAAAACTTATGATAAAAATATCGCAACTACCTCTTCAATTGATCATCATCCTCAACCATATCAACTATCTATTGATCAACCAGGTCAACCTGATTAACCTCCACTACCAGATCCACATGTGGACAATGATCGGGAGATGTAGATGGAATAAAAACAAGGATGTCCTAATCCTAGTATTAGGGATTTTAATATGATATATTTTAATTAACGTTAATCAATTATATTCATTTTATCCATTCCAACCTTCCCAAAACAACCCATTTCAGACACGAACAAAAGAAATCATGATTCATGTACCTCTCCTAGTTATAGAACCTATATGCAGTACCTTCTCACTTGGCCATTAAATAATCTTAGGGTCCACACACAGGATCACAAGGGGCCCAAAATGCCATGTCATGGCCGGTATCCCTAGCCTATTTCATGGACTATGTTCAAATAGAGCTGTTACCATACCAAACCATGCATTTCTCACTATACCTATCTCTAAACTCCACCTTATCTTTCAACCATCAGCCTCTGACACTACTCTTCCATGACCCCATGCAACCAAATATGGCACGATGAATGGAGAGAGATAAATTCCACCATGTCTGTCCTCTAGTAGGACCCGGGTTGGCGACTCACACTGAGGGTATAAAAATACCAAATCTTTGGAGGCATTTCCATTTATAAAAAAACAATATAAAGAAATTGCATGAATTAACCATAATCAACCCCATGAAATATATAAAAGGAATCTAAAAACCATCCAATTATTCATGTAAAAAACAAAAAACTATACCGAAAAAATATTTATGAAGTAAATACGCAAAATAAAATCTAGAGAAGCAAGACAACCACTATCCAAGGGAATGGATAGTAAGGTCCATTAGAGTATGATAATTCCTCCTTGAATCCTGAAAACAATTTTATGTAGATAGGGTGAGCATGTATGTATACACAATAGGGAAATCCAAATTCTCTCTTGCACATGTGAAAAGATAAAACTAATGCACCCATGTGAATGTAGTAGAACCAAATGGAACCTAGACATGTATACCAACCGAAACCTGAACCTCCCCAAGGCATGCTCACCAAATAACACAACCATGTATATAATATAATATAAATCGCATTGATGATATGATACCCTACACTACTTTACCACTAATTTTCCACTCTCACACCCCAACGTCGTACATCCCGACACTCCCACCCCTTACGAATAACATCACCTCACATCACAATCTTCTCGCACATACTTGAGACATCACAACACATCATATCCGATATGCACACACACGGTCTATCACAATCACATCACATCATAACTTCACAACTACACTTTTGACTTCTACCCATCGTAGCCCTTACATGTCCTTGTTATCTCTTAGAAGAGGGAGAAGGGAAGAGAGGGTACGAAACTACCCATCCTCCCATAAGGTGGTTGTTAAAAACACCCCCCACATGACTAGGAATGTGTCGACACATAGTGCTTGACGAGGGTGGGTTGCGTATATAAATCTCAAGAACTTACAGGGAATATACATATTGATAAAAATCATAGAATCACCATCCTAATGGTTCATTACTATGGTACAATACATTTAACATAAAAATGCACTTTCTCTAAATAATCTAAATGGAAATCACCCATATGAATTGAAAAACAAGAGTTCATATTTCAATTTTTGATTATCATTAATCAGTTTTCCATAATCTATGTAACCAATATGTTCCATTAAAACGTTAACATTTACTTAGCATGCAACAAATAGCATAATAATTATTCATTAATAATTCCTAATATTATTCATTTCACCATCCCTAACTAATTGGGTGGATAAGAAAGTATAGCACACAACAAGAAACAAAATATAGGAAGCCAAATAGCTAAATCCAATTCCACCCTCCTCTATAGCCCCACTGCACAACCACATAGTAACAACCATAACAACCTCACTACACCACCACACCATAACAACAATCACATACCCACTACAAAACCATATATAATCCATTACCCCCACACAAAACACATCTTATACAACAACACAAAACAATTCCAGATTTAGAAAAAGGGTATGAAATTAAATTTCACTTCCTTAATTCAGGGTGTTATAACCAAATCCATTAGATCTTAGGGTATCCAATCCATTAACTGAATATAAATATTTATCCAATTATTTTAGATGAAACCAAAAATAAAAAAATTGAGGTTTAAAATATAAAGTTATTACTATAAAATCAAGCCACCAGCATTCCGGAAATTTATTAAGGAATTACACCCATACAAACATAGTATCAAATAAAATCAACAAAATCATTAAAAAGATGGATGATAATACATCACATTAATAAGAACCATTAAATTCCATTTAAACTGATTTATTATCAATGTTAATTTAGATGAAACCCTTTTCATACGAGGTAAAAACAATAAACCCATCCTGATGATACAAATAAATAGAAATAAATGAAAAACCTACTTAGAATAAAGAATATTTTTCAGAAACTTACTACCCCAAAATAGGGGAACACATAAAAGAGATAAATTCTTCAAGGGTGCTCGAACCGACTACATACACATGTTCTATGACCCACATGGAATCTTCTTAAGAAAATGTAACCATGATGGATAGAATGAAAAAATCATATTTAAATGGAATAAGATCGATATTAGTGGGGAATTTAATACGGTTTTCACTAACCATTAATGGAGGATCGCCTTTTTCCATGTGGTTTTCAAATTTAAGAGGTATATAGATTTTTTAAAATTAAATATATGATCAATATCATTTTAAATGAATTTAAAAATAATTAATTTAGGCATTAAATTGATTTTTCTTTATAAAAGATGTTATATTTGAAATTCTATAATTTTTTTAGAAAACTGGAAAATTCATGGATATTTGAAAAACTATTGAAATGACACACTGATGGAATGACTCTCCATTGTAAAAATGGAAATTTGAAAAACTATTAGAATGAATCACCATTAGAATGAGTCACCATTGGAAAAATGGAAATTTGGAAAATTGTTAGAATGACCCACCATTAGAATAACTCATCATTGGAAAAAAAGAAATTTGGAAAATTGTTTGAATGAATCTCTATTGTAATGACTCCCCATTGGAAAACATGAAATTTGGAAAACTGTTAGAAATAATCATCGATGGAATGACTCGGCATTGAAAAACTAGAATATTGAAAAACTTTTGGAATGAATTTCCATTTGAATGACTCACTGTTGGAAAATATGAAATTTGGAAAATTGTTGGAATTACTCACTATTAGAAAAACTCACCATTAAAAAACTAGAAATTTGGAAAACTATTACAATGAATCACTATAGGAATGACCCACCATTGGAAAGATTGATATTTGGAAAACTATTAAAATAACTCAGTGTTGGGAAACTAGAAATTTGGAAAACTATTAGATTGACTCATAATTAGAATGAATCTCTATTTAAAAATAAGAAAGTTAGAAAACTGTTAGAATGAATCAACATTGGAATGACTCACTGTTAGAGAATTGAAAAATTGGAAATTTTTTTAAATGTCCCAACATTTGAATGAATCACTATTAGAAAACATAAAATTTGGAAAAATTTTGTAATTAATTTCTATTGGAATTACTCACCATTGGAAAAATTAAAATTTGGAAAACTTTTGGAATGACTCTCCATCGGAGATCTAGACATTTGGGAAATTGTTGGAATGACTCACCATTGGAATGAATCACTATTGGAAAAACCGAAATTTAGAAAATTGTTGGAATGTCTCAAATGTCCCAAAAACTCCCTGGATCCCCCCAAACACCTCAATTATTAGATTTTTTGTTATTTAATGGTCTAGAATGTTTTGGACATTAGATATGAGCCCAATACCTTGTGTTATTTTGTGGTTTCCATTCTCTATTTTCTATATGATTTTCTCTTAGTACCAAATTTTTTTATAAAATATATTGTTTTCCCCATAAGGTGGCGTGTTATATTGTTCTGACAAAAAAATAGGGAAGACATAATTCCTAATAAAGGAACATTTTACTACGATGCGATTAAACCGGTGCAGATGAGTCGGTGCAGCCTAGAGTGGTTAGTATCTTGAGATCGATTATGGAATTACCTAATACTTATGTACAAGGATTTACATTTGTTTATTACTTTATGGAGTTTGGTATATAAGGTTTGGATTAGGGAAGTGTTTCAGGTGTAAAGATATCATTGGAAGGTATCTCAAGGGATGGTTGTTTGGGGCCTTTATCTCCTTCCATTTGGGTTGGTTTTGGATTCTCGGGGAGAGAATAGTTCGAGGGGTATCTAATGTAATGGAACAAGCCTTATGGACTCTTACTTTACCAAAAATCTAATAATTGAGGTGTGTAAGGGAAAATATGGTCTATTTTTGGGACATTTGTGACATTCCAACAATTTTCTAAATTTATAGTTTTCGAACAGTGAGTCACTCTAATGATGAGTTATTCCAATAGTTTTCTAAATTTATAGTTTTCCAATAGAAATTCATTCCAAATGTGAGTCACTCTAATAGTTTTAAAATGGTGAATCATTCTAATGGTAATTCATTGAAATAGTTTTCCAAATTTCTAGTTTTCAAATGGTGATTGATTCTAATGGTGAGTCATTCCAAGAGTTTCATATTTCTAGTTTTCTAATGTTGATTCATTCTAACAGCGATTCATTCCAAATTTTTTCAAAATTTCCATTTTTCCAACGATGATTCATTCTAATAATGATTCATTCCAACCATTTTCCAAATTTATAGTTCTCTAATGGTGATTCTTTAAAATTGTGCGTCATTCCATCTGTTTTCAAAATTTCCAAAATCAGCATGTTTACCACGAAAATTACAGAATTTACCTCTTAACATCATTTATAATGAAAAATGAGTTTAATAACTAAATTAAGAAGTTTTAAAGCCATTACAAATGATATTAATCATACACATAAATTCGAAAATTTATAGAGAACTTCTTAAATTCCTAAATCATCTGGATTAATGGAATCCACAGTTAAAGGAAAGTTAAAACCATATCCTATTCCACACTAATATGAAATCTATTCCTTCTAAAGTCTATTTCTTTAATTCTTTCCGTTGGTAATACATTCTCTTGATATTATTCCTTGGGAGTAATACAACTAGTGAATGCATTTGGTTTGAGTCCCTCTAAAGAAGTTCCTTCTTATAGGCACACCCTTGTTTTGGTGTAGCATGTTTCGGGAAAAAAATTATTTATTCCAAGTAGGTGTTTCCTACACATATCCTTACGTATACTATTATAGATGAGTTAATTATTGTCTTCAATTATGAAAATGGTTTCTTCCTAATTATGAAAGATAATGAACAAATTTTAATTTAATTTAATGGGTATGGGAATCTGAAGTATTTTCTTATAGATTTTTATTGGTTTGATTTGATTTGTTTCGATATTATGTTTTTATGGGTGTAATTGCTTGATGGACATCATGTTTTCCAGTGGCTTGGATTTGTTTTTGGAAAAATTATTTTTTAAAACTATATTTTTTTGTTGTTTGGTTTCATCATGAATAACAATCTAACCATTTATATTTTATTAATGGAATGGATTTCCTAGGATCTAATGGCTAGCATGATAACACACTTAATTAAGGATGTCAAATTGAAAAATAGACCCCTCAATAAATATGAAAAAGTATTGTACTGGGGGATGTGTTGTGTTGTGTGTGGGGTCAGTGGATGAGATATGGTTGTGCTATCATGACCCATCCCTAGGGACCCATGCCATGACTACCCCAAGCCCATCTCCAATAGGCCAGGGGATGGTGACAAGCCCTGAGTTCTCATATCCCAAAAATGTGAATCATTTTTCTATGTACCGATACATGCTCACCCGTCTCCTAGCCCAGAATGATGAAATTTAAAAACACTAAGTAAAAAAACATGAATTATACTAAGATACCAACAAAAAAGTACGATAGTAGGAAAACATGAACGTCAACAGGGCAAGATTACAATCCCACCTAAAGTAAAGTCTTTCAAGGAGAATGCATGAGTTCCTGAAACTCATCTCTAGAAATCCCTACTTGAAGGGTAAGTATAGAAATAGATGTATGAAGTCACTGAATCAATCCTTGTCTGTCTGTCCTCTCTATGAGAACAGCCCATCCTGGGTCCACCATGTACTCCATCCAAGCATCGATCATCTATACAAGACACAACACGTGCTGTCATAACCCATGTAGGGATGATTAAAACAATAATCAATATAGACCTAAAAACAAAAAAAGTATCACCACTAAGAAATACATGATGTACACCACAGAGAAGACACACTAAGTACAACAAAAAGTAAACAAATAAAGTACACCACAAAGGAAACACACGAAATACTATCATTATGGTATTCTCACACATGTATAAGTTGAATACATGAAATAAAGGCATTTCAGTTGGAGTCCATAGATCTCCCAATATTTTTGACACTAGAAGAGTCAATGGTGAACATAGCATTGATGTTGCACAGAGAATCATTGGAACATGGGGCATTGATGGTACATAGAGCATGAATGGCGCACAGAGCATTGATGATACACAGGGCATCGATGGCACCTAGAGCATCGATGGTGCCCCAAATATTGATGGCGCATGGAGCGTTAGTGGCATATGGAGATTCTATGGGTCATGCATCCATATAGTCACGTATTCACCAAGATCACATAGTCACAAAGATCACATAGTCAAAACTAGTCACATGATTTCCACTTGCAACGCACTCGTTCTAGGAGAATCTATACCTATATCCATTAGATCATCAACCAAAATCTATAAAAACTCACTCGGTCTATCTCAGAGGGTAATTATTATCTCAAGGGTCCCAACTCCACAAATTGATCATCAAATAGACCCACAGTTTGAATGATATGTTCAATTTAGGAAAAAGGGCCAGGTCCGATCCGGGTTCGACCAAACCCTGTCCGGACGGCCAGACCCTGTTGGTCTGGGCCAGCCTAATGGGGTGCCAAAGTGGCCTAGTTCTCCAACACAACCTATATTGTACAGTTTGGTTTTACTCGACTGGTTGTGGCCTGCCCTGGTTGCATCCCTTTAGTCAACGTGGTCACCCGATCACATGCCCAACAGACTCCCTCAGTCAACATGGTGTCGGACCACATTTCACATAGTTGGCCTGCCTCATCCACCTGGTCCCGTGGCCACAGCGCCACCGAGTCCTCCATATGACATGGCTCTGGGATGCGTCTAATCTGCCAGTGCCGCACCCACCTACCATGACCCCTGTTTACTGGCTTTGACACCTAGTCGCTGCTCACAACCTCCACCATTGTGGGTGTCCTCCAATGTGTCACTTCTCGGACGGCATCTTGCCACCTCTATCGACCACCCTACCAGTGGCATGTTCCTGTCATGTTGTGCCTGGTCCAGCCTCCCATGTGGGGCTGGTGATGCCTCTACTATCGGCCACCCTGCCAGCAGCCTTGCCCTGCCATGCTCCATATGAACTAGCTAGAGCCAGTGCTTCTGGCCGCCACCTAGTGTTGCCGCAGCCTTGCACTACTACTGGATCAGATCATAGGTCTCTGAATTGTTTTCCATATATCAAAGGTTCAATGATCACTTTTATTATAAATCAAGAGGAACTAATATTTAAGAGACTGGGGTAATAGAAAAATAACATGAACACCACAATTGAAGGATCATGGCCTTGTTTGTGTCGGCCATGATTTGTTCATGATAGAAAGATTAATGATGAACAACCAACTAATATTCACAAAGATCTATCATCCCTTTAATCCTTGCAATAAAACCATCATATAAGAATTATCAAATAGTGGATAAACCTCTTCATGGGTTGGTCTGTGTTCATTGTTGAATCTAAGAAGGGGAAATAAATCATGAAGAGATCGACACCCTACCTCGAGGTTGGATCAGTTGTTGTTGAAGAACAAGGTTCCATGTTTTCATCGATCCATGATCTAGCGACGTTATTCATCTGCCACTTCGATTAGATTCACAAAAACATAGGGAGAGCCTTTTTATCTCAATATTCGGGAAACTTAAGGGTTATGGAGATAACCCTGGACTTTTGAAGAAGGATTGATTTAAAAAATAATCTCCACTGTGTCAAATGAAATATTTTTCATTAAAATATTTTAATGATGTTTACATCAAAAATGTAACTTTCACCCTTGAACCACACCAGTCAAGCCTCTAATCCTCATGTAGTCTTAGTGCCTGGTCTCATAATTTTTCCAAATAATTTATAAAAAAATTTCATGAAAATCTGGGTCATTACATTCTCTCCACCTTAGGGATTTACATTCCCCAAATCCAATATAAATGGTTATTCAACAAAAATATGAGGATACTGAGCATGAATCTATGTCTCCCACTCCCATGTTCCCTCATGGAGATTCATATATTGACATTGAATGTGCACCATAGGAATTGACCGCCCATGTATTACATAGTCTGGTCAATCTATGGTCTTGACGGAGTAGTCCACAAAATTCACCCCATAATCAATGTCTAGCTCACCCCAGTCGATGACATGTTATAGATCATGCACTCACTTCCTCATCTGTGTCACGTGGAATACATCATGCACCTAGTACGACTGCTAGAGTAGAGATAGGAGGTACACCACCTCACTATTTCTACTCAAAATTTGAAAAGGGCTGATGTATCTAGAAGATAACTTGTTGCCTTTGACTAATCTATGTAATCCCCATTGAGGTGAGACCCAAAAGAACATGTGGTCTCCCTCCTCAATCTCCATAGGCCTTTTTTTACTATCAGAATATTATTTTTGTTTGCTTTGTGCTGTCCTCATCTACACCTAGATCATCTACACCTTCTCATTGTTAGCCCGTACCAACTCTGGACCATTGAGTGCTTACTCTCTTCAGTCTTTACAACATAGTGCAACATGCATGGTTTCCCATACAAGGCCTCAAATGGTTCCATACCAATGGTGGAGTGATATATTTTTTTGTAAAAAAACTCTACCAAAGGAAAGTGGTCCAAACAACTATGGAAATATCTAGGATTCAAGCACGTAGCATGTCCTCAAGAACCTAAATGTTTCTCCCTATCTAGCCATCCTCATGGGAATGAAATGCTATGCTCAAGTGAAACTGAGTCCCAAATTCCTCCTACAATCCCATCCACAACCAGGATGTAATGTGAGCATCACGATCCGAGACTATCATCGATGGGACTCCTTGGGGTCAAACTATCTCCTAAATGTTCAGGAATCCCGAGATATCTTTTGAGCTCTTGTCACATATTAGTAGGATGTGGGATGACTTGGTGAGTCAGTCAATGATCACCGAAAAGGTATTGTGTCCCCAGGACATGTGTGGTAAAACCATCAAAAATTCAATCGATATCTCATCCCACATCCACTATGGAACCTAAAGAGGTTGGGTTAAGCCAGCTGGAACCTAGTTCTTGACCTTCACTTTATAATAAGTAAGGAATCTAGAAAAAAACATCGGCATCACCATTTTCATCCCAGACCACCAAAACTGATGTCGGAGGTCCAGATACATCTTTTCCACTCTTGGATGTACCGCCAAAGGTGGAGTATGGAAGTCCAACAAGACCTCCTCCCATAATGTAATGATCACTACTGTGTGACTTCTATAGAGAATGATGTGATCTCCAACTTTCAAATATCTATCAGGGGTATTCTATGGGGATATCTACACCCATATGGTCTCATAGTTGGTGTCTCTGAGCTGTGCCTCCCTAATTCACTGTAATAGTGGAGGGGTGATAACCATTGACTAGAGGTAAGATACTCATTCCCCATCGACAGAGGATATCTATTACATGCCCAACTACTTTAATGACTCACTCAGCAACTGCATGTTGGATCTCCTTACCAGATCTTCGACCACTATGTTCCCCTTCCTAGGAGTATAGAAAATCACAATGTCATAGTCCTGGAGGAACTCTAGCCATCATATTAGTCTCATGTTCAGATAATCCTGAGAGAATATAAACATGAGACTCTTGTGGTCAGAGTAGATAGTAAACTTCTCTCCCATCTGGTAGTGTCCCCACATATTCAATCCGATGATAACCGTGGCAATCTCAAGATCATGGGTTGTGTAGTTCTGATAATATTTACTCTACTAGTGGGCACCATAAGTCATCACCACATTCCCTTATATCAATACACTCTCGTGTCTAGTACATGAGGTATTATAGAACACTATGTACTCAACACCCTCCTCTATTAATCTCATAATGGGGGTGCTCGGTAATATTTACCTCAAATTTTGAAAGCACTGGTAGCACATATCTATCCACATTAATGGTTTCTCATTCCATATCAAGGTTTTCATGGATACTAATAATATGGTAATATCGGGTACAAATCTCCGATAGTACCCAGCCAACCCAAGGAAACATTTCTCCTTGGTGACATTACATGGTGGCTCCCAAGTAAGAACTACTTAAAATATTTCTGGATATACTACAACCCCATCCTCTGAAATGACATGTCCCAAAAAGTGAACCTCATGAATCTAGAACTGACACTTCTAGAGATTCCCACAAAGCTGGTTCTCACAAAGCAATTCCAGGACCATCCTCTATTGTATCGATTGTAAGATAGATATGATATTGATTGTAGTATCAAACTATGGTGTAGATACTAAATATACAAGAAAGGGGGGGGGGGTTAATTGTATACTTTAAAAATTCCTTAAGGAAATTTTGTATAAACAAAATTCTCAACACCTTTAAGTTCTACTAATATTCTTGATTCTGGAAAAGTGATTCTGAAAATGAAACATAACAAAAGTTTACGACAACGAAGACTATAACATAAAGTGTATAGAATCATATTTAATCATAGTAAAACTCTAAGGAAGTATAAGATATTTATAATTTCTTCAACAACCGAAATTACAGTGAAAAACAAATTTAAACACTAAAAGTAAAAAGTAGTAAATCTTTTAACCCAAAGAGAAGGGTATCCAACAACCTTGGATAAAGGTACCCTGATTTATACTTTCAAGAAAGTATGTCTTACCCAAACCTAGGTAAGACCTCATTCCAAAGATCGGTATTTGTCTTGCTATCCTCGAAAGCCCTCGATTTGTAAGGAAATAGGCACCTCTGACTTTACAACCCGAAGTCTTTGATTTGAAGGAAATCACACCTCCGCACAAAGCAATTCTGCACGAAGAAAAGTATGAACAAGCCATTCAAAATTTCTGCATGATGCCTGAGAGTTTATAAGATCCTCTCTCTCTATAAATCAATTCAACAGCATGTAACCAAGTTCTTCCAAAATTTCATGTACTGAGCTCGTTCAAATGATCTCCTATTTATAGGCCCGACTTCAACGATCAGCTCCATCCTTCAACGGTTATATTTTTCCTTGAATTTAGGAGGGACCTGTACATGTGTCACTAAAACAAAGGTAAGTTAGTAACTGAATGCATGAAATAGTTTTATAACCAAAACATGAGTAAATAAAAATATGGATTCTTAATGTAAATTCATTATTCAGAGTGTAAGAAAAAATGAAAGTTCAGAGTCTAACCAAAAACTATTTAGAGTCTATAATACATGTATATTCAGATTCTGTTTATCAGAATAATTCATTGTTATAATTCTATCGAATTCAGAGTCTAAATTCATAAGATTTCTGAGTCTAAACTTATAAAAGTTCAGAGTCTGAATTCATAAGAGTTCGGAGTTAGATCTTACAATGTTCGGAGTCTGAATTCAGATAACTCGGAGTCAAAACTCATAATGTTTGGAACATGAATTGAGATCCTGAAAAAAAAATTCTTTATATATAAGTTTATATATGATTCCAATGTTTTGGATACGAAACCGAATTTTATATTTACAAACAAAAAGATCAATGAAAAACATGGTAATGATAAATTTCTTTGGGGAAGGAAATTTTCCTTATGAAAGCAAAGCATAGGGTAAAATGAAAATTTCCTTAAGATAAGGTTTTTGTGATTTTCAAAACAAGAAGGAATGGTAAAGTCATAAGGAAGCCATATTGACTCAAAAATATCCTCAAACAAGAAGGAATGGAAAATTCATATGCAAAACCTTATTGACTCAACAATCTCCGCCTTTTTGGAAAGCACAAACATCCTTTTGAAAAAGTATATAAGGACTTAGGAAATATTTTTCTAGTTATTGAAAACAAAACTTATCTCCCTTAACTCACAGGAAATGATGAATACGACTAAATCCCCCTAAGGCTTTGGAACACTACGGATCATATTATATATTTCTAGAATAATATTTTTTATTATCTTGAATACAAAAATCATTGTAATGAAAACTCCCCCATAGATGAACACTCCCCCTTAGGGAGTCTTCTTCTTTACTTAGAATTATTTTTTCCTTTCCCCCCCATTGCGATTTTCAAACATAAATTTGAGGGAATGGAAAAGAAATTAATGTACCTAAACTTTTAGTACAAAAATTCCGAAAGAGAAGAAACCAAAAATTCATTATGATAGGAAAAATTTATACAAGGAAAAGAATACAACAAAAGATCAGATTTAAGCAAGATCATCCTTCCTTTTCCTTGGGAATAAGCTTCTTCAATATTGTTTTTTGATTCTTGAGCTCCTTGTGGTCTTCCTCTGCTCGCTTGAGAATCTGATCCTGATCCTTAGCTTTCTTATCTAAGGCTTTGATTCTATCATCCTGAGCCTTGAGAGCTTCTACCTGAGCCTTCAGGACTTCTTTTCGCTTGACAATATTTTCTTCAATCTCATTCCCAAGATCTTTTTCTCTCTTACATCTTTGAGTTACTGAATACAACTTTCAGTTCAAATAATTTTTCTCTTGAATCCGAGAATAATGTTCTAGAGTCATCTTTTCTTGAAAAATAGTTGTGAGATCCTTGATCTTACCATCTTCACTATCAAAAGCCTACTTGACACCATCGTGGAACTCATCATGTTCTCTCATTTATTCTACTATCTTCTTTATGAAGCTAACCATTTTATTACATGACCTTTTGTGTGCATCATAGTTAATTAAAAAATTATTGAAATCAACGTCAAGCTTTACACACTTATCCATCACCATGGATACTGAATCCGATTTCTGATTTAGTGTGTGTTGAATCATCTAGCATCTTGAGTCAATACTTGGAAAAATCTGAATGGTGCCAACAAGCATCTTCAATGATTGAACAACAAAATATTTTCCAAGAGATGATTATTCCAAATCTAAAACTTTTCTTGGTGAAGGATCTTTTTATAGCTCAGAAAGTTTCCTTTTTGAGGATCAACCTGCATCCTTCTTCCTTACAACGACATTAGTAGGTGTATCAACAACCACCTGTTTACCCTTATCAGTTTTCAGAATGGATTCCTCATTCAGAGATTTATGTTCACTGTCAGACTGCTGAACAATCTTATCTTCATCTATATTTTATTTCTCAGCTCTTACCTCAGCATCGACAGGGTGAATGAAGTATTGATTAAAACATTCTTCCTCAGAGAGATTATTCACTTCATCATCATCCTTTTCATCTAACCCAGGAGTAGAAATCTTTGAAGATTCGGCTTTAGAGGTTTGTATTGACAATTTCGCGAATGGAATTTTCTTCCCACGAATGTATTCCACTTTCTAAATCCAATCTCCGATGTCACCACTGCCTTCAGCTTCCTCTTCTTCTTCAATTAAATTTTCTACTTCTTTTTCTTCAACAATATTTTCATGGACTTTTTCCGGAGTGAGAAATATCTTACCCGGAGTCATAGGTAAAGCTTATACTAAGAAAGATTCTAGTACTGGAATGATCTCTCATGCTTTCTCGGTATCCATCAGAAGGGATTTCACTATCTCAGCTTCAGTCATATTCTTGATTAACTTCTTTTATTTAGTTTTCTTTTCAAGATCATCATCTGTCTTCTCTTTTAAGGATATTGCTTCAGTAGGATCGAAACCAAAACTTGGATCCCCTTATTTCCTTTTTTCCTTTGTCTTATCTCTACTTAGAAACTACCTCTTCTAGATTGTATTTTTTTCTTCTTAGGTTTTGGAGGTGCGGGTTGGGCTTCCTTATCTTTATGGGTTTTCTCTTCCTCTTTTTCTTCCTTCAACTTCCTCTTCTTTCCTGCATTTTTTGATTGTTTAGCCACTTCTTGTTTCTTCAAAACAGCTTCAGCTTCTTCCTCTAGCAAGTCATAATATTCTCTTGAGTCTTGGGAAAAACCAATGTTCATCCTCTTTCATGTATCATCCTTTACTAGCATGAAATTTCAATTCCTTGGCTTTGAACTTTAAGGAATGTTCAAGGATTCTAAGCACTGAACAATTAACTTGGAAAGAATGTATGGATACATGATTATCTAAGCCTTCAAGTTTCTAATATAATTATTCCCAATCATAATGAGAATATTCTTAACCAGATTCATCTTCCTCAGGATCAACAGAAAATCCAAAATATACATATCACTCTTATTCAAGGTGTCCTTGTCATCTTTTTTTGGAATTATAAAACCTTGAACCCATAATTTGAGAATCCGATAATTTGTATGAAGATGGGAAATCTTCGGAGTCTTTACCTCAGAAAGTCCAAGACATGACATAACCTTCTCCTTAATAGAAATTACTTTGACATCCGGCAACTTAGTGGAACAGAATTCAACATCCCCTACGTATGGAATACTAATCAAACTAGTTGCCATAGTATATTAAAGAGCATAGGTATTTCCATAGCTCTTGAAGGAAAACTTTTCTTTGCCATCTTCCTTTAAGAAACTGAATGATTCATAAAACTCCACAAGAAAATACGGATATACAAAATCTTGATCACCGAGCTTTGATATGGAAATTCTCTCCCATACAATGATCTTGATAATTTTGGAGATGATTGAATCATACTTGTTAAAGAATTTCAGATGCATCAACCTTTCCTTATATATACGCCACTCCGAAATTGGATTAACAGTAGACATATATTTCTGAGAGGATTCTTCTATAGACACTTGGAATTGAGAAAACTATGAGAAGTTCGGAACGTGCTTACGTAGAGAGGTAGAGATTCAGCATCTGAGAGCTTATAGACGGATGTGGGATAACCATCATGGGTGCTTTTTATAGGTGTTAGAAGCGATGATTCTTCTTCTAAACTCAATCCAATTGCTAAAACTTTTTCTGATCAGATCTGACGGTTGATATGATAGCCGCAAGGAAATTTTGAATCCGATATTTTGAGGTTTTTTTAATAAAAACATTCGGATTTAAGGAAAAGAGAATCCGAAAAAAATTTTTTTAAAAAAAATACCATAAAGTAAATGATGAATAAGAAAACTCAGGAAATGAAACATACCTTTCGTATTGCTAGGAATATTATTCGTATTGAGTTAAATTGTTTTGGAAGAACATTAGATTCCAAAAATTTGATTTTGAAAAAAAATTTAAAACAAAAAGCTCTATTATAAAAATATTGAGTACGAAAATTGTCATTGTGAAAATTTTGTGTACAAAAATATTCATTACGAAAATTTTGAGTACGAAAATCTTGATTACGAAAATTTTGAGTATGAAAATCTTCATTACAAAAATTTTGTGTTTGAAAAATTCTAATACAAAAATTTTTGAGTACGAAAATCATCATTAAGAAAATTTTGAGTATGAAAATCTTCATTATGTAAAGTTTGAGAAATCTGAATACGAATATTTCCATTGCGAAAGATTTGATAAAACATCTAATAAGCAAATGTACTCCCCCTATGAAAAAGAGTTTATTAATGTAAGTAGAATGGTTTCAATAGAAATTTTACAAGGAGGTTTACCTTACGGTTATCATTCCTAACATCCATTTAATTTATTCAAATCTATCAGATGGTAATAATTTTGTGAAAATATCAGCAAATTGATCTTGTGTTCTGATAAATTGACGAATGATATCCCCTTTTTGTGAGTGATCCCTAAGAAAGTGATGCCTAATATCTATGTGTTTTTCATGAGATTGATGTGTAGGGTTTTTACTAAGGGAAATGGAACTAGTATTATCACACAAAATTTGTGTTTTGGTAAAATCATACTATAGTCTGTGAGTGTGTGTTTAATCCAAAACACTTGAGCACTACATCTTCCTGCTGCTACATATTCAGCATCAGTAGTGGAATGTGCTACTACGTGTTGCTTCATGAATGACCAAGAAACTAATGAATATCCTAAGAAATGGCAGGTTCCAGATGTACTTTTTATATCCATTATACATCCACCAAAGTCAGCATCTGAAGAACTCTTTAAAATAAAATCATTTCCAGAAGTATACAAGAGTCCTAAATCCATCGTTTCCTTTAAGTAGAGAAAAATTCTTTTCACTTATTTTAAATGAGATTTATTATGATTGGATTGATATCGTTCACATAAGAATACTGAAAACATTATGTCTGGATGACTAGATGTCAAGTAATGTAAAATTACTATCATACCTCTAAAAGATGTTTCATCAACTGGTTTCCCATCTTCATCAAGATCAAGTGTGTTTAAGGTACCGATGGGAGTACTAGTACTCTTAGTGCTGTCATATCCATACTTTTTAAGAAGATCTTTAATATACTTATATTGGGATATATAGATTCCTTCTCGTTTTTTATAAATTTGAAAACCAAGGAAAAATGTTGACTCACCCATCATACTCATTTCAAACACAGATTTCATTAGATCCGCAAAGGAATCAGTTAAAGATTGTTGAGTTGAACCAAATATAACGTAATCACCATAAATTGGAGCAATCAAAACATTTTTCTTATCTTTATTTATAAATATTGATGGATATAAATTTCCATTAACATAATTATTTTGAAGTAGAAATCCTGTAAGCCTATCATACCATGTTTGAGGGGATTGCTTAAGTCCTTACACAGATTTGGTGAGTTTATAAACATGTTTAAGATGTTTTATATCTTCAAAACTAGGAGGTTGTTCATCAAAAACTTTCTCTTGAACAAAACCATTAAAGAAAGTACATTTCTCATCAATCTGAAAAATATTAAAATTGAAGAATGCTGCAAAGGCAAGTAGAATACGAATGGATTCAAATCTAGCTAATAGAGCATATGTTTCTTCATAGTCTATTACTTCTTGTTGATTATAGCCTTTAGCAAACAACATAGCTTTATTTCATAATATGAATCCATTTTCATCACACTTATTTTTGAAGACCCATTTTACTCTGATAACAAAAGTTTTCTTAGGTCTTTCAAACAAGGTACAAACTTTATTCCTTTAGAAATCATTTACCTCATCTTGCATAGCTTTTATCCAATCATCATCACCGGAAGCATCATTAGTGATTTTTTGTTCTAATTGGGAATGGAATGATAGATGTTCTATTTCATTCATTAAGGAACTTCTAGTCCTTATAGGTTGATTTACATCACCAATGATAGTATAACTAGGATGATTCTTAAGAAACAACAGATTTGGGCTTTGTAAAACATGTTCATCAAAATAGGAAGGAAAATCATGTGGGGTAAATGCTTCAGAAACTTATTCTTGGAAATTTTCCTTATTGGAAGGATCTTCTAACTAAGGATGATAATCAGTTTTTGAAAACATATCAAAAGATATATGTTGGGGTTGTTTAAAAACTAAAGAATCCGTTTCATCATATTTGACATGTACTATCTCTTCAACAGTACATGTGTTTTTATTGAAAACTCTATAAGCCATAGAAGTTGTGGAGTAGCCTAGGAAAATTCCTTCATCAGATTTTGGTGCGAATTTCTATAAATTATATTTAGTATTAAAAATGAATACAACGCAACTGAAAACCTTGAAGACGAAAACTCTAGGTTTTCTACCATTCCATAACTCATAAGGGGTTTTATTAAAAAAAGGTCTAATCAAAACACGATTTATAGTATAATAAGTAGTACTTTAGCTTCAGTCTAAAAAATGTTTGGCTATAAAATATTCACTCAACATGGTTCTCATTATCTCTTGAAGAATTATATTTCTTCTTCCAAAAACATAATTTTGTTGAGTTGTTCATGGTGATGAGAAGTTATGAGTAATTCCCTTTCTACTACAAATAGTTTCAAAATCAGAGTTTTGAAATTATACTCCATTATCACTAGAAATAATTATTAAAGGAAGGTTTTTCTCATTTTTAACTTGGGATCTAAATTGTTTGAAATAAGAAAAATCTTCATATTTATTTTCTAGAAAATAGACCCATGTAAATATAGTCTAATCATCAACTAAGAAAAATACAAAATATTTTCCTCCAATGCTTACAGTTTGTGTTGGTCCAAAAATATTCATATGCACTAAATATAATGCATCAGTGGTTGAGACTTTATCGAATAATTTAAAACATGATTTATGTTGGTTGCCATATTGACATGTATTACAAACTTTTTAGGAATCAAATATAATCTCCGGTAGATCCTTAACTAGTATTTTCTTAGAATTTTTTTATAGGTTACTAGGGTTACAGTGTCCTGTCCTTCTATTCCACAACCAAGAATGATCATCCATTTCACTAAGGTAAGGTAGGTCTTGGATCCTAAGGTCTTCTAAGTTTAGGGTGTAAACATTCTCTTGCCTATTGGCAGAAAGAATAAACTATTCCTTGGAATTGTGTACTAATAACTTCTCAATCCTAAAAGTCACAAGGTAACCTTCATCACATAATTTACTTATGCGAATGTGGTCGTGCTTAAGAACCTTAACAAATAAAACAGTTGAAATCAATGTTTGTCCAAGAAGCACGATGCTACCTATACCAATAATTTCTCCCTTAGCATTATCTTCGCAAGTTACATTTCCTCCTTTTGTATTGATAATATTTTCGATGAAGTTTTTGTTACCAGACATATACCGTGAACATCCACTATCCATGTACCAAGTATTCTTGTTGGTGATTTCTTTATTTTGCAGAAAATAAGAATGTTAGACTTTCGAAATCCAACCTTTCTTGGATCCTGAATTTTTAGACAATAAAATTTTTGGTATCCACATTTGTTTATAAAAATAAGATTTATGAAACCCAAGATATTGAAATTTATTTAAAGAATTTTTTTTCTTCCAATGCCAACCACTTAGACATTTAGTACAAAAAGGGGCTCTGGGGAATAATATAATTGTTTTTGAAAACAGGTTTTCTGTGAGTATAACCTACCACAGAAGTATTTCCTTGAAGTTTGATTTGAGAATACATCTTGTCAAAATTTTCTTTTCCAGATGTAAAGTGTGAAAGAAGTTTCTTAAGTGAATATATTTCAGATTTTAGTCTTATAACTAAATTCCAATCCTCAGGAATTATTTCCTTAGAGTTATATTTTTCCTCAAAAACATTTATTTCTAAAATAGCATTCTTAAGATCTTTAGAAAGTTTTTCCCTTTCTGAATTCACTTGATTAAGGTCTTTATAAAGTTTATCTAGAAGCTCATGCTTATCTTTAAGATGTATATATATGTCCTAAATTCTCTTGTAATAACTTCTTCCTTAGTATTTCCCTTGTATAGTTTCGTAGAAATTTTACAATTTCTTGTTTCTAACAACATGGAAAATATAGATACTTCATCATATGAAGGTATTTCTTCATTATCTAAATATGAAGTATCTTTATTAGAAGTAATATCTTCAGAATAGTAATTCTTATCAAGATATAACTTTGTTAAAGCCTCAACAGAGCGTACTTGGGCCATAAGACATGTATTTGGGAAAGAAGTAGTAGCAATGAACCCAATATTTTTCTATGCTGATGATTCATATTCAGAAGATTCAATTACTAAATATTCTCTAAAGATAAAACTCCTAGTTTAAATTTCATTAAGACTTTTCTTGTGAATCGAATGATATAACTACTTCTTTTTTCTCTATAAATTTCTGTCCTTTTTTCCTTCTTTTTCAATAATGGTCAATCAGGTCTGATATGACCTATTCTTCTATATTCACAACAAGTAACTTCCCCATCATTATTAGCTTTGTAGTATCTCTTCTTGAACTTATTTTTAATGTTTTTCTAAGCTACTATCTTGTTCATTCTCGGAGCAATATTAGTTAATTCATTCTCATAGTTTTCTATATCACTAGATTCTAACTGAATAGTGACTTTCTTTAACATTGATCTAGTTACACTTTCTAGAGTATTGGATTTCATATGTTTTGAAGTAGTTGTAAAAGAAACACCTCTATTCCCATTCTTCTTTTTAATATTATCAACATATCTCTTCATTCTAGTCTCATGCTGAAGAGGAGTTTGAAAAACCTCTTCTAAGGAAATCTGTGTGACTTTCATATTCTCATCAGTTGCTGTCTTCTTGGACTCCCACACTTATGGCATGATGTCTATGATCTTTATACAAGGGCCTCAACATCCAAACATTTTTCTCCCATAGACTTTAATCTATTCACAATAGTTATGAACCACTGATGAACATTTCTTATAGGTTCACCATAAGGAATGTTAAATCCATGGTATTCATCTCTCAACATAGCTCTTCTCGTCTCTATAACTTTAGACATACCAAAATGTGTATCTTCATGTTTCTTCTAAATACTCTTTTCTGCTTCAGATGATGATATTTGACTATATATGTTCCTTGTCATAGAACATATAAATGTATTTATGACTCTGAAATTTTCTTGATATTATGATTTCTCCTTATTAGTAAAAGTTCTCAATTCCTTATCGGGAATCTTATAGTATCCTGTCATCATTAGGTAGTTATCAACTCCAGTGTTAATAATGAAAGTCCTCAGACTATCTCTCCAATACTCATAATCATTTCCATCAAAAATAGGATGTCTAGTAGGATTTATATTGTTGATAGAACCAACATTTAAACCTTCCATATTAAGGAAAATATTTCCACACAAACTTGTTCGTAATAAAAGTTTGTAAACAAAAGAAACTAACATAATAATGAAAAATAGAGCTAGAGTATCTCTAAAAAATATATGAATCTGAAAATTATGAGTCCGAAAATATGATTCTGAAAACGTGAAGAAGAAGATTTATCTTCTGAATGTAATCGTGAGATTAATTAAGATTTAACCAATACTCTGAAGCCAATTGTTGAATTGGTTCAGGGTACAAGGTCACCTGCTCTAATACCAATTTTTGAATTGATTGTAAGATAGATATGATACTGATTGTAGTGTCAAACTATAGTGTAGATACTCAATATAAAAGAGGGGGGGGGGGGTGAATTGTATTCTTTAAAAATTCCTTAAGGAATTTGTTTACAAACAAAATTCTCAACACCTCCAAGTTCTACTAATTTGCATGATCCGGAAAACTTATTCCAGAAATGAAACTTAACAAAAGTTTACAAAAACTAAGACTCTACCTTAAAGCGTATAAAATCCTATTTAATTAGAGTACAAGTCTGAGGAAGTATAAGATAGTTATACTTTGCTCAACAACCAAAATTACAGTGGAAAAAAATTGAAACACTACCAGTAACAAGTAGTAAATATTTTAACCCAAAGAGAAGGGTATCCAACAACCTTGGATAAAGGTCCTTTGATTTATACTTTCATGAAATTATATCTTACCCAAACCCAGGTAAGCCCTCAATCCGAAGGTTTCTATCTGTCTTTCTATCCTTGTAATCCCTCGACTTGTACGAAAATTGACACCTCTGACTTCACAACCCGAAGTCTGTGATTATAAGGAAATCAAACCTCTGCAGAAAGAAATTCTATATGAAGAAATGTTTGAACAAGCCGTTCAAGCTTTCTACACAAATCTTGAGGGTTTATAAGAGCCTATCTCTCTAGAAATCAATTCAACAGCATGTATGAATGTTCTTCCAAAAGTTAAAGTACTGAGATCGTTCAAATGAGCTCATATTTATAGGAACAACTTCAACGGTCGGCTCCCTCCTTCAATGGTCATATTTTTTTTTGAATTTATGAGGGACCTATACACATGTCACTCAAAAAACGATTAGTTAGAAATTGAATGCATGGCATCATTTTATAACCAAAACATGAGTAAACAATAATATGGTTACTTAAGCAAATTAATTTTTGTGTGTGTAAGAAAAAAATGAATGTTTGGAGTCTAACAAAAAAATATTCAGAATCTAAAATACTTGTATATTTAGATTCTTTTTATCAGAAGAATTTGGAGATAGAATTATATAGAACTAAGAGTCTGAATTTATAAGAGTTCGGATTCTGAACTTACAAAAGTTTGGAGTCTAAATTTATAAGAGTTCGGAGTCTTAACATACAATGTTTGGAGTCTAAATTCAAAGAACTTGGAGTCAGAGCTTTGAATGTTCGGAACCTGAATCCAGATCCTGAAAATAGAATTGTTTATATCTAAGTATATATATATGATTTTGATGTTTTGGTAACAAAACCGAATTTTATATTTAGATATAAAAAGATCAATGAAAACATGGTAAGGATAAATTTCCTTGCAGATGGATATTTTCCATATAAAAGAAAATCATAGGATAAAATGAAATTTTCTTTAAGATAAGGTGTTTGTGATTTTCAAAACAAGAAGGAATGGTAAATTCATAAGGAAACCTTATTGACTCAATAATCTCCCCAAACATGAAGGAATTGAAAAGTCATAAGGAAAACCTTATTGACTCAACATCCTCAAGTGAATATCATGGTCCTCATTTGACACTAAGTACACTAGAATGTCATCAATGAAGACCAAAATGAACCAGTCTAAGTATGGTGGTAAGATAATGTTCATAAGTTCCATGAAAACTACTGTGTCAATAATCACACAAAACGTCATCGCTATGTATTCGTAGTTTTCATAATGACATCTAAAATCTGTTTTTGGGATGTCCTCATCACATACATGATGCTGGTGATATCCAGATCTGAGGAAATTCTTTGAGAACCACTGCTCTCTCTTCACCAGATCAAGGAGGTCTTAAATCCTAATTAGGGGATACTTATTCTTTATAGTCACTGTATTCAACCACCATAATTTCACACATATCCTCAATATCTCATCTTACTTCTTTGAAAAAAAACAATGGTCTCCCAGGGTGAAACACTGGGTCTTACAAAGAATTTCCTCTACATCTCCTCCATATATACTGTCAAATCACAATGTTTAATGAGATACATCCGATATATTGGAGTAGATGTTGGCGCCATCCAGGGGTATAGATATATTGGTGTAGATGTTGGAGATAGAATTCTATAGAACTAAGAGTCTGAATTTATAAGAGTTCGGAGTCTGAACTTAAAAAAGTTTGGAGTCTAAATTCATAAGTGTTCGGAGTCTGAACATATAATGTTTGGAGTCTGAATTCAGAGAACTCAGAGTCAGAGCTTTGAATGTTCAGAACCTGAATCCAGATCCTGAAAACAAGATTGTTTATATCTATGTATATATATGATTCTGAGGTTTTGGTAACAAAACCGAATTTTATATTTTGAGACAAGTAGATCAATGAAAAAATGGTAAGGATTAATTTCCTTGCGGATGGATATTTTCCATATGATTGAAAATCGTAGGGTAAAATGAAATTTTCTTTATGACAAGGTGTTTGTGATTTTCAAAACAAGAAGGAATGTAAAGTCATAAGGAAACCTTATTGACTCAATAATCTCCCCAAACATGATGGAATGGAAATTTCATAAGGAAAACCTTATTGACTCAACATCCTCTAGTGAATCTCATGGTCCTCCTTTGACACTGAGTACACTAGAATGTCATCAATAAAGACCAAAATGAACTAGTCAAAGTAAGGTTGTAAGATCGTGTTCATAAGTTCCATGAACACTACTGTGTCAATAATCACACAAAATGACATCGCTACGTAATCGTCGTTTTCATAATGACTTCTAAAATCTTGTTTTTGGGATGTCCTCATCACATACATGAAGCAGGTGATATCCAGATCTGAGGAAATTCATTGAGAACCACTGCACTCTCTTCACCAGATCAAGGAGGTATTAAATCCTAATTAGGGGATACTTATACTTCATAGTCACTATATTTAGCCACCATAATTTCACACATATCCTCAATATATCATCTTACTTCTTTGAAAAAAAACTATCGTCACCCAAGGTGAAACACAGGGTCTTACAAAGCATTTCCTCTACATCTCCTCCATATATACCGTCAACTCACAAAGTTTAATGAGATACATCTGATATATTGTTGTATATGTTGGTTCCATCCAAGGGTATAGATAATTACATAATTCCACTTCCCTATGTGGAGGTAATCCAAAAACATATTATAGAAATACATCATTGTACTCATCCACCACTGCATGAAACTGAGGACTCATCTCATCCACTGCACCACGGGATATTCTAGCCAACTGGTGTGTGATCAGATACACCCTCCTACATGTGATTCCATCCTGCACTGCTTGGTTTTCATTTTCACCAACAAAAGAGAACATTGTCCCATCTTCGAAGACACACCACTTTATACGCCAAAAATTTTCAATCTGAGCATGGATTGTAGATAAACAGTCCATACCAAGGATGAAGTCGTAAGTACTCGATCCTGCCACCAATTGATCCCAATAAAAAATCTCACCCCAAGAGTAAGGTCACACTATCTCCACCAGAGTGTGATAGTATAATATCTTCCTCTTGGAGTCTCTATTTGTAGGGATCATGTCAATGGTTCCATTAAAATCTATGCATCTCAAACAAGGGACATGGTAAGAAAAGAGTGACTGGAACCTGTTTCTATAATATTATAGCTTGGGAGGAAAATACAGAGATCATACCTCAAATAATCTATGGAGCACTAGGGTTATAAGCCTACATCACTTGATGCTGGACTAATCTCTATCCATTATCTCCATGTGCCCTTGGTGGACCACATGGGGGTGGTGGTGGTGGTACTTCGAATCTCTGACCACCTCCTTTTGCCCAAACATCTCCTATTCCACATCCCCCAGCTTGCAGAACTCCATTTACCTACCTTTTCCTTTTCCTTGTTGGTCCCTTGACCATATTCTAATTAGTCGAATAATGGGTTAGACATTCTCTAGGCAGATGTCCTTGATCACTGCATGAGTAACAAAGCCCATCCTTCGGGTGACTCTCTCTTCCCTAGGAGCCCCTTACTACTGATCCCATTTCTTGGGGTCATCCCCATAACTATTTGATCTTCTTCGATCCCTTTTTTAGTTGTTATCTACTTTCTGCTGATAATTGATCTACATGAAGACCAGTGGTAGATCCCACTGCCGATGTCTGCTCTACTAGAAAGCTCTCCACTAGCAGATCTTGATCCAGTACCAAACATATGTCAGAATTCTAAATGATATCATGGATGACCTGATCTCCTTACATAAACTATATTCGATGTTCTGGGCCCAAAATAATGGGTCCCTCACCATATGTTTTGTGTAGTGAGAATGATCCATAAATCTCACACAATACTTCGCTACTGGTTGACTGCCCTACTAAAAATACAGTAGATCCTATATACATATGAAGAATAAAATTTCTAGAAAGAACTCTTCCATGGACAGATGAGCAATGTTTTTCCAAAT
The DNA here is from genome assembly GCA_963277665.1 of Viscum album. Taxonomy (NCBI): domain Eukaryota; kingdom Viridiplantae; phylum Streptophyta; class Magnoliopsida; order Santalales; family Viscaceae; genus Viscum; species Viscum album. The sequence goes on along the minus strand of OY728155.1, from coordinate 1,102,602,241 downwards.
GAGGTTCTCCTCCTCATGTTTCTGGTTAAAAAATATCTAACATATCCTCATTTATCCCTGAAGAAGACTCATGTCTAGAACTTCCATCTCGTTGAGAGGCTTCCTCACTAGTCAGAAGACATGAATAACCAGCCCGAGCCAATCCTCATCATCCTGGGGGTCTGGAAAAACCCTGAAACTGAGAGTTTTCTACCTATGGAACTCAGGAAATTAATTCTGCCTTTGTGAATCCTATATAGGTAAAGCGGGTACTAACTAATGCTCTCCGGGTGGTGGTATCACTAGCACACCACCCAAGGGTGCTATATCTGGTACCCATCCTTATACTGATGACTCATCACTAGATATAACATCCTCGTGATCATGCATCAAAATCTTGGATATATGTCTATGTGGAAGCATCCTGAAATATATCAAGATGTACAATAATCAATAGAGTAAACTTAGTGAGCTGACACAAGCTCAATAAGAACATGAGAAAAAAAATCAATACTATATGTTGCATGTACTGTTATTTTCCCTACAACCAATGTTTTCAAGTACCAATATGGAAAAAAGAATTTAGTGTCTTGGTGTATGGATATATTGGTCACCTCACCGACATTGGATTCCCAATCATGAAATCCATACTTGAAACACTAGACATTGTTTACCCAAACCAATCTGACATACTCTTGGGGTTTTAGGTAGAAAAGACTAACTGAGATACCACTCTGTCATGACCCATCCCCCAGGTCTCGTGCCATGAATACCCATGCCCAGCTCTAATATATTAGGGGCTATAGACTAGCACCGAGTGGGTATAGCCCACAAATGTGAGATCTTTTTTATGTACCCATACATGCTCACACATCTCCTAGCCATGAATTCTGAAACATAAAAACACTATCAAAAAAACATGCATACTACAAAGATACTAACAAAAGAGTAAGATAGTAGGAAAACTAGAAATTAAAATGGGATAGAATAAAATCCCATGAAAACTAAATTATGAAAAATAAAATTCACAAGTTACTAAAACTAATCCACACAAAATTGTACGAGAAGGGAAGGTATAGAAACAACTTTGTGAAGTTGTTGAAGCACACCTCGTATATTGGGCATCTCTCTATGAACCACATGGCCCCGGTTCACCAAGGACTCTGTCAAAGCATTTATTATCTACACAAGAGATGACACTTTCCAGAATATCCCATGCAGCGATGGGTAGAACAATACTTAGTAGGGACCTAGAAACCTCTATGAAAACACCACTAAGAAATACAAGAAGTACACCATAAATGAGATGCAATAAGGACACTAGAAAGGGAATACACTAAGTACACCAAAAAGGAAACACAAAAAGTACTGTCATTATGGTCAGCTCACACAGGTTTAAGTCTAAAACAGGATGAGAAGGATTTCCAGTTGAAGTTCATAGATTTCCCAATCTCTTCGATACTAGATGTGTGGACAGCCCAGAAAGTGTCAATGGAATATGAAGCATCGATGGAACTCGGGATGTCGATGGAACATGAGGCATCAATGGAACATAGAGCATCGATGGGTGATGCATCCCCCAGTCACATTGTCAACAATATCACATTATCACCAAGATCACATAGTCCCAAAGATTTCATTGTCATAGCCATCCATTGTATTGTTTCTCATATAGTGCTCCTTTTGGGAGAACCTACTCTTAGAGCCATTAGGTTCTCAACCAACAAAAAAATCTTACTTATAGTACCACAAAAGGAATTTCTCATTACATGGGTCCCAATGTCACAAACAACTCATCAAACAGACAAACGGTTTGAAAGATATGAAAAATTTAGTAAAAAGGGGTCAGTCTGATCTAGGTCTGACCCAACCTAGTTCGGCCAACCCGAAGCAACTTAGTTCAACCAACCCGAACCAATCTGTCTAGATCGACCCGAATCAATCTGTCCCGATGGGTAGTTGGACTGAGGGATGCTGAGCTGCGCAGTCCAACCCACGAGGCCGATAGAGCGATCTGGTTCTCCAACCTGGCATGAGTCATGTAGGTTGATTATACTCATCCATACATGGAACAACCAATCCACCTCCCTCTAGTACATATGGTCGCCTAAACACGTGGCCTCCCGGCTCCCCCAGTTAATGCAGCATCAGACTGCATTTCACACCACTAGCCCACCTTGTCCTCCTAGTCCAGCGGCCACACCGCTGTGGGGTCCTCCCTCATACAAAGTATAGGACACTATAATAGACACTGCCACAACAACTCCTGGTCTACTCCTAGGGCCTACACTGCCAAGGGTATCCTCTGACGCAGTCCTACCTAGACCCCATCTCACCACTGTCATCATCATCCCAACCAGTGGCCCTTTCCTACCGTGCCCCGCTGGACCTAGCCACCCCTGGCGGGCTAGTGCCACCTCCACCCTAGACAACCTAATGGTGGCCATGCACTACCACACACCACATAAGCTAACTGGAGTCGGCACTTCTGTTTATTGCCTTTTACTGTCGTTGCCTTGCGCTGCCGCTGAATCGGATCCCCGGTCTCGGATTTTTGCTCCACAGATCAAAGGCGCAACAATACCATTAAACATAAATTGTGAGGAACGAAGAATTCATACAATGGTGGGGGTGGGAGACAAGGCACATGAACACCCTAATGGAGGGATCTTGGCTTTGTTTAGGTCGGTTGTGATTTGTTCTTGTTATAATGTTTAGCGATGAATAATAAACTGATATTCACAAAGATCTTACCACCATTTAATCTCCATAATAAAAACAATCCAACACGAATGATTGAACTGTAGATCAGCTGGTTCCTGGGTTGGTCCAATTCATCATTGAATATAAAAATGGTAAAGAAATAGGGAATATATAAACACTCTACCTCAAGGATGGATCATTCATTGATGAAGAACAAGGGTCTGTGTCACCGTCGATCCTTAATCTGCTGATGTTTGTATTCCGTCACTCTGATCAGATTCCCCAAAATGTTTGGAGAGCATTCTCCTCCCTGCCTCAAAGAAACTCCAGGTTCATGGCGATAACCATAGATTTGTGACAAAGGCTTGATTAAAAAACAATTTCTCATGCCTCAAACAAAATATTTTTCATTAAAAATTTTAAGGATACTCAAGTCCAAAATCTAACATTCACCATCAACCCATGTCGATTGAGGATAGGGTCCACATATGGTAAATTCGATGTTCTAAAAATAATGGTTACATTAGATTTCTAATTACAGCACCTTTTTAGATGTTATTTTCATTTTAAAAAGAAACCAATCATTCATTTTATTAAAACGTGTCATTTTTTACTGTATCATTTCAAGCACATCGGGTCTCCGAATCTCACGTTGTATCAGTGACTGGTGTTGTAATTTTTATGAATAATTTCATAAAATAAATTTGTAAAATCCATGTCATTACATGTTCCATAGGGCATTGATGGTTGTTATTGTGTGGTGGTGCAGCAGGGCTGCAATGATTATTATAGTCTGGTTGTGCAATGGGGCTGTGATGGAGGGTGCAACTAGATGTAGATGTTGTGATTTTTATATCATGCTTCTTTTTGTGTACTATTTTGTGTTAGATTCTTGGTTAGTTATTGATGGTGAAATGAATAATATTTTCCATGTTTAATGAATAAATATTATTCTTCTTGATGCATTCTATGTAAAAGTGATTGTTTTAATGGAACAGTTTGGATGCATATAATTTGGAAAATGGCTTAATGATAATCAAAAATTGAAATATGAATTGTGGATTATGTATTTCTTATGGGGATCTGTTCATTTAGATTATATAATAAATGTTTAGTTCTTTATGAAGTGTTTTATTCTTTGGTAATGAACCATTATGGTGGGGGGTTTTGTGTTGCTAAACTATATTTTTATACCATGTATGTTCTGGTGATTTTTATATGCACCCACCCTAATTAAGAGATATGCATTGACACCTGCATAATTAGGCGGGGGTGTGTTTCAATACATCCCATGGGGTGATGGATGGATGGATACCAACTCTTCCTTACTCCCACTTCCAGGACATGAGAAGTACATGCACATACTATAATGGACAAAACTCAAAAGTTATACTATTGAGTTGTGATGTGATGGTATAGGTGTGTACAGTCGGGATGTATTGTGTTGTGATGGTCCATGTGTGTTCATTAATAATTCTATGTGTTGTGATGTTATTTAGAAGGAGTGAGAGCACAGGGACATATGACGTTGGGGTGTGAGAGCATAAAAGCAGTGGGAAAGTGGTGTGAGTTACCCTATCATCGATGTGATCTACATTATATTATATAATTGGTTGAACTATATGGTGAGTGAGTATTTGTGTGGTTAGGGTTTTGGTTAGTCTACCTATTTAGGTGTCATTTTTTTATACTACATTCACAAAGGGTGCATTAGTTTTATCTTTTCACATGTTCATAAGGGACATTAGTTTTTCATACTTAGTATAACTATATTCTCACCCTTTGTATATAAAATAGTTTTTAGTATTCTAGGAGGACTTCATGTACCATGATGGATCTTACTATATGTACCATTGGACAGTTTCTATGTCCCTTCTCTAGTTTTTATTTTGGGAATTTATATTTGAGAAATTTTATATGTATCTGTTATATTTATACATCCATTGTGGGGAGGTTATTGGTTTTATTTTATATATTTCTTGAAGATGATTGTGGTTTATTAATCCTATATCCTTATCTTTTTTTCTTATAAAGGGAAATTCCTTCCACATTGTGAGATTGTTATACCCTCGATGTTCGTTGCCAACCCTAGGCCTACTGTAGTCTGACTAAGGAGTAATTATCTCTATGCTTTTTTTGCAGAATCATTGGTGGTAGGGGGTCATGAAACATGGTTCACCTAATTCCCCATTTATTATTTTTCATCATTATCTAATTATTCATGTTATTTAATTCATTATTTTGAATTAAATCCCTCAAGGTGTTTTTATTCGAATGTTTTTAAATTGGTAAGTGTTATTTTTCTATATTTTTAATTTCACGGGACATGAATGATATTTCACATCATATTTTATTTTATTTAAACTATAAACTACCCTATTTCCATTATTTATAATGAATATAATTATATTTTAATATCTAGATATCTCTCCCATGTTTTTTATTCTCACAGTACTTTTTCCATGTGGGTGCTTGCATCCCAGTTTTTCTTCATTGAGATATGATTTGTATTTAAGAATTGATTTATTTTTGTGGTGTATATGTGTTCCACGTTTTATATTCAATATCTAATAATACTATTTTCATTCTAGGTATTATATTCATGGAGATCCATCTTTGAATTTGTCTTCCCAAATCATCCCCTGTTATTGGTATAATTTTCCTTCCAATGTCCTTCCTCTATGAACACTCTATATTTCTTTCTCCTGATTTAATGGTTCTCACCTAGATCACATATTCCAATTTACTGGGGAAATTATTGACCAAATTCTACATCCCCTTCTCTATTAAGAGTTAGTTTGAGAGCTTCTTCTATTGAAAAATATACTATTTATTGATTGAGGATATATTGGAACTCAATATACTTTCTACTCTAATATGAATGTTTATTTATTACAATGAATATTTAATTAAGTATTCATCCAACTTCATTATATGGATGAATTAGGTTTATTTGTTTTGGGGAAATGTTTTTATATTCTATATATTGTTATAAAAATAAGGATTCTTATTAAGGAAATTTTACTGTTCATATCTTTTATATATTGAATTCATTAGACATAAAGTTACAGTGGGTGTGTAACAAGATTATATACCCCATGAGGCATCAATTGTCATTAAGACAAAAACGTTTTGAGTATTTTCTGTATTCCTACACAATGGAAGTATGATGTCTTCATTATGAAATTTTTGATAATAATGATGTCTCGGCTTTTGACATGATTCCATGAATAACTTCTTGGATGCGACATTGATAACAATGACATGTTATTCCACATAATACATTCCATAACCATTAATTTAGTTATTATTATACAAGTGTTTATTTATTTATCAAATATGGATTGTTTAAGAAAATGTGATTAGTTATATAGAATTATTTTATTTTCACCTATTTCCATCCATGTTATTCATTAAATGTTTGTACATTGAAAAAATATGTCGTAAATTTTACTTCTCTAAGAGTTTTACCTAACTGCTCTTATGTCTCCATTTTCCATGGTTATATAGAAAATTATTAAATATTATAGGACTATAATAATAGCATTTATGGGGAAATGTTTGGGTTATTATGTAGACTTATTATATATTATTTAGTTTTATTAGTGTGGGAAATATTTCCATTTTATGAGAAAGGAATGGGCTTTTTTAGTCAAAATTGCTTCCTAAATCTCTAACAATTTAGACCTAAAATTTACTTTGACTATATGAAAATAATTATTTCTTAGTAAAATTATAATTGTTGATTGTTAACATGGGTTACCTTAGATAATTTAAAATATATTTTTTGACAAGTTTGTGCACTCACATTTAATTTTGGTAGTATGATTCTAGGGAATCACTATTAGTATCCAATACAGGTTTACATAAATTTATTGGTTAGGATGTTAGTTATGGATAAGATAAGGATTTACAAGTTGTGTTTTTTCATAATTTAAATGGTTTAAATAACCCTAGAGGTTAGTCGAGGTAATATTCAGTATCTTAGGAATTATGATAAGATGAAATTAGTTAAAAACCAAGGGATTAAGTCCATTTGAAATATTAAAGAATAATATAATATTCAAATATTTTTGAAAAGTAGATATTGTGTTTCTATCCTTCAAATTACATCTATATATGGATATTAGAAAAGGGGATGTGGTAGTGTAATAAATGCACCTAGAGGTAATAACGCTAAAAAGGGTTGTTTGTGTATTAACTCAATCATCACTCTTGATCATGATGAATTGTCCTAATACTATAGAACTAGAATGAAATTGATAGGGGATTTTATTTGGTCAACCACATTATCTTTACAATCCATTATAAATTATATATTAAATGAATCATGTTACATAATTATAGAAACTCAATCAAAACATTCCTTCACTAAACTAGGAGCGATTTAGGTTAAACTGAAACATATCTTAATAATTTTAAAGAATATAACATTTTGAAGTATAATTTTTTATGTAATTATCTTTCAATAAATATATTTTGGAGTTCATCATTCACATTAAATCATTGGGTTTTATTAATTGATTAATCCTGAAGGAATCGTGTTAACTATCATTATCATGGAAAATTTAGAGATCATCCCACTAGGAAACCTACCTGGATAAGATATGGAGGGTAAAATCATGTGATTATACCAAACCATCAATTAATATTATTGTCAATATGAACTTACTTGAATTCCAAAAAAATAAAAAAAGTGAAGGATTGAGTCTCATTTAACTCCACATGACAATGATGATGAAGGAAAGTGTGTTCAAATTTCTACATTTCAAATATATGGGAAGAATCACCATGGGAAATGCTTAAAAGAAAATATAAGATTTCTATGTTTGGAAATACATGTCATATATAAACAATTTTATACGGAGAAATATAAATATTGGTTGAAATGATAAAGTAAAGTTATTTTTTTACTAGTTCTATATATGAAATTAATGTCAAAATTTCATTTCAAAATATATCCGGATTGTTATTATCCTTTATATACCCTTAAATAATTTTGTTGGTGAGAGAAAACCAAAATTATGAGGATAAATACTTTTAGCTGGGGTAATTTAACACCTTCAAATCTTATATTTTATTTTACATTAATACCTAATGCGTTTGATAGATTTTTTTACATGCAATAGTGAACGACAAAAAACTACAAAACATTATATAACCATTAAAATATAACCTTTGAATTGGTATGTAAAAATATTGGTAACATAATTATGAAAAATATTTTAAAAATAAAAATAAAAATCCTTATTAATACTAAAATACTAATTAAAATTCAATTAGTGATGCTAAATAAAAATTACGACTTATTTATAAATTAAAAGATAACCTTTTAAAATTGGATTTTATGTTCTTTCATTAGAAAAATAAATATATTATACATAAAATATACTATTTATAAAACAAATTTAATCAAAATAATTTTATTATTAATTAATAGGAAATAATAATAATAATAGATAATATTTTTCAAAGTTTCTTTCCCTATGAATTTTTTTTCATTATATTATGATATTTTTATTTAAAAGATAAATTATAAAAGTTAAGAATATTAATATTATAAATTTAACCCGACTTTATGATTTATAATGATAATATTATATTACAATGATCTTTTTTTTTAATTTTTTTCAAATATTTATTTTTAGGTGAGTAGTGAAAAAACATCTTTATACAAAAACAATAAATTTGATGACATTATCATAATATAAGTGTGACCAAGAAGTTTATAAAGTCCATTAATTGATCAAATTTTTATTGTAGAATTATAAATATTCATTTTTAAATAATTATATTTATTTTTAATACCAATTTTTATAATTTTATGAACAGATGTAATATTTTCAATAAAGAATCCTTTTTGATTTTTTATATTCAATAAATATTAATTTTGAAAAATTGGATTTTAATTTCATTGATATCTACATAAATATTAATATTTTTATAATAAAATAATTTATATCATTAAAATGAGAGAGATAAATATTTTCCCCATCAAATAAAATTAATATGAAAAGAATACATTATTTAAAAACATATTTCTACGTGTTAAATGCACAAATATTAAAAATTGAGTATCATATAAAATGTGATTTTATATGATAATATGTATTTAATGTTTTTAATTATCAGGACCAATTTATCTAATAATTTCCATTTTATCATTCTCTATTGCAATTAAATTACTTCTATTAAAACAAGTTACCTCGATAAGACCCAAAAATCAAAAAAGGGATAATATTAAGATTAGATGAATTAGAAACATGTTTAAAACATATATAAGAATGAATTATTAAGGAAATATAAAACATATCTCATTCCCACCATATTATTTTTAATCTTGGGGACTTTTTTTAATGTGAAACATTTTTGATATTTATATTTAGTTGAAATATTTATAAAAATTCCATTATCATAACTTATAAAGAGTGACTCTCACCACCCTTTCAAGGCCACTCCCAAAATTATTTTTCCCCTTATAAATAAATTTCATCCACTATAATCTAGTTCCATTTCATAAACCCAATTTTCACATGATATTAACCCAAGAAAGTTATTTATATAGATTCTTCGAAGGGAAAACCAATTTCCTCAGCATTAGTACTTTTTTCTTGACAAGTTTTCTTTTCATTATTAATTTCCCAAAACTCATTATATTGTTACTGTATAAAGACATAAGTAATTTTTTACAATTTATTTTGTTAATCAATGGGTTTAAATATTAACCAACATTATAATTTTCTATTAATAAAAATGAAATTCTCATTCACATATTGTGCGGACAACCGCCTCCAGAAAGCAACAACTTATGTTTTTCACCACCACTACTATTAGATATTTATAAGAGGAAATTTTAAGAATAAAGGTAAAATACATAACATTTTCATTATTATAAACATAAAAATAATAATCCACCTATTTCCCTCTCATTATTTTAGAGATAAAAATGTTAATCATGTGTTGTGTAGATTGCAGCCTCCATGAAGTTATATATCTATTTTTTAATTTAGTTTCGTTATTTTTTTAATAAATATTAAGATATTATTCACCAACATAAATGTATCATAATAGTTTCATTATTCTTTTATAATAATTATTTTATTACTAAAATAAACCAAATTCATAATCATACTCATCCTGAAATCATGTTTTGTTCATGTTTGGGTCATCCTAACCACTTGAAAATTTCTATAGAATAATATCACTAATGACTATGGGAAAAAAATTAATGATACATTATTATACTATTTAAAAATGATGAATTTATTTTGGTTCTATAATGGTAAAATTAATTTTAAAATCATAAATTTTGATTCCAACATCAATTTATTCAAAATAATTAAAGCATACCCATCGTTGAATTTATTTTTAAGGATCAAAAAAACATCCCGTAGATATAAATTATAACATTATGAAAAATTTATTAAAAATCAATAAATATTCCATATATGATATAGGAATGATTAAAATTGTGATATGAATATATAAAAACACCATTATTATGAATCTAGTTAGAAAAGATCAAGATTACCCACACCCGATAATGAAAATAGCTAGGTAATAACTAATATACATAATGAGAATAATTATAAATAAATTTTATAAATTTAAATTGATATTAATAAAATTAAAAAATCTTTTATTATGATAGTTAATTTTTTATACAAGAAATTCATGAAATTTAGAGTATGTCAGGATTTAAGGGAAGGGTTCTTTGTCCGGAATTTTAATTCCTTATGACATATTTATTAGTATATATGATGCTTTATTTTTTATGGAGTATATAATTCCCTATTTAATATTTTTATCATGATCCTCTCATTTTTCATGTTATTTAATTTTTTATTAAAAATTATATCCCTTTTGGGGTTTTGATTTTAAATTTTCTATGTATATAAGTTTTATTTGTCTGTATTTTTAACTTCACGAGGCCTATTTGATATTATAATCAATATTTACTTTTATATGGAATATCCAATAAACTATTATATTCCTATATAATTAATATCATTCATTTCATTAATTTTTCATTTTATGTTGTACCTCTCAAGATATTTTGATTCTTACACTACAATAACAATATTAGTGTTTTCAAATCAATTTTTTTCATTGAAATATAATTTGTATTTATGACTTGTTTCCTTTTTATAGTGAACATATTTTCCAGCTATTATTTTCAAAATTCTATTATAATAATTTATATTTGGGGATTAAATTCTTGGATATCCATCATTACATTTTTCTCAAGAAATCATCATATTTTATAGACATGATTTTCTACACACTATGATTCCTTTTTGGACACTTTACATTTACATTCCTTGATTGAAGAGTGTTCACCTATATTTCATATGTGAATTGGTTGAGGATGTTTTTGACATAACCCTATATCCCCTTTTATGTGTGATGTTAGTTTTTGGTATTCTTATATATATATCTATTCTATTTGTTCAATGGGGAAATATTAAAGATCTGTATGCTTGTTATTCTGATACTAATATTTATTTATTACTAAGTCAAGTTTGTTATGTTTTTTAACCATTCACCTTATTTATATCGATTTATTATGTTCATTTATTTAATAGAAATATTATGAACCATGCATTCTATACATATCTATCACTTCATAAAAGTTTACAATTCATTTCAATAAGACGATGATTCGTGCCAAAATCTTATTCATTTATTATCTTTGGGTACTTTGACTCATTAAATAATAGTTCTTAGGTTAACTACACTATTTTATTATATGTTATTCATCACTATCACTATTATTATACCTATCATTCATAACACATTTCTTCATAACCAGTTAAAATGAAACATAAGAATGGGTGAGTTTAATTTCTCAATAAGGGTAAATGTAACCGTCCAATGTTTTATCAATGGAAACTACCCTCATATAATTATTTCATATGGTACAAACACATAAGATAACACAATAAAATATTTATAAATGACGAAGGAATGAAATAATAAGTTTTTATGGAAAATAAGAAACCTATACCGATGAAACTGTAACATGAAATTTGGAATAGTAATGTGACCCTTATGAGTGGTAAACCTGCCAATTAAATAGTAACATCATCAATGAAAGAGTAAATAAAAATTTATTCATATTATAAGTGATAATATGATATAACTATGTCATATTATTAGCAAATAAATATTTTAAAAAATATTAATTAATTGTTGGTTTTTTATAACTCATACATATTTAATTACAATTCTATGATTATTTTAATAATTTAAAATTCAATTTATTTTCTTAAAATGTATGAGTAAATTATTATTTTTATGTATTATTAGTTTAGGATAATTTTTTGAGACCTTAATTAATTTTTCAAAGTGTTATCAAATGAGTTATAATACTAAAATATCTATTTTCCAAGTTGATGATTATTTTAAATAAAAAATAAATTTCTCATATTTAGAAAATTATTTTCTGAAAAAAGATCATTTTTTATTTCTACAAATTGAAAAAATGTTATGGTGAATTTTTGATATTGTACTAAAATTTATAAATTTTGGGTGAATAGTGAAATAGAGTAATTTACAGAAAAAGTAAATAAATGAATTTTTGAATCATGGTCAGGTCATGGATGATGTTAGTGACCATTAGATAGAATTCACATTCACTGGTTACTGTATTTAGTCTCAATATTCATCACTATTTATTCTCATAAGAAAAATTATAAAATAATTATTCAAAAATTCAAAAAAAAAACAACCTCCTCCTCCACTATAAATACAACCCTTCACCAACTCTTATCATCACACCTATAAGTTCACTAATCTTTTCCAAATTATACTCAAATATATTCCCAAGACCAACCCCCACACCGGGATCTTTTTTCCTAAATAAAATACCAAAACTAATAACCTAAAGAGGATCTTACGAAGAAGGAATCAAGAGGTAAAAACCTCTTTCATTTTCTTTTAATTTCTTTTCAAGTTCATTCGTTTATTTTTCTCTCCGAACCTACTCTAATCTATATGGAATGAAAAATATAGTATCTTGCATATAATATAATTTTATCCTGTTGATGGAATATTTCTTCATCAAATATCTTCTCATCTCTTTTTTAATTTAATATTGAAAACATCGTTTGTGGGGTTTTGATTTACCACCTTCGTGGACAACATGATTTCATCATTCAATTCCATCTTCAAGAGTGGTAATGAAACCATTTTATGGTTGAACTAGATTATATTATACACATTACAACCTATTTAATGTTCTACAACTAGTAGATATACAAGATATTTTTTAATATAACAAAACTAATTGTGATGGTCAAAAAAATTTAAATTAATCTAAACGATTATCATTAATGACTTTTCTAATGAATAATAATTAATTATAAAAAAAATGGAATTTTAATTATCTATAAGTTCATTAAAAACATATAAGTTCAGTTATGGATAACTATCCTCATTCAACATGATTTTCAAAATTCATATACTAGTAAACCTATCATGAAAAACAAAGAAAATCAATGCTCCCAAATGATGAAATTGAATATATTAACCCATAAAAAAGAAAAAAATGAACCTAATAAAGTTATAATAAATAAAATACATTCATAAATGGTTCTGAAATTAATAATTATTAAATATACTTTTATTATTTTGGACATTAAGATCATGTTCAGAATCATTTTAGACATAAGGTAAGGGATTCTACCAGGACCTCCATTATTCCTTCGGGTTACTCCTTCTCTCTTTTTACCGAAATGGAAATCTATTTTTTATTTAAATATTCTAAAATATATGTATATATTTGAAACTCATCTATCAAGATCCATTCATCCATATTTTGTGGGATATACATGTATTTTAAATTCCCTACTCAATTCTACCCAAAAATGCAAACCGGATTTAAGAGAAATTCTTCAATTCTTACCCATTTTTAATTGTTCTCCAAAATATTTTTTAAGCCACTATTTTTTCCCCAAAAATCACTCTTTTTATCATGTAAAACGTCATTGGATAAATTGTGGAATTATATAAACAATTATTCTTTTTTTTATTTTAAATAATCTTCAATGTTTTACCTTAAACGATACTAATATATTTCACTTCTAAAATTTCATAAACAATATTTTCACTTCATTGTTTCATCAATTATCATGAAATATTATTATATTATATTATTAATGTTCATTTATGATTTAATTCATTTATTTCATGGAAAATTTTATGATACCCCCATTTATTATGTTTTTAACATAATTATGATACCCAATTCATTCCATGGGAAACCCTTATGTTTATGTTTGATTATTTATGTATGATTAATTATGTGGAGATAATATTCATGAACATGTTATGATGGGTGTGCCCAGATAGTTGTCAAATAAATATGGTAATATTTAGTCTCAGGAGACTTTATTTGCAATCATTCTAGTGGTTATCCTTGACTTGTGCTCATCTAGGTGAAATAGGCCTTGACTCGTTCTCCCCGTATGTCCAACAAGACTTGACTCGTGCTCCCCTATGTGAAAATAGCCATGAATCATGATAATATCATATTTTATCATTCTTCAACATTACTATTATTATATGATTCCATGTTTGATATTTTATAATCCCTTATGTATATTCACGTTCCACGCCTTTATATATATTTATTTTATTCCTTCAAACCCATGTTCTAAGCATTATTTTATTTTTGATTCCCTTAATTTTTTTTATCTCATCCCTTTTTTCATGTTATCCCATAATGGAATATTTAGATCATCCCTTTTTTCATGTTATCTTCTAGAGATGTAAGATCTCAAAAGAAGTTATGAGATCTTAATGGATGATAAATAAAGAAATATTATTTTTACTCCCATGTTTTTTGTTTTAAGTACCTATTATTCAAAGAAACTAAACATTATGATCCTTAGAAAGTAGTTTAATGTCTAATTATGCTTAAAATAATGTAATGTTATGTGAAAAAAGATAAGGTCACTATAGTTATTAATTGTGGATGGTTAATTTATTTTTGGAGACTAGGAATTTTGTAATTTCGAAAGAACCTTAGGGGTAATACTACGTTTAAGAAAACATCCGTTAATTTTGGTAACTACTGAATAAGTGGATTATCAAGAAAATATATGACTATTTGGATACTAAAAGTGGAAATAGTTCTAATATTGATGTACCAATGAGTAACAACTCTAACAAGGTGTTCCAAACCTAAATTAGGGTAATCAGGTAGTTGAAAATGGGCCTTACTATGCAATTGGTTTGAATTTCTTATGGGTTATGCTTTGGTAAACTCATAAAATCGTTACAAACCACTATTAAGGGGAAAAAGAAAATTCATATAAGAATATATGTTATGAAACAGATCATGGATAACTCATATTGTAACCTAGAGAATCATAGGTCAGGATATACATTCCTTTAAGAGTTGATCATTTTATGTTGAATATTTTTTTATACTTATTACCTAATTATTCAATCCCCCTAATTGTAGTTGGGTTTTGGCCTAGTGGTAAGCACCCCATAATGTTACATGAAAAATGGGGGTTCAAAACCCATTGGTTGCAGGTGCTGTAGCATTACTGTAGCGGCACTTTAGCAGTAGCAGTGCTGTTGATCGGCGGGTACTATAGTGGCAGCAGGGCACTATAGCGGTGGCGGTACTCTGCAGGGACTGTATCAGGTGGGTTACTAATCATAGAATGTCTATTGGGTAATATATTTGGGCCTACAAGCTATGTAATGGGCTACAAGCCCACTGGGCCTTCAGGCTATGTAATGGGTTTACCTCTACCTAGTTTAAAAGAGGTCTTTGCTTTGGTTTAAAAATAAAATGAGGCTTCAGCCCCAACCATTAAAAAAATTAAATCCCCCTAATTGCAATTTATTATTATTAGTTAATGTTAATAAATATAAGAAAACATGCTATAAATCAATATGAAATTAAATGTGATGATTTCTTTAAGGATATTCCAAGTGTGATAGGGACATGTGCTCAAAACATCATGAAAACACCTCCTTAACTAGTTCAAGTTATAAATAATAACTTGAATTGTGTGGAACACCCTCTTTATCCATGGAAATAGAATGTTGACATAAAATCCTTCATGAGACAAAGGCCACCCATGTTTAGTCGATCTTTGGATCCCTTACTCGTGGAAAAGTGGATTAACTCCATTGAAAATATATTCTTTATCCTCTAGTGCTCAGAAGAAGTGAGGGGTTAACTTGTGGTCTATCGTTTTGATAGTGATGAAGATCAGTGGTGGAAACTGTTCAAAATAAAAAATAATTCTATGGAGGAAATTGATTCCATGGATTTGGAGGAATTCAAGAAAACATTTTTCAATAAATATTTTCACCAACCCCTCCGTATCAAGATTTAAATATAGTTATTGACACTCAAGTAGAAGGAAGATGATTCTATCAGAGCGTATGAAGAAAACTTTACAAGGTTTACAATATAAAACTATATCTTTGTCATGAACAAAGAAATAAATGTTGTTCACTCCTTTAGTGGACTAAAGTTGAGTCTTTGAAAATCATTGTCGATTCGAGAATTTTATATTTATGAGGAGATTGTTCATTGTTTCCTCTTGGTTAAAATAGAGATTGAAAAATATCAATGGTCTCATGGGCCCGATGAAAAAAGAGGTAAATAGAGTCTTATATGGGTGGAGCATCAAATAAATCCCAAGATGAAAAAAATATAGAATATCCAACATGTAAAAATTATGGGAAGAAGAATCCTAGGAACTATCTAATGGGAACTAGGAAATGCTTCAAATGTGGATGAATCAGATATCTGGATAAGAAATGTTGAAGGGATATAAGGAATTCCACAAATGTGAAAGAATAAAGTATGATTCAAATCAACAATCAACATTTAGTGTAGTGTTTCAACTATAATAAACATGGGTTTTTGCAAATGAATGCCATAGGAAGAAGTTTTTTGGGGAAATAAACAACCACATCCAAGGAAATAAGTAAGATATTATTCTATCACTACTACTGATGTGGATCCAGACCATGATATGGTGACAGGTACACTGGCTATTCATTCAAGAATAGAAAATGTACTATTTGATTTTGGATCTAATCATTCTTTCATATCCTACATATTTAATAGAACTATTCAAACACCACCTCAAAATTTAGAGGGTGTTTTATCTGTGAGAATTGATGAGGGGGAAATTATTTCATCCATTGTGATAACTCATCCCTATTTAATGTTTGTGTATTGAACCTCCAAGAAAATATTTTCATACTCACTTTGGAAAATTTAAGCTATTTTAGTCCTTGATTGACTATATTTATAAAAATCCATCATCAATTGTTGGGAAATTAAGATCACTCGTCACATCCCGATGCATCCTCTAATTCATTACAAGTGTATGTGGGAAGATGAATCTCCTTCATAGTCATCAATTCCTGTGTTAATATTATTTCCTTATGAGAAATAATCTCTCTCTCAATTGATTGATAAAAATGAGATGACCATGATGGAAGAAATTCCCATCTTAAGGGGTTACACTGATATATTCCTTGATAAATTTATAGGAATTCCCCCCGACGGATAAGATCAGTTATCAATTCAACTTATCCATGGATCTTTGACTATATCAAAGACACTATATATAATGACCATTGTTGAGATATAATAAATAATGATACAGTTACATGAGGATCTGAAAAAGTGTTTTATATGTCTGAGTGATTCTCCATGGGGTGCACTAGTCCTCTTCATTAAGTATAAGGAATGATCAATGGGCCTCTGAATTTAATATCATGAGATCAATAAAATCAAGATGAAGAAAAAGTATCCTATGCCAAAAATAGATTATTTTGAGGATCATCTACATAGGGAAAATTATTTCATTATGGTTGAACTTCAGTCAGGATATAACTAATTAAGGGTAATGAAGGATGATATTCCCCAAACTGCCTTTCAAATGAGGTATGGAGAGTTTGATTTCATAGTGATGCCTATTAGACTCACTAATGATTCATTAATATTCATGTATTTAATTAATAGAGTCTTTAGGGATTACATTGATAAATTTGTGGTAGTCTTTATCAATGAAATTCTTATATACTCGAAGAGAAAAGATAAACATGGGGATCATTTGAATATTGTGATGAGGACATTGCGAAGGTAGAAAATATTTTAAATGTACAACAAATGTGTATTTTTTGGATAGAGGATGTATCATTGTTATGAAATGTTATCACCATCAAAGGAATATATGTGGACCCTTCAATGATAAAGGTAATTGAAGAGTGGCCTAGGGCAACATATGTAATAGAGATCCATAACATTCTTAGTTTGTCTAGGTATTACCAATGTTTTTTTGAAGAAATTATTATTGTAAGACCCAATAACCTAGTTGAATCTAAAGATAGTGAAGTGTTTCTATACTCAAGAATGTGAGGAAAGATTTAAGGAGATCAAGAATAGGATTGTCACTAAGCTGGTACTCACACTCCCAAAAAGTGGAGAACACTTTGTGGTGTACAATGATGATTCAAATAAATTCATAGGAATTCTAATGATGAAAATGATAATGTGATAGACTATGCCTCAAGGTAGTTGAAAATTTATGAGCAAAACTATCCTATGCATGATCTGGAGTTGACAGTTATGATCGTTGTAATGAGAGTATGGAGAAATTTTATCTATGGGGAGAAGTATGAGATATATAATAATTAGAGGAATCTAAAATATATATTGATACATAATGAGCTTAATATGAATCAACTAAGATGGCTAGAGCCCATCAAGGATTACGACCTCTCAATCCACCACCATCCTAGTGAGGTAAATAAGGGTGAAGATGCTCTAAGTTAAAAATGATCGTCCATCTTTATATATGATGAGAATTGAGAATGATCTGTTCTTTGTGTTATAAATGATATTCATAGGAATCATTAAGGGAGTAACATATTTAATACTTTCTCAAATGATTTCTCAATTATCCCTTGTGGTGATAATAAAGGATTCTCAATGAAAAGATGAAGAAATTCATAAAAGGGTGAAATCTATCTGAAATGGGCAATCGTCTGAGTTCAAGGTTGGTGAGGATAGACTCGTAATATTTGGGTCATGAAAATGTGTACCATCCAATCTAGATATAAATAAATAGATTCTAAATGAAACACATCGTTCAACCTTCTCTATTCACCTAGGGAGAAAAAATATGTGTCATGATCTCTGGGGGAATTCATATTCGGGAAATTTGAAAAAAGAGATCACTGAATATACATCAAAGTGCCTAGTATGCCAGCAAGTGAAGTATTAAAGGAAAAAGTATAAAGTGTTGGTGGAACCATTACACATACGAACAAGAAAATGGAAAAAAAACACCAATTACTTTTGCACCGGACTTCCAAAGACATCCAAAGCGAACAGTGCTATTTGGATTATTGTGGATCACCCTACAAAGACATATCACTTTATCACAATCTGATAAGAGTTTTCACTAGAAAAACATTCATATATATATATATATATCGAATAAGAGGTAAGGTTGTATGGAGTACCACTATCGATAATATTTGATCAATATCAATGATTCACTTCAATGTTATGGTAAAGTCTCCTACATGGTTAAAGAACTCAGCTGAACTTCAGTACATCCTATCTTCCTCAAATTGATAGACAATCTAAGAGAACTATTCACACATTGGAAGACATGTTGAGATCATGTTATATGGACTTAATTGTAGGATGATACCAACATTTTCTAATGGTCGAGTTCTCTTACAAAAATAGTGTCCACTCGAGCATCCAAATGGCTCCATATGAATCCCTTTATAGGAAAAGGTGCATAACAACGAAATGCTGGGATGAAGTCGGTGAATGTATAATTCTATGATGTAAATTCCCCAACCCAGGAGCCACTAAACCGATCCCCCTCGAGATGGGTAGTTATAGGACCTCAAGCCAACCACCCCGTATGCTAGAGGTTGCTGACTAGCAGTGAGGGTCAATAGGTTATGTGGGGAGACTATACCATCAATACTAGAGTAAGACACAAAAGATAATAATTTAAATAGTAGAAACAAAATAAATAATCCATAAAATTCATAAATAACCAAATCCCAAAACTGGGTACAATCATAAACAACAATAAATATGCCATGCCATGATAAAATTTCTAGTGAACAAAACCCAAAAGAAAGAAAATAGTAGAATCCAAAAAATGGAACAAACTCCAAGTCTAGAACCTCACAGCAACATGTCCCATGTCCATCTCATCTCTATAGAATTGGTCCCTTTCCCTTGTCCTAACCAACAAGAATGAAATATTCCTGGATACCCAATGGCGTCCCAAACAGGGTGTGAGTATAACTCAGTAGGTCACCACCAACGATGTCTAAAAAATGTCCAGTAAGTCAGATAGTGCATGAAATGATAAATAAAGGAAAGTTAAGGTAAATAGTTAAATAGGCTATCTTTATTTAAATTTCTCTATGTTTACCTACCAATTAACCCATGTTTACTACCAAGAAATTTCATTTAACATTTCACCCTTTTTCAAGTGTTCAATGGATTAGGTAGGATCATCGTTTTCAACATGTGTGAATTAAACAGGTCCAATCTCACTAGGATTCAAATCAAAAAAACTCCCAATAACCTCACCTCAAATCCTCAGTCTGGGTCGAATGAAACCATTAGGGGAATAGAACTCTATTCCCTTCCCTAACCCATGTGTTTCGGGGAGGATTTAGAACCTCGGTCCAACAAAACCTATGGGCGTAGAACCTCAAGTCAATACCCCACTCTACCTAGCCATATTTACATGTTTATTTTTCATTCACCACGAATCACCATATGAACAAAACAAAGAAAAAATCATTTACAACATCATAAAATCATCAATAAATGGGAAATGATCATTTTTCCTCAATCCATTAAAACTTTCATTATTCATATTACATAACCCCTTTATCCCCATTTCCATTTTCCATGCATATCGCACTAAGCATATTCCATTATAAAGCTAATCCCTAGATTTGTTCCATTTGACCTTTTAATCCTTTTTCATTCCAACCAAACAACCTCTTAGGTAATTACACAACCTTATTGTTTCACCAAGCACCAATTGAGCGTCACTTAAGAAAATTAGCATATTCTTCATAGGATCTATGTTCTCGCATGATGACCTAGACTTACTTAGATAGCTCTATGTCCAGGGAATATCAGTACACCCCTCAGGTGGCCCTAATTTAGTTGAGTCATCCTCCTTGCATCCCATGGGGATCAAGAGGGGTTCAATTAATCATTTAGAAGTCACTAAATTACATCATGTCAAAGGCACCAAGAACTCTTCAAAAAGGGGACGGAATAAAAACTCTACATGCACAAATTTACACAGAACCCATGGTATATAACTTATAGACCACCTACCTTGAATCTGTTGATGAACGCCCAATTAAACTCGGAATTAGATCCCAATCCAACACACCTTTGAACCCCCAACCTAGATCTCACCAAAAAAGAATGTATTGAGAGATTCAAATGGAGATCACCCAAAATACCAGACCTAAACAAGAAAAGAGTGAGGAGGATGAGATTGAAATCACCCAGATATTTGATTCGCATCGAACGACACTCCAAATGGCCATGAATCTAAGGAGATTGATCCTTGGGAGATATTGGTCCCTTTGGTTCATTCCTATGGTTACAAGGTAAGAAGAGGAGAAAAATACCGAGTGAGGTATAAAATCACAGAGTTGCAATTTTTTAAATTTTTAATGGTTTTTGGGCCACATGGTTTAACAACACGGTTTTCCAAACCATGAGCTAACCCTACGGACCCCACTGTTTAGAAATCCACATCCTGCACAATGTACCTGGGTTGCTCGCAATGTTTTCCATAACCATGCACAGACCATGCTGTAAGCCCATAAAACTCATTTTCTCCCTTTTCGTGTCTCGAACCCCCGAAACACCCCAAGCCTACTTAATGACTTTGGAAATCACTTAATTTACTAAAAAAATTGACTAAACAAAAATGTAAGTAAAACATACATTACCGGGGAATTCGGGATCTTACAACCTCCCAACCTTATAACAGCTCGTCCCCCAGGTGCACTTCTTGAGCATCACTAAGTTCCAAAGAAAAGAGAATGACCCACTAGATCTGCATATCAGATTATCACTCCCATGTTAACTCCAAAACGTTTCCATGATTCCATAAAACATGAACCAGGGGCATAAACTTACCTCTCTAAACATTCTCCCTATGTTCTACAATACGAACTAGGTGCTTCTCAAAGAATTCATCAGCCGTAATATTGACATCGTCGACATATATAACATAAGATGGGTCAGGGTGATACTATCAGAGTTGTGAAACATGGAAAACATCATGCATCCCACCATACTGCCATATATGATCCAATCAATAAGCCACCAGTCTGATCCATTCCACAATCTAAAATATCCCCACATATATAGGCGCCAACTTGCCATGATTCAAAATTTGATGGTGACCCAACCTTGATGACACCAGAAGAAACAAATTTTGACCCACTATGAACTTAAGAGGTTCACGATGATGATATTCAAATGAATTCTACCTACTCTATGATTTTTTCACAAGTTTTTGAATCAAACAAACCTTCTACGATGACTTGTGCATAAGACTCAGCCTTAAGAGCTTAGACTCTCTGGCCTCTAACCAACACAGTGGGGATCTACACGGTCTCCCATAAAGTTCCTGAAAATGTTCTATCTTAACTATAACTTCAGAACTATTATTATAAGAAAAATCAACAAGTGACAAGTGATTTTCCCATGAACAACTAAAATCCAAAACACATGCTCTCAAAATTCCTTCTAAAACATGAATTGTACACTCTGACTACCCATCAATCTGTGGGCAGTAAGAAATACATAGAAACACCTGGGTACAAAGTTCCTTATGTAGTCCCCTCTAGAAACATGATGTGAAATGATGATCTGGGTCTGAAACTATGGTTCTCGACATGCCTTTTAAGCGTACTATTTCTCAAACACACAACACCCCCAACTTGTCAACTGTAGAGGTTTTCTGAATCTGTAAGAAATATTCCACTTTGTTCAGTCGATAAACCACCACCCAAATAGAATTATTCTTCCGAGGAATAATCATTAGACCAACTATGATGTCCATCGTGATGTCATTCCACTTCCACTATGGAATAGGAAATGATTGCAACAACCCACCTGGACGCTGACGTTCAGCCTTCACCCGCTAACAGGTAAGGCATCATGCCACGAAACTCACCACTTCTTTATTTATTCCTAGCCATCAAAATAGCCTATGTAGTTCTCAGTACATGTTTTTCAAGCCCCGATGCACTACCCACTTTGAGGGGTGTAAATCACACAACAAATCTTATCGTACATCTGTTAGCACCATAACAAGAACATGAACATAAAAAAATCCTCCAGTTTCGAAGGTCCAACAATATGGTGACTCCCCACCTTTATGAATATCCTTCATATCTAAAAACTCTGGATCTAGATGATGACTCTCTTTAACTCGGATCAAAAGCACGGACTCAACTACTATGTATGAAAGCATTATCCTATTGTGCCCATCTTCTACCACCAAATGCATTTCAGCAAACAAGGCCATCATCGCACACTCTGAACTAGACTCTGGAACTACATAATTCTGAGTCTTCCAGCTCAGAGCATCGACAGAAATATTCCATTTCCCTGGGGTTTGACCCAATTAATATTCAAAACATTGTAGGTAGACAACCCACCGTCAATGAAAAATATTTAAATCCCATTGGGAGAAGATGTATTTGAGAATTTTAAGGCCGGTAAACACCGTAACAGGTTATCCAAACAAATAACTCCTCCTACACATTAAGGTATGAACCACATCAGCTATCTACAGGTCATGTGTAGGATAATTTCTTTAACGTGGACTCAACTGGCTAATCCTGTAAGATACAACCCGATCATCCTGCATCGACACTGCCCCATGTCCAACACCAGACAAATCACAGAACGAGGTATACTTCTAACCTAGTTCAGGTAAGATCAAAATCAGGGTGGTGGTCAACCACTTCATCATCAAGTGGGAATTATTCTCACAAGCCTCTGACCAATCGAAATTAACCCCCTTCTTGGTTAGGCCTGTGAGCGGCACTGCCAAATGAGATAAATCTCTAATAAACCTTCAGTAATAACTAAACAAACCTAGAAAACTATGAATATCAGAGACTTTATTGGGATTATCCCAAGACACCACATCATGTAACTTTTCTAGATCCACTGATATGGATGACTTAGATATGATATGCACCAAAAATTGAACCTCATAAATCCAATACTAAAATTTTGAAAGCTTGGCATAAATACTATTCTTTCTTAGTGTACTCAGGATGATTTGAAGATGTTTGGAATGATCGTCGTGAGTTCAAGATTACACCAAGATGTCATCAATGAAAACAACTACAAAATGATCCACATATGAGGGGAATATATGTATCATCAAGGCCATGAACACAGTTGGTGCATTGGTCAAACAAAATGGCATTACCAGGAATCCATACAACCCATACCTGCTTCAGAAAGCCATTCGAGGTATGTTAGAAGGTCTCACCCTTAACAGGTGTTATCCTGATCGCAAATCGATCTTGGAAAACACCAATGAACCTCTGAGATGATTAAAGATGTCATAAATTCTAGGTATAGGGTATCAATTCATAACTATCATCTGGTTATGCTTCCAAAAATCGACTCATAGACTTCATGATCTATCAGTCTTCTTAGAAAACAACTAAGTAGATCCCCAAGGTGATTTACTAGGACATATAAACCCCTTACACCCCAATTTCTCTAACATATCCTTCAGTTCTTGGAGCTTTGTTGGAACTATTCAGTAAGGTGGAATAAAAACTGGTTCCTCTCCAGGAAACAATTCGGTCATAAACTCAACAACTCTCTTGGGTGGATACCCTAAGAAGTCCTCAGGAAACACATCCTTAAACTGGTCCACAACAAAAGGAAATACTGGTTGTCATTTCTCCCCATAATCTATCCTAAAGAATTCCACTTGGGTTGTTAGATCCCCCATCTGTTGGCATAGTGGCCCTACATACCCCGCTCGAGTATCCCGCTCCCCATGAAGGACATGAGTGCTCACATCGAGAGATGTGAATGTTACCCGATGTCGGTAACAGTCAATACAAGCTTTCTATAACACTAAAAAATCCATTCCCAAGATTAGGTCCAAACATGATATATCTAGGAAAAAAATCCCATAGAAAATTAAACCCACTAACCTCTAGACCACAACCCTTACACTGCCTAATGTCCTTGACTCACACACCAAGGTGAGTATCAAGAGACATTACCCCACATTCTATCTCTGCGGTTAAGCCCCACACAACTACAAACTGAGTAGAAATAAAGGAATGCATAAGACCTATATCTAATAAATCACTAGATAATGTGGAAGCTACAAGAATCATACCTCGAACAGCAGACTGTCCTGCCTCACCACCCCCAGGTGTAGCCTGTATTGCATGGAGATAACCTACCCCTTTATGCTAGGATATAGCCTAAGTACCCTACATTGCACTACTCAGTTGGTAAGGGTGATATTTACCCAGAGTTCCATGTCCACCACCCCTTCCAGTACAGCCCGTGGAGCTTCAACTGCCTACCTGATATGGGGTAACCGAGCCCCCGCCTACACTCAACATCTACCTCTAACCTGCATCATTCCTCGACTGCTGCGGGTTCATGCAGAATATATTCACGTGGCCTAGCTTTCTACACACTGGATACACAACTGGTGTATAGGGACACTAGTAAAAATTGTGCCCTGACCTTCCACACTAAAAATAGAAGACCCTATCTCTATGCTGAGAAGATAACCCCCTCTTATGAATGCTATGTGGGCTTCCCCTTACTGGATGTTTCCAAAGTGGCGCTTCCTATTATCAGAAGCTACACCAGTAGCTCGCCCAGCTGAAACCACAAGTTCACTACCTAAAGATCCCTTCAGGGTTCCTTATGAGACATGGGATTCATCTACCACCTTAGAAAACCTTTTAAGTCAAAATATATTTACATAAGATCAAATCTCATGCCTCAGCCCATCTTGGATGTGTTTTTCCACAACTGCCTCATCTCCCTTCAATGTCAGAACAAAGAATCCTAAATCTATGAAACGACTAGCATAATCCATCACCCACATTGTCCCCTGAGTCAACCTCGTAAAATATACTACCTTCTCCAACCTCAATGCTTCCAAATAGATGTGCTCAAGTAACTTCTCCTAAAAATATTTCCACATCATCCCCTCATTTTTCTCTGTCTGAACCATAATATCCCACCAAAATTTTTCTTTCCCCAATGGAATAAAGGCCGCTAACTTGACTCAATTATTGATAGAAGTCTCTATATGGTCGAGAATAATTTGTATGGATTTTATCCAGAATTCTGCTACTTTATGCCCACCCTCATAGGTAAAGGTCAGAGGGTGCCGCAGCTGAAACTCCCTGGCCAGAACATACATGCTCGGTGCGACCCACCCTGGGTCTCATTCCATCATCTACATAAAATGAGTGAATTTCTCCTAGAAAATATCTTACTTACCTCCATGGATCACCATGTTCTCTTTCTCCACTACTAGAGGAGCGTTCTCAGCAACGTCCTCATGTTTCCCAACCTGCACACATGTTTGAGGTGGCATTTCTCTACAATGACAAACACGAACATTGGAACGCATCCATAACACTATTAAAAAGGGAAAGAAGACACATAGGTAGACTAATCACTCATCATAACCAAACCGGTTCACATACACAACCAAAGAGAGGAAACTTGCAACAGGTTCACTACCCTCAGTCATCTCTCTAAGTCAATGGCCACCACAGAATCTAATTCACACGGTTACAAGCGTTATCTTTTACTCCCATTCCAACCATTTTCATATTCCAATTTACCTATAAAAAGTACTCCACTATTATTTATTTATCAAGAACCATTTTCTAATTACTACTTGAAATTTTCACTTCCCTTTTCACTCATTAATACAATCTTATTACGCTTAATTCATTAATTTTAAGAGAACATATGCATCCTAACCATTATATCCCGAACATGCATTCTGTGTGTGTACCTATAATGATGCATGTCACTTTCTTACACAGGTTCCTAGAATTATGCATGAATGCAAAACCTCGTACCTCTATGGCCTGGAGAGAAATATCACAAAACTGTCAAATCACACAACAAGTTCATCACCCAATGGTGAAATATCATCAAATGTAAATACACACAAAAATAACAACAATCCCCTCCTAGGGTGACATGGGGTTTCCCCCATACATGGGTTAGCTACTCTCAAGAACGAGCTGATTAACAAGGAATGAAACATTCTAAATATCATGTTTACCATCCCAAAATAGTAAGAAAGAGAAAACAACTCTTTTGATACCACTTTGTAACGTCCCTAACTCAGGAGCCACTAAACCAGTGCCCCGAGCCGAGTAGTTACATGACCTCAAGCGCACTTCCTCGTAAGCTAGAGGTTGTCGACTAGTAGTGAGGATCCAATATGACATGTGGGAAGACTATACCGTCAATTCCACAGTAATCCAAAATAGATAATAATTGAAATAGCAGAAATAGAAGAGAGCAATGCACAACATGCATAAAAAACAATATCCCAAAACTGGGTACAATCATAAACAAAAATAAATAATCCATGCCTTGTTATAGTGGAAAGTGAACAATAAAAAAATGAAATAAAATAGTAGAATCCTAAAAATGATCCAGAATCCTAGTTGGGAACCTCACCCAAACATGTCCCATGTCTAACTCATCTCTCAAGAACCTGGCCCTTGCCATTGTCCTGACCTGCAAGCATGAAATCTGCTCAGGTACCCAACGATGGCCCGAGTAGGGTGTGAAAATAACTCAGTAGGCCACCCCCAAAAGTGTCTAAAAAATACCCAGTAAGGCATATATTGCATTCAAATGATAAATAAAGTCATGATAAGGTAAATAGTTCAGTGGGCTATCTTTATTTATGTTCCTTTAAGTTAACCAACCAATTAACCCATGTTTACTATGAAGACATTTCATTTATCATTTCACCCTTTTTCACGTGTTCAATGGATTATTCATGATCAATATTTTTCATTATGTGGGAATTAAAGAAGTCCTATCTCACTCGGTTTCATATCACAACAATTCACAATATCCTCAACTCGATGCCTCAGTCCAGGTGGAATGCAACTGTTAGGGGAATATAACTCTATCCCATTACCTAACCTGTGTATTTAGGGGGGGGGAGCTAGAACCTTGGTCCAACTCAACCTATGTGCGTAGAAAATCAATTAAATACCCCACTCTACCAAGACATATGCACATGATTATTTTTCATTCACCACAAATCACCATATCACAACAACAAAGCTGACATCATTTTTAACATCATAACAAAGTCAATAAATGGGAAATTAACATTTTACCTCAACCCATAAACATGTTAATTATTCATATTACTTATCCCCTTTAGCCCATTTCTATTTTCCATGTCTATCTCACTAAAAAAAATTCAAGGATAAAGTAACCCCTACCTTTTTCCTATTTAACCTTATAACGTTTTTTCATGCCAGCCAAACAACATCTAGGTAATTACCCAACCAAAGTGTTTTAGCAAGAACAAATTTCACATCACTTAATCATATTAACATATTCGTCATAGGCTCTATGTTATTTAACAATGGGCTACACTTACTTAGCTAGCTCTAAGTCTGTGGAATATTGGCACACCCCTCAGGTGGCCCTAATTTAGTTGAGCCATCCTCCCTATAGCCCATGGGGATCAAGAGGGGTTTAATTAATCATTCAGGAATCACTATATCACATCATGTCAAAGACAATAAGAAATATTTAAAATAGGGAAAGAATAAAAACCCCACATGCACAAATCTACAGAAAACCCTAGGGATATAATATTTAGACCACCTACCTTGTATCCGTTGATGAACGCCCTTTCAAAAACCTCCTTAGATACAATCTAACACACCTTTAAATCCTCAACCTAGATCTCACAAAAAATATAGTTTTGAGAACTTTTAATGGATATTGCCCAAAATAAAAGACCTAAACCAGAAAACAGAGAGGAGAAGGATATTAGACTCACATGGATCTTCGATTTGCATCCAACAAAACTCCAAACATCCAAGAATCAAAGTACATTGATCCTTGGGAGATCTCTATCCCTTTGGTTTCTCTTTGGTTTATAATGGAGGGGAAGGAGGAAAATCTTGAGTGAGATATAAAATCCTAGAGTGGAAATTTTTGTAATTTTCTAAAGGTTTCTTGGCCACACAGTTTTCCAAACCGTGCACAAATAGTGCGGATTCCCCTCTCCAAAAATCCACCTCCTACATAGTTTATCTAGGTTTCCCAGACGGTTATCACTAAGCATGTGCAAACTATGTTGCTAGCCCAAAAAACTCCTTTTTCCCGTTTTTCATGTCCTCAACACCCACAACACACCCTGAGCCTCCTTAAAGACTTTTTAAAGCATTTAATTAACTCAAAAAGGGGCCTAAACTAAAATGTATGTAAAACATACCTTATTGAGAAATCTGGGATCTTACATAGGACCTGAAATTGTTAAAGAATTGGTAGACTAGGTGAAACCCATTCAGTGGAACATCAAGGAAGCCAAAATTCAAAAAAAGTGTTATTCCTCTAATTGTTGATGGGGCCGAGATTTTAAGGTGTGAAACATGGTATTACAATTCATATATCCCTGAAAGTGGATCATGAGACTTGGCAAGAAATGGAAGTTATGTCCCAGGCACATCGACCCCTTAAAGATCCATGATCGTGTCAGAGCTATGGCATATCGACAGGCACTTCCACCAACAATATCTCAAGTACCAGACGTATTTCACATATCCCACATAAGGAATTACATAGCAGATCCTTCACATGTATCGAATTCCAAGGTGGTACAGTTGGATAATGATCTTTTATAAGAGGAGTAGCCAGTGATGATCTTGGATCATAGAGATACACTTCTATATAATAAGACTACTCACCTGGTTAAAAAACTATGGCGGAACGATATGTACAAAGAGGAAACATGGGAATATGAGGAAGATATTATGGGAAATTACCCAAACCTTCTTTCACCTTAGTGTGTAAAATGAATGTTTGAGGGTGAAATTTCATAAGGTGGGGAATAATGTAACAACCCAAAGTTTTATTAATAGAAATTACCTTCTTATAATTATGTCATATGGTATAAAAACATAAGATAACACAATAAAATCTTTATAATTGATTAATGAATTAAATAAGAACCATTTCAAGAAGATAAGAAACCAAAACCGATGAAATAGTATCTTGACCTTTGGAATAGTAATTTGAAACTTATAAATATTAAACAGACTAATGGAATAGAAACACCACCAAGGAAATTATAAATTCAATTTATCCATATTATAAGTGACACTATGATATAATTATATCATATTATAAGTAAATAAATATTTTAATAATTATTAATTAATTATTGTAATTTTGTAAGTCATAGATATTTAAATAAAATTTTATGATTAATTTAATAATTTAAAAGAAAATTTATTTTCATAAAATGTATCAATAAATTAATATTTGTATGTATTATGATTTTAAAGAAAATTTTATGATACCTTTGGTAATTTTTCCAAGTGTTATAAAATAAGTTATAATTTTAAACTCTATATTTTCCATATAAATGGTGATTTAAATTACAAGGTAAATTAATCTTAATTAAAAAATTATTTTTATAAAATGGTGTTCATTATTTATTGATAAAAGTCAAAAAAGGTTAGGTTGGATTTTTTTTGATTTTTATAAAATATATGATTTTTTATGAGTAGTGAAATATAGTTATTTATAGAATAAGTAAATAAGTGAATTTTTTAATAATGCACGAGTCATGGATGATGTATGTGACCAATGGTTATAATTCACATTCACTAATAACTTTATTTAGTCACAATAATAAACACTATTTATTTTCTTGAGAAAAATAATGAAATGATGATTTAAATATTGAACAAAACACTCTCCTCCACTATAAAAACTACCCCTCACCACCTATTTTCCCCACACCTCTAAATCGTTTAGAATTTTAAAAATTATTCTCCAAACACCTCCCAATTCCTTATATATTATGATGATATTTTGGTCTTAAAAAAGACATAAACCATCCCTTAAAGAGGTACTTAAGAAGGGGGAATCAAAAGGTAAAACCCTCAACAATTTTCCTTCTATTTCTATTCAAGTTCCATTTTTTTCTTTTTCTATCCTAAACTCCCCTCATCCACATGAATGAAAAATAACCAATTTTACATATAACTAAATTTTATCATGTTTATGGAAGAAATATTTATTAAATATCTTCTTGGCACTGTTTTATTTTAAGGAAGAAAACAACGTCCATGAGGTGCTGATTTACCACCTGTGTGGGTGGCGTGCTTCCATCTTTCAATTAGTTCTTCAAGGTTGGTCATGAAACCATTTTACAGGTAGAGAAAATTATATTATATGTATTAAATCCAATTTAATTTTCTTTAACCATTAGATATAAATTATATATTTTAATATAACAAAACTAGTTATGATGATAAAAAATGATAAATTAATCTAAATGATTATCATTAATGATTTATCAAATGAATCATCATCACTTACGAAAAAAATGGTATTTTAATATTATATATTTTCATTAATAACATATAAATTCACTTATGTACAACTATCTTAATTCTACATTATTTTTCATACTTATATACTAGTAAACTGATCAATATAAACAATAAAATCAAAGCTACCAAATGATAAAATTGAATATCTTAACCCATAAAAAGGACATAAATGAACAAACATAAAGTTATAAAAAATAAAATACATTTATAAATGGTTCTATAAATTTTAATTAATGAATATAATTTTATTATTTAGGGCATTAAGATCAAGTGTAGAATAATTTTTGATATAAGGTAAGTGATTCAACCTGGACCACCATTATTCTTTCGGGTTACTCCTTATCTATTTGTACACAAATGAAATTATATTTTTTATGTACACATTATAAATGTTTTGAATATGTTCCAAACTATTGTATTAAGTTAAATTAACTTGTATTTTTGTTGATATACATGTTTTTAAATGTTCCATACTCAATTCATCCTGATAAGCAAGCCTAATTTAAGGGAAATCCATGAATTCTTACCCATTTCCAAATATGCCTCGTAAATTTTATTAATCCAAAATTTTTGTTCTAAAATTATTAATTTTATCATGAAAAACTACCTAGGTTAAATTATTGATTTATACAAACAATTATGAATTTTCCATTTTAATGAATCTTGAATGTTTTACCATAAATCTTTATAAAATTTATTATTTATAAAGATTATTAAACACTATTTTAACTTATGTATGACAAAAATTATCATTATATAGGACTATATTAATTTATGAATGTCTATATAAGATTTAATTCCATTATTTCATGGACACATTTATGATACATCAATTTATTTGGATTTTAACTAGATTTTGATGCCTAATTCTTTTCATGGGTAACTCATATGTTTATGTTTGATTAATTATTTATGATTATTTATGTGGAAAGAATATTAATGAAAATTTTATGGTGGGAGTTCCAAAATAGTGCTCCAATACATTAGGTAATGTTTAGTCTCAAGTGATGTTATGTGCAATGGTCATGGTGGTTAGCCTTGACTCGTGCTCCTCTATGTGCAATAGGCATTGAATCTTGTCCCCCTATGTGCAATGAAAATTAATCATGATCCCCTATATGAAATGAGCCTTAAATCAAGATAAAGTAATGTTTTATCTTTCTACCACATTACTGTGATTATATGAACCCATTTTATATATGTTATTATTCCTTATGTTTAATCATGATCCATGACTTTATATGTATTTTTGTTCTTCCTTGTAAACCATGTGCTAAGCTTTATTTTAATTTTTATTCCCTTACTTGATTTTTTTGCTCCCCCTTTTTCATATTATCATTAGGTTATCCTATGAAGATGTAAGGGATAAATTGAAGTTATGATCTCTTAATGGATGATAAATAATGAAATGTTTTATCTAGTCCCATCTTTTTCAGTTTTATGTACCTAGTATTGCAAGAAACTAGAATTTATGATCCTTGTCTTGTAATTTATTGTTTATTATACTTAAAATAATTTAATAATATGTGAAAATTGCTTGGTTCCCTATAGTAAAACAATAAAATTTGTTAAACATAACATAATAATATTTGTTTGAGTACATTATTATTACATTTGAAAACCATACCATGTATATGATAGATCATAATCTCTAATAATGGCATAAAGTGTATAAGTTAATAATATATAAATCATAAATGAATCAAAGAGTGTGATCTCTGAGAGCATGGAATTCCATAAGATTTTTGTTTTTGAAATACATGAAATAATAGAAAATAATTTCAATATTACTCCTAGACTTTTTTCAAGGATATCATAGTGCATTAGGTTCACTCCCCAAACCATCATAGTAGTCAACATTCACTCCCAAAACTATCATAGTTGATAGAGTTCCTTATTAAACAAGACTCACTACCCATTACATTCCATTTATCTCATGAGATATCCATTTTTACCTAATTAATTGGAGGTATATATAATCATATTAATACCCATATAATAATGGAAACCATATATATGTATCCCATAAAATCATAAAACATTCATTAAATCATCTTATCCTAAAAAAGGAAAGAAAATGGGTTTCAAAAATATTTTTTCATCATAATCACATACCATCTAGATAATAAATAAGTATGGTATCATTGGATCACATCCATAGTATATATTAATTAATGTCAAAGGATTCCACATTGGAGGGAAAATGTATTTTTAAGATCACAAAGAACCTCTATTAAATTAAAAGTCATTTTTATTTTTTGAATAACTTATTTTAAATCTAAAAATTTCCAAATATTAAAGAAAAAATTTTCTTCGAACATATCCCTAGAATATGGTAAAGGATGGTTCAAAAAATTGAGCATTCATTGTGGTAAGATATTTATTGCAACTTATATATGTTAAAACAAATAATCATTTCACATTTATTTAAAATTCGTAATTACCATGTTCAAAAAACTATAAGAATATATCCTTGTCAAACAATTTTGTAAAAAGTACAAAATTGTAAAAATGACTTTCAAAAATTAATTTTAATATTAAAAAAATTATTTAAAATATTTTTATAAAACATGGATATTTATATAAATTATTTTTGACCAAATAATGAAATGTAGTAAATTTTCTTAAGAAAATCTACTGATCTCTTGAGTAATACAATTGGGGGAAATTAAAGGATAACATGTATTCTTTAAAAATTACTATAGGAAAAGAAAAATGGATGGAATTTACTACATAATAATCATATAATTTATCTAATGGAACTTCAAGCATAAACAATCCTAATTAAAAATAGGGCTGAAAAATAAATATCATACAAATTTGGTATCTTTTGAATAATAAGACACATGAAGGAAACAAAATTTTATGGATATGTATATCCCATAATTTTCATTAAATCCATCATAAAAAATGTCAATGGGAATTATATTCATCAAATTAAAGAAAAAATTTTATAATATGGTTTTTCTGCCGTGGAAATAAAATTGAGACTCAAATTTCTTACCTCAGTTCCGATTTCCTCCAAACATGTCTCAACTTCTTCTTCTTTGAAAAACCACTTTCTGTTTATAACTAAATCCTTTATAATATAGTTTTATAAGGTAAATAGAGTGTCTAGGACATGATTAGGGATGTATAGAAGGGTTTTTGGTAGTTCATGGGTGAACCAAAAGGCTCTTTAACTATTTAATGAGAGGAGAGGGGTGTCCTTTTATAATGCAGGAGAGGATCCACTTTGAATTTTTCAAAATAAAAAAATATAACCACATATTATTCATCAAAATGGGAAACAAATTTACCATTTCCAATTATTTTATGATATAATGGAAATATATGGCCAACCAATAGTATTTGGACTCATTTGGGGTCATTTTAATAGTTATCTTTTTGGTTTAACGTTATGCAAACCTATTTTGACCATAACCATAGAAACTGATTATTTTAGTATTTTTACAACTCTAAATATTAAAAAATAATGTTAAAATAATTAAGTTTTATTTATTAACATTATTACAAATATGTAATCAATTTTACCAAATTTAACTCTTTGTAAAGGAAGAACCTAATTTAAAATTAAACATATAAAAGCTATGGAAAGAAATTTTCTAATGAAAATATTTTCTTATGTATAAAAAGTTATTATATAAAAATTCAACCTAAAATTTCTTCCAGTTACCTAAATTATATGTATAATAATATAATATAACTAATATTTTTTCGATACCATTTTAATATAAAATGGATCTTTTTAAATTCTTTCAATGAAAAGAAATATTTTAATAACAAATTTGTTTTTTTCACTATTCATCAAAAAACCTATTGTTTTTTGAAAATTTTAAAAAATTTACACAAAGATATTTTTTACATTTTAATATCAAAACTAAAGTTACTTTTTCAAAAACATTTTCTAAAAGTTCAAATATTTATTTTAAAAAAGTGTTCAAAATTTGATGAAACCATTTTTTTAAAATATAGTTTTTAAACATAAATCAACATTTACTCTTATCACAGGCATAAAAAAATATTAGAAAACATTTAAAATATTTTATTGAATATATAAGATATAAATTTAATTATAATCATTCAAATACACTGATTAATTTATTTTATTAATATTAAAATGCATTTCGTGCATCAAACCAGTCTTTCAGAAAAAATTCTTTCACTTTCAAATGATTTTTTGTTTATTTATAATCTATTGATAACCAAGGAATTTATTCTATACTTGTTTAAACCTTATAATTTTCATAATTTTTGTTACTTATTTACATAGTCATCAATTTAATAGTTAAATTTTAATGAAAATCTATATTATGGTTCATTTTGACTCGGGTTTTCATGTTCAGAAGATATCTAAGAGACAAAATTTATTTAAAAAGAAATGTATAACAAGATCACGGGGTGTTACACTCAACCACACATAAAATATATTCCAGTCCCAAACATAAATTCAATTTATTTAATAAAATTAGGATATATCTTCTTCATCACATCCTCGGGTTCCCAAAGAGATTCATCATGTTTCTGATTTATCAAAATAACATTAAAAATTGAGTAGTCATATTCCAAATAACATTATCTCTATGATAGGTGATTTCCATATGATATTCTTCAAAGGAAAGACCATTCCCCAACAATTTATCCTCTAATTTCTGTCCATGTGAATGATCAACTATGTACTTCCGTTGGATATATCAATAGAACACATTGTGAACTTAAGATAGGTTTGGTGGAAGCACTAATTAATAAACCACCATCCCAACTCAATCAAGAATCTTGAAGGGGACAACATACATAGAAATCATTGTTCATTTCTTTTGGAATAAAATATATTTATTGTATAGTGAAATAACCATAAAAACATTCTCACCAAATTCAATCTCAAAATCATATCTAAGATGATCAACGTAACTTTTCTGTCAACTATGAGTAACCTTGATGCGTTTTTGAATTTTTCCGATTTTATTTGTTATTTCCTTACCTAGGTCATGTCCCAATGGCTTCATTTCTGGAACTTCATTCCAAAACATTGGATTTCTAAACTTATTTATAGAATGGATTCACAAGGGTCAATTTTAATTCTTGGGTAAAAGATATTTTTGTTAGAAATATTGAATAGAGGAAGATATTGATCCCAACCACCTTTGAATTACAAATAACAAGATCCGAGCATTCCTCTAGGATTTTAATAGTTATCTCTTACTAAAAATATATCTAGGGATCGTAATATATACTAAAACTCAACTCTTTATCCACACCCTAATATGGTTTTCATAAACAATTCAAGGTGAACCTTAGATACTGATCAGATACAATATGAGATGGTACTCCATGAAACAATACCCCTTCCTATATTTACGTTCTAGAAATCTGGTCAAGATATAAATCTTAAATATTATAAATTAATTTTGTTGAATCTATAAGTTTATCGACTAAATACAAAATAACATTATGGAATTTATATGCTTTGTGTATTATGATTAAAAATTACACAGAATTCATTTTCCCAATTCTATTCAAGTATGGGTAATTGTTTTAATGAACCATTATACTTATTTCATTCATCCATAACTAGTTGACATATCAAGAATCAAGATACATACCTTGTAATATATCTCATCATGATATACAACCATAAATACTCTTCTATTCCATGATACATATTTATACATCTAGGATTAATAGAGAATAAGGAACTCTATGATTCATCTAACAACTCCCTCTTTAACTCATGTATAGAGGGAAAACATAAATGGTTTCTAAAACATATCATTAGATCATAATCAAGGTTTAAATTAGGAGCATTTCTCAAATTATTTTACCATTCTACATATTCTTTTAATTCTTATTTAAATTTTACTTGGATATATGATAAAAAATTTATCTAATTAAGATATTATTTCTACCCTTCTATCAATATTTTGACATGCATTTATTGAAAAACAATAAAATTGGATGTTTATAGTGATATTCATTATTTATAATCTATCTTGTCCATTTTGAATCAGAGCATCAGGCACCCAGTTCAGTTTCCCAAGGTGTTAATGTTTTGGGTAGTGATAATATTTGGTCAACTTCAACCATATTATCACTAACATATCATGATATTTTTGAGTCATTATATATTCTTTTATTTTTGTGATCAGTATATATATCACAAATTTCTCAATTAATATAATACCTCCTTATCATTAACATAATAATTACCACAACTAATGTGAATCCACGATTTTTGTAATATTTTTCATGAACCTTCAATTATCATGAGGATAATATATAACCATATAATTTATCAAGATTACACTTCCCTGTCCCTTCTTTTATGAATAAATAAATATTAAAAACAATTCTTCACTACAGGTTAATGTAAAAACTAGCTTATAGACTATCCTTATCTTTTGTTCCTTGAAATCTTCCTCACATTAAATAGTCTAAAGGAACTTTTATCCATTCTATGTTAACTCAGCTAGTGGATTTCATAGTCATGAAAAATTCTCTACAATGTTTTCATAATATCTAGAAAACCTAGAAAACTATTGATCCTAGTCACAATGGTTGGTATGGGGAAATTTTCAATCACATCCATCTTTTATGGATCCAATAATTTACCATATCTTGATATTATATGATACAAAAATTAAAATTAAAGAAATCAAAATTCATTCTTTGTAAAATTTTCATCTATATTCTTGTTTGTTTGGACTTTAATACGATCATCATTTAAAATTCATTCTATTTCTTACAATTTGAATATATAGGACTATCACCAATAAATACAACCACAAACCAATCAATATAATCCCTAATGACTCTATTAATTAAATCCATGAAGATAAATGGGAATTAGTAAGAACAAATGTAATCACTATATGTTATTAGTGTCCATAACATGTAAATATTGATGTATTTACTATATCTCACATCATGAACCTCAAGTAGTGATATCGAGAATGAAGATAAAACATTGAATTATATTGAGCACCGTATACTTGATAAAACATTACATCAATATATTGAGGTTGATATTTATTCATTATTTTTATCATGTTATTTCTCAGATAGTCAATATAGAGTCACATTGATTCATATTTCTTCTTATCAAAAAGAATCAGAACACCTCAAAGTGATTAAAATTTCTGAATGAATTAAATTTCATTATTATTCTAGAGTTTCTTATTTCGTTCCAATAACTCAATCTAGTCCATTTTATATAGATTTATTGAAATAAGCTTAGTACAAGGTATGAGTTGCATTGAGAGATCAACCTCATGATTCAATAAATGATAGGGAAACTCTTCTAGAAAGACATTAATAAACTCCCATGCAAAAGAAATATCATTGATGTTGATTTTTTCCCCAACCATATAAGATAAACACCCCTTTTTAAAGAAAATAACAATCTAGAAAATGGATGTAATTTTCATTAGAGTTATATAGATTTCATTTTATTAATATAAGATCATATGTTCATTCAGAATATCAAACATGAATTTAGTTATTTAGAATTTTATTGTCACTTTATGTAAATAAATTTAATAAATGACTATAATGATATCTAATTAAACTAGAGGGATAATAACAATATTTATAGGAAGTATATTCCAATAAAATTTAATCAGAGAAGAATCATAGACTAGTGATGTGATCATTATACCATATGAGATTATAGCCTATATTTCAATATATAATCATCAGGGTGATATTTTTATGCCCTTATATAATTCTTCATATATAAAATATATTTTAAATCTAGAGTAAAATATGACATTATCTATTCTAGATAGGATGGTAATTGTACCTTTCACTAAGTTGTTTTCAAACCCCTCATTAAAAATAGTGATCACATGATATTTCCATTTTTCTCTAGTATTAAGAGGTTAATGACCTAGATCATCACCAATAAACTTCATATTTGATCATTAGTTAGCATAATTCCCATACTCTTTACATTTGAAACACTGGAGTGCCGATTGTGTATTTCATGGAGAATTCTCTTTATTTTCTTCATTAGCTAAATTAATCTGATCACTTTGACATTTGATATCCCGATGACGATCATTTCCAAACATTAAAAATTTAATATTCCACTTAATAAAATTTACTCCATATTTCCTTAAAATTATATAGAAAAAAGTAAATATCATCTCATTCTCCACATGGATTTTAGAGTTTCATTTTAATTACATATTTACTGTATTATAAAAAACCTTAGTTTGATGGGTATCTCCAATATCACTTTCTACCATGATATCTCATTGATGGACTTATTCAGATCTATTGAAGAAACTAATGGATAATCCTATTCTTAGAATTATTTTGAATACATTGAAGAATAGATTAACCTTAATTTCATGTTGGATGATAATAACTGAAGCAAGCCTCACTAGTCTCATAAAATTTTCCACATAGGTACCAACTGATTCATCATCCATCTCTATTGGATCAAGTAATTCCCCCTATATTTTCAAATAAATAATATGATAAAATAAATTATTGATAATATAATTTTTTAAAATCACCCAAATACATGGATTATATT
This sequence comes from Viscum album, assembly GCA_963277665.1. Lineage (NCBI taxonomy): Eukaryota > Viridiplantae > Streptophyta > Magnoliopsida > Santalales > Viscaceae > Viscum > Viscum album. The sequence goes on along the minus strand of OY728155.1, from coordinate 1,102,562,307 downwards.
TCTTATTGTTTCCTCATATTATAAAAATAGTCCACAATTGATATTCTTTTACTTCAAAATAATAGACAAAAAATTACTTTTACATGTTCTGAATTTTTGGTAATGTAAAATATTATTTTTTTCGTACTAATCCATTACTTGGTGACAAGTGAATGAGTGGAAACACTAATTTAAGGTGGATGTTTTCTTATGAAGGTCTCAACAAAATATTGTTGCCTTATTTACTCATTTGGATTCTAAGCATGATTCATAGAATGAGAAATTTATTTAAACATAATAATGACATTTTTCAGTCTATCTCCCACAAAATTTGATTTATAAAGAGGAAACTCATTTCATTATTCAGCACATTAACCATAAAAATTGTTTCTTTGGGTTCCATCCATTGACTAAAACAAAAAAATCATAGTGTGAGAAATTGAAAATCATATTTAAAAGACCAATAATTATAGAGGATAATTTATAGGATGTATAAATAAAGAAATATTATTTCAAATATATGAAACCTTAGGTTTATCCTAGTTCATTCATGATCATTACAAAATTCATAGGTTTTTTTATAACTATACCTATCCCCAGGTTTCTCAGAAAAATTTTCTCATCCAAGTTTACGAAGGTATCAAAACCTTGCTCAGATATAAACTATTGTGACCAATAATTTTCATACAAAAAATTTCAAATCATAGTAGATGAATATTAATTAAAAAACACAATGACCTAAGCTAGAGTCTTATAAGTCTAGTGTACTTGTCAACATGGACACATAAGGAACTGGATTATAAGGGGACACCATAATCTGCCATTATGTTATGTATAACCAACACCCTTCATAAACATACCATACACAATAACATTATTCATTACCTGGGGAAATTAAAAATAAGAAAGATGTTATATAATGCTTAATAAGGGTAATATTATGATATATCCCAAACATTACATGAGTTTAAGGGTATGTGAACATGATCACTACATTTTAAAACCACGCCCCAGATATCATAGATCATAATATTGAATCATGGAATAAGGATTATTAGTTCATTATACATGAATCCTAATGAAATCAATGGAAATTAGAGATTAGAACATAACATTGGAATTATAAAAAAGTTTGTGGCATAAAAATTAGCATGCAAAATCATTTCCTTAATTTTCATGTATGATTTTTAGACTATCAGAGTATATTGTGTTAACTACCCAAACCATTGTAGTAGTCAAGGTTCACTCTCAATACTATTATAGTTAAAATATTCCATTACAAAAATAGAATCAAACCCCATTACAGTCCTGTTTTTATCAAGTGATATCCATATTTACAAAATGCATTGAAGTTCAATATAATTTTGGATCCACCTATCACAAAATGAAAACCATACATATGTGTTCCATATGATCAAAAAAATTATTATATCATCAAGATATGTCACACCCATGATTTTATTTTGAGTATTTATTTGTTTATTTTAATTCTAGTATTTATCTCTTTGGTTCCCCATTATATTATTGAGAAAAAAAATTAGTTTTTAGGCTCATCGTTAGGTAGTTCAGGGTTTTTTTCTTGGCTAGGGGAAACCATGTGACATTCTATAAGAAATAGTGTGACCACTTACCTCTTGGACGGTGAGGGATGCAAGGTCACTGAATAGTTTCTAAAAATATACAGTATAAAAATTTAACATGATCCACTTAGAAAGTGAGGGGAACATGGTTTCTACATGTTTTGGTAAACAGTGTGGGCTAACCATGCGACCTATTTGGGTCACTAAAAACTGTAAAATTAATCTTTTCCCGATTGGATTTAAAACTAAATCACCCATAATATGATAATGATGGGATTTTTATCCCTAGGATATCTCTCTAGACCTTTTTATACCTCTTTATCTTCAATCATTAGGTGGTTTTGTCCTTAGATCTTCAAGGAATCATCATGTAAGACATTTCTCTCTTGGTTTTCCCACTTTCTAGGGTTATTCTTCCATATTTCATGGGATCCCTTTTTCCAGTGGGTATTTTGACTAGAGGAGGGTATGGTCTGAATATCTAGGGTGAAATATTTATGGTTGTTGTATGATATTGACTTTATAGGGACTTCTGCTGGTTCAGTTGTACATTTCCTCTAGTTTTCGGAAGTTTCCATGTTTGATGTAATGTCCTACCTATTCTAATTGGCTTGAGAATAGAATGAATCATTACTTGGAATTAAGAGACTTTCTGAATACAACATAGGATGGAAATAAATGATGATGGGTTATAAATACAAGTGGGGTATTATTTACCCTTTATTAATAGACCACAAACCAAAAAAACCACACCCTTTAATAACTATATGATTCATGATAAAAAGAAATACAACTCAAGAATTTCTTTTATACAAAAGTGAACCCAAAATTTTCTATAGAAGATGAAAACTAATCTTGAAAGAAAATAGTGGAACATAAAAAAAATAATAAAACAAAACAACTACAAGACACCATTATCCACTATGTCAATGTTCCACCATCACCAAATAGCCCAATAAATCATGTAGTTGTGCTAAAAACCCGCGGTTTTCTACCTTTTCCCACATCTCGGAATATAACATTTGAAAAGGTACCAAATTTATAAATTAGGGGTTAGTATAAAACTCATTTGGTATTCCCCAATGACTTCCCTACTCACTCCACTTGGATGGAAAATTTAACAATATTTAAATAAAACAACTGATACCAAAAATTCCAAAAATAGTTTATATGAAAATGTAAACACTTATCAAAATAGTTTATAACTAAATATAAACAAAAAACATGTTAAAGAACTATAAAAAAGTTATTTTCCATGTAAAAAATAAAATAAAGATGTATCCCACTTTTTAAATATGGGATCATTCATTTTTTATTATATAAGTTTTCATTAAATTTTACCATCATAGGATCATTAATGTCTGGTGTCCTGGAAATTAGGAACATAATGCATGAAAAAAATATAAAACATTCTTATAATAAACATATAAGCCTTCATCATAGGTTCATTCTATGTATAATTACTGCATCTCTTAACTTTGAGACATACATCAAAGGAAAGGGTGAGCAGAAGTACTAGTAAGGGTAAATAAGAGAATCAATTTACTTGTGATATCAATAAAAACATAATAAAGAACATAAAGACATGAGGAAATGGAAGAAGAGGCATGTCATAATAAAAAGAAAATGAATCTTAACATGAATATGTGGCTACAACATTTAATTTATACATTCATGATCATTTCACCAAGGTTAATCACCAAGGCTTCAAAAACATTACCATGGTTATTCACCAGGGTATCGTGAAACTTGTCATCTCTAGAGATTAACTCTTTACCCAATGTATTGGAGAGCTATAAAGGGAAATACATAATGTGTCTTTATTTTCATGTGATCCACATAGATCATAATCATACTTTTCATAAATAATCCAAATAGAATAAAAGAAATGAATTTTTAATCAAAATCGTGGCATTTTAAATAGTGCTTAAAAATGAGATCATTATTTCATTTATAACGCATGGAAAGGGAATAAGTGTTTCATTTATGTCCATTCCAGAATCAAATATAACATGTTTATGTCTTTATAAAAAACACTAGAAATTGAATAGGCCCATGTGTTCACATAAAATAAGATATTTTTCATGATAGAAAGAGAGACAAATTTTTGGATGAAATATCTCTAGCACAAAGACTATATAACACGTTTTTAGAAAACTATAAAAAGAGAGGTGAAAAGGGTCTCCCATAAATAAATAAATAATTTTATAGTAGAGATACAGAATAAAATAGAAATAAGATCATGGTGTGGATTTTTTAATGTCATACCACAAGAAAAGGAAACATGAAATAAAAGAGAAACTGAGATTTATTTTTCAAATATTTGGCAGCCTAACAACATCACTTAAAAATTCAGAAAATGAATTGATGAGATTGGAAAGGGTCTCTCATAATATGGAAAATAAATGGACATTAATAAGGATATAGAAGAACATACCCTCACATAATAAAATGTAAACCGGAAGACATAATATAATGGAATTAATGAATTAAATGTGGAGGGTGAAAGGTTCCCTTACCATGAAGAGTAATTTAGAAAGATCGACGGTTGGGACCACAAGGGGCTTGAGGGAACATTGGGAGGACACCATGGGAGGTAAAAATACAAGAACTTCATTTAAGAGGAATTTTTAATGAAAGGAATGAAGGAATGGGTTGGTATTATAGCAAACGGGAGGGCGTATTTTATTAATTTCCAAGGGACACATCATTGGTGGTATTTGAGAAAACATGGGAATTCCCAAGGTATTTTCCCATGGTATTGGCCACATGGGACACATCATAATATATCTAACTATTCAAAAGTCTACCATAATTATAACATCATGATTAAATCATTAATGATGTCATTAAACACAATGAAACTCAAAATTGTATTTTTACTATTTATTGAAAATTCAATTCTTTCAGAAAATTCCCAAAAATTCACCCTAACAATTTTTTGACGTGTAGAATCCAAAAGTGAACTCCATTTTAAAAAAATTAATTTCATTATAAATTAAATAAAATACTTGTACTTGACTAAAAATTTCTAAAACGTTTTCTTACATATACTATGATATAATTATATCTAATTACATTTTTAGATGACTAAAACATATGTATACCACCTTAGGTGATGTTACTATTCCACTAGTAAAATTACTATTCACAACGGTAAAAATACTATTTAAAAGGGTAAATTTACTATACAAAAAAATTATTTTGATCTTATTGAACCACATTTTCACCCTGATTAGAACAATTTATGTCTGATTTTTGAAAATCATTTCACAGAAAAAGTTATTTAAGAATAAAAAGTTTTTATACTATTCATCAAAAACAGTCTTCATAAAAAACACTATTCATAAAAACATTATTTATTAAAATCTATTCATAACCCCTTAAAATGCCCACATCAGTCCTATGTGTAAAGTGTGAAATGGTGATAGAATTTTGGGGTGGCTCAGACAACATTGCCTGAGTGGTATTTTCTATCGGCTTGAACTTATCTCGTAGGTGATTCTGTTGAAGCTTCACATGTAGGAGTTCGTCTTGGGCATGGTTTAGATCAATGCCCAAAGATAGAACCTCCTTCCTAAGCCCTGATAGATTTGCTTCATTCGACCCCGGCTTGCTGGATGAGGCCATCCAATATTCTTTCTCTCTTAATTTACCATGATCATTTATATTTATAAATAATAATTATAATATTAAAATTATAGATTCCAATGTTCATATTGATAGTCAAAACTCATCAATGTCAATTTAATTATAAAAACATAATTAATTAAAGGATTTAATTTTTTCGAGTATAAAATAAAATAACACAAAAAATTGGGAAATAGAATGTATTCAAATGTTTAGGTCGTTACATTCTTTCCCCTTAAGAAAATTTGTCCCCGAAAATTTAACTCATACCATCTAAAGAGAAATGATATGGGTAGATCTGTCTTATAGACTCCTCTGGTTCCCACATGGCTTCTTCATATTTGTGGTTCCTCCACAACACCTTAAAAACATTGTAGTCTTGTTGCGTAGAACATTGTCTCTACGATCCAAGATATACATCTGTTACTCTTTATAAGATAGGTCAGGTTATAGTTGTACCACCTCTGGATTTATTACATGTGAAGGGTCAGGTATGTACTTCCTCAACAAGAATACATGGAAGACATCATGAATATGTTCTAGATTTGGAGGAAGTGCAAGATGATAGGCCACTACTCCCATGTGATCAAGGATTTCATAGGAGCCAATGTACCTAGGATTGAGCTTCCCTTTATTCCCAAACCTCATGACTCTCTTCCAATGTGAAATTCGAAGAAATATTTTTTCACCAACATCAAACACCATGTCCCTTAGACAGTTTTCAGCATAGCTCTTTTGATGACAGTGAGCAGTCTTAATGTGTTGCTAGATGGAATTGAAATTTTCTGTCATCTCTTGCACAAGATTCGGCCCAAGAAGTTTTCTCCAACCAGCTTCATCCCAACATGTATGATTCCTACATCGCTTCCCATATAGAGATTCATAGGGTTCCATTTGAATACTCTATTGGAAGCTCTTGTTATAGGACAACTCAACTAAAGGGTGATGTTGATCCCATCCACCATTAAATTCCATTGAGAATGTTCTCAGCATGTACTCTAGTGTTTGAATAGTCCAATTATATTGGCCATCTGTTTGGGGGTGATGGGCCATACTAAAAGTTAGTTCAGTGCTCAGAGAATGTTGAATAATTCTTCAGAATTTTGATGTGAACTTTGGATCACAATCATATACGATATAAAGTAGAACTCCTTGCAGCCTTACCACTTTCTTCATGAGAATCATGGAAAGTTGATCAAGATATAAATATTCCGGAATATAGATAAAATGGATAGTCTTTGTGAGATGGTCCACAATAACCCATATCACATTTATTTCCTTTGGATATTCTTGGGAGACAAGTGATAAAATACATTTTGATATTGTCCCAATTACCTTTTGGTATGGGTAGTGGTTACAATACCCCTTTAGGATGTTGTCACTCTACCTTCACTTGCTGACATACCAGGAACCTTTAAATGTGGTCAGTAAACTCCCTTTTCAAATTATCCCACCAATAATGATTATAAAGGTCTCTATACATTTTTTTACTCCCAGGATGTATATAGAACGTAGAGGTATGAGCTTCATCCATCAGCTCCTTCTTTATTTTCAGAAAATATGGAACACATTGTGTTGTATGAAATTTTAGTACACCTTGATTGATATTGAACTAAGTAAACTTCCCATCCTTTATAGCCTTAATCTTCATTTGTAACGAAGGATCTTATTTATGAGATTTCTTGATATTCTCTAGTAAGGATGGCTGAGAAATCATTTGGGTTTTGGTTGATGATATCCCTTCCCTTATAATTCCCATGGTCAGATTTACTAGTTCATTGATCAAATAATCTCTTTGAATCCTCATTATGAACATAACAACTAGTTCATTCTGTCGTAATGCATCAGCGACATTGTATGATCTACCAGGATGATAATGGATTGAACAATCATAGTCTTTAATAAGTTCCAACCATCTATTTTGTCTCATGTTCAATTCATTTTGTCTAAAAATATACTTCAAACTTTGATAGTCTGCATTTATATCACATTTCTCCCAATAAAGATAGTGCCTCTACATCTTCTGAGAAAAAATAACTGTAGGTATCTTCAGATCAAGTGTAGTATAGTTCTGATCACGAGTCTTCAAATATCGGGATGCATAAGCAATGACTTTTTCATTTTCCAGGAGGACACACCCAATCCCATTCATAGATTCATTGCTAAAAATAATGAATCCTTATACACTTGATGGAAGAGTTAACATGGGTGTAGTAATGAATATCTTCTTCAGATCTTAGAAACTTTCCTCACACTCTTTTATCTATATAAAATTGACCCCTTTTCGAGTTAACTTCTTTAATAGATTAGAATGTCGTGAAAAGTTCTACACAAACCTCCTATAATGTCTCGCTAATCCAAGGAAAATTAGAATCTCAGTTATTGTTGTATGCTAAGGACACTCCTCGACATCAATTTTCATTGTAGGGTCAACTATGATTCCATCATTGGTTAAAATGTTCCCCAAGAAAGAAACTTTTTGTAACCAAAATTCACATTTTCTGGACTTTACAAAAAGACTCTCTTTCTGTAGAGTTTGTAAAATAACCCTTAGATGATCCTCATGCTCCTCAATAATTTTGGAATATATCATAATTTCATCAATAAAAACTACCAAAAAGTTATCCAGGTAGTTCATAAAAAATATATTGATAAAATCTATAAAAATAGCTGGTGCATTTGTCAGTCTGAAGGGCATAATAACAAACTCATAATGCCTATATCTTGATTAGAAGGAAGTTTTTGGAATATATTATTTCTTCACCCTCAATTGATGATAACTAGAATGAAGATATATCTTAGGGAATAATTTATCCCCACTAAGTTGGTTAATCAATTCATCAATTCTACGAAGATGGTATTTTTTATTTTCTGAGATCTTGTTCAGTTCTCTATATTCTATACATAACCGCATTGATCCATCCTACTTCTTTACAATGAGTACATGTTCTCCCCAAGGAGACACACTCGGTTAGATAAACCCCTTCTCCAAAAGATCTTGGAGTTATTTATTTAATTCTTCTAGATCAACATTTTCCATCCTATATGGGGTCTTTGATATTGGACAAGATCCATGTTAGAGTTCAATCGATAAATCTACCTCTCCTTATGGGGGAGTTCTGGGTAACTCCTCAGGAAATACATCAATGTATTCCTGGATGATGGGAACATTTTCAATCCTTAAAAATATCATTTCCTTATTCTTATTCTCCGATCAACTCTATAAAGATGGATATTGGAGGTTCTTCCAGACAAAGATCAGGTTGAGATATCTCTCCTTGGAAGATAATTGTATGTTTCCCATTGAAGACTACTGAGACTTCCTTGATTATTCATTTTATCTTATCATTTTACATTGAGTTCTAGTCCATCCCTAGTATAATGTCGAATTCCAGTATGGGAACAACTTCAATATTTGAGATAATATTTTTCTTAATAAAGTAAATACCAGTGTTTCTAAACACCGATGATGCTTGGATAATCCCACCAAGAGTCATAACTGATAACTCTACTTTTAGAAATTCAGAGGGTGATTCTAAATTCTTTTTAAACATGAAGAAAATAAATGAATGTGTAGAACTATAATGAAACAAAGTAATTTCTAGTATTGATCGATCGAAAATAGTACCCGCCACCACATCATTTTGCACTTCAACTTCAGCCGTCATGATAGAAAAAGTACGACCTTTCTACCTTGGCCTTTGCTGAGGCTGATGGTGGTTCCCCTCCATAGCCCTCTGATTTGGATAATGATTAGAAAGGTTCAGAAGTTGTCCAAACATATAGCATTAGATATCTGGTTGGTCCTACACCATCTTCCCCTTATCGTTAGTGTTGGAATGTTGATACTTCTACTCACTATGATAATTACGCACGATATATCCATCTCTTCCACACTTGTCGCACTTCCCGCTCCTGAGCTGGCTGTTCCCTGACTTATTTTTCCCACATATATTACATGTGGGACGTTGCACCTGCTTTCCTTATCTTTCATGATTAAATCTCCACCCAAAGCTTGAATCTATTGATCTCTTCTTATAATTAGATTTACGAGACCACTGCGTCTCACTAAACTCCAGTTTGACTTTCATCGCACTCTGTATGATCTCCTCAAAGTTATTATAGTCTCGGTTGGCTAGATTCTTCCACAAATGATGTCTTCATCTACCAAAGAATCAATCATCCTTACCATTTGGATCCTTGACAAATCTAGAGGTGTAACATGAATGCCTTCTGACTTTTATCTCACATCTTCCAATAGATTAATTCTCCCTCTAATTTAGATCAAGAAACTCCTCCTCCATTCTTGTTCTCAATGAATGAGAGAAATACATATTGAAGAATATCCCTATGAACTCTTCCCACACCATAGCTTCAATCACCACTCATCGCCTCATGGTTTTAATCAGTTCCCACCACTGATGAGCTTCTCCCTTTAATAAGTAAATAGCCAGGGTGAACTTCTCTTATTCTAAATAGTTGAGCAAAAAAAATATCTTCACGATAGAGCTGAACCAGTGTCCAGAAATCAATAGGTCGGTAGATCCACTGATGGTTGGTGGTCATTGAAGTATAAAGGATTCAACATAATGTTGTCCCCTTCATGGTGAGATCGGTATCTCATCATTATTTAAGTAATTTCCCATAACTTGAGTCATTTGGTTCATCATTATCATGAAAGTTTCCATTATGGCTTCCATTGGATGGCTGTAAGTGTATGGTCCACTGAATTCACCATTTGCACGGTTCCTACTATTTCCCTGCCATTTTCTAAAAGAATAAAACTTTAATGAGAAACTTATTTCATTTATGAATCTTTTAACTATAATGGATTTTATGTCTTAAAACTTCATGCATAACCAAATAAATTTCTCTATAAATCATTCATAACGATTCATAAAAAACATATTATTAACCAAACATATCCCCTGGGAGTGTTAACATAGGAGAGCAGCAAGGCCCGTTATTGTGTACCAGGATACCCCGGGTTAATCCCGAAACTCCATGTTAGAGTTTTCAATCCTAGGTACATCTGTTCTAGAGTCACATCCACTTGTTCGTATCAAAAAAAGGTTTTTTTTTCAGAAACCACTTACTAAATATTTCAGCAAAATACCCTGAAGTTTTCCTATATTTAAAATATTTGTAGGATTATTCCTAAAGTTTTCAAAGCCTTATTTCCCAAAAAAACTAAACCTTCCTTTGATACAAACTATGGGATCCCACCTTTTTATGACAAAAATTTTCATTACATTTTACAAATAGAGGATATTGAAATTTTAGGTTCTGGGAAATCATGAACATAATACATGAAAACAATATAAAATATTATTGTAATCCCCTTGTAGGGATTCATCATGGGTTCATACTAAGTATAATTACTTCATCTCATAACCTGGAGACATACATCAAAGTAAAGGGTGAGCAAAAGGCCCAATAAGGGTAAACAAGGGAATTAGTTTACCTATGATATCAATAACAACTTGATGTAGAACCTAAATACATGAGAAATACAAGAAGAGGCATGTCATTAAAAAATGAACATGAATAATAACATGAATATTTCCCTACAACATTTAATTTAGACATTCACAAACTTTTCACCAAGTTTCATCCCCAAGGATTCATAAAATTTAGCAATGTTATCCACCAATGTATCGTGAAACTTGTCATCTCTAGAGATTAAACTATATACCCAATGCATTAAAGAGTTGTTAGGGAGATCCCTTAATATGTCTTTATTTTCATGTCAGCCAAATTAATCATAATCATATATTTCATAAATAACCCAAATAGAATAAAATATATGGGTTTCTTATCAAAAGCGTGACTTTTTAAAAAGTGCTTAAAAATAAGATCAGTATGTAATTTATAACCCACGTAAAGGGAATAAGGGTTTTATGTATGTCCATTATAGAATTAAATATACAATTTTAATGTCTTTATAAACACCCCTTGAATAGAAATAGGTCTGGGTATTCACTTAAAATAAGAGATTTTTCATGAGAGAAAGAGGGAGAAATTCTGAAATGAAATTTCTACAGCACGACAGATATAAAACATCTTTTTAGAAAATAATAAAAAGAGAGGGGACAATGGTCTCACATCCATTAATGACTCATTTTATTGTATATGGGCATATTAAATTAGAAATAAGATAATGGTGTGTATTTGTGAATGACATACCACATGAAAATGAAACTTGAAAGAAAAGTGAAAATGTGATTTATTTTATGAAAATTTGGCAGCCTAATGAAGTCACTTAAAAATTAAGAAATTAAATTGTTGATAGTGGAAATGGAATATCATAATTTGGACAAGAAATGGACAGTAATAAGTATATATAAGAAAATACCCTCGAATAATAAAATGTAAACTAGAAGACATTACAAAAAGAATGTCAAGAATTAAAAGAGGAGGGTGCAAGATTCCCTTACCTTGAAAAGTAACATGGAATGCTTGATGGTTGGGACTATAGGGGGATTGAGATAACCTTGGGAGGACTTCATGGGAGGTAAAAAACTAGAGCTTCATTGAGGAAGTGTTTTTAATGATAAGAACAAAGGAATGGGTTGGTATTTATAGCAAAAGTGAGGGAATATTTTTTTAATTTCCATGGGATACCTAATATGTGGTATTTGTGAAAAAATGGGATTTTTGATGGTATTGGCTACTTTGGATACCTAATAACACATATTTCTATTCCAAAATCGACCAGAATTATTAAATCATGATTACATCATTAATGATGTCATTAAACACACTGAAACTCAAAATTGTATTTTTAAAATTCTCTGAAAATTCAACTGTTTACGAAAAATTCAAAAAATTCACCCTAGCCATTTTTTTACATGCACAATCCAAAAGTGAACTCCATTTTGTAAATATTAAATTCATTTTAAATCAAATTAAATAAATAAAATACTAATACTTGACTAATAATTTCTAAAACATTTGTTTACTTTTACTATGATATAATTATATCACATTACCACATAAGATGACTAAAAAATATTTATACCTCCTTAGGCGATGTTACTATGACATTGGTAAAATTACTATTAATAAGTATAAAATTAATTTTGCAAAGGGTAATGTTACTATTAATGAAAATATTATTTTGATCTTATTGAACCACATTTTTCACACTGATTACAACCATGTATGTCCGATTTTAAAAAATCATTTCACAGAAAAAGTTATATAATAATAAAAAGTTTTATAGTATTCATAAAAAAACACAATTCATCAAAATAATATTAATCAAAAAAACACTATTCATAAAACATTATTCATCAAATTGAATCTTCATGAAATGTTCTAAAAATCCATCCTAGGTTTATTTTGACATTTGAAATTAAAAAATAATGTTTATTTTACCATAATAATTCACTATATATGAGAAATCTTTGAAAATTAGATTTTTTTTACTTTTAAAATCAATTGATCAAAATTTATTAATTAAAAATATACTCTATTAAGAAAATCAATTCGAAATACAAGAATGATGAATGAACAATTTTATTTATAATAAGGGCTTACACTAGGTACCTAAGGCCTCGGTACATAACCCCTTATAATGCCTGTATATGACCTATTTGTAAGCTTGGCAATGGTGATAACATCTTGGGGTGGTTGAGACAACATTTCCCGAGTGGTGATTTCTATCAGCTTGAAATTATCATATATTAGATTTCGTTGAAGCTTCACATGTTGGAGTTCGGCTTGGGCTTGGTCCAGAGCAAAGCCTAGAGAAGCAACCTCCTTCCTAAGCTCCAACAGATGGGATTTGTATGGTGCGAGTCTATTGGATGAGGCCATCCAGTCATACTTATATATTAATTAACCTAGTTCAGTTGTATTTATAAACAATAATTATAATGTTATGAGTATTGTTTCCAACGGTCATATTGACAGTTAAAATCCAAAATTAAGAAACAAAAAAATATTCAAAACCCAGTGGCCTCATTTTAATTATTGTCAATTCATTAATTAAAGTATATAGTTTTTTGAGTATAAAATAAAATAAAACAAAAAATTAAGAAAAAAAATATATTCAAAAGTTCTGGTCGTTACATTAAATATCTATCTTTTCATAATCATTTAATTGCATACATCTACAATTACAACAACACATTCTTCATTATGACTGATCTATACTCATAATCGGTTTCTCATCAATCAACCAAGTCATCATAAGGTAATTAAATCCCATCTTCCCTGACACCTTTGGCACCAATTAAACTGGGCTATTTCAACCATGCTTCATAATTCAATATGAATTCGCTAACCATGTTTACAAAAAACCTATGCCAATTTCAACAATTTCATCCATTGTAATAAAAACCGTGTATTTATTGATACATTCCAAAGATCCAATTTAACAACCAAATAATTTAAATAAACTAATCCTTTTATTGAAAACATTTAAATTACATCAACTTACCATAAATCTATAAAATCACTAATTTAAAATCTCTATTTTAAAATCAAGAACAAAAGCCAATTTCAAGAACAACTAATTTACTAGAATTTCAGAATTCCCCAAACCTTCACTAAATAGTTATCCCAATTAATGTTTAATAAATAATTAATAATTAATTTCACACAGAAAATAAATTTTAATGCAATCCTAATAGTTCCAGCATGGGGAGGGATTGTGAAGCCACCTACGATGATCATTTCGATGAAAACCAAAAACAGAAAAATATTTCTCAAGAATCTGGGTCAAGATTCCAACAAACCACCATAGATATCCTTCCCTTTCATGAAAAACACTACATATAACCATATTTGGTGTCAAAATTATTAGATCTTCCCAAAACAGGTGTAGATCTATTAAAAAATAGTAATGTATAAGTAGATTTAAGAAACTGTGAAAAAACAATGAAAAACATCACTTACCACAAGAATTGACCATCGAATCGCCAAGGAAAGACTTCAGATCACTTACAGATTGATGGAGGTACCTTATTTGGCATTTTTAGAATATAAACATTCTTTTAGGGGAATTCTAGGCTGAAAAATAGCTGATAGATGTGAACAAAAGTCTAGATCCACTTTTTAATGATGTGGTTTCTGGCTACGCATGGTTTTGTCACACAGTTTGGGAATACATTGTGTAACCCATGCTCCTACCTTTTTTGTCCCAAAACACTCCAAATGCACTCCACCCTCTCCCCTTATTCACACATAACTTTTATACACATTAAAAGAATAATGAAATGGTTTCATACAACAAAATTGGGGGGATACGCTTGGACTAGGTGGTTACAATATTTTATATTATTAGATGATTTTTGATTATAGTATTAATGTAACAATTGTGTTCTATGGATTTTCCTTCAGGTAATAAATATGTTTTAAAAAGGTTTTGAGATCAATATGTGATGAAATTTAGGTTTTCTAAAGGAAATTGGTAATATTTCATGTGTTCCTCATTGTGGTTCTTCTTAAATGCATTATATTCCTTATCCAAAAGGTATGAAACGTGATTTAAAATGGATTTACAGGTGATATTGTGTTGAATTTTTATTTCTCATGATAAATGGGTCTTGAGTCATGTGTTCTTTTTTTTATATAAACCATAATTTTTTTTTAAATTCTAAAATAGATGAGATGAATGTATAAAAATGAATTTGGTGTCTTCGTGGATTTGAAAGTAGAATTTCCCATGGAATTGGTTGGATTTTATTTTTTTTCCTTCTTTTTGTGTATCTAAATGGATTCCATGATTTATGAAAGTGGTTTGAAATGTTTTTTAAAATTTATTTGATTTTTCGGTGAATATGAAAGGGTTTTTGTTAATGGAAATAAGGTGGTTTCTATGTGAGCAAAGATCATTGGATCATTTTTTACTGTAATAGTTGTGATTTCCTTATGTGTTCAAGAATCTAGGAATGTGTATTCGATGTGATGATTGATGTGATATCTAAAATTGAATTTGATTATAAAGGGAATCTCGGGTATCTAAGTGGGTAAACTAGAACTAGTACTCCAATGGATTCATAAGAGGCCGAGGCCATGATTCTTCTAGAAGGATTGCTAATACAACGCCATATAAACATGTGATATGGTCAAAGAGGAATAGAAATAGGGATGGGATACCCTATAGCAGATCATTCATGAGAATCTTGTGGGTTTTGAATTGTGATATGGATATCACTATACCTTGGCATTGGATCCCCTTTCGTGGAACATGCATGAGAACACTATTAGTTTTGGTTGGATCATTTTGAGCACTGAGATATAAGGTTCATAGGGTCGCCCTTGAGCTAGTTACCTATAGGGATTACCCAGGGTGATCTCTTATGACATGATGCTTTTGTGATGTGGTGATAATCAATAATATATGGTGGAATATTGGTACATTTATGTTTCAATGAAATTTTCTTTTTATAAAATATATTCTTTTTATGTGTTTCCTTAAAAACATTTTCCTTGAAAATTACTCCAAATTTTCTTATTAAAGTGTTAAAATTGATTTATATTCTAATGTTATAGCATGGAATATTTCTTTTTGTGGAGTACTACATGGGTTTGGATCACACCCTACACACACCTTTGGGTGTCTGTGGACTTTAATTTTTATGAATCACGTAAATAAAATATGTTCTGTGGTGGTGGTGGTGGATTGGGATTCTAGTGTTCAACTAAATTCAAGTCTTGGTGGTGATGGATTGAGGGTGCTGGACCTTTTTTTACATGGAGGTTATGGGATGTTCTTACGGTTCCGCTTCTCTTGTGGTACTCTGGGTATTGGTCAAAGTTGTATAATATTAAATCTAAAATTTTTTGTATCTCATTTTGTAATGAGTATCATTTATGTGATGTTTTATTCTAGTAAGTTTTTTATTGTTATTTTCATGGATGGAATCATTCCCAATGTGTATTTCTGATACCCAGACACAATTTAACAGCCTGTGGGGATCAAGAACTCCCTTTGGGCCATGCCCTGGGCTAGGTTGGGTGCCGTTTTGGATGGAACCCTGACTTGGTTAGTGAAACGATTGTATTATAGGATGTTAAACTTTTTCTTGGTTAATTATTTTGTATGTGTCTAGATTGACCAAAGCTAGGATAGTAGGGGATTGATATTTTGGTTGTGAGTGAGGTGTATGGTCAACATACCCTGTGATAGTACTTGGGTTTCCATAGGATGTTGGGATTTTTTTGGACTTCTCCTCTTTGTGAGAAGTACATGTTGTAGACTGTATATGGAAACTAGGTTGAGGTAGAAGGGTTTTTTTGGATCGTTATTGTGTTATTTATGGTTTTTCTGAATTTATGGATGTGTTTGGAAGTTATTGTGATTGATAAAAATTTTCGGAATGGTCCATTTATTGTCTTCCCTTGTATTGTTGTTTATTTTAGAAAGATTCCTCCCCTATAAATTCATGTGTGACTATGGGAAGAGGCTGTAGAGAGGTCTCTATCGCTAATTGACCAGAGATTAGTGGATGTGGTATTTCAGGATTTCTATGTTTTGTGTCATGGAGTGGGCTCTAGTCCTTTTCATGTCAGGTAAGCCATACCAAGTCCTAGAATGTAAAAGGATCTGGAGTTCATAAAAAATAATCCTTCTCTTTCCTAGGTAGCACAAATCCCTAGTTAGTCAAGGATTGGCTTGAGAATATTGAAAGGATGTGTGAATTTCCTGACACTCTTGTAGCAGTTAGGGGGAAGTTTCCATAGTTTATATTGGAAGGCCCCAATAGAAAGTGGTGTGACTTAGTGATTAAAGTTAGGAAGAATGATTAAATGGTGGGGAAGGATTTCAATGTCATTTTCAAAAAGAAATGTTTTTTAGAGACCTTCGAATATTCCAAGACATGAGTGTTCTTGGAACCACATCAGGGGGATCAAACTGTGATGGAGTATGCCAACCATTGTTTTGAGTTAGTAAACGTTACACCTGAGGTAATTTTCAATAAGTAGTTTAAGAATAAAATGTTTGAGATTGGGATGAGAATAGAAATATGATATTAGGTATTCTTATTCGAGCTAAATACATATGATGAGGTGGTTGATTATTCCATGATGGTAGAAATTGATCTTAGATGAAAGTATAGTTTCTATGGAGTAGTATTGGTTATTGGTAGTGGTAGTTTTTCTGAGAAGAGTGGTAAAAATAAAGAACATGAGAAGATGGTGGTGGTAGTTTAGGCTATTCTTCCTGGTTATATTCATATGTGGCTTCAGGCACTGGGTTAGTCAGGTTCCACCAATGTGGGAAGGTAGGGAACATGTGATTGGCATGTTCATATCCACCCATGCCTTTCCATCACTTTTAAACAATGTGGAACTTGAAAAAGGTGTTCAATATGACACACACATACCAGAGTGGTGAAGAATCCGTAACTTTCAAAGGGATGTCAGCCTAGTCAGAACCTTCAAGGAAAACAGGTGATCAGTTTGAAGGTCATGTAAACTGGGATGAATATTCTATTTCGTAGATTTAGTTCTGGTAACAGACCCATGTTAGTGGTCGTTCTCAAACTCAGGCAGATACTTTGTAGCTTTATGCTATAGATTTAATTCCAGTGGAATTCGATGCATGGACTATGATAGTTTGAGGTACCATTGTTATTTCATCATTATTATATATTTTTTTGACACTAGTGTTTCTATTTCCTTTATTTATAATATTCCTATTGATTTTATGAAATGTACTTCTAATCTTATGCCTCATACGATGGAATTGGTGACGCCTCTTCATAAGATGTGAGAGAAGTATTTTTGGTTTCAAACTTGTGCAGTAACCATGTTAGGGGTCGAGCTGGAATGGTATTTCCTTTTTTCAAATTTGGACATCTTTGATGTGAACCTCAATATGGATTGGATTATGTGTTTTCAAGAATACATCAGTTACTATTGGTGAAAAGTATGATTTCTGGATCCTAAGTGATGTACCTAGGTTTTTCATGGTTAATGGGATCTGTGGTCGGGATATGCTGGACCTCCACTTCTAGAATTGGTAAAACTCACTTTTCAAATTTAATTCCTCATACTGGAGTGTGATTATGGTACTCCTAGGGGTGTATTATCTCTTTTGGTGGATGAGTACTCAGAGAATTTTCCAATGGATTTCTCAGTTTTCCCTCCTATGTGGGATGTAGGGTTCCCCATTGATTTTTCATCAAGAACACAGTCAATATCACTTACATGGTACCCTATGTCCCCCCAATATGTTTAGGGAATTAATTGTACAATTAGACGATTTTGGATCTAAAGGATTTATTCTCTTGATCATATCACTTTGGGGCTTCCTAGTTCTATTTTCAAAAATTCTAATGGATCTCTATGGTTATGTGTCGATTACCAGAAGCATAATAAGGTGAAGATCAAGAACCATTACTGTTTATCTTATATTTATTTCCCATTAAACCAACTAAAGTGGGAAAGGGGGTTCTTGAGGATCCATTTACATTTTTGATATCATCAAAGTCAGAGTTAGAAAGGCAGATGTTTTGAAAAAACATTCCGAAGTAGGTACAAGAATTTTTATTATTTATTCATTCCTTTTGGGTTAATCAATTATCCATTGGTCTTCATGGGTATTATGAATAGGGTGTTACAATAGTAACTCAACTTTTTGGTCGTGGTATTTTTAGATAACATCCTGGTCTTTTCCAGATTTGAGGAGGAGCATGATAGATATTTAAGGATTGTTCTAATAACCCTTTGGAATCGTCATATCTAAAAAATGTTTTCTATGTGAACCTTTGGGGTCAAGGTGGTTAAATTTATGGTTCAGATGATCTCTAAACAACTTTTTTGGTGGACCCTAAGAAGAGAAGTGTTGTGATTTCATGAGAATAACTACATAATGCTTTTGAGTTCAAGAGCTATCAAGGCTAGGAATGTTATTACATGTGGTTTTTTCCAAATTTATCTTGACTTTCTTTGTCCATGATATCACTTACCTAGAAGGTGGTAATGTTTGAGTGGAGCCTAGAATTTTAAAAACACTTGATGATATTAAGTGGAAGTTGACCACATCCCATATTTTTATCTTTCCAGAATCATCAAATAGATATATGGTCTACTATTATGATTCTGGTATGGGTCTTGGGTGGGTGTTGATACTGGATGACCATGTGGTGGCATATGGTTCTTATAAACTCAAACCACATGAAAATAATTACCCGACCCATGACCTGAATTTAGCAGTGATAATCCATGACTTGGAGAACTGTCATCATTAACTTTTTGGGGATATATTTATGGTTTATTCTGATAATAAGATTTTGGGTTAAATTTTCTCCAAAAAATATCTGAATCTAAGGAAGCGTCATTGGGTTGAGTACATTCAGGGGTTCAGTATATATATCTTATACACACTAAGAAAGGAAAGCGTGATGGAAGATACTTTGAGAAGGAATGTTCCAGTGCAACAATTGATGGATTCTAGCGATGAGTGGGATTTGATGGGAATTTTCCCCTATTACATCTGGAGGACCAGGTGAAGAGTGAAGGTGTGTTCTTGGCTATTTTCCACCTAACACCTTCTATTTTGAAGTTTATTTTCCATGGTAATCTGATTAATGTGCTGTGTTATATTATATGATGTTTCTAAATAGTGGAGAGGTTCTTTGACAATGGTCATTGTCTCCGGATTGAGATTTGTTCCATAGAGGTCGCTTCATGGTGTCATTGTCATTGCAGATGGTGGTGATGTATAATAGCCACCAATCTTAGTGGATCGTTCATCCTTGTTCCACCAAAATGATTTAGGATGTACATCAGTAGTTCTAGTGTAATGTTATGATGTGGGATATAACTAACTTTGAATCACATATTTTTACATGTTAGCAGGTTAAAGAAGATCATTAAAGGCCCTCTGATCTACTTCAGGCACTGCTGATTACTTCTTGGATATGGGATGAGATCACCATGGATATTTTTGTTGGACTACCTCATATACCTCAGGGAAGAAATTCCATTTGGGTAGTGATTGTCCATTTGACCAAATAATCCCATTTAATGATGATTATGGATTCAACGAAAGTGGATGAGTTGGGTCATTTTTATGTTCAAAACATAGTGATGCTTTATGGTGGAATCATCAATAATTTTAGACTAGGTCCCCCATTTTACCTCATGTTATTTGTAAAGCCCTTCAAAAGAAAATGGGGTGGTAGATCAATTTGAGTGCGACATACCAACATCAAGTGAATGGTCAGATATAACATACGAATCAGATATTAAAACACATGCTTCAAGCATTAGTTTTGAATTTTATAAATTTGTGGGATGGCCATTTGGGGTTGTTCCATTTTTCATATAACAATAGAAAACATTCCTTAATTCAAATGTCTCATTTTTAGTAACTATATAGTTGATTTTTTTAGTCCCCTTTGTGTTGGGACGAGGTGGGTGAGACCTTGTTGGTGGGACCAAGACTTATGAATGAAACATAAGATAATATCCAGTTAATAGAGAAACATTAATTGATAGCTTATAGTTTCTAGAAAACATAGATTGATTATAATATTTGTTCTTTTGGAGTATTGTAATGGTGATCACGTGTTTCGGAAAGTGGTACCTCATTTGGGTCATTGACATTTGGGTAGGAAAGGAAGTTAACACCAATGCATGTTGGACCCTTTGAGATTAACAAGAGGGTTGGTAATGAAGAATACATGTTAGCATTTCATTCCCGTTTGTTGTTAGTTCATAAGTTTTGAATTTGGAAGAGTTGGAATTAGAACCTAGTTTTTTAGTGTTTGAGAGACCAGTGCTGATTGTGGATTCTAAGGAGAATGTGCTTCATGAGAAGTACATACAGTTGGTCTGAGTTCTAGAGAATCATGGTAGGTATGAGCATGGGACTTGGGAGTGAATGTCATGGGTTGATAAGGAGTTTCCATTTTCTTTCTCTGATCATACATTGAAGTAAATTTATGGGGATGAACAATTTTCATGGTTGCTAGATTTTCCACACCCATGATTTTATTTTCAGTTATTAATATGTTTATTTTTAGTCTGGTAATTATCCATTGGTTTTCCGACAATATTTTTGATAAAAATAGAGTTTTTGGGATTGAAATAAAGTGGAGCACGGTTAGTAGAAATAATTTTCATTCTCTAGGAAACTAAATGGACTCATTCCTATTAGTAAGTGAAGGACACATAGTTTCAAAAATGTTTGGAAAACCATGGAGGATGACCGTGAAAGATTACCATGTAGTATGTTCATCTGGGATAGTGATGAATCGATTATTTCTATATGGTTTGTAAAAACATGTTGTCTAATTGAGAAACCTATCTAGGTCATTAAAAACTAAACAATTACCCATTTCTCCCCTTTTTATTTATCCCTAAATCACTGCTAATTCAATTATAGAAGTATTTTTAGCCATATTATCTTCCACCACACCTTTTAGTACCTATTAGGCATGTAAAGACCCATAAATTTCAAGGAATTTTTTTTTTCATAAATACATTGTAATTTTTCGAGTCTATGATTCTGACGACACTTGATTCAGAAGCCCGGTGTGCCCGGAATCAATTTCCTATGTTTAGCTTGGGTGCGTTAAGTAAACGGACGAGCGATATTTTCTATATTTTGAACCTGTGCTCGGAATTGAAATCTGAGGGCACCGGTGAATTCATAACGCTAGTAATTTCTTAAGGGACTTTTACCGTAGATGCGTTTTCATGGGAGAAGAATTTAAATTTTGTGGATTAATTGAGAGGTGAATAAAATTGTGGGACAATTTTATTTTTATATCTTAAGTGGTTATATCCTACATGGGGGAGTTGGGATGAGACCCACAAGCTCCTAACTACCCATGTGAGGATAATTGTGAGATGGGGCCTACATGAGCCCCAACCATTCACATTCCCTAAACCCCATAAACCTCCCATTAAACACCTTTGTTTAATGTTGACACCCCCATGAATTTAATTGAGTAACTCATCATCTCCCCTCTCCCCCTCATTAAAACTTTCCAACACACACACCTTAATTAATTAATTGAAACTATTTCATTAATTATTTATGTGTTTGAATTTAAAATATGTAAATTTGAATGCATGGCATGATTTAATAAAATAAGGAGAAGCCTTATTTTATTTTTGGTTGGATTATTGTGTTGAGATATTGGGGAGAGAGATATTGAGTTTTGAAGAACGATTCATCTCTTTTGTTGAAGAACACCAACTCTCCGACGAAGAACATCGACTCGGCGAGCCTAAATTCTCTATCCTCTTCTTCCTCCACGTCAATAGAGGAGTCACCGATGCGGGAACTCGCCAATGACGTCAGGCCTTGTTTTTTTCTCTCTGTGATAAAAAGGGGAGATGTCGCTTCCTCCTCGGACGATCTCTGTTGACATCGGTGAATCCTTATCTCATGAAGTCGTCAACCGCGATGCCGATGTTTGGCATCAATTATCGAGTTAGGGGTTAATTCTTGAAAGTGGATGTTTACGCACTCCGTACTCATTGGAAATCGTTGTCTAAATATGGAAGATTTTTATCATTTTACGTGGAGGGTGCGGGCCGAACGAACACATCCCAACAACCCTATGTTGTTCTCGTTTAATTATTCAAGAATCGACAATCGAAGGTGGAGAAGGCACGACGCCGTCGCACCGTGCCGAGAATGCGACAAAGGAGGCACGACACCATCACGCCGTGCTGGGAATGCGACAAAGGAGGCCGATGTCGTCGCGTCGGTTGTGCGGGAAGAACAGCTGCCCCCTACACCAGCTGTTTCGGTGGAAGAACCGGTCGGCCGAGTAAAGAGGAGTTGTTGTGCCAGGAGGGCGCCGCGACAGAGGACCGGCCGGCTAGTCGGCCAGCTGAGTGGGACTGGACCGCGGCGCCAGGAGGGCGCTATGCAAGAAAACCGGCGGCCCACCCATGCGGCCCGAATTAGCAGAAAACCGGCCGGCCTAGCCGGCCGGTTTGGGGAAGGGCAGCGCCGCCTGGGACCACCGGTGCGGAAAACCGCCGCCCCCTTGTAACCTGCTCAGCTTCAACCAAGCCACTCGGCCAGCCGGGTGAGCCAGTCGGGCCGCGCGCCCCGCTGGGCCACGCCAGGCCGGGACGATCTAGGCCACACCTTGCCGGTCCGGGCCGGGCAGCGCCCCTTCGGGCCAGGCCGCATCCCGCCGGTCCGGGCCGCGCCACTTCGGGCCGGATTGAGTATTTTCTTCAGACCGATCCAACAACCCTACTGGTTCGGACCCGTCAAACTGTATTAACCTGACCCGTCGGCCCACTAGGCTAAACAAGACAGGCCTGTTAAACACTTAAACATGAATAACTTAAAGACCACACGTCCGATCGAGGGGCCGTCTGCGGCACTAGGACCCTTCCGACGAGACAGTTCTTTTTCAATACTATAAGTGAGTTTCAGATGAATTTAGAAATCATCTGGGTTAGAAATGATCATAATTCTAACCGGGACTCTGGGACGAAAAAGCTAATATCTCCCAGACCGGGCGTCCGATTGACGCGCCTTCTGTTGCGTTGAGTTCCTATTGAAAATACGGAACATCGAGACACATAAACTCTAGAAATAGTGACAGTTGATATATCAACCTCCTTGGATCATGGATTGGACCCTCCTAGAATCGAGTGTGTTGTGTACGGGAACCCTAGAGCTGGCTGCGACATCGACGATGACGCCGACTATACTTGGATCATACGTGGGTTCGACAGGGAGGACGACTGTACTATGATCCTTAGTGGGTTCGGCAGCGATGATGACTGTACCTGGATCCTACATGGGTTCGTCAACGATGGTTACTATACTTGGATCCTACGTAGGTTCAGCTGCGACAACTTCTCTAATTGGATCCTACGTGGGTTCGACAGGGAAGATGATTCAGAGGCTATATCTATCATCTCAACCTCTCTTCTTGAGTAGTGTACCTGTTTGAGATGAGTCTTGACTTTTAGTCATTATCTTCGATGTGATTGACTTGCCTTCCTATGTGGACTGGGATGTACTTTCCTATGTGGACTGGGTTGAACTTGGGCTCGTGAGTTTGAGCCGAACTCGAATTGATGACTTAGGTATATGTATGGGCATATACCTAAGTAGAGTTGGTTGATATATTGTGTTTGTATCTCTCCTTTGTGGTTTTTTCCATTGTGGATTCTAGGAGACCTTCGGGGGTCTCAGGGTCCCTACTGAGTATCGTATACTCACCCCTACACGGGCTATGCCCGTACTACGTTGTTTTGGGTGAAGACGACAGACAGCACTGATCGAGGTAGAGTCTTGTGGAGCAGGATGGTACTTGGAGGTGGACCACTTGGCGGGACGTACACAGAGCCGATGGCCAGACCCGAGGAGCTGAGGATATAAATTGTACCCACCCATCAAGTGGGATACTCGGAGGACGACTCAATGGTTTCTGGTTTACTTTACTGCAGATGTTCTTTCTTTTCTGTTGTACTGTACTTTCTGTTGGATTTGTATTCTTGCCCATTTACATTCCAGCACTTAAATTTTTACCCAGTTACTTAGTGTTTACTTCATCATGCGTACTCTATTGTGTTTATTAAATTATATAGAGGCAATTCCTTCCCTTTTATCGGGATCTACATCTTTGGTGCTAGTCGCCAGCCCCTAGCCTATGGGAGGCGGGCATGGAGAAGTCAGGACATGGGCCCCGAGGATAGGTCATGACAAATTGGTAGCAGATGATTCGGTTCTCCTACAGAACTCAGTAATCTAATAATTTCTTCTATGAATCAATACTGTTAAGAGTATTGAGTGTGGTTTTTAGTCCAGGGAGTCCATTGTTGGTGCGGCGGCCAACATATCCATACACCTAGACCATGACATCTGATTTCCGACTCAGTGCTCGAAAACACTAATTGCATGTGTGTTTCCAAAGTTTTCATTGTGATTACTTTGTGTCAGCTAACCAGATATACTTTACTGACTGCGGAACACCTATTTCTTCTCAGGATGGCCCCAGGTAGGCAGCCAGCTAGGGTTCCTAGCTACGTGCGAGATGGCATCCCACTGAGCGACAAGGCCTTGGAGCAGGGCCCCATTATAGTGGAGGCAGCAGTGGTACCTCTACCCGATGGGAAACCTATACCACCAGCCCCCGCTACGGAGAGTGCACGCCACCTTAGTGCGTTGCACAAGTTTTAGCGACAGAGGCCACCCAGGTTCCGTGGAAAGATAGATCCTCCGGCAGTCGGGGATTGGCTGGAGGCTATCGTCAGAGACTTCAGATTAGTAGGGACACCAGCTGACCATATGGTGATCCTTGCGGCGAGTATCCAAAATGCAACAATAGATAGATGTCGGAGCCTAATGCTCTAGGTGCACGATGAGGAAGTACTACTTTGGACGGACTTCGATATCCTCTTCTGCTCAGAGTTCGTTCCATCCAACCTTGGTGCAGTGCGCATCCAGGAGTTACTATAGCTACGGTAGGGCAGCATGATAGTAGCCCAGAACTCGGTGAAATTTACCGACCTCTCGCGCTACTCCAATGACATGGTATGGGACCCATTCTTCTGCGCTCGGACCTTCGACCAGGGACTGAGGCATGAGATCAGGGCTTTGATGATCTCTCTCAGCATTCTGACGTAGGCAGAAGTACTAGAGTGATCCCTTCTTGTGGAGAGCTTTTTTGTTGAGCCCACGTCAGCAGCAAGGCCTACCGTAGGGCGACACGTAGCAGAGTCTTCTGCTGCCGGTAGTAGACAGATATCGTAGAGGTCCAATCAGACCAGGCCATCAGGTGGCCGACCTCAGGATACTGGGTCGGAGGTGTGGGGCACACGTAGGAGAGCCAATCATACATGAGGAAGGCAGTTCTATGCATACGGCAGGTAGGGCCACATGGATCGTGACTACACTACCCTCCATGAAGAGGAGTAGCAGACGGTTGAGGGACCACCCAGGCAGAGGCAGAGGTTCGACTGTGGTGGTCCGCAGGGAGCAGGAGGATGAGGCAGAGGAGCTGGCCAAGCAACAGGTGGTGGACGACGCTTTGAGGATGTACCACCACCACAACCAGGAGGTCAACCCCGATCATAGGGAGATGGCGGACAGAGGCAGGCTCACCATCAGGCATTGGAGGATTAAAACCACGGCGCACGTGAGATGATTCGAGGAACTATCTGTGTCTACTCCACCCTTGCTGCAGTTCTTACAGACACTGGAGCGAGTCATTCTTTCATTGCCGCTGCCCTTGATCGGAGCTCGGAGATTCTGAAAGAGACATTGGCTCGATCCTTATGGATAGAGACTCCTACATGAGAAGACTCGACGATTACACACTGGTGCCAGCAGTGTGATCTTACTCTAGGAGGCGAGTACTTCGGCTGAGATCTTCTTGTAGCGGTGTTGAGGCCTTACGATATCATCTTGGGCATGGATTGGTTATCTACAGTCCATGACCAGATTGACTGTATTAGGCACAAAGTGCGGTGTGTCCACACAGATGGAATAAGGTTCACCTTCCCCGGTGAGAAGGGAGCCTTTGCTGCGCAGGATGGACTTATGCAGAGGAGAGGTCAACCGATCACCCATCAGTTGGCTAGTCTCATCCTAGGAGTTGTTGATGTGTGGAGTCTGAGTTTTCCTATGGTGGTGGATCAATATGCGGACGTTTTTCTGATGATGTTTCAGGACTACCTCCTCGCAGAGACATTGACCTGTACCCCAGGATAGCCCTGATATCTACTCCAGCATATCAGATGGCTCCCACTGAGCTACGTGTGCTACGGGTACAACTAGAGGACTTGTAGGGGAAATGATTCATCCAACCCAGTGTCTCACCCTGGGCTTCTCCAATTTTATTCACCAAGAAGGAAAACAGGAGCTTACAACTATTTGTCGACTATTGTCACCTAAATAAGGTGACCGTAAAGAACAAGTATCCACTCCCAAGGATTTATGACCTCTTTGATCAGCTCATGGGATTATGATGGTTCTCGAAGATTGTCCTCAGGTCAGGCTATCATCAGCTCAGAGTTTGGGATGAGGATGTGCAGAAGACGGCCTTTAGATGTCTGTATGGCCACTATGATTTCTCGATTATGCACTTTGGTGTAACCAATGCTTCAGCAGTATTCATGAGTCTCGTGAACAAGATCTTCCAGCCTTACCTCTATCGATTTGTCGTAGTCTTCATCGACAACATACTGATTTACTCGACAACTGAGGAGGAGCATTCCTACCACTTGAGGGTTGTACTGGACACACTCTGAGAGCACCATATTTATGGTACGCTATGGAAGTTTCAGTTATGGAGTCAAGAGGTCCACTTCTTGGGGCACATCATCTCTGAGGTGGGAGTTTCTATGGATCCTGCGAAGATCAAGGCAGTACTTGCTTGGGAGCCACCCAAGATCATGATGGAGGTGCAAAGTTTCCTAGGTCTGGCTAGGTATTATTGGAGATTTGTGCCAGACTTCTCCAGAGTTGTAGCACCGCTATCAGCTTTGACGAAGAAGGGGAAACCCTTCGTGTGGTCAGATAGATGTCAGTAGAGCTTCCAGAAGCCGAGGTAGAGATTGTCCAGTGCACCCATATTGAGGCTACCACAAGGGGGAAGAGGGTACTTTTTTTACTGCGATGCATCAAGGACCAGACTTGGGTGTGTCCTGATGCAGGAGTGGGTAGTGATTGCTTATGGTTCACGATATTTGAGGCAGCACGAGCAGAACTAAACTACCCATGTCCTGGAGTTAGGAGCAATGGTCTTCGCCTTGAAGATGTGGCGACACTATCTTATGGGCGAGCGCTTTACAGTCTACTCTGACCACCATAGTCTTAGGTATATCATCTTGCAGAAGGACTTGAACCTGAGACAGTGGTGATGGCTCGAGTTTCTCTAGGACTACGACTTTGATATAGTCTATACTCCAGGGGAGGGGAATGTAGTAGTTGATGCTCTCAGAAGGAGATCGGTCATTCAGCTCCTTGGAGAGGCGACTGAGCAGGTAGCCGCATTGTAGATATCCTTTGTGGATAGAGATAATGCAGCCTTTCTACAGTCACCTACAGTCACTCCTCTACTACTTCAATGGGTCAGGGAGGCACAACGTGAGGATGTTGACTGTGAGGTGCGACGTGCTCAGATATCCTCAGGGCTGGCACCTGATGGATTTTCTATAGGAGGAGACCACATCATCCTCTTCAGAGAATGTACCATGGTACCAGTTTCATTACAGGAGGAAGTACTGAGGGATTTTCACAGTTCCCCTCTAGAAGTACATCCTGGAGTAGCGAAGATATACCACGACCTCAGAAGATAGCACTGGTGGCCGGGAATGAAGAAGGTTGTGGCAGAGTTCGATTCATGATGCCTCACCTTCTAGCAGGTGATGGCGGAGCACCAGGTACGGGTAGGCTTGGTGCATCCCTTAGAGGTATCAGAGTGGATGTGGGATGGGATATCCATGGATTTCGTGTTGGGGCTCCCACGTACTTCGAGAGGACACGACTCCATTTGGGTGATTGTAGACTGACTCACTATGTCGGACCACTTCCTACCTATCAGAGAACATGGATCAGTTGAGATCTTGGGATGCCTCTACGTTCATGAGATCGTATGGCTTCATTGTGTGCCATCATCTATTTTCTCTGATCGAGATGCTCTCTTTACTTCTCAGCATTGAAAGGGGTTGCAAGAGGTTTTTGGGACACAGCTTTGCCTGGGTACTTCCTTTCATCCTCATACAGATGGCCATATGGGGAGGACCATTCAGACTCTCAAGGACATGTTCCGTGCATGCGTTCTCGACTTTGGTCAGAGCTGGGAGGATCACCTACCTTTGGTATAGTTTGTGTACCAAAACATCTACCACTCCACCATCGGGATGGCACTATACGAGGCACTGTGTGGCCGACCATGAAGATCACCTCTATGCTGGACTGACCCTAGGGAGTCAGCACTTGTTGGACCAGAGATGGTCGAGGCTATGACAGAGAAGGTGTAGATCATCCAGGAGCAGATGAGGACTGCACAGAGTAGACAAAAGTCCTATGCTGTTAGGAGATGGGCACCAGTGGAGTTCGAGGATGGCGATCACGTTTTCATACGGGTCTCACGTCAATGTGGATTATAGAGAATTGGTCGTGGCAGCAAGTTATCTCCATGCTTCATCGGACCATTCCAGGTTTTCAGAATGGTAGGCGAGGTGGCTTATCGCCTGATCCTTCAACCTCAGTTGCACCGAGTGCATGATGCCTTCCACGTATCTCAGCTGAGGAGATACATGCACGACCCGACACACATCATTGATCATGGGGAGCTGGAAATCGATAACAGGGCGACATTCAAGGAGTTCCCGGTGGAGATCGAGGATCGACAGGATCAGGTCCTACGTGGACAGTCGATTCCTCTTGTGCGCATTCGTTGGCAGCACGGGAACCTCCAAGAGAGAACATGGGAGCGGGAGGCTCAGATGCGTGCACAATACCCTCATTTGTTTTCCTAGTTTATGATGTAGCTTTACGAGGACGTAAATCCCTGAGGTGAGAGTAATGTAAAGACCTGGAAATTTCAAGGAAATTTTTTTCTTAAATACATTGTAATTTTACGAGTCTATAGCTTTTTAAGTCACTTGATTCCGAGGACCGGTGTGCCCTGAATCAATTTTCAAAGTTTAGTTTGGGTACGTTCAGTAAACGAACGAGCGAGATTTTATATCTTTTGAACCGGTGCTCGGAATCGAAATATGAGGGCATCGGTGAATTCATAATGCCGGTAATTTCTTAAGGGGACTTTTACCGCAGATGCGTTTTCATGGGAGAAGAAGTTAAATTTTGTGGATTAATTGAGAGGTGAATAAAATTGTGTGGCAATTTTATATTAATATCTTAAGTGGTTATATCCTACATGGGGGAGTTGGGATAGGACCCACAGTCTCCTAACTACCCATGTGAGGATAATTGTGAGGTGGGGCCTACACAAGCCCCAACCATTCACATTACCTAAACCCCTTAAAACTCCAATTAAACACCTTTGTTTAATGTTGACACCCCCCTTGAATTTAATTGAGTGACTAATCCTCTCCACTCTCTCCCTCATTAAAACATGCCAACACACACACCATAATTAATTAATTGAAACTCTTTCATTAATTAATTAAGTGTTTGATTTTTTATTTTGAAAATTTGAATGCATGGCATGTTTTAATAAAATAAGGGGAAGCCTTATTTTATTTTTGGTTGGCTTGTTGTGTTGAGATATTGGGGAGAGAGCTCTTGAGTTTTGAAAAAAACTTCATCTACATTGTTGAAGAAAGTCAACTATATGATGAAGAACTTCGGCTGCGCGACCCCGAACTCTCCTTCCTCTTCTTCCTCCGCGATAAGGGAGGAGACACCGACACGAGAAATCGCCTAAGATGTCACACCTTTTTTTCATCTCTCCATGATAAAAAGGGGAGACGTCGCTTCCTCCTCAGACACTCTCCGTTGACGTCTACAAATCCATATTTCGCGAATCCGTCAACTACGATGCCGAAATTCGACATTAATTATCGAGGTGGGGGTTAATTCTTTAAAGTTGATGTTTACCTACTCCGTACTCGTTGGAAATCATTTCTTAAATATGGCTGATTATTATCATTTTTTGCGGAGGGTGCGGGACGAATGAACACGGCCCTACAACCCTCGGTTGTTCTCGTCTAATTATTCAAGAATTGGAAATCGAAGGTGGAGGTGGCATGAAGTCATTGCGTCATGCCGGGAATGTGAAAAAGGAGGCACGAGGACATCACGCTGTGCCGGGAACACGACAAAGGAGGTCCATGCCATCGCGCCGGTTGTGCAGGAAGAACCGCGGCCCGCTACATGGGCCGCTTTGGTAGAAGAACCGGCCGGCCCGTTGGTTGGTCGGGCGAAGAGGAGCCGCGGCGCCAGGAGGGGGTCGTGCTTGGGGACCGACCGACCCATTGGCCGACCGGGCAGAACTAGACCGCGGCACCAGGAGGGCACCGTGCTGGAAAACCGGCGGCCAACCCTTGTGGGCCGCGTGTGCAGAAGACCGGCCAGTCTAGATGGCCAGTTTGGGGAAGGGCGGCACTGGCTAGCGCACCCAGTGCAGAAAACTGGCTGGGCCATGCCCCCCCCCCTTGGAACCCGCTCTGCTTCGGCCGAGCCAGCCGGGCCGCGTGCCCCGCCGTGCCGCTCCATGCCGGGCAGAGCCGAGACACGCCAGGCCAGGCCCAGCTGGGCCGTGCCAGGCCAGTGCGGGCCACGCCCCTCCGGGCCATGCCACTTTGGTACGGGCAACGTCCCTTTGGGCCGAGTTGAGTATTTTCTTCAGACCGGTCCGATACCCCTGCTGGGTCGGACCCGTCAAACTGGATTAACCCGACCCATCAGCCCACTGGGATAAATGATCCGGGCCTGTTAATCACTTAAATGTGAATAACATAAAGACCACGCGTCTGATTGTGATAATCTATGTGATTTTCAAATGAATTTGGATATCAGCCGGGTTAGAAACGAGCGTAATTCTAACCAGGCCCCTAGGATGGAAAAGCCAATATCACTCAGACCGGGCGTCCGATTGACGAGCTGTCTATTGCATTGAGTTTTTATTAACGAGATGATACTTTAGGATACATCCACTCTAGAATTCATTGCAGTTGATGTATCGAACACCATGGCTCGTGGAACGGACCCTCCCGGAATCGAGTGTGCTGTGTGCGGGAACCCTAGAGCTGGTTGCGACTACGACGATGATGATGACTGTACTTGGATCCTATTTGGGTTCAGCAGTGAGGACGATTCTACTTGGATCCTCGATGGGTTAGGGAGATATTACGACAATAATTGGATCCTACGTGGGTTCGAAAACGATGGTTACTGTACTTGGTTCCTATGTGGGTTTGACAGTGACGACTTTTGTACTTGGAACCTACGTGGGTTCGATTGGGAAGATAACTCAGAGGCTATATCTATCATCTTCCGCCCTCTTCGTGAGTCGTTTACCTATGTGAGGTGAGTCTTGACTTTCAGTCATTATCTTAGATGTGATTAACTTGCCTTCCTGTGTGGACTGGGTGGTGCTTTCGTGTGGGGATTGGGTTGAACATGGGCTCGTGAGTTGGAGTCGAACTGGAATTTGATGACATAGGTATATGTATGGGCATATACCTAAGTAGAGTTGGTTGATAAATTTTTTTGTATCTTTCCTTTTTGGTTTATCCTTTGTGGATTCTGGGAGACCTTTAATGGTCTTCAGGTCCATACTGAGTATCGTATACTCACCCATGCACGGGCTATGACCGCACTACGCTATGTTGGATGAAGACGACAGACAACACTGATCGAGGTGGAGTCATGTGCAGCGGGACAATACTTGTAGGTGGACCACATGGCAGGACATACACGGAGTGGAAATCCAGACCCAAGGAGTTGAGGAGATCATTTGTACCCACCCTTCTGGTGGGATGCCCGGAGGAAGACTCAGTGGTTGCTGGTTTACATTACTGCAACTATTCTTTCTTTTCTATTGTATAGTACATTCATTTGGGTTTGTATTCTAGACCATTTACTTTCCAGCGCGTACTTTTTTACTCAGTTACTTATTTTTTACTTCAGCTTGTGTACAGTTTTTGTTTCTTTACTTATATAAAGGAAATGCCCTTCCTTTTATCGGGATCTATGCCTTTGGTGCTAGTCGCCCGCCTCTGGCCTATGGGAGGCGGGCTTGGGGTAGTCAGGGCATGGGCCTCGAGGATGGGTCATGACAAGGCATCAAAAGTTAGGGTGTTTTAACCTTGTATCTTCAAGGAACCATCATTTAAGTCATTTATCCCTTGGTTTCTCCCTATTTATATGGTTTGATTCCCTCTTTCTTATGTTATCCTTTTATAACTGATTATTTGACCTGGTGAGGATCTTATATTGATTTGTGGGGTGTAATATTGATGGTTATTATTCTATCATTCCTTTAGAGGGTCTTTGGGTTGTATGGTTGTGGTTATCCACTGGTTTCCAGTAGTTTCCAAGATTGAGGTAGGCAGTTCCATGATTTTACATTATTAGGTGTTTTTGGGAATCTTGCCTGATTTTACAATTGTGTTCTATATATTCTTTTGGTGGTGTGAAATATGTTTTAAATGGTTTTTGAGAATCATATGTGAGGAATGTTGATTTTTTATTAAATAAATTGGTTGTGTCTCTTGTGTGCTTCATTGTGGTTCTTCTTGAATGTGTTCTATGCTTTATGGAAAATGTGGTAAATGTGTTTTCAAAGGGATTTAATGGTGTTAATGTGTAGAATGATTGTAATATTAGAGAAATGCGGTTTTCTCACGTGATATTTATTTTTTTATACCTCAAAAGTGTTGTAAATTTTAAAAATGGTGTACATAATGAGTAAAAATGAATTTCGTGTG
This sequence comes from Viscum album, assembly GCA_963277665.1. Classification (NCBI taxonomy): domain Eukaryota; kingdom Viridiplantae; phylum Streptophyta; class Magnoliopsida; order Santalales; family Viscaceae; genus Viscum; species Viscum album. The sequence goes on along the minus strand of OY728155.1, from coordinate 1,102,528,765 downwards.
TGTGTGGATTTCAAAGGGGTGTTGCGCATAGAAATGGTAAGATTTTATTTGTTCCATTATTATTGTGTTTTCAATAGGATTTCATGAATTTTTCATGTGGTGAGAAATTTAATTTAAAATTTTTTGGTGTGTCTATCTGTGCATATGAAAGTGGTTTTGTTTATGGAATAAGTGAGATTACATGTGATCATTGATCATTGGATCATTGTTGATTGTGAAAGTGGTGTTTTTATTGTTTTTTAAAGATTATTTGAATGTGTATATGAATTTAATGATTTATGTGATATGTTAAAATTAATTTGAGAACAAATGAATTCACATTATCTAGGTGGGTGGACAGAACTAGTATGCTAGTTGATTTCAAGAGGGCGAGACCTGGATTCTTCAACCAAGATGGGAAATACAACACTATCGAAACATGTGATATGATTAGAGACCATAACAACTTGGGATGAGATCCCCTATAATAGAACATTCAATATAACACTATGTGTTTTTAATTACGATATGGAGACCTCTATTGAAATGCCAAGATTTTTTAAAAGAGAAAACTATGTTCAATACCGTATGCGATGTGCAATACTGAACCAAATAGGAAAAGATTATATAAATATGATAATTATGGCCATTAAATTAACATTGATAATGTGAGTAGGATTTAATATCATATTAAATTTTCTTTATTTACTAAATATATCGAAAAATTCATAGTAAATAATCAATCAAATTTAGGTCATGTCTTTTTGTTCTTCAAAACATGTTTTCTTCAAAAATTATTTTAATGAGAAAAATATTATAAGAATTTTATTGAAAATTTAAAAATTTATTTTATAAAATGATATATATTTACTATATCATCATATCAATATTAACCTAGGGTTAAATTTTCGGATTTCTTGAAAAGATATATTATTCAGTGAATAGTGAAAACTGTCTTTTTTATGTAAAATTGTTCTTTCCTTCTATAAATTAAGAACTATAAAAGTCCCAAAATTAGTTAAATTTTTTAAAGTTAATATAGTTAATTTTTAGTTATATTTAATTCAATTAATTTTTTTAAATTATCTTCATATTGTATTTTAATATATGGTTCTTTTATGATGAAAAATGCACTTTTCTGAAAACTGTTTCTAAATGCATAATGTTCTACAGTATAATTAATAAAAAAATACCAACTAATAAATGATATAATTTAAACATTTATATTATATATCTATATGAATGAATTTAAATTCATATAATTATTATTAATATTTGTAATGTTAAAGTAAAATAAACTTTTTGTTTAAAAAATATATCATTTTGAAAAGCGCTTTCCATCATGCTTGAGGGTTTTATAAAAAATTACATTTTTCAACCACTGTGATTTTTTATAAAATATATTCCATGTTTTGAATCATCTTAATTAATATTAGGTAATAATTTTAACTTTATTTTTTAACAATGTGAATAATAACTATAGAAAATATTAATTACCACGGTAAAAGGAAAATAGGCGGACTAAGGGTAAAAGTAATTTATCAGAATAGAAAAAAGTACTCTAAATTGTATGAATATTTATATTTAATTTTCATTAATATAATCATTCTATTTACTCCTTATTTTTTACTTTTTAAATGATTATGTAATCAATTTGATAAATATTATATGATAAAATAGAAATTATATTCTTAATTAATATGAAATTTCAAATTAGATATTCTTTTTGATGAGTCCATGTTTTTTTTAAATTAATTAAATTTAATTAAAATATTATTATTAAAAAATTATATCAAATAAATATGATTAAATAATTTTTATGAAGTCAAATATAATTTTTATTAGGGTTTGAAAATTGTTATTATAAATAAAACCCAGCATTTCTCAGTAAATGTTGATTAAATTTTAAAACTATAAATTAAGTTATTTGTAAAATAATTTTAATAAAATGAATATTATTTTTTGAATTAGAATTTCAAAATTATACAGGGCTAAAATTTTCATAATTTTCTGAGGCAATCAAATTTTTAGGTAAAAATTAAATACCGTATAAATATACATTGTGTATTTTGACATCATAATGACAAAGAAGTTATGTAAAAAATAATATTAATGTTACAAAAGACCAAATAAAAGTTTTTAATTTAAAATAATACGATTTGATGTTTATTTTACTAATTTTATAAAGCCTTTATGAATCCGCAAAAACCATTAATATATTTTAAAGTTTTAAATCGTATCTTTAAGAGTATGACTTACCTACACATCATCAAGGGTAATATTTTAATATGTTAGTCCCTTTTACATATAAAATAATTAAACCAAATAAAATTTGGTAGAAACAAAGGGAAAAATCAACGTATGTTTTTGTGTTTTTGGATATTTTATTATCTACACTTCAAAACCTATGTTTGAGAAATAATAATGAATTCCCCACTATTCAAAAAGTAATACCACCCAAGATCCAATTATATTCAATAAATATCATTTTATAATTTTATTAATCTTCTATAATCTATCTATAGTCCTCCAATAGTACCCTATATTTCTCAATAATCTCTTCCCAGGCATTTGGAGTCACACTCTCATGCTAATGGGCCTTCCTCTACTCCTACCAAGTCAATATCCTGCTTCGAAATTAGTCCTTCCAATTTCAATTTTTAATATTTCAATTCATCTATAAACATTCACTAACAGTAAAATTGATTTTATTTTTGTGATAAATCATTCATAAACTCTCAATTTGACCCTTACCAAAGTCATTACTATGCCAGAATTTAGTAAGGGATTTCTATCATCTCATTTCAATTAAAGAACCTCTTTTTTGTTATACTTATTAATTTCCCATTGTTCATGTCGAGATATGCACTTCAATATATCCATTACTATCAATTTTATTATATATCACTTTTAATATCATTATTACTACCCATTAAATTTTATGTACACCCATTACCATGCCAAATTTAGTAAGAGATCTCCCACTCTCCTTTTTATTCAAGAACCTCTTTTATGTTATGCCTCTTAGTTTCATTTTTATCATTTTGGGATATGTTATTTAATATCCAACATACTATAAATTTGATGTATAAATTTTTATAGATCCATTTTTATCTCATTAATCCCACCCATGATCATTTATGTACACCCTTTACCGTGCCGAAATTTATTAAGGTATCCTCACCTTCTCTTATTTACTCAAGTTTATTTGTTATCTTATTCCTTGTATTTCTAATTACAAATATTGGAAAATAAATTTACATGTCACTGTTACTATCCAATTTATGTAAAGACCCATTTCATTATCATCAAACCATTTTTATGAACTTTTGTTTAATGTCGTTACACTTTCAAAATTTTACAATGAGTTTCTATGAAAAAACAATCATATAGTGAATACCATACGCATTTCATATCAAGGGTTTTAACAACAATACACTATTACATATTTGAACTGGGAATTACATGTATTTATTTTACACTCCTTTATCATGTAATAAATTTTAATGATGAATGAATCCTTTTTTGTATGATCTATGTGGAACACTTAATGGTGATAATTTAGTTTCATGAGGAATCATGTGGGATATGGAGTGAACCTGATTCTTTTATGGGACTTTTTATCATGAAATCATGGTAGTTATCCTTGAACTAGGTTCATGATGTAATGTTTTAACTTGTTCCCATATTTCACATGTTTCCTTTATGATTATTATCCTACATCATGCATTATTATTTATGTTTGTGATTCTCACTCATTTTATTACACATTAATATTCCTATTGTCTAATACATATTACAGTATTCCATTATTATTCCCTTACTTGTTTTTACAACTCACCACTTTCTTATGAATATTACCAGGGTATCCCTTGTAGTTTTAAAATCCATTGAATTTTGGAAGTATGTTAAGGAACTTTTGAATAATGTTGATGTATCCCATGTTCAAGATGATATTCTATGTAACTTACTCACAAAAACAATATAATTATCGATACACGCGGATTTTAAGTAAAATATTATTCAATAAATGAAAAATTAATGTTAAATAAAGAGAAATTTTTTTGTAGTTGGTATCAAATGAAAACATCAGTTATTTATTGATTTAGGATTAGAAAACTATATTGAAAACCTTAGGGGTAAGACTAAGTATAAGAAAACATTCCTTCAATTTTATATGTATAGAGTAAGTGGTTAACAAATCCAATAAACACATGTCTAGATACTTATGTAGAAATGGTTCTGGCATAGACATACCTAGTGGTAACAACTCTAAATGGTGTATCAGGCCTGATTTGTCATAACCTAGTACACGACAACGGGCCTTGCTGTGCACCTAGTTTAACACTCTCGAGGTACATGCTTTGGAAAATTCATAAGATCAATTCGAACAATTGTTAATGGATAAATTTATAATAATAAAATATATTAGAAAATATATTAAGGATAATATAGATTTTAGACTAGATATTCTTATGTGAAGTAATCAAAATCATTTTTATGTTACCCCGTTATGATCATTTCCTATGATTTTTGGTTGTTTTATCAGTCATAGACTTATTTTACTCTAGACATTGAGTTACTATTTACTATATTCTCTATCACTCTCTCTAAGTTATTTGGTGTTTGTTTTCACTTCCATATCCAGGTTTTTACTTCCCACGAATGTTTTCTTACATGGAAAGATGGTTATGTGATGACCTACATACTTACCTTTATCAATTTTCAAGTTGATGTTTTGTTAATCATTTTTATGATATTTTTTTACAATAAAGATATTTTCAAGTGTCAAAAAATTTCTTATGGAGCTCAAGTATAAATTGAAATGATGTAATTTATAGAATGGGGGAGGAATGTGGTGCCTCATGTTTAGAAAACTATGCTCAATAGCTTATGCGATATGCAATAGGAAAACCAAATAAACAATGTTTATTTAAATATGACTATTCTAACCATTCCATTAATATTTAGAATACAATTACGGTTAACTAAATTATTAAATATTATGAATTTCCAAAATATATTTATAAATTCATGGTAAATAATCAATCAAATTTTGGTAATGTCTTTTGGTACTTCATAATATGTTTTCTTCAAAAATGTATTTATGAGAAAAATACTATAATTAAATAATAGAACATTAATAAATGTATTTGACTAAATTAAATATTTTTATTCTATTAGAGTATCAATATACGCATTGGTTTAATTTTTGGGATTTCTCAAAATTATTGATTTTTTAGTGAATTGGGAAAAATATCATTTTTATATAAAAGGGTCCATTCCTTCTATATATAAAAAAAATATAAAAGCACTATTTTTATAGATATTATATTTAAAGTTAATATATATATTTTCTTGTTATATTTAATTCAATTAATTTCATTTTCATCATATTTATATCAGATTTTAAAAAAAGTTTATTTTTAGGATAAAAACACATTTAACTAAAAACTGTTTTTAAATACATAATGTTATGCATTATAATTAGTTATAAAAATACATAATAATAAATAATTTAAATTATTTTTTAAATTATATATATCCATAAATTTAAATTTATATAATTATTGTTACTAGTTATAATGTTGAATTAAAATCATTCTTTCCATTCGAAAATGTATTTTTCGGAAAACCGCTTTCCATCATAATTTCATGTTTAAAAATAAATTAAATGATTACACGTATATGATTTGTTGTTGATAAAATGGATTTCATATTTATAATAATTTTATTTAATATTATAGAATAAGGTTGAGTAAATTATTTTAAAATGTTAATAGAAACAGTACTAAATATTATTTACCATTGTAAAAGGGAAATTGGATAATTTGGGATAAAAATTATTTAAAAATGACTATAATCAAAGTAATCCTAAGAGTATGAATATTTATTTTTAATACTAATTAAAATAATTATTTTAATTATATCTTATTTGTTTACATTTTAAATCATTAAGTAATCATTTTGATAAGACTTATATGATAAAACACAAATTTTATTTTTAAGTAATATACAATTTAAATTAATTAATTACATTTTATGAGTTAATATATTTATAAAATAAATTATATTTAAATAAAATATTATATTTAAATACTTTTTGTTAAATATAAATGGTCATATAATTTTCATGAAGTCGAATGTAATTTATATAAGTGCAAGAAAATTGTTGTTGTAAAAAAACCAATGTTTCTTCAATAAAAGTCGACTATATTTCAAAAGTGTAAATTCATATATTTAGAATCCTTTTTTATAAAATTAATATTATTTTTTTAATCAGAAATTCAAAATTATATAAAAGTGAAATTTTCTAATTTTTTGAAGAAAGTTGAATTTGCAGGTAAAAATTAATTTCCTTATAAATATATGCTATGTACAATGACCTAATAATGATCAAAAAGTGATATAATAAATACTATAAATGATATACACGAAAAAATACATGTTTTATATTTAAAATAAATTTATTTTATGTTTATTTTATTGATTTTATAAAGCCTTTATTAATCCTCCAAAACCACTCATAAATTTTACTGTTTTAAAATCATTTCATTAAGACTATGACTCACCTCCACATCCCCAAGGGTAATATTTTAATATGTTCTTAACATTTCCTTATAAAATAATTAAAATCAATTCCAATTGGAAAAACCCTAGGAAAAACGTTGGTATGGTTTCTGGTTTTGGTTATTTTATTATATAGATGAAAAAACCTATATTAGAGAAATAATAAAGAATTTCCCACTCCTTTCCTATATACTCCAACCCAAGATACCATTTATCATCACTAAAAATCCCTGTATCATGTCTTTAATCTTAAATAATCTCTCTTTTTTCATTATAAGGTTCCCCAAGCTCTCAATAAGCTCCTCAAAGCATTTGGAATCAGACACTCAAGGTAAGGCACCGTCCACTTTTCATTTCAATTCAAGAACTATATTTGTAATTAGTAATTAGATAATAAATTAGTTATATTATAATTCATTTATATGAATTATATTACTATTAAATTGATTTTATTTTAATGATATACCATTAATCATCTACCATTTGACCCTTACCTAAGATGTTAGTACGCCAAAATTTAAGAAGGGATCTGTCTCTTGTCATTTTAATTCAAGAACCTATTTTATGTTATGCTTATAAATTTCCTTTATTTAATGTTGGGATATGTTCTTAAATACTCCCTTAATATCCATTTTATAATATATTACTTTAAATCTAGTTAATCCGACCTAGGAATATTTATGTATACCCTTTATCGTGTCAAAATTTAGTAAGGGATCTCCCACTCTCATTTTTATTCTAGAACCTATTTTATGTAATTCCACTTAATTTAAATTTTTTCATATTGAGATTTGTTATTTAATATCACCCATTCTATAAATTGTATTTATTAATTATGATATTCCCCTTTCTCTGTCATTAATCCCACCCATGAACCTTTATGTACACCTCTTACCATGCCAAAAATTTATTAATGGATCCCCACATTCTCTTCTTTATTCAAGTTAATTTTTATCTTATGTCATATATATCCAATTACTATTGTTGGGATATGTATTTTCATGTCCATATTTCTTTCCATTTTTTGTAAATATTATGGTATATCCCCTTTTCTCTCATCATCCCATTTTATGAGTTTTTATTTGACGTCATTATGTTATAGAAATTTCACCACAATTTTACATGGCCAAAAAAATTGTATAGTGAATACCATTACCATTTTCAACCAAGGGTGTTCAGATTTATATACTTATAATTCATTGAATTGGTACATAAATGTATTTATTACACACTCAAATTTCATCTAATAAAATATAAGGAATGAATCCATTTTGTATGGTCTATGTGGAACACTTAAGCAAGAGAATGAAATGAAGGTGACTAGTGTGCCTAGAATTATATTGCGCTTCAATAAATTAGGTAATGGTTAGTCTCACGAGATATCATATTGGGAAATTGAGTGAACCTAATTACTTTAGGGGAGTTTTTATATCATGATTTCCCAGCGTTTAGCCTCAACCTATGCTTATGATATAGTGTTTTAAGTTGTTCCCACATTTCCAATGTTTCCATTATGATTATCAAGTTTTATCATGCTTTATTATTGTTGTTTATGATTATTACTACCTTTATTCCCCATTGGTATTATTATTTTATTACCTACATTACCTTGTTAAATAATAATTCCATTACTGGGATTTATTCCTCACCCCTTTTTTATGTATATCCCTAGGTAAACCCTTGCCGTTATAAAATCCATGGAAAATTAAAACCTTGTTGGGGATGTTTTAAATAATGTTTTTTTATTCCATGCTCAAGATTTTATGAAATTTCCAAGATTTTATGCTTGTAGATGATGTTTTAAATAATTGTGCTAACCTTCAATATACGATTTAACATGAGTAAATTGCGGTTTCAATGCAAGTTTCTTTCAAGATAAGGTTTTATTTAAATACTTTTAAGGAAAACAATTCCTTGAAATGATCAATGAAAGTGTTTAATAATGTTCTTAAGAAATTGTGCATGTTGATTTCTCTTTTAATTCTATATAATGAAAAATTTCTATTGTGTTCCATCATATTGGTCTTCAACTCACACCCTACATACACCATCAGGTGCTTGTAGACTTTATTTTGTTCGACCTAGGTAAATTTAATGTGTTACATAGTGGTAATGGTGGATCTTGTTGTTAGTTATCCACTTTGTTCAGGGTTGGTGGTGGTGGATTGAGAGTGAAAAACCACTTGTTACCTGGATGTTTTTGCAATTATTTCATTGTTCCCTTACATTTTGTTACTCTTATTATTAGTTAATATTGAAAAATATTTAATCTAAAAATTATTATATCTATTTTGGTTATGATTATCGGTTATGTGGTGTTTTATTCTTATGGTATGTTTACTATTATTTTTATGGGTAAAATAATTACCAAAGTTCATTATTCATACCCAACAACTAGTTTATAACTTGTGAGGATAAGAAATTCCCTTAGGGGCTTGCCAAAGTACGGATGATTTGTCATTTTGGATGCAACCCCGACATGGTTTGTGACATAACCTAACCCATTGAATTAAAATGAAGTTCATAAACATCTTTTTAATCATAATAATAAACCATCTAGAGAAGGAATAAGGATTGTATCATTAGATAATATCCCCATTAATTAATTAAAAAAATCAATATATTCCATTTTAGATGTAAAATTATTTTAAAATATCACTTGTAACATTTCATAAATAAAATAGCATTTCTATATATGAAATCACTTATTTAAAATCTATGGATATCCTGAACATTAAATAAAAAAATTCTTCTAAACTGACCTTGGAAACATGAAAAGGAATATTAAATTTTTTGACTAATCATAACATTGATAAATTCCAATAATGTTTCATATATTAAAAATTTATTCCTTTCACATTTTCAATAAAATATGAAAATTAACTAGTTCAGGAAAAGGAAAAATTACTTACTTTTACATCATTTTGTAAAAATAAAATAATAGGTATAGGTGAACTTAAAAAATATATTTAATTGTAAAAAAATTTCTAGAAAACTTTTATATGAAAGAAAAAGGATTTTTTACTAAAGAGAGAAATATAGGAAGTATTCCATAAAAACATTTCTTGATCAATTGAGTTCTTAAATTGAATGAATAATAATGATTAAAAAATTGTATTGAAACGTTAATCCATTACAAATTTTGAAACCTTTTAATCGAAATTCCCACGAATGTAAGATCCTTATATGGATATATCTCATAATTATCATTAGAAGAATTATAAAAGAAATTAATTGGAATTTCATAAAACACATAAATAATGTGGTGAATATGGAATGTGTCTCATATAAATAAAAGTGTTACTAAATCCCATACCTCATGCATGAATTCTTCAATACATGTCTGAGCCACCTATTCTTCAAACAATCATTTTTTTATAGCGAAATCCTTCATAAGATGGTTTTTTTGATCAATGATGGGGATCTAGATGAAGAAGAGGGATGTAAATAGGTGTTCTGGAAATGTTTTTATTTAATCAAAAGTCTCTTGATGTGTGTATATGATATGAGGTGGGGTGTCCATTTATATGTGTGGGAGAGGACCCACTATGGATTTTTAAAAAGAATAAAATATATTAATATCTAATTCCAACTAAATGATTCCAAAATTGACAAGTATTAAAGCCTATATGTGATAAGGATATTGTATTGTCAACCAATACAATTTATACATGTTTTAAGGTCATTTTAAACCAGTTCCCTTAAGCTTAAACGATGGTAAATATACTTTAACCAAAAATGTTGTAACAATTTTTGTTGTTGTTTTTAATATAAATTATGACCGGATATTATATTAAACTTATTACCTAAAATTAATTATGATTATTTAAAATATGGACTACGTTTTAAAAAATTCAGTTCATAATTTTTCTTGAATTTACTTTAAAACTAAACCTATAAATGTGATAAAAATGGTTTTCAAAAGAAAACCTTTTCTTAAATGTAAAAATTTTGAAAACAAATTCAACATAAAATTTATTTGACTTAACTAAATTAGATTAAAAATAATTTAATTGATATAATAATAATTATAAAATCATTTTAAAAAAATATTTATGTTTTTAAATTCATAAACTAAAAATATAATTTTTAATAAAACATCAGTATTTTCACGTATCAATCAAAAAATAATCTTTTTTGAAAACAATAAAAAATTTACACTAAGATATTTTTGACATGTTTATTTTAAAATTTTAAATTATTTTTTCAAATAAATTTCTTAAACTGGATGTAATTAATTTTCAAAAAAAGTACGTAAAACTCAATGAAACCGTTTATTAAGAAAATATGTTTTTGAAGAAAAGAACAAGATTCATTCCTATCCCATGACTTTAAAAAATATTAGATGAATTATAAAATATTCTATTGACTATATAATGTATAAGTTTTCTTAAAATCCTTCACCAATAGTGATGAATTTTATATAATAAGATAAGAAACATCATGTGGATAAAATTAGCTTTTTAATATTTATATTACATTCAATTGTTTTTTATTTCCATTTGTAATAAATTGATAACCAATTACTTTATATTATAGATTTATAAACCATTTAATTTGAATATTTTTTTAGTATAATTCATTCTCACCCCTTTAATCTCTATATTATAATGTAATTATATATTATAGTTTATTTAGACTTGGGGATGTGTGTATCACACGCAATTCTAGAGAAAACATTCATTTTAATAGAAATAAATCATAAAATAATAGTATGTTATATGAAATTTATTGAAATATCATAAGTTGTTATTCAAATAAATATGGAGGAAATTTGACTATATATATCCTTCATCTAGTAATTCTACGGTACTTAGATAATTTATGTTTGGGTAAGAAATTATATAGACTCAATACACATTGGTTGGTCACATGAGACCCAGGGTTTGGGTATTTGGGGTATGAATATCCAATGAAAGCTTGATGTATTGTATGTGTCATTGATGAGAAGAATGATTTCTTGGTGGGGAGAATAATTATAATATTATTATCTTAGTGAAGGCCTTTCCTATAAAGATCATGTTGTTTGGAAATATTCATTCCATCACTATGGATTCTGTTATTTTGTAGATGTGTTTATTTATAATGTTAAAAATGAAATTGTTTCATGATCATGTGATTGGTTATATGGAATTATTTGATCATCATTTTTTCCTGCCATATTATTCAGGCTACATTTATTCCTTGAAAATTTTGAATTTTATTTTCCACTAAAATATAATTAAATCACACCTTTATTATATTCTTATTTCTCTTGGTTTTAATGAAAAGTTCTAAAAAGGATATTCCCAGAGGAGAAGAATATATAGATAAAATTTTGGGATATATTGAAAGCTTATTATGGATTATATATAAAACCCAACTCTAATAACCCACAGATTGTGTATACTATAAAACACTAATATAAGGTCTGAGTAATTTTATCCAAAAGGAATGATTATTCTAGTATTCATGAAGAACAAAAAACATGCATGAATCAGATATATATTATTGTAAATATTAAATAAATAGTATAATCAACAATATTTTATCATTTATATTATTAATAATATCCTTATTCATATAAAATAGAAAGGAAAACAAATATAGGTTGTGATCAAAAACTCCAAAATATTTACTAACAATAGAAGTTATTAATATTAAATAATTCATAATATTTAGGAAAATGTATATAGTTGAAAACATATGCCATTTAATCAATATCTTGAACAAGAAATGCATACTTGGTTAATATTACTACAATAATATCATTGATAATGATAATGGAATCCAAAATATAGAAAATTATTAATATTAGACATCATGATCTCGTACATCATGATATATTTACTAGAAAATCCCCATACCGGGATAGTTAATTGGTGGGAAGGTATATACTAAAAACCCATTTAAATAATGTTATCCAATTTATTTTTATCACAAGACCCATCAATGCATTTAGTGTCTATCATTAACTAGGCCCCAACCATCACTACATGACCAATGAATTCCTTATATAATTATTGAGCAATTGAAATGATAAATGTTATTCTATATCAACAAATGTATTTATTGAGTGAAGAATAAAAAATATCAAAATTTCCCCAATCATCCAAATATCTTCCAATGTAAAATACCATCAATAAAAATTTTATATAGAGTAGGTTATAATCATATCCGAGATATAAGGAATATAGATACTAAAAATAAATGCAACGTCTAATTGAGAATAAAAAAATTTATTATTTCAAGAGAATGATAATGACTAAAAAATTATGATGAGATAAAAGATGACCACCAATTCATTAGAAATATAGATTTTGTAATAAAATAATTTTCTTTTTTGAATAAATAAAATTGATGAGAAATATTAGCATAATATTTCATTAAATATATCTAATTTTAAATCCATTTAAATATTTTAGATGATGATACACTTTTCAAAATAGTTTTGGGGGCGGTAAAATCTGAAAATGGCGGATGCATTGAAAAAACATTACGTTATAAATTTTTGGAATGAAATTTAAATACAAACCATTTTGAAAAAATTATAAAGATTCCTTTTAAATTTTTTTAATAAATAAAGCATATCATAAAACTTCCATAATAAATCATTTCAATAAATTAATATATATTTTGTAAAGTAATTTTGAAAAATATGTATAAATTAGAAAAATATACTCAATCCACAAATGAAATAGTTGGGGTGTTTTTTTAAAAGATTCGTTTTTTGATCAAAGTAAAAAAATAAGGGTAATTATGGAATAAAAATTTACATATTCATAAATATTCCATTTATAAGAAAATATTTTGAGTTTATACAGTAACAATTATAATATTTCATTATCTATTATTAGAGAAATCCAAAAATATGAGATTGTAAAATTAATTCTAACAACATTAATAACTTTTTAATTGTAAACAATTAAATTAATAAAATTGAATTGAAACATTAATCATCATAGATAAATATATATTCATTTTAAATTCATCAATAATTCATTATATACACCATTTAAAATAAATAGATTAATAATACCAAATTTGCCTCAAGGGAGTGGAAATTGATACAGAATGCCGTATATCAAGTTCAACATTCAATGTAGTGTATTTTAACGTCCTATATATTAAATTTAATATTATTATAACTACATAACAAACCCATATATATATATAATATCGTATGTGATCTATTTATGACATCTTATTCCCAGTTTGGTAATTTTTTTTTATTATTATCATTATTTCGAGTGTTATCTGCATTATTTTTCAAGAATGTTTGGAATTGGTAGCTCTAGTCCTTGTAATTTTATTATGGATAAATAATCTGAAAAATATTAATTTTGAAATAAATTACTTATATATTTGTTATATATATATATATATATATTTATAAAAAAGTAGATATGGAAAAAAGAATCACATTGTTCATGGTGATGGTAGAACATATATATGCAAGAACATTTTTTTCCTTTTCGATTGATAGAAAAAAGTTGAATAATAATTCAAATGTATAAAATAATAATAATTATATATATATATAATATTTATTAAATATTACCATATTACAATCCATTTTAATCCAAAATGAAAAACAAATAACATCACTTTACGGAGGTGGTTGTCCGTACGTATGAATGAGTGATGTTATCATTTTCCAATATATTAGAAGTTACGAAGGTATATATGATATTATAATTACATAAGTGTAATTATATAATAAATTTCATATATAAAAATTAGTTCCATGTTAATAGAAAGCCATGTGATGTGGTAATAGAGAAGAATTATATTGGTTCGTGAGGAGGTAGTCTCTTGAAGACACGAGCAATGATTTCATTTTACATTTGACATGAAAATAGATAGATAAATATTATAACATCCAAATAATAACAAATAAAAATATTTCGTATATTGGTGTTGTAATATTTTAAGGGTTAATAAATTACTGAAGGTGGTAAAAGAGAAATAAAAAAAGAATGATCTCAATGATGATGATTACCTTTTCTTTGAAAGAGTTCATTCAGAACCCCAATAAATGGAAATGGGTTTGGTATTATGGGAAGAAAAGAAACTTAAAAAATATTATAATATTTTGGTGAATATTATTGTGTAGGTTTTGGTTCAAATATATTAATTAAAGTGGTGTATGAAAATAAGATAAGGGGTGTCTATTTATAATTAATGGGAGGGACATTGTTTGAAATATATTAAATATTATAATATAATATGTGTCAAAATAATTTATAATGGATAATAAATATAAAATAAATAATATAAGAGGTATATGGTATTAATATTATCATAAAAGTAATTTTTTACATGTTTTTCTTTCAATAAAAATCATATACTTTTGATTAATCCCCTGGTTTACCAATTTAATCTTAACCATGGTAATGATTTTTTAAGTATTAAAGGGTTATAATTTCAATTATAATGTGAAAATTGGTCCATATATGATATTTTTATTAAATTAAAGACCATATATTATCCACCTTGTCCTATTTCATGATTTTTATTATTTTGAAATAATTTAATAAAATATTACTTTCCTAAAACATCATTAATTTATTTATTCACACTATTCATTTAATTTGACATTTAAAATATCAAGACATATATGGAATTTGAATATAATAATATAAAAATAAATAAGTTTTTTTATGTAAAAATAATTTTTTTAATATAATAATTCAACAAAATTTTATTACATTTAATAATTTTAAAATCATGTTTTCTTTTTCACTATTTTTTGAATAAATAATCTGTCTGTGTTGCATAAGAATTTAAGGTAATTATTAAATTTTAACAATTTAAAATAATCTAAAATGATAAAAAATTTAATTTATATTTCATATTAACATTTGAAATAAAATATATGATCTTTTTATCCTTATGTGAAACTGTTAAATACAACTAAGTCAAGAGTGTGGCATTCTGTTTTTATTTTTTTATATAATAATAAAAAGGTAAATATAAAAAAAAATTGGAACCAAGTGGCTAAAATTTTTAGAAATGGATTAGAATGGTTAAACTATACTCATATAATAAGATAAGTAAATGTGTTATAGAAATTTTAATGCCATGTCACATTAGTTTTTAACCGTAATGACCCGATTTACCTTTTTTGAGGAGAAACATTTTACGATTATTACTTTACATAATGAAAAAAATAAAAGGATAATATTAACCAAACATGAACCTATTTATTTTAAACATGAAATACATTTTATCACATTCAATTCATATTATTATTAGAATAAATTATTGTAAAAATTTAAAACACAATGAAAAATAGTTTTTTAAAGAAAAATATGTTTTTAATTCCAAATATCAATGTATAATGAAATAATGAATAATTATAAATAAAATTTAATTTAATAGATTATTTATATAGAAAGGATTAATATATTAATATAATTAAGATTTTTTTTTTGATAAAAATTAATCGTTGTTTCAAAAAAGTCAATATTTTTGACTATTCACTAAAAAATTAATCTTTTCAAAAATATCAAAAAAAATAAATCTAAGATAATATTCACAAGATTAGTTAAAAAAGTTATAATTTTCATAAAATATTATTTAAATATGTTTTAAGGTTCATTTAAACTTGGTTTTGTTTTTAAATAAATTTACCAAAAAAATTATTTAAATGTAATATATCATAAAATGTTGGGATGTTACATTATACCCCTATATAAGACATTCACCCCAGAAATTTGATTATTCTAATAAAAAAATATGGATACTTATGATTCATCACATTCTCATGTTCCCAAATATATTCCTTAATTTTATAATTTCAGTATAAAATATTGAACATATGAGTGGTCTTGTGTCATAGAACTTTCTCTCTACGATAAAAATTTTTCAATAGTTGTTCCTCGTCAGGAATATTTTTCTCCAATAGTATTAATTATGAGTGAAGTTCATATGAAGTATCGGGTATGTAATTTTTCTAGAGATATTTATATAAAACATCATGAACATGAGAGATATAAGGTGGATGTACCACGAAATAATCCAATATTTTGGTACGATTATTTTTTTCAAAGAGACCGATATATCCAGGGGATATCCTTCCATTATTTGTAAATATCATAAAATTAGTTCAAGGAGACATTCATCATAATATGATGTCACCTATTTCTATATATATATCTCACTGATGATTATTAATATAACTATTTTTCTTCATATTTGAGATTAACTTATGTCCTGTAAAATGGATCTAACATTATCTTTGATTTTAACATATTTATTACGTCCCAATTACTTTATTTATCTAACTTAATCCCAATATGTTAGAGTACCACACATCCATCCACAGTATAGTTCATAAGGTTCTATCTAAATGATTTTCTAATTGATATTTTTGTAATAAAAGTCCAAAAAAGGAGGGTGTTTATCCCAACCATCTTTGCAATCCATTGAGAATGTTCTCAAAAAATATTTTGAGTTTTAATGGATATATCAGATTGACCTTATGTCTGAGGTTAATAAGTAGTACTGAATCTCAACTCTTTATCCCAGTACCTATAAAGGCATCACCAAAACATCATGCAAGGCCTCATATTCTAATCTGATACGATTGATAGTGGTACTGTATTCAATATCAAAAATTCTTTACTAATTAATTGAGTAAGATGATCGAGATATAAATATTTTCTAATAGTGATAAAATCAATTGACTTAATAATGTGATCAAATATAACCAAAATATCATTGTTCTCTTCAGAGTTTTTGGGGATTACGATGGATAAATACATGGTAATTTTCCCCCCTTTCCATTCTAGTATAGTTAATGGTTTTAACATCCTCTTGGACCTATTAATCTCAAATATAACTTTCATACATACCAATCACCAAGAAACATACTAAAACATTTACCTTTTAATGAAATCCCACCCGAAATATTATTTGATATCTCTATACATCTTTTCACTACCAAGATGATTTGAGAATGAGGAACTATGAGCTTCATCCTATAAAAAAATATTCAGTACTAGTATTGATGTGAAACATACTCGGTTCTTGGACCATATCATTCTAGTATGGTCATGCTTAAACTCATGAAAATTCCACACCTTCTTCTATAATACCTCAATTTCCTTTTATAACTTACTAAACCATTCATGGATGGATAATGGACCATTCATCAATGAAATATATGATATTTCCCCTCTAATCTTGATTTCAAGACGAAAAGTATGTAAATCCATAAATATTTGATATATTTAAATGCTCAACATAGATGAATTATCATGACCATTCTGACTCATAGTATTAACCTCCTTGTTTTCCATCTCATGTTCTTAATGTATTGAGGAGTCATAATATTTAATCATCTAAAACCATATTATATTGTTCATATTCAAATATTTTTGTGCAAATATATAATTAATGGGCTTTTATTAGTATATATATCACTCATTTCAATTTATTGATCATTTCGCCAACTGTTTAATGAAAACATTAACCCTACCAGCTCCAAATAATGAGTTGGGTAATTATACACATGAATTTTAAATTGGTTCGAGGAATGAGATATCACCAAATATTTCATAATGAGGTTGAATCTCAATCCCATATTTGATGTATATTATATATCATAAAATATTATCCACTAAAAGGTAGTGTAATAAAATGAATTATAATCACAATTCTATTCATTTTTTGAAATTTTCATCATATTAATCTTTCTACAAGAACATAACCACCTTCTATATCAATATTGTCAGTTATTTTAAAAGTAATAAGATATCTCTCACAAAAAATATTTGATATCCATACAACCTATGAAAAATAATGGTATTGGTTGTCTTGGTAAGTCTAATACATTTCTAAATAAATTAGATGTTAAATGTATCCACAATATACCTTCCCTTGAAATTATATGACTAATGAATGTGACTCTTTGTAGACAAAATTCACACATGGTAAATTTTTCATATAACATCTCATTCCTTCTGGTCCTTAACACAATTTTCAAATTTAAGTCATGATCTTCATTTATCAATGAATATATTTGAATATTATTTATAAAGACTACCAAAAACTGATCAATATATTATCTATATACTATATTCATTAAATCAATAAAGATAATGTGAGAATTGGTATTTTCAAATGGAATGACAATAAATTTATAATGATCATACCCTATATTAAATATTGTCGTGTTGATGTCCTCCTTCATGACCCCTAAAAGAAGATATCTTTATCAAGAATCAATCTTATAAGAATATTGTGGACCTCAAAATGTATCAAATAGATCATAGATATGGGGTAGATGATAAATTTTATTAAGAGTGATTTTGATAAGCTCCCAATGATGAATTAAAAATTCAATAAACCACATTTATTTTCAAGAAATAGAATAGGTGAACCCCATAAAGATGAACTGGGATGAATGAATACCTTATCAATATTCGTTTTGAGTTTCTTATATAATTAAAAAACTCAATTGGGGACATTCTATATGGAGTCTTTAAAATTAGTGTAGCTCCAGGTATGCGTTCTATTGAACATTCTACTTCAAGATTCAATGGAAAACATGAAAAATATTCTATAAAAAGTAAAAGAATATTATTATCCTCCCAATTGATCAAACAAATCATCCATATGAGGTAGGTTATACTCTTTTTTTATAGTTATTTTGATGAGGTAAGAATAATCAATGAAAAAAATGCATTGGCCTATCATTCTTCCTAGGAAAAAGAATACGTGAACCCCATAAAGATACATTGGGATGAATGAATCCATCACCTAGATTCTCATGAAGTTTTTTATTGAATTCCTAGAACTTAATTGATGCTATTGTATATGGATTATTTAAAATTATTGTCACTCTAGTTATGATTTATTTTAAAAAATAAACATCATGATTCGGGGAAAAACAAGTAAACACTGCTGGGAAGATAACAAAATCCAATATAATAGTTATATATTCAATATTTAGTTTCTAAAAAACCATATGATAAAAATATTCCTCTTGAATAGGTTGTGAATCCCTTATGATGAAACTAATCTCCACTGCGCGTTCATGTTTAACATTTTACCAATAGAACATAAAAGGCCTAGTTAAAATATAGAATTTACATTCCCTAAGATTAGAATATATCATCGAGGTACTTATTCTATTGATCAATTACCAATGTATTAGTAGTTTCATTAAAATATGGTATCTTATATAGTATTAATCCAGGGAAAATCATGTTGTGGGAAAACTTGTTTCTACATTTTTGAAATTTTATCGATCATAACCTGAGTAAATTTCCATAATATATTCAAAATAAAATCTGTTACAAAACCTATTATATTAAATTGGTATTAGTTCATTTAATATATTTTCTATGTGTGTTGATTCCCTTTTTCCATTATAGACCATTATGGAATTATGGAACCTCTGAGGTTGATCAAAATCAAAATGATTGGTGAGGCATAAAATAAATTTATTTTTAAGGGTAAAAGTTCATAGATTATAAAGGGGATTACCGTAAATCTAATTTTAGTAATGAAAATTTTAAATCTTATTCATAAGGTTTCTACTATACATTATCTAATAATAAATATATAAACCCAAAATGTTGTTTACTGAACTCAATGTCTGCTATATTACATTGGTATAAGATATAAGTGATATCATACCAATGTACTGATTAGTTTTGTAGAATTAATGAACCATATACATGCATGATTCCTATATTACTTTAGAAATAGAAAATAAAAATCATACGAAACACTCTTTCATTCATTATATTATTCAAAATATCATTCCTTATATCCTGGGGAAAGGAAAACAAATATTGGCTAATCTCATATTCTTATTAAGAGTTCTATACAACCAAAGTTATCATGAGTAAATAAGGAAATATATATTTGACAATTTAAATAACTAAAAACACATTCCAATTAACCAATAAATTGAGAATGAAATACATCCATGATTTATATTAATTTTATAATCCCATGAATAATAATGGTTGTATTTTGAATGAAGGAAATGCTTAATTTTGGATGTCAAGATCTCTGAAATTATGATATACTTACATTCAATTCATTTTTACTGTATAGTTTAATTGATGGATAGTTATATATCCGAAACCCATTTAAATAAATCTTGCAAATTTCTTTGTCTCATCAGGTATGTCATTGCATTGTGGGGAAATATTTTACCATCCCCCACCCATTACAACATGTCTAATAGTTTCTTTATCTATTTATTGTTCAATATAATTCATAAATTATATTACATATAGAAAAATATCCATATTGATTTAATAATATGTAATATCAACATTTCCCATATCAATAAAATTATATTAAAAGTGAAACTTTGTATATTAAAATGGTATACTGTTTAGGAAATAACTATTTCCATGGTAAGAAGAATATTTATGTATAATAAAAATGTAATGTCTACTTAAAAATGATCACAAAAAAGTTAATGTTTCATGATAAAGTTAATGTCCACAAAATTAATAATAGATAAGTTATTATAATCATTTCATCATAAATATTGATTTTTTAATAAAATCATGACCTTTGTAGATTAAAAAAATAGAAGAAAATATTATCATAATCATAAATTAAAAAAAATCTGGATAATTATATTTAATTATTGTGTAAGAAGGAAAATTTTACAAAATGGTAATGGTGGAGGGAAAATATATTAATGTTGAATATCTTAAAAAATCTATTTTGACATTTTGTATAGAAAGTAAAAAACAGACGTTTTAAAAACCAATTTAAGGATTTATTTGAAACATTTTAAAAAATAGAGGATAATATAGAATTTCTTTAATAGATATTTTTTCTAAATATAAAATAGTTTTATAAAATAATTTTAAAAAATATGGGTATGGAAGAAAAATACACCTGATCAAAAAGAGAAATAAGATTTACATTTCATTCAAAAGTTTATTTTCTCAATTAATGTTAAAATGAGGGTAGAAGGTGGAATAGAGCATGATACCTCATTAAATATTCAATGGATAATAAAATATATGTAGTTTTTTAAGTATATATTATAATCTTTAATTAATTAAAATAAGATCACCCTAATAAATGAGATAGTAAAATAAAATATTACCACACTGTTATGTTTTAATTTATAACCACTTCATAGAATAATATTTAATTGAAAAAATAGTCATCAAGAATAAAAACATATTCATGTAAAATATATCAAAGGGGATTTATATACACCATATAAATATAAATAGTTTTATAATACCAAATATGTCTCAATGGAGTGGAAATTGAGACAAAATCCTTTACCTCAAGTTTGACTTTCCACATAAGTTCTTTTAACCACTAATATAATAAATATAAGTTTTTTATGAATTTTACTAAAACCTTAGATATTTATTATATCATTTATGACCCATTGATATCAACTTACTTCTAATTTGTTTTCATATTTTATTATTATCATTTTTTGGGTATTAAAAACATCAATTTTCTTGTAGGTTTTGATTCATTAGTTTTGGTCCTTTTACTATTATTTTGGTCACATCATATCTAGAACATTAATCATGTTATAAATATCACATATTATTAATATTTATATTTATATTCATCCATATAATTTAGAGATAGAAAATTTAATTATACAATTGACAGAGATGATAGGCCATATGTATGAATGAACACCATTTTCACATTTAAAATATGATCATATTTTTATCCTGAAATATCATATAATGAATTTAGAACTACTAAAATTTTATTGGTCAAATATATTCTAGTTCATAACAAGACACCTCACTACCTTATTTACCCGATCATTCCAATGTCAGTGGATACCCTATCAAACCATGTCATAACCAATCACATGTATTAGTTAGTGACATCAACAAGAATATAAATATTTTTAATTATATTAAAATACATGAATTATACAAACTAATGTATTAATTATATACAAATTTATAATCATGATTTAGTCAAAATGATGGCTAGTTTAATATCAAGGTAAAACTCACAAATAGGTAAAAAATGAATTTTTTCTCATCTATTGGAGTTACTTGGCATTTAAAATTTCATGAAATATATATCATCAAATAAAAACTCAGGGACTACCCCACATAATAACAAAAAGTATTGAAATTAATTTCATCATTAAATAAAACACAATATCAAAAAAGATAAACTATTTTTTTATTATAATACACAATTATTCTTCAAATATTTGACACATCATAATAGCCACAATATGGGATTTTATTAGGGATAAGAAATATCAAAATGTAATGAAAACAAACAAGTAGACACCCATCTCCTACCCGATGATCAGATAAATATTCACTAAATTTAAACAATTATATATCCATATAATCCATGATGTGTGTGTTTTTATATAAAATATGATATATTGGAGGACAATAAACCATGGTTTTAAGCATAATGTTTTATAAATAAAAAAATAAAAAAATATTCAAATACATTATTACACCATAGCCATGTTTTTAATATAATATTATGATATTTATAGTTATTTAGACATTAAAATCATTAATTTAAAAATTTGTCTAATACAATCCTAAAATTATAAAGATTTTCTATTTAAGAAACATTTATAAAATGTTTCTCCATGTCTAAAATAATGAGAAACATTGGTGTTACAATGTTTTTCCATGGGTGGATATATAAATTCAATCCTAGCTTTCAAAATAAACATATGAGAGATTGTGATTTGATCTCTAAAAAATACATGAATATAATTTGTTATTTCAATTATTTTTCCTCGACTCTAAGGTTCAAATAATCCAGGAGGAAAAGATACCCCCAACAAATTTTTAATATATTTACACAATCTGAGGTATATCCTTCATGGAGGGGTAATTTTTCCACTGAGGTATCTATATAATGATTATTTAGAAGATATTTAATAGATCAAATATGAAAAAAAATTAAATTTGTCATTTTTATTAATAAAATTTAAATTATGTGATAAATATGATTGGAAATAAGTATTTATGTTTTTCATCCACTACCTTTATAAATGATATATCCCTTTTAAAACCCTTTAGTGGTATAAAAACCTATTTCAATATGTTTACATTTATTTTTTAAATATATTTATAATTTGAAAAAAAATATGTTATTAAAAACTCAAAATTTTTATGAAAAATCATCATGGTTTATTAATATTTATAATTCCATTAAATGATATATTTAAAACAAATGTGATTTTAGAGTAAATATTAAAAAATATATTTAATTAAGATAAAATCCCAGTAAAAAAATCAAATAATTTATTATTATAAAAATGGTTTTTTTATTTTAGAGTTTTATAAATAAATAGTCATGAATTTTATAGAAATGGGATATAAATATAAAAATCTTGAATTGTTTTAATAAACCAGGTCATTGTTTCAAAAGAATGTCATTGTAGGGTTTCTCTTGAAATAACAACTCTAAAAAATGGTATTCATTATATTTAATAATACTGTCACTTTATAGAAAACACACCATGGTTTATGTTATAGTAACTCACTAGTGTTGAATTTTTAATTATTGTTTTGAACTTTGAAAAACATTTATCGTAGAATAAATAAAATTGTTCCAAACAGTCACCAAAATAGACCCTCTTTTCTTATTCTAAATCCAAAGGGGAGATTATATCATAAGAAATTTTTTGGTAGGTGTTATTGAGGTTTAATATTGATATACATGGTTGATTAATTGATAAACGGTTTGAAAATATTAAAATAATGATGAATATATAATTATTTATATTTATTTTATGAAATTTTTATTTTATATTACTCATTTAGAAGTTTACTTAGTCCAATCTGAATTTAATTCAGTATTTTTTATGAAAGTATAAATAAAATACATTTTTGGATATTAAATTAATGTAAAATTTCTATAGAAAATATGAAATTTTCATATAAAATATAAATGATTTATAATTAAAAAAACATTTATTTAAAACATGAAAGAGTTTTTATTAAATTCCATGTATAATGGGAACATAAAAGAGTTCATATTAAATTAAATGTTTAATGTTGATATTTTTATTTATGGAATGATTATATTTTTAAAATATAAATAATATATAATTATTTATTTGTGTAATGTTAATAAATCCAAATATCAAGTATAAATTTGTGAGATGTTCATTTATTTAGTCATTCCTTACATTATTGAATTCAAGTATTTAAAATTTTAATAGTATGAATTAATGTTTGATTTCGTTTAAAGTATTAAACTATTTTTTTATAAACTCGTACCCTCTATATAGGGAGTTACACACAAAGTGTAAAAAACATTTTAGTTATTTTCACTCAAAAATATAATTGTTTTGTGGCCTATGAACTCGATAACAAAGGATTATTTTTTTCTTTACATAACTGGTGGTATAATTGTATTCATATTAATATATACCTTATTTTTTAATTTATATATAGTGGTAACTCATGAAATATTCAACCTTATCCAAGGGGATTACCTTCTATCCAAAAATGTGGGGTTAGGAAAACTATTACACCAAAAATTTTATTATATGGTTTCTGTTTCATATGACTCTAAAACATTACTAGAAATGGTTTAATGTAAATTATTCATTGGATGAACTTCTAAATATGTAAATTTAATAAATTTATATTTTTATTAGAACAAAAAATTAGTTTTATAGGGTGTTATACATTAATATTTTTTAAATATATTGAATTTAAGGATAGCATATGTTACAATTCTAAATCATTAGAATCATGTATACATCATAGTAATAAAAGAGATATAATAGTGATGTTTCCATAACCCCTTATATTTTTACGCGTTATATTACCTTAAAAATAAGAACTTTTTATGACCATAATTATCAAAACTGGTAGGTTAAACTGAAATATGTTTCTAAAGGACTATCATTTATAAGGAATGTATGTTACAAGTTTTTCTAATGGGAGTACGAGAATGTATCATGCATGAAATTATGGTTGAAATTAGTTTAAAAACCATAAATGTTAGGATACTAGAAGAATTGATCCAAGATAATCAATATGGTGGATTTAGTCAAGGAGTTTTCTACTGAACCATACAGGAGTCATATATGATATAATTGACCTGATTTTATACTAAAAGAGTTGAGTGATGAGAAAAATGAAAAAAAACATTCAAATATTCAGTGAAATACGGTCCTTAATAGAATATTTGATACGCTATAAAAAGATTTCATCATTTTAGTAGAATAATATTTAGTAAATATATTTATATAATGATTATAAAATGTAAAAAATATCTAATAAATTCATATATTAGAGGAAATATTGCATTATAATCATCAAATATTACTATGATGTTAAATTTAGAAAATGAAAATCTTAACAGAAAAAAGAAACTTTACTAGTTTAATAACTTGAGAATAATTCCCAAAAGAGAGGAAAAATCGTGGTTGTTTAAGAAATCATTAAATGATAAGTCGACTGGAGAAGATATTCTATAAGAATATATGGATTCCTATGAAAAGTATATTATTGTTTTGTTTATTATTGAAAATAATTATTCAGATAAAAATAACTAAAATAAATTCTATCTTTTCATAGGTACAAGATAAGATTGGGTCCGTCAATTACATAGAGAGACATCAATATATTTTAAGGTTTCATTATAATATGGAATTCATCCTACATCCATTTGAAAAAAAGATTATTTTTTTGTCAAACCATAAAATGAATGAGTTTGATAAATGTATACGTGATTTAATAAAAGTATCTAGAATAACTATGAAATACATGAATGATATAGGCTTTAGTACTACAATTATAGAAAATATGGGTAAATTTATGGGATATAAAAATAATATCTGAGGGTCCAAGAGTCATCCATGGTTATTCAATCCAAAAGGATGTTTTAGGAAATACTATCAATGTTTCTTTCCCGAAAATTTGCTGAATAGGTGTCATAAATTCCATAGAGAGTCAACATTATCTATTAATGATATAGAAAATATTTTTTCAAATTTTTAGGCAATATGATATCATATATATATATATATATTATTTTTTTAGTATATAGCAGTTAAAAATTAATGATTAATGTCTATTAAACATTTTATTAAAAAAATTATTCTAAGGGATTCAATATTATTGATTTTTAATTTAATGGAATTTTTCATGAATAAAAATATTATCAAATTATAAAAGATGCATATTCTTTAATATAATTTATCTTTTTATATGATAAATGTTATTATTAACAATGGTTTTTATTGAAAATGATTTTTTTTATATGTTTTATAAAATTTCAAATATACAACAATTTTTTTTGAAAATAATATAATGTTATTTTTTAAAAAATATATAATATATTTTACCAATGTTATTTATTAAAAAATTAGGTAAAATGCTCCCTCACATAACAATAAAATATTTTTTAGAATAAAATTTTCTTTCTAAAATATTATTCCTAATAAATAGAATATTATATAAGATGATGTATATAATAGATTATTTTTTAAATAAATTCGTGGAATGGAATACGTATTATTTCCCAAGATAGATTAGTTTTTGTTTTCTAAATATATTTTGTAGAAAATATAATTTTATATACTTTTGGGAGTATGTCTGAACCCATAAAAATCAGATTAAAATAAGTAAATAATTACACAGTTCTAATTGAAAATGATTACCACATTATATCCTAAATGAGTTTGGGATATAATGGGAAATAATAATGTTAATTTAAAATGTAATATATATTTTTCATTTAGTGATCCCAATTTTTTAAATTTAAATGTTAAAAAATGGACAAGAACAAAGAAATTGTTCTATGTTTTAAATTAATAAAATTTAATAACATAGCAATGATTAATATTATGATTCAAACATGTTTGAGTATGATGTTCAAAAAAGTTGAACATGATGATTATGAATCCTAATCTCACAAATAATAAAATAATATTTCTTCATATATGTTAACCCATTAAAGGATTTTATTGGGCAGGGGGGTTCATCATATGGTCACATACAAAACAATCATTTCAAAAATTAATATTTCTTTCTCTAACCTTATATTGATATTTTCAACTATTTTAGGTTTATATTCCAAATAAAATAATAAATTAAAAGTATAATTTTATTTATTTTTTTATCCATAAGAAATTTTATAATGAGTTAATTTTACAAATTTT
Organism: Viscum album; assembly: GCA_963277665.1. Lineage (NCBI taxonomy): Eukaryota > Viridiplantae > Streptophyta > Magnoliopsida > Santalales > Viscaceae > Viscum > Viscum album. The sequence continues at coordinate 1,102,501,098 of OY728155.1, read as the reverse complement.
AAATTCTTATGGTATTTTGGGGAGATTTTTAAATCTCATGAATAAATTTAAAGAAATTGGTCCCAGTTCTGAGGTAGTCTGAGAACATTATTTTACTAAAATTTATATCATTCATGTTTTATCCATGTAATAAAATTATGTTTTGTTTAGTGTATGCTTTAGAGTTGGGTAGAAAAAATTTATAATATCATAATCGAATTTCATTAATTTAAATGCCCAAAAGGATGAATCACTTGTGCAATTAAGAACCATTTATAGTCACAAGTGATTTTTTTAATTTTTTGGTGATATCATAATTCTCTAAATCTAATTTTTTTATAATTTATTAATACACAATATATATAGTATAAAAGCATTTTAATATTTTATATTTTAATATAAGACATAAGATTATTATAAATACAATTAGAATTGGTTATTATAAAAATACGTTTCTAGAACCACCTCTCACATTGGGTATAAATATATACATTGTATACACAATTGTGAATTTGGTTTAAGGGAGTGGAAATTTTCCATTTGGGAGAATGATTTTTTATTATACACATATATTTTACGAAACTCAATATAATCAATGTTAGATTAATGATAGAGACTGACATTTATGTTAACCTCCATATCCTCTATATGGTGAGTTAATCATTTTTTATATATTACAAGGAAGGAACATGATGGGAAAGATAGGTTTTGAGCATTACATTGTAGCTTTCTTTCATATTTTATGATTAATAATATTTTGTTTAGTTTAATCTTAAAATGGTTTATGTTTTAGTTATTTGATTTTTTATGATATAATGAAATGATAATTTTAATTTACATATAGATTTGATATTATTAGTATGTGACATGTATTTGTTGTGATAGAATACAGAAAAATATGTTTCTTTCTAACACATATGATACATCTATTTTATTATTAATCCCTTATATTGTGATATTTTCTGGAAGCTGACTATATGTTTATTCTATTACGGTTTAGCTCAATGTATATAGTTTTTACGACATTTGGATAGTCACGATCATGGTTAATCATTAACCAAGTTATTTTACCAAAATTAAAAATCATTGCAAATAATGAAAAAAATATATTTTTAGAGAAATTTTAATTATACCTTTCACAAATATCTTAAAAATCAATTTCATTTTTCAAATATCACACATTTTTTTGAATTTGACCCATTAAAAACCAAACTCATTTTATTTTATTTTAAAATAATCTGAAATAAACACTCTTAACTATAAATTTTATTCAAGAGATAATATATAATCTTCAATAAACCGACATATTTAATTTAAAATCAATTGAATTTATAAGTGCATACAATGTATTAATATTATTCTATTGATGTAGATAGGGACACCATTAAAAATAAATTATTTTGACAAGTTATTTGTAAACTATATACATGTTTTATAATTTATTCTTCTATTATTTTATTTTTTAATTAATGTTTTTTTCCTATATTTTAATGTTTTTAGAGTATTTTAGCATGTTCTTCTTTGAGAGAGCTACCACCCTTTAAACACAAGATGTATTTTTTTTCCTTTAAAAACAATCCCATGCTCGATGAAAAAAATTCTAGAAAATATAAAAACCCTTTAGAAAAAAAAAGAAAGACCATAAATCAGACGTAACTAATTAATTTTTATCTAAGTTAGATTCGATGCACTAAACCAATTAAAACAAAATATAAAACACTAAAAAGAAATAATGAATGAGCATTCAAAGAGATTACCCACATACAAAACCAATTTAAAAATAATTTAATGTGATTTATGAAATAATATATATTCATAGATAAAAACCATTTTATACATAAATAGATATGAGTGAGAAATTCTTGACTATAAAGTGGAAAGAAAAATTTACCAAAAAACTATTAAATTGAATTATTATATAATAAAATTGGGGTCCAACAAATTGTATGAAAAAATTAATACAATAACCAAGTAACATTAAATATTTAGATCAAATTTTCTCTAGAAATTTCTTATTAGTCAATGAATATTGTTTCATCATTTGTGACTACCTCAAATGGGTGCACCGATATTCTATTTGATAATATGAAAACCAAAACCAAACTGACCAACTATACTTAATTATTAATCATATTTCTATAAATTTCCCCATAGTGAACATTTACCAATGGTTTATTTTAAATATTTCACCTTAGTTATTACTAACACATCTCTCAATGAAACCAATTGAAAAATTAGAATTGTTCTTGAGAGGAGAAATAGAATTTATTACATAATAATATATTAGATGAAGAAAATTTGAAGGCTTCTGTTTAGTTAGCCCCTAAATAACTCCCTCCATTATTCTTATATAAATATAATGATCTTTTGAAAAACATAAAATTATCCTAGAATAATATTTACACAAAACATCCCATTCCATTAAAACATTAAGAAAATGTTGACATATCTATTAGACATTTGATCAGACTTATATTTCCACAGAGGCCCAAATGCCTTAATTTTTTTTTAAATTTTTATGACCCGTTTTATTAATTTTGTCAATAGGTAACCCTTGTCATTTATCATAGGAATAAGGCCCAAGAATCCAATATGACTCAAAGGCCCGAATCCCAGTCCTAAAAATAAACATCCCCACTATATTGTAAACAATAAATTTCTCAACTCCCTATCAATAAGGCTAGTCAGCTATAATTTCCCCATGATGGATTGTATGGTACTTATTACTGATTGTGAAATCCATAGTATCTATTAAATCCCAATTTCTTTAACTCCGCTGAAATTTGTTCCATGCTCATTATCAATTAGGTCATATACCATGCATATCTTTTGAATAAAAAACCAAAGGTCCCAATATTAACAAGGTTGAACCAACTCCCACCTCCACCATACAAACATGCACATCACTGTTAGTCCACCTCCACTGGACAAGACAAACCACCGTTATTGTGGGTCTGAACATGTTTGATGGCTTCTATCACTACCTGATGCTGGAACCGTGGATCAATCCACCATTTTTGTTGAATTCACCAACCTCCAACCCACTCAAGTGATGTTGTCCTATACACCATCAATGCCTCCCACCCACTACCTCTAGGTTTGTTTTGGTTTATGTCATGACCTCTTACATTTGAGGATTCATCGTCAATACGTAACAAGAATTACTATCACATACTATTGTGCCCAGGACACCCTCTCTATTACCTATAATGATTTATCCATCCTTTCTCTACATAGAACCCACAATATTTGGGATTCCTGGATTTTATCATAGGAAGGATGAAGAAATAGAGGTTTCCTTGACCACTAGGACAAAACTCAACAACTCCACATAGATTTCATAATTCAAAAAGTATATATTAAAAATGTCTCCATATTTAGTGAAATTCCAATTAAATATCCCCTTATATAATTACCTATACTCATCATACATAAATATTACATCCTATTGTATTAATATTGAAAAAATAACAATATCATCTACTCGAGAATCATGATGGATTTGTGTACTTGGAAATATCGATACATAATCAACTAGTACATAAAATATTTACATCATCACCTAATACATTCTTCAAAACTAAAACACTTTTTAGAAATATCGTACTTGAAAGCTTCCACCATTTCCTTGGTAAAAAAACAAACAAGAAAAGGGATATCTCATATGCTGAGAAGGGGAAACAAGCTAGATATCAATGATCATTTAAGCATAAGAAGACCATAAGGGTATGAGAACATGATCATAACCTTTCAAAACTATAAAAAATATTCATAAATCTTAATCACGAGTCATTAAAAAATCATCGGTTTTCATAATACATTTATCAAAAAAGATTCAATGTTCTTGAGAAATAAGATAACAAAAAATGAATAATATCATGTCATAAAATAATGGAATATTATGTGGAATAATCATATAAATATAAATATTATATCAACTATACTCACTAAGACATTAATCACACATTAGAATTCAGATAACCACCAGTGTATCTTCTTTAGGCTTGAGATATCCTCTAATGTACCCTCCTTGGAACCTGTGATAACCTCTCATGTACATTATTTTGGGATTGGGATAATATCTTGTTTTCCCTTTGATCACCTAAAAAATTAATCATTACTCATTACATTGTAGGGATATAATAGACCCACCAGTCACATAATTGTAATCCATCTATAAGTGTGATATAGGATCATGAAAAAATTTATCATTACATCATAACTTAACCCATGTAAAATATAGTTTGTTTCATAAATACATCATCATCATAACCAGTAAAATTAGATAAATAATAAGGAATATATCATATATTTATATACACAAAGAACCATAAATAACATCTATGGATGTTATCATAAATGAAAATTTCATTTAAATATTATTGGACAATTTCTGGAGGAAAATACACTTTTTATTTTAAATTATATTACTTAAAATATAAAAACATAAAAAATATAAAAGAAATTAATTTATTTTAAAATATCCCTAAAAACATGAAAATTAAGCTTTAATTCATATATAATTTCTTATAGAATGAAATTCCATTCACATAGTGTACTTTAAATTAAATATTTCTTTCGCATTATTGATACAATTTCAAAAGTACCACATTAAGAAAATGATAATTATATTACATTTTGAAAAAATTTATAAATATTAAAACGTATTTAATTATGAATTTATGAAAAACTATAATAATAGTAAAAAAATCATTTAAATAGTTGAATGAAAATATGGACATAGAAGAAAATAGATTTTGAACTAATAGTAAAGTAGTGTTAGTTTTCATTAAAAAAATTATTTTTGTATCTTGAGTATATAAAAAGATTAAAATGAAAAGGAAAAAAATATTAACTATTGATATTACCATAGAATAATAAATCTTGTAATAATTCTAAGTGAGTGATCATGTAATTTAATCATAAAAATTATAAGTAAAAATAACCCTTGTAAAAATGAGATTGTAACGTAAAACCCGCACTAGTTTGGTATTTTTTGTATCATAAACCACCTGAAAGGATTCAAAATAAAAATATAATTTCATGAATATATATATAAATTGTTGATTTAAATATATAATTTGATGGATATAAACCACATGAATGAAAGAATTAGGGAGCATGTAATATTTCTCATGAAAATAAAAGTGACAAGAAAAACCCCTACCTTATGTTCAACCTACTTTGTAAGATCTATAACCTACTTTATAATAAATTTGAAATTATTGTAATTATATAAAAAAATAATTTATATGGTTATAATATCATATATGATCTACATATAACATTTTTAACCATATTTCCTTGTAAGTCATTATTATAATCATAATTATCAGGTGTTAACTATTTTTCCAGGAATGTTATGATTCAAAATCATGGTTCCTTGTAATATTTTCATGATTCCTTGATTTAATAAATATTAATAATTATGTTAATATAATATATATTCATTATAATGAAACATTATATCGTCTTTATAAGTTTTAGATATAAAAATGAGTTGAACCGTTGATAGAGACGGTAGTCTATACTTATGGATGCACACATTTTTTATTTTCTAATGAAAATTAAAAAAGAAAGAGACCTAAAAGTTTAAATTTAAATAACACTAAGTATTTCATAAATATCATATGTTAACATTAAATCCATCATAATAACCAAATATTAATGACTTTGATAGAAAATGAATTATATTTGTGTGTGGTGGCGGTAGACCACACGAGCACATGAGCGATACAATAATTTGACATTTGAATGAAAAGTGGGGAGATAATAGTTGTTCCATAATAGTAATAAAATTTAAGTATATTTATGATAATTAATTTATTATTTTAGTATGAACACCATAGATATATAGAAGGTCAAAATATAAATATAATAAAAGAGGTTGAGTAGAATAATGGATCTTTTTCGGTAGACCTCCTCCAGAACCATTATAAAGGACCCTTAGAATGGTGTTTTAAGATAACCAGGACATTTGAAATTAGTCTAAATAAGTTTATAAGAAAATTAGATGGGGGTTTCAAATATATGTAGCCCAAAATGTTGTAAATATTAGAGGGGGTGTTATTTTATAATGGAAGAGGCACACCTGTAATCATTCAAACCAATAGAATATTGTAAAGGAAAATTTTGGGAAAACAGGTTGAAAATTTAATTAATTTTTAAATAAAGATGATGAATCATAAATATAATCTTATCCCAAAAGATATAGAGAAATGTTTTGGTAATTTTAACCCTTATCTCATTAGTTTAGTCCCTCACAAACCATTTTTATACTTAACCATGGAAACAAATTTTTCAATAATTAATTGTTATATATTTACCTTTAAGGAATCAATTGTCACAAAAATGGTAAAGGGTTGAAATTTTCAACATTATACGAACATAAGTTTTTTATTTTTATATTTTTTTTAAATTAGTTAATAAAAAAGTATATAACATAATTTTTTTTAATTTCAATTTTATGACTATTTATTTAATTTGAAATTAATGTTATAAAGATAACATGATTTTTTGAATATAGAACTTCTCAGTATCACTTAAACATTATAATTACCCATAAATTTCATTATTCACCACAATTAAAACAAAATTTATTTATATTTAGGATTTTTAAATTATTTGGTAAATTTTTCTACTATTAATACAAGAACCATGTTAATGTTTTTTAAGAATTTAACTTAATTATATAATAATATAAAATTATTAATAATTACTACCATAAGAATAATTTATTAACTTTAAAAATAATAATTTATGACCAATAATAGGATTTTTCCCATGAAAAAATGTTAGAGTTTTTAAAGTAAATAAGAGTAATATGTTTAATTTATCCTTAATTAAAATAAAATATATGTTATTATCTCAGAAAAATTGAAACAAATTCAATAACATCAAATAATGGATATGTATGGTTGATAAGAACCCATTGAATTTATTAAATTCAAGTGTTATGGTTATTTTTAATTCTAATCACCTTGATTTAAACATGTTTTACACAATTTATACTTACCAAGGTGACATATATTTACCATGGTTTCTATTCATAATGACAAAAAATAAAAGGAGACTATTAAAAAAATTAACTTCCTAATTTCTAACACAGATTAAATATTTAATTTTTTACTTTTATATATGTTTGATAAATTAATTTTAATATAAATTCGGAAAATATAAAGATAAAACAATGTTTAGAAAATTTCTTATGAAGAAAAAAACAATATTATATCAAAATTAGGAATATTTATAACTAAAATGGAATTAATTATATTATTATAAATAAAATGGATTATATTTCTGGTTAATACCAAATAAAAAATAAATGGGGACTTTTAAACTACTTTATTTAATTAAGAGAAATGGTGGTATATAGAAAGTCCATAGTTTTTAGTATTTAATGAAAAATTAATCAATTCCAAAAAATATTAAAATATCACAATATGTAAATTGTGATATGATTATTTCAAAAAAATAATTAAAAATAAAATTTCTAAATTATGAAAAAATTTATTATAATATTTACTCTAAAGAAGAAAAAATAATTTTTTCAGGAAAAATTATTTTTACATGCATAAATCACTTTAATAAAAAATAATTTTTTATTTCCTAATAATTAATCAATACATTTTTATTGAGTATGAATACTGTACATTTATTTCATAAAGATTTTACTCATATTCACCCCCATTCAATTAATAGGTTATAATTGTAACAGTTAAATATTATATTTCTATAGTATATCACAATTATTTTAAAGGCTGGTGTTTTTTGTTATGAAAACTATAAGGTTAATTATTTATTTAAAAAAAGAAATTCATGGTATTTAATTCTTCCTATTTAGTAATTTTAATCCTCACTATTTTATCTTGATCATAAAAAGATATAAATTTGAAAATTCCTTTATTGATAACCCATATTGTACAAAGGTATGTTTAAAACACCATTGAAAAATGTTGAGTAGGAAACATAATGGTTACCAGAAATAATATATAATTGGGTTCCTAGGTAATTATAAATTTAGATAGAAGTTGAAATATAGACATGGAGAATAACAATTACATCCATGGACTAGTAGAGAGTGATTGAGAATTTGATCATGAGAGTATTAATGACCTCAAAACAATAAAGAATTAAATGGTTTCTGGTTAATTAATTTTACATAAATGAATGTAAAGAATATAATTTTTTATTTAAATATTCTTTTCCTGAAGTTAGGGATTATTTTCCTATTAATATGGAGAACATTATAAAATATTGTTTCCTTATATATTTCAATATCTGGTGAATTATGTCACCCTCTGGTTTTGTTTGAATCAAATTACACTTCATCTATTACCTATTTAAATAAATATTAAAGTTGAATTTTTCATACTTGAAGCACTAAAATTAACTTTCAACATATCATAATCTTTATAAAATAATGAAAAAGCATTCATTATATCAAAAAAAATTAACAAATCTATGATGGTTAGAATAATTATTTTAATGCAGATAAATATAATACATCATTCTCTAGAATCACATCAATAACAGCAAAAGATCAAATTAATGCATTCCATAAATAAATAATCTTATGAAACATAAAAAATTAATATGACCAAATTCAAAACTCCATAATCTAAATTTGTTGACCACATATTTTTCCTATATCAACTCTATTATTTATCCCTAGAAAACATGATGAAAGTCATTATTTCACACACCAAACAAGTGAATTGATCATATATTCACCTAAAATAAGATAATAAAATTAATAACCATAAATCCTCAATGAAAAAATATATTATTACAAAAATTAACTCTACCCTTATTCCTTAAATAAAATAAAATAAAATTTAATATATTCCACAAATCCAAAAATACAATAAAATTCATTATAAATCCCATCAAATCACTATCCATTTTCTAGGTCATCAGTGTTATCATATTTAATTTATGTGCATCAATAAAATAATAAGATAAACTAAAGATTATTATCTGAACCTCAGTCACATATTAAGGTTCATATACACCTCATTCATGTGATTTCCAAAAAATATCACCATACCATGAAATTGAATTTATAGGTTATCAGTACCATTCAACAATGAATTTAAATAATTAACTCAAAACTACTACAAATTAATGCATATATATTTAATTGTTTTTAAAAATATAATATCATTTTTAAAAAAAATTCTACAATATAATTTAGGAACTTAAATTCTTAAACACTTTAATAATTTAACTTCGTCAATTAGTATAACATAGTCCCTTATTGGATCTAGTTGGTAACCCTTTTATAAGATATTTGACTCAAATAATGTTCATATTACCCAAATATAATACCTTGAACTATATATGTTACTTTAGGTTTCACATTATATCTCTCCATCAAACCCTTCATTTTCACTCATAATTACTAGACATATACCCATAATTTCTAAATGTAATGCATCCTACCTTTTATTTGATACATTTCTCTAGGGACTTCTTCTCATACTTATGACATATAAGAAGCATAATTTTATTTCCTTCATAGTATTCATCAACTAATCTCCCAAGAAGCACTATTTTTGTTCTTATTAAGTGAATTAGAAAAATCAGAAATTTTGAAAATGTTAATCATATAATTTGGCATATGATTGGGTATAATATCAAGGTTTCACATTCAATTTTCGATTTAATTTGTTATCTCAAGAATATAATAAATTAACTATAAATTTATTTCCACATTTACACAGTTATTTTTGGTTCCATCCATTTACTAAAACCAAAAATAATAGTCAGAGCAATAATAATCATAGATAGACACTATATAATAAAGAAAAATAAGTCATAGGATGTCTAAATCACATCACATTATTTTAAATCTATGAGACCTTAGTTTTAACCTAGACTATCCATGATAATATTTTTTTAAATATATCATAATATCTCATAAGTAAATTTTTTGTTATCCAAATATTATCCCCTAAGACTTCCTATCCATTTGTGATATCTTAGTCCCACTTATAATATATTGGTGATGAGTGAGTTTTTACCTAATCCATCCCATTTAGAGTTATTACCCCTTGTTGAATATATTCCACAACCATATACACTTTCCTGTATCAAGATATGGATTTATTTTATAGGAAATCCAAAATTATTTCTTTATCATGAATTATTATTATTCTAAATACTTAGGCATATCTAAATGGTTATCATTAAATTTTTAACATCATAGTTTTAGAAAATATCTAAACCTTTTTATGATGATATATATAGTCACAGAAAAATTTCATATATAATTATTATATCACATTAGATAAATATTAATTGCACAACATTAAAATCCATGCCAAAACCATAAAGGTTTAGTTATTTTGGAATCATAGGGAACTAAAAATATGGTACATAAAAGATCTACATCATCTTCTAATTTTCTCAACACAATTAGAACCCTTATTATACATATCCTACTCAAACCCTAAATTTATATCATGGGTAAAAAGTAACATAACAATGAGTAATATTAAATTATTAGTAGGGGAATGCGAGAGATATATTAATGATTCCATAATAATAACAATAATTGTGTGAGGACATGAGATTATACTTTTAAAATAATTACTAATAATTCATAGATCATATTCATGAGTCATAGGAAAAATCATAAAAGTTCATATGACTTGTATCATAATGGAATTAGAGAACATGAGCCATGAGAGTATAACATTGGCATATGATCCTGTCGTTACATAATGAAATTAAGTATGGAGTAATCAGAATTATAAAAATAAAATTTCAAGCATACTCACTAATATATTCTTAACCTGTTATTCTTGGGCTGAAAACCCATGTTCCTACTTTGTTATAGGGATAACCTCCCATGTAGTCTATTTTGGGTTTGGGATATCCTCTTGTACACCTTCATTCATGCTTGGGACAACCTTCTAAGTTTCATTTGAGTTGAAAAATATTAATATTTACCTATTTCATTTAAGGGATACTAAAAACCTACCGATCATAGAATCAAAATCCATTTATATATATTCCACAATTTTATGAAAACATTTATCTTTTCATAATAACATAACCACTAGAAAATAAAAAAAGATTCATCAATATTTCATCATCATAACTATAAACCATATAAATAATGAATAATGATGGTATCATATAATCTTATACCTAATTAAGCATAAGTAAAATAAAAACATGATATCATATATGAAATATGACTTTTAATGATCATTGGATCATTTATTATGCAAAATGTCATTTTCATTTTGAACATACATATTTAAAATCAAAAAATTTATATAATATTATGTAAAATAATTTCATTCAAAAAGATCCATTGAACTATGAAAATTAATCTTGAATGTATTTAGTGGTCATGGCATTTGGAAGTTCTTATCATTCCCTATTTAATAAAAAAATTATTACATTAACATTTTCTATAAAAAATCAAATGTATATTGTTTGGAAAATAATAAGAAAATTCCATTAAAACAATTTTATATAGAGTCATAAATTGTTTAATGTGACTTTAAAAAATAATAGGATAAAATTAAAAAATATTTATCTAATAATTTTATAGAAAATACGGGCATAGAATAAAAATATTCCTTATTGAACAGTAAAATAAAATCACTTTTCCTTAAATTCATTCTCTCATGAAATTAAGGAAATAAAGATATAATAATGATAGGAAAACATGAAATATCCAAATATAACATGACTATAATAAAATAAATATCATTTTAGAGGTAAATATAATATAATTTCATCATCTAAAATTTAAGAATAAACAATCTTGATAAAAATGACATTGTAACATAAAACCCTTATTAATTTAGTAACGTTTGAATCAAAACCCAATTAAAGGTATAAATATAATTTAAAAATAAAATTAAACGAATATAAATAAAATATTGATATAACATATCAATGGGTAAGTATATACACAACATGAACAAAACATGTGGTCAAAAGGGAATATGGTTCTTGAAAATAAAAGTGTGATGAGGAAGCCCGAAATTGAGTAAAAATTTCATCAAAAACACTCTAAATTAATGTATAATAAATTTGAATTTATAAAATAATATTTTAAAGTATCATTTAATTTTTTTTAATACCATATATAAACCACTTAATATATTTCAAAACCATTTTATTAATAATTCCATTTTAGGATCATCATTTTTGTGAGTTAACTGTTTTCTTTTTTCACGAATGTATCTGTTCAGAAATGCCCATCCATGAGCATTGATCACAGTCCCATTACCTATAGATAATTAATAATTACATTTAAATAATATATATTCACAATTTAAATATCAATATACATCAATAAAATTTTGAAATATAAAAATGAATTAAACCATTTAGGGAAACAGTTGTCCCCACATACGCATGAACGGTTCATTTTTTAATAAAAATATAGAAAGGCTGATAAATAATATTTTATCAAATAAATATCCATAATTATATCAGAAATATTACATATAAAAATCAATCCATTGTTATAAGCAACCATTAATGATGTGGTTGAAAAATGAATTATATTTTTACGTGGAGGTGGTTGTCCACATGTACACACTTGTTACACATCCATTTCCCTTTTAAAGGAAAAGAGGGTTGCTAATGGTGATTTTATAACTATAATAACATTTTAGTAAATTGAGTATACTGTATTTATTATTTTATTATTAATTTAACATATTTATATTATCTGAGAAAATAAATAAATTGATATAGGCCCGATAGGTTGATCACCTCTTTTTTTGGTAGGTCTCCTTTAGATCCCTTCTTAAGGATCCTTAAAATGGTCATATAAGAAGACATAAACCTCTAATTCAAGGATAGAAATGTTTAAAAGATAATTAGGGAAGCTTTGGTAAATATTGGGGTCTCAAATTGTTGTATATATGAGATGTTAGGGGGGTGTCTATTTATACGAGACATATGTGCTACTCCTATAATTTTTAAAAACATTAAAATATTATGATGCTGAATTCTTGAAAAAGTTGTTGAAAATTGGATTATGATATATGTAAATATGATATATCATTTAAATAAACTCCAAAAATAATAATTATGCACGTTTTTAGGTAATTTAATTGTGTATCTCTTTAGCGTGACCCCCGTTAACCCTTTTTGTCTATAACGATATTAACTCATTTTTCAATCATCAAGGGTTATAAATTTACATATAAGATATTTTTTTAAACTATCATTTAATGAAATTTTTAACCATAGTCAATCCAAATTTTCTAATTTTAATGTTTTTATGATTTTTAAATCATTTAATAAAATATTACACAACATAAAATTTTATTAATGTCACTGTTTTGGAATATTCATTTAATTTGGAGTTAATTTTATGAAGAAATAATGTTATTTTGAATATAGAAACGTTAAAAATAATTAAAGAATTATAATAACACAAAAAAAACATATGAAAACAAATATTTTTCATAATATATTTATTTTAGGGGTTTTAAAATGATTTAGTAAATATTATATTTTTATGAGAAGCACTGTGTCGGTGTTGCGTTAGAATATATGGTAGTTATTCCTTTATTAACAATTTAAAATAATGTAATATCATAAAAATAATGTATTTATATTCCAATTTATCATTTATAACTTACCATGAACTCTTTTTATCACCAATTATTGAATAATATAATTTATATATGAAATGGGTTTTCCATTTTTTTATATTTATTTAAAATAATATATAAAATATTAGCGAAGAAAATTTAAAATTTTTTATAAAATTGAATCTTAGAAGAGTATGGTCAGGAAAAACGCATCCAATATATTAAATGTAGGTGTTATGATTATTCTAATATCTTATCTTATACTTGTAACCATGTTTTACCCTTACTGAAGTGAAAAATATTAACCATGGTTACTATTTATAATGACCAACATTAAAAGAAGACTATTCAAAAAAACCTTCTGATTAAAAATATGGATTCCATTTTTTGAAATTAAATATCTATATATGGTATAAATAAATTTTAATAAAAATTCATAAAAACAATTAAAAGAAATTTTTAGAAAAAAGCATTTTTAAGCCTTAAAATTATCTTATATCAAAATCATATATATTACTAATTAAAATCTAATTATTTAGAATAATTTAAATAAAATGGATCATATTTAATTTTACTAACAAATCAAATATAATAAGATAAATTTAAATTACTCGATTTTATGAAATGAAATGAAAATATTTTAAAAATCGATATTTTGAAAATTCACCAAAAGTTCAATCATTAAAAAAACATAATTCAAACACTATGTTAATTTTGTTATGATTATTTAATAAATAATTTAATATTTATAAAATAAAATTTCTCATAGTTCCATAATTTAATTATAATATTTATAAATAAATAAAAACTATTTTTTTGAAGAAAATGTGTTTTTTATGCATAAAATGATGTTCTTAAAGATGAATATTTATTATTAAAAAAATTATTTTCACTAGAATCATTATTCATATATTTCATAATGTGTTTAATCTTATTCATATCCATCAATGCAATGAATTGGTTATAAAGGTCACATATAAATTAGAATATTTACATAGCATACTGCAATTTGCATAAAGCATAGTGTTGCATGTTCAAAAATATATGAAGTTTTATATTATTTTAAAATAATAGGGAGTTTTACACCAGAAATTTAATGAATTTTTTTTCTCATTATGATTTATTTCACATTAATTAATACGGAGAAAAACATTGTTACTCTTTTCCCTTATACTTTTATGTGATAACCCCTTTAGCAATATCAACTCTATCATATCCTTCATTATTACCAAATAATCTACATCACTATTATATATATATAATAATTGTTATTGTTAGGATATCCTTATCACCAAATTAAATCCGAAGTGAAATCATATCATTCAGTGATTATTCGACTACCACATCCCCCTATATTTTGTTTCAATATGTCACTATAATGGACCATCCACACCAAACCACTGAGATAATTTATTAATCACTTTATGACACTAGAGTGTACATATAAAAAATTTCCATTTTTACAAGACTATATTCTTCATGAACACAATGAAAATTTTCAATTCAAATTAAATCCATGGAAGGAATCCGGATTTAGTCAATTGATGCATGTGAAATACTAGTCGTGTGTGTTTCCTTATAATTCATTCTAGGAGCCATGTATTAATCCAGTTTGAAGTGGTTATCCAATTATGTTGAAACATGTTTCTATATATACCTTCTGAACAATTATAGACCATTTAGTTATAGTATATCTTCAGAAACATCATATATTATATTATTCAGAATCTATCATTCCTCATGTAAAAAATTCATTTTGTCATTCCAAAATACTTTTTCTCAAAAATTTCAACTAATTCATTTTTTTGTTTTACAATATCTTCCATGTATATATATATAAATACAAAATCATCACAAAAAATATAAGTATGATGAAAATACCAACATTAAATACTTTAAAATATCATTAATGATTAATATTTTTATAATAAATTATTTTTCATTAACGAGTGTAAAAAATATATTATTTTGTTTGTTGCAACCTTATTTTAGACCATAAAAATCCATATGATATTGTATTAAAAACCATCCATATGGGTTTCTTTTAAAGATAACATCCACACCAAAAAAATTATTAATCTAAATCATATTTAATAAATATAATCTTTACAAATATTTGGTCAACACACTGTCATTTAAATTGACGAATCCAATAATAGTCTGGAGAGTTGTATGGTATTCCATTTAAAAGGAAATTTTATTAAATTAAATTAAATTATTTAATTAAAATAATTTCACAAAAAACCTTTTATTGTACCATTTCATTAATTCTTATTATTCCATCAACCAATATACCCATTTTTTAAATTTTTTTATATTTTTAAACTCCCAAATCCCACTCAAAAATAAGAAATCCATATATTACTTAATTAATAACTCCAATTATTTTGAGGCATATAGACTATTTATCTATACTAGGATTTCATTTTCACTACAATCTATTAGTATAATATATTTCAATATTGATTGAAACCTTAAAACTGGTCTTATGAACATGGAAGACCACCTTATCTTAATATAAATATATGTGGTTCCTTCCCAAAATCCCATCCATTATGTACTATTTTTTGAAAATTCTTCTACATATAATGTTTTTAGTACATTTATAACTTACAAATATTTTGGTCTTTCTAAAATTTATGTTACCTAAATACATTATATAATCTATAAAAACACTCATATTTTTTAACTTTTGTATAACTCAACATCTTTATTCTCTCTTGATTCACTGCTCTCTATAGAATCTTCCTCTATGTAGGAATCATTTTTTTAGATACCTTCTTCAATAACGATATTATAAAATTTAATAAGACTTTATTTTATATTATCCTAAATTGAATCCCAACATCCTTATCATCATACCCCATGAAGATACATATCTTTTTTTTAGAATAAATATTATCTATTTCATAGAAATTAGCATATATATATATGTGATACATCTAAATAAATTTCAATTTGAGACATATACCTGCTAAATAGCCCAAATTTATGACATAAAATGTTTCTCTATTGGAATGGGAATAAACATTTTGGATAAATAACTAATTTAATTCATAGATTATACCAAAATAGATATTAGAAAACAATAATATCACAATTTTCTTGGGAATCTCACATTAAATTTCTATTTAATAGGTACAACCATACAATTCCATCATGGTATCCCATTTAGTGCCATATGAATCCTGATTTATATATTCCATTAGAATTTATAGAAATATTTATGGATTTATTAGTCCCCATTATTTGAACATAATCATTTTATATTTAAACTAATAAAATTATTTATGATGGATATCCTTTTATAGAAATTAAACCCACACTTCCTGTATAGAATCATCAATGAATGTAATAATCTCTAGTAAATATCCATGACATCATATTAGAGTTAGTATCAATATATCCATATCTATATGATCTATGTTCATAAACTTGAGTGTTCATCCTTGTAAAGAAAGAGAAAAACTTTTCTTTTTTCTAAGGATACAATTTATAAATAATATAAACTCCACGTGAATTGGTGTTAGTATGAATTTTATAGGTAAAAATAATATCCCCTTCTTAATTATGGAATCATGATCATAATGTCATAAATTAGTGTCTTTAGTTGTTATATCAAAAATAAGTTTCCAATAAAAAATATCAATCCGATATAATATTCTATTTTTCATACCTTAATCAACCATAATGGAAAACTTGGTCATATTCTATATCCCATATATAAGTATTTTATAGAAATGAAAATCATTTAGATAACCTATAAAAATAATATTGTTCCTAAATCATGATATGTATCTAATTTAATGAAACCTCCATTCTCTTTTATAAAATTTACACCACTTAATTCTATAATCACATGAACTTCATCATCAATTATATTAACCTTACTAATGTAAAGACCTGAAAAATTCATGGAAATTTTTTTTCTTAATTTTCTTTGGATTTTTACAAGAACGAAGTTTCTAACGGCACCTGATTCCGAGGCCCGGTGTGACCAGAATCATTTTCTGAAGTTTGGCTCATGTACGTTCAGTGAATGAACGAGCGGGTTTTTCTAACAATTGAACTGATGCTCGGAATCGAATTCTGAGGGCACCGATGGAATCGCAACGCCATTATTTTTTTAGAAACGCCTCTTCCGGAGTTGCGTTTGGTCAGACATGGTTTTTAATTTTTGGGCTTAAAGTTAAGAAACAAAATAATGGGTACCACAAAATTTATTTTATTTCACTTAAAACCACTTGAAAGCCAATTTAAGCAGCTTAAGATGAGTTGAAGCAGATAGGGTGCTATCCAAAAATATACTACCCTCTTGGTAGGATATTTGTGAGGTGGGGCCCCCACGAGCCCCACCGTTTCTTTTCCGCTAAGTAACACACCCACGAAAACCCATCATTATGAAAGTCATCTGATGCATTTTCTTAATTTCTTAATGCACCAATTAATTGGGCGGTTAACTTCATGAATTAATTCTATGAATTAATTTAATCATTTCTAAACCTGTTTAAAATCTGTTGGCGTAATAATAAAATAAGAACAACGCACGACTTCTGGAGAAATGCTCGTTGAGAGGTTTTGACAAATTTTGTGCCTTCATCCTCCTTCGTGAAGAACGCGAAGAACATGAAGAACGCGAAGAACGTCGTCACCCTCGGAGATCAACGCCGCTTCTTCCGAGACGATCTTCCCCGCAACGATCTCCGATCACCAACTGCTTGAGGTAGGAGATTTCGGGTTTCCCCTTTTAATTTCATTGTGGATTATAAACACAATATGGATTTAATTATTATTAATTAAATCTATATGTTGTTGAACCTCGGAGTTCGTCGACGCGACACCGTATTCCGTGACGACGCGACGCCCTTCCGCGATGACGCGACGCCCTTCCACGATGACGCAACACCCTTCCGCGACGCGACAATCGCCTTCTTCCGCGGCGATCAATTCCATGAAGAACACGCGTGCGACGACTTGACGAGGTAGGGGTTTTTTTATGAAATAATTTATATTCCCGTGGTTGTTTCTTTAAATATGAAGAACCAGATCACGTTTAATTTTAATTCTATTAAAATTTTGTCTTGCTTGTTGTTCATGTTTTGAGTATTTCATTCCCGATTGTTATCACCTAACGCGGAGGGTTCAGGCCAAACAAACACGGCCCTAAAACCCTCCTTAGTTCTTCGTTGTTGTGCGGATTGGCGGGCGATGACAAAACATGCCGCAGGGGTGATTCTTTGATTCCGCAGTGAGGTACGGAACCCGGGAGGAGTTACGACGCTGACTGGAGCGAAATCGGACCACCAGAGCAACTCCGGTGGCCCGCGGAAACCACCGGCGGCGCCAGCGGCCAGCGGACCCGCGACCGCGCGGGTCCGGCACGCATGGGACGCGGCAAAGCCACGTCCGCTGAATTCTAGCGTGGCCCCACGTGGGCCGCGACACTTTCATCCCGCGGGGGCAGCACCCCATAGCTCCCTCGTTCGGTCGTTCGGCCGAGCCAGGCCAGGCCAGGCCGACCGGCCGGGTCGCGCCCGGGCCAGACCGGGCCGCGCCGAACGGGGTCCGACCCGGACCCAGGTCGGGTCGCCCCGGTTCGGGCCGACCCAGGGGGGGCGGGCCGGGTCGGTTCGGGTCCAGACTCCCGGTCTTCGGACCGTTTTCGGTCTTATACCTGTATCTTGAGCTACAGGCCTCCGAATGACACGCCGTTAGCGGCGATGCGATCCTTGGATCGGGTCGTTTGTTTTGGTATATCACACTCAAGGTTTCAGAATACTTTGGTTTCGGGCGGGATGGTTCATACACGAAACCAACCGGGCCCCCAGAGCGGAAACGCTCATATCTTGAGCTTAGGATGTCCGATTGACGTGTCGTCGACTTTGTTGATTTCCTCTAAGTGAGACGGATCTTTTGGCATACTCCTCCTGAGGTTTGGACGCAGGTTGAGTACGGTCGGGTTGGATTTTCCTTAAAAACCAACCGGGCCCCTTGGACGAAAAAGCCAATAACTCTCAGACTGGGCGTCCGATTGACGCGCCGTCTGCGATGTTGAGTTCCTATTGATGATACGAATCTTTTGGATACATCAACTAAGGACTATGTGTCAGTTGATGTATCCGCCTCTCAGCTCATGGAGTGGACCCTCCTGAACGAGCTTGCTGTGTGCGGGAACCCTAGAGATGGCTGCGACTGCTTTTGTGACGACGACGACTATGCAGAGATCCTCAGTGGATTCGACGGCGACGACTACAGCACTCAGTGATCCTTTGTGGGTCAGTGCTACCGATCCTGTGTGGGTCCGATTCTTTGTGGGTCAGCGCTCAGCGGTCCTGTGTGGGCCAGCACCTACAGGTCCTGTGTGGGCCCGATCCTGTGTGGGTCTTGGTGGGGGTTAGTTACCTATCGATCCTTTGTGGGTCAGATCATTTGTGGGTCATTGCGGGGGTTAGTACCTATCGATCCTTTGTGGGTCTGATGACTTAGATGGATCAGTGATCATCTCTATCGTCATTCGAAGAAGTATACCTGTGTGAGCTCAAACTCTATTTTACTTTCCTTTGTGGATTGTGTTGAGCTATCCTGTTTGGATTAACGTTTTACTTTCCTTTTTGGATTGTGTTGAGCTATCCTGTGTGGATTTTACGTTTTTCTTTCCTGTGTGGAAATACGTATACATTCCTGTGTGGACTGGGTTGTACTTGGGCTCGTAGGTTGGAGTGTATTGGAATTGATGACTTAGGTATATGTATGGGCATATACCTAAACAGTGTCGGTTGTTACTTCATGATTGTATATTTTCTTTTTGGTTTATCCTTTGTGGATTTTGGGAGACCATTGGGGGTCTCAGGGTCCCTACTGAGTAACTTATACTCACCCCTGCATGGGCTATGCCCGCACTACGTTGTGTTGGTTTTAGACGACGGATAGCGTTGATCGTGGTTGAGGCTTGTAGAGCAAGACGGTACCTGGAGGTGGACCACTGGGCGGTACGTACTCAGAGCGGACGGCGGGACCTGAGGGGCTATGGAGCTATCAGTACCCACCCTTCAGGTGGGATTTCCAGTGGACCGCTCAGTGTACCGGCTTTTACTTTTCAGTTGCTATTTTCCGTTTCGAGTTGTACTTTACTTTCAGTTTGGGTTTCTATACTGGCCCACTTACTTTCTGCACCTACAGTTGTACTCTGTGTTTACTTAGTTTTTACTTTTCCGCTTGCTTACTCTGTGGTGCTTGTTTACTTTACAAAGGCAATGCCTTCCCTTTTTACTGGGATTTACACCTTGGTGCTAGTCGCCAGCCCCTGTCCTATGGAAGGCAGGCTTGGGGTAGTCACGACACTGGCCCCGAGGACGGGTTGTGACAAATTGGTATCAGAGGATTTTGGTTCTACCGGAGACTCAGATCTTTCTTCTATGTGAAGCAATAGTGTTTAGCGTATTGGGTGTGGTTATCAGTCCATGGATTCTAGTGTTGGTGTAGCGGCCGACGTATCCGTACACCAGGACCCTGACTTCTGATTTTCGACTTAATGCACGAAAACATTGATTTCATGTGTGTTTCAAGTTTTATTTGTGATTATTTATATCAGCTCACCAGGTATACTGTTCTGACAGTGGTGCACCATTTTCTTTTCATGATGGCCCCATGACGACAGCCAAATAGGGTTCCGAGAGTCGTACGTGACGACAGCCCACCGAGCGATGAGGCCTCGGTACAAGGCCCTTTGAAAGTATAGGCACCTGCGATACCTCTAGCCGCCGAGCCCCCGATGCTTCCAGCACCAGCCGCTGACGATGCGTGTCAACTTGGAGCTCTGCATGAGTTCCAGCGCTAGTGACTGCCCAGGATCCACGGGGAGACGGACCCCCAGGCAGCCGAGGACTGGCTGGAGGTAGTGGGGTGAGTTTTTCGGCTAGTGAGGACACCAACAGACCTCATGGTGATCCTCGCAGCAAGACTACTGCACGCAGCAGTAGGAAGATGGTGGAGCATGATGCACCAGGTGCACGATGAGGCCTCTCTCATCTGGACATACTTTGAGGGCCTCTTCCGCTCAGAGTTCGTACCGGCCACCCTCCGTGCGGTGCGCATCAAAGAGGTTTTTCAGCTGCGGCATGGCAGCTTGATGGTCGCCCAATACTCGGTGAGATTCACCGATCTCTCGAGCTACTCGACCGACATGGTACGAGACCCGTTTTTTCAGGATCGGACCACTGAGCAGGGATTGAGACACGAGATCAGGGCATCACTGATCTCCCTCAGCATCCCGACCCGGGCAGGAGTACTGGAGCGAGCCCTTTTGATCGAGATCTTTCTTGCTGAGACGTCTCCAGCGACGAGACCTATCGCGGGCAACACGTAGCAGAGTCTTCCGCAGCGGGCAGTCGACAGATGACTCAGGGGTCCAGGCAGACCAAACCCTCATGCAGACGACCTCAGGACACTGGCTCAACAGTGTGGGGCACACAGCGCTGAGCCAGTCTTTCGAGAGACAGGCAATGCTACACATGCGGCAGACAGGGTCACATGGCCCATGACTGCCCGACCCACCGTGCCGAGGAGAAGCAGACAGTTGAGGGGCCACACAGGCAGAGGCAGAGGGTCGACCGTGGTGGTCCGCAGGGAGGAGGCGGACGAGGCAGAGGAGCTGACCGAGCAGCAGGTGGTGGGCGACGCTTTGAGACTCTACCCCCACCACCACCAGGAGGCCCGCCCCGACCTCAGGGAGCTGGTGGGTAGAGACCGGCACAGCTCCAGGAAGCGGAGGCCTACGACCACGGTGCGCCCGAGATGATTTGAGGTATGATCTGTGTCTATTCCACCCTTTCTACAGTTCTTATAGACACAGGAGCAAGTCACTCTTTCGTAGCCACTACCGTCGTTCAGAGCTCGGAGATTCCGACAGAGCCGTTGGCTCGATCCTTACGGCTAGAGACTCTTATGGGAGAAGACACAACGATTACACACTGGTGCCGGCAGTGTGATCTTACTCTAGGAGGCTGGAGCTTCGGCTGGGATCTTCTTGTAGCGGTTTCGAGGCCTTACAACATCATATTGGGCATGGATTGGTTATCTACAGTTGATGCACAGATTGACTCTATTAAGCACAACGTGCGATGTGTACGCACTGACGGGAGCAGGTTCACCGTCACCGGTGAGAAGGGAGCCTTCGTAGCACAGGATGGAATTCCGTAGAGGATAGGAAAACCCATCACTCCTTAGTTGGCTAGCCTCATCCTAAGAGTTATTGACGTGCGAAGTCCTAGTTTTCTTGCAGTGTTGGATCAGTTTGCAGACGTCTTTCCCGACGACGTTCCAGGGATACCTCCTCGCAGAGAGGTAGGATTTCATATTGATTTGTACCCCGAGACAGCCCTGATATCCACTCCAGCATATCGGATGGCCCCCGCTGAGCTTCGAGAGCTACAGGTATAGTTGGAGGACTTACAGGGAAAGGGTTTCATCTGACCCAACATTTCACCCTGGCCTTCCCCGATTTTGTTCGCCAAGAAGGCGAACGGGAGCTTGCGACTTTGTGTCGACTATCGTCGCCTGAACCAGGTGATAGTGAGGAACAACTATCCGCTACCGAGTATTGATGACCTCTTCAATCAGCTCAAGGGATCACGGTGGTTCTCGAAGATAGACCTCTGGTCAGGCTATCATCAGCTCAGAGTTCGAGACGAGGATGTGCATAAGACGACCTTCAGATGACGGTACGACCACTATGAGTTCTTTGTTATGCCTTTTGGCATAACCAATGCTCCAGAGGTGTTCATGGGCCTCATGAACAAGATCTTTCAGCCATACCACTATCGATTTTTCATGGTCTTCATCGACGACATTTTGATATACTCGACGACTGAAGAGGAGCACGCCTATCACTTACATGTTTTACTAGACACACTCCGAGAGCACCAGCTTTATGGAAAGCTCTCGAAGTTTCAGTTCTGGATACGTGAGGTCCACTTCTTGGGACACGTCGTCTCTGAGGCGGGAGTTGCAGTGGATCCTGCGAAGATCGAGGCAGTGCTTGCTTGGGAGCCACCCAGGAGCGTGACAGAGGTGTGGAGTTTCTTAGGGATAGCTGGATACTATTAGAGGTTTGTGCCAGACTTCTACAGAGTTTCAGCACCACTCTCAGCTTTGACAAAGAAGGGGAAACCCATTGTGTGGTCCGATAGATGTCAGTAGAGCTTCCATGAGCTGAGACATAGATTGACCAGCACAACTATCTTGAGGTTCCCTGAAGAGGGAGTAGGGTACGTAGTCTACTGCGATGCATCAGGAACCAGACTCAGTTGTGTCCTGATGTAGGATCGGGCATTGATCGCCTATGGATCACGTCAGTTGAGGCCGCATGAGGAGAACTATGTTACCCATGACCTGGAGTTAGTAGCAGTGGTCTTCGCTCTGAAGACATGGCGA
The DNA here is from genome assembly GCA_963277665.1 of Viscum album. Lineage (NCBI taxonomy): Eukaryota > Viridiplantae > Streptophyta > Magnoliopsida > Santalales > Viscaceae > Viscum > Viscum album. Next base: position 1,102,477,111 of record OY728155.1, on the reverse strand, counting down.
CACTATCTGATGGGCGAGCACTTTACAGTATTTTCTGACCACCAGAGTCTCAAGTACATCTTCCCACAGAAGGACCTGAACCTAAGACAACGTCGATGGCTCAATTTCCTCCAGGACTATGACTTTGAGATAGTCTATACTCCTGGGAAGGGGAACGTGGTGGCCGATGCTCTCAGCAGGAGGACGGACATTCAGCTACTTGAGGAGGCAATAGAGCAGCTAGCTGCTTTGCAGATATCCTTAGTGGATAGAGATGGATCAGCCTTCCTTCAGTCTCTCACAGTCACTCCTCCGCTACTGCAGTGGGTCAGAGAGGCACAACGTGGGGACGCCGACTGTGAGACGCGGCTTGCGCAGTTATCATCAGGACAGGCACCTGATGGCTTCTCCTTCGGATTAGAGAGCGACATCTTTTCCAGAGGACGTACCTTGGTACCAGTCGCTTTACAAGAGGAGGTGCTGAGAGAGTTTCACACTTCTCCTTTGGAGGTACATCCTGGATTGGAGAAGATGTACCAGAACCTCAGACGACAACACTAGTGGCTAGGCCAGAAGAAGGCTGTGGCAGAGTTCGTTTCTCAATGCCTCATCTGCCAGTAGGTGAAGGCAGAGAAGAAGGTACCAGTAGACTTGGTACGGGCCTTGGAGGTCCCAGAGTGGAAGTGGGATGGCATATCTATGGACTTCGTAACTAGACTTCCATGCACTTCCAGAGGTCACGACTCCATCTGGGTGATTGTCGACCGACTCACCAAGTCATCTCACTTTTTACCAATCAGATAGCAGAGCTCAGTGGAGAGCTCGGTGAGTCTCTACATTAAGGAGATTGTACGGCATCACTGTGTGCCATCATCTATCATCTCTGATCGAGATGCTCTCTTTACTTCCCGGCTTTGGAAGGGGTTGCCGGAGGCGTTTGGGACGTGGCTTCGTCTGAGCACCGCCTTTCACCCTCAGACGGATTGTCAGACGGAGAGGACCATTCAGAATCTCGAGGACATGCTTCGTGCATGTGTCCTCAACTTTGGTCATAGCTGGGAGGACCACCTACCCTTGGTGGAGTTAGCGTACAACAACAGCTACCACTCCACCATCGGGATGGCACCTTATGAGGCGTTGTACGGTAGACCTTGCAGATCTCTTTTGTGCTGGACAGACCCTGGGGAGTCAGCACTTGGGGAGCCAGAGATGGTCCGGGCCACGACAGAGAAGGTCCAGGTTATCCAGGAGCAGATGAGGACAGCACAGATCCGGAAGAAGTCTTACGCTGACAGGAGGTGGAGGCCACTAGAGTTCAAGGATGGAGACCACGTCTTCTTGAGTGTCTCACCTCAATGTTGATTACGGAGATTTGGCCGAGGCGGCAAGTTGTCTCCACGCTTCATCGGACCATTCCAGGTCCTCAGCAGGATTGGCGAGGTGGTTTATCGCCTGGCTCTACCACCTCAGTTACACCAGGTGCACGACGTCTTCCACGTATCCCAGTAGAGGAGACATGTGCACGACCCGACACACATCATTGACCATGAGGAGCTAGACGTTGATGATAGGGCGACTTTTGCGGAGGTCCCGATGGAGATCGAGGATTGACAGGAGCAGGTCCTACATGGACGATCGATTCCTCTCGTGTGCATTAGATGGCAGCACGGTAACCTCTAGGAGAGCACTTGGGAGCAGGAGGCTCAGATGCATGCTCAGTAACCACATTTGTTTCCCTAGTTTATGATGTATATTTACGGGGAAGTAAATCCTGAGGTGGGAGTGATGTAAAGACCCGTAAAATTCAAGGAATTTTTTTTTCTTAATTTTCTTTGGATTTTTACAAGAACTCAGTTGCTGACGGCACCTCATTATGAGGCCCGGTGTGCCCGGAATCATTTTCCAAAGTTTGGCTTGGGTACGTTCAGTGAATGAACGAGCGGGTTTTTATATCTTTTGAACCGGTGCATGGAATCAAATTCTTAGGGCACCGATGGAATCGCAGCGCCGGTATTTTCTTAGAAACACCTCTTCCGGAGTTGCGTTTGGTCGGATGTGGTTTTTATTTTTTGGGCTTAAAGTTAAGAAATAAAATAATTGGTATGACAAACATTATTTTATTTCACTTAAAGCCACATGAAAGCCACTTTAAGCTGCTTAAGTTGAGTTGAAGCGAATAGGGTGCTATCCAAAAATATCCTACCCTCTTGGTAGGATATTTTTGAGGTGGGGCCCGCACGAGCCCCACCATTTCTTTTCCGCTAAGTAACACACCCTGGAAAACCCGTCATTATGAAAGTCAACTAACGCGTTTTCTTAATTTCTTAACGCACCAATTAATTGGGTGGTTAAATTCGTTAATTAATTCTATGAATTAATTTATTCATTTCCTAACCTATTTACAATCCGTTGGCGTAATAATAAAATAAGACCAACTCACTACTTCTGGAGAAATGCTCGTTGAGAGGTTTTGACAAATTTTGTGCCTTCATCCTCCTTCGCGAAGAATGCAAAGAACGCGAAGAACGCCATCACCCTCGGAGATCGACGATGCTTCTTCCGAGACGTTCTTCCCCGCAAGAATCTCTGACCACCAACTTCTTGAGGTAGGAGATTTCGGGTTTCCCCTTTTATTTTTTTTGTGGATTACAAAAACAATATGGATTTAATTATTATTAATTAAATCTATATGTTCTTGAACCTCGGAGTTCGTCGACGCGACACTGTATTCCACGAAGACGTGATTCCCTTCTACGACGACGCGACACCCTTCCGCGATGATGCAACACCCTTCCGTGACGCGACGATCGCCTCCTTCCGCGGCGATGAATTCCGCGAAGAACGCGCGTGCGACGACTTGACGAGGTAGGGGTTTGTTTATGAAATAATTTATATTCCCATGGTTGTTTCCTTAAAAATGATGTACCAGATCAAGTTCAATTTTAATTCTATTAAAATTGTTCCTTCCTTGTTGATCATGTTTTGAGTATTTCATTCCGGATTGTTATCACCTAACGCGGACGGTGCGGGCCAAACAAACACGGCCCGACAACCCTCCACAGTTCATCGTCGTTGTGCGGATTGGTGGGAGACGACAAAACATGCCGCATGGGTGATTCGTTGATTCCGCAGTGATGTACGGAACCCGGGAGGAGTTACGGCGTAAACGGGAGCGAAATCGGACCACCGGAGAAACTCCGGTGGCCCGTAGAAACCACCGGCGGCGCCCCGGCGCGCCACCAGACAGGGCCGCCCCGGCTAAAGCCGCGGCGGTGGCGTTAGCGGACCCGCGACCGTGCGGGTCCGGCACGCACGGGATGCGGCAAAGCCGCGTCCGCTGAATTCTATCGCGGCCCCACGTGGGCCGCTACACATTCATCCCGCGGCAAACCAGGTCCGACCCGGACCCAGGTCGGGTCGACCCGGTTCGAGCTGACCCAGGGGGGGTCTGTCCGGGCCCAGACCCCCCGTCTTCGGACCGTTTTCAGTCCTATACCCGTATCTTGAGCTACGGGCCTCCAAACGACACGCCGTCAGCGTCGATGCGATCCTTGGATCGAGACGGGCGTTTCGGTATATAGCACTCAAGGTTTTGGAATACTTTGGGTTCAGCCGGGTTGGTTCGTACACGAAACCAACCGGGCCCTCAGAGCGGAAATGCTCATATCTGGAGCTTTGGACGTCTGATCGACGTGTTGTCGACTTCGTTGATTTCCTCTACGTGAGACGGATCTTTTGGTATACTCCACCCATGGTTTGGATGCATGTGGAGTATGGTCGGGTTGGATTTTCCTTAAAAACCAACCGGACCCCTTGGATGAAAAAGCCAGTAACTCTCAGGCCGGGCGTCCGATTGACGCGCCGTCTGTGACGTTGAGTTCCTGTTGACGATACAAAACTTTTGGATACATCAACTATGGACTATGTGTCAGTTGATGCATCAGCCTCTCGGCACGTGGAGTAGACCCTCTCGAACGAGCTTGCTGTGTGCGGGAACCCTAGAGCTGGCTGCGACTGCTACTGTGACGACGACGACTATGCAGAGATCCTCAGTGGATTCGACCATGACGACTACAACACTCAGCAATCCTTTTTGGGTCAGTGCTACCGATCCTGTGTGGGTCTGATCCAGTGTGGGTTAGCGCTCAGCGGTCCTTTGTGGTCCAGCACCTACAGGTCCTGTGTGGGCCCGATCCGGTGTGGGTATTTGCGGGGGTTAGTTACCTATCGATCCTTTGTGGGTCAGATCCTTTGTGGGACATTGCGGGGGTTAGTATCTATCGATCCTTTGTGGGTCTGAAGACTTAGATGGATCAGTGAACATCTCTATCGTCATTCGAAGAAGTATACCTGTGTGAGCTGAAACTCTGTTTTACTTTCCTTTGTGGATTGTGTTGAGCTATCCTGTGTGGATTTACGTTTTACTTTCCATTGTGGATTTTGTTGAGATATCCTGTGTGGATTTTATATTTTTCTTTCCTGTGTGGAAATACGTATACCTTTCTATGTGGACTAGGTTGTACTTGGGCTCAGAGGTTGGAGCGTATTGGAATTGATGACTTAGGTATTTGTATGGGCATATACCTAAGCAGTGTCGGTTGTTACTTCATGATTGTATTTTTCTTTGTGGTTTATCCTTTGTGGATTTTGGGAGACCTTCGGCTGTCTCGGGGTCCCTACTGAGTAGCTTATACTCACCCCTAGACGGGCTATGCCCGCACTACGTTGTGTTGGTTGCAGACGACGGACAACGTTGATCGTGGTTGAGGCTTGCAGAGCAGGATGATACCTGGAGGTGGAACACTGAGCGTGACGTACTCGGAGCAGACGACGGGACCCGAGGGGAAGTGGAGCTATTTGTACCCACCCTTCAGGTAGGATTTCAAGTGGACATCTCGGCGTAGAGGCTTTTACTTTTCAGTTGATGTTTTCCCTTTCGAATTGTACTTTACGTTAAGTTTGGGTTTGTATACTGGCCCACTTACTTTCCGCACTTACAGTTGTACTCTGTTTTTACTTAGTGTTTACTTTTCCTCTTGCTTACTCTGTGGTGCTTGTTTACTTTACAAAGGCAATGCCTTCTCTTTTTACCGGTATTTACGCCTTGGTGCTAGTCGCCAGCCCCTATCCAATGGAAGGTGGGCTTGGGGTAGTCACGGAATGGGCCCCGAGGACGGGTCGTGACAACCAAAGCACTCAAACACTTTGTTTTCATTGAACACTTATTCTAACATATATTGAAGTGATATACAAGTGTAAATAATCCATGAACCTAACAAGATATTGATTATATTCATCATTATATTATCAAATTTATCATGTGTTATTTTTATAGGAAAAATCAATAACTTACAATATAATCTTTTTTATACTTAATTGAAATTCCATTATTCCCATTCCACTAGAATGTAAGGGAAAACACTTTATTTACTTTGGATTTTTTCTATTGTAACACTTCTCTCTCTCTCTAGATTCTACATCAAGTAATTTATCCTTTACATTTTGGTAGACATTTGAAATCCACTCCATCTGATCTACTTATTCAGCATCATATCAAAGATATCCTCAAACACAAGGTTATTCTTCAAACAGTAACTCCCCAAATTTATTACCATTAAATTCCATGATTCATACAACAATGATAATAAGATTTGATCCCAATCCCATTCAAAAAATTTAGGTTCACAGATTTTAAATTACTGTTATCCTATTAAATTCATTAACTTCATAAATCATTTAGTTTTTATCATTTATATTCAAATTAATGTCCCTTCATATTTTTTATAACCTGTTCATTATGGAATGATTCTGTGATATGTTTTTTTTTTGTGAAGATATCTACTCAATAATAGTTATCATCTCAGAGTTATTAAAATAAATATATTTTTAAAACATCATCTATGTAACTCTAAGTGATTTCCAGTCAATATTTTTCTCCCAAGTTATGTATATCCTCTCCATCTTCAAAACTATTAATGGAAAAATCAAATATCTATAGAAAATGTAATCATTTATTTTTATTTAATATAAAATAAAGAGATTCCTAACGAACACCTAATTATTTTTATTTTCTTATTGAAATACCATAACCTTTTAAAAACATTTAATAAATCATTGTGTGTAATAGGAAAGACAGAAATATACCACTATATGTCTTCAAACCTTTTATGATTAGAAATGGGTCCTTTGGAACCTTTGGCTCTAATAACACATGTTGTTTTATCTATGACTAATCCAATGACCAGAGATAAACATAACGATCTAGATAAATGGGTGAACAAATCAATTTTAAAATAGATAAAATATAATTATAATTTGACGGAACTTGATAATGGTGAATTTCAGAGATATTCTATAAATTATATCAACATGAACACCAAACGAGACAACATGGATAAATGGTTAGAGAACAAATGAAGTGATCACCCACACACAATACTATAACACACATAATTTAATATGGTTTAGGAAATTATCTATTCCCATAGAGAAAGAATAAAAACCACTAAAAGATAATTGAGAGAGAAAGTAACATCTTATAAGTGATACAAAACTTTAAATAGTGATAATTAATTGGATTTTTACATAATTTTATCTATAATACTTTTATAAAGGATAATTTTGTGACATTTTGTTACTTACTATTCATTAAATGGGCTTGATATCAACTAAGTATTCTTATATATTCCATTAATATTCCATAAGTTTGGTTTTAACATCAAATATATTTAATGATATTTTAGAAACATAAAACCTTCTACCTAACTACATTCAACCATTTAATTCATTTATTTTCATATTCAAATAATTAACTAACATAAATCATCTGGAATTGATTAACATCAATATTAATTAATCCCCCAATTCTGAATCTCAAAAAATTAATTACTTGAAATAGTGTATAGGATGATAACTAGATTTCAAAAATGAACACTAGAAAGGTTTATGCTTGAAAAGTATCATGACACATAGATCAAACATCTTAAGGGAACACTGCCCAAAAAAAATTAAAAATGAAATTTCTAGAATATAATATTTGGAAATGAAATATAAATTTCATAAAATTCGTGTAACAAATTTAATTTGTTACAAATAATGTTATATTAAATTCAATACTAATAATTTAATATAAAATTACTTATTGAAGATATGAATTTTTAAATAAAATCATTTTTAATTCAACTAATAAAAAATTATTATGGAATACTAGGGAATACCAACATAATATTTCGAATAAATTCTAAACTATTTTCTCACCCCTAAAACATGTTGTAGTGTTAATAAAATTTTTTTAAACAAATCTTCCAAATTCTATTTGGAAGATTTCGTGAATGGATTTATCTATTATTTTAATATCCCAATTAGAGGTTCAATGAATATAAAACATTTTTTCTTGATAAATAAGTTCCAACATCCTAAAATGAAATAATAATAAAATAATTGTTTTTCATAAATATATTCATAAGGGGATCCTTACATGAATTATGGAAAAAAATTAAATTAATATCTCCATGATTTTAAAAATAAAAATATGAAAATGATTTTTAATATAAATTTTTTATGAAGGAATAATTATACTTGATTATAGTATGAATGATGTATAATTAGTTAGTTCTATAGTGTACAAATATATATCCAAAATTTATAAAATCATTTAATTCATTAAAAAAACACCAAATATTTTAGTTTGAGATCTAATATGGCAGTTAGAGTAGTGTATGAGATGAAAAAATTTATTTTAGAAATAATATAGACAATAAGTTTGATAATTTTAGTAACCTATTTTTAAATATTTATATTACCCATGCTAAATCAAAACACCATCCTTGAATACATTGTGGTATATGTTCCAATTAAACTCAATAAAGGAAATAATAAATTCAAGTTAGAGATCTGTTTGATAGTAATGAGGTAATATTTCTTGGATAATCACACTAAAAATCCGTTTGGTTGAAATAAAAAGTGAGCCTTTGGAAGATAGAGGTTTATAACCACCCCTAGTAGTCATGGTATCTATCGAATATGAATAGTCATATTATTCCACCACAAAGATAGTCTAAAACACTAAAATAGTAATTTTAACCACCCTCTATAAAGACTCATTCTTATACTATAGTTTATCCAAGTGATATGGTAAGTGATAGTGATATAATTATTTGTTGTGGTGAACAACATAACAACATCAAGGCCACTACACTAGATTACAAAAATTCTAATATATCTATTATCCCATTCATCCATGAATATTTTAAATTATGACAACAACACTAATGAAAATACATCATAAATTTCTTTTGTATATAATAAGTGTTATGATATGATAAAACCACCTAAAATTTATATATTAACCATTTATCCCTAATTTATAAAAAATAATTTTCTCCCCTTCAATGAGTAAAAATTCCCCCTTAAGTTTATCTTAATTACATAAGGTTATTCTTCATGGCTACCCAATGACCTTCACCATGATTTTATTGATATATTTTAACAATAAATAATTCCAAAGAAATATTATGACCCATATATTATAATTTATTTTATTTATACTAACATGGTCAGTATAAATATAATTTCACCAAATTATATCTTGTAAGTGATTTAATTTATCTCTATAGAACACATTGAACTCATATTGGTCTTTAAAAACCACCATAAAAAACAATTTACTACTATTTCCCCAAATAAATTTTCAACCTAGAAAAATAAAGTAAACATTTTTTGTTATGAAAAATATTAGAATATTCTAAAATAATATGTTAATTTACCACTGATTATTTTTATAAATACAATTATTAGATATTCTAGGTTTACGAAGGAGATATTAATCAAACAATAATGACTATGAGAGGTTGAAATTGTAAAATTGTGAAGGTATATGCCTATATAAATATAACCCTTACATACTATGAAATAAATGGATCAATTAGAATTATCTATTAATTATACTATAGAAAATTATTAATTAGTTTTGATTTTATGCTTAACTCAGTTATGTCAGAGGACGTTCTTGTGGTGTTTACAAACCGAATTTTTCCTATTAATCTTTCTGCGGTGAATTTTCAAGATGAAATGATGAATGTGAATAACCCAATTCTATTGTGGGAAAATTATTGAAATTCAAAAAACCCATAATTAATTAAAATTATATTATATTTTTTTAGATTTTTGGGGTGATATTATCCATATTCACACTATAAATACCTTGAAGCATCCATTAGAAAAACATTCCTCTAAATTAATTAATTCATTTAATGTAATCCCTTTTACCAATTGCACTTATCTTATTTCTCCATAATACCCATTAATTTTTTTTATCATTGAACACCATTATAGGTGATGATTCAAGTGGTATATGTTGTAATAGTTTTCACCAAATCCAGGAAAACTTATTAATTACCGATTTATTATATATTGTAAATCCAATAAAAATTATTGATTCTACCGATATAGTAAAATATGATCCCATTACTAAATATAATATGATTCAGTGTATAGATGTGATCATGGATATCCCTCTTCTTATACAATCTCATCATTTCAAAAGACCATAAATTGGAATTATAAACACAAACCCACAACATATATATATATATATATATATATATCTTAAGATCATCAATAGTTTTCCATACATCATTAATAGTTAACTCCCCCATGAACGTGAATAATGATTACCTAGCCATTTTTAGTAGTATAAACAATAATTGAGATAGATTCTTACTAACATTTTAGTTATTAGACCATCTTATATTATCCTTTAAATTTTGTTGATCAATGGGGATAAACTGATGAGGTTGGTACAATAATGGCAGAACCCAAACCACTTTGATATCATTAAAAATAAATGAAATTTTTATAGAGTAAAATATTTTATATATGATTGTCAATGATATATATTAGGGAAAGTAATTCTTATGAAATTTGGTTTAAAATCCATAAAATGAAAATAAATAATTAGCACCAATCAATTCATAGAACAATTGTTTGTCTATATAAACTATCACAAACTATTTCAATACAGTAGAGTAATTTTTTTCTTATTATGATTTAGTGAAATGATTCTAGACTGGATACTATGGAGAATGAAAAAAAATTCCCATAAATTATTTTTTGGATATTTTTTCATCCAAATTTATTTCCATGATATGGAAAATAGAACAATAATAATCAACATATTTTAATATAAAAAGATTCTATTTGAATATATAAATATTTTGGTATTCTATAGTAATCCATGGTTAGTATTTTTTCTTAAGAGCTAGTTAATTTCAAGGAATTATTCATGGATTGTGTCACTACTTATGAGCCAAACTTTGATGAGTGATTACATATTTTAAATGTATCTCACCACCATCCTATAGAATTGATTTTTTTAATTAATTAAAAATGGAATTACATGGTATGTTAAGGGATATCGAATGGATATATTATTTTTAATAAAGGTATTTAGGTGGATAAAATTAATGTTTATTTCATTTATCTATACCATTTATATAATAGTAGACAAAATATTATGTATTTCATAGTTTCAATAGAATTATTTCATTGTTTTATTCGCAACAAAAAACATTACTTTCAATTCTGTATTTTAATTAAACTATAATTGTTAGAATATAATTTTAATAAAACCTATGAGGTAGATTTTAATTAACTAAAATAGATTCTTACATCACCATTGGAAGTCGTACCACATTGGTGGAATTTTCCAATTGAGATCACGTGGGATTATTTAAACTATAATGTTAAGTAAATATTATCATTATATATATATTTAGTTTCAAATATAAATTCATACGACTCATGTACTCTAGAGACATACTAAGAAATATAAAATACATTAGAAAATGTATTTCTTATAATTATATTTTCCTTAGATAAATTTAAGTCATACATTTTGGGGTCAAAGTTATTTGTATACTTTCACTATAAAACAAGTGTTTCAAGTCATTTTCTAATGTTTGGTATATAAACTGATTTGAAAATATTAATCTTAATAAAATTGGAATAATTTTCATGTTATTAATTTTTATAACTAATAGTAGAAGTGAATTTCAATGTCATATATCAAAATAATTGACGTTGATTGTGTTAGGTTTTTTATAATATAAACATATCTACCATGAAAGATAAGAAAGAAAAAAAACCACACATTCACTGAAAAAAATGAAGAGAAAAACAAAATGTTTTGTCTTTTTTTACATTCATGTGGATGTTTCCATCAAATATAAATATTATTTAATGATATTCATTTTGTTTTGATGATATAACTCATGCATCATTATAAACTATTATTGGTAAGGAATTTTAAACATTGGCTAGTAAATTTCATGTAGATGATTCATATTTTATACTAAATTGAGCGAATTCATCTTCATCGTAAAAGAATATTCAAATAGTCTATTTATCCATTAAAATCATTAATTGAACTAACGAATGATAATATAAATTTATATAACAAGGTATCATTGAAGGAATAATTGTTGGAATGAAGAAACACTGAATCAAAGGAAGAGTAGATCATAAATATTTTAAGAGGGAGAATGAATAGTTATATATGGTAGTTTAAAAATTATTCCATCAATAGAATAAATTCTTGGAGGGTTGTTAAAAATAAAAAGGGACTTTTTGTGAAAACATTAAAACAACACCAATGAATAATGTTAAATTTTACTTTTAATATCGAATAATATAAAAATTATATGAAAAGATGTTGATATTTGATTTTAACATAAAATATATTAATAAATGATGTTAAATAATGAGGTCTTAATGTGGGTTAAAATATAACCAATTTGAAAACCTACTACGAAAATTGTTTTAACATGAATTATTTATATAACCATAGTTAAATGCCCTGTATAAATGGTTTTTAATAATATAAAGTTATTGATTGATTTTAAAATGGAATTTTACATTTGTTAATATATTGAATACTACTAAAACCCTTCACGGTCGGGGGTTTAACCCTGGTAATATAAATAACGGATGTTAAATCCCTGAAATGGATGTTATTTTTTCTATTAGTGAATATTTAATTCCTTAGAAGACAAAAAAGTAGTTTTTTTGTACTTCATACATTAATTCTTATTTCATTAAAAATTTCATTTAATTATTTTAACATGATCCCCATTGGTACATTTTTGATAATTATTACCCGTGGAACAAATGTACTGATCAAGTCCTTAGGATTTTCATACTTCAAAGTGAATTTCAATCCATTATCATGTTTTTCAAACTTATGTACTTGGGGGATATATTGATCCCAAATGGGTTTCTCAAAAGATTCTTAATTGTAGTCTATTTTAGATAACATTTTTTAGGATACCCCTGACTTTTTAATGGTTATTTATTGTTTATAGAATATAAATTTCTGTAAAAGAAGATATATTCAATACTAACCAATTTTATTTTATTCCTAATTTTTGGTTTATAGTATTGACATGAGGTGACCTTATCATGGTACATTTGGGAAATTGATCATTGTTTCTATAGTTTATTTTTTATGTGAATAAGATGAATCATGATGTATAAAGATCATTGAATCTCGTATTTTTGTGATAATATTGAGATTAATATGGTTTGATAGTCTTAGATTTCCATGTTTCATCATTAGTGTTTAGGATTATCATTCTTATAAAAACATAGTGGAAGAATAGTGGAATTAATATGTTTTATGTAATTAATATTCAAAAAATATCAAGCCCCAAAATGCATTATTGATGAGGAGTCCAATTGGAAGGCCAAAAAAATACATGAAAAAATGGCCCAACCTAATAATAGGTATTGGTGTATGTGGATCAATAATTATTTGTGGGAATACCATTTTTCTTTAGAACTCTCATTACATTGTCATCTTATCAACTCATATTTGAAAATTGTTTTCACATATATATTGATGTGGTGAACCATGAAATAATGGTCTAATGATATTAAATTCTAGTTATTATATTGGAAATACTAAAAAGAAGTTGCAGATTTGGGAGTTGAATGAAATAAAATGTGATACATTTTAGAATTACTGAATCAATAAGTAAGGGTATGAGGTTTCCCATGACTTCCTCATCCCTTTCCATTTGATCAACATGGGTGTGAAGGTTGTTTTGAAAAATAAATGATTGATATTTCAACCTGTTAACAATTTTACTTATTCTAATAGAATGTGAAATTTTAAAAATGTTTGTCCCTTTCATGATTTTATTTTTTGGAATAATGAACCTAAAATATAACCAAGATCAATAATAAATGGAAAATATATTCAATGAAACAATTCTGGAGTCTATAGTGTGGGAAACCCGAATTTAATAATCCCATAATCTATAATACCTTCAATATTACTTCCTTATGCCTCCCATATCATTGATTTCTCTTTACAATGAGAATACAAAAAAATATAAGAGGGGTGGATAGTTTCCTATATATATTATAACTTCTGTGTACACATTTTCTATTCTTATTTCTTTATTTATTTTTGTGTTTTCTCTTAATTTTTATTTATTTTTTTCATCTTTGTTAAATTTTAGTCCAAAATACTCATATTACATACAAATCTCCCCACCAGATTTCCTTATTTAATTTGAGTTTTAATATTTTTAAACCTTAAAAGTAAATTTCTTTCATTTGTTACTTGTGGTTATGAGAATCAATTTAATTCACAATTTTTGATTTTTATAGAAAATGGATATATTTTAATGATATAAATAAATATTTATAAATTAAACTATTATGATTTTGGTCCCATCCATGTTATATTTTTAATATTAAATTATTTCCTTTAATATTTAAAGGAATCATTACACATTATCCTTAAATATGAATCCTTTATAAATAATTAATAGAAAACATATAAAGTGTTAAATTTTTATAACCGTCATGAAAGGTTTTACCACATATTAATTTCTTATTGTTTTGTACAAATGTATCAAATTAACTTATTTTTAATACTTAATGTGATTTTTTATTAAGAATAATTTATAAAATAAGAAATCAAAATCAAATAAAACATTCAACACTACTTATTGGTGGAACCCTAAAGTATTAACTTCCTATAATTTTACATGAGTGGGTTTTTAAAAATTTTATTCAAATGAAACATAATAAGATCTATGGAAAAGAACCATAAAAGCCAAATAAAATAGATTTCTCTATATATGCAGGGAATTATATTAGATGATATGATAGAAATTATTGTTATACACACATGGGGATTTAGTCGTATAGTTAGCTCATTAATTTCCTCACTAATATTATTATCATGTATAACCATATATTTTTTAATATAATTTATGAGTCACTTATTTCTGAACTTACTCAATCCATCTCCATGACTTGGTTCTTATTTTCATCACATTTATGTCATACCTTAAAAATCAATTTTTATTTCATTTTTCGGATAATAACTCTTTCTAATTAAGTTGTGGTTAACCATTTATGTGTTTCTAAATACACATAATATATGGCTAGAAGGACACATGAAATATATTAATTAATATATCGTTAAAATATTTTAGAAAATAATGAAGTTTGATTTTTCTATGAGGGAAATAGATTTTATTTTGGGGGTGATCGTATAATGATTCACATTTATTTACCTCCCATGTATCAATGTTCGAAATTTATATTGGTTTTATTTTTCCTAAATGATATTTGATTGAAATTATCATTTAATTTGTATATTTAATGGTGATAAATGTTAAAATGTTAAATATTTAATTGTTTTTATGATTTCATGGATTAGAAAGAATATTTTAAAATGTTATAAAGATATAATATTACAACAGGTCAGACTTTACAAACATAAAAGTACACTAGATGAATAAAAATGATTTTAAATAATTTATTACTATGTGAAGGTGATTAAAATTTTTTATGTGTGTTTATAATAGTGTGGTATGAATATAATATAGAATAGTATTAAGATATTTTCATCTTTTAGGAATCACAAAAATTTTCATTATTCGATAAATATTGATTCTTTTACAGTCAAAAGAATAATTATTTATATTTTCTATATATTTCAATTTACCCAATTTTATATAATATTTTTTTTGGGATATATGAAATCCATTTGTGTTAAAAGTTTAAATTTATTCGAATAATATATAATTCATCCTACAATCCAACATATGAGTGAAAATTCGTATAACAAGAAATTTGATAAGTTTTGTAGGAACACTCTAATAAATAATTTCTTATATATCCCAAAAAATTATTAAATATTTGAAATATAATAAATTATTTTTGTTATTTTATTTATTTTATTATCTTATAACCTTTTACAAATGGAAAATAATTTTAATTTATCTTTAACAATCTAAAATAAATACACTTAACCATCAACACTCCCTTGGATTCACTTTATGGTATTCTCTACCATGAAATATTTCATTCTAAATCATATAATTTTACTCATAAATGTTAAATTTGAATGAAAAGGTTGTAAGAATATTTTATAAATATAATTAATTCTAAATATTAAATCCATAATATTTATTAAAATAATAACATTAGAGATTTTGAAGTAAAGAAGTTCGAGTATTTTTTATTCTAAAAATAGAAAATGAGGATTTTGAGAATTAATCATGATATTTTTCAAATATAGTTTCTTTATACAAGATAAATCATTAAAGGTGTTATCCATATAGTATTTACCAGATGGTCATGAATACATATTTAAATAATTACATTTTGATATAATTAATTTTGAAAATCATTAAAAATAATGCAAACAAAAGGCATCTCAGATGGTCCTTCAAATGAGATACAATTAAACAACTTTATATTTATATTTTGGTTTATAAATTAGTATATAAAAAAATGTCTAGTTTTATATAATGTTATTCTCCACATTATCATTATTTAATGATTACAACATATAGTATATGAGGTGACCTAATTATTAACCTCTTAATATAAAACATTAGGTTATCATTAATTTGTGTTAATCATGAGGTATTATAGTTTTTGATAACATGTGAAGATTATCATGGGTTGAGTTTCATATAGAGTTATTAAATTTTCTCTTGAGGTAGAAAAGCTGTATTCTATTTTAAATCTCTTACTACATATTCCAGATAGAGTATCATAAAATATATGCTTTGTATAAAATGAATACATGTTTTGTATTTCAACGTTTACCCTATGTTAATGGGAACTACCCCAAGGACATTAAAACATTTATACCATTCTAACTCCTACCATGATGCAGAAAAAATCATGGTATTATGGATATGTTGTTGATCATATCAATGGCCAAGGTCACACCAATGTGGGAATTCTACTTTCATATAAAGAGTATGGAATGTATTTAATGGATTGTGATTAACCTAGTATGTTCCTATATATACCTAGATAAGTGAAATTTGATGCTCTTATCCATTTAGATGAGGGGAATGTGAACTTCTCTTATATCTGGTTAAATTAAATACGTTGAATTCATATATTTTGATAGTATATATGTAGTCAATTGAGAACATTTTTTTGGATAAATGGGATTGAAACAATATATGTCTGATTTTACCTAGATTATTTGAATAAAAATAATATAAATTTTAGATAACTTATAATTACTATCAATACTTGGAAGTATTGTATGGTTATACACTATTTTTTTTGTTAATTATGAATATTTTTTTATAATTTTTTTGTAAAAATATATATTATCTTACTCGGGAGAGTTCTGGAAAATATTTAAAAGAAATATTAGAATTATTTTTATATGTTATTACATATGATGTAGAATGTCATGAAAATTTTTATATGTTTTACTCGATCAATTTTAAATATATAAAATGTGGTTTTGGATATTGATTCATATGTTGTAATATATGTTGTGACATAAGGTAAATGATTAGTGAATGTTTAAAAATTATATCATTGTTTTTTGAAATTAGGAGATATATATATATATATATATATATATTCACTAATGTTAAACTATGTTAAAGTTTGTGTTAGTGTAATCCATGATATATTAAATTCCACTATGCCAGGGGTTTATGCTAATATGTTCATGAATTATATGATAAAACATGATCAAACAACTATCATCCGGCATCAATATCACGTTCAACATTTTTTTGCTTATGATAATATTAATTGATTTTGAAAATGTGAATAATTTTTTAAATTTTAAAAAGTATGAATAGTTAAACATTATTTAGATTTATAACTTATGAAACCTCTAATTCATAGAAAAACAATTGGGAGATATGTTTGGTTTCAAAGGACTATGTTTGTAAATCTATATAAAAGGAGCCATTCCTTGTTAAATATAATTATATGGGGTTGTGATATAATCATTTTGAAATTCATTAAAAAAAAGGATGTAATTTATGAATTTCTCTTTATAAAAAAATATTTTTGATTGCCATGTAATTGAATGATTACTTCCCAAAAATTGTGAGATTTATATATCGAAAAGATTACCCTCATAGGAGGGATACTTTTTCCTCTAACGGATCTCTATCAAGATCTAGTTGAATAACATGTATCGATCACAATAAATAGAGAAATAGAAACGTTAATTATTTTTATAATTTAATTTAATTTAATGGATATATCTTGTTAAAAATATGTTTTGATGGTACTGTTCTATAGAATTTTGAAAGGAGTTTTCCCATCAAAACCCTTCAATATCATACAATTTTTTTAGATAGGAATCGATCAATAGAGAGTGAATTGGAAAATAATGGAAACCCCTATTAAATTAATATTTAGAAGAAAATCAATAAATTAGTGAAAAATAATTAATTTCATAGGGAATGGAATACAGTGAAAGAAAAAACATATAAGTAGAATTTAAGTTTATAATTCATAGAAAAATTAGTGTCACGAATTGTATTTTCTGATATTTTGATCTATGATTTCCAATTATATAAGATTTATTAAATAGAAATATCCAAAATATGGAAGGGATTTTATTGGATATGAAATAAACCTTCAAAGGATGAAGAGTATATTCTTCCATCGTACTATATGGACTTAATCATACACTTTAATATATAATGAAATTATAGTAAAAAATTAACATGTACTAAATTAAAACACAAAAATTAAATTATTTTAGTTGTATAATATTACGACACATAATAAACTAAAAATTGGATTAGGATAAGTAATAAATGTCCCATATTTCATTTGATAATAGGTTCTTATATTCGGAAGCGTCTTTCATTTTAACCAAAAATTGAAATGTGATCATATATTTAGATAAAACTAATTGAGCATAAGTACATACATATTTTTAGTAAATGGAAAAATCGTTATCCATAGGAACTGTTTGTTAAAATATTTGAATATATAATGTCCTTATCCCTAGAATTACTTTGATAAAAAATTATTGGAATAAAGGTCTATATCCTTCATACTTCTTTAGTCACAATAAATAGATGATGGAATATATTAAAAATTAATAATGATAAGGTATAATTTAATATTTCAATTACTTGAAAGACTAATAGAAAATGATTTCTCTCCAAATAGGAGGATTTAAAATAAAAGAAAAAGGATGTGATAATGGGAATGAACCCTTTGGTATAATTCCTTTTTCTCTAAAATGATTTTTCACCACTCAATAATTTTATATAATACATGTAATGATAAAAAATTTATATAGAATTTGTAAAAAGATAGTTAAGGAAAATATCCCCTAGATTATGTCCCCAGTTATCAAATAATGATTACTTATTTGAATGTTTATATCATTTTATCCTTTTTTGTGACTGTTCTTTTCTTCTATCAATTATGGTAATCATAGATCTTATTTTTTAGTGTTTTGCTATTTACTAATTTTAAATAAAATGGATTATGTTAGAGATTAATTACAATTAATTTATTAATAAATGAAATGGACATATTATTTCATTCATTTAATGTGAAATATGGCTATTGAAAGGTGATGTTGATCTTTAAAAAATGGTAATTTTACATTAATGTAAATTCATAAAAAAATTAAACATTGACATGAAAATATATGATTAGAATAAAACTAGATGTCTTGTATGATATTCATCAATTTAATAGATCTTTTGAACTATTTGTATTCAATATCAACATTGGTCGTGGATTTAAAAATAATGAAATCTTGATGAAGAAATTGATTCTATAGATGCCATCACATAGTTTTTATCCCATTTAGCATGCCGTCGACATTCATTGATGATCAATAAATAAATATAAAATAAATGATTGTATTTATTTTCTAAAATTATTCTCTTTAATTATTATTTTTCTATTTAAGTGTGTTATTTTCCTACATTTTATTCCATTGATAAATAGAGTTTAGATGTTGAATTCTATTTTTCTTTCATAATCTCCCAACTATTTATTTTATATATTATGTATTATATTTTATTAGATATAACAGTGAAATATAGAGTTTAAAAATAGATATTTATTTTAACTAATTTTGATTCTATTATGTTTATATGGCCTTCAGATTCACTTTTTTACACATAATTATATTCCTTAGTCCTCCACCAATAATTTTTCCATTGTTGGAAGTAATTGAGATTTTATTCCATTTATAAAACCCCATATCTACCATATATGATTTTATTTAAAGTAGAACCATTATATAATTTTTTTGATAAAAATGTATTATCATTGCATCATTAAAACACTTCATTCCTGTCGATAAGAAATGTGGTATCCCATGGATGACCCACTAACCTCACAAGTTTTTATGATTACTAAGGGAAATATATCTATATATAGGATTTTGATTCATGATAAAGGATATGTGACTTATGATCATTAAAATAAATAAATTACAATGGTGATAACCTTTTTTATTTTATGGATAAGTCATGAATTCCTCATTTTAATATAATAAGATGTGGTACAATAACCATATTAATTCACTAATCATATATAGTGTTTTGTTTCAACAAATCTCTCCCTATTAGTTTTTATTAAAAAAAATTTGGTGAATGATATAGTCTCATCTTTGAATATAAACTCTCACAATCAGAATGATAATGGTTTTAAACAAAAACTCTCCATGAAAGAATAAATTAGACAACATTTTCTAAATAATAATGTATAAACTCCCACTTTGGAAAATAATTTTCGTACCAAATAAAATATTATAAAACACTTTCTATGGATTGGAAGGATTTAAGTTTAAATAATTTTGAAAAGATAAAAATTAGTAAAATTATAAATTTTCCTCAAGAAAGCAAAAAAAATATAAATATATTGTGTTTCATATTCTTTTAAAAAGAAAAACAAAGACCACTCTCTATTATATGTATTTCAAAGTGATAAAATAAGAAAATACCCACCATTCATAAATTTAACTTTTACCCAATTTAATTATGACCCAACTTAATTAATTTTATTGAAATGAACCCATTTTATTTTTTTACAATATATTGCTAACTTTTTATTCTTAGAGGGAAAATTTTGAAAATTTTGTAGTTTTATTTTCCATAAATTTTCATTCATAATCAATATTTTGAATTTTTCTAATACTCAAAAATTTTGAATAGTTTTAATAGACTATATTTTTTATATTATTTATGTGAAAATAATTAAATATTATTATTTAATTTGTATTTTTCACCCCAAATGTCAAGGAGTTTTTATGATTACTAAAGGATATAGAAAAATTAGAAAAACAATTAAATTATATGTAAACTATTGGATGAAAGAGTATATAAAATCCATATGAAATTATAAGATAAGGAAACATGAACTATGATTTCTAATTCTCTAATCATTCATAAATCTTGATCCTTCATTTTATATCTATCTATATTCATGTTTCCTTTTTAATCATCTAGGGGCCCTTGTAATTTTATTCAATGTTCATGTTTATTCATGATTTTATTTGAGAAGATGATCAAAAACCAAATGTGGAGGAACATTTATATATTTCATGGGAAAATAGCATATTATAAATTTTCCTAGGGATGTAGGTATAAAGTAAGAAACTAAAATTTCTAATTTTAGCTTTTCTATTACTATTTTATAAATGTATTTTTAAAATATGAAATATCATTGGAAGAATTTATAGAAAAAAAATAAAAATAAAAATCATTTTATGGTGAAGAATTATAAATTGATATATTCCACAGAAATGGGGTGACAAGATTCATAAAAAAGATTTAAAAATTGTAGAAACACTAATATCTCAATGGGTGAATTTAAATAATTGAAAAAATGATCTATTTATTTTCTTAGAATAAAATCATGTTAGTCAAAATATAATAAATGTGTGAATTGTAATATGAATATCCTTATAATATATTATCCTTAAATTCAATAATCTATGATTTAATGGTAAATATGAAGAGTTATAAAAAATAGAAGTGTTTAAAATATAAATAAATAGATATTTGAAAACTGAAAAAGTATGAACAATGATAGATCAATATTAACCCATCAATTTAAATTTCCATGAAAATTAAATTCACATTAAAAATTTATATTTTTAATAATGGATATTTTTTTGAGAATGTAAACCGAATTATTTTTCTGAATAATCATCATCCTGAGAGTAGAAAATAATACGCTTCCAGACTTTGATCTTCTTCATGAAAGATTTTTTATCACATATCCCTATCAAAATATATATTTTCTTTATACTTTCCATTGGATATTTTATTCATTTTTTAATTTGAATTTTGAGAGGAATTATCATGTTATACTAATGATCTTAATTATATTTATAAATCATGAAAAGGAAACATATGAATAAAGAGAGTTCACCAGGGGTAAATTAGATAATTCAATTATATATTAATTTATCTATAAAAAATCAACACATACTAATGTGAATGATAAGACCAATTTCCCAGATCCATAATCATACATATTAAAAAATATATGAAAAACGTTTTTACAAGGCTCACCCCTTAAAACAAATTGTAACATTCTTAGCATGGTATGGTAAAACCCCTGATCACATGATGCACTAATCATCATAGATTGTAAATGGGATGGTTATATAGATGAATTAAATACATACAATTTGTGTCCTATAATTTTCATTTTTCTCCGATATAAAAAATTATTGAAAACAAGATTTATAAAAACTAAGATATTTCTTACCAAAATAAGATGTCTATTAAGTTAATGTTGTAATTATTCTTCATTTTTTTTTGCTTCTAATATTTTTAATTTATTCTTCATACCTATTATCTATATACACTCATAACTAAAACACTATCATTATGCTTCTTATATATATATATATATATATTATTGTATAATTTTTTTAAAAAATAACTCTAATATTTTATTAAAATTTTAATTTTAAATTATAATGGAAAATTATAACTTAAAGTTAAATTACTCATACATTATTTCATGTTGTCGTATCAATTCATGAAATATAGTAAATCATACATAAAATTGGATGTTTAAGTGATTTTAGTTTGATAAATCACTAAACCACTAATTGTCACACATTATCAATACAGTAAAAGTATTTTTCATAGTATAAAAATTTGTTTTATTATACCCATTACAAAATAATACATTTAATTTCACTAAAACCAAATTAATCTTGATTATTCTATGATGCCATTCATCAATCACTTCAGAATACATAACACCAACATGGTGTGACCTTCATTATTTTCACTGAAATAAAATATTTCATTTCAATCGAAAGTAGTAATATATTTTCAAGGATGATGTATTACTATGCAGTTTCATTCATCACAACATAAACAAACCACTTCCCAATAATTCCTCCTCTTACCCAATCCATCTAATTATCTCATCAAAGTTAGTCGAGGTAATATCTATAGAAATATCGTGGGATTATAGAACTTCCAATATAGAATATCATTGATTTCAAATGGTATTATTCCTATATTGTTATTTTTAATTGTAATACATTATGAGTCATTTTATTTCAATGAGACTTAATTTTAATTTTATTGATTAAAATATTACGTATCATAGATCTTAGATTGAAAAACTATATTTTGGAATGATTCAATCTTTATAACTAAAAATTAAATAAAAATCTATCTTCTCATTTATCTATATATTCTAATCTCATCAATGTTTCAAAATGAACATTACCCCAATATAAATATAATGATTCACTTGAGATTAAATACAATTCATAAAATAAGCTATATTTTGACAATAAAAATGAACATCAAAGTTGTTATACCATATCCACTAGATCATAATTTATGATATTGAAAGGAATAAGTTATTGGTGTTTCATTCATCATTTCAAAAAATTATGGTATTAAAAATATTCTCTAACATCCTGGTATTAAAACAATATCCACCATTTGTATTTTATTTTCAACTATTCTCATCCTTAAAATTCATAAATCCAACAGAACTATCAAATTAGTTTCAACTACTGAACCTAAATAATCCCTTTAAATAGATAATGAAATATAATATAATCCATCTATTCCTACCTGATTAAGTAGGAAAATAAATATTAATAACAATAACAAATCTATCATCGAGGGAAATATACATCCACTTCATTTAATACCGCTTTGAAAATATACAAATTAAAATCCCGTTAAGAATGTACCAGTATCTGATAAACATAAAACATCCACACACATGCTCAAAAAAATAATTAAAAAAGTTTGTATGCTACACCATCTCTATCACTCATGGAATTCATAACACTTCGTAATTAAAAATAAAAAATATATTATCCCCTGAAAGGAATCATAAAATCTGGGAAATTATGTTGATTTACTCCCACTTTGACAAAATAATATACAAAAAAATCATATAGGGGATTGAATAAGAATACCTTAGTCTTGAATGGATTAATGTCTAACCACCACCATCAACCACCTTTTCTGAAATGTGTCCATTTGTAATGGTATTTTGAAAAAATATTATATTTTCTTAGTGGTTTAATTAAAGTTCAGCTTTAACACCCTTTTCTCCACTAACTACTTGATATAGTAATATTTTTTATCAATGTTATTTTATTAAAAATAGAGAACCACATTATCAATAAATGTATAAAACATTTAATACCACATCTCATAAGACATGAAAACATTACATTGGTCCTATGAAATTCTAATTGAGATTTCATTCATCTCAATCGAGTTATTTCATTATTTTCTGAAAAGTATTATACCTAAAAAATTATCCTTATCATTTAATTAAGCTTATTAGTAGTCCATTCCACACACCATTCTGTAAGAATGAAAACACCATTAGCTTCTGATCAGCTATCATTAACATTTTTATCCAAATCTATATCTATATTTCCAAAAATGTTGATCCTTCAACCGCTATTAAATTCAAAGACATTAATAACCATGCCTCTGATTTGTCTTATAATTTTCATTATGGAAACAATATGTAAATATTTTATTATGCATTGAATATATATTATAATGAAGAATTATACACAATATTTATTCCCAATGATAAATAATATCTTAATCTCAAAATACTTTTTTTGAATTATCTTTATTAAAATTACATTCGATATTTATTCACTAATATCTACGTTACTAATAGTATTAGAAAAGAAATATACTTTGAATCCAATATAATTATTTTTTTAAAATCTCATAGGAATACTTCTGATGAGATAATAAAATATTACCTTTATCTTGATGAATTTTTCTACCCAGGAATTTATTAATCTCTACAAGAATCAGCATAACAGCATTTTCTTCATTTCCATATCAAATATAACAAAAATAAATTCTGTATTTTTATAAAATATAATGTATTCTATAAAGAAAATAAAAATTATAGATACAAATTTATCTTCTTTTATTGAGCATTTAATGTCCACTTTTCACTTACTAATTTTTATCAACTACAATCAATTGTCAAACATGGAATAAAATTATCTTCACTGGTTTTTAACCACTATAGATCATTATTTAACTAGAAAACATATACATTAGGATGTATATGCAATAATTCAATTGGTTTCTCAATGTTTTATTCCTATTCCAACCTCCCATTTATAAAAGATAAATTTACATCTATGTGAATATATTTTATCATCTTTGGGTGGTTACAAAAAGAATAAATACAATGGGATCAATCCGAGAAACTTGTAAGATTTATAACACACCATGAATTTATGATTGGTATAATTCAAAATAATCATAACCTTTTTTATAGCTTGTGCTGAACATAACCTCAATATATTAAAATAACACTATGTTCGATAGTATATAAAATATGCATCTTCAAACTTCAACGAACAATGAAATATTATTTAAATATTACAATTATAACCTAATCATTAGATTGGAGGGTTTGAATAGTATTATATGAATTATAATATATATATAATGGAATAAATCAGTAAAAATGCTTTGATTAATGCATATGAAATAAGTACAAAATTTTTGGTAATGTTATTTTAATCTTCAGAAATAGGTTTTCTTTAAAAAATGATTTATATTGAAAAATTATTATAATTAAATTCTCAAATGTATATTAATGATATATTATAAAAAAATATCATTTTTTAAATCATAATATCAAAATTATCTTAGGGTAATGTTTTTAAATTTTTCAAAAATATTATTATTTTCCAGTGAATATTGAAAATATCGATTTTTTTAAATTAGTAATTTTCAATATTTTAAAAGGTAACTTTTATTTAAAATGGTTTGAAATTAAAACTAGTGATATTATATTTTTAATAAACCAAATATTTTCATTTGATTCAATTTCAAGATTGAATTTTGTATTCAAGAATTTTTATTCTTTAAAGTGCATATTTCTGAAAAACTCTTTTTCATTGCATTTTTCAGTTAAATTTTAAATTAAATAATACTTATTCTATGTTTTAAATAAATAAAAATTTATTTCAATTTTTTATTTATAAAGTTAAAATTTATTAAATGATTCCCTTTTTTTGTCAATATGAATAGTAACCTTACGAATTTTGATACCAAGATAAAGGGTAAATTTGGTAATTAAAGTTATAAATAAAATGATATATAGTTGAAAATGACAAAAATATATTTTTTAATCAAATTAATCTATAATATTCAAGTATTTTTTATATGTTATTTTATGGCTATTTGGATGAGATTATGACGTTTTTAGTATTTTATTTTAATAAATGTCAAACAAGTCACACTCTTGTTTTAAGTAATTCTAATATTTTTTATAATGAGATATATTAAATATATCTTAAAAAATAAATATTATTTGTAAATATGAATTATATATTTACCATTTTAGTTTATTTTTAAAATTTTTGTGAATAAATAATCACCTTAAATGCATACACAACACGGACAAAAGAATTAATCAAATAATGGATAAAATAAATGATTTTTAAAATTTTAAATGTTATAGAATTTGAGATAAATAATGAAATAAAAATATTTTCTATATGAAATTGATATTTTATGTACACAATTTTTTTTCTTATTCGGATTTTTTAGTTGATAATAATAAAATCAATGTAATGAATAGTTCAAAAATTGAATTTATGGAAATGAAGGAATGGGTGGGTATTTATAGTAAATTTGACGGTGTTTTTTATTAATTTCAAATGTCTCCTCGTTAGCGGTATTTTTAAAACCATGCCCATGCCAGGGTATTTTCCCATGATTTTGGCTATTTGAGACACCTCATAATAAATTTTAATCCAGAATTCTTGACCAGAATGTTTTCGTACTCATTATATCATTATGAAAAAATTATTATGTAATTAAACATATTGAAAACTCAAAACTGTATTTTTACTATTCATTGAAAATTCAACTATTTCATAAAAATCGAAAAATTACACCCTAACCATTTTTTGATGTGTACAATTCAAAAATGAACTCCATTTTATAAATATTATTTTTATTGTAAATTAAATTAAATAAATAAAATACGAATACATAAAAAATAATTTCTAAAAAAATTATTTACTTATATTTTGATATAATTATTTCCCATTACCATTTAATATACCTAAATTATATTTAAACTTCTTTAGAAGAGTTTATTATTCCACTGGTTATATTATTATTCATAAGGGTAACATCAGTATTCCAATGTTAATATTCACCAAAAATAAGTCTGATATTATCAGATTCTAATTATCTTATTGATGTAAACTGTGTAAGTCCATTTTTCGAAAAATCTTTTTCTCAAAAAAAAATTATTTAATAATTATTTTAAAAAATATGTTGTTACTATTCATCAAAAAAGTTATATTCATCAAAAATATGAAACTTCTTATGAAACTTCTAAAAATTTTCCATAGATTGATTTTAACATTTGAAATTCGAAAATGTTATTTATTTTACAATAATAATTCTCTAAGTATAATAAATCTCTTATAAATACAATTTTTACATCTAAAATCAATTTTTCTAATTTTTTTTAATTATACATATATTTTTTAAGTAAATATATTCTTAAAATGG
The DNA here is from genome assembly GCA_963277665.1 of Viscum album. NCBI lineage: Eukaryota > Viridiplantae > Streptophyta > Magnoliopsida > Santalales > Viscaceae > Viscum > Viscum album. The sequence goes on along the minus strand of OY728155.1, from coordinate 1,102,449,776 downwards.
GAATGGTGAAATAAACATTTATTTATACAAATGTATTACACAAATTACCTATGTCCATGTTCCATAACCCTTTATAACACCCATAAAAGACCTAAGGGTATGGTGTGTTGTTGCGATAGACTCATAGGGTGGCTTAGATGACATCGCCCGAGTGGTAATCTCCACTAATTTGAAGTTCTCCCATAATTTATTTTTTTCAAGCTTAACATGTTGATGCTCATTTTGGGATTGGTCCAATTCAAAGCCTAGCGATGCTACCTCTTTACCAATCGCTCACAAAATAGGAATCATATGGCATGATTCTACTTGTAGAGGCCAAAGCCTATTCTTTAAACATTAATTATCTATTATAATTCTATTTATAAACTATATTTATAACATTAAAATAATTACTATTTCAAACATTTAATTAATGGTATAAACTCAATGGTTACATTTCAATTATACTTAGATTATTTTATTAATTCTAACACAGTAGAAGCTATATTTTATTAAACAAAATATTATTCAAAAAGTAATGGTTGTGACATTCTCCCCCCTTAAGAAATTTCATCCTTGAAATTTAAACTCATAATCTCAAGAGAGAATATGTTTGGGTACTTCTTCCTCATTGTCTCCTCTACTACCCATATGGCTTCTTCTTATTTTTGGTTCCTCCAAAAAACATTAACAAGGTGGGTAGTCTGGTTGCACAGAACCTTGTCTCTATGACCCATGATCTATATCGGCTTCTCCTTATAAGAGAATTCATGCTCCAATTGTACCATATATGGATTCAGTACATGTGAGGGGTCATGTATGTACATCCTCATAAGGGATACATGAAATACATTATTAACTTGAGCTAGATTTAGAAGAAGTGCAACCTGATATGTCCATGGTCCTATGTGACCATGAATTTTATAGAGGCCAATGTACCTGGGGTTGAGCTTCCCTTTTTTTTCTAACCACTTGACTCTCTTCCATTGAGAAATTCAATGTAATACAATGTCACCAACATCAAACTACAATTACCTTCAATGGTTTTCAACTTAGGTCTTCAGCCCACTTAGAGAAACCTTAATGTGTTATTGGATGGCATGAACCTTTTTTGTCATCTCTTTCACAATACCAGGACACAAAACCCTTCTGTCACTAGTTTCATCCTAGAAAGTACAATTTTTACATCGATTCCCTTATAGAGCATCATAGGGTGCCATTTGAATGCTATAGTGGAATCTTGTTTTTTAAGAGTACTCAACTAATTGGAAATGTTGATCGCATCCCCATTTAAATTCCATAGATCATTTTCTCAGCATGTCCTCGAGTTTTTGAAATGTCCTTTTATATTGGTCATCAGTTTGGGGGTGATATTTCATACTGAAATTAAATTCAGTACATAGAGAATTTTGAATACTTCTCCAGAAAGTTGATGTAACACTTGGATCAAAATCAGATATGATAGAAAGTGGATCACCATGCAGCCTTAGCACTTCCTTCATAGAAATTATGGAAAGATGATGGAAAGATAAATTTTCCCAAATAGAGATTAACTGGACAGTCTTAGTGAGACATTCCGCTATAACCCATATCACATTTCTTTCCTTTTGATGTTTTTGGGAGACCAATGGAAAAGTCCATAGTTATATTTTTCCCACTTCCATACTGGCATGGGTAGAGGTTGTAATACCACTTTTTAGAATTTTACTCTCTACATTCACTTTCTAACACACTAGGAACCTTGTGGTGTTTTTAGAAATGTTCCTTTTGATATTATCCCACCAATACTGATAAAAATGGTCCCTATAAATTTTCTTGCTTTCAGGATGTATAGAGAATGTATGGCTATGAGCTTCAACGATCATTTCCTTCTTTATTTCTGGAATAGATGGAACACATAGTATTGTTCAAATGTTATGTACACCTTCTTGATCAATATTGAACTCAGGAAACATCCAATCCTTCATGGCCTCAAACTTATTTCGTAACAAAGGATATTATTTTTGAGATATCTTGATCTTCTTTTGTAATGATGGTTGGAAAATAATTGGAGAAATGGTTGATGATGTCCCTTCCCTTAAGATTCATATTTTCAGTTCTACTAGGTATTTTATCAAAGGATCTATTTGAATCCTCATCATTAATTATAGTCATTAATAAGTTACAACTGTCTCCCCTATCTAATGTTCAAATCTTTTTCAAGAAATTATACTTCAAACATAGATGATTTGTGTATATATCAAATTTTCCCCATAAATATAGTGCCTCATTATCTTTATAGAAAAAAACAACCGCAGCCAGCTCAAGATCATGCATATGATAATTCTGCTCATGAGGCATCAACAGTAGAGATGAATAAGCAATCACATTGTCATTTTTCATGAGGATACGCCTAATCCTTTTTAGAGATGAATCACTAAAAATAATGAATCCTTCTCCAATTTTGGGAAGTGTTAAAAAAGGTGGATTAACCCATAACGCCCCGATCCCAGTTACCCAGAGTCGATGCATTATTACATAACATTGGAATGATCACAAAAGATCAAATCTCGAAAGACCGATTAGTTCAGTAGCCTTGAAATCACTAGATATATTCATAAGTCTTAACTAAAATCATAAAGTGAAAAAATACTGCAACAACATCTTGTCTTCATATCCCCCATACTATCCCTATAGGTCATTCATAAAATACTGCTTCACAATCTGGGAAAAATTAAAACATTGAATGAGGTGAGCCGAGATGCTCAGTAAGGATAACAATATAGCGGAAACATTCATTAATAAACATAATCATTTAAGGCAATGTATAACTAAAACAAATTCCTTTTAAACTTGAACTTCAGTGTAATATGGAAAAGATAAAATGAAATAATGCCATTTAATTATTCACGTGGATATTCTACTAGTCGAATAATAACATCCAATATCAATAACCACTTTCATAATGATGGAATGTATAATGTCATTCTATCATAAACACATAGTCAAGGCCATGTGCCAAGACTACGAATAAGATTTTTCCAAGGCCTTATGCAAAGACACTATTTTGTCTCATGAGAGCTACCGATGCATCGAGAAGTTATAGTGGGCTCCACCAGTCACTTATGAAGTCCAATGCATTCCTCATATGAACTGGTTTAAAAATAAAATAAACATTCGTATTAAAACTAGCATACGTATATGTAAATACTTTCTCCATAAACCATGTATGGTATAAAAATTGCACTTCCTTAGTCAAATATATCAAAAAACCTTCAATACTAAATGGTTGTTTTGTATCATAATAAATCAACTTCAAATAATCTTAAAATACATCAATGGATGTTGACATAGATGAAATCAAAACTATTTGAGATAAATTTCTATTTTTTTGAAATAATTAAAAGTCACATAATTATAAAATAAAACATTCACTTTTAATTTTTTTTAGAAGCTTGTAAGGGAATATTCGATGATTTTATAATGGTGTAAAATAACCACACCTGCCGTATAAGTTAAAAAAACATTCTTACCTCAATTATATCGAAAAGGTTAAAAGGACTTTGTTTGGAAAACGATGGAAAGATTCATTTATAAACATCTTATAAAATGTCCAACAAGGGTATAAATGACTTTATACCATATAATATAATATAGTAATATTGTTTTGAAATGGATTTTTAATAAACATGGATGTGGATGATAGAGAGGTCCCAGTAGATAATTACGTATAAGAAACCTCGGATAATGAAGAGATTCGGAAATAAACCCTTAAGTTGAACTTTTCCTTGGTTGAGGGTAGTTTAACCTCCTGTATAATGGTGAAATAATTTTTATTAAATTATACAAGAATCATATACATTAATATGATATCATATATGATATTTTAAAATTGTTTTGTTAGTAATATTTTTGTATTATTGTTGTTTCAGGTGTTAACTAATTCGTTTTCCTTTATATGATTTGTTACGTAAGCCGTGTTTGTTATGGATAGGTTATATCTTATTCATATCCAGAATGATATTATGTATTTAAAAATTATTTTTATCCATAAAATGAAAAATATTCTTGAATGGATACGATGGGGAATGAATCTCATCGCTTTCGGGGAGACGATAGTCCGTATGTATGTACGAGTGACAATATCATTCTTTTGATATTAAAATAATGTATAATTGGGTGGTGTATCATATATACAGAATAATTATCCTATTATACTTATTATTTACAAGAATTAAACTTCATTATTATACCCATCCCAATAATAATGAATGGAATAACAATTACAGCACGACGTGGAGACGGTAAGCCATACGTACGCACGTATGGTGACATGTCATTAAAGGGATGGATAGAATACTGAATATGGTTGTACCATATTTATAATAACATCACAATATATATGATATAATAGATTTATTATTTTATAATTGAAATAACAATGAAAGCAGAAGTTGAAGAAGAAAGGAACTTGAAAGAGGGTGGTGAAAACATTACCTCTTTTTCAGGTTCTTCCTTATGATTTGATCAGAAGGGATCCTTAGGTTGAATTTATGATCAAACTAAGGAATCTATGTTTAATTGTGGGTATTTTAGATAATATTCGGGCAGGGGTTGGCTGATCCAAAAGGCTTTGAAGTTGTGAATTATAGAGAAGGGGGAGTGCCCTTTTATAAGAGGGGTGAGGGGCACCATTTGAAATGTTAGGAATAATATTTTATAATAAATTAATATTTGGTTTATAATGGCTCAAAACTGGATGATTTAAACTTTAATGTGGTTATGGGTCTAAATCCTTTCATCCAATATATTTTAGACAAGTTTGGGTCACTATATTAACCTTATCATTTATATTTAACTGTTAGTTAAATAGTATGACATTTACCATGTCTCTTTGTATTTTAATATTATATAGTTAATAAAAACACTATATACCTCCATTAGACACCCAAGTGGTCAATTATTGATACACATATCATTATATAAGTCCTTTGGCATAACCATAGATTTTTAGAAATATAATATCAGTTTATAATGTAATATTAATTTCAAAAACTCTTTTATGTCAATTTTTACACTATTGGGTATTTTGTTTTTTATAATTTTATAACAGAATTATTAATTCAAAAAAATTCATATAACAAATAATAATATGTCATATTAACCTAGAAAATTAGTGTAATTCATAAAAAGTCAGAAATTACATTTATTTTGATATTTATAATACCAATTATTTTATTATTTCACTTATTAGGTAATTACTACATCACCATTGTGTCATAAACAAATTAAATTTTTTAATGTATAAAAATTATAAAGAAAATATCATTATGTAGGAAATATTTTTAGATTTCTAATGAATATTTATAATCAAATTTATCTTATGTATTACCCTATATTAAAAAATGTTTAGTAATTAAACATTGATTTTAACTCTTTTAACTCTTCTTTGAATTAAATAATAATAAATGTCCTAATCTAATCCAATTGGATCTAAATGATAATATCTTATTCTTAAGGTTGTTTCTGGTCCAGATAAACTTTTCCAGTAGAATTAGGACATGTGTTAGGTTAATATTAATATCATTTTTACCCTTAATTACCATATTTACTTTTAACTATGGTAAATAAAAGTAAAAAGTTACTATTTACCAAAAATTATTTTTATCTTATTGAACCAAATTTTACTCCTTGATATTAACCGTGTCTCTCAGATTTTCGGAATTCCACCCACAGATGCTGTAAAATTATGTTTTACGTGAATTTCCAAATTCTCCAAGGAGGTGGGTAAAAGACTGTCAAAAGTTCAATAAATTTTTTATATATCTAAGATTATTCTAAACTAACTCCAATTAATTAAATTGAACATATATAGGTAATATGTATCTATTTTTACCTTATTAAATTTAAATAAAATAAAAAATTATTTAAATAGAAATTTGTTTTTAAACTATAACTCAGTGTTTTTTCACTATTCATCAAAAATTGAACATTTTTCAGAAAAATACCAAAAATTAACCCTAGGATAATTTCGATATTCCAAATCCAAATATGATATCCATTTTGAAAGATAAAATTTATAAAATTTCAAAAATTGGGTATTACTATTCATAACGGCTAGTTTGATTGGTTGTGATGTGTGTTAGAACTCGAAGATGCGTACAACACAGGCTACTGTATTATTCAAAGAGAAACGTACCATGGAAGCATTGGGTGTAAAATTCTCCCCTCATTTATATAATTCCATCTTTGAAATTTATAGAATACTACCGCATGAAATGACTCGGGTGATTCATTATCATATGTTGCTTGGGTTCCCACGTTGCCTCTACCATTTTATGGTTTCTCAATAGAAATTTTACCAGACGAGTCATCTAGTTTCTTAGCACTTCCTCTCTTGTATCAAGAACCCTGATGGGCTCTTCGTATTGAGATAGATCAGGTTCCAGTTATAATTCTTCATAGGGGAGTACATGCGTTGGGCCACGCATGTATTTTCTCAACTGTGATATGATGAAAACATCATGAACTTTGGAGTGACTTGGCGGAATTGAAAAACAGTAAGCTACAGTCCCAATTCGTTCTAGAATTTTGAAAGGTCCGATGTACCTGTGACTCAATTTACCCTTCTTACCAAAACGTATAACTCCCTTCCATGGAGACACCTTCAAGAAAACATGATCTCCTACCTGAAATTCTAAATCCTTCCTTCGGTTATAGGCATAACTCTTCTACCTACTATGAGCTGCTTTGATGTAGTTTTGGATTACCTTTACCTTTTCTATCTTTTCCTCCACCAGTTCTGGGCCGACAAGTTTTCTTTCACCAATGTCATCTCAAAAGGTTGGGGTGCGACATCTATTTCCGTATAACGCTTCATATGGTGCCATCTGAATACTTGAATGGAATCTATTGTTGTAGGAAAATTCTACCAGAGGTAAATATTGATCCCATGTACCCTAAATTTCTAGTGAGCAAGATATCAACATGTCTTCTCAGGTTGGAATTGTCTGTTCTGATTGTCCATCTGTTTGAGGGTGGTAGGCAGTGCCCAAACGAAGTTCACTATCCACAGCCTTCTAAAGACTCTTCTAGAATCATGAAGAAAAATGGGGATCATGATCAGAAATAATTGATAGGGATACTCCATGAAGTCTAACAACTTCATTAATATATAGCCTTGCTAGACGTTCAAGTGGTAAATCTTCCCTTATAGCAAGAAAATGTGATGACTTGGTAAGATGATCAATAATGACCCATATTGCATCGTTCTCTCTAGGAGTCTTTGGTAGTCCCATGACAAAGTCCATCGTGAGATTATCCCATTTCCACTCAGGTATGGGAAGAGGTTTCATGACCCCTCTTGGTTATTTCCTTTTAGCTTTTACATGTTGACAAACCATACATCTTGACACAAAATCCACAATCTCCCTATTCATGTTATCCCATAAAAAATGATCCTTCAAATCACTATACATTTTGGTGCTCCCAGTTTGTATTGAAAAATTATAACTATGAACATCATCCATCAATTCTCCTTTTAGATCAGGTATATCAGGAACACAAAGTCTCTTCCCAAATTTCAAAATTCCATCTTCATACATAAAGTCACACAATCTCCCACCATTCATACCTTTATTATTCTTTTTAAACTCTTCATCATCGGTCAGAGAACTCTTTATCCTTTCTAGTAAATATGGTTTGGAAACCATTTGAAAAAATATTGATGTTTCACCTTCTATGATGATTCCCATATCCATCTTTACTATATCCAGGAAAATAGGATCCCTCTCAACTCTAATTTTCTTAAAAACACCATGATCTGTTCTAATCGAGGCATTTGACACCTTATTTACCTTCCTTGGGTGGTAGTTTATTGTGCAATCATAATCCTTGAGTAGTTCAAGCCATCTCCATTGCCTCATGTTGAGTTATTTCTGTGTGAAAATATTCTTCAATATCTCGTGATCAGTATAAATCTCACATTTTTCACCATAGAGAAAATGACTCCATATCTTCAAAGAAAATATTATAGAAGCTAACTAAAGATCACGAGTATGATAGTTTTTATGATTCGTTTTCAGCTGTCGTGATGCATAGGCAATAAACCTATTGTTCTGCATAAGGACACAACCATGTCCTATCTTTGAAGAATCACTATAAATAACAAACCCATCATTCCTGATGGTAGAGTCAATATAGGAGCATTGAATAATCTTTTCTTCAATTCATTGAAACATTCTTCACACTCTTTTGTCCAACCAAATTTAACCCCTTTACACGTGAGCTTTGTTAATGGGTTAGCCAACTGGGAAAAATTCTGGAAAAAATGTTGATAATAATCTTCTAAACCTATAAAACTGCGTACCTCAGTTATACTCATCATGGATGACCATTCTTGGATTTCTCTTGTCTTAGAAGGATCAACAGAGATTCCATCCTTAGAGATAATATGGCCAGGAAAAGAAATCTCATGAAGCCATAATTCAAACATGCTAAACTTCCTATATAATTCATGTCTTCTAAGAGTCTTCAAGATAATGCGCAACTGATTTTCATGATCTTCGTAGATTTTTGATTATTCCAAGATATCAACAATAAATAATACTACAAAATCATCGAGATATTCCTTGAAAACTCTGTTCATTAGATCCATGAAAACATATGGTGCATTAGTCAGCCCAAAAAGCATTACTGTAAACTCGTAATGCCCGTACCTAGTTTGAAATGCTGTCTTTAGAATGTCTTCCTTATTCACACACAACTGATGATATCGAGATCGAAGGTCAATCTTTGAAAAGTATTGAGCTCCATGCAGTTGGTTAAATAAATCATCAATATGAGGCATGTGATACTTGTTCTTTATTGTTATAGCATTGATTTCTTTGTAGTGATATATAACCTCATAGATCCATCTTTTTTCTTAACAAAAATAACAGAGGCTCCCCATGTATAAACACTAGGGAGAATAAATCCCTTATTACTTAATTCCTCTAGTTGTTTCATTAGTTCCACTAATTCCACAGTTTCCATTCTATAAGGGGTCTTTGATATCGGCCTTGATCCAAGAATTAAATCAATGGAAAACTGAATTCCACGTTCTGGAGGATGTCCAGGTAAATCAGCTGGAAACACAATAACATACTATTCCACAATAGGTACATCCTCTATTTGAACATTCCTTTCCTCACACATAGTTATTTCATTTTCTTCCTCCCCAATAATTGAATTTAGTTGAGCTACTGGGGGTGGATCTATATAATAATTAGGTGGTGATGATTCTTCTCTAAAGATAAGGTGTTCCATATCATCATCATCATCAAAAATCATAACCCCCTTCTTCTTAGAATAAATATTCACATTTTAGTCCGAAATAAAATCCATACCCAGGATTATATAAAACTCAATCATAGGTATGACTATGAGATCAGAAGATAAAGAACATTTATGTGCTGTAACGGGAACTGATTCACAGAACTTTGTAGCAATAATACATCCCTTAGGAGTTTTAACTGACAACTTCCTTGTTAAATCAAATGGGGAATATCTATTTTTCTTTGCAAGCTGGGAAGATATGAAACAATGCGATGATCTAGAATCAAATAATGAATTTTCTAAACTTGAGGAAACCATTAAATTACCTTCCACCACGTCATTCAGAGCTTATACCTTAGCAGTAGTGATAACATAAGCTTGTCCTTGATCCCTTGGCCTTTTCTAAGGTAAGTTCCTCTGACGCTTAGGAAATTCATTTTCATAATGTACCATCTCCCTGCAGTTGTTGCATTGAACATCAGAAGCTTCTTTCTGCACATTCAATCACGAGCTTGGTGGCCTTTTGGACAACACTAGTAACAGAATCCCATTCCTTTCAAGAAATTACCGATGTGTTTCTTCCCACATTTACTTCAAGATGGATATTCAACTTTTCCCTTCTTCCCCATACTTCCATTTCTGGAGTGATCAGTAGATCTATTCTTCTCTTTCTTTTCTTTAAAGTCATAAGGCATAGAGAATTCTTTTTCTGTCTTGATGGCACATGAGACAATATCTTCGTATGACGAGAAGGATTGTTAGACTAATGCTCGACGAAGAAGTGGTTTTAACCCATAAAATAAACGATCAATCTTACTCCATGGGTTATGTATATAAGTTGCTGCATGCCTCGCTAGCCTTGTAAATTTATCCTCATAATTTGTGACATTCTCATCCTCCTTTTGTATCAGACTCAGAAATTGCCTTTCCATATCTGCTCGATGGTCATGAGGAAAGTATTTTTCTATGAAAATCTCTTTGAACTCCCTCCATTCAATATTTGAATATTCATCACCTTACTTCGTGTTTTGAATCAATGACCATCATTGATCAGCTTCTCCAGTGAGGTGGTAAACTACCATAACAACCTTTTCCATTTCGCTACTCCCCAAGGCGTGGAATATTTTCCCTAAAAAACTTATCCATTTCTCAACTACCAATGGATTTGTACTCCCATTTAGTTTTGGTGGTTTTTGGCTCATGAAGGGATCTAACATTGATCCTCCACATTGTGGATCAGGGTGCTCCATACAGTTAAGGCTATTATTCATAACCTGAGTTAGTTGTCCCATTATGGTGATTAGCTGATCAGTACTAGTTGTATCACCAGCTCCACTACAATTATCTTGAGTAGTAGGGAAATACATACATGGAGTGTGTGCATTGATACAGTTTCCATTCCTTCCACTAGGCGCCATTTCTAGAAAATGGCATAAACTAGATCAGTTTATGAGTCATAATACATAATTCCAAACTTGTAAAACACTTTACATAAATTGAACAGTTTATGGATATAATCCATAATAATAAAAATGTTTTCATTGAAGTGTTATATACTCCTAAACCCTTCATAATGGTTTGTAATGAAAATGAGAATTGTCCTAAGAATATCCCCCGGGTGTTTTGTAACCAAGAATCCAGCAAGGTCCATTGTCGTGCACCAGTTCCCGTTCGAGTATAGATCAAAGCGGTGTTTTTAGGTTTTACCCCTTGGTAAATCTGTGCAAGATCCACCTCTACCTACTCGTATCTAGATAGGGACTTATTTCTCAGAAAACTCATGAAATCACTACAATACCAAAATTTTAGGAAGTTCTTGTATACTAATCCTCAAAGTCTATATTAGGGATATGTGCTCTAATTAGAGTTTATCTAAATCTAGCTTCCAAGGTTTTTACTAAACATCCTATGATACCAACTGTAACTCCCTGAACCCAGTTACCCAGAGTTGGTGGATTATTACATAACATTGGCATGATCACAAAATATCATGTCTTGAATGACCGATTAGTTTTGTAGCCTTGGAAACAATAGATATATTCATTAGTCTTACATTACATCATAAAGTAAAAAAACTAAAACAATATCTTGTCTTTATTTCCCATTATACTATCCCTTCAGGTTATTCATAAAATACTTCTTCATATCCTGGGAAAAAATAAAACATTGATAGGGGTGAGCTCAGATGCTTAGTAAGGATAACAATATAGGGGGAACATTCATAAATATACATAATCATTTAAGGAGATGTATAACTAAAAAATCCTTTTAAACTTGAACTTCAAAATAACATGGAAAAGGTAAAATGAAATAATGCCATTTACTTATTCACATGGATATTCAACTAGTCGAATAATCACATGCAATATCAATAACCACTTTCATAATGATGGAATTCATAATTCCATAGTATCATAACCACATAGTCATGGCCTTGTGCCAAGACTACAAATAATATTTTTCCAAGGTGTTGTGCGAAGACACTAGTTTGTCTCATGAGACCTACCGATGCATTGAAGAGCTATAGCGGTCTCCACCATTCACATATTAAGTCCAATGCATTCCTCATATGAACAGGTTTAAACATAATATAAACATTCGTATTAAAACTAGATTATGAAATGTCAATACATTCTCCATAAACCATGAATGGTATAAAAATAAAACATCCATAGAAAAAAAATCAAAAAACCATCAATACTAAATGGAAGTTTTGTATCATAACAAATCAACTTCAAATAATCTTAAAATCCATTAAAGGATGTTGAGATAGATGCAATCAAAACTATTTGAGATAAATACCTCATTTTTTGAAATATTTAAAAGGAACATAATTATAAAATAAAACATTTACTTTCAAAATATTCTTATAAGATTTTAAGGGAAGCTTCGACAATTTTATAACAGCGTAAAATAGACACACCCACCATATAAGTTAAAAAACAATTCTTTCCTTAATTCTGTTGAAAAGGTTAAAAAAGACCTTATTTGGAAAATGATGGAAATATTACTTTATAAACATCTTATAAAAAGTCAAACAAGGGTATAAATGAATTTATCCCATAGTCAATAAAATATTAAAAATGTTTTGAAATGCATTTCTATTAAACATGAATTTGGATGATAAAGAGGTCCCAATAGATAATTACGTATAAGCAACCTCGGATAATGGAGAGATTGTGAGATAAACACTTACCGTGTACTTTTATTTGGTTTATGTTAGGTTAAAATCTTGTATAATGGTGAAATAATTGTAATTAAATTATACACGAATCATATAAATTAATATTATATCATATATGATCTTGTAACATTTTTTTGTTAGTAATATTTTTGTATTATCGTTGTTTCGGGTGTTAACTGATTCGTTTTTCTTTATATGCTTTGTTACGTAAGACTTGTTTGTTATGGATAGGTTATATCTTATTCATATCTAGAATGATATTAAGTCTTTAAAAATTATTTTTAACCATCAAATAAAAATTATTCTTGAATGGATACGATGGGGAATGAATCTCATAGTGTTCGCGGAGAAGGTAGTCCGTACATATGCATGAGCGAAAATATCATTCTTTTGATATTAAAATAATATATAATTGGGTGCTGTATCATATATAAAGAATAATTATCGTTTTATATTTATTAGTTACATGAATTACAAATCATTATTATACCCATCCAAATAATAAGGTATTTAATAACAATTACACAACGACATGGAGACGGTATGCCGTACGTATGAACGTATGGTGACATGTCATTCAAGATATGGATAGAATAATGAATATGGTTGTACCATATTTATAATAACATCACATTATATAGGATATACTGGAGATATTATTTTATAGTTGAAATAAAAATGAAAGATGAATTTTATGAAGAAAGGAACTTGAAAGAGGGTGGTGAAAACATTACCTTTTCTTCGGGTTCTTCTTTTTGATTGGATCAAAAGGGCTCCATAGGTTGGATTTATGATCAAACTAAGGACTCTAGGTTGAAGTGAGTGAAGTTGAGAGAATATTTGGGAAGGGTTTGTCTGATTCAAACGGCTTTGAAGTTGTGAATTAGAGAGAAGGGAGAGTGCCCTTTTATAAGAGGGGTGAGGGGCACCTTTGGAAAAGCTAGAAATATATTATTTATAATAAATTCATATTCGGTATATAATGGCTCCAAAGTAAATTATTTAAAGGTTAATGTGGGGATGTGTCTAACTCATTTCAACTAATAGATTTTAGATAGGTTTGTGTCACAATATTAACCTTATCATTTATATTTAACTCTTAGTTAAATAGTTTGACATTTACCATGTCTCTTTGTATTTTTCTATTATATAGTTAATAAAATTACTATATACCTCCAAGATACCACCAAGTGTTCCTTTAATGATATACCTATCATTATATATTTCCTTTGGCCAAACCTTAGATTTTTAGGAATAGAATATCAATTTATAATATATTATTTGTTTTAAAAACACTTTTATGTCAATTTTGACATTATTGGGTATTTTGTTTTTGATAATTTCATAATAGCATAATTACTTCGAAATAATTTATATAACCAATAATAATATGTCATACTAACCTATAAAATTATTTTAATGCATAAAAAGTCTCAAATTACATTTATTTTTATATTTATAATATCAATTATCTTATTATTTCATTAATTAGGTAATTACTGAATCACCATTGTGCCATTAATAAATTAAATTATTTAATGTATAAAAATAATATAAAATTTACAATTATGTAGGAAATAATTTTATCTATCTAATTAATATTTATAATCAAATTTATCTTTTGTATTACCCTATATTAAATTTTTTTATTAATTAATCTTTGATTTTAACTCTTTTAAATCTTCTTTGAATTAAATAATAATAAATATCCTAATCAAATCCAAGTGGACCTAAATGATAATATTTTATTCCAAAGGTTGTATTTGGTATAGATACACTTGTAAAATAGAATTATAACATGTGTTTGGGTAACATTAATATCATTTTTACCCTTAATTACCCTATTTTCTTTTAACTATGGTAAATAAAAGTAAAAAAGTTACTATTTACCAAAAATATTTTTGTCTTATTGAACCAAATTTTACTCCTTGATATTAACCGTGTCTCTCATATTTTTTTAATTTCACTCAAAGAAGCCGTAAAATTATGTTTTACGTGAATTTCAAAATTCACCTAGGAGGTGGGTAAAAGATAGTGAAATGTTCAATAAATCTTTTATATATCTAAAATTATTCTAAACTAACTCCAATGAAATAAATTGAACTTATATAGGTATTATGTATCTATTTTGACCTTAATTAAATTTAAATAAAATAAATAATTATTTAAATAAAAATTCGTTTATAAACTATAACTCAGTGTTTTTGCACTATTCATCAAAAAATTGAAATTTTTTAGAAAAATACAAAAAATATACCCTAGGATAATTTCGATATTATGGATCCAAATATGTAGTCCATTTTGAATCATAAAATTTATAAAATTTCAAAATGTGGGTATTACTATTCATAACTGCTAGTATGATTGGTTGTGGTGTGTGTTAGATCTCGATGTTGGGTACAAGACACGGTACTATATTATTCAAAGAGAGGCGTACCGTGGAAGCTTGAGGTGTTACATAACAAATATCTTCTTCAGCTCTAGGAATCTTTCCTCACAATCCATTTTCCAGATGAACATAACCAATTTTAAAGTTAACCATGTTTGTGGATTGGAATGTTGTGAAACATTTTTCACAAACCTCCTATAGTATGGTGATAATCCAAGGAAATGATGAATATTAGTTACTATTATAGGGTGAGGACACTCCACTTAAACAGTTTTTTATAGGATCAATTGATATTCATTCACTAGATACAATGTTCACTAAGAAAAAAATGTGCTATAATCCAAACTCACACTTTCTAAACGTTCCAAATAACCTATCCCCCTCATAGTTTTCAATATAACACTTATATGATCTTCATGATCTTCATTAATATTGGAATACATCATAATATCATCAATAAAAACTACCACATAGTTTTAAAGGTAGTATTTAAAAACTCTATTCATCAAATCCATAAAAATACCAGGTGCATTAGTTAATATGAAGGGCATAAATACAAACTCATAATGACCATATCTTGATTGAATGGTTTCCATTGGAATATATTCATTTTTCACCCTCAATTAATGATAAATAGATCCAAGATAAATATTATATAATAACTATGCCCCATGAATCTAGTCAAACAAATCATCACTTCTTGGAAGATGGTCTTTTTTCTTCACTGTGATCTCATTCTATTCTCTATAATCAATACATAGCTGCATTGATACATCCATCTTATTTAAAAAAAGATTACGTGCTCCCCATGAAGACACACCTGTCTAGAGAATCCAGTTCTCTAAACGATATTGTAGTTGCTTATTTAGTGTATCCAACTCCACAATCACCATTCTATGTGGTGTTTTTGAAATTGGCTTGGATCTCGGGATAAGATCAATGGATAACTCAATATATCTTTCTGGAGTAGGTCTAAGTAACTCCGTAGGAAATATGTTAATTTATTCTTGAATTATGGGGACATTATCAATCATTGTATTCTAATTTCCTTATTCTTGTTCACCGATCAA
The DNA here is from genome assembly GCA_963277665.1 of Viscum album. Classification (NCBI taxonomy): domain Eukaryota; kingdom Viridiplantae; phylum Streptophyta; class Magnoliopsida; order Santalales; family Viscaceae; genus Viscum; species Viscum album. The sequence continues at coordinate 1,102,433,860 of OY728155.1, read as the reverse complement.
CTCCATAAATAAGGCTATAATAGGTGCTTCTTGACAATGATCAGGTCAAGATATCTATCCTTGGAAGGTATTTGTAGGTCTTCAATTCAGAAATATTGATATTTCTTTACTTATGCATTTTATTTTTGAATTATACATTGAGAGCCTATCCATCCCCAGTATAATGTCGAATTCCATCATGGGAATGACTATATGATTTTGAATAATATTATGCTCTCTAAAGTAAATAATGTAGTTTCTAAACACTATTGATTCTTGGATAATACCTCCAGTGGTCTTGACTAATAACTCTACTTTTAGAGGTTTAGTAATTGATTAAATATTCTACGCTTACTTAGAGGAAATAATGGAATACATATAACCATAATTAAAAAATTAATTTCTAGATTTGGGAGAATAAAAAGAGTACCTGCCACCACATCATTTTGATATTCAATTTCAGTTATCACGATAGAAAAATTAGAACCTTTCACTCATTGCCTAAACTGAGGCTAATGGTGATTCTATTACAGTACCCTTAGATTCAGATGCTAATTGGAAAAGTGTCAATGTTGTCCACACATGAACAATTGGACTTCAGGTAGGGCCCGAACAATCATCCCTATGTTTTTAGTTTTGGGAAGTTTAGACTACACCTCACTAAAACAATTCTGATCGACATTTCCATCTCTTCCACACTTGTAACACTTCTCGCTCACAAGCAGGTAGTTCCCTAAATTATTCTTCTAACATTTATTACACATGGGCAGTTTTACATTCTTTCCAACTCTTCACTGATCAAATCTCCTCCCCAATATTGTCTCCTTTGATATCTTCTTGTCATTGGAATAATGGGACATTAGATCACACTAAACTACAGTTCGACTTTCATAGCACTTATTACAATTTCCTCATAGCTATCATAGTCTTCGTTGGTTAAATTCTTTCATAGATGAGGTCTTAGTTGACTGAAGAATCTATCAACCTTACCATTAGGACCAATGATAAATATATACATGTAACATGAAACCCTTGTGATATTCATCTCATATCTTACCATATATTTGGTACCCTTCTACTTCAGGTCAAGAAATTCCTTCTAAATTTTCTTTCTCATCGAATGAGGGAAATACTTATCGAAGAAGATGCCTCTGAACACTTCCAAATCCATAGCTTCAATCTCCCCTATTGACCTCATGTTTTAAATAATCTCCCACCACTGATCAGATTCTCCATCTATGTTGTAAACAACCATGGTGACTTTCTCTTATTCAAAACTACAAACTGTAGAAAAGATCTTTTCAATAGTTTATATCCACTATTCTGCAATCAATGGGTCGGAAGATACACTAACATTGTTGGTCATTGACGCATAATGGACTCAAAAGAATTTTGTTCCCTTATTGGGGAGATCATTATCTCAGTTTGATTCAAGTTATTTTCCAAAACTTGAGTCATTTGATTAAAAATTCTCATTAAAGATTCCATTACAGCTTCCATCAGAGGACCGTCGGCAGTTGGTATATTTGGGTCACAATTTGCATGGTTCCTCCTATTTCCCTCCATTTTCTAATAGAAGATAACATTTTTGAAAAAATTGTTTCGTTTGAAAATATTATAATTCTAATGGATTTTTATGTCTTAAAAAATCATGCTTAAACACTTTATTCAATATCAGCAATTACATTTTCTATAAATCCTTTATAATGATTCATATAAATCTTGTGATTACCCAAACATGTCCCCCGGAAGTGTCAAATCAGGTGCGTAGAAAGGCCCGTTATCATGCACCGGTTCTCATTAGAGTATATCTCAAACTGGTGTTTTCTGATTTTATCCCTAGATACATCTATGCCAGAGCCACATTAGTTTATTCGTATCCAGGAAAAGAATTATTTTTTTGGAAACCACTTACATAATATTTCAACAAAATACCAGTATGTTTTCCTATATTTAAACTATTCTATATGATTCATCCTAATGTTTCTATATCATATTTTCTAAAAATAACTAAACTATACTCTAATAACAACTATGGAATCCTTCATTTTATTATATTACTTTTCAATACATTTTACAAAAAGTGGATCTTTAATGTTTAATGTCTTGGAAATATGGTACATAATATGTGATAAATTAAAAATGTATTTTAATCAAATTATAAATATTAATTATAAGTTAATAATAATAATAATTATTAAATCTTATAACATGGGGAAATACATCAAAATAAAAGGGGTGAGAAGAAAGCCCATTAAGGGTAATCAATGGAAACAAGTTACATGTGAACTTGAGAAATATAAATAAGAACAATATAAATATCGTAAAATCATGATAAATAATCATATCATAAAAATAAAATCATGAAAATAACTTGAAAATTTTTCTACAACAATTGATTTAGATATTCATAAGCATATCACCATGGTACATCCGAAAGGTGTCGTAAAAATTACCTAGGTTATTCAGCACGATATCGTAAAACTTGTCATCTATAGAGATTAATTTCATTACCAAATAGATTGGAGAGATATCAGGGTACACCCTCAATAAGTATTTATTTTCATGTGATACCAATAGATCATAATAAAAACATTCATTAATATCACAAAAAGAATAAATAAGATGGGTATCATATTAAAATCGTAGTGTTTTAAAAAGTTCTTAAAACATGATCATTATGTCACTTATAACCCATGGAAATGGATTCAGGGTTTTATGTATGTCAATAACAGAGTTCAATATATATTTTTTATTCCATGATAAATACCCCTTGAAATAATAGTGCATTGTGTATTCACATCAAGAAAATAAATGAATATCATGAGAAAAAGAGGGAGATTTTGAGACAAAAATTTTACTACATAACTAGTATGAAACATGGTTTTATTAAACATTAGAAAGATAGGGGAAAAGGGTAACCCATTCATAAAAGTCTAATAATAAAGTAGAGGGACATAATAAAATGAAAATAAGCACATGGTATAAATTTTTTAAATACATACCATAAAAAAGAGAACTTGAAAGGAAAAGAGAAGTTGAGAATTCTCTTACCTTGAAGAGTAACATTATTAAACTCTATTATCAAGACCATGGGGGATTGAGGACACCTTGAGAGGACTCTTCAAAAGGTACTAATATCATATATTCTAGTGTAATGATCTTTTGATGAAACAAATCGAAGGAATTGGTGGGTATTTATAGAAAAATTGATGGAGTTTTTATTAATTTTAATGGACACCTCATTAGAGGTATTTGCAAAACCCTGGGCTTGACCATGGTATTTTCCCATGGTTTTCACCACATGGTACACCTCATATCATATTTTCATCCCCAAGATTCTACAAACATCTTATCTTACACATTAGATCATTTTGACATGGTTATGATGTCATTAATCATACCGAAAACTCAAAACGGTGTTATTAATATTCATAAAAAAATAAACTATTTCAGAGAAATCCCAAAATATCACCCTAACCATTTTTCAATTTGTAGAATTAAAAAAGAACTCTATTTTATAAAATATAATTTTATTATAAATTAAATTAAATGAATAAAATACAAATTCTTAACAAATAATTATAAAACATTTATTTACTTGTACATCTAGATAATTATATCACATTACCATTTAAGAAACCAAAATTATATTTATACTTCCTTAGGTGAGGTTACTATTCCATTTGTCATTTTACTATTCGTAAGGGTAATAATAAGATTCTAATGTTACTATTCTATAAAAATTAAATTGATCTTATCATATTCTAATTATCTTATTGAAGGTATCCTTGTATGTCAAATTTTGGAAAATAATTTCATTGATGATATTATTTATTAATTTCTTAAAAAATATTTTTTTATTATTAATCAAATTTTATTCATTAGAAAAATAATATTCATCAAAAAATTGTAATTTCTTTGAAAACTACTAAAAATTCACCATAGATTATTTTTGACATTTGAAATTCAAAATTGAAGTTTATTTTACCATAATAATTATCTAAATATGAAAAATATCTTATAAGTACAATTTTCACTTTTAAATCAAATTATCAAATTTTTTTCAATTAAACATATTTGTTATTATGAAAATCTATTCTTAAAATGGGTATGAAGAAAGAACACTTTTATTTCTAGAAAGATATTACAAAAATTATCTAAGGACTCATTGCATAACCCCTTATAATAAATAAAGAGGACATAAGGTTAAGGTGTGTGATAGTGATAGATTCTTGGGGATGTTTAGATAATATCGTCCGAGTTGTAATCTCCACTAAATTGAAATTCTTCTATAAGGGATTTTGTTCATGCTTACCAGGATGAAGCTATTCTTGGGAATGGTCCAAAGGAAAGCTCTACGACACTACCTCTTCCCCAAGATACAAAAAATGGGCTTTGTAAGGAATGATTTTACCTACATAGGTCATCAACTACTATTAATATATTAATTATCCATTATCAGTTATATTTATAAACAATAATTATAACGTTACAAATTATTATGGTTTTTAATGGCCATATAACATTCAGAAAATGATGGTTACATTTCAATTATTCATATATATTATTATTGATTATGACATAGAAAAAATTAAATTTTTAGGAATAAAAATACTATTCAAAAATTTTGGGTCATTACATTTCCACCATATGAAATGTGAAAACATCACTTTTTCGTACGTACGGCTTACTGTCTTCACTTAGTGTTGTAATTCATTTTTAATCACAACATTATACGAAAATTTATAAAGATGTAAATAAGGAATATTATATATATATATGATATAATAATTACTTTTTAAATTTTAATTATTCCTCACCCTTCTTTTCTTTTTTCTATTGAAAGGTTAAAAAATCGTCTATTTATTAGTACGCCCTACCATCTCCAAGAATTGTGTAATTCATTTTTCTATCTGAATATTTTTTGGATGACTATAAATATATATATTGAATATATACTATATTTATACCAGAATTAATATTCTATAGATGATGGGCCTATATCATATTTATTAGAACCAGTTCTTACATGACAAAATGTGCATGGGAAAATTGGTCCATTAACACCTAAAACAGGAGTAATAATGAAATATTAATAATAAATGGGTGATAAGATGATATAAAAAGGTAATATATGATATAAAGTTTTTGGTATATATTAATAACATTTTTAATACCATTATGTTTGATGTTCAAATACATTTTAATGAAGATGAACCGTTGGTAAGTGTATCACGTCTCACATTTAGTTTTGTGAGATATATTCAATATTCACACCTTATTTATTTTATGAGTTTTATATGCTACCCCTTTTATAAATTATATTATTAATATCTTTTAATTTAGGGTATTTAATATTTCCTAGGATTAAGATTCATAATAAACCCAAGTAGTAGGTTTTCATTTCCCAATTTTATCATTGTTTGGGATTGTTTATTTTTAAATCTGAACCATGGAATATTTCTCTTCCTTGAAAATGATTTCTAATTTTTTTTCCAAAATGTTTTGATTATTATTAAAATAATATTTAAAGTAATATTTTACTTATTTTAATTTAAAAAAGGAAAAGTAATCTCCCCATTATTTTTCAATCATGGTATTTTTTTATTTTTCATACAAATGTGTGAAAGGGATTTTTTTAAGTTATATAGAATGAAAGGAATTTTCCACTTTAATAACGCATTAATGGTTTTTAATGTATTTTAATCTATGAAAATATAATTTATTAAATATTATATTTTGGATGTACTCTAAGGATCTTATTCATCATTTTCTCTAGGTGGTTTATAATCTGTTTGACTGTGGATTGTATTGATATTTTATGTGACTAGTTCTTCTAATATAGGAAATTATTGATTTTGTTAAGCAATCATGATTTGGTTTTATTATTCATCCATTCTAGGAATTCCATGGACTTAGTAAGTGAATTTTAGGGCTGACTATTTACCCTAGTTTCTCTAATATGTCTCATGAGACAAACTAGATTGTTTATTGGCTGAGGCCATACCCATTTATATAATATTAATTGGAATGAAGTCTTGATATTATGGTTTTGATGTCTGGCAGTATGAATTCCATTTCTATGACATTAGTAAAAAATTTCATGTGATAATCCAATTAGTTAGAATATTATTGGAAAATATTCATGCTCATGTGAGTACGTATATGTAATTAGTTTATCAGTATTGAATTTTTCTATAATATATTCATGATATTTATTAAATGACATGTTTTTCAGTTATTTTCCTATCCAAATTGTTTATTATTACGTACGAATGACACATTACTCTATAAAATTACCCGCTATTGAAGTTATAACTCACCCCTTTATTATGTTCTCTTTCCATAGGTTTCTACAAAGTGTATTAGGGTTTATATGAAGGGATATGTTAAATGGAATAACAATGTACTAAACAAATATACTATTTTGTGTAGTGTGTTTTCAATTTTAATATTAATTAATGTTTGTATATAGTTTACCAAGACTAATAAACTATTTATTCCTTAGATATGTGATTCCATGTATCTTGTGCCAATTTAATAAAGTGACCACTAACTGTAGTCTATTAGATTTGGGTTATTTATAGATCTAATTATAGGATGTTTAGTAGAAAACATGTGAAGTTTATTTAAGAAAAAATGGATTATAAAATGAAACCATATGATATAATTTTGAAATATTCCCTGATAAACCAAGTTGCAAATATAGAGATTAGTTATTTATGTTAAGTCTTTACCCAGTTTAGATATAACATATTATATTTTTTGTATATTAAGTTCTAATATAGTGTACTTCTTTTTTTAGAAATTCTTCCTAACATAATTATGCTAATACATATCAATGCATGTGATCTATGTAGAGATTTAAATCTTTGTTATGAAAATGAAGTTGTAGTTAGGTATACAACTAGAGTTGGAGTTGTAGGTGGAGTTGAAAAATTATAACTATACTGGGAAATTAACTGGGGTTATGAGAAATAACATTTCCCATATGGAATTACCCAATGATTCAAAACATTGTTTATTAATGTTTCATTATTTTATGGATACAAAACTCCATCATTAATTGAAAATATGATTCCATTTCAAGATGATAAATGGATAATTACATAAATAAAAGATTCTATCTTTTGAAGTAATGTAAGGGAGAATGTTTTCATGGATGTTTATCATCTCTTTGGGTATGAATATAAATAGTGGATATTGATTCAAAACACCAATGTTGAAAAGAAATAGAATGAATGGAATGGATGGATTTTAAAGAAATTGTATTGGGAAAATATTTTTATTCAGGAATATAATAATATATGGAGTCAAAATTCTTTAGTTTGTGGTAATAGAAATAAGACAAGTATAGAAATTAAGATAACATTATAATGTTAGTTAATATTTCTATGAACTATTTATGTTATCCAAAGAGTACGATGATCCATTTATTTGATGGGATTCAACCAATCATTCGAAGGAAACCCATATCCCAATCATTCTAATAATATGAGAATATAGTATCTTGTGTTATAAACACGTTGAAGGAATTCTGTAATTTGTGTGGTTCCGAGGTAAAGCAAGAGAAGAAGAGGACGAATGGAAAAAACTGGATAAGGGGAAGAAATTATAGGTGGATTTTATAACATGAAATAATTGTTAAAATAAACATGCTAGTAGATACTTGAAATGGAATAAGAGTTTTCTATGTTTTTAAAGTGACTAGATAGTTGGCTATTGATTGTAATGGAAAAAGTATCTGTAAATATGAAATCCTATAACTATAATTTTATGAGGAACAACACAAATGAATGTGAAAAGCTTCAAGGGAATATAACTCAGAATATGCAAATGGAACAAGGAAAATTTTATTCTAATACTACATTTGATGTAGAGTGATTAATGTACTTTTGTTTTTAGATTGAAGAATTATGTTATAGGAATATTTTATCAATGATATTCAGGTTATTAAATTTTTTAAATATATAAATATTTTACTACAATAGTTTTTATTTTAGAAATTTAATGTATATATTGAATGATATCAATATCTATGAAAAATTGATTGGTGTTAAGATATTATTTGGGAAGAATACATGAAAATGGGAATGAAAATCCTAATATGTTCCTGATATTGATATGGAAGTAAAAGGGATAGTATTTTTGATCTTGAAAATAGTTAGTGATTTAATTTATAAGGGATTTTAATTCATTTATGTATTAATGTAATATATTGGATAAGCTGATATTTTATTATTTTAATTATGTATATTTTCATTAATATTTTATGGTGATCACCAAGTTTTAGGTAAAACTATGATCATGGATTTTACATGTGAAATTATGTTTTACTTTATAGGGGATTCATGAGATGTTGATAATTGAAATTTAGTGACCATGTTCCTAATTTTTTTAAAATTTGGTTAGGAATATTTTATATGATCCTTAAGATTGATAAATTATGGAATAGATTAAACTGAACTTTGGATGTTATTTTTTGCAGTTAAATTAGGATTTATCATATTCGATCACATGTGATAATAATTATGGAACTCAAAAATATTTTGAGGCCAAAATAATGAATTATGTTTATTTTGATTCATTAAATGTTCTTCAGGAATGAAATATTTATCTCAAAATCCACTTCGTAATGTATGAGATGGAGTGGATTTAAATCAAATTATAACCAAATGATGATATAATTATTATTACATAGAGTGAATCAAGAAATTTTATTTTTTCAAGTGCTTTATATAGATAGTAAAATAATACCTCATCTTTTAAAAAATGACCTTAAAATTTAAATATTCTTCATTTACATACCTTATCAAGAAATCGATTGAAATTTTTATACATGATAGATTAATGATTTTGTGATAGTCAAATATCTCATGACCATGTTCTATATCACTCTATATTAATCCTTGGGTGTTATTCTTCACTTCCAGGTAATTATTTTCACATTCCACCAAAAATATTTTATTATGAAACCTAGTTTTATGATGACCTTTTTTTTTCTATATACTTATTTTTAATAGAATGTTTTATTAACCCTCGTTATGATATTGGCTTTATACCAATGAATTTTTAAATTTCATATGCATAATTTCTAAGATCAAGTTCAAATTAAGAAGATGAATATTATTAAAAGAGGGAGAATGTGACAATCTGTTATTTAGTATTATGTATATTTTTAAAAAATTAAAACTATTTGATATATTTAGGAGTACACAACCCTATGATTTTAAAATAACCATTCATTCGATAGCATATACGACACGCAATATCGAGCTTCAATGAACCGTGATGTATTATTTGAAAATTACCATAATAATGTAACTACTAGATTAGAGGGTGTCAATAGTATTATTTATTTTTGATATATATATATATATATAATTGACCTACCCAGTGAAAATTTATTGATTAATACCTTTCAAATATGTACTCAATTGTTTAATAAAGATATTTTCTTCTTTAGAAATATGTTTTCATCAAAAATTATTTTCATTGAGAATGTATAGTTATTAAATTATGGAATATAAATAAACATTATCTAATATAAATTACATAATTTTTGGAATAATAATATCAAAATTATCTTAGTGTTATTTTTTTTGAATTCTTAATAAAGATTTATTTTCCAGTGAATATTGGAATTACCAGTTTTTATTTCAAGTAGTAATTTTTAACAATTTAAAAAGTTAATTTTTTTTTCTAAAATGGTTTGAAAGTAAAAAATAGTTTTATTATCTTATTAATAATCCAACTATGTTCATTTTAATTAATTTCATTATTGAATTTGGAATAAAAGAATTATTATACATTAAAATTTTATTTTTCTAAAAACGGGTTTTTGTTGAGTTTTTCGGTATTATTTTAAATGGAATTTTACCAATTATGTGTTTTTAATTGTAAAAAATAGATTTTTTATTTTTATTTCGGATTTATAAATTTTTAAATAGGTACCATTTATTTTTGGTCTATATGAATAATAATCCTTGTAATTTTATTACTGTGATAAGGGGTAAGTCGGCTTATTAATGTTAAAAATAAACTATTTTGAACTAGGAAATGGCCCTAAAACTTGTGTTAATATTATTTTATGGGCCCAAATCATCCATAATAATCCATTATTCGGTTAAATGGGTTTTTATGGAAATTTTGGATGTGATTATGACCATATTAGTATCTTATTTATAGAAAAGACAGTGATTTCACACTCTTATTTCTAATAATTATAATACTTTTAATATGGGGTTATATAGAATATATTTTTGACCATAAATAGTATTTTTAAATATAATATTTATATATTAATCAGGGTAATTTTTCATAATTTTTATTGAATAAATAATTACCTTAAATGTTTACACAACACAGACGCAGTAGTTATTCAATTAATGGAAAAATCAAATATATTAAATTTAAAATATTAAAAGAAATATAATTTGAGGTAAATAATGTAACAAAAAATTTATATATTAAAATGAAATGATAGGTATATAATTAAATATATTTCTCTGAATTATAATTATTTTCTTGTTATTATTAATTTCAATGTAATGAATAGTTCTACAAATTAAAAATATTGAAATTTTTTAATAAATAACATTTTAATACGTTATATAAAATTCAAAAAAAGTTTAGATTCATTAAAATTGTAAGGATATGTTTTAATAAATCTTTAATGTTACATTTATGGGTCTTTTAACAGTTTATAGTGACATTATTGATCCATAGAGAGTATAAAATATTAGTAGTATGATAATTGTAAAAAGGGATAATTAGACATTAAAATAAAAATGTAATGGTAAATCATGATATAAACATGTAAAAAATATTATATTAAGTGGTTATATATACCCCTCCTCATCATATAATTGAAAAACTATGTTTGGATTCATTTTGAATTGAATGTTAATTTATTTAATTATTTGAGAAATTCTAAAGATACCCCTCACTTCAATTATAATGGGGAACCTCGTTCATATCATATTTACATCAAATTGATCAATCTAGATCTAAAAAAACCTAAAAATTCCCCCTATAAAAATCTAATACATGTTCATGATGTTTTCCCAATGAGAATAGAAAACGTAGGTCCCTCAAGAAGATATCTAAAGGGATTCCACCAAAGAAGAGGTAATCGTCTTCATAGACTACTTAAATATTATTTCTTCTTCAACATCATATTTGTCTATTATTTAAAAAATAAATTAATAAATAAAATATCATAAATATACCTATATCTTATTATTATTATCAAAAAATCATATTCTATTTATTTTCCTTCATTGAAAATGTGAAAACATCTCTTGTGCGTACGCACAACATACAATCACCCCATAATAGTGTCGAATTTTTTCCATCACCACATTACATGGATGGTTATAAAGATATTAAAAATGAATATATAAAATATATATGACATAATAATGATTCATTAATGGTTAATTACTATTGAAATTCCTTTTTTCCAACCAACAAAAAATGAAAATAACATCCATGCGTACGTACGACCTACAGTCTCTACGAATGGTGTTATTCATTTTTTCTATCTCTATTTTTTTGGAAGGAAATAAGATTTTAAATATTAAATCAAAATGTTATTTATTCCATGAATTATATAATTTATATATAATAACTATATCTTATTCATAAGATTCAACATAGACATGATAAAACATGCGTGGGAAATGAGATAGTTAACACCTGAAACAACGGTAATGGTGAAATATTATTAATAAACATGTGGTAATATTATATAAGATGATGTTATATGATATTATATTTTGGTAATAAATTAAAAAATTATAAAAACATTACATATGAGTTTCTAACACATTTAATGTTATTTGAACTTGATGTAAGGGTTTTTTTGTCTCACTTTTACTTTTATGAGAAATATTTCATATTCACCACTTATTTCATTTATGTGGTGTATATGATTACCATTTTATATATTATATCATGAATTTATTTTAATTATTGGTATTTATTGTTTCATCTATAGTTATTTATTTCATGGGATTTAAAATTAAAAATAAAACCAAGTGTTAATAGTTTATTTTACAATTCTATCAATATTTGGGATAATTTATTTTTAACTCTCAACTAAGTAAATTTTCTATTACATTTCCTTGATATGTGAAGAAAATACAAAATGTTTTTAATATTTCACAATGATATCATAAATTCACTTTCACCCATGTTTTAATTTTTGTTTAAAAAATTCTGAGGAATCTTCCTATCATTTTCCGAATAAGGACATTTTTTATTTTTCTTACAAAACTGTAGAAGGAATGTTTTTTTACTTATTTGACATGAAGGGAATTTTAGAACATAATGATTCATAAAATCCATGAGTTATGATTTTCATGTTAATAAGTTTATCTTCAGATAAAATTATTTATTTATTATGTGCATAGTTTTTGAATTTTAGAACTTATTTTCATAATAAAAAATTTGTTTTTTAAATGAAATATTCCAATATATTATTTATGAATATTCTTCTTTGTAAAAATCCTTTGTTTAATATTGTGTTTAATATGTACTATAATGATACCACTAATAATATATCTTTGGGTGGTTTAGGATTAGTTTTATTGGGGAATTTATTTATATTATGTACGACTAGTTCTTCCCATAAAGATAGTTGTTGTTTTTATTAAGGAATATTGATTCATTTGTATTATTTATTCATATGACGAATGAATTTGACAAAGAAAGTGATGGGTAAGGCTCACTATATCATCTGGATTCATTGAAAGGTCTCATGAGACAAACTAACATAGATGTTGATTATGAAATTACTATTTTATATATAATGTCTTGGCACAAGCCCTTAACATTATTTCTATGATGTTTAGAATTATTCATTACCTCAATAAGGATTAGTTTTTAATTTCCACGTTATTATTTTATTAGTCAGAATATCCATGAAAAATATACTAGATAATGTGATTACATATTTATAATTATTTTATCATTAATTATTCTTATCATAATATGTTCAAGAAAATGATTAAGTGACATCTGTTTCAGTTAATTTGCATGAAATATTATTTTTTATTACATATTCATGATATCCCCCACTATAAAAATACCCGCAACGAGTGTTATATATCATCCCATTGTTATGTCTACATTCTCTAGGATTTCAAAACGTATATTATGATTGATATATAGGGATATTATAAAGTAAATAACGGGGAACTAAAATATTATACTATGTTGAATTGTATGTTCTCGATTGTAATGTAAAATTGTAGTACATACCTAATTTACCAATACTAATAAACTACTTGTTCCTTTGAGATGTGATTCATTATATATAGTGAAAATTTAATAAATTAACCACTGACTCTAGGCCATAGGATTTGTCGTCTTTATAGATTGCCTTGTCAAAATCAATTCATTTTGCTAGCGAGTGGCCATTATTCGCAAGTATCAACTTATTTATCATCACCCTTATTTTTGTATTCAATATTTTATTAGATAAACACTATGTTCTGATATCATTATTATTATTTATCCTAGGATCCAACTCCCTTATATCATTCTTCACAATAATTCCTAACTCTTTATTTATATCCTCAATCCAATCTTGATAATGAAATTATTTTTTGTATATATTTCATCAGCATAAAAATAAAATGACGTATATGTTTCTATACTTAGACCCAGACATTACTTTTAAAATTTTAATGATTTTGAAATGAAATCCTCTTGAATTTGGGGGATAAAAATGTTAGATTCATTCATATATAATTTTTCAAAACTTCTACAAGTTTCAATATTTCACGTAAATAATATAAGGGATACCAAAAGCCTATAAATATTTCAATCTCAATATATCCTTATGATAACTATCATATGGATACATATTATAATTGATGTTGTAAAAAACAATATTTTGAATCTAAAATTTTGTTCTAATATATTTTCTCCAAAAATATTTAGTTGTATCGGGCTCCACCAATATTGTGTGATAACATTTTAAAAAAATCAAGTTCTTCCATTCAATGACATAGTTTTTATGGGGTATATATTGATATTATTTCATGAAAAATTCCATGTTTTTTAAATATTAATCAAATTTCCCACTACTGTATTCATCATATTTTTATATCTGTAACATCTTCAAAGGGAAAAAATTCACCCATTCAACATTTCCTTTAATACATATATACATAATAAAGACATTTGTCATGTTCAAAATATGAATAATAAATGAATTATTTGTACGTAAAATAATTTAAAAAATAAAAATATTTACCTTTATTAGTTAATTAATTCCTTATATACCAACAAACATATGAATTATTAATCTTGAGTGGTTGACATATTTGAATCTTTATTTTATTTTGTGTAAAAGTAATAATATTAACAATTTTTTATTTTTTCAAATACAAATTTTTTGACTCTTGAAAATAGGAACATCATGAACATTCATTTCTTCGGTATTCTCTCTTATGTTCTATAACCCAATTTGGAGTATTCTAGATTCTATAAAAAGTATTATTCTTTTAACCTAATGTAAATTAAAATTTAAACATCACCAATTAAATTTTTTACCAATGTACTTTATAAACTAGTTAACATTACACCACAATTCAATATCTTCATGAAAAACTCACCCTTATAAAAAAACAACTTCTTTCATTCATCATAATGTTTTGAAAAAAACTATGTTATGTTTTAACTTATCTATAAATAATATTTTCTTTGACATAAGATCTTCCTCACCAATGATTGTTAAACCAAATCCTTTAATATTGGGTGTTACATAAGTTTCAAAGGCCAAATTTAATTTATTTATCTTCTAAACATCCTATTAGTGATTTAAATGTTCTGTAATATGTGAATATCCTCCGATATTGAAGATCAATGGACATTAATTTTGAGATTCTTTATGTTCCCATTAAAAAAATAATTCATACTCCAATCACTTCTCATTATTATTTTCGGAATTTTGATTATTTAAATTCATAATAAAATTTTAATATATAATAGTGAGAGATTCTTTATAATAGTGATATAAATCATCAAACATTCAATAAACAAACAAGAATGTGTAAAACTTGTTTTTAACCTATATATTATAATATTCATATTTTCATTTGACTTTTATTATTTTAGTGGGATTATTACACCTAAAATCGTTCTCTAATTACTTCTAGGATAATAGTGATATTTTTAAAAGATCCAAAACCTCATTTTCTTCAGAATATTTTATCCACAAGACTAGTGGTTTCCCTAAAATGAGTATTTCCAATGAAATTTTTTTGGTTCAAATCCTTTGTGGCATGATGTTTATCTGTATCGTGAATATTACATGGGATCTAATATTTAATGTAAAATTTTATTTTTTCATATATCAAATTCTTCTTCATTTTTTATACTTTCACGATTTTTGAAAATCAATTTTTTATTAAATTACTCTTTCAATTATGAGTTTTTTTGGACATTATTATTTCTGATATATGCTTTTATTTTTAATAAAACTGAATTTATCTACACATTTATTTGAATATATATTTTAAATAATCATATTAGTTATACATTATAAAACATTATGAATAGTGTTATGAAATTTAGATTAAAATTTATACAATTTCATCTTTACTTATATTAATTTGTTTTGAATAACATTATGAATTACCTTTTATTTAACATTTTCTTCCATATAAACATTCATATTTTTTTTAATGGAGTAAAATTTTAAAGATATTATTCATATTTATCATCTTTGACTTATTTATGATAATAAATGGGACAGTATTTCATTACAATTGATTATATTTATATTTATTCTTATTCCAGTTCTCTAATTTTAAAATATTTGTAAGATAATTTTTAGTTATCTATTTATCAAGAACTCCATTTTTTCAAAATATTTATTATCATTACCAAAATCAACACAAGTGATGACAATCTCATTCAATTTCATAATAAATAGTTTTCTACTAACATCACTTGATGTATCAACATAATATTCATCTTCAAAAATATCATAACCCTCAAAAAATGATATGAAAAATCTATTATTTGGTTTTGGGAAATTGTTACTCATCTTATTTGAAGAAAACTTTTCATTGTCTAATTTGGAGCCATTTTTCTCTGATGATACCCAAGGATTCTCATGAAAATCTTTAAATATATCTAATTATTTATAATATAAATAATTGGTAAAGTAATATCTAATATATACACACTTGATACCCTTGAGTGCGTGATTTCTTCAATTATTTCCTTTACCATTTCTCACACATTTAAAAATGAATGACATGAGTTTTTCAAATTTAATTTAAATACTGTATTCTTTATTATATTTCTATTTATATTCAAAAAATAATTTCATACTCATCTCTTTTTTTAAATCATTAATGAATATTTTCCTCCGAATTTTATTCTTCATCGTAAAAATAATTACATTCCTTTTCCCCTAATAAATTAATTTGTTGTGAATATCAAATAAAAAATGTGTATTACAATCACATTCTTGAATAATCAAAACATTGGATCAATTTTTTCTTGATAAATACATAGAATATGAATTTTTCATTCTCAATGATTGTATTTATATCCAATAAGTATTTTTAACATATTAATAATTATGGAGCCATCAAGTATAAGAGAATTGTTTGACATAATATGAGTTAAATAATCTAATAATATTGTTAAAAAAACTTAAAAGAATAAATAATAATTGGAAAATAGGATTTCTGGTTACTGGATACATTTTACAATTATAACAATAAGTTTGACATTTTTTGAGTATACAGTGTTTTATATTATTATTTAGTTAAGAAAACTCTTAGGAATCTAGAAAAAACATTCATCGGCTTCATGAAAATACATCCACCCAAGAATTAGTGGAATCACAAAGACACCCGACCAATATTGCAGGTGGAATTCAAACATGATCTGACTGAGAGGATAATAGAGTTCATAAGATAACATCTATCTGGGTTTACAAAAGTGTGATTGGGGGAGAGAGTGATTAGCTTCATACATGGGTATAGGAACAAGGGTATGTTTTTGAGAACCAACTCAAGTATAAATTCATTGGTTATCCAAGGTAGTTTCTGCGATAATAAATTAATGTAAATACTGAGTGAAGAATAAATTTGGGACTCTATTTAGTGCTAGAATGATCACATTTTACATTGTTTTTGTGTAATATATGGAAAAAATTCTTACTATTACATAACATATCTCACACCACCAAATGTCATACTAAATCCAAGGCTATAAGATTCCATTTCATGATAATATATGTAATTCTCTGATATTATATTTGAATTGTAATAGAAGATTCTAAAATATCAATATTAAAACACTAATTGACACTGTCACATGATCATTATATCATTGTGTAGTGGCCAAAATTTTATATATAATCCTATAAATATTTTAAGACTATTATAATTTTATTTATGAATTATAAATTATAAAACCTCATTATAGTTCCAAAATAATGTTTTTATTTTTCTGTTCCAGTCCAGGAATAATATGATATTATCTCTAGAAAATAAATTGAGGCCACAAAGTAGGGATATATGAAATTTATATGAATACAAAATGGTATTTTTTTATGGTAATATTAGGGAATGTTTTATGTGAGAGGATATCTTATGGAAAATTATAATGCGTTCCATGCTAAGGTGAATTATCAAGGAGATTTATGGTAATCATAGAGGATTAATGGAGAGAAGGAATTATTGAGATGACATGATTTTCATTTCACATAGAATTTTTAGATCATGGTGGAAATACATGGAAAAATGATCATCATATCATAGTGGGGATCATTTCAGGGATGATAATTTCCCCTTATAAAAGCTGAATTGCCTACACTATAGTGAAGTGAATTTCATGAAGGGACTTAAAAAATTGAGTTATTACACTTTGTGAAAAAAAATTGATGACTATTTTGATTTTTCCTTATGAAATTAAGTAAAATAAAGATAGAGAAATTTCATGAAATCATGATAGATATATGTCATCATAATGATAATATAAAAACTATAATATTTAAATAGATAGAAGGTAATGGGTCTTAAAATGAGATTATAAGTGTAATAAATAATTATATTTTTAGGAATTATGAATCACCAATACTTTTAGATACATAATAAAATATATTTAAATAGAACTGAATATAAACAACATAAAATAATGACTTAAGATATTTTTTGATAATGAAACTCTACTACATCTATAATTAGTTGAATAACCCTATAGAATTATCTGATATGATATTGTTTCAAATTCTATGAATATTTTACTAAGCCTTAAATATATGTAGAACTAATATAATCAAATGAATCTTAAAAAATATATCGATAACACTTTTTTTGTTTTCAATATAAGGGAAATACTATCAAAAAGAAGAATACTAATGAGAGTCTAATATGGGTGTTTCCATGGAAGTATTGAAACAAATTTGTTGGGAATTATTGTGCTTATAATTTTGAAGAGCTTATTTTCATGACACATTATAATAAGTAAGGAGGTTTGTTTTGTGATTTAATGCTCCTGTTCATCGATATATAATCATGAATATATTAAGAATAGTTCGGCGTATATGCAATCAGTTTTAATATCTATATGAAGTTAGAGACAAACAGATGTACATCTTATTCTTGATGTTTTAAAATTCAATGATTTACTGATAATATAATTTATTCAAAGAGTTAATTTAAAAAAATTAATAAAAGTTCGCTCCAATATAAATAATTCCATCATCTAGTAGATGTTTTATAAACTACATATTGGTAGGTTCAACCATCATAATTATAGAAGACTAATTCCCTTATCTTATATAACACATTTTTATTATTGTTTTGGAAGTGTATTAGTATTTTAGTAAGAGAATATCCCTCATTATATTTTAATCACTCTCCTATATTTTAATAATTACCCCAGGTCTCAGAAATCAACCCATTCAAGGAAAGGACTATGATATAACATTGAGGTCGAACGTTAAAAAATATTTTATGTTATTGTTACTATTTATTCTTTAATGTATATCTTGGTGGGGTTTGGTAGAACATAATTATATAAAATTTTCTTAAACAGGTTATATTTTTGATTTTATGAAGGATTAATATAAAGGAATGTAAATATCGGTAAAATATGGGCATACTTATTAGCATTCTCCCAGTGTCCCAACATGACAACTAGGTACTATAAGATGTATCATAGTTTATGTTTATCCCTAAAGAGACATTTAAATTTTCCCAAATAATTTCAATCAATTTTTTATGAATTTTATATTTGAAGAAAATTTAGAAGATCCTTAGAAGGAGAAATAAATAATTTTCCCTACTCAAGAAGACAAGAAGGTTATGTTCAAAAATGTTAAGAATTGGAATAAAATTATGGAAAATAAATAAAGAATTATTTAATAACTGGACTTAGTGAAGAAAAAAAATAAATTATATCATGATGATAGGTTTTCTTATGTAAAATAATTTTATCATGACCCTTTTGATGAAACTATCTGAATTTAAGGGGATTGTAAATAAGAAAATCTATGAGAAATAAAGAATTATTCTACACTCAATTTGAAGGGAATATAAATAATGTTCACAATAAGGTGTTTAAAAAAAATTAAAGGTAATTAATCATTAAAATTCATAAATAAGAGAATAATATTAAGAAAATTAATATCCACTAGGTAGAAATTTCAAAAAATACAATGCACACAAATACCTAGTTTAATCCAGCGAAAAACATATGATGATTTGAAATGAATATATTCCATTATTTGAATAAGTTTATATAGATAATGTTCTAAGAAATAATTTGATACAAAATTTTGATAATATGTAATCCATTCATTGAAGAAACTATATAAATCATCCATCAATGTCATGGTTTTTAAATTAGAGGATAATGAAACAAAAATAAAAGTATGTTATAAATTGCATTTATAATCAATAAATATTTAGGTAGATTACATTTTTAAGTTGAATTATAAATATAAATCCATGTTGAGATATGTTAAGGATTTAATATATTTCATTAACATGATTTTCCATGAGCATGAGTTAAAAGTGAGAAATTTGGAAGCTACCAAAGTTAAAAATTCCTAAACATTTAAAGTAATGATTTCGTGAAAGTTTATGTTGAGGATCATGACTCCAAAAGTCTCATACTTGTGGGAAAAATATATCTAAATCATATAGTGAATAATTTACACATTTTTATTAGAAAAACATAATGTATAAACCCAAAATAGGTTGTTCTACTAATGTTATTTCATATGTTTATAGAATATTAAATATAAAATCTATAAAAAAACTAACTACATAAAATAAATACAAAATTCAAAAATAAATCAAATATAGACGTAGTATTATCCCAAAAAGTAATATCCCTAAAAATATCCTAATATAGTATAGAATCTACCCAAAACCAGTATAATGTTGATTCTTGCAAGATTGTATCTATAAGAAAATAAAAGTGGATAATTGAATATTGCTGATATTTTTAGAAGATTGGGAAAAAGTCCAAAGATTATTATAACAATTTTGAAACCTATTAAAATTTTATAAGGTTATAGATAAGGGGGAAGTAACTTTAGGAAAGAGTAATACTATCAATAAAGATGTGTGTGTAGAAAATTGAAATTCTATCCACTGAGAATATATATAGTTACATGGATAATTATTGTGATCATTTCTATTGGTGTAGTTACATTTATGAATATTTTTTGAATATATCCCTTAGTAATTATTCATATTCTAATGTGAAAAGAAGTCCACGAGAGAATAAAGTGTTGAAAATATGAAAGAATATTGAGTATTCCTTGCGAGGTAAATATAAAAAAATTAAAACATGTGTAACCTCAAGATGTTTTAAAATGAGGAAACTAAGTATTTCAAATTTATGGATAAATTATCCAACAATGGTGAAAATGGTCAAATATTGGATTCTTATAAAGAATCCATAAAAAATCAACTAAAGAAATTATAATCATCAATGTAATTCAAACTTAGATACAAATAAGAAGAATTGGTTTATTCAATATATCTATGATGAGGACATGGTGGAGTTACTTATGAAGGGTAATAAAAAATCTTCCGTGATACCATGTGAAAAATCCAATAAATGTGGGTATATTAAGATAGAATGGCTAACGATCTGGAAAAATATTTAGGAAGATAACCTGAAACCTGAAAAATTTCAAGAAGGGTCCATAACAAAATTGAAACGGGTGATGTCACGAAAATAAATATTTTAATCACTTCAGGATTGTATAAAGGGGATGAATCCAGAGTTCCAAAGAAGCTGTTTTCAAGGTGAAATCACGTTGTATGTATTATAATATTGTGTATGAATATATTTTTATCATAGGAATAAATGATATGGAATATTTAATTAAAAGTAAAATCATTATTTAATTAAATTTATTTTTTAGAATAGGTGAAAAAATACCTTCCTCACATAGTAAAAAATAAAAATAGAATGGATTTGATTATTTCCAATAGAAATCATGATGTGAAAATTAAAACTACTACTATATTGAAGAGATATAAACAATTTAGGGTCCTAATAAATGTGATTATAGGTTAAGACAAGAGTCTAAAACATTTTGGTCTTACAAAATGATAAATGTATAAATTCCCTAAAAAAATCAAATTTATTATTTAATTATAACCTACATGGAATTCAAGTATGCACATTAAAGGGGTAGTGGATTGAGGCTTTCATTGATGGAAAAAAAGAGACATCTTGTATAAATTTTTGTCATGAAGAAAAGGTGATAATTTCAACTATTTTAGGGGGCACACATGTTGAAGGTCATTAAAGTATTAATCTATAAAAAATATGGACATTCCTCTAAAGAATAAAAAATATGGTTTTAAAATAATATTTTTTATCATTTCATTATTTATAAAAATATGTTTTTAATAGGTTAATAGTTGATGAGTAATCTAAGACAAATTGGGATTTACATGTATTTCAGTAGAACATTAAAATGTGTTTGTCATGATATGTGTAGTACATAAAATGTTATTGATAATTCATGAGAAATATATTTTTATGACACAAAGAATTTGTTATTATGATTTGTGTCACATGTGGAATTTTTGTCCAAAATGCATCACTTTAGTTATTCACTGATATTTTCTACACAAGTTTATACCATGTAGACTTAGACAAGGTAAAGTATCATTTATTAAATAGAATATGGAGTTATCATTCTTTTACTAAGTTAATTACTATATAGATTACATTTAAACAGTTATATAAGTGATATGTATGGAAATATGATTTTTTATAATAATAATAAAGGGACAATTTGGGAAAATTTCTACACAAAGAGACACATTTTTTATCAATAAGTGGATATTAAAATCATAAAAATGAATGCATGTTAACATAAATATATTTGAAGGTATTGTTAACAAAGCCAAATGGAGGATTAAATAGCCCATGCCTGATGATTGTATTTTTTTCCAATAATAATTATTACCTTAGAGATAATTATATTGTTAATATTTATAGAAGTATACAATTGATTAAATGAGAGTTTTAGGATATATGAATTTTGAGAAATACTTATCTTGGATGAATTAAGAAATGAATTGAAGGACTTTGAGGTTTCTAGAATCATTTTATAGCTATACTAAAGAGAATAAGTTTACTATTATTTATTTATTTTATACTATTATTTTTCATAGAAAACTCTAGAGAAATTGAAAATATATTTCATGTCTTGAAGCTGACATATAAAAATACGTATCTATGGAATCACAAGCATTCCCGACTAATTTTGAATGTGAAATCAAGCCTTAAGATCACTAAGATATGGTTAGAGTGAATGCAGAAACACCTGTGTGGGTTAACATAGGTGTAAGTAGGGTCTAGAGTGAATAGATTATTTATTTGGGTCTGGTAAAGTGGACTGAAAGAGTGAAATAACTCTAATAAAGAATACAATAAATCCATGGAAGTATATGAGATAATAAATAATTTCACTTATCAGGAAAATAATTTACGAGGGAATATATTTTATGATTTTATTTTCATATTTTAAAATGTAAGCATGTTTTGTGTGAAACACCACTATACTATTTCATCATCTAACTCTCCCCAACCCACTAGTGCTATGTCTTAAGTTATTATATATAATATTATTCCAGTTTTTTTCATTCCACTATATTCCATTTGAATTGCAAAAGGATATCGAGATTTGGAAATCTTGATACACTAATATGAATGATTAAATGTTCATTCTATGGTCAACTAGTGGCCAAAGCTATATGTAGAAGCTTACAAAGGTGTTGTTGTTATTGTGATGTTCTTTAAGAGTTAAACCTTCTAATAAATCATTAAATAATGATGTTTATTATATATATTCTTGAGTTTTAATCATTTAATAAGTTGACATTCCACTCTCTAAATAAATTGATACCACCCTGTATGGAGCTTTAATCTAAACACATCCATACAGTGGTTTTTATGCATGTTTTAGAAAATGTTTAGTGTAATAAAATCCCTATGGAAAATAATTATTTGGACCAAACTGTGGTTATTTATTATTTTTTGTTTTGATCATAATCTAATATTAAAAATATGAATAGGTTTCTGAAATAGAGTTATATTTATTTGAATCAACGTTGTGCATATTATGGTGGGAATAGAGAAAAAAATCACCATGTCTTAATGGTGTGAATTTCAAGAAAAGTGACTTCATTTGAGAAAAATAACCCATGAAAAATATGTTGATGTGTTTTTTTGGATCATATGTGAAACTATAAGAATTTATGAGTTGTGATATATTGTAGTACATAGTTGATCGTTTTTTGAGTTTCTAGGAAAAACTAACAGGATGGAATGTTGAATGAAGTGCATGGAGTCACATGAGCTCTGTGTATTCAGAAGGATAAAAGCAATGTTGTGGGATTTAAAAATATTAAATATCCTAATATTTATTCCGATATAATAGTGAATAAAATTTTGATATTGAAATGAATTATTAATCTCAATGTTTATCATGGACTTCAATTAATATATTTATTTAACTGTGAATATAAATATAAGATGAGGGGAAAAGAAGATAGAGTTCGACTCTATTGTTTATATAATAAATCTATGATTCAAATAAGAAGATAATATTATCATATATAATGATATTTCTTATTTTTTAAGTATAAATGTGATCATTTAGTATATAAAAATTTATTAGTGTCATCAAAATCTAAATAAGAAATCAAAAAGTCATTGTCCACTTTTATGTATGCGGAAAAATATATCAAATAAGAATAATTATAAGAAGTTTTCAATATTGGTTCTACAATTCAATTATAAAATAGATGATTTTAGGGATAAATATAATTCATCAATGTGTGAAAATATGAGAATATAAAATAATTCTTCAGGAAGAAAAGAAAAATATCACTTGTGAATCAACTTGATAAAATGCCACCAATATAAGAAGGAAGAAATAATAAGATGGACATGTGAAGGGATATATTATTTTTCATCCATTAAATGTATTTTTTTTATATCCTTATTGCGAATGAAAGTGGTTGTGTTCAGGAATGAAAACACTAATACATAAAAATATCATCCTAAAAAATGATTATAGGATGATGTGTATTCCATATTTTTAAATATTTGTAGGTTATCAATTTCCATTGGAAATAGTTATCATTATTTATGTTTTGATATCCAGAGATTTACAAAAGATTAAGATCATTGAAAAATAGAAGTATGAACTTATAAGAATTGTTGGTATGGTTATAAATAACTCTATAATCTTTTATGAGGATGAAGAACTAAAGATAAGTATTTTCTACAACATCAATCATGGAATAACAATGAAATAATATTTCATAACACCTGTGTAATAAAATGCTATAGTATATCAAGATACTATGAAGAAACCCACCCTTAATTAGATATAATCAGTATCTTGTATTTTAGTGATTAAATAATGTCTTAGAACTTGAACCCTGCATAGAATGTACAAGGATATCACATTGAGGCCAAATGATGTAAGTCTATATGTGTTGTTGTTTCTAATTTTATTCATATAATACAAAAGTGGATTTGAGAATGAATAATTTGATCTATTTCTAAAATTAACTATAGTGGTTATAGATTAATAAGGTATAATAGGATGGAAATTAAATTTCAGAAAAAGTTGGGTATATTAATTCACCAACCATCTCAGTATCCCTTCGTAACAATTTTGCATTAGTATATCTTTGAGCGAACGAAATAATCTTCTAACTAATCAATAAACTATTTATGGCTCACATAAATTAATTTACTAAATATAATATATAATACTATATTTCATTATAGTTTATATTGAGATATTCATATTTTAACCTCTAAACATGTATCTTAGATATATTTACATTTAGATAAACTTAATAAATGTTTTCTAATTTTTACCAAATACATTACCCAATTGAAAGACATTTAAATTTGATAAATTTATGATCTAAAATTTATAAAAAGATAGATTTTTATTTATCGTTTTCATAGAAAGACCTCTATCATGAGGTATATATCCATCAATAATGAATGAAAAAACATCCTGAATGATTGATAATACATATATCATTATCAAATCATTCCATATATAGTAACTATTCCATTCATAATTCATAATCCATTTCTTATTATCTAAATTAATTTGATCCATATTTAATAAATAAATAAAAAATTATAAAAAATCAAATATAGATGATCCACTTTTTATCAAACCCAAAAAAAACTCAATCATCAAGGAATAAAGCCCAGGATACTCTGATACCACATGAAAATGACCAACACGTACTATGAAAATTCATTAAAGGGTTAGAGGTTAATTAGTGAATTCATTTCCTTTTACATGTATTCATCAAAAAACCCTCAACACCTATTAAAGAAAAATAAAATATCACTGTCCATGATTCAAACACATCAATAAAGAAATAGAACATGTATATAAAATGTTTACATGTTAAACCACTTAACATGAATGGGTTAATCATTAGAATATTCCAATAAAACATAAAACCTCAAAATCAATTAGTCATCATGGATTAAAAACAAGCAGGTATTATCCTTGAAAATATGATACAAATCATGTCTCCCACCTTATGTAATTTTTTATCAGTAAAAAATGATTAATAATTTAAAATAATAAAAAATAGATACTCTTAAACCAAAGTATACTTCAATAAAGGTGGCATTGTACTTATTTATCTTCTTATTCTTTTACTTCTCTTCTTCTTCCTCTTATGATTCTACTCTATTTTTTGAACATAATCCTTATAATAACTCTCTAATTATCCATTTACTATATCTAAATTTTAATAATTTAATGATAATAAATCATATTACACTACAGTCAAATACAATTTTATAATCTAATTCAAATTAGAAACATCCACATAAATCTAGCTCAATTTATTTTGATTCACTAGATCAATCTAAGACTTATAATGAGTCATGTATATGATTTAGAAGAACCTATTATTCATGTTATAGAACATATTAAACCACTAGTTTATCCATATTAAATAAACATGAGAGTAAAATATTCTATAATAAATCATGTCTTTACCATTTTTATTATGGAATAAAACCTAAATTCATGGTTCAAAAATATATATCTTGGAATAAACCTTCACATCTCTATTAACCTTTTCATAAACTGTCATTACATTATGAAATGATCCTTATTTTTTAGAACCGAAATATTAAATTATGTTTAATAAAGAGGAATAACATATTTTAATTCCCAGTTCATTATTCTATGATTTAATTCTATATAAAATAACCAATCCTCTATAAAATGTATACCTATCTTGATTGATTGATCTTATTATCTCTTCCATGAGCCTTATATAATGAAATTTATCTCTACGGTGTGACTCTAGATCCTCTCTTATTTAAAAGAACTAATTTCTCAGAGAATACTTACAAAGAAATGATTTTGGACATTGTGGAACATTTTATTTCCTTGGTCGCATGATTTTAATCTACTCAAAGTCATGAAAAAAGAAAATAAAATTTGGGATTCAACCAACATGAAAAACACTTTATCATAATATTGACAATAAATACATTAGATGATTTTAATTTTCTATCTTACATAACAACATGCTGTTCGATATTGAAACATTATTTTATATAAATCTGTATAATTTTTCATAAACTCTATCATTACTATTACAAATATCTTACAAACACTTCCCATATTTAAAACAAACATCGCATCTAGTGAAACATAGTAAAACACATCATATTTATTATGATTCATATTATAACCAAGGTGTTGATAACAAAATACAAATATGAAGTAATTAAATATTATCTAGCTGATATTCAGATAAAAAACCATTTTAATATCATCAATTTTTGTGGGTGTTTTCATAAAATCAATAAAATTATGAAACAAAAATATTTAAAAAAATTATGGTATCAATAGTGTTGATCTGAGTATTTTTTCCAAAAAATATATATATATAGTCCCATATACTTTTTTTTTATTTTCTTGAAATAAATTTTCTTTTATGTTTGATTTTTTAGAATATGTATTTTTTCTATTATTAACTATGTTTTCATTCATATACTATATAGGATTATAATTCCCATAGAGTATCCCCATATTTTATATCCTTTAGTAAATGTAACCATAATTAATAATATATCTTCAATTTCAAAATTTGGGATATTTATGCCATTTTAATCTTTGAAAAATGAATTTTTAGAGGTTATATTTTTTTAATGATTTTAAAATTCTGTAATTTAAATCTAGAAAGAAAAAAAATTAATTAATTTGAAAAAAAGTGACTCAATATGCTAAGAATCTAGTTTTAATTGCTTTAGAATTTAATAGTTAATTTCAATTAGTATTTAAAGATCCATTGTCTTATTAGAATTATATCTATATGAGATTGAGATCATGGAAATTTCTTAATTATAATTTTCATCAGTGTAATTGTCCTTAGTTGATGAATGTTATAATATGCATCTTTATTCACTATTAAAACCATTAAAATATATATATTTATTGGATTTGTCTATATAATTTTATGATATTGATTCCTCAGAGACATGAAATTTATTAGGTACATATTATTTATCACATGGTCATATAGTAGTTTTCATTATTTTCTTTGTAGAGTGATTTCATTAGTAGATCTTCTACTATGAAGTAGATTACTGCTATATACTAAGAAAGATATAGTGAATAATACCCACACACAGAAGTGACATTATAAAATAATACTCTAGACATGTTTTTCATACCAAATAAAAGGAAACAAAGTTTAACTTCGATAATTTCATATTAAAATAAAAATATTGTTTGACTTATATTAAGGAAAATCTTTTTGGGGTAGATATTTAAATAATTTAGATAAATAGTACATATTAAAACCATTAAATTTCTGAAAAAATGGAAATTTATTCTATTATATCCCTATTTTCTTATTCCATGATACGTCTTCAATATTTTAAAAAATTGTTTTTCATTTTTACACTCCATAATTAGTATATAAAATTTTATCATAATTCAAGATGTGTCCCCATAAACATTGGTATAATTATTACACACTCTAATTATATATGAAGAATGTTTTAAAATGTTGGATGAGAAAAATAAGTATGAGTAAGAGATATAAAAAACGTATTAATCCATTTTAAATTTGATAAATCTCATTAGGATTATTTATTTTTCTTATATTAATCAATGAATTAAAAATAATTACATAATTGTTCTTGAAATAAATTTTTTCAAAAAAAACATTCACAATAAATTTAATAGGTAAGAATGAAGATATAATCGTAATAAATTAGTGTTTCTTTAAAATCATGAAATATTATCCTTGGAAAAAATTATCAATTGGATATAATGAATAAAATTAAATAAAATGTCATTTTATTATCTTACAAAATAAAATTATTTTATGAAAACCATTAACAAGTAAAACATAAAATATATACGGGGATGAAAATAATTACATTATTAATAATAACTGGTTTCAAAATCATGGAATACATAATGTTGTACATAATAATAAAAAAATAAAGTCATTTTTATAATACCTCATTGATATATAGTCAATGACTAATGTTAATATATCATAAATAATTAGGCAAGAATAGAAAAAGTACCAAGGAAAATTTGTTTCATGAGAACAACAGACACATCGATGGGATATAAATTCCCATAAACATTATATAATACATATAATTTTTTCTTAAAATGGATTAATTTAATAAAAAATTATACTTAAAAAGGAGAAACATTAATAATTTTTAAAAAAGAAAATTAAATATTATGATTCCACTATAAATAAATTGGAAAACAAGATCATAAGGTATACAGAGAAATAATTTTGATTCTATAATAATATTATACAACCATTTAATAATAATTATCATTATATGATGTTGAAATATATTACAATACCTTCAAAAATTAATGGAACATTTTTTTAAAAAAAATGGGAAAACTATCTTATCATATTGATAAAAGTTTAAATAAAATTCTCAATAATATCATGAAAATTACTTTTGATGAAAATAAACATGATGAATTATAAATTAATATTAAAATAATAATATTCACTAAGGTAGTGAAATATTTTAATGAGGTATAAATGTAAATACAACAATTTTTTTCACACTTTTTAAATAAGTTAAATGTGAGTCAAAGACAATAAAATGTGAATTGATTCCTTTTAGTAATTAATAATAAATCAAACAGTTATATTAAATTGACCTTCAAAAATCATCAATACATAAACAATAAAATTATAGAAATATTTTATTATAATGGACATGGAGGGTAAATACCTTTTATGTAAAACTTTAGAACGAGGTTTTAAAGGATAATATCATACCTTAAGTCCCATATAGCTTCATACATACTCTAACACTTTAATAATAATACTATATTTTTTTATTAATTTATTTAAAAACATTTATATTTTAATTACATTATATTTTTTATATTTATTTCTTTTATTACGATTTTTAATTTAGTTACTAAAATGTTTAAATTCATATTGGATTTTTTTGAGGTGGTTCGATTTATAATCTCAAAACAACCTCATTTCATTCACCATGAACAAAGTGGTTCTGGTTATATTAACTACAGAATATAAAACATATTATAAATAAAATAGTTTTACATTAAATGAACTTTTTATATAAACCATTTCAGGATTTCAAGAAAAATGATTCATGTGGATTTATTGAGATGGTCGTCTATACATACATGTGTACGACACTTTCATTATTATAATGAATCAATAATAAATAAATAATATAATATTTTTATTTTTTAGTGTCATTTATATTTTATTCATGTCATACTTATTCATTATTTATATCCCTAGGACCTACCTATTAATGTGTACATTAAAAATTAATCAAATCATCTCGTGGAAGTGGTATTTTGTACGTACACATGAGAAACATTATATTTTTTCCACAGATGGTAGGGTAAGAAGGTAAGTGAAATATTAACGTTAAGTAATTATAATTATTTCGTTATTATTATATATATTCATTTTATTCATCATTTTAATCATCTTTATGATTTCGTATAAAAAACCAAAACACATCACTTTGTGGAGGTGTTATTCCACCCATACAAATGAGGGACATTTTAATTTCCCCAAGGATGGAAAAAGTAACGAAAACAAGTTATACCATAATCATAATAAAATATATGTATATGAAAGATATTTAAGTGATTATTTTTTCCGGTTTAAATAATATCCGGGTGACTTAGAAGAAGAAAAAAATATAGAATACTTGGTTAAAAATTCTACCTCTTCTTTGGAAAACCTCCCATAGATTACAACTGAAGCCTTCCAAGGATGGTATTTTGGTTATATAAATAACTATAGTAAATTGGGAGTATTTTTTGTAAATTAATTTGGTACATATTCACTGAGCTAAATATATCATGTGGTGTAAGAGAGGAGAAGAGATGCAGATATATGTCTGGTGTGGGACAATTATTTAAATAATGGAATAATATATAATATCATTCATTCTCACGTAAAAAGGTGAAAAATAGACATATATTTTAATATAATAAATCAAAAATACAAATTAATAAAACATTAA
Organism: Viscum album; assembly: GCA_963277665.1. NCBI lineage: Eukaryota > Viridiplantae > Streptophyta > Magnoliopsida > Santalales > Viscaceae > Viscum > Viscum album. The sequence goes on along the minus strand of OY728155.1, from coordinate 1,102,402,780 downwards.
AATTTTTGTAGGTTTAGGTTTCATTTTAAAATATATCTATTAGTTTGAACCATAATTAACCGTGTTTGTGCTTGGAGCCCACTAATGAACTAAAATTTCTTTTTTTTATGATTCAATAATTTTCTATTAATATCCCATGTCTTACGCAAAGAAATTAATATTGAAGATTATTTTTTCATTCCTCATTTACTAAATCCAATATCTAATCTATATCATGATGTAAAATGGATAAAAATTTATTTCTCTAATTTATTTTTATCAATCAAAATAAAACATTTCTAACCCAAGTTAATATAATGTCCAACATAAATAAACATTCCATTGAATACATACTACATTAATATCCAAAGACTCCAAAATACCACCCAATTATAAACATAAATCATTTCATAAGTTATTATCCATAAAACTCTTCAAAATACTCACAACTAAGTTGAATTTCCAAAAAAAAAATCGATCACATAATTCTTTCTAGAACAATATAACATTTATCTTCAAAAAAAATTAATCATTCATAATTTTACATATAAAAATTTTGTATGCCATGGTAATATAATATCTAATATATGACAATATTTCCCACAAATCATTTTAATAACTATAATCCCATAATAAAATCATATATTCATACCAAAGATAAATAGTCCTTTATTATTTTGATAAAATACCATCTTATCCAAAAAAATAATTTAACTTAACTTTATCATATAATGTTTTTAATACAGTTAACTTCAATAAAAATAACATTTATCGCTTAGTAACCAAATAAATTCTAAATCTCACGGTATTTTATATGATCAAAAAAATGTTCCCAAAATGTAATAATATTTTTATCCAATATTATATAAATACCCTAACACAAAAAAATCATAATAACATAAAAGTTTATCAATAATTATAAAATTGTGTCCACAAAATAAGGAATAATTATTCCTCTAATTACATTTTCAAAAAAACATATACTAAACTCAATGGTTTTATTCCTATAAATGTATCACAAAATGTCTTTAATATAATAAAACTCCAATCACATAAAACCACAATAAGGGTATATATGACTTTAAATATATGATCAAAATTATACTTATTAACCCTTAATGATATTTAAAAATCATAAAATATAATCATCTGATTCATCATAATATCTAATTTTATTTAATCCTTTCCTTTTATACCAACTGTAGTACTCCAGACTTGAACAATAGTTTCTAGTGCTAATATCATAATATTAACTTATTGGATTTGATACCAACTATATTTATCGATGTTTTAAATTCTATAATAGAAAATTAAAAAATAAATATTGAGTCACTTACATCTCAATGAAAAAATTAAGGTCTTCAAATTTAAGAGATTATGAAAATTAATACATATTAAAACCCATGCATTTCTCAATAAATGGTAATTTTACCATTATACACAGATACTATAATACTTCAATAATTGTTTTTCAATTCACACAAAATAGATTCCTATTATTACACCCATTTTTTTCATACCAATTTTTCATAATTCAAGACATGTCACCCTTGAAAATTTAATAACTCTTACATAACCATAGGCCTTTTGAAAAACATTTTTAAATGTTGGATGAGAAAATAAATTATTAGTAAAGTATATAAAAATTAATACCCACAAAACCATTTTAAATTCATGAAACCCATAATTATTTCCCCATTTATCATATTAAACATTTAATTTAAAATAATAACTTTTATATTTTTAATATATTACTACTGGCTAATTTTTTTAAAAAAAAATGTTTCACCGAAAGAATAAATAAATAATAATAATTATTGATGGTTTTACTAAAAATAAGACATATTTTCCTAGAAATGACATTTTACCCATAATATATTATAAATAAACTATTTAAATCATATTTCATTTTCTTTTTTTATGAAATAAAGTTTTCCCCTAAAACCCATCAACAAGTTGAACATGTAATATATAAAAGGATAAAATTGACATGGATAATAATAAATTATTTAATAATTATAATGCCCCGAACCTAGTTATCCAGAGTCAGAAAATTATTAAATAACTTTGGCATGATCACAAGAGATCAAGTCTCAAAAGATAGATTAGTTTAGTAGCTTTGGAAGTACTAGATACATACATAAATTTTACATTACATCCTGAAATTAAAACAATTAAAACATTTTGTGCACTTTTAAACACAGTTATGTCCCTTAGCCTATCCCTACAGGTCATCCATAAAAAAATCTTCACATCTTGGAAAAATAACTCATTGAATGGAGTGAGCTCTAAAGCTTAGTAAGGATAACAACATAGTAGAAACTTTCATAAATAATAATACTAATTACAGGAAATGTATAAGACTAAAAATATACCGTTAAAGTTAAACTTCATCATAATATAGAAAATATAAATAAAAAATAATTCCATTTACTTATTCACATGAAATATCAATTATTAGAATAATCACAAGTAATATGAATAGCTAATTTCATAATGATGGAAATCATAATGTCGGACATCATAACCACATAGTCAAGGCATCGTGCCGATACTACAAATAAGATATTGTTGAGGCCTTGTGCTAAGACACTAGTTTGTCTCATGAGAGAAACCGATGGATCGAGGAGATATAGTGGGCTCCACCAGTCACATACTAAGTCCAATGCATTCCTCTTATGAAAAGGGTGAAACATAACATAAACATTCGTATTAAAACTAGAATACAAAATGTAATAACTTTAACCATAAACTATGAATTTTATAAAAATAAAACATATATAGTCAAACATATCACAAAACCTTCAGTATAATATTGAATATTGTATCATAATAAATCAACATAAAACAAGTTTAAAATCCATCAAAGGATGTTGACATAGATAAAATCAAAACTATCTGAGTGAAATATCTCTTTATATTTTGAAATCATTTAATAGTCATGTAATTATAAAAAAAACATTTATTTTGTTAATATTCTTTTAAGCTAGTAAGGGAAACTTTTAAGTTGTTATAATGGTGTAAAATAGATGCACCACCTGTATAAGTTAAAAAAAATTATTTCCTTAATTTTGTAAAAAAAAATTAAAAAATACATTGTTTGGAAAACAACAAACATATTCATTCATAAACATTTTATAAAAGTTAAAACATTGGTATAAATGACTTTAAACCATATTCCAGGAAATTGTAATTTTTTTTTGAAATACATTTTTATGAAACACAGATTTGGATGATAAAAATGTTCTATTAGATACTCACATATAAACAACCTCAGATAATGAAGAGAGGGTTGAATTAAACCTTAACTTGTAGTTTTCCTTGATCTAGGGTGAATTAAACTAATGTATAATTGTTAAATAATTGTTATTTTGAAATATAACCACATACATAAATATGATATCATATATAAACTTATAATATTGCTTTGTTAATAATATTTTAGTAGTATCATTATTTCGGGTGTTAACTGATTTGTTTTCCTTTATATGCTTGCTAATGTAAGCCATGTTTTTTATGGATAGTATTTTTTATTCATATAAAGAATAATATTATGTTCTTACAAATTATTTTTAATCATTAAATGAAAATTATTCATGAATGATTTTGATGGGGAATGAATTTCATCACGTTGGTTGAGATAGTAATCCGTAAGTACGCCCAAGCGACCGAATCATTCTATTGATGGTGAAATCATATGTAATTGGATGGTATATCATATATAAATAATCATTAACTTGTTATATTTATTAATTACATTTGTTGTACTTATTATTATACCCATCCAAATAATGAGGTGTTCGAATAACAAACTACACCATGACATGGAGACGGTAAGCCATAATTACGCACGTATGGTGACTTGTCATTCATAGGATGCATAGAATAATGAATATGGTTATACCTTATTCATAATAACATCAAATTATGTATAAGGTAGTGGAGTTATTATTTTGGTATGGAAACAACAAAGAAAGTGGAAGTGGAAGAAGAAAAGAACATGAAAGAGGTGATAAAATTGATACATATTCTTCATGTTCTTCCTTTTGATTTGACCAAAAGGGATCCATTGGCTATCTTTCTGATCAATTTATGGCCTCTAGGATTAAGTGAGGGTAGTTGGGAGGATATTTGGGCACGTTTTGGCCGATCCAAATGGCTTTGGAGGTGTGATTTTGAGAGAAGTTGAAGTTCCCTTTTATAAGAGAGGTGAGGGTCACATTAGGAAAGGTTTTAAAGATTATTTGATTATACAATCATATTCGGTTTAAAATGGCTCAAAAATTATTTATTTATAAGATAAAATGGGGATGTGTCAAAAAAAATTCTACTGATAGGTTTTAGACAAGTTTAGGTCACTTTATTAACATTATCTTTTAGATTTAACTCGTAGTTAAATTGTTTACCTTTTATAATGTATTCTTATATTATTATAATAAATAGTTAATAAACACACTATAAAGATCCAAGAGAACAACAAGTGGTTAATTATTGAAATATATAATGTTATCTGAGTCCTTTTTCAAATCCTTATATTTTTAGGAATATTATATCAATTAATAATATAGTATTTGTTTTAAAATCTCAATTATGTCTATTTTGACACTATTTGGTATTTTTTTTGTAAAAGTCATAAAAACATTATTAATTTGAACAAAAATTTATTTAATAAACCCTAAAATGTCATATTAACCTCTAAAATTACTGTATTTCCATAGAAGTCTCAATTTACATTTATTTGGATATTTATAATATCAATTATTTTAATCATTCATTAATAAGATAATTATTACTTCATCATTGTATCATAAATAAATTAAATTATTTAATGTCTAAAAATTATGAGTAAAACACCATTATGTAGTAAATATATTTCTCTTTCTAATTAATATTTATAGATGTATTTTTCTTATTTATATCCCTACATTAAAAATTGTTTACTTATTAATCATTGGATTTAACACTTTTATCTCTTCTTTAAATAAAATAGTAATAAATGTTTTAATCTAATCCAATTGGACCAAAACTTTCATATTTTATTTCTAAGGATGATTTTGGTAGAAATAAACTTATCAAATAGAATTATGACATATGTTAGTGTAATAATAATATCAATTTTACCATTAAGTACCCTATTTACTTTTAACCATGGTAAATAAAAGTCAAAAGTTACAATTCAAAAAAAATTATTTTTATCTTATTAAACCATATTTTACAAACTGATATCAACTCTTTCATTTATATTTTTGAAATTAAATTCATAGAAGTGGAAAAATTATAATTTTTTCAAATTTGCAAATGTGGCTAGTAGGTGGGTAAAAGAAGTTAAAAAGTTCAATAAAACTTTATACATCTCATTTTATTATAAAATTAATCCAATGAATTACATTTAATTAATATAGGTATTATGTATCTATTTGTACTCACAACAAATTTTAAAAAAATAAATAATTATTTAAAAAAAATCAATTTTAAACAATAATGTAGTGTTTTTCACTATTCATAAAAAATTGAATGTTTTTTGAAAAATACAGAAAATTATTCCGAAGATAATTTTGATATTCCAAATCCAAAAATTAATTTCATTTAGAAAAATAAAATTTATAAAATTTTAAACTGTGGGTTTTAGTATTCATAACGGCTAGTTTGGTTGTCCGTGGTGTGTTAGAATTTGAAGTTGCATACAATGCAAGCTATTGTATTAATCAAAGGGACACGTAACGTAGAAGCTTGGGGTGTTAAAATAATCATGTAATTTATAATTTAAGAATTCAAATTCATACCACTATGGTTTTTAACATTACATCATAAACATACATTCAAGTCCCCATACCAAGGAATCATAAATAACAAGGAATGAATACACCAAATACCCATGCAAGTTTGTCTCAATAGACATACCAAGGAATTGATGGGATATAATTGTTCTTTCCAAACACTTAGTAAGTACAATGAATTTATAATATGAAAAAATGAAAAATAAAACAATAAATAATCAATGTAATCATTTGTATTAAAAAACAATCATGTGAACTGTTAATTTTTTCCCCACTGAACAAATATAAAAACATGATCATAAGCCATCCAGATAAATAACGATGATGATATAATTAGCTTTTATCATCTATAAAGAATTGTAATCATCAAGGGATATTTAAAAAGATGAAAATACCATTGAAATGATATTCAATACTTTATTTGAAATCATTGAAATAAAAGTATCTTCTTTTGGTATCATTGAAAATAAAAATCTATATATTTTTAATTTTTTTTTTCAAATTAAAATGGAAATTATTAAACAACTATTCAATGAAAATAAAGTTCATGATGGTTGGAATATTCATTCATGTCTTATATGTTAAAAGAGAACATTCTTTTCATGATTTTCTAAAAAGTCAAAAGGAGTTCAAATTTAACAATAACAGTAGTTTAAAAATAAATATTAAAACTATTGAAACATTTTCTGATCAAGGACAAATAGAAGAATATTTTTTATATGAAGACCATAAAACATAATTTTAATTGATAATCCCTTACCATAAGTCCCATACATCTTTGTATAATATCTATCTCAAGAATAATAAAACTCTATTAGTTATTTAATTTCATTATAATAGTTCTCATACTAATTAAATTATATATATTCTATTTATTAAATTTAATGACATGTTTCATTTGTTTGTAAATTTATTATGTTCTCATTGGATGTTTTGGGGTCCTTCGATTTATAACCTCTGAACAACATCAATATGTTGACCATGGACAAATTTGTTGTGGTTCCATTCCTTATTAAATATTAAAACATTTATAATTATCATATTTAAAATTAAATACACATTTAAAACCTACCATGTAATTAGGGACTGAAAAATGACTCCCTTCATTTTGTGGAGGAAATAGTTTGTACTAACCCATGAATGTTGTTTTAAATTTTCTATTAGATTAAAATGAAATAATGTATAAAATATTTTTATTTAAATAAATCACAAATATGTTATAAATATATTACATGTTCATTGGATCTATTTTAATTACCATCCATTTAAGTTGGTAATGAAAAGATAATATCATCACTTCATACAGGTGGTTTTCATCATACAAGCATGAGCGGTGTTAAGATTATAAAAAATATGGTAGGTTATGAACCAGAGTAATATATTTCCATTAAACAATCATATTAATTTCATAAATATAGTTTAAAATCATTATATCAGTCATTTTAACTATCATTGTGGTCTATTCATGAAGAAATAACATCGTTATGTGAAGGTGGTAGTTCACACGTACGCACGAGCGATGTTTTCATTCATATAAGATACAAAATGAGGTGAAGAAGAGTTATAACATACTAATAATAACATATAATTATATTAAATGTACTGATATTATTATTTCAATATGTTTTCATATTATTTTAAGGGTATTGAAGAATAAATAAACATGAAACACTCGGTTGAGAATTATACAATTTATTTGGAAAAACCTAGTTGGTTTACACCTTAAGCCTTCTTAAGATGGTGTTTTGGTCAGACCATAACCTATAGAACAAGGGAAGTAAGTTTAGTACTATATTATGGTTTATATTTTTTGATCTAAAAATATAAATATGTATATCAGAGAGAGCATATTATTTTATTCTGGTAAGTGAGGTGGGTGGAAATCTTTAAAATATATGAAATATAAATATACACAATGTTTATAATCCATCATAAATAGATCAAATGTATTATTTATAATAATAAAATTATAATAATTTCCAGATATAAAATAATTAAATTTTTATATGTTTAGGTGTCATTTTAATCCTTATGACTTGGTTAACCCGCTCATTAACCATGTTTAACAACAACTACTCAAACCAATTTTTCAATTTTTATAGACCATTAAATTAATTCCAAAAATTATTTGTTGAATATATATGGGCCATTAATGTTATAATATATAATTTCCCTTAAATGTGAGCTATTATATGAATTTTATTATTATATATTATTTAAAAAATAATCATTAAAACCAATTTAAATTATTTTTAACACTATTAAAAAAATTTGGTCTTAAATGATTTAATATAAAAATGTAAATATAACTTAAAAACTTACATCATCAATTATAATTCATAATTATATATAAAATTCCTATAATACCATAACTAATTTAAAAGGTTTCACCATAAAATAATTTTAAAACTATTTATTTTATTTTTTATATGCATGCATAAGTGTTAGATTTTAAATTTAAGTAATTTTACGATATTTAAAAATAGAAAATAAATTGTTAAAATGATATTATATTATTATAAATCATTATATTAATTTAATCTCATTCATAATTTTTTTTAATCTTATCATAATCAGGGAAACATATTTACGATATAAAATAAGAGGAATTAAAATTTAATTAAATATAACACATCCTTCTATTGGAATCCTTCCAAGATTTCAACCGAATTCATCAAAAATAGTCTATGAATGGGGATTGGTAGAGAAATATTTAATTAACATAGATACGAGATATTTTTTGTGGATTTTTTTCTCTGTATACATAATTGTTATTTTTCTGTTAATTTACCTTAACCCAAACCACCCATTTTTTAACATGGCAACATATTTTTGGGCATAAAATAAATTTTACCAGATTAAAATATAATACTGATAAATGTACAATTAATTAGATAACTTTTAATAAATGTGTTATTATTTTCCATTAAAATAAAATTCAAAAGAAATTGGTACTTTTAAATTATATTATTTAAAAAAAATAAATAATAGTTTTGAAAAAAGAAACATTTTCACTATTAATTCAAAAACCCATCTTCTATAAAAAATCTCAAAAATTAACCTTATAGATATTATGTAATGACGAAAAAAATTATGATATAAATTTTATCATAAAATAATCTCTAAAAATAGTATGGATTAATAAAAATATTGGTGTAATAAATACAATTAAAACTATTTTTTAGGAATTTAATTTTTATAGAATAAAATTTCTTCCTCCTCATTCCCTAGATAATAACAAAATAGTTTATTTTAGTTTAATTTGTTTTATATAGAATTTAATATTTTCATTAGATTAATTTATTAATTATTATTAATTTAATCTATTAAGATAAAAATATATTTCGTACAAAAAATCATTTTTAATACAAATATATCATTTATATACGAAATTTTTTGACTTCATTTATATGGAATTTATCATCAGTGTATAAATTATTATTCATTTTAATATGAAAATACATTCGCCATATATTACATAATATAGTAACTTCTATTCATACCCTCCAGACCAATGACTAGGTTTTAAAAGTCAAATTTGAATAATAATATTTCTTTAGTATATCACAGTTCGATTAAGCTATGTGTTTTTGGTGGTACATGTTAAAAAATATATAACTATTTAAGAGGTGATTACATATAGAAATATCAGGGTGTTAAAAAACATAAATAGATGAAAAATGATTATGTATAAACTTTTAATTAAAATTTTTTATTTACTGAGCAGTGAGATTGAATATGTAAATAAAATAAATATAGTATTCATCAGAATACATCATTAAATACAAATATGTAGTGTTTTCATGAGATATAGATTTACCATATGAATTTCCAACAATATTATCAAAAGGATTAAGATCAAGAAATGTGAAAAATCTATCTATTAGATTCTAATAAAATGTAAGCTCAACAAGTTCTCAATTTCATGAGTAGTGTAAGGTGATGTAACATGATTTTATGCATCATTACTCATGTTATATGCTAGAATATTGTAGTATAAAACATTTGAATAAAAATTGTAATTTTTATTTGGACTAAATGATTTTTTTCATTGTGTGATTGAAATAACTTCTTTGTATGATAATCATTTCTCATATAACAATTGATAAAAAAAATATTCCAGTTTTTATTTCCATTGTAAAAAAAAAATTAAGAAATTTTCTTTTAAAAGATAAATCAAATAAAAAGGATTAAAATATAAATTAAATAATCAAGGTTTGATAAAATATTAATGGTGTAAGTATGAAAAAATAAAACTTTCTTAATTCCCAAAGTTTTTCTATACAATTAAAAAAACATAAAATCTTACTTCTTATGTTAGGAATTATATATATGAAAAAATTTACAAGATATATAACTAACTAATGTGAAATGTGATATTAGATACTTTTAAGTGTATCTTTTATTCTCTAACTTTTTATATAAAAAATGATATTTGTTTTATAAGATTTTTTATCAAATGAATAAATTTTGGAGATAAAGTAACAAAAAGGATATTTATTCAAGACATCTTTTATTTAAAAAAACATCAAATACTAGAATTGATGCATAAATTTATAATCCAATTTCATGAAGATAAAAAACATATTTTTTTGAAAAAACCCCATTAAATGAACTTCATCTTCAATAAAACATTTTTTGAAAAGTAAAATAAATATACAATTGAAAAATGAAGTGTAAAGACCTAAATAGTTAAATAGAAATAATTTAATGAGGCATTTAGACATTAGTTGTTAGAAAATTCTTTCTATGATATTTTAATCCATGATTTTAAATTTTTTTAATTCTCATAAAATTAAAATATACCAAATTTGAGTTGGATATAAATAAACACATTGTATGAAGAGTATATACATCTTGCATACTCTCTAGACATAGTACTTCTCTATAAAGGATTTTGAACATATAATAAATAATAATAAATTAAAATTAAAAGATGGTAATAAAAATTAATGAAGTCCTCTAGGTGGATAGGACACAAAAAATATTAAGTATGTTTGGGATAAACAATACTTATCCCATTAATTTATATTAAAAATTGGTTCCCATACTAAAAAAACAACAATTTTATCCTAATTTGGATGGAGGATCTCATGCATAACATTTAAAAAAACTAATTATAAGTAATATCCTCTTAGAAATAGACAGAAATTTCCATATATTAATGAATTCTTTGTTAAAATAGTATTATATGTAATGTTCATGAGCAAATAAATTATTCAATTAATTATCATAAAAAGAAAACCCCTTGTCATAAGGACTTATATATTCATATAAAGTAATGTATTGGTGATTAATTGAATACATTGGATTGTCCATTCTTCGATTTTTTAATAAATATAAAATAAGTATTATTATAAGCTAATCGAGTAGATGAGAAATATTAAAAATCCATGTAAATGGATTTCTCTTTGATGAAGAGGATTTAGAAAATGAGAAAATGGATGTGTCAAGGTGTCTGAGCGCTCTATTATTATCAAATTTTATTATCAAATGATCTGATCCTAATAATCTGGGATCCATTAAAAAAATTATCTTCCCATGGTCCATTATATGTTTTTTAGAATTTGAAAATTTAAAAATATATTCATTAGATATTAACATGGATTGTCACCTAATTATTTTTTATTTAATAGTTACATCCATTGTTGATTTCTTCTATAGAATTTAATTTATCAAATAATTACATTTTTTTCACATTTTGTGACCATTATCCTATTTAACCATTTTATCTTACTTATGGGACCTTTCTATACATATATATTTCATTTATCTTAAGTAGATGTCAATTATGTTTTAACTTAATTATATATAGAATATTACAATAGAGTTTGTCTTCACTTCCTCTCAGATAATTTCTTTTAGAAGGGATACTGTATGGATCAATACATGACTCATTTGTTTATGTATCCCTTCTAAAGATAAGAATTATAAATTTTTAACATGGTTCATAATTTCCTTCTCAACAAAGTAATTTTTTTTATATATTTTTAAATCTAATCTATGCTATGTAATTTTTGAAAATAATCCATAGGTATAATATCCATGTATGTAAATAGAGAACATTGATCTTTCATAATGGGAATTGACTAGCATATCCTTGTCATGGAGAGACTTATACTGAGGGTTTTACCTATAAACTCACTTATTATGGTTCTATAAAAATATATATATTTTTGGAAAACATAAGATATATATTATAGGGTGAAGATACATAATAAAATAAATCATTAATTAAATTTGAGGATATGATTAAATTAACTTCCACCGCATCATTAGTAATTGCTGCCTTATCTGTAGTGATGACTTAATCTCTCTCTTCTTCTCTTTGTCACTTTTATTGTAAGTTATGTTGACTCTTAGTGCATTGGTGCGAATAATTCCACGTTTATATATAGTTTAATCATTATACATCACTGATTTATTTCTCCCCCATTCAATCATAAACCATATGAACCTTATATATACAAATGCTATAAACCTCCATGCCATTTAATAATTCTTGAAGATGTTTCTTTAAAAAAAATTCACCGGGTTGGAATTTCTTTATTCCCCTCTTCTTGTTTGATTCTTTACCTTTTCCCCAGTTCTCAGAAGACATATTCCTATCTAAATTTCCCATCATGATATATGATCTAGAAAAGTAATATTACATTAGGATGGATTATAATATTATTTCATCATGTGATGAAAAATATATAGAAACCAATTCCATTGGGGGGAATGCCTAAAGGCCTTCATAGAAAGGAACAATCTTTATCTCTGGATTATGTATATAATTTATTTCATGACTGTTTAATATTTTAATGGTATCCTCATACCCATCAATACTTTATTACTACTTTTTTTTAATCAAAGGAACATTCTCTTCATTTTAGTTCATTGATCAGAAATGGAAATATTTGTTAATGATTATTATATTAAAAGATATCCACTATATAAGTTATATTTATACTTCCTCCCATGTATTCTAGATTATTGACCACCATTTATTAGCATTTCCTTAATGAAATAAACTACCAATAAAACCTTTTCAATTTCATTGCATCATATGTGAGAAATATTATTTCAAGAGTCTTCATCAAATTCTGTACTATTATAGGATTTATAGTTCCACTAAAAGACAGTGGCCTCTGTCATATGAAACGATCTAATATTGGAGTATTGTGCCATGTAAATTTATATTTATTTATATCTATATGTTTATTTTAAATATCCTTGGTTAGTAACCCAAATATGGTAACAATCATCTTAGATCCAACACCAACTATATTAGCTTTCTCAATAGGGATATCCCTATATTAACAATAAGTGGTAATTATTTTTCTCTCATTTGGTTCCATTACCAAATAATGGAACACACTGAATTAGCTCAAAATTATCATGAATATTTATCAACCAAATACCTGTAAAGGAAAATGTTTTCAAATACTATATGGGATTATCCTAATTATCAGGTTAGCTACATTTTTTTAAATATAGATCCCAATGTTTTTACTAAACATGATATAATAGCTATTGAAAAAATCACCACTCCAGTAACCCAGATCTCGTGTCTACATTATTAAATTAATATAGACACAATGGATATAACCCTAAGGTACCAATAATCTTACTATGCATTTTGAACTATATACATACATGATAACCATTTGACATTGATAATAAAATATTAAACATGAAGAAAGAAAAGAATAAGAATCCTTGAAACTCACTCAATGAAATCTTTTTTTATATCATGGTGGAAATAAACATAATAAGGGTGAGATATAATTTTTAATAATGTCTAATTATAATTATAGAAATTATCATTAAATAAGGCATAATTAATATGGACAGACAAATAACTAGAAGCACATTCTATTTAATCAACATCTTGAGAAAAATTATAAATCAATGAATAATTTCAATGCAGTAATATCATGGAAAATAATAACAAAATGGCAATGAATAAAACATATCGTATTGAATGTCATTATTTCAGACATCATGTTATCTCTACCATCAATAAATTATACCCATAAAGATTAAAATACTATGGGTAAATTACCCTTTAATATTTCCTATGAATTTTTTCTCATAGGAACTTTTGATGTATTGAGTGGATATATAATTTCAATACCCACTATCATAACATATCAAATGCATTCCTCATTTGTTTAATGATCGAATTAAACATATTTTAAAATATTCCTTATCAATAAACATCTACATCAATTAAATAATGTGTAGGATCAAAAATTACATTTTAAATAGAATATGTTTGAAAGTAAGACCCTCTATATATATAAACTGCATATTTTTTAGGTAATAATCATAACCATTATATAATGAATATGGTTATTTAATGGAAATAAAACTTCAAATGGTCATAATAAATTGAATGTTTCAAAATAAAGGAAATGATTACTAGATTATTCAAGCGATGAGAGATGGCCCTCAAAAAACTAGATTTTGTATTAAAAAAAGTCATTAATGTATTATATGAAAATTGAAAATATAACATCCCATTATTTTTATACATGGATATTACATATTTTTAAATGAATTTTCATTAAATTACACAAACACATGCACTTGGGCAGTAATAGTTTAGTGCCTTTGGATACTTGTAACACATTCTTCTAATTTTTTGAAATATCTTCAACATCTCCCATAAATATCTTCCCCTATAATCATTCTTATAAAAAAATTATTTATAGTTTGAGGAAAGGAATCATAATTAAGGATGATCATATATTCTCATTATGGGTAAACATGGATGATATGTAAGAATAACATGAGCATAAGTGTATAAAAAATGAGTATAAAATTTTACAAGATTACCCTATATATCGAAGATCATAATATTGAATCAATGAATAAAATATTAGTAGTTCATAAGACATGAATAATAAGTTAACTAAAGTTCATGAGCCATGAGAGTATAAAAATTTCATAATACATGGATTTATTGTAATAAACTAATGCTTAGAATATCTCATGTCAATTGTACCAACCAAGACACCAATAATATGTTAGGATTGGGATAATAACTCATGTACCTACACCAGGCTTGGGATGACCTCTCTTTTACCTTCTAGTTTCAGGATTAAGATGACATACTTTTTACGATCTTGTTTCATCCTTAGGATGACCTCATGTTTACCCTCTTTTTGTGGTCATAGGATGACCTTCAGTGTAACCTCTTGTTTTGGGATTAGGAATACCTCTCGGGTACTATTTAGGATCACAGAATATCTACCACTACCCAATTAATTGGATGGATATATAGGTCACATCCATTATATAATTAAATCATAAAAATATGTTCCAAATGATCCTAAATCATTCCTTACATTAGAAATCCTGAAAATAAATTGTTCTTGTAAACATTTTAGTATAGCATATCTCATTGAAAGGGACAAGATTCATAAGGATAATTCCTTGACTAAATAATAATTTTTTTTTGATTTTGTAAAGGATAACTGCTGAAAACCTCCTCTAGTAGGACAAATGTGGTGTAGGCCCAGTGCATCCACATGGATCATTACCCAACACACAATATGAAGAGTACCTATGATATCATACATCATGCGAGTATCAGCAGAATTCCCCAAGAGAGCAAGTGTGTCTTTTATGAAATTTATTTCCCTCCAAAATATGACAAAGACTCTGTCCATGATTGAACCCTATGGTGCCCCTATATATCAGATATATCAAGTTCAAAGGACCACCCAACCATTTTTGAATAGATGAGACCTGAATTTCCAAATCAGACTCTATCTCCACCACCAAAATATTGTGCTCCCTACAATTATCTATGCCAGTAACTAGGTCTCGCACCTCTACCCGTAATGATGTACCCATGACATAGAAGGCACTAAACCTGAAAGGAAACCAACCTCAATGATCCCAAATAACCCCTCATCCTCTAGTCATTCCCCCATACAATATCCATCCATATTCAACTTCAATCATGGTATATAATGTATCCACCTTATACATATACCCTCCTTTATGTTGAATCTGTATAGCCTATGGGTATGTCCACACAAAGGAAAAATAAGGTGATTCTTTGTGAAAAGTGATCATAGATCCTATATCAACATCCCAAACTGTATCTAAAAGTGAGAGGGAGACATCCTAGAACCACATATATCCAGATTATTGTCCACCCAAATGATCCAGTAGACTGAATCAAGACTGAATCAAGAATGACCGCCTGAACCTTACAGCCTCTAACCCATCCTTCGACTCCATGAAACCAAGTATCGATTATCCCATGCACAGAAGACTGCTCAGCTGCTCAGCATGACTATAGAGAGAAAAGTGATAACAAATAATATGTCGATCTTCTCTAAAAAAGAGACGAGTAATCATTTTAGGTTGCTGGTGATTATAGTAGAAGCATAGAGACACCAACAAAATCCCATTCTGTTGGATGTTCTCATCTATTGGGAGTGCTTTACTCATAGTCCTCTATATGAGAAAATTCATCTGGGAAGAAATATTTTGTCACCACTCCTTGATAGATTCTACATCATAGGGGCCTTCCATGTTAACCATTATCCTATATTCCTTAGAACAAAACCTTCCTGAAGATGACCCTATGAAGCAACATTTAACCAGTTCCTCATTCAAGATGAATTCCATCATGCGTCTTCATCTATTCAAAACTGTGGGTAGCAAGAAAAAGGTCAGGTCAAACACAACCCTCATAATAATAAATTTATGGGTGAGGACAACCAGGATTCTCTAGATTCTCCCCACCCCATTTTACTCCTAGAAACTAATATCCCACTTTTCGATAATCCACCTCACTGAATACTATATAACCTCAATTTGAGATAACATGCAACGAGCTAGACATGTAAACCAAGATCCTATAGCCAACATCGCTTATTGATCTCCATATCATTCTCTGAAAAACCCAACCCATAATGACTTTCCCGCAATAATATCCAAATCCATCTTACATTGTATTCCCTACATGGATTCCTTTACATCGCAGAGACCCAGCCACCCTCTTCCACTAATAAGGCCATGTGACCCCAAGAGGCCCAATGAGATGATCCCATCTGGTATGAGTACCAAACAAATGAATTCATATTATTTTCAATCTACTTAACAACCCGTTGGGCAAATGAAGTACTGAGTACATATGCATAGTTATAGATGATAAAACACTATTAACCAACACCACCCTCGAACCAAAGGAATGAAATTTACTCCTCCAGTTATGAATCCTTCCTAGAAGATGAGAAATGATGTTGTCGAAATGTTTTTTCCTGATGTGACCATAGGAGAGGGGCACACCTAAGTAAAAAATAGACATCTATCTTTATTGGTAGCCGAGAATGTCATGAATTCTCCTATAGCACCATTGAGAACATTTGAATGAAATGAATGCAAAGCTTTTTGAAGAGTAGATAACCTACCCACTAAACCACTAATAGGTGCTCAAAATCCCCATGAGTTTCAACAAATATCTTCGTCTCCCATTAGTGAAAATTATAATTTCATCATCAAACATTAAGTGTGACATGCTTTACATTCCAATTCTACAATGAAAAGGAGCAGACATGCCCTCCTCCATTTCCTTTCATAGTTTGAAAGAAATAAGATATTGAGAAAAAATGAACAAGATTGGGAAAAGATGATCACCTTATCATACCCCAACAAACTGATTTAAAGAAAACATAACATTTCTCCATGATAGATATAGAAATCCAAGTAGAAGATAAGAATCTGAAGAGAATATTGCAGAACCCCTCTTAAAAACCCCAACCTCTCATCGCACGAATGGGAAATCTCTTCTCTATTCATTCATAAGAATTTTCCATATCCACCTACATAATGACATTTAATACCACTGACCGCCTATTAGTATCATTCCCCAATTCATGTGCAATGCCAATGGACCCTTATATACTATGTCATCTAATGAATCTATGACGATATCTTGACACTAGCCATATAAGGACTCTGTTCAGCCTTGTTGAAATGAAAGAAGCCAATATCTTATAAGAAACATTACAAAGACAAATTTTCTATATTTCCCAATACAAATCTTGTCCTTGACCATGGGGAAGAGAAAAATGTGATAAGAACAAACATATCTGTTTAACAGAGCCCCATTGAAGTAATATCAAACCACCTTCACCACCTAAGGACTAACCACCTCCTATGCCATAATAATGAATTCCCATGGGAATACATACAGAGTTGGATCTCTATCCCGGGGAATGCTAAAAACCTTATCTAGGACTTCCTCCATTGTAGGTAATACATATAGAATAATATTAATAATTCCTTCAAAGAATGAACCATTAAATGAAATAAATATTAATTGAATCCATGAATTATATCCCCAATAAGGAATTATTAAAACAAGTGGAAGTCATCATAGATGGAAAATAACATTGATAGATATTTTTGAAACATTACAAGAGAAAAGTATCCATTATACCTTGAAAAAAACTTTTAAAATCATAAAAATTTTATCTAACCTTTTTCACTGAAAATAAAATTGTAATATATATAAGCGTCTTTGAAAATAATTTTAAATATTATTTATATCATTATTCTTGAAATTTTTTAAAATATCATTTCTGAAAACCTTTTTATAAATCATTGTTTTGAATATATAAAATCCTCAACCAAAGAGAGAATAGGGTAAAATTAATCTTATTATATCATGAACAGAATAATATTAATGATAAAACTTGTTAAAGGGTAGTATACACACCTCATAATTGAATACATGTGCCTAAAACAATATGTTTCTCAAAGATGAAAATTTAAGACAAATTATCTAAAAGCTTTTTGTAACTTTTGATCCATAATCTCCATGGAAGAGAGACTGTAAAATGGGTATATGAATAACCATAAATTTAAGTATAAGGATAATTTAATTATTTCTTTTGAAGTATATAAACCACAAAAAATATACCAGTGTTTAATATTTCATAATTATCTCAAAAACGAAAGTGAGATTAGGAATCCCTTTAAAAAATTATAATCAGTCGAATTGTACGCCCCATGAAAGAAAGAAAATTATATGGATTTTTAAATTCAATAATATTCTAGATAATACATATAAATTAAATTAATTGGAATTATATAGACCAAATATAATAAATATGTGGTGACTATGACTTGTATCTCAGAGAAAAAAAAGTGAGACAAAAATCCATTACATTAACTCTTAACATCTTTAGTTCACATTAAAACCTAATTTATAATAAATATATGTTTTTTATAAAAAAATATTCTTATAATATCATAAATTATTTTTTTATGACTTTATATTACTCATTTATTAACAATTTAATGTTATATTTTTGGTAATAGCTGCTTTGTATTTCATAAATGTTTTAAATTGGCATTCTTGGACCTCTTATTTATATCATGATTTCATCATATCAATAATAATAAAAATCATTTAAATATCATATACAAATATATTAAGTATATATATATACTTTTATTAATAAATGTTAAATATAGAAAATAAAATACATTATTTGTGGAGACGATAGGTCATACGTACGCATGAATGTTGTTTTCATTTTCTTATCTGTTTAAAAGAATGTAAAGTATATGATATATTATCATTCTAGAATAATAATTATTCCATATATATCACCTATTTATATTAAAACAATCCTAAATTCATTCCATGTAAATTGTGAAGAAATCACATTGTTTCAAGAGGTGATAGTCCTCTGGTCACATGAATGACGTTATCATATTTCCACAAAATGGAAACCATGAAGGTATGCAAGATATAATAATGAAAAAAATTCCTAATAACATAATAAAAATAATTTATATCACATATAAACTCTCAAAAAATCATTAATTATAACCTTTAAAGGTGATAATAGATGAACATATGACATCAGTTCATAAGGAGATAGTCCACTATACATAAGAACAATGATTGTGTATCATGTTTGATGGAAGTGTGTGAGAGTGTAGGTCATACCATTAATTTAAAAATATCTCAGTATAGTTAATATTCTTTATTTATTATATAAATATGATATAAAAAAAAATGTTCGTTGATGAATGTTACCACTTCTTCAGATATCACATTTTGGATTCCACTAAATGACTTATTTAGATGGTTTTATTCAAAAAAGAAAATCATTGAGGATCAACAAAGGGAATTTGGGTGAAAATTTGGATAGGGTTTTTAACCAAATAGTTTTTAATTAGTGAATAAAAGAGTATAATATGTCTCCTTTTATAAGCGAGGTGAGGGGCGCTATTGGAATTTCAAAAAATATAAATTTATATTAAATTTAATACCAATTAAAATACATAAAAACACCATTTATTATAAGATAATATGTGATAAGGATATAGTAATATCAACCAATTTATTTTATTCATGTTTTGGTGTTATTTTAATCCTTATAATTTTTATTAACCCTTAGTTAACCCATTTTAAATTTAAATATGATAAAACAATTTAATATTAAGTGGATGAAATTTTTACATAGAAGTTGCAAATTAGAGCAGAAATGGAATATTTATGATATTTTAGAAGAAATATCATCCAATTTTCCTTATTGAATGTTTTTATGGTTTCTTGATAATTTAATAAAATATTATTTTCATAAAATATTATTAAGGTAATTTTTGATAATATTCATTACATTAACATTAAGAAAATCCATAACACCGCATAAATTCAAAAAACAAATATAATCTAATACACCCCTAACATGTCATATTAAACTATAAAATAATTGTATAACCTTAATTAATTCAAATTAAATTTCTACTAATATTTATAATTTCATTTAATTGATTGTTTTGAAAATTGATTAATTATTGCATCGTTATTGTATAATTTTTTATAATAAGTATTTCATCACTAAATTTCAAAAATACATTTCAATGATGTATAAAAACATTTTAATTTTCATACAAATATATATAGTCTCGAATATATTCAATTTAATCCCAAATTAAAAATATTATACTTATTTGAGGTTAGAGTGTGACATTTTGTCACTCTATTTGATTTAAATAATATCAAAGTCATTTTCAAGGAAAAAAATACATTAAATAATTAAATTTATAACAATTAGTGTTAGGGTTCCAATTAAAATCATTCAATAGTATTTTTTCATGTATTTGGGTAGTTTTATAATATTTATAATAATTTTTTACCATTAATTACTTGATTTACACTTAACTATGGTAATAACATTTACTAATGTTACTGTTCATATTTTACAAAACTAAAAGTGGCCTATTTATTAAATTTTTACATTATGATTTCAAATATGGAATCCATTTTTATAAATTTTGATAAAAAAGTGGGTTAAATTAATTTTAAATTAATCTTGTTGATATAATGAGATAACGGGTTTTTGTAGGGAAAAAATCAAAATTTTTGAAATGTTTTTTCATCCAACTTCAATGTGAAATTGGTTATATTGACCTAAATTGGATAAATGGATGTAAAATGTTACTAATTATACTTTTAAACCATTTTAAAATATACTTTATCTATATAATTAAGATAGAAAAAAAATATTTCAATTAAAATTCAATATTATTCAGTATTTTTCAAAGCATGAAATTTCTTAGAAAAGTACCAAAAGTCAACGAATTTAAATTTTGTTATTATGATTTTGAAAAACTAATTTATTTTAACATATAAAAATTATAAAGTTGTCAAAAATTATTCTTAAAATCAGTGTTCCATTAAAATGTTGTAAAACCTCATCTTACTTATAATACATGTTATTAAAAGAACTCATCATTGTGTGTAAAAGAAGAAAACATAGTTTAACGTGTACGAAAATATAATATATTTGTTTCGTGTATCACAAGATTAAATTTTTTGGTGTATATAATGATATCCAAACATAGTGATTATGTATAATAAAATTTATATTAAATGTTGTGTTAAATAATAAATATCAAAAGATTAAATTAATTCAAAAAATATCAAAAAATCATATGGTGTAACAATATACCCCACAAAATTAATGTCTCCCTCTAAATTAATATGGGTTATCAATGGATTAGTTTTTTTAATATCCTTTCATAGAAACCCCCATCTTAAAAATGAATCCTAAAACTTTCTTTTAAAAGGTAGAAATATAATGGTTATACAAATTACAAATAAATGGGTTTCTATATATGATAAAAAAGTTGTAATGTGAAAACATAGTCATGGAAGAGAAATATAATTATCATATTCTAATATAGATTGAAATAGAACATGGTTAGAATAATGTTAATGATCACAAATCCATAACCTGAAGATGCTTGAAAAAGGTCATTTATATCATCAAAAAAATGTTGCTAACAGAAAAAGTTTTTATTTCAAGACCCCTTTTCCTAAAGTTGAATAATTTTTAAAATAAGATATACTAACTTTATTTTAGGACAACATAGCCCTTTGTTGGGCCTTTATCAATTTCTACTCCATCTGGTATTCCATGAAATCGGGGTGAATGTTTCATTCATGAAGAGTTAGAAGATTGTGAGATCCATAAATTGAATTATATTCCATTCTATCATTATTTATCCGAAAAAAATGTTAGAAAAAGTTATACAATATGAATAAATCCTCATATGGAGAGATAATATATTAATATTTAAAACCTCATCTAATTTTTAGTATAAACTATTCCATAAATGGTCAACTAATAAACCTTGTGAATGTCAAAAGTTCAATACATTAGAAATAAGATCATTAATTCTCAAAAAAATTCTTGTATTAAACCCCCATATATAATAAAGCAACTCTTGTTTTGTCACATACCAAACATGTGAATACCATCATCTTGTATTCTCTTAGATCATTGTAAAAACCAAAAATCATTTTTTAAAACCTGAATTTTTAATTATTCATAAGATTATTGTATATATTCATTGAGTTCAAAATTTTTATAAAATCCATCTATGATATCATAAACCAATTTGTCAAAAAAATCCTTATTCAGTTCCAAGGTCATCAATACTATCAAATTTACTTATTCATATCCAACATTTATTTATCCAACCATAATTATCTCAATATTAGAAAAATATTAAGAATTATACTTCCCTTAATCTTGGGTTTCCCATGAATATTACCTTTCCATTAAATCAATTTTCTATTCCTTCGACACCATTCAACATAAACCTTTAAAACATTTAATGAAAAACTTATACTAAAACTATTTATATATTTCATGATTCATATAACATAATCTTTTAAATCCCAAACATATAAACTTTAATGGTCCTATATTATTTAGAAACCATTACTCAGGATTCATCATCTTATTCTTT
Organism: Viscum album; assembly: GCA_963277665.1. Classification (NCBI taxonomy): domain Eukaryota; kingdom Viridiplantae; phylum Streptophyta; class Magnoliopsida; order Santalales; family Viscaceae; genus Viscum; species Viscum album. The sequence goes on along the minus strand of OY728155.1, from coordinate 1,102,379,735 downwards.
CCTAGAATATAAAATATGAATCATGCCTTAAGGTACCTCAATCACAATTTGTCCATGATTCACGTGATTAATGAAACCAATAAGTTTAGACACCCCATACCTTTAACATTTCATTTGAGATCACATTATCCTCAGCAGTATAACAAATACTCATACCACTTTAGTTATTATCTCCATGAGATTTCCAATTTGGACATATATTTTCATAATGCATATACATTATACATATGGAAAATTGAATTTCAACCATGTTCCTTCTAGTTATCACTATTGACTAAGACCAGAATGCATAGTGTGAACAGCACTTATCAAAGTATAAAAACACATAATCATGAAAAGTTAGTCATAATTTTCCAAAATCATGATACCTACTTTTAAAAATATGACACTTTAGGGTTATACTTATAGATGTCCCTGGACATATCCATATTAATATCCCAACCAGTCTCACTAATGTTTTGTCTTCCGAGTTTCGAAAGGATGAACAAACCATTGCTCTGATACAAACTATTATGACCCTATATTTTCATAAACTGATATTGCTTATTTTTTATGAATATTCATTACATTACATAAACACTTCTTAATGTACCGTACTAATTTAGTGCCTTTGGGAATATGGAATGAATTATTCTAATTTGGAGAAATATATTCAATATATCACATAATGATTTTCCCCTCAAATACTCCTACTTAAATCCATTCTATATAACTAGAGTAAAGTTAATATAATAAATAGTGATAATATATTCTCATTAAGGGTAAACATGAAAGATACATAAGCATAACATGAACATAAGGGTATGAAAATAAGACCATAACATTTTTAAAGAATAACCTATATATCAAAGATCATAATATTAAATCATATAATTATACATATGAAATTTATAATACATGAATCATAATATAATACATTTATATGATTCATGATTGTATAATAATGGCATAAGACATAGAACTTGTACAATACACATAATCTTAAAATATCTTATATTAATGATACATTACAAGAAATTAATTTTTTTTAGGATTGGGATAATCATCCATGTACCTACTTCGAGATTCATTTGACTACCCTTGTACATTATAGTTTTTGGCTTAGGATGACCACCATTGTACACTCTTATTGTGGTATTAGGATGACCTCATGGGTACCCTATTGTTGTAGTCAAAGGATAACCACACATGTACCCTACTATTTTAGGCTTTGGATAACCTCCCATGTGCCCATTGAGTTCATTAAACATATATTGTAACCCAATTCAATAGATGGGGATATAGGTACAAACCTTCAAATAATTAAATCATACATATATGTTCCACAAGATCACAAATCATTCATAACATCTGAAATCATGAAAATATATTGTTTTCATAAACATTTAGTCATAGAAAACTTCATTTAAAAGTAATGAGATTTATAAACAACGGTCAATAAAATAATAAACAATTCATTGAAATAATATGAATGGTATCCATGGATCATATTCCCATTAAGACATGAGTAATACCAACAGATTTCATATTTTATGGAAAATAATTTTAAAATATCTATTTGAAACATTTCTTTAGAAAATATCCTTTCAGAGTTAAAAAAGATTAATTAAGAAACCATTAATCAAACCAATTAAATTTAAAATAACCTTGAAAACTAATAATTTATTATTTTAAAATAATTTGAAATATTTTTGAAATATTTTTCTTTCAAAATCCTTAAAAAATCATTTTTCAAAATCAAATTTGAAAACATGGTCTTTGAATAATTGAATTATCATAAATATAGAGAATAAAATATTATGAAACTAATAATGTTTTCAAAATAAGTATGTTCGTGAAAAAAATGTGAAATTGTAGTATACACACCTTTTAAAAAAATATAGGTTTATAACATTACATTTGTCTCAATGAAAGAAAATTGAGAAAAAATTATCATACCAATTTGGGAACTATTAAAACACAATCCACATGAAATAGAGATCATAAAATGGATATGAAAATACAATTAAAACTAAGGATAAGGATCATAAAATTAATTCATGTTTATTATATACAACACACAAAGGAGACTAGTATTTAATATGTCATAAATCTCACAGAAACAAAAGTGAGACTATAAACACCCCTTACCAGTTTATAATCAGTCGAATCATATACCCATCAAAAGACAGAAACTTATATGGATATTTCAAAACAATAATATTTATTATAATACTCATAAAATATTTTCTAATGAAATATATACACAACATATAAGAAATAGGTGGTGAACAAGGCCTGTATCTCAATAAAAAATAAAAGTGAAACAGAAATACCTTTAATTAAGTATTGACTTTCCTAATAATGTTAAAATATCTCATATAAAAAATTTAAATTTATTATAGATATAATAAATAACCATCTTCTTATAATATACAATATTATTTACTTTTGACTTTATATTACTTGTTTATTTATAATTTAATGTCATGTTTGGGTAATAACCACTTTGTCTTTCGTAAATGTTTTCACTTGGTATTCTTGGACCTATTACATAGTTAATTATTTCATCCAATACATAATTATAAAAATTATATATATCATATGAATATATATATTATTAATATTTACGGTTATTCTTAAAAGTTAGAGAGGAAAAATAAAATACATCGTTCATTGAGACAACAGGTTGTACATACGAATTAACAATGTTTTCATTTTCTTGTCAGAATAAAAGAAATAAAATAATTTGATATATTATCATTAAGAAATTATTTTTCTTTCATTTATATCACATATTTTTATGAATAACATTGTTAATTCATTCGATGTAACGTGTGAATGAATCGCATCGTTTCGTGAGACGACAGTCCGCCGTACACACAATGGAATTTATCTTATACCTACAAAATTGAAAGCATAAAGGTGTGTGTGATATTAAAATTAAATAATCGTAATAAAATATTAATAATAATATATATCATATATAAACAATAAATTCATCATTAATGTTAATATTTAAAGGTTATAATGGAGGAACGAACATCACTTATTCATGATCCGGTAGTCCACCGTACACATGAACGATGATTGCCTATCTCATTTGATGGAAGTGTGTGTTAGTTTAGGTCATACCATTAATATAAAAATATCTCATTATATTTAATATACTGAATTTATAATATAAACCCTCTTTGAAATTAATTGAAGGTGTTTACGGAACAAATAAAAAAACATTTGTTGATGAATGTTACAAAATTTTCTAATATCCCCTTTTGGTTTTCACTAAAGGACTTCATCGGATGGATTTTATCCAACAAGAAATCATAAAGGATGAATTAAGGTAATTTTAGAGGATATTTTTAAAGGTTTTGGTAGAAAAAAATATGTATTAAATTATTAAGAGAAGTTTATATGAGGTTACATTTTATAAGATAGGGGAGGGTCACTCTTGGAATTTATCAAAAAATTAATTGATAATAAATTTTATCTCAATAAAAATACCTCTAAAAGAAAATAAATTCAAATTTATTATATTATAATGATGTGATATCATCCACTAATATATTTTATAAAATATTTAGTATTATTTTCCAATATAAAATTTTAGATGACCCTTAGTTAACCAATTTTAATTTTAACCATAATAACGAATTTTCCAATATTATATTGATGTAATATTCACATATAAGTGTTAATTAGTCCTTAAAAGGAAAATTTATAATAACTTACACCATATATCATCCCATTTATTATTATTTCAAATTTTAATTATTTTTTAATAATGTAATAGTATATTATTTTCATAAAATATCATTAGTGTCAATTTTGACATTATTCTTTACTTTGACTTTATGAAACTCAATAAAACATTGCAACATAAATAAATCATTTAATACAACCATAAAATGTCCTATTCTCGAATAAAATTCATAGACAACATTAATTATTTAAAATTATTTTTATTTTAAGATTTCTAATATTATTTTATTGATTTTTCATTATTTTAAAAATAATTACATCATCATTATATAATTATTTATTATTATTATTTCTTCACTAAAATTAAAAACAAAATTTCAATGGTTTATATAATAATTTTCTATTTCATGATATTATATATAGTCAATAATATCTTCTATTTAACCACATATTAAAAATATTATACTAATTAAAAATCATATTTTTCCCTCTCATTAATTTAAAAAATATCTAAGTCATTTTCCTAGAAATGTGTTAATTAAATAATTAAATTTTGAGTATTATGTGTTAGGTATAAAATTAACTTCATCCAATACTATTTTGAAAATATTTATGGTATTTTCATAATTTTTATAATATTAATTTTACATCTAATTACCAAATTTTCCCTTAACTGAAGTAAATATTTACTAAAGTGAATATTCATATTTCCCAAAAATAAAAGTTGAATATTTAATAAATTTTGATCTTATGATTAAAAATATGGAATATATTTTTAAAAATTCAAATTACAAATGTGGTAGAAATTAATTTAAAATTAATCTCGTAGGCGTGATGAGATGACGGGTTCTTAAGTAAAAAAGTCTATACATTTGAAATGTTTTTTTATATCCAATTTCAATGTGAAATTTGTTCTAATCACCTAAATTAGATTAATTGTGGTTAAATTATACATATTATAATTTAAAAATAAATGAAGACATTTTTTGACTCTATGAATAAGTTAGAAGAAAAACCAGTTTTCAAATAAAATTCTGTATTTTTCAATATTCATCAAAAAATAAAACTTCAAAAAAAATTACCAAAACTTCTCCAAATATAAATGTTTATATTATTATTTCAAAAATTAAGTTCATTTTTTCATAGAAAGTTTTTGAAATTTCTCAAAAATTAGATTCAAATTGTGTTCTCAATTAAAAGGAGGTAAAATTACCCTTTAAAAAAAATACTTCATTTTATTCATAAAATTGGACTTATTCTTATATTTTGATTATGAAATATATTGGACAAGTATAAATAAATATTTAATATTTAAAATATAAATTTTCTAAATTAAATTTATAAATTGTGGTTTTATGAATTTATTGAGATAAAATGGTTTTTGTTCATCGAAAAATGGTTTTAATAGAAAATAAATTTATTTATTTCCAAATGGTTCTTACATTCATTTATTGAAAATTTTATAAATAAAGGATTCATTTTATATAAAATTTTAAGTAATATTTTCAGAATTTTGTTAATATTATTTGTAAATTTCATTCCCTTGACTAGGTGGTAACAATGATAATATTTTTATGACAATATTAATAGTATATTATAGTTAGTTAAAAAATTCTATTGTGTGTAACAGAAGATATCAAAAGAACACCGAATTTCATATAAAACAAGAAAAACATAGTGTTTCATGTATCACACACTAATATAATTGTTTCATATATTAAAATATTATCTTTTTGGTGTGTATTACGCAAGAAAATATAAGTTCTTTCATATAACAAAAGTTATATTTGGTGTCACGTGAAATGAAAAATATCTAAATATTAAATTCGTTTGAAGAAAAATTTAAAAAATACTAGGATGTTGCATAAAATAAAATTTCATTCAATATTTTTATTTTTAAATTTTTTTTGAACTCAGTGAAGATCTAAAAGGAGTAAACCTATAACAGTAATAGGAAAGTCTTCTTTATATGTTTAAAGAAAACATTCTATTTTGGATTTTTTTAAACAAAGTTGAAAATGAGATTTTCTAAAAAACAATAGTATTATTAGAGTTAAAATATATAAAAATTAAATGATAAAATAATATAACCATAATAAACCATTTGTCCTATAAAAATGACTTTTTTAAACCAATTTTGAAAAATATGGTTATGTAAGAAAAAAATACATGATCAAAAGACAAATAAGATCAAATTTTCTTTAAAAATTTTTCATGAAAGATTAATTTGAATGGAATCATTTATAATCATGAAAAATATATGTATTATAGTTAAATAATTCTATGTTAATGTATATACACCACATAATGAAACTAGGTATATAATTCCAAATATTTCCCAATAGAGTGAAAATTGATATTAAATCCCTTACCTCAAGTTTTAATTGTAATGTATACTCCTTTAACATCATTTATAACAATTTTAGATTTATTGTACATACATAAAATAACCATATATATCTATAAATTCATATATTATTAATTTATAACATTTTATCACTTGTTGTTAAACTGTATTTTTAATTTTATCATTATTTCTAAGTTTACCTGCTTCATTTTTCATGTATGTTTTGATTCAGTAGTTTTGGTCATTTACATTGATTATACATCCATAGAATCCAAAATGTTATTCATGTTTTAAATATTATATATATTCAATATATATATAGTAATCTATAAAATATGGAGGTAAAAAATGTATTACATCATTCATGGAAACGAGGGGCCATACAAACACTTGAATGTTGTTTTCAATTATAGATGGATGGAATAGAAAGAAAGATAAATCATAATTAAACACTATATAATTATTATTATATCATATATATCTTATAAATCAATTAATTATGTCCTTATTACCATCCACATAATGCATAAATTAAAACAAACCACATCACTTCATGGAGTTGGTATTCCACATGTATGCATGAGCGTCATTATCATTTTCCAATGGATCATATGGTCAGAAGGAAGACATGATATTATAATTTCATAATAAAATATTTTTCCTAAATAAAATATATATTCATTAGTTTCATCATTATAACTATCCATGTGATGTGGTGATGGAAAACAAATTACATCGGTTCATGAGATGGTAGTCAACCATACATATAATCGACTATTATATATCTTATTTAATGGAGTGGGAGATAGATGAATATTATTCCAACAACATAATAACATCTTAGTATACAAAAGAATCTTTTATTATTGTACTGTATTTTTTAGGACAAAAGTAAAGGTAGTGAATGATGATGTAAAAAATAAAATGCATGGTTAAGATGATTATCTTCTCTTAGAGAAACCTTCTTTGGGTTTCTTATTTGGGACAATAGGGTTAGTAATTTTCAAAGACTAGAAACTAAAGAACATAGATAATGATGACAAAGATATATGTAGGATATGTTTGGTTGAGATATATAGATCAATGTGTTATGAATAATTGAGATAGGTAGTGTCCTTATATATGTTAGCGGAGGGAAATTCATATAATTTCAGAAAGTATTAAAATAATATAAATGATTGATTATGTAAGAATGGATAAAAATTGATATAATTTTAGGATATTGTGAGGATTATTATAAATCCACTAATATAATAAATTTTGGACAAGATTTGGTTATGTTTTACACTTATCTTTTAGTTTTAATCCCCACATAACCCTTTTACCAATAATCACACTATTATTGTTTTAGATCCATTAAGGGTCAATAATGTTACTATAAAAAGGAAAAATAATTCATATATGGAACATGGTTGATGTATTAGACAATATAAATTATTTTGGTTGAATATAATATTTTTAGTAAATTTATGTTACTTGATAAATTATTGTTTATTATAAAATATCAGTAATGTAATTTTTGACACTATTCATTTAATATTAGATTAAATAAATAAAAAATTAAAATCTAAATTATTGAAACATATCTAAAATTCCTTATCTATTTATAAAATTAATTGGTCACTATAATTAAACAAAACCAAATTACTTTTAGTTCTTTTAATATTATTTTACTAATTTGAATTAATATGGTATTGGTGTTGCATAAGAATTTAAGGTTATTATTTTGTCACAAAAAAAATTCCATAATAAAAATAAAATCATTATGTTAAAAATAATATATAAATTTATTTATAACACAATATTTCCATTATGTTAATATATAAAAAAATTAAAACTAAATAGGAAAATCCATCCCCAAAATAAATTTTATTCATGTGTTGGGTTGATTTGTATTGACTTATCACCTTATTTTTAACTATAATTACAATTTTTACCCTTTACTGATGTGATAGATGTTACCATGTTTAGCGTTTATTTTGTCTACAAATAAATGGGACCCATATACAAAATGTTTATCTCATTATTCCAAATACTCTAACCATCTATCATTATTTAGTTTCTATAGGTTTCAAAAATAATTTTAATATAAATGTTTAAAATGGAAGGAAAGTCAGTTTCTAGATAAATAGATTTTTAATCATAAAAGTTACCTCATATGAAAATCATGAAATATATTGCTTAAAATTTGAATATTACAAACCAAACAGATAATATGTTACTTTAATACGAAAATAAAAATATAATTGCAATTTTATATTATAAAATTAATTGAAAATAAATAATTATATTTAAAAAAATTGTATTTGTTATGTTAAATGAAAATTAAATCATTTAAAAATTCAATAAATTTTACATTATATTAATTTTGATACTCTAATTTGAAAAATGAAATAAATTTATTCAAATTTAATTTATAAAATTTAATAAATTAGGTTTGAATCATATTCTTGAATAAAACTATGTCTGTTATGATAATGATTTTTTAAGAAGAAAAGAGTGTTATAATTGAATCTCATGTGTTACAATAGGGAGTATAAATTGTAAGGTCAAATCAAAAAGATGATGAAGTTTTTTATTTATGGAAGTTAAAAAAAAAGATAAAAAAATTTATTGGACTTATTTTTATTAAATACAAAGAATAAAATAAAGTGGGTTTAGTTTTTAAAATGAAGTTAAATTCATAGTGAGGCTATATAGATTTATGGTTCAGATGGAATTGGATATATAAATTAAATTGATTATTTATGTTTAATGTCATATTTGATATGATGGTAATTCAATGATAGTGGTATCCCCTCCTCAACTCAATAATCAATCTTTTCCCATGTTCAGGAAATATAGTGTATTGTTTAATCTAGATTTCCTTGATACCATTTTAAATCTAATTAATCTAGATTGTTAATTTTTAATGAGATATTCTATGGAAACTAGTTTCCAAATTGAATAATGTTATTTTAATAATTATAAATCAATAATACTGATAAAATAAAAATAAGAAGATTTGAATTTGATGTTTAGAAGTTATAGTGACCCAAAAAATGCATAAAATTAAGAAATGCAATCTAACACAGTTTACCCCATTGTCTACATCACCATTGAACTTGGATGGAGGTACCTCGTAATTCTTCAAATTATTGAGTAAAAGGAAATTATAATAATAAAAGAAACCATAAAATAAAATAAAGATGAAGACTTCTCGATGAATCTGTAATAGTGTAATAACTCTCCACAGGCTTTGGTCTATGGATTTATCCCTGATAGTAGCAGCTTGGTCCCCTTTTTATAGACTTTTAGGGATCATTGTATTGAATTTACTTTTCATTTATGTTAAAATAAATGTAGACCCAAGTCATTACCATTTTTTAATGTCATTCAAAATCATAATAAGATTATTTTTTGTATTCCATGTGGAAAGCTATATTTATTATTTCTGTCTGCCTATATTCATAGAGTTAAACATGTACACACACTGTGAAAGTCATGATCCATCATCTAAATTACATTTTTCCTTTCATTTCTTCACATATTTAAATTGGTACTGTATGATCCTAGATTTTTTGAGATTTCTTGTACTCATTTTATTATATTAATTTATATCTTTTTATGTCTTAAATTGGTTGATAATTTTATTGGGTTTGTTCAGGTGAATTTTGGAATGATGTTGAGGTTTTTTTTGGATTTTCAAATTGAGCACAAGGTTATCTAAAATCATGCATCCACCCCATGAAAACCATGAAACCATGGACATAAGGTGTTTTCACAATTGGATAATGGTTTCCCAAATCGTGTGTCCACAAAGAAGAGACCATGCACCCCATATAGTATGGGAACATGTTTACTATTCAAGGTTTCTAAAATCATCAGGGACCACCCATGAAACCATGCATGAATAAATTAAAATCACTAGAAATTTATTTAAAAAATCATTAACACCCATTTATTATCCCAAGTCACCATAAATCTACAGAATAAATTTCAATTATTATTAGGCTCCCAAGAGGATTCCATGACTCCTTAATACTATTCTAGTGAGAATCATATATTTAGTGGAATGATCAACATCTCTTTCAGTATATATTCTCATCCAATTTCAGTTTCCTCCCTCCCCCATTATTGTCTACCCCTTTACAAGGGATTATTTTCTTCCATTTTCAATGGTTTAGATCTATATTTTGATGGATCTTGTTTTTTTGGAACTTATTCCTAGGTTTTAATCCTATATATCTTTCCCCACTGTGAATTCTTCTATTTTAAATTGAATTTATGATTTCAGTTTTTTGATAATTTATTAATGATATTTAGGTAGGTGGTCTAATAAAAAATTATTGTAGTCTTCATTATGATCTCATGTTTTTAATTTCCCCATTTATTTTCCACAGTGTGTTATTTGATTCTAAATTTAATTAATGTATTTAATTCTATGAAATTTGGAAACACCTAATGGGTCATGTTGGTCCCATTAGATATTATAAGACCAAAATTGATGGAAACCCATGGGGTGTGCCAATATCATTGATATGGTAATTTAAGAAATTTGAAAGGGGGAATAATGTTATATTTGGATTGAGTTAAATAGTTATTTCTCGTTGATAATGGAAATTAATGGAGTTATTTGGATGAAACATGAAGGGATAATGAATTGTTTAATTAGAACTGGGAAAAGTGATTGATAGAGAAATATCACATGTTATTCCTTTTGATTAATGTAAATATCCATGGTTTTCATTGATAAATGAAAGATTTTAAAGTGATGTGAATTATTGCAAAGAAGGTTAAATATGTTCAAACTTGATTTGTATGTGATATATTTTATATTTGTGATTATTTGATAAATGATGTGCAGGTCATGGAATGATGCTCGAAATAACATGGGGTTTCACAAAGATGGTCTAACCCCCTAATACATGAATGAGAAACTTTATTTTAGGGATAGGGATTGAAGTTCCAAATACATATAGACTGCCAGACATATGTTCTATCCTGCCATGATATTGGCATCGGACTGATGTTCCATTTTATAGAGACATTTATACTGGTATTGATACTTAAAGGTACCAAAAATGATATTGGGATTAATTAAATAATTAAATACCATGAAATAATGAATTGTGATATCCCAATGGTATATGGTTTGAACTCTGGCATGGGCTGTAGTAGGTATAATGTAGTTGATTAAGAAATATTAAATGTGTATCCTTTTTTCATTGTCTTTTGATCTATATTCCTTATATAACTACATACACTATTATAGAATTTATAATGATTTTGGTGTAATTGTTGGTGGCATACTAAGATGTAATCACACCCTAAGTTGGTTTTGTGATAATTACTAGAATTGATTTTTTTTCTATAGGATAGGATAAGTCCAAGAGATCTATGTTAGATAGATGAGTTGGTATTCATGATATAGTATGGATGAGGAAACCATACATGACATCGGGACCCTATCAGTAGATGTTGGTGCGTCTTTATTCTTGGTTTTCATTGGACAGATGAAACATGTATTTCAGATATATTTGTGGGTTTGGTTTATGGTCACTTATCCTTATTTCAGATTTATGAGAAGATGTTTGTTTTTATAGGTTATTTTTATTATCATTTGGTATTTTTATATTGATTTCAATTATTTTTCTACTTTTATAAAGATGTTATTGTCTCCCAATTTTTCATATTATACCCTTGTTATTTGTCACTTACCTCTAGCATATAGGGGGGAATGCCTTAGGTCACATAATGAATCTACATGTGCAACATGGGTTGGGATGTTAAATGTTATCTTCTTCAACCATATTCATGAAGTGAATTAAATTTTTATTGTGTCTGAATAATTATTTCATCCATATTCTTCAGTTCCGACCCTTGTAAGTGTCTATTGATCATCTAACAACTCATAAGGTCTTCTTTAATTTAAAATATGGATTTTTTTGGATCCTGTTTCTTATTTTCATAAATTTTTGTTACCTATTAACTTATGAACAAATCATAATTTACAAGAAAATAAATTAACAAATTAATCCAAAAGAATAATTTATTTTAATATAGAAATTTGTTTAATAAATTATGTATTAGGAAGATCATATAATGTAATGTAAATATGGTTTTAAGAACATTTAAAGATTAATACCATAATAATTATCCCCCTATAATGACTTAGTATCAATAATTATTTTTTATAGTAGTATTTCACTAAATACTGAATCCACTAATAACAAACCCCTAACTCCTGCTCTCACATATATTATCATATCATTCCTTGTTTTTATAAGATCATTTTGAGTGATACTATCTTCTCTCAAAGAACATCCTTACTCATGTCTATAATATCCATTGAACATTCCTTGTATGATATGTCATTGTCCAGTTCAATATAATCATAGATGATGACATGAATGGAATAAAGTATATACAACCAGATCTAGGACTCAAGAAACACAACATTCAACCCATATTAATTTGAAAAAACATCCATATGACATGTCATGGTCCAAAACCGCTGAGTGATCTTTTAGGGTTTGACATAACAAGGGATAACTTACCCATATTTCTTATACATTGATGTCCAAACTGAGGAGTCATGATCAATAAAAATGCATTTACCATGGTGAACATTACTTTTCTCCTCTAATAATCGACATGTGATCTCTTCCAATTTTTATTAATGATTAACCTCTTTTGAATCAGTTTCATTCACTCGGAGATATCCAAAACTATCATGGTCCCTATAACCACTGACTCACCCACCTCATTCCAAAAGAGTGATGAATGAAGATTCCTCCCATAAATATCCTCATAAGGTTCCATCTAAATCAAATCTTAGTAACTTTTATTATATCCGAGCTCATCCAAGGATATGTGATCAACGAAATATACCCAAAAGTTAAAAAAATATGCTCATATCATATCCTCTAATATGAAAATTGATGACTCTAACTATATGTCTGTCTTAGGGTGGGTTTTTATGCTCAATCTCTGCAGGGTCCCTCGGGCCATTAGTAATCCATCAAAAACCACAATATAAAATGTTCATATATTTTGGATTATACTATAAATAAACTATTTTTTATTTTATTATATACTGGAAAAATAATTTTATAATATTTTCCTCTAAGCAAGCCTCATAGATTTCCAATAAGAGAGAACCTTTTTCAGCTGATCAACAGTCACACAGAAAATGTCATGACACTATGAGGTCTTAAGTAACATCATCCAAAAGTCCATCATGACAAGATATCACTTATACATGGGAACCAAAAGTGTCTATCGTATCATACTAAGATGATGATAATTGACCCTTATCCTCTAGTTAGTAAGGTCTCATGAAATAACCTTGGTGAAGTTCCTCTTCATCCCTAGCCACCCAAATTATCAAATAAAATATGGGTACATATTTATCACACCAAGATATACCAACCATATATATGTATGGAAGTATATCATTTTATCCTATTTTAAATAAACAACGACTACTACTCTCCCATTCATAATTTTGACATCATCATTGTCTAACAACAAGCTTGGAATCGGGTAACCTCTAACATGTTGTTCCTAGTGGATAGAGCACTCTCTTTCAGAGTTCTATCTAGAATTTTCCTGGTGTACTAAATAAGATATTACCATTAAGATAGAATAATTAATTTCTCCCTTATCCTAAGAAGCATCCATCTTATACTGAACTAATAATATCATCAGGTATCATTTCTCTTCAAAAGTCCAGTCACCATGTTGCTATGCTTCTTGTGTCTTACAACATAGAGAATCTTCTATGATGGTACCTTTCCCTGGTTTATATTCCATATCAAATTCAACCATGTATGAATACTACACATAGCTATTACTAAACATATTTAGGTCCCACTATGTAAAGATATAATGAAGGATGTTGTGGTAAGTGTAGATAATAAAAATATCACCAAGGAGATAGTGTCTCTAACAATCCAATGAGTGAACTATAGAAACAAACTCCACATCCTTAGTGGGGTTGTTATGTTCATGAGATCAAAGATGTCGTCACCCATAATAAATTACCTGATATCTCTTCATCACATCCACTCCCAATATAATTCATAATGCTTTATAGTTACTATATATCATATCATTTTCATGTGACTTATTAGTACTTGAGATCTATTCAATATCCTCTTGAGCACATGAAAGGCTTCATCAAACTGATCTAAGCACTAGAAATTTACCCCCTTATTAAATTTCACAATAATAACTGCTGATAATAGGGATATGTTAATAATAAAATATTATTAAAATCATCCTAGTCTCAGGAATCTCTTTATTTTGAACATGATCTGGGGACTTGTCCAAGAAAACACAACCTATACTTTCATTGGGTCTACAAATAAATCTGCCTTATAAAAAAATGTATCCGTGAAATTACCACCAAAATATATGAGTTAAAATTCAACCACATGGCCTAATGCTATTATTATTAAAGAATAATCAAGACTATCTCAATATTTGTGGCATTTTACTCTATTTTCGGTGAGTATATTTGGATATCATCAACAAACACCATGAAAAATGAGTCCATGTAATTTTGGATGATCTTGTTCATGAGTTCCATGTAAACCTTTAGAACATTAATCATTCCAAATGACATCACGAATTAAATTTCTCAGCCAAAATATATGTAAAACGCATCTAATATGCATAATCCCTCGTAACCCATATCTGTTGAAAGCCAAATTTTTTATTAATCTTGTAGAACATTCAAGCTCCTCCAAACTGATCAAAATAGTCATCGATACATGGAAATAGATATATATTATTCAACTTCAGTCAGTTCAAATATTAGTAATCAATGTATAGTTAAATAATACCATCACTATTTATGAAGAAAATATAGTTTCACCCCATGATAATGTACTCAGACCAATAAATCCCTTCAGATATATGACCAGAAGTTGCACTATGATCTCTATAAACTCACACAGTTCCATAAGATATGGGGTTATTGAAATGGGACGCACACCAAAAATGTTATATAACAAATATTTTACTCCTATAATAGGAAGAATTCATGTGAAGTCATAAGAGAAGACATCATGTTAATGATCATTGTCTGGAAGAAAATTCGAGGGTGGTTTCATTGACCACGTTGAAAGAGTAAAGCCCAAAATTTACGTCATGGTCATCCCATGCTAAGTGATGTCAAGTTAAATGTAACTTCTCCCAGTTATAACTATCCAGTTAACGTTAACATATATACCATTGGTGATGTGAATAAAACAAGACACTAATAGAAATCAATGTGAACTTTGTGGAGGGATGTTCAGTTAACGCCAAGAATCACATCAAAGGTCATCATCTAATGAATCATAAAATACCATATCTTTCTATAATAGTGAATGATTTTATGACACTCTAGGAATCATTTATGGTGGTGCACATTCATCCCAATGGTCGATCATGGAAAAGTTACTCATTGGATGAAATGATTGGTATGTCAAGTCTAGTAATGACTTGTGAAAATTTGATGGAATGGAAAAACCCATTTTCAAACAGGGTAATAGATATTATAAATTTGATCAAGAACATAATTCATACATTAAATGATCCATAACCACTATCATATGGAGTCTAATTAACTATATAGTCATTACTTAACATAGCTCTATAACCCATTCCCTGATATTCATGACTCATATGATTCGGAATCATCATGAACTACTTATGATGATACCTTCTGGATAGTTGGTTCCGTGACTGTGTATTCCTTGACCTACTATGGAATCTTGGGCTCATAGATATGGAGAAAAACATATGATGATAACCCATGTTGATTAATTATAGACATTGTATATAAGGTATTGTGAAGAATCTAGAGTAACGAGTGATCTTCCCACAATTGAGACATTATGGTGATCCCCCTAAGTGAAAAGAGGATGATGTTCCATAACCCCCATTTCTACCACTTCCCTTCAATACATTCATATCATTCATCTTCATTATATCATATACGATACTCATAGTAGTAGTAGGAGGCCCATTTGTTTGAGTAATTAATGATGAATTAAAACAAACTACACTATCCTCCTCAAAAAAATTCCCTATCACTGGGAATTTATAAAGCGCCTATGTAAAAATTGTCAGATTGAAGTTCATGACTTGTATTATCAACACTAGATGAAACCCCATCTTAATATTTCAAGATTTTTGCACCTCATCTACAACCAAGTGAGTAGAAAAGTGAATAATCCCTATGAAGTATTTATAATGAGAAAACACTATGATCACTCCCTGAAATGATGAATGAGATCCTATGCTCAATCCAACTTCACTATGCATGGAACGAAATATACAAGGAAGATTTCATTGAAAATCACCCATGTGAGAACCTCTCACCTTCAATAATAGTGTATAGAACCCCATAAATTTCCAATAATTCTTTATAGTATAAATGTTACAACCATTAATTTTCAATTATTTATGGTATATACTAAGTCAAACATCCCCTTGATTATTCAAATATGATCCTCAACTTCATGAGGGACTCTAGTTCAATGGATGGTTCAAGGATAGCAGAGATGAAATTTTCAATAATATTCGACCATTATTATTTTGATTCTTTTAACATGGTCAGGGAATGGGCCTAGTACATTTAGCTAATGTGGTCCTCCCACAAAAACCACTACATCAGGTGTGGGAGGGTTCCATGTAGCACTCTCTTGTATAATTGGAAGTCCCAACAATCTTCTACTTGGAGGAATATTCTATAACATGAAGGTCACATTTTTGAAATTTAATATGATTCATAACTAGTATATGGGATCAAAAAAGTGTTTCCCTAGTAATATTACAACAGCCCAAGTAATATCTATTTATGAACTAACCAAGGCCCAATCCCAACATGTTAGTCAAAATCATATATATATATATATAAAGGGAATGATCATGTTTTAATTCTAAATTCTAGCATCGTTGCTTTAAAAGAACATAAAAAAACATATTGAAAAACAAATAATACAAGTCTATATCAAATAGATAGAACACATCAAGGAATTGTATTAAATGCCTAATATATAATAAAACAATAGGTATATATATATATATATATCGTGTGATCCTTTGTTACTAAAAAAGATTCTTGAACATAGTTGAAAATCACAAAAAACTGTAACATAATTTTCATCAATTTAAACTTGGAGTTTCATTACACATGAGATGGGAAGGTACGTGGAAACTCCCCAACCTGAGTCACACACATCAATCTCCTTTCTACCATGTCCCAGGTTAGTACAAAACCAAGAGTAGAAAACATTCCTCTAATACCATTTTGTAACTTAAATACTGAAACCATGGGTTCTAAATTGGAGTACCACATGACCTCATGTATACCTCTATATATGTCGAATGACGATGACTAGTCACAAGGATCTAAATACATTAGTGGAGAGACTGTATAATCAGTATCAAATCATAACACTAATAATAAATAATAAATATAATAAATGAAAAAACATTAGAATACCATGGAAAAAAGATGGAATACCGATCACACATGCAATAAATGGTCCCCAATTTGAGAGATACAAATGAGAGTAATAAAATTTGTTGGTAAATAAATTAAAATAATAGAATAAAATCTTGAGTATATCCATTTCTACTACCATCCCTATGATCCTCTACTCAGTCATCACCATATGCCACTTGACTATACTGAAATCTCTATAGATGAATTATACATGTACATAATAATTATTTTATAGGGTGTGTGTAAGAAAATTTATTAGGACACCACCACTCTCCTTTTAACCATGTCCAAGGTTAGTCCCAAAGAAATAGTATAAAAATTTCCTTTGATTCCATTTGTTTACACAATGACAAAAACCACAAGGTCTAAATTAGTGTACCACATGACCTCATGCATACCACTGCATATGTAAGAGGATAATGAGTAGTTGTGAGGATATACATTCATTAGTGTAGAGAGTATACTATCAGTATCAAATCATCACGCTAATAATAAATAAAAAAATATAATAAACTTAAAAATCAGAGTATCACAATAAATAAAATGGAATACCCATCATAGAAGTAATAAATGGTCTCTCATAGAGGAGATAAAAACCAGAATTATAAAATAATAGGGAAATAAATAAATACAAAAACTGGTCCTCCAGAGTATATTATGTTCTGCTACCATCTTTATGGTAATCTTCTCTGCCATCGACCACATACCACTCTCCCATACTTAAATCTCTATACATGAATTATCCATGAATATGAGAATTCTTTTTTGGGTTGTGTGTAACAAAATATTATAGGACACCACCAATGAAACCTTAACTGATGTTCCCATGAGAACTTTTGTATTCTATAAACAAAAATAAATGAACAATAACGACAAATATATGAAATTATTCACATGGGTGATAACTAAACCTATAATAACCTCGAACATTCTTAATTTGAATCCATGCTAGAAGATATATAATGATATCAAAATTAATCATGAAATGTTGAGGATGATAGTAATAATTTTTCTTTCCATCATGTGTAGAAATTAAATGGAAACCACTAGGCATCTGGTGAGTCATTTTGTTAGCATTGACTAGGATCCGAGATATTTTTATACTCAAAATCTACCAGGCTACGAGTAACATAATCCTTGGAATCCACTACAAATCTAGTTTATCACATGGAATCGATAACGAATATTTGTATCCCTACATTTTTAGGTCCATCATCTCCATCATCAAATGTTATGTCCACTCCCCCTCTAATGGAAACACATGTCATAATTCTAAAACTACATTGGGTACCAAGAACCATAATTATAAAGGCAAACATAAAAAGGTAGACCAGACAATAAATAATAAAATACCATCATTGTTAAAATTAGAAAAATACAATACATTTCACTAACATTAACATGAAAAAAATATGACTGTACTAAAGAAAACAAGTTTCATATAAGGTTATCATGGGTAACAGACCCACCCACATGCAACAATAATCAAACATGAATATAATTTATGAAAATATAAAATTTTTATCATGTTAAAAATAATAAACAAGATACCAAAAAAGGTAGGGATATTCGTACCGCAAGATTGCCAGTTTGAACATATATTTCATTGAATGAATTATTACTTGAACTACATCCATGTGTTAATTATTTCAAACCACTCCCCAAATTATTGATTTAATCCAAAGTATGTGTTAACTATTTTTTCCATAATGATGATTATAATTCCCCATATGAAAATAATTGTCAATCTAAAAAAACGTTATATATAAAAAACAATAATTATTATTATTAATTTTAAAATTATTAGTTTAATTTTTTTATGAAATGATTATTATTATTTACCAATCTCTATAAAGATAATTTAATAAAGCTCATACGACATGATTTTATAGAAATATTATCTGGGTGTTATCTTTTTAAAATATAGCACCCATGAATGGAGTAGATTGAGTGAGGTACCTCCATGACTAGAATCCAGGTGAAGAAATAATATTGTTTGAAGATTATTTCACTTAATATGAAAATGTTTATTTCTTGGCATCTCATACTGAAAAATAATACACAAAAACAAATTATGGAATATTTTTTATATTTTAAGAAATAGATCAATATATAGACTCACAACATTAAAAACCTCAAATTAGATTAAATATTTAAATTTTTTCTAATGTGATTCTTTACTATGGTGTATTTAAATTCATTGAATATACGATCAATGGGATTTAAATGTGTCAAAGAATTTATTATCATATTTTTAGTCATAAAAAATAGTCAATAATGGTTAACATGCCCATTTTTGGGAAGATTATGTGAATGTATTGGTTTAGAAAATCCAAAATAGGTGATTTTTATGGGTAACATGGTTTTTCCCTTAAAAATTTCCTTACTATCACTTAAGGGTATGGATTTTCCTATACACACCCTATATAAAATCTATGCTACCCTTTAAAAACTTGTAGAATTTGGGTGATTCCCATACACAACATATGAACTACACTAACAATGCTCCTATGTACCCTTAAGTAGTTCCTAGGTATCCCTATGTAACTCCAATGATACCCTTACATTGTGTTTAGAAACTCCAGCTTACACTTACAGTCTCCATAGGTACTCATATACAGTGGTTTAAGAACTCTTATAAGGATATGGGTTACATTTATTCATAATTTAGCATTTAGTATTTACCCTTATGTAGAATATAGAATCATTATATTACCATTATATAACTATGGAATATCCTCTCAACACTTACACAAAGTATATGCCTTTCATAATATTAAAAATTAAATTGTTAATTTTTTTCAAATAAGAGTTTAATAAAAAGTCAATAAAAGAGGGCTTAAAGAACATTTAAACATTTATAACATTATAATGATCTTGATGTTCATCATAAAATACACATATGTCTATAAATATTCCTAGAAATCATATACACTTTTCATAAAGAAATAATTTTCTTCTCAAAGATATCTAGTGACCATGAGACACCCATTGTGTTAATCTTGTATATCCAACTCACATATTAATTATAATATATATTGGCCTACTTGAAGGATAGAAATATCTCATATGATTCACCATGATTAGAGAAAAAACCACACATGTTAATATATTAGCATATAAAAAGTCACTTATTAGGGTATTGAAATTCAATTCCCTAATCCATCTCAATTTAGATCCCATAAATCATCATCATCAAACATGTAAACAAATCTCATCTTGGTCATACAAAAACTGATAATGCAATCTCTAACATACCTAGCAGTCCCAAATTATCTCTTATTTTTGTTTTTTATAAGAAATTTATCAAAATATCAATGATCATATTTTAGGTATCTTTTCAACATCACATAACATTGATTGAATATGAAATATTCCCCCCCAACATTCCATAGATAATTTTAAACACTTTATGTGGTACATTAAGTATGTCATCTAGAGTATAAAAATCTTTTTATAAATCATTATTGTATTACCAATCAATATATAAAACATATATAATAAAAATATTTACATGATATAAAAACTTATAATACCCTTTACAACCATTCATTAGAGATATTCTTATATTTAATATTTGTAATGATTATTATCATTTAAGTTTGTGTAATATATGATACCAATATAAAATAACGATAAAGTGAATATGGATATTTTTATAACATGATTCATTTTAAATTCCTTATGACATTTTTTTACAACAAAACAATATAAAATAATTGGGGTAATAATATATTATATTGTAAAACACTAAAGAATAATCGTATTATATTTATTATTTATATTTTACTTAACTCCATAAGAAATAGAAAATTTCTAATATATACCCACACAGTCATTTAATAAATCTTCCCCTAATATGATTTAATGGGTGAAAATATTGTGATGAATCCTATTTGGATAATTTTTATATTTGGATATATAATAAATAAGATAAACTCTATATACATAATATTAAAACTTCATTAGGTAAATATGTCTAATATTTTTCTTTTAATACCTTTTCTTCTATTATAAATATAAAATTCCATTTTCATCATCATCTTAAAATATATCTATTCAGTGAATTTTTTGATATCATTTTGTAAAAAAATAAAATTATTTATTTACATTAAGATCATTATTTACCAAAATATCTTTAATTATATAATCATTATATTTTTACACTATAATCCTCTTTAAGTCCAAAAATACTCATTATAACTCGCTAGAAAGTATATTTTCTCTCAAATATATTCATAAGTCACAAAATAATTTTTATGAAATGAATTTTTTTATTTAGAGATAATATTATAATATGAATATATTGTCTATGATATGTTGAATAAACTTTTATATGCTTAGTAAAATATTCTAAATAGATAATTTAATCATTAAAATATTAAAATATTGGGTAGTGAAGAATGTTTCCTTCAAATTTTAACATATAACATGGATTAATAATGTTATCCTCATAAAATTAATTTTTTAAATTTCATAATTTAAAACATGAAATAGAATTATATTAATAAAAAAAATTGTTTATAAAAACCAATAACTTATATTACTCATAATATTCATTATTTAGAAATAGAATTCATTATCATTAAATATAAAAATAGATTAAAATATACATAATTTGTTAAGATAAAGATAATATTTTAAGTGTTATAATTCATAGATCTTATTGATTTTTTACCCTATATTTCATCAATTGAATTCATACATCATGAAATATTGATAAATTCCCGATCATGTTTTAGTTCAGTAATTATTTATAATAATTTTTTAATTACTATTGCTATTAATTAACTATTAAAACATGAAAACTTTTTCCTCTAAAAATAATACCAAACATGTGATTTAATCATGGTGCACATTTTTTATTCTATCCCTATATCAATTTCATTAACTATTTATGGGTATAATTTTCTAAAAAAATATTGATCTTAAAATATAAATAAATTATATTAATTTATGACAATATTTGTTAAAAGGTGTAAATTTAATTTGGATTATTTTTTTCATTGTAGGGGAAGGTGACTTAGAAATAAAAAAAATAAATTGGTGGAAACTAGGAAAATAACTGAAAAATCCTAAGTGCATAAGTTGGTGAAAATTGATAGTTTTTATGTTATTCCCATTTAATTCAAGTGATAAATTTTATGTGGAACCTGGATTGTGTGGGATAAAAATTAATTGAATATTATTTGTCCCAATTTATCTATTTAGATGATGAAATTTTTGAATCTTTATAAATATATGAATTTATTCACCATCAAGAGTATAGATTTTTATATTTTAAATATCTCACATTTTGGAACTATAATGAATAACTATATTTTTTAAGATATATTCAAAAGGTTATTTATCAAGTCCCCCATTTTTTTTTAAAAGTTAATGTTATTTACTTCTAAAAAATAATGATCTATGTGGAATTATGAAATAAAATTACTAAAATCACTTCCTTCTGTAGTCAATAAATATAGATAATGGGTACCACATTTTTAATTTCATCTAACCGATTATTAATATACCATTTACTAAACTCATGGTGTTGTTATAATAATAATAGATTTTTTAGAGATCCCCATATTCATTATCATATCAACAATGATGATAGGATACACTGGATATTCAAATTTCTCTTAATTTTGAGAAAAAATAAAAGTGGTCAATTTGGGGGAGAAACTCATTAGGAGAGGGTGTTCAAAAAATAATAATTATTATTATTTATATTAATTATATGGTTAAATATTATTACATTACAAGTTTATTCACATTTTTTATTTTAATAAATCATTTTTTAAAATGTAATGTGGCACATTTAATTTCCTAAGCAATCATCTTGACATTTTATATCCGTAGCATGTGTTACTCTAATTAGAGAACACAATAGAAATTTTTTCTCAAATTCACATGAGATTTAATTTTACATTGAAAGATCTATTTCAATTTACAAAATCCTAATCTTGACTAAAAGATCATATTGTTAATGTTTGGTTCTAGATGCATCATTCTAAAGTTTTTAAAGAGAAATGGGATCATAATTTCTCTCACCCAAATAATATCATAAACAAAATAATATTTTTATAAAAGCATACATAAAATAAATTTTTGACCCCCTTTAATAATCTCACTCTTATATATCACTCAATACATAATTAAATTTTCAAAATTTTCATGTTTTTATTGAGATATCTTATTACATTTTTTTAAATGATAACACAAAACCCCAGTTTTGTTTTATTTTTAAATTATTTAATAGTTACACACTATAATTTTAAGGATCACTGTGATAAAACGCACGTTATTCCATATTATACACCATTTTAAAAAATATTTTTATGTGTCAGGAAAACATGGTTAAATTTAGGCATCATTTCTGGTAATCTCTGCATTTTGATGTATATCATTTATAAGTATTGCCTGAATGTAGTTATTCTTTTTATTTAATAGTTTTATAATGATGAATTCTTTTATGGGGGAACAATCACATTTTTTTCCTGAAAAAATAGAAATATTTGACATCAGCATCAATATACACAACTAAAATCTCTAAATGAGGGCACACAACCCATATAGACCCATTTAAAGCCCTGCATTTCTACAAATATTCATAAATAAAAAATTAAATTATATAATATTGATGAAAATAAATAGAACATAAATTCATTAATATCATTTCACAATGAGTACCAATAGTTTATTGTAAAAAAAGATGGTAAAGATCCTATTTTAAATAAAATTATAATTTATTTCACTAATTTCCCAAATTCCATGGACATACTTATGAAGAATAATAGTTTACATTTATTGAATTATATACAATATAATAAACATGTAAACCTCTCATAAGTAAATAATAACATTTAAAAAATAGGGATTTTCCTTTCTTTTTGGAAGATATAATGTAAAAAGGGTTTATTTATTAAACACCATAATTATTGGTTAGGTGGATATGGAACATATTTTTCTTGAAATATATATCCCATCCTCTTGAACTAACATGATTACAAATTTGAATTTTTGGAAAAAGAAAAAGAAATATGGATACATTATATGAATATTTATAATGATTTAACAGATTATTATAAAGGTTCCATCTATACCAAATAAATGATCCAATACTAAAAATATATATTTATAAATGAATCCTTTTATGGCACAACATAAGATTGATGTTTCTATAATTAGTGTCACATAGGATAATACAACATTTGAGGTTGGATAAATAATTTAAATGAATCCATGAAACACTAATTATTCTAATCTTATCTCTAATTGACCGATTGAAGCAGTCCATATAGAGCAAACTTATAATTATAAGAAGAAATTGTAAACATTGTTTGATGATTATTATACCCTTTTCTAAACATTATAATGGGGAAGTTGAACCACTATCTCTAATATGATGTGTTATATGTTTCATTGATACACATGATTCTATGTAATTCCCTCAACTCAAATCATATTTTTAGATATTTGATGAATTATTTTTGGGTTGAACATATTACATTACTATAATGAAATAACCATACCATACATCCATTTCTCATTGGATGGTAAAAGGATAGACATTTTTCAATGGGGAATTCAATCCATTTAAAGA
The DNA here is from genome assembly GCA_963277665.1 of Viscum album. NCBI lineage: Eukaryota > Viridiplantae > Streptophyta > Magnoliopsida > Santalales > Viscaceae > Viscum > Viscum album. The sequence continues at coordinate 1,102,354,631 of OY728155.1, read as the reverse complement.
TATAATATTTCTCATCACCCAAAACACCACCCAAAAAATACTCACCCACCACAAATTGTTTTCCAAGTACCACATCATAAATGAGATCCCAAACTAGATGATCTAAAAAAACTAATAGTTATAAATTAAATCTAATTTAAAAAAACAATTCAAATTTTCATATATGACCTTAAAACTCAACCATGATATCTATCCAACTCGGCAAGGGAAATGAAAATTCAAGAGTTATGACAACATAATAATTATCCTATGTTCAACTATAGGGATAAGTAAAATTTATTTATTTCATTCATTAGTATGGAAAATAACATAATTACAAAATAAACCTTCAATTAGAGTATTCATATTCAAAGGAAAATACTATATGAACCATGTTGAAAAATATAAATAGTGGAAATTCTTGCCTAATGGAGAGTGTAACTAATATAAAGACATTTTATATTGATGATCAATTTTTAGATAAATTTAACTTCAATTTCTATAAATAGGAACCCAACCAAGGAAATATAATGAAAAATATATCTATAAATAAATTTTCGAATCATTTAGAAAATATAGATGTCCAAATTTCATATAATTATGTTTTGAAGAAAATTATATGATTTTATAAGTTTATGAAAGAGGTGTGTACCCAATGATGGTTCTATTAAATTTAAAATAGTGTATTATTATGGAAAAATTTATATAAAGTGTCTGATACCTCCTATAAAATATATGGATCATCAAACATTTTCAATTTCATGTACAACTGAGGAGTATTTTTTCAAATGTTATGCATAACTTGGGTGATTTTTATAAATTTTATGCTTCACTCCATCTTCTATTATTTAAAAATTCAGGTTCTAGAGACAATAATAATAGATATTCAATTAGTCAACTGAAGCACGACACACCATAATAATATGTTATAAAATTTTCTTTTGAGGATCAAAATCATAATTTTCCAATTAATTATTATTCCATAAAAATGTAATCTGTTCGGATGAATTCACTTGACCCGATCATTTTTTGGAGAGTAGTATTGAAATATTAAAATAATTATTAATTTGAAAAATGGTATATTACCTTTGGAGATTTTTGTTGAATTTTTTTACATTAACACCATTTATTTTATAAAAATCCAGAGATGAATCTTCCACATAGTCAATCAATTTAAAAGATATAGACTATATTCCTATAGAAATTTCTCTTAACTATAATTATCCTCATTCTATTTTTTTTCATTAATAGCGATGATAGGTTTTTATCCGTGATATATTTACTTTACTTGTTAAAAAGTTTCAATAATTTTTATTAATAGATTATATATTATACACCATTGAAACATAAAATATCATTTATTTTTCTTACCTTATAAAGACTCATTAATCATATTTAGATATTACATTTGAGTAGTTTGATAAAATCACAAACCAACCTTTTCTATTTTAAAATCATCAATCATATATTTTGGGGACCATTTGATTATTATAATATCATCAAAGAACATCGAAGGGGGGAGGGGGTTAATTATGGATTTTACCAAATAAACAATTTCTATGAAAACATTCAACCATTATCAGAACTTGTTCCCTTACTATAAGGAACACATTCAATTTATTACTTCTCAAACTATACGATAATAAAAAATGTTTAGTGAAATCTCACAAGAACACTTCAATTTTAATAGACTCATCCACACAGGGTAACATCCAATGTGGGTACACATGATGATATATTTGTATATGAAAATCTACTCCATGAAATATTATTTGGATATAAATATAGGTTGTGGTAAATCAACTCATAGGTTGACAAGCATTACAATTATTTAAGGATTTATCACTAATTATACAAGGGACACTCTATCTGATTCATTCATTGGACACTACATGGTGGAAAGATATCAATTTGATTAATTATAAGTGTAGTGATGATTAACACATGAAATTTATTTCTATAAATCATCAACTGCATATTTTATTCCCAGTTGAACTCTACCTTGATACCATTTCCATCTCAAGAAAGCTGAGATCAACACCTTGTTAAGAGTTTAAATGATTTCATCAAGAAAAATTTATTGTAAGAAATCCTCTATATAAAAATAATTAAACAATCAAATTTTTTTGTTTGGATATTCCTAATTACCTAACATGAAAAATATAATAAGTTGTAAATTGTTTCCATGAGTTCACTCTCTATCACATTACCAAGAACAATAAAAAATGATCAGTTGATTAGATCTCTTTATTTTCCTACATTAAAATTTTATTTTTAATTTTTACATTTTATCTTCATTAGATCCACCAGAATTGAATTTTTAAATATATCTTATCTTCAAAACATTTTATCATGATGTAAATAAATTAATTCCATCATTTTGATCCATGATTATTTCATCCACTCCAAAGATTTTTTTTTCAAATTCATCTATATAATTAAAGTGTATCTCTAAATTTTTTTATTATTATACCCATTTTAAATAAATTTTTATCTTTAAAAATATAAAAAATTATCAGAATCATAACATTATGTTATCAATTACAGAATGTTACGATTTTTTTTTAAAATACCTTTAGAAAGTTTTTAGGTCAATTGGTTATAAAAATATAAAAATACATATGTTTAATCTTTTATATATTCATTTCTAGTATATGTTGCATTTTAACACTATACCTTATCATGCAACATTATATTTTAATGAAACACTAAATAATTTCATCATTACATTATGGATTAATCAAACATTCATCATATCATGATTTATACATAGTTACAATATGATATTCCATTTGGTTTTCTAATTCCTTCAACATAAGAATATATCCTAGAATAACATTATTATAGTACCCTCATTATGGTATAATACCATCTTCTATTGAATAATTTCTACTATTGTGGGATGACATACTTTTCTCCAAAAAAATTCCCAAACATATATTTTTATAGGGCCCTAGGTATGGTGTGATTATCCAAAATTAGTTTTTTATAATGATTAAATTTATTTAAATGAAACAATCAATGTCTGGCTATATGTATTTTGGTGTTGTTTTTTGTCATTCCCTAAGAACACCTTATATCCTTCTCCAACTACGTTAATTCATATTTACTAACCATCAAATTACATGATAAATAATAACTTCCATTTTTTATCATCTAGCATAATGAAAATTCAATATGATATTTTCTTCTTCCATTAATCTATATATCCTCAAATAATTCTCAAAATTTCTATTTTATATCACTTTACCATTATTAACATTAACATTATCAATTTTCTTCATCTCTATGGACTTTTTATCCCTCATGCTTTTGGTTGACACTTTTCTCCCATTTGAGGTTGTGTTAAAATATATTCCATGGTTATCATTATATATCACACCAAAACATTATCATTGTTTCATATTTATTCAATAATAAACTAATCTTACATTGTAAACCATTATTTTCATCTATTAAACTTTCCCAAAATCTCTATTTTCAATAATTATTATCAAAAAATAAAATAAATAATCCCTTGGTGGAAATATTGTCCACCTTTTTTTTAAAATAATTCTATAATTACATATCTATAATTTAGTGAACCATGTTTACGATATTTATCTCCAATAATATTTCATAATTGGAGACTCTAAATTCCCACATATCCTTTATCGGCCTATTTCAGTAAAATATATAGGGTTTGTTAATTCAATTTTATTGTATATTATCTCTTCTTTTTAAATAAAGTTTAGTATCCAATACACGCTTAATTTTATTTTATTTCCATGTCCTAAAATCCATTTTTATAATGTTTGAAATCCCCCATTATCTTATATTTCCTTTATATCATTCAAATATCATAATGTCTGGTTTTTCACTTCAAAACCATTAGGCTCTTTCAAATAATTATAATATATCACCTTTAGCAATTTTACCCACTTTTATCATTTTTTAATTTACTCAAAAACTATTTTTTCATAGTTAGTTCTTTAATATAGCTCATTTTATCCATCTTTCATCCAACAATTTATCTCACCAAAGTCTTTATCACAAATGATTCCAAAATTTTTAATTTTTTTCCAAAACCAATATCTCTACCATCTCTAAATATAGACTGAAATATTTTATGTGAGTAAAATTAATACTTTTCAAAGAGACACTAATAATTCATCTAATCCTATTCAGTCAAAAGTTATTATTAGAAGGAAGAGTTTAATTTAATTAATTTATTGTTATCCATTGCACTCTCCTTATCAAATATAGGGTTGAAACTTCATTTTTTCAAAGGGATGAAAAGATTATGAAGTGTAACATAAACTTGTAAAGCTATAAATATCCCCAAGGAAAATGAAATGGATTTTTTCTAGTTAAACTATGTGCACACACCCTACACATTATAATGCATGCACATCCCCTTGTGCAGCACTGAAAGGAAATCCATCCCAACACGGGACAAATACAATAAGAACATGCATCATGGACCTACATTGGAATGGAATTTCAACCAAGGTCCCCTATTTAGAAATAATAGACCCTAGGAATTATTATTTTCAAAAATAGATAATTGGAAGAATCCCCCAATCTCTTTCTATGTAGCCCCTTCTCCAAGGTCTTCAAAGTTTCCTCTTGTATCTCTAAAAAACCTGAGAGAAGATAGAATTAATTTGGATAAGTGAGATCAAAGTACCTTCAATGTATGAAACACAAGACAACTTTACCAGGAACCCATGTCCACTAGTGATCAACCACCTGTGTGAGGCCCATTCCCTAAACCGGGGCCAGCTCAACCCTCATCTGGGGACACTCTAGGAGACCCATGGTGCCTAGGATAAAGCTTCGAAAACGTTTTGTTTCTCTAGTGGTCCATTTCCCCATGAATATCATGCTCGTGAATGCTTATAACCCCTTCAAAAAGAACATATAGTTCCTCCTAAGCCCGACATAAGCCACATTTTCTCTCTAAAACAGACCAGCATAAGCCGCACTTTGTGTCCTCTTCTAAGCCCCCAATAGTAGGTATCCTATTTTTTTGAACCATTTTCTGAGTAGGATAAAATTGAAACCTCCACCAATACCTCCAAACATACAAAACCATGTAATGAGGGACTCCATTGTTTCTCTAATTTAGATATGAATTCCTCCAGTCATTGGTTACTTTCACTTTTCATATGTGATAGTTAGGTTCCTCAAGGAATCTTGATGACCATTACCATGGTCACAAGGACCTCACCCCTACGGATGGTGTTAGGTATTTCTTGATCTTGTACGTAAGGGTTTGGTCATTTCCCATCCTTCATCATCTCTAAGACCTAGATCCTATGGTTTTATATGGGGAGGGTAAGGATCATGCTTAACTTTCCCTTAAACGTGGAATAGATAACCCCCCCCCCCCCAAACTAATTTTAAGGCATCCATCCATGAGTAATATTATAGCTTTTCAAGAGGGTGGATGGACTCTTACTCAAACTCAGCACCCAGGTTGTACCACGATGGATAGTCTGATATGAATATCCTAGATACAAAATGAGATAGGGAATGAACATACCGAATCCCTTTATTATTCTCCTACATCCTTGGCCTCTTGAACTAGAATAGGTGGGATTTTTTGTTATGTTATATCTTCCAGGTCCTCCCGTTTCTCACACCGAGCATGACTCACATAATCTTAGAGGATGATGATGGTCGTGACATCCACATGATCTTGAAGCTCATAGGAATCATCCTCAGGAGAAATCCCCATCTAAAACAATCCATGGGCCATCTCCTTCGGTGTAATCCTTGATCAAGCATCCAAATCATTATGAGTCGAGACATCCCTCATGTACCCTTTCTCTGGGAATGCTCCTTAGGAGTAATCTCCTTCCAAAAAAATCTAGGGGCCTTATCATTAGGTGTAACCCACAAAAAACGCCTCCAAATCACCATGATTAGAGACATCCCCCATGGATCCTATCAATGGGAAAACTCTTTTGGAGTAATCCCCATAAAATCTAATTCATTAAACTCCTACATTGGTGTAATCCCTAAACAATCTTTCAAATCACCAAGAGTCGACACATTCCTCAAGGAATTTTTTTCACTCTACATCCTCCTCAATAGTAAGCACCATCCAAACAAATCCATGGGCGTAATCCTTAAGTGAAATCCCCTTAAAATATTACAAATCATCATGATTCAAGACATCACTCATGGAATTTTTTATTAGGAATCCACCTAAAGAGTAATCCCTGAAAAAACTAATCCATGTGCCTCCCTCTTAGGTGTTAGCCCTGAACAAGCTTCCAATTTACCATGAGTTGAGACATACCTCATGGACCCTTTCCCTATGAATCGTCCTCCGGAGTAGGCCTCAACCAAATCAATCCAAGGGTCTATTTTTTATGTGTATCCCCTGAAGAATATCCCAAATCACCATAAGTCAAGAAATATCACATGGTCCTGTTGAGTGGGAATCCTCCTCTGGAGTAATCCCTAACCAAAATAATCCATGGGACTCCTCCTAATGTGTAATACCATAAAATCTTCCAAATCAGCATGAGTTGAGGTATACCTCATTGTCCCTTTCAATGGGAATCCTCCTCAGGAGTAACCCCCTACATAACTAACCTATGTGCCTCCTCCTTATGTGTTTTCCATGAACAAGAGTCCAAATCCCCATGAGTCAAGACATCACCGATGGACACTTTCCTTAAAAATATTATTAAGGATTAATTCACAACCAAACCAATACATGGGCTTACTTCTTCAGAGTAAGCCCGAAACAAGATTCCAAATCACCACAAGTAAATGTATCCTTCATGGATCCATTCACTAAGAATCCTTCTCCAGAGTAAGACCCAACCAAAGTAATCCACAACTAGGCATTCTCCTTAGCTGTAATCCCTAAACCTGCCCCTTAAATCTCCATGAGTCAAGTCACATCTCATGACCTCAAACCCAATCAGAGAATCCACTATAATAGTAAGCCCCACTTAATCTTCTCAATGTTATATAATACACTATAATAAAAACATTCAACGGGCATCCATAGGCGTGTTTCCCCATAACCAAACTATGTGTACATTGATTCCCATCCAAATGGGATGCATAGGAAGCCTCACTAATTTCCAAATACAACACTCCAAATCAACAATAATTATCCCTAGGTCACAATCTTAGTAGTGTATTATTCAACAAGGGAATCAATATCCCATTTAGGTTCCTTTGGCTAGTTTGGAATAAGTCCCACACAAAAAATTGACTTGGAACCTTCTTCCTAGATGTCCGCATCACATGATGTTAAACTGCACAGTTAGGTCCTTATCACACGACCTTAAAAGGTATAATTTGTCCCATTAAATGGAATCAAAATACATGGGTTCTTATTCAATTCACATGGATATGTAGGAAGCTTGTCTTATGGATCCATTCATGAAATTAAAGAAAATCTCATCTCCCTAGATGACAGTAAACTCTAGAGTGCCCCACTATGGGTTTGAAAACAAGCATCTTCCTTATACGGACCAAATAATCTATAATCAATACAAAAGAGGATTACATTGGTGTAGAACCTCAAATACCTATAGATATATCCATTTAAAAATAACCTCAAATTGATAACGATATTATAAATTATATTCATTATAATTTTTTTTGTTAATACAAGGGTCACCCACATCATACTGGGGATTAAATAAATGATTGATGAACATATCATAAATCTATGAGAGAGTGTTGGAGTAGGAAATAATTCCCCCAAAAAGGGTGTTATGATCCTGACCTTCCATCCTCTCATGAAATGTGAGTTCTTAATTATCATTGGACAGAATCCCCAATGATAGTTTTCATTTACAAAGGTTCCCCCCATGTATATAGAACCATTGAGTGTTTATAGTTCCATGAATGAAATTTTACAAAACTATTAAAAATAGTGAACCTTACATGAGTGACGACATAATACTCATCCCCTGCAATCAGCCATCAGACAAACTAATTTTCCATCACAAACAAAAATTGTGAACCCGATGTGAATCATTAACTAGGATGATAGTGAAACCCACTTTTCTGCCCCACATCACTCTCAAATTGAAAAAGGTACAATAAATAAAATCAATCGTGAATGGGTTAATTTAATGGTATCTAGTTTTAAAGGGGGTTTATGGTTTTTTTCATCTTTATTTAGGAACATTATCTATGAACTCACTTCAATCCAATGGTATCCTTCTTGATTCCACAAATGTATGTCATGAAAACTTTTCACGATAGGTCTGTATCCAAGTAAATGACACCATAAAAAACCCAACATCTTAAATCTTGGGATTCTGGCATGCTATTCTAGGAGAATCGCTAGAATGGTAAAATCACAGACTTGGAGCAACCTGATAGGACATCCAATTCGCAATGCCACACTGATTGTCTCGTCAGTGATGACTAGTGATCTAGGATAAGATGACACCAACATCCATTATCATAAATCATAGAATATTATCCCTAGAATGTAACAACTATTACATCCATTATCATGGGGAGTTAAATTAATAGGTCGTGGAAGTCATTTTCTAGAAGATTAAGGTGTCCTTCCAACGGTCTCTTGCATGTTGTCATCGCCTCAAACGTCATGTGGAAGTGAAACCTCAATATAATGATGGTTCCATCCAAGGTATTCCATCCTAGTACATCTAGATCCAGGAATTCATGTTATCCCTATAGGGGAAGAATCCAACCAATAGGGATTTGGGTCACACCTCAATCCCAATAAATAATCCCACCAATCATATTTGGTGAAAAAACTATGAGGGGGGTAATACACCTTCCCAACCTAATTCAGCCAAATGGTAAAATCACCCAGCATCATAAAATGAATCTCATAATTTAATTCTATAGGAAAAATATGATTAGGAACATACACCTGCCTACACTAATCAAGAATGATATAAAAATCAATTTGAATGAATGAAAGAACCATTCCAACCATGTTTGGTAGAAACCTATAAGCATACACCAAAACATGACTATATTTATAAATAATTCTTGGAGTTTTTCTGGATGCACCAAAAGTAGTCAGTCAACAATTCCTGGTAATGTATAGGGGTAGAACCAACTCTTTACCCCCCCCCCCCACATGAGTATTGTCAGTATCCACTAGCTAGAATTGGAGGACATGTGCATGCACATTTCCCTTCTCTAGATGAATAGTTTGAATATATTTTTATTCCAACAGTAGATTTTACCAAGAATATCCTATATTTTATTGAAAAAGAAGATGAAAATTCCTTCCCACATCCAACATACCAACCAGGACATCATAACAATAATGAAATTAGTGACAGAGGGATGATAACAGAGCATCCTCCCCATGAATGGGGTGGCTCACGAGCATGTCACCTCAAAATAGACACATACCTATGCACTCATATAAGAGGTTTTTGGGGAATACAACCTCGTGATATAGTGATAATGATATTGAGAACACACACCCATTCCAATAGAATAAAATTGTACCATTATAATGGAAAATTTTATGTAGGCCCAAACCCTTTCAAAAATTTCTAAAAACATCCAAAAGAATTCTAGTAGTAACACATGATCTAGTAAATAAATCCTTCATATCTAGAAACAAAATCACCCATCAAGTGCTCTGATTTTCATGAAAGAAAGTACCCAAAAACATGCCTCAATAGAGATAACTAGGAAATGAAGGGATGATCTATGATCCAACTCTACGTAATATGGGAGTTCTTGATGACCCTATATTTTAATCAGTAGGAGCTCGAGATCCTACTATCCCATTAAAAATTTATTAGAGAAGTAGATGTAATTGTGATGTTCCTCCTAAGTCTCTCCACCATGAATACTTTCTTCATGACCATAACTGGATCGGTCTTGAGAGCCAATCTCCTTATTAGAGTCATGACAACTCTCCATATTCCTATAAGATCAAAGAAAAATAGTATCATCCCCTTTCTATAATCCATTGTGGTAGACCACACCATAATAGAGTTCAAAATGAATGTTCTCTTTAAAGAAATGTTTCACTTCATTAGAAGGGTCATCCGTGTGGTGATCTACTGATGAGAAAGACCTCCAACAATGAGACACTTAAAAAAACAAGTCTAATCATTTTCTATTACTTTTTCATTGACAAGTGAAATTATTTCTTTGTCATATGTTAACCAAGGGGCCGCTCATTTTTCGAACCACCATTGGGTATCGTATCTTAATACATAATAGAGGGATTCCCTAATAATATTTTTTTATGATAATGTAGTAATAAAGAATCCACTATGGTCAGAATAGGTAGAGAAGCCTCTAGTAAAAGAATAAGATGACATATTAAACATGTGGAAACAGGTGGACAAATACGACATAATAGTCATGTTCTATCCTTTATCCACCCCTCAATATATCATTCTGAGGTGTTATTGGAAGATTCAATAATCGACATCCACCTTCATATGTTGAAATTTCTTCCTCACTTGTGATAAAATGTATGAACCTATGATGTGTATGAATGTAATGTCTAGGTAATTTAAGGGATTCAATGCCAAATTGATATAGTTGCTCCCCAAACTATTTGATATCCAATGACTAAGAAATATCATGAACACCTTCAATGTACATGCCTCAACATGTTAGAAATATTGCGATAGTTGATCCTTGATTCCCAATCCGGTGTTCGTATTAGAGGATGTGGTGAACATGTATTATTTCATTTTACCATGATAACCAATAGGAATATCCCATAAGAAGTGGTATCATACAATTTTATAACACATTGAAATATTCAATAAATGAAACCTATTCAAAACTGATGATATGCTGAATAAAAAAGATCCTCCGACCGACTCTCACTGAAATTGAGCCTGAATCGAGATGGATATTCAGATAATTTTTCATCACGCTTCTCAAAATACTAATCAAGGCTCCTACTGAGGGAAATTCAGTCGTGGGATATAAAAAATGTTTTAAATATCATAAATATATTTGGAATTGAGTGATTCTGGTGAATATGAAATGATATACCTGACCCATGTTAAAATAAATCTCCCCAAAATAAGAAGGCCATCCATGGATATATGTGTCATGGATGTTCAAGAGTACCTCATATCATATGGATGGAATATTTTTCAACCCAACCATTGAGGTCCTCAAACTAGGCACAATGATTTTTGAAAGTGTAATTAAAAAAGCCCTAGCCATTAAGGATGGATGTTTTCCCCCTATAACCTCCTCCCTAGTAAAAATTATTATTCTCTTGATTATGTTTGACATTGAGTAATGGACCCCACTAGTTATTCCCTTCTCATTTTCCTGTATCCTTATTAGGAATGCACATAATTGAACTATCTATATATTCCCATCATATTACCATCAAACAAACGACTCCCATATAATTAGTAAAGGATATGAAAAGACCTTCTGGAGGGAATATAAAAAGAAATTCGCACGAATACACTTATATAATTTCTAAAATACATTACACATTAGTGATTTTCATTAATTCCTCCATAGGTGATCCTAAAAAACAAGAGGCCAATTCAGAGGAGGAATTGGAAAGGGAGTTTTGGTTCAAAATATGCTACAGACAGAAATGATAAAAGGAAGTGTACATACCTAAAACTAGAGACTCAACATGAAATAGTGTGTTCCCTTAATCATTCTATAATTACGTCCTTTAAAGGAGTCCAAAAAAAATTGTAAGCTTAGGGTTTTTTCTCACCTACCTCCAAGAGAGGTTGAATTCCTTACACTGGAGGAATGGTTTACGGAACAAGAGGAATATATGAATGAATTTTGGAGATTCATTGTAGAACTACTATTAAGAAACCTTCCTATAGGTTATGTTTTGCAAGAAGATCCTCAAATTGAACTCACAACCAGTGTACTTCATTAAATTGGGTTTTCCACTATGAAAAAAGTGGATCTTGAACATCTAATCAAGGTGGGATACCAACCAACAATGTAATTTGATATCACAGTTGCAGATTGGAAATTCCCTCCAATGGGTGAAAACCCCTTATAGGTTCAGGAACATCCTAATTTCCCTTCCCCTATAGGCTACTAATATAAGATACTAACAGTGCTATCATAGATGTCCCTACCAGTCACAACAACTGTTAAAGACCTAGAACATCCAAATATTCCTCTAGGACACATGAACACTATTGAGTCACTCACTACTCAATTAGAATCCATGGAAGAAGGATTTGTGTAGATATAAATCGAAAATAATCCTTTCCCAGAATGGGTAGACCCGACTCTTTCCCCTTTTGAACATTTGGTATCCTATACTTCCAATTTTTAATGGCTTTCTAGACCCAGAGTAGCATTTGACATATTTCGTCTCTCACTATGATCCCAAGATGGGGGCCCTTGAACAACAGAAGGCCATGAAACTCATGTGCTTCATTCAATCAATATAGGGACCATCCAATGTATGGTATAATATCTTTTAGGTTCAGTCAATTACGAGGTAGTAATATCTCCATTAGAAAATTCTCTTCTAGTTTCATTCCATGTTGTAGATGAAAATAGTCCTCATCCTCTCAAACTAAAAGAATTAAGAAAATGAAATGTTCTCATATCTTATTACATTATGGAAGTGATTTACATACATCATAAACCTACACCTCCCCCATGATGTCTTGCTACCAATAGGTATAGAGAATCATCATGACAAGTTGTGAATGCCACTTATCCCTATGAAATTTACAAAACGGTTTTGGGACCATTCTGAAATTACTCAAATATTGGAATACTCTATCAAATTGGCCAAAGATAAATCTTTAGTAATTCCAGAATCTTAGGGAAAGAGAATAGGGAAATAATAGGGTTCCACTATTACACATAAGCAGGCCCTTATACCTCTACCTACTCCAAATATTATATTGTATCATGTTGTTCCACCCCAAGATCATTAAGAACAATGCCCACCATTTCATGAGGATCAAATATAGAATAGGTAAAAATAGTTTGTGGAGTTGAAAATAAGGTCTATTATTTTAAAATTGACCATGTCTCTGGATACTTCATCTCATCATTAAAAAATAACTTGATCAAGTTTCAATGACAATAAAACTCGGTAATGACAGTACTGAAGTTCTCCAGAACTGTTTAACCTCTCATTAAGTATTGGGGAACAACATCTATGAGGGTTTTTTTTCAAATACAACTAATAAAATATGGTGGGTTTTAGGAAAATAAATCTATGCATTCCACCTGCTAATGTTGCATGTGTCTCTACCACCAATCTGTAGGATGATAATGAATTATAGGAAGTAATTGGAAATAGTACGCATAAGTTCACTAACTATATGGATAAAAATATTCTAACCTAGAATAACGTTACACTCCGAACCTAGTAGAGATGTCCAATTGTTCAATAAACTTATTCCACTACAACATGACTGACTCCATCAATAGACTAGTCCTTTGAAATCCAGTCCTCCGAAATGTTACATGGCTTGAAGAGTAAGAAAAAAAGGAAAGAAGATTAACCTATTGAAAAGTAGAATTTAACTTTGAAATTATAAAAAATCATTCCTAAATTCCCAGATGTACGAGAACTTCCCCACCAAATAGTATGAGAAGGGATGACACACTAGGCGATATATCCATCAGATGAGGAATTGATCTTTTGTTCCATTGATTTTTTTCATTAAATGAATACCTTCATGTATGATGAACGCGCTTATAAACTTTAAATACCTTAAATTAATTAGATAACTGGGGTTAGAGGCCATCAAAGTCAAAGATATCTTGGAATATGCAGTCAATCGCGTAGTAACTACCCTAACAATGTCTCTTCTCGAACCATCTATGTGGAAAAAACATGTGGTAGAGCTCTCCAAAAAGCTCAGTATAATCATGAACGTTCCCCAACACATGTAATATTTTTTCCTAACATATTTTTACTGGAAGTCTAGATTGAGAAAACATCATCTCTTAATAAACCTCAGTGTGTAGGATGACCTAGTAATCCTCATCCTCCGAGAGTGGAATCACCTTCAGTTCCTGTTATAAGAGCCTATGCATCCACATAAAGTAATTAAGATCTTAAATAACCTAAAAAGAGAATTATCGTTCTGGAAAGTGTAGAACTTTTGACTAAATGTATGATTTTTTGAAGCAATTGGACCTATTACAATTTTATTTATCAATCCAGGATTCTCTAAGTAAATTAGAAGACTTCGGTGAATCTTGCATAGAGGCCTTCTCAAGCCCTCATAAATTTGAATTCGAGGTTTTCATTGTCGATGTGTATCATCTAGATAACGATACTAAATAATTACCCACAGTCATCAATTTCACATACCAGGATGGGTACACCATCATACAGGGAGACATTGGACCCTGGTATACATATGGTTAGATAAATAAAATTGATATATGATGATCCATCAATGAAAACTGATTATAAGTAATCCTCATCTCAGTCTGGAAACTTCATCAACTAGGTTTCAATGAATCTCACTTTTCTCCCTCTACATTAACGTATCATTGTTATGATGAGAATGTGAAGATAATTGTTTTTGAAACAAAAATCAGGACTTAGTTCATGGATCTCAGGTCTGACTCAGAACTCGTGGTTTCTATACAAGATATGGCCTTCCACATTCTGTTGGGAAGACCTTGGATATGTTAGCATGCAGGTATACCTTCATCTTCCCACCAATTCCATAAATATTATTTCAATGGAAAATTTGGACATTTCAAAGGGATAAATCCCTATTCAAATCCTATGAGTCCCAGTACATTAAAGAATGATATTATCAATTTGAAGGGTAATAGACCATGACTGATGATTTCACTCAAATCAAATCCATGAATGGCATGGAGATGATTCTGGGTAACCCTTTTAACTAGATTAGTGCAGTTTATGTGCTGACCATAAACCTAATCAAGGAGATGGGTCCAAACTCCAGAACACATTCTGAGACTTCAATGATTTCTATTGTGACACCTCATCCCGACAGCACTGGATATGTTGTCAAATATTTAAACAATAATTAATGCCTGGAAAAATTGATTTCATTCATTCTCTAGAGATTCTAAAAATCTCTTTCTCGTCATCTAGGATTGAAAAAGTCTTCATGAAAATGGGAGAAAATAATGATTCCTATTCTGAGTCCTTTTTCTCCCCCTTAGAGCTCCAAAAAGTCCTCATGACATAAATTGAGCCAAAATAGTCGATTCACCTTCTTAATATCCAAATGTAAACTCTTACCACAAATCTAAAATACAGGATTCACCACCTACTTCCAAGGAAAAGGAAAAATAGGTTAAGAATGAGTATGATGAAGAGGAAGAAGACCTAAGGGACACCCCCTTTCATTTGAGAAATGTGTCTCTACCACTATTGATGAAATTAGAGAAATAAATACAAGAATAGATTAAGTTCCATGACCCACTTTGATTATTGAGTCCATGAATTATAAATAACATTAGAAATATACCACCTTCCAAAACCAAAAAAAGGGACTTATTTTCATAAAATTATTTATAGATTATATATCTTGATCCTGATGTGTCCACCCATCACTTGGGTTTTCAAAATGTATTCAGGGATAAAAATGGGAACCTATAAGGATGCACCCAACTCAAGCCTCTAAAATTGAGGTTGAAGGGGGAAAACTGATCAAAGATGACATAATATATGATGATCAGTATCTGAATTGTCTAGAAAATATCAACCTAGTGAATAAGAAAAATTTAGAAATCTGAGTTTCAATCATATTTAGAGATCTCAAACAGAACATTAAGAAATATGACTTCCTAGTTCTAAACACAGAACTTCTGATTGATGCGATAAATGGTTATCAAGTCCACTCCTTCATGGACAAGTATTTAGTCAAGAACCTAATTTGGATGGCCCCGTAATATGACGAATTACCCACTTTCGGGGCCCCTAGGGTGTATTATGCTATTGGGTAATTCCATTGGGCTTGAATAATGTTGGTGGCACATACGAACATGCCAGGAATAACATTTCAAACCACTTTGGGGATGTTTTATCAACGCTACATTAATGATCTAGTGGAATGTACGAACAATGTTTACACCACTTGGCTAACATGGAGACCATATTAAACATGCTTCAAGTATATATTTTTAAGATGAACCCATTAATATGTTCTTTTATAGTAACCATGGGAATGTTTCGTAGCTTTTTCAAATGCCATCACAACATCAAATTTGACCCTAAGAAAAAATAAATATATCCTTAGCATGTCACCTCCTAGAAACATTAAAGAGTTGAGTGGTCATCAAGTATATTTGGACTATATATGGAACTTTATAGAAAACCATGATTATAAGTGTATACCTTACAACAAACATATCAATAAGAGGGTCACGTATCGGTGGACCAGTGATTTTAAAGATTCATTTTACAAACTCAATAAATACCTCTTGATCCCACCCGTGTTAGTGCCACCTTTTGGGAGAAATCCACTAATTCTATATGTCATGGAACTAGAGAGATCACTGGGTACCTTAATCACACAAAACAAATGATGTTGGGAATGGAAACAACTTTTATTTTCTAATGTGAACCATAATCGAAATTGAGAACCATTATCCAAATATTGAGAAATCTTTCCTTGAATTAAAATTCACGGTTCCAAAACCATGGCAATACAAGAAAAACCATAAGGTTCATTTGGTCCCTCAAAATAACCAACTAAAAACATACTTAGTCACCCTATATTAATAAATCATCTGGCATAGTTTTTGGTTATTCTATGGTAGTTTGATATATAATTAATTCCTACAAAATTAGTGAAAGGATAGGCCTTGGAAGATTTCCTTGATGAACACCCATCTACAAAAACAACATCGTCAAATTTTTAATTTCCTGTTGAGGAGATATTCTTCATTAAAGGAAACCCCCAATCATGGGAAATGTATTTTGTTGGCACTTCCAATATCCCAACAAGGAGGATAATAGAAGGCCTTATGCTAATAAAGCTCGAGTTAAGGATCGTTAACATTTCCCCAGTAATGGTAGTTTTCTCTTACTTATTTCTATTATCAAAAGATTGTAATAACAAAGAGGTGAAATATTTTTCCCTCGTTTTAGGCCTAAAACTAGAACTCCATAAACCAGTGGAACACTTGGAAGTTAAATGTGATTCATAGTTGGTAATCAAACATTTTAATGGGGATTATTCCATTATGAAAGAAGATCTAAGCCCCATGACTGAGTATGAACAAGGTGTAAGGGAATATATCTTCTTAAACCCAACATTGACTCATGTCTTGCGAACACAGAATGGTCTAGGTGATGCATTGGAAAATGTTTCTATAACTCTAGAAGATAAAATATAGGATGAAACAATAATCATTATTTCCCATCATTGAATGGTTTCACCAATTTTTCTTTTTGTAGTAGAATAGATTAGGGAATTCACTATTATCCCTAAACCATAAGGTCCAATAATTATGTGGGTGATTCTAATCGTGGACTATCTTAAGAATGGATTACTCTCAATCAGACAGAAATGGTATGAAAATAATATGATCGAGATGAATCAACTTTAATCATTATGATTCCCAAATCACAGGAATGTCCTCTATTAGTGCAGATTTGATGGATTCCTTCTAGAATGTTTTGATATGGAAGACACTACAGATATTATAAAATAAGTACACATGGGAGCATGTGGTTGTCACTAATAAGGGTATATTCTCTACAAACAAATAAAAAACATGGATACATCTAGCCTTCAAGGATGAATGATTTCATATAATTGAACATGAAATGTCATTCCTTCATAGGGTATTAAAAATTCATCCATTAACCCCTAGAGTTTATACATGTGTCCAAATAATCCTATCCATTTTCAATATAGGGAATCAATGTAGTAGGTCCATACCCTCCATCATAACCAAGCAGCTTAATTACATAGGACTTAATCTCTAAATGGATTATGGTAATACCCCTCAATGAATTCAAGTCCAAAAGGGTTATAGTATTCATTAAATTCATAATCAGTTCCATATCTGGTGTCCCTCAAATAATAATGATGCATAATGGCATAAATTTCAATTCGACTAAGGTGGAAAAGTTGTATCCTGAGAATGATATAAAATCCAAGAATTCATCCTACTATCATGTAGTGGATCATAAATAGATAGAGTCCTTAAACAACAACATATAAAACATAATCCAAATTATTGTGGATAAGGATAAGATTTCATGGAGCAATAAACTCCTACTTGCCTTATGGTCTTACCAGAATACAACCTATAATACCACACGATCAACCCTATATTCACTGGTAAATAGAACAAAAGAGGTATTTCCCATTGAGGTTAAATTTTCATTGGTATGTATTTACATATATGACTATCTTTCCATAAGTGATAAATCATAGAAATTAATAGATGGAGTAGAGCGACTGAATGAAAACAAATAGTATTCCTTGAATTGCATGGAGGTCTATCAATATTGAATAGCATGAGACTTTAACTAGAAGGTTCGACTCCATTAATTCCTCCATGACGAACTGGAAATGGTACATGGGACTCCAATGACACCAGTAAAGAAGCCTTAAAACTGGGAGCCAATGTGGATGTGACCTTACTATAAACATGAGGTCCACTCTAATGTATTTTATTTATTCATCTCAATGGATAGAGAGCTCATTCCAACCCAGACCAATGAATGGATCCTAAATAAACATTTTTTATAATCACATGGAGGTCATATAAGAATTAAGTTGTTAACTGTGTAATTGTACTTTGTGAGATGACCTCAAAAGGAAAAAAAATAATGTTCAATCAACATAAGGATAAATGTTTTGGAATCACAATCCTCATGGGATGATGATAAACTACATGACTTGTGTTCCGATTCATAAGACCCAAGACATTAATACATCATTAATCCTCACTACATTCCATTAAACTGCATCATTATTGTCCCAATAATTAGATTTTAAGAAAATCACAAAATACCATGATCTAAAACTCCACATGACCCCTTAAATATGGGCCTCCATATTAGGTGTAAGTCCCAATCACATCCCTATAACCCATTATTATGATTGTGATTTTCTCTTGGCCATAATCTAGAATAATGGATTGGAATATCCCATTCACAAGCCTCACTTACATCATTTCCCCTCCATAGTAGAGCTTGGGCCTTTTCATAAGCATAAGCCCCAACATTATTATGTTCTTCATGAATGATATAAAAATGAAAGGTTTACGACCTAATTTCATGATGAGGAAGTGTCAGATATTTTCACAAACAACATATGGATTGATTATCATTAGAATGAACTACATAATGGCACCTGAAACTCACATCCCGGGTCTAACCATGATAAAGAAAAACCAAATACCCCTATTCCTTATTTAGGAATCAGACATGAATAAGGTAATTTTTCAAAACATATGTCTTCATTCTTATTCCAATGAGATATGTAGTGATGCATATACAACATTATTAGGACTAACCATCATTCTATAGAATATAATATCCAACATTTCCCCACATAAAAACATAATTTTTGTGAGGAACTATTTCTAAGAACTCTGTAAGGATTTATTATTACACCAGTATGATATGTAGTGACACTTGGGTCTTATCCCACGGTCCAGCTGCAAAACTACATTCCTTTTCATGGGACCCACTTCCTTACCACGAGATGCGAAAATGATATTCAAAAATCCTCATATCCTAAAAAAATGAACGATCTTTCAAGAACATTTTTTGTATTGATTATCACTTAAATGAGATACACACTGACACCCAAATCACTAATCATGTGTCCAGCAATATTAAAAAAATACACCATTCCTTATGTATGGGTCAGACCTGCACATGTATTCCTTCAAGAACTATGTATGGATTAATTACTACCATCATATGATATGTAGTGACACCTAGACTTCCACCCTTATACCGATCAAGAGAAAAATTCTCACACATCAGTTCATCTTCATCCTCACTGCTTGATAGTAAACTGCATGGCATTTAAATAATGATTTATGGCATGATTATCATCACAAATAAATGTGTATAGATTCCATGATCATACCTCCTGGTCTAGCCACCACAAAATATAAATTCTCAAGATCTTAAATTGTGTTGCCTTTTATGTTGGAAGAAGCTTTTACAACCCCTTATTTCTCACACCGATCATAGCTCAAATTGAGTTTATGACATTTGGTGAAGGAATTCCTTGAGCGAGTGAGAAATATAAATTTGAAGATTATTTATCATGGACCAAGTTTTATGACCATAAAAGGCACACCAAATGACCTCTTCGCATGTCAATAAACTAAAAGATTATTGTAAGAACTACGATTGGAATGATTCGCATCCAATGAAATACATAGTGATGGTTTAGATGTTAATGCTAGAAACATGTAAAAGATAATATAGGAAATTCCCCCACTCTCATATGTACGAGTTATATCTGCAAAATAGGGTTCATTATGGTGTCTCACCCCAAGAATCATCCTGTATTAAAAAACCCTTTTCTCTACATTTGAATTCAATCAGTGCGGGGAGTCATTATTTTGAAATATATGTGACATGATTGTTACATCCATAAGATATTTAGTGACAATCAGTCTCTATACCTTGGTGTTGCCACATTATTCCCTTATTTATCACGTTAATTCACCTATATCCTTACCTCATGACATTAAAGAACATTGATGTCATCTTTACTACGTTAATTTAAACTTTATGGCTAATAAACATGCAACATGATTGAAAACTATATATTACCTTGAGAACTACATATATCTTGATTATCGTTCTATTTAGATACATAGTTACACCTTGGTCTCATTTCATAGTCACATCCATGGGTAATGAATAAAATGCCCCACTCATACATATAAATAAATAACTATATAGTAGTCATCAATTTAGGACTCCTCATTATGGGGTATTCTAATGAAAATGAGATGTACCCTTTCTAAATATGAGACAAACATGTGTAAGTGACTCTACACTTCCTGGAACATAAAGGTTGAAACACCTCCATTTTTCTCAAACATATCCCTTCCACACATTAGACTCAAAATCTTGGACTTTTTTGAATATTCATAATCTTTATCTATCTCTTTGTGTTATAGTTTATGATACCTGAGGAATCATTTTCCTGACTATGCAGTAACACAACCTAGTTGTATTTTCATAAAGTCACCCAAAAACAGTTTTTTCATCTAATGGATTCCACTATATGAAAATTTTTATTTTCATAATGCATACCACAATATTGAGTTTTCAACAAGTGGTAACTTCACCCTTTGGATAATCCTCTTTTTTTCATGTACGCTTTGACAACATTATTTTTGTGCATGTGATTCCAATTCAGTATGCGGTCATCGAACACATTTTTTTCCAATATACATTCTCCTGATCTAAAAGCCCAAAATACCATGGTTTAAAATTTCATCCCACATGTTAAAAAGTATTTTTAAATGATCATGGATTCATAGCCCACATATTAAATATGGTTTCTAAAATTATATGGACCTAGTAATATAACCTAAAACTACATGCACCACATCTGCTACATTTTGGTCAGACCTACGTAGAGAACATGTTCCATCTAATTATTTGGTAATTTTCACTTGAAATTATCCTTTAGTATCCATGTATTTTCCATCCACAAAACCAGACTCTATATCCGAGGAATTATTAAACTCTATAAGATTCCTTCAGCTATGAGCAATAGAATGTCAGAATTATTGAGAACTCCTTTACCCGACTATGCTTTGAAACTCTCTAGTTGGATATGAGTAATGTCCCCCAAAAAATGGGGTTTTCCAAAATGATGTATCTATTTGACTATTCTATAATACTACCTAGTTGGATTTTTCTAAAGTATCCCAAAAATAGTTCCGTAAACCAATAATAAATTCATCCTTAAGAGATACCACTATTTCAATAAGTCATTTCCTAATAACACTCATTGGATATGGAGATCTTCTTATTATAGCTTACAACATTTTCCCACTCAAACATGAAAGTGATAGTGAATTTTCATAAAAATTACCATGAAAGGGGAGGATTATTAACCATTCATTCAAAGCTAATGACCTTAAATTATACTCCCCACTATTTTCCTTATTGTATAGATTTAATACTTATAGAAAAATGTCCTTGATGCATTAATTTATAATACATAACATATTATCCTTGTTGTATGGTAGTAAACATCATAGTGTAACATCCTAGTCACACGAAGTTAAAATTTACAACAAGGTCCTCATTGTATGATGTTAAAACACATTTTCAATTTTCTAGTCACATGACATTAAACTATGCGATGCTTCAAACCTTTCTAGAAAGGTACCTTCCCCCTAACATCATCTATTTATCAAAAGATACCATTTTTCACAAAAACCAAATTCATATAGGAGTTGTTTCCCATTCATGTAAAATTCCAATACAAGTGCTCTCTTCATTCACAAATATCTTCCCTTGAAAAACAACCCATCATGGTCTTGTGAAATCTTAAACTCCACACAATCACTTCAGCCATCAGCAATAGAAGGAATGAATTCTTCAGAACTCCATTACCTAAATATGATGCAACATTCCATATTTTTATTTGCATAAATCTCCCACAAAAGGTCCCGCCCGCTTAAGTATGTCACTATTTGACTATGCAGTAACACACCCTAGTTGGATTTGTATAAAGTACCACATAAAATGGGATTTTTAACCATTTATAACTTCTTCATTGGTAGATACCTCCTCTATTCATGAATATCTTTTTTAGATTTTAAAACTGAAAAATCATGGTTCAAAATTCATCTTTAGGTATCTGAAGTGTGTTTGAACATTTTTTTTGACAATTATCCTTATTTGGGTCATCATTTCAAAACATATATTCAAATATATTCAACCTAAAACACATTTCTTCTTAGTCTGGCTTGCAGAACTATAAATTAACCAGAAAAAGATACATAGTAATCACCAAATTTAAAACCCTCAAAATGAATTCTAAAAAAGTTTCAAGTCTCGGCTCACAAGAGATGCTCTCCATATGGTTGTGGAAAAATATCGATTGAAGAAAAGAAATAGGCACAAAACTTGTTAGGATGAAAACCCAAAAGGGAATCCAATGAAAAATCCATGTCTTCCCACAAATTCATCTCATACCAAACTTATGAAAAAATTAGGGCAATAATAGAAAAGACATGAATTTGGTAATTTTGTTCATATAAACATAGAAATAGTAAAACATTTACTTGTAGTCACTTTGTATTAGAAATAAGTTAGAGAACTCTCTCACCAGTGTGATTTTAATTATAATTCGATAAATTTCTATCAAATTTTTCATTATCTGTGTTGTATAAAGATTATAATGACGAAAGAAATAAAATAACAAGTGATTAAAAAAACCTATTCATTTCTGTGATAGTGTGTAATGGAAATTCCCCACACTAAAGTATCTCATTAATGTTTATAGAATTTCCTCAACAAATGCTTTGAGGAGTTGAACTATACCACGAAAAATTTCTAAAACTTACTGAATTTTGTCTGATTATGTAGTAGCAGTTTCCTCATCTTTATAGTAGATCTCCTCCTCTACACCAATAATATCTCTTCTCTTTGGAAAATCCCCTTCTAAGAATTAGTGAAGTTGTACTACATTTTCCTTTATGGAATTTAATTCTTCCTTAAGGGTCATCATTTGGAGAGAATTCTCATTGAGGCGATTTTGATACCCCTCCACCTTCTTTGTGTGGTGGTACTCATCTTGTTTCATGGTAGCTCTATATTCCTCAAACTAGCCCTCCAGTTATTCATTAGATTAATTTGATCACTACTCCTCTTCCAATTTATGAATTATTGACTTAACAACATCATGGATCTCATGGTATTTAAATATCCCATATCCAAATATAGAAATATTTAGTGGAATTTAGTGAATTCAAGAAGAAATGTCTTCAAGATGCATCTCCCCAGTTATAATCTAGATATCCCTTAGACAATGTGGCATGTTGTGAAAAAATACTCATGATTCTATAGATAAGATGTAGATCTCCTCTATGAGGGAGAGACATAATCTATGATAACTTCACTCAATGATCCACCTTGTTCTGCTCTCCCTAGGGGAGCTAAAATTTTAATGACCAAGGTTTTTGGAAATGGTATAAAATCTTCCCACTCAATCCTAGTCCCCAAATCTGATGGAACTGAATATCATGTGAAAATTCTCTTCAACATGAAGTGGTCAATAGAAAAAAAATACATTGAAGTAAACAAAAGGAATAATATCAATCACCCATTATTGGGTTGAATATTTGGATTGACTCCTCCTTAGTTCCAAAGACATAGTTCTTGGGCAAGGACCTCCTGACGAGGAACAACCATCTGAGTTTTATTCATAAATATGATTATAATCTCTCTACGATCTCCCACTTTAGCACTATCAACGATCACTCCTTCATCAATAGTATCAGGGTAGACTTGGATTCATTATTTGTGAATTGACTTGGAAATGATATTTAAAAAAAACATACACGAATTTAACTTTTATGTAAGGAATTGGGTTAAATAAAGTCAAATGTTTTTAGAATAAGAAAGAATAATAAAACTCACATATGTTCAATTCCCTATAGATATACAAATATTCATTTAGGGAAACTAGCATATTTTAATTTGTATTAATTAGATCTGTCATTTCACGATACATGGAATCTAGTATCATAGCATGATTACATGTATGGGTATCTAAGAATCATTGTTATGGAATAAAATTCCCTCCACCGTCGATCCTATATACTAACTTCTCAGCTGGAACAACATTTCCAATCCTTATGGATCTAGGTAAAGAATCAATAGCTTCATTGGACGGTATGAGATCTATGTTAGAACCTTCTGGAGCTATAATGGGACCAACATTGAATACCACAAGGTTATCTAGTGTAGAAAACATATCTAAATTTTCATAAAGAGCGAAATGTAAGAAATAGTACATGAAACCTAAAGGAGTGAATCTAACATTTTCGTCAATCTATCACACCTCTACGAGAATAGGGGAATAAACTACTACATCTCTTGCTGAATAATCTCTCTAGCTGATAGTTTCATTAGAATGTGTATATTCCCCCCCTAGGGTATCCTTATCAATCCTCAATGAACCAGTAATATATTAATTAAGGAAAGAAAGCAATGCATATTCTATAAAAGGAAAATGCAGTCATAAAGATTATATCCAGAAATTCATGATATCAAATGAAGGAATAATGACAAATTATGGAATATGCATTCGGAAAAAATTATTTAACGCTTTCACTTCCTCTTTTAAGATTGTTAAAACCCAATTTCAGTCCTCTTGGGGAGAGTGATTTGTGGTGATTGTCTAGGAATTACTGTTGTTATCTCCTCAATCATGGTTCTCTAGTTCAGGTGTAGTCCCAGGGACCCAAGGGCCTTGTCCACATTTCTAATGGGGTTCCTTTGGGGCCATGCCCGAATGATTCAAGCACCTATTAAATTAGTTCATCATCATCATCATCATCATCATCATCCTCTTCTTCTCTAATGAGATGAAAAATAAATCCCATAGAGATTAATAATAGTTGAAGAAAGATAAGAAAACGTAATTGGGAAAAAACACATACATCAACTGGGTAAAGGTATTCATTCCATTGCTGCTTTTGATAACTAGTACCCATTAATCACTCCTTGATCCAGCATGTTAGACACTCGATTTTTGACCGGGATCTAATTATCAATTTCATATATCAAACCCTAAATCTTCTTAATATACCTCCCAACCTTGACCAAATCATTTTTGGGTTAAAGATCAAAGGGTTCTATGATATCTTCTAGCTCTTGGATGCACATTCCTACCTGAAGAAATATCCATGCATTCATGATATCCTGAGTTACACCCTACCATGCTTGGATCACTAAGGGACACACATAATTTGGATTAGATGTTGATGGAAATGGGGAAGACCCAGAAACATTATACTAGGAAGCATCCTCGAGACTCTTTTATCTCATGAGGTAATGGGTGTATGGAAAATGATTCTCCTCCCAATTTTGATGAATGGACTTCCTTGGTGCATGAGGTGTGATTTTCTGAACACTATAATACTCGCTAGTCTTTACCCGATATCAACTCAATAGATTTTGTGCTTCAACATCATCACTATTGGTTCAAGCCTTTCTACCATGCATTCCAGGACCAATTGTTTTCATGGATATGACCTGGTAAACACATTTATTTAATACCAATTGAGGGCATGAAGATATACTTGCACTTTACTTATCCTATAGCACTATTGATTCATTCGATGGATATAACATAATTGACATTTTGGTCACCTCCATGGATATTAGCATCCAGAACTAACCACATACCATTTGATGTTTCTCAATCCTAACTTGTATAGGGGGGTGTTTCTTGACTACTATAGACATTATAACTAGTGAAAAAATAGATATGGATCATAGGTCTCACATATGGTTTCACTATAAATTTGAGAGGTTAGTACACATTTTCTATATGATATAATATATGACCTTAGTTTGTGATTCTATTATTTACCATAATTGGTAAACATCCATTTAAGTGGGATTACAAATGGGAAGAAATTGAATTATCCCAACATGATCATCCTTCCCAACACTTCCTCATACGTCAGTCTTAGATGTTGGATTCCAGAAACAATCTGGCCAAATGGGTGAAATTGGATGTCAATAACCATACCTAAGATCAGCACCACGTATGAACTGAAGTGTTTTTTTAATCCACCAACACAACACATTAACTGGCCCTAAAATTCTAAAGAGATCCTTCTCATTGTTTTTATGTTGTAAGAACTAGTATATTCTCTCGAGGATAGGTACAACTAACCCTATATGCCTCCCCTCTAATAGTTTTTCCATAATAAGAAAAGTCCCTAGCCTTAAATCTCTATTGGATCTGTAGATTTAACGAAAGTAAATTTTTGACAACATTGCGGGGAAGTTATCCATGCATGTATTTGAAGTAACTTTATGATTAAAATTATATACCCAAGGGGTATACCAGCCATTCTCTAGTGTAGGAAAGAATGTTCCGGGAGAACCATGATTCTATGAAGTTGTAAATATTATAGGGAAATAGAATGTGGGGCCATCTTCCCCTTGATTGATAAAATTCTTTTTCCATGTTTGGGGATGGATGTCACCCACGGGGCAAGGATCCCTATTCTGCAATTTTTTCACCACCTTATAAAGGTCGTAGGCCAAGGGAAGTGTCTATTCAGTGTCATCCAACTTTTTATTTCATAGGGTGAACCCATTATAACACAAAAAGTGATGATTATTATTTTTTAAGTAAATTCATTCTACTTTATTTATTACATTGTACCCCACACCAAGGTTTGTTTTCGTCATATGGAACAACAAGAGAAGGTTGCTCCAAATACAACAACGACCTGGTTTATGCTACACACAACAATGAG
Source organism: Viscum album (assembly GCA_963277665.1). Taxonomy (NCBI): domain Eukaryota; kingdom Viridiplantae; phylum Streptophyta; class Magnoliopsida; order Santalales; family Viscaceae; genus Viscum; species Viscum album. Next base: position 1,102,327,247 of record OY728155.1, on the reverse strand, counting down.
TTTATATGAAACAAAATTTTATTTTTGTAACTATTTAAACAAAAAAAAATATAACATACCCATTAGAATTATATTTATTAAAAATATTATCTTATTTATGTAATTATAGTGTATACATATACAACCCTTCTGAAATTAAAAGGAAGTCTTATTCTGAAAAATAATTTAAATGAAAAGAGGAATTTTTCATACCAATAAAGTAAAATATGTACTAATTTTTTTTATTTTAATGAATATATATGAAAAATATTAAATATTATGGTTTACATTAATCATATGTTTTTTCTATGTATCATATAAAAATAATAATAAATCCAATTTTATGCCTAAAAATTTAATTTTCTAAAAATCAGGTTTTTATCCTTTTAATGATGAACCCATTATAAGAATAATTTTTTAAAATTTTATACTCATTATATGAAAAAATAAAAATAATTTTTTAAATAGTGATCTCAAAATTTACTTTGAGTGAAATTTTTGTATTTTTTTGAGAAGTATCATGTTTTAATGAATTGTAAAAAAATATAGAATTTAAATTAAGAAATAATTTCTTATCTAAAATATTTATACATTTTAATTATATATTTAATTTCATTTAAAGTATAAATATTAAAAAATTACATCAATTAATATAATTTAGTTCAATTTGAACCATTTCCCCATTGAGATTGGATATAAAAACATTTCACACTTTTTGACTTTTTCAATTTAAAAACCCATCATCTCATCTCTTCTATGAGATTCATTTTAAATTAATTTATACCACTTATGGGTTTTTAATTATGAATTTTGTTTCCATATTTATAATCATAAGGTACCAATTTATTAAATAGGACCCTTATATTTTTTTAATATATCAATATTAACTTTAGAAATTTGTATTACCATAGTTTAAGGAAATCTGGTAATTAAAGGTAAAAATAATAATATAAATATTATAAAACTACCATAAAAATTACCCAAATGATATTGGATGAAGATAATTGGAACCTATATTAATTATGTCTTAAATTGAATAATTTAATGGACAGTTCAACAAAAAAAATGTCTTCAATATAGTTAAAATAAAAGAGAGTTCCAAAATATCACACTCTTACTTTAAATAAGCATAATATTTTTATTATGGAGATAAATTGAATATATTATAGAATTTATATATTATTATCAAACATAAAAGGTTTATTTACATAATATAATTTTGTTTTTAAATTTTATTATTGAAATAATTATCCTAAATATTTACAGAATGATGATCCAGTTATTATTCAATTAATGAAAAAATTAATTAAATGATATTAAAAATATTAAAATAAATCTAATTTTAATTATTTATGGTAATCTAAAATTTTTATTAATTAATATTAATTTTGGTGGTAAATTAAATTAATTCATTCATATTTATCTTTCAATATTTAATTTTTTAAATTCAATGTAATGAATATTATAAAAATTGACACTGATGATATTTTATGAAAATAATATATTATTAAATTATTAAAAAATCACAAAAATATCATATAAGGAAAATGGAGATAAATTATGGTCTAAAATATCCTAAATTAACCATTTATGGAACATATTATACCTTTTATGTTAAAAAATACAACTTTTAATACAGAAAATGTTTTTACAGAAGTTAAAAATTAAAATATGTTAACTAAGAGTTAACAAGAATGATAATTTGAATAATAATATAATAAATTTTATAAATTTTTTTGTTTGATGATATTATAAAATTATCTCATATTATCTTCTATTTCCATGGCATTTTCGATGTATTTTTATTATTATTGAATTTATTATAAATTAATCTTTAGAGAAATTTCAAATGTGCCCCTCCCCTCTTGTATAAAATGACACAACTTCTTCTCTTTAATTAACACTGAAGAGCCTATTTTCTTTAGCCATAAACTATTAAAAAATATTCCAAAATTACCTCTCGTCATCATATAATCATTACATTGGGCATAAATTTGACCCAATAATTTCTTTTGAGAAAATAAAAAAGAGATGCCCATAACAGAGTAAATGTCTACCAACAAAAATTATTATCTTATTTCTTCCTTAAAACCCTTAAAATTTTTTGTTTCATTTTTTCATTATAGAATTATTATCCTAAAAATAAATTTTTATTTTATTTTTTCAACTTACACATACAAAAAATTCCGTCTAATGGGTAACAAACATATCATTTGTGTGTATGATGGACTACCACCTCATAAAATGATGATTGTTCATTTTTTCTTTACCACCTATCATGGTGGGAATTATTATAGGAATACTATAATTATTTATATGATATATATTATATTTATTATGTTTATATGATTTGATAAATATTACAGAAAAGATACCTTCATGATTTACATTTTGTGTAAATTTGATAAATTTGTTTGTGGATTTGTGGACTACCACCTCCTAAATGTGATATGATTCATTAATATAGTACATTTAATGTATTAAATATTGTATTATTAAAATTATATTACACATATGAAATAATTATTATAAAATAATTATAATATATATGTGTGTGATTTAGTAAAACAATAAAACAAAAATAGCGTTCATGCGTACGAACGTCCTACCATCTCCAGGAATGGTGTATTACATTTCTTATTTATATATTTTATAAATTATTATATATATTTATGTAATGAATATATATGATATTTATTTCATTTTTTAAATTCTACCCAGAATTAAATCATGATCTATATAATATTATCAATATTAACAAGTAAAAACTTACAAAACACAAATATTACCTGAAACGAACAATATCATCGAATTGTTAAAACAATTAAATATAATAAAATAAGAAAAAAGTATATTGTATTAAATATATTAATAAGATTCTATGGTAGATTAATAATAAAATTATATTTATTATTCATGAATTTTGAATGAGTACAAAGAGATGTAATATATAAGGTATGTGATTTTTGTCTCACTTTTATTTGTGTGGGACACATACTTTATACACTAATTTCTTTTGTGTAGTTTATATACTTCCCATGAATGTCTTTTCTGAGTATTATTTTGAATATTTTGGTATTTTCAAATCCATATAATTTTCTATCATTCATGGGTCATTGGACCCTGGTGATTACAAAGTGATAAGTGATTATTTCACAATCTCAACAATAACCAAGATTGTTTCTTTTTAAATCATCATTTTGGAATAATTATCTTCCACATACATTTTTTCTAAATATGTTTTCATAAATATTTTTTATATTATACTATTAATATTTAATGTTATTTATACCCATGTTTGACTTTGTAATAAATGTTTTAAAAATAGTATTTTTTTTCATTTTCAAAAAAGGCTCTTTGTGACTTTACTAACAAAAATATATAAAAGGAATGTATTCTAACTTCTAAGGCATAAAATAATTTTTCAAATTTTAAGAACTCAGAAGGACTTGAAACTTACCTTATAAACGTACATATTTATTTTCAATGAATATGTTTTATTTTAAAATTTCATGGACTTTTATGAAAAGAAAATTTTTTCAAAGAAGAAAGGATATTTTCATCAAAAATTATTTTTATGTGATCTCTAAAAATTATTTTCCACATATGATAAAATTCATTGTTCATTCTAATAATTTAATGGGAATATTTTTTAAAGATATTATACCTATTATTATTATAGTCATATTATTTTAATTATGTAATTATAATTATGAAACTCATTTCTTTTCTATGGGTTATGTTATGATTGAATAATGTTTAGAAAACCAATTTCATTCCACGAGTTCTGATATGATGAATGATTTATGTTAATGTTGGACACATATGCATGGTTTTCAAAATTTTTTGGGTGAGAGCTGTATATCCCACTAATTAATTGGTAAAATATTTATTTATCATAAGATAATGATGGGAGAAAGTCGTTGGGCTTGATCCACGATGGAAGATGGGGAAACCCAGTCCACTATGAGAAGATGGGGAAACCCAATCCCTTACAAGGAAAGGACTGTGATTGGGGATGGTGGTGTATAACACCCTATAGTTGCAGTCCACATGAAGTTCTCTATTAGGATTATGGAAATTCAACATAACTTATAGAGAATGATATTACATGTTTATTAGTCTTCTATAGTTCTAGGTCAGGTTCTTATGTTATGCTTTGATGGATTATGCTCTTGATTGACCTATGAATCATGTCTTTTAAATTGGTAATATTTAGGTCATGACTCATTTTTTATCTTTTATATGAAGGTTATGATCTTATATTTTCATGATCAAGTTCTCATACCATTATTCTCATTATATTCTTAAATATGTCTATTGTTTATGCTTACTAAGAATCATGGATCACCCCTTTTGTGTTTCCATTCCACAGGTTATGAAGATATGTATTATAAATGATGTGTCTAAGAATGGTACTAGTCATTAAGAACCTTGTGAGAGACAATATAGCTCACTTATGTACTAGTGTTTATGTTTCCATGTTTTTAAAGGCACTAAACTAGTATTTTTTTTGGGAATCTCTTTGTGTAATGTATGAGTATTCTGAATAAATGATGAAATGATAGTGTATGAAAAGAAAGTGTTATTATAGTTGGTAGAAAAGACAAATTTTAGTTAATATTTGGATATTAGGTTGATAAAATATTATTATGATCCCTAAGTTTAAGTCTAAGAATATTTTATAATCCTAGATTTTTCATAAAAATCACGAATAACCTAAGATTAAACCTAAAATGTTATAGATTAAAGTTAATTTACCTTTATTGTGATGTTTTTCTAGTATGATTAGTGTTGCACATACTATTTGTTTTGTCAATGGATGGAATATGAATTAATTGTGTTGATGCTGAATGTGATGGGAAATGAAACAATTGTCCTCATGAGAAACAAAATATTATTAGACTATGGATGAGAAATATTTTTGTTATGATCACACATCATTTTTAAGCTATGAATCATGTTGGACATCCAAATGAATAATGAGGGGAATAACATTCTATTGATTCCTTCACAAGGAAACGTCCACCTTGTTTAACAGGGTCTTATGATCATATTATGTCTATATAATGGATCAGTACCATGGAAAAGATATTTTCCATTCTCCAATTTTTGGCACATAAAAAAGTAATTCTATATTTTAATTATTTAGAAGGTGATACAGATCATTGGTGGACTCTTATAATGAATACAAGGTAGCATGATGAAATTTAATCCATGGATTGGGATGAGTTCAAGAACTTATTCTTCAATAATTACACTCCACATATTCTTCATATTTGTATAGATAATGTGTTTCTTGAGTTGAAGAAAAAGTACAATTAATTTGTCAGTACCTATGAGTCTATGTTCACTAGGCCTGTAAGGTACACTTTTGGTATTATCATACAACACGAATTTAAATTTTATATTCTTTTTAGTGTCTTAAATTCAAGTGTCCTATGGGAGTTGTCCATAAGATACATTAGTAGCTATGAATATATTGTGTGTTTCACAATCAAAATTAAAAATGATGTTGGAGTTATGTATCAATCTCATGGTTTTTAAAAGCAAAGGAAGGTGGATTTCAAAGGAAAATCTAAAAACCTTGGAGATAAGAATATGATCATTCCTTTATTCTCTATGTGTGGAAGAAATCATGTGTATAATTGTCTTATGGGGTATAATAAATTGTTTGATTGTGGAAGAGAAGGATATCAAGAAATTGATTTTTGAACTGATAGGAATATGATGGTTAATGATGAAAATATTGGGAAATATGAAAATAATTAATCTTATACACATCAGTGATTCAAATACAAATAGGATGTGAATTATGTTATCTAGTTCCTAATTCCGAGATTTAGTGATGATGATCAGCATTAATTACCTCTTAATCTAAGGAAAAGTGTAAATCTCATGTGATAACTATTTCTGTTGAATCATGTGATATTGGCACAGTGAAATATACACTTGCCATCCAGTCTAGAATATCTAATGTCTTATTAGATTTTAGATATACTCACTGATTCATATCTAAATTTTTATATAATGGTATTAATATTCCTCCCAAATGATTAGATGAGGAATTTGTAATGTGTATCCCCAATGGAATGATGATTGAATCTCAAGTCTATGATTCCTCTCTAGTTGATGTTTGTTGAAATTTGCTTCCTTAATATTTTTTTATTCTTACTTTGGTTGAATTTGATGACATCATAGGAATGGATTGGACTTATCTACATAAACCCCACATCAATTTTTAAATAGGGGAAGTTTTGTTTTATATTTCAAACTAACCTATGATTGTATATCAATGTGAAAATAAGTATGAACTTACTAAGGATGTTACATCTATTGTATGGGTATTAATTCACATTCAGTAGGTGTGTTTGTATCAAATAGTCAGGGAGAAACTCGACATCAATGGTACGCCTATTTTTTAAGATTTTTTGGATGTATTTCTAGAATATTTTATTATCCTTCCAATAAAATTTGAAGTTGAGTTCTTGAGAGAGTTCATACCTGGTTCAACACAAATTACAAATACTCCAAATATAATGTCCCCAACTGAGTTGAAGGAATTAAATCAACAAATCAATGAAAACCTTGTTGGGGGATTCATTCAACAAAGATTTTCACCTTGATATGCACTTATTATTTTGTTGCATAAATTATATATGGATAAATTCAATTCTACATTGATTATTGAGAGTTGAACAATATCACAATTAACAAAAAATATATTTTTCCCTGTGATGATGGCTTGTTTGACCAATTTCATGGAGCTCAATACTTTTCCAAGATTTAACATCACTCTAGATATCATCAATAAAGGGACAAGAAAGTGGATATATCCAAGACAAAATTCCATAAAAGGTAAGAACATTGAATATATGGTGATTCATTTTGGTCTTATTAATTACCCTAATATATTCAGGGATATGATTATTATATTCTTTATATATTACCTCAATAAGTTTGTTGTGGTATTTTTACATGATATTCTTATTTATTCAAAGATTAATTAATAGAATGTATAACAAATTATAATTGTAATAAGAAATGTAATAAAGGATAAGTAGTATGAAAAATTTTCAAAGTGTCGACTTTTGTTATGGAAGGGTTTGATTTTTGGGTCTCATAATCTCAAGAGATGCAACAATAGTACATTCATCCATGGTTGAGGCTCTAGCCCAGAACAACCATGGTGACCAAGTTCCATAGTTTTCTTGGTTTAACTGTACATTATCAAGGATTTTTTTAGAATTTATCATGAATATATAATCTTATAACAATGTTAAGTCAGAAGGGTTTGAAGTTCCAATGGACTTATGAATGTGTGGAAAATTTAAAGGAACTAAAGAGATGGTTGGTCAGTGCACATATGCTTACATTACCTTATTATGGAGATGGATTTGTAATATATTTTGATGCTTCTACTAATGTATTGGTATGTGTTAATATGAAAAATAACATATTATTTAGTATGACTCATGATAGTTGCAGATTCATAAGGAAAATTACCCAACACGTTATATGGAGTTAGTAGCGGTAATTTTTTCATTTAAGATACAAAGGCATTATATTTATAGATAAAATTGGGATATATATACCAATTATTAAAGACTAAAATATATATTAACAAATAAGGAGTTGAACATGCACTACAGAATATGGATAGAGCGGATAAAGGATTATGACTATTAAATATATTCCTACCTTGGGAAATTGAAAAAAAAAGACTATGACATTGAATCAAAAGGATCATGCTAGCTTATCCATAATGAAGATCACAAAATATCCAATATTTCATGATTTGAAAAGGATGGATCGAGAAACCTTGAATTAAAGGGAAACATTCTTATCTTTATTAATTTAATGTCTAACCCTCTATCCAAGTGAAGGTTAATTTGGGGAAGAAGGAAGATATAGAGATGCAAAAGAAGGTTAAAAATGTTCTGTATTTTATCCTTGATCAAGATGTAATGATAAGGTTTAGGAACCATGTATTTGTTCTATACATACCATATTTAAAGAAGGACTTATTATAGAAAACACATAGTTCATCATTATTTACTCATAATAGAAGTATGAAGATGTATAGAGAATGTAAGGAATACCTTTGTTGGGATGGTATGAAGAGGGATATCAAAAAAAAATTTATCTCGATTCATGGTATGACAGCAAGTTCTAGACAAAAGACAAAAGTCTAAGATGATGTTTTATATATTACCAATACCAGAATGAAAATTAGAGAATATAACAATGGATTTTTTCATTGGAATCCCCAAAAACAATAAAGGGTTTAATACTATATGGGTGGTAGTTGATGACCTTACTATTTCATAACCCTTAGTTTCTATCAAGGAAGACTTATCTCTAGATCTTCATAGCATGATATACATTAAATAAGTGGTACATTTTCATGGAGTACCTCAATCTATTGTATCTAATCAGGATACTAGGTTTACCTAAATCTTATGGTGAATTCTTTAATAATAAATTGATAAGTAATTGAGTTTCATCACTTCTTATCATCCTCATATGGATGGTATATTTGGAAGAAAAATTAAAATCCAAGTGGATATATTGAGATCTTCCCCTCATTAATTTAAAATTTGTTGGGGTCAATACCATCCTCTATTTGAGTTTTTTTATAACAATAGAATTTCCTCAAGCATTCTGATCGAACCTTGTGAAGCCCTCAAAGGAAATAAATATAGTGTTCTGGCATGCTGGGATGAAGCTAGAGAAATATAGCTATTGGGAACCTAGATATCTAAAGAAATGTTCACGAATGATAGAAACTTTTAGTCTTGTACCAAGGCCACTCAAAGTCAACAAAAAAGTAATACTGATAATCTTCAATGTGATCTATAATTATAAGTCGGTGAATATGTGTTTCTATAAATTTCCCTATGGAAGAAGGTTTTGAGACTTCGGAATAATGGAAATCTATGACATAGGTATATCCACACTTTTGAGATTTCTGATCATATCTGAATGGTATCTTTCACATGTAACTTCCACCACACCTCTCTCAAGTTCATTATGTTTTCATGTATCTCTTCAGAGGAAGTTCATACCTAACCCTTCACAAGTACTAAACTCATAGGGCATACGGCTGGAGAAAGATCATTGTTATGGGGAACATCAAGTTGAAATTCTGGATCTTAAAAAAATTGTTATATGAAACAATACCACTCACCTGGTCAATTTATTGGGGACAAATCACAAGTAATAGTAATCTACATGCAAACTTACGGATATTAAAAGCGATAAGTATCCTCATTTTTTGTATTAGAATGATGAATTTCAAAGCTAAAATTCATTTTTATGGGGCGTAGAATGTAACACCCCATGTTTTTATTGAATTTGTTTCTAAATATATTCTTTTTATGTCTTCAATTTCATTCCATATTAAGTTTATTTTTCAATATAGGTCACACTTAGATAATCTTTTCCTATACCCAACATCGACCTATCTTGCATTACAAACAACATTGAGTTTCTACAAAATGAATTTTTATTATTGTAATTATCTAAACAATAAAATTATAACCTATCCATTTGAATGATGGGTGTGAATAGGATTAAATGATTTATTTATGTATATTTTAAATATGTAAAACCATTTTTAAATGAAAAAAATCTATTTTAGAAAAAACTATTTAAATGCACATAATTGTATTTTATAACAATAAAGTGAAAAAATGAATCTTAATGTATTATATTAATGATATATATATATATAATATTAAATATAACGGTTAACATTCATCTTATGTGTTTTCTAAACATTAAATGATAAATAATAAATCATTCTTTATGTTAAAAAATTTTATTTTCCTAAAATACAGTTTTGATTCCTTTTAATGAAGAAACAATTTTAAATTTAATTTTTAACACTATTAGAATTATTATTTTAAGGAATAAACTTCATTATTGAAATAATGATATCAATTTTTACTTTGGGTGAAAATTTTTACTTTTAGGAAAAGTATCATGTTTTGATGACTAGTCAAAAATACTAAATTTTAATTTAAACAAATTTTTATAACTTATTTATATATGTAAATTTTTTTTTGAATTGGATTTAAATTATAATAAATAAATATTTTTATAAATTAATAAAATTAATGTCATTTTAACTAATTTAAAATTTAAATTTGATTTAAAAAAATTTCAAACTTTTTGACTTTTTTACTTTAAGAACTCGTTGTCTCATCCTGTAAGTGAGAATAATTTGAAATTTATTTCTTTTACATAAGTGTTTTGATTTTTAAAATTTTATTACAAATTTAGAATCCATAGTTACAAATTTATTAAATAGTTTCCTTTTATTTTTAGACAATATGAATAGTAACATTACTAATTTTTATTACCACAATTAAGGGTAAATTGGGAAATTACGTGTAAAAATAATATTATAAATGCAATAATACTACCAAAACACTTGTATAAATATTATTGGATGAATTTTATATGACAATTAACAAATAATGTATGACAATTTATAATTTAATGTACACTTTGCTAGGATAATGACTTGGATATTATTAAAATAATAAAGAGTGACAAAATACAACATTATTACTTTTAAGAAGAATAATATTTTTATTTTAGTGTTTAATAGAATATATTTTAGAGTATATATATATTTTTAACAAATATAAAATTATTATTTACATCATGGTAATTTATTTCTAATTTTTAGTAATGAAATAAGATTCATAAATAATAACACAATGATGATGCAATAATTATTCAATTAATGAAATAATCAATTATGAGATATAAAAAATATTTAATGAAATATATTTTTAATTAATTAAATAACATAACGAATTTAATAGGTGAATATGACATATTATTGGAGTATTTAATAAATTGTTTTGAATTTATCTTGTTTTCTTGATTTTATTAAACTCAATGTAATGAATAGTGTTAGAATAGACACAAATGATATGTTATGAAAATAATATTTTAATAAATTATTTAAAAATTTATAAATAAGGAAAAATGGGATATATTATGGTCTAAAATATCATAAATGTACCATTTTCTTCAATTTACACCTTATGTGTCAGAATCACTACCTTTTAATATAGAAAATGTTGTTACCATAGTTAAAATTAAAATAGGTTAACTAAGGGTTAATAAAAAAGATATAGTTGAAAATAATATCAAAACATGTCTAAAATATATTGAATTATGATATTAAAACATTATATCATATTTTATTTAAATTTATGGTCTATTAGATGTATTTTTATTGATATTGAATTTATTATAAATTAATCTTTTATGAAATTTCAAAAGATCCCCTCCCCTCTCTTATTAAAAAGAAACTATTACTGTCTTTTCATTACACTTCATAACCCACACGGTTCAGATACCCCAGTAGTATTATAATCCCAACATCACTCTATTAATTCTAGAAGCCTTAATTTTGGATATAAATCCATCAAAATATTCCCCTTTTGGAAAATGAAAAATATATTCTCAAATAATAGGTAATGTTCATCAATGAATGTTTTTGTTTAATTTCTTCCATAAACCCTTTTAATTATTTTTATTTAATTTTTTTATATTAAAATCAATATTTTAAATATAATTATATATTTTTACATTATAGTTCTCATCTCCGCATACACAAACATCCATCTAATGGGTAACGAACTTATAGTTCATGTGTACGGAAGACTACCACCTCACGAAATGATGATTGTTTGTTCTTTCATTTTATACCAATCATGGTTGGAATTTTGATGGAAATAATATTTTTATTTATATTTAACATATTTTATTTATGATATATTTATTCTTCAGTAATTATTATATATAACACACTTCTTTGTTTCCACTTTATGTAAATATGATAAAATTGTTTTTGGATGTCTGGACTGGCACCTCCTCAAATTGATGTGCTTCATTCCCACATTACATGAAATTTGTTAAGGATATAATTAGTAAAATCATAAGATAAATATGAAATAATAATTATAATGTAATTTAATATATATATATGTCATTTACCAAGAAAATAAAATAGAAAAAACATTCATCTGTACGTACGACCTACCGTCTCTGTGAAATGCTTATTCCATTTCATATTTGTATCTTCTATATATTATTATAAATATTTAGGTAAAAAATTTATATGAAATTTAAATCATTTTGTACATTATTTAATGATTTTAATTATTATCAATTTAATTTCATCAAAAATAATAATTCAAAACATATACAACATAGATATTACCAAAAACATAAAATTTCTATGGAATTGTTAATAAACAGGTTATATAATGTCATAAAATGTAAAATATACTATTAGATATATGAATATGGTTATGTGATAGATTTATAAGAAACTTATATTATTATTCATGAAATTTTAACGAGTATACAGAGAGTCAAGTGATACGATAAGGGATTTTTGTCTCCCATTTATTTTTGTGGGACACATGGCTTAACAACTACTTGTTTCTTTTGTGTTGTGTATATACTTCCCATTAATTATTTTATAAGTATTATTTTGATTATTATTTTATTATTATATCTACATAATTTTTTTCTTTAATGGGGAAAATGACTCTACTGATTATGAGGTGAGAAGTGATTATTTCACAATCTCATCAATAACAACGATTGTTTCATTTCACATCACTATTATATAATATTTATCTTCCACATCCCTATTTTCTAAAAATGTTTTCAATGTTTTTTAATAATTTCCTATGAATATTTAAATTTATTTTTATAGATTATTTATTTTTTATGAAGTGGATTGAGAAGATTTTTTTTTTCATTTTCTAAACAAGGATCTTTGTGACATTACTAACACAAATATAAAGAAGTCATGTTATTTTAACATATATTGAATATCTAGAATTATTTATCATTCATGATTCCTTAAGGACGTGAATCTTCATTTTCAATCATACTTGGTTATTTTAAATAATTTTATTTCTTTTAATATTCTGTGGAATTTTAGTAAATGAAAACGTTTTCAAAGTTGAAAGGATATTTTACACATGAATAATTTTCAAGTGATATCTCAATATTATTTTCCATATTTGATAACCTTATTTATTATTATTTTTGATTTAATGGCGATATTTTTCAAGGATATTATTTATATTATTTTTATTGTTGGATTATGTTTATGAAAGAATGATAATTAGGAAACCCATTTCTTTTACATGGGTTATGTAATGATTGAAGGATGTTTTTGAAATCCATTCCATTCTATAGGTTTTGATATAAAATATTATTTATGTACTTATAGATAAAATATGTATGGTATTAATTATGTGATGTGTGGGACCTATATCTTCCTTCAATGCATTGGGTAAATATTTATATATTGTGATATAATGGCAGAAAAAAATCAACGGGACCGATCCACTATAGAATATAGGGAAACCTGGTCTACTATTGGAAGATGTAGAATCCCTATACCTTACTAGGATAGAACTATGACAGTGGATAGTGGTGAATCCTTCCTAGTGGGTGTAGTCCCCATGATGTCCCCTCTTTCATTTTTGGATACGCTCCTTTACTTATAGGTCATGATATTACCTATTTATGAGTCTTCCCCAATTCCATGTCTTTTCACAAAGTTATGTTTTCTAGGATTATGACCTGGGTTAGAATTTTATTCATGTTTTTTGAATTTCCAATATTAATTCCATGACAATTGTTTTTTATATTTGATATGTAGAGAGTGATATTCAATTTTTATTATCTTCTTCTAATTCCCTTATTCTCATGATATGCTTACATATGTGGCTTGATTACCCAAAATTGAGCATCTAGGCTCACCCATTTGTATGTTTTCATTACACAGGTTATAAAGATATGTTTTTCCATGATATTTATAAGAAGGGTGTTAATCATTAAGAACCATTTAGAATATAATTTATCTCACTTATGTTCTAGTGTTTATATTTTCATGATTCTAATGTCACTAAACTAATATGGTATTCGAGCACCTCTTTGTGTAATTTATTATATATTCCACAAAAATGAAGAAATGATAATTTCTTAAAACTGAGGGTCATTATAGTCATCATACATATCACATGAAATGGGAACTCCAAAATTTTTGAATAAATCCCAAAGAATAATTCCAACTTTACCACGCATCAGGTGAATGGAATTTCTTTTAGGAAGCCATCAACTCAACAAATTATTGATGACTTTTGAGTTCTTATAAACATACATTTTCCCTACAAAAAAATCCACAAAGATATGGATGTCTTGTATCTTTTTATTCAATTCTTCACAATTATGGTACAACCATTCTTACCACTTCTTGTTGGGATTGACTCCTCCCCCAGAATGGAAACCCAAGTCCTCCTTCCAGCCTTGTGTCTGATCAATCAATGAAGTGTAGAAATTCGAGTCATATTAGTGAGGATTCGTTTCCATGATATGGAGATTATGATCTAGGGTGTAGCTATAGGGAAGCATAAAATAGCTAGTGTGAACTATTCCTTAATTAATATAATCACCCTCGGTGGAACTGATGGTGGAAGAGTAATTAGTCTACCTCATAAACTAGGATTTTGGTAAGTAACTGAAAGTCCAATGGATAGATGTGTCCCTCAAAATTAATTGATCATAAAAGAGAAGGTAATCAATTCCTGGGTACATGAAATGATGTAGTGCTAAATACTTATCTAGATCAGTAAGAGTAGTCTCAACCGTGAAATAGTAATATGACCAAACATCATTGATCATCTCTGACTCACATGCAGCAGCTTGCTCAGGAGAATCCATTGAATACCTACAAGAAGGCATCATATTTTCCGCTTATGTTAAAATATTTAATTAGAGATGTTAGAATTTTGACTTTGAATAATTAAAAACATCAAAGGAAAGAACTTGCATAGGACCTTCAACTAGGATCCATGCACACCCCCTACGACCATGGTTCACACGCAATCCGCTTGACCAGATTCCTCACATATGCTTCTCATGAAGGTAAAACCACAGAACATAGATGCTCATGCACCTGTGGTGTTGGATATTATTCAATATACCTTCATGAATGCATACGAATAAAATGTATAGACATATGACGTACACAATGAGAAAAAAAACCAACCTAGAATTGGATAAATTGGTAAAGGGGCCAACAATATTTATAGATGTTAATGGATTGCACACCAATCCTGTGACGTGGGTCTAAACCAAGGTACTATTCACTAAAAAAACTATACATGCACTATAGCTATATATGGGTACTATACACAGAAAACTTGTTCCACCTTCATAATCCTTTCTCAATGCAACCTTATGAATCGACCCTCTTCTTTCAATCATTTCAAATATTGATGGGGGATTTTGTTGAAACATTGTTTTTTCAATGGGTGAATAGATTATAAAGAGTTCCACAAACATGTTAATAGTTATAACCTAAAGTAGAATAAAATGGATTTTCCCAAGCCAGACAGTGCACACACCATTGCACATTATACGTCCTATGTGGCCCCCTGTATGGCACCAAAAGGTAGGTCATCCCAATATATAAAACTTTCATCGGGAACCTACACCCTGGACATGGGAACAAAATATCCGTCGACCATTGCTCCCTATGTTTCTTTAAATTGGACCCCAAGCCACCTTCTTTTCATGACTCAAAAATCTAAAGAATCCCCTAGCTCTAGTCACACAACCCATTCACCAAGTCTCCAAACATTACTCAACTTGCTCTTGAAAACCTGAGTGAAGAGATAATTATGGGGGATAAGTGATGAAAAAGTCCCTTCATGTTCTAAAACACATGATACCTATACAAGGACCCCATATCCCTTAGTATAAAACCACCAGCATGAGGACCCTTTCCTAAAGAGGGACCTGCGCAATCCATGTCTAAGGAAACCTGAGGTGACCCTCAGTGCCTAGGTTAAAGCCTCTCACATTTTTTGTTTCGAAAGTGGTCCATTTCCCAATTCATTTATAGCTCGTTCAGGCCTATACCCCCCCCCAAGGACATGTGTAAGGAACCTTTTCTCGCTATGCCTGGACCTATGTGATCCCCCTATGAGCCCTCTTCCAAGCCACCAATAGAAGTGATCCTCTTCCCTTGGCTCCACTATCTGAGAGAGACCATGTCGAAACCTCCAACAAAAACTCCATAAATTTAAGGGCCATGGAAATAGCCACACTAGTGTGTCTCCCATTTAGACATGAATTCCTTTAGTAAGAGGTTTCCTCTAATTACTTACCACATAGTTAGATTCCTAGAGGTGGATCTGGATAACCATTCCCACAAACATTAGGACCCCAACTTTGGAGAAGGATTCAATGATGTTATAGTCTTGGACATGAGGGTTTTGTCCTTTCCCTTCCTTCATTATATCTAAGTCTTAGAGACTCTGGTTAAAGGATGGGAGGGTTTGGATCATGCATGGGTTTCCCTTTGATAGGGAATGATAACCTCTATGTGGAACCAATATTAGGGAATCCATCATAGATTATTCCCCTAGCCTTTCTTGAGGTAGGACTCACTAATTCTTGTCTTTGGATATTTGGTTGTAAGTAGATGAATAGTCTGATGTGAATATCCCATTTATGAAATTACAGTGGGAACAGGTGCACCAAATCACTTTATTCTTCTCTTGTATCCACAGTCACTTCCACCAGCAAGAGGGGTTGTGTGGTTTTTGGAATATTCGAATTCCTATTCTTTCTCAAATTCAATCATGACTCATCATGACTCATGTGGTATTAGAGGATATGCATGGTCACTTCATCTACATAGTCATATGCATGTTTTGGAAGAAAATATTATTTCGGATCTTCCTCTCACCTTCCTTCAAAGGGTATCCATAGGCATGGGTCCTCATGGAAATGAATATAACATCAGTGGAAAGTAGACCGTTTGGTTTCCGAAATCTCTAATTTCACCCTTTTCCTACATAGATCATTACTCACATGAGATTAGATTTTTTTATGGTCATTACATCCACATGATCTTAATCCCGATGGGAATCCTCCTATGGAGTAATCCCAAAAAAAACTAATCCATGGGCCTCCTCCTTAGTTATAATCTCTAAATAATATTATAATCCACCTTGAATAGATACACACCTCATGGACCCTATCTCTAGGAATTATCCTTTGGAGTATTCCCCATCCAATCTTATCTATAGACCTCCTCATTAGGTGTAATCCTCAAACAAGATTCCAAATAAATATGATTCGGGACTTCTCATATGGAATCAATCAATGGGAATCATCCCCAAGAGTAATACCTTACCAAATCAACCTATGGGACTCCTCCTTAGGTGTATGCCCAAAACAAGAATCCAAATCACTAAGAGTCATGAAATCTATCAGGGCCTCTTTCCCCAGGTATTTTCCTCCTAGGTAACCCCTACCAAACTAATACATGTGCATCCTACTTAGGTGTAAGCCCTGAATAATATTCTAAATCACCATGAGTCAATAGATACCTTAATTCCACTTTCATTGGGAATACTACTCATGAGTGATCCACAGAAAAACAAATCAATGGTCGTCCTCTATATGTGTAATACCTAAATAACCATTAAAATCACCAAGTGTCAAGACATCTCCCAAGGACCCTTTCACTGGTCCTAATCATAAATAGTAATCCCAAACCAAAAAAATCTATGGACCTCTTCCATAGTTGTATGCTTTGAAAAAGCATCCAAATCACCATGAGTCGATATATCCCTCATGGACCCATTCACTAGGAATCCTCAGTAGTAGCCCCAACCAAACTAATCCATGGGGATCCCCATAAGGTATAACCCCCGAACAAGATTCCAAATCCCTATGAGTTAAGACCACCCTCATGGTCCATTTAATTGGAAATCCTCTTCCTAAGTAAGCCCCAACAAAAAAAATCCATGGCCCTCCTCTTTAAGTGTTAGCCCCGAACAATATTTCAAGTCACAAAGAGTCGATACATCCCTTATAGCCCATTTCACTGGGAATCCTCCACGAGAGTAACCCCCAACCAAACCAATCCGTTGTAATACTAATTAGGTGTAATCCCCAAACAATCATCCAAATCAACTTGGTCAAAGGCATCCCTTGTATCTGGTTTCCTTGGTCATCCTCCTCATATGTAAGCCACAACCAAACTAATCCATGGGAATCCTCCTTATGTGTAATCCCCGAACAAGCCTCCAAATTCCAAAGAGTAGATACATCCCACATGGATCCTTTTATTGAGTAACCTTTTCAGGATTAATAACCAACCAAACCAATCCATGGGCCTACAACTTGATATAATCCCCAAACATCCACATTATGTTATCCTCCTCATGTGTAATCCCTAAACCAAACTATAAAATATTAGCTAGTGAAGTCACTTATCATGACCCCAAACCCTATTAAGGAATTATCCTACAGTGAAGGGCATGAACTAATCTTCTCAAAGGGACATAATCCCCAATGATACAAACATTTAGAGGGCCTCCATTGGCATAGTTCCACATAAATGAACTACGTGGGATTTGACACCCATCAAATGTGATATATTGGTAGCCTCCCTAGGGTCGAAAACAACCAACAGAAACCAACAATATTTTTCTATGGGTCACATTCCCAATAGGGTCTTATTCAACCTGTAAATCCATATCCCTTCCTGGTTTTTTGGGACGGTTCAGAATAAGACCCACATCAAACATTGACTAGGAATTTTTTACCTAGAAATATTCAATGAATGATGTTAAAATACATGGTTTTTTCCTTATCAAACTACATTAAAAGGTATAATGTGTCCCATTAAGTTTCACTAAAATGCATAGATTTTGATTCCTTCCACATGGACATGTATAAATTCCATCTTATTCCCAATATTCAAGAAACACATGTCTCCCTGGATGAAGATACACTCCAGAGCACCCCACTGTGTGGATGAATACCAACACCATTGTAATAATTACCAATGAATATGTAACCAATAAATAAGAGGATTCCATCAATAATGAAACTCAAATACATACAGATATATCCATTTATGAAGAACCTCTTATACATATAGATGATTCTAAATTCTATAAATGATAATAATTGATTGTTAATTCAAGGGTGGCCCACATCATACTTGGGAACTAAATAAGGATTCCCTAACATATCTCAAATCAATTAGAGTGTCCTAGAGTGGGAAATAATTCCCCCCTAAATTTTTTGATGAGCCTTACCTCTCATCCCATCGACCACTATGAGTTCTTATGTACCATTGGCCAAACTCCCAAATAAGTGCATGCCTTTGGAAATTAGGTACCTCCGGGATATAGAACCATTGTGTCATTCTAGTTCCACAAATATACTCATTTAAAATTATTCAAAAACTATGAAGTCGACATGAGTGATCACACATAACTCTATCCCCTAGAATCAACTATTGAACGAACGTATTTTCCTTCAAAAAGAGATATAAAACATGTACTTTAACTTAATTTAAAAATATAATAGTGATATCAATAAAACATACATAATATTGTTTGCAGATAAACAATAAATCACAAATTGTGTGATTCATACCAATATTTGGAATAATTGATACATCTAGATATAATAATCTCAGGATTCCACTTGTAATAAATTTTATTCCCCCATGTAAAAGGATTTTTATTCTGTTTTAAATTATGAAAATATATCTTTTAATTTTCCACTTACACTCCACCAAATAAAATTCATCTATATCACTACATATAATGACATTGTTCTTCTTGGGAGTCTCCTTTTAGATTGGTTGAATTCATAAAAATAATCAAATGATATTTCATGTTATACAAAAACTAATAAACGAAAAACCATGTCATTAATGATTCCACTCATCTATCATAATTTCCTCTTCCTTATTTATGATATAATAATAATTTTTAAAAATTAATATGAGACTTATATCAATTATGAAATTTTTGATCAAATAATATGGCTCTTGAATTTTCAAATTGGTCCTCAACTATAATTCTAATTTTATAAATATCAGTGTTATTTGTAGACCATGACTTGAAACCTCTTGTAATGTCTAAGAACCTAAAATCTTTAGATATGAAAAATAATCCCCTATAATATATCTATTGTATAAATTATTTACATGAAAATTATTATTTTATTAATGACGTATAATGTTTTGCGTTAATAGTTTGATTATAACCCATGAAATAGAAAAATAAAAGAGTGTAATAATAAACAAAATTAAACAACAAAACATTAATATGATATTCTGGTATATCATGATATCCTAAAATTATAATAGATTTGAGAAAAACTATGAATTGAAAAAAAATGATTAAAAAATAACTACCATTTTAAATGTAATATTCATTACATTGATAGAAAAATGTTTGAATAAGTAATGAAAAAAATGATATGTATTTATAAAAAGAATATTTACTCTTAGAACAGTCTATGAATAATTGGGATAATAATTTACCGTGAAAATAGTTTCGAAACCAATTAAATTACAAAAATAAATAAAAAAATAGTATTTAAAATGAGTAAAATAAATTTTACTGGGTTTTATAATATCATAATTATATTATTTTCAGTCATATTTTAGTCAACATATATTTATAATTAATTATAAATAAGATAATAATTATGAAATAAAAAAAAGAAAGTTAACACTCATAGTAAAATAAATTTTATTTACTTGAAATTAAATTATTTTACCATGTATTATAATATTTTATTAAAATATGAAACTTTTTTATATTTATAATTTGAATTTGATAAAATAGATTTAATTGTTGGAAGTATTATGTAAATATTATCTTAGGGATAATTATTTATATGTATCTCAAAAATATATTTTTATTGAATAGTTAAAAATAATGTTTTTACTAATACCATAAATTTTGTAATATAATTAATATATATATATAAATAGAGTTGGGGTGATTTATGTGTGGTAAACCCTATAATACTACGTCCAGAAGAATATGGTTCGAATCATGGAAGGCCTCTTGGGGGATTAATGATCTAGTCACTAACACTAGGGTTGACGTAGTTTGTGGTAACAATATAATGATGTGGGTAGGTGATGACACTATAATGATGTAGGAAAGGGGTGTAGACACATGGACAAGCTAATACAAGAAGGGTATTTAGGTCATAAAAAATGATGGGGACCCAGGTCCATCCAATATTGGTACTACATGAATTTGATAAATTAATAAATAAGTATGAATGGGTCGATTATCCATTAGGATGAGGGTTATGACTTTAATTTATGTCTTTTGTGTGTGTGTGTGGTTTTGTGTGTGTGTGTGTTTGATTGTAAATTTACCCACATGCACCTAATATATTTGTTATAAATATTACATAAAAATTTATTAATTTTTTTTAATTTCAATTTTTTAAGAGTATGACAATACATTTAAAAACATTATGACTATTTTCATTAATATATATTTCATATTTTGAATCTTGTGTTACATTTTATTTGAATAAATATGTATTTTTGATTCTTCACCATTAATTATGTGTTTCTGAGAACCCATTCAATTATATGTTGGATTTATTATCCAAAAAACATCACTTGTTGGATCATAAACTAAGAGAAGTGTTACTAATCAATATTATTCACAGTCTCTAGCCTAAATAACAAAATAATCAATAATTTTTTCTAAAATACCACATCCCCGTAGCTATAAAAAAACCTCTAATCCACCCTTCCTCTCCAAATTTAAAATTATTTTTAATTTGCAAAACTATGAATATACCTATCTATAATCCCCTTAACACATCCTTATTTTCCTAGTGTAATTATGATACGCCACCCCCTAAAATTATTCATCTCAATCTGAAGGATAAGACTCAAAACATAAGGGAAGGTTCCAAAACCACTTAAATATTTTTTTGGATTCCATTATATAAAAACCTTTTCAAACCACTAATTATTTTTCAAAAACGATTCCATTATCATGGTATTATAATAATTTTTTATATAAATTATTATAGATCATCCCTTACCTATCAACCAACCCATTTTCATATCCTATTACTATGTCAAAATATTGTCATAAAAAATCATGTTGTTTTCTTCTAAATCATCCTCTTAGATATTTTATGAAATGATGTGATAAGTAATGGTAACATTAAAACTATTGTTTTGATACAATTTACTATTTTTTGTGGTGTTATAATTTATACTATATTTTCTCCTCATTTTATACTCTACTAATATATTCTTTCACTTGTGTTAGTATTTACACTACCTAAGAGAGTGATGATATTTCATTGCACAATTATTAATTTTAGTGATATTATTTTAAATTGGTTTCGTTAATAAATATAAGATAAAAATGAACAAATTTCATTTCAAGGGTTTTGGGATGAAAAAATATTCATGATATTTTATAAAATGTGTGTAAATAGTCATAGTAAATTTTATGCATTTGAAACAAAAATATGTTGGAAGATTCAATGAATTGTGACTATCTGCTAGTTTATTAGACTCCATTACTTATGAAATTATATGAATCATATAATATTACACTTCTAGAGAATTTTTAACCATTATAAAATGAATTTTTTGTATTACAACTATAACAAAATGACTTTTAAAATAAGAAACGTACAACATAAAAAAGGTTGATGTAAAAAATATTATATTAATATATGAATAAAACATAATAAAATAGATACTATGAAATTAAATAAATAAGGTGAGATTATAAAATATTTTTTTAATGAATGTCACTAGACTATTTTTTTGTATATAGGTGATTTTCAATCATGTTAGTTCTAGAGGAAAGGGACCATTTGTCATATTTTCCTACACTTTCTCATTTTATAATAAATGTTCTATATCATTCTCTATCTCTACTTAGTTGAGATTATAACTATATTATATTCTTACATTAGATACTGTATTATTCTATATTTCTTTTATGGGGTATTTTTTCAATTATGTTACATTTTTACTTATTTAAATAAACCTTAATTGTATTATAAGTGATGGTTTTTTCATTTATCCCTCACATTTTCCAAAATAATCTTATATGGTTTAAATTTTATAAATTTTATTTTCAAACTCAGATTTGGAAATAAAACCCTCTATTTTTTCAAATGATATAATTCTTTATTTATAATTTTATATAAACTATATCCTCTTATCACTTTAGGAAAATATTTTTTATATTTTCTAAAATTTTCAATATGTAGCTTAATATGAGACTTCATGATTGTATTTTCTATGGATTCTTTTTCCCATTGAATTTTTTTTAGCAATGACTATTTATTAGAAAAAAATTGACACATATTACATATTTTATTCTTTTATTTATCCTATGAGACCCCTCGATGATTAATGACTTATAGAGGTATTATATTTATAATCTGGAGTTAATTTCATGTTTATGTTTTATATATTATTTTTTTAAGAACACATTTTTAGATGTATTATAATGGAATGTGGGCCAGAAATTATATATCCCCCAATAAATTTGGTAATTATTTATATCTCATAATATCATTTTTCATAGACTATGTGAATTAAGACTCGTCTGTAATGTTATGCATGGGCCAGTGTTAGTTATCATAATCCATAATGTTATGTGTGGGCCATGTGTAGTTAACATCATCCCCATTTTCATGACGTATTTGGGTTATGTCTTGATATATTTTATTATGAAATTCATTTTGTTTTAACAATATATCATAATTATCAATTTTACCATGATTCTGTGATATTTTGAAACCTATTACATGTTTTTATATAATAATTATCTATAATTAATTTATTTTTCCCATTCTATTATTATTGGACCTCATATTACATGTCAACTTATTAATCAGTTTGACACCCTTATTGGTATTTTTAGATCATCCCTTCATTTATGTATTTCACTAGGTTATCTCATATTTTAATAATTTTATGGAGAGATCGATAAGAACGTTATTAAGATAAGAATATATATTTATATTATTATTTTAGATTTATTTTATGATATACCTAATTTCAGAAAGACACCAATCCTCTATATTTATGGGCAGGGTTTAGTTATGATTTATGTTAGAAATTATGTAATATTATGGATGGATATGTAAGTCATTATAGTTAGTATCAGAAAATGGTCATGTTATTTTAGGGGATTAGGTTCGAATAAAAATTAACCTTAAATTAACAGGATTTGGAATTATGATGTTTTAAGATAGGATTTAAAAGTCATTTAAGTGTCACTATCTCATATTTTATAGTTTTTCATTTATATGATTACTAATCTAATTATTCTCATTCATATATATTTTAAATATATTTAAATGATTAAATAAAATATCAAATAGAGAATGGTATGATTATTATTAATTCATTATCTTTAAATATCAAATATAATATTAGTATATGCATTCGCCCATATCATGAAAGTTCCCTAGAAATATTAAATCACCACCTCGAGACATGGTTTTAGTGATTACAATGAAAACAGCAAGAGATGTAACCAGTGAATCTCAATTATATTAATTTACTCAATTAAACATTATTACATGAATATTTGTTCAAACATAATTATAATCCCTTTGTTACAATTTTATTATATACTGTGAATATCCACTTTTTCCTTATAGGGGGAAAATATAAGCTAACTAAAGATGTAAAAAATAGTAAATATCATAATTTATCCTCTGATTCAATACTAGTGAAACGATAATAAGGAATCTAATTTGGTAAATCCTTATCAATAATGGAATTGTTTTACCTTAAGAGGAAGAATATGTATTTAAATATATTGGAAAAAATGAAATGATTATCCTTGAATATATTCCTATAATTGGGGAATATAGTACTATATTCCCTTAATAATTTCCTAGTACTCCTTATAATAACGAAATTAAGTTCTATATAAAACATATAACAAGATTTTTGGATGTATTAAAGAATTTATATAGTATAGATTCCATCAAACTGGAAGTGATACATAAGGAACTAGATGAAAACATAGGCAATTTTTTATATGCACTAGTGCTCCTCCAATGTATACCCTAGTCCTCCATATAATGAAGAATTTTGGTTTAATTAATCAATATACTAATTATTGGGAGGTTAATAAATATTAGGGTAAAGGGTAAGTATCTTATTCCATTTATTTATAACTTGTTTGCTGAACTGTGTCAGTCTTAGAATATATTAATTATTAATCCTCATTGAAAATATCATCGATTAGAGGTGAAAAAGGATTGTATTCCCAATACATCCATTGTAATATGATATATAACATACGATTTCAAAGGGATTCCGTTTGGACATAGTAATGCACTAAAATAATTATATAATCTCTGAATATAGTCTTTATATACTGCCTTAAAAAAATAGTGGTCATTGTAGTTGATAACTTTATCTATTCAAAATGATAGGGAATGTACGAAGAATACATGAGCATTTTATTAATTTAAAAAAAGATATGTTTAATGTAATTTATATTCAATGTCATGATCAAACCTTCCTTGGATATAGAACAATTCATAAAACCCTATCGGTAATCAATAATAGTTTCTTTTCCTTTATATCCAACCATATGCTATTTCCCATAGAGGTCACATATAAAAATAATGAAAACCCCCATAGTCCAACACATGTTATTTCTGTGTTCATTATCTACACTCTCACACACCATGGGAAATATACTAGGAGTTCACCAATCTTATAACTACTCTACAAAAACATGATTTTATATATAATTATAATAAGGTAATATCCCAAAACAAAATATTCCCCTAACTGACATGGGTAGAAGCATTTTTTCTTTCAATTCCCACTTTTCATGGGTGCTTCACTATCACCCCTTTGAAATAAATCACCATAATTATGGACCCTCCACCTCAAACTCAGGTAGTGGAATGAACCAATGATTATAAATGTTATTTTCCTCTTGGAATAAATTTTTATTATATTATATTTTATAGAATACATAGAGAAACCAATAGGAATTTATTCCATTAATGAAAATCATTACATTATTCAATAACAAAACATAATAAAATTCCAAATATTATAAGGGGAAAAAATATAAAATATAACATCTAAGACGGTAAAATATGTATTACCCAAATCTTCTAGAATCATCCTCCCATAGAAAAGACTATAGAAAACAAAGAATATATTATTAAACGAATAGATATTATAGAAAATATATTTTTGAAAAATGAGAAAAATTGTAGGGAATAATGAATGATGGAATGAAGAGGTATTTATTGGGAGAAATGTGGTCACTGGAATATTGACATGATAATTGGGAATTGTAAATGTACCATTGGGAATAGTTACCTGGCTGTTGGGAATAGTATCATGACCATTAGAATAGTAATTGAACCACAAAACAACAATTTATAATATAAATAACATTTTATCATGATTAATCTATGTAAATATAAATATTATAATTCCAAAAAAAAATATCATGATTTAAAAACGTAAAGAATGTATAAGTACATTTTTAATAAGCTCTATTTTAATGTATTTCATAAAAGACATAATTTTATATTAAAGATCAAAATAACCAAATTTTATGTTTATTTTGAAAAAATTAATATAATTTTTTTAAATCAACCCATCAAAATTTATAATTGTGATTTTTTTGTAATTTTTTGAAATACATATATTTTATGGTAAATAGTAAAAATTCAGTTTGTCACAAAACCAGTATATATAAAATTACATAATCCATGATGTAATAATTAAATAATCCTTTTTATAACAATAGTTTCTTCTATGGTATATTTAATTTCATAAATAATTTATTAAAATTAAATAAACATAATATCAAATTCTAAAAATAATTATCCAAACCTAAAGTCCAAAGTGATTTCTTAAAATAAAAATATTCATTATCTACTTTTTCCATTATAATAAACAAAGTAAATTCGAACTAAATAGTTCTTTAAAGTTATATAACCATTATATTATATTTATATATGATTTATATTGTAAAAAATAAACTATTAAAAGCTTTACCATTGATATATTGTTATATTTAATATTTTATTCTAAAAAATACCCCTCTCCTCAAATATAAATAACCCCACTCCATCCAATTGGAATAAAAACTCATACCAACCATTAAAAAGAAATGTATCTTCCCAAATAACCTCTATTAATCCTATTATTTTCCATAGGGTCATTCTAGAGTAATCTATCTCCAAAAATAAAAGGATTTATATTGTCCTACAAGAGAAGTTACACCGATGAAATAGTATGGTTTTCAACTCTTCACTCGTTTTCTTTTTTCTCATCTACCTTTTCAAAATTTTATTTAAAATAAATTATTCTATTATTAAATTGTTCATAATTTTATAATTATATTATGTATGTAAACAAACTTTTCAATTTTTATTTTTAGTTAATTTATATTTTATACCTTTTTTTCTTCTCTCTTGGGAAACGTTCCCAATTACTATCTATTGATCGACAATGGGGATGTTTCCAATTACGTTACTATCACAAACCATATGAGTGGTTTAAATATTTTATTTATTATATATAAATATATATATATATTTATTTTTATATTCTAAAATTTATTATATTTATCTAATAATTACCTAGAAGAAAATAACGAAATGGAAGAAAAAGAGGTGAATTTTAAGAAAATATGATATCAAAACGCTTGAATTTCATCAAATATAACTAATAAATATAATACAAGGATTAAATTTGAAAAAAAGAAACTTAAATTTTGATAAATTGGTTTTGTTTCAATTATTTAATAAATATATGTTTATTATTTAGGTTGTGTAAGCACATCGAAATAAAGAATGAATTATGGTAAGGGGATTCTCAAACCCAAATAATTTTATTTTAGTTATCCTTATTTCATAACTTCTTTAGTAAATATAGATCCATAAGGTTCATTAAATATAATTTAATTGTTCTTTTTTGGATATAATGTTGTTTCTCAATAGATTTTATGAAAAATATAAAGAATTTCTAAAAGAACTCCTCTTTTAAAAAACACATCTTAAATTCTCTTGAGTTGTTTCTTCTTTGATAAATAATGATGTTTCTCATAGAAAATATTTTATTCCCTTATTAATTTGGTAAAAATATGTTTATTCATGAAATCATGATTTATGGAATCCTTATAGAACTCATTCCCTTCCATGGAAGAATTCAAGACTATGATAATAAGATGTTCTATGTGAAATGAATGATTATGTATATATTCTGATGTGATGGGTGGGATTAAAATTATATATCCCTCTAAATCATTAGGTAATGTGATGTATCTCAAGATATGATATGTATTATGAATGAACATGATTCTATCTTGGTTCAGAATGATGATGTTATGATTTTCTACATATGTTATGTGTGATCTTGATGCTATATTTGTTCACAACTTTGTGTGGAATTTGAAAAATTTGAAATGATGATTCATTTAAATACATTGCCACATTATATTAATTTATCAAACATTTTCCTTGATATTTTTATGATGGTCCCATACTTATGATATGATTATGATAATTATGATCAACCATGTTATATTGGTTCATGTCCTTTATTTATCGTCTTATTGGGATTTTAGATCACCCATTTCTTTGATGTATATCCTCATGTGATTACCTGTACGAAGGTGAATCGAAGGTTTATAAGTATAAAGAGAAAGGATTTAAATAAATTTGTATATTTTATTATTTAAATGATATGTATTATATAATTTTTCCTAATATAATAATCTTTTTTATAATAGATCTTTATCTCTTTTATTTATTTGACCTTAAAATGATTTAATAATTATATAATACAAATAATTATTTATATATTTGTTATCAAAACATGGTTTAATTAGTTTGGTAATTACAATTAGATAATAATTAGTGAAATATCTTATGATAAGACTATATAAAAGTAAAAATCCAAAAAACTATGTTTTAGAAAAAAGAAAAACATAGGGATCCTACAAGATATTCTTTTAAAGTTAATTATGAAAGAGAATAGACTATTTATTCATGATTCAATGAAATACATTTTTTCAAAACATTTTTATTTTATAAAATGGTTAGAAGTAGGAGAAACTAGGCCAAGAACCCATGTGAGGGATAATTCAACAATTATCTGAATGACGTCCCCATTTCCAAGGGTGGTGGAGTTAAAAACAATATGGAGATGCTTAACCAATTATCCGAGGCTATGAATAATAACCTGAACCATGTGAAAGATCTTCTATCACCTAAGAAAGATCAACTTCAAATTTATTCATTTATTCATGAATGAATAATGATAGTTAGTGGAACATATAATCCACATTTCATGGAATAGTGCGTCAATTCAATGGATTTAATATTTTTTGTGATCCACTATTTTGAGGTAGAGAAGGTAACTATTGTGGTTTATCATTGAGATATAGAATGTGATGAAATTTGGTTATTGATAAATAAAACCACGATTAAGGATGATAAATAAAAGATTGAGTTGGAAGACATTAAGAAAAAATATATTTCCATGTATTTCCCTTGAACTGTTCGAATAGATATGGAGAGATAATTTATAGACCTGAAACAAAATGAATGTGAATTTTTCATGGATTAAAAGAAAAAATCACTATGATTTCCATATATGTATCAATGTTTTTTATTAAAAATGATATAAAAATATGTAGGTTCATTATTGGTTTAAATTCACACCATTGAAAGGTTATTTATATCCAAGAAGTTCGTAGTTATGAGAAGTGGTTTGATGTGCTCTCAAATTTGAGATGGATTTAAGAGAATCATCTCATGGTTATGGAGATAAGAATATAATAATGGAGCCACTAAAAGGTTGGTCAAATGAAAAAGGATGAAAGAGTATCCAACTACCCACATGTCAAAAATGTGGTAAGAAACATCATTGGAATTACCTCAACAGGATTAGGGAAGGCATTAAGTTTGGGAGAGAAGGCCACCAAACACATAAATGATAAAGAGATAGAAAGAAACCAACCAACATGATTGATGAATAGAAGTGTTTAATTATTTAACATTATTGAGAATGGGTCATATGAAATCCATTTTACTAAAACATGGGTCCATAAGGGTAATTAGTGAAAACAACCACCAAATCCAAAGGAGAAAGGGAATGACAATTTCATCATTAGTACTAAAGAAGAGGGTGAAAATTAAATTTTAAAATGTACAATTCCAATTCACTCTATAATGTAAGATGTTTTATTATATCCTAGTTCTAAACATTCCAATATATCCTGCATGTTTTTGAGAAATATTGAATCTAAGCCCCGATACTATGAAGTAGAGATATCTGTAAAAACAACTAGTGGTGTAATCCTTGCATCCCATGTGTTGGCGTCTTGTCCAATAAATATCTTTAGAAAGATTATTCCAATGATAATACTTCCCATGGTGTAATTTCATGCAATATTGGGAATTGATTGACACTTATTTATAGGGAACACATCAACAATCGACAAAAATGAAATCTCTTTTCGTATTCCAAACAATAAAATGATCATTTAAACATGATTGGAAGATCATGAATCTTCTTAAGAATACCCCTCAACGGTATGGGTTTTGATACGCTATAAAGATACATACCTTTCTCAAATAGTTGAGCCAATTGAAGGTATCAACCTAGAGGAAATTATCATTGTAATAGAATAGAGTAATGTATTTTCTGAAGAGTTTCATGAACATCCCTCAGATCGTGTTATAGAGTCAACAACATAACATATTTACAGAGTCACTGTTTTCTCTAAATTCCAGAACATAATGGAATTGATCTAACTTTGAGAGTTAAATAAGGATATGTATGAGTATATGGAAAATGAGTCCACACACTATAGTGCATCACCTTGGGGTGCACCGGTTCTCATTTCCAAGAATAAATATTGGTCAATGAGGTTATGTTTCGATTATCAAGATCTCAACAAGATCACTATAAAAACCATTTATCAAATACCAAGGATTGAGGAATTTTTTGATAAACTATGAGGATCATAGAACATCTCAAAGGTCTATTTTCTTTCTGCATATCATTAATTGATGGTGAAGAAAGAATATTTCCCAAAGTCCTATTAGTATACAAGTTTAAAACATTTTGATTTCATAGAGATGCCTTTAAAACATACTAATTCCCATGAAATCATTATGGATTTGGAGAATTGATTTTTAGAGGCTGCCTCAATAATGTTTTGATAGTTTTTATCAAATATATTATTGTTTACTTCCGAAAGTGTGACTTTTCGATCATCAAAGACACATTCAAGGGGAAGAGGATCAGATGTGAGGTAATATTTATAGAACCTTCAAATAGAAAAGCTATAGAGGAATGTCCCAGACCCAATTGTTTCATAGAAATCCATTGTTTTCTTGTATTATTAAGGTACTGTAATTTTTTTAATAAATTTATCATTATTTTCTAGACATTTAAAAATTTTAACACATAAATTGAGAGTATTTATGGATGAAAAATGTGAAGAAATCATAAAGGATATCAAGAAGAGACTAATTACTACACCTAGACTCACCCTACCAATAAGTGGATACAACTTTATGATTTACATTGATTCTTAAAATAATGTATTAGGTTGTGCACTAATGAAAAATAATAAGCTAAAATCATATTCCTCACAATACCTAATGATCAATGACAATAACTATATGATGCATGATTTGGAGTTAGTAGTTGTCATATTCGCTTCAAGGATTTATCAGCACAACCTCTATAGTGAGGAGTGTGCTATATTTTCTTATCACAAGAGTCTAAAGTATCTATTCAAATAGTAAGAGATCAACATTAATCCTAGAATACTGTTAGAACTAATCAGAAACTATGATTTTTCTATTCCCTACTATCCAAGAAAGGTAAAAAAGGGAGATATTGCTTCTAGTATAAAAAAACCTTATATGTTATCCATGATGTGATTTGAGGCAGAACCTCTATTTATGGATATGAAAATGACAGGTCTTGAAATTATAATGGTATGGAATACATCGAACTCTACCGATATGATTTCCAAACCATCTCTCTAAGAGAAGATCATGGATGGGTAAAGGGACGATTTAGAGCCCCAAAAGAAGGTGAAATCCATAAATAAAGGGTAGTTAGCTATGTTACACTTTGAAAAAGATGGTATGATTTTGGTTGGAATGAGGATTTGGGTGTATTCATAACTTGAGATAATGAAGGAGAAATTAGATAATGAACACAGATCACATTTATCTATCCATCCAGGAAGTACCAAGATGTATCCAAGTCTTTAAGAGAACATTTGGTGGGACAACATGAAGAAGGGGATTGGGGAGTATATCACAAGATGTTTAAAATGTTAACATATTAATGAAGAGGTATAAAAGTGCAACATAATGATGCAATGATTTCATATAACCATGTAGAAATGAGAGAATTTCACTATAGACTTTTTCAATGGTCTCTTAAATATTTCTAAAGGATGAAATGTGATACAGGTTGTGGTGGATCAACTCACCAAGACAACCCACTTCATTTCTATTCAGGAAGAGTTCTTACGTTCAAAACATGCCAATATATTTGTGGAGAATGTGGTTAGGATACTTGGGGTACCACTTACTATTATTTCTGATCATTATCCACAGTTGACGTCTAAATTTTTGATAAGTCTCTAAAATGATTTTTGCTCTAAATTGAATTTTAGCATGGCCTAGCACCCATAAAATGATTTCCAATCTAAAAGGGCTATTAATACTCTTGAAGACATGCTAATATATTGATAAATGGAATTTCATGGTTGATGGGAACATCATTTCTCATTGTTTGAGTCATCATATAATAATAGATTCCACTCGAGTATTCAAATAAATCCAGATAAAGGTTTGTGTGGGAAGCAATGTGGGCCTCAACTTACGAGGATGAAGTTGAGGAATGAAAGCTACTTCAACCTGATCTTGTATAATAGATGACAGTAATAGTTCAATCCGTCCAATAATATATAAAACATTCTTAGAGTTGGAAAATTTTCTATGATGACAACAATTAAAGGGACTTGGAGTTTGATGATGGTGACAAATGTTTCCTTCGAATATCAGCCTGCACTGCTACAAAACTGGGTTTATCCAGCGTAAGGGCTTCAATAGCACTAGTTAAAAACACTATTAAAGACCCCCTTTCTTAGCACTAAAAAAATTGTTTTAAATAGATGTATTTATTACTACATTTTTACTAGTGATAATAATTGGGGTCCCTTATCAGATCATGTAAAAAGAACTAATAATGTGGGGTTATTGAAACTTTTTCAAAAGCATTGATAAAGACCCCCCTTTATCAGGGATTTTTTTACAAGTGCTGATAAAAAGTATACATCAAAAAAATTATTTTTCATTAAAAATAATATATTAATATATGAATATATTTATATTTATATAAATAAAATATGTATTCTTTCAAATGAGTTTTATGGTAAATTGGAATTTACACATAAAATATAGGATATTTAGTGAAAATGGATTATAAAATATCTAATTTTTTTTAAATTAATAATTTCATTATTCTAACTAATTAATAATAATTTAATATCAATTTGAAGATAAAAATCATAAAAATAAATAAAGATCTAAAATAATTTGAAAACATAACTCAAACATCAAATGACCATAACATTTTATTTGGGGGTCCTTTTGGGCTCTACCATATATGAAATTGAAGCCCGTAATGAGCTCTATGCTGTCATGAATTGGTGGACCGAGTCACTGTATTTTAGAGGAAAAAATGTCCCATAAGGTCTCCAAAATGGATTTTTTAGTCGAGGTACCCAATTGTTGTAGCGTTTGATGGATTCTAAACCTCATTTTTAGGTGTATTTTTACCCTTTTTCAATGGGGAATGAATTTATTCACAGGGTTTAACTTCATATTGATATTATGGATTTTAAATTATGTAATTTTTTATAACGAAATTTAATTTATAGTGACATATATAACATTATATATATAATTTTCATATATTCACACTAAAATTTCTAATTTTATAAATACATAGATTAAAAATATTTACATAAAAATATATTTATTAATATTAAAACACATATATTAATATATGGATTAGAATTTACTGAAATATATGTAAATATATATATATATATATCATAAAATGTTAAACAAAATAGTATATGGGAGTGGAAAAGACATTGATGTATATGTTGGAGTTCTAGGGTTTGAAACTCACTAGAGGTAGGGGTGCACTCGAGAGGATGGGATTATCTGAAGAACAGATAAAGGGGTGGGGGAATTACTGATAAAGGGGTAGGAATGTGGGAAGTGATGATAAGGGGGTGGTCGGGTGGGGTATCGAAAATATAATTTATATACTCTTTATAAGCAGAGCCTTTATCAATGCTTTTTTAGTGCTGATAAATTCATCATTTAACAGTTCTTTTTTTGCACTGTTAAAGGGGGTGTTTATCATCATTTTTTGTTCTGATAAATGTTTCTGGATTTTAATAGCTCTTCGACTATCAGTACATTTTTAGTGTTGATAAAGGAATTTTTTAGTTCTTTTAAAGGCCAATTTAGTGGAAGTGATAGAAGAGAGTAATGTCATTTGGAAATAAATGGAAACTTAGGGTATGGTATGTTGGGCACATTTAGATCCTTAATCAAATAGGAGTAGTGGACAATCTACATACACTTCCACCAAGTATGTCTCATGTTCATGATGTGTACCCTGTATCAATCCTGGGGATTTACATACTGGAACCATCACATGTAATGAATTCTGAGGTGGTATAACATGAGCATTACCTCTCTTATGAAGAGAAGGTAGTGAAGATCTTGGATCATAGAGACAACTTTCTATAGAAAAAGATGAATCACCTTATCAGATTTTTGTGGAGGAACTATAATTATGAATAAGAAACATGGGAACCAGAGAAAACAATGAAACATAAGTACCCTCACCAATTCCCAACTGATAATATGAGTTGATATTTTGGGGATGAAATATCTAAAGTTTCAAAGAATGTAATGACCCAATTTTATAAATGATATTTTGACCTTGAAATAAATTTATATCATATTATACAGTATACAATTCATAGAGAAACCAACAAGACATTATTACATTAATGAAAATCATGACATTATTCAATGATGAAACACAATAAAATTTTAGATATTACAAGGGGATAAAAAAAATAAAATATAAAAGCCAAAATGGGAAAATATGGATCACCCCAATATATAAGAATCATCACTCCCATGAAAAACACTATTGAAATGAAAAATAATAACAATAAACCAATCAACATTATAGAAAATAGAATTTAAAACCTTTAGAGAAACTGAAGTGAATAAAGAATTATGGAATTAAGAGGTATTTATAGGGGGGAATGTGACTATTGTAATTGTAACCTGAACATTGGTAATAGTAACATGACAATTTGGAATACTAACATGGCCATTGGGAATAGTATCATGACAGTTGGAGTAGAAATTTAACATAAAAATAATAAAGTGTAATATTTATAGCATTTATCATGATTGATATATTAAAAAATATCTATTATAATTATAAAATAAATAATTATTGTGATTAAAAAACTGAATGAAAATATAAGAATATTTTTAATAAACTATATTTAAAATTATTTCATAAAAGTCATAGTTTTTATATTTTAATTTAAAACTACTAATTTTAGAAATAAATTTTGATAAAATGAACATCAATTTGGAAATAATCTCATAAGATTTTTCAAAGGGTGACATTTTTGTAAATTTTTTAAATACATTAATTTTTATGTGAATAGTAAAAATACAGTTTTTCACATAAATAATATATATGAAATTAAATCATTCATGATATAATAATGAAATAAAATATTTAGAAATTGATTTTATTCCATATCATATTTAATTTCATAAATGAGTTATTAAAATACAAAAAAAATTTACTTCCAAGCATAAAAAATCATTTTCGAACCCCTAGAGTCAAAAGTGATTCCTTGAAATATCAATTTTTAATACATTATAATTTACTTTTTAATAAAATAAGTAAATTATGATTTTAAAGTCATTTAACATTCTAAAAAATTATATATCTATATATATGTGTGTGATTTATATTGTAAAAAAATTACTATTAAAAGTTTTGCATTTAATATATTATTTTATTTAATATTTTATTCTAAAAATACCTCTCTCTTAATGTATAAATAACCCCACTCCCTATCCTTGTAAAGCCACTCATACCACCAGTTCAAAATCCTAATATTTTTCAAAATTACCACTATTAAGAATATTATAAACCATAGGGATGTTTTAGAAAATATCAACTCAAAAATCCCAAGGATTTATAGTGTCATACAAGAAAAGACACATCGAAAAAATTGAGTGGCATTCAAATCTTCACTCATTTTCTTTTTCTCATAGCTCTTTACCTAATTTAATTAGATTTAAAATATTATAATATTTAATTATGAAGTAATATAAAAATTATATTAATAATTTTAATAAACTTTGAAATTTTATTTTAAATGAATTTATGTGTTATACTTATTTTTCTTCATATAGGGGAAATGTTCCTGATAATGGTTGGTCAATTTCTGATAAGGATGTTTCCAATTTTTTCAAATCACCAACCATATGAATTTTTAAAATAAATTATTTATTATATATAAATGTATAAATATATGTATTCTAAACTTCTATAATTTATTATATTTATTTAATAATAACCATTAATAAAAAAGAAAAATCAAAGAAAAATAGAAAAACATTAATGAAAATTAGTATCAAAATGATTTAATTTCATCAACTGAAAGTATTAAATATAAAAAAATGATTATTTTTTATAAATGGTATGTTAAATAAAAAAATTACATCTATATCTATGATGTAATAAATAAAAATTTATTATTTAGGTTGTGTAAAAGAGATGAAATAAAAATGGAATTTAGGTATTGGGATTCTCGAACCCATCTCTTTCACTTTGGATTATACCTATTTCATGAATTCTTTTTTAATAAATATTTATAAAATGTTCCTTAAATTTAATATCATAGTTATTCATTTTTCATTCATGGGATATACTTGTTTCCAACATTATTTTATGACAAATATAATAACTTTCCAAAAGAACTTTTCTTTCAAAACAATTATTGATTTTTCTTGAGTTGTTTCTTCTTTTCTCAAGAATGACGATTCTCATAACAATTATTTTTTTCCCATTTTTCAGTTTTGAACCCCATGTTCTTTCATGAAATAATGATTTATTAAATCCTTATGAAACCCATTACTTTTTATGGATTAATTCATTAATATGATTGTAATACATTCAATGATGCATGTATGATAATGTAAATATAACGATGTGATAGGTAGTCCGTAAATAATTTATCCCTCCAATGCATTAGGTAATGTGATTTATATTATAAGATTGTTCATATTATTCATTAACATTATGATATATTTGTTCATAATAATTATATTATGATTATTCACATATGTTATGCATAAACTTGATTCTAGATTTGTTTACAACTATATGTGTTATTTGAACACTAAGACGTGATATTTCATTTTTATGAATTTCCACATTCCATGCCTTTATCACATGCTTCCATCATTATTTTAATGTTGATACCATGATTTTGGTATGATAATTATGATTGTTAATACCCATGTTATATTGGTTCATGTTCCGTATTCATCATCTTACTCTAGTTTTAGCTTACCCTTTTCATTGATTTATATCCTAATGTGATTAAATGTACAAATGAGAATTATAAATTTTAAAGGGATAAAGAAGAAATATTTAAATAAATGTTTGTGTTTTATTTAGTAAATGTTATGTATGAGCCTAATTTTTCTTATAAACTAAATCTTTATTATAATAGATTTGTATCACTATTATGATTTTTATCTTAAAATTTATGAAATCATTATGTAATAAAAATCATGGTCATTATAGGAAGTTCCTATACACATTAGGTTGGGTATTATTTATGATACTATTTATCATGACATACCACCCTTGAGCTAGAAATAAAGTCCTTTAATGCCATGGGTGTTTAATAATATAGTGTCTTCCAACCCAAAAAACAACAGGTTGTTATAATTTCAATATTCAAATTAATAACGGTACCCAAAGGCTAACATATATTCTTTAATTTTTCATTGTTCTCACACACACATACCTAGAGAAACCTCCCAAGAGTCACTGATCCTAACACTAGACCAGGAAATAAACTCTTTGTTATGGATTTCAAATCAAGTAGGTTACTTTAAGGAAAGGTGAAACTTGTTGAAATTGGTAGTAATATTTATCCTTTTAAAACCTATTTTTCAAGGGTGATAGAGTAAATGTTACTTTAGGGTATAAAATTTAGTTTCTTATTTTTATTTAGAAATTTAATCTATATTTTTGAATCGTTTAATTGTTAAGGTGATTTCTGAATATATCATACCAATATGAGTGGTATAGATCCTTATTTTATTTTATTTTATCTAATAATTATTGAAAATTTATGAAAAATTTATCATGATTATCAAATACAAAATCTAGGATGACTTAAAAATATTGAATCCTGTCTGGATAGTATAATATGAATAATTATATTGGTAGTTGAAGAAGGGGATGGTCATAAGACCTATACTCATACTAACCTTATGTTATGAAAAATTATTATATATAGTGATGTTTCTTTGAAAACCATAGATTTAATACTTAAGAAAAATGATAATGTAATATCATATGACTTTAGATAATTTATGGTACATGAGAAAAATTTCCCAAATAAAAATTTAGTTTTTGAAGTGGTAACAATTTCTTTTAAAAATTTGGTGACTTTTTATCTATATATTAAATAATGACATATAGTCTAATTAATTATTTTAAGAATATATTTATATAAAATGAAATAAACATCGGCCAGCTAAGACAGTTAGATATGATCAAACACTATGTATACTCAATCTGATACCTTTCAAGAAAATAAAATAATGTGTCATATTTTTTGTGTTGAAAGTATCCTACAATATTATCCATGATAAAGATTCAATTGGATACTATTTTTATATACTTGTAAAAGATGGATATGGGAATCATAAATGAAGTAAAGATATATTACCTAGATCGAATGATTTCCCAACAAAATATAGTAGGGAATATTAAATAGGTTTGAAGGGAATATCTGGTCATATAAAGGTGGAATAAAAAGTAAGGATAAGTATTAGTGTTCAACATCAATGAAAATATTATTATAGGGTATGTGACGTGATTATATTTTCCATCTGAGCCTAAAATAAAGATTGAGTTATCAGATAATTCCCACCACTCACCACTACCCATCAACCTAAGAAGAAAAATAAAGTGTATATATATCTAAGAGTTATTCTAGGGGGATAATATTTATAAAAATATTTTTGAATATACACCCATGTGTATTTTCTGATAGAAAGTTACGGAATAATGATAGATGTCCTTGTGGATGGTGTACCCATTATCCATAAAAATATAGAAATTGGAGAATACCTACAATTAAAATTCTCATGGTAATTATAAGAAAATATATAGGGAAAATATATCACATTGGTGGTCATGGATAATCTTATAAATACTTCCAAATTTATCTCCATCCATGAAGTCTTCTCACTCAATCATCTTGCAAAAATATATATCAGAGAAGTTTTGAGGCTACATGGGACAATACTGCTGATAATTTCTAACTGATATCG
Source organism: Viscum album (assembly GCA_963277665.1). NCBI lineage: Eukaryota > Viridiplantae > Streptophyta > Magnoliopsida > Santalales > Viscaceae > Viscum > Viscum album. The sequence goes on along the minus strand of OY728155.1, from coordinate 1,102,287,641 downwards.
GTGGATAAACTCAATTATTTGGAGGAGAATTTATAATACATTTAAGAAAAACGTGAACATATTTATGATATATTATCATCAAATAGTTGTTCAATTTAAAAGGACCATTTCAACTCCGAAGGAGAGGCTAAGAGTTCTCTCTTTGAGCATTAAAGGGTATTGGGTTCAATAAATTCTTCTAGTTTTATTATCATAAAATAATGTATTTCAATCAATAATTTAAATGGATCATTAAAAAAATTAGGTGAATAAATCTTGAACTATAACTTATAGGCATAAAGTTGGAGAAAGTAATATCTATGAGAAAAATCTAGTAGAATAGATAATAGAAACAGTCTAAGACATTCAATACCCATCAGATCTATGAAAAATCATAAGAAGATCTATGTTTTGATTTTTATGGAGGGTTTATTCCATATAATATACCTATGTATGATAGTTATGTGGTTTTATACAAAGAAAAACATATGTATAATGCACTTAAGCCCCTTTGAGATTCTTTATCATGCTAGAGTTGTGCGATATCATCTTTCCCTTCCAAAAATCATATCTCAGGTGTATGATGTATCCCACATATTTTTTAGATAAATTACATACTAAATCTCTAACATATAATAATTTCATTAGTTTTATAGTTAGAGCATGAACTCACTCATGAAGAGCATCCATTAGAACACCTGGATTATAGAGACAAATATCTATGAAATAATCCTAGGCATATTTCAATTATACTATAGAGATAACATAAGTAGGATGATGAATGATTGAAATTTTATGATGAAATTAAACAAAAATACCTTCTTATAATAATATATTATGGTTTGATTTCAAATTTGATGGATGTAATTTATAATGAGGTATGAATATAAAAACCTAGATTTTTCAGATATAAATAAATTTACTATAATATATCTATAGTTCAAATAATACATATGATAAAAATCAATTCATTATATCAATATAATAAATTACAAGCATATTATGAATATGCAGCTACAATAAAAATTATTATAATATGACAATATCCATAAGTAAATAACAAAACTAGAACTTGATTTTTCAATACGTCATGGGCCCCAATGATCGCCACAGATGATGGAAACACTATGAAAATTATACATAATATTAGAATTAAGACTATAATTTTAAAATAAAATATAAATTACTATTACAGATAAATTATTTAATTAATAACAAATGATTTGTGAGAAAATTTAAGAATGAATAGTGACCATGAGAATAGTATATGACTGTGGGGAAGATAATAGACTAATAAAATAGAAACTAAACTGATGGTAATAATGAAATCATTAAAAATTAGTATCTAAAATGAGTAAAAAGAACTAAATAAGATATTATAATTCTCTAAATGGAATTCCCATATCATATAACTCGAAATAAAAACAATTATTAATTTTAATAATGAATGTTTATAATTATTTAGTAAAATATTATTTTCTATAGTCCAAATTAATTACCATTTTTTAGAAATTATTTTAGATAAATTGTATTTAATAATTTTTTATAAATATAATATTAAATAAAAAATAAAAAATATAAGAATGTGATCATTCATTGTGAAATAAATAGTATTTTTTCAAAATAAAATTCCATTCAATGTATCATTTGATTTTATTTTAGAATAATTTTAATAATATTTTGAGTATGAATTTGTTAAAATAAATCTTTTTTTGAGAATTATCATATTTACAATATCTTAGGGTGAATTTATGGAATTTTTCTAAAAGGTTTTATTTTTTAGTGAAAAGTAATTTTTTTTAAATTTGATATTTATTATGAAATCATTAATATATCAATTTTACATAAAACATTCTAAAACCTATTTCTCAAAGAATTAAGTTTTTATTGTGTAAAATAATATATATATATAACTAATAATTTAAATATTTAAATCTATTATTAAAATTTTAAAACCAATGTTACATTTTATTATAATAAAAATAAAATTTAAAATTTTACCTTCAATAAGTGTTTCAAAGATTCCATGTGATTTTTCGTCATTTTAAATTAAAAATAACATGAGTTTTTAAATAATAATCCAAATATTTCATAAGAATTAATATTATTCGGAGTATTTGGAAATAATTATAAAATTAATGATATATTACTCTAAAATACCACCCACTATTGACTATATACACAACCATATTCCACCCCATTCCTACAACATCAAAAATTCCATCCATTAATGAAGATCAACCCAATTACCTATTTAAACACACCTTACCATGTTATTATGTTCCTCTTGTAACCAAAATTAACTACTTTTATGGAATTAAACTTAATTAAAATGAAGAGACTTAAATTGTAAGGTGAGGTTTCCAAACTACTTTATCCTTTCTTATTTGGGATAATATTGCATAAAAAATTCAAAAAACATTGTTATTTTATTTCATGAGTTATTTCATGGTATAATATTCCTTTTGATACATACATTTTGTGATATCACCCATTACCTCTCACCCAACCAACTTTTACGCATCGTTACTCTTTCAATATATGAGATTCAAAACTCATGAATTTTTAATTTTATTCCTAATATTACACATTATATAAATTGAAATAATTAATTAAATTACTTTTTAAAATATAGTTTTAGTATATTTAAATATTTTTTCTAAAGAAATAAATTCAATTAAATTTCCTCTTATTTTTAATATACACTAAAAAAAAATTTCACCCATTTTCATTTTTATCATACCAAAATTAATGATGATATTTAATTTTCCTATTATTACATTTAGAATATTTATTAAAAAATTCCTGATTTTATATGACATAATAATTAATTAATATAATTTAAATGATTATAGGATGACATAATTTTCAAGATAATTATGATATTAATGGAAAACAATCATGGTAATTTCTATGTGTGTAAAATTAGATTCCCATAGAATATTCAACAAATTGTTATAATATTCAGTTCTATTATACTCTATCAATTATTAGCTGATATGAAGCATATACCATGAAACATTTTAAGGTAACAAGTTTTTTTAAAATGACCATTGAATTGTATCTTGACATCATAGAAATTTTGGAAACAAGAAATAAATAACATTATAATAGTTGGAAAACCCATATTTATTTTATAAATGAATAAAACCTGATAAAAAATGTATTATTTGGTGTGAAATGAATCTAAAACTGTTATAAAAATGAAATTAATTAATTTAAATTGACTATTATAGATTTTATAGGATCCTCTAAAGTAACTCAAGATTTGGTTTATGTATTTATTTCACATTATTTCCCACACTTTATCATTTTAAAAATATATTATACATCACGATATATATATATATATATACATCCTTCTTTATAACTTGTTAATATGTTTACATTATGTCATGTACACTTCTTCCTTCTATATTCTATTGATATGCATTCCCTAATCAATCTTTTATTGTCTCCTTAAATATACATTATGAAGGATATAAGGGATGATTTTCTAGTATATCTCTCTCACTATAGAATCTTAATATGATATTATACGCTTTGTTTTTATATAAAATTTTATGTTAGGTTATTGTACTGAAACTATAAGATCTTTTACCATTCAATGATTATTTTTCCATTTTTTTTTAATTTTCAATTAAATTGTTTCATTTCAAAAATAAATTCATCATTTTTTTTATTCACATTATGATTAATTTTCATTACTAATGATACTTAATTTTATAACAATTGACTAATTTTTCTTAATCCACTAACTTCATTGGATATTACTTGACACCACTATGGTTATTGAATTATGGACCTATTATGTCACTAATTTTGGGTTTATTTAGTGTTTATTCAATATGTGTGTTTCTATTCTATAAGGAACACATATTCATGTTGTATTATAATGATTGGTGGCCCCAAAATTATATATCTCTTTAATAAATCGATTAATTATTTATATATCATTAGAACATTCTCTGTGGGTTAGATAAAGTAATCCTTATCTATATTATTATGTATGGTCTATGTGTTTACTAACTCATCCATAAGGTTATTCATGGGGTTGATGTAACTAGACTTATACAAATTTTTATTCTGTTCTATCAGTGAGCCTTAAGCTATGTCTTCAGATCACAGTTGGATATTACAAACACTGATAAGGGGAGGGTGAATTCATATTGGTGACATGTGGTCAATTATATCTTTTTTCAATTATTTTATGTCTGCACTCCTTTAGTTAATGGATCTATATCACACATTATGTAGTTTATTTTTAATGAAAATATATAATGAATAAAAGAAAATAAATAAGTACAACAAGATTTTTCAAAAAACTTTCACCTCTAACATGGATGACTATAACCCCAATGTGTTGTGGTCCCACTCACAATGATCTAATCTACATGTTGAAGAAATCTCAAGATAGTTTGTATCATTTGATGTGTGTTATAGGTACCCATCATGAAAAATATTAAGAACCAACAAGAAGTTTAGGTTTTGTACCTAACTAGATCGTTATTTACTCAATGTAAGATTCAAACTTCTCTTTATTCATAATTATTAGGGTGAATAGCACAATTAATTCTCTAATCAAATATATTTGATCTACTTTATCAAATAATTAATCTTGATAGCTTCCTTGATTTTATTTATATTTCATAATTGAATAATATTATAGGCTAGGATTACACACTCTCATATTTATTCTATAAGATAATCTAATCGAAATAATTTTCTTTATTTATTTTTATATTCATCATGTTCAAATAATATGAACAATATTTTTAAAAAAAATGGATCTCTATTGGGATTTGACACATGGTATATGTTAAATGGATTCAGGTTTGGGTCACGTATTTATTTTTTTGACTTCACAAAATAATTAGAGTAATATAAGTATTGTGAAATTCAAATTATTCCACTTATATGTCTCATAATATATATTCACAAATTCTGTGAATATTACTTAAATAATTAATATATTTTATATTATCATAAATTCTAATACACAAAAAACTGTATTTATATAATCTTTAATTTTTATTTAAAAAATTACATTGTAATTACACATAATGACTCAATGTTTAATTATTGATAATAATTAAAATTATAGTGTATTTTCATTATCATTTACTAAACCCTCAAAATATATTTCACAATTAATCCATGTATTCCTGATAATATTTCAATGTAATAATCATGATCATGGATTCTCATGTTGTGTAAAAATATTTGAATAACAAAACATTTTCATCAAGAACTACACAATGGTTATTTTTTCAAGGAATAAAAACTTTTCAAATAATAAAACCAACATTGTATCATTTAATATTAATAGTAGCCTTATGAAATGATGTTATTATTCATATAATATAATAAAAAAACATACTTCTTTAACCCAAAATCATAACATTAATCATTATTATAATGTTTCAATCATGAAGTATCTATCATTAATGAATAGTTCATTATCATCTGAATAAATTTCATCCTTCGGAATATCTAATTTTAAAACCATTATTTTTTTGAGAAATTATATTCACTTATTTTTATTATTGTTTAACCATATGAAGTCCTTTGAATGAACCTTATGAAGTCCCCAACGTCTACATTATGATGTTTATTCACTCATTTTCTGATAAATGTAGGAACCTTTTTTATCATATGTTAATCATTAAAAAGTCAACCAGAAACCTGACAATGAAATTCAGTTCAAACATATGAAATTTATCTAAACAAAACCTTATATAGATTTTAGTTTTTCCATATTTTCATCGAATATCTAATATTTCATATGACATAATATATATAAAACATTTCATATAACTCTATATCATCGAATCATTTCCATAAATCAAATTATTTTTTGTTGATGTATTATTTATTAATGGGACTCTATAATTCTCATGGAACTATTGATTTTTAATATGATATATGATATTTTAAGACTTCAATGTCTTACAAAGAACGAACAGGATTCTTAAAAAATAAATTAATTAAAGGTATTATTACGAGTAAAATGTTTTATGAAATATTCAATAATTTATTTGACATCTTCCCTCTGATGGAATATAGTCAATTGAAAGGACTTATGAATAAACAAAGTCTTACATGATTCACAATATTTTACAAAATTGAATTATAGTCTTATGATGTTCATAAACGATTCATTCTTCTTTCCCCAACCACCAAATATTTAGGATCCCCATGAAGTGTTATGAAATATTTGTGAATTATCTATTTTTATAAACCCAACATAAAATTCCAACAAATAATCAAAATGTGTTTTATTAACTTCAAATAAACTAAAATCATCAACATAATATGTTCCAAATGATATTCAACATACCAATATTCTTAAAATTGTTTCCAATGAACTTCTATTGCCTTATCAAAACTCCTAGCATTTAAATATCACCCCTAAAATATTTTTAAATATGAATAAAAATAATTATAAAACATTAAAACAATTATTAATATATCCTAAATATAGATATAGATTATATCATTCACTTCACCCTATTGAACATAGTCCTCCATAACAACTTCATGTCATCCCGAAACAATTTCTTTTCAAAAATATTTATAAATCACGGAACACTTATTTAAATCAAATATGATTGAATACATTGAAAACATCTTCAAATTATCTTTTATAACTGATTAGATCTCTAAGCATATCCAATGGAAGAAAATGCTCTAACTTATCAAATCTATTCTAAAAATAATCGACATTAAATACAAGAATATTCCTCATCATTTTCCATATATGTAATGGTATAAAATACTAGTTCCATTACTTTTCAATTGAAAATTTATTGGAAACAACATGCTTCTTAGTTCCAAGGTGTATCTATAATCACCATGAACTCGTCATTGACTCTAAAATATCTTGAGAACGCTTCTTTATTCCAAAAATATCAGGAACCCCATATATTTTTCATTTAGTTATTATTTAATAAATACTTCCATCATGTATATATAAAATTTTACCCCATTATAGGTGCTGATAAATAGTACAACACAACACATAATGGGTTGAAAAATCCATCCCTTTATATTTGTTTTTAGAACAAATTTGAGAAAATGAATATTAATATTTTTTTAATATTCTTCTCTTTTCTAGGACTCATTATTATTCTCTCCCCATTATCATTAATTTTTACATTTTCATATTTAGAACTTATGAATAGTTAATAAATGAATATTGATAGATATTTTAATATCAATTTATTTTAAGATATATTCCATCATTTATCCCACAATATGTCTATACGAGTCATGATCATTGTTAAACCCAAGAAGGTTATATTTAGACAATTATAGTTTCCATTATTAATGTTTACTATGATACCACCTAACATGAAAAAAATCAGCACTCTCTGTATTATTCAACAATAACTAATCTAGTAATTATTATTAATAAAAATATGTAATTTTACAATACCACATATTGAAATTATTATCATAAAATTTCTCAACCTAATTTTCATGTACTCATATCAACATACTGATTGAATGAATCTAAGAACTACTAGTTGGATTTGACATAAAAAACTAGTCTTCAATATACAATAAAAAATATATTATTTTCATATCATTAAAAAAATAAATTTATAGGAATTAATATAAGAATTTATTTATATAAATATAAGTATAATAGAATATGAATGAAGAAATGTTCAATTAAATTTTCTATAAATTGAAATAAATTATATATTTTCATAAAGTATATAACTTTGGAATATTCTATAAAATCCTTTAATAGAATATTTTATAAACATTTATTCATAAAGTCCAATTCTATTTTTCAACTCTACATTAGGATTTAAAAAATTATATTAATTTCAAGATAATAAATTCTTCAATTTGGTATAAAATTTGATATCATGAACACTTTATTTAGTTCCCCACCTGATAACTTGTATCATCATCAATATTCAACATTAAAAGAATAAAAATAGAATATATTAGATAATATAATAGTGTATGAAATATTTTATCATCAATTAGAGAAGTATTTTTGATGATTTATTTTGTACCAAGATTAATTTTTCATTCTAGTTTAATGTTCTGGAGAACAGTACTTACTGGAATCCATGTTCATCAATTTAACCACCAAGTGTAGGAATGAATCATTTTTTTATTGAATTATTTATGTGGGGATATTTTCATTACATAATCCATCATAAAACATATATATTATAGTGAAATCCTTATTTTCATGATCATATCATTAGGAATTGGTAAGACATTTAGAAAATCATTTGAGTTTTTTCTAGTTTATTTTCATCTCACAAAATTATTATTATGATCTCTTAGGTTATCACATTTTTTACAATATCATGAAATTAATATTCTTCTTCATGTAGAATATTTCATTTTCCTTTAACACAATCCTTATATTGTGATTTTTTTTATTTTCCTTTCTACGTTCAATTGATCAAGAATAAATAAAAAAATATTATTTTTTAAATATCCTAGTCTCTTTGAATCTTTCACATGGTTTTCCACGAATTACATTCACCAGATATGTACTTTTATTTTTCTCTTGGAAAGCTACTCCCTTCAATTTCATCATTATAATTTCATAACCAATATTTATTTCCTATTTTCTTGTGTGAATGATGTTTCATATTATTCACTAAAAATAAACTTCCCCACTTTTATGTGTAACTCTTATTATACTTTTAATTGTTAGATAATATAGATTCATTAATTTATTTATGAGCTAAGTAAAACCTACTAAACTTTTCTTCTAATTTGCAGGTAATGTTATTTACAAAATTTTCCCCTTGAATAATTCCCAAAATAGTTTTTCTTCCATCCATTAGCTAATGTGATTTTCTCATCTCATTAATATTAGATACAAACATATATGTTTTAAAAAATAATTCCTCTTTATAATGACAACTTACATTAAAATTTAGAGAGGTATTTTCAAATCGTTCAAAAATGTTAGTGGCATAAAGAATTTAATCCTTACTATTTGAAACTTGAAATAACCAAGATGCCCCATCAAAGGAGTCTTTTTGATAATCTAAAGGTACATATATTATTCAAATATTTCAGTTAATTATGATAATAATATCATAGAATCTACAGTGGCCTGATAAAGCTGATCGTTTAAATTGAAAACCAAATATATAGTGTTTCATGTTTTTTATTTATTTTTTTTATTTCAAACATTCATATGGGATACTTTTGGGAAAGAAAAACATTCAAAATTTTATAAATCCACAATAGGTGTTGTGGTGGGTTCTTAACAATTTTTACACATCAGAGTTTATAAATCTTTTAAATATAAAACCACAATATACATAAAACTAGAATTAAAAAACTATCATTCTAGAGTGGATTATATCCTTTTTTAGAGGTTTCTGGGGATTTAACTGTAAATGGACTCAAGATATTATTTTCAGTAGATATATGTGTTTTAATACAATTATTATTATTGGTTTTATGTGTGGAAGCATATATTATCTCTTCTTTTTGTTATGAAACTACTTGAATTGATACTCAACCTTTTAGTCTGATTTCTACTTCACAATATTTCATGTTGGGGAGGGTATTCTCATGCACCTCTAACATCATTCCATATTAATATTCTTTTTTAATATTTTTAACATCCCTCTCAATGTCTTGAGGCATCTTATTCTTCTCTTGCAATGAACATTAAATCACTTTTATTATATTGTCTTTGATATCAAGATTAATATTCATTGCATCAATGAATTCATTTACAATTCATTAAATTTATTGAATGGATCTATCTCACTCAATCCTCACATTCAGTTTAAATGCATGTAAACAAATATAAAACGACATTGACCCCACTATTTTTTTATTGAGGTTCACCTCCAATGTGGATGACTAGATCTGAGATTTTTCATTTAAATTTTTATACAGGTATAGATGTCCTATTATTTCCAAGAAAATATCAGGAAAGGGTATATTTTTGGATACATATTTTATACGCTAACATTGTAAAAGTGAAACCACTAACTTGAAGATTAGGTTTTTGAAATAACATAAACATTCCTTCCTCAAATTAGGATTCAGTATTCTTTGTTATTATTAATGATTAATAGTGAGTAAAAAAAGTCACATCTAAAAATGACCTGATTTGATCTTCTACATTATATAAAAACAATCATTAGAGATACCATAATAATTTTTTGGTCTTAAAATATTAGAATATGCTAATATTAGATCAATCACTTTCTTCTTTATCCTATAAGATAACTAATATAAATGAGACAAATTTTAACTATTATTAATCATTTTCTTCAATGCATATGAATAATCATTACCATAGTATTGGAACTAATCATGGCTCTGAAACTAATAATATATAGAAAAATATATAGTGTACGATCACCTATTTTTTTATTTTAATTCACCGAATATTTGGAGTAACAGTATCATATAAATCATTAATCTTGTTTATATTATTATTAGAATATATATTTTAAATCTCTGTGAGTTTTATTTCCATTGTTGTAGATATTTAAATTTTCCAAAAATCAAATCTATTAAAATATCAAAATATCTACACATATATATGTATTAAGTGTTTGGGGGTACAATTACATTAAACACATACATACCACACACATAGGTTGGAACAGAAGGTCTTATCCCCCTAAGGGATATCCCACCCATCAACCATTATTTATTCACTAAATGCCCCGAAGTCCCAGTGGGCATGAAACTCATTAGATAGTCCAAAGGACCAATTTGGCATCATACCCACATCTTACCGCATGCATCATTCCTTTTTCATTGCCACCTTGTTTAATTTATCTTTTATGACTTACCGCCTACCTATATCATCATCTGCATCACAACCTACATAGTATCGTAATAGTATTAGTGCCCAAACGAGCTTGAACCAAATACCTCCTGAATGTGGATGATAGTGGGTGAGTACCACCCATTCATGGCACTAGCCACATATTTTTACTTCTCTATTTATTGAAAATAGATTCTAATAATTTATTTGGATGAATGAATATTTAATTCTTCTTCATAATTAGAATTATCATGGATTTCCTTTCACATTTAATAATTATAAAAACCATATCCAATGAATAGATCTTAGAAAATATCTTCTCTTCATAATACAATATAGGATAATTATTTCTTCAATACAAGTCCACATTCATATAGTAGAACAAACTCCATCTCATTTAATTTTATTGATATATATGTGAGAAAACATTATCCTTCACAACCCGTAATATAATGTCCATCCCTATTCAACCATGAATCTTATATTGTATCATGCTTAAAATATTTTTATCCCGAATTTAAAATATTTAGTGTATAATAAAACTACACAAAAATAATTATTCCTTTAAAATATGTTAATATTTTACTCTTTTTTATTTGTAGAGGAATCATCAATCATGATTTCTCAAAGTGTTCATCCTTATAATGTTCCTAATATAAACCTGATAAACTGCCAAAAAACCTACCATAATAAGTTTATTTACTCATTTTATCGTAGTGCCTATAACCATATGAATCTTCTTAAAACCCATACAATGTTACACCCTACTGATTTACAAATAAATTTAATAAAGAATTAAATGCATACAACATTGGGTCTTTGTGAAACAACACATTTTTATTAATATTATTTAAATGAGATAGTTATAACATAGCCATTGTACATAATCCTTCCACTTCTATTAATTGAATTTCAAAAAATGGAAAACACATGGTTTTGATCAGCAAGATATTTAGAGTTTGATAGGATCAAATTGATTTTTTGGTGAATGGTAACTTGACCCTTTGGAATAGTAATATTACCCATATTAACAGTAAAATCAAAAAATATGTTGTAAACTCTGCAATGAATGTATAAATAAAATTTCGGCATCTTATAAGTCACAATAGGATCACAGTATAAGTAAATAAATATAATGTAATTATTAATTCAGGTTGGTATTTTTGTAAGTCGTAAATATTTAATTAAAATTTATAATTAATTTAATAATTAAAATGAAATTTTATCTTCATAAAATGTAATCATAGTATTTTTTTCTTATGGTTATAGGATAATTTTATGAGTTCTTGATTAAATTTTCAATATGTTATAAAATATGATATAGTTATAAAAAGGTTATCTTTTGAATAAATTATGATTCTATTTAAATGATAAAGTTATTATATGTAGAAAAATATTTTAATAAAATGGAGTTCAGTTTTGAAATCTAGGCATCGAAAAATGGTTGGGATGAATTTTAATAATTTTTCTGAAATACTTGAAATTTTATTGAATTGTAAAATATGGTAATTTGCGGTATGTATACATTATAAGATATATACAATATTCCTAACATCATGAATTATGTTGGAACCATAATCTCAGACATATTTTGATTATTTTAATATATTAATTATAATTCTTGAACTATTCATATTTTATATCCAAAATAATAAATTAATGAATAAAATAATAATAAAAACCCCTCATCTCATTCCCTATAAAAACCACACCTCACCCGCTCTTCTCCTCACACCTATCAAGCATTGAGAATATTAAAAATTATGATCAAACCTCTTCCCAAACCTCTTCCCCACATCCAATACCTACTGGTATAACCAAATTTCCTTAACCAAAGGCCTTAAAAAGGCTCTGAAGGAGTATAATTCAAAAGGTAAAAATCCTCTTTGATGTTCTTTTATTTAATTTTTAATACATTTTCTTTTCTAATATTCTATTCACATCCCCTTATTCAAGATGAATGAAAACTCCAGTATAATATATATACTATAATTATATCATGTTTATTGAAAAATTCATCATCATACTTCTTCTTCTCTCCCTTTTATTCAAAAAATTAATAAAACATCATTAGTAATTTATCGAATTACCGACATCATGGACGATGTGTTTTTAATTTCCATTTCCGCTTTCAAGGCTGGTCATGAAACCATTAATATGGTAAAATAATATTTTATTCTATATATTATATGTCATATTATGTTTTGTAACCAGTGTTTATGCATAATATTAAATAAGATAACAAAAGTTATTTATAATGATAAAAAATCACCATAATAAACTAACTACCACCACTAATGATTTATCAAATGATTCATACTCATAAAAATACAAATAAATTATATATAATAACATTTAATATTTTTTATATTCATTAATATTATGTAATTAAAATTATTTAGTTTTTCTTCCTTATGATAAGAAAATCCATGAGAAACCAACCATGGAAACCACGTAAAGAACGCAATTGTAATAATGGAAATAACAAAATATTATTAATAAATGGGTGGAATGATGTTATTAAATGGTAATATAAAGTATTATAAAAATGAATATGTTTATTTAAAATTTTAATAACACTCTTTAAACTTTTATACAAGATTCTTTAACACGTTTTATGTAAGATGAACCCGTTTTAAGGGAATTCTTAACCCGATTTCCATTATTTGGGTTAACCTTATAATTTGTTAGTTTTTTATGCAAAGATTATTTTTGAAATTAATGATTTACATATCATGTTGTATAATGTATATTTATAGTGAGTATAAATATATTCTATTTGTTCTATTCAATTATATGATATTTGTTAGGGACTTTTATTTTAAAATACTCTTGTAAACTTTTATTTTTTATAAAATTAAAAAAGGGAAGTTTTTATGCACGTATTATTATTTTACAACTTTGTTATGAATATTGGGAAATTATTATTATTAATTTTAGGACCTATATATACCACTAATTCATTGTTTATGAATATGTTTGAGGACATCAGTATGGTAACTCCATGTGTAACTCTAATGTTTACACCATAAGGTAGCGAAGAGGGGTACATTACAAGGTAATTGTGAAGGTTACAATATTATACAAGTAATTTCCTAAGTGAACTATATAGTTTATTTATTTTTTTCTATGTTGTATGAAAATATATTCTTTTAAAAAGTATGTATATAATACTTTATGGGTTAGAAGTATGTATTTGTAATACTGATTTCATATGTTTATAAGTATTCTTGGATTAATGGTTTCTTTCTTCGAACCTTACTGAGAATTTTATCTCATAAGAAGTTTTGAAATGTTTTTAAAAGTGATTTAAGGATGATTAAGATAAAATTATAATCCCAGTTGAATATTGTAAATAGTTTTCATGAAAAGATTTCATGTTTTTATTATAAACTTTTTTTATGAAAAAATCGATATTGTTTTAGTTTTCCAAACATTTTATTCTTGTTTGATGATATATATAAATTATTTCCTAAATTAATAAAACACTATTCCAAAAAGATCTTTATAAATTGATAGAATTGAATTTTAAAGGGATATACTAGATTATATAATGTTTAAGGTGGGGTCTTTATAGTTGGTATAAGAGAATGTTTTATATAACTTTAGGGGTTAGTATGGTGTAAATTGAATACCATAAAAGATTATTTTAACATATTTATATGTTTAAATGGTATAGAAGTTGAATATTACCATGTATATTTATCTAATATTTGTCTACTCATAATGGTTTTCCACATAAGAAATTGGGAATCTAAAATATGAAGGCACTAAGAGGATTTTATCTTTCTGAACACGTAACCTAGAATAGTGGGAATTGGAACCGAATAGTTTGTGGCAATAATGTCTCAATTGACATAGGCTGTAAACTGTATTGAAAACCATGAAAGAGAAAAACTAGAGTTATCGAAAAATAACATGACAACAGTGAAATATTTTATGAGGAAACACCCTCCTACTTTCTATGGATCTTCTGACCCAATTGCTACTGGATGATGGATTAAATCCCTTGAATAGATATTTTATGTCATCGAGTGTTCATATAATCTAAAATTTTTTCTTTCCATTTATCGTTTTGATGTTCAACATGACCAGTGGTGGTCAATGCTTAATAATATTAGCGATAGTGAGGAGATTGATGCATTGGAATGGTATTGATTTAATAATTTGTTCCTTCAAAAATAATTTTCTAAGGTGGTTCAACTTAGAATGGAAAATAAATTACATGAATTATGGAATAATGGTGAAGATTAAGAGGTCGTGTATGATGAAAAAATCACCAAATTGGAAAGGTAGACTCCAAATCTTATTCGAGATAGTGATTGAAATATGAATCATTTTCACATAGGATTGATGAAAAGGTATTCAATGGATTTAGCTTATCGTGAATTAAAAAGTAATGATATAATTTTCTAATGTGCTGAGAGGGTAGAAATAGAGTTTAATTAGGATCATGTGTACTTTTAAAATAAGAAGAATAAGAGTTACATATAGAATGTTATGGTTAATAATGAATCAATGAAATATGAAGGTTTGAAAATCCAGTTTCATATTTTTGAAAATTGTGGTTACAAACACCCTAGGGATTTCCTTAAAAAAATTATATGTTTTTAGGTGTTAATTTTTGACATGTGTCATGAGATTGTAATGAAAATGAACTTAAGATAAATTTTGATAGGAAAATTTAATGTATTTCAAATTTTTGGAGATGGGTCATTATGAAAATATCTACCCAAAGAAAGATCTGAATAATGGAAAGAAATTATATTTCAAGTAGAAAGGTGTAGTGAGATCCTTTATAACTATTTCAGCAGATGTTAGAGTATCCAATGAAGTGTTATCAAGTACTTTTTATATTTAATTTTATTTTTCTAATGTCTTGTTTGATATTGGGTCTACACATTACGTTATTTCTAAAAATAATCTGGTAAATTAGAAATTTCACCTCATGAAGTGATACCAGAACTTATGGTTAAAACACTAAGTGGAACTATTTCAACAAAAAGGAATTATAAGAATCACTCTATTGTTTTCTATGGAAAGTCTTTACCTAAAAAACTTGTTTAACCCTTAGTAGAGGTTGAAATCATTCTGGTTATGGATTGATTTTTTTTATCATGATAAGACTATATGTAGAGATAAAGAAGTTGTTTTTGAAAAATATTTCCTATTTGTATACAATGATGAACCCATACAATTGATAACATATAAAGGAGGCAAGAAAATGTTAAAATATTTAAATTATGGTTATATTGATCATATAGTTGAAAAAAATGGATCTATTTGGGTTAATGATGTGTCAGTGGTAAATCAATACCTACATGTTTTCCTAGATGAGTTGGCTACTGTTACACCTAACCAGAAAGTTGAATTTACTATTGAATTGGTTCTGGATGCTTAGACAATTTCAAAACCCCCTTATCGAATGGATCAAGGGAACTTACATTAATTGAAAAATCAGTTATAGGATTTTCTTGATGAAGAATTCATTCATCCTATCACTTCACTATGGGGTGCTCTCATTATGTTAAACAAATAGAAATATGGTTTCGTGATAATTTTCATTGATTATAGAGATTTTAATAACATTAATATAAAGAATAAGTATCATTTTTCACATATTAAGGACTTATTTGATTAAATCAAAGGAGCTAAGTATTTTTCCATGATTAACATGAGATCTAGGTACCATCAGGTGAAGGTGAAGGGGGATGACATCCCAAAAATAGCTTTTCATACTAGATATGGGAATTTTTGTTTTCCTATTATGCCATTTGGTTTGAACAATTCCCCTACTGTATTCTTGGATATAATGAATAGAATATTTTGTGAAAATTTTTATACGTTTTATATTATTTTTATTGATGATATTTTGGTCATTAAAATAATTTATGAGGATCATGAAAATCATTTAACGATTGTCTTGATAACTCTCAAAGAAAATAATTTATATGAATGAATTAGCAAGTGTGATTTTTTGTTGCGGAAAATTTATTTTCTTAGGCACATTGTAAATATGGATGGAATAATAATTTATCCTATAAAAAAGTTGATGATGAATGGAAAAAACCCATAAATGTTACAGATATTTGTAGTTTTCTTGGATTAAAAGGTTATTACTAATGGTTTTTTAAAACAATTTCACGGTTATATAGTCTACTAACTATGTTAACCTGAAAAGTTTTAAATTTCTTTGGATAGAAAAATGTTACTTTTTTTGAGGAACTAAAGAATAGATTTTTGAATGCTCATGTTTTGGCCCTACCCTCTAGAAAAAGTGAATTTTTCATCTACAGTGATGCTTCATTGAAGATAATTGGGAGTTTTATGATGTAGAACGATCAGGTAATTTCTTATGAATCAAGAAAACTAAAACATCATGATTTAGATTTTCTCACAAAATATTTAGAACTATCATTTGTGGTTTTCACATTGAAAATTTGGAGGCATCATTTATACGGAGCCAAATTTGAAATATATATTGACCATAAAATAATGATGTATATATTAATTTAGAAAGAATTAAAAAAGAGGTAGATAATATGGGTTTAAATGATAAAGGAGTATCATTACATGATAAATTACTATCCTAGAAAAACAAAAATAATGGCAGATTACTAGAGTAGAAAAAATCAAGCATCATTAACCATGTTATTTTAGGAAAAATACAAATCAATTAATGATTTGATAAATTTTGTCTTCGAAGTTGTTGGTGAAGGAAATTCCACTATTTTGTTTTAGGTTTTAGTGTCATCATCTCAATTAGATAGAATTAAGCAATCACAAACGTGAGACCTTGAGTTATATAAAAAGGTATAATTGGTTAAAATGGGAATGTTTTTATAATTTAACATTGATAATGATTGTGTTTTTTTATTTGGAAAGAGATTATGTGTTCCTTTTTATTCCCAAATAAAGAAAGAATTAATGTTTGAATCTTAAAGTTATCCATTTTCAGTTCATCCTTGATGTACTAATATGTCTAGAGACCTTCAAGAGTATTACTTGTGGGATATAATGAAAAGAGATATTAAAGATTTTACCAAGAAATATTCGACATGTAAACAGGTTAAAGGAGAGAAAAAACTACTAAAGTGAATGCTTTAACCTTTCCTAGTGCCGTAGTAAAAATGGGAAAATATATCAATGGAATTAATGGTGTAAATACAAAAGATATCCTAAGGTAACAATGTGATTTGGGTTATTATTTACTGACTAATGAAATCTGCACATTTAATTCCTATTTTAGATACCAGGATATTGGATTAGATGTTTCGATTATACCTCAAATATATTGTGAGGTTACATTGAGTTCCTATTTCCATTTTATCTCATCATGATCACAGGTTCACTTATATATTTTGGAAGGACCTTCAGATGTCGTTGGCCACAGAATATAATTTGAACACTGTTTTTCATGCTCAATCTGATGGACAAACCAAGAGAATTATATAGACATTTGAGGATATGATTCGAGCTTATTTAATTGAGTTCCATGTATGTTGGGATCATCATCTTTATTTAGATTAGTTTTCTTTTAATAACAGTATTTATTCTAGTATATATATGATACCTTTTGAAGAATTTTATGGGAAACAGTGTTGAACTCTATCATTTTGGGATGAAGCTGGGGAACCAAAGCTGATTGGACCCGAAATGGAATATGAAGTGGATGAGAATGTGATGATGATCCAGCGACACATGAGGATAGTTCAGAGCAGATAGAAATGTTTGTAGATAACAAGATGAAATCCATTTCTTTCATGGTAGGTGAATATGTTTTTCTTAGAATCTCACCATTGAATATTGTTATGCATTTTGGTATAAAGGAACACTAATTCAATGGTTCATTTGACCATATAAAATCCTATATAAATTTGTGCCAATAACCTTCTGAGTATATTTTAATATGATTTTGTCTCAGGTAGACAATTTTTTTCATGTTTCTATATTAAGAAATTATGTTCCAGATTCATCTCTTGTTTTGAGGCAAAATGTTGTTCAGCTGGAAGAGAACCTTTCTTATAATGAAATGTCTATTCAGATTCGTGATCACAGTGAAGAATTATTTGGGAATATGATAATACACTAGGATAATGTTTTTTCAAGAAACCACTTTTTTGAAGATGCATTATAAGAACATGAAAATTATATGAAGGAAAGGTACACTCTCTTGTTTTGTAGGTAAATAAAAACAATTTTGAAGATGCAATTTCCAGAAGGTGGGGTGAATGTATCTCCCCAAGTATTTATAAATCAATTTAATATAGAATGAAATGAATGAAACAATGAGTATCTATGAAACAATACATTGTTATTATAATTATTTAAATGAGATAGTTATAACCTAGCTATTAAACATTGTTTTCTCACTTCTATGAATTGAATTTTGAAAAATAGATACACAGAGTTGGGATTATTAAGATATTTAGAGTCTGATAGGGTCAACTAAATTTTTTTTGTTGAATAAAAACATGACCCTTTAGAATAGTATAATAACATTATGAATAGTAATATGACCAAATGAATAGTTACCTCACTAATGAAAGTATAAAGAAAATTAAGGCATCATATAAGTGACAATATGATCATAGTATTAGTTAGTAAATATTTTAAAATTATTAATTAAGTGTAGTTTTTAGTAACTCATAAATATTTAATTACAATTTTATGATTAATGTAATAATATAAATGTAAATTATTTTCGTAAAATGTAATCCTAAATTTTTTTTGTTTTATTATGGTAATAAGATAAATTTAGGAGACCTTTCTTAAATTTTCAATGTGTTATAAAATCATTTATAGTTTTAAATTTTTTATTTTTTGAGTAAATTATCATTTTAATTAAAAATTAAATTTCTTATATTTAGAAAAATAATTTATAAAATGGAGTACATTTTCGAATTATATTCATCAAAAAATGGTTTGGATTAATTTTTTGTATTTTTTTGTAATACATGAATTTTTTTTGAATTGTAAAATACGGTAATTTACAATATATTTACATTATAAGATAAATAATCCATTTCTAATGTCATGAATGATATAAGAACCATAATATATAAATTATCTTGATTATTTTAATATATTTAGTCATAATACTCAATCTATTCATAGTCTTGATCCTAAATAATAAATTAATGATTAAAAAATCAAAAAACCCTCCTCCCCTCCACTATAAATACCACCCCTTAACCCCTCTTCACCTCATACCTATCGAGCATTGATGATTGTCTAAATTCTAAGAAATAATTTTCCTAATAATCATACCTGACTCCAAGGAATATTGGTCTCACCAAAAGACCAAGACCAAAGGCCATAAAGAGGTTCTCAAGGATGATAATTCAAGAGGTACAAATCCTCTGTCCTTTTCTTTTTTTTTCAATTCCTTTTTCATTCTTATAGTCTCTTAAATTCCCCATATCTAGGTTGAATGGAAACTATAGTATCTTATATAAACTAAAATTTTATCATTTTTATGGAAAAATATGTCATCATACTTCTTATCCTCTCTCTTTTATTCTAAAAAAAGAAAAGACGTCTTTGATGTGTCGAATTACCAGAATCATGGAAAATGTGTTTTCAATTTCTATTACTACTTTAAATAATTCTAATAAAACCAGTAATGTTGTTAAAAATATTTTATTATAAATATTACATGTTATAATTTGATTTGGAATTAGTTTTTATGCATAATATTATTTAAGAAAACAAAAATTTGTTATAATGATCAAAATTCACTAAAATAAAATAATGATCAACACTAATGATTTATCTAATGATTCATCATCATACCAACTAACCATAATGATATAAAAGACCATTTAAAATTATGTATTTCCAATAATATCATTTAATTTCAATTCTGGTTTTTTAATCCCTTCATATAGGATTACCCATAATAAACCTACTTTGTAATCCATGTAAAGAACACACCCCAAAACAATGGAAATAACAAAAAATTATTAATGAATGGGTGAAATTATGTTACTATATGATAATATAAGGTGTTATAAAAATGAATATGTTACAATAAAATATTAACTACACTCTTTAAACCTTCATACAAGAGTTTTGAACATGTTTCAAGTAAGACGAACACGAAGTAATGGAATTCATAACCCAATTTCCATTCTTTGGATTAACCATGTACTTCATTGATTTCATCATGATAAGATTATTTTTGAAATTGAAGTTTAAAATATTATTTTGTAATATATTGATTTACAGTGATTATAAACATATTCCATTTTTTCAATTAATTTATATGATATATGAAAGGAATTTTTTTAAAATTCGGTTTTAAATTTCTATTTTTATAAAATTCAAAATAAATGTTTTCTGAAAGTATTATTATTTTATGATTATGTTTTGGTTCTTAGGAACAATTTATGATGGATTTTGGGAACAAAATTTCCCTCAAAATTAATATGATATGATTAATTTGGTGTTCAGTCGTATGGTTACTCTAAGTGTAACTCTGATGGTTGTACCATATGGTAGCCACGAGGGTTACATTGTAAGTTATCCGTGAGGGTTAAAAATCATAAGGTATCCATGCGGGTTAAAATATTAATTATGTAATACCCTAATTAACCTATATAGTTTATTGTTTCAATGTTTTAAGGAAATATCTTGTTTTTCAATGTAAGTATATGATACTTTATGGGTGAGAAATATGTCTATGCAAAAATTATTTCATATGTTTAGAAGTATCTATGGACTAATTGTTTTTTCATTATTTTTATATACCATACTGATATTTTTTCCTCATACCATGTCTAAATATGTTTTTCATTGGAATTTAAGGATGGGTAAGCAAAAATAAGATTCCAAGATGATTTATTTGAAAAATTTTCATGAAAAGTTTTCATGTTTTTATTATAAACTTTTGTATTATGAAAAAATGGGTATTCTTTTAATTTTACCCACATTCTATGCTTTTTGAATGATATATATGAATTAGGTCCTAACATTATAAATTAAAAACCAAAATGATCTATGTGAAAGCAAATAAGTGAATTCTAATGGAATTTACTAAATTAGGTAATGTTTAAGGATGGGTCCTTATATAAAAAGTCGATAAAATACCGTAAGAAATAATTATAATACAACTAGACAATGATTATATGAAATGAACCTAATGAAAAATTAATTTTTCTAAATTTTATCCAATACATTATACTTAATAAGACATAGTGAGCCATATAAAATGTAACACCCTGAGGTTCCACGGTACGTTTCCCTTTGAATAATGCAATGGCGTGCATTGTAGGCAACTTCGAGATTCTAACACACCACAACCAATCAAACTAGCCGTTATGAGTAGTAATACCTACTTTTTGAAATTTTATAAATTTTATCTTTCTAAATGGACTTCAGTTTTGGATTCATTATATCGAAATTAGCTTAGGGAGAAATTTTTGTACTTTTTGGATAACTTTCATATTTTGATGAATAGTGAAAATTATTAAATTTTAATTAAAAACAACTTTTTTAATCGAAATAATTAATAGTGGTAAATTATTAATTTGAGTGGTTTTAAACTATATTTATAATACATTTTTAACATTTAATACAATGTTGGTTATTGGATGTAATTTCACATTTAAACCAAACATAAACAAGTGTCAATCTTTTGATAGTTATTATCTCTTAAAAACACGTTATTTGTTTTGATGATGGGAATTAATTTTCAAATTAATTAATGAAACTGATATGTTTTTACTTTGGTAAAATAGACATCATTTTAGAATTCAAAATATCAAACATAGCTTAGGCCTAATTTTTTGTATTTTTCTGGAATCTTTATTTTTTTGATGAATAGTGAAACCACTAAGTGGTAGTTAAAAAGCTGAATTTTTCATAAAACATAATTTCACCACTTCTGTGAGTGTAATTTTGAATATCCTAGAGACACAGTTAATATCAAGGAGTAAAATGTGGTTCAATGAAATGAAAATAATTTTTTGGTGAATATTAACTTGTTACTTTTATTTACCACAGTTAAAAGTAAATAGGGTAATTAAGGGTAAAAATGATATTAATATTACCCTAACACATGTCCTTATTCTATTGGACAAGTGTATATTGACCAAAAACAACCTTAGGAGTAAACTTTTATCATTTAGGCCCACTTTTATTAGATTAGGTCATTTATTATTATTTAATTCATAGAAGAGTTAAAAGAGTTAAAATAAAAATTTTTTTACTAAAATATTTTTATTATAGGGTTATACATAAGATAAATTCTATTGTAAATATTAATTAGAAATCTAAAGAGTCTTATTAGATAATGGTATTTTATTTATAATTTTTAGACACTAAATAAGTTAATTTATTTATGACACAATGGGGATGCAGTAATTACCTAATTAATGAAATTTTAAAATAATTGATATTATAAATATCAAAATGAATGTAATTTGATACTTTTTATGAATTCAACTAATTTTCTATTTTAATATGACATATTATGATTGATTATATAAATTGTTTTCGAAGTAATAATGCTGTTATGAATTTATCAAAAACAAAATACCCAATAGTGTCAAAATTGACATAAAAGAGTTTTTTAAAAAAATACTATATTATTAATTAATATTAAATTCCTAAAAATCTAAGGGTCGTCCAGAAGACTTATATCATGATATGTGTATCATTAATGGAACACTTGGGGGGTCTCTTGGATTTATATGGTACGTTTATTAACCATATAATATAAAAATACAAATAGACATTATAAAAGTGAAACTAATTAACTAAGAGTTAATACTTAAAGATAAGGTAAATATAATGACCCAAACATGTCTAAATTCTATTGGTTGAGTAATTTTAGACCCTTCCCCACCTTAAACTTTAAATAATCCACTTTGTATCCATTAGAAAATGAATATGAATTTATTATAAAATAATATTTTTAGCTTTTCCAAAGGAGCCCCTCACCCCTCTTATAAAAGGGCACTCCCCCTTCTCACTAATTAACACATTCAAAACCATTTGGCTAGGCCAAACCCTGACCAAATAATCTCTCAACTCCCCTCAATACAACCTATATGTCTTAGTTTGATCAAAAATCCAACATAAGAAGCCCTTTTGATCAAATCAAAAGGAAGAACCCGAAGAAGAGGTAATGTTTTCACCACCTTCTTTCAAGTTCCTTTCTTCTTCAACTTATTCTTTCATTGTTATTTTTATTATAATTTAATACTCTAGTATCATATATATAATGTGATGTTATTATAAATATGGTAAAACCATATTCAGTATTATATCTATCCTTTGAATGGCATGTCACCATACGTGCGTACGTGCGGCTTACCGTCTCCATGTCGTGGTGTAATTGTCATTCAATAAATTATTATTTGGATGGGTATAATAATGATGTTTAATTAATTTAAATAATAAATATAACATGATAAGTATTCTTTATATATGATATACCATCCAATTATATATTATTTTAACATCAAAATAATGTTATTGTCGCTCGTGCGTACATACGGACTACCGTCTCCACGAACACGATGAGATTCATTCTCCATCATATCCATTCAAGTATAATTAACATTTGGTGATTAAAAATAAAGTTTAATGACTTGATATAATTCTGGATATGAATAAGATACAACCTATCCATAACAAACACGACTTTCGTAATAATGAATATAAAGGAAAACGAGTAAGTTAACACCCGAAATGACGATAATACTAAGATATTGTTAACAAATCAATGTTAAAAGATCATATATGATATCATATTAATGTAAATGATTCTTGTATAATTGAATAACAATTATTTCACCATTATACAATAGGTTAACCTACCTTCAACCAAGGAAAAGGTACAAAGTAAGGGGTTTCTTATCTCACTTTTAATTCCATGAGAATTCCATTGTTCACCACTTATTTATTACATGTGGTGTGTGTACTGCCCATGTTTGTATTCATGGGGTAATATACATTAATTCATGTATATTTAAAGCATCATTTTATGATCCTTCTTTGATGGGTGTATGTTTTCTATGTTACCAAATCAATAAGTGAATTTGAAATTTCAATTTCCACTCATTCGGCTTTATGCAGACTTCATTGATTATTTTACTCCAAGATTATGTGTATAATCACTATTCATTTTATTATGTCATAAATTCCATTCCCCTTTCTGTGGGTATACTTTTTATAAACATAATCACTCCATTTATAAATTATCAGGTCATTGGTATGAACTTTATAGGAGTAATTTTTACCCAATCTCGATTTGTTGAGTTAAACATCCAATTCATTGGTGTTGTTTTTACAAGAATATGTGTGAATTTCCACTGATTGTTTTACATTGAATATCCAATCATATTGAGTGTATTTATATTTTTCACTCATAATTATGTTGTTGATTTTTCCTTAACCTAAGGATATGGCCTTTATAAGAGATTTCATCCCAATTTACATTCCATTGAGACTTCTTTTCTATTATACATCATATCAATTTTATGTGGTGTATATAATGTACTTTGACATGGTATATCATGAATCCATTTTTTCTCTTGATATTAAAATGTTTTGATTACCTTAATTATTTTTATTCAAGTGTCTCTCTTTTCGTTAGAAACTCTAACTAAAATACCATTTTTAGAAGTTTTAAAGACTTATTCTTCTAAATCTTTCTCATGAATTTCCATGTTTTAAAAATGGTTTTAAGGATTTATTTATATGGACATTAATGTTTTAAAATTACAACTCCTTTTAAATGTTTCAAAGTGGTATGGGATACTTTGATTCTAAAATCTATTTTAAATGGATTCTTGACAAATAGCGTGACATTTAAATGATTTCAAGAAAAAGGGGGATATTTCACTCTAAGTATTTTGATGATTATTTTCATCTATGTCAATATGCTTCATCATTCTCGATTGAGGTTAATATGATAAAATACAATCATTCATATTATATCGAATGAGTTGTTTTTGACTATGGAAGTGAAATATTTAAACCATTCATGGTTTGTGGATAATGTATTGACATTTTGTATGCTAGTTTTAAAACGAATGTTTATGTTATGTTTAAAAAATTTCATATGAGGAATGCATTGGACTTAGTAAGTGACGGGTGGAGCCCGCTATAGCTCCTCAATGCATCGGTAGGTCTCATGAGACAAACTAGTGTCTTGGCACGAGGCCTTGACAAAATCTCATTTTTCTTCTTGGCACGAGGCCTTGGCTACGTTGATATGATAGTCTGGGATTATGCATTCCATCATTATGAAAGTGGTTATTAATATTTTCATGTGATTATTCGACTAGTAGAATATCCATGTGAATAAGTAAATGGAATTATTTCATTTTATCCTTGCCATATTATGTTGATGTTCACGTTTAAAAGGATTTTGTTTTAGTTAAACATTGACTTAAATTTTTATGTTTATTTATGAAAGTTTCTGCTATATTGTTATCATTTCTGAGCATCAGAGCTCACCCCTTTCAATGTTTTATTTTTTCCAGGATGTGAAGAAGTATTTTATGAATGGCCTGCAGGGATAGTATGAGGGGATATGAAGACAATATTTTGTTGTAGTTTTTCACTTTTTGATATAATGTAAACTTTATAAATATATCTAGTGTTTCCAAGGCTACTAAACTAATCGGTCTTTCGAGACATGATCTTTCTTGTGATCATGCCAATGTTATGTAATAATGCACTGATTCTGGGTATCTAGGGTTGGTGCATTACAGTTGGTTTCAATGGATGATTAGTACAAACCTTGGAAGCTAGATTTAGATAAACTCTGATTATAGCACGTAGACCTAAGATGAACATTGAAGATTAGTATAGAAGAACTTCCTAGAATTTTGGTATTCTAGAGATTTTGTGATTTTTCCGAGCAATACATCCCCATCTGGATTCGAGCAGGTAGAGGCGGCTCTGGCACAGATGTACCTAGGGGTAAAACCAGAAAACACTGCTTTGAGCTAGGCTCGAACGGGAACTGGTGCACGACAACGGGCCTTACTGCACTCTTGGTTACGACACTGCTGGGGGATATGCTTAGGATAATTTACATTTTCTTTACAAACCAATTTGAAGTATTATATATATAAGATGAGAGTAAATGACCTTGGTTAATCCTAATTTGTTTCAAATTGAGAATATGGGGACATGGTAATCTCTAAATGATTTTATGACTAATGTTACACACACAATGCTTTATAGGTTTTGTTAATGGATGGATTCCAAGGAGTCATAGTGACATTGAAAATGATGTACAAGGTTGGAACGGTGGTGGAAATGAGAAAAAATGGAATGTTGATAGGCGTAAAAGATATCCTCTTTATTCCAAATCAATTTTCCAAAAATATGATAAATAATATATATATTAACAA
The DNA here is from genome assembly GCA_963277665.1 of Viscum album. Taxonomy (NCBI): domain Eukaryota; kingdom Viridiplantae; phylum Streptophyta; class Magnoliopsida; order Santalales; family Viscaceae; genus Viscum; species Viscum album. The sequence continues at coordinate 1,102,260,500 of OY728155.1, read as the reverse complement.
ATTCTCGGACTCAACAAAGAAGGGAAAGGTGATGAATGATAAGAGCTCCAGCAGTGGAGACCATGGAGAAAGGAATCCTCAATATCTATCATGCAAGAAATGTGGAAGGAGACACCCAGGAAAGTGTCTCAATGGGGCAAAGAAATGCCATAAGTGTGGGAAGGAAGGACATAAAGTGAAGAATTGCTGAAGAGAAATGAAGCGTACTATGTAAGAAGATAAAAATGGTCCCAAGAATACATTTACAGCCATTTTCCATAAATGTAGTGGACCTGGCCATTACACAAGTGAATTCCCTATTCGATAGGATATTTTCTTCTTCAAAGAAGAAGCTATGTGGAAATAAATGGTTGGAGAATTGTTTAAAAATTATTATTTCTCCTAGTTGATGGGTTTAATTTGGAATAATTTTCTCTTGTATTTTTAACCCTGCATTTTTTCATGTGATTATGATAATGGAGGAAGAATTATCTTTTCTCTTGTGGATATAGTTATAAATAACCATTTGGTTTTATATGATCATTGGGTTTGAGGAAATTATAAGTTATTATAATTTTGGATGAAAATGCAAGGTATGAGATAATATTTGTGGTTAAATTATGTTATGGTTATTTTGAAAAATTTATCTCATTTTGGTAATGTTATAAAATATAGTTTTTGAAAAAGGACAACACACAGACCGTGTGAGAACCCATCGCGTTAGACAAAGATGTGGGAATCGAACCCACAACCAAAGTGCGATTGGGATTTATCGCCTACCACTGGACTACGTGAAGTCCCTGGTTAGTGTGACTATTAATTTTAGTTATATGATTTTATTGATCAATTATAATTTGATTTGGGATCTTATGTCTTATCAAATGAATACCCTTAGTATAGGAAAATGATTTGGTAATTATGTGATAAATGTTATTTTAGAAGTTGTTCACTTTTGTTGTGAACACTATATGCCCAAGGAAAATATAATAGAATGGGATTTCATTTGAGGAGTAATGGTGGATTTTTATCTATGTTTTTGTTGTGTATTTATAGTGATTTGGGTTGTTTATGGAAATGATTAGGATAATTACATTTATGTATGTGACTTTAAGAGTAATTAATATCATTTGGAGATACAATTTAATGGGGAAGACTACATTCTTATATGTTTTGGGTTTCAGTATTATTTTGGATTATATTGAAGGATTATAAGGACAATTGATTATTGAATGGTATTTATTTAACTTTGGGGTATTGAATGTTTAATTTTAGAAATTAAGAGTAGTGTTTTTTTTCTTTAATAGAATATCCATTTGGGGGATCATCAGATATTATACTAACCATTTTGGTTTTTATTAATCTCTAAAGGCAAGGTAAATATATAGTTTATCCTACGTGGATCATGTATTTCTATAGAAGTTTATTCTAGCTCTTCCATTGTGACCAAGTCTTCTTGAATACTCATTGTTCAAAAAAATGAGTTAGTGGTAAAAATTTATTAAAGAATGAAACTCCACTTAAAAAGTATGTGTATCTCTTTGTGTTCTTAGTCAATATCATAAATGAATTCCTCGTCCTTATGTAATGTAACTTAAAACAAAAAATGTTGTCCATTTACTTTTCCTGCTGGGAGACTAATGATCGTTTGTCCCAACACAAGTTTGTGATTTTCTTATTGTTAAATTTCTCTTGATCATGTTTTCTATCCCTCCCCATCAGAACATAACACATAATTTATCGTCCATATCCATGTTTTCTTACATGGAATCCTAGCATGGGTTATCTTGGGTAACCTTTATACCTCTCATCCTTTCTTTTAAAGTGATAGTTTTATTGACTCTTTTTCCGATGTGGGACTTTCAATTATATTCTCAAGCCCAATTTTAAAAAAATTCTGAGGAATAAATTTATTGAAGGAGGGTAGAATTTAACACCCCAGGCATCCACAAAACGTTTCCCTTTGAATAATTCAATGGCGTGCATTGTACGCAACTTCGAGATTCTAACACAACACAACCAATCAAACTAGCCGTTATGAATAGTAATACCTGCTTTTTGAAATTTTATAAATTTTATCATTCGAAATGGACTTCATTTTTGGATTTCTAATATCGAAATTAGATTAGGGTGAAATTTTGGTACTTTTTGGATAACTTTCATATTTTGATGAATAGTGAAAATTACTAAATTTTAATTAAAACCAACTTTTTTAATAGAAATATGTAATAGTGATAAATTATTAATTTTTGTGGTTTTAAAGTATATTAAAATTTATTTTTACCATTTAATACAATTTTGGTCATTGGATGTAATTTCACATTTAAACCAGACATAAACAAGTGTCAATCTTTTGATAGTTATTATCTCTTAAAAACACGCAATTTGTTTTGACGACAGGAATTAATTTTTAAATTAATTAATGCAACTGATATGTTTCGAATTTGGTGAAATAGACATCATTTTTGAATTCACAATATCAAATATAGATTTGGCCTAATTTTTTTTATTTTTCTAGAAGCATTCATTTTTTGATGAATAGTGAAACCACTAAGTGGTAGTTAAAAAACTGAATTTTTCATAAAACCTAATTTTACCACTTCTATGAGTGTAATTTCGAAAATCCTAGAGACATGGTTAATATCAAGGAGTAAAATGTGGTTCAATGAGATTAAAAATAATTTTCGGTGAATAGTAAATTTTTACTTTTCTTTACCACAGTTAAAAGTAAATAGGGTAATTAAGGGTAAAAATGATATTAATATTACGCTAAGACATTTAAAAATTTTCTTGGACAAGTGTATCTCGACCAAAAAACAACCTTAGTAGTAAAATATTATCATTTAGGTCCACTTGTATTAGATTAGGACATTTATTATTATTTAATTCAAAGAAGAGTTAAAAGAGTTAAAATCAAAGTTTATTTACTAAAACATTTTTAATATAGGGTTATACATAAGATAAATTAAATTTTAATTATTCATTAGAAATATAAAATTATTTCCTAGATAATTGTATTTTATTTATAATTTTTAGAAATTATATAATTTAATTTATTTATGACACAATGGTGATGTAGTAATTACCTAATTAATGAAATATTAAAATAATTGATCTTATAAATATAAAAATAAATGTAATTTGAGACTTTTTATTAATTCCAATAATTTTATAGGTTAATATGACATATTAATATTGATTATATAAATTGTGTTTGAAGTAATAATGCTGTTATGAATTTATCAAAAACAAAATACCCAATAGTGTCAAAATTGACATAAAAGAGTTTTTAAAACAAATATAATATTATTAATTTATATTCAATTCCTAAAAATATAAGGTTCATCCAAGAGACTTATATCATGATATGTGTATCATTTATAGACCACCTTGGGGTTCTATTGGATGTATATATTATGTTTATTAACCATATAATATAAAAATACAAAAGACATTGTAAAAGTGAAACTAATTAACTAAGAGTTAATACTTAAAGATAAGGTTAATATAATGACCCAAACCTGTCTAAATTATATTGGTTGAGTAGTTTTCGACCCATCCGCACCTTAAACATTAAATAATACACTTTAGATCCATTATAAACCGAATATGATTTTATTATAAAATAATATTATTAGCTTTTCCAAAGGTGCCCCTCACACCTCTTATAAAAGGTCAGTACCCATTCTCACTAATTCACACATTCAAAGCCTTTTGACTCGGCCAAAACCTACCCAAATACCCTCTCAAAATCCCTCACTACATCCTAGAGGACTCAGTTTGATAATAAAGACAGCCTAAGGAGCCTTTTTGATCAAATCAAAAGGAAGAACCCGAAGAAGAGGTAATGTTTTCACCACCATATTTCAAGTTCCTTTCTTATTCAACTTCTTCTTTCTTTGTTATTTATATTGTAAAATAATATCTCCGGTATGTTATATATACTATGATGTTATTATAAATATGGTACAACCATTTTCCTTATTCTATCCATCCTTTGAATGGTATGTCACCATACGTGCATACATACAGCTTACTGTCTCCACGTCGTGGTGTAATTGTCATTCAATAAATTATTATTTGGATGGGTATAATAATTATGTGTAATTAATTTAAATAATAAATATAACATGATAATTATTCTTTCTGTATGATATAACATCCAATTATATATTATTTTAACACCAAAAGAATGTTATTGTTGCTCGTGCGTACGTACATACTACCGTCTCCACGAATGCGATGAGATTCATTCTCCATCGTATCCATTAAAGTATAATTCTCATTAGATGATTAATAATAATGTTTAAGGACATGATATAATTTCTGATATTAACAATATAAAACCTATCCATAACAATCACGGCTTACATAACAAAGAATATAAAGGAAAACGAGTAAGTTAACACCTGAAATGATGATAATACTAAGATATTATTATCAAATCAATGTTAAAATATCATACATGATATCATATTAATGTAAATTATTCTTGTATAATTAAATAACAATTATTTCACCATTATACAGGAGGTTAACCTACCATCGACCAAGGAAAAAGTACAAAGTAAGGGGTTTCTTATCTCACTTTTAATTCCGTGAGAATTCCATTGTTCACCACTTATTTATTACATGTGGTGTGTGTACTGCCCATGTTTGTATACATTGTGTAATATACATTAATTCATGTATATTTAAATCATCATTTAATGATCCTTATTTCATGTGTTTACGTTTTTTATGTTTCCAAATCAATAAGGGAATTTGAAATTTCAATTTCCACTCATTTGGCTTTACGCATACTTCATTGATTATTTTACTCCATGATTATGTGTAGAATCAATATTCATTTGATTATGTCATAAATTACACTCCCCTTTATGTGGATATACTTTTGATACACATAATCACTCCATTGATAAATTATCAGGTCATCAGTATGAACTTGATAAGAGTAATTTTTACTCAATCTCGATTTATTGAGTTAAACATCCAATTCATTGGTGTTGTTTTTACAAGAATATGTGTGAATGTACTTTGATTGTTTTACATTTAATATCCAATCATATTGAGTGTATTTATATTTTTCACTCATAATTATGTCGTTGATTTATCCTTAACCTAAGGATACGGCCTTTATGAGAGATTTCATCTCAATTTACTTTCCATTGAGACTTCTTTGTTGTTATACACCAAATCACTTTTATGTGGTGTATATAATGTACTTTGAAATAGTATATCATGAATCCCTTTATTCTCATCATACAAAAACGTTTTTATTACCTCAATTATTTGTATTCAAGTGTCTCTCTTTTGGGTAGAAACTCTAACTTAAATACCATTTTTTAAATGTTTTAATGACTTATTCTTCTAAATCTTTCTCATTAATGTCCATGTTTTAAAAATGGTTTTAAGGATCAATTTATATGGACATTAATGTTTTAAAATTAAAACTCCTTTTAAAAGTATAAAATTGGTATGGGACACTTTTATTCTAAAATCTATTTTAAATGGAATGTTGACAAATAGTGTGACTTTTAAATGATTTCAAGAAAAAGGGGGTTATTTCACCCTAATTTTTTTGGTGATTATTTTCATCTATGTCAATATGCTTCATCATTCTCAATTGAGGTTAATATGATACAATAAAATATTCCATATTGTATCGAATGAGTTGTGTTTGACTGTGGATGTGCTATTTTTATACAATTCATGGTTTGTGGATAAAGTATTGACATTTCATATGCTAGTTTTAATACGAATGTTTATGTTATGTTTAAAACTTTTCATATGAGGAATTCATTGGACTTATTAAGTGACTTCCAGATCCCTCTATAGCTCCTCGATGCATCGGTAGGTCTCTTGAGACAAACTAGTGTCTTGGCTTGAGGCCTTGACAAAATCTCATTTGAAGTCTTGGCACAAGGCCTTGGCTATGTAGATATGATAGTCTTGCATTATGCATTCCATCATAATTAAAATGGTTATTAATATTCTCATGTGATTATTAGACTAGTGGAATATCCATGTGAATAACTAAATGGAATTATTTCATTTTATCCTTGGCAAATTATGCTGAAGTCAATGTTTAAAAGGATTTTGTTTTAGTTATACATTGCCTTAAATTTTTATGTTTATTTATGAATGTTTCTTCTATATTGTTATCCTTACTGAGCATCTAAGGTCACCCCTTTGAATGTTTTATATTTCCCAGGATGTGAAGAAGTATTTTATGAATGACCTGCAGGGATATTATGAGGGGATATGAAGACAATATGTGGTTATAGTTTTTCACTTATTAATGTAATTTAAACTTTATGAATATATCTAGTGGTTCCAAGGCTACTAAACTAATCAGTATTTCGACACTTGATCTTTTATATGATCATGACAATATTATGTAATAATTCACCGACTCTGGGTATCTAGGGTCAGGGCGTTACATAAAACCCCTTTAACTCTATGCCTTTACTGCATTTTTATGCACCGATTAATTTTTATAAGACTTAGTATGTCTTTTGATCTCTATATATTTCTCAATCCTCTGCCAATATTTATTATGGAAGATAATTTAAATAATTTATTAGAGAATTATTAATTAATTTTTTTTATATTTTACACAACTGATTCACTCAAAGACTTATGTTGTAAAAAAAGTCTTACAATAACATCAACAAAGTCTTACTTTCCTTCCCTTTGAAAAAATTTGGTTAAGTAAAATGTCTTATGAATAAAAAATGTCTTGACTGATTTATAATGCCTTATGAAATTGACCCAGTGACTTATGAAGTACTAGGAATATCCATTTGTCTATCTATAAGTAATAAAGTCCTTCAAAATATATAATGTCTTAGAAAAACCTGATACTTATCCATTTTTTAGAAACTCAACTAAAAAGATCTATAAATATTTAAATTGATTTGTAGAAATTTCAAATCAATGTAATTATTCCTGTAACAACCCGAGATTTTATAAGATACATTCTTCTTAATTTCATTCATATATTCTATTGTACGATACACCAATATTACCTTGCGCTATACACAACACCGTATTAGCTTGCAGTATACGCAACACTATTATTGGATCGTGTTACACACAATTTTGATAATAGTTATTCTATGAAACATTGAGTATATATATATATATTCAATGTATAAATGAAATATGGTTGGATTATGTTATACGAAACAACGAAGAATTCTTGCACTATACGCAACCTTGACTTTGCTTGCATTACACGCAATCACGACCTTCCTCGATAGCGTGTGTTGTACGCAATACCGGGTTTTACTAAACAACGGTATATTATTATAATATTGTTATGAACTAGCCGTTATGAATAGTGTTAACTAAATTTTGAATTTTATAACATTATTATTCATCTTACACATTCCTAGAACATGGTATAAGAACAAAATAAATTTTTCGGGTAAAATAAGTATTTTTTAAAAAATGCAATTTTGCCGCCTTTTGATGGCCACCCACTTTAAATCTAGTTTTTGAAATGTTTATAAGTTCAATTTGACAAAATAAAATTCTTATTTGGAATCAGGATATAAAAATTTACATTAGATAAAGTTTTGATATTTTTCTGATAACTTTCATATTTTAATGAATAGTAAAAACACGCTATATTTTAATTAAAAACAACTTTTTTCATCGTAATATCTTATGTGGTTAAATTATAATATTGAATGGTTTTAAAGTATAAATAGAATATATTTTTACCATTTAATATAATGTATGTCATTAGCATTGATTTAACTTAAATTTGTAGGTTAAATCAATTCAATCTTTTGCAATGTTTTAAAGAAAAACCCATTTTCTTTCGATAACGAGATTAATTTTAATTTAATTTCTTCATATTTTTTGTATTGAATTTGGAAAAATGGATTCCATATTTGGAATCAGTGGGTCCAAATTATGTTAATAAGCTTCTTTTTATTTTTGGGCATTGTGAATAGTAACTACGGTAAATTTTATTTACTATAGTTAAAGGTAAATCAGGTAATTAAGGGTAAATATAAGATTATAGAATTATCCTAACACTTGGAAAAATCCTATTGGATGGCTAAAAGTAGACCCATATAACCTAAGGGTCGGATTAGATTAATTTTATGGACTTTTGTCCATGAAAATAATTTAATTATTATTAAAACCAAAGAATGTGACAACATGTCACTTTCTTAAATCTTATAAGTATAATAATTTGAATTTCGTGATAAACTTCATGAAACTTCGATAATGAATAGTCTCCAGAACTCTAATACAATTATTTACATCATAGGAATTTTTTTATAATTTTTAGGGATTAAATAATTATCATTTATTATGACACAAAATGATGCAGTAATTGTCTTATTAATGAAATATTGACATAATTGATGTTATAAATGCCCAAATAAATGTAATTTGAGACATTTTATGACATACATTAATTTTATAGGTTAATATGACATTTTATTGTTGATATAAGAAACATTGCTCGAACTTATCATTCTGTTATGAATTTCATAAAAATCCTGTACCAAATAGTGTCAAAATTGACATAAATTAGTTTTTAAAACAAATATTATATTATTAATTGTTATTTAATTCCTAAAAATTTAAGATTCGTCCAAATGACTTTAATAATAATAGATATATTAATAATAAACAACTTGGGGTTCTATTGGCTTGATATAGTAAGTTTATTAACCATATTGTGTAAGAAAACAAAAAGACACGGTAAAAGTTAAATTATTTAAGTTAGAGTTAAATCTAATTGATAAGGTTAAAATAATAACCTAAACTTGTATAAATATTATTGGATGAGAGTATTTCGACCCATACCTACATTATCTTCTAAATAAGACCATTTGGAACCATTATAATCCGAATTTGACCTTAATATAAAATAATATTTTGAGATTTTCCTAAGGTGCCCCTCTCCTCCCTTATAAAAGGGCACCTCATCCCTCTCCTCCTCACACCAATTTGAGAATTCAAGCTCGGCCAACCCCTGACAAAATCTCTTCTCCACTTCCCTAGTATTATCCTAGAGGTCCTGGTCTTCTTTAAACACCATCCATAGTTCTTTAAGTGGAGGTTAAGTGAAGGCACGTCAAAAAGAGGTAATATCCGTTGCTGATATTTTTCAATTTCTTTCTTCTTCAACTTCTTCTTCTTTATTTGTTTCATGATAAAGTAATAACATCAGTATTTATTATATACTTATATGTTATTATAAATATTAAATAACTCTAATTAACCTTCTATCCATCCTACCGAAAAAGGAAATCACCGCGCGTGCGTACGTACGGAATAACGTCTCCTTGCCGTGGTGTAATCTATTTTCCGCCACCGCCTTACTTGGATGGGTATAATGGTGTAAATAATGACTATATATGACTATTAAAAAGTTATATTGATTTTGAAATAGTATACATACACTCCAATAAAATTCCACGATCATTGGAATGATATCATCGCTCGTGCGTACGTACGGAATACCGTCTCCACGATGTGATGTGATACGTTCTACGTGATCATCATTGAATAATAATTATATAAATGAATTGAATGAATAAATATGATATATAGTACATTAATACACTTCTGGAAATGATGTATCTATAACCTAATGAGATGAATAAGACTTTATTCGACAAAACACGCATAAGAACAAAAAGTTATAAACATTCGAATAACAAGTACCAATGAAATATTACTATTAAGAAGCTAAGAATATGACCATATATGAAATCATAACAATAATCATGATTCTGGAATAAGTCAATAACATTATTTAAATCATTATACAGGAGGTTCAGACACTTACGAAGCAAAACAGACCTAAGGTAAGGGAAATATCACAATCTTATTTTATCCGAGATTGTTTATACTTTGGTATTTACTGGGGTGTATTTTATCATCCAAATCCATGTTTCCTCAATATGTAATATTATTTCCATCCACATACAATTGTTTAAATCCAATTTTACCGTTTGGTGAGTTTTTAGTAAAAGATATGAAAGGAATCTTTTGTCGTTTTTCGTACGAGGTACTTTATGACTTTTCCAACAAATATACGAGAAGAATGTTTTTTTAACTTATACGGCATGAATGGATTTTTAAAAAAAAATTTCCAAGAATATTCCTTTAAAAGTTTTCAAGTTTATTTTTAATAAACTTCTTTTAGTTTAAAATTGTATGACATTTTAAGAAAGAAAAAATGTTTTTGAAGTAGAAAGGATATTTTCCTCAAGAATGGAGTTCAAGTGTTTTATCAAAATTATTTTCCATCTATGATAAAAAAGGGTTATGTTTCTATCCATATTATTACATGGATTTGATTATGTTGTGATGGAAATATTTTTATGAATTCTTTTATCTAATATGAATTGTTTTATGATGTCACGATGTTTAAAGATTCCCATTTTTATTATAAGGGTTATGCTACGATGTATGGTTTATGATTTTGTGGCACACATAAGAATGGTATCATTATGAGATTGGTGGGACCTATATCTCCCTTCAATTCATTGGGTAAAGATTTTATATCTCATGAGATAGACATGGCTGGAATGGTAGGTTATACCGGTTCAGTGAAATAGGACTGAAATGAGGAATGATCTCGGTTCTGAAAGGGACCTTGTCCACTAAGATAGTCTTGGAAATGAGTCTTGACTAACAAGAAATGATTCTCTATGATTATGTGTGTATTCCACAAAGTTTCATGTTTTAAGTTATGAGTATTTGGATTTCATTTCACTACTATGATTTATCCCATGTTATGAAATTATGCTCTCTTTTGCAGGTTATGATTTCCAATATGTTATGAATATGATGTGATTGATATTTCTTCTGTTTACCCTTACTGAGCATTTGAGCTCACCCTTTTATGTTTTCTTTTCCCCAGGATATAAAGAAAGGTTTTAGGTAAAAAAGGGAAGATCTTTATGGGAGATGTTGAAGATCTTTCACCATTATTAGAAGATTATATTTCAAGTTTCCAAAGACACTAAACTATTACAGTCCTTATGTGTGTGTTTTTGTTATGTACTAAGTATTCCGCAAAAGTAATGTAATGTCTATGTACGTCAAGATACTGGTCTCTACAAATCCAGAGAATAAGTTCCAATGGATATGAATCATTTATATATAACTTAGAATATTTTTAGTTAACAGACAATACTTTATATGAGATATTACCATTCTAACATTATCAAAAAAAATGGTAAAAGGTGAGTAAATATAAGGATTTAACATTATAACTTCTATTAAAAATTCCTTAACATAGATATTCAATTTATCATCTCAACTCACAAGGTAAAAATTTCATATTCATATTATTTATTTCAACTATAAAACATTATCCTCACATATATTTTTCAATGCTAGAACTCTCCTTTTTATTAAATTTAATTAAAATAATATTATATAAGAAATTATTTGAAAAAACATCATTAAATAATCTTTGAAAAATTAGTTGATCTCCAATCGTATCTTATGGTAGAACCTACTCAAACTTATCAAATTTACTATAATGGATTCTTCCCATGAATTCTAAATTTATTCCACGTCCTTTTCTATATGAATGATGGTAGAAACTCTTAACTAAATTCCTTTATAACTTAATCAGTAGTGTAAAAAACATACATGTTCCAATGTGTATCTATATTCCGTCTATATAGATAAAAAAGTGACACTTATCTTGTGAAATCATATTTTTACCAATAATATTGAGAAATCCATACATCTTCTACGTTTTCCATCTAAAATACATATTGACATCACAAATATATTACTTTTTTCCTATTCAACCTCATTAATAACAAATAAAGCAATGAAAAGTGGGTCCAAAATAATTTTAATCATTAAATTACTTATGTTTTTTCCACATTTTATGATTTTAATATTTACCATAATCATACGATATTTTTTCTCTTATGTCATGTTTTTATATGATGGTTTTTGATAATTACATTAATTTTTCCATTATAAGATTTTTGATTCTCAAGATATCTATTCCCACTTATATAATGTCGACACACTTATTGGGATTTATGGATCATCATTTAATTTCTATATATTTCAAGGTTATACCATGTTATAATAATATTTTGATGAGATCTATTATAATTTTATAAAGATTTAAATAAAAGAATATGTTATTATTTTATAGATGCTTTATGAACATATTAATTTCTCAATAAAACCTGACCATTAGATTTGAAGGAATGTATTATATGGTATTTAAGATAAATTTTATGTAATAATTTTTAAAATAGATGCAAGTTTTTATAGTTAGTATCTGGGAAAGGCCTTTTTAGTTTTGGGTTTTATGATAAAAAACATAATCGATGCGACACTTGAAGTAACCTAGGTTAAGAGTTTAGAAGTTATATGTTAATATTTAAACATTATTTATGATTTATTATTTTTATATTTGTAATTTTAATTTTATATGAATTATAATTTGGGTTTTATCATCCATAATTGTTTTTTATTTAGAAAATTATAATAAATAGAATAAAATTTAGAATTGTGTACTTATTATACAATCATGAAAATTAAATGTTTTATTTTATTATAAATCTATATATTTGATCATATCATGAAAGTTATCTTGAAATATTCCATCAAAGCCTTGATTCAGGGATTTACTTATTTCAATAAAAACACCAATAAATGAAATAATTGCATCTCAAGTATATTTAAATTACATAATTAAAAATTGTGTGAAGAATCTTCCCAAAAAAGCAGTTATACTCTGATTGGTATAATTTATTTATACCATAGGAATAGACTAGTGGTCCTTATATATAGATAATATATTATAAAAGGTGATGGAAATTACATTACATATGTCAAATCATTCTTATGGGATTATAGTTATTTATTCTTTGATAGTTATTAAGCCTTATTCCTAATTGAGAGGTATGTTTCTCTACATGACTTATTCTTAGAGCTTCATCCACATACAATATTGTCTTTAGAATATTACCTATTGATCTAGAATATTTTAAGAATGGTCTTTATTAACATTTAAACAAGGGTTTTATATTCCCTATTACTTCTCCACGGGGTCCCCTCTCTTATTTTTTGTGATGAAGGACGGTTCAATGAATATTTTAATTCATTATTGTCATATTAATAAGAACATCATAAATTAAAACCATTTGATTCCATATATAGATGATTTTCAGAATCTAATACTTGATTCTAAATATTTATAAAATATTTATTTTTGATCAGGATATAAATAATTCAATGTCAAAAAGGTGGATAGTTTTATTACGACCTATAGAACATGTTTTGGACCCTATGTGTTCACAATGATTCCATTAAAGCTTAATAATTATGTACTAATCCTCAGTGACATAATAACTAGATTTTTAAATTATTACACTAACATGTTTATGAGGGTCATTATATATTATTTTCCAAATTCAAGGATGAGAATTAATAACACTTCAGATTTCTAAAAAACATTGATACGGGAAAATTTATATATAAATGATAGTAAAGTGTCCTATGGATAGATATGGGAAAAAAATTTGGACTGTTATGACATGTTAAAAGATATCTGTTGATCTTTAAAAGAATAAGGTGATTGGTGAATAACACAATGAAAATATAATGATGGAGTTCCCCTTTTTCCTTATAGTTTTTACGTATTATCGATGGTTTGGGTGAAATTTATCATGATTGGCATACCCATTGACTAATAATGCTAAAAACGGAATGATTTTTAAATTTATGAAGGAATGAGAAGACAACATCAATGAGATAAATATGATTTCAATAAAAACACATGTTTTCACTCCAAGCATATGTTAAGTATAACATGTGATATACATCAATGATATGAAGAAGCGCTTATGTTGTGTAATCATGAAGAGTCACCTCAAGAAAATACCCATACACCCATGGTTTAGAACTGTGGGTATAACAAACCAATACCATTTGTAAAAGCTATACCAATGCTTCCATAAAAAATTGTGATGTTAGTTTTATGGAATAGGACTATACCAATGGTATTGGTGAATAGTTAGTATTTCCCTATTTGAGTTCCCCTTCACTGAAAGTTCTTGTAAACCAATGGTACAAGATTATACAAATTGTTTACCAAAAAAATTAGTATATTGTATTTTCATCATCAGAAAATACAATATATCATTCATCACACCACAATAAAGAAACTAAATCATAAAAAATATCATTAAAAATATATATACTAATTTTTTTTATATTTTTCCATTAATTAATTGATAATATAGAAAAACATATATATTATAAATTTATATAACAAAAACCATCCAAATGATAGTATGTGTTGTGAATATCATGAGATAACTGGATTGGATCGGTATATCCCACTAAAAAATCAATATCTAGAGAACCATTAATATCACATTCATCATTATCATGACCCTAATCAAGAATGTCCCCATAAGAATCTCCATCTTCCACATCATCATAATTATCACATTTATATAATGTGTTCCCATAACCACCACTTTTAACATTATATCCATTGACCTATTTATCATATGATGAGAGTATTGTTGAAATTTATGTATCAAAACCGTAGTAGTATCCGATGGATGTGTATGACATAAATTCATAAAACAATTCCAAAACTACTCGTGAACCTTTTTTATTCTTCAAACTATTTCATTGATAGGTTATTATCCTTATATTATTTTCCGTGAACATCATGTAAGTTAGTTCTACCAATGTTTTTTAATATTTCCAATTTTAGCCTATAGAATGTTTGGATGATACCCTTCCTTGGTTGAAAAAAGACACTCCCAGGATGCACATCAACTAATATCTGTTAGAAATGAATGTTTGGTTGAAAATATTCCTCATCATTCTCATCAATAGCCTCTAAATCATGAAATTGAAAATATTAATGATATATTTAATTATTATATGGATATTAAAATGTTAAATTCATAGAATTAATCTTAAAATATTTTCATATATCTCCTCATTTATATCACTCATATCTTTTTTCCATATACTCATGAAAAATAATTTTACTGGAGGTGGAAACCCTTAGATAGTCAAAAACACTAGATACAAATGACACTAAATATATAAAAATCAAAATTATTATATTTCTAACAAAAACTATCCCATTCTAACCAATAATTAACTAACAAAATTCCAAAAATGAACTAATTTAAAAAAAAACATTATTTATATTATCCCCACTTTATAAAGATAATAGTAAATAAAAATAAAAATAAATGAACATGTTGTAGGTCTGGTTGGTTGGATTTAATTCCATTTAGTTTTAATAATTTTTTTGTTGTGGAATGTTTTGGGTGAGTTAAATTGAGTATGATCTATTTAGGTTAATTAATCAAATTTAGATTTACATTATTTTTTGATTTATCTATAGATAATATATTGAAGTTCAATTTAGTTTGTGTCAATTTTCATATGTTTATTTTGGTCTAGTCAAGTATAGTTCATTTTTTTTGTTTATTTTGGTTTGGATTATTCTATAATTATTTTTTGTAGTCTAATTCATAACCTTTTTAGAAATATCATTTTGATACAATTAGGTGGGGTTTAATTCAGTTTTACCCTTTATGGTTTAGTTCAATTAAGTTCCATTTTGTGTTGTTCAACTTACATTGATTTATATTTTTTTAACATTTAGTTAAAATTTTGTTCAGTAAAGGTTTCATTCTATTTATTTTGGTTCAATTTAATTTCATTACAGTTAGTTTGGTTTAGGGTTTCTAGGGGTTGTTTTTTCTTATTAGTTCAATTTGGGATTTAATGTTTGATTTGTATTGGGAAAGGTACTTATTTTTGTGATTATTTATATTTAGTTTCTATATATTCCCCTTTCTTTAGTTAGAGTTTATGATTTACAAGTTTATGTTTTCATACAAAATGAATATATTTACATGTTTTTATGTTATTAATAATTAACATTATGAAAATATTAATATATTAAATATTTTACACATAATGTTTCTATATGTAAACATGTTAATATATTTTACATTTTTAAATACATATGCATAAATATTATTTAAACATAATTTAATGTGTATATTTTAATAAATATTCATACTTTTTATGAAATACATCGTGAAACATTTAATGATTACAATAAATTTTTATAAAATTTAACAATTTTCATATTAATATATCTTATATATTAATATATATATATACTTTATTAATTGGTAAAATATTAGTTTTTAGACAATTTATAATTCATATTTTGAATCTCCATTGGATTTCTACTACTAATAATAAATGGATTACATCATTTATTCTCAATGGTTTGAATGTTTCTATAAATTAATGAATTTTTATAATAGATATTTGATTCATAATCATTGTTATTATCCTTTGATTTCATATATATTTTATTGAATGATTTACCTCAACCTCATACACATCTTTTGATTCATTTTAAAAATCTACCTCATAATTTTTATAGAGAGGTTCTTCAATTTAGTATCATAGTCTCCCTAACCATTACTTATTTCCTCCTTTAACTAGACAGTATAACAATTTCCATGTTTTAATCAATCATATTACTATAAAAGTTTAACTTTTCATAGTCTATATTCATTAGTGTTATCTTTTTTTGTTTAAATAATATTTACAAAAAGTTTATTTGAATTTCATGAATAGTTTACATTTAGTCAATAAATGTAAAAAAATTATATACTATAAAAAGATTATAGAATGAAAATAGTTTCTAAAATATAAATTATTATAATTTAAATTTTATAGAATATCATGACTTTATTTTATTCCTTTTACTTTTAGTAAGTTAATTCATATTATATTTTTTTAATTTATTTCAGTTAAACTATTTCTCATTTCATTAGGTATTTTTGAATTTAAATCGATTTTATTTGATAGAATTAACTATATATCAGTGGAGATGGAATCATTTTATTTTATTTATCAAATTAAAGATAGGTTGGATTATTTTATTTATATTTGGATCAAATAATATATATTTTTTTTATTTGGGATGAGTTATATATGATTTAATTTTCATGGGTCAATTCTATCTTAGTACAGCTGTTTCATTCCAGTTTTCTGTGTTTTTTCTTTTTACATTTACTTGATTAAAATTAACATTTGATATATTCATGTCGACTCATTTCAAGAATGGTGTATTTGATTTTGTTTGGTTCATTTCTATTGGTACCAATCTAAAATCAGTTTTATATTAACATTCTTTTTTTCTCTCGTGTTTCGATATAGTACTTCACCCCAATGTTTGGATGTACTTTGTATGAAATTTTTTTGTTTCATTATGTAGATTCCTAAAAAAAAATTTAAAAATTAGAAATCAATTTAAACATACAAATCATAAAAAAATTCAACAAAAAAGTATTAAATTTTATTAATACATAAAACACATTACTCCTCCAATAATAAATCATTACATGGTACTATGTTATTAAAAAATCATTGAGGGTAGGTATATCCACTAACATCTATCAATATATAAATGCCCAACCATAATATAACTCCCACATAAATTCCTTATAGGGGTCTTCTAATTCCATAATTCGTGTAACCCTTTCTAGTAAACCATAGATAAAATTATAGTGAACCTACATCCAAATTATTAATTCATATAAATACAATAACAATATATAATTTAAGGTCATAAAATTTCTTATCAATATCAGAACCCATGTATTATAATTGGTTTTACCTCTAATTTGATTACAATACATTGATTTCATGAGAATTATGTCAATATATTTGGAATGTGTTTTCATAAGACTCAAAAATTCTCTCACATATTTACCAAAAAATTGATTTTATTCATTATACTTGACTATTAACTATGTTTAAAGGTTCCATACATCATGTGTGTGAGTAATCCAACACATCACAATAGTAGAAGATTGTGCTGTGAAATAATAAAATAAAAATATTGAATTAATTAATGTTACATTGAAAATAATTAATTGTTAAAAAAATTATTGGCGTTGTATACATATAATTGGATAATGTTTATAAATGTGATTTGATGGAAACATAGGCTGTGAATGATATGTAACTTTTGTAGTGTGATTGGGTTCTAATGTAGGATTGTGATGATAAATTTGGTTGGGATGATTAGAATGCATTGGTGAAGAAGTTGAAGGAACATAAACCAAAAATCTCAGAGTGAATAGAGATGAAATAAATATAGGAATAATAGAAGTCAATGTAGAAGGGTAATATAGATGAGGAGTATAATCCATTATCAAGTAAGGAAATGGTTGATGGTATGTCTACCCCAAAAATAATTATGGTGACAAAAAAGGTGATCGGAATACCCCCAATTCCTATATAAAAACTATATAAGATATATATTTTCAAGGGATTTGGAGTGATTGAGTTTGAGGATTACTGCAAGTGGATCAAGATCCCCCCATGAAATATCAGGTTGGTAAACAATGTTACTAGTCTTATTGAAGAATATTTTTATCATTGAGGGTTGTTCTTGATTATAATTAAAAAATGATAAATGTGTTGAAATTATATGATATATAGTTGATAAATAAATTTTAAATACTATTCTCAGAATGAGATCTCAAGGAGGAATTCCTTACTCAATCATGAAACAATCACTTTTAGACATTCACTTCTTGAGTATTTATTCAACATATGTAAAATCATGTATTGGAAATAAATATCCAATTAATCAGATGTTACACCCCAGGTAAATAAATAATACGATATTTTCACATTTATCCATATTTGTGAATAAAATATTTATATTACATTAAAGGGGACGCTATGCTCGATGGCTTACCCAATACGCAACAACGAGTTTCTTGGGAATCTTACATTGCACTGTAATAATAAAATAATATTATATTAAATGGTAGTTAACGCCTATCTGTTTTAATGGTGGTAATGAACAGAACGAACTACAAAATTATTATATATGTTTGTAAAATATTTTTACTTTTTACAATAAATGTTAGAGGATTAAAAATGAGAATAAATCCACTTTTAAGCATAAACATTCTCATATTCTTTAAAAGGTCGATTAACCGCCTTTTGATGGCGAACCTCTTTTAAATCCACTTTTAGAAAATTTTATGTGTTATATTTGACAAAATAAAATTCTTCTTTAGAATCAGGACATCAAAATTTACTTTGTGTAAAATTTGGTATTTTTCTGATAAAGTTCTTTTTTTAATGAATAGTGAAAAATGTTGTATTTTAATTCAAAACCACTTTTTAATATAATATATTTATATGATTAGATTATATTTTGAATTGTTTTTAATGTGAAATTAGAATATATTTTTACCATTTAATACAATAGTGGTCGTTGGAATTAATTTCTTCTTGAAATTGGACATAAACTAGTGTAAATATTTTGATACTTATTATTTCATAAAAACACGCTATTTGCTCTGACAGTGGGAATTAATTATTAAATTAATTAATTAAAATTAAATGTTTTGAATTTTTTAAAATAGACATCATTTTTGAATTCGAAATATCAAATATAGCTTAGGTTGAGTTTTTGGTATTTTTCTGGAAAACATCAATTTTTGATGAATAGCGAAACCACTAAGTAGTAGTTAAAAAAACTGATTTTTCGTTTAAATGAAACTTTACCACATCAATGATTTGATTTTCAAAAATCCAACCTACATGTTTGTCATTAGGAAGTAAAATGTGGTTCAACGAGATTAAAATAATTTTTTGGTGAATAATAACTTTTAAGTTTTAATCGCGATTAGAGGTAATTAGTGTAGTTTAAGCTAAAAATAATGTTTTAATAATATGAAATGACCATGAAACATGTCCTACTTTTATTGGATGAGTCATGGCTGACCAAGACAATCCATGGGTCAACTTGGGGACCGCATGGAGCCAATTTGGTAGGAAAATGACATTAATACCTTTTTATTCAATGTTAAAATTAAAATGTCACTTACATGTGTTGTTTTACTAAAAAAAATTACATGGGTTATATAAGTCATATATTTTACTATAAATATTCATTAGAAAGATAAAAAGATTTCCTATATCATGATATTTTGTTTATAATTTTTAGACATTATATAAATTAAGTTGTTTATGACACCGTGATGATGTAGTGATTACCACATAAATGAACGATTTAAAAAAATGAACATATAATGTAATATCTAAGACCCACACTTGTCAAAAACCTATTTTATGGGTGTATTGCGAAACCTTATCACCATATACTAGAAATATATCCTTTTGGGACCTTTTAAATCCGAAAATCATTTTATAATAAAGTAAAATTTTATAACATTCCAAGAGTGGCCCTCCTCTCCTCTTATAAAAGGCCCCCACCTCTACCATCTTACACACACCTATCAAGCCTTTGTCTCGGCCAAACCCTGCCCATTTCATCTCTCCAAATCCCTCTCTTCATCATTGAAGCCTCACATTGGGCAGAATCCTTTCCAGGGAAGCCTTTGAGCTCAAATCAAAAAGAGTTACCCGATTTAAAGGTAATGTCTTCCCTTGTGTTCTTTTGTTTTATTTTTCTTCTACAAAACCCTACACTCTTTTTAGTACTTTTTTTGTAATGAAACCAGTATCTTAAATGTACTCGGATTTTTTTATAATAAGGATTCTAGCTACACTTTCACACATCTCCATCTAATGGTTAAAAAACATACTGTTTCTGTGGATGGAGAATTACAGCCTCACGAAACGATGATTGTTCAATATTATTTTAACACCTTCAAAGGTGGCCATTAAGATGTCCCTATATTTATATGTGATATATAATATTTTTTTGTTTTCCTTAAGCTTCTGTGTTTTTCATTTATGGCATACCTTTATGGTTTCCATTACTGGTAAACGCGATATCTTCATTTTAGGAAGTGCGGACTACCGCCCCCTCAAAGTGATTTGATTCGTTGATGCCATATGTGGGACGTTTAAATGATATAATTAATGGTATTACATATTATATCCTACTAGAATTATAATATAACTTTATACAATTATTATTTAATTCCATTGAATACAAAAAAAAGAAATGAAAGTAGCGTTAATGCGTACGTACGACTTACCATCTCGATTAACGGTACATTTAATTTATTATCTCCAAATGTTATGTACTATTATAAGTACATATATATAATGGATATATACGTAATATATTACATATAAATGATGGATATCATTCTGTAATTATAATATATATATATCATTTTGTTTTAATTCCATTAATATGACAAAAATATGAAAGTAGCGTTCATTCGTACGTACGGCCTACCGTCTCCATGAACGGTGCTTTTAATTTTTTATCTCTAAATTCTATGGAATAGTATAAAATGAATATATACTAGATATCTATGATATTTAAAACATCAATACTATTCTGTATATGATTTACCTATAACTACATGGAATATTCTTTTCCAACAAGTTCTATTTTTACTCATGTACCGAACATCGACAAAAACATCTGATATGAACTCACTTTATTAACCAATTATTATAACCTTATAATATGTGATATTAACAGAGTAATAATCATTAAAGTAGTTCTTTAAGAAATAATAAATTGACCAAATTTTATTATTCAGGAGATTAAAGAACGATCGAGTCATGTCTGACACGAGGTAAGGTATCCTACCCCTCTCCTACTTTTTAAGTACACTGTTATAAGCTCATTTTTCTTATGATTGGGATGTTCTTTTATATTAATCCTACTGTACGTTTTATGTTCATATGATGAGAAACCATATTCTCTCTCGTCAATCAATGTTGGAAGTTTTTAGTGGCGCCGTTAGGCTGCCGAATTTTCATAACAAATCTAACCTCTCTCTTCCTTTTTAAGTACTCTCCTTTATGTCAATTCTTTTATGCAACACTTTGTTATGTTGGGGGATTTTATTTTATATTCCTCTTGCTGTAAATTATAATTAAATATGATGAGAGACCCTATTTTATATCATCAATCCATTTTTGGATGTTTTAAGAGGCGCTGTTAGGTGGCTGAGTTTTCGTAAGGGATTTTTCATCTCACTTTTATTCACGTGCGATTTATGCTACATTTTCCACCATTTCCTTTGATTTGTGTATGTACTGCCCATTATTAAACTCTTTGTGTAATATAAGTTCATTTATGGGTATTTACATATTCATTTTATGACCCTTCTTCAATGGGGTTTACCTTTCGAAAGTTACCCAAGTCGGTAAGGGAACCATTCATCCTCCTATTTTTAAAAGACTTCTTTTGTTATGCCTTTTAATTAACATAATATTATGTTGGGATTTATTCTTATATACCCTTATTGATGTAAATTTTATGTCCAAGTGATGAGATACTCCTTTTATCTCTCATCGACTCATTTTCGGAATTTTGATGTGACCTCGTTAGGCTGTCGAATTTTTGCAAGGGAACTTCTTAACCCAATTTTGATTATTTGGGACCGACTTATACTCCTTGAATATGTCGTTCAATGAATATGTGTGAATAACCTCTGATTGTTTTAAACTTAATATCCACATATATTTGGTGTATTCATTTGTCACACATAATTATGTAATTGATTTATCCTTAATCTAAGGATACCGTTTTGGTATGGGACTTCGTCTCAATCTCCTTTCATCGAGGAATATTTTGTTTTATAGATAAAATTCATTTATACGGTGTATAAACCCCTTTGACTTTTATGTTTATCCAAAAGGATTCTTTTTAATAAAAAGCATTTTACAAAACGACAAAAGAGAATTTTTTTGTCGTACATGTGCGGTGACAACAACTTCTCCGCCCCCGTGACCATTATTTGAGTTTTGGTTTCCTCTACAATCCATAACATTTTTTTAAATGAAAAATAAATACCATGTTTTACTTTTATTTCATTTTGGTATTGAAAATGGTTTTCATAATGTTTTTATATCAATGTGTTGTATTGATATCTTGTGATTGAAAAGTGGAAATGTTATGTTTCCTTTATGCATGTTTTATGTGATACGATTATGTTATGGTTCTTGGGAATTATAATGAAGATGGGTGGTTCAATGATAAATTAAGGGCGGGTGAGCCCGTTATAGCTCTCCAATGCATTGGGTAACACAAAGGGGTTAAACGTTATGGTTTCTCCGAAGTGATTTAGGGAATATACTGTGATGGGTATTCCAAATGTAACCAAGAGGGTTACTCCCTACGTAAGAATGATATGAATGCCTCAAGTTACCTTTATGCCTTATGATTTCTATGTTTTATTCATGATTTGATGAGGTATATTAAAGTTCTTATGTTTTATGAGTAATGTATAATTTTATTGATTCTTATGTATACATGTACTCATGTTTCCTTTCCATATTTTTATATCCCTTACTGAGCTTTTTATGCTCATCCCATGTTTTTGAAATGTTTTTCAAAGGTCAAGGGAATAGTGAATGACATGATGATAGTTTCAAGGATATGTCTAGAAAGAATCCATGTTTTATTTTAAATATGTTTCTGTTGATGGAAAAACGAATTCTATCTTTTATGTAACCACTTTATTTAAATGTGGAATGTAATTCATGATTTATGATCTATTTCTCTAAAACACTAAACCTGAAAAGATCCTCAATGTGAATTATTCATTTAATTCAATATTCAGTAAGGTTTAAGTCTGTGGCCTTATAGTTGGTATCAAGGGTCGGTTTAGATAACTTTATAGGTTAGGGTATTCTATAGGCATAAGTGACATTACCATAATGGTTAGGATTTCAGAAAGAGTCATAGTTTTAGATAATGTGAAGAAGTAATTATATATTAGTGTTTATATTCATCATTAGTACATGATGGTTTTGTTGATATACTCACACTGACATTTCTGTTTTTAGTGAATGGATGGATCGAGCAGGCACCAAAGTGACAATAGTTTTGAAGGAAACTGTGATGGTTCTCTGATTAAGAGACTGGATGGAATTCGAGATTCAATGAGGAAACTCGTGGTTGTTCTAAACCAACTATCAAGGAGTCATGATCAACCACGCATACCTTGGTATGTTCTGTAATACATCGTGTATGAGACGACCAATTGATGTGGAAGTTCAGGTAATAATTATAAAGGTAACCATTAGGGTTTATATGATCCTTACTTTTGAGGTAATTATGGGTTATTATATATTCTGATGGAAAATGAAAGGCATAAGGTAAAATAGAAATTAAAATATATTATGATTATTTTTGAGGATTTTATCTCGTTTTGGGGAATTTTTTAAGAATTATATAGTTTTGGAAAAAGGACAGCACGCAGGCATTGTGAAAACCCGACGCGTCGGACAAAGCTGCGGGAATCGAACCCACAACCAAAGTGCGACTAGTATTTATCGCCAACCACTGGACTACATGAATTCCCTGGTTAGTTTGACTAATTCGTTTTAGTTAGATGATTTTAGGAATCAAGAGTATGTTTATTTTGGGTTATCTATGGAAATGATTAACCTATCATGGAGGATATGTTATTAGGTTAATTACTTTTCAATATGAGAATTTAAGAGCAACTGATGTTATTTGGAGATAAAAGTTAATTTGTACCTTTGAAAACTCTGTGATTAAGTCCTTCAAATATTTGGGTTTCAATCATAATTTGGATTACTTTGAATAATTTTATGGACAATTGTTTATCGAATGGTCTTCGTTGAACTTTGGGTTTTTTTAGAAACATTTTGGAGATTAAGAATGGATTTTCTTTTTATAAAGGATTATATTTTTGTCGATTATCCAATCTCATACAAACAATTTTGGTTTTGGATTTTGTCTAAAGACATTGGAAATATATAGTTCTCTTTTGTGGATTAGGTGATTCTCAAGAAGTTGATTATAGTACTCTTAATGTGAACAAGTCTTCCTAAATACTCGTCTTTTGGAGAAAGTATGAGTTTGATTAAGGAATCTAGTAAAAGTTGAAAGTCTACGTGACAAGTAAGTATGTTTCATTATGATTTAGTTAAACGAAAAAAATAAATTCCTCAATGATGAGTAACTTTAAATAAAAATGTTGTCTGTTAACTTTTCTTACTGGGGAATCGAATACCATTTAACCCATCACAAGTTTGTGATTTTCTTATGGTTAACTTTCTCTTAGACGTGTTTACTATCACTCTCCATCAGAACTTGACCCTTTATTTTTTCCTCCATGTCTATATTTTCATTATTGGAATCCTATTATGGGTTAACTCGGGTGAACATTGTACTTCTATTTCATTATTTTAAAGTGATTGTTTCACTGACTCTTGTTCAGATGTGGGATTTTCAAGAAGTTTCCATGCCCAATTTTAAAATTGTGAGAACACAATTCCCAAAAGGGGGGAAGGATGTAACACCCCAGGTAAATAAAGAATATGACAATTTCACATTTATCCATATTTGTGAATAAAATATTAATATTACTTTAAAGGGGACGCTATGTTCGATGGCGTACCCAATATGCAACAACGAGTTTCTTGGGAATCATACGTTGCACTCTAATAATAATATTATATTATATTAAATGGTAGTTAACACCTAGCTGTTGTAATGTCGGGAATGAACAGAACTAACTACAAAATTATTATATATGTTTGTCAAATATTTATACTTTTTACAATAAATGTTAGAGGATTAAAAATGCGAATGAATCCAATTTTAAGCATAAACATTCTAATATTCTTTAAAAGGACGATTAAACGCCTTTTGATGGAAAACCTCTTTTAAATCCACATTTTGAAAATTTTATGTGTTATATTTGAAAAAATAAATATCTTCTTTAGAATCGGGATATCAAAATTTACTTTGTGTAAAATTTTGGTATTTTTCCGATAAAGTTCATTTTTTAATGAATAGTGAGAAATGTTGTATTTTAATTCAAAACCTCTTTTTAATATAATTTATTTATATGATTAGATTATCTTTTTAATTGGTTTCAAAGTGAAATTAGAATATAATTTCAATATTTAATCCAATACTGGTCGTTGGAATTAATTTCATCTGGAAATTGGACTTAAACTAGTGTCAATATTTTGAAACTTATTATTTCATAAAAACACGCTATTTTCTCTGACAGTGGGAATTAAATATTAAATTAATTAATGTAACTTATATGTTTTGAATTTTGTAAAATAGACATCATTTTTGAATTCGAAATAACAAATATTTCTTGGGGTGAATTTTTGGTATTTTTCCGGAAAACTTCAATTTTTGATGAATAGTGAAACCACTAAGTTGTTGTTAAAAAAACAGATTCTTTGTTTAAATGAAACTTTACCACTTTTGTGATTTGATTTTTAAAAATCCGACATACATGGTTGTCATTAGGAAGTAATATGTGGTTCAACGAGATTAAAATAATTTTTTTGGTGAATAGTAACTTTTAATTTTTAATTGCGATTAGAGGTAATTAGTGTAGTTTAAGGTAAAAATAATGTTTTAATAATATGAAATGACCATGACACATGTCCTAACCTTATTTTATGAGTCTCGGCAGACCAAGAAAATCCATGGGTCAACTTGGGGACCCCATGGATCCACTTTGGTAGGAAAACGACATTAATTCCTTTTCATTTAAAGTTAAAATTAAAATGTCACAAACATGTGTTGTTTAACTAAAAATTATTTTACATGGGGTTATATAAGTCATATATTTGACTATAAATATTCATTAGAAAAATAAAAATATTTCCTAAATCATGATAATTTTGTTATAATTTTTAGATATTATATAAATTAATTCATTTATGACACCGTGATGGTGCAGTGATTACCTCATAAATGAACGATTTAAATAAAATGAAACAATAATGTAATATATAAGACCTACATGTGTCACAAACCTATTTTATTGGTGAATTTAGAAACCTTATCACCTTATCCTAGAAATATATCATTTTGGGACCTTTTAAAGCCGAAAATCATTTTATAATAAAGTAATATTTTATAACATTCCAAGAGTGCCCCTCCTCTCCTCTTATAAAAGGCCCCAACCTCTACCACCTTACACACACCTCTGAAGCCTTTGGCTCGGCCAAACCCTGCCCATTTCATCTCTCCACATCACTCTCGTCATCATTGAAGCCTCACTTTGGGACTAAACCTTCACAAGGATGCTTTTGAGCTCAAATCAAAGAGAGTTACCCGATTTAAAGGTAATGTCTTCCCTTGTGTTCTTTTGTTTTATTTTTCTTCTCCAAACCCCTACACTCTTTTTATTACTTTTTTTGTAATCACACCAGTATCTCAAATATACTTGGATGTTTTCATAAGAAGTATTCCAGCTACACTTTCCCTCACCTCCGTCTAATGGTTAAAAAACATACTATTTCTGTGGATGGCGAATTACTGCCTCACGAAACGATGATTGTTTAATATTATATTAACACCTTCAAAGGTGGCCATTATAATGTCACTATATTTATATGTGATATATAATATGTTTATGTTTTCCTTAAGCTTCTGTATTTTCATTTATGGCATACCTTTATTGTTTCCATTATGGGTAAACACGATATCTTCATTTTAGGATGTGCGGACTACCGCCCCCTCAAAGTGATTTGATTCGTTAATGCCATATGTGAGATGTATAAAGGATGGAATTAATGGTATTACATATAATATCATAATTTAATTATAATAAACCTTTATATCATTACTATTTAATTCCATTGAATACAAAAAAAAAAGAAATGATTGTAGCGTTCATGCATACGTACGACTTACCGTCTCCATGAACGGTACATTTAATTTCTTATCTCCAAATGTTATGTACTATTATAAGTACATATATATAATGGATATATATGTAATATGTTTCATCTAAATGATTTATTTCATTTTTCAATTATCATATATATATATATCTCTCTCATTTTGGTTTAATTCCATTAATATGACAAAAAAAATGAAAGTAGCGTTCATGCGTACATACGGCCTACCGTCTCCATGAACGGTGCTTTTAATTTTTTATCTCCAAATGAAATGGAATAGTATAAAATGAATATATACTGGATATATATGATATTTAAAACATCAATACTATTCTAGATATGGTTTACCTCTTACTACATGGAATATTCTTTTCCAACAAGTTCGATTTTTTACTATTGTACCGAACATCGTCAAAAATGTCTGATATGAACTCACTTTATTAACCAATTATTATAACCATATAATATTCAACATTAACTTAATAATAATATTTAAAGTAGGTCCTTAAGAAATTATTAATTTACCAAATTTTATTACCCAGGATATTAAAGAACGATCGAGTCATGTCAGAAACGAGGTAAGGGATCCTACCCCTCTCTTTCTTTTTAAGTACACTGTTTTAAGCTCATCATTCGTATGATTGGGATGTTCTTTTATATTAATCCTACTTTATGTTTTATTTTCATATGATGAGAAACACTATTTTCTGTCATCAATCCATTTTGGATTTTTTGAGTGGCGTCGTTAGGCTGCCGATTTTTCGTAAGAGATCTAACCTCTCTCTTTATTTTTATGTACTCTCCTTTATGTCACTTCTTTTAAGCTTATATTTGTTATGTTGGGGGATGTTATTTTATATTAATCTTGATGTAAATTTTATTTATATATGATGAGAGACCCTATTTTATCTCATCAATCCAATTTTGGATGTTTTAAGTGGCGCCGTTAGGCTGCTGAGTTTTCGTAAGGGATTTTTCATCTCAATTTTATTCCAGTGAGATTTATGCTAAATTTTCTACAATTTCCTTTTAGTTGTGTATTTACTTCCCATTATTAAACTCTTTTTGTAATATAATTTCATTTATTGGTATTTACATATTAATTGAATGGCCCTTCTTCAATGGGTTGTATGTTTCAAAAGTTACCCAAGTCGGTAAGGGAACCTTTCACCCTCCTCTTTGTAAATGACTTCTTTTGTTATGTCTTTTAATTAACATACTATAATATTGGTATTTGTTCTTATATACCCTTATTGATTTAAATTTTATGTACAAGTGATGAGATACCCTTTTTATCTCTCATCGACTCGTTTTCGGAATTTTTAAGTGACACTGTTAGGTTGTAGAATTTTTGCAAGGGAACTTCTTAACCCAATTTTGATTTATTGGGATAAACATTTACTCCATGAATATGTCGTTCTATGAATATGTGTGAATAACCTATGATTGTTTTACACTTAATATCCACATATATTTGGTTTATTTGTTTTTCACACATAATTATGTAATTGATTTATCCTTAATCCAAGGATACCGTCTTTGTATGGGACTTCATCTCAATCTCCTTTCATTGAGGAATATTTTGTTCTATACACAACCTTCTTTTATAGAGTGTATAAACCCCTTTGACTTTTATATTTATCCAAAAGAATCATTTTTATACAAATCTTTTTACTAAACGACAAAACGGAATTTTTTTGTCGTACGTATGCAGCGACAATGACTTCTCCGCCGCCGTGACCATTATTTGAGTTTCAGCTTCCTCTACAAGCCATAACTTTTTTTAAAATGAAAAAATAAATACCAGGGTTTACTTTTCTTTTATTTTGGAAATTAAAATGGTTTTCATAATATTTTTATATCAATGTGTTTTATTGATATATTGTGATTGAAAAGTGAAAATGTTATGTTTCCTTTATGCATGTTTTATGTGATATAATTATGTTATGGTTCATGGGCATTATAATGAAGATGGGTGGTTTCATGATTAACTAAGGGCGGGTGATCCCATTATAGCTCTCTAATGCATTGGGTAACGCAAAGGGGTTAAACGTTAAGGTTTCTCCAAAGAGATTTGGGGAATATACTATGATGGGTATTCCAAACGTAACCAAGAGGGTTACTCCCTACGTAAGAATGATATGAATGTCTCAAGTTACCTTTATGCCTTATGATTTCTATGTTTTATTCATGATTATATGAGGTATATTAAAAGTGATTTTGTTTTATGAGTAGGGTATGATTTCATTGATTCTTACGTATACATGTACAGATGTTTCCTTTCCGTATTTTTATATCCCTTACTGAGATTTTTATGCTCATCCCAAGCTTTGGAAATGTTTTTCATAGGTCAAGGGAAAGGTGAATGATATGCTGATAGTGTCAAGGAAGTTTAAAGAAAGAATCCATGTTTCATTTTAAATATGTTTCCGTTTATGGAAAAACGAATTCTATCTTTTATGTAACCACTTTGTTTAAATGTGGAATGTAATTCACGATTTATGATCTAATTCTCTAAAACTCTAAACCTGAAAAGATCCTCAATGAAAATTATTAATTTAATTCAATATTAAGTAAGTTTTAAGGTTGATGACTTATAGTTGGTATCAAAGGTCAGTTTAGATAAATTTAGAGGTTAGGGTATTCTATATGCATAAGTGACATTACCATAATGGTTAGGATTTCAGAAAGAGTCCTAGTTTTAGATAAAGTGAAGGAGTAAGTATATCTTAGTGTTAATCTTCCACATTAGTACATGATGGTTTTGTTGATATAATCAGACTGACATTTCTGATTTTAGTGAATTGATGGATCTAGTAGGCACCAATGTGACAATAGGTTTGAAGGAAACTGTGATGGTTCTCTGATTAAGAGACTCGATGAAATGGGGGATTCAATGAGGAATCTCGTGGTTTTTCTAAACCAACTATCAATGAGTCATGATCAACCACTTGAACATTGGTATGTTCTGTAATGCATCATGTACGAGTTGACCAATTGATGTGGAAGTTCAGGTAATAATTATAAAGGTAACCATTAGTGTTTATATGATCCTTACTTTTGAGGTAATTATGGGTTATTTTGTATTATGATGGAAAATGAAAGGAATGAGATAAAATTGAAATTAATATATGTTATGATTATTTTTGAAGATTTTATCTCATTTTGGGGAATGTATTATGAATTATGTAGTTTCGGAAAAAGGACAACATGCAGACCGTGTGACAACCCGTCGCGTCGGACAAATCTACGGGAATCGAACCCACAACCAAAGTGCGACAGGTATTTATCGCCTACCACTGGACTACGTGAGGTCCCTGGTTAGTTTGACTATTTATTTTTAGTTATATGATTTTAGGAATCAAGATTAAGTTTATTTTGGGTTATCTATGGAAATTATTAACCTATAATGGAGGATATGTGATTAGGTTAATTACTTTTCAATATGAGAATTTAAGAGCAACTGATGTTATTTGGTGATAAAAGATAATTTGTACCTTGGAAGACAATGTGATTAAATCCTTCAAATATTTGGGTTTCAATCTTAGTTTGGATTACATTGAAGAATTTTATGGACAATTGTTTATCGAATGGTCTTCGTTGAACTTTGGGTTTTTTTGGTCAAATTTTGGAGATTATGAATAGATTTTCTTTTTATAAAGGATTATATTTTTGTGGATTATCTTATCTCATACTAACAATTTTGGTTTTGGATTTTTTCTAAAGATATGAGAAATATATAGTTCTCTTTTTTGGATTAGGTGATTCTCAAGAAGTTGATTATAGTACTCTTAATGCGAACAAGTCTTCCTAAATACTCCTCTTTTGGAGAAAATATGAGTTTGATTAAGGAATCTAGTAAAATTTGAAAGTCTATGTGACATGTAAGTATGTTTCATTAGGATTTATTTAAGCTAAAAAAATAAATTCCTCAATGAAGAGTATCTTAAAAGAAAAATGTTTTCTGTTAACTTTTCCTACTGGGGAATCGAATACCATTTAACCCATCACATGTTTGTGATTTTCTTATGGTTAACTTTCTCCTAGACAAGTTTCCTATCACTCTCCATCAGAACATGACCCTTTGTTTTTTCCTCCATGTCCATATTTTTATACTTGGAATCCTATTATGGGTTATCTCGGGTGACCTTTGTACTTCTGTTTCTTTATATTAAAGTGATTGTTTTACTAACTCTTGTTCCGATGTGGGATTTTCAATGAAGTTTCCAAGCCCAATTTTAAAATTGTGAGGACGCAATTCCCAAAAGGGGGGAAGGATGTAAATCCCCGGGTAAATAAAGAATATTACATTTTCACATTTATCCATATTTGTGAATAATATATTAATATTACGTTAAAGGGGATGCTATGCTCGATGGCGTACCCAATACACAACAACGAGTTTCTTGGGAATCTTACATTGCAATCTAATAATAAAATAATATTATATTAAATGGTAGTTAACGCCTAGCTGTTGTAATGGAGGATATGAACATAACTAACTACAAAATGATTATATATGTTTGTCAAATATTTTTACTTTTTACAATAAATGTTAGAGGATTAAAAATGCGAATGAATCCAATTTTAAGCGTAAACTGTCTAGTATTCTTTCAAAGGTCGATTAACCGCCTTTTGATGGCGAACCTCTTTTAAATCCACTTTTTGACAATTTTATGTGTTATATTTGACAAAATAAAATTCTTCTTTAGAATAGGGACATCAAAATTTACTTTGTGTAAACTTTTGGTATTTTTCCGATAAAGTTCATTTTTTAATGAATAGAGAAAAATGTTGTATTTTAATTCAAAACATATATTTAATATAATTTATTTATTTGATTAGATTATCTTTTAAATTTGTTTTAAAGTGAAATTAAGATTTAGTTTTACCATTTAATCCAATAGTGGTCATTGAAATTAATTTAATCTTGAATTTGGACTTAAACTAGTGTCAATCTTTTGATACTTATTATTTCATAAAAACACGCTATTTGCTCTGATAGCGGGAATTAATTATTAAATTAATTAATGTAACTTATATTTTTTGAATTTTATAAAATAGACATCATTTTTGATTTCGTAATATCAAATATATCTTAGAGTGAATTTTTGGTATTTTTCATGAAAACTTCAATTTTTGATGAATAGTGAAACCACTAAGTGGTAGTTAAAAAAACTGATTTTTCATTTAAATGAAACTTTACCACTTCTGTGATTTGATTTTCAAAAATCCTACATACATGGTTTTCATTATTAACTAAAATGTGGTTCAATGAGAATAAAATAATTTCATGGTGAATAGTAACTTTTATGTTTTAATCGCGATTAAAGGTAATTAGTGTAGTTTAAGGTAAAAATAATGTCTTAATAATATGAAATTACCATGACATATGTCCTAACCTTATTGGATGAGTCATTTCCGACCAAGAAAATCCATGGGTAAACTTTGGGACCCCATGGAGCCACTTTGGTAGGAAAATGACATTAATACCTTTTTATTTAAAGTTAAAATTAACATGTCACAAACATGTATTGTTTTACTAAAAAAATTATTACATGGGTTTATATAAGTCATATATTTGACTATAAATATTCATTATAAATCTAAAAATATTTCCTACATCATGATATTTTGTTTTTAATTTTTAGACATTATATAAATTAATTTATTTATGACACCGTGATGATGCAGTGATTACCTCATAAATGAACGATTTAAATAAATTGAAAATATAATGTGATATCTAAGACCTACACTTGTCACAATCCTATTGGATGGGTGGATTTCGAAACATTATCACCTTATCCTAGAAATATATCCTTTTGGGACCTTTTAAATCCAAAAATCATTTTATAGTAATGTAATATTTTATAACATTCCAAGAGTGCCCCTCCTCTCCTCTTATAAAAGTCCCCCACCTCTACCACCATACACACACCTATCAGGACTTTGGCTCTTCCAACCCCTTCCCATTTCATCTCTCCACATCACTCTATTCATCAGTGAAGCCTCACTTTGGGAAGAATCGTTTCCATGGAAGCCTTTGAGCTCCAATCAAAGAGAGTTATCAGATTTAAAGGTAATGGCTTCCCTTGTGTTCTTTTGTTTTATTTTTCTTCTCCAAACCCCTACAATCTTTTTATTACATTTTTTGTAACAAAAATAGTATCTTAAATACACTAGTATGTTTTTATAAGAAGGATTCAAACTACACTTTCACACACCTCCGTCTAATGGTTAATGAATATACTGTTTCTGTGGATGGCGAATTACTGCCTCACGAAACGATGATTATTCAATATTATTTTAACACCTTCAAAGGTGGAAATTAAGATGTCAGTATATTTAAATATGATATATAATATGTTTTTGTTTTCCTTAAGCTTCTGTATTTTTCATTTATGGCATACTATTATGGTTTCCATTATGGGTAAACACGATATCTTCATTTTAGGATGTGCGGACTACCGCCCCTCAAAGTGATTTGATTCTTTAATGCCATATGTGAGATGTATAAAGGATAGAATTAATGGTATTACATATGATATAATACTGGAATTATAATATACCTTTATATCATTATTATTTAATTCCATTGAATATCGAAAAAAATGAAATGAAAGTAGCGTTCATGCGTACGTACGACTTACCGTCTCCATGAATGGTACATTTCATTTCTTATCTCCAAATGTTATGTACTATTATAAGTACATATATATAATGGATATATATGTAATATATTACTTCTAAATGATGTATATCATTCTGCAATTATCATATATATATATCTCTCATTTTGTTTTAATTCCATTAATATGACAAAAAAAAGAAAGTAGTGTTCATGCGTACGTACGGCCTACCGTCTCCATGAACGGTGATTTTAATTTTTTATCTCCAAATGCTATGGAATATTATAAAATTAATATATACTGGATATATACAATATTTAAAACATCAATACTCTTCTGGATATGATGTGCCTATAACTACATTGAATATTCATTTCCAACAAGTTCGATTTTTACTCATGTACCGAACATTGACAAAAACGTCTCATATAAACTCAATTTATTAACCAATTATTATAACCTTATAATATGTGATATTAACTGACAAATAATAATTAATGTAGGTCCTTATGAAATTATAAATTGACCAAATTTTATTATTTAGTAGATTAAAGAACGATCGAGTCATGTCGGATATGAGGTAAGGGATCCTACCACTCTCTTCTTAAGTAAACTATTTTAAGCTCGTCTTTCTTATGATTGGGATGTTATTTTATATTACTCCTAATGTAAATTTTATGTTCATATTATTAGAGACACTATTTTCACTAATCAATCCATTTTGGATGTTTTGTGTGGCGCCGTTAGGCTACCGAATTTTCGTAAGAGATATAACCTCTCTCTTTCTTTTTATGTACTCTCCTTTATGTCACTTCTTTTAAATCATATTTTTTATGTTGGGGGATGTTATTTTATGTTCCTATTTATGTAAATTTTATTTAAATATGATAAGAGACCCTATTTGATCTCATCAATCCATTTTTGGATGTTTTAAGTGGCGCCGTTAGGCTGCTGAGTTTTCGTAATGGATTTTTCATCTCACTTTTATTCCCGTGAGATTTATGCTACATTTGCTACCATTTCCTTTGAGTTGTGTATTTACTGCCCCTTATTAAACTGTTTTTGTAATATAATTTCATTTATGGGTATTCACATATTAATTGTATGACCCTTCTTCAATGGGGTGTACGTTTCGAAAGTTACCCAAGTCGGTAAGGGAACCTTTCACCCTCCTCTTATTAAATTACTTCTTTTGTTATGTCTTTTAATTCACATAATATTATGTTGGGATTTGTTCTTATATACCATTATTTATGTAAATTTTATGTCCAAGGGATGAGATACCCTTTTTATCTCTCATTGTTTCATTTTCCGAATTTTGAAGTGACGCCCTTAGGCTGTCGAATTTTTGAAAGGGAACTACATAACCCAATTTTGATTCTTTGCTATAAACTTGTACTCCATGAATATGTCATTATATGAATATGTGTTAATAACCTCTGATTGTTTTACACATAATATCCACTTATATTTGGTGTTTTTGTTTATCACACATAATTATGTAATTGATTTATCCTTAATCCAAGGATACCGTCTTTGTATGGGACTTCGTCTCAATCTCCTTTCATTGTGGAATATTTTGTTTTATACACAACCTTCTTTTATACGGTGTATAAACCCATTTGACTTTTATGTTTATCCAAAAGGAATCTTTTTTATGTGAAGCATTTTACTAAACGTCAAAAGGGAATTTTTTTGTCATACGTATGCGGCGACAACGACTTCTCTGCCGCTGTGACCATTCTTTTAGTTTCGATTTCCTCTACAAGCCATACCTTTTTTTAAATGAATTACTTTTCTTTTATTTTGGTATTGAAAATGGTTTTCATAGTGTTTTTATATAAATGTTTTGTATTGATATCTTGTGATTGAAAAGTGGAAATTTTATGTTTCTTTTATTCATGTTTTATGTGATACGATTATGTTATGGTTCTTGGGCATTATTATGAAGATGGGTGGTTCCGTGATAATCTAAGGGTGGGTGAGCCCGTTATAGCTCTCCAATGCATTGGGTAATGCGAAGGGATTAATCGTTAAGGTTTCTCCGAAGAGATTTAGGGAATATACTGTGATGGGTATTCCAAACGTAACCAAGAGGGTTACTACCTACGTAATAATGTTATGAATCCCTCAAGTTACCTTTATGCCTTATGATTTATATATTTTATTCGTGATTTGATTAGGTATTTTAAAGTGCTGATGTTTTATGAGTAAAGTATTATTTCATTGATTCTTATGTAAACATGTACTCATGTTTCCTTTCCATATTTTTTTATCCCTTACTGATCTTTTTATGCTCATCCCAAATTTTTGAAATGTTTTTCACAGGTCAAGGGAAAGGCAAATGATATGATGATAGTGTCAAGGAAGTGTCAAGAAATAATCCATGTTTTATTATAATATGTTTCCATTGATGGAAAAAATGAATTCTATATTTTATGTAACCACTTTGTTTAAATGTGGAATGTAATTCATGAATTATGATTTAATTCTCTAAAACTCTAAACATGAAAAGATCCTCAATGTGAATTATTCATTTAATTCAATATTAAGTAAGGTTTAAGGCCGGGGCCTTATATCAGTAATTAATTTCTAAAGGTTAATCGAACAAGTCATAATAGGTTATATTTCATAAATAATGATTATAAATTGCCATCTAAAACAAAGTATAGGTATTGACATTGCATAAACATGTCATATTTGGGGTCAATAAAATCAAATCAGTAAACATTTTTTATAATGTAATCAATGCATACTAATTATCATTATAAATATGGATATGCTATAGTTTTATTATAGGATGTTCCATTAAATCCTAGTTTTTCCGATATATTTATTGTTTTTGGATGAGGTTACTTATCCATTTCTCTTTTTTTATGATTCAGTTATTTAGTAATTGTTTCATTCAGTTATATCAATTAGTTCATTTGGGTTTTGGTAATTTGGTTTATTTTTGGGTTAGGTTATTTGGTAATTTAGATCAATTTTGTGTTTCAGTCATTTGATTATTTATTTCGAATTTAGTATAGTACTTATTGGTTTTTGTTTATTTGGATTTTTTAGGTTTATGCTTCATTAATCATATTTGAGTTTTGTTGGTTTGGTTTTTTTAACTATATGTCAGTTCTGTTCAATTCATTTTGGTTCAAGTCTATTTCATTTTGTTTATTTTGAATGTAGTCTATTTATTTTAATTTGACTCATTTCAGTTCGTGTTTATTTTATTTCAATGTAGTAATGATTAGATTAGTTTTATTCAACTTTTTTTATGTATGTTTAATTCATTTCATAGTGAGCTTATAATAAAGAAAATGTAATATTGAATAAAAATGAAACATAAAGAATAAAATTACTTATATATTATAAATCATATTAAATAAATATTACACTCTTGAAATCACTTCATGGGAGTGATATTTGATAAACACACCTTAATTAATAACATAATAAAATTTTATTTTGAAGAACAAGATTTATTATAAGCACTTATATTTATTTGAATGTCACTAAAATTACATATTACATGTAATTTTTTTTATTTTACAAGTAAAGTGTAAAATTAGTTACATGTAAAACACTTATAATATACATGTAATATTTTTGAAAATTACATTGATAAATTTGGTGAAATGTAATATTCTTAATCTACATTTAATCTTAATAATAATTTCACATCCAAACTGTAGTTATAGTTTCCTTGTAAGTAGATTACAGAATTAGAAAAAAGATCAGGATCTGGCATGAGCCGGTCCTCAAAAATAAAATATAATAAAAAAGGAGTTAGGCATACAATGGGTTATTACATAAGCGAGTGTGCAAGACACCACGTCGATCTGCCTCCACCATCAGAGGACAATAATCTGGGGCCGTGAAAGACCACATCAAATCAAGGTCAAGTAAAGCTTTTTTGGCAAGGGTATCAACAACCTGATTGGCCTCCCGATACACATGAGAGACAACCATCTGTAATTGATTGGTTTGGTGGAGATATTAAACCCACTGAGGCAGCACACGCCAAGGCACAATTCATGTTCTAGTGCTCTGTGCATGAACATCAATCATTGAGTCAGATTCAATCCATATCCATTTCCAGTTAAATTAGACAGCATACCTTATCGCATGAATTATGGCCCATAACTCAGCTTCAAAATCAGTGTCAAGGCCAAGGTAGTGATAAAATCATCCCTTAATAAACCAAAGAAATGTGTGTAAAACTCCTCCGCATCCAGCTGGACCCGTCACACCTAATGCGGCTCCATCAAAATTTACTTTGATGCAGATTGGAATTGGTGGTATCCCTCTGATATGTTTATGCATCCAAGGATTGCGTGGACAGCCCAAAACACCAAGTAGCCTAAGATTTTGGAGGTCAAAAATGTTGTTAGGCATTACACCATATTTGATCATAGATGCAGCATACATGTCCCTGTAGATCGAGCTCATTCTCTTCCGAACATCAGAATCCACACCATCAAAACAAATCCATGTTCCTCGAGTCCCACAAGGCCGCAATAACCGCATCAATAACAACAGTACATAGGTTGAAAATCTGCTCACTTCAGCGCACCTGCAGCAGCCCGGATAGCAGATCAATAATCCGATTTTTGGAATCCACCATGAGTCCAAAAAGCACACCCAAATAGCTCCAAGATTATAGAATTAACATGTATATTATTAAATTGATAAATCAATTAATACGGTAAATTGAAAAAATCATTTAATTTATTTTTCTGGTCAATAGACACATAAAAAGTTTTAATAGAGTAAAAGACTATAATTGATTAATAGATTTATTATTAAATAATATTTGTCTAATTTTACAATATAAATATATTAGAATAACTTTTTGAAATGGTGTATATTAATTCAAATTGATAAATGAGATTATTATATTTTTGGATTTATTTATAAATTATTAGAATACATTTATAATTATATGTATATATATATTTACTAAATGATGAGGAATATATGATAGTGAAATATAAAAGTTTTTGTTCTAAGCCATTATAGATAATTCCATTTAGAAAATAAAATTTTATTCTATGGGTAATGAAATCTGTATGATATTGAGAAATTTATGTGGAGTATAATCTATTTCAAAAGAATAAAAAATTAAATCCTATATATCTGAGAATATGAGGAGCCATATTTAAGAATTATTCATAATTTAAAGAATAATGTATGGAATTTACATTGAACATTATAAAATGGAACACAAAAAAACTATATTAAAGCTGAAGGATTGTATCAAATAGATATATATATAAACATTTTCTTCTAATATTAAATGATCATATATAAACTG
This sequence comes from Viscum album, assembly GCA_963277665.1. Taxonomy (NCBI): domain Eukaryota; kingdom Viridiplantae; phylum Streptophyta; class Magnoliopsida; order Santalales; family Viscaceae; genus Viscum; species Viscum album. Next base: position 1,102,220,909 of record OY728155.1, on the reverse strand, counting down.
TTATTTTTAGAGTTTTCAAGTAAACTGTATTAGGTTTCCATGTAAATTATAAAATCAATTAACATATACACTATTTTTAAACATTACATTTAAACTCTTTAAATATAAAATGTAATCTATGTATTTATGTTACATTTAATTTAAAACTATGCACAATCAAAGTTTTTAGAATCATTGAAGATAGTTTACAGATTTTATTGCATTTCAAAATAAGTAAAAAAATTTATCTAAAATACAAAAAATTATCTAGATAAATTGTTATACATATAGCTTTATTGAAAAATAAATTCAACTATTCTAATTCATTGACAATATTTCTAATTTTACGAAAAATGCAAAAATTAGTTTGAAATTATAAATGTTTTAAGATTTCATTTCATAATTAAATACAAAGTTAAAATAAATTAAATAAATTTATATATTACCATACATAAATACCGATATCTGGAAAAATTGAATGAAGTGAGACCACAATTTATTACTTTTATTATTACCCCCAACTACTATAGGTTCACAATTGACTCTGAGAATTATAGCATTTGAGTCAATATATGAAATATTCTGATCCAAACTATGAGTGGTAGTTATTGTGTCTATTTTATCACCACCATTATAATAAATATGTGTTGGAATCACATCAATAATGAAACTAAATTTAGGTATTAGAGAATGTTTAAAATAAATATTTCATTGATATTACTGGAAAAATATGTGGCTCATTAGTAGCAATGAAACAAGTCATGTCAATAAATTTAAATCCATAATAATCAATAAATTTTCAACATCACTTTATTGAACACGACCACTTCATTTCATCATCAATATAGGAAAATGGGAATAACAACCCAATAGTAGTATTTTATCAAAAACTATATAATAAGGAACATTCTTATATTGAGTCAGGTTTTATGATACACTAGTATAAGATTATTTTGTGGAAATTCACATAACTACATAATTTGGTATTCCCATGATCATAGGTTGATAAATAATAAAACATTTATATCTATTTATCACCCGTGATTTTCATTCATTAGCCAGATTATTGTGAACAAAAGGTAAAACTCATATTTCTTTATAAATTGAGTTAATAGGTAAAATCTCTACAATAATAATACATGAATAATAAAATTAAATTAGTATATATTATTTATTTTATAAAAGTGTTGTATCTTTAATTTAATCCAAGAATTTAACCATTTGGTATCTAAAATCCCTCTCCATATCAAAGGTAAAAAATGATCAATTATAAATATCATTTGTCTATGTTTGATACATAAAAATATAGTAATAGATTATGATATATGTATAACTACGTAGTATACTATTACATACACATGATTAAATTACTTACTTGATATAGTAATCTAAAAAGTCATAGTTAAATAAGATTGTGTGATTTTCCATATTTCTATATATCTATATTCATGGCACAATGTAGTCAGTGTATATGATCCAGGAATCCTAAACTATTAGAGGAAGTGATATAATAGTGGGATCAATTTACTCATAGCCTCCAAATAAATTGAGTAGAAATTCATACATTCTAGAGCCAAATAAATATTCACAATGGAAAATTCAAGGTGATTATTATTCCCAATATAAGTGATATTATGTACATATTTAATTTTATTAGATACATACATTGAAAATAAGTTGTACCCAAATATGTATTTTAGTTATAATATAGATAGTTAGATGAAAAATGTAATGAAAATATATAGATTAATTTTTTTCTCAAATTCACATAAAATTTCTAGCACATGCTTATGTATATTTATTAGGGAAGAAAGAATAATTTTTTTATAAATATCCATATAAAAACGGAAAAATAAAATCCTTTTTACCATTATATTATTAGAAAATAAATGATAGATTTATATTTTAATCAATTCATTATGAAAGCTATGATAGTCATGATTTTTTTGAGATTTATTTTTAATTTTTTTTTTGATGAATCATTTTATATATTTCTTTAATATTAATCATGAACCATTATAGTCTCTAGTACTTCAATTATTTCCCCGATGGTGTCACCCCATATAAATCAATTGTGATATTCTATTTATTATCACTGATATACACAAGATTTAGTTCTGATCCAATACCACACTGCACTAAGTCACACAGTAATGATTAATCTTCTTGGGAATACCCATGATATATTGAAGGATTGAAGGGACCATTTTACTTGTAGTTATCTCCATATTCATTATATATAAAAATGGATGAATAAAAATGGTTTTATAATGATAATAATCTACATTTCTACTTTCATTCTTCTAATTGTAGTTAGATTCAATAGATACATTCTATTAATTTTAAATTCCACTTATCCTTTCCCAAATTGAAGACCGGAAACTTGTTATCCATTAATCGCATCTGTTCTAGATATATTCTTTGGGAGAATCATTGACAAAATATTATTTTCAAAATATCAACTGAATTTTTTAATGATCTATTAGAAAGAATTATCAATTTTCCATGAAATTGAAATTATAATGATATTTAGGCCTTTTATATTGTGTATTATTTATAAAATTACTACATGCAATTTTACCCTTTTTCATATCCAAACATCATTTCATAAGTAAGAATATTAATTATCATCTACATAATCCCAAAAAAATGATATCATGTCGTTTAAAAAAAATTATTTTAAATGCAGAAAACCACATTCTAATGTTGATTGAAATAATTTATTAATGTTTTTAAGCAGACGCCCATCTGATATCAATGATCTCAAGGTCCACATATGAGTATATTCTAAAAAGGTAAATTGGTTTTCTATATAAATCCAAGGAAAAATATTATAAATGTGGATGAAAATGGGTCACATGCTATGTGAAGTGAGAATCTGATGAAATAGGTTAGACCAATTACATGATAGAACCTTCCTCGCATTATATAGATTTGTTGAATAGTTGAAAGACCTTATATAAAATTTTCATAATTCTAATTCATCTATAGGGTGAACTGACACATCATTGTCCTTAATTCTATTAGTTGAAATCTATTCCATATTCATATCACATTTTTAGACATAAAAATATTTTGGATCATAGGAATTAATGGAATGTGCCACACCACTTTCTGTGGTCTAAAAGATAGTGTTTTACCTATGTTACATTTCCATCAAGTTGAAATTCATTAATAACTATAATTTATTCCCTCAGTTTCATCTAAAACTATGACATAATCCTTTAGGAAATAATGGATTTTATTTATTGAAAATCCAATATTATCAATAAACGTCCATTCAATGTAATGATTTGATGAAATACCAACATCATTAAGAATTAATTACTTTAAAATGGTAATAAGTTAAGCAATTCCAATATTATAAATTTCGTATAAGGTTTTTCCATTAAAAATAACTTTAAAAAACCAATCTTTTTTATTTTACCTCATGCACGATATGTAGGAGTCCACACATCATTCATAAATTTTTCACTTTATTAACATTATTATTTTCATTAGTTTCATTACTATACTCATACTATATTTTATTTCATTTAAATAAAATATTTCTTTTGCTGATGAATAAATATATACCGATGAAATATCATATTCTTCTTTATATTCCTTTTATTTCCATCATGGCACATCTGTGATTTTATTTTCTCTCTATTATGAGAAAAGAACTGATATTTTGTTATAAAAATATATTGTTAAATGGAATCTATGTTCATATTAACCTAACCAAGACCTTATGAAAGAATTATAATTAGAGAAATTTATAATTCCTTCATATGAAGCATTATTAAATGGGAAACCTTAAAAAATCCATCTAATAATGAAACTTTTTTGAGATTCAATCAATTTTATACATCTAATTTATATCATTTATATTATATTTTTTATTAAAATCTACATTGTTGATTGTAATTACAGAATTGAGGATAGTCTTGAATCTATTGAATGTATATTATGACAACTTATTAATTCCATAACTCAATAAATGTGTCTTTATCAGGGAAAAAATAGTTAAAGGAAAAAATTTACCCACACATCACGAAAACACTCATCATTATTACATATGTTTTATCAATAAAAAATTTCATTATACCATCGAAAAAAATTAGTTATCACATGTCTACATAAAAGTACCAATAAGAAAATTCAAATACCAAATTTAATTTGAAATTTATGAAAGCATTGAAGTGTCTAAAATAAAATCCTATGATTTGACACATATTATAATAGATGAAAACTAGTAGCAACCCATATAATCATTAAGAAATATAATATGAAACAAGTAATATATACTATTAGATTTTGTATAGGTAGTGAGTGACTATTAAATGAACTTTATTTAATTACCAACAAAATTATTTAAATATTTTACACCATTTTAGATTGAAATTAATTATAATTTTTTATCATTAATTAATTTGAATAAAATAAATAATTGAATACTTGCATAACCTCTAAAATTTTAATGAAATAAAAAATAACAATAATTATTAAATACATAATTGCCTAATATATGTTTCCTAAAATAATAATTTATATTTTATACATATATAAGTGGTGAGTAACTAAATTAAAAAAATCATATTAGGTGATGTTTATTTTGGAATAATATAACAAATATAATATTAAAGATCCCTAGTTCAATGAATATAAAGGAATTATGATTAAATGATAACTATGTTTATATTTTATAACTAAAAATGAAATTTACACTCGGAAGAATATATGATAGGCCCAGAAGTCTTTGATTTGATATTCAACAAGAATCGACTTATTTAAGTGATGAACTATGATAAGTCACCAAGGAGAATGTAGTGGAGGTCGGGTATAGTTAAGGGATAATTATGAATCATGGGGGGAGGGGGTGAAAAAATTTGCGGTGAAACCCTTATATTTTTGGAAAAATCCATATTTATAGCTGAGAATATATGATATATTTTTGAACAGTATGGTAATTGGATGTCAGCTCTCACTCTATAAAAACAATATATATAAAACTATTATATACGGACATATATTCCCATATTTAACTAAACCGTTGGGATATATGTGTCGGTATAACCTAAATTTACACTACTAAATGATAAAGTAATGGATTATGGGCCAAAAAAGTAAAGGTACATGGGAAAAAATAGATAACTCATGACCTGTAATTTTATATGAAAATCCTTTCCTTATAAAATCATTGTATTTATATCTATAAAAATCTTTGACTTATATATTGATTATAAAATATTGAAGTCAATTTTATTACATAAGGAGACTAATATGTTCCAAATAATATGTATTGAACTAATATAATTACATAACTTATAAATCCCTTTCCATCCTAGAAATTAACATAAAATAGAGTATACTCTTAGAATATTGTATCAGCTAATAATATCCTTGATGAGGATTTAAAGGGATTCAATCTTATTATACATGAAAATTTTGGGTAATAGAATCACAATACAGGGTTAGGCATCATCATTTGATTAAATTATTGTTCAATAGTCCATCATGGAGAAAATTAATGAGGGGTTGATAGAATATATGGAGATACAAAAGTAAATTCATCTGATGAGAAATAGGAAAATATTATATTTAAATATTGATAAATCTGGAGTTTCAAGGAAAGTGGTCTAATTATGGGTACCATCAGAGAATGAGATAAATAAGTATCTATTGGAAAATGATCATAAACAATTCGTCTTAATTCACACAAAAATTATAGAGATGCATTAAGATCTCCAAGAGAACATCTAGGGATATAATTTGATGAAAAAAAATGTTGAATAAACACAAATTTTCTTATTGAGATAATAATGTAATGTAAGCTATAATAAGTACAAGGGGATGATGCAACCCAAACATGTACCAGCAAGGTGGTTGGGGTGTGCCACAAAATAAAATTTTCAATGAACTTTAAAATACATATTAGGGAAAATATTCTAGATGTATTATTATGGATCTTTATATAATGGTTGTCGACTTCATCCCCATCTGTGAAGATTTATCACTCAATCATCTTGGAATGCTATATATCCAAGAAGTGGTGAGGCTACATGGAACACCACTATCGATTGTATCTAATCATAATATAAAGTTCACTACAATGTTCTAAAGATGTCCTCAGAATGTATTTATTATATAGTTAAAGGAGAATATTATATATCTTCATAAAAATATTATATATGAATGGAATATTATTATAAACCATCCAATACCAACTTGACATATCATCCAATGTGGATCACCAAAAATTATCAAGGGAATATTCCATTATTCCATATGATTTTGACTTCTTTGGATAGTAATGAAAGATATAGTGTTTAGAATATACCCTCAAATAAGAGTGAAACAAAAAAAAATAGACTAAACACTTCGACAACATAAAAAAATTATTATTCATATTAAAATACTAAAACATCAACATTTAATAATAAATGAAATGTGGACATAATGATCATATAGACCCAAAGAATGCGAAAAAATGTATCCTCAAAAAACTCTTATCCATATCGTATAACCAATCGTTACAATTTTCGATAAAAAGAATCCTGATCATGAGGCTATGAATAATAAAATTTACTCGAAACTGCAAATCCATAACTCTTCCTAATCCATTCCACAACATTTTATCCTTATTAAAGAAGATATATTACCATCACCAACAATAAGGTTTATGTATTTAGGATGAGAAATAAATCTCAAAAGGCTATCCCCCATTGTGAACATAATAATAGTTTTCATATACAACGCATGCACGCGTGATATGTCTAGCATAGTTGAAAATAGTGGAAAATGGAATATATATACTAATGTATATACAATGGGGTATATATATATATATAACATCTGACCTTGGATTCTAGACTGACACAAAATGTTAATAAACCACCACTCCAATCCACACAAGAGGAATTATACCATCTAGATCACCCAAATATATAACAACCAATGCATCCTGAAAATATAAAAAAGTCCTATAAGATTTCAAAGAATAATAATAAATCTTGTAGCACAGCATCCTATCCTAAAAATCCACAACCACCACACCCACATTTAATGGGATCTAGGAATCCAGAGCAACAATCCAAATTTGATATATGATCTCTACAAACAAATAGAGAACCAATAAAAAAATAGGTATCCATGCATGAATATTAGGGATCTATAAAATTTCCAATTGGGGAAGGGAATAGCCTACAACCTAGGTGTATACAAGAGGTCCACAAACATGGTTAGATAGCTCCTTGTTCAGTTTGAATCTACTATCCTAGGGTATGAACTCATAAATATCATTCATTATATCCTTACATTTTTATATGAATGATGAGCTATTGATGAAAATACTATATTATACATAGTGTCAATTCCTAGTCCATTAAATACCCAAAGGTATCCTATAAAATAAATAACTTTAACAAAGGCTTCCTTAAACAACCCTGACTTATGGTTATCAAATCACATACAAATCAACACTCAAACCCTTTATCCAAATTATTAAATCATTATTATTGACCATCTAATTTTCAAATATAAAAGGGGCTACCATGGTCCCATTAATCACCTAATCAAAACAACATCCAAAAAAACTCATCAATATTCATAATATTTCAAACGAAACATGGGGATCCAACTATCACTGAAATCACAATAGAAATATGAAACTCTATAAAGGGGTATATTCTTGAAATCTCAAATCCCAAGACAATCTCATTATACAAATCCTCATGGGATAAGAATGACACCTAACTGATCAGTGATCTAAAAACCACCCACTAGGTTATTCCCAATGGTCCCTCATACAAAACTAGAAAAAGGATTCATGATGGGATCCCTCTATCACATCTAAAATCTCATATCATGAAATGTAAAATGAATATCCTCATACATCCCTCAATGGCCTATATCATATCCTTGATCAATAGTACACCAACAAGTTCATCGTCATGAATCCCTCAAACCCACATCCAAACCTAACTCCATGAAACCCAACCATTCTCGCCACCCCTCGGTGTTATCTCAGCCTCAACGGGCTCTATCATGTCTGCTTCTAAACAAAAATCATTGATGTTATCTCAATCCTATTGAAAGATCCACTAGGTGACACTATGTCTTACCAGAGACGCCACTATAACATTATAATCCAAAAGATCGAACTGAAACTAATCCTCAAACCAAATTATCCTTACCTTATGCAATGTGAACCATAGTTCCCCGTCCAAAAAAAGAGGGTATTAACATTGGGAACTGTCAAATAATCCCAAAGTGATCCACTTTGCATCTTTAATCTAGGTTAATCATTAATATCATAATTATCACTTGGTCCCCCCTTCTCATATTCCAACCCAAGGGAGAATTCCTATTCCAAACCTTAATGAAATCCACGTGTAAAAACATTCCAAATCAAATGCACCACCCATGTGGATTTTAAATAAAAAAAAGGATCTGACCTATGTGAAAAAACACTCCATATAGACAAATATCAATCAAATTATAACTCCAAGGTGAGAAAATAGGCAGAAATCCTCCAATGATTGAGTACATGGAAAATACATCTAACACTCTTCCTTGATCAAATGCCAAAACTCACTCATCATGAACCTTTCGTAATAAAAATCCATGTTACAAACACACAAATCATGTAAGCGATAGAGGGTAATTATCCATGTGCCTTATATGGGATTAGGAAAAGTACCCTACATGGCCTCTAGTTCTTCGTAGCACACTCTTATTGGTCATGTACCCTATACGACCATATGCCATCAACAACTGGAATCTATGTGAGTACCCGACCATACATTGCGTCACACCCAAAAAGAATATAAATATGGAATCCATGTTTTGTATTCCCTTCTTTCTCACCTCACCTGAACGTTATAATAGATGTAATGTGTTCTCTAAACTACATGTTACGTGATTAGTATTTCTATAATGTAAACCCCATCAAACACCCCAAAGCTTTAATTTAATTTTAAAATACTTTTAAATAGACTATATCAGGGTAATTGGAATTATATATATGTATTTAAAATTTTAAAAATAATAAATATTTGGAGATCAAGAAAAAAGAAAAAATGAAGGCTAACATCCAGTGAAAATCATCTAAGTTTTAGTCCTAGATCCATGAGATACTGCCACTGAAATTTTATCCCTCTCTATTCCTTCTCCCTAGTGTAATGTACCTATTTTATCCCTATATTTATCTCTTAGATAAACACACCATTGGGGACTCTAATATATGCACATTAGTCCACAATGGGGAGAAAATAATTGGAAAAAATAAATATAATGAAAATAAAATGTCAATTTGAACAAATGGGTTAGGGCCCAGGCCAGGCCTTCATTCCCACAATTTGGTTATTCACCACTTGGGGAATACCTCCATTTCATACTCCTATATGAAGTTTTAATTTCAATCAAACACAATGATAAAAATCTATCACCTTTTGAATACATATAAAAAATTAATATTTAATGAAATAAATGTTAATATTTCACCAAAATATAAATAACTCAGAATTCCATTAAAATGTTAACATAGTCTAAACACTCTATTCTAGGAAAAACATTGTGGTTTGAAAAAATTTATGTGATCATATTGTATGATAAATTTGCCATTTTTAAAGAAAATAACTAGAAAATAAATATTTAAATTTAATTTTGTTTTTATTAATCCTTTACAATGCATGTTGTTATAAACTCCCCATCATAATGATTCTAACCCCCATGTAGCCTTTGTGGCCATCCTAACAGAATGATCCCAATACAATAATGGGAAAAACATAATTTATAAAGACCATACATTTAATAGCCTCATATTACCCAAAAATCACCCAACACATGTTACATTCCACCATAGGAGTATCCTTATCATCACCCTGAAATAAAAATGCCAGCACCCATGACCCACGATTGATCCAAAACTAGACATATTGATTGCACAAGGGTGAACTACTCACAACTAATAAAGTTCATGAAAACAATAATTGTGACCCAATATTGACTCACCAAGAATGAAATCTTCCATACTTGACAAGACACTAAAAATAACTCTTATTTTCTTCAACGACCTATAGTGAACTCCCCACCATAAGGCTTCACTCACTATCTTCTTTGATCACCAAACTCAATAGGTCCAATTTGGATATAACACATTGTTTTTTTCAAGATCTAAAAAACACTCAATGTATTGAAACAAAACCTAATAATAAAATCCTTTAACCCATAGGCACTGTATTGAACCCACACACACAAGGCACTATATAATTAGTTTTTATATCAAAAAGTATTCACAATGACCACTCTCCTCCTCAAGGTTGAGTAATTAGTGTGGTGTTATTTTATCTCACATTTCAACATCAATTTTGGTGAATTAAATGAGTTTCCATTTTTATGGTAAACTTTTAAAAGATATTTTATGAATTTGGAACAAATGTACGCAAATAATCTATTCTTGGAATGTTTCCTTAAGAGTTCACTTTTTTACTAATATTTTTTCATTGTTCTATTTTTAAATTTTCATATTACATTTGAACATACAGTTTTAGAAATTCATTGAAAATATGATTATTCTCAATATGTTTTTGATAAGGATTTAAATATTAATGATAATTATATAATTATTCCATTTTAGAATACATTTGGAAGGAAATTTTAATTCGGTTTTAATTTTAATATTTTTAAATTTTGGAATTTTGATTTAAAGATATTGAAAAAGGTTTTATATTATTTTATAGTGTAATACTAGTTTATTACTTCTATATTAGTAATATATTAATTTTTTTGGATATTTTTTTCTTTTGGAATTATTTTCACTGCTTTTGGATGTCTATTTCTGTATAAACAACATATCGAAATTGGAAATTTGAAAGAGCGAAAGTGCCCTGGAAGGATCGACCATGTGTGAAAAATCCAATTGACATTGAGTCTTTCATATAGTATAGAAAATGAAAAGGAAATCGACTATGTGACTGTACACTGAAAATGATAAAAATGATGGCAGTTGGTGATGATTTTATTTATGTAACCAATCATCTACATAATAGCATGAAAAGACGGATACATATAAACTTTAAGAATCCAATTCTATTGAAGAAAGTATCATACTATTAAGGAGGGTTTCAATGGAGACACCCTACCCAATTCAAGTTCTGATGCCCAAACCCCAAAGATGAATTGAAATTCGAACCAAAAACCATCACCGAACACCCTTCCAAATGAAGTTGAAATTTCCACTGATCTGAACGGAATCCATTCCATCACATGGAGATTTCCACCTTAGTGAGAAGGATGTTAATGACGATGAACCACCCAAACCAAACTTTCCATGACTACGCGCATCGATCTGCAGGCTAGCCACCACCCCTAGCGATATTTGAATATATATATATATTAACATATTTAATTAAATAAGATATACATACACAAATAATAAAAATACTTTTTAAAATATATATATTTTTTGTTTTAACATCAATCCAGTAACGTCTCACCATTCTCTTTTCTACCCAAATCAGGAAAGTGTCAATGCAAATAGGTTTCATACATGGGAAATTTTAGATTTCAAATATTGGGGTAATTGGGATGTAATCAAAGATAATATTGGTATTCATTACTGTTACTATTTCTTAAAAAATAATAAATGAAGGGGAATAATATTAGGTGATGATAGATTTTGTAAAATTACAATGAGTTCATTGATGCCAGGATAAGGGAGCATCAAATATTTTCCACATTAATACTTCACTACCTTTTCTTTTTGTTTTTTCACTAATTTATGTTTGTATAAGATGATATGTTCTCTTATACTTTTTAGGCCACATAGGAGAGAATCTGTAGGTATTTTTAAATGTTATTGGAAACATGACATGATGTGTAGTTCTTCTTCACCCAGTTCCTCTGATTTTCACTCTATTTTTATATTTTTCCATAATTTTTTGTTCTCATTCTTCTTTTTAAATGTGTTTTGTTCTCAAAACTTCAGAAATTATGGGATAATTTTCAAGCCGTATTTTAGGAATTCAAAACACTGATACTATTTGGATATCTTCACATCATGTCGACCATCAATGTTTTCAATAATCTTAGCAGATAGTGATAGTATAAGTGTGAATCAAGGGAATGACCACCCAAGGGAATCAGTCTCCACTCTTTCCCCACTTTTTTTCTTAGGATCCTAATAAAGTTGTTGAGATATGTGTTCTACTTGATAAATTGATAATATACTTATTTAATTATTTAGAGGATATAATACTTTTGAGATCAATAATAATTAGTAGAAGAGTGGATCATCTTGAATCAATGAATGTTTCTTAAAAAAATTTAATCATTTTCTTTTCTTGTTGTCACTGTTTATTGTCCATATAATGGTTCATCACTCTATTCCCCCCTCCCCCTCAATTTTATACACTATTCCATGTTTTTTATACTATTTTTAATATATATAGAACTAATAAGCGTATTGAGAATACAATTAGAACATTAGAGAATACTTCCTTCAGATTGACCCCTAAATTGGTCATTATGATATATTTATTGTTATAAATGTATTAGTGTCCATCCTCCCAACAAGTACACACCTATTAAATTGGCACCCTTTACAATGTAGAAATGTTTCTCTTAGAGGTTTTTTTACATTTCCATTAATTTCAAGAAAAGAACAAAAAAAACTCAAAAAAACACAAGCACTAGTGATGAACTCTATCAATATGAATTCAAGGTATTTGTTTGATTTGGTAATAAAACATGGGGAGGGTGTTATCGAATTCTAATACTGGTTGTAAGAGAAACAACATAGATAGAATAATAATGAGTAAAATCTTTAGAATTATAAAATAATGCAAATTATTCACAAATCTATGGATAATATCATAGAAAATCAAGAAGATAATGATGAACTCTAGAAAATTTTGGAAGGCCATTTAGAAACAATGTAAAAGAAAGTATAAAAGAAAAATAAAAAGAGAAAATAAGTTGGAACTATCAATTTTTCATATTTAATGTCCTTTTGATCCACCATTGTAGATTCCATGTCCACATTAATAATCATTTTAAGGGATATAATGATATGATATTTAAAGAATAAATCTAGACATCCTTTTGAGGATTAGCTTTCAGATATTGATTTTGACAATTATTAATGCACCAATCATTCTTTTAATCATTCCTTGTTAGAACAACTCGATCTAGTATAAGACATCCTCTACTTTTCATTATAATAACCCACATCGCAGGTCATTTATTTTTAATAATGGATAGGAAATGTTTACAACATCACCCCATACTCAAAAATACTCCATGGACAATTATTTCATTAATTAGAAGAGAAAAATGCATTGATTTAGGGAGTTGAAAATTTTATGTAATAAGCTATATGTTTTTTAACTTTGATTAAATTGAATGTGATTTATATTATATTGATCCCATTTTATTTATTGAAGATTAATTTTTTAATCTGATATCTTATATATTCAAGAGGAATTTAAAGATGCACCTAATAAGGAACTACTAGAACTCCCAATTTGAGTGGAAAATTCTAATTTGGGAGCTTCTATTGAAGAGAAAGAATTGGAGATCTGCACATAATTCAAAAATGATGAAGATACATTTTTTGTTGTTCAAAATGAAATAATTCCATAATATTAACTAGAATATTATTCCCACCACCATATTGATTTCCTATAACCTATGCACATCTGTAACCTCAAACTATAGATGCCACGACCCATCCCAGGGGGGCTCACACATCGACTCCCAATTCCCACCTCCAACAGGACAGGGGCTAGTGACTAGAACTGATTCGACATATAAATAAAATTAGAGACATTTCCTTAGTACTTATACACATTCACACATATCCAAACCCACAAATACTGAAATAAGAAAAATCAATAAAGAACAAAATTTTTGTGTACAACTAAACCCAACCAACGAAGTAAAACGGAAAGTAAAATGCAGAATGAAATTTGGGCCATATTAAAATCCCACCAAAAGAAATAGTTTCAAACTAAAAAATAAAACCTATAATAAAGAAATAGGTACTTTTACTACTGGTCATAGCCATAGGAACACCTCAGCCTGTATAGAAGCTCACAAATCTCGGTCTATTCCTGGTCTACCTTGGGCTCCATTAAAAGGACACATGTCTGCACCAGACATGACACATGCGATAAATGTCATGACCCCATCCCTACAAGGTGTACCCCTCCAGGGATGGAATTGTGAAAAGTGAGATAGAGACCCCCCATGTCTCGCCTCTAGTAGGCCTCAGATTGACAACTAGCACCGAGGTTATAGTAAACACACAAATGGGATTCATTACCATTTAATAGAACACATGTGAAAGAGAGAGATAGGAAAGAAATAAAGAAAATCCAACTAATAATAAAATATAAAAGGAATCCCATTCATACATATGAAATTTCAACAAAAAACTACTTCAACTGAAAGTATAAAAAGAAAGTAAAAACAACAATGACCACGAAGCCCGAACAACTCCTACAATCCCATGCTATTAGTAATCAGCCAGATATCCAACCTACTTCAAGTGACCTAGAAAATATTTTATATATATATAGGGTGTGTATCACACTATACTTATTAGGATCCTCCACAGAGCCTCTAATGGAAAATTATATAAAACATGTTAACATATGATGAACTACAAGTGAATCTAAATCGTCACATAAATCGGTATACTCAGTTCCTAGCCTCACTATGGATGATATCATCAAGTATCTCATATAAGATTATATATTATAAAAAAAATATCTAGGGTACCCCGCTACCACTTCCCCAACAGTTTGCCACTTTTCCCCAACATCGCATGCCCTAAGCATCTCTCTCCAAAATGGATTGCACACAAACACCAAGATGAAGCACCAAAACATTCACCATGTGTAGTACAACCACCACATCCATGTAACGATTGTAACCATGTAGTATTTAGGAGCCACCACAACTCTCATAATGTTTATCATACATCGAGCATTATACCTCAATCCATTACAGACCATACAATGAGTAAGGATCCTCAAGACATCATAACCTATAAATGTTACACCTATAGTAGTCCATATCAAACTATTTCCAGAATATATGTTTGTGAATAACCAAATGACATTACAACCCTCTACAAAAAATATATTGGAAAAAACTAACTGATGTGCCTACCAGCACATGTAAATACCAACAGAAGAGAGTGGGGCCAAAGGGGATAGTCATCCATCCATCCTCCCACCAGAATGTTAGGGAAAACACACCACTAGGGCTCAGAATCCCTAGGGTGTTAGTTTACCTAATTGACGGTGTGTAGTATCATATATACACACAAAAACTACTAAATATAAAATATCTCAAAACCACGCTATATGCATAACATATTCTGAGACTCACCTGCAGCTAACGTCTCTTGGACTCCTGGTTGCCACCGTTAAGACACTATATCTTATAATCAATCAACCATTTAAATAGATTTATTATATTACTTCGTTCCCTTTTTATCATTTTGAAGTTACATTAATTAATTCATTAAACAATATTAACTATTATCAATTCCACATTATATTTCAATAGAATCACACACAATGACCAATGTTCCTTTAAATTGAAACATCACTATTGTGTCCCAGCAAGCTCCAACCCCAAGGGTTAACATCATTTATTCATTCATTTATTAACATAATTATCAGTTTCCCATATTCTCAAGCATTCTAAAAAACATTCTGTGCTACCTAATAGAAGGGGATCAACACGGTGAATATATGAACTACCCTTCAGGTCTTTTCTACCTATAGTAGGAGCGTAGACCCATCCTTCCTCAAGAATCTAAACATAGAAAGCACGCAGAATACCCTACATGTATTCACCCCTTTTGGAAGGACAGTAATAAAGACCATCTACATTGATCAGTAGGGAAAGTAATGCAGATAAACAACCAACAAGATTCAATAAGCATCTAACATTCACATCCCACTTGTTTCATTATCTATAGTGTCCCCCCAACACCCATGTGTATAAAAGGATGTATCTCACCACTCCAGGAATCAACTACCAACACAAAAAATGGCCCTCCCAACCCCCCCCCACATCTCACAACATTCATCTAGGCTCATACACATCACAGGTTGAAGGAAATAACAAAGAAACTGGGATCTTGTAACTAATTGAGGCATTCTTCCTTCACACGCAACAATCTCTCAAGCTTCCAAAGCAGAAGGAACTCAGTCTTACCAAAAAGAGGGTAAATCATAACCCTACAAGGAATTAAAATTTATTGATCAACTGGCTCTTTATTATATCTGTAATTAGATTATTCATTATTAGTAGGTTCTAACTATGAGAAAACTAAACAACATTCAATCTTATCCATAAAAAATTAATTATACATGATTACAACATCAATTTGATTATCATCAATTTAAAATTACAATAACTGAATTCATTTACATGCCTCTTTACATTTGATGAATAATTTATGATTAATCCCAGTTTATGATCTGTACCAATTTCTGTCAAGAACGACATGCTAAACAAGGTAAGAATAGATATCACACTATCTAGAAAAACATGAGGTAATAACATACGATTGATACTAATATTTTATCCAGATAAAATATTTATTATGTTAATTCCATTATGATACTATGGGTTAAATCATGCTAAATCTATGATTTCACATAAATAAATAGAGAGGGCATAAATACCCTACCTCAAAAAGTTCTTGACGTTATTTACGTGAGAACGATCCACACAACGGATCACGATTGGCTCCCTTGTGACAACGGCACCCACCTAAGGAAGTCGCGGCACGACGACACAAACTGAAACCCAAGAATACTACATTAGAAACATAGATATCACATGTTATAACATGGAAATGGGAAACAGAAAACGCGGAAGGATCGAAGAAAACTCAAGAACAAAGGTCGATCAAACCTTCTATCGATGAAGGATAGACACTTACAAATTGCCCCAAAAAAGAGGGTGAACATGCAGTAGGAAGAAACATCAAGGGAAAACGTTCTGAGGATTAAGGTTCAATCACACCACTCCTATCGGAAGTAGTAAATGTTCAATCATTTCTCACTAGGGAAAAATAATGTAAAACAAGGGAGGAAGTTATATCTTCTCTTTAGAAGATTTAATAGAGCAATGGTTCAAGAGACACTGAATTTTTCAATAAAAGAGGATCTCATTATACCATGTGGTTTGAGAAATTAATGACATCCCAAGCCTTAGAAAAATTAAGATTATAGTTATGGGATTTTAATCTGTATTAAATCCATTAAAAATGGCCTTGAATGTGTTTTTAGTCAGAGGAAACAGTAAATGGGTAAAACTGGGAAATCGAGAATATCATGAAATTTGAAAAATGAAATGAAACAGTTCTAGAGACACTATTCAAATATGTCTCACCAATGCTGATAGTACAAATGACTCCTCGACATTGAATGTACAAATGAATCTCTGATTTCAATAGAAAAAATGACTCAAAAATTCTGATAGTACAAATGAATTGCCGATGCCGACAGTAAAAATGACTCACCGATGTAAAAAATATAATGGACTCACCGATGATAATAGTAAAAATGACTCACTGATACAAATAGTACAATTGAGTCACTGACGCCGATAGTACAAATGACTCACCAATGCCGACAGTACAAATGAATCACTAACATAGATAGTACAAATGACTCGTCAATTCCAACTGTACAAATGACTCACCGATGATGAAAGTACAAATGAATCACTAATGAAAACAGTACAAATGACTCCCCGATGTCGACAGTACTGTAGAGAAAACGGGAAACACAATGCATGGAACTAGAAATTTAGAAAAGTATTTGGGATAAGTCACCTTGACCTCCCAGAACACCTCAAACAACAGATTTCATCAATGGAATGGACCAAGGAGGTTTGGGCCATTACATCAGATACATCTAAAAAACTATCACCCTCGATAATTCAAAACCAACCTAAAAGGAAGCAAAAATGGGGTCTAAACAACCACCCATCGAGATACCTCTCAAAAGAGAGAAAGACACAAAATCAACAAAAGAAATCCATCCCATTAAAATGAAAGGTCTCAAATCACAAACAAACATCATTATATGAAAAGAGTTTAACATCATATAAATTTGGGTAATGAACACATATCTTTAACTCACATTCCAATGTACTCTATTTAATGCCATTGTGTCTCCAAAAGACATGAAAGAAGGGGGGAGAATGACAATGGTACACCTTATCCTTGTGTTCTTGGATCTCTACAGGCCGCTCCTTGAATTTTGCATCACCGTCAACATTGATCACTCCCCAATCGATGACATGAGAGTCGTCATGAAGATAAAAAAAGAGCTGTGACACTTGAAAAACATCATTTACCCTGCTCATCTATGGGGGAAGTGCAACCTGATGCACCATGGCTACAACATGAGCTAGCACCTCGAAAGGACCAATAAACCTGGGAGAAAGCTTACTCACATTACCAATGATTAGATGCCCATGATGAGGAGTCACCTTTAGAAACACATGATACCCAACATCAAACTCTAATGATCTCCCCCTTTGATCAATATTTGATTTATGAAAATCATGCACTACCTTCATCCTCTCATGAATCACTTCAACCATCTCTGTCATGTTCTATACTAGTTCCTTCATGAGAAATGATGACTCTCCGACCATAGTCCAACACAACATAGAATGAAAAGGTAGACCATAGAAGGCTCCAAAAAGTTCCATACCAATGGTGGAATGAATGTTATTTTTGTAAGAGAACTCTACCAAGGGTAAGTGCCTCATCCATGAACCAACAAAATCTAGGACACAAGAGTGCACCATGTCTCCAATAGTCTGGATGGCCTGATCTATCTGACCATTCATATGTGGATGAAAAGTAGTGCTAATGCATAACTAATAACTAGAAGAATTTTGGAGACCTATTCACACCCTTGAGGTAAAACAAGTATCTCAAATAGAAATGATCATCCTTGGGACTCTATGGAGTCTCACCGCCTCCTCTAGATACTTCCTTGACAAAACCTCCACTATGCTCGACACATTAATCTCTATGAAGCGGGATTATTTCGTTAAACAATCTATTACCACCCAATTACCTTCATGGACTCCCTGAGCTCGAGGTAAAACAGTAACAATGCCAATTGGGATGTCCTCCCACTTCCACTGAGGAACATCTAATGACTGTAGCAAACAACCGGGGACACAGTGCTTGAACATCCCCTTTTGGAAGACAGAACATTGAGACACAAACTCTACAACTGCATGTTCTAGCCTAGGCCACCAAAACTGACTCTTTAAGTATCAATACATCTTTTTCATGCCAGTAAGCACCGCTAATGGAAAACTGGGGAACTCTATGAGAACTAGCTCACACATAACTAATGGAATGAAAATACTTCCCTAATATAACACTCATTATTGTTCATCTTCATACCAACCATATGGGGACTTCCATAAACAACTCAATCTCTCTATACCTCCACCTCAAGATCCCGTAATTGGGACTCTTCCACCTGCTGCACCAAAGACAACTGCACCATCATCTGAAAAAGACAACCTCTACCCCCCAACTTGTCCCATATCAAGATGTAAAACTGAATGTTCTTCCATCACTCTCTAGGAATCACCATATTCACATACTTGATCACTACATGACTTCCTACTTACTACCTAAACTACAAAATTCCCATTTATAAGTGTAAACGATATTTCAAAGTCATATTACTATAACAACTCCATCCACCAATGCTACCGGAAGTTCAAGTCATGCTGGGAGAAATCATACCTTAGGATCTTATGATATGTGAAAACCAAAAATTTCCTTCCAATGAGGTAATTTTGTCACAACTTCAGGGAAAAAAACATGGCCACCAATTCAAGATCATGTGTTGAATTGTTACATTCTTGTGGATGCAACTTCCAATGCCCATCAGAACTAACCGATCTCTGTTGTATCATAACATAGCCCAACCCCAGATGGGAGGCATCTTTGAAAACATCAGAATGAACTCCATCTACAGGAAGAAAAAGAACCAGAGCACTTACTAACTTCACTTTTATATACTAAAAAGCTATCTGACACTGATCAGTCCACATGAATTCCTGATCCTTCTTGGTAAATTATGTTAGAGGAGTCGCAACCCAAGAAAAATCTGTTATGAAACTCCTATAATATCATGCGAGTCCAAGCAAACTTCACACCTCTGACATTGCCTTTGGGGCTACCCAAGATACAACTTCTTCTATATTTGATGGATCCATATCTAATTCCTTTTAAGACACCACATGACCCAAGAAACAGATTTATCGAGCCCAAAATCACACTTAAAAAACATCACAAACATCTATTGTTGATGAAGAACTCCCAAAAGGACATGCAGATGCTTGGTATGCTCCTCCTTAGATGAAGAGTACCCAAGGACATCATCGATGAAAGCCACCATGAAAGTATCTTGGAACTCACGGAACACAACATTCCTCAATCCCATGAGCACAGTTGGAGCATTCGTCACACCAAATAACATTACAATGAACCTGTAATTCCCATGATGACATCGGAAATTAGTCTTATAGACATCCTCATCCTTCACAGACATTTGAAGATATCTTGACTACAATTTGATCTCTTAGAGCCAACTTTCACCCTTCAGTTGATCGAATAAATCATCAATCCATAGAATTGGATATCGATTCTTCATTTTCACTTTGTTTAAAAGATGATAATCGATACATAACCACAAACTAATATCATCCTTCTTCACGAACAAAACCATTGCACCCCATGGTGACATAGTCGGCCAAACAAAACCACACTATAAGATACTATCAAACTATATACATAGGAACTATAACTCAGAAGGTTCTATCCTATATGAATATGTGGAGATAGGATATACTCATGGCTATAGCTAGATCCCAAATTTGATATCTCCTCAAGGGGTAATGATACAACCTCTTCTAGAAGGAAATCAGGGTACTATTCTTAGACCCTGGTATACGCCAACTAATAAAACTCCAAAGAACATAGAATCAGCTCATCCACCAAGGATGATAAGGACAGAACATGCCTCTTACCCCTCATAGGGTATTTCTCTCCAACAAACACTATTGGATATCCATCAGCATTGAAGTACAACACCATCATCCTGAAGAAATCCATAGTAGCTTCAACAGAATAAAACCAATCCATAATGAGAATGAAATAATATGGTTATATCTCTAAACAGTTGAAATGTCCCCAAGATCTATGTTTCCCCTGCACTAGCTCAAAGTATCTACATACTTCAAACAAGTCAGCTCGACTTCTAACTAGCTTAGTCAATGCCAATGTAACTGATATGAAGTAGTGTGTCCATCATGAATCAAAAAAGGTATACACCCATGTAGAAAACAAACAATGTCCCCTCAAATGATGTATGGCTCACATGGAACTAGTAATGAAAAAGCATGATGTTGACCATGACCTACTCCATGACCTCTCTGACCCTGATGATGACCAACACCACAGCCATGCTCTGCTTTTTGAGTATGGGGAGCGTCACAGGTCTATATTCTGCATGCCCTATCCGCTCTCTATTGATCCAATGATTATGCAACCTCCTACTACTGCCTCATAATGAACTGCCTCAATGGTGGAACCTGGAAGAGAACACCTTGTGCATGATGCACACATTGAGAGTTCGGGAAATCTCTTTACTGATGACCTAGGCCTCCAAAAGAAAAAAAATCACCTTATCCCTTATCATAGGCATGAGATCCACCACCCCTGAAGAAACAAGATGTTGGGGGTAGGGACTTACCCCATACCAAATGGAAACTCAGTTTCCCTGAAACCTTGGAACCCCAGACTATAGCTCTGATTCATGAGGAATCATTACGACTCCCCTCTATTGACGATTTAGTTCTGGAAAACATCCCATCGATGTCTTCTTCCATAACCATCATCTCAAGACATGTATTCAGAATAAATGGGGTGACATGGCGTAGTATCCATAGATGGAAATCCTCCTCAAAATTCCTCTCCCTAGCCTCCTCATATAACAACTGGTCTGAAGCATATCGTAAAAGGTTCATGAAATGGATTACAAACTCTCGTGCACTAGGACTCCACTGTCGAAGGGTAATCATTTCCTGGTGACCGGTTGACTTTGTAGCTGAAGAAAGAAACCCGACGTTAAACATGCCTCGAATCTCATCTCAAAAGATTGATGACTCCTCATGATCCCTGAGAAAAAAGAACCACTACTGCCTCTTTTCCCTATTCAACATTGACACAACCAAAAACAACCAGTGCCACATCCGAGCACATATTGAGCTGAGGGATATCTCAACCTCCTCCAAACATTATTTTGTGACTGCTAATGAAACATGGCCCTCATTCTTCTATAGACACTTGATCTAAAACTCTTCGAGTGTCCTCTTCCAAGTGTCATCATTGTCATCCTCTGCCCTACGATGATATACTTGTGTAGCCGACTAGACATCCTCTACGTGAACCTGACGAGGACATCAACCTGGATCTATACCTACAAAATAAAAAATAGATAGAGTTCCTAAACCTATAATATTGATGACTCAACATTAATTAATTAATTTTTTTATTTTATTAATTTTACGATAACCTATCCCCGGGTCTACCCATTCAAATACTAGTGCAAAGAAGAATGATTCATGATCTGTTACCATGTCTCTACCCTGCAACCTGTATCACCTTGTTTAATAGCCACTGTAGACATAAAGGTATGTGAATCAGATCACAGGGGGACCTAAACACCTAGGTCTTAGCTAGTCCCTAGTGTTTACATCACTTTCTAATCTTGACTGACATTGTTTCCCTACTAACCCATGAAACCTCACCTATGCCTAACACCAAACTCCATCTTATCCATCAACCATAACATTGATACAAATTTGTCATGAACCATCCCCAATATTTGTACCCCTCTTTGCCCAGTAATGTGAAATGGGAGATAGAGACCCCCCAAGTCCCGCCTCTAGTAGTCCCCAGGTTGGCAACTAGCACTGAGGATATAGTAAACACACAAATTGGAGCCATTACCCTCTAAGAGAACACATGTGAACGAGATAGAAAAGAAAGACATCAACCGACTTGAACTCGTACTGAAATATAAATTAAATCCCAAGTACGAATCTGAAATGTCATGATAAAATTATTACAACTGAAAGGGAAAACATCAAGTATCAATAGGAAGTAAAAACAACAATGACCACAATTCCCAAATAGCTTCGGCAACCACAAGCCAGTAGTAACTAGCCTGATCTCCAACCTTCTCCAAGTGACCTGAAAAACACTTTATATACGCATAGGGTGAGTATAATCGTATAATCAGTCAGATCCTCCTTTGAGCCTCTTGTGAAAAAATAATGAAAAAATGCTAAAGCATTGTGAACAACAAATGAAACTAACTCATCACCTAACCAGTTATACTATGTTTCCAGTCTCACCATGGATACTCCCACCAAGTATTGTATACATGTGTATATAATATAAAGAATAATATCAATGGTACCCCGCTACCACATTCCTACTGGTTTGCTACTTTTCCCCAACGTCGCACGCCCTAATAATCTATCTCCAAAAGGCTTTCCCACATGGACTTAGGTGAAGCACAACAACATGCACCTCATGCATCACAACCACCACGTCCATGTTACTAATGTTACCAGATTGTTTACAAGAGCCACCATAACTCACATAACATGTATCATACGTCGGGCATTATACTTCAATCCATTAAATCCCATGCTTTGAGAAAGGATCCCCCTGCTATAACAACCTATACACATTGCACTTATAGTAGTCCATAAGAAACAATATCCATAATATATGTGTGTGAATTACCACAAGCCATTACAGCCCTCAACACACATATTTGAAGGAAAACTAACTATTGTTCCAACCAGCACAAGTAAGTACCATGAGAAGAGAGCGGTGCCAAAGGGGGTAGTCATCAATCCATCCTCAACTAGAACGTTGGGGAACCCCCCCCCCCTCCATCTGGGATCAGAAATCCCGAGGTGTCAGTTTCCCTAATTTACGGGGAGGAGTATAATATAGAAACACAAAACGTACATAATATACTATAACTTACAACCAGACAATGGTAATAACCTAGTTCTATACTCAAATGTATCTAACGTCTCTCGGACTCCCAGTTTTCACCACTAAGACAAGAAATCCTATAAGAAAACAAACATTTTAAGAGATTTATTATATTAAAACATTCCATTTTTATCATTTTCTGTTTACATTAATAAATTATTTGTAAATTAATTAACTATTATCTATTCAAAATTATAGTTAATTTGCATCGCACACAAATTCCACTATTTCTTTAAATCGGAACCTCATCATTGCATCCAAGAAATCTCAAACCCAATGGCTTAACATCATTTGTTTAACCATTTATTAATAGCATTATCAATTTACCAAATTTTCAGACATTCTAGAGAAACATTCTATGCTACCAAACACAAGGGGTTCAACATGGTGAGTAGATGAACTACCAGTCAAGTCTTTTCCACAAATAGCATGAGCATAGACCCATTATTCATCGAGAAGATAAACACAGAAAGCATGGGACATACCCCATGTGTCTGCACCCTTTTTGGAAGGAGGGTAAGAAAGACCATCTATCTTGATATGTGGGGAATATAAAGTATGCAAATAGCCAACAAGAATCAATAAGAATCCAAAATTCACATTTAACCCATTTCATTATCTTTAGTTTCCTCCCCAACACCCACATGCATAAACTGATGCATATCCCCACTACAAGAATCAACTACTGCCACAAGAAATGGGATTCCCTACCCCCACATTTCACAACATCAATCCAGGATCATAACACATCACAAGTAGTAGAAAATAAAAAATCAACTAGGCTCTTTTCCTAAAATAAGGAATTACTCCTTCACACGCAGTGAGCTCTCATGGATCCAAAGTAGAAGGAACTCAGCCTTATAAGAAAGAGGGTAACTCATATCTCTACAACGAATTAACTTTTATCGATCAACATGATCTTTAATATATATTATGTCATCCAATTCAATATTAGTATGTACCAACTGTGGGAAACCTAAACAACACACTATCATATATATAACAAATTAACTAAACTGGCTTACTACATCAATTTGATTATCATCAATTTAAAATAGTAATAACTGTATTCTTTTACATGCCTCTTTAAATTTGAAAATTATTTTACAATTAAACCCAGTTTATGTTCTTTTCCATTTTCCATAAAGAAAGACATGCTAAAAAGGAAAGCATAGATATGACATTGTCTTTTAAAAGAAAAGGAAATTGCATATGATTGATACAAATTTATTTATCTAGTTAAAATATATATTATGTCAATTCCATTGGGATCCTGTGGGATAAATCATGCTAATATTACGATTGACCATAAATAAATAGAGAAGCCACAAACTATAACGACCCATACTTTACATACATTGTTAATACTTCGAAATTGAAGCACACTTATTACAACATATGACAAAACCACAAAGGACCGTATAGGTATAGTGTCTTTAGAAACTGGGAAACATAAACAACTGGTTCATAAATCTTCTACAGTGTCTCCCATTTATTTCATCATATCTAGGGTCCCTTTTAGCATATTCTACTTAATATCCATCTTCCTGACCTGGGGAAAAGAAAACATAAAAGGGTGAGCTCAAATTCTCAGCAAGGGCAAATAAAGGAAATAAAAATAATATCATATCTTTTTAAAAATCAAAACCTGCAAAAGAGATCATAATATCTTAACATGGAACAAATCATGGAAGTGAAAATGAGATCCCCATAATCATAACATAAAACTTGAAACTTTGTGGCATGCACACATAATCATTGAAAATCATTTCTTGTTAGTCATGACTCATTGCCAAGACTATCTTAGTGGACAAAGTCCCTTTCTGAACCGAGTTCACTCCTCGTTTCAGTCCTGTATCACTGAACCGAAATAACCTTCCGTTCCAGCCATGTCTATCTCATGAGATATAAAATCTTTACCCAATGCATTGGAGGGAGATATAGGTCCCACCCATCTTATAATGAATCCTTTCTTATGTGTGCCACATAATCATAAAACATACATCATCGCATAACACATGTAACAAAAATGGGATTCTTGAAACATCATGACATCATAAATCAATTCATATAAGATAAAGGAATTCATAAAAATAATTCCATCACAACATGATCAAATCAATTTAATAATAGGGATAAAAACAGAACCCTTTATTATCTTAGATGGAAAATAATTTTGATAAAACACTTGAACTCCATTCTTGAGGAAAATATCCTTTCTTCTTCAAAAACACTTTTCTTTTCTTAATATGTCATACAATTATAAACTAAAAGAAGTTGATTAAAAATAAACTTGAAAACTTGTAAAGGAAGCTTCTTGGAAATAATGTTTTAAAAATCCATTCATGCCGTATAAGTTAAAAAAAACATTCTTCTCGTACTTTTGTCGGAAAAGTCAAAAAGTACCTCGTACGGAAAAACGACAAAAGATTCCTTTCATATTCTTTACTAAAAATTCACCTAAGGGTAAAATTGGATTTAAACTATTGCAAGTGGATGGAAACAATATTACATATTGAGGGAACATGGATGTGGATGATAAAATACACCCCAGTAAATACTTACGAATAAACAATCTCGGATAAAAATGAGATTGTGATATTTCCCTTACCTTAGGTCCGATTAGCTTTGTACGTGTCCGAAGCTCATGTATAATGGTTTAAATAATGTTATTGACTTATTCCAGAATCATACATATTTATATGATATCATATATGGTCATATTATTAGCTTCTTGTTAGTAATATTTCATTGTTACTTGTTACTCGGGTCTTTATAACTTTTTGTTCTTATGCGTGTTTTGTCGAATAAATTCTTATTCTTATCTTTACGTTATAGATAATTCATTTCCAGAATGGTATTAGTGTCGTATATACCATATTCATTCATTCAATTCATTTATATAATCATTATGAAATGAAGATCATGTAGAACGAGTCGCATCACATCGTGGAGACGGTATTCCGTACGTACGCACGAGTGATGATATCGTTCCTATGATCGTGGAATTGTATTGGAGTATATATATATTATTTCAGTATCAATATTACTTCATAATAATCATATTTAGTTACTCATTACACCATTATACCCATCCTTGTAAGGTGATGGTGGAAAATAGATTACACCACGGCGTGGAAACGGTATTCCGTACGTACGCACGCGTGGTGATTTCATTTTTCCGTAGGATGGATAGAAGGTGAATTAGGTTTGTTTCATATTTATAATAACATATCAGTATGTAATTAATACTGATGTTATTACTTTATCATGAAACAACTAAAGAAGAAGAAGTTGAAGAAGAAAGAAATTGAAAAGATCGGTAATGGATATTACCTCTTCTTTGGAACGCCTCTTTGAATCCTCCACTTAAGGAACTATGATTGGTCTTTGGAGAAGACCAGGACCTCTAGGATTATTCTAGGGAAGTGGAGAGGAGAAAATGGCAGGGGTTGGCCGAGCTTGAGTGCTCAATTTGGTGTGAGAAGGAGGGGGAGGAGGTTCCCTTTTATAAGGGAGGAGAGGGGCACCTTAGGAATATCTCAAAATATTATTTTATATTAAAGTCAAAATCGGATTATAATGGTTCCAAAGGGTCTTATTTCGAAGATAATGTGGGGATGGGTCGAAATCCTATCAACCAATAGGATTTAGACAAGTTTAGGGTATTATTTTAACCTTATCAATTAGATTTAACTCTAAGTTAATTATTTTAACTTTTACCGTGTCTTTTTGTTTTCCTTCACTATATGGTTAATACACTTACTATAACATGCCAAACGAACCCCAAATTGTTTATTATTAATATATATATCTTTATCTAAGTCATTTGGCCGAACCTTAGATTTTTAGGAATAAAATAACAATTAATAATATAATATTTGATTTAAAAACTATTTTGTGTCAATTTTGACACTATTTGATATATGATTTGTTTGAAAGTCATAACAAAATTATATGTTCGAACCAAGTTGATTAAATCAACACTAATATATCATAGTAACCTAGAAAATTAGTGGAATTCATAAAAAGTATTAAATTACATTTATTTTGGTATTTATATTATCAATTATGTCAATATTTCATTAATAAGATAATTACTGCATCATATTTGTGTCATAAATAAATTAAATTATTTAATGTCTAAAAATTACAAATAAAATTCCATTATGTAGGAAATATTTTTAGCTTTCTAATGAATATTTATAGTCGAATTTAGCTTATGTATAACCCCATATTAAAAATGATTTACTTATTAAACTTTGATTTTAACTATTTTAACCCTTCTTTAAATAAATTAATAATAAATGTCCTAATCTAATCCAAGTGGGCCTAAATGGTCATATTTTATTCCTAAGTTTGTTTTTGGTCGAATTACACTTGTCCAATAGAATTAGGACACGTGTTAGGGTAATATTAATATCATATTTACCCTTAGTTACCATATTTACTATTAACCGCGGTAAAAATAGTAAAAAGTTACTATTCACCAAAAAATTATTTTTATCTCATTGAACCACATTTTAGTCCTTGATATTAACCGTGTCTCTCGGATTTTTGAAATTCCATTCACAGAAGCGGTAAAATTAAGTTTTATGAAAAATTCAGTTTTTAACCTACCACTTAGTGGTTTCACTATTCATCAAAAATTGAAAGTTTTCAGAAAAATACCAAAATTTCACCCTAGGCTAATTTCGATATTCTGAGTCCAAAAATGAAGTCCATTTTGAAAAATAAAATTTATAAAATTTCAAAAAGTGGTTATTACTATTCATAACAGCTAGTTTTAATAGCATAATGTTGTTTAGTGAAACTCGGTATTGCGTACGACGCAAGCTATCGAGGAAGGTCGCGATTGCGTGTAAAGCAAGCCAAACAAGTGTTGTATAGAAAAATATTCCTTTGATGATTTATATAACATAAAAGTCTCGGGTGTTACATTCTACCCCCCTTAAAAAGAATTTCGCCCTCGAAATTCGTCACTTTGTAACAAACAGATGAGGATACTTCTCCCTCATCATATCCTCAAGCTCCCATGTAGCTTCTTCAAGTTGGTGGTTTCTCCATAAAACTTTCACCAAGCGAGTGGTCTTGTTTCTTAGGACATTTTCGCTACGATCCAGAATCTCTATCGGCTGTTCATCATAAGAAAGATCTTGCTCCAGCGGTTCAACTTCTGAGCTGAGTACATGTGAAGGATCTGGTATGTACTTTCTCAGGAGAGATACATGGAACACATCGTGAACTTGAGAGAGATTCGGTGGAAGCGCCAATCGGTAAGCTACCTTCCCAACACGATCCAATATTTCGAAAGGACCGATATATCTAGGGCTCAACTTCCCCTTCTTTCCAAATCTTATAACCCTCTTCCAGGGAGATATTCGTAAGAACACTTTATCACCCACTTCAAACTCTAGGTCATTTCGTCGGTTGTCGGCATAACTTTTCTGTCGACTCTGAGCTGCTCTTATGTGTTGTTGAATAGATCTGACCTTTTCTGCCATTTCATCAACGAGATCAGGTCCTAATAGCTTTCTTTCCCCAACTTCATCCCAGCAAGTTGGAGTCCTGCATTTCTTTCCATAGAGAGCTTCATAAGGAGCCATCTGAATACTGGAGTGAAAGCTATTATTATAAGAAAATTCCACCAAAGGTAGGTGTTGATCCCAACCTCCTTTGAAATCCATAGAGCAAGCTCTCAACATATCTTCTAGGGTTTGAATTGTTCTCTCAGACTGACCGTCAGTCTGGGGATGATAAGCAGTGCTGAAACTCAACTCTGTATCCAGAGTATGCTGAAGACTTCGCCAGAACTTCGAGGTAAATCTCGGATCTCGATCAGATATAATAGAAAGTGGTACTCCATGCAATCTTACCACTTCCTTTACATATATCCTGGCAAGCTGATCTAGAGAGAAATCCTCTCTAATAGCAATGAAGTGTGCAGACTTTGTAAGACGATCAACTATGACCCAGATAGAATTATTGCCTTTGGATGTTTTAGGAAGTCCTGTGACAAAGTCCATAGTGATGTTTTCCCATTTCTATTCGGGTATGGGTAATGGTTGTAACATCCCCTTAGACTTCTGTCTCTCAGCTTTAACTTGTTGACAAACCAAGCATCGAGAGACATATTCAGCAACATCTCTTTTCATGCCATCCCACCAGAAGTACTCTTTCAGGTCCCTATACATCTTCGTGCTTCCAGGATGAATAGAGAATGAAGAACTATGAGCCTCATCCAGCAGCTCTTTCTTTAATTCCGGGATGGGAGGAACACAAACCCGATTCCTGAACTTTATTATCCCATCACAATCAAGGTTGAATTCAGGAACATTTCTCACCTTCTTTTGTAACTCGGCATCTTCTTTCTGTGCCTCTTTAATCTTCACATGTATAGATGGTTGAACATTCATTTGAGAAAGATAAGATTTTTCCCCTTCCATTATAATTCCAAGATCCATCCTTTGTAAATCCATAAATATTGGATCTTTTGTGATCCTCATCGTGGATAAACTAGCATGGTCTTGTCGACTTAATGCATCTGCCACCTTGTTTGCTTTCCCAGGGTGGTAATGGATTGAGCAGTCATAATCCTTAATCAGCACCAACCATCTTCTTTGATGCATATTCAACTCCTTTTGTGTGAAAATATACTTTAAACTTTTATGATCAGTATAAATATCACACCTTTCACCATAAAGGTAATGCCTCCAAATCTTTAATGCAAAGATTACCGCAGCCAACTCCAAATCATGTGTTGGGTAATTTTGCTCATGGATTTTCAACTGTCGTGAGGCATAAGCTATCACCATATCATTTTGCATAAGAACACACCCCAATCCCTTCTTGGATGCATCACTATAGATCACAAACCTTTCTCCACTACAAGGCAGTGTGAGCACAGGTGCACCGGATAACCTTCTTTTCAACTAATTGAAATTCTCTTCACATTCCTCTGTCCAGACATACTTAACTCCTTTTCGAGTCAACTTGGTGAGTGGATTAGATAATCGTGAAAAATCTTTTACAAAACGTCGATAATATCCAGCCAAACCAAGAAAACTTCGGATCTCAGTTACTGTTGTTGGTCTCGACCATCTTTCGATAACCTCTGTTTTTGCTGGATCCACAGATATCCCCTCTTTTGAGATTATGTGACCCAAAAATGCAACTTTTTGAAGCCAAAATTCACACTTGGTAAATTTGGCATAAAGCTTCTCCTTTCTCAGGGTCTTCAATATAATTCTCAAGTGATCTTCATGTTCTTCCTTGCTCTTTGAATAGACAAGAATATCGTCTATAAAGACTACCACAAATTGATCAAGATAGTCTCTAAAGACTCTATTCATTAGATCCATGAAGATAGCAGGGGCATTAGTAAGACCAAATGGCATCACTATAAATTCATAGTGTCCATACCTTGTACGGAAAGCCGTCTTTGGTATATCCTCCCTTTTGACCCTTAATTGATGATACCCTGAACGAAGATCAATCTTGGAAAAGTATTGAGCTCCGCGTAGTTGGTCAAATAAGTCATCAATGCGTGGGAGAGGATATTTGTTCTTGATAGTGATCTTGTTAAGTTCTCGATAATCAATGCAGAGTCTCATTGATCCATCTTTCTTCTTAACAAATAGAACAGGTGCTCCCCAAGGTGACGCACTAGGGCGTATGAATCCCTTATCAAGATTCTCTTGGAGTTGCTTCTTCAATTCCTGCAACTCAATTGGGGCCATTCTATAAGGTGTCTTTGAAATAGGAAAAGCACCCGGTACGAGTTCTATTGAAAACTCAACTTCACGATTTGGTGGAAGACCGGGTAATTCCTCCGGAAAGACATCATCAAACTCCCGTACAATGGGCATATTCTTAATCGTGAGTTTCTCACCAACCATTTGAGATAAATAACCTTCATTTAGTGGGATCAATACCCATAAGATGGAAGAAATTTCCACTGGAAGGTTATGTTCATCCTTGCATTGGTATACGATCGTAGATTGATCTGGAGTATGAAATGTGACTTCCCTTCTTTGGCAATTGATATGAGCTCCATGTAGAGAAAGCCAATCCATGCCAAGAATCACATCAAATTCCACTAAAGGAAGGATCACAAGATTTGCAGGAAGCACTTTCCCACAAACTTCGATCGGAGAAGAATTATAAACTTCTGATGCGATTGATGTGCCATTAGGTGTTGTCACAGCTAACTCAACATCTAATTGTTGAGGTAGTACGGTGATACCCTTAGAAAAGTCTTCAGAAATAAAAGAGTGGGTGGATCCAGAATCAAATAAAACATTTGCTACTTTAGAGTGGATGGTAAGTGTACCTTTCACCACATCGTTATCGTACTCCACATCGCTGATAGAAATTGCATGTGACTTTCCTTTGTCTTTAGCCTTAAGATTTTGTTGACGTCGACCATCATCATCAACCCTTGGATTTGGGCATTGATTGGCATAATGCCCCATCTCCTTGCACTTGAAACATTGAAGTGTTGTAGGTTCATTCTGTGTATCCCTTCCTTTGTTTGCATCATTAGACATCTTCTTCCCATTATCAGGGCATTCAAATTCCCGATGACCTTCCTTTCCACATTTAAAACATTTACTTGTCCCTTTAAGACAACTCCCTCCATGTTTCTTTCCACATTTTGAGAATAATGGAAAGTTCATCTTCTTTTCAGTGTGCTCTTTAGAGTTTCCTTTGAATTCCATCTTCCTCTTCTTATCAAACCCATGTGACTGATGGGTTACTCCAATCTCCATCTCGACTTTGAGAGCACATCGAACGATTTCCTCGTAGCTATTGAAGTCCCTTATGGCTAACGCCCTTCGAAGACTTGGTTTTAAGCCACTAAAGAATCGATCGATCGTACTCTCAGGTTGGATAATAATACCAGAAGCGTACCTTGCAAGTCTTGTAAAATTTGCTTCATAGGTACCAACAGATTCATCATCCCTTAGCTTCAGTTCAAGAAACTCTTTCTCCATCTTTGTTCGGAGAATACGAGGGAAGTACTTATTGAAAAATAAGTTCTTGAACTCGTCCCATTCCATAGACTCAATTTCATCCCTTTGCCTCGTATTCTTAACAAGATTCCACCATTGATCAGCATCTCCTTCCAAACGGTACACTGCTAGGATGACTTTATCATGCTCAGAACATTGAAGAACTGAAAATATCTTTTCAGTAGTACTAATCCATTGTTCAGCAACTAATGGATCAGTAGACCCGCTGAAAGAAGGTGGACGCTGCCTCATGAAGGATTCAACAGAATGTTGCTCCCTCCTTTGCTTGTTTGGAAATCCTGCATGATTCATAGCTTGAGAAAGTTGTGTGAGCATGGCTACAAGATTTTGCATTCCAGCTCCCATATCGTTTGGTTCCTCAGGGGGACAATCATTGCATTGCCCATCGCATTCCGCATTAACACGGTTCCTTCGGGTTCCATCCATTGACTAAAACCAAGAAGAATAGTGTGAGCAACACTAATTATAATAGGAAACCACATAATTCAAGAATAAAATTTTCATGCTTATGGTCTTATCCTAGGTTATTCAAGGCCATTTCTAAAACACTAAGATTGTGTTCTATGCTTAGACTTATCCTTAGGGTTCTTACTAAGGCTTTCACATCCTAGTTTCCAAAGGTTGACTATACCTTTCCTCCGATACCAACTATAACGACCCATACTTTACATACATTGTTAATACTTCGAAATTGAAGCACACTTATTACAACATATGACAAAACCACAAAGGACCGTATAGGTATAGTGTCTTTAGAAACTGGGAAACATAAACAACTGGTTCATAAATCTTCTACAGTGTCTCCCATTTATTTCATCATATCTAGGGTCCCTTTTAGCATATTCTACTTAATATCCATCTTCCTGACCTGGGGAAAAGAAAACATAAAAGGGTGAGCTCAAATGCTCAGCAAGGGAAAATAAAGGAAATAAAAATCATATCATATCTTTTTAAAAATCAAAACCTGCAAAAGAGATCATAATATCTTAACATGGAACAAATCATGGAAGTGAAAATTAGATCCCCATAATCATAACATAAAACTTGAAACTTTGTGGCATGCACACATAATCATGGAAAATCATTTCTTGTTAGTCATGACTCATTGCCAAGACTATCTTAGTGGACAAAGTCCCTTTCTGAACCGAGTTCACTCCTCGTTTCAGTCCTGTATCACTGAACCGAAATAACCTTCCGTTCCAGCCATGTCTATCTCATGAGATATAAAATCTTTTCCCAATGCATTGGAGGGAGATATAGGTCCCACCCATCTTATAATGAATCCTTTCTTATGTGTGCCACATAATCATAAAACATACATCATCGCATAACACATGTAACAAAAATGGGATTCTTGAAACATCATGACATCATAAATCAATTCATATAAGATAAAGGAATTCATAAAATTAATTCCATCACAACATGATCAAATCAATTTAATAATAGGGATAAAAACAGAACCCTTTATTATCTTAGATGGAAAATAATTTTGATAAAACACTTGAACTCCATTTTTGAGGAAAATATCCTTTCTTCTTCAAAAACACTTTTCTTTTCTTAATATGTCATACAATTATAAACTAAAAGAATTTGATTAAAAATAAACTTGAAAACTTGTAAAGGAAGATTCTTGGAAATAATGTTTTAAAAATCCATTCATGCCGTATAAGTTAAAAAAAACATTCTTCTCGTACTTTTGTCGGAAAAGTCAAAAAGTACCTCGTACGGAAAAACGACAAAAGATTCCTTTCATATTCTTTACTAAAAATTCACCTAAGGGTAAAATTGGATTTAAACTATTGCAAGTGGATGGAAACAATATTACATATTGAGGGAACATGGATGTGGATGATAAAATACACCCCAGTAAATACTTACGAATAAACAATCTCGGATAAAAATGAGATTGTGATATTTCCCTTACCTTAGGTCCGATTAGCTTTGTACATGTCCGAAGCTCCTGTATAATGGTTTAAATAATGTTATTGACTTATTCCAGAATCATACATATTTATATGATATCATATATGGTCATATTATTAGCTTCTTGTTAGTAATATTTCATTGTTACTTGTTACTCGGGTCTTTATAACTTTTTGTTCTTATGCGTGTTTTGTCGAATAAATTCTTATTCTTATCTTTACGTTATAGATAATTCATTTCCAGAATGGTATTAGTGTCGTATATACCATATTCATTCATTCAATTCATTTATATAATCATTATGAAATGAAGATCATGTAGAACGAGTCGCATCACATCGTGGAGACGGTATTCCGTACGTACGCACGAGTGATGATATCGTTCCTATGATCGTGGAATTGTATTGGAGTATATATATATTATTTCAGTATCAATATTACTTCATAATAATCATATTTAGTTACTCATTACACCATTATACCCATCCTTGTAAGGTGATGGTGGAAAATAGATTACACCATGGCGTGGAGACGGTATTCCGTACGTACGCACGCGTGGTGATTTCATTTTTCCGTAGGATGGATAGAAGGTGAATTAGGTTTGTTTCATATTTATAATAACATATCAGTATGTAATTAATACTGATGTTATTACTTTATCATGAAACAACTAAAGAAGAAGAAGTTGAAGAAGAAAGAAATTGAAAAGATCGGTAATGGATATTACCTCTTCTTTGGAACGCCTCTTTGAATCCTCCACTTAAGGAACTATGATTGGTCTTTGGAGAAGACCAGGACCTCTAGGATTATTATAGGGAAGTGGAGAGGAGAAAATGGCAGGGGTTGGCCGAGCTTGAGTGCTCAATTTGGTGTGAGGAGGAGGGGGAGGAGGTGCCCTTTTATAAGGGAGGAGAGGGGCACCTTAGGAATATCTCAAAATATTATTTTATATTAAAGTCAAAATCGGTTTATAATGGTTCTAAAGGGTCTTATTTCGAATATAAAGTGGGGATGGATCGAAATCCTATCATCCAATAGGATTTAGACAAATTTAGGGTATTATTTTAACCTTATCAATTAGATTTAACTCTAAGTTAATTATTTTAACTTTTACCGTGTCTTTTTGTTTTCCTTCACTATATGGTTAATACACTTACTATAACATGCCAAACGAACCACAAATTGTTTATTATTAATATATATATCCTTATCTAAGTCATTTGGCCGAACCTTAGATTTTTAGGAATAAAATAACAATTAATAATATAATATTTGATTTAAAAACTATTTTGTGTCAATTTTGACACTATTTGATATATGATTTGTTTGAAAGTCATAACCGAATTATATGTTCGAACCAAGTTGATTAAATCAACACTAATATATCATAGTAACCTAGAAAATTAGTGGAATTCATAAAAAGTATTAAATTACATTTATTTTGGTATTTATATTATCAATTATGTCAATATTTCATTAATAAGATAATTACTGCATCATCTTTGTGTCATAAATAAATTAAATTATTTAATGTCTAAAAATTACAAATAAAATGCCATTATGTAGGAAATATTTTTAGCTTTCTAATTAATATTTATAGTCGAATTTAGCTTATGTATAACCCCATATTAAAAATGATTTACTTATTAAACTTTGATTTTAACTATTTTAACCCTTCTTTAAATAAATTAATAATAAATGTCCTAATCTAATCCAAGTGGGCCTAAATGGTCATATTTTATTCCTAAGTTTGTTTTTGGTCGAATTACACTTGTCCAATAGAATTAGGACATGTGTTAGGGTCATATTAATATCATATTTACCCTTAGTTACCCTATTTACTATTAACCGCGGTAAAAATAGTAAAAAGTTACTATTCACCAAAAAATTATTTTTATCTCATTGAACCACATTTTAGTCCTTGATATTAACCGTGTCTCTCGGATTTTTGAAATTCCATTCACAGAAGCGGTAAAATTAAGTTTTATGAAAAATTCAGTTTTTAACCTACCACTTAGTGGTTTCACTATTCATCAAAAATTGAAAGTTTTCAGAAAAATACCAAAATTTCACCCTAGGCTAATTTCGATATTCTGAGTCCAAAAATGAAGTCCATTTTGAAAAATAAAATTTATAAAATTTCAAAAAGTGGTTATTACTATTCATAACGGCTAGTTTTAATAGCATAATGTTGTTTAGTGAAACTCGGTATTGCGTACGACGCAAGCTATCGAGGAAGGTCGCGATTGCGTGTAAAGCAAGCCAAACAAGTGTTGTATAGAAAAAGATTCCTTTGATGATTTATATAACATAAAAGTATCGGGTGTTACACAAACCCCCTACCTCAAAAGGTTCCTAACATTCTTTACATGAGAAGGATCCACACAACAGATCACGATTGCCTCCCAGCCCCAACGACAACTGCATCCAACTGGGGATGTTGTAGCACAACCACACTAAATGATGCCTAAGAAACCTCCCTTAGAGACATGGATATAACATGCCATAACATGGAAAGGATAAATAGAAGGATGTAAATGATTGAAGAAAACACAAGAACAAAGCTAGATCATATCTTCTATTGATGATGGATCGACCCTTGATTCTTGTACAAAAATAAGGGGTGTGCATGCAGTAGGAATAAACATCAAGGGGAAATGATCCATGGATTATGGTTTGACCACACCACTATTATGGAAATAAGTAAAGGTCCGAGTGTCTCATGCCAGGCAACTAGAAGGTAGAACTAGGGAGTAATATATATCATCCCTTTAGAAGATTTAATGGAGTAGTGGTTCAAGATATACTGGATTTTCCATTAAAATCATATTCCAATAAACCTCGTGGATTGAAAAAGTAATGGAATCCAGAGACATAGGAATATTAAGATCATATTCATGGGATTTGAATCAACCTTAAATCCCTTAAAAAATGCCTTGAAGGCATTTTTCATCAAAGGAAACAATAAATAGGTGAAACTGGGAAATATGAAAAAATCTAGAAATTTGACAGGGTAAAAAAAATATTTATGGAAACACTATTCACATCTGTCTCGCTGATGCTGGAAATACAAATGATTCACCATTGCAGATAGTAAAAATGAATCATCGACAGTAGTAATATAAATGACTCCCCGATGCTGACAATACAATTGACTCACAAACGTCGACAGTACACAATACTCTCCAACACTAATAGTACAAATGACTCACAAATGTAGATAGTACAAATGAATCATTGACATCAATAGTACAAATGACTCACTGATGCCGACAATATAAATGAATAACCAATGTCGATAGTACAAATGAATCACCAACTGCAATAGTTCAAATGAGTCACTGACACAGAGAGTAAAAATGACTCACTGATGTTGACAATACAAATGACTCACCGACATCGATAATAAAAATTACTCACTGAATCCGATAATGAAAATGACTCACCGATGTGAATAGTACTATTTTCAAAACGGGAAAAACTATTCATAGAACCGGAAATTTGGAAAAGGGCTGAGCATAAGTCACCTTGGCCTCCTAGAACAAATCAAACACCATATTTCTATAATGGAATGGACCAGAGAGGATCAAACCAGTACATGCAATGCCCGTGCAGGGGTGAGTATAACAATACTCAGTAGGGGACCCCAAACCCATAATGTAATACACCGTGTAAAGTTACAATTATCTCTCCACAGTATATGTCTACAAAACATATAACAATAGAATCATATCATGGTATACTTAAAACCCAGAACTGTTGTCTAGAGGTAAGTCACAGTGACCACATATCCATGCTAGGGATTCAGTTTGAGGATCCCATGAAGCACTCATCAGAGAGAACTCACACCATGAGTCTAATAGCTCTTATGAAATCCTTCTGGGAAGTACGTTCATTGGGAAGTGTCACGAGATAGATATACACACTGAGAGATTTGAAGATAGAAT
Organism: Viscum album; assembly: GCA_963277665.1. NCBI lineage: Eukaryota > Viridiplantae > Streptophyta > Magnoliopsida > Santalales > Viscaceae > Viscum > Viscum album. The sequence goes on along the minus strand of OY728155.1, from coordinate 1,102,181,887 downwards.
GGATGAACACATTTTCAGAGAACTCACTCTTAAGGGGGGAAAGATCCCAATACACGAATGAGGATCACTGCCAGGGCCTTGGCGTATACCACTACTCATCCGGATTACCTTATAGGTTGAGGATCAACGTCCTGTAGGATTGGTCATTTAGATACCTAACTCTACCTACGGTCAATAATGGGTAGAGGTTCTCACTTCAGGCCTCTCTAAGGGATTCTGAATCTTTCCAGAAATTCCTGCTGAGGGGATCACACTCATGTAGTTGAAAAACTAACTATCCTTTACGGGAATGAGAAAAATGGGCACTAACCCAAATGAAACCTATCCAATTAACGATGGAAAATAAGATCATTCCATGTAAAAAAATTACACAGTGTGTAGAAAGGTAACACGTTATGTCCTATGGCACCAGGTACTGCCCGTGTACAAGGACCCATGTCAAAGACATTTTCATGTAGAAAGAGATATACACAACATGTAATAGCATGACATGCTGTTTCCCACTATCTGGAGGTCAGTCTGTGTACACTGGTTTTGTGCTCGTAAATGGATTCAACCTATGTTTTCTATCCCATGTACCAGTTCACGGGGTAACCCTTGTAACTGGCCTGGTCTGGCCATGTGGTCGAGTACAAGTTGTGCACACCACCTCATTTATATGTATTTTCCAAGATACATGGAGAGTCTTTTGTATGGTCCCACACGGTGTGTGACATGGGTTACACACTGTGTCTGTGCTTCATGTCACCTGAAACCATTACTGCCGCTAAACAAGGCCCACATGGCCTGTTCTTCATGATACACGCCATGTTCATAAGGTTTTTTTAGAAATAACGGTTCTTCCTCTTGGTCCTTGTATGATATTCGATACATCAATCTTGTCATCCGATCACCATGAATCCCATGTTTCAAAGTTTCCCCGACACTGCAAATATGATTACATTGGTTTCGGGCCTCTTATCAGCCCCAAAAACATATTTTGATCCACCCATGCAAAGAATCATTGAATAGAATTTTCTCTCAAACCATGTCGATTTATCTTCCACCGTCATCATCGCACCTCCCCTCGGTCTTTATCATGTCATATCTCCAACTTTGTATGATTGTGTAATGAAACAGATGTGCAACCATCTGTTTTTTCATAGCCCCGTGAAGAACGTGAAGAATGCGAGGTGAAAATAAAGGATAAATACAAATAGAAAACATAGGAATGAACCATAGCCATAATTCATCACGACGTTGATTAGATCCCAATAATAGGATCAAAATGAAACAAATCAGATATAAATCAAATCATGAATATATTAATTCCCCAAGGTAATCCTAATAAAAACCATCTTATAATAATGAACAATCCACATGTCAACATATTCATGGATTGATTAATGTTAATTTCATAAATCCATGAATGAGGAAACTATTATAAATAATGACCCATACCTCAATCATCTATGAATAGGGAGATCAGTCGTTGGTTAGGATTTGATCTCACCGTGCAATGATCCATGCATCATCATTGGTCGCCATTCATCAACAATTATCAAATGGTGGATCCTATCCAAAGCTCTAGAGGATTCCATGGATTTTCTAGGGTTATGATCCCAACCCTAGGATCATGGTTATTTAAAACAAATTTATGTGTCACTGTATTCTGGAAATGTTGAAATAAAATAAACTGTTAAATTTATTTTATTTCCTTGGAAATGTCCAAAACATAAATTGTACATCTGAACCATGCCAGTTTATGTTAGGTCTCACCAAAAGTAAATATGCTTCTCTAAACTCAATGGTTCTCTCATATTTCTGATCTAAGAAACCATTTAAATTTTATTCAACTTTCTATGGAAATATGTTTTAGCATGCTATTTATAATTTTATTTTATTTCAATCATTTGTTATGGAATCCTCGAGCTTTAGAATCGCACCCCATCACAAATCCATTTCTCAAAATAATGCCATAAAATATTTAAAAATAATACATGGAAAATATGAGACTTTAAATTATCCCCAACATAGGGATTTTATGTCCCTGAAAAGAAAAAAAAGGCTAATAAAAAATGTGGGTGTTGTGTATGAGTCTGAGCCTACCACTCCCACATACTCTCCTAAAGGTTCACATACTGCTAATGGACACACAAAAAGGGAATCACTCACCCATGTAGGATCCTCTCCAGTCGATCCTTGATCTCCACTGGGTACTCTACAATGGTCACTCCATCCTCGATGTCCATCTCACCCCAGTCGATGATGTTTGATGGGTCATGCACGTACCTCCTCATCTATTACACATGGAAGACATCATGTACCCAAGGAAACTACGACATTAGAGCTAGTCGGTATGCCACCTCGCCAACGTTGCGCAGTATCTTAAAATGGTCAATGAACCTTGGAGAAAACATGCTACCCCAACCATATCTATGAAACCCCCATTGAGGTGAGACCCAAAGGAAGACATGGTATCCCTCTTCAAACTCTAGTGGACTTTTCCTTCTATCATTATGAGACTTCTACTGGCTATATGCATTCTTCATCTGCTCCTGGTTGATCTGCACTTTCACAGTGGTAGTTTGCACCAATTCTGGACCCAGGAGTGGTGACTCCCTAGGATTAGTCCAACAATGTGGTGACCAAAAGGGTCGCCCATATCATCATCATCAAGTATATTTTTATTATTCAAAGGAAACAAATGAAAAGTGGTCCTAAGGAGTATGGAAGAAATAGGGTTCAATGGAATCCCATAAAACCATGTTCACCCCCTCGGGTTTCAATGAGTTCACATCATGAATGCATATTGGATCCAGACTGGAGTTGTCTATATATTCTAGGTAGTATACCACATGGTTCCCCTTACTCCATGAGTGTATCACTTTGATGGTATTGTTGAGAATTCCTCTGCACTTCCTTTTAATGTAGGTGATAGACTAGGGAGGTTGGAAAAGTTCATGAAATGCATCATGGATTGTCTTTGAATATGTTTCCACCTCCTCTATTGGAATGTGCTTCCGTATAAAAAATCTTAAACCCTAGTACATTGGTTTCTCCTTGGCCTAAAGAGAGGATCCATGGTCCAACTGAGTAGATAATGCCAAATAAGTTATTCTAGGGTGTCATAAATAACACCACCACCACAGATCACCATTTCGCTACACTACCCATCCATATAATGTTTGAGACCCCTCAAGGAGGGGGGGGGGGGGGTGTTCCATCTTACCCATTGTCCTTTGATGTTGTTGGAATTGGGTTAAAGGTGGGAGGAACTCTCTTGAAGGCACCCCATGGAAGGAGCCTCATGCCAGTTGTTGATGAGCCTTAACATGTCAAGAAGAAGGTTTTTTTCCAAGTAATAATGACTCTTCTAGATGAGATAATTCCCTCATGCCTCAACATATTCCTAGCCGGGAAAATACACCAGCATCCTATATGCAGGATAACGATACATGCCAGCTTCTCTGTACCCCTGACACCCATGACAAGATACCACCAGTCAATGAATTCTAGGTCGTCCATGTTAGGGTCCAGAATGGATGTAAACCCCCAAAGGCACCCCATAATAAAGATGACCAATTTCCCCTAAAAAAGAAATGGTCTTCACTCTCCTCTTTTCTATTTATTCAACATGAACAATGCGACACCATCAAAATCCCACATCATTGGATGTTTTCTTCTGTTTGGACTGCTTTGTTTCTAATCCTCCAGGATATGAGGATTTATTTGGGAGGAATGTATTTGTTCTGCATGACTTCGTTCAAGATATCAACACCCTCCAGCATGTCCTAGGTGTAGAAAGTGTCCTTAGATGTGAAGGCACTCGAGGAAGATGGAGGAAAAAACCAAATGTATGTTTTTGTGGGTAGTTCGATGAGGATGAAGAGTCCTTGATAATTATCATCCTAAATGGCCTTGATAAACTCCAAATAAAGGTTGTCTTCATGAAATGAGATGTTGGGAGTAGTGAAACTAGGGTATCCAATAGCCTATCCCGCCCAATTGTGGTTCCAAAAGGATATCTCTCCCCTCCCAACGATGCAGTGCTCGTACTGTTGATGATCAAATATAAGGGGAGAGATGATGGACTGAAATAGAGAGTTGTTCCCCTCCATTCTGTTCTGATTCCCATTTATATAATTATTGTTGGTTTTCCCCCAAATGATGCACTGCTCTTGGACTTCCCACTCCAACATGGCATGCGTAAAAAATAGAATGTCTTTCGTGCTACATATACTAATGTTACCCTCCCTGTTAGGCCTTGAAACACTCCTCTAGGAATCCCATCAGTGTTTTCATTCTGAATTCATGTCCCAAATGAATCTAGATAATATATTTTCGATGATACTGATGACACTTTTGGATTTTTTATGGAAGACAAGGCGTTTATGGAAGTGGATAGAAGTACGATGTTAATGAGGGCTATGTGCCCCCAAATGGGGGAAAATAGTTTTTCCATTTGAGAATTTTTTCTATAATCTTGTCGATGAAAATTCTTCCTAGGGATATGGGATCCCCGAGGTACTCTATAGGAAGGATCCCATGATGCATGTCAAAGAGTTTTCGGACTAAAGAGATCTGGCTGCGCATACATCAGTTCGAGATGTAAAAGTGGCTCTTCTCTTTTTATTGATGACATGGCCACTCCAGTAGTAGTATCCATCAACCACCTTGTAAAAACCTCTAATCGATATCCTTCCCATATTCATAAAGATGAGTGTATCATCTGCGAACATTAGGTTTCATATAGATTGAGATCTCATTCTCCATTGATAGGGGATAATTTATCAACTATTAATGCTATTATTAAGTAGGTGACTGAGAATATCCAATGAGAGGATAAAAATACTTGGGGAAATAGGATCCCCTTTCCTTAAACCATGAGTATCCATGAAAAATAAAAATGGCCTCCCCATGAATGAGACCACCATCTCTGAGAAACTAAAGCACCTACAAATAAGGTCATTATTACAGGTTGAGAGTCCCATACCTGCCAACACCTTGATGATGAATCCCCACTCAATGTGATCATAAGCATGTAGGGTCACCCATATAAAGCCTCAAATGGTGTCATACCAATGGTGGAGTGGTAGTTTTTGTTGAACACAAACTCCAACAGTGGTAGGTGGATCCCTCAACCGCGACTAAATTCCAAGATACAGGCCCGCAACATATCATCCAGAACCTGAATGGTTCTCTCCATTTGACCATCTTTTTGGGGATGGAACACAGTTCTAAAGCGTAGATGAGTCCCAAATTCCTCCTGAAATCCATTCAACAACCAGTGTGTGAAAATGAAATCACGATATTATACTATTTTCAAAGTGACACCATGAAGCCATACTCTCTCCGACACATATAGGGGTTCCAGGCTCTATACGGAACTCTACTCACTAATAGCTAGAAATTGGGATGAATTGGTGAGTCGATCAATGATCACCTAGATGGAATCATGCCCCTTGGATGTCCATGGTAATACCATAATGAAATCCATTGATATTCCCTCCCACATCCACTATATCAATTCTAGGGGTGGGATAACCATGATGGCACATGGTTCTCAGCCTTCACCTACTATCATGTAAGGCATTGGAAAATGAACTCTACTACTACAATATCCATACTTGTCCAATAGAACTGATGATGGAGGTCCTGGTACATTTTGGTCACACAATGATATACCACCAAAGGGGGTGTATGAAACTCCCTGAGAACCTCCTCCCGCAATTCCACATGCACAACAAAGCATCCTCTGAAAGGAAATACTTTCTCCCCACCTTGAGAATACCCATCAGGAGCTTTTATAGTAGATAACTAATCTAATAAAGTCTCATAGTCGACATCCCCTAGTTGTGCCTCTCTAACATGTCGTAAGAGTAGAGGGGTGATAAACATCGACTTGAGTTATGTTGTATCATCTCTATACAAGAAGGATAACTATAGCGAGGCTAATTTCTCTGATGCCACACTCACTAGTTGTGAACCTGATCTCCGACTGAGAGTATCAGATACTGCATTTCAATTCCCATGAGTATAAACAGTATCAAATTCATAATCCAAAAGGAAACCCAACCATAACCTATTCCTCAGATTCAGAACCATTTGCAAGAACGTGTACGTGAGGATCTTGTGGTCAGAGTAAATGATAAATTGATCACCCATCAGGAAGTGTCTCCACATATTCAATTCGAATACTACCACTACAAACTCAATATCATGGGTCGGGTAGTTCTTCTCATGTGGCCTTACCTGGCATGAAACATAAGCAATCACCACTTATCTCTACATAAGGACACAACCAAGCCTGGTCCCTGATGTTTCATAGAAAACAACATACCTGGCACCCTCTTCAAAAAAATATCACGATCATTGTGCTCGTAAAACTTTACCTCAACTGCTGGAAATCCTTTTGGATCCTCTCTATCAATATGAAAGGATTCCCCTTCTGGTTCAAGGCTATCATCTTTGCTGATATCCAAGATAAATCTGTGATAAATATCCAGTAGTATCGTGCCATCCCACGGATACTTTGAACCTCTTTCCCACTTTGGGGTGCCTCCCATTCTACCACCACCTCGATCAGGGATACTCCCACTACTACTCCATCTGCTGAGATAACATGTTCGAGAAAGTGGACCATGTGTATCCAGAACTAGCACATCAAGAGCATCCCATAAATATGGTGCTCTCATAGTTTGTCTATATCCATATGTATGTATATAATGTGATCCTTCTCTGATGATAAGTATATAAATTTTTCATCAATAAAGACCACTATGAGCAGGTCGATGAATGATCAGAAGATCTAGTTCATAAGTCGCATGAACATTGTAGGGGAATTCATCATGCCGAAAGGAATATCTATGTACTCTTAGTGACTATAGCAGTATCTAAAAGTCTCCTTCGATATATCCTCAGATAGTACTAGTAATTGGTGGTAACCCAATCGATGTTCAACCATTGAGATCCATCATGCCCTTCTTAGGTGATCGAAGAGGTCGACGATCCATAGTAGTGGATACTTGTTCTTCACCGTTACCTAGTTCAGGAACAAATAATCCATGCACACCCTCAAACAATCATATCACTTATCTAAAAACAAAAATGGGGCCACCCAGAGTGAAACACTGGGTCTTACGAGTCCATTCCTCTGCAAATCCCTAAACTGCACCCTATACTCACGAAGTTCTACAGAATCCATCCGAAACGCTGGTGTGGATATCAGTGTTGTCCTTGGGAGTAAGTTGATGTAGAAGACAATCTCTCAACAAGTAGGTTATCTTGGATCATATTCTAGAAAGATGTCCCCGTACTCTGAGACTACATCTAGGAATGGAAATCTCACAAAATCTTTTTCTCAGAGGGTAAGGCTAGCCAACTCATTAGTGATCAGCTTCACCCTCCTAAGCATGATCCCATTATGTGCAATCTTGGTTTCCTTTTCACCAATAAAGGAAAACCATGTTCCATCGCTGCAGACACGCCACACTCTTCACCTAAAGCAGTTAATCTAGGAATGGACTGAAGATAACCAGTCCATACCGAGGATGACATTGTAAGGCCTCAACACTACCACCAAGAGGTTTAAACCAAAACTCTCACCTAAAATGGTAATATCACACTGTCGTAAAAAATGTGTGATCGTCGAGTCTCCTCCCACATGTGTCTCTAATTGTAATGGTAAAGGAAACAGATCTATAAAAATCTCAAGGTTTCACACAAGAAATGTGGTGAGGAAAGAATGACTAGAACCTATGTCTATAATTACAGAAGCTAAGGTATAATATACATATATTGTACCTTAGATCAGTCCTGAAGCCCCTAGGTTATCACCTCAGTGACTTGTATTTTCCCCTACCCCTATCCAACAGCTCCCTATGCCCGGTACATACCTCCTGGGAGTGGTGGTAGAAGTAGATCAAATCATTTCCACCTCATGCATCTCTCCCTGCTCTTCTACCACATGTGTCGTCAGGTGGGTCTGCCTACTCCACTCTCTGCCTCTGCCTCAGTAGTCCATCCATCCCCTCCATGTCAGAAATTCTATGGGTTGGAAAAACTATAGGGAGATGTCCCCTTCTATCGCCTAAGAAGAGTCATCTCTCCCGAGGATAACTGGATCCATACTGCGAGCCCAGGGCCACAAATCCCCTATTTTATCCTCCTGTGACGTCTCCCACGTCTCTATCCCTATGCTTGACATCAGGACCCTACCACCGAGGTATCTACAACTATCTGCCTAATACTGTCTACCAATTGCTTTCTCTTCTCAGCCAAGAAGCACTAAACCACCAAAAATCACTCGATCACTCCTACACAAGCCTAAATTCATAGAGTTACAACACTAGCTTGGATGTCCCATTGTAGACCTCACTCAAAGGTCCAATATCTGAACTACTAATCCCTGACCATATCCATCAAGTACCTGGTGAGGTTGGTAAACCTCGATGAATAGTCATCCACCATTGAAGTACCCTACTAGAGACGAAGAATCTCATGGTTACAGACTTCTCTCAATGTAATCATATAGAACTCATCCCTAAAGAGTTTCTCTAACACCATTCACGAAGGAGTCTCCTCTTTGTGAGTCTGTAAGGACAAAATTCACTATCGTCTCACTGATCCCTGAAGAAGGCTCTGTCCTAGGATCACCATCTAGTGTGATGGTGTCCTCACAAGATAAAAAGCTCCTGTCACCCTCTCAACCTAGTCCTCAAGTGCCTAAGGGTCATTCTTGCCTCAGATCTTTAGGGGTCTCTATCTCTGAAACTCATGGAGTGCACTTAGCCTGCGCTCCTTATCTGGTGGTACAATAGGTATCATCTGCTACTCCATTGGTGGTGGTATATAGCAGGTACACCACAAGGTGGTAAATCCTGGGGAATTGGTCCATGAATCAAAACCTCGTCACTAAGGGGGTCATCCTCATGATTTAGTTGTTGATTCCTAGTGATTATATGTTTCAGACGCATCCTGTAATGAAACAAGATGTACCGTAGTCAAAGAGTATATGTGGATAACTAACAAAAAAGTACATGGAAAACACAACCCATTCCTATATGTTACATGTACCATTCTTTTGACCCCCACCCCACAACTAGTGTTCTCATGTACTGAGTCGAAAACTAGTATATCAGAGTCTAGGTGTATGGATACACCAGTCACCCGCACCAACACTGGAGTCTCTGGCCTGAAATCCAAACCCGAAATGCTTAATACTATTTCCCCAAACCAATCTCATAGACTCTTGGTCCAAAGGTAGATCCAACCACATTTGATACCTCTATTTCACTACCCCTCCTAGTGGGGCCTATGCCAAGACACCCCAAGACTGCCTCTAATAGGCCAGGGGCTGGTGACTACCACCGAGTAGACATCTCACTAAAATGGGAGGCATTGCCTAAGTATCTGTACACACGCACACACATCTCCATGAACAAAAATGTTGAAATGAAAAAATAATCACTAAGGAACAAAATGTATGTGTACAACTAAACCCAACCAATAATATAAAACACAAAGTAAAGTGTGGAAATTAAATTGGGCCTAAATACAATCCCACCAAAAGAAAGAGTCTCCAAACTATAAAGTCTAACTTACTATTGAAACTACTTAAGAATACAAAATGACTATAGAAGATAGCCCTGAATATTTCAAAATAGCAAGGAGAGGTTAAAATTATTCAAATAATTCCAAACCCTCCAAAGGGATGCATGACAGACCTACATGGTAGAACTGCGCAATAGGGGTGCACGACATACCTCAGTGATAGTATAATTTCTATACCCCTACGTGGCAGACCTGCACGGATGACCTACATAGAGGACATGCGTGGAAATCGACCCTTCAACCGAGCCCCATCCATGCATATAAATAGGACCCTTGGGATCCCCATTTAAATGACTAAAAAAGTTAAAATACTAGCTGAATCTCTAATTGCGAAGCTCATTCACCCAGATCCCTCAAATTGACTTAGGTAGCTCTCAAATGTATGAGAGAAGAGATAATTAAATGGGATAAAAAATTTATGAAATTCATTCACATTTTTTACATTGTCTTGGATCCCCTATGTGAAAAGTATTCTCCTGTAATCATAAAATTCAACTCAACACACCAGCATGACACACCTGCACGATAGACCTACACAACACACATACGCGGCACATCTGCGTAGTACTGCAATGTGGTGTCCCTACGTGGCACCATAGCACATAGTTCCTACACAGAATATCTTGGTATACATCCTACATACCAACTTAATTACCCTCATTAAATCCATTCATGTAAGGGTATCTCCTTCCTTGGTTCCCTTATCCGAAAGGGACTATGTTTAAGCCTCAACCAAAACCTCCTGACTTATCCAACCCCTGGGAATGGAACATCAATGTGTCTCCAATTTCGGGTTTTTTTTCCACAGTCATAGGTTTCCCGCATTTGTATAGTGATGGGGTTTGGATTCATAGAGTGTCTATGGGTTTGTATATCCATATTCACATGGACATTTCTCTTAGGAATAGTGTTGGGATGTTCCCAGTTTGGAAGAGGGTGTGGGTCTTGACCATTCCCTTCTCAAAGAGACCCAAAACCTCAGGGCTCTAGTAGGGAAGGTACGGTTTACAATTGGTTTTCCATTCAAGTGAATGAAAACTCTCCATCCCCTACCAAGATCAATTTTAGGGAAGCCATCTTGGTGTAATCCCATTAACCTTCATCCCTTATTCCTTTTATTTGCACCTCTGTATAATATAAAGTCAATAGAGGGAAGGCCTGTTTCTTCACCCTCTTCCCGAGTCACCATTCCCTCATCCATTTTCGCTACCGTAGGTGCAGCCTCTTCCACCAGCGAAGGAGGAAATGTGTATATGTCATAGTTAAATCCTTCACATCCTCTTATTTCTCACATTGATAATGACTCACATGGGTTTAGAGATTCGTGATGATTACAACATTTTCAAAAACACTCATGGTGAATAAATTATGAGAACTCTGATTCCCCCCACAATTGGGATACGTAGGAACCTTCTCAAGGCCCAATATAACTAGATATCCTCTTCAGGATTTCAACCCTAACTCCCTTAATAAGGCATCCTCCATAGGAATAAGATCCAAAATAAACCTCAAATCATCAAGGTATAATTTTATTGGATGTAATCCCAAACTCATTTCCCTCAAAGGAATATAATCTCCTATGAGACTTATTGAACTATGTGTGCTTTGATTCCCATCCATATGGGATGCGTAGAACGCCTCCATGAGGTTCAAAGCCGACATTTCAAATCATCTCTATTATCCTTGGATCATATTCCCAAGCTGGTCTAATATTACATGGAATCCCACATCCTTTCAAAGAACATTGGGCTACTTCCGCATAATTCCCACATAGAAAATTGACTAATCAGCTTTCACATAGATGTCTATACAATAGGACATTAAACTGTATAGCTAGGTCCTATAACATAACCTTAAAAGGTTTGATGTCTCCCATTAAGAGGCACAGAACTATGATTGTTTTGATTCCTTCCACAAGGATACATAAGTAGCCCATTTCATCGGTATGATCCCAATAACAAAGCTAAAATTTATCTCCCTGGATGATAATAAATTCCAGAGTTCCCCACTAAGTGGCATAAAACTAGTATCATCATAACAAAGATTAAAAGAATATTTAAATAGTAATAGAGATTATTCCATTGATGGAGAGCTTTGAATACATATGAATATCTCTATTAATGAAGAACCTTGAATACATATTGATGATTCAAAATTTTACACATGTTAATAAGTCATTGAAAATTACAAGGGTAACATAAGATATACGCGAGGAATTAATAAGGATTCATGAAAATATCTTAAATTTATAATGATTTTCCTAGAGGAGACAATAATTTCCCCCAAAAGGGTGTGATGTGTCTGACCACCCATCCTCTTGACCAAGGTAAATTCTTGAGTATCGTAAAGTTAAAACATAATGATCGAATTCCTTTGGGAAGAATGTCCCATTTGGATAAAGAATTGTTGGATGTTTCTGGTTATATTAATTAATCCAATGAAAACCACCTGTAATCAGTGAATCTTTAAACTATAACACACATTTCATGTAACTACAATCCAAAAATGGTGAACTCAACATGAATCCGTAGACATGTTAATAATGTTACCCACCTATCAAGACACTATCAATTGATAAAAGGAGGACAGAAAAAGGAATCAATAATGTATGTATCCATATAAAAAATGTCACTTTCATGTAGTTTATTGTTATTTTCATGTTTTTTTCTCATAAATCCATTCAGTACAAAATGGATTTCGTCAAGATGATATCTATGAACTTCCTGACTGCTGTTGAAGCTGGATCCTCATCCACAGGAAGGGTGTTATCACCCACCCAACATCTTCAATGCTAGGTCCCCAACGTGATGATAATGGAGTACCATCAGCACGATACAATCCTGACATTGGATGTTGTCTGACATCCTCTATAGGTTAATAACTGTCCTTGATCATCTGACCAACGACGAACGATGATCATGAAGTAGACAGAGAAAAACACTGTTTTCTACCTTTTCAGGTCATTATCCCCAGAACTCAACAACCAGTCCATCCTGTACATCAGGGAGATAGATCAAGAGGTAACTCAAGGCATCAATTCAAGGATGAAAAGATCCTTCCTGAGGACTCCAAATAAAAATTACAGCCAACAAAATAGTGCAGTATTGAACCCCCAACATGATGGGGGTGTTGCCTCTGGGCATTTAGCCAAAGTCTCTCAAACCCAGGCACGCAAGATGAACCACAGGGGACAATGACTTCTCAATAGAGAGCATGTTCTTTTCTCTAACTCCTCTATTGAGTTTCATCTACCTTACTTGATAGAGATCAACAGATGAGCACATACACCCATATGTCCTAATTTTTTTGTCCAGCAGACTCTTCCAGAGGCAACCCACCAATCCCACCAGATAAATCCAGTGGAGTACCATGAATAGGCACATACACCTGCATACAAGTTGACATCCTGTCAGTAGGCTCTTCTGACTACACTTCAAGAATCCCGAAAATCCAATGTTGAAAAAACTAGTAAATAAGCACATAAACTTGCATACCATCAACAATTCTACTAGCAGTATCATCTTCTAGTATTGAAGGAAATAAGATAACCATACTTTATGGGAAATAGTCAGCTTATACATACACCTGCAAATGTTCATCAAGTCTGCCAACAGTCTCGTTTGGCCACACCCGGAGTAGTCGGTCGGGAAGTTCTGATAACAAATCAGGGGCAAACCCAACTCTCTACCCACATGCATGAGTACTATCATAACCCACCGATAGGAAAATGATGACAAGAGATGGTACACACACCAACTTCAGATACCATATAGACATATATTCCCATTCTATCCGCAGAAGTCACCAAATACATCTTATCAATAGTGAAAGGGCAGACACAAATTCTAGCCCATATTCTAGATGCATGACAGGATATTATAACAACTATTTCAGCAATACCAGGGAAATAGACACATAATTATATCCCCACACATGGGATGACACATCAAAATTACCTACCAAAGCAGATACACTCCTCTGTTCCAGTCCAGGAGGGTCATGGGGAATACTCCCCCACATCATATAGACAACAAGATCGGGAATTTACACCCATTCCAATCGGAAGTAATCTGTCTGTTCCAGTAACCACTCCAAGGCAGGTACATACACCAACCCAAGATAACCACTTCTCCCATAATTTTCTCCCAACTAAGTGTAAGAGAACATCCATGAATATGTGTCATCAGACATAGTAGGAAAATCAAGAGTGAAGATGTAATTTAGCTTCACTTAATGCTGGAGTTCCTGAAGCCTTAAGACATTTATCTATTGCAGCTCATGATCTTACCCTCTTATTACCAAATTATGTGAGTATTAGAAGTAATTTTTAATTTCTCCATCACAAACTTCATCATTAAGGCTTGATATATGAAAAATTTTCCTTCTAGAGATCCTATCTCCAGATGAGAACCACAGAAACGCTCTCTGTGGCTAGAACACCAAGGGGTAAGAGGATTTACCCCTTATTGTAATCCACCTTGGTGGTCCTCTTCATGATGGAATTTTCTTCGAAAGTCCTCTCTGTAGTAGTGTTAATAATTTTCAAGATAATTCAATAATTGACAATTTAGTATTGAGAAATCCTTCTTATCTCAAGGAACTGTCCAATACAAGGCCAATCATGTCTGATGCTTTTTCATTGAAAAGTGAGATACTTTCTCAACCAAAATACATCTTAATGGTATGGTGATTCTATGAACTTCCCTTTGGTCATTTTTCCTCCAATACAGAGAACCCACTTCTGTTAGATGAAGTGGAGAATCCTCTAGTGAAAGACGGTGACAAAATCATAAACATGAGAAAGCAATTGGATAAAGATGAAATACCAATCATGTTCTAGACTTTCGAAAATTCTCAATATAACATTCCAAAATTGATGGAAGAAGATTTCATTCATGATATCCACCTTATCTTATAGAAGACTCTTCATCATTTGAAAACCAGTGTATTACCATATGATGAATATCAAAATCATGTAAATGTAATAGAAGGGATGCAACCCCAAATTGACATGGCATATCTCTTAGTTTCTCGACATCCAAAGGTAAAAAAAGAGCAGAGAACCCTTTAGTGTTCATGCCTCAATGATCTAAAGAGGCTATGCTAATTAATTTATGATTCCCCGTTTGGTTTTTGTATTAGAGGATGGCGTGAACATTGAGCATTGCATTTCACTACACTCAAGAATAAGAAAATCCTACAAAATGTGGTCTCATCAAATGTTATTTCCCATGGATGGTTAAAATCGATAGATTTTGTATGTAGTCAAATTAATCTTAAGAAAAGGCCTCAAGTAGCTCTAATCAGAGTTAAGCCCAATGAAATCAAGATGTTGAGCTACTTTTACATCAAACAAATGAGAATATTGAGTATGCTTCCCTCTTAGAGGATGTCAGCCAACAGATAACACAAATTTCAAAAATATTATAGAAATATTCTAAAACAGGTGATTTGAGTGGTTGTTGGATAATGCACCCAGCTAATATCCAAACCAAAATTTGGGAAATTAGAAGAGAAATTTCACGAATCTTAGCCATAGTAGTTCAAGTGCTACCACATCTTGTAGGGCTGGTGGATCATTTAATTAAACCATCATATTCATTAAACAATGTTCAATAGTTTGAAGAAGGAGAATATGAACAGCCCCAACCTGTAGGGAAAGGGGTTTTTTTCACATTTATAATCCCCTCCTCGATGAAAGATAGTTTTCTACCGATTAGGGAAGAATCCATAAAGAGAGCGCCCAAATGTACAATCCAAGGATTCCCTTTGGGTTACTTTTTGTCAAACAGCTCCTGAGAATCCATCATATAGGAGATCAGAGTGTCATGAAAGATACCAAATGAGATGAACTTAAAAATATATAGACAGAATACCGTTAATTCAATTTGCCTCATTAAATTTCATTGACACCATTATAGAAGATCCTCCAAAAAATGAGTCTGGTTTAGGGGAATCAGAAGATGAAATTTTTATGAACAATACAGTACACACTGAAGAAAATAAAGGTGTATGGACCCAAAATTAGAGGCTTACCCAGAATCTAGTTATGCCTTTAAATAATCAACTGTCACCCGTAAGAAAAGAATCTATCAAGGGGAAATCTAAAAGTCATATTGCATCCCACTTTTCCACTCGAGAAGTTTAATATTTTTCTCTTGAAGAGAGATTTTCATAGTAATAATAAGAGATGGTGGAGTTAAAAAGACACAATACAGAGTTACTTCAATGTTTCATTTCAAATAGACATACTGCCCAAGAAGATCCAAAACTTGCACATCCTGTAGGAGATCCTCGGAAAAGAGGATTTTTGGTAACTACAGATGTGGATAATGAATTCCCTCAATTGGGTACACATCCAAGGTAGCTTCAGACACATCCTTATAGCTCTTCCCATGTGTTATCCAAGGAAAATATCAGAACCACCACCAGTGGTTTTTCATGTCATTGCACCAATTCAAGATCCATCTACTGTACCTTTATTGGTCCCAGCTCATCCGGATATTCCTCTAGTTCTTATGAACATAATTGAGGCATTAACAACTCAATTGGAAGCCATGGAGGAATGAAGTGCACCAGTTCAGTCTCTAAAGATAGCATACCCTAAATAAAGAGAAATGATTCCTCCCCCACTATATTTCCAATCATCAATGGTTCAGGAGATCTAAAAAAACAATTAACACATTTTTTTATCATTCTGATCCCATTATGGGAACTCATCAAAAACAAGAAGTAGTAAATCTTAGGTTGTTTGCAGTCATTACAAGGACAAGATTTTGTATGGTATTCAAGTTTGAAATCTCGATCAATTACTGGATGGGATGATCTCTTTCAGAAATTCCTTCTTCAATTTAGCTCAACCTTACAGAAGACAAAAAAATTTGATTAAAAAAATTACAAAAAAGGATGAAAAAGAGATTTTTATATTTCATTTCTTGATGGAAATGATTAATATATTCCTTAAGTATGGAACTCCCTCAATAATAGTTTCTTCCAATTTGTGTGGAAAATATGCGTGATGAGTTTTGCACAACACTTATACCTATAAAATACAGTAGAGGGTTTTGCGATCTTACTTGAATTTCTCAATAGATAGAAGATTCTACTCTAGAAACTAAGTATAATAGTCATATAATTCCACCAACTCTGTGAAGGAGAATAGGGTAGGCAGAGGTTGCTACAGTTACACTCAAGTAAGCACATGTATGTATTTCCACTTCAAATACCTCAACAAATTAAAGGGATCTGCCTTCTGATAATTAGCATCAATGACCGCCTAGTCAAGATAACCAAAGAGAACAGAGGTAGAAATCGTATGAGGAATTAGAGAGAAAAGATTTTTCTTATCAGAATGAAAAAGTTCCTGGTTACATCTACTCATCTTTGGAAAAAAATATGGTTTAGTTCCCAAGGATGATGAAACCAAACAAAGAAAGAGATGAAGATCGTCCAAATTATTGTCCCTTTTACCAGATGTTGTGGTATCCCAAAAAAAAGTGTTTTGTTTTCAAGGATATCGTTCAAAAAATGGTAGACTCTAGACAAGTTAAACTAAAAAGATCGTCAACTCAAGTGGCATGTGTTACTGCTACTGATTCAGAGGAAGAAGGCTAATTGCCGAAAGTTAATAGAAGAAATGTGCAAAAATACGATGATTGTATGATAACTAAAACGATCAACTGAACTTATGCCACTCTACACACATAGTTGAAACAACCTATTGTGTCTTCCTCCAATCTTTCCAAAACAAAATCAACTTAACCAAAAGTTAAATTATTAAAGAAGAAAAGTGATCATAAAGACAAAGAGAAACAACAACAAGAAGATCTCATGTCATAGCCCAAGTTTTCTTTGAGTTTTGAGAGATTTCATTCCATCATTTTCAAAAGCATAGGAACCATCCCATCAAATAGCACAACCAGAACTAACCTGTCAAGGAAAATCATCATTTGATGAATAATTGATCCTTGGTTCCGTCAAAGTTATCCATTTTACATATCCCTATGACAATAGTGATTCTAATTATAATGAGCCTAGGTTCCCTGAACCTAATCGGGGAAATAGAGGAAGAGGCCAAGGTCGAGGATACAGGGGAAGACATCAGTATTCTAGAATCCACTATTTTAGCTATACCTATTCTTGAATAGTATATGCAGTGGAAACTCATGGAAGAGGCATTCAACGGGATCAAGAGGAATAAGGATATTCCTCCAGGAAAGATAGGTTTGGTACTGAGATGATTTTTTTAGGACCAATTATAAGTCACACCATATTCTTTTTATCAAGTAAATATACCTATCTAGTCTAATCTACCAAACCCAGGTGTATTTCTAGCTTCTACTCCGAATCATGGTATATATACATCAGAAGCATAAACTTCCTAGGATCCTTTAAAACCATATCTCCATGCTTTTAAACAGAGACATTTGGACAAATATTATGATTTCATAAAACAATTGGACCATGTACTGAAATTTTTTTCAAATTTGGATGCCTTAAGTTTGTCAAAATATCTTCAAGAAGCACTTATTGAGGCTTTGTCAAGTCCTCAAGAGTTTGAAACTGATGTAGTTTCTGCTGAGTTTTACTGTATGGAGAATGATCCTGTAGAATGTCATGCAGTTACATATTTTACATATTAAGTTGAAGATGATGTTGTACATGGATATATTAGGCCCTTGTATCTAACTGGAACGGTCAACGACAAAGATATCCGACGATCCTTCCATGATTATGGATTTGGTGTCAACCTTATTTCCACTTGTGAACATCATCAATTGGGCCTTATTGAGTTTCACTTTTCTCCTTATACATTAACTTTTCAAGGGTATGAAAAGAATGAGAAAGTAAATCTGGAAGATATTACACTCAGAACACAATTTTTAGATCTTGTATATCATTCAGATTTCCTGGATGTTCATCAGGACACATCCTTCAGCATTTTTCTTGGAAGTCCCTGGCTTAATCAACATGTGACCATACCTTCGTCATACCACAAATGTCTTAAGTACTCTTTCAATGGACAAATTGGGACATTTTGTGCATACAAGGATCCATTTAAAACTTTTGAATCTCAATACATTGAGGAATATTTTTATCACACAAAGGGACTGAGGTCTATAACAAAAGAGATAACCATAATTAATGATCCTAAGAGACTAGAAAATATCCTGGAAAAACCATTCATACATTTGAGTACAAATTATGTGTTTCCTATTAATAAAATTGAAAGGGTAAACTCAAATCCATGTACTCTTACAATAACATCCAATATGTCAATCATGGTAATTGAGCCCGATAGTATGGGATAAATTGTTAATTTACCAAGTAGTCATAGAATCTTAAAGTGAGATGTTTTCATTTCATATACTGAACTATATAAATCCTATACATCGTCATTAATAATAGAATAATTTTTAGCAATGATAGAGGAATAAAAATATGTAGATTCCCAATCTGTCATCTCCTCTTTATTACCCCAATAAGACCCTTCTTTATTAGTGGGGTTTGAAATGATGGTCTCTTCTTCTGGATGCTCAAATACTGGCTCCTCTCCCAACTCTGGATGTTTTTCTTCTTCATCTACTATGCATGTAGAAATAGAAGAGGTAACATGTAATGAAGAAGAAGAGGTTGATCTCAAGGATTCCCCTACAACATTTTTGGAAGGTGTCTCTACCACTATGGATGAGCTTAGAGAAATAAATCTGGGTACATAAGAAGATCCACGCCCCACTCTAATTAGTGCGACCATTAAATTTGAAGATAAAGAGGTGCATACTTGATTTCTAAATCAAAATTGGGATATATTTTCTTGGAATTATACAGATATTCTAGGACTTAATCCTGATGCAGTCACCCATAATTTCGGTTTTCGAAAATAACATCGCAGATTCAAACATGCAGCAAGAAGAAAACACCCAACTCATGTTTCTAAAATTGAAACTTAAAGTGACAAGCTTATAAAGGATAAATTTTTCAGGGATGTTAAATAGACAAAATGGATGGCCAACATAGTCACAGTGAAAAAGAAGAATGGTAAAATCATATTTTTCATTGATTTCATTTATCTTAACTCAAATTGTCCAAAAAAACAATTTTCCAGTTATGATCCCAATGATTTTAATTAATGAAATAGCTGGATATGAAGATATTTACGTTGTGGATTGATATTATGGGTATAATAAAATATGTATGGCCCCATAGGATGAAGAATCTATAGTCTTTAGAGCCCCTCAAGGTGTGTTTTCCTATCAGGTAATTACCTTTGGATTAAATAATGTAGGTGTAACATATCAACGCGCCATGCACCATAAAATCAAAACATTATTAGGGAAATTTTATGAATATTATAAGGATGATTTGGTGGTCAAATAAAAACAATGTTCTAATCACTTGGATGATTTGGAGACCATATTCAATAAACATTGGCAACATAGTTTGAAGATGAACCCCATGAATTGTTCTTTTGGGGTGACCTCAAAAATGTTAATTGGATTCATTATACACCATCTTGGTATTGAAGTTGAACCTGAGAAAACAAAATCAATCCTTGGAATGTCACCTCCTTGAAATTTGAATGTATTAAGTTTACTCCTAGGACACTTGGCCTATATTCAGCACTTTATCAACAATTTGACAGGAAAGTGTTTCCCATTCACTAGATAAATGATTCAGGGAGTATCCTATAAATAGACTGAAGACAACCAAGAATCATTTTTAACACTCAATAAGTATCTCTTGAGTCCACCAGTATTAAGGCCACCTATTGAAGGAAGACAACTTATTTTATATGTGATAGCTTTAGAGGGATCACTGGGTGTCTTCATTTCCCAAAAGAACGATGTTGGTAATGAGAACAACCATTATTATATCAGTCAATATATGCTTGATGCAGAAACTTGGTATTCAAGTATTGAAAAATGTTGTCCTGAAATAATCTGTGTAGATCAAAATTTTTGGCACTACCTTCAACATCATGAGGTCCAATTTGCATCTCACAGTAACCCACTCAAATTTATCCTCATTTGTCCTATGGTTATAAGATTTCTCTCACAGTGGGAAGTTATTTTGCAACAGTTCGATATCCATTTTGTGCCTCAGAAGGCAATAAAGGGCCATGCTTTGGATGACAACCTTGCTGAACATCCTTCTTCTAAAGATACATCATTGAATACTAATGTTCCTGATGAATAGGTCTTCTCTATTCAAGATAATTCCAAAACATGGGAAATAAACTCTGATGGAGCCTCTATAATTCCAACAGGGAAGAGAATGGAAAACCATAAACTCAACAAACTTGGGTTAGGAATTGACCTCATCTACCCAAAAAATATGGTGTTTCATTATTCCTTCCTATTATCGGAAGGATGAACCAACAATGCGGCAGAATATCAAGCTCTCATCACATTCTTGGAATTGGAACATCAGTTGAAAGTGAATCACATAAAAGTAAAAGTTGATTCAGTGTTGGTGATTAATCAAATCAATGGGGAATATTCTATCAGAAAAGAAGAGTTAATCACTTTTTTTGATTACGTCAGAGGGTTAATGGAAGAATTTCACTCAGATCCAACATTGTCTTACGTCCTTCTGTCGCAAAATTCCCCAGATAATGCATTGGTTAATACAGATATAGCCTTGGAAGATCCAAATCGATATGAGACAGTTATCATCATAGCTCATACTCATATGTTCTCACCTTTTTTTCAAACTACAATAGAGGAAATTAATGTCATTATCCCAATTTCTGAGTAATATGGTCATTCCATGGGATAGATAATAACAATCATATAATACCTTCAAAATAAAATATGTTCACTAGATAAGGCTAAAAAAGAACAAATCCAATGACGAGTGGCCAATTTTACTCTTTATGATAGTCCAGATCACAAAAAAAATCCCCTATAAATGAGGTTTCAATGGAATCCTCTTTAGATATATTGATGGAGAAGAAACTGCAGCTGTCATGAAATAAGTATATTTAGGAGCATCTGGTTCTTACCAGTCTTGGCATAGGATTCTAGATCAAATCTGAAGGATTGTATACTTTTGGACTTCAATGACACTGGATTTCATAGATTTCACTAAGAAATGTCATCCCTGCCAAATTCATGCCAACTTCATTCATCAACCCCTAGGGTTTCTACATATAGCTAAATATTCATGGCTATTTTCCACATGGGGAATGTATGTAGTAGGACCTTATCCCCAAGCTACAGCTAAGCATTTTAGTTATATTCTTACTTCTACTGACTTCTTTTCTATATGGGATGAGGAAATTCTTCTCAATGAAGAAAAAGCCAAAAGCATTGTTAGTTTTGTGAAAACTAACATCATCACTATATTTGGTGTCCCTCATTCTACATTAATGGACTATGGAACCAATTTTTATTTTTTAGGTAAAGATGTTATATTAAGAGCACAATATGAAATCCAACCATTCATCTCATTATCATGCGGTGACCAATGGACAGATAGAGGCATTCAATAAGAGCAAATCAAATATACTCAAGAAGATGGTGGAAAAGATAAGAAATATGGGCCTGATAAACTGTTTCATGATTTATGGGATTATAGTACTATAATCCCTACTACCACCCAATAAACTCCTTATTCATTGGTATACAGAACAGAGGTAGTTTTATCAACTAAAATGCAATTTCCCCCACTCAAAGTTACACTCTGTGATCAGTTGTCTATAGATTAGAGGTCTCAAAAATTGTTTAATGAGCTGAAATTATTTGATGAGAAAATATTGCATACATTGCATCATTTATAAGTCTATCAAAACATAATCGTGTGATCCTTTAACAAGAAAGTTCTCCTCCATTCATTTCATCAAGGAGAATTGGTATTGGTCCTCAGTAATCCAATGATACCAAGAAGGAAACCTCCAAAGCTTGATCCAATGTTGGAAGGTCCTTATTCCATACATAAGGTCTAATGAAATGGAGCTTATTCCTTAATCTCAATGTTTTTAGAGCTTATTAAAACTCTAAAAAATGCGAGATTCTTGAAGAAATACTTTTTGTAGTTTCACACATCGTCCTCACTGCATGACTGAAAAAAGAACATCTCTCATGTCCTTAATTTAAGAATTAAAACTTCATAGTACAATGTCCTAGATTCAACACAGTAAACTGCAAAACAACCATAAGCATCTATGCAACATGACATTAAAATACGTAGCATATTTTTCCATGTCACATGATGTAAAACGGCATGACATCATTTATCCTCGTTACATAACATTAATCTTTATGGTTAACATCTTCTCTACTTTACATTAGTAGTTTCCATAAGCAAGAAACATGGACATCATTGCTACTCTATAGTGGAACATGAGTCCCTCTCATCCCTATGTCTGATTCAGGTCTGCATAGGGACCTTCTTTCAAGAACTATGTGTGGATTCACTTTTATATTTTTTAGATACGTAGAGATTTCTATATCTCCAATCATGGGCTCAGACGTAACCACGATTTTTTTATTTCCATTTTTCTTATCCTGAAAATGAACTATATCTATACAGGGTGATCTTTTAAGATACATGATTTGTTTTTCATATCATCTTGGGTCTTAAATTTAATCATTCTTCTAGACTGTGTTAAATCCCACTATCTCCCATTTCCAACACAATTAGAGTGGGAAATGAATATTTAAAGAAAAACTTACAGCTTGATTCTTATCTATTTGAGATACATAGAGACGTCTAGATCTCCAATCTTGGGACCAGCCACAATATAAAAACCCCTTTATTCCTTATATAAGAATCAAACCTGCATAAGGAATGTTTAATGAACTATGCATGGCTTGACTCTTTCCCCTAGAAGGAAACATAGTGACACTTGGGTTTTATTCCTTATTCCACATATAATATGTATTTCTTTTCACATGAGTTCATCTTTTTCCATATCGTACGACATTAAGCTACATGATAATCTAATACCCCTTTTCCTCACAAGTGTCACCTTTGTATTATAGAAGAATCCATTAGTGCTCCCTGTTTCTCACACTGAGCATAGCTCAAATGGGCTTAGAAATTGGTTAAAAGGATTTTTTATATAAATAAGAAGCCTCAATTTCTTATGGGGCTATCCATGTCCTCACTAAATGACTTAAAACTGCACAGTACAACATCCTCACAACAGGACTGAAAACTGCACAGCTCATAGGTCCTCGCTACATGACTTAAAACATCACAGTATAATGTTCTCACAGTATGAATTTAAACTGCACATCACAATATTAATTCAAAGGAAACAATGAAAGTATTTATTTTACATATGAGTCAAAACTATGTAATGGACATCAAAATCATGGCCAATATTTGATTCAAATATTTTTTATTTGCATAGAGTATAACCCCCTTCTATATTTCACACTCTTAATCATGAATGTTTCTAAATCTTCATAATAATTCACACAGTTTCTAGTGACATTATTTCTAATATTTTATAATTCTTTCACCTGACTATGTGTTACATGCCCTTTGGGGGCCTTGCATAATTTTCCTATATAAAGGGAAATTCACTCATAGCATGCACATATTTGGTTATGCAGCATAAGCCCTAGTTGGCCCTATATAATACATCCCCCATAAAAGGTTTTTCAAATGATGTTAATTTCATTCTTAATTATAGTGTAATTTTCCTCTTCAAATTTTGATAACAATATACATGAATCTGTATTTTTTAAATCAGTCATTCTTGTATATTTTTCCTATTACCTTTGTCTCAATATGAAAGTCTTCATGACCATGGTTTACACATTTTACTCTCCATGTGTTCAAATCAATATAAAATAAACTTAAAATCACATAGCCAGGTATCAAATAATGTTTCTATTTCTGTTCCTAGATGTATGACTTAAAACTATAGGCACCATACCTCCTACATTTGGGTCTGACCTTTGTAAAATCCTTATTCCTCCAATTCATTGGAAATAATTGTTGTAAATACCCTCTCCATATTCTGGTATCTTTCTCTATAAACCAAAATATGTTCTTTGGAAAATTTATATTCGGCTTTTAGAAATAGAATTTCAAACTTCTAAGAGCTGTTTTTCTTGACTATGCAGCATGTTCCCTTAGGTGACCTTGCATAATTTTCCTACATAGTGGGTATGTCAGTAAAATGATGCCACTATTTGGCTATGTATCATATTACCTAGTTGGTGCTGCATAACATAATTCCCATAACACGTCTGTAAAATAATGGTAACTTTGTTCTTGGAAAACTCTTCCTCTAATGCTTTTAGCTGTTTTCCAATATCATTCATTGATTCTAGAAATACCCAAAACAAATGTTTACAATTTCCCCTTCCATATTTAAATATAGTAGTCTGTTTTCAAAAAACTTATCAAGAAATTGGGAGATTCTAATAACTTTGTTCATAGCTGAAGACCTTACATTAATGCTACACAATGTCCTCACTACATGACTTAAAACCGCACAGTACAAATTTCCTCACTACATGACTTAAAACTGCACAATACAAATTTCCTCCCTAAATGACATAAAACTGCACAGTATGATATCAAAAATTCACCATTCTGATAAATTTTAGCCATTCCTCATACACCAAATTTGTATAGATTTTTGTTCCTATTCATGACATATGTCACCATAAAGTATCCCATTAAATCTTAAAATTGAATTCCTTGAAAAAACCACCCAATGTGGTCTTGAGTCACCAAAATCTTATTTTTCCTTATCTAGCAGCTGTAAAATGTTAAATTCCTAATCTAATTTGTTTGAATATGCAATTCGTGATTTTATGTGGCCTTGGATAACCAGCCTACATAATAGAATAGTTAGTCAAAATATTCCACTATTTGGATTTGTAGCAATTACCCTAGTTATCCCTATATAACACCACTCTCATAACGATTTTGCCAAATCATGGTAACTTCATTCATGGAGGAGACACCCCTTATGTTGATACGTGTTTTAAATTTTGTGACCATAAATAAAATCATGGATCATGATTCCCCTTGGAAATATTTAAAGAATATTAAATAAATTTTTATCTAATGAGTCTTGTTTGGAAACTAATTTCAAATTTATAGTCAAAGTTATTTTACTTTGAACACTATAACTTTATAGTACAACATACATAACTCTAAACTGCCAATAACAAGGGACATGATACTCTTTAGATCTAGAACTCGAAAAGGCCACTCTGAACACAAGTTGAGTCCCAACTCACTAAACATAAATTTCATATGATTTAGGTAACATTGAGCAATAAAATGTAAAAAGATACTATGTATGTGTGGTTTTCCATATAAACCTTAAAAAAATTAAAGAAATTTCATTATTCCAATCAACTTAAAAAGAAAATTCTGAATATTCCCAATTTTTTCATTGTAATCATGATTACCTGACATGAGGATTTGATATTTTAAAAAATAACCATCTTCATTACCTTTAAAATTGCAATAAAAAAGAAATAATGAGAACATATATGATTTAAGAAAAAATATATTTCATACATATGAAATTATTGGTACATCCAAAACATAGAGCCTCTATGTCATGTTTTTAAATAAACTCTCAACATGACTCGTCGTTTATTGAACGGTTTCATGAGCCCTATCTGCTGCCTATTAGAGTTGAGACAACTGAGCAACTCTGGCCTCCTCATCTTGACGATGTGCTTCATCAGCCATTGAAATGGTGGTTATCCCCTCTAACTAAGTTTCTCCCAATGTAAGGTTTAATTGCTCATGGTTTTTAGGAACAAAGTCCATTTTTTGATAAAGATATAATGACTCTTTCGTTGATTCTTCATTTAAATGGCTGAATTCGATCGACCTCTTGTTATGACTTTCCTTTGCCCCTGCTACTGTAGCTTGGAAGCTATTAGAATTGATAACCCATTTAGCCTTTTCAAAATATTTCCGCATCTTATGATCATCCTACCATCGGCGAATAGTCTTTTTCATTGCATTATAGTCTGGTCAATAATTAAATCCACAAAATCTGAATATGATGAATAATGTTTGGTGTTTGGAAAAATGGTACAACTGTTCTTCTAAAGGATTCTCAAGAATTATGCTCCTGATATGCCACAATTTCTTCTTATGTTCTATCCCAAAGATAATATTGCATATCTAATACTGAATTCGAGTCACTACCATGAGATAAAATGTACTCTAGAGATAAATCACTTAAAGAGTTTCCTTGTAATACTTCTCTCAGAACAGTAGAAGATTTCCCCTCTTCTAATGCCTGAGCCAACATGAAAGCTTCACATTCTGATCTAACTTTGGGAGCCAATAACCCTAAATGATAAATTATTTTCATTATTTTTTTCATAAAAATCGCTGAAACAGAGTATGATCCAGACATCTGATGATAGTTACCCAATAAAAATTGTCTACTTTATTGGATTCATCCTCGGTATTCTAAGATTCAGCAATTTGAGTGGATTTTTCTTGAGAAGGGGAACTCTTCTGAGTTTTCGCCATTATCATAATTGAATGCTCTAGAATATCTCTCAAGAGAGGGTCCTTTTTTGGTATTTATCCAACTTCAATAGATGAATGATAGAGTGGAATGCCTCGTTCCTAAAGATCCTTCGCAACATTTTCTGTAGATAAAGCTCCATAAGGTGAACTTTGATGTAAAGTATCGAGTAAAGAAGAACAACTGTTTATGTAAAATGAAAGAGTAAGGACATACATACTTGAAATTATTCATGAAAATCCCCAAACGATTTTATGGAACCTAAAATATCAATATTTTTATTAAGGGATTCCATCATTTCAGTGTATGCAACTAGAATTGTTGTAGCATCCTCCCCATTTAAGGTATCCAACAAACGTTGGATGATGCCCAAATTAGCTCCACGGAAATTCTATTCTGTTGGTTATTCAATTGATACAAAATCATCATATATTTCCAGGTTTGGGTTAAGATCAATATTTATTCCATATTTCCTCGGGTCTTCATTCATTTCTTCTAGAGAAATAGAAATATCAGCATTGGTTATTGCAGAATCCATTTGAAAAGAAAAATGATCTGAGATATATTTAAAGGAAGAATATCAGCAAATTTTTTAATATTCATGAGAAATATATTTCATCTTAACATGGATTTTCTCTTTCTCAGTAGATCAAAGAGCGGGTACAGTTGAATATTTTTATTTTTTATCTACTAAAATATCAAATCCATCAACATGAACCCGGTTTTCTCCTGTTGTTTCCCTCTCTAGTCTTGAAGAATCAACTCTTATTCCCTTGATAGAGGAAAGAGACACAGATCCTGTAAGAGGATAAATATGATCACCATTGCTTATTGAGTAAATTATAATTCCCTAATGATTGTATAAATACTTACTCCTTCGGCGAACACTACGAACCAATCTAACATATCTCTTTCATTTCTTTTCATAATCTTGAGAAGAAATCAAGACACTCCTCTTGGAAGGAGAAACATAAGGTAATGGTTGAGGATTATCCTTCTCCATTACCCTAGACATGACTCTCGTTCCTAGTTAATGTTCTGGAAACCTAGGAGAATCATTTGATGTGTTGATAGAATAACCTGTAGGCCCATACTTTGGTGAATGATGAACTGGTATGGAGTTTCCTTCCCTGAATTCAAGCTAAAAATATACAGTTCATCAAGATTAATTATGATGAATGCTAAAGAAGAGTTGAGAAAAAGGAAAAGGAAAATAAATTCTTAGTATTAACTCATATATCCCACTCCTCCTCATGGTCAATAATTTCCCCTTCGTGTACTCCTATGTCCATCACATGAGTTACTCATTTAAAGGATGGGATTTGTTCATCATTTTCATATATAAAAGCCTCTATCTTCATAATATACCCTTTTACTTCAAACATGTTATTATCCGGAGTTCAATCAGAAGGTGCCTTAATGTCACCCACATCTGGAATTTGAATGTCATGCTGGAGAAATGCCAATGCATCCTTAAGATCATGAGTTACACTCTCCCAATGAAAAATGGATGAAGGTCGCACATAACTCCATCTTGGTATGGTGTATTGTTGAGGAGATTCAACACCTTATGACTATTGAGCCTCTTTAGGCCTTTCTTCTAATTTATAAAGTTCAACATATGGAATAAGAACCTCTTTTTATGGCAGCAACTAGATTGCCGTGGTGTCGGTGGTGTTGCTTCTCTAGCCATGGTTTTCAAGGTATACCTCCTATGAGGATGTTTTAAAGGCTATGAAACCTCTAAAACAACTACATCATCTATGGAATTAAACTTATTACCACAATTTCCACACACAATAGTCTTTATAGATACCACTCAATATATTCCTTTTGTTAATTCCTATTGAGGATATGAAGAAGCTCAAGCCTTATCATATCAAGATTCCTATCCAATTGACTGAACATTATCGTTTTAATTGATTTTGTCAAGCAGGAACTACAAGAGAACATCATGGGGATCTAAAATAATGTAGTCCCAAAGGATCATTAACCACAATATTGACTCCCACCCTAGGAAAGGAACCCAAGTGGAATAAGTAGGAAATACTTTGGATTGAGGGGGCCCTGGATACCAAAAAACATGCTACCTTGTTCCCCTCCTTCCAAGTGTGAGAAATCTAAGTGTGACTACCCAAGTGCTATTTACACTTCTTGATAATATTCTAGATGTTCCAGGGATAATTAGCCACTCCAGAGAGAGCTTTAAAGAGAGTCATAGAGTTAGTTTCCATTACCTTCAGGCTTAGGAGTCTCTGCTGTCATAACTCCAGCCTAGTGGCCATTGCCAAGGTCTCCGCCTATAGTACATCATCACTTCCGTAAAAAGCAGAGAATGCCGCTAAGGCCGACCCCTCCCTATCCCAAATTACACCACCACCAGGCATCACCCAACTGAGAAGAGCCATATCCGAGTTAAGTTTGAGCCTACCTGTTGGGTGTCGCCAACAGACCCAATTCCCTTGCCTCAGCCTGCTGTCTGGGTTAGATAAAACACGATTCGGGAGAAACGGCATGATCAATGGATAACCGGGAATTCGATGATCAAGCTGACCTGGTCCATTAAATCCATTATAATCCATAATTTTCCTTCTATAATTGGGTGCTTCTCGTGTGTAACATATGTGGGTGGAAAAGTGTTTGACTATTGAAGACATCTAAACTGATGATCAAATCGTTAAGGGACATAAGCCTCATAGATAATTTCACCATCAATTCTGGTTGATAATAAACAATCTTGTAATTACATCATATAAAACATTTTCTCATTATTCTTTTCTTTACAATCATTAATAAATGTTCTAGTTTGTCGATTACCAAATGGAATGAAGCTGAATTATCCTAAGACATGCAGTTCCTTTAGCACTACAGAAGGTCTCAAATTTTGTGGATGAATACCAGAAACATTCTATAAAAATTGGGAGAATCATTCATTATGGACTCTAACAGAATTCAACATTGAGTATAAAGAAAATTGTGTTGTAATCCAGCCCATAATACATGGAATGGACCTGCAATTCTAAAGGGATCCTTCCATTGTATAAATGAAGTAGTGAATAGTAAATTATTTCCAATACAAGATTTTCTAACCCAATATACTTCCCCTCTAAAAATTTAGCTTCTATAACAAAATTCCACGACTTTACACCGCCTCTAGACACACGAATCGGAAGCAAGTAAATTCATAGCAAGATGGAATGGGAGGAAGCTAAGAATTTATTTTATTCAATATTAGATTTTTCTTTGTAGCCCATGTTCTTATAGTCTCCTCTCTCCAATATAAGACAATATTTGCTAGAGCTACCCTAGTTATTTGTAGAAGGAAAAATAATATGACATCCATAGGTGGGACCTTTCTCTGTTGTTGGTTCTAAAAAGGCTTCCATCCACACCCTAACATGAATATATTTCATGTCATTGGGTAATTTCCTTGCTATTTTGAATACTTCAGGATCCAATGGTGGTGTTATGATAACATCACCCCATGTTGTAGCTGGAGGAATAAACTTTTCATACATTTCCTCGAGAATGGTAACACCAACTATTTGGTCGACATCCCACAAACTAATTCCAACTTCACCGTGTTTCAAGTGGTATGAATTTGTTTGCGGACTCAATTAGCTCAAAAATTTCCGAATGAAATCTTTTTTATATAGATAAGTTTTTCCCATCTAGACAACATCATAATTATAAACACCAGATAAATCATTATTGAATTCTACACAAGTCTAGTGCACCCAAAATTCCCACATCCATTCAGTTTTCATACCTCCTCCAAAATGAAGATCCCAGTCTTCCTTCCAACCATTAGACTGATCTATCTGAGATGCCAAAAAATTGGAATGATAGAAACGTGGTCATGGCTCTACAACATGATCCTTCATATCAGGAGTACAACTATAGTGATGCAGGATGCAACTATTATGGATTGTTCCTTTATGTACTAGCACCCCCTTGCACTAATATCATGCAGTTACAGTTGTATAATTGAAAAAAATAATTATTTGGGATGTACTTCTTAACAGATGGAACATGGGAATCTTGTAAAATCTCAAGCCATTACAGGTTTGGTAAGGAATATTTGGATATTCACATTGATACAGAATTAAACCCTTCTATAGTCTAGGAAGAGTACTTTCAACAACGTCATAATATTATGGTCCAACGATATTCATCATTTCATTTTTAAGAGCCTTCGCTTCTTTAGTAGATGTTATCAAAAAATACTTTTTACTGTAATCGAATCACCAAACACCCCCAATTAGGCTATAATTGTTACTAAATTTCATTTTAATGGATAAGAAAATAAAAAACAGGGAAAAGGAAACTGTTGGTGTGTGTACTTTGATGAGGTCCATATCAAAGGTCCTTCGATAAGGTTCCTAGGATAACTCATTTGACGAAGTCCTCCCATGTAGCTCCATTAATAAAATAGTTTACCTTGAGAACATTATAAAGATACTATGAGATAACACAACACATTGAGGCTAGATGAAAGAGCTACACAATGAGAGCCAGAAAAATGGATGCACGGATGAAGAAAATCAAATAGGATTGAATTTATTTGCAGCCATCCGTAAACCTGCGTGACAAAACTATGCACCAATACTATGATGAATACATACGCGAAGTAGCTATGCGGAAGACATGCACTGTCCAGTAATTAACCCATAGCCTTTTCCCCTCAATTTTACCTCAGGACTCGACCCTCTTTCTAATTAGATCCCATCCTGAGGGGGGGGGGGCTTTGTTGACACTACATAAGAATAAAAAATAACTATGAAGATAGCCCGAGATAATTCAAAATCCAAATGTGAGGTTTGATAATTTCAAAGGAATGTCAAACCCTCCAAAGGGATTCATGATAGACCAATATAGTAGAACTGCATGACAAAGTTGCATGGATTACCTATACAGTAGAATAATTTTCGTACCCCTACGCGGCAGAACTGTGCAGAGGACCTGCATAGAGGACCTGTATGACAATATCCCTTCGACCAGGAGCCATCCATGCCAAAAAAATAGGACCCTTGGGATCCCCATTTAAAATACTAAAAAAGTTTAATGACCCTCTAAACCTCTCATTGCGTATCTCTTTCACCCAGATCCATCAAATTATCCCAAGTACCTCTCTAAAGTATGAGAGAAGAGATAATTAAAAGGTATAAGAATTTTTCGAAATCCATTCACAATTTTTACATTAGATTTGTTCCCCTATGTGAAAAATATTCTTTTGTCATCATAAAAACTTATGTGTCACACCTACGCGTCACACCGGTAGGGAACACCAACGCGTCACACCTGCACGGTATATCTTTGTAGTACAGTAACATGGTGTACCTACACGTCACACTTGTGTGAAGTACTTACGTAGTAGATATTGGTATATGTACCACATTCCAACTTCAGTACCCTCTTTAAATCCATTCATGGTAGGGTATCCCCTTCCTTAGTTCCCTTATCTGAAAGAGACTATGTTGAATCCTCCACAAAAACATCTTTACTTATCTAACCCTTGGGAATGGCACATCAGTGTGTCTCCTGTTTTGGGTTTGTATTTCCATAGTCAAAGGTATCTCACATTTTTTTTCACAATGGGTGTGGATTCATGAAGTGTTTGTGGCTTTGTATATCCACAATCACATGGACCTTTATCCCAGAAATAGTGTTGGGAAGTACCCAGTTTGGAGGACTGTTTGGGTCCTGACCTCTCCCTTCTCAAAGAGATGCAGAACCTCAGGTGTCTGGTAGGGAAGGTACAATTCACACTTCCTTTTCCTTTCAAGAAAATGAAAAGTCTCCCTCCCCTACCAAGATCAATTTTACAGCAGCCATCCTAGTGTAAGCCTCTAAACGTTCACCCTGTATTCCTTTCATTTAGACCCTAGTCCAATGTAAAGTGAATAGATGGATTGATGGTCACCTCACCCTCTTCCTAGGCTGCCTTTCCCTCATCCACCATCACTATTGTAGGTGGGACCTATTACACCAGTGGATTAGGAAAAGTGTATGTTTCATTGTTTAATATTTCACATCCTCTTGTTTCTCACACCGAGCATGACTCATGCAGGCTTAAAGATTCATGATGATTAAAACATGTGCACAAACACTCACTATGAATGAACTACAAGAACATTGATTCCAACCACAATTGGGATACATAAGAATTCATCTTAGGGCTCAAGCTAACTAGATATCCTCTTAACAAATCCATCCCCAACACCCTTAATCTAGGAATCTTCCTTAAGAATAAGCCCCAAATTATACCCCCAAATCATCACGAAATCCTTTTTAGGATGTATGCCCAAAATCATTTCTCTCAAAGGACTATACTCTCCTATGAGGCATGTAGAACTACATGGGGTTTTATTCCCATGCATATGGATATGTAGAAAGCCTCCATGAGGTTCAAATCCTACACTTCAAATCAACCATGTTCTCCTTGGACAATATTCCCAATAGGGTCTAATCATACATGGAATACCATATGCTTTCCAATCTCTTTGGTCTGTTTTGGCATAATTTGCACACCAATCATAGACTAATCACCTTTCTCTTAGATGTCCATACCAAATGATATTAAACTATATGGCTAGGTCCTTATCACGTGACCTTAAAAAGTATGATGTGTCCAATTTAGCGACCCCAAACTATAAGGGTTATGATTCCTTTCACAATGATACATTTATAACCCATTTCATGGGTATGATCAGAATATCAAAACAAACATTCATCTCCCAGGATGATAGTAAATTCTAGAGTGACCCATTGAGTTTCATAAAAATCAATATCATCATAAGAATGATTTAAAGAATCTTTAAATAGTATATGAGAGGATACCATTGAAGGAGAACCTAGAATACATAAGGATATCTCCATTAATGAATAAACATGAATACATATTGATGATTCAAAATTTTACACATGTTATTAAGTGATTGAAAATTCCATGGGAAACTTATTTTATACTTGGTGAATTAATAAGGATTCATGAAAATATATTAAATATATAAAGAGAATCCTATAGAAGACAATAATCTCCCCCAAAGGGTGTGATGAGTCCGACCATCCATCCTCTCGAATAATGCACATTCCTATGTTTCATAAAGATCAAACATAACGAATTCTTTCCTTTTGTAAATAAGGTCCCCTTTGGATAAATAACTATTGGATGTTTCTGGTTCCAAGAATATATCTAATGGAAACCGCCTAGAAGCAGTGATTCATAAAACTAGAACACATGTTTCATGGAACTACAAAACACTAATAAGAAAGAAATAGATATTGGGATTTATTCTGATACCTGTAAGAACACCTCAGCCTGTAAAGAAGCTCACAAATCTTGGTCTGGTCCTGGTCCACCCTGGACTCTGTCAAAAGTCCATTCGTCTACACAAGACATGACACGTGCGGGAAAATCCCGTGTATGGGTGAATATAACAATACTCAGTAGTGGACCCCTAAAACCAAAATGAAATGCAAAATGTAAAGGTATAGTAATATCTACATATTATATATCTACAGAACATATAACAAGATAAAAAATCCAGATATACACGAAACCCAAACCTGTAGTCTAGAGGTAAGTCTCAGAATCCACATACCCAGGCTAGGGATTTAGTTCAAAGATTCCATGAAGCACTCATCCAGGAGATCCTACTCCATGAGACAAATAGCTCTGATGACATCTATCCGAGAATTAAGTTCATCGGGAAGTTTCATTAGAGAGATAGACACACTAATAGATCAAAATAAAGAATAAATATACTCATTTTGGGAGTACTAACTCCTGTGTGTGGAAAGATCAAGATACATGGATGGAGATCACTTCTAGGGCCTTGGTGTATACCATGACTCAACCAGATTCACCTGCAATCTAGAGTAGCGTCATCCTATAAGATTGGTCACATCGATACCTAATTCTACCTAGGTTTAATAATGCGTAGAGGACCTTGATCTGGGCCTCTCAAATGGATTATGATTCTATCCAAAAAGTCCTTCTAAAGGGATTATACTCCTACAGATAAAATGATACATGACCTTCAGGGGAACGAGGAAATGGAGAACTAATAAAAACCAATCCTGTCCAAGGAACGACGGATAAAAATATCAATCCATGAACAGAAAAGTTCATGAAGTGTTTGAAGGCAACATGTTGTGTCCTATGACCCGAGGTACTACCCATGTACAATAACCTTTGTCGAAGAGAAAGTCATGTAGAAAGAGGTATACACGACATGTACGAGTGTGAAAATTTGTTTCCTACTATTCAGTGGTCTCTCTATGTATACTGGACATGTTCCTGTACACGACATCAACATGTGCCGACCAAACTGTGTACCAGTACATGGGGTAACCTATGTAACCGGTCTAGTCTAGTTGTGTGGTGGCGTACATGTTGTGTACTCCACCCCATGTCTTTGTATCATCAATGATACATAAATATTCCTACATAGGGATACACAAGCCATTTTAAATGATTCACACACCGTGTGAGTTTAACATATCATTCCAAAACCCTAGCCAATGCTGAACGGGTCCCACACGACGTGTTCTTCAGTATACATGTTAGGTTTTTCTGGTTTTTTCCCAAATCTCTGTTCTTACTCACATGCATTGGTTGATCTCAGATTGGTCAATCCAATCGTCTGATCTCCATGAATCTCAAGGTTAGAGGTCACCCCAACACCATAATGTCAATTAAATTGGTTTAGGGCCTCTAATAGGCCCTGAAAACATGTTTTTATCCACGCGCGTGAAGAACCGTTGAAGAATTATTTCTCTTGAACTGAGTTGATTCATCTGATTGCATATTTTTCTCACTTCCTCTGGGTCGTCACGACGTCGGATCTCCAAATTGCGATAGTTACACTGTTAAATGGACCTGCAACATTCCATTGTTCATTACCCTGCAAAAAACCTGAAGAACTCGAGATCAACAAGGGAGATGATATCTAAATTAAAAAATGAGGAATGAACCCTAGACATTGTATGTCACAGTGTTGATCCACTCCCATTAGAAGGATCAAACAAAATCAAATAAAATAAGAATCAAATCATATATGTATTAATTCCGAAAAAAAACAATAAAAATCATCTCGTAAGAACGAACGATCCATGGGTCAACCTGTTTGTGGGTAGATCTATGTTCATTATTTAAATCCTAGAATGGGGAGAAGAATTGAAATAAAAACACATACCTTGATCATTGAAGAAGAGGGAGATCGTTTGTTGGCCAATATTTGATCTCAGTGTACAGTGATCCATAGGTCGTCATTCGTCATCGTTTGCTGGGAATACTCTATGTGTGGTTCCTCTCCAAATATCCATATGATTCTTCGGATTTTTCCAAGGTTATTAACTTAACCCTGTGATCCTGTTTAATTAAATCCAATTAACGTGTTTCTGTATTATTTAAACATTAAAATAAAATAAACTATTAAATTTATTTTATTTCCTTTAAAATGTCCACAAAATTAATTTTGTACTCTATCCGTGTTGGTTGATGTTAGATCTTTCCTAAGGTAAAGTCACTGATCTGAACAGAACTGTGAATCAGATTTTTGATTCGGTCACCCATTTAAAATTTAATCCACTTTCTTAGGAAAACCACTCACACACACTATTTAAAATTTTAATTTATTTCAAACATTTATTCCGGGAACTCTGGGCCTCAGAATCGCACACCATCACAAAGCATGTTCTCGAAATAATTCCATATAACATTAAAAAATAATACATTAATTATATGAGGCATAATATTAGAAGAATATAAATACCCCTATATTATATTTTCCCCTCTATCATTCTAGAAAATTTTCACATCCATGGAGTGGGAATATTTTAAATTTGAAAAAGGGGTACTTCACAAATTGAAAAAAAGTGAAGATTATAAGAGGAGAATATTGCAGTTCTTATGAAGGAAGCCACAACCTCCATCAGATTTGGATTATCCCATGTACTATCTAGCTATGGAAAATATGAACATAGCTCCCATTGGGGTGTTATCCCATGATTATCCTTCTTCATTTTTGTTTTCTCTTTCATATAAATTTTATTAGTTTTTTTAAAGATTATTTTTTCTTATAGGTTAAAAATTAGGCACTGACTCCATATAGTAACCAATTAAAAAGAAAAAGAGAATCACACTATAAATAATTGAATTAAACTCCCCAACTAAAACAAAGTAGCATTACATATTGTATTGTAAATCATATACTAAATTGATTAAAATGTTTACCTATTATAGGAACCATAACATAGTATCCATGAATCTTGAATAAATTAAACACAACGATGATCCATTTCACCCCACAAAATCTAATGAAATTCTTCTACACTAGGGGAGTTTTGGTTATCCTCTTGGGTATTTTTTTTCTTTTTACTATATACTTTTACTTGTGGGGGATAACCCCTTGATATTTTGACTATGTTAATGTTAGAAACTTCACATTCACCCTTAATATCTCCTCTTGTAATTGTACTATTTTTATCTTTTTTTCAAACCCCTAAAAAATATGTGAGGTACTAACTTGGACATATATTTTGAATTAAATTTTTCAGCCACCTTAGGATTCATTATTGGGGACAATGTTGGGTTTTATGTATGTGGGAGAGGGAATTTCACTATTCCTTTGGGGTTTTATTTGTTCCTTAGTAGTGCTTCAATTCGACCACATATAATTACCTCATAATTCTTTTCAGATGGCTCCATTTTTGTTACTTTAATAACGCTTTTCAAATGAAAAAAATGTTTCTCTAGGTTAGGTAATTATGAACTCATTTGGTTTTTCCTATGATAAAATGCTATATCCTATTTGAGGTATTTCATTATATATTATGTGGTCATGATTGAGTGATTTACGAGTGTTGTATGCCTCTATCATTATAGAATCACCATTCAAAAATATTGAAAAAATTGTTTGATATTTATGTAATTGAAACTATAACTCGAGGAATCTTGAGATTAAACATGAACATAGATTCTTGTACCTGGTAAGATGAAACGCCTATTGGATCCATCTCAGTCAATTGTAATATAAATCTATTGAATCTAGAGTGAAATGATTAATTGGTATCTCACAATGAGAATCTGAGACATGGGTATTGGGTGTGTTTCTATAAATAAACACACAATCAATAAGTTCTTTTCATGGTTATTTACCAAAAATTTAGGCTGGTTATAATTAAAATTAATTTCCCTTGTCAGAAATTGGCTCAAAAAAGTGGAGAGAAAATTGAACCCAAATTAACATGGGAATAAAAATGTCAATGGAAAATATTTTTAGTTGTATCATTAAAGTGGGAAGTGGAGATTTGGTTTATGAAACCTAAGAGAGAGTGAATTTTTTTATTCCTTTTGTTATTGATGTAATTCCACTCATCTCTCTAGTTTTTACTCCTTTAAGAGATTAAGCAGATATTTAAGTGGGGCATTGCGGGGAATTTACATTGGGGTCTTGAAATTCTTATCTATGGATGATTTGGTGATTCCCTGAAGAGATCGTTTGGTAGGAATGTTATTAGATGAAATTAAATGACTTGGGGGAGTCAAATTGATTTACCTCATTTGGTGAGACCGAAGCGACGGAAGGAGAAATCAGGGGGGAATTAGGAGAAATGAAGAGAAATGATTATCCTCTCATCGTAGGTTTCAAATCACCAAAAAATTGGGATGATTTGGAAGGAAACCAACCTACTAGGTGTTATAAATTTAAATATTCATATATTGTCCTCTTGTTCAAATTTAATTTTAATCACTAATATATTAAATTAATATTTAAAAAAATATCACCTTTATGATTATTGATAATTATAGTATTTTCATGTGTATAATATTTTGTTAAATGTAATTTATAAATAATTGTTTTTATAACATCAAGGTAATTTATAATTTATTATAACAAAAACTTTTAAATAATTTTGATCATGGGTACTTTTGATTTTCTTAAATTAATAATTTATAAATAAAATTTATATACATAATTTATAAATAATTTTGAATTAATAATTAATATGGATTAATATTTTTAAATTAATATTTATTTTGATGTAATCATTTTGAAAAAATAATTATTTTAAATTATAAATTATAAATTATTAATTATTTTGATTAAATATTTTTGAATAGATATTTTTGATTATATTGAATTAATAATTTGGAATTAGTAAATTATATAATTAACTTATAAATAATTTTGATAATCTTGACTTAATAATTTTTATCATGTGTGTATAAATAATTTTAATTATGTGTATATAAATATTTATTTCAGCATAATTTATAAATAATAATGAAAAATAAATTTAAATAATTTTCAAATAAATATATATATGGATTGTGTAAACTATTTAAATGAATATATGAAATCAATTTTATACAAACATTTATGTTTAAAAAAATTAAAATTTCTATTAAAATAGTTTTCTTTTTTTAATGTTTACTAGATTTATTTGATATGAAATATAATGATGGATTAAAATAATAATTACTCTGTATATTGTTGACATGATATAAGAAAATAAAAAATCATTGCTAATATATATTTTAAAATTAAATGTTTATATAAGTGACATGATATAAAAATAAAAGATACATTTTAAAATTATAATATTATTTATTCAAAATAATTAAGTATTGGAAAACTATATTTTTTAAAAATATTACTCAAACCCGCCTAGATCGATAATCATATAATTATTTCTAATTTAATGTCGTTATATATATATATATATAATTATATCAAGCTATTTGTAAATATAAATTTATAATTATATAAATATGTTTTTAAAAAAATTATGTATTTATAATTAAAATTTATATATAAATATATTTGATATATATTATATTTTATAAATTTATATATATTTATGAAAGAATTTTTACATAATTATATCAATATTTTTTTAAATAATATATTTATATAAATATATATGTATAATTACAATTCAATGATATAATTTAAGATTATAGTATTTTTTTAAACAATTGATTATTGGAAAACCATATTTTTTAATAAGGGCCATTTTAGACATGTTATCAAACACATTATTTTCTCTTCGTTAAACATTTTTCACCAAGAAAGACAGAGAGAAATTACAATCATTTCATTTCTTTTACTAATTTTGGCACTCAAACAAAATGTATAGAAATACAAAATAATTTAAATTCATTCATTTTCTTTTATGAATTAGAAAATCATTTCTTTTCTTTTACTAAAACATGACCCCACAAAGGCTAAATTCAATTGTTGGATGTTGACCCTATAAAGGATATCCATCAATCATTCATTGGAATATTTCTTAATATATTTTTAAATAATTTTATTATAATAATAAAATGAATTCATTGTAGATGGGGTGTTAGTTTATCACACTTTTCTATAGATATATTGCTGAATTAAATATGTTTTTAATGTCATTTTAGGATTTTAAGGGAGATTCCTTGAGTCTCAAACAAATTTGTATGAATATTCAATTTCTTTAAATATATTCTTAATATTTGTAAGTTTTTTGTAATAATTTACCATTTATTTTTTCATTAATTTTAATATAACTTTCCAACTTACATTTTTGTGAAATTCATAGAAAATATGTTTCATCTCAACTATTTCTTGACTTGTTTTTCACATTTAATGAAAATTATATCATTATTTAATTTCATATATCTAGAATGAAATTTTAGTTAGGTTTTAATTTTTTTATTTTGATATATCTTAAATTTTGATGTAGAGTTGTTGAAAAAGATTATGGAATTTTTCATAGCATTGTTTATTTGAAGAGTTTTTCATATGGGTATTTTGTTTTTTTCAAATGGGAAATTGTTTGATGTATTATAAAAAATGGGTCTAGAGATGTGTGAACATCATTTATTCTTCTTTCCTCTACCAATGAAGCATGAACGTCATTCACACATCTTTGGCGCGACACAAGATGTGTGAACCCCGTTCACCCATTCTTCAAAGACGGGATAAAGGATGTGTGAATAGTGTTCATGCATCTTATCGGGAAGATCTATAAAAGGAGACCCCCCTCAAAAACATTCATCTTCTCTGTATTTTGCTGCAAGTCCCTCCATAGTTTCTTTCTCAACAAATATTTACTACTTTTATGAAGTTAAAATTTCTATTTAAATTTATTATTATTTAGTTCTGCTTAATTATTTCATTTGTATGGTTTATTTATTTGATTTGTGATTGGTAGAAATTATTGTTTATGTGTATAGTTTATTTATTTCAAATGCATGATGTGTAAACTTTTTTCCTTTGTATGATTGAAATTATTAATGGGTGTATGTTATATGAATTTATATTTAATGTTAAAGTAAATTAATTATGTGATGTCTAAAAGCTTTTATGAATTCATATTGAATGTTTAAGAAAATTAAATATGTTATAAAATATGTTATTTTTTAAGGAATATTAATTTAAAATATAATAATTTATACACTATTTATATAATTTATAAATAAATTATTAGATATATGTTTCATATTTTAATTTATTATAAAATATATAGAAAATTATTTTTGTTAATGGTATAAAAAAAGATTTATATAAATAATAATTCTAAATTATATTAAGTTAAATAAATATTATTTTAAGTAATAAATTATAAGGGATATTATTTTAAATTAAAATTTTTTACATTAGTTTCATAATTTAGTTTTATTAAGTATTATATTTAAATTTGTTGAAAAATATATAGAAAATTCCTTTTGTTTATAGTATAAAAATAGTTTTGTATAAATAATAATTAAAAAATATATTATTTGTAAATTATTATTATCTGAAGAAATTAAGTATGAAATATAATTAATTAAATATTTGATAGTATAAAAATGATAAAAAAATTATATATATGTAATTTTATTAAATTGAAAATAACATAAGTTTATGTTATTTTAATGAATTATTTTTATGTAAGTACAAATTATAATACTTTTATTTACTAATAATAATAAATTTAATCAATAAATTATAAATTATATTTACTTATATTTTGAAAAGTTATAGAATGACCAAAAAATAATATATGTATATATATGTTCAATTTTATAAATTTGAAATTAACATTACTGTTAATTATTGTAATTGGCTGTTATGTAAATGAAATTATATTAGTTAGAATAAAATTTATTAGATGTTATTAATATATATATATATATATATAATATAGTAATAGATAATGTTATATAATATATAGAATATA
Organism: Viscum album; assembly: GCA_963277665.1. Classification (NCBI taxonomy): domain Eukaryota; kingdom Viridiplantae; phylum Streptophyta; class Magnoliopsida; order Santalales; family Viscaceae; genus Viscum; species Viscum album. The sequence continues at coordinate 1,102,139,610 of OY728155.1, read as the reverse complement.
ATAAGTATACCAAAAAAATGGTACGTTGTGTGATGAGTGATCTTGAAATGACCGTAGAATGCATAACTAAAATTTCATTTCTTATTGTGTGTATGTTGTTATTTAATTTATAATAATTGAATTTTTTTTCGCATTAATGACCTATGAGTGATCTCTCACTAAGTATGTAAGGACATGCATGCCCGCTTAAAATTTTTTATGTATTTCATACCCCTAGGCCCCCTCACATGCATGTGAATAAATTTGTAAATAAATTGAAATCAACAAGTGGTATCCTTGAAGATGTGTCCCCAAAGAAGAATCCATGAAGAGTTGTCCTTACAGAGATGTTTCAAATGAAGCGTTCTATAGGAGGCGTTTCTATTTTAAAGGATACCAGCAGTTGCTGAAATATTTTATAATAGAGATTCCAGGAGTCCACCCACAAGTTTTGGTTAGTTTATTAGATAATGATAAACTAATCGTAAGTCTCAAGATCAAGTCGTGATTATTTATTCTTAAGTAATTAAAATATATAATGTTATAATAAATTTTAATTGGTAATTATACCACCATCATTATACCTCAATTGTGATAAATTGATATATAAAAAGTCTCAATATAATCTCAATTATTCAAAACAAATTTAAATAATGTAAAATTTTGATGTAGCATATATTATTTTATAAATTATTTTTTAAAGCTAATAGTTTCTACAAAAATATATTGCAATGGTTAGGCCATTTATACCGAGCAAGGATTTAGCTATAGTGTTCCACCTTCCAGAGTGGTAAATCTTCATGGTTGTATGACATTGGATGTAGTTCATAGTAAGATTTGTAGTCGGTTAAAACTGAGGTCTGATCAATCCATTGCGTCAATAACATATCAACATCTACAACGTCCGAAATGTTTCTAGCACACAGAGTACCCTTTGGTCGATGATGATGATTGGTTGGATGTATCTTCCTTATTTAGACAACAGTGTGAAAATGGTTTGATGGAGTTGTATATGTTGATTTCTGATATATATGTGGTGAAACTAATGAATACAAAACCGTGTTTTTAGATCTCTTTAGAATTTTGTCCCTCACATTAGTGTTTTTAATATCCTCCTCAAATAAATCCAATTATAGAAGAAAATTTTGAAGAAGATGATCAAAACTTTGAAGGAAATGTAGATTACATCCCTTTGAGTACTGATATAGTGAATGAATGTTTATCTGAGGAAGAATAATTTGGGGAGGAATTAGTAGATGCCGTGGTTGAGGGTGATGTGGGGATTGAACCTTCTAAAGTTCCTTTGAGGGTCAGGCATCCACAACATCCACAATCAGTGGTAATATTTTTTTTAGAATTGAGTTCCTATGTTTACGGAATGTCTCATGAACAAATGTTTGATTAGGATGTCATTACACTGGCTTCTGAATTCTTTAGCATTTTAGGGAATAGATCTACGTCAAATGATAACTCCATCTCTTCCAGGTTGATGTTTGAAAGTAAACTGGCCATGAAAATTTTGATAAAGAAATACCACATTGAGAGAAAATTTACTTTTTTTATTGATGAGTCAAAGAAGACAAAATATCTCATTCATTGTGAAATGTATGGGCCAAAATTTAAATATCATTAAATGGTAATATTTGATGAATTATTTTCATGTTGGGAGATAACAAAATTAGAATACCCACACACTTGTTTTCACCCAAACATGTCACAAGATCACTCATACAATGATTCAGGGTTTATATAAATTGTTATTTGTGAGATGATATAAACATGTCATGATGTTCCCATTTCCCTTGTTCATGAAATAATTCTACAGTTGTATGACAATATGATATCATACATCAAATATTGGATCACAAAACAGAAGTTAATTGTAAAATAATATGGTGATTGGTATTAATCTCAAGGAATGTTTCCACAGCATATGGAATTGTTGTCTCTCAACAATCATATTGTTTATCATTTGGAAACTAGTCAGTTTTTATCCCCCAATCACACAATTGATCGATCAAATGTGATGATAAATAGGCTTTTATAGGCATTCATGCCATGCATCACTACCTTTCCCTTATTATAAACAATTTAGTCAGGTCGAAGGCACATTACATTATGGATAGTATACTAGTGTTCTATTCATTGCTGCCACACATGATGACAATCATGATCTTCTGCCAATTGCATTTTCTATTGTTAAAACGGAGAATTTTTAATTTTGGAGATAGTTTTTGGCATCTGTACGCACTCATGTCACACAAAACTAGCGTGTGTGTCTGATATATGATCTTCATCGAGTGATTATAAATTTTGTGACTAGTGATGGGGTTTCATGGATTGAGCCGAATATTTATCATCATTATTGAATTATAAATATTTCAAGTAATTATTATAAGAAATTTAGAGATGATTCCATAATGAAGGTGATCCTCAAGTTGGGTATGTTTTTCAGAACATAATTTTTCTAACAAAATTTAATTACCATTTTAATACATTATTTTATTATGGTTTTAGCATTCGATCCCCAATAAAAAATGTTTTATTGGTGCCTTGATGATATTCAAACTGATAATGAAGATGTGTATGAATATATGATACAAATATCAAAGGAAAAATGGTCACTCTCATATGACGGTGGCAGAAGATATGGGTATATTAACAATAATATAGAGTAGTTCATAAATGGGGTTTTCAATGGTGTTCACAACCTCCCGATCATAGGGTTAGTGCAATAGATTTTTTATAGATGTGTGCACTACATTGTTGACCAGTCCCAAAAGGCATATTAGAGGATAGAAACTGGTATGCATTTTACTCAACATTTCCAAAGTGCTATTAATCAGATATTGAATGAGTCTTTGAGATGGAGTGTTGTATCATTTGATAGATAAAGGAGGTGTTTTCAGGTAATGGAGTTCTACAACCAAGCTACAAGCAGTAGCGGTCGAGTGTTTGTGGTGATGTTGGATAATAGGTACTGTGATTGCTGCAACTTTCAGGCATTGAGAAATATTTGTGCCCATCTTATCGCAGCTTGTGCTTTGGTATATATATCATGGGAGCCATATGTTGTCCAGGTGTATCACATGAGTACTTGGGTTAACTATTATAGTTCATCTCGGAGGCCTATTGTTCACCTTCATTTGATCTCATTGTCTGCTGATTAGTCGAACATCATTCCTGATATTTCCAGGTTTCATAGGTCAGTTTTCATTTAATTTATGATTTTATAAATGTCTTTCATGTTTTAAATTATTGCCTTCATACTACCAGTTTGCAGCCCCAATGAAGACAAAAGTCAACTCGAATCAGAAATGAGATGGATTGACCTCGGCAATGAGGATGGAGAATATGTTGCAGTATTTTCCATGCAGAAGGACACACTCGTAAGAGATGTCCCCATGTGTCAGGACATCGCTTCGCATCCCGTCATCCATGATCAAGTCTATGAATTGATTCATGAATATGTATATTTTGTCTTGTGTGTGGGTTTTTAGTATTCAATCCTTTTTTTCTAACTTTCTCCATTTAAGACATGTTTCATTTTTTTTCATTTCTATATTCTACAATAAAGATATTTCTGATACTAAAACAATGAAAAAACATTGAAAAAAATGAATATATCATGCTTCCACATGTTCAATGTAGGTTTTCCATCAGTATTGCTATATATTAAAAATATCATAATAAATTAATCCTCATCTATTCGGTCTCTACCCTACAAGAAGCATAACATTACCGTGTCAATTAAGAGATCTTATAGTCCTTGGGTTTGATCATAGGGGGTGGGGATAAAATAATATATCTAAGATGAAATAATTTTTCTATTGTATATTATGTTCATATTTCACATTTTTCTTATTAATGCATTCAGTCCTCATCACTATGATACAATGTACCAATGACACCAACCACAAACAACCAATTCCACAAATCAATAATGTAACAAAGACAGTAATCCACAAACTGGAAATTAAGCATAAATAAAAAATATTAATACAATCATTTTTTAATTTTCATGTGGTAGATTTTTTTAAATAAAATTTTAAATTATTTATTGAATTCACTATAAAAATGTAACAATGATATCATTTGTGGAGATGGTAGGTTTTCCGTTCCACACATCCCAAGTTTCTCATATATCTCGACTACTTTTAGAGGTACATCCTGTGCCTCTATTAAGTGTATACAGATCTGACAATTTCCTTCATACCGCACCACCTCCCGCTATCATCCCTAATCTTAATCACATTGGATTATATGGAATAGTGATGTGAGACTTAACCTTTCTTGATCATCTGCTCATTGCAACACTTGTAGATAGATGGAGGCCCGTGTCACATACATTCCATTTTAGAGCGGGGGAGATGACTACTACCCTGAAGGATGTGGCCATTATGTTGGGCCTCCCCATAGATAGTGCGACTCTGACAGGCCGAGATACAGGATATTTTCCTGAGCTTATTCATAGACTACTAGGCATAGAGGTCCCCAATGATGGTCGGACCATATTCGGTGGTAGATTAACCATTCCTTGGATAGACCCACACTATACACATTTAGTAGATGATGTTGATGAGATCACTGTGATTCGATTTGATCATTCAAATATTTTGTGGATGATCGGTGGCATGATTTTTATTGATCACTCCATTACTTAAGTATATCTGATGCTTTTACCTTTTTTAAAGGATTTGGACATGGTAGGTCAGTAAAGCTGGGGGTATCCTTGTCTAGAATATACATACAGGTTGTTATGCAGCGCATGTCACATCAACATGATGCAGATCATGGATGCATAGTTTTTCTACAGATGTGGGTATGGGAGCACATCCCTCATTTATCTCCACATGATCACATGCAATTGCTATCAGATATTGTAAGAGAGGCTTCGTGTGGACATTGTTATGTTATTCCTTCCTTCTAATGTATAACATAATTGTATAGCTTTCTACTATGAAATGTAAATATAACAATATTGTCTACAGGTGGAGTCAGGTATATCGACATTCACATTTCCCTAGACACGACGTTCACACCTACAGACTTATGTTTGACAGCATTTGACCACACGATGTAAGTGATTATTATTTATATTCTTAAATATTTATTCATTACTACAGAAATAATTTTTTAATAATAGATTATTTACTTTTTTCATTCAGATTACATGGATTCCAATATAGAAGATATCATTCAGAGTATTCCACTATACTGTACAATGATACTTGTTACCAAGTCCTTAAGGGTTCCATTCATTCATTTTCATATAGTTGAGTTTCATCAGACTGAGAGAGTTATGAGTTAGTTCGGATTCTTTCAACATGTTACTGACCCACCAAGTCAGATAGCTTCACTGCATTCTCTAATGATGGTTGGGTAGAGAGATTTTGATTGGAGGAGATATCATGCCAGATATATTGAGTTATGGGACAGAAGGAAGGAGTCCATGTTGCAAGGGGGACAATACATTTTCATTTTGTGGATCAGTCGAATTATGCATCCTAGTACTATAGGTCCCCTCTCATATTTCTGACATGATAGTAACATGGATTTTATGAGTTGGTATACATTCTTCCTTCCACTATTTAGTAGATTTATTATTCATATTACTTAACAATGGAATTTGTTCTCACAAGATGCTCATATGTGTCATCTACTTCAGATGTCTAATCTAGTAGAGAGATCAGCATTTAACCTTTCATATTTTCAAAGCCATGTGACAGAGTTTCTTCCTTTGATGGAAGAGATTTATCATGACATTTTCTTTGATCCACCAAATGCTAAGGAGGCTGTAGAGCCTGCTGAGCCCCATATAGATGTACAAGGGGTGATGACCCTATTATAGATATTGTTGTTCCATAAGAGGAGGGTTTCCGCCTGATCAGTCATATGTTGGTGTTCCACAAGAGGTGGGTGTTCGACATGATCGGTCATATGCTCCTACAGTGTTACAGGCACTGCCATATGTAGATTCAGACAATGACTGGATTCATATGGATGCTTTATTACACACATTTGTAGCACAACAACCATCTTCTTCTCATGTTGTTGAGTGTTCCAGCCAGCATCCATAATCTTCAGATGCAGGACAGGGTATATACGGTGAGACGATACATCCACCACCTGTCACCCATGAGGATGTGTAGGTGGATGTTGATGAGGATGCACAACGTACACTAGAGCGCAGTCATAGACCCACATGAAGTGGATGCATCTAGTATACGCCTATGTATGAGGTAGTGGAACATCCATCCAAGAGGCATAGATTAGGTTGTTTTTTGATTTATGAAACATTTTGTATGTGCCATACTATTTTCATTTATAGAGTTCTATTCTTTTTTTAATAAGTGTCTTATTGTAATCAAATTATCTATTAAAATCAATAATTCTTATTTATTATTCATATTATTACATAGTATTATTATCTATATATTTATTATAAATACTATGATTAAATTCATTAATAAATATTAATAATATTAATATGAATTAATTTTTATTTATATTTATTGGTATTTTATACATATTGATGATTTTTTAATTAAGATGTATTTATATTTAATTGGTATTTACAAATATGGATGATTTTTTTATTAGTTAAAAATTATTTAGGAAGCCTGAATATTTATTATTAATTATTTAATGGACGTCTATTTTTCATTAATATTTAATAATAAATACAAACATTAATTAATATTTATTTAACATTTATTAATAATTAATAAATATTTATTTATATTCGTTAGTATTTAATTAATATTTATATTCTAAATTAGAGGGTTTCACCCTCATCCTATTAAAAAATTATTAAAAATTATCTATATTAATTTAATATCTACTATTTTAATTAATATTTATTTATATTTTTGAATATTTTTTATTTTTTACTTAATGTTTATTATTTTCTAATTAGTATTTATAAATATAGAAAAATATTTTGTTTAAACTTATAAATAGTGATAAATTTTTTTTCAAATTTATTTAAATTTAATTTATATTAATGATTATTTAATTAATATTTATTAATATTTGTTGATATCTTCATGCTTTTTAATTAGTATTTATACATATTTAATTGGTATTGATAGTTTTTTTATTTAAAATTTCTATAGAATGCGTGAAGGGGGTTCACACATCCTTTATCCTATTTGCGAAGGATGCATAATCAGGGTTCACACATCTTTCATCGCGCTTAAGATGTGTGGATGTCATTCACTCTTCTTTGGCAGAGGAAAGATGCATGAACGACATTCACACATCTCCAGACCCATTTTTAAGAATACTACGAACCCTATCCCATTTTGTTATAAAACCCAAAAACCATACTAAAAAATTATCCTTATTTGTTTTATATCTACTATTTCAATAAGATATTAATTTATGTACAATTTTTTGTTATGTTTTTTTAAATATTTTTAGTGATATTAGAACTTTATATTTGTAGGAACAACGTATGGATATTGAGAATCTCACGAAGAGAATGTTCCGTATTCCGATCAACCGTGTGTCAAAAAACCAAGTGATCTTGAGTTTGCAAAATATTGCAGAAAAGGAAAAGGTAATTGACTATGCACCTTCACACATAAAATGAAAAAATGTTGATAGCTCGTGATGCGTCCTTTTGGGCCAAATTGGGCATGGGGGGCATCCCAATTTTTTTTAATGGGTCTTGCTTTTTTAGATTTGAAAAATTGGTCACAAGAGCGCCACATGAGGTGGCACTGTTAATTTAATGCACCGGAGCACCACTCTGAGTGGCGCTCAATCCTCAAACAACTAATATTATTTAATTATATATTTATATACAATTACATTTGAAAATAAATAATTACAATTTTAAAAATATAATTATGAATATAGATTTAATAATGTGAGATTATTTATAATTATATTTATAAATATAAGTGTAATTATAAAATTATAAATATATATTTGTATTGTTTTAGATAAATATAACAATATATTTTACAAATTAAATTATCATATTTATAAATAAGTATTTATTTATAAGAAAAGTGTATAAAATTAATTATAAATATATAATTGATAAATTCATATTTAGTATATATATATTTAACTATATTTTTTAATATATAAATATGTATATATTTTTTAAATATATATATATATACATATATAAAACTATAAAAGCATATGAAATTAATTATCAATGTTGATTTATAATTAATACTTTACGCTTTTATAGTTATATTTATATATATATATATTTAAAAACATATATACATATTTAAATATTAACAATTATAAATAAATATACATTTTTATATATTAACAATTATAAATAAATATAATTATTAATATATACATATTTATAAATAAATATATATAATTATATATATATTTATATTATATAATTAAAAATATTAATATATAAGGATAGATTTGTAATTATATTTATTATATATATATATATATATTTTATATTTATGATTATATATTTATTATATATGTAAATTAAGTATATGTTTATAAATATTAATTAATTATATAAATTTAAATTTAAATTTTATTAATAAATATAATTATAAATATATATATTTAGTTACATATATAAGTATATAAATATATATTAACAATTATAAATAAATATAATTATAAATATATAAATATTTATAAATATATAAATATATAAATATATATTATAATTATATATTATAATTATATATATGGATTTATAGAAATATATTTTGAATTATATTTATTATAAATATATTTAGAAATATTTATATATGTATATGTATTTTATATAATTATAAATATATATTTATAGAGATAGATTTATAATTATATTTTTTATTTGTATTATATATATATTTATATATAATATTTATGATTATAAATATATAATTGTAAATATAATAGATATATAACTGTAAATATAATAATAAATATAATCAATATATAATAATAAATATATTATAAAAATAAAATACAATAAATATAGAATTAAAAATATATAAATATATATGTGTAACTATAATAAATAATTTATAAATATTTATATATTATAAATATAATAAATTTATAATAAATATACAATATTATATCATTAAAAATATTATAAATTCATTATCTCTCTAAATTATATTCACTTATATATAAGGTTTATTTAATTAATTAGGTTTATTTATAACTATATAAATATAGATTTATAAATATAGATTTATGAATATATTTATAGATATAATTATATGTAATTTAATATTTTCAAATATATATCTAAAAATACATGTATAGAGTAGCAATCTTTTATATATAAATATAATTAAAAATATTTCTTTATAAATATAAATATATACATATATAAATATAATTAAAATTATATATTTCTATGTATGAATATTTACGTAAATATATATTTAAATATAATTATTAATATATAAAATTTTATAATTATTTATTTGCAATTATAATAATATAAATATATATTTACATACATATATTTTATTAATTTATAATTATTAATATATAATATATATATATTATAAAATTCTTAATGTGTAATATATAATATATATTTATTATATTTATATTTATTATATTAATAATTATTACTATAATATATATATATAATTATTAATATATAAATATATATTTCATATTTAGCATATAATAATTATATTTATAACTATATAATTATATAATTATAATATTTTATATTTATAATTAATTTATTATATTCATAATATATATATATATAATTAGAAATATTTATTTATAGATATAGATTTTTAATTGTATTTATTATATATATATTAAAATTTCTATAATTGTATATATAATACATATATAACAATAAATATAATAAACATATAATTATAAATATATACATATTTATTATTAATAATTATATTTCAATATTAATTTTAATATATATTATAAATTAGAAGTAAATATAAATTAAAACATATATTTACAAATATAAATAAATATAAATATATATATACATATTTATAAATATATATATATTATTATAAATTTATATTTATAAATATGAATTTATTTTTAAATATATTTAGCATTAATATAAAAAATTATATATTTATTTTTTTATAATTATATATACATATATATACATACATACAGACATACAAATATATATATATATATATATATTTATAATGCCTTTATTTTATTTACACTTATATATTTATTATATTTTAAATTCTATATTAATTTTAATTTTATATTTATAAAAATGTTATTGTATTTATAATATATTTATTATTATATTTATTATTATATTTACAATTATATATATTATATTTATTTATAATTAATAATATATATTAAAGGTGTGGCGGGGTGTGAAAAAAACCTTATATATATGTGTATATAATTTAGAGAGATAATAAATTTATAATATTTTTAATGATATTATATTATATATTTTTTATAAATTTATTATATTTATAATATATAGATGTATATTTATTTATAATGTATTTATTATATTTACACATATATTTATTATATAATTAAATTTATATTTATTGTATTTTAAAATTATATATTTATAATATTTATAAATAGAATAATAAAATAAAATATTAATATAATATCTCTCTAAATTATATATACTTTTATATAAGGGTCGACACCGCCATCCATGATGCCCTCGTTGTTAAAGGGGAGGTCTTTATCAACACATTTTTTACTAGCGCTGATAAAAGGTATATTTCAAAAAAAATATAGTAATTAAAAATAACATATTAATATATAAAGAAAGAAATATATTTATATTGATATAAATATAATATATATTTTTAAAATATGTTCTAAATAAGTACAAATAAAATATAAACATAATTTATAAGATATTTATGAAAGATATATTAAAAAAATTAAAAAATGTTAATAATTAATAATTTTCTAATTATGATCGACTAATAGTCATTTAATATCATTTTGAAAAAAAATATAAAAAATAATAAAAAAGATATAAAATAAGTTCAAAACGTAACTCAAACTTCTAGTAATCATAAGTTTTGATCCGGGTGTCTGTTTGAGCTCTACAGCATCTCAAATCGAAGCCTGCGACGAGATTTACGCGCTGGTGACACAATAAAATCTTTTTTTCACATTTTCATGGTCAAAAGGCCCTAATGTCCTCCAAAACGGAGTTTTTAGTCTGGATACCAAATTTTGTTTAACATTCAATGTAATTTCAGCCTATTTTAATGGGTTATTTTTTCCATTTTTCTGCGATGAATAAATTTATTCCAATGGATTACAGTCATATTGATATTAAGACTTTCAAATTTTATCGTTTTCCAAAATGTACTATTACTTATATTCAAATATATTAATGTATATACATATTTTTTTATATTTTCACACATAAAAATTTAATTTTATAAATAAATAATTAAACATACTTCCATATAAAATATATTTCAACATATGTACGCCTTATAATATCCATTTTATTTAAAATACTAATATATGTATATTTATATACCTACATAATATGTGTGTGTGCGCGCGCGTGTGTTTATTAGTGTGCGTCTGTATTAATAAACTGATATATATTCTCTATATATCCTAACATATGAATATACATATGAATATATAATATATGTAAATATGTATTATTATACTTACAGATACACACAGATATAAAATATATACAAGGGTATGTGTGTTATTTATATGTATGTATTTTTTTATTTCTAAACACACAGACACAGAAATAAATTTTTTAAATGTATTTAAAACTAATATTATAAATATATGTCAATTTAAAAATAAATATACAGATAAAAAACTATTACTAGATATATATATAAATATATAAATACATATTAATATACGAATAAATATATATCTTTTAAAATAACTATATATATATATATATGTGAATATAAATCTACATTAATATACGAATAAATAAATAAATATATATATATAGATATATCCTTAAATGGGGATCAAAGAAACATTAGAGAGTGATAAAGGTTCCATGCGGGTAGAGGAGAGGTCCCATGTTTGAATCATGGGGGAGGCATAGGTGCGCAGGCGGGATGGGTGGGCTAGCAATGTTAACGGAGTGTGGTGGGGAAGTGGGTAGGTGCTTCTGGGAGCGGGCACAGTAATGGGGGGGGGGGGGGGGTCAAGCGCTGTAAAAAGTGGGGGTTCCTATTTAATGTTTTTTTTTAATTTTTTTTGAGTTTCATCAGTGCATTTTAAAAGCACTGATAAAAGGGGTCTTTTATCAGCGCTGAAATAGAAATGATAAATGACCATTTTATCAACTACTTTTTATCACTAAAAAAAGGGTCCTTCATAAACTCTTTTTGGAGTGCTGATAAAAGGGACCCCCTTTATCCTCACTGAGATTGAATGTTCTTTTTTAGAACTGTAAATGAACTTTTCTAGAGCTTTAAATGCCATATTTGAAGTAGTTTACCATGTGAATCCTATATTCCAATTATGATTCATGAACACTGGTCTCTTGCTTCAAAAAAGAGTGATAAACTATAGTAAACTATAAATCCTCAAATCCTAGTATATCACATAGGTGAAATCATACAAACATTAAAATGTAAACTGTAACCTCCCAGACCCGGGTTCCACACAACGGGTGCCCCGAGCCTGGTTCGCCACGTGACCCCAACCGCATTTCCCCAAAGGCCAGAGCCTGCCGACTAGCAGCGAGGGCCCATGTCTGATAGCAGGGAAACTATGCCCTCATTTGTCAAAGTGTAGCGCAGCGGAATACAGAATAAACATACAACAACAGCGGAAGCAGTAAACCATACAACTACTGAACTAAAAAACTGCAATGGATATAACCAACAGTATATAAAATATGATGCTACATGATTCATGTTCTAATAAAATAGCCAGAACATGTTATACATCAATACAATACAGTAGAAAGGAGAGTACAGTAAAATAAGAAAAATAGCTGGTAGCAGCATCGCGATCCTAGGCTCGGTCCCATGCCCTCCTACTCCTCAGCAACAGTCAAGTACCTATATAGGGACTCTTTCCCCTATCTACACCAACATAAACTTAATCTATTTGGGATGAAAAGCATGAAGCAAACAGGGTGTGAGAAATATATCTCAGTAGGCACCCACCAAAGGCCCATGCCCAACTGCGTGTAAGCATACAACAATAGTGTGAAATATTAAAATGCAATAAAGTAAGCAGTACTCAAAATTAACTAATTTCCAGTTATATTGCAATTTTTTTATTTATTTTATCCAATAAATACTAGAAATCACCACAGCTCATTTCTAAGTAAGCAGTCCACGTCCTCAGACAAGCAAAACCTTACCCTCAGGTAAGCAGAATCCAACCCATAGATATAGCCCTCAGGCGTAACAAAATTTCCCTCAGGCATAAGAAGTTTCTCCCTCAGGCACATAATTCAAGCCCTCAGGCATGAAAGGTTGCCCTCAGGCGAAATACTATAGCCCTCGGGCTAAATAGTGCAGTGCCTTCAGGCTAATCACAACAACACCCTCAGGCCAAATAAAACAACGCCCTCAGGCTAAACAGGTAACCGACCCATTCCTAATAGATAAAAAAGAAGTAACAAGAAATTCCTCTCAAGGAAATTCTACAATTACTACTTTAAAGGAATACCCTCGGGTATCCTAACCAAACGGCTAAACAGTGAAACACACCCCGGTGGTGGTTCCGGATCCAGGCAACAATCCCAACCAGCATTTTATTATCAAAATTTAATCACCTATGAATTTCTAGGGATTAAATATAGAAATGGCCTCAGCCACACGACTCCCCAACACGGGTTCGTGGCATGAAAATGCACATAAATGGACGAAAGTTGGAAAATAAACAGAAACCACCTACCTTATACGCCAAAGACCATTATACCCGATCCCCGACTCCAGAAATGCCCAAGAACGCATAGATACGACGAAGAACAAAACCCATTCAAACGTAAATAACTTAGGTTAGTAGAAGAATTGGTAGGAATGGTACTAGGAGAGGAGAGGGCTAACCCGTGCGGTTCCAACGAGATCGTCCGAAGTAGAATCAGATTCCAGACAAACACCTGGCAGATCTTCTAAGGGTCGGCCGTCCTCCTTGGCTCCAAATCGTCTCAAGTGTCTCCTCTGCCAAATGAGGAGGCTACTACATGTTTTAAGCCAAAAAAAACAAAGTACACGGTGTGTACTTCTGAGTAAACGGTTTGTACTTCCTTCATTTAATTGTTCATTTGGCGGCACTGCCACACTATTCATTCATCGACCTAAGTACACGACATGTACTCATGAGCACACGGCATGTACTGTCGCCTAGCTGGCGGAGACTCCACTGCCTTACTGTTTATCCCTTCCGATTGACTACACAGCGTGTAAGGTACCACTACACGGCGTGTACTCGGTTCCTACTCCCCGAGTCGCCGACATGGCTACACACCCCGTGTACTCATCCCAACACGGCCAAGGGTACACGACATGTGGAAATGTACATGGTGTGTACTTTACAATATTTAATATTTTTCCCCATTTTCCATATTTTCTCAAAACATTTAAGGAAAAGGAAAAAGAAGAAGCCCGTACCTCAAAAATAAAAACTGGGTTCTTACAAACGTCCCCCCTTATAGCAATTCGTCCCCGAATTTCGCTTCCAAGGGTGGAGAATAATAAGCTCAGAACAACTCTGGCCTCTGAGCACGTACGTCGGCCTCCCACTCACCGGTCTCGTCCTGCACTCGGTCATGCTTCCATAGCACCCATACGAGAAGAACTGACCGGCCTCAGAGAACCTTAGTGCTCCTATCAACAATACGGATCAGATGCTTCTCAAAGGACGCATCATGCTGAAGCTTAACCTCCTCTGGCCGAAAGGTGTGAGACGGGTCTGAATGGTAGCGACGCAACTGAGACACGTGGAAGACGTCGTGCATGGATTGGTACCACTGCGGTAACTGCAACTGATAGGCAACCAGCCCGACTCTCTCCAGAATATCGAATGGCCCCATATACCTCGGTGAAAGCTTACCCTATCTCCTGATCCGCTTGTGTCCCAGCCTAAGCAAAACACGTATAAAAACCTGATCCCCGACCACGAACTCCAAAGGTCATCTGTGGCGATCAACATAAGACTTCTAACGAGACTGCGCGGTAGCCATCCGCTTCTGAATCAGCTATACCTGCTCAGATGTCTCCTGCACGAGCTGTGGTCCTAGTGAAGCTGCCTCACTTGCCTCTAACCAGCACAAAGGTGATCGGCATGGCCTACCATATAAATCCTCATATGGTTCCATCCAAATTGTTTCCTGAAAACTATTATTATAGGCAAAATTCACTAAGGGTATATGATTTTACCAAGATCCCACAAATTCTATGATGCATGCACGCAGCATGTCCTCTAGTACCTGAATCGTATGCTCTGACTAGCTATCTGTTTGAGGGTGGTATGTTGTGCTCAGAAGAACATGTTTACCCAACACCCACTGATAACTCTTCCAGAAATGAGATGTAAAGAAGGCATCCCTATCAGAAATGATAGAACATGGGACCTTATGAAGACGTATGATCTCTCAGATGTACAGTCTTCCGAGCTCGTCCACACCGAAGGTCTCCTTGATCGGTAAGAAGTGAGCTACCTTCGTGAGTCTGTCCACAACTACCCACACGACGTCATTTCCTCAAGGTGACCTCGGCAATCCCGTCACGAAATCCATCGCGACATCATCCCATTTCAACTCTAGAATGGGAAACTGCTGTAACAACCCAACTAGCCTCTCGTGGTATGCCTTCACCTACTGACAGGTGGAACACCTCATTACAAAACCAGCTATCTCACTCTTCATACCCGGCCACCAGTACTGACGTCTCATGTCTCGGTACATCATGGTAACCCTGGTATGAACTGCCCAAGCCGAAGCATGAAACTCTGGCATCAGCTCGTCACGTATGTCCCCTGGAACCCATAATCGTCCATCGAAACACAAAACCTCATCATCACCTATTGTCTAACTGGTAGGAGGATCCTCACTTTACACCGACTCCCGTAGAACCAGGCCTTCTGAATCCGATAGTTGTCTCATCCTCACTCTGTCCAAGAGGGTAGAAGTCACAACTAATGAGGAATGATATGTCTGCCCCTGACTGTCATGCACCTCCAGATGCATCTCAGAGAATAAATCCATAAGCTGCCACTCACCACTGGCCTCCTGCACTTCCTGTATCTGAGTCTTCCTACTCAGTGCATCAGCTACTGCATTACCTTTACCAGGTGTATAGGCAAGCTCAAAATTGACGGATTGTGGGTACTCAACCCACCTTCTCTGCCTCAGATTCAGGTCACACTGAGTAAAGATATACTTAAGGCTTTTGTGGTTAGTGAAAACCACAAAATGATCTCCCAACAGAAAGTGTCTCCAATAGCGCAACGTATGAACAATGACAACCAACTCGAGATCATGTGTCGGGTAATTCCTCTCATGTGGCCCCAACTGCCGAGACCCGTATGCAACAACGTGTTCGCCCTGCATCAAAACGGCCCACAGAACAATCCTTGATGCATCGCAGTAAACTGTGTAGCACTTCCCCTGCTCTGGGAGTATCAGGATCAGTGCTGACGTCAACCTTCCCTTCATGTCCTGAAAATCTTCCTCACAAGCATATGACCAAACGAACATCACACCCCTCTTAGTCAGACCTGTCAATGGTGCTGCTAAGTGGGAGAAGTCTTGTATGAAGCGTATGTAGTAACCATCCAGCCCTAAGAAACTCTCGATCTCAAACACGTTCTTAGGCTGCTCCCAGGAAACTATTTCTCTCACCTACTCTGGGTCTACTGCAACTCCTGCCTCTGAGATTATTTGACCTAGGAAGTGAATCTGGTCCATCCAAAAGAGGCACATCGAGATCTTAGCATATAGCTGATTCTCTCTCAGTGTACTCAATACGATCTCAAGATGGGCGGCATGGATGTGTCGAGTGTGAGAGTATACCAAGATGTCATCCACGAAAACTACAACGAAAGAATCAAGATACAGATGGAACTCACGATTCATCAGAGCCATGAAAACCTCTGGCGCCTTCGTGAGTCCGAACGGCAGAACCATGTACTCGTATAGGCCATATCTGCTCTGGAAAGCAGTAAGCGATATATCAGATGGTCTCACGTGCAACTGATGATATCCCGATCACAAGTCAATCTTTGAGAACACTCATGCTCCATGAAGCTGATCAAGCATATCATCAATCCATGGCAAGGGATATCAGTTCATAACCGTCAACTGGTTCATCTTTCGATAATCCACGCATAGTCTAAAGGTACCATCAGCCTTCTTCGAAAAAAGGCTAGGAGAACCCCAAGAAGAAGTATTGGGTCAGATAAAGACCTTTTCCTCCAACTCCTCTAACATCCTCTTGAGCTCTTGCAGCTCAGGTGTGGCCATCCTATAAGGAGGAATGGACACCAGTGCCGCCCCTAACATAAGATCGATAGAGAAATCCACCTCATGCACCGGAGGTAGACCTAAAAAGTAGTACGGGAAGACATCCCTGAAATGATAAAAAACTGGAGGGCAATCCATCTGACAAGTCCCCTGATCATCCAGATATAAGCTCTCCATCTGGGTTGTGACTCCACCTCTCCCATGTTTCTCTGGTCCAGCTCAACTCGTCTGAACATCCCATTTTCCCTTGTATAGAATCTCTCTGCCCTCTGGTGACGTGAAACGCACCCTGCGACAATAGCAGTCTACAAAGGATTGAAAGTGAACCAACCAGTCCATCCCAAGAATGACGTCATAACTCGTTATCTCTAAGACATAGAGGTAACAAAGAAAGTGACACCCTCCAACCTCAAGGGGGCACTCCACGCACCGACGCACACCATCCATTCTAGTCCCCAACGGAGTGTCTAGCGTCGTGATATCAGAAGGAGTAGAATCACAGAGCCCAAGGCTCTCCACAATGGGAACATATATGAAACTATGAGAATAAAACGTATCAAAAAGTACTGTAGATAAGACAGAAGCTACTAGAATAGTAGCTCTGACTATAGAAGGTCCGGGATCCAGCTCCTGCTGGGTCTGTTGCACTGCATATGCATGCCCAGTGCCATGGACCTAGGACACAGCCTGACTACCCTGAGATGTCCTGCCCTGCTGCCTCTAAGATCCTCGTGTCTAGCTCCTACGCCCACGACCACCATCTTTGCCTGCACACCCTGACACATTCTAGTTCCCCGACTGGTAATAATCCACTGATCCTGCTCCCGTACGCGGAGTCTGCACAGAACCCATCTCACTAGACACTAGTAGAAACGCCCTGCAAAAGCGCTGCAGATGACCCATCTTTCGACAAGCACGACACTCTACTGGATCACGTGGACAGTGCGGCCTCTTGTGCCCCTCTCTGCCACACTGGTAGCACCTGACCGTTCCACCTAAAAAAGCTGCCTGGATGGTACTGCCGCCCTGAGAGAAGTCCATCTGTCTCTTCCTCTTGCCAACAGAAATAGTACCAGTAACTGGTGCTGGACCTCCCTGGCCCACACCACTAGCTTCACCTAGGTTCCTCTCTATAATCAGCGCATGGTTCACAATCGCATGTACAGTAGGTAACCTGAAAACATTTACCAGTGCTCGGATGTCATACCGAAGACCATTCTCAAAGCATCGGGCTCTCAACGCCTCGTCACCCACCAGCATGGGTGAAAAATGCTGAAGCTCTGTAAAACGAGTAGAATTGTCCCTCACCAACATATCACCCTGTTGTAGATTCATGAACTCTCGAACTCTATATTCCCTCAGCGTCTCGGGAAAGAAGAAGTCATAGAAGACTGCATGAAAATCATTCCACGCCATGTCTCTTTGATGCTCTGACTGGGTGGTAACATCTCACCACCTCTTGGCGGAATCACACAGCATATATGTCGCGAGATTAACCCTCCACCCTAGAGGTGTCTCAAGATGCTCGAAAATAGTCTGCATCGATCCTAGCCAAGACTCTTTAGCATGTGGTCCTCCATCCCTTGAAAACGTAGGTGGATGGTCCTGCTGAAAGATACGTGTCAGCTCGTCCATAGATGTAGCAACCTGCAGTGCTCCCTGAAAGTTCTGCATGAACCGCATAAAGCCTTCACAGAACTGCGCCTCCACGCCTGTGTCCGGTATAATAGCTGGTGCGACATCTGGCTCTGCTGGAGGATTAACCGGTATCCCATGGCCCACCATCTCCGGAGTATACTCAGGGCTGCTCTCCTGGCGAACAAATTCTGGTCGTCTAGGCAGCATGACACTACAAGGTCAAAAGCACGCCTCAAATTCAAGATTATTTAAAATGAAGTGAATGAACCACAAAGGAACAAGAGGAAGAAGGAATTTCAAAGTTTGCAAAACAAGACTACACGGCGTTTACAATGACTACACGACGTGTACTTGACTTCGGTTCCCCTGTCCGAGTACTTCTACACGGCTAATCCACACAGCTTCCGTCAAACAAAACTACATGGAATGTACAATATCTACACGGCGTGTACGGTGTTATTTTCCTAGTGCCCGTGTCATCTGTGACATGCCCAACTACTCAGATTTTCCCCACATGGCATGTTACACCCGCAAACGGCGTGTACACCACCCTGTTTCTTAGCCACACGGGTAAAACCACATGTTCTATCCTCGGACAAGACTACACAGCATGTCCCAACGGTACATGGCGTGTTCAAGGAACGGTGACACCGCCCTGTGTTGTTAGTTACACAGCCGAGTCCCCAGGTCGCACTACATGACGTGTCTATAATTGACATGACATGTTCTGTCAAGGAGTTCACCGACCCGTGTTGTTAGTTACACAGGCAGACTCCAGGTCACACGACACGTCGTGTTCATTCGGTACACGACGTGTTTTACACAAGACTTTCCCCTATCCCATGTCTCCGCCCACACGGTTAGTGACACGGGAAGAGACTACACGGCGTGTACTCAGGGTACACAGCATGTACTCAAAAAGTTCATTTTTCTTCCCGAACAGAAGAGAATACACGGCATGTATAAAAATACTACACGGCGTGTATACTGGGTTTCTGGATAGTATGCCTCAGAAACTTCTCCAGATCCCTAAAAATACTGAAACTAACACCTAAGTGTCAAATTCCGACCCGTGGGGGCCCATACTCCCCACGAATAAAAGTTTGACATCTTATATGTGTTATAACCAACAAATAGTCAATGATCCACAAAATTCCAGTCGATTGGGTCCCATACTCCCCAAAAACCAAATTTTGGTGCCCATTCTATGAATAAGATCAAACAAAAATACCATATCATAGGGCAGGTATTTATCAAGCAGCTATCACAACAGCATGCTTTACAAGCACAAGAACTATCACAACAACATCCAAATTCTAATGGACCTACATGACATGGAAACTATGCATGGAATGTGATATCTAGCATGTTCCTATATGATTCAAGAGACGACATACCCTCATCTCATCGGGTTGCAACTAAATAGAACCCACATATAAAATATAAACAGCACAATCCATGTGCGTCACCCAACGGTGAAAACATATCTACCGTAAAATTGAAAAATCAGAATATTGCAAAATACGAGGTAGACTGGCTTTTCCCTGTAAACGGGTTAGCTACGGCAGGGCACAGATTATTACCAACTACTGTTCCGTCCTTTCCTAGACTACGAATCCAAATAGTATGTCAATGAAAAGAAACCTAGCTCTGATTCCACTTTGTAGCATCCCGTACCTGGGTGCCAGGAAACGGGTTCCCGAGCCCGGTTCGCCACGTGACCTCAAGCGCATTTCCCCAAATGCCAGAGGCTGCCAACTAGCAGCGAGGGCCCAGGTCTGATAGTGGGGAAACTATGCCCTCATTTGTCAATGTGTAGCGCAACAGAATACTAAATAAATATACAATGACAGCAGAAGCAGTAAACCATACAACTACTGAAATAAACGACTGCAATGGTTATAACCAATAGTATATAAAAGATGATCCTACATGTTTGAAGTTCTACGAAATCACCCAGAACATTTTATACATCAATACAATATAGTAGAAAGCAGAGTACAACAAAACAAGAAAAATAGATGGCAGCATCATCGCGATCCTAGGCTCAGTCCCATGCCCTCCTACTCCTCAACAACAGTCAAGTACCTATATAGGGACTCTTTCCCCTATCTACACCTGCAGCAACGTAATCTGTTTGGGCCGAAAAGCATGACCCAAATAGGGTGTGAGAAATTTATCTCAGTAGGCACCCACCAAAGGCCCGTGCCCAACTGCGTGTAAGAATGCAACAACAGTGTGCAATAGTAAAATGAAATAAAGTAAGTAGTAATCAAAAGTAACTAATTACCAGTTATATTTCCATTTTATTATTTATTTTATCCATTAAATACTAGAAATCACCACAGTGCATTTCTAAGTAAGCAGTTCACGTCCTCAGACAAGAAAAACCTTACCCTCAGGTAAGCAGAATCCAACCCTCAGGTATATCCCTCAGGCGTAACAGAAATTTCCCTCAGGCGTAAGAAGTGTCACCCTCAGGCACAGAAGTCAAGCCCTCACGCATGAAAGCTTTCCCTCAGGCGAAATACTACAGCCCTCGGGCTAAATAGTGCAGTGCCCTCAGGCTAATCACAACAATGCCCTCAGGACAAATACAACAACGCCCTCAGGTTAAATAGGTAACCGGGCCATGCCCAACAGGTAATCAAGCAGTAACATTCAATTCCACTCAAGTAAATTCTACCATTACTACTTTAAATGCATACCCTCGGGTATCCGGGCCAAATGGCTAAACAGTGAAACACACACTTGGGTCGGTTCTGGATCCAAGAAACGATCCCAACCAGCATTTTATTATCAAAATTTAATCACCTATGAAATTCTAGGCATTAAATATAGCAACGAACTCAGCCACACGACACCCCAACATGGGTTCGTGGCACGAAAACGCACAAAAACACATGAAATTTGGAAAATAAACACAAGGCCACCTACCTTATATGCCAACGAACATTATACCCGAATGCCCACTCCAGAAACTCCCAAAAATGGCGTAGATCTGACGTAGAACAAAACCCATTCAAATTTAAATAACTTACATTAGGAGAATAATAGGTAAGAACGGTACTGGGAGACGAGAGGGCTTACCCGTGTGGTTTCAATGAGATCGTCTGAAGTAGAATATGATTCCAGACGAACACCCGGTGGATCATCAATGGGTCAGCCGTCCTCCTTGGCTCCAAATTGGCTCAAGTGTCTCCTCTGCCAAATGAGGATGCTACTGCCTATTTTATGCCGAAAAAACAATGTACACTGCATGTACTTCTGAGTACAGAGTAGGTAATTCTTTCATTTAACTGTTCATTTGGCGGCACCGCCACACTGTTCATTCGTCGTCCTGAGTACACGGTGTGTACTGTCTCCAAACTAGCGACGACTCCACCGCCTTACATTTTAGCCCTACAGACTGACTACAAGGCGTGTAAGGTACCACTACACGACATGTAGTCGGTTCCTACTCCCCGCGTCGCCGATATGGCTACATGCCCCGTGTACTCATCCCAACACGGCCAAGGGTACACGACGTGTGGAAAAGTACATGGCGCGTAGTTCCAAAATTTAGGATTCTTCCCCATTTCCCATATTTTGTCAAAACACTTAAGGAAAAGGAAAAAGAAGAAGCCCATACCTCAAAAATAAGAACTGGGTTCTTACATAAACAATGAATGGAAATCCCATGTCATGGAAACTTAGGCTTCCTATTTGAAGTTTTTTTAATGATACAATAGTATGATATCCATCACATGTTATTAAAAATTTATTGAACATTTCATTAACATCTCCCCAATTATTAAAAAAAGACATCAATGATACCATGTTGTAACAAATCACCCTGTGCCAACTTGACATGTCGCCTAATGCGAGTCACCAAAAGTACTCATCTGTGACTCACCATATGTTGCAGGTTATCGAATAATGTGAAGGGTCTAAAAAGATATATTGGGGATACTGTAACCTATAATATATGTATACATGTATTTGAAATAAAACAAATTGGTCCACAACATAAACATCAGAGTATGAAAAATAAATAACTAAAATAATAATATTCTATAATAAATGAATTACATAAATAACATCCATATAGTGTCAAATAATTTTATCAATTGATTATCCGCTGGGGCAATCATATATGCTATATAAATAAGATTGAATACACAAAAAAATACTCCTTTACCAATTCTAATATATGCAACATACATGTTCTCTACAACTGTTGATCTACCCTCCGTCATCCTATGACTCCACTTGAGAAGACCCACTCGAACCTAAAACAGATTACCTCTACCCGATCTAATCTATAACTTGTGATCCATCTGAAAGAAGACACACTCACTTGTCACACAACGAGGTTCACATAAAGGGGGTGAGAAAAAAATTCGTTAGGCTGCCACTAATGGTGAACCTATTATAGATTGCCATATACATGTGCTTGCTCATGTGATATGCCTATCCTAGAAAAAAACTAAAAACTAATGTAATAGAAAAAAAATCAACATAAATAGGGGAGATTGAAAAAAATAAAGTAGTCATCCAAAGGTTTAATAATAAAACATATAGTAAGTCTACCCTCATTCGAGCCCACGTTGTGGGACATATAGCATTGGGACCTCCCAAACACATAACATCAAGTGTGTATTCCACAACTATGTTCGAGCTCCATCATTTCAAAAATCCCACTTGAATGAATAATAGACTATTGGATGCCATCCTCAGGGTCAAATACCATAACACATACATCTACCAATCATTAAGAATCCAATGGAATGATTTATACTAGCATGGGGAACTCTACTAACACTAAGAGAAAATGTACAAAACTTAGCTATCCTATTAATCTAATTAAGAATCATATAATATACCACCATGAAAGTGAATAACCTATAAAACAAGTCGATATAATATATTTTGGGCCATAAAAACCCATTCTTTAGCTATGTATGAATCCACTGACATAATGGGTGGGGGATGCACTTCTCATGATTATCTTTTATCTCCATATGTCTTTCAAAGAATAAAAAGGTATAAAATGAGTGAAATTGGTCAAAAAAAGGTATAATGAATAATCCAATAATATCTTAATTGTATACTCTACCATCCAAAACCTAAGAGTGAATTTTATCAAACATACTACGATAAAGGACATTAAATCACATGTCAATCAACTCTCAAGGCAATAATATAAACCCTTGAATCAATAGCACTGACCATATTCTGATCAACCAAGAAATGGACTTCCACGGTATCCATGATCACTTCCTCAAAGACACCACTATGGGATCTCATAAACATTCACATGGGAACAAACAAAACACGGGGTTCCCCTAGTCCTAGAAAATATAACAAGAAAATTACTCCCTATAAGAGGATCCCTCTTGACAGATTTTAGGCCACTCTCGTCATGTAAATTCTTAAGGTAAATAAATTTTTTACAACCAATACATTACTTAAAAACCACCCAAAAGTGTATTTTCAATGGTCCCTCAAATGAAACCTAATAAATAAGACCTATCATGGATCCTTTATCACATCACAAATATCCATCCATTCCAAGAATATGGAATATTCTCATGTTGACCTAATGATAAAATAATTATACCTTGATCAATAACACACCCGCAAGGTAATTCATAAAGGTATCTCAAAACTGCCTCTAAACAAAACTCCACAATACCCATCCAAGATCAATACACATTGGTGTAGTCTTATAACAAGAATGGTCTATCAGATGTGATACACAACTAACATCATTGCTGGTCCCTCAGACCTATCTCAAGCTCTACACATTGACACCATATCATACCCAACACACCACTATTAATTCCACTCCCAAAGACTCAATTCGAAACTGATACTCAAGCAATATGATCTATACCACAAACAACCGAATATAGAGATCCAAGTCAAAGATATCAAAATGTATCTTCTTCTTTAACATTCAAAATAATAAAAAATGATCACATTGGCATCCCCAAGCTAGGATGATCATCAAAAGCATGACCATCAATCTAAACTCTCATATCACATCCCATTCCATAGGAGAATTCTGAATCTAGGGTTACAAAATAGGATAACCACCCCCATAGAGGGTGTACATGGTGTGTACCTCTAACAATCCTCCATATTTTTGTACCATAACCCAATGAACATGAAATTTTATTGAATACATTACATGTACCGAAAAATATGTAAGGCACATAAGGCACCTTGCCATGTACGTCAAATTGGGTTTGGTTAAAAAGCCTACTTGGTGTCTGGCCATGTGCAACACACATGATTTGATCTTGTACCCTACACAACCATGTTCCCCACACACAGGGTGTCTAGATGAGTACTCGACCACATGATGAGTCACTTCTATAGGTTGTGTTCACAAGAAATTCATGTTTTGTAATAAATTTTTCATTACCATTCCCAAAATGAAGAACACCTAACATGTGTTGTTTGAACTACAAAACAGGTGATCGAGATTTTTCAAACAAAAATACATCCAAACATGTAAACAACCCATATTACTTCCCATAATACTAAAAATAAACCCTCTAGGGGTTCCAAAAAGTAGATACATTTATATATAATTAAAAATATGAAAATATTCTTGGATCAGTGATAAAAATTAAAAACCATCATACCTTGGGAAGAAAACCACTAAATATTCAGTCTATGGCCTATGAGATTACTTCACTAAACCTTGATCCAGCTCCATAACCTTTCCCCAAAAACATGTCCCTCTATCACTCCTATCAAAATCACATGACCAAATTCCCCAATCTGGGAGGCATTCTTGGGAACACACTATATGCCATGTAGAAGAGAAATGAAAGGAGTAATAAAAAAAATAAAAGGAAAATAAAAAGGAAAAGGGGTATGGGCCCAACTCCAACCCCAACACCCACGATGGGGTTATGCCTCTATTTATAAAAAACACTCATTCTATACTAATAAATGGAGACAAAATCTAAATATGAAACAATGATAAAAAAATATAATCATTCGAACATGTGTTGAAAAGTAATATTAAACTAATTAAATATTAATATTATAAAAATATATGAATGTCTCAAAATTCCAAAAATATCCTATAATAGGAAAAAATGCTATTATAGGACCAAGAGATTAGTCTAACGAATTATATGAGGTCATTTAAAAGGAAAATTACCCTTTCCCCTATAAAACCACTATGGGAAAAATAAAATTTCCACTTTTTTCATCCTATAATTACATGGGTTGTTACTGCTATTAAAACAAAAGAGGTTATACCCAATGTTTTCTCTACCTATTTTAAAGTATATTTTGGAAAAAACATTATTTAATTTATTATACAATAATATCTTCTACTCAAGAATTAATATAGCATATTTTCAATCCCACTATAGGAAGGGTTTTATATGTCCAACATCCTATGATGAATTGGAAGAAGGAAACAATTAGGAAAACAACTTGTATAATAGATAAGAGAAAAGGTCCAATGCATTCAACAACACATCGAAACAGCTCAAAGAAGACAAAAGATATATGATGAATATTATTTTTAGAACGTTGATTTTGTGTTTTGGGATAGTTTATTCATTTGAATATCTCCATAGAAAATGGTTATGAGTTTTGGGAATAAGCCAATTCTATTTCTCTAGTGCATAAGAATATTTGAAATCCATGATCACATTTGGACTATAGCCTATGTAATTTTCATCTACAAAACATATCCCAAGTGTATGACATGTTCAATATATCTCTCCTGGGGAAGTACATAACAGATCCATCACATCTACTAAATCAATATGTTTTACAACTGGAGCATAATCCCTCTTATGAAGAGATTCTAGTGGAAATGTTTAGGAGTATAGATAATGTGATAAAATTATGTACAACTCATCTTGTTAAATCATTATGGATAAATTATATTTATGAATGGGAAATATGGTAATCCATAGATAAAAGGAAACAAAAATACCCTAATCTCTTTATGATTTAGAGTTTGATTTGAAATTTCATGGAATATAATTAAAGAAATTAAATAGAATTTGAGATGTTTAGTGACTATTGGAATAAAATTTAACCATTTGTGATAATATATATATATATATATATATATTAGGTGTTTATGGGTACACTTACATTAAACACACACATACACCACGCACACAGGCCAGAAAGGCAGGCCATAACCCCCCCAAGGGATAACCCACCCATCAAGTCATATTTATTATGTACATGGCCTGAAGGCCTAATGGGCATGAAGATCATTACATTTCCCAAATGCCCAGAATCTGGTCTGAATCCCATTACAGTGTCATGCTTTTATTACCACCGTCCTACGCAAATTCGCTCCCACCCAAATTGGAACCAAGGATTGACGTCGAATCACAAGGTACCTCTACCACTGATGCACATCCCAACTACAGTAAACATTTTTGATAATAACTAACCAATAAATTGGTAACCAGATGAAAAAAGTAAAATATATAAAAATTTGATTTAAAATGAATAATAATATGTAAATATATTATTTATAATTTTATAAAATTAATTTTTAAATAATATAACTTGAAGGGAAAATATGTATACATTCTAATAATGTGTTCATTAAATTATTTATAAAAAGCATGGTTTTATTTTGAAAATAATTATCTAATTTTGAAGCGTATTTTAGTTAAAATATATTTAATAAATAATTATAGAAAAAAAATAATTAGTATAAAAACAAATTATAATATGATCACTTATATAAAAATAAATAATATTTCATGAAAATTAAATAGTTTACCCATGTGTGATATAATTTTGTTTAAATATTAAATTTATAACATATATAATTTGAATATGATAACATATTCACCTTTATATTAATTATTACTTCAAGGTTAGATTTAGAAATATTTAAATGATTTTTCAAAAAATATGTTATTTTTTAGTGATTAATAACAAATACAGTATTTATGAATATCATAACTTTGTGATACTCATCAATTTATAAATATGACATAAAATTTTGTGAAAACCTTTGACAAAAAGTATTTAATGAGTATAAAAACTTAAAAAAAATATTTCATGATTCTAAACTAGTATTAGAAATTCTGAATCCTATGTTATGTTTTATTCTAATAAAAAACTATATTTGAATTTATCATTAGTTATGTGTTTGCTAGATACAATTTTATTTTTTATTGGTTTGAATATAAATTGAACCTCCTTTTATAAATACAAAACTACAAAATATCCATGGAATCAATAATATTCATATTCTTCTACGTATATATTATAATAATAAATACTTTATTTTAAAATACAGCTCCCCCTTGGATATATAATATCTTCTCCCCTACCCATTTATATTTAAATCTTATTTTACTTCCCTTAAAAATAAATTTTACCTTCACACTTTATTAAGAATCAATTTTTACAAATAATATACTCCTCCTATGGATTTAGATTCAATCTATAGGAGGTGAATGAAAATGTATTATATGGTTTCAAATCATCATTCTCCATTGATTTTTGTATTTTTTTACTATAAAATTTATTAATGAACTCATTTTTTTATACCTTAATTCCATTTTCCAAGTCATAGTATTCCTTTGATCAATAAATGATGGGAGTTCCCGATTATCTCTTACTCAATCAATTTTAATATTTTCATACCCTATGAAAATAAATCTTTCAGAAAACATATTTTTTTCTTCATTTATATTTTATTATTTCTCATTTTATAGAATGATGTAATCAATTATATTAACATAAAAATGTTTTTTAACATAAATTCATATATTTACAAATATATAATATCCTCTATATTACCCATTCTTTTAAAACCCTCTTAAAAACATCATTCACCCATGATATATTTTTTGAAACCTAAGTAAACATTGATATTTATTTTCCAATTACACATCTTCAGGATATTAAAAAAATATATTTTATGATTCAATAAAATATAATATTGGATTAGTGAAATTTATATTATTCTAGGAAGCAAAAATAGTAAAAAAATATGGAATCATGTCTAAATAATATGAGTAAATTTTACATGATTAAAACAACCATACCAGGGAAGAATCCATGAAATATAATAATCTATAGGCCAATTGATCTATATCACTTCTTGAATTAAATTTGAAAAATAACAAAAAAACATGTAGATTTTATGTAACTATTGTACAATAACATTTTACTATCACCTCTACATCATTGTAGTTTATGAACAATGAATTTAACAACATATAAATAGTTGATGAAAAAATTATTAATATAAAAAGTCAATAAAAATAATAAAATGGATTAAGAGATATGAAATAAATTAGAAAATAGTCATAAATAATGCAAATAATTATTATTACTTGAATATTTAAGAGTTTATAAGAGAATTTGATGTATTTTTTGATTCAAGGTTGGGGTTCAGTTCCCATTCTTTCTCCCTCTTTCTTGTTTGGGATGTTATGTTCTCTATTACACTATATGATTCTATAAATTACTATTAATACCTTTATAATATAATTTACTTATGTAATCTCAGGTTCTTTATTAATTTTATGGTGGTTATACAGGCCATAATATTTCCATTTTTATTATTTCATTATGTAATCCTTATGGTGATTATAAGAGAAGATTTTCCACTTTCCCACAATAATTTTTTCCAATCTTCTCATATGTTGTTATTGTATTACAATATATAGTTTATCTCTATTATTTCAGGATAAAAATGTTTTTTAATATAAAATATATTATTTTATTTTCAGTTTTATAGAAACTATAGGCTATTATAAATTTTATTGTATAATTATCCCATTTATTAATTTCCCAATAAATGTGGGTAATATAATTATTTTGATAAAAATAGTATATAAGATATACATTCCTAGTGAAATATATTTTCATGATGAATGTTATTTTATTTAATAATAAATGGTTAGTATAAATTAATTACATATATTCATGTGATCCTATATGACACCATGATTGTTAATGATTTATTGGCGAATTATGTTACATATCATGAGTTAATTTCATATTTATTTATTTTGTTAGATTATTTTCAAAGTAAAAAAAGTATTCATGGTTTATTATAATGATGAAGGGTCCCAAAATTATATATACCCTAATCAATTTTTTATTATTTATGTTTCATTAAATAAATATGTGTAGTCCAAGTGATGCAATCCTCCTCCACATTGTATTACGTGGCCAATGTGTTGTTATCCTCGATTGTAATGTTATGCATGGTCCATGTGTAATTATCCACAAACATGATGTTATGGTGTCTTGGTAGTGACCCTTTATCAATGTGAATGATGAAAATCCATATATATACCACACTTTTTTTGATTATGAGGATTACCAAAGTCCTTTGATATTATGACTCTTATCCCATGTGTTTATTTGATGAATTGTTTTAAATATTTTATTATTTACATTATGTGATTATTGAAACTCATGATATCTCACCCCATGTTAATTCTATTGATATTATGACTAGGTTTTATGTCCCACCCATTATTTAATGATGGTACCAAAGTTATCCCATACCATAATAGGAGTATGATATTCTCTTGCAGAAACATATTAATATGGACATAAATGTCTTGTTATAATTTTAAAGATGTTTTATGATGTATAAAACATCATAAATACAATGGTAATTTAAATTTATATGCCCATTTTTATGATATTTATATAAATAATTAAGAAATAATATGGAAACAGTATACATATAATTATAATATAAATTCATTATATGAAAAGATTAAGTCTTTTATCAACGGATCACCCCTTGGTCATATTATTTCTTATTCCTACATGGCTCCAAAAATTAATATTGAAACTTAATATGAGGGGAGAGGGTTACTTCCTGATCACCCTCAAGCAATTTAATGTGATTATCCACGGTGAACCAATATCGTACGTCCAATCTGCTTCAAGTAATTCTTAATGGTTTTCCTTTAAAAGATATAACTTATAAAAAAATAATTTTCCATAATTTATGTGAATTAATCTATCTTATTTATCTTTAAATAAAACTATACTATGAGGATAAATCAACTTATGCATGCTTTTTCTATCGATCAATTATATGTGTAATATTTATTATGATTCCTTTTCCATGTGAGTGTTTCTCCAATACCATTTTTCTTTATTCAAGTAGTGGTATTTGTGACTCCTTAGGGACAAAAATCATAATTATCTTCCTCAATTACTATTATGAAATTCCATAGGATTTTTGATCCACTAAGAAAGGGTGGGGCTGGGGGATGAATCTATCATAGTATTTTACATTTTCAATCATTATAAAATTAACCCCTATAAGTTGGTATAATTTTTAAACACATGAAATTTTAATAAACTATCTAGAAGGAATTAAACGGTAATAAAGTAAAAAATGCCGGAAATATTTACAAAGTTTGTCCTTAGTGTGTGAACCTTCATCCCTTCCATGGAGACTCTCATAGGTCTATGTAAATTCATTATTAGAAATAATTGAAAACAATCTGATCCAACTCCCAATAGACTCGTAATATCTCCTTGTATGAATAATGATACTGATGCCCATTTTTTATATTGTTTTTCATACAAAAATGATCTGAAAAAATATGTGAATATTTTTAAAATAGCTCCTAATGTTTAACCTATTAAATCCATATATTTTTCTCTATATGGTACACTCTTCCTCAATCTAGTGAAACTCTATCTAGTGCGCCTCACTAGAACTACACTATTTTTTTTTAATTGTGTTTTACCTGATTAAAAAATAAACATCAACTAAAATTAGGTTTGGAACCATTATCAGTTACTGTTTATCTGATTTCATTGAACTGATAACTATGTCCGATGCATTTATCAAAGCCTATGTATGGTATGTCTTTTACAACTAAAATATTAACATGATTGGAAACATTCACTAGAAAAACTATGTATCAGTTTATCTATTATTCATGGTTTTACAGTGTTATAAATAATTTTTTCTACTGTATTGGTATACCCTTTTATAGGTGTGATTGAAATAAAAATAGTTTGAAAACAATTATAGTACCCAATAATTAAATCTCCAATAACAAATATCTTGCTTAACTGAAATTCACTCAAAACATCCCATATATTCTAGAATATTCATGAACATTCTTGAAGCTTCCTTAATTCATCAGCATCCTCGTCATTTAATGAAAATAACATAACCATATACTTTAAATAACTTCTTCAATATTCCATATTTTAGCTATATAATGATTCAATTGTGAAATAACACGAGATTATCATTATATAAAAGTATTCACAAATATTTATTAAAAACATCTAAATCTCTACATGTTGGAATGTTTGTTCAGAACCCTTTTTAGGAAATAATTAATATGGTTCTATTTGTGTGATATTCTTCATCCAACTAAATCTATCTTCTGAATTATTTCAGTCAATATTCCTCAGTAAAAAACCATATGCTTAAAATAATCCTCTCTAAAATCAATCTCTAATAGATCTGTATTCAATGGACATGATCCAATATCCTTCCTTTATAACAAAAATTCATATCATTTCACCCTAAAACTTTATAAAACTAGTAAATAACAACTTTTCCACATTTATTAAATCATTTTTACATCTCACCTTCTAATAAATGTGTCTTGTTAAATAAAATTGTCTATATTGGTGAAATGTTTGAAGATAGTTGTTACATGAAACTACTCTATCTGGCTCACTTACTGGACTCCCTCTATCCATTTATATCAACATCGAACTTGATTTCCCCCCATTAAATTTTTCATTGATAAAAACTCAATTTATAACATCATGTTTTTATAAAGACATCAATAATGTGAATTTCATGAAAATATGCAATCAATATTTTGAGTTTAGTGATGTGTTTTAGTTATGAAAATCTATTAACAAAGTTGTACTTTTACCTCATTTAGAAACATTTTGATCCGGTTGCCTTATATCTATAGAATCTTTTCCGGTGACATTGTTAAAATAGATTATCCATAATTTATGGAAAATTCCATACAGGTACATGAGGAGAACTATGTTTGGAATACTATATCTAGTGAAAATTTCTAATGATGTTCATCTGGTAATGTATGTTTAAAAAAATCATATCACACTTTATTAAAATCTTATATCATGATATTTTCATGATGTTGTAAATTTTAGGAATAGATTAGAATAATCAAAATTTTTGATAATGTTTCTTAACAATGTTACAGAATATTCTTATCATCCTCTAACAGCATCGTAACAAAAAATTATCAACAATTTTCAAGAAAATTAATTCTCACTTGTTAAGAAAAAAAATTTCTAGATGGAATATGTTGTCAAAAAATTCACCACATATTACAAAAACATTTATAAGGATACTAAATATACCCCACTGGTTTTTATCAATAACTTTTCAATTTTAATTATACATTTTTAATAACTCAATTTTGGACAATATATTTTGAAAACTTCCCTTTTGTAGTTTTTTTTTCATCTTTTATCAAATAACAATATTTATCAAATAAAAATTCCTAAATCCTCACCACATGAAAAATTTATGTTTTTTAAGGAATTACATCAGATAGTGAAATGAAATTTTTGGGCCAAGTTAAGATAAAATCCACCTCAATTTTATCTATCTTTTTTTATCTCACATAATTTTTAATTACCATAAATTCAGAATCATTTTTGAATGATTTGTACTTACTCTCCCACTTTTTGGGAAAATTTATACTTACTCTACCCCATTAGAAACATGATACACAACACGGTGGGTAATTTTAATTAATAGGATTATGAAAAATTGGTGGAGGATAAACATGTAGTTGCAAACTCAGTTCCAAAAATCATTTTGTTGGAATTGCTTAGGTGAAAACATCAGTAATTTGATTTTTTTTGTAGACATGTATTCAATCATAAATTATCCACCATAAAACTTCGCATGTATGAAATGATAATATATATTAATGTACTTTTATCTAGAATTCTGGATAATATTTTAGGAAAGATAAATGAAAAATTTATCATCATAAAGAATATTTAATGATTAATAAACATTCACTTTAAAATATTGTAACTAAATATTCATCCAAATTATTTTCAAGTAGGAAATATTGGAGGAAACATATTCTCATTATACTGAAATCAATATAAGTTAACATGGTTTATTACTATACTACATTACTACAAAACATGATTTTAACAGCGCTGACATTTATCAGTGCTTGAAAAATGTGCTGAGAAAGTCCATCTTTATCATTGGTACAATAAGCACTCATGAAGGGGGGCCTTTGTCAGCCCTAAAAAAAGTACTGATAAAGGGTACCCTTTATCTGCATATTTTTTTAATTGTTGACAAAATTTCACCTTAATCAGCGCTTTATTAGTGATGATAATGGTTAGGAAAATAAATTTAAAAAAATTAACAATTTAATTAATTAAATAATTATTGTCAAAAATTAATAATGACATATATAAATTTTAAAAATTATTAAATAGTATATATTGAATAAATAGATATTTAAAATGAATAGAATGAAATAATTAGACAAATAAAAATAAAAAATGAGTAAATTAAGAAACAATTTAAACATTTTATTAATTAAATAATTATTTAAAAAAATGAATAAATTTAATATATGTATAAATAAATAGATTGTAAATATTGATAAATATTATATATTAAATGTAGATATATAAATGAATATATAATAAATCAAAAAAAATTAATAAATTAATAAATTTCAAAATTATTTAAAAATTTATTAATGAAACAATTATTAATAAAATTGAGATTGTATAATATATATATAAATTATAAATATTAATAAATAATATATATGAAATATAAATATATAAATATGTATATAATGAATAAAAATTTAATTAAAAACATATTAATGTATTATTAATTTTTAATGTTGTTATATTTTTCAATATAAAATATATTCAATTTTGTGAATTTCATTGATTTCATGTATATATATATAATTAATACAGTTTAAATACAAAGACATACCAAAATATATTTATGCAATATATAAAAACCCATACACCTAATATTTATGTAATTTATTCAAATTTCAGTATATTTTAGAATTTCATTGTTAACATGATATATTTAATATATGATTCTTTTCATCCGTCAATTTTATTAATTTGTCTTTAAAACTAATAAAATTAAGGCCCAAATTTTTTATATTTTTATATTTTTTATTTTATTTTTGAATTTGGTCATATTTTGTTATTTATTTAAATTCATTCATTTATTATATTTTAGTATTTTCAATATGTATTCATCCCTACTTAAGTATATATATATATATTAATAATTTATATTTAATTAATAAAATTTATCCATTTGTAAAATATTTTTAATGTGCACACATTTTGAATTATTCAATTTCACTCATTTTAAAATTTTATGTATTTATGACTATATATCCACTAATAATGTTACAAATATTTTTGTAAAAAAATATTTATAAATATATATATTTATAAATGTATATATAATATATTTATAAAATCATATATTTATAAATGTATATTTAATATATTTATAAATTAATAAATTTATAATTATTATAAATAAGTAACAATTATTTTTTAAATAAGTATTTATATAATTATAAATAATTAATTATATAAATTTAATAATTATAATGTTGGAATAAATTATTGAAATAAATCTGTTTCCAACGCTAAAATTTTAGCATAGTTAAAGATCAATATTTATCCGTGCTAAAAAGTTCTATTAAAAAGAATTTTTATCAGTGATTTTATAGTGTGGAAAATGGACTCTTTTATCAATGCTTATCAATTTAATGTTTGTAAGATGGATCTTTATCAATGCTTTCCCAAAGGAACCATTAAATATTTTCCTAGTCTATTTTTAAAAAACCCTCACCAGTACTCACTCATCACGATTATGAATCTCTCGCGGAAATCCTATGCTACATATGCAACTCCACTACGATCCATTAGAAGAACCGAGGATAGAATCCAATGTATGTTAGTTTTTAATTTTTATATATCGTTGTTTGATCCTTTGGGTTCAGTGTATCTCATTTTTGCGCAATTATTAACCTTAATGAACCCTACATCTCATCTCCTCACCACTATCATCATGACTCCTCTGTGCATTTTAATGGTATACTAACAAGATAAATATCTATTATTTAACATCATGCAACCAGTATAAGAGATGATGTGTAATTTTACTTCCTACTACCAGGATGAATTTGTGCAGTTTAATGTGATGCAACCAAGATGATATATGATGTGAAGTTTAATTTCTTTCTTCAAAAATGAATTTTTGTAGTTCAACATAACATAACGATGATGAGATACAATGTTCAACATAACATAACGATGATGAGATACAATGTTCAGTTTAATTCATTGCTTCTAAGATCAATTTTTGCGGTTTAACATCATGAAAATAGGATGAGAGACACTATGTAGTTTAACATCTTTCTTCTAAGAAGAATTTTTTCAGTTTAACATCATGGAAGCATGACGAGAGATGATTGATGAAACTGTGAAATGTATTTAATGATAAATATTGTATTAGTGTGTCTTTTGACTCATTTCTTATCCATTGGGCCAATGTGCATGCTCTATTTTTTGGATCAAATTGGATTGGTTTTTTGAAATAGTTTTTGGAATGGGGAAACTGATTTATGGGATTGCATTTACTTTAAAAATGTGGGTTATTATGTTATCAAAAGTGTACATAAAAGAAGGTGTTTTGAAATTGAAAATTAAATATAGTGTTTCGATGAGGGAATTTCCATTTATAATGAAATTTGGCATCTGAGTTAGTTTTTTTGGTCCAATATGCTCTTTTTGGTTGTGTTTAAGATTAATAATAAACATTATTTTATTTGTTTTTTTATTCAGAATATGTTTCTTAGAAAGGTTCTTGATGTATCTAGTGGGTCTCCTTATTTTATAGTTAGCATATGTTGCTTCCCATATTCTTTTGAAATAATGTTTTGTTAGAGGCAGTGAAGTGGCTTGAGGAAGTTGAGCATATCCTAAGTGTGTTTGTAACTCCCAAAGCTGTTAGAGTTTGTGTTGTTCGGGATCTACATGGGTATCATGCTTTGGGATAATGGGAGTTATTTTCCCCACCAATGAAGCAAATTGAGACGATCTGAGATGATTTTAATTCCCTCTTTTTCGCTGGATTATACCTGATGAGGTGAAGAAAAAGAAAAGAGAAGAGCTCATGAGTGTCCAACAAGGTGAACATACATTGAAGGCTTATGTTGAACACTTCAAAGAGCTGGTTTTCTTTAATCAAGAGATGGTGTTACATGATCTATATAAAGATTCTCTTTTTATTGGGGGTATTCATCCAGAGATCAAGGAGATATTTATCTTCTCCAATGATCTCCATTTTGAGATGTTATTGGAGGAATAATTATTGGTTTCGTTGTTGTGAAAAAAGTCTAAACACATTGGCTTAGTTGTTGTCTCCCATATTGGGGTGAAGATGTTTGGAGTTTTCTTATTTTGGTTTTATAGTTGTGTAATGTTCATATTTTATTATTTATATATGATGAAATTAACCTTTCATAGATTAAATGGTTTTTTAATAAGAAAATTTAAATGGTTATGCTTTCATGAATTAGTTCCCCTCTTTCTATCATGCTTGTTTAAAGATGAATATTTTTGTGGATATATCTCTCTGTGACTTATGTGAGGGTTCATTTATATTCTGTATTTTGATCATTTCTTATGTTGTTTCTACAGATGTAGTGTGTTGGAAAAATATATAGGTCTATTTGACTCCATTGATCTATGAATCTAAAACATCGATTTCATGTGCATCACTCACAAATTTAATAGCAAAACTATGGATTCTTTATGCACTTCACTACTGTTTTTTTACTACCGCTTAACAAAACATTTGACCTGGACATCCTTCCCGAAGTCCCTTTGATGCTCTCATATAACACACACTCACCACTATCTCTATCATATCACCATTTAGAAGTCACTTTTCATTATCTTACATCACCCATTTATAAAATTCATGTAGTTTCATGCATCATGAATCTTGACAAGTAGTAAATTTTTGAAATAATAGAAGTAAAAGTGAATGATGAATGGTGATATGATAGAGATTGTGACGAGCATGTGTGGGATGAGAGCATCACAAGGACATCAGGCCCGAAGATCAAGTCAGATGCTATGCTAAGTTATGGTTAACCAATAATAGTGATGTGCACATAGAATCCATAGTTTTGTTATTTGTTTATATCTGGACCCAATAAACCCTTTGGAAATATGCAAAGGTAATGTTAGGATATACTTTATATATTTTACTAAAATATTATATAATAAAACGTTGATTTAATTTTCATTATTCCTTGAAGATTTTGTTAATTTCAGAAGATTTATATTCATATGCCATGCCTTTGCAGGAAGAGAAACGATAATATCTATTCACAATCACAGAGGTAATCTTAATTTTTTCACAATAAAATAATTTTCCATATAATTAATACATTTTTTCATATTTATGCTTAATTTATTTTTTTAGTATTACTGACATAATAATTCTTTTTCTTATACATGTGGATTCTTTTGTTTGAGTTGTGGTGTTCTATCAAACATCCATACCTCTTCTCCCTTAGTACCTTTTCAACACTATAGTGTTTCATCTATCACATTATTTCAAGTTATCTCCATTTCCATTTCTAGAAGAGAAATGTTGATGCCTCTACTCAATTACAAAGTTAATCTTCACCTTTTTCATAGTAAAATCATTGTCCATATATTTAATGTATTACTTCATATTTATGTTTAATTTATTAGTTTTTTTATTACTCATAATAATAATTATCTTATACAAGTGGATTTGTTTAGATGAATTGGTTTGTATGAAGCTTCTCATGCTGTGTTTTTAGTTATATAATGTCAATGGAAACCATGGTAACATTGAAATTTAGTATTTTTTTGAATGTATGAAATGATTTCTAGTATTTGTGTTGTAAATTTCATTTCAATTAAAATATGTATTGGGATATGTTTTTGTTGATATCTGGTGTGTTTTTGGTGCATTTTTGGTGTGTTTTTAGTGCTGCGGTGTGCTTTTACAACAAACTATAGTATAGTCCTTTATGAGTGATTTTAAATGTGTTTATAAATAACACATTTGTTAGTTCTTTTAAAATAATTGATAAATAACCCATTTATCAGCACTTCTAAAATTGGCGATAAAGGTATAATTTATCGGTGCTTCTACTGCGTTGATAAAATGTCCTTTATCAGTGCTAATAAAAGTTATGATAAATGATTTCTTTAGTGGTGATAAATAAAAGTGCTGATAAATGGTACCTTTATCACCATTTTAAAAGCACTTCTAAAGGTCCTATTTCTTAGCACTTTTGTTACCAATGATAAATGTCATCTTCATCTGTACTATTTTAGCACTGATAAAATTTTTGGCCTTTTATCATCGGTCACATTGTCATTGATTATTTAGAACCGATAAAGGCCATTTCAAGCACTGTAAAAGTCGAGTTTTGTAGCACTGATATCTCACATAAAATCCCCCCATGAAAAATTACCCCATAATGCTAATTTTATAACATTGTAATCAGCATCCCAATCCACATCAGTGTATCCATGATTCTTTATATCATTACATTTTTATATAGAATCCCATAAGAAAATGTTCCTTTAAAATATGTAAGAATTATTTTTTCATCGAACATATGTGATTCCCTTTTATTTTTTTGTTATATTTTGAAAAAAATGACAACATAAAAAATGCCAGGCCATATAGCTGTAAGATAGAGAAAAAATCATATAATCTTTCGGAAATCCTTTTGAGTTAGAATTTTCCCTACATAAGCATTAAATATCTTCATTCCAACAAAATTTGGAGTGTTAATGTGTTTGGATTCATTCATACCTAATTTTTCTAATGACCAACTATCATAATTTTATTGTTATAAAATTATATAAATTTCTATATGTCACACTTGTATTCCCCAAAATAATTTCATTTCTCTATGATTTGAAAATTTCATTATTTATTCATATTTTATGATAAATATTTATAAAAATTATATCTATCCCCAGAAAAAATTATTTCAGAAATATACACGATAAAAATTAGAGTACCTAGGTTTGTCTCTTTCACATATAAGTTTCATTCCAAATTCCCTTTCTAAAAATTCAACATTTTAATGAAACTATAATGTTTTGATTAATAGGTATGTGAAGTTTATTTCAAGCCATGTAGAGAATTCATCTACATACATACCATGGTTCCATATTTTATAAGTATGAATTCATTTGGATGCTCAAAATAAACTTCTTCCTCAATCTCTCTATTTATGAAATACAACATGATATTCATTTGATAATAATTGTAACAATGATAGGTGACCACTAACATGAATATTCGTAGAGTTTCCAATCCCACAATAATAGAAAATGTTTCCTTAAAATACATACCATTTTCTTGTGATTAACCTTTGCAAATAAGTCATTATTTGTTTCATGAATTTCTTCTATATTCGTTAAACATTTTTTATAACGTCCATTTTCTCTGACAATATTCTATCATATTGTTCATGGAACAAGGAACCATATTGAATTTTCTTAGTCTAATATAACTCTTAATTCATATTATATACACATTATTTATTCGTAGCTACCTTTGAAACTGATTCCAGTTAAACCTATAAGATAAATGACTTTGGATTATCTAATCTCAACATTCTTCTAGCTGAAACTAAAGCATAATAATTTCAAAATATGTTTTCAGATTCAATCTGTTTCTATAGTGTATATAATTTCATAGTTTCTTATTATCTTTCACATTACTTATAAAAAAATTCTTCTAAATCATAATGTGCCTATAGTCGATAACATCGATCTTTGATTTTGTTATTTTTATTGGAAGTCATCAAATTATCTTTTATAATATTTTTAAAAACTCTTTTTCAACGAAGTTGGATTATCAACAACATTCATATCATAAGAATCCACCAAATACTATAAATGATTATTCAAACATCTATAAATTGTTTTAATCATTATTTATTAATCATTATTATTAATAAAAACATTCTGTTGATTAATGTCTCATATATGTAGAAGGACTAGAATTAATAAACTCAATAGGTATGGTAGATTGAATATCAGTTTTCTTATTCTTCCCACTAAACTCCTCAACTTCCTGACATGTTTTAAAAACAACACCTTCTTTTATTCTAAGAAGCATTATGTTTCTCACAACATCGATTTTATATTTTTTTATAATTTTCTGGATAAAATTCCTAAGCCTCTAATGTCCTAGCATATTTTCATCCGTATCACTTATGTGACAAGAGAATAAAGTTATCCAATCTGAAAAACATTTATACTAGGTTTTCTCCATTTATTTGAACATTTTTATTTATCACACATTTGATGATTTAAGAATCATTCTAGAATATAACTACCTTACCATGATAACAACAGTGGATAACACATAGTCAGTTGTGTTTGAGAGAATAAAAAAAATAAAATATCATTATATTTAGGGTTTTGAGATTTAATTTTATAAATTTATATTTTAATGTTTTCTATGGAAATATAATTTCGAAAATTAAATACTCCACCTTCATGTTTTTACATTATTTTTTATATTTTCATATCACCTATCTGGTGTGAGGAAACCCCACTATTTAAAATCCATGGTTTATTCCTTATTCAATATTTTAGATTCTTCTCAATAATGATGGCTCTCTCATCATCCTTCTTATTTTTGATCATTTTTTTATTTTAACCATAACAAATTATCCATAGAAGTGTTGTATAATATTATTCAGAAAAGTGACTCAGATTGACAAATCTTCTATATATTTTCTCTAGGAAATCAAATAGTTTTTACATAGTGAACATTATATCCTCTTATGATTTTTCATTTCTTTCTTCCAAACACTTAGGGAAGTTACTTTTCATCCACTCTTTCTCCACAATTATTCATACATATTCCATGCGATTGAAATTTTGTTTAAATAATTATAATAATTATTCCTATAAACTACACAACAAAAAAACATCAAATTTTGGTATTTTGTATATGTAAATCCATGAACCCACACTTCCATATTCAGTAATAAAACATGATGGGTATTTTATTGTAAAAATGTTAACATAAAAATAAAATGTATATTATACAATATAGAATGTTTTCAGTCTCAGTTTTGCTTGATTAGAGGTACCTTACATAAAGCTAGAGTCTTAAAAACAAGTATAATATAACTAATTGGATTCATATACATTGTCACTTTAACCACCCCTTAAAATTATATAAAATATTAAAAAAAAATTACAAACATTGGATGAGAACAAAATGTTCGGTAAGGGAATAATCATAAGAATTAATCTTAGCACATGGATTAGGAGGCATGAAATAATGACATAAAATTTATAGAGCATGATCGTACATATAGAATCATAAATTATAAAATGTGGGATCATATAAATATGGAATCATAGTAATGTGGTAGTAACATAAAACATGAATTTTGCGTGAGTCTAGTATCGTTGCATATAGAGGAGCATGATTCAAGCCTAACTTCCAAAACTATTGTACATGGAGCACGAGTCAAGGATAACTTCCAAGAAAGTTGCACATAATGTCTTATGAGACTAAAATTTAACAAATTAATTGGACTGCTATCTGCGAACTCCCATATTAAAATGTTCATGAATATGTTTTTTGTATAATGAACCATACAAAATCAATTATACCCAAACACAGGGTACCCAAGGAAAGAAATGTGTATCATAATCATGTCATAAAGAAAAATAAATGGGTGTATCATACAAGTGTCCATGAAAGAATGGAATTAAAACATAAAGGAAAATTAATAAAGTAAAATAACAATATATCATTGTAACTAATTTCAAATAATAATGAAATCATGTAAGAATAGTATTAACAAAAAATTTTCATTAAAACTTTTTGTGAGGTTTTAAGGAAAAAGATAAAGTGAATTAAAAATACAAATGGAATAATCTTTTATATAAAACCAGAAGAGGACCAGAAATGTTTTCATAATAAAAAGACACATTTTTTAAAAATAAATATGGCTTAAAAATTTTGATAAATGTTACTTGAAATTGTGTAAGAATCCATGAAGATCCCCTAAAATTGGCTTACTTACAGAGATTAATTGAGAAATGAACCACTTAAAAATATGTATATCCCTGAAAGAGAATGATGAATGGATATTTATAAATGTGTTTGTAACATATAAACATAATTTATAAAATGTTCATAAAAATAATGTATAACTTTATTAGGGTAAAATGAATGATAGAGAAACATGAAGGAATAATGTAGGTTTGGTCAGAATCCAATACATTAAGTCTGATGGTGTCCTTCACATGATCTTAATGTCCTCGATAACCAAATTATATTGATTAATTAATAATTCAGAAATCTCTTGTACATTAATTTGATTCATTATCATTTTATTAAGTTCTTTTATTCCCTTCTTGATGAGTAATAATGTTTGATTTTATTGTTCGTGAGTGCTTGTTTTCCTTAATTTTCATTACTGTCTCACTTATATAAGAGTATGAAAGTAAATGTAAAATGTAATTTGAA
Source organism: Viscum album (assembly GCA_963277665.1). Classification (NCBI taxonomy): domain Eukaryota; kingdom Viridiplantae; phylum Streptophyta; class Magnoliopsida; order Santalales; family Viscaceae; genus Viscum; species Viscum album. Next base: position 1,102,095,982 of record OY728155.1, on the reverse strand, counting down.
GTCCAGAAGTGTAATTATATTATATTAATGAACATATAGAAGATAAAATGGTTATATAATTCATTTTTTTAAATATGAGGATGATGAATCATTTGATAAAATTTAATGCAAATCACTTGGATTATTTTGAGCGGGTTCTCTCACAACAAGCTACTTTTGATTTATTATTTTAAATATTGTGTGTATAATGATTACATAACATCAAATTAGTTGAAATAAAAATATTATTATCTTATTGAACCAAAAAAATTGAATCATTACCATCCACGAATATGGTAAATGATATTGAAAACCATTCGTCCTTGAATGTGATAAATTAATACATCTCAAACGGCATTTTTTTATTTTATATATAAAAGGAGGGGGAAGGAGGTGATGTAACTTGCCAAAAATTTATAGAATAATATATTTATTATTTAATAATATTTATTAATATTATATTAATATTATGTTAAGTGTTACACATTTTCTGATAGCATTCTTTGCACGTAATAATGGGTTTCTCAGAAATTTTATGTCGCACACAATGTTGAGTTGTACCAAAAAATATACAATAATATTATTATTATATTAAATAGTAGTTAATTCCTAGTTCTTGTATTGTAATTATTTAATATAAATAACTAAAATATGATTAAAAAACTTTGTTAAATGTTTTTACAAATATCCAATAACATTTAGATGCTTAAATTGAGAATTAATCTATTTTTAAGCATAAAATACTATAATATTTTTAAATAGTCGTTTTTCCTCCTTTTGATGGAGAACCATTTTAAAATATAGTCACTTTTTTATGTTCTATTTGACAAAATGAACATTTTTATTTATAATAAGGACATAAAAATTTACTTCGGTCAAATGATTTGAATTTTTCTGATAAAATCCATATGTTAATGAACATTGAAAAATACTACATTTTAATTTAAAATTTCCATTTAATATAATTTATTAATATAGTTATATTCTCCTTTTAATTGATTTTTATGTTTAATTTGATTATGTTTTTAAAATATAATCAAATTTTGGTCATTGGTGTTATTTTTACATTGAAATTGGACATAAACACAATTCAATCTTTTGATAGTTTTACTTTTTAAAAACCCGATTTCTAGTTTTAACAAAAAAATTTAATATTAAATCAATTTTTTCCAATCCCATGTTTTGAATTTGGAAAAATGGATTCCATATTTTGAATCACGAGGTCTATATTTTTTATATAGGTAACTTATAGTTTTTCGACATTATGAATCGTATCTTATATAATTTTTTTTACCATGGTTGAAGGGAAAATCACGTAAAAAGGATAAAAAATAATAATATAATAATAATTTACTATCTTAACATGTGTTTTATTCCTATTTGATGATATATAGACGACCCATAACATCATTTTGTCGATTTTATGACCCCATGGAGCAACTTGGATGTGATAATGACTTTTTATAAAAATTTATTTAATGTAAAAGGAAATATAATGTAAACATGTAACTTTTTACTAAAAAAATTTTAATGTGGGGTTATATAATTGATATTTTTTAATATAAAGAGTCATTGTAAATATAAAAATTATTCCTACATCATGATATTTTATTTACAATATTTAGACATTAAATAAATATATTTATTTATGACACAATGATGATGTAGTGATTGCCTTATTAATGAAAGATTCAAATAAATGATATTATAAATATTAAACTAATTGTAATTTGAACATTTTAAGGATGTACAAAAAATTTTATGGACTATTATAAAATTATTTAATTAATTTAGTTTGTTCAAATTAATCAATTTTTTATGACTTTAACAAAAATCAATTACAAAATAGTGTCAAAATTTACATAAATGAATTTTTAAAACAAAAACTATTTTATTAGATGATATAGTAGTCATAAAAACATAATAATCAGTAACCTGACTTAAAAAATGTTAAAAATTTCTGTAATGATCCAATTAAGGTTCTCTTTTCATTTTATAGTAAACATATTAACCATATAGTGTAAAATACAATAATGCATGGTAAAAGTTAATTAATTTAACTAAGGGATAAAGACAAAAGATAAGGTTAAATTTGTAACATGAACATTTCTAAAAACTATTTATTGTGATTATTTTGACCTATATTGATCAAATTATCTAAATTTATCACTTTGGATCTATTAAAATACTTAAATCAATTTATAATAACATAATATTTTAAGACTTCCCTAAAGTGCCCCTCCGCCCTCTTATAAAAGGCCACCACTTATACCCACTTACTCAAACCTCTCAATACACTTGGATCACCAAAATTATGATAGAATATTCTCAAAAAATACCTCACTTACTCCTATAATCCTTCCCCTTTCTATAAGGAAACTCTAGGAATCCATTTGGTGCAAATCAAAAGGTGTTACCTGATTTAGAGTTAATGTCTTCTCTCCAGATCCTTTAATATTTTTCCATCTCTAACACCCTAATATTTATTTACTACATTATATTATTAAAACACTAGTATATAAAATATTATGATATTTCTATGCTAAGGGTTTTAAGTACACTTATATAAATCTGCATCTAATAGATATAAATCATACTGTTTGTCTGTATGGTGCACTACTGTCTCTCAAAACGATGATTATTAAATTTTATCCTACCACCTATCATGGTGAAAATTATGATGGAATTGTATTTATATATGATATATAATATATTTATATTTTCTCTATTATTATGTAGTTTTTATTTAGAACATACCTTTACGATTTACATGTTGTGTAAATATGATAATTTCATTTGAGGAAGTGTGGACTACCGCCCCCTCAAAGCGATGTGACTCGTTCCAGTTATACGTGGAACATATAAAGGATGGTTTTATTAAACCAATTAGTCATATGAATTATATAAAATACTGTTATTTTAATATACATTTATATCATTTTATTATTATTATTTTCATATGGAAAAGAAATGAAAGTAGCGTTCTAGCATACATATAGCCTCCGTCTCCATGAATGATGCATTTAATTTCTTATCTCCAAATATTAAGGATATTATAAAAACATATACACTCAATATATATGATATTTAAATAATTCATAATATTCCATAGATGATATAATTTCAACTACATGGTCAATTTACATCAAAATAAGTTCATTGTTGACTCATATACTGAATATCGACAAAACTACCAATTTGAACTTAAATAATTTTGTAATTTTTTTAACATGGTAATAAGTTATATAAAAGTAATAATAAAAATGAATAAGGAAATCAAAATTTTGATATTAACCTAAGTTTATTATTCAGGAACATAACAATTGTACATGATGTGTCAGACTCAAGGTAAGAGAAATCAAAACTCAATCTCAATTCATTGAGTTAAATATACATGTAATTGGTTTTGTTTTACCAAGAATATGTGTGGATGTAATCTGATTGATTCAAAATTAATATCCAATTATATTTGGTGTATTTATATTTTTCACACATAGTTATTTCATTGATTTATCCTTAATCTAAGGAAACTATTTTGTGCGGGATTTCGGATCAATTTGCATTCCATTGAGGCTTATTTGTTGTTATGTACCAATTAATTTTTTTATGGTGTGTATTGTAACATCCCAAGTAAGTAATGAATAAAAGATATTTTTACCTATGTCTATTAATGATTAATATAGTGTTTTAGAGGCTTATGATGAAAATAAATACAATCTTATGCATGGAATACACTAATATTCTTAAAAGATTGTTTTACTGCCTTTTGATGGCAAAACATTATTGAATCTATATTTTGACAATTTTATAAATTATGTTTGTCAAAATAAACTTATTCTTTATTATTGGGACATCAAAATTTACTTTGTGTAAATTTTTGGTATTTTTCTGACAAGGTTCATTTTTTAATGAATAGTGAAAAATACTGCATTTTACATCAAAACTACTTTTTAACCTAATTTATTTATATGATTAGATTATGTTTTGAATTGGTTTTGAAGTGAAATTAGAATATATTTTTACCATTTTATCCAATGGTGGTCATTGGAATCAATTTCACTTTGAAATTAGACTTAAACTGGTGTCAATCTTTTGATACTTATTGTTTCGTAAAAACACACTTTTTGCTCTGGCAGCGGGAATTAATTATTAAATTAATTAATGTGACTTATATGATTTGAATTTTGTAAAATAGACTTCATTTTTGAATTCGTAATATCAAATATATCATAGGGTGAATTTTTTGTAATTTTATGAAAAACTTCAATTTTTGATGAATACTGAAACCACTAAGTGGTACTTATAAAGACTGATTTTCCGTTTAAAAGAAATTTTGCAATCATTGTGTTTTGAATTTTGAAAATCCGACATACATGGTTGTCATTAGTATGTAAAATGTGGTTCAATGAGATTATAATAATTTTTTGGTGAATAGTAACTTATTAAGTTCTTAATCACGATTAGTGGTAATTAGTGTAGTTTAAGGTATAAATAATGCTTTAATAATATGAAATGACCTAGACACATGTCCCAACCTCATTGGTTGTGTCATGGACGACCATGACATGCCATGGGTCAACTTGGGGACCCCATGGATCCACTTTTGTTGGGAAATGACATAAATTACTTTTTATTTAATGTTAATGTGAAAATGACACAAACATAATATGTTTTACGAAAACAATTTTTAAGTGGGGTTATACAAGTCCAAATTTTGATTATAAATAGTAATTGGAAAGATAAAAAGATTTCCTATATGATAGTATTTGTTTTATAATTTTTAGACATTAAATAAATTTAATTATTTATGACATAATAATGATGCAGTGATGACATCATTATTTGACGATTTAAATAAAATGGGAAGATAATGTAAAATCTATTCACTACACATGGCCAAAACCAATTGGATGAGTGGATTTCGAACCCTTATCACCTTATCCACGACTTATATCAATGTGGGACCTTTTAAAACCGAAACACATTTTCAAATAATGTAATATTTCATTACTTTCCAAAAGTGCCCCTCCTCTCCTCTTATAAAAGGCCCCCACCTATACCTCATTTAACACACTCCTAAAGCCTTTGGCTCGGCCAAACCCTGCCCATTTTCTATCTCCACATACCTCTCCTAATCCTAGAGGATTCCCTTTGGGCGGAATCCTTTCAAAGGAAGCCTTTAGGTTCAAATGAAAAGGAGTTACACTTTTTAAGGTAATTCGTTCTCTCATGTTAATTTGGTTTATTTTGCTTCTCCAACCCCCTAAACTCTTTTTATTTACTTATTTTGTAACAACACCAGTATCTTCAATATACTAGGATGTTTTTATATGATTTATTTGAGCTACACTCTCACACAACTACATCAAATGGTTAAAGAACATACGGTTTCTGTGGATGGAGAAATTCTGCCTCCCGAAACGATGATTGTTCAACACTCATTTAACACCTTCAAAGGTGGCCATTATGATGTCGCTATTTTCATATATGATATATAATATGTTTATGTTTTCCTTAATCTTCTGTTTTTTTCATTTTGGACATACCTTTATGGTTTCCATTATGGGTAAAACACGATATCTTCATTTTAGGAAGTGCAGACTACCGCCCCCTAAAAGTGATTTGATTCGTTAATACCATATTTGGGATGTGTAAAGGATAAAGTTAATGATATTATATATGTTATTATACTGGAATTATAATATACGCTTATATCATTATGATTCCATTCCAGAAAATATGAAATAGAAATGGAAGTAGTGTTCATGCGTACGTACGGCTTACCGTCTCCATGAACGGTGCATTTCACTTCTTACCTCTAAATTATGTAATATTATAAATGCATGTATGTACTGGATATATATGACATATATGATATCTACATCATGAATACCATTCTGGATATAATGAACCTTTGACCAAATTAACAACATGTAAGTGTAAGAAGTCTGTTTTTGACTTAAGAACCAAATACCGACAAAATGAACATTATTAACTTAACTGATTACATGATGTTCATAACATGGTATAAAAGGAATAATGAACATTTTAAAGATTCATAATCAAGTAGAGATTAACTCAAGTTTATTATTCAGGAGATTAAAGAACGGTCGAGTCAAGTCGGATACGAGGTATGGGACTTCGTCTCAATCTCCTTTCGTTGAGGCATATTTTATTTTAAACACAACTTTCTTTTATACGGTGTATAAACCCCTTTGACTTTTACGTTTATTCAAAAGGAATATTTCTTATACGAAGCATTTACTAAACGACAAAAGGTAATGTTTTTGTCGTACGTATGCGGCGACAACGACTTCTCCGCTGTCGTGACTATTATTTGAGTTTCGGCTTCCTCTACAAGCCATACCTTCTTTTTAAAAGAAAAATAAATACCATGTTTTACTTTTCTTTTATTTTGGTATAGAAAATGGTTTTCACAATGTTTTTGTGTTGTATTGATATCTTGTGATTGAAATGTGGAAATGTTATGTTTCCATTATGCATGTTTTATGTGATATGATTATGGTTCTTGGGCATTATTATGAAGACCGGTGGTTCTGTGATAAACTAAGGGCGGGTGAGCCCGTTATAGCTCTCCAATGCATTGGGTAACGCGAAGGAGTGAAACGTTAAGGTTTCTCCGAAGAGATTTTAGGGAATATACTGTGATGGGTATTCTAAACGTAACCAAGAGGGTTACTCCCTACATAAGAATATTATGAATGCCTCAAGTTACCTTTATGTCTTATGATTTCTATGATTTATTCATGATTTTATGAGGTATGTTAAAGTGCCTATGTTTTATGGGTAAAGTATGATTTCATTCTTATGTATATATGAACACATGGTTCCTTTCCATGTTTTTTTATAACCCATACTGAGTTTTTATGCTTATCCCATGTTTTTGAAATGTTTTTCACAGGTCAAGGGAAAGGTACATGATAAGATGATAGAGTCAAGGATGTGTCAAAAAAATAATCCATGTTTTATTTTAAATGTGTTTCCATTGATGGGAATGAAGAATACTATCTTTATGTAACCACTTTGTTTATATGTGGAATGTAATGCATGTTTTATGATCTAATTCTCTAAAACTCTAAACCCGAAAAGATCCTCAATGTGTAATCTTGTAATAACTCAAGATTAAGTAAGGTTTAAGGCTGGGGCCTTATAGTTGGTATCAAAGGTCGGTTTAGATAACTTTAGGAGTTAGAATTCTATTAAATGCTTATCCAAATTTTTTTTTTTGAAATGATATATCATTTAAAGATTACCATGTTTCTTCATCTAAGACATGTTTGTTCAGAATGGTTTTCCGCAGAGGAAACAGGGAAGCAGTGCTAGGAAGGCATACAGAAGGAAATAACCTTCCGAATCGGCATCCAGAAATGGTCGGAATTGGAAGTGAATAGTTTGTGGCAGTAATGGCGCAGTTGAATCAAGCAATAAATGGTGGTGGTATCCATGAACGAGATCAGGCAGATCAACCGCAGAGGAACATGTCAGTGGTGGAACATTTCATGAGGCAACATCCCCCATCATTCAGAGGATCATCTGACCCTATACTAGCTGAAGGGTGGATTAAAGCACTGGAGAAGATTTTTGATGTCATGGGGTGTTCAGACAATCAAAAGGTTATTCTTGCTATTTACCGTTTGGAGGGTGAAGCAGATCAGTGGTGGTCTATGGTTAAAAATATCAGGGATGCCGATGAGATTGATGCTCTTGACTGGGATGAATTCAAAGGTATGTTTCTTGAGAAGTATTTTCCTAAGGCTGTTCGACTTAGGATGGAAAAGCAATTCTTGGAATTGAGGCAAGAGGAAGACTCAGTGGTTGCTTATGAAGAAAGGTTCACTCGATTGGCAAGGTATGCTCCAAATTTTATTCGAGACCTTGATAGTAAAATCAATCGTTTTTACTCAGGATTAAAGCAAAAGTATCGAAGGGCATTAGCTTCTCGTGAGTTTAAAAGTTATGAAAAGCTTGTTCGACGTGCTGAGAAGGTGGAAATGGAGTTTGATGATGACCAAGTGTTCTATAACAACCAGTAGAAGAAGAGACCGAGGTGGCAGGAGAAAGGTAAGAATTCTTCAAAAAAGTCTGATGGTAAGAGAACTAAGTTTCCAGTTTGTGATAAATGTGGCAAAAGGCATGCTGGGGAATGTCTTCTGAATTCTGGAAAGTGCTACCGATGTGGTAAGATGGGACATAAGGCTCGTGATTTCACTGAAAAGGATCAAGGTGAAGGTAAGAACAAATTTGATTTACAGTTAGTGAAATGTTATAAGGGCAATGAGATGGGTCACTATGCAAACGAGTGTCCGACAAGGAGCTTGAGTGATGGTAAGCAGTTAGACTATAAGAAGAAAGGGGTAGTGAAATCCTTTGCAACTACTTCAGCAGATGTCGGGCCATCAAATGAAGTTGTATCAGGTACTTTGATTGTTTTTTCAGATTATGCCAGTGTGTTGTTTGATTCGGGGTCTACACATTCTTTCATCTCTGAAACCATTTCTAGTAAAATGGGAATACCATCTCAAGAAATGACTCCTGAACTTTTGGTAAAAACACCTGGGGGAAATGTCGAGGAAAAAAGAATTTATAAGAATCTTCCTATCCTTATCTGTGGAAAGAACCTACTTGAAAACCTTATTGTTTTACCTCTAGTAGAGTTTGATGTTATCCTGGGTATGGATTGGCTCTCTATTTACCATGCTAAGATTGACTGTAGAGCTAATGAAGTTTCTTTTCAGAAAGACTTTCAGTTTATTTACAAGAATGAACCCTTACTTTTGATAAAATATCAAGAGGCCGAGAAACTTGTAAAAGATGGAAATGAATGTTACATTGCACACGTCGTTGAAAATAAAGGAACTGTTCAGATTAAAGATATGCCAGTGGTAAATGAGTATCCTGATGTTTTTCCTGATGATTTGCCTTGAATAATACCAGACCGGGAAGTTGAGTTTACTGTTGACTTAGTTCCTGATGCTAAGCCAATTTCAAAAACCCCTTATCGAATGGCACAAATTGAACTTTTAGAGTTGAAGGAGCAATTGCAAGATTTATTAGAGAAAGGTTTCATTAGACCTAGGACATCACCATGGGGTGCCCCTGTTTTATTTGTTAAAAAGAAAGATGGTTCTATGAGACTTTGCATTGATTATAGAGCCTTGAATAATATCACTGTTAAGAACAAATATCCTTTGCCTCATATCGATGATTTGTTTGATCAGCTCCAGGGAGCTCAGTTTTTTTCAAAGATTGACTTGAGATCTGGGTACCATCAGCTGAAGGTAAAGGAGGCAGATATTCCGAAGACCGCGTTCCGTACGAGATATGGCCATTATGAAATTGTAGTAATGCCTTTTGGGCTAACCAATGCACCTGCTGTATTCATGGACTTAATGAATAGAATTTTCCATGAGTTCATGGATAAGTTTGTGGTGCTTTTCATTGATGATATTTTGGCGTTTTCTAAAAGTAAAGAGGAGCATGAAAAACATTTAAGGGTTATCTTGCAAACCATAAAAGAAAAGAAACTGTATGGGAAATTCAGTAAGTGTGAGTTTTGGTTGCAACAAATTTCTTTCCTTGGTCACAATGTTTCTAAAGATGGAATAAATGTTGATCCTGCAAAAACAAAAGTTGTGGAAGAATGGCCAAGACCCACAAATGTAACCGAGATACGTAGCTTCCTTGGTTTGGCGGGCTATTACCGAAGGTTTGTTAGAAATTTTTCACGGTTATCTAGTCCAATGACTAAGCTAACTCGGAAGGGTGTTAAGTTTATCTGGACAAAAGAATGTGACGATTGTTTTCAGGAATTGAAAAGAAGATTGGTGAATGCTCTAGTTTTGGCACTACCTTCCAGGAATGGTGAGTTTGTTATATACAGTGATGCTTCATTGAAAGGACTTTGTTGCGTCCTAATGAAGAATGATTAGGTAATTGCTTATGATTCACGACAGTTGAAAACTCATGAGGTAAATTACCATACACATGATTTGGAACTAGCTGCTGTTGTTTTTGCTTTAAAAATTTGGAGGCATCATTTGTATGGAGTAAAGTGTGAAATATATACCGATCACAAAAGTTTAATGTATATATTCACTCAGAAAGAGTTAAACATGAGACAAAGGAGATGGCTGGAATTAATCAAGGATTATGATTGTACAATTCATTACCATCCAGAAAAAGCAAATAAAGTGGCTGATTCTTTGAGTCAAAAAAGTAATGCTTCATTAACAATGTTGCATTTGGAACGTGATCCTTTGGTTAACGATTTGATGAACTTTGGCACAGAAGTTGTTGGTGTAGGAAGTCCTTCTGTTTTGTTTCAGGTATCAGTGAGATCATCTCTATCAGATAGAATCAAGCAAGCACAGAAGCAAGACAGTGAGTTGCAGAAAAGGGTAGAGCTGGTTCAGAAAGGTATGTTGCCTGAATTCAACATTGATAATGATTGTGTTTTGAGATTTGGGAAGAGATTGTGTGTGCCTTGTGATTCACAGTTGAAGAGAGAATTGTTATGTGAAGCTCATAGTTCTCCGTTTTCAATTTATCTGGGCAGTACTAAGATGTATAGAGATCTGCGGGAGTATTACTGGTGGGATGGAATGAAAAGAGACATTGCTGATTTTACTGTGAAGTGTTTGACTTGTCAGAAGGTTAAAGCTGAGCGGCAGTTACCGAAAGGGATGCTTCAGCCTTTACCAGTACCAGAGTGGAAATGGGAGAATATATCCATGGACTTTGTTGTTGGATTACCGAAGACATCTCGAGGTAATAACGCAATCTGGGTTATTGTTGATTGCTTGACCAAATCTGCTCATTTCCTTGCTATACGAGATACTTTCTCTCTTGATCAACTTTCCCGTTTGTATCTTAAAGAGATAGTCAGGTTACATGGAGTTCCTCTCTCCATTGTATCGGATCGTGATCCCAGGTTTACTTCTAACTTTTGGAAAGGCCTTCAGAAGTCTTTGGGTACTGAGTTAAATTTTAGTACAGCTTTTCATCTTCAATCAGATGGGCAGTCAGAACGAACAATTCAGACATTGGAGGATATGCTACGAGCTTGTTCTATGGATTATCAAGGAAGGTGGGACCAACATCTTTCTTTAGTTGAATTTTCATATAATAACAGTTTTCATTCCAGTATACAGATGGCACCATTTCAGGCATTATATGGGAAGCGGTGTCGAACTCCAGCTTTCTGGGATGAAGTGGGTGAAAGAAGTTGATGGGACCAGAATTGGTAGAAGAGATGGCAGAAAAAGTTCAGCTGATTCAGAAACACATGAGAACAGCTCAGAGCAGGCAGAAGAGTTATGCGGATAACCGGAGGAAGGATCTATCTTTCGAGGAAGGTGATCATGTTTTTCTCAAGGTTTCTCCTTGGAAAAGTGTGATGAGATTTGGTAAGAAAGGAAAGTTGAGTCCAAGGTTTGTTGGACCATACGAAATTCTGGAGAGAGTTGGATCAGTTGCATACCGAGTGGCTTTACCTCCGAGTTTATCTCAGGTACACAATGTTTTTCACGTTTCGATGTTGAGAAAGTATATGCTAGATCCATCTCATGTTTTGAGTCCAGAGGTAGTTCAGCTGGAAGAGAACCTATATTATGAGGAACAACCGGTCCAGATTCTTGACCACAGGGAGAAAGTGTTACGGAATAAGGTGATTAAGCAGGTAAAGGTTTTGTGGAAAAACCACATGATTGAAGAGGCAACATGGGAATCTGAAAATGCAATGAGGGATAAATACCCCCATTTATTCGATAAGTAAATAAATTGCGGGGACGTAATTTTATAAAGGGGGGAAGGATGTAACATCCCAAGTAAGTAATGAATAATAGATATTTTTACCTATGTCTATTAATGATTAATATAGTGTTTTAGAGGCTTAAGATGAAAATAAATACAATCTTATGCATGGAATACACTAATATTCTTAAAAGATTGTTTTACTGCCTTTTGATGGCAAAAAATTATTGAATCTATATTTTGACAATTTTATAAATTATGTTTTTCAAAATAAACTTATTCTTTATGATTGGGACATCAAAATTTACTTTGTGTAAATTTTTGGTATTTTTCTGACAAGGTTCATTTTTAATGAATAGTGAAAAATACTGCATTTTAAATCAAAACTACTTTTTAACCTAATTTATTTATATTATTAGATTATGTTTTGAATTGGTTTTGAAGTGAAATTAGAATATATTTTTACCATTTTATCCAATGGTGGTCATTGGAATAAATTTCACTTTGAAATTAGACTTAAACTGGTGTCAATCTTTTGATACTTATTGTTTCGTAAAAACACGTTTTTTGCTCTGGCAGTGGGAATTAATTATTAAATTAATTAATGTGACTTATATGATTTGAATTTTGTAAAATAGACTTCATTTTTGAATTCGTAATATCAAATATATCTTATGGTGAATTTTTGGTAATTTTCTGAAAAACTTCAATTTTTGATGAATAGTGAAACCACTAAGTGGTACTTATAAAGACTGATTTTCCGTTTAAAAGAAATTTTGCCATCATTGTGTTTTGAATTTTGAAAATCCGACATACATGGTTGTCATTAGTATGTAAAATGTGGTTCAATGAGATTATAATAATTTTTTGGTGAATAGTAACTTATTAAGTTCTTAATCACGATTAGTGGTAATTAGTGTGGTTTAAGGTATAAATAATGCTTTAATAATATGAAATGACCTAGACACATGTCCCAACCTCATTGGTTGTGTCATGGTCGACCATGAAATGCCATGGGTCAACTTGGGGACCCCATGGATCCACTTTTGTTGGGAAATGACATAAATTACTTTTTATTTAATGTTAAAGTGAAAATGACACAAACATAATATGTTTTACAAAAACAATTTTTATGTGGGGTTATACAAGTCCAAAATTTGATTATAAAGAGTCATTGGAAAGCTAAAAAGATTTCCCATATCATAGTATTTTGTTTATAATTTTTAGACATTAAATAAATTTAATTATTTATGACATAATAATGATGCAGCGATGACATCATTATTTGACGATTTAAATAAAATGGGAAGATAATGTAAAATATATGAACTACACATGGCCAAAACCAATTGGATGAGTGGATTTAGAACCCTTATCACCTTATCCACGACTTATAGCAATGTGGGACCTTTTAAAACCGAAACACATTTTCAAATAATGTAATAGTTCTTTACTTTCCAAAAGTGCCCCTCCTCTCCTCTTATAAAAGGCCCCCACCTCTACCTCATTTCACACACTCCTCAAGCCTTTGGCTCGGCCAAAACCTGCCCATTTGATCTCTCCACATCCCTCTCCTCATCCTAGAGGATTCACTTTGGGAAGAATCCTTTCAAAGAAAGCCTTTAGGCTCAAATCAAAAGGAGTTACACTTTTTAAGGTAATTCGTTCTCTCATGTTCAGTTGTTTTATTTTGCTTCTCCAACCCCCTAAACTCTTTTTATTTACTTCTTTTGTAACAACACCAGTATCTACAATATACTAGGATGTTGTTATATGATTTATTTGAGCTACACTCTCACACAACTAAATCAAATGGTTAATGAACATACGGTTTCCGTGGATGGCGAAATTCTGCCTCCCGAAACGATGATTGTTCAACACTCATTTAACACCTTCAAAGGTGGCCATTATGATGTCACTATTTTCATATATGATATATAATATGTTTATGTTTTCCTTAAGCTTCTTTTTTTTCATTTTGGACATACCATTATGGTTTCCATTATGGGTAAAACACGATATCTTCATTTTAGGAAGTGTGGACTACCGCCCCCTAAAAGTGATTTGATTCGTTAATACCATATGTGGGATGTGTAAAGGATAAAGTTAATGATATTATATATGTTATTATACTGTAATTATAATATACTCTTATATCATTATTATTCCATTCCTGAAAATATGAAATAGAAATGGAAGTAGCGTTCATGCGTACGTACGGCTTACCATCTCCATGAACGGTGCATTTCATTTCTTACCTCTAAATTATGTAATATTATAAATGCATGTATGTACTGGATATATATGACATATATGATATATAAATCATGAATACCATTTTGGATATAATGAACCTTTGACCAAATTAACAACATGTAAGTGTTAGAAGTCTATTTTTGACTTAAGAACCAAATACCGACAAAATGAACACTATTAACTTAACTGATTACATGATGTTCATAACATGGTATAAAAGGAATAATGAACTTGTTAAAGATTCATAATCAAGTAGAGATTAACTCAAGTTTATTATTCCGGAGATTAAAGAACGGTCGAGTGAAGTCGGATACGAGGTATGGGACTTCGTCTCAATCTCCTTTCATTGAGGCATATTTTATTTTATACACAACTTTCTTTTATACGGTGTATAAACCCCTTTGACTTTTACGTTTATTCAAAAGGAATCCTTTTTATAAGAAGCGTTTACTAAACGACAAAAGGGAATGTTTTTGTCGTACGTATGCGGTGACAACGACTTCTCCACCGTCGTGACCGTTATTTGAGTTTCGGCTTCCTCTACAAGCCATACCTTCTTTTTAAAAGAAAAATAAATACCATGTTTTACTTTTCTTTTATTTTGGTATGGAAAATGGTTTTCACAATATTTTTGTGTTGTATTGATATCTTGTGATTGAAATGTGGAAATGTTATGTTTCCTTTATGCATGTTTTATGTGATATGATTATGGTTCTTGGGCATTATTATGAAGACGGGTGGTTCCGTGATAAACTATGGGCGGGTGAGCCCGTTATAGCTCTCCAATGCATTGGGTAACGCGAAGGATTGAAACGTTAAGGTTTCTCCGAAGTGATTTTAGGGAATATACTGTGATGGGTATTCCAAACGTAACCAAGAGGGTTACTCCCTACGTAAGAATGTTATGAATGCCTCAAGTTACCTTTATGTCTTATGATTTCTATGATTTATTCATGATTTTATGAGGTATGTTAAAGTGCCTATGTTTTATGGGTAAAGTATGATTTCATTCTTATTTATATATGAACTCATGTTTCCTTTCTATGTTTTTTTATAACCCATACTGAGTTTTTATGCTCATCCCAAGTTTTTGAAATGTTTTTCACAGGTCAAGGGAAATGTACATGATAAGATGATAGAGTCAAGGATGTGTCAAGAAATAATCCATGTTTTATTTTAAATGTGTTTCCATTGATGGGAATGAAGAATACTATCTTTATGTAACCACTTTGTTTATATGTGGAATGTAATGCAAGTTTTATGATCTAATTCTCTAAAACTCTAAACCCGAAAAGATCCTCAATGTGTAATCTTGTAATAACTCAAGATTAAGTAAGGTTTAAGGCTGGGGCCTTATATGTATACTTACCTTTGACATATTATATCATGAATATACTTATTCTCAATATATTATAGGCTTTTTAATGTTTTTCTTTAATTATTTTAATTCAAGTATTTCTCAAGTGGTACAAGACACTTGAACTAAAACATCTTTTTAAACGTTTTAATGATTTATTCTTTTATATCTTTCACATTAACATCCATGTTTTCAAAATGGTATTAATGATTTATTTATATAGACATTAATGTTTTAGGATGTTAATTCCTTTTAAATATTAAAACTTTTATAGTATAATTTAACTCAAAATTTTTCTTTTTAAACGTTTTAATCACTTTTTAAATTGGGTAGATCATACAAATATCATGAAATGATATCTAGTGAATAAAAATGAGGAAATATTATTTTTCCATCAATCTGGTTTTATATTTTTGGATTATGTTATGGTTCTTTGGAATTATTTATATATACAGGTGGTTTCGTGATAATTCAAGGGCAGGTGATCATGTGATAGATCTGCAATGCATTCGGTTGTAACGCCCCGACCCCAGCTACCCAGAGCCGGTGCATTACTTCGTAACATTGGCATGATCCCAAAAGATCAAGTCTCGAAAGACCGATTAGTTTAGTAGCCTTGGAAACACTAGATACACTCATAAGTCTTTCATTACATCAAAATTAAACAAACTACAAAAAAACATGGTCTTCATAGTCCACACTCATATCTTCACTGATTATTCTTGCAAGTCAGTCATAAAATACTTCTTCACAACCTGGAAAATTTTTAAACATTGAAAGGGGTGAGCTCAAATGCTCAGTAAGGATAACAATAATGCGGAAGCTTTCATAAATAAACATTAACATTTAAGGCAATGTATAACTAAAACAAAAGCCTCTTAAACATGAACTTCAACATAATATGGCAAAAGTAAAATGAGATAATGCCATTTACTTCTTCACATGGATATTCTACTGGTCGAATAATCACATGTAATATCAATAACCACTTTCATAATGAGGGAATGTATAATGCCGGACATTCTGAAACATTTTGTCAAGGCCTCGGCCAAGACATCTAAAATGATTAAGGCCTCGGCCAAAACCATAAATCAAATTGGGAAAGGGCCTCGGCCAATTCCACGTCTAGTTGTCTCATGAGACCTACCGATGCATCGAGGAGCTATAGCGGGCCCCACCCGTCACTTATTAAGTCCAATACATTCCTCATATGAATAGGTTTAAACATATCATAAACCATAACATAATCATATCACATAAAACATGCATAAAGGAAACATAACATTTCCACATTCCAATCACAAGATATCAATACAACACATTGATATAATAAAAACGCTTTCAAAACCATTTTCAATACCAAAATAAAAGTAAGTTAAAACTTTGTATTTATTTTTCATTAAAAAAAGTGATGGCTTGTAGAGGAAGCCGAAACTCAAATAATGGTCACGGCGGCGGAGAAGTCGTTGTCGCCGCATAAGTACGGAAAGAAAAACATTCCCTTTTTGTCGTTTAGTAAAATGCTTCGTGTAAAAAGATTCCTTTTGAATAAATGTAAAAGTCAAAGGGGTTTATACACCGTATAAAAGAAAGTTGTGTATAAAATAAAATATGCCTCAACGAAAGGAGATTGAGACGAAGTCCCATACAAAGATCATTTTTAAAATAAAATAGATATATTATGTGTATTCACTATAGGTACACATAAATAACATAAAAATACAAAATAGGACATAATAATATCATGACATAATTTGAAAGTAGGAGATTAACCCAAAGAATGGAAGTTGGGTTAAGAAGATCCCTTACCTCGTGTCTGACTTGACTCAACCGTTCTTTAACCTCCTGAATAATAAACTAGAGTTAATATATACCTTATTAAGAACCATTTTCAACTTCATTATCCTTATTATATCACTTATTACAATGATATGAACATTATGTAATTATTTAAGTTAATAATGTTCATTTTGTCGGTATTTGGTTCTTAAGTCAAAAATAGGCTTCTTACACTTACATGTTGTTAATTTGGTCAAAGGTTAATTATATCCAGAATGGTATTCATGATGTAGATATCATATATGTCATATATATCCAGTACATACATTCATTTATAATATTACATCACATTTAGAGGTAAGAAATGAAATGCACCGTTCATGGAGACGGTAAGCCGTACGTACGCATGAACGCTACTTCCATTTCTATTTCATATTTTCTGGAATGGAATCATAATGATATGAGAGTATATTATAATTCCAGTATAATAACATATATAATATCATTAACTTTATCCTTCACACATCCCACATATGGTATTAACGAATCAAATCACTTTCAGGGGGCGGTAGTCCGCGCTTCCTAAAATGAAGATATCGTGTTTTACCCATAATGGAAACCATAAAGGTATGCCCAAAATGAAAAAAACAGAAGCTTAAGGAAAACATAAACATATTATATATCATATATAAAAATAGTGACATCATAATGGCCACCTTTGAAGGTGTTAAATGAGTGTTGAACAATCATCGTTTCGGGAGGCAGAATTTCGCCATCCACGGAAACCTTATGTTCTTTAACGATTTGATGTAGTTGTGTGGAAGTGTAGCTCAAACAAATCTTATAACAACATCCTAGTATATTTAAGATACTGGTGTTGTTACAAAAGAAGTAAATAAAAAGAGTTTAGGGGGTTGGAGAAGCAAAATAAAACAAAAGAACATGAGAGAATGAATTACCTTAAAAAGTGTAACTCCTTTTGAGTTGAGCCTAAAGGCTTCCTTTGAAAGGATTCTGCCCAAAGGGAATCCTCTAGGATGAGGAGAGGGATGTGGATAGAGCAAATGGGCAGGGGTTGGCCGAGCCAATGGCTTGAAGAGTGTGTGAAATGAGGTAGAGGTGGGGGCCTTTTATAAGAGGAGAGGAGGGGCACTTTTGGAAAGTAAAGGAACATTACATTATTTGAAAATGTGTTTCGGTTTTAAAAGGTCCCACATTGATAGAATTCGTGGATAAGGTGATAAGGCATCGAAATCCACTCATCCAATTGGTTTTGTCCATGTGTAGTTCATAGATTTTATATTATCTTTCCATTTTATTTAAATCGTCAAATAATGATGTCATCGCTGCATCATTATTATGTCATAAATAATTAAATTTATTTAATGTCTAAAAATTATAAAAAAAATACTATGATATAGGAAATCTTTTTATCTTTCCAATGACTATTTATAATCAAAAGTTGGACTTGTGTAACCCTACTTAAAAATTGTTTTAGTAAAACACTTTATGTTAGTGTCATTTTCACTTTAACATTAAATAAAAAGTAATTTATGTTATTTCCCAACAAAAGTGGATCCATGGGGTCCCCAAGTTAGGCCATGGCTTGTATTGGTCGGCCATGACACAACCAATGAGGTTGGGACATGTGTCTAGGTCATTTAATATTATTAAAGTATTATTTATACCTTAAACTACCCTAATTACCACTAATCGCGATTAAGAACTTAATAAGTTACTATTCACCGAAAAATTATTTTTATCCCATTGAACCACATTTTACTTCTTAATGACAACCATGTATGTCGGATTTTTGAAAATCAAATTACAGAAGTGGTAATATTTCATTTAAACGAAAAATCAGTTATTTAACAACCACTTAGTGGTTTCACTATTCATCAAAAATTGAAGTTTTTCAGAATAAGGCCAAAATTTCACCCTAAGCTATAATTGATATTCCGAATTGAAAAATGATGTCTATTTTACAAAATTCCAAACATATTAGTTGCATTAATTAATTTTATAATTAATTCCCGCTGTCACAACAAATAGCGTGTTTTTAAGAAACAATTTATATCAAAAGATTGGCAATTGTTTATGTCCAATTTCAATGTTAAATTAATTCTAATGACCACCATTGGATAAAATGGTAAAAATATATTCTAATTATACTTTAAAACCATCAAATATTATAATTTATCACTATAAATTATTTTGATTAAAAAAGTTGTTTTAAGTATTTTTCACTATTTATAAAATTTTAGAAGTTCTCAGAAAAATACCAAAAATTCAACATAGGCTAATTTCGATATTACGAATACAAAAATGAAGTCCATTTTGACATATAAAATTTATAATATTTCAAAAAGAAGGTATTACTATTCATAACGGCTACTTTGATTAGTCGCGGTGTTTTAGAACTCGAAGTTGCGTACAATGCAAGCTATTGTATTACTGAATGAGAAGCGTATCGTGGAAGCTCGGGGTGTTACATTCTCCCCTCCTTCAATAAATTGCGTCCTCGCAATTTGATATAAGAGGGTGAAAATAGAAAATACCTTTGTGGAAAACCCACATCGGAAATAAGGTTAATAAAATTTAGCCTTAATAAGAGGGAAAATGGAAATAAGAAAGTCACCACCAAATTATGATCTCGATAAGGAGAACATTGGTGGCAATTAAAGACATATAATTGGAGGAAAAACGTAAATATTTGTAGGGAGTGATTGAGGTCATAAATCACAATCAACTGTCAAATTGAGGGCCTCAAAGCCTTCAATCTATGTTGATTTAAAATATCATCAGTTCAACCAGACATAAGGTATTAGGATAACACATTTTTTTGTTTTAATATCCCTTTACTAAAGTTTAAGAATTAATTTATTCATTGAATAAGAGATAGGTATATATGTATTTATGCTTGACAATTAGAGTTTCAACCTTCAAATCATCTTTCACTCAAAAGATAATAGAACTCAAAAATATTATACTTATCCTAATTGTATAAGGTTACAAATGTTAACACATACCATTTAAATTAGTAAAATTATTTGTAATAACCAGGGGCTTCCTGTAGGCTAGTGGTAGGAAATAAAGGCCTGTCGCACTATGATTGTGGGTTCGATTCCTGCAGCTTTGTCCGACTCGACAGGTTATGCCCCACCCTGCAGGTTGTCCTTTTCATAAAACTATAGTATTCCAAGAATAATATCCAGAAAATTTTTAACCTTAAATTTACTATCCAAGGTTCAACTTAATCCACTCCAACCTTTATAGTTATCCAAAATACCTCTATCCAGACTTTCTCTAAAAGGTCTCTTAATTCCAAAATCAATTTATCAGATTCCCCAAACAAATATTAGTTTCTCTTATTGTCACATACTAAAAATATGATTACCTTAATCATATTAAAACCTTTCTGAAATCAAAAAGTACTGCAGTACAATCCATATATATATATTACATTATTCTTATAACCAGACTATAATCCTTGAGTCCAAAAGCACCAATACATTAGTTATTCTGCTTCAACTGTAGTAACAGCATAAGATTGTCCTTGATCCCTTGGCCTTTTCTGAGGTAAGTTTCCCTGACGCTTAGGACATTCATTTGCATAATGGCCCATTTCTCTACAATTGTAGCATTCAACTTTGACAGCCTCTTTCTTTCCCTTGCAATCACGAGCCTGGTGACCCTTTTCTCCACATTTATAACAAACTCCCATTCCTTTTAGGCAAGTACCAGGGTGATTCTTCCCACAATTATCACATAATGGAAAATCCTTCTTTCCCTTTTTCCCTTTATCTGTCTCTTGTTCCACCGTTCTCTTCTTCTCTTGCTTTACTTTGTTGTCATAAGACTTAGAGAATTCCTTTTCTGTCTTGATAGCACATGAGACTATATCTTCGTATGTTGAGAAAGATTGTGACACTAGAGCTCGACGGAGAAATGGTTTTAACCCATCAAAGAAACGATCAATCTTACTTCTTGGGTTACGTATATAATCTGCAGCATGCCTCGCTAACCTTGTAAAGTTAGCCTCATACTTTGCGACATTCTCATCCTCCTTCTGCCTCAGACTCAGAAATTGCCTTTCCATATCTGCTCGATGGTCACGAGGAAAGTATTTTTCTAAGAAAAGATCTTTGAACTCCCTCCATTCCATATTCGATACGTCATCATCTTCCTTTGTGTTTTGAATCAGCGACCACCACTGATCGGCATCTCCAGTGAGGCGGTAAACTGCCATGACAACCTTCTCCCTTTCACTACTCCCCAAAGCCTGAAATATTTTCTCTAGGGAATTTATCCATTGCTCGGCTACTAAGGGATTTGTACTCCCATTGAACGTTGGTGGTTGTTGCCTCATGAAACGATCTAGCATTGATCCTCCACGTTGCGGATCAGGGTGCTCCATACGAGTAAGGTTGTTATTCATAACCTGCGTGAGTTGTCCCAGTATGGTAATAAGTTGATCAGCACCAGTTGTATCTCCAGGTCCACAATAATTATCTTGAGCAGGAGGGCAATCCCTACACGGAGTTCGTGCATTGATACAGTTTCCATTCCTTCTACTAGGCGCCATTTCTAAACAATGGCATAAACCAGATTAGTTTATGAATCAAAATACATAATTCCATACTTGTATAATACTTAACATAAATTGAACTATTTATGGATATAATCCATAATCATAAAAAGAAATGTTTTCTTTGAGGAAGTATGTACTCATAACCCTTCATAGTGGTTTGTAAGTAAAATGAGAATTATCCTAAGCATATCCCCCGGGAGTGTCGTAACCAAGAGTGCAGCAAGGCCCGTTGTCGTGCACCAGTTCCCGTTCGAGTCTAGCTCAAAGCGGTGTTTTCGGGTTTTACCCCTAGGTACATCTGTGCCAGAGCCGCCTCTACCTGCTCGTATCCAGACAGGGATGCATTGCTCGGAAAACTCATAACATCTCTACAATACCAAAATTCTAGGAAGTTCTTCTATACTAATCCTCAAAGTCTATCTTTGGGCTATGTGTTCTAATCAGAGTTTATCTAAATCTAGCTTCCAAGGTTAGTACTAAACTGCCTCTGATACCAACTGTAACGCCCCGACCCCAGCTACCCAGAGCCGGTGCATTACTTCGTAACATTGGCATGATCCCAAAAGATCAAGTCTCGAAAGACCGATTAGTTTAGTAGCCTTGGAAACACTAGATACACTCATAAGTCTTTCATTACATCAAAATTAAACAAACTACAAAAAAACATGGTCTTCATAGTCCACACTCATATCTTCACTGATTATTCTTGCAAGTCAGTCATAAAATACTTCTTCACAACCTGGAAAATTTTTAAACATTGAAAGGGGTGAGCTCAAATGCTCAGTAAGGATAACAATAATGCGGAAGCTTTCATAAATAAACATTAACATTTAAGGCAATGTATAACTAAAACAAAAGCCTCTTAAACATGAACTTCAACATAATATGGCAAAAGTAAAATGAGATAATGCCATTTACTTCTTCACATGGATATTCTACTGGTCGAATAATCACATGTAATATCAATAACCACTTTCATAATGAGGGAATGTATAATGCCGGACATTCTGAAACATTTTGTCAAGGCCTCGGCCAAGACATCTAAAATGATTAAGGCCTCGGCCAAAACCATAAATCAAATTGGGAAAGGGCCTCGGCCAATTCCACGTCTAGTTGTCTCATGAGACCTACCGATGCATCGAGGAGCTATAGCGGGCCCCACCCGTCACTTATTAAGTCCAATACATTCCTCATATGAATAGGTTTAAACATATCATAAACCATAACATAATCATATCACATAAAACATGCATAAAGGAAACATAACATTTCCACATTCCAATCACAAGATATCAATACAACACATTGATATAATAAAAACGCTTTCAAAACCATTTTCAATACCAAAATAAAAGTAAGTTAAAACTTTGTATTTATTTTTCATTAAAAAAAGTGATGGCTTGTAGAGGAAGCCGAAACTCAAATAATGGTCACGGCGGCGGAGAAGTCGTTGTCGCCGCATAAGTACGGAAAGAAAAACATTCCCTTTTTTTCGTTTAGTAAAATGCTTCGTGTAAAAAGATTCCTTTTGAATAAATGTAAAAGTCAAAGGGGTTTATACACCGTATAAAAGAAAGTTGTGTATAAAATAAAATATGCCTCAACGAAAGGAGATTGAGACGAAGTCCCATACAAAGATCATTTTTAAAATAAAATAGATATATTATGTGTATTCACTATAGGTACACATAAATAACATAAAAATACAAAATAGGACATAATAATATCATGACATAATTTGAAAGTAGGAGATTAACCCAAAGAATGGAAGTTGGGTTAAGAAGATCCCTTACCTCGTGTCTGACTTGACTCAACCGTTCTTTAACCTCCTGAATAATAAACTAGAGTTAATATATACCTTATTAAGAACCATTTTCAACTTCATTATCCTTATTATATCACTTATTACAATGATATGAACATTATGTAATTATTTAAGTTAATAATGTTCATTTTGTCGGTATTTGGTTCTTAAGTCAAAAATAGGCTTCTTACACTTACATGTTGTTAATTTGGTCAAAGGTTAATTATATCCAGAATGGTATTCATGATGTAGATATCATATATGTCATATATATCCAGTACATACATTCATTTATAATATTACATCACATTTAGAGGTAAGAAATGAAATGCACCGTTCATGGAGACGGTAAGCCGTACGTACGCATGAACGCTACTTCCATTTCTATTTCATATTTTCTGGAATGGAATCATAATGATATGAGAGTATATTATAATTCCAGTATAATAACATATATAATATCATTAACTTTATCCTTCACACATCCCACATATGGTATTAACGAATCAAATCACTTTCAGGGGGCGGTAGTCCGCGCTTCCTAAAATGAAGATATCGTGTTTTACCCATAATGGAAACCATAAAGGTATGCCCAAAATGAAAAAAACAGAAGCTTAAGGAAAACATAAACATATTATATATATCATATATAAAAATAGTGACATCATAATGGCCACCTTTGAAGGTGTTAAATGAGTGTTGAACAATCATCGTTTCGGGAGGCAGAATTTCGCCATCCACGGAAACCTTATGTTCTTTAACCATTTGATGTAGTTGTGTGGAAGTGTAGCTCAAAAAAATCTTATAACAACATCCTAGTATATTTAAGATACTGGTGTTGTTACAAAAGAAGTAAATAAAAAGAGTTTAGGGGGTTGGAGAAGCAAAATAAAACAAAAGAACATGAGAGAATGAATTACCTTAAAAAGTGTAACTCCTTTTGAGTTGAGCCTAAAGGCTTCCTTTGAAAGGATTCTGCCCAAAGGGAATCCTCTAGGATGAGGAGAGGGATGTGGAGAGAGCAAATGGGCAGGGGTTGGCCGAGCCAATGGCTTGAAGAGTGTGTGAAATGAGGTAGAGGTGGGGGCCTTTTATAAGAGGAGAGGAGGGGCACTTTTGGAAAGTAAAAGAACATTACATTAT
This sequence comes from Viscum album, assembly GCA_963277665.1. NCBI lineage: Eukaryota > Viridiplantae > Streptophyta > Magnoliopsida > Santalales > Viscaceae > Viscum > Viscum album. The sequence continues at coordinate 1,102,071,301 of OY728155.1, read as the reverse complement.
TTGAAAATGTGTTTCGGTTTTAAAAGGTCCCACATTGATAGAATTCGTGGATAAGGTGATAAGGCATCGAAATCCACTCATCCAATTGGTTTTGTCCATGTGTAGTTCATAGATTTTATATTATCTTTCCATTTTATTTAAATCGTCAAATAATGATGTCATCGCTGCATCATTATTATGTCATAAATAATTAAATTTATTTAATGTCTAAAAATTATAAAAAAAATACTATGATATAGGAAATCGTTTTATCTTTCCAATGACTATTTATAATCAAAATTTGGACTTGTGTAACCCTACTTAAAAATTGTTTTAGTAAAACACTTTATGTTAGTGTCATTTTCACTTTAACATTAAATAAAAAGTAATTTATGTTATTTCCCAACAAAAGTGGATCCATGGGGTCCCCAAGTTAGGCCATGGCTTGTCTTGGTCGGCCATGACACAACCAATGAGGTTGGGACATGTGTCTAGGTCATTTAATATTATTAAAGTATTATTTATACCTTAAACTACCCTAATTACCACTAATCGCGATTAAGAACTTAATAAGTTACTATTCACCGAAAAATTATTTTTATCCCATTGAACCACATTTTACTTCTTAATGACAACCATGTATGTCGGATTTTTGAAAATCAAATTACAGAAGTGGTAATATTTCATTTAAACGAAAAATCAGTTATTTAACAACCACTTAGTGGTTTCACTATTCATCAAAAATTGAAGTTTTTCAGAATAAGGCCAAAATTTCACCCTAAGCTATAATTGATATTCCGAATTGAAAAATGATGTCTATTTTACAAAATTCCAAACATATTATTTGCATTAATTAATTTTATAATTAATTCCCGCTGTCACAACAAATAGCGTGTTTTTAAGAAACAATTTATATCAAAAGATTGGCAATTGTTTATGTCCAATTTCAATGTTAAATTAATTCTAATGACCACCATTGGATAAAATGGTAAAAATATATTCTAATTATACTTTAAAACCATCAAATATTATAATTTATCACTATAAATTATTTTGATTAAAAAAGTTGTTTTAAGTATTTTTCACTATTTATAAAATTTTAGAAGTTCTCAGAAAAATACCAAAAATTCAACATAGGCTAATTTCGATATTACGAATACAAAAATGAAGTCCATTTTGACATATAAAATTTATAATATTTCAAAAAGAAGGTATTACTATTCATAACGGCTACTTTGATTAGTCGCGGTGTTTTAGAACTCGAAGTTGCGTACAATGCAAGCTATTGTATTACTGAATGAGAAGCGTATCGTGGAAGCTCGGGGTGTTACATCGGTAATGTGAAAGAGGTAAACGATAATGTTTATCCTAAGAGATTTAGGGAATATACTTGATGGGTATTATGAACATAACCATGAAGGTTACACTTTATTTAGATATGAAATCTACCAATTTAGGTATGATATAAGTTCCACAAGTTACCTTTATGTTTTAATACTTCTATGAATTTTTGTTGGAATCTTAAGAATACATGATGTAAGATATGTAGTTAATGTTTTATGGGTTAACAGAATTATTTTGTGACATTGTTTTCATGGATTTTAAGTTTACAAGGACTAACAATATTATTCCTTATTTTATATTCTTTATTGAGATTTTTATTCTAATCCCATGTTTTTAAATGCTTTTCACATGACTTATAGAATAATATAGTCAAGGATAAGATCAAGGAAAAGTCAAGCTGTTTAAACATGAAACGAACCATGTTTCGTTTTAAAAAGTATATGATTTAGTAAAAAAAATTGTATACTGAGTATAAGTGTCTACTTGTAATATTTAAGTTATCATGTATGAGTTATGACCTAATTATCTAAAGATCTAAACCTGAAAATACCCTCTATGTGATTAAAAGTCAAATTTTTGACTTAAATCAAGATTACATAGTGTTTAAGGCTCAATAATTATGGTTAGTATCATAGGAATATTTAGATAACTTTATAAGTTATGGTGGTATTTAATTATATGTGAAAATAAATATATAACAATAATGGATAGCATATTAGAAACTGATATAGTCATTTTATAAAAATTGAATGAGTTTGAGATAACAAAGATGAGTATATCAAAGTGTTTATCTTCATCATATGATATTATATGATGATTTTACTGAAATAATTAGACTACCATTTTTTGTTTTAGTAAATGGAAGAACCTAGTATGAACCAAAGTAACAATGTATGTGATGGAAACTGGGGTGGTTTTATGAAAAAGAAACTGAATGAAATGGGAGGTACAATGATAACTCTTATAGTTATTCTAAACTAACTCTCTGTAGTCATTATGGACAACTTGAACCTAGGTGATTTTTCAATGGAAACATATATGTTATAAACTAATCCCTATGGCAATTCAGGTAATAATCATAAAAGTAAGTATATTAAAAAACCTATGTGTTAAAGAGGAGGAATGAAACACCTAGGGAGATGTTTTAAAGGGACCCGAAGATGTTAAAGATATTGAAATTATGGCCATAAATAAATATCCTTTGAAGGAAAAAAGGAAGAATTCAGTGGACTCCATGAAAGGGAAAGAAGTTATTTTCATGTTATGAATTGAATTTTTAAATGTGGGCAGTATGGTTGTTTTTATAATAGATGTCCGAAGAATATGGTTTTGGAATGGGATCAACATGACACTAAAAATATATGTTTATAAATACATAATGATATTCCAATTGAATATGAGGAAACTAAAAATTACATAAGAAAGTTAGGGATTATTTACTGTCTCATGTTTTGATATTATTGAACTGTAGGACATGATTCATGTTTTCTATTTTTTGGAAAGAAGTATTAATGAATAAGATAGAAAATCCAAGTTAGGGTATCATTAAAAATTATGAATGATTAAGAAGTCTATAGATAATGGATTCAAGAGTTATGGTAGATTGTTGGATGATGAAATTTTTAGATGTATTAATTCTCTTTTGATTATGGGACTACATTGGAGGTCTTTTTATAGTATGTGTAACCCTGTAATTTGTTATGTGATAATTTTATTTTAGGAATAATTATATTTTCTTTTCTGAACACAATTAAAAATTAATGGATAACCATTATATTACATTTTATTTTGAGGTAATTATGATATATTACTTTTTGGGATGGAAAAGAAAGGATATGATATAAACAATGAGATTTAAATATGTTATGGTTATTTTTGAATATTTTACCTCATTTTGGGAATGATATATTAATTATATAGCCATAGAAAAAGGGCTACCCCTAGGAAGGGTGAAAACCTAAAACTTAGGAAAAGGGCATAGGGATCAAACCCACTACTAAAATGCCACAAGGCTTTATCACCTATCACTAGAATACGTGATGTTTGTGGTTAGTATAGTTTTTACTTTTAGTTAAATGAGTTTATGGAGTAAGAATAAGATGATTTTGGGAAGATAAATTTTATCAACTAGATATCCTTGGTATTAAAATATGATACGGCTATTAAGTGAAAAAGGTTATTTTGGATGATATTCACTATTTTGGGAGCCCTTTATAAAAAAGATAAATAGAATACTATGGAATTATATTTTAAAGAAAAATGATGAATTATTTTTGGGGAAATATATTATTTAATTAAGGACTTATGGAAATTTGGGTTACTTATGGAAATTATTAACTTATCATTAGAGAATATGTGATTTTGGATATTAATTTTTGGTATGAGCCATTAAGAGTTGTTGATGTTAGTTGGAGATTAATGTTAAATTTATCATGGAAGAATAAGATATCAAACCCTACTCAATTTTGGGTTTCAAATATACATTATATAAATTTTTAGGAATTATATGGACAATTATTATTTGAATGGTCTATGATAGAATTTGGGTATTACTATTGAATTTTGGAAATTAAAATCAGTCTTTTTATCTTTTAAATGCATATTCTTTTTGACGAATTATCTTATCCGCACCATTTTGGTTCTGGTCAATGATTCATGATAGGATGAATATATAGTTTATCTTTTTTGGATTATGTGATTCTAAAAATGTTGATTCTAGTGCTTTAGGTGTGACCAATTCATCTTGAATACTTTTTGTTTTGAGAAAAGAAGAGTTTGTAGTTGAAATTTATTAATGGATGAAATTATACACTACAAATATGTATGTTTCCTTATATTTTTAGTCGAGTTAGTAAATAGATTATTAAACATTATTAAAATGACATTAAAACAAAAACATTTTCCATTTAATATTCCGACAACGAAATCAAATACCATTAATCTCATCACAAGTTTGTTGTTTTTGGATTTTTAACTTTCTCCGGATCATGTTTTCTATAACTCTAATCCAGAAAAATATGGTTATGTTTTTTTAAATATCCACGTTTTCCTACATGAAATCCTAGTATGTATTATTTCAGGCGACCTTTATACTTTTCATTCATTCTCATAATGTGGTTGTTTGATAGACTCTTTTTCTGATTTGAGATTTTCAATGATGTTACTGAGTAACATTTAAAAATTATTAGGACACAATTTCCAAAAAGGGGATGGATATAACATCTTAGGTATTTATAGAATAATACATTTTAATATCTAATAATATTTTTGAATAATATAATATTTTTATGTTAATGGGGAGACTTTTTCCAATAGTGTACTCGACACACAACAACGAGTTTCTCGAAAATCTAACGTTGCACACAACATTGAATTATACCGAAAAATAATATAGTAATGTTATTATTATTTGAAATGATAGTTAACACTTAGCCATTATATTGGCAGGAATGAAAAGAGCTAACTAAAATATGATTACACATGTTTCTTAAATTTTTTTACATTTATCCAATAAAATTTAGATTCATAAAATTAGAATGAATCCAATTTTACGAATAAAATACTATAATATTCTTAGAAGGTTGCTTTACCACCTTTTGATGAAGAAGCATTTTTAATTCTTGTTTTTTCACTTTTATATGTTCAATATGAAAAAATTAACATTTTTCTAGAATATGGACATCAAAATTTACTTGGGTTGAAATTTTGATATTTTTCTGAGAAAATCTACATTTTAATGAATAGTGAAAAATTCTACATTCTTATTAAAAACTATCATTTAATTTAATTTATTTACATATTTAGATTTTCAATTTAATTGTTTTTAAAATGTAATTGGATTATTTTTTATCAGTTAATCTAATTTTGGTAATTGGATGTAATTTCATATTGAAGATGGATATAAACACATGTAAATATTTTGATAGATTTTACTTCTTAAAAACCCGCTTTCTGATTTTGACAATGGGAAATAATTATAAATTAATTTCATCCAATTTTTTGATTAGAATTTAGAAAAATGGAATCCATATTTAGAATCAAAAGGTATAAATTGTTTAAATACGTACCTTTTATTTTTATCCCATTAAAAATAGTAACTTCATTAATTATTTTTAGTTACTATGGTTAAATGGTAAATCAAGTAAATAAGGGGTAAAAATTAATATTATTTTAATATAAAACTAACCTAACACTTGTAAAAATCCTATTTCATGATATATGTCCAACAATGAGAATATTTGGGTCCATTTTAGGTCCCCATGGAGCCACTTGGGAGTGATAATGTCAGGTTATAATAATTAATTTAAAACAAAGAGAAAAATAACATAAACATGTATCTTTTTACTAAAAAAAATTTATTTTGGGATTATATAATTTATATATTTTACTATAAATAGTAATTATAAAGTTGAAAATATTACCTACATTATGGAATTTTATTTTTAATTTTATAGATTAAATAAATAAATTTATTTATGACATAATGATGATACATTGATTACCTTATTAATAATAGATTCAAATAAATGATATTATAAACATTAAAGTAAATGTAATTTGAAAATTTGGATGCCATACAAAAATTTTTATGTTGATTATGAAATGTTTTATTTAATTTATTTTGTTCTAATGAATCATGTTTTTCTGACTCTATCAAGAATCAATTACTAAATAGTGTCAAAATTATCATAAATGTGTTTTTAAACTAAATACTATTTTATTAAATGATGTAATAGTCATAAAAAATCTGATATTGTGAAAAATGTCCTAGATAATGTAACAAATTTCATTAGTTATCCACTTGATGTTAACTTGGCATGTTATAGTAACTATATTAACCATATTTTGTAAAAATACAATAAGACATGGTTAGAGTTAATTTATATAACAAAGGGTTAAAGCCAAAATATAAGGTTAAATATGTGACCTAAACATGTCTAAATCATATTGGTTGAGAATATATTAACCCATATTCAACTTAACCTCAAATTATATTACATTAGAGAAATTATAATTCTAAAATAAATTTCTTATAAAATAATATTTCGAGACTTTCCTAAAGTACCCCTCCTCCCTCTTATAAAAGGCCACCAACTATAACCACTAACTTACACCTATCAAGCCACTTGTATTAACAATTTTCTTATCAAATAAGATCCCAACATCCTTATATTACTCCTAGAAGAATTACCTATGGAATAAGGAAACTCAAGGAATCATTTTGGCTAAATGAAAATGAGTTACCCGATTTAGAGATAACGTCTTCTCTCACACTCCGTTCCTATATTTTCTTTATCCAATCCCCTAAAAAATGTATATTAAATTATTTTATAAACTAAAATAGTATCATAAGTATATTAGGAATTTTTATGATAATATTTCAACCTACACTTACACACACCTCCATTTAATGGGTATAGAACAAACTATTTCTATGTACGTTGAACTACTACCTCAAGAAACGATGATTGTTCAATTTTCTCCTAAAACCTCTCATGGTGGACATTATGATGGAAATTTATTTATATATGATATACCTTATATTTATATTGTCTCTATGCTTTTGTAATTTTTATTTATAACATACCTTTATGCTTTACATGCTGTGTTTATACTATAATTTCGTTTGATGAAGTGTGGACTACAACCCCCTCAAAACGATATGTCTCATTCCAATTATACCTGGAATGTATAAAAGACTGATATATTAAACCTATGAGACATTCATGAAATAACTATAATATTGGTATTATAATATACATTTATATAAATTTATTATTATTCTTTTAATATAACAAATAAGTGAATGCAGCGTTCATGCGTACGTACGACATATCGTCTCCATGAACGATGCATTTCATTTCTTATCTACAAATATTATAGATATTATAAATACATATATAATAGATATATATGATATTTAAAATAAGATTAATATTCTTATTATTATGGAATTTTTACTACATGGACATTTTTACATTAAAACAAGTTCTTTTTCGACTAATGTATCAAAAATTGACAAAATGAACTATATAAACATAAATAATTATAAAATTATTATAACATGGTAAAAAGTGATATAAAAGGAATAATAAAATTGAAAAAGTATCTCAATAAATTAGAAATTAACTTATTTTTATTATTGAGGAACATAATGATTGCATGGGATGAGTCAGACTGAAGGTAAGGGAAATATTAAATCAATATCATTTCCTTGAGTTAAATATCAATGTCATTTGTTTTGTTTTTCCAAGAATATGTGCAAGTGAACTATGATTGTTTAAAACTATATATAAACTTATATTTGGTGTATTTATATTTGTTGAACATATTTATTTCATTGATTTATCCTTAATATAAGGATACAAACTTTGTAAGTTATTTTGTCTCAATTTATATTCCATTGAGACTTATTTGTAGTTATACACCAATTCACTTTTATATGGACTATATACTACCCTTTGACATATTATATCCTGAATCTCCTTATTATCATGATATTATATGTTTTATTTAATATTATTTTATAATTAGTTTTATTCAATTATTTCATCTGTGATACAAGACTCTTTATTTAAACATCATGTTAAATATTTTAAATATTTATTCTTCTAAATCTTTCTCATTAACATCCACATTTTCAAAATGGTTCTAATGATTTATTTATATGGTTATTGATGTTTTAATATTCCAATTTAATTAAATGTTTCAATGTGGTATTGGTAACATTAATTCAAAAATATTATTATTTTGAATGTTTAAAATGTTTTTTTAAATTGGATTGATTAAGTCAATATCTTGAAAATATATCTTGTTAATGAAAATGTTGAAATTTAATTTTTCCTTATGATGGTTTTATGTTTTAAGTTTACGTTATGGTTATTGAGAATTTTTTATATATACAGGTGGTTCTGTGATAAACCGAGGGCAGGTGAGCCTGTAATAACTATCCAATGCACTGGGTAATGTTATGGAGGTAAATGATAAGATTTCTCCTAAGTGATTTAGGCAATATACTATGATGGGTATTCCAAACGTAACTATGAAGGTTACTCCATATGTAGCTATGAAAGCTACAATGTTAGTATGACATGGATTCCATAAGTTACTTTTATGTTTTTTTATTTCTATGATGTTTTGTAAGAATATTATGATAACATGATGTAATCTAAGTAGTTTTTTTTAAGTGTGAAAAGTGTAATTTTGCAAAAATGTTTTCCTGGGTTTTAGATATTCATGGACTAACAATTTTATTCCTTATTTTATATTTTTTACGGAGATTTTTACGCTAATCCCATGTTTATGAAATGTTTTATAGTGGTTATAGGGATTACTAAGAGAAAGGAAGAAGTCAAGAAGATTTTTATCAAGAAAAAGAAATATTGTTTTGTTTAAAGGGTTTCCTTTGGTGGAAAAAGTGGATATTGAGGGTAACTATCCACATGTAATGTTTGTGTATATTATGTAAAACTTCTGGCTCAATTATCTAAATCACTAATCCTAAAATAGATCCTAAATGTGAGTTCTTGAGATAAATTATGATTTTTTTTGGTTTAAGGGTGGAGACTTATAAGTAAGATGATGAATTATTCCATTATCATAATAATATTACAATATATGTAAGGTACTGAAGTTGTCACGCCATATTAATGAGGATAGATGAGTATAAAATAGAATAAAAAGGAAATCTAAAAGAATTTGAAAGAAAATGGATTGGGTTTTTTCCTCATGGTTCCATCATATCGATAGGATCTTTAAGGGATTGGTTTTTGGTCCTTTGGTAAGAACAAAAGCTCCTAGATGTGGGAGAGAGGATTAGGGAGATATTTCAGAAGAATGTGGACAAGTAACAATAATTAATAGATGTGAAGAGAAGAGGTGGTGATGGGTGGTTTTTAGAGTGGAGAGAGGAGAGTTTTCTGAATATTTAATTCAATTGTTTATTATTTTTCTCAATATAATAAATAGTGCTGGTTTTTGTGAAAAAAAAAACTAATAATTGAATGTGAGTTCAATACAATGTCTATTTACATCAACAATGACTCAAGAATGAGGCATAAATTCATTTTTTAGCATATTTCTATATTATATAATTTCACTATTAACAAAAAATCCATGTATTTCAAAAAAATCCCCAAAATTCACCCCAACCATTTTTCAATGTGTTGAATTAAAAAAGAAACAAATTTTTATCAAAATAATTTTCTAAATATCAGAATTTTAATTTTTAAATAAAATCATAGTTTAATTGAAAAAAAATTAACACTATAATAGATTTTATAGCACCTTTGAAAATTAATCAAGGTCCCACAAAATTTTTTATATCCGTAATAAAATACAGTAAAAATTTATCATTATGTTTTATGAAAAAAAATCATTTAAATTATTAAATTAATCATTAAATTGATATTAAATTTTTATGGTATTAAAAAATTCCAACACTTATATTATGATCATATTATTCTTATAATAATCCTAAAGTTAATTTATACATTAATTGGTGAGGATACTCTTCATTTGGACAATTAATTATTCATAAGGCTACATTACTCTTTATAAGTGAATATTATTATTCATAAGGGTAAGTTACTATTCACAAAAAAATATGTTGATCCTATAAGAATCCAAATAACATATTGATCACAACTGTATGTCCGTTTTTCAAAATTAAATTCACAGAAGTGGAAAAATTATATTTAAATGCTTGGATATAAATGTCACACGATATATATTAGTTCATTTAAGAATATAGTGTTTCCTTTTAAAATATTTGGATGTTGCATTCCCCCCCTTTAAATGAATTTCATCCTTGTAATTCTTTCATTGTACTTATAATTATGAATTTTCATATCGATAATTATGAAAATCAATTTTCTTATGTGTAATTAATTAACTGGAAGTTCAAAATTAAGTACTATCACTAATTTGTTTTCTAAAAAAATGATAACATCTAATCTCCAAAGTTTTCTAGACTGTTCCACTAATACCAACTGTAAAACCCTGAACCCGCACTTCCGGATTCAATACTAAAAGATACTATGTATTTCATTGTATAAAAGATAAAAGAAAAAATCAAAGTACATTATTCAATCGAGGTCCTTTTCTGGTCTAGGTTTTGGAGGATTAGAGAAACCTTACATTAAACTAGAGTTTACATAAATTATTACAATATAAATAATTGGTTTCATTTACATTAGCACTTCAACATCCCCTTTATGTACTAAGCAAAATTATGAAAAACATTTTAAAAACATGGGATATGCCCAAAAATATCATTAAGGGAATAATCATAAAAATAAATCTCAGCACATGGATTAGAAGGCATGCCATAATGATATAAAAAGGCATGGAACATGATTGAACATATGGAATCATAAAATATAAAACATGTAATCATATAAACATGGAATCATAGTAATGTGGGTGAAAAATAAATAAAGGATTTAACATGATTCAAGGCTTGTTACACATGGAGGAGCATGAGTTATGGCTAACTTCCAAGACCATTTCACATGGAGCATGAGTCAAAGATAACAGTGAAGGCTGTTGCACATAAAATATCATGAGACTAAACATTAATAAATGTATTAGAGTGATATCTAAGAACACCCATCTTAGAATGTTCATAAATATTTTTTCCACATAATGAATCATAAATAATCAGTCATATATAAAATAAAGGCACCAATGGAAATAAATGGGTATTATAATCATGTCATAAAGCATAAGAGATGGGTGTATCCTACTACTGTCAATGAAAGAACGGAATTAAAAAATATTTGATCTTTAATAAGGAAAATAGGTGTATATCATGGTAAGTGATTTCAAACTATAGTGAGCACATGTAAGAAGAGTATTTAATAAATTTTATCATTAAAACATTTTAGTGTGATTTTAAGGAAAACACTAAAGATCATTTAAAATAGAAAAAGGAATAATATTTTATTTAAAAACAAAAGTGAACCAAGACGGTTTTAATAATAAAATTATTTATTTTATAAAAACAGTAGTTTCTTAAATTTGATGATATATTACACTTAAAAATGGGTTGGAATTCAGGAATATCCCTTAAAACGGGCTTTCTTATTAGTAAGAATTGAGAAGGGAACCACATAAAAATTGTATATCACCGATATGGAATAAGGAAAGGATATTTAAACATGATTTTAGAACATATAAACAGAATTTATAAGTCCTAAATAAAAATAATGGTTAACTTCATTTGGTTAAAAAGAATGATAGAGAAACCAAAAGAAATAATAAACGTTCGGGTAGAATCCCTTACCTTAAGTTTGAAGGTGTCCTTCACATGATCGTAATGTCCTCGATAACCAAATAAGATTCAATAATAAATAATACGAAACCATATGTACATTAATTTTATTTACTATCATTTATTATTTTTTTAATCCAATTTATATGAGTTATAGTGTTTGATTTTATCATTTGTGAGTGCTTGTTTTCCTTAATTTTCATGATCGGCACACTTATATAAGAGTATGTAAGTTCATGTAAAATGGAATTTTAAGTAGAGAAGTGTAATTATATTATATTAATGTACATATATGATAAAAAATGGTTATATTATTAATTTTATTAAATTGTATGAGGATGAATCATTACAGAAAATTTTAATGCTTACTGATGGGATTATTTTGAGCGGTTTCACTCAAAATGAGGTTGATTTGATTTATTATTTTACATCATGTCTGTATGATGATTATAGATCATTGAATAAGATGAAATAAATATATTATGATCTAGTTAAATAAAAAATATGGTTTTAGGAACATCCATGAATATGGAATATGATATTAAAAACCCATCTTCCTTGAATGTGATAAATTAACACATCTCGGATGGTGTTTTTTATTTTTAGTATAAAAGGATGGGGTAAAAGGAAAGAGGATGAATTGGTCCATTAGAATATAAAAATCCACTAAATTTAGGGAACTAGATTCATCAAAACATTTTTATGAGGATAGGCGAGTTTAGAAAAGAATACAGTGGAACTTGTAAATAAATTGAATGAAAACAGAGGAGGGTTTTACCTTTTGATTCCATCCTCTTCAGAGCCTCCTTAAAGTATTGGTTTTTGATCTTTTGTTAAGACCAAAAGATCCTATCCATGGGAGAGAGTCTTGGGGATATATTTGAGAATAATTTGGACAAGGCACGAAACATGAGAGTGTGAGGAGAAGAGGCAGCGAGGGTGGTTTTTAATGTGGAGGAGAGGGGAGTTGTCTCAGTATTTAATTCATTAGTTTATTATTTTTCTCCAGACAATAAATAGTGATTTTTCTTATCAATAAATAGTAATAAGGGAATTTTTATTCGAATATATGACTAATTAAATTATCCATTACTCCAGCATGATGAAAAAATTTATTTATTTAGCATATTTTCTAAATTATCAAAAAATCACTATTCACAAAAATTCATTTATTATAGAAAAATCCCAAATATTCACTCAAACCATTTTTAAACATTTATAATTCAAAAATGAACTCATTTTTATCAAAATTATTTTATAAATATGAGAAAGTTAATTTTTAAATAAAACACTAATTTATTCAAAAAATAATAATTTTAAAACTATAACTGATTTTATAATACCAAAGAAAATTAAACAATATCTAAAAAAATAATCTTATAAGCATAAGACTATAAAATAATAATATATTTTTATATTTTAGGAAAATAAATTTTTATTTAAATTATTAAATTAGTCATAAAATTATAATTAAATATTTATGACTTAAAAAATACCAACACTTATACTACGATCAAATTTTAACTTATAAGATGTCTAAATTTTGTCGATATATTCATGGGTGGGATTACGATATAAATATTATTTACTATTAATAATTTTACCTTACAATTTATTAGGGTACATTACTGTTTATAAGGGTACAATACTATTCATAAGGGTAAGTTACTATACATCCAAAATTAAGATGATCTTATCAGAATCCAGATAAATTACTGATCGCAATCGTGTAAATATGTTTTTCGAAATTCAATTCACAAATGAAAAAAAATATGATTAAATACAAGGATATAAAGGTCACATGTTATTTCATTTTTCATTTAAGCCCATCGTGTTTCATTTTAAAATCTCGGTATGTTATAGAATATGTATGATAATTTACTATTGAATGTTTATTGAGGTTCATATAATCATTATGTTTTTTTTCTACTTGGGGTAGGGAAAATATTTTAGGGGGGTTATTTCTAAATTTTGTTGGTGTGATTAATTTCATTCATCCTTTCCCAAAAAAATAATTATAAACATTTTTCATAATACATACAAGGTTAGTATAATTAGGTAAACTTTTATATTAGTGGGGATGGATTTCACCTAATACTTTGAAAGAGATTTCTCAAAAACATGAAATGTTTAATATTTTACCTCTTAATATTTTTTTAAATTTGTTTCATCTTTATTAAGGTACTTTAATCCTAAAGAAATATTTATTGAGTTTTAAAAACATCATCTTCCTTAGCAGTAAATTTCATACAATGATATTCTTCTATCATTCCTTATTCAACAACATTCAGTTTGAGGTTTTAGATCTTATGGATGTACTCATATTTTTAAGTAAATATTTCCTTCCATTATTATTATTTAAACTTTATTTCTTTATCATCCCTATTTCTTCCTTGAGTTTTTTTTTGTTTTTTAAAATACATGCTGCATGTTCTGATATCAACTGACATTCTCTATAATTTTCTTCACCTCCTTATTCTTCATCACTATTAATTGATTATTACTTTTTATCATCATTTCCAAATATGGTTTTAACCATTATTTATTTTTATCCTCCAATGAATAGTATTTATCAGATTCAGATTCAAACTTATTACTCAACACAGTTCTTTTATTTACTATGATTTTATTCATTATACTAGTTATTTTATTATATTCCCTAGAAGTTTTTTCCCACTTTTTCAATCATGATTTTTCTTCAGATTGATGTTCATATTATAAAAATTTATTATCAGGGAAATTCATGGAACGTTACCACTTTCTCTATAATTAAAAAATTTAAGTGGGATTTATTCTTTTTACATTCCTCTACCTATCCAGTAATTTTTGGAGATAAGAGGCATGGCATTTTCATTAATTTTACCATGTTCCTTATCATCTAAATAACTAAGGTAAACATCATATCATTTTGTATTTTCATTATTGTTATATATTCAAAAACCATTTAATCCCTGATAATTTTTATTTTCAATGATGAGACTTTTCTCATGTCCTAAGGTACAACAATTTTATGCAATTTTTCTATAGATTAATCATATTAAACTTTTATGGAAGATATTTTTTAAACAAACCTATTAATGAAGTATATTATGATTTTATCAACAATGATAAAATATTCTATTACATATCCATATCATATAATGTTACAAAAAAGTTTCATTTACTCTAGTGAAGTATTCATCAATTTTTCCTTTATCTTTTATTATTATATCTTTAAAATTAATTCACAATATTTTTAAAAATTCATCCATTGCATTTATTTTTCCCTCAAATACACTTTTTTAGTTTTCCCCATATTTATTTGTATGTTTTGAGACACATAACCTTCATGAAAATAGTTTATAAAAATTATATAAGAATAAAATTTCTAAATTTTCCATAAACCTAAATATTAATTCATTTCAAAAGAATTCATAAGAAAATTATTCATAATAGGTGGAAACAAAATTTTTACTACATTAATAACCTCTATGATAAGTGATAGAAGACAGTGTATCATTCTATTTTTCCAACCATGAATTTATTTACATAGATTGTTGGAATCCCACTATAATTGACTGAATTATGATATTAAATCACAGGGATTCAATAGTTGAACCTTCCCTATAATACCCATTTATGTTCTTTAGTGACATAAACCCCTTTTATGGGGGGGGGGGTTAATAAGTAGTGATGTTTTAAAATTTTAAGCTCTCTAAAATTAAACCATAAAATTTCATAGTGTTTTTAACCCTAATATTATTTTTTAATCAAAATCTCATGAATGAAATGATAACAAATTAAATAAGGAACATAAAAATTATAAGGTTTGGGATTAGTGTGAGACACTACATATTTTCCATGGTAACTCTTATTAGACCACGTATATTTACTATAAAAATATGTGTATAGAATATGAGATAACTCGCATTTGAATCCCTATACCTAAGGATACAAATGATTATACAAAATACTATTGTTTTTATTTAATTTTCATAAATAAATTAGAAAATATAAAATATGTGAAACTTTGTTAAAGAGAACCCAATGTTAAATTATAAAAATCACATATTTTTCTTCATATGATAAATGTTTGTCTAGAGAAATATTCCACTATCAGGTGTTCCTAAATAAAACTAAAAAAATTTATTTACATTGGTTCTTTGTGTCTAACAAAAACTTGGCACTTCAAATTATATTAAGTAACTCTATCAGTTACTCTCGGTCTAGTTTCTATGAACTAAGAACTATATATAATTATATAACCAATTCCTCTATCAACTAACTATTATTTTACCAAAATAATAATTCAATTAGATACTGACACAAACACAAGATCTATTTTTTAAAACAGTTTTTCATATTTGAGTATTATTCTTAGAAAATTGTTATACTATACTTTTATATCATTTTACAGCTATTCCATAATTAGTAATGACAGGAAACTAATATCACTTTCATGCTTAGAGAAATTCAAAAAATGAATATCTCACTTAATTTATATTCATTCGATGATTATCAAATCATCTAGGATACTCAAGAACATTCTTAATGAATCATTAATACTTCTACACCCACATTCTATCATCAAACTTCATTAAAATCATAATTTATAGAATTAATTTTATTTTAAGTATCTCAATAATAAATCAAACCAATTGATAAACCAAAAATTAATATCATTCATTAATTGTATTTATAATGATTTATGTAAAACTCTTAAATATCTATCTATTAGAATGTTTTTTTGGTAACTTATTTAGGAACTCCTCTTTACGATTCTCCATGTCTAATCTTCATCATCTAACCAAATATATTTGATGAATTCATTTAATCAATATGAATCATTTCAAAAAAATATTCTTAAAGAAAAATTATTTGAAATGTATATGACACTAATAGCTATTTGATGGTTCTTCTTCTGATGGACTCGATCTGATTTTCTACCTTTATCACCCAACTTCATAACATTACATCCTCAAACTTCATACAACCTGTAACTAAAAACTATTCTACTTTGAAAAATCATTTTTTATAGTCTACCTATCATATAAAAACAAGTAATTATAGATGTATAACTACATTTCTACAACTTATAGTGACACTAGTTACACAAAAATTATTTTTTTATTCCCTACTTGAACATTCTATATTAGTTTATATCTACTTCAAAAATGATATCCCTACATTTCTTCATAAGAAAAAAAATAAAATCTGATTTCTTATTTTTATGAACACTTTAATAGTGATAATTTCATTCAAATAATAATGATTTAATATATATATGGTGATCTAATTTTGGTAAATATAATCTGCTAATATTGTTCTACTAATCATAATGTTATGAAATTTTTCATCTAATCACTTTCTATCCAAAAATATGTATCATGTGACATTGTTTAAACATTTTAAAAATATATATCTAGAAACATCAATTATTGTAAATGAAAAAAACTATATATAAAATAATTCATATGATGAACATTTTTTGGTGAGGTATTCTCATTAATGTGTTGTAGAAACATCATCTTCCCCTTTAGAAAAATCTTTTATCTTGAAATTTTTATGATGTTGGAAACTTTTAATAATAAATTGTCATTATTTAAATTCTTCAGATATAGTATTTATAGTGTTAATGAAATATTATAACATCCACTCTTAACTTCATAATAAATTATTCTTAATTGTGTTTTAGAAACTTCATTCTCATCATTTATTAAAAATAATTCCAGAGAGAAAAGATGTTTTCAACTAATAAAAAATATGTCACAAAGAGTTTCCATATGATATTTAAAAAATAAATGAAATTTATTTTTCAATAGTGAGTCTATCTTCAAGTAATTATCTCCAATTTGATTAGTAGGTAAACTTTCTTCTTTATCCTCTTTTGTCCCTTACATATCTTCTGTTATTTTTGTTTAATATACTTTTCTTCTGATTTTATATGGGAATTTTTTTTTAGTTTATAGAATATTGATTATTTTTTAGTCTATAATATATTTCCATATTTCAGTCATTGTTATATATAATAATTCCCTTTATAATGGCATGCCTTATCATATTTACTTCAGTTATAGTGTTTTAAATCATCTCAATTCATTGTTCTGGTCGTATTCCTTTAAAAACATAACCATAATATAACTAATAAGTCAATGATAGTAGAAATTTAGTTCAATTATCTCCTCAAAGTTATATCAATATAAATAACCATTTACTATCCATCTATTAATAGATTCCAAATATTCAATTTTCCCATATATATATTGAGAATTATAAGGGAGGAGTCTCAATATTTATCTTTCCCTTTAAGGAATTTTGATTAATTTCAATCTCTTTGATCTTTAAATATTTTCCCATTATGTGGGAATCGATGTGACTTATTGTTCAATAAGCTTTTTTGTAAAATATTACCACTCATAATTTTGTTTTGAGAAGAATAAAGTACGTTATTTATTCATACATTGTATCTTTTATTTTTCCACAACATGTGAAAACTTCTTATGTAGGTCGTGCTAACCATTCAACTTTTCACTCATTAACTCAAAAGATCATTGAAAGGAAAAATCTACTTATTTGAAAATATTATTTCACAAATCCCAATCAGTGATGGAATTTTTTTTGAAACCTTAACTAAAATAAAATTGAACTACCATTTAATATATATACCAAATATCATCTTAATTTATGAAAAAACACACTCTATATTTCTCAGTTAATGGCATTTCTACTACATCCATGAAATAAATTTCAACTTTTATTGGGGTACCTAGATTTATATACTTGTAAGAACATTCAAAAAAAATATCAGAATCACATTCGCTAACATAACCAAACAATCAAACTTCAATGTGTGTGTGTTGTGACCCAAAAAGTAAAAAGGATCAGAACTAAAAACTAAAATAAATATTAAAGGATAATAAGGAGATTAAAACCTGGGATAAAATTGAAAAAAGTAAATAACTTAATAAATAAGCTCAATAGATTCACGAATCACCCCATGTTTTAGAAAACCATCATTCACAACACATCCTTAGCTATTTGTGAAGAATAAAGTGTTGTATCCATATATCATTCATAGAGGTGAGGACTCCACATGACTGATGCATTGTCAGTTCATAAATCCTCTCTCTTTTCAAATTTATAACAGTAATTCCAATCTCATCACATAGATCCTTTACAGAGTTTATGACATATAATAAATAGATATGTAGTTGCAAAATTTTTATATGGATAGCCATTTTAGAAGTTGTTAGAAGTTTGTTTCCTATAAATTCTGAACTCCTACTAAAAATGGGGATAAAAAACATAATAGAATGAAAAATAAAATTATATGAAAAGATACCTAGTATGTTGGAAGATTTAAATGGAACCAAAATCATTCTTTTTCTAAAAATCCATACGTAACAATGTAGAGGAGAGATAGAAGGAAAAAGTCTCATGAGACCCCTTCATAAAGGAGATTCCCACAAGGTTAAATCTTGTATGAGAGGCTTCTAATTCCACTTCCTGAATGAGAGGTCTAAAAGAAACATTCACGAAGTTGAATCCCATGAGAAATATTCATGAATAGAAACCCCATATGAAAACTAGATACTCATATGAGAGAATATTAAACATTCAAAATGAGATCCCAATTAATGATCTTAAACCCCCATCAGAAATGGGATATCTGTGAGAGGATCCTTCATAAGAAAACATTTAATTAATACCTAATCAAGAACCCCTTTTTATCAGATAGAACATGTTTCAATAAAAAATAATGTATTCCTCAGGTTATTTCTTCATTTATATTATTGTTACTAAATATTGAAGTATTTTTATTAATTTTAACATTTTCTAAAGAACCCCATGAAGTCAATTGGATCCCATTAACACCCTTTATTTCAATACGGTCTTCTATATAGAACACTCTAAAAAAATTAACTATAATCCCTCCTTATATAATGGTTTAAACCCATAAAAGGATAGTTCAAGACCAACTCTGATGCCACTGGATTCACATCAGTATGAAATACACACCCTCATACCCGCATTTTAGCATGTATTCACCTGATTAAAGGGAAACTATGTTTTTTACTCTATGTTAGATAAAATAATACAGAGAATCAAAGTCCTACATCCCCTTGATGACACATGCCTTTTTCATGGGGAGCTCAGAGTGGTATGTCTTGGTTTAGGCTACCCATATTGGCTTATATATATTCCTGTTAGTCAAATTGGCTCTAACCAATAATCCAACGGTGAATGAGATTCCTTTTTAGGATTAAGTACTAGACACATTACCATTGAGGATTTCGTCACTAGGATACATTATTGATCACTAGACATATATCCTTATATAGTAAATATGTATATGTAATACACAATCATGATCCCTCTAATCCAAATAAAAACATTGTTACTCTTAATGGTTGAATGATTCAAATCATACTTCCTTCACCTTAGTCACTAACTAGGTAAAAAAGTATATGCCTACTTCTCAGCTATAGGTACCAATTATTCCCTCATTGAATATCTTGGATACATGGTGAATTAATGATGAATCCATATCGGGGAAACCCATATTAATACCTCAATCAATAATTAATGGTATCCCCTTTCAAAAAATATTCATCCTAATAAATGATGTAAAAATACAAAAAAATCATACATACTACATAATGATAAATGTCACAGTACTGTCCTAACACACGAACATGAATTGTGAAACTCTAACAACATGAGGTTTGAACCATGTTAACTAAGATAAATAAGAAACCCATTTTAGGTTTTAACCAAATATTAAAAATCATACATCCACTGGTCCATACTTCCTATGAGAACTAATATCAATAACTATACTTTTATTGAGACCACATTCCCTATGAATCTTTCTTCATGGGGAATCATTTCTCTGCACATGAGCCTTAGCCTGATTTGTAAGAACTCTATAAGTGCATCCAAGAGACCAGGGATCAAATCTAGGCGGAGGCAGAATTCTTTGGGGGGACTGTAGTAGTACTGTAGAAATACTATAGCAGGCGCTGTAGCCTGAACTATGCAGTACTATAGCATGTACTTAGGGGGAACTATAGCAGGCACTATTTGGCATTGTTGCAGCTGGGAATACACCCCCGTTTAGGCCTTCGGGCCACCGATTTGGTCCTTGAGTCCTTTATGGCCTTCGGGCCACCCAGGCCTTCAGGTAAGTAAGGCCTCAGGGCCACCTCAAGGCCCTCGGACCACCTTAAGTGCAGATGAAAACCAGACAACCTAAAAGGAAAAAAACTCTACAAGGAGGATGAGCAAGGAGCTTTCACCACAACAGAAGCTAAAACAGATTGCAAGAATGAGAGGGTATGGCAACTTCCATCAGGACAAGCCTTTGCATGCACGAGAATGCCCAGCCGAACTGTATTGCAAAGGTGGAGATCTGATTTCACAATAAAGATGCTGGACAGGAGCAGTTCCAAGTAGTTTTTCTGGGTTGGATATAATGTTTGAAGCCTACGAGCAATGAATTCCTCTAAGGACTATGTGCCATGTAATACTTCTGCCTACGGGCCTTGTAAGGGTTCCACCTCACCTATTGAATGGTGGATTATCAAAAATTAATTAAAAATGAAGGCCTTCGGGCCATTGGAGGGGGGAGGAGGAGGGGAAACATTTCTCATGAAATTTCATAAATCCTACTTTATTAGACTATATTCTATGTGATCCTATAAATCATATCATGATGACCATATTCACTTATAATTTTTCTCCTAAAACAAAATTCTTGATGAGGCCAAAATCCTACTTATTGGACGACATTCACATGGGAAAAATCAACCACATACCTCATGTGGTTGTATTCCCAATAGAACCCCAACATTCCTCAAATGGACATATTCCCTATGAGAAGAAATAGGGAGGGTCACATATATACGTTTCCCATAAAATAAATTAATGGAAACGATTTTACTAGTATTCAATTAAATATGGATTAATACTATTTTGAATAGGTCATAACTGGTTGACCATAAATAACACCACATTGGTCCATGTCACCCAACCATAAAATGTATAACATGTCCCATTAAGAATTTTTTTTAACTATATCCATTCTGATTAAATTAATAGGTATATGTATGAATTCCTTATAACGAGCCTAAAACCAACCTCATATCACCTACCCCTATCTATATGTTGATAAACTCAAGAGTTCTTAGTTGTATGTTTTTAAATCATAGAATGATCATTCAATAAGATGAATATAGATAACATATGATACATAAAAATGATGATGTTAGTTGAGAAAATTAGGTACACACATGTTTTCACATAGATGGTAAACCTATGATTTATATAGTTGTTCACATTGAATTATGCTGACAACAAATCAATAACATATTAGTGACCAGTCTTATTTATGATGTGTGATAGATATGTGAATATATCATAAATATATACATGAGTCCCATAGCTGGTAATAAACTCCACATTAATATATATATATATATGATATTGAACACTAACCCTATTAAATAAAAAACATTAAAAATAATATATGGTTTGGTGCTAGTGACTACGTTTTTTTAGAAATAAGGTCTCTATCAAATAAAAAATGTTCATATTTCGAACAAACATCAAGAGTTCCATCATAAACAACATCTTCCTATCAACAATGGTATTATTTTTTTAATCCTCAACGTGATTATTTTGTATATAAGGTAATAATCACTAATATTATCAATTAATAACTAATAATTAATTTTAATTCATTATTTCTATATAGAGAGAGTAAAAACACCAAATCTTTTTATAGTTCTTTATATATCTTCTTTCAATAATTCCGATAATTAAAAGGAAGTAGAACAATGATATTCTATCCTGAACACCCCATCATTTATAAAACTAAAAACGATTTTTTTCCACTCTTACGTATACCCATTCACCATGAATTATTATATTAACATAAAAATTAATGTACACCATGATATCATCACCAAAACCCTATATAATGAATAGTATCTCACTTTTCCACCCACAAATATATTCACCATTAAAAATATGTTCTATTATCAATGAATACATATAATAAATAATCAGCAAAATCATATTTGATAGAATAAGAATTAAATAATATTAAATAGAATTTGATAGAACATATTGAAAATATAGGGTTATTACAAGTGTTATAAGGCATAATGAATGGGGGAGGTTTATTAGTGAGCTATCCAAATAAATATTTTATTTCAATCCCACAGATATTGCCCAATCATGTTACCTTGTTACAAAGAACACATTAAATCTATCATTTTCTCAACATATCTCACACTAAATATCCCACACATATTTATAATTTAATGTACACAATAATTAACATATAATAATTCACCCACCTACACTATTCTATATACAATAATCATACTTATGGTGATGTGTGTGTGTACAAAAATACACTATAACAAAATTTGAATAAAAAATAAGGTTATGTCTAATAAAAACTTTTGCTGACTAAATTGATAATGATTTATGTATTTTCACTTATAAAATAAGGTTTAATCTCTTTACATTCTTCTATACTCACATCATATATATTAGTATATAAATTTATAAGATATTTTCATATTAGTATATGAATTTATTTGATATGCATCAATAACACTAAATTTGATACCCTGTTGAACTACACCATGTTTCCTTCATCTTTCCTATTCCATCTGAGAGAAACATCCTATTGAGAGTTGAATAATTATCATCCCAATAATACAAAATAATATATTATCTTATCCAAATCAGAATATTTTTTTAATGGAATTATCTATTTTTTATCCACATGATTCTATAATATAACAAGTGTAATCAAAATAACATTGTCTACATAATCAACCACTCTCCAAAAATCAATGGATAATTCACGAATTATTTTTTAATTTTCTACCTAACCTTCATTACTCTCAAACTAATATTTAGCTATGTTTTTACAACTTCTCTACATCATAACTAATAGACTTTAAAAATCTTTTTTATTTGGAATCCCATTAGTAAATTGTGTGTATTTATTCACACTCAATCCATGATCTGAGATCATTCCATGTGTTTCCTAAATTTTAATATGGTCAATATAAAATATTATCATATCTCTAAATACATAAAACATATATCATACAATCAAAATTAAAATGAATCATAAAATTATATAGATGTTAATTTATTCATAAAATGGTGTTTAAAATTATAGCATGGTGGGATTCTTATCGATATCCTTAAAAAATCATATGTTAAATTAATAATTAAGAAAATCATGTCATTGATCCTTCAGAATATTTTTGTTGACCTCACATGTTTTGATAATCCCAATTATGCTTTCATATACTTTGATAATCTCAATATAATGTTTTTCTATATTTTTATTCTTTCAATCTATGACCAAGATGATAATAATATTAAAACAACCCCTGATGATATGTTAATCCATGTATATCTATGTTTATATGAGTTATGAAGTTCTTTTAACCCATTTGGATATGTTTTGCATAAAACAGACAAGTATTAAGTCACTGGTCTGCTAATAACTACTGATATAGAGCTATCGGTACCCAGTCTACCGATAGACTTAGTCTAATGATAGATAGAGTCACCGATAAGCTAAGGCTACCGATATATACAGAGCTACCGATAGAAACCGAGCTACTGATAGAACATGTCTACAGATATGCAAAAGTCCACTGGTAAGCAAGTCTACCAACAGATTCAGTCTACCGATACAGAACACTAAGAGTTATCGATACGAGCTACTGACCGGTCAACTGATACACTAACTGGCGACTGATATGAACCGACTAACATAGTCTATCGATACAAGTATAGAGCTACTGATAGAACTAGTCTACCGAGAAACCAATAGAGTAAGTATACTGATAGAATGAGTTACTGATGCCTAGAGCTACCGATACCAACAAGCTACTGATGCATGTTCAAAGAGCTACCGATGAAAGGGAATCGTACCTAGTACCCATGCAAAAGGTAATAATTCCCATTTTCTGGAGCTGAAAGATATAAAATGGATTATAAAGACCTAGATGAATTGGATGAGAAGTAGAGAATACTGGGTGTGCAACCTACAAGCATCAAGGAACTAAGAAGGAACACGGGTGAAAAAGCAAAGGGTTGAACATCATTCAAACTTGGTGCATTCGTGAAAGGCTAAATCCATACTCCAAGAACACTGGACATACACGAAGCTACTCATTTTCAAGAAAACTAGCTGCACCTTGAGTAAAGAACTATCGAACACACTTCATGCACTCAAGCTGACAAGCTGTTCCAAGAATCAAAGAAGAAAACAACACTCTGTTTTCAGAGCAGAAACTAGAGAAGGACTCAAAAGATTCTCTGATCAACCAAACGATTCCAGAGCTACACTGCTAATCACTAAATCTTTTCTAGACTCTTTCTCACTTTCTTTAGTGATTCTATATTTACATTTTTAGTAGTGTGTGTACCCTATTTATCATACACACACATTTTCTCCTGTGCTAAGCTAGAGGATTCTCAAATCCCCATTCAAACTCTATAAATCTTTTGTTTCCCACTATGGATAGTGGTAGAGGTATTGTAAGACCTGGACAGCTGTGAGCTGTTGTTTGTTTCCCATGAAGAACTAGGGTAACGGTCTTTTTACCTGGACTGTTTGTTCACTATTTTTAACCCTGGTCCAGGGTGTGGATCAATTTATATAAATTTTTGAGAGGATTAAGTCTCGTCTTGAGACTGAACCTCTTGGTTACATATGTTATGCATTTTAATTTAAGTCATAATCATTCTATACATATGTTTCACATTCTGCTGCTATTACTTTGAAATACAAAACTATTTTAAAGATACTTTGATAGTTAAAATTATCAAGTGGTTATACTTATTGTAAACCAGTAAGTTAGTTTCAAAAGATAATTTAATCTTCAGATGAAGTCAACTGAGAGATAATAAATCATTGAGAAACTAATTTAACATTTACACTCTGTATAGATTCACTACAGTTTAACTCTGTTTTTTAATTTTGGGGATTTTAAGAGAAATATTTTTCAACAAAATTTTTAATTGGAACTCAATTCACCCCCTTTTGATAGTCCACTCTGACCAACATTTGGTATCAGAGGATTAATTTTGTTAAGGGATATTTGACACACTCTATTTTTCAGCATTGATTTTAGTTACATCTGTAATGATCATAAATTTTTGTTAGTTCTAAAGTTTATCCCTTTAAAATTTATTTTCTAGAATCTAGTTATGGACAATAGACTAGAGGGTGATGCTACTAACCAGACTCCTTTTTTCAATGGCACTAACTATGCTTAGTGGAAGCTGAAAATGAAAATTCATTTAGAAAGTATGGGTTTTGATATCCGGATGGCTATAGAGTATCAATATAAAATTCCAGAAACTGAAAGATCAACATGGAATGAACCTACACAGACTGCTTACAAAAATAATTGTAAAGATATGAATGCCTTGTACTGTGATTTAGGAGATGAAGAGTTTAATAGAATTTCTACCTGTAAAACTGATTTTGAAATATGGGATACTTTGGGTGTTTCTCATGAAGGAATAACCAATGTTATGGAAATGAGATTGATTACTTATACTATTAAATATTATTATTTTAATATGAAGATTGATGAACCTATTTCTGATATGTATCTCGGGTTTAATGAGATAGTCAATACAATTAGTTTTCTTGGAAAATCTTTTCCAGCTAAGGAACAAATTATGAGAATCTTGAGATGTCTACCAGACCGATAGAGAGGCACTTCTGTTTCAATCAGAGAGTCATGTGACATTGGAGCACATACTGTAAAAGAGATGATTGGTAAAAAAATGATGTATGAGGAAAAACACAAGGTGAATATGGAGGAAGATGACGAACCCAAAAGAAAATCTGCATCTTTCAAGTCTACTGATTCTAAGAGTAAAGACAAGTAGAAAATGAAAATACAAACTGAAAGTTCATCAAGTTAAGATTCTGATTTAGACAGTGATTCTAAAATGGCTCAAATATCCATGAGATTCAAGAAGTTCTATAGGAAGAAGAAATTATTCAGAAAATCTAACTATAAAGGAAAGTATTACAACAAGGGATATTGGAAAAAGGATTGGAAAAATCTTGACAAAGAGGATGTTATAGTCTGCTATGAGTGCAGAAGGAAAGGACACATCAAGGATGACTGTCCAAAACTGAAATTCAAAATGAAATATGATTATAAGGACAAGAACTACAAGAAAGCTATGAAATCTACTCGGAGCGCTTCAGAAGACAGCACAAGTGAATCTGAAGTTTCTGATTCTAAGAAGAATCATGCCAACATGTTTTTTATGACCAACACATATGAGGTAACTTTAGATTATCCTGTTTTAAATTCCTATTATTCTGGAGATGATGCAGAATCTGATTCTGATTCTGAATATATGTCTAAGGTTGACTTATTTGAATACTGTAATATGCTAGAAGATACATGTAATAAACATAAAGACAAATATAAGTCACTAAAGAAACAATATTCTCTCACTGCCAGTGTTAAATCATCCTTTGATATAGAAAAGGAAAACAATGATCAACTATTACAGGAAAATAATCAATTAAAATTGTCTAATGAGGAACTTAGAATGGACATAGAAAAGTTCAAAAATGGAATAGATACACTTTCACAAATGTTAGGAAAGAAATTTTCACATAAATACACTACTGGTTTGGGATACGAACCTGGACAAAGATAGTTTACTAAAACCCGATTTATTCCTAAGTCTGGAAAAAATTATGCTTATTCCAGTTATAGAAATTTATATGCTTCAACCAGTTATTCTTATGGTTATAGCTCAAATAATGTTTATCATTCAAAATATATTGATTCTGTAAATTATTTGAATCCTAAAAGACAAATATGGGTAGCTAAAGCTTTGATTGGTAACCTTTATGGACCCATGAAGATCTGGGTACCAAAATCATTTTTTGTGTAAACCTATTTTGTAGGAAACCTGTTTGAAGAGTTCTCACAAAAAGGTATGGTACTTGGACTGTTGATGTTCAAGACATATGTCTGGATATTATTCATGCTTTTAGAGGTTAACAAAGGTTGAAGGAGTCCATGTCACCTTCGGTGATAATTCTAAAGGAAAAAGCATCGGCCTAGGCCAGATTGGTAACACTGATTCAGTTCTGATTTCTAATGTTTTATTTGTTGATAGAATTAAGTATAACCTATTATGTATTTCTCAATTATGTGATGATGTATTTAAGGTGAAATTTGAAAATTATTCCTGTAATGTTTTAAATTCTAAAAATGTTTTAGTATTTTATACTGTAAGAATTAAAAAAGTTTATGCTGTTGATCTGATTTCTTTATCTAAACAAAATGTTACGTTTTTAAATGATTTTCATAGAGAATCTTGGATTTGTAATAGAAGATTAGGACACTGAAACATCTATTCACTTAGAAAGCTGACTAGGAAGAACATTGTTTGAGACCTACCGAAACATGAATTACCAAATGACAAAGTTTTTGATCCCTATCAAAAGGGAAAGCAACATAACGTTTTATTTAAATAAAATAAAGAAATATCAACTTCTCAACATCTTAAGTTATTTCACATGGAATCTTTTGGACCTTTTATAGTTTCTAGTTTAAATGGGAATCATTATGTCTATGTTTTAGTATATGACTTTTTTAGATATACTTGGGTATACTTCTTAGCTCACAAAAGTTAAGCATGTTCTTACTTTGTTAAATATTTCAAATCTGTAGAAAACCTTTGAGGAATTATGATTAAAACTATGAAAAGTGATCATGGCCGTGAGTTTGAAAATCAAGACTCTGAATCTTATTGCTCACATAATGGTTATAGTCACAACTTTTCTGCACCTAGGACACCTCAGCAGAATGGTGTAGTAGAAAGAAGGAATAGAACCCTTCATGAAATAGCTAGAACAATGCTTAATGAGTATGATCTGCCTATTTACTTTTGGGATGAAGCTGTGAATACATCATGTTATTTTATTAATAAAGTCTTAATTAGATCAGTTCTCAAGAATAACCCATATGATTTATGGAATAATAGAAACCCTAATGTTAGTTACTTTGGAGTCTTTGGCTGCAACGTTTTTATTCTTAATACAATGGATGATCTGGACAAGTTTGCTTCTAAAAGTTAGGAAGAAATTTTTCTTGGTTATTCTTTAACTGGTAATGCCTATAGAATCTTTAATAAAAGAACCAAATGTGTGGAATAATATGTTCACATCAAGTTTGATGAAACTGATCCACATGGGCCTAATACCTCTCTTGAAAATATTGAAGACGATCCGAGTGTTATGGACCTTAATGATAAATCTAAAGAACCTACAGTAAAAATATCATGTTCTGGAAATATTCTATAATCTGCTTCTCTTGAACCCAAACTTGGAGATGAACCTGAAATTTCTAGTCCTACCTTTACTAGATCAATAAGGATTCTAAAGAATCATCATTTGGATGCTGTTGTTGTTAATCTTGATAGAGGGACACAAACTACAACTTCTCTAAGAAAGCAGGTTGAAAATCATGCCTTTCTTTCATAGCTGGAACCGAAAAATATAAATGATGCAATGAATGATGAATTTTGGGTAATGGCTATGCAAGAAGAGTTAAATCAATTTGAAAGAAACAATGTCTGGGAATTAGTTAACATTCCTATGGACACTTTAACAATAGGCACAAAATGGGTTTTCAACAACAAAGTTGATGAATTCGGAAACATAGTTAGAAACAAAGCTAGACTAGTTGCATAAGGATATAGTCAAGGGGAAGGTATAGAATATGAGGAAACCTTTTCACCTGTAGCTATATTAGAAGCTATTAGGGTCTTACTTGCCTATACTGCTCATCTGAATTTCAATTTATATCAAATGGATGTTAAAAGTGATTTTATAAATGGTTTTATTGTCAAAGATGATTTTGTTGAACAACCACCAGGATTTACTAATCCTCATTTTCAAAATCATGTTTTTAAACTTTATAAATCTTTATATCGTTTAAAACAAGCTCCAAGAGCTTGTTATGACAGACTTAGGAATTTCTTTATTTCAAAAAATTTTACTAAAGGGATTGCTGATCCAACTCGTTTTATTAAAATAATTTTTTAAGATGTTTTAATAGTTTAAATCTATGTTGATGATATTATTTTTGGATCTTCCAAACATTCCTTATGTACTGCTTTTTAAAAGAGTATGCAAAATGAATTTGAAATGAGCTTAATGGGAGAACATAAATATTTTCATGGATTTCATGTTTTTCCAAATGAAAATGGTATTATTTTGAATCAAAGTAAATATACAAAGGATCTTTTAAAACATTTTGGTTTGGATAGTATTAAGGAAAGTGATACTCCTATGAGTACTGTTTGTAAATTGGATGTAGATGAGACTGGGAAACTAGTGGATCAAACCAATTACAAAGGTATGATTGGAAGCTTACTCTAACTTACTTCTAGTTGACCAGAAATTATGTTTAGTGTGTGTATGTGTACAAGATTTTAAACTAATACAAAAGAATCTCATTTAATTGCTTTTAAAATAATTTTTAAATATCTTAAACATACTGTAAACATAGGTTTGTTTTAACCAAAAGGACAACCCTTTGAGTTAATGAGTTATTCAGATGCTGATTTTTCTGGTTGCAAGTGGGATAGAAAAAGCACTTCAGGAACATGTCATCTATTGGGAAAATTCTAAGTATCTTGGTGTAGTAAAAAGCAGAATTTTGTAGCATTGTCCACTGCCGTAGCAGAGTACATAGCTGCTGGTAGTTGATGTGCACAAATTCTGTGGACGAAACACACTCTTTTGGACTATGGATATGACTTTAAGAACGTTTCAATCAATTGTGACATCACTAGTGAAATAAACATCTCGAAGAACCCTATGTCTCACTCTAGGACCAAACACATTGATGTAAGGCACCATTTCTTGAGAGATCATTATCAAAAGGGTGATATTACTCTTGAGTTTATAGGTAATGTAAATCAATTAGCTTATATTTTCAAGAAACATTTGAGTTTGGAGAGGTTAAGTTACATTAGACATGAGTTAGGTATGTTTAACCTCAATCAGTTGCTATTCTCAACGATGTGAAATCCTCACCGATGTGAAATCCTCACCGATGTGAAATCTTCACCGATGTGAAATCCTCACCGATGTTAAATGCTCACCGATGTGAAATCCTCATCGATATGAAATCCTCATTGATGTGAAATTCTCACCGACGTAACCTAAATGATAGGAATTCTCACTGATAGACCCTACTGATGAGTGCACTATTTAAAACATTTGTCTGCTGCTAGAATCTGAATCATTTTTGTGTTATTTCATTTCATTTATTTATTTTATGATTTCTAAATGATAAAACTAAAGTCCGAGCTACTTATAAAACCACTGAGCCTCAAACATATACCCTCAAACCTTAGCTCCAAAATCCTTAGAGAACCCTAAATCCCTCGAATATAAGATGGAAAAACAAAACTCCCTTCTGTTAGAGATGTTGTCGATGAGCCTATAGCAACGAAGCAGAGGTTAGAGGACGAATCAAGTGGTAGTGTTGCTTGAACTTTGTCAGGAAGATGACCAGTGAATCCTCATCTGCAGAATAGAGTCATCGTGATTGAAAAGGAGTTGTGCGTAGAATGGTTGCTACCTAGCATGTCCTTAGTGCTCGTAGTGTTTGAAGATCAAAAATGGGAGGATTGTTTTTCGAACAACAATGGTCTCAACATTACATAGTTAGGGAAAAAATTTTATGAGTTTGTAACCTTTGAGAAATCAGAGAATGATAATCGAGTAACCTCTTTTGTGAATGGAAAGGAGATCTCGTTTTCATCTGTTGAATGGGCTGAGTGCTTAAATGTTCTATATGAAGGTGTATCTGGATATGTCATGAGATCCATGCCACCTACTAGTGATATTTTCAACTATGAGCCTACTTTGGAAGAGCTGACTGGTGATGGAAGTCAAAGACAAGTAGTTGCTGTAGAAATGGATGGAGAGAACAGATTGTTATTCAAATTTGTTCAAAATGTCTTGATACTGGGTAGAGGAGACTTTGCCAATTTGAGATATCAGGATATCTATCTCGTACACCTCTTAATACATTGTGTAAATGATAATTTGTGCATATTTCTAATGATCCAAATGGATTATATGAGAAGACCAAAATCAAAGACAAATGCACTATTCTTTGCTAAGTTGATATCTGTGATGATCAAAGT
This sequence comes from Viscum album, assembly GCA_963277665.1. NCBI lineage: Eukaryota > Viridiplantae > Streptophyta > Magnoliopsida > Santalales > Viscaceae > Viscum > Viscum album. The sequence continues at coordinate 1,102,039,470 of OY728155.1, read as the reverse complement.
AAAAGGGGTTGCTGAGTCTCAAGATGAGACAGTAGTAGTCAAGAATAACTTTTGTATTACATCCACAATCTGCAAATACATGAGGACAAATTGGAACCCTTAGAGAGTAGAATGGGTCAATGATGACCAGAAGGTGTATGACACATTTAATCCTATGAATCATTCTTCAAGACCTAATGATGTGATGGATCCAGGTATGGGACCTGATGAAGAGGAGCCAGAATACATGGATTATTTAGAAGAGGAAGTTTCCTCTGGTGATGAAGGAGGAGGCCCTGACTTACCTCTTAGCCCAACTCCTGAGGATCAAGATCAATAGAAATCAGATAAGGAAGAAGCTATTGTAGAGGATGTTGAAGTGGCTACTGTAGAAAATGAATATGATGTTCATGAAAGTGAAGCATCTCTGCCAGCTGATTTGAGCCTGAGTCCTGTGATTGGACAATCTTTAGTCCCTACAGAGGAATCAGTAGGAGATGTGGAAGAAGTTGTACTTAATTCAGAGGACCCTCCAGCTATTGTAGAGAAAGAATTGATAGTTGAATATTCTCTTGAAAAATAAAGGCCGACTGAGGATGTTGCTGAAAATGCTGTTTTTTTACATGAGGGTGCACTAGTTGAGGGGGAGAATCAAACCAATCTGGGAAGTGTTACAGTGGATGTTAATATTGAGGACTAGGCAGAAGACCCATGTTTTGTTGTTTGTGGTATAGACTACCCTGATTCTGACAATTAAGCATCTCACAATAGACCAAATATTGTTTATGATATTGAATCTGAGTTATTTCCTGATGATGTGGTCAGAATGCATGACCTGGGTACTTTAAAGAAAAATCTTAAGGAAATTTTTTTGGAAGAGGTAATGAAGATGGATGTCTCTCTGGTCTCTTCAGTTCAATCGATCATGACTGACTCAGTGGTCAGTATAACATCTAAAAGAGTACCCACTGCAGTTGCACCAGTTGATATGATCACCATGGCTGCTCTAGAATCCTTGAAGGATGAGATGAAAGAATCTTTTAATGCATCAGTTTCTGAGATGAACCCTTGTTTTGATGAAGATATGAGAATGTTGGAAATGAAATTTTAACTCTCTCTAGGTTGTAATTTGTCAACCTTCATGGTAGAAATAGTGGAAGAAGTTAAAGACTCCCAGGCTTATGTTTTTAGACTTGAAGCAGATTTGGAAGCTCTAAAGGAATCTGTTGTTTCTTTAGACTCTTACATGAGATCAAAATTCCAAGAAGATAAGGACTTAGCTTATTTCAAGAGTGTTGTAAGGCAGAAGGTTTCAGTGTTTAAAGGTTTCAAAATGACCATGAAAGACCATATTAAAACCAAGGGTTCTAAAGTTCAAAACCATATCAGTGGGTTGACCAAGAAATTGGAGGAAACAGTAGCCTTATCTGTTGGTTCTATTGCATATAAACCCTCAGTAGATTTGAATCAATTTTCAGCTGTGATGAAGGAGGAGCTTGGTCAAGCTTCAACCAGTGGCTCTGTGGACTCATCAGAACTGAGAAAAGTTGTGCTTGGTACTCGAGATTCTACTATAGAGATAATGAAGATAGTACAAGACTATATGAGAGAAGCATCTGCCTCTCAGAAGAAGTGAATGATAAGGTGGACTCCTATTTCCCAATGATTTTCACCAAGAATGAACTCAATAATCACTTCAATCTTATGTTGGAAAATATGAAGCTGCCTCCTGTCAATCAAGCTTTCAGAGAACAATTTAGCAAGCTAAGGTAATTGACTCCAGCATTAGACAAGATTATGGAGAACAAGGATGACTTCATATCACTTATGGAGAGGGGAGGAGGAATAATTATGGATTTTATAAATTTGTTTCTGCCTTTTCTTCATGTTGATTATAGCCTAGTGATAGTCCCTCCTACCTTACCAGCCTCTGTCTCTCCTGCTTCTCCAGTTCAGATGACTCCTGCCAATGCAATTCGAAGCCTCACTCCTATTATCACTCAAAGGACTACTCAATACAGGCCAGGAATAGTGTCAGTTGCTCAGACTCATGTTTTCATTTTGGGAATTCCTAAGCCTTCACGTGCTCACACTTCACCTGAATCCTCTTCTGCTCCCAAAGGCAAATCTCACATTGTGGATGTGGATTGAACATGTGTCTAGACTGTTTGATAGAAATCCATTTCATTTTTTTATTTCTTTGTACCTTATTTGGCACATCAAATGCATCTAATTTTTCTCTCTTATATATGGTTTCCCATGTTTTGATTATCACAAATGGGGAGAAATATTTTACCCATCCTTTACAATGGGGGATAAGTATTAAAGGAAGAATAAATAATCGGGAGAAAGTATCATAGGGTGAGAAATTTTTTTATCTAAGGAAGAGCTATCATTCTTTGCCCCTATGATACTGTAGAGATCCAAAGCTTTACTTACATGGACATTACATTACTTTTATTGAATACTTAATACATAATAAGGACCAACACTCAAGGACCATAATAGTTTAGTGTCTTTGGAAACATGGAATATAAACTTCTAATCGTGTTGAAAGATTTTCAGCAACTCCCATAACGATCTTCCCCTTTTTTTCCTTAACTAAAACCATTATTTATTTCTTGGGGAAGATAAAACATAAAAAGGGTGAGCTAAAATGCTCAATAAGGGGAAACATAGAGAACATAAAACAATCCATAAACATTTGAAAGCAAAAAACTTGAACATGAAATTTAAACATCAAAATCTTGAGCAAAGACATAAATCGTGGAAGTGCGTAAGGCATATATCATAATGGAACATCAACCATGATGAAATATAATTGGAATAAAACATGTAATTGTGGAAACCATTCATCACATGTTATGATTTCCATAGTAGCCGAGGCACTGCTGCCAAGACCATCTTAGTGGACAAAGTCCCTTTCTGAATTGAGTTCACTCCTCGTTTCAGTCCTATAACACTGAACCAGTTTAACTTACCATTCTAGCCATGTCTATCTCATGAGATATAAATCATTACCCAATTCATTGGAGGGAGATATGTGGCCCACCCATCTCAAAATTAAATCATTCTTACATGTGCCACAAAATAAACATACATCATTCATAATAACCCAACGAATAAAATGGGTTTCATAAACATCATCCCATCATCACATATTCCATATAAAAGAAATGGATATCATTTCATCATAAGAAAATTGAAACCATTTAAATCAGAGAGATGTTATACTTGAAACATACACATATGAAATAATGTCATCTTAGATGGAAAATGGTTTTTATAAAACACTTGAAATGATTTCTTGAGGAAAATATCCTTTCTTATTCAAAATCATTATCTTTTCTCAAAATGCCATGCAATTTTAAAATAAAAGTATTTTGTTGAAAATATTCATAAAATCTTGTAGAGTATGCTTCATGAAAATGAGGCATTATGAAACTGTAAAAAAAATACGTTCACGTCGTATAAGTTAAAAATAACATTCTTCTCATACTTTTGTCGGAAAAGTAAAAAAGTACCTCGTATGGAAAAAAAAGATTATTTACATAAAATGTAGTAAAAGTAAAAAATGGTTAAAAATACTTTCAACACACATGAAAACACATTTATAAAACATGGGCATGGATGATAGTAATAACCTCGATAAATACTTGCGTGTAAGCAATCTCGGATAGAAAACAATTGAGATTGCAACATTATCCCTTACCTTAGGTCCGATATGCTTCGTTTGGATCCAAACCTCCTGTATAATGATTTAAATAATGTCATTGACCAATTAAATAATCATATTCATTGTTATGATATCATATATGTTTCACTTATAACTTTATATTACCTGTTCTTTTGTAAATTCCATGATAAAGCAGCGTTTTGGGTAAAATCATTTCATTTATCGTATGTGTTTCGACTTGTCGTTCTTGATATTATTACTTATATCCTGATTTAAATAATTTCAGAATTTAAAATATGATTTATATATAATATATATTCCTCAAATACATATATATTATAGATCGATAAAAGGAATGAAATACACCGTTCATGGAGACGGTAGGTCGTACGTACCCATGAACGCTGTTTTCGTTTCCTTATTGAATTGAGTGAAACTAAATAGATGACATAAATATATATACATAAATACAATATCGTTATTATGTCATATATATCATTATTACTAATTATATATACTTTATAATCATTTAGGAATGGTTAATCATTGAGAATGAATCTCATCGCGTCGTGGAGACGACAGTCCGTACGTAAGCACGAGCGATGATATCGTTCCCATGATTATTGAATTGAATTGGAGTGGATGATACAATATATCAGAATCAGTATGATGTTATAATAACTATGTATAGTTATTCTTTACACCATTATACTCATCCATGTAAGGTGGTGTTGGAAAAATAGATAACACCACGGCGTGGAGACGGTATTCCGTATGTACGCACGCGCGGTGATTTCATTTTCCGTAGGATGGATAGAAGGGGAAATGGGGTTGTTTAATATTTATAATGACATATTAGTATATTAGAAATACTGATGTTATTACTTTATAATTAATCAACTAATGTAGAAGAAGTTGAATAAGAAATAATCTTGAAATAATCGGCAGAAGAGATGACCTCTTCTTCGATGCACCTCCTTTAAACCTCTTCTTAGGGCACTAGGGTTGGTATTTTGAGAAGACCAGTACCTCTACAAGGTTTCTAAAAAAGTGGGGAAGTGAAATGGGCAGATTTTGGCCGAGATTCAAGGCTCATAGTGGTGTACGGAGGAGAGTGAGGAGTTGCCCTTTTATTAGGGAGGATAGGGGCACCATAGGAAATCTTAAAAATATTAATTTATAATAAATTCAAAACCCACATAAAAACCTAAAAAAATGACTCAATTCAAATATTAGACGAGATAGGGTTGTAATATCATCATCCAATTAAATTTATACATGTTTTGGTCTTATTTTAATCCTTATCGTTTTGATTTATCTTTATTTAATTTATTTATGTTTATTTGTGGTAATAAAATAATAAATTTTAAATGGTTATAAATAATTACTTATGTGTTGTTAATTTTCCATAATTGGATACTCTATTCCATTTTCGACTATATTAATTTCAATTTATAATTTTTAAATATGTTTTCGATTTTTAAGCAATTTAATAATATGTTATTTTTATAAAATAAAAATAGTGTCAATTCTGGAACTATTCATTTATTTGAATTTAAATAAAATATACATAGAGGATATACTCGATATAAAATATTTAATAGTTTCCTAACATGTCATATTTGTCTAGAAAATTCTTGGAGCACATTAAACAGTTCATGTAATATTTATTTTAATATTTGTATACCCATTTATTTGGTTTATCTCTTAATAAAATAATTAGTACAACATTTTTGTATAATTGTTTAATATACATATTTTCTGCATAAAAATTAAAAATAATATCCTTTGATGAAGATAAATATCAGAGATTTTTTAACAATAATTTAACTCGAATTTATCATCTTAAAATAACAACATGTAAATTGTTATCTTTACTACATTATGAAGGTGACAACTTTGGAATCATTTAAAATAAAATATTATAAGTGTCATAATCAGCTTAATAAGGATCAGAATGGTCAAAAATTAGGCCAGTGGATGATTAGGGTTTATATATACACTAATAATAAGTTCTGTGCAGATTTTTGGGCCTTTTGATATGTATTACTATTTCAATAAAAACTATATTATTGATTTTTCACTAAATAAATAATTTCTGCATCATTAATGTATAAGATAATAAGGTAATTAAATAACTCTTAAAAATTACAGATAAATTACCATGATAATTTAAAAAAAATTATCTTTCGAATGAGTATTCATAACCTAATTTATATTATGTATAAATTTATATTAAAAATAATTAAATTATTCAAGTTGAGTAAGACATATTTCACTTTCCATTAAATAAAGTAAACTAAACGTCTTAATCACCTACAAGTGGGTTCCAATGGATTCCATTAAGACCCAAATATGCTTTAGGACAAAATATAATCATCCAACTAAATTAAGACAACTGGTAGAATAATTTTATAATACTATATTTACCCTTAATTACCTGATTTATCTTTTACTATGGTAAATAAAATTTACCGTAGTCACTCTTTCATAATGCCCAAAAATAAAAAGTAGCTTATTAACACAATTTTGACCCACTGATTCCAAATATGGAATCAATGTTCCTAAATTCAATATGCAAAAGTTTCAGAAATTAATTTAAAATTAATCTCGTTGTTTAGAAAACGTGTTTTACAAGTTATAACATTGCAAAAGATTCATATGTTTCTACCTATGAATTCAATGTAAAATTAATGTTAATGACATAAATTATATTAAATGGTAAAAATATATTCTATTTATACTTTAAAACCATTCAATATGATAATTTAACAATATAAATTATTGCGATGAAAAAAGTTTTTTTTAATTAAAATATATCGTGTTTTTACTATTCATCAAAATATGAAAGTTACCAGAATAATATGAAAAATTTATCCAAAGTAAATTTTTAATTCATGATTCCAAATAAGATTTTTATTTTGTCAAATTTAACTTATAAACTTGTCATAAACTAGATTTAATGTGGGTACGCCATCAAAAGGCGGAAAAACTGCATTTCTTTGAAAAATACTTATTCTACCCGAAAAATTTATTTTGTTCTCTTAACATGTCCTAGAAAATTTTTAAGATGAATAATAATGTTATAAAATTCAAAATGAAGTTAATACTATTCATAAAGTCTAGTCAATAATAATATAATTACAGTATATTATTGTTTAGTGAAACTCCGTATTGCGTACAACACACACTATCAAGGAAGGTCGCGATTGCGTGTAATGCAAGCCAAGTCAGGGTTGCGTGTAGTGAGAGACTCATTTTTTGTTTTGTATAACATAATCCAACCATATTTCATTTATACATTGAATATATATATATATATATATATACACTCAATGTTGCGAACATGAAATTGTGTGTAACAAGATCCACGAATAGGGTTGCGTATACTGCAAGCTAATACAGTGTTGCGTATAGTACAAGATAATGTTGGTGTAGTGTACAATAAAAAGAAATAAAAAGAATATATCTCATAAAATCTCAGGGTGTTACATTCTACCCCCCTTAAAATGAATTTCGCCCTCAAAATTTGTTGGTGTTATAAATCTTTTACTATTCATAGAAACACACATCGTAAAAAGGAATACTAAAACTTAACTTTAAAAGGAATATTAGAAACGTAACGGTCACCCAAGGTAACTCAACATTGGGTTTATACATAGGAGAGTATAGGTGAAAATATGGATATGGGGGAAAAATCTAACGATATTGTTCTGATGGAGAGTGGTAGAGAACATGGCTATGAAAAATACAACAATCACAAAGCCATAAATTTGTGATGATCTAAGCTACCATCTGATTCATCGGATATGAGGGAACTAGGACATCATTTTTGGTTTTCAAGATCATTTCCCTAAAGTTGTAAATTTTGAATTAGAAGAAATACTTTCTTGATTTTGGTACAATCTCACTGTTGTTCATGCTTTGAAAAATTTCCACTTCATCATTTAAAGAAATGAAGTCGAACTTTTTATTCGTGAAGTGCTAACAGATCATGTGATAGAATTATGGGTCATTCCATCTGTTTCAAACAAAATGATAGAAAATGTTATCAAATATACATCAGTCCATCTATGGTGTGGTTAATCATATATGATTCCAAAAATGAACTTATACTTCATATATCATACCACTTAATAAAATAAAACTAGTTTCTACTAACAAGGGACTTCCTGTAGGCTAGTGGTAGGTGATAAAGGCCATTCACACTTCGGTTGTGGGTTCGATTCCCATAGCCTTTTCCGACGCGATGGGTTGTCGCCCGTCCGATAGGTTGTCCTTTTTATAAAACTACATTAATATAACATCCCATCAATAATATCGAAAGAAGTTCTATCCTTAAACAATACTAACTTATGTCCAACATAATCCATTCCAATCTTTAGGCTTATCTAAAATACTTCAGACCAAGCTTATAGTATAAAGAAAATGATTAAATGAAATGTCACATAACAATCATGTGAATGCCATCATTTATCCCCCATATATCATAAGATATATCTTGTTCGTCAAATTACAAACATGTGAATACCTTAATCATGTATTCTCTTGAAGAATGAATACCCATTGAACCATAGTGAAAAGATGAATGCAGTTAAAAGTTAACACATTCCACATACCAAAATCCTCAAAATTCTATATACTCAAACCATGATATCACTTAGTCCTTATATAAATCATGATCTCATGAACAATATCAAACATTTCATTTTTCCGTTATCCCTTCATTATGCGCATATCATCTACTTTACAAAATATTTGAATCACCTTTCATGGTTACCGGTACCATAAAATTATTGAAATCAACTATAAACTAATACAAAAATATTCTAATACATCATAGAAGTAACTCTACAACATTATTCTTGAATACCAAAACATAAACACTTCAATCCATCCTCTTAAATGATTTTCCTAGAATAAGTCCTTCCTTGACTTAGAAGTAAGTTTTTTGGTCAGGGCATTGAGTTGGGTAATGCAAATGTTCTCCACAAATAATACATTGAACTCCATAACAGTCTATCACTCTATGACCCTTTTCTCCACACAAATAACATCTGTCCCTCCATTTGAGGTATTACTCAAGGTTCTTATTCCCTTCTTTAGAAATATCAATATTCCTTTCTTTATGCTCCTCATCATGCGAACATGCATTAAAGTCTATCTTCCTCTTATTTGATGAATTAGGCATACCACTAAATTTCACCTTGTTTTTCATATATCGCGGTGACTGATTCTGAATATCACAATATCTTTCTCTCTAGCCATTACACAATTTTGTCTCTCATAGTCACCAATTTGTCAATTGGATTCAATGTTAACTGAATTCCTTCTGGTTCCCTCCATTGACTAAAACACAAAAAGAATTCTGTGAGAGGAAAAAATCATACAAGGAAAATAACATAATCAATGGGGAGTAGCTTCCACATCTAACATCTTAGGTTTAATTATAATATCATTACTATAATTCTAGGACTATAACATATACTTATACTTAACCTTACGGACATCGCTAGAAATACCTTAGAAATATCTCTAGGGATCTCACTAAAGTTATCACATCCTAGTTTTTAAAGGCTGACTAAACCTTTCTTCTAATACCAACAATAGAGACCCAAAGCTTGACGTACATGGACATAACATTACTTTTACGGAATACTTAACACATAATAAGAACCAGCACTCAAGTACCATAATAGTTTAGTGTCTTTGAAAACATGGAATATAAACTTCTAATCATGTTGAAAGATCTTCAATAACTCCCATCACGATCTTCCCCTTTTTGGTTTCCTTACCTAAAACCTTTATTTATTTCCTGGGGAAAATAAAACATAAAAAGGGTGAGCTCAAATGCACAGTAAGGGGAAACATAGAGAACATAAAACAATCCATAAAAATTTGAAAGCAAAAACTTGAACATGAAATTTAATCAAAATATTGTGCAAATACATAAATCGTGGAAGTACGTAATGCATATATCATAATGGAACATCAACCATTATAAAATAAAATGGGAATAAAACATGTAATTGTGGAAACCATTCAGCACATGTTATGATTTCCATAATAGCCAAGTCATTGCTGCCAAGACCTTCATAGTGGACAAAGTCCCTTTCTGAATCGAGTTCACTCCTCGTTTCAGTCTTGTAACATTGTACCAGATTAACATATCGTTCCAGCCGTGTTAATCTCATGATATATAAATCTTTACCCACTGCATTGGAGGGAGATATAGGTCCCACACATCTCACAATGAAATCATTTGTACTTGTTCCACAAAATAAACATATATCATTCATAATATTCCAACGAATAAAATGGGTTTCATAAACATCATCCCATCATCACATATTCCATATAAAAGAAATGGATATAATTTCATCATAAGAAAAGTGAAACCATTTAAATCATAGAGACATTATACTTGAAACACACACATATGAAATAATGTCATCTTAGATGGAAAATGGTTTTGATAAAACACTTGAAATGAATTCTTGAGGAAAATATCCTTTCTTATTCAAAATCATTTTCTTTTCACAAAATTCCATGCACTTTTAAAATTAAATTATTTTGTTGAAAATAGTCATAAAATCATGTAGAGTAAGCTTAATGAAAATGAGGCGTTATAAAACAATAAAAAAATATGTTCATGTCGTATAAGTTAAAAATAACATTCTTCTCATACTTTTGTCAGAAAAGTCAAAAAGTACCTCGTATGGTAAAAAAAAGATTCTTCACATACCATGTGGTAAAATTTAAGAATGGGTAAAAAAGATTTTAACATTCATGAAAACATTTTTATAAAACATGGACATGGATGATAGAAATAATCCCAGTAAATACTTACGTATAAGCAATCTCGGAGAGAAAACAATTGAGTTTGCAACATTATCCCTTAACATAGGTCCGATATGATTCATATGGATCCCAAACTCCTGTATAATTATTTCAATTTTGCCATTGACTTATTAAATTATCATATTCATTGTTATTATATCATATATGTTTCACTTATGACTTTATATTACCCGTTCTTTTGTAAATTCCATGTTAAAGTAGCGTTTTGGGTAAAATCATTTCATTTATCGTATGTGTTTTGAGTTGTCGTTATTGATATTATTACTTATATCCTGATTTAAATAATTCTAGAATGTAAAACATGATTTATATATAATATATATTAATCATATACATATATATTATAGATCGATAAAAGGAATGAAATACACCGTTCATGGAGACAGTAGGTTGTATGTACGCATGAACGCTGTTTTCGTTTCCTTATTGAATTGAATGAAACTAAATAGATGACATAAATATATAAATATAAATAAAACCAGTATCATTATTATGTCTTATAATTCATGATTACTTATTATATATACTTTATAATCATTCATGAATGGTTAATCATTGAGAATGAATCTCATCGCGTCGTGGAGACGATAGTCCGTACGTACGCACGAGCGATGATATCGTTCCCATAATTATTGAATTGAATTGATGTGGATGATACAATATATCAGAATCAGTATGATGTTATAATAACTGTGTATAGTTATTCTTTACACCATTATACCCATCCATGTAAGGTGGTGTTGAAAGAACAGATTACGCCACGGCATGGAGACGGTATTCCGTACGTACGCACGCGCGGTGATTTCATTTTTCGTAGGATGGATAGAAGGTGAAATGGGGTTGTTTCATATTTATAATAACATATCATTATATTAGTGATACTGATGTTATTACTTTGTAATGAAACAACTAAAGAAGATTAAGTTGAAGAAGAAATTTTCGTGAAATAATCGGTAGAAGTGATTACCTCTTCTTCGACGCACCTCCTTTAAACTTCTTCATAGGGCACTAGGGTTTGTATTTTGAGAATATTGGTACATATATAAGGTTTCTAGGAAAGTGGGGAAGTGAAATGGGTAGAGGTTATCCGAGATTCAAGTCTCAAAGTGGTGTAAGGCGGAGAGGGAGGGGTGCCCTTTTATAAGAGAAGAGAGGGGCACCATTGGAAATCTTAAACATATTAATTTATAATAAATTCAAACCCCACATAAAAACCTCCAAAAATGACTCAATTAGAATATTAGATGAGATAGGGTTGTAATATCATCAAAAAATTAAATTTAGACATGTTTTGACCTTATTTTAATCCTGATCACTTTGATTTATCCTTATTTAATCTATTTACGTTTATTTGTGGTAATAAAATTATAAATTATAAATGGTTATAAATAATCACTTATGTGTTGTTAATTTTTCATAATTGGATATTTTATGCCATTTTTGACTATATAAATTTCAATTTATAATTTTTAAATATTTTTGTTATTTTTAAACAATTTAATAATATGTTATTTTTATAAAATAACAATAGTGTCAAATTTGACACTATTCATTTATTTGAATTTAAATAAAATATAAAAACAGGATGTATTCGAACTAAAATATTTAATAGACTCCTAACATGTCACATTTGTCTTGAAAATTCGTGGATCACATTAAACTGTTCATATATTATTTATTTTAATATTTTTAAAACCATTAATTTGGTATATCTTTTAATAAAATAATTAGTAAAACATTTTTTTATAATTATTTATTATACTTATTTGTTGTATGAAAATTAAATATAAAATCCTTTGATGAAGATAAATATCAAATATTTTATAATAATAATTTTACATGAATTTATCATCTTAAAATAACAACATGTAAATTGTTATCTTTACTAAATTATGAAAGTGTCAACTTTGGAATCATTTAAAATAAAATATTATAAGGGTCATAATCGCCTTAATAAGGATCCAAATGGTAAAAAATTCGGCCAGTGGATGATTAGGGTTTATATATACACTAATAATATTTTTTTTCAGATTTTTGGGCCTTTTTATATGTATTACTATTTCAATAAAAACTATATTATTGATTATTCACTAAATGAATAATTTCTGCATCATTAATGTATAAGATAATAAGGTAATTAAATAACTATTAAAAATTACAAATAAATTACCATGATAAATCAAAACATATTATCTTTCAAATGATTATTTATAACTAAATTTATATTCTGTATAAATTTATATTAAAAATACTTTAATTATTAAAGTTGAGTGAGACATATTTCACTTTCCTTTAAATAAAATGATCTAAAGGTCTTAATCACCTCCAAGTGGGTTCCAATGGACTACATTTCGACCCATGTATTCCTTATGACAAAATATTAGCATTCAATTATATTAATACAAGTTTTAGGGTAATTTTATAATTTTATATTTACCCTTAATTACCCGATTTTTCTTTTACAATGGTAAATAAAATTTACCGTAGTTACTTTTCATAATGCCCAAAAATAAAAAGTATCTTATTAACACAATTTCGACACACTAATTCCAAATATGGAATCCATTTTTCTAAATTAAATACATAAAAGTTTCATAAATTAATTTAAAATTATTCCCATTGTTAAGAAAACGTGTTTTAAAAGTTATAACATTGCAAAAGATTGAAATGTTTTTACCTATGAATTCAATCAAAAATTAATGTTAATGGAATAAGTTATATTAAGTGGTAAAAATATATTACATTTATACTTTAAAACCATTCAATATTATAATTTAACCATATAAATTATTGTGATGAAAAAAGTTGTTTTTAATTAAAATATACCGTGTTTTTACTATTCATCAAAATATGAAAGTTAATAGAATAATATGAAAATTTTATCCAAAGTAAATTTTTATTCCTTGATTCCAAATAAGAATTTTATTTTGTGTAATTGATCTTATAAAAATGTCAAAAACTATATTTAATGTGGGTGCACCATCAAAAGGCGGAAAAACTGCATTTTTTTAAAAATACTTATTTTACCCGAAAAATTTATTTTGTTCTCTTAACATGTTCTAGAAAATGTGAAAGATGAATAATAATGTTATAAAATTCAAAATTTAGTTAATATTATTCATAACTACTAGTCAATATTAATATAATATCAATATATCATTGTTTAGTGAAACCCGATATTACGTACAACACACGCTATCAAGGAAGGTCACGATTGCATGTAATGCAAGACAAGTCAGGGTTACATGTAGTGTGAGACTCCTTTATTGTTTTGTATAACATAATACAACCATATTTAATTAATACATTGAATATATATATATACATATATTTATACACTCAATGTTGCGAACTTGAAATTGTGTGTAACAAGATCCAAGAATAGTGTTGCGTATACTGCAAGCTAATACGGTGTTGCGTATAGTACAAGCTAATATTGGTGTAGTGTACAATAAAATGAATTAAAAAGAATATATCTCATAAAATCTCAGGGTTTTACAGATAATGATACATTTAGTTCTTTAATACTATTTCATTTAACTCTCTGATGCCACTAAATTTTACTTTTGATATCGTTGCATTTAATTTTATCTCTGATACTATCCCATTTTCTTCCACCTCTGATCCATTATGTTCTATAACATACTATTTATTTGAGATAATTGTATTTAATGATATGTGATCTGATTCAAATTCTCACTATTTTAAAATGATAATATTATAAGTTGTGATTATCAAAAAACGGGAGACTGTTGACCTCACCTGTTTTGATAATCGCAATTATGCTTTCATATACTTCGATAATCTCAATCTAATTTTTTTCTATATTTTAATTCATTCAATTTGTGATCAAGAAGATAACAATATTAAAACAATCCCTAAAGATATGTTAATCCATGTCTATCTATGTTTATATGAGTTATGAAGTTATTCTAACCCATTTGGATATGTTTTGCATAAAACAGACATGTATTAAGTCACTGGTCTGCGTATAGCTAATGATATAGAGCTACATGTACTCAGTATACCGACAGACTTAGTCTACCGATAGACAGAGTCACCGATAAGCTAAGGCTACTGATATGTACAGAGCTACCACCAGAAACCGAGCTACCGATAGAACATGTCTACCGATATGCAAAAGTCCACAAGTAAGAAAGTCTACCGACAGATTCATTCTACCGATACAGAACACTAAGAGCTATCGATACGAGTTACCGACCAGCCTACTGATACACTGACTAACGACTGATATGAACCGACTGACACAGTCTATCGATACAAGTATAGAGCTATTGATAGAGCCAGTATACCGAGCTACCTATAGAGTAATTCTACCGATAGAAGGAGTTACTGATAACTAGATCTTCCGATACCAACAAGCTACCGATGAAATTTCAAAGAGCTACCGATGAAAGGGAACCGTACGTAGTACCCATGAAAAATTTAATCATTCCCATTTTCCGGAGATGAATGATATAAAAGTGAAGATAAAGACCTAGATGAACAGGATGAGAAGCAGAGAACACTGGGTGTGCCTATGACAAGCATCATGGAACTAAGAAGGAACATGGGTGAAAAAGAAAAGGGTTGAACATCATTCAAATAGGTTTCATTCGTGAAAGGCTAAATCCATACTCCAAGAACACTGGAAATACATGAAGCTAATAATTTTCAAGGAGAACACAAGCTTCACCTTGAGTAAGGAACTACCAAACACACTTCATACACTCAATCTGACAAGCTGGTCCAAGAATCAAAGAAGAAAATGACACTATGTTTCCAGAGGAGAAACCAGAGAAGGAATCAGAAGTTTTTCTGATCAACCAAATGAGTCCAGAGCTGCACTTCCAATCACTAAAGCTTTTCTAGACTCCTTCTTGCTTTCATTAGTCATTCTATCTTTAAATTTCGAGCAGTGTGTGTACCCTATTTATCTTACACACACATTGTCTCCTGTGCTAAGCTGGAGGATTCTCAAATCCTCATTCAAACTCTGTAACTCTTTTGATTCCCACTGTGGATAGTGGTAGTGGTCGAGTAAGACCTTAAAAGTTATGAGCTGTGGTTTTTTTCCCACGAAGAACTGTGGTAGAGGTCTTTGAACCTGGATTGTGTGTTCACTGTTGTTATTCCCAATCCACGGTGTGGATAAATTTATATAAATTGTTGAGAGGACTAAGTCTCGACATGAGATTGAACCTCTTGGTAACATATGTTGTGAATTTTAATTTAATTCATAATCTTGATATACATATGTTTCACATTCCTCTGCTATTACTTTGAAATACAAAACTATTTTAAAGCTACTTTGATTGTTAAAATTATCAATTTTTTATACTTTTTGTAAACCAGTAATTTAGTTATAAAGTTAATTTAATCTTCAGATTAAGTCAACTGAGACCTAATCAATCTTTGAGAAACTGATTGAACATTTACACTCTTTATATATTCACTACAGTTTAGCTTTGTTTTTAATTTGGGGGATTTTAATAGAAATATTTTTGAACATAAATTTTAATTGGAACTCAATTCACCCCCTCTTGAGTGTCCACTCCGACCAACAATTTTTATCCAAACATGTTATGGGGTGACACTTACCCTTAAAGTAAAAATCCTAATTCTATAGAAACATGAATTAATTTTTCCTTCAATTTCAGTGTGATGTAGCTTTCCATATCTCTAGATTAATATATTGTTATATTTTGTTATACAATATTATGGTGTAATAATTATAACTGTAGAATCTTTCATGGAATGAAAATTTAATTACATCCCCATTAAGAGACAATAAATTCATTTTTATTTCAATATCTATGATTTTATTGTGATATTGATTTCTCCAAAAAACAACCAAAATATTTTTTTGGGGTTTTCAATGTAGAATACTTGCCTATCATTTTTTCTTATAAAGATTTAATTTTTTATAATGAATCAATTAAGTTGTGACCTAATGAGTTTTTATGTGGGTTTTCATTCGTCACCAAAATCAATTCATACCATTCTTCAAATGCAACAATGAAGGATCATTGTACATCCAATTCCATGACAACAAAGAATACAAAATATATACCTAATATACAATCCGTACAATCCTAATTTAGCAATCATTCATAATGAAACATCAATCTCCTCAAATATTCCATTAAATTTTAATGATAGATCACTTTTTTGTTTGGGGAATTTCATATAATCCATCTTCTTCATTTCCATGAACATTCAATAACTCACTCTTTAGGTTTCCACATTATGCCCCCTTTGGATTGTGTACTAATCTCCATCAATATCACCTTCAAATATCAATTCACATTCTCCTAGTTATTGTAACATACCTCATATATAATATATATTACCTTATCAAAACAAATATTCAACCTATAATATCTAAAAAATACACCATTATTAACAATGATAGTTAATAAATATAATATACAACCACTTTGTTGAAAAAAAATCTATATTGGAACAAAAAACATAGACAAAAATCATAAATTATTTATATCTTGAGAATATAAATTAGATAAAAAAATTATTAATAATTTACTTCCCCTAAGGAATAAATTATGATTACTTGACCTTTTAAGAAAGTACAATCAAGAATTTAGATGGAAATATTATGACCTTCCCCATTTTATACCACCATTTTTTATTGAATACCACACTTTTTTCAGTGTGGATGAAATGGTGAGGAAACCTAAAATAATTTTAAACATAATCCTTTCTTATGTAATTTAAAAATATTTATCACATTTATTAGATTATATTAAAATTTATATAATATTTTGAAGCCTAATGGCCAGTATAGTCAGGGTAGGATCAAAGAAATCTTTTCTAAAGGCCGTCAAAAAAGAAAATATTGAACTTGTTCTAATACATTTGAAAATCATTTTTCATGTCTGTATATACTATCACTGACCAATGTAGTATACTATAAATTACTATTTCCCATTTTAACTTTTGTATATGTTTTTAGAGAGGTTATCAGATAAGTCATCATTCTATTTCCTAAGTTGGTATTTTAGATATTCATAGATCTGTATTTCTGTTGAGGATCAATAACATTCTACCATCAATTACACATTTATTATATTTTCATATTGGAGGAATATATTTATTTTATACAGTTTTACTTTTAATTTCTGGAGATTTATGGTTAATGTTTTTTAGATTATCTATGAAACTAAATTGAAATAATCTTAGATGATTTCATTATCTAGGTTTTTTTTGATGAGTGTTTGAGTAGGATATGTACTTTCTTATATCATTCTGTTTAAAATAGTATTGAATTAAATTAAATTAAATATCACTAATGAGTTTAGACTAACACTACTTCAGATAGATATTTTATCACAGAAAAAAAGAGATTTTAACATCATTTTTCAGCGCTGTTAATCTGAGCGATGATAAAGTGGGTCCCTATTATTGGCATTCAAAAAAGCATTGATAAAATTAAAAGATTGTAATTTTTTTAAAAACAATCCAAAAATAAGAGACCCATTTAACAACGCCTATCACCTCTTTTCAACATAACGCACCACAAACCCTTTTATTAGTGCTTGAATGTCCCCCACTAATGCTCACCCCTGCCAGACAGCCGTTAACAACACCCTCCACATCCCTTTAACAGTGCTTGCCCCACCGGCACCAACGCGCGCACCCCTACATCTCCCGTGATTCGAACTCGAAACCTCTTCTCTTCATGCTGGACACTTTACCACTTCTCCATGTTACATTGTTCCCCATTTAATGATATGCTTATATATATATATACTTATATTTATTCATATATTAAAATATATTTATATTAATATATCTATCTATTTATATAGTTAAATTAATTTATATATATATATATATTAATTTATAAATATATTAATAACTATTAAAATATATATATTTATATATATGCATGGTTATATTTTATATCTGTATATGTATTCGTATATTAATATATATTTAGTTATATATTTATTAATATATTAATATATATTTGTAATATTAGTTTGAAATACATATATACAACATAAATACACATGTATACATATTATATATATGTGTATCTCTAAGAATAATTACACATATTTATACATATTTATATATATTTTCATTATTATATATTAATATGTGTATTTATACATAATAATATATAGATAATATATATCAGTTTGCTAAAACACACACACACACTAATATATATATATATATATATACAGACGCACACACACATTATATAGGTATATAAATATTCATATTTTATATTTTAAATAAAATAGTTATTAGTTTTTATTTAATTATGGCTTATATATCAATAAATATATTTTATATGTGAATATGTATAATTAATTTTTTAAAAAATTAAATTTATAAGAGTGTATAAATAAAATATATATATATATTTTTATATATTTGAATATATGTAACATTACATTATGAAAAATGATAAAATTTCAAAAACATTATATCAATATGATGGTAATACCTATGAATAAATTTAGTCCCCACCAAAGAAGGTAAAAAAGAACCCATAAAGAAGCCTAAAAAACCATCAAATGTTAAAAAATCTGAGTACGTCGGCTAAAAACACAATTCTGAAGGCCTATAGGGCCCTTTTATCCTAAAAACCATCATCGAGGTCCCTCAGGTCATAGGGACGCAGATTTCGTCACAAGATTAGATTTGATATGTGGTATTGCTCAAATGGACTCCCGGATCAAATGTTATGAGAGTTTGATGTTTGAGTTCATTTTTCAAATTAATTTAGATCTTTTATTTATTTATGTATTTATTTTATATTAAATTTGATATTAAATGACTATTAGTTGATAAAAATAATAAAATAATTGACTAAAATTATTTTTAAAATTATTTCAAATTCTCTTTTACTAAATATATTATATATTAAGTTTTAATTTATATTTATACTTATCCACAACACATTTAAAAAATATATATTATATTTATATCTTTATCAATATATTAATATATTAATAAATTAATATATTATTATATTAATATATTAATATATTAATTTTAATTATTACTTTAAATATACCATTTATCAGTGCTAGTATAAAATATGCGGATAGGGGGTCTTTATCAGCACATTCAAAAAAGCACTGATAAAAACCTCTTTAACATTGCTAAAAAAGCACTGATAAATGTGTACATTTATGAGTTCTTTTTTAGCACTGTTAAAGGGTTGGCACTGAAAAAACTGAAAAATGTGGTAGTGTACTGAGGGTCAAATGGTGTTTCTGAAATCATCCCTAGTATATAACCCCATTATTGGTATTTACCATATGAGATTACTTATAATAATTTCAATTATGAATTTAGAGAATATGTATCATAATGATTTGATCATAGTGAACATGTCATTATATATTCCCCAGACACATTGTTACATCCAAGGAAAACTACACCACAACAGAAAAAGATATTTTTTTAAATTGATAAATTTATATATTACCTATAAACATCTTAAATTACTATGTACTTTAACCATTAATTCCATTAATATATTATAAGAAACATGGATCCAAACCATGTCTCATTGATTAGAATCTCTGAGTTCAGTAATTCCATATAAAAATTCTGGAAATGAAACGATTAGATAATTTCAATGGTGACCATATTTTCAAAAACCATTATATCTTAGAAACTGACATATACATGGGTTTTACATAAATTAAATTTCTCATTATTATAAATTATATCAAGTGAAATGTTTAATTCCATGGATTGAAGAAATTTTAAATTATTTAGAATCATCCTATACACCATCTTATTATAATGAAAATCATGCTATAAATTTTCAACAAAAAATATGTTAGAAAATTTGGGTTACCGTTATCTATAGTAATCATGTACTAATAATGTTTTATAATCTTTCATTGGAAATAATGTATTTTATTCAATAGTCAAGTTCTATCAAACAATTTTATATTGGGTCCCCATTCATCCCAAATAGTTTTTTTACATGGTTCTTGATTATAGTACATTTCTTCTAACACTTTTTGGGAAGCCCATAATATAGATAAATATTTTCCACATTTTCAATGGATGTGGAATAATTAAAAAATAATCGAAATTCTATAATAACCTTTAATTACCATATTTTTTTTAATGTTTGGGGTATTCAATTTATGGGGACATTTATTAATTCATTTGGTAAAATGTAATGTATTATAATTGTTGATTATATTCCAAAATGGGTAAAAATACATGATAGAAATACTACTGAATAAATATTAGATGTGGTAGGGTTTTTGATTAAAATTATCTTATAGGTTTGGGTTTTATTTTTCATTTAATAATTACTATGGTTATTATATCTACAAAATAAAATCTTTGAAACTTTTCAATAAATATAAGGCCTAGCATGTAGTGGTACTTTTATAATACTAGTTCACTTTCCACAAAATCATTTTTTTTTGGAAATAGTATTGATATGCCTATTGAGGTAGAGAACCTATAATATTTGGATATAAATAAATAAAATGATAACATTTTAGGTTTGTGTTCTCAAATATGTTTCCAAATAATATCAAAGAGGATAGGCTACAAGATGTGTTTCATAACTCTAAAAACTAAAAGCTTAGACCAATGATTCCTAGGAATAATAAATCCTTCACTACCACATCCACATTGGTGAGAAGGTCCTTTATAAAATTAAAGGATAATGATTCACCCTAGAAGGATTTATTCCTACTGGTTCAACCAAAATAAAATTATTAATGTCTACCATTTGGCATTTTAGATGTAAAGAATAACAAAACCCAACAAAATTTCACCCTTAATGGATAATGTCTAATTCAATTCAAATAAAAACCTATATATTCTCCATCAATGACATTGTATCAATATATATAATTATACTAATTAGGATTGAAAAATGTATTCTAGATGACTCTTTCACAAGGTCAGTGGGGGTGATTTGTAGTTTTAAAAAGTTCAGTTTATAAGAGTTTAAACTAAAAAAAATTCACAAACCAGTTTAATAAAATAGATCAGGTTCAGACTTGGACCTCATTCCATATACTATCATATCATAATCAGATTGATTTTGATATTTCAAAGTAAAATAATTTATATCATAAAGAATATGATTTGATTGTAATGATAATGGGTATGATTATATCAGAGTGAAAGAATAATAATAATGTATGACTCCGATATTGAAAAATAAATGGATAATAATAGTACATATTACGTTTCATCGTATTTGGACTCATTATAATGAACCAAATTCAAATAAGAATAGTGAAATAAAATACATGTAGAAAACAATTAAAACAAAATTAATGAAACAATAAGGACTTATAAAAATTTAAAAAAATTGAATAGATCTCTTTTAACCTTAATAGAAAGGAATCCAAAAAACATGGCTAAAGGATTCCCTTGTTTTAAACATACAAGAAAGTATTTCTTTCCTCAGTAGTGAAATACCATGATATGACGATCGTCTTTAATATGTCTGCATATCCCTTGCATCCCTTGATCTGATAGATCACCTCTATTAGTTTATCCTCACAATCGATCAATTGACATGGTGATCAAATTCTATATCTTACTATCCCCACAAGACCTCAATCATAATCATATATTGGATGAAAAAACTATTTTAAACTATTCTAAAGGAAATAACTCAAACATGTACTCCATTAAAACAAAACGACACTAAAAATTTACAAAATTCTAATAAACAAATGTTCACAAATTTGACAGTTTTCAGAGATTTTTTAATGAAAAAAATTATGAGAGAATTCAAAACCATTTATCCTATGTATCTCCTTCCAACTCATTGAATGAACAAGTATTTTTAGAAAAATCGCCAATGGCAATATTTCCATCCCAATGGACATATTTCTCTGATTTTGTCGCAACAACATAGATACCTGAAACATCAATAGCTATTTTGAAACAGACAAAAATTTTATTGATTTACACCATCACATTGTAAAAGATGATTAATTATGGTAAAAATTAGTTTTTCATATTCAAAATTTGAACTTGGTCGGTCTGATGAATTTCCTTACAAAATGAAACTTCAATAATCCATATGATTCTGAATCTGATGTTTATCAGTTCCAGAATCAATACGATTAAAAAGATATTTTCTATATTATGAGAGGAAATAAGGTCTTAAATATGAGTTGATAATGGGGAATCCTATTTATATCATATTCAAACTCATTATGATAATCTAAATTATGATAGTTAGTTTATCTTCATGAATAATTTAGAACTAATTATAACTAACGTAAAAGTATATATATTTCACAAAATAAAAATAAAAAAATTACCTAAATTGTTAGTTATAAATTTTTTATGAATGAGTTTTTTGTTTCCAAAACAAATTAATGTAGAAGTCATAAAGTTACTTATTTACCTACCTATATCGCCCTTTTTTAAATCACAATCCACAAAACATAAATAGAAAAATACACTGAAAATATAAGCCCATTTTCTTTTAATTACTTCTTATTTAGAAATGATAATAATAACAAATCTTGCCTTGAGTTTTAAAACTCATATGAATACAATGATGAATACGAATAACTCCCCAATAGGATAATAACTCCTTATAAGGATCATATTCTATTATTTAAATGAATTTTCTTCCCCGTTAATATATTTATCCCAATTTTTATTTTTTTTAAAGAATGGGAAAAGACACCTCTTTCCTTAAAAGGGTTAGAGAAACAAATATCTGAAACAAAATAATGATGTACTTTATCATATAAAAAATGAAGGAACATTCAACCAATTCATATTTGGAAGACATCTATACAATTTATAAATAAATGAAAAAGTTATTCATTGATAAATAGTTTCCCAAAATAAAAATAAAATAAAATAAGACTTCAAAAAAATTTCAATATTTATATTTTAAGGATATCCCAATGGTATTTAACTTCATGAACTCATTTCCATCATCCTTGAGATCTAGTATAATCTCTTCTAGAGACCATTTTTTTCCTGAATTCTGATCCTTTCATCAAGAAACTTTTTTTTCTTTTCTAGCATCTGGTGCCTCTCTATCAATTATTTATTCTTATTTTAAAGATAATAATGTAATCCTTATATAAATTAATCCTTGAAATCTACATGGACATGTATTTCATTTTCCAATTGATGTATTTTAATTATTGAGTCTAAATATCATCAATATTATTTAATTTATCCAAATACTTCACCTTATCCGAAATATTATTTGGATAAGTCATTGAATAATTTTTTTGGATTCATCCATGTATTTCATTAATTATTTAATGTATTCTTCATGAACCTAGATATCAGTATAAATATTATGAAACCATTTCACCACTTTGTTACAAAAATTCTTATGAGATTGACCAATATCATATAAGGACCATTGGAATAAAAATAGTTAGTCTCAAAAAAAGCTACAACAATATTTCAAATTGTTTTATTAGTTTTGAACCTTGAATCCTTATGGAAAAATATTATATTGGGTCTAAAATTATTTGATTATATCCTTATTTCCTCTCTCCTCTTTTCTTTCTCCATTTTCCAGAAAATCCATCTAACATTGTCTTTTGTTTCATAGCTTTATGAGGATTATGAGATTTTTATTTTTGATTATTTTACCTCATGACCTGATTGAATTTATTCTTCTTCTTCATTTGAAATATTTTTATAGTATGATATAAGATTTTTTTTTTCAGACCAGTACCACTAGATTTATCAATAAAAAAGTATGATTCTTCATCAAAATTGGACTAAGTTCATTTCAGAGTAACATCGCTAATGAAAATAATTCTAAACTTATTTAACATTGAAATATATTAAATATTGAAAAAATTCATTAAATCGATAAAAAACGTACTTATAATGGTTGTAAACATGATAATTTGAGACTTATTTACTTTATACATTATGTTGTTGATATTATGAAAAATAATCCCCATAAGAATAATTTTTCTCATCTTCATAAGATTATTAAGAATGAAAATATCAGTAACTTTAATGGTGTCATAGTATCATCATCATGAAATTAAGAACCCTTGTATCCAAAGGTAAAGAACCAAATTATTCAATGTCAGATTATTAACCTTATGATATTTATCATAATTATTGAACAATGAATCCTCAACCATGTTCATATTAAAATAACACTTTTATTCTTATAATTTATGAGTAGGAAAAAGAATTATCCATCTGATATAATTTCAAGCATAATAGAAGTCTACTTGTATGGAATTTTTCATCATTAGTTGTATATCAAAAAATAATAATTTTGTTTTTCATGTTCTATGGAAAACATAACAGTCTTATAAAAATAATGAACAATTTCAAGGCACACAATTAGATGATTATCATCATAGATTTCTACAAAAAGAGATTTTCAACCATGAAAATATATAATCATTTTCATAGTAGAATCATATTTATCTTAATAATAATTTTAAACTAGCCATTCTATAAAAAACCACTCGATATAATATTTTTTAAAAAGAATAATATTCTAGGAAGAGATGGGTGATTCATACATGTAAGAAAAATAGATTATCCGACTGGAAAACATTAAGGCCAACAACATTTCATCACAAAATTAATGAAAAATTCGATTTGAGATAGTTCGGGGTGCCTCCATTATAAAAATTATGGCAGCGGTGGTTCAGATTCTAGAATAACACAACAGTTGAGATTTAATCTTATTTGATTTGACAGTTGTGATTGATCTGAGTGATAAATTAAAAAAGAGAACTCTTGAGATTTTAAAAACATTATCATATTGAGATATCATAATAGTAGAAAATTTTGAAAAACAAATCAACGTTTTTATGAAATCTAAAAGAAATTGTAACAATATAAGAATAATGAATGTATGAAATTAAAATAATTAATTGATACGAATTATACCATTTGGAGTTGAAAAGACTTATCAGTATGATTGCAATGTTCTTATTTAATTTTTTAAACTATTAGATTATGATAGTTTTAAAATAATTGATATGATAGTATTAATACAAAAACATAATATATTACTTTCAATAGAAAATATAAATTAGTTTTATGTAATAGAAAATTAATTGGATAAAAAAACTAATTACAAAACATTTTCTAAATCAGTATATTTTAGAAAACTAATGTTTAGAAAATTTGTCAATTTTTCGGAATTAAATAATCATTTTATGATTTATGATTCTAAAAAATTAGTAAAGTAATATGAATATAGAAAATCCATTATGGAAATTTTTTAGGAAAACATACTTTTTTAAAAGAAAAATGATCTTGAAATTAAAAAAAACATATTTACCCCCAACGAAAAGGAGTAACTTAATATAATAATATTGGTAAAAAAAATTAGATTTGAATGATCAATTTACATTGATAACTCCTATATTCTATTTAATGTATTTAAATCTGTAATAATTTAATGGTCATGTAAAAATATTAGTATATTGTTCATGAATTCTGATAAATTATTAAATGATATCTCCTTTAAGTGTGTGATCCCTAGGAAAGTGATGCTGAATATCTATGTGTTTTACAAGGGAGTGATGTGCATGATTATTACATAGGGAAATGGAACTAGTGTAATCACATAGTATTTTAGTTTTAGTAAGAATCATTCCACATTTAGTGAGTGTGTTTGGAATCCACAACACATGATCACAACAACCTCTAGCTTCCACATATTTGGATTCAGTAGTGGAAAGTGCTACCATGTTTTTTACAAGACCAAGAAACTAAAGAATTTCCAAATAAAATAAATTTTTTTGAAAGTTATTTTTCTATCCATTCTTAAACCACTAATGTATACACCTGAATTTTCATAATTCAAAATCATTTCCACATGAATAAAAAAGTCCAAAGTCTATAGTTTCCTTTAGATAATGAAAAATTAATTTTAACAACTTTCAATGGGAATCTATTGTATTATCTTTATATCTTACACATAAGAGTACATAAAACATTAAGTATAATAAAATATAAGTTTTGTATAGTAAACATCCTATCATACCTAAAAAAGTAATTTGATTAAATGGTTTCCCAACCTTATCATGATCCAAAATATTTGAGGTACTAATTGAAGTAATAATACTTTTAATCTTTTGGTATTAAAACTCTTTAGGAAAAAATATTATATAATTATATTGAGATATATAAGTAAATTTTTTTTTTAGAAATTTGGAAAAAATGAAAAAATGTTAACTCACCCATCACACTCATTTGAAACTCAGAATTGATAAAATCAAAAAAGGAACCAATTAGATATTTTTGAGTTGATCCAAAAATAATTTCATCAACATAGATTTAGAAAATCATAATTTTTTTGATAACTTATTTTATAAAAATATTAGGATCTGCAGCTCCCTTAACAATTTTTTTTGTAAGAAAAATCCAATTAACCTATCATACCTAGATCTAGGGGATTATTTTATGATATATAAGGATTCAGTAAGTTTATAAACATATTAAGAATGTTTTATATTTTTAATGCCATGGGGGTTTTCAACATAAAATCCATCATGATCATATCCATTAGGAAATGCATAATTTAAGTCCATTAGGGAATTTTTGAAGTTAAGTAATGATTAAAAGGCTAGTAGAATTCGAATAGGATCAAATATTGCTACCGATGCATTGGTTTCTTCATACTCTATTCATTATTTTTTATTATAAACTTTTTCAACATGTCTTACTTTATTTAATATTATTATTCCATTTTCATCACATTTCATTATGAAAACCCATTTTACTCCAACAATAGAAGATTCTTCAATTCATCCATCCTACGTATATAAATTATTCCTCTTGAATTCATTTATCTCATCTTTCATATCCTTAATTCAATCCTCAACACCTAAAGCCTCGTAAGGAATATTTGGTTCATATTGGAAAAGAAAGGCTACACATTCTATTCCATTCCTTAAGGAACTTCTAATCTAAACTGGCTGATAAACACAAAAAATGATGTTATCACTAAGATTATTCCCAAGAAACAAATGATATGGAATTTATAAAACTTTTTAATCCACATATGGTAGAATGTTTTTTGGAGAAAAAACAACAAAAACTATTTATTGAGTGTTTTACACATTAGAAATGTTTTCTAAAAAAGGTAAAAAAATCAGTTTTTAAAAACACATCTGAGGAGGTTGGTTGAATTTGTTAAAAAACCAAAGAGTCGATTTCATCAATACTAACATTTATTGTTTACACAATAGTACAAGAATTTTTATCAAAAACTATATAAGAATTATAATTAGTGGAATAACTTAAAAATACACCTTCATCATATTTGATTGAGAATTTGTGTATGTTTTCTTTCATATTCAAGATGAATAATTTACATCCAAAAACATTGAAGTAAGAATCTTTTGGATTTATGTTTTTACACAATTCATTAGGAGTTCTTTTAATAAAAGGTATAGTTTAAACGTAATTTAATGTATAGTAAGTAGTACTAATCGCTTCATCCAAAATGTGTTTAGAAATTGAATATTAACACAACATGAATTTTTCTCATTCTTGAATAATAATGTTTCTTCTTTCAGTAACACCATTTAACCGAGGAGTTATAGGTTATGGAAAGTTATGTTCTATAACTTTCTTACTACAAATAGTTTTAAAATAATAATTTACAAATTCTCCTCCATGATCTCTATGAAAAGATAATAAGGGAAGGTTTTTCTCTTTTTTAAAATTGGCTACCAAAGTTAAAAAAAAATGATTTTGATTTCTTTTCTAGAAGGTAGACCCATGTGTATCTATTATAATAATCAAACCAGACATATGTATTGTATTTTATCCTAGTACTCTAATTGTTTTACCTAATAAATCCATATGCAGTTATTGTAAATCATTAGTTGTTTTGACATCAGTAATATATTTAAAACATTTCTTATGTTTATTACCATATTGAAACGAGTCACAAACTTTTGAAGAATCAAATATATACTATGTAGATACATAATGAGTATTTTCTTAGTCAACGTAGATAAGTTTATAAGGATAAATTTTCTTAACCATCTATTCCATAACCAATATTGATCTTCCACTGCACCTATCCAAGGTAATTCTTAGTTATATGGTCTTCTATGTTTAGTGTATAAACATTCTCATACATATGGGAAGAAATAATGAAGTCATCCTTACTGTTTTTTTCTACACATTTATAATTTCTAAAATTCACAATATACCCTTTATCACACAATTGAATTATGATTATATGGTTGTGCTTAATTCCCCTAACAATCAAAACATGCATAATTAAATATTTTCCAAGAAGAACTATATTAACTATTCCTATAATCTCCCCTTGAGAATTACCTCAGAAGGAAACCTTTCCACCATTCATAATGAATATATATTAAAAAAAATCCTTTTTTACAAGTCATAATATGGGAACATCTACAGTACATATACCTAGTATTCTTATTGTTGATCCATACTTTATTAACCTAGAAATAAAAAATTAGGCTTTTGACACCGAAGCCTTCTTGGGTCCAGAAATGTTAGTAAATAATATTTTCTGAATCTGTGTATTTTTTGTAAAATATAAAAAATTTAATCCTAGAGATTTAAATTAATTTAAAGAAAAATTGTTTTTTCAATTACATTCACTTTGACACTTGAGGGAAAAGGGGGAGTTTTTAAGAACAAATAAGTTGTTGAAAAAGTTTTTATGGGTATAAAAAATTCTAGAAATAGTTCCATGAGAAAATATTTGTTTATACATCTTATCATAGTTTGTTTAGTTGTGGTAATGGTTGAAAAGAGTTTCTTCAAAGAATAAATATTATATTTTAGTTTAATAACTAAACTACAATCCTCTTTATTAATAGTTTCAGAATTTAGTTTATCAAAATTAGTTTGTATACTATTATTTTTAAAAACTATAATTTTAGATATTTAAAATTGTATTTTTTTTTGAATTTGTTTTCTTGTTATTATCTTTAGATTGATATGATACTACTATTGTTAAAACATTTATCCTTCAATTTTCCATATCTTGTTTTTTATTAACATTGAAATTTTCATTTTTAGGTTGTTTATAAAAACAAGAAACTTCATCATATGAAGGAAGAGTATTATCCTATATTGGGGAAAATTCTCCATCTAAATAATTATATTTTTCTCAAAAATTGGATTTAATATAATTTTCATCTAAGGATATGTTTGCATGGTTCATAACAGTGCATACCTTTTCTATTAAATAAATACTTTTATACGTAGTTTATAAAGAAGACCAATGTTAAACTGTCCAAAACTATTATTCATAGAGGATTTATCCAAGGAATATACTCCACTAGCACTACAACTGTCATTTTGTAGGAGGAATTTATTTCATTTTGGGTTATAATACTTTCTCTGATTCCTTTCAGAATTATTATCTTTCCTGTAATTATTTATTATCCTAGGACAATATAGTATAACATGTCCAACTTTCTTACACTAATAACATGTAACTTTAGAATCTTTAATTTCATTTATATCCTTGTTAAATTTATTATATCTGTTTTATAAGTTTTTCTCTCCGACTATCTTTTTCATCTTCTAAGGAATATTAGTTATTTCATTTTAGAATGCTCAAAAGTTTCTGAATTGAATCGAATAACCATTTTATTAATCTATAAATATCTAACACCTTTTTTCATATTGAGATTTAAAAGGTAATGTAGATGTTTCAAAAAAGAAACACCACCATTATTTTTCTTTGTTTTCCAAGTATATCTCTTGAGTCTACATTCATATTATATCAAGGTTCAAA
The DNA here is from genome assembly GCA_963277665.1 of Viscum album. Taxonomy (NCBI): domain Eukaryota; kingdom Viridiplantae; phylum Streptophyta; class Magnoliopsida; order Santalales; family Viscaceae; genus Viscum; species Viscum album. Next base: position 1,102,009,207 of record OY728155.1, on the reverse strand, counting down.
TAAGTTCATCCGGAGTAATATTAATGAAATTTATTGTTTTATCAATAACTATTCCTATAGATTCCCAGTCATTAAGACATATTTATATGATAATTTAAATAAGAAAATCATCATATAATCCTTTCTCACCAACAGATTTAAGACTATTAATAATTTTCATGAATCATTGATGCATCTTACCAACTAATTTACCATGTAATAATTCAAAAACATGAAAATAGACTCTAATAATTTCTATATTGATTTAAAAAAACTATGATGTGCCGAAGTGTGTAACCTATATATTTTTCAAAATACTATTAATTTCTTCACAAGAAGAAATTTTCCTGTAAATTCTACTAGTCATTGAACACAACAAAGTATTCCTTAATTGGTAATTCAACTAATATTCTAATTTTTCCTCATTAGAAAAGGCCTTAACATCCATATCATATATTTTGTAATCCTTATTGAGAATAAAAAATTTATCAACCTCAGTGGCGATAAGAATGGAATTCTTTATATCTCTAATATTCATATCTATATCCATAAAAAATATGAGGTTTATTTGGATTTAAATTATGTATTAATCTGGTATTGAGTCATTCCATATTTTATGAATAGTTACAGATTTTTTTTCCAAATTACACATCAATGTAACAAATAATTATAAATAAAGAGTTTCTAACAAAATTTAAATTGCTTGTAATAGTAAAGAGAAAATAATGTTCAAAAAGTATTTGGGAGGTGGAAATCTCCATTAATACCAATTATTATATCAATATATATGAATTATTATAATTAAGATCAAAATATTGTATTCTAGTTGGCTCTATTATAATAGGGGGTTCAACTGTAGTTTTAAAAACTTTAGTTCATTATAGTTTAATTTAAAAAATTTCATATAACTCTTTAATAAAAAATACTGGTTTCAGATTTGGAACATAGTCTAATTAATTGCATATCCAAGTCAAAGTGATATCAACATGTAAAAAATAAATAGTTACAATGATAAAAATTATGATTTGATCCTAACTGGAATGGTTAAAATTATATCAAAGTGAAATAATTATATTAACATAATATTTTAATATAACAAAGTTAAAATATAATAATAGTACATAATTTGTTTTATTGTATATGAAATTGTTATGATGAAATATATTAAATAAGAAATGGGGATAAAATACATGTAAGAAAAAATTAAAACAAAATAAATTATATAAGAATAACTTATCATAATTTTGAAATAATTGAATATATCGATTTAAACATTAATAGAAATGTATCTACAATCCTTGGTGAACCATTTCAATTTTTTTATATAAAAGCGTGTTTTTCTTTCATCAGTAATGAAATCCTTCGATATGATGATCAACATTAATCATTCATCATATCCCCAACAGCCCTTGATTCGATGGATTGGCTCTTTCTCTCCATTCTCACAACCCATTTAGAAATATGAAGTTTGGATTCTCTGTCTTGCTTTCCCGGAGGCCTCATTCATAATCACAAATTAGATGATTTTTTTACAAGGTTATAATATAAATAAACTGGATAGGTATTCCCTCAAAATATAAATAATATAAAAAAATTAAAAATTATAAGATACTGTTGTTCACAATTTTGATAATTTTATAGCTATCTCATAGTAGAAAAATTAGCATAGAATTCACAATTCTTTCTCTTATATATATCTGATTATAACTCTTTGAATGATTGTTAATTTATTGAAAAATACCCACTAGTCATATTTCCTTACCAACTATCATATTTCTCTGAGTTTTTTGCAATGAATTGTACAGCTGGATCTTAAAGAGCTCTTTTTGAACAGAATGTTTGAAATCATGTTGATTTACACCATCATAGGGTAAAATATGTTCTGTTACAATAAAAATTAGTTTTCTCTATTAATATTTTAATTTTGGTCAATCTAATGGACTTCCTTAAAAAATGTAATTATAATAATCTACATGAGTGTGAATCCACAGTTTATTGGTTTTGACATCAACTCGATTATAACGACTTTGTCAGTATGATGACCAAATAAAAGGTCTTAAATTTGATTTTATAATGGTGAATCAGATTTATATCATATACATGCTCATATGATAAACATAATAATGATGGTTATTTTATATTCATGTAGTGTTTAGAACAAATTATATGTAAGGTAAATGAATATTATTTTTACAAAAAAATTCTAATAAAACCTAAGACAAAAAAAGATAGTAACAAAGTTTTTATGAAAGAGTTTTTGATTTATGAAACAAAAGGAATGGAAAATTAATAAATTAACTTGTGACATAAGAAAATGAACATCCTACTAATGAATACATTGATCTATTAAACCATCTTGGTTGTATCCAACTTTCTCACACACCTTCTACATTTTAGTTTTAGTGAATACATTATATTTTTTTTGTTGGTGGTGTATACTTTCTAATATTATTTGTTAATCATTAATTTAAAAAGCAATAAAAAACTCACAAAACTATATCTCTGATATTATTTTCATATATAGTCAATAATCTGTCAAAATTATCTTAATACAAGTTTATATCATATTGGTAATAATGGAATATGATTTCATAATTTCTTTATAAAAAAATTCTTAAAATATTGACAATGAATTTATTTCATTGGTAGAGTCATATTATAAGAATGAATAAAAACTAGATGGTTAATTTTGTTAAATAAAAATATATGTTATTGTTATTAATGATTATTTCTATAATATTATTTTCATATTATAACCATATATGTAATATTTTTATAATTAAATCATTCCATTTATTTTCACCACACATCATTGCACACAATCTTAGAATATGAATATTTCAGACTTCATCGATAGTAAATGTACATCTTGTTATTTTTATTTAGATTTTTAAAAATTATTTTTCATATATTGATATATTATCCCATATATTTTACAATGGTGTCAAATTATCCTGAGGTTTTAACTAAATTGATTAGTTTTAAAAAAATAATAAACTCCCCAAAATAATAATTAAAGAACACAGAAAATATTAGAGAAACACCAAAAAAAATTATTTTGAAGAAATATTTTGGTAGTGTCTTTTTATATTCAATTTTAAATAGTAGAAAAAACCTTAGTTGAAAGTAAAAATATTAGTGAAAATAGTTTAAATTTACCTCTATTTATAAAAATTAAGAAGAATGAAAATCAGGAAATAAATTTCATACACATAAGGTGATTTAGTGTAGCAGTTTACTGATTAATTTACATTATAATATTGTTGTAATTAATCTACTTAAATTCAGTTTTTTATAATATTTTACAATCATATTCCCATTCTTACTAATTCAAAATTGTTGGTGCGATTTTTTTTTGCATAAATTTACACCAATAATTGAATTACATTTAGATATTAAAACTTAAAAGATCAAGGAATATCTTCATTTATATATTTTATTTATTTATTATAATTTATGAAATGTGATTTTTCAAAATATTATTAAAGGTTTCAATCTAGTGATGTTATTTCCTTAGGATTTAGTTTTCTTATTACATCATTATATTTATATTATTACATATCATTGGGTTTAATTTGAAAAAAAATAATCAATTAAACATATCATTTATTTTCTGTAATTAATGATAATTTAGTTTTCAAAAATTATATTTCACCTTTTTTCTTTTATTGTTGGTGGAGGTCATATATAATAATCATATGGAAATTGGATCAAAATGGGAAAACATATAAATATTTGATAGTATATTATATGTTTGAAATTTAAATTAAAACAATTATGCCTCTTTAATGATTATAAATTTTATGGGTAAATTCTTGGCAATATTGGACACATATATTTAGAATATAATTTATATATTTCAAAAAATTTATTGGACCCAATGATGTTATCATTATAAAAATATAAAACAGTTCACGTTGAAGTGTACAACTAATCATTTTAACAATATCATAAAATCTATAATTTCAATATCCACAAAAAATTATATGGACACATAAAATAAGCATAAAAACAACTAATCATTATCATTAGACTCTAGTTGTGGTTATTAACTTATAAAAAACCATGATATAAGTTGTACTGTAAAATTTATATACAATAACCACTACCTCTCTTGGATTATATATACATTACTTCGGTACCTCGTGTGGATGCTTGACTAAGTTAGTGTACCTCTTCAATTTGTTGGATTCAATGGATTGTTTTAATATTTATATATATTCTAAATAATGTTTTTTATAGAGAGACAATGGATGAATATGCATATCTACTCCTTCTATCTTATTCTAGGAAAGGTGGGATAAATAGTGAATCATAATTTCACGGAATCCACTGACTTATAGAACGAGTTTTGAAAATTATTTTCCAATTTATTAAATGTATTATTTGGAATAAAAATTTTCCATTAATTTAATCTTTTAGTTTTTTGGAATGAATAAAATATTTATTTATGAATGAATGAAACTATTATTACTTCATAATAATGAGTTCGATATGTTAAGTGTTTAACTTGTATTGTTCTATTTAAATAATACAATGGACATTTTATGTCAAAGACACAAAACATATCAATGTTCTTTCTAATACCACATTCATGGTATACAATAAAAATATTTACTAATTTATTATTTTGTGAGGGTTTTTTAGATGCATCATTCTAATGGGAAAGAGGGGAATAACAATTTTGGTTTCCCTTAACTAGATAATTATGTTTAACCAAATACTCATTTCAAAACAATAAACTCAAAGATATGTTTTCTAACCAATAAATTATCTTCTTATCATTTATATCTAAAACAATTGTACTTTTCTAGAATATCAAACATTGGTTTAGTTCATTTTCCATTATTTTTATTGGAAATGTCATTAAACACAACTTTTTCAGTTCCTTTATATCTTATCTAAATTCCATAATCCTTCATTTTAATTCTCATTAATTTATAAACTAATGTATTTTCAATAATATAAAATTATTAAAAATGATGTAGACATACTATTCTAGATTGGATGACATGTAGTGAATATTGCATTCCTTATACCAATTTTGATAATTTTGGCCATTCCGGCTCTAATATCTAGTACTTCCACTTTGGGAAAATTTAATTTCTTTCTTGATACATCCTTTAGGATTTAATAGAACATGATAACTGTTATGACATATTATTTTATTTTTTGAAAAAATATTTACCCTTATCCATGAACATCAAAACATTATATCTAAGACCCCTCTTTGTATACTCAAAAATCCTGAATAAATTATTGAGATCAAGTATACAATAATTCAAGTCATTAATATTTTAAAAAATATCAAATATTTGTTCTATTTTATGAATAATTATTAAATTAAGATTCTATTAAGTAGGTTCTTTGAAGAAACCCATTAATCTCCAAGCAATTGTCTTATTAAATCATATTGAGAACATTTCTTGGATTTAAGGTTAATTTAATTATTTTTATCTAAAAAATATGTTATAATCATTACATGTCTCATTAAAAGAATGTTATAGGTAGTGACATTTAAAATTATATATTATATTCAATGTGAAAAAATTATAATGTTGTTTTTTAAAAAGATTATATAGAAACAGGAATAAGAGTATAAATATCTAGTTAATCCATTGTATGTTTCTTATAGGAATCAAGGATTTCTTTTTATACATCTTCACTAGATATCTACTCATGTATGGGTATTCTAAAACATAAAGCATTTTTAATTTTAATAATATTCTCAATTTTACATAAATTACAATGAATTTTATTAAATTATTCCTATCATTTTATATAATTATTCCTAATTTGATCTTGAAATTAGAATGACCAAGTGATTCATATGGGCCTTTGAACTTCTCTATAAGTCTCCACCACCTTATTATGACATCGTTTTCATTGTGTAACCCTATTATAGGGTTACTCTAGTTGATCACTATGGTAGAGATGATAAAATTTCAAATCATTTTTTTCAGGACTATATAGTTTTACATCACCTAGGTTTATCTATTTAGATCATCCCCTACTTCACTTTCTCTATATGCCAACTAATAAAGAAATTTCTCTTCGAGGCACCCCTACTTTTATTTTCAGTACTACACTATTATAGGCTGTTGTATCGTTTGAATCAATAAACCTCATCTCAATTTTCATTAAAAATAAACCATTTTAAGAATCATTAATAGTCTATATCAATGAAATCTATATTTTCCAATCTATATTCGAGGTCATAGTACAAGACCACCATTATTTGTGAGTTCATCTTCTTTTAGACTATGAATTTTACCTTTCATGGAATTCAATTTTTCGATCATGAACATTTTATAGGTTCTTACTGATTTACTATATATGTAACTTTAAAAAGGGTCCAAATTTCAATTACTCAGAAGTGTGGATTATGCTACCGGGATTGCATCTACCCTTCCAGAATATAGATATCCCTAAATGTATATTTGTGTCGTTATGTAGCTTCTTTTATATTGATGATCACACTAACCATTTGAGAGAAGGTAATTTTACTCATATATGTAATATTATCTACTTATATCTACCCCTCCTTAGTTGTACAAATCATGATTCTCTTGGGGATGTGATATTCTACTAGTGTATTTTTGAGGAGAATGTGGGCATATTCTACTCATCATATGGTCAATAAGGCCACCATACCATTACTTATTGTTGTTTTCTATGAAAAGGATATATTATGAATGATTATGTCAATGTAAAATCCCCCAATTTCCTTGAATGGATGGTCGTTGAAGATTATTCTCTTTAAGTTGTCCCTATTGCTAATTTTTTCCCTAATGTGTATTTATTTCCTGCTCATAGAACCCTTTTGGATCATACATCCACTAGAATGATTAACCTATCCACAACCTATCCTTTTACATTTATCAACATGTAATTGGTGAATTGATGCGAAAAATATCATATAGTAATTATTGAATCTCTAGCTAGATATTATCTTAGGAAAAATCCATTCTAAATAGTTTTTGTTAGAGACTTAGCGAGTATCCAAGGGAATGGTGCTATTGGGAATTATTAAATGTATCAGGTGGCTTCCTATAGTTCTTTTTATGGTAATGGAAAGATTATTCATGATATACCTCTTCCCACCACAGTGACTGAAGTTTTGTAAGTGAATAATATCAATATGTTTTCTCTATTATACATTACCAACAACTTTTAACTGAGCGAGGAGGAAAGAATTAAGGATTATCTTTTCAACGAGACCCACATAGTATGAGGCCTAAGAATAAATGTCAATATCTAAGCAATTTAACCATGGTATAAATATAATAATGTATATTTGGAAGTAATTGGATGATTTTAATGGTATATGTAACACCTTTATATGTGAATAGAGCACATTTTTCAATAGTGTATACAATAGACAACACCAAGCATAAACAATCATCAAAATGTTATTATTTTATGACCATTATAACACGGTTTTTTAATTCAGAGATATTGATAGAAGTGACCAGATTAGTAAATAAATATATATATAAGACATAATTGAACCTAATTATTTTATAAAATCTTTTCAATTTAGGAGTCAATTTTTAGTAATATCATTTTTTCCAAATAATATTTACTAAAAAATTATTTTTATTAATTTTTATCAGAGAATATAATAATTAAAATATTGAAATGTTAAATGTGTATTTTTTAAAAAATATCATTTTTGAAAATTTTATGTTAAAATTATCTTAGATAGATTTTTTTGAGTTTTTTTTAAGTTTTTAATTTTTCATTGAATTGTGAAAAATTCAAAATTGAATTGAAAATTTTATTTTATTTCCAGAATTTATGAAGTAACATTTTCACGGTTTAAATGTAAAATTATTTCTTCTATATTCTTATTTATCTAATAATTTTCATTAGAATCAATTTTTTACTTGAATTTAGTATAAATACACTTTAATACATTAAAATTCATTTATTTAAAAAACTATTTTCATGTTTTTCATATTAAATTTTAAATTAAATTCAAAATATTAAGGGAATTAAAATTATTAAAATTGATTAAATATTTCGAATCAGAATAATCAATATTAGTTTTTATGGTCAACATAAGTTTGGTTTAATATGATATGTAACCATGGTAAGTTTTTGTTACTAAGATAACCATAAAATGCGTAAATTATCGTTAAAACTAATGTGAAAAGGATTTGAATTCACTCCAAAAAATTAATTTATTTTATGAGTTTTTTTATTTTAGCACAGCATAACATTATGTTCGAATTATATCAATTTGGAACCATTTTTCAATTAATTTGTTTTAATTTAATTTAATGTTTTACATAATTTCAAGAGTACCCTCCATAGACATAAAAAGGGAACCTCTTCTCATATCTTTATCAAATATTTTGATCCTTATATTTCAACCCATAACGACCAAACTCTCTTATAAACATCCATAGTAATTAATTTTTTATTATGGTATTCTAAAAATAAAATTTGAGAGGTCCTTAAGAAGGAATCTAGTGGAGGCCTACCAAATAAAATGTAGCCCTTATACATAACCTCTTGAAACTTATTTCTTGTTATACCTCCTCTAAATCCATGATATATACTACAAAATAGAAACTTAAATATATTAAATATAATTATTCAGTATTATAATTATGGAGTAATAATAATCCACATTCTTCCCATCTGTTGGAAAACCATAATGTCGCTTGTGTATATGTTCGGACTACAACCTCCATGAAGTGATGTGATTCATTTATTTCACTTTACATGGATGTTAATAAGGAAATATTTAACAAATATGTAAGATGTATATGACATAAACAATTTTCTAGAATACTGCATCATTATTTACATATCTTTTATTCCATTCATCAAAAAATGAAAACTATGTTAATGCTTATATACCACAAACCATCTCCTTGAATAGTGTAACTAAATTTTATATATAGAAATTTATGGCTCAGTATAAATATTTCTATATTGAATATATATGATATTTATTTTTTAAATATGATTCTGGAGATTAGCTAAACCTAACCAAATTAGATGAATCAAAACTGCTAAACCAAAATACTCATTGAGAACAAAATAATTTGCAACCAGAAACGAAGATTTGAATAAATAATTATTAACAAATTTAAAATAAAATATTATAAGAGGATCATATATGATATCATAAGTATGTATATTAATATATTATAGAATATAATAAATTTTAATTTATTACATAGGATGTGATAAAAAATTTATTGCAAGTCGTACTTGAGGTAACGATTTCTCATCTCACTTTAATTTCTATGAATCTTATCCAATATTCATAACATTTTTACTTTTTGAGGTGAATATAATTACAATAAATCTATTTTATGATTATTCCATGAAAATTCCCGGAACATACAAATCCATATACGGTTCTCAATTTTTGGATGTTTTTATATGGGTTTTAATAGGAAATAAGGGTTTTAAATATGACTAAAAAAACTCATGAATTTTATTCCATTAAAGTTATTTTATAGATTATTGGATTTTTTATATTTTTTCTCTTTTTATATACACAAGATACCAAAATATTATTTTTACAGGAAAATAAATTTATTTCTCTCATCAGTAAAAAATAATTTTTATTCCTTATACATTTTTTATAAAAATAATTTCAAGTGTTTATCTAATATTCTTTAATTGATTTTTTAAATTAATTTTTACCCACGATTTAATTTTTAGAGAATCATTTGGAATGAGTTTTTTTCATATTTTGAACAAGTTAATTTTTTCTTTTCAATGAATATGAGAAATAAATAATTGTTTTAAAATACATATCATGACAAGTTTTTCCTACAGTCTTGACAAAAAAATAATTTCATTCTTAATTTAATGTATTCCATGATTATTTGAAATAAAATTTCTTCCATAAAATCATGGAAACTTTTTTCTAAGAAAAGTGATTTCTAAATAAAAATATAATTTTTGTCATGAAATATTCAAAGTAATATTTTAAAGTAATTTATCATCTATGATAACATCTTTTGATTTTACATGTGATTAATTAGAGATATGATTCAATGTTATCTTCCTTATTTTTTCCCTAGATGTTTTATCGTTATGATTATGATATATTTAGGAAACATGTCTATTTTCCACAGGTTATGCTATGAATAAATGTTTAAAAGTTTAGGAAATCCATTTTCTTTCCTGGGGTTATAATATATGATCGATGATTTATGAACTTGGGTGACACATATAAAATAATATCATTATATTATGGGTGGTATGGGTATTATATATCCCCCAAATTCATTGGTTTCAATCCACATTTTTTCACACAAGATAATAAGGACCCCAATGGAGATTGAATCTAGTTCATATAAATACTCTATCTACTATGATAGTCTTCAGAGTGAACCTTGAATAATGATAAAAAGGAATGAGGGGTTTACTCAATCCACTATGATAGTCTTGGAAGTGATCCATGATTATATAAATCATTGTGTATGATTATGTATATACTATAAACCTATGTCCAATTCCAATATTATACTCTCATATCTCATGTCCTATGATTCCTTTATGATTCGTTCCTTATGAACAAACCGTATATATGGAAGGACTCTTGAACATGATCTAGTATATTATTTTTATATTTATGAAATGTTAATATCAAGTTATCATATCCTCATGTTCATGTTATGATTAAGTTATCACTGATATCTCTCTTGTTTACCATTACTGAGCATCTAAGCTCACCCTTTCCCATTCTTCCTTTCTATAATTTATGAAGAATGGTTTTATTTATGATATTTTTAAAAAGGGTGATAATTACAAATAAATTTATGGGAGATGATATAGATCTCTTATGATCAAGATTTTAATCTATCCTGGTTTCCATGTACACAAACGTATAAGATTATGGAATATATTGTAATGTTATATATTTTATATTAATATAAAAGATGTTAACATTATTTCTAAATGGTTTGAATTGTTATATTATAATATTTATATTCGAGAAAATAGTTTCAAAATAGGAATGATGAATTCAATTTCCACTCTTAGAAGAATACGTAGGCTTCAAATATCATTTATGATCCCTAGAATATATTGTAAAATATAATTTTCATTTTATAACCACTTTAAGTGTGACATTTTATATGAGTTTCCAATCCACCATAAAAGTGGATTTAAAAAACGTATTTATAATGAATTAGTCCTAAAAGACATGTTTTATGATAATAATTAAATTTTATCTAATATAAATGTTTATTTTATAAGAAGGTTTTATTTTATAGTCATTTAATAAAAAAAATTATTAAAAGTTATTTCACTAAAAATATATCACATTTTAAATACATCTACCATTAGTCTTTTATGATTTATATTTCACTATTTTTTAGTTTGTTTTATCTTTTATCCCATTGTATACACATTTATAAATATCATCATGTAAATCATATCATATGTGACTCTAGGATTTTTCAGTAGAAAACAACAATCCAAAATCCATCATATGGACTATCTAATATCTATTTCCATGGAATCATAACTAATTGGGTTCATTTGAAAATTATAACATAATGAATATTCCAAATACTGTTACATAATCGTATTATAGTACCCATATTATACATTCCATAAACATGGAAATCCCTCTGCATCCACCTTTGGCATAATCTACATATTTGGATGTGCAACATCACACCTTAAAAAGATAATTCCTAAGAGACAAACCATGACATGGCCTCAACATGAGTTCCATTATCAGTAAATCCTATTGACTATCTCGGTGGGTATGAGGATATTTCTTGTTGAGTAAATAAACTCTAATTTTTTATCACATAAATGTATAAAAATCAATATGTAGATAATAAAATTATATTATAATCGAAAAAATCATTCTATAAATGTAAAAAAATATCAAAAAATGATTACATATATCATACATCCAACAAATATACTAAAGTTAAATAATTACATACGGTTTAATGGCATAACAACAATGTGATATAAAAAATCTTTACAGATCCCCTCTACACAAGTCTAAATACATACAAAAACAACTTAAGATATATCCAGAAATGATCTCTCATCCATTGATGTCACATGGATTTACATTAAACATCATATATATGTATAGTTGGTTCCCTAAAACCAACCAAAATTATATTTTTTATTAATAGAATATTTATAAATATCATGTCCCATAATTATAGTTATTTTGTAAAATAGTATTATAATAATATTCTTAGTTTAATTTTTTTACTAAAAGGTTAGAATTGATCCACATTGAAATGGTATCCTAAAGATTCTATGAATATTTTCTTAAACACATATCATATGGTCTAGATTTTATCAATCTTGTGTGACATAAATAATGTTTGTTGATCATTTATTAGAGGCTTAAAAGGCATCAGAAGTTCTTCTTATGAAGTCCATATATGGTTTTCTTTAAAAAGGGTGGTCATTAGGGCACATCCACAACTAATAATTAGATTTGTTTATCAAAAATTGTATTTTAATGCTGAAAAACGTGTGTGTTGGTATTTAGACATAATATTATTATTGATGTACATCATGAATAACATATTATTATGTATAGATAGAAACCATGAAGAGATATTTTCATGGTGAGGTAGCATTTTTTCGGTGCATCAAAAGTGTTATGAGATTAAATGAATAGGAGAAGAAAGTAAATTTCCCATTTATATTAACATAGTAATATATCTCAATCCAATTTATTGAAATGGGAATTTATGAAAAATCAATGGATATGGTAGTTTATCAATATGAATATTTCACAATGTGAAAGAATGATAAATCAAGAATACGAGGAGATGAAAAATTATAAATTTTTTTTATGATATATTAGAATTAAAATGAATAATATTATATAATAATATATGTGTGAGGGATATATTCATTTTTATGCTATCTTATTTCTATTTGTGTTCCTAGATATATTTCTATAGTATGATCATTGAAATTAGGTATGTTCATCTAATACCATTAAGAAAGAGTCATAGAGGATAATAGAAAAACTACTTCCAAAATAATTTTAATTGTATATAATTTAATAATAGGAATAAATAATATTTTTCATTCACCAACGATCTTGTACCATAGTGGTGCGTGATCTTTCTTGGAATCCAAAAGACCCAGGATCAAATCCAGGTAGGGGTGAATTTCTAGGGTATAGTAGTAGTACATTATCACTACTGTAGCAATAGAGGCACTATAGCGGTGGAGTGACTGTAGCAGGAACTTTAGTGGCCGATGTACTATATAAGTGCAGGTACTGTAGTAGTACTGTTCACTGAGGGGTCCTTTGGTCCAATAAATTGGCTTTCAATCCTTGTAATCATACCACTTGTCTTTGGGCCTTCAGGCTAAGTAACGGGTCTCCCTCTACCCTGTTTAAAGAGGACATTGATTTAATAACAAATTGAGGCTTCAACCCGAACATTTTTAAAATATATTCTTAATTTTTGGATTAATAAATATTCTAGAAACATTTTCCACAAAAAATCAATCATGAGATATTCAAGTTTCGAATATATGAGATGAATTTTATCACATGTTTATTATTCAAATTTGAATGGAAAAATATGTATATTTTCACTATTTTAGATAATATATTAATGAAAATATTTTTTTAGTTATGAGAGTAGGTAAATAATTATTTAATAACAAATTTAGTAAATATAATATTTATTTATTTATAGAATGATTAATATGTGTTTAAATTAAAATTTTATCCTTCATGAATTGAAAAATTAAATTTTAGGATTAATACGGTGAGTTAATGGCTCAATGGATATTATATAGTTCATTTAATAACTTTTCAATATAAATTAATATTTTATTAATTATTTAAAATAAAACAATAAGTCATGGGATATAATAATATTATTATTTTAATCTGAGATGGGAAATTTCATAGATTAAATACACTGATAAGGGATAATGTGTAACTATATATTTTTAAACTATTTATATAAAGGAAAACATATCTCATTTCTAGTTGAAGAAACTAGTTGTGTACATTAAAAATAAATCTAGAATTATAACATTTTTTGAAAGAAAATCCCACCATCCACCCTCTCAGGAATATTGAGAGAAAAAGATAACCTTGTTATGATTGGCATATAATAATGTGATGCACATTAAGCCACCATGATAGTACCCATGAAATCAATAATATCATTCGGTGATTCATAGAGTATATATGTAAATATCTAATGAATTCCCCATTTGGATTTTTATTAGAAATGACAATGATAAATGTTTTATAAAATATGTTGATTAGTGTAATTCCTGATTTTATTTAATCATTGATTTAAAATAACAATAAATTAACAGTGAAATATCCTATATATGATATTCTGGTGTTACATTCATCAATTTCTATATATGTTTCCATCAAAATAGAAAAAAGACTAAATTTGGGAATAATAAAAACACTTTTAATGTTCCTATAAGATTTATTTTTTTTGTTCAAGAAGTCACATTCTATTTTTTATTACTTATATTTCATTTTTCCAAATTATTTATTCGGTTTGAATATTTTTCATTTTTATATTTTTATTTTTATTTAATTAGTCGATATAAGAGTTTGATCTGAGTTCCTTTGGTTCTGAATTGGTTATAAATGCACAAATAATGATTTAGCATTCCAAAAATAGTTTCCATGTTCGATGGATGCATTACAAGGGTACATGATGCATAATTTTAAATTACACATTGAGTACCTATGATCAACTCTGAAAAGGTAAACGTTGAAAAAGTATCATCACACCCATTGACTTGTTATGCAATGTCATTACATGTCATATTTTTATATATCACAAGATAAGTTCTTTTTCATGGATTAATATTGTATAGTCGGGGTATACATCTTAGAACTCCACATTATTTTGACCAAGAATAATATAGGATAAACTATTTGATCAATAAATTATGTCATTAAACATTGTGAATGGATTTCATATTGGGAAATGTGGAATGACGAGGTCACTATGACTTGTATCTGTAATGTACACTTTTTGTAAAACATATCAATAAAAACAAATTATGGAAAAAGGTTTAAAATTTTTTTTTGGGTCAACACATAAAATAATTAAAGGTAGTCATACACTGTACGTGGTATAGTATGATATATATGCCACATGAAAATTATCATTCTAAACTAGGTACACATCGAGTAACTTTTACAATTCATTTTTTTATACTTGATTAATTATTAATACCACCAAAGTTTATAGTTATACAACATATAACCAATATCTTACACATAGTTGACTTCAATACACAGAATAGGTTATTTTTCATTGTATGATGCAAATATAGGAAGTTTTATATATGGTAGTCCCATATTCTTAATGATATATTTAAAAGTAATGTGAGGATGAGAAAGACATATTTTGTATACATTTTTATGATAGATTCAATGTTTAATTCATCATGTTATCATCCATAACTTGTGAGATCTATAAGTATCACAAAGACATGGATTCAAACTCTATGTTGCATAAAATCCATGAACTATAGTAGGATAAATTTTAATAATTGAGAAATGAAATATTGAAGGAGCTGTTTACATGATTATTATGAGGAGTTCCATTTACTCTTCATATATTTAGTATTATTTTTTCATTTAGCATTTTGAAACATTGGGATTCGGGTTAACCATATAATTTTTCATAGACCCCATTCACTACTAAAATCCTTTAATATTATAATATTTTATTTTAAATTTCAACATGAATAATATAAGTAATATTCTACTTGATGTATTAACATTGATTAAATAAGAAGATAATTATATGATTTATGAAAAATCTTATGTTAGTTTTGTTACTAAGAGGAAGGAAAATGAGAAAATGTGTAATGTAATTCTATTTTTTTGACACCCTTTTTCCATCTTTCTAAGTAGTGAAATATACTAAAGTTGAAAAATATAATTATTTTTAATGTTTTCATTTTTTCCATGACTCTAAAGTGGAATAAAATTATTTCCTTATAAAATTACTAATGGGAAGTTTCAGGTATTATTGTTATCATGTTCAATTTTTTCATATATTAGAAATGGGTATAAAATACAACATATGGATCTCATATTTTTATCCAAATAAAGAGTTCAATTAGATTCCACAAAATCAATAAAGGTTGTGTGTATATTTGAGATGCATATAGAGTACGAATAGAAACACCAGGTATAGGTTATTACAATCTCATGTTACCAACAACATTGTTTGATGTTTTATAGAGTTATTATTTCATTCTTAGGAACCTCATTTCTATTTCCATTTAAAGCATGGATGGATTGATTTTAACGTTTTAATGAAAATTATTTTACTTTTATAATGATATCATGTGTTATGGGATGAAACATTTGAATAATGGCCATTACATACTAGAATATGAAAATTTATTATTTGAAATAATAGCGAATCAAGTTCACATGACCCATATCACTACTTGTTTTGGCATCACCATCATGGAGAAGTAAAATAGAAATTCTTGAAAAGATTATATCAAGAAGTGTTTCTATAATATTTTTATTTTAAGGATTTATATATCTTAAGATTTTATAAAAGGTAATTTTAAAATGATCCCTTCTATATATATGTTGAAAGATATATAGAGCTTCTTGAAATGGTCAACTAAGATGTATGAGAAACTTTTCATGTGGAATCTACTGATGGATACTCTTGAATAATTATGTTTTTTTGTGAAATTAGTATTTAGGAATATATTTACTAAATGAAATATATATAAAATTCTTTTTTGGAATTTAGGGAATAAAAGATTGAATTTTAATATCATCTTGGAAAAAAGATAAAGAAACACCACATAGACTAAAGTGGAGAGTATCTTAATAAATAGTTTTTCCATTACCGTTTTGTTTATAATACAATATCAACTGATTATACCTTACATACTATCATATGATAATGTAATATAATAAAGAATTCATATCTTATTGGACATGGTGAGATGTATTGTGATCCATGAAAATATTCCATTAAACTTTTGGAGATATACATTAAAATCCGTAGAATACACAAAAAATAGGTGCTAACTAATATCGAAAGATGAATCCCTTTTGGGATATGGTTTTAGAAGAAATACATTTTATCCCATATACATGGGTGGATATGAGAGGAATTTGTAAAATCTAGTACTAGAAAATATCATTCAAATATAAGAACAAGATGTATCTTTATATGATATCCCAAAATAATGGGATAATAATTAGTTGATCTAGAATATGAAAAAGTAATCATGGGGAGGGAAGCTATTTTTGAACAAAGGGATCATAATTTTAAAGGGTATATTTGGAGAATTATTTAAATTACGGAAGATGAGGATCATGAAACGAAGGAGTTATCAAGAGAAACAATTCCAAAATACTAGGTGGAAGAAGTTCTTCTTGAGAAAAAAACACAACCCATGATCACTTGGGAGGTTAGTGAACTATAGATATTTGTTTTTAGTATTTTTGAGGAAGATGAAAAATTAATTTTTTGAAATAATGAACATATATACCATATGGAAGTAGTAATTTTATAAAAAGTTATAAAGTGAAAAGAATCTGTAAATTATAAAATTGATTTCATATACCAAAACAATGTCTATGTTTAGTAGATCCTTTAGTTGAAGTAAAACTTATCGCTTTTAAATTAGAGTTCATAGTGAAAATTGACAAGGATTGAAAATTCAATACTTATAGAGGGTTAATATTTTCAAAAGTGTTCATGTAATTTCAAGTTATAAAAAATATGACTCCTTTTCGAAAATATTTTTACTAAAATACATTATAATCATTCTTTCCATTTAATATTTCTATTATTATGAAATTTTGAAAATTCATGTCAAAAATGATTTTCTTAATGGGAATATTGACGAAGATGAATATATGCCACAAGTAGTAGGGTTTATGAAACCCAAAGATTCCTATATGGTATGAATGACACAAATATCTATCTATGGGTTATATAAATAATTATGATAGTGGATTATTAATTTTTATTTTTCTATAAGATAAAGTAGTTTCATGAAAAATGAATGTGTTCCAATTGTCTATAAGAGGTTTAGTTGAACTATATCTATTTTCCTAGACATATATTTTCATGATATATTACTAATGAAAATGATATTACATTCTAATAGTACATTAATACATGGTGATATAAATTATTCTATATAAAGTACATAACTTAATCAGACTATATTATAGGGATAAAGATCCATCGGGATAAATCTAGTGTTCCATTACGACTATTTCATGATAAATATACTAACAAAGAGATAATGATATAAAATCTATAAAAATACAACATCATATTGTTTCCTATCAAATGATGTATATGAATATATTATAAAATGTGTCCTTATACACAATAAGAGTTGGAATTAATGAGTAAAATCCCTTATTCCTCAGTTCGTAGATTAATCGTGAATGCCGCACTATGAATCAATATTTAGGATTCTTACACCTTGAGTATATTAGAAAGATTAAATGAGGATCATGTATGAAAATATTGGTTTGGTAAAACTAATATCAAAAATTATTAATGGTTTATAAAGGATATGTTAATGGTTTATGGAGAATATGAGTGAGTTGTGAGGGGATACATATATTATCATATCCAAATGGATCATCATGATCTATGATCATAGCTAGGTTACATCTTTTTCATTAAACATGTTATTATATTTTATATGATTTATAAGTAAATGATTTTTAATAATTTTATGACTTTTTCTATGAATAGTGTGTTTTCATATAAATTTAAAAATTATATGAGGATAAAAAACATTTTCTAGGAAATTGGTGTTACAATTTCCATTAATGTAATTATCACTCTGTATTTTCATAGTTCTTAAACAGGGGATCTTTCCAAGGATCCCCGATCAGATATGTAGATGAAGTATATAATTTTTTACGTGTTACATATTGATAGATTTATCTCAAAGGGTTAATGTAAAAAAAACCTTTTCTATAGTAGATAATATTATAGATGCATTGACTAGATCCACGTTTCAATAGATGCATGAGAATCATGTGAGTGCTAACGGTAACACCCTAAAAGTATAAAATATAAACATAATTTTCAATAGAATTAATGAAACTAAACACCGTGTGTATAAGAGAATATAAAATCCCAATACTTTATGATATATATATATATATATATTTAAATAAATTCAATCTCTTCGACGGCATGCAATGCATGAAACACCTCGGTTTTACGAATCATGAATCTCTCTTAATATATTATTATTTAAGCACTACATAAAATATTATCCATTAAATTTGCGGGTATGAATATTAATAAATAAATTATGCAATTTATATGTCTAAAAAAATTATTAAATTTAGAAAATTATTATCTTTATATTAAATGTTAATTTAGAACCACTTGAAAAAAAAAGAAATGTTTAATGAGAAGCCATATTTTTTTATAAGGTGATTTAGTCCTGCATTGGGCACAAAATTTACAATTAATTAAAAAACTTATTTTAAAAAATAATGTTCAATTTTGATATCATAAAATATAAATTATCTTAGGGTAAACGTTTTTGATTTTTTGGACATGCTTCAATTTCCGATAAATAATGAAAAATAATGAATTTCAAATATAAACTAATATTTCATTTAAATTTTTTATAATGTTAAATTATATTTTGAATTATCCTTAATGTAAAATTTCATGAATTATATATAAATTAATCCAATTTATGTCATTGAAAAAAATTTAATATTTAATTTTGAAAATAATATTTGTACACTTTTGAACAATTTATCTTTAAAAACCCACTTTCTCGTCTCATATGTGGTATTTAATCTAAATTATTTTTTTCCACTTCTAGGAATGGAATTTGGAAAAATGAGTTCCATAATTAGAATCAATATAATTTATACAATCAAATAATTTAAACATAAATTTTTACCAATATGAATAGTGAAAAAATTAAAAATTCATTATTAGAGTTAAGGTAAAAATAGATTTACCATGGGTTAAACTAAAAAGACAAGTTTTAAAATGACATATAAACTTTTTGGAATTATATTTTATATCCTTATTTAGAACCTATAATTTATAAATCTTGAGAATACTCCATTAGGGACACTGGTTAATGTGAAAACATAGCTATTACTTTTTCTTTCAAAAAAACTACAAGTGTGCCGCTCACCCAACTTATAAAAGGCCATCCACCTTGCACGAATTTTCACAACTTAAAACCATTTGTATTGGGAGAATACCTTCCCAAATAATATAATAACATACCTCTAATAGTCTTATATTCTGTATTTGGGGCATAAATCCAACCTAGGAAGGCTTTGGGTGAAAACCTCAGGAGGATACCTGACGAAGAGGAAATGTTCTTCAATGGGTGTTTTTATTTTATTTCATTCTACACCTCGTTAAATTTTTATTAAAACATCAAAATATAATATCCTTAGTATTTTAAATATAATAATATGTTAATATATTAATTTTATGACCTAAAAATCCCTAATTCCATCAAATGTGTTACAAAATCATTATTTGTGTGTACGGTGGACTGCCGCCTCGCAAACCAATATCATTTTTTTTCATTAACCCCTCTCACAGAAGGGTATAATGATAGATATAAAGTATATATATTATATTAATAACATAATCTTACCTGTTAGTCATCATATCATATCTTATTATTTACTTTCCATTCTATTGGGGATACAATAACGTCGTTCGTGGGTATGGTGGACTACTACCACACGAAACAATGTGATTCATATTTCACTAACACTTTATTTGTAAGTAGATAATGGTATAATTAAAGACTATATGTCATAAAAATTTAATTATAATAATATAAATGAAATATTTATCATTCAGAATGATAATATAACATATTATTTCTTACACTGAAAAATTATAATGTCGATCGTGTACATGTGGACTACCACATTCACAAAGCTATGTGACTCTCTTTACATCACCACTCCACATTGATGATATATATATGTGTATATTAAAGTAAATAATATTATATATATATATATATGATATTATGATCATTCTTTAGAAATAAAATATTAATTACCTTTTTTATATTAATCTTTAAAAAATGGAAAAATTACTCATGTGTACGTACGTCCTACCATCTCGATGATAAGAAATTAATTATTTTTTCATAACCACATATAATTATTGTATTAAAAAGTATACTTTCTATATAAATATGATAATATTTTCTTTATAATTACTCTATAAATATTTATAAAATAAACTATTTGACCAGAATCATCTAACTAAATTCATTTTTGACTCACAAGACAAATATCCTCAAAGCATTTGACATAAAATTAATTGACTAATAAATCATATAAAACATGGTAATAAATTACATAAAAGAAATAAAAAACATTAAAAAGGTTCTTAAAAAAATAAATTATTAAATAACATAATTATTAAGGATGATAAAGACTATACATGATGATTCAGACTCAAGGAAAGTGGTGTCTTAGTTTTACTTCCATGAGAAATACACTATATTTCAAAATTATTTCTTTTTTGTGTTATATAAACTAAATTTTTTTATATTATATATCAATAATATATTTTTAATCATGGTATTTAGTGTTTGACTTTATGTTAATTCTTTCATGAGGCTTATTATTCAAATGTTACCAGAGTAGTAAGGGTTTATTTCACAATCTGTTCATTTTTGAGATTATTTTTATTTATGTATCCCTTGGGGAAATTACATGATATTTCAAAAATAATTAATTATATTTTATAATCCCATATTTATTCATGAAATACTTCAAATAATAGTACCATTCTTCTTATCTATGGTACATAAAATCATTATGAAAGTGTTTTTAAGAAAAAATGTCTTTATATATCACTTATGTTGAAAATCCCTTTTCATCAAAAACTACTTTTTCAAAAAACGTTTTTCAAAATTTTTTTAAAATTATTTAAATGATTTATAGAATATTTTTTTACCGATGTTTTAATTTTAATAAAATTGATTGAAAGGAATATTATTTTTATTTCATGAATGAGGGGTTTTTCTAACATTTTTTGAGTGAAAAAGAAATGTTATTTTTAACTTATACAACATTTATAAAATTACATGCCATTGTGACCATATTCTATTTTAAATTTATTTATTTTTAAAAGGTTAAATGTAACAAAATATTTTTCCCTAATATTCATTAAAATCTATGTATTTTAAAATTGATATTAAAAGAAAACCATTTGGAAAATATTTTACAACTTTTACGATTTTAAAATAGAAAGGTGATTTAGAAGGAAATGGTATTTCCCTAATGAAATTATCTATGTGATATTTAAAAATAATTTTCTATCTATTAATATATTATTTTATTTTACTTATGATTTAATAGGAACATACTCTAATGATACCATCATTATTAATTTTTGGGATGATTTACAATCAGTTTGATTGGGGCTGTACTATATTTATAACTTTCAATTTACCCTAGAAGGTTTATGATTATGATGATTTGTAGGTGAAAGTATTTAAATTTCATATTCTATTATAAATATGAATGTTTATGTGAATTATGTTTCTCCTATTTCATATGAGGAATAAATTGGACATTATAGGTGACTGGTGATTCCCGCTATAGCCACTCAATGGATTGGTTGGAATAATTAGAAAAACTAGATGCAGTTTTGGCCAAGGATTTACACATTTATATAGATATATTGGAAAAATACTCAACCATATTATATGTCTTGGAACAATAATCTACATTATGTTTTAGATATCCAATTTGATTCGTTTCATCATTATGAAATAACTTATTTATATTCCCAATCATTATTCGATTTGTTAGAATATCCATGTTCAACTATCAAACTCATGTGATTATTTATAAGGAATTATTTTATAAAATTTTATTCCATCCATATTATGAAGAAGTTATTTAAATGTAATTTGTGTTTATTTATTCTCTATGCCATATTGATTATTATTTATTTATACATATATTTAATTATACTCTTACCCTTACAGAGCATCTGACCTCACCCCTTTCTCATGTATTATTTTACCTGGGATAAAAGGAAGTTCTTTTTTATTGATATGAAGGGACATAGAAAGGGAGATAAAGGATGTGGTAAGTAAAATTATTTTTGTATTTTATGTTTTATATTTTAATGAGAATTTCATGTTTGTATCTAGTTTTCTAAGGCAAATTACAAATCCAATCCTTCAGGTTGCGATTCCCTATATCTTGTGAAAATGTAATAAATTTGAAATTATCGATGGGATATTAGGATAAGGTTCACTAAAGTTGGTATCAAATGATTTTTAGAAGATACATTGGGAATGGGATTTATGAAAAAATATACTTGGGTACATGAAGCTGTGATAATATTTGAAGATAAGTATATAAGAACATAACATTGTTTTGATAAGTAAGTGATCATGTGATTTTTCCTAAATATACATACCTGTAATGATAGTATAAGTGGGAAGGGTTCATGAAAATAGGCACATATTGGTAATAACACAAAAAAAATGAATTAGACTTGACTCAATCAACACTTAGTGCATGAAAATGGGCCTTACTACTCTCCTAGATCAATAATCTGTAGGATATACCTAGGATAATTCACATTTTCTATAAATACAACTATGGTGGATTTTAAAATAAATATAAGAAACAATTTTTATTATTATTAAATTAGATATGTATAAATTTTTCATTTTATGTTAATTTCTTTACTAGTTTTGTGATTATATATTCTGTTTCATAATTTAATTATATAATATAGTGTATTCCATTGTTTAGAAATGGTCCATGATGAATTTAATGAGAAACTTATTAAGACAGGTACTCCATGTATTTATTTCAATATTTTGAAAGATAATGAAGCTAGAGCTGGAGCGGTTTATATAACTAATAATATTTTTAACATATTGAGGAAGCTAACTCGGTTTATGAGTAATAACCCTTCCCTTATAGAGTAGCCTACTGATCCACCATGTTGTGTAACAATGTAAGACCACTTAATTCATCAAAAACCTCCATTATTAAATGGGGCCAAAAAGTCATTTTTAGATAAAAAAGTTTATATGTTCCTTACAGAATATATTTCTCACTCTAAGAAGTAGTGAAAGGGAGAATGGTGTCATAGATGTTTATCATCTCTCAGGAAATTTAAATAAATGGTGGTCAATAATTCAAAACACTATGGATGGGGAGGAAGTAAAAAACATGCAGTTGAAGGATTTCAAGGTATTCATCATGAAAAATTACTTTCATTGTGATCATTGAGTGGATATAGAAAGACAATTATTGAATCTAAGATAAAAAGAAGTTGAATATCTTGATAACTATAGATCCATCATTACAATGATAACAAGGAATGTTGCAGATTATATACATAATCCAAAGATCATGATTGACCATTTAATTTGAGGTATTATGACAATCCATTGAAGGGTAGTATTATCCAAATCATTCTCATACTACAAAGACATTATATCATGTTTTATCAAGATATAGAAATAATTATCCAAGTCTTATTTATTAAAAAGGAACTAATAGTGGAAATGATGACCAAAAAATGGATAAAGGTAAATAATGTATATAAGTACATTACAACATGTGATACTATTGTAAAGAAACACCTTTGTACATGATCAAAATAAAAAGGATTTTGGTATAAGTGAAGAGAAAACGGCCACCATTCTCAAGATTACATGATAAATAATGAATCATTAAACATGTAATACATCCATTATAAGGATATGGGGAACTACCCAAATGAATACCTTAAGTGTTAAGGAAAAGTAACTAAAAAAGATAATGGTTTAAGATCATGAATATGATATTAGTACAGAATAAGTGGACTGATTACTATGCTTTTATAGTTGGATGAAAAAAATAATTTTTAAAATAATTTTATTAATGGAATTATAAAAATATATAAGTAATGTAATGTAGTAATGTTTTATTAAATATTTGAAAGAGTACATTTAATGGTACATATGTACAAGAAAAATGATTTAGTGATAAGATAAAATTTATGGAAATCAAAAGATTAAGGGAAATATAACCCGCAATATATTTATAATTTTCCGATAATGATGTTGGGATAAAGATATTGTTGATATGGATAATGTAAATTATATTGTACCAACAAACATGGCACTGATAAAATATAAGTTCATTTTGGATACTCGGTGAACTTCTTTCTTATGTTTTCGATCTTAATGTTTTGGGAGGGTTATAAGGTTAACCATTTATGAAATGGTTTTTTTAACAATATATGTGGTTCTAGATATTAATGTATTAATTAAACACATGAGGGTTTATGAAGATTGAATAAATCCATATTACTATTTTTTATAATTATAATTATAGATTGAATTAAATAATTATAATTCTATTATGGATATTATGATTAATTAAATTTTAATTTTAATTTTTTGGGGATAAAAAATTCATTTCTGGATATTCATTTCATAGAGTATGTGTTGAATTGAAAATTTATTAATGAAAACATAGGTGCTGAATTGTGGGTATTAAATAGAAAATTATTAAGTAATAATATTTCATTATATTTATATGGAGTAAAATAATTCTTCAAATTTATTAATGTTAACATAAAACATGAATGCTAATCAAATACCTACATTTATGTTGAACTGGGGGTCTTTTAAATCCCCATTTATTTTGTTTTTTGAGGATTTGAAATTTCTATTTATAATTCACCTTCTTGTGATCAATGAACTCTATTACTATCTATAATTATTTTTGATTTTATTCCATGTCTATATCATCACCTTCCACCAATGTTCACCGACTTAGAAACCTAGTTATGTGTTAGTTCTTATGACCTTTTTACCACCCATTTTCTATTAATAAGACACTATATTATAAAACATTTTACAATGTGGGTGTTTCCACAATGGTTTTTCCAAATTTCAAACCCTAGATTACCAGGATAAAGTTTAAATTTAGAGGATATAATTTATTTTAGGTGGGGAGATGTAACACCTAATAATTCAAAGGTATGAACAACATATTTGATAGCATGTATGACATGCAACACCAAGAGTATAAGGGAATATAAAATCTCAATACATTAATATAATTCTAATATTAAATAAATTAAATATCTTCTATTGATTGAAATTTACACAACATTGAGTCTGAATAAAATGGGAAACTATATTAAAATACTATTATTTACAAATTACCATTATAACCATCCTTTAAATTAGAGGGTATGAATAATATAAAATAATTATAAAAATTTTATATATTACACATGAAAAAAATAAATAAAATTTATATCTATTTATTATAGATAAAATTAGAATAATTAGAAAGAAACATAATCATTTCTACTTAAAATCAGTATTTTTCAATAAGGCTATTTAGTCAGGCTTTGCCCTCAAAATTTATAAATAAATAGAAATTTCATTTTAAAAAATAAAGCTTATTTTTTAAATCATATTATAAGAAATATTTTAGGATATATTTTTGGGATTTTTTTTGAAAGGATTCAGTTTTTCATGAATATTGAAAAATTCAAAATTTAAATTGAAAAATGCCTTTTAGTTTAAATTATTTATAATGTTATATTATATTATGAGTTATTTTTAGAGTAAAATTATTTATATTTATATAAATTAATCTAATTTATTTTATTATAATCATTATAATAATGAATTTTTATATAAATGTTTTTTAAACTTTTGATCATATTCTGTTTAAAAACCCGCTTTCTCATCTCGTCTGCAGAATTAATTTATAATCTAAATTTTCCAATTCTATGAATGGAATTTTTTAAAATGGATTCTATTTTTTAATAATAATAATTTATATTATATAATAAGATCAACTAATATTTTATCCAAAATTAATAGTGAAACAAGAAGAACATATTTTTCCATAGTTAAGGTACAAATTGATTAATTAGGGCTAAACTACAAAAATAAGGGTTTAATTGACCTTAATATTGGAAAAAAAATATATATTTATCGCACTATTTTGACCCTATAATGTATAAATATCTATTCTAATCAACTTTGGACCCTTTTCATGTGAAAAAATTGGTACTCCATTTTCATTTCAAAAACATTATATGTGTTCCACTCACCTCACATAAAAGTATACCCTTCTTACCTTTATTCACTCAATAAATCTATTTTTTTAGCTGATAACTACCCAAATAAATTCCAAAAATAATTATCCTCGTATTAAAATACTTATTTTTATCATAATGGTTAACTAGGAAGGATTTGTATTGGACCTATGGAGGATACCTGAAGAAGAGGCAACATTTCTCAACGGAAGTTTTTATATCATTTTTTCCCTAATCTTTTTCAATTCTTATTAAACCATTATGATATAATAAACAGTGTATAATCCATATATTTACATGTTGATCTATTAATTTAATTACCAATAACCATACCTACTTTCATCTAATGGGTTACCAAATCTTCTTTCGTGTGTATCAATAACTACCACCTCAGAAACCGATGTCATTATTTTGTTCATTAACATTACTCACAGTTGGATAAGATGATATATATAAAGTTTATATGATATATTTATAACATAATTATACATTCATATTTATTATAATATATATATACTTTTCAACTTTGCACTCGGTAGGGGATAAAACAACATCACTCGTGTGTTTTCCAGAGTACCATCCCACGAAGCGATCTGATTATCCATTTACTAACAATTTATAGAGAAGGTGATAAGAACAATGTAACTAAATACTTATGTATAAATTAAATTCTTATTATATTATTGACATATTTATTATTATTAAATATAATATATTATTTTACTTCATATATTTAATAATGATAACGTCCCTCGTGTACGTGTGGACTAATGCCTTCACGAAGCGGTGCGACTCTTTTTTCATCACCACACCACATGGATGATATATATAAGTATATTAAAAAAATTATATGATATATATATATATATATGAAATATTATTATATTTTTGGAAATATAAAAAGATTACTTACCTTATTTTCATAATGATCATTAAAAAAGGGAAACGTTACTCATAAATACGTACAACCTACCATCTCCATGATTGTAACATAATTCATTTTCCATAACCATAGTTAATGTTTTATTTTGAAATTAACATTTTTTTATAAATATTATAGTCAATTAATGGATATTCTTGTATATATTTTTAAATAATAACCTCTTTGAAAATAGTCAACCTTCAAAATTCATTTTGAATAGAAAATCCAAATATCATCTAAAAATACAATGAATACATAATTGACTGAGTAATCAAGTATAAAATTTTAATAATTAATATAAGAGGAACAATAAACATTAAATTCTTATTAAAAAGTAAAAACGGTACATATTTTTATTATTCAAGAAGATAAAGAATGTATGCGCTGAGTTAGACACAAGATTAGGGTTTCTTATCTCACATTTTCATACATAAGACATATGCCATATTTACCTTTTATTTTTTTTGGTATTTATACTAACATTTTTAATATGATATATCCTGAATATATTTCTCTTTATTTAATTTAATGTTTCACTTATGTTATTTCTTTCATGGATCATATTATTCAAAAGATACCAAATTCGTGAGGTTTTATATCACAATGTCATCATTAATTGGGATTTTTTTGTTTAAGTTTACATTGGGGTAATTAATTTATATTTCTATCGTAATATAAATATATTTTCATATCATATGGTTATTTGTGGACAGTTTTATATAATAGTGCCATATTCCATTTCTTAGTTAATTATAATTATAGAGAATTTGTTTAAGAAAATGAAAATATATATCTATTTTTGGTTGAAAAATATTTTCTCATCCAAAACCATGTTTTAAAAAATGTTTTCCAAAATGATTTAACATTATAAATTTTTTTATTGAATTATTATTTATCCAATTTTGAATTTTTAAAAAATTATCTGATTATAATATTCCTATCATTTTTTGAATGAAGAACTTTTCTATCATTTTTTACAGTGAAAAAGGAATGTTCTTTTTAACATATATGACATGTATAGAATTAACAAATGTCATTACCGATACTTTTCCTTATATTACTCCATAGGTTTACAGGGTTATTTTTGATTAAAATGTTTTTCAAAATATTATTTTAATTATTACTTTTCAAAAATAAATTAAAACTATATTTCGAAAATATTATATGAATTTTAAATTTTTAAAATTAAAAGGGAAATTTTCAATGAAAAGTTATTTTCCTCAAGAAATATTCCAAGTGATATTTCAAAATTATTTTTCATATAAAAATATTTTCTTTTATGTTACTTATGCTTTAATAGTTATATAATCCAATGATAACATCCTTATTTTTTCTCAGTATTTTTTATGATCTATTATACCTGGGATGAACAATGTCGATACCATTCACATTACTCTAAATGGTTTATGATTATGTTTGTTAATTAAGCATGTTATTTAAAAATTTTATGATAGTTTAAATATAAATGTTTCTATGATTTATGTTTCACCTCAATAAGATGAGGAATGCATTGGACTTTGTAAATGGTGGACATCACCTACTATAGCCTCTTGAAGAATCAATAGGTCTCAAGATACAAACATGATATGGTTTTTGGATGAGGACATACCATTTTATATAGATTTATTAGAAAAACCTGAATCATAATATATGTCTTGGAAAAATGCAAGATAGTAATTATATGACTTTATATAAGCCTTAACAACATGATTTTGATGTCGAACATTTTTCATTCCAACATTATGAATTCAGTTATTGATATTCCATGTAATTATTCTTTTTTTTAATATCCATGGTCAAGTTTCAAGATCGTGTGATTATATATATGGTATTATTTTTTTAGAATTTATTCCTTCCATATTATTCTGAAGTTATAGAAATGACATGGGTTTTTAGTTATTTACCATTAACTAATGATTTTCTATATTTATTCATAGATTGTGAAATATGATTACCCTTACTGAGTATCTGATATCACCACTTTATTATGTTCTATATTCCCAAGGATATGAGGAACTGTTTTTTATTGATATGTATCAAAATAGTATGCATAATAATGTAATTCTATAATTAAATTTTTGCGTATATTATGTTTTTAATTATAATTGGAATTTCAAATATGTATCTAGTTTATAGATATGACTAAACTATTTAGTCCTTTGTGATATAATTCATTTTATATTATACCAATATAATAATGTATACACTTTCTCTAGGATATTGGGGTTGGGGGTGTTATACTAGTAATTTTAGAGTTATTTGCAGCTGGATATTATGAATATTGTATACCATAAGAGTTAGTTATCTATAATAAACCAACATTTTAATTTATATAATTAGAATAATAATTAACAATATATTTTTTATTTTATGTAATATAAATGTGAAAATTTACACAAAGTATATTTCATTTCAAAAAATATTAAGGAAATTCAATGATATAAGGTCAACCGAAAGATACTTTGAAATTATGCATAAAAATATTATATATGATTTATATAAATTATTTTGGATAGAACATATATTATGTTCAACTCTCTAACATTATAGACTCACAATATTTTGAAAGATCTTCTTTTGATGTTATACCTTGGTGATCATTAGCAAGGTCGGGATTAATAAATTCCTGATAATTGTAATTCCATATATTTATAAGTCATTATGTAATCCTATCTATGAATGTGTGTACTTGTCCTTATATTTGAGATTATATTTTTAATTTTTAATGAAAAAGAAAAACTTGATTTATGGATAAAAATAATAATTTCAAATTCTCACTATGTGGTTACATATTTTGGGTGTTTTATAACTCATATGACATTAAATGAATAAGTGAGAAAACTATTTCCCTTCTATAGTAATGGAAGAATATCTATATGGACCATTGATTGAAATATATGATTTTAATTAAAATTATTTTCATGATATTTCATTAATGAGTTCATTTTGAAATGTTAATGAATGAAAAATTAGGATTATATGTTGATTCCATAAGAATTCAACATGTTTTACAGGATATACATAGGAAAAGGGAGTAATTAACATAGTAAAATTTATTGGATGGTTATGAAATGACACAATACCTATTTATTTTATTAAAATCTTGAGTCATTAGATAACAACCACAGTTAGTTTAAATAACTCTTATATATCATTCTAAATTTTTTTGTTATTTTTGATGTGGAGGCTGGAGATTCCTTCTAGAATGACCTCGATAACTTTAATATGAAGGACTCACATTGGTTTTTTGGAGGCGACATCAAATCCATATTGGATGATTTATAAAACGGGTCTTGGTATTATTTCTAATAGGCATCAAAAAGATTTTTCTTCCTTTGTTTCCAGGAATATCCTCATAGACATGTGGTCCACAGGGGATGAGTTTACCTAGTATAATAACCAAATGGGAATCCAACACTCTTGGTGTAGGAATGATGAATACTTTTCTAACTTTCCTGTTCTTCATTATTACTAATATGATAGGCGGATCCCATTCTTTGGAAATTTTTGACCATTAACTGGTTCTTATCTACCTTACCCCCAATTACGTGGAGGGTTGTTATTGTTTCTTTTCAATTTTATGGATTATGGAACCCAATTGTCATCATGTGGCCCATTCCTTATGAATTAAACCTATGAAAGAGACCAAATGGACCACATTTTATAACATGCTTATACAACTAAAAAATAACCTTCAATTATGGTAAAAATAAATAA
This sequence comes from Viscum album, assembly GCA_963277665.1. Classification (NCBI taxonomy): domain Eukaryota; kingdom Viridiplantae; phylum Streptophyta; class Magnoliopsida; order Santalales; family Viscaceae; genus Viscum; species Viscum album. The sequence goes on along the minus strand of OY728155.1, from coordinate 1,101,977,500 downwards.
ACCTTCGCGTTTTATTTAGTTCGATTCCACAAAAGTTGAGATCGAGCAAGGTGAGTTATATCATGAGGAAAAATGGGATGAAAACTGACCAGAACCCTGGTTATATAAAATAAAAAACTGGCGATGATGCTTGTGAAACAAGAGTGGTTTCTTAGTAATAGTCAAGAGGCATATTTCTTAGGGAAGGGGATAAAAACATCTATTTTTTGTAGGATTTCATTAAGGAAAGGAAAAGAAACTCTACTCTTAACATCCTACTTGAGAGTTAAGCCTCCATCAACAACATTGATGTGTTGGGTGTAATGGTGGAATCCAACTTCAGAAACCATCTATCTCATGTTAATATGAAAATTCCTAAAGGAAATCCCATGGGCCACTCAGATTTATTCAACTACATCATATGTATGGTGTCCATTGCATATAACTTATTTTTTTATCCTTTTTTCCTAGAAAGCGATTTGATAAGCAGTTCAATCGCTCAAATTTGAGAGATCACCTGTCCCTAACTCTTCTAGGAACCATTATATGTTATTTCATGGGATCTTATTAAGAGTGAATTAATTGAATCTAATAATTATTTCCTCCAGAGAGGAATGCTCCCTAAGTGGACTATTCTACTATGTTATTTCTTATACCTAAGGTGAATTAAACATTCTCTCTAAATAAATTTCACCCAATCACCATGTTCAAAATACCATACAAGGTCCTCACTAGTGTTTTAAGTTGAAGGCTCTCAATGTATCTGGATCAATTGGTTTTTGGGAAGCAGTGAAACTTTATATGAGGAATATCTAAATAGGATTCCATATCCTAGGATTAAGAAATTATCGATGAAATTAATAGGAAGTCTCTTGGTTCTAAATTTTTTATAACAATAGATAACATGAGGGATTATGATCTAATTGAGTGTGGTTTAATCATTAATGTAATGATAGGTATGGGTTTCTCTAGTTGGTTGATTGATTTGTTTTTCATGTACTACGTCACTCCGTGGTACTCTATATTTATAATGGAAAAAAGGTTTAGATTTTTAAAATATGTACTTGATTTAAGCCAAGGGGATCCATTGTACCCCAATATATTTACTTTAATTAAAGACTCCATCAGCCTCTATCTCACTAGATTCACCTACAACAAGATATTACTTCCCTTTATAATGCATGCCCAATCTTAATGGAGTCTCACAACACTTATTTTTGGGTGACATGGTAATTTTCATTAATGGGGTGTAAAAGATCCATCACAGATCTCAATAGGATTTTGGATGAGTGTTGTTTATGGAGTTGGAATGTAATTAACTAAGTAAAAAAGAAGTGTATTTATCTCAAAAATAATATTCAGATCATTTAGGGAAAATTGTTGATGTCACATCCTGACCCACAGGGGCCTGACTCGGTACTACCCCAAGCACACCTCAAGTAGGCTAGGGGCTGGTGAATAGTGTGTAGTATTAATATCCCACGAATGGAAGGAATTATCTATATTTACCTACACATAGGCATATCCTTGATCACACAAAACTAAAAGATAAAACAACTAAAACCAATACATGAATACATCTATAATCCCACAACCATAGTACGAAAATATAATAATTAATGTGGAGGAGGTGAAAAATACAAGCCAAACCAAAAATTGTATGGAGTCTAACCAACTCCAATGCGAGGACTATGATCAAATTCAGCTCCTAGAAAACATCTCGGTCAGTCTAGGTCAATATATGATCCACCTGCTCTCTATCCTCCAATGACACCAGAAAAAGGGCCATCGTTGGAATAATACATGAAATATTTGGGTAGATCTCATTGATGGGGTGAGTATTACAATACCTAGTGGGACACCCAAAAAACACAAAACATAAAGTATCATGAATAATAAGCTCAATACAAGGATATAAAAATCAATGTATAATATAAAAAACCATGATTTACTCAGGAAGTACATCATTACACTAGGTAGTCACAACCAACTTCTAGACACAAGATTATTCTCTAAGTAATGCCCATTTTGGGAAAATCCACTCCATGAGCCATGACATGACCAGAGACACTCATCGAAGAGTTACAGATCATTATACCCACCCTAATAAGAATCAATAGTCTCCGAAGACCCTAATTCAATGATTGGGGTCATGATTACAACCGCTTGGCGATACCATAATCCCATTATGGATCAAAATTATATGTATTGGATTGTTTTACAACAATACCACAAACCCTACAAACAAAGAATGCCATATGAAAGATGAACATCATGCTCAAGGAGGTCTGGTCAATTCCACAAACCATAACTATGGTATATAGATGATAGAGGATCAGACAACAATATCATGGAGGGAATCCACAAACTCTATCAGATAATCATCTTATAAAGGGGGCCACAATTCAGAGGTTTGGAAGTAATAACGCATTGTACCCTTGAGGGAAAGAACCATGGGGAAAACCAGTCAACCAAAAAAAGTTATAATTGAAGAGACGAAGAGATCCAAAATGTCTCTAATGGAGACCACATCATATAAGTATAGTAAACGGTATGAAACACTCAACCTAGATTAGAGAATGTTGTGCTTTCCCTCATGGTATTTAAACATCAACATACATGGTGTGTGAGTGACACACATGGTGTTTAGAGGTCACTCGACACCCTACACGTGTCGCCTAGCCATGCTCATGTATAGTTGGTCATGCCTTATATACCTGGATGTGTTTGTTTCTATGTACATGCTGTGTCAATACTCATGTACTTTTTGACATGTTTGTTTAACCGTTGAGGTGGACACCGAGCCACCACATCGGGGTTAAACACCGTGAGACTATGTCAAACAACATGTGACAGTTAACTCCATCTGAAACCCTAGTGATGCAGTCAGGGGGTCCCACAGAACTTGTAATCCAAAAATACATGTAGTTTCTAATGGTATTTTCAAACCCCATTAGGATATTCCCCTTGTTGTTCTATGAATTTCCAGAGCCACCTCCCTCACCAGAACATGAAGATATAGGGTAGGCCAACCCTTTTCATCATCGATCACCAGATTTCAGATTAAAATCCAATCAGAAAAGACCCCATAAATCCATCCATCATTGGGGATCAAAACCGATAAAAATGGAACCCAATTTTTTTTCATATCCACCTCTAATTGCCCACCTTCATCGTTGCACCAAAATGAAAGCCTCGATCATAAACCGCACCCATTGTATCAATCTATTATGCTATAGAATGTTCATTAAATGATCATATACACAATATTCATCAATCCATAGGCCAACAAAAATTCTATGGTGGAATGAGTGATGAAATAGGGGGAAATACAAAATCCATAAAACAGGAGGAATGAACCTCATCCTATATTCGTTTGGCTTCGATTAACTATCATAGATGAAATCAAATGAAGGGGAACAAAACAAAATAAACGAATGTAATTCTATTAATTTAAATCTACTAATGATGTGGGTATCAATTATATTCCATAAATTAATCAATGTTTATGTAGGATTAATGAATGGGATAGAAAACACAAAATCCAACATCCTACCTAGATTTTGGATCGATAGATGATGAATAAGGGTTTTGTGCCAATGTCATTGATCAGATTCATGAACTCCTTCAGCACAATGATCCCTGATCTGGTCTTAATTCGTCATCGTTCACCATGAAATGTCTACTTCTGTAGTCTATAGGTCACTACTTTTTAATATCCAACCTTGAGACAAAATTTATTGTTTTGGATTTATATAAAACTCGGTCACTATGTCTAAATAAAATAAAATAATTTTTTTTTTATTTTATTCAATTGTGCTCAAAAAAATATTTATGACAAAAATATTACACCGACAACGGTTATGTTTATCTTATAGTACAAATTAGGTCTTGAAATCAATGGTTCCATTGAATTAATGATCTAGACTCTCATTCAGGTGTTATTCCACATTTTATTGAAAAAATAATTCTCTTTTTAGTTAATATCTTTAATATATTTCAAACATTAACTTCGAGCACACCAGTCCTCAGAATAACATGAATTATAACCATATGGTCTCCAAAATATGTTATATAATATCCAAAAATAATACAAAAAAAATACAAGTCATTAAATTATCCCCACTTTAGGGATTTTCATCGATAAAAGACAAAAACCTACTAATAATTATGAGGGTACTAGGATTACATCTTGGTCTACCACTCCCAAGTTCTCTCTAGAGGATTTCCATGCCCTAACTAGACACACACTAGGGGAATAAATAACCCATGAATGATTCTATACTATCAATACCTGATCTCTATAGGGTAATCAACAAAGGTAGCTTCATCCATGATGTCCAACTCTTACAATTGAATAACATGTAATGGGTAATGCACAAATCACATTAGATACGAAATGGGTAAGAGGTCACATACCAAATCCAAATCTGACATTAGTTCTAAGAGTTACACTAACTCACTAACTCAACACAGAATTTGGAATGGACCAATGAATCTCATAGATTACTATCCACCACGGTCAAATATTCAAAATCCATGTAGAGGTGAGATCCTCAAAAACACATGGTCTTCCTAATAAACCACCATCGGTATCTGTCCTCAGTGTTTATAAGACTTATACTGAATTTTTTCCATCCTCATCTGTCCTTTGATTATATGTATCTTCTCAATAGTATCTCACACCAACTATGGGCCCATGAGTGCTAAATCGCCTGGATCAGCACAACAATGTGGTGACCTGTAAGATCATTCATAAAATGACTTTAATGGAACCATACCGATGGTGGAATGGTAGATTGTTTTTTATGAAAACTCCACTTATGGTAGAATATAGTCTCAACTATGGAAAAATTCCAATATTAATTCTCACATCATATCCTCCAAGACATGAATTGTCTGCTCAGTATGGAAATCAGTTTAGTGGTGGAATGCTGTGCACAAGCATAACTGATTCCCAAAGGCCTCCTAAAATCCTCTCCATAATCATGATTTGAAGTGATTATTGTGTCTTGAAAAGATCATCAAGGTAGCACCATGAATATTTACTATCACCTACACATAGTGGTTTCCCAATATCTCAACAGAACAATACTCTCAGATGGATAGGAAATAGGAAACATAGTGAGTCGATATGTGATCACCCATACAAAATCAGGTCCCCTATATGTATGTGGAATCCTCTTCATGAATTCCATGGATATTCCAAACCAATTACTCTATAGAACCTCAAAGGGTTGATCTCTCCACATTGGAACCTGGTGCTCAATATTCTATTAAAGATAAGAAAGACGTAGAGATAAATTTTCTACAACACAACACATTCTTTCCAGTGACCAATATTGATTTCATTTTGTCCTAGTACATCTTTTCCACACTTGGATGTACCACCAAAAGGGATATATGAAACTCGTACATAACTACCTACCACAACGTCAAAGGTGCCATCATCCGGACTCCAAAAATTATAGTGTGATCCCCACATTCAAAATACCTATCAGGAGCATATTTAGTGGATATCTGAGTACTTGAGGTCTCATAGTAGGTATCTTTACAATGAGAATCCCTAGAACACTATAAATGTGGTGGGGGTAATAACCATTGATTAATGATAAAAAGCACAATCCCTTTCCAAATATTAAATTTACAATGAGGCTAACTTCACTAACACCTCCTTTAATAACTAAGGATAATACCTCTTGTTGAGAACTTCTTACACCACATTCCTCTTCCTAGGAGTATAAAAAATCTCAAATTCATATCCATAGAGAAAATCTATCTACCACCTATGTCTCATGTTATGATCATTCAGAGATAAGATATAATTGAGACACTTGTGGTAAGAGTAATAGATTAAATAGTCATCAATCATGTAGTGTCTTCACATATTAATTGTGAATACTACCTCTACTAGTTCATGGTCATGTGTCGCATAGTTATTCTCAAGTGGTCTCAACTTCAATGAACCATAAAGAATCCCTACCTACCTCTGCATCAAAAAAAACCATGTCCAATCAACCATTCATCATAGAACACTATGTATTCAAAACCATCTTATAGAAATATCATGTTGGGATCATTCTTTATCTTCTACCGCAACTCTTGAAAACCACGTTTTAACAATTATATTAACCTAAATGGATTCCCATTACGGTTCATAGGTGCCTCCACTCTTCAGAAATTGCGTACGAGCCTCTAAAAATACCCTACAAACCCACGGAATCTTCGTACCTTGGTAACACTCTGGGATGGATCCCAAGAAAGCATTGCCTTAACCTCTACTTGGCCCACTGCTACTCTTGCCTCTAAGATGACATGTCCTAAGAAATGGACATCACAAATCCATAACTGACAGTTATAGAGCTTCCAATAAATCAATTTCCCTCAGAGAGTGTCATGGATGATCCTCATGTGTCTCACATACTCCACATCAAACATCAAGTAAAATTCGATTTCATTGATGAGGAACACTATGAACTAGTATAAAAAAGGCTGAATGGTCGAGTTCATGCATCCCATGAACAATTTTAGGATGTTCATCACACTAATTGACATCACAAAGTACTCTTAGTGAAAATCATGACATATTAATATCATCTTAATTATATCGTCACCTCTTACTCACTATTGTTGATATCCTGATCTGATGTCAATATTCAAGAACCATATTGACCCTCTCAACTAAACAATGAGTCATCAGTCCTCATTAATTGATACTTATTTTTAATTTTCACCTAGTTCAAGCACTTTTTGTCCACATATAACTTCAATCTCTAATTTTCGTTATTGGAAAAACACACTGGGGCTACCCAAGGGGAAACATGTGGTCTCACACAACCCTGCACTAGAAAGTAATCTAACTTTAACCTCATCACATGAAGCTCTGTGGAATCCATTAGTTATGATGGCATAGATTCTAGGGCCATATTACCATGGAGGTCAATATAGAAGTATATATCTTTTCAAGGAGTTAAACTTGGTATATATTCATTAAATACTTTCTCATACTCCACCACTACTATATTGAAATTTTCTCTCTTATAATCCACTTATCCAAGAGTCATGCTAGAAAATGAGTGATTAATCAGATGAACATTCCTATTCTTGATCTCATCATACTCCTCCATGATTTCCTTTTCACCTAAAATGGAAAACGACATCCCATCACAGGAGACACACCAACTCCTCCACCTAAAATAGTCAAGCTGGGAATTAAATATGGATGGCTATCCTTTACCAAAGATGACATAATATATCCTTATCAATACTAAAAAAATTCCCCATAAAAATCTCATAACTATAATAGTCATATCAAATAATCAAAAAAATGTAATTTCTAAGTCACCGTTTTTCAGAGTCTCTAACTACAAAATTTGAGCCATATTCTCAATCAAAATCTCTATGTTTTGAATTATAGAAGTGGACAAAAATTAATGACTTGGAACTGTATCTATTAATACTTTATGTTTGATAGAAAATACATATATCATACCTAGGATAATCATTTTATGTCATAGGACTCCATAGCATTCAGCTAGCCTCATCCCAGACCACCTGTTGCATGGGCCTGGGGTGGACCACCTGGGGATCATGGTGGTAATATGTCAAAAATAAGACGAAAACATGATAATATAATACCCCCTCTCCCATGTATGTTTCCCTGAATACCACCATTCTCCTTCCTTTGTATCAATCATTGTAGTCCATGGACCTTCTCTTGATTATCTATATGATGGGTCAGACAATCTTGAACCAAATTTTCTCAACCTTCATTGGAAAAACACCGCTTCTCCCTAGACTGATTCAAGCTATCCTAAGAGACCTTCCCCACTAAACTTGTGTATTGAGGCTGTATTCTAAAGTGTATAACATTCTTCTATATTTGTGACTATTATATGCGGTCTTTTTATGAGATCTTAGATCTGAGGTTCCCTCTAATAATGCACACTATCAATGCCTACTCTTATTGGAAACTCTCTACCACCAAGTCCCACTCAAGAACACATGTCGTGTTAGAGAATGTGAGGAATGATGATAATAACATCATCTGATTTATTTGATAAATTTTTTGTTCAATTCCAGGGATTTTCAAGAGAGGGTAACCGTAGGTTTATCAGATAACAAGAACATTTTGATCCGATTTTCTCAAAGGAAGACCTGATTAAGGCCTAGTGGAGGCTCCCAGCAACTATTAAATCTTACATTTCTACCTATACGGATGGTTCGATGATAATAATATGAAAGTAGATTCACCCTCAGTGGTGATTTGGGTAAGTTTTCATAATCTCACATTACTATTTCAAAATCCATCGATTGATAAAATGATTGGAAATATCCTAGGTAGATACCTATGTAATAATAGTCAGACCAATGATGTCTATCAGCCAGTTAACATGCAGAAGTGTGTGTAGGTTGACACTTCAAGGGTTCCTTTAGACTATGTTTGGATCACTGTTGGTGAAGAGTTTTGGTGTTAACGACTGGTTGTCTATGAATCATGGTTCCACTTTTGTCATTCTTTCAAGTGTCTGGGTCACTCAATGGAGAAATCTAGGTAGGGGAAATGAATCATGATTTTTAAAATAGTTTTAATAGTGGTGATCACACAATCCTTGAGGAAAATGAGGTGGAGGGTTCATCAGTTGAAGGGATAGTGGGGGTGGAGTTTGACCTAAATTTATCTATGGATGTGAAAGATGATTCAAGAATGGGTAACCCCTTGGTGGCAGATATTTTCAGTCGCCTAAGAAATGAGCTAGGTGCTCCCAATCCACTGTGCAAACTCCACTAATGGCGAGTGAAGAGGTGGAGTTATCTATTGTTGTTAATGTGGATTTGAAAATAATGGAGGAGAGAGGTCCCAAGACTTCATTAGGATGTTCTAATACCGAGGTGGTGATATTATGGTAGGATAAAAGTGTTAGGGGCCTGGTAGAGGCCCATAATGAACCTACATTGTGTTTTCTTACAGGTTTCAATGAACTGGAACAAGTTATAGGGGGAAAGGACATGCTCCAGACGTGCACTATAGAGGTGTCAATTCTTGTGCTGGGAAATTAGTTTGATCTCTTGGGTAATCTAGTGTAGGGGTCTAAAAAACACCTGGTTATCTCTTATGTGGATAATCAGTAGGTCCCTTAGAATGAATCCAGTGGTCTAGATTCTAGCCTATATATAGGTGGTTCATAAGATGAGATTTTTGGTAGTCCATGTCCAATCCCAAGGAGAAGTTTAGGGAGAAGGGGTAACTGTAAATAGAGGAAGGAATGCCCTTATTTATTACTTCCAATAGAGACATGATCCATGAATATGTTGAAGGATAAGCGTATGACCAATGTTAATTCTGATTGCTAACTGTAGGAGTTTGATGGTTTTCTTGATTAAAACTTGTAATTGAAAATTTATTTAGAAGAGGTTCTCGTTGAAACTATTTCAACTTTTAATTATTCTGATTTGGAGGTCGAAAGAATGATGGGAAGGGGACTAAGGGTGATCCCAATGAAGATCAAGCCAACTGCATTGATGAACCATACCTGATTTTCTTAATGGTATTCAACAAGGTGAAGATCCACTTAGAGGAGTACATTCAATCTTGGAAAAAAATTGGAGTTTATAATTGATGATCTTCTCATGGATATCCCAGACACCCAGGTAAACACTATAATGTGAAAATTATTTAGGGAGTCTAAAATGGGTGGGCTGAAACTATTTTTTAATTATTTTTTTTTCTACTTTTGTGGATGACTTTTGGTTTATCACTTTTTTACTTAAAATTTTTGGATAATAAGAATCTAATTTTCAGTTAGTCACACTATGAAAAATAGATCCTAAACTATATCCATATATTATCATGAGAGATTATTTAACCTCATTTAGTACTCTGAAAAGTTCAAATGGACCTTCTTCTAATGAATAACCTTCTTTATACACACTGATCACCATTTAGGCAAACATAAATCCTTCCTAAATAGACACTCAATCTCAGAAATGGAGAGATATGTCTCTTCAAATGAATAAGCGTTAGTAACTCATAAAATGACCCCTCAATGAGACTTTACACAAGGAACATCATCTGATCTGAATACATCCTCTCAAGGAGGAAAACTCAAATGACTACCATTATCCATATCCTAGACAACTGGGCGTCTGGATCAACCCAAAACCTAGGAGTTATCTACCACTGAAACTCATAATGCACACTTAGCCTAAGTGAATACTTATCTAGAACTTCCTATGCTAGATGCTTCCATATCGGTGGTGGGATAACTGGTAAAACACATGAAGTTTCATTATCTAGTATAAGACCCTATATTGATTCCTTGTCTCATGGTGTATCATCATCAAGATCATGCAATGGAATCCTGCATGTCTACCTTAATAGAGGTATCCTAAAATACATTATGTAACATTGGAAATGATTAGATTTTGCGAGACAAATAAAAAGGACATAGAAACGACAACCATTTCTTATATGATGCAAGAAACAAAATTTTTCCATGAAACCAATATCTATATTTATTTAGTTGAAACGAAATTGATAAGTGTCTTTGTTTATGGATATGTCAGTTACCACACTGACACTAGATTCCCTGGCCTGAAATCCAAACATGAAACACTAAAATCATTTTTCCCCAAAATAATATCATATAATCTAGTCTTAAGGTAGAACCAAATGATATGATACCACCATTTCATGACACAACCCAATTGGGTCCAAAATACGACTACCCTAAGCTTGCCTCTAATAGTCCAAAATTGGGATTCCAACATCAAGTAGGCATATTTCAAAAATGGGAGGAATTATCTTAATGTACCTATACACATGCACACATCTTCAAATAGAGACAACGCTGAAAAATAAAGCAATAGAAACGAATGTATGAATACATAAAAAATCCACCAACTAGAGTATATTAAAAAATTATTGAAAGTGAAAAATGGTCAAAAAAAATCCCAACAAAAAACTACAAGGAGGAAAACCATATACAAGTATGAGGAATATGATAAAATGAATGCTCTCTAAAATCCCCATGTCTAGTCTAGCTCAAGGTATGATCCACAATCTCTGTGTCCTCCTAAGACATAGTTAGAAGGGTCATTGTCTGTATAATACATGACATGTGCAGGAAGAGCCCATATAGTGGCGAGTATAACAATTCCTAGTTGGATACCCCAAAAAATGAACACCAATTATCATAAATAGTCAATCAAATATAAGGATATAATAATAAATGTTTAACTAAAAACTCGTGGATATACTAAGGGAAGACACTACACCACTAGCCAGTCAAAACCAAAATCCATCCAAAATATTCTAATCCAACTGATGGTATTTCATGTAAAATAAGATATATAATCCATTTCATCATTGGAGACACTCATCATAGAGGTCTAGATCATCGTACGCTACCTAAGAAGGCTCATAACTCTCAGATGTCCCTATCACTCATATAGTCAGTCATGAATTGATCCATTAAGGGACACCACAATCCTAATATGGATCAACCCACTATGTAGTGGATTGAATACCAATAATATCAAAAAACCTACCGATATGACCTATGAGATAGATGATCAATTCCCTATTCGAAGAGGTTATGCTAATTCCACAAAGCCCACCAAAGTTGTAAAGATAATAAACGATCACAACCTAGTCACATGAAGGGAATCCACGAACTCAATCAAATCCTAATCCTCGAGAGGGTATCTCAATCCAATATGTGTGTAAGGGAATATAGGACATGTATATAGAGTAATCAATGTGAATCACTCAACCTAGATATTTCCACATGGTTATTCGCCACACAAAATATAAACAACATCATACATGTTGTTAGGTTGAGACACAAGGTGTGTATATGTCACCCAACAACCTTTTTGTATCACGTGGTTATGACCATGTATAGTTTTTTTTGTCGTGTGTACATGGTCGGGTCCCTTTCTGAGTACATGTAATTTATATGATTGTGTACTCCTAGATATATTTGTTTACCCTATGAGGTAAATGTTATACCACCATAGAGGGTTCACATGGCATGAGACCATGTCACATGTCTTGTGATGATTAATGGTAGTCAAAACCCTAGTGCCACTGTTAGGGGAGCCACATGGAGTGTAATCTCAAAATACATTCCATGTGTATTGGTATTTCTAGATCCATTTGGATATTTATTCACATCATTCAACACATCTCCAGATCCATGACCCTTGTTGGAACCTGTAGATTCGGGGTTGGCTGACCCTTTCCATCAACAATCCCTATATTTTGGATTCTAATCCTCTCAGAAAACACAACAGCAAGACATCCACTGTCATTCATAAAACTGGGAGAATGGAACCTGAATGTGTATTACTTATCTACCTCTGATAAAAAAACATCATTATCACACCATTATCACAGACTCTAATACAATATTTACCCACATTATTGATCTGTTTCATCGAATAACAGTCACACAATGATTGTATGACCAGTATTCATCGAACCACAAGCAAAAATAAATTGCAACGATGAACATGAAATGAACCATGGGATAAAATCATATTCCATAAAACATGAGTAATGAAACATACCTATTTTAATTATACCTCGATTCATTTTATTATAATAAGAAAAATGAAAAGTAATAAAGAACAACAAACATATGTAATTAAATAAATTTAAATCTACCAATGATGCACATATCAATTGTGTTCCTGGAATAGATACACGATCATACAGATTATGGAATGGGATGAAAAAACATCCAATATCCTACATGGAATTTTGATTGATTATTTAAGAATAGTTGTTCTGTTCTGCCATCATTGAGGAGATCCATGAACTCTGTTGGAGAAATTATCCTCAATTCAGTCCTGAACCATCATCATTCTATGGGAATTTTCTCCTTCAAAGGTCTCTTGGTCTCTAGTGTTTATCGGAAAACCCTGAGATTAAAAATAGAAATATGTATTTATAAAAAAACTCATTCACTGTGTCAAAAAAAAATTATTTTATTATTTTATTCACACTATCCCGTGAAAATGTTTTTCAATAAAGTCCTTGGGAAGAAAAATGTAATGTCGCACCAAGGGTAAAACCCATGTTCTGAACATAATGATTCCCTCAGATTTCAGATATAGGTCATAGTTCAATATTTATTCCACATTTTTATGGAAAAAACATGTTTAGATTATTTAAAATGTTTAATGTATTTAAATCATTTATTTTGTGTACACCAATCCTCAAAATAACATTCCATCATAGTTACTAATCTCAACAATAGTCCATATAATAATGAAAAAAAATACATAGAAAATACGAGTCATTAGAGAGTAAATCCTTAGAGTCCAATGGATGAAATTCCCAATAGATTACCTAGGAGCTTTGGTCTCAAAAGGGAAACTCATCATTCATCATTTTGATGGCTTTGTGAAAAAAATAAGGTGCTGAATAATCCACATGAACAATCACTATATTTTGTAAGGGGGGCACATCACCATTATCAACTATGTTCGAACCTATATACCAATGTATTCCCTTTCTGTTCTTAGACTCATAAAATATTTCTTGAAGAACCTTTATAATATTATGTACCCTTTCATATTGGATTACTTTGTGGATATAACGTATAACTGGGAATCATGGGTTGGATTGAAAAGTAAATAGAAACTAGTTGTATTAACATGAGGACAATATTTAGCTCCATCCAATACATGAAGGGTAAACTCACCTGGGCTATTTTGGATGGAATAACTATTTAGGCCAGATTCATCACGATTAAATATGTGATAGGTCTATATACTTCAAGGGGTAATATTTATATCTTATAGAAGACAGTCTTAGTTCATATTCCCGACCTTCACTAGTGCTCGCATTGGATCATGTAGAACAGTGAGCTCAAAATCAGGAAGAACAAATTGGAATGATCCATGATAGAGTATTTTGGGTGCCCAACCCCTAATATCACCTTCACTCAGTCTATTAGTCACCCCATATGCATTATGAAAATTCTCAGTATCTAGAAATTAGATACATTTAACAACATCACTATGAGTAAGGAAGAAGATAGATTCACTTTCAGGAACAAGATGACATAGTGCTTCATTTCTAAGGGATTCTTCCATGATATCCATGCAAATAACATAGTGGAAGGTGGGGAAAGTATCACAAGGTATAATGATATTATATAGATATATTATTTTCTATGTTGGTTTATAAATATATAGGCCACCTCTACTGAGGAGGGGATCAGGTGGGGGGATTGTTGATGTGCTCAAAATATATTTACTATTGAACACCTCATGTAGATACCACCACTCACCTATTTTTTAAAGTGGAGTGGGATTACAATGTGTGGATAAAATTTAGATATTTCATAGGTTAAGGATTCCAGGGTACTGATAGAAAAAATTTCGTCCCTCTTGGATTCTCACTGAGGGATGAAACAAGTAAGAATACAAGGCATGAGTATTGTTCATGGTGATGGGTTGTTGAACTGTATGGAATAAAAGAATTTTGATGCTCTTTATAGCTCACATAAGACTATTATTATGAGGGAAAATATCTTGGAAGAGGACTTGATATCTCTTAATAAGAATTGAGATCTCACAATATCTCTCAAATTTTCATGTATAATAGGAAGGGTAATCTTCCATAATAGAATATCTATCAACAAGGAATATGGGTTTAGTGGGATCCCCCTCACAATGAATTAAAAATTAATTTTTATGTCACCTGCTCCCTTGTTGTAATGCAGGAGTGGGGTGGGGGATGTCCTAGTTTGTGACCACATCAATACAATTTTTTTTATGATCAAAAACTTGTTTAGAATATGGAACTCATTGGACGAGAAATCAAGTGCTATTTATAGGGCTATTTAGTTGGGTAAATCCAGGGTTGTCACTCTTGTATCAATGGGAACTACATCCTTGGTGATTTATAATGAACATTAGGAAAAATAGATTTATCCCCTGGTTGATTTTTTATCACATGCCCAGATAAAAGAACATTATCATCAATTAGGTATCCATCTATAACATTTGGAGAAAATGAAGAAAAATTTTATACTTTTTGGATTCATGGGATAATCAAGGGAACCCATGTATTTGTTTCTCCTATATGGATACTATACCATCTAGGTGTGTAGGTCTAGTTAGAGAGGATGCACTTGGGATGAATTATTTTAGACCTCCGTGTTGTTTTTTCACATCCTTTTCCATAACAAATTTCATGACATTTATGATGATAGAATTTTGGTAATCCCACCCAATGTAATTGAGAAATAGTCATAAAGGGTCATAAAATAAGTGTATCCATAATCTCATTAAAATATATTGAATATAATATATGTAATAATTATTATTATCTAGTTTTCAAATAATAATGATTAATGAAAATATTTTTGTGTAAATTCCTTCAAGAGAAATCGATGTTTTTATTATGTGTGATTAATTTTAACACTTATATATTATTTAAAACATAAAAATAAATATTTATTTATCTTCTATTTTAGTGAATAGATTAATATAAATATTTATTCAGTAATGTGAAAATTAAAATAAATTTTCACTATTATTTATAAGTATTATAATATTAAATTATTTATTGAAAGAATAATATTTATTCAAATAAATAATTCACCCTTAGAAGTTTACCAAATTATGTTTGATAATTAATTCATCGACCTAGAATCTAGATGGATATTATATAAATTATTGAATATTATTCAACTAAATATTGACTAATTAATTTATAAATTGATATTTAAAAAAGTACAAGTCATTGGATATAATAATATTATTATTATTATTTGATAAGGGGTATTACTATGATTATATATATTGATAAGGGAATGTTTTCAATTAACTATGTTTAAAAATAAGTTTTCATAGAAAAATATATCATATTTATATTAGAAGAGATTATATGTGGACAATAAAAATATCTTAATAATTCTCTTGAGCCTGAGAAAAAATCCCCCCATCGTCACTCTCAATAACTTTTAATGAACAATAGATACCTATTATGAGTGACATAAAATTTTATAATGAACTTTATGTTACAATTTTAGCCCTTGGATTTCAGGAACATCATTCATAGATTAGTGGTGTACTTGTAGATGCAAATATATTATTCCTCATTAGTATTTTCAATGGTAACGATGATGGAAAAATTTTAGTAAGATATTTTGAAAATATGAATTCTTAATGTGAGTTAATTATAGTTCTAAATTAATTATTATTTAGAATTTAAGGATCCTCTCTTAGAGATTTCAGAGTAGTATTCATCAATTTATTCAAATTTAAATATTAAACCAAAAAACCAATGTCAATCACCCACCCAAAACATCATGTATTCCATTAAACATTTATTAATTAATTTTTATAAACATGTGGTTTTTATGTAGAGGGAGTGAGATTAACACATAAATATAAACTACCGAAACACTATATATCCATTTTAAATTAATATATTCATATATTAATATTGTACATATTTTAAATGATTTAATAAGATTATTTTCAAAATTCATATACTTTGATAGGATCTAACAAAGTCACATATATAGTCTCTCAAATTTATTGGAAAATATCGATATAACCATTAAGAACTGTTGTTGTAGAAGTTATCCATAGACCTATCTAAAGAAAGAACCTATATAAATATTATGTAATACCATAGAACTCATTCCTAGATTTTGGATTATGTAAGATCATGGATCATTGTTGACACTCTGTTCTGTCAAAGAGTCTAAAAAATGACAAAGGGAAATACGATATAATGAAAAGTGGAATATACATGAAGAAAGTCAGGATTTGAAAATGCATGAGTTTTGGGTCGCCTTAGTCTGAACAAAACGGCGTCGACGCACAACCTACTTGCATGCCCCTAAATGTAACACAACCTACTTGCCTGCCCAAATTCCATATCTCCCAGGGTTATATTTTTTTCCGATAAATAGACATTTGGGGCCTTCATTTGTACGGATGAATTTCCCTGAATCCCAATTGTTAATCTGGTCGCCATAGTGATTCACCCCAGTATTCTGAAATTGTCATGGTAGTTATTCAACACCTTGAGCAGAGGATTTAAATGATCATCAGTGGAATAAAGTCCTTTTAGTGTTTGAAACCACAACACTTGCATTCCTAAAGCACCCAACCTCCCAAAATCAAAAACACTTGCACGCTGCCTATTTCTCTTACAGGAACTTGAGCGCCCTACTTATGGGATCATATATTAATACTCTTGAAGTCTTGAGAAATGACTTTCCTAAGTTGTATTATACAGGTTGTTCATCTCATAAGTAAACATTCGGTCATCCAATCCTACTTGTGTGCTCATACTTGTGCACCCTAAACTACATGGGCTCCCCTCTTTGATTCACTAGCTCTCTTTAGTCTACAATCCATCATGCCCTCTTCAAATCCATCCATGCCAAGGCTTATTCTTCATTGTCTCCCTTGTATGAAATGGATTTTGTTGCGACATCCCCCAAAATCCCATGACTTATTATTGCTTTGGGAATGGCACATTAGTGTGTCTTCTATTTGGGTTTTTATACCTGTAGTTAGAGGTTTCCCACATTTGACTGAAAAAGGGGTTAGGATTTATGGAGTGTCTATGGATTTGTATATACACAGTCACATGGACCATTTTCCTAGGAATAGTTTTGGGAAGTTCTAGGTTTGGAGGAGGGTTTTGGTCTAGGCCTCTCCCTTCTCAAATAGACGACCCAGATCCTTAGGTCTTTGTTAGGGAAGGTACGATTCAAACTTGCATTTACATTCAAGCAAAGAAGAAGTCTCCCTCCCCTACCAAGATCAATTTTAGGGCAACCATCGTAATGTAATCCCCTAGCGCTTCTTGGAGGAGGTAACATCATTTCACCTCATCTCCTCTTCGGTGTCAAAGACCAGAGGAGAGATTGGAACCGGGTGTTTTGATACCCTTTCCCTCTCCCATTGAGCTTTGTCACAATGGGAAGACATTTGGTTATAAGCCCCTAACCTTTATCCCATCTTCCATTAATTAGATCCTTTTCCATTGTGAAGTGAATAGAAGGATGTATCGTTGCCTCACCCTCTTCTTGGGTTGACATGACCCCATCCACCCTAATTTCCATTGGTGTGAGATGGTATGTGAGTATGATATACTCTATAATACCAAATGTTGGATCGAATATGTAAAAATGAGATTTTCAAATACAATAGGGGGGTGAATTTTACTTTTAAAAATTCCTTTGGAACTTTTAAATATGGTTATGTTTAACAAGGTTAAACAAGATAATTCAGAAGACCTCTAAGTTGTAACAACTTGCTTGAATCCGGAAAAGTGATTCTGGAAATGAAAATTAACAAAAGTTTACAACAAAAAAGATTCTACTTTAATGAATTTAGAATCTATATATATTAGAGTACAAGTGTGAGGATGTATAGGAAAGTTATACTTTCCTCAACAATACAAAATTCAGTGGAAAACTTGAAACAAAACTAGTTACAAGTAAGAAATCTTTTAACCCAAAGAGAAGGGTATCCAACAACCTTGGATAAAGGTCCCTTGAGTTATAATTTGAAGAAAATTAAATCTTACCAACACTAGGGTAAGCCCTCGATATGAATATCGAAGTCTATCTTGAAATCCCCGCATGCCCTCAACTATCAAGTAGTTGGAACCTCTGTCTTTCTTTCCCCAGAAGCCCATGATTGTACACAGCAACTATCAGAGTCGCACGAAGTAGGACTGCATGAAGAAAAGTTTGAACAAGCCATTCAAAATTTCTACAAAATGTTTGAGATTTTATAAGATCCTCTCTCTCTAGAAATCACTTCAACAACATGTAAGCACAGATGAAAAAAGTCAGGTTCAAGTGTGTTGAGCTCTTTTCAAATGAGCTCCTATTTATAGGCACTGCTCCAATGGTCGGCCCCCTCCTCCAACGGTCATATTCTTCCTTTAATTTTGGATGGACCTATACACATTTCACTCAACCAAAGGTTAGTTGATAAATGAAAGAACATCATTATTTGATTACTAAGAAGGTGTAAGCAGAACATAATTTTGATATTCGGAATATAAGAAAATGAAAGTTTGGTGTATAAACAAAAATGAATTCAGAGTCTATAATATGAGGATATTCAGATTCTGTTTTCAAGGAATTCAGAACCTGAATTATATAGAATTTCAGAGACTGAATTTCATGGAAATTACGAATCTTGATTCACCAGAATTCAGAATGAGAACATACATATTTTAGAGTCAGATTTCATGAGAATTTGGAGCCAGAACACATAAGAGTTCGGAGTTTGTATTTTGAGAACTCAGAGTCCGAACTTAGAGAAGTTTGTAACCATAATTTGTAATCAGAGTTCGTATTTGAACATTATATATGTTCGTAATCAGAATTCAGAGTCAAACTTCACGGGAGATCGTAAGCAGAATTTGGAGTTGAACTTCATGAGATTTCGTAATAGGAATTTGGAGTAGAACATCATAAAAGTTTGTAACAGGAATTCTGATCCTAAAATAGAATGCTTAATATCTAAATATTATATAATTCTCATTTTTTAGACATGAAACCAAATTTTATACATAGATAAGATATTAAATGATGTAAAACATGGTAAGGATATATTTCCTTGGGAAATGAAAATTTTCCTTATAGAGGTAAAAATAAGGAGTGAAATGAGTTTTTCCTTGAAATAAGGTGTTTGTGATTTTCAAAATAAGAGGAATCATGAATTCATAAGGAAACCTTATTGAATTAACAGTCCCCCCAAGTATGGAGGAATGGAAAAGTCATAAGGAAAACATTATTGACTCAACAATCATCCCCTTTTTGGAATGCACAAACATTCTTATGAAAATGAATATAAGGACATAGAAAAACTTTTCTTGACATAGAAAAAAAACTTATCTCCCTTTTCATATTATTAAAGATTAATATGACTAACTCCACCTTATGCTTTGGAACTCTACGGATTTTACTCTAGATTTTTGGAATGGGATTTTCATTATCTTGGGTATGGAAATCATCATAATGGGAAACTCCCCCTTAGATAAACTCCCCCTTACTTAGGGATATTTCTTTTATACTTGTAAATCCTTTTCCTTCCCCCCTATAGAATTCTTTTTCCTTCCCCCCTTTGTTATTTTCAAAAAGAGTTCAAGGGAATGAAAAAAATATGGTACTTGAAATATTAGTATAGACATCCGAACAAGACTAGCTACCAAAATTTCATTACGATTGGAAGTGTTAGTACAAGGAAAAAAATACATCAAAAGATCAGATTAGGTCTATTTTGTTTCTTTTACCTTGGAAATCAACTTCTTCACAATTGTCTTCTGCCTTTTCAGCTCTTAGTGATCCTCCTATGCTTGTTTTTCTAGGGCTGTGATTCTATCATCTTGAGCCTTCAGGTCCTCCACCTGATCCTTCAACAATTCCTCTTGCTTAACATTCCTTTCCTCCTTCTCGTTCGGAAATCCTTCTCTGTTTTCCAACATTTGACAAAATAACTCATCTTTCCATTCAGATCATTGACATCTTGAATCTATGAATTTTGTACACGGGTTAGCTTTTCCATAAAGATGTTTGTATGATCCTTAATCTTAGAATCTTCGGTATCAAAATATTCTTTGACATCTTCTTGAAACTAATCATGGAAACTCAAATCTTCCTTGATTTTCTTCGATAGAGAGTTATTTTCTTGCAATATTTTCTGTGGGCCTCATGATTGATAAGGAAATTTTTGTGTTCTACCTCAATCTTCACACATTTTTCCATCACCATAGATATAGATTCTGACATCTGATTCATAGTGTGCTGAATCATTTGGCATCTTGAATCAATTACTGGAATGATCAGAATTGTGTCCACGAGCTTCTTCAGAGACTGAACAACAAAATCATGTCCCAAGGCTGATAAATCTGAATATTACAATTTACATGGAGGTGGTTCTTCCTATAGCTCTTCAAACTTCCTCTTAGAGGATCCTCAAGATTCCTTCTTCCTCAAAATATCATTGGTTGGAGTATCGACAACCACTTGTTTTCCATTATTGATTTCCAGAATAAACTCTACATCAGGAGACGCATACTCACTTCTTCTTAACTGTACAATATTATCTTCATCAAATTTTTCATTCTCAGCTCCAGCCTCAATGTCTTCTGGAAGAATGAAATCATGATGATTAAAACTCTCTTCTAAGGAAAACTTTTTTACTTCCTATTCTTCTCCCTTCTCATCAGCTCCAGAATTTGTAGGTTTTGAAGATCCGGCTTGAGAAGTCCTGATTGAAAATTTCTCAGAATCACATTCCTTTTCATGATACCCTTCAACTTG
Source organism: Viscum album (assembly GCA_963277665.1). Taxonomy (NCBI): domain Eukaryota; kingdom Viridiplantae; phylum Streptophyta; class Magnoliopsida; order Santalales; family Viscaceae; genus Viscum; species Viscum album. The sequence continues at coordinate 1,101,956,195 of OY728155.1, read as the reverse complement.
CTTAATCACATCATTATAGCCAACACTTCTCTCGACTTCTTATACTTCTTCTATAGATTTTTTCTCTTCCACAATATTCTCTTGTGGTTTTTCTGGAGTCATAAAACTGTTTCCTGGAATCTCAGTTAATGGTTCCACCAGAATGGTTTTCGGTAAATGAATTTTTTCAGATGCTAATTTAGTAGCCTTTAAAAGAGATTGTACAGTCTCTGCCTCTAACATCTTCTTCTTGAGATTCTTTTCTTTTGCTTTCCTCTCAAGCTCTTCAGTAGCTAATTATTTTAAGGCCTTAGCCTGAGCATGATCTAAACCGAACTGTGGATCCCCTGATTTTCTATTCTTCTTATCCTCCCTCCATTTTTTACTACCTCATCTGGGTAGGATTTTTTGCTTCTTGGGTTTAGGAGGTGCGGATTGAGCTTCTTTGGCTTTAGGGGATTCAGCTTCAGCTACTACTTCCTTCAACTTTCTATTCTTCCCATATTTCATTGATGGTTTGGCTTTTTCAACATTTTCCAGAATGGATTCTTCCTCATCCTCAGGTAGGACATAAAATTCTCCAAACTCCTTGGAGAAACCAACCTTCATTCTCTTTAGTGTTTCATCACTGATAAGCATTACTTTACAGTTCCTTGGCTTGGAATTGCAAGTGATCTTGAATGATTCAAGACACCAAACTATCATCATTGAACGTAAAGAAGGATACACGATAATCTGAGCTCTGAGGTTCCCATTCATGATGTTCTAAATCGTAATGAGAATGTGCCTCATCAAATTTATTTTCCTTAGATTTACCAAAATATCTAAGATATACGTGTCACTTTTCATAAGGTTGTCATTATCACCCTTCCTCGGTACTATAGAACATTGAACTCATAACTGTAGAATCTGATTACTGGTATATAGATGGGAAATCATTACTGTCATAACATTAGTAAGTCCATGGATTTCCATAGTCTTCACTTTGATGAAACTTCCTTGAACATTCGACAGCTTGTGAGAGAAAAATCCCGCTTCTCCTTCATATGACAGCCCCGCCAAGCTAGCAGCCTTAGGGTGAGAGAGTTTGTATTTCTTTACATAACACTTAAAAGGAAAATTTTCCCTAACTTCTTCCTTAAAGAAACAGGATGACTCATAAAACTATATGAGGAGATCCCGATACACATGATCTTGAGCCCCTGACTTCGAAATGGCTACACTCTCCCAACCATTAATCTTGATATTTTTTGAAATAATAGCATGAAAATTCATGAATATGTTTGGATGCACCAACCTCTACCTATATATTTTCCACTCCATAATTGGCTTGACTGAAGACATCTCTTTGATAAGGAACTTCTGTAGACGTTCGGACTTGAAGAATCTGAAAATCTGGAACGGGATGTTGAAGTTTGGTAGAGCTTCAGTACGCAAGAGCTTGAAAACCGATGTGGGACAACCCTTCGGGGGTCCATTATATAAGCGATGGAGGTGACCATTCATCTTCCAAAACTATTATAATTGTTGAGAAACCTTCTAATCTGATCTGACGGTTGAATAGATAGCCACAAGGAAAAAAATTGGTTGAATCCTACCTTTTGAGGATTTAAAAGAAAAACATTCCGATTTAAGGAAACTAGAATCTGAAAATTTTTTAAAACAAATAAACTAACAGCAAGTAAAAAATGATTATAAAAAACTTAAGAAAGAATCATACCTTTCGGATTGCTAGGATGATTATTTTTATTAGAGAATATTCTTCTTGAAGAATATTGGATTCCAAAAAAACATGAATACGAAAAAGAAACTTCACTACGAAAATCTCAAATCTGAAAATTTCCTTTACGAAAATTTCAGGTCCAATGATTTTCATTACGAAAATTTCAGGTGTGAATATTTTCATTATGGAAATTTGAAAAACTATAAAAGGAAAATTTTCATAATGAATAATTTTTAAAAACCGACTACGAAAATTTTCATTTTGAAAAATTTTGAAAAAATATCTACGAATGTTTTCATTACGAAAAATATTGAAATACCAACTACAAAAATTTTCATTACGAAAAATTTTGAAAAACCAACTACGAAAAGTTTCATTATGAAATTTTATGAAAAACCAACTATGAAAATTTTCATTATGAAAAATTTTGAAACATCAAATATAAAAATTTTCATTACGAAATTTTTTGAAAAACCAACTACAAAAATTTTCATTAAATCTTTTTTAAAAAAAACATCAAAAACAGATGTATTGTCCCTGTGAAATGGAGTTTATTAATTTAAGGAGATTTGTTCAACAGGAAGTTAATTGAAGATGAATACTTTATGGTTATCATTCCTAACTTCTATTTAATGTATTCAAATATATCGTAGGGTAATGATTTTGTGAAAATATAAGCAATATGAACTTGAGTTCAGATAAATTTAATAATGATATCTCCTTTATGTGTGGGATCCCTAAGAAAGTGATGCCTAATATCTATGTGATTTTCACGAGAGTGATGAGAAATGATTTTACCAATGGAAATGGCACTTGTGTTGTAACAAAAAATTTAAAACTCAATCCATATTATGTGTGAGTGTGTGTTGCATCCACAACACTTGAGCACAACAACTTCCAGCTGCTAAATATTCAGCTTCAGCAGTGGAAAGTGTTACAGAGTGTTGCTTCTTGAAAGTCCAAGAAACTAATGAATCTCCTATGAAATGAAAAGTTCTGGCTGTACTCTTTCTATCCATTCTACATCCACCAAAGATAGAATCTGAAACACTTTTTAAAACAAAATAATTTCAAGAAGTATAAAATAATCCTAAATACGTGGTTCTCTTTAAGTAGCGAAAAATTTCTTTCACTGCCTTTAAATGAGATTCCATAGGATTGGATTGAAATCTTGCACATAAGCATACTAAAAACATTAAGTCTGGATGTCTATATTTTATGTAAAGTAGACTTCCTATCATACCTCTAAAGGATGTTTGATCTACTAGTTTCCCAGACTCATCAAGATCAAGTGTGTTTGAGGTACCAATGGGAGTACTTATACATTTAGTGTTGTCATATCCATAATTTTTATGAACATCATTAACATAAATATGTTGGGATATATATATATTCCTTCTGGTTTTTGATAAATTTGAAACCCAAGGGAAAATGTTAACTCATCCATCATTCTTATTTGAAACTTAGATTTCATTAGTTCCACAATAGAATCAACTACAGTTTGCTGATTTTTACCAAATATAATGTCGTCAAAATAAATTTGAACAATAAATTTTTTTTTTCTTATCTTTATTTATAAAAAAGGTTGAATCAGCATTTCCCTAAACATAGTTATTTTGAAGAAAAAATATTGTAATTATATCATACTCATCTCGAGGGGATTGTTTAAGTCCATACAGAGCTTTTTTAAGTCTAAAAACATAATCAGGATGTTTTGTGTCTTCAAATCCAAGAAGTTGTTCAACAAAAACATCTTCTTGAAAATAACCATTATGGAAAGCACATTTAACATCCTTTTAAAAATGTTTTAAATTGAAGAATGCTACAAAGGAAATTAAAATACGAATACATTCAAGTATACCTACTGGAGCATAGGTTTCTTCATAGACTATTCATTGTTGCTGATTATAGCCTTTACCAACGAATCTATTTTTATTTGTAACAATGATTCCATTTTCATCACACTTATTTATGAAGACCCATTTTACTCAAATAATATAAGTTTCCTTAGGTCTTTCAACCAAGGTCCAGAATTTATTCATTTCGAATTCATTTCATTCATCTTGCATGGATTTAATCCAATCCTCATCCCCCAAAGTTTCATCAGTGTTTTTTTGTTCTAATTGGGAAAGGAATGCTAGATAATCTACTTCATTTCATAAGGAACTTCTAGTCCTTATAGGTTGATTGACATCACCAATGATACTATCACTAGGATGATTCTTTAGAAACAAATGATTTGGGTTTTGTAAAAGTTATTCATCAATATAGGGTAGGAAATATTCTGGGGTAAATTTTGTAGTAGTATATTATTGAACATTTTCCTTATCAGAAGTATTTTCTATCATAGGTCGACAACCAGTTATCGAAAACACGTACGAGGATGTAGGTTGGGGTTGTTTAAAAATAAAAGGATTAGTTTCATCAAATTTGACATGTACTCTCTCTTCAACATTACAAGTGTTTTTATTGAAAACTCTATATTCCATAGAAGTGGTAGTGTATCCTAATAAAATTCCTTCCTCATATTTTGGTGCAAATTTATATAGAATATCATTATTATTCCGAATGAATACTCTGCAACCAAAAAACTTAAAGTAGTAATGTCTTGGTTTTCTACCATTCCATAACTCATAATGAGTTTTATTATGAAAGGGTCTAATCAAAACATGATTTATAGTATAACAAGAAGTACTTAGAGCTTCAGCCCAAAAATTTCTGGCTACAGAATACTCACTCAACATGGTTCTAGTTATTTCATGAAGAATTATATTTCTTATTTCCACAACACCATTCTGTTGAGGTGTTCTGGGTGCTGAGAAGTTTTGAGTAATACCTTTTCTACTACAAAAAGTTTCAAAATCAGAATTTTGAAATTCTCCTCCATGATCACTATGAATAGTTTTCAATGGAATTATTTTCTCATTTTTAACTTGGGTTATAAAACTTTTGAAATTAGAGAATGCTTTAGATTTCATTACTAGTAAATAGACCCATGTAAATCTACTGTAATGATCAACCAAGACAAATACATAATACTTGCCCCCAATACTTCCAGTGTGTGTCGGACCAAAGGTATCCATATGCACTAGCTGTAATGCATCAGTAGTTGAGACTTCACTGACTGATTTAAAACATGAATTATGTTCCTTTGCATATTGACAAGGGTCAAAAACTTTTTAAGAATAAAATCTATGATACGGTAGATCCTTAACTAATCATTTCATGGAAATTTTGCATAAGTTCCTAAGGTTACAGTGTCCTAACATTCTTTTCCATAAACAAGAGTGATCTTCCATTACACTAAGTCAAGGTACGTCTTGTCACCTAAGTTCTTCTATGTTAATTACGTAAACATTCTATTGCATATTGTTAGAATGAATAAAATCTTCCTTGGAATTTTGTACTAGGAATTTGTCATTCCTAAACTTCTCAAGGTAGCCTTCATCACAAAATTGTCTTATGATAATGTGGTTGTGTTTCATAACCTAAACAAATAATAAATTTGACATGAATGTTTTTCTAAGAAAAACAATGTTACCAATACCAATAATTTACCCCTGAGAATTATCTCCAAAATTTACATTTACTCCTTTCGTCTTGATAATATTTTCAAAATAGTTTTTGTTAACAGTCATATGTCGGGAACATCCACAATCCGTGTACCACATATTGTTGTTGGTACATTCCCTATTTTGCTGAAAAAAAGAAAAAATTAGCCTTTCAGAATCCAAAATATCTTGGATCTGGAATTGTTAGACAGAAAAATTTTGGGTATCCATCTTTGTTTAGAAAAATAAGTTGTATGAAACACAAAATATTGAACTTTATTCAAGGAGTAATTTTTCTTCCAATTCCCACCACTTTGACATTTTGTGCAAAAAGGGGCTCAAGAAGGAACAAAACAGTTGTTTCTAAAAACCGGGTTTTGGTGAGTATAACCTACTCCAGTAGTGTTTCCTTGTGGTTTAATTTGAGAATACGTCTTGTTAAAATTTTCCTCCCCAGAGGTGGATTTTGGAAGAAGCTTATTGAGAGAAAATATTTAAGATTTCAGTCTGGTGACTAAATTCCTATCCCCAGGAATCATTTCCTTAGAGTTAGATTTTTCCTCAAAAAAATTTAACTCTATAACAGTATTCTCAAGATCATTAGAATGTTCATATTTATCATAATTTTCTTTCTCAAGGTCATTATAATGTTTTTTTAAAGATCTTCATTATCTCTAAGATCCCTACAAAGATCTAAAATCTCTTTTGAAAGAATTTATTCCCTGGTATTGTCCTTGTCTATTCTCATAGAAATTTTACAATTTCATACTTCAATTAACATTGAAAATATAGAAATTTCTTTATATGATGGTATTTATTAATTTTCTGAGGATTAAGTATCTTTATTTGAGGTAAAATTTTCGGAATAGAAATTCTTATCAAGAGATAAATTTTTTAAACCCTCGGCAGAACATACCTTTGCCATAAGTCATGTATTGGGGAAAAAAGTAGTAGCAATAAATACCATATTCTTCTGTGATGATGAATCATATTCAGTAGATTCACTTTCTGGAGAGTCTCCACAGCCAGCACTCCAAGTATCATTAGCTTTATGTCCTTTCTTGTGCTTTGATTGATATAATTTCTTCTTGTTCCTTTCTGAATTCCTTTCCATCTTTTCCATCTTTTTCAAAAAAGGACAATCATGTCTGATATGACCTATTCTTTTACATTCATAACATGTGACTTCTCCCTCTTTCTTATCTCCGTACTCTTTATTCTTATACTTACTCTGATGTTTCCTTTGAGCTACAATCTTGTTCATTCTTCGAGCAATATTTGTTAATTCATTCTCAGACTTTTTTATGTCTCTAGATTTTTGGATGAATAAAAACGTTCTTTGTCTTTGATTTGGATACTCTTTCTGGGGTCTAGGTTTTCATATTTTTAGAAGTGGATGAAAAAGAAACTCCTCCATTCCCATTCTTATTCTTAACATTTTCAGCATCTCTTTTCATTCTGGTTTCATGCTAAATAAGAGTTCCAAATAATTCATCTAAGGAAATCTAAGTGACATTCCTGTTCTCATCAATAGCTGTCCTCTTTGACTCCCATTCATTTGGCATGATATATATGATCTTATCTACAAGAGCCTCATCATCCAAACATTTTTCTCCCATATATTGTAATCTAATCACGATAGTCATAAACTTTTGTTGTACATTTCTTATAGGTTCCCCATAAGGAAAGTTAAAGCAATGGTATTCTGCTCTAAACATAGCTCTTCTTGTCTCTATGAATTTAGATGTACCAAAATGTGTAACATAAAGTTTCTTCCAGATACTGTTTGATGCTTTACACGAAGATATTTGACTATAGATATTCCTAGTCATGGAACATGACATAGTATTTCTGACTCTGAAGTTTGATTGATATTATGATTTCTCCTGATTCAAAAGGTTCTCAATTCCTTATCCGAAATCTTATAATCTATGGTCAGCATTAGATAGTTATCAACTCCAGTATTGATAATAAAAGTCTGCATCCTATATCTCCAGTACTCATAATCATTTCCTTTGAAAAAGGGAGGTCTGGTAGGATTTAGGTTATCAATGGAACCAACATTAAACCTACCATCCTTAAGATAATATTTGGAACACAAACTTGTTAGAAGTATGAGTTTGTAAACAATAGAAAATATCCTACGTAAGGAAAATATTGAACAAAAACAAAAATGAATTTGAACTATGTGATTCTGAAAAACAGATTTTGAAAAATTATGAATCTCATATGTCTATTCCGAGAATTCTTTTCTAAATCTAATCGTGAGAATAATTCATATTGTACCAATGCTCTGATACAAATTGTGAGATGGTATGTGAGTATGATATACTCTATTGTACAAAATGTAGGATCAAATTTGTAAAAATGAGATTCTCTAATATAAGAGGGGTTGAATAGTACTTTTAAAAATTCCTTTGGAACTTTTAAATATGGTTATGTTTAACAAGGTTAAACAAGATAATTCACAAGACCTCTAAGTTCTAACAACATTCTTGAATCCTGAAAAGTGATTCTATAAATGAAACATAACAAAAGATTACAAAAACGAATATTCCACCTTAATGTGTATAGAATCTAACTAAATCAGAGTACAAGTACGAGGAAGTATAAGAAAGTTATACTTTCTTCAACAATACAAAATGCAGCGGAAAACTTGAAACAAAAGTAGTAACAAGTAAGAAATCTTTTAACCAAAACATAAGGCTATCCAACAAACATTGATAATGGTGCCTTGATTTATACTTTCTTGAACTTCTGTCATACCCACAGCAGGGTAAGCCCTCGAAACAAAGATCGGAGTATATATTGATATCCCTACAAGCCCTCGTCTATCAGGTAGTCGACACCTCTGTCTTCTTATCCTCGGAAGCCCTTGTCTGTAAATAGCAGCCATCAGAGTCCTACGAAGCTGGTCTGCACGAAGAAAATTTTGAACAATCCATTCAAAATTTTTGCATGATGCTTGAGAGTTTATAACAGCCTCTCTCTCTAGAAATCACTTCCCCAGCATGTAAGCACATATGACAAAAGTCAGGTTAAGGTGTGTTTAACACTCTTTAAATGAGCTTCTATTTATAAGCACTACTCCAACAGTGGACTCCCTCCTCCAATGGCCATATTCATCCTTGAATTTCAGAGGGACCTGTACACGTGTCACTCAACCAACGATTAGTTGATAACTGAAATAATGACATCGTTTTATTACTAAGCAGGTGTAAGCATAAACAAATTATGATATTCAGAATGTAAGAAAATGAAAGTTTGGAGTCTAACCAAAAATGAATTCGGAGTCTATAATACAAGTATATTCAGATTCCGTTATCAAGGAATTCAGAACCCGAGTTCTATAAAATTCTGGAGTCTGAATTTCAAGGAAATTTGGAATCTGGATTCACCAGAATTTGGAACCAGTACCTACAAAGTTCAGAGTCGGAGTTCATGAGAATTCAGAGCCAAAACTTACAAGAATTCGGAGTTTGTATTCAGTGAACTCAGATTCATAACTCAGAGAAGTTCATAACCAGAATTCTTAATCATAATTCGTAGTTGAACTTTACATATGTTCGTAATCAGAATTTGGAGTGGAACTTCATGAGAGTTTGTAACCCGAATTTAGAGTTGAACTTCCTGAGAGTTCATAACAGGAATTCAGAGTAGAACTTCATAAAAGTTCTTAACAGGAATTAGGATCCTAAAACAGAATTCTTCATATATAAATTTTATACAATTATCAGGTTTTAGACATGACACCGAAGTTTATACATTGATAGGATAAGAAACGAGGTAAAACATGGTAAGTATAAATTTCCTTCGGAAAGGAAATTTTTCCTTATAAAAGTAAAAAGAAGGAGTGAAATTAGTTTTGCCTTGAATTAAGGTGGTTGTGATTTTAAAAATAATAAGAATCATGATGTCATAAAGAAACCTTATTGACTAAAAAATATACACCATGTATGAAGGAATGGAAAATTCATAAGGAAACCTTATTGACTAAACAATAGGTGAGCCCTTATCCACCAATGAAGGAGGAGATGTGTAACTGCCTTTGTTGAATCTTTGAAATCCTCTTGTTTCTCATTGTGAGCATGAATCACCTGTTCTTAATGATTTTTCATAGTCACAACATTTGACATATTAAATTATCTACGAGAACTATGAATCCCACCTTAATTAGGATACGTAGGAGGCCTTCTCAAGGCCCGAGCACACTAAATATCCCCTTCAGGAATTCAACCCAAATTCCATTTATCTGGTTATCCTCCTTAGGAATAATCCCCAAATTAAATCCCCAAATCATCAAGGCAATATTTTAAGAAATAAAGCCACACTAATTTCTCTCAATGGACTACACTCTATTATGAGATTCATCAAACTATGTGGAATTTTATTCCCATCCATATGGGATACGTATAAAGCCTCCTTGAGGTTCAAACCCAATACTTCAAATCAACTCTATTCTCCTTGGGACTTATCCCCAACATGTTTTAATCTTAAATGGAAAACCAAATCATTTCCAAGACCATTGGGATGCTTCGGCATAATCCCCACACCAAACATTGACTAAAAACCATTCGCTTATATGTCCTTACCACATGATATTAAACTATATGGTTATATCTTTATCACATGACATTAAAAGGGATGATATGTCCCATTAAGAGGAACAAAACTATGAGTGTTTGGATTACTTTCACAAGGATATGTAGGTTTCTCATTTTATGGATATGATATCAATATCATTACTAGCCTATGTCTCCTTGGATGGAAATTAATTATAGAGTGCCCCGTTGAGTGGCTTAAAAACTAGTATCATCAAAACAATTATTAAAAGAATCTTTAAATAGTATATGAGAGGATACAATTATTGGAGAACCTAGAATATTTACATAAATCTCCATTAATGAAGAACCTTGAAATGATACTCTTGATTAAAAATTTTACACATGTTAATAAGTGATTAAAAATTCCAAGGGGAACTTATATTATTTTTTTTGAATTAATAAGGATTCATGAAAATATCTTAAATTTACAAAAAGAGACTTGGTGTAGAAAATAATTCCCCCTAAAAGGGTGTGATGAGTCTGACCTCCCATCCTCTCGACTAATACATGTTCTTAAATATCATAAAGTTCAAACATATTGAATGGTTGCCTTTGGAAAGCAAGTTCCCTTTGGATAAAGAACTGTTGGATGTTTCTAGTTCCTTGAATAAATACAATGGAAACCACCTAGAATTAGTGATTCATAAAACAATAATAAACATTTCTAGGACCTAAAAAACAGAAATGGTAGAACCGACATGATTCCTTAACCATGTTAAAAATTATAACCACATGTTAGGATCCTATAAATTGATAAACAAAGGCCAGAAAAAGAATCAATCACGCATGTATCCATCAAAAATATGTTTCTTTAATGGAGTTTGTGGTTGTTTCATGTTTTTTCATTGAACTATCTTCAGTCCAAAATGTATTTCTTCAAGACCACATCTATGAACTTCTCGACCGCTACTGAAGATGGATCTTCATCCACGGGAAGGATGTTATCACCCAACTAGCATCCTCAACGATGTGTCTCCAATGTGCCGGTGAAGGAGTATTTCCAGCATAGTTCAATCTCGATATTGGAGGCTACCCAACAGGACCTCTAGGTCAATAAAAATCGTCGATCGTCCGACCAACAATGACTGATGATCATGAAGCAGACGGTTCCAACCACCATCTTCAACCTTTTCGGGTCCTTATCCCCAGAATGCAACAACAATTCCTACTTATACAAGAGGGTGGTGGATCAAGAGGTCACTCAAGACCTCAATTCATGAATACGGGTTTCCTTCCTGAGGACTTCCACCACAATCTCTTCCAGTAGAATCGTGTGATAGTGAAACCCAACATGATGTAGGTGGTGCCTCTTGATGTTCGTCTCATGTCTCTCAGACCCGGGCTCACAATATGAACCACTGGGGACAACGTCCGACCAACAGCTAGCATGTTCTTACCTCTTCCACCTCTGAATAAATCCATCAACCTAACTTGATGGAAAGAAACGAGCGGGAACATACCCTCATCCATCCTAATTTTTCTGTCTAAAAGACTTGTCTGATAGCAACCCACCAATCCCACCAGATAAACCCGGTGGAGTACTATGAACAGGCACACACACCTTCTTATAATCCCCAATTCTTCTACCAGTCCCTTATTCAAGTATTGAAGGAAGTTTTTTAACCATACTTGACTATATATAGCTAGAAAGAACATACGTCTTCTAGAATTCAATATGCCCACCAACAATCTCGTTTGGCAGTACCTGGATAAGTTTGTTGGACTTCCACGAAGACAAATCTGGGGTAGACCCAACACTCTTCTCCCATGAAAGAGTACTATCAATACCCATTGACAAGATAAGGAGGACAGGGGAAGGCCCATACACCTACTCCAGATAAATAATGGATGTTGGTTGCGCCCAAATCTACCCAAGAAATATGGTGTAAGTGGACTCTTGTAGTATAGCTTCTGTTATCGAATCTACAGGGACCGAAGAAGAAACCTTGAGACACTAAGAATGGATGCAGAATTGGCTATGATGTGGCCAACTATGGTGTTGATTTATTTGAAGAAATTGTGATTTAATTTAAATAAAAAAAACAAATAAAATTTCGTTAATTAAAATAATTAATTATGCTGAGTCGATCCAAGGTTGTCTCTTGGGCTGAATAGGTTGTATTTGTTTTTTATTGGATTTTTTGTTCATCGTTTCAAGAGGAATCCATTAAATTAAAAATAATTCCTCAAAATCATTCATTGATTTAATCCATAACAAATTTCAAGTCTAATCACCAATTCACTTAGAGGATCACATAAATGAGAACTCCAAGGAATTGGATCATACTAGAACTCAACATGCATCATTATTGAAGTCAGTGAAGAAAAAGATGAAGATAAATAAAAGAAAGGAACTCTTAAAATGAAGAACATATTTAAGAATTTAAGAACACAAAATAACATTCAACACACCCCATGAAACTCCCTAGTATCAACCCATAAAAGGTTATCCCTCCATTAATGTTATTCTATCAATGGAAGCAGGAAGTAGACTTATAAGAGTGTAATTTAAGTTTAATAACATTAAGAAAAATGAACACTTCCCTTTTGTGTGATAAATTAACAAGTGATGGTGTGAATAAATTCACACCATGATTCAATAGTAACAACATGTAAATAAATAGAAGATAAAAAGTGAATAAGAATAATATCTTTTTTTGAGATACTAAACTTGATAGAAAAACATACATCAGAGAAATTGACAATGCAATTACAAAAAAGATGGAGGAAATTACCAGTGAATGAAACACAATGGATAAAAGAAAAACATGGATTGAAAGAGAAAATTAGATGCTAATTCCATTCACCACAAGCTCCTTATATGGGAACATTAGGATCCTTATAGACACCCGACAAAAAAAATTCCTTTCCCATTAATTTATATAGTCAAATGTGGGGTGAAAAATCAAGGGAATTGGACATTTTGAAGTTGACCCAGAAAACTGTCCAGATTCATCCCCCTTCTGGATGTTCGAATTTGAAATTAAATATTTCCAAATCATCAGGGGAAATAGTAGAAAAATATCTTTTTCCATGTGTCACCTATCATATTTTCAAATTTCATGTCATTTGGTTCATTCGTTTGAATGTTATTCCCAAAATGGTGGAAAGAATTTATGGGCGCTCATATCGGTCCCGCCATTTAAATGTAAACTTCAAGTCCATATATCCCCATGAAAACCTCAGAATTAGCTCTACCCAAAGTTGAATAAAATTATCCCCATATTTTTCTCTTTCTACTGTAAATATTTGAGCTTCATTGGGCTTGGTTTGGTGGCCCAACTTCTTTTTGATGGGCCTTAGGCCCATATGCTTTATCGACAAAATGTCTACATACATGCTGAAAAATCTCCATCATCTCTTGGGATTCATCCAAAAATCCAAAATGATAAAATATTACAGACAAGGTGGTCAATAATATAAAAAAATATCAAATTTAGAAAATTAATATAATGTTTTCCACAAAAAGATGATTCATTTGGCCCAGCTTTTCATTTTAAACATGAATTGCATTTGAGATTAGAAATGAAGTTCTATTTATATAATGCACCAAAAACGATGTTTATTTACTTTGGAAAATTTATTTAATGATATTAATAAGTAATATTAGCCACTTATAGTGGCTAATCACACCCCCAACTTTACTTTTTCTAGTCCCCAGAAAAAAGTATCTTAAAAATATGAAATTCGATTCTATTTCCGAATGTATTTTAACATGAATATCTCATAAAAACATCATTACATGAAATCATGAAACCTTTCAAAATTATTTCACACAAGATAAGTCCATAATCATATCCCAAGCCCAAGCCCATTCCACTAATAAAATTCATCGTCACATTTCATCCAATTTCAATTAAGCACGATGATGTGTTGGGCGTCACCAAATATATGGGGCCCATTTTGTTGTTCAAGGGGGAAAATGGAATCAGTAGGTAGGAATCACATTAAATACAAAAATGAGTATCCAATTTTTTTTTGATTTTTTGTTGCTTTTTTTTCTTTGTTTACCATAATAGATATTAAATAACTAACGCTGGGAAAGAAAACTATGGTTTCATGATCCCCAAGTGTGGGATTCCACACATATTGTCAATTCCATGCTCTAAAATAGAGATATAATGCCTAACTCTAGGCAAGACAACTTTGGAGTCATGATTCCCAAGTGCCATACGCCATGCATTAGGACAAAACAATGCTCCATGTGGTCATTATTTTTGGTCGAATATTTTTTTTATGTTTATTTGAATACTAAAATTAAACTAAAAGTGACACCAAACCCTATTCAATGATGAAAGGGACCCAATAACTCAAACTTACACCCATGATCAAATGGATGTGCATTGTGGCATTTTAATTAAAAGGTTGAAAAAATGTAAACTTTGAAAAATCACATAGGACAACCTCACATTCCAAAAACAATTCTCATTAAATTAAACATGCACTAAATCATAATCAAGGAATTAATAATCATTTCAGAATAATTTTTCATGTTTCAAAATTTACATTAATGCATTCACGGATAATGAATTAAATTTTTTTATCATAAAATTACAATTTTTTTTTGAAATCCCAGATTTTCACTCCCTCAATATAGAACGAAACTGCCCTCAGTTTTGAATGAGTTGAGAAAAGATAGATTGGAATTGGGATGTAGGAGGAGATACGTGATTTTTAATAAATTCATGGAACAAAATCAGCTAGTCTAAATTTTATGACCATCAAAATGTTGTTGATCACATTTTCTTCATGTCCATGTGGACTACTCGGGGTGATTGAAGGGTTGGTTTGAACACTGGATGGCAGAGGTTTTATTTGAAAAAAACAAAATGCTTCAACTATTAAATCTCACAAAAAAATATGATATCACAATGGAAACCCCAAGGGGTTCCCTTGACAAAAAAACAAAAACACACAAAATAAAATAAAAAATTCAGAAGCTGGGTTGCCTCCTAGAAAGAGATTAATTTAAATTCATTATCTTGACTGAACCCCCCCCCCCCAAAATATCCATCACCAACTTTAAACATTTTTATGACCCCATTATTTTTCACTTAAACTTGACTGAGATTGATATTTTTTAGAATTTGATTCATGTGCAATCCTTTATTCTACAATGAGTGGGAAAATCTATGTAAAATAAAAAATTGTTGATTTAGATGAATTTCTAGTCTTTCATAAGACATCAATGACCATTTCAACAGTATTAGTTTCTTGAGAAGAATGAGCAACAAATACAAGGTATTTCTTATCTCTTATGGTGGTATCTTGAGTTGGGAAGGAACTAAAATAATTTTGAGATTAGGTTCATTGAAATCCCTTAAAGGAGATTGGAAATTTAAATCAAAATCAGTTTCTTCTCCAAAACATTTAGAAAGAATAAGATCATTTTAAAAATAAGATTCATCCAAAAAATTGTCCAGTTGAATATCAGGAATGCGCATGGACTCATTGTTTATGATCTATTCTAATGGTTCAATTATTGGTGCTTCTAAATGTTTTTCAATGAATTTATATTCAGGAAAATCAATCCATGATGTCAAATTTTCTTCTTTTGAATCCAAAAAAACAATTTCCTTCTGTTTTAAAGAACCTTCAACATTTCTTTCATCCTCTTCAGTTATCCCATATCTAAAGTTAGTTCATTTGTAAAATCATGAGAGGTTTTTTGGATAAAATATTCATCTATCCTTGATGTGGAAAAAATAACTCGAGTGGGAACAGGTTCCTCAAAATTCATAATGCATTGTACTTCTAATCTCAAATTTGAAACTTCTGAATTCATTATATCCATTTGTTCACAAAATTTTTCATTTATTTTTTGAGGATTAGGTTTTAATGTAGATTTTTCATCATTAACTTCATTATGTTTGATCTCTTTAATCATCCACTATAGTGATGTAAATTGATCCTTTAAACAATCATCATCCCATTGATTGTACAACTCATCGGGTGTGGTGTATTCAATCAAGGTTTGGTCAATGAAAATTCATATGTGAGGTGTTTACCAATATTTATTTCCAACATGATTACAAAATTGGTTTATGAAGGGGTAATTTGGAGGATAATCCAATGGAGTTGATTGAAAATTGGTTTTGGGACTCTTTGGACACAAAGAAACAGAAAGGGGAAAAGAGAAGAGAAATTAGGGTGATAATAGACAATTTTGGGTGAGAGAAGAAGATGAGTGTCTAAGGTACATACTTGGGTCCCCAAAAACAGCCCCAAAATTTTGGATGCACCCAAATTTACCCAGTAAATATGGTGATTGCAGTCTCTTGTAGTATAACTTGGGTTATCGAATCAACAAAGACCGAAGAAGAAACCTTTAGACACTAAGATTGGATGCAGAATTGGATATGAAGTGGCCAACTATGGTGTTTATTGATTTGATGAAATTGTGAATTAATTTAACTAACAAAAAAATTATAATTTCTTTAATTAAAATAATTAATTAATGTGAGTCCATCCTAGGTTGTCTCTAGGTCCTGATTGGTTGTATTTCTTTTTCATTGGATTTTCTGTCCATCGGTTCAAGAGGCATCCATTAAATGAAATAATTCCTCAATATCATTTGTTGATTTAATCCATACTAAATTTCAAGGCAAATAACCAATTAACATAGAGATCACATAAATGAGCAATCCAAGGAATTGGATCGTACTAGCACTCAAAATGTGTCGTCGTTAAAGTCGGTGAAGACAAAGAGAAAGATAAAACTAATAAAGGAACACTTAAAATGAAGAACATATTTAATAATTTAAGAACATAAAATAACATTCAATCCACCCCATGAAACCCCCTAGGATCAACCCATAAATTTTTATCCCTCTATTTATGTTAGGATATCAATGGAAGCAGGAAGTAGACATATGAGAGTGGATTTGAAGAAAAACAATTTTGAAAAATGATCACTCCACCGTTGTGTGATGAATTCAAAAGTGATGGTGTGAATAAATTCATACATTGATTCAATGGTATCAACCTGTAAATAAAATTAAGATAAAAATTGAATTAGAAGAATTACTTTTTCAAGATAATCAACATGAAAGAAAAACTTACATTAGAGAAATTGACGATGCGATAACAAAAAAAAGCAGGAAATTACAAGTGAAAGAAATACAATGGATGAAAGGAAAACATGGATTGAAAGAGAAACTTATATTCCAATTACATTCACCACAAACTCCTTAAATAGAAATATTAGGAGATTTAGAGACACCCCAAAACTATAAATTCCACCCTTATTAATTTATAGAGTCAAAAATAGGGTGAAAAATTCAAGGGAATTTGACGTTTTGATGTTGACCCAGAAAACTGTCCAGATTCATCCTCCATTTGGACATTTGAATTTGACATTATATATGTCTGAATAGTCAGGGGACATAGAAGAAAAATATCTTTTTCCATGAGTCCTATATCATCTTTCAAAAGTTCATGTCATCTGGTGCATCCGTTTGAATGTCATGCCTGAAATGGCGGGAAGAATTTATCGGCGTTCATATCAGTCATGCTATTTAAATGTAAACATCAGATCCATATGTCTCCATTAAAACATCATAATTAGCTATGGAAACAGTTGAATAAAATGATCCCCATATTTTATATTTCTACAATATATATTTGATCTTAGTTGGGAATTGTTTTTGGGCCCCACTTCTATTTGATGGGCCTTAGGCCCATTATGCTTTGTTTGAAAAATTTCTGTATTCATGATGAAAAATCTCTATCATCTCTTGGGATTCATCCATCAATCCTAAAAGATAAAATATTCCAAACACAGTGATCAATAATATACACATATATAAAATTTAAAAAATTAATATAATGTTCTCCACAAAAAGATGATTTATTGGGCCCAAATTTTCATTTTAAACATGAGTTACATTTGTGATGAGAAATGAAGTTCTATTTATTTAATGTACTAAACATGATGATTATGGAATTTGGAAAAATGAATATAAAGATATTAAAGATGAATATTAGCCACTTCTAGTGGCTAATCAGATGTATATTCCTGTTCCAACTACTGAAGTCACCAAACACATCTTATCAATGGTGAAAGGGCAGACACAAATTCCTGCCCATATTCGGGAAGCATGGAAGAATATTTTAACAAATTATGCTGTACCAGGGGAAAAAAATAAATTTGTCCCCAAACTGAGTACGAAACATCAGTATGTCATCCTGGAGTAGATACACACCTCAATTTCTATTCAGGCAGGTCATGGGGCATACTTTCCCGTATCATAAAGATAAGAGGATTGAGAATATACACCCTTTCCAATATGAGGTAATGGGTCCGTTCTGGAGACCACTCCAAGGACGACACATACACCTACCCATGATAAGAACTTATAGCAGAAAATATCCAAAACTAAGTGTAAGAAAATATTCAAGAAGAAGTCTCATCAAACACTGTTGAAAAATCAAGAGTTAAGTTGTAATATGACTCCTCTTAATAATGGAGTTCTAGAAGCCCTAAGATATTTATATGTTACAGCTCAAGATCCTACCCTCTCATTACCAAATGATGGGCTTGGTAGTAGTAATTCTAAAGATCACAATGGAAAATTCATCATTAAGGCTTGTTTCATGTAAATTCAGTCAATCTAGAGATACTACCTCTGAATGAGAGTCATGACAACCCTCCGTGTGCCCAGACGACTAAGGAGCAAGAGGATTCATCCCTTTCTTTAATCCACCATGGTGATCTTCCAATGATGGAATTCACTACGAAATTCCTCTACTTATTAGTATTTTTCATTGTCAATATAATTCTATAATTGATAATGTATCAATGAGAAATCCCTCCAATCTCGAGGCACTTGCAAACACAAGGCCAGTCATGTCTAATGCCCTGCCATTGACGGGTAAAATAAATTTTCAACCAGAAGATATCTTAAGGGAACAATCATTCTCTAGACCTCCTTTGGGTCATTTGTCTTCTAATAAAAATCATCCACATTGGTCAGACCAAGCAGAGAAATCCCTAGTAAAAACTATGAAGATATGTTAAACATGAGAAAACTATTGGGTAAAGGAGAAATACCAATCATGTTTTGGAAATTGGAAAATTCTCTGTATCACATTCAAGAATTAATGAAATATGATTGTATTCATGATATCTAACTCAAATTATGGAATATTCTTTATCATTTAAAAACTAAATTATTACTATATGATGAATATAAAAATAATGTAAAGGTATTAGAAGGGTTGCAATGCAAAATTGAATTGGCATATTTCTTAATTTCCCAATATCCAAAGGCTGAAAAGTAGTAGAGAACCCTTCATCAGGCATGCCTAAATTCTCTAAAGAGGCTATTACAATTAATTTATAATACTCTTTCTAGTGTTTACATTAAAGGATGTGTTGCACATTGAGCATTGTATTTCACTGCACTCCAGAATCCACAATGTTCGCCAAAAGTGGTCTCATGTAATGTCATTTCCCAAAGTCAGCCACAACCAATAGATTTTTTATGTAGTCAAATGAACTCTCAAGAATAGTCCTCTACCATCTATCATCAGATTCAAACACAAAGAAAATAATTATTTGAGTTATATTTACATAAAATATTTGAAAATCTTGGGTAGGCGTCCTAGTTAGAGGATGTCGGCCATCAGAGAATGAAAATTTCTGAAATAGCACAATGATATTCTGGAATAAGTGATTTGAGTTGTAATTGAATAATGCACCCAACAAATGTCTGAACCAAAATTTGATAAATCAAAAGGGATATTGCTCTAATTTTGTCCATAGATGTCCAGGAATCATTGCAGCTTGAAAGGAAAGAGGATAATTTAATTCAACATTAAAATTCATAAAATATGTTCAGAAGATTCATGATGAAGAACTGTAATATCCCCAACCTGCAAGGTTGTGTTCCTTTTCAAAACTACAATCCCCTCTTCAATGGATGTAAATTTTCTCCAGATTAGGGACGAAGCCACAAAGAGATAACTCAACAAAACTATCCAAGGATTTCCATCAGGTTACTGTCCGTCAAACCGCTCCTGAAAATCCGTCATATAGGAGAACAATGTCTAATGGAAGATTCAGAGGGAGATTATCTTACAAAGATACTCACAGAATTCAATCAATGTATTATGCGTCAGTAAATGTCATTAACACCATTACAGAATATCCTATACAAAATGAGTCTAATTCAAGGGAATCAAAAGATGAAGTCCTTATCCATAATACGGTACACAATATGGAAAATTAAGAAGATGTACATACCCAAAATCTGAGGCATACCTAGAATCTAGGTATGCCTTCAAATAACCAACTTTCCCCCCCTTCGAAAGGCATCTAATAAGGGGAAAGGTAAAAGTCAGATTGTGACTCACTTTTCCATTGGAAAAAATTCAATCCCTTTCTCTTGAATATATATTTTCATAAAATGAAGTGGAAATGAACTAGTAGATAAGACTCAATACAGAGTTACTTCGAAGCATCATTTCTGCTAAACGTACTCCCAAGGCAGGTCCTCAACTTTCACATCCAGTAGGATCACCTCAGTAAAAAATATTTTTAGTAACTATAGATGCAAATAATGAATTCTATCCATTGGGTACACAACCCAGGTAGTATCAAACACATCATGATGAGCCTGTTTCCATGGGTTATCCAAGGAAAATACCAGCACCACAACTAGTGGTTTTCCTGGTCATTGCAATAGCTCAAGCTCCAGTTTCTGTTCCTGCATAGGTTTTAGCTCATCTAGATATTTCCCAAATAATTATGAACACAATTGAGGCATTAATGACTCAATTGGAAGTTATGGAAGAATGGCGTGCAGTTGTTCATCCAGAAAAGAAAGCTTACCCAGAATGGGTGGATTTGATTCCTTCCCCACCGAATTTTGTGAATACCATATTTCCAATCTTTAATGTTTCGGGAGATCCAAGAACAACATTAAACACATTTATTTCCTCATTGTGATCCCATTATGGGAACTCCTCAACAATTAGAAGTAGTAAAACTTAGGTGTTTTGTGCAGTCACTACATGGACCAACTTTTGTCTAGTATAGAAGTTTACAATATCGATCAATTACTGGATGGGAAGATCTCTGCCAGAAATTAATTCTTCAATTTAGCTCAACGATACTGAAGATGAATGTTTTTGATCTTACCAATTGTAAAAAAGGTATAATGAAATATTTTCATATTTCATTGTTCTATTTAAAGGATAAACATATTCCTTAGGTCAGGTACTACCTCAAGAAGAGTAGCTGCCAATTTTTGTGGAAAATCTATGTGATGAGTTATGCACAACACCGATCCATGTAAAATTAACAGGAGGGTTTTGAGACCATAAATCAATTTCTCAACGGATGGAAGATTCTTTTTTGTAAACTAAGGTTAAAAATCATGTAACTCCATCAGCTCTGGGATGGATAACATGGAATTTAGAGGCTGCTTCCGTTACACTAAAGCAAGAAGCTGTACCTGCTTCCACTTCAAAACCTTCATCATATCGAAGGGATCCAACTCCAGAGCGTTAGAAGTAATGACCACCTCGTCCAGATGATCAAAGAGAACAATGTTGAAATGAATTTTCGGATTTAATGAGAATATTTTATTCAATTCGGAATGAACAAGTTCCCAGTTACATTATCTTAGCTCTGGAGAACAATTTTGTTCAGTTTCCAAGGCCAATGAAACCAAAAAAATATAGATATGAAGATCATCCGAATTATTTTCCATTTCACCAAATTTTGAGGCATCCCATTTAGGAGTGTTTTTAAAATACCGCCTTCCAAAAATTGTAGACTCTGAACTAGTGAAACTGAAATGTTTTTCAGCTCAAGTAGTATGTGTTACTGCTATTGATCTAGAGGAAGAAGGAGAATGGCTAAAATTCAAAAGTAAAAAATGTGAAGAAATATGATTATTGGATGATCAGGAAAACAATAAAATGAACACATTCCATTTTGTGATCATAGTTGAAACAAATAATTGTGTCTTCCACCACTCCTGCCACATTAAAACCATAGTCTTCAAAAGGGAAATACTCAATGATGCGATGTGATCAGAAGGACAAACCACAGTCAGAAGATGACAAGCTCCTATCAGGGCTAATGGTATCCATGACCTTGGAAGATTTCATGCCATCTAATTCAAAAGTATGGGCACTGCCCTGCTAAATTTTATAACCAGAACAAACCTGTCAGGTAGAATCTTCATCGGAAGAAGAATTGATCTTTGGTTCTGTAAACATTATCCACTTAACGGATCCTTATAGCAATGGTGATTCTAATTATAATGAGCCAGAGTTCCTCATACATAATTGGGGAACTAGAGGAAGAGGCCAAGGATGAGGATACAAAGGAATACATGGGAATTCTAGAAACCACCATTTTCACTCTACCCATGTTCGAACTTTATATGTGGCATAAACTCATGGGAGAGATCTCCATCATGCTCAACAAGAAGAATATGTTTCTTCCATGAATGACAGGTTCATTCCAGATATAATTATTTTGGAGGACTGACTGAGATCCACACAATATTCCTTTCAGTATGTAGAAATAACTAGTCAGTATAATCTACCAAATCCAAAAGTATTTCTATCTTCTTCTCTAACACATGGTACATCTACTTTAGAAGCATCAACTTCCAAGGCACCTGCAAAACCGCATTTCAAGGTTGGGAAATACAGACCGTTGGACCAAAATTATATTGTCTTGAAACAATTTGCCCATGTACTAGAAAAGTTATCAATTTTGGATGCCTTGTGTCTGTCAAAAGATCTTCGAGAAGCACTTATTGAGGCTTTTTCAAGTACTCAAGAGTTTGATACAGAAGGTGCTATTGTTGAGGTTTACCATATAGAGAATGGTCTTGTAGAATGTCATGAAGTCATATATTTTATAGATGAATATTAAAATGATATTGTTCATATTCATATCAGACCCATGTATTTATCTATAAAATTCAATGACATAGACATCCGGCGAGCATTCATTGATAATGGCTCTGGATTCAACCTCATTCCCGTTTGTTCACTTCGTCGATTGGGTCGGACTGAATATGACTTGTATTCTTCCACACTAAGGTTTCAAGGATATGAAAAGAATGGGAAATAACCTCTAGGTGAGATTTCAATTAGAATTAAATTTTTATATTTTGTGTCTAATTCATATTTTATGTTTGTTCATCAGCTCATAACCTTCAACATTTTTCTTGGAAGTCCTTGGCTGCAGCAACAGGCGACCATACCGTTCTCATAACACCCATGTCTTAAGTACCATTTATGTTACATCCCAATTAAGTAAAGAATTATGTATTTTCAAATCTATGTCTATTTATGAATTAGATAGTGTTTCAAAGGATTAATGTGAGAATAAATCCAATGTGAAGCAAAGAATTCTCTAATATTTCATAAAAGATTGTTTTACCACCTTTTGATGGAGAACCATTTTTAAATATATCTTTTGAAAATTTTATAAGATTTATTTGTCAAAATAAACTTATTATATAGTATTGGGACATTTAAAAATATTTGGATAAATTTTTGGTATTTTTCTGACAATGTTCATTTATTAATGAATAGTAAAAAATACTGCATTTTACTTCAGAATTTCATTTTCATCTATTTTAATTATATTGTTAGATTATCTTTTTAATTGGTTTTAAATTGGAATTAGAATATATTTTTACCGTTTAATCACATGGTGGTCATTAGAATTAATTTCACTTTGGAATTGGGCATAAACAAGTGGCAACATTTTCATAGATATTGTTTAAAAAAACCATGCTATATGTTTTGACAACGGGTGTTATTTTTTACATTAATTACTAAAATTTCTATGTATGGAATTTGGTAAAATGGATTCCTTATTTGGAATTAGATGATCCAAATTATGTAATTAAGACACTTTTGTTTATGGACCTTACGAATAGTAATGACGATAATTATCTTTAATTATCGTGATTAATTAGTAATCTGGTAGTTAAGGGTAATAAAATAATATCATAATAATAAAAAATTACACCAAAATGTGTCCTAATTATAATGGTTGTCTCATGGCCAACCATGGGATGCCTTGTTCCAAACTTTGGGACCCCATGGAATCACTTCTGGGTGACCATGACACTTTATCATTTTATGTTTTTTTAAAAGGAAAGTAAAACAAAAGTATGTATCACCCATGTAAAACAATTTTATTTTTTTCTATATAAATGATCACTAAGACTATAAATAGTCATTGGAAAGACAAAAAAATTTCCTACATTTTAGTATTTTTTTATAATTTTTATACATTAAATAAATTAATTTATTTATGACACCATGGTGATGTAGCGATTACCTCATTAATGAACTATTTAAATAAAAAGAAAATATAATGTAAAATATAAGACATAAACATGTCAAAAACCTATTGTATGGGTGGATTTATAACCCTTATCACTTTATCCTATAAATATATAATTTTGGGACCTTTGAAATCCGAAAATCATTATATAATAAAGTAACATTTCTTGACATTCCAAGAGTGCACCTCCACCCTCTTATAAAAAGCCCCCACCTCTACCACCTTACGCACACCTCTCAAGCCATTGGATCGGCCAATATCTGATCATTTTATATCTAAAAATCCCTATATTCATCCTAGAAGCCTTATCTTAGGCAGAAATCTCTTCAAGAAATCCTTTTGGTTCAAACCAAGAGGAGTTACCTAATTTAAAGGTAATGTCTTCACTTGTGTTCTTTTGTTTAATGTTGCTTATCCAACCCCATAAACTCTTTTTATTCATTGATTTTGTAACAACACCAGTATCTCCAATATAATTGGATGTTTTTATGAGAATTATTTTATTTACACTTACACACACCTCCGTCTAATGGTCAAAGAACATACTGTTTCTATGGTTGGCAAATTTCTGCCTCACGAAACGATGATTAGTGAATCTTATTTTAACACCTTTCATGGTGGCCATTAAGATGTCACTATATTTATATATGATATAATTTTTTTTATTTTTTCATTATGATTCTGTATTTTTTATTTATGTCATACCTTTATGGCTTCCATTATGGATAAACGTGATAATTTCATTTTTTGGAAGTACGGACTACCGCCCCCTCAAAGTGAATTTATTCGTTAGTGCCATATGTGGGACGTATAAAGGATGGAGTTAATGATATTATATATGATATTATACTGGAATTATAATATACCTTTGTATCAATATGATTTCATTTCATTAAATATGAAATTGAAATTAATGTAGCGTTCATGCATATGAACGACTTACCGTCTCCATGAATGGTGCATTTCATTTCGTACCTCTAAATGTTATGTAATATTATATATTCATTTATATAATGGATATATATAATATCAATTATATCTACACCATGAATATAATTATGTATTAAATGTATATTTACCACATGAACAACTTTTAATTATAAGATGTTTATTTTTGACTCAAGTACCAATGATCGACAAAACGACCGTTATTAACTTAAATAATTAAATAATGATCATAAAATGGTAATAAATGATATAAAAGGAATAATGAACTTAAAAAAGGTTTTAAGAAAGTATAAATTAACTCTAGTTTATTATTCAGAAAATTAAATAACGATCGAGTCATGTTTGACACGAGGTAAGGGATCCTACCTCTCTCTTTCTTTTTAAGTACTCTCTTTTATGAAACGTCATTTAAGTTCCTCATTATTTTGTTGTGGGATGTTCTTATATAATCCTATTACTATAATTTTTTATATTCATATGATGAGAGACCCTAACTGATATCTTCAATCCATTTTTGGTTTTTTTAAGTGGCGTCGTTAGGTTTCCAAATTTTCGCAAGGGCATATCTTATCTCACTTTTAATTCCGTGAGATTTCCATTGTTCGCCAGTAATTTATTGCATGTGGTGTATTTTGTTCTCAAATTTGATATATATTATCATGATTCTATTTATATTCATGTGATTATGTGATTCATGTTGTTTTTGTTATATTTTGGTCATATGACTCGATTGATTACAATGAGGTATGGGGTTTTTATCTCAATTTTTATTCCTATGATATTTATGCTATATTTGTCACTATCTCTGTTGAGTGGTGTATGTACTAACCATGATTCTACTATTTGTGTAATATAATCTCATTTATGGGTATTTACAACAGCATTTTTTTGTCTTTCTTTCATGGGGTGTACGTTTCAAAAGTTACCCAAATCTGTAAGGGAACCTTCCACCCACCTCTTTTAAAAAAAGACTTGTTTTGTTACGTCTTTTAATTTAAATCTTCTTATGTTGGGATATGTTTTAATATATCCTTATTTCTGTAATTTTTATTTCCATGTTATGAGATACCCTTTATATCTCTCTTCAACTCTTTTTCTAAAATTTGATGTGACACCGATATGCTATCGAATTTTTGCAAGAGAACTTCTTAACCCAATTTCGACTCCTTGGGATAAACTTCTGCTTATTGATTATGTCATGATATGAATATGTTTGGATGACCTCTGATTATTTTACACTTAATATCCACTTTTATTGGGTGTATTTATACTTGACACACATAATTATGTCATTGATTTATCCTTGCAATAATGACATGATCTTTGAATGGGATTAGGTCTCAATTTCTCTTCCTTGAGACACTTCTTGATGATATGAACTTTTATTCTTTTTAAAGTTTATATACAGCCCCATTGACATTACATATCCATATTATGTCTATACTCAAGTCATTTAAATGTTTTTAAAATGGTTTACTTTTATGTGGCTTATAATTTAAATGTTCAAAATTGAAAAGGACTCTTTTATTAAAACATTGTTTTAAATTGTTTTAATGATTTATTCATTTAAACATTTATCATCCATGTCCATTTTTAAAAAATTCTTTTTAAGGATTTATTTATATGTACATTAATGTTTTAAAACCCTTTCAAAAGTTTCGAAGTGGTATGAGACACTTTGATTCTAAAATATCTTTTAAATGACTTATTTTAATATTTTCAATGTATAAAGGGATATTTCTCTCATAGAGTTTTAATGATTTTATTATATGTTTTTATTTATGTTAATATGATGATGTGATCTCTTGTGATTGAAATGTAGAAATTTTATGTTTATTTTATGAAAGTTTTAAGTGTTATGATTATTTAATGGTTATTAGGAAA
Organism: Viscum album; assembly: GCA_963277665.1. NCBI lineage: Eukaryota > Viridiplantae > Streptophyta > Magnoliopsida > Santalales > Viscaceae > Viscum > Viscum album. Next base: position 1,101,929,177 of record OY728155.1, on the reverse strand, counting down.
TGTTTATGAAATAGGGTGGTTTCGTGATAAACTAAGGGAAGGTGAGCACGATATAGCTCTTCAATGCATTGGGTAACATGAAAGAGTTAAACTCTATGGTCTCTCTGAAGAGATTTATGGAATATGCTGTGATGGGTATTCCAAACGTAACCATGAGGGTTACTCCCTATGTAAGAATGTAATGAATGTCTCAAGTTACCTTTATGTATTAAGATTTCTATGAGTTATTCATAAAGATTATGATTTAATGAGGTATGTTTAAGTGATTATGTTTTAAGAGTAAAGTATTATATCATTGATTCTTATGTATATAGGGAAAAATGTTTTCTTTCCGTATTCTTATAACCCTTACTGAGCTTTTTATGCTCATCCCATGTTTTTGACATGTTTTTCACAGGACATAAAGTGAAATAGGGTCAAGGATGGGATCAAGGAAATGTCAGACTATATAAAATAGGGAACTAGACATGACTCTTTTGTTCAAGAGTTTTTATTTTGTGAATAAAATTGATACAGTGTAGATGTGTCTACTTTGTAATCATTGAGATGTAATAGTTATGTCCTAATTCTCTAAAACTCTAAACCTGAAAAGATCCTCAATGTGAATTATTCAATTTAATTCCATATTAAGTAATGTTATAAGTCCGGCTCCTTATAGTTGATATCAAAGGTCGGTTTAGATAACTTTAGAGGTTAGGGTATTCTTTAAGCATAAGTGACATTACAATAATGGCTAGGATTTCAGAAAGATTCATATTTTTTTAGATAAAGTGAATGAGTAAGTATATCTTAGTGTTTATCTTCCTCATTAGTATATGATGATTTTGTTGATATACTTACAATGACATTTTTGGTTTTAGAAAATGGATGGATCTAGCAGGCACCGAAGTGAAAATGGGTTTGAATAGCTGTTGTGGTTCTCTGATTAAGAGACTGGATGAAATGTGGGATTCAATGAGGAATCACGTGGTTATTCTAAACCTACTATCAAGGAGTCATGATTAACCACATGAACCTTGGTGAGTTCTCTTATGCATCATGTACGAGAGAACCAACACTATTTGGAAGTTTAGGTAATAATTATAAAGGTAACCATTAGGGTTTATATGATCCTTACATTTGAGGTAATTATGGGTTACTATATGTTATGATGGAATATGAAATGCATTAGATAAACTTGAGGTTAAATTATGTTGTGGTTATTTTTGAATATTTTATCTCTTTTTGGAGAATGTTTTAAGAATTATATAGTTTAGGAAAAAGGACAACACACAGACTGTGTGACAACCCGTCGCGTCGGACAAAGCTGCGAGAATCGAACCCACAACCAAAGTGCAACTCGTATTTATCGCCTACCACTGGACTACGTGAAGTCCCCGGTTAGATTGATTAATTATTTTTAGATAGATTATTTGATGAATCAAGATTAAGTTTATTTTGGGTTATCTATGGAAATTATTAGCCTATCATGGGGGATATGTGATTAGGTTAATTACATTTCAATATGAGACTTTAAGAGAAACAGATGTTATTTGGAGATAAATGTTAATATTTACCTTGGAAGACTATGTGAATAAATCCTATAAAGATTTGGGTTTCAATATTAGTGTGTCTTACTTTGAAGAATCTTATGGACAATTGTTTATCGATTCGTCTTTGTTGAACTTTGGGTTTTGTTTGACAAATTTTGGAGATTAAGAATAGATTTTTTAATAAATGATTATCCGTTTGGGGATTATCTGATCTTGTACTAACATTTTTGGTTTTGTTTTTGGTTAAGGTATAATTACATGGGAAATATATATTTCTGTTTTTTGGATTAGGTGATTCTCAAGAAGTTGATTGTAGTACTCTTAATGTGAGCAAGTCTTCCTAAATACTTGTCTTTTGGAGAAAATATGAGTTTGTGTAAGAAATCTAGTAAAAGTTGAAAGTCAGCATGAAAAGTAAGTATGTTTCCATATGTTTAAGTTAAGCTCATAAATAAGTTCCTCAATTAAAAGTCACTTAAAACAAAACTGTTTTCTGTAATTTTTTTCTACTGGGGAATCAAATACCATCTAACCCATTACACGTTTGTGATTTTCTGGTGGTTAAATTTCTCCTAAACATGTTTTCTATCAATCTCCATCAGAAAATAAACAATTGTTTTCAATTTCATGTCCATGTTTTCCTACATGTAATACTATTATGGGTTAACTCGGGTGACCATTGTACTTCTCTCTCTCTATTTTAAAGTGACAGTTTTACTGACTCTTGTTCTGATATGGGACTTTTAATGATGTTTCCAATCCCAATTATAAAATTGCGAGGACACAATTCCAAAAAGGGGGGAAGGATGTAACATCCCAAGTAAGTAAATAATTATTTATTTTCATATCTATTTCTATTTATGAATTAGATAGTGTTTTAGAGGCTTAAAATGAGAATAAATCCAATATCAAGCCAAGAATTCTCTATTATTTCTTAAAAGATTGGTTTACCGCCTTTTTATGGAGAACCATTTTTATATCTATATTTTGAAAATTTTATAATCTCTATTTGTCAAAATAATCTTATTAGTTTGTATTGTTACATTGAAATTTACTTTGGATAAATTTATGGTATTTTTCTGACAATGTTAACTTTTTAATGAATCGTGAAATATACTGCATTTTACATCAAAACTGCTTTTTCATCTATTTTAATTAGATAGTAAGATTATCTTTTTAATTTTTTTTAAATCAAAATTATAATATATGATTACAATTTAATCCATGTTGGCCATTAGAATTAATTTCACTTCATAATTGGGCATAAACAAGTGCCAAACTTTTCATAGATATTGTTTAAAAAAACCCGCTATTTATTTTGACAACCTGAATTATTTTTTAAATTAACTATTACAATTTCTGTGTTTGGAATTTGGTTCAATGGATTCCATATTTGGAATTAGTAGGTCCAAATTATGTAATTAAGACACTTTCGTTTTTAGAAATTACAAATAGTAATGACAATAATAATATTTAATTATCATGATTAATTACTAATCGGGTTGTTAAGGGTAAAAATATAATATCTTAATAATAAAAAATAACCCGAAAATGTGTCTTAATTATACAGGTTGTGTCATGGCTGACCATGTGATGACTTTTTCCAAACTTTGGGACCCCATGGAATCACTTTTGGGTGATAGTGACACTTTATCATTTTATGTTTTTTTAAAAGGAAAGTAAAATCAAAGTATGTATCACCCAAGTAAAACAATTTTAGTTTTGTATGAATAAATGATCTCTTATACTATAAATATTAATTGGGATGATAAAAATATTTCCTACATAATTGTATTTTTTTTATAATTTCTAGACATTAAATAAATTAATTTATTTGTGACACCATGATGATGCAGTGATTACATCATTAATGGACTATTTAAATAAAATGAAAAGATAATGTAAAATATAAGAAATAAACTCGTCAAAAACCTATTTTATGGGTGGATTTAGAACCCTTATAACCATATCCTAGAAAAATATAATTGTGGTACCTTTAAAATCTGAAACCCATTATATAATAAAGTAACATTTCTTGACTTTCCAAGTGTGCCCCTCCTCCCTCTTATGAAAGTCCCCCAACTCTACGACCTTACCCTCACCTCTCAAGACATTGCCTCAGATAATATATGATCATTTTATCTCTCCAAATACCTATATTCATCCTAGAAACCTTAACATAGGTAGAAAGCTCTTCAAGGAACCCTTTTGATTCAAACCAAGAGGAGTTACCCAATTTAAAGGTAATGTCTTTACTTATGTTATTTTGTTTTCATTTTCTTCTCCAAACCACTAAACTCTTTCTATTCTTTTATTTTGTAACAAAAATAGTATCTCCAATATAATAGGATGTTTTATGAGAATTATTTGATTTAAACATACACACACCTCCGTCTAATGGTTAAAGAACATACTGTTTCTGTGGTTGGCGAATTTCTGCCTCATTAAACGATGATTGTTCAATCTTATTTTAACACCTTTCATGGTGGCTATTAATATGTCACTATATTTATATATGATATATATTATTTTTATGTTTTCCTTATGATTCTTTAATTTTCATTTATGGCATACCATTATTGTTTCCATTATGGATAAACGCGATAATTTCATTTTTTGGAAGTGCGGACTACTGCCACCTCAAAGTGATTTTTTTCGTTAATGCCATATTTGGGATGTATAAAGGATGGAGTTAATTATATTATATATGATATTATAATGGAGTTATAATATACTGTTATATCATTATTATTTCATTCCGTTAAATATGAAATAGAAATGAAAGTAGCGTTCATCCGTACGTACGGCTTACCATCTCCATGAACAGTGCATTTCATTTCTTACCTCTAATTATTATGTAATAATATAAATGAACTTATATAATAGATATATATTAAATAAAAGATATCTACACCATGAATATAATTTTTTATTTTATGGATATTTTACCACATGAACAACTTGTAATTAAAAGATGTTTATTTTTGACTCAGGTACCAATGATCGACAAAATGACTGCTATTAACTTAAATAATTACATAATGTTAATAAAATGGTAATAAATGATATAAAAGGAATAATAAAATTAAAAAAGTTTCTTAATCAAGTATAAATTAACTCTAGTTTATTATTCAGGAGATTAAAGAACGATTGAGTCAAGTCGGACACAAGGTAAGGGATCCTACCTCTCTCTTTCTTTTTAACTACTGTCTTTTATGTCACTTCTTTTAAGATCCTCTTTATTATGTTGTGGGACGTTATTATATATTCCTCTTACTTTAATTTTTATTTTCATATGATGAGAGACCCTAATTGAAATCTTGAATTCATTTTTGGATGATTTAAGTGGCGTCGTTAGGCTACAGAATTTTCGTAAGGGGATATCATATCTCACTTTTAATTCTGTGAGATTTCCATTGTTCGCCACTTATTTATTGCATGTGGTGTATTTTGTTATTACATTTGATATATATTATCAGGATTCTATTTATATTTATGTTATTCTGTGATTCATGTTTTTTTATTATATTTTGGTCATACGACTCGATTGATTACAATGATGTATGGGGCTTTTATCTCACTTTTTATTCCCGTGAGATTCATGATATATTTGTCACTGTTTCTGTTGAGTGGTGTATGTATGGAAAATGATTCTACTTTTTCTGTAATATACTCTCATTTATGGGTATTTAAATCAGCATTTTTTGTCCTTATTTCATGGTTTGTACGTTCGAAAGTTACCCAAATCAGTAAGGGAACCTTTCACCCTCCTCTTTTTTTTAAAAAGACTTCTTTTGTTACCTCTTTTAATTTACATCTTCTTATATTGGGATATGTTCTTATATATCCTTATTGCTGTAAATTTTATGTCCATGTTATGAGATACCCTTTTTCTCTCTCATTAAATCTTTTTATAAAATTTGATATGACGCCGATAGGCTACCAAATTTTTTCAAGGGAACTTCTTAACCCAATTTCGATTCTTTGGGATAAACTTCTACTTCTTTATTATGCCATGAAATGAATATGTGTGGATGACCTCTGATTATTTTACAATTAATATCGACTTATATTGGGTGTATTTATACTTGTCACACATAATTATGACATTGATTTATCCTTGAACTAATGACATGATCTTTGAATGGGATTACGTCTCAATTTCTCTTCCTTGAGACACTTCTTGATGATATGCACTTTTATTCTTTTTAATGTGTATATACAGTCCCTTGGAAATTCCATATACATATTATGTCTATAATCAAGTAATTTAAATGTTTTTAAGATTGTTTACATTCATGTGGCTTATTATTTAAATGTTTAAAATGGAAAAGGACTCTTTTATTAAAACAACGTTTTAAATGGTTTTAAAGATTTATTCTTTTAAAAATTTATCATCCGTGACCATGTTTTAAAAATGGTTTTTAAGGATTTATTTATATGGACATGAATGTTTTAAAACCATTTCAAAAGATTCTATGTGGCATGGGACACGTTGATTCTAAAATATCTTTTAAAAGTCTTATTTTAATATTTTCAAAGTATAAAGGGATATTTCTCTCACAGAGTTGTAATGATTTTATTAGATGTTTTTATTTATCTTAGTATCATGATGTCATCTCTTGTGATTGAAATGTGGAAATTTTATAGTTCTTTTATGCATGTTTTAAGTGTTATGATTATGTTATTGTTCTTGGAAAATGTTTATGAAATCGGGTGGTTTCGTGATTAACTAACGGCGGGTGATCCCGATATAGCTCTCCAATGCATTGCGTAACGCAAAGAAGTTAAATGCTAAGGTTTATATGAAGTGATTTAAGGAATATGATATGATGGATATTGCAAACGTAACCATGAGGTTTACTCCCTACGTAAGAATGTTATGAATGCCTCTTGTTACCTTTACGTCTTATGATTTCTATGAGTTATTCATAAATATTATGATTTAATGATGTATGTTTAAGTGCATATGTTTTATGAGAAATGTTTGATTTCATTGATTCTTATATATACATGGACTAATGTTTTTTTCTGTATTTTTATAACCCTTACTGAGCTTTTTATGCTCATCCAATGTTTTTGAAATGATTTTCACATGACATAAAGTGGAATAGGGTCAAGGATGGGATCAAGAAATACCAGGCTATCTAAAACAAGGAACTAGAAATGACTATTTTTTTGAAGAGTTTTTTTGTGTGAAAAAAATGGAAACTAAGTAGATGTGTCTACTTTGTAATCTTCAAGATGTAATATTTATATCCTAATTCTCTAAAACTGTAAACCTGAAAAGATCCCCTATTTGAATTATTCAATTTAATTCAATATTAAGTAATTCTATAAGGTCAGTTCCTTATAATTTCAATCATCAAATCTGGAAATTGTGTTTTGATAAGGCTTAGTTCAAAACTTTTGAATCACAATACATTTAGGTAGAGTTTTATCACACAATTGGAACGAGGTCCATGACAAAGGAAATAACCCGATTTAATTCTCTGAATGGACTGGAAATGATTCGATCAAACCAATTCATACATTTTAGTATAGATTATGTGCTACTCGTCAATAAAATTGAAACGATAAAACCAAATACATGAACTTATCCAATAACATCCCTAATGTTAATTTCGATAGCTGATCCTAACAGTATGGGATAAATTATTGACTCACCAAGTAGTGATGGAAGCTTAAATGGGGATGTTTTAATTTCATCTGTTGAACTACAATGATCCTATACTTTTTAAATTACAAATTAAGAAATTATAGAAGTTTTAGAGGAAGACAATGATGTTTATTCCCAATCCATCATCTTCTCTTTATTACCCAAAAAGACCCTTCATCATCATAAGGGTCATAAATGGTGGCCTCTCCTTCAGGATTATCAAATACTAACTTCTCCCCTAACTCTATAAGTTTTACCTCTTCATCTACTATGAAAGTTGAAATAGAAGAGGTAACACATAATGAAGAAGAAGAGGTTGATATTAGGGATTCCCCTCCAGCATTTGAGGAAGGTGTCATTACCACTGCTGATGAGCATAGAGAAATATATCTGGGTACAGATGAAGATCCACAACCCACTCTAATTAGTGTGTCCATCACTTCGGAAGGGAAAGATGTGTTTACTTAATTTATAAAGAAACATTGAGATATATTTTATTATAATTACACAGAAATTCATGGACTGAATCCTAATGTAGCCACCCATCATTTGGGTTTTCCAGAAGAACATTGTGGATTCATCAGGCAGCATGAAGAACACACCCAACTCGTGCCTCTAAAATTGAAGCTAATGTTGAAAATATTATAAAGGATAACATTGTCTAGGTGAATCAATATCCTAAATGGATGGCCAATATTGTCCCAGTGAAAAACAATAATGGTAAAATAAGAGTATTTATTGATTTCAGAGATCTTAACCGGTATTGTCCTAGAGATGACATTCCTTTTCCAATCATAGAGCTTTTAATCGATGAAATAGTAGGCCATGAAGCACATTACTTCCTGGATGGATACTCTAGGTATAATAGAATCTATATGGACCCAGAAGATGAATAGTCTATGGACATAAGATCCCCTCACGGTGTGTTTTTCTATCGGGTAATTCCCTTTGGATTAAAGAATACAGGTGCAATGTATCAATGTTCCATGCGACGCATCATCAAACCATTATTACGAAAATATGTTGAATTTTATGTGGATGATTTTTTGGTAAAATCCATACAACGTTCTAATCACTTGTATGATCTAGGGATCACATTCAATAATGTTCGACAACCCAATTTGATGGTGAACCCCTTGAAATGTTCTTTCAGTGTAACCTTGTGAAAGTTCATCAATATCGTTGTGCACCATCATGGTATCAATGTGATCCATATAAAATAAAATCAATCCTTGATATGTCACCTCCTCAAAATTTTAATGAATTAAGAAGACTCCAAGGAAACATTTCCTATATTTGGTGCTTTATCAACAATTTGGCAGGAAAGTGTTTTCTTTTCACTATATTAATGAATATGGGAGTCACATATGAATGGAATTAATATTGCCAAGAATCATTTGATACCATAAAGAAATATCTCTTGAGAACACTGGTATTAATGCCACCTGTTGAAGGAATACCACTTATTATCTATGTGACAACTTTAGAGTGATCATTGGGTCCCATCCTTGCCAAAAAGAATGATGTTGGGAATGAAAACAACCTTTACTATCTCAGTAAAACTATGATTAATGCGGAAAATATGTATTCAAGTATTGAAAATATCTATCTGACATTAATCATCCTAGTGTAGAAATTATGTAACTACTTGAAACATCATGAGGACCAATTGGTGTCTCGAAAAAACCCACTCAAATTTATCCTTAGTCATCATATGATTACAGGGTGTCTGGCATGTTGGGAAGTTATATTGAAATAGTTTGATATCCAGTTTGTGCCCCATAAGGCAATAAAAGGCCATGCTCTTGCCGATATCCATGCTGAACATACTTCTATGAAAGATACATCATTAAATACCAAACATCCTAATGAAGAGGTCTTCTTTATTTAGGATAATCCCCAAACATGGGAGAGGTAATTTGATGGTTCCTCTAGAAGTCCCATAAGGAATAGAATAAAAACCCTAAAATCGAAAAATTTCAGTTAGTAATTATACTTATCCACTTAGAAAATGTAGTGTAACCTTTTTCCATCCTATTGTCAGAGAGCGGTACTAAAAAATATGAAGAATATCAAGCTCTCATTACAGGCATGAAAATTTCCTTTCAGGTGAAAGTGATTAACTAAAAAGTTAATGGTGATTTAGAATTGGTAATAAAGAAAATCAATGGGGAATATTCTATCAAAAAATAAGATTTAATCCCTCTATGTGATTATGTTAGAGGGATAATGGTAGAATTTCCCTCAGAGCCACCATTTTATTATGTCCATTGATCACAAAACGCCCAAGCTGATGCACTAGATAATGTAGCAACATCTCTGGAATATCCAAATTGGGATGATACAATCATTAGCATAACCCATCATCATGTGTTCTCACCTTTCATTCAACTTTTAATGGAGTAAATTAATGGGATTAGCCCTATTTCTGAGACACATAGACATTCCACGAGAAGGAGAACACTCAGTATGTAATACCTTCAAAATGGATTTCTTCCAATTGATGTGGATGAAAAAGAAAAGATCCAATGATGAGAAGCCAATTTTAATCGTTATTATAGTCCATGACACCATAAGATCCTTTAAAAATGAGGATTAGATGGAATCCTCCTCAAATGTATTGATGGAGAAGAAATAGTATCTATCCTGAATGAAGTGCATTCTAGAGCTTACGGTGCCCATCAGTTTGGGAAAAGACCCATCGATCAGATCCGAAGGCTTGGATAATTTTGGGCATTAATGATGCATGATTTTACAGATTTGACTACGATATGTATTTCCTTCCATGTGCATTCCAACTTCATTCATCAACCGCCGAAGTAGTTACATACAGCTAAATACTCCTGGCCATTTTCCACATGGGGAATGGAAGTAGTAGGGCCTTATCCTCTAGTATAGGATAAGAAGTTCAAGTATATTGTTACTACTAATGACTTATTCTCTAAATGGGTTAAGGAAATACCTCTCAAAGAAGTCAGATCCAAAATCATTATTAGTTTTGTCTAACTAATATCATCACCAGATTTCGTGTACCAGATGTTATTTTAATGGACAATAGCGCTATTTTTTGTTCTGCTGAGGTAAAGAAGTTATATCAAGAACACAATATCAAGTTCAACCATTCATCTTTCTATATTGCAGTGGCCAATGGACAGATAGTGGCCTTCAATACAACCTTATAAAACATACTATAGAAAATAGTGGATAAAGATAAGAAATCATGGTCTGATAAACTTTAGCATGCATTGTGGGTTATCAGAAAACTACTCATGATGCGACTCAAGAAACCCCTTATTCATTGGTATATGGAAAAGAAGTAGTTTTTCCATATTAAATACAATTTCTATCACTCATAGTTGCAATCTGTCATTAATTTTCTACAGATGAGCGGTCTAAAAAATAGTTTAATGAGATGGAATGAATAGAAGAAAAAATATTTCACATTATGCATTATTGAGAAGTCTACCAGAACATAATAGCATGCTCTTTTAACAAGAATGTTTTCCTCCATTCATTTCTTCTTTGGGAATTGGTATTGGTTCTCAGGGCTCCAATGATAACAGGAAATAAGCCACCAAAGCTTAGCCAAAGTGAGAAGGGCCTTATTCTATAAATAAGTTCTACTCAAATAGAGTGTATGACTTAATCTCAATGGATGGAGAGCTTATTACAACCCCAAGCAATGTCAGATTCATGGAGAAATAATTTTTATAGTAACACATAACGTCCTTACTAAAATACTGAAACTGCATAGCTCCCATGTCCTTACAGCAAGACATAAAACAGCACAGCACAAGGTCCTAGTTACAATACATTAAACTGCATAACAACCATAAGCCTCCATTTTACATAACATTAAACAACATGACATCATCTATCCTCACTGTAATACATTAAATTAAACTATCCCATTGTCCTAGCTGCATAACGATAAAACGAATAGCATCTTATTTCGTAACTAGAAGACATAAAACTATACAGTGCTCTGTCCTTGTCACATGATGTCAAACTACATGACATCATTTTTTCTTATTGCATGATATTAAACTATACGACTAACATTTTCTCTACTTGAGGTTAGGAGCTTCCGCAGGAAAACATCATTGACATCATGTCTACTCCTTAGTGGCACATGAGTCCCTCTCGTATCTAGGTCTGAGTCAGATATGCATAGAGACCATATTTCAAGAACAACATGTGGATGGATTCTCATTCTCAATTTGATATGTAGAAACGCCTAAATATACAATTTTTGGGCCCAGCCACAATCACAAAATCTTTTTGTTTATTTCTACACTTGTATATGAATCAGATCTATGATGAGTGTTTATTTTAGATATATGGTTTTGTCCTTATTCCATTTTATGTCTTAGGTTTAACCATTCTGTTAGAATGTGTCAAAAGCCCCCATTCATCATGTCAAACTCGATTGGTATGTGGAATGAATGTTTCAAGAACTACGTAGGGATTGATTCTCATTTTCAAGGAGATACGTAGAGACACATAGGTCTCCAATATTTGGCCCATCCATGATCTTTAAAAAACCCATTTATTCCTTATATAAGAATTAAACATACATTAGGAATCTTTTAATAATTATATATGGATTGATTCATTCCCTTACCAAGAAAATTAATGAGACTTAGGTAGTATCCCTTAGTCCAGCTACAACAAATATTTCTTTTCACGTTGGTTCATTTTTGTCCTTATCGAATGACATTAGACTATATGGAAATCTAACACCCCTATTTTTAATTTGTGTCACCTTTCTATTATAAGATAGGCCCTTACTGCTTCTTGTTTATCACACCTAGTATAGCTCATGTGAGCTTAGAAATATGGGAAATGATTCTTTATATAAATAATGTTTCCCAATTTCTTATGGGGATATTAATGTCCTCACAGCATGACTTAAAACTGAATAGTATAATGTCTCCAATGCATGACTTTAAACTGCACATTACAATATCAATTCAATGAGAAACAAAGAATATAACCATTTTACATATGACTCAGATTTATGTAAAGGATGTCAATATCATGTCCAATATTGATTAAAATATTTCTTCTATACATTGGGAATAACCCCCTTATATATTTCAAACTCATATTCTTGAATATTTCCATATGTTTATACTCTTTCATACAGTTCAAGTGATAGAGTTACTAGTACCTAGGAAATCTTTTTTCTTACTACGCAACACATGCCCTTAGGTGGCCTTGCATAAGTTGCCTACATAAGAGGCATGTCAGTCAAAAGATGACACTATTTACCTAAGTAGCATATGATCTAGTTGAAAATGCATAATACAACCCCCATTATAGGTTTTCCAATTGATAGTAATTTTATTCTATGTTATAGTGTCTTTTTTCCCTTCAAACATTGATGACAATATACAAGAATTTGTATTTAAAAATAGTCATTCTAATATATTTGAACTATTATCATTCTATCGATCTTAAACTCTTCAGTACAATGGATTACAAAATTACCTCTCCATGTGTTCAAAGTAGTATGAAATAACCTTGGAATCACTTTTCCACATATCATATACTATTTCCTTTTCAAGTCCTAATTGTATGACCTAAAACTAGAGACACCACAACTCATACGTTTGGGTCAGACCTTCTTAAAAAACATATTCATCTGATTCTTTGAAAATCATAGTTTGGAAATACCCTCTCCATATTCAGGTACCTTTCTCCATAAACCAAACAATGTTCTTTGGAAAATATGAATATCCATAAACTTTCTTCGGCTTTTAGTAATAAAATGTCAAAAATCGTAAGAGCTCTTTTTCCTGACAATACATAATGTGCCCTTAGGTGGCCTTGCGTAAGTTGCCTACATAACAGGCCTATCAGTCAAAAGATGCCACTATTTGGTTATGCAGAATATGCCCAAGTTGTCCCTTCATAACAAAACCCCCATAATGGGTTTGTCAAATAATGGTAACATTGTTCGGGGAAACTACTTCCTCAAATGTCTTTGGCACTTTTTCAATATCATTCTTCAGATCTAAAAGTTCCCAAATCATAGATTATAATTTACTTTCCATACCTGAATATGGAATTATGTTTCAAAAAAAATTATCATGAAATTGGGAGTGTTTAATAACTTTGGTCGAATCTAAATACCTTAAATTAGAGCCACACAATGTACTCACTACATAACTTAAAACTGTAGGGTACAATGTCCTCACTGCATAACTTAAAACTAAATGATAAAATTTCCTCAATGTATGACTTAAAATTGAATGGTACAATTTCCTTACTGCATGACTTAAAATGGAACAGTATAATGTTCTCACCCCATGACATAAAACTACACAGTGGTTTCCCTATTCCTGACATTTTTCGACATTAAATAGCCCTTTATTCATAAAATCCATTTTCCTTAGCAAAGCCACCCACTTTGTTCTTCAGTCTCCAAAATATTATTTTACATTGTCTATCAGTAGTAAAATTTTATATTCCTAAGATACAATTGGATTTACTATTGCGTACATGCCCTTAAGTGTCCTTGCATAAGTTTCCTGCATAATGGGTCAGTCAGTCAAATGATGCCACTATTTGGCTATGAAACATATGCCCCAGTGGGCCTTGCATAACACAACTCCCATAATAAGATTTTCAAATAATTGTAGCTTTTATCATGTAGGAGACTCCCCTTATGTTGGTACAAATTTTAAATTTGGTGACCATAAAAATCATGGATTAAAATTCCCCTTGAAATAATTAAATAATATTAAACGTTGTCTTAGCCACCAAGTCATGTTTGGGATATAATTTCAAAATTTATGATCAAAGATGTTTTACCTTAAACACTAGCCCTTTATAGCCTGACATGCATGCCTCTAAACTGCTAAGAGGCATGGTACTCACCAGATTGATAACCCACAATGGGAAATCTAAACAAAAGTTGAGTTCCAGCTCAATAGATGTAAATTTTGTATTGTTTAGGTAATATTGAGCAATAAAAAAGTCCAAAGATATAATGTTTGTGGGTTTTCCCATACAACACTAGAAAAAATAAAACTACGATTACTAGGCCTAATATACTAGATAAAAAAGAATAGCGAGACTGAGAACCCAAATGATTGAAGACGAAATATTTTTCAATTTTTAAAAATTTTCAAAGAGGAGTGTCCACATATTGTAGTCTCACCCTTATTAGAAATCATAAATTATAAAAGGATATTTACATAAATCCTCATTTGATTGATTGCCTCTTGAGCCCTGCCAACTACCTATTGAAGCTCATTTATCTAACCAACTCCACTCTCTTTAGAATAATGAAGAGCCTCTCTAGCATCATCAATGGATTTTGCACAATCTTTTTGGACTTCTCCTATTGATTTGTGAAGCTGGTCGAGATCCATTATAATAATATTTAACTCTTGTTGAAGGTGAAGTTTCTGAACAATATTTTCGTTAATTGTCAACTTTAGTCCCTTCAACATTGCAGTATGATTGGCCTCATCCTTAGACAACACTGATTCAAACTCATCAATGATGACTGAAAGATTGGATTTTATCAAGTGATGTCGATGCTTTTCCCCTTACTCCATCATTCGAATAAACTCTATCACTATAGAATTAATTTTGCAGTATTAAAAACCTATACATATTTTTGTGATAAATAGAGATAAATTTCATGGAATACTTTAAGGAAGTTCCCCAAGTGGCATTTTAGATATTATCTTCCATATTTTTTCCATGCCTTATGACATGAAAGAAGAAGATACTTCTGTAGTTCTAGGTCCAAATCAGAATCACTGCCATAAGGAAGAATGTATTCTGGGAATAATGCACTTAAAGAAGTGCTCTGTTCTTCTCATTCCTAAACAATTTCAACATCACCTTCTAGAATAGTTTGGACTGATGTAGGGGATTCACCTCCAGACCTAGCCATTAAAGATGATATCCCTCTATAGTAAATCAAGAATTATGGTTATGATTAGATTCATGAGATAAAAAATGTGAATTCATTCACAATATCATCATCTCTTACCTAATATTTGGTCAATATCTTGAGAAGACTTCACCGTAATATTCTCAGTTTTATAATTTTTTGATGTATCTGGATGAGAATTGTTATCTTTAATGTGCTCAATATCCTCAAAATGAATCTCATAAAGAACTGATTTCTAAATATTAACTTGATCCAATGTCTCGGTAATAAGGATACTGATATTAATATAAATACTTCCTTCAGGTATCGTTGTAGCATCAATTTCTTTGGATAGAGCTGTGTATTTCAAGAAACCATGGTTAGAATGTTAATCATAAGAATAATAACATGAAGAATAATGAAAACCCACATCCTGTTGATTCTATACAATGAACATCAAAATCATCAAATGAATTTTTTATATTAATATTTTATAATACTTATTCAAAATACAAGACAAGGTTCATCATTTCATCCAACTATATCTCGGATCCTATGTTAGTGTTACTTGTGGGATCACTTGGTGTGTTTGGTTCACAACCTTCTTCTGGTAAATATTTACCCCATATAACTTCCTCTGCAATAGTTGTGGGGTGAACGTCAATTGATAACTGATGTTCTAGTGCATGTGATAAACTTGAAGTATCGTGGAATGGAAGTTAGTTGTTGTTTCATTTGATGACATATGAATTATTTTTGATTTACCATAAGCCTCCTCTCATTTGACTGCAGGAATAGGGAAAATGCTGGGAATATATGTTGGTTCCTCTGGCCATAATGCCTCCTTAGGAACCATCAGATTGGTAGGAATTTCTTCCTGTTCCAAAAAACCCTCAATGGTTCATTGATGCTTATCAGTAGTTTCTTTTAAATAAGAAATTGAAGAAACCCATGTAATTCCAATATGTTTAAACACTTTTTCATGAATAAAGACTAAAATTCATGATTATCAAGAAGTTTTACCACTACTACTAAAATTATTAACCATGGCTGTCTTTCTTTGATTATTTTTCTTCTATGCCTTCCAAGGATGTCTTGCATCATCATCTTTAAAGAGAGGTATTGGAGATAACAATAACCTCTCCATTTCATCCTCAATGGCCTGTTGTCCTGGTGATATTTTTCATGACACACAGGGTGTTTTGGAAGATCCAAGAGGAGTGCCTCTAGGTCTATAGAGTGGTGAATGAACTTTAGGTGTCTTTCCTTTTACCAGCTACATGTTAAGATGATATTTCTCCTATGTAATAATTCTTTGACTAATGTTCAAATTGCACTGAAGAAGATAATGTGAATAAAAGTAAACTTAAATCTTCAAGATCTAAAAATTCAAACTATTCTTCATCAAATGAAGAACTAATCCCTTCAGTGTAATAGGATCCATCATTTCATTTACCCTCTTTGTGGTAGGAATTGAATCATCAGTGGAATATATGATCATTTCCAGCTCTTGAATGTTGGTCCTCACCTCATTGTGATTATCCCTAAAAGGAATGTCAGAAGAAGCTTGTAAATCCACTACTTTTAGAAAATTCATCCCTTCATGCATATCCATCCACATGGTAGCAACATCATAGTACAGACTCTACCATGCTTGAACATCCTCTGGTCACAAATGTGAAGAATGTATATTAGAGGGTTGTGATGAGGATCATGCAACCTTGGATTTGAGTTGCTTCCCAACCCCCACAGTCATGGATAAGGGATGAGAAAATGTAACTCCTCACTCTATAGAATTATGGAAACCAGATCTCCTTGATACAACATTAATAGGGATTCATAGAGTCGCTCTCTTAATTCTGGTAGGAGGGTTATATCTAGCATGAGGTCTCTTCGGGAGCATCATCACCTCCGCCGTCTGACTCTCACGAGTTAGCCCATGATGAAGAATAAATAAAGGAGTTCCATCCTACTACTTCTCCTTATCCCATATCGAGGGGGCATCATTAATTAATACCCCTTTAGGGTAAAATGCAACATATATTTTGGTATACCATATAGTCAATCTTCTTACTGCATTAGCGATGGGTAAATCAAATACTCCCCTGATCTTCTCAATGGATGTAAACAACCATTTTTGTCGATAAACCATCGGATCATGCTCTAATCTGACATGCACAGGAAGAGATACGACATTTTTTTGTAGAAATTTTAATTAATGAGAAAATATATAAATGGAATAGGCCTCGCATATGATTTCACCATCTCTGCAAGCTAGCATGTTTTCCCCAAACTCTAAATTTTTCATCCCATCATCATCAAATCAACCCATATGCATATTCGTTTAAGGAAGGAAATATAACTCTTTATCCGCGAACAATCTTGCCTTGATATCATAAGAATTCTACGAGAAAGGTGAAATTACAGATAAATACTGACCAGATGGTCAAAAGGAACTTCCAAAAACCTTTACTCCACATTTTACAACATAATCTCTTAAGTGAGTAGCGATTCATCCCTAAAACACCTGGAATGGTCCCACTATTATATAGGGATACTTCCATTTTTAAATGTGAAGAAAAATCCTATGAATCTTGGCCAAAACATGAGTGGCCAACCATAACATCCTTTTATTCTCCATCTTTCCACAATAATTAAGGTTCCTAACATCACGACTCCTTTGGAGTCTCAGACTGGTAACAAATACACACTAAGCCATGTGGCCAAGAAACCTACCAGACATAAGTTTTCATGAATTTTTGGTGTGACTTCATATCACCATTTATCAAATTCTCATTTCTCTAATTTTGGATATAAGGTGTCGGGAGTACCTCTATTCTCTACCCATGGAAAACTAGTCAGATTAGTGCAGGTGGGATTCCATTTCTTTCTTCTTTATTAAAAATATTTCCATCTATTCCTCTAGAAGAATATCAATCCTGGTGAGAGACTTCATGGTGGTCTTGTTCTTGAGTTTGATAAATATTTTCATCAACTAATGAACCAAAGATGGTGTCTTCTCTGAGTCATTCCATGTAAACATGGGAGGACTAAACTCATAATACATGTCTCTAATGATTGGAGCTCTGGAAATCTTGTAAGCATCCCACCAGCTGATGCCTACCGATCCATGTGTTAAATGGATGTCGTTAGTCTCTTTACTCCATCGGCATAATAATTTCGTCATGAAATCATCATTCATATACACATAAGTTTTCCCAATCTAGACAGCCTCATAAATCTCATTTCCTTTCAAGTCATCTGAAAATTATTCCCCAGTCTTACGAACCTAGTATGACAAAATCCATGCAGGATTTACAACTCCTCCTAGGAGGAAATCCCAACTTTTCATCCAACCTTTGGACTGATCCATTTGAGAATCCTGAAGGATGGTTTAATAATAGTTTGGTTGCAACTCGGGTGTGTGTGCCTTCAAATCTAGAGCACATGGACCCTGGTGAATAATATGACCTCTCTCTGATGTCCCAAAATTAGTAAATGACACCCCAATAGAATCATTAGCTGATGAAAAGTTGGTATAATATTGAATACAACATTGTGAGACATTGTTCTTTGGAGGTAGAATATTAACATCCTGCAAATGGCCAAATATATACAGAGGCATATTTGTGTTTCATGGAAAGCTGAAATGATTCTTCTTCAAAAAATTTTCTATGCTTGGACTGGTGGTGTCATAAATGTCAAGGTAATCATAACTAATGACATTCACCATTTCATCAATCCTCATTCCGTTGAGCTCGTCAACAGTTCCAATTCTTTTTTCAGCCATTAAACCTTCAAAAAGATAGAAATCATCTTTTAATGCAGGTTCATTTTTGGTTTTTGACAAAAAAAGGCAATGGAATTAAGGTGCACAAGTATAAACATGGTGAGCATTTTTATGTTGGTACACAAGTATTATGATCATTTATAGCACACAACTAAAAAAATATACAGAAGAAGCATGGTGAAAAAGAAGCGTTTGTGTGAAAGAATAATTGCATGTTGAGAGCTGAAATTTCAGAAGTGGTTTGGCTTTTTGCGGAAATTAATCCCCTATATATAGGTGATTCATGTCACCCGACATAGCAAAATTCTGCACGTAGGAAATTTGTGTGACCATTTTTCTCATGCGAATAAAACTTTCACACCCCCATACTCATTTCTTCCTCCTTCATTACATTTCCTCAGTATAGGATCCCATTTTAATTCCAGATCCAATTCTAAGGGGGGATTTTGTTGACACATCATTCTGTCATAGAGTCAAAAAATGAAAAATGGAAATTTGTTTATAATAAAAGAGAAAAAATACATTAGGAAAATCATGATTTTCAAAGGCATGAGTTTTGGGTCACCTTAGTTAGACCAGAATGGCGTCGGTGCACAACCTAATTGCGCGCCCCTAAAAGGCATGCAACCTACTTGTGAGCCCAAATTCTATTTCACATAGTGTCTAATTTTTTCTTATAAATAGACCATTGGGGACTTCATTTGTATGAATGAATTTACCTGAAGTTCAATAGCTATTATGGTCACCCTACTGCTTCTCCCCAGTCTTATGAAGTTGTCAGTGTAGTTCTTTAACACCTTGAGCAGAGGATTTAGAGGAGGATCATTAGGCTTCAGTCCTTTTAGAGTTTTAAAACCGTAACACTTGCGCGCCAAAAGTGCTCAACCTCCCAAAATCGGATATACTTGCATGCCACCTATTCCTCTTTCAGGAACATGAGCACCCCACTTCTGGGATCACTCTTAAATACTCTTGAAGGCTTGAGCAATGCCTTTCCCAAGTATTACCATACAGGTTTTTCATCACATAAGTAAACATTAGGTCTCCCAAGCCTACTTCTGTGCCCATACTTTCATGTCATTACCTACTTGGGAGACCCTCTTTGATTCACTTACTCTCTTTAGTCTACAAGCCATAAAGCCCTCTTCAATGCCATCCATGGAATGGCTTCTTCTTCCTTGGATCCCTTTCCTGAACGAGATTTTGATGAGACCTCCACCAAAAACATCTGACTTATCATTCCATTGTGAAATGCACATTAGTGTGTCTCCTAAATGGGTTTGTATATCCAAAGTCTGAGGTTACACACATTTAATTCACAATGGGGTTAGGATTTGTGGATTGTGAGTGGGTTTGTATATCCACAGCCACATGGACCTTTCTCCATGGAACCGTGTTGGGAAGTTCACAGTTTAGAAGATGCTTTGGGTCCTAGCATATCCCTTCTCAAAGAGACGACCCGGAGCCTCAGTCCTCTCGTAGAGAACTTACAGTTCACACTTGCATTTCCATGAAATCAAAGGAGATGTCTCCCACCCCTACTAGGATAAATTTTAGGGTAACCATCCTTGTGTAATCCCTTAGATCTTCTTGATGGAGGTAGCATCGTTTATCATCCTCTCTTCTTCGGTGAAAAAGACCAATGGAGATATGGGAACATGGACTTTCATTACCCTTTTCCTCTCCCATTGAGATTTGTCACAGTGGGAATCAATCTAGTTATAATCCTCCGACCTTCATCCCATCTTCCATTTATTGGATCCTTGCCCAATATAATGTGAATAGTGGGATGACTCGTCACCTCTCCCTCTTCTCAGGTCGACTCAACCACATCCACCCAAATCATCATATGTGTAACCTCATCCACAAAAATTGGTGGAAAAGTGTAGGTGCCTTTGTGGAATCTTTGGCATCATCTTATTTCTCACACCGATCCTGACTCACATGGTCATAGAGATTTGTCACAGTCAAAAAAATTTCACAATTGAATAAACTAAGAGAAGTCTGATTCCCACCATAATTGGGATACATAAAAAGCGTTCTCATGGACTGAGCTCAATAAATATATTCTTCAGGAATTCAGCCCTAATTCCCTTAATATGGACATCCTCTTTTGGAATAAGCTCCAAAATAAATCCCCAAATCATTAAGGCGTTATTTTTAGGAAGTTTGCCCAAACTCATTTCTCTCAAAAAACTATACTCTCTTATGGGATTCATAGAACTATGGGGGCATTCATTCCCATCCATATGAGATACGTAGGAAGCCTCCATGATGATAAAAAACAACTATTCATATCAACCTTGTTCTCTTAGGGACATATTCCCAATAGGTACTAATCTTACATGGAAAACCATATCCTTTCCAAGATCTTTGGGATGCTTCGGAATAAACCCCACTCCAAACATTTACCAGGGACCATTCACTTAGATGTCCATACCACATCAAATTTAATTGTATGGTTAGGTCCTTATCACATGAACTTAAAAGGTATGATGTGTCCCATTATGTGGCACCAGACTATGAGGGTTCGGATTCCATTTACAAGGATACATAGGTAGCCCATTTTATGGCTATGATTACAATATCAAAACAAGCCTTTGACTCCCTGTATGAAAATAAATTTCAAAGTGACCCACTGATTGGTTTAGAAACCAATATCATCATAACGATGTTTAAAATAATCGTGAAATATTATATGAGAGGATACCATTGATGGATAACCTAGTATACATACGAATATGTCCATTAACGAAGAACCTCGAATACTTAATGATGATTCTAAATTTGACACATGTTAATAAGTGATGTTAAATTAAATGGGAACTTATGTTTTTCTTAGTGAATTAATAAGGATTCATGATAATATCTTAAATTTACATAGAGAGTCCCAGAGTAGACAATAAATCCCTTGAAAAGTGTGTGATGAGTCCGACCTCCAATCCGCTCAACCAATACACGTTCTAATGTATTGTAATGTTCAAACTGAAAGAACACATATATTTGGAAAGTAGGTTCCCATTGGATAAACAACTGTTGGATGTTTCCAATTCCATGAATAATTCCATTGGAAATTGCCTCGAAGTAGTGATTTTTAAAACTAGATCACACTTTTCAAGGAGCTACGAAACATTCATGTTTCAAAATTTTTATTTCATAGACAAACCAAAATCTCAAAATGTGAATATCATTATACCACTAATCATAATAATAGATTCAGATAAAAAATCACAAATACCATTATATTTTCCGCATATCATATTATAAACTATCTCATCATTCTTAAAAAATAATAACTCATTATTATCTAAAAAAAATTCAAACACCTTTAAAAACAATCTATAATGTCTAAAAATATATATTATATAGGATATTTTTGACATAAATTTCCAAATTTCAAACCACTATATTTCACTAAAACTCTTAACATATCCCTCTAGGTCATTTATATATGTAAAATTCTTTTTCATCAATACTTTTATACGAAAATTCTAATATTCTAACAGAAAACTTGAATTCAATAAAATTATAAAAGTAAATAATTATTCTCACCAACATAATGGAGTTAATATACTTATATTATTAACATATATACATAGGAAAATAATATATTCACACATCAATCCAATACTAAAACATCAAATTCATATATTATATTTTCTTTCTTAATTACAATATTATTTTTCATAAAAAACTCATAATTTAATTTATCATTTTCCTCATTAACACATCACTTTAAATATGTGATTAAATAAAATGAAAATAAAATCCCAATTATAGAATAAGAATGAAACTTAAAAAATTATAATAATATAATCAACATCATAAAATTATTCTTCCATAAAACTTAATTATAATAGATTATTAAATCACATGTGCAATACATAATTTGTATAAAACAATTCATTTTAACACAAGATAGTTTAGGGGGTCATGTACAACTCACACAATGGATAATTCACACCATGAGAGAGTCCTTAGTTCCTTTTAGAACTCAATAAATTCAGAAAATTATCAAAATAAAATAAAAAAGGAAGATAATTATAACTTTTTAGTGATCAATAAAAGACATTATCTCACAAAATCAATATATCTATATCTCATATTGAGAAAAAATTAAAACATATACGCGATCATGATTCTATATAACATGAATGATAAATAAGCAATTGATGATTGAGGGATAATGATGATGATTTGGTTTGGGGATAATCGTATGAACTACCCCCACAAAATAGTAAATATCAATCATTAGACAATTTACATGATACAACAATTATCAACAGTTACAGATTTAATAAAACGATATATAAATATATCATATAGAGACCCGAGCCTTTTAAACATATGATTAAATGATTTTTAATATAAATATTCCACTGACAAAAACCATATGACGAAGAGGCTTAGTTTTTTTTGGGAGACTTAATACATAAAACTTCAACAAGAAAATAAAATCATATTACATTACATTAATTTAAATAGTGAGATCATAAATCTATTTTATCCTCAAAAAATAAATAGGAAAACAAAGTTAAAACATAAAATAATTTGGTAAGCTATAAATTATAGTAAAAGAATAAACATGATAATGAAACATAATTTATGAGTCAGATGAAATAAAATTATGTCACAAAATAAAAGAATAATGAATAATGATATGAGATCATACAATAAATATAATTTTATAATAATATCATATAAAAATAGGAATTGTTATGAAACATAAATCCTAACATCAGTATAATTCTTGGATAATGTCCAAGAAAACATCACATGGTGAAAAAGCCCCATCATGGATTTGGTTCACTCCATAATACCATATATAACATCTCAGGAGACAAAAATATTACCCAATGTAGTTGAGCACTATTTGGGATCATCCATCATGACATGTACATTATTATGTTTTCCATAAATGAAATAATTTATAAGGAAAAAACATAATAATCTCCGATGGAGATAAATGGGTTGAATAATGTTTCTTCATATCATAATCAAAGGAGATTTTATGAAGATTACATTTGATAAATGAAAATATGGCATGTGTTAACCCAAAAAATTAAGGGAAAATAACCTTGGTATTCATGTGAGATAAATATATAAATAATTTATAATAATTACATAACATTAAAGAGATAAGGAAAGTGAGTTAGTGGGAGAATGTTCACAACCCAAAGAAAAAGTGTGGTTCATAGTGATACATTACATTATGTTTCAGAATCTCTCTTCACATTCAATTAATATCCTATATAATCAAATTATATTCATTGAATTATTATTTTAGAATATTTTCCATCTATATTTTATTTAACATAATTATATTACGTTTATCTATATCCAAATTCTGTGAGATATAAAAATTTATTTCCCTATTTTGACAGTGTTTATTTCATGGTTCCATGGTTAGATAACTTATGGATAATTAATAATGTTCTTTTCAATTTGGACTAAAAAATAGATGTGAAATGAAATTGTATTCATGAACTTCCAAAAAATAAAATTCTGTCCTGTATCAATATGTATTTCAACATATGAACAATTTAATAACTAAAACATAAATTTTATATGTTTTGTTTATTTTAGTTGTTTTACTGACAATCATAAACCAGTTTAATTTTATTTAATAATATGGCCATAAATTTATTCCATAATGTTAAAAAAATGTTTAATATACATATTTAGGTCTTCTAAAACAATTATAATTCATTTTTATCCAACCCTGACGGTGGAAATGGGAAACAGGTACACATTATCTATGGAGGCGTTGAACCAACATAACAGTGATTATGATTTCGTTTGTATAAGAAGAAAATAAAAGAAAATTATTAATGATAGATATTATATAGAACCAATAAAATTCAACCATATATATAATTCTAGATTTATTATTACATTTTTAATTGATTTTTTTTGGAGGAAGAGGAGTAATAGAAAAATAAGTGATTGAGTGGATGGTATCGCCTTTTCCTTTGGATGTATCCTTTTGGGATTACACTTATGGTACCAAGGATTGATATTTTGTTGATAAACAAGCACTATAATGTGGAGGATATTATTTTTAAGGTAAATGGAATGAAATTTTGTAGTATTCAAAGCTTAAAAGTTTTGAGGAGAATGCATGGTATTTATAAGTGTAGAAGTGGTGTGGTTTTGAATATTTTATTTAATAGTTTATTATTTTTTCACAAGACTACAATGTGAATTCTTTCATGTGACTATATATAGTTACTATTGCATATCAGTTATAAATAATTGAAGAGTAAATCATTTATGACATGAAAATTCATGTAAATAGATTACAAAGTTAAATAACGTATTTTATAGAATTTCACTATTCACCAAAATTTCAACTATTTTTGGAAATATTAAACAATTTACACTTACCATTTTTAAATAGATAGATAAAAAAAATAAAATACTTTTTTTAAAAAAATATCATTATAAATAAGATAAATTTAATTTTTAAATAATGTCCTAATTTATTTGAGAAATATTAATTTATATATTATAATCAATTTTCTGACCGTTGGAAAAATTACTGATGGTCCTATAAATTTATCTTATAATTATAATCAAACGTAAAATTATTTTATATACTAATTTTATTTAAATTGTATTTTTTAAATTAATTTTTTTATAAAACTAAAATTTAAACCTTGATGTTGTATAAGAAAACAAACACTTAATTTATTATTTTAAAAAAAATTATTTACATATACCATGGTTTAAATATATAATATTTTCATAATATGAGATACCTAAATTTTATTTAAAATTTCCAAAGGTTAGCATACAATTATAGTGGAAATGTCACTATTTAGAATGGTCATATTACTATTCTCAGGGTCATGTTACTATTCCAACAATCATTTTGCTATTCCAATGGTCAAATTTGTAACAATCACATGGTATACCGAAATATATAAATACCCCATATTTCATTAATTATTCATTGAAATCAATTTTCTCTGAACGTTAAATATATTTTCATTTTGTAAATACATATTACATAACTAATATTCTCTTCCATTTATAAATTGTTGTTCATGAACATGATTATCATCTGGGATTGATTATGTTCTGGTTTTCTTTTTATATTTATCTTATTATTATTTTTATCACATTTTAATTATTTTCATTCTTACTGCCATCTTTATTCTCTAAATATAATGTTTAAATTTTTATAATAATTTTTTTTGGCTTCCTCATGTGGTGAATGTACTTTATACAACATAACTAAAAATGAAAGGAAAATTAGAAAGGGAATTCCATTGATAATATTCTAGGACATTACATTCGTCCCCCATTAAAAAAAATCCCCCTTAATATTTTATTTTACTTCCAATGGTTAGAAAAAGAGAGGGTATTTAAAATTTATGTATTTCTTTAGTTTTTAAGACACCTCCTCATACTTAAGGTTTCACTATTATTTTTTCACTAGTTTAGTTGACCTTTTTGAAGAAAATTATCTATATGGTTTATGATTGTCACTTATTTCACATCATAAGAGATATTGTTTTTTCATATAATCCCAATAAATTTAATACTTGTGATTAATATGGTATGTACTTCTTCAAGAGGTATGTTTTGAATACAACTATTACTAAAGAAATGGATTACGGGAGTGTCAGTCGATTGTTCAAAGCTTCCATGAAATCAATAATATAAAAGGGGCCAATGTACTTTGGGCATAAAATTACCTTATTAAACAATCTAATGAATATATTCAATAGATACACGTTGAGGAATACTTTATCACCAACCTCACAATCCTGGTCCCATTGATGATTTCCACAATAGTTCTTTTATCAACTTTGAGAAGACATGGTATGCTACTGAATTGTCTTGACTTATTCTACCAATAATTTGACCAATTTTGGACCCAATTTATTATGTTCTAATACTTCATCCCAACACATTGTTGTTCTAAATATCTTCCCATGAAGGGATTCAAATGGTTCCATTTGTATAATGGTGTAAGATCTCTTATTTTATAAGAACATAAATTGATGAAGATTCTAATCCAATCCTTCTTTGTTATCCATAGACAATTCTAACAACATGTATTCTAGTGGCTAAATAGTATTCTATGACTAGCCATCATCTTTGGAGAGTTAATGATCACTGAAGAATAATTTATTATTTCGATCATGTTAGGTAATTTTCTAAATCGTCAATTTAAATCTATAGTATCAATCAAATATAATCAACAGTGGAGTTCCATGAATCCTAACCACTAATCTAATATATATACATGAAGTTTGAATAATTTATAAGTACTATTGATTTCTATTAACGTTTAATTTGTTTATAAGATGATCCACTAAAACCCATATAACATTATTTCTTTTTATCTTCTTTAGAAGTGTAGTGACCAAGTTAATGGTTTTGTTTTCACATTACCAGGTTGGAATGTGAAATAGTTTCATCATCCCATTAGACCTATTTCATTCAACCTTAACTTTAAAACAGACATGCACCTTATGGTATATTCTGTGATCTCCATATTCATTTTTCTCTCAAATAGTTCTCTCAAAGATATTGAAATATCACTGTGATTCCTAGATTGTTATGAAAGGTTGACCTATAAAAATCATTCAAAAAATACCTCTTTACCTCACGATTTTAAATACATGTATTCATCACTAAAATTTTACAAATAATTATTCATTAATTTTAATATATACGGATTTATATTTTCTCATATCGTACAACTTTTTCTATATCTTCAAATCATATTTTTCATCATCCCTTATCTTATCCAAAAGGGATGGATTATAAAACATTTGAGAATTGATTGATGTTGTTAATTCCTTTATGATAGACATGTACATACTTTGTGTGTCTAATAGTATTGTATCATTTAAAATTATCATCATTGATAAGTTTATAATAACCATTCTACTTGAGAACCTTACTATTTAGTTATTTTTCCATTAAGATAGTGGATTGAGAATTAATATTCCTTGGTAAGTGCTTACCATATTTGTTACTGCATAAAATTCTATTTATATGTGAATATATATTTGAGGCCCTGAGGATCTATATATATTTTACACTTTTATCCATAGAGATAATACCACTATATTTTCAATTCAAATTTCACTCTAACCAACTATAGTTTATGTGATGGGTAGGTATGCTGACAATATTTTAAGTAAATTTATGTGTAAGATTCATATTTATCATTTTATATTAGTATAAATTTGATTACATTATTTGAAGCATATATACATACGATAAAAAGGACTCCACTTGTGGGATTCATGAGTTCTAGTGTAGTGATAAGCCTCTTATTAAATTCCATGAATCTATTTTAAAATTCATTAGTCTAGAGAAACATTACTCCCTTTCTTGTTTTCATTGTTACTATACTGGAATATAATTAGATATTTCTCAGAAATAGCTCGTAATAACCAACTAGTCTTAGGAAAATATGAATCTCCATTACTGATATGGCATTAGCCACTCCTTCATTCACATTGTCTTGATAGGAATAAGGGATATCAATTTGTTAGTGATAACATTCCCCCTTAATGATACTTCCTCCATTCATAACTGACATTTATATTATTTTTATTATATTTTATTATTTGATGAAGTCTTTAGAATAGTATTCAAACTCTCATCATGCACAACCTTGATTTACGATAATATTAGAATATAATCTAAAAATATTACAAAAATTTTTTTGATGTAAAATCTAAGGACTCTATTCATTAAGTCCATAAATATTTTTGGATAATTAGTGAATCTTCAGGGAACCAATATGGACTGATATTGTTCATACCTTTTTTGAAATATAGCATTGTCAATATCTTCTTTCTTTAGATTTAATTAGAAAAATAAAAATCGAATTTAATCCTTCAAAAAATACAGGGTATCACATATTTTATATATCAATTCATCTATATGTTGTAGGGGATAATTATTCATTATCATGATTTTTAAGAGGTCACGATAATCAATACAAAGTAACATTGAACCATTCTTTTTTATGAAGAGGACCAACACACCCCATGGTGAAGCACTTCGATATATAAAACCCTTGTCAATACATTCTTGTAACTTCATCATTAGTTCTTCCAACTCCACAGTGGAAGTTTTTTTTATAGAATCATAGATATAGAAATACATCTAAGTATATGTTCAAACTGAGAACTCAACCACTCGATCTTGAGGAAGACAAGGATATTAATCAGGTAATACATCATTATAATCTATAATTTTAGGTATTTCATTGATTATAATTATATTTTTATATCAAACATTTGAGGTGGATATTATTTCAGATAAGGAAATACTTAACAAAAATGGGATGAGGATTCCAAAATGATATTCATCCATCTCATTACACATTCTAAGAGTGAAATAGTAACTCAATATATAGAAATTGATATCCCTCTCTATAAAATTAATATTGGTTTTTTATAAGGATAACCAATCCAAGCCAAATATTACATCTAGCTTCAATATTGGAATAATAATAATATAGAAAACAATTACATTCACATAATCAAAAACTTTTCATGCAATAATCATAGAAAATTTTACCAGATATATCAAATAATTTATGGTCATGAAACGATGCTCTTAAAAATCATCCATGATATACTATAATTTCTTTAATTGAAATACAAAAAATAATATATAATCAATATGGGTGGATAGATGTTCCTTTATTATGACAATACATGTCAATAATAATCATATTATAGTCCATTCATAGTTCATTTTGTATTGATATTGAAAATTGTTTTATCCTTATTAGACCTTAGATTAAGGTTTTGAAATAGGTTATGACAAGTCAACCACAACTATGACATTAAACTGTTAGTGGTTCCTTAGGTTAAGAATTATTTCTATATTTATTTTTATCCTAAATCATTATTTTTATTTAGTAATTCAGTTTTCTATGATATAATTTTCTATACATAATGAATCTTCTTGTTCCATTAAGACATTTTCCTTAGTTAATATTCCATCATTTTTGAAACATAGGGATGTGAATGTTCTTTTCCTTATCATTTATATCACATGGAATTCTATGAGATTCTATGTTTCTCTTATTTTATTTGTTTGTATACTCAACTATGTTTTAGATATTAATGTTAATTCATAATAATTGATTTTCCATAATCCCGTGATACCTTACTTTTACTCCAACCATGTTAGGAATCTCGTTTAGGTAGCCATCACATTTCCTCTCAAATGGTTTTTTGGAACAGTTCGTACTATTTATATCCATTACCTATAATATGAAAAGGGATTCAAATACCAGAATAATAATAAATTAAAATTACAGTTATGAAAATATACAGAATAAGTTATAAATGACACAAAAAAATCTATGTTAGGTGTCTATAGGTTTCAATTTAGGTTAACCATGGTAATTTTCTAATTAATTTTTCCAATATAGAAATTTATTCATTTCCATTATAATGGTTCATAAGTAGTTTATGAATTTTCCAAGGAATATCCCCAAGAGTGTCAAACAATGTGTCGTGTAAGGCCCTTTTTAACAGATGATTATAAAGATAATACATAATGCACCATTTTTTGGATTATTACTATAATAACAAAATGATTATAAAAGATATTTTCATCTTGAATATTTTTTTTATATTATACATTATACAGTAAATAGAGAAGCCTACCCAAACATATTACATTAATAAAAATCATTACAGTAGCCAAAGAATAAATGAATTAAAATTCAGAATATGATATGGGAAAATGTATAAAAAAGAAAAAATGTGAAAATATAGATCACTCCAATCTTTGAGAATAAACTCTCCTATGAACGACACTAAAGAAAAGTTACAAAATAATATTAAACCAATCGACATTGTAGAATATATAATGTAGAAACATGATAGAAATTGAATTAAATAATGAATTAAGGAACACATATATATTTATATGATTTAATGTGACCACTAGAATAGTAACATGATAAATGGGAATAGAATCATGATTGTTATGAATAGAAACATGACCGTTGGGAATAATATTCTGACCATTGGAATAGTAATTTTACCTCAAAATAATAAATTGTTTTATAAATAAAATTTATCCGGATTAATTCATTTATATAAAAATAAAATAAATCATAAAAAATATCCTGTTTAAGAAACTCAAAGAAAATATAAGCACATTTTTAGTAAACTGTATAGTAATTGTTTTTATAAAAGTCATAATTTTTATATTAAAAATTAAAAATAATCCATTTTGAAAAATTTATTTTGTTAAAACTAATGTAATTATTGAAATTAAAACATCATAATTTTCGATGGGATATTTTTTGGTAACATTATGAAATACATCAACTATTTGGTGATTTTTATAAATAATGTTTTTTCTCATAACTAGTATATCTTAAATTACATCATTCATGAAATAATTATGAATTTTTAATTTCAAGAATAGGATATTATGAAATGATATATTTATTTTCATAAATGAGTTATTAAAATATAATAAATATATTTTCCAAACCTAAAATTCATTTTCTGAAACCAAAAGTCAATATTGATTCCATAAAATAGTAATTATTAAATAATTCCACGTTTCTTTTTAATAAACTAAGTGAATTTGAGTTATAAAGTTGGTTAAATTATAAAACCAATATATTATATTGATATATGAATTATATTATGTAAAATTTACTATTAAATGTTATAATTTTGATATATTGTTTTACTTAATATTTATTTGAAAAATACACCTCTCCTCATGTCTAAATAACCCCACTCCCACCTTGGAAAACAATTCCTTCAACCCATTTCCAAATATAATTATCATAAAAAATACCCTACCATAAGAATCTTATAATTCATAGTTATGTTATGGAGTAATTAGACTCCAAAAATCAAAGGAGTTATTGTGCTGCACAGGAGAAGCTACACCGAAGAAAGTGAATGTTTTCACCTTTTCACTCGTTTTCTTTTTTGTAATCTCTTAATTACCAACTTAATTCAATATAAAATATTCTATGATTTAATAATGAATTTTTTTAAAATTATATAAATTATTTTATCAAACTATAAAAATTATAGTTTTTATATATTAATGTTTTATAACACATTTTCTTTATATTTGGAAAACATTCCTGATAATGGGTGGTAATCCAATAATAATGTTGTTTCTAATTCTATTTATATCATCAACCCTATGAATTATTAAAATTATTTATTTGTTATATGTGAATTTATAAATATGTTTATTTTAAGCAGATGGAATTTATTATAATTATTTAATAATTACCTTGATGAAAATAGAGAAATCGAAGAAAAAAAAAATAAGAAAA
This sequence comes from Viscum album, assembly GCA_963277665.1. Taxonomy (NCBI): domain Eukaryota; kingdom Viridiplantae; phylum Streptophyta; class Magnoliopsida; order Santalales; family Viscaceae; genus Viscum; species Viscum album. Next base: position 1,101,896,990 of record OY728155.1, on the reverse strand, counting down.
AAAGTTATCAAAACACTCCAATTTCAATAACTAAATTAAATAAATGTAATAAAATTAAATTATTTCAAAAAAAATAAAATTAATTTAAAACCATATGTATTTTCAATGATTTAATTAATATATATTTATTATGTAGGATTTGTAAACACGAAAAATTTAGTGTTAATTAAGTTAAAGGGATTCTCAAACCCAACTACTTTTCTTTGGGTTATCTACCATTCATGACTTATTTAGTATAAATATTTCTTTCATGTTCCTATAAAATAATTTCATTTTTATTACATTTTTTTGAGTAATATACATATTTACAACTTGATTATATGAATATTATAATGATTTTATGAAAGAACTCTTAATTCTAAATCACATCTTGAATCCTCTTGAGTTGTTTCTTATTTTCACAGGAATGATGATTCTCATTAAATATATGTTTTTACATTTTTTATTTGGGAATGCAAATTTTATTCATGAAAACACAATTGATTAAATCCTTATGAAATATATTCCATTTCACGAGTTAATTCATGAATGTGATTGTAATACATTCTATGTTCCATGATTGATATTATAAATTCTTATGATATGATAGGTGGGCCTAAAATTTTTTATCCATCCAATGAATTGTGCAATGTGATGTATCACATTAGATGATGTGTATTATGTGTGAACATGATCCTAACTTTGTTCAAAATGATGATGTTATGATGATGCACATATGTTACATGTGAACCTGATGCTAGTATTGTTCACAAATATTTGTTGTATTTGACCACTAAGAAGTGATATTTAATATTTATAAATTTCCATATTTCATGAATTTATCACATGTTTCATTCATGATATTGATTATTATACCATGATTATGATATTATGATGATTATTCTTCTCACCCATGTTATATTTGTTCATGTACCATATTCATCCCCTTAATAGGCTTCTAGATCAACCCTTTATTTGATGAATTTGGTCAGGTCATTATATATACTAAGGGTAATGTGAGGTTTTAAAAGGATATAGAATAATGGTTTAGATAATTGTTTCTATATTATTATGTAAAGCTTCTATATGAGCCTAATTTTTTCAAAACATTGATCCTTTTGATCATAAATTTTTATCTCTCTTATGTTGTTTATAATAAAAATTATGTTATAGTTGTATAAGAAAAATATGGTTTATATAGTTTGTATCTAAGTATTTAATTTTGGAATTGAGATTATAATTCCATAGTGAAAACCCTTATAATAAAAATAAGTATATTTATAATACCAAGATATATTTTTTGAAGAAGGACAAACATATGGATCCTATAAGACTTACTAGTACAATTAATTGCACAATATAATAAGTTATTAATTCATGAATCGATAACATAAGTTTGTTGAACCTTTTTTTACATTAGAAAATGGTGGGAACTAGGACAAACCAATCCAATAACCCATGTGAGGGAAAATGTGATAAGATGAAATTGTATATACATTTTGAAGTCATTTAATTTAAGATTATTTATGTTTTGGTTGATAATTCACCTGGTATGTGTTAATTATTTTAAAGAATAGGTTTTGAAGAATCTAATTAAAAATCTATGAAAAATTGAAAAATGTGATCATCACAAATAATGAAAATTACTTACATGATATGTATAAATCATTTACAACCTATAAAGAGTCATGGAGAAATTACAAGTCACAAAAATATTACACGATGTGAATATTTAATACATGCTATGTAATATGAAAATTCCATTTCCCAAAAAAAATTTAAGATGCATGAATAATATTGTCATGATTTATAGTCACACGTCCTGAGTTGGGTCAAATATCCAAATCTTGAATATTTCATCCAAATTCACACCAGAACCAAAATACACGGAGAAAACAATTGATTGCTATTACACAATGTGAGAAGGTTACACATCATGTAATAACTCATTTATTTATTTTCTATCATGTGTACAGTAGTGCATAACTTTTCTTCCTCATAATTTTTTCTCATTATCTCTTATTTACTGCCATATATTGTCTCCGAAAATAATTATTAATAATTTTTGTTACTATTTTAATAAAATCCATGTGTTGATGATTTCTATAGAAACATTTTTAATTACCTTCATAATTTTCACCATTTGAAGTCTATTTCTCATTTAAATTACTGTTTGATAGTGGATTTTAAATTCTCTCTTTCTTGTTTATTTTTTAAAGTAAATTTCTGGATGATTTATTTGTTAATCTGATTACAAACTAATTGATTCTTGGGGCCTCACTTGAAAATTTTTACATATAAACATTTTTCTTAATCAGACAAGCATGTCTGTAATTGTTTCTTCGATTTGGATTATTACCTTCATGAGTTTCTAAACAACAAATCTGGCCTGATTGGAGTATATTTTGCTATAATTATTATCCTGTGATAATTTCTTCCATATAATCTAGGATTAATGCATACAGGTTTTTATCTATATCTAGACTATCGAATAGTTTCCCCATAGATATATCTAGTTAGTTTAGACATGAAAAACTTATGTTCAATGCAGTTATTCTCAGCATATGCCATATTATCATTCCATGTTATGATCGAGATTATCCTTTTTACCTAAAACCTAAAAGTAACCCCAATTCCTACCTTATTTGTATATCAAACAACAAACTCAATAGCTTTAATTAAATCTCAAACCCAAAAAAACTCATAAGGACTCCTATAAAAAGGGATCAAAGTCCAGGTATATTTAATCCCAAAACATTCTCTGTCAGATCAACCCCATACAATCATTATATTACATCATTATGTCAAGTGTAGTTTGGTATAAAAATAAATTCTAAAATGACCACATCCCATGCGAATTAAAGGACGTGTTTGAAAATGTTAACATTTCTCACTATTTTTGTGATTATTTTTAATATTATTAGGCACATGAACATTCAACACTAACCCCATATTACCTCTCTCTCCCTACTTTATATTTTCCTTCTTTACATTTTCTTTCATACGCTCATGTTTCCATCTTCTTTTGGCATATTTCATACACTAGGGCCCCCTGAACCATTCAATAAGCCTTAAAGGGTAAACAACACTTAGCTACTTTATTGAAATCAAAAGTTACATTTCTAGATTCCACATATTATGTATGGAAGACCAAATTAATCCTACATGTCCTAACCCACCCAACATATAATATGTATCACAAACACTTAAAGGAGATCAACCCAACCAAAAACTAGGGTGCACAATTATGGATTATAGATTGTCGTCATTCAATAGTTCTGAAACCAGTATTGTGAATGGTCTTGTTTAAGATTATAGCTTTTAGATAAAGCATAGTCTCATCTATATGACCCAAAACATTGGTCAGTTTCGATGAATTTAGAGCGATGATCCTCAGGAACACATATCCATATTTTTGGATGTTTGTGATAACTTTCACAACCATGGAGTATCCTTTTATGTGATCCTATTATGGTTATTCCCAATATTCTTGTGCAATATATCCAAGGATGGATAAAAAATCAATCTCCCAAATCGATCATGACATGAGATGAACTAGAAAAAAAGTTTCTAGATAAATATTTTCAAGCTATACAGAAAAGGAAACATTGATGTTACATCAAAATGTTTTCCCAAAAAGCATGAGAGTAATTCTAGGTGGATTGGGATCACATAAATGTATTCTCTTGGTAATTCCCACGTAATGGATTTGATTTATGAATCTAGATACATATCATCTACTATGGATTCCAACCAATTGCTTAAAAAGTAGAAGATGTTGCAGTGAAAGTCATATTAATGAGGAAAACAACTGAAGTAGGATAAACATGACTAGATGAGGTATCATATAATCAGATTATATGTAAGATAAATCATTGACCACCTTGGAACAAAATCTACCATGTTAGAGAAAAAACCTATCATGCTGCACAAGTATAGGCCCCGACTAAGAAGACAGAATCCTGTCAGCTGCCTACTACACCACCTCTCCATCCTTCTCTTTTAATGGAAATTCAATACTATGAAATGTGATACATAACACATTTATATAATTATGAAAGGGAAAGATTAAATGGACAAGAAATCCATGATTGAATTTACGTTAATTATAATTATCAAAACCAATAATATTAGCAACCACAAAAAATACTAACAGAGGAAAGTTCAACAGCCAAAAAAATAGTCAAGGGTACTACCAGTGGAGAACTTATAAAGAACCACTCTTGTAACAAGGAACACCAAGATATCTACCTATGAATAATGATACTATGAAACCTAATCATTTATCCAACATCCATTCCCTCATAGAGGCCAACAACAATTTCATCCTGCTCTACAATGACCACCACAATGAACACAAATCTTTAATAAAATTTAGAATATCTAATCAAAAACTTCATTAAAAATCATATAAAGGGACTTTCCCCCAAGAATCATAAATGAAGAATGAAATTTCACATATTCAAAATATCAAACATTAACAGGGTTAAATTTCAAAGACCTTTTCTGATCTATTTCCAGGTATGTTGCCTTGTGATACCGAGACATACCTAAAAGAATATTTGAAATTAGTGGTACTGAGGAGTGTAATGTGATGTATTTTTCAGAAACCATGTAGAGGAGAAATGAAAAAAAAAATTGGATCCAAAGAAACCTCCAACATTCATTAGAGAATTTGACAAATAAAGAGAAAATCAAAATTATCAAGAGAAATCTTAAGAACCACCACATCATGTTATATATCCAACACAAGATAAACCCAAAGAATATATATAAATTGAAATATCATCCTATTAACCACCTATAACCTTTTTAAAAATAATGATACATGGATTAATAAAATGCATTCCAAAAAGAGGAATATGGAAGACTATGGATTTGATTCCATGAATGAATAATGGTCTACTTTAATTTTTTAGAAAATTAAACAAAAAATGAGGGATACTGGGAACTTTTGAATTCTGTACACCATATGATAAGGAATATTTAGAAGAGCCCAGTTTGACTTAGGAGCTATAATTAACCTTATAAAAATGAAATTATTTCACATTCTAGGACTGGAAGAACTCAATACAATTGTAGATTCACTCTAACTAGCTAACTGAGCAGTTAAGTATCCCAAAGGATTTCTCTAAAATGTTTATTTCATAATTAATAAATTCATTTTCCTATAAAACTTCTTCTTTTTGGACATGGAATAAGAAGGATATGTAAAAATTATCCTATGCTACCCATTCCTATCCACAATTAAGGAACTAGTTGATGTGAATAAAGGGAGAATGATATTTGGTGTAGTCTAAGAACAAGTGGTGTTTGACCTAGTGAATGTAGTAAAACAAATAGATGATTGTTTTGAATGCATATAAATCTTTCTCATTAAAGAGAATAATTATTACATGGCCATAGAGGGAGATATTGATGAAATGTATCCCACTTAAAGTGATGAGTAATACCTAGAGGAAACAAATTACACATAAAATCTTATTAAATACATGATCCCACATTTCAACTATAGGTCATTCAGATGTGAATTCTAGAGAAGAACCTCTCCCAAGGACACTCATGTATTATTTTTTAGAGACTAAATTGGCACTACCAGTAATTATTAAATCATAGCTAACACATCCAGAATAGGAAGAGTTGATAGAAGTCATAAAAATTCATAAAGAGACAATTTTATGTGGGGTGGATGACATCAATGTGGTCAATCTCATATTACGTAGACATAAAAATGTATTAGAAGAATGTGTGAAACCCAAAAGCCAACCCCATAAGTGACTCAACCCAACAATGAACAACATAGTTATGAAATAAGTTATAAATATTATGGATTATTTAATAATTACTTCAGTCTCTCATAATGAGTGGGTGAGTTCACTATAAATAGTTCCAAAGATGTTTTGCTTCACAATTGATAAGAATTATTGAAATGAATTGATTTCATCTTTCTCCATCACTGGATGATGAGTATATGTGGACTAGAATAACATAAATATAACAACTCAAAAAGTTAATTTCCCCATTCCATTCATGGATAAAATTTATAAATGGAAATAAGTGTTGTACCTCTCGTTCCCCTCGTTGTTTGATTTTCATGATCACAATCAACTTATTATTTGTCTAATATTGTTTGAAGTGTTTTTGAATTATAGGCACAAGGTTTCCAAGAAAATGGCCCAAGAAAGAATCAAGAAGTGGACTGAATTTCAGTCCACCGGCCAACCGGTGTGATAGCACCGGCCAGCCGGTTGACCTGGCAGAGGCATTGCCCACTGCCAGGTTCCACCGGTCAGCCGGTGGCTCTGTCACCAGCCAGCCGGTGGCAACCTGATGAAACAGTGGTAGCTACTGTCTGCCCACAGGCCAGCCGGTGGCTCTGTCACTGGTCAGCCGGTGCTGCCTGGGCAGAATGCCTTCTCAACTTCCAAGGCACCGGCCAGCCGGTGGACCTGTACCGGCCAGCCGGTAGCCCAGTCAAACTAGCCGTTGGCTTTGACCAGTCAACCCTCTTTTGGCCTCCAACGGCTCCGAAGACCTTTACAACGGCTCCGAAGACTCACCAAGGGTTCCATGCCTATAAATAAAGGCCAAGGAATCCCCGGACACTAACCGGAACTTAAACCAAGCCCAAGGACACTTTGTTGATCATTCGGCAATCCTCCGGCGAGCCACCTCAAGGAACCCCAAGTGCTCCATCCAATTCCACATCCAAGAGCACCACCAAAGAAGCTTGGAAGCGGCCTTCAAACTCTCCTATCAATCAAAGGCGCCCAAGGCTTCTCCAATTACGGGTTTTATTGTTTTTATCTTTTTGAGCTTTCAAATTGGGTTTGTGCCTACAAACCCCAACTCCTTTTCTATTCCTCTATCTTTTGGGTTTCACACCACCTCTAAGGTGTGAAGAGGTTGTCAAGATTTCCTTTAAATAGCTTGAGACATAGGTGAGCTATCCTTCACCTGTAAGAAGGATAGTGGGTTCTTGCTAAACCATTAAAAGCAAGTGGGTTCTTGCTCAACCATCAAAAGCAAGCTGTAATAGGTTCTAGTGATACCTCAAAGCCTAGTGGGTTTCTTGCTAAAACCATTGAAAATCAAGCGGTAGAATCTTTCAACGGTTTAGTTGGGAGCGGAGACGTAGGCCGGGTTTTTGGCCGAACTCCGTTATCAATTTTGTGTCTTGCCTCATTTATTTCCGCTACACTTTAACTTTGATTTTAATTTGTTAATCATTTTTTTTAAAAGGCAATTCACCCCCACTCTTGCCATCACTCCCTTTTTCTCCGCCTAACAATTGGTATCAGAGGGAAAATTTGAGTAATACCCTAACCGGTTTCAAATTAAAGATCCTTTTTGATGGCTTCTACCGCTTCAACCTCTCAATCCTCCGAAGGACATTCTTTGGATCGTGCTCCATTGTTTGATGGAGCCGATTATACTTTTTGGAAAACCCGCATGTCAACTTTTCTTAAAAGCATTAGCTATACTTTTTTTAGAATTGTTATGCATGGTTTTACGCTCTCTTCTCCCGATGAGTCTAAATGGACCCCCGCCGACATTGCAAATTTTGAGCTTGATGGCAAAGCCATGAACGCTCTTCATTGTGGTCTTGACCATAATGTTTTTAATTGAATTTCTACTTGCTCTACTTCACATGATATTTGGAAATATTTAGAGCTAACCCATGAAGGTACTAGCATGGCTCAAAAGCAAGAACCCTCTCAAAAGCAAGAAACCGATGCAAAATTCGTACCCGCTTTCCCACTTCACAAGAAAAGGGCCAAGAAGAAGAAAAAGAAGAAGGCTTCAAAGGCAACATGGAGTGATAGCTCCTCCTTCTCCTTCTTCTCATCGAGCGACCAAGGTAAAAAATGCCTAATGGCAAAACATGAGGTATCATCTTCCGACTCTTCTTCCTCATCATCCTCTAGTTCTTCTAATTCTTTTAATAATATGTCGTATGAAGAACTCCAACATGTGCGAGACCAACTTGAAAATGGTTTTCATGAACTCTCTTCAAAATTTGTTTCTTTGAAAAAGAATTTCAAAAAACTTTCCTTCGAAAAAGAACAACTTCTCAAAGAGAAGGAGGAACTCTCCCTAAAAATCCAAAATTTCCCAAATGTTGATTCTTTGGAATCAACCATCAAGGACCTTAGAGAATCCCTAGCCAAGTTCACCCAAGGTGAACAAAATTTGTCCAAACTCCTTGGTTCCCAACGAGTTTCAAGGACCACAAAAGGACTTGGCTACACCAATGAGGCTTCCTCCTCCCATGCACCCACTGTTTTTGTAAGGGGGAGCTCTAGTTTTAAATTTTGTAACTATTTCAAAAAACCCGGGCACATGATATATGAATGTAATTGCAAAAACGCCCGGTATGGTAGGCCCAAATCAATTTTTTATTCGGATGAATTCTATAGGAGAAGACCCGCTACAAGGCAAGTGTGGATTGAAAAATCCCTCTTAGCGAGTCTCTCCGGGCCTAAAATTGTCTCTTTTCAAAATCCCTCTCCCCGGTGACTTTTTGTTTTTATTTAGGGGGAGTTAAGATCGTTTAAGCCTTTTTGTGTTATTTTCAAATTTTGTTTTAAATTTTCAATTCATTTTTGATTCAAAACTCTCAATTTCAAAAATTTCATTTGGTTTCAAATTTCAAATTTCAATTGGTTTTTGATTCCAAACTTTCAATTCAAACTGTTATTCAAATTTTCATTTCAATTTCAAAAAAATCAATTGATTTTTCAATTCTCATATCTAGTTTTTCAAACCCGTTCCCTCAATCAAATTTTTATGCCCCACGCTATTTTGATAATCACAAAGGGGGAGAATTTCTTGATTGATTGGGGGAGAATCCTTTTGATCATGCTTAGCATTTATTTTCAATTTTTTCATTAAAAGCATGCCTTTAATTTTTTTTTACATTAATTGTTTTGGTGATTGTGATCATCAAAATAGGGGGAGATTGTTGTACCTCTCGTTCCCCTCGTTGTTTGATTTTCATGATCACAATCACCTTATTATTTGTCTAATATTGTTTGAAGTGTTTTTGAATGATAGGCACAAGGTTGCCAAGAAAATGGCCCAAGAAAGAATCAAGAAGTGGACTGAATTTCAGTCCACCGGCCAACCGGTGTGATAGCACCGGCCAGCCGGTGGACCTGGCAGAGGCATTGCCCACTGCTAGGTTCCACCGGTCAGCCGGTGGCTCTGTCACCGGCCAGCCGGTGGCAACCTGATGAAACAGTGGTAGCTACTGTCTGCCCACCGGCCAGCCGGTGGCTCTGTCACCGGTCAGCCGGTGCTTCCTGGGCAGAAGGCCTTCTCAACTTCCAAGGCACCGGCCAGCCGGTGGACCTGTACCGGCCAGCCGGTAGCCCAGTCAAACTAGCCGTTGGCTTTGACCAGTCAACCCTCTTTTGGCCTCCAACGGCTCCGAAGACCTTTACAACGGCTCCGAAGACTCCCCAAGGGTTCCATGCCTATAAATAAAGGCCAAGGAAGCCCCGAACACTAACCGGAACTTAAACCAAGCCCAAGGACACTTTGTTGATCATTCGGCAATCCTCCGGCGAGCCACATCAAGGAACCCCAAGTGCTCCATCCAATTCCACATCCAAGAGAACCACCAAAGAAGCTTGGAAGCGGCCTTCAAACTCTCCTATCAATCAAAGGCGCCCAAGGCTTCTCCAATTACGGGTTTTATTGTTTTTATCTTTTTGAGCTTTCAAATTGGGTTTGTGCCTACAAACCCCAACTCCTTTTCTATTCCTCTCTCTTTTGGGTTTCACACCACCTCTAAGGTGTGAAGAGGTTGTCAAGATTTCCTTTAAATAGCTTGAGACATAGGTGAGCTATCCTTCACCTGTAAGAAGGATAGTGGGTTCTTGCTAAACCATTAAAAGCAAGTGGGTTCTTGCTCAACCATCAAAAGAAAGCTGTAATAGGTTCTAGTGCTACCTCAAAGACTACTGGGTTTCTTGCTAAAACCATTGAAAAGCAAGCGGTAGAATCTCTCAACGGTTTAGTTGGGAGCGGAGACGTATGCCGGGTTTTTGGCCGAACTCCGTTATCAATTTTGTGTCTTGCCTCATTTATTTCCGCTGCACTTTAACTTTGATTTTAATTTGTTAATCATTTTTTTTAAAAGGCAATTCACCCCCCTCTTGCCATCACTCCCTTCTTCTCCGCCTAACAATAAGGACACAAATTCTACTATTTCATGGATGTATATTCCGGATACAATCCAATTAAAATTGACCAAGATGATTACAAAAAAACAACATTCACATGTCCAATCGATACCTTCTTCAACAGATTCATGTCATTCTGTATGTTTAATGAACCTAAGACCTTTTAATGGTGTATGAAACAAGTATTTCATTATATGTTGGAGGAATTCATGTATTGTTATGGGGGATTTTTTAGTATATGGATGATTCTTCGATATATGCCTCAGTAATCTTGAACATTCCCTAAAAAAATCTGAAGAGAAGTTTTTAATTTTAAACTAGAAAATTTACACTTTATGGTTCAAGGAGGCATAGTCCCCAACATAAAATCCCTAAATTATAGAATAAATGTTAATCCCTTAGAAATAAAAGTGATAAAATATTTTCATGATCCCTCAACTGTTAAAGACATATGTTCATTTTTAGGCAATGTAGGATTATACTATTTCCTTGTGAATGATTTTGGGAATTTTTACCACTGTATGGAATACCTATTAGTATAGGAATCCCTATTTGAATTCAATAAAAAGTGTTATAATGCATATACCATTTTAAGGAAAATCCTAGTAGCTACCCATGTTATCATTTCACCAGATTGGGACAATGATTTTGAGTTGATATGCAACACATGTGACTTAGCTGTAGGTGTTGTCATAGGAAAAAGGGCCAATCACAGTTTCTAACCCATATTCTATGGCATTAATAACTATAATGATACTCAAGGTAACTACCAATAAAACTAAAAATAACTCATGGAAGTAATATTTTTCTTTTGAAAAGTTTTTCTCCAACTGATTTTTATCAAATGTGATTGTCTACACTAATCATGCTACCATGGATTATTTGAAGAGTAAAAAGGATATCAATCCACCATTGATATGATGGAACCTATTTTTTTATTAATTTTACATCGTCATAATAGACACCTAACGAAAGGAGAATGGTGTCATTGATCATCTATCTTGACTCCCTTTCCCCTCATTAAGGATGATGGAAATATGGACATTGAGGATGACTTCCCCGATGAAACTCTATTCAGACTAAACCAAAAGGAATGACCATTATTTTATGACATTGAAAACTATCTCTCCATATGATAAATTTACCCAAACCTTTCATAATATCAAAGTAGGATATTTTTTGTTGATACTTCACAGTACTAATGGGATGAACTTCTACTTTTAAAGCATTTTTTATGGATTAATCATAAACTATATCATAGAAGATGAGATCCAAAGTATGTTAGAAATATGCCACACATCACCAAATGGAAGGAATCGTGGCCTAGAATATACAATAGTAAAAATCATACACATTGGACTATCATTAACCTCAATTTACCTATATACATGGAATATTTTTCCGAGCTGTGATCGGTTCCAACAAACTAGAACCATTGGGAAATAAAATGAAATGTCCCAAAAAAGGATCATAGAAGTAATACTCATTGATGTGTGGGGAATAAATTTCATGGTTCTATTACCTAATTCATAAGGTATGTAATATGTTATATTTGGAATTGACTAATCCACAAAATGGGTAGAAGAATAAGAAACCACCCATGACACGACAAATGTGGCCATGATTTTCTTAAAGAAAAATGTGTTTTCAAGATTTATAATTCCAAGACTAATAATTAGTGATTGGGGAACAAATTTTACCAATAATAATGTAAAAGGACTCTTGGGTATGTATGATTTTAGATATAACATATGAACTCCCTACCACTTGAAAACAAGAAGGCAAGTTGAATTATCAAGAAATGAAATAGAACAAATCCTTAAAAAGACTATAAATACAAATTAAATGGATTGGAGCCTAAATATGATGATCCAATCTTAGCGTACATCACTTTATAACAACAACCATATTTACCATCCCTTCCAAATTGTGTATGGAAAGACTTTACATTTTCCCACTGAACTAGTTAATCACTTGTACTTAGCAGCTAAAAAGATGAATCTAGATTCTTAAAAACCTAGGGATGTTAGGATGCTACAATTGGATGAAATGGAAGTGAAAGAAATGATAATTATCAAAATAAAAATATTTATAAAGATAAAATGATGAAATGGAATGATCAACGCATCACATGAGGAAATTTTTTACAAGGGAAAGGGTATAATAATTCCAATTCCAATTTGAACTATTCCCTGGGAAACAGAAATCAAGATGGTAAATACCCTTCATGGTCTTACAAGTATTCCCCTATGGTACCATACATATTAAAAAAGGCGGAGAACCAAAATTGAAGGTCAATGGACAAAGAATTAAGATTTACCAAGAACCATTCTGCAAGGGATGTGTTATCACTTTGAAATATAAACGATCACCACTATGTCAAGCTCTCAATTATAAAGGAAGTGCTGACTGGGAGGTAACCAAGGATAGGTCACTCTAGGATAGAATGAAATATAATAAGATTTAGGGAATATTGGGGAATGATATGATAAATGTACATGGTTCTAATTTAAAATTACACAAAAATACCCAATTACACATCATGAAATCAACTACATGAAATATACGATCCACCACCCAAAATAATTTAATTCATGAATCACACATAATGCACCAAAACACACATATTGTAAATATGAGGATTTGTTATGTCATGAACATAGGGTTTACAACACATGGACCCCCTTTGCTTCCCTATCCCTCACTCAAACCCACACAACCCTCCTCTCCAGAAAAACCCAACTCCCTCATCGCCTTGCCTCCCCCTCACCTATCTTCCTCCTAAAATGTTACAATTCATCAAACACCCCATGCATTGGGTCCTTTGGACGAGAAATGGCCCAAAAAATTATGGTACACACTACTCTTGTTGATTCCTGGACAAAACATAGGGATCCAACTCCAGTAAATTGTTAATGGGTTGTCCCACATCCCACACCCCAGTATCATCCCCCTCCTCCTCTGCTTTAACTTATAAAGCACTATCGAGAATTGAGGACTGCCAATAGAAATCCTCTAGTTTTCAGGATACCACTCACCCCATCCTTTACACCATCCTTCATTTTTCCAACCCAGAACACTGTTTCACATTGATCCATTGGAAAGAGAAGCCCATGCAGACCAACAAAAATTTGGATTTGACAACCCTTTCTTACCTACACATTATTCAGGAGGTCTTCCACCTCCTTGAACGACATCACATCATTTTCACTTTCAATGTTCATGAGGAGACTTAGAGAAATAATTTTCTTGATTTCATGGTATCTTTCGATGTGTCTATCGACAACCTCCACATTCGGCAAGAAATAATACCATATGAGCTATCTTTAGAAGATTTTTTCATTGGGATCAGTATTTATTCTACCAACTCACCAAATTCCAGTTATTACCATATTTACATCTCATGATGTGAAAGTTAGACATGAAATTGATCCAGAGGATGAGTTATCGGGACACTCATAGTTTAATAATCCTCAGATTATAAAATTCATAAAGTTAGAGGTGTAATTTTTCACATTCTCTATTGGGAATTGAAAAATTCCTAGTTTTCTCATACAAAGTCAAATAGTAGCATTAGATTCCTAGATTTCCTCATACTTGCTGCTTCCATGGGTAGAACTGTGATCAACAAAGAATCATTATTCTTCTTCTATATCAAGGAACCAATGCAGTGGACATGAGGAACGTTGATGGGAGGACCCCTCAGACACTATTTGGTATAGAATTTTTTCATATTCGATAACATGCTTCCCCTCACCAATTTTTGTCCCATGGAGTCCATCAACACCCCCATACTCTACAATTTGTAACATCAAAATATGAATTTGAAATTTATCATTGGTTTCCAAGATGCATTGAGGCCACAAGTGAGGCACTTGAAGATCATATTACTAACCTAGCACCTGCTCCTACCACATCAATTCCTTCCACCATGCAAACCACGTCCAACTCCATCCATACTCATTATAATATAACTATTATACCCACCCCTATCACCACCAAATTTTTCCCCTTACACAACCACATTTCCCATTACACCATCCACACCATATTATCCCACAGATCTCTATGGTATGAAACTTTTAATCCTATATAATCTGTATATGATTTCCCACCACATGGGCATACCCTTTTTAGAGCTTTCCCTATTCAATACCCCTTAATCTTAATCATCTACTACGGAAGATTAGCCTCTACATCCAGCAGTCCCATTATCCTCCACCACCCATGAACCCACCACCACCATGATCAACCTTCACTCTGTGATGACAGACCCTGTTTTCCAACTGCAGTTCATGATAGAGCATGTCCAATGGGGCAAGGGCCCAGACCAACCATGATACACTGAGGTGACATTTATTGATCCAGATTACAGACACATGACAACTTTTCAGATACACATCTCACCTCCACCGCTATCAGAGATATCTTCCAACAGCAAGGAACCTCTTCCAGTATTTGATCATCTATCCCCATCCACCATTTATACTATTGATTACGGGGGACAACTAAAAGTACCCACTATTCATAACAGTAAATTAGATATTTACCCAGATGATTTGGATATCTCTTAGTATATATATATCCCCTCCATTGTTTTTAATTCAGTTTGTGTGGTACTTTTTTTGTATTAACTATGTTCCATGTTACTGATGTAGCATTGCATTTATTTAATACATGAGACACTACTTTTTCCTCATTATTTCTTTTCATACATGTCATTTCATTACTCAATTTTATTATCCATGTTTATATATTTTTCCAATTCAATGGTCATCGATGTACCAGTTCCACCACAATATTATATCATACTATGGATGACTCATCATCTATATAATATTGAGAGATAGCCTGAGGAGCTATCATTAGAGATCTATTCTCAGCTGGAATCACCACCATGATAAAAATTGATTACATTCCTTCTCCCCAGATTCATGATCAGTACTCTTATAAGATCTTTAATCCCTTTAAGAGTTCACTAAATCTTGATTGAACATCCCCCAATTATTTCAAATGACAGACGACTTCTGAGCTGATAAATCTCACTTGAATAATTCTTTTTTCCATCCTTCTAGTTGATGACGTCTTTGTTAGCGCTTAATTAGAGGAAACCCATATTTCAATCGTTTTGTTTCTTTTTTATCTATAACAAAAGATTTTTGGTTTCTATTTTGATAAAATTATTTTTATCATCGTCCAAATTGAACATAATTGTGTCCATATATCTTTAGTATATAATATGTCATTCATTTCTATTATTCTGGGAACCATAACATATTACTGCTTCCAAAATATTCAAAACTTGTGGATTTATTTTATCCAGTGCATGAAATGTCTTTCTTATCCATTATGTTGGTATCTCAATTAAAAATCATGATTCCCAATGTTTCTCCATGGAATAAAAATAATTATATGGGCCCCCTATTCACTAGAATCCATTTAAAAATTTTCTATTTAATTTTATATCTTCTATATATGTAATATCACTCACATGGTTGTTTCTGAGATTGTGTATAAACAATCTCATTTTATGTCTGTGGGAGACTTTATTGACTTCACTATCAATACAATTTGTTTTTTTCTTTTTTTCATTTATCTTAGAGAAATTTTAATGAGAAGTATGTTATAAACCTAGAAAATTATTGTGCACATTTAAATAAAAGATAATATTTGGTTATAAATTTCTAAAATCCTGGTTTTACATCAATTTAGATTTCTAGACTTATTTATGAGTTAGTAATTTCATTCAAATTTATTTTTTTAAAATTTATCTTCATTAGATTATTACTTGATTTTATATCCCAAGTGATTGCTAGTTTTTCTTGTTTTATTCCATTCCGTAGAGAACTCATAACATAAAATTTAATTATATTTTTTGAGTATATTTCATGAATGAATCATGTGGCATGTAAACCAATGAGAAATTACATTTACCTCTTATTGAGGCTATTATTAAAAAAATAAAATTTTAAGATGATTGAGTTAATATTTGTTGAGAAACATTTTATGGAGAACCACCTAACATTTTTCATTAATTTGTCCAGTAGTTTCTATGAATTGAATTTCTATGATACAACTATTCCAAGACAGTTGTCCCTTCTTTCCCAGTTCTTGGTTGTATACATGATTATATATTAATCAAGTTTGGGGTAATTTTTAGTCGATGGACACATGATGTTTTGATTTAGAAAGTTTTATTTTAGTACATACTAGAATTATTTATTTAGATCCATGTCTTATTTTTTGAATTTTTTTATTATCATAATCTAATATAAAATAAAAAAAGAAAAACAAAAAAACTTCAGTTTTTGTATTAGGAGGTTAAAATATCACTGTTACTTAACTGACGAATCTACTAAAGGATCAAATTTGGATTGGGGTTGGATGTGAGTTCTAAAATATAAATGTATTTAGAAAAATAAATAAAATTTAATTAAATTTAAAGGAACCATATAAATTTTTTATACATACTTTGTACACTCATGGATCTAATTCTATCTAATCGATGCATAGACACGATTTGAACTTTAAAGAACCACGTCGTATAACTATTCCAGCTTATCGTGCATTACAATTTTGATATTACCCTCCTTTTAAACATGATTTTAACTTTCAACCCAACTTCCCTTAATCTCAAAGTCGTTTGAACCCTCTTTTCAGATGCCCTGTGATTAATTTTCTTATTTTTATTATGAAATGGATATGATAAAACAAATGTAAAACTATGGTTAAGAATATATATTCTAGGTAGGATAATTAATCAAGTTACATTTTTATCCCAAGTGATGAGAGAAAATTCATGGTAAGGGAAATTTAAAAATTTGTATATTATTTTAAAAATAGTTTTGATATAGTAATTAATATATTTAAAATCTAAATAAAGAACTAAAATTTGAGTAATCCACGATTCCCCCTATAGGATTGATTCTAGAGAACTCATTGTAACACCCCAACGTTTTAAAAATAAATTAAAATGTATGAATCAATGATTATATACATAATGACTCTTTTTTAGGATAGTTATAAAATAGCCACTAAACTCAATTTTTCTAGTTTTATGATTTCACTTTTGAAAAAAAGACATCTACGGTTGTGATAAGTATGTTATTTGGAGTCAGAAATATCAACAAGCTTTTTTGGGTAAATAGTAGAATAACCATATAAATAGTAAAATGATTAGTAATATGACCCTTATGAATAGTAAATCATATTATTATTTTATTCTCTTAAGGTTATAATATTATGAGATCTTGATTAATTTTTCAAGGTGATATAAAATGAGTGGTAGTTTTAAAATTGTTTTTTTAAAATAGAATATGATTTTATTTAAAAATTAATTTTATCATTTTTATAAAAAATTTCTAATAAAATGGAGTTAATTTTTTAATTTTACACATCACAAAATGGTTAGGGTTTTTTTGGGATTTTTCCGAGATAGTTGAATTTTCTTTGAAAAGTAAAAATATTGTTTTATGTTTTTGGTGTGTTCAATGAAATCACAATGATTTAATAATGAAGTAATCATTATAGTAGGATCTTGAGGATTAAAATATTATATTATTTGTCCCAATTATTCAATACCATGGTAAAAATCCATGGTCAAACCCATGGTTTTGCAAATACCACTATTGCGTTTTCCTTTGAAATTAATTAAAACCTCCCTCACTATTTCTATAAATAAAACCTTAACTCCCACTCTTCCTTTCACCCCTATCAACCATTTATAATTTTCTAAATTTTGCCCACTACCATTACCAATACCCTTCTCCACGTCCAAGACCTTTTGGTCTCACTAAAAGGCCAAAACCAAAGGCCTTAATGAGTATCTCAAGGAGAAGAGATCAAGAGGTAAATACCAACTTTCTTTTTCTTGTGTCTTTTTTCAATTCATTTCTTTTCATATAATATCTTATACCCCCTAATCTAAGAGGAATAAATGCTTAAATATTATATATATTATGTATGTTTATAATTTTTATGTAACAATACATCATCATTCTTCCTATCCTCTTCCTCTTATTCTAAAAATAAAAACATCGTCTGTGATGTGTTGATTTACCGACATCTTGAATGATGTGTATTCAATTTTCATTACATCATTCAAATATAGTTGTAAAAACATTTTATTTTATAAAAAGCATCATAATTTGGTTGATATTTTCTCTCTTATATTTCATAATTAACTTATATTCACAATATTAATGGTATATGATGAAACTATTTGGTGATTACCAAAGAATTGCCAAAACGATCTAAATTATTATCACTAATGATTTATCTAATTATTGATAATCATAACATATAATAAAAATTATTTTTGGAAACATTTATTATTATGGAAATATGTTAACACCATTTATTTTTACTTCTATAATTTCTATTCCATTCGATAATGAAATCCTTTATGAATCGACCATGGAAATCATGTAAAGAACATGCCTAAAATAATAGAAATAAAAAAATATTACTAATGAATGGGTGGAATGATGTTATAAAATAATCTTATAAGGTATTATAAAAAAGAATATGTTTCTTTAAAATATTAATATCACTATTTTAACCATTAGACTAGTGTTTTTAACATGTTTTAACTAAGAAGAACCCGAGGTAAGGGGATTCCTAACCCAATTTCCATTCTTTGGGTTAACCGTCTACTCCAAAAATTATATGATACTTAGAATTTTTGAGTAATGAATTCATTTGATATTATTATTTATTTTTTTGAGTTATATTTTATACATATAATCCTTTCATTATATTATTTCTCACTTCAATTATATGATTTTTGTAAGGGGCTTTCCTTTAGAAACCCTCTATTAAAATTCAATTTTATGATATTCAAATGCAATATTTTATTTCAATTATTTATGATCTAGTTCCTGGTTATTATTTATGATGAAGGGAGGGACCTATATCTCCCTCCAATTCATTGGGTATGTGTAAATTGGTATTCAGCTGTATGGTTACTCCAAGTGTTAATGCGATTGTTACACTATAAGGTAGCCGTGAGGGTTACATTTTAAGGTAGCCGCAAGGGTTACAAATCATAATATAACTATGAGGGTTACTATATAAGTATGAAATACATTAAGGTTATTTTATGGGATTATATATTTTATTAAATCTTTTATGGACATATAAGTTTTCACAAAGTAAGTATATATGGGTGATAATTATTCCTTTGTGAAAACAATTTCATATGTTTTTATGTATTCAATGGATAATAGTTTCGTCCATTATTTTTATGTCCTCTACTATGGTTTTTATGCTCATTAAATGTTTTTAAATGTTATTTATGGTAATAAGAAAGTGTAAGAGAAATATTGAAGTCATGATATTTCCAATAAAATAAGTTGTTATTTTGGGTTAAAAATTTTATGTTTTGGAAGAAATGGATACTTTTAAAATTGATTCCACGTTGTATGATTTTGGGTTGAAATGTAAGACTTATGTCCTAACGTTCTAAAACTATAAACTGAGTAATTCATAGGTAATTTAAAAAAGTTTAATCTATTCTAAATAGCTCTATTATGTAATGTTTAAGGATAGGTCCATATAGTTGGTATTAGAGAACTATTTAGATAACATTAGGAGTCAGTATAATGTTAATGGACTACCATTAATGATTTTTAACATATGTTTAGGATGAAATGGTATATATTTTTAATATTACTATGCTGATCAATCTAAGATATGTATATTCAGAATGGTTTCATATAGAGAAAAAGTGAAACCGAAGTTGAAACGAACCGAGAGGCCGATGTCGTTCCGAATCCACAACCAGGAATGGTGGTAATTTGAACCAAGTGGTTAGTGAGGATAATGGCTTAGATGAAATAGGAAATAAATGGAGGTGGGATCTATAGAGGTATAAAACCATAGCTACCACAATAGAACATTATTGTAGTGGAATATTTTATTAGGAAACACCCTCCTACTTTTAGTGGTTCTTCTAACCTAGTAACAAAGGAATTATGGATTAAAGACAATGAAAATATATTCAATGTTATGGGATATTCATATAACAAAAAGGTTAGTCATTCCCTTTATCATTTTGAAGGTTAATATTATTAGCGGTGGTGAATGGTCAAGATAATTAGGGATAGAAAAGACATTGAAGCCTTGGGGGATGAATTTTAAAGTGATTTCATTGAAAAACAATTTCCTAAGGTGGTTTTACTTAGGATGGATATGAAATTATATGAGTTGAAAAAAATAGTATGATTCTGTGGCCTTGAATATAGAAAAATTCACCATACTGTCAATGTATGCTCCAAATCTTATTTAGGATCATGATAGAAAAATCAATCATTATTAATTAGAATTCAATCTAAGATACCAAATGGCATTGGAATCCCGATAATTCAAAAGTTATAAGAAACTTATATGATGTATTAAGATGGATGAAATGGAGTTTTATGATGATCACTTGTACTTTGAAGAAAATTGAATAATTGTTCTCGATGGTAAGCTATGGGTAAGAATAAATAAATGAAATATGATGGTTTGAGAGTCATGTTTCCAAATTTGTGAAATGTTTTGAAAAAAGAACCCTGGGGATTGTCTAACAAAAAATGGGATGTGTTTTTGATGTGGTATGTTCGGACATATGACCTGAGATTTTAATGAAAATGATCTTAATATCAATTCTTATTTGAAAACTGTAATGTGTTTCAAATGTAGTGAGATGGGTCATTATATAAATGCATACCCTAGGAAAGACCTGAGTGATGGAATACAGCTGAACTATAAGTAGAAAGGTGTAGTGAGATCCTTTTTGACAACATCAGTAGATGTTGGTCCTTCAAATGAAGTGGTACTAGGTACTTGTTTTATTTACCCGGATATTTCTAAAGTCTTGTTTGATACGTGGTCAAAAAATTCCTTTATTTATAATAATGATTTTAGTAATTTTGAAATTTCACCCCATGAAATGTGACATGAACATATTGTTAAAACAATATGGAGGATTGTTACAACAAAAAAACATTTTAAGAATCATTATCTGTGGAAAAAAATTACATGTCAACTTTGTTGTTTTTTCCATGGTAGAGTTTGATATAATTCTGGGAACAGATTGGCTTTCTATTTATCATGATAAGATTGATTATAGAGCTAAATATGTTTTTTTAGAAATAGTTTCAATTTGTATTCAAGAATGAACCCGTAAAATTGATAACATATCAATAAGTTGTGAAACTATTAAAATATTGAAATGATAGTTATCTTTCTCAGATTTTTGAAAATAAGGGAACTGTTCAGATTAATGATGTGCCAGTGGTAAATGAATACCATGATGTTTTTCATGATTTGTTGCCTATTGTTATACCTAATCAGGAATTGTGTTTTATAATTTAATTAGAATATGATACTAGTCAAATTTCAAATACCCCTTATCGAATGGATCGAATGAATCTTCTTGAGTTGGAAAATTAGCTGTAGGAGTTGCCTGATTAAGTCTTCATTCATTATTGAACTTCACCATTGGGAGATCATGTTTTGTTCGCTAAAAAAATATGGATCCATGAGACTTTTCATTGATTATAGAGACTTTAATAACATTACTATAAATAATTATAATCCATTGCCTCGCATCAATAAATTATTTGATCAGCTCTAGGGAGCTCAATATTATTGTTAGAATAACTTGAGATCCAGGCACCATCAGTTAAAGGTGAAGGAGTATGACATTACTAAAACAAATTTTCATACTAAATATGGTCAATTTGAATTTTTTATGCCTTTTAGGTCGACTAATTCATATACTGTATTCATGGATCTTATGAATATAATATTTCATGAGTTATTAGATAGGTTTGTGGTTGTGTTTATTAATGAAATTTCACAATATTATATAAGTAAAGAAAAGTATTAAAAACATCCAAGTGTTTATTTGGATACATTAAATGTATATAAAATGTTTTGTAAATTTTGATAGTGTGAATTTGGGTTGCGACACATTTATTTACATGGTCACATTGTTTCTAATGATTGTAAAATTGTTGATCCTGCTAAATGAAAGTTGTTAAATAATTCCCTAGACCCACAAATATAACTGAGATTCTTATTTCTCCTTATTTGGATGGCTATTAAAATAGGTTTTTTGAAAATGTTGAATGTTTCTCTTGTTCAGGGACTATGTTAAATTGAGCAGGATTTAAATTCATTTGTGAATAAAATTGTGATGACTTTTTTTACGAATTGAAAACAGGATTGGTGAATGCTCCAGTTCTGACCCTACCTTATAAAAATGGTGGGTCTGTCATCTACAAAGACGCTTAATTAAAGGGGCATGGTTGTGTTCTAATTAAGAATGATCATGTATTTACATATGATCCAAGACAACTAAAACCTCGTGAGTTAAATTATCTCACATATGATTTGGAATTAGAAGATGTATTTTATGAATTAAATATTTTTAGGCTTCATTTATACAGTTCCAATTGTGAAATATATACTGACTAAAAAAGTATGATGTATATATTAACTCAGATGGAATTAAACCTGAGGCAAAGAAGATGTCTTTAATTGATAAAATACTATGATTTCACAATCAATTTCCAATTTGGAAAATTAAAAAAAGTGGCAGATGCATTGATTTGAAAACATAATGCATCATTAACAATTTTACATTAATAACAAGACCCATTGATTAATGATTTGATTAATTTTGTTTTGAAATTTGATGGTGCAGAAAATTCATCTGTTTCATTTTAGGTTTCAGTGTAGTTAGATTTGTAATAAGAAATTAAGAAAGTGTTGAAGGAAGATTGTGAGTTACTGAAAAAGGTACAATGGGTGAAAATGGGTATGTTACTAAAATTTAACGTTGAGAAATATTATTTTTTGATTCTTTGAAAAATATTGTGTGTGCCTTGTGTTTCCTAGCCGAAGAAATGATTGTTCTGCGATGGTCATAGTTCTCAATTTTTAGTTCATCCAAACAAAATAAATATGTATAGATACCTTCAAACGTATTATCGGAAAGATTGAATGAAATGAGATATTTGCGTTTTTATCATGAAATGTTTTTTATATCAACAAGTTAAAGTAGAGCTGTAGTTATCGAAGGTGATGCTTTATCTTTTCCTAGTGGTATTGTGGAAAAGGGAAAATATATCAATGGACATCTACCAAAGACTTCTTGAGGTATTAATGCCATATGGTTTGTTGTTTATCGAATGACTAAATCAACTCATTTCTTTCCTACTCGAGATATTATATTTTTGGTTTAGCTTTCCCAACTATACCTCAAATATATTTTTAGGTTTAATGAGTTCCTCTTACATTGTATGTAGACATGATCCCATGTTTACTTTGAATTTTTTGGAATGCCCTTCAGAAGACATTGGGAATACAATTAAATTTCAGTATTGCCTTTAATCCTCAATCAAATGGGGATTCAGAAAGGAAAATTTAGTCTTTTGAGGATTTTCTTTGAGCATGTTTAACGAACTACTTGGGAAGTTATGATCAATATATTAAAATGGTCTAGTTTCTCTATGATAACATTTTTCTTTCTAGTATACATATGGAACGTTTTGAGGCATTATATGGGAATCTGTGTTAAACTCCAATTTATTGGGATAAAGTATCGGAAGAGATTTTGATGGGACCATAATTAGTAGAAGAAGTTGATGGGAAAGTGATGATGAACCAGAAACACATGAGAACAACTCACAGTAGGCAGAAATTTTTTGTAGATAATATGAGGAAATACTTATCTTTTGAGGAAGGTTATCATGTTTTTCTTATAATCTCACCATGGAAATGTTTTATGCATTTTGATAATAATGGAAAGCTAAGTCCCTGGTTCATTTGACCTTATGAAATATTATATAATGTTGGAATATTTTTCTACTGAGTAACTTTGCCTCTATGTTTATATCAGGTACAGATAGTCTTTCCTATTCTGACATTGAGAAAGAATGTGCCAAATTCATCTGGTGTTTTGATCCCAGAAGTAGTTCAACTAAAAGGGAATATTTCTTTTAAAGAGAAAACTATTCCGATTATTGATTGAAGAGAAAAAATTTTGAGGAATAAGGTAATATACCAGGTAAAGGTATTGTGGAGAAACACCATGGTTGAATAAAAAAACATGGGAATCTAAAAATGATATAAGGGAAATGTACCATTATTTATTTAATAGGTAAATAAAATTGCTGGATGAAATTTTTTGATGGTGGGGAGAATGTAACACCTCAGGGTTTTAAAAATATAGTAAATTGAATAAAAAATGGATTCTCTATATAATGACACTTTTTTATGGAGATAGTTCTAAACTACCCATTAAACATAATTTTTCCACTTCTAGGATTGGAATTTAGAAAAATAAACATCTACGGTTGTGATCAGTAAGTTATTTACAGTCTGATAAAACTGACTTGTTTTTTTGTGAATAGTAACATAAGCTTATAAATATTAACATGTCCCTTGTGAATTGTATATCATATCATTATTTTAATTTCATAAGGTAATAATATAATGAGATCTTGATTAAATGTTTAGGGTGATATAAAATGTGTTATAGTTTCAAAATATTTATTTTTTGAATAAATAGTGATATTATTTAAAATTTAATTTTCTCATATTTATAAAATTATTTTGATAAAATGGATTTAATTTTGGAATTATAAATATCAAAAAATGGTTAGGGTGTTTTATTGGTATTTTTCAGAGATAGTTGATATTTCAGTGAATAGTGAAAATATAGTTTTTTGTTTCCATTGAGTTTGATGATATGATAATGATATAATCATTGTGGTCGACTCTTGAGTATTAAAATATGATATGTGGTTTCCCAAGTGTCCAATACATTCGGTCGAAACCATGGGTAAGCCAATGGTTTTTCAAATACCACTAATGTGGTGTCCTTTGATATTAATTAAAAACTCCATCAGTTTTACTATGAATACCACCCTCATCCCCTCTTCCTCTCACACCTCTCAAGATTTGATAATTTTCTAAATTCAACCCAATTAACTTCCTTAGACCATTTCCCATTTTCATGTCTAAATTGTTTTATAAAATGGCCAAATTGATATTCCTTAAGGAGGATCTCAAGGAGAAGATATCAAGAGGTAAATATCCTCTTTCATTATCTTAGGTTTTCTATTCTATTATTTTATTTTATTATACTCTATTATCCTCCCCTTATCCAAGAGGCATAAAAGATATAATATTGTAAATATTATAGATTTTCATCATGTTTATGGTAAAACATGTTAGTGTTATTATTGCTATCTTCCCCTTATTCAAAGTATAAAAACATCATCCGTGATGTGTCGGTTTACCAACATCATAGACGATGTGTCTTCAATTTCCATTACTTCCTTCAAATATGGTTGTAAAAACCATTTAAATGGTTTATATTTTTTTATGTGTATTATATGACCTCTATTATGTTTTTTAGTTAAATTATATGCATAACATTAAAGGTATATGATGAAACAAATTCGGGATTATCGAAGAACATCCAAAATGATCTAAATGAATATCACTAATGATTTATCCTATTATTAATCCTTATACCGTATAATAAGAATGACTGATGGAATAATTTAATATTATGGAAAAAATAATAACACCATTTCATTCCACTTATGGAGTTTCTCTTCTATTCAACAAGAAAATCCTTTACGAACTAACCGTGAAAATCCTATAAAGAATGCACCCGAAACAATGGAAATAACAAACTATTGTTAATTAATGAGTGGAATTATTTTATAAAATGATTATATATGGTGTTATAACCCTGAATATGTTTCTATATAATATTAATAACAATATTTTAACAATTATACCTGAGTTTTGAAAAAAAAATCTATAAGAATAACCTGAGGTGAGGTAATTCATAATCTAATTTCCATTCTTTTGGTCAACCTTTTACTTCACTAATTATGTTCTACTGATATTATTTGTGAAATGAATTTAGTTTATATCATGATTTATCATGTGTATTTAATGTCTATACACATATCCATTTTATTATATTAATTCTAAATTCAATTTTATGTTTTTTAAGGGGAATTCCTTTAAAAACATCTTTTAAAATTATATTTTATAAAATTCAATAGAATTGTTTTTATGCATTTATTCACGGTCAATGATTATGTTCCTATAAATACCCAATGTTTTATAAATAGAATTCTATTATTATAATTATTATATATGGTATAATCGCATAAAAGTACATTAGGAAACACAATGCCACATCATGTGTAAATGAGCTATTAAATTCTATGGGACCTTTAAACATAATTTTTCACTTTTATGTTTAGAATTCTGAAAATATGACATACATGGTTGCGATTATAAAGATGTTTTGTGTTTGATAGGAAAAACATAATTTTTAGTGAAGATTAATATACCCTTATAAATACTAATTTTACCCTTATGAATAGTAATATGACCCCTGTGAATAGTAAACTGGTCATGTAAATATGAACCTTACTAATGATAGTATAAATAAAATTTATCCATCATACAAGTGATAATAAGATAAAATTATATTTTACTGTTCATGTTTTTGTAAGTCATTTATCATTAATGATTAATTTATTAATTTAAATGAATATTTATTTTCCTAAAATTTTTTCATAAAAAAATAATTTGATGTCTTATGATTATATAATAATTTTATAAGACCTTGATTAATTTTTCAATGTGATTGAAAAACAGTTTTAATTATAAAACATGTAATTTTCAAGTAAATTTTAAGTTTAATTAAAAATTAAATTATTAATAATTAAAAACTATTTAAATAATATTGGGGTTAATTTTTTAATTCTAAAATTAATAAAATTTGTAGGGTGAATTTGTGAGATTTTTTTGAAATACATTATTTTTTTGGTGAATAGTGAAATTCCATAATTTACAAAATATAATAAATAAAAGAATTGATATATAATTCTTGAGTCATGGTTATTTTAAATTTCCACTGGTTCAAACTCACATTACCCATTTACTGTTTTTAGTCATGTAATCCTCAATATTTCTTGTCTTGATGGAAATTATTAAACTAATGAATTAAATATTGAAAAAACACCCCTCCCCTGAACAATAAATACCACCCTTCACGACCTCATTCCCTCACATCTCTAAACAATCAGGACATGTCAATATTCTACCAAAATCTCTTCTATATCCCCTCCCACACTTCCAAGAGCTCTTGGAAGAAACAAAATACAAACCCTTGGTTCCGTGAAGAAGATCTCAAAATGATAATTCAAGAGGTAATTCATCTCTCTATTTTCTTTAAATTCCATTTCAAATTTCATCTATTTTCTTATATTATCCTCAAAATCTCTTACCCAACTATCATGATAACTACATTAAGATTCATATAATGGTATTCTATCATTTTAATGGAATATTATTCATTGATCTCTTTCTAATCTCTCTTTTATTTTTAAAAAATGAAATTATTGCCCGTGATGTGTTAATTTACCATCATCGTGGCCATGCACCTTCATATTCCTTCATTGCCTCCTGGGATGTTAAAAAAATCATTAAATTGTGGAAAATATATTTTAATATGTATTTTTTAACCCCTTTTATGTTATGTAAACTACTTTTATACATATTACTAAATGATAAAATAAAACATCTTCATTGTGATCCAAAAACTTCCCAAATTAACCTAAAATGACCATCATTAAATTTAATCTAATGATTCATCCTCGTGGTATATAAAAATATTCATTATAAGATAATTTATACTCCATTAAGATCACTAATAACATGTAATAGAAATTTTGGATGTTCTTCAATGTTCTACACGAACTTACATTCATGTGTACAAGTGAATTGTTTATGAAAACTAAGAAAAAGAAAAAACCCGAATAGTAAATTTAAACTCTATAACTCATCCAAATGCCCCTAAAACAAGATAATGAATCTATAATGAACCATATTCTTTTATAAAATTTTATTTAATTGTTAATTAATGAATCTAATGTCATTATATTGGACATTAATGTGAATAAATCATTCGCATACAAGGTAAGGGTATTTCTCAAACCAGACTCTATTTAGTTTTTTCCTCATTAAAACCATTATATGTATGGTTATTTCTTAAAAATAATTTATACTAATATTACTTTTTTTGACATATACATTTTTTTCACTGTTGTTTATGTCAAACACATTTTTTTTAAAATAACGCTTCTTTCAAAAACACACCTTTTACTTCTCACTCAAAGTTCATGGTTCTTCTATTAACTATGTAATTCCATCATTAATTTGGGAACTAAATGTTTATATATGTATGATTTATGAAATGAAACCCATTCATTTCCATGGCCTATTTATGACCAATATTAATATATTTACTATATAAAATGAATGATAATGATAACTTTATGATGTGATAGGTGCACCTGAAATTATATAGTTCAATTTTGATGTTAAGATGTGATGGGTGTGCCCAGAATTATACAACGCTCTAATTCATTGGGTAATGTGATGAATCTTATGAGTTAAAGTGAAATATGTTATAACATGATGCTATCTTTGTTCACAAATATTTCTTGTATTTACCCACTAATACATAAGGATTCATTTTATGGATTTCCACAATTAATTCCTTTTATTAACTATTCCAATCATGTTTATGATCATATCACTATGTTATTATTTTTCTCACCCCATGTTGTATTGTCTAATTTTCATATCCTCTTATTAGGATTTTATCTCACCCTTATTGTTGTATATCCTCAGGTGATTGTGTATACTAATGAGAACTCGTAGGACAATAAGAAGATAGAGAAGAAGAAATTAAATAAATGTTTATGTTTTATGTTGTTAAAGTTATTTATGGTCCTTGATTTTCCAAGATACTAATCCTTTTGATCCTCATGGTGTAATTTTTTTATGTTTTTATCATTAAAATGATGTAAAATTAATGTTAGAAAAGTAGGGTCACTTCAGTTATGGTTCATGGGAATTTTTTTTTGATAAAGTGTAGGAAATGGGTCTCCCTCCAAAGAATTAGTTATGTGCATGTTAGAGGTCAGTTGTATGGATACTCCTTGTGTAATTGTGATGGTTACACTATAAGGTAGTTGTAAGGGTTAAATTGTAAGGTAGCCCTGAGGTTTACAAATCATAAAGAAGCAGTGAGGGTTAAAATATATCTAATTAAAGCCCCAAGATTAATTTATGGTTTTATATATGTTTTTTAATGTTTTTTAAAAATATCATGTTTCACAATGTAAGTATATATGCGTGAGAACTATGTCTTTGTGAAAAAGATTTCATATGTTTTTATGTATTCATGGACTAATGGGTTCTTTCGTTATTTTTATATACTTTAGTATGTTTTTTATGCTCATCCCATGTTTTTAAATGTTTTCATAGGTTATAATTATGTGTAATATAAATAAGGAAGTCATGATTTGTCAATTAAATATAGTTGTTATTTTGTGTTAAAATTATTATGTTTTGAAAAAAATTGATATTGTTTAAATGGTAGCCACATTGTATGCTTATGCGTTGATATTTATGAGTTATGTACTGACATTATAAAACTATAGACCAAAAAGATATTTAGGAATGTAATGAAGTTAAATATAGTTGAACTACAATGATTATAGAATATTGTGGATGGGTCCATATACTCCCATTATTCTTACACATGTTTTTTATTTTCTTCGTTGTAATGTATTGTTTTTATTTTAATTTTTTTTATGAAAATCTCAGTTTTGATTCTTTTTTGTTGAGGGTAATAAAATTTTCACATGTGGGGGAATTTTATAAGATGAAATTATATATACAATTTGATGTAATTTGATTAAGGATTATTAATTTTTTATTGAAAATGCACCAGGTATGTGGTTATTATTGAAGAGAATAGTTTTTTAAAAATCCAAAGGAAAAACTATGAAAACTAAAAAAAGTGATCGTTAAATATCATGAAAATTACTTAAACGATTTGTAGAAATCATTCACAACATCTCACATGTTTTGATGAAATTAAAAATCATAAAATGATTACATTATGTGAGTCTCCAATACAAATAATGTAATATTATAGTACCATTTGCTGCTTAATTTTCTAGATGCACGAAGAATCATTTCATGAGTTATAACTAAAAATCACTAGATGATTCAAATCTAAAAATCCCAAATATTTATGCTATGATTTTCTCAAGATCCATGATACATGGAGAAAATAATGGATAAAGGTTACATGACGTGATAAGTATAAATTTCTTATAACATCTTTACTATTTAATTTCCATTGTGTGTACAATAGAGAATTACATTTCTTCTACTTAGTTTTCTCTCACTCTCTCTCATTTTATCCCCTATCTTCTATCCCAACTAAACTATAAATAATTATTTTTATTTTTTTTAATCCATGTTCTATTTATTTTTATACACACATTCTCCATTCCATTCATCATCATTGAACATTCGACATTACTTTTCACATTGCTATTTTGGTTCGACAGTGGCTTCCCCATACGTTCATTATTTTTTATTGTTTCAAGTAAGTGTTTGTTTGATTTATTTCTTAATCTGATTGAAATATTCTTGATGGTTGAGTCCTCAATTACAAACTATCGTTTTTGATGTTTTTTCTTAATCTATCAAACATGTTTATAGTTGTTTCTTTGATCATGATTGTTACCATTTTATGGGTTAAACTACTTAGGGTAAATGTTGGGAGTATCGGTGTTATTAACTTCATAAATATCTAACTTGTATCTTTGTATCCCAAAGTCTAGTAATCAGGTTACATACCAAATTTGTATTCATTTATTTTTGGTAACCTTGAACACAATAATTTTAAATGAATCAACCTAGCCTCATTAGAGTAGAATATGCTATGAAATCTATATTTTGATACTTTCATCCACAATAGATAATATTAATGTATCTAGGATATTTCCAATATCAATAAAAATAAATATTTTCTTCTTAAATGGGTCTAGTCATTTTTATAATAACCAAATAATGTTTAATGAAATACTTCATAGCCTATGATTTTGGAACATTCCATGTTATGATTGATATTATCATTTTTACCATATCCAAGAAATTGACCCTAATCCATCCTTCTTCTTGAATCTTTAACAAAACTAAATTGATTTATTCAAATCTGAATCCCAAATCAATTCATGAGATCTACTACCCAATTTTATTTAAATATTAGTTCCTTGAGAGAAGAAACATTCCTATTGGGATCTACACCACACTATCATTATACTACATCATTGTAGAATGTATAATTTGGGATAGAAAAAATCTAATCTGACCATATCCTGTACTAATTAAACGATGTGTTCTAGTGTTTCACAATGCTACAATTTTACAAAATACATACCCATTTCCATATTAAATTTATTTAAAAACATTATATTGATGGTTACCTAGAAATATCAGGCTATAAATAATAATATGATTCATGTATAACATCCACCTTCACCCAAGAAGTATCAACTGTAAATTAAGTCATTTGTAAAGAAACGTCAATCCAAATTTAATGGATGTTTTGATACAGTTATTTTGAAAATATTATTTAGATCAATAGATAATATCATTTATGTCATCCACTATTATTATAAGGAGAAGGTGACTCTTGCAGTTTATCATTGGTATAGTGAATATGATCAATGTTGTACAATGATAAATAACAAGAAGTAAAAGGATGAAATTGAATGGATGGATTCATAAGACATTAAGAAAACTTTTTTAAATAAGTATTTCCCTAAAATTATTTGAACAAATATAGAGAGTGAATTCATATATATTGAGAAAAAGGATGGTGAATCTATAACAACTTATGAGAAAAACATCACAAGTCTTTCCATAATCCCTCAGGTTTTCTTATCTTTAATCATAGTGAAATAGATTGATTCTTTAGTGGTTTAAAACTACACCTTATAATGGATATAGGTACCTGTGACTTTGGGAGTTATGAAGAAGTATTTCTATGTGATCATAATGTTAAAATGGTGTTTGGATAATGGTCCCATGGTTATAGAGATAAGAAGTTAATAATGGAGATTCAACCTAGTGGGTATAATGAAAATATAGGAAAGAGGATCCAACTACCCACATGTCACAAATGTGGGAAGAAAGATCATGTGATTTTCCTCAAAGGGTTGAGGAAATGATTCAAGTGTTAGATATAAGGCCAAAAATATTATAAATTTCGTGCAAATTGAATAAGTTTTCCAACATTATGGATGAATTAAAAGAACCTCCTAATGCACCACCCATGGTTCAATACATAGACTATAGGGAGAAAGGGAACTATAGAGGACATTGTACTATACAATGGGTCATTGAGGGTAATTAGTGAAAGAATCCATGGAAGAAAAAGGATAAAAGGGATTTATTATCCCATAAATACTATATTATTGAAGTATGAAAATGAATTCATATAAGGTACATTTCTTATTCACATAATAATGGTAAAAAATTTATTTGATTCTTGTTTTACGAATTCTATTATGTCTTTCACATTTTCGAGAACTATTTAATTGAATCCCTAATACCTTGAAGTGGATATATCTATAAAAATACTTAGTGGTGTGATCCTTTCAACCCATGTATTGGAATATTTTCATGTAATCATCTGTAGAAATATTCTTCCATTGAATCCCATATTACTTTTCTTTGTGCAATTTGATGTTGTACTAGGAATATATTATCTCTTATTTTATAGCGGAAACATCCACTTTTTGGAAAATCAAATCTGTTTTCAAATTCAAATACTTCAAATTCTCCTCTAAAAATGTAGGTAGGATCATGAGTCTCCTTTGGAAAAGCACTCAACAGTGTGGGTTTTGATACCCTTTGAATAAGTATATCTTGCCCAAATGGTTGAGTCAAAGGGAGTTATCAACCTAGAGGAATTTATGATTATTATGGGATATATTGATATACTTACCAAAGAGATACCTAGACTTCCCCTAGATCTTGAGGTATAGTTGCATTAATACTTATACATGGATCCAATCATATCTCTAAATTCCCTCACATGATGGCCTTGATTGAACTGGAAGAGTAAAAGATGTAGTTTTTAGTGAATTTTGAAAAAGGATTAAAATCCCCTTGTGTATCATAATATGGAGAACTGGTTATATTTATCCAGAAGAAGGACAGATCAATGAATCTCTGTATTGATTATTGAGAGATAAAAAAATCACTTTAAAGAACACGTGTACTCTAAAAAAAGATTGATTACTTGTTAAATCAAATATGAGGAGCTCAGTACTTCTAAAAGGTGTATCCTAATTGTGTATATAATTAACTAATTGGGAAGTAGGAATATATACAGAATACTACTTTTTTTACAAGGTATGAGAACTATGTTTTCATTGTGATTCACTTCGAACATACTAATTCCCCTGAAGTAATCATGGATTCTATGGATAGAGATCATATATACATGTTGATATTGTTTTGGATGTTTTTATTCAGGATAATTTAATTTAATCTAAGAGAATGTAGGATAAAGAAGAGAATATAATGATTAATTTTAAAATCATAAAGGAAGGGAAATAAATCATACCTTGAACAAATTATATCCCAACCATTTATCCAATAGATGATCATGGAGGCACAAAGTGATGATTCAGATAATAGAGGGGAAGATACATGTGTTCTAAATCGATGTTGATGTTGTGATTTGTCATAGAATTAGGATTTTTTTATGACTTCATCACAAAGATAAAGAAGTATCTATTTTATAATACATGTAGCTGAACATTCAATATCCACCCTAGAAGTACCATGATGTACCACGATCTTAAAGAGCACTTATGGCGGGATAGAATAACGAATAAGGCTGTTGAGTATATATCAGGATGTTGAGTATTTGAAATACTTAAAGGAGATTTATAGAAGTCCAAAGATATGATGAAACCATTACCTATAACCATGTAGAAATGGGATAACTTTCTTATGAAATTTCACACTAGTATCCCAAATACATATAAATGAAGAAATTTTATAGGGGTTTTGGTGGATCAACACCCCCTAAACCACCACATTATTGTTACTTATTAAGATTTATATCTTGAAAAACATTCCATGATATATGTGAAGGAATTAGTGAGACATCATGGGGTACCACATTCGATTATTTCTGATTGAGATCCAAGATTCACATATAAGTTCTAAAGAAGTCACAAATATTTTTGGATTACTGAATTGAATTTAATCATGGAATATCATTGCCAAGCTCCTGGATATTCAGAAAGGACTATTCAAATTCTCAAGGACATGCTAAGGGACAATTAAATGAATTCAAATGTGTATGGTATCTACATCTCCCATTGGTTGAGTTCTTATATGATAATAACATCAAATTTATTATTCAAATAGATCTATGTGAAGATCACTATGGGAAGCGCTGTAGAACTCCAAATTGAAGGTTTGAGGTTTAGGATCACAATATACTTTGAATAGGTAATGTGTATGATTTTCCATATATGTTTCAATCCATCCTAAAACGTATAAAAGCTTCTTAGAGTTGGAAGGAGGGCTATGCCGACAACCATCGCAGGGACATGGAGTTCAATGTCGGAGAAAAAATTTTCCTTCAAATATAACTATGGAAGAGGGTAATGTAGTTAGGAAATAAAGGGATGGATAGAAAAATGTACATTATCCACTTTTAGATCCTCGATAACATAGGAGCAGTATAATTTTATACTTTACTTCCACCAAGTATGTATCAAGTTCATTACGAAGAAAAAATATATTATTTATTTCACATTATTTCATGATTTATTGTATAAAAATAACACTAAATTCAACCCAATATACTGATAAGTATAGTTTATATGGTAATTATTTACATAACATATAATTTTGAACATGGGATACCACAACATTATTAAAAAAATTGTTAACATACTTCTAAAATTCCTTATTTTTTAAAATTTATTGGGATAACCTAAGGAAAAACATAAGAAAGGGGTGATGAATAAAGTCTAGTAAGGGAATAAACATAGAATAGGGTAGTATATTTTAGAAAATATGAATATTAATGGGACTTAATAATATTATGAATCATAAATATGAAAAATGAGACAAGATATAGAATGATAATATTAAAGGCAACATGGGAAATGTGGAAACAACATAAATTTTTACTTCATAAACATATATCAAGGATAATGCACCAAGATACCATGGTGAAAAATGTTCTATAAATGAATCATGTTCACTAACTATGTCAACTTTAAGTATCATGATAATAAACATTACCCCATGAATTGTAGCACTATATAATTTTGGTCTCACCCGTCACTTCATCTCATTCTTACACTTAAGTTTGACACATAGATCATACAACATGGATTCATTCATCATCATAATTTATTCCTTAATCAAATCGTGTGGAATAAATATATTTATACCCCCAATAAAAAATTACATGTGCATAAATGTGAAAACCATTGATATTAAATTTGTATGGTATTCACTACACAAGTGTTTTTGCATGAAAAAATCAATATGAAATTTCTACAGCATAACGATGTCACATAAGGATTCATAAAAAAGGGTTCATGAGAGGGAATGAGGCCCCTGATAACATATAATAAAATGGGAAGTAATAGGGTCATGGAATAATCTTTCCCATCCTAAAAGTTTATACATTGAAGGTATATGTTAGTTTAGAAACATGAATAATGAAAGGAATCCTAACTATATTTGGGCATGGTAACAGGTATATATAAAGGATAATGGGAGAATTAATGAGGGTTAAAGTGGGATCTCATATTTTATACATTAAATGAAGAATATTATAATATGAAAGAACATATCCCAATCATAGAAAATGGATTTTAGGTCACATTACATAAAAGATGTTATTGATAAAAAGAGGAGACTGAAAGATCCCTGAAAAAAATTCAGTATAGTAACGACTAAGGTAACGGTTAAAATGAGAGAGGATAAATGATCTATAATATATATAAAATCAATTGTACAATGATGAAATTATTATAAATTAATTAAAACACAACAAATATAAATTAAGAAGACTAATTCCCAATAATTTTTTAGAATTTAAAGGAGCGGAGGAATGGGGGGGTCTCTTACTTGAGTGTGTGTCTAAAAAAGATTGGGAGTGGATGTATAAGTTCTTTACTACACAATTGGAGGACTCTATAGAGTGTAATTAATTTTATGGAAATTTTCCATTGAGTATAAGTGAAGAGAAATGGGAGTTTGGGTGGGTTTATATAAGAAATGATGGGTATTTTTTTATTTTTTAGGTTTTGGACTGTACATAATGAAATATCCTATACCACAAACCATACCATGGTTTTACAATATTTAATACCCAAAGGGGGTAGTTTTTATTATTATATAACTCAAAGGCCCCAAATTATTAAAAATAATTCCTTTTTTATGTAGAGTTGAGTCACACTCTAAACGAAATGATTTTAAAACCTTAAAATATATTATTGGTTTTGGAGGATTCATAATGGATTAAAAAAACATAAAATCCTTGTTTTTTAAGAGAAAACAATTATTTTTCATGGATCCTATTTATTGTAATTATCATATCACTTTTGGGTAATTATTATGTCCTATAAAACAAATTATATATATATATATATACGATATTTAATTTTTACCAAGAACATCGACTACCTTAGAAAATTTTGAAAAATTCACAATTGTATAATTTTTCATATATAATTAAAAAAATAATATTTATTTTATATATTAAATTTTATAATTATGTTAATTTTTACTTTTAAAATAATATCAATATTTATTAAGAAATACTGCATTTTTAGATAACATTATTTTTTGAACCCTTATTAAAATAGTGTTTGACTTCATAAAAATTATATGATCATTTATATTTGATTAAAATAATTAAATAATGTTAAAATAATGTTTATTTTATCAATACAATAATTCATCGATTCATCAATATAATTTCAATATTAACTAAAAGTACAATTTTTGCTTTATTGTATCAAAATAAAAACAAATTAAAAATTAACAATATTATATTAATTATTTTAAACAAATTAATTTACATATTAATATTTCAAGTTTCATGATAAATATCCTATTAATACAGTATAATGTTTCTTAAGTGTAAGTTGCATGATTATGTGAGTTTCAAAGGGTTCTTTGGTGAACATGGTTTGGGCTGTCATATCGACGAGATTGAACCTCTCCCTTAAAAAAAATTCTCTCATACTTAGGTTGTTGGATTTCAGCTTGGGATTGGTTAAGGTAAACTCGAAGATATGATATATACTTCGAAAGCACTAACGAATTGTCTTCACTGGGTATGTTCCTACTAGTTAAGGTGATCACTTCCTTTGTCTATGTCAATTAGATTTGTTAAAACCCTATATTTATACTAATAATGTGATCACTCTTCTATGGCTATGTTATCAACAGTAATGATAGTTAATAGTCATTTAAAACCAATCAGATATAATAAAACAAAATAAGGGAATTTATTTTCTATAACCATATAACTCAATAAAACATTTAATTAAAAATATGGGGAAGTTCATTAATAATATTTAAGGTCTTTATAATCATCACCCCTTCATAAATTTAACCCTAAAAATCTCAAAATCATACACTAAAAAAGATGAGGGTCACTCTACGTCATCACATCCTTCTGTTCCCACATTTCTTCATCAAACATGTGGTTCCTCCACAACAATTAGACAAGGTGAATTTTCTTATTTCATAGTACATTTTCTCTTTGATATAATATGTTCACTGGCTACTCCTCCAAGGAAAGGTTATTCTCTAATGGTACTACCTCTAGATTGATTACATGTGATGGGTTTGGTATGTACATTCTAAATATAGATACATGAAATACTTAATGTACTTGAGATAGGTTTGGTGGGAGTTCTAGATAGTAGGGAACCACTCTAATATGATAAAGGATCTCGAATGGGTTGACGAATCATGGAATAAGATTT
Source organism: Viscum album (assembly GCA_963277665.1). Lineage (NCBI taxonomy): Eukaryota > Viridiplantae > Streptophyta > Magnoliopsida > Santalales > Viscaceae > Viscum > Viscum album. The sequence continues at coordinate 1,101,858,880 of OY728155.1, read as the reverse complement.
AATTGTTTCTAGAATCTTGTTACATACTTCCAGGTAGATATGTATAGGAATACTATGTGTCCAACATTAAAATATTGGTCTCTTTTATGGTTGTCATCATATCTCTTCTTTCAACTATGAAGAGACTTAAAGTGATGCTGAATGGTTTTAACCTTTTCCGCCATTTCCTCATCCATTTCAATAAGTAGAAATTTTTTCTCCCAAAATTCATCCCACCATGTAGGTTTTATACATCTGTTCCCATAAATTTCTTCATAGGGAGTAATTTGGATACTCATGTGGAAATTGATTTTTAAGAGAAATCAACCAAAGGAATATGTTGGTCCCATCCTCCTTTGAAATTTATAGAAGATTATCAAAGAATGTATTCCAGTGTTTTAATAGTCCACCTATATTAGAGATCATTTTGAGTTTGATAGGCTACACTGAAGGTCAACTCAGTGTTTAGATCATGTGGATACTTTTATAGAACATTGAGGTGAATCTTAGATCTCGATCACATTAAATAGTTAGTGGAACTCAATACAACCAAACCAATTATCTGATGTATAGATGTGCTAGTTGATCCATTGTTAAGTATTATCAAATTTTATTAAAGTGATTTGTCTTTATAAGAATATACATAATAACCCATATATAATTGTTTCCCCTGGATGAATTTAGATGTACAGTGAAAAAGTATATGGAGATGTTCTAAAATTTCAATGTTTGTATGGGTAATGGATCTATCATCCCCTTAGAATTATACCTTTCTACCTTTACTTTTTGGTATACCTAGAACATTGATGTATACTGAGTGGTCTCTTTCATCATATTGTACCAAAAATAGTGCTCATGAAGATATTGGTATGTCATTGTGTCCCTGGCTGAATGGAGAAATTTGAACAATGTGCATCATCCAACAGTTCCATCTTTAAATCCGAATTTAATGGCACACATAATATTGACCCAAATATCACAAATACTTATTCATTAATTTTAAAATATGATGATTTTCCCTTTCTCATGGCTTACTCATTCTTCTAAATTTACACATCATTTCATTGAGCATCCTTTATTTTCTCCATGATAGATGGTTGATAAATAATTCAAGAATGTATTGATACTGTTAGTTTCTTAATTATTCCATTTTCCTTCATTTATTGAACTAATAATATTTTTGGTTCTCAGGTTTCATCATTGATAATGATTTATGATCTTTTATACTTAGAAAAAACCACAATAATGGATCCTCCTGCTGCGCAGGATCCCTCTTTTGCATTCATCACATCCTCATCCACTGTTGGCTTCCCTCCTTTAGTTTATCCTTGGTTTTTTCCGCTTGAGGGTGGTTCTCCAACTGGGAAGGATACAAGCAGGGCCTCGAGGGTTGAGGGAAAGGAAAAATCCTTCAAGGAAGCACATTTGAGATCATTGGTGGCTTTGGCATGTGGGGTGGCATCCCGTATAATTTGGATTTCAACTTGCATATCCCTCCAATTGTGGTGGAACCTTGGGTTATGGGCATAGTGGATGGTTTCCAAGAAATGGAACTTTTGGATAAGGAAATTCATGATTGAAATCTATCTAGGACTTCTATCTAGTGGCTCGTTTTGGTCACAAAAAGCTACCTCTTAGCTTCTTCAAAGACTATGTTGATTCCTAGGGTTTGATCCTTTCTGTGACTATATCTATGCTTTCCAAAGTGTCCTTCTACATTCACATTTTTTCATGGAATATGTTTGGAAATCTTGGGATATGGAGTATCAACAGTGTGGGTCATGGTGATTCTCCTTATCTTGTTGGTCCTGGGATAGTCAATTTGGAAAGGATTATCCCTCAATTGTTGTTTGGATCATCCTACCCAATCTTCCATTAAAATTTTATAATTTTGAAATCCAATTATATGTCGGTGACTTGATGGGCCAATTTCTCTACTATGATGATTGGACTGAGCATCTCCAAGCAGTGGTGAACCCTCATATTTGTGTTGAAATGGACCTTTCGGTGGGATTTCCATCATGAATTCCGTTGCAGTACTGTGAAGGGTTTAAATGGTGGAAAAATATTTTATATAAATTCTATCCAAAGTTTTTCATGGCTTGTGGTCCACATATGAATTTGATGGTGGACTATCTTAGGAAGAGGTTGGTGCTTCGAGAACCTCGTTTTGGGTTCTAGGGTTACCAGTATGACAACCCTCCATCATTAGTGGCAGAGATAGTGGCAGAGGTCACCATTTGGGAGGATATTAGAAATTCAAATCTATTGTGTAGTCCACATCTTCTTTCTCCTACTGGACTTGTCTGTCCTTTTAGTGTGATTGATTTTTTCTTGGGATTCTCATCATACCCTGCAGATTAGATCATGTTTTCTCCTTCTTCTATTGGTGCTGACTGGGTGCCTTCTATCACCAACCCTTACAAGGTGGTTTTAATGGAGTCTTTGGAGAACTGTGATCATATAGCATGACCTCTCCCACTTTCCCCAATGCATTATCTCCTTCATAACCTCCTATTTGAATCACATCCCAACTCTCCCTAGATTAAATCTAGCGCTCAGTTATTAAAATCCATCCATCTACCACCATGCGTTTGTCTATGATGGAGCCATTTCTAGAGGGTGTGATGAACGAGAATCTGTCCTGTCAGGTTTATCCATAGTTTCTGTTACTAGTTTCCCTCTTTAGTGGGATTCAGCTCCAAGATCCCCTCAGCCACCCTCATCTACTAGGCTTTACATATTTGACATCATTGATGTTTATTTTAAAAGTATGATCCTCTCACCCAAGAAGGTTCTGCTTGAAGGGATCTATAGCACAATAACTCAATCTATGTCCAAGGAGACAAGTTTTTTCTCCCCCCTCTTTTCAAATAGTTCCTCCATCCAAAATCCTAGTAAAACACATTTTTAATTCTATCCCTTATTATTGGTAATTCTCTAGGTCTGGGGGATAATGTGAAATGAATGTTCCTGGCCTTTTAATTAAGGAAATAACAATATTCTCTTGTTTCCATTCTTGAACCCAAACAAATCCCATGTAAACGTTCCTATTTTTCTAAGAAAATGGAATGCTCAGTGACCTGACATGGGTCACAAACAAATTTTTACATCTGAATTTGTTGGAAGAATAATGTGAATGTGGAAGTGTTCAGTCTTATGGAACATTGCATCAATATGATTATCTCATTTTGTGGAAGTGAGGTGTTGTTCTCATTTGTATATGCGAGTAATGAGTCACAAGGGATGTTAATTTGTTGGAGTTTTTTGGATTCCTTTAAACTGTGTAGCCTACCATGGTTTGTGGGGGGGGGGGTTTAATGAAATTTTGGATTCTTTAGAGAATATGTGTGGCACTTCCAATTATAATAGTGGCTACAGGACTTCCAATCATTCTCGTCTTCTATGAGTCTTTTGTATTTGAGATGCATTTGTAATAAGTATACATGGTAAACCAACTATAGGGTACCCAATCACATCTAGAGATGGCTTGATAGATGCCTTTTGGACCTCTGAGGTTTATATTACTTTCCTCGGGCCACTGTTACTCATATATCTCTCCCGATTTCTAATCATTCTATGTTTCTTGTGGAAATTTGTAGGGACACTTATGGGAATAATGCCTACAAATATTTTATTAGTTGGATCTAGGTCGAGGTTTTCATGCAAATACTAAAAATCTTATTGCTCCGAGAGGAGATTTGGAGATCTTGTGGTGGCCATTATAATTTTCATTTGTTATTAAATAAGGAAATTCAATGATGGTTGGCTAATAGGCCTCATGAAAGTATTGGGGTGGATAGAATCAAAGAGGACATTGATAAGTTGGAAGAATATTTACAGACAATATAGGATTTGAACAAATTCACCACCCTTTAGATAAACACATTTTTCGTTCTAAGAAACTAATAGATATGGAGAGGTCCTAGTGTAGAGGTACCATGATAGCTGACATAAAGATAGAGATCATAACAATGACTTCATCCGTGATTGCTTGAAGGAGAAGAAGATCATGAGAATCAACCACAACAACGATAATGAAGTCTACCCATCTAATTTGGAGGTTTATAGTAGGATTAAACATGAACATTTTGAAGGTATTCTAGGTGGGTTCAGACATTCCTGGAATGATTATCTGCTTTCTGATGAGGGGGAACAGGCCTCTCTGGTGTGCATTTTGAAACTGGTGGAGGGGTATTAAAATGTTATCCTCATGTCTATTTCATTGGAGGATGAGATCAAAGTTATGGTCCTTCAAATGCAACATGAAAACACCCCCGATCCAGATGGTTTCCTAGGGGTATTTTATATGGCATCATGGGATTTTGTTGGTCCTCAGGTGGTGGAGGCTATTCAAGACTTCATTCACGGTGGTTCCCTCAATTGGATTGTTTGTGCTTCCACGACAGTTCTTATACTAAAAACCAAGGACCCCACTAGTTTCAATAATTATAGGACAATTTGGTTGTGTAATGATTGCTATTAAATTTTTTCAATTCTCAATTTATGAAGGAAGAGTGCTGTTATTACAAGGTTTGTTTCAAGGGAACAACATGGGTTTGTCAATGGCTGGAGCATCCAAGGGGTGGTGGGTATTGCTAATGTGATGGTGAATGATATCAATAAAAGAGTAATGGGTTCAAATGTAATATTTCAATTGGATTTGATTAAATATTATAAAAAATGTACTGGAGTTTCATTATTTTGGTGATGTGGAGGTTGGGTTTCGAGGAGTGGTTTTTAGACCGTTTCTTTAGGTGTTACACTTCACCATGCATTTCAATTTCACTAAGGGGGAATGGAATTGGGTTCTGTAAAATTTTGTGTGGTGTCCAATAGGGTGACCCACTATCACCAAGCCTATTCAGTTTGTCCCAAGATAACCACTCCTAGAACATTCATAAGGGCATGGAGGATGGAAGGTTGTTTCCATAACATGGTTTGAATGGCATGGATGGAATTTCACACATTATTTTTATTTATGATGTTTTGATATTCATTAATGGTAGGTTGAGATCCCAGCTTGGCCTCATGGAGCATACTCCCACATATGGCTGTTTGAGTGGAAAAGTTGTTAATTCAAGGAAAAGTCTTGTATATATTTCTAATAAATGTTTAGGACGGTGCATTAGGGATATTCACGATATCTTGTGATGTCAATGGAAGAAATTATCAATGATTTATATTGGTATAGTAGTCTCCTATGTCCGAATCAAGAATCAATTCTTTGACAACATCATAAATAGAGTGCTGGAGAGGATTCTGAACTGGAAGACTATGTTTCTCTCATTTGGAGGGAGAGTTACCTTAGTCAACAATGTACATGCATTTATCCCGATGCGTGTTTTATCCATTGTGAAACATACTAAGGGGAACATTTTGAGGATGGAGAATATAATTTGGGCATTTATCTATGATACAAATCAAATTGGATATTTACATTAGACCTACTGGACTTTATAGTGAGGCCATTTCAGGAGGTTGGGGTGGGGATACGTGATATTTTTGATACCATGCAGAGTATGAAATCAAGGCTCGCTTGGGATATTATTATATGGGGTTCTTTGTGGGATATATTCTTCAGAGTGTGTTATGAAGACCACTAAGAGGCTAGTGACAACCGTGGTCCAGGATGATTTTTCCTGGAAAATTGCACGTTCAACCATCTGCTGGACCATCAAGGCTCTTCTTAGTGGATCATAGGGAATGAAGATATTATCATTTTGAAGGAAAATTGGGTTGGATAGAGGTTGTTCTTTCCATGTTGTCCCGTCCCTAATGTTTCCTTCATGGACATGAGTGGACACCCAAATTTGATTTAGTAACTTCTCAGTCAAGACCAAATTGAGGTTTTTATAATCATTATCATGAATAATGAGGTGGATAGTTTCTTCTTCGTGGGTTCAAGCTCGGGTAACTTTTCCATATGGGATTTCCGGAGGTTGCAGCGTGAGGAGAATTCCCTTGAGGAGTGGTCCCCAAGAGAGTGGTTCAAGGATATTCCCATGAAAATTAATCTCATTATGTTGACAATCATAAACATGGAATTTATAGAAGATGAGAACATTTATAGGAAGGGAATCCCATTGGATTATCGATGTTTTTGTTGTGAGAGTCCACATGATGAATCAACTTATGAAATCTTTTTTTAGAGTTTTTTGGGTGGATAGCCTTTGATACTTTGTCTCCCATCATCCCTATTGGAAAAATAATCTTGTTTTCTTCCATGAATTTATTCCATCCTAGTTTCATGGTTTGGAGAACAACGATATGGAAAACAAGATCTGGGTTGTTATCATTTCCTCCATTTGTTAGACCCATTAAGAGGTGCGAAATTAGGAAAGACTAGGTTCCCACCTCGCATTCCTGTATCTCTGGAGGAGGATAGAGGTTTTAATATATTTTTTTTGATCAGTGATCAATGTTTTCCAATCCGTGGTCACATTTTTCAATATTTTCAACAATCCTTGCCTTCCTGGTGTTCCTAGCAGTCTAGGTGGTCATTTGATCAGATGGATTACCCCAATCATTGGTTTGAAGCTTAATATGGATGGTTATTTTATGAATGGGATTATGAGAGGTGGGGGTTCCTCTATAACTCTATTGGCTTGGTATTTGTGGGTTTTAGTGCATTTTATGGATTTGGAAACTCCTTTAGTGCAGATGCATGAACTCTCGCCACTGGTCTCACGATTTCCAAGAGGATTGGTTTTCGTTTGGGTGAGGTTTTATCAGACCCCGATGTTCTGGTTATGATCATTCAGGGGAAATATGAAGAGCCGTGAGATTTGAGCTACCTAATTAGAAAATAATTTTTGGAGACCATACATGGATATATTGCTAACATATTTGGAGAGAGGCTAACTTCACATCGGATGCGCTTTCTTGTATTGGGAGCCCAGATATACCGATCACTATTTATGATAGTTTGGGTTTGGTTCCTTTAGAGTTTAATATTTTTATCCAAGGGGATTTCGTAGGCATGCATCACTTTCATCCTCATTGAGGACCCATTGTTTATTTCAGTGGGCCCTTTTCTCAACAATTAAATTTAATAAAATTAATGTATTTTAGGATTTTTGATAATTTAAAATAAACACATGCATCAATCTTCTACATAGAACAAATCCATCACTATTTTATGTACTAAGATGGTGGTGGATTGTGTAGTTATAATCTGTGATGAGCTATATCAATATGTATAGGAGAATATTAAGCTATTTGTGTGTGAATATTTATTTGAGGACATAGTGATCTATATAAATCTCACACTTATCCTCATAAAGATAATGCATCTCGATTTTCCACACCATGATCATAGTTTCCGTCTCTAGATCATTCGTGGGACAGTTTGGATCATTAATTTTAAAATGAATTGAGGCATTGTGTAAATACAATAATTTTGGATTATAAGGTTTCTAAATATTAATATATATAATTCCAAAGATAGGTGCTGAGATGATGTGCGATTCCACTACCCAGTGTGCCAGAAATTAATCTTATAATACAATTAAAAATATTTTATATTAAACATGAAAAACTTCTTAAATAAAACTGATAACTCTTAAATGGTTTATCAAATCATAAATCCAAGACCATGGTTGAGTCCGGAATATGTATTTTATACTATGTTTGACATAAAGTGAGTCGCCATGAGATGTTCGGACCCCCCACTAGTTGGTGGTGCATTTAATGAATGAATGAATGAACTATTTAGATAATGAGTTGGTTTTTAGTGAAAAAGATGATTATAAGTATATCATCGTAGAAATCCATTCATGGTTTTGATCATAATTTCTAGGATTTGACAGCGAGAGCTCCTCCCTCCATATTTTGGTGGATGATGACGATACTCTTGCATCAAGCAGATCAGAGGCAAATAATGCATCATCATCCTTCAAATCCTGGAAGGATGTATTATTCACCAATGATTGATCCAAAATTGAGGTTGATCTTAATAATTGGTATTTTTTCCCTTCATTAAATGATTGAGTAGATCGTTAGTTGTTCGTTGATATATTCCTCTATTTTAGCTTCTACATACGCATTGGTAATGAAATTTAAAATTTTCCCCATTGTTTTCTATTTTAAATACCCACTCTTGGTCCTTATAAAATAACTAATCAGTAATGATGTTTAAAATTTTTTATGGTTATTTTGTTTTTCAATTATTTTCTTTCTTTTCCGATTAGATATTTGTGATCCTGAAACCACATTTCTTCAATGTACCAAGTTCGATCAGACCCCCAGAATCATGGGGAATCGATGAATCAATAATGGTTTGAAAAACTGGGAACGTATCTGGGATTTTTGAAAGTATATGATGAATGTTTTGGTGCTTTGAGATCAAGAAATCCTGGATCTTATGTGAGATGGAAAGAGGAATGAACATTGGTTTACTGAATCTTCACTAGAGATTATTTCAAGTTAACGATGGCCGATAATCATGAGACCCGTTTAGATCTGAGGATTTTGAGAAGATTCCTATAGATATATATATGGATATTGAATAGATTTGTGTACAATGATCAGATCATGGATTTATAAAAAAATCAGACTACATGCTATGTTCAATGATGAACACTTGACCTGTATCCACCACCCCCCCCCTAAATGGTGACATTAGGTTTTTAGTGATATTAAGGGTAAACAGCATGTAGTACTTGTTACACACCATATACACATTCCCGAATTGATAACCCATGTTAAGGGTCACACATAATGGAATCCATGTGGAAATACGTGATCTAGAACATGCCATGTACTAAAGTACAAGTATGTGGGTCCGTGTATACGGACTCGACTAGAAGTACATGGACCAGTCCCTAGATAGATCGAACATGTCATGTAGTCCACCTATATAGTGTGTACTCCAACATATATGAGAGAAAGGTGCTAGAAATGTACATAAGAAGGAATTGAATCGGGACCACACACCATGTGTGTCCCCTCACACATAATGTAGCCAATGATATCCATTTTGTAGAATTTGAAAATTTTTATCTCCTTTGTTTAAACATTTATTTGGGATAAAAAGTTTCCCATCATGAGATTTTTTCATATAGAATGTGACGATAGCCTCATTTGTGGCTTTTGATATACGATGAAATTTTTTTGGGATTGGTAAGCAGTGAGGTTACACTCGATGATGGAAATGATCATGTAAGATTACCAAAACATTAATAGAATTACCGTCTAGTAGGATTGGGTAGTAGAGTTACTTGATGAATTATTTTGAGCATTACCCTCCTGCAGTGCTAAGTAAATGAGTTTTCTGATGAAATTTTCTGGAACTACCTTGCATTAGAGCTGGGTAGTGCTGTTCTCTGATGAAATTTCTTGGTATTACCCTCTAGTAGTGGTGGGTAGTTGAGTTCCCTGAGGAAAACTTCTAGGCATTACCCTTAAACAGGGCTGGGTGGTAGAGTTCCCTAATAAAATTTATGGGAATTACCCTATAACAGGGCTATGTAGTGGGGTTCGATGATGAAATTCCATAGTTTTACTATTAGAGGTGCTGGTGAGTGGAGTTCTATAGTGACTATCAGAGTAGAACCCCCTTGTCGCACAAGGGTATTTGATCTTGACATTGAATTTGTGTCCACTCAGTTGTACGACACAGTGATGAGATTTGTCTTGACGTAGGCTTGTGATCACAATGAAGAGGGACACTCTCCCCACTAAGACACATCTTTTGTTCATGACCAAAAACTAAGATGGAAAGTCAATGCTAATAAAATTGGATAGTATCAAGGTGTGGTGGATGAGTCCCTTTGACTTGTGTGATTAGGGTAGATGTGTGGGATGCTAAGTATCATTAATGGAAATTTGGAACCATTGGATACTCTTCTTATCAGGCAGAGCTATGAGATGTATATCCTATTACTCACTCTTCAAGGATTCCTTAACGGAGCATATATATATATATATATATATATCCATCTACTATATCCACTCTATAGGGTGGGTCACTCTCCTTCCAAGAGAGGCAAAAAAAGCGTAGTGTATTATACATTAGTTTCGTGTCTTGATTCACTTGGTTAGATGAGTCTACTCTACTACTATAGGTAGAAAAGGCTCTATGGGTAGTTCATCTAACCAAAATGTTTACCCATTATGCTTGGATGTTCTTACTTTCACTCTTTGTTGGGTTGAGCAGTACTATTTGACTATACCTTGTTATATCTATAGTATTTCTCTTCTATTCTATCTCTTCTTGCTCCCCCTTCACCCCTTTTGGGGTGTTCTACTCTGTATGTATATACTCACACTTTGATGGTATTTCCCCACAAGTGTCATGTAATTTTTAGATGACGTATAGGTCAAATGTAACTTCATAGGAGGTTATGGATACTGGGTTCTAGGACCATATACGGTGGTCATAGCTTGGGATTCAGGAGATAGGATCTCCTTCAGTTGTTTACATTTCTAGTTTTTTTTAGGTTGGGACATATTTATATTTGGGTGTGTATTTTTTCCCTTACCTTTTCAGTTTACACTACTATACATTTTTTTACCGTATAGAGGTTCATGCATGTTTAGTTTTCTTTATGGAAGTGTTGCATCTTGTAGTTTCTCCCAATGAAATTTTTGATTCAGTTAGCTATGTGTGTGAGTAAAGGTTCTTAGTAAATGGGATCCCATAGTTAGTTATGAGATTGGTGCTTGTTGCCACCCCTTGGCCAAGTGATGCGAGCTTGGGGTAGTTGCTTCACGAGCCTTGGCTTAGGTTGGGTCATGAAAGATTCATATCAAAGAATATTCATTCCTTGGGATATTATTTAGATGTATCCCATTAATAATATTTTTTGGGCTTATAGAAATAGTGACATGGTTTCTCGAGTGTGGCTCGTAGACTAGGGAATTTATTGATTCTGCAGCGGCTAATAGAGACATTCCCCTGGACGTTGACTACTTTCTTGTCGACATTGCTAGCCAAGAAATTTTTGTGAGGGTAAATTGTGCATGCACTATATAGGATTGTTTCATTAACTATCCTTATTGAGTCATATCCATATTCTTGTAATATATATATATATATATATACATATATATATATATATATTCTCATATTATTGTGATACTCCTTATGAACATTTAAGATGCCTCTGTGATGACAGCTATCCAGGATACCTGCTCTAGTTCATGATGACGATCCTATTAGTGATGAGGCCTTTGTTTAGGGTCTATCTATGACCACCTTTCTCCATGTTGAAAGGTATTATCATCTACACCTATCAATGATAAGATCATGCCAATAGATCAAGCTAAGGATGTGCGTAGGCATATGACACTCTATGAGTTCCAGCATTAAAGTCCACTGAGGTGCCGTGGAAATCCAGATCCTCATGCAATAGAGGATTTGATAGAATCATGGGTATACAATTTTAGGTTTATCCAAACAATGACGGATCAGGTTCTATAATTAGAATCCATCCTTTTCCATGGAGAATTTTATCATTGGTGGAGCATCATGACACAAATGCATGATGCATCGACACTCTCATGGGATGAATTCCTACATCTCTTTCATCAGGAGTAATACCCCATATTCTATTGCTCAGTCTAGATATAGATGCATAGGGAGACTGAACAAGGTGGGATGAATTTGGATGAGAATTTTGGGAGGTTTTAATAATTTACAAGATACTTCCTTGTCATAATCACTAATCACTACTTCTAATAATAGAAGTTTGTGCAAAGAGTATTTCGAGATATTTAAGCCACATTGTTCCCTTATGCATCCCCGGATATTTTTGGGTGTTCGAGTATGAATTGATGACAAAACTATTTATATCATAGGGATTCAATAAAATTTGATCTAGAAGTGGGTGTCCTATAGCTGAGTCATCTTTTGCCACTAGCCAGTTCTAATCTATGATATTTGGAGCATGATACAGTCCTGTGAGTAGGCTAATGTATGTTTTTGCGTAACGATAAGACCACATATAGTGGAATTGTATAATTTAGAAGGGTATTTCATTAATTTTGATGAGTGAGGTCACATGGAATGAGACTACATAACCCAACATGCCGAGAATCCCAGTACGATAGTTGATGGACCACCATGACACATGTAGCTTCATGATCAAGGATCTCCAATGCGATGATAGGGGGGTCACCAGGGAGGCGGATCTGGAAGAGGAGAAGGTGGAACAATGGGTGGTAGACTTTGGTATGATATCCCTACACCATGACCACCAAGCAGCCTATGTCAGGCTTAGAGTACTTGATTTCTTAACTATGGGAAGATGCAAGCTTTGGATGTCTATGATCCAGAAGTTCACGAGACGATATGAGGTATGATATGGGTTTTTATTCCCTTTATTCTATATAATTGGAAAAGTAGTCTTTATATTATGTTGTCTTGATACTCTTGGTGTGATAGATGAGGCTCCCAGTGGAGGCGCTAGCATAATAAATTTATCTTGAGAATCCTATAAGGAACTCTTCCTCTATACCATCTATCTATTATCAGTGATAGATATAGTTTGGTGGAGAGAGGTTGAAGAGGGAAATTTTTGTCATCATGATGAGACCATATGATGTCATCTTGGGTATGGATTGGATTTCCATGGTCTTAGCCCAGATTTATTGTCACCAAAGACAAGTCAGATGTCTACATAGATATGGGATGTAATTTTCCTTTTTTTGTGAGAGAGATATCATGGAAGGATAGGTGGACGATGTGACAATAAGTTTTCATCCTATCACTCATCATTTTATGAGTGTAGGACTCTGTGCATCATGATATTTAGGAATGTAGGCCCCTTTAGTAGTGGATGATTATATGGACATCATCCTTGAAGATGTTCCAGGATTACCTCCATTGAGGGAGATGGAGTTTTTCATTGACATCCATTCTAGGACATGCTTGATAACTTATACTGTGTATCATATGTAACCTAAAAAAATATGAGAGCTACAGTTGCAGTTGGAGATAATTCAAGAAAATATTTTTTTAGACCCAGTGTGTCCCCCTTGGAATTTCCTATCCTATTTATTAAAAAGGTGGATGACATTTGAGGATTTTCATAGATTATTATTGCCTGAAATATGTCATGATAAAGAAAAAAAACCCATTGATGAGGATTAAGGACCTATTTGACCATTTTCATAGTGTGATATGGTTCTTAAATATCGATCTTAGGTCTTGCTACCACCAACCGAGGCCCCGTGAGGTTAATAATCCAATGCTGGTATCCCGATGTTAGTACAAACACTATGAGTTTGTAGTTATTCCCTTTGGTGTGAAAAATACCCCATCCTTATTTTTGGCTCTGACGAATGAGATCTTCCATATATACTTGGTCTAGTTTTTTGTTGTCTTCATCGACTAGGGTGAGAAAGTTTAACGACCCGAAATTTTGAATAAATCATGCTTCCTAATTTTGTGTGTTATTTTATTTTTATACTCAACAAAACAATCTCATTTGATAACATGAGTATAATTAAAATGAGACTATTGGGTTTCGACTGTTATATGATCATTGGTCAATGTGACCACTGGAAACTGAACATTTCGATTATTGTCTCTAAATATAAGTGATCTTGGTTAATTAATATAGAAAGAAGATTCGATGGCGTCATCCAGTAGTCTCGGGCCAATCGAAGCCCATCTAACGGAACATGGGAAAGAGGTAGCGACACTGGGCTTTGATCTAGACCAAACCCATGCTGAACTTAATCAGGTGAAGCTAGAACGAATCGCCTTCGCGAGAAGTTCAAACTGATAGAAATTACTACTCGTGCAATGTTGGTTGAGCCACCGTCAGATTCTCTCACCTTAGCACACCATACACATAGGTCATATGTGGGGGTTATAAGGGGATGTGTGAGGAGACCGTATCTCCATAGTGTAATCTTTTATCTTAAATAACAAATATTATTTCTTCTTATGATGAAGTTTATGAATTTTTAAATGTGTAGATAAATATATTATGCATATTTTTAATGAATTTTAGAGAAAATATATTTTAAAAATGTTTATATAAACCTTAAATAATTAAAAATGTGTGATGATTTTCGAAAAAAATTCTTCTACAATTATGTTCAGTACAAAATTTAGAGTCTTATAAGATCAACATAATTTTTGATGAATAGTAAATTATGAATTGTGATTTTTTGCTTAGGATTAGTAATGTGACCAAATGTATTAGTAATCTCACTTAATGAAATTATTAATATAATCCAGGCACCTTGATTAAGTAATGTGATTCAATAAAATAGTTAAATAATGGTTTCATAAATTATTGGTCAAGTATTAGTTTATTCAGATGAATAGTGTTTTTAATTAAAAATTAAATTAAAAATATTTAGAAAATTATTTTTATAGTATGGGAATTATTTTTGAATTCGGAACATCGATATTATGCTAAGGTAATTTTTGGGGAATTTTCTGAAAAAAATGAATTTTCATTGAATGCTATATTTATTAATTAAATTAAAAATATATAGAAAATTATTTTTATAAAATCGAGTTCATTTTTGAAATCAGAACATTGATATTTGTGTAAGGTGAAATTTTGGGATTTTTCTGAGAAAGTTGAATTTTTAGTGAATAGTAAAAACACAGTTTTACGGTTTCCGTATGTTTAATGACATCAGAACTATGTAATGATGATGTCCTGAGATATTTTAATTGTTGGACAATCAAAGGTGTTGAATTATTGTATGGGGGCCCATGTGGCCTAACTCCATTAGAAATACCATAGGAGAGCCCATGGTTTTGAGAAAACCACTTGTGAGGTGTCCCTTGAAATTATTAAAGTATCACCTCACCTTCCCTATAAATACCCATCCTTTTCTCTTTTAGTTTTCACTCCCAACTCTCCACCAACTAAGCTCTAGTCTCATTACCTCCCAAGTAGTCCTCCCAAGGTGCCTTCAAGCCCTCAAGGACCCAACCGTTGAGTTTTAAGAGATACATTTTAAGGTAAGGGACCTTACCTCCCTCTTTCTTTTCAAGTAATCTCTTTTATGTCATTTCTTTTATGCTCCATGATCTTATGTTGGAGGATGATATTTTATATTCCTCTTACTGACCTTATCAATTTCATATGATTCGAGACCCCCTCTTTCTCTCATTAATTCATTTTTTTAATATTAAAGTGGCGCCGTTAGGCTGCCAAATTTTTAAGGGATTCTTTCACCTTTCTCATTTTTCAAAGTTCTACTTTCAGGTCAAGTATTTGAAGTTCCTTTTTATTATGTTGGGTTATGATCTCTATATCTATTATACAGATATTCTATGTTCATATTATTAGAGACACTATTTGATCTCTTCAATTACTTTCGTTGAAGTTTAAGTGACGTCGTTAGGCTGTCGAATTTTCATAAGAGAAATCTTATTTTTTTCTTCACTACATGTTTTTCATTTCATATGGTATGTCTTTAAATTCTCATTACCATGTTCTTATATCAAATATATTTTGTCCCTCTAATATTCTTTAGATCATTTATTTGTGGGCGACCTATGTCCCCTCTCTTTTCAATGTTTCGTAAAACCCCGAAGCATAGCCGTTATGTTGCAGAATTTCCGTCTCAAATGTCTCTCTCTTTTTCTCAAATTATTTTATTTTATTAAGTGAATACTCAAAGATCGTCCTTATAAAGGGGTATTCACATATATACTAAAATTTTGTATTTTAAATTCTGGGATTTACATACATGAGACCTTCTTTTCCTTTTCCGTGGGTTTAAAGTGACATAAAGATCATCTCTTTAAAGCAATTTTTAAAACGTTACAATTATGAAATGAAACCCATTTATTTTATGCTATTTGGGTTTTTTATGAAATGATTGATGATGATATATGTGGCTCACATGATAATAAAGACAAATTAAGGGTGCACCCTGATATTGCTCCAATGCATTGGGTAAAGACTTAATCTCTAGAGATGACCATTTCTTAACGACGCCTTGCTGAATAACCTTGGTAATTTTTAATGGAACCTTGGGGATGGACCTTGGTTAAATGGAAATGATTGCCAATATTAAATGTAGTATCCACATCTTCAAGTTATGAAATACTTTATTTTTATTATGATATGCCTCATGATTTCTTTCTCATGCCTTAATGTTCTTTTTCATGACATTGTTGATGTATCTCAAATTCACATGTTAATGTTTCCCTTGTTTCCCTTACTGGGCCTTCTACTCACCCTTTCTTTTGATGTATGTACCCAGGTTATGAGATGTAGAAATGAACCTAGGATGAACATAAGGAGGATCATTTCAAGTGTATAAGAATGATGTTTTATGTTTTTATGTTTTGAGTTCCTGGTTTCAAAGACACTAAATATTAAAGATCCTCAGTTTTGTAAAATGTAATGAAAAGTTATGTTATAAAAATGCGGGATGACATAGTTGGTATCAAAGGGTGGTTTAGTCATTTTTGTAAATTATGATATGAAAACTTTAGGAAGAATAATATATAAAAAATTAAATAAATGAAATATTCCTTGTATTTTGGTGAGTATTGAGTAAGGGGTTTCCAAGCAAATACATCCATGTCTGGATACAAGCAGGTAGAGATGGCTCTGGCAGAGATGTACATATGGGTAAAACCCGAAAACACTGCTTTGAGCTAGACTTGAATGGGAACTGGTACATGACAACAGGACTTGCTTCACTCTTGGTTATGAAACTCTCGGGGGATTCACTTTGGTAAATTCATAAGCTTAGTATGAACCATTATTAAAGGAACAAAGATAAAATAAAATAAAGATTCATATAAGAATATATGATCATGGATAACCTAGATTGGAACCTAGGGGATCACAAGTTAGGTTATACTTTCCTTCTATAAGTTTATCCTTCTATGCTTAATGATTCCTTTTAATTATTATTGGCTATGTATTTAAGCCCCCTAATTATACGTTCTTTTCTTAGTTAATGGCAGGAAATGGAAGAGCAGGTCCCAACAACCAATGTGATAGGAAATGTGACGATTACCAAATTAATGTGACAGAGATGAAGAATGATCAAGTTGAACATATTGTGATTATGCCAAACTAGCTATCAAAAATCACAATTAATAATTGGTACCTAGTTGAATGCCCAGATTCATTAAGGAAGAAGAAGACAAAGTCACAAGGATGTTCATCTGATCTAGTTGATAAGGGAATGAAGACCCAATTTATTTTTGGAAAAAAGTGTGGGAAGATGCACCAAGGAGAATTTCACAAAGGAACCAAGATATGTTTTAGTGTGGGAAGATAGGTCATAACATAGCCAATTTATTTATAAAAATGTATAATGTGATGAATGGAGATAAGGTTCAATCTAATGTACCTTATACATTTCGATGTCATAAATTTGGAGAAGTTAGACATTATCCATGTCAATGCTCTCTTGGAATGGATGGGAATCATGATGAGCATTAATAATCTTCAACGATAAGGGAACAATGCATGTCCTATGCTGAGATAGATCATGATGACTAAAGTACGTGTAACTTCTTCGCAATAAATTTCTATGTCATGTTGTATTTTAGTTCGTTCTCTATGAGCATATCTTATATGTTTTCTAAGATCATTGAGTCATTACCTAAGCTGATTTTATATCATTAAATAAAAAATCTCTTTTTATGTACAAAATGTTGATGTAGTGAAGCTGTTCTTCTTAAGAAAAGGGTGATTAGGGGATTAAAAGATGATTATTATTTTAGAAGACGTTCACTATTTTGGGAACCCTATTTGATCTAGGTAAATAGATTACTACGGTATTTTCTTTGAGAAGTAAAGGTTGACTTATATTTTGAAGAATCGATTAATTTAAGGAGACCTTATAGTAATTTAGGATACATATGGAAATGATTAACCTATATTAGGGTGAAGTGAATAGGTTAGTTACTTTTTTCATAAGATGATAATAGTGGTTGATGTTGTTTGGAGATGAACGATAAAGTCTATCTTGGAAGAATATGTTATGAGATCGTTCTTATAATTGGGTTTCAATCTTAGTTTGGTTTTTTAAGAATTTTAAGGACTGTAATTTATGGAATGGTCTATGAGGAACTTTGGGTAGTACCGTGTAATTTTGAAGATTTAATGAAGTTTCCCGTCTTATGGGATTCTTTATTTTTGAAGAGTAGTTTTATCTTACACTTTCTATTTTTGGGATAATAGAAGAAATAGATAGTTAATATTTGGTGGATTATGTGATTATCTAGAAGATGATTCTTCTTCTTTAATGAGACCAAGTAGTTTTGAATGATCATCATTTGGAGAAAAGATTAGTTTTGGTAGAAACTTATTAAAGGATGAAACTCTACTTGAAGGTAGGTATACTTCCCTGGGGTTTATTCTATGTAGTAAATGAATTCCTCAAAACTATGAAAAGGAATGTAAAACAAAAACATTGTCTGATAATGTTTCCTACTGATAAATCAAATACCGTTTAACCCATAATATGTTTGTGATTTTCTTTTTGTTAACTTTCTCCTAATCATGTTTTCTATCACTCTCCCTCAGAACGTGACCCTTTGTTTTTCCCTCCATGTCCATGTTTTCCTACATGGAATCCTAGTATGGGTTAACTCGGGTGAACTTTTTTACTTCCCTTTCATTCTTTTAAAGTAATAGTATTACTGACTCTTTTTCCAATGTGGGATATTCAATGAAATTTTCAATCCAAATTTTAAAAATTGCGAGGATGCAATTTCTTAAGGGGGATGATTGTAACGACCCGAAATTTTGAATAAATCTTGTTTCCTATTTTTTATGTTATTTTATTTTTATACTCAACAAAACTATATCATTTGATAACATGAGTATAATTAAAATGAGACCATTGGGTTTCGACTGTTATAAGATCATTGGTCAATGTGACCACTGGAAACTAAATGTTTCAATTATTGTCTCTAAATACAAGTGATCACGGTTAATTAATATAGAAAAATATTTGATGGTGTCATCCAGTAGTCTCGGGTTAATCGAAGCCCATCTAACGGAACATGGGAAGGAGTTAGCACCACTGGGCTTTGCTCTGGACCAATCCCAAGCTGAAATTCATCGTGTGAATCTAGAACGAATCTCCTTCGTCAGAATTTCAAACTGATAGAAATTACTACTCGTGCAATGTTGGCTGAGCCGCCCTCATATTCTATCAACATAGCACATCTTACACTTAGGTCCTATGCTGGGGTTATATAGGGCTATGTAAGGAGACCGTAACTGCCTTGTGTAATCTTTTGTCTTAAATAAAATTTTTGATTTCTTCTTATGATGAAGTTTATGAATTTTCAAATGTTCGGATAAATATAGTATGCATATTTTTGATGAATTTTAGAGAAAGGATATTATAAAAATGTTTATGTAAACCTTATATAATTAAAAATGTGTAATGATTTTCAAAAAAAGGACTTCAAAAATTATGTTCAGTAAGAAATTTAGAGTCTAATAACATCAATTTAATTTTTGATGAATAGTAAATTATGAATAGTGATTATATGCTTAGGATTAGTAATGTGACCAAATAGATTAGTAATCTCACTTAATGAAATTATTAATATAATCTAGGCACCTTGATTAAGTAATGTGATTAAATAAAATGGTTAAATAGTAGTTTCATAAATTATTAGTCAAGTATTAGTTTTTTTAGGTGAATAGTGTTTTTAATTAAAAATTAAATTAATAATATTTAGAAAATTATTTTTATAATTTGGAATTTATTTTTGAATTCAGAACATCGATATTATGCAAAGGTAATTTTTGGGGAATTTTCTAAAAAATGAATTTTCGGTGAATAATGTATATATTAATTTAATTAAAAATATATAGAAAACTATTTTCATAAAATCAAGTTCATTTTTGAAATAAAATCATTGATATTTGGTTAAGGTGAAATTTTTGGATTTTTCTACGAACGTTGAATTTTCAGTGAATAGTAAAAATACAGTTTTAGGGTTTCAATATGTTTAATGACATCAAAACTGTGTCATGATGATGTTTTAAGATATTTTAAGATTTGTCCGACCAAAGGAAATGAATTATTGTATGGGGGGACCATGTGGCCTAACTCAATAGGAAATACCATGGGAGAGCCCATGGTTTTGAGAAAACCACTTGTGAGGTGTCCCTTGAAATTATTAAAGTATCACCTCACCTTCCCTATAAATACCCATCCTTTCCTCCTCTTGTTTTCACTCCCAACTCTCCCCCAACAAAGATCTGGCCTTATTACCTCCCAAGGAGTCCTCCCAAGGTCCCTCCAAGCCCTCAAGGACCTAACCATTGAGTTTTAAGATATACGTTTTAAGGTAAGGGATCATACCTCCATCTTTCTTTTCAAGTAATCTCGTTTATGTCATTTCTTTTATACTCCATGCTCTTATGTTGGAGGATGTTCTTTTATATTCTTTTTACTGCCATTTTCATTCTCATATGATGAGATACCCCCACTTTCTCTCATCAATTCATTTTAAGAGAGTTTAAGTGACACCGTTAGGCTGCTGAATTTTTAAGGGATTTTTTCACCTTTCTCATTTTTAATGTTCTACTTTCATGTCAAGTCTTTCAAGTTCCTTTTTATTATGTTGGGGTATGATATCTATATCTATCATACTGATATTATATGTTCATATGATGAGAGACCCTATTTTATCACGTCAATTCATTTTTTTAATATACAGTGGTGTTGTTAGGCTACTGAATTTTTAAGGGATTCTTTGACCTTTCTCATTTTTCCAAGTTCTACTTTCATGTCAAGAATTTCATTTTCCTTTTTATTATGTTGGGGTATGATATCTATATCAATCATACTTATCTTCTATGTTCATATTATGAGAGACCCTATTTGATCTCGTCAATTCATTTTCGATGAAGTATAAGTGTCGTCGTTAGGATGCCAAATTTTTAAGGGATTCTTTCACCTTTCTCATTTTTCAATGTTCTACTTTGATGTCAAGTATTTCAAGTTCCTTTTTATTATTTTTGGGTATTATCTCTATATCTATCATACTGATCTTCTATGTTCATATGATGAGAGACCCTATTTGATCTCTTAAATTCATTTTGATGAAGTTTAAGTGACACCGTTAGGCTGCAGAATTCTCATTAGAGAAATCTTATTTTTGTCTTCCCTCCATGTTTTTTCATTTCATATTGTATGTCTTTCAAATCTCATTTCCATGTTCTTATATCCATTATATTCTATCCCTATACTGTTCATTTGATCATTTATGATTGGGTGACCTTTGTCCCCTCACGTTTCAATGTTTTCTAAAACCCCGAAGCATAGCCATTATGCTCCTGAATTTCCGTCTCAAATGTCTCTCTCTTTTTCTCAAATTATTTTATTTTAATAAGTGAATAATAAAAGATCTTCCTTCTAAAGGGGTATTCACATATATAACAAAATTCTCTATTTAAATTCTAGAATTTACATACATGAGACCCGCTTTCCTTTTCTGTGGGTTTAAAATGACATAAAGATCATGTATTTAAAGCAGTTTTTAAAACGTTATGATTATGAAATGAAACCCATTTCATTTATGCCATATGTGTTGTTTTTGAAATTATTGATGATGATATATATGGATCACATGATAATAAATTCAAATTAAGGGTGGACCCTGATAGCTCTCCAATGCATTGGGTAAAGACTTAATGTCTAGAGATGACCATTTTTTAACGACGCCTTGGTGAATAACCTTGGTAATTTTTAATGACACCTTGGGGATGGACCTTGGTAAAATGGAAATGATTGTCAATATTAAATGTATTAGCCACATCTTCAAGTTATGAAATAAGTTATTTTATTATTATATGCCTCATGATTACTTTCTCATGCATTAAAGATCTTTTTCATGACATTGTTGATGTATCTCATGTTCACATGGTAATGTTTCCCTTGTTTCCCTTACTGGGCCTTCTGCTCACCCTTTCTTTTGATGTGTGTCCCCAGGTTATGAGATGCAGTAATGAACCTAGTATGAACATAAGGATAATAATTTCAAGTGATTAAGAAGTATTTTTTATGTTTTCATGTTTTAAGTTCCTGGTTTCCAAGACATTTAACCTTAAAGATCCTCGGTTTTGTAATATGTAATGCAAAGTTATGTTATAAAAAGGTAGGAGGCCACAGAAAGACGTTGAGGATGAATCCATTATTTTGGAGTAATTGGTGGAGATTGATGAACATAAGGACCATAATTTACGTGGACAAACCATCCCATTGGTTCATGTGTTTTGTTAGTATGAAAATGTTTAGGAGACGTCCAGGGAGTAGGACAGCCAAGTAAAGACATAGTATCCCAAGTTTTGTTCCTATCTTTTTCTTTTTGGGGATTACAATAATAAATGAGGGGATAATGTATAGGCCTTATTTATTCCTTATAATACTTTGAAATATTTAAATTTATATTTCTAGATCTTGGAACTGAGATGGAATACGATTCCAAGGCTCGGTGTGCCTAAAATTTATTTAATAAAAATATTAAATATATTTTATAGTTCACACTCACACAACATCTTAGATAAATAATGATCAATAATAAATGGTTGATATGATTATAAATATGAGACTACAGTTGATTCCGGAATGTGGTAATTACCCTAGGTGCAACATAAACTGAGTTTAAATGGGATGTTTGGACCCCTCACTAATAGGTAGTGTGTTTAATAAATAAATAAATAAATTATTTAATTAATTAGTATATTTTCCTGCTAAACAGAAAATATTGATAGTATATTTCCCTGGAAAACCTTTCTAGGTTGGCTCATAATTTCTAGAGTTTTCCAACGATATATCCTCCCTCCTCCCTTTAGCGGACAAGGAAAAACTCCTTAATCGAGCAGGTCAACTACAACGAATGCATCAACATCCTTCAAATCATTTACAGACATGTAATTCCATAATGATCGATCTAAAACACATATTCGGCTCATAAATTTATGTTTTAATCCCTTTATTAAATTATCTAGGGAATCTTTCGATGTTCTTTGATCTACACCTCTCTTATAGTCTCAACATTCACATAAGTAATGAAATATCAATTTTTTATGTTGATCTCTAGACCATAATCCCGATTCCTGGTCATCATCTAATAACACTTGTATTGTGAAATTTAAACATTTTATAGTGATTCTCTACCCCAATTATTCTCATTACAATCTGGTGGGATCGCATGACCTTGACTTAACTTTTCGGGAGGTACTGAGCTCAATTAGATAGCCAGATCTGTAGTGAATCAATAAAATGATAGTGGATTGATTAATTGAGAACAGATCAGAGGTAATTGTGAGGTAAGGATTAATGTTTTTTGATTTGAGATCATGTTATCATGGATGGTAGTCTCAATGGAATTATGAATGAATGGAGGTTCACCACATCATCATTAGTGATGATATTTGGTGAATGACAGCCATCAAGCATGAGATCCGATCAGGTCTATAGATTTTGTGCTGATTCTAGGTGATATATATGGAAGTAGGAGAATAATAATGATAGATGATAAAATCTATTTATTATACAAAAATTCCAACAACACACCAAGTTCAATGGAGAACACATGGAATATATCCCCCTCACTGGCGTCACTAGGGATTCAATGAAATTAATGGTAACTAGGCATGTTGTGCCTTTTACATGCAGTGTACGCCAACTCGTTTTCATAAACATTGTGATTGGTCACATGAATGGTAATTCCTATGGAAATTCATGATCTAGAACACACCTTGTATTAATGTACACATACACGGGGTCCGAGTACACAAACACATACCTGAACACATGACATACTCTCTGGATAGGTCGTACACACCATGTATTCAATATACACGGCATATAACCCTACATATATGGGATATGTGTGCATAACAGGGACACGAACAGGTGGTGAAGTAGAAACAAATGATGTAAGGGACCCTTCACATGCATTGTACCCCATGATATCTGTCTAGTATATTTCGAACATTCATATCTCCTTCCTTTAAACTCATATTTTGGACTGTGAGTAGCATCCCATGGGTCATTTTCTATATATAATTCCTTGGTTATCTCAATTGTAGCTTTTTAGGTACAATTTAAAATGTCATGGGGTTTTAATGAAATATGGAGAACCTAATGATGGATGAAATCATTTAGGAACACCATAAATCCAGGGTATTACCCTCCATTAGGGCAGTGTAGTAGAGTTCCACGAAGAATTATTCTATAAATTACCCACTAGTAGGGCTAGGTAGAGGAATTCCCCAATGAAATATCTAGGCATTACCCTCTAAAAGGACTGGGTAGTGGAATTACCTGATGACATTTTAGTGTGTTACCCTCTAGTAGGGTGAGGAAATGTAGTTCATTAATGACTTATTCCAATCATTTCCCTCTAGTAGGGTAGGGTGGTGGAGTCCCATGATGAAATTTTGGGCTTTACCCTTCACCAGGTTTTAGTAGTGTAGTTCCTTGAGGATATTCTAGAGAATTACCCTTCAGTGGGGATAGATGGAGTTGTTCATCGGTGAATATTAGAGTATAACCCTTTGGTCATACCAGGTTATTGGATCTTGACCTAGAGTTTGTTCACACTTGACTATGCATTATAGTGATGAGACATGGATTGATGTATCCTTGGTATCGTGAGGAAGCGGGATGATTTCCCCACTAAGATGAATTTTTGGGATGCAACCGAAAACCCTGAGGGAATGTCAACACTTCCCAAAGTGGAGAATATCAATGTATGGTGGATGAGTCACTTTTACATGTGAGTTCATGGAAGATGCGTTGGACAATGGTCATTGTTGATGGAATTTTGTAATTTTTTACTACTCTTATTCTTAAGCAGAGTTTTGAGATGTAGATCCCCTTACTCCCTCATTTGGGATTATTTGACAAAGCACACACACACACATCCTTCATTTGAAACCACTCCCCAGGTTTGGTTACTCTCCATCCAAGAGAAGAAATGACATGTGTGGTATGATAGTTTCATTCAATGTCAAGCTTCTCATTGTTGGATGAGTCTAGTCTCCTACTATAGGTGGATATGGATCGACGAGTAGTTGATTTATTCACCGTGTTTTCCCATTCTTCTTGTAGGGTCTTACTTTTACTCTTTTTTGAGTTTATCTATACTCTTGGACTATACCTTATGTTATCTGAAATCTTTTTCTTCAATTGTATCTCTTATTGATCCCCCATCACCCATTCAGGGGTGTTATAATTGGTATGTGTATACTCACCCCAGTATAAAAGTTTCTCATATTTGTTGTGTCTTTTTTAGATGATAGATAGGTCGACCATGAATTCAAAGGACATTATGGATACCAGATTCTTGGTCCATGAACGGTGGTCATAGATTTCTTTTCAAAAACAAAGATCTCCATTAGCTATTTACTTTTCCATTTTTTCAGGTTGGGAAATATATTTGGTTGGGTGTGTATTCTTTTTCTTTACTTTTATTTTCACACTACCATACTTTTTCTATTATATAGAAGTTCAAGAATGTTCGTTTTAATTTATGGATGTTTTTCAACATTTAAATTCCCTCTCATAAATTTTTTCTTTGAGTTGGATATGTGCTTGTGTAATGACTCTTAGGAAAATTCTTCCCCATGTTATTTACTCCTTAGGTGCTTATCACTACTCCCTAGAATATGGAGGCAATCTTGGGGTCGTTGCTGCTTGAGACCCGATATGGATCAGGTCATGAAATATTGGATCTCACTTTATCATTTTTCATCTGTACGTAGCCAGTGCTATTCCTTGATGTATCGCCGAATACCATGAAAATCTCTCCAATTGTAGGTACAATGAGCATATGTGCAATGATAAGACTCCTTTTTAGTTATTTTAATCTCTCTTCACATTCATCATTCCAAGAAAACATGACTCTCTTCGATGTTATATTTTTTATAGGATTTTATAATCATAACAAATATCTCATAAATTGATGATAATAACCAACTAATCTAGGAAACTATAGATATCTATCCCCGATGATGGCCTCCACCGTCCATCAATTTCTTTAATATTTTAAGGGTCTCCAAATATCCCAATTATTAAGAATTATATGACCCAATAAAGGGACTTCCTTCGACCAAAACTCACATTTTATGTACTTGGCTTAAAGTTTATCCTTTCGGAGGTTATTTAGGAGAGTTCTGAGATGCTCCTCATGATCCTAATTACATATGAAATATATTTGAATATCATCTATAAGGTCAACATAAAATTTGGTCAGTAAATTTCTAAAAACTATATTCCTTAGGTCCACAAATATTGATGGAGAATTGGTGATCCCTAAAGGCATCACTATGAACTCATAGTGCCCGTAACTTTTATGAAAATAAGTCATGGGGATATCCTCATTCTTCACACTTAATTGGTAATATACCCTCCACAAATCCTCCTTTAAGAAGTATTGTGCCCCATATATCTGACTATAAAATTCATAGTTCCATGTCAAATGATACTCGTTCTTTATCATGATCTTTTTTGAGCTCATGTTAATCAATGTAAATGTGCGTTGACCCAAACATCATCTTAATGAAGATGACTAGTGCACCCTATAGTGATGAACATATCCATATGAACCCTTTATGCATATTTTCGTATAGGTTTTTTTCATCTCCTTATGTTCCACAATATCCAGTCTACATAATGTCTTGGATAATTGTAATTCCCCATGTATAATCCCTATTTAAAATTCTCCCTCCTGACTAGGAGGAAGGCCATGAAATTACTCGTGAGACACATCAGCATATTCCATCATAATAGGAATGTATTCATAGAAGATTATTTCCTTAGGCTCAATCATTTGAGAAATATTTTCTTGCTTCTAGTGAAATAATATTCATGCTTGTGGTGTTGGTTCTTGATGAATATTCATCATCATCCTTGGACTTGTATAGAATAAGATAAATATTCGAGATATGGAGAGTGATTTCATTCTCCTAGAAATTTATGTTGGATCTATATAGAGAAAGATAATTCGTGCCCAGAATAGTAACAAATTCCACCAAAGGAAGTATAAAAAGGATATCTCGAAGTTCTACCCAAAACAATTGTTAGGGGAGGAGTTATATACTTGGGATACAATAATTTCCCTACTTTTTATTTTCATTGACATCTTTACTTACATGCATTATGGTGGTGTTTTGATAGTTATAATAAACCTAAATGATATTAAAAAATTCACAAAACCAGAATCAAAAAGTATGTTCAGTATTATTGAATGAATAACTAGCCGACCTTTCGCCACTTCATTGTAAATATCCACCTCTACGGTTATGATGAAAGAAAGCTCACCCATACTTCCTCAAAATTATATCTTTTTCTCCAAACACCATTGGATTAGGAAATTGGTTTGCAATGTACATTGGTTCCTTTCATTTGAAACAATGAACAATGCACTACAATTTGACCAAAGCCTTCCTTTCCTAAATCACATTTGTGGGTTTTTCCTTTTGAAAGTAATTAGCTTTCTCCCCTTCGCATCTGTATCTTATGCATTTTATCCTTCCCCTTTGGTAGTTTTTATAGAGCTTCTTTCTACACCTTCTACTAGTGGGATGTTGTAATTTCTTGGAACCATTTGATTTATCCATTAGACCATCAGAATTGGACTCCACTCTCCACTAAATATCCATATGATACCCTTAGATTCACCGATCTCCATTTCAACATTGAGTTCACATCAAAATATTTCCTCATATCTATCAAAGCCAAAGATCACGAAGGTTTTTTGTAGACTAGTTTTTAACCCACCAAATAAGTGTTCAACCTTGTAATTATGGAAATGAAAAAGCCAAATGCGTATCCGGAAATTATTGTGAAATATTCCTCATACGGAATGACATATTCAACATGTTTTTTTCTTATGGGTAATGAAATCCATTTCTTTTTTAAGTCAGAGAGTCAGAGGAAAATAATTACTAATTTTTTTTAAAGAATTACTTCCAATCCAATGATACAATATCTTCCTCAAGATTCATCTTTTTGATCAATGCCACCAATGATTATATTATACCCCCATATGATAAACAATAATTAGAACCTTAGGATTCTCAGAACATTAAAGGATGAATAAGATATTCTCAATGGAGTTGATACATTGTTCCGTGTATAAGGGATCAAATGATACATTGAAATTTGGAGGACTTTTTCACACGAATATCTTGATTGCTACATGTTATATATTAGTGGGTTTGGGTTCTCTTATTGATTCATGTTTCTAATCAGATCTTGATTCAGATGATAGAGTATTGTCATAATTATCATGATTCCTACTCCCATCGGGCTCAATATATCATTGGGGCAGTCATCACATTGACTACCACATTTATTTTTTACCTGATTACTCATATTTCCCTCAATTAGCTAGAATAAAAGAAAAAATTGTGGTAAATATTTTAAATTTTTAGACACATGTTGGGTAATCTATTCTGAGTAAAGGGATAACATATAAATTACAACTATTTTTTAACTTATGAATATTTAGGCTTCAGTCTATGTTATCCATGATCTATTTCTTAACATAAATTATTATTGGAATTTATTTTTTCCCTTAATAATGGTTAATAATGAGATCATGAATTTTAAAAAAAATACCTAGGAGTGTCAAACCTGGTGCACAGTAAGGAATATTTTCTTTTACCAGGATGCCCTAAGTTAGGCTAGAGACACCTTGTTAGAGTTGTTATCCCTAGGTACATTTGTGCCAGAACTACATCTACTTGTAGTGTCATTACAAGGATATATTTTCTTGATAAACCAATTAATATATACTTCATAAAATTTAGTGAATTTTTGTTATACTTATTATTATACCTAAGTCTTTCTATAGAGTTTTCTAATCATAATCCCAAAATAACTAAACATGGAATCTGATACAAAATATAACAACCTTGGTTTTTATTTATCATTAATTCATGATTAGTTCCAAAAAATTAATCTTAATACAATCTAAATGTTCAATAATTCTAATGTCTTTAAGAATTAGTTTCATAAAAAAACACTTCAAA
Organism: Viscum album; assembly: GCA_963277665.1. NCBI lineage: Eukaryota > Viridiplantae > Streptophyta > Magnoliopsida > Santalales > Viscaceae > Viscum > Viscum album. Next base: position 1,101,829,937 of record OY728155.1, on the reverse strand, counting down.
CATGGGATACTACAACATTTTTTAAAACATTCTTAACATAATTTTAAATTTCCATGGATTTTAAAACTGCACGGGATAACTAAGAGAAAACATAAGAAATGGGTGGGCTATAAAGCCCAATAAGGTAATACTCATTGAATAAGGATATATATGTTAAAAAATTGGAATATCAATTGGACATAAAACAAGTAGTAGTCATAAACATGGACAATTTGACATGATATAACATTATAATCATAAAGGAAACATGGAAAATGTGGCAAAAACATTAAACTGTACATCGTAATGATATTTCAAGTATAAACTATCCATGAATCATTGTGGAAAAATAACCATAAAGGAATCAGGATCCCTCCCTTTCCCAACATGATGTATTAAAATACCAAAAATTACACAATACAATAGAGTGCTATAAAATTCAGGGAATACCCATCTCATTCATTTCATTCCAACGGTTAAGTGTGCCTCATATATCATATAACATGGATTCATTCTTCATCATAATTTATTCCATAATAAAAGAGTGTGAAATAAAAATACATATGTACCCAATAATAAGTACATGTGCATAAATGTGAACAACCTTGTTAAGTAATGGGTATTATATTCATAAGACAATTGTTTTGGCATGTGAAATTTACGGTGAAATTTCAACAGTATAACACTGTCACTTAAAGATTAATAAAAATGGGTTGATGAGATAGAATGGGGTCTCTCAAAACATAGAAATAAAATTTTTAGTAACAAAGGAATGGATGAACATATCCCAAAATTATAAATTTTACATTCAAGGAATAAGTGAATGAAGAAACATGAATAATGAAAATAATCATAACTATATTTTGGCATGGTAACTAGTGTATATAAAGAATCATGGGAGGATAAATGAGAGTGTAAGGGGACTCTCATAATTTATAAATTAAATTTAATAGAAGGTAATATTGGAGAACACATGCCAACATAATAAAATTGAATTTAATATACATGACATAAATGAAGTTATTGATAAAAAGAGGAGTGTGGAAGATCACTTATGAAATTTTGGAATAGTAAAGACATTAGTTAGGGTAAAAATGAAAGAGGATAAATTATCTATGATTAATATAAAATGAATTGGACAGTAAGGTATGAATTATAAATGAATGAAAATAAAAAAATTGAAATTAAGAAAACTAAATTCCTATAGTGTGCTTGAATTGAAAAGAGGAGAGGAAGTAGAGGGTACCATACTTGACTTTGTGGATCTAAAAGATTTATATGGGATTATTGATAGTTTGGGGGAGCCATTTTAGGACTCTATAGAGTGAGTGGAACAATATTTTCATGCTCTAAGGGGTTTTAGGGAAGATAAATGGGAGCCTATTTGGGAATATATATGAAATGATGTGGATTTATTTATTACTTAGGTTATGGAATATACATAATGAAATATCCAAAACCTCTAAGTACACCATAGTTTATTCTAAAATATATTTGTTTTTATATTTTATATGTCCAGGGGATGATATTATTAAAATTATTACCTTTCTAATGTGGAGGTGAGTCTCACTCTTAATGAATTGTTTTTAAACCATTAAAATATAATATTGGTTTTTGAAGATTCATATTGTCATTTGAAAAATAAATAAAATTAACATGAAATGTAGTAATTTTTAAGGGAAAAAATTTATTTCATCATGGATATCATTTATAGTGGTTATTACATCACCTTTGGTCATTATAATGTCATAAAATATAAAGTATATTTATATGATATTTTTTACCCAAAAATTCTCTTATATCAAAAAATTATGAAAAATTCACCACGAGATAATTTAGATGTTCTAATTACAAAAAAATATTCATTTTGTCTATATAATATTAAAAATATGTGAATTTTTTCTTTAAAATAAAATTTAAATTTATTAAGAAATGATGGATTTTTTTGACAATAATTGTTTTTGAACCCTTTCAATAATTACATTAGACTTCATAAAAATTTTATGATATTTTATATTTGATTATAATTATTTAAAAATACTAAAATAGTATTTATTTTACAAATCCATTAATTTGAAAATCCTTTAATGGAAGTTTTATATAAACCAAAAATACAATTTGTGCTTTATTGTATGAAAATTAAAAACATTTACAAAGTAATAATAATGTATTCATTACCCTATAAAAAATAATGTATATATTCGTATTTCTATGTTCTAGATACATATCCATTTATAACGACTAAAAACCATATGAGTAAAGTGCATGTTAGTGGGAATTTCATGGGGTGGTTTAGTGAACATGGTTTGGTCCGTGGTCTGGATGAGCACGAAATTCTCAAGAATATGGTTTCAATCATGATTATGTTGTTGGATCTTAACTTTGGCCCATTTAGGGGCATGGACCAAAACTACTATCTCCCTCGAATGCACTGATAATTGGGATTAATAGGGTAAAATCTGACCACTTGAGACAATCACTTCCTTTGTCTTTGTCAATGGGATTTGTTAATACCCTATATTTATACTAATCGTGTGATTATGATTCAATGTCTATATTATCAATTATAATAATAAATAATGGTATTTTTAATAAAATAAGATATAATAATTAAAAATAAGTTTATGTGGTTTCTATAACTATATTTCCTTATATGAAATTTAATTAAAACAATATGGGGAATTGTTTTATAACATTTCATGTCATTACAATGTTCCCCTATAAGAAATTTCACCCTAAAAATTTTCATTTCCCACTGTAGAACAGATTATGGTAACTATACATCCTTACCTTATCTAGTTCTTTCATTTCTTCTTCGAACTTTTGGTTCCTCGAGAACACTTTTACAAGGTAAATTTATTTATTTCGTTCAACTATTTCTCTTTAATCTAAGATCTTCACTGACTTATCCTCATAGGAATGGACATTCTCCCATGAAAATACCTATATATTGAGTACATGTGAGGGTTATGTTATATAATTTCTCTAGATGGATACATGAAATACATAATGTACTTGAGAAATAGTCTATGGGAGTGCTAGTCAGTAGGCCACTGCTCGGATGTGATCATGGATCTCAAAGGGGTCGATGAATCTTGGAATAATATTTCCCTTTTCCCAAATCTCATTACATTATCCCAAGGATATATATGGAGGAATAACCTATCTCTAACATAAAACTCTAGGTATCCTCTATTATTATCATCATATCCACTTGGTCGAACCTGAGTAGCATTGATGTGATGCGGAATGGTCTTAACCTTTTCCACCATTTACGTGACCATATAAGGACCAAGCAGTTTTTATTCCCCATATTCATCCCAAAAAAAATGTATTCTGCACCTCTTTTCAATAAGTTTTTCATAGGGATATAGTTGGATTAACTTTTGGGAACTGTTTTTGTAAGAGAACTTAGCCAAAGAAAGTAGTTAGTCCTATAATCTTTTGAAGTCCATAAAATATGCTCGCAACGTGTCATCCAGTGTCTGAATATATTGCCCAGATTGAACATCATTTTTATGTTTATAGGTCTTACTAATATACTTCTTAGTGTTTATAAAATATTGGATAATTTTCCAAAATATGTTTGTGAATCTCAGATACCTACATGATATAATTGATACTGGTACTCCATGATGCCTTACCACTTATCTGATGTATATCATTGAATATTGATCCAGTGATAGGTATTCTAAAATTGTGATAAAGTGGTATGTCATTATAATAAGATCCACCAGAACCCATATATAATTGTTTTCCCAATATGAATATAGAGTTCTAGTTACAAAGTCTATGGGTATTTTCTCCCATTTCTATGTTGTTAGGGGTAATGGTTGCATCATCCCCTTAGACTTTTTCCTTTCAGCCTTCACTTTCTAGCATACCCGGAATGTTGATGTATATTCAATGTTCCCCTTATTCATATTTTACCAAAAATAATTCTAAAGGAGATCTGGATACATATTTGTGATTCTTGGTTGAATGGAGAATGTTCAACTATGTGAATCATCCAATAGTTCTTTCCATAACTCAAGATTTGATGGCACACATTGTCTGGACCCAAATCTAACAATTCATTCTTCATCAATTATAAACTCTGAGTGTTTCACCTATCTCATCGATTCTAAATTCTTATGAGATTCCAAATATTTTTATTGAGAATAAATTTTGGTCTCCATGATTGATGGATGGGAAATCATTTGATAAAGTATTGATGGTTTTCATTCTATAATGATTCCCATGTCCAATCATTTGAGATCTAAGAAGATTTCATCCTTCTCAATTATCATAATTGGAAATGATTCAGGTTCTTTTTTACATAGAGAATATCCCACCTTAATTTCTTTACCAAGATGGTAGTGGATTGAGCAGTTTTAATCCTTGATGATCCCTAATGATCTTTACTGGATCATTTTCATCTCATTCTTTGTGAATACATAGTTGAGACTCTCGTGATCTGTATATTTCTCATACTTCTCCCCATTGATTAGTCGTTATCCTTACTATACACCATGCCTTTATCATATGTTTCACCCATGATATTGATCATGATCCTACGCTTGTGATATGATGATGATTATTATTATTCTCACCCATGCTCTATTGGTTCATTTCCATTGTTCCTCCACTTACTGGGATTTTAGCTCACTCCATTCATTGATGTCTATCCTAATGTGATTACATGTACTATAGAGAAAGAAATTTTTTATAATTATAAATAAGAAGTATTTAAATAAATGTTAATTTGTTATAACTTAAAAGTTATTATGAGACTAATTTTCCCAAGAGACTAAATTTTTTGATCATGGATTTTTGTCTTCATTTTGATTCTTATCTAAAAAATGATTTTATAGTAATGTAATTAAATGGAATTTCACTGTAACTATCCCTAGGTACATATTTTCTTGGGCTACATACACTTGTAGTATCTATGTAGTGATTTAATTTCTTAGAAACAACTCACTCAATACCTCACTAAAATTCCCAGATATTTTTCTATACATTTATATATATCTATAGGGTTCATGTTAATTATTCTCATCATAATACAGAAAACAATAAATTATAATTTTTTACAAAAAATAAACACCCAATATTGTTAAACATATTAATACATGATTTTTAACATAAATATTTCATTAAATACATCCAAATGATTGTTGGTCCAAGTGTCTTTCGAAGACTCGGAACATATAAATTCAACATGAAACTAAAATAAAACATATTTATTTAAATATCCATAATGAGATCCCAAATCACATTTATCTCTTAAAACTAAATAGGGTACCTTATCATAATAAATAATATAAAGGGATGTACTATAAATCCCATTAAGAGAAAAAAGCATCGTAATGTAGAATAATATTTGAGTTATAAGGTGTAATTTGTTATCATAAAGACAAGTCTTGGGAAAAATCATATGTAAGAAACATATAAATAAAATGAAATCATAAGTTCATAGAAACATGAGAAAGTCTTGAAAACATAAAACATGACATAATCAAAAGTCAAGGATAATTACCAAGACAACATCACAAGGTAGAAGAGGTCCCATCATGGATTGTGTTCTCCTCCTAATCCTATAAAAAATATCTTAAGAAAAAATAGTACCAAAATCATTAGAGTATAATAAAGGCACACCCATTATAACTTGTAAATTATTATGTGTGACATAATATAAATAAATCATAATGCATAAAAATAATAATTATCTATAATGATCAGGACCACTCAATTCCATTACATTGTGAAAATCTGCTAGTTGAGTTGTTCTAGGAGGAAATAGTTACTCTTTTAAAGAGTTTTTCAAAATACAGTACATCCAATGATATCTCATCTGATGGTGAGTCACACCGGTGACTCGCGATGGTGATTGAGGACAGGTAGGTGGCGATGGTAGGTTGTGGCGGTGAGTCGCTATGGTGACTCACAATGGTGTTTCATCCACCGGTAGCTCAGAATGGTGAGTCACAATGGTGATTTTCTCAACATAGGTCTCTAGTGGTGACTCATAATAGTTACTCATCCAACAGTAACTCGTAACGGTGAATCATTAAGTGGTGACTCACAACGATGACTCATCTAGCGGTGAATCATAATAGGGAATCCTCTAATGGGGACTCCTACAATGTTGAGTCATCCAATGGTTACTCACCCAATAGTTATTCATCCAATGGTAGGTCACCTAACAGTGGGTCATCTAATGGTATGTCATCCACTGGTGATTGATTTCGACAATTTTTCAAATTTCCCGTTTTTTCCAATGATTTCCACTTTGTCCCCTATAATGTTTTTTATGATGTAAACTGATTTTAAAAGCATATTTATGTTCTTCTTGATCCATTTCAAACATATAGAATATATCATTAAATTCCTAAATGCTCAGGAGGATTTTACATAGTCAAAACATGTGGTCTAGATCATTATCCTACTTTCATGGATTTTGAAATTGTTTCCATCGTTCAAATAGGATATGGAATTTCAAAATCCATGTACCGTTCTTCTTTGTTCATTTCCCTATACCCTCACACCAGGAATCCTTAAAACCTTTCATCCTTGACTGATTGTGCATTGTGTTGTGGCCTCAAATCGTGTTCCCGTTATATATTTTTTTGGGAGCCTTGCAAACCCCATGATTTGGCTCAATGTGAAAGTGTAGATGGTCAATTATTTAAAGTATAGATCCCTTTATATCACTTGTATTTGTGTGCCATGTGGGGTGGGTGGTTGGTTGTATTCTAATGAATATAGTTGAATCAAAATATAACTATGATAAATCGATCTTGTTTATAACAATAAAAATGGGATAGTAAAAGGGATGCATGCTTATTTCTGATTCATTATTTATATAGTGAATTGTATGGGATATATGCCTACTGAAAATCATTGATGTTGGTGGTATTTGAAAACGCAGCATTGGTTTCTAGTGAATGTTTATGGATGGTCTTCTGTCGAATGGCTGTAAATATGAAAATCTATTTATCCATATATACCCAGTTAAATAAATGGATAAATCAAGATTAAACATTCTCTCTGAAAATCCATGAATTTTCAAAGTGGAACTAAAGAATGAGTGTTTGTTAGATTTGAATACAACCATCCTTTATGGTGTGGTTGTGTGATATGTGTAGTTTTTTTTTCTGTATTGTGCCTTGTGTGGTTGTGTGGTGAAGGCGTTGAGAGAATGATTATAATGTGGGGTGGCACAGGTGGTGTAATGAAATATCAAGTCGATCGATTTATTTATTATAGAATGGATGAGTGGTTTTGTGTAGTGGGACTGCAACCGGTTTGTGTTTTGTTTTATGTTTCTTAGTGTGGTATATTTATACAGCGAGGCTGCTGGGTTTTGTTGTGATGAGATGTGTTGTTTGGTTTGTCTTTGAGTTGGGTGTTTTCTTTGTTGATATGAGAGTTTGGGTGAAATGACATTGAATAATTATGATGGAAGTGGTCGGTATGGGTAATTCACTTGGAGTTTCTGAATGGATGTTAAATGGGGAAGAAGTGTGAAGTGGGTTTGTTTATTGTGGTTATGTTTCCTCTGTGTGGTTTTTGTGGTGTGGTCTATAATGGGTTTTTCTTGGTAGCTTCCTAGGTCTAGAAGGAATGAATAAATTAATTTCTAAACGAATAAAGATAATTGGTTAAATGAGTTGGATGGGGATATGAATCGAATTGTGGCTTGTTGGGTTGTTTAGAATTTAGAGGTAGTTGTAAATTCAGTTTTGTGGGCAAGTTGTTTGTTTGAAAAAACCCATAGGTTGGGATGAGGGTTTGATAACTGTAACAACCCGAGATTTTATAAGATAAATTATTTTTAATTTCATTCATATCTTCTATTGTACGACACACCATTATTATCTTGCGCTATACGCAACACCGTATTAGCTTGCAGTATACGCAACACTTTTCTTGGCTCTTGTTACACACAATTTCAAGTTCGTTTGATAGAAGTTATTCTACGCAAAGTTGAGTGGGTATATATATATATATTCAATGTATAAATAAAATATGTTTGTATTCTATAATACGCAACAACAAAGGATTTGTGCGCTACACGCAACCCTGACTTGGCTTGCATTACACGCAATCATGACCTTCCTCGATAGCGTGTGTTGTACGCAATACCGGGATTTACTAAACAATTATATATTATTATAATATTGTTATGAACTAGCAGCTATGAATAGTGTTAACTAAATTTTGAATTTTATAACATTATTATTCATCTTACACATTTTCTAGAACATGGTATATGAACAAAATAAATTTTTCGGGTAAAATAAGTATTTTTCAAAAAATGCAGTTTTGCCGCCTTTTGATGGAGCACCCACTTTAAATCTAGTTTTTGACATGTTTATAAGTTCCATTTGACAAAATAAAATTATTCTTTGGAATCAAGAAATAAAAATTTACTTTGGATAAATTTTTCATTTTATTCTGATGACTTTCATATTTTAATAAATAGTACAAACATGCTATATTTTAATTAAAAACAACTTTTTTCATCGTAATATCTTATGTGGTTAAATTATAATATTTAATGGTTTTAAATTATAAATAAAATATATTTTTACCATTTAATATAATGTATTTCATTAGCATTGATTTTACCTTGAATTCGTAGGTAAAATCAATTCAATATATTGTAATGTTTTAATGAAAAACCTGTTTTCTTTCGACAACGGGATTAATTTTAATTTAATTTCTGCAACTTTGGTGTATTGAGTTTGAAAAAATGGATTCAATATTTGGAATCATTGGATCCAAATTATGTTAATAAGATACTTTTTATTTTTGGGAATTATGAATAGTAACTACGGTAAATTTTATTTACATAGTTAAAGGTAAATCGGGTAATTAAGGGTAAATATAATATTATAAAATTACCCTAATACATGTAAAAATCTTATTGGATGACTAAAAGTCGACCCATATCACCTAAGGGTCAGATTAGATTCATTAATGGACTTTTTTCCATGAAAATAATTTAATTATTATTAAAACCAAAGAATGTGACAACATATCACTTTCTTAAATCCTATAAGTATAATAATCTTAATTTAGTGAAAAACATAATTGAAAATAAAAAATTAATAGTCTCCCGAAATCTAATACATGTATCTACATCATAGGAATTTATTTAGAATTTTTAGGGACTAAATAATTATCATTTATTATGACACAAATATGATGCAGTAATTATCTTATTAATGAAATATTGACATAATTGATGTTATAAATGACCAAATAAATGTAATCTGAGAATTTTTATGACTTACACTAATTTTATAGGTTAATATGACATGTTATTGTTTATTTAAGTCACTTTTTTCGAACTTATCATTCTTTTATGAATTTCATAAAAATCATGTACCAAATAGTGTCAAAATTGACATAAATTAGTTTTTAAAACAAATATTATATTATTAATTGTTATTTAATTCGTAAAAAACTAAGGTTCGGACAAAGAACTTAGATAAGGATAGATATATTAATAATAAACAACTTGGGGTTTGTTTGGCTTGTTATGGTAAGTTTATTAACCATATAATGTAAGAAAACCAAAAGACAAGGTAAAAGTTAAATTATTTAACTTAGAGTTAAATCTAATTGATAAGGTTAAAATAATAACCTAAACTTGTCTAAATCATATTGGATAAGAGGATTTCGACCCATTCCCCACTTTATCTTCGAAATAAGTCCCTTTTGAACCATTATAAACCGAATTTGACCTTATTATAAAATAATATTTTGAGATTTTCCTAAGGTGCCCCTCTCCTCCCTTATAAAAGGGAACCCCCTCCCTCTCCACCTCACACCAATTTGAGCATTCAATCTCGGTAAACCCCTGAAAAAATCTCTTCTCCACTTCCCTAGTATCATCCTAGAGGTCCTGGTATTCTTAAAAGACAATCCTTAGTTCATTAAGTGGAGGTTAAGTGAAGTCGCGTCAAAAAGAGGTAATATCCATTACCGATCTTTTTCAATTTGTTTCTTCTTCAACTTCTTCTTCTTTTGTTTTTTCATGGTAAAGTAATAACATCAGTATTTCTTATATACTGATATGTTATTATAAATATGAAACAACTCTAATTAACCTTCTATCCGTCCTACGGAAAAAGGAAATCGCCGCGCATGCGTACGTACCAAATACCGTCTCCACGCCATGGTGTAATCTATTTTCCACCACCACCTTTCATGGATGGGTATAATGGTGTAAATAATAACTATATATGATAATTGTAAAGTGATATTGATTTTGTAATAGTATACATACACTCCCATAAACATCCACGATCATGGGAACGATATCATCGCTCGTGCGTACGTACGGAATACCGTCTCCACGACACGATGAGATTCATTCTCAATGATGAACCATTCATGGATGATTATAAAGTATATATAAGAAGTAATAATGAAATATATGACATAATAATGATACTGGATTTATGTGTATATATATTTATGTCATCTACTTAATTCCATTCAACTCAATAAGGAAACGAAAACAGCGTTCTTGCGTACGTACAGCCTACCGTCTCCATGAACAGTGTATTTCTTTCCATTTACTGATTTATTATATATATGTATATTATGAATATATATTATATATAAATCATGTTTTATATTATTAAATTAAGTAATCATGATCTAAGTAATAAAATGAATAATTACAAGTCAAAACACGGACAACAAATGAAACGATTTTACCCAAAACACTCTTTAACATGGAATTTACAAAAGAACGGGTAACATAAAGTCATAAGTGAACCATATATGATATCATAACAATGAATATGATTCTGTAATAAGTCAATGACATTATTTAAATCATTATACATGAGGTTCGGACACTTACGAAGCAAATCGGACCTAAGGTAAGGGAAAATATCACAATCTCATTTTTATCCGGGATTGTTTATACTTTGGAATTTATTGGGGTTTATTTTATCATCCACATCCATGTTTCCACAAATATGTAATATTTATATCCTTCTACAATAGTTTATATACAATTTTACCAATCGGTGAGTTTTTATTAAAATATATGAAAGGAATCTTTTGTCGTTTTTCGTACGAGGTGATTTTTGACTTTTCCGAAAAAAGTAAGAGAAGAATGATTTTTTTAACTTATACGACTTGAATGGATTTTTAAAACATTATTTCCAAGAAGCTTCCTTTACAAGTTTTAATGTTTATTTTTAATCAATTTCTTTTAGATTAAAATTGTATGACATGTTAAGAAAGGAAAATGTTTTTGAACTTGAAAGGAAATTTTCCTCAAGAATGGAGTTGAAGCGTTTTATCAAAATTATTTTCTATCTAAGATAATAAAGGGTTCTGTTTCTATTTCTATTATTACATTGATTTGATTATGTTGTGATGGAATTATTTTTATGAATTCCTTTATCTTATATGAATTGTTTTATTATGTCACGATGTTTAAGATTCCCATTTTTATTACATGGGTTATGCAATAATGTATGATTTATGATTTTGTGGCTCACATAAGAATGGTATCATTATGAGATGGGTGGGACCTATATCTCACTCCAATTAATTGGGTAAAGATTTTATATCTCATGAGATAGACATGGTTGGAATGGTAGGTTATACCGGTTCAGTGAAACAGGACTGAAACGAGGAGTGAACTCGGTTCAGAAATGGACATTGTCCACTAAGATAGTATTGGAAATGAGTCTTGACTAACAAGAAATGATTCTATATGATTATGTGTGTATTCCACAAAGTTTCATGTATTAATTTATGATTATTGGGATTAAATTTCACTACTATCATTTATCCCATGTTATAACATTATGATCTATTTTGCAGGTTAAGATTTCCAAAATGTTATGTTCTTATGAATATGATGTGATTGATATTTATTTTGTTTACCCTTAATGAGAATTGGAGCTCACCCTTTTATGTTTTCTTTTCCACAGGATGTAAAGAAAGGTTTTAGGTAAGAAAAAAAAGGAAGATCTTTATGGGAGATGTTTAAGATCTTTCGCCACGATTAGAAGATTATATTCCGAGTTTCCAAAGACACTAAACTATTACGGTCCTTGTGTGTGTGTTATTGTAATTTACTAAGTATTCCGAAAAAGTAATTTAATGTCCATGTATGTTATGATTCGGGTCTCTAAAGTTGGTTTCTGAGGAAAGGTTTAGTCAGACTTTGGAAACTAGGATGTGAAAACGTTAGTGAGATCCCTAGAGATATTTCTAAGGTATGTCTAGGGATGTCCATAAGGATAAGAATACATATAGGATACAGTACTAGAGCTACGGTAACAATCATAGAATTTAACCTAAGATGTTTGATATTAAGGATACTCCCCCTTTATTATGTTGTTTTCCCTAGCATGATTTTTGCCTCTCACACTATTCTTTTTGGCTTTTAGACAATGGATGGAACCCGAAGGAACTGTGTTGATCAATGCAATGTACAATGAAATGATTTTCATTCTGAACAAACAAATGTTATGGGAGATGGAGTGCAAAATCTTATTGCTATACTTACACAAGATATGAATCATTCTGGACTTCCAAATGAGAAGAGAAGGGAACAACATTCTATTGAGTCCTTCATAAGGCAACGTCCACCTTCTTCCAGTGGGTCTTCTGATCCACTTGATTCTAAACAACGGATCAGTACCACTGAAAAGATATTTTTAGTTCTTCAATGTTCTGAACATGATAAATTCATCTTAGCAGTATATCGTTTGGAAGGTGAAGCTGATCAATGGTGGAATCTTATCAAAAATACGAGGCAAAGAGATGAAATTGAGTCCATGGAATTGGACGAGTTCAAGAACTTATTTTTCAATAAGTACTTCCCTCGTATTCTTCGAACAAAGATGGAGAAGGAGTTTCTTGAACTAAATCAAAAGGATGATGAATCTGTTGGTATATACGAAGAGAATTTTACAAGGCTTGCAAGGTATGCATCTGGATTTATCATGCAACCTGAAAGTAATGTTGATCGATTCTTCAGTGGCTTAAAACCAAATCTTTGAAGGGAATTAGCTATAAGAGACTTCAGTAGATATGAAGAAAGTGTGCGTTGTGCTATCAAGGTAGAAATGGAAGTTGGTGTTACTTATCCATCTCATAGTTTTGATAAGAAACGAAAGATGGAGTTCAAGGAGAAATCTCAGAATAATGGTGAAAATAAGATGAATGTATCCTTATGCTCAATGTGTGGAAAGAATCATGGTAGATATTGTCTTAAAGGGACAATTAAATGTTTCAAATGTAGAAAGGAAGGTCATCGGGCATTTCAATGCCACAATGATCGGAAGAAGATGCCTAATGATGCAATCAAAGGAAAGGATATACAGAATGAACCTACTACACTTCAATGTTTCAAGTGCAAGGAAATGGGGCATTATGCTAATAAATGCCCTAATCCAAGGATTAGTAATGATCGACATGAGAAACCACTTAAGGAAAAGGACAAAGGGAAGTCACATGCGATCACTATTTGTGATGTTGAATATGACAACGATGTGGTGGAATGATTAAGTGTTTTTGTAATGGGATTCCAAAATATTGTTGTATATAGTAACATGGAATATTGGAATATTTATATATTGTTCTATTGTGGTATTCAATAATTCTATGGTATCGGTAACCACGGAAATTGATCGAGATATTTTTGGAAATAAGATGATATGCGCATAATGAAGGGAAAACAAGAAAATGAAATGTTTGACAGTATTCATGAGCTCATGATAGATACAAGGACTAAGTGATATCATGGATTGAGTATATAGAATTTTGAGGATTTTGGTATGTGGAAAGAGTTATCTTTTAACGGCACTCATGTTTTCAATAAGGTTCAATGGGTATTCAAGAGAGTATACGATTAAGGCCTTTGAATGTTTGGAATGTGAACAACAAGACATATCTTATGATATATGGGGATCAACGATGGTATTAAATCTCTGAGAGTGGACTGCAGTATTATGGATAAGCATAAAGATTGGAATGGATTAGGGTGGACATAAGTTAGTATTGTTTTTTTGATATTATTGATAGGATGTTATAGTAATACAGTTTTAGAAAAAGGACAACCTGCAGGACGGGTGACAACCCATCGCGTCGGACAAGGCTATGGGAATCGAACCCACAACCGAAGTGCGACTGGCCTTTATTGCCTACCACTGGCCTACAATAAGTCCATATTTATTAGAAACTAGTTTTATTATATTAAGGAGTATGATATATGAAGTATAAGTCCGTTTTAGGAACTATATAAGATTAATCTCACTATAGATGGACTTATGTATTTTTTTTATATCTTTTTTAACCTTTTATTTGAGACAGATGGAAGGACCCATCATTCAATCACATGATCTGCTAACACATCACGAATGATAAATTCAACTTCATTTCTTTAAGAGATGAAGTGGAAATTGTCCAAATAATGTCAAACTGTGAGACTATACCATAATCACGAAAGTATTTCTTCTAATTCCAATTTCATCAACTATAGGTAAATGATCTTGGAAAACCAAAAATGTTGCCCTACTTCCCTTATAAGCCGATGAATCAGATGGTACCTTAGATAATCACAAATCTATGGCTTTGTGATTGTTGGTTTTTTCGTAGCCATGTTCTCTACCACTCTCCATTAGAACATGATGGTTAGATTTCTCTTCTATATCCATATTTTCACCTATGTGGAAACCCAGTGATTAGTTTATTTGGGTAACCGCTACATTTCATACTTTTGTTTTTAAAGATTAGTTTTTTGTATTCCTTTTTACGATGTGGGTTTCTATTAAAGAAACTTTCGAATAGTAAACCATTTATAACCCCGATGAATTTCGAGGACGAAATTCATTTTAAGGGGGGTAGAATGTAACAACCCGATATTTTATAAGATACATTCTTTTTAATTTCATTAATATACTCTATAGTACGACACACCACGATTATCTTGCTCTATACGCAACACCGTATTAGCTTGCAGTATACGCAACACTTTTCTTGGCTCTTATTACACACAATTTCAAGTTCGTTTGATAGAAGTTATTCTACGTAACATTGAGTGTATAAATATATATATATTAAATGTATAAATAAAATATGGTTGGATTCTATTATATGCATCAACAAAGGATTTCTACACTACATGCAACCCTGACTTAGCTTGCATTACAAGCAATCGCGACCATCCTCGATAGCGTGTGTTGTACGCAATACTGGGATTTACTAAACAATGATATATTATTATAATATTGTTATGAAGTAGCCGTTATGAATAGTGTTAACTAAATTTTTAATCTTATAACATTATTATTCATCTTACACATTTTCTAGAACATGGTATAAGATCAAAATAAATTTTTCGGGTATAATAAATATTTTTCAAAAAATGCAGTTTTGCCGCCTTTTGATGGCGCACCCACTTTAAATTTAGTTTTTGACAAGTTTATAAGTTCCATTTGACAAAATAAAATTTTTCTTTGGAATCAAGAAATAAAAATTTACTTTGGATAAATTTTTCATTTTATTCTGATGACTTTCATATTTTAATGAATAGTAAAAACACACTATATTTTAATTAAAAATAACTTTTTTAATCATAATATCTTATGTGGTTAAATTATACTATTTAATGGTTTTAAAGTATAAATAGACTATATTTTTAACATTTTATATAATTTATGTCATTAGCATTGATTTTACCTTGAATTCGTAGGTTAAATCAATTCAATCTTTTGCAATGTTTTAATGAAAAACCCGTTTTCTTTTGACAACGGGATTAATTTTAATTTAATTTCTGCAACTTTTGTGTATTGAATTTGGAAAAATGGATTCCATATTTGGAATCAGTGGATCCAAATTTTGTTAATAAGATAGTTTTTATTTTTGAAAATTATGAATAGTAACTACGGTAAATTTTATTTACCATAGTTAAAGATAAATCGGGTAATTAAGGGTAAATATAATATTATAAAATTACCAAAACACATGTAAAATTCATATTGTATGACTAAAATCCGACCCATATCACCTAAGTGTTGGATTAGATTCATTTAATGGACTTTTTTCCATGAAAATAATTTAATTATTATTAAAACCAAAGAATGTGACAACATGTCACTTTCTTAAATCTTATAAGTATAATTTTTTTAATTTAGTGAAACAATTCATGAAACATAGAACATGAATAGTATCCAGAAATATAATAAAATTATCTACATCATATGAATTTATTTTGAATTTTTAGGAATTAAATAATTATCATTTATTATGACACAAAGATGATGTAGTAATTGTCTTATTAATGAAATATTGACATAATTGATGTTATAAATGACCAAATAAATGTAATTTGAGACTATTTATGACTTAAACTAATTTTATTCGTTAATATGACATGTTATTGTTTATTTAAGTAACTTTTTTCGAACTTATCATTCTGTTATGAATTTCATAAAAATCATGTACCAAATAGTGTCAAAATTGACATAAATTAGTTTTTAAAACAAATAATATATTATTAATTGTTATTTAACTCCTAAAAATATAAGTTCCGGACAAATGACTTAGATAAGGATATATATATTAATAATTAACACCTTGGGGTTCGTTTGGCTTGTTATGGTAAGTTTATTAACCATATAGTGTAAGAAAACAAAAAGACACGATAAAAGTTAAATTATTTAACTTAGAGTTAAATCTAATTGATAAGGTTAAAATAATAACCTAAACATGTCTAAATCCTATTTTATGAGAGTATTTCGACCCATACCCACTTTATCTTCTAAATAATACCCTTTGGAACCATTATAAACCGAATTTGACCTTATTATAAAATAATATTTTGAGATTTCCTAAGGTGCCCCTCTCCTCCCTTATAAAAGGGAACCTCCTCCCTCTCCTCCTCACACCAATTTGAGCATTCAAGCTCGGACAAACCCTACCATAATCTCTTCTCCACTTCCCTTGTATCATCCTAGAGGTCCTGGTCTTCTTCAAAGACCATCCTTAGTTCTTTATGTGGAGGTTAAGTGAAGGCGCGTCAAAAAGAGGTAATATCCATTACCGATCTTTTTCAATTTCTTTCTTCTTCAACTTATTCTTCTTTAGTTTTTTCATGGTAAAGTAATAACATCAGTATTTATTATATACTTATATGTTATTATAAATATGAAACAACTCTAATTAACCTTCTATCCTTCCTATGGAAAAAGGAAATCACCGCGCGTGCGTACGTACGAAATACCGTCTCCACGCTGTGGTGTAATATATTTTCCACCACCACCTTACTTGGACGGGTATAATGGTGTAAATAATAACTATATATGATAAATTTGAAGTGATATTGATTCTTTAATAGTATACATACACTCCAATAAAATTCCACAATCATGGGAACTATATCATCGCTCGTGCGTACGTACGGAATACCATCTCCACGACGTGATGAGATTCATTTTCAATGATTAACCATTCATGGATGATTATAAAGTATATATAATAAGTAATAATTAAATATATGACATAATAATGATACTGGATTTATGTTTATATATATGTATGTCATCTACTTAATTCCATTCAACTCAATAAGGAAACGAAAACAGCGTACGTGTGTACGTACGACCTACTGTCTCCATGAACGGTGTATTTCTTTCCATTTACTGATTTATTATATATATGTATATTATTAATATATATTATATATAAATCATGTTTTATATTCTTAAATTAAGTAATCATTATCTAATTAATCAAATGGATAATTACAAGTCAAAACATGAACGACAAATGAAACGATTTTACCCAAAACACTATTTAACATGGAATTTACCAAAGAACGGGTAATATAAAGTCATAAGTGAACCATATATGATATCATAACAATGAATATGATTCTTTAATAAGTAAATGACATTATTTAAATCATTGTACAAGAGGTTCGGACACTTACGAAGCAAATCGGACCTAAGGTAAGGGAAAATATCACAATCTCATTTTTATCTGAGATTGTTTATAATTTGGAATTTACTGGGGTTTATTTTATCATCCACATCGATGTTTCCTAAAATATGTAATATTTATATCTTTCTACAATAGTTTATATCCAATTTTACCCTTCGGTGAGTTTTTGTAAAAGATATTAAGGGAATCTTTTGTCGTTTTTTGTTCGAGGTGCTTTTTGACTTTTCCGAAAAACGTACGAGAAGAATGTTTTTTTTAACTTATATGGCATGAATGGATTTTTTAAAAATTATTTCCAAGAAGATTCCTTTCCACGTTTTCATGTTTATTTTTAATCAAATTCTTTTAGTTTAAAATTGTATGACATGTTAAGAAAGGAAAATGTTTTTGAAGTTGAAAGAATATTTTCCTCAAGAATGGAGTTCAAGTGTTTTATCAAAATTATATTCCATCTAAGATAATAAAGGGTTCTGTTTCTATCGCTATTATTAAATTGATTTGATTATGTTGTGATGGAATTATTTTTTTTAATTCCTTTATATCATATGAATTTTTTTATGATGTCACGATGTTTAAGATTCCAATTTTTATTACATGGGTTTTGCAATGATGTATGATTTATGATTTTGTGGCACACATAATAATGGTATCATTATGAGATGGGTGGGACCTATATCTCCCTCCAATACATTGGGTAATGATTTTATATCTCATGAGATAGACATGGCTGGAACGGTAGGTTATACCAGTTCAGTGAAACAGGACTGAAACGATGAGTGAACTCAGTTCAGAAATGGACTTTGTCCACTAAGATAGTCTTGGAAATGAGTCTTGACTAACAATAAATGATTCTATATGATTATGTGTGTATGCCAAAAAGTTTCATGTTATAATTTATGATTATTGGGATTACATTTCACTACTATGATTTATCCCATGTTATAATATTATGATCTGTTTGGCAGGTTAAGATTTCCAAAATGTTATGTTCTTATGAATATGATGTGATTGATATTTATTTTGTTTACCCTTACTGAGCATTTGAGCTCACCCTTTTATGTTTTCATTTCCCCAGGATATAAAGAAAGGTTTTAGGTAAGAAAAAAAGGAAGATCTTTATGGGAGATGTTGAAGATCTTTCGCCACGATTAAGAGATTATATTACGAGTTTCCAAAGACACTAATCTATTACAGTCCTTGTGTGTGTGTTTTTGTAATGTACTAAGTATTACGCAAAAGTAATTTAATGTCCATGTACGTTAAGCTTCGGGTCTCTACAATAACTATATATATAGTTTTAATTCCTTATGATTTCTATACACACCCACCCTAGTTGAGAACTAGGTACCGAACATCCCCATTTTCATGGGGGATGGAGTCTATTCCCAACTTATTGGTGAGCGGATGGAGGGCTGCTTATTGTCTCTTCCTTGCCCCCTCTTAAAGGAATTGGTACCCCAAGACTCATTGTATGGGTTGTGGTGCATTTGTGAGGACTAGTTGTCTGCAGGAAAGGGGTTCTTTCCTAGGTGTCTATAGGATAAGATGTGTTGTTATTTCCCATATTTCTTCAGGATGTGGAATGGTTGTGTCCTTGGTGTTTGCAGGAGGGGTGTGGTATGGTTTTTTTCTGAGTGTTTGAGGGTTTAAAGTGGTGAGATTCTTTTTCCCATGTTGCAGGACTGGATCTGAGGCCTATGTGTGTGAGAGTGGGTTAGAATATTGGGCTTGTTGAAGATTGTGGAATTCCTAGGACCATTTCCATTACGGTAGGAGAAGTTATGTAGTTGTAAGTGGTGCGGGATAACGAAAAATTGATGTTATTATTATATTACTTTACTAAACATGTGTTATTTGGTGAATGTGCATTGGTGAGTTTTGGGATGGATAGTTTTTCTTATTAGGTGATGTTCATTTCTACTGTTCTCTCATATGGGCATTAATATGCTTCTCCAACTTATGGATGAGTGATCTTGGTTTTTTCTACTAAGTATACTGGTATTCTCACCCATCATATATAAAACTATGTTTAGGCTTCCAGGAGGACTACATAGACCGTGCCAGATCTAACAATCTTAGACATTGGACAGTTTCTGTGTCACTTATTATCTTTTACATTTGGTACTTACCTTAGAGAATTTTTGCGTTTATATCTTTTTTTATTTAAAAATTCATGGGGGTTTGATTTTAGTTATGATTTATATATATAAGACTATTATTATTTTTTGGGATAAACCATATTATCTCCCAAACTAGTTTTCACATAAAAAGAAAAATTACTCCCATATTGTGAGAATATATATGTATAACCTTGGTGCTACTCTCCATCCTAAGGCCTATAGAATGTGTGACTGATGGGTATTTATATCTCTTCCTTAATTTTCAGCTCTGGTGGGGCATAATTGAAGGGGGGGGGGTCGTGAAAAATGGTATTAGAGGTTGATGGTTGAGAGATAGGTTCGAGTTTTTATTTTGGCATAGTGAGTACTGCATGGGTTGGTATGGAAACAATGTCAGGTGATATTGGTGGGTGAAATAGGATAGGGACGACAGGTGTGGACACATGATTTTAGGGCCCATGTGATCTGATTCAAGGACTCTGAGCCTGCTGAATGACCAAGTGAGGCTACACGAATTTCAGGGTAGAGTCCCAAGGGATGATACATGCATCATAATGAATAGTAATTTAATTTGAATTGGGTGTCTTGGGTAAATTTGAAATAAATAACAATAAAATGAGTTATAATGAATCTTATATAAAATTACATACAACTCGGTCTTAGGAAATCTATGTTTACCCTTCAATTATGGAACCTGGTCATCGTCCACCTGTGGCTTAGGAATTTGAGGCCCAAAAGACATATGCAGTTGGCCTGTAGAGGGTTGATGCAATAAAGGAGTATGAATACTAGTAGAGAACATTGCTTGATTTACAACGATAGGGATTGTGAATGTATGAGGGAAGAGTCTTGGAATTGGAGATGGAGAGCTGGCTCAAGGAGCTTGAGATCACATTAATTTGATTTGGTTTCATATAGAGTATTGGTTTCCTATTGTAGTGAGTGAGATACGAGATGATTCACATTAGTGGTGGATGTTGTATCTGGAAGAAAGGAAATAGGTTTTTTTTGTGGACTAACTATGAGAGGGAGTTCCGAGTATAATTCCTTTCATCTACCATAAAGGCTGAGAAGAGGCAGGTGTTAATCTCCCTCAAAAAAAAAATAAAGTATGTTTGAATGATATTTGGAAATTATTTTTAAGATATCCTTATCTTTTCATTGGATCTCATTCCATATGTGGAGTCTCATGCGTGAAACCTTGAGGAGGAACTTCTCCATTCTCTTTAGTACGTGGTTACTCCCTTCACCATGCCAATGTACTTGGTGGTAGAGAAGAAGGTGGAGGTAGTTGAGATGATTCACTCTTGAGGAGGCCTAGTGCGAGAGGGGATCCAATACAGTTATTATAAGGGAAATGATATATGAAGTAGGTCTTAGTTTCTAGGTCCTTTCAGGTTTCTACCATGATGGAATGTTACTTAGTTGTTCTTGTTTCTGTCTTCAAGTCCTCGTGATTTTACCATGAACTTGCGACTGAGGTGTTTCTCCTATAGTGACCATTAATAGCCATTCTAGATTATTATGGTGGAGGTGGGAAAGCCCAGAGCTCACCTAAACAGAATTTGTCATTATGGAAGTTCCTGTTGTTGGGAAAACATGATCACACTCCACTTAGGGGTGACAGAGAAAGAAGAGGTCAACCTCAAGGTGTTCCCTAGGGACCCCACTCAAACCCTGGTCTAAGATGAGGTCATCAGTAGAAGAGAATAAGAGATGGGTGTGGTCAGATACACACTGGAGTGGTAGTATTTAAATTAGTACCATATATAATTCTAGGTACAATCAGTTTGTTTATTATCATCGCTTTTGTTTTTTATTCGAATTCATTGCACTCCTTTGTTTCACCCCCTATATCCCATTCTCTAGGAATAGAAATTGAGAGGCTTCCCATTCCCCTAGTGTTTAATATGCTAGTTGGATATCAAACCATCTTATTTGATGTATTCCAGGGATATAGAATGATGATGGGGCCAGATCAGTCTAATGGGAATATTTTACTACTATTGATGTGGCGATACTATATCATCTTTGTAATCGACTAGTTGTATTCTGATCATGTTGTTATCAAATAATTCTATAGGAGATACATGATTTTATAAATTGATGGTCAATGTGTGGCCATCATTTATGAGTGGAACTGTTAGGAGGGATGTCAGAGTGTATATCCCCTTATTTCTTTATTGGTTGAGTTTTCAGTGGAATTATTGGATGATGAAATGTATGAGGTTCCCAACAATTTTGGAGAGTTCTTAGATGTATTCCCTAATGAGGTTGTGATTCTTCCCCATTGATGAAGTGTTGATTTTAGGAAATACGTACAACCAGATACTTGTACGATTACAGTGGATCCTTATCAAATGACACCTTTTGAGTTGCGGGTGCTCAAGATTCAAATTGATGACCGAATGAAGAAGGGCTTTATTAGCCCCACTGAAATGCACTAGGGTTCTCCAATATTTTTTTGAAGAAGGGATATGGTGGTTTGAGGTTGTTCATAGACTATATGAGGTTGAATCATGAAACGGTCAAGAACTGTTACCAAATCCCAAGGATAGATGATCATTTAAACCAACTAAGGAGAGAAAGTTGGTTCCCATTGATCGATCTGCGGTATGGATATCACTACTAGAGGGTGAAGGAGGGTGATACCCTAACATCTACTTTCAAGTGTATGTATAGTAACTTTTAGTTCATGGCTATGTCGTTTAGTGTTGCGAACTCACTTTCCATGTTCATGGGGCTCATGAACTCCATTTTTTGTGTGTTCTTGGACAGATTCATTATTATATTCAATAATGAAATTTTGATCTACTCGATGTCGTAGGAGGATCATATTGAGCATCTCAAGATTATCTTTTAGACCCTTCAACACCACTAGCTATATGGAAAATTTCCCATGTGTATGTTTAGTACATTATATATGTAGTTTTTAGGGAATGTGGTGTCCCAAAACTGAGGATTTTTTCTTGGTATGGATTTGCTCAGCTTGTTGGAGAACGTGCCTCACGCCCTCTGCATTTCAAATTCCTTGATTCGTTCTTCCCACTTTTGGATGGAATGTGCCGATGTCGACTCTGTTGGCGGTCTTCGATCCTGGATCATCCCTCAGGGCTATCGATCTCAGTTCCTCCTTCAACGACGCTCTATGTGCTTCACTTTGAGGTTCCTCCCAGCCCTGCTTTCCGGTGTTGTCTCCTCCCGCTTTTGCGGTTTCAAAATATGGTATGAATCTCTCAATTGAGGTTACGGTGGTGGATTTTGCAGAAGCTAAATCGTTTCTCAAATGGACTTTGGTGGTGTGTTTTTCTAGAGGGAAACCGATGGTCTTGGTCGTCCAATTTTTTGTCCGATCGTGGGGTCTGCTCCTTCCAGTGAAGATATCGGCACTCCACTGTAATGCCTTCTGCATTTTCTTTAGATCGGAGGATAATATTGTACATGCTTGGTGTAGGGATCCCAGATCCCTTGGCAAGTGGTGGTTCAATATTTTTCAATGGTCGATGGATGTCCACAAGGGGATGGAAATCACTATGGCTGTGGTTTGGGTAAACCTTCTGGCCTTTCCACTTCCCTTTCAAAATGTTGGTTTCTTTAAGGTCATCCACAATTATATGGTGGGATTCTTATTTTTTGATGATTGGAACTGGGGCAGTCAGATGCCTCTATAGCACGTATCTGTGTGGAAGTGAACATTTTATTCCCTCCTTCAGATCGCATCTCCCTCAGAGTCAAGGATTCCTTTTCTTGGTCGCATCCCATCCTCTATTTGGTGTATCCAAGGTACTTCTATTCATTTTGTATTTAGGGCCACTCCTCTTAGGTGTGCAAGAAACATTTTCAAGGTATCCAGCATCACCCCCTCATGATTTCCCAGTATGTGGGCAGCCATCAACATCCCTTCATTTTTTAGGCGACAAGGCCTCTCCCTCAGGTGATGGGGTGGGCTCAACTCTGGAGGCACCCCCTTGGTGCCCTTGGGGTCTTCTTCTCTAAGCTTCTCAAGCCATGAGGGTGCTTTAGTCCCCCTAATTTCTCCCTATCTTGTCAACCATGGTTCTCCCATTTCCCCTATGATTATGAAGCTCCATATTCCCTTCATGGATGGCTCTCTTCCATCCTTTATCTTACCACATATGCCTCCTCCTTTTCTCTCCTCTCCTCTGTTTCCCCCTTTTCTGTTCCCCAAACCCCTTCTATTACCTTTTCCATCTCCCGAGGTATCCTTCCCTCCCATGACTCCCCTTGTTTCTCCTGGCTCTCCTCCCTTTCCTAAACCCCCCTACACCTGTTTCATCTTCCCCTATTCCCAAGCCCCCCTCCCATGAGGACTCTTTTATTTACTCTCTTACTGCGTCTTTATATTGTGGCCATTACTCGAGGTCCCCCTGACCTTTGATGGTGGAATTTTCCTCTCCACCGCCTTCTCTCATCAGTTCAGGTCATTGTATGATAGATCTATCTCGTAAATTGAAGGAGACATCTCCCTCTTACTCACCGATGGACAAGAGTCCTAGGGCCAGTGCTGGTAATTTTTCTGTTCAATGATTCATTTAATTTTACAGAATTCTCGTGGCCTCAAGTCATGGGATAAGTCATAATTCCGTTCCTCGGATGCTCTTAAGTAGAAGGTTAGTCTCATTGCTGTTATTGAACATAAGAAAAATACTCCAAGAATTGCAGAGTTCTCCAGAAGGCTAATGACGCATGAGTACATGCATGTAGATCCTCTCAATAAACATATATGGATCTTCTAGAACCTTAGCATCATGGTGGACCTCATTCAATTGGGTGACCACTATATTACCACCAACATCTCTCATGATAATGGAACCTTTTCCCCAACCTTTGTGTATGGGAGATTTCACAACAAACAACACGAGATCTTATCACATGAATTATCCTTTTCCGACCTCAAGAATTTTCCATGGTTTCATAGAGGGGATTTCAATGTGATTGAAGTACTCGAGGAAACGCAGGGAAGGGGTCTATTCCCCCGAAATACAAGTTTGGAATTTTCATGTTTCATGGTGGCCAATGGTCTCGTGGATCATTGATTCACAAGAACCCAGTTTACATGGTGAAACAATCAACATAGATCCTTCCATTCATGGTGCCAACTCGACCGGGGCATTGCCAACATACTTTCTATCACACTGTTTCCTATAATTGAAGTCAGGAACATGAAGTGTGGTGTCTCATACCATTCCACACTCTTAATCACTCATTTCATGAGGCAATCCACTCCCGACTCTTTTAGAAATTATCAACATGGGGTGAAACTCTCTAGTTTCTAAGAATTTTTTAATGAAGTGTGGCATGAACCCACCTGAGGTAGGACATGGATCACTATCCATAACAAGCTCGGAAGACTAAAAAGAATTTTTCAGGACTGATCAAATGACTTTCCCCCGAGTGATTGGGAGATGAGAATTGTTGGGCCTGATATTGATCGGATGATGGCTGGTCTCGACCATAACTGGGATGAGAGAGTTTTGGAAGAGTTATCAATAAAAAAGGACATTTTTTCAGATATGATTCTATGGTAGGAGCATATTGTGTTGGAGATAATGAAGATCTGGTAGATTTTTAAAAGTGACAATAATACATCAGTCTTCCATGCATGAATCAATGAAAGAAAATACATGGTTTAAAACAAAATTCAATTGAAGGATGGGTATTCCTTGAATGAAATAGATGAAGTGGGTCACCTCACCTATTCTTACTTCAAGGATCTACTGGTAGGCTCGAACCATCGCATGTGTGATGGATACCTGGACGGAGAGGGTGTCTATATGGATGCCATTGCCAACCAAGTTACTGCTCCTGAAAATGATCTAATGGAAGCTATTCCGTAGGAATTTGAAATCCAAAAATCTTTTTTACACTATAAAGACGATGGTTCCCCTAGCCCATATGCCTTCCTGAGCAATTTTTACCGAGATGCCTTGGAATTTGTCAAAAATGATATTATTGAGGCCATTCGGGACTATTACCGGGGTGACAACCTTCCAAGAGTTGCTTGTGCCACAGCCTTGGTTCTTGTTCCTAATGTAAAGAACCCCTTTTACATCATTCATTATCACCCAGTAAACATGTGAAAATTCCCCTAAAAATTCCATGCATCCATCCTCAACGCTAGACTTGCGAAGTTTCTTCCACAATGGATTTCCATTGAGCATCATTGTTTTGTGAAGGTTCATTCAATTCAGGGGTGATCGGCCTAGCACAAGAAATGTTCTGTGATATTAACATTAAATCTCGTGGCTCAAACATGGAAGTTAAACTAGACATGATGATAGATTATGACCGTGTTGAATGTGGATTCATCAAAAGGGTACTCTTAGGCATGGGTGTCTCCCCCTGGTTGTCCGATCTACTTTTTCATAGAATTAGTTATTCCTGGATGGTTGTTAACCTTATGGGGAAATATCATGGTTTCTTCAAGGCATCTCAGGGTTTAAGATAGGGAGAACCCATCTCCACGATCCTTTTTCTCCTATACCAAGAGATCCCCAGTTGCCTCATTCATCAATGTATGGTCACCCGTTGGATCTTCCCTTACAGATGAAAATGGAATGTCCTACCCATCTCCCATCTTATGTTAACCAATAACACCTTTATCTTCCTGAATTCTTATAAGTGATCCATCTGTTGCCTCATCATGATTTTGGAGGATTATTGCTGTTGGAGTGGGTAATTCATTAACATGCGTAAAAGTAAATTATTCATATCAAGCAAGTGCGCCCCCAACCAGGCTATACAGATTTGTCACCTTCTTGATATTCAAAGTGGTAGCCTACCTATTAATTATTTGGGAGCTCCTATTACTTCTGGATGTCTTTAAATACTTGATTTCGATCATATTGTCAAATGAATCAATTATGGAGTCCTCAATTGAAAAAACAAGTATATTTCATTTGGGGGATGAATTGCTCTGGTCAATAGTGTACTTCTGACCACACCTGTCCACGTGCTTTCTTCTGTGAAGATTCCATAGGGGTGATCTCTAAGATTGACAAGATCCTCACCCACTTCATTTGGGATGCCTGGGCTAAGGAAAACATTCCTGGGTTTCCTCGGGGAACATGGAGAGGCCCATTCAAGATGGTGGGATCGAGGTTCGTAGTCTTGCTGATACTCTTCCTTACATGTAAGATAAAATTACCAGGGAACTCCATGAACATAGGACCCTATGGGGAAAGATTATGTGATGCTCATTGATGGATATCTCGCTGATGGTTAAAGAGCACATTTCTCCCTTCATGTCCATGATTATCCCTCTGTTCACTGTTTTCAAGACTCATGTTCGGTGGATCATTGGGGAGGGACAAGTGTTATTCTGTCATTAAAACGGGGCAGGATGCATTCGTGGATTTCCGGGGTGCCAGGCCTATAACATCTCATATGCAGAGGCTAGATGGTTTTCGACCATTGTTAATGCTCTTCTCAACAGGGAACCGGAAGCCTCCTTTCACCTTATCACTGCTAATGAGGAACCCGATATGTGTTATTTTCTACCTCATCCTCAAGCACCTTTTCTTCTAGAGACTTTTGGCATATCTTGGCTCCTCATACCGTTGATAAAAAATGGAATGGAACCATCAAGACCAAGAGTATCCCCATCAATTTTAACTTTCTCACTTGGAGGCTTCAACATGGTAATGTGGCCACATATGAAAACTTCTGGAAATGTGGAATATCTAGGGCCTCCTGCTACATGTGTTGTTCTATTCATAAGGAGGTGAATAGTGATCACCTCTTATCCGATGGTGAATGGTCCCGAGAGGTCTAGATCTCAATTTGGAAGTTTTACTACTATCCATTCACATTTTCTATCAGTTTTCCCCTTCTTTGAGCATTAGTTCAGTGGCTTGAGAAATATAGGGGTTGAACATATGGCTAGTGCGATCATTTTTCATGTGGGTTTTCATAGACTTTGGCAGGTGTGGAATAGAGCGCGTTTTGAGGGAATTGTTTTTACTGGGAGAGCCATTATTTCTCATACCCAAATTTTGGTACCTGATCTAACCAAACGTATTGATAACTGGAGGGATTCTCCCTCCCAATTGCTCTTGAAAATGGCGACCCAGGTGAATCATGTTCCCCATATTGCTAGCGGCCAATGGATCTTATGGCAACCATCCCACTCAAGCCTGAAACTTAATACTAACGGTTCTTATACTGTAGGGGTAATATCAGGGGGGGTTATCTGCGACCCTAGCGACAGCTTCGCGTTTACATTCTCGGTGTATCATAGAAGTGGCCCATCCCTGCAATCGGAGGCCCTTTCCATTCTGGTAGGCCTTGCTCTCTCTAATCAAGGTGGAATTGATATAGTTGAAGCATAATCTGACTCTCAGATTCTATACAAAGAGCTTATGGGAACCATCCAGGTTCCCTGGTCGATTACATATCGCATTAGGAAGAGTTGTGATCTTCTCTCCAACAGAACCCCGTTGAGTCCACATGTCATGGGGGCAAAAATGTAGCTGATCATAGGGAGAGGTTTACAGTGCATGGGTCTGGTACGCCCTATTTATATAACATTAACCATTTGAATTCCAAGTGGGTTAATCTTATTAGAGGGGATTCCCTCGGTCTCTAATACTTTGAACCCCCATAAGTCACTCGCTCTTGATTAACTCTTTGCATCTTACCTTATTTTTAAATAAAAATCAATGATGATGGTGTCTGAAAAGGTTGTTGTAGTGGACCCATAAATGGTCTACGTATTTGAATCTTGGGAATCACCCTAGAATTTTGTTGAGGATTTTAGTTTTCTTGATCTGGATTATTACTAACCGAGATTCGTACATGATTTCTCTTGAGTTTTAACCCCATTGACAGACCTGACTAGGAAGGAATAATATTTTCAGGGAGTGAATATTGTCCCGAAGCTTTCAAATGTCATATGGGGATATTGGTCAATGATCTAGTGCTCTAGTTTCTAGAGTAGGGGGTGATGTTCGAGGTTTATTTATGCATCCCACTAGGGATTGGGTTGCTTTCTCATTAAAAATTGGTGAGTGATTTCTTAAGGGTCTAGGCAGTTACATCCCAATGATTTTACCTATTCCACCCATGAACTAGAGACAATTGTGGTCATGTTTACGCTAATGTTTTGGTAGCATTACATCATTAAAGAGTGATTTGGGGGCTTCAAAGATCATAAATGAATGTGATATATCTTTTCTCCATGAGATCGAAGCATGAGACAATAGAGGTGGATGGAGTTTCTCAAGAACTATGACCTTGAGATCTCTTACACCTCAAGAAAGTGAAATTTAATGGCTGATTCCTTTAGAAGGAAGTCCCCTAAGGAGGGTTTTTTGTAATTTTTGGACTCTTGGAAGGAAATGGAGGAGTTGGATGCCTTGCACCTAGATACAAGAATTGATGGTAGCAGAGTATGTTTATTTTAGATTACTATGTAGTCTATTCTGATGAGGTAGGTGGAAGAGTCTCATTGGGGTAGTCATAGGTTGAGGTGATATGTGATTGCGTTGACCACAAT
The DNA here is from genome assembly GCA_963277665.1 of Viscum album. NCBI lineage: Eukaryota > Viridiplantae > Streptophyta > Magnoliopsida > Santalales > Viscaceae > Viscum > Viscum album. The sequence goes on along the minus strand of OY728155.1, from coordinate 1,101,800,348 downwards.
GATGCTCCGGAGTGACGGTCATAGGATAGTCAAAATTAGATGTTTTTCCATGAAAGGTTGCTTGTTCTAGTAGAAATGTGTGAGGGAGTTCTCTATGAGTTTCATAGATCACTGTTAGAAGTACAAGTCGAAGTTTCCAAGATGCAACACGGCTTGAGAGAGAAGTTTTGTTGGACCATGATGAAACATGTAGTATCAGTGTCTGTGGTGAAATTCTTATTGTGATAGCAGGTGAAGGCTGAGAATTGAGTTCCTAGCGGATTTTTGTAGCCCCTATGAGTACCTAAGTGGGAATAGGTTGACATATATATGTATTTATTCATATTATTAAACATGGATGAGAGAGTATGTGGTGAGATCATGGTAATAGTGGATCAGTTGATGAAATTTTCTCACTTCTTATCGATTAAGGAGTTGGTCAGAGTGGATGCCTTGGCCAGTGGGTATGTGGATGAGGTGGTGCAAATGCATGGAAATCTAAAATCCATTATTTTGGATCAGAATACATATTTTAACTCATTAGTCTTGAGTGTATTTTAACATGATTTTAGAACTATGTTATGCATCACCACTACTTTCCACCCTCAGATAGATGGGAAGATAGAGCGGACCAACCATACATTGGAGGACATGTTGCAGGCTTGCATCTTGGACATTGGTGGATCTTGGTTACGAAACCTTCACTTGGTATATTATTCTTATAATAATATCTATCTCTCTTCTATTGGCATTGATCCATTTAAAGCCTCGTATAGGAGACAATGTTATTCACCTTTTTGCTGGGTAGAGGTTGGGGAGATAAATATTCTTGGCCCCAAGGTTCTGTAGCGCATGACAGAGAAGCTTCAGCTTGTTCATGAGAGGATGATAGTGGAACGTGACCAGAGAAAATCTTATTCTGATCATAGGAGTAGGCCCTTGGAGTTCGAGGATGGGGACGACATGTTCTTAAAGGCTTCCCCTCAATGTGGGCAGTAGAGGTTTGGTAGAGGCAGTATGCTTTCTCCTAGGATCATCAGACCCTTTGAGGTGTTTGGGTGATTTGGTGAGGTTGAATGACAATTGGAAATACCACCATAGTTAGAAAAGGTCAACGATGTCTTTGTATCTCTCAGCTTCATCAGTTTCTTCATGATGACCCCCATGTCGTTGACTTCGGAGAGTTGGATTTCGATGACAACAAGATGTTCATGGAGTGTCCCATAATGATCTTGTATCATCGGGATAAAGAAATGTGTGGGAGGACCATTCCTTGGGTTCATGTGCTATGGAGGCATGGTGGCATGATGGAGAGTACTTGGGAGATAGAAGTGCAGATGAGTTCTAGTACCAAGAGTTTTTTCGAATTCTTCCATGTTCATTTTTATTTGAAATATAATGTTTGAACCTTTTTTATTATGAGATGAGTTGTTTCCTTATTATGTGACTTGTGATAAATTCCTCACAAGTTAAGAGAGGAGGACCAGATTCCTAATTGATATGCACCAACTGTAATGTGATTAAACCCATGTGAGTGAGTCAGTACCACCATGAGTGGATAAAATGTTGATATGAAGGATGGAATTTCCTAATTCATGTGCTTCGACAGTGTGGATTTCGGTGCTTCTGTTGTGTGTCCTGTGGTTTTTTATGATATTATATTTCATAGAAGGTGTTGTTTAACTATAGATTTTGAACAACAAAGGGTAGTTTATCGTTGGACATTGTGGTGTTCAAATCGTTCTAGTGTATCAAGAATAACAATATCCTTGAGATGTATCTTATGGAGTGGTTGGTCATAACCCTATTTCTTCTAGGTTTGGTTTTTAATTCCTAAGGGTGAGACTATTTTTTTGATGTATATGATTTAATTCTTAAACCTCTCAGTTCCATTACTTTGGGAAAATCTTGTGCTATAGGTGTAATGGGAGGCAATGTTGACTAATTTCAAGAGATTTTAAAAATCTTGTTTTTCCAATGGTAGCTCATATAATGGTGAGTTGCTCTGGTGACCCATGATGGTGAGTCTAGACTGGTAGGTGGTGTAGGTGGGTCACAACAGTGATATGAAATAGTGACTAACAACAATGACTCATCCACCGGTAGCTCATGATGGTGACTCATGATGGTGAGCCACTGATTTTAGGTTTCCAGCGGAGACTTGCCACAATGACTTATCTAGTTTTGAATCACGATGGAAACTCATCTTGTGGTGACTCACAAAGGTGACTTGTCCAGCGGTGACTCACAATGGTGGGTTTCTAGTGGTGAAAAACAATGGAGACTTGTCCAAAGGTGACTCATCCAACAATGATATGTCCAATAGTGAATCATTCAAGGGTGAGTCATCCAATGGTATGTCACCTAACTGTGAGTCTACCAACGGTAGGTTATCCACCAGTGAATCATTTCCACAGTTTATCAAAGTTCTAGTTTTTCTAGTTTCACCCGTTTAACATTTTATTTGATGTTTAATGAATTTAAAACCATATTTATGTTAATTTGAAGTTGTTTAAAAGGATATACAATATTACATTAAATTAAAAAACTATTGAGATGATTTTAAATGGTCAAAATGTATGGTCTTGAATGTGACACAAATTTAATAAATTTGAAAACCATTTCCTCCATTGATATAGGATATGAGATTTCTAACTCCAAGACCTTTTATTCCTTGTACATTTCCATCTACCCCTTCTACCGAGCATCCCCAAATCCATTATTCCCTAAGTAATCGTGCATTATTCTGTGGACTTCAGATCAGATTCCCCATGATGTTTATTTCTCGAGCATTGATCACCCCCAGTTTTGGCACAAAAAGAAAGTGTTGATTGATTGTTCTTGGAAGAACGTATCCCTTCATATCTCTTTTATTTGTGTATCATGCAGGGTGGGTGTATGGTTGTATTCTGGTTAATATGTTTGAATCCAGATTTAACAAAGATAAATTAATCATAGTACAAATGATAAATTGGGGCTGGGAAAATTTACTCATCCTTATGTCTTATTTTTTATTAATATTATGAATTGTATGGGATATATGCCTACTGAAAATAATGGTTGTTGGTGGTATTTTTATGAACACCTCTGGTGTCTAGTGAATTCTTGTAGATAGTATTCTGTTGAATGGATATAAATATAAAAATATATTTAACCATGTATTCCTTTTTTAAATAAATATATTCCTCTGGATTGAAATTTCTCTATGATAGCCTGTGAATTACCAAAGTGGAATTCAGAAACAAGTGTTTGATAAATCTATATACACTAGGATTTTTTTGTTGTGGCTTAGTCATGTTTGTGGTTTTGTTCTATCATGTTCCTTGTGTTGTTCTATAGTGTTGGGGTTCTAAAGATTACTATAATGTGGTGTGGTATGGGTGGTGTAATGGAATATCAGGTTAGGATATGGATTGATTTTTGGAATGGATGAGTTGGGTTGTCCAATGGGGAAGCAACTGGGTTTTGTTTTGTTTCTGTTGTTGGGTGTGTAATGTTTATGTAGTATGGATTCTGGGTTTGGTTGTGATGAGATGTGTTTCTGGGTTTTCCTATTAGTTTGAGGTAGCTTTGTTCGGATGATGGTTTGGGTAGAATGAATTTGAACAATGATGATGTCAGTGGTCAATATGGATAATTCATCCAGATTTTCATAATGGGTGTAAAAATGGAAGGAAGCCTAAATTGGGTTTATTTACCAAGGATATTTCTCCTTTGTGTGGTTTATGTTATGTTTATTATAATGTTCTATTCTTGATAGTTACCCAAGTAGGGGCAGAATGAATAAATTTAATTCTTAATTAAGAAATATAATTGGATAAATGAGTTGGCTGGGGTTATGAATCAAATTGCAGCTTGTTGTGTATTTACACATTTAAAGCTACCTACAAATTTAGCTTTGTGGGATAGTTGTTTTTATTGAAAATCCCATAGGATGGAATGAGTGTTTTAAACACACACACACACACACACACATATTTTTACTTCCTTGTGATTTCTATATGTCCCCACTCTAGTAGAGAATTATGTGCAGAACACCCCCACTATCATGGGGGAGGGTTCCTTTTCCCAAAATCGTGGTGGGAAGATGGATGACTCGTTATTGGAACTTCCCTTCTATCTATTATTGGAATTGGTATCCCAAGACTCTTCGGGCTGGTAGTGTCCAGTTGTGAGGCTCATGTGTCTATACGTGAGTTGTTCTTTCCTAGGTGACTATGGGATGAAAATGGTGTGTTTTTCTAGGTGTCTTTAGGATATGATGTGGTTGTGGACTATGTGTCTACAGACAGGATGTGGACTTCTTGTAGCCAAGCTGTATGTGTGCAATATGTGGTGAAATTCTTTTTCCATGGTTGTGGGACTAGCTCTGAGTCCCTGGTGTATGTGGGAGGGTTGTGAAATGGGTCTTGTGGAAGACTGTGGAAGCATCAAAACGTTTTTCACTAGGGTATGATAAGTTATCCAGTGAGAAGTAGTGCAGGGTACCCAAACATCAATGTTATTATTTTATCACTTTTCAAGACTTTCAATTTTTGGTGATAAATCTTTGGTGAGATTGAGATGGCTAGTAATTATTGTAATTTTTTGTTGGTTTCTTCTATTTTCTCACTGGTTCATTAGTAATATTCTACCACATTTGCACGAGGGAGATTTTTTTTCCTATAGGGTAAACTCATATTCTCACCCGACTTATATAATTTTTTTTTAAATTTCATGAATGACTAGGTAGACTGTATTGGACCTTACTAGGTCAGAATTTGGCTAGTTTCAATCTGGATTCTTTGATTTTTCATTTCATACTTACCTTGGAGGATTTTTTTGTATGATTTTTCATTTAAACTTTCATGTAGGTTATATATTAGTTTCATTGTATATATATATATATATATCGTGGAGTTTTATTGGGTGGAACATCTTATCCCCTTGTCGTTTTTTCAAATAAAAAGGAAAATCCCTCCCATCTTGTGAGAATATATATACCCTTGGTTATAGTCGCCACCCTAGGGCCTACTGGGGGCATAAATCGAGGGTCATTATCTATCTTCCTTAATTTCTAGATCATGAGGGGAATCTTTAGGGGGGGTCATGAATTTACTCATGGAAATTAATGGGTTCACAATCTTGACTCGTATCATAGTTAAATAACATTTCATAAATAATTTATTTATGAAATGAGCATATCACATATATTATACTATAAAAAATGGATAATAATCTTGGTATATATGTTATAGAAATTTATAAATAATAATGTTTTAAAAAACATTAAATATTGGGGGAAATTGATATAGATATATAATGTTCATAACTTAATGAAAAAGGGTTGTTCAAGTAGATCCCTTAATATTGATTCAAGAATACCACTTCAATTGAACTTAACATCCTTGATAATAAAATTAGATTTATTAATTATTTAATTCAGAACGTTTTTATCAACATTTTGTTTTAAATATTATTAAAATGTTTATATATAATAAGTTCTATGAGATATAACATTTAATTTCACTATTTTAGGGGATTTCATTTTAAGGATCCATGGCTGGATCACCAGCGTATTGTTATTGAAGTTCATTCAAATGGGACTAAAATTGTAGAAGAGAAATGAAATTGTATTCAAAACCATATATAAATTAAAATGTTTAAATTTATCTATACATGTTAATACATATGGATGAATTATTCATTAAAATCGTAATATTTAATTTTTAGTTTATATGGGTGGGTTTTTTATGTTCATGACATAATTGAATATTATTTAATATAGTGGACAAATAATTTGTCCAAAACATGAAAAACTATAATATAAAAATTTAGGTCAATTTATACAATTATAATTTAATTTGAACCATCCATGATGGTAGAAATTTGCAATGAAAACTCATCATCCACAGAGGTGTCAAACCGAGATAATACAGATAACGTATTAATTTTTAAAATAATAGGGGAAAAGAAGAAATTTGATGACAAATGATCCATTAACACAATAAAATTATTTAATATATATGACATTGGATTTATTATTCCATGTTAAATGAAATAGTTTTTTAGGATGAAGAGGAATAGAAAAATAAATGACACAGTTGATGGTATGATATTATCCTTTGCATGTCTCCACTTGGGATTCCACTTAAGGATCCAAGGATTGAAATTTTGATGATACCAACAAAACTAGGACATGGGGAAGTTAATTAGTAAGGTAAATGGGTTTAAATTTACCAATAGCCCATTCATAGTTTTTTTTGGAGAAGTGTGCGGTATTTATCTGGGGAGAAGAGGGGTGTTTTTGGAAGTTATATTCATTAGTTTATTATATTTTCTAAAGTATACCAATAATATTGATTCTTTTGACTATACAGAAAACTATTATAGTTAGATTTAAAAAATGGGTTACTACATCATGAATGTATAAAAAATTCATGTATTTATCATATAATTTCATATACCATATTTTAATATATTACCATATTCTAGAAAATGTAATTTCATTGAAAAATAAAAAAACATATATCATTTTTTTTATTTATAGATTTCAAAAAATGGAATCTTTTTTTTTGAAAATAATTTTCTATATATGAAAAATGTAATTTTTTTTTAAAAAAACTATTAATTTATTTTAGAAACATCAATTTTTATTTCATGTTCAATTTTAAAAACCATTATAAATTTAATTATTTTTCATTAAAATTATAATACCCTTATAAAAATCATATTATTAATTTATAAACCCATTTTATAAAAATAATAATTCTTTTTAGCAAAAAATCTCAATTATAACATTTATGTTTATCAAAAATAGCAACACATAATTTATCAATTTGAAAACACTTATTTACTTGAATCATGTAGTAAATATATTATATCTTCTTTTTATATGTTCCATAAATATAATTTTACACTTATAATGGAAAGGATATATTTCAAAAAGGCGGGTTGTTAAACTAAATTGCCATATTACTATTTGAATGGTCATGTTATTATTCCATTGGTCAGATTATTATTCCAATGGTCAGATTTTTATTGGTCATATGGTATCCTTCTACCATATAATTACCTAATATTTCATTAAATATTAATTAAAATTTATTCTCAATCAAGGTTTAAAATATATTTTAATTTTCTTAATTCATATCACATTCCTAATATTCTTCCATTGTTTTTTAGTGTTTTCAATGACTGCGATTATCCGGAGGAATCGAGAATATAAAAAATTTCACTGTTATTTGTTATCATATTTTTTTTCAATTATCAAACTTTCAATTATTATCAATAGTTTTTTCTATAAATGTAATGTTCAAATTATTATAATTAAATGTTTTTTTATCATGTGGTCTATTTTCATTATAACATATAACTAAATATGTAACAATTATTATAATGGAAATTACATTGATAAAAATATATAGGTCATTATATATCAGGGACTCATTATATATCCTCTAGTATAAGTATGGTAAGGACAATGCACACCTCATGCCCCGACCATCGATAAGTTTCTAGTAAATTAGTAACAAGTACCCAATGGTCCTTACAAGGAAATTTCAGCATTCTACACATATAAATCCTTATAAAAAATCCTCCATAAACCTAAATACCCATAAATCAAATCAATATGATAAAAAATAATTTTATTAATTTTTAAATAAAAAAATATGTAAAAACGTCTAGGTCAATTCAAACATCCAACTATAGAGATTATTGTCATTAATAAGCATCTTTGTGATCCTACATTTACTAACACCATCCATTGGGAACACATTTTTACTCCACATTTATAAGTATCCTCATGAAAAAATTTATTCCTCCAATGAGTATGAATTATTGCTACAAATTTCAATATAATATTATCAAATAATGATAAACAATTATGATTGATATTTATGTAAAATAATCATCTGAATATAACTTTATATCATCAGATTAAATAATATGAGGTTGATTTGGTTTATACATCTTGAAATACAATACAATATAGAAATCATTCATAATGATATATTATAGAGGTAATTTCAAATACAAAGATACATCCCCGATCCTATATATAACTTCCACAGATCCAAGAATCCACTGATCTAAAATTTCCTACTAAATAATTTATTGATATTCTAGCTGAGATGAATAATAAAGAAAGGAAACATATCTGGCATCAATGCCAATAAAAAAATATATAATAAAAATATAAATTCTTTATACATTTATTCATAGATAATGTTTTCCTAGTAATTTTAATGTGATCATAATTCTATTTCCCTCGGGACGTCCTATTAAAAAACGACTCACTAGATTTCATCCAATATATGGGTGGATAGTAGGGATTTATTTATAAAAAATAAAATAATGAAATTTGATTTGATTCATGGTAAGTGTTTTTATAAAATCCCTACCATGTATACATAATCTTCTAACTCATATGTAATATTATGGGTTTGTAAGAGTTAGTTCCTTATACCCAACTGATAATATTCATTCTATTTCAAAAATATTAATAATGATCTTCTCACTAAATTTTATTTCTTCAATCTAACATCAATATGATATTATCCATATAGTATTTAAAAAAATTGAAGTACCCATATTTAATGAGAAAATATAAATTATATGATTTATTTAAAATTATGTAAAAAAGTCTAAATAAGCTATATGTTACATGACACAGATGATTTTTTACTTTCAAATTTTGGAGGATCGTAAGACATTAAAATTTATTCTCATGAAGTTCACACATAATGATAATTAAAAAGTGAGATCATGAGGTTAATCCTACCAAGAATAATTCCAACGGTTTTATATTCCATTATATATTCATATTTTAGAATATCTGAATTGAACATTACATATGAAATTATTTTAAATATGTTTCACGAGTTGTTTTATTTAATGTATATACAAAAAATATGTTGAAATATGCTCTCCATATCATAAAATACATTTTGTGAATCATAATTCAAAATGAATTAATTTAATATTTCATTTATGGTTTTCTATCTTCAATATGATTGGAAGAATATATCTTTATGAATTTTTTTAAAGTATAATTTTTTGATTATATCAATGGACATACAAACATGTCATAAGATGAATTCATACCCCCCAAGAGATCCATTCTCTATTATATTTCTCTCTACTTCATCATCATTTTCATGAAATGGATTCTCCCCCACCTCACTTTCTTCAACTTTCAGATTTCTCATCATTGACCCCTTTGCATGAATGAATATTTTTTGGTTTTCCCAATTAGCGATTTTTAATGTTTCATATCGTTATTAGTTTTGATTCATGGTTATTTTTCATCAGTATTTATCAAAATATTTTTTCAATTTCTCTCTCTACTACTTCTATTTCCACCTAAACCAATGAACTTAAACCTATATTAACTTAGGGATAAAGGTATTTTTCATGGATTTATATTGTAAAGGTGGAAGAGTTTCTAGTTCTTTCACTCCGTTTGTTTTCATTATTATTCCTTATTTTTTGTTGATTTTTATCTATAATAGAAGGGATAATTTCTCACCTGGTTGATGTTAACATTTCAAAAAATAACTTATTTTTACCCATTTTTCATTTCCCATTATAGTCAAACCCATACATGGTAGGCATGATGGTAGTTATGGAAGCTTGGGATTGTAATGTTTGAGATTTGTGGAGAATTATATTCCTTCATTAGTGTCAAAATCACTCATGGTGTGTCGTTGGTTTGTATTATATGATCCTTCATGGTTTTGTTTTTTGTTTATCTAGATGATGTTTCAAATATGGAAGTTTAAGACTCTGTTTTTCCTTATTTTAGATGTTCTGGGTGGTTTTCGTTTGTCAGTGAACCCAATGTTTGTGTTATTTAGTATGGTGTTCCTTCATAGAACGATATACATGGGATAGTTGTCCATCATCGTCTTCAGATGGAGAGTTTAATATGGTTCTAGCATGACTCAATGTGATAGAGTTATGGGAGTGGTTTGATGTATTTCTTTGTACTCTATTGGTCTTGGTTCTATAATGGTTTTTCTACATGTGGATGGATCAATGTTTTATTATAGGGAGTTATATTGTGCCTCTAGTCCATCACCAGTGGTCTTTTGGTGGGATGTAGTTGAGATATTTATGCCTTGACTATGAATATTAGTTATTTTGGATGATAGTGGTATTTGTGGTCGATTATATTTCAATTTCATGATGGTCATATCAGTGATAAAATGATGAAAATATATGAAAATGATGTTATATTGATTGTGTTTCAAAATCAATTTCATATGTTGGTGATGTTGGCTTGTTTCATCTCATTGGGTGAATGCTATTTTATTAGTCTGTGGCCTTAGGTGGAATATGATTTTTATGTTTTAATACAAGTGATATTTTTTAGATTTTTTGCATTACTTTTGGGTTTGGTTCAATATGTTTCCTTTGTTTTATTGGATTCTAGTCCATTCCCACATATCCTTAATATGGATTCCATGATAAACAGAAAAGAAATTAAGTTTTGGTGTTTAAATCTATGGCCATGGAAAGTTACTGTTGAGTGTATTTTAAAATGTGACAAAGTATAAATAGATCATACAATGTGATGACCTTATTATTCATACAACATGACGATATATAGATAGAAAAATAGATTATATTACACTTTATCATCTTTATAATGGTTGATTTCATTAGAATGTTAACTTCATTCTTTATGGGTTCCTTAGCATGTTCTTGGATGCTAATCAAGGAGATTCTTTATATTTACCAAATCCAAATGAGAAAGATTAATTTTGGGTAAAGCAATATTTATATCTAGAATATCATTATATTTTATTGATATTATGGTTAGGAATAAAGATTTTTCACGTATTTCAAAATGCTAAATATTTTACAAAAATTTATTTCATAAATTCAATCATGAGATATTTAGGATTACAATATGTGTTATGAATTTAATCATTTTTTATTAATCAAAAAGTAACATTAAATAGATTATTTATTCACCGGTTTAGTGAATATATAAATATAAATATTTACTTAATGTCATTAATATTGAAGTGAATATTTATTTTTATATCTAATTAATATAATATTTATATATTTATCAAAAACATTTTATTATTTATATAAATATTCTATCAGTCATGGTTCGATAAATTTATTTGGAGGTTCAATAGGTTGGGTTTCTTCCTCAATGGAAATGATATATATATTTTTAAATTTCATATAAAAAAATAATAATTAATTTATTTTAACAAATTATATTTATGTAAGTGTGTGTAATGAGATATAATAATAATATTATTATCAATTTACATATGGTATCACTTAGATTATATAAACTAATAAGGGTATGTTTGAAGTTATCAATTTACAATATTACGTATATAAAAATGAATAAGACATTTCTAGAAGAATAGATAGGTTGTGAACAATGAAATTTTTTAAATATTATCTCATGATTAATGTGATCATAACTATGAAGAATAAATGGAAATCAAGAGAACCCTATTGTGATAAATGTACAATGGATCAAACAACTTGATCATATTGCATTTGATCCCAATGATATTGGATATTTATTCATTGATTCATGAATATTATTTTGATAAAACTAATGGAGTCCTCATTTGGATTTGCAATGAAAGCAATAAGTAAAAAACGTGGTGTGGGATCTGATTAATGAAATTGTAGGTTTGAGTTTATATCTTTTTTAAATTAATGTGAAATTAAATTTGAAATATCAAATCAAGGAAATTTTAGGTTTTGTTTCACTATTTTTATAAGATTTATCAATTAAAACTAATAAAAAACATGGTTGGGAAACTTTTTTTCATCCACTAAACCTTGTAATTTTTAGGTGGTGTCATTTGACAATATGAGCTTGGGTTATACTCATAGTTTCCCTGATGCCGTTTGGCCACACAACCACAATTTAATCTCCTCAAAATCCAGAGTTTACTATCTAGAATTTGAAGTCTAATAAAGAGAGTTTGAAAATGTTTTGAAAACCATTTCCCTTAAAAACTCATAAAAGGAACTTGAAAATGTTTTGAAAAACATTTTCCTTCAAAAATAATAAAGGGAACTTGAATATATATGAAAACTATTTTTCTTAAAATTTTACAAAGGGCGCTTAAAAAACATTTTCAAAACTATTTTCCATAAATATTTATAAAAGGAATGTGAAATTTTTTCGAAAAAAAATTCTTGAAAATAACTTCTAAAATAACATTCTTAAAAATTTACACATTAACATGAATATAAAGATCAAAATTATTGATGATAGATAAATTATCACAGGTCAATAGAGGTAAAAACAAAATTCATTTCTACATGGTATAAAAGATAGAAAAATACATCATTTTGAAAGAGACAAGCAGATTTCTTTGAATGAATTGGTGATAGAAAAGAGGATTTCATGGAAATAATTGGTGAAAGAAAAAATGGTTAAACGTTTGTTTTGATGATAAAATGATAATATAAGGATAATCTTGGAAACTATTTTTGGAAAACATTATTTTAAAGGAACACATATTTCTTATCGAATAGAGGGTAAAGTAGGGCTTTCTTAAAAACACTTTCTTAAATATATTATATAACAAAGTGTTGAATAAATAGTAAAAACATATAAAACTAATTATTAATAATTAGATAATAAATTTCATTATTTTTATTCAAATATGGATTATAATATTTCATTATAATAAGTATAAACAAAACCAAACCTAAAAGGTTATATGATTATCTTATTAAATTCTTATAAATTGGTATATTTAGATCACACTATCCATGTAATAAAATTAAATTTAAGGATACTTAAAATGGCATGTAAATAATTAAATTATAGATATAACAAGTAAAATGGAATTATATACACCTCAAAATAGAATTTATATGGATAATAAAGAATGTGCCTCAAAGATGGGAAATTGGGAGAAAACTATTTCACTAATTTGGAAAATTTTCGAACTTATGCCCCATTAACTAAATATAATAATATGGTTACATGAATACCCATAAATTTAAATATATGATACATTGAATATAATAATTGTTAGTACATACACCAAACAAAAAAGAAATAACAGTGAACATATCACGTATCTCATGGAAAAAAAGTGAAATGAAATCCCCTTACTTTGTGTCTTGACTCACATAGTACTCATTAAAAAATCCTAAATAATAATTACTTATTTAATATAAAACATTAATAGAACCATAACATTATAACTAATACCATATATTTTTCTCTTAGGACCATATATTACTTTCCTATCAACAATCCAATGTTAAGGTTTAACTTTGGGTAATATTCGCTTCATTCTTCACATTTGTCATAATTTGTTAATCCTTTGGTACTTATACATTATATCACAATTTAAATTATGTAAACCATGATTTAAGTAACATTTATTTAGAGTATATTTTTATTATAATAATATATATAATATGGATGTATGAAAATGATTACACTATTCATGGAGACGGAAGGCTGTATGTACGCATGAATAATATTTTTATTTAATTGTCATGTTATAGAAAATAAAGAAAAAAAAGAATATATATATATATATATAATTTTTTAATTATATTTAGTATTTCATATATGTCTTATATATTCAGTAATACCATCTTTAATACAATCCATGTTGTGTATGAACAAATCATATCTCTTTGAGGGGGCGGTAGTCCACACTTTCTCAAATGAAATTACAGTATTAACACCAAGTGGAAAGTAAAAAACGATATGTGTTGTAAAAAGAATAAATAAGATTAGATAAATTATAAATATAATATTTAGCATATTTTAATATTGTGTTCATCAAAATTTCCACCATGAGATGTGGTGTGGAAAATTGAACAATCATCATTTTGTGATGTGATAGTTCTCTGTACACTTTAACAACATGTTTATTACTCGTTAGATGGTGGTTTGTGTAAGTGTTGGTAGAACCCTCCCACTAATTTTTTTTATTAATGATGATACTATTTCTATTATAAAATAATGGAATAAAGATATTGGAGTGGTGCATAATAAAAATAAAAGAAAAGGCATGGGAGAAGATGTTACCACTTAATCGGGTAACTCCTTTAGGTTTATGCCAAAGGGCTTCCATAGATTCCCTTATTCCCAAGTAGAGGATTATATAAGAAAGGTATACTTTTAAGATTTTTATTGGGAATTTAATGCCCTAAATTAAGTGGTTTAAGAGGTGTGAATAAGTGGCAGATGTGGTGACCTTTTATAGGGAAGGAAAATGACTTCCTTGGAATTTTTGAAAAGATGTTAGGTGTACACATGTTCCAACCTTCAAGTTTATACCAAAAATAAATAAATAAATAAATCAATATTTTTGGCATATATATTTCTAGAAATTGGTTTTGGATAAGTTTATATTTCATTTGGGCTCTTAAAATTAAGGTTTAGTCATTAATTAAGCATAATTTGACCTTAATCACTGTGAATAATTTTAATTACTTGTACTAATGTTTTTGGTGAAAAAATAAGTTTATATTATTATAATATAATTATTATATGGAATTAAAGTGTTAATGTCTTTCAATATTTAATTCAAAAAATATAAAAATATATTTTTACTAATCCTGCAGATGAAGACGAAATTACAGGTTTTTAAAGTAGAAAGAAGTTAAAAAGTTTATTATGTTTCTTATATACAATTTCAAAGTGAAATTTCTTCTAATGACATAAATTATATTAATAGATTTATAAATAATATTATGCGAACATGAAAAATTAAAATATATTTTAACAATAACTATTATTTAAAACAAATGCAATTTTTAACTAAAGAACAATATTTTTCAATATTCAGCAATAAAATGATGTTTGTCATAAAATTATCTAATATTAAACCTAAGATAATTTTGAATTTATAAATTAAAAAATGATTTTTAGTTTTTAAAAATTAATTTCTAAATGTGTCTAAAATTAATTTTATTATTACATGGAGTTCATTCGAGAAAACCGTTTTTTAACACAAAAAGGACTTTGCCAAATATAATATCTTAGTTTATCAATATGTTTTATTTCTATCAAAAAAATATAAAAATGTTTTTAAATTTTTTATAAATGTTCATATCAATATGTTTGATGGCTATGTTATACTTATATAATTTGAAAAATAATAATAATAATAATGCTTCAAAGAAGCTCGGTGTTGCATTTATCGTACACCAAGTCGGTGTTGTGTGTTGCGAATGAAAAGTCGGTATTGAGTATATGGAGAGACATGTCCGTATAGTGTGTGAATAGAATTTTATAATTATTATTTTAATCCATATATATATATAGCTATTTACAGTATCATGTGAAATTCAAAATATGAAAATGATAAATTAATTTGAAAAAAAAAATTACAATATCTCAAGGTGTTACATTCTAACCTCTTCAAATGAATTTTTCTATAGAAATTAGTTCGGATTATAAATGGTTTAAAAATTGAAATTTTCATTCATAGAATCCCAAGTCATTTAAATAGATACTAGAACATCCATTAAAATATAAATTTCGAATGATAACATTACCAAATGAAAAATATAACTTGGTTTCAATAAAGAACAACATATATTGAGAAGTGAAAATGTGGAAATTGTATAAAAATATAACTATAATGTATTCATTGAGAGTGATACATAGAAAGGTTTGGAAAAGGTTAACAATCTGAAACTCATAAATCTACAATGAACTATGGGAACATCTGATTCATCAAATACAGTGGTACTAGGATAACATTTTTGGGGTCAAGATCCTTTTTCCTAAAGATAATGAATTTTCAAAAACCTATATACTTTCAAGATTTTAGTAAAACCTTAGGCTTTATTGTTCCATGATCCACTCCGCCACTTTATCTAAAAAAGAAGGTGAGTTTTTCCTTCCTAATGCATTAACATATTGTTAAATCCATGATATGTCATCCCATATGTCCGCAGTTATTATCAGCACCATGTTATTATATGAGGTTGTCCAATATTCTAAAATCATAATGTGATAAGATAATAATTTAGTATCACAATCTTTATCCAATGTTTTACATAACATTTCCATAAATTGTTATCCTTATAACCCATAAAAAATATTAAAATAAAAATACATTAGAAATAATTAATAGATTTTGCTTAATATTGATACACCATATATCACAATGTATCTATTGGTTGTAATATTCCATAAATGTGACTACAGTCATCATAAAATCTCTTGAAACATCATAATAAATGAATTACCCTAGATACTTTAGGAAAAACATCATACTCCCTTATTCCAGATGTTATTCGAAAAATTTCATAAATCCAATAAGTTATAAAATTCATCCATGATGACATAAACAACTTGATAAACAAATAGTAATTTAATAATGCGTAATAAGTGTTATACAATTTACACTATCCAAATAAATCATCTCTTTATCCAAGTGAAACACAATATTCTCAACATCATGATCACATGTAGTGTTGCCTGAAATGGAATTTTGAACTTTTCTATGGTACATTCAGTAAATATACGAGTGGGAATTTATATCTTTTGAACCAGTGCTCAGATTGAAATTTTGAGGGCACTTTTGGATTTGCAGTGCTCGGATTCGCTTCAGCGAAGCATTTCTTTGGCAGTAAAGGGTCGAAAGAAAATTTCTTTTTTGGAATACCAGAAAAAAATAACTTAAATGTTTTTTATTCATTCTACAACCGTTGAGCAAGGGTTGGTAGAACCACATAGTGATACGGTCATTAAATGACCTATGACACTATTCGTGTAACCACAACACACAGTTAATTAATGGGTACATTAATGAACCACATTCTTTAACCTAATTTAAATCTCTTTAACTATAAGAGTAAGTCACTCATTTGGCAAAGGGGATTTGACAACCACGGGAGAAATCTTTGACGAAGCGTCGACGATGACATCCACCAAAGAAGAATGGAGTTTTGACAATGCTCATTGAGGAATTGACTTGATGGTCGATGAGTAGCGATGAGCTTCGAATGACAATGAACGCAAATATTAATATTCTTCCACAATAGTTTCCAACCAAATCATGTTTGGGGGCTTAATTAATTATTCTTTTAAAAGATTTCTCTTCCCTATTCTTATATAATACAAAGAATGCGGGTCAACCGACTAATGTGTTGATCTGTGATTCATTCTTTTTTTATAGGTGGTTGTTGTAGGATATTTATTTGGTTTATTCATTTTCTTGAGTTGAATTATTCGTTATCATGTTATAAGGATAACACGGAGGGTGCAGGACATACCGAACAATTCCCGAACCCTATGTCAAACTTGTTCTTAGTGCATTCTTCGAGTTGGATCAACAAACGTGTCAGCAATACAATTTTGTGGGCCATGATATGATGGAAGAAACCCTATAGGCCCATAGGTACAAATGATAATGAAATCAGACTACTGGAGCATCTTTGGTGACCCATGGAAGCACCCTATGGCACTGCGGCACCGCAGTGGGTGGAACAGCGCGACGTCGATGCACTGCGTGGGGAGATGAACGGCTTGCCTTGCCTGCCCAGCTAGAGCTTAACACATGAAACCAACCGACCATTTCAGAAGACCAAGTAGCAGCCCAGTATCATCTCCATCCAAGAGAACCATCCCACATACGGGTCATGTTTCCCGGCGGGCCAGACCCACCGGTCGGGCTGGACCCGCCTGTCGATCCAGAACTGCCATTCGGGCCAAAATCACAATTCGGTCCGAGACCCATGAGGTGGGATGGACCCACCGGTCTGGCCAGTAACACCCCAGGTAAATGAAGAGTATGACAGTTTATCATTTATCCATATTTTTGAATAAAATATTAATATAACATTAAAGGGGACGCTATGCTCGATGGCGTACCCAACACGCAACAACGAGTTTCTTGGGAATCTTACGTTGCACTCTAATAATAAAATAATATTATTTTAAATGGTAGTTAATGCCTAGCTGTTCTGATAGCGGGAATTAATATAACTAACTACAAAATTATTATATGTTTGTCAAATATTTTTACTTTTTACAATAAATGTTAGTGGATTAAAAATGCGAATGATTCAATTTTTAAGCGTAAACATTCTAATATTCTTTAAATGGTCGACTAACCGCCTTTTGATGGCGAACCTCTTCTAAATCCACTTTTTGAAAATTTTATGTGTTATATTTGAAAAAATAAAATTCTTCTTTAGAATCGAGACATCAAAATTTACATTGTGTAATTTTTTGATATTTTGCCGAAAAAGTTCAATTTTTTATGAATAGTGAAAAATGTTGTATTTTAATTCAAACCCACTTTTTAATCTAATTTTTTATATGATTAGATTATATTTTTAATTGGTTTTAAAGTGAAATTAGAATATATTTTTACTATTAAATCAAATAGTGGCCATTGGAATTAATTTCAATTTGAAATTTGACTTAAACTAGTGTCAATCTTTTGATATATATTGTTTCATAAAAACATGCTATTTGTTCTGACAATGGAAATTAATTATTAAATTAACGAATGTAACTTATATGTTATGAATTTTGTAGAATAGACATCATTTTTTAATTCGGAATATCAAATATAGCTTTGGGTAAATTTTTGGTAATTTTCTGAAAAACATCAATTTTTGATAAATAGTGAAACCACTAAGTGGTACTTATAAAAACTGATTTTCTGTTTATATGAAATTCTGCCACCTTTGTGTTTTGAATTTCAAAAATATGACTTACATGGTTGTCATATGGAAGTGAAATGTGGTTCAATGGGATTAAAATAATTTTTTAGTGAATAGTAACTTATTATGTTTTTAATCGCGATTAGAGGTAATTAGTGTAGTTTAAGGTAATAATAATGTTTTAATAATATGAAATGACATTGACACATGTCCTACCCTCATTTTATGAGTCATGGACGACCAATACAATCCATGGTTCAACTTGGGGACCCCATGGAGCCACCTTGGTTGGAAAATGGCATAAATACCTTTTTATTTAATGTTAAAATTAAAATGTCACAAACATGAGTTGTTTAAGTAAAACAATTTTTATATAGGGTTATTCAAGTCATATTTCTGACTATAAATAGTCATTGGAAATATAAGAAGATTTACTACATCGTAGAATTTGTTTTATAATTTTTAGACATTAAATAAAATAAATTATTTATGACATCATGATGATGCAGCGATGACCTAATTATTTAATGATTTAAATAAAATGGAACGATAATGTAAAATCTTATAGCTACACATGTACAAAACCTATTGGATGGGTGGATTTGGAACCTTTATCACCTTATCCTTGAATCACATCAATGTGGGACCATTATAATATGAAACTCATTCTAAAATAAAGTAACATTTATTTACTTTCCAAAAGTGCCCCACCTCTCCTCTTATAAAAGGCCACCACCTCTACCTCCTTACCCACACTTCCAAAGACATTGGCTCAGCCAAACCCTGACCATTTTGTCTCTCCAGATCCCTCTATAACTCTTATAAGCCTCACTTTGGTTAGATGTCTTCCCAAAGAATCCTTTGAGATCAAACCAAAGGGAGTTACTCGATTTTAAGGTAACATCTTCACTTGAGTCCTTTTGTTTTATTTTGCTTATCCACCCCCTAAACTATTTTTATTCCATTATTTTGTAGCAACACCAGTACCTTAAATATACTTGGATGTTGTTATATTAAGGATTTGAGCTACACTTACACAAACCTTCGTCTAATGGTTAAATAACATACTGTTTCTGTGGATGGTGAATTACTGCATCACGAAACGATGATTGTTCAATATTCTCTTAACACCTTTCATGGTGGCCATTATGATGTCACTACATTTTTATATGATATATAATATGTTTATGTTTTCCTTAAGCTTCTATATTTTTCATTTATGGCATACCGTTATGACTTCCATTATGGGTATACGCGATATCTTCATTTTAGGAAGTGCGGACTACCGCCCCCTCAAAGTGATTTGATTCATTAATACCATATGTGGTATGTATAAAGGATATATTTAATGATTTTATATATTATACCATACTGTAATTAAAATACTATTATGTATCATTATGTTTTAATTCCAATAAATATGAAATAGAAATGGAAGTAGCGTTCATGCGTACGTACGACTTACCGTCTCCATGAACGGTGCATTTCATTTCTTAACTCTAAATGTTATGTAATATTATAAAAGCATGAATATAATGGATATTTACGATATATATTATATCTACATCATGAATACAATTCTGGATATAATGTATATTTTACCACATGAACAATTTGTAATTATAAAGAGTTTATTTTTTTGACTCAAGTACAATGATCGTTAAAACGACCATTATTAACTTAAATAATAACATAGTGTTCATGAAATGGTAATAAGTGATATAAAAGGAATAATGAACTTGAAAAAGGTTCTTAAAGAAGTAGAAATCAAATCATGTTTATTAATTAGGATATTATAGAACGATCGAGTCATGTCGGACCCGAGGTAAGGGAACCTACCCCTCTCTTTCTTTTTAAGTACACTCTTTTATGTCATTCCTTTTAAGATCATCTTACTTATGATTGGGATGTTGTTTTATATTACTTGTACTATAATTTTTATGTTCATATGATGAGAGACCCTATTTTCTCTCATTAATCCATTTTGGAAGTTTTATGTGGCGCCGTTAGGCTGCCGAGTTTTCATTAGGGATTTTTCATCTCACTTTTAGTTTCGTGAGATTTATGCTACATTTTCCACCATTTCCTTTGAGTGGTGTATGTACATCCCATTATTATACTCTTTGTGTAATATAATTTCTTTTATGGGTATTTACATATTTATTGTATGACCCTTCTTCAGTGGGGTGTACGTTTCAAAAGATACCCAAGTCGGTAAGGAAACCTTTCACCCTCCTCTTTTTAAATGACTTATTTTGTTATGTCTTTTAATTCACATACTATTATGTTGGGATATGTTCTTATATATCCTTATTGATTTAAATTTTATGACCAAGTGATGAGATACCCTTTTTATCTCTCATCAACTCTTTTTCTAAATTTTGATGTGACGCCGTTAGGCTGTCGAATTTTTGCAAGAGAATTTCTTAACCCAATTTTGATTCTTTGGGATAAACTTGTACTCCTTGAATATGTCATACTATGAATATGTGTGAATGTCCTCTGATTTTTTACACTTAATATCCACTTATATTTGGTGTATTCGTTTGTCACACATAATTATGTAATTGATTTATCCTTAATCCAAGGATACTGTCTTTGAATGGGACTTCGTCTCAATCTCCATTCATTGAGGAATATTTTGTTTTATACACAACCATCTTTTATACGGTGTATATACCCCTTTGAATTTTACATTTATCCAAAAGGAATCTTCTTTATACGAAGCGTTTTACTAAACGACAAAAGGGAATGTTTTTGTCGTACGTATGCGGCGACAATGACTTCTCCGCTGCTGTGACGATTATTTGAGTTTCAGCTTCCTCTACAAGACATACCTTTCTTAAAAGAAAAATAAATACCATGTTTTAATTTTCATTTATTTTGGTATTGAAAATGGGTTTTATAATGTTTTTATATCGATGTGTTTTATTGATATCTTGTGATTGAAAAGTGGAAATGTTATGTTTCCATTATGAATGTTTTATGTGATACGATTATGTTATAGTTCTTGAGAATTATTATGAAGATAGGTGGCTCCGTGAAAAACTAAGGGCGGTGAGCCCGAAATAGCTCTCCAATGCATTGGGTAATGCGAAGGAGTGAAACATTAAGGTTTCTCTGAAGAGATTTAGGGAATATACTATGGTGGGTATTCCAAACATAACCAAGAGGGTTACTCCCTAGGTAAGAATGTTATGAATGCCTCAAGTTACCTTTTATGTCTTATGATTTCTATGATATATTCAGGATTTTATATGACTATGTTTTATGGGTAAAGTATGATTTCATTCTTATGTATATAAGAACTCTTGTTTCCTTTCCATATTTTTAACACCCTTACTGAGCTTTTTATGCTCATCCCAAGTTATTTTTTGAAATTTTTTTCACAGGTCAAGGGAAAGGTACATGATATGATGATAGTGTCAAGGATGTGTCAAGAAAGAATCCATGCTTTATTTTTAAATATTTTTCCATTGATGGAAAAAAATGAATACTATCTTTTATGTAACCACATTGTTTAAATGTGGAATGTAATGCAAGTTTTATGATCTAATTCCCTAAAACTAAAAACCTGAAAGGATCCTCAACGTGTAATCTTGTAATAACTCAAGATTAAGTAAGGATTAAGGCTGGGACCTTATAGTTGGTATCAGAGGTCGGTTTAGATAACTTTAGAGGTTTGTGTATTCTTTAAGCATAAGTGACATTACCATAATGGTTAGGATTTCATAAAGGGTCCTAGTTTTAGATAAAGTGAATGAGTAAGTATATCATAGTTTTTATCTTTCTCATTAGTAAAAGATGGTTTTGTTGATATACTCAAACTTACCTTTTTGGTTTTAGTAAATGGATGGATCTAGCAGGCACCAAAGTAACAGTGGATGTGAAGGAAACTGTGACAGTATTTTAAGCAAGAAACTGAATGATATGGGAGCTGTAATGAGAACTCTTGTGTTTATCCTCAACCAACTATCTGGAGTCATGATTGACCACCTAAACCTTGGTGATTTTTCTAAGTCATAATATATGCGAGAAACAAATCCCTACGGAACTACAGGTAACAATCATAAAGGTAAGTGTGTTCAAAAACCTATGTGTCAAAGATATGGAAAGAAACACTTAGGAAAATTTTTCAAAGGGAAAGAAATATTCTATAGATGTGGAAATGAAGGTCATAAAGCCAGAACCTGCCATGGAAAAAGGAAGCATCCAGTTGACTAGAGGAAAGGGAAATAAGTTCTTTCTGAGGGATAACTTGAATGTTTTAAATGTGGTGTGCATGGTCATTATGCAAACACATGTCCTATGGAGAAGTCTCGTTAATGGGATCACCAAGATCATACAAATATTCGTTTACCAAGACCTAATTCCATTCCGATTGAGGATGAAGAAACTTACAATGACCAATCAAAGGTTAATGGTTAATGGATCATGAAGAATGATGAATGAGTAAGAAGTCAACATATAAGGGCTTCAAGGGTTATGGTGAAATTCTTAAGCGTATTAAGTCTCTTTTGATGATGGGGTTACATTAGAAGACTTTTTAGAGTATGTGTGACCCTGATGTTTAATATATGAAAAGATTATTCAAGGAATAGTTATCTGTTCTTTTGTGGACATAGTTATAATGAACCATTTGGGTTTATATGATCCTTACTTTTGAGGTAATTATGGGTTATTGTATGTTATGATGGAAATGAAAGGCATGAGATAAAATTGAGGTTAAATTATGTTATGGTTATTTTTTATGATTTTATCTCTTTTTGGGGAATTATTTGAGAATTATATAGTTTGGAAAAAGGACAACACGCAGACCGTGTGACAACCGGTCGTGTCGGAAAAAGCTGCGGTAATCGAACCCACAACCAAAGTGCAACTGGTATTTATCGCCTACCACTGGACTACGTGAAGTCCCTAGTTAGTATGACTTATTATTTTTAGTTAGGTGACTTTATGAATTAAGAGTATGTTGATTTTGGGTTATTTATGAAAATGATTAACCTATCATGGAGGATATGTGATTAGGTTA
The DNA here is from genome assembly GCA_963277665.1 of Viscum album. NCBI lineage: Eukaryota > Viridiplantae > Streptophyta > Magnoliopsida > Santalales > Viscaceae > Viscum > Viscum album. Next base: position 1,101,776,704 of record OY728155.1, on the reverse strand, counting down.
ATTACTTTTCAATACGAGACTTTAGGAGTAACTGATGTTGTTTGGAGATAAATGTTATGATTTAACTTGGAAGACTATGTTACTAAATCCTGAAAATATTTGGGTTTCAATCTTAGTTTGGTTTACTTTGAAGAATTTTATGGACAAATTGTTTATCGAATGGTCCTTGTTGAACTTTGGGTTTTGTTGGACAAATTTTGGAGATAAGAATAGATTGTCTTTTTATAAAGGGTTTTCCTTTTCTGGATTATCTGATCTTGTACTAACCTTTTTGGTTTTGGTTTTGGATAGACTCTAAATACATGGGAAGTATATAGTTCTCTTTTGTGGATTAGGTGATTTTATAGAAATTGATTATAGTACTCTTAAGGAGAACAAGTCTTCCTAAATACTCGTCTTTTGGAGAAAATATTAATTTGATTAAGGAATCCAGTAAAAGTTGAAAGTGTACATGACAAGTATGTATGTTTCATTATGATTTAGTTAAGCTCAAAAATAAATTCCTTAATGAAAAGTAACTTAAAAAAAATGTTTTCTGTTAAATTTTCCTACTGGGGAATCAAATACCATTTAACCCATCAGAAGTTTGTGATTTTATTATGGTTAACTTTCTCCTAGACATGTTTACTATCACTCTCCATGAGAACATGACCCTTTGTTTTTTCCTCCATGTCCATATTTTCATATTTGGAATCCTATTATGGGTTAACTCGAGTGACCTTTGTACTTATCTTTCTTTATTTTAAAGTGATTGTTTTACTGATTCTTGTTCCGATGTGGGATTTTCAATGAAGTTTTCGAGCACAGTTTTAAAATTGCCAGGACTCAATTCCCAAAAGGGGGGAAGGATGTAACACCCCAGGTAAATAAAGAGTAATCCATTTTCACATTTATCCATATTTGTGAATAAAATATTAATATAACTTTAAAGGGGACACTATGCTCGATGGCATACCCAACACGCAACAACGGGTTTCTTGGGAATCTTACGTTGCACTCTAATAATAAAATAATATTATTTTAAATGGTAGTTAACGGCTAGCTGTTGTGATGGCTGTAATGAATATAACTAACTACAAAATGATTATATGTTTGTCAAATATTTTTACTTTTTACAATAAATGTTAGAGGATTAAAAATGCGAATGAATCCAATTTTAAGAATAAACATTCTAATATTCTTTAAAAGGTGGATTAACTGCCTTTTGATGGCGAACCTATTTTAAATCAACTTTTTGAAAATTTTATGTGTTATATTTGAAAAAATTAATTTCTTCTTGAGAATCAGGACATCAAAATTTACTTTGTGTAAATTTTTGGTATTTTTCCGAAAAAGTTCAATTTTTAATTAATAGTGAAAAATGTTGAATTTTAATTCAAAACCACTTTTTAATCTAATTTATTTATATGATTATATTATCTTTTGAATTTATTTTAAAGTGAAATTATAATATATTTTTACCATTTAATCAAATAGTGGTCATTGGAATTAATTTCACTTTGAAATTTGACTTAAACTAGTGTCAATCTTTTGATATATATTATTTAATAAAACACGCTATTTGTTCTGACAGCGGGAATTAATTATTAAATTAACTAATTTAACTTATATGTTATGAATTTTTTAAAATATACATCATTTTTTAATTCTTAATATCAAATATATCTTAGGGTGAATTTTTGGTAATTTTCTGAAAAACTTCAATTTTTGATGAATAGTGAAACCACTAAGTGGTACTTATGAAAACTGATTTTCCATTTATATGAAATTTTGCAACCTTTGTGTTTTGGATTTCAAAAATACGACATACATGGTTGTCATTAATAAGTAAAATGTGGTTCAATGGGATTAAAATAATTTTTTGGTGAATAGTAACTTATTAAGTTTTTAATTGCGCTTAGAGGTAAATAGTGTAGTTTAAGGTAAAAATAATGAGTTAATAATATTAAATGACCTAGACACATGTCCTACCCTCATTGGATGAGTCATGGCCGACCACGAAAATCCATGGGTCAACTTGGGGACCCCATGGAGCCACTTTGGTTGGAAAATGACATAAATACCTTTTTATTTAATGTTAAAATTAAAATGTCACAAACATGAGTTGTTTAACTAAAACAATTTGTACATGTGGTTATTCAAGTCATATTTTTGACTATTAATAGTCCATGGAAAGATAAAAATATTAGCTACATCATAGTATTTTTTTTATAATTTTTAGACATTATATAAAGTAAATTATTTCTGACATAATGATGATGCAGCGATGACATAATTATTTAACGATTTAAATAAAATGGAAAGATAATGTAAAATCTAAGACCTAAACATGTCCAAAACCTATTGGATGGGTGGATTTAGAACCCTTATCACCTTATCTTCGAAACACATAAATGTGGGACCATTAAAATCCGAAACTCATTCTAAAATAAAGTAACATTTCTTTACATTCCAAGAGCGCCCCTCCTCTCCTCTTATAAAAGGCCCCCAACTATACCTCCTTACCCACACATCCAAAGCTTTTGGCTCGGCCAACCCCTGCCCATTTTGTCTCTCCACATCCATCTCTAACTCTTAGAAGCCTCAATTTGGTCATAAGTCTTCCCAAGGAAGCCTTTGAGCTCAAACCAAAGGGAATTACTCGATTTTAAGGTAATGTCTTCACTTGAGTCCTTTTGTTTTATTTTGCTTCTCCACCCCCTAAACTCTTTTTATTCCTTTCATTTGTAAAAAAAACAGTATCTTGAATATACTATGATGTTTTTATATTAATTATTCGAGCTACACTTACACACACCTTCATCTAATGTTTAAAGAACATACTATTTCTGTGGATGGCGAATTACTGCCTCACGAAACGATGCTTATTCAATATTCTCTAAACACATTTCATGGTGTCCATTATGATGTCACTACATATATATATGATATATAATATTTTTATGTTTTCCTTAAACTTATTTATTATTCATTTATGACATACCTTTATGGCTTCCATTATGGGTATATGCGATATCTTCATTTTAGGAAGTGCGGACTACCTCCCCCTCAAAGTGATTTGATTCGTTAATACCATATGTGGTAAGTATAAAGGATATATTTAATGATATTATATATGATACCATACTGGAATTAAAATACTATTATGTATCATTAAGTTTTAATTCCATTAAATATGAAATAGAAATGGAAGTAGCATCCATGCGTACGTACGGCTTACCGTCTCCATGAACGATGCATTTCTTTTCATAACTCTAAATGTTATGTAATATTATAAATGCCTGAATATACTGGATATATATGATATATATGATATATAAATCCTGAATACAATTCCGGATATAATGGATATTTTACCACATTAACAACTTGTAATTATAAAGAGTTTATTTTTTTGACTCAAGTACCAATGATCATTAAAACGACCATTATTAACTTAAATAATAACATAATGTTCATGACATAGTAATAAGTGATATAAAAGGAATAATGAACTTGAAACAGGTTCTTATGGAAGTAGAAATTAACTCACGTTTATTATTTAGGAGATTAAAGAATTATCGAGTCAAGTCGGACCCGAGGTAAGGGAACCTACCCCTCTCTTTCTTTTTAAGTACGCACTTTTATGTCATTCCTTTTAAGATCATCGTACTTATGATTGGGATGTTATTTTATATTACTCTTACTATAATTTTTATGTTCATATGATGAGATACCCTATTTTCTCTCATCAATCCATTTTGGAAGTTTTAAGTGGCGTCGTTAGGCTTCCGAGTTTTCATAAGGGATTTTTCATCTCACTTTTAGTCCCGTGATATTTATGCTACATTTGCCACCATTTCCTTTGAGTGGTGTATGTAAATCACATTATTATACTCTTTGTATAATATAATTTCATTTATGGGTATTTACATATTTATTGTATGACCCTTCTTCAATTGGGTGTACGTTTCGAAAGATACCCAAGTCGGTAAGGGAACCTTTCACCCTCCTCTTTTTAAAAGACGCTTTTTGTTATATCTTTTAATTCACATACTATTATGTTGGGATATGTTCTTATATATCCTTATTGATGTAAATTTTATGACCAAGTGATGAGATACCCTTTTTATCTCTCATCAACTCTTTTTCTGAATTTTGAAGTGACGCCGGTAGGCTGTCGAATTTTTGAAAGGGAACATCTTAACCCAATTTTGATTATTTGGGATAAAATTTTACTCCTTGAATATATCATTCTATTAATATGTGTGAATGTACTCTGATTTCATTACACTTAATATCTACCTATATTTGGTGTATTCATTTGTCACACATAAATATGTAATTGATTAATATTTAATCCAATGGTACCGTCTTTGTATGGGGCTTCATCTCAATCTCCATTCATTGAGGAATATTTTGTTTTATACACAACCTTCTTTTATATGGTGTATAAACCCCTTTGACTTTTACGTTTATCCAAAAGGAATCTGTTTTTATACGAAGCATTTTACTAAAAGACAAAATGAAATGTTTTTGTCGTACGTATGCGGCCAGAATGACTTCTCCGCCACCGTGACCATTATTTGAGTTTCAGCTTTCTCTATAAGCCATACCATTTTTTAAAGAAAAAAAAATACCATGTTTTACTTTTCTTTTATTTTGGTATTGAAAATGGTTTTCATAATGTTTTTATATCAATGTTTTTTATTGATATCTTGTGACTGAAACGTGGAAATGTTATGTTTCCTCTATGCATGTTTTATGTGATACGATTATGTTATGGTTCTTGGGAATTATTATGAAGACGGGTGGTTCCGTGAAAAACTAAGGGCGGGTGAGCCTGATATAGCTCTCCAATGCATTGGTTAACGCAAAGGAGTGAAACGTTAAGGTTTCTCTAAAGAGATTTAGGGAATATACTGTGGTGGGTATTCCAAACGTAACCAAGAGGGTTACTCCCTAGGTAAGAATGTTATGAATGCCTCAAGTTACCTTTTATGTATTATGATTTCTATGATTTATTCAGGATTTGATATGCCTATGTTTTATGGGTAAAGTATGATTTCATTCTTATGTATATATGAACACTTGTTTCCTTTCTATATTTTTATAACCCTTACTGAGCTTTTTATGCTCAACCCAAGTTTTTTTTGAAATGTTTTTCACAGGTCAAGGGAAAGGTACATGATATGATGATAGTGTCAATGAAGTGTCCAGAAAGAATCCATTCATTATTTTTAAATATGTTTTTGATGATGGAAAAAAATGAATACTATCTTTTATGTAACCACTTTTTTTAAATGTGGAATGTAATGCAAGGTTTATGATCTAATTCTCTAAAACACTGAACCTGAATAGATCCTCAACGTGTAATCTTTAAATAACTCAAGATTAAGTAAGGTTTAAGGCTGGGACCTTATATGGATGGACCCAAAAACTAATCCGGACCCGGACGTACTCCAATGCATTGGTTTACGCGCTGTATTTTTCGTTGGAACCCTTATGATATGGTTTTTCTTTATGTTACTTCATCTTGGGAATTTTTGGAAGATTTGGTATGACTGATTTCTTGTAGAGAAGAATCTATTTAACTCTTGCGTACCATATGCGGGAATCCTGTGGATGGATGTCAAGTCAAGAATGACCCTTTCTGGATCAGGATTAGAGTGATGCTTTGTGGATCAGTAGTAGCATGACCCTACGAGGACAAGCTATAGAGTGGACCATACTAGATCAGTAACTAACGACCCTATGTTGTTTGACGACTTATGACCCTGTGTGGATCGACAACTTAAGACCCTATGTAAATCAACGACTTAAAACCTTGTGTGGTTTGGTCACTTACGACCCTTTGTGGATTGGAAATAGAACTACTTATTTGTGGTTCAATAATGAAACTTTTCAATATTAGAAGATGATTTATCATTGGGACTAATCATCATTAATCCTGTACATTTAGTTATATACCTTGTGTGAGTTGTCTTTTAGTTTGTGCTTTGTGATTGAGATCCTGATTTGTGTGTTTTACATTGCAAATTTTTGGAGACCTTCAGGGGTCTCAAGGTACCTACTGAGTATTGTTATACTCACCACATTTCATAAAGGAAAACAAAACGGAAACACAGTAATGAATCTCTCCACTACCCCAATCTCCCACCCTGGTAATGAAAACTACGCAGGCGCATCCAGTGCCCTTTTGGCCCCCTTCACAGAATATAACTACCCACCATCCATAGATAGCAGTAAGAGGCCTAAGTGGATAATGTGATAAAAAAATTAAATAAAAACTAAAATAACAACATACCTGTCTATTATGACTATTCATATCACTCTCCAATATATAAGAACCACAATGCCCCATGGGTCAAATCGGGTTCTTGAAAGAAAGGGGAAACGAGTCTAAGTTTCAAAATGATACTATAAAATAGTATATTCCTATTAATTAAAAATTAATCTTCCAATTAATGTTATATAACCATTTAAAATAGAGTTTCAGTTTAGTTTGGTTTTGTTCGATACAAATTTGTTTGGTAAATTTTCATTAGATTTAGTTTGTCTTGTTTTTTTATATTAGCCAAAACAATTTCATTCAATTGTGTTCTAATTGATTCAGTTCGATTAAATTTTAATTCATATCTCTATCCTTTAATTCAATTTAATTAAAATACGTTTCATTTCATTAGAAAAAGAACCCATGGATTAATTCCATTTCTAGAGATTATTTTCCTATGTAAACTTATTACCCTATGATTAAGTTATTTAGTCAAGGATCCTAGGGGGGACACCACATATAAGGTGTCTAATGATAGATCTATGGTGGCTAATGTTATTTTTGAATATGTCTCGCAATATTGAGATATGTTTATGACAATAAAAACCATAATGGATCTTAGGTTAATGTTAAATATGGTCTGTGGTAATATCCCACTAAACCGAAATTATAATTTTATATCCCAAATATTTACTTGTTTACACATTCAATAACACAAGGATTGTAATTTTACTACATATAATATTTTTAACACCATGAAATAAGGTATTGAGTCCAAAATATAATTTTTAAAGGCATTTAATCCATTATATATTTTCTAGGTCGGAATGCCTTTGTGTGGCCCCCATATTCTATTGATTTCAGATAGAGGAATATATATCACATAATAATTTGAAGGTGTTGAGTCCATTATATATGAATCTTCATGTGCTAAACCATCATCTTTGGGCCACTATCTTGTAATTTTAAATTTATCCAATCACTAAATGAATTTGATAATGAGTTTCGAGTCGCACCCCTACTGATGTTTGAATATATAAATGAATCATCACTGTGTGGTGATTTATTTGGGAAGAAAATAAGAGAAAAGAGAATGTATTCCCTTATTATCCTTCAGGAAACCACTTTTATCTAGGTAATCATGGGAAATAATCCAAGATGTGGATATTCCAATCTTATTTTAATTATCAACAAAAATAATAATTTGAATTTTATGTGTATATAGAAAGTATTAAGAGCCTCTATAGACCCTTAAACCCTAAATATTCAAGTGGATAAGACATCGATTAGGATATGAGTGGTCTAACATATGCCTTATAATTGGGATGATATGTGTAATGACTAGATGAGGGTTTAGATTTAGTAAAATATTCCTAAAAGTATTGGTCTTTATAGTGATAGGTTTGGCAATTAAATGTCCAGTGTTTGATGAGGAAGTACTTAGGAGGATATATTGGATTATTGGTTGGTTCTTATAGTGATATGGTCCTTCAAAGACTATAAAATATATTATGAATGGTTATACTCCATTTAATGATTCAAGAGTTCAACTAAAGAGATGAAACATGAGATGAAAGTGTGGGTATTTGCAATTTTCATACAGATTGGCATTATAATACCATGAGGCATGCTATGATTTCACATAGGATGGAACCTAGATAGTGTGGTCGGGTTATAATACATGATTTTGATGAGATTCTTGATAGGATTATTGAGAATATAATTAAGGAATGGTCGACATGATGAGAGAAGACTATAGTGTGTGGGATGAGGTTTATGGTTAGTAAGTAGTGACTATGACGGGTCTGAGGGACACTAGATTATTCCCATGTGGATGAAATATGAATGTATATGGTTTAGACATAGTGTGTATTGGTGAATATGACAATCACGAGGTGAATAATCCTCATTGTCTAGTTGGATGATGAGATGTACATTAAGGAATGGGATAATACTCAAACTATTACTCTATACTATGTGACTGAGAGGATATACAATGATATGTTTGATAGGATTGGGTGAGTTTCCAACCCAGGCGAGGATGATACGGTGTATGGAGACACATGGAGACACATGGGGTTATTTATGTTATCTCAGGGAGACACTTGGGGTTATTTTAGGACACCAACATACTCTAGAAATGTTCCCACACTATGTTTTACAAAAACGATTCCATCTCATGGATTAACCCAAGGCTAATCTATATTCCAATGTTTCCCCACACTCACAACTCATGGTATTATAGTATATAAGTGATCTACATCAACTAGTCAAGATAGTATCACTGCACTCCATCCGTAGAAAGTTGAAAAAGTCCTCAGTGGCCAATGTGATAAAAAAATTAAATGATAACTAAACAAAAACATACCTATATCGTGTTAGTATACTTTTCACCACCCAATATATAAGAACCACAACGTCCTATAAGTCAAATCATGTTCCTACATTCAAGGGAGAAATTGTTCCATTTAATAATCTGTTTATTTTTTAATATGTTCTTTATATAGACTGTTGTTGTAAACACTAGACTATTACACTTAGCCGATGAATATGCATCTCTACTACATTAGTTGAGTTAAAGATTGTTCAAATTATCCTCTTAACTATGGAAATAACCTCATAGGGATAACAATCAAATGATTGGTAGTTGATCTTTCTCTTGAAGCTGGTTTGGCACCATCCCAAGAACCATATGGTCTACATAGTCTGGAGGGTGTAAAACATGTCATTATACTATACTAAGAATGTAGGTGTTGGTATCTTTTCTACAATAAATGAGAATTTATCAATGTTGGAGTGACAATTGACTTCAGTTCCTAAGTTAATAGCCTCTTAACTATAAGTAGGTGTTAACGGGTGTCTCCCATGGGTGTCTTGTGGTGTGTAGTGTCTATCTATGATTTTTATGGTGCTTCTTTATTGTGGGAAATGTGTATTGTAAGGCCAGTTTTAAAAAATACATTGGTCAATTAGAAAATACACCCATAATCTATAGAGACATACCCACTTTTGATATAAAATGCCATCCAAATAACCAACTCAGATATCTGAGACCAACATTTTACTTTACCAATTCCAATTACTAAATATATGATGCACCAACCATTTTTTTATAAACCAATCAATTAAAATGAAACAATATTAATGACGATACAACCTCAACACATATATATCATGATTAAAAAAACCAACAAAATATCAGGATTAATAGGGGTATAAAGTGGAAAATATGAGGTTTTTAAAAAATCAAGAACATTTTTTTGAATGTATTGTTAGAATGAATGGTTTGCAACCTGTGAATGTAACCCTACATTTCATGAAGACTATATTTTAAAAAAAAATCACAATTTACCCAATAAATCACCACACCATGAGTGTATTACTACCCAAAACTCTAGAAAATGAACGATTAATATGAATTCTTATCTGTACCTAGATGTGCCGATCATGAACCCTCAATAAATTTAGAATAAATGGCCAGAGGAGAGGGTGTTGACAAAGGGGGACGTCGTCTGGGGTGTTCTGCCATGGGGGTTATGACGCGCGACTAGACATGAGGCAAGGGGCATAGTCAGAGGAGAGGGAGTTGAGAGGGGAGGGGGGATGTCGCCAGGAGAGGGAGCCAAGAGGGGAGAGGGGAACATCACCGAGAGCCGAGAGGGGAGAGGGAATTCGTCATCGAAGAGGGATCAGAGAGGGGATGGGGGAATGTCATCGAAGGGGAGGGATCCGAGAGAGGATGTGGGAGGGAGGTGGAGGGAGATTCTAGGATGTTGAGGAGGTCAAGGTCTGGGAGGGGAGGGGAGGGCCGACAGGTGGAGGTCAGGGAGTGTTCAGGCGGGTGGGGGATGTTAAATTGGTAGGGAGCCTAAAATCAGGTGTTTTTTCGAACAGTTGATAAAAAACAAAGGTAAAATTTATCATTCTAAACAGTTTTGTTAAACCGTTGGGAAAACCCAATTGAAATTATCTATACCAACAGTTCGATGGTATAGATTATATCTTCCAAAAGTGTCAACAAACCTTTTGGAAATAAGTGTTTGTATAGGTTGGATTTCCACAAGCGAGTATCTCTCTCTATGAATCACTTCACTACATGTAATCTCTAGATTGATGGAACAATATTGAGATCATCCAAATGAGATCATATTTATATGAAAAACTCCAATGGTCAGCTCCCTCCTCCGATGTTCATATTTATCCTTGAATATCAGAGGGACCCGTACATTTGTCACTCATCCAATGGTTAGTTAGAAAGAGATTGTATGGTATCGTTTCCGAATTATGACATGTGCAAGGAAAATGAAATAGATTTACCAATTTCTAAATGTCATGAGTTTAAATAAAAAATAATTCGGAGTCAAATCATATAAAAAATCTGAATCTATAAGACATGGATATTCTAATTCTATTTATCTAACGAGTTAGAAATATGAATTTTAATGATTATAGGGTTTGAATTCCAGTGAATACAGAATCTAAATTCTGAAGAATTTAGAGTCTAAATTCTATGCAATTCAGAGTCTGAATTATATGGAATCCAGAGTCTATATTCTGAGGAATCCGGATTCTGACATTCGAAGAATTTAGAGTCTGAATTTAATAGAATTCGAAGTCTCAATATGAGAGAATTATGAGTCTGAATTTCAATGAATTCACAGTGTGAAATTCAGGGAATTCAGAGTCTGAATTTCAGAGAATTCTGATTCTGCATTTCAGAGAATCCAGAGTCTAAAAACATATCACTATATATCCAAGTAATTATTAAATTTCATGGTTTTATTAAAAATCATAATTTTTAATGTATAAATAAAATGATTTTGGTTTAGCGTGATCATAAAATGATATATTGAAAACAAAGGAAAGGATAAATTTTTCCCTAGAGAAGGGATACTTTTTGTAAGACAGCAATACTTAGGGAAATATAATTTTTCATAAGATAATTTGTTTGTGACTTTCAAAACATAGGGGAATCGAAAAGTCATAAGGAAACCTTATTCACTCAAAAATATCCCCCTTTTGGAAATCACAAACAACCTAATGAAATGGAATATAAGGACTTAGATTTTTCTTAAGGAATTTCAAAATAAAAATTATATCCCTTCACTTATGAATCATGATGAATACGACTAGCTCCCCATTATGTCTTGAAATTCATAAGGATATAATTCTTGACTTCCTTAAAGTGATTTTACATTTTCATGCATAAGAAATTCTTCTTTGAGTAAACTCTCCATTAGTTGTTGTATTCTATTCATTATAATTAGTATTATTTTTATCAGTCCTTTCTCTCCCATTGTGATTTTAAAAAGGAATAGAGATAATGGGAAAAAATATGGTACCTATAATATTAGAACTATACAACAAAACAAATGATGAAAAACAAAATTTTTATTATTATTTTAAAAATTGTTAAAGAAATACAACAAAATACCAGAATTGAAAGGAAAAATATTCATCATTATTTTTCCATCGGCATGATCTTATTCATGATAGTATTTATCTTCTTAATCTCCTTATGATCTTCTTCAATCCTCTTGAGAAATAGTTCCTAATCCAGATTTTTGTTTTCTAGAGCCTTGATCTTTTAATCCAAAGACTTAAATATTTCTGCATGAGACGTCAAAAGCTCTTCTTGTTGACTGAACATTTCCTCAAATTCTATTATGAGATCCCTTTCCCTCTTTAAATTCATAGAAACTAAATTCAATTTTCCATTCATATCATTTTATTCCTACGTCCAGGAAACTTGTTAGTGGTTCATATTCTCATAAAACATTTTGTATAATCTATTATCCTCTCATATTCTCTAAAAAAATAATAATTTACTAAATCTTGAAAGTCATAAAAAATTATTAGGTCTACAATAATTTTCTTTGACCAATTTTCAGTCTCCTTACAAGATCTTATGTGTGCATCATTCCCAATATATAATGTTTTAAAAATAGCCTCAACCTTGACGAATTCCTCCATGAACATGATAAATGAATCTGATTTCTGACTGAATGAGTGTTGAAAAATCTGACACCTCGAGACAATAATTAGAAAAAAGGGGATATTGTTGACTAATTTCTTTAGTGACTTTACATCAAAGTCCTAACGAATGAAGAATGATTCTTATTCTGATTCCCTTTTAGGTGAGGATTATTTTTCTATCTCAATAGCATTTTTTTGGATGATCCACCAATATCCTTCTTAGTTACCACATCATTCTTATGTGTATCTACTATAACATATTTTCATTTATCAACTCTAGAAATGTTCTCCGTATTTTTTTGGGATTCATACTCACTATCTCATTTGTGGAAAATTTTATCTTCATCAACCTTTCCATTCTCAGCATCTCCTTGATGATCCTTAGGTTGAAAAAACTCAGGATTGCTGCTTTTATCATCAGATGGTTTATTAACATCATCCTAACCCTCATCTTCTTTTCCTTGAGAAGAAAGATTCATTGATTCATCATGAGAATTTGATATTGAATTCTTTTCAGAAGGGCTTTCCTTCACATGATATTCTTCGAATTTTCTTATTACATCATCAATCTCATCACAATATTCATCTTCATCATCTTCTTCTTCCTCTTCATGAACTATTTCATCCGCCTCTTTAGGTTTCAGTATGGTCATCTTTTTCCCAATGATACTGATACTAATACTTGTAGAATACATTCTGGTATCTAAAATTTTTCAGAATATTTCATAGTATCCTTGAGAAGATATTGAACGATTTCTGCCTTAGACATTTTTTCTTTAGCATATGTTTTCTTCATACCTTTCAAATTCCTATGTAGCCTTAATTTTCAATGTATTTGCCTAAGTAGAATCTTGGACAATGCTAGGATCTCATTCCTTCTTATTCCTATTCCCTTCCCACCACTTTTCTATAAATTCATCAGGAAAATATTATTGATTATTTATCCTTGGAGGAGATCACTGGTTTTCCTGAACTGTAGGTTTTTCTAAGACTTCTGGTTCCTTATACTTTCTCTTCTTTGGTTCTTTCATAGAAGTCTCTGCTACTTTCTCTTTCATAACTAAAGCATCAATATCACTTTTTGATAAGTCCAAAAATTCTCCATATTTAATATTGAAACCAACATTCTTCCTCCTCAATGTATCATCACTCAGCAGCAAAATCCTAAATGTTCCTGGCATAGAACAACAAGGTATTTTGAACATCTCTTGGAAAAGGAAAACGATCTTAGATAGAATTTCTGAATACATGATAATATGAAATTTTAGGGTCAAATTAATGATATTATTAATCATCATCAATATGTACTTCATGAAATTTATCTTCCTCAAGTTCACCAGAAAATCCAAAACGTAGATATCACTTTTCATCAAGGATTACTTGTCTACTTTTCTTGGAATTTGGAAACCCTGAACCCATAACTCTAGCATCCTGAAATTTGTTGAGAGATATTTTATCATCTATGTTTTTATTCCTTTGAGTGCAGGGCACTCTATTTATTTCTCCTTATCAAAAATTCCTAATTCATATTGTTGATTGTTGTTGAAATAAATCGATTTAACTTTATATGGTATTTCAATGATACTAGCTTCCATGCTGAAGGAACGAGAATGGGTTTTCCGATAAATTTTTAATAAAAACATATGTATTCCTCCATTAAAAAAACTTACAATCTCATAAAAATAAACATGAATCTCTGGATATAGTAGATCATGTACCTTCAGTTTGGATATATGGATACTCTCCCATCCATTCAGCATAATATTTTTCATAATCAGAGTATTGCACTTCTCAAAGAACCTCAGTTCAACTAAAACTTCCATGAAAATTTTCCATTTTGATATTTCCTTGACTAGAGAAATTTTCTTCTGAGGAGAGGCTTCCAAAGACAGTCATAATATAAGAAAACATAGAAATGTGGAACAACCATTATGAAGAGAGTCAGATCTTCAGTTCAATGATTCTTGAAAACAGATATGGGAAAAAGAATAGGGGGCCTTCATATAGGTGTTGAAGCAACAGTTCAAATTCCCAAATTTTTCTAATGGTTGAAATAAGAATTATTTGATCGGAATTTTGAGATGAATGTCGAAGAAGGATTTTGTAGGTTCTATTCTATTGAGGTTTTTAAGGTAAAAAATTTTATTTAAGAAAAATTGAATGCGATTATTTTTCTTAAAACAAGATAAGAATACCAAAATGAAAAAATCAAATACAAAAAATAAAGTAAGGAAAAATACCATCTGGATTCCTTGGAAAATTTATACTAATGATGAAAATTATTCCTAAAAAATTTAGATTTCAGAAAATTTTGTTAAGAAATGGAAATTTTTTAAACCAAAAAAATATTATGTAATTGAAAATTTGAGTTTCAGATTTTGAGTTCAATAAAATTTTGATTTTGAAAAAATATTTGATTAAATATTTTTTGGGCTAGTAGCAAATATAACCCCTATGAAAAGGAGTTTCTCTATGTAAGGAGATATGTTTAAAAAATAGTTAATATGGATGACGAAATTAGGGTTAACATTCTTAACTTTTGTTTACTGCCTTCAATTCTATCAGTGGGTAAGGATTTGGTAAAAATATTAGCAAGTTGATTTTGCATTCTGATAAGTTGAAGAATGATATCTCCTTTCTGTGTGTAATCCCTAAGAAAGTGATGCCTAATATCTATGTGTTTTTCATGAGAGTGATTTATATAGTTATTTCGTATGGAAATTTCATTAGTATTATCACACAATATAATTTTTTGGTAAAACATATTCCATAGTCTATGAGTGTTTGTTGCATCCAAAACACTTGTTTAGAGAAATTTCCAGCTAAAACATATTCAGCCTCAGTAGTGGAATGTGCTACTGAGTGTTGATTTTTCCATAACCAAGAAACTAATGAATATCTTAATAAATAGAATGTTCAGGATATACTTTTTTATACATTCTATAGCTTCCAAAATCATTACCAGATTTTTTTAAAACTAACACATTTACAGAAGTGTAGAAAAGTCTTAAATCCATGGATCCCTTTATATTGTGAAAAATTATTTTCACTATTTTTAAAATATATTCCTTTGTACCAGATTGATATCTTTCACATAAGCATACTAAAAACATTATGTTTGGATGACTAGCTGTCAAGTACAGAGAACTTCCTGTCATACATATAAATGATGTTTGATCTACTCGTTTCCAAACTTCGTCAAGATCATGAGAATTTGAGGTATCGATTGGAGTATATATAATTTTAGTTTATTCATATCCATAAGTTTTAAGAAGATCATTAATATACTTATGCTGTGATATATATGTTCTTTCTGGTTTTTGAGAAATTTGAAAACTGGGGAAAAATGTTCACTCACCCATCATACTAATTTCAAACTAATATTTCATTAGTATCACAAACGAATCAGTTAAATATTGCTGAGTTGAACCAAATATAATGTTATCAACATAAATATGAAAAATCAAAATGTTTTTATTATAATTATTTATCAAAATACTTGGATCAGGAGTTCTCTTAACATTATTGTTTTGTAACAAAAATTTCGTGATTCTATCATACCAAGATCTAGGGGAATGTTTAAGTCCATATAAATCTTTAGTAAGTTTGAAAAAGAGTTTTGGATGTTTTGTGTATTCTAATCTAGAAGGTTGTTCAACATAAACATCCTCTTGAAGATATCTTTTCTATAAAGCACACTTTACATCCATTTAAAAAATATTGATATAAAATAATGCTGTAAAGACAAGTAAAATGTGAATAGATTCAAGTCTAGGTACTGGAGCACAAGTTTCTTCGTTGACTATTCCTTCTTATTGATTATATACTTTAGAAATTAATATAGATTTATTTATTAATATTATTCCATTTTCATCACACATATATCAAAAGACCCATTATACACTAATTGTAGAAGTTTCCTTAGGTCTTTCAACCAATGTCCAAATTTTTTTCAATTCGAATTCATTTAGCTCATATTTCATGGCTTTAGTCCAATCAACATTACTTAATGCGTCATCAGTGCTTTTTGGTTCTAATTGGAAAATGAATACTAGATTTTATAGTTCATTTCATAAGGATCATATAGTACTTACTAGTTCATTTACACCACCAATGATACTTTTACTAGGAATATTCTTAAGAAACAATTGATTTGGGTTTTGTAAAAACTATTAATCATTATATGGTAAGAAATATTCGAGGGTAAATGCTTTAGAAATAATTTCTTGGGAATTTTCATTATTAGAATAATCATATATCAAAGGTTGATCCCCAGTTTAGGAAAACGCATCCGAAGATGTATGTGAGATTTTTTAAAATTAAAAGTATCAATTTCATCGAATTTGACATTCACTATTTCTTCAATAGTACAAGTATTTTTATTAAAAAAACTATAATCCTTAGAAGATTTGGAGTAGCCTAGGAAAATTTCGTCATCATATTTTGGAGAATATTTATGTAAGTTATATTTAATTTTCAAGATGAATACTTTTCAACCAAATAATGTGAAGTAAGAATGTATAGCTTTTCTACTATTCCCCAATTCATAAGTTTTTTTTATTGGGAAAATGTCTTCTTAAAACTCTATTTATAGTATAATAAGAAGTATTAACAGTTTCAGCCCAGATGTGTTTAGCAATAGAATATTCACTCAATATGGTTCTAGTTATCTATTAATGAATTAAATTTCGTCTTATAACAATATCATTCTATTGAGGCGTTCTTGGAGCTGAGAAGTTATGATTAATTCATTTCTTATTTCAAAAAGTTTTAAAATTTGAAATATCAAATTCTTCTCTATAATCACTGTGAATAGTTATCAATGGAAGGTTTTACTCATTTTTATATTTATCTCTAAAAGGTTTGAAATAAGAAAATGATTTTGATATATTTTTAGATACTAAACCAACCTAATTCTAGTGTAATCATAAAAAAAACATATACATAATATTTTCCTCTAATACGTCTAGTTTGTGTTAGAACAAAAAATCCATATGCACCAACTATAATGAATTTGAAGTTATGACTTCAATGGTTTATTTAAAAGCTGATTTATCTTTGCAATCTATATTGACAAAGATCACAACACTTTGAAGAATCAAATCTATGCCCTAGTAGATCCTTATAAAGTCGTTTATTTGATATTTTGAATAGGTTCCTTAGGGTACAATGTACTTACCTTCTATGACATAACCATGATTGATCTTTCATTGTAGTAAGGCAAGGTATAACTTGGCTCCTATGGTCATCTATGTTTATTTTGTATATATTCTCGTGCCTATGGGTAGAGCGAATAAAATATTCCTTGGAATTGTGTAAAAAAAATTTATCATTCCTTAAACTCAGTAGGTAAATTTCATCATATAACCGACTTATGATAATAAAGTTATGATTAATATCTCTAACAAATAAAACTTTTGAAATTAATGTTTTTCCTAGAAGAACAATGTTACCTCTACCAAATATTTTTCCATAATCATTATCTTTTATTGTTACTTTTCCTCAATTAGTGTTGATCATATTTTAAAAGAAGTTATTCTTACCAGTCATATTCCAGGTATATCCCCTATCCATGTACCATGTATTTCTATTTGTAGTTTCTTTATTTTCCTGAAAATAAATGTGTCTGACATTCGGAATCCAAACATTCTTAAATCTCAATTTTTCAGAAAGTAATATTTTTTAATCCACATTTTCTAAAAAAATATATGCTTTATGAAAACCTAATGATTTATTTTTTTTAGAAATAATTTTCTACAAATTTCCACCAAACTAACATTTAGTACAAAATAGAGCACTTTGGGGAACAAAATTGTAATTACTAAAGACTAGTTTTGAGTGAGTATAACTAAATCAAAAATTATTCCTTAAAATGTGAATTTTTGAGTATATATTGTAAAAAAGTATCTTAAGAGAAGTAAATTTTAAAAAGTATTTTTTATGGATTTTTTTGAATTTAGTTTAAAAACATTTTTTTATCCTAAAGGTTATTAGTTTATGAACTAGAGTTAACCTCTAAAATATTTTTTGTAGAAAATACATTTTCAAGATCCTTAGAATGTTTATCTTTCTATGAATTAACTTCCTTATGGTTTTTGGAAACACTTTCAAAGTTATATTTTTATCCAGATCCTTAGAATGATCTGTTACTTCATTAGTTAAAATAAAAACTCGAGAATTTTCTTTCTCTAACTTCTTCTTTATCATAAAACAATCATTTTCAAGTAGTTTAGCAAATCTATAAAAATTTTCATATAAAGAAAAGGTATTTTATTATGATAAGGAATATCTATCATCCACTGATTCAAAATATTCTACATTATAAAGAATTTCATTTAAGGACATATCGGTTAAGGATTCCGAATTGTATACCTTTGCCATAAGAAAATTATTTTCAATGTGTAGTTTGTCTAGTACACCAATATTCTTCTGACTAGTAGATTCATAATTAGAAGATTCTTCTGAAGAGTCACCACCACTGGAACTCTAGGTGTCATTTTCTATAAAAAAATTCTTAGACTTAGTCTTTTAATACTTCTCCTTATTTCTCTCAGAATACTTTTCCTTCATGTCTTTTCTCTTTAGAATGGGAAAATCTGGCCAGATCTATCCAGATCTTTTACATTCATAGTTAGTGACTTCTGAATCATTATTATATATTATTTATTTATTCTTATATCTATACTAAAATTATTTCATTCCTACTATACTGTTCATCCATTGAGAAATATTAGAAAACTCATTTTAAGAATGTTCACTTTCACTTGACTGAGATAGAAAAATGACTTTCTTAGACTTAGATCTTGTAACCCTTTTTGGATTCATTGATTTCTTAGTAGTAAATTCTACTCTTACATCGCAATATTCTTCTTATCCATATCAATATATCTTTCTCTTCGTGTCTCATGTTGACGAAGAGTTCCAAATAGCTCATCAAGATTAGTTTGATATTCTTTCTTATTGTCTTTAATAGTTATCCATTGTGATTCCCACTCACATGGTATAATATCAATTATATTATCCACAATAGATTCATAGTCAATACCCTTCTCTCCCATAGATTGTAGACTATTGAAAATATTCATAAATATTTGTTAAAAAATTTAAATAGTATATCTATAAGGAAATAGAAATCCATGATATTCTGCTCTCAACGTAGATCTTATAGTCTCAATCACTATAGAATTACCAAAATGTGTATCTCAACGTTTCATCCAAAATGTAGTAAAAATATTAATAAGATGATATTTGAATATATATGTTCCTGGTCATAGAACACAACAAATTATTGTGTACATTGTAATTTAGTCGATATTCTGACTTTTCCTAGTTGGTGAAGGTTTGGAATTTCTTGTCAGGATTTTTGTAGTCACCAATAAATATAACAAAATTTTATACTCCACTATTAATGAAAAAATGTTTTCATTCTATCTCTAAAGTACTCATAATCATTACCATAAAAAATAGGTGGTCTAGTAGTATTTAGATTATCAATAGAACCAAAAACCATTCCTACCATTCTATAGGAAAATACTTTTCCACAAAAACATGAAAGTAGTAAATGTTTATAAACAAAGATAAAAATCATTAAGAAAAACATAATCAATAAAATTTATGCAAGAGGAACATATAAATATGAATCAAATTGGGAAAGAAAACTTATATGTGAGTATATGTATTTCATAGACCACCTCTGATACCAATTGTTGCATTGAAATAGTAAATGTAGATGATCAATTACAAGGGGGGTGAATTGTGATTTTAAAAACATTTTTTATTAACATTATGTAGAGATATGTTTAACAAAATTAAAGAATGTGAATTTGAAACCCCTAAAATAGTTCCATGAGAAAGACATGCTCAGGTTCAAGAAATGTGGTTCCAGAAAAGTAACATTTTTTAAATTGTATGGAATCTTATTTATCAAATTTAATAAAAGTATAAGAATATATGAGAAAGTTATACATTCTTCCAGTATCAAAATACATCCGAAATAAAATTTGAAACAATACAAGTCACAAGTATTAAATCATTTATCCAAAAGAGAAGGGTATCCAAAAACCTTCGACAAAGGTCCCTTGATTTATACTTTCAAGAAAGTCTTTATTACCTATACTACAGTAAGCCCTCGATGGGAATATCAGAATCTTCCATTCTATTCCCGCATTCCCTCAGTCTGTAAGGAATTCAGAACCTCTATCTTCCTATCCCTAGAAGACCTCAAACATTATGGTAGTGGATGCCTCTGTCTTACAATCCCAAAAAGCCCTTGATTGTACACAACAATAATTAGAGTCGCACGATTCAAGATAAACAAGATCTTCAAATCCCAATAAATCATGAGAGTATCTCTCTCTAGGAATCACTTCACAACATGTAATATCCATATTGATAAAATAGTCTTGACCTCATTCAAATGATATCCTATTTATAGGGAAAACCCCAATGGTAGGATCTCTCTTCCAACTGTCATATTTTTCCTTGAATCTTGGCGGGACCTGTACACATTTCACTCAACAAACTGTTAGTTTGAAACAGATTTCATGAAAACATTTCATTATAAAAAAATATGTATGTAAAATGAAATATCTTAACCAATTTCTTAATTTCCCGAGTCTAAGGAAATATAGAATTTGGAGTCTAATCATATAAAGAATCAGAAACTATAAGACATGGATATCTGGATTCTATTTTTCCAGAAAGTTCAGAATCTAAATACTAAATAATATAGAGTTTTAATTCCAATGAACATGGAATCTGAATTATTAGTAATTCAGAGTATGAATTTCGAGGAATTCGGAGTCTGAATTCTTAAGAATTCAGAGGAATTCAGACTCTGGATTTTGTGGAATTCGGAGTTCGAATTTTAGAGAATGAAGAGTCTAAATTTCAATGAATTCAGAGTCTAAATATCTTAGAATTTGAAGTCTATATTTCAAAGAAATCAGATTCTGAATTTTATGGAATTCAGAGTCTGAATTTCAAATAATTCAGTGTTTGAATTTCTGAGAATTCAGAGTCTAAAAATAGAACACTCTATTTCTGTGAAATGAAAATATTATGAGGTTTTAGATACAAATCCAAATTTTTGACATAGAAATAAAATGATTTTGGTTTAGTGTGACTATAAAATGGGATAATTAAAAAAATGGTATGGATAAATTTTTTTTTATAAAATGGAATCTTTACTTAATAAAATAAGCCTGAGGAAAATATGATTTACCATAAGATAAAGTTTTTGTGATTTTAAAAACATAGGGGAATGAAAAAATCATAATAAAACCCTATTGAATCAACACCATTTAGAAGTTTTTAAGAACATGATACATAAATGAAAACCATTTGACATTGGGAAATAAAATAAAATATAATACATAACAAAATCTAAGGAACTACATCCTTGAAAACGCATTAAATTACCCCTTTTTAATAACCAGGGGGAGAAAAAAAATAAAAGGGTCAGCTCAAATGATCGGTAAGGGTTATATATAGTAAACCCATAAATCAATAGTAATTAAAGAATATTTGATAAGTAATTGTCAATATGGGATCCAAAATATCTGGAAAAAAAATTCTATATAATCAATAAACTGAGAATGGAAATGCATCCATAAATTTTTTCATAGTGAAAATCCTCTAGATAATAATTACTAATTATTCAATGAAGAAAATTTTTAATAATTGGAATTCATGTGTCTTGAACATGAACCATTGTGCTATCAATATGTTTTATGTATATGTGTAGTAAACAATCTCATTGTTATGGTAAACAAACAAAAAGGGTTTTTCAGCAACTGATTTTATCTCATGTGACTACTGATGCATTAAGGGGATTTAATTATCAAAAACATACCCATAATTATTTTATGAATCATTAAACAAACCATGCCATACCAGTACAAAATACTCTCATAAATTTAATTAATTTAAGAATTAATGTTCCTTATCATCATATATCTATATTAAATAAAAGATACATATTTTTCATTATTTCCCAAGTTAATCAAATAACTATCAAGGTAAACACCATTTTTAAAATGGGTATACAGCTTCAAAAAAAGACAAATCAATGAAAACATGAATGAAAATGGTAAATAGGTATATATCATGATATATTATGTCCAAAAAAGATGAAAATAGAAATAAAAACAGTGTTTAAGAAACTTTAGGAATTAGCCACATTAGTGCAATTAATGGGAAAATTTGAAAGATTCTTTAAAGAGGTAAAAATAATAAAATTTTTTATAGAAGCAAAATTAAAATAAGATAGAAATCATGATAATATCAGTGATATTTGAAATATAATTGTTGCATAAAATAGATTATGGAGTCTACATGTGAATTGGTATGAATTGGGAAGTTCTCTTTAATCGGGCTTTCATAAGGGGGGGGGGAATTGAAAAGGGAACCCTAGAAAAAACTATTATCCAAATAAATAAGAATGAATTGATCTAGATACAAAATATTGAAACAAATACAGAGAATTTATAATAAATACATTGTAAGATTGAAATAATAATGTACATGCTCAATTACAAGAGGGGGTGATTTATATACATTAAAAATTCCATTAGAACCATTAATGCTTGTATAAAACTATCATTTTTAACCTTAAGGAAAATTTTGTTTAACAATGTTAAACAAGGTAAATTCAAAAGACCACTTAGTCCTACAAACATGCTAGGTTCCAGAAATATGGTTCCTGAAATGAAACATAAGAATAGTTTACAAGGAAAATATTCTACCTTAAAGAATATAGAAACTTACTAATCAGAATATAAAAGAACAAGGAATTACAAGATAGTTATACATTCCTAATTAATCAAAATTAAGCGGGAAAATAAACTTGAAACAACACAAGTAACAAGTATTAAATCATTTACCCCAAATATGAGGGTATTAAACTACCTTGGATAAAGGTCCCTTGATTTATACTTTCAAGAAAGTCTGCCTTACCCACATCAGGGTATGCTCTCGATTAGAATATTAGAATTTGTCTTGCTATCCCTGCAAGCCATCAAACTTCAAGGTAGTAATCACCTATATATTCCTCATTAAGGAAGAGATCGATCTTCAAGGTAGTCGACACCTCTGTCTTCCTCAATAAGGAAGTCCTCGATCATTAAGGTAGTCGACACCTCTGTCTGCCTATCCCCGGATGCCCTAGAATGTAGTCAGAAGCATTTGGAGTCATACGAAGAAATCTGAACAAGATTTTTAGTACGCACAAAGCAATAGAGTCTATCTATCTAAAAATCACTTCAACATCATGAAACTTCTAGTGTGATCAACCATTCATCAAAGTTGTTAGTTGTTTTTATCTCGTTCAAATGATCTCTAATTTATAGGAACATCTGCAACGGTCGGCTCCCTCCTCCAATGGTTATATTTTTCATTGAATATTAGTGGGATCTGTACACGTGTACCTCCAACAACGTTTAGTTAGAAACATATTTCACAAAATCATTTGATAACTATAATGAGTGTTAGAAAAATATGGTTTCTTATACAAAACCATTTTTTAGAGTCTAGGAAATAAATGTTCAGATTCTCATCAAAAAATAAATTGGTTTCTAAAATACATGAATATTCAGATACTATTTTCCATAGAATTAATAACCCGAATTCTATATATTTCTGAGTCAGAATTCCAATGAATTGGAGTAATAATTCTGAGGAATTCAAGGTCTAGATTCCTTGGAATTCATATTCTGAATTCTGAGGAAATCAGAGTCTGAATTACAAGAATTTGGAATCATAATTATAAGGAATTAGCTGTCTAAATTCTGTGGAATTAGGATCCTGAATTATGAGTAATTAGGATATTTAATTTCATATAATTCAGAGTCCAAATTCTAAGGAATTCGGAGGAATTCGGAGTCCAAATTTTAGAGAATTCAGAGTCCAAATTTCAGAAAATTCGGAGTTTGAATTAGGATCCTAAAAACAGAATAATCTATATCTTAGTATATAGAGGATTTCAAGATTTTAGTTATGAAAACTAATTTTACACATATAAATTAAATTAGTTGGATTTATAAAAACTAAAATATGAACAATGAAAAACATATAAGGATAAATTTTCCTTAGGGAAGGAAAATTTTCTTTAATAAAGAAAATAATATTAATGGAAAAGAAATTTTCCTTGAGATAGATTGTTAGTGATTTTCAAAACATAGAGGAATGGAAAAGTGATAAGGAAACCTTATTGACTCAACAATCTCCACCTTTTTGGAAATCTCAAACATCCTTATGAAAAATAATATAAGGGCTTAGAAATTTTATGATCTTGAAAATAAGAACATATCTCCCTTTACTTATGGATCATAGTGAATACAGCTAACTCCCCCTTAGGATTTGGAAACACTAAAGATCGTATTCTTGATTTTCTGAATGATATTTTTCGTTTTCATTCATTCACAAAACTTCCTAATAAAAAATCTCCCTTAGATGAACTCCCCCTTATGGAAATTTCTTTTTTACATAGATTTTTTTTATAATTCCTTTATCCCCCATTGTGATTTTAAAAAAGGAATGAACGGAGCAGAAAAATTAATGCTACCTAAAATATTATTACTAAACAACCAAAAATAGAGAACATCCTAAAATTTCATTAAGATTGGATGAATATATACAACAAGGAAATACAACAAATGATCGGATTTGGAAATCATTCTCCTTCTTTCACCTTTGGCATCAGCTTCTTCACAATAGTCTTCATCTTCTTGAGTACCTTGTGATCATATTCCATGTGCTTAAGAAGCTAATCTTGATCTTCACTTTTCATTTCAATGGCTTCATTTTTTTCTTCCCGATATTTAATATTCTCTTCTTGAGATTTAATAATTTTTCTTGCATAACAAGATTCTCTTCAAGTTCGATTCTAAGATCCCTTTCCCTCTTCCAAATCTGAGCAACTGAATACAATTCCCCATTCAGATCATTCACTTCTTGCATCTGAGTATATTCCCCAAGAGATAAAGTTTCTTTATAATAAATGGTGAGATATTTGAACATTCCATCTTCAATGTCAAAAGAATGTCTCACACTATCTTGAAAATCATCAAGGATCCTCGTTTCTTCAATTGTATTTCATGACCAGCTTATAATCATGTTTCAAGATGTTTTATGAGACTCATAACCAATGAGGAAGGATATGAAATCTTCCTCAAGACTAACACATTTATCCATAACCATGGAAACTGAATCTGAGTTTTGATTTAATGTATGCTGAAGCATCTAACAGCTTGAATCTATAGTTGGAAATAAGGTAATTGTACCAACATTCATTTTTCTAATACTGTACCACAAAATCCTATCCAAGAGAGGACGATTTCGAATATGATATTTTGGTTGGTGAGGATTCTTTTTCAATCTCATCATCCTTCCACTTGGATGAAGAACAAACATCATTATTCTTCACTACGGATTTAGTAGGTGTAATCACTACCACCTAATTTCCCTTGTCACCCATAAAAATGATGTCTTCTTGTTTATGGGATTCATGTTCACTATCAGATAACTGCACAATTTTATCTTCATTTACTTCTTCCTTCTTAGCACCTGCCTCAAAATCCTCTGGATGAAAAAAATCATTATTTCCACTTTCTTCTTCAGACAACATATTCACTTCTTCTTCAACATTCTCATATATTCTTGGGGTAGGATGCTTTGAAGTCTAATCATCAGAAGTTCAGTTTGATAATTTCTCATAAGGGCTATCCGTCTCATGATAATCTTCCACTTGTTTTATATTCTCCTCAGTTTCACCACTACTATCTTCTTATTCTTCCACTACTTCTTCTTGATCTCGTTGTGGAATCACCAACTTCTTTCCCAGAGTCACTAAGAGTGATTCTATTCAAAAATATTCTGGTAGTGGAATATTCTCAGAAGCTTTCTCAGCATCCTTAAGAATATATTGTACTATCTTATCTTCAACAATCTTCTTCTTTTTCTTCTTCTCTTTCTCTTTCTTCTGAATCTCTTCAGCTGCCTTTATCTTTATGTATTTTCCCTCAGTATGGTCTAATCTGAACTTATGCTCCCCTTCCCTCTGGTTTATCTTATTTTCTCTCTACTTGGCTACTACCTCATCAAGATAATCCTTTTTCTTCTTTAGGTTCAGAGGTGCGGACTTGGTTTCCTTAGCCACTAGGATTTTTACTTTCTCTTCCGGTTCCCCCACCTTCCTTTTCCTTTCATTCTTTTTTGAAGTCTCAACCACTTCCTGCTTCTTGGATAAGGATTCTACCTCCTTGTCAAGAAAATTATAAAATTCATCGGATTATTTAGAAAAAACAAATTTCATCCTTCTCAAAGTATCATCACTCAAAAACATTACATTGCAATTCCTCTACTTAGGAATGCAAGGAATGTTGAAGTATTATAAACAACGAATAATAATATTTGACATAATGGCTGGATACATGATAATTTGAGATTTAAAATTCCAATTATTGATCATCTCAATTGTAAATAGAAAGTAATTAACAAAATTTATCTTCCATAGATTCACCATGAAATCCAGAATATAGATTTCACTCTTTTTCAGAGTATCCTTATCACCTTTTTTCGGAATAATAAAACCTTGAACCCGTAGTTCAAGAATCCGTATGTTCATAGACACATAATGAATCTTTAAAGAATTTACTTCTGAAAGACCAAGACATGTTATGGATTTCTCATTATCAAAACCTCCGTGGACATTAGGTAGCATGTGAGTGCAGATCACAGCTTCCCCTTCATAAGGAATTCCAAATCAATCATGTAGCTTTTGTTTACGAAAGAGAATATGTCTTTCCATAACAATAGAAGGATAACATGTTTATGCCTTCATCCTTGAAGAAAGTTACTGTCTCATAGAACTCTACTAATAACACAAAATATAACATAACCTGTGTTTTAGGATTTGAAATACATACACTCTCCCAAAAATAAAACCTGATATTCTTAGATACGATGGAGTCATATTTGGCATGAAACTACGGATCGACTAACGTTTCTCGGTAGATCTTCCACTCAAAAATTATCCGTAATAGTTGTCATTTATTTCTGAGAAGAGGCTTCAACAGACATTTGGAAGTAAGGAAGACATGAGAAAATCAGAACGGGATATTGTTGGAAAGGCAGAGCTTCAACATGCGAGGTCTTGGAGATCGATGTGGGATATGCTTTATGGGGGATCCATTTTATAAGAAATTGAAGCGACAGTTCAACATACCTGATTAATCCAACTACTGAAAACATATTGACAAGATCTGACGGTTGAGTTGATGTCTGAAGAAATAATTTTAGTAGATTCATATATTTTAAGGTTTTTAAGATAAAAATACTCGGTTTTAAGGGAAAAAATTAAAACAAGATGAAAATACCAACGAGTAAAAATATGATTATGTAAACATAGGAAAGGAAATATAACTTTCATATTTCTAGGAATATTATTCATAATAAGAAAATTAATCTTGAAGAACATTATATTTCGAACATTTTGATAATGAAAAATTTTTTACTACGAAAATTTTTTGACTACAAAAATATTTATACTACAAAAAATATTAAGATTAATTTTTTTAGACTCTGAAAAACAGTTAACACTACGAAAAATTTTACAACTATGAAAAATTTAAGTCAATAGAAAATTTTAGACTACAAAAAAATTTAGACTACGAAAATATGTAAGCTAATGAAAAAAAATTGACTACAAAAAAATTTTGACTACGAAAAAAATTTTCCTGCGAAATTTGTTTTAACTAGAAAAAATACAATTGATAAGGTAATGTACTCCCACTATGAAATGGAGTTTCTTAATGTATTGAGATAGGTTTCAACTAGAAGTTAATATTGAATATTACCTTTCGATTATCATTCTTAACTACTGTTTAATATATTCAAATCTATCAGAGGGTAAATATTTTATAAAAGTATCAGCATGTTGTTCTTGCATACCAATAAATTAAATAATGATATCTATTTTTTGTGCTTAATACTTTTAACAAATAAAACTTTTGAAATTAATGTTTTTTCAAGAAGAACAATGATACCTATACCAATAATTTATCCCTGAGAATTATCTCTAAAAGTTACTTTTCCTCATTACGTCTTGATATTGTTTTCAAAGAAGTTTTTGTAACCAGTCATATACTGGGAACATCCAATATCCATGTACTAAGTATTTTTGTTGGTACATTCATTATTTTCCTTAAAATAATAATGTTAGACTTACAGAATCCAAACATTCTTGGATCTGGAAACTTCAGAAAGAAAATTTTTAAGTACCCACATTTTCATAGAAAAATATGCTTTATGAAAACCTAAAGACTAAGTTATGTTTAAAGAACAATTTTTCACCCAATGTCCACCAGATAGAAATTTAGTGAGGAATGGGGCACTTTTAGGAACAAAATAGTTATTACGAAAAACGATTTTAGAATGGGTATATCCAAATCTAGAACTATTTCCTAGAGGCCATATTTGGGAATAAGTTTTTTCAACGTTTTCCTTACCTAAGGTAATGTTTGACAAAAACATCCTCAATGAAAATATTTTGGACTATAGTTTGACAACAAATTTTTTTTCCTAAAATCATTAGTTTTAGAACAAGTCTTAGTCTCTAAAATATTTTTCTTAGAAATTACATTTTCAAGATCCTTAGAGAGTTTATCCTTCTCAAAATTTACTTCCTCGTGATTTTTGGAAATACTTTCAATATAAAAAATTATCTTATCAAGATCTTTAGAATGATCTGATATTTCATTAGAAAGAATAGTATTTCTAGAATTTTCATTATCATGTTTTTTCTTGAGTATATAATTTTTATTCTCAAGAAGATAACAAACCTAGAAACTTTTTCATATATAGGTATCATATTATCTTCATCAGGAGTAGATTATTTATTCGATGATTCATAATATTTATAAACACTATAATTTTCATTCAAGGATACATTTTTGATAGATTCAATATTGTGTACCTTAGACATTAGACAATGATTTTCAACCGGTAATCTTTCTCGTAAACCAAGATTCTTCTGACAAGAACATTCATAATTTGATGATTCATCAAAAGAGTCTCCACCACTAGTAATCTAGGTTTCATTATCTTTCAAAACTATCTTAGGTTTAGCCTTGTAATAATTCATTCTATTTCTCTAAGAATTGTTTTCATTTCTATCCTTTTTAAGCATTGGACAATCTGGCCTTATATACCAACACTTTTACATTTATAAAAATTGACTTATGAGTCTTTAATGTCTTTTGATTCTTTCTTCTTGTGCCTATATTGAATTTTCTTCTATCTAATAGTATTTTTCATCATTTGGGAAAGATTAGATAGATCTTTTTTTGAAGATTCACTTTCACTAGATTCTAATTTAATAACTACCTTCTTAGATTTGGATCTTATAACTCTCTCTAGAGTCCTAGATTTCTTATTATTTGAAGTTGTTGTAATAGAAACACTACCATTTCCATTATTCTTCTTAATATTATCATCATCTCTCTTCATTTTGGTTTCATGTTGAATAAGAGTTCCAAACAGTTCATCAAGTGAAATCTGTTTATCTTTCCTATTTTCATCAATATCGGTCCTATTAGATTTCCATTCGTTTGGCATGATGTCTATGATTTTTTCAACAAGAGATTCATAATCAAGAACATTTCACCCAAATATTGTAAAATGTTTACTATAGTCATGAATCTTTGTTGTACATTACATGTGGGTTCTCCATAAGGAAATAAGAAACCATGATATTCAGCTCTGAGCATGGATCTTCTAGTTTCAATTACTTTTGATGTTCTAAAGTGGGTATCCTTGAGATTCTTCCATATACAATTTGATGAATCATAATATAAAATATAGCTATATATATTTCCAATCATGGAAAAAAGCAATGTATTACGTACCATATAATTCATTTGATATTCATGCTTCTCTCGGTTGGTTAAAGTACTAAATTCCTTGTCAGGGAGTTTAAATCCTCATGTAAGAATAACAAATATTTCTACTCCAGTGTTTATAAAACAAGTCTTCATAAGATCTACCGAATATTAGTAATAATTTCAATCAAAGATTGGTGTTCTAGTAGGATTTAGAGTGATAATTGAATCATTTTTCATTCCTTCCATCTAAGAGAAAATATATTTCCATAAGAATATTGTTAAAAGTAAATGTTTGTGAATATGGAAAAAATTATTAAGAAAGGAAAATATTGAACAATGAAAACCTGAGTACGGAAAATGTATATGTGAATATAATTATTTCAAAGACCTCCACTGATACTAATTTTAGGATCGAAATAAGAATGTAGATGCCCAATTACAAGAGGGGGTGAATTCAATAATTTAGAAATTCCTTTGGAACCTTTAAAGCTGGTATAAAAATTTCATTTTTAACCTTATATAAAACTTTATTTAACAATGATAAACAAGGTAAATTATCCAGACCTATTAGTTATAAAAACATGTTAGATTCTAGAAATATGGATCCGGAAATAAAACTTAAGAAAAGTTTACAAGGAAATGATTCTACATTAAAGTGTATAGAATTTTACTAATCCGAGTAAATAAGAAAAATTAAGTATAAGATAGTTATAAATTCAATATTAATTCAAATTAAGTGGAAAAATAAACTTAAAACAACACAAGTAACAAGTATGAAATATTTTAACCCAAAGAGTAGTGTATTAAACAACCATGGATAAAGGCCCCTTGATTTATACAATCAAGAAAGTATGTCTTACTCACACTTGGGTAATACTAAGATAGGAATATTGAAATATGTCATGAAATCCCCGCAAGACCTCAAAATTCTAGGTACTTGGCTCCTCTGTCTTCCTCAACTAGGAAGTCCTCAATCTTTAAGATAGTCGATAATTCTATTTTTTTCAACAAGGAAGTCCTCGATCATTAAGGTAGTCGAAACCTCTTTCTTCCTACCATCAGAATCCCTCAAATGTACTCAACAAAATTCTGAGTCACATGAAGCAAGACGAACAAGATTTTCAGTATGTATAAATCATGAGAGTCTCTCTCTAGAAATCACTTCAGTAGAATGAAATTTCTAGAGTGATCAATCGGCCATCAAAGTTGTTAGTTGTTCTGAGCTCATTCAAATGAGCTCTTATTTATAGGCACATCTCCTACGGTCGACTCCCTCCTCCAATGGTCATATTTTTACATGAATCTTGGAGGGACCTGTAAACATGTCACTCAAACAAAGGTTAGTTAGAAACAGATTGTAAGACATGTTTTCATAACTATAATGAGTGTAAGAAAAATATGGTTGCCAAACCAAAAACATTTTTCAGAGTCTAGGAAATAAAATTTTGGATTCTAATATAAAATTCAATTAGTGCCTAAAATAAATGAATATTTGGACTATATTTTCATTAGAATTCGGAACCTAAATTATATAGATTTTAGAGTCTGAATTCCAATGAATTTTGAGTCTGAATTCTGAGGAATTCGGAGTCTGAATTCCAGGGAATTCCGAGTCTGAATTATGATGTAATCAGAGTCTGAATTATGATCAATTAAGAGAATGAATTCCAAATAATTCGGAGTCTAAATTCCATGGAATTCAGAGTTTTAATTCTTTGGAATTCGGAGTCAGAATTTCAAAGAAATCAGAGTCTGAATTCTGATGAAGTCGGAGTCCAAATTTCAGAGAATTAGGAGTTGGAATTTCAGAGAATTCGGAGCCTGAATTTCAGAGAATTCAGAGTCCGAATTCAGATCCTGAAAATAGAACATTCTATATCTATGTATTTATAGGATTTTGAGATTTTAGATATGACACATAATTTTACAATTAAAAATAAAATGAGTTATATAGTGAAAAACTAAAATATGAACAATGAAAAACATATACAGACAAATTTTCCTTGGAGAAGGCAAATTTTCTTCATTGAATAAAAAATCATAATGGAAAAGAAATTTTACTTGAGATAGAGTCTTTTTGATTTTCAAAACATAGAGAAATTGAAAAGTCATAAAGAAACCTTATTCACTCTACATACATATGAAAAAATAAGAAATACATTGGTGTAAATAAATAGAAAGCGTAACCCAATGTAAAAAATTGAGGTTCTACAAAATTTCTTATTACTTTATAATCAATCGAATCATATACCCCATAAAATTAATAATAATAAAATGAAAAAATTAATACGATGACGATAAAGAGATTCATGATATTATATATCAAAGTTATGTATACTTACATCACACGCAAGGAAATATTAGTGAATAAGGAATATCTCACACCAATAAAATTGAGAACAGAAAACTATTACAAAGATCATATCATTGGAGTGAGGATAAATCAATGATATAATTATATGTGAAAATTTAAATCCAAAAAATAAAAATGAAAATTTATTATAAAATAATAACATTTTATTTCACACATATTATTGGATAAATATAACAAATTATATAGAAGATCAACACAATGAATGAAAATTGGGTTAAGAACTCCCTTACCCTTTGTCAAGAAGCATTCTTCACATGTACTAATTATACTATCTAATAAAATTTCATTAATTAATTACAAAATTAATAACCTATTAAACATATATTTTGTTTATCATAATTTTATTATTTTAATTAATGGCCATTCTGATGAGTTATAATGTCTAATTTTGTTGTTTTGGGAGCATTCGATTAGTGATTTTTTGGTCGGTTTCATTGCATAGAGTTATGTGATTTCTTGTAAAATGGATTCAAAACTCCATAACTAAATTTTATTTGTATTAATTATGTTAAATTAGTCTAAATGGTCTCGTATAACATTTTTATCTGATATGAGATGATTCATTAAATAAAATTTTGATGAAATGTTTTAATTTATTTTGAAAGTTCTTACAGCCATCACGATCTTGTATCATTTTATTTAACATAATGATTATATCATGGTTATAGAAAATGATATCCATTATAAAATTTATATAAAAAATTATTTATCCATAATAATGGTTTTATTGACTTGCTTGAAGGAGGTAATGAAAATTGAAAATTCATTTTCCCTGATGATAGTAAATCGACACATCAAGGGTGGTATTTTCAATCTAAGAATAAAAGGGAGAGGAAAATGGGTTTGGTAATGAATATTACATTAACTAAATAAAATGAACATATATATAATAAACTATAGTTTTAAATTTAATTTCAAAAGGATAATTTAGGTTATGACAATAAATAAAAAGAAAATAAAATAAAAGAAGACAAAACATGATCTCCAATCTTGAATTTATTCTCCTTGAGAGACTCCTTAAGGAACACATGTTTGGTCCTTTTATCATAACAGAAGATATGAAAACTAAGGAATTTTAATGGGATTATAATCTAGGATAAATTATGCAATATTAATTTCTTATAAGAATTCATTATAAGAGGTGGTGAGTGGTGGTACTTATAGGGAGAAGAGAGGGGTGTGTTGATTATTTTATTCACATTTCAGTTATTTCAGATCCAGAATATCAATATTAATGATTATTGTCACTAAATATAGTAACAAATGCATATTATTTCTAACCAATTTGTGATTACCTCATTCATGCATCATCCATCAATCTATAATTCTTGTATTTGTCAAATATCGTAAATTACTGTATTTTACTAATCTAAAAAAATTAATTATTTCAAATAAAAATCCCCAAAATTCACCCTAAACATTTTTTGATGTGTAGATTTAAAAAATATACTCAATATTTTAAAAATAATTATGTGAATATGAGAAATTTAATTTTTTATTAAAGTCATTATTTATTAAAAAATACCAATTTTAAAATAATAACCGACTATAGGACACCTGGAAAAATTAATTAATTCCTCATTGAATTATCTTAAAATAATAAGACAACAAAATATTTATTTGTTAATATATTTTTTGAAAATAAATTTTATTCTAAATTATAAATTTGATTATAAAAATTTAAATAAACTTATACCTTTTATAAAAATACCAACACACTATTTATCATTTTTAAAACATTTAATTAACTATTATACGATATGAATATATAATATTTTAATTAACAAGGTACCTAAATATTATCTTCAATTTTATATATATGTTAATTATTTTTAGGGTTTCATTACAATTCATAATGGTCACATTTGTATTCTTAATAATAACATTACTATTTGAACAGTTATGTTAATGTTTAATCATTATTCGTTTAATATCATTGGTGTGTTTAATGTAAGATATCAAATGAATTTAATTGAAATAAAATATTGTGGTGGTATAAATATTAGTGGAGATTAATTTATAATAGAATTATCCTGGGGTAAAAACCCCAAAATAGTTTTTCAAAAATATATTAACCATCATTTTGATTTATAGAGAATGGTCCATTACTGTTCACCTCATTTGACACTCCTAGGGGACAGAATTCATTTAATTACATTATCTTGAAACCCCATTATGAAGTATGTGGATATATATTAATAGTTAATTTAGAAAAAAACATGGATAACATTGATCAAAACCCACATATTTATGTCATAACATATGGATATCATTTACTAAATCCTTCTTCTATTTTTTTATCATTATATGTACAATCACAAATTTAAATAATCCCATTCCATGTTTATCTTTAGTCAATCTAGTGGAAATAACCATAATGAATGAACATATCAATGGTTGAAATAGACAGTGTGAAAATTATACCAATGTGAAACATAATGAGATTTGGGGATGGAATGAGAAATATTTTGAAAATTAACCCCAAAAAATCTCAAGATATGGTAAAAAAACCCAAATATCATTGAGTTTCCACAAAAACACTAAGGACATTGCAACTTGCGATGAAGACATTAATTTGGAAACATACACTATATTTTAGTTGGTCTTCTATTCCTAGGTTACTTTGTAGTGTGTCAATGCAATGGATATGATAATTTCCTATCTCTAATACTCAGACAATGAGATTGTTTTTTTAGCATCTATTATTTAGAAGGTGATTCTGACTAGTTGGAGATACTCATTACAAAATCTATTTAAAATTTTTATTTAATATCTAGTTAATTAAATTTTTTAAAAAATATAATTTTGAATTAGTTTTTTTCATATAATATTTAAATAATTATAGATATGGAATTCATATAATTGAAGGGTAATGATTATTATAATTTTGGGTAATACAAAGAAACATTCACAAGACCTGTCTGGTATGCCACTAGTTCTATCATTGATAACCAGATTAAAATCGATCTATTTTTTAAAGGCTTAAATCCATGTCTTCTAATGAAGTCCTCTAGAATATTCTTAAAAATATATATATGTAGACATTTTTATTTGATATAAATTTTGAGATTGAAATAGGATCGTCTCAATAATCCATGATAAATAAAAGGGGAAAATAATAGATGATAAAACCCATGGTGGGAGGAAATCTCATTTTTTAGTATGTAAAAAATGTGGGAGAAAAAACCTAAAATATTTTATCAAGGGACCAAAGAAGTGTGTTAAGTGTGTTAAAGAAGGAAACCAAAACCAAAAAATTCAAACCAAGGATAAGGTTTCAGTTAAGGAAATTTTAATTCTTTTTGGTATAATGTGAATCAATTTCCCATCCATCAAGAAAATTAACAAAATCGGCCCTATGAACCACCCAATCCAAGTGAACATGGAAGGTAATTTGAAAATAATTACACTATATTAGATCATTATAATTATGTGATGTGTAGTACACATAATATCTCTCGAATATTTATGAATTCCTTTTTTGATTTTATTTCAAATTATTATTTTATTTAATTTTTTTATAATAATATTAAATCATATCCATAAATAGTGGATATTCAACTCTAAGTGAAAAAACATAGTGGAACAATGATCAATTATAAGATTAAAAAATATGTTCTGATTTTGATTTGTGGGATGATACATTTTGTGAATCTAAATATTATTTCTTTTGTTGAATTTTTCATAATAATAGGTGGTTATTGGATTTCACTTCATGAAGAACATACCAACTATAACAATTGGGATGTCTCATTTATTATTCAAAATCATCCAATTATGATCAATCGATGCAAGGATGATTATGAATGACTTATGGAATAATATTATATTATATGGGTAATAGTAACAAAAAATAATGGACTCTTTGATCAATTTACCATGGATAATATCAATATTAATGTCATGCCTATTGTAAAATTACATATTGATGTCTTTCATGATGAAATTATCAATCTTTATATAAAGAGTTTTATAAATGTATTCATTAAACTCATAACAAGTTCCATTCCAATCCCAAAGAGACCATATAGAATAGACCCCCATTGAATAGGAAGTGTAAAAGAAGAAACTACATGAAAATTTGGAAAAGGATTTAATATTCTGCATTACTATGCTCTGGGGTGTGTCATTCCTCATTTTAAAAACTATGGATGGTTCAATGCATTTGTTTATTTATTAAAATGATATTTGTAAAATAATTATAAAAAAAAGTATCCACTCATTCATATCAATTTGATATTTGATCAACTCCAAGAAGTTTGATACATCTCCAAGACTGATCTTCATTCTGGATACCGTCAGTTAATAGTCCAAAGTGATCATATATATCTAGTACAAAATTTTGTATCTGGTGTTTGCAATATGAATTAATTTTATTTCGATATGGATAATTTAATTTTTCAAATAGATTCATAGATCTAATTCATTTAATATTTACATAATTCCTTGATCAATTTGTGTCTACATTCATAGATTTTATTTTTATATATTATATAATCATGGAAGAGAAGGAATATCATTTTATAATTTTTATAAAATCCTTGAAAAATGAAAAAATTTTATGCTACCTTTTTGGAAATTTGATTTTTACAATAAAAGGTGTTACTATTTAGTAGTGTAATAAAAATTACGGGAATATCATTGAATATAATTTTTATCAAGAAATGGATTAGAGGGACCACTATTAGTGAAATCCATATTTGTCATGGGAAATTTGGATATTACTGATTCCTTGTTATAAAATTTACATAGTTGTTCAGTACACTATCCTAGTTGTAACAAAAGTGAGTGATGTTCATTTGGACAAAGGAATGTGAAGAATGATTTACATAACTAAGGAAGAGGCTTGAAAGTGATTCTTTTTCATACATTAATCATTATTAGGGAGGAGTTTGTATTATAAAATGATTCTCTTAAAAATGATTTGGGTTTCAACATTATGAATAATAATTACATAATTACTAATGTTTTTTTTCAATAATGTAATAATTTAAAAATACATTATGACTGATTTAGAGTTAGAGGTAGTTATTTGTGCAATAATGATTTTGAGGGATTATCTATATAGAGAATAATATGATATATATTCGTCAAAAGATATTGAAATATATATTCACATATAGGGAATTGAATATTCTAAAAAGTATAGGGTTAGAGTTTATTAAATATTATGATGACACAATTAATTATAACATTAGGAATGAAAATAAGCTGGTAAATTCTTTGAGAAGGAAATATCATGCTACTCTATCCATTATGAGTGTTTCAAACACCCAATACTCATGTATTTTGAAAGTGAAAATTTTTATTCCATAATGGGGGGGGGTGATAAAACAATGTATTATGAAATAACTTCTCAACCATTCATTCATGTAATGATCAAAGAATCCTAGAAATTTGATGATGATATATATAAAAAGGTAACGAATATTTCTAATTGGATATTTTATAATGAGAGTGTATTAAGGATTGAACCGTAATATGTTTCTAATAATACAAAAAAATTAAAAAAAGGGAACTTTGGGATGATTCACATTACACAACATTTTCTACATTTCAATGAATTTATGATGATTTAGCAAAGAATTATATCAAAAAAATATTATTTTTAATGTATAAATAGAGTGATTGTTGAGTCCACAACTCTACACTAAGTATGCCTACAAGTTAAGGTAAAATAAGAAAGTATCTGGTTACGTTCCAACAATTATCCACACCAATATAGAAACTATAAAAAATCAAATTGATGTTCATCATAGTACTCCCCAAAAATATTTAACATACACAATACTATTTTTGTTATAGTAAATAGACTTATAAAGTTCAGAAACATTTCTGGAATCAATGATTATTTCTACCTTAAATAACACGCCAATATATGTATAATGGAGTTAGTAATGATGCATGTATTACTATTATAAATTTTTTATTACATGGATTTGTGGATTAACTAAAGGTAATATAGATGAATTTTAAAGGTGATAAAGATTTATTTGAGAATTAATTTTCAATATCATCCATAGATAGATGATCATTCTAGGAGGATAATTCAAAATATATATGATATTTTGATATCTTGTAATATATAATTTTAATGATACTGGGATCTATAAATTCAACTATGAGAGTTATCATAGATTATTGGTTTTCATTTTAGCATTTGGGTGGCACCACATAAGGCTATCTATGGGAATAAATTCAATACATTATTATTTAGAGATGTTGTTAGAGAGTCGAATATGATAGGTCTTAACCAATTATAAAAAACGACAAACAATGATTAAAAAATTAAATTAAATATAAAAGTGGCATAATGTCCAAAGAAATGTTTTGATGATATTCATTAATGAGATCTAGATATTGATGTTGATGTTATGTTTTTCCTTATAATATTTCTTTGTAATTGAGTTATGAGATTTAGGATGAAATGTAAGTTGGTCTCATGATACATTAGCCCCTTGATCTCATTGATCATGTCAAGGTCATAGATTATCATTTATTTCTCACTCTACACCTCTCCCAAGTATATATTTTGTTCCATGAATCAATTTGGAGAAAGTAAATATCAGATGGTTCACATTTTCTATTTTCTAATGAAGTGAAATGGGTATGTGGTCTCCCATTTAAGGAAAAACATGTGGAAATTATTGATTGAAGAGATAAGGTACTTTAGAATAAGACCGCTCATCCAGTTATGTTTCTATGGTGAAATCATAAATTTGAGGAGGATATATTGGAACCCATGTATGTGTTGAGATATATATTCCCTAATTTTTTTTTTCTCTATGTAATAAAATTTTTATGATGAAATTAATTTAAGGGGTTATAATGTAATGACCCATTTTTTTATTTCTTCCCTTTAATTAAATATCATGTTATTATTATTCCATGAAAGAAATTTTGAAAAAAATTTGGAAAAAATTCTCCTATAATACTATAATAACATTATATTATATTCCTTAATTCGGTATATTTTTCTACAATTAACGCCTTTATGAAAATAATATATATGTTTATAATAAATCAAAGGTCATTTTATTCTTAGAAAATATATATTTTCTAAAAACATTTATGCTCCCTTCTAATTAAATTATCTTTTAAAACTTTTAGAAATTGAATAAAAAAATAACATATATTTTATTATCATGATCATATTAACTAAGATGGATGATTACATTTTAGGCATATAATTGTGTCTCCAAATTAAATATTAGTTACCATGGTAGTGTGGTTATTTAATTCCAAAAATAATAATTTTATAAACATTTTTCATTAAATAAATCTATCTAAAATTAGGATCATAATATTTTGTTTCTCCATATATAAAATTTATTAACAATGCATTAATTGGTAATCGATGTTAAATAAAATTAATAATTATAATGGATTAAATTGATGTTCCTCTACTAAAAATATTTTTTATGAAATTATATTTTTTGATTCAAATTTTAATTTTTAATAATATTGAAATATAATTCGGAAAAATAGATCCCAAATTAGTATCCTTCATGTTTAAATTATTTATTAAGGGTATAAATATATTTTTTTATCAAAATAATTGACAAGATTAAAATTTAATTATGGGTAAGAAGTGTTTAAATGTCTAATCAATGATGGCTCAAATTTTTCAAAATTTACCTGATTTTTAAACCATCAAGAAAAAATAGTTATTTTGAAAATCATTACTGACATGAATGAACAATAATCTCTTAAAAACTAACATAGTGTCCATTAAATTCAATTCTTATCCACTTATTACTGTTATTTTCCATGAAATTACTCTCTCTATCACCTATAAAAGAGCTTTCTTAGACTCTTTCAACAATCCATTCCTATTTATAATTTTCCTTAAACTTCTGACAAGGATTCCACTATTTAATGTTTTTCACAATCTCTAGCGGCTCTGGAAAAAAACAATTATATACTGTCTCTAAATTCTAGGTCCATTATAAATATAATGTTCATGGTATGAACATAGTTACCAAGTTTTTCATAAAATTTCATCTATATTCATTCATTTCTATACTGACCATAAGCATAGTATTATAATATCATATTAATAATTAGTTCTTTAATATTATATTATAATAGTGTAATATTAGTTATTTTCTCTTCAATCAACTTAGAAAAATAAGAACATTCCTTTGTTCTTCTGAACAGATTATCACCACTATGAGTTGAAGGTTTCAGTTTTTCAACACTTCCCTTCATAAATGGTAATAATTATTTTTATTAAAATAAGTATAATTTATATATTTTAATTGTAAATCTGAAATGATCACTTAATATACACCATTATCCCTCTAATATTCTGTGTAATAGAACTATTAATCTTTTGTTGTGCGGACTACTACCTCCTTGAATAAACACATC
Source organism: Viscum album (assembly GCA_963277665.1). Taxonomy (NCBI): domain Eukaryota; kingdom Viridiplantae; phylum Streptophyta; class Magnoliopsida; order Santalales; family Viscaceae; genus Viscum; species Viscum album. The sequence continues at coordinate 1,101,735,849 of OY728155.1, read as the reverse complement.
ACATTTACATACAAATACAAACATTGATAGATTTAGTTTTTAGTGGATTAATATATATTATATATAAGCAATATATATCATTAATATAATTCTTTTTGGATGACACAAAATATTGATTGTTATAAAAAATTCATGAATATTTATAAATATCCCAATATTAGTTTTTTTCAATTTTCTTTTTAATAAAACTAGAATAAAACACCCACATAATGGTATTATAACTCAATATGTATTTATAAAGAATTAATTATAGTGAAATTAATTTTTTATAAATAATACATTTTAGGATAAAAAGGATTAGAATAACCACTTTTACAAACACTGTTCAAATTGTCTTGGATCATCAATACCATATATTGAAAAGCGATTACAACAATATAATAAATTAATATAATTATTATCAATATATATTTTAAATATATATATACTTAAGAATAATATTTTGAAATATTTAATAATTATTTATATATTTATGATACAAGAGGATAATGAATTACCAAAAAATCAAGGGTAAAGGTAAAAGACTTGGTGGCTCAATTTCCTGTAATCGAATTAAAAAATTTATTATTGAGCCTCATATTTCCATCACAATCTATTTTGAATGATTTTATTTGATAATTTTTTCAAGAAGAGATTTTCAGAACCAAAATCTATTTCTTTAAAGGTATTCATTTCATTTACATTAAAATGAAATGGGCGTATTGTGTGATATATCATTTAAAACAGTAGGTTAATGTATTTTTTATGTTATGTATAGAATTGGGTTCTTTACAAAATTTGGGATAATTTTCATACCCACCATTAAAAAAATACCTCCTTAGATAAAACACTACAAATATAAACGTGAAGTATCTTTATATATGAAACTGATAAAAATAATTTAAAATATAGTTTCTAAGTCCATTTCTATCAACTTCCCATATATATAGGAATAGAAAGAAATTTTTTTGAATATATAATATTTAAATAATTTTCTATTAAATCTTTAAATGTTCAATAATATACTAAAGATAAAAAGGGTTTATAATAGTCTTTGCCTATGATGACTCTTCTAAACTAATAATTTTTTTTAAAAAATAGATCTATATTAATATTATAGAATAATTCATATATGTAATGAAAAATTATTCATATGTGAGCATTTATAGTTTTGAATTTTAAAATATTTCATGTAATTATCTCATTATAATGTCAGAAAGCAGAACAGACACCCCAGTTCCCTGACATGGCCTGAAGGGAATTCTTCATCCCCAATGGTTTCCATTAACCACCTGACATCATATAATAATAAATATTAAATTATATGTTCAAGAAAATATAGGAATATAAAAATAAAAGTCAGTATGATCAACACTCTACAATAAGAAAGTACCAGAATCATCTTGTAGAAAACCAAAGACATACATCACCAAAGTACAAAAAATCATTCCAGATAAAAATATCACATATCCCTTGAATCAAGAGGAAATTATATCTATTATTCACCTCCATGACTCTGGTTCACGATGATCAAGAATATCCCCCACAACTAAGTGGTACATTCCATTTTCTGGGACATAAGAGATGATAATCTATAAACACTAAAAGGAAAAATTAGGCTGTGTTCCAAACATGAAAGTAGAATATCAACATGTTTTACATAAAAAATATCATATCAATAAACCAATTATGGTATAAATTTAATAAATCATGGAATTCCAATCATTCAAATTTTTTGAACCATGCGTGAATTCAAATCAAAAGATTGAAGATATATCAAAACTACATTAAATGAAAATATTTTATAAAACAGTTTATATAAAAGAGATGGAATTAATGAATTTTTTTAAGTGAAAATTAAGATATTAACATACATATAGTTTTATAATCATATCAACATCGTATTAGAGGTTCCAAACTCGATCAATCAAACTAAAACACTTTTAGGGAGCCAATTTTTGGAATTCACTCTACACCACATTAGGGGATCACAAATTTGAATGTAAATATAAACCACATTAAGTGACCCCATACGAGGTTTTACATTAACCAATAAATCATTGAAAAAAATATATTTCACATAAAATCAAAATAAAAATTCATAATTTTAGTTTTCATAATTCTTTTTTTAATTCAAAATCTAAATCACAATTTTGAAAAAAATAATCACCATTCAAATAATATTTCAATTTATACAATTTTTATCATGTATCGACATCAAATACATTTCATCAAATTAGTTTTCAACTAAATCCATCACTATTCCAAAATAAACCCAAAAATTGCAATTACAATGAAATTGGGGGCTTTGAAGAATTCTATTCCAAAATAAAAATAAAACATTAATGATTTTAAATAATGGGATTTAATAATTTAAAAACCCCTTTCAATTCAGTCAAAAAATACCGGGTAAAACTTTATCTTCCAAGTATTATGGAGCCACCAACCTCTAATAATAGTGTTGAAAGTTTCACCCTATATGTGATCACCAACTTAGAATAATTTGAAGAAAATCGTTGAACACAACCTCGAATCCATATCCCTAAAAATAGAGACTATAATCACAAGTAATATTTTGATCTATAAATCTTTGTGGATGAAAAGAGTGGAAATTATAGTAAACCACGTGATAGGAGATATACATACCTAAAGGACACCTATGAAGATCAACCATGATATTATCCAAAAATAGAAGGGGTTTGTGGAGTCATAATGGTTACTTGAGAGCCTTAATGGCCAATGAATTAGATTATGGTCTTGTTGGTGTTTATTAGGGGTAAACTGGGGGTCATAATATTTTTAAAATAAAAATAGGTGGATTAAAATCTCATGTACATTATTTATTTGAATGGGTAACGTGATTATACTAACAATTCATACTAAAAAATCACCCATACAATTTGGTTTTCATGTTTTCTTCAAGGTGGGTGTATGGTTTAGGTATCCCTTTCTGAAAAATACAAATACCACATTCCATAGATCACACAATATAGTGGTTATATATACATGATTTCTACCATACCTACACCTCCATTTAGTGAACCATCATTGGGTGCACATTTTGTTGGGCCAAACTGGACGGTTTTACCTAACTGTGCCCCAAATGTGTACTACCATGATAGCCTCCAGAATTCACAAAATCTCACAAAAAAGAACATAAAATAAGACCCATCCAAAATAAACCAAAAAATTGGTAAAATATAATTTTAATAAGGTAACTACATGTTATATCCTCCCAACCATAAAAAAATTCTATCCTCATGACGGATTCCAAGAAGATTCCATATCATTGAGATGTAACCACTATGCTCTCATTAATGCCTTAGGCCCTAAGTCTAATGAGAATAAAAACCATTATTCTAAAGGAAAAATTAAAAAGGAATCATCCTCCCCTGAAGTAAATTTGTATTAGAATATATATTCTTGATTGGAAGCTTAGTATTGGAGAAATTAGGCTCAACATCAACATATTCCTAGCATAAGACATGAGATGGTTCATAAAGATGTTTTTGAATCTACAAAAAATGATGATTTTTTATGATTGAAGCTTATTGTGATCGATGTTCTAAATAAAAATCCAATTTTCCCAACAACATACAATCTCATAGGAGCCCACAAAAGTCACAGTAGGCATTCCCTATTCCCCAATATTTTTGTTTCCATAATGAGTTGAAATAGTTAACAACGTTGGTCACTAACAAAAATCACCAATGATCATTAGTGACGATAATCATAGTAATCATATGATCTTTTTTTATAGATCTAAATATAGAATATAATGACATTTTCTATTAAAAAATATATTTCATCACATTGAATTTTATAATTTAAAGGATATTATAAATTTAAATGAGATTTTTAATAAAATATATATATTTAAACTACAATATGGGTGTTGAGCTAGTGATATTTCCTTTTGTAGAGCCTATTTTGGAGATCATAAATTATAAGGAGGGAATTAGTGGAAGACATTTAATAATTTCTTTTCAAATTAACCTCAATGGATGATTAACATCATGATTCACTCTCTCTAAACCATTTAATCACCTGTATAAAATAATAATAATAGACAACAGTCACCTAGAAATATTATACATAGTACTTCCACAATGTGTTATCGTAGTCTAAGAAATGTTCAATTCCTTTTGGGGGATTGGTTTCATTATATCAATTGAAATATATTGGAATTTCCCTTATATTATTTTAACCTTAAATAGATTCATTCATAAAAAATCATTCAATTTTATGAGTATTCTTACAATTATTCTCAACTTTTTGATGATTTTTCACTACAAAAAAATTCAGTGTTTAGTGGAAGTTTAGAAAACTATCACTAAGGTATTTAAATAATTTAACGGTGGATTATTAAAAACAACCACTAAAAATTTTATTTTTTCAACAAACCCAAAACTTCTCTCCCCCTACCCACTCCCCCAACCCCTGCGATCCCCTGACCCCCCAAGCCCTACCATTCAAACCCCTCACCACTGGTCCCGAGCCTCGGTACGCCTCATCATGCCTCACCACCAGTCCCAAGAATCAATGTGCATTATATTCCGTCCCTACCATCGCCCCCACCTTGATCATCACCAACCCTTTCCCCTCACCACTAGTACCTATACTCTTTATCTATATAGAATCATTTGGCTTTTTTAAGCATTGAGTGTTCCATAACCTATATATTATTTAGAAATATTATTTTATGCTTGACTACTGTAATGGACTTCATCGGTTCCCTTGGATGATGTGAAGTGTGTGGAGTCAATGGTGGTGGAGTCAGGGGTTGCAATTTTTTTTCCAACTTAAAGATGATTTGGGTATAACTCCCTTACAGGTGGGAGGAAAGGCGGTTGTGCAGGGGGGTGGACCAAAAATGAAGGGTCGCATGGATGTATCTATGTTGTATTTACCAGTTAAAATCAGTACACTCAATGAAGTTGTGAAGTATTCGACAATTGGTGATGTCCAGGGGCCTAGTGGTAGTCATGGTCATAGATGGGAAGAAACTAAAACACAACTGCAGCTCATGAGATGAGGAAATGAACATATCATGGGCTCAATCATGGTGTAGGGGAAAACACTCATTCTAGATGAAATAGAGACACATAGTGGAAAAGGAGGCTGGACGGAGTGAATGTATTGGGTAAATCAGACCCACACATCCTCAGTTCCAACCTTGCAATTCTGCTGAAGGCAGAGAATAACAGAAAGAGTAATGGCATGGAGAACAAATCAAGAAAGGGGGAGTTTCCATGTAAGTAGGGGGCATCAAATAAGGATTGGGGATTCGGCTAAGGAACTGATTTTAGGGCTTGTATGTTCAAGAACCCCTCTTGAATCAAGAGGAATATACTTCAGGTGATGATAGATATAGTCATATCTCATTGGATATGCTGGACGAAATTCAAGGGAAAGGGCCCCACAGCCCTCAAAGGAAGAAGGGGAAAAGGAATTCGAGATATAGGGAAATGTATAGTGGTACAATGAAAAAACCAATGTATGCAAGGATTATTCCATTTTTCCAAACCCAATGGAGACATGGTCATCGAAGAAGGGAAGGAATAATGAAATCAAAGCCCTATAAAATGGGGAATGTAATGAACCAAATAATGAATACCAGAGATAGTGGAGTAAATGATGGGGAATGTTTGAAACTGATTCTTCACTCCATGGAATAAATTTTAAAAAATGTTGTCTGACTTAATGTTTTGGTAGAGGATATTAAAATCATTTATGTAAGAAGGTTGATAGTTTTTGAAAATAATGATCAAGAGTTGTGAATAGAAAAACAAGATTGAATACTATCCTGAATATTTAATCAGAGAATAATCAACTCAGAGTAATTCTTTCAGATAATGGATATGATTCACACTAACCTTAAATAGATTATCATAGAGGACCTAAAAATCTATGTTAGTCTTCTACAATGGTAAATTTATAGGGTAGCTGATTCAATTTATATATGTCATGTGTTTAATAATTTTGTGAGATTTTTTTAGCACGTAGTGGTCTGGTCTATGAACTATGGTTTCCAATTTTTTCTCAAAATGGATTCATAAAAAAATTCAATTTGGATTGAAATGAAGCATGTATATAGTTAAGATGAAGAGAATGTTTGGTCTGTAAATATGGAAAAATTTGTGTTTCTCAATCAATAATTGATTTCATTATTATTACCATAGTTTTCCATATTTTAAATTTCAAATGTATAAACTTGATTTTGTTATGAATATCATATGATTAATTATGGAATTATCTTATAGGTATAAACTTGACACTTGTATACTAGATACACATAGAGGTATATATATATGTATATCAAGTTCCTCCCAATGAAACGGAATGACCTTATATAGAGGAAGGATTACGTATATGTATAAGAGTATTGATGTGAATTTTTTATAGATAAATATTTTATCACATATGAAATTATGAGGCCTCCTATGTATGGATGATAAAAATATAGTTCCTTCCTATAAAAAGATGAGGCCAATTACATTATAATTCTATTCAAAAAATTCCATCACATGGTATGAAGCATTATCTTAGCCAGGATGATTATAGAAACAGACACAGAGAGATGCCGATATGTATATATATATATATATTTGTACACCTTATCCTATAGAGTCTTGGTTTTGACCTAAATCCTTGATGGAATGGTCAATAATGGTAGAAAAGAACACTATATGAATTCTAAGCACATATAAAATCAGGATTGGGTGATGTTGATGAAATTTTTTAGTGTCCTAATGTAAGAGCCTGGTTTTTCACTCAAGTTTGGATCCTTAAATTTTTTTGTTGAATACTTTACATTGGACCTAATATGGATTCCTAATGAGTTATTAATGGTTCCAAGTGTGTCCGGGGCTTGTTCTGGGATCGAAAAGCATCTTTTTGGAGAAAACATACTTTGTACGCGATTTAGAGGAAACCATGTAGATGGTGTTATTTTTGGTCAGATCCATATCACATGGTTCATGCATGGTCGTGTGACCTAACTATGCGAACACCCATTTTCCCTAGTTACCCATGTGTGGTTTGAACATGGATTTGAAAAACCATATTGACCAATCTGTTCTAGAAGAGCCATCTTTCATGGTTTGCGCACGATTTGAAAAACCATGGGAAGGATAATTTTCTGGATAAATTTATAGTTTTCCCTTCATCATCTATTAAACCAACTATTCCTCACTAATTTAATATCCAATGGTATTTTACACCATTTTCTACAAATTGAAGCTATTTTGATGCCAAATTTAGGGATCAAGAGATCTATATTGTCTGGTGTTTGATCGAGCTTTCGCTCATCACGTTGGATGTGTGACAGTAAGTAATCGAGTCATGTTCAACCATTCTTCATCTCTATTTCTCTCATATTTGATATATTTGTGTGAACATTTTTCACCTTTTCAAAGGTCTACTCCAATATAAGGAATATCAAGGGATGATATAGGAGGAGAAGTAACATTCAAACCTAAGGTGGTAGGTTTATAACTTATCCCTAATATTAGTTTATTTTGGAATGTTCTTGTGGGGCCCATCGATTTCATAATGAGTCGTTTATTAAATTTTCATGCCAATATTATACATGTTATAATCATATGGTTATGCTATTTCCATATATGTGATTAGTTTTTAGTGGTTACACCCTCCACTCAATAAATGGCATGTTATTAATGAGAATTGCATTATGAAATTACCATGTATTCTAACCAATTGACCTACATAAGCTAAGTATTTAAAAATGATTATTAAATTTGAAATGTGGAATGGAATGTATACTAATTATATAACTTGGCCTTATCAAATAAGATTGACTAATGGTTTCATGTCCTTAGCACCCCATTCCACTTTTATGGAAGGTATTGGAGTGAACCTCTATAAATGAATATGCCTTAATGGTAAACTTAGATTTCATTAATTGGTTTCAACGCTACATGGACTATGCAAACTAATAGAAGACAATGCATGAACTGATAAATAAATGGTTTCAACTCTAATTGACCTATCCACACTAATGGAAGGCAAGTATTGAACCATGAAAAGTATTAAATGATTAAAATATCAATTAGGAATGGACTGACTGGAGATCGCCTTGAATTCTTATTGGAGAATACCATGGGCCTCAAGAAACCCATTCTGATTCAAGGATTCGGTTTTCATTGGTTGATACCCACCTAGAATCCAATTCATGTATACCCCTCATATGCCCAGTATACTACTATAGGGTCATTTACATTTTTACATGACACCTTAGGTAGAATACTTGGATCCAGCATTGACTAGGTGGTGCCATTGTGAAAGCCCACTGAGCCCTAACTTTTCGTAGCACTGTTTTACCTTGGTTGATCTCCATGGACTCAGTAGGTGAATAATTGTGGAATGTCAAGGATTAAACTCTTTGTATTACACTATTACCCCTGTTCTATACATAGATACTATTTATTTTTCATTCCATGATATTTATATTACCTTGGTTATAAACCTAGAACTCCCCCACTGGATATCTTTGGCAGGTAGCCTTGTTACGTCTTGGGACCTTCAATACTAATACAATCATGAGGTGATGACAGTGTTGGATACAACTCATGTGACCTATTAACATTAAATGGTAATAAAAAATTAATGAACTAGTAACATGTTCATATACCAGCTGAGGGCTGAAGTTGTTACTTGCATATTTAGTTATTTTTGGCAGGTTGCTTTAATTTACATATGAATTCCTACACCTTGCTACATTCCATTACACGAGCCGGTGGTTATAGACATCATTGGTGGTATCCCACTAATATTTATGTCGCACCATCTCCATGTGTTGTTTGGTATCCAGAGTAGATTACAAGGTTTCATGTATTGGTAAAGGGAAGCATACAACTTCCTGCACTTGATTTGCATTCTGATAGCATGGAACATGATAATAGACGACTGAGTATGATCTCCATATTCTTGGAGTAGCCTTTGTTTTTTTTAATTCATGGAACATTTTATGCCTGATTTCTTGTATCCATGTTTTCCAGTTTTCAAATGACTTGACATTACATCATATTTGTTCTAGTTGATAGAGTTATTATTATTTTCATCTACCTATCACATCAGTTTTATTCCACTATTTATTTATATTTATTATAATATTTATTATTCATTTATATTCCATATTTTGTGCTACAGTCTATTAATGTGGGCATAGTCTTCCCACAGACACACTCTAGTCTGTCGTCGCTACCCAACAGCCTCTAGCATTTAGGAATATGTTCTTGAGGCCATGTGGTCCACTGAGCATAGGGCACCCGTTATTTGAAATCCATTTCCGAGTCATGAAGAAGTTGTATCAAAGGTGGTTTTTTATTACATTACTATTTGGAGATAATATATAAGGGAATAGGAATACTTTGAACTTGGTCATAAGTCATGATTCATCATCACGAACCAATGCTCAGGGTGAATGACAAGTTACCAAAAATGAAATTTTTTTCAATGTTTCCTATTACAGTTGAAATTATTTTCCCATTGGGTAAAACACATGTTGTGTGGTGTTGTTTATTATTACACTTTTGAGAATTTATTTCAACCTTATTCCAATTATACGAGGAAATTATCATTGCGACATGAATAATTTTAGGCACCTTAAATTCAAATTTCATGCATATCAACATGCCATATTGGTGAATTTCATTGCATTTTTTAGCTAGATATTCTTGTGATTATTGAGTGATGTTGTCATAGTTTTTATTAAATGAATTAATGTTGGTTATGATTGAGTGATTGAATGTCTCAATTAATGTGGTGAATGGTTGCTCATGGGTTGGGATGATTAATTTACCGAGTTGAGCCATTATGCTATAAGTAAGTGGGTGTCGTTTCTCGTGATAGGTGTATGGGGAATAATTCATCAGAAATGGATATCCATTATTAATTGAATCTGTAAATATGAAATGAATTTCTTTCACATACTTATCCAAAATTTTCATGTTTATGAACGTTAAAGGAGTGAACCTGATAATTAACTAAAAAATGACATGAAACTTATACTTGATCACTTACCGATACATGGCCATCTAAGTAGGTATTTTTGGTTTTATTATTTGAGGTAGAGAGATTTTTTTATATTAATCATCCATATTTGATGTTATCTATTTAATCTAACATTATTTTGAGTTGTGTTCTCAGCATTTGTAGACTGATTCCACCACGACATCCTTGTGTTGTTCTCCATGAGGGTGGTGGGGACCATGCTTCAGACATGGTGGGCCCTGAGGTGTCAGTCTTACTTCCAGGAGTGACACATAAGGAACTAAATATTTTACCTTATCCAGGTACTGATTACCAACTCTATGATAGTTTCTTACATCTGATGTAGTCTACGATATGTGCTCCATGGGCTACTCCTACGATAGATGATCAAACCTGCGAGTTCCAGCAACAACATCCTCCTACTTTTTCAAGGAATGGTAGTTCTCAGGATGTTGAGCCTTGGATAGATGCCATGTTGTCTATCCTTGAGAATTTGTAAATTCTTCCAGAGTGTAGAGTCATGATTTCTACATACATGCTTCTGGATTCAGCAATGCATTGGTGGGATGCGGTTACCCTGGCCAGTCGTCATCATGACATGTTATGGGATGATTTCCAGAATGCCTTCTATGATCGGTTCTTTCCTCACGAACTGAGAGATGAAATATCCAGAGAGTTCATGTATCTAGATCATTTTTCTAAGTTAGTTATGTAATATTCATCACATTTCACAGATATGCCACATTTTCTACCACTTATAGCTGGTGATGAGCTTTTACGTGCTAGAAGTTTTGAGGATGGGCATTAGTACACCATCTGAACTCCATTGAATGCCTTTCGCCTTCCTACCATTTATAAAATAGTTTATAAGTACAATATCACAGAGAGTAACATGAGTTAAAACATGAGTATTGTGTTTAAAAGATCAGTGTGGCATTCAACCATTAGTTCTTTGGGTGGAAGGAAACATTCCCTTAATGTTTTTTGTGAGGGTGGTGGAGGCTATGGTATCTAGTTTGATTTCTCAATTATGTGTCATCTGTGTGGAAGACCATGGAATAAGAAGACCTAATGTAACAAAGACCGTATGTAGTCTTAGGAAGGCATCAATATGGGTCATATTTAGCATTTATTCAATACCATTATACCAGGTTCAAGTGGATAAGGATCAGTATCATATCCACCTTCACGATCGAGTTCTTCTGTGCCGCGTCATGCGAGGAGTTGGAGTAGCATTGGTAGGTCTGGCTGAGGAGGAGGTCATGGCCATGGTAGTCTTATCCCTGATCACCATTAGCACCAGTATAGTAGTCATGATCATGGTAATCCATCTATGGCACAGGGTGGTGGATTAGGACAGTTTCATTCCATAAAACTGATACCCGAGGATCAAGCTACGAGACCATATACAGTAAGAGGTATTATTCTAGTAATCTCTACTATTGTCTCTACTTTGTTTGATACAGGATATTCAAACTCTTTAAATTATATATCTATCATTAAAATTCTTGTCCAAGAGATACAATATCATTATGGTGGAGTTACCCTTGATACACTGTAGGGATTACAGACGGAGGGGATATGTTAGTGCATGGAATGTTTCGTAGAGGTTGGAAGTTACCCATTCTTGTTGAATCTATTTTTTCATGAGATTATGGGTTTCGATTTCATTCTTTGGAAATAATGGTTAGTCTACAATTATGCCTTTGTAGAATTCTACCACCATAGGTTTTGTTTATCATCACTAGAAGGTAACAGTTATATTTTCAACGGTGAGTGGGATGTCCAAGCTGGGATAGATGGACTAAATCGTCATGGTCTAGGAGGAGTGAACACACAGATTGGAAATATTTTCATAGAGGATCAGGGTTTTATTCAAACTGATTCCCCTCCAGAAGTTTATTGTTTCATGGAAGTCTTTCTGATGACTTTTCTAGATTACCTTCTAAGAAAGAGAGGTAGAGTTTACAATAGTGCTTGTTCTAGGAGTAGCTTCGGTGTCTATTCCTCTATACCAAATGGAACATATTGAGCTTTTGGAGCCCAATTGGAAGATATTTGATCTAGAGGAAAAAAGGATTTATATGTCCTAGTACATCCACATGGGGGTTTCTTATGCTTTTATCCATGAAAGACAATAGAACACAATGTATATGGGTGGATTAAATGAGGTTAACAATCTAACGGTCATGAACTGGTTTCCACATCCTAGAATAGATGATCTATTTGACCTAATTTGAGGAGCAAATGGTTTATTTATGATCATCTTGAGATTGGGTTGTCAAATGGTGTGAGTTAGACCATAATACATACCTCATATATCATTCTGTGGTAAATATTGTCTGTATGAGTATCATGTTATGTCGTTCGTCCTTATTAACTCGCCTTCCATTTTCATGTCTTTGATGAATAGGGATTTCTGCCATAATTTTGACCCTTTTGTTATAGTCTTTGTGGACGAAATCTTTTTGTATTGTCGCACTCATAGCTACCATGACAATCATCTTGAGATCGTTCTGATCACACTCAGAGAGCATCATCTTTATGCCATTCTTTCTTAGTGTGACTTGTGGATCCACAAGGTCCACATCTTGGGTTATATTATCTTATAATTAGGGGTATCTATGGACCCTGAAAAGGATTGTACTATGGTTTTTTGGGAGACACCGAAAAATGTTTCAGATATTAGGAGTTTCTTAAGGCTTGCTATATTTTAAATATGTTTAATAAAAAAATTCTCACATATTTCTTCACCTATTACTAGACTTACAATGAAGGGTGTTATGCTCCTGTGGTCAGAAGCATGCAAGAAAGCCTTTCTGGAATGGAATGAGTGTCTTGTCTCAGTACTCATTCTGATTCTCTCGAAACCAGGTAATGGTTATACTGTCTTCTATGATGCATCATGAATTTTCCTCGGAGTATTATTGATGGAGGAAGGCAATGTCATTGCTTATGGATCACCACAATTGAGTCCTTATAAGAGATATTACGTGATGCATTACCTTGAGGTTGCAGCAGTTGTCCATGCCTTACACTACTGGAGACATTATCTATTGGGAGAGACATTTGTGTTGTATACAGACTACATGGGCCTCAAGTGTATCTTTTCTCAGCATGAACTTAACCCTCAGACAGTTGATAGGGGTATAATATCTACAATCCTTTTATTTTTTAAATTTCTTATACACCTAGAAAGGGAAATGTGGCCACTAATGTATTATGTTGGAAAACTCAAATGCATATCTTACAAGAAGCCAGTGGTGAATCTAACTTAATGGTCCCATTTTATAAAAAACATTTGGAGTTTCATGATAGCCACGATATGTATTGCCTATTATCCTTCATAGTTTCTTCTTCCCACCTTGAGAAGGTGAAGAGAATATAGTTTTAAAATCCTAAAGGTTTTGTTATCTGTGAGAGTATAACTGGAGATAACCCACCACTAGATTTGTTTGTAGATAGAGATGATGTCCTATGTCTATGTGGACATATTTGGGTTCATATAGACATGAGAGAGGAGTTGGTGAAAAATTCACATGCTTCTCAATGGGCAGTGCATCAAAAAATTTTGAAGATGTATCAAGATATATGATGCCAGTATTGGTGTCGAGAGTGAAACATCATATTTCAGCCTTCATCAATATGTGTCCCACTTGTCATCAGGTGAAGGAGGAGCACTAATTCCATTTAGTCTTGTTATAGCAGTTTCCAGTCCTAGAATGGAAATGATAAGATGTTGTTATGCATTTAGAAGTCAGCTTACCTAGGTCACTAAGGGGTAGTGATGCTATCTAGGTTGACACTGACCAACTAACAAAATCATCCCACATCATTCCAATACTAGTTACTTTCTCATTAGATGATTTGGGAAGACTGCATGCCCATGAGATCATATGAATACACTAGGTTCCATGTACTATCATTTCAAATCTGGACTCTAGTTTCACTTCACGGATCTAGCAGGGTCTGTAGAAATCAATGGGGACTCAGGTGCTTCTATGAACAACTTTTCACCCTCAAACCGATGGACAATTGAAATAGAAGATATGAGTTCTATAGGATATGCTCTGAGAATGTGTCCTTGATTTCAGTGGTTCATGGGAGACGCATATTCCATTCATCGAGTTCACTTATAATAATAGTTTTTAGTCAATAATTAATATGGATCCTTTTTGGGATTTATATGGTAGGCAATGACATTCACCATGTACTGGATAGAGGTAGATGAGGGATCCCTACAAGTTTCTCTTCTCACTCAGGAGACATTAAAATAAGTCCAGCGGATCAGGAAGCGTATGACTACTGCTCAGTCTAGAAAAAAAATCATATGTCAATCACCGTCATTAACCTCTATAGTTCGAGGTTGTGATCATGTTTTTCATCCGGTATCACCCAAACTAGGACATAGACAGTTAAGGAATCATGGAATGATTTTGCCTCATTATGTCAGGACATTTGAGATCCTAGATGATGTTGGGAGGGTATCCAATCAGTTTCTATTACCACATAGGTACCATTCCATGCACGGCGTCTTTCATGACACAAATATTCTCCAACAACATGCCTACCCCTCTCATACCTTTCATCCTAGTGAGGTTGATTTGGATACTGATGTGACCTTTGAGGAGTATCAAGTAAAAATCGTCGATCGAAGAACAAAGGAACTCTAAGGAAAGTTTGTCCCTCTCATACATGTGCTATGGAAACATAGCCGATTACAGGATGACACATGGGAGAGGGAAGTAGATGTACATTCACAATGGCTAGATTTGTTCTCAGATAGTGTTTCTTTACCCTTGGTAGGAGAACTCAGGGCACATTCTTTTAACGGGGAGGACTGCAAGAACAGAGTTTTTCACTATGGTATGGTTCCTATAATGTTTTCTTTAAAACATTACTTTGGACCTAATATGGATTCCTAATGAGTTAGTAAAGGTTACAATGGTGTCTGGGTACTATTTGGAGCCTGGAACTCATCTTTTTGGAGAAATCAAAATTTGGGCACGGTTTGCAAAACCGTGCAGACTAAATTTTATTAAAGAGATTTATCTCCCACTGTTGCCGCACAGTCAGGAGGCCTAACCATGAGAACACACCTTTTTTCTAGGTAACCATGCATGGGTTTCACACTATTTCAAAAATTGTGGAGACCAAACTATCTGTTCTATAACTTATCCCTAAATATCAATAATTTTGGAATGTCTGTGTTGGGCCCACTGATTTCATTGGGAGCTGTTCATAAATTTACATTCCATGATTATAATTGTTTGAATCATTTGGTTATTCTCTTTTCATATATGTGAATATTTGTTTTTGGTTACACACACAACCCAGTCTTCCACTTTTCAAATTTTATTCCATAATCTGTGTTTTAGTGTTTTTGGAACGTTTGAACCACCATATGGGTGTGCCTTTGCTTGACATTAATAAAGGTGATCCTACCTGTAATAAAAGGCATATTATTAATGATAAGTTCACAATGGAATGTACCATGTGTGCACACCACTTGAACCACCTAAGGTATGTTTTTCCAAATGATTATTAAATGTGAAATGTGGAATTGAAAGTATACTAAGTATATAAATTTTCCTTAGCAAATAATATTGAATAAAGGTTACATCTTCATAGAACCCCTTGACATGTTGGTGGAAGGTAGTAGACTGAACATATATAATTTAATATGCCTTAATGGTAATCTAAGAATTGATTAAATTGTTGTAACACTACATGGCCTATCCACACTAATGGAAGACAAGGCATGGACATATAAATAAATGGTTGCAACTCTAATTGACCAATCCAAACAAATGGAAGGAAAGAATTGAACCATGTTTATTATTACATGATTAAAATATAAAATATAAATGGGCTGACTTGACATTACGTTGGATTCTTCGAGGAGAATACGTTTGGTCTTGAAAAACAAATTCAGGTTCGAGGATGTGATTTTCATTGGTTGATAACTACCTAGACTCTAATTCTTTACTATTCCTCGTAGGCCCGGTATACTACCATAGGGTAATTTATATCATTACAAGACACCTTTGATACACTGCTTGGATCCAGAATTGACTAGTAGGTTCTATGGTGAAATCCCATTGGGTGCTATATTTTCAAAGCCCTACTTTACATTGGTCAATTATCTTGGACTCAATAGGTGACTTATTGTGGAATGCCATGGATTAATCTCCTAGGATTACACTCTAACCTCTTATCTTGATATATATGATACTAAGTTAGCATTTTATGATATTTATTTTACCTTAGTTCTTACCCTATAACTCCCTCACTAGATATCTTTGTCAGGTATCCTTGTTACGTCATGTGACCATCACTAATTATACTATAATGAGGTGATGTCAGTGCTGGATATACCTCACGTGACCTATTAACATTCAACTGTAATATATAATTAATGAACTAGTTTCAATTTAAGACATCATCTGAGGGCCGAAGTAGGTACATGGGTATTTACTTACTTTTTACTACTTGTTTTACATTATAAATGTGTGCTTACACAGTGCTATATTCCATTACACATGCCAGAGTTTATATAAACTGTTGGTGGTGTCCCATTGATATTTATCTCACACCGTCTCTGAAGGATATTTGGTACCAAGATTAGATTACATGGTGTAGGTATTGACAAAATGAAGCATAAATATTCCAACACTATATTTTCGTGTTGATAGGATGAAGCTTGATAGAAGATGACTAAGTAGGATATCAGGATTCTGGGAGTAGAATTTTTTTCTTTTACTTCATGTAACATGTTATGGCTTCTATCTTGTATCCATGTTTTATGATTTTCTAGTGACATGCCATTATATCAACATTGTTCTTTTTGATAGAGTTTTTATTATTTTCTTCTATTTATTTCATCAGTTTTCATATGTTGTTTAATTATAGTTCTTCGACTATTTACTATTAATTTCTATTCCTTCTGTTGTGAAACAATCTAATATTGAGTGAATAGTATTCACAGGGAGACACCTTAGGCCCTCGCTACTAGTTGACAGTCTCTGGTGTTTGGGAATATGCGCTTGAGGCCATGTGTCCCACTGGGATCTGGGCACCCTTTATGTGGAATCTGGGTTTGGGTTCACACCTAATAAAGTATATAATTTGATAAATATATATATATTATTCTTATTCTTATTTTATTCAGTTTCCATAAATCATTAGCTAAGAAGAAGAGTTGGTTGGATCAATAATCTCGACTCTTATGGGTTATGGTGTTCTATATATTTAAATGTATATTAGAGGAGAGAAATTGGTTTTAAAAAACATTTATACTCAATAAGAATGTTTCTTTTTAGTAATTAATCATTGATCCTCCTCATTTATGCTTATTATGTTTTGTATTGGATGAATATATATTTTTGAAACAGTTTCAATTTATTTACATAGTGAGTGTGCAATGAATGTAGTCAGTCCTTTTTATTTTACTTTGTCTATGGAACATTATGTTGCTGGCACCTAATACCTCATTATAGTTACCAGATTATTAGAATTAATTTGATTTCTGGAGCTCAGGTCATCGTCTTATATATGTTCATTTCCAAACTAAACATCTCATTAGCATGTCCCCTAAAGTCACGATCGTTATCATCATAATTATCAATTTGGGAATCATGATAGTCCTATAATCAATTATTGAAATTTGATTGTGATACTTTATTCAATGATTTCATAGAAGAATATATTTATTAAAAATGGATTTCAATATATATTTTTCTTCTTGGGTCTATTAATGGTTTAAAAATGAAAAATGTAACTCTTTTAAACATTATTTTCCTCACAACTTGACTTTATGGATTCTGATTATCCTTTTAAAAATGAATCAATATTTAACATATATATTTATATAAGAGAACATTATTTAACATATTCATATTTTTCCAATATAGTATATATGAATCTATTTTCCTATTTAGTAATACTGATGTGTTTTAATTTTTCTTATAATGAGTAGAAATTTTTTTGATATATATGGATAAAAGCTGGGTCACATTACTATGAAACGCACCTCAGAATGCTATGGGATTGGAGGAGTTTTTAGATTTTTTAATTTCCAATCAATCTGTTGATCGGAGTATAAAATGTACATTTTTAAATGTAAAATTTTAATACCGATGGAGAGAGAATATGTTTATGAACACTTGATATTGAATCATTTCCCTCCTCAATACTTGTGTTTCATTTGGCATGGAAAATCAAATGTTACAGAATGGTTGAGCACTGATGTCAATCCATAGAATGAGCTTGCAACTATTTTGACAATGGAAAATGAAATAAAAAACAATATAAATGATGCATTTGGTATTGTAAGATACAAAAATTAACATGAAAACATATAAGAACATCCTATTAAGAGTGCTATAAATAACAATTTGGTGAGTGATGTTTTTGTGACTATAGTACAACCAGATCAAGATTATAAAATATCATTGAATAATCCTCTGAATTCGGTGGAGACTTATGTAGGAGAAAACATAAAAGATAATACATATGTGTTTCATGGTTTAGATGACGATGGAAATAACAATTTGTATAGTGGATGTTTGAAAAATTAAAAACATTCTATTCTGATGAAGTTGTATCTTATAAAATGCCTATGTGGAAGTTTAAATAAGGTGATGTACATGACATTAGAATTGTTACATGATTCATTTCATGAAGCTAGGATCCCTGAGTCTTTTAATGATATAAAATAATTTGGTAACAAGATTTTTTTTGAATTATACAAAAACACATGCGTGCCCCAATGATTATATTCTTTATTTGGAAGAGGATTCAATAAGATAGTGTTGGAAAACAAAATTATTATTAAATATGGAAAATTATGGGTTTTGTTGGAAGTGTATATCAATATAATACTATGATGAAGAAGAAAAGGAACACACCTATAATATATTTGTATTACTTTACTTTTAATGTCTCAATTGCAATGATTATTCATGTCATCAAAAAACGGCGAACACATGAAGTTGAACTCTGTATACAATAACAAGGATGTGTAAATGTGATATACAAGAGATTAAAAATCATGGAAGATAATTGATACATTATATATATTTTTCTCATCTGATTATAGGAAAGTTCGATTGGGAATGGCTGTTGATGGATTCAACCATGATGGGACATTAAGTATACGTTATATCATTTGTCCAGTTATTTTGATCCCTATAATCTTCCTCCATTGATGTGTATGAAACAATCACCTTTTATCATTTTGATGATTATTCATGGAAAACATATACATGGATATGATATTTATGTATAATGGTATCCTTTAATTGAAAAATTATAGGAGTTATGGAGAAACAATGTTGAGAATTATGATGCATCATCTAGAACAACGTTCAAAATGAAAGCTTCTCTAATGTGGACCATTAGCAACTTCTGTGGACATGAAAATTTAGCTATTTTGAACACTTACATAGGTTTTGCTTGATCTATTTGTAACTTTTATTTTGATCTTGAACGAATACCTCATTGTATAAAGTGGTTCTTCGTATGTCATTATATATTTCTTGATACATTTGATAGATTTCAGATGAACAAGTAAAAATTCAATGGTTTCATTGATCATAGACCACCTCCAAAGTTTTCAACTGGTTCATAAATATTGGCACAACATGGAAATGTTGAAAAGGAATCTAGGAAGGTGGATTATTTTAATGATTGTGGATAATGAGTTTGAAGTGCATCATTAAGTGAAATCAGAATGCATCAATGAAAAAAATGTATATTCTTCAAACTTCCATATTAGTTATTAAATATTTTGTGGAATAATCTTGGTGTGATGCATATAGAGAAAAATGATTATGAAAATATGATCTTCACATTTATTAATGAACATGGAATGTTGAAGGATTATCTCAATTATCAGAAAGACGTACTAGGAATGAACATAAAGAATGATCTATGGCCAGATGAGAATAGAAAGTATGCTCTGTCGATTTTTGTAATGAAAAATATTGATAAGGATACATACATTCAAATTTTAAAACATGTGAAGGTATCTGATGGGTATTCATGTAACATATTAAGGTGTTTTGACTTAAATAATTCCAGGAAACATGGATTTAAAATCAATGATTCACATATTTTTTTATTGAAGTTACTTCCATTGGGATTGCATATATTATTACCTGAAAAGATTGATGTTGTTGTACAACAATTCATCACCATTTTTAGACAAATATCTGAGAGAAATATACATACATTTCATATTGAAAACCTTTAGGAGTTATTTGTATTCACACTTTAGGAAATGGAGATGATCTTTCATTTGTAATTTTTTACCGTCATGTTGCATTTAACTAAGCATTTGGCAGAGTAAGACTAATGAGGGGGCCTTGTACATTATCGATGCATGTAACCAATTGAGAGGTACATTATTTATATGTTTTTTCATTTAGTAAACAAATTTTTGGCACTTTATTAATTATATAATTATATTTTTATTTTATATTTCATAGATATCTTGGGCATTTGAAATCATATGTGAAAATTAAATCTCAACCTGAAGGATCTATTTATAAAGGCTATTTGGAAGAAGTGTGTCTTACGTTTTTCTCTAGATACATAGATGATATTGGGATAGGATTAAATCAGCTTTGATGTGGTGGTGACACATCACATCAATATAAAATACATGAGAAATCACAAATCATTCCTCATATTGGACAATCATTTTGGAGGACCTCGGCTATTACACTAACAGAAAAGGAATTATTACAGGCACATAGATATGTGATGATGAATAGTAAAATTGAGGATCCACTTATTGATGAGTTTAGGATAAAATGAAATAGATAAATCAGAGGAAGAACACAAAATTATATATATATTACAAAATCTATTAATAAAGAGCTTGTAGAATAGATTTCATGACATGTACGTTCATAAATATTTAAATCAATTTGGATATTAGGGTGATAGATATATTTTGTAAATCTAAAACGTATGTTAATTTTTCTGAAAATGAATACTGATACCCGAGCAGAGATTTCAGAATATTTGATACTTTTTTCTCGATTTATACTTAAATAAGCTAGAATGTTTGACATTTACAATGTGAATGAATTTAGATTCAAAACTATTGATCAGGAAGAGGGTTAGAAAACCTAGAATAGTGGCATGTTCATGTTTTCTGAAGTAGAATACTATGTAATATTGATTAATATTATCGAATAAAATTACCACAGAAATTTTTTATTTATTTAATTCAAATGCAATTGGGTGGATATTATTAAGGGTGTTAAAATAGAATCCATTCAATTTACTTCTGTGAACTTCTCTCACTTGGGGGATGTTGGTGATCTTGAAATATGTGATCTGTATATCTTATCATCATAATAGAAAATGATAAATTATGTTTAAGATGTCATGAATGAAGGGTGGAGTGTAGTTTCTCACATAAAACAAAGAGACTTTTATGATATGGGTGATGAACTGGGAGATTTGACCAATAACATTGATTCCCTTCAACAGTAAGAATCAAACTTATTTTTCCATCATGATATTGAAAATGATAGTCTTGAAATGGTTTATGATAGTCTTTGCCAATGATGACTCTTATAAACTAATATTTTTTTAAAAAGTAGATCTATTTTAATATTATATAATAAGTCATGTATGGAATATAAAAATATTCACATGTGTGTATTTATAGTTTGGACTTGTAAAATACATCATGGAATCATCTCATCACAATATCAGAAAGCAGAAAAGACACCCCAGTTCCCTGATACCAAATATATCTTTGACAGGGCCTGAAGGGAATTCCTGATCCCCAATATTTTTTTTAACCACCTGACATCAAATAATAATAAATATTAAATTTAATTTTCAATAAAATATAGGAAGATAAAGATAAAAGTCAGTATGATCAACACTCCTCAAGGGGAAAGTACGAAAAGCATCTTGTAAAAAACCAAATACATACATCACCAAAGTACTCAAAATCATTCCAGATAAAAATATCATATATCCCATTAATAAAGTGGAAATTATATCAATTATTCACCACCATGACTCTGGTTCATGAAGATCAAGAACATCCCCCACAACTAAGTGGTACATTCAATTTTCTGGGACATAAGTGATGATAATCTACAAACACCAGAAGGGAAAATTATGTTGTCTTCCAAACATGCTAGTATAATCTTAGCATGTTTTACATAAAAAATATTATATCAATAAACCAAATATGGTATAAATTTAATATATAATGGACTTTCAATCATTCAAATTTTTTGAACCATTCATGAATTCAAATCAAATGATGGAAGATATATCAAAACTACATTAAATGAGCATTTTTTATAAAATGTTTCATATAAAAGAGTTGGAATTAATGAATATTTTTTAAAGTAAAATTTAATAT
The DNA here is from genome assembly GCA_963277665.1 of Viscum album. Classification (NCBI taxonomy): domain Eukaryota; kingdom Viridiplantae; phylum Streptophyta; class Magnoliopsida; order Santalales; family Viscaceae; genus Viscum; species Viscum album. Next base: position 1,101,713,456 of record OY728155.1, on the reverse strand, counting down.
ATTAAAATACATAGCTGTTTATACTCAAATCAACATCCGATTAGAGGTTCCAAAGTCGAGCAATCCAACTAAAACACTTTTAGGGAGCCAATTTTTGGAATTCACTCTACACCACATTAGGGGATCACATATTTGGAAGTAAATCTAAACCCCATTAAGTGACCCCATATGAGGTTTTACATCAACCAATAAACCATTGGAAAAAATATATTTCAAAAAAAATCAAAATACAATTTCATAATTTAAGTTTTTATAATTGCTTTTTTAATTAAAAATCAAAATTCTATTCCAAAATAAAAATAAACCCCACAATTTAAATTCCAATGAAATTGGGGGCTTTCAAAAATTATATTCCAAAATAAAAATAAAACATTACTGATTTTAAATAATTGTTTTTTAATCATTTAAAAAACCCATTTCAATTCAGTGAAAAAATATAGGGTTAAAATTTATCTTCCAAGTATTATGGAGCCACCAACCTCTAATCACAGTATTGAAAATAGCACCCTCTATGGGATCATTAACTCAGAAAAAATTGAAGAAAATCATTGAACACAACCTCGAATCCATATCCACAAAAATAGAGACTATAATCATAAATAATATTCTGATATATAAATCTATGAGGATGAAAAGAGTGGAAATTAGAGTAAACCACATGATACGAGATATACTACCGAAAGGATACCTAAAAATATCAACCATGATATTATCTAAAAATAGAAGGGTTTTGTGGAGTCATAATGGCTACTTGAGAGCCTTAAAGACCAATGAATTATATTAGGGTCTTATTGGGGTTTATTAGTGGTAAACATGGGGTCCTATTATTTTAAAAATAAAAATATGTGGATTAAAATCTCATGTACATTATTTATTAGATTAGGGAACGTGATTATACTAACAATTCATATTAAAAAATCACCCATAAAATTTGGTTTTCATTATTTCTTCTAGGTGGGTGTATGGTTTGGGTATAAGTTTTTAAAAAGTAAAAATACCACATTCCATAGGCCACACAATTTAGAGGGTATATATACATGATTTGGACTAAACCTATGCCTCCCTATAGTGAACCATCATTGGGTGAACATTTTGTTGGGCCAAACTGGACGGTTTTACCTAACTATTCCCCAAATGTGTACTACCATGCTAGCCTCCAGAATTCACAAAATCTCACATAAAAGAACCTAAAATAAGACCCAACCAATGTAAAACAAATACATTTGTCAATATATACTTTTAATAAGGTAAATAAATGTTATATACTCCCCACACTAAAAAATTCAATCCCTAGGAAGGATGCCAAGAATATTCCATATCATAGAGATGTAACCACTATGCTCTCATTAATGCCTCATGACCTAAGTATTATGAGAATAAAAACCATTATTCCAAAGGACACATTACATAGGTATGATCCTCACCCAATGTAAATTTGTATTAGAATCTATATTAATGATTGGAAGCTCAGTATTGGACAAATCAGGCTCAACATCATCATATTCCCAGAACAAAACATGAGATGGTTCATAAAGTTGTTTTGGAATCTAAAAAAATGATAAATTTTGATGATTGATGAAAACTGTGATCGATGTTCTAAATAACAATCCAATTTTCCCAACAACACTAAAATCTCAAAAGAACCCACAAATGTCATAGTATGAATTCCCTATTCCCCAAAATTTCTATTACCCAAATGAGGTAAAATAGATAACAACATTGGCCACCAACAAAAAACAACAATGATCATTAGTGAAGATCATCATAGTAATTATATGATCTTTGTTTATAGATCTAAATATAGAATATAATGACATTTTCTATTTAAAAATATATTTCATCACATTGAATTTTTTAATTTAAAGGAGATTATAAATGTAAATTATATTTTCAATAAAATATATATGTTTAAACTACATGATGGGTGCCAAGATAGTGATATTTCCTTTTGTAGAGCCTATTTTGGAGAGCACAACTAAGAAAGAGGGAATTAGTGGAAGAAATTTAATATATATTTTTCTAAATAATCTAAATGGATGATTAACATCATGATCCACCATCTCTTAATAATTTAATCATCTGTATACTGTAATAATAATAGACAACACTCACCTAGAAAAATTATACATTATACATCCTCAATGTGTTATCACAGTCCTAGAAATGTTCAATTCCTTTTGGGGGATTGGTTACATTATATAAATTGATTTATATTGTAATTTCCCTTATATTATTTGAACCTTAAATAGATTCATTCATAAAAAATCATTCAATTGTATGATTATTCTTACAATTATTCTCAACTGTATGATTATTTTTCACTACAAAAAATATCAATGTTTAGTGGAGGTTTATAAAACTATCACTAATGTTTTTAAAATATCATAATGGTGGTTTATTAAAAAAATCAACTAAAATGTTTATTTTTTCAACCAACCCAAAAATTCTCCCCCCCCCCACTCCCCCAACCCCCGCGACCCCCTGACCCCAAAGCCCTACACTTGAAACCCCCCACCGCTGGTCCCGAGCTTCTCTACCCCTCATCATGACTCCCCACCAGTCCCAAGATTCTATGCGAATGAACATCAGTCCCTACCCTCACCCCCACCATGACCCTCACCAACCCTTTCCTTTCGCCACTAGTACCTATACGCTTTATCTATATGGAATCATTTGGATTTATTTAAGCATTTAGTGTTCCATAACCTATATATTATTTAGAAATATAAATGTATGCTTGAATACTGCAATGGCCTTCATCGGTTCCCATGGATGTTCTGAAGTGTGTGTAGTCAAAGTTGGTGGAGTCATGGGTTGTAAATGTTTTTCCAACTTAAAGATGATTTGGGTATAACACCCTTGCAGGTGGGAGGAAAGGTGGTTGTGTAGGGGGTGGACCAAAAATAAAGGGTCCCAAGGATGTAGCTATGGTGTATTTACCAGTTACAATCAGTAGTCTCAATGAAGTTGTGAAGGATTTGATAGTTGGTGATGTCCACGGTCCTAGTGGCACTTATGGTCACAGATGGGAAGAAACTAATACACAACTGCATCTCATAGGATGAGGCTATTAACATATCATGGGCACAATCATGGTGTAGGGGAAAACAATCATTCTAGATGAAATAGAGACACATAGTGGAAAAGGGAGGTTGAACGGAGTGAATGTATTGGGGAACTCAGACCCACACATCCTCAGTTCCAACCATACAATTCAAATGAATGATGAAAATGGCGTAATGAGTAATGGCATGGAGAACAAATAAAGAAAGGTGGAGTTTCCATGTTAGTAGGGGGCATCAAATAATGTACGGGGATTAGGCTAGGGAACTGATTTTAGGGTTTGTATGGTCCAGAAACCCTCTTGAATCAAGAGGATGATACTTCTGGTGATGATAGATATGGTGAAATCATAGTAGATAGCCTGGAAGAAATTCAAGAGAAAGGTCCCCACAGCCCTCAAAGGAAGAAGAGGAAAAGGAATTCGAGATATAAGAAAATGTATAGTGGTACAAGGAAAAAACCAATGGATTCATGGATTATTCCCTTTTTCAAAAGCCAATGGAGATGAGGTCATCCAAGAAAGTAACGAATAATGAATGAAAATCCCTACAGAATGGGGAAAGTAATGAACCAAATAATGAATACCAGAGATAGGGGAGTAAAGGATGGGGAGTGTTTGAAATTGATTATTCACTCCATGGAATAAATGTAACAAAATGTTGTCTGACTCAATGTCTTGGAAGAGGATATTAAAAGAATTTATGGAAGAAGGTTGATAGTTGTTGAAAATAATGATCAAGAGTTTTGGATAGATAAACAATATTGAATACTAGCCTGAGGATTTAATCAGAGCATAATCAACTCGGAGTAATTCATTTAGACAATGGATATGATGCACATTCACCTTAAATAGATTATCATAGAGGACCTAGAATTCTAGGTTAGTCTTCTGCAATGGGAACTTTATAGGGTAGCTGATTCAATTTATCTATGTCTTGTGTTTAATAATTTTGAGAGCTTTTTTAGCACGTAGTGGTATGGTCTATAAAGTATGGTTTCCTATTATTCCTCAAAATGGATTAATAAAAAAATACATTTTGTATTGAAATGAAGCATGTCTATATTTATGATGTAGAGAATTTTTGGTCTGTAAATATGGAAAAATTTATGTTTCTCAATCATTATTTGATTTCATTATTATTACCTTAGTTTTCCAAAATTTAAATTTCACATGTATAACCTTGATTTTGTAATGAATATCATATGAAATATTATGGAATTATCTTATATGTGTCAAATTGACACTTGTAAACTAGATACACATTGACGTATATCTATATGTATATCAAGTTCCTCCCAAGGAAATGGAATGACCTTATATAGAGGAATGATTTCGTATATGTATAAGAGTATTGATGTAAATTTTTTATAGACAAATATTTTATCACAAATGAAATTATGAGGCCTCCGACGTATGGATGAAAAAAATATAGTTCCTTCCTATAAAAATATGGGGCCAATTACGTTAAAATTCTATTCAAAAATTCCATCACATGGTATGATGCAATATCCTAGCAAGGATGATTATAGAAACACACATAGAGAGATATTTATATGTATATATATATATATGTATGTACACCTCATCCTATAGAGAATGGGTTTTGACCTAAATTCTTTATGGAAAGGTCAATAATGGTAGAAAAGAACACTATATGAATTCTGAGCACATATAAAATCAGGTTTCGGTGATTTTGATGAAATTTTTTAGTGTCTTAATGTAAGAACATGGTTTTTCACTCAGGTTTGGATCCTTAAATGATTTGTCTAATACTTTACATTGGACCTAATATGGATTCCTAAAGAGTTATTAATGGTTCTATGTGTGTCTCGGGCTTGTTCGGGGCTCGAAAACCATCTTTTTGGAGAAAACATACTTTGCATGTGATTTAGAGGAAACCATGTAGATGGTGTTATTTTCGGACAGATCCATATCGCACGGTTCACGCATGGTTGTGTGGCCTAACTTTGTGAGCACCCATTTTCCCCAGTTACTCGTGCATGGTTTGAAAATTGTTTTGAAAAACAATATTGACCAAACCGTTCGGGAAGAGCCATCATGCATGGTTTGCGCACAATTTGAAAAACCATGGGAAGGATAATTTTCAGGGAAAATTTATAGTTTTTCCCTTAATCATCTATTAATCCAACTATTCCTCTCTAATTTAATATCCAATGGAATTTTACACCATTTTCTTCCATTAGATTTTATCTAGATACCAAATTATGGGATCAAGAGATCTCTATTGTTTGGTGTTTGATCGAGCTTTCGTTCATCACATTCGATGTGTGACGGTAATTAATCGAGTCATGTTCAACCGTTCTTCTTCTCTGTTTCTCTCAATTTTGATATCGTCGTGTGAACATTTTTCACCTTTTCATGGGTCTACTCCAATATAAGGCATATCAAGGGTCGATATAGGAGGAGAAGCATCATTCAAACATAAAGTGGTTGGTCTATAATTTATCCCTAATGTTAGTTGATTTTAGAATGTTCATGTGGGGCCCACCGATTTCATTATGAGTCGTTTATTAAATTTACATTCCATGATTATACTTGTTATAATCATATGGTTATGCTATTTCCATATATGTGATTATTTTTATGTGGTTACTCCCTCCACTAAATAAATGGCATGTTATTAATGAGAATTGCATTATGAAATTTAACATGTATTCTAACCAATTGACCCACCTAAGCTATGTATTTAAAAATGATTATTAAATGGGAAATGTGGAATGGAAATTATACTAAGTATATAACATGGCCTTATCAAATAAGATCGAATAATGGTTTCATGTCCTTAGCACCCCTTTCCATGTTTATGGAAGGTATCGGAGTAAACTCTATAATTGAATATGCCTTAATGGTTAACTTAGACTTCATTAATTGGTTTCAATGCTACATGGACTATCAAAACTAATGGAAGACAAGACATGAACTGATAAATAGATGGTTTCAACTCTAATTGACCTCTCCACACTAATGGAAGGAAATTATTGAACCATGTAAATTATTAAATGAATACAATATCAATTAGGAATGGACTGACTCGAGCTCGCCTTGAATTCATAGTAGAGAGTACCTTGGGCCTCAAAAATCCCATTCTGATTCAAGGATTCCGTTTTCATAGATTGATACCCACCTAGACTATGATTCTTGTATATTCCTTAGATTCCCAGTATACTACCATAGGCTCATTTACATTTTTACAGGACAACGTAGGTACAATCATTGGATCCAGTATTGACTAGTAGGTGCCATTGTGAAAGCCCATTAGGCCCTATCTTTTCTTAGCACTGTTTTACCTTGGTTGATTTCCATGGACTCGGTATGTGAATAATTGTGGAATTTCATGGATTAAACTCTTTATATTATAATATTACCCCTTTTCTAGACATATATACTACTGAGTTTTCATTCCCTGATATTTATGTTACCTTGGTTATAACCCTAGAACTCCCTCCCTGGATATCTTTGGCAGGTAGCCTTGTTATGTCTTGGAACCTTTAATACTAATACTATCATGAGGTGATGACAATGATGGATAAAACTCATGTGACCTATTAAAATTAAATGGTAATACAAAACTAATGAACTAGTAACATGTTCATATACCAACTGAGGGATGAAGCTGTTACTTAGGTACTTAGTTATTTTGTGCAGCTTGCATTAATTTACATACGTATTCCTACAACTTTGTACATTCCATTACATGAGCCGGAGGTTATACACATCATTGGTGGTATCCCACTAAGATTTATGTCTCACCATCTCCAAGTGTTGTTTGGTATACAGAATAGATTACAAGGTTTCATGTATTGTTAAAGGGAAGCATACAGCTTCCAACACTTGATTTGCGTCATGATAGTATTGAGCTTGATTGTAGAGGACTGAGTATGATCTCCAGATTCTTGGAGTAGCCTTTGTTTTTTTAATTCGAGGTTCATTTAATGCTTGATTTCTTCTATCCATGTTTTCCAGTTTTCAAATGACTTGACATTACATCATATTTGTTCTAGTTGATAGAGTTATTCTTATTTTCATCTACCTATCACATCGGTTTTATTCAACTATTTATTTATATTTATTCTAGTATTTATTATTCATTTCTATTCCTTCTGTTGTGATACACTCTACTAATTTTGGAATAGTCTTCCCAAAGACACAATTTAGGCTCCCATCGCTAGCCAGCAGCCTCAAGCATTTAGGAAGATGTTCATGAGGCCATGTGGTCCACCGAGAATAGGGCACCCGTTATGTGACATTCGTGTCTGGGTCATCACAAAATTGTATCAAAGGTGGGTTTTTATTACATTACTATTTAGAGATAATATATTAGATAATAGGAATACGTTGGACTTGGTCATATGTCGTGCTTGGTCGTCGTGAACTGATGTTCAGGGTGAATGAAAAGTTTCCAAAAATGAAATTTTTGTTCAATTTTTCTAATTACTAATGAACTTATTTCACCATTGGGTGACACACATGTTGTGTGGTGTTGTTGATTATTACACTTTTTAGAATTTATTTCAACCATAATCCAATTATATGAGGAAAATATCATTGCGCCATGAATAATTTTAGCCACATAAAATTCAAATGTTATGCACATTGACATGCCATATTGGTGAATTTCATTGCATTTTTAGCTTGATATGCTTGTGATTATTGAGTGATGTTTTGATAGTTTATTTTAAATGTATTAATATTGGTTATGAGTGAGTGATTGAGTATCTCAAATATTCAGTTGAATGGTTTCTCATGGGTTGGGATGAGTAATTTACCGAGTTGAGCCATTATGCTATAAGTAAGTGGGCGTCGTTTCGGGTGATAGGTGTATGAGAACTAATTCATCGGAAATGGATATCCATTAAAACTTAAATATGTAAATATGAAATGAATTGGTTGCACATCCTTATCCCTAATTTTCATGTTTATGAAAGGTAAAGGAGTGAACCTGAAAATTAACTACAAAATGACATGAAACTTGTACTTGATCACTGACCAATACCTGGCCATCTAAGTAGGTATTTTGGGTAGTCTTAGTTGAGGTAGTGAGATTTTTTATATTAAACATCCATATTTGATGATATCTATTTATTCTAAGCTTATTTTGAGTTGTGCTCATGGAATTTGTAGACTGATTCCACCACGACGTCCTCGTGTTGTTCTTCATGAGGGTGGGGATGACCATGCTTCAGACATGGTGGGCCTTAAGTTGCCAGTCTTACATCCACGAGTTCCACTTGAGGCACCAACTATTTTACCTTGTCTAGGTACTGATTCCCAAGTCTATGATAGTTTATTACATTTGATATAGTCCATGAATGGTTCTCCATGGGTTGCACCTACGATAGATGATCAAAACTATGAGTTCCAACAGTAACATCCTCCTACTTTTTCAGGGAATGGTAGTTCACTGGCTGTTGAGTCTTGGATAGAGGACATGTTGTTTATCCTTGAGCATCTGAAAATTCTTCCAGAGTGTAGAGTCATGACTTATACATAAATTCTTCAGAATTCAGCCATGCGTTGGTGGGATGCAGTTACCCAGGCCAGTCGTCATCAGGGCATGTTATGGGTTGATTTCCAGAATTCCTTCTATGATCAATTATTTCCTCATGAAATGAGAGATGAAAGATCCAGAGAGTTCATGTATCTCAAGAATGGTTTTAATTTAGTTATTTAATATTCATAACATGTAATAGATTCACCACATTTTATACCACTTATAGTCGGTGATGAGATTTTACGTGCTAGACGTTTTGAGGATGGGCTTTAGTACTCCATCAAAACTCTAGTGAATGTCTTTTGTCTTCCTACCTTTTCTAAAATAGTTTATCAGGACAATATCATAGAGAGTAACATGAGTGAGAACATGAGTATTGCATTTAAAAGATAAGTGTCATGTTCAACCATTAGTTCATTGGGTGGGAGGAAACGTTCCCTTAATGTTTTTTGTCAGGGTGGTGGTGGACATGGTATCTAGTTTGATTTCGCAATTATGTGTCATCAGTGTGTAAGACCATGGAATAAGAAGCCCTAATGTAACAAAGACCCTATGGAGTGTCCGGGATACATCCATATGGGTCATCTTCATCATTTCTTCATGACCATTATACCTTCTTCAAGTGAAAAAGGATCAACATCATCTCCACCTTCACAAGAGAGTTCTGCTGTGCCGCGTTATGCGAGGAGTTGGAGTAGCATTGGTAGGTCTGGATGAAGAGGAGGTCATGGCCAAGGTAGTCTGAACCCTGATCACCAGTAGCACCTGCATAGTAGTCATGATCATGGTAATCCATCTACGGCACATGGTTTTGGATCAGGACAGTTGATTCCATTCAACTGATACCCGAGGATCAAGCATCGGGACCATATACAGTATGAGGTACTATTCTAGTTGCATTTACTATTTTCTATACATTGTTTGATACAGGTGATTAAAACTCTTTAAATTATCTATCTATCATTAAATGTTTTATACAAGAGATTCAATAACATTATGGTGTAGTGGCCCTTGATACGCTGTTGGGATTACAGACAGAGGGAATATGTTAGTGCATGGAATGTTCGCTAGAGGTTGGAGGTTACCCATTCTTGTTGAATCTATTTTTTCTCGAGATTATGGGTTTCAATTTCATTCTTTGGAACGAATGATTAGGTCCACTACTATGCCTTTGTAGACTTTAATCACCATAGGTTTTCTTTATCATCACTAGAAGGTAACAATTATCTTTTCAATGGTGAGTGGGATGTCCAAGCTGGGATAGATGGACTGAAGCATCATGGTCTAGGAGGATTGAATTCCCAAATTGAAAATATTATCTTATAGGATAATGGTTTTCTTCAAACTGATTCCCCTCCAGAAGTTGATTTTTTCAGGGAAGTCTTTCTGATGACTTTTCTAGCTTTCATTCTAAGAGAGAGAGTTAGAGTTTACAATAGTGCTTGTTCCAGGAGTAGAATAAATGTCCATTCCTCCATAACAAATGGATCATATTGAGCTTTTGGAGCCCAATTAGAAGATATAGGATCTAGAGGAAAAAATATTTATAGGGCCTAGTACATCATCTTGAGTTTTCTTATGCTTTTATCCATGAAGGTTAATGGAACTCAATGTATATTAATGGATTAAAGAGGGTTAACAGTCTTATGGTCAAGAAATGGTATCCACATACTAGAATAAATGATCTATTTATCCTGATTTGAAGAGAAAAGGGTTTCTTTATGATCAAATTGAGATTGGATTATCAACATGTGTGAGTTAGACCATCAGACACACCTCATACATAATTCAGTGGTAAATACGGTCTGTATGAGTATCATGTTATGTCGTTTAGCCTTATTAATTAGCCTTCCATTTTCATATCTTTGATGAATAGGGATTTCCACTTTAATTTTGACCCTTTTTTGTGGTCTTTGTGGATGACATCTTTTTGTATTATCACTCTCGTAGCTACCATGACAAACATCTTCAGATTGTTCTGATCACACATAGAGAGCATAAGATATATGCCATTCATTCTAAGTGTGACTTTCGGATCGACAAGGTCCACTTCTTGGGTCATATTATCATAGAATTAGGAGAATCTATTGACCCTGAAAAGGTATGTACTTCAGTTTTTTGGGAGCCACCGAAAAATGTTTTATATATTAGGAGTTTCTTTAAGTCATGCTATATTTTAAAGGCATTTCATAAAAAACTTCTCTCATCTTTCTTCACCTCTTACTAGACATAAAATGAAGGGTGTTATGCTCCTGTGATTAGACGCATTTAAGAAAGCCTTTCCATAATGGAAAGGGTGTCTTGTTTCAGTACTGATTCTGATTCTTCCGAAACCAGGTAATGGTTATATTGTCTTCTATGATACATCATGAATTTTCCTAGGAGTAGTGTTCATGTACCTAGACAATTTCATTGCATATGGATCACCCAATTGAGTCCTTATTAGAGAAATTACACGATTCATTACCTCGAGGTTGCTGCAGTTGTCCATGCCTTATGCTACTAGAGACATTATCTATTGGGAGAGACATTTATGGTGTATTGAGACCACATCAGCCTCAAGTGTATCTTTTCTCAGCATGACCTTAACCCTCAGACTGTTCATAAGGGTCGAATATCTACAATCCTTTGACTTCTGAGATTTCCTATACACCTAGAAATGGAAATGTGGCCATTAATGCATTGAGTTGGAAAACTCAAACGCATCCGTTACAAGAAGCCAGTGGTGAATCTAACTTAATGGTCATCTTTTCTAAACATAATTTGGAGATTCATGATAGTCATATGAAGTATTACCTATTAGCCTTCATAGATTCCTCTTCCCACCTTGAGAAGGTAAAGAGTTTATAGTTTTAAAATCCTACATGTTTTGTTATTTGTGAGAGTATATCTGGAGATATCCCACAACCAGATTGGTATATAGATAGAGATGATGTTATGCACCTATGTGGACATATCTGGGTTCTTATAGACATGAGATAGGAGTTGGTGAAAAATTCACATGATTCTCAGTGGGAAGTGCATCATAAAATTTCGAAGATGTATCAAGATATTTGACACCAGTATTGGTGCTGAGAGGGAAACATCATATTTCATCCTTCATCACTATGTGTCCCACTTGTCATCTGGTGAAGGAGGATCACCAGAGACCTATAGGCTTGTTATAAGAGCTTAATTTCCCAGAATGGAAATGATAAGATGTTGTTATGAATTTAGTTGACAGCTTACCTAGGTCACTGAGGGGTAGTGATGCTATCTGGGTTGTCACTGACCAACCAACATAATCATCCCACTTCATTCCAATACTAGAGACATTCTCATTAGATGATTTGGGAAGACTGTATGCCCATGAGATCCTATGACTACACTAGGTTCCATGTACTATCATTTCAAATCAGGACTCTCATTTCACTTCGTGGATCTAGAAGGGTTTGTAGAAATCAATGGGAAATCAGGTGCATCTAAGGTTATATTTTCACCTTCAGACCGATGGAAAATTGAAATAGATTATATGAGTTCTATAGGATATGCTCTGAGAATTTGTCATTGATTTCATTGGTTTTTGGGAGACACATATTCCATTCATCTATTTCTCTTATAATAACAATTTTTTTGTCAATAATTCATATGGAACCTTTTTAGGCTTTATATGGTAGGCAATTACATTCACCATGTGTAGGCTAGAGGTAGGTGAGGGTTCCCTACATGATTCTCTTCTCATTCAAGATACTTTAGAATAGGTCAAGAAGGCTAGGAAGCGTATGACTACTGCTCAGTCTAGAAAAAAAATATTATGTCAATCAACTTCATTGACCTATTGAGTTTGAGGTTGTGTTCATGTTTCTCTTTGGTTATCACTTAGACTAAGACATAGACTGTTAAGGAAGCAGGGAAAGATTTTGCTTCGTTATGTCAGGCCATTTGAGATCCTAGAGGATGTTGGGAGTGTAGCCTATCAGCTGCTACTTCCACAGTGGTACCATTCCAGGAATGACATCATTCATGTCTCAAATATTACCCAATAGAATACCGACCCCTCTCATACCTTTGATCCTAGTGAGGTTGAGTTGGATACAGATGTGACCTTTGAGGAGTATCAAGTACAAATCGTCGACCGAAGCACGAAGGCACTCTGAGGAAAGGTTGTCCCTCTCATACAAGTGTTATGGTAACACTGCAAATTACAGGATGAGACTTGGGAGAGGGAATCATATGTACGTTCACAATTTCCATTGTTATTCTCAGACAGTGTTTCTTTACCATTGGTAGGAGAACTCATGGAACATTCGTTTAAGGGGGAGGACTGCAAGAACCCAGTTTTTCACTAAGGTATGGTTCCATTAATTTTTTGGTAAAAACATTACATTGGACCTAATATGGATTCCTAATGAGTTAGTAAAGGTTCCAAGGGTTTCTAGGTCCTATTCGGAGCATGGAACTCATCTTTTTGGAGAAAACAGAATTTGGACACAGTTTGGAAAACCGTGCGAAAGGAGTTTTTTAGATAGAGTTGTCTCCCACTGTTGCCACATTGTCAGGAGGCATAACCATGAGAACACCCCTTTTTTCCAGGTAACCATACATGGGTTTCACACTGTTTAAAAAATTGTGGAGACCAAACTATTTGGTCCATAACTTATCCCAAAATATTGATGATTTTGGAATGTCCGTGTTAGGCCCACTGATTTCATTGGGAGCTGTTTCATAAATTTACATTCCATGATTATAGTTGTTCGAATCATTTGGTTATTCTCTTTCCATATACGTGATTATTTTTTTTGGTTACACACACAACTCAATCTTCCACATTTCAAATCTTATTCCATAATCTTTGTTTTAGTGTTTTTGGAATGTTTGAACCACCATTTGGGTGTTCCTTTTCTTGACATTCTTAAAGGTGGTCCTTACTATAATAAAAGGCATATTATTAATGAGAATTTCACAATGGAATGTACCATGTCTCCACAACACTTGACCCGCCTATGGAAAGTTTTTCCTAGTCATTATTAAATGTGAAGTGTGGAATGGAAAGTATACTATGTATATAAATTGGCCTTATCAAATAATATTGAATAAAGGTTTTATCTCCATAGAACCCCTTGACGTGTTGGTGGAAGGTAGCAGTGTGAACGTCTATAATTTAATATGCCTTAATGGTAAACGAATAATTGATTAAATTTTTGTAACACTACTTGGCCTATCCACAGTAATGGAAGACAAGGCATGGAACAATATATAAATGGTTGCAACTCTACTTGACATATCCAAAAAAATGGAAGGAAAGTATTGAACCATGTTAATTATTACGTTATTAAATTATCAAATATGAATGTAGTGACTTGACTTCACCTTGGATTCTTCGAGGAGAATACCATTGGTCTTGAAAAACAAATTTTGGTTCGAGGATGTGGTTTTCATATGTTGATAACTACCAAGACTCTGATTCTTGAATATTCCTCAGATTCCCGGTATACTACCATCAGGTAATTTAAATCATTACAAGACACCTCTGAAACACTGCTTGGATCCAACATTGACAAGTAGGTTCTATTTTGAAAGCCCATCGGGCACTATCCTTTCACAACCCTGCTTTACATTGGTCAATCACCTTGGACTCGATAGGTGACTTATTTTAGAATGCAATGGATTAATCTCCTAGGATTACACTCTAACCTCCTATGACGACTGTTTCGGTGCGGATGTGCGTCGGGTTACGCTGTTCCGCCAGGACGCGTTCGCGCGTGCACCCGTCAACCCGAGGGGATGGGCGCGCGGCTTGTGGTCCCGCAGTCCCGCTTTCCAAGGGCGGGCGGCATTCGTCCCTTATTCAGGGGCGTCTACTCCTTGATCGAAACCGGGATGATGGGATGTCGGCTCCTCCTTCCTTGGACGTCTCCTCGGAACTCGTCGCCTAATCCGAGTCTCCCTCATAGACTTAAGAATGTTCGTGAATCTCGTTCCCGGCGCCATATCTTCATGGACACCGGTTAATTACGCTGCTTCCGCCCGGACACTCCAAGGAGTCTGGGCGGGGCAGCAACCTGCGGTGAGAAGGCCGGGTGGCTCTGGGTGCTGGGGGCATGTCGAAACACTGCGGCTCTGCACGTCTGTCTTCCGTCCCTAATAGGGCTTCTCGAAGGCATGATGGCCTGAGGCATCCCGTACTAGGTGCGGGGAACTATGTCACCTGAGGTTTTCCTCAGCTTCCCATGTTTAACACGGGGTATGCCGCGAGTTTAACGTCCAGCGGGGACGGCATCGGACCGATCAACACGAAAAGTGGATCAGATGACAGAACCCCTTGCGGGGAACCTCCGACGCTGGGGCCAGCACATGGGCGGCTTCCCAAATGATGTGGAGTGGAGTGAAGTGGCATGACCCCACCGGGATGTGGCGGCCCGGGTAAGGATCAGGATGGATGATGGAGTGAAGAGCTTGGACCCCGTAGAGGCTTCCTACGTACCGCGCGTTAGCACGGATCAAAGTCGACGTAGTTCGGGTATACAGTTTAACGTCATGCTGGACGTCGGCAAGCCGACTCACGAAGAGGTCTAGGCCGCCGGGCGGAGGATTGAACCGGACCACCTCGCACAGAGGGGGGTGGAACGGCCGGGTGGATCACAGTTTCACGTCATGCTGGACGACAAAAGGAGAAATGGAAAAAGGGGCTGTGGGGAGGCACAGTGGAGATACACACGGGCAGTCTCCCACAGGGGCGGATTCATAGGTGAATCGACGCAAGCGTGAACCCTGGAGGGGTCCACTGATGGACGAACCGACGTAAATACGACCGGGACGACCAGGTGGCGGGCTTGGACCTCAGGGAGGCTTCCTACGTACCCTGTATAGAAGACAGGGATCAAAGTCCACGTAGTTCATTCTGTCAGGACTTACGCACTTGAGACAGCCCGGGTGCGGCAAAACTCAGTTGGAAGGGACTTGGACCGAAAGCAGAAGACACCTCGATCCCAGTCATACCCTCTACTGGCTTTGGCAGTGGGGAGGCGCAATGGAGATACACATGTGCAGCCTCCCACGAGAAACTAGGGGTTTGTAATACCCTGCCCCCGTAGGGAAAAGCCACTCCCATTAAATCGTCCCAAAAGGGGGACAATCCCGACATCCCTGCAGAGACGAGCGGGTGGGGGCCACATCCAAACCGGGGGAGACCCTGCGTGCGAGGCACGGGATCGAATGATGCGGACGGTTTAACGTCTTGCCAGACGAAGTACAGTTTAACGTCGTGTGTTGAGGACGAGGCGGACGGTTTAACGTCTTGCCGGACGAAGTACAGTTTAACGTCGTGTGTTGAGGACGAAGCACTTGGCAGTTTAACGTCTTGCAGCGCGGACGATGGGGGCTAGGCGGTTTAGCGTCGTGCAGCTTGGACGTATGTGCAGTTTAACGTCATGCTGGACGTATCTGCAGTTTAACGTCATGCTGGACGAATATGCAGTTTAACGTCATGCTGGACGTATGCGCAGTTTAACGTCATGCGGGACGAATGTGCAGTTTAACGTCATGTTGGGCATAGGTTGCCGGACGATGGGTGCATGTCACTTCGCACGAACCTGGAGGGCCGCACGGGAAGACAACGCACGGTGCGGGCACCCAGGATGAGGATCATCGGGCGCCACGCAGGCAAGTGCCCCTCAGGGGGTCGAGGGAGGCGACCCTGGCGGATTGCGCGCAAAAGAGGAGCTTTGCGCGCAAAACCGCAGGTCGGCGCGCAAAAATGGGGGGCTGGCGCGCAATTGGGCCAGCCCTTTGCGCGCGGAAGGTTGGGATTGCGCGCACCGGGCTTCGGATAGCGCGCGGGGGCAACGGCTCATTCTCTAACGAATGGCCACTTTGAAAATGGGGGGTGCGCGCAATCGGGCTGGATTGCGCGCACCCGGGGGGCAATTGCGCGCAAGAGGCTTCTTTTGCGCGCAAAGGCCTTCGGGTTGAAATTTATTCAAAGGGAAGGAGCCAAGGGGATTGCGCGCGAAGGCGGACCCCAAGGCTCTATTGCGCGAAAGAAGGAGGTTACCTGAAGATCGGCATTGCGCGCGGAAGGGGTTGAATTGCGCGCGCGGGAGACCGTTCGACTTCCAGCAACCTTTGAAACGTTGGTGGTCGCCTAGTATTTATAGGCAACCCCGGGCGCGGAATCCAAGGCGCGAGCGCGGAATGCTCCTCGCGGGCGTGGAATCGGGCACGGCGCGCAAGGGAGTTGCACGCATCCCGGGGGTTTTGCGCGCGGATCATCATCTTTGCGCGCAGAACTCTGAAATTCCGCGCAAGGCCTCCGGGCCCTCTGAAACATTCTTCCGACTCCGAATATGACCTCGCTTTCCGCATCCGGAGCTTCGTTTGGGAACAACGGACTTTTCCGGCGTCTACAAAAGCCCCCCCTCGGAATCTGATCGGCGAGAGGTCACAACGATCGGGTTCCGAGGGAGACGCCGGAATGCCGAAGTCCTGGGCGGCGCGGGACTTAGGCGCGCAAAAAGGGGCGCCGGTCGCGAAATTCGCCGCTGCGGTCGCGCAAAGCGCTTTCCGCGCAGCGCGGACCCCGGCCTCGCCTATAAATAGGGGCCCTGGGTCCCGCGTTCCGTACTCTGGCCTTCCGCGCGATAAGCTCCAAAGCTCTCGTGCGCGAAATTGCCTCTTCCGGTCGCGAAATTCGCCCGACCGGCGCGCAAAACCGTCCGGATTTCGCCTGTCTTTGCGCGAAAACCCGGAACTTTGCGCGACAGTCTTCCCAATTGCGCGCCGTCCACTTGGATTGCGCGCCAACCTTCAAACTTTTCTACCAGCCTCGTCTGATCCCGCACGCTTCATCCCTTAACCCGCACGACTCCCGAAACTTCTGAGATGGCCGCGCACAGAGGAAATGAGGGGGATGCCGCCACTCGCAGGGCTGAGATGGCGACGAACGAGGAGGTTTACGGAGACAAGGAGATTGTTTCCAACAATCAATCCTTGTTCGACTTACTGACGCCGGCCCAGAAGACATATCCACTGTCGGACAACCTGCCGCTCTGGAACTTCGGCATCCTAGATGAGGTTCCGGTGCCAGGGTTCGAGATTGATGCGCCGCGGACCTGGGTGACCCGGGAGGACGAGATTCTCCGCTATAACATCACCAACAATGGGCATCCTGCCAGGGAGACCAGACACTTGGATGTCTATGTCCTGAACCCGAGGACGCGAACCATTGATGGGGGTGAGCCTACTGCGGAGAATTCTCCAGCCCTCTACTCGAGCATATATCGCCAGAGCGTCACGGACGACACCAAGGGCTGGCTGAAGGACTGGGACTTGCGGTCTGGGGGCAACTTCACCAGTGAGTGGGCCTGGGCGTTCTGGGTACGCCACACTTGCGATCACTTCGCAGAGGAGCTGCGGTACATCGGCCTGTTCGAGGCGGTGTGGACGTCGCAGTTCCACTTCTACCAGCAGTCCGAGCTCGGGCCGGAGCTGTTCACCCGATGGTCTCCGGATACCAACACCTTCCATCTTCACCATGGGGAGGTCGGCATCGGTCTCTGGGACATCCACTGCATCGGAGGTATCCCGCTGGAGGGCTACCAATACGATGAGTTCCTGCCACCGAAGAACATCTGGGAGGACAGGTCACGGACTCCCATCCTGACCTGGCATCTGCTTGACCTGGCTACGCAGCGGCTCGGGATCAAAGACTTCCAGAAGGACATAGCCTACAAGGAATGGTTCGGCCAGTTCTTGGAGCATGACCCGGCAGTCAAGATGCCAGGCAGGGGGAAGCGGTGCCCGACCGCAGCTCAGAGGAGCCGGAACGGGTCGTACTGGCGGGTCCTGGAGACGGGTGACTACCGCTCATGGGGGTACCGCGTCATCGAGGCCCGGGACCCAAACGTCCGGTACGCGGCGTTCCTGGCCGCCTTTCTGAGTGGGTGGCACCTGCCAGTGCGGGACGCGAGAATGGGCGTTCGCCCGGCGACACTGGCGGTGGCGGGCGCTATGGCCGCCAACAAGAGATACAACCTCGGGGTCCCAGTGCTGGCGAGGCTGTATGCCATCCTGGGACGCATCTCACGAGGGGGGTCGCCACGAAGGATCTATGGTCCCTTTCAGTTCTTCCACGGCTGGGTGGCTGCTCACCTCGGTGGGTACACGTTTCCGAACGCCATCATTCCTCCGGGCAACGGCCTGCGACCCTCCCTGCTGAACATCGCGGGGGTCGCTCCGATGACCCTAAGTGGGGAGGGCGTGCGGATCCGGATTGGCAATCATGCCAACTTCAACTTCAGTCCGTTCCCCACTCCCGTCGGCCAAATGATCGACAATGGGCAGGGTCCGCTGGAGCAGCATGAATACTTCCTGAACATGCGGGGCGGGGTGCTCGTGGCTCGGATCGACGGGAAGGTGATCTGCGAGCCTTACGTGCCGACCCGGTTCGCCAGGCAGTTCGGGTGCCTTCAACGGATGCCGAAGAGGGTATTCACTGCTGTCCGGGAGGAGACGAACCCTGGCGTCCTTCGCCAGATGTGGCTGATGTTTGCCGCTTTCGGCTCTGGCGACGTCATCACTCTCCCTCCTACCGGGGTTGACGCAGGCTTGGAAACCGAGTACGCCGAACACTGGGCCATCGCGTACCCTGAGGGGCTTTTGCGGAAGCTAGTTCGGCGGCTCGAGGTTACCCGTGCGGAGACCGGGCGTCAAGGAAGGAGGCGGGGCGCCTCCACACGGGGGAGAACGGAGGCGCGCCAAGCAGCGGAGCCGGCGCGGGCAGGGACTTCGGCGGCGGGCACATCGCGAGCTGCCGCTACGACCTCAGCGCCCAGAGAGGGGGCACATGCGGCGGTTGAAGAGCGGCCCGGGAAGCAGGTGAGACGTCTGCTCGAACCCTCCCACGATGCAGTCTTCCCGGCGCTGTGGTCGGCCTGGATGACCCTGCGGCAGTCACTGGGGACCGACGCCATCTGGAGAAAGATTCTCAGAGAAGGAATCCATCTGCCAGAGGTCGGGCGCCTCCACATTGCCGACAGGGTGGACTTCAACCGGCAGTATGCGTATCTGACGGCCATGGACGAGTACGCGCGCCAACGTGGCCAGCGCGCGGAGCCATCCCTTCTGGTGAAGGTGATGCTCGGTCTCGAGCCCGCTCCGGAACAGATGCCGCCGGAAGAAGACGACAGTAGCAACGACTCCGAAGAAGAGGAGGAAATGGGGGATGATGAAGGCTCCGAGGGAAGATCCCATCAGGGGAGCCCACGGGAGAGCGGCGAGGTGGCCGGCTCTGACAACGTTGATGTCACTGAGCTCCTCGAGGCCCGCTTCTATCCCTACTCAATCTGCTTCATCCACTCTCTTATGCAGCTTCTAACCCATTTCTCCATCTTTCTCAGGAGCGCACGGATGTTGGTCAGGCATCCTCAGCGGGAGTAGGAGGGGCGCCAGCAGGACAAGGCGGGGGGCAGACACCTATCATTGAATTGACAAGAGTGGAAGGGTCCCCTGCTGCAACTGTTCCTGCGGCGACCGGGGTAGCGGAAGATGACGCTCCGAACTCCCGTAAGTCTCCCTACTTTACTGCTGGTGCTTGCCGTTGACGATCCGTGACTAACCATGGCATGCCCCGCGCAGTGATCTCAACATTGGAGGCTCGTCGGGTTGCCGAACCCGGGCCATCTACGAGTGGACCAGTGGTGGACATGCCGCCTGCTCCGGAACAGACTTCCCAAACTGAGCCGGCCCCACCAACTGCTGATCAAGGGGCTGCGGACGTCGGCGGTGCTGCCATCGGAGAGAGGTTGGGGGCTGACGAGGGTGTCAGCGCCACTGGGGAGAGAGAAGAAGGTCGCCCGGATGTTGGGGAACCTATCCCTCGTGAGGACCTCCCAGGGGCGGACCCTGCAGCAGACCTGCTGGCTGCCTTCCCTGCCTACCGGCCTGCCGATCCCGAGGAGATGGACGACTCAGACACGGAGGCGGTCGAGGAGAGCCGGATAACGCGCCGTAGGGTGTGGAAGTGCATCCAGCGCTTCCTCAAGCGAGACCCATAGGAGTGGCTGGGGCGCATGGGATCACTTCAGACCTGGCTGCGCTTCCTGTGTGCCGGGGGAGCTGATGCTCAACGCCTCCATCTGACGGTCCGTGATTTCATGGCCGAAAAGATGCGCGAGAGCTGCCGGCGTGCCGACGTCACACAAAGTCGGGACATGTCGGAGAGCACGCGGGCGCTCCTCGCGGCGGAGCAGGAAGTCCGGCGCCTCGAAGGGCAGGCGGCAGAGAAGGAGGCCTTCGTCGCGACGTGTACCGAGCTTGTGGAGCAACTAGCAGCTCAGCTGGTTGACGCCCAAGTACAGCTGACGGAGGCGGGCCAACAGATGGTCACAATTCAGGTCGAGCGGGAGCGTGCACAGGCCAGAATCGACGAACTGCGTGCTGCGACCGCCGACGAAGAGAGGACACGCAGAGAGCGAGAAGAAGATCTGGAGGCCACCAGCCAAAGGGTAGCGGCATTAGAAAGACTCATTCAGCACGCTAATCCCTAAGGGCTTTGTTTTTCCATTCCCAAAACATTTGCTTCCGCTACTTTTATCCATCTGTATGAATCAATATATTTATCTGCATCTTTTGGTTTAACATGCTCAACCACAATTCACTGTCTTGCGGGAGTGTTAACCAAGCATCAGGCATCCATAATTGGGCCTGGATTTCTGGAGAAAAGAGGGAGGTCATTCCTAGGAAAGGAGACCTCAGACCTAATCAATGTACCATTCCCCCAACCTGTTCCAACACACGAGCGGGACAATGCTAGGGGCGTTGAGATTTTATCCGAACATAGGGAAATGAGAAAGGGTGAATCGCGTGTCCCGAATCCAGACATCCACAACGGTCGGCCTTCCAGGAAATGCCCAAGACGGTAGGCGGACAGTGGATCGACCATAACAACTGCAATAGACGGACCGAAAAAGTCCATCATTCATATTGCAGGAGGCGGACCACATGTCATCATGAATACCGCTTTGGGGTTCCTTCAGACACAAGGGTGGAAAATCCAGATCAACAGGGAATGCGAAGCGTGGGGCGAAGTGACGATTTGTTCGGACAGAATCCAACGCTCTCAAAATTGCGCCACCGTGGGGAAAACGTATTAGGCGGATGCACTAATCTGGCCGTGAGTCACCTCAATTCTCAGACAGCACCTCTCTGACGAGGAAACCGTCGCTTCCCACCATTGCAGTGGGGCATCCCGAGCTGAATCGGGGAGAATATCACAACTGCACCACTCTACCCGAAGTCAGGCCAGACGGCCGGCGACGAGGAGGGGCGAGACTTAACGATCCCTGAGGCTGGACCCGAGTCGGAATGCCCGGGTGTTCCTACGTACTCCATCAGGCTGGAGATCAAGCCACACGTAGTTCTGAGAGTGCAGTTTAACGTCATGCAGGACGTGGAACCCCATTTGGGGAGATCTTAGTTTAAGGTCGTAGAGCTCGGACCATGGGGAGATCTTAGTTTAAGGTCTTAGAGCTCGGACCATAAGGGAGATCTTAGTTTAAGGTCTTAGAGCTCGGACCATAAGGAGAGATCTTAGTTTAAGGTCTTAGAGCTCGGACCATAAGGAGAGATCTTAGTTTAAGGTCTTAGAGCTCGGACCATAAGGGGAGATCTTAGTTTAAGGTCTTAGAGCTCGGACCATAAGGGGAGATCTTAGTTTAAGGTCTTAGAGCTCGGACCATAAGGACCTCAAAGTACGCCGCATCTGGTCATATCCCCTGGATATGAGAAGATGCACTGAGGGATAGTGTCGAGAGTGCCGAGGTTTCGCCTGGTCAGAATGGGAGGTGGGAAATGTGAATCATGCGGCCATTCACTCGAGGACCGGGAGCACCGGCGTGACGATATGAGAGTACCGCCGACCGTGGCGGAAAAGCAGCATCAACATCGCACTAACCGTTGGTGGAATGAGGCAGCAAACGAGCATCGACCGCTCAATCGCAGGATTCATATCGATTTGCTGCCCGAGGCCATTGGGGGTACCAGCCCGAGTCGGTGGGAGAGCACTGAGGCATTGTGTCCGAACCGTTCACGGGGGCTCCACCCAGGGCGTAGACGATGGGTCCGAATGAAAGGGAGCACGAAGCCTGAAAAGCAGAGGAAACCTGACCAAGCGTATCCTGACCCTCCTGGCAATAAACCAGAGTACTCTTGACACCGGTGGACCACTGCAAGGGGTCGGGGAACGCGCCTTGAGGGTGACCTGAAGGCGGCGGATTCCCCAGAGAAGGGGGAATCTCTAAGAGGTGGGGGGATGGACCCGAAGTTTCAAACATCCGGGCGTTCCTACGTATCCCATAAGGATGGGAATCAAGCCGCACGTAGTTCTTGAAGCGCGGCGCAACACAATCGGGCACCAGCGCGGGGAAGAGTGCGGGTCTGACCCTCGCACACAAAAGGAGCGGCATTTGATATTTCTTGTTTGTCCTTAAAGATGAATGGTTTTTCTTTGTGCGGCGACATGCCTGTGATTGAGAAATCTCTGGCGTCGCCACAATAATCAAGCCATGGAAGGCATTGATGAATGGCGTGGTTATTAACCAGCGCCCAACATGAGTGTCCCCTGAGGGGAACATCACGATGCAGTGCCGTTTTCTCGTCGGGCGGCCAAGACGATCACAGTTTACGGTCGTGTGGTAGGACCAGACAACACAGTTTAAGGTCGTGTGGTTCGGACCATGGAGGGATCCACTTACCGCGGTACGGCGGACACGGCGGAGGTGGGAGCATACCCAGCCTTGCGGTCACGCACGATTCCAGGAGAAGAGTCTTGGGATAGGGGCCTGCGTATGTCCATCACCCGAGGGGCAGAGATGCTAGCCTCCAGACATACTGGGCTCAGAACGCGATTGTTCGAGCGACTCCTCCCTCCTTATGGGGACGAGGGTCCAGCTACGCATGGCCCTTGGGGAGAACATCCGCATATATCCTTGGTGCTCAGATCATGGGAGCCTCGAACGACATCATTACCTTGGTTGGTCTGCCTAACGTGTAAAGGTGTACTGAAGGTCAGTATGAAAAGAGTGTCAAGATTCCACTACAACGCATAAAGGCGGAGTGTGATGAGGACTGCACAACCAATGTTCAGAGCCTGAAGGAGCTGACATGGCGATCAAGGATGTTGCTGACGAATTCGCAACACAACATCCGATCGCGTCAGCCTAAGACGGGGCAAGCAAACGAGCATCAACCACTCAATCGCAGGATTCATATCGATTTTCGGCCCAAAACCCGCCGGTAAATCGACCCGGAGCGGTGGGAGAGCACTGAGGCATCGTACCCAAACCGCTAACGAGGATCCCTTTGAGTGAAGGCTCGAATAAGAGGAAGCGCGAGGCCTGACAAGCAACACAGGACTTGTCGGGATTGAATCTGACACTACGAGTCATAGACCGAAGTACCCAAAACATGTTAACAGATCTCCGGAAAGGGTCGGAGGACTCACCCTGAGAGAAACCAAAAGAGGGCAGATTCCCGTGATCAACCAAGGGACGGGGCTGGACCTGAAACACAAGCGTTCAGGCGGTCCTACGTATCCCATAAGGATGGGAATCAAGCCGCACGTAGTTCTTAAGAGGCAGTTTAACGTCATGCAGGACGATGAGGGGTGTGAGGTAGTCCCACACACGGGGGGAGGCGTACGGCGCGGCCAGTAGACCGACGTGAATGAGGACATAATCCCCCGCTCACGCGATACGCCTCGCACAAAAAGGAGGGGAACTGGGGCCAGAGGCCCAACGCGGGATAGAGATTCCCGGGAAATGGGGCTGGGCCTGAAACATGAATGTCCAGGCGGTCCTACGTATCCCATAAGGATGGGAATCAAGCCATACGTAGTTCTTGAAGTGCAGTTTAACGTCATGCAGGACGATGAGGGGAAAAGAAGGGGGGAGCAGAAGGCATCCCCAAACGTGGGGGGGCGTACAGCGTGACGAGCAAACCGACGTGAATGAGGGCATAGCCCCGCACTCACACCATACGCCGCACACCCGGGGGCAACTGGGCCAAGGGCCCGAGATGGGATGGAAATTCCCGAAGGATGGGGCTGGGCCTGAAACATGAATGTTCAGGCGGTCCTACGTATCCCATAAGGATGGGAATCAAGCCGCACGTAGTTCTTGAGGGGCAGTTTTACGTCATGCAGGACGAATGCTGAACAGTTTAACGTCTTGTAGCTCGAACGTAGTGCAGTTTAGCGTCATGCAGGACATGGTGCAGTTTAACGTCATGCAGGACGAAGTGCAGTTTAGCGTCATGCGGGACGAATGTGCAGTTTAACGTCATGCTGGACAATGTGCAGTTTAGCGTCATGCGGGACGAATGAACACTCAGGCAAAGTATTGCTTGAGGAACCCAGCGTTGGTGGGAGGAGTGACACGCTCACCATCCATAGTCTCTAGGGAGTATGCGCCATTGGGATAGACCTGGTGGACAACAAACGGTCCCTCCCACTTGGGCTCCAACTTGGGTGGCTTCCTGCCGGGGATCATCGGCGCTCTTAGGGCTAGCACTAGATCACCCTGCAGGAAGGAGCGGAGGCGAACCTTCTTATTGAAAGCTCGAGCCATCCTGCTTTGATGCCTCTCCAAGTTGTGCAAAGCGCGAAGTCTATTCTCATCCAGTGCTTCCAACTCGACTAAACGGGCTTCAGCAACTCTGTCCGGTGCTTGCTGGTCGTAGACCGCAGTGCGCAAGGACGGTAACTGGATCTCGATGGGCAGGACGGCCTCAGCTCCATACACCAGGGAATAAGGGGTCATCTGGGTGGAATTGCGAGTCGTCGTCTGATAAGCCCAGAGGGCGTTGGGGAGCTTGTCCGGCCAACTCTTCTTGTTCTGACCAACCATCTTTTGCAGAATGTTAGAGAGGGTTTTGTTAAACGCCTCGATCTGTCCATTCGCCTGCGCATGATAGCGAGATGTATGGTTCGAGCGAATGTTATACTTGGCGTACAACTTCTTCAACTCGGCTGCTCGGAAATTGGTTCCGTTATCCGTGAGGATAGCGTGAGGCACTCCAAATCGATAGATGATGTTGGTGGTCACGAAGTCAGCGATCGAACAGGATTTGACCTCTCTGAGCGGAATCGCTTCTGCCCATTTGGAGAAGAAGTCCGTAGCGGTCAGAATGAACCAGCACTGGCGAGCTGTCGCCGGCGGGTAAGGTCCCACGACGTCCAGTCCCCAGACTGCAAAGGGCCAGGAATACCTTGTGGTATGGAGAGGCTCCGGCGGCCGGTGCACAAAGTTCGCATGAACCTGGCACGCATGGCACCTCCTGGCATACTCGATGCAGTCATGGATCATGGAGGGCCAGAAGTATCCTAACCTCCGAATCTGGTGGGACAGCTTCGGCCCAGTCTGGTGGGCGCCAAATGAACCAGCATGAACCTCTTGCATGACTCGTGGGATCTCAACTCCCTGAAGGCAACGGAGGAGAACACCATCAAATCCGCGTTTGTAGAGGATCTGCTCCAGGCCGGGACTGCTCTGGAGGACGAACTGCGATGCGCGGCGTCGAACTCGCTCGCGCTCGGCCCGATCCGATGGAAGAATTCCATGTTGGAGGTACTCAACCGAAGGCGTCCTCCAATCAGGGGCTGATCCGGCTGTCATATCTGGGGTACTCGGGGCTCCGGGCATAGGAGCAACCGTGGTGAGGTTACTTACCAACGGGCCGCGATCTTCTTCCGGGATAACGGGAGCGATGAGCCTGCGGCGTGTCACGCGGACGATCAGGTTGTCCTGTTCAGGCTCTGCAAGTGACGCAGCGAGGCTGGCCAAAGCATCTGCTCGACCGTTCTGCGACCGGGGAACATGGACAATTTCCGGCCGAGAAGGGAACCGGGCCATCAGAAGGAGGGTGCACTCCAACAATGGCACAAGTTCCGGCTTCCTGACAACGTAGTTGCCATTGATCTTCTTAACGACCAGCTCGGAGTCCCCTTTCACGCACAGACGGGGCACGTCGATCTCGAGAGCCAACTCGAGGCCGGTGATGAGGGCATGGTATTCCGCCTCATTGTTGGTACAGCCCTCTGACAACAGGAAAGAGTATGGCAGCACGGCTCGCTCCGGGGTAATGAAGACGATACCCAAGCCCACTCTGTTGAGCTTAGGATTATCGAGTCTTCTACCGGTGGGGCTCCGGGAGGCACCGTCAAAGTGCATCTGCCAGCATGGATCGGCTCGATCAACCGAGAGAATGGTCTCATCAGGAAAGCCTAGATCCAGCGGCTGATCCGCGGAGGTTGGGTGAGCTGCCAGAAAGTCTTCCAATGCTTGCCCTTTGATGGCCTTCTGAGACACATACCTGATGTCGAACTGGTGGAGAATCACATCCCACCGCGCTAGACGGCCAGTCAACATAGGTCGGCTCAGGATATATTTCAACGGGTCTACCCGAGAAACCAACTGTACCTCATGGTGCTGCAAGTAGTGCCGTAATTTCTGTACGGCAAATACGAGCGCCAGGCAGCTCTTCTCGATGGGGGAATACCTAACTTCCGCATCGAGGAGCATGCGACTGAGGTAATAGAGGCTATTCTCCGTTCCCTCGTTGTTCTTCTGGGCGAGAAGGGCACCCAGGGACCGTTCCAGGGCGGTCACATAAAGGACCAGCGGCTTTCCGGATACGGGCGGCATCAGAACCGGAGGTTGAAGCAGGTACTGCTTGATCTCCTCGAAAGCGGTCTGACACTCTTTATCCCATACATAGGTGGCACCTTTCATCATGAGCCGAGAAAAGGGCTTACACTTGCCGTCCAGATTCGCGATGAATCGGCGTATATAGGCTAAGTGGCCTTGGAACCCTTGCAGTTCCCGGACGGTACCTGGGGGAGGCATCTGGCTAATCGCCCTGATTTTCTCCGGGTCGATCTCAATACCCCGGTATCTTACCAAAAATCCAAGGAACTTTCCGGAGGTTACCCCAAAGGCACACTTCAACGGGTTCATCTTCAGGCAGCGAGACCGGAGGAAGCTGAACACTTTCTCAAGATCTTTGAGATGGTCCTGACGCTGGCGCGATTTGACCACCAAGTCGTCGACGTAGCATTCCACCAGTGTGCCGAGGATTGGCTTGAATATGCGGTGCATCGCCCGTTGATAGGTGGCACCTGCATTCTTCAGGCCGAAGGGCATGACCCGGTAGCAAAAGGTACCTTGGGGGGCCCTGAAGGCAGTGAACTCCTCATCCTCAGGGGCCATCCGAATTTGGTTGTATCCGGAGTATCCATCCATGAAGGAGAGGGCTTGGAACCCTGCCGTGGCATCAATCAACAGCTCTGTCACTGGAAGGGGAAAATCATCCTTCGGACAGTGGCGGTTGAGATCGCGGAAGTCGATGCAGACTCTAATCTGCCCGTTCTTCTTCCTGACCGGCACAATGTTGGCCAGACATTTGGGGTACTGAACTTCCCTCACGAAGTTGGCTTTGATAAGCTTGTCAACTTCGGCCTCAACCATGGCACCGTGGGATGGGTGCATCTTCCTGGGAGGCTGCTTGAACCCGCGATGGTTCGCCGGGAGACCAAGGCGGTGGACGGCTACCTGAGGATCTAGCCCCGGCATCTCGTCATAGCCCCAAGCGAACACATCACGGTGCTGCCTGAGAAAGTCCACGTACTGCTGCCGCTTCTCAGAGGGCATGGCGGCACTAACCAATGTGGGTCTTGGATCGGCCTCGGTTCCAAGGTTCACCTGTATTAACTCATCGACCGTGGCGGGGACGCCCTCCTCAAAGGCTGGGGGTGCGTCTTCCATATCCTCTCCACTCGGGGAGGGGTCGTCTACGGGAGAGACTGCGTTGGCAACTGCATTGGGGCTACCAGATCCTGCTGGGCCACTGGTGCTGGCGCGGGCGGTCGCGGCCATCTCATCAGGAGACTCGCGGACCGTCAAGACCATGGCGACGTCCAACCGGTGAATCGGGAGGACGTAAGCGTCATCCAGACTTGCCCAGGGATCGCTTGCAACAGCGACAGGCTCAACCTTACCTGCCAGGATCTGCTTATCCTTGCTCTTGTAATAGTCCGCGTCCAGATAGCGGGCTTCACATGAGGCAAAAGGAGAGGCATCTCCTTGAAGCACACCTACTCGACCATTAAGGGAGTATTTGAGGCACTGGTGGTATGACGAGGGAACCGCCGCGTGAAGATGGAGCCATAGCCTGCCCATCAATGCGTTGTACGCGGTGTCCTGAGAGACTACCATGAATTCGGTGTTGGCAACCAAGTCACCGAACTGGGTCTTCAAACGTATCTTGCCGACCGGGGTTTGCTCGGTGCGGTCGTACCCCTGGATCCTGAGGTCGGAGGGAATCATGTCATCCTCAGACAACCCCAATCTTCGGAGCGTCCGAGTTGGAATCAGGTTAATCCCGGACCCCGTGTCGACAAGACAGCACCGGACTTCAAGGCCATTGAACTGGCCAGTGACATACAGCGGACGAATGTGTCCCTGTATAGGAGGGTCTTCATCCTTACCAGAGAACGAGATAACTGCCTGACATTCGGCGTCCTCGATCGTTTCGGCGTGAAAGGCCTCTGCAGCCGCAACCTCTGTCTCAAACTGGAGGGGGCTTTTCAGGGCTTCAGCGAGTGCCTCGCGCATCTCAGATGACATGCGCAGAGCCTCAAGGATGGAGAGCCTTGCTGGGATGTCGGCCAAGTGCTTCAGGACATCATACTTTTTGGCCAAGCGCGAGCCCCTGGTTGCAGGAGGTTGCTCTGCGGTTGGTGGCATGACGGGCCTTGCCGGTTGGATCGGCGGCCGACTGGTACTTGGCGCATCTCGCTGTTCACTGGTCGCAGTCCGGGAAATGGTCACCGTACTGGAGTCAGGAGGCCGGGATGGACTCGTGGCAGGGCGGAGCTGGTCGCGACGCGGCTGAGGCGGTTCTGCCTGGTCCCACACCACAAACAGTGGCGGAGGCGAATCCGTCATCCCCGAATGGGGGGCCTGCGCACGCTGAGCTCGATCTTGAGCCTGCTGCCTAGTCTCAGTGGAGTGCACGGCCTGGCTGGAGGTACCAACGGCTGTGCCCCGGCGACTCCTGTTGCTGCGGTTCTTCCGACGGTAACGACGACCGGGGACACTAGGGAGGTCCACCTGGTGTTCTTCAATGTCGGGAACCGAAAAGGGATTTACCAGCTCGACGGTGTTAACCGAAGCGTACCCAATACCGTGGGGGGGAACCCAGGCCCTCGACGTTGCGAGACGGAGTGCCCGATGTCCCTTCCCCAGCCCCTGGCGGGTAAGACTGAATGCTTGGCCGGGCAACACGCCGGTCATCCAACACCTCTGAAAGCCATCAGTCTTCGTATCGAGGAGAAGAGATTCACGTCGGGTTCACCATTTTTCTGTTTCGGTGCGGATGTGCGTCGGGTTACGCTGTTCCGCCAGGACGCGTTCGCGCGTGCACCCGTCAACCCGAGGGGATGGACGCGCGGCTTGTGGTCCCGCAGTCCCGCTTTCCAAGGGCGGGCGGCATTCGTCCCTTATTCAGGGGCGTCTGCTCCTTGATCGAAACCGGGATGATGGGATGTCGGCTCCTCCTTCCTTGGACGTCTCCTCGGAACTCGTCGCCTAATCCGGGTCTCCCTCATAGACTTAAGAATGTTCGTGAATCTCGTTCCCGGCGCCATATCTTCATGGACACCGGTTAATTACGCTGCTTCCGCCCGGACGCTCCAAGGAGTCTGGGCGGGGCAGCAACCTACGGTGAGAAGGCCGGGTGGCTCTGGGTGCTGGGGGCGTGTCGTAACACTGCGGCTCTGCACGTCTGTCTTCCGTCCCTAATAGGGCTTCTCGAAGGCATGATGGCCTGAGGCATCCCGTACTAGGTGCGGGGAACTGTGTCACCTGAGGTTTTCCTCAGCTTCCCATGTTTAACACGGGGTATGCCGCGAGTTTAACGTCCTGCGGGGACGGCATCGGACCGATCAACACGAAGAGTGGATCAGATGACAGAACCCCTTGCGGGGAACCTCCGACGCTGGGGCCAGCACATGGGCGGCTTCCCAAATGATGTGGAGTGGAGTGAAGTGGCATGACCCCACCGGGATGTGGCGGCCCGGGTAAGGATCAGGATGGATGATGGAGTGAAGAGCTTGGACCCCGTAGAGGCTTCCTACGTACCGCGCGTTAGCACGGATCAAAGTCGACGTAGTTCGGGTATACAGTTTAACGTCATGCTGGACGTCGGCAAGCCGACTCACGAAGAGGTCTAGGCCGCCGGGCGGAGGATTGAACCGGACCACCTCGCACAGAGGGGGGTGGAACGGCCGGGTGGATCACAGTTTCACGTCATGCTGGACGACAGAAGGAGAAATGGAAAAAGGGGCTGGGGGGAGGCACAGTGGAGATACACACGGGCAGTCTCCCACAGGGGCGGATTCATAGGCGAATCGACGCAAGCGTGAACCCTGGAGGGGTCCACTGATGGACGAACCGACGTAAATACGACCGGGACGACCAGGTGGCGGGCTTGGACCTCAGGGAGGCTTCCTACGTACCCTGTATAGAAGACAGGGATCAAAGTCCACGTAGTTCATTCTGTCAGGACTTACGCACTTGAGACAGCCCGGGTGCGGCAAAACTCAGTTGGAAGGGACTTGGACCGAAAGCAGAAGACACCTCGATCCCAGTCATACCCTCTACTGGCTTTGGCAGTGGGGAGGCGCAATGGAGATACACATGTGCAGCCTCCCACGAGAAACTAGGGGTTTGTAATACCCTGCCCCCGTAGGGAAAAGCCACTCCCATTAAATCGTCCCAAAAGGGGGACAATCCCGACATCCCTGCAGAGACGAGCGGGTGGGGGCCACATCCAAACCGGGGGAGACCCTGCGTGCGAGGCACGGGATCGAATGATGCGGACGGTTTAACGTCTTTCCAGACGAAGTACAGTTTAACGTCGTGTGTTGAGGACGAGGCGGACGGTTTAACGTCTTGCCGGACGAAGTACAGTTTAACGTCGTGTGTTGAGGACGAAGCACTTGGCAGTTTAACGTCTTGCAGCGCGGACGATGGGGGCTAGGCAGTTTAGTGTCGTGCAGCTTGGACGTATGTGCAGTTTAACGTCATGCTGGACGTATCTGCAGTTTAACGTCATGCTGGACGAATATGCAGTTTAACGTCATGCTGGACGTATGCGCAGTTTAACGTCATGCGGGACGAATGTGCAGTTTAACGTCATGCTGGGCATAGGTTGCCGGACGATGGGTGCATGTCACTTCGCACGAACCTGGAGGGCCGCACGGGAAGACAACGCACGGTGCGGGCACCCAGGATGAGGATCATCGGGCGCCAGGCAGGCAAGTGCCCTCAGGGGGTCGAGGGAGGCGACCCTGGCGGATTGCGCGCAAAAGAGGATCTTTGCGCGCAAAACCGCAGGTCGGCGCGCAAAAATGGCGGGCTGGCGCGCAATTGGGCCAGCCCTTTGCGCGCGGAAGGTTGGGATTGCGCGCACCGGGCATCGGATAGCGCGCGGGGGCAACGGCTCATTCTCTAACGAATGGCCACTTTGAAAATGGGGGGTGCGCGCAATCGGGCTGGATTGTGCGCACCCGGGGGGCAATTGCGCGCAAGAGGCTTCTTTTGCGCGCAAAGGCCTTCGGGTTGAAATTTATTCAAAGGGAAGGAGCCAAGGGGATTGCGCGCGAAGGCGGACCCCAAGGCTCTATTGCGCGAAAGAAAGGAGGTTACCTGAAGATCGGCATTGCGCGCGGAAGGGGTTGAATTGCGCGCGCGGGAGACCGTTCGACTTCCAGCAACCTTTGAAACGTTGGGGGTCGCCTAGTATTTATAGGCAACCCCGGGCGCGGAATCCAAGGCGCGAGCGAGGAATGCTCCTCGCGGGCGCGGAATCGGGCACGGCGCGCAAGGGAGTTGCGCGCATCCCGGGGGTTTTGCGCGCAGATCATCATCTTTGCGCGCAGAACTCTGAAATTCCGTGCAAGGCCTCCGGGCCCTCCGAAACATTCTTCCGACTCCGAATATGACCTCGCTTTCCGCATCCGGAGCTTCGTTTGGGAACAACGGACTTTTCCGGCGTCTACAACGACATAGATGCTACTGAGTTATCATTCTGTGAGATTTTCATTACCTTAGTTCTTACCCTATAACTCCCTCACTAGAAATCTTTGTCAGGTTTCCTTGTTATGTCATGTGACCTTCACTAATTATACTATAATGAGGTGATGTGAGTGATGGATATGCCTCACATGACCTATTAACATTCAACAATAATATATAATTAATGAACTAGTTTCATGTTCAGACATCATATGAGGGACGAAGCAGGTAGTTGTGTATTTACTTACATTTTAGTTCATATTTTACATGATAAATGCATGCATGTATAGTGCTATATTCCATTACACCTGCCAAAGGTTATATACACTATTTGTGGTGTCCAATTTATATTTATCTCACACCCTCTCTGAAGGCTATTTGGAACCAATATTATATTACATGGTTGGAGGTATTGACAAAGGGAATCATTCATATTCCAACACTATATTTTCTTGCTGATAGGATGAAGCATGATAGAAGATGACCGAGTATGATCTCAGGATTCTGGGAGTATCCTTTGTTTTCTTTTACTTCATGTAACATGTTATGACTTCTATCTTGTATCCATGTTTTACAGTTTCTAGTGAAATGACATTACATCAACATTGTTCTTGTTGATACAGTTTTTTTTATTTTCTTCTATTTATTTCATCAGTTTTCTTCTAATGTTTAATTATATTTCTTAGACTATTTATTATTAATTTATATTCCTTCCATTGTGAAACAATCTACTATTGAGGGAATAGTATTCACAGGGAGACACATTAGGCCCTCGCTGCAAGTTTACAGTATCTGGCGTTTGGGAATATGCGCTTGAGGCCAAGTGGCCCACTGGGCTCGGGGCACCCGTTAAGCGGAATCTAGGTCCATGTTCACACCTAATAAATTATATAATTTTTTATATATAAATTATTATTATTCTTATGTTATTTAGTTTCCATAAATCATTAGCTAAAAAGAAGAGTTGGTTGGATCAATAATCTAAACTCTTATGTGTTATGGTGTTCTGTATATTTAAATGTATATTGGAGGAGAGAAAATGGTTTTAACAAACATTTATACTCAATAAGAATATATATTTTTAGTTATTCATCATTGATCCTCCACATTTATTCTTGTTCTATTTTTTATTGGATGAATATATATATTTTAAAAAGTTTCAATTTTTTATGTAGTGATTGAGCAATGAATGTAGTCTGACATTTTTATTTCACTTTGTCTTTGGAACATTATGTTGGTGGAACATATTACCTCGTTATAGTTACCAGATTATTAGAATTACTCTGATTTCTTGAGCTCAGGTCATCGCCTTAAATCTGTTCATTTCTCAACTTAACACCTCGTTAGCATGTCCCCTAAAGTCATGATCATTATCAACATAATTTTCAATGTGGGCATCTTGATGGTCCTCTAATCAATTATTGAAATTTTATTGTGATACTTTCTTCAATGATTTCATAGAAGAATATAATTATTAAAAATATATTTCAATATATTTTTTTATTCTTAGGACTCTTAATGGATTAAAAATGAAAAATTTAACTCTTTTAAACATTATTTTCCACACAACTAGTCTTTATGGATTCCAAATATCGTTTTAAAAATGCATCAATATTTACCATATATATTTATATAGTAGAACAATATTTAACATATTCCAATTTATCCAATATAGTATATATGAATCTATTTTCCTATTTACTAATACCTATGTGTTTTAATATTTCTTATAATGTGTAGGAAAATTTTGATATATACGGATAAAAGCTGGATCACATTACTGTGGAACGCACCTCAGGATGCTAAGGGTTTTGAAGAGTTTTTAGATTTTTTAATTTCCAACCAATCTGTTGACGGGAGTATAAAATGTCCATTTTCTAAATGTAAATGTTAAATATGGATGGAGAGAAATTATGTTTATGAACACTTCATATTGAATCATTTCCCTCCTCAGTATTTGTGTTGGATTTGTCCTGGAAAATCGAATGTTAAAGAATGGTTGAGCACTGATGTCAATCTATAGAATGAGCTCCCAACAATTTTGAAAATGGAAAATGAAATGACAACCCATATAAATGATTCATTTGGAATTATAAGATACCAACATCAAAATAAAAACATATAAGAACATCCAATTAAGGGTGCTATAAATAACAATATGGAGAGTGATGTTTTTGTGACTATAGGACTACCTGATCAAGATTATAAAATATCATTGAATCCTCCTCTTAGTTCCGTGGAGACTAATGTAGGAGAAAACATAAAAGACAAGACATATGTGTCCCATGGTTTATTTGATGATGGAAATAAAAAGTTCTATAGTTGATGTTTTAAATATTCATAACATTCTACTATGATGAAGTTGTATCATATCAATTTCCTATGTGGATGTTTAAATAAGGTGATGTTCATGACATTGGAATTATTGAATGACTCATTTCTTGAAGTAAGGATCCCTGAGTCTTTTTATGATATAAAAATGTTTTTACCAAGATTTGTTTGAATTATACAAAAATACATGCGTGTCCCAATGATTATATTCTTTATTTGGAAGAGGATTCTATAAGATAGGATTGGAATAAAATGTTCTTCTTAAATAAGAATACTTAGGGGTGATGTTGGAAGTGTAAATAAATTTAATACTATGAAGAAGAATAAAAGGAACACACCTATAAAGGTTTAGTGTTTATTTCCTTTTAAAGTGTAAATTTCAATGATTATTCATGGCATCAAAAAAATGGCGAACACATGAAGTGGTATTCTGTATATAATAACAAGGATGTGTAAATGTGACATACAAGAGATGAAAAATAATAGAAGATATTTGATTCATTATATATATATATTTCCCATCTGATCAAAGGAATGTTTTGTTGGGAATTGTTGTTGATGGATTCAACCAAGATGGGACATTGAGTATAACTTATATCATTTGTCCAGTGATTTTGATCCTTATAATCATCCTCCACGGATGTGTATGAAACAATCACCTTTTATCATTTGGATGATTATTCATAGAAAACATATACATGGAAATGATATTGATGAATACTTATAGCCTTTAATTGAATAATTATAGGAGTTATGGAGCAACGATGTTGAGACTTATGATGCATCTTCTAGAACAACGTTCAAAATGAATGATTCTCTAATGTGGACCATTATTGACTTCCATGGACTTGAAAATTTAGCTATTTTGAACACTTACATAGGTTTGACTGGTCCTATTTGTAACTTTTATTTTGAGCTTGAACGGATTCTTCATAGTATAAAATTGTTCTTCTTATGTCATCATATATTTCTCGATGCATATGATAGATTTCAGATGAACAAGTAAAAATTTAATGGTTTCATTGATCGTAGACCACCCCCAAAGTTGTTAACTGGTTCTTAAATATTGGCACAACATGGAAATATTGAAAAAAAAATATGGGAAGGTGGATCATTTTAATTGTTGTGGCTAATGAGTTTGATGTGCATTAGTAAGTGAAATCAGAATGCAACAATGGAAGAAAAAATGTATATCCTTCAAACTTTCATATTAGGAATTAATTTTTTTTTGTGGAATAATCTTGGTGTGATGCATATTGAGAAAAATGTTTATGAAAATATGCTCTTCACATTTCTTAATGAACATGTAAAGTTGAAGGATTATCTCAATTCTAAGAAAGACATACTAGGAATGAACATAATGCATGATCTATGGCCATATGAGAATGGAATGTATGCTCTGTTAATTTTTGTAATGAAAAATATGGATAAAGATACAGTAATTCAAATTTTAAAACATGTGAAGGTATATGATGATTATTCAAGTTACATCTTAAGGGGTTTTGAATTAAAGCATTGTATGTTACATGGATTTAAAAGCAATGATTCACATATTTTATTATTGAAGTTTCTTCCATTGGGATTGCGTATATATTTACCTGAAATGATTGATGCTGTTGTACTCCAATTATTCACCATTTTTAGAAAAATATGTGAGAAAAATATACATACATTTCATATTGAAAACCTTTAGGAGTTATTTGTATTCACACTTTATGCAATGGATATGATCTTTCATTCGTCATTTTTTACTATCATGTTGCATTTAACTATGAATTTGGCTGAGTAAGATAAATGAGGGGGCATCGTACATTATCAATGCATGTAACCAATTGAGAGGTACATTATTTATATGTTTTTTGTTTTAGTAAACAATAATTGGGACTTTATTAATTACATAATTATATTTTTCTATTATATTTCATATATATCTTGGTAATTTGAAATCATATGTGAAAATTAAATCTCAACCTGATGGCTCTATTTCTGAAGGCTATTTGGAAGAAGTGTGTCTTGTGTTTTTCTCTATATAAATGTATGATATTGGGATAGGATTCA
Organism: Viscum album; assembly: GCA_963277665.1. Classification (NCBI taxonomy): domain Eukaryota; kingdom Viridiplantae; phylum Streptophyta; class Magnoliopsida; order Santalales; family Viscaceae; genus Viscum; species Viscum album. The sequence goes on along the minus strand of OY728155.1, from coordinate 1,101,676,381 downwards.
ATAAAGTTTGATGTGGTGATTAGACATCAAATCAATATAAAATACATGAGAAATCACCAATCATTCCTTATATTAGACAATCATATGGGAGGAGCTCAGTTGTTACACTAACAGAAAGGGAATTATTACAGGCACCTAGATATGTGATGCTGAATAGTTAAATTGAGGATGCAATTATTGATGAGTTTAGGATAAAAGCAAATAGATAAATGAGAGGACTAACAAAAAATGATATATATATTACAAAATCTATTAATAAAGAGCCTGTAGAACGGTTTTCATGATGTGTAAGTTCATAAATATTTAAATCAATTTGGATATTAGGGTGATACATATATTTTTTTAAATCTAATATCGTATGTTAATTTTTTTGATCATGAATACTGATACTTGAGCAGATATTTCATAATATTTGATACTTTTTTTCTCAAGGTATACTTAAATAATCTTGAATGTTTGATGTTTACAATGTGAATGGATTTAGATTCAAAATAGTTTATCGGGAAGAGGTTTTGAAAACCCAGAATAGTGGCATGTTTAAGTTTTCTGAATTAGAATACTATGTAATGTTGATTAATATTATCTTATAAAATTAACACTAACATTTTTTAGTTATTTTATTCAAATGAATTTGGGTGGATATTATTAAGGGTGTTAAAAGAAAATCCTTTCAATTTACTTCTGTGAACTTCTGTTGCTTGAGGGATGTTTGTGATCATGAACTATGTGATATGTATATCTTATAATCATAATAGAAAATGGTAAATTATGTTTAAGATGTCATTGATGATGGGTGGAGTGTATTTTCTCACGTAAAACAAAGGTACTTTTATGATATGGTTGATGAAGTGGGAGATTTGACCAATAACATTGAATCCCATCAACAGTAAGAAGCGAACTTATTTTTCCATCATGATATTGAAAATGATAGTCTTGAAATGGTTGATGAAGTAGATTAATTAATGATAGATAAGGAAACCTAAATGGTTTATGGAGAAAATAATTTCATGTATAGTTATCCATTCATATAACAACCACTTATGTCAATTTTGTATTCATACATTATCATAGTTATGTATATTTTTTGGTTACTACTATTCAAATGTTATCATTTCTACATTATCTTCAAGACCATTCTGTAATATATGTTTGGAACTTATTTTTAGTTGAATAAATGATACGAATGCAAAGGAGGAAGCATTATACTGATGCCATCTAACTTTTAGTCAACATTCGATCGACCACTTAGAGAAAGTTATATTCAATGCGAAACAAAATTCACGAATATGGGGATGAGATATCCATATTGAGTAAGTGTTGTTTGATTTATATCAAAATATGACAGAATTGGTCCCCGGGGATTTTCCAATGATGACTGGTGTTGATAAGTTAAATCACAATCCTCGAAAGTAATTTAGTATACAAACATTTAATGATGTTAAATATAAATATACATATAAAATGTCTTTCAATACAATTGTCCTACATGTGTTAGTAGTAGGATGTAGAGATAGAGATGGAGAGGGTGACATGTATAGTTCATCCATGGTAAATGATTACTAGAGAGGGTCTGCTCATGTACAATGTGTTTATTTTGTATACATTTCTTATATTTTAGATGGAATCGGGAGAATTGGTTCCCTATGTATTTTTTAATAACCATATGTCTATATTTTGTGTTTCAACTAGCTATTAGATTGAAATTTTGTTATGATCATCTATGATGTTTTGTTTCGTGTCTCTCTTTTACATATTGGTTGATATGAAAATTATATTATACTATTTCCACCTTGTTTTTCAGGGTGCCTTATTATGAATGTTTTTACTCAAAATAAAATGGGCCCTTCATTCATGAATTTCTTCTTATATATGAAAATGGTAGATTGGTGGTGTCTGTAGTGGACCTAGTATCTATGGAACATAGATGTAATTGGAGGTACAATCCATTTTTGGTGGTAAAAATTAGGGATCCTATGTTGGGAACTCTTCTACCATTCTCTTTCAGTTGTTTCTAGATTAGGACCTTCTTTCCTTCTATACCTTTTTCAAATCTCACATCACTACCAAGTCCTATTGACCTAAGATCATTCTACATTCTCTCTCACCAAACTATGTTTATGTATCACTTATCCATACAATGATATCTCAATCCTATATCATATAGGATACCCCATATTTACCAAACCATACATTTGATTAGTATCTTCTTGGTTTCACATTGTTGGTTAGAGCTCAATATTTATGTGTTGGGTGATCTCTATTTTGAAAGATTTTTGTGCTCCATTTGTGCATGGACCCTAATTTTGAGCTCTTCCTTTTTGATCTTAGATAGGATATGGTGATTTAATTGGGTTACTCAGACTATGTGGATTCTTGTTAGACTAGGAACATAGAAGCATAAAAGTTTTTTTTCGTGATCTCATCAAAGGGTGGGATCAGTGTTGGAAGTCCTAGGGTTTCCTTATGTATTTACCTATTGTATAAGTCCTATTAAATTTTAATCCTTTCATATGTAATTTTAGATAATTTATGGATATTTAGGATGATTTCACTTTTCTCTAAGCATTTCCTTTTAGTTTTGAATCATAAATGACCCTATTGATGAAAATGGTATTCCTAATGGATGGTTTCATATTGATAAATATTTCATTGTTATAAAATCAATTTATTTTGTTTGTAAATTTGGTGGATTTAGTTTTATCATGTGAAGCCTCATTTTAATAAAAATATGTTGATTATTTATAGCTACTTCCCTATGTATTCAAACTATGTTTTCCTTGGAAATGTTTTGTCTAATAGTTTAAAGAATCAATGTAATTTCAATGAGAAATGTATTGAGAAATGTATCGAGAAATGTATTGATTATTTAAATGTATTTAGAAATGTATTATTTATTCATTCATTGTGTTTATTATTTGAATGTATTTATGTATTATTGATTCTTTTAATGTGTTTTGTCTTGTTTTATTCTGTCAATGTATTGGGAAATTTATAATTTTTTTAATGTGTTGTTTTCCTTTTTCAATGTGATGATTCGTTATGTTTTGGTGGAAATCAATGTACATTGATTCTTTAGTTTTAACTTGTGTTGTTTTATGTGTTTCTTTCCTTATACATTGATGTAACCTCCCAACCCAGCTCACCCCTAAAGTAGAGGTCAGAACAGTCACCACATGACTTCAACCGATTTTCCTTGAACGCCAAATGCTTCCAAATAGCTGTGAGGGTCTATGTATATTTAGTGGGGAGACTATACCCTCTTATAAGAGTAAAAATAGTGGGTAGTATCAGAAAGTAGAAGTAGTAGTGTGAAAATTGATAAAACAACAAAAGCTGTAATTCTATAAATCTTGTATACAAAAAAGGCTTATTACAATGTCATACAATGAATGCATGTTATCATACTACCACTATGAAAGAAATAAACAATAAATCATGCTTTATATGTCAACAAAGAATTAAATATACAATATCTCATGCCACGAGGGCGATCTCCTTGAGCATCTCGAGCTTCATCACAGTCTTCTCCTCTTATTCCAACTATATACAAACAGTAGATTCCTTCAACTAAATAGAATCTACTTCAATAACCAAGTGAAATGGAAACCATAGTAGGGTGTGGGATATAAATATCAGAAGTCTGGGACCACCGGTGTCTACCCAAAATCCATACATTCAAAAAATAATTTAAATAGTGTTAAACAAAAAAAAATTGGATGTTAGGTGTATCATTTAACTGTATAACCAAGTACCTACTTTATCCCTCAACTGGTGTATGAACCAGCATTATACATTTTTCATAAATACAAAATAGTCAAATCACATTCATTTTCAATTATCATTTATTCAAACCTTGTTAAATTATATAATTATCAAGATCTGTCATAAGCATGTCATCCCCTTACGAGTCACTCACAATAGATGTCTCTAAAGATCATCTATGTAATCAATGTAAAGACTGAATCCATTGTTATTCATTGCCCTCGATAATTCATCATAAGATATTCAATTTAATATTTGTAATACAATGCCCGATCCCATCCACTAAAAATAATGATTCGATCCTTGGTTCATCCACCAAACCGTGATTTACCCAATTCATTAATATTTCTAAACCCATTCTCATATTCAATTCACAATTCATTATGTCACAATACCCTTCTTTAACTATTTAATTCATTTCATGTATGACCAATTTGAATTACATTCTAAGGTCAATTAATGGGTGTAGAACATCATGTCTAGAACCCTCATGAGTTTTTTAGGGTGAGTCTTTCTATCCCAACACATGGGTATTTGGAGCACCAGTCCCTATCCCCAAAAAGAAGATTCCCTTACAAGTAGGGTTTATAACGACATGTATAGCACCACCTGTGTATGTAGAGAATCATTTACAATCTCAGAACTTGTTTACCAATCATACATATAAATTTATCATTGGTGTAGAACGACAGTTCATACACCCTAAAACCATCCATTAATTAACTCATTAATTTATTAATAAAATCCATTAATTAATTAAATAACAAAGTAACAATATAAATATCTCGTAAAATAACTCTACAATTAATTAACCATTCATCATCTCAACAGTTAATAAGTAATTAAAAATTAATTTTCATAGCCCCAAGAAAGGAAACTATATAATTAATTCAACATTTAATTATCCCAATTCCTTAATCGAAAACATGATAATTAATTAACCAATAAATTATCCTTATTACCTTACAAATTTAATAGACTAGTTAAATATACCAAATCTATTAGTTAATGAAAAAATTAACTAAGTACACATTTCCATTAATTAATTAATCGACTAAACTAATCACATACAATGATTAATTCTCCAGAATTAATTATCTTATTTTGATTCAAAAATTTCTTAATCAAACCGACCATATAAAATCTTAAATAAAAATCAAAGTAAAAAACATTGAGAATTAAAAATTCATCAATTAAATTATTCAAGTCCAATTAATTAATTGAAAAATTAATTAATTTAATCATATCTTTTAATTAATTAAATAATTTTACGACATTTAACGTCATTAATAGGTAGTAATTAAATGATTATTAATTGTATCCATTTTGACAAAACTAAAAACCGCAAATAATTCTCTAATTAAATTATCTCATTCATCTAAATAAATATATTATAATTAATCCTTTGATTAATTATTTTATATCCTGTCTAAAAGCCCATAATTAATAAAAAAATTAATTATCTTATATTAGCCAAAACAAAACATCATTTTATTATTTAATTGTATCACTTTAACAAATTTAGCAATACATTCCTAAAACCAACAAATGGTCATGTTCCCATTTTTTTGATGTGGGAAGCATCAGTTAATAACATCAAAAGTCATGCATCAACAAACCACATTTCAAATTTAGCAATTTAACCAATCGTACTAAATGCACATTTAAAAGGAATACAATATAAATACTTAATTTCATAATTTAAATGCCAACAAAATAGTATAAAGCATTTTAATATTGAATTTATTAAATTTGAGGACTCGAAAGAGGACCCTAACTCATGGTGGAACAAAAACACGCCGCAATTCATCACATGTATTCAAATAATACATAACTAACCCGCATTCGCTTACACGAACACCTTATATATATACCAATATTTATGCATGCACTGTATCATTGATCAACAAAAACTAAAATAGACTGTCACAAATAGTTAAACATGGGGTAATGTACCTATAATCATATACCAGTGACTCAAATAATCTCTCAGACTCTAAATTATATGGTGCAACACAAATAGTGGGAAGGAATATCCTTACCAGAAGAAATGGAGACAAGGAAAAATGAGTCCATCCATCTTTCCCTTTCCAGCATATGTTGTATCATGGACCAATGGATCCTGAGTCAACATTATCTTACCATAAAAACAGAGGAATGCAACAATCGTATAAGACCCAAATCATAGGGTTTCGGCTGAGAAATCACAGTAAGAGAGGTGTCAAATTGCCAATGAGAATCGTGAGATATATGTAGATGGACTCACCTTGAGACGGTGGAAAAGATTCTTGAAGAGTCTAAGAGGACTCGTTGTAACACCCCAAGATTTCATAGTGTGTTATATCTTCAAAATAATTCAATAACTTGCACTACACGCAACACCGAGTTCAAGCGCACCATGACTTACCAAACAAGCCGTTCAAAAAAGGTTATGAATATTATTAACTAAATTTTAAACTTTATATAATCCTTATAATTTTAGAATCCATATTATGAGTTTCTTAGACATAATGTAAGAAGAAATTCATCTTCAGTATTGTAGTTTTACCAACTTTTAATAGTGAACCCTTTTTAAAAAAAATATTTTAAACTTTTTGACTAAATGGGGACATCAAAAAAATTTAAAATAAAACATTCCAAGCTTCCACGGTACGCTTTCCTTTGAATAAAACAGTAGCGTGTGTTGTACACAACTTCGAGTTTTAACACACCACACAACCGATCAAACTAGCCGTTATGAATAGTAATACTTAATTTTTTGAAATTATATATATTTTATATTTCAATATGGACTTCATTTTTGGATTCGGAATATCAAATTTAGCCTAAGGTGAAATTTTGGTACTTTTCGGATAACTTTCATATTTTGATGAATAGTAAAAATTACTAAATTTTAATTAAAAACAACTTTTTTAATCAAAATAATTAATAGTGATAAATTATGAATTTGAGTGGTTTTAAAGTATATTTACAATATATTTTTACCATTTAATATAATTTTGGTCATGGGACATAATTTTACAGTTAAACCGAACATAAACAAATGTCAATCTTTTGATAGTTATTATCTCTTAAAAACACGCTTTTTGTTTTGACAGCGGGAATTAATTTTAAATTAATTTCTGCCACTTCTGTGTTTTGAATTTAGAAAAATGGATTCCATATTTGGAATCAGGATGTTCAAATTGTGTAAATAGGTAACTTTTATTTTTAGACATTTTGAATAATTACTGCGGTAAATATTTTATTTACCATGGTTAAGGGTAAATCCGGTAAATAAGGGTTAAAAAATAATATTATAATAATACTAAATTACCCTAAAACGTGTCGTAACCCTATTGGTTAATACATGGTCGACCATGGGCATCTTTGGGTCAATTTTGGGACCCCATTGATCCACTTGTAAGTGATAATGACACTTTATTTTAATTAAGTTAAAATGAATACAAAAATGGCATAAGCTTACATCTTTTAAAAGAACAATTTTTACATATGGTTATACATGTTGGATTTTTGATTATAAATATTCATTAAAAATATAAAAAGATTTCCTACATAATGATATTTTATTTATAATTTTTAGACATCAAATAATTTAAATTATTAATGACACAATAATGATGCAATGTTTACCTCATTAATAAATCATTTAAATAAACAAGATTATAATGATTAAAATATTATCTAAAACCTGTCCAATTCTTATTGGTTGATGTTATTTAGAATATGAGTCATCTTATATTCGACCTCAATGATTTTTTGACCATTATATACCGAAAATAATTATATTATAAAGTAATACTTTCACTCTTTCCTAAAGAGCCCCTCCTCTCCATTATAAAAGGAGACCACTTCTACTCATTCCTCACACCTCTCAAGCCACTTGGCTCGTCCAAACTCAGCCCAAATAAGCTCCCCACATCCCACTCCTCCTCCTTCAAGCTTCCCCTTAGGCAGAAAGCATTTCAAGAAGTCCTTTGGTTCCAACCAAAGTGAGTTACCTAAATTAAAGGTAACATTTTCTCTTAAATTATTTTCAATTATTTTGCTTCTCCAACCCCCAAACTCTATTTATTTACTTTCTTTTGTAACAACACCAGTATCCACAATATACTAGGATGTTTTTATAAGAAGGATTCAAACTACACATTCACACAAATCAATCTAATGGATGATGAACATAATGTTTCTGTGGATGACAAACTAACGCCTCACGAAACGATGATTGTTCAAATACATCTTACCGCCTCTCATGGTGGCCATTAGGATGGCACTGTAATTAAATATGATATTAATGATATATATTTTATATATAAGCTTCTGTAATTCCATTTTATTTCATACAATTATTCGTTTCATGTTGTGTATACATACGCTAATTTCATTTGAGGAAGTGCGGACTACCGCCCCCTTAAAATGATATGACTCGTTCATACCACACATGGAATTTATAAAGGATGGTGTTAATGAACTTAAGTAACATATATAAAATTTTATATTTTACTGGAATAGTAATATACATATGTATCATTTGGATTCGATTCTTTTAAAATAAAAATTAAATGGAAGTAGCATTCGTGCGTACGTACGGACTACCGTCTCCACGAACGCGATGAGATTCATTCTCCATCGTATCCATTCAAGTATAATTATCATTTGATGATTTAAAAATGATGTTTAAGGACTTGATACCATTCTGTATATGAATAATATACATCCCATTAATAACGAATATGGCTCACATAACAAAGAATATAAAGTAAAATGAACCCGTTAACACCTGAAATGACGATAATTCTAAGATATTATTAACAAATCAATGTTAAAAGATCATATATGATATCATATTAAAGTAACTAATTCTTGTATTATTAAATAACAATTATTTCACCATTATACAGGAGGTAAACCTACCATAGACAAAGGAAAAAGTACAAAGTAAGGGATTCTCTTATCTCACTTTCAATTCCGTGAGATTTCCATTGTTCGCTACTAAATTATTGAAAGTGGTGTATTGTGTACTTCCATTTGATATATATTATCATGATTCACTTTATATTCATGTTATTCTGTAAATCATTTGGTGGTTATTAACTTTTGGCCATTCGACTCAGTTGATTAACGTGGTAAGGGGTTTCTTGTCTCACTTTTAATTCCGTGAGAATTCCATTGATCACCACTTAATTATTGCATGTGGTGTATGTGTACTACCCATGATTGTATTCATTGTGTAATATACTTTATTTTATGGGTATTTACATCATCATGGTATGATCTTTCTTTCATGGGTGTTTGTTTCTTAAGTTACCTAATCAATAAGGGAATTTGAGATTTCAATTTCCACTCATTTGGCTTTACGCATATTTCATTGATTATATTACCCCAAGATTATGTGTGGAATCACTATTCATTTGATTATGTCATAATTTCCACTCCCCTTCCTGTGGATATACTTTTGATACACATAATCACTCCATTGAAAATTCTCAAGTCATTGATATGAATTTGATAAGAGTAATTTTAACTCTTTCACCATTTGTTGAGTTAAACATCGAATTCGTTGGTGTTGTTTTTACAGGAATATGTGTGAATATACTTTGATTGTTTTACACTGAATATCCAATCATATTTAGTGTATTTATATTTTTAACACATAATTATGTTGTTCATTTATCCTTAACCTAAGGATATGGCCTTTATGAGAGATTTCATCTCAACTTACATTCCATTGAGACTACTTTGTTGATATACACCAAATCACTTTTATGTGGTGTATATAATGTACTTTGACATATTATATCATGAATTCCCTTTATTCTCATGATATTACAAAGTTTTGATTACCTCAATTATTTTCATTCAAGTGTCTCTCTTTTGGTTAGAATCTCTAACTAAAATACCATTTTTAAATGTTTTAAAGACTTATTCATCTAAATCTTTCTCATTAATGTTCATGTTTTAAAAATGGTTTTAAGGATTTATTTATATGGACATTAAAGTTTATAAATTAAAAATCCTTTTAAAAGGTTTCAAAGTGGTATGGGACACTTTGATTCAAAAATCTATTTTTAAATGGCTTCTTGACAAATAGTGTGACTTTTAAATGTTTTCAAGAAAAGGGGGATATTTATCTCAAATAGTTTTGATGATTATTTTCTTCTATGTCAACATCCTTCATTATTAATGATTGAGGTTAATGTGATACAATACAATCTTCCATATTGTATCAAATGAGTTATATTTGACTGTGGATGTTCTATTTTTATACCATTCATGGTTTGTGGTTAAAGTATTGACATTTCGTATGCTAGTTTTAATAAGAATGTTTATTTTATGCTTAAAACTATTCATATGAGGAATGCATTGGACTTAATAAGTGATGGGTGGAGCCCGCTATAGCTCCTCGATGCATCGGTAGGTCTCATGAGACAAACTAGTGTCTTGGCACAAGGCCTTGGCAAAATCTTATTTGTAGTCTTGGAACGAGGCCTTGGCTATGTGGTTATGATAGTCTGGCATTATGCATTCCATCATTATGAAAGTGGTTATTGATATTGCATGTGATCATTCGACTAGTAGAATATCCATGTGAGTAAGTAAATGGCATTATTTCATTTTACCTTTGCCATTTTATGCTGAAGTTCAAGTTTCAAAGGCTTTTGTTTTAGTTATAAATTGCCTTAAGTGTTTATGCTTATTTATGAAAGCTTCTGCTATAATGTTATCCTTACTGAGCATCCGAGCTCACCCCTTTCAATGTTTATTTTCCAGGATTATGAAGAAGTAATTTATGAATGACCTGCAGGGATAGTATGAGGGGATATGAAGACAAGATGTTTTTTTTATGATGTAATGTAAAAATTTATGGATATATCTAGTTATTCCAAGGCTACTAAATTAATCGGTCTTTCGAGACTTGATCTTTCTCATGATCATGCCAATGTTATGTAATAATGCACCGACTCTGGGTAACTAGGGTCGGGGCGTTACAGTTGGTATCAGAGAAAGTTTAGTACAAACCTTGGTAGCTAGATTTAGATAAACTCTGATTAGAGCACGTAGACCTAAGATGAACTTTGAGGATTAGTATAAAAGAACTTCCTAGAATTTTGGTATTGTAGAGATTTTGTGAGTTTTCCGAGCAATACATCCCTGTCTGGATACGAGCAGGTAGAGGCGGCTCTGGCACAGAAGTACCTAGGGGTAAAACCCGAAAACACCGCTTTGAGCTAGACTCGAACGGGAACTGGTGCACGACAACGGGCCTTGCTGCACTCTTGGTTACGACACTCCCGGGGGATATGCTTAGGATAATTTACATTTTCTTTACAAACCGATTTAAGTAATATATACATAAGATAAGAGTAAATGACCTTGGTTAATCCTAATATGTTTCAAATTGAGAATATGGTGACATTTTAATCTCTAAATCATTTTACGACTACTATTACTCACACAATGCTTTCTGGTTTTAGTCAATGGCTGGATTCCAAGGAAGTCATAGTTACTTTGAGAATGATGTACAAGGTGGGAACGGTGGTGGAAATGAGTAACAAAATGGAATGTTGATAGGCGTAAAAGATATCGTCTTTATGCCAAATAAGTTTTCCAAAAATATGATCAACAACATATATATTAACCAACTCCCAGACTCAACAAGGAAGAGAAAGGTGATAAATGATAAGATCTCCAGCAATAGAGACCATGGAGAAAAGAAACCTCAATTTTCATCATGCAGGAATTGTGGAAAGAGACACCCAGGAAAGTGTCTCAATGGGACAACAAAATGTTTTACGTGCGGGAAGGAAGGACATAAAGTGAAGAATTGCCGAAGAAAAATGAAGAGTACTATGGAAGAAGATAAAAATGGTCCCAAGAGTCCATTTACAGTCATTTGCCGTAAATGTAGGGGACCTGTCCATTACCCGAGTGAATGTCCTATTTTATAGGATATTTTCTTGCTCAAAGAAGAAGCTATGCGGAAATAAATGGTTGGAGAAAAATTTAAAAAGTATTAGCACTCCTTGTTGATGGGTTTACTTTGGAATAATTTTCTCTTGTATTTGTAACCCCTCAGTTTGCCATGTGAGAATGATATTTGAGGAATAATTGTCTCTTCTCTTGTGGATATAGGTATAAATAACCATTTGGTTTTATATGATCATTGGGGTTTGAGAAAATGATAAGTTATTATAATTTGGGATGAAAATGCAAAGTATGATATAACATTTGTGGTTAAATTATGTTATTTTGAAAAATTTATCTCATTTTGGTAATATTATAGAATATAGTTTTTGAAAAAGGACAACACGTAGACCGTGTGACAACCCGTCGCGTCGGACAAAGCTGTGGGAATCGAACCCACAACCAAAGTGCGATTGGGATTTATCGCCTACCACTGGACTACGTGAAGTCCCTGGTTAGTATGACTATTTTTTTTGTTAAATGATTTTATTGATCAATAATAAGATGATTTGGGTTCTTATGTCTTATCAAATGAATACCCTTGGTATAGGAAAATGATTTGGTGATTAAGTGATAAATGTTATTTTGGAAGATGTTCGTTTTGTTAGGAACACTATATGCCCAAGGAAAATAGAATACAATGAGGTTTCATTTGTAGAGTAATGGTGGATTTTTATCTACATTTTTATTGTTGATTTATAGTGATTTGGGTTATTTATGGAAATGATTAACCTATAACAGAGAATATGTGATGATGTTAATTACTTTTAAGTATGTGACTTTAAGAGTATTTGATGTCATTTGGAGATACAATGTAACATGGGAGACTACATAATCAAATTCTTCTATGTTTTGGGTTTCAATATTAGTTTGGATTATATTAAAGGATTTTAAGGACAATTGGTTATTGAATGGTATCTATTTAACTTTGGGGTATTGTTGGTTTAATTTTAGAAATTAAGATTAGTGTATATTTATCTCAATGAATATCCTTTTGGGGGATCATTAGATCATTCACTAACCATTTTGGTTTTGATTAATCTTCAAAGACAATGTAAATATATGGTTTATCTTGCATGGATCATGTGATTCTATAGAAGTTTATTCTAGCTCTTCCAGTGTGACCAAGTCTTCTTGAATACTCATCGTTTAAAAAAAATTGAGTTAGTGATGGAAATTTATTAAAGAATGAAGATCTACTTAAAATTTAAGTATATCTTATAATGTTCTTAGTCAATATCATAAATGAATTCCTCTTCCTTATGTAATTTAACTTTAAAAAAAATGTTGTCCTAGATGGTACCTTAAATCATCACTAATTTATGGCTTTGGGATTGTTGGCCTTTTCATAGCCATGTTCTCTACCACTCTCCATCAGATAATTGATGGTTAGATTTCTCCTCCATATCCATATTTTCCTACATGGAACCCTAGTATGTGTTATTTTCGGTAATCTTCATACTTTCCACTCTTTATTTTAAATAGAGGCCTCATTAATTCATTTTTCGATGTGGGATTTCAACTAAGATATTTTGAAATGTCAAAAATGTGTGATCCCAATACCATATTTTTTGTTGAACCGATGGTACTTCAAATCATCATAGATTGATGAGTTTAAGGACCTCAATTTTATACTTGTTTGTGATTGATGACCTCAACCACAACCTATAAATATTTACGTTTTTCCTCCAATTATATGTCTCTAATTGCCACCAATGTTCTCCTAATCGAGATCATAATTTGGTGGTGACCCTTTCATTTCTCTTTTCCTCATATTAAGACTAAATTTTTGTAAACCAATTTCCGATGTGGGTTTTCCCACAAATATATTTTCTATTTTCAACCTTTTATTTTCGAAGAACAATTTCAAATTGCGAGGACGCAATTTATTGAAGGAGGGGAGAATGTAACACCCCAAGATTTCATAGTGTGTTATTTCTTCAAAATAATTCAATAACTTGCACTACACGCAACACCGAGTTCAAGCGCACCATGACTTACCAAACAAGCCGTTCAAAAAAGGTTATGAATATTATTAACTAAATTTTAAACTTTATATAATCCTTATAATTTTAGAATCCATATTATGAGTTTCTTAGACATAATGTAAGAACAAATTCATCTTAAGTATTGTAGTTTTACCAACTTTTAATAGTGAACCCTTTTTAAAAAAAATATTTTAAACTTTTTCACTAAATGGGGACATCAAAAAAATTTAAAATAAAACATCCCAAGCTTCCACGGTATGCTTTCCTTTGAATAAAACAGTAGCGTGTGTTGTACGCAACTTCGAGTTTTAACACACACCACAACCGATCAAACTAGCCGTTATGAATAGTAATACTTAATTTTTTGAAATTATATATATTTTATATTTCAAAATGGACTTCATTTTTGGATTCGGAATATCAAATTTAGCCTAAGGTGAAATTTTGGTACTTTTCGGATAACTTTCATATTTTGATGAATAGTAAAAATTACTAAATTTTAATTAAAAACAACTTTTTTAATCAAAATAATTAATAGTGATAAATTATGAATTTGAGTGGTTTTAAAGTATATTTAGAATATATTTTTACCATTTAATATAATTTTGGTCATTGGACATAATTTTACAATTAAACCGAACATAAACAAATGTCAATCTTTTGATAGTTATTATCTCTTAAAAACACGCTTTTTGTTTTGACAGCGGGGATTAATTTTAAATTAATTTCTGCCACTTCTGTGTTTTGAATTTAGAAAAATGGATTCCATATTTGGAATCTGGATGTTCAAATTGTGTAAATAGGTAACTTTTATTTTTAGACATTTTGAATAATTACTGCGGTAAATATTTTATTTACCATGGTTAAGGGTAAATCCGGTAAATAAGGGGTAACAAAATAATATTATAATATTACTAAATTACCCTAAAACGTGTCTTAACCCTATTGGTTGATACATGGTCGACCATGGGCATATTTGGGTCAATTTTGGGACCCCATTGATCCACTTGTAAGTGATAATGACACTTTATTTTAATTAAGTTAAAATGAATACAAAAATGGCATAAGCTTACATCTTTTAAAAGAACAATTTTTACATTGGGTTATACATGTTGGATTTTCTATTATAAATATTCATTAGAAATATAAAAATATTTCCTACATTATGATATTTTATTTATAAATTTTAGACATCAAATAAGTTAAATTATTAATGACACAATAATGATGCAATGTTTACCTCATTAATAAATCATTTAAGTAAATAAGATTATAATGATTAAAATATTATCTAAAACCTGTCCAATTATTATTGGTTGATGCTATTTAGAATATGAGTCATCTTAGATTCGACCTCAATGATTTTTGGACCATTATAAACCGAACATAATTATATTATAAAGTAATACTTTCACTCTTTCCTAAAGATCCCCTCCTCTCCCTTATAAAAGGAGACCACTTCTACTCATTCCTCACACCTCTCAAGCCACTTGGCTCGTCCAAACTCTGCCCAACTAAGCTCCCCACATCCCTCTCCTCCTCCTTGAAGCTTCCCCTTAGGCAGAAAGCATTTCAAGAAGTCCTTTGGTTCCAACCAAAGTGAGTTACCTAAATTAAAGGTAACATTTTCTCTTAAATTATTTTCAATTATTTTGCTTCTCCAACCCCCAAAATCTTTTTATTTCCTTTCTTTTGTAACAACACCAGTATCCACAATATACTAGGATGTTGTTATAAGAAGGATTCAAACAACACATTCACACATCTCCATCTAATGGATGATGAACATAATGTTTCTGTGGATGGGAAACTAACGCCTCACGAAACGATGATTGTTCAAATACATCTTACCGCCTCTCATGGTGGCCATTAGGATGGCACTGTAATTAAATATGATATTAATGATATATATTTTATATATAAGCTTCTGTAATTCCATTTTATTTCATACAATTATTCGTTTCATGTTGTGTATACATACGATAATTTCATTTGAGGAAGTGCGGACTACCGCCCCCTTAAAATGATATGACTCGTTCATACCACACATGGAATGTATAAAGGATGGTTTTAATGAACATAAGTAACATATATAAAATATTATATTTTACTGGAATAGTAATATACCAATGTATCATTTGGATTCGATTCTTTTAAAATAAAAATTAAATTGAAGTAGCATTCGTGCGTACGTACGGACTACCGTCTCCACGAACGCGATGAGATTCATTCTCCATCGTATCCATTCAAGTATAATTATCATTTGATGATTTAAAAATGATGTTTAAGGACTTGATACCATTCTGGATATGAATAATATACATCCCATTAATAACGAATATGGCTCACATAACAAAGAATATAAAGTAAAATGAACCTGTTAACACCTGAAATGACGATAATTCTAAGATATTATTAACAAATCAATGTTAAAAGATCATATATGATATCATATTAAAGTAACTAATTCTTGTATTATTCAATAACAATTATTTCACCATTATACAGGAGGTAAACCTACCATCGACCAAGGAAAAAGTACAAAGTAAGGGATTCTCTTATCTCACTTTCAATTCCGTGAGATTTCCATTGTTCGCTACTAAATTATTGAAAGTGGTGTATTGTGTACTTACATTTGATATATATTATCATGATTCACTTTATATTCATGTTATTCTGTAAATCATTTGGTGGTTATTAACTTTTGGCCATGCGACTCAGTTGATTAACGTGGTAAGGGGTTTCTTGTCTCACTTTTAATTCCGTGAGAATTCCATTGATCACCACTTAATTATTGCATGTGGTGTATGTGTACTACCCATGATTGTATTCATTGTGTAATATACTTTATTTTATGGGTATTTACATCATCATGGTATGATCTTTCTTTCATGGGTGTGTGTTTCTTACGTTACCTAATCAATACGGGAATTTGAGATTTCAATTTCCACTCATTTGGCTTTACGCATATTTCATTGATTATATTACCCCAAGATTATGTGTGGAATCACTATTCATTTGATTATGTCATAATTTCCACTCCCCTTCCTGTGGATATACTTTTGATACACATAATCACTCCATTGAAAATTCTCAAGTCATTGATATGAATTTGATAAGAGTAATTTTAACTCTTTCACCATTTGTTGAGTTAAACATCCAATTCGTTGGTGTTGTTTTTACAGGAATATGTGTGAATATACTTTGATTGTTTTACACTGAATATCAAATCATATTTACTGTATTTATATTTTTCACACATAATTATGTTGTTGATTTATCCTTAACCTAAGGATATGGCCTTTATGAGAGATTTCATCTCAACTTACATTCCATTGAGACTTCTTTGTTGATATACACCAAATCACTTTTATGTGGTGTATATAATGTACTTTTACATAGTATATCATTAATTCCCTTTATTCTCATGATATTACAAAGTTTTGATTACCTCAATTATTTTCATTCAAGTGTCTCTCTTTTGGTTAGAATCTCTAACTAAAATACCATTTTTAAATGTTTTAAAGACTTATTCATCTAAATCGTTCTCATTAATGTTCATGTTTTAAAAATGGTTTTAAGGATTTATTTATATGGACATTAAAGTTTAGAAATTAAAAATCATTTTAAAAGGTTTCAATGTGGTATGGGACACTTTGATTCAAAAATGTATTTTTAAATGGCTTCTTGACAAATAGTGTGACTTTTAAATGTTTTCAAGAAAAGGGGGATATTTCTCTCAAATAGTTTTGATGATTATTTTCATCTATGTCAACATCCTTCATTATTCATGATTGAGGTTAATGTGATACAATACAATCTTCCATATTGTATCAAATGAGTTATATTTGACTGTGGATGTTCTATTTTTATACCATTCATGGTTTTTGGTTAAAGTATTGACATTTCGTATTCTAGTTTTAATACGAATGTTTATTTTTTGCTTAAACCTATTCATATGAGGAATGCATTGGACTTAATAAGTGACGGGTGGAGCCCGCTATAGCTCCTCGATGCATCGGTAGGTCTCATGAGACAAACTAGTGTCTTGGCACAAGGCCTTGGCAAAATCTTATTTGTAGTCTTGGCACGTGGCCTTGGCTATGTGGTTATGATAGTCTGGCATTATGCATTCCATCATTATGAAAGTGGTTATTGATATTGCATGTGATCATTCGACTAGTAGAATATCCATGTGAGTAAGTAAATGGCATTATTTCATTTTACCTTTTCCATTTTATGCTGAAGTTCAAGTTTCAAAGGCTTTTGTTTTAGTTATAAATTGCCTTAAGTGTTTATGCTTATTTATGAAAGCTTCTGCTATAATGTTATCCTTACTGAGCATCCGAGCTCACCCCTTTCAATGTTTATTTTCCAGGATTATGAAGAAGTAATTTATGAATGAACTTCAGGGATAGTATGAGGGGATATGAAGACAAGATGTTTTTTTTATGATGTAATGTAAAAATTTATGGATGTATCTAGTTATTCCAAGGCTACTAAACTAATCGGTCTTTCCAGACTTGATCTTTATCATGACCATGCCAATGTTATGTAATAATGCACCAACTCTGGGTAACTAGGGTCGGGGCGTTACACTCGTCACATGCAAAGAGAAGTCTGGGGGAGGGGGTGGTGCGCTACATGTTCTGCCTGGGAGTGTCGTGCACTATTGTAAGGGGTTCCAGACGAGGGATATGAGCCATGGAGAAGGGTTCATGAGATTCTGGAGGTTTTAACATAGAGAAAAATCTGGAGTAGCTAGTGTACAAGGTCGCTGCACATCTAGTGTATTGCCTAAGGAGGAAGAAAACGAGGGGGGGGGGGTCATGCACCTCACGTATAGGTAACTCGCCCTTATTGTCTTTATTTTATTTTTACCATAAAATTAATATAACTAATTGAATGAAAAAATTAAAATTAAAATAATTTTATTATTATTATTGTTATACACATTAAACACTTATCTAATAAGTGAAGATCTCTGCATTTTAAAGGAAATGCTTCTTTGAAAAAAAATCCAAATTTTAAATACCATTACTGATTATAATCATTTTAATAAAACCATAATAATAATAATCTCATTATTATTACTTTTTCAAAACATTGATAAACCCAAAACCCATATTTAATAAAAATTATTCTTCATTAAATCTAATACTCCTCATTTAATTAAACATTTCTTTGAGATACCCAAAATCCAAATATATTTCACATAATTGTTACACCACATTTATCATGCAATTAAAAAAAATAAAATCCAAATAATTTATGACAACACAATATTAATAATAAAATTATTATTATTAACACATTCATTTAATTAGACAAAAATATCTCATTTAATGTTATTTAATAAAATAAAATAAAATATTAAACTTGTTAAGCTGCACGAGTTGGACCGTAACTGTGTGCATCACGTATAGATCCACTAAAGTGGACATTTCCAGATCTGGTGCTTCTATGACTCTTCAGGGAATAGTTGAAAATTATTTGGTATTCTCCCAAGTCAAGAAATGAAATTTTATGTGTTCCAACACTCAGAATCATTTTCTGGAGCTCGGTTTAAAAACTGATCCATTGATAAACTAAAATAGTTTGAAAAAGTTTGTAATTGAAACCCAGTTAAAAAACAAGGTACTTGACAATATACCCACCTTAAAAACAACTTTTCCAAAATAAGCCATTAATAACTACTAAAAAAACCAACTAATATCATTTAATCATGTTTTAAATATTTTTATGTGTTCCAAAATTCCAAATGCACCTTTATCCATTTTCATAAGCCCAACGACATTTAAAACTTAAAAAAATGAGCCAATTCCCACTTTACCAAATAAACACCAAAGCAATGCTGATATGCGAGGCCATTATAGGGACCTCATCAATGAAATAGTATAATATTGATCAACCAATTGGAACATGTTGTCCATTATTTTCTCAAAATACATCGCAAACCAACTACATGTACACCAAAGTCCTTCATCGACTTTCGATGACATTCCCAACTTAATCATTCACATGGATATTTATAAAAAACAATGTCCCCAAGATGAATTAAGGCATAGTCTAAAGAAACTAGGCATCCCGCCTTCATCCCAGATAATAACCACTCATCAAGCCGAAAGTCATTTAAAACATTAGCATAACATAAGACCGACCCTATCTTGGTGTCTACCTGACGATGTTAATATAGGGGACATGATCATCTCATTCAGAAGAGTGTACTATGAGAAAACCAAGGTCACTAAAAAGATCATTTGAACTACTACCGGAAAACTCTGTTCAAAAATATTGGTTGTACCCGTAGACTCATTTATCGAAATCGATGTGCCACTTCCAACCATAGGGTTGTACATGACGTTGAAATAAAATATCAGCCTCTCACTAGAAATCTATTTAAGAATTCCATAATGCATGTGTGTAACGTTCCTCAAATGATGATCATCATGTAAAACATTGATCATAAAAGTCGTAACATAAATCTATCTGTCTTCTATAACACACAAGTCCCAATAAGCCCTCCAGAGTAGTGGGACAAACTTACTTTAATAGCCAGAAACATTCTAAGGTTACTACCTACCTTAGGCTAGTCCCTTAAAAAACATAAATGTCGACCCTCTCTCTTGGTCATCAAAAAATGATATCACTAATATCAAAATATTATTTTTATTTTAGCCATTAAATTTTAATTCATTTCATCCTTTCAATATTTGAATGAATTTCAACAAACACAAAAGTAACTTTTCCACATATGTCAATAGGTTTTCAATCAATTCCCCACAAGAAAAATAGAAAAGATAAAAAAGCATAATTTTTAATAATTTAATATTTAGTGTTATTCGAATATAACCAGGAAATTAAGCATCTAAATCCCTTTTACAGAAATGGATACCTCCAAAGGTCCCATTTATTGAATTTGGTTCTTCAAAAATCAACTACACAAAAGTTCATTATAGTCAAAACTCAACATTTTTACATTCATAACCATATTCAAACATACTGTGGTTATATGGATTAGTCACATGTACGTCCATCTACCAGTCGATAAGGTTCCCATACACCTTAGTGTTGGAATTTTGATCCCATTTAAGATACCCAATTTTCATTTCACGTTATAACTTTAGCATCTATTTTTGTTTTAAAACATGTGTCACCCTTTACATAGTTATAATGAACACATACACCTTGAAACTGAAAACTAGTTCCGTCATAATTGCAACCAAATAAATATATCCAAAGAAACCAATCTTTTATCTGTAAGAAAACATGTCACTACATGTATCTAACATAGAGAAACATGTTGAATCCACTAAAACATGTTATTGTACATAAGCTTGGAACATAGCCAAGATATACATCATGGCATAATATCACCCAATGGCGTTAATTATATCACCAAAATGATCGACCTAAGAGGAATGATAAATAAGTAAAAGGCATGGCACGTATTCAAGGTGCACAATCCATATTAGCAGGCATCCTACAAATGCAACTACATGGAATGTCATTTATTCATGGAATCTGAATCTATAAGTGCCTAATATGATTCATGTAATGTAACTTCCATTCCATATCATGCGAAGGTAAATTTTCCAAAATTTTTATAATCAATAAGCTGGGGAAAATACACATATCACATAAGGTGAAATCATATCAATTGTAAGTGTGAGAAACATGAACATCAATCCAATCCATGGACTCTTGGTCATTTCCCGTACGTGGGGTGATCAGTCCCAAGAATGACTATTAATCCAAAAACTGAAAAATTCATTATCTCCCGTCTACCAACCCAAAAACAGAAGACAAATAAAAGAAAGATAACCTCAATCTGAAACTACTTTGTAACGTCCAGAACCAGCTCACCCCAGAACTGGTGGCCGTACCAGTCACCATATGATCTCAAGTTTGTCTTCCCATATGCCATAGGATTCCAACTTGTAGCAAAGGTCTATGAATAGACAGTGGGGAGACTATAACCTCTTATTAGAGTAAAAACATTGGACAATGACATCAAATAGTGGAAGCATTGTGAATAACGATAAAATAGATGAATACATAATATTATAAATATTTTATTCAAAAAATGTCTTATGCAAATGTTTTAAAATGCATGTATGTTATGATCATAAAACTATGAAATCATGAAAATATAAATCATGCTTTACATATCAATAAGGAAATAAATAAACAATGACTCAAGCCCTGAGAATGATCTCCTTGAGCATCCTGAGTTTCTGCTCAGCCCTCTGCTCCAATATCCCATGTATAGGACAATAGAAAAATCCTGCAACCAAATAGAATCTACTCTGGTACCCCAGTGCAATAGAGGCCCGAGTAGGGGTGAGGTATAAATAACAGTAATCTAGGACCACTGCTGTATACCCCAAATCAAGACATTCAATAAATAATTTAAATAGTGTGAAGGAATGCATAATTTAAATTAAGTAGTACAATGTAACTATATACCCAAGTACCTTCTTCAGCCCTCATATAGTGTCTAAACGTTCATTATACATTTTACATGTATACACAACAATAGTCTCTCATTTATTTTCATTTATTATTTATTCAAACCCTATTAAATTATGTAATTCTAGAGACTCGTCATAAGCATGTCAACCCCGTATAAGTCACTCACAACAGATGTATCTAAAAACCATATAAGTAATCAAATTAATGACTGAATCAATTATTGTGTGTTGGGTTGGATGATGCATCATATGTTATTAAATTTAATATTTCATACACTATGTCTGAGCATGTCCAATTAAAATAGTGATTCACTCCTGGTTCCATCCACCAAATAGGGATTTACTCAATTCATTAATTATTTTGAACCCTTTCTCATATTCAATTCACAAATCATTATGTAACAACAGCTTTCATTAACCATTTAATTCATTTCATGTATGACCAATTGGAAATACAATCCAATGTAAATTAATGGGTGTAGAAAATCATGTTTATTACTCTTGTGAGTATTTAGAGCATTAGTCCCTGTCTCACAACCCATGGGTCTATGAAGCATCAATCCATGTCCTATAAAATAATATCCCTTTACAAGATGGGTCTTGAATGCCAATTTACAGCACCCTATGAGTATTTAGAGCATCAATCGTTGTCTCACAGCCCATTTATCAATCATACATATATATTTATTATTGGTGTAGAATTCCATGTCTAACTCCCAAAATCATCCATTAATTAACTCATAAATTAATCAATCAAATATATTAATTAATTCAACAGCTAATTTAGACAAAAAAATCTCTGGTAAATTAACTCAACAATTAATTAACCATTCAACATCTCAAAATAAAATAATTAATTAACAATTAATTATTCATAACCATAAGTAAGTCAACTAGATAATTAATTAAACATTTAATTATCCGAATTCCTTAACCAACAATATGATAATTAAGTCACAAATAAATTATCCTTATTCCCTTACTAATCTAACAGATTAGTTAAATAAACCAAATATATTAGTTAACACAACAATGAACTGAATACCCAACACAATTAATTAATCCATTAATTATTTAATCTACAATACAGATCACATCCCATAACTATTCCCCAAAATTAATTATCTCATTTGGATTCCTACATCTCTTAATCAAGGCCACAATTAAAAATCTAAAATCAACATCATGGAACCTAAATTTGATCCTTAACACTTCATAAATTAAAATAATGAATGAAAATTATTTAATTCAGCAATTAAATAATCTAATAATACCCTTTAATCAAATTAGTAATTGGAGAACCATTCATGTCATTAACATGTAGTAATTAATTAAACATTAATTGTAACGATTTAGTCAACAAAAAACAAATCACTATTAATTCCTTGAATAAATTATTTCATTTAGCTAAATCAATATATTATAATTATTCATTTGATTAATTTTGTATATCCAGTTTCAATGAACATAATTCATATAAAAAATAAATTGTGTGCTCTTATCCAAAACAAAACATCATTTAATTATTTAATCGTATCACTTTTACTAATTCAACAATACATGAAGAAAACCAAAAAATGGTAATCTCCTCATTATTCTCATGTGGAAAACATCATTTAATAACATCAAATGTCATTAATCAACACAACACATATCAAATTTAGCAATTTAATCAATCTTACTAAATACACTTTTGAATGGCATTCAGTATAAATACATCACTGCGTAATTTAAATACCACAAAAAGTGAAGCAAGAATTTTATTAAAGCATTTATAAATGTTGAGGACTTGAAAGGTGACCCTACCTAAGGGTGGAACCAAAACACATCGCACATCATCACACTTCAGCTACTAATCTAGAACTAGTCCACAATCGCATGCATGCGCACCTTATATATATACCCATATATATATATATATATATATGATCATACTATATCATTGATAAAAAACACTATAACAGACAGACATAAATAGTTCATCAAGGGTCAACACACCTACAATCATATACAAAGGACTCAAATAATTTGTTAGACTCTAAATTAGATGGTACAAAAAATAGTGGGAATGTATATCCATACCTGAAGCAATGTCGACAAGGAAAAATGAGTCCATCCACCTCACCCATGGTGGTGGATACTGGATTATGGACCAATGGGTCCCCAGTCAACATTCATATACCCTAAATAAAGAGGAATGCAATAGTCAGATTTATCCTGAACTATAGGGTTTCAGTCAAGAAAACAAGGTGAGAGACATGTCAAATTACTGATGTGAATCACTAGATATACAGAGAAGGACTCACATTATCATGGAGAAAAAGATTCATGAAGATTCGGTGAGGAATAGTAGTGCACAGAAAGGAGTTCGGGAGAGTGAGTGGCACACTACAGGTTCTACCCGGGAGTGTTGTGTGCTGTTGTGATGAGGTATGCATGAGGGCTACACTGTAACATCCCAGGTAAATAAAGAATATGAAAATTTTTTATTTATTAATATTTGTGAATTAAATATTAATTTTACCTTAAAAGGGATGATATATTCTATGGAATACCCGATAAATAATAATGGGTTTCTATGAAATCATACGTTGCACACAACGTTGAGTTATACTAAAAAAATAATATAATATTTTTATTTTAAATGGTAGTTAACACCAAGACGTTGTATTTTCCGGAATGAACATAACAAACTAAAAAATAATTATACATATTTTTTAAATGTATTTACATTCATTTAATAAAATTTAGTGGCTTAAAATGTAAATGAATCTAATTTTAAGCATAAATACTCTAATATTCATTAAATGGTCGATTTACCATCTTTTGATGGAAGACCCTTTTTAAATCTAGTTTTTTCACTTTTATATTTTCTATTTGAAAAAATAAAATTCTGTTTTAGACATGGTACATCAAAATTTACTTTTGACATATTTTTTGTTTTTTCTGATAAACTTTATTTTTAATGAATATTGAAAAATACAGCATTTTAAGTTAGCACTGTTATTTCATCTCATTTATTTATATGGATAGGTTATCTTTTTAGTTAGTTTTAAATTGTAATATGACTACATTTCTTCCATTTAATCCTGTAACGACCCGATTCCGGAGCCCCTCCATTGGGGCCCCATACCCGGTTCACCACATGACCTCAAGCGCATCTCCCCAAACACCAGAGGCTACCGACTAGCAGCGAGGGCCTTGGTAAGTTATTGGGGAATCTATTCCCTCATTCGATAAGGTATACATGGTAAGAAAACAACAATAAATTGTGGAAGCAATAAACAACATGCATAACAACAGAAACCAAACAGTGGAAGCAATGTTGAAATATAACTATAATGAAAATGATGCAGCAGGTACAAGTATCTAAGGAAAACAGAAAACAAAACAACGTGCTGAAATACAACTGAAACCAAGTGCAAAAGAAAACAAAGTAATCTCCTCAGCATCATGATCCATGGCTTGGTCCCATGCTCCTTATCTCCTACTGCAGTCAAGATCCTAAAGTAGAAGGGCGCTTTCCCTTATCTATAACTACAATATCATAGTCTTCTTGGGCCCAAAAGCATGGCCCAAACAGGGTGTGAGATACAATACCAGTAGGAAATCACCCAAATATTTGTTCCTAATAGTCAATGAATACATGAAAATAAATAAACTAGAAGCTGTAATCATGAAAGCACAAGCAGCTACAATCCACAGTTCTAAAAAGTAGAGTACACAAGTAAACAGCCAGCAACAAAATAAGAAACAGGTAACCCTCTGGGTAGCTCTCACAGTCTATCCCCTATTGTTCAACCTATTAGTACTAGCAAACCTCTGGGAAGCACACACAGTCTCACCCCTATGGTTCAGCTACGTAATTAAGCAGACTCTCTGGGGAAGCACTCATCGTCAATTCCCCCCATTGTCTCGTATCATGCTAAAGGCTCTCTGGGAAAGCACTCAACGTCAATTACCCTTGTGTCCCACGTCTTGGATCTACAGACTCTCTAGGGAAGCACTCAACATCAATTCCCCATATAGTCTCGCATCGTAAATAAAAAGAAACTCAGGAGAATCCCTTCCATGAATTCTCCCTTTGGTCTACTACTCTAGGTTCTCACAGTCCTGAGTATAACTAAACATGCTCAGCACGCGTGTATCATCTATGTAAACCTCAAGAACTACTTGGTTATCAACTAAGGCTCAACAGTATAATAAAAAAACAGTTCCAATATCTTACAACTAGGCATCGAAACTGGCAGAACAGCCAACATGAAAAACACGCATGGGAAAGAAACCTTAGCACAAAATAAATTACACTACTCACAAGAAATAACGTCTACTAAAGCAAACAAGCAAAGAATGCAAAAAGCAAGGAAAAACAGGAAACATGAAATACACCGTTCCGAGTATTGGTGGAATTTTCACATAATATTCATCAACATTCTATAGAAAGGCACAAACCACCTACCTCGATCCTAGGATATCGATATATGTGAACCTTGACGACAGATTCCCCTTAGAACGACATAGATCTGAGAAAACGCACAAAAAGATCATCCCATGATAACATGGAAACGAGGGGGAATCATGAAAAAAGTCTAAAGAAGAAGGAAGAACTCACTGTTGCGATTCCAATGCAATCGACCGTGCTCGAATCGGAGAATGGACGGCGAGACAGAATCTCGGAGAAGATTCGTCCGTATGGTCGCTTCCAGACAGATGAAAACTGAAGAAGAAGATGAAACTGGGGGTTAGGCGCGACCCTGGCCCATTTAATAAAAAAAGAAAGTACACAGTGTGTACTTCTTGAGTACATGGAATGTACATAGATTTTCCATACTCCGAATTAAGCAGCCTCCACCTCAGCCTTACACACCGTGTGTGTGGCCCGGACATGGCCAGCACACGGCCTCGAGCCTAGAAAAAGTGCACGGTGTGTACTCAGAAAGTACACGGCGTGTACTTCGAAAATTTCTTGAAAAAAATAATTTTTCTCAAAAACGCCAGAAAAAGGAAATAAATGTACCTGAAAAAGATCCAGGTTCTTACAAACTTCCCCCCTTAAAGAAATTTGTCCCCGAATTTCCCTAACGAGGTGGAGAAAGAGAATCCCCGAACAGCTCTGGCCACTGTGATTGTACATCGGTCTCCCTCTCCCAGGTCTCATCCTACACTCTCTCGTGCTGACATAGCACTCGTACAAGAGGAATAGACTCTCCATGGAGAAACTTCGTACTATGATGGAAAATCTAGATAGGATGCTCCTTGAATGATGCATCCTCTTGAAGCTCGACTTCCCTAGACTAAAAGATGTGAGATGGGTCTGAAAAGTAACATCGGAGCTGAGAGACGTGGAAGACGTCGTGCATGGCCCGATACATCTGAGGTAGTTGCAGCTGATAGGTGACTGGCCCCACTCTCTCCAAGACCTCAAACGGCCCGACGTACCGCGGTGAAAGCATACCCTGTCTCCGAATCCTTTTATGTCCCAACCTCGGTGCAACATGTAGGAAAACCTGATCACCAAACTCGAACTCCAGTGGTCATCTCCGCTGATCAGCATAAGAATTCTGTCGAGACTGCGTTGAAGCCATCCTCTTCCGAATTGGCTCTATATGCTCTGAAATCTCCTGAACAAGATGAGGTCCCAGCAAAGCTACCTCTCCTGCCTCTAGCCAGCATATGGGTGATCAGTATGGCCTACCGTACAGAGCCTTGTATGGTGCCATCTGAATGGTCACCTGAAAACTGTTGTTGTAGGAGAACTCCACCAAAAGAATATGCTTCTCCCAAGAACCGCCAAAGTCTAGAATGCAAGGTCTAAGCATATCCTCAGGAACCTGGATCGTGCTCTTGGACTGGCCATCGGTCTGGGGATGGTAAGCTGTACTCAAAACTACTTGTGTACCCAAGGCCTTTTGATGTCCCTACCAGAACCGAGAGGTAAAGCGTGCATCTCTATCTGAAACAAAAGAGGGAGGAACTCCATGCAGACGAATGATCTCTCAGATGTGATGTTGTCCTAGATCATCGACACTAAATGTCTCCTTGATTGGCAAGAAGTGAGCATCCTTCATAAGCCTATCGACGACAACCCAAACAACATCGTTTCCCCAAGGCGATCTCGGCAACCCGGTCACGAAGTCCATCACAACATCATTCCACTTCCACACCAAAATGGGTAACTGCTGTAAGAGCCCCATTGGTCCCTGATGCTCTACTTTCACCTGTTGACAAGTAGAACATCTCATGACAAAACCAGCAACATCCTTATTCATACTTGGCCACCAATAATGGTGATGAAGATCCCGATACATCTTGGTGACGCCAAGATGAACTGCCCAAACAGAGGAATGGAAACACCGCATCAGATCCTTGTGTATGTCTGTCAACACCCATACGCGTCCCTGTAAATGCAAGATCTCATCCTCGCCCACTGCCCATCCCAGAAGAGGGTCCTCTCCTGACACACTCTCCCACAGGACTATGCCTTCTGAGTCTGATAGCTGCCTCATCCGTACCTGATCAAGTAGCATGGAGGTAACAGCTATAGAAAATAGAAAAGTCTGTCCCCGTCTGTCATACACCTCCAGATGTATCTCAAAGAATAGAGCCATATGCTGCCACTAACTACTGGCCTCCACAACTACCTGAATCAGAGTTCTCTTTCTCAACGTGTCTGCCACAACGTTTCCCTTTCCCGACATATAGGCAAGATCGAAGTCAAAATACTATAGATACTCAACCCACCTACGCTGCCTCAGATTCAGATCACACTAAGTGAAGATATACTTAAGACTCTTGTGGTTAGTGAAGACCACAAAGTGTTCTCCTAGAAGATAGTGTCTCTAATAACGCAAGGCATGAGCAACTGTTGCCAACTCCAGATCCTGTGTAGGGTAGTTCTTCTCATGTGACCTCAATTGCCGAGACCCATACGCAATGACTCCATCTCCCTGCATAAGCACAGCTCCTAGATCGACACCTGAAGCATCACAATAAACAATGTAGCTATTCCCTGGCTCTGGCAAGACTAGTATTGGTGCTGAAGTAAACCTCCCTTTCAGCTCCTGAAAGTCCAAATCACAAGAATATGACCATAAGAACTTCGCTCCCTTCTTGGTCAGACTTTGAATGGTTTTTCTAGATAAAAAAAGTCTCGAATGAAGCATCTGTAGTATCCAGCCAGCCCTAGGAAGCTCCGTACCTCAAAAAAGTTCTTCAGCTGCTCATAGGAAACTATAGATCTCACTTTCTCTGGGTCCATAGATACTCTTGCCTCTGAGATGATGTGACCTAAGAAGTGAATCTTATCCATCCAAAAGTGGCACTTCGAGAGTTTAGCATAAATCCGATGCTCTCTCAGTGTACCTATAACAATCTGAAGATGTGGGGCATGGTCGTGTCGAGTGTGAGAGTACACCAAGATATCTTCCACAATGACCACGACGAAGGAATCCAAGGAAGGATGGAACACTCGGTTCATCAGTGCCATGAAAACTGCAGGTGCGTTCGTGAGTCCGGAAGGCATGAATGTATACTCGTAAAGACCATACCAGCTCCAGACGACTGTCAGAGGTATATCTGATGGTATGACGCGCAAATGATGATAACTGTACCTCAAGTCAATCGTTGAGAACTCCTGGGCTCCTAAAAGCTGATCGAAAAGGTCATCAATCCGTGGCAAGGTATATCAGTTCTTGACCCTCAACTGGTTCAGCTTCCGATAATCCACACAAATCTGAAGGGTACCGTCTGGCTTTTTTACAAACAGAACAGGGAAACTCCAAAGAGAAGTACTGGGTCGGATGAAACCCTTAGACTGTAGCTCCTCCAACTGCTTCTTGAGCTCCTGCAACTTAGTAGTGTCCATATTGTAGGGAGGAATGGTCACTTGTGCTTCTCCTAGCACGAGCTCAATAGAGAAGTCTACCTCACGCTCTAGAGGAAAATATGAAAAGTCTTCTGGAAAGACGTCCCTGAAGCGATCCACCACTTGAGGAAAGTCCAACTGTGGAGTCCCCTGATCATACAGGTAAAGGCTAGAAATCTGGGCGATCACCCCTCCTAGCCCAAGATGCTCGAGTCCTGCCCGACTCGCCTGAACGTCCCATTCGCCTCTATTCTGGAAAGATTCACCCTCTGGTGAAATGAAACTGACTCTGCGGTGATTACAGTCCACGACTGCCTAGAAGGGAATCAACCAGTCTATGCCAAGGATGAAATCATATCCTATCATCTCTAGGACATAGAGATCCCATAAGAAGTGATACCTTTCAACCTCGAGAGGGAACTCTCTACACTAGCATATAGTATATGTACTCATCCCCAAAGGTGTGTCTTGTGTCAACGAGTCGGCAGTAGAAAAGACACAGAGTCCAAGACTCTCCACAACAGAAAAAGAGATAAAGATATGTGTACCACCAATATCAAAAAGTTCTGAAGATAAAACTGAGGCTACTAAAATTGTACCTCGAACAGTAGAAGGGCCAGGATCCTACTCATGATAAGTCTGCTCCATGAAGAAAGACTGGCCAGTGCTGTGGCCCTGCACCCCTGGATGACCACTCTGAGATGAACCACCCTACTGGTGCTGAGGAACTGGTGGCTGACTTCCACTGCCTCGACCTCCACCTCGGCCCGAATGGCCAGAAGAACTCCAGTTTCCCGACTGGTGAGAAACTGGTGGGACTGCTCCTAAACAAGGAGTCATGGAAGAACCCCGGTCACCAGCTGCTGGTGAGAAAACCTGACAGAACCGCTAAAGGTGATCCATATTGCCGCATGTTCGGCACTCCATGGGGTCCCTCTGGCACTGCGGCCTCATGTGCCATGTCCGGCCACACTGATAGCATGTCACCTGGCTGCCTGATGATGCGTCTCGCTTTCCCAAATCACCGTGTGTGGGTTCCCTACGATTCTTCTTGCTTTCATCAGGAGGAAAGATAACTCTGGAAATAGAACCGCCCTGGATCATAGATCTGGAGTCTCTCAGATTGTGCTCCGCAATCAGTGCCTAGTTGACGATGGAAGTAGTGGAAGTCATCTAGAAGATGTTCACCTGTGAGCGAATTTCCTGCCTAAGTCCGTCCTCAAACATTCTCCCCAAGAACACCCAACACCCATCCCGAAGGGTTGTAAACACTTCAGCTCAGTGAAACGTGAGGAATAATCCATGATAGATAGAGTACCCTTCTATATCTCATGAACTCCCACGATCGATCGGCCATCAGGGTCTCCGGGTAGAAGTAGTCATAGAACACGTGCTAGAACTCCTCCCAAGCCACAGCCTGCAGCTGACCCGCCTGTGAGATCACGTCATACCACCTCTTGGTGGAGTCTTGGAGCATGTAGGTGACGAGATTGACCTGCCATTCTGGAGGAGTCTCCATATGCTTGAATATAGTCATCATGGCTTCCAGCCATGACTCTGCAGCCTGAGGTCCTCCATCCCCCGAGAACGTGGCAGGATGCTACTGCTGAAAGACCTGCGTCAAGTCTGACATAGACAAGGCAGGAGGCGGTGCTCTTTGGAAGGCTTGCATCATCCTCATGAAACCTTACCTGAACTGCGCATCAGCGCCCGCGACTGGTACAACATCCGGTGCTAAGGATGGCTCGGCTGGGTGATCGACAGGAAGTCCCTGATCATCCATATCTGGCGTCTGATCACTACTTGATGACAGACGTATGATCGGAGGACGTCTCAGAGGCATAGCTCTAAAATATGAAAAGCACACCATAGATCAGGAAAACAAGGAAAGAGAACACAAGAGTACAAAATGGGAACATGGGAAGAAAAACACACAAGATTGCAAAACACTACTACACGACATGTATAAAAACTACACGGTGTGTCTACTTAACCCATTGACATGGGCGTGTACTCCTGCCCCACAAGTCATGTACACTTCAAACTACATGGCATATTGACCCCCACACATGGTGTGTACTTGAAAACTATTCCCCTGCACGAGTCTCCTTACATGGATAACCCACACGGTCCGACTCAACCCGAGGCTACACGGCATGTTTGAAAACAAACACGGCGTGTACTAGACAAGGCTTCGGCGGCCCGTGTTGTTAAGCACATGGTCGTCTACACGGCTGATCCTTATACGGCGTGCTCCAAACAAACATGATGTGTATAGGTGAAGGAAACAATTTTCTGTGTTGTTCGTGACACTGCCGGGTACCTGGCAAGACTACACGGCGTGTTCCGAGCAAACACGGTGTGTGGAAAGGAAGGTAACGTTGTCCCGTGTTGTTCGTGACACAGTCGGGTACGTGGACAGGACTACACGGCGTGTTCCCTATGGACATGGCGTGCTCTACCAGAGCTTCCCAGGCTCGTGTTTTTAGTGACACGACCGGGTACACGGCTCCGAACTCACACGGCGTGTACCAATGGTACACAACGTGTTCCCGAAGTTACTCCCACGACACTGTGATCTGCTCACACAGTCAGTGACATGACCTAAAAACTACATGGCGTGTTCCCAAAATGTACACATCGTGTATTCTGGGTTTATCTGGGCAGTAGCTCAGAAACTGCATAGAATTCCAGAAACAGTATAAATAAGGTGAAAACGTGCCAAATTCCGATCTGTGAGGGCCCATAACACGTCAAAAACCAAAATTTGGCATTCACATTAAGCAAAAAACACAAGCAATTGTTTTCTAACATAACATCAGAGAATCTATCAAGCAACTATCACAACAGCATGCATAATCTTTACAAAGTCTGTCACAACAGCATTAAATCGCTAATACACCCTAGATGGCATGACAAGAATGCATGGAATGTTATTCCTACAAGTTTATATATGATTCATGAGATGGCATACCATCATCTCATCGGAATGCGACAGAAATAGAACTGCAATATCAGAACAGTAATAGCACAAGCCATGTGAATCACTCTCTGTGAAATCAGGTCAACTATAATATCTCAGAATCAGCAACTGTAACTGACGAGGTAGTATGGCTTTTCCCTGTACACGGGTTAGATACTCCCGAGCATAGCTTAATGCCTTGTACCGAATCCCTTCTATCTCTAGATAAGGTCTTCAAATAGTAAATCAAGAGAAATGAACTCCTCTGATACCACTTTGTAATGACCCGAGTCCGGAGCCCCTCCCCTGGTGCCCCGTACCAGGTTCGCCACATGACTTCAAGCGCATTTCCCCAAATGCCAGAGGCTACCGACTAGCAGCAAGGGCCTGGGAAAGTTATTGGGGAAACTATGTCCTCATTCAGAAGGTATAAAAGGTAAGAAAACAACAATAAATAGTGGAAGTAGTAAACAACATGCATAACAACAGAAACCAAACAGCGGATGCAATGTTGAAATATAACTATGATGACAATGATGCAGCAGGTACATGTATCTAAGGAAAACAAAAAACCCAACAACATGCTGAAATACAACTGAAACCAAGTGCAAAAGAAAACAAAGTAAGCTCCTCAGGATCGTGAGCCACGACTCTGTCCCATGCTCCCCATCTCCTAGTGCAGTCAAGATCCTGAAGTTGAAGGGTGCTTGCCCTTATCTATACCTGCATCAACATAGTCTTCTTGGGCCCAAAAGCATGGCCCAAACAGGGTGAGAGATAAAATCTCAGTAGGCAATCACCCAAAGATTTGTGCCTAACAGTCAAGGAATACATGGCAATAAATAAGCAAGAAGAAGTAAATAGGAAAGCATAAGCAGCTACAATCCACAGTTCGAAAAAGTAAAGTACACAAGTAAACAGATAGCAACAAAAGAAGAAACAGGTAACCCTCTATGTAGCTCTCACAGTCTAACCCATATGGTTCAACCTATAAGTACAAGCAACCCTTTGGGAAGCACACACAGTCTCACCCCTCTAGTTCAGCAATGTAATTAAGAAGACTCTCTGGGGAAGAACTCACCATCAATTCCCCCTATAGTCTGGTATCATGATAAAAGGTCGATGGGGATAACACAATGTCAAATCCCCCTATGGCCCATGTCGTGGATCTACAGACTCTCTAGGGAAGCACTCAACGTCAATTCCCTCTATAGTCTCGCATCGTAAATAAAGGACACTCTGGTGAATCCCTTTTGTCAATTCTCCCTTTGGTCTACTACTCTAGGTTCTCATAGACCTGAGTATAACTAAACATGCTCAGCGCACGTGTATCTTCTAAGTAAACCTCAAGAACTACATGTCTATCAACTAAGGCTCAATAGTATAATAAAACAATAGTTCCACTATCCTTCAACTAGGCATGACAACTGGAAGAACGCCGAATAGGAAAAACAAGCATGGTAAAGCAACCTGAGCACAAAATAAATTACACTACTCACAAGAAATAACCTCTACAAAAGAAAACAAGCAAAGCAGGAAAAAATAAGGGGAAAAATAGGAAGCACGCAATACCCCATTCACGGGTATTGGTGGAATTTTCACATAATATTTATCAACTTTCTACAGAAAGGCACAAACCACCTACCACGATCCTAGGAGATCGATATATGTCAATGGCGATGAAAGATTCCCCTTAGAATGATGTAGATCTGAGAAAACGCACAAAACGTTCATACCACGATCACATAGAAAATGAGGGGGAATCAAGAAACAAGGCTAAAACAGAAGGAAGAACTCACCGCCGCAATTCCAATGTAATCGACGGTGCTCGAATCGTAGAATGGACGGAGAGGCAGAAGATCGAAAAAGATTCTATTGTACGGTCGCTTCCGGACATACGAAAACTGAATAAGAAGATGAAACTAGGGGATAGGCGCGACCCTAGTCCGTTTAATGAAAAAAAAGAAAGTGCCCAGCATGTACTTCTTGAGTACACGGCATATACATAGATTTTCCAAACTCCGAATTAAGTGGCCTCCACCTCAGACATACACACCGTGTGTGTGGCCCAGACATGGCCAGCACAGGACTTCGAGCTGGGAAAAAGTACACAGTGTGTACTCAGAAATTACACAGCGTGTACTTCGAAAATTTCCAGAAAAAATCATTTTTCTCAAAAACTCCAGAAAAAGGAAAAAAACGTACTTGAAAGAGATCGGAGTTCTTAGAAATCCAAATTTGGTCATTTGAAATAATTTCAATTTGAAATTGGACATAAACAAATGTCAATCTTTTGATAGTTATTATTTCTTCAAAAAATGATTTTTGTTTTGACAACGATGATTAATTTTAAATTGGTTTTTGCAGATTTTGTGTTTCGAATTTGGAAAAATGGATTCCATATTTGGAATTAGGAGTTCAAAATTGTTGTAATAGGTAACTTTAACTTTTAGAAAATATGAATAGTAACTTCAATAAATATTTTATTTAATATGGTTGAATGGTAAATCTTGAAAATAAGGGACACAAATTATATTATAATAATATTAAATTACCTTAACTCATGTCTTAATCCTATTATATGATACATGTCCGACCATGGGCATCCTTGGGTTGATTTTGGGACCCCATGGAGGCACTTTTATGTGAAAATGGCACATAATAAAATTAATTTAAAGTTCAGGAAAATGTAACATAAACATATATCTCTTATTAAAACAATTTTTATAATGGGTAATATAAGTGATATTTTTTACTATATATATTAATTAAAAATAAAAAATTATTTCCTACGTCATTTTATTTTATTTAAAATTTTTACACATCAAAAAAATATGTTTATTAATAACACAATGATGATGTAATAATTACCTCATTAATGGATTGTTTTAAATATATGAGATAATAAATATTAAAATTAGTTTATTTTGAAACTTTTTATTCCAAACACGAATTTTAGAGATTATTATGACATGTTATCTTTGAAATAATGAAGTTTTCTTTAAAGAATCATGTTGGTTTGGGATTTTTAAAATTTTATGATATTAATAGTATAAAAATTAAAATTAATGAGTTTATAAATAAATTAATATTTTATCAAATGATACAATAGTCCTAAAATTTATTATTTGGTAAAATAACATATATGATGTTATAAATGTCTTTTATGGACCACTTAAGGATTTATTTTCATTTTATCATAACTGTATTAACCATATAGAATGAATATTCTAGAAGACATGGTAAAAGGTAAATAAGTTAACTAAGGGTTAAAGCTAAATGATAAAGATAAATTTGAAAAAAAAACATGTTGTAAACCCATTGGTTGAGAAGTTTTTGAATAATAGTCATCTTAACTTCTAATTTAATGATTTTTAGACCTTTTGAAACCGAAATTGTGTTTATAATAAAATAATAGTTTCAAACATTCCTAAATAACCCCTCATCCCCTTATAAAAAAGCATCAACTATAACCCTTATTCAGACCTCTCAAGCCCCTTGGCTCATCCAAACACTTCCAAAATAATCTCCAAACATCACTCTATTCATCCTAGAATCCTTTTCTTTGGTAGAAGGCAATTCAAGAGAGCCCTTTGGCTCAAATCAAAAAAGTTACCCGATTTAATGGAAATTAAAAAATGAACGAGTCATGCCGTACATGGGGTAAGGGAATTCATCTCAATATTATTTCATTGAGGCATGTTTTGATAGTATACACTTCATTCTTTTATACAATTTATAATAACCCCATTTGAATTTTATTTTCATTCAAAGGGAATCATTATTCTACAAAGCGGTTTACAAAATGACAAAAGGAATGATTTAATTATTGTGAGAACAATGACCTATCCACCACCATAATGGTTATTTGGATTCCTCTATAAGACATAATGTTTTAAAATGAAAATAAAACCCCTTATTTCCCTTTTCTGTGTATTTACATTGAAAATGGTTACTGAAGAGGATTGATTATTTCAATTTCTTGAAATGATATATTGTGATTGAAAATGAAATGTTATTAGTGAAATTATTATATTTAAAATATTTCATATGTTATGATTTTGTAATGGTAATTGGAAATTTGATGGGTGGTTACATGATGAAAAAAATAATGGGTGGTTCCGAGATAAACAAGGGCATCTGGTTACAATATAACCTGTAATCCATTTGGTATCGAAGTCGGTCGTATGGCTAATCCATTTAGTGATATGTGTGGAAGTCGACCGTATGGTTATTCCATTTAAGTATTTTTATGTCCCAAATTACCTATATATGTTATGTGTGATTTCTATTAGTTTTATGGTAATAATTTTGTTAAAAAATGGTAAGTGATGAGATTTTATTCAGTGAAGTGTATTTACTACTTCACAAAGGTGAAAAGTATTACTTATGATATTGTATTCATGGTTTACTTGCTGTTTTGAAAAAATAACAGTTTCCTGCTTTGAGTATCCCTTACTGAGCTTTTTATACTCATCCCATGTTTTTGCAATGTTTCTCAAATGACTTAAAGTGGAATATGGTCATGGATTGGATCAAGGAAAAGTCATGAAGCTCAAAACATGGAATTAAACATGTTTTTTATTCTACGAGTTTTTATTTTATGAATAAATGGATACTGAGTAGAAGTGTCGACATGTACTATTCAAATTGTTATGTATATGTTATGACCTAATTTTCTAATTCTCTAAATATGAAAATATCATCAATGTGAATTATTAACTTAATTCATGATTATGTAATGTTTAAGGTCGGGTCCTTATAGTTGGTATCAGAGGTCGGTTTAGACAATGTTAGAAGTTATTGTATTATTAAATTAATATCATAAATTAATTTATGTTAAGATTGAAATTATATAGCATTCACATATTACCATGTTGCTTCTCCAAAATTATTTTTTTGCTTAAAATGGTTTTCCATAGTGAAAACAAGCCAGTTATGATGGTAAGGCATATAGAGAAGAAAAAACATCCATATCTGCATCCTGAGACGGTCAGAATCAGAGCTGAACAGTTTGTTGCAATGATGACCCAGTTTACTCAGGCGATAAATTGTGGTGGTATTCATGAATGAGACCAACTAGGCTAACCCCATATAAACATTTCTATGGTGAATCATTTCATGAGGCAACATCCCCCCTCATTTAGAGGAACTTCTTACCCTATTCAAGATGAAGGGTGGATCAAAGAACTGAAAAAGATTGTTGATGTCATGGGTTTTACAGAAAATTAAAAGGATAGTCTTACTATTTATAGTTTTGAAAGAGAAGCAGATCAGTGGTGGTCTATGGTTAAAAATATCTGGGATAATGAGAATATTGATTCTCTCGGTTGAGACGAATTCAAAGATATGTTTCATGAGAAATATTTTCTTTAGGCAGTTTGACATATGATGGAAAAATAATTCTGGGAATTTAGTAAGAAGGATGACTCAGTTGACTGACAAGGTATGCTCCAAATTTAATCTAAGATCATGATGGTAAGATAATTCGATTTTATCAGGACTAAAGCCATGATATCGAAGAGCAGTAGCCTCTTGTGAATTCAAAAGCTATGAGAAATATGTGAGATGTTCCATGAAGTTAGAAATTGTGTTTTCTGATTATTAGGTGTTCCAAGAGAGCAATAAAACAAAGAGGTCCAATTGGTAGGAAAAGGGAATGTATTAAACAAATAATCCTCGAGGTAAGAAATTTTAATATCTACCATTTGATAAGTGTGGAAAAAAGCATCTTGGAGAATGTTTAGCAATGTCTGTAAAGTGCTTTCGGTGTGGTAAGACTCATCATATTGCTAATAACTATAAAGAAGATGATCAAGAAGGCAATGAAAATCTGGTGGTAATACGTTTTAGTTGCAATGAGTTTGGGAATTATGACAATGTGTGTCCAAATATGATTACCCTAGGTGGAAACAAGAAAAATAAAAAAAAGAAGGGTGGGGAAAATCTTTTTCTACTACTATAGTAGATGTGGGACCATAAAATGAAGTGGTATTTGGTACTATGTATTTTTTTATATTATGTAAATGTGTTGTTTGATTCAAGATCTACACATTCTTTCATTTTTGATAAATTTTCTAGTAAATTTGGAATTCCAACTCAAGATATGAATTCTGAATATATGGTAAAAATAATTGGATGAAATGTCGAGACAAAGAGAAATTATAAGAACCATCTTGTCCTTATGTGCTGAATGAATCTACCTGGAAATCATATTTTTATTTTCTCTAGTTGAGTGTGACGTTATTTTGGTATGGCTGGTTTTTCATTTATTGTGCTAAGATTGAATCCTGCGCTAATGTGGTTTCGTTTCAGAAAGAATTTAAATTTTTGTACATGAATGAACCTTTACTTTTGATAAAATAACCAGAATCATAGAAAATGGACAAAGACATAAATGAAAGTTACCATTCACATATTATTGAAAACATAGGAACTGTTCAGATTAATGATGTTCTAGTAGTAAATGTGCACCTTAATGTTTTTCTTGATGTGTTTCTGGGTATAATACCTGATCAAGAATTTGTACTTAATGTTGGTTTAGTTCCTGATGCTAAGACAATTTCTAAACCCCCTTATCGAATGGCTCATATTGAATAGTTAGATTTAAATAAGAAATTGCAGGAGTTGTTAGATAATGGGTTCATTCGATCGAGCACATCACCATGGGGTGCTCCTGTCTTGTTTTTTAAAAAGAAAGATGGTTCATTGACACTTTTCATTGATTATAGAGCATTGAATAACATCACTATTAAGAACAAGTATCATTTTCCTCATATTGGTGATTTGTTTGATCAACTCTAGGGACCTCAGTATTTTTCAAAGAATGACTTGAGGTCGGGGTACCATCAACTGAATGTAAAGGAATTAGACATTCTGAAGAACACGTTTCATTCTAGATATGACCATTAACAATATGTAGTTCTGCCTTTCGGTTTAACCAAGCCACCAACTGTATTCATGGATCTTATGAATAGAATTTTCAATGAGATGTTGGATATGTTTGTGGTTGTGTTTATTGATGATATTTTGGTTTATTATAAAATTTAATAGGAGCATGAATTTCATTTGAGGGTTGTCTTGAAAACATAAAAAGAAAATAAACTATATGGGAAATTCAACAAGTGTGAGTTTTGGTTATAAAAAATTTCATTCCTTGTTCACATTGTTTCAAACAAAGGCATAACTATTGATACTACTAAAACAAAATTTGTTGATGAATGGTAAATACCTTAAAATATAATATAGATTCATAGTTTTCTTGTATTGGTAGGCTATTAAACAAGGTTTGTTGAAATGTTATCACGATTATCTAGCCCATTGGATATGTAAACATGAAAAGGTGTTAAATTTATTAGAAAAAACGAATATGATGAT
Source organism: Viscum album (assembly GCA_963277665.1). Taxonomy (NCBI): domain Eukaryota; kingdom Viridiplantae; phylum Streptophyta; class Magnoliopsida; order Santalales; family Viscaceae; genus Viscum; species Viscum album. The sequence continues at coordinate 1,101,635,989 of OY728155.1, read as the reverse complement.
TGTTTTCTGGAATTGAAAACAATATTGGTGAATGCTCCAATTTTGGCACTACTTTACAAAAATGGTGAGTTTGATATCTACAGTGATGCATCATTGAAAGGACCTGAATGTGTCATTATGTATAATGATGAGTTAATTTCTTATTCTTCACGTTAGTCGAAACCTCATGAGTTAAATTACCCTATAAATGATTTGGAATTAGCTGATATTTTTTTTGAATTAAATATTTAGAGGCATCATCTATATGGAGTAAAATGTGAAATATATAATGAATACAAAAGTTTTAAGTATATATTCACTAAAAAATAATTTAACATGAGCCAAATAAGTTGGATAGAGTTAATCAAGGATTATGATTGCACAATTCTTTAACAACCAAGAATGTAAAATAATGTGGAGGTTTCTTTGAGATGGGAATGTAATGCTACATTAACCATGATACATCTAGAAAAAGATCCATTGGTTATTGATTTGATAAATTTTGTAATAGATAATGCTGGTGAAAAAAAGTCCTCTTATTTGTGTTGGGTTTTTGTGAAATCATCTATATCAAATAGAATTAATCAAGTGCAGAAAGAAGATAGTGAGTTGTAGAAAAAGGTACAGTTGGATCAGAAGGGTATTTTACCTGAGATTAATATTTATGGAGACCGTGTTTTGAGGTTTGGAAAGATATTATGTATGCCTTGAGATTCATAGTTGAAAAAAGAGTTGTTATGTGAAGATCACAATTCTCCGTTTTCTGGTCATCTTTGTAGTAATTATATGTACAGAGATCTTTTGAAAAATTATTGGTGGGATGGAATGAAAAGAGATATTGCTGACTTAACTATGAGTTGTTTTACTTGTCAACAAGTTAAAGAAGAGTGGTAGTTACCGAAATGGATACTTCAGCCTTTATCGGTGCCAGAGTAGAAATGGGAAAATATATCCCTGGACATCATTGTGGGATTATCAAAGACATCTCGAGGAAATAATTAAATATGGGTTACTATTGATTGATTGAATAAATATTCTCGTTTCCTTCCTATTCAAGATAATCTGACTTTAGATCAACATTCTTAGTTGTATAATAAAGATATTGTCAAGTTACACGGAGTTACCCTATCCGTTGTATCTGATTGTGATCTGAGGTTCACTTCTTAAGATTGGAAAGGCTTTCAAAAGTAAATTTGTGCTGAATTAAATTTTAGAACATCTTTTCACCCACAATCAGATGGGATATCAGGAAAATCAATTTAGACTTTGGATGAAATGTTACGTGCTTGTTCAATGGATTATTAGAAATGTTGGGACCAAAATATATATTTTGTTTAATTTTCTTATAGAAACTGTAACACCCCAGGTAAATAAAGAATATGAAATTTCCATATTTATCCATATTTTTGAATAAAATATTAATATTATTTTAAAGGGGATGCTATGCTCGATGGTGTACCCATTACGCAACAACGAGTTTCTTGTGAATATTACGTTCCACTCTAATAATAAAATAATATTATTTTAAATGGTAGTTAACGCCTAGACGTTGTAATGGTGGGAATGAAAAGAACTAACTACAAAATGATTATATATGTATGTCAAATATTTTTACTTTTATCCAATAAATGTTAGAGGCTTAAAATGTGAATGAATCCAATTTTAAGCGTAAACAATCTAATATTCTTCAAAAGGTCGATTAACCTCCTTTTGATTGTGAACCTCTTTTAAATCCACCTTTTGAAAATATTATGTTTTATAAAATTATTCTTTAGATTTGGAACATCAAAATTTACATTGTGTAAATTTTTGGTATTTTTCCGATAAAGTTCATTTTTTAATGAATAGTGAAAATGTTGTATTTTAATTCAAAACCTCTTTTGAATCTAATTTATTTATATGATTATATTATATTTGAATTTGTTTTAAAGTACAATTATAATATATTTTTACCGTTTAATAAAATAGTGGTCATTGGAATTAATTTCAATTTGAAATTGGACTTAAACTAGTGTAAATCTTTTAATAGATATTGTTTCTTAAAAACACGCTATTTCTTTTGAAAATGGGAATTAATTATTAAATTAATTAATTCAACTTATATGTTCTAAATTTTGTAAAATAGACATCATTTTTGAATTCGGAATATCAAATATAACTTAGGGTGAATTTTTGGTATTTTTCTGAAAAACATCAATTTTTGATGAATAGTTAAACCACTAAGTGGTAGTTAAAAAAACTGATTTTTCATTTAAATGAAACTTTACCACATCTGTGATTTTATTTTCAAAAATCTGACATACGTGGTTGTCATTAGGAAGTAAAATGTTGTTCAATGTGATTAAAATAATTTTTTTGGTGAATAGTAACTTTTAACTTTTAATCGGGATTACATGTAATTAGTGTAGTTTAAGCTAAAAATAATGTTTTAATAATATGAAATGACAATGACACATGACCTACCCTTATTGTATGAGTCGTGGCCGACCAAGACAATCCATGGGTCAACATGGGGACCCCATGGATCAACTTTGGTAGGAAAATCACAATAATACCTTTTTATTTAAAGTTAAAATTAAAATGTCACAAACTTGTGTTGTTTTACTAAATCAATTTTTTACATGGGGTTATACAAGTCAAAATTTTGACTATAAATATTCATTAGAAATCTAAAAAGATTTCCTAAATCATTATATTTTTTTAATAATTTTTAGACACTAAATAAATTAAATTATTTATGACACCATGATGATGGAGGGATTACCTCATTATTTAACGATTTAAATAAAATGAAACGATAATGTAATATCTAAGTACTAAACTTGTCAAAAACCTATTGGATGTGTGGATTTAGAAACCTTATCACCTTATCCTAGAAATATATCCTTTTGGGACCTTTAAAATCCAAGAAGTATTATATAATAAAGTAATATTTTATGACTTTACAAGAGTGCCCCTCCTCTCCTCTTATAAAATGCCCCCACCTCTACCACCTTACACAGTCCTCTCATGCCTTTGGTGAGGCCAAACCCTGCCCATTTAATCTCTCAAAATCCCTCTATTCATTATTTAAGACTTACCTTTGGGCATAATCCTTTCCAAGGAAGCCTTTGAGCTCAAATCAAAAAGAGTTACCCGATTTAAAGGTAATGTCTTCCCTTGTGTTTTTTTATTTTTCTTCTACAAACACCTAAACTCTTTTTAATACTTTTTTTTAACAAAAACAGTATCTTAAATATACTAGTATGTTGTTATAATAAGTATTCAAGCTACACTTTCACATACCTCTGTTTAATGGTTAAAGAACATACTGTTTCTATGGATGGAAAATTACTGCCTCACGAAACAATAATTGTTCAATATTATTTTAACACTTTCAAAGGTGGCCATTAAGATGTAACTATATTTATATATGATATATAATATGTTTATGTTTTCCTTAAACTTATGTATTTTTCATTTATGTCATACCTTTATGGTTTCCGTTATGGGTAAACACGATATCTTTATTTTAGGGAGTGAGGACTACCGCCCCCTCAAAGTGATTTGATTTGTTAATGCCATATGTGGGATGTATAAAGGATGGAATTAATGGTATTACATATGATATCCTACTGGAATTATAATATACCTTTATATAATTATTATTTAATTCCATTGAATACAAAAAAAAAGATATGAAAGTAGCGTTCATGCGTACGTACGACTTACCGTCTCCATGAACGGTACATTTTATTTCTTATCTCTAAATGTTATGTATTATTATAAGTACATATATATAATGGATATATATGTAATATATTAAATATAAACTATGGATATCATTATGGTATTATAATATATATATCTCTCATTTTGTTTTAATTCCATTAATATGACAAAAAATGAAAGTAGCATTCATGCGTACGTACGGCCTACCGTCTCCAGGAACGGTGCTTTTAATTTTTTATCTCCAAATGATATGTAATAGTATAAAATGAATATATACTGGATATATATGATATTTAAAACATCAATACTATTCTGGATATGATGTACCTATAACTACAAGGAAAATTCTTTTCCAACAAGTTTGATTTTTACTCATGTACCGAACATCGACAAAAACGTCTGATATGAACTCACTTTATTGGACAATTGTTATAACATTATAATATGTGATAAGAACTAAATAATAATATTTAAAGTGGGTCCTTATGAAATTATAAATTGACCAAATTTTATTATTCAGGAGATTAAAGAACGATCGGGGCATGTCGGACACGAGGTAAGGGATCCTACCCCTCTATTTTTTTAAGTACACTCTTTTATGTCATTCCTTTTATGCTCATATTTCTTATGATTGGGATGTTATTTTATATTACTCATACTGTAATTTTTATGTTAATATTATTAGAGACCCTATTTTCTCTCATCAATACATTTTGGATGTTTTGAGTGGCGCCGTTAGGCTACCGAATTTTCGTAAGAGATCCAACCTCTCTCTTTCTTTTTAAGTACTCTCCTTTATGTCACTTCTATTAAGCTCCACATTGTTATGTTGTGGGATGTTATTTTATATTCCTCTTTCTATAAATTTTATTTAAATATTATGAGTGACCCTATTTGATCTCATCAATCCATTTTTGGATGTTTTAAGTGGCGTCGTTAGGCTGCTGAGTTTTCGTTAGGGATTTTTCATCTCACTTTTATTCCCCTGAGATTTATGCTAAATTTTCCACCATTTCCATTGATTTGTGTACATAATTCTCATTATTAAACTCTTTGTGTAATATAATTTCATTTATGGGTATTTACATATTCATTGTATGTCCCTTCTTCAATGGGGTGTAAGTTTCGAAAGTTACCCAAGTTGGTAAGGGAACCATTCACCCTCCCCTTTTTAAATGACTTCTTTTGTTATGTCTTTTTATTCACATACTATTATGTATGGATTTGTTCTTATATACCCTTATTGATGTAAATTTTATGTCCAAGTAATGAGATACTCTTTTTATCTCTCATCAACTCATTTTCGGAATTTTGAAGTGACGCTGTTAGGCTGTCGAATTTTTGAAACCGAACTTCTTAACCCAATTTTGATTCATTGGGATAAACTTGTACTCCTTGAATATGTCGTTATATGAATATGTTTGAATAACCTCTGATTATTTTATACTTAATATCCACTTATATTTGGTGTATTCGTTTGTCACACATAATTATGTAATTGATTTATCCTTAGTCCAAGGATACTGTCTTTGTATGGGACTTCGTCTCAATCTCCTTTCATTCAGGAATATTTTGTTTTATACACAACCTTATTTTATAAGGTTTATAAACCCATTTTAATTTTAGGTTTATCCAAAATAAATCTTTTTTATATGAAGAATATTACTAAACGACAAAAGGAAATTTTTTGTCGTACGTATGCGGCATCAATGACTTCTCCGCAACCGTGACCGTTATTTGAGTTTAGGCTTCCTCTACAGGCAATAACATATTTTAAATGAAAAATAAATACCATTTTTTACTTTTAATCTATTTTGGTATTAAAAATGCTTTTCATAATGTTTTTATATCAATGTGTTGTATTGATATCTTGTGATTGAAAAGTGGAAATGTTATGTTTCCTTTATGCATGTTTTATGTGATATGATTATGTTATGGTTCTTGGGAATTATTATGATGATGGGTGGTTCCATGATAAACTAAGGGCGGGTGAGCCTGTTATAGCTCTCCAATGCATTGGGTAACTTGAAGGGGTTAAATTTTAAGGATTCTCCAAATAGATTTAGGGAATATACTGTGATGGGTATTCCAAATGTAACCAAGAGGGTTACTCCCTACGTTAGAATGTTATTAATGCCTCAAGTTACCTTTATGCCTTATGATTTCAATGTTTTTTTCATGATTTGATGTGGTATGTTAAAGTGATTATGTTTTATGAGTAAAGAATTATTTTATTAATTCTTATGTATACATGTACTCATGTTTCCTTTCCATATTTTTATATCCCTTATTGAGATTTTTATTCTCATCCCAGGTTTTTGAAATGTTTTTCACATGACTTAAATATGAATAGGGTCAAGGATGGGATCAATGAATGACATGCTATCTAAAACATGGAACTAGACATGTTTCTTTTAATATTTTTTTATTTAATTATGGAAACGTAGTAGAAGTGTCTACTTTGTATTCTTTTGAGATTTAATAGTTATGTTCTAATCCTCTAAAACTCTAAACCTGAAAAGATCCTCAATGTGAATTATTCATTTAATTCAATATTAAGTAAGGTTTAAGGCCGGGGCCTTATAGTTGGTATCAGAGGTCGATTTAGATAACTTTAGATGTTAGGGTATTCTCTAAGCATAAGTGACATTACCATAATGGCTAGGATTTCAGAAAGAGTCATTGTTTTTAGATAAAGTGAATGAGTAAGTATATCTTCATGTTTATATTCCTCATTAGTACATGATAATTTTGTTGATATACTCACACTGACAGTTTTGGTTTTAGTAAATGGATGGATCTAGCAGGCACCAAAGTGACAATGGGTTTGAAGGAAACTGTGGTGGTTCTCTGATTAAGAGACCAGATGAAATGGGGGATTCAATGAGGAAACTTGTGGTTGTTCTAAACCAACTATCAAGGAGTCATGATCAACATCTTGAACCTTGGTATGTTCTGTAATGCATCATGTACGATATGGAGAATCGATGTGGAAGTTCAGATAATAATTATAAAGGTAACCATTATGGTTTATATGATCCTTACTTTTAGAGTAATTATGGGTTACTATATATTATGATGGAATATGAACGACTTGGGATAAACTTGAGGTTAAAATATGTTAGGGTTATTTTTGGAGTCTTATAAAAAGGACAACAAACAGACCGTGTGACAACCCGTCGCGTCGGAGAAAGCTACATGAATCGAACCCACAACCAAAGTGCGACTGGTATTTATCACCTACCACTGGACTACGTGAAGTCCCTGGTTTGTATGAATTTTTCTTTTTTAGTTAGATGATTTTATGAATTATGTGTATGATGATTTTGGGTTATTTATGGAAATTATTAACCTATCATGGAGGATATGTGATTAGGTTAATTACTTTTCAATGTGAGACTTTAAGAGAAACTGATGTTATATGGAGATAAGTGTTAATTTTTACCTTGGAAGACAATGTGATTAAATCCTTCAAATATTTGTGTTTCAATATATGTTTTGTTTACTTTGAAGAATTTTAAGGAAAAATTTATTGTTGAATGGTCTTCATTGAACTTGGGGTTTTGGTGGACAAATTTTGGAGATTAAGAATATATTTTCTTTTTAAAACCGATTATCCTTTTTTGGATTATCTGATCTTGTAATAACCTATTTGGTTTGGGTTTTGGTTAAGGTCTAAAGAAATGGGATGTATATAGTTCTGTTTTGTGGATTAGGTGATTCTCTAGAAGTTGATTATATGTCTCTTAATGTAAACAAGTCTTCCTAAATACTCATCATTTGGGGAAGTATGAGTTTGTGTAAGAAATCTAGTAAAAGTTGAAAGACAACATGACAAGTAAGTATGTTTCTTTAAGATCAAAAATAAATTACTCAATGAAAAGTAACTTAAAAAAATTCTATCTATTATCTTTTCCTACTGAGGAATCGAATACTGTTTAACCCACCACAAGTTTTTGATTTTCTTGTGGTTAACATTTTCCAAAACATGTTTTCTATCACTCTCCCTCAGAACATGAACCTTTGATTTTTCCTCCATGTCCATGTTTTCCTACATGGAATTCTGGTATGGGATAACTTGGGTTACCTTTTTAATTCTCTTTCTTTATTTAAACGTGATATTTTTACTGACTCTTGTTCCGATGTGGGATTTTCAATGAAGTTTCCATGCCCAATTTTAAAATTGCGAGGACGCAATTCCCAAAAGGGGGGAAGGATGTAACACCCCAGGTAAATAAATTATATGAAAATTTTATATTTATCCATATTTGTGAATAAAATATTAATATTACTTTAATGGGGATGCTATGCTCGATGGCGTACCCAATACGCAACAATGAGTTTCTTGGAAGTCTTACGTTGCACTCTAATAATAAAATAATATTATTTTAAATGGTAGTTATGGAATAGCCGTTGTAATGGAGGGAATGAACGGAACTAACAAAAAAATGATTATATATGTTTTCCAAATATTTTTACTTTTATCCAATAAATGTTAGAGGCTTAAAATGTGAATGAATCCAATTTTAAGCGTAAACAATATAATATTCTTTAAAAGGTTGATTAATTGACTTTTGATGGTGAACCTCTTTTAAATCCATTTTTTGAAAATATTATGTGTTATAAAATTATTCTTTTGAATCGGAACAACAAAATTTACTTTGTGTAAATTTTTGGTATTTTTCTAACAAAGTTCATTTTTTAATGAATAGTGAAAATGTTGTATTTTAATTCAAAACCTCATTTTAATCTAATTTATTTATATGATTATATTATCTTTTGAATTGGTTTTAAATTCAAATTATAATATATTTTTACCATTTAATCATATAGTGGTCATTGGAATTAATTTCACTTTGAAATCGGACTTAAACTACTGTCAGTCTTTTAATAGATATTGTTTCTTAAAAACACGCTATTTGTTATGACAACATGAATTAATTAATACAAATAATATGTTTTGAATTTTTTAAAATAGACATCATTTTTGAATTCGGAATATAAAATTTAGCATAGGGTGATTTTTGGTATTTTTCTGAAAAACATCAATTTTTGATGAATAGTGAAACCACTAAGTGGTTGTAAAAAAAACAGATTTTTCATTTAAATGAAACTTTACCACTTCTATGATTTGATTTTCAAAAATCCGACATACATGGTTGTCATTAGGATGTAAAATTTGGTTCAATGGGATTAAAATATTTTTTTGGTGAATAGTAACTTTTAAGTTTTAATCGCGATTAGAGGTAATTAGTGTAGTTTAAGGTAAAAATAATGTTTTAATAGTATGAAATGACCATGAAATATGTACTACCCTTATTGGATGTGTCATTTCCGACCAAGGAAATCCATGTGTCAACATGGGGACCCCATAGAGCCACTTTGATAGGAAAATGAAATTAATCCCTTTTTATTTAATGTTAAAATTAAAAGGTCACAAACATGTGTTGTTTTAGTAAATCAATTTTTACATGGGGTTATAAAAGTCATATTTTTTACTTTGAATATTTATTAAAAAGATAAAATTATTTCCTAAATAATTATATTTTTTTATAATTTTTAGACACTAAATAAATTAAATTATTTATGACACCATGATGATGGAGCGATTACCTCATTATTTAACAATTTAAATAAAATAAAAAGATAATGTAATATCTAAGACCAAAACATGTCAAAAACCTATTGGATGGGTGGATTTAGAATCTTTATCACATTATCCTCGAAATATATCCTTTTGGGAACTTTAATATCCGAAAAGCATTATATAATAAAGTAATATTTTATAACTTTCCCAGAGTGCCCCTCCTCTCCTCTTATAAAAGCCCCCCACCTCTACCACTTTACACACACCTCTTAAGCCATTGGCTCGGCCAACCCCTGCCCATTTAATCTCTCCAAATCCCCCTCTTCATCATTAAAGCCTCACCTTTGGGCAGAATCCTTCCCAAAGAAGCCTTTGAGCTCAAACCAAAAAAGTTACCCGATTTAAAGGTAATGTCTTTCCTTGTGTTTTTTTGTTTTATTTTTCTTCTCCAAACACCTAAAATCGTTTTATTACTTTTTTTGTAAAAACACCAGTATATTAAATATAATAGGATGTTGTTATAAGAAGGATTCGATCTACAATTTGACACACCTCCGTCTAATGGTTAAAGAACATACTGTTTCTGTGGATGGTGAATTTCTGTCTCACGAAACGATGAATGTTCAATATTATTTGAACACCTTCAAAGGTGGCCATTAAGATATCACTATATTTATATATGATATATAATATGTTTATTTTTTTCTTTAAGCTTCTGTATTTTTCATTTATGTAATACCTTTATGGTTTCCAATATGGGTAAACGCGATATCTTCATTTTAGGAAGTGTGGACTACCGCCCCCTCATAGTGATTTGATTCGTTAATGCCAAATGTGGGACGTATAAAAGATGGAATTAATGTTATTACATATTATATCCTACTGGAATTATAATAAACCTTTATATCATCATTATTTAATTCCATTGAATATAAAAAAAATAAAGAAATGAAAGTAGCTTTCATGCGTACGTACGGCTTACCATCTCCATGAACGGTACATTTCATTACTTATCTCCAATTTTCATGTACTATTATAAGTACATATATATAATGGATATATATGTAATATATTACATTTAAATAATGGATATATTTCTTGAATTATAATATATATCTCTCATTTTGTTTTAATTCCATTAATATAACAAAAAATGAAAGTAGCGTTCATGCGTACATACGGCCTACCGTCTCCATGAATGGTGCGTTTAATTTTTTATCTCAAAATGATATGACATAGTATAAAATGAATATATACTTGATATATATGTTATTTAAAACATCAATACTATTCTGGATATGATGTACCTATAACTACATGGAAAATTATTTTCAAACAAGTTCGATTTTTACTCATGTACCGAACATCGATAAAAACGTCTGATATGAACTCACTTTATTAACAAATTATTTTAACATTATAATATGTGATATGCACTGAATAATAATCTTTAAAAGATTTCATTAAGAAATTATAAATTGACCAAATTTTATTATTTAGGATATTATAGAATGACCGAGTCATGTCGGACACGAGGTAAGGGATCCTACCCCTCTCTTTCTTTTTAAGTACACTCTTTTATGTTATTACTTTTAAGATAATATTTATTATGATTGGGATGTTCTTTTGTATTAATCGTACTGAAATTTTTATGTTCATATGATGAGATAACCTATTTTGTTTCATCGATCCATTTTGGAAGTTTTGAGTGTCGCCGTTAGGCTGCCGAATTTTCGTAAGAGATCCAACCTCTCTCTTTCTTTTTAAGTACTCTCCTTTATGTCACGTCTTTTAAGATCCTATTTGTTATGTTGGGGGATGTTATTTTATATTCCTCTTTCTGTAAATTTTATTTAAATATGATGAGAGACCCTCTTTGATCTCTTCAATCCATTTTTGGATGTTTTAAATGGTGTTGTTAGGCTGCCGAGTGTTCGTAAGAAATTTTTCATCTCACTTTTTTTCCCGTGAGATTTATGCTACATTTTCCATCATTTCCTTTGATTTGTGTATGTAATTCCCATTATTAAACTCTTTGTGTATTATAATTTCATTTATGGGTATTTACATATTCATTGTATGACCCTTCTTCAATGGGGTGTGCGTTTCGAAAGTTACCCAAGTCGGTAAGGGAACCTTTCACCCTCCTCTTTTTAATAGACTTCTTCTGTTATGTATTTTAATTCACATACTATTTTGTTGTAATTTGTTCTTATATACCATTTTTTATGTAAATTTTATATCCAAGTTATGAGATACCATTTTTATCTCTCATCGACTCATTTTCTGAATTTTGAAGTGACGCCGTTAGGCTGTCGAATTTTTTCAAGGGAACTTCTTAACCCAATTTGGATTATTTGGGATAAACTTGTACTCCTTGAATATGTCATTCTATGAATATGTGTGAATATCCTATGATTTTTTTAAACTTAATATCCACTTATATTTGGTGTATTTTTTTGTCACACATAATTATGTAATTGATTTATCCTTAATCCTAGGATACCGCCTTTGTATGGGACTTCCTCTCAATCTCCATTCATTGAGGAATATTTTGTTTTATACACAACCTTAATTTATATGGTGTATAAACCCCCTTTACTTTTATGTGTATCCAAACAGAATCTTTTTAATACGAAGAATTTTACTAAATGACAAAAGGGAATTTTTTTTTGTCGTACGTATGCGGCGACAACGACTTCTCTGCCACCCTGACCATTATTTGAGTTTCAGCTTTCTCTACAAGCCATACCTTTTTAAATGAAAAATAAATACCATGTTTTAATTTTCGTTTATTTTTGTATTGAAAATGGTTTTCATAATTTTTTATATCAATGTGTTGTATTGATATTTTGTGATTGAAAAGTGGAAATTTTATGTTTCCTTTATGAATGTTTTATGTGATACGATTATGTTATGGTTCTTGAGAATTATTATGAATATGGGTGGTTTCGTGATAAACTAAGGGCGGGTGAGCCCGTTATAGCTCTCCAATGCATTGGGTAACGCGATGGGGTTAAACGTTAAGGTTTCTCCAAAGAGATTTAGGGAATATACTGTGATGGGTATACGAAACGTAACCAAGAGGGTTACTCCCTACGTAAGAATGTTATGAATGCCTCAATTTACCTTTATGCCTTATGATTTCTATGTTTTATTCATGATATGATGAGTTATGTTAAAGTTCTTGTGTTTTATGAGTAAAGTATGATTTCATTAATCCTTAGGTATACATGTACTCATGTTTTCATTCCATATTTTTATATCCGTTACTGAGCTTTTTATGCTTAACCCAAGTTTTTGAAATGTTTTACACAGGACATAAAGATGAATAGGGTGAAGGATGGGATCAAGGAAAGACATGATATCTAAAACATGGAACTAGACAAGTTTCTTTTAAGAGTTTTTTTTATTTATGGAATCTTTGTAGAAGTGTCTACTTTGTAATCTTGTGAGATGTAATAGTAATGTCCTAATCCTCTAAAACTATAAACCTGAAAAGATCCTCAATGTGAATTATTCATTTAATTCAATATTAAGTAAGGTTTATGTCTATGGCCTTATATTAACCATTTCCATTCTAATATACAGATGGCTCTGTTTGAGGAATTACATGGAAACCAGTGTCGAGTGCCAGATTTTTGGGAGGAAGTAGGTGAAAGGATGTTGATAGGACCAGAATTGGTAGAAGAGATGGAAGAAAGGGTTTATCATATTCAGAAGCACCTGAGAAGAGCTCATATTTCCAAGAAAAGTTATGAGGATAACTAGAAGAAGAATCATTCTTTGGAGCTAGGTGATCATATCTCTATTAATGTTTCTCCAAGGAAAAGAGTAATGCATTTAGGTAAGAAGGGAAAGCTGATTTCGAGTTTCATTGGACCCTATGAAATCCTAGAGAATGATGGATCTGTTGCATAAAGAGTGACTTTAACTCTGATTTTATCAAAGTTACACAATGTGTTTCATGTTTTAATGTTGAGAATGTATATTCTTAATCTATCTCATTTTTTGACTGCAGAAGTAGTTCATTAAGAAGAAAATCATTTTTATGAGGAACAACTAGTCCATATTCTTTATCGAATAGAGGAAGTGTTAAGGAATAATTCAATTCATCATGTAAGGGTTTTGTGGAAGACCATATGGTTGAAGAGGCAACATGGGAATCTGAAAATTTCATGAGGGATAAATACCCCCAATTATTTGATATGTGAATAAAATGGTGAGGAAAGAATTTCCAAAAGGGGGGAAGGATGTAACATCCCAGGTAAATATAGAATATGAATTTTTCATATTTCTTTATATTTATGAGTTAAATATTAATTTTACTTTAACGGGGTTGATTTGTTATATGGAGTACCCGATATACAACAACTGGTTTCTTTGAAATCTTACGTTGCAAGAAATGGTTAGTTATAATTGATAATAATAATATAATATTATTATTTTAAATGGTACTTAAGGCCTAGCTGTTGAATCGGTGGGAATGAATAGAACTAAATACTATATTATTATACATGTTTGTTAAATGTCTTTACATTTATCCAATAAAAGATAGATGGTTATAATGTGAATGAATTCAATTTTAATCACAAATACTCTAATATTCTTTGGAAGGTCGATTTTTTTCTTTTTGATGGGGATCCAATGTGAAATATAGTTTTAGTAACATTTTAATGTTCTATTTGACAAAATACAATTATTCTTTTAAATCGAGACATCAAAATTTACTTTTGGTAAATTAATGGTATTTTTCTGATAAAGTCCATTTTCAAATGAATACTAAAAAATACTACAATTTAAGGTAAAACTATATTTTCATCTAAATTATTTATATGGCTAGATTATCATTTAAATTAGTTTTGATGGTGAATTAGACTATATATTTAAATTTTAATCTAATTTATGTCACTATATGTAATTTCAAATTGAAATTGGACATAAACAAGTGTCAATATTTTGATAATTATTATTTCTTAAAAACACGTTTTTTTGTTTTGACAACGGAAATTAATATTAAATTAATTTTGGTAGATTTTGTGTATTGAATTTGAAAAAATGAATTCCCTATTTGGAATCAGGATTTCCAAATTGTGAAAATAGGTAACTTTTATTTTTTGATATTATGAATTTTAAAATCAGTAAATATTTTATTTACCATGGTTAAAGGGTAAATCTAGTAAATAAGGGTAAAAAAATGTTATAATAATATTTAATTACCCTAACGTGTGTCCAAATTCTATTAGCCGATACATGTTCGACCACATTAATCCTTGGGTCAATTTTGGGTTCACATTGTGCCACTTGTAAGTGAAAATGACACGTTATAAAAATCACTTTAACGTTAAGGAAAATGTAACATAAACATATATCTCTTAGTAAAAAAAATTAAAATGGTTTATATAAGTGATAGATTCAACTATAAATAGTAATTAGAAATCTAAAAATATTTCCCACATCATGATATTTTATGTATAATATTTAGACATCAAAAAAATAAGTTTATTTATTACACAATAATGATGTAAAAATTACATCATTAATGAATGTTTTAATTAAATGGAATTATAAATATTAAAATAAATTTATTTTGAAGCTTTTTATGGCATACACGAATTTTATAGATGATTATTACTTGATATATTGGAATTAAAGAAGGTTATTAAAATGAATAATGTTGGTTTTAATTTTTTAAAAATTCATGATACGAATATTATAAAAATTGACATAAATGAGTTTTTAGATAAATTAATAATTTATTAAATGATAAAATAGACCTCAAAATATATGATTTGGTAAAATGACATATATGATGATATAAATGTAATTGATGAACCACATGAGGTTCTATTGTCATTTTATGGTAACTATATTAATCATATGTTATGAATATACAATAAGATATGGTAAAAGTTAAATAAGTTAACCAGGGGTTAAAGCTAAATGGTGAGGTTAAAAATGAAACCAAAACTTTTCTAAAATCAATTATTTCAGATGATATTTAATAATAGTCATCGTATCTTCAAATTGAATGAATATGAGAAATTTTTTAACTGAAAATTTTTAATAATAAAATAATATTTTAAAACATTCTTAAAGAGTCTCTCCTCCCCCTTATAAAAAGTCATCACCTCAAACACTCACTCACACCATTAAAAAACATTATATTGTAAAAAATCTACCCAAATAATCTCTCAATATCCCTCTCCTCATCGTAGAATCATTCCCCTAGGAAAAAAGAAATTCAAGAGAGGCATTTGGCTCAAATCAAAATAAGTTACCCAATTTAAGGGAAATTAAATAACGGATGAGCCATGCCAGACACGATGTAAGGGACTTCGTCTCAATATTATTTTATTGAGTAATTTTATAATAATATACACATATTTCATTTATGTGGTATATAATAAACCTTTTTGACTTCTATTTTCATTCAAAGGGAATCTTTTTTCTATGATGCGTTTTCCAAAATCGCAAAAAGAATGTTTTTAGTGTTTGCGGTGATAATGACCCCTCCACTACTGTAATCATTATTTGGATTCCTCTATAGGCCTTAAATTTTCAAAAATAAAAATGAAACCCTTTATTTTCTTTTTGGGTGTTTTTTAATTTAAAATGATTTTTGAAATGGATTGATTATTTCAATATCTTGAAATTATTTATTGTGATTTCAAATGAAATGTTAGTAATGAAATGTTTATATTTGTAATATTATATGTGTTATGATTTTATAATGGTACTTGGACATTTTCTGGGAGGTTATGTGATAAACCAAAATATGGGTGGTGCCGTGATAAACCAGGATGGGTGGTTATGTTATAACCTCTAATGCATTGGATATGAAGGTCGGCCGTATGGCTATTCCATTTAGTGATATGTGTGGATGTCGAACGTACATTTGTTCGATTTATGTATGTTTATTTCCTAAATTTCCTTTATATGTTATTTGTGTTTTCTATGGGTTTTATGGTAATATTTTTGCTACAAAAAAAAGTGGTGAGATTTTATTCAGTGAAAAGTATTTATAATGTCATTAAGGTGAAAAGTATTACTTATGATAATGTATTCATGGTTTACTTGTTGTTTTGAAAAACTAACATTTTTACTTCATTGTGGATCCCTTAATGAGATTTTTATTCTCATCCCATGTTTTTGAAATGTTTTTCACGGGACTGAAAGTGGAATAGGGTCAAGGATGGGATCAATGAAATTTCATGATGATTACAACATGGAACTAAACAGGTTTTATTTCTTATAAAATTTTTTTATGAAAAAATGGATACTGAGTAGAAGTGTCTACATGTAATATTCAAATTCTTATGTATACATTGTGACAAAATTCTTTAAATCTCTAAACATGAAAAGATACTCAATGTAAATTATTAACATAATTTAGAATTATGAAATGTTTAAGGTCATGCCCTTATATCCACGCCATGGAGACGGGACCATGCACTGCTGGAGGTCGCGCTACAGGGAAAGAGGTGGATCAGTTGGAGAGTGAGGGCACTGCGCAACTACTACATCACCTACGAAGGATGAAAACAGGGGGGTCGTGCTCCTCACATGTAGGTCTCACCACACCTTTTTATTGTCATTTTCTTCTTTTTCCCTTAAAACTATTCTAATTAAGTAATTTAATAATTAAAATAATAATATTAATTTTATTATTTTTATTATACTTTTTAAACACTTATCTAATAAGTGTACAATTCCCCATTTTAAAAGAAATGATTATTTGAAAAAAAAACACCAAATTTTTAATACCATTATCAATAAAAATGGTTTTAATAAAACTAAAATAATATTAATATCAATTTTATTATTTTTCAAACCATTGATAAACCCAACAACTCTATTTAATAAAAACTATTCTTAACTAAATCTGAAACTCATTATTTAATTAAACATTTCTTTGAGATAAAAAAAGCCATATTAATTTCACATAATTATTACACCTCATTAATCGTGCAATTAATATTTTTTAACATAAAAATATTTTATGACACCACAATAATAATAATAACATTATTATTATTTACACATTCATTTATTTAGATAAAAATCTCCCATTTTATATTATTTAATTAAAATATATAAATTATTAAACTAGGTAAGATGCATGGGTTGGACTGCAACCGTGTGTAGCCTGTGAAGATCAACTAAAGTCTACTTTTCCCGATCTGCTCTTTGGTACATCCATGAAAATTATCGTGTATTTTCCCATGTTCAAAATCAACACTTTTAAGTGTTCCAATACTCAAAATTATGTTCCAGATCTGGGATTAAAAATTGATCCATCAATAAACAGAAAAACATTGAAAACCTTTGCAATTTAAACCTGATTCACAAACATGGGACTTTACATTTGATAATATATTTTATGATATGGTAAAATTTTAATTTTTGTTCTTGTGTTGTTTTGGCTGCTGGTTCTGGGGATTCAGAATCCGCAGCTTTTTTGTAATTTATGATTTAGAGATAGTTTAAAACGCCTCTAGATATTTTTTACCTGGTGGGTTAAACCATCACTATATTCTAGTATTTATTTGTGATGAAAGTTAAAACCATCGCTAAATATGAAAACATATTTTATCAAGGGTTTTATCTATTTTAGTGGCAGTTTTTAAGTAAAATACTTCAACATTTAGAGGCAGTTTTTAACTAATGATAGATTGTCGTTAATTTTTTAAAAGGAAAGACACCACTAAAATTGAAATTACAACCGCTAAATATGTGTTCTGTGACTTTTTTCGGAAACCACTTTCAATAGAATGGAACCTTCAGGTGTTGAATTCAGACACCCAGTTTAGCGGTAGTTTCTCGAAACTATTGTAGAACCATATAGAGGCGGTTTAAACCACCGTCATAAATATAATCAACACTAAATTGAGATTTTGTTGTAGTGTGTGGGGTATATATAAACCTTAAAAAGTAGTTTCATGAGCCTAACAGAGATTATAAATCATTATAACAAAATAAAAATGATTCTTAAGAGGTCCTAAACACTCATTACTATGTTTAAATTCATTTGAAAAGTTTATTCCATGTGTCAAAACAGATTTTATGCTAGTAGGAAATGTTTCATGATTCTAATGATTTTATCTTTTTAATAGTTCAAATGAATCATATGGAGACTATAATATATGACTCTTATGGTATAGAAATTCATTTTTATAATGCCAATCAAGGTTTATGGATTTTTTTAATTTAACCAACTCTAGAAGAACTAGGATTGATTCAACTCAACTAAAAAATTCACTAATCTATATTAAATAATTTTTGATCAACTAAAAATCATCTCAAATATTCTGTGAATACTTCTTAAATATTTTTGATAAAAAATAAAACCATGTTTAAGAATTAAAAATTGCACATCAATCCCTCACATTGGATTTTCTTTCTAATTTTTTTAAAACCTCACATACACATTTAAGAAACATTAAATCACATACATTATCATGTGAGATGAATAATAACACCAATTTTAATATTAATGAGTTTCTTTGATATAAAACAATTTTTTATTGATAATAAATGTTTTCCCATGTAATTTTTATACTCTCTAACACAAACAAAACGTTCACCACTTTTGGTTTCACTCCTAGTTTTACAGTAATCATATATCTGGATTGAAAAAAGAAATGTTATAGAGTTGTGTCTCTTATCTTTATTAGGTAATACATATAATGTGTATTAGAGTTCCTAAATCTTGCCTCAAGATAGAGGTATGTAATGAAAATTCATGTTTATACATAGTCTCAATCCTTTCATTAGACATAACATTGTTGAAAATATTTTCCAAATAAGATGGGGAATGATTGAATTTCAACATTATTTCTCCATTATAAATACTATATTTAATGAAATGGTATTTTAATTCAATGTTCAAGTACAATTAGAGTTGTATATAATTTTTAAAACTATCAAAATCACTTTTATTATCACAAAAAAATCAGAGATTTATTTCATCTTCACCCACAAGTCCTCATGTTTTTCCTTCATCCATACCATATCAGGGAATGAACTTATATAAAATACATATTTATCTCATTTTCTTCCTAAAAAGAAAATATTTTAGTTATTTCAGTTCCAGCAAATGTAGTTTTCTCCCAATTAAAAAATTCAATCGTAATTGAATATTTTATTTTCATAATTTCCTACATACTCCACATCAGTATACCCTAATGTATTGAGGTTATTTAATTTCAGGAATATAATCCCATATATTAATGAATATTTGATAGATATATATAGAAGGATTATTTTACCATCAATATTATATGATTACTTCAGAAAAATTAAATATCTATCACACAAATTCATAGCATATACAGAGTCTAGTTTATAAACATTTAAGTAATGTATAAAATTTTGCAATCTTACAAAATCCTTTTGAATTAAAATTCCACCTTCAGTGTCCTTTGATATTATAATCCCAACATCTATATGTGTGGTTATATTATTAGATTCCCACATATCAAACTAATTAAAATATTTTCTTACATACTTTTCTTAATATAACAAAAATAAAATTTTCTTCAATTATTACTTTTGTCCCCATGAAGTATCTCATCTCACTAACAATTTACATATCAAATTGTTTCTTATTTTTATAGAAAAATACATGAAATCACCCACTTGGTCACTTGGAAAAATGATTTCATCAATATATACAATCACCATGAGATCACCAAGATTCATCTCTTCTCTTTGTAGATTTATTCATACTCAACATTTTTTATATTTCATGTATTTAAAGAAACATTCTAGAATATTTATAAGAGGCCCCTGGGAATAGTTTCAAACTATATAAATACTTCTAGAGTTTTCATTCATTATAACCATAATTTTAAATTACTGTCCATTATAGATGTTCAATATGAACCACTTCTTCGACCTCACCATTTAGGCTCGTATATTTGATATCCATTTGATAAATTTTGTATTTCCCCTAATATTTCATTACATGGAACATCATGATATCCCCTAGTATTTCCATGGGATAATTTTCCCCTTTAAAATCATCTCCCTAAACTTTGGAATCGCATTTAAAAGAAATTATTGATTTTTCTCTCATTATTTATTGTTTATCATTTATCTTGTTTGTGAATAAACATTGTTTCCAAATTATATTAAAATATTTTATACTAAGGAATAAATACCATGTGGAATTATTCAAAATTTTCTCTATTTCAATATTCATCTCCCCACCATAATATTTCCACTTGATATCTCTATCCATTGAATGTTAGTCAAATTTTGAAATTAATTTTTTTCCCACATACAAAAATTCTTATAGTCTTTATATGTGACCTCTAATTCTCAATAATGTTATCTATTTATATATAATTTTTTCATCCACTAATACTTCAGGTATATATTCTCAATAGTCTCCTCATGAATAATATAATGTTTATTTTTAAATTTATCAATCTTATGTATATTTCATTCATATATTACACTATGTTTGTTGTAATCATTCACATTTTATCTATCTGGATCATCTAAAATTTATTCACATGAATTTTTTTCCTATTTTCAATGATCCTCACATTACAATAGCCTAAAATTATATAAATTCCCTACCACATCTTAACCCTAACATTCTCACATAGTTATTGAAAATCTTAGTATGACACCCCAGACCAACCTTCAATAGGATAGGGGATGGAAAAAAGTATTGTGTAGCCATATCTGAAGAACATGGAACCCTATTCTAGGGAACATGCATACACAAAAATATATTCAAATACCCATACAATGTTTAAAGGTAAAAAAATCTGACACCATAAATAATTAATAACATTTTTACCACATCATATTAAAAAAATTATAATAAATCCTAAAATCTATGTATAATCCCACCAAAACTGATACAAGAGTCCAAAATACTAAGTAGTATGGGAATAATATCAATAGAAATGTATGATACTAACTATGTTATATCTAGTTCACTATACTCTGCTGACTTATGGTCCTCTTAGGACTTAGTTAAAATGTATATTTTTTGAATAAGACGAATCATGTGAGGGTAGAGCCCTAATAGGCGAGTGTATAACAATACACAATATGAAACACAAGAATCACCAAACATAAAGCATCTCGATAGTTTTCAGCCTATAAAATAATGATATTTACACCAGAATGTGAGACCAATAAATATAAAAACCAATATATAATCATGAAAAAAACTCATTCACAGTTATGTGTTAACTGTATTGTCATCCACAAGGTTCTACATTAGGCATTGAGGTAATGCTCGTCTAGGATCACTCACTCCTTGATCCATGATGTCACTAATGGAGCTCATTTGAGAGTTATTGATCATCAGACCTCACAATGAATAATTACATATTTAAACTCTAAGGTTCTCAATAAATTTATAGGTTATCTCACTGGAGACACTTGGATGTACCAAACCCTACATTGAAAAACCCACTATGTTGGGGATCATAAACCTTCATAATTTAATCACAATGATTCCTCAAAACCAACCAAAAAAATATAATGAAATGACAAAGGATCCAATACCATTCATTGTTAAAAATTATTGAAACTCTATCTGAGTCAAAAAATCATAGATGTGATCATAATACTATGCCCAGGTTACAATGACTCATTGGACCCTCATACGGATGGACTTAGTGAATCACCACAACCGATACAAGTCAAAAATGAATAGACAGAGGGCATCATCCATTGCTGAAGAAAGTAAATTGCATGAACTAGGAGTACATGTTGTTTCTTCCCCATCCCAATTATGTATATGTACTTCGTACCATGCCCATTTACTGTAGTTATTTCCATATACCGTTTTGTGTTTGGTTACTCTAGCCATGTCAAAGTACTAGGTCATGCCCATGTACATTGGTCAACCCATGTACCTGTCCATGTTTCTTCCCAAGTAAACTTAGGTTACATGCCATGTTTCCTAGAATGTGTCACACATCATGTCACACATGTCATATGGATTCTGATAATTTTCTCACTATATAAAACATAGAACCACAATTGGGGACCCCAAATCGTGTTTTCTTCTATTGTACATTCTATGTAGTCCTGATTTTTTAAATGTACTTGAATGGACCATGTGTATTGATTTCTCGATAATATCCCCAAGTTACACTACAAATTATATCTTATAACTGGGATCTCAATTTACTATTCTTTCCTCATCATCTATGGATAGATTCTATCCATTAATCCAATCTATCATTTTCAATCGACACAAGGACTTGTTGAAATTTCAAAAAACAAAATCTAAAATTTCCATAGTTTTACCTAATCATCATTCTTCATCTTGAACCATGATCATACAATCGATTTAAATCTCAAAAACAATGGTAATGATATACTACTCTGAAGATTTATTTTTTGATGTTCGTTCAGTGGGAATTTATCAATCTACCTACCAAATAAAACAAAAAATGATCACATTGTGAATAAATAGAGAAAATCACAAAACAAAAATTTGATGAATGAACCATTTCCATTGTTCTCATTATACATGATTAATTTTCATGGGGTGATCAATAGAGAGAAATAATTAAGGCTCAAAAAATAATATCAATTCCTTTTATTCTTGGAAGACAAAATAATACACGCAAATCAACCATCGATCTATGAATAAAACATGTCATATGAACTAACACATGTTATACATGCAATAATTAAAAGAAAATTAAATATAATAAAAAAATAATACATTTAGATTTTATAAATAAGTAACGGATAACATTTATTTTTCATCATTATTACGGATATTCACTAATTCAATTTTTAATGATGACCCATTGAAAATCGAATAGGGTTATCCGCAAATTTTCTTTCACTAAGACCATTAAAAAATTCCATTATCATATCCCTGGGGTTATGCTACTAATTGTACGTCTAATCCATATGTGGTATTACATAATATGGTGATAAGTCCTAGAAAATAAATTAATAAATTACTAAATTAATAAATTAATTTACCAATTTTCCCATGACCACTTTTTTAACCAAACAAGTCACTCCAACAATGGTTATGACAAACCTAGGGTAAAACCCACATTTTGGGCACAATGGTGGTCATAGATCTCTAATACTTGTTTCTATTAAAGATTCATTCCATTATTTTATAAAAATTATTAGTGTATCATGTTATACATAATTGTTTTTTTATATCAATCTCGAGACTCTTCAAACATTGGAATCCCACACTAACTCAGCTCCTCACATCAAAAAGCTTACATAAAATATGGATAAATTTTACAAAGGAAAAATTGAGTTGTTACATTCTCCCACTACATGAATTTTTTCTCAAAAAGAGAAAATCCTAAATGAAAATATAAGGATACTAGGCTAACATTTGGGTCTCTCTCTCTCCCATGTGCTCCGCTGAATATTTCGGTACTACCATAGGAAAGACGAAAAAAGGAATATCCCTCCCTTGGAGGATCCTATCATGGTAATCATTGGCCTAAACTAGGTAAAATTCAATGGATCCTCATCATTGATGTCATTCCCACCCCAATTGAAAACATATGATAGGTTAGTATCATACCTCAATGTCTGTGACACATGGATGGCATCGTGTACTTAGTTTAACTATGGAAGTAAGGATTTGAAGTAAAGTAACTCTCCAACAAAAAAAATTAACTAGAAGGGCCTAATTAATCTCATAGAGAACATTCCACCCATCCAAATTTTTACAATCATTGTCATGGTGAGACCTTGAGGAAGATATGTTCTCTGTTACCAGACTCTATAGACCTCTATAGTTTGTCTAAAGAGGTATTATGATTGTACTAGTCTGTACTCATCTACTCCAATATAATTTAAAAAATATTTTTTATTTATTACACTATCTATTGGCCCTTGAGTACGGACTAAACAAGATTAGTCAAACAGAGTGGTTCCATGTTTGGAAATTTAAACAAGACTGTGAATGGTGCCATACCGATGGTCTAATGGTACAGATAATTTTATGGAAACTCCAAAAAGGGGAGTTCATAATCCAAAAAATTACCAAATTCCAGCATTCAAGACAAAATAGTTTCCAATGAAACCCGAATGGTCAAATAATTCTATAATTGAGTCTCTGGGTGAAACATTATGCCCAAATGAAACTGATTTCCAAATTCCTCTTAAAATACACTTCATAATAATGATTTTAACTCTTAATAATTCTATAAAATTATCATTGATGTAAATTCATTGAGTAATACAATCTCTTCCTCATAGAGTCATCACTTTATCTTTACTAAAATCTTCTCTCATGTAGATAGGAGGTAGGATGACTTAGTGATTTGGTATAAAATCGAACAGGTGACATTGTGTCCTATGTAACCATTTGGAACCCCATCATAAATCCATACATATAACATCCCACATATAGTATGGAACTTCAAGGGTTTTATGTGAACCAAATACAATCCGGTTCCCATCCTTCACATACTGACATGTGATGCATTTAGAGACAAACTATTCTATACACTATTTTACCCATGGCCACCATAATTGACATTGAATGTCCTTGTATATAATTTCTCTATTGAGACATACCACAAAGGGCGATACATTACACTCCTTGAAAAAAACATTAAGAATCACTTTTATTTCCACCCACCATATTAAAAGTAATATGTTCTTAAAACCTTCACTAAATCCATTTGTAGAACAACCAATGGATGCATGACTTCTTTAGCTCTCATAGTAGGAATTTCTATGTAGATCCTATCTAACCCACTATGGAATAAAAGGGGTAAAAACCCTCAACAATAGATAAAATTCACAACCCTCAAACACTAAGTACAAATGAAATGACCCCAAATACTTTGATTCCTCACTGAACAACAAAAAATAATATCTTCTGTAGAGAATATTTTCCCCAATGCTCCCCTTTTTCAGGATAATAGAATTTTTCAAAGTAATAATCTTGGAAAAACCCTTGATATATATTATATCTCATGTTCATATAATTATTGGAGAATATATCCTTCAACACTTGTGTTAAAAATAGACGATAACCCTCTCTTTCATAACGAAGTGTCCCCAAATCCTTATGGAAAAGGTAAATGTAGCCTGATCAATATCCAGGGTCATGTAGTTCTAGTCAAGATGTATAAGCTATCATGAACAATGGAAATAACATCCAACCTCTTCATAAAGAATCCTCTATGATTGATCTTCATGACACCAATGAGAACTATGTACTCATGACCCACCTTTCACAGTCTCAATATGGGGGTACTCCTCAACATCTATTTAACCCTCGTATAATACTATTGGAAGATTTCCTTACAGACAAAAGGATACCCCATTTGGTATAGTGAAGCCAAAGGTGTTTATATCCTGGTGAAATTTGGAATGAATATACTATATTACTTTACCAAACCAAGGGTGATCCATACCTTAATCAGACTCTAGGGTAGATCCCATTCTAATACAAACTCAACCATGGTTGACACCAATGCCACTCCCACCTCTGAAATTATATATCCCCAAAGGTTGGACCTTCAATATCTAGAATTGAATCATTTATATATTCTCCTAAAGTTCGATATTTTCATGAATATCCATCATTATCCTCAAGTGTCTCACATGAACCTCCCTAGACCCACAATAAGCTAGGATTTCTTCCGTGAACAACACCACAAATAGGTCAAAATAATATAAAATACATCTGAGTCCCAATTTGTTTAGATGTGGTCATTTTTCTAGTAGTAATCACCATGTACTCATAATGACCATATAGACATCATAATACCATCTTTTTTTTCCTCATCCCATACTCTGAGATGTTGATACCCTTCTCTAAAAACTATCTCCAAGAACCATCTCACTCATTGTAACTGGTTGAATAGGTCATAGATCCTCAATAGTTGATACTTATTCATAATGGTAACGTAATTTAGGTAATGATTATCCCCAAAACATTAATATATCATCCTCCTTGGTTAGAAACGTAGGGGATATCTAGGGTGGTAAACTCGGTATGAAAAATCCATTCCTTTGAAATTCCACAAACAACACCTTCAGCTCATAAAGTAATGTGGGATCCATGAGATATGATGGAGTATACATTGGTATAGTACCTTGGTGACATTATATGAAGATGTAATCTTCTATGTGGGGTTTTAATCCTGAAATGTCTGATGGAAACATGTCCTCATACTCCACTACCATAGTAGGATACTAACAACCCATAGCATTCGATGATCCTAGGGTAGTACTAGCCAATTGGTGAGTAATTACTTTTAACTTCTTATGAATGAGTGTATCCTATTATGACTAGGATTAAATCTCATTGAATAATTAAAATCACAACCCATCGACATTGGCATGATTCATCCTCCTCTTCAGATAGTCAATTTAAGAAACAATTATACATAGCTATTCCATACCTTACATGAAATCACATGGCCTCATCATTACTAAAAAAAGATTCTATACGACTATATCACCTTCAAGAGACATTTCTTGCTATTTGAAGATTTTTTTGATCAATGGATCCCCTCTCGTTAGAGTTTCAAAGTGAAATTGTCTATACAAGGTCTCAACATGATTCACTATGTCTCTAACCATAGATGTTTAATTATAAAAGTGGCTTGAAATTGTGTCTAATAGTAATATAGATAATGTCGAGAAGACAGAAATCATAACTCTAATAATCCATGAAGCCTCTTGATCATAGTCCTCCATAACTATTATTTTTTTGCATCGCTAACAACCATCTCCATTGGCCTATCATGTATAACCTAAGGATGGTGGTGGAATCTTGTCAAACCATCTACCACCTTCACATATTTTCCCTTATCTATAACATCTACAACCTACCATACCTTAATGATATTGTTGTTGTCTCTAACCTCATTGTACGTAAAATGACTCTCTTTCAGTTGTATGTTGAGTTAGAAAATCATGAACACATGTCCCTGATCATCACAACAGAAACCCCACCTATCTCCTTGTCAATCAGAATTATCCTAAGAGCCTTGAACTAATGATGAATTTTTCTTATTGGGATATCCCAAAGCATCTCACACAAATAGATCCATACAATGGTTCTCATATACCAACTGATGAGGTACCGAATCCTATATTCCTACTACCATTACCAACTAGAAAACTTCTTATCAATGAGAAAGCTCTATGATACCAATCAATGCCAATCAATCAAATACATTTATTTATGAACAGATAAATCATAAAGTAGAGAATAAAAAAAAACAAAAACTATGGAAAAAATAAAGACCATAGAATACTATAGTGACCTAAGGTTTTAGATTTAAATACAATCCCCTCATATTATATTCTCACATTCAACTTAAAAGGAATGCATATAGAGGGGAAGGATAATTTTAAGAACAAGACATTCCATTGAGGTGAGATGGTCAGCTAGATTGTTTCCCTCCCTCCACATGTTTAAATTGTCTATATTATTGCTGATAAAAATGACTCCATTATATTATAAAATATGAAATGGATCAAATGATATTGGGATTTCCATGAAGGGAGTCACGAATAATGATGGAATCTATCTCAACCATAGCGAAAGAGAAATTCCATTATCTGTAGAGCTAGAGGCTAGTAAGAAGAGCCAAATCTTTGGCCAGTAGTGAGTACCCTCTACCCAAGTGGCTAGAAAATGCATGTATAACTAAGCCTGTTGAGTCCCAAACCACAACACCAATTTTCAGGTTATTTGTAGAACAAGAGACTTTAATATTATACTTAGGACCTAGTGGATGAGGAATCAATCAAACCTAATGCCCATGATTATTCATGTCGACAATAGTGTTACCAACCTATAGCTATCTTATAGAATGAGTTTCAATCCATTTTTTGTGATGGTGAACCATTTCAACAACCATGTACTTTGTTCTTGAAACAATATAATTGGATAACTAAGACATACCCTCATTTGTGGCCTTGTTCCTTGCACTCCAAATACACAAACCCCTAGTGGCTATAAAAATTCCATAGGATTTCCACTCTGGGACAACATTCCCTTCCCATGAAACAATCACTTGATGAAAGATAGACCATTAAATCCAAGAAGAATATTCTAGTTAAATACACAAAGGTCCTATACCAAAAACAAGAACATACACTAGAAACAAAATGGTGTTCCAATCCCTCCTCCTTGCACACCCTGCAACAAAATCATTAGGAAACAAGATTTAAACCAGTTCATTTCATATTCTTGTATGGGGTTACGTGTGGTTTCTAATCCTCTAGATAAGAAAGTTATGTTTAAGTCAAATTTCACTAACCCATGATGATGAAACCCATGCATCCTAATGATCCATTTTGGTCGTTACGCTTTTATATTCTTTTTTAGATAGGGATATGGACTCTGATGATGTTAACACACATTTTTCTACATCACCTGTAAGATAAATGATTTCAAACACCTATAATTTTTTTCTATCTAGTATTGTGTTAATAAACTTCATTTTCATTCACTCAAGTCATAGGGATATGTTTTTTGTTGGATTGTTCGGAAAACCAAGGGGTGCACCAGCCAATTTGTGGTTATAGAATGATAACTCTCTTCTTCCCATGATTCATATGGTATGAGGTTGTAGAGATTGAATGTGGGGAGTGATGATGAACCATAACATCACCTTACTCTATCCATTATCAATCCTGACATCATTAGACTTGGCTTCCATAAACATTCCCCAGAGCATTCATTCCTCAATGACCTCCTTATATTGTTTTTTCCACATGCTGTGAAATGATCCAGATATACTCCTTACATTGATGACACGTTCCTGAATAAAATACACGATCTTGTCCCACGAGACCTAATTCCTCCTACCATCCCTATGGAAATCCTAGATGAAAGTAGATAGAATAATTTTATTCATGTATATTACTACCTTGGTAACATTGGTGGCAGAGAGAACATGGCATTCCATAGAAGACAATATATTTTTTACTAATGTGATCCTACCCCTAAAAGATAGTAAACCATTTTCCAATTCAAAAAATGACCTATGATCCTACCAAAAATATGATTTATGTGATGAATTCCCATTCTCCTAGGAGGGATTGGGGACCTAGATAATCCATGAGTAAATATCCTCAATGCATTCCCAAAGTTATACTTAGGGAGATGATCCTTAGTATCAGGAGTTAACGAGAGATGAATAAATGGATTTTATTATTGTGAATCACCTGACTTCTATAGTGGTAGTAGTCATGGTGATTTTATTAATACCACGAACATACCTCTTACCATCGTTTATGAATATTATCATGTCATCAAAAAACATAATATGAGAGATACCAGATGTACTGGATTTTTATTGATAAGGAATGACTTCCAGGTGTGCAATGACCTTAATAATGAGCCGACTGAGAACATATTGGGAGAGGAAAAAAAGTCTTCAGGATAGATGGTCCACTAGCCCGATACCTTGAATATCCTTGTAGAATCTATTCTTATTTCTCATGAAGATGAATTTTAACCATGGTGAGATGAAGAATATAATGAATAGATCTCAAACCTTATCCACAGTGCATTATGAGATGATTGTGAGCATTGAAGAATACTCAGTCACAATCATGCAACCCTAATAAAGGTACAGAATCTCATAAATACACATTGTTCAAAACATGTATCGATATAAACCCAAACTAAAGATATACTTGATCTTTTTTGTTTGAGATATCCATGTCATTATGAATTTGAGTCACCAAAATCCAACATCACCCTATGATGACCGCAATAAGACTAACTATAACGACCAGAATCTGATCTACATGTTTCTTCCCATGGAGAAAAACCACTAGAAATGCCTCTATCTAGAACTTTGCTATCGGGGGACTATCTCACCCCAAAACCAAGGATTCCTCTGCCAATGAAACATATTAATCATGCTCAGCCTGTGCACATCCCAACCCAATACCAGTGGCTCAATATACTACTGAAGTAGATCATGTATGGATTCAAAACCACATGGATGTACCACCTCATTTGAAGGACATTACACTGAGGCCTTATCACTAGGAACAACTTCCACATGATTCGACTCTATTATCTTGGTTAGAAGTCATCATGGAGGCTTCCTGAAATTATCAATTTGTACTATAGTTAGTGGTTTTTTAGGAATCTAACTCAAGGAGGACATGGAAACCACAACCCATTCCAAAATGATTCATGTCAAAACGTTTTCCATGAATCCAATTCAAACATGTACCATGTTTTAAGAACAATTATGTTAAATATCCCGAGTGGGGGAAGTGAATTAGGATATGAAAGATTTAAAAACCCCCTTCTAATATTATTTTTTCATTAAATTAAACACTCTTCACTTCTTTTCCCACGAAAATGTATGAAATAAAATGAAATCATGGATGAGACATAAAAGTTTTCCATGTCTCACAAGTACTAGAATATGTGAAAGGATCATAAAAAATATTAATGTACCAAAAATACTAATATGAATGTCTATTATAATGTTTGGAGTGGAATCACTAAGAAAACCCTCAGAAATAAAATTTCAAAAACTTGATCCATCCTCTATATATTGGGACCCATGAATTTACAAAAAACTAGAAATAGAACCACAATGTACATGTATTTTTCATTACCATTCCATAGCATTAATACAACTATCTTTAATCTTATTTAACATATCATGTCAACAATCAATATGTATGTCCATAACAAACTATGGTTACATTCTATGTCAACAGAAAAAATCATCCAAAAACATTACAATGATACCTTCATATATTGTTTCCAATAATCTCAGCTTATTGGTTTGCTAAAAACATTGACCCTTCTGATAACACTTTAAATATTCTACCTTATTGTAGAAATTTTTTCTTATTTTATGAAAAAATAGTGATAAAATATTTACTCAATACACAGTCTGACCCCACATGATCCATGCTTGGTGAGAGAAAAATAAGTAGTATGCAAATACTATCAATTAGTCACTTTATTCCCAAAATATTCAACTGAGATCATCAAAAAACCCATATATCATTCTATATAACCTTTGATTGATCATACTTAGAATCCTTAGATTTAAATATACCCTTACTTATAAGCCCCTATCAGCATCTCCCCTTCTATGATCATGATATTTTCTTCCCCATTGATATCCTTTTGGGATGCAACACATGAATGAATATATACATGCACATAAGGGAACAACCCACTACACCTCCTGGATAGGGGGTACCATTTCCACACATAATAAATTGTTGAGAGTCAAATGATTTTTAAGATATATTAGATAATTTTCAACTGATTATTTGTGTAAGGGATTCGGTAAATGATCTGAAAAAGTTTTTATAAGGGACATAATCCAACATCAGAAGCTCATTCTCCACCTAATCCTTGATAAAATGGAACATTAATTCAATGTTCTTAGTTTTTCAGCGACATAATGAATTTCTCAAATATTTTTAGTAATTTAATTATTACAAATGATTCAAATCAGAGACTTAACATAAACTCCCATATCACCATGTTTCTAATTCATCCATAATAATTGCTTTCAAGAATCAGTTTCCATAATAGATTCAGCTTATGTAGTTCCCAATGAAATGAATTTTTTTTCTCTCATAGAAAATAAATAAAAAATTCTCTAAAAAATTATACAAAACGTGAAGTTGATTTTCTATCATATAATGAACTAGTCCCATCTATATCATTATAGCCCAATAACTCCAGCTGATATTTTTCATTATATATAAAACTGAAATACACCATAAAAAAGATATAATAAATTATTATTTTCCATATAATTATGTTATTATATTTTGATTTTATATTATATTTTTCCTCTAGGAATGTGGAAAAACAATATCAGGCCTTGTCTCCATCAAATGCAATAGTATTCTGGTGATATTACTATAATATGTAACATCAACCGCTTTTCCTTTTTCATTTCATGATATTTTCGTTTAGGTATCCTCTAGATTCATCATCTCTTTGGAATTTTCCATTAAAAATAATCTTTTAACCTCCTTAGAATATTTTTATTGAGAAATAAATGTTCTATTAAATCTTTGTGTAACCTATAATCCAAGTAAAATGTCTATTCACCAATAATTGAAATTTCATTCCAACATTTCAAGAATTCTATGAATTGTTTAAAATGTGAATCATATGATCCACAAAAGATTATATCATAAAAATACACTAGAACCATCATCATTATCTTTCTACCATTGTTGGTGTTGAGATTATAATCAAATCCACCTTATTGAAAATCATGCTTATTCAAAAACGGATCAAGTCTTGAATACTATTCTCTCGGTTCTTACTTCAACCCATATAGAACCTTACTTAGCTAAAAACAATATTATAAACTACATAAATGAGAAAAACCTCTAGATACTCGATATAAACTTCTTCTTCTAGAATCCAATTTTGAAATGCAGACATGACCTCTATCTGAATTACTTTGGACTTCTGTAACACAATTATGGCTTGGAATAATTAAATATTCACGATCCTTGAATCATATAAAAATTAATCTTTAATAAATATTCCATCAATCTGAGAGTATCCCTTACCCACCAATCATTGTTTGTTACAAATAACCAATCCATGTTTATTTATATTTTTCTATAAAAATGATTTGTTCCTAATTAAATAGTTATTTTACAATATCAAATAAAATATTCCATTTATGATTCTTCTATATTTGGACAAACTTTTTATTCATACACTGATCTCATTAGCCATCTCAAGATTCTTATTCAAACAATTATGCTCTACATGAGATTGGAATGATTTTTTTAAAAACAACTTATTTCCACATGTTCGAGATTGTGTTACCTAATCAACAATGATTTTTTGTGTGCCAGTTATAGCTAGACTCTTCATCTACCATGTACATATAGATTTGACATCCTACTTCTCATCACAAGTTTCATCATCTGAATCTGCATTTTCAACATATACTAAACTAATCTTATTTCCTCCTCAACTCTGTCATGAAGTAACTATTTACTATATTGTTGAAAAATTAGTCAATTTCCTACTTTAACGACATCATTGATTTCAACTAGTTTTCCCAACCTCTTATTGGATGATTTATATTCCATTATTTTTATTTAATATCCATGGAATATCCCCTCATCATTATGAGATTAAAATTTATTATGATTTACTTTTTCTGAGAATAAAACTCTTACATAAAATAATAATAATGTATTTTAATAAAGAATTATTTTTTTACCACATATGGAAATGAAGCATTTTTTATTTTAGACATAAAAATTCTCTACAAGTTATGTAGATCAATTTTAAGACTACTTCTTTCCTGAATTTTTCTGGTAGGCCGTTTTGTATAAGCATTATTGTGGACATGTTTTTTGTTATCCTATTTCATATATTAACCACTATATTTTCTCAAGAAGTTATCAATATTTATACATGATGCCTTATCATGTGATTCTAAAGATAATATTTCAATTGGGTTTCTATGAATTATATACCATTATCTGCTCAAAACATCATAATCTTCTATCCATGGATCTATTCAACTTCCCTCTAATTTTTTTTATGTAACTTATCATGTAGGAATTGTGGGAAATGAAAATATCAATCCCATAATGCTGAAATCAACATCAAAAATAACATAAAACCTCTTCCCATCAATTTCTCATGTTGAGATAGGTCCAAAAAAATCTTCATGCTCTAATTCAAGTACTCCAGTTTCCTTTTGTAATTTTTCCTTGTTCAACTTTTTAATATTATTCCCTTATTGAAAAGTATCACACATGTGAGTGTGATCATATTATATATTGGGAGATCTCAAACTACATAAAAGTTGTCCAAATATTCGAGGGATAATTGGAATAGGTGCTTAGGTTGTGTATTCCACAACCTATTTTCATTAATTCTATATAGAAAACACACATCTTATTCTACACTCATACGGTAGAGATACCTTTCATGAACTTTTTATATTATAAAATTGTACCATATTTCCCCTTGACGATACAAAAATTCTCGTTGAAGCTTATAGCATGACCTGAGTCACATAATTGACTAAAAAATAACAAGGTGTGGCTAAGACATTCAAAAACAAAGACATTAGCACACTCATATATTATCTCGCAAATATCATTTCCCCCTCTCCAATAATCTTTAGTACTTCATCATTTCCAATATTGACAACACGTTCCTTGTTATATTTGATTCTTATAACGTGATTATTATTTCATTCGATATGGGATCTGTATCCACTATCAAGGATCCACAACCAAGAAATATCTGATGCTTTAGTAGAAATCTATAAATCTACTACCTACTCATCGATGTTCTTTTTTATCAACCTCATTGATAGAATTCCTTATGTGGATTTATATTCATAATAATCTTCATAGTATGATAGACCTACTTCATCTTATAGAGATAAAAATAAAATTTTCATTTTTTTCATTCTACGATTCATTGATTTTATACTTAATAACACATTATTTCTATTTCAAAACATTCCTCTGCATTATTAATGATCAGTATCTATCAATTGTTTGAATTAACCACAAAAGAAATAGTGACTATTAAATTCATTCATTGAATATTTAAGTCTATGTGTCCGTCTTTTTCCCTTTAGTGACTTTTGGTATGGAACATACATTTTGAAAATTTATAATCTCTACACAATAATAAAAATTCAAGTTTTATTATTATACATTATTGTAGATCTGATTATTTCTTCAACTATCTAAACCTTATGATTCTAATTGGCCCCCAAATCAATTTTCAACCACAAATTGGGAACTTGTAGCCCCAAATCAATCATCATATCTTTATTTTTGGTGATAAATCTTCATACTCACATTTTCAATTTGATATGACTGTTTCTTCTATTTTACTAGATATATATACTCTAATTCCATCCTTTCTATCACATGTGTGTCCAGTTTTCCTAATTTCGAACCATAGGTCATGAATATCACCCTAACATTTAATTTTTATTATAGGACAATAAAATCCTAATAATGTTCTTTGATACATTTGATTTGTTTTTTTCTATGTTAGTCAAACCATTGACCACTCTCCCATGTTCTTCAATGTTTAGTTATACTCAATGAATAATTTTGAGTATTTTTCCTACAAGACTTATTCATTTCAATTTCACCATCCTTCAACACTTCATGTCTTATTGTTGATGCATATAATGCTTGGAATCATTAACTACACTTTTTTATTCTTTTTTGGTTGTACAGGCATATATAACCTCAAGAGAAGATTTTAATTCATCCAAGAGAAAAAATATTAATTTTAATTTTTCATTATCATTTTTAAATCATACCTTGTTTTTGAGCTACTTACAACTACCACCATAACATTTATTCATTATACATCTAGTTATCCATCTCTTTGACCTCATATTCTTCTAAAATATCATTTTCTTATGAAATTATAATCTTATTTTTGAAGAAATTTCTTTTAAAGTTATTCTTACCATTCCTATAGTATAAAGACTTATTAATGGAAATTTTTATTTCATCTTGATCATAGTCCTCAATAATAATGTGGAACCCTTCTACTAGATGTCTAAACATTACCCACTGAAAGCATGTAAGTGGAGGTTTAACTTTGAACATTACAATTAATTATCATATATTTGATTAATGTAATTACATTATATCTTCCAACTCTTAGTCTTCCTAGATATCATCAATAGTTAGTTTTTTATGGCCTTGATTGCTACCTCATTGGACTGGCACTTTTTCAGTGACACATTATCATCATTTCTTATCATATATGTGATAACAGTGTAAGGAATGTTATAAATTTTTAGAGACATTTTATATTCATCTTCTATTATAGAAAATATTCGATTGAACCAATGTGGAAGTGTACTCAAAATTCCCAACATGATATCTACATCATTAAGAGTTCCCCTGATACTATTACAATATTGCACAACCACATTCACTCGGTCAGAAAATACCTCTACTAGGTAACTGGTGTGCATTATAAAATACACATATTTGTTACATAGAACCTTTAATTTATCTTCTATGACATTTAAATTACCCTCTTAGTCACTTAATAACTTTTCTAACACCGAATGTGATGACTAACAATATGCCACCATTGTCTATATTTCATAGTAAAATGATCCCTCTATTCCATTGATACATATGGTTTCATCATTAAATTCCCTTTTATGTACTTCTAATAGACCTAAACTATCCATACTAGCGAAAATTCCATGAATCACAATTGTATATAAGTCCATGTTTATTGATAAGAAGTAGTATTGTATCTGATTCTTCATCAATAGAAAATTTCTTACAATAATGATCAGAATCCCTTTGTGAATAACAACATACATGGAAACAACTGTGAGATAATAATTGATTTTAAACTCTCCCTTAGATACAAATTGTATTCTCAAATAGGATAAAAATAATGAGAGGGGTGGACTAAGGTATGATAGATCAAAAAACTACCACTTCAATTCTTATTTATCCATTAAATACAACACTCTTCCCTCCCTTTACAGTAGTAATGTATGAGAAGAAATAAAATAATGCACGAGACATATGAAGTTTACAAGTTTCACCCACACTATTCTATATCAAAGGAATATTAAAACATAATTCTCCTATTTTCCAAATCCTCAAAATCAAAATTCTATTACAATGTTTATAGAGGAATCATTGTCCCACCATATTTATGACCAAAAACAATTTGAAAGATCACTGCTCTTTTAATGCAGTTGTGCTCACAATACCTTAATAATATTCTTCTTTATATTACTTGAATTAATTTATTTCACACCTCATTTGGAGAATCATTAATTCCCACATTCATCCACAAAATGAATAACACATTACCACATAATTTCTAATAAATCCCTTCTAATTCATGTAAGATTAACTTTTGAGAAACCCCTTTATTAACATTTTTAAAACTACCCAATCATTTTTAATAATTTCAAATCCATTATAAAATAATTACATTCATGAAATTCAAAACATTTCATGAAAAATTCTATGATTTTACAAAAATCACAACTCTTAATGTAAACTTTTCTTTAGTGTAACATCCTTCAATAAAAAAATTAGTATTCTTATGATTCATTTCCACAAGGATATATTTCATGAAATTACTTCTCAAATTAATAGCCTTTCAATTTTTGTAAGGAATCCTCTCACAACAATGTGGGGTAGATTCCTATTGTTATTTTTTCCACCCCCATGATGAAAATTCTAAATTCACCAGATACCTTCACAAAATGCTTCATTTGAGTTAGTAAAACTACCTATTTTTTGAGAATATCATGGACCTTTTTAATTTCATAAAACTTATCATAATCACAAAACATATTTCCTTTCCCTTGAAACTCATCTATCTTTCACAAATATTCAAATTTATTAAAACACTAAACATTCATTAATTCCATCCCATTTAAAACATTTCCTGAGGAACCCCTAGAAATTCAACAATCATGAAACATGATCCATCTTCTAAATTCTAGTTCCAAATAATTTGGAAAATTGGGAAATGAAGCCACTTTATAAACCAGAATTTCAATACCACTTATAGAGAATCCATACCTTTTTAATGATCACTATAGGACTCAAATCCTGGCCTTTCCAAACTAATTTTTCAATAAACGCAATTAGACCAAACAAACTAAAAATATTCCTTGAGATATTTTTTCATGACACCAATCAACAATACGGTTATCAGAGTTCTAGTTAATGGATACATTGGCCACTGCAATTCCACTAGTTTCCTTGGATAGAAATCATAACTCCATAAAAATTATTACTATTTCCATTATTCTCTACCCAATTATCGTATGTAAATAACCTCCCAAATTTGGTCCTTGGATGAATGGTCCTCTAATACCAATTTTTTTGGGACTGACCCATTGGATCCAAAATAAAAATGGACAAAGTCTAAAATACATTACTTTCCTTTTCTCTAATAGAAAAAAACTATATATATATCATGACACACACATCCCACAAAGTAAAGTCCATTCCTATATAAGGTGGTGTATTTTATAATCCAAAAAACTAATTTTATTTTCGATCTGAGGGGTTATTTGATAAATAATGAATATAAATGAAATTACATTGAGAATATCTTATGAATCTAAACATTTGTGATACATACATACAAAAATCATACACATCCACCATCCTTCATGATGTTCTATATGGATTCCTCTTGCAATGCATAATATTATTTGAGGAAATCTGTTTTTAACCACTTCATATAGAAATAAATACCCACTTCATGATAAATGTGTGAGAATTTATAAAAATGGAAGATATATGGAGGAATCACTAGGGTTTGGACTGGATTCACTCTACTAGAACCACATAGGTAAAATTAATCAGTTTCACACTATGATTTTTATTTTAATATCATCCCATGAATACTCACTATAATATAATCCCTTATAATGTCAATTACTTCATGATAAATTCTATGCCATATCCCATTCACCCTTCATGTCATTTGTGGTATGAAACCTCACATTATTCTCCCAGTGGAAAATGAATCACTTTTTGAAGTCCTATGTGTGTAATCCTATAAGACTAAAACTATGGATAGGTCTTGTGATTAGTTTATGTGAAAACTCCCTTATATAGTTGGATATATATGTTAAATGATGTGGGGCCAGACCTATGTGACCCATCATGAAACCCTTCACTACAACCACTATGCCCAAGAAAAATGTACAATTGCACCACAAACATTATATCCCAGGTCGAGGAAATTTTTGATTGTGGCACATATAACCCTTCCACTCAATTCAAGTTACCATGATGTGAGGACCTCTTCATTGTTCCTGAAACATGGTCATCTATCTATTTTTAAGATGTAGTTAATCCTTCAATTAACATGATTTGAGATTTTCCGTGAGGATCCAGAAATAATGGTATCCTCCTAGCTGTAATAACCAATTAGTCCATAAATTACCTTGTGTTGAGATTATCCTCATGGTTCTAAAAATATGGGCATCCTCTTAGGTGTAATCCCCAATAAATCCACTAATTACAATGAGTTGAAATTTTCCTTATGTTTCAATAAAAATGGGAATACTCATTTGCATAGTCCCCAACCAAACTTTAATATTCACAAGTCAAAATTCTCATCATGGTTCAAAAAACATGGGAATATTCTTATTGGTAATCCCCAACCAAAATTTGTTCATCTTGAGTAGAGATACACCGCATTATTCTCGAAATTTGGCCACCCTCCAAGGTGTACGCCCCAAATCATAACTTAAACTGACCCACATCCTAAGTCAAGTGTCTTAGGTATGTTAATGTGTAATACATGCTCTATATCCAATTTCCACCACTTTAATGATAGAAGAATATATTAATGGTATCCCCAATTCATAATACCTCCTTTCAACTCTAATAATAGTCTCTCATGAAATGTGATAAATATTACACTATATATTTATTCTCACACTATGCTTGAGTCACGTGGACTTATATATCATTAATGGTCATATAATTATCATTGATAATGGTCCTCCATTATGTCCATCTACTTAGTTGTAATACCAAACCATATATTCGATCTAACTACATGTGGTTTGATTCCTACTTTCACATGGCACATAGTATGCCTATTTGAGGATCAATCCCAACTCATAAAGGAAAACTACCTCCTTGTATGACAATAAACTCGATAAATCTCAACTAGATAGTTCTAGAAAAAGTTACCTCAAATTTGAAAGAGAATATGAGGATCCTATAACACATATTTTGGTTTACATAAAACACATGGCCTCGATCAGATCATGTCTACATTGGTAACAACTCTTGCACTTGAATGTGTTATGGATTCATGAATATATCTAAAATCTATAAGAGAGTCCCAAAATAGTAAATAATTCCCAAAAAACTATATAATTAGCCCAGTATCCCATACTATCAACCAGTGCATATTCTAATATTTCAATGGAACAATCCATGTGACCACATGACTTTAGAAAGGACATCATCATTATCTCAATATGAGTATGGGAATGAAATTCATCAGATACAATTTTAGATGTGACTCAATTCTCATATAAAACATAGTTAGATGGATGATGATGATAAATAAACAAACAAACAAATAAATAAAATATTAATTTATTAATTGGGAAATAAATTATCTAAAAAATAATGAATTGAAAATAATTATATCAAGATTGAATATATAGTCAATGTATGTTTTCATTGATCATGATCTTGACTGAAATGTGTATATGTTGTGTTAATTTTTTTAATTATTTAAATTATTTGTTTTGAATAATAAATATATAGAAAAATTAAAATTTATGCATTGTATTATACATTACACAATTATTATAGATTAACGTATGTTTCAAATGAATATTTTATGTAACCTGGAATCCTCGGTACTCATCACATGTCTGTGGGAAAGAATTAACAAAGGATGAATTTCCTAATGAGGGGAGATAGTTCAGGACCCAATCTAAGGTGAAACAAAAAATTAGATATATAGGTTAATAGAGGATGGTTGTAGATTAATCCTTAAATTTTATCATGGATTTATTTCCTCTATGGCCTATTTAGGTCTATCTTTTAGTGTTAAACCAACTAGTAGATAAAATCTCATGACCATATCATAAATGAATTTTATTTTTTTGTGTATGGTTATTTTTTATTTATGTGCAATGTGTTTTTATTGAATAATTTAACATTGAAGCATATATAAAATAAATTTTCCACCATAGAAATTTAAAATAATAGAGATTTATGAGGCATGTTTTATTTTTTCAAACATGGTTAATTAATAATATAAAATCCATATAATAAAAACTATAATGTTAAGAATAAAATAATAAATTATTAATAATAAGTTAAAAAATACCTCTAATGAAATATTAATTTATTAAATTTAATTTATTTCATGATTAAAAATTCAATCATAGGTCAGTGTAGTTTTCTAGGCCTCGTTAGGATACTTTCATTTATCAAGTTGTTCAAAAGAAGGTATAAGTTTGAATTGAAAGGGATATAATCAAGAGAAGTTTCTGTCACACGACATGGTAAAACATTGAGGTAGTAATTGAGTAAATCTATGTTATTTATTTCATGATTTGGGTTCCACTCATGTAACACTAAATATTTTATTATAGTAAGTGAGCTTTTCATATTATTGAAACCATAACATAATGAGCATATATTTACTCAATAGGTTGATAGAAAAATTCAAAAAAATTATATATTGTAATTTAATAAATTATATTCATTTAATTATTGGTCATTTAAAAATTACCATTGGATAAATGATTTATCTTTTTTGAAAATGGTTGATTTTTATATTAATAGAAAAAATTAACGATTTTAAAAAATTATCACTTTTATAAAATTATAATGATATAAGAATTACTTGAATAGTTATGAAAACAAATTCTAGATAAAATATATATTAAATAATTATTGTAATTAATATAAAAATATAATGATGAGTTTTAAAATGTACGCATAGCATTTTGGAATTCTAAGTAATGATAATTTTATAATAAAAACATATATTTATTTTATTTTAATCAAGTATTTACATGGTACCTTTTATTTTTGGTTATTTTTTAAAGAAAAATAATGAAAATTTTATTTTATGAAATTTAATTAATTTATTTATTTTCAAATTCATACATTTTATTTGTATAAAATCATTTCATTACTTAAAAATTTATATTTCTATACAACCATTTTCCATCAAATTTATATGTATATTTTTAAATTTAACTAATAACAATAATAAAAATAATATTTCATAAAATGGAATCTATATATGAAATCATAATTTTAAAATTTTAAAATAAACCATATTCGATTTTGGTCATTAAAATAGCAACTTTAGTAAAAAATAAATATTCAATTACTAATGTATGTCTAGACATGTAAATATTTATAAAACTAAACTAATTTGAGGGAAATTGATATATATTCTTTTATAACCCCTAATTATAGTCATATGTAAGACCTTTGTCATATAATAAATGATTATTAGTTATTTTGGATCCATTTTTCATGAAAAATACATTAATATATATTAATCATTTAAAAAATTCAATGTACCTCCTCTTCCTCACTT
Source organism: Viscum album (assembly GCA_963277665.1). Lineage (NCBI taxonomy): Eukaryota > Viridiplantae > Streptophyta > Magnoliopsida > Santalales > Viscaceae > Viscum > Viscum album. The sequence goes on along the minus strand of OY728155.1, from coordinate 1,101,593,639 downwards.
ATAAAAGGTCACCACCTTTCATCTATTATCCACACATTAACAACCTGTTAAATCAGCCAATACCTTCCAAAAACCATTATTGACATATACCCCCACATCTTAGAGATATTTTGTTGTTCATAATGCTATCCTGTGAAGTATTTCCATATGAACATATAGAGGCCATCCAATTACCAGGTGTAGTTGTTATCAAAGTATTTCATTTATATTACTTCTTTTACCTCATTCAAATATCTCCAAAAAATTGTCATATAAAAAATTTGTTTCTCCAATATAATAAAATTTTATTATTTCTCTGTTATAACCCTTTTTCATATACTAATCTATTTAATAGAAAATGAAAACATCTCTCATGCATATATACAGCCTTCAGTCAGAACGTGGTAGTATAAATCATTTTCAATAAATTATTTTCATTGATGTTTAAAAAAATGAGAAAAATTATATATATGATATTTATGAATAAATTATGATTCTATAAATATAATACATCTTTCTCCTTCTTACCCTTCCTCCCATTAAAAAATGATAATGCTTCACATGTGTCTGTATGGACTACCACCTTCACAAAGGCATGTGATTCATTTTTTTCATTAATAAAATAATTATTTTAAATATTTATATTATTAATATATATGATATTTATATCATTATTAATATTATTTAAATTAATTAAACATGATAAAAATTCATGGATGTAATCTTCCAAACCAAAACATACATGAAAAATCAAACAGGCATTACACAGAAATGAAGATTTTAATAATGATATATTAATAAAAAGTTGATGAAATTATTTCAATGTATAACATATGATATTATAAGTATGTATATTAAAATTTAATTTAAATATAATAAATTTAATTTTGTTATATTGTGTCTAAAACCACTTATGAGGCACGTTCAACTTGAGGTAAGGGATTTATTCTAAAATATCATTTTATTTTGTGATTGTTTATGTTTTGATTTTCATAAGGAAAATATATGATCCTCATATTTTAAACCCCAAGTGTTTTATTATCTGCAATTTATTTTATGGGATTCATGAATATATTCCATTTATTCTCTTTTTGGGTCAATAATTAAAAATTATACAACATGAGAGGGAATATTAAAAATGATGTTTCGAAATTTTCCTTCCAACTCCATTTCATCCATTTCAATATTTTCTTTAAAATAATTTTACGAATGATTTCACTATTCTTCAATGATTTATTGAATTCATTTATTCTAATTTTTTTCTCATTATATAAAATAAAATGAATCTTCTTATCATTTTATAAATGGGTTAATTTTTACCATCATTTTTATGGGATATTTGTTTTAACATATGCCAAATGAACAACTATTCCAATTGGAATCATCCCTCCTATCATTATAGATTTATTTTCAAGTTTACATTGTTATTTTTTATACAAATATTTACATCGATATATTTAGTAGTTTTATTTAAAATAATATCCCAATTATATGGTATTATTAAATGAATGGAAAGAAATTTCAAAATTTATTTTAATCTCATTTATTACAAGATGTTATAAGGAATATATTTTTAATTAATTAACTTTTATAAATTCATTGTTTTACTAAAATAACATTCATTTTTAATGAACATGTGGCCTTTAATTGTTGATATTTTATTGTAAGTTATTTTAATATCATTAAATTTTTAATGATCATGTTCTCTATTAATTTTCATTATTCATTAGGTATTTTTTATCCTTATTGTCCATATTTGCAATATGGTGGATAAATTTAGAATATTTTATATTACATTAATGATGTTTTCTCTATATAACAATTCTATATATGTTATAAGTTCAAGTAATATTATTGATTAAGTTATTTCATTTACTAAAACAATATTGATGTTATGCATTCTTGATTGAATATAGATAATTTTTTATTTATAACGAATATTGATATTAAATTGTATTGATCATTATAAATATAAATTATTCATAGGTTTTTTAGAAGAAGGGTGTGTCCTAGTTACATACATCCCCTATAATCATTTATTTGTCACATTTGACTAAAAAAGGAATTACATATTATATGGGTATCTATTCCACACCAACTATTTATTAAGAATGATGAATTGGTTTAGAGACTTTGCAAGTAAGACTCAATATATCATGTTTGAGAGAGCTTGATCATAATTTTTTTGAGGTATGTATTTAATTTAGGAATAATTTAGTTCCCATTATCCATGAGAAAGTTATATTAATATTACCCATGGATTTTAATTTATCTCAAGTTGATTATTGAATGTAATTTTTTTATTATCTATAGTTATATAATGATTATTCTATATTTAATCATTAGAGATTTCTTTTTATTTAATACTTACAATGTAACGTGTGGGAAAACATTAATATCATTGTTTTTTTATGAAGGTAGATGTTGATAAAGTGTTGATATTGATCGAGAACAGTAAATAGGTTGATAAGATAGAATGTATAGAATATAATACTTTTAAAATGACAATACTTTCGAAATATGTTCCATGAGAACAATGATCTTAAATAGAGAGGAAGTTCCTCACTTTACAAAAATCAATAATAAAGTGTTATAGAGTAAATGGATAACCTTATAAGAGTACCAATGAAGATTTAAAACTACATACCTAATCAAGATAGCATGATTAACTATTTCATTTATTGGATTATGTCAAGTCTCTAAAACTTACTAGTTTCTCAAAAAAATTCATTATATTATGTTATATCATCTAGTTCCATCAATGTAGAGAAATAATTTTCTATGTCTTATATATTTACTAGAAATAAAGTAAAGAAGGGGTCTGTTCAACACTAATAAAAATGAAATTTTTTAACATAGAAGGGAGGATGAAATTATGAATATTTGATAATTATCGAAATAAACACTCCGGTACTTATAGAATAGAAAAAATAGTTTTATTAATTGTAAATAAATGGATCATAACGATCTTGATTATAAAACAAGGTTTTAAACTAATATTAAATAGAACTATAATTATAATGCAATGGGGGAAGACTCAAACTAATATCACAAGTGTTAAGGGAACCTCCCATAGAAGAAGACATGGGGATATTTGTTGCGTATAGTGTTTCATATGTTTTTAGTGATGCTTCAATATATATTTTGTGATTTGAATATACAGTGGAAATTTGGGGATAATTGATATAGATGCCCTGAATGGAATTGGGTGTCATTCATGAGAAATTCTCCTTGTAATTTTGATGAATATTGAAGCTGATCATAAATGTCAATGATTTGGGTCGATCATACAATGGATGAAGTTTTTATAATCAAATTAAAAGAGGGAAATGTAAAATGTAATTTAATTTTTCATTAGGAACACTTGTGGAAGATTTAGAATTCTATGTATTATATGAATGGTCCATATATAGAAAATAGGGGAAACCACTTGGGCCCAATGGACCTGATCATTCGAAAAAACATGGGAGGATACTTCTACCGGGTGGGAGATCTATTCTACCATGGTTTTAATGGTGGAATAATGGGTAGTATATCATATAAGGCCCACATTAGTGTACACATGGGTGAGAGCACATGGGGGTGGGAAAGTGGTCCATCATCTGTAGGAACATCCTATGAAGCTCAAGGTGTGTGCAGTGTTATGGGTAACAAACAAAACATTCACCTCTATAATTTAGTGGAACGTATTATATTATATTAAATTTTGATACCTACCAAAATATCAATGTGTGATGCATTTTTGGACAAACTGTTGTTTCATTTAAAATGTTACGCATAGAACAGTGGTCATTTGATCCATTTTATCTAGGATGTTCGATCTAAACTTCACCATCCTCAACATCTAATCCATCAAAGGACATCTATACTCTACAGTTTCTATATAAAAGGACTGTCACAATGATTTAATTATAGAATAATTGATATTTTTAGGTAATTGCGGTTAAACCATCCATACATTCAATCTGCATCTTTCATGAAATAAATATTTCAAATGATATGCCTCAATTAAGTATGTTGCATATATACATAATGAAATTTGATTATCTGAGATACATGGATGATTTTTAACATAAAAAATGATGGAACACGTGGTAAATATCCTGTGAACATGAGGAGGAATCTTGTATAATGAAGATTCCATGATTTTTTACCTAATATAATAAGATAATAATGATATAATATTATGGTTATAAAAGTTAATGAATGTCTAAAAAATTTTATTTCTAACAATCAATAAATTTTGGAACTGAGGTGGTGTAAGGATGTGTTATAAGTCACCTATAAATACCCACGTTTTTTGGCTGAGGTGATCTGTTATCACTTCAGAGTTGTCATGTGTTTTTCCTCAAAATAGAGCCACTATGAAATAGGTATTACATGAAGGTAAAAAGTAATCCCATGAATATTTTATCTTTTTTAAAAGAGAAGAAAACCAATGGTGAATAAAATTATGTTAAACACACTCAAATATAATTGTAAATCACTAATTCCGTAAATCCATTCGGTATTTCATGATACTCATATGTGTGTTCTTCTTATTATTCACATACCTTATATACATACCACATTCCAATTACTGTTTGAACGAAGAGGAAGTGATAGTGAAACACACTTGTGCGATGTGTTTTCATTAAAAATACAAGAATATTATAAAATTCATACATGTGTTTTAATTAAGGTGTTAATAAGATCTTGAATAAGAGAAGTGGATTATGTCTGCATACCGAGTTTTTGGGAAGACAAATTGATACCCCATATATATATTTTGTAATTTGATGAATCATATATTCATGTGAATATTATTGAATGCATACTTGAGTTCATACATAAATTTAGAAGAAATTTGTAACCGAAGATAATCACATAAAACTATAAATATATTTGGACAACGTATAGTGAATAATTAAAACTGAGAAGCACATAACATAATAATACATGGAATATATAGGATTTAGAGTTTATTCAATACTCATTTTCCTTTCATGATTTAAAATAAACCATGATCAAGAAGGCTCATTCTTATGATGCATAAAATATTATTTAGAAGTTTTGTGCATTAATTTCACACATCTTAGTGAGTTCGATCAATCATTAAACAGAATGAATAATTCTATGAGAGGGGATTCACTAAAGTGGGTGATCAAATAAAGATGATCAAAATTAGTAACCATGAATGATAGACCTGATCAATGGTGGTTAAATGTACTTGAAGTGTAAAAGAGAAAGTTAAATTTATCATGATCCTAGAAGAGGATATAATTATCATCCTATATTTTATCAATAAATGAAAGAAGAAAGAAGTATATTTTGTATACATTAGTATGAGATGTCTATTGGTTAGATCTTGGAGTAAATTATGTTTTTTATTTGGAGAGGTAAGAAATAAGTCATTGGATTGGCTTCAGAAATAAGAGAAGTATCTCAATTGGATCCTTGAGTAGTTGAAATCTGTATGTTGAAGTTAAAATAAATAATTATCTCATTTTGAATTTGGAGCCATGTAATCACATTTTTGATACTTAGGGATATGTAATTTAGGGGAATAACTTGTCAGTGTAATGAATAGTATTTTACATAACCTTGTAAATAAAATGGGATTCCCTATCCTTTATTGAAACAACACATGATGTGAGATTGAGAGATATCATATAGTGGATCAATAACCATAAAACGATCAAGAGGTTGAATTCAAAAGTAAAAAAGAATTTATAAAATTACTGTACAATAGATTCCACCCACACATAGTGTCACCAAAAATGTCCATGGGCTCTAAAAAGGGTATCATAAGATAGGTTTCCTCTAATGAATCAAGAATGTCTTTTTAAAGTTCATATTTTAGAAAATAAGTGATGTACATCAGATTGAGAAAAATGAATCCAATCTAGAGGAAAGTAATATATAGATTTTTTCTATCAATCATATCCATAGAATGAAAAGAAACAAATTGATTCTGAATAAGTATCATGTAACTTCTGAAGATACATCACTAACTAAAGGAAATGAATGTGGTATATGTTCAAAAAATTCCCTTAATTATGATTCTTCTAATTATCACTGCTCAACAAATATTGGTGATGTATCACCCATTGATTTTAATTTTTATCATCAATGAACATCAAAAACTATTCCCAACGAAGTGGAAAAAAAATTTAGAGGCTTCATAGAACGTGAAGATGAAAAATTATAGCTAGAAGAAGAGGCTAATTCTATATATGTGTCATTATCTAAGAAGATTTCCATATCCAAAACTCTCATAAAATTATGAATTAATTGTTTGAAATAATTTCTATCTTCAATGAATTATATTTTGATGTTTTTGACTAATTGAAAATTAATTTCTATGAAAAATATTTATCTAAATTTTTTTTTGGACTATTTCTATGCACTTCAAAAATCAACAACTATTTTTGGAGTTATCTAAGATTCCTAAATAGATGAAAAATAAAATAAGGTCAAATATGGCCATAATTATTTAAAATAAATGATAAAAAATTGTAGAAAAAAATGAACGTGTTAAATTTGGATTGTAGATATATAATTATATTACATTAGTATAAAAATAATACTCTCCACATGAAACTTTTAGATCTATAGGTGAGATTGAGAAATTTTGAACAACTACCAGAAACATTTCCCAAAATTAATATAAAAATATATTTTACCAAGCAAGTGTTAAATAAAGAACTTGACTCCTATATGTGAAAAAGATAATTATATAATCATGTGGAATACTCTATAAGAAGAAGGTATCCAATAAATTATAAATTTTCATTTAGAATAATGATGTTTCGTTTAGAGGTATAAATTTTATGACAAATTTATTGAAAATATGGATTCTGAAAAAAAAAAGATAAAATCAACACATTAAGGGTGGATGATAAAATTTTTATGAAGATATTTTTTCCTCTATATTTTCAAATGGGCATGAATCCCACTCAAAAGAACCCATTTTCATAATCTATAAAATCTAGACAGACTACACAATAAAAGAAAAGAAGAATTATCATAGGATATTTTTGGTGGGGCTATAATTTGTTTACATGGAATTAGAATGTTGGATGAACATGAAGATTCATGAAAATAATAAATGGGCTACATTTAGAGGGAGTAAATATGTAGAAAATAGGGGACCTGCCTGAGAAAATAGAAATCCATTTGAAAATAATGGTGAAAATTCAGCATTGGGATGTGAAAAAAAATTAAAATTTGGTAGTAAAATATTTCCAAAAAGAACAATGAGATATAATTTATGATATCAAATGTAAATAGAAATATTTCTAGAAGATAACTACACCATTGGAAAAAGAAGGATATGATTTATGAAGTATAATAACAACAAGTATATATATTGAATACATATGAAGAGAAATGATCTATGTTTAGAGGTTTTTAATAGTAATATGAATGATATGGAAAAAATACAACTTTTTCTTTTATCAAATGTCATTTCTATGAAGTAGGAATGATTAAAGGGTTATTTATATTGAACATTTGAAAACATGTTCTTAAAATAAGAATTATTATGAAAATGAATCCATTAATACTTCCAATCCGAAAAAAATATTGATTTTTATAAGAAGTATATGGTGGATGTAAGTAGAAGGATCACACAAATATGACATTAGTGATAATATTTCCTAGATAAATTACCTATGTTGGGAAATATTATAGTTTTTAAAAGAAAAAAATGGTATTTCATGTGCTGAATCTAAAAAAATAGTGAATGTCAACGAATAAGTATTAATTGTTTTGATAAATAAGATAAAATAGGACAATAAATTAAATGAAGATGAAAAATTTGTTGAATATAATGGAAATAAATTTGATATATAAATAGAGGTGAAAAAATTATTCCAGACAATGCTATTGAGAATATCACTAAAATTTGAAGAAAAAAATGGTCCAGTTTGAGAAAAAATACTAAGATTGAATGTAACATCAGCAGAACAATAAGGTACCTACAAATTCATATATATATATATATATATCTAATAATTATTAGATAATATAAGGTGATGTATGCATAACCTGAATGGGAGAATTTTTGAGTTAATATGGGAGATAAATATCATTTCACTTCAATAATATGATGTGGTTATTGACGTTTTTGTTGGATTTCTCATTTTATTGGTAAATATTATTTCTTACTCCCCCCTAATTAGAGATTGAGAATTTTTTATCATGATTTCAAATGAATAATAGTTTATGGAAATTATGAAGAAACATGGTTTTATTACTATTTTTTTCAACACTGGGTTCGCCTATATAGACTATGAGTTGATTAACTATATTTCCTTAATAAACCATGTGATATTATACATCTCTCGAAAGTTTTTAAGATAAAATATTTCAAGAGAAGATAACATTATTTGATAGAATTAATGAAATGGTAATACCATCACTAATCTATTGGATTTGATTGCCAATATGGTGGAAAATGTTTGACCACAAATATTGACATTAAAATATGTCAATAGATATTTAAAAAAATACATAGGGGGTGATTATTAGGACCATTGATTCATTTATTTTCAATGATCTATCAATATGAGTTTGGCGACTTGAATATTATGTGATAATGCTTGGATAAATTTTATATATTCAAATAATTTCAATGGAATTCATGCTTGAGTAATATTCCTTGTAATTTTGATGATTATTAAAGTTGTTCTTAAATTGATAATATATATGTCGAGCATAATAAGGATGATGAATTTTATCCGGGAATAAGATGTTCAAATCCTTTAAAATATATTTTCATTTTATAAGCGGAAAATGTGAGGAATTCATGGAATTTTATGTATTATATGAATGATACTTATATAAATATTAGGGATATATACTAGATCCCAAGTGACTAGCTTAATTTGACACATGTGGGAAAAGGTCTCTACCACATGATGGAGCTAACAAAAACGGATTCAGAAGGAAGTTGAATAGAGAGTGGGCCGCATATGTACCGTAGGAGAAGGCACTCAAGTGAGATTGTATTAGAGTGGCCAGGTGGTACATCATGTGTAGTAATGGACAATTGTTTCCAAGGTTTGTATAGTGTCGAGGATGTCAAACCTTACTCCAATCTAGATAATTTTTTGTCATACATTTTTTAATATGTATTTCATATACAAAAAATTGATGGGGAATGTGTTCTTCATGATCATTTTCATCCATTTAAAATGTAATAAATAGTACATTTTCTACTTGATCCATTTAATATGGGTCATTTGATTGAACCATCATCACCCTCAACCTCCCACCAGATAATGTTATTATATAGGACAACGATTCTATTCGTAGAGACTACCAAAATCAAACAAAGCTCATATAATCATGATTTTGAGAAAATTTTGGTTATACCCACAAGCATTCAATCCACATACTTCATGCACGAGATATTTATATGGATATGCTTCTTCTATTCATGTCATAAAGATACAAGGAGTGATTTTTGTATTTGAGACAAATGGATGAGTATAAACATATTAAAAATGTGGATCCTATGGTCATTATAACATGAATGTGAGGAGTAATCCAATATTGTGTAGATTCCATGAATTATGGTGTAAGATAATTCAAGAAACACCCGATATTCATGTGTCTATAAAATATGTCATAGGACATAAATTGTATAGACATAAGTCAATGTAAATTTCAGTTCTTAAGGGGTGAAAGGTATTGGTGTAGCATGCCAATAAATAGAAAAGGTCCATAGATGAGGTGAGTTATTGTCGATGGAGATAGAGCTCAAGGATTAGACAAAAATATAAACACTATACAACACATATTTACCTAGGGTATAAGATATCAGATAATGGTTTTTATTGCATGAAGGGTGTGAAAACTATTGTGAAATTAATTCAAGTATAAAATATATTTATAGATTTTTGAAGGACATATTCCTTGAATCAATTTTGGATTGTGTGATAATCATACGCATATTTATCTTAGTTTGTGTGAACCTCATAGATATAACACATACAAATTTGTATGTCCTTGAAGAGGAATGGATAATGAAAAACTATTCTGTGAAGTATTTTCATAATAATACATGCATATGATTACAAACATACATGGGGTTTATTTGAGGTGTTTAATGGATCTTTAAAAAGTGGAAAATGTGTGCATACCTAATTTTCCTGAATACAGTTTAGTACCCACTATATATTTTTTTGTCCATGATGAAATATATAAGGGAGTTAATCGTAGTGAATGAATTATTGTACGTATATATTAATTGAAAAGTAATTGATAACACAAGATAATTATATCCAACTATTTATACTATGGAATAATAAATCTTATAGAATTAATATTGATAAGAAAATAAACTACTAATATAATGAATTCATGTGTGCTAGTATTTCTTTAATATTCTTTATTTTTGTTAGAATTAGAATATACCAAGGTTGATAGAATTCATGTAGTCAATGAATGAACTAACATTTTGAAATTGGGTGCATTAATTGCATACATCAATGTGAGGACAGTCCACCAAGGCAGCTGCTCAATTATAGCTAACCAAATTTATCAAGAAATGATGGTACATCTAATAAGTGGTAGTAGAAGGTTTATGAAGTTTTAATGAGAAATTTAGATTCAGAAAAATAATGGAGGAATCCGTAAATACCATCTTTTAGTGATCCAATAATTATCAAATGGTCAAAGACATCTGGTTAGAGTCGGCAGAAGCAGAAGTCTCTCAATTGGATGTGGGAAAATGTGAAGTCATTCTATTAGAGTTAAAAGTAATAAGTCATTTGGGTTGACCCATAAGTATGAGATGTATATCAGGTGGTTACAGGTTTAGGATAAGATTTTTATTTGGGTATGAAAGAAAGAAGTCTATTTGTTAGATGTTGGATATGTGTAATCACTTTCTTGATTGTGATGAATCAATAACTATGGGAATCACTGGTTTCCGTAAAGAGTAGTATTTTGTTGGAAATTTTAAATATTTTGTGATTCTATCTCCATTATTTTAACTACACACTAGGTGAGATTTAGAGATATCACATAGTAGAAATTGTTCTTTAAAATGTTCAATAGGTTGAGTTTAAATGTAAACAAACTCATAAAACGTGTTTGAAAATGATTTCCCTACCCTCTTAGTGGCACCAATTCTATCATTTGGATCTATAAGAAGTCCATGATTATGTGACACTATAGATAAGGTTATTCTTAATGAAAATATTATGGATGTTACTTTGAACATATACTCAAAATCATCTACTGTTTTATTTAATTTTAAATCTTTACACTCTTATATATTTCTGGGTTGTAAAGAAAATTGTATATTTCACTAACACACTATGAATGGTGTTTTCAATAAAAACTACTAATGGAAATATTATTAAAAAAAAGGATGTGTCAATTAGTTTCCATTTTTTTATAGACACACCTTATTTTATAAAATTATTATTATTCCTAGGGTGTTGATATAAATTTTTTATGGATTGACATTCAAATTATTATTTAAAAAATTATTTATATTAGAAGGAGGATGTGATTTGTGTTGAAGATAAGGAATACCTTATCCTCTTCAAGAGGATAAAAAAATCTAAATAATTTATAGATCCAACTCCATTAGATCTTCATAATGAAATTATTGGAAATTTAGAATGGACAAAACCTATTAATGTGAAATGTATCCTTATAATAGAGAGGGTACTAATGTTTTTCCTGAAGAAATAAATAGGAATACACATGAGCTTGAGGATGAGTTGTATACTCATCTCACCTTTGATGAAACACCTATATATATGAATCCTAATAGGATGGACACGATAGAATTATTATAACTGATGAAACAAATATTGGATTTTTGGGATATGGGATTTATATTCTATTATGTTTCACTATTGGGATCCGTTTTTCGTTTTTGATAAGGATAATGATGGTTTTATAGGGTTGGACATTGATAATAGGGAAATAGATTCCATTACCCAAATGAACCAGTATATTTTTCCCTACATTGATGAATTTTTTATCAACATCAAGGATATTTATATTTTTTAAATATTGATCTCCATTACAGGGGTCAATAAAAATGATTAAAGATGAAATATTTTACAAAGAAGACATTATTAATGATGTATAGACATTATCAGCTTATAGTAATTCCCATTGGAGTTACTAATGTGTCCCTTGGTTTTTAAGATTTTATGAATAGTGTATTCAAATAATATCACAATAATTCCATTATTGTCTTTATTGATGATTTATTGATATAATATAAATGTTATGATGGGAATTAGATTTATTTTTTTATTCATTCTTACGATTTAAAGAAAATTATTAAAAATATTTAAATATCGAAATTTCTTATTTAGGAGGTTTTGATTCTTATTTATATTATCTATAAGGATGAAATATTTAAGATCCTTCAAAAGAAATTCCAGTGTTATAATGATGAATGGAAATAATGATAACTTAGGTAATTATTTATTATATACTAGTATGTTACATTTGATTATTTACACACAGAAAATTATTGATTATAAATCATATTATCCATGACGAAATGTAAAGTGGTTACATTTATATGGTCAAAATATTAGAAAGAAACTGTTGAATAATTAAATTTGAGACTGGTCCCTGAATTTGTTTTTTAATTACTGTTGAGAAGGGACAGATTTTTGAAATATAGAAATTCATCGGTGATAAAACATAGATGATTTCTTTTATATATTTATAATTTTATTCCATATTCATCAAGGTAGTTAATTATATAAGAATATAACTATTAAACCCATTATCTGGAGTAGGAATATGAAATTCTTTCTTTGAATATGTGGAGGAACTATCTATATGGTAATAAATTTGAGATATATATGGATTATAATATCTTAAAATTCATATTTCTATAGAAATATCTCAACATGAGTAAAATTATATGGTTATAATTTCTGAAGGATTATGATATCTAAATACAATATATGTCTATGATGGAAAATAATGTGGATTACTTGTTGAGTAGAAAAGTTCATAGAGTTTTGACTAAAATGAGGATCATAAAAGATAATATAATCATGTATTTTATAAATTTGGACATGTTAATAATTATGTAAGGGAAGTCATCAAATATATTTAAAATAATATACAACCCATCGATACTATAGAAGACAAATGTTACTAGCTTGATGATTAGAGTATACAAAATAAAATTAAACCTTTTAACTTTGGATTTTTTTTATTGGTTTATGAAGTTGGGGTGATAATATAAGGATATAGGTTATGGATTCCACCCAAACCCTAGTTTAAGACATAAATATTAGATAAATCCCATAAATCATATTTCTCTAGACACCTTGGTAGAAAAATATGTATCAATATTTAAAGGATTGTTATTGAGGGATGATGTGATATATGAAATTTGAAACTATGTATTGAGATGTTTAGTTTTCCAATAGGTAATATCTGAGCGAAAACATCCTAAAGGAGTCATAAATCCTTTACCTATATCACTATGGGAAAAGAATTATATTACTATGGACATTGAAACTCGATTTCCAGAGACTCAAAGAATGAAGTAAGAAATATGGTAAATTGTTTCTGTCCATGCTATGCCATACATTTCCTCTAAATAATTAAAGATTCAACACTTGTTTGACTCACATAGATTAATATTATTGACGTCATGATACTTTATGGTTCACCTATTCCAATTATATCTGATCCTTACCAAAGAATTTACATTGAAATTCATAATAATATTTTAGAAGAATATCCACATTAAGCAGTATTTCAGAACTTATTTCCATCCTCAAAAAGATAGATGGACTGAAAATACTATTTATAAATTAGAATAAATGTTATTGTTATGATGACTCAACTTTGAATTTATTTGGGATAAATTGTTTTCTTTGGTTAAAAAATAATCTAAATATAGCTTCCATTAAATTATTAAAATTTAATTATTTGAAGCATGGTGTGGGATCATAATTTTTAAAACAACATGTTGGGATGATGTTTTTTAAATGATGTATCTAGTCCTAGAATTTTTTGAGGAGAAAATATATAAATTAATTATAATTCAGAGTCATATCAGAGTAGCTGAAAGAAGGAAAATATGATATATATTAAACCGAAGGAATCATTATTAATTTAATGTGGGATATCATGATTTATTGAAGGTATATCCATGGAATGATGTTATATGTTTTGTAATGAAAGGGAATCTAAATATTGGTAAATTTTATTATTTTTAAATTATAGAAATAATTGGAACTATAGAGTACTATTTTTTAATGTCTGTTGGCCTCTATAATTTTCATGATGTATTCTATATCATTTTATAAAAGAAGTATTTTTTTGAACCTTCATATGTTATCACCTATTAAAAAAATAAAATTATAGAAAAATTTATCATGCTATGTAGATCCAAATTTGATTCTTGAAAATAGAGAACACATGTTCTCAAATCGAATGAATCATTGGGTGAAGGTATTTTCGAAAATTATAAAACAGAAGTGGAATAATGGGAACCTAGAGAAGTAATTATTCTAGGATGTGAAAATCTATAAACTTTTTCCGTGTGTTTTTTAATGATAGAAGAATATAAAACCCACAATTCAGTTATATAAAGTATGCATTTCTTCCTAAATAAATTTATATCATAATATACATATATTTTTTAAAATATGAGATTAAAATAAAATTACAAAATTAAAACTAATTATTTTGAAGTAATTAATTTAATTATTATATTCATCATGTCAAAATAATCATAGTATGATGTTTTCTTATTTTTTTATAAATAATTTATTGTTAAGTGAATTGTGGATCTATAGATTTTATAAAACATTCAAATTTTTGAAATTGTAATGATAGAATAAATAAAATAGGGTTTATGAAACATTTTGGACACAAATATTAATATTAAATATGTAATATAATAAATTTTAAAATATAATTTTGAAATTATCAAAATACTATTATCTTTTTGAAATCAATGTAATGTTTTTGAAACAAAAAAATTATTTTTAGTTTATTCATTTTTACCAGATATTTATAAGGTAAATTTTTTTTTTGGTTTGAAAAAGCTATACATAACATTTTATTTATAATTATTTATTTATTTTACCTTGTAATCAACATTATAATAAATTTTCTAGTTAAATCATTTTTATACTTATAAAGTATTTTTCTTGAAAAGTTTTTTTCATCACATTTGGTGCATATGTGTTCCAATTTATTTCTACCACTTATAAAAAATAAATTTTAAAAAAGGGAATATATATATTTTTAAATATAATTTCTATATTTTTAAATGATTCAACTTTCATTCTTTGTTATTCTAAATACTAACATTTTCAAAAAAATATATTCTTCGACCACAGTTAGAGTTTAAAGAGGTAAAAAGGGTTAAAACTAAAATGATAAGTACTGAAATGACAAAAAAAACTATTCCAAATCATATATATTTTCTATAATTTTACCCTATTTCATATATTATTCCAATATGAGCCATTTTTTCCATTTTTCTTGATTATGGAAATAATATATTTAGATCCTTTGAAAAATTATATCCCTGTCATCTCCCTCACTTATAAATGGACACCACATATCCTCCATTATACAAACATAAAGGGGATATTATCTCATAAAATAACTACCAAAATCATTCCATGTTTTCCATACACATTTCCTAGAGTTCATCATTTGATCATAATACCATCCAAATAATTTTATAGTTATAAACATTATTAGGTTCTTCGAAAAAGTGGTCTAGTTCTTAACTGAGTTTTTCATTTTAATTTATTCTTTTAGATATATCAAATAAATCCTAAATAATGTAATATAATAAAATCCTAAACATAAATACAGTAAAATCTTATTATATTTATGTTACAACCATTTATTATGTACTTATACATCTAATGGAAAATGGAAACATCACTCGTGTGTATGTGTGGGATATTATCTCCATGCAATAGTGTAATTCATTTTTCATCAGCAATTCACTTGTATAATTACAACGATGGATAATTAAATATATAATTTATTTATGATGTAGTTTTTATTCTATAAATATTGTTTTTCATTTATCTTATATCACTTTCACCATTTTAAAAAATGATAATATAACTCTTGCGTGCAAGTGAACTACCACCTACATAAAGCCATGTGATTCAATTTTCATGTCCTACATTCAATTATAATTATTAATATGTATATAATTAATATATATTATATTTAAATCACTATTAGGAATTATTTTTATTATGGATACATGAATATTATATTAGGACCTAATCAATGGAATCGAAGCATATAACAAAAAACGATTCAGTTAACACCTGGAAATGAAACTTCTAATAACTAATTATTGATATATTGGAATTGAAATATTATAACTGTATAATATATGATCTTATTAATATATAAATGTATATATTAATTAATTAAAATAAATTTATATATTTTAAAAAGTAGTTTAAAATAACTTATGTTGAAATTCAAACTAGAGGTATGAGATTTCTATTACTGCCTCATTTTATTTTATGATTCTTCATGTTCTAATTTCCATTAAAAAAATTTATAATCAAAAGATTTTAAAGAAAAATTATTTTATTCTACATTATATAAATTAGGTTTTATCATATTATATTTTATTTCTTTACTTTTTGGATCAATAATTAAATTTTAATCCATATATAAGGGTCATTATTTATAAAGGATGGTGGGCTGGAAGTCAGAACTTCTCCCTCGACGCAATGGTGATCCCTTGGGTTTCAACTGACTATAGAGGTACCTCTCTATATCGGCTTCACAATTCATCCAACTTCTAGAAAAGTAGCATTGATAGCTACATCCACATTCGGTCTTGGTTGCTCATCGTGCGACCCTGTTGAATCTCAAACCTGAATAGATGCGAAGGCGATGATGAATCCAACCTCACATATGGCCTTTCCTTCTGGTTTTCTTATGGGATCTTCAAAGGTGATACCGCCCACCTCTCATTTGGAGGTGGACTCCCATATTTCTTTTGGATCTATAAAATCAGAAACTCCAACCTCACATCTCGCTGTGGGATCTCGCATTAAGGCCATATCTAGAGAACCAATAGTTGGAATAAAATCCACTTTCTTTTTTATAATGATGAACCATATTGCTGTAAAAAAGGAAGGTACATGGATTAAATGATGATCAATGATGATCAATGCTGCATTCTGCAATTCCCATAGAATGTATGCTGAGGCCACTATAAATATTGTAGGTACAAAATATATTGGAGAAATAGATTTAAATATGAATAAAGATATGTGTCCTAGTAGAATAACTCGCAATGTTTCATCAACCGATGTTAAAGAAAATCATGCTACGTTCACCGAAAGAATAAAAATTGGAAACAAATCCATTATTGCATGCACTTACTTGACCAATGGGGAGAAACCCAAGATACTCGTTGATTTTTCTAGAAGGTTCTTAACACTGTGGGGATTCTCCAATTGGAAATTTATATGTCCTGGCCGAGGTGTTTTCAATTTTTTGTTTCCATTAGAAGAATTAATACTTCGAGCATGGGGAATTGGTTCATTACAGTTGTTACCTGGATGGCTTCATTAACATCAGTGGTCTTTGTTATTCAATGTCTCGCATGCTCGAAAATCATTTTGTCAGGTCTGGGTATGTGTACATGGACTTAATTTGGTATTATGGCATCCAAAGATACTGCATGACATTGTCATGGAAATTGGGACTCCTATCTGCCTTGATAATGGGACAGAGGATTTCGGTTTGTGCATTCTTCGAGGATACCAGTGGAGATTGATCACTTCTCCACCCTATTTTATAAGGTAACCCTTTCAACTACTTCTGATAATATTTAAATTGAAATTGACTATGAAGAAATTATCTTTTCTATTCTGAATGTATGGATGTTGGGAACTCTGTGTAATAATGTCAAATGAAAATATCATGTGAGGTGTGTCGGTTGAGAGGTCACCCTGTCAAATTCTATCTAAAGAGACTGAACCTCAATGATAAAGAATTTCCAAAAACCGTTTCTCATTATGGTCACATTGAGTATAAAATTAATAATGTTATGTATGTATTTCATCCTGATTCTAAAGATTATATGGGCAAGGGGATGATGGTCATGGATCGATAAATAGATTTAAATAATGTTAATTCATATACTTATGGAAATAAGCAGAAATATTGGGATGTGATCTTCTTCGAAGAGACAAATGTCATTGATACATATATTCATAGTAATGAAAAAAATACTAACTTGTAGCAGGCTCATCCCTAGGCCAAAGGTAGTGACAATGATGTGATATTTGATCATATCAATGAGGAAGAGATTCAACAAGATTTTGATCAACAACTTCATTATGAAAGAATGGTTTCTTCATATAACCGAAACGTTAAAAATTTATAAAAGTTCCACTCACTACCAAAATTTTTATTGCTTCATCGAAACCCATCGTGGATAATGAGGTCTTCCAACATGTTTCCTACCAGAAGACAAGGTCTTTGATTATTGACCAAGTGGATATTGAGCAACAAACTGAGGAGACTAATCATCAAGATACTCCTCCTAAGACTAATTCAATAGAGTATGAGGGGATGAGGGACACCTATCCTTAAAATAATATTTAGATGAAAACTGAAATCTCTAACTCTGAATGCACTAATTTTGAGACCATATATGAAAGGATTATATCTCTTCCACCAAGTGGAGGATGATCGAGAGTTTGGGGGCCCAAATGTGGATGATCTATTTTCTGAATGGAATGCACATTGTGCAGAGGAATGAATAATATGTAAAAGATTGATGAATAAGTTAGGTAGATATAATTTTCTCTAGGAGCCTTTCTTTGTACTCCCTCTCCCTATATGGTTCATATGTTTTCCTTTCTTATTTTCAATAAAAAAGGCATTGCCTCTTACCAAGTTTAAAAAAAGTTACTTTATTTTTAAAATATAATTTTCATGTTTTGCATCCAACTCATTGACATCCATGCCCTAATTATCAATAAAATAGTTTCAAGTATGTTTTTAATAATCTATAAATATTTAATATTGTATTTTTATCGATGTAATAGTTTCTATTAAAACTTTAAATGGAATATTCCTGTCATTTTCTGAATGAGGGTCTTTTTATATATGTTGTTGATGAAATATTTGTTTTAACATGTACCACATGAATATTTTTTCTATCCATAATGTCTATAATTTTATTTGAATATCAATTTTCATTTTAGAATGATAATTTTTGAAAAAAAATATTTTTCATTTTATTTTGGGAACTTTTATTTACAGTATATCAAAAGATAAAAGTATTATTTTTTTAAAGGAATGTAATGAATTTTGAAAATAAACTTTAAACTCATCTCTTACATGAAGTTATTATGATGTTTTTTAATATATATTCATATAAAATTGTTGAATTTATTATAAAAAACATTTTACATGAATTTATTGGCTTCCTTTACTAATAATAAAATATATATTATATTGAGATTATTCACATTCTTTTGATATTCTTTCCTATCACTCACAATTATTCATTCGAAATTATTTTCTCCCTCATATACATATTTTTTACATCATAGATAAATTTACAATCATTTTTTTATGATGTTTCAACTATATAATATTTCCATATAGGTATCTAGTGAATGAATCTGACTATGTTATTTCAGTTATTAGAGAAATATTGATGTTTTTAAACATGGTTTAATGTTGATTATTTAATAATTTTTTAAAAAATTTATTGATCCTTAAAAAAAGGATTTCATAGGAACTTCAAATAACAATCAGATTTGGTTATAGATAGTCACTCGATGCGTTGATGGGTATTAGGAAAAACAAAACTATCATAATATATTATATAGGTATCTAGTTTACACCTTCCCATTTATTAATATTGATCACTAGATTGATAGTCCATGATGGTAACACTCATGATATATTTGTTCATAGGGCCTAAACATGAATGTCCATAACTATTTATTTCAATTATTAAAAACTTGGTTTCAATTATCCATCAGATTTCTATATTGAAAATTGAAATGTATATTCATTGAACACTAGATGATGATTAAATGGATTTTGGTTTGATTATCCATTCTTCAATATGGTTTATTCCTTATTTAGTCGTGATTACTTCCATTGTACATAACCCGTACTTAGAATGTCTACTCACCCATTTTCCCAAGATTCAAAGACATATACTATGAATGATTTTGATGGTGTAATAATTTTTCATGTGTGTTGCTTTTAATATTTCGAACATAATATTGGAATCATGTATGTTCCTAGTCTTACAAGAATAGTATAATTATCAATCATGTGTGGCGATATCCCTTATATCTTGTACAAAAACAACAACGTAAGCACTATATCTAGTTTACTGGAGTTTGGGTGTTACAACTCAATAAATCAAGTAACTATATATTAATGTTTTCGGAATGTATATACAACTTAAATACTTATGAATGATTTAATCAAGATATTTCCTAGATTATTTAATGGAAAATATTTATCCATGACCCTATAATATCCATGAATCATTATATTCAAAATTCAATGATGAGAACTATTGGGAATATATGAAATACTGGGAGGTAGTGAAATTAAATCATTTCAATATAACCAGTAATAAAGATCATGTACTAAAGGTAAATTTTACTTATTAAAGAAAATGGAATGAAAAAACATAAGAATACTATGATTAGTCATGGAGAAAAACAATAATGTCACCATTAAGAATTTTAATTATTGGCATTGTAACTTGTACTCTACACTACTAATTAAAATTTTATATTATGTTATGAAATCCATAATTACTAATCAACTATAACATTGAGTGAGTGAAGGTGTCTAGGGTTCATAGAGATGATACATGGAGGATGCTTCAAATAGAAAATATATCATGATATGATCTTTTCATATAAATTTAAAGACAAAATATATTCATATGTTTCCATTCAAAATGATATTTTATCCCATAAAAAAATAAAAGGATAAGGATTATATAAATTTAAATGATATTTTCAATACATTATATATTCATAAACATAAAGATGGGTAACTAGCTAGTGATATTTCCTTATTTAGAGGCAATTTTGTAGAGAACCAAAAAAAGGGGTGGTTTAGTAGTACAAATTTAATTATTTCATATGAAAATAACCTCTATTAATTATTAACATCATGATCCACTATCTATTAAAATTTTCATCTCATATATACTATAATAATAGCAGATAATAAAAACATATAAAATTTATACATAGTACCACCTTATTATGAGATTATACTCCTAGCCAAATTAAAATATTTTTTGAACATAGGATTCAATATATAAATTTATATTTATTGATTAAAAATATAGTTCTATTCATGTATATTTTTTCAATAGGGTATCATCCTTTTCTTGAGGGAAAATTTATAAAACATATAAAAAATAATTTCCATCATTATTCAAACCATAACAACCATTTTTTGAAGAGCATACTCACTCTTTATTATTAATAACATTTCTAAAATTCTCGAAGATTATTCAACATAAAATATAATATATTCATTAAATAAATCACTATCTGCCAGAAAAATTGAAATTTTGTAGAATACACATCATCGTCCTTAGTCTATTCTTTATAATTATATTCTCAGGTGACAGATCATGCATGGATGATATAATCTTCTTCCTACTCATTGGTATTTTTTGAATTATCAACATTTATATCCACTTTCCAAGACCCTATTAGAAATAAAAAATTTACAGTAGGTTTGTTTTTGTTAGTTTCTCTAACTTTGATACAAAAACCCTTCATGGGATTAGTGTATTAGTTTTTTCAATTCTCAATGCATTATTCTATTTTCGATATTCATTTTCATATTTTATATTCAAAAATATTTAAGAGATATATTTAAATGATGAATATTTGGAACTACAATTATTCATCCCTATATAAAATATCCTTGAACAATAGTAGCAAAAATCATGATGAATAATTTAAAATATTTCAAATTAAAATTATTATGAATATCACATGATCATACCAATTTTATTCCCCATTAGTATCTATTAAAACACCCATGATTATCATCATGGATAATGACAATGATAAATAACCAATGAATGTTAATGATTTCCACACCAAATTAGCATATTAAGAATTAATTTGAGGTTCATTAATTTTTGTAGTGAATAATCCTTTAGTATATTATATCGTTTTGTTTAATGGTCCTTATATTTATTTTAATGATCCTTATATTTTTTGACCCTCAAACATTTTCATCTATAAAAAATCCTTAAATAGTATGGCTATTCTAAAATGGATTCCCAACCTTACAATGATTATTGTGGAATTGATACCCCTTATAAATTAGGTGGATGATCCATACAAATATTATAAATCATTATGAAAAATATAAATGAATATTAATTGGTCCAAAATGATCATTATGATTTTTCAATTCCTTTGAATGTTGTTAATCAATGTGTAAAAAGGAATTATATTCTTATAGGAATTTTTTATGATTTTAATGATTTTCTAATTCCAATAGTTAATATGAATCTCATGAAGACTATACTAGATTTATATTGTGGTATGTGAAATCATTTTTATGAAGCTAATAAGGGTTTAGGGATAGTTAATTTCATCCTAAAACCAAGGATTAATCCCACTCAACACAAACATTTACCAAACCATCTTAAACACTTCATGATCACATGAAATCAACTCAAATAATACTAAAAAACTTCTTAGATATTAATGATAATAAATAAAACATTATTTAGTAATTAAAAAGTATAATTCAACATCCACAATTGAATTTTCATTAAAACAATATCCATTATGTTTATAGAATCAAAAAAATCGTATACAAAACATTAAATCACATCCCTCCTTACGTGATATGAACATGAACACAACACCATAATATGAAAAAGTTTTTTCAGAGAACTCCATTTCATAGTGAGAAGAACATTTTCCCCATATAGTTTTTAAACTCTCTTCCAAAAAACAAAAAATTCCCCACTTCTAGGTTTACTACTCCTTTTTTTGATATTCATGGTTTAGATTAAAAAAATAAAAGATACAGAGTTTTGTATTTTCTCATCATTTGATAAAACATATAATATACAGTGGGAGTTATTACAATTTTTCTCCAGATGTATGGATGTAATGAAAATTCCAGTTCATACATAGAGTCTCAAACCTATATTTTGGAATATATTTGGTGAGAATATTTTCCAAATAGGCTGAGGAAGGATCTAATTTCATCTTTTGGTCTCCATTATTAATTATAAATTAAATGAAATGAAATTTTATATCAACATTCTTCAATGTTTAGTGTTGTATATAATTTTAATAAATTTCAGCATTACTTTTATTATCACAAAAAAATTATATAGGTATTTCATGTTTAACCACAAGGTTATATGTTTCTCCATCAGCCATACCATATGGGTGAAAAAACATATATAAATAATATATTTATCTTATGTTCCTCCTAATGTGACAAAATTCTACATCTTTTAGTTCCACTTATAGTTTTTTCTCCAAATTTAAAAAATAAACCTTAACTAAGACTTTTATTATAACAATATTTTTCCAATTCCACTTTAGTATAACCTGATGATTATATGTTATTTATTTTATAGAAAATAATCTCATAGAATATTTTCCATTTGATATATATATATATATATAATTTTTATTTTATCAGATATAATATATGATTCTTTTAGAACAATTTGATATCTATCACACAAATTCAAAGCATAATCAGCATCTAGCCTCTAAGAATTTATATAAGGTATGGTACTAATAAATCTTATGAACACCTTTTGATTTACAATGTCACATTCAGTGTCTTGAAATAGTATCATACCAACATGTATATATCAGGATATTGATTTTCATCCCCCATATTAAACATATTCCAAAATTATCTTAGATACTATTCTAAATATATAAAATAAAAATATTCTTTAAATAGTATGTCCAATCCCTTCAAGTATATCATCTCTCATAGAATTAACCTCTCAAAGTGGTTATTCATTTTTTTTATTAAAATTACTATAATCACTCTCTTGATCACCTATAAAAATAATTTCATGAATATATATAATCACTATGATAGTAACTAGACTAATTTCTTCTGTTTACAGATTTTTTCCTAATCTACCATTGATATATATCTTGTATTTAAAGAAACTTTTAAACATGTTATAAGTGGAATCAGGGACCAATTTTAAACATTATAAATTTTTTATTGGTTTTCACACATTAGAACCATCATTTTCATTTACAAACCCATATGGATATTAAATATGAACCACTCATTCCATATCACCACTCAAGAAGGAATATTTGATATCCATTTGATAAATTTTATATTACATATGATATTTCACTAAGAGAAACAGTGTTATATACACTAGTATTTCTATCAATGAAATGATATCTTCATAATCATCTCCCTCAACATTAGAATCAATTTTAAAAGAATGACATGAACTATCACATATTATTTATTATTTATTATATATCTTGTTTGTGAAAACCCATTTGGTCCCTATTATATTCTTTACTTTTGTACTAGGGAATTAATACCATGTAGAATTACAAAAAATGGTCTATTTTATTATTAATATCTCCAACCGAATCATTATACTTGATAGATCTACCTATTGAATGTTGGTCAATTTAAGAATTTTTTTTTCACATACCAAAATTCTTATATTCTCTATAGGTGTACTCTAATTATCAATTATATTATCTATTTATAAATTTTTTTTCATCCTTTGATACTTCAGATATTCATACTCATTAGACTCCTAATCATCAGCAGCACGATCATTGTTTACTTTATCAATCTTATGTCTCATTCATTATTATATTCCACTAGGGTTATTAAAATTTTTCTAATTGTTTTAATCTTGATGTTATAAAATTGATTCATATAAAACATTGTGTATCTATTTTTAACGATATTCACATTATAATATTCTAAAATTATATAAAGTATCCTCCACATCATGACCCACCCAGTCCCACGTAGTTAGTGACAAGCTGAGTGTGCAAACAAAAAACCTCCTCTAATATTATAGGGGATAGAAACACACACTTACTAGTCATATCACATGCATGGGATTCCTTATTCAAAGGAACACACACACACACCCATATATCACCAAATACCCAAACAATTTTGAATGTTATAACACAAGTAATACCATAATTGTTGAATAAATTCTATCCCACATAATACTTTGAAAAATGTATAATAAATTATACTATCTAAACATAATCCCCCCAAAAATAATAATAGAGACTAGTATTATAAGTAGGAGGGGACTACTATTAATGTAAATATCTAATATTAAACACGTTCTCTCTGGATCACTGTACTTTTCCAACTTGGGGTCCTCTTAGGACTATTTTAAAAGGCATTTTTTCTTTCATAAGTTAGGACATCTATGAGTAGACCCCTTACAAGGGAGTTTATAACAATACTCTGTAGGGAACACCAAAATCACCAAACATAAATAATCACGAGATTTGTTATCCCATAATATAATGATCTGTCAACCAGAAAGTGAGACATAATAATATGAAAACTGTGATATACTCATGATATAAATTCATTCACAATGATATCTTAACTCATTCACACATTGTGTTTTGTCCCACAATATATTCTTTGTAGTCAGTATTTTCTCAGAAATCCTTGAATGGTTCATGTGTCTTTCATACACTTTCTTATCTCATATATCCACTATAATTTATATAATACTTTCTAGATATGAATTGAATAATCATATCTCATCATTGAAGGCCATATTCTAACCATCAATCTAATCTATAATTTTTTATCATCACATCGACTTGTTGAAATGTCAAAAGCCACAATCAAGAATTTCCAAATTTGCACCCTGTCATCCTCCTTCATCATGAAACATGATCTTATAGTCAATATGAATCCAAAAAAATAGTGTTCATGATCCATTACAGCAAATAATTATTGTTTTAAGACCATTTAGTGTATATTTATTAAACCACCTTCCAAATAAAATAATTAAAATTATTACATGCTAAAAGAGAGAGAATACCACCTAACAAAAAATGTGAGTAATGAGCATTGCCAATTGTTCAAGTTTGACATGATTCATTGTTATTGGGTGCTGAATAAATAGTAATAATAATACCTAAAATATAATATCAATTACTAATATTCTAGGATGATAAAACAATACCCACAAATCAAGAATTGATCCATGAATAAATCTTCTACGAAGGATTGAGGAAATTTAAACATGGGATAATTAAATAGGAATTAAATGTACTAAAAAATCATACCTCATGCTTGGGTAAATAAATGATTAAGAATGGTTATGTTTAACCATCATTGGTGAGATGTACGAGCTCTATTGGGAAAGATGGTGTATTGTCAATTGATTGGGATCCTATATCTATTTTCAAAAACTAAGTCCTATAACACACACTTTTATCAGATCCCATGGGTTATTCTATTAATCAACTGAATCTCCCATAAGTGGGATCACATTATAAGAGGATAGGTCATAAAAATTAATAAATTAATAAATTATTTTAACAATTTTTCCATGAACTCTTTTTAACTGAACAACTAGTATTGAAAAATTGTATTCCATGCCTAGGGTAAAAACCATATTCCAGGCACAACGATGGTCTTAGATATCTCAACCAATACAATATTCATGAGTTCATCCATTATTTTAGAGAAATTATGTTTCCATCATATAATACATAAAATATTTCATTATATCAACATCAAGACACTATGGACATTGAAATCCCACACCGAAAGAGTTTCAATATCGAAAAATATTATACAAGATAATTCAAAAATTTACATGAAAAAAAATAAATTCCATAAAATCTACCAACATCATTATTTTTTCCTGAACATAGAGAAAACTAAAGGAAAATATGAGGATATTGGGCTCACATTTGGGTCTCTCTATCCCTTTTTCCCTCATAAATTTTATATATTTCTAATAAAAACATGCCAAAGGAATCGATATCCCATGGGGGATCCTCTCATGAAGATCCTTGATCTACACTGGGTACTAATCAAAAGATCCCCAATCCTCGATGTCCTTTCCACACGAGTTGTTAACACGTGACAGGTCGGGAACATACGTACTCGGATGCAACACATGGAAGACATCATGTACATTGTTCCAGTATTATACTAGGGAGAAGCATTAAACTACCTCACCAACAATACAATGTAACTAGAAAGGATCAATGAATCTCTTAGATAACATGACACCCTTCCAAATCTCTAAAATAATTGTCATAGTGAGGAATTCCGGAAGACATTTTCCCCCTTTCCAAACTTTATAGGCCTTCATAGTTGCCCACATAGTACTTTTGATGGATCTTGGAAGTCCTCATCCACTCCTGAATTATTAAAACTTTATTTGTGGTTTTTTCACCAACTATAGGCCCATGATTATGGACTAACCATGATTAGCCAAAAATTAACTCCCTATTAATGATTATACTCTTTTTATTATTGGATTAGATGGTTATTTATAGATATTTCCTCCCCACTGTAAAACTTTCTATCTTTCAAAAGAATTTTCATGAAACACTTCATTTGATTTCATTGAACTCTCTATCATTGGGAACTATTAGAGAAAATTTAACAATATCAAAACATCCAGTAATCATATAACGTACTGTTATTCATTCATGACTCAACCAACCATTGTGAATCTGCAAAAATATATAAAACAAGTTAAATTATTTAATTACATTATTTTCCATATTATCATGAGGAAAAACTAGAAATTAAAGTTTCATAAATATTATGTCATAATTTATATTGTGTACCACTAGAAATTTGGAAAACAATATAGGTGATGCCACCTTGTACATGTAAATTTCTATACAACTCCAGATCATTGAAACCTCTATGATTAGTCCCATTAAACATACTATTTCATTAATCACTCTAGTAGTCCATAAAATACCTAGGCAACCTTCATTTCTAACAAAAAACAACCAAAAACAATATGATTCTACGTGAAGACCTGGAAATTCCCTATATTTTTTAAATTATATGGGATTATTATGAGTCTGTGAAAATTGACGGCACGTGATTCTGAGGTCTGGAGATCCCAAAAAATAATTTCAATCATTTTTTAAGGTATGTTTAGTAAACGTGTGAATATAAATTTTTATCCTATAAATAGAATCTCATATTACAAATCTTAGAGCACCTTTGAATTCATAGTTCCAGGATTCGCTTAAGGGAAGCTTAACATTGTTAGAAAAACATGAATGAAAAAGTTAATTTTTTGACTTTACATAAACCTTATAGAATAACTAACGTTTATTTTATTTTTGTAACCATTGAGAAATGATGGTGGGATCGACG
The DNA here is from genome assembly GCA_963277665.1 of Viscum album. Taxonomy (NCBI): domain Eukaryota; kingdom Viridiplantae; phylum Streptophyta; class Magnoliopsida; order Santalales; family Viscaceae; genus Viscum; species Viscum album. Next base: position 1,101,565,262 of record OY728155.1, on the reverse strand, counting down.
TGAATGGTGGGAATTTTAATGAGAGACTTTTAATGGATTAAACCTCTTGTTTCTTTGGTTTTGGAACGAAAATTTTTGTGAGTTTAATTGACTCATTATTTACAGTTAATTAATGAGCCATAATATTAAACACAATGTGGGAAATTATTCTCCAATTTTACCAAAAACGAGGAATGTTTTTTTAGAAGAGCTTCAAGAGGAGGCCCTAATGATATAATTACAAATTTATGCTCTAATGAAGAATCTTGACCGAGCGATGGTCATTGGAGGAATCTACGAGCACAGATAAACTCCCACGAAAACCCTTCGAACATGGGTTCATATTCCTCATCCACATCACCTTCTAACGAATTCTAGGTAGGGGTTTGTCTTGATATTTTTATAAGAGTTTATGAATTCATGTTATCTTGATCGTGTTTCAACTCTTCCGATGTTATAATGCTAATGTGGAGGGAACAGGTTGAACCAAACAAGGCCTAGACCCTCCACTATTCTTGTTATGATGTGTTCTTGATGGGAAACTAAGAATTATGGTGGCAAGACAAAATTGAGAGTCACGTAGTGATGAAAGTGTCTCGAGAGGCCCATAGGCATAGTCGGAAGAGAAAATTGTCTTCCATAGCGTCACTGGAGTCATATGGAAGCTCCACCGGTGTGGAGGAGCTAGAGACTAAAGGAGGAAAAAATATGGGGCGCCCGATGGAACTGTAGTAGACAGGTGTGGCTGGCCGATGCCGATCGTGTTGATGGTGATGGAACACCATGACAGTGCGCTACAGAGGAGGGCGCAGCTCCGAGTCGCGACTGGGGAAGCAGGCTGTCAGCCATCATCGGCCGTATTGATGATGGGAAGTGCACCACAACAGCGTTCCACAAAAGATGTACCTTGGATCCGAGCTACGATAGAGGGAAAAGGTCGAACCATAGCCCGCAGGTCTCATTGTGGACCTGTCCATGCAGACTTGTCAGGTGGAGCGGCACCTTTCTAGGGTTGCTTGTTGGTAAGCTGAAGAGACATATTTGCATTTCGGAGGGGATCCGACCTCCACGCTCTTCTGGCGGGCCACGCCCATCCAGTAGGCTGGGTTGGTCCAGTGACCCGGCGGGCCACACCCAATTGGGTGGGACGGGCTGACCACACATCACAATGGGCCTAGCTCGTGGCCCATCCCCTTCGGTCCTGGCCCCGTCGAACCAGGCCAAGCCCAACCCCTTCAGGCTACTCCCATCTGGCCGGGCCGGGTAAGTCCAACCCGGTCTAACTAGACACAGACCCACATAGGGTCCAATTTTTCTTAATGGGCAATATCTCCTCAACCGGATGTCTGTTTGACAAACCATTTGTGGTACTAGAATCCTTAGTATGAGGTGGTCCTTTTCAGATAAGTCACGTGGGTTTTGGTGAATGTTATACTACAGCTAGGGTGGATTGATCTTCAATTAAACCAGGCCCCCGGCACAATAATGCCTATAACGTATTGAAAGAGACTCCGATTGACCAACCGTCAATTTCTTTTGAACCCTTATGACATTGCAGTTTCATGGGATACTAGTTAGTGGGACATCATGGAGGTTGAAATATGGTGGACGGCTTGTGGTGTGGATCCCCTCGAATCAAGTGTACTAATTGTGGGAATCCAGTAGCTAGATGTAACATGAAATAATAATTGCGATCCTATGTGGGTCTCACCTTGCGATCGTCCATGGGTGAGCACCTAGAGATCCTCTATGGGTCATCACCTAGGGATCCTCTATGGGTCAGCACCTTGCGATCCTTTATGGGATATCACAGAGAGATCCTCCGTGTGTTAGCACCTTGCGATCCTTTGTGGGTCAGCACATAGCTATCCTCTGGGGGTGAGCACCTAGAGATCCTCCTTGATTCGATACCTTGAGATCCTATGTGGGTCTGCACATAGCGATACTCCATGGGTAAACACCTAGTGATACACCATGGGTCAACACCTAGTGATCCTCCTGGGTCAGCACCTAGTGAACCTCTTTGGGTCAACACCTAACGTCCTTGTGTGGTATAGCAGCAAAAACCTCGTGATAGAATCATATGGTCAAGCATTTTAAATAATATCTTTATATCTGTTCTTTAAGGTGCATACCTGGTTTGAAATGAGTCTTTCCTTGTGATTAGTGATTGAGATCATGCTTTGTGGTATTCCCTTTGTGGAATTCTGAGAGACCTTCGAGAGTCTTGGGGTTCGTACTCTCTATTGTTATATTCTTCTCTACACATCATTTTCCCACACCTTATGGTGTCTTGTGCAGACAACAAACATCATTGACCAATTCTAGGAATCTATGACCAGACGGTGCATGTAGGTGACCAGTTGATGCAAATAACTACAATGACGACCTGCACCTACCCTTCATGTATGATCCTTGGCAGAAAATATAATGATCTATTTTCTTTTTTTGTTGTATTATCTCATTCAGTTGTGCTTTTATACTGGTCCCTTACTTTCGGTTCACACTTTTACTTCAGTATTTTTACTATGTGGTTTACTATTGTTGTCTACCTTGTCTGTGTGTGTACAACATTAAAGGCAATGCCATCCCGTTTTAGGGATATGCCTTTCCGATTCAATTCACCAACCATTGGCCTGTCGAAGGTGGGATTGGGATAGTCATGATATGAGACAGAGGGGATGTGCTGTGAAAAAGTTGTATTAGAGGAATCAGTTCTACTGAAGAACTAAGACTCTGATATTTTCAATAGGGCAATTGGGTTATGTGTTTTGAGTACAATTTTCAGTTTGGGGAGTCCAGTTTTGGTGTGGCGACTGACATATCCAAACCCCATGACCCTGAGTTCTGATTTTCGACTCAGTACATGAAAAAATGACTGTGTGTGTTGTTTAAATGATTTTATTTTGATTTATTTTGATTCAGCTCACCAAGTATAACTTATTGGCCTTGACACCCCTGTTTGTTTACAGGTTTCTTATATGTAAAAAGACAGCTATGATTCCAGTGAGAGTACACAATGATGGCCCACCATGTGTTGAGGCTCTATTACAGGGCCATCTTATGGCGATGATACCTTCGGGTGGTGTACTAGTAACACCACTACATTTCGGGAATAATATTCTGCCATCCCCACCAGTGGACCATGCACGCCAACTGAGCATGTTTCATGAGTTCCAGAGATACTTCCCATTAAGGTTTCAAAATTGAGAGCCACGTAGTGATGAAAGTGTCTCGAGAGGCCCATAGGCATAGTTGGAAGAGAAAATTGGCTTCCTTAGCGTCACTGGAGGCATATGGAAGCTCCACCAGTGAGGAGGAGCTAGAGAATAAAGGATGAAAAAATGTGGGGCACCCGATGGAACTGCAGTAGACAGGTGTTGCTGGCCGATGTCGACCGTGTTGACGGTGATGGAACAACACGACAGTGCCCTACAGAGGAGGGCGCAGCTCCGAGTCGCGACTGAGGAAGAAGGCTGTCAGCCATCATCGGCCGTATTGAAGATGGGAAGTGCACCACAGCAGTGTTCCACAAAAGATGTACCTTGTCTCCGAGCTACGATAAAGGGAAAAGGTCGAACCTTAGCCCGTAGGTCTCATTGTTGACCTGTCCATGCAGACTTGTCAGGTGGAGAGGCGCCTTTCTTGGGCAGCTTGTTGGTAAGCTGAAGAGACATCATTGCATTTCGGAGGGGATCCGACCTCCACACTCTTCTGGCGGGCCACGCCCATCCAGTAGGCTGGGTTGGTCCAGTGACCCGGCGGGCCACACCCAATTGGGTGGGACAGGCTGACCACACAGCCCAATGGGCCTAGCTCGTTGCCCATCCCCTTCGGTCCTGGCCCCGTCGAACCAGGCCAAGCCCAAACCCTTCAGGCTACTCCCATCTGGCCGGGCCGGGTAAGTCCAACCCGGTCTGACTAGACACAGACCCACATAGGGTCCAATTTTTCTTAATGGGCAATATCTCCTCAACCGGATGTCTGTTTGACGAACCATTTGTGGTACTAGAATCCTTAGTATGAGGTGGTCCTTTTCAGATAAGTCATTTGGGTTTTGGTGAATGTTATAATACAGTTAGGGTGGATTGAACTTGAATTAAACTAGGCCCCTGACACAATAATGCCTATAACGTATTGAACGAGACTCCGATTGACCAACCGTCAATTGATTTTGAACCCTTATGACATTACAGTTTCATGGGATACTAGTTAGTGGGACATCGTGGTGGATGAAATATGGTGGATGGCTTGTGGTGTGGATCCCCTCGAATCAAGTGCACTAATTGTGGGAATCTAGTAGCTGGATGTAACATGAAATAATAATTGTGATCCTATGTGGGTCTCACCTTGCGATCATACATGGGTGAGCACCTAGAGATCCTCTATGGGTCAGCACCGAGAGATCCTCTATGGGTCAGCACCTAGGGATCCATTATGGGATATCACAGAGCGATCCTTCGTGTGTCAGCACCTTGCGATCCTCTGTGGGTCAGCACATAGCGATCCTACGGGGGTGAGCACCTAGAGATCCTCCTTGATTCGACACCTTGAGATCCTATGTGGGTCTGCACATAGCGATACTCCATGGGTCAAAACCTAGTGATCCACCATGGGTCAACACATAGTGATCCTCCTGGGTCAACACCTAGTGAACCTCTGTGGGTCAACACCTAACGTCCTTGTGTGGTCTAGCAGCAAAAACCTCATGAGAGAATCATATGGTCAAGAATTATAACTAATATATTTATATCTGTTCTTTAAGGTGCATACCTGGTTTGAAATGAGTCTTTCCTTGGGATTAGTGATTGAGATCATGCTTTGTGGTATTCCCTTTGTGGAATTCTGAGAGACCATCGGGATTCTTGGGGTCCGTACTCTCTATTGTTATATTCTTCTCTACACAACATTTTCCCACACCTTATGGTGTCTTGTGCAGACAACAAACATCATTGACCAATTCTAGGAATCTATGACCAGACGGTGCATGTAGGTGACCAGTTGATGCAAATAACCTCAATGACGACCTGCACTTACCCTTCATGTATGATCCTTGGCAGAAAATATAATGATCTATTTTCTTTTTTTGTTGTATTATCTCATTCTGTTGTGCTTTTATACTGGTCCCTTACTTTCGGTTCACACTTTTACTTCAGTAGTTTTACTAAGTGGTTTACTATTGTTGTGTACCATGTCTGTGTGTGTACAACATTAAAGGCAATGCCATCCCGTTTTAGGGATATGCCTTTCCGGTTCAATTCACCAACCCTTGGCCTGTGGAAGGTGGGATTGGGATAGTCATGATATTAGACAGAGGGGATGTGCTGTGAAAACGTTTTATTAGAGGAATCAGTTCTACTGAAGAAATGAGACTCTGATATTTTCAATAGGGCAATTGTGTTATGTGTTTTGAGTACAATTTTCAGTTTGAGGAGTCCAGTTTTGGTGTGGCGACTGACATATCCAAACCCCATGACCCTGAGTTCTGATTTTCGACTCGATACATGAAAAAGAATGATTGTGTGTGTTGTTTAAATGATTTTATTTTGATTTATTTTGAGTCAGCTCACCAAGTACAACTTATTGGCCTTGACACCCCTATTTGTTTACAGGTTGCTACTATGTAAAAAGACAGCTATGATTCCAGTGAGAGTACACAATGATGGCCCACCATGTGATGAGGCTCTAGTACAGTGCCATCTTATGGCGATGATACCTTCGGGTGGTGTACTAGTAACACTAGTACATTTCGGGAATAAGATTTTGCCATCCCCACCAGCGGACCATGCACGCAAACTGAGCATGTTTCATGAGTTCCAGAGATACTTCCCAATAAGGTTTCAAGGTTAGAATGATCCCCATGTAACTCAGGATTAGATGGAGGCTGTGGAATGGGTTTTTCATTTGGCCGAGACACCATCATACAATATTTTGATCTTAGCTTCTAGCCTCTTTCATGGCACATTAGGTAGATGGTAGAGCCAGAAACTATATGCACACGAGGAGGCAACCCTCACCTAGTTTGTCATCAAGAGACTCTTCAGGGCCAATTTCGTACCAGTAACACTACACTCTGTTCATATTCATTAGCTACTGCACTGACAGAAGGGTAGCCTGACAGTGGCCCAATACTTGGATAGATTCACTGACCTCACTCGCTACTCCATAGACGTGGTATGAGACCCATTTTTCAGGGTCCTGACCTTTGAGAAGGGTCACTGATGGGAGATCATAGTGTCACTGATATCACTCAATATCTCGACTCATGATGGAGTGTTGAGCGAGTGATGTTGGTGGAGAGTTTCCTTGATGAGAAGGGACCAATGATCAGAGCCACCACTGAACGACAGTTAGCCACGTCATCTACAGTAGGCATTAGGTAGATGACACCAAGGCACAAGTGGGAGAGAACTTCCAAAGGATGGCCCTATGATGTATGGTCAGAGGTGCGGTGCTCACGAGGTTAAAGCGGTCATCTGAGGAATAGAGACTATTTTTTTTCAGGGGACATGGGAACATGGCTCATGACTGTCCAACTCCCCATGTGGAAAATCAATTTATGGTCGAGGTACTGTCAACATAGCGATATATATTCGAGCGAGGAGGATCGTATGGTAGTGGACGTGGTAGAAGAGATGGAGGAGCAGTAGGCAGTGGGATGTGATTTGAGGTTCTACCACCACCCCCTCCATGAGGCCCTCCCCTACCCCAGGGAGAAGTTGTACTTGTATGAGCTAAGCTTTAGGAATCTAAGGCCTATGATCACAACGCTCCAAATATGATTTGAGGTATCATTTGGGAATATTCCACCCTTGTTTTAGTACTTCTAGAGATAGGTTCCAATCACTGTTTTATTACCACTACTCACTTTCAAAGATCTTAGATTCCGATGGAGTTGTCTTCTTGATCCTTACAATTAGAGACTCCAATGAGAGAGGATTCGATGATTATGCACTAGTTTTAGCATTGTGAGCTTACTCTTGAGGTGAGATCTTTAGATGGGATCTACTAGTAGCCACATCGAGGCCTTATTATGTCATCTTGGGTATGGATTGGTTATCCATGGTCCATGCTCAGATTGATTTTTTTTTTGGTGAAAAGTGAGGTGTGACTGTGAGGATCGGACCAGGTTTTCTTTCACTAGTGAGAAGGGAACCATTGATGCATAGGATGGACTTTCTTGAAGGATGGTGTATCCAATCACTCATCAGTTGGCAAGCCTTAACCTTGTAGAAGTTGACGAGAGGAGTCTGAGTTATCTTGTTGTGGTGGAATAGTATGATTAAGTATTTCCTGATGATATTTCGCGATTAAATCCTCATAGAGAGGTAGATATCAACATGAACCTGTACCATGGGACGACACAGATATCTACAGTAGCATATCGGATGGCTCCCCGTGGAGAATAATTATTTGAGTGTATATATGGAGGACATGTAGGGAAAGAAATTTGTAAGGACAAATGATTCTCCATTGGCATCCCCGATTATGTTCACAAAGAAGGTTGACATGAGCTTAAGGATTTGTGTGGACAATCGGCGCATGAATCAGGTAACTGTGAAAATACAAGTATCCAATCCCGATGATTGATGATCTCTTCGATCATCTAATGGTATCTCAGTGGTTTTCAAAGATAGAACACATATCAGGGTATCATAAGCTCATGGTTGTGGATGATGACGTACCAAAGATGGCCTTTAGACGTCAGTACGACTACTACGAGTTCTTGGTGATGCTTTTTGGCGTGACCAATGCTCCATAAGTGTTCATGGTACTCATGAACATGATCTTCCATCCTTACCTCGATCACTTAGTGGTGGTTTTAATTGAAGACATCTTGATATACTTGGAGTCGTAGGATTAGCATGCTACTCATCTATAGATAGTTATTAAAACACTCCAAGAGCACTAACATTATGGTAGGCTCTCGAACTGTTAGTTCTCAATACAAAAATTCATATTTCTGGGAAACATTATCTCTATGGATAGAATTGTATTGGATACAGTGAAGATAGAGGTAATGATTTCTTGGGAGACACCGTGGAGTGTGACCGAGGTAAGGATTTTCCTTTTGTTCGATTGGTTCTTCTGGAGATTCGTACCTGACTTTTCCAGAGTAGCAGCACCCTTGTTAGCTCTGAAAAAGGTTAAACAACCATTCTTGTGGAAAAAGTGATTCCAAAAGGGTTTCTAGGGTTTTAGGTGGATATTGATGATTGACCTCATATCGAGCCTACCAAAAGAGGTTGTTGGGTATGTAGTCTACTACAATGCATCAGGGAATGGACCGGGATGTGTCCTGATGCAGGAGTGAGTAGTGATCGTCTACGACTCACGATAGTTGAGGCATCAAGATCAGAACTACATGACCCATGACCTAGAGTTAATAGTAGTGTTCATTTCATATAAGATGTCGTATCACTACTTTATTGGATAATAGTTTACTATCTTTTTTGATTACAAGAGCCTCATGTATATCTTCTCACAGAATGACCTAAGTCTTATACAATGATGATGACTGGTTATCCTCCAGTACTATGACTTTGATATAGTCCCCACTCATGTGAAAGGGAATGTGGTGGTGGATGCACATAGCAAGTGGTTTGGTTTACAGTTGCTGAGTGAGGTGATAGAGAAGCTAGTCACATTGGAGTTATACATCGTGAATAGTTATAGAGCATCATACCTATAATCCATGCCTGTCACTCCAACACTATTTCAATGAGTTAGGGAGGAATAGCTTGGGTACATTGATTGTGAGTCCCGACGTGCTCATATATCCTTAGTATGGGATCCTAAAGGATTTTATAATGGTTGGGAGGATGTCATCATTTTTAGAGGACACACCGTGGTACCAGTGACACTACGAGAGGAGGTGATGATGGAGTTCCACACATACCCTTTGGTGGTATATCCTGGTGTGGAATAGATGTATCACGACCTCTGGAATCAGAACTGGTGCCAGAGATGAATAATTCAGTGGTAGAGTATGTTTTATGATGCCTCACTTGGCAGCAAATGATGTTAAAGTACCAGGTTCTTGTAGGCTAGAATCATCCACTTGAGGTGCTGGAATGGGAGTGGGATGACATCTCCGTGGACATCGTGACATGGCTACCATGTATGTCCATGGGCCATGATTCCATATGGGTGATTCTTGATCGACTCACCCACTTGGGGAAATTCTTACACATTCGAGAGTAGGGATCAATAGATGGCATGGGATGCCTCTACGTACATGAGATAATACAACTTCTCGGAGTGCCATCAACGTTCATTGCAGATTGTGACGGTCTTTTTACATCTTGGTTGTGGAAGGTATTACAGGAGGTTTTTTGGAATCAGCTATGCTTGAGCACTGCCTTTCATCCTTAGATAGAAGGACAGACAGAGAAAACCATACAAATAATTGAGGACATGCTTCATGCTTGAATCCTTTATTTTGGCCAAATTTGGGAGGAACACCTACCACTGATGGAGTTTTCATACAGAAACATTTATGACTCCACCATCAGCATGGAACCATTTGAGGCTTTGTACGGGCGACCATGTTGATCACCTCAATGTTGGATAGACCCATGGGAGTCAATACATATGGGTCCAGAGGTGGTACGAGCTATAACTGAGAAGGAACAGATCATATATGAGCATATGAAAACTGCACAGAGCTGACAAAAGTCTTATGTCGACTGGAGACTAAGGCCCAGGGAGGTCAGGGAGGAAGACCTTGCCTTTATATGGGTCTCACCGTGATGAGGATTGCGAAGATTTTCTCAGGGTGACAAGAAATCCTTGAGGTTCATCAGACCTTTCCAGATCCTAAACAATGTAGGAGATGTGGCATACATCCTAGCTATTCCCCCATAGATTCATCAGGTGCATAATGCTTTCCATGCCTCACAGCTGAGGATGTACATGCATGATCCATCACACGTTACTAGCTTGGGGGAGTTTGAAATTGATGATGCAGAGACGTTCTCATTGATCCTGGTTATGATATAGGATCGACAGGATCAGGTCCTTCGTGGGAAGACGATTCCTCTAGTGTGAGTTTGGTGGCAGCACGGGATCCTCCAGGAGAGAACATATGAGCAGGAGTCTCAAATTCATGATCAATACCCCCATTTGTTTTCTTAGGTTTTATTGTGACTATTGGGGACAAAAGGACCATGGTGGGTAGAATTTAAATACTTAGTAATTCCATGTCATTTTTTTAATTATATGGGATTATTACTAGTCTGCAAAAATTGACGGCACTTGATTCCAAGCCCCGAAGAGCCCAAAACGGAATTTTGAACCTTTGTTAAGTTAAGTTTAGTAAACATGCGAGCATCGATCTCTATACTTTGTACTAATGGATGAATTAAAAATCTGAGAGAAAAATTTCATTCATAGCATTGGTATTTTCTTAAGGGAAAGATAACATTGTTTGGAAATAGTTGGATGAAAAAGTTAAATTTTGGACTTTACAAAAGAATAATAAAATAATTAAAGGTTATTTTATTTTATTTTTTCAACTATTGAAAAATAGCGGTGGGACCGCAGTGCAATGCCAGATTTTAAATCAAATATTTTTAATGTATTAAACCTCTCATTTATTCAGTTTTGTAACAACAATACTTGTGAGCATATTGGCTCATTAATTACGGTTAATTAAAGAGCCATAATATCAGACACAATGTGGGAGACTATTAGCCTATTTAAGCAATACAAGGGAATGGGTTCTTGAAAGGGATATAACTGGAGGCTCTGATGAAATGTCGGAGATGTTCATCTCCAATGAAGAACAATGATCAAGCGACTGTCCTTGGATGAATCGATGGGCGACGGTGAACGAGGATGAATTCCCATTGAATGCAGGTTCTTCTTCCTCATCTGTAGCGCCTTTAAACGAATTATAGTTAAGGGATTATCTTGATTTATTTATCAGTGTTTATGAATTCATCTTATCATGATAATGTTTCAACTCTTCCCTTGTTATAACCCTATCATGGAGGGAACAGGCTGAACCGAACAATGCCCGAACCCTCCACCATTCATTCTTTGATGCGTTCTTCATGGGTGATCGAGAATTGCAGAGGCAAGAAAAACCTAGGAACAAAGAAGTGATGTAAGAATCCCGAGGGACATGTAGGTACAATCGAAAGAGAAAACAAAACATTAGAGCTTAATCAGAGGCCCGCAGGATGCTCCGCCAATGCGGTGGCGATGGGGACCAGAGGGGGCAGCGGTCGGCTCTCGCCGATGCAAGAAGGTGGTTTCACCCGAATGTTCCATGGAGGACAAGGGGGCGGCCAACGCTGGCCATATATATGGTGGTGGCATGTCGTGGAGGACTGTCGTGGATACGATCCACAAAGGACGAAGGGGGTGGTCGCCCATCGCGCTGCCTTGTTCATGTTGGGCGGTGTGGCATGACAGTGCGTTGTAGAGGAAGTGGTGTGGCTCTGAGCCACGACGGAGGGCGAAGGACGGACCCACGCCTGTGGGTCCTATTGTTGATCGGTCCACACAGTCCGGCTAGTTGGAGAGGCACCATGATGGAGCCACTAGTTGGAAATCCGAACTAAATTTGGTCCATTCGGCAGGGGAGCCTGCACCCGCACCCAACAGGTTGGCCATGCCCAGCCAGCGAGCCAGGTTGGTTCAGTGACCTGACGAGCCACGCCCAACCGGGTGTCTTAGGCCAAGCATGCTGCCCAAAAATCATAGCCCATGGCCTGGACCCTTCGGGAAAAGTCGAGCCGAACCGAGCCAAGCCAATCCCCTAGAGGCTAGACCCAGTAGTCTGATCCTGGTCAGACCGGACACAGACCCACTTACGTCCCAGTTTATCTTAAAAAGATATAACTCCTAAACAAGACATCGATTTGGGGAACCATCTACGATGTTTGAATCCTTAAGATGAGGCTGTACTTTTGAGATACACCACTTGGGTTTTGGAAAATGTTGGATTATAGCCGGGTTGGATCGGACTCGAATCCAACCAGGCCCCTTGCACTAAAATGCATATAACATACAGACTGGGCATCCGATTAATGCACCATCAGTTGCGTTGGAACCCTTATGACACGGTGGATCATTGAGTTACTTCTTAGTGGGACTTCATGGTGGTTGAAATAAGTTCTATGTCTTGTGTACCGCATCCTTCAGAATCAAGCGTACTAAGTTTTTGAATCCAGTAGTTGGCTGTGACATGAAGAAATAATAGCGATACTCTATGGTTTAACAACTAGCTATACTCTGTGGAATATCACCTAGAGATACTCTGTTGGTTAGCACCTAGTGATCCTCTGTGTGTCAGTACCTAGAGAGCCTATGTGGGTCAATACATAGAGATCCTCCGAGGGTCAGCACCTAGCGATCATCCACGGGTCATCACATAATGATCCTCTCTGGGTCCACACCTGTCGATCCTTTGTGGGTCAGCACATAGTGATCCTACATGGGTTAGCACCTAGTGATCATCCCTGGGTGATCACTTAGGGATCCTTCATGTGTTAGCACCTAATGATCCTCCATGGGTTAGAATCTAGCGATCCTCTGTGGGTCAGCAACTAACGACCTTCTGTGGTCTAACAGCAAAAGACTCTTGACAGAATATAATTATCTAAATTTATGACATATCATATTTATTCATGTTTGTTATGTTTTATACATATTTTGAGATGAGTATTTTCTTGTGCTCTGTGATTGAGATCATGCTTTATGGTTTTTCCTTTTGGGAATTCTGAGAGACATTCAGGGGTCTCGAGGTCCCTACTGGGTATTTCTATTCTCACCCCTACATGATATTTTCCCAAACCATGTTGTTTCTTCTATAGATGACATACAGATTTGACCGAGGCATGAGAAATAGAACCAGACAGTGGACGAAGGTGACATGTTGACGCAGAGAGACGCAGTGACGAGTTATACCAACACTTCAAGTAGGATCCTTGGCAGATGATCTCAAGAGCTATTTTCATTTTCTTTTATATAATCTTTTTCATTTGGTCTTGTATACTAGACCCTTTCTTTTGTTTCACACTTTTTACGTTAGATTTTTTACTACATGGTTTACTTTAGTTGGGTACCAAGTTAGTGTGTGTGTAGGTTTAAAGGAAATACCTTCTCATTTTAGCGATATGCCTTTCCGATTCGAGGTGCAAACCCATGGCCTATGGAAGACAGGGTTGGGGTAGCCACAACATGGGTCCCAGGGGACGGGTCATGACATGTTAACTTGATGGATTTTATCCAAAAATCTCCACCTTTGTGTTTTTTAACAAATATGATCCTTTTGAAAACACATTACATCTCATTCAATATTCTAACAAAATTTACTCCTTATGAATCAATATTGTTAACAATGATTTACTGATCACACACACAGACCCCACATGATCCATGTTTGGTGAGAAAAACAAGATTAGTTTGAAAATATCATCAATGTATTGCTTTATTCCAAAAACAATAAACTAATATTATCATGAACCATATATTTCATGATATATAACCATTAACCCCGTATCTTTAGCACCATTAGATTTATAATAACCCGTACTTATGTACTCATCGTATCTTCTTCTCTAACTATCATTACCAAGATATTTTCTACTCCTGTGTAAATGAACCCAAAGGTCACACTTTTTTGTTAGAAACTTAAGAATGAATAAATATCATCACATAACTGAGAAAATACACTATACATCAGGGAGACGGGGGACCATATCCACAATTATTCATGTGTGGAGAGTTTAATTATGTTCAAGAGATAGATGATGAAGATCAAATGATTTTTGGGAAATGTATTAGTTAGAAGATCTAAAACTATTATTTTAGTGGGCACATACTCCATCTTCATAATCCCATGATCCCCCTTCTATTTGATAAAATGGTACATGATTTGAATGAACTTAGTCTATGAGTGATGGAATGTATCTTTTCATAGTTTTTTAGAATATTAATTATCTCAATTGATTGCAATCAGATACTTCACATCAACTCCCATATCATCTAGTTGAATCTTTATCCACAGTAACTATGAGGAAGATTTTGTTTAAATAATATTTTTATCATCTATGATGATAAATGAAATTAAATATTATATATTTCAAATAGTATAAATACAAAATTCTAAAAAAATAACCCTCCACATAACATTGATTTTCAAATATCTGCTGATATGGCCCAATCTGCATTTGTATAGGCGAATAACACTTGTTGAGATTTTAGAATGTATAGAAAACCAAAATCCACTATGAAGTTGATATATCAAAGTATTATTTTCATTGTAAGTAATTGAATATATTTTGGATTAATTTTATATATTTCTTATAGGCATGTGTAAAAATAACATTAGGCCACGTCCTTATGAAATACAACATATTTCTAATGATCTTATTATATTCTATGACATAAACCACTATTACTTTACCATTCTATGATATATACATCTGGGCTCCCGCTGGATTCATCATATCATTTGAGTTAACCATTTCTAATATTATCATAACCTCCTTATAATATTTTATTGAAAAATAAATGATCCAATAATGTCACAAACAACAAATTCCCTATATTATTTTTTAAATTATATGGAATTATTACGAGACTACAAAAATTGACTGCATGTGATTTCGAGGCCTAGAGAGCCCAAAACAGAATTTTGAACAATTTTTAGGTACATTCAGTAAACATGATTGTGGGATTTTTTAACTATTGAACCAGTACTCAGATTGAACATCATAGAGCACCATTGAATTCCTTGCATCATGATTATCTTAGGTGAAGCTTATGTTCGACAAACAAGGGTAATATGGAATAGTTAATTTTATCACCTTTTAAAGGCAAATAATAAAATAACTTTTTCCAAAGTTAATTTATTTTTCAAACATTGGAGCAGCGACACCACGGTGCCAGCAAGATTCTTTAATGAATGTCTTTTAATTTTTCTCTTAATGAGGCCCATTGATGAGATTCAATAATGATGCAACGTCACAACATAATTAAAATGACTTGACATGTTACATTATTTAATGAATCTATTGGAAAGTGAAATCACAAACCACGAGAGGATGCTCTGACAAAAATCCTACTATGTCACCTCCAATGGAGAATGGTGACTGATCGATGACCATTGGAGGATTCAAAATGGACATCTACTGTCGACGATGAGCGCCAATGATTGTGGAATGTCTACAAATGTGAATCTTATCCTTCTTCTGCAACACAAATTACGGGAAGGTGGTTTAATTGTTTTATGTGTTTAAAAGGTTTCTCATTTCTCGTTCTTGAGTAATATGAAGAATGCATTTCAACCAACCAATGGGCTGATCCATGATTCATTCATTATTATAGAAGGGTGTTGTGGAGTTCTCTCAGGGGATTGTATTTCCTAAACGTTGATTCTTATTCCCCCTTGATGAAATGGTAATGTAGAGGGTGTGGGCCAATCTGAAAAAATCCTGGACACTCTAACACAATTTAGTTTTATGCAATCTTCTAGGGAGACCAAATAACATGGTGTAAAGGTGATTCTAGGGGACTCAGAGGGAAGGAGGTGACCTGGGAGGCCTTTAGGATCCAATGGGAAGGAAAACAGCCCACCAGAGTATCATAGGTGGCCCGAGGAAGCACCCACCAGTGCGACGGTGGCGACCAGTCCGAGTCATCCGCATTGAGAAGAAGTGCCCGCAAGAGCTAGGGTGGAGAGACCCATAGAAATCTTGGCCAAGAAGGTGGAACAACATGGTGGAAATGAGTAGCACGAGGAGATGAGCGGCCCACTCAGGCTGCTTAGCTGGAGAAAAATGGCCCGCTCCAGTCGGCCCTTTGGGAAAGAGGGGCGATGCCCCGTAGTCGTCACCACTCAAGAGAATCGGCCTACGTGCAGGTTGGGTTTTCCTAGAAGGCCAGACCTACTGGCAGGGCAGGACCCATGAGTCAGGCTAGACCCGTAGGTCAAAAAGGTCCGCCAGGATAGACCCCTATCGGACCCGAACTAGACCGACCTCATTTTATTAAAACAAATATATCACACAAACTGGGCATCCAATTGATTCATCGCCATCTATGTTGGGACCCCTGGGACGAGGTTTTCCTTTTTAGATACATCAATTAAGTTTTCTCATAAGTGGAAATATATCTGGGTTGGATCAGACTGCAATCCATTTGGGCCCTATTTACCTTTTTTCTTATAATAGAAAGACTGGGCGTCTGATTGACGCGCCGTCTATCACATTGGAACCCTTAAGACATGACAGTCCATTGGGTTACTTTTTCTAGGGACTTTGTGAAGGTTGAGTTATGACCAATATCTTGAGGATAAAAACCTACGGAACCCAAGTGTACTTAGTGGATGAATCCAGTGGATGGATGTCAAGTGAAGAGAGACCCTCCGTGGATCGGAACACAAGCGGCCCTTCGTGGGTCGGTATATATGTGACCCTATGTGGATCAACAGAAAAGTACCCTTCATGTATTTTCATGAGAGCGACCCTTCATGGATCAGTAGTAGTAAGACCCTCTGCAAATCTGATGTAGAGAAACCCTATGTGGATCTGTAGTAGAGCAACCACGGTGGATCATCAGTGCAACAACCCTTCATGGATCAGTAGTAGAACCACTCAACAGAATAAAATGATCCACATATAGACTATTCATCTTTATTTATTTTTATCTATGTTGTATACATTGTGTGAGATGTCAATAACTTTATGAATTGTGATTGATTTCATGCTTTGTGGAGTTTCCTTTGGAAAATTCTGGGGGACCTTCGAGGGTCTACGGGTCCCTACTGGGTATTGTTATACTCACCCCTACATGGGTTTCACATCAGCCTTGTTGTGAATTATGCAGATAAAGGACATATTTACTGAGAGTTGGGGAGCTAGGGATATATGGTGCTCAGAGGTGATTGACTTTTGTGGGGAGCGACAATGATGACCGACGAGGAGCTCTACCTACCCTTTAGGAAGGATCTTTGGTGGATGATCTCTAGAGAAAGTGTTTTTCATTTTGGGATATGGCTTTCTTATTCTAGTATCCAAACCTTGGCCTATGGAAGGTAGGCTTGGGGTAGTCATGGCCCATTCCCCTGGGGACAGGTTGTGAAAAAGTTATATCATAGGGGTTAGTTCTACCAGTAAAATTAAGAGTCTCTGTTTTTTCAATAGATAAATAGTGTTAAGTGTTTTGAGTTCGGAATATAGTTCTGGGAATCCCATTTTGGTGTGGTGGTCAATGTATCCATAATCCAGGACCCTAATTTTTCATTTCTTGCACGATACATGAAAATATTGTTAGCATTTTTTTTAAAATGATTTCCTTTTGATCCCATTTGTGCCGGCTCACCCGGTATAACTTATTTATCATGGCGCATCTGTTTCTTTATAGGATTCCCCTGCATAGACAACCTTCCAGGATTCCAGTGAGATATCATGTTGACGGTCCAAAAAGCGATGATGCATTGATGCATGGACCTCTTACAGTAGTAGCACCTTCGGGTGGTGTACTAGTAGCACCACCACCCATTGGGTAGTAGTTTACACAAGTCCCACTAGCGGACTGTGTACGCAAACTGAGCGCATTGCACGGGTTCTAGAGACAGAATCCTTAGAGGATTCAAGGAGAGAGATATTTGCAGGTAGCAGAGGATTGGCTGGAGGCTATGGCATGTGTTTTTCGCTTGGTTGAGACACCGATAGACCAGATGATGATCCTGAATGGCAGTCTCCTTCTGGGCACAGTAGGTAGATGGTAGAGCCTGATGCTCTAAAATCATGAGGAGTTGATTCTTTTCTGGTTTGAATTTTAGATCCTCTTCATGGTAGAGTTTGTACTAGAAATTTTACACTTGGTTTGTATTCAAGAGCAACTTCACTTATAGTCGGGAAACCTGAAAGTGGTTGACTACCCGACGAGATTCAGTAAAATCTCTTACTACTCCAGATACATGTTATGAGACAATTTCATTAGGTCCCAGGCCATTGACAAAGGACTCTGAAGGGATATCAGAGTGTTGATGATATCAGTCAACATGCTGAAAATGTTTGGAGTTCTATAGTGAGAACAATTGGTATAGATATTCCCATATGAGCATGCAATGATTTTGAGATCCACCACGAGAAAATAGGCAGTCGAGTCATCTGTTGAAGGTAGAATAAAGATGACAGAGAGATCCAATAAGGTCAAACTGTGTGAAAGAAAAATCCAGGGTATAGGTTTGGAGGTGGAGGACTTGTAGGGTAGAGGAGGATAGCAGAGAAGCAGATTGTGCTACCCATGTGGAGAGTACGATCGCATGGCTCACGATTTCCTGACTCGGTGTAATGATGACCAGAATATTGTTGAGGGACTGACGAGATAGGGACCAAGGTTCAAGTGACGAGGTGCGTAGGGCAGTAGTTGTGGTAGAGTAGGAGGGCCTTCAGTAGACATTGGGTTATGATTTGATGTACTACGGTCACCACCCTAAGGCGGTCCACCCAAACCTCAGGGAGAAGGTGGATAGGGAAAAGCTCATCTTTAGGAAGAAAAGGCATATGGACATGAAACTCTAGATATTATTAAAGATATGATATATGTCTACTCCCCTAGCTATCATTCTCATAGATAGAGGTGCCAGTAACTATTTTATTTCCAGGGCTCTCGTTCGGATCTTAGAGATTTCGGTGTTGTCGTTGGCTTGATCCTTATGATTAGTGACATTTATGAGAGAGTATTCAACGATTATACACTGGTTACGGCAATGTGAACGTAATCTAGGAGGTGAGATATTTGGATGGGATCTTCTAGTAGCAGAGTCGAGGACTTAAGACATCATCTTGGTTATGGACTGGATATCCATGATCCATGATCAGAACGACTGTTTTAGTCACATAGTGCGGTGTGTCTGCTAGGATGGGACTAGGTTTTCCTTCACCAAAAAGAAGGGAACATTTGCGGCACATGATGGACTTTCCTAGAAAAGGGTGCTTCCAATCACTCATTAGTTTTCTAGCCTTACCATCAGTGCAGTTGACAAGGGGAGTCTGAGCTATTATGTAGTAGTGGACCAATATTTTGATGTCTTTCTGAAAGATGGTTTGAGAGTACCTCCTTGTAGAGAGGTAGACTTATACATCGACCTGTACCCTGGGATGACACTCATATCTAAACTAGAATATCAAATGGCTCCCATGGATATTTTTGAGTTATGGGTGAAACTATAGGACTTTCAGAAGAAGGCGTTCATATAGCCAAATGTTTCCCCATGGGCAGTAGTGATTTTGTTTTCCAAGAAGGCAGATTGGGGTTTGAGGCGTTTTGGGGAAATTCGGCACCATGACCAGGTGACTGTGAAAAAAAGTATCCTCTACCAAGTATTGATGATATATTTTATCAACTGATGGGAGATTGGTGGTTTTTGAAGATAAACCTCAGATCAGGATATCATCGGCTTCGAGTGCGAGATGAGGACATACCGAAGACTCCCTTTAGATGCCAGTATGGCCACTATGAGTTCATGGTGATCCCTTTCAACCTGAAAAATGCCCCAAAAGTGTTCATGGGACTTAAGAATAGGATATTCCGGCCTTATCATATTCACTTAATGGTTGTTTCAATGAAAACATCTTGTATTACTCGATGTCGAAGGAGGATCACACCTCACATCTATAGATAGTACTGGATACACTCTGAGAGCACTAGATTTATGGAATTCTACATATGTACCAATTATGGATATTGGAAGTACACTTTCTAGGATACATTATCTCAGAGGTTGGAGTTACAGTGGATCTGGAGATGATAGAGGCAGTTCTTTCTTGGGAGCCACCTAGGAGTGTGACTGAAGTGAGATGTTTCGGGGGATTTTCTGTGTACTACCAGAGATTTGTACCTAAGTTTTCCAGAGTAGCAGCAACCTTGTCACCTTCGAAAAAGAAGATACAATCATTCATATGAAAAAATAGATTCCATAAGCGTTTCCAGGAGCTAAGGTGGACACTGATTAGTGCCTCAATCTTAAGGCTACCAGAAGAGGGCATTGGTTATATTGTCTTCTACGACACATCAGGGACCAAACTGGGATGTGTCATGATGCAGGAGCGAGAGGTGATCACCTGAAACTCACTATATCAGAGGCAACATGATCAAAACTATGATACCCATTTCTTGGTGTTATAATTAGTGGTTTTTTTATTGAAGATGTGGCGACACTACTTGATGGGTGAATGATATACTATCTCCTCCAATCACAAGAGTATCAGGTATATCTTCTCACAGAAGGACCAGAACCTGAGACAATGGTTATGGATGGATTTCCTCCAAGACTCTGAATTTTAGATTTTCTACATTCCTAGAAATGGAAATTTAGTGGCAGACACACCCAGTAGTATGTCGGGACTACATCTGCTGAGTGAGGTGACAGAATAGCTAGCCGCGTTATAGATATCCTTTGTGCAGAAGGATAGAGTAGTATATGTCCATTCAATGACTATCACTCCCCACTCCTTCAAAAATTTTGGGAGGCACAACTTGGGGACATTGACTTTGAGGCCCGAAGTGCACAAATATCCTCAAGACATGCTCTTGATAGATTTTAAAAAGGAGGGGAGCATGCCTTCCTTTTTAGAGGACGCATCATGGTACCAGTGACATTTCTGGAGGATGTGTTGAGGGAGTTCTACAAATCCCCCTTGGAGGTACATCATGGATTAGAGAAGATGTACTAGGACTTCAAAAGTTAGTACTGGTGGCTAGGGATGAAGAAAGTATTTCAAAATTTCCATTCCCAATGCCTCACTTATAAGAAAGTGAATGATGAGAACTAGGTTCATTAAGGCTTTTCTCAGCCACTCGAGGTACCAGAGTAGAAATGGGATGGTATCTCGATGGAATTCATGACGGGGTTACCACATACGTCCAAGGTCCATGACTCTATCTAGGTGATCGTTGAATGACTCAGCTTGCTGGAACATTTTCTACCCATCTACGATAAGGGATCAATGGAGGGATTGAGACAACTCTATATCCATGATATAGTTTCGGATTCATTGGGTACCATCGATGATCATTTCAGATCATGGTGTTCTTTTTACATCTTAGTTGTAAAAGGTAGTACGTAAGGTGTTCAGGACTCATCTTTACTTTTGCACCGCCTTTCATGCTTAGACCTATAATTAGATGGAGCAGACCATACAAACAGTTGAGGACATGCTTCGTGCTTGCATCCCAGATTTTGGCCACTGTTGGGAGGACCACATGAGGCATTGTACAAGAGACCATGTAGATCACCACTATTCTAGGACGACCTTGGGGATTCCACACATATGAGTCTAGATTTTGTACGAGCAACCATTGAGAAGGTGAAAATCATCCCAGAGTGGATGAAGACTTCACAGAGCATGAATAATTCTTACGAAAACATGAGATGGAGACACTTAGAGTTCAAGGAGGTAGATAATGTCTTCTTATGGGTCTTACCCCGAAGAAGATTGTGGTGATTTGGATGAGGTGATAATTTATCATCGAGGTTCATCATAGTTTTAAAGATCTTGAGCAGAGATGGTGAGGTGGCATACTGCCTAGGTCTTCCCCCAAAGATGCACTGGGTGGATAGTGTTTTCCATACGTCACAATTGAGGAAATATGTGCATGACCAGCCGCACGTCATCGATTGGGGAAATCTAGTCATTAACGATGGGGTGACATTCATGGAGTTCCCAGTGGAGATAGATGACCGAAAGGATTGGGTCTTACTGGGGTGGTCAATCCCTTCGGTGTGAGTTTGGTGGAAGCATGGTAACCTCTAAGAGAGCACATCAGAGCAGGAGGCGTAAATTCATGCACAGTACCCATATTTTGTTTCTCACCTTTTGTTGTGGCATTTGGGGATGTAAAAACCTAAGGTGGGGAGAATATAAAGATGTGAAAATTCCTTATAATATTTTTTAAAATTTATATGGAAATACTATAAGACTTAAAAAATTGATGCCACGTGATTCAGAGGACTGGAGAGCCTGGAACAAAATTTGGAACTTCTTTTTAGGTACTTTCAGTAAATGTGCAGGTGAGAGTTTATAACTTTTGAACCATTTCTCAGATTGAAAATCTGATAGCACCGTTGAATTCACAATAATAGGATTCAATGGAAAAGATTAAGTTAGACCATCAAGGGTTGGATGGAATAGTTAATTTTCTGACATTTTACAATAAAATTATACAATAAATTTTTTCAAAAGATATATTATTATTCAAATTGTTGAGTGGGGACACCACGGTTCTAGCAAGACGCTTTAATGGGGTTCTTTTAATGGTTCTCTTAATGGGGGCCATTAATGAGCATCATAAATGATGCAACGTCGCAGCGTAATTAAAAATCTATGATGTGTATCCTTATTTAATCAATATGGTGTCAAGATAATTCCCAAACTACGAGAGGAAGCTATGAAAAAATGCCATTGACGTCACCCTCTGATGAAGAATGGTGATTAATCGATGAATTTTGGAGGATTCAAACTAGTTATCGATGGGTGACGACGAGCGCCAACAAACATGAAGTGTCTACAAATTTTAATCTTCTCCTTCAACCTCAAAACCAATTCCATGTATGGGGTTTAATAGTTTTATGTGTTTGAATGGTTTCACTTTTCCCATTCATGAGTAATATGAAGAATGTAGATCAACTGACCAATGGGTTGATCCGTGATTTATTCTTTATTATGTGTAGATTTTGTAGGGTTTCGATTGGGGATTGTATTTCCAAAATGTTGATTATTATTCCCCCTTGATGAAATGATAAAGTGGAGGGCACCGGCCAATCACAATAATGCCCGGACCCTCTACCACTCTTGGGTTTTATCTGTTGTTTTGGGTGACTGAACAATGTGGTGACAAGGTGATTACGAGGGTCTCACAGGGAAGGTGGTGTCCCGGGAGGCCCGTAGGCACATACGGGATAGAAAATGGACAACCGGAGCATCTCTGGTGGCCTGATGAAGAACACACTAGCATGGTGGCACCGTCGACTGGCGGCGTTGGCTAGTCCGAATTGGCCGCATGGAGAAGGGGCGCCCATAGTCGCCTTGGAGGCGGGAGCCGCTGCTAGCCAGGCCGCGACTGGTGGAATGTCGTGGCGCTGAGGTTCCATGTGGGGGGATGAGTGGCATGCTTGGGCTGCTCGGCTGTAGTGCAACGACCGGCTCAAGACAACCATCACAGAAGGAGGGGTGGTGCCCGGCTAGCTTTCCAGACCCCAACCAGAAGCAGACCCGACTAGCCTCTTTTTACTAAAACAGATGTATCAAGAAAATTAAGTGTCTGATTCAGGCGTATTCAATGAAGTTGGGACCCTTGGGATGCGGAAGAAATTTTTTGATACTCCACTTGAGTTTTTGAAAAATATGTAATATAGCCGGGTTGGATCAGACTCAAATCCAACTGGTCCCTATTTATCTTTTTTCATATAACATACAGACCGAGCGTTTGATTGACATGTAGTCTGTTGCGTTGGAACCCTTAAGACATGATGGTCCTTTGGGTTACTTATTTTTGGGACTTCGTGATGTTTGAGGTATGATAGATATCTTGAGGATATGAACCTATAAAACCCAATAACACTAAATGAGGGAATCTAGTGGCTATCTATAAAGTAAAGAGTGACCATCTATTGATCCGCATAGAAGTTACCCTATGTGGATCGACATAAAAAAGACACTATGTGGATCATAATGAAAGTGAGCCTTAGTGGATCATAATAAAAGTAACCCTTCATGTATTGGCATGAGAGAGACCCTTCGCAGATTGTAAAAAGTACGACCCTTTATTAATTGGCATTAGAGAGACCAACTATGGATCAACAGTAGAGAGACCCTTTGTGGATCAGCAGTACAACGTCCCTTTGTAGATTAGATGAAGAACCAATAAATGGAATTAAATGATCTGGATCAAGACTAATAATCATTATTCCTTTTCTTTTATGTTCTATACCTGGTGCGATTTGTCTTTTTCATTATTATTTGTGATTCATATCATTCTTTAAGGTCTTTTCATTGCAGAATTCAGGGAGACCTTCAGGGGTCTCGGGGACCCTACTGGGTATTGTTATACTGAACCACGCACGGGATTCACCCACACCTTGTTTTGTCTTGTAAAGATGATGGAAATATTCACTGAGACTCACAGAGCTAGGGCTAGATAGTGCTCAATGATTATTGATAGATGTGGGGAGCAGCAGTGACGACATACAAGATGTTGTACCTACCCTTCAGGTAGAATATTTGGTGGGCGATCTCCAAAGCAGATTTTTACATTTTCTATTTACTTTCTTTTTATTTGGGTTTGTATTTTAGACAATTTTACTTTCATTTCACAATTTTACTATCACCAGTTATAATTTCTGTTTTTCTTTTTCGTGTACCTATTTTACGAGTGTACAGGTTTAAAGGCAATTCCTTCCATTTTGGGATATGACATTCTGGTGCTACTCTCCAATCCCTATCCAATGGATGGGGGGATTAGGGTAGTCACGACATAGGCGTTGGGTGACAGTTCGTGACAATTAAATTCATATGCCACCTAGAAACCATGGAAAATTTCAATACGCCAACAATTTAAAATTAAAACTCACATTTCATGAGTTCTATGAACTATTTTCACTGCACTTAATTTGATCCTCCAAATATTATTTTATCAATAAATACAGTCACCATCATCATTCAATTTCTATAATTGTTAACATAGTTTTTATAATCATCTCCACCATGCGAAAAATCACAGTTCTCCCAAAACTAATCAAGTCTTTAATACCATTCTCTCAGTTATTTATTCAACCCATATAGCATCTTCATTTGATGAAAAACACATTTCAAATATTTATGAATGATAAAACATTCTAGCCACTCTATTTAAATTTCTTATTTTAGAACCCCATTTAAATTTTTTGACATCGCCTCCATCTAAATAACATTGAACTTTTGTAGAACTATTATTGATTGGCATAAGATAATATTCTCAAGCCATGAAATGGTATAAATTTCTCATTAATAATAATTCCCCCGATATAGGAGTACCCCTAAAAAACGATTCCGCCTTTTTTTCGATAATCAATTGATATTATTTT
Source organism: Viscum album (assembly GCA_963277665.1). Taxonomy (NCBI): domain Eukaryota; kingdom Viridiplantae; phylum Streptophyta; class Magnoliopsida; order Santalales; family Viscaceae; genus Viscum; species Viscum album. The sequence goes on along the minus strand of OY728155.1, from coordinate 1,101,540,196 downwards.
AGTTTTTTCTATAAAAATCATTTCATTTCAATGACATTATTTTTTTCCATTCCCGAAATAATCTCTTATATATGATTCTTCATAATTTGGTAGAACTCTTCATTAATATACAGAACCCATTTTTCATCTCCACCTTCTTCTTCAAAAAATAGGATCTACATGAGAAGGGAATACAGTCTATTGAAAAAACATCATTATCCATTTTTGATTTGGTGATACTTAATCTCCAATGATATTTTGGGTGTCAATTTTATATCATCTCTTCATCATCTATGTAGATAAAAATTTAACTGTAACATTCTCCTCATAATTATCTTCACATGAATTAGTATTTTCCACATCTAAACCCCCTAATTGCTTTCCTCCTCATATATTTCATCAGGATACTATTCATTCTATTTTGGACGATTCTTTTCATTCTCTACTATAGCGACATCATTTCTTTCAACAACTTTTCCAATCCTCTTATTAAATGATTTATATTATTATTTTTCTTTAATATCCACATAATATACCCTCATATCTATGAGATTAAAATATATTGGTCGGAGTGAGTATCTTGAGAGTGGGATGGGTGGAGTACCAAATAAAATTTCTTTTAAAAATGGATTATTTTGAAATCCAACATATGTCTAAATTTGAGAAATTTTACGCAAATAATTATTACGATATCAATATTAATCATTCTATAAAATTTTATAAATGTTGATTAGTTTTTTATGAATAATATAAAATATTTTATAATTATATGAAAAAAATATACTCGATAAAAATACTATATGAACATGAATTTAGATAAACTATCAAAGTATAAATTTTATTTTTAGATAATTGCTTTTCAATTTTACGGTAGAGAAGTAGTATAAATGTTAATACACATAATGGAATGATTGAATACAAGAGTTTTAGTCTCATGTTGAGACTTTGTCCTATCCACATGGAGATCACCCATCACCATGCAGGTTATAAAACAAAAACTGAATGATCCACAACTTGGATCAGGTTTTACAAATTTTAATGTTGTCCAGGTCTCATATGATCTCTTCCGCAGTTATTCATGGGAGTGAAATAAAATAGTCCACACAAGTACCTCTACCACTATTATCTATGGTAGAAAAAATGATAATAGTGATTGAGAAGATATCTAGAATTTTCTAGTTCAGTGTATAAGAAAATGTGTGTATATAAAACAATGTATATCTCACACTGCCAAAAAATTAATAAATATAAACCGAAATCAGAAATCTAGGAGTGTAGAGTTTATAGATTGTTATTTTGTTATAATGTACCATGTGACACTGGATTTGAATCAGTAATTATGCTTGAGTCAGTTCATTTTGAAATCTTTTGGAAAATAGAGTATCACAACTCTTGATTTCTAACAAGTTAAAAGCACAAGATGAGATAAGAAATTTATTCCTCATTAAAAAATTCTCAACATATCATCTCGTCATGTTTTTAATTAGGATCATCTATTTAGATCTTAAATATTCAGTTAATCGAATGATCCTTCTATCCACACATTTCTTCTATTTATTTTTTCTATATTTGTATCAGTGTGTCCCTTTCTATCTTTTTCTATATTTAATGAGGGAGTGTGGTTCACTTTTATCATTAATATGAACATCTCAAATAGATTCCTCATACTACACATACTGACATGATTTCTGTCAAACATGTAATAAAAAATCATTATAATAGTAAATGACATTAAATTCAATAAATATATTCATTATAGTAATATTATTCAATATAAGTAATGTAATAAAAATATTCATAGTAGATTATGATCTAGTGGAGTCATGATCTGGTGGTATGTTTCTGACTATATGACATTGGTTTTGTGACACTTGTGATGTGACAATAGTGCAGTCTTAGACATACCAAATTTTCATTATTCTAGTGGCATCTTAGCTTACAGTGTATGGTTCAACAATGTATTCTTTGACAGTGTCTCAGACATAGAAAATTTTTCTATGTTGGCTGTATGAGTTTGATAGTGTGATATTGGTAGAGATACTTCTGGTAGTTTCTCATACATTTCTACATTTGTGTTTTGACGGCATGAAATATTAGAAATATGTTGATCAACAAATTCTTATACATTGTCAAAACTTTATTCCAGAGAGATGGCAGTCTGACGGTGTGATGTCCTAATGATATCTTTGATGTAGAGATTTTTATGAAGACATTATTTCATGAACAATGGTGTCTATTTCTACATTGTGTTATACTTAGATTAGTTTATCACATGTTCAAATTAAACATATTTCTTATAGTAAAACATGAAATGTCATAGAATTGTTAAAATTATCATTTTGTGATAACTAAAACTATGATGCCAAAAATCTCCTCATTTCGGATAAACAGAAATCATGCCATCAAGAGAATATTATAAATGTAAAAATAGGTTATCAATGATATTAAAAAATGTTAACCATGATATCAATGTTAAGATCCAAATATAAATAAATACTTATCAATCACTGTATGTGTAGATGGTTCATGGAAAATAATAATAATATAGTATGTATCAAATGGATGTATCAAAAAGAAAAAAATTCCAAAGACAATAATTTTAGAGAATAGATAAAAATAGATCAAAATTTTCATAGAAACACGTATTCCATAACAATTCTGACAATTTTGGGATTATTGAAAGGAAATATATTAAATGTAGGAAGAAGGGATAATAATTATTTTAAAAAATTGGTGCACAATGTTTTTACTAAGTATATCCCATTAAAGACGATATATTCTATTCCAATAGACCAAAAAGTCTATGTTTTGGTAGTGGGATCTATGGGTTATTTGTCTTTATCTTTATCCTTCTCTTTGTCCATAGATGAGGTAGAAGGATCAGCATGATATGGAGTAGAGGTAGCACCTTGAAAATGACCAATGAGAGTCTGAACAGGGAGATCTTCCAAAAAACAAAAATCATGAGCTAGCATATAGATTTCATAGGATATATAGGAAAAAAGATGAAAATGGAAGGGATAGGTATAGGAGAATCACTAATAACTCCATGTCTTAAATAGAATTGGGGAGTAATTGGAATGGATGACCGAGAAATCACTACTTGTATTGAGCATTAAGAAATGACAACATGAGATTGATGAAATCAATAATAATCTCGCCACCCCTTTCCATAGAACTAAAAAATCCACCCTTATATTAAATAAACATTTCCAACATTGGGGTCATATTGTAAAGCTATCATACATTCTATTCGAAGGCTTGAGATGGAAGATTAATTATAAGAATAATAATGTGGAATATGAAATTTTCATCCATAGAATTCATTGTATATATTTGCGAGAGATAACACATAATCCATTTAGTAACAGTCTCTTTTTCATCATGAATATCTTTGGAATAGTTGGAAACAATATTGGGAACATGGTTAGAATTATACCTAATTATGCCCATGGATTCTTGGGGGTAGATCTCTGAAAATACCAAAAGGACAAGAACATTACTCCCTAAGATCATCTCTCATAACTAATCATAACTTATCAAAATCAAGAACTTGAGAAAGAATAATAACATCATATGAATCAATGTAATTATCCCTAGGAATTTTAATGAAACCATCTAAGGATGTTCTGAAATAAAATTTCATTTTCTCAACCAAAGTCTTGAGAGCCTCCAGTTCCCCACTTATCCTTATATTTTCAATTTCCATCATTTCTATGTGATTAATCATTTTTGGCTGGATATGTAGGATAACCAACTCAACTAAATACCTGAACTCTTATTTACATAGATTTTCTAAAAGATGGGTTTTATTTTTTCAATGATTTTAAACTCAGACCTCATACTTTTCTGAAAAACATTTATGTCATCTTGAGTGACAATATCCTTTGGAACAACTGGACGTGATCATGCCCATTCTGGAAGAGAAGGCCTCAAAGAACCGAACTTTTCAAATAGACCATCAAGATCTTCTTGGGCTATATAGGATCCCTTAGGATTACATTCAACCAAAAATTTAGGTTTGTCACTTAATGGAAGGATTTTTCGACACAATATAACATTTCCCACTCCTCTTTCATAGGGTCTATCAAAATGACTAAAATAAAAATGGTGACAGGAGGTACCATATTGGTAGAAGAAACTAAAACTTTCTTATTTCTCTGACTATCTGAAAATATGAGAAGCCAATGTGTGTTCAAGAATTAATATTTTGTCATCCAACTATGTATCACGAGTGGGTACAACTAGTATTTTAATATCCTTTTGGCATTAACATCAAAAGTTGATTTTCATTCCACATTTTGATCCATAGTAGAATATTGAACATATAGAACAGCTACCTATTCACATACAAATTCTTCCTCAATTGGTTACTTTTTCTCTTTCTCAGCAACATGTTGTTCCATAGCACCTATAACTCTCAATTTCTTAACCAAAATAGAATCTATATCTTCTTGTCCAGTTGTAACTGAACTGGACTCAATTGCATCAACAATTTAGATTTTCATAATAAATATCCACTAATTGGAAATTATTCATATTAACAAAAGGAATCATTATGTTATGGATCCATTTAGGAATTCATATTTTTATGTTATACACATTCATCAGTATATTTAAGATTACATCCATCATCAATTCCATCATCTACATCTTCTTTTTCATTTACAATTTTTTATTCCTTTTTTTATTCTTCATCATCCTCATCATTTTCAGTCGATTTGGAACATTTATTTTGATAATCTACAGTGACCCTAGTCTCTTATTCATCACTTTAAAAAACCTTCTCGCATTTTCAATTTACTAGGTGGAATAGGAGCACTATAGTTGGTGGTAGAAGTTTTTTGAGAATGGCCAGGGTCACTCCATTCACCAACTCATTATCCACTTTCCACTTTATCATGACCATTTTGTCTTAATCTATGTATTTAAAAAACATTTTGAGGATCCAATCTTTTATCAAATTCATCCTTAAGTCCAGTTGGATGATAAATTGGATTATACTTAATATAAATCTTCTCTAAATATCCATACCATTGTTTCTTTCATTGATTCCAAATAATTTTCATTCTTATACATATTGAAATGGTTGTTCAATATCCACCATAGACAATTGTAGACATTTTATCATCACAATATTGGTCCTTGGACTCCATTATGGTAGAAATAATCTTATTATATATCCATTAATTTTATCTAGAGGAAGGTTTCATCATCTCTTACATATATTCCATTAGGTATCTATAGAGATTAATCTTGCGACCTTATGAAAAAAGAGATAAGATATAGACATCTTTGAATCTAATGGTTTAAAAAAAATCCATTCCTCAAGAAAATCAGATGATTCATAAATATTAAAATTATCCAACATTCACTATCCATCTTAGAGGAAACATGACTTCAGGATGGGCAACCTCTTATCCACAGCACTAGATCATCCTCATACATAATGAAATCATAGGTTTATAGATTGTTACCTTGTTCATCATCAAAGATTATATCATGAGGTATGTTTAAACAATTATCCCATTTTCTTGAGTAAAAACCAAAAACTTTTCCTTTCACATGGCTTCTAATACAATCTACACCATCATTATTAATCTCAAACTCTACCTTTTGATAAAACTCGTGTACCATCATCGAGTATGAATGAATATATATTTTTTTAAAAAAAATTACAATGATCCTTGATTTTGGATAACCTTATGTATGAAATACTTACTCAACATCAGCCACTTAGAGTCTACTTCCTTTTCTTATGAAACATCATGATTAGTAGGGCCAGGGTTAATTATGGGAACTAGAGAATGAATAGTCAATTCCATCTTTGTATTCTTTGAATATATAGAATTAAAATAGGATGAAACTAAATATATCTATATTATTTTCATTTTTAACATCATGAAAAGCTCATTGGAAGTTAAGGAGATGTTTTGAATTGAGAGAGATGAAAGGACTGCACTATGCTCAAGGTAGTCATGAAAATATAGTGTAGGGATCAATGTTTGTTGGGATAAGAATTATTACCATTTCAAATTAGTTGGGATATTAGTTATTTCAAAAATTAAATTACACATTAAATATAAATAAAAATATATATAAAAACATGCATTGGGTTTTAGTAAAAAAAATATACCATGAAATAAATTAGTGGTTACAAAAATCCAAAAAATAGTAAAATTTCACAATGGAATAAAATCAATGGTATGATAAGTAAACCGCATGACCTAGAAAATATTGTGACAAAAATGGTATGAAAATCCAACTGTATTGAAAATAATATAAAATTGAACCAAAATGTATCATTCCTAACTATTTTTTGATATAATTTATTCTCTCTTATTTCAATGGATTGGTGAATATATGAGCTAACTAATGTTTTGTTCCAATAAATTCAAGAGTGATACCACCCTTTTGAAAATGATCCCTAAAAAACTGATCTCTTATATCAATGTGCTTTGTCCCAGAATTGTACACAAGATTATTAGACATGTTAATAGTATATATGTTTCTACAGTTTATGGGAACATTTGAAAATGGATATCTATAGCTTAATACCATGTGTTTAATCCACAGAATTTTTGTACAAAAACTAATTGTAGCTAGATATTCAGCTTTAGTAGTAGACCATGAAACACAATTTTTATTTATTCTACACCATGTTACTATAAACATGCCCAAAAAGTGACATGTTCCAACAGTTCATTTCTTATCTAACATGATCCAAAAAATTAGCATCTAAATGACATACTTAATCAAATACTTATCATATTTGATAAAAGTATCATAAATTAGTTTTGTATTTGATGTATTTGATTTTTTATAGAAATTAAGTGCGACTCCTTTGGGTATTCTTGAAAACAAGAACACATATAAACTCTATATATAATACCTTGTTGACTATAAGTTAAGTAGAGAATACTTCCAATCCATTATCTATAACATATCTAGTCAATTGGTTTCCCAGTTTCATCATGATCCAATTTGTAGGTGGTACTCATAGGAGTATAAATACTTTTAGTTTTATCTATATTAAAATGTTTTAAAAGATATTGTTTTATATTTACATGGGTTAAAAGTAATTCCATCTTTGTATTGAAAAATAAGAAATCCAAGAATGAATTGGATTTCACCTATTAAAATCATTTCAAATTCATTTTGTAAAATTTTGGAAAAATTTGTACAACGATTATTTCTTGAATATCCGAAAATAATATCATAAACATGGATTTGTATTACTAAAACATCGTTTTATATTATTTTCATGAAATTTGTAGTATCAGTTATGTAGAGACCCGAAGCATTATGTACATGGAAATTAAATTACTTCTGCGGAATACTTAATACATAACAAAAACTGACACACAAGGATCGTAATAGTTTAGTGTCTTTGGAAACTCGGAATATAATCTTCTAATTATGGTGAATGATCTTCAACATCTCCATTAATGATCTTCCCCTTTTGTTTTCTTACCTAAAAACTTTATTTTTCCTGGGGATAAAAGCATAAAAAGGGTGAGCTCAAATGCTTAGTAAGGGTAAACAAAGAGAACATAAAACAATCCATAAACATTTGAAAGCAAAAACATGAACATGAAATTTAAACATCAAAATCTTGAGCAAAGACATAAATCGTGGAAGTATGTATGGAAGATATCATAATGGAACATCAACCATAATAAATTATGATGGGAATAAAATGTATAATTGTGGCAACCATTCATCACATGTTATGATTTCCATAGTAGCCAAGACATTTCTGCCAAGACCATCCTAGTGGACAAAGTCCCTTTCTGAATCAAGTTTACTCCTCGTTTCAGTCCTGTAACACTGAACTGGATTAACTTACCATTCCAGCCATGTCTATCTCATGAGATATAAATCATTACCCAATTAATTGGAGGTATATATAGGTCCCACCTATCTCATAATGAAATCATTCTTACTTGTGCCTCAAAATAAACTTAAAACATTCATCATAACCCAAAGAATAAAATGGGTTTCATAAACATCGTCCCATCATCACATAATCCATATAAAACAAATGGATATTTAATCATAATAAAATTGAAACCATATAAATCATAGAGACAATATAAATGAAACATACACATATGATGTAATGTCATCTTAGATGGAAAATGGTTTTAGTAAAACACTTGAAATGAATTATTGAAGAAAATATCCTTTATTCTCCAAAATCATTTTCGTTTCACAAAATTCCATGCAATTTTAAATGAAAAGGATTTTTTTGAAAATAGTTATGAAATATTTTGGAGGAATCTTCATGAAAATAAGGGTTTATAAAACCATAAAAATCCGTTCACGCCATATAATTTAAAAATAACATTTTTCTTGCACTTTTGTCGGAAAAGTCAAAAAGTATCTCGTAAAAGAAAGATTCCATATATACCATGTAGTAAAAGTCAAAATTGGTTAAAAAGGACATTAAACATAAATGAATCCATTTTTAGGAAACATGGACATGGATGAGAACAATAACCCCAGTAAATACTTACGAATAAACAATCTCGGATAAGAACGAGATTGGAAAAGTTGTCCCTTACCTTATGTTCGATATGCTTTGTATGTATCCAAACCTCCTGTATAATGATTTAAATAATTTCATTTACTTATTAAAGAATCATATTCATTGTTATTATATCATATATGGTTCACTTATGACTTTATATTACCCGTTCTTTTGTAAATTTCATGTTAAAGAGCATTTTGGGTAAAATCGTTTCATTTGTCGTCTGTGTTTTGACTTGTAATTATTCATATGATTACTTAGATAATGATTAATTCATTCCAGAATATACAACATGATTTATATATAATATATATTCCGAATATACATATATATAATAGATAGATAAATGGAATGAAATACACCTTTCATGGAGATAGTAGGCCTTACGTACGCATGAAAGCTGTTTTCTTTTCCATATTGAATTGAATGGAATTAAGTAAATGACATAAATATATATATAAATAAATACAGAAGCATTATTATGTAATATATTTCATTATTACTTATTATATATACTTTATAATCATTCTTGAATTGTTAACATGGAAAATGAATCTCATCGCGTCGTGGAGATGGTAATCCGTACGTACGCACGAGCGATGATATCATTCCCATATTTATTGAATCTAATTGGAGTGAATGATCTAATATCTTAGAATTAGTACGATGTTATAATAATCATATGTATTTATTCTTCACACCATTATACCCATCCATGTATGGTGGTGGAGGAAAAACAAATTACACCATGGCGTGGAGACGGTATTCCGTACGTACGCACACGCGGTGATTTCATTTTCCGTAGGATGGATAAAAGGTGAAATGGGGTTTCTTCATATTTATAATAACATATAAGTATATTATTTATACAGATGTTATAACAATATAATGAAATAACTAAGGAAGAATATGTTTAAGAACAAAGAAAATTGAAAGAATCGGTAACAAATATTACATCTTCTTTGACACGCCTCTTTGAAACCTCCTCTTAGGCTACTAAAATTGCTATTTAAAGAAGACCAGGACCTGTAGTATGTTTCTAGGGAAGTTGAGAAGGGAAATGGGTAGTGTTTGGACGAGCTTAAAGGATCAAAATTGTGTGAGGAGAAGAGTGAGGATGTGCCCTTTTATAAGGGAGGAGAGGGGCACCTTTGGAAATATAAGAATCATTAGTTTATATTAAATCCCAACCACACTTAAAAACATCCAAAATGACTCATATCCGAATATTAGATGAGATAGAGGTGTAATATAATCAAAAAATAAAATTTAGACATGTTAGGAATCTATTTTAAACATTATCAACATTATTTATCCTTATTTATCAATTTAATTTTATTTGTGGTAATAATATTCTAAATTTTAGATTATTATAAATAATTACATATGTGTTGTGAATTTTCTATAATTTGACACTTTATGAAATTTTTGACCATATAAATTTAAATTTATAATTTTTAAATATTTTTATGATTTTTAAAAAATTTATAATATGTTATTTTTATTAAATCACAATAGTGTCAATTTTGACACTATTCATTTATTTGAATTTAAATAAACAATATATAGATGATATGTTCGAAATAAAAGCATTAATAGATTCATATAATTTCATATGTATCTAGAAAATTAGTGGAGAACATTAAATAGTCCATATTATATTTATTTCATTATTTTTAAGATCATTTATTTGATATTTCAATCAATAAAATAATTTCAACATCACTATTGTGTCATAATTAATGATAATTATTTAATCCCTAATACTTACAAATAAAATTCATATGATGTAGATAATTGTATGATATTTTTAGAGACTATTCATGTTTGAAGTTTCATTAAGTTTATCACTAAACTAAAATTATTATACTTATTAGATTTAAGAAAGTGACATGTTGTCACTTTCTTTGGTTTTAATAATAATTAAATTATTTTCAGGGAAAAAAGTCCATTAAATTAATCTAATCTGACCCTTAGGTGATATGGGTCTACTTTTAGTCATACAATAGGATTTTTTCAGGTGTTAGGATAATTATATAATCTTATATTTACCCTTAATTACCTGATTTCCCTTTAACTAATGTAAATAAAATTTATCGTAGTTACTATTAATACTGCCCAAAAAATAAAAATTATCTTTTTAACATAATTTGTACCCACTGATTCCAAATATGGAATCCATTTTTCCAAATTCAATACAAAAAAGTTGTAGAAATTAAATTAAAATTAATCCCGTTGTAGAAAGAAAACGGGTTTTTGTTTAAAACATTGCAACAGATAGAATTGATTTAACCTACGAATTCAAGGTAAAATCAATTCTAATGACATAAATTATATTAATTTGTAAAAATATATTCTATTTATAATTTAAAACCATTATATATTATAATTTAACCATATAAATTATTACGATAAAAAAAGTTGTTTTTAATTAAAATATACCGTGTTTTTACATTTCATTAAAATATAAAAGTTATCAGAAAAATATCAAAACATTATCCAATGTAAATTTTTTTATCCTGATTCAAAATAAGAAGTTTATTTTGTAAAATTGAACTTATAAACATGTCAAAAACTAGATTTAATGTGGCTGCACCAATAAAAGGTGACAAAACTGCATTTTTTTTAAAAATACTTATTTTACTCGGAAAATTTATTTTATTAACATACCATGTTCTAGAAAATGTGTAAGATGAAATAATAATGTTATAACATTCATAATTTAGTTAATACTATTAATAATGGCTACTCCATAATAATTTTATAACCATATATCATTGTTTAGTAAAACCTGATATTGCGTACAACACACGCTATCGAGGAAAGTCGTTATTGCGTGTAATGCAAGCCAAGTCAGGGTTTCGTGTTGTGAAAGAATCCTTCGTTGTTTCGTATAACAGAATCCAACCATATTTCATTTATACATTGAATATATATATATATACTCTCTATTTTGCGTAGAATGACTATTATAAAATGAACTTGAAATTGTGTGTAACACAATCTAAGAATAGTGTTGTGTATACTTCAAGCTAATACAGTGTGGCATATAGCACAACATAGTCTTGTTGTATCATAAAACACATGACATCAAATAAATTAAAAATAATACTTATCATAAAAAATTGGGTTGATACATTCTACCCACCTTAAAATGAATTTCTCCCTCGAAATTCGTTGGGGTTATACATCGTTTTCTACTTGAAAGTTTCTTTAATTTCAACACAAATCATAAAATGAAATACCAAAACATAACCTCAAAAACTAAAGTATAAAACACAACGGTTACCCAAATTAACTAATCACTGGGTTTCCACATAGGAGAACATGGGTGAAAATATGGATATGGAAGAAAAATATAACCTTCAAGTTCTGATAGAGAGTGGTAGAGGACATGGATATGAAAAATCAAACAATCACAAAGCCATAAATTTTTGATGATCTAAGGTACCATCTGATTCATCGGATATAAGAGCACTAGGATAACATGTTTGGTTTTCAATATCATTTCCCTAAAGTTGAAAATTTTGAATTAGAAGAAACACTTGCTTGATTTTGGTACAATCTCACTAGTGTTCATGCTCTGAACAATTTCCACTTCATATCTTAATGAAATGAAGTTGAATTTGTTATTCGTGATGTGTTAACAGGTCATGTGATAGAATGATGGGTTATTCCATCTGATTCAAACAAAAAGTTAGCAATAGTTATCAAATATACATAAGTCCATCGATGGGGAGGTTAATCATGTACGATTCCAAAAATTAAATTATACTTCATATATGATATCGCTTAATAAAATAAAACTAGGTTCTACTAACCAGGGACTTCCTGTAGGATAGTGGTAGGCGATAAAGGCCAGTCTCACTTCGGTTGTGGGTTCAATTCCCACAGCCTTGTCCGACGCGATGGGCTGTCGCCCATCCTGCAGGTTGTCATTTTTCTAAAACTACATTACTATAACATCCCATCAATAATATCGAAAAAAGTTCTATACTTAAACAATAGTAACTTATGTCCAAAATAATCCATTCCAATCTTTAGGCTTATCTAAAATACTTCGGTCCAAGCTCATAGTATAAAGAAAACAATTACTAGAATGGTTATCTACTAAGAATGTGAATACAAGAATTTATCTCACATATACCATAAGATATATAATGTTTGTTGCATTCCAAACACATGAATACCATAGTTATATATTCTCTTGAAACATAAATTACCATATAACCTTAGTGAAAATAGGAATACTGTCAAAAGGTAACTCTTTCCACATACCAAAATCCAAAAAAAATCTACATAATCAAACCATAATATCACTTAGTTCTTATATCAGTCATGAGCTCATGAATACAATCAAACATCTCATTATCATATTATCCCTTCATTATGCACATATCATCATCCTTCCAAAAATATCAGAATAACCATCCATGGTTACCGGTACCATTCAACATAAACTTTCAAATACTTTAGGAAAAACAATAGTGTAACAATCTTTAGATGAGCCTTTATTCCATAGTACCATACATTATTCCTTATAAACATACAATCATTCCACTAACTTCTTAAACCACTGACTGAGCTGCATCATTTCTTTCATCTCATATTTCATTTGTAGTCTCTTCATCATCATGCACATAAATAACACTCATATGACCCTGTTGATTCTCTCCATGAGATTTTCCCTTAGGTCATTGTTTGCATAATGCCCATACATTCCACATTTAAAACATATAATCATTGTTGATGTCGTAGAAATACCATTATCATTGTCCATGGTGTTAACTGAACCTTTTCATTTGCACTTATTGGATTTGTGTCCTTCTTTTCCACACCCAAAGCATCTTCCAGTTCCTTTGAAACAATCTCCTCGATGCCTCAACCCACATGATTTATATGAGGGAAATTTAACACTATTTCCTCTATGATCATCATGAAACTATGTCTTTCTCTTATTATCTATGTCTGGAAACATACCAAAGTTGAGATTATTGATAACATTATGAGATTTCTGATTAGGAATAATAACGATGTTTGGACTTCCAAATCCTGTTTCATTTGTTTCCTCATGAAGAATGTCTTTCCATTGTCTGTTATATCCTCCATTATCGTGAATCTTCCTATTTCCAGCCATTTTCTAAAACCCAAAAATAATAGTGTGAGAGAAAAAAATCATACTAGGGAAAACAAAATAATTAAGGGGGAGTACCATCAATATCTAAAAACTTAGGTAAAATTATATGATCGTTACAGTAGTTATAAGACTATAACCCATACGTATACTTATCCTTAGGGACATCCCTAGAAATACCATAGAAATATCTCTTGGGATCTCACTAATGTTTTTGAATCCTTGTTTCCTAAGGCTAACTAAACATTTCCTTTGATACCAACTGTAGAGACCCGAAGCCTAACGTACATGGAAATTACATTACTTTTTCGGAATACTTAATACATAACAAAAATAGACAGACAAAGATTGTAATAGTTTAGTGTCTTCGGAAACTCAGAATATAATCTTCTAATCGTGGTGAAAGAACTTCAAAATCTACATTAATGATATTCCCCTTCTGTTTTTTACCTAAAACCATTCTTCATTTCTTGGAGAAAAATAAAACATAAAAATGGCAATCTCAAATGCTCAGTAAGGGCAATCATAGAGAACATAAAATAATTCATAAACATTTGAAAGAAAACACTTGAACATGAAATTTAAACATCAAAATCTTGAGCAAAGATATAAATCATGGAAGTACATATGGAATATATCATAATGGAACATAAACCATGATAAAATATAATGGGAATAAAAATTATAATTGTGGCAACCATTCATCACATGTTATGATTTCCATGGTATCCAAGGAATTGCTGTCAGGACCATCTTAGTGGACAAAGTGACTTTCTAAATCAATTTTAATCCGCGTTTCAGTCCTGTAACACTGAACCAGATTAAATTATCATTACCTCCATGTATATCTCATGAGATATAAATCTTTACCCAATGCATTGGAGGGAGATATAGGTCCCACCCATCTCATAATGAATTCATTCTTACTTGTGCCACAAAATAAACTTAAAATATTCATCATAACCCAAAGAATAAAATGGGTTTCATAATCATCATCCCATCATCACATAATCCATATAAAACAAATGGATATTTCATCATAATAAAATTGAAACCATGTAAATCATAAAGACATTATACATGAATCATACACAAATGAAGTAATGCCATCTTATATGGAAAATGGTTTGATAAAACACTTGAAATGAATTCTTGAGGAAAATATCCTTTATTCTCCAAAACCATTTTTTTTCAAAAAATTCCATGCAATTTTTAATGAAATATATTTTGTTGAAAATAGTCATGAAATATTTTGGAGGAATCTTCATGAAAATAAGGCTTTTTAAAACCGTAAAAATCTGTTCACACTGTATATGTTTAAAATAACATTTTTCTCCTACTTTTGTCAGAAAAAGTCAAAAAGTACCACATAAAAGAAAGATTCCATACATACCATTTACTAAAAGTAAAAAATGGGTAAAAAGGACATTAAACATACATGAAACCATTTTTAGGAAACATGGACATGGATGAGAACAATAACCCCAGTAAATACTTACAAATAATCAATCTTGGATAAGAACAAAATTGGAAAATTTATCCCATACATTATGTTCGATATGCTTCGTATGTATCCGAACCTCCAGTATAATGTTTTAAATAATGTCATTCACTTATTACAGAATCATATTCATTGTTATGATATCATATATGGTTCACTTATGACTTTATATTACCCGTTATTTTGTAAATTCCAAGTTAAAGATCGTTTTGGGTAAAATCGTTTCATTTGTCGTCCGTGTTTTGACTTGTAATTAATCATTTGATTACATAAATCATGATTAATTAATTACAGAATATAAAACATGATTTATATATAATATATATTCAGAATATACATATATATAATATATTGATAAATGGAAATAAATACACCGTTAATGGAGAGGGTAGGCCGTACGTACGCATGAACGCTGTTTTCGTTTCCTTATTGAATTGAATGGAATTAAGTATATGACATAAATATATATATACATAAATCCAGTAGAATTATTATTTCATATATTTCATTATTACTTATTATATATACCTTATAATCAATCTTGAATTGTTAACATGGAAAATGAATCTCATTGCGTTGTGGAGACGGTAATCCGTACGTATGCACGAGCGATGATATCGTTCCCATATTTCTTTAATAGAAATGGAATGAATGATATAATATCATAGAATCAGTATGATGTTATAATAATCATATTTATTTATTATTTACACCATTATAACCATCCATGTAAGGTGGTGTTGGAAAAATAGATTACACCACGGCGTGGAGACGGTATTCCGTACGTACGCACGTGCGGGGATTTCATTTTCAGTAGGATGGATAGAAGGTGAAATGATGTTTCTTCATATTTTTAATAACATATCAGTATATTATTTATACTAATGTTATTACAATATAATGAAACAACTAAAGAAGAATAAGTTGAAGAAGAAAGAAAATTGAAATAATTGGTAAGGGATATTAACTCTTCTTTGACACGCCTCATGGGAACCTCCTCTTAGGGTACTAAAATTGGTCTTTGAAGAAGACCAGGACCTCTAGTATGTTGCTAGGAAAGTTGAGAAGGAAAATGGGTAGGGTATGGCCTAGATTAAAGGCTCCAAATTATGTGATGAGAAGAGGGAGGAGGTGCCCTTTTATAAGGGAGGAGAGGGGCACCTTTGGAAATATAAGAAATATTTGTTTATATAAAATCCCAACCCCACATAAAAACATCCAAAATGGATCAAATATAATGATTAGATGAGATATGGTTGTAATATCATCAACCAATAAAATTTTTACGTGTTAGGAATCTATTTTAGACATTATCAATTTAATTTATCCTTATTTATCAATTTAATTTTATTTGTGGTAATAATATTCTAAATTTTAAATTATTATAAATAATTACATATCTATTGTGAATTTTCCATAATTTGACACTTTATGACATTTTCGACCATATAAATTTAAATTTATAATTTTTAAATATTTTTGTGAATTTTAAACAATTTTATAATATGTTATTTTAATAGAATAGCAATAGTGTCAATTTTGACACTATTAATTTATTTGAATTTAAATAAACAATATACAGAAGATATGTTCGAACTAAAAGCTTTAATAGATTCATTAAATTTCATATGTTTCTATAAAATTAGTGGATCACATTAAATAGTTCATATAATATTTATTATAATATTTTTAAGATAATTTATTTGATATTTAAATCAATAAAATAATTTCAACATCACTATTGTGTCATAATTAATGATAATTATTTAATCCCTAAAATTTTTAAATAAATTCATATTATGTAGATAATTGTATTAGATTTTTGGAGACAATTCATGTTCTATGTTTCATTAAGTTTGTCACTAAAGTAAAATTATTATACTTATAAGATTTAAGAAAGTGACATGTTGTAACTTTCTTTGGTTTTAATAATAATTAAATTATTTTCTTGGAAAAAAGTCCATTAAATGAATCTAATCCGACCCTTTGGTGGTATGGGTCTACTTTTAGTCACCCAATAAGATTTTTTCAAGTGATAGTGTAATTTTATAATCTTATATTTATCTTTAATTACCAGATTTACCTTTAACTATGGTGAATAAAATTTACCGTAGTTACTATTCATACTGCCCAAAAAATAAAATGTAGATTATTAACTTAATTTGGAACCACTGATTCTAAATATGGAATCAATTTTTCCAAATTAATCACACAGATGTTTCTGATATTAAATTAAAATTAATCTCATTGTTGAAATAAAAGGGGTTTTTGATTAAAACATTGCAAAATATTGAATTGATTTAACCAACGAATTCAAGGTAAAATCAATAATAAAGAAATAAATTATATTAAATGGTAAAAATATGTTCTATTTATACTTTAAAACCATTAAATATTATAATTTAATCATATACATTATTATGATGAAAAAAGTTGTTTTTAATTAAAATATAGCGTGTTTTTACTATTCATTAAAATATGAAAGTTATCAGAAAAATATCAAAACATTATCCAATGTAAATTTTTATATCCTGATTGAAAATAAGAAGTTTATTTTGTAAAATTTAACTTATAAACATGTCAAAAACTATATTTAATGTTTGTTCTCCATTAAAAGGTGGAAAAACTGCACTTTTTGAAAAATATTTATTTTACCCGAAAAATTTAGTTTGTTCACATACCATGTTCTAGAAAATGTGTAAGATGAAATAATAATGTTATAAAATCAAATTTTAGTTAATAATATTCATAACGGCTAGTTTATAATAATATTATAACCATATATCATTGTTTAGTGAAACATGATATTGCGTACAACACACGTTATCGAGAAAAGTCGCGATTGCGTGTAATGCAAGCCACGTCAGGGTTGCGTGTTGTGCAAGAATCCTTCGGTGTTTCATATAATAGAATCCAAACATATTTAATTTATTCATTGAATATATATATATATATATATATAAACTCAATGTTTCATAGAATGAATATTATAAAATGAACTTCAAATTGTGGGTAACACAATCTAAGAATAGTGTTGCGTATACTTCAAGCTAACACAGTGTGGTGAATAACACAAGATTGTCTTGTTGTAGCATAAAACGCATTACATTAAATAAATTAAAAACAATATTTATCATAAAATATCGGGTTGTAACAAGTTATTCAATTTAAAAAAAACCATTTGAAATTTGAAATTTTCCAAGCCCATCATACCATTCTCAAGATCTTTTTTAAAACATATAAACCAGTCATTAATTTTAAAACTTGATTTGGAATGTGAGGATTCTAAAAAATAGTGGGTTGATCAGGAAAACATCTTGACTAAATGAGAATACATTTTTATTGAAATTGTAGGAATAAGGGAAACATTAATAGGGTGGTCCCTCAAGGGGGTCGGATGTGATGTAGCCCCAACACATCCCCTTTGACTACATCCCTACAATCTAATGGTAGGGATTCCAAACTGTTTTAAATAATAATCTCATCATCATGGTTTCTTAAATTATCAAGAGAGTCTACCACAAAGTTAGCCTCCCTCCAAATATGATGAACATTCAATAAAAGGTTAGTCTCCAAGATTCGTATATTAATTAGATAAATTATATCCCATAGAACATCCTGACACCCCTCTATAGACCTAAACAGAACATGGGAATCCAACTCAATCTATGGTACCTGAATATCACGCCTCCTACCAATCATTAAACCAAATAAATGTGCTTGCACCTCCATACCTAATGAACTTCCTAGACTGTTGAAATAACCAAACCCCATAAGAACCAAACCCATCAAATCTCAACCCATCCCGCCTCCTATCATCAAGACCCCATAAATGATTCATCGATGTTCAACATTAATCTCTAAATATGTAGCATCCACCTGATACAAAGACCCTCTTGCATGATAAGTGTGTGAGTTCTGTTAAAGAGGTCTCATATTGTAAATGAAACTAAACTTCCCTTTAACAACAAGAAATGATCGAATATCAACAACTTTAGTCACATTTGATGTAATAACATAGACCTCCCAGAACCCAGATGAACCTGATTTCATGCCTCCCATATAATCTTGCATATTAAAGTTAGGATGATAGACCAGACCCTACATTTAATAGACCTTCCCTCCACACCGTGAAACCAAGATTCCATATATCCATGCAGTGAAGGTTGCTCAATTCTATGTTGGGGACGAGGGGATAAAAAATACCAATGATAATGCACCCATATTCTCTATAAGAAAATTTGGAGGATATTTTCAATCTACAGATTCTCACAACAAAAGTAGTGGGATACTAATGGGATCCCCATCAATTGAATGATCCCATCGATTAGAAGCTATTTATACCTGATACTCCAAATAAGAAAATTCATTTTAGTTGGAATCTACATACAACAGTCATTGGAAATCCACTTTTGATGAAGATCCTATGCATGAATAAGTCTCATGTAGTCCCATGTGGAAAACCTTCCTAGAGAGGATACTATGAAGCACCACTTATCTGGATCGTCATTCATAATTACTCCTTTATACACCTTAACCCACTCATGTTTGAGAACGGACTGTAAGAATATAGGAAGAACACAATCCTCAATAAAGTAGATGTCCAGGTGAGTGAAACCTATTAAATATATCCTCTCACTCATGATGTTAACCTTCTAGAAACTGACTTCCCCCTTTCCAATAATGCACCTAGTTGAACTAGAAAGGACCTCGAGATAAGGGATCATTCATTGAGCCAGCCGCGAGAGACGAGCACCAAATATGTCAAGTGTCTCCCATTGTCCTCCATTTTTTCCCTAAAGAATGAATACAACTATGAATCACCCATAATGATATCCCATGCCATCCAAACATGCATTCCATGCATGTGAAAAGGGTTCCTCATAGTCAATTCGATATTTCTGACTATAATCTTGTGCAAAACGTCTGGCCTTATTTCTAAGTATATTTCCTGATTCATCAAATGAATTCTTAAAAAACAATTTACTTTTAATAGTCAAGGTGTCCCTGAGTATATCTACTAGTTCCTATATATCCTATATTTCAAACTCGTATAACCCTTCTTGAATTTCAATTACCTATAAGTCATCATTTATATCTTCATTGATGTTCTTAAGTTCTTGGTGAGACAATAATGCTTGATGTTCTACCTCGTTTCTAATATAATATGTAGTTTGAGTTCCTCTATTCTGGCCACCTACTACATATAATGGATATTACTTAATAGTTATAACAACTCCAAAGAAATTAGAACTAGTTACTTCAGGAATTTCAAGTTCAGGTTCACAATGTTCTATAAATTTTTTACAACTGCTTGATTTTTAGACTATTTTACAATAGAATATAATGGTTTATAATTTATTTACAGTGATTCAAAATCATCCTCAAGGTTTTCCCATGATGTATTCGACTCATGTTGACCAGTTTTATCCAATATGACATGAATTGACCCAACCACAATTTTTATATTCTTATTGAAAACTCTATAGGCTTTACTAGAAATTGAATAACCAAGGAAATTTTCTTCATTACATTTAAAAACTTTTTTCAAATTTACCTTTGTTTTAGGAATAATTACATTGAAGCCACAAATTATGAAGTTATTTACCTTATGTTTTATATTTTTCCACAATTCATTAGGGGTCCTCTTAAGGATAGGTATAATCAACACTCTATTGATAATATTAGAGGCTATATTAACTAATTTTTCCCAAAAATAGATTTGAAGTTATTCCTCATTCATCATGGTCCAAGATAATTTATATAAGATACTATTTTTAACTTCAACAACACCATTTTATTAGGGTTTCCATGGAGTGTAAAATTTATGAGTGAATCCATTTTTTTGAGAAAAATGATTCAAAATCTTTATTTTAAATCCCTTGTCCATGTTCCCTCCTTAATGTTATATTATTAAATCCACTAAGATTTTCTAAAAACCTATAAAACATGGTAATGTAAGATAATGATTCAATTTTGTGAGATAGAAAATATACCCAAGTGTGCTATGAAAAATAACCTACAGGAACAGAAACATAGAGATTGTTATTAAGACAATAAACTCATGATGTTTTAAAAAATCCATGTTAACCAACTCGAGAGGGGGAGAAGTTGACACTTGTTTATTTGTTTAAAAGAAACATTATGTAGTTTCCCTTTTAAATAGGGGTTACAACCTTTATCAATTGGGAACTCTAGCTTAGGTAGATCCCTAAATAACCCTTTCTTAGTTAGATTCATAAGTGATTTAATGTTTCAATGGCCTATTATCCTATTTAAAATCCAATATTCCTTATAATAGAAACTTAAAAATGAATCATTTTGAGAATTTAATGAATTTTAATCAATAATATAAAAATATTAACTTCATAAAGCAGTTAACATTAAAGCATTTCCAGAATAAAAAACATTGTAAGAATAATTATCATACATAACATAAAAATCATTATCACACAATTATGAAATGATAAGTAGATTATACTTCAAACCATAAACATATAAAATATTTCAAATTTGAATTTATTTTTTCTTGAAAATCTATCCTAGACCGATGATTTTTCCCTTTTCATTGTCACCAAAGGTTGCATCCCCCCCATCAACCTCGAAAAGACTCTTGAACTAGGAATATTATCGTATATTATCTATTTAATATAAATTTTCCTTGTACCAAAATCTTATACTAGATGTCATCAAGTAGTTTTACAAAAAACATGTTTTAAATATGAATTTATTTTTGTACCCAAATGATTTGGGTCAAAAAATGTTAGCAATATAAACATTAGGAACCAGCATTTTCCACATGGTGCTCCTATTAATTGATTTATATTCTTAGAAATAATAAATATGTTGGGTCACTTCGAAAAATGATTTACAATGGTTATTTCATGTCTGGATTTAAAAATAATGTTATTTTGGATATTCTTCTTTTTCTAGGCTCATATACTATCATGGTAACATATATGGCAGAAAACATCATTCCTCATATTTGTGTCAATATCCCTATACCATTTTTGAGTATTTCATTATCTTTATTCAATTTTTCATTTTAACATTTAGGTTCATTATTTCTATGAGAAGTTCACCATTTTTCTCATTTTCTATAGATAGCTCAAATTTACAGTTTACAATTAGACCACATTGTCTTTGTAAAACAATGTATTTATCTATTAACACATAAAATGTGTCTTCTAGAATTTTATTGTATTAGAATAATTTATCATTTGAAATATAATAATATTTTTGTTCATTTTTAGAATTATTAGACATATGCACATGAAAAATATCGTAAACAATGTGAAAAGTTGGTAACTCAATTTTTTTAGTCATAAATCACATATTTTCTCTATTCAGATATTCTTTAGGTGAATAATTAGAGCCACTTAAACTATATTCATATGATATCCATATGGATTTTAAATCCTTCTTGTTTCTCCTGTCCTAGTATTCATATTTCGTTTTTATTTCATCTTTGGATAGTCAGACTTTGTGTGTCATTTTCTATTGCATTCATAGTATAAAAAAAATTTAAATTATAATCCATTTTTATTAAATCTTTCTTATAGTTTCCTATATTTTCATACATACCTTTATAGTTTGATTTTATTAAAATATTTTTCATTCTATAAACATCATAAACCCTCTATCTAGATGATTAATTTACTCTTTAATGTAATAAACATATTCATTATCATGGAAATCTATAACTTGTACCTTGTCTTTTAATTTTTCCTTCTATTATCAAGAGACATTAGTATTAATTTAATGAATTTGTCTCATTCTCATCATCATCCTCATAGTTTAACTTTAGTTATTCTTCGTACATCATAATTTTAACTATCAACACTATGACTGGTAATTTCTTGATATCACAAGATTCCCTGATTGACACTAATGTTCCTCTCTATCTTCCATCTAGACATATCAAAAATCTCAATATCTGGTCCTTATCTGATAAAAACATTCCCAATGAGCTCATTGTATTGAAAATCTCATTAATCCTGAGGTATATATCAAAAAATGGGTTCATCAAACTTCATCATAAAATTATCATATTTAATAGTATAGTCTTTAAGCCTCTTCCATTTAAAATTTGATGTTCCCTCATGAGAAATTGGAAAAGTATCCCAAATTTGAAAATTTGTTTTACAAATAGTAATAATTTTAAATTATTCATCTGTAAAGTATAGGGAATTCATAGCTTTAAATATATGATTATAAGATGATTTTATATTATCATCCCATTTCATCTAAAAGTATCATGAATTTCATATTTATATTCTATAGAAGACAAAATATCAAAACCCAAGCTCTCTACATGAATTTTCACCTCTATTTTCAATTGGGAATAAATTGTTCTGTTAAAAAAAAGGAGATCTCTTGATAGAAGAAGCTTAATAATGATTATCCAATTTAATTAACTAAATTTAGTACTAATAAAAATTAAATCTCTCTAAAGTATAACTAATATAGTTGTAAAAAAAATTTGTTAACTTGAATAAAAATTAATGAAATCTCAATTGATACCAAATATTGGTCGGAGTGGGTATCTACATAGGGGGTCAAATTGAGTACCTAGTAAAATTTCTATTCAAATTCGATTATTTTTAAATCCATCAAATGTATAAAAATGATAATTTTTACCATCATATGTTTTATGCTATAGCTCTTAATCATTATATAAATTTCCTTAAAGATCGATCGGTACTCTGATGAATAATATATAAAATTATTGAATCATTTAAAATCAATTTTCATGATAAAAATACATTATGAACATGAATTGGGATAAAATATCATTGTATAAATGTTATTTGTAGTATGAAACTTTTTTATTTGTAAGGAAGAGAAGCAGTAAAACAAAATTAAAACAGATAGAAGAATGACTGAATATAAGAGGTTCAATATCATGTTGAGATGTAGTCCTCTTCTCCAAGTGATCACCCATCACCAAAAGGTATATATAAAAGAAACTCAATGATCCAAAACCTAGATTGGGTTTTACAACAGTTATCAATTTTCAGGTCACACACATCATCTTCCACAATTAGACCTGATAATGAAATGAAACATTCCACAAAATAACTTGTAGCACACGTATTAGTAGGAAAAACAAATAAGAAATGTTTCTAAGAAGATATATAGTGTCTAGCAGTTTAGCTAGGGATATAGTGTGAATTTATAAAAAAGATCACATAACACACTTCCTAAAAATTAATAAATATAAATAGAAACAATCAATCTATGATTTTATAGTTTCTATATAATTGGTCAGTTGAAATGCATCTTGTGACTCATGATTTGAATCAGCAATGAATCTTGAGTTGGGTCCTTCTGATATATTTGGGAAAAAAGATTTTTTCAACTCTGGTTTTCAAACTGAAGAAAATCATTGGATGAGATGAAATTTTTCCTCATCAATCTAACATTCAAAGAATTTGAGATATTTGTGTTTTCAATTAGGCTCGTCTATTTACGTGTCAAATATTCTGTGAATCGCATCTCCATTGGTCCATACATTTGTTATGTTTATTTCAATGTTATATATATTACCATATGTGTCACTTTCTCTCTCTTCCTATATTGCATGAGGGATTGTGCTCCACCTTTATCAGTAACAGAAAAATAAAAAACTCATTCTTAGTAATGAATGTTCTGAATTTATTTCTATCGATCATTTAAGAAACAATAATTACAATTGTAAATGGTGTCAAATTAGATAAATATATTAATTAGAGTAATATAATACTGAAGATGTAATGTAATAAAAATATTTATGGTTTCTTATTATTTTTGGTGTCATGAAATTGTCGCATGTTGATGATGGTGTGACAATGGTAGTGTGACACTGGTGGGGTCTTGGACATAGCCAAAATTTTTATATTCTTGATGTGTCTCTACGAACTATATATGGTCCACTATTATATGCTCTGATAATGTGTCAGACATAATTTTTTTTCAGTGTTGGAGGTATGATTCTGATGGTGTGATATTGATGGTTCCATTTCCAGTAGCATCTTATACTTTTCAACATTTCAATTCAGATAAAATGGTATCCCGGTGGTATGTCGATCAACAATGTCTGATAATTTTTCAAATCATTAATTGAGTGGCATGACTATCTGTCTGTGTGATGTCCTTATGGTATCTTAGATTTTGATATTTTTATTCTAATTGAGTGTCAAAGAAAACAATGTATGTCTCAACGGTGTCTTATACTTACTTGAATTTTTCACATCTTCTCAGAAAATAGATTTCGTACTCGAAAATAAGAAATTCATAGGTATTGCTGAAATCATGATTTTATTATCATCAAAACTAGGTGGCCAAAAACATTTTTTTCTTCTTATAATTTATAAATAAACACTTATTTCCAATGGTTATAAAATAATTTAATTTTGGACTTTTTTGCACAAAATATTTTTAAGAGTATTTTCATATTTTGTAAATAATAAATCACAACTAGATATGTAGACTAATATGGAAATTACTTCCTTATTGATTTTTTGGTAGTCCCTTTCAAATAATCACTATCCTAGCCATGTATTTTGTAATCCTATTTTATGTATTGACCACTAAATTTTTTGAGGAGTTCTCAATATTGAAACATAATGTCATATCCTATGTTTTTAATGATAGCCTTTTCCTTTGATTTCTCTAAAATATTTACCATTAACTATTTGAAACATCATAATCTTCTTCCCAAGAATCCTTCCATCTTCCATCTGATAATTTTTTATTAAACATAACTTGTAGGAATTGTTGGAAATTAATAAATTCATATTCCATCATACTTAAAACAACAACTAAAAAGAACATAATACATCTTCCCAACAATTTCTCTTGGGGAGATAGTTCCATACACATCTAGATGCAAAAATTCATGTAATCCAGTTTCCATTTGTTCTATTTTCCTTGTAAATATTTCTAATAATATTCCCATATTTACAAGCATCACACATGTCAGTGTGATCAAATGATAGCTATGGTATATCTCCAGATGGATCACATTTGACCAAATATTCATGGTATATTTTGCATAGATGGTCATGCCCTGTATGAAACAACCTATTTTCTTCCACTACAGATAAAAATCACATATCATATTCTCCACTCATAAGGTACAGATTCTCCTTTATTCAATTTTTCTATTATAAAATTTTACCAATTATCCCCTTAAAGATAAGTAAATTCTTAGTGAATCTTATAAAGGGACCTGAGTCGCACAATTTACTAATACTTAATAGTTAGTGTCTAAGACCTTAGAGAACAAATAAATTATAACATCTCATATCTTATAACCCAAATTTGGTTCTTCCTAAACAAATAATATTTTGGAATTCATCATTTCGAAATTCAATAACACATTCCTTGTTATACTTGATAATTGTAACATGATCCTTATATTTTTCCATGTGGGATGCCCATACACTATCAAGGATCCATAACCTATAACAATCTGAATATTTAGTGGAAATCAATATAACCAATACCTTACTATCTATTTTATTTTTGATCCACATCATTGAATTCATGCCTTCTATGGGATAATATTCTCGATCCTTCTGATATTATTATGGACCAACTTCATATGGTAGAGCTGCAAATCAATTTTGTGTTTCTAGATCATTTTATGATTCATTGAGTTTCTATATATATTCAACTTCATTCTATTTTGAAACATTCCTCTACATTATTTATGATTATTACTTAACCATGTGTTTGAATTATCCACACCAAAAATATTGACCATTAAAATCATTCTTATAACATTGAAATCTATGTGGCCACCTTTGTTTCTATTTTTTTCTATAGTTCCTTTTGGCTACGGAACATGCCTTTGGATAATTTAACATCTCTCTATAATAATAACATCTGATTCGATGTGTATTCATCCACAGTATTCTAGAACTTATTATTCATTGGATTATCTGAATATTATGATTATAATTTTTACCCAAATCAATTTTCAACGATGGATTGGGAACTTTAAATATAAAATCAGAAATAAATGCCTTATATTCATGATCAATTCACATAACATAATTTTCATTTGGATATTCCTATTTCTTATGTATTTCTAGATATCTATGCACCAATTTGATATTTTCCCGATGTCAAATGGAGGGGTTAAAAGTATCTCCCTATCCTATAATTTTTTTCATGGATCATTAATGTTCTATTAATGTTCTATGATACTTTTGGTTTAGTATTCTGCTGTGTTGGTCAAACCATCAATCACTCTTCCATGTTCATCCACATTGACCTATACTCAATGAATTTTTTTAGTACTATTTCATTGAAGACATAATATTTTAAATATTATCCTTTAGTCTAGATCTTTTTTCTTCATGTTTAAGCATATAATGTTTGAAATTAGGAACTACACTATTTTTATTAATTTTTTGGCTCTCTAAACATATTTTTCCTTATGAGAATCTTATAATTGATCATAGTGATTGAATCTTCCATTATCACATTGTAAATCATTTTTTATATCTTTATTTTCTTGTGAGCTACAAATAACAGCCAATATATGATTTATCCATGATCCATCCACTTCTCAACTTCTTTAACCTCATATTCTTCCAAAATATCATTCTCTTGTGAAATGGTATTTTATGAAATTTATTTTAAAATATTTATTACCTTTCACATAGTCTGAAGAGTTCTTCATTATAATTTTTAATTCATCTTTATCATCATCTTGAATATTCTTGGGGATCCTTTATGCAAGACATCAAAATGTTCCACACTGAATTCATTCGAGTGGAGGTTACCCTTATAACTTTACATTTCTTCATTATATATTTGATTAATGGTATGACATAACCTCATATATCTCCTCTTATTCCTAGATATCTTCACTAGATAGCCTCTTCATGGCCTTTAATACAACCTCTTTAGAGATTAATTTTATGAAAGATGCATTATAACTATTTCTCATTATATATGCAACAAGAGTTCTATGAAAAAGAAAATCATATTTTAGATCCTTTGAATCTTTATGTTCTATACAAATTATTTTGGATTGAACCAAGGGGGGATTATTCTCCAAATTCATATTTTGATCTTTATATCACTAAGTGATTCCCACATACCATGCATGTATTACACAATAACATTCACTGATTAAATGATACCTCTACAAGGACATTGGGTGAATTATAAAATTCTCATACTTGTTCCATAAAACCTAAAATTTATCTTCTCTAACATTTGAATCTTCATTATTGATATTTACTCTATTTTACCACAAGGGATGTGATGAATTACAGTATTTCAATTTTTTGTTGATTTTATTGTAAAATGATCCCCTAAATTCATTGATCCATTTGGTCTCATTATCCAATTCCCTTTTTCCTTATTCTAATAAAGCAAGACTACCCACACTAGATGAAATATCATGAATCAGAATTATAAATAATTGATGTGTATTGAATAGAAGTAGTATTGTATCAGATTATTCTACAATTAAAAATTGTTTCCATTATATATTATAATCCCTTTGTGGTTAATATCCTCCACTAAAACCACTGAGAGATAAAAAATGTCTTCTGAATCGCCCTATGAAACTGATTTTGTTCTCAACTAGGTTAAATACCATGGGAGTGGGGGTGAATTAGGGTATAACAGATAAAAAACAATTACCACATCAGATCTTGTTTCATAATTAAATAAAACACTCTTCTCTCCCTTTCTATTAGTAATGTATGGGAAGAAATTAATGAATTAATGATTCCAAAGAATATTTCATAATTCAACAACACTTGTATATATCTAAGGAGAATGAAAAGCTAATGTTTTTATATACCAAATTCACTCAATCACACTTCTGTTACAAGTTCACAAAGGTCTCACTTTCCCTCCTCATTTAAAACCAATCACATTTTTAAATCCCACTACCCTTTCAAGTGATGTGTGACCAATATCCCTTGAGAAGGATCTTATTTGAATTGCATGAATCAATATGTTTCACAGCATATTTGGTGAATCTATAAGTTAAAAATAATTCTACTTGATGGATAACAATTTAACACAGAATTTCTTAGAAATCCCTTTACATTAACCTTTGATTCACATTTGGGAAACATCTTTCTCAATATTCATCAAATAACCAAATCACTCATTAATATTTTATAACCTTCAAGAATGAATTACATTCGTAAAACCCATAAAATCTCATGAAAATTATATTCATTGGAGAAAACCAAAAATAGTAATGAAACATTGTACTTCTAAAAACATCCTTCAATCAAAAAATTTATATTCTTGTGAATCCTTCGTGCAAGGATATCTTCGGTGAAATTATTTTTCAGATTCAAAGTCATTGTGTTTTCATTAAGAATTACTATCTAAAATATAGGTGGTGGATTAATATTTATAAATGTACCATTCCTTTTATGATACTTTTATATTCACCATATTATTTCACAAAACACTTCATTCATGTTCGTAGAACTCCATGTTTTTTCAAAATATAATGGAAATTTTCTTGTTCATGAAACTTATCATAATCACATAACTTATTGGATTTTGTGTAAGACTCGTACGTCCTTCAGAAATCATAGATATTTAATAAAACAATAAACTTTAATGGATTCATTCACAAATCTATATTCTCATGAGGGATCCATGGAAGTTGAAATTTAATGAAATTTGAGCCATTCTCAAAATTTCAGACACAAAAATTTGGAACAATGGGAAATGACTCCACCATGTAAAAGTATTTTTGTACCACTTTCAGACCATCCATATCTCAATAATGGAACATAATTATGATTCATTATATAAAATCAATCTATAACTCAATAAATGGACTTGTAAACCATATTTTTCAACATATACAATCATCCAAAAAACACTACAGAGTTACATTGAGAAACATTTTCCCAAACCGAGTCTAAAATAGGGTTATCAATCTCCTGGTGGATGTATACATTGAACTCCTCACCAAGAATGGTTTTCATGGATATAAATATAAAATTGATACACATTAAAAAATTCAATTATTCTCATCCAAATCCTCATATATAAACAATCTCCAAAATTTGATCATCGTATGAAAAGTCTTCATATACTACGTTTTCATAACCCAACCCATTCTAGCCAAAATAAAAATTGAAAATGTTAAAAATATCTCATAACTCTTTTCTCCAGATTCATATCAAATAATATATATCATGAAACACACCTCCCAGAAAATTGAATTCATTTGTCATCCGAGGTGGTGGATTTCAAAATCAAACAAACGTAATTCACTTTCATTCTAGGGTATATTTTATTACCACTGAATAGAAATTAATTTAATTTTTTAATTTTTTATGTATATAACCCATTTTTATACATATATACCAAAATCATAGATAGCTTCCCTTATTCAGGATGTGAAATATTGATTCTTGTTCCAATGAATACAACTATTTTAGGAAATCATTTATTCATCAATTCCTATAAATACATATACCCACTTCGTGAAGGATGAGGGGTATGTGGTAAAATGGATGATAGATGGTGGAATCACTGGGGTTTGGACAAGATTCAATTTCCTTGAACCACCTTGGTAAAATTACTGAGTTTCACATTGGGGAGTACCTTACTGTATAATCTCGTGAATACCCACTATAATAAAATCCATTTGTAAGGAAATAACTTTTCAATACACTCTATTCCAACTGATATTAACTCCTTATGTAGTTTACAGTATGAAATGTAATTTTATATCCTCCTACATGGTAAAGGAATCACTTTGTGATGTAATATGTGGCTAGCCTATGACACTAACCCAACGCATAAGTCCTATGTCAAGTGCCTATGAGAATTCCCCTTTGTGGACAACTTTATATGGAAAATGATATCGGGACAACCATATGTTCCCATTCATGATACTCTATACTGAAACTTATGACCCCCAAGAATAATGGATAGTCACACAACAAATGTTTCATCCAAGGTCGAGGAAATTTTGTTTTCTAACACATTCAACCCTAGAACTCATTCCAAATTACCATGATTCGAGTCCTCCTCATAGTTCCATAAATATGGCCATCATCCATGGTGTGATCACTAAATAATCATTCAACTACCATGAGTTGAGAATCTCATCATGGATCTAGAAATAATGGAATCCTCCTTGTAGTAATCCCCATTTATTCTTTAATTTCAATGAGTTAAGATTCTTCTCTGTAATCCAAAAATATTGGAATCCAATTTGGTGGAAGCCCCAATTAATCCTCCAATTACCAGGAGTTGGGATTCGCCTCTGGTTTTTAGAAACATGTGCATCCTACTATGCATAATACCAAACAATACATTAATCTCCATGAGTTGATATTGTCCTCAGGTTTTCAGAAACATGGTACTCCTTCTATTTATATGTCCCAAAAAATCCATATACACCTTGAGTTGATATACTCATCATGGTTCCAAATATTTCGTCATCCTCCTCAGTGTGATCCCCAAAACACAACCTAAAATAACCACATACTAGGTCAGGTATCTTAGGGTAGCTAAATCATAAGACCCTCATTATGTCCAATTATCACCCCTTTAATGACCTAAGAATATATTCATGGTATTGTCAATGGATAACCCACCTTTCAAATCTAATAGTCGAATAACATGAAATGTGATAGATCATCCACAATTTATTTTTTCTCACACCAAGAATGACTCACATGGCCATAGAGATATGTGATAATCATCCCATTATCATGGATAAATTTCTTCCATTATGGTCATACTCTTAGGTATAATTCCCATCCATAACGTCCATCTTACTAAATGGGTTTTTGTTCCTACAATAACATGATAGGGTGGATGACTCTTTTAGGTTCAATCCCAAATCTGAAACACCAACCTCCTCCTTAAATGAAAATAAACTCCATAAATCCCAACTAGATCGCATTAGACCAATGTATCATGAATTAAAAAGATAATATAGAGAACCTTTAACACATTTCTTTTTGATAAAACATATGTTCTCGATCATATCATTTTCATAGGGATAATGAGTCTCGCAAATGAATTTGGGTAGGATTAATTCATACATATAAAATCTATAATGGAGTCCCAAAATTAGAAATAATTCCCCAAAAATTGGTATAATGAGCACAAACTCCCAAACTCTCATCCAATTCATATTCTATAATTTCATTGGGGATATCCATGTGACCACATGCCTTTGGAAAGGAGGTCAACATTAATTCAATACAAGTATGGGCATGATTTTCATCAGAAATATTTTCCGACATGAATATTTTCACATATAAATGTTTTTGGATCAATTCATTGTATAAATAATAATATAATTTATATATTTGATTAAATTTATCTTTATTATAATTAATTTAAAGGAATGATATTATGTATAAATATGTAGTCGTTGCATCTTTTTATTTATTATGAGAACAACTTAATATTGTATGTATTGTGTTAAAACATTTTAGTTATTCAATGCACATGTTTTATATTTATTAAAAATAAAAATAAATTGTAATTTATGGATTGTATTATACTTTTAAATAATATTATAGATTAATGTATTAGTATGTGGTTAATTTAATGTAACCATAAAATCATTATAACCCTCACATGTTTGTGGGTAAGAATTTATAAAGGATAGATCTACTAGAGATGGGAGATGGTTCAAAACCCAATATAGGGGAAAACCATCCAATTATATAAATAGGATAATGGAGGAAGGTTGTACATGCAGAAATAAATTGGATCAATGTGTAATTTCCCCTATGGTTTAGTAAGATTTATCTCTTGTTGATAAACAAACCAATAGATAATATCTCATGACCATATAATAAACTAATTTTAAATTTTAGTTCTCATATATTTATTTATCTGTTTCATGGTTTAAATGTATAATTAAACATTATATAATAAATAATATAAATTAACAACCATGATAATTTGAAATAAAAAACATTTATTATGAATAATTTATTTTATCAAACTTGTTTAATTAGTTATCTAAATTCCATATAATAAAAAAATGTGAATAATGAATTAATGAATGTTTAAGAATAAGTGAAAAATCCCTTAAATAAAATATTATGATAGTAAATGTCTTCCATTTCATGAATAAGAATTCAACAATAGATCAACAGATTTTTCAATCCACCATCATGATGCATTCATTTATTGATAATTTATAATGAAAGTATTAGGTTGGATTGAAAAATATAGAATGAGGAGTTTTTTACCTCATGACACGTGGTGAAACATGGAGGTTGGAATTGAGTAAATTGATGTCATGTATTTCATGATTTTTGGTCCACTAATATAACACTTGATATTCAATTGTAGTAAGTAAGATTTTCATCCAAATGAAACGATAACAAAATGAACATAGATTTACAAAATTAATTTATAAAAACAATTCAAAAAAATATAAATTGAATTTTAATAAATTAAATTCATTTTATTATTCATCAGGTAAAAATTACTATAGAATAATTTTTTTATATTTTTGATACATTACTAATTGTCATACAAATAGTAAAAATTAGATTTATAAAACGAACACTTTTATGAAATTACAATGATATAAGAATAACATGAAGGTTAGAGAACATTTTTTATAAAAAAAATTAAATAATTAATATTGTTCATATAAAAACATAATGTATAACTAAGATATATATGTTTAGCATTTTGGAATTCTATGTAAGGTTTTTTGTAAAATAAAAATAATTTTTAGTTATTTTATTTTAATCATGTATTTACACAATACCTTTCAGTTTCCATTTGTTTTGTAAGTAAAATAAAAATTATTTTAAATATGAAAATTCATTCATTTAATTATAATACAAATTTTAATTTATTTTTCTATTAAACCATTTCTTTATTTAAAACACATTTTTTTATAAAACTGTTTTCTATCACATTTTTCAGGTTTATATTTATAATATTTACTAAAAATTATAGAAGATAAATTTGACAAAATGTTTTCCATAAATAAAATCATAATTTCCAAATTTTTAAATAAAACCACTTTCAATTTTTGTCATTTAGAATATTAGGTTTAGTAAAATATATATTTAGTTACCAGGAAGAATGAAAACATGTTAAATGTGTCTAAACTAAAATTATAAGGAAAAAATGACCTAAAAAAATATATAAGTCCTACTTATAGTTATATCTAGACCCTTACTCATCTAATAATTTATTATAAGTTATTTCATAGCCATTTTCATAGACTAATGCATTGGTTTATTTTAATCATTTAAAAAATCCATTTTCCTCCTTTCCATCACATAAAAAAGGTCACCATATTTCATCTATTATCCAAAAATTAAATGTATCTTAACTTAGATAATCCCTACCCAAATCTATTATGAACATCTATACTCACATCCTAGAGGTATTTTTTTTATCATAATACCATCCTACGAATGCTTTTTAAATGCACTTATAGAGGTTGTCCAAATAAGCGGTTAAGTTATTAATTATGAATTTTGTTTTTATTAATTAATTTACCAATTTCAAATATATCCTTAACATTGCAAAATAATAAAATTATTATCTCCCATATATGATTTTTTTTATAACCCATTTTCATTTACTAATATTTTTTATGGAAAATGAAAGCATCTCTCAGGCATATGTAAAACCTATCGTCTCCACCTGGTGGTGAAATTCATTTTTAATCACCACATCTCATTTATGGTTATAGATAAGAGATAAAATATTTTATCATTTTTAATAACAATTTTTATTTTATAAATATAACAAAAATTTGATCTTCTTACCATTCCACCAGTTAAAAAATTTTAATGATTCTTATGTGTATATATGGACTACCACCTTCCCATAGCCACCATGTGATTAATTTTTTTCTGCCTTTAATCAATAAATATAAATATGTATATAATTAATATATATTATATTTATATATTTATTAATTATTTAAATTATGTATCTATGCAAAATATGTGTCCATGGAAACATCCAAACTGTAGCATACATAGAAAATGAAGGAGTTAATACCGAGAAACAACGATTTTAATAACGATTTGTTAACAATCATCTGATGAAATCAGATAGGTGGATAATATGTGATATTATAAGTATGTATAACATGTGGTTATAATCAATTATGAGGTAGGTTGAACTTGAGGTAAGAGGTTTCTTCTACATTCACATCTTATTTCATGATTTTTTAGTTTCGAATTTTATTTTAGAAAATTAAATTATCCTCATATTTTAAGCCCCATGAATTATAATACCATCAATTTATGTAACATATTTCATGAATATTTTCCATTTATTATCTTTTTGTATCTATAATTAAAAATTATGTTACATGTAATCGTAATTTAAAATTTATGTTTTTGAAATTTTTCAACCAATTATTTTTCAACCATGTCTATATTTTTATTAAAATGTTTTGAATAATGATTTCATTTGCCTAAAATTATTTAATAAAATAATTTATAATTATTTTTTAATTTTTATTAATAAAACAAAAACGAATCTAATTGAAATTTTATTAACAAGAAACTTTTTTTAATAATTCTAAACGGAATATTTGTTTTAACGTATACTACACGAATGGATTTTTCTATCGTCATGACTACCCTTTCCATTTTAGATTCTATTACATGTTTACATAGTTATATTAAATGAAAATATATTTTTAAAAATAATTTAAATTTTTATTTATATTAATATAAAAGGAAAATGGCAATATTTTCTTAAAATAATGAAAAGAAATTCATTAGTGATTTTAATCTCCATCGTTGCACAATTTAATAATGAAGTTATTTTTAATGTATTTTCTTTTATAATTTTTTTTAAAAACCATTTATTTATAATGAATATATGTCCTTTAATTTATGGAAATGGATTATACCTTATTTTAATATAATTCTTCCTTTTATGATCTTCTTCTCTATCAACCTTCATTATTCATTAGGCTTTATTTTTCTCCTTATTGTTCATATTTTTAATTTGATAGATAAATTAAGAATCATTTGAATTATGTTGATGATTTTTTAGATATATTACATTTCTATAAATGGTATTAGTTATAAAATTCATGCTAATTAAGTTAGTTTATTTACTAGAAAAATATTGATGTTCGATATTCTCGATTCAATATGAATAATTTTTTTTATAAATTTTTTAGAATAAATTGCATTGATCATTCAAAATACTAATAATTTATAGTTTATTAATGTTAATGGTGTGAAAAATTATAGATAGACCCTTGAATAATGATTGGTCAGATTTGGAAAACAATTGGAATCCCATATTATATGGGTATATTGTTTATACCAACCCATTTTTTAAGAATGTTTTCTTCAATGAGAGGACTTTAAGGTAAGATTCAAAATATATTTCCAGAGCCGACTTGATCATAAATGTATGTAGTGAACCATTTCATTTATAAAATACATAGATTACTTTATTCATGAGACTTATATTTTCATATTATCCATGTATGTTCATTGAAATCAAATTGTATATTGAATGTATTTTATTTTTATTATCTAATTTCCCATACTGATTTTTCATTGATTACCCATGATTGCATTAGTTTTTTGTAATACATACTGATTATAAGAGGTTAAAAAAAATTTTACATTCAATTGTTTATGGAGAATGAAACTTTGAAAAATTTCAAGGATGAGAAAATCTTTCTTAAATGATATTTTTAATATTTAAAATGTAATATGGAAACATGTATATGTCTATTTGTTGAAGAATAATAAACTGGTCAATTATTCATAGTGAGAATAATTTTATATTATAATAACATAAAAAGAAATCACCATCTCTAGGTTACTATATTCTATGTGTTACAGTTGTTATCAGATGAATTTTTATAGGAACAATGGGAACATGGTTTTAAAAAAAACATAGATGACATAATAATAATTATAACTCCATATGGTATTTTAGAACATTTTCCATTATAGGGATTTTTTATTAATAAAAAATCATATGATTTTTATCGAACTCAGTGTTTTATATTTTATAGTGATGGAACCCATCGAATAGAATAGAATCAACACCCACAGTCAATATAGGCCTTACCATACTAATTTGGAAAACAAATTTTGTATGGGAACTATGAAGATCATGACCATATTAGGGATTATGGACCATGTTTTTATAAACATCCTTACTTGTATGGGGAAACCATATTTTCCACATCATGATTCACCTATGTAAAATTACATCATGCATTAGATTACACGTTATGTTAACTGAAGTACTAATACACTGATTGCTAAATAATTGAATAAGTCCGTTGAAATGATATTTATGGCCTTAGAATGTAATGAAAGGGAGGTGTGTAATATTATATTTTATTCTATGATGAGAAATGTTGATAAATAGTGGTTATTGTTCGAGAACATTAAAGTGGTCAATAAAAAATGTGGAATATAATAATTTGGAATTTATATTCTTTGGGAGATAGTTTCCTTTAGAAAAAATGATCAAAAATAGAGAGGAATTTTCTCACTTTAAAGTATATGGAATTATAATTTATTGTAGAGTATAAGTATAAAATTATAATATTATCAAGGCCTATTTCAAACTATACACATTATACAGATAACATGATTAAATATTTATTTGATGGAATTAATTCAATTCCCTAAAGGTCATTGTTTTCTTAAACTTTTTCATTATATTATGATATAGTATTAGGTTCCATCAAGGTAGAGATTGAATTTTCTAGGTATTATATATTAGCAAGAAATCAATAAATGAAGTTTTATGTTCGGCACAATGAAAAATTAAATGATAGAATGATGTAAGGAGTATGAAATTTCAATTATTTTATAATTATGGAAGCAAACACTCTGGTACATACTTAAAGGGAAAAACTGTTTGTTTTTATTGTTGAAAAAGTTATAATAAGGATCTTTAATGTATGAAAAATAAATAAACTACTATTATCTAGGGTATCATCAATAAATTGATGGGGAATTATTCAAACTAATATTACAAGTGTCCAGGGAACCTCCCATATAAGAGGCTAATGGGAGAAGTGTTTGGCATAGTGTTTTATTATATTCCATGATAGGTAAGTATGTATTTGAAGAGTTGAATATGGAATGGTGATTATTAGAAAATTATTATAGATTTGTTGGATGGAATTGGCTATCATGCTTGAGAAATTCTCCTCCTAATTTGGATGAATATTGAAGCAGATAAAAAATGACATGGTTATGTGTCAGTCAAACTATGGATCCCATATTTCATCAAAAAAGAAGATGAAGTACATTTAAAATGTATTCCCTTTTTAGATGAGGAACAATTAAAGAAGTGTTATAATTCTGTTTATTATATGAATGGGTCATATATATATATATAATAAGGGAATCCTCTTAAGCTAAAGGGACATATTCACACCCATACTTGTGGGAGGATACCTCTACCATGTGGGAGATACTATCCAAAAGATAGTAAATGGAGGATTAATGGGGTGTGATCCACATAAGGACCATTGGAGAGCAGACATGGGTTAGAGTGCAAGGGAGAGGGAATGTGGGCCATCGTGTGCAAGCACATCATATAAAGCCCATGGTGTGTATAGATTTATGGGTACCAAAACACTATACCAGCTATAAAATTTTGTGGCACATAAGTTATTTTATGGAATCTGGATACCTGACAAAAGATCAATGTGGGTGGATTTTTTGCACACATTGTAAATGTAACATCCCGGTTCCGGGAGCCGCCCAGAGGTCCCCCATACCCAGTTGGTCACATGGAATTAAGCACATTCCCCAAAACACCAGAGGCTTCCATCTAGTAGCGAGAGCATTGGAATAGATAGTGGGGAAACTATGTCCTCATTAGCAGAGTATCACGTTGAAAAAAACTGATATACAATAGCGGAAGAAGTAATAATACAATACAAAAGTAAACACGAGATGACTTGAAGTAATTAACTAGAGCATATATATATATATATATATATGAAATAATATGATAAATTTGTCAAGGAAAACAACCGAACAAGTAACAATACTAGAATACAGAACTAAACCAAGGTACACAAGTAAATCAATTAAAAAACTCTTCAGAATCGCAAGACACAGCTTGGTCCCATGGTCGCCAACTCCAAAGAAGTCAAGTACATGAAGTTAAAAGGTGCATGCCCTTATCTAGACCTTTAGCAATATAATCTATTTAGGACCAAAATCAGGACCCAAATAGGGAGTGAGACGAATCCCAGTAGGCAACCCCCCAATGATCCATGCTTAAAAGTTAGTGAAAATATATAGAAGGCAATAAGAAAAAAGTAGCAAAAAATAAGGAAATACTCAAAAGTAAAAAATCATGTTGTATATATAGCATTCATTTTCACATATCATGTAAGCAGTGAATCACAAATAGGTATCCCTTTGGAAATTACTCACAGGCTAACCCCTTTGGTTCAACAAAACTACACAACAAACCCACTAGGATGTACACATAGTCTAGCCCCTCTAGTGCAGCTTAAGAAAAGACTCTCTGAGGAATATCTCTACATCAATTCCCCCTATGGTCTTGTATTGGTATCTATAGACACTCAGGGGAAGCCCTCAACATCTAATTATCCATGTGGTCTCAGAACATGGAACTATAGACACTCTAAGGCATCACTTACGTCCATCCACCATGCGGTCTCGAAATGTAAAGTAAGCAGACACTCTACAGAAGACCTCAAAGCCCATTCTCCCTATGGTCTACTACACCAGTTTCTCACAGACCTATGTAAGTCAATTAGGCAAAAAATATATCCGGAGGCTAATGAAAACCTCATGAAATACTTGTCTAAATAGTCCACAACATATCACGACATGTTAGAAAATAATAACTCCATCCTAACAATAGTAGGCATGGAATGCCAAGCAGCCTAACAGGCAAGCTAGAAAAAATGATCAATAACAAGAATACATGGGAAAAACATTCATACCCTGGAAAATTTAACCCTATTCACAAACAATAAACCTCTAACCAAACAAACAAGGAAAAATCAGGCAATAATAGGGATAAAAACCAAAAACATGCTATACCTCGTTCTTGGGTATTGGGCACTTTTGTACATATAATTCAAAGACTATCTAATGAAAGGCACAAAAACCTACCTTTGAATTGTAAAGATGTTA
The DNA here is from genome assembly GCA_963277665.1 of Viscum album. Classification (NCBI taxonomy): domain Eukaryota; kingdom Viridiplantae; phylum Streptophyta; class Magnoliopsida; order Santalales; family Viscaceae; genus Viscum; species Viscum album. The sequence continues at coordinate 1,101,499,925 of OY728155.1, read as the reverse complement.
TAAATGAACCTCAGGCCTTGAATCATCCTAGAAAACCATAGATCTATAATAAATCTAAAAACATTCAACTGAGGATATCTTGTGATAGAGGAGAAATCAAGAGATGAAGTTCAAGAAGAAGAAAGAACTCATCGATGTTATTCCAACACAACCGATGTATTTCGATTTAGAGAACGGATGATGAGTTGGTGGATCAGCCATGATTTGGTGGTCTTGATCACACCCGGATGAGATAGGAGGAGATGATGATGGTTATGTCCATTAGATTCGACCCTAATCCATTTAATAAAAAACGATAGTACACAGTGTGTTCTTTAAAAGTACTTAGTGTGTAATTTCTATTACTCAACCACACTTTAGGCTACCTCTAGGTCAACCCACATGGCCATGTACTCGGCCATTACACGGCAAGTACATGGTCACACGTAGTAACCAAATACACGGTGTGTACTTATAAGTACATGGTGTGTACTCCTGAATATTCTAGAAACTCTTATTTTTCTCAAAAACACCAGAAATGAAACCCATTCCTGAAAAGAATACCCCAGTTCTTATAAACATTCCCCCTTCATGAAATTCATCCCTAAATTACCCTAGCAAGGTTGTATAGAAGTAGAATCCTTGAACAGCTCCAGCCACTACGATCGTACATCAACCTCTCTCTCCGAAGTCGCATCCTATACTCACATGTGCTTCCATAGCACTCACACCAGAGGAATATACCGGTCACGGAGAACCTTTTCACTTCGATCAAAAATCCTGATAGGAGGCTCTTCAAATGATTCATCCACCTCTAGATCAATCTCTTTGGGTTGAAAAACATAATACGGTATGAGAAGTATCTTCGAAGCTGAGAATTGTGAAATACACCATTCGTAGCCTGGTACCTCTAAGGTAACTGTAGCCGATAGGAAATCGATCCGAATATATCCACAACCTCAAATGGCCTGACATATCTCAGTGAATTTTTACCCTTTCTTCTAAACCTTATGTGTCCCAACCTCGGTGTTACATGAAGAAAACCCTAATCATTGACCTTAAACTCCATAGGTCATCTCTGTCGTTTAACATAATCCTTATTTAATGACTGTGCGGTATCCCTCCTCTTCCAAATCAACTCTATCTGCTACATGGTCTCTTGGAAAAGATGATGTCCAAGCATTGTTTCCACCCCTACCTCCATCCAATATAAGGCTGATCAACATGACCTACCGTACAAATCCTTAAAAGGGGCCATATGAATAGTTTCATGAAAACTATTATTGTATGTAAAGTCCACAATAGGTATGTGTTTCTCACACAAACATCAAAAATCTAGGATGCATGCTCGAAGCATGTCCTCAAGAACCGGAATTGTACACTTGGACTGACCATATATCTAGGGGTGGTAAGTTGTACTCATAAGTACCTGTGTACCCAAAGCCTTTTATAGCCCATTCCAGACCCGAGAAGTAAAACGTGCACCCGTATCTAAAACAATAGAGTGAGGAACTCCATGTAAACGTATAATATCTCAGATGTATATCCATCCCAGGTCATCAAAACTGATGGTCTCCATGATCGACAAGAAGTGAGAAACCTTCGTGAGTCTGTTAATGACAACCCATAATGCATTATTCCCTCGAGGCAATCTTGGTAAACCTGTCACTAAATCCATCGTGACATCATTCCACTTTCACTCAAGAATGGGTAACTACTATAAAAGACATTCTAGTCATTGATTCTCTGCCTTCACCTACTGACAGGTGGAGCACCTCATCACGAATCCAGCAACATCTCTCTTCATACCAAGCCACCAACACTGGTTATTTAGATCACGATACAACTTGGTGAAACTAGGATGAACTGCCCAAATTGAGGAAAGAAAGTCCCACACCATCTCTTCATGTATGTCTATTGACACCCATATGCACCCATGAAAATGCAAGATCTCATCCTTTCCAATGGTCTATCCAGGAATAGGGTCCTCTCCTGACACACTTTCCAGTAGGACTAGGCCTTCACAATATGACAGCTTCCTCATTCTCACTTGATCTAATAGAGTAGAGGTAATAGATATAGAAGAATGAAAATTATGCCCCAGACTTTTATGAAACTCCAAATGCATATTAGATAATAGGGATACAAGCTTCCACTCACTAATAGCCTCCTGAACTGCCTGTATTTGAGTCCCCATGCTCAGCACATCAGCCACTGCATTGCATTTTCCAGGCATGTAGGCAAGCTTCAAGACAGAATACTAAAGTACTCAACCCACCTTGGCTATATCAAATTTAGGTCACACTGTTTGAATATATTCTTGATACTTTTGAGGTCATTGAAACCCATAATGTGATATCCCTGAAGATAATGTCTATAACAATGTAAATCATGAACAACTACAGCCAACTAGAGATCGTGTGTCAGGTCATTCCACTCACATGGAATCAACTATGAAGACCGATATGCAATGACTCCTCCCCCTACATAAGCACTGCTCCCATGCTGATACCTGATGCATCGCAATACACAATATAGATCATTCCTGGATCTGGAAATACTATTATCGCTGCTGAAGTCAACCTCCCTTTCAGTACCAGAAAGGATGATTCACAAGAATCTGACCAAAGGTACTTCCCATCCGTCTTAGTCAGGCCTTTCAGTGGAGATGCTATGCGGGAAAAGTATTGTATGAAATATCTGTTGTATCAAGCCAGCCCTAGAGAACATCGTACCTAAAAGACGCTCTTCGGATTCTTCTAGGAAACTACTGCTCTCAATTTATTTGGGTCTACTAATACTTCTTTCTCTGTGATAACATGACCCACGAAGTGAATTTGGTCCATCCAAAAGTGGCATTTTTTGATCATATCATATAAATTAGGCTCTCTTAGTGTACTCAAAATGATCTCAGGATGGGTAGCATGGTCATGTCGAGTGTGAGATTACCCCAAGTTATCATCCATAAAGACTACCATGACAGAATACAAGTATGCATGGAACACTCAGTCCATTAGTTCCATGAGGACTGCAAGTGTGTTCGTGAGACATAACTTCATAACCACATACACTTATAGACCATACCTTCTCCAAAAAGCTGTAAGAGATATATATGATCTTCTAATGTGAAAATCATGTTAACCGGATCTCAAGTGTATCTTCATGAACTCTCGAGCACCTCGAATTTGATCAAAGAGTTAATCAATCCCCAGAAATGGATTTCAGTTCATGACCATCAACTAGTTCAACTTTCGATAATCCACAAAATGTCGGATGGTACCGTCCTCCTTCATCGCAAGCAGGATAGATGGACCCCAAACAGATGTACTGGGTTAGATAAAACCTTTTGCCTGAAATTTCTCCAACTTCTTATTGATCTCTTGTAACTCTGGTGTATCCATCCTATTAGGAGTAATAGACTCCAGTGCATCTCCTAGAACAAGATCATTCGAAAATTCTACCTCTTTCTCTAGAAGAAAACATGAAAATTCTTCCAAAAATACATCCCTCAAACGATACACCACTGGAAGAATATCCATATCTAATGTCCCCTGGTCATCTAGATATAGACTAGACATCCTGGTTGTAATTCCTTCCATCCCATGATGCTCAGGTCCCACTCTTCTCTCCAGGACATCGCATTCACCCTTATGTAAAAAGGATCCACCTTCTAAAGACATTAAACTCACCCTACGAGGACAGAAATAAACAATATCCTAGAAGGAAACTAACTAGTCCATTATGAGAATAACATCACAACATTTCATCTCTAGGAATTATAAGCCCTCTAAGAAGGGACACCCACCAACCTCAAGAGGGAACTCCTTTCACTGATGTACACTAGTCGTTCGTGTCCCTAATCAAGTGTCTAGCATCAAGATATCAGCAGAAGAAAAGAAACAGTGCCCAAATATCTCTACAATAGCAACAGATATAAAGTTATGGGAAGAACCCATATCAAAAAGAGCAGAAGCTAAAATTGAGGAAACTGGGATTGTACATCCCACTGTAGAGTGTTTGTGATCTTGCTTCTATTGGGTATGCTCCAATGCAAAGGTATGACTTACACTGCGGCCCTGTGACCCTACCTGACCACCCTGAGTTGATCCACCTAATTTTCATTGAAATCATGATGACTGGCTTCCACAACCACGACCTCCACCTCGGATAGAATGGCCAAAAGAACTCACATACCCTTATTGATAAGAAACTAGTGGTGTTGCTTCTGAATGTGGAGTCATAGAAAAACCCTTTTCACCAGTTGCTGGTGAGAATATCTAACTGAATCATTGAAGGTGGCCCATCATTCCACATGATCGACACTCCAATGGGTCTCTCAGGAAATGTGGCCTTGTATTCCTGCTCTCCCCAAATTGGTAGCGCACCACATGTCTACCATAATATGTCGGTCTTGTCCTAGGATGTCCATGAAAAGACTCCCTACGGTGCTTCCTACTATCAACACGATGGATACCAACTCTGGATGTCGATCCTCCTTGTCTCACAACTCCAGAATCTCTCAGATTGTGCTCCTCGATCATTACCTGTTTGACTATAGAAGTGATGGAAGTCAACCTGAAGATGTTCACCTAAGATCGGATGTCGTGCGTGAGACCAAATTCAAACTTTTTTGCTAGGAATACCTCATCACCTCCTGGTATGGGTGTGAAGTACTCATTCTTTGTGAAGCAAGAAGAATACTCTATAACTTAATGAGTACCCTACTCCAGACTCTTGATCACTCTGTCTCAATAGGACAACAATGTCTCCAGATAGATGTAGTTTGAGAAGGAATTTTGGAGCTCATACGAAGCCATTACCTACTGGTGTCCTGCCTATGAGATCACATCCCACTATCTCTTGGTGGAGTCCCATAGCATGTACGTAGAAATATTTAACCTCTTCTCTGGAGTCATCTCTAGTTTCTCTAATATAGACAGTGTGTCTTCTAACCCTAAATCTATAGCCTATGGCCCTCCGTCCCCTGTGAAGGTGGGAGGATGCTGCTTCCAGAAAACCTATTTTATCTTTTCCATAGAAGGGGTAGGATGCAGTACTCCATGGAAGATCTGTAGGAAACTCATAAAGCCCTCTCGGAACAGTTCATCAATACCTGTTTCTAGCTTAATGACTAGTGCGAAGACTGGAACAACTAGAGGATCTGCTAGCAGTCCTCGACCAACCATGTCTAGTGACAAAACACTACCCTAAATCTGGCGTTCGACCGGAGGAAATCTTGGTGGCATGACATTGTAAGGTCACGTGCACACCTTAGATCATGTTTATCAAGGATTGAATCATAGATGTGCAAAAATGGAACAGGTGAAGGATAGCATTCACGTTTTTCAAAACATGGATACACACTGTGTATGTCCCCTACATGGAATGTTCCCTTAATCCTTCACATGGGAATGTACATCTTCCAAAACCAGTCCTGTAACACTCCATACACGGGACATGTTGTCCAAACACACATAGTGTACTTGAATCCTCTTCCCATGCCAGAGTTCTTCTACACGACTAAGACACATGGTTCCCCAAAAACAAGACTACATGGCATGTTCTTCTTGAACACGGAGTGTACCACTTATGTATCAACTCCTCGTGTCATTAGACACACAGTAAGAGACATTCTTGACTCTACAGAGCGTGTTTATTCTAGACACGGCATGTACAAGAAAGGAAATCACTGATGCATCTTTTTCGTCACATGGCCAGTTATACGGCGTGTTCTAGTTGGACACAATGTGAACATGAATATACTCCACCGACCTATGTTGTTAGTCCCATGGCCGGTTACACGGCACTACAACACATCATGTACAACTGGTACACGGTGTTTCCTACCAAAGATTTCCCAATCCCGTGCCTCTACCCACACAGCCAGTGACAGAGTTAGAGACTACATCACGTGCACCTAAAGTACATGACATGTACTTAAGAAAAATAGTTCCTTCCCTAACATAAGAACACAAAGAATTTATACATCACTACACGCTATGTATTCTAGGTTTTTACAGACATTAAGCCTCAAAAACTACTCCAGAAGCTAATAAAAACACTGAAACGAAAATTATTGTTCCAAATTATGATCCATGAGGGCCCATACTCCCTGTGGGTCAATGCTTGGAATCTTATACATTACATATACAAGCATAACAGATTAATGATCCCCAAAATTCTAATCCATGAGGGCCCATTACACCTTAAGAACCAAAGTTTGTCGCTCATTCAAACAAAACCTTACATAATTTAATTCCCTATCAAACAACAAGTATTTTATTAAGGAATCTATCACAAAACATGTATATCTAGCACAAAATCTATCAAAACAACATAAAATCACTAATGCACCCTAAATGGCATGGAAAGAATGCATGACATGTGATCTCTAACAAGTGTCTATATGATGCATGAGATGGAATACCCTCATCTAATAAAGATGAAAATAGAACTAGATTCTCAATAACATCAACTATAACAACAAAATAATTGTGAATCACACAATGGTGAAATCAAATCTACTCTAATAATTGAAAAACCATAAAAATAGAGATATACGAGGAAAATTGGATTTTCCTTGTACATGGGTTAGCTACTACCAGGAAAAAGTAATTACCAAGTAACTATTCCTTCATATCCCTGGCTATATGCTTCAAACAATATGTGAAAATGAAAATAAACCTCTCCTACCACTTTGTAACATCCCAGTTCTGGGAGCCGACCAAAGGTGCCCTATACTAGGTTGGTCACATGACCTCCAACACATTTCCCTAAATGATAGAGGCTTCCAACTAGCAGCGAGAGCCATGGGTGTGATATTGGGGGAAAAATTCCCTCATTGGAAGAGTAACACAATACAAACAAACTGATATACAATAGCAGAAGCAGTAATAATACCACACCAAAGTAAACAAAACAAGACTGTAAGTGAAAAACTGGAGAACACACACACAGAGATATATATATATATATATATGAATGATGCAAGATACATATATCTAGAAAAACAGCCAAACAAGTCACAATTCTGGAATACAGTACTAAGACACGGTACAATAGAAAATAAAGTAAACAAATCCTCAGCATCGCAAGCCTTAGCTTGGTCACATGCTCACCAGCTCCAAAGCAATCAAGTACCTGAAGTAGAAGGGCACATGACCTTATCTGGACCTGAAACAACATAATCGTTTTGTGCCCAAAAGAATGACCCAAACTGGGTGTGAGATGATTCCCAGTATGTAACTGCCCAATGATTTGTGCCTAACATTCACTAAATATATATGGCAGGCAATAAAAAAAAGTAGCAGTAATGAAAGTAGTACATAAAAGTAAACAATCCTATAGTTTCAATGTAATTAATTTTCACATATCAAGTAATAATCCAATCAAAAAATGTAACCATCTAGGATGTACTCATATCCTAACCCCTCTGGTTCAACCAAACCTCACAAGAAACCCTATGGGATGTAAACACAGTCTAACACCTCTGGTTCAGCATTAGAAAAGACTCTATGTGGAAGCACTTACCATCAATTCCCCCTGTGGTCTCATATCAGTAACTATAGACACTTTAGGGAAGTAGTCAATGTCCAATTCCCCATGTGGTATCGCAATGTGGAACTATAGACACTCTGAGGAGGCACTTACGCCTATCTCCCTTATGGTCTCTCAACATAATGTTAACAACCAATCTAGAAAATCCCTCAACATCCATTCTCCCTTTGGTCTACTACACCAGTTTCTCATGTTCCTTTTTAATTCAATCGGGCATAACATATATATGGAAACCAAAGTAAACCTCAATAAATACTTGGCTAAACAATGTATAATATATCACAACACGTCGGATAACAATCCCTCTATCATAACAATACTAGGCATGAAATGCATAGAATCCTAATAGGCAAGCTAGATCAAATGATCAATTACAAGAAAACATTGTAATAACATAGAAATCATGGAAAAGATATCTCTATTCAAAAAAAATTAACCTATTTCCAAAATAACAATGCACAATAGGAAATAACAGGGATAAAAACTGTAAACACACAATACTCTGTTTTTGGGAATTGGGATCATTTGCACATAAAATTCAAAGACTATCTAGAGAAAGGCAAAAACCACCTACTGTAGCATTGTACATACGATATGTGTGAACCTCAGACCTTGAATCTCTCTAGAACACTATAGATCTACAAAATGCTAAAAATTTTCAACCAAGGATATCCCGTAGGAGTGGAGAAACCAAGAGATGAAGTTCAAGAAGACGGAAAAACACACGGATGCGATTCCAACGCAACTGACGGAGGTCGATTCATAGAACAAATGATGAGTCGGGGGCTCGACAAATATCTAGTAGCCTCATTCACTCCCAGACTAGATAGGTAATGAAGAAGAAGGTTCTATCCATTAGACGTGAACCCCGATCAATTTAATGAAAAAAAGGAAGTGCATGACATGTTCATTAAATTTAAACAGCGTGTACTTTCTATTAACGGGCCCCACTTTAGGCGGCCTCCACATCACGCCATGTACTCGGCCGTTACACAACCCGTACATGGTCACCTGTGACAACCGATTAAATGGTGTGTACTTATAAGTACAAGGCATGTTCTCTTGAAATTTCTAGAAACACCCCTTTTTCTTAAAACACCATAAAAGAAAATGCATACCTAGAAAGAATACCCTTGTTATTATAGTTAATTCATTTAAAATATTACTAATAGAACACAAGTAATTTGATCCATTTAATAAAGGTCATTTTATTAAACAGTCATCATACTCCTCCTCCTATTGTTTGAATGAGTTCTATACTCATGTGTTCCTATATAAAGTGAATGTCACAGTGAAGTAATTATAGAATAATTTAGATTTTTATGGAATGAAGGTTATACCATCTATGCATGCAATTTACATATTTCATACATTAGATATTTCAAAGGATATGAATTTATTGATTATTGTGAGAAACATTATGAAATTAAATTATATGATATACATTGATGATTTTAAAAATAAAAAAATTATGGATCATATGATCGGTATCCCATGAACTTGCGGAAGAATGTAGTATTATTAAGATGAAATGAATTTTGACATAAGATAATTTGAGAAAAATGCACTAATATGGTGCTTATAAATGTTATAGAATGGATTAACTCATATATTTATGACACTCCATAAATTTTTGATTGGGGGAGGTTCAAGGAAGTGTTAGAAGCCTCCTATAATTACCATGGGTTTGTGGCCATGGTGATTTTATAATACATCAGTTTTTACCGATGTTTTTACTAAAAATATATTCACTATGAAATGAGTACTTCATGAATAGAAAAAGTGATCCCATATTGATTTTAGATTTCGAAAATGTGAAAAAAAATATTTTGGTAATTTGGGTGGTGTTTAACATAGTCAAATATATTTTAAAATAACTTGTTCCAAAAAGCCATTCGGGATTCTGTGATCCTCATATGTATATTATTCTTGGATTTCCCGTACCTTATGGATATACTAAATACCAATTATATTGTGAATTTAGAGGAAAACATAGTGAAGCACTCTAAATGAAGTATTTTCATCCAATATAAATGCGTATGATAACATGCATAGTTCAGGTTTAAGTAAGGTGATTTGAAGATCTTGAATTATAGAAGTGGATTATATGTGAAAACCTAGTTTTCATGAAGATATATTGAGACACCCATTCTTATATTTGTTTATCTGAAGAATCATATATGGAAGCGAACAGTATTTAATGAATACTCGCATTAATTCAGGAATTCAAAACAAATATGAACCCAATCTAATCACATAAAACTAAAAATATTGTTGAATAAGGAATATTGGAGAACTAATATAAAGAATAACAAAAAATCAATAATATATGGATTCCAATTTTTTTAGGGTTTATTAAATATTCATTATCATTGAATGAATTGAAATTAACCAAGGTTAAGAGGAATCATTCCATAGATGCATGAAATACTTAAGAGAAGTTGTGTGCATTAATTTTAGACATCTAAGTGAGTTTGATCCTTCATCAATCAGAATAACGAATTGTATGAGCGATGTTTCATGGAAAATACTAATCAAATACTGGTTACAAAAATTATTAAGCATGAAAGGTAGACTATATTTATGGTGGTTGATGGTACATATAGTGTAAATGAGAAATTTATATTCAAAAATCTCCAAGAGGATGATCTAATTATTATCCTATAGTGTATCAAGACATTAAGAAATGAAGAATTATTTTGGTTGGATCATGGTGTATGAGAAGTAAATAATTTTGATCCTATAATAGTTGAATATTTTTTAGTTTTTCTAATAATGAAAGATGTCTTTAAATTGGGACAAGTTGTAGGATAAGTATCTCAGTTGGATCTAGGAGTAGTAGATATCTTTTAGTTTATTTTGAAAAAATTATGTGACTAATTTAAAATTGGGATTAGTTAATCACTTTTTTTGGATATTTAATTATATTTAATTAGAATGAATAATCGTACATAGTAATGATTAGGATTTTTTAACCATTTGAAATAAAAATATTTTCTCTCTCCATTATTGTAACAACACAAAATTTGAGATTGAGAGATAACAAAAAGTGGATCGAGAACCCTAAAAAGTTCAACATGTTAAATTGAAAAGTAAAAAAAATTAATAAAATGATTTTACCATAGATTCCCCCCCTCATTGGCACCAAAACCATAATAGGGCTCGAAAAGTGGTGTTATTGGGTAGGTATCCTCTAATGACCCAAGAAAGTATTTATAATATTTTGTATTTTGGGAAATGAGTGTGGTGTATCAGATGGAGAAAAACGAAGCTAATCTATAGGATATTAATTTGTATATTTTTTATTTGACTCAAAATCATATAAGGAAGATACAATAATAGAATATAAATAATTATCTTTTAGTTTTGGTAGAGACACCACAAACTAAAGGTAATAAAAGTGGATTATATTGAAAAAATTCTATAGATTATGATTATTCTAATTGAGGATTATTATTCTTTGAGGATGATGAGGTATCACATAATAATCTAATTTCATGTTATTAACAGAAAATCTAAAAAACCTAACCAAAATAATACGAAAATGTATTTTTAAAGGCCTCATGGGTTTTAATATGGAGAAATATAGATGTAAGAATATTCTAATTATATGGATGCCTCATTGGCTAAGAAGGTTTCCTTACCTAAAATTCTCACAAAATTTATGAAATAAAGGGTTGAAATAATTTCCCGTTTAAATGAATGATATTTTGAAGCTACTGAAGAGTTGAAAAGAAACATTTGTGATAAATATTTACTTCATATTGTTTTTTTGGAATATTTCCATGAACATGATAAATTAAAAAAACATTTCTATGGTTGTCAAAAATTATTAATTACTGGATTGAAGAAAGTAAGGTCAATGATCTTCATAATGATTAAATAGAATCAATAAAAATTCATGAAATACAAATAAATAAGTTTTAGGAGGATTATAAAGATATGAAAAGATTAATTTAGGATGAAAACAACTTTCTCTACTTGAGTATTTTAGATCTAGAGGTGAGATTGAGGAATCCTGAATCACCATAAGAAAAATCTTCCAAAATTAATATAAAAATATGTTATTCCATACACGTGTGAATTAAGGACAGTGACTCCTATAGGAGAATATGAACTTTTAATATTAAAATGGAAATAGCATTTTAGAAAAAGGTATCCAATAACTCTATCGCAATCTTATTTACTATATATTTTTCAATAAAAGGTACATGTTCTAACTCAATTCCATTATGAAAATATACAACATAAAAACTTATTAAAGCTTACTATATCAATTTTTGATGATAAATATTTTATATAGATATTTTACTATTGGAATTTTTAAAAGAGTGGGGTTCCCACAGAATGTATACAATGTTCTCCATCTATTAAATCAATGTTGATTAATCCATAAATATAAGAGAAAATGGATCATATGATATTGATGGAGTTACTCAAATTTTTGGTTCAAGGAATTGTAATGTTTGCATGAGAATAAAATTCATGAAAATAATATATGGCCAATAATTAGGGGGAGAAGAGATGGAGAAAATGGAAGACTCAGACCATAAAATTTAAATCCATATGAATGGAAGTGTGAAAATTAATCCATGGGATGTGAACTAAATAAGAAAATTTCATGACAAAACTATTTATCAGTAGAAAAATGAGATATAATTTCCTACATCAAAGGTAAGAATAAATATTTCCAAAATCACACTTCTTCAATCGAAAAAGAAGTATCATGCGTGAAGAAGTAGAAGTCTCTAATTTATAGGTTAAAGAAGGTAATGTAATTATGTTTGAATCAAAATTAAAAAATTCATTTGGTTAGATCTAGAAGTATGAGAAGTATATTAGTTGGTATCAGGTGTAATTGAATATTTTTAGTCAGGGACGAAAAAAAGAACTCTATCTGTTGGATCTAGGAGCTGGGTAATCACTTTCTATACAGTAAATAATTAATAACTGGGGGGATTCACTAGTGTTAGAAAGGAGTTTTATTTTTTTTTAAAATTCTATATTTGGTGTCCTACTCTATCCATTATCATAACTACACACTGGGTGAGATTTAGAGATATAACATAGTGGATTTATAACTTTATCAATTTCAATAGGTTGAATTTAAAAGGTAAAGAACTCTTTAAATGAGTACCAAAATGAATCCCCTCCCCATTCAATGGAACTGAATCCATCGTAGGGATCTATATGATGGGATAGATTATCTGATTACTATAGACATGGTTTAATTTTTCTATGAATGTTATGGAACTATCATTAATCATAGCCTCAAATTTATGTAATGCTTTAATTAACGTTGAATCATCAAAAACATTTAATTCTTCCTAGATTTCAATGAAAATTTTATATTTCCCTAATTCCATGAGAATATATTTTTCAATCAAGGCTCATAGTAGAAAAATTATTTCAACATGGTTGTTTCAATTAGTTTTCATTTTTTCACATGGACAAACGTTATTTTCAAATACGATTATTTTTCCTGCGGTCGAATTTGATATAATCTTGTGTATATATTGAATTTCATGTTATAATGAAAAAAATAATTTCGAGCAGAAGGAGATTGTGATTTGTGTACGATATAAGAAAATAATTCTCCCCATAGGGGAGAAAACAATGTCTGAGTCAAATCTATATCAAACTCTAGTATCTATTCGTAATGAAATTATTTAATATGTAAAACATACACATCCTATGAATACAAAATCATTCCTTATAATATTGGTTTTACGAATATGTTTCTTGAATACAAAACTAAGAATCCACTAGATTGTGAGGTTGAGTTTTCAATTAATCTCATCCATGATGAAACAACAATGTATAAGACTCTCAATAGGATAACCAAAATGGAATTATCAGAACTGAATAAACTACTATATGAGTTTTTCTGATATGGGATTTGTAAGCCCTATTGTTTCACTATGGGGATCCCTTGTTAATTTGTACAAGGAGAAATAAGGGTCTATGTGGTTTTTCATTGACTATATAGAAATAAATTCCACTACCAAAGTGAATGGATTTATGTTTCCCTACATTAATGAATTTATTAACTAAGTTCATGGGGATCAATAATTTTCAAATGTTGATCTAAACTATTTTTGTGAGCAGTAATCAGTGAATATGAAAGTTATTTAAAAGGGTACATTTTGAATCTATTGTGGGAAATGTGAATTTATAGTAATTCCCTTTGGATCTATTAATGTGTCCCATGTTTTTTAGGATATGATGAATAGAGTATTCAAGGAATATCTTGATAATGACATTGTTGTATTTATTGATGATATCTTAATAAACTATAACTGTTATACTTGGAATAAGAATTATTTGTCAATATTTCATATGAATCATAGTGAAAATGAGTTATAGGAAAAATTTGTAATATTTATATTTTGGCTATAGTAGGATTGTTTCCTTATTTGTATTTTCTCTATGTTTAATATAATTTTTTATCCTTCAATGGAAAATGAAATTATAGAATGAAAAATGAGAATAAAGACAACTAAGGTACCTAGTTACCCAATATTAGCATGTCACATTTGATTAATTACTAATAAATATTTATTGATTATAATTCATGTTTACCAAGATGACAAGCAAAGAGGTTAAGTACATATAGTCATATGATTAAAAAAATATTTTTATGAATTATACGGGGGATTGGTTTGTGAATCGGTATTAACATTAATATTTAGAACGAATTCATTTTTAATACATACAGATGAATAAATGATGGGACTAAGATGTGTCCTTATATAGAACTATGAATTTATTTCCTATTCATCAAGGTAGTTATTTATCTAGGGAATGAACTATGCAACCCATGATATTGAGTTATTATATGTAATATGATCCATAAATATATAAATGAATTGAATATAAGGTGAAAATTTGAGATATATATGAATCATAAGATCTTGAACTACATATTTTAACTGAATAATATCATCTTGAGGAAAAGTAAAATGGTATAATATCTGAAGTATTATGATTCCTTAATACCCTATAAAATTATGATGGAAAATAATTTGGATTATGTGTTTATTAGGAATGATCATAGAGTTTTGACTAAAATTAGGATTGTAAAAGATCTTATAATCATTGAATTAATAAATATGGATATGTCAATTATTATGGATTGGAAAAAATCACATCTGTTAGAAATAATTTTAAAAATATTCATATTAGAGAAAATAATAAGTTAATTTCTTGATGATATGTGTATAGAAAATAATATTTATTCTTTAAATTATGGATTTTTTTAAATTTTTATCACGTTTGTGAGATAATATTAGGAAAGAAGTGATGGGTTCTACCTATACCCAAGTTGATGAGATAAATATTAGATAAATCCCACCAGTCAAATTTATATACACCCCTTGGTAGCACCCAATGGTATCAATACTTTAAGGAATATTTTTTGATGGATAATATGAAATAATAAATTACAAACTATTTATTGATATTTTTCATTTTCAAATAGTTAATGGTTTAGAGAAAACATACTAAGGGAGTCACGAATCCTCTACCTATATCAATACAGGAATATAATAGTGTTTCTATTGAAATTTTCAATATAATTCAAGATACTCAAAGAATAAATGAGGACTTAGTGTTTTTTGTTTCTCTCTTTACCATGCAATACATTTACTCTCTATATGGGAGGATATATCACCTGAGTTCCTCATATAGATATATGTTAATGATGTCAAGAGACGTCATGGTTCACATATCTCAATTTTATCTCATCATTACCCATATTTTACATTAAAATTATTTTGATGTCGTCAGGGAAATATCATCATTTTTGTGAAATTTCACAATTATTTATTATCCTATGATATATGGAATGTCCGAAAGAACTGTTCAAACATTAGAATACATGTTGTCGTTATTACCACTCGACATTCAAGGTACGAGGGATAAATATAAATCTTTATTTTAATTATCATCGTAAAATTGCTTTCATTAATTTATTAAAATTTCATTATATGATGAATATTTTGGGAATTTTTTTTTTACAACAACCTATTAGGATGAAATTCCTAAAATGGAACTTTTTAACACAGACCATTTGGTTAGAAAATATCCAAATTAATTACTATTCATAGTCATATCATGGATTATTAGAGTAGGGAACCATGATTTATGGAGAAAGAAAGTAATGGTTGAAAAGTTAAAGTGGGAAATCATATTTTCTCAATGTTATATCCAAGGGAACATGTTATAAGGATTGAAAGGAAATGTAAATATTGTCCTAGGGACATCAATAATTTTTAAAATCCCTAAATTATTATAGATATATATTACTATTTGGAAATGTTTTTTAGCCTCTGGAACATTCATGATGTGTTCTATATATCAGTATAATGGAATTAACTTCAAGAACTATCATATGTTCTCACTTCATATGAAATAAAATTGAATAATTTATCATATTGTGTAGATCCAACCTATACTCTTGAAACTGGATAATAAGTGTTATGAAAATGAATGACTCAATGAGATATATTATTTTAATAAATCATAAAATTGATGTGAAAATTGTGAACCTATGGAAGTTTATTTTTCATGAGGTTACAATCTATAATTTTTTTGATGATGTTTTTAGAGGTTACAAGAATATAACACCCAATATTTTATTTTATCCAGTAAGAATTTCTTCATAAAAAATTATATCAAGATGTACATAGCTTTATTTAAATATGAGATTAAAATATAAATTAAAAATTGTAAATATTTAGTTTAAATTAATTAAATTATTTTTTAAATTCATCATGTCAAAATAATCTTAGGATGAATTTTTTTGACTATTTAGAAATAATTTATTTTTAGGTGAATAGTGAAAAATACAGATTTGACAAAACTGTCAAATTTATAAAATTACAATGATTATATAATTACATAATGGTTTATGACACCCTTTTTTTAAAAAATTTATATATTAAATAAGTAATATAATTCATAAAAAATATATTTTTTCACTTATCAAATGACTTTTATCGTTTTTTAATTGGTGTAATGTTTTCAAACAAATAAAAATGGTTTATAGTTCTTTCATTTTAATCATGTATTTATAAGGTAAATTTATATTTTTATTTGGGTCGATATATAAATTTGTATACTTTTATTTTAAATAATTTTGTTATTTATATTGGAATAAAAATTGTAATTTATTTTTCTGTTAATTCTATTTAATACTTAAAATTTATATTTAAAGAAAATGGTTCTTCATCATGTTTTATGGTTTTGGTATTAAATTATATTCTCTAACTTATAAATAATAAATTGTAAAAAATGGAATATATATTTGGAAATATAATTTTTTATTTTTCTAATGAGTCCACATTCATTTATTGTCATTATAAATAGAGTCTTAGGAAAAAAAATATTTGCATACCATAGTAAGAGTTAAAAGTGGTTGAAAGGGTAAAAAATAAAATGATAAGTGCTAGAAAGAGAAATAAAATCTCTATATCAAATGTATTGATCTTAATTTTACCCTATATCATATCCTATTCAAATATGAGTAATATTTAGCCATTTTTCATAAATAAAGATTGAATATATTTAATTCTTTTGAAAAGTTCCAAGTGTGTCCTCTCCCACAATTATAAAAGGACACCACATATCCTCTATTATACAATCATAAATGGGATATTATCTCATAAAATTGATACCAAAATAATTACCTGACATATATACACATGTTCTATATTTTAGGTTTTAATCCGAATACCATCATAAGAAGTATGAAACTATAATGATTATGAGGTTCTATGAAAAAAAGATTTAGTTCTTAACCGAGTGTTTCATTTTTATTTTTCTCTTTACCTCTATCAAAACCGTCCTATGTAATTTAGTATCAGAACATATAAAACTAAAATACACCTAAATTTTATTATATCTATTTTATAAGAATTTTTCATATTTTTATCCATCTAATGTAAAATGGAATCATCACAAAGGTGTATGTGTGATCTATGGTTTTCATTTAATGGTGTAATTATATTTTCGTCACAAATTCAGTTGGATGGATATAAAGATGAAAAAGTGAATTTATATGATATTTATCAAATAATTTTTATTTTCTAAATATACCATATCCTTTATCTTATTTCCCTTCCACCCATTAAAAAATGACAATATATGTCATGTTTGCAAGTGGACTACCCCTTACACAAAGTGATATGATTCATTTTTCATGTTCTTCAATCGATAATGATTATAAATATGTATATAATGAATATATTGGATATTTATATCATTATTTTGAAATATTTAGATAATGGAAACATGAATATGATTTAATGACTGAATCTACCAAATTGAAACATACATGTACAATGAAACATTTGACAACCAAAAAATACAATCTAAATAATGAGTTTTTAATAAATGGGTTCTGAAAACTTATAAGGTGATAATATAATATATTATACATATATAAATTTATATCTCAAAAATTATAATAAATTTAAATTTATTATTAATGAATTTAAATCACTTTTGAGGAAATTTAAACTTGAGGTAAGATATTTCTATTAAAATCTCATTTTTTTAGTATTTTTCATATTTACATTTCCATTAAAAAAAGTATATAATCATAATATTTTTAAATCAAATTTATTATTTATTTACATTAGGGGTTTCATGTTGATATTCCATTTCTTCTCTTTTTTTCAACAATTAACATGTAAACTACATGTAAGGGATGTTTATTTAAAAATCTTGTTTTTATATTTTAATTCCAACTCATTAACTTCCATATACTTATTTTAATTAAAATTATTTCAAATATTTTTTTACTATTCTATTAATATTTATTAAATAAATTATCATCCATGTATTAATTTATATAAAAAACTAAATTAAATATTCTTATCATTTTCTGAAAGCTGTTCTCATTTAAAAAGTGTGGATGAAATATTTGTTTTAACCTACACCATATGAATGAATTTTCCCACCATCCGGATAATAATTATATTTTAACACCCATTTAAAATTTTAAAAGATTATTTTTGATGAAAATTGGTTTTAATAAAATTTTGGGAAAATTTATTTAATGTTTAGTCAAAAGAATGAAGCATTATGTTCTTAAATGAATTAAACGAACTTTGAAAAGAAAATTTTTTCTCCACTCTTACATGATGTTACAACGAATTTATTTTTAATATGTTTTCTATTAAAAATGATCTTATTTAAAATACAATGTTCATATTTGATGAATTTGTATGCATCCTTTTCCGATAATGTATAATCCCTTAGGATGTGATTATACACATTCTTTTGATATTTTTCCCTATCACCCGCCATTATTCATTAGACAATATTTTCCAACATTATTTAAATACATTTAATGTTATAGATGAATTAAAATAATTTCCATTACTTTGATGTTATCTCAACCATAAAATAT
The DNA here is from genome assembly GCA_963277665.1 of Viscum album. Lineage (NCBI taxonomy): Eukaryota > Viridiplantae > Streptophyta > Magnoliopsida > Santalales > Viscaceae > Viscum > Viscum album. The sequence goes on along the minus strand of OY728155.1, from coordinate 1,101,480,973 downwards.
CTGTATAAATTGAATTGGGTGAATGGATATTACAATGTTATTTCATTTATTATAGAAATATTGATATTTTGAAATCTCATTTCAAAATGGTTAATTGTTGATTAATCATGAATTATTAGAATAAATTTAATTGATAATTTACAATATTTGTATGTAAAAATAATTTCAAATGATATTGGGGGATGGTTATAGATATTATCCTGATGCATCCATGTGTATCATGAAATGAAAACAAATAAAACACCATATTATATTGTATTGTGTATTACGCCTACCAATTTATTAGGAATTAGGAACTGATTGAGAGACCTTGATGGTAAGATTCATGATATAATGGTTCATAGGCCTTGACCATGAATGCCCAGAACTATTCATTTATAATATAATGAATTTGGGTTCCATTATCGTTAAGATATCTATGTTGATATTATCCTTGTATATTCATTGACATTAAGTTTATGATTAAATGAATTTCATTTTGATTATCCATTATTCTGTGATGAATATGCCTTATTTATACATGATATATTCCAGTGTATATAACCATTATTTATAACCTCAACACAACCTTTTTTACTTATGACTCAAAGAATGATGTTATGAATAATTTCAATGATGTAAGTATTTTTCTCTTACTATGTTCTTATGTTTCTAGTTTGACATGGGAATCTTGTCTGTATCCACTTTAGACTAGTAAAATTATCAATCATGTGTGGTGATATCCCATGAATCTAGTACCAATGTAACAATGTAAACACCATATCTAGGTTACTAGAGTTAGGGTGTTGCAACTCAAAAATAATGTAACTCTATGTTATGGTTTCTAGAAATTAAATACCACTTAAATTCCATAAAATGATTCGATGAAGCCCTTTCCTGGAAAATTTAATTAGAAATATAGTTCCAAGACCCTATAATATCTATTAATCATGATATTTATAATATAATGATGAGAACAATTATGATTTTATGAAATAGTGGGATGGGAATGAAATTAAATCATTACATTATAACCAATATTCAAGATTCAGTATTAATGATAAAAAGTTATTTATTATAGAAAATGGGAAGAATTATTATATGAACACCATGGTTATTCATTAAGAAAAAACCCACGCCATTAAAAATTCAAATAGTATAATATTTACATGTACATTTCACTACAAATTTAAATTTTATATTATGTGATAGAATACAAATTTTTTTTTCAATTACACCATTTAGGGAGTGAATGTGTTGAGGTTTCCTATAGGTAATACGTTGGGGATGCTTCAAATGACTCTTGTATCTTGATTTGATCTATGTCTACAAATATATGGATCCAATATAATGATATGGTTCTATTCACTATTAGATTTCATCATATATAAAAATAAATAAAGAAGGGGGGGATAAATTTATATGAGATTATTAATGAAATATATATGTATAAACCACAATATGGGTACCTATCTTGTGATCTTTCATTCTGTATATCTTGTTTTGGTGAGAACCACTAATAAATGGGTTAATTAGTGGTAGAAATTTAATAATTTCTTCTCAAATTTACCTCAATTAATGATTAACATCATGATCCACACTCTATTGATATTTTCCTTAGTTGTATACTATACTAATAAGAGTCAAAAATCACATAGAATTTTTTAGATATTACTTCCTTAGTGTTAGATCCTACTCATAACCAAGTGAAAATACTTTTTTCATATAGGATTAATTATATCTATTGATTAATAGTAATTGAAAAAGGTGTTTTACTCATATATAATTATTAGATATGGTATCATCCTCTTGCTGAGGAAAGATATCATCTACAAATATAAAAAATTACCATCACTATTTAGACTATTTCCATAAGTTTTTCATGATCATAATCACTATTTTTAATTTTTTTAAATTTTACCTTACATGATTCAACATAAAATAAAAGATATTATTTAAGAATTTAATTTAATTCCAAACTAATATCAATGATTTAGCATACACATCAGTCTATTTAGACATTTCTTCATAAAAATATTACTAAGTGAAGGATTATGCATTCATGAAATAATATACTTCCTCGTAATCAGTATGTTAATGAAGGATCAACAAAAATATTCACTTTCCATGGCCTCATTAGTAACAAAAAAAGGCAGTGGAGGTTGATGCTATTCATTTTATCTCACATTGATACAAAAACTATTTAAGGGAGTATAGTATTATCTTATTCAACTCTTAATGAATTATTATATTTAACTTTTTCATTTTTATCTTTTATATTAATAAAAAAACTCTAATATTACTTACATGATGAAGAATTGAAACTCCAATTATTCTTTACTATATAATATATCATTGAATAATAGCAGAAAAAATAATAAATAATAATTTAAAATATTTCAATTTGAAATTATTATGAATACCACATGATCATACCAATTTAATTATCTTATAGTCTCTACTCAAACTAAAATGATTCTAATTAGGGTTCATGACATCGAACAATAGCCAAGGAAATTTAAACATGATAAGAATAAAAAATAATAATCTGATTAAGTTCCATGTTCATTAATTTTTATTTTAATTAATCATTTTATATTTTGTATAGTTAGGTTTAATGAACCACATATTTATTGGAATGATACTTATGTGATTTGATCCTCAAAAAGATTCATCCATGAAAATTCATTCAATTGTTTGATTATTCATAGAATGATTCAATTTGATAAATTTTTTACTTCCTATGAGATTTCACTACTTTGAGAATCACGTTATCCATGAGTAATTCCATGGGAGAGAATGTATCCTTAAAATCATCTCTGTTGTCTTTGTAATCACCTATAAAAGAAATTACTGACCACTCCCTTAATATGTGTTCTTTATCTTTTATCATTTTTCTGAAAAATGATTTGGTCCCTATTATATTCGTATCTTTAATACTAAGGAATAAATACTCTTTCGAATTCATTAAAGTTAGGTCTATTTCATTATTCATATATCCAACCGAATCATTTTATTTGATAGCTCTATCAAGTAAATGATGGTCACTTTTAGAAATTAAAGCTATTTTTTTGAATTCTTTAATTCATATTGTCTGTATATGAGTACTCTAATTCCCAATTATGTTATCTATTTCTACATTATTTTTCAACCTCTAATACTTTGGTTAATCCATAAAAATGGTTTCTCATCATTAATAGCATGTTCATTAATAAATTTATCATCCTTAAGATATGTTCCTTCTAATATTCCCCTAACATTGTTATACTTTTTTGAGTTTTCCATCTAGATCATAAAACATTACTTCTCATGAAACATTGTGTAAAATTTTTCAATTATATTCACATTATAATAGTCTAAAATTATATAAATTCACTCTTAGAATATGACCCAACCAACCCCAACTAGCTGACGACGGGATGATCATGTGACCCCAAACCCATCTTCACTAGCATAGGGAATAGAAACAAACACCACATAGTCATATCACAAAAATGGGACATCTTAGTCTAAGGACCGTTTATACACAAACATATATCCAATTACCCATAATATTCAAAAAGGTAAAACAAAAATGATACCATAATGCATGAATGAGATATATACTCCATTATACTATAAATTAAGTCTATGAAAAAATAAAATCTAAATATAATCCCACCAAAACAAATAAAAGATTCCAAATACTATGTAGAAGGGGAAAACTATCAATGGTGATGCCCAGTATTAACCATTTTCAATATGTATCACTATACTCAACCAAATCCATCTCCTCTTAGGTCTCTTGGAAAAGGAATTTTGTTTATATAAGACAAGATATGGGTGGGTTTATCTCTTATGGTTGATTTTATAATGATAAATAGTAGGACACACAGACATTACAAAACATAAAGAATAAAGTGAGTTTTCATCCCATAAAATTAATATATGCACCTAGAAAGTGAGACATAAAAATATGAAAACCTATATATACTCATTATAAAAAAATCATTTACAATGATTTCTCAACAATTCCTCCAACCATAGTGTTCAACTTAAGGCATTGAGATAATGTTAATCCCGTTTAACTCACTCCCTGGTTCATTATGTCACTAATGGGTCCTATCTGAGAGATCTTTCTCATCATGCCCCACCATGTGTAAGTACTAATTGATAACTATAAGGATCTTTATTCAGATATAGGGGAACTACATTTGGAATATGAGGGTAAAAAGACCCAACATTGAGTAACCTGGCAAGTATGAGATCACATGAAAAAATAATTTAATCATGAAGATTCATAAAAACCAATATATAGAATATGCATAAATGATATATCATCCCAAACCAGTCACATAGAATTATTATTGAAACTCTATCTGAGTGAAAAAATATATAGGGGATCATACTACTATTCTTAGGATGTAATTCCACATTGTACTCACATAAGGATCAACCAAGGGAATGAACCCAACTAACACTGGACTATATTGATGAGAAAGAGGGCCTCTTCCTTCTCCTAAGTAAAGTAAATGACATTTACTTGGAGTAAATGATGTGTCTTATCTACCCTAGATAAACCCATGTAATTCATCCCATTCCCATTTACTATAGTTGTGTCCATTTACCTTGATTTTCTTTGGAACTCGGGCCATGTCCCATCTACTGTAGTCATGTCTATGTACTTGGCCAGGTCTGTGCCCATATACCCCAAGGTTACATGCCATCATTCTGGGAATGGGTCTCATTACATGAGATCCATGTCACATGGATTGTGATAATTGTTTTGTTAATAAACCGTATAACCATGGGAGGGAACCAAATACTTTGTTTTCATAAATGATACATGTTTTTTAGTCATGATTTTATCACAAATCCTATAATGGAAAATGTTCCATGACCATGCAATCATATCTAATAGTTTCCATTTAAATTTGATCGTATATCTAGGATCTCAATTGAATAATCACATCTCATCATCGATGGCCATATTATAGTAATCAATCCAATATATATTTGGTTATCGTCACTTTGACATATTGAAATGTCAAAAAGAAACACACAATCAGGTATTTCTAAACAAGAAATCAATCCCCCTCCTTCATCATGCACCATGATCATACCATCGATATAAATCCAGAACACTGTAGTGACTATCTGTTACTCCAAAGAATGATTTTTTAATGATCATTCAGTGGGTATTTATCAAACAAAGTAACAAATAAAACATTGAAAATTATAACACATTGAACAAAGAGAAATACCACAAATCAATAACATGAAGAATGAACCTTGGAAATTCGTGAGGTAGGACATGATTCATTGTAATGTGATGATGAAAAATGTAGAATAAAAAGGCACAAAAATTAATTTCAATTCTTAATATTCTAGGAAGATAAAAAAGTATATGAAAATTTACCATTAAATCATAAATAAAACATTTTATATTGATTGAAATATGTTAAACATGGGATAATTAAATATGAATTAAATATAATAAAAAATCTGACATTATATTTGAATAAATAATTGGGGAATAATGGTTATTTATTATTGTCATTGGTGATATTCGAAAACTCTGCTGGTAAAGGTGACCAATTTAAAATCAATCTAGATCATTGGACTATTTTTATTCACTACACCCTATAGCACTCATTGATTAAATACCTATATTTATGCAACTAATCATCCATATTTTTCAAACAATTTATTACAGAATATGATGATAGTTCATGGAAAATAAATTAAAAAATTATCTAATTAATTTACAAATTTTACCATGAAAGGATTTTTAATGAAACAACTATTGATGAAAAAGGCAATGACATCCCTAATGAAAACCCCACAATATGGGCTCAACGATGGACATGGATTTCCGATCCAAGTACCAATTCAAGAGTTATTCCATTATTTTAGAAAAATTATGTGTGTTTTGTATAATATATAAAATATTTCTATAATATGAACACTGAGACTCTATAACCATTGGAATCCCACATTGACTCATCTCCAAGAACCAAACAACACTATATAAAAGATTCAAAAAAATATAAGGAAAATATAAATTCTTTACATTCTCCCTATATCAAAAGTAATTTTTCGGAAAAGAGAAAATCATAAATTAAAATATGAGTATACTAGGATCACATTAGGGTCCCCCACTCCAATGTTATCACCTAATGTTTCCCAAACTACTATGTGAAACACGTCAATAGAATAACTCTCCCATGGAGGATCCTCTCATGCGGATCATTGACCTAAACTGGGAACTCTTCAAAGGAGACCCATACTCAATTTCCTTCCCACCCTAGTTTATAACATGTGATTGGTCATGTACCTACCACCTCTGATGCCTCACATGGAAGGCATGATATACATGGTCTATCTATGGGAGTAAATATAAGTATCACACTACCTCACCAATAATACAAATTTACATTAAGGGACTAATGAATCTCATAAATAACCCGCCACCCAGAAAAATATCTATAATCCTTTTCATGGTGAGACCTTGAGAAAGAAATTTTCTCCATTTATGAACCCCAGATGCCTCCATTATTTTTCGATATAGGATTTGTGATAGCTCAGGGAAGTCCAAATCCTCTTTTGGATAGACTAAACATTATTTTTTCTATAATTAACCAACTATAGGACCATGGGGGCTTACTAACCAAGATCAATCAATCCTAGTGGTGATGTACTGTCCCAAACCTAGATTGCATAGATCTGGTGTCTCCTATCAAGTATATTGGCATGATGAAATGGAATAAAACCCTAAAGTACTAAGAGTTTAGTATTCTTGGAAAACCGGATACATACATTAGTATTTTATTAAAAGATTATTTCACAGATTACAACATTATGTTTTTTATTCTTTCTATGATAAACAATTTATCTGAACTTGTATTTCCCTTTACATTATTCTTAGTACATGTCTTGGAATCATAAGGAAAAAAACATAGTTAGGGTGAGCTCAAATTCCCATTCAGGTTAATGTATATTTGATGTAATTATGAATCAATGAGAAAAATTTATATAGAATGGTAAATAATTTAGCACACATACCATGTAACCAACAAATTGATAGGTAAGTGCATAAACATTATGGAAATGTAATAATGGAAACACAATCAATTCAAATAACTAGTTAATGAAAAATTAATATGGAAAGTTTAGAAATTGAAAACACATTTGATTTAATCAATAAACTATGAATTAAATGAATCCCTAAATTTTGTCAGGTGAAAATATCATGGTTAGTAAATATGGAATCAAAATAATGTTAATACTTAATTAATATATGTCATGTCCTGGGCACTTAAAATCCTCTACTGTGAGGATCTATCCTCCAAACAGTTTTAATTTATAGATATAAACCTATTTAATTTGTGAAACATATTTTTCTCATTACAACAAATATATGCATTGAAAAAATATATAAAGTATGGGCTCCACACACCATTTAATGTTCAAATAATTATTCATATCGAGTAATCGATTTAATTAATAAAAATATTCCTTATCAAATATCCATATTGGATAAAAGATACACATTTAAAAATATTTCCCCATATAATAAAACGACTGTTAAAGTTGACACCATATTAAATTATTTATACGGTTTAGGATATTTTATTTTCTATGATAAATGAAATAGATAATTTAGTATGAATTCCATGTTCAATTATTGTAGGATATTGAAAATTTCAAGGGGATGAAAAATGAATTACGGAAGGGAATATGAATATTATATTTGGAAAAATATATCAAAAAACATCCAGAGGAAGAAATATGATGGTATTAATAAATCATATCTAAAGTGGATTAAAAATTAGTGTTGTTTTCATTTATGAATATATTAACTATATAATGATCATTTAAAAAATTCTTGGAATATTTTAAAAAATTGGGGTTTTAGAAGAAAACTGGTTAACTAACTAAAGAGAGAATTAATGTTGGGTTTTCATAAAAACATTTGCTAAAACATTTTGAGTACCAATGATTATTAAATAGTATTATTACTTAATAAAGGTCATTAATAAATAGGTGAGATAAAAATTAATGGGATTATTAGAATTTGATAAAATAATTTCCATTAATGGAAATTTAAGTGGAAAAAATTCCAAAAAATTAGATTGTTAAGTAAACCCTTAAAAATATTATAATGTTTGTGTGAGAATCATTCAATTAGTAGATTATGTGTATCAAATATAAATCCACATATTGATGAATTAATACAACAATAGATAGTCAAATTCATTATACACATGATAATATAATATTAATGAAAATGAGGATGTAATATAATTCAATAAAAATAAATTATGTTATGAAATTATTTTCCACTCTATAACATTTAACTCAAATCCCCTTATATGAAATTATTCTTTTTAGAATGACATATATCATGAATAATGACTGAATCGTGATATAATATGACAATGTTTATGTATGTGTACCATATATGAGAAATTAGGTGCACAACAACAAAGTGACTGTTTCAAATGAAATTTAACAATCATATAGGATGTTATATTGACAATGTAATCATTAAAATGTTTATGAGGAGGAAAATATTAAAATATTCCAATGTGTCCCCTTCCATATTAAAACATTTGAATCATATTATTAAAGAATTAATAAGATTAAATGAAACTTATAATATCTTGAGAATATAAATATTTTTTGATATAACATTCTAAATGGAATCCTAATAACCATATAAAATAAACTACTTGCATAATAACAAATAACACTCAATGGAATTAAAATTCAGAGGAAATATCTTACCATTCATTCCCCTTTGGGTAAATGTTCTTTAACAACTATTATAATAAAAATATGTTAATTAAATTCATTATTTTGAACCATTTTCATGTTTATTATTACATTCATTTCACTTATTACCATTTTCTATACAACTACTTAAGAAATTATGATTACGTCACGTGTTTTGAACAAATTGTTTTTATGAGTCAAAGATATAGGGTCGAAATAGTTATGTAGATGCTCAATATACAACAGGGGGGGTGAATTGTATACTTTAAACAATTCTTTTGGAATCTTTAAAGATAGTTAAGAATAACAATGTTTTCCTTAATCAAAGGAAAAGGCTAATTTTAACAAAGATAAATTAAGCAAATTCACAACACCTCTTCACACCGAATGAAAACTAGGAAGGAGATTCCGAATGAGCGTTCCCGAAATATGGTTCCGGAAGTTGAAACTTAACAAAAGATTACAATATGAGATTCTACCTTAAAGCGTATAGAATCTAAATTAATCAGAGTACAAGTAATTAAGTATAAGAAAGTTATACTTTCCTTAATAATACAAAATGCAGCGGAAATAAAACAAGTAGTTAAACTACAAGTAACAAGATATAAGTCTTTTAACCGAAAGAGAAGGGTATCCAACAAACTTGGATAAAGGTCCCATGATTTATACTTTCAAGCAAGTCTTTCTTACCCACACCAGGGTAAGCCCTCGATATGAAGATCAGAGTCTCTGTCTTGCTATCCCCGCAAGCCCTCAACTTTAAGGTAGTTGGTAACCTCTGTCTTCCTCAGCAAGGAAGACCTCGAACTTTAAGGTAGTCGGCACCTCTGTCTTCCTATCCCCGGAAGCCCTCGAATGTAATCACCAACATTCGGAGTCGCACGAAGCTTTGAGAGTTAATAAGAGACTCTCTCTAGAAATCACTTCAAGTAGATTAGTCAGCCTTTCATCACTTTCAACACCTATCAGCACCGAGCTCTTTCAAATGAGCTCCTATTTATAGGTAAGTTCGGCTCCTTCTCCAACGGTCATATTTTCCTTAAAGATCGGAGGGACCTATACATGTGACACTTAGACAACGGTTAGTTTATAACAAAACAGACGACATCGTTTTATAACAAAACAAGTGTAACATAATGTACGACATTGTTTTAAACTCTAATATAAAAGTTCGGAATGAAAACTTCGGAGTGAATGTTCGGAGTGTAATGAAAATAATAAAGAGTAGTCAAATTATAGAAATGTCAACAATATAAATGTTCGGAGTCAAACAAAGATATTTTTCAGAGTCTAAATTAATTCATAGTGTATAAAACAAAGATACTCAAATTCTGTTTAATAGGGGAATTCAGAATGCGAATTCGGAATAGGAATTCGTCATCAGAATTCGTAATGAGAATTCATCATGAGGATTCGTAATGAGAATTCGTCATCAGAATTCTTAATGAGAATTCGTCATCAGAATTCGTAATGAGAATTTGTAATGAGATTTATTCATTAGAATTCGTAATGATAATTCTTCCTCAGAATTCGTATCCTGAATTTGGAATAGAACATAGTCAGAGTTCATATCCGGAATTCGGAATGAAACTTCCTTATAATTTTTATCCAGAATCCGAATCCTAAAGAAGAATGCTTTATATCAAAGTTTCAATGATTCCGAGAAAATAAATCCTAATCTCATACTTATGAAAAATATGGATGAAAATATGATAAGAATAAATTTTCTTATAAAATAGAATTTCCTTAAGAAAGCAATTTTCTTATAAAAGAGATTTTTCTTAAGAAAGAAATTTTCGTAAAGATAAGCTGTTTGTGATTTTCAAAACAATAAAAAATGGAAAAGTCATAAGGAAAACCTTATTGACTCAACAATCTCCCCCTTTTTGGAAAGCACAAAAATCCTTACGAAAAAGCTATTCTAATAAGAAAGAGAAAAAAAAACATTAAGGCTTATCTCCCTTTGCTTTAAGGATATTGATGAATACTACTAACTTCCCCTTAGTCTTTGAAACTCTAAGGATCGTATTCATATTTCCGGAGTGAAAAATAAGAATGTCTTCTTTAAGTAAAAAGCTCCCCCTTAAACAAACTCTTATAAGAGTTTTTCTTTTTCTTAAGGATCTTTTTCTTCTCCCCCTTTGATAAACTCTTATTAGAGTTCTTCTTTTTCATAAAGATCTTTTACTTCTCCCCCTTTGTGATTTTCAAAAAGAATTGGAGGGAATGGAAAAACATAACAAAGTACCTGAGATATTAGTAATGACAAAAAACGAAACAAGAAGTACAACTTTCATTAAATTTGAAATCTCAACAACAAAGAAAAAAACAACAAAAAGATCGGATTAGGTTATTTCGGATCTTTTTCCTTTGACATGAGCCCCTTTAGAATAGTCTTGATCTTCTATAGGACTTCATGATCTTCTTCAGCTTGCTTCTCTAAGACAACTATTTTTGCGGATTGAGCTTCAAGCTTTTCATCCTGGGCTTTCAGCTTTTCATCCTGAGCCTTGATCCTTTCTTCCCGAGCATTCATCCTTTCTTCAAAATCAATTCGATGATCCCTTTCAAATTTCCAATTCTGAGAAATAGAATTCAACTTCCCATTCAGATCTCTTACTTCTTGAATCCAGAAGTTCTTCTCTTCTGTCAGCTTCTCTTCAAAAGATGCAGTTAACTCATTTATCTTCTTGTCCTCGGTTTCAAAAGCATCTTTAACATTTTCTTGTAACTCATCGAACAACCTCATTTCTTCCACAATCTTTTTGACAAACTTTTCATCCTCTTTCAAGACCTTTTATGAGCTTCGTAACCAACAAAGAAGGTTTTGAACTGAGCCTCAATATCAACGCCCTTATCCATAACCATAGATACGGAGTCTGTTTTCTGATTCGACGCATGTTGGAGCATCTGGCATCTTGAGTCGATACAAGAGAAGGTCGGAATTGATCCTATCAACTTCTTTAAAGACTGGACAACAAAATCATGCCCCAACGAGGATGACTCCGAATCTGAAATCTTGCTTGGAGAGTTTTCTTCCTCAATAAGCTCCAACTTTCTCATTGAAGAACTACCAGCTTCCTTTCTCTTCCTTTCTTCTAAGCTCGGAGTATCAGCAAGAATTTGCTTCCCCTTATATTTTTTCGGAATTGACTCATGTTCCGGAGTTCTCTTCTCACTATCAGAAACATGAACAACATTATCTTCCTGAAGCCCTACGATTTCCTTCTGAGCAACATCAAGTAAGAGATGTTCTTCTTCTCCATGATAAGAAAATTCTTCATCTCCTTTCTCTTCTTCCATTGCTGGAGTAACTAGCTTCGAAGATTATGCTTCAGAAGTTCGGAGTGATAAGTGTTCCGAAGGTGTCCCCTTGTAATCATCTACTTGTTTCAGCACATCTCCGGTTTCACCACTTCCTTCATCCCTCTCTTCTACTTGTTCCACTTGGTCAACTTCCTCAGTATTCTTAGCAACAGCCTCTTCTGGAGCAGCGAAATTCTTTCCTGGAGTCTCAGGTAGAGATTCCAGGGAGAAAGATCTCGGAACTGGAATAGTTGCTGAAACCATTTCATTGAAATTTAAAAAGGCCTGAGCTACCTCAGCCTCGGACATATTTTTCTTGAGCTTCTTTTGTTTCGCTTGTTTTTCAAGCTCATCAGCTGTTTTCTCCTTCAAAGCCTTAGCCTCCGCAGGGTCCAATCCGAACCGCGGATCCCCTTCTTTCCTTTTCTCTTTATCAGTTCTCCACTTTGTAACAACCTCATCAGGATAGGCTTTCTTTTTCTTTGGCTTTGGAGGTGCGGAGTGGACTTCCTTAGACTTGGGATTCTCTGCTTCTACTAGCACTTCTTTTAGATTTCTCTTCCTTACCGGCTTAGAGGATTCCGGATCAGCAGCTTTCGGAGCCACTTCTTCTTGAGCAGGTTGATCAATAAACTTTCCAGACTTCTTGTCAAGAGCTACATCCATTCTTTTAAGAGTGTCATCACTAACCAACAAAATTTTTCATACCCTCGGCTTAGATCTGCAAGCCTCCTTGAATGATTCAAGGCACCGAACTATCAACTTTGATAATATTGTTCGGTACATTACGATCTGTGCTCTGAGATTTCCTTTCTTGAGATTCTCAATGGTTATAAGAATATGCCTCATGAAATTGAACTTCCTTAGATTTATTAGAAAATATAGGATATAGATCTCACTCTTCTTCAGGTTGTCTTTATCGCCTTTCCTCAGTAGGATAAGTCCTTGCACCCACAACTCTAGAATCCGGAAGTTTGTGGATAGAGTTGCAATCTTCGGAGACTTGTCATCAGCCAATCCGAGAGTTTCTAAGGCTTTTTCCTTGTCGAAGCTACCCTTAGAGTCCGGTAAAACATGAGAAATAAATTCTGATTCTCCTTCATAAGACAATCCTACCAAGCTTGCAGCCTTGGTGTAAGAAAGTTTGTAGGTCTTGCCATACGACTTGAAAGAAAACTTCTCCCTATCATCTTCCTTAAAGAAGGAAACTGATTCATATAACTCAACAAGTAAGTCTAAGTACACTTCATTTTGGTTCTCGGTTTTTGACACCGCAACATCTTCCCAGCCGTTCAACTTGATGTTCTTTGAGATAAGTGAATCATAGTTGTTGAAGAAATCCGGATGGAGTAACCTTTCTCTGTAAACTAACCATTGAGAAATAGGCTTGGTTGAAGACATTTCTTGAGATGCTAACTCCACAGACATTTGGATCTGTAATCCTCTGAGAAGTTCGGAATGGAGACAACTGTAGTTCGGAACAGCCTTAAAACAGAGGGGAAGAGCTTCAGGACGTAAGAGCTTGAAACCGATGTGGGACGAGACTTTGGGTCCCCTTTATATAGGCTAATAGATGACGGTTCACCTTCCATGGTTGATCTAGCAGCTTAGAACGAGCTGAGATCAGATCTGACGGTTGAAAAATTGAATCTGATCTTTTTGAGGTTTTTATTAAAACAAGGAATTAAGAAAACCGACATCCGAAAACATAATACAAGAAATCTGCCAGCAAATAAAATATGACTACAAAAACTTGAGTAAGGAAATCATACCTTTCGTATTAGCTTAGGAAAGTTATTCGTAATGGGTAATATAAAGATGATTAAAAAAAATTTATTACAAAAAGGCAATGTTCTCAAAAAATTACTACGGAAAACAAGCTTACTACGAAAAACTCACTATGTAAAACTCAGTACGAAAAACTATGAAGGTTTGGTACGAAATTCTTGTTTTGAAAGTACCAGTACGAAATCTTCCATTCTGGATGTTTTCTATATGAATACTTCTATTCCAGATGTATTCTGTACGGAAATATCCTTTCTGGAAAACTTTTGTTCCAGAATTTCCTTTCCGGAAATCTTCGTTCCGAAAAATTTGAAAACAAATTTTGAAAAACATTGTTAAACACAAAATCAAATGTACTCCCCCTATGAAAAGGAGTTTATTACTGTAAGGAGTCTTTTTCAATAGAAAGTTAATTATGAAAGATTACCTTACGGTTATCATTCCTAACTTCTGTTTAATATATTCAAATCTATCAGAAGGCAATGATTTTGTGAAAATATCAGCATGTTGATCTTGTGTTCCAATAAACTGAAGAATAATATCCCCCTTGAGTGTGTGATCCCTAAGAAAGTGATGCCTAATAACTATGTGTTTTGCATGGGAGTGATGTGCAGGGTTCTTACTGAGGGCAATGACACTTGTGTTATCACACAAAATTTGAGTTTTAGTAAAACTCAAGCCATAGTCTGTGAGTGTGTGTAGCATCCACAACACTTGAGCACAACAACTTCCAGTTGCTACATATTCAGCTTCAGCAGTGGAAAGTGCTACAGAATGTTGCTTCTTGCAGGACAAAATAAACTAAAGAATCTCCTAAGAAATGACAAGTTCCGGTTTTACTTTTTCTATCCATTCTACATCCACCAAAGTCAGCATCAGAAAATCTTTTTAGAACAAAGTCATTTCCAAAAGTATAAAATAATCCTAGATCCATGGTTCCCTTAAGGTAGCGAAAAATTCTTTTTACTGCCTTTAAGTGGGATTCCTTTGGATTGGATTGATATCTTGCACATAAGCATACTGAAAACATTAAGTCTGGTCGACTAGCTATTAAGTAAAGTAGACTTCCTATCATACCTCTAAAAGATGGTTGATCCTCTGGTTTCCCATCTTCATCAAGATCTAAAGAGTTTGAGGTACCAATGGGAGTACATATACTCTTAGTGTTGTCATAACCATACTTTTTAAGAAGATATTTAATATACTTATGTTGAGATATGTAGGTTCCTTCTGGTTTTTGAGAAATTTGAAAACCAAGGAAAAATGTTAACTCACCCATCATACTCATTTCAAACTCAAGTTTCATTAGACTAGCAAAAGAGTCAGTCAAAGATTGCTGAGGTGAACCAAATATAATGTCATCAACATAAATTTGAACAATCAAAACAATTTTCTTATCTTTCTTTATAAAAAGGGTTGGATCTGCATTTCCCTTAACATAGTTATTTTGAAGCAAAAATCCAGTGAGTCTATCATACCATGCTCGTGGGGCTTGTTTAAGGCCATACAAAGCTTTGGTAAGTCTAAAAACATGATCAGGATGTTTTGTATCTTCAAAGCCATGAGTTTGTTCAAAAAAAACATCCTCTTGAACATAACCGTTAAGAAAAGCACATTTCACATCCATTTGGAAAAGTTTGAAATTAAAGAATGCTGCAAAGGCAAGTAGAATACGGATAGATTCAAGTCTAGCTAGTGGAGCATAGGTTTCTTCATAGTCTATTCCTTCTTGATGATTATAGCCTTTAGCAACAAGTCTAGCTTTATTTCTAACAATGACTCCATTTTCATCACATTTATTTCTAAAAAACCATTTTACTCCAATAACAGAAGTTTCCTTAGGTCTTTCAACCAAGGTCCATACTTTATTCCTTTCGAATTCATATAGCTCATCTTGCATTGCTTTGATCCAATCATCACCACTTAAAGATTCATCAGTGCTTTTAGGTTCTAATTGGGAAAGAAATGCTAGATGTTCTACTTCATTTATTAAGGAACTTCTAGTCCTTACAGGTTGATTTACATCACCAATGATACTATCACTGGGATGATTCTTAAGAAACACCTGATTTGGGTTTTGTAAAAACTGTTCATCAACATAGGGTAGAAAGTCTTCTAGGGTAAATGTTTCAGAAGTATCTTCTAGAACAATTTCTTTATCAGAAGGTTCTTCTATCAAAGGTTGACAATTAGTTTTTGAAAACACATCCGAAGATGTAAGTTGAGATGATTTAAAAACAAAAGGATTTGACTCATCAAATTTTACATGTACTGTTTCCTCAATAGTACAAGTATTTTTATTAAAAACTCTATAAGCCTTAGAGGTTGTGGAATAACCTAATAAAATTCCTTCATTAGACTTTGGTGCGAATTTATGTAAGTTATCTTTAGTATTCAAAATGAATACTTTGCAACCAAAAACCTTGAAGTAGGAAAGTCTTGGTTTTATACCATTCCATAACTCATAAGGAGTTTTATTAAGAAAAGGTCTAATCAAAACTCGATTTATAGTATTACAAGCAGTACTTACAGCTTCAGCCCAGAAATGTCTAGCAATATAATATTCACTCAACATGGTTCTAGTTATCTCTTGAAGAATTCTATTTCTTCTTTCAACTACACCATTCTGTTGAGGTGTTCTAGGTGCTGAAAAATTGTGAGTAATACCTTTCTTACTACAAAAAGCTTCAAAATCAGAAATTTGAAATTCTCCTCCATTATCACTATGAATAGTTTTCAATAGAAGTTTTTTATTATTTTAAACATGAGCTCTAAAACTTTTTAAATAAGAAAAATCTTCATATTTATTTTCTAGAAAATAGACCCAAGTAAATCTAGTGTAATCATCAACTAGAACAAACACATAATATTTGCCTCCGATACTTCCAGTTTGTGTTGGACCAAAAAGATCCATGTGCACTAACTGTAATGCATAAATTGTTGAGACTTCACCAATTGACTTAAAACTAGATTTATGTTGCTTTCCCTATTGACAAGGATCACAAACTTTAGAAGAATCAAATCTAACCTCAGGTAGATCCTTAACTAGTTTCTTCTTAGAGAGTTTACATAGGTTCCTAAGATTACAGTGACCTAGTCTTCTATGCCATAACCAAGAATAATCTTCCATTGCACTTAGGAAAGGTAAATCATGGCTCTTGAGGTCTTCTAGGTTCAAAGTGTAGACATTCTCTTTCCTATTGGCTGAGAGAATAAATTCTTCCTTGGAATTGTGAACTAAGCATTTATCATTCTTAAAATTCACAAGGTAACCTTCATCACATAACTGACTTATGCTAATGAGGTTGTTCTTAAGACCCTTAACAAAAAGAACATTTGAAATCAAGGTTTTACCTAAAATAACAATATTACCAATACCAACAATCTCTCCCTTAGCATTGTCTCCGAAAGTTACCATTCCTCCTTTCGTTTTGATAATCTTTTCAAAAAAGCTTTTGTTACTAGTCATGTTCCGGGAACATCCACTATCCATGTACCATGTATTGTTGCTGGTACGTTCTTTATTATCCTGAAATCAAGAAGAAAATTAGATTTTCTGAATCCAAACTTGTTTGGATCCGAGATTTCCAGACCATAAAATTTTAGGAACCCACATTTTCATAGAAAAGTAGGCTTTGTGAAATCCTAGAGATTGGGTTTTATTTAAGGAACAATTCTTTGCCCAGTGACCACCACATTGACACTTGGTACAAAATGGGGCACTTTGAGGAACAAAATAATTGTTACTGAAAATAGGTTTTGCATGGGTATAACCAAATCCTGATTTATTTCTTAGAGGTCGTATTTGGGAATACATCTTATCAAAATTTTCCTTACCATGGGTAAAGTTTGATAAACACTTCTTTAAGGAAAAAATTTCGGAATTTTGTTTTACAACCAAGATTTTATCCTCAAAATCATTAGTTTTTGAACTAGAGTTAGGCTCGAAAACATTTTTCTTAGAAATTACTTTTTATAATTATTTAGAAAGTTTATTCTTCTCAGAACTTACTTCCTCAAGATTTTTTGAAATACTTTCAAAATCAGCATTTTTCTTATCATGATCTTTAGAAAGATCTGATATCTCTTTTGTAAGAATAGAATTCCTTGAATTTTCCATATCAAGTTTCTTATTGAGTTTAGAAATCTCAATCTCAAGAAGTTCAGCAAACCTAGAGACTTCTTTATAAGTAGGTAAAGTATTTTCCTCATCAGAAGATGATTCTTCATCAGAAGAGTTATAATACTTACTATCATTAGAAATTAAAGAAACATTGGTCAGAGATTCAGTATTTCGTACCTTAGCCCTTAGACAATCTAAGAGACTTGGTAAGATTAACATCGTGTGAGAATTAGCCTTCTTCAGAGGAACATGAAGTTAGAGTGGTAGTTCTCCTAACATGAGTTTGGTTACCTTAACTATTGAAAGGAACCCTTTGGGCCTTGTATAGGCCAGTGAGTGAATTTTCGGGCCTAGGACCAAAGGTTTGTGTTTGGTTTGGAATCGTTCCATGTTTATCGCTTCTGTGTAGTGTTTGAAAGATTTTATTATAAATGCGAACTCATAACCAATGAAACATCTAAAATGGTTCTCAATGTATCAGTTATTTTTCACAAATTTATTAAAATTATATTTAGATATCATCAATCATTTGAGTTCAATCTTATCTTTCCAATATTCATTTGATCATTTTCTACATCCAATCTGGTGATGACTCATCTCTATCTCCCACACGAAAAGTCAATGCTACTGTCTCCATTGACCTTTATTTGACCGTTGAAGTTGACTCAATTGTACTATTATCTTAATTATCCCAAAATTATTCATCTATGTAATTGACCTAAAAATAGTATACCACGAATTTACCCCCACCACCATTGCTGTTGTCAATTTGAAACTATTCCACATCCCATTACCACTCAAAAGTTTCATAGAACATTGACCCAAAACAAACAATAGGTTGACCAAGAAGCAAGGTTATATAGACATTATAAAATTTATCATCCAATAACTATTAGGTTATTTCAAATCTTCTTTCCCACCAATTTTATTTTATATGATTATATAATCAGTGGAAATATGAATAATATCCACACCATTATAAATTTCATCTTACCATTCAAGCCAGAACTCAATATCCATGGGTATATAAACCCAAATATATATATATACATCACTAAGATGGGGAAATCCCCCTCATTGGTAGAAGATGAATCCATCCCTCTATTTCTATATCTTTTATCAATGGTTTTTTCACCCCAATATGGAAGAAGGCCCCCCCTCAATTTGTTTTCCAGCGACATATAAGGGAAATACATACTATTTTTAAAAGTATAAGATTAACTATAATATTTATAGGAAATTACTAATTATTCAAAAAAATTATAAGTATGTATTATTTTATATAAAAATAATATTATTATTTTCAAAATCATACACATTTGTAAGGGGATCCTATATTTTAAAATATATATATATATTATGAAAGGTTTGTTTTCACAAAAATATAGTTGATTTTTTCTATTTACCTTATTAAAAATGGTAATTTTCATTAATGAAATAATATTACATATAAGACATACTTGTTTCTCAATATTGATTTCAATAGGATACTAATTTTAGAAATATAACATTTTATGTATAGTTCTCTAAAACTCTTTATTTATTTAAGGATTCTATATTTCCAAAATTAAAATTTTTCAAAAATACATATTCATAAATTGAATAATTTTTCTCAAAACCATTATTTTATGTTTATTTATATAATTTAGAAACCATATTTTTTATTTATTATTTAATGATTGGAATAATAATATAAGTTATCATTATTTTATGTTATTAACTTATATCTTTTCATTCTACTATATTATGCATTGATTGTTTACAGGCATATAAATGTCATTATTGACCATGATTATGGTCATAAATCATATCTTTTTAGGAAATTTCATAGAGAGTCATATATATATATGGGTATGAAATAAATTATATACTTCATTGGAACTATATTTTAATGTTACATTATAAATTATGGATTTTTCTATTTGTTGTGAAATGAAGAAAAAATGTTGTTCTATATAAGAAGTGATTTGGAATGAGTATATCTGATGTAAAATTATTTTCTATCAATAATGATTTATATAGTTTTTAGAAGGTTGTTTTAGTGGGAAATAAATTGGATAAGCGGCCCTCCCATTAATGATTTCATAAAAATGTGGAACTTGGATATCAAAAGTGGTCTTGAAGAATGGTGACTGAACCCTACAACCTCAAGAATAATTTATAAAATAAGTGATATCCCATGTGGCCACAACGATTTCATAAGGAATTTTTAGAATCAATTTTATTCCACAAAATTTAGTATTTTCAAAAATAATGTATTTTAAAAATCAATGGAATAATCAATGTATTTTGAAATGTAAAAGTGTTTTCAATACAACGTTTACAAAGTTATAAGAACTTTTTAACCTTCTGATATTTTGTATAAGATTTTAAAAATTAAATTTGTTTTAAAAGGATTCTTTTATAAAGTGTTTTACAAATATAGGTTTTTGAAAACATAATAAATTATAGTGTATGAATATTTTATATCAAATATTTTTTTGATATAAAGTTTAAATGTTTCGAAAGGAGTGTTTCGAAATGTATTTTCAAAAAAATATTTTCACTATTTTTTAAAAACCCTTTACTAGAAATTCTGATCAACCAATTTTTTTAAAAAAGTAGGATCAGTTATATGTTTCAAAGGAGTTTTTATTTGATAAGAGGATAGAGTAATATAATATAATACATGCCTATTTATATTATTTTTTAAATTCTGATATTTTAAAATGGTTATTCCTCTTCCTACAAAAAAATACCAAAAAAGATCCTCTAATTTATAGTGGACAATATATTTTTAGTTTCATTTATAACAAAATATACAAAATTATTTTTTACTGAATCTGAAAGATGAGTCTCAGTTTTTAAAATATATGCCTCTAATGCATTGATTAATGTTTGAAAACTCATGAGATTGTTTTCGTAAGTAGGTATGAGATTTTTGATCCATAATGATATGGTTGGAAGGAGAATGATTCAAAATTTTCATGGTTTTGGGAGGGCGTAAATTGATTCAAATTCTACTAGATATGATTTCTATTAATATATTTTCACCATATTCAAATATTTTACATCATACTCATGTTATTATGTAACAAGTATTATATTATTCTCAAATTGATAAGTAGGGATATTTATTACCACTAGGGATGAATTATTGGTACTCTAAGGTTGACATTTTTAATAACTAAAAATTCTTTCACCTTCGATAAGAGTGAATTTAATCTTATAAAAAAAAGAAAGTGACAGCCATGGAGAAAAAAAAATTTGCTTGGTTAACTACTCAATAAGAGTTTATAGTCCATGAAATTGTTTTGATATAATCCAAGTCCACACAAGAACTCAAAGGAAATCATTTTTTATGGGAGACATGGAATATCCATCACTTTTATATCAATATTTTATGTTGATGATGTATGTTCCCCTCACACATACAATATGATAAAAAAAATTTCTAAATTGAATGGAACATTCAACTAGTAGATTTAGTATGCTATCAATTTTACACTTGATCATTTTTCACACGTTCCACCATACATGTTCCTTTTTATCCTTTTTAATTTCTTGCACATCAATGAGAAATAACCACATCCTTAACATCTTTATATAAAAATACCAATTACACAACATCTCTATCTAATACCTATATGTCTGATACATCGATGTTTGTTTTACTCTATGTTGTATACTTTCTCTGGTACCCTCCATCATTTCCACCTTTGTGTGGTACCTGTAAGTTTGATATCTCTATTTGATACCCTCCTTTTTAAATCACAGTACATGATACATATACATCTAATGATCTAAAAAATATCGCTAATATTATTTTATCATATCATCACATATTCAAAAGAACCACTATAATAACAACCTTTATTTTCCACCTTCTCACATGTATATAGGTGTAGTTTCTCCAAAAAAATAAGAAGATTCAAGAATATTATATTTAAATTTTAAACTAAATGTTTAAATTCATGTCCATGATTTTTTTACTCAAAAGCAATCATATCATTTGAGTAAATAGGTATAAAAAACATCATAAGAAATTCATAAAATATTAGCATCAAATATATCTTCAAATATTACTCAAATACTGGCTATATTTACAAAAATTTAAATTACAACTGAATATAAATATAATTTATGCCATTATAAAAACTTTTTAAGTGTATAAAAACCATTGTGTTTTACTTTTCTATAGGAAATCCTTTTTTTTGGTAAATCTACATACAGTACAACATTATAAGATCTTATTCATTAGGTAAAAATCCATCTGATACAATATTATAGGAACATGTATGTCTTCTAACATTAATGGTAATCCACTCTCCAATAAAATTTTTAAATAAACAAATATCAAATGACTCTTAAATCACTATCTAATGATTTGGAAACCTCTATCTAATGACTCAAAAATATTTTTTCATTGACTTATAAATATATTTCAAATGAATTACTAATCAAAGATTGATAACATAAAAATCTATTTCTTATTACTTATAAATATTTGATAAATGACTCATAAATATCTATATGATCATTCAGAAACTAATGCTTGATAAATCAAAACTCACTACCTGATGAATTCATTTGGAAACCATTCGTAGATGAAATTGTATGGTGAAATAGTTTAAAAAATATACAATTCTCAACTGATAGACTATATAAATTTCCCTATCCAATACATCCTAAACTTATAATTATTACATTATCTGGAACTATAATAACTGTTAGTTATCATGTTGTTGGATAATTTCAATAGCATCAAATCATCACCTAATTTCCTTTTCCTAATTATATATATCCAATGTAACTATGAGTAAAATCAATAAAAAAATTGGTTTTACCCAAATTCCATTCACCTTATTCAATTTGACCCAGCTTTCTATATTCAACATACATATTTTATGAATAAAAAAAGGAAGAATCAACGTTTTCATGGGAGTTAATAGTTGGAAAAGGAATAAAACAACAATAAAACCTTATTTATTATTAACCAGCTTCTTCTAAATTCCAAAACACAACAAAGCCTCTTAATTCAATAATTTCCACATTATATTTGGTCTTCATCCACGGAATAAAAATAATCAATGATCTAAAACTAAATAAATGTATCACTATACAAAAATTATAAGTCTATATGGGGGAGATCTATGTAGGAAACTATAATCATTGAATAGAAATAAAAATCTATCTATAAGTCATTGATTAGAAATAATTCTAAAGGTAATTATAAACCCAAAACATCACAATCATAAACATAAAACTATAAACAAAATTTCCCTACTTCCACTTCAAAAAACTATTAAAATAGTTTAAATACAGTGACATCAAAGATTATCCCTTTTAAAAAATCAACTTAAATATATTTTCTCCCTTGAAAGTTATAACACATATCAATGAGTGTTGTTATATTTTCCCCTTTTTTACAATAATATCCAAATAAGATATTATAGTCTGGATAAATATCCCATACATTTTCCTAATTTTGAGTTTCATTAAAACCCATAATCATCTTCAGCTTCTCAAAAAAATTATATTAATAATTGTTTAGTGAATATATTTTCTACTATCTTCTTTGTAGGTGAAAACTAAATCTTTTTTACGTTAATTTCTACATGGACATTGATAAAGTAATATTTGATTTCAATGTTATTAAATCATGAATGTTTAACTAGATTCATGGTGAGATTGATAGTACTAAAATTATCACAACCTGATAGAAGGGGAAGTTTCACGTCCATTAAAAAATACTCTTACTATTTGTTCATCAATAATAAATGTGTTGTTGAAAGAGTGGTATCTCTATGATTGTCATTTTTAGTGCTAGAATTCAAAGAAATATTCTTATATATATTCCAAATCCTATGTATTTCGAAAAAAACTACTCCTGATGTGTATCTTTAATCATCAGCACAACCTACTCAGTCTACACCTATACAAAAAAACAAAATCAAAATTTCACCACTACCATTTTTTATTCTATAATCTATAGTGGTCGTAATTTATCAATGAAATATTTTTCAGATAAAAAATGATTATTTTTTTGAACATTAAAATTAATAACATAGGGTTACAAAATAAACCAAGTTTGTTCTGGAGGTTGTTAATTACAACAGAATTCCAATGAAATTTTAAAATTCTTTATGATCATTATTCATTCCAAATTCATCTTGAAGAAATCCCAATACCATATGAATTAAAATAGGTTTATAATAAATTATACATTATATTTTATATAATTAATTAGAATATTATTCTTTAGATTATATTCTATTTCCTTCTATTGATAAATTTGAAAT
Organism: Viscum album; assembly: GCA_963277665.1. Lineage (NCBI taxonomy): Eukaryota > Viridiplantae > Streptophyta > Magnoliopsida > Santalales > Viscaceae > Viscum > Viscum album. Next base: position 1,101,456,742 of record OY728155.1, on the reverse strand, counting down.
CTCAGAATTTACCATATTTCTCCCAGTATAGAGTTTTTTTTCAAATATTATCATTCATCTAGGAAAAATTAAAATTATTTTTCAATATTTCCTAGAAATATTATTTCATCAGAGAAAACAATCAATATGAGGGATAAATATAAACATCATCATCCTACTATCAATTGATAAAATTAATCTTTCCATCCATCTTGAATATCTTACGTCATTACTCTATAGAAATCGATTGAAATATTACATTGATTCCATGTCTTTGTACACAGTCAAAGGTCTCATCAAAATCAAAAAATTTAGAACCAACTCCATAAATCTCTATTCTATCATGGTGTCTGTGGTTCACTATTTTTATAATGAATTCCTTTATTTTTAAGATATTATTTGTGTAAATATTGTTTTATATAGAATCATTTTCATTCTAAAACATCTTTATGGAATGTCAAATTAACTTTTGCCACTTTGGTTGAAACTCATAAATAATTAGAGCCTATTATTTTCTTTCAAAAATAATATTGGTAATGTTGGGAAAATAATAACTAAAAAAATTAATGTAATAATATACAATTTTTATTAATTTTTCATGGGACCAAATATATCGAAAATAATAATCCTCATTTGATTATATGTATGCATCTTAACCCTTTTATATATTGAATTTGAAATATCCCCTTTCTAGCATATTGAGAAACACTAATATTTAATTATTTTCATGTCAGAACAATAATGAATAATTTTTATCATTATCAAATTTCTCATATTTCCGTATCTTATATATTCCATCCTTTTATTTTGTAACTAATTTTATTCCACCATGATCAGATAATTTGAATCTGATTCATATAAAACAAGAAAAATTTTCCCCTTGGTTCATTTCCCTCTTCTTACAATGTTCCCATAATATAGCCTTTTAATGGAAAACCCATTATTTATGAAATCTAAATTCTTTCGTTCATCCAAAATATTCCAAACATTCAATAGATTATTTTTTATTTCATGAATAAATAAGGCACTCCAAGATTTAAATTTTATTTTCAAAAAATAATTGATATAATGCCTTTAATTTTGAGTGATTGATCATTTAAAAAATAAACATTCCAATATTTATATGGATTAATATTTTTAAAAAATTTTAAATTTATATTCCTATGAAATGAACATCCAGGTTCCAATATGTAAGGTCATCATATTTATTTCAGATTAATAGTAGTTCCAAAAACTATTTCATTTTCATTGACATTTCCCCCTTCACATGTGTCTTCGTAGAATTTTTAGATAAACATTGTTGATATGGTATCATTATAAAACAACAATTAATAATATTTATTGGCTAGTAAGATCTTTCATAAATTGTTTCTAGTGGTTCAAAACTATTTTCAAATTTCAAACTAACTTTCTTAGGTCTTATACTTTATGTGTGTGGACTCCAACTCAAATATACCTCCAATACCCTTTGATTCATTGTAGTGTTGAAGATTAATCCATATCATCTTTAATATATCCTAATATCCTCCATAGTACCTTAAACAACGATAGAAATAAAATCTTCATCAGAAAATAAACATTCTATCTAGATCTGTGTATCTATTTTCCATCATCATGAATCGTACTTCCCTGGGTGAACCAAAATTTGAGTATACTAATAACATTCTATTATTCTGAATAGAATTATTATAATCCTTAAAATACTAGGATGATATAGTTTTTTTCATAAAACACAAATTCCATAAAAAATTGAAAAAAATAAATCACTTGTTTTAGAAACATACATAGCCCTCTTGACTTTATTCTTCTTCTGAATATTTTTTCCATTTTGGTTATTCTTTTAGGATGATATTTTTTAATTCTATAGTTTACACTACTCATAATATTCACCAACTTCTAAAATCATGTTTTCAAATTTGATATTTCTTGTTTGACATCAACTAGTTTACACTGAATAAGATCAAATTATTTCTCCTTCAAATTTTTCTTTTCATTATTCTTCATGTTAATATTTTTGTCTTCATCATTTAATATATTTAGATTATTTATCTATTTCAGAAAAATTTATTCTCCATCAAGACATAATTCATGATTTTTTATTCATCGATGTTCATTCTTAACATTATTTTTTTCTCCCCATGATTAAATATATTTTAAAGACATTATGTAAATCCCCTTTTAATCATAACCACTATATGAGTTTCAATATATTTATATATAGGGGATCTAAATTCATATTATATAAAATTAAAATCATTCACCTTTTAAATAAGAAACATCTCATCACCATCATCATTGGAATATTCAACTTCTACTTCACTATCTATATCTTTATCCCATTTGAACAAAAATTGATCTTTTTATATTTAGTGAAAATCATTTACTTTTAATTTAATTGGAAATTGATTTTTATATCATTATCATGAGATGTATTCTTGAATTTCTATCTTCTTTAAAACTATCATCATCTTCCATTTGTATTGTAAAATTTTCAAATTGTCCAATGGGTTTTTAATTAATCCACGTAAACAATAAAATTCCGTTATACACCATTATACCTATTTCACCTTTAGAGAAAAAAACATATATGAATACGTAAACCATTTTACTTACTTAAACCTAAGTGTTTCTATTGGTGCTATTTTCTTTAGTAACCTTCTTATATTTTCATTTCATAACAACATTTAAAGAGATTTCCCAATGCATAGCTTCCTAGATCTTGATATATTTTACAAATATAATTTCATATGTTATGAGAATACTACAAAAATAACCTGGAGAAGGAGTTGTAGGATCTATATCTCTTAATTATGATACCTTAGAATCCAATATAAAATGAAGAATTTTTTAAAACGTTTCAAATATAGTCAAATATTCCACCGTCTCAAAGAATCATTTTATGGTGATAATAATTTTATTAAACCCTGTAATGAACTAGAAAATAATTTCAGAATATCTCATTTTAAGATCTCCATACATAAATCTCTAAATTTTTTACCTGTATTTATTCAATTTTATATTTCCCTAATATATAATTTTTGTTTTTACAAGATATATTTACTTAATCCCACTCTTTTAACCACTATAAATTCACATTAAGAGATATAGTAATGTATATATTTTATGGATCTATTATAATTATATAGACCCTTTTTGTATATAGTTGATAAGGTATTACCCTAATGAGGATGTGTATAACAATTTATAGAAGCTTCCAAAACATCATATCTAATGGAAAATAGATGAGGTATCATTCAGTATTTCCAAATACAGTAGTTATTCACATCGAATACATGATACTCCCTACTATCAATTATGTTTTGGACACCAGTGATGAATTTTTTTCATAAAAAATAAAATAACATATACTCATTGAAGGATCTATCCCTATGATACAAATTTGAAAGACTTATCTTGATCTACATGATTAATGAGAGGGTGGAGAATTAGTGATTTTCCTATTTTAATATTTCTATTATTTAAATAAACAATCTCTTATAGTTATATAGAATAAAATCCTTTGAAAAAAATTACTAATAACAACTAAAAATACAATAATGTATAATTTTTCTAACATAATAAAAATAGTTATTTCTAGGAATGGTTTTAAAATAATCCAATATTACACATCCTCTATAAAAAATACTTCATGGTATACAATAATGTGGGAATTTCTATCAAAATAATAGAATTATACTTCTTTGATTTGAATGTGATCCTCACATATATAATATTATAATATAATTGCATCAAATGAAGAAAACATTAAAAATAGGATATTGAATGATTTGATTGAATAACCTGGACATTATTTTTAACTGCCTTAATATAATAATGTCTTTTTTTAAAATCATCCCCCTTTTAAGGGGTATGGGGGAACCCAAAATACATCAAGACATAAAGAAATTCAACCCCCACTTCTCCATCATGTACATGTTCTTCTACTACTTCTCTATCCTATATACTCTTTCTAATACCCTTCATTATTTACCTCTCAATATAATACCAATATGTCTAGATTCATTATCTGATACCACTCGAACTAGTATCTCTTATTGATACCATCTGTCTAGTATCATTCTATATGATACTTCTACATATTAAACTCTAGAAACAAATATATTGCAATCTTGTTAGTTGGCACCCCACTTCATCAATAACTATGAAATGAACAAAAACCATATAATAATATATTATCCCATTTATATAGTCATAGAATCTATGAAAACATAAGGAGAAACACATAATTTTAATTTCCATTTCATATACTAAATTTTAATTCATTATCAGACCTTTATTTAGTTGACTACATTTAATGTACTTGAGTAAATTGGGGTAAAAAACTTATGAAGAAGATCCTTATATATTGGGATTGATGATATCCTAAAATATTCCTAAAATATAAAAAATATGAATGGTGATATTTAGAACAATGTAATCTCAATGCATGAAAATAAAAAACATTTTATATATCATTAAATGTTCATCTGGTACTCCTCTGTAGGAACTCTTCAAGTGGATAATTCTCTCCTTGATATAAATTAATCAAATCTTCTTCTATAAGTAATGCTCTATCCAATAAAACATTTTAATAACCTCGCAATATTTTAAATTCCTTGGTATATCTATATATGAATCCTCTATAGAAAAATTGTGTTTGATGTCTCGCAAATCTATATCGGATAATTTGCAATCCTAAGTCATATGGCTTGAAAACCAATAACATATGAATCATATGTGTATTACCATAAACATAGAAATCACTATTTTATGACATAGAAATTTAAATATAATAACATAGAAATATCTATCTGATAACTCATAAATCTATCTCTTATCATTAATAATCCTATTTATGATAACATGGAACTCATTATCTTTTAACATCATTTTAAAAATTCTATCTGATGGAATTGTTCATGGGACTCTATCTAAAAACATTATAATGATGAAATGTTATACTTAATGTAACTATCTATCCAATATAACATCATATATTCAATATAACCTCATCTAAAACCATGATAAATTTTAGTAATCTTGGTGTCTAGTATTTTAAAGAACAAAAATTTGTTGATTGATTCTCTGTTTGATTATATTTATCCAATGTATTTATGAATAGAATTGGAAAAATATTTGGTTCCACACTTTGATTGATCGCCTCAGTATATTCAAATCAGATTTCTCCATATAGTATAATTCATCAAAAAATCATAAGGAATTATCAACATTTTATTGTGATTTCTGAATTTACAACAATGAAAAACACAATGAAATCATTCGTACTTATCAACTAGCTTCATACTGAATAAAATAAATCCTTAAATCCGATTTTTCCCAATAATCCCCATATCCGTAACTAATTGTTTATGAAGAATGTTTATTTATTTATGATATTATAATTGTATCTTCATAGACATTGATTATTTTATCATACCACATGCTTATATTATGCTCACTTATGATCTTTATAAAACCCTAATTTTTTTAATTTATTAAATAAAGGTCTTTTGTTCCTCATTATCCAATTTTATGAAATATCTCATGTTTGGGTGAAGGCTTTTGGGATTTATAAAAAATTTAGAGGAATTACTGTGTTTTACACAAGATTATTCCAAAATTTAGGGGTACGATTCCATGGTCTAAAAAGATTCATCATAGGGGTGATATATAGGAAATGTTACACTATAGAGACAAGGGCTACTCTGTGGTATTGATGGTGACGTAGGGTAACATTGAAAACATGTATATATAAGGATGTTTCAAAAAGGCTTCACTCTAGACGTATAGACCACGTATTAGGTATCTATTAGGCATATGTTACAAATTTCTAGCCAACCAATGGTATTTTAGAATTTATTGATATATATATCCCACTCTAATTTTAATTATGGGTTTCCATTTCAACATTATTTAGTGCATTATATCAACTTCTAATAGGAAAATTTAAGAAGGTTTATGAGGAATCTCAACACATATTGACCCTCTACTGGTTTAACCTACATATACCATCTATATTGTTTTATTCCTCAATATTAAACATTATTCTAGATCACTCAAGGATTAAAGATAATAATCCAAGCCAAAGTACACATTTTATACACTGTAGTGGTCAAAGATCCAAGGATGGTTTATGTTATATTCCACATCTTTACACCATGGAGATTGACTTCCAATCCACCCTTAAATCATAGAAATCCCTCATGTACCATGGTGGTCCAATTATTGTGTCATGGAGTATAAACTTACAGTGGAGTGGTAATTTTTCAATACTGCTACATCACTCAGCGTAATGCCTTACACCTTTGAGCCATTCAGTTTTACAGAGATATTTTACCCTATATGATGACAAAATCTTGAGACCATTTTTATGATGAATGAGCATGTGTGATTTTTGGTTATACTCTTAATACTTTTTATCCATTCTATACCCTAAAACCATTTTCATGTTGGATTTTAATTTGTTATAGTAGTACTTGATGGGTTATTTTTCTTGGGTTGGTGTGCGCGAATGGTTTGGGGGATAAATATTTGAGGAGCCTTGATATTGATGTTTGAAAATTGTGAGGTATGATATACCTTACCAATTTGATATATTTTAGACATGTTTCCCTATATAATATTTTTAATTAAATAATAGATAACCATTCTTGAATAGTGATCATATGTCGGTGTCTTTGTATCATGTGATACCATTATTATTTCATTTCCAGGAGAATTATTAGATTTGTTTTTCCTGGATGATGTTGATTCACTTATCGATATGTTGTTTTATTGTTTACTATCGTAATGTAATGATATAATGTTTATCATTATATATTGTTTTGAGTATTTTCATTGGAAGATTGGTTTTTCTTACACATGATAAGTGGCCATTGCTGTATAATTGTACCATAAAGGGTGATTGTGCATGATGTGTGATGATGAAAATGATAGAGAATCATAACATTGTTGGTAGTATGTAACTCAATTCCTAATAGATCATGCAAAAGTTGTCGATACAATCTTTATATAGGATCCAGGGTAGCCTATCCACAAAATGCCTTTTGGATTTCTAAGTGGAATTTATAATGTCATTAGACATACTTCCCTTGGTATCCCATGTAACATGTGAAATTCATTTGATGTGGATCCCAAGTGGCGCACTGATGACCTTTATGTGAGTTTTGGCTTTACCAATATCCTATAAATTTTCTAATACCGACCTACAAAAGGTATGATTGGGGTTAGTGGTAGCTTGTATAGTGCATGAAAATCCAATAGAGGATTGTGTGTTATTATTCTTGATATACATTTATTATATTCATCTAATAAAATTGTTTTACATCAAAACACATGGTTAAGTATACATTAGTGGTTTCTTACTGAGTCTAATACCCACACATTACTTAGCATTTTTATTCACATATAGATTTATTGTCAAAATATTCAATAAAGGGAAAGATCCCTGTAATGGATTGCTAATAAGTGGAACATGAAGCTGTTAGGGGGGTGGGATGGACACATGTGGAACAGATATTAATTTTATTTATATTCAATTTATTTTATACATTGGATAGTCTTACCACTTCTGAGGTTTTTAATTATTAGATGACTTGTACGTAATCCTCTCAGTTTCCACATATTTAACCCAATTATTTATGTATGTTTTTAATATAAGTTTATTTCTTTCATTAGTTTCTCATTAGGATGATAATGAGGTTATAGTCTCCCCATTGATGGACTAGAATATCACTACTAGTCAGAATCCTCTTGCGTACATGTTAAAAAACGGTATCAAAGGAATATAGTTCACTATATTCTTTTACTACTCATTGCCTGTATTTGAGATAGGGTGGATAGAAGATAGGAAATTTGAAACTTAAGTGGGTGAACAACAATAGCATCTTTCCAACACTGTATAGTGGACATATGAGTTACTATAATGTTGGGAAAATTATGATTTGTTGTCAAGGATATGTAAATACACCATGGCTGATGCTTTTGATGTTAATAAATAATTTGTTGGATTTCATGTTTGTTAAAGAATCATGATGAGGATCATTTGTTAACAATCCATATATAAACTTGTTTTTATGACCCATGTTTTTTCATTAATAAATGAATTTATTTGTTCTATATATTAATTTTAATTTCTCTTTGTGTGATATATGTTTTTTGACATGATATTATGATATATATATATTGTCATTAATATATTAATTGAACATGTGGTTTTGTTATTATATATATGATAACTGTGACTAAAGTACATTAATGGAAACTAAGGTTATCTATATGTGGGGAATACTTTAGGTTATCTGTTGACACCTAGTAAAATCTTATGTGATACTACAGACTAGATATGATCGATTTATAGACCTAATGTTTCTTTATTTTATAGTGGATCAAATTATTGAAATGTATGATGGGACCATTGGTGGTGTTATCATAGTATATTCATGTACTGCCACCCATGGAAAATGAGTATGTACCCCAGCATGATATTATACCAGAATAGGTGATCCAAACTATGGATCATGTTTATTTAGGATTCTTTTAGATATTTCATATCTAATAAGGAGCCACACTGAGGAACATGACGAATCATCCCTGATATTTACAACATTAGTATCCATTAAAATTACAGGGTACTGGTGGCCCACCGTATGTAGAGTATTAGGTTTTCATTATCGATAGAATATTAGAGTTGGTACGAAATCCTTGGGTGTGTGAGTTATTCTAGTGATAATTATGTCTCAAGAACCCCCTAAGGGATGGAGGAATACTATAATTTAGGAAGAGATATTAGAGTTCATTTTATAGGAGACCTTCAAGAAGCTATTTCTCTAGTGGTTATTTCTCAACAAGATGAATACAGACTATGAATTAGAGTTTATGATCTTACAATATGTTACAATGAAACTATCCAAATATCATTTATTATTTAAAGATATATTATACTTCACTTCATTATTTTATGGCAAAGAGTCACATAAATCATAAAGGTTAGAGATATGCCTATGTTATGGATCACACATCTATTTAGGGGGTTTTATGTAATTTTTTATGAATAGGTTCCTCAAAAAGCTCTATAATTTGAGAAATATCTAGAAGAGGATAAGGTTGAAGGTTTTAATTTGACCCATAATGGGCATGTTTGAGAGATTTACCTCACTAATATAAGGGAATATTATTGCTATATAAAGATGAAGGAATAATACTCTCATCAGGGTAGTGGTGTGCAGGATGTGCATACAGTAGCTTCGTTAGTCCCCTAGAGGGATCCCTGCAATGCCTCATCTTTTGAAATTACAGACACTGTAAGAGTTGACCAATTGTTCCATGGATATTGGTTTGACAATTTAGTGATCTAGGGAATCCCTAGTTTTTTAATGTAGGTCTTAAAGGCCATTGTTCCATAGTGTTGGGGATCAGAATTGTTCTTCAACTCAAGGATCTAAATAGGTACCTCATATGACTTCCCAAGAAATAGAGACATAGGGAATGAGTGGTGGGGATGATGTATGTCAAGTTTCCATAGTAGAAAAACTCAATAATATGGTGTATAGGGACCATACACCATTCATGGATCAATTTTTATCACGATTACATTATATACTACCCTGTTTGATCGTGGTGCTTCCCACTCCTTCATATTAGCACATGTAGTTGACAGACCTGACCAACCAGTCATGATAACCCATGAACTAGCCTCCCATGATAAAAATTTGGGCCCAAACGTTGTCCACCATGTGTTCTTCTTAGGATAACATATAGTAATCATTGTGTATGTGAAAACATGTGAATTAATTATTCTAGAGATGAGAAGATTCTATGTGATTCTTGAAATGGACATATGATAATCCTTCTAAATCACAATAATTGATATCTTTGATTGGTTTATAGAACGTATTCAAATGTAGAGAGATAAAATATAATAAAATAGTGGGAGATGGGACTAGTAATTGTTAATCCGGAACTTTGCAATATTGAGGTGATCAAGAATCATATTGAAGGGGTGGCTCTTTCTTCAGGATTAGTGACATCCTCCTCCACTACTCCTCTAGTTGGTGAACTCTATAAAGAATTTTTTCAAGAAGACATCATAAGGGGTCCCCCTTAATATATTAGTTTAGTTTAATAATGTTTTAATACCATGTGCATATCCCATTTCAATACCCATGTCTTGTATGGTGCCCATTGGACTGAAATAGCTCATGGTGTAGCTAGATAATTTAGAGTGTAAGGGATTTACCTAACCAAGTACATTGCTATATGGTGAACTTATGGTGACTGAAAAGAAGAAAGACTATAGTATTTTACTCTACATAAATTATTGGAAGATAAAAAAAGGTAACAGTGAAGAAAAAAAATCCATATCATAGAATTTAATATCATTTCGAGTATTTTTGGGGAGCTATGTGGTACTATAAGATAGATCATGGATCTAGCTTTCACCATTTGAGAGTTAGAGAAGAGGAAATTCCAAAGATACTATTTTGGATTAGATATTGGAAATGAAATTACTTGTAAATTCCATTTGGGAACAAAAATGTGCCGATAGGATTTGTAGACCTCAAAAACATCTTCTTCCACCCATTAAAGGAAATGTTTTTCATAGTGGTTTTTGAATACATACTCATATATTTGCAGACACTATAGAATCATGCAATGAATATTTAGATAGTCCTAAATATGCTTCGATTATATCACATTTAATTATATATATCAAATTGTTACTTTTCTGATATAGGATGTGTGATTCATGGGGTATGTGGTTTCAAATATTTGAATTTCCATGGAAGTAGATAAAGTAGAGGTAGTGATTTCCTAGAAGTATCCTCAGAATGATTCCATGATTATGAAATTTTAGGAAAAGAAGGATATTACCAACATGTTATCTGGGACCTCTCCTAACCATGAGAATGAATGAATAAACAGATTAATAAATTATTTATGTTAAAATTAATTAACCCTTTTGAATATATTTTTCATTTATTTTAGGAGAAGGTTTACAACAACTCCAGTACTGACACTCCCTGAGCCTAGGATTGGTTTTTCTTAATACTGTGAATTATCATGCACTGGTTTGGGGGAGGTTTTCATATAGAGAGAGAAGGTATTATCCTATGGGTCATGTCATATCTTACCCTAAGAGAGGAACTACCCTACTATTGATTTAGAGCTGGATGTTGGGGTTTATTCTCTAAAGTGTTGGAGACACAATCTCTTAATTCAGAGATCTGTTGTCGATACAGACCATAAGGGCATTTTCTATATCCATACATAGAGTGACCTAAATCTATGGAAGAGGTGTTTTGTTTAGTATCTATATAAATTAAACTGTGAGATATTTCATACAACTTCGAAGGGTAATTTCATTTTGGATTCAAAGTTCCATATCAAATATATTGGTAAGGAGCATGGGGATAGGAATTCTGAGGAGTAGTGTCACATGATGTGATTGTCCAATGATTAGGGGATATATTCTTCATAGGGACTAGGATATATGAACTGTGATCCCTTATTGATGAAATATTACTTGGATAACCGTTTATAGGCTATACTAAAATTATATCTAGACTACACAGTCATACGATAATAGCTAGCTAGAGGTTCCCCCACAACCAAATGTTAATTGCATGATTGTGATTCATTTTTTGTTCACTGTAGGTGGTCCTACTTGATTTTATCACAGAAGATGTGATGACAGACTTATGTACATTGATGTGGGTATTATATTCTAGTTCGACAAATATGTACTATGAGTTTAGGTGATATTTATGATTATTAAAGTTAAAGATGACCATTTTTGGGTTCATCTCTCAATACCTTACCTTCCTGAGGGTGAAGGATGAGAATCAACTACTTGGTAGTTTTATCCTACCACTTCTTATACCCACGTGAATGTGGGATGAAATCATTATACAATTTTTTATGTGTTTACCTTGGACCACGATGAGTCATGATGCATTCTTAGTGATATTTAATTAGCTAACTAACACTTCTCAATTATTACCACTCATAGAAACATTCAATGTATAATAGCTTATAAATATCTACATCTGTGAGATCAAATGATTAGAAAGAGTTACCTTGATCATTATTTTTGATAGAGATTCATGTCTCACATCATGATTTTCATAAGACTAATAGAAATCCATAAGTAAATTGCTATGGTTGAGTACAATTTATAATACCCATACATAAATATTTTCTATGAGGAATACATTCATTCTGATGGATACAAATTAATCTTAAAATCATGGTTTTGGAGGAGTGTGGGATGACCATCTAGCCTCAATTGAGTTTTTATACAATAATAGTTACTAAGATTCAATTTATATGGAACCTTATGAGTCTCTTTATGAGAGGTCAGGTAATCCACCACGTAATGTGTATGAAGTTAGTGTGGTAGAAATTTTAGGTCCTAGAATGATTCAGGATACTTATAAGAGACTATTGATTATTCATAAGAAGTTCATTACCACTCATAGATGGAATAGATCATATGAAAACTATTGGATTAGACCATTGGAGTTCGTTGAGGGTGATTGGGTTTTCTTGAGAGTGAATCCTCAGTTATGGAACTGGTATTTGAGGTATTAGGGAATGTAAGATCCGTGTTTCATTTGAAATTTTGAGATCTCCGAGTGGATATAGGTATTGGCATATCATTTGGATCACCCTTCTCACAATTTAAATACTCATGACGTGATTCATCTTTCACATATCCAGTGGTATATAGCTGATTGAATGCTTGTTATTGACCATTAGAACATTGAGCTGGAAAATGATGCATCTTATGAGGACTATTTCCTTTGGACTATATACTTGTGTGAGAAACTACATTGAGTGAAGATGATATAACTTGTCCAGATTTTGTGGTGGCATGGGGGATCTTATTGGAAAATTTGGGGTTAGTGGCTGAATTTCGTACTCAGTAGAATACATTTTTCCAGAAGAAACAATAGATCCACTTCTCGAGGATTAATATAAATTAAAAGGGGTATAATTTTTAAAAACATAATTTTTTTGGTTATAAAATAAGGTCTTTGTTTTCCTCATCCTCCACTTTTTTTATTTGTTCTCATGGTTTGGTACAGGTTTGATGGATATAGGATGTTTTTCACGACTTATGTGTGTTTTGGATAAGCAACTAACAAAAGTAGGGGTACCAAATCATAGCATAATTTTCTATTCTATAGGAGTACTCTAGAATCAAGGATAAACCATGGATACCGATGATCGGTCTTAGCATTGATGGTGATATGGGGATTCACTATAACCATAGACATGGAAGGATGGTTTACAAAGACTATGTAATGGAGTCTGGGACCACACTATAATGATATTATTAACATTAGTTATAGATCATTGATCATCATGTAGTCTTTTATAAGTTAAGGATTAAGATGGGTTGTTATGATTTTAATTTGGGGGTTCCATTTTCAAATAAATCAATCATTTTTTGAGGTTTATGTGGGGAACATAAGAGGATTAATGAGGATTCCTTAGAAGGATTCAACTGTAGATAGTACCCATTCATATATTACCTAAACCAGTTCTTCCTCTACCTTCATAATTAATATAGAGCTTTGATGGATTTCCTATATGACTCTACACCATAGTACCCATCCCTACACCATAGTGTAGTGAGTTCTAGTTATGTTTTTCATTGCATACCACCTCTTTGTTCCATGAAGGTCACTTCCATCCAACCCATATTCCTTAGTAATACATCATATATAGTTTTTGTATAACTAATTTCTTGTGGAATATAACCCTATTTTATGGTGGTGTTTGTACATTCCCCCTCCATACCTAACATACTATCTTACACAGAGGAGACTTCATGTTATTGAGATATGCATGCACCTCCTTGAACTAGTCTTGAAAATTGAGTAGTTGTTATTGTGTTTGAAAGATAAACAATTACCTATATTTTATTTTCCATGACAAATACAAAACTAATCAAACAAATGTCTAATTTTTTGTCAAAATTTTAGAGATGTATTTATTCATAATATTGTAATTTTTCAGCTCTTATTTTATTTGGTATTTCACTGGTATCGAGATATATAAATTAAAAATAAAATATGATTTTAAGGATTGGGAATAGATATAAAATAATATAAACATAATTCAATTATACTCAGTGCTGGTTATGCAATTTGGAGTGTCTAATTTATGACTTGTTTAAAAAAGTCAAGATATAAAGATTTTAGAGATTTTTACCTATATACAAAACTCCCTTACATTGATTTTTTTATCTGAATAGTTTTTTATATAAATTTTGTTACATATTAGATTTTAATATATTGTATAATTCAAACATTTAATTGAATGTGTGGTATTTTATTGTACATTGAATTTAATAAGTAAACTCAATTACATAAATTGATTTATTTTTGGGGATCTAAACACTATATATTCCAATATGAGATATTTTGGTTTCATAAATCATATAGTATACACACATTAGAATTCAAGAATTCATTTCCCATACATGAAATATATCAATATAGATAAGCTTTATTATATGATTTTTTAGTTTCTACTATAAGTTTATCAATCTAGAAATTAAGCTAGATTTCTGTTCAATATCATATTTTTATTTATTGAATGTTTTGTCTATATATTTCTCTTCATTAGTGATCCTATAATTATATATTAATTTTTTACAGTGTATTGAAATGAAATTCCTTATGTTGTAAAAACAAGTAATGAAAAAAACATATTATAATATTTTCAAACTTCATTTTTTCAAAAACATTACTGTTGATTTCAAAAAATCATGATTTATAAGAGCTTTTATCCCCACATTTATGGGATTATTAATAGGATCGTTAACATGATTGATATGTTATATAGAGTATTTTATAAATTGTTATAGCTTTTTTTTGTATATTTTATCATAGTTCCCAAGATATCATAGGAAAAAAATGTGAATATTAATTTTATCTCATTTATGAGAAATATATTCGATTCATTTTATATATAACCAACATTGAACAAATTTGATTTAACTTATTATAAATGATGGGAGAAGTTTTGTTTCATTGGAAATGATGTTTTAAAATGTCTATGTATGAAGAAACTATGAATATAAGTGTCTGAAAATATTTTTATGTTATAGAAGTTAAGGATTTTTACAAGAACAATACTATTTGATCCATTTGTGATACTAAAAAAACATGAAAAGACTTCATAATTTTGTTCTCATCAATTGAATTTTTTTGTACTGCCTTAAATTTCATGATATTAATTTTTCAACTAGTATGTGTGATGATAAAAACCATTCTATTTATTTCCTGAGATTAAGAATGAGTTTTTTTACTATCTATAGAAGGTATGAGTTTTATCATAATTCCCTATAAAAATTCTATATGTGTTTTATACCTAATAAATAAAAGTTATGGGAATTTTTGTGGTGCCATTGTATATTTAAAGGTAGTTGTGTTTTTTCCACCACCATAAAAGGAAGCAAGGGAATGTGACTCCAGGTAATAAATGGTGAGTCTGGACTTGTGCCTCTAAGGTTTCAAAATTTAGTTGAAAATGGTTTTAGAATAGTCTAAAAGTTCTAAATTCTGTATTTAGCGGGTTCCATCTCTCTTTGTATTTTAGAGGGGTGAACATTATAATATGATTATTTATATCTAAACTAATACAAAAATCAATTAGTTTATTTAATTTTTTCGGTTATATTAATCATATAACTATGATATAAGTAACTATGAAATTCTAAAATGGCCAATTAACCCCTTGATATTATTCCATCCCTATAACTTGGACCAATATTTGGTATTCGTTAGGGACCCTATCATGATATATATTTTCATTTTTACTAGCAATTTATTAATATAACAATAGAGGGGAAAATATCTATTTTATATTAACATAATAATTTCAAATTATGGATGGGTTCATAAAATTACACCTCATTTTTATGGAACTGACCATGGATAACAGTAATATTAAATGGATGATTTTTAAAAATAGATTAGAACTTATCATTGGAAAATTCATGCAAGATAATGCAAAATACTAAAATTTGTACCTAAATAATTATTATGTAATGATGTGGTAAAATATTTTTTGAATTCCTAGGTGATGAATATCTTATATTATGTGACAAATAGAAATGTGTATAATCATATATCTATACTTAAAATTACACACGATTTTTAAATATCATACAAGTTAAACATCCTACATTGGATATTACTTTTGGAACTATATTTTTCATGTTAATAGTTAAATATTAAGATTTTAAAATGGGTGAAATATAAACTATTAATCAAATGTTCCATAGATATACTAGTACTATGAATGGTATTAGATGATCAAGATAAAATCTCAAAATCCTTGTTCTTGTTTAAAGTGTTCTTATCACACTTTATATGAAGTGGAATTATGAAAATTATTCTATATATCAGAGTTAAAATGATTTGGAATATAAACCTATTAGCATATTGGATCATTCATATAATATGAGTTAGTTCTTAAAAATACTATTGGAGAAGATTGTATAAATAATAAGGAATTTTCATTTAAGTAAAAATTTTCTACTTACTCATATGATCCGTAATTCCTAAGTATTTATATGAATTATACCCCATATATTGAAAATGGAGGATATATAAGAATGAATTTAGATTCCAGAAGTTTTAAAAAATATTTCCCCTAAGATTATTTCAAGTAAAAAAGAAATAGTTTTATTGATTAAAATTATGAATTTTTCTTATTTTTTATGATTAATGAAAATTGGGGAACATCAACTATTATTTCCAATGAATAAATGAAGAAAAAAATAAGATGAATTAATATATGAAATAGAAGAATGTAAGGACATCTAAATGAACTTTCAATGATTATTCAACTTTTGATAAAGATTATGGTTCAGAAAATGGTGTGGTAAACATAATATTAATAGACATATAAAATCACGAAATTGGAACTACATATTATTATTCATATTAAGTTGATTATCAAATATACCATTATAGAGGAACTACATAAATAAGTAAATACATGATCAGAATATTGAAAATATCCAATGTTTATATAAGATCTTGAACTGTAAACATGTGAATATTATTTATTAAAATTACTTAAAAATAAAATATTCCTAGGAAGACATTAAAACTACACATAAAGATTTATAATCAAATAAATAAAATATAAAAAAATGAAAAAAAAGAAAATTGAATGAAAAAATATATTTAATTTCAATATTCCAGGAATATGAAGTAATGAATTTTGATACTATTATAGAGAAAAATGAACAACCTATAGATAATGATAAAATTTTAAAGTCATATTGAATTGGATTTGTTAAATTAAGTTAATCTTATGATATCATAGTAAGTATGAGAAAATTGATTAAATCAATAATTCTAGTGGTTATAGAAATAATTTACTAAAATGTATGAGACTTTATTTTTTAGTGACATTAAAAAGGCACAAGAACTATAATAAGTTTTATAAGTCAAATGAATGGTCATTATAAAAATGGGTGTTCATTGAGATTTTTAAAATATATTTTAAAACTAATTATTTCATTTAAAATCATTATCTTCAAAATTACCAATAAAAATGTGTTTGAAATCAGTTAGTATTCCTATAAATTCTCCTAGTAATCCTATATGACTCAAATTTTCATGGGTACCAACACACTGTTAAATAATCTTTCAGGAAAAGTATATTTCAAGCATCAAAAAGGATATTTAGAACAAGGATAGTATATGATAATAAAATATTATTTGAGATATAAAAATTAATTTTCATTCAATAAATTTAGTGGAGGAATTGAATCATTTTGTGATAATGGTATGTTTTTTAAAATATAAAATTAAAACTATGATATATTAAAAGATAATTATTTCTTATTATATTAAAATATAAAACAAAACATTAGGGAATTAATTTAACTAAAAATAATAATAATAATGTTAAATGTATAAATATTTTTCAATCCAATAATAGTTTAATTCATAAGAGATTGATACATTCTAATTTTTGGTTAATGTTTTTGTTGTCCAAAAATAAAACAATTTTGTAGATAATTGAGTTTAAGGAATACATAACGCTTGTTTATGACTCATGAATGAGTGGTAATATATATTTCATTACTTTTAAATCTGTTAATAAAATAGTAGGTGTAAATTTTTTGGGTCTTACTCATCTATAATTATTTGTACCAGTCCAACCAATTAGTTTGTCTGATAAGAAATATTGTTATGTAATTATTTATGATTTTAGTAGATGGTGAGAGGTTTATATTCTTGTAAATAAATGAAAAATATTAAATATGTTTATAAATTTTTGTAAATTGGTTTATAAGAGAATGTAAAATTAATTAAAGAAATCAATTTTGATCTAGGTGGTGAATTCTAGAATCTATAATTTATCTATTTATGTGAATAAAATGTGTATTTCACAAATCTAGACCTCTTATAATCCCACAAAATATTTGTTTGTTGGAAAAGAGAAATAGTAAATATAAATGAATTTCTAATAAAATATTAAATGATTTTAATTTATCAATATATAATTGGGAAGAATTTTTTGACATAAGTTTAATATTGGTGCTTATTATTCTTTCATATATAGTTTTTCACCTAATAATGTTGATGATGCATTTAATGATTCAAACTTGATCAAGGGTATACAAGATGAGTTAAATTATTTTAGTATTATTAATGTGTGGTAATTATTTGTTACAAAAAATGATTCTCATAATTTGGGAAAAAATTGATCTTAAAAAAAATATTTCTTATGGAAATATTTCTAAAAATAAATCCATACTAGATTATTGGATAAATTATAAAAAAGAAGGTACTAATTTTGTAGAATCTTTTTAAATTTTTTCATTATTAGAAGAAATTATAATTTTATTAGCTTATGAATATTTTCAATAGTTTAATTTATTCAAAATGGATGTTAAAAGTGATGTTAGAAATGGTTTTATTCTAGAATATTTATATGTTTTACATTCAACTATGTTGCAAAATGGAATGATTCATGACTATTATTTGAAACTATATAAGGTTTTATAAGGTCGGAAACAAGATCCCCACGATTAGTATAAATGGTTAACTAGTTTTATTTTGAAAAAAATGTGAAAGGAATGGTTGGTCACACATTATTCACCAATAAAATGTGTAATAATATATTAACTATAAAAATTAATTTTTATGAAATTAATTTTAGATATTTATTTATAAAAATTCAAAATTAATGACTTTCGAATTTGATATTTTTATAATGGAATAATTAATTATGTTTTCTTGTTATGTAATATTTTCAACAAAATGATTGAATATCTGTAAATAAATATAAGTATGGTAAATTTCTAATAAAGAGAGTTCATTTTTTCTTTTGTAAATGAGGTAATACTCATATAAGTAAAACATTAAAATAAGATTTAGATGAATATGGAAAATATTTTTATGTCATATCTTATATAGGTACAACTACAATATTTATTATATTTAAATGCATATAGGATTAATTTAAAATTTTATGTTTTCATTTGTTTTAGAGTTCAATGTAACCCTAAATAATGTCACACAATTTCTATTAAGATTATTATTAGATATTTTAAAGGATATCTACTTCTTGATTTGTTTTATAATTATTAAAAATAATTTGATTTGATTATTTATTCTGATTTTGATTTTGGTCTATTCAAGATAGATATAAAAAACATTTAAGGTATGTGTAATTTATAAGGAAAAAGTTATGATTCTTGTGATTCAATGAAAAAAAATTATGCTTCTCTATCAAAAACTCTATATCAATACATAGATGTTGCTTCATTTTGTTTTAAATAATTATATATTATAAAAATTACTTTGGTTTCATTTTTCATTTTCATAGGCATCTTCTATTTTTTGAAAATAATTCTACGATTTGTATTCCCATGAATCCTTATAACTAAAGAGGTTTTTGATTTTTACAAGAACTGTACATTGTGATTCATTTTTCATTATAAAAATCACCCTTCTTGACTTTATAATTGGACACTCATTATCTTGTGTGATCTATACTTCCTCAACATTCATAAGAATAAATGTTAAACTAGTTTTTATGTTTCAATATTTCATTCTATATGTTTTCTATTTGTATGAATTTTAGGGTGATACTACCCATAAAATGTACAAGTTAGGTAACTCCACCCCATAGAAATAGTATATGCATGTTGTTCCTAACTGGTAAAAGGAAAGAGGTTTACCATTGTTCATTTGTCTGTTTAATTGTATATTGGTATCTTGAACCACATTAAAGAATGTTTAGGGGTTGTAACTCTAGGGGAGAAAATTTTATTCTTGGGATTCACCACTATGGTTTAATAAGGTAGTCATAGTGAATAATGGCTTCCTTAAAAATATAGATATTCTATTGTTATGGGGTGTCATATATCGTTACATTTGATAGTGATGAAGAGTATATTGAGGTAATTTAAATATAATCTACATTAAAAATATATATGATCATTTAATTTTATTTCCCCTACATTAATCAATTTACTATTATATAATTAACTTTAAAATATTAATAATTCCAATCAGCCCCTGCTCACAGATATTATTTCACCAACATATCAGGGAACAACACAACTAACATAAGTACATAATTAACATCATAGTTAGTAAAACATTTTGTAAATAATATTGATGGATTATTATTCACCTTTATAACATTATAATAACTTTAAATCGTTTTTATTATTGAATTTATAGCCATAATACACATAGACAAGTCTATTTTATCTTCTTCATGATCATAACTCTTTTTAAAATAATTTTATAATTCCCTCATGGTAAGTTAATTTCAATTTGAGAGTAATAATTACCTAAATCTAATTATTATATAAGATTTTAAACTCATATTTAAAATTATTTTGTTTATTAACTAATTTGTTATATATTTACTTCTTTCTAAATTAGTTCGTTTCTCACTAGGAAAACATCAAACTCATTTCTAACCTTGTGTAATATATAATATTATTCTCATTCTACTTTGTCACTACTTTCTATTTTTTATTTTATTTTTATATGTGATATTGTAATAATTGTAACTTTCAATAAAGGATTCATTTTAAACAATTATTAAACAAGAACAATCATAATCTACTTCGATCAAAATAATAAAATTCCTTATATATTTCACTATATGTCAACCTTCATCATAATTCTGGTATATTTTGTAAGATCTACCATGTGTCGTTCATTATTTGTTTTCTTAATCTTTCTCATCATCATAATCTAAATTATTCTTCTATTTTAGACATTATACAACAAAGGTACCATTACTCAAAATTTTTAATATTTTTTTGGGTGTTTTTCCATGTATTTATCTTTGCCGTTTTTATGATTAGTAATTATAAAGGCTTTAACTCATCTATGTCTCTCATCACACTAATCATCTTAATTTGAATTACTATTTTATTGAGATTCACACACCTTGATCTTCATCTTTTTCATGCCTTTAAATTGCATTTCCACTTTAGATAACATATTAAAAACATGAGCTTCTCTCATATCATGATTAATATGAGTATTATTTAAATCATAAAATAAAATATCATACATATTTTATCGGTGAAATATTTTGATAAAATAAATTTGGGAATATTCTCATTAATTTTTTGTTAATTGTAGAATCATCTGTGTGATCTCCTAATCCTTTAATATTGCTAAATGTTTCATTTTTCCAGGTGATATTGCCATCAAAATTCTCATCTTTAACTATCCTGAAATCTGAAAACATTTTTCTTAAAATTTATATATTGAAGACCTTTATATTGAAACTCCCATCATACATTTTTTATATTTTAAGAATAATATCATAGTTTTTACTGTAACACATTAATTTGTAATAAAATTTATCATTTTGGAATTTATAATTTCGTTTTGAACCTTCCTGTATACCTCTAAATTTCATTGGCTACAAAATTATTTAGGTAATGTCTCTCAATTAGTGGTAAACCCATAGTCAAAACATTTGTCACTTTCCAATTATGTTACAATAAATACAGATATAATTTGTTCTTTCATCCATGAATTTTAATTCCATTTTAAAAAGGACCTCATCAATATTTCACTAAACATAGATTATTCATAGTTAAACTATTAATATAATTATTTCACAGGTGACCTTAATTTTCTCAAATACCACTTATAGATCCCAGGTTAGTGAGAACATCTTATAGTGGGGTTGAATCAATAGAAAACATATTATAATATATATTAAAATTAATATATGTGAATAATTAAAGATAATTTTCACTCTTTACTAATATATTATTCACCCATATGATGTCATAAAAAAACAAACACACCAAAAAAATTATGAGGTTCATCATTCATGTGAGATCCATATCCTTATCTTTTAAAATACTAATAGAGACATAGCTTTAATTCTAATTATTTATTTATAATGACCAAACGTTTCATTTTGTCCATATAAAATTGTTCAATTAGGTTTGATCAACTTATTTAGGGAATTTATCATCCACTTCTGACTTTTGATAAACATTATTATTTAGACTAGAAGTATCAATTATTTAAGATCCTCTTTACAGTTGATTGTGAATAGGATCTTTTTAAATTTGTCAAATACATTATTATAGAATATATTATATTCTTATAAATTATCCTTTACATATATGAAATGATCAAACCTACAATATCCTTGTTAGATATAACAATTCTTTAGAATAATTTTCTCATGCATGAGAGAATGCACATGTAACCAGATCTTTTTCCTCCTCACTAGTATTTACTTGAATGGTTAATATAATGATCTAATTTTTGAGACGTCATTTGAAATCATATATTCCATGAAAGATGATGATACCTTGTTTCAATCACATTGATTCGACAATTATTTAATGGATAATACCATAAAATTATTCAATTATCAATGATAAATTCCATTATCAATTTTCATTTAACTCTTTCATTTTTTATAAAATCCTGAATATTATTTACAAAATGAATAGTGTATATTCCCACAATTCTTCAATTTAAAAAGTATCCCTGAATACTTGAAGTAAAAAAAATGATTAATAATTTAAAATAGTTGAATTTAATTTATTTTTGAATATAGTATGATATAATCATTTTAATTCTATTTCAACATATATTCATATTCCCATGAATCCTTGTTTAGATCTTTGATTTTATTATAATATGATTATATTTTATGATATAAGGTCCACAAGAAAATAAATTTATTTAATTCATGGTATGTTGATATTTTTAGTGTAAGTGCTTATATTTATTTTACCCATATGATGATTTATCCTTACATTACCATGAAAGATCCATATTTTTTTATCCTTACATTTATCTATCCTTATATAGTATCTCAATCAGAAGCTGATATTTACAATGATCCTTAACCATATGATGATTGTTAATGAGATAATTATCATCACTAATCAATTTGATGATGCTTATGGAGATTTCAAATCATCCATATATAACATAAATTACTCTTAATTATTCCTCAATGATCGTTATAAATATTGCAATATTTTTCTTGTAATTTATTCGGGAAAAAAATTCCTCTTATTCCCACAATGACCACTTCATCCCTTTTCAGATATTCTCATCTGAACGTTGAAAATAAATCTAAGGGGGAATATATTCGGTGACTCTTACGTTATGGGAAATGAAATATATGAAGTATGTTATGGTTTCATACTTTTTTAATTTCATTAAACCATAAAAACCCTTATTTATCCATCTCAATTAAATCTTTTACACATAATTATTAAATACATCAATATCACCACAAACTCATCTAAAATAATCTTCACCCACTTCTTCCTCATTTTATACAACAAATACATCATTATGTATAAATTTCAAAGGGTACTTATCTTTATGAATGTTTAAGTATATAGATCAGTTTGAGATGCTTGTTTTTATATGGATAAGAAATTATACATTAATCTCATATGATCACATTTACCAACTATATTCACAATATTAATTACTATTTATAAAATGAGTTGTATAGGAAAGATGAATTTAATTATTTTAACAATGTGTTAGCAAGATGACAAGGATTTGTGTGAACATGGTTCATCACCACTTATATAGAATTATGATAGGGACATGGCTGATAATCCTAAAAAAATTATGTGTCAATAACAATTTCACAAGATATTTAAAATATGTGATATATTAAAAGAATATATAATGAATGACAGTTTCTCTAATGTACATGTGGAAATATATTCCATTGGAAGAGGAATTGTAACAATTTAAAGAAGAAGAAAGAATAAGATTTTACTTTGGGTATATTCATCATCCCTTATAATATTTAAATTCAAATTGGGTTTTAAAATATAATATTTCCCTCATATATTAATATCCAAATATTTGACCATGGAAGCTAAGAAATATTTCATGATGTAAGGGGGAATTTCTAAGTAGCCAAAGGAGGTTTATTCTTTGTAAACTAACAGAATGGTATAACATAATATTCCAAAGTGGATTTAGTGTTATGGTAATACTATTTTTTATTATTTGTTACAAAAATAATTTATTATTTAGTAGTTATAGACATAATGAGACATTGTTTCACATTATAAATGAATTATTTTATAGTATTTCGTACCTGATTGTTTAATAATAATTCAAACATAGATGTCCAATATTAGTAATTATCTTGAGGTTGTTTAGTATCTTTGGATATTAAATTATATGTTATTTTGGAATACATACTAATAATATTTTAAGAATACAAAACCATTAGTAATTAAATGTCATATATCCACAACACTTATATATTTAGTTTAGTAAGACATGTGTGAACTATTCAAAGGAAAAGATGGAGGTAAAATTTATATTCTTTATAAACCACCATAATGAAATTATAGTATTGAAATGTCCATGTAAGGAATATATTTTTTAAGAGGCTTAATAACTTTTTTCTATTTTAGATAAAAAATATATTAACCAAACATTCATAGATTTATATATTGGTCAGATGTATTCCTATACCATAATCTTCTTTTTCACATCATAATGATGATAGCTGTATAATGAATATCATTGATGAGTATCTATATATATTATAAGACGTCTATAATTCATTTCATGAAATGACTGAAAAAGTATAATTTTTAAAAATAATGTTATGCTAGTTATATTGAATAATAGATATCATATAAGTAACAATATTATATAAGTAAATTCTATCATAACATTGTGTATTTTGTTGAGAACTATTTTCTAAATATAAAAAAATCTTACATCATGAAAACACATACTAACTCATACATAATTATTAGAAAATAAACATAAGATATAAACCACTATATAATGAAAATACATTAGTTATGTGATTGAATTTGTTATATAATGTAACAACCCAAGCTTACACGGTACGCTTCTCTTTGAATAATACAATAGCGTGTGTTGTACGCAACTTCAAGTTCAAACAAACAACAACCAATCAAACTAGTCGTTATGAATAGTAATACCAACTTTTTGAAATTTTATAAATTTTATATATCAAAATGGACATCATTTTTTGGAATTGGAATATCTAAATTAGCTTAGGGTGAATTTTTGGTATTTTTCTGAAAACATTCAATATTTGATGAATAGTGAAAAACACTGAGTTCTAGTTTAAAACCAAATTTTTATTTAAATAATTATTTATTTTATTTATATTTATTTTAGTTAAAAATAGACGCATAATACCTATATATGTTCAATGTAATTCATTGGAGTTAGTTTATAATAATTTTAGATATATAAAATTTTTATTGAACTTTTTACTGTCTTTTACAAACTCCTAGGAGCGTTTGAAAATTCACATAAAACTAAATTGTACCACTTCTGTGTGTTGAATTAAAAAAATCCAAGAGACACAGTTGATATCAGTTAGTAAAATATCTTTCAATAAGATGAAAATAATTTTTGGTGAATAGTAATGTTTTACTTTTATTTACCACGGTTAAAACTAAATAGGGTAATTAAGGGTAAAAATTATATTATTATTAACCAAAAACATGTTATAATTCTATTGGATAAGTATAATTATTTCAAAAAACCTTAGGAATAAAATATGAACCACTTTGGTCCACTTGGATTAGATTAGGATATTTATTATTATTTAATTCAAAGAAGAGTTAAAAGTGTTAAGTTCAATGTTTAATAATCAAACCATTTTTAACAAATGGTTAAACATTAGATAAATTCAACTATAAATATTAATTATAAATATAAAAATATTTCCTACATAATTATATTTTATTTATATTTTTTAAAAATTAAATAATTTAATTAATTTATGACACACTGATGATGCAGTAATTACCTAATTAATGAAATATTAAAATATTTGATATTATAAATATCCAAATAAATGTAATTTGAAACTATTGATGAATTTCACTAATTTTATAGGTTAATATCACATGTTAGGGTTTTTTAGATGAATTGTTTCTTATGTAATAATGATTTTATGAATTTAGAAAAAAACAAAATACCAAATAGTGTCAAAATTGACAAAAAAGGGGTTTTAAAACAAATATTATATTATTAATTGATATTATATTCCTAAAAATATATGTCTCATAAAAAAGACATATATAATGATATTTTAATCATTAAATAACCACTTGGGGTTCCCTTGGAAATATATAGCAAGTTTATTAACAATATAATTTAAAAATACAAAAAGACATGGTAAATGTCAAACTATTTAACAAAGAGTTAAATCTAAAATATAAGGTTGATATAGTGTCAGAAACCTATCTAAAACCTATTAGTTGAGTGGTTTTAGACCCATACCCACCTTATACTTTAAATAATTAATTTTTTAGCCATTAGAAACCGAAAATGATTTTATTATAAAATAATATTTCTAGTTTATCCTAAGGTTCCCCTCACCCCTCTTATAAAAGGGTACTCCCCCTTCTATATAATTAACACCATAAATGCCATTTGTCTCACCCAAACCCAACCCAAATACCCCTCAACTGACCTCCCTTCATCCTATAGGCCTTACTTTAGTCAGAAATCCATTTTATGGAGCCCTTTTGATCAAATCAAACGGAAGAACCCGAAGAAGTGGTAAATATTTCATCACCTCTTTCAAGTTCCTTTATTCTTACACTTCCTCTTTCATTGTTGTTTCCATTATAAAATAATATATCCAGTACATTCTATATACTATGATGTTATTATAAATAAATTTCATCCAAATTAAGTTTGTTTGAAGAATATTTATTATGATACAAAACATCCATATTGTATTGAAGGTTTTGTGATTTGTTTGACTATGGATGTGTTATTTCATACAATTTATAGTATATAGATAAATATAGACATTTTGTATGCTAGGTTTAATAAGAATTTTTATGTTATGTTTAAAACTTTTAACATGAGGAATGAAATGGACTTAGTAAGTGACAGGTGGAGCCCGCTATTGCTCCTCGATGCATCGATTTGTCTCATGAGACAAACTAGTGTCTTGGAACAAGGCCTTGACAAAATATTATTCGTAGGCATGGAATAAGGCCTTAATATGTAATTATGAATGTCTGGCATTGGGCATTCCATCATTATAATAGTGGATACTAATATTGCATGCGATTATTCGACTAGTAGAATATCCAAGTGAGTAATTAAATGGCATTATTTTGATGTATATTTTCCATATAATGATGATGTTTATGTGGAAAAGGATTTTGATTTAGTTTTATACATTTCCTTAAATGTTTATTCTTATTTATGAAAGATTCCACTATATTGTTATCCATAAAGAGCATCTAAGATCACCCATTTCTATGTTTTATTTTTTCCCAGGATGAGAAGAGTTATATCATGACTGACCTCTAGGGATAGTCTATGGGATCTCAATGTTGTCTATGGAAATGATGTTGTTTTAGTTTTCCATTTTATGATGTAATGTAAACCTTATGAATGTATCTAGTACTTCCATGGCTACGAATCTAATAAGTCTTTTGAGACTTTATCTTTTGTGATCATTCCAATGATACATAATAATGTACCGACTCTGGACATTTGGGGTCGGGGTGTTATAGTCGGTATCATAGGAAGTTTAAAACAAACCTTATAATCTAGAATTATATTAACCCTAATTACAGCACATTACCTTAAGATATAATTTGAGGATTAGTATATAATAACATCCTAGAAATTAGGTATTGTATTGATTTTGTGATTTTTCCAAAAATACATCTCATTCAGGATACGAGCAATTAGAGGTAGCTCTGGCACATATGTAACTTGTGGTAAAACCCAAAAACACCTCTTTGAGCTGGACTCGAATGGGAACTGGTGCAAACCCACGGGCCTTTCTACACTCTTGGTTATGAAACTCCAAGGGGATATGCTTATGATAATTTCATTTTTTTACAATCCATTATGAAGGGTTTATGATTATATAGTTACTTGAAGAAAACATTTTTTAGGATTATGGATTATATCCATAAACAATTCAATTTATGTTAAGTGTTTTACAAGTTTAGAATTATGTATTTCGATTAATAAACTAATCTAGTTTATCCCATTGTTTAGAAATGGTTCCTTGTGGAAGGAATAAAAATTGTATTAATGCATGCACTCCATGTAGGGATTTCCATCATATTCAAGATATTTATAGTGGAGTTTGTTATGCAACTAGTGCTGACCATGTATTCACCATACTGGGAAAAAACACTCAGGTTATGAATAATAACCTTACCAGTGTGGATCACCCTGATCCATAGCATGGAGGATCTATGTTAGATCGCTTCATGAGGCAACAACCACAAACATTCAAAGGGGGTACAAATTCATTAGTTGCTGAGGAATGGATAAATTCCTTAGAGAAAATATTCCACGCCTTGGGGAGTAGTGAAAGGGAAAAGGTTTCCATGGTAGTTTACCGCCTCACTAAAGATGTTGATTAAAGGTGTTCATTGATTCAAAACACAGAGGAAGATGAAAAAGTATCAAATATGGATAGGAAGTACTTTAAAGATCGTTTCTTATAAAAATACTTTCCTCGTGTCCATCAAGCAGATATAGAATAGAAATTTCTCTGTCGGAGGCCATAGGAGGATGATAATTTCACAATGTATGAAGCTAACATTACAAGTCTAGAGAGGCATTCTTCAGATTATATACATAACCCAAGAAGTAAAATTGATCATTTATTTTATGGGTTAAAACTATTTCTCTGTCAAACATTAGTCTGACAATCCTTCTCGTCGTACGAAGATATTGTCTCATGTGCTATCAAGACATAAAACTAATTCTCTATGTATTACAAAATTAATGAAAAGCAAGATAAGAAGAGATCTTCTGAACACTTTGGAAATGGAAGTAAGGGGAAGAAGGGAAATGTTGAATATATATCCTATAGAAAATGTTGGAAGAAACACCCTCATACTTGCCTGAAGGGAATGGTAGTCCGTTACATGAGTGGTGAAAAAGGACACCAATATCGTGATTGGAAGGGAAAGAAAGAGGTTGTTGATGTTGAATGCTACAATTGTAGTGAAAGGTGGCATTATTTTAATTAATGTCCCAAGAAATAGGGAAACATACCTTATAAAAGGCCAAGGTATCAAGGCGAATCTTATGCTATCACTACAGCTGAGGTTGAAGCTCCGAAAGATGTAGTGGCATGTAATTTAATGGTTTCCTCAAGTTTATAAAATGCATGATTTGATTAGGGAACATCGCATTGTTTCATATATTCCCAACTTCCTTCGAAAATAAGATATTTCCAATTTGATTTAACAAGGGAGTTGTTTGTCAAAACTCGTAAGGGAAGTACCATTGAAACAATGTTTTGTGAATCAATCCCCAATTAGGGCATATAAATGTTCTTTATCTACTGATCTCATCATCATACCCATGATTGAATTTGATATAATCCTCGGTATGGATTGTTTTTCAGACAATCAGGAAAAATTTTATTGTAAGAATAAAGAGGTTACAATTTTTTATGACGATGATAAAGAACACCTTATCTTTAGATAAGAATCATCACAACCTAACTCTTATCTAGATCCACCTCCAGTAGCTAAAATAAATTCAATTATTGGGGTGGAAGAGAATGAAATAACTATGGGTAAGGAAAGGAATTATCAAATAGTGGATGTACCTATTATGATAGAATATGTTTATGTGTTTTCAGAATAATGACATGGACATCCTCCAAAATGAAAAATGGAGTTTTCCATTGATTTAATTCATGGATCAAGGCCCATATTGAAGGCCCTTTATAGAATGGACACTTTGAAATTAGTGGAACTATAGAAACAAATAGATGAATTTAGTAATAAAGGATTTATTCTCCCTAGTGTTTCTCCATAGGGAGATCTTGTTATTTTTGTTAAGAAAAAAGATGGATCTATGAGGTTGTGCATTTACTACAGGGATATCAATGTTATAATAATAAAGAACATGTATCTCTTACATCTCATTGATGATTTATTGAACCAACTTCTTGGTGCTCAATACTATTCAAAGATTGACCTTCGATATGGACATCATCAGTTGTGTGTGAAGAAGGAAGACATTATTAAAATGGAATTTCCAACCAGGTACGGGCATTACGAGTTTACAGTAATGCCTATTAGATTGACTAATGCACAATCTATCTTCTTGGATCTAATGAATATAATTTTCAAATAATATCTTAATGACTTTGTAGTGTTATTTATTGATGATATCTCGGTATACTCAAAAGCTATGAAGATCATGAATATCACTTGGGAAATATCCAGAAGACTCTTAAAAGACATTAATTATATGGGAAGTTTAGCAAGGGTGAATTCTGGCTTCAGGATATATCTTTTCTTGGCCATATTGTCTCCAAGGATAGAATCTCTGTTGATTCTTCTAATAACAAGGCAATCCAAGAATGGATAGCACCAATGAGTATAACTGAGGTACATTGTTTTATTGGTTTAGCTGGTTATTATCTTTCTTTTATCCAGAATTTTTCCTGATTGGCAAACCCATTAACCAAGATCACATGTAAAGGGGTTAAATATGTTGGGAAAAAAGATTTTGAATAATGATTTGAGGAACTGAAGAGAAGATTAGTCAATGCTCATATATTGATATTACCATCGGGGAATGATGGGTTTGTTATTTATAGTGATGCATCAAAGAAATGACATGGATATGTCCTTATGAAGAATGATAGGGTTATATCTTATGAATCACGATAGCTAAAAATTCACTGGAAAAACTATCCTTCTCATGATATTGAGTTAGCAGCTATAATCATTTCTTTTATGATTTAGAGATACTATATCTATGGTGAAATATGTAAGATATATATAGATCACAATAGTTTGAAGTACAATTTCTCACAACAAGAACTCAACATGAGGCAAAGGTGATGACTTGAACTACTCAAGGATTATGATTGCACTATAGAATACCACATGGGGAAGGAAAATAAGGTGGTCGATTCTTTGAGTATAAATGATCAGGGAGTTTTGAGCAAGATGAGAGTTGAAAAGGATCTTATATACATGGATCTCGTAAAGATGGATATGGGAATAACCATTGAAGGTGAAACATTAATGATATTTCAAATGGTTTCCAAACCATCTTTACTAGAAAGGATAAAAAGTTCTCAGGTTGATGATAAGGATTTCCAAAAAAAGATTAAAGCTGTGAATGACATGAGATTGATTGAATTCGTATATAAAGATGGAATATTGATATTTGGGAAGAGACATTGTGTTCCCGATATACCTGATCTAAAAAGAGAATTGTTGGATGATTCTCAAATCATTAATTTCTCTATACACCCTTTGAGTGAAAAAATGTATAGATATTTGAAGGAACAATTTTGGTGGGACAACATGTAGAGGGAAATTGATAATTTTGTCTCATGGTGTATGGTTTGTCAACAAGTGAAAGCTGGAAGGCAACAGCCATGAGGAGTCATGAAACCTCTTCCCATACCTGAGTGGAAATGGGATAATATAATGATGGGCTTTGTCATGGGACTACCAATGACTCTTAGAAGGAATGATGTAATATGGGTCATTGTTGATCTTATTACCAAGTCTGCACATTTTCATGCTATAAGAGATGATTTACCACTTGAAAGTCTAAAAAGTCTATATATTAATGTATTTGTGAGACATCATGGAGTACCAATATCAATTGTTTCTGATCGTGATCTCCTTTTTACATCAATATTCTAGAAATGTCTTCAAAAATCCCTAGATACTGAACTTTGTTTGAGCACTGCCTACTACCCCCAATCTGATGGATAATAAGAACGGAATGTTCAATCCTTTGAAGACATGTTGAGATCATGGTCACATGACTTTAAATGTATGTAAGATCAATAAGTTCCTCTTTAAAATTTTCCTATAACAATAGCATCCATTCAAGTAATCAGATGGCCCCATATGAAGTGTTATATGGAAGGAGATGTTTCACCCCAACCTGTGGGGATGATGTTGTCGAAAGAATACTCGTAGGCCCTAATCATGTGGAGAAATGATGGAAAATGTGAAGGGAATCCATAACCATGTCAAAGAAGCTCAAAGTAGGCAAAAGAGACATGCCGATAACCGAAGGAAGGATGTGTAATTTATGTAGGAGATCATGTTTTCATGAAGATATCTCCATGGAAGGGTGTTATAGCTTACTATTTGGAGATGCCAGCATGTCTTTCTAAAGTTCATGATGTATTTCACGTAGCACTGTTGAGAAAATACATGCATGTCCCAATGCATGTACTCACCTATGAGGAATTAGAATTGGAACCCGATCTTCCTTATTGCAAAGAGCCTTTCAAAGTTCATGATACAAGAGCACAAGTACTGAGAAACTGGACAACTCGTATAGCAAAAGTACAATGGAGAAACCATAAAATGGAAGAGGCAACATGGGAACCTGATGAACACACGATGAATAACCACCCGCGTCTTTTTATGAAGTAATATTCTATAAATTTCGTGGAAGAATGTTTTTGAAGGAGGGGAGATTGTAACACCCCAAGCTTCCATTGTATGTTTCTATTTGAATAATACAATAGCATGTGTTGTAAGGAACATCAAGTTCTAACACAACACAACCAATCAAACTAGCCATTATGAAGAGTAATACCCACTTTTAGAAATTTATTAAATTTTATATTTCAAAAATGGACTTCATTTTTGGATTCGTAATATTGACATTATCATTGGGTGAATTATTTGTCTTTTTCATAAAACATTCAATTTTTGATGAATAGTGAAAAACATTGAGTTATAGTTTAAAACAAAATGTTTATTCAAATAATTATTTATTTTATTTAAATTTAATTTATGTAAAAATAGATACATAATACCCATATAAGAACAATTTATTTCATTGAAGTCCGTTTATAATAATTTTAGATATATAAAAATTTTATTTAACTTTTTTATCGCCTTTTACGCACCTCCAAGGAGCATTTTAAAATTCACATAAAACTAGATTTTACAACTTTTTTGAGTTGAATTTCAAAAATATGAGAGAAAAATTTCCTATCTTTATGTAAAATGTGGTTCAATAAGATGAAAATAATTTTTGGTGAATAGAACATTTTCCTTTTTAATTACCATGGTTAAAAGTAAATAGGGTAATTAAGGGTTAAAATGATATTATTATTACCCTAACACATGTCCTAATTCTATTTAATAAGTATAATTCTACCAAAAAACAACCTTAGGAAAAAAATATGAATCACTTGTTCAACCTGGAGTAGATTAAGACATTTATTATTATTTAAATCAAAGAATAGGTAAAAGTGTTAAATTCCAAGTTTAATAACTAAACCATTTTTAATACAGGGTTACACATAAGATAAATTCGACTATAAATGTTAATTATAAAGTTAAGAAGAGTTTCTACATAATGGTATTTTATTTATATTTTTTAGAAATAAAATAAAATAATTTATTTATGACACAATGATGATGCAAAAATTACCTAATTAATGAAATATGAACATATTTGATATTATAAATATCCAAATAAATGTAATTTGAGATTTTTATGAATTAAACTAATTTTATAGGATAATATGACTTGATATAGTTGGTTAGATGAAATTTTTTTCGAAGTAATAATGCTGTTATAAAAGTAGAAAATACTAAATACCAAATAGTGTCAAAATTGACTAAAAGACTCTTTAAAACAAATCTTATATAATTAATTGATAATCTATTCCTAAAAATCTATGGTTTAGAAAAAAGAATAATATATTGATATCTGTATCATTAATGAACCATTTGTGGTTCTCTTGGAAGTATATAGTATGTTTCTTAACCATAAAATATAAAAATATAAAGATACATGGTAAATGTAAAGCTATTTAACTATGAGTTAAATCTAAAAGATAATGTTAATATAGTAAACCAAACCAATCTAAAACTTGTCTAAAACCTATTGGTTGAGTGGTTTTCGACCAATACCCACATTATACTTTAAATAACCTATTTTATAGATATGAGAAACCGAAAATGATTTTATTATAAAATAATATTTCTATTTCTTCCTATGGCATCCCTCACACCTCTTATAAAAATACACCCCCTACTCTTTAATTCACACCAAAAAATTTATTTCACTCAGCCAAACCCTACCCAAATATCCCTTCAACTGACCTCCCTTAATCCTAGTGGCCTTACTTTAGTCATAAATCCATCCTATGGATCCCTTTTGATCAAATCAAAAGGAAGAACTCGAAGAAAAGGTAAATATTTCATTACCTCTTTCAAGTTCTTTTCTTCTTCCACTTATGCATTCTTTGTAGATTCCATTCTAAAATAATAAATCCAGTATCTTCTATATAATATAATGTTATTATAAATATGGTACATCCAAATTAATTATTCTATCCATCCATTGAATGAAATGTCACTGAACATTAGTACGTATGACTTATAGTCTCCACGCCGTGGTGTTATTGTAATTCAATGCATTATTATTTGGATGCTATAATAATTATGTAAAATTTAAATAAACAATAAATATAACATGATAAATATTCTTTATATATGATATAACATCCAATTATATATTATTTTAATATCAAAAGAATGATATTTTTGCTCATGCATAAGTACGGGTTAACGAGTCCACGGATGCGATGAGATTCATTCAGCATCATAGCCATTAAAGACTAATTTTCATTTGATGACTAAAAATAATGTTTAAATACTTGAAAAATTTCTGCATTTGAATAAGATACTTCCCACCTATATCATATATTACTCACATAACAATGAAAATAAAGGAAAATGAATCTGTTAACACCCGAAACAATGATAATACTAAGATATTATTAACAAAATATTGTAAAAAGATCATATATGATATCATATTAATATATATGATTCTTTTATAATTTAATAACAATTATTTCACCATAATACATGAGTTTAACCTACCCTCGACCAAGGAAAAGTACATGGTAAGATTTAAAACTACAATATCTTCATTATCTGATATGTTTATACATATTTATCTACTAGGACCGCTTTATCAACCAAATCCATGTCACTTAAAAATGTATTTCAAAACATTCTTACTATTTCATAGACTATGGGTTAATGACATTTATTCCCTTGTTAGATATTTATAAGATTTTTATACAGTAATATTTCTGTCGTTTTCCAAAGAAGGTACTTTTTTACCTTTTCGACATAAGTAAAGGTAAGAATTCTTCATTACTTATAAAGTGGGTGAGGATATTTTCGGCCATTATAACATCGTAGACGCTTCCCTTACTAGCTTATAAGAATATTTTAAAATGTAAATGTTTTTTTATAATTACATGACTTTTAAATGATTTCAAAATAGAAAGAGATATTTATCTAAAAACATTTTGATTTCATCTATGTCAACATCCTGATGAAGCTCACATTTTCATATATTTTATACTGTAAAACATTGTTTATAATCCCACAAAAGTGTTATTGAATGGGTAATTATCATGTTTTTAGGTTTTAGTGCTATTTTGAACCCAAATGTGAAAAAAAGCTAATTCTGGATTTTTGACAGAATTTTACGTCAGGGGTATTTTGGTCATTTCAGGAAAAATAAAATTCCAAATTTTCTGATTAAAATTTTGTTAGAATCCTTATTGTATTTCCTTCATCTTTGTCTTCTGGACCAGGATCTGATTCTACCATCTTGAGGTCCAAACAATTCAATGAAGGTGAAGATTATTGAGGAACACCAAGGAAGCTTCCAGGAAATTTCTTCCAGAAAAACGAAGGTTCAGTGAAATATCCATAACTCGCTCAAAACGACTTTAATGGAGCTGAACTGTTGTGGATAGACGGTTAAGAAGATTTTGAACAAGTTTCATTAAGGAGGCCACGCCTGAAATGGCCGTGTTAATGGACATTAATTCAGTACAAAACGGTGTTTTTCGGTTTGATGATTCTGACTGGACAGAATAAATTGTCAGAGGAAATTGGCCATAACTCTCGTAATACCTATCCAAATCCGCTGCGATTTTGAGGGGACACGGCCAAGACAATTATGAACAACATTGAAGAAGGCCTCAACGCGTGAAGAGGTCATTTATGGGGTCCAAAACGCGACAACTTTCGGGGGTAGAATTCTGCCTATAAAAGGAGGAGAGCTCCTTCCCCTCAAACCATCCCATTCTCCATCCACTTCTTCAAGGCACCAAGGAGGAGATCTCCACCGAGGGAGGCCGGCCGCAAATCTTCCACATTTCTTTTTATTTTATTTCTTTTCTTTATTTTTAGTTTTTAATTGTAATTTAGATTTCTAATAAATTCATGCATTGTTTTTATTTTTGTGTCCACCGATTCACCCTCTTTTCTTCCTCTCATCTTACCATCGTGAACTATAATACTCATGATCATGAGTAACTAATCCGAGGAATATCCCGAGGGAGTAATCAGGTTCTTGAACCCAAGACCATGTTTTTAATATTATTTGAGTTAATTCTAAGGATAATTTATAATGGGTGTAATCCTCACTATGGTTGTCTAAAGATTAACTTCTTAATCTACAACCATTTTCCCTCGATTGAGGAGGTGGATGGAATGTGTGCTTGGCGATCGCTAAGTAGGCTTTTCATTCACAACAGGGGTAGAATAAGGTGTGCACACATACGATGGAGTGTGTACACTAAGAATATTTGATGCTGGCCAATGAAGGTGCTCCCTGAATATTCTCTCGGGGGAACTTCCTTTCTTCCCTAATTACATTCTGTTTAGCATTGCATGGTAATTTAGAATTAAATTTTAGTTTCATATGATTTATGAATTTAATTTATTTTATTAAATTACATTTATTTCATAAAATATTAAACAACAAAAAAGAATTAGATTAGGTGGAATAGAAGTAGTGATTTATTAACCACAAAAGCTCCTCAAGAGAACGACCTAGGTCAGCCCTTGTGCTGCACTTAGCTATAAATATTTTTGAGAGCGTGCACGACAACGCTTCGTCAAATTGGCGCCGTTGCCGGGGAGCCAAGTGGTTTTAATTCACTATTTTTATTCACATTGTGTAAATAATTTTCCTTTCATTAAAAAAAACAACAACAAAATCATAAATTTCAAAAATTAAAAAAAAATATTCTTTGTTCATGATGTATTCAAATTATGATTATTATGCATGAACTGATCAATCTCAACTGCAAGAAAATTTTTACAATGAACTAGATGCGCAGTTTCATAGGATTAGTGATAAAGTGAAAAACTTGGAGGGCCAAATAGAATTGATTGCAGAATATGTACGCGCATCCCAAGAACAACCTGAACCTGAGCCTGAACCTGAACCAGAACGAGTGGTAGAAGAGATTTCACCGATCAAATTTTATGTTAAAGAACCTGAGCCGGGTGAGAAAGAACTTCTAAAAGAACTTATCACATCATCCCGCACTCAACCATTGCTCAAGGAGGTCCCAGAATTACACATTCCAACTGATGCACTGATGGGAGAAGATGAAAAAGAAGATGCACCTGCTGAGATGGAGTTTCCAATGTTCATGCCTGAAGAGATCAATTACCAAGTTGAATTACTTGAAAGGGAAGATTTATTTATTGATTCGTCATGTTTTAATTTTATTCAAACTGAATTGTTTTCTGACTTCTCCTTTCCTGAAATTTCAGATACAACACAAATGGATCAGGACTTGGATTTTGATGATGATACCACCAAAGTGGTGGTAATCGAGGAAGAAGATCTGAAGAAGCTGGTGGTGGTGCGACTACCTCCTCAACAGAAATTTTTATACCATATGGAGGAGGACACCGCTGAAGTTAACAGGGAGAATCCTTATCTTTTATTCCCTCCCACATCGAACCTCAAATTTCTTCTTTATTCTTTCTCGGTGGTTGGGAACATTCTTATCTTATTTGGGGTTCTCTACTTTCAGTGTTTAATCATGGACATCGGGAAAACTCACATGTGGTGGTTCATCACAAAGAAACCACATCCACCTTCTGATTGGGGATAATCTACTGAAACTGCCTGACTAGGGGCAGTAAAAACCTAGCACCCGCTTGGGGGTCTAAACCAAGCATTATCTCTTTTCTTTTCCCTTTCTCATTCTTTTTATTTATTTTTCTTATGTATTTTAATTACTTTCTTGTAGTTTTAAAGTGGCTGCTTCTAGGAGCTTAACTCAAGGCATCCACCTCTAAAATAATGTCAGGTTGTATCTTTCCTTCCCTTTTATTTTTTTACCTTTATATTTATATTTTGTTGAGTTGAAATAAGGGGTAGTTAAATTTAAGTGTGGGGGAGTGTCAACCTGCTTAGTTCTTCTTGTGTTCTTTTCATTTTTTTAGGATTTTTGAGCTTTAATGAATATTCTTATCACTTTTAACACATCAATTTATTTTGAAAGAGTTGAAATGATTTTTGAAATAATGGATTTTAAATGATTGTTGATGTGAAAACATTTTTTTTGAATTGGATTGTCAATCATTTTTATGAGTTTGACTGATTTTTGAAATCCATGACCATGAAACACTGTCTCAAAATATTTATTTTCCCAATCCTGTGAGGTATTCTAAACCACTTTTACATATTCTTCCTAATACCCACACTTTCTTGAGGGAAACTTGAATTTTGTGTGAGAACCAGAATTTGTGAATATTCTCTTTCGAAGCTTTGGATTTCATGGAATGTATTTAAAATGATTGAGGCATCTCATTGGCTAGCCACATTTTATCCTGAGACCCACCTTTATATTTATCCTTCGTAATCCCTTAGATGCCATGAATTGCCTTATAGGTTTAAGCCACATTACAAGCCAATTTTTCCATACCTACCCGCACTTTTAGTATTTTTGCATGGATATTTCAAGTTTGAGTGTGGGGGAAGGGCCTTTCGTGTGCGTTCATTGGAATGTGTATCATTTATCGGTAGTGTGAAGTGTGTGTCAATATTTTGGGCAGTGGATAACAAGAGAATTGGGCATGTGTCATCATTTCATTGTGCTTTATTTGGTTCATCCATTTCTCCTAAAAAAAAGAAGAAAAAATGGAGATGAGCTTGAATTCCTCATTATACATTCTTTTATGACTCATGTCCCTCCCAAAAAAAAATCAAGGGCATGAATTGTCATTCATTCATTGTATTCAATTTTCAGCTCATCCTCCATAAAAAAAAAGAAAAAAAAAGAAAATAAAGCTGTGCCTTTCTGGAGCTTTGAAAAAAAAAGAGGAGAACTTAGATGATATAATCACTTATTGGCTCATGTACCATGTCATAAAGATGGGTGGGGTTGTTTTTCACATTTACAAGCAGTATTGAGTGAGGAATTTCCTGTGTTTTCACTTTATTTAATCATGCATTTTACTTAAAAGTTCAACCTCCTCTTTCTAGCTTGGAACATTTTTCAATCATTTTACCACCGACCCTAAGCCACAGAATCATTTGAACCTTTAATTAAAGCCCTCATGATTAAATTCATTTTCATGTTTCACGCTGTGGAGAAATGATAATTTTCACAAACCTATGGTGATACATGTGATTTTCAAGTATGAGCATAACTCCAGAATCAATTTCTCTTGAGTGAAGAGTGACATAAAAATCAATGTGAGGTAGGTTGTGATTGGGCCATGGATTGATTTTTGAGGTTGAACAAATTGTAATGATTGAAATGAAAATGAGAGAATTATTATTCATAAATGATACATGATGGAATTCTATTTTGGATAAAATCATTGATATTTTCTCATTTTTGATTGTTATGTGGATTTTGATTTGGATGTAAGATGATTGCCCATGAGTGCAATGTTTAAGTGTGGGGGAGTGATGAAGCTCACATTTTCATATATTTTATACTGTAAAACATTGTTTATAATCCCACAAAAGTGTTATTTAATGGGTAATTATCATGTTTTTAGGTTTTAGTGCTATTTTGAACCCAAATGTGAAAAAAAGCTAATTCTGGATTTTTGACAGAATTTTACGTCAGGGGTATTTTGGTCATTTCAGGAAAAATAAAATTCCAAATTTTCTGATTAAAATTTTGTTAGAATCCTTATTTTATTTCCTTCAACTTTGTCTTCTGGACCAGGATCTGATTCTACCATCTTGAGGTCCAAACAATTAAATGAAGTTGAAGATTATTGAGGAACACCAAGGAAGCTTCCAGGAAATTTCTTCCAGAAAAACGAAGGTTCAGTGAAATATCCATAACTCGCTCAAAACGACTTTAATGGAGCTGAAATTTTTTGGATAGACGGTTAAGAGGATTTTGAACAAGTTTCATTAAGGAGGCCACGCCTGAAATGGCCGTGTTCATGGACATTAATTCAGTACAAAACGGTGTTTTTCGGTTTGATGATTCTGACTGGACAGAATAAATTGTCAGAGGCAATTGGCCATAACTCTCGGAATACCTATCCAAATCCGCTGAGATTTTGAGGGGACACGGCCAAGACAATTATGAACAACATTGAAGAAGGCCTCAACGCGTGAAGAGGTCATTTATGGGGTCCAAAACGCGACAACCTTCGGGGGTAGAATTCTGCCTATAAAAGGAGGAGAGCTCCTTCCCCTCAAACCATCCCATTCTCCATCCACTTCTTCAAGGCACCAAGGAGGAGATCTCCACCGAGGGAGGCCGGCCGCAAATCTTCCACATTTATTTTTATTTTATTTCTTTTCTTTATTTTTAGTTTTTAATTGTAATTTAGATTTCTAATAAATTCATGCATTGTTTTTATTTTTGTGTCCACCGATTCACCCTCTTTTCTTCCTCTCATCTTACCATCGTGAACTATAATACTCATGATCATGAGTAACTAATCCGAGGAATATCCCGAGGGAGTAATCAGGTTCTTGAACCCAAGACCATGTTTTTAATATTATTTGAGTTAATTCTAAGGATAATTTATAGTGTGTGTAATCCTCACTATGGTTGTCTAAAGATTAACTTCTTAATCTACAACCATTTTCCCTCGATTGAGGAGGTGGATGGAAGGTGTGCTTGGCGATCGCTAAGTAGGCTTTTCATTCACAACAGGGGTAGAATAAGGTGTGCACACATACGATGGAGTGTGTACACTAAGAATATTTGAAGCTGGCCAATGAAGGTGCTCCCTGAATATTCTCTCGGGAGAACTTCCTTTCTTCCCTAATTACATTCTGTTTAGCATTGCATGGTAATTTAGAATTAAATTTTAGTTTCATATGATTTATGAATTTAATTTATTTTATTAAATTACATTTTTTTCATAAAATATTAAACAACAAAAAAGAATTAGATTAGGTGGAATAGAAGTAGTGATTTATTAACCACAAAAGCTCCTCAAGAGAACGACCTAGGTCAGCCCCTGTGCTGCACTTAGCTATAAATATTTTTGAGAGCGTGCACGACAACGCTTCGTCACATCCATTAATGGATTTTATGTTTGTTTGAAGTTGATTTATTATGATACAAAACATCCATATTTTATTGATGGTTTTGTGATATGTTTGACTATAGATGTGTTATTTCATTCCATTCATGGTTTATAGATAATGTATTGACATTTCGTTTTGCAGTTTGAATATGAATGTTTATGTTATGATTAAACCTTTTCATATGAGGAATTTATTGGACTTAGTATGTGATGGGTGGAGACCACTATAGCTCCAAAATTCATCATTAGATCTCCTGAGACCAACTACTCTCTCGGAAAAAGGCCTTGAAAAAATCATAATTGTAGTCTTGGAACAAGGCCTTGACAATGTGGTTATGAAAGGATGGCATTATGCATTCCATCATTATGAAAGTGGCTATTGATATTACATGTGATTATTCGACTAGTAGAATATCCATGTGAGTAAGTAAATGGAATTAATTTGATTTATATTTTCCGTATTATGATGAATTTATGTTGAAAAGGCATTTCTTTTAGTTTTATACATTCACTTAAATGTTTATGCTTATTTATGAAAGAATCTGCTATATTTTTATCCTTACTGGGAATATAATCTCACCCCTTTCTGTGTTTTATTTTTTCCCAAGATGCAAAGAAATATATTATGAATGATCTACAGGGATAGTCTATGGGATCTTGGTGTTTTCTATAGAAACAATGTTGTTGTAGTTTTCAATTTTTGGATGTAATGTAAACATTATAAATGTATCTAGTACTTCAAAGGAAACTAAAATAATCGTTATTTCGAGACTTGATCTTTTTTGATCATGCTAATGATACCTAATAATGCACCGACTATGGACTTCTGGGATTGGGGTATTACAGTTGGTATCAGTGGAATTTCTGTACAAACCTTGGAATCTAGATTTAGATTAACACTGATTAGAGGACATTACCCTAGGAGAGGCTTTGAGGATTAATATAGATGAACTTCCTAGAATTTTTATATTGTATAGTTTTTTTGAGTTTTCCAAGAAATACATCCCTATCTGGATAGGAGCATGTAGAGGCAC
This sequence comes from Viscum album, assembly GCA_963277665.1. Lineage (NCBI taxonomy): Eukaryota > Viridiplantae > Streptophyta > Magnoliopsida > Santalales > Viscaceae > Viscum > Viscum album. The sequence continues at coordinate 1,101,413,842 of OY728155.1, read as the reverse complement.
CTCTGGCACTGATGTACCTAGGGGTAAAACCTGAAAACACCGCTTTGAGCTAGAGAGGAACAAAAATTGGTTAACGAGAACTGGCCCAACTGCACTCTTAGTTACGACACTCCCGGTGGATATGCTTAGGATATTTCTCATTTTCTTTACAAACCATTATGAAGGGTTTATGAGTATATAATTCCTCAAATAATTTTTTTTTTATGATTATGGATTATATCCAAAAACTGTTCAATTTATGTTAAGTGTTTCAAAATTTTGGAATTATGTATTTCGATTCATAATCTAATCTATTTAATTCTATTGTTTAGAAATGGAACCTAGTGGATGGAATGGAAACCGTATCAATGTGCGCACTCCATGTATGTATTTCACTCCTACTAAAGATAATTATAGTGGAGCTGGTGATGCAACTCGTGCTGATCAGCAAATCACCATACTAGGAAAACTTACTCATGTTATGAATAATAACCATACGCATATAGAGCACCCTAATCCAAAGCATGGAGGATAAATGTTAGAATGCTTCATGAGGCAAAAACAACCAGCATTAAATGGGGTACAAATACATTAGTAGCTAAACACTAGATAAATTCCTTAGAGATAATATTTCATGCCTTGGGGAGTAGTGAAATGGAAAAAAATTCATCGAAATTTACATCCTCACTGGAGATGCTTATCAACGGTGGTCATTGATTCAAAACAAAAAGAATGATGATGAAGTACCAAATATGGAATATAGGGATTTTAAAGATCTTTTCATAGAAAAATACTTTCCTCGTGACCAATGAGCATATATGGAAAGACAATTTTTATGTCTGAGGCAGAAGGAGGATGAGAATGTTGCAATGTATGAAGAAAACTTTACAAGTCTAGTGAGGAATTGTACCGATTATATACATAACCCAAGAAGTAAGATTGATCATTTCTTTTATGGGTTAAAACCATTTCTCCATCAATCATTAGTCTCACAATCCTTCTCTTCATTTGAAGATATTGTCTCATGTGCTTTCAAAATAGAAAAATAATTCTCTAAGTCTTACGACTTCAAAGAAAAGCAATAGAAGAAGATATCTTCTGAACACTCTTGAAAAGGAAATAAGGGGAAGAAGGGAAAAGTTATATATCCATCCTGTAGTAAATGTGGGAAGAAACACCCTGATACTTGCCTGAAGGGAATGAGATTCTATTATAAGTGTGGTGAAAAGGCCACCACGTTCTTGATTGCATGGGGAAGAAATAGGATTTCGATGTTGGATGATACAATTATCGAGAAAGGGGGAATTATGTGAATGAATGTCCTAAGAATTAGGGGAAAATACCTCAGAAAAGACCAAGGGATCAAGGAAATGCTTATGCTATCACTACGACTGAGGTTGATGCTTTGAAAGACATAGTGGCATGTAATTTAATGGTTTCATCAAGTTTAGCAAATGAATTATTTGATTCTGGATAATCGCATTGTTTTATATCATCCAAATTTGCTACGAAAATTATATTTCTCCCAATGGATTTAACAAGGGAGTTGTCTGTAAAAACTCCTAAGGTAAGTATCATTGTAAAAAGGTTTTGTGAATCGGTCCCCATTAGGGAATATAAATGTTCTTTATCTGATGATCTCATCTTCATACCCATGATTTAATTTGATATAATCATCAGTATGGATTGGATTTCAGACGATGATGTAAAAATTTATAGTAAGAAGGAGGAGGTTACTATTTTTGATTATGATGATAAAGAACACCATATCTTTAGATCATAATCATCACCACCTAATTTTTATCTAGATCCTCCCCTAGTAGCTCAACTAAATTCAATTATTGGGGAGGAAGAAAAAGAAATAACTATGGGTGAAGAAATGAATGTTCAAATAGAGGATGTACCTATTCTGCAATAATATATTGATGTGTTTCTGGAAGATTTACCGAGACATCCTCTAGAACGAGAAATTGAGTTTTCGATTGATTTAATTCTTGGATCAAGGCCCATATCAAATACCCCTTATTTAATGGCAAGTGTGAAATTAGAGGAACTAAATAAACAAATAAATGAATTGAGTAATAAGGGATTTATTCACCCTATGTTTTATCTATGGGGATCCCCTGTTCTTTTGTATAGAAGAAAGATGGATCTATAAGGTTGTGCTTTTTCTAGAGGGAGATAAATGCTATAATAATAAAGAAAAATAATCTTCTACCTCGCATTGATGATTTATTCATCCAATAATGTGGATATTGATAATTTCCAAATATTTACCTTCGTTCTGGATATCATAAGTTGTTTGTGATGAAGGAATACATTTCAATAACAGCATTTCGAACCAGGTACGAGCATTACGAGTTTACTGTAAATCCTTTTGGATTGACTAATGCAGCCTCTATCTTCATGGATCTAATGAAGAGAGTTCTCAAGGAATATATTGATTAATTTTTAGTGGTATTTATTGATGATATGTTAGTACACTCCAAAATATACAAATATCATTAAAATCAATTGTGCATTATCCTGAACACTCTTAGAAGAAATCAATTATATGGGAAGTTTTGCAAGTGTGAATCCCAGATTTAGGATATATCTTTTATTGGCCATATTTTCTCTATGGATGGAATCTATGTTGATACTTCTATGAAAAAGGCAATACAAGAATGGACAACACCAGTGAGTATAACCGAGGTATATAGTTTTATTGGTTTAGCAGGTTATTAACAGTGTTTTGTCCATAATTTTGCCCAATTGGCTAACCCATTAACCATGATCCCACGTAAAGGCGTTAAGTTTTTTTTGGAAAAAAGAGAGTGAAGAATGTTTTGAAGAACTGATGAGAAGATATGTCAGTGCTCATATATTGGCTCTACCATCCTGTAATGATGGGTTTTCTATTTATAGTGATTCATCACAGAAAGGACTTGGATGTGTCCTTATGCGGAATGATAGGGTTATTGCCTTTGCATCACGGAAACTAAAAATTAAGGAGAAAAACAATCCTACTCACGATCTTTAGTTAGCAGCTATAATATTTTCTTTGAATATTCGGAGACACTATCATTATGGTGAAATATGTGAGATATATATCGATCGCAAGACAGTGAAGTATATTTTCACACAGAAAGAACTCAACATGAGGCAAAGGAGATGGCTTTAACTACACAAGGATTATGATTGCACTATACACTATCACTCAGGGAAGGAAAAAAACTAAGGTGGAAGATTATTTAAGTAGAAAGGATCATGGATATTTGAACAATATGAGTGTTGAAAAGATTCTATATACATGTATCTACTAATGATGGATATGGGAATAACCATGGAAGGTGTAACTTTAATACCTTTTCAAATGGTTGCCAAAACATCTTTACCAGAATGGATAAAAAGTTCTCAGGTTGATAATGAGGAGTTTCAAAAAGAAGATTAAATCTGTGAATGAATGTAGATTGAGTGACTTCGTATATGAAGATGGAATTTTGAAATTTGGGAAGAGATTTTGTGTTCCTGATATACATGATCTAAAACGAGAATTGGTAGATGATGCTCATATCTCAAATTTCTCTACACACCCTAGGAGAACCGAAATGTATAGAGATTTGAATGAACATTATTGGTGGGACCACATAAAGCGGGAGATTTATGAGGTTGTTTCCAGATGTATGGTTTTTCAATAAGTGAAATCTAGATGGAAACATCCTGAAGGGGTCATGAAACCTCTTCCCATACATGTGTGGAAATGGGATATTATTACGATGGACTTTGTCATGGGACTACTAAAGATTCCTAAAAGGAACGATGAAATATGGGACATTGTTGATCTTCTTACAAATTCATCACATATTCTTGCAATAACAGAATATTTACAACTTTAATGTCTAGCAAGACTATATATTAATGAAGTTGTGAGACTTCCTGGAGTACCACTATCGATTGTTCTATGATCGTGATCCCCATTTTACATCAAGATTCAAGAAAATTCTTTAGAAAGCCCGAGATACTGAACTTTGTTTGAACACTACCTACCACCCCCAAACTGAAGGATAATCAGAATGGACTGTTCAAACAATAGAAGACATTTTGACATCTTGATCACATGACTTTCAAGGTATGTGGGATAAATATTTACCTTTGGTATAATCTTACCATAACAATATCTTCCATAAAAGTATTCATATGGAACCATATGAAGTGCTATATAGAAAGAGATTTCGCACACCAACCTGTTGGGATGATCTTGGAGAAAGAAATCTCATACGCCAAGAACATGTGGAGGAAATTATGGAAAAGGTAAAGGTAATCTAAAACCACATCAAAGCAGCTCAAAGTATGCAAAAGAGCTATACCGATAACCGAAGGAAGGATTTGAAATTTCATGTATGGGTTTATGTTTTCTTGAAGTTATATCCATGGAAGGGTGTTATACATTATGGTAACAAGGGAAAATTGAGTCCTAGGTACATCGGAACATCAAAATTCTAGAACGAATTGGGGCTGTAGCATACCATCTGGAAATACTGCCATGTTTCTCCAATGTTCCCGATGTATTTCACGTGTAACTATTGTGAAAATACATGCATGAACCAACACATGTACTCACCAATGAGGAATTATAACTGCAACCCGATCTGTCTTATTGTGAAGAGCATGTCAAGGTTCTTAATACAAGAGAACATGTTCTAAGAAACCGGATGACTCGTGTGGTAATAGTTCTATGGAGAAACAATAAGATGGAAGAGGTGCCATGGTAACCTAAGGAACATATGATGAAGAACCACCCGATTATTTTTATGCATTAATATTCTAGAAATTTTGAGGATGAAATTATTTCAAGGAGGGGAGAATGTAACACCCCAATCTTCCATGGTACGCTTCTTTTTGAATAATACAATAGCGTGTGTTCTACGCAACTTCGAGTGCCAACACAACACAACCAATCAAAATAAGCATTATAAATTGTAATATTCATTTCTTGAAATTTTATAAGTTCAATCTTTCCAAATGGACATCATTTTTGGATTGGAAAAATCAAAATTATGTTAGGTTGAATTTTTGGTATTTTTCTAAAAACATTCAATTTTTGAGGAATAGTGAAAATCACTAAGTTATAGGTTAAAACAAAAATTTTATTTTAATATTTATTTATTTATTTTTAATATATTTTAGCTAAAAATAGATACATAATACCTATATAATTTCAATGTAATTCATTGGAGTCAGTTTATATTAATTTTAGACATATAAAAAGTTTTTTGAACTTTTTGCCGTCTTTTACCCACCTCCTATGAGCATTTGAAAATTCACATAAAACTAAATTTTACCACTTCTTGGGGTTGAATTTTAAAAATTTGATTGAAATGTTTAATATCAGTACATAAAATATGCTTCAATAAGATGAAAATAATTTTTGGTGAATAGTAACTTTTCACTTTTATTTAACATGGTTAAAAGTAAATAGGGTAATTAAGGGTAAAAATGATATTTTTATTACCCTAACACATATGACAATTATATTGTATAGGTATTATTCGACTAGAAACAACCTTAGGAATAAAATATGAACCTCATTGGTCCACTTGGATTAGTTTAGGACATTTATTATTATTTAATTTAAAGAATAGTTAAAAGTGTTAAATTGAAAGTTTAATAACTAAACCATTTGTAATATAGGGATACACATAAGATAAATTCGACTATAAATTTTAATTATAAAGATAAAAATATTTCCTACATTATGGTATTTGATTTATATTTTTTAGACATTAAATAATTTAATTTATTTATTACACAATGATGATGAATTAATTACATAATTAATGAAATATTAAAATATATGATATTATAAATATCCAAATAAAAGAAATATGAGACCATTTCGGAATTAAAATAATTTTATATGGTAATATGACATGTTAGGTTTGGTTATAGGATTTTTTTTCGAAGTAATATTTCTGTTATAAATTTAGCAAAAACAAAATACCAAATGGTTTTAAAAATGACATAAAAGAGTTTTTATAACAAATATTATATTATTAATTGATTTTATATTCCTAAAAATCTAACATTTGTGAAAAAACTTATATAATGATAGGTGTATAATTAATGAACCAATTGGGGTTTTCTTGGATGTATATAGTATGTTTATTAACCATATAACATAAAAATAGAAATAGACATGGTAAATGTCAAACTATTTAACTAATATTTAAATCTAAAAGACAAGGTTCTCATTTTGACCCAAACCTATATAAAACCTATTAGTTGAGTGGTTTAGACCCATACTCACCTTAGCCTTTAAATAATCAATTTTTTAGCCATTATAAACCAAAAAAATATTTTATTATAAAATAATATTTCTAGTTTTTCCTAAGGTGCCCTCACCCTTCTTATAAATGTGCATTCACCCTTTTCTATAATTCACACCTTCAAAGCCATTTAGCTCGGGAAAAACCTTCCCAAATACCCTATAAACATACATTCATTCTTCCTAGAGGCCTTCCTTTAGTCATAAATCCAACCTAAAGAACCCTTTTGATCAAATAAAAAGGATGAACCCGTAGAAGAGGTAAATATTTTTTCTCCTCTTACATGTTCGTTTCTTCTTCCACTTCCTATTTCTTTGTTGTTTCCATTATAAAATAATAACTCCAGTATATTCTATATACTATGATGTTATTATAAATATGGTACAACCAAATTCATTATTCTATCAATCCTTTGAATGACATGTCACCATACATGCGTACGTACGGCTTACCGTCTCCACGTTCTGGTGTAATTGTTATTAAATACATTATTATTTGGATTGGTATAATAATGATGTGTAATTGATGTATATAAGAAATATAACATGATAATTGTTCTGTATATAGATGATATACAATCAAATTATATATTATTTTAAAATCAAAAATAAAAATATTGTCGCTCGTGCGTACGTACGGATTACCGTCTCCACCAACGCAATGAGATTCATTCCCCATCATATCCATTCAAGACTAATTTTCATTTGATTATTAAATATAATGTTTAAAGACTTGATATATTTCTTGATATGAATAAGAAACATCCCATACATAACATATATTACTCACATAACAAACAATATAATGGAAAATGAATCCGTTAACACCCAAAACAATGATAATAATAAGATATTATTAACAAAGCAATGTTTAAAGATCATATATGATATCATATTAATGTATATGATTTTTTATAATTTAATAACAATTATTTCACCATTATACAAGATTTTATCCTACCCTTAACCATGGAACTATACAAGGTAAGGGTTAACTCTACAATCTCTTCATTATCCTAGGTTTCTTATACGTAATTATCTATTGGGACCTCTTTATCATCAACATCCATGTTTCATAAAAATGTATTTCAAAACATTCATACCATTTACTGAATATGGGTTAATGTAATTTATACCCTTTTTTGACTTCTATAAGATATTTATAAAGTAATCTTTCCTGGGTTTTCCAAACAAGGAACTTTTGACATTTTCGACAAACTAAAGGTGAGAATGTTTTTTTACTTATATGGAGGGTGCATCTATTTTCTGCCATTATAACATCGTCGAAGCTTCCCATACAAGCTTATAATAATATTTTAAAATAAAAATGTTTCCTTTTCAAATTACATGACTTTTAAATGATTTTAAAATATAAAGAGATATTTCTATAAAAAAGTTTTGATTTCATCTTTGTCAACATCTTTTGATGGATTTTAAGTTTGTTTGAAGCTGATTTATTATGATACAAAACATCCATATTGTATAGAATGTACTGTGATATGTTTGACAATAAATGTGTTATTTCATACAATTCAAGGTTTATATATAAATTATTGACATTTCATATGCCATTTTTAATACGAATGTTTATGTTATGTTTAATCCTTTCCATATTAGGAATGTATTGGACTTAGTAAGTCAGGAGTGGATCCCACTACAGCTCCTTGATGCATCAGTAGGTCTCATGAGACAAACTAGAGTCCGGGCATAAGGCATTGACAAAATCTAATTTTTTGTCTTGGCACAATGCCATGACAATGTGTTTATGCTAGTATGGCATTATGCATTCCATCTTTATGAAATCGGCTATTGATATTGAATGTGATTATTCTACTAGTGGAATATCAATGTAAGTAACTAAATGGCATTATTTGGATTTATATTTTCCATATTATTATTATGTTTATGTTGAAAAGGATTTTGTTTTAATTTTATACATTTCCTTAAATGTTTATTCTTATTTAGGAATGGTTCCGCTATATTATTATCCTTACTGAGTATCTATGATCACCCCTTTCTATGCTTTAATTTTTCCCAGGATGCGAAAAAGTATATTATGACTGACCTACAAGGATAGTCTATGGGATCTCAGTGTTGTCTATGGAAACAATGTTGTTATAGTTTTCCATTTTATAATGTAATTTAAACCTTATGAATGTATCTACAACATTCAAGGCTACTAAAATAATTGGTCATTCGAGAATTTATCTTTTGTGATAATGCCAATGATACGTAATAATGCACCGACTCTAGGCTTCTGGGGTTGGGGTGTTACAAATAATAATGGAAAACTTCTATTCTAAAATATTTGAAGTAATCTAGAACTCAATTAATTCAAGTATCCAATAAATACATTATTTTTTATAGTAACAATTACCTCTAAATGATTCAGTGGGAATATTTTTTTATAGAAATATACTCTCTAAAAATTTTAAAACCAAAGGGATGGTATTATATTCAAAAAATTAGTTTAAATTTTATTTAATAAATTAATGAATCTTATTAGGATGTTAAAATGGAAACAAGATAAGAATAAAAAATTATTTGGAATTCTTAAATGGACTACATATACCAAAATCCATTTCTACATTTTGGTATTTTTTATCATGACCCATCCATCAGGGCATGTGCTCTGACTACCCCAAGTGCTAACAACTTGTTCCTAGTGAAAAAAAAACACCCTACATTGACATGGATGTTGCTCTTGGACCACCAAGTACCCCCAGTTTCCCCACAAACACGTGGTCCCCACCCTGGGGCCCACCCACGTGCCCGTAGGGGTCATTTGACAAATGATAGTCCCCACAGGCCAACACATGTCTTTCCAGTGTGCTTTCTCCTCACTCGCACACACCCTAAAAAACTACCACGAAGGTCACCCAACCTGATCACTATTCCAGCCCAAGAATGCTTAACTATTGTGTTCTAATCAGAGAGGCTTCCAAATAAGAAGGTGAACCTTATTGAAATGAGTGATATCATTTCTGCATTTAACCCTTTATCATTTGGAGTTTTTCAATAACCCCCCATCATTTAGAGCAGAAGGTACTCATTGTGGGCCCTACTACTCAACCCAGGCAGTCGAAGACACATAAGGCTGGGTACCACCTCTGATACCAAATGTAAAAACTGAGTCCCGGTGGCAACACAAAAACGCTGCATTAACATGGATATCAGGTCTTGGCCCGCCAAGTACCCCCAGTTGCCCTGCAGACATGTGGTCCCAAACCTGGGGCCCACCCACGTGCCTGCACGGGTCATTTGACAAATGAAAGTCCCCACAACCCAACACATGTCGTTTCAAGTGTGTTTGAGGGAACATGTCATTTGAAAAATGATAGTCCCCACATGCCAACACATGTCCTTTCCAGTGTGCTTTGTCCTCACTCACAGACACCCTAGGAAGCATCCTAGAAGGTCACCCATCCTGATCACTACTCCAGACCATGCACACTTAACTATGGAGCTCAAATCTGATAGGCTCTTGAAAAGGAATGTGCCCTTTTTGACATGAGTCATATCATTTAGTCATTTATCCCTTTCGACCACAAGGTCCTCGTAGTGGGCCCTTCAACTCAACCCAGGAAGTGAACACTACTAAAGGCTGGGTACCGCCTCTAACACCAAATGTAACAACTATGTCCTTCTGACAGCACAAACACCCCGAAATAACATGGCTATCGGGTCTTGGCTCGCTAAGTACCCCTAGTAGCCCCATAGACATATGGTCCCCATCCGGGGGCCCACCCATGCGCCCGCACGGGTCATATGAAAAATGAAAATCCCCAGAGGCGAACACATGTCCTTTCTAGTGTCCTTTGTCCTCACTCACACACAACCTAGGAAACTGCCCTGATGGACACCAATCCTCATGAATACTCCAGACCAAGCACGCTTAACTATGGAGTTCTAATCAGATAGGCTCCCGAAAAGGAATGTGCACCTTGTTGACATGAGTCATATCATTTAGTCATTTAACCCTTTATCATTTGGGGTGTTACATTTTCTCTAGTTGAAGTAAATAAAATAGTTGGATTTCAATAAGAAATGAGACAATGATGGACGTGTTTATACCTATATGGTAAGATTATTTACCCAAGGAATATAACGATGTCTAAGAGTTGTCTATGTTGAAATATTTTAACTATTCATCACACAAGAATCCTTTAGAATTTAACTTGTCAAAAAAACATTCTATGATCCTAAAATTTGGAAATTGGGTATCAGGTTTATCTTTTTAAATTCATACCTTTCGAAAGACTCTTATACACCACAACCAAAGGGGTTTGAGACACCATGAATTATTATAAGTAATGATATTTTCAAAATTCTATTTATGGATTAAATAAAGTATCACAATAATATAATATTAATTTTGATGAATGCATTTGAAATTTTGGTTTTAGTAAGAATTAATTTTATATGTCTGTCAACAAGACATTGGTGGGAAATAATTGTCTTCCTAGTCAAAAATTTATTGATAATATTTTAAAAATGGATATTAGGTCTTCGAGTTAGATAATAATGGGAAAAATGAAATTGTCCCATGAATGACAGAAAGTAAGTTCCCATGTTTTATGAAACATTAACAAATTAAATAGATCTATGGTTGTTATTTCATTATGTAATAGTATATACACTGAAAATGTACAGATAAATGAAATATAGAATAATTATTGATTTAATTATTGACTATGTAATATGACATGAAATCCCTCTAGGTTGATGTGTTAAAAAACCATAGGGGTTATTTAGATGAATAGAATTAAAAATGCTCAAGTACATGGAATTTTTACCCTACTTAATATTTTTTTATAAAGTTTGATATTTCATATTAATAAAGAATAGTGGTAAAATTTAATATAGTACAAGGATAACTTCATAGGGGAGAATTCAAAACTATCTAAATCTACTTCATAAAGTCCAATATCTATATTATTGGAACATTGAGAAGTGGTAATACAAGTTTTCTAGGGGATACATAACTATATTTCATAATAATATATTTGATCTCTTATACCATAGTACAGATAAATAAATATGCAATAGAAGAAAATTAAATCCAGTGGTATCCATATATCAACAGAACAAGTACACTGTGGTTTCTGATGTAGCTTAAGAATCATTTAAGATGTTGATTAATTATATATTTAGAAAATATTCTATGATATTAATTTACTATCATAATATAAAATTATATATATATATATATATCAATATTTCAATAAAATTATTTTCATCAAATTTATTAGTTTTTCACGTTTATTATAGAAAAATTGCAATTTCTCAATGATATCACATGTCAAGAGATTCTTTAAAAAGAGTGAATTCAGTCAAAGGAGAATAATAATAGAACAAAAACGTCATTACTACAACTATATCCAGACCTTAGTAGAAGTATGTTTTCCATACGAGAGCTAGTTGTATGTAAGCTGCTATTTTTTTTACTTTGTAGTAAGTGAGAGTTTGATATAATTACTACCCCGAACCAACATACAATGTACGTTGGATAAGAAGAATATTTAGAAATAACTTTTCATATAATTATTTTTTTCAGCATAACAATAATGTGACAATGTAAAAAGATTATTTTTCACATAAAAATGCTATAATAGTATCACTATTTCATTAAAACCTATAAATTATATGAAAATATTCTTAAAAATATATTACATTGTTTAGATAATATCTAGTTAAAAGGACACAAGTGATGTTTTCTAGAAAAGTGTGGGAGTCCCCTAAGAAATCTTGACTTGTTCTTGTCAAATTAAAACTTCATAATCTCTATGAAGGGAGTATATGGTATTTTAACCAAAAATATAATTTCAAGTCATATACCAGCCTTGGTAAATCCATAATTTCACATGAATTCGTCTACAATAAGGCACGAAGTGTGTTATCATTCACCAAAGGCTATAAATAACAACTTGGGAATCATAAAAGAAAAGTGGGAATGATTTAAACCCCTCCCCTAAAAGACATGGAATAATAAATAATCAATTTGACTAGAAAATAAAAAATATAAACTGCATCATATATCAAAAAAACCAAACCAAATAGGTAATATCAAATAAATATATAGAAAGGAATAGAAGAATAATCTAAAAGTCCCTCAACATGGATTATGAAGTAAACCATGGGTATATCTCCACGTGATCATTTTTTAATGTCATCCCAACCCACTTGGAGGAAACACAGTCTAGCAGATAACTCCTCTACATAAAGGCCTTCCTTTTACCTATATCATAAAAAAATGTCCATATACACCCAAAGTAATATGCAAGTTTTAAAGAAAATTAACCTAGTGGGATAACACAATAAATCTATATAATGTTTATCTTCATTAATTCATTAGTTATTTTTTAAAACAGAGTTCAAAAACATTTTATATGATATAATATTTTACATATAAAATCATATTTTATATTTCTATTTATAAACATTCCATATTTTAATCATAAAATTAATTATACATGAATATATCATTAAGGAATAATAAGATGAGTAAACTATGTTTTTAAGCATCAATACCCATATCAAGTGGAAAAATAATCATATCAATTAAACATGCATGTAATGTAGCCACAAATAACCAAATGGAAATCCATAACATGAGGGTGAAAACAATTACGGCACACAATGGAACCATGTATTGTATAATTTAATCATGATGTTCACTAACCATGGTCCCCAGATAAGTCTACCAACTAGAAACTGTGGAATTATGAACACCCACCGTAGTGATAGCTAAGGTTCCAACAAGTTTAGTTTTCCCACATGGTCCAAGGAATCCCAAGGTGCTATATAATCTCAATAAATTTCATGAAATTCAATCCTAAATTTAATAAATCTTTTTCTATAGTGATTACACATATCTTAGAAGCTTGAAAACCCATTTTCAAATCAAAAAAATATTTGAGGAATTTTATCAAACACACCATGATCATAAAATCTAGGTTTTATACAATCACATTTTGAAAAAAAAACATTCATTTCCACCAAAGATAAAGTCTATAACTCATGAATACCAAACATTAAATTTCATAAATCAAACCAAAGGACAGAAACACATAAAAATAGTTATATCAAAGGATTTACCATATGATAGAGACACCTACTTATCCAATATATAAAATTGTTTTCCCTTCAAAAACAGTGATGGAAAAAAACAAGATTGGTTCTTCGAAATCCTCTATCCTAGATATATATCATCAATTCCCCATAAAAACAATATAAATTAAAATAATGACCCATTGGGTTCCCATTGGGGAAAGGCGAAGAGAAATTAATAGATGATATTATAATATATAGAGAAATTGAGAGGAAATTTGATAATACCTCAAAATGATCCACCCAAATCAAATGAGGATCTAAAATAAATTAAGGTGAGAGTACTATAGTATTTCATTAATGGGGTAGTTTCTTATAATGATGGATTGGGTAGTTATTATAGATAAAATTTCCATATTAGTTTGGTGATTTTCCCATTTTAACAGGTTTATATCAGGTTACATGGTTAGGCTCCATGATTAGTGAAATTGTGTTCTAACAGTGTGGTAGTCACTATCCCAAAATAAGTTACATGGTCTCCTAATAATTTCCACATGGTTTAAATAACTACCCTAAATCCTCAACGAATAATCTAATCCCAAACCCAAATATCTACGTAGTTTCTTAGGCAACTCACATAGTTTGAAAAAAAATCTCAAACTATGAAAATTTCCATCAAAACCAATATTTCCATATCAAATGATTACCATACTATTAAAATTAACCATGTTTTAAACAATTAAACTCTCATATTCCCATAAAAATTCCAAATTCTCTACCATATATCCCAAAATTATCTAGAACATCAAATGAGATTAACCATGCACAAAATTAAAAATTCAAGTCATGTTGATGGTATCACAATTCACCCCACCATGGAACTAATTATTCATATAAAGGCTCATGGTTACAAAATTTAAAACAGATAAGGCCATTTTTTGCATCATCAAGTATTTTTTTTTCATGTCTCATGAATTTCCGAGCCACATTTCCATATCACTTGAACCAATGTGATTATTTTTTATTGGAAACACATTTTCATATTGATCCACTATGTAGAGAGTTCTTCCAATCAATGTGTTTTTCTTGATCAATTTCAACATCATCCCATTCGACCATGTGAGACTGATCAAAATGGTACTTTTTATAATCAAAAAAATGAAACACGTCATGGATATTGTTAATATGAGAATTTAAATATAATACATAAGCATATTTACTAGGTTTCTACATAATAATAAATGTGATGACATTATTTGTGGATTCCTTACCTTACCTCACCAAAATATATGTCCCAACTGAGTTAAAACTCTATGCAAAACAGAATTACCCGACTCTTATTCCAATAGATGATTCTTTGGATCAACATAATATTTTTTTGAATATGAGTTATCATCAACCTACTCCTAATCAATTTCACAAATTATTTTGTATCATGAATGATGCTCGATCCATCCAAGGAACATTTTCAAATATCTACCAATTAAAGAGTTATTCTATAATGACTCCTATACAATTCCTTAGATGGTTGAATCCTAATCTATTATTGAAAAAAAAATATTAGAAATCACCGATAATGGATGATGATTTACCCATGTCCCATAAAATTCAAGAATACATTCTTGAATGATAAATTAAAATATATTGATTTTATTCTCATTTTGGCCATCAATATGGGGTTGATATTCCTTGATTAACATAAACTAATAACCCATAATCTCATAAAATCCACTTCAAAACTAGTATTTGATGTGGGGGACCCTATATGAAATTATGTCTGATGACACGTCACAGAGTATGACAAGATCCCGCACTTATAAGATCTCATGATTCTCTAATATTGTTAAATTTTTTATACAATGGAAAAACCATTATTTTTTGGATCCATCGATAATCCCAAATATTTAATCCTTAACAATATGTGTCATAAGTATTATAACCATAGATTCCATATCTATCTCATTCTATATCAATACTGAAAAGGGTATGGGTGGTAGAAAACCACTAGTTTTATGATGTTCCACCTTAATTATCATAAATCTATGGCATTGTGACCAAAAATCATTACTTGATCTTCTCATTATCATCCAATAGTAGGGATTTATCATATCCCGATACATCGTAGTATCTTTAGGGTGAACATAAAAATTATATGGTTGCCCATTATCCATTAACTCAAATCCTAGGTCTATCAATACAACCATTCATCCTGGGAAGTATATAACTACATTGGGAGGCCAAGATTGCTCACCCAAGGACTCCCCACCAAAAATTATCATTATAAAGAATGGAAAATTAATACCCTCATCATGTCAAATTTTACTTTGATCATCCACATATGATCCAATGAAAGAACAATATAAAAATATCTTTTTTCTATTCTCTATTAATCTAATTGAAACAAGGAAAATAGCGTCATCTAGAACCATTGTTCCAATAATTCCTTTACTTATTGAGTCGTTAATATTCAGGTCAATGTGTCTAAAACCATGTTTCATTTTCTATTCATTTATGAAATATCAAATTAAATTTTTAAGGTACTCCACCTAAGATCACTAACTCATGTTTAGATCCCAATGAATGTCGATATACATTATAAACTTATGGAATGAATACACTATGAACCTCTCCCCAAAGAGATAGTGGTACTATGTATTTATAGCATGAATTTATACCACTAACTCATGTTCATTAATGAGGGGGTTATTTTGATGATGGAATAATAGATGAGTGACATGATATTACACATGTAATACCTATATAAAAACACAACCAAACACATATTCCAAAGGTTTCCAAGTATATATAAACCACAAATCCATCTCTGGAATGATCAAGAATGGAGATGAATTTAATCTTAGTTTAAACTCATTCAAATATCAATGGATCTAATTAATCCAAAAAAAATATTACAACATTAAATGTTGAATATATCATTGGAGATGAAATAATGGGTAATTCCTAAAAGTATCACCTATAATATCCAGCTAATCACAAAAAATTTTCATATCTCAATCCAATTTCAGGGCTTCTCCCATTACATCACCACCTGAATCTTCTCATAATCTACTTAAATAGACATCTCTGAAATAAAATAGTCTAAAAACATCACCCACTGAATATATAACTAACATTTAGATAGATACATTAACAAATGATTCTCATTAAAAATTATAATAATGATATACAAATATAAATAATGATACTAATTCAATCAATAATAAAAAAATATATCATAAAAAATAACAATAAACGATTCTATGAACTTATGGATGATTTGAATCAAAAAATCCATGAATGTATAAATAGATTTTGGGAGGAACATAGCTTTACCATGAAATAAAAATTACCATACCTTCTCATGAATTCCAGATTAAGAATATAATCCTCTTAGACCCTTTGTTGTTGGTACTCAGATCTCAGATAAATACATTAGACCCAAACATCTCCATTGATTTGATATAAGTGGTTTTCAATCATATATAATAGATATATATTCTTAACAATCATTTGGTTGTGTTTTCATGTAATTAACATAAATATGATCACTCTCCCCTACCTTTTTTATAAATAGTAATGGCAATGGAGAATGTGAGACTCTAGGAAGAATAAATCCATTGGCCTAAAAAAACATCAACATGAACATTTAATTCTCCTTATTCAGTGGTTTCTAGAGTGAATGGGGGTAATTAAATTTTCCACATCCCTAGAATAACGTATATTTTAATGTTTAATTCATTTATATGTAGAAACCATGAGATATATTATATAAAAACATTGGGATAGTCATCTACCATGATATAAATATGGATACTAATTTGGTGATAAATAGAATGAAAAATAATCTTTGAAAAATAAAAATAAATCATCTCAGTACTAGGGATAATATAGATTTATCTCCCTAATCTAGGAATCAATTCTTCCTAAAATAAAAAGGTAAATCCATTGGAATAATGAAACTAGATCTAATATTGATAAAAATAAATTTATGATATTTAACAAATAATCCAATCCATGGAAATGATGAAAACAAAGGTATCATGGTCAATAATAGGGAAATAACATATTCGTTAATGGTCATAGAACATAAACCAACATTAAGGACATCTAAAACTCATATTTGACTTCATTCCCCATTAAATAGAATGAGTAATCAAGGAATGAATAAGTTTTGGAGTGTCCTCTATTTGTAGATATATCTGTCTCACCCATAAAATCCTAGTCTACAACCTCCATGAAGGCGTGTAAGGATATAATAATATTATCTGACCAAATATAAGGACTCAAACCTAATAAAACCCCTCAATCCGTGAGGTAATTATTTAAAAATAATATCTATTGAGAGATCCCATAACATAGAAAAATGGGATGAAATCTCCAGGATAAAATGGTCTCCTTACTCCATAGTAATGCACTCTTCTACTTTAACAAATATCAATGTATCATGATGATTTTCTTGATTAATTCCTTTCTTGAATGTAGTTTAGGTGTGATCTATATTCTACATGGATTGTAGGTTATATTCCCCCCATTTTATTCTCACCCCCTTAATAATCTATGTGGTGGAACCTACTGTGGAGTATTTAGGGTTTTTAATATTTGAAAATTCCTCTCAATCCCCTAGATCAATTCATCTAATTCATTTAGTCCCATGAAATCTTAAAAGATCATCAAATGATAATTAGTTATATTATTTAGACTGTTGCCCCATTTATTATAGTTCAACATTAGAAACCTAGCCTAGAGACTATCTTGTTTTGAACTAAGTCTACTGTTGAAAATTTCTTATGGGATTTCTCTATAAATAACATCATAGAATTCAGATATGGACTTCTTGGAGGATCTATATAATCAAAATAAAGGGAATAAAATAATTAAAAAAATTGGAATCCTTTATAAAAAATTGAATTTATAGAACATGAGCCAAAATTGTAAATGCATACCCAAGGATGCTATATCACCTCCAAATTTGTATGGTAACTTGAGGTTCTTCATTAAAGTGATCTTTCCAGGAACACCACCAAACTAAATTTAGGTTTCGATGAGCGAATCTCCAAT
Source organism: Viscum album (assembly GCA_963277665.1). Classification (NCBI taxonomy): domain Eukaryota; kingdom Viridiplantae; phylum Streptophyta; class Magnoliopsida; order Santalales; family Viscaceae; genus Viscum; species Viscum album. The sequence continues at coordinate 1,101,395,448 of OY728155.1, read as the reverse complement.
ATTTCAAAAAACCCAAAATAGAGAAGATTGATACACAAACCAGAGGAAATGATTTTATTGAAAACATCCATTAATACCAATTTGTAAGAGACTAACCTAGTTAAAGCCATAATGTCTCCTAATTTTTCCTTGTATAAGGTGTGAAGAATTTACTTGATTTCACCGGGTATAAGGTAATCACATGGGTATCATAACAAAAAATTAGTGATAATTTCAACATAAAAATGACATATAATCAGATATAAGAAATACAAGTATCACAAAAGATGTCCAAAATTCATTATATGTCAAAATAATAAATCCATATAGGTAACATAAAAAACATAAAAAAGAAGTCTAGATAAACAATCATAAATAAAATCAATATTGAAACAAAAGAAACACATGGTTACATATCTATCTGACTAAATTTCACCACCATCCCAACCCACTAGAATTCAACATGATCTTAGGAAGTTTTAATCTACATGACACTCTTCCCATTACCTTTATCATTAAAAAAAATTCTATATTCCCAAATTATTATGCGTGGTATGAGAAATATGATATGAATAGGATGCCACCTAGAATCTATATAATTTCAATCCCTATGCATCCATTAGTTCTTGTATAAAATATATTTAAAAATCATTTTAGGAGAAATCATTATTACTATATAATATCTTCACTTGGAATTATTTAAAAATAATAATATTATAATAAGTAAATAAATATGACATTATATATTTCTATCAGAAATATCTCGATGACTAAACTAGGTTTTTTGCATCAATATTTAATATATAATGGGAAAATATACATATCAAATAATCAAGAACATAATGCATTTACATACATCCAAATGAATGTCTATAAAATGATGTTTTACACCACTAAGGCACACAAAGGAATAATAGCTGACATAAGTGAATTTAGAATTATATGAACCATGGTCCCCCAGTAAGGCTCCCTATATGAAACCATGGTGTCATAGGCATATACCCTAGTTCTAGATTACTCCACTAAGGCTCAACTGTTTTTAGTTTTTCTCCATGCCCCAAGATCTCTAAATGTTCTATATATAATCATTCTGCATCCGGAAAACATAGAATTTATTTTGTGAAAGAATTTCTGCAGTGATTCCACATGGATTTCATTCTTTAAACCCATTTATAATTAAAAACTATCTTTTATGTAATTTATCAAAAACATAATGTTAATAAAACCTAATATTCAATGATAACTCATTTTATAAAAACAATCCATTTAAACTAAATATTTTTTCCATAAATCTTGAATAATAAAGATTAATTTGATAAATAATAACCAAAGGTCAATATCATAAAAACACAGGCATGTTAAGGATGGAGCTTTGGATAGATACACCAACCTTTCCAAGGGATATAATGATATCGCCTTTGAAAATGGTGATGTGAACTGAATTGATCAGTTCCTCGTAACCCTTGATCCAAGATTAGTGCCATTAATTTCCCCAATAAAGCCTCTAGATCAGGTGACAACATCTGATTAGAGTTCTAATGATATAGGGGGAGGGATAGTAAGATAAGTTCAGGATAAATGAGGATAAACCAATAATGAATCAGAACATAGAGAAAATAGATCCAACCAAATCCATTAAGGATCCCCATAAAATCAAAGTGAGTTTCCTATAGAGCATCATCATGGTGGTTTTCAGTTAATATGAGATTATATAGACAATAGAGCTAAAATGGAAAAAGTAATGAAGGTAATTTTATATTTATATAACATCGTATCAGGTCACATGGTTTGGGAACATAAAAAAAAGTCTTAACCATGCAGTATCCACTTCCCTTAGAAAACTAAGTCACATGGACTCATAAGAATATCCTTATAGATTGAATAACCATTTTTAGGATATTTGAAAACCTCAAGACCCAAACCCAAACATCTGCATGACTTCCCTAGAGACACACATGGTTAGATAAACCATGGTCAAACCATGAAAATCACCACATGAACCAAAATATCCATATCAAATGGTTACCAAATAGATACTACTAACTATGTTACAAAACTATGCTGCTATAATGTTTCCCCCAAAACCTTAAATTTATAATATTAACTCCATTAATCATCTAGAAGAACGAATGATATGAACCATGCTCAAAATTAAACATAAATATGACATTAAGGTATCACATTTCACATGTAAGTTATTTCATTAGATATTTTGATCTATTGATGTGATTTTTTGTAATTATATTGAGTTGATAATGAAATAAGGATTAATACTTCTTGGTGAGATACTGAGATAAATAGGATATATTACACTATAGTGTTGGAAAATATCCATTCATTGTATTTTAATCTTCTTTATCCCTGGGTTCCAAGATGTGTTACAAGATGGTAAACATTAAATTTAGTTCTGTTCACATAATGACAATGGGAATGACCCTAGAGGGTCATATTTTATGTTCTTCTAGAATCATGTTAAATTCTATTGAATTTTTTATTAATAATAACAAATATTCTCATCTTTTTGAATATCAATTATTCATGTTAATTTGTTCAAATAAATTCATTTGCAATATAATCAATTTTAAAATATATGAGTTGAATTTTATCTCTTGTTTTTATTCAATAAGTAATATATAAATATTTTTTTATTCACTAGTTTAGTTCATAGATTAATATGAAAATGTAATTTTCATATGAATAATAAAATAAATATATACTCTCAATGTTGGTTAGTATATTATTTATTTATTTAATGAATGAAAAATTTTCATTATCTAAATAAATGTTTTATTGTTCAAGGTTCGATAAAGATCGAGGAGGAAGGATGGGACATGTTAAGGCCTCAATGAAAATAATATATTTTATTATATATAATTTAATAAAAACTGATTTATTTATTTAATAATTTATATTTAAATATGTTTTTGTATAATGATATTATATAATAAAAATAATAATCATTATTGTTTTATGGATAATAAAATAAACTGAAAAATATATAAATGGACATTGGGAAATTGTCAAATATTATCTAGAAGTATATATTCCTATATATATCATATTATATAATAAGAATTGTTATTAAATAAAATTAATACCTAGATATTATCCCAAACCATGGATATAAAATCCCCCACACTCTCAAAAAAATGTAATACTCTCTTTTAAATAAAACATTAACAGTGTGAAGTAGTTGGGTTCTCTACGCTAGCACCTGATACACAAATAAGACTTTTGGCTCACTCAGGGGATAAATATTGATACCACTATAGGAATTTAGAATAGCCACATACATGATGAAATCACAAGAGAGACCTCGGAATTGATATGAAATAATTATCGTCTATAAGGTTATTTTTATTAAAAATAAATTTTAAATTAAATTTACATGATCCTCTCTATGAGATTCTTGGATCTCCCTTATCAAATTAGTCAGATATTATCTTTCAAAACTGATGAGATTCCATCATTGGGAATTATATAATGGTTTCATTTTTATCCTCAATCCTTTAATAATATCAATGTAACTACATATCATGTAGTATCCCACACCTTCTTCCCCACTAAAAAGTCACCCTCACACAGAAGTTTCTAATATCCTATTGTTACTAGCTCTTCCATATCTATATTACCACAAAAAACATTACCATATCATATCCCATTATACATAATCACATACACAATTATATATCCATTTACCCATACCATATAACCACAGACCCAACCCACATTAAAAAAAATGAATCAATATATAAATAAAACTCATACCCTGCTTCCCATGAATATGTCAACCTCAAAATAAGGTCAGTCACTCATCATCACATAATCTATTAAATGTACATATTATATTATACTATTTCTAGAATAGAGAATAGGGAAATAGTATTTATCAATCCATATCACCCACATTCTAAATTTTGGGTGGCACACCCTTAACCAAAAATATTATATGAGCATCATCCATGTTACATAACTCGTGTAATTTGGTGTAATAAAAAAATAAAATGAATATATAATACACAAAATAACATCCTAGTGGTCAACTACATACTACAACACTATGACAACCATTATCATCATCACATTATAACCATCACATACATGTAAAAATGTACTAAAAACTATAGAATAAATATATTCCATTTCTACCATCACTACAAAATGGACATATGATGATTATTCATATCCACGTTGAATATTTCATTATCAATTCAAATTTCTTCACTTTTCATGAATGTTATATTCATTAACCTTGCTTATTTTCATCCATTTAACACTTTCACATAAATCACATAAGAATTTCAGTTATGTTTTTAAAAACATGATTACTCATTCAGTAATATTAAATCAATAACCATATTTATTCACTAACTTATTTTACCATATTACATTTTAAATTTCAAGAAAAAAATTTAAATAACAACCCATTCTTATATCAACGAATTCTAATCCATTTGATTCTTTCGACCATTATGGATATTTGAAGAAAATTATTTTTGGTTTACATCTACCGATTATGAAGAAACACACCAAAAAATCACGAACAAAACAATGTAGGGATCTCTGGAAATAGAAAACATTATGAACTCAATGTAATATAAATGATAAACACCCATAAATTCACAAACACTCCTAATAAAAACCCTCACACATGCGAGTAAAATAATATTTCAGAAATAACATCACAGTAAGACATGCACAAAAATTGATTATGTAATAACTAGATATTATATTGTTTTTAGTTTTATCATTTTCCAAGATATAGAACTAATATGTTTTCTATATTAATGGAAGAACAGCGAGATATTAAAATTCTATATCACAAGGGTCTCTGTGCTAGATATTATTAATTGGGACCCTCTCATGAAACTATTTCCACCACCTTTTTGAGTTTATGGGGATACATCCCCTAGTATTCAACATCTACGGTTTCCTACTCGATAAACTAACTCAATTTTTTTCTTCAAGTAAATAATGAAATATCTTCTTATATAGACTTTTAAAAAAACATCTTCGGTCACCTTGTGTAAATAATGCATCCAACATCCCATTATCTATACTGTTTAACCTAACATAACCCTAAAGGGATCTTATATTTCCTATTCCAATTAAAAATTATTGTGTTGTGATACTAAAGTCATGATTTTATATGTCCATATTCTATTTCATCATTTTTTGGTTCTGGGAATACTTCATGTATTCAAAATTTCCCAAACAACCCCCCCATGATATGGAATCTATGTTGTAGATTTTGTTCTTTTAGACCGAAGGAACATAAATTAAAGAATGGGAAATTTTTTATTCACTTACCTCCTATGGCAATAGTCGGTGCCTATTTTTTCCATTTTATTAACAAATGTCCTTCTATGGAATATTATTTCCTCCGTATTTACACGACTAAGAACATTCTAAACATTTTAGCATGGTTTAGTGTTCTTTTGATCTTCCACATTCCCATCAACTTATCTATCAACATGTTGTGAATAAAATGATACGTTCACTTGATAAATTTTTCCATGATTGATTCAATATATTTTTAGACAAATTTATTACACTTGAACTATAATAAAAAAACCCTATTTTCTAATATTATTTTGAGTTCCTCAATGAAAAACATCAACCAGGTCATTTCCTCTTTCATCCATAACAACAACATATTCAATATTTATTGTGGGAAATACAACAACCAATTTTGATCCTGACACCTAGATTATATTTGTTCCTATTATGGAAAAAAAATCTTATAGTACTTTTCCATTCATCCATATCTCCAGAAAATTATAAATCTATATACCCCTATAATATATCATCCATTATGAAACATAATAATATATCATGAAAACCTATGACATATCGAATAATTCACCTTACCAATACTTTATCTACATTATTTTATTATCCCTAAATTTACCTAAAACTCTAACTACAAGTAGAATTTATATCCTTACACAAAACATAACATACATTATAATTCAAAAGGATCATACAAATATAAAATTTAGTGATCATTTATCTTGATCATCCATTTTCATTATTTATAATTGAATAATATAAAATAATATCTAATAGAGTTGAACTATGATTACATCCATTCAATATAAACATGTAAGGGATATTCTATATGTTCTACATCTATCACAAATCCAATATTCTATTCTTACAATCACGTTTGATCTCCATGGTCAAAATCATCATGGATTCCCTAAGATCATTCATCTTGAACTATTTGAATAGATGAGTTTTTACCTCTTGAAAATATTTCATTTCTAAACCCTCCAAAAGAATATAACCCAAATATAATATATGGATCATGTAATCCCCATTATTGAACATATTTTGATGGAAACTAATTGTTTTAGTTTCTCTAATTGAACCACTTATCATATATAAAGGCATCACACATCTATTTACTCTTCCTCAAAAATTGATTCCAACAATATATACTGCACATAATATTGGACACTAGGAACTCATTACTTTTATCCATCAAACCCTATAATTTATCCACATGTATTTTATTATCCAAATTATTATGAAGGAATACAATCCTCATATCAATTTTTTAGAATTTTTTTCTAATACATTGAATCATAACACTAACATGTTATTTATATGTCTAAATAAAATATATAATACATTATATAAATTAATCCATTCAATTTGGTGAAATAATTTTCCAGATAACATAGCCATATTCCTTTTTCTACTGTATTCATCTTTATCAACCAAAACCCCATTTTATGGTATCACTTACTTCTAAAATTGTATTTTTTAATCTCCTAGAGTATGTTTTACTAAAAAAATATGTTTCATCATTAACATCTAACATCCACATTCAAAAAGCATTGAGATATTAAACTTCATATAAACTCTCAAGATCACGTCAATATGTTAGATATACATTGTAAGGACTATTTCAAAACCATTAAAATAGTCATCCAATCTTGGTAGACCTATATAACTCAACATTTCAGTCCAATCATTCCAAAACCACTTCTTTTGAAATTTCATAATCCATTTCTCTACAGTGATATTACATAGTTCTAAAGCTTTCCAAAACATATTTTGTACCTTCTAGACCATTCAATATTTTTATATTAACAAATAATTATTCAATTTCAAAACATCTACAACATCTATTAAAAAAAACAATTATATGCATTGTTTATTCTTCCCAATTAAATTCAACTTATATAAAGTTAAAATCATTCCATTACACCATTTCATTTAAGATAACATTATTTATTTTTATTATATTTGATTATCATTTCCTAAATCTAGAACACAATGATTTTTTTTGATACCAAATACAAAATCATTATTGGGCTTTTTTCTAGCTATATCTATGTTTTTAAATAAAAATAGATATTGGGAAGACTTTTAAAAACCTTGATGTGGGAAATTTTAATCTTTTCTCATACACTATATATTCTATAATAAACTTTCTATTATATCTTGAAAAACATTTGATCATAAGTCAAGTGAAATAGTGGGTATCATTCACCTAAAATTAATTTATGAAGGCAACATGTAACTTCATGCACTAAGTAATCTTGGTTAGAATTTCATCCATCCACTATATTTCACTAGTTACCTATAATATTCTAAGAAAAATCTCCCAAAACAAATCCCAATTCTCTAAACAATCAGCTATAATATACTATTATTTTTTTCCACCATTATCAAACATTAATCACTAAATACTATTCCCATCCATATTTTCCATTATGGATATCCATTGATGAAACATTCCGAAAGCCTTCAAAATGTGAAAAAAATATCTAAAACAAATCATTACAAATTGAATAATTATGGAATTTAACCATGAAAAATAATCCACTATTAGATTGGATTGGATAATACCCTCAAATTTTCATATGTATGAGCTCTAATTTATGGTATTAGGATTAATTTAATCTATAATGATTAACACCTTTTTATTCATTCCCATGTTATAAAACTCATATGATCTGAAATCCATGTCATTGAAATCCAAAATCACATTACTAGTAAAGTTCCACGTGTTCTTCTCACTCATGTTCCCATGTCAGCAAAGTTGAAACTCCAAAACTTCTAGAGTTTTTGTTTTTGAAAATATTGATCTATAAAATCTTCTTGATAAATATTATAAATCAACAATAACAACTCGGGACACAACCATGGATCCTCATGTGATCTTCTACAGAATATCCACAAAAACTATTATATAACATTAATATTAAAATTTTCCCATAAAAATTTGATTCTTTCATAATCCCGGTATGTGTCAAACTCTCCATAACTATAGGATTATTTTGTTTCACATTCATGAATTAACATTATATTTCGATATGATTTTGAGATATTCATTATTATCTAGAATAATTACATAAAACGTTCTTGAAAAACACCATGCATCCCCTCTATTCTATAGAAATAAATGAATCCCCCAGGATCAATGATCTTTGGTTCCAGTATAATATTAAAAATAAGAATGAAACTTCCTCCATATATAGAAATAGTGTTGTTTGAAGCACTTATTTCTCCACATATTGAATTAACAATGTTATCCTTTAATTCCTTATTTAGATTCCCCCTTTTCAAAATAAATAAAAATGGTCTCAAGAAAAGATGACAAACATTAAAATAATTCTATCAACTCCATATACCTCATTCAAATTTTATGTAAAAAGGAACATCCCCTTCCTTCCACTTTGATTATAGTTCGTAAAAGTGTATATACATCCCTATACCAGATCACATCATTGACAATAAGACCACAAACATATTAAAACCTATTATTATTATTGTTATATTAATTTCATATATAATTCATAATTAAAACCTATGATTCAATAAGTTTTAAGAGTATCAAAAAATGAAACACCATATTCATAAATATCAATACTATTGGTTACAACTAGATACATTTCATGATTCACTCATTAAAATGATCAATAATTATTATTTTATCCAATATATTAATTTAAAAGACCTATTTATCATTATTTTTTTCATTACTATTGGGTTCTCATACATATCATCAAGAGATTTAAAAAAAAATACAAAATTTCATTTACATCATGAAATACCATGTTATAATTATATTCCAATAACACCTACATCACACTAATTCCATTATGAGAAATCATTTAACATTATTTTTTATCTATTGATTCTAGTTTGAATATATTAAACAAAATCATGAGGTCTTTCTAGAATGGATGACCCTACATCTCTATCCTATAGAATTTTAAGACAATCCCATCATATTATTTCATTAACACCTTTCCTTTTTTGATGATATTTCTTCTAAAACATATAACTCCCACTAAAATAGAAAATTAATTAAACAAGAAAAATACCTGAACGTGTATCCACTTAGTGTTTTTTTACTTTATAAACCACAAGATCTAACAAAAAAATTAGACCAAGAACCTGAAATATGACGGTATCCCACCAGATCATAAACTGTGGAACAAATACCATAACTTCTATGAAATGAGAAAACATAAAGACTTATAATATCATAAAAGAGAATAAAAAGTGCACCACATCCACCACATAAAATCGCTACCCACTCACACTTAATAATAACAACCTGTCATAAACAAATACCCAATAATTAAAACACATAATCTTTTAGAGTGATAAAAACATATAACATTTTTTAAATTTCATCGTACTTAATTAGAGAAAAGTAATACATTATTCATAATGATGGTTAAATAAATAGGGATTAACATAACATGTCATATGTTACCCCCTCCCTACCAACTAATTATATAGAGTCCAAGTGTATGAAACAACACCCACCACCTTTCAATGTTCAAAAGGAGTCAACCATTTGTCTTAGACACTACTTTTTTCTAATTAAATGCTCCACCTAACCCATTGCATTTTAGTGAATATTGAAATATATCTATTTTAATCCTCTGTAAAAAGAAAATTGTTGGATATCCATAAAAAATCTTCTCATATACTTCCATCATATGTAAGTTTCACTAATTCTATCATTAGATGAACCTTATATGGACTTTTCAATGATAACTTATTTTGATATTCCTCAATGATTATTCAATCGCAATTCAATCTTTCTAGAATGACCTATTTTGGTCATGTATATACGAACTTCATCGATATTTTCAACCATAATACTCACCCAATATTGAAAACTCAGGACTCATATTCACTCCTAATAGAAACAATGAAACAGAAACATGACTAAAGACTTCACAAAAAACAATCCCTTATTGTAACATCAGCATATCATGATGACCATATAAATAATAACTACACTAACATATCCTCTACCTCAACCACATTATTCTAATAATATAAATGTGATCATAAATTCCATAATTAAAATTTCAAAAACATAGAAAATATAAAATATAGATAATAAATTTATAAAAAAAAATTATTTCATCATTATCAATTCACTAGGATAAAAAAACAAGAATAACCAATTTTAAATTTATATTTATATTTTTTTATTTCAATATTTATGTTGTTTATACAATTTTATAATAGTTCAATATATCAATCAAAACATTAATCAATGATATAAGTAATTCATAAAATTTATCAAATATATCTAAAAATATCACTATAAATAAGAAATGCATCTTCATTACACATTTATTTATAATATATTTATATATAGTTTAGTTATATTCATTATGTTAAGTCATACTCTCCCTACAATGAAAGCAATGGAATGATAATTCCACACAAACATAATAATGAGAAGAAGAATGTCTAAATCAGAAACCACATAATAAATATTCAATAACACAACATTATATATAAATTAATGCAATTACCTAATGATAATGAATTTATTATAATATTTCACCAGCTTAAAACATTTTTTCTAATAAAACCATCAAATAAATAATAATTAAAAAATATCCCCAATGATTGAAGGAATAGATGATTAGTGGAAATAAATCAGAATTAAATAAGAGTAGTAGATGAGTAAAGAATTATTAATTTATTATAACTTAGTGAATGAGTAGTTATTTATTTTATATTATTTTAGGGTAATTAAAATTAATTGATGTTTTGGGTTAGAAATATTAAATTTTAGGAAATTATTCTCTGGTACACAATTCTTTCAGGTTAATGAATAACTATATAAGTCAATCTTGTTTATTATTGGATTTTTACATAATGCATGAACATTTGGGGTCCATCTTGGCAAGTGATGTGGCTAAACAATGGTGTCTTTGGTGCATTTTATATGGAAATTGAATGGTTTCATCATGTTTAATCTAACAATTCATTTTATCGAGGTTTCATTTGAAACTAAAATTACATTTTCCTATTTTGATTTCCAGTGTAGAACCCACTCCACTCCACTATTTATTTTGTTATTCCTTGGTTCAGATAAGGGACTTTTCCTCCTATATTTTCATTAGGTTTGATTATTTTTCACATTGATTTTAATTTTCATCCGGATGTAATATTCCATAGTCGTTTTATATCAATAAGTTTCTTCCCCAAAATTGATTTTTTACAATAGTTTTCTCCATCATGCTATATAAAGTTTGTAGACTTATATTATGGTACGAGATGACATAAGATTGGGGAATTTGGTCAATATGGCTCATAGAGGGTCCCTAATTTCTTGGTTGTGTGTTATCCATCGATAGTAATAAATTCTTCCTCGATCATTACTTGATTGATGTCATTTTGTTTGTACATTTCCTTTTAAATAAAATTTCCATAAATGATTAATGATTTTCAAGACCATGATTTTATAAATTATGTACATATGTAATATTTATTATAGGTTTCATAAATGTTCAAACAGTTTTATCAGTATCAATAATGTTCTATTAACGTTTCTTATATCCATATTGTTTGTTTCTAAATTTCATGTGTTTTAAAAGATGATTAAGACGATTATTTAAATTTATATAATCATCAATACGTTTTGACCCCATTTGGGTCATGGAAAATAGAAATTAATGGATTATATAAAGTTATTATAAAGAAGAAAATGGTTACATTTTCTAATCATTTTTTAATGAAAGGGGTCTTATCCATGAATGGATCAAAATATTATGAATTGCAAATTTTAAATGATTTGATATATTATTCTATATTAATTATTTTCAATGGATATTTTAAGGTTGTATTTAAAATGGTGGAGAATGACTGGGTATCCTGACACAATTTTAGATGTAATAACCATTGGGTACAATTAATGATTTTTTAAACATGTAAGATTCTCGATTGGACACCTTATATGTTTTGATGGATATACATTGGGGACCCCATGCGAGATGTTGTTCATTAATAAATATTATGATTAATATTCATGATAAAAGGTTGTTGTTTAGTTAAATTTTGTTTGTGGTGAGATGTGGGATTTATTTATTGTATTTTTGTTGTTTATGTAGTGACTATTCCTTGATTGTCTACTCATATTGAAGTTTACATATCATAGGAGTCCTTGGAAGTTAGTAGTGTACCTGGATAAGTGAAATCCCTAGTATTAATTTTTTAGAAACTTGGTAGTGTTACCCCATTATAAATGATGGGTTCAATAGGATATATTATGTATCTCTTGGTAGCTTGAGCCCACTCATGATGGATTTTCTATATTGAATATTTTTATTGGACTAAAAAATATTGGAAGACAAATACATTTTAGTATAGGGTTCTATTCATTATTCGAGGTCCATATTACTTGATTCTAAGGGAGTTTCCCATGATATAATATTCATATTGAGTATTATGTAGGTTATTTAATTGTATACTCAGGTTGTATAGTAGAAACATTAGGTTGATTTCATAGAAAATTTTATTGGTTGCTTATTTTTATATGTTCCATTGATATGTATATTTTCATTATTTTCTTTTTAATTATTTTCATTTATACTTTTATAATCAATTTAAAATATATTTTGCAATTTATTTTTAAAAATTAAAGTGGTATTACATATTAAAAAAATTGTTTTTAAAATGTGCACTGATGAGGGAAGGAATTTTATAAAATATAATATTTCTTTGGTTTATAATTTGTTTTAAATAAAATAATTTTTATTTCACCCATTCTTTCTCTATAAAGGGGGGTGATTAATGATGTTAATTATGAAACTATATTGGTTTTTATTTCCCATTTATGAGAAATTCATATCTTCATATATAGGATTTAAGCTGGAATTTTAAAATATACATTTTTAATAAAAATTGCATGAACTCTTTAAGGAATTAATACATTGAATGTTTATATCAATCTTTAGATACACCATTGGTTGTTTATATATCGAATTATTTATTTTGGGTACCCATTCTTCAGTATCTCTTTACTTATCTTATTTTTGAATTTATGGATATGTAGATTGACCATAATACAAATAGATATGGTTGGAAGTATTTATCTGTTTGGTTTTATTTTCATGATGGTAATGTATTGGAAAGTTTATCCAGATGATTTCCTTTATTTATAATTATAGTATATGTTTATTTTTTGATCATACTAATTGTAATTATTATGATATTCAGTTATTCATTTAATTATTTCTTTATTTTACTTTTTTGTTTGTTTATTTTATTGTATAAAAATATTTTTTACAATGGAATTTGATGAATTGATAGATCTTGTCGAACTACTGAGTGCATTCTATTATATGGTTTTATATATTCAAAGGGTAAATTTTTTCCCAAAATGATTATTATCGATACCTAGGATCTAGTGGTCAGTTTATGGGGATCAGGGATTCCCTTCTGTCCATATAATGGATTAGTTCGGAGACTGGTCGAGATAGCAAGAGATAGTTCATTACAAACGTTGTCATAACATGAGTTTTAAATAGGATTATGTTTTTTCATAAAATAGTTGGTGTTTTGGGGGAGTATTATTAAAATGGTTATTATGATCATCTTTGTAACACAATATTTATATCATGGGTTTTTCTTCATCACCACCATTTTTGATGAATCATGATTTACCATAAGTACTCTGAATTTGAGTCTCAATTATAGATTTGGTTTTCTTTATCTTTTATTGGTTCTTGCTATGATATTGTGAAATTTTGATACCAATGGAGTATAAAAACTAATATTGGGAACTCATTAGGATTTTCATGTGAAAATATAGAAAATACATATGTTCATCGTTAACTCACACAATTTAGAATACTGTGTGAATCTAGTGACAATGGTAATATAATAAATTAAAGAGGATGTTTCATAATTGGTTCATGGTTTCCCATTATATCGGATTAGACCGTAAATATTTCATATTTTCCAAATATTTTTTTCAACTCCCTTTGTTTCCAAACTGAATAAAATAGATGTCCCTATTTGTGTGAGGTTAACATTGGGAGTTTTTTATATTTGATTTATGTTACTGGATAATGATTTGGTTTTTGTTTTGTGAATTGTAGTTTGTACTACTGTTTTAAATGTCTTTAATATCAAACAGATTTTTGGAAATTAAAATATATTGTATTGGGTTATTTTTTTAATCTAAAAGTGATCGAAAAAAAGAATCTTCAGGTTCTTTTGATATTTTTTAAAAGAAATTAATCATTCTCTCTTTTTTTGAGTTAGTATTTTTTAATTAGATATAGGATCCTATTAATTATTTATATTTTTAAATTTTTTTAAATGTATTATTTTGGAATTAGTTAATTTCATTATGAAATTTGGGAAATATTTTTTGAAAAGGAAGTGGAAAAGGATGAATGTGTTTTGAATTAAAAGTAATATTTCATTAAAATGATTTTATATGGATGTAAACTGAGTAAATGGTTTTGTTTTTATAATGGGACTCATGTATTGTTTGGAAATAAAATTGGAATTTAATATTTAAATATGGGTTATTAATAAATATGTATGTTTAAAAATCAGGCATGGTTTTTCTTGAAGATTTTTTTGGTACTCTTTTGTAAAGATGATATTTTAATCAAAGGATATATGTTGATTTTATAATCAATAAGAAATACTTTAGAAGTGTTTCTTAATATTTTAGAATCATATATCCCACTAGGAAATGATTTTTATGAACCTTATGAAAAGGAATACATTGTAAACAAAGTGGATATTTTTATATTTTGTCTTTGTAGAATATTTCTCCACTAAAGTTTTTTGATTGGGTTTGTCATTTGGTTAATTGGGAGTATTTAATTTAGTTTTTGAAATTTGAATAGTTTTATCTCATGTTTTAGACTATTGTTGTTTATTAATTGAAACTTATTATGGAAAATGTGGAAAGTAGGTACATTAGGATGATCCTTAGGGTGATCATGTAGTTTTTGTGTTGTATCACTTTTTATTGTTAACTTCTTCCAAAATCTTAATAGAGTGTTGGAGAAAATATAATTATATTCATTGGGATCTTCTAAGATACTATCTTACCTTCCACAATGATCAATTTTATATTCATAAAATGATGTTATTAGGTTATTCATCGAATCTCATGAGGTGAATTTTCATTGTGTAGATTCTATTTATTTCCTTTTCTAGAACTTCTATTCATTGAGTTTATAAAATTATTAGGATCATAAGGTGGTTTAAATAGGATTTGTTTCTAATTTATTTTGTGTGTCCCGGATTATGAGGTGTTTCTTATAGTGGATGATCTTATGCCTTTATGGTTTCTAATGTATCAAGAGTATTTCATTTAATTCTTTTTATAGATCATATTTAATTGATTATACATGTTAAGGAATTGGTTAGGTGTTTTTATTTAGTATAAAAAATAATGAACCAGTTTATATTATGAATAAACTATTGTTGGGGTGGATCTTTTTGGATTAATTATGGGATTTGATCAGAGTATGATGTCTTATATCTATAATTCCAGTGAAATTTATAACCCAAGGTTTGAAACCTTATTGTTTATTGTTGAGGAATGTCATTAGTTGATGAACATTTTCACTTCTAGAGATAGGGGATGTAGTGGATTTGGTGGAATTTTCTTTTTATCAGGGGAGATTTTTTAGTTTGTTCATACTTTGTGATTATAAAGTCCAAAATTATATGAATAATATAGTTTTAAAGGTTATTTCTATCCATTGGGTGCCTGGTAGTTGTAAATTTTCAAGAAGATGTTGATGTTATTTGATGAGTTTATTATTGATGGTCACTTTTTGTTAGTATAATTTAATCATTCCTTTTAGAAATTTGTGAAATCTTTGTTGTTTCACTGGCACTTTATATGCCGGGGAGGAATCTTATTTCTATAACCACATTAGTGGAATTTAATATTCTGTGAATCATAATAAAAATTCTATATCATTTTATATATATCATTATAATGGTTATAATTTGGTCATTTTTAAAATAGTTTTAATAATGGTTGGGGAATTCATGTTTTGTTGTTTTAAAGATTAGTCTGTTTGATCTGGTGATTTATTCTCAAATGCCCCGATTGATAAACCTCTATATTCCCCCCAATTATGTTTGTGTTATCGTTTTGGGTTCCATTATTTCCAATTTTATTGATAAGTTTTTTAGGGAAAAAGTGGCATGATGTGGAAAATTTTGAAACCACATATGTTGTTGTTCATATTTATTTCATATTATTTTGGAGTAATTTAAATTTTTTGATGTTTTATGTTAGAAATAATGAATTATTCATGTTTTGAATTTTCACAAAGATCATGTATGGTTAATAAAAATTGTGTGGACTTTCCATGACCACTATTGATGTTTTTAAATAAATATTTCTTGATTGGAACGTGTTTTGGTAGTACATGTGGGAAAACCATGTGGCTGTGTGGTGTATTTATATTGTAAAATTTATTCTTGTCGCACTATTATTCTAAACATATATCCTAACCACTTAGGTTTATCATGATTCATTTGAAACATTAATTATAATTTTCTTCCCACACCCCAGTAATTTATTTGTTTGAACCCCCTCTTCTCCCATATTTGATTTTAATGAGCCTTGGTAGGGAAAGAGGGTGCTTTCCCCTCCCTTATCTGTTGGTTTTAGGCTTCTTCACTTTTATTATAAGTAGGATCATGAGGTACCCACCCTTAATATCTTATATTTTTCCTATTTTCCTCCCATAAACTCATTTTAGTGTCTATATATGTCTCCAATGAAACCTAGAAGGTATTTTGACCAATATTATGGTTCATAAAGACTCAAACATATGTATTTTGGTTGTTAGATGTTGTGGAGTGTCCCCTATTACCTATATTTTTTGAGATCAAAAAAGGAATCATCTAGATTGATTAATAACAGATTGAAGTCATTTTTTGTATTTTCTTTTAAATTTTATGTCAATAAATACTTACCGAGTTCCAATTAATTTTATTAAATTAATTCTGCAGGTGGTATCATTTGAAGGATTTATTGATGTTCCATAGGTTATATAAATTATAATAAAGGTTATATATTTTTTCCTAGATTTATAATCCTTAATTTTAAATTATAATAGTTTTAAATTAATTCTAAGAGAATTATATAAATTTAATTTTATTATTATTGTTTCATTACCCTAGTTCTGTCATTAAATAAGTGACGTGTTAATTTATATAGAGATTTTTAAAGATGAAAACTAGAATATTTCAAAAATTGTTTTGAATGAAATAATTTTTTTTCATTATTTATTGAAATTTTTTAAGGATTTTTCTTTAAATAGTTTCATATAAATAATTCTTTATAAATTGGTTTTAAGGGTTGTTCTGAAATAAGACATTAAAAGGTGGAAAATGGGTTGGCATCCTATCTAGTTCTGGATGAAATGATCATTTTCATTATTTGAAGAATTTGTATTTAAAACATTTGAGACCCTCAATTCGTCCCATTTTCAATGTTTATTGATATATATTGTTAACTTTAAGCGGTATGTTGTTCCTCAAATGATTTTATATGTTTATGAATTTAAAATTTTGGGTTGTTTCATGGAAGGGTGATGGAGGTGAGATTTGAAATTTAATGATTGTATTTCTTGTGATCATGTGGTGACTTTTCCATTCATATCTACTCAAATACACATTAACAAATCATTAGAATATAATGAAGTTAGTAGATATCGCGAATGAGAGAAATCTACAGTTTAAACTCTGTGTTGACTCGGGAGTTTGTCCCATTAATGAATGTTGTGTTCATAAAGGATTTAATATGTATCTAATGGTTGATTGAGAACTCTTAGGCGGGATTTTATATCCCAAATAGTTTGGTAGGACTACCAAGATGTTGAATAAATCATTAATACTAGTCTAGGGTTCTTGTATGTTGTTCAATTAAGTATTACTTGAGTCCAATATAGTTTTCCGTGATACCAACATTCATGTTAAGGTTATTTAATGGATTTCATTATATACCTTTCTATACCCCATTACATTTGGTTTAATTCCTTTGAACTATTCATTGGGTTGCTTATGTTTTTCTGTTCTATTAATATTTTTGTTCACATTTGTTCATATTTTTATTTATAATCATGTTTTTATATCAAATTTATATATAAAATGGTTTAGAAAGTGTTTTTTTAAAATGGAAATTTGTATTTATTTTATGAATTGTTTTTTCGAAAATGTTTCAGAAAGAATGAATGAATTTTAAAAAAAATTATCTTTATGTGGTTTAATGTTTTTTTAAATAAAATGGGTTTGATTATATCATTTCTTTTTCTAAGAATGATAATGTTCTATAAATCTAATTATAACATGACATTGTCTTTCATTTCACTAGAATGGAAAAAACTATTTTCCAAATTTATGTAGGAAAAAAATATTTATTATATATATTTTGAAAGGAAATGGTATGGAATATTTTAGAAATCATATTGGGAATGATTTTCTCACACTATTGGGTGTAGGTATTTCCCATGTGTTTATTTAGGTGAACGCCTCTAATCTCTCCCTAGTTTTTTTTGTGTTTTTAATGATAGATGACATGAACAAGCCCAGGTACCCTAGTAACCTGATAACTGAGCCATCCCTGACATATCCCGAAGGGAGTTCCTCATACCGTCAGGTCGAAGACTAGCACATGGAATTATACAACATACAAGTGGGAACAATTTTTCCACAAGAATGCTGAAGAAAGAGTAGAACAAACAGTATGCATAGCAAAAGAAACTCCACTGGGTGTAGCGTACCTGATTACAAAGAGGCATAAACTCCCAATGTACTACAACCCAAGTACTAAAACTGGGAAAACAGCTCCAAGGTCCCTAAAGACACAACTCACCAAGTCCAAAGATCAACAACTGGATCCTCCTCCCAGAGATAGCTTCCCTTTTCTCGAACCTGGAAGGAGAAAGTCTACAAACAAAAGAAGGAAAAAGTAGGGTGTGAGCCTACACCCAGTAGGATATCACCAAAGATTTCCTAACAGATTCCAAATATAGAATATCTGAAGAAAATATTTCAATTTTCAAATAAACAGTTTGGAAATTCAAAAAAAATTTTGACTATCATGCTATACATTTTCCAATGATGGAAAATTTATCAAGAAATTATTTACAATGATGGAATATTTATAAAACAATGGCTTAAATAAAAACAGTTACATAAAATAGTTTATGTAAATTTTTCAGGCATGTAAGTAGTTTAAAATAATTGGCATACACTTATATCTCATATATAAATAAACAAGCGAGCAACATGGTCGTCTGCAAAAAGGTAGGATAGTATTAACCAGTTATAGGATTCTGCACTCTATATGTGAACTCAGCAAAATGTGTATACAAAATTCCTTATCAAACTGGCCAAAGTAGACTCGTCACCAACCCTCCGGGTATGTGACCCGCCGCATGTATGTTTTAGAACGTTGTCATACCGTAGAGTATATCCGAATAACTCAGTAACTACCAGAGGCTTTCATGCACTCTTAAATGAATGGTAAAATATTTAAATAATGCTTAAAATATGATCATTCCCATTATTCAATTTCAAAAGTGCCAATCTCATTGCATTTAAATCCAAAACATGTTTTATTCAAAACATTCCTTTTTCAAAAGATAAAACCAATGGTTTCTATCAAATCATTTTAATACATTTCACCAGTTTGAAAATCCATTCAAAACCAATTCCACCATTTCACAAATTCATTCACACAATCAAGGGAAAGAATTTAATTGAAATCAATTCCATGAAATCCACTATTTAAATTAAACCATTTAAATCGGCTAATTTCCATAAACACACCCAACTCAATGGAATTGGTGTTTTTTCAAATATTCATTCCAAGACCATTTCAAATATTATGATTCAATGGAATCGAGTTTTGATCAAATTAATAGAAAGAAACTTGAGCAATTAAATTTAAATCAATCATTGAAATAAGCCAAGTAATACAAGATAATCAATTCAGAAAGATGGGATGGAACAACATACCTTGATTTATTGATGGGAGTTAACCCAACGAGAAACCCCAAAAATCGAGTGGCATAACAATATCTATCAAAAACTGGATCTAAATCCTTATAACCAAAATTAAGATCAAAGGAATCAAGATCATGAAAAATTAGATCTAGATTCACAATCCATGATCTATACCTCAACTTGTAGGTATAGATCCATGGAAACAAAGGAAATCTCCCATGAAAAGATCACGTAATGATATTGGAATAAATGAGAAATATAATGGGATGAAATCCACTTACTATTAGGAGAGAGGATCTTCAATCTGAGCCTTCAATCTCAAAGAAAGATGTTCAGATCACATTGGAATCTCTCTAGGAAGCTTTGGAAAGACCTAAAATGAGTCAAACCTGATCTATGGTCGAACATATGGGAGTACGAGGGTTCGGGTGGGTTGAAAAGGAATTTTCGAAATTAAAAACCACGAGCAGGGTTTACCTGGGAAAAGGCACATGGTTTTTCAAACCGTGCGCACACTGTGCGAACCTCTTTGTCTAGTGCTGCTTGGTTGGAATAGTTTGGTCACACAGTTTTTTAAACCATGCAGAAAACGTGCACAAGCCATTTCCCTTTTGTTTTACTTAAAATTTCACCCAAATGAACCCCCCAAGTCGCTACTCCAAAACATATGTACTTAGAAATGTCAAAAAGTACCTGAAAACGTAACGTGATGTTACAAACTCCCCACCATAAGACCTTTCTATCCCTAGAATGCCTATGAAGAAACCTCCACGTCAAAAAGATGAGACCACTGCTCTCTAATTAGTGCCTCACGTTCCCATGTCTCATGAGAATCCGAACCATGCTACCAAAGAATACGGCCTTGAGGTATCGTTCTCCCAAGAAGTACCTTTGTCTCAGAATCAACAACCCTGACTGGTTGCTCAGTGATAGATAAATCTGGTACAATATCAAGATCACTATAACTCACAACATGACATGGATCAGAGATATACTTTCACATCAGTGATACATAGAACATGTTATTTATTGACGTCAACTGTGGTGGTAGAGATATATGGTAGGGAACTTTTCCCACAAGACCAACAACCACGAAAGGTCCCACAAAACGAGGAGCAAGTTTCCTTTGCCTCCCAATCCGTCGATGACCTAACCAGGGTGAAAATTTCAAGAACACATGGTCACCAACAGATAACTCTAAAGGTCTATGGAAATGATCAGTATAAGTCTTATACCGAATCTGTGATGTCAACATTCTCTGATGAATCAACTGGATTTTAGCTGTTGTCTCTTGGACCAAACTCGGTCCTAAAAAAGTGCTTTGACCAATATCAGACCAACATAAAGTATATTTACATGGATGGCCATAAAAATCATAACAAAAAATCCATTTTGATCATGGATTGATAACTGTTTTTATAAGAAAACTCACATTGCACCAATGTTTAGAACTCAAGAACGGAGCATATCCTCAAGAATCTGAATAGCCCTCTCTGTCTGGCCATCTGATTGTGGATGGTAGTCCGTGCTCAAATGGAACTGAGATCCTAGTGCCTCCTGAAGTCCTCTCCAAAAGAGAGAAGTAAACCTAGGATCCCTATCAGTTACTATATAAAATGGAACTTTGTGGAAACAAACAATTTCATTCACATAGATATTTCCAAACTCCTCAACATTGGTTGTATATCGAATAGGTATAAAGTGAACTGACTTGGTCAGCCTGTCGATCACAACCCATATCACATTCTTCCTCCTCTGGGTTTGAGGTAACCCAACCACAATGTCCATATAGATTTTATCCCACTTCCATGTAGGGACTGGACATGGTTGAATTAAGCATGAAGGTTTCTAGTGCTCTACTTTTACCTGCTGACATGAATAACAATGAGATACAAAATCAGCTATGTCTCGTCTCATACATGGCCACCATAACTGCTGCCGCATGTCAAAGAACAACTTTGTGGTTGTTGGGTGTACCGCCCAATGAGTGTTATGGAAACCCCCCATCACATCCTTCCTTACCACTAACGGCACAACGTAACAGTTTCGATAACATAGAACACCCTCTTTGGGGAACAACCACTGGGTTTCGGTCTCCCCACCATATAGAGAGTCCCAAATGCTCTGGAATTCATCATCCCATTGTTGTTATTGATGAATTAACTCGAGAAAAGAACAAGACAACTGAACACTAGCTAAAGAAACTTCATTTCGCTTCCACTGAACTCAAATATGAAACTGAGAACAAAGAGCCATCAAACTCCACTCTTCTGAAGATTCTTTCACAGCCTTTGATGGAAGTTTCCTGCTTAATGCATTTAAAACTACATTCCCTTTTCCCAGGGTATAAGCATGGTCAAAGTCGAATGATTACAAGTGCTCCACCCAATGCCTTTGGCGGAGGATTAAATATTTTTGAGAGAAGATATAACTCAAGCTCTTGTGGTCTGAATACACAGTAAACATTTCTCAATAAAGGTAATGTCTCCATCAAATAAGTGAGTGCATTACATATAAAAGTTCTAGGTCATGGGTAGGATATTTCTTCACATGAGTCATAAGCTGATGAGACCCATAGGCAGCAACAGGATTACCCTACATGAGTACACATCCCAAACCTGAACCCGATGCATCACAAAAGACCACATAACCTATCCCATCTTCAGGAAGAGTTAACATTGGTGCAGTAGTTAAAAGACTCTTAATCTCAACACAAGAATTCTGAAATCTACCATTCCAGGAGAACATCACTCCCTTTTGAGTCAGAGCAGTCATTGTAGATGCTAACATTAGGATGTTTTTAACAAAATGACAATAATATACTGATAATCCCAAGAAGGTCTAAACCTCGAAAACATTTCGTGGTTGTTCCCAAGTCATAACAGCCTCCTCATTATCAGGATCAACTAATATTCCTTGTTCTGACATGACATGTCCCGATAATTTCACTTCCTGAATCCAAAAATCACACGTTGAAAGCATGGCTTAAACCCATTGATTCTTTAAAAGACACAGAACTATTCTCAGATGATGCAAATGATCCTCCTTAGATTTGGAGTAGACAAGAATGTCATCCACAAAGACCACCATGAAAGTATCTAGATACTCACAGAAAACCATTTTCACCATAGGCATGAAAACTGCTGGAGCATTTGTTAGGCCAAAGAGAATAACCTGGTACTCATTATGGCCATACCTACTCCTAAAAGCGGTTTTAGGAATGTCAAATTCCATTCTCCTCAACTGATGGTAACCATATCGGAGGTCAATTTTTGAAAAATACTTTTCCCCTTTGAATTGATCAAACAATCATTAATCCATGGTAACATATATTTTTTCTTTATCGTAACTCCATTGAACTTTCCATAATAAACACATAAGTGAAGAGAACCATCAACGTTTTTGGCGAGGAGAACTGGTGCTACCCAAGGTGACACACTCGGGAGTATAAATCCTTTCTCAAGAAGATCATCCAACTGAGACATCAGTTCCTTTAGTTCAACTGCATCCATTCAGTAAGAGGTAATAGAAACCAGTTGAGTACCAGGTATTAAGTCAATAGAGAAATCGACCTTTCCCACTAGTGGAAATCCAGAGAAGTCCGATGGAAACACATCAGGAAACTCGGCGACGACTAGAGGAAGATCACTACACATTCAAGATCTCTCTAGATCAAGAGAAAACACTGAGATAACTTTCCCTAACTCTGAATAAGAGGGTCCGACTCTACTTGAAATTGGGTCCCATTCTCCTTGAAAAACAAGAGGCACACCGCTGGGTGTAGTAAGGTAAACCCATCGAAGATAACAATCGATCCAGGCCTTATTGGAAATGAGCCAATCCATCCCAAATATGACGTCAAAAGATTTGATGTCGATAACCATGAAACACAAAGCAAGATCAACATCTGATAGAGAGAAGACCCAAGAAGGACTACGATGACCCTTCTCTCTCATTGTACCAAGAGTTGTAGTAATATCCATTGCATAAGATAAAATCTCCATAGGTAGATTAAGAAGATAAACAATTTAGGATGAAATAAAAGAGTGAGATGCAACAGTATCAAAAAGAGTTGTCACTAAAGATGAAGCTATAGTAATGGTCCTCTCATAGTTGCAGGACTGGCATCAGCTACCTCTGGAGACTCTTCCACTTCCTGAAGAAGCTTCGTTCCAGTTGCTTATGGCTGGACCCTTTTTTACGTGAAGCATTTTATTTCCCCATAGTTTTCGGAGGTGCTAATGATTCTGTTCCACCAAGTGGAGTAGAGAAGTGATGGAAGAATCTCTTCAAGTGCCCTAAACATCCAAAATAGCTATAGTTCTTCGGAAACTTAATGTAAACCCTCGTAGAATGTCCTGGCATTCCACACTGATAGAAAGTCAATGAAGCCCCTCCTGGTGCTACCGGAGGTCTAGAATGACTTTGATGGTGAGAACCACCATGAGAAAAGTAATGCTTCCATTTTCCTTTAAAGGAACCCACACTACCACTAGGAGGGAAAAGAATCTCCTTAATCCCTAACATTCCTGCCAAGTCCATCTCAACCATCATTGACCTATCCATCACATCACCATAAGTGGGTAGAATCAGTAAGAAAACTTGAGAACAGATATCTGATCATAGTCCCAACATGAATCGTTGAGCCTTTATCCTATCCATAGATACAATCTCATGAGCAATCCACACTTGCTCAAAAAATGATTTCAGTACTCAGTCACGGTTTTGTTGGCCTGCTCAAGCTTGAAAAACTCCATAGCCTTGGCCAACACCATTGATTCTTTATAGAACTACTTTGTTAAAAGAACCCTAAAGTCTTTAAACTCCATAGCCTCATGTTTCCCAGCCGTCACCATTGTGTCCCACCATCTCCTACTTGGTCCTTCCAGAAAAAAGGTGGAAAACTTCACCATGATCACATCAGGTGTCTCCATGAACCAAAACAAATGTTAAATCTTAATCAACAATTCCTCAGCATGTTGAGGGTCAGTGGAGCCTTTGAAAATTGGTGGGTTCTAGAGTAGGAACTCTTGAGAACGTCTTCGGAGAATATCACTATGAGTATCTATAGCTGGAGCTCGAATAGAAACAGGAGGTGGTGCATGTCCCAGAGCATGGACAATGTGAATAATCACGTCAACCATACTCAGATCCACCATAGGACTCGCTTGCTGAGGTTTAGAATCATCCTATTTTGGGATCTGATTCCCCCGTCTTCTCAGAGGCATGATGCTACACAACATCAACAAACAAGAAAGAATACATTAGATTAACACTCAACCTGAGCAACATGGAAAAATACTCTTAATAGGAGGGATAACAAGATTTGAATTTCAATCCATCCAAATCAAAAGAGGGAAAAGACTATAACAAATCCATAAGTCGCCTTTCCCTAACCACCCATGGTGACATATGGTTCATTACGGTGAGAGATATCCAGGTACTCAATCACAACTACCTCCTAATTCCTGACAAGAATACTCAAATGCATACTATCATTAAGGTAAGATGCTTAACCTACCCTCGGATACCACTTTGTCACGAACTAGCCTGGGTACCCTGGTAACCCGATAACCGAGCCATCCCAGACATAGCCCAATGGGCGTTCCCGATTCCTATTGGTCGGCGACTAGCACCTGGCATCGTAAAACATAAAAGTTGGAATGATTTTCTAGCAAGAATGCATAATCAAGAGTAGAACAAATATTTTGCATAACAAAAGAAACTCCACTTGGAGTAGCGTTCTTGATTACAAAGAGGAATAAACTACCATATTACTACAACCCAAGTACTAAAACTGGGAAAAAAACCCCTAGGTTCCTAAGGAAACAACTCACCAAGTCTGAAGATCAAAAATTGGATCCACCTCCAAGAGACCCCTTCCCTTTTCTTGAACCTGGAAGGATAAAGTCTACAAACACTCAAAGGAAAAAAGTAGGGTGTGAGCCTAAGCCCAGTATGATATCACCAAAGATTCCATAATAGATTCCAAATATAGAATATATAAAGAAAATATTTCAATTTTCAAATAAATAGATTTGGCAATTAAAAATCATATTTTAAAAAATCATGCTATAAATTTTAATATGATGGAAAATTTATCAAGGAAGGGTTTACAGAGATATACTTTTCTAAAACAATTTCATAAATAAAAATAGTTACATAAAATAGTTTATGTAAATTTATCAGGAATGTATGTAGTTCAAAAGCATTAATATACATTTATATCTCATATATAAATAAACATGCGAGCAAAAAGGTCATCTGCCAAAAGGTACAATTGTATTAAACAGTTATTGGATTCCACACTCTCTATGTAAACTCAGAAAAACCTGTATACACATGTCCCTATGACACATGCCAAAGGAGACTCGTCACCAACCCATCGGGGATGTCACCCACCACAAGTATGTTTTAGAACATTGTTGTAGAGTAGAGTGTATCTGAATAACTCACTATCTAACTAAGGCTTGCATGCGCTCTTACAGGATGGGAAAACTATTTTTAGAATGGTTAAAATACGATCATTTCCATTCTTCCATTTAAAAAGTGTCAATATCATTCCATTTAAAACCAAAATAGTTTTTATACAAAACATGCCTTTTTCACAAGATAAATCCATTGGTTTCTATAAAATCACTTTAAGGCATTTCACCAATTTGAAAATCAATTCAAAAAAAATTCCATCATTTCACAAATTCATTCCCACAGTCAAATTCAAAAATGTAATTGAAAGAATTTACATCATATCCACTAATTAAATTAAACAATTTAAATCAGTTAATTTCCATAAACACACCCAATTCAATGGAATTTGGGTTTTTCCAAATATTCCTGCCAAAACCATTTCAAATATCTCAATTCAGTGGAATCATGTTTTGATCAATTTAATAGAATGAAACATGAGCAATTGAATTTAAACCAACCATTGAAATAAGCCAAGAAATACGAGGATAATAAATTTGGAAAGACGGGATGGAACCACCTACCAGGATTTATTGATGGGATTTAGCACAACGAGAAACCCCAAAAACCGAGCGGCACAACGATGTCGATCAAAAACTGGATTTAAATCATTAAAACTAAAATTATGATAAAAAATCAAGATCTTGAAAAATGTGATCTATATTCACAATCCTAGATCTATACCTCAACTCATATGTATACATCCATAGAAATAAATTAAATATCCCATGAAAAGATCTAGGAAAGATAGAGGAATAAACGAGAAATGCAAAGGGATGAAATCCACTTTCTACGAGGAGAGCAGATCTTCAATCTGAGCCTTCAATCTCAATGCAAGATATTTAGATCACCATGGGATCTCTATAAGAAGATTTGGAAAGCCTAAAATGAGTCATGCCACTTCCAAGGTTGAATATATGAGTGTCCTAGGGGTTCAGGTGGTTTTAAAAGAAATTTTCTGAATTAAAAACTGTCTGCATGGTTTACCTAGGAAGAGGCGCATGGTTTGTCAAACCAGGCACACATAGTGCGGCCCTCACTGTCCAGAGATGCTCAGTCCACACAGTTTGGTCGCACAGTTTGTCAAACTGTGTGCGCTATTGAGTCAATAAGGTTTTACTTATGAATTTTCCATTCCTTCTTGTTTTGAAAATAACAAACACCTTATTCTTAAGAAAAATTGCTTTTATAAGGGAAATTTCTTTTATAAGGAAAATTGATTTTATAAAGAAATTGCTTTTATAAGGGAAATTTCTTTTATAAGGAAAATCGCTTTTATAAGGAAAATTATCCTTATCATATTTTCATCCACATATTTCATAAGTATAAGATTCGGATTCATTTCTATATTCTCGGAATCGTTTGAAACTTCGATATGAGCCTTTTGTTTTAGGTTCCGAATTCCAGATGAGAAGTGTAATGAAGTTTCATTCTGAATTCTGGATATGAACTCTGATAATGTTATACTCTGAATTCTTTATACGAATTCTCATGAAGTTCAACATCTAATTCTCATTACGAATTCGGATGACGTATTCTCATTACAAATTCTGATGACGGATTCTCATTACGAATTCTGATGACGAATTCTCATTACAACTTCAGATGAAGAATTCTCATTCCGAATTCTCATTCCGAATTCACCTATTAAACATAATCGGATTATCTTTTCTTTATAAACTCTGAATTTATTTAGATTCCAAAAATTATTTTTGTTACACACCGAACTTTCATTTTACTTACACATTTATAATTTGTCTAACTCTTTGACATGTTGTTTTCACTCCGAACTTTCATTCTGAACTTTCGAGTTAGACTTAAATCGATGTTGTACATTCTGTTACACTTGTTTTTTTATAAAACTATTTCTTATATTCTATAATAAACTAACCATTGGTTAAGTTACATGTGTATAGGTCCCTCCGATTTTTAAGGAAAATATGACAGTTGGAAAGAAGTCCGACCTTGCCTATAAATAGAAGCTCATTTTAAAGATCTCATAAGAACTTCTTCGAATTTGTGAATACATGCTGTTGAAGTGATTTCTAGAGAGAGAGAGAGTCTCTTATTAACTCTCAATGCTTCGTGAGACTCTGAATGTTGGTGATTACATTCTAGGACTTCCGGGGATAGGAAGACAGAGGTTTCCAACACCTTGAAGTTGAGAGTTTCCTTGCTGAGGAAGACAGAGGTTCCAACTACCGTGAAGTTGAGGGCTTCTTTGTTGAGGAAGATAGAGGTTCCAACTACCTTGATGTTGAGGGATTTCGGGGATAGCAAGACAGAGATTCTGATATTCGTATCGGGGGCTTACCCTGCTATGGCTAAGACAGACTTTCTAGAAAGTATAAATCAAGGGACCTTTATCCAAGGTTGGTGGATACCCGTCACTTTGGGTTAAAAAACTTATATCTTGCTACATGTCGATTTACTACTTGTTGGTTTCCTCTGCTTATTGTATTGCAAGGAAAGTATAACCTTCTTTTACTTTCTTACTTATACTCTGATAATTTTAGATTCTATACACTTTAAGGTAGAATCTCCTATTGTAATCTTTAGTTAAGTTTCAATTTCCGGATCCATATTTCTGGAACATACATTCAGAATCTCTTTCCAGTTTTAAGAAAGTACATAGGACTTGAATATTATAACTTCATTCTTTTTTCCAAGTTTTCATTTGGTGTTAGATGTGTTGTGAATTTTCATAGTTTAACTTTGTTAAACTTAGTTCTTTCCTTTGCTTAAGGAAAGCTTAATTCTTCATAACAAACTTTAAAGGTTCCAAAAGAATTTTTAAAGTATACAATTCACCCCCCTCTTGTATATTGATCATCTAAATCATTATTTTGATCATACACACACACCGTGCGTATCTCGTTGTCCAGTGCTTATTGGTTGGCATGGTTTGGTCGTACGATTTATCAAACCGTGCACAAGACATTTACCATTTTTTTACTTAAAAGTTCCCCCAAATGCACCCCATGTCACTACTCCAAAATAGAGGTATATAGAATCATAAAAAAGTACCTGAAAACGTAATGTGATTTTACAATAGATGTTATGAATGTAAACAGTTTTTTAGGTCACATTGTGGTTATTGGTGTTGATTTTGGATTTAGTTTTATTTTTAGTATATTCTTTTGTTATCTTTTTATCCAAATTTTTTCATTGTTTCTCCCTTTCCATTTATTTTTATTTATTGATCATTATATTTTTTATTGGTGCGATTCTTAGTTTTTCATTTTATTGTTTTCATGAAGTTCCTTGTTTAGTAGTTTAATTTATTTTTAACATTTTTCTTATATGAATGGGATTATAATATAGGGATCGATCATTTTTGGTTGTCGATAAGGATCTAGAGTGCACTCCATTGGATTTATAGGGTGAAATAATTACCATAGTGTATGTTATTGATACATAGAATCTACTTTCAAACTTTTGGGGATTAAAACACTGATCTACACTTGTAATTGGTCAAGTTTGGTGGTGCTTTGGGACATCATCAGTCTGATCGTTATATATATAGAGTGATGAAATTGAACATTATAAAAATAATAATATTGGAAACCATATATTTGGGAATTCTATGGCACCCATGAAATCTTGAAGATCAATAAAGGTTGAATTGGAATAAAAAAACTAATATAAAAATTGGAAAAACTAAAATTTGTAAGTAATTCCAGAATGAATGATATTGAAATTTGATGTATGACACCATGGAACAATATTTATACGTCAGTTAAACAACTAAATTGTGATCTCACCTAATCATGTATGCAATGATCATTCATGTTAAATTATATTATGTATAAGAATGATTCAATAATTCTTTATATGGAATAATTCTGGAACATCTGAAAAAAAATATTTCTCTATAGAATCCACAACCTAATCCCCTATTAAAGTCACAATCTAGCCTGACAACATTATGTAATAACCCAAACTACTATGATATAATTAAAATAATGATATAAATAATAAAATATCCTATCATTGTGATTCTGGATGCACCGTAACCTCCAACGTCATATCATTACTAGTCATGGTGAAACCAATAGGTAAAAACCTCTTCCCCTCTGTATATTTTATGTAAAAAATATTTATACAATATTGCGAATTATAGATTTATTTTTAAGGTAGAAATATTTTCATCTAGAAAACTTCTTATCATCAACGATCCACCTCAAAACACATTTCCAACACTCCCAAAACATAGGAACCATAATATAGGGGATGTGAAGAAATAATTTCATCAAAAAATGGTTTATGTAGGGTTATGTAAGGGATTTACCATTGTTATAAAACTCTAAACCATAATGGATATAAGAATATTTGTATAATAATACTTATATGACCATATTTAATCATGACATGGTAATGATTAGGTCATCATAGTTTGTATAATTGTAGAATTTATATAACTTTAGTGGTTCGGTTATAGGTTAACCAACACATGTTAAAAGGGTTTACATTATTCTCTATGTTACGTTGTTTGTTAAAAAATACATTTTTTATAGTTTATATAAACCTTGGTAATAATATATTGAATGTATAAAAAGGGTATGATGGTTTTTGTTAATATATGGGGTTATGAAATGTATTTTTAGGCATAAGATAATACATTAATTGTGATTTTACAGAATTGATTTGATACTAAATAAAAGTGTATTTTTATTTGTATAATTATTATACAATCATTATATTATTTAATAAAAAATATTAATATATTAAAAATTATCTTTCATATTTTACTAATAGTTTTTCTAAAATTTTGATGAGAAGAAACCTCACACTACATTCTAATACTTTCTCAGATATTTCACTTACAATAATTATTATAAAATAAGGTTTAATTTATTTCAATAATTTTTCTAATATTTATGTAACATAAAAATAAATATATGATATATCAAACATTAATTCTTTGCCATAATTTTTTCATGTATAATTGAAAGTATCATCAAATATTTTCTAAATTATCCACATTGTCAAAATTTATATCATGAATTTGTTTTTTGATATACCTGCAGGAACAAGAGATCTTTTCATAACATACAATTACATAAATTTATATAGATTTATAATTTTAGACATTTTAAAATTTACACATGTATTTAGTAGACAAATTTTTCGAATATTAAAATATTATTCTATCAGATCATTTTATACAGAAAATAATTTTAATGCTTAACACAATTATATTCAAAATAATAATTATTCAAAACTATATATTTACTTGAATCAATTTATATTTAATTATATAATTTTAATCTTGGGAAAAAATAAAAGCTAATATCTTTTTCGAATTCATTCAAGTGTTTTGGAACTTCATAGACCTTCATTGATCATGTATGAAACAATTATAAACAATAAAAATAAATATTTTGTTAATAGCCTGAATTTACTTTTCAAATGTCCTGAAATAAATTATTAATATATAAATTTTCATTTTATATTATGAATCATAATTTTTTTATTAAAAATATATATCATTGTCTGAAATATAAATATAAATATATATTATCGAATAACAAAAAAAATATGGTTATGTTTCTCTAAAGAAGATGTTTAACAGCTGCTTTTTCTAAAGGATTTAAGGAGATATGATGTTGGAGTATTTTTATCTCTTCATCATTGTATAAAAATTATTGAGATGAAATTTATTTATGTTATATTATGTGAAACTAATTTTTTTATTAGGTTTATTTTCCTAAATTACAAGTTATATTTCTATATTTATGTAATAATTTTTTAATTTCAAAATAGAATTAATGAAAAAAATAATAGAAATTTTATTTTTTAAAGAAATATTATAAAAAAATTATCAATGAATTTTATTATATTAACACATGTACAAATGGAAATTAAAAACTACTGCAAAAAATGACACCATGATTAAATTATTATCCATCTTGGTCTCCCATGAATATAATACCACTATGTTTAGTAATGGGAAAAATAAATAAAATTTTACATTTTATGGGTATTTTGATGAATAAATGGAGGAATAAAATGAATAATTTTTATAGAATTATGTAATGTTGTATATAATACTAATAATAATAATAATATAGCTATTAGGGGTAGTCGTTATATGATTATCGGTTATGGTCCTTATATGACCATTGAGGGTCACTATTATATATGAACTTTAGATCCATCATTATCTAATCTCTACAATAAGTGGTAACATATAAATTATTTTATTTATTAAGTAAATGTTTAATGACCATTAATATACACATTTTACATTATGTTAAATTATATTTATTTCATATAAGAATATATGTTTTAGTTAATGGTTAAATAAATTTTTTTACATGATTTATTCCTTTCATATCATTTTATAAATATTATTTTTTTTGTAGATAAAAAATTAAATTAGTTTCACAAAGTAAAAATAATATTTATTTTTATAATAAGACTCAAAATTTTATGGCATTGTATGAAACGTGAATTTTATTTTACATTAAAATGAAAATAATTATATCATATACATATATATGTTGATAATTTCTTTAATATTTCACCATTAATAATATTATATCTATTTTAAAATACAGTTCCATATTTGTAGTCATTGTGCCAAATTAGATGGAAGAAATTTTAAAAAAAATTATAAATAACATGGTCTTATTGAAAATATTAAAATGAATATATAATCAGTGTTGTTAATAATAAATGAAAAGAAAACGATTATAAATGAAATTTTTAAATAATTTTTTTTGTTTTTTTAAATTATTTATTTTATTTATTTTTATGCTAAATAAACTCACTTAATTTTAATACAAGTTGAGTGATAAATTTTATTTGGAATTACTCCTAAACAAATTAATGAATAGTTTGAGTTTCAATTGAATTTTATTAATTATTATTAACTAATTATATTGAATAATTGAAAAATATCTTTTTATGTTATAATTTTATAGATAAAAATATTATTTTTTAAAATATTTAATATCCTTATTTCATTTCAATATAGTTTGAGTATTTTTATACAATGACTTTCTAAAAAATAAAAGTTCATCTTGAAATTTACTTTTACTCCACATTATATACTGTATGTATATGATGTTATTCATCATATTTTAATGGTATCGAACATGATTTAATACTTAAAATCATTAAATTCTTGATTATAAATTCATTATGAGAATTAAAACATTTTATAATTTATGTAAAACAATTCAAATTTTTCTTAAATTAATAGTTTGAGTTAAAAAGAAATTCAACAACCTACTATTATATTATGATTAGTAATGGTGTGTTACACTATAGAAACATATGGAACGAATTTGTAATGACAATATATGATAAATATAATATAAATATTATTTAATTAATAAAACATAACTCATATTTAATGATAAATATACATATACTTATGTAATGTCAATATTGTTCCTACATAGCATTTGAAAAGTCAAAATTGAATTCCTAACTGATAAAAATTAAACAGGATAAGGAAAATTATTTTCAAGGGATAAATAATATTAATAATAAATGTTTTATATTTATAATAATTAATTTGAAAAGGTTATAACATTAATATTATTCAAATACTTACTCAACACTTACACTGTAAAAAATGGATGTCTTTTCATGATGTCCTGATAAGTATGAAAAGAAATCATGTATTTAGTGGTTTAGAAGGATATAAATTAATAATTATAAATTATTTAAGTATTAATGAGTAATTTTTATTATAATATAACATGATAATTTTCCAAAACTATTTCACAAAGTCAACACATAGATTATGTTGTATAGAAAAATATAAAATAACGGACATTAAATATTTAAAGCAATAATATTTTGTAGAATTGGATATTTTCATGTTTTTTAACCATTTTTATTATGGTATGAAATTATATAAAAGTTAAAACATGAGTAAAAAAATTTTCTTGGTATTTTGAACTAAAATTATATGATTACCATTTAAAATTATATAAATAAGGATTTTTATATCACATCCCAAACCATTGCAATTATACATGAATATATCTTATTTAATATCACTATTTAGAATATCAATTTCACTCTTCTAATTCTTTATACTCTAGTAGATTCATTTCTCAACAAATCAACATGATCAATGTTGTCATTATTAATGACCGATGAAGGGGTAATACATCATTCTCTTTCAATTATATCATTTTTTCTAGTCTACTATTTCTAAATAGATAAATTATCATTGTAATTTGATTTTTTTATAAAAATAAAATTTAATAATTACATTTTCATTAAAAAACATAAAAACAATTATAATAACTATATCATACAATTATTTTAATTTCATTTCACATTTTATTCTATTTTCCATTATTTTCATCGATTTTCTTCTATTACTTTTTTTACAAAATTTTTGGGTTATTTTTTCAAATTATGAATATAGTAATGATATAAAATTATGTTTATTTTAAATCAAAATGGTATCTATAATATTTCAAATAATCATATATATTCTTATATAACAATATATAAAATTTTATCAATTTTTTCTCTACATAGTAATTTTAATAATTTTTTAAATTCTCTAATATTTTATATGAAATTGACTAATGTTTTGTGGATATGATATCAATCACTATATTGTATTAATATATTCATACTAAAATATATTCACATCATTTGTATCATCCCCATAATTATGAAATATATTTAATTACATGTTTAGTGGTGTACGCTTTTTCAAATTTTATATTTATTACTACAAATTATACTCAAAATGGAACTTTTATAATAGGAAAACTCTACCATGAACATAGAAATTATAAATGAATAACAGAAATTTAAAATGTAATTATTAACTCATACAATTATGATGATGTAAAATAATATAAGGATGAAATTATATACTACCATGATAATCAGACTCCATTAATTGTGAATACTGTGGGAATGAAAATGCAAATTTAGATTCATTTATAGTATTAAATAAATTATAATTACTAAAAGAAAATTTATGAAAATTGTGTTTATGCCTTTTAATATTTTTTATCAAATTAAAAGTTTTTATATTGGAAAGTTTTCACAGAATCTTCTTGAACTAAAGTAAAGGATTTTCTGAATCATATCCATCGTTATTTTACTTTTCATATCTTTATAGTACTCAAAAATATCTCTCTATCTAATGTTATCTAAGTATCATTTTCCTTATCTTCTATTTGAATAAAATATTTTATTCATATTTATGTTATGATTATCATTCATTTTCCATTAAATAGGGTATTGTTTAACCAATTATATTTGATTTATTTTTTGGTTAACATTCATTATTTTGATTATGGATTTAAACAAAAGAGAATTTGTGTTTAAATTATGATATGATTCATGGAAATGATAAATGATGATATGTGGGAATGGTATATATCCCCCAATGAATTTCATAATTATTTATTCTTTAATGAATTTCATTTGGAATAAACCATGTTCTATAGTCCATTACATGTGATTATATTTTATTAAGCGAGATTATGAGTGATTATGGGTGATCTAAACTTGATATTCCAATAATATTTAGTGATTATTATATTATCATTCTTATTTCATAATATTTTTATGATACTATGTTAATTCCATATATATTATTAAATTTCACCACTACTTAGAGTTTATGACTGAGTAAATGTTTATGAACTAATTCATGTTCATTATATTTTTTATAGATGGTATAAAAAATCTTGAGTTTTTATATATTTAATATAATAATTATTTTTTCATTCATTCGATACATTTCATGAATTTTTAGAGTTTAAGGATGATTAAATATCATAATATATAATTTTTCATTTTATGGTAATTGGTCTTGAATGAAGAAAGTGTATCATTTTTGAAAATGATGTTTTCGATAAAATGTAAACAAACTAAGTAGAAGTGTTTATTTTGTTATGTGGTGTTATTTATTGCATTTTATAATCCTATAAAAATCTAAATATAAAAAGTATTTAGAAATGAGATTATTGAAATTTTTATAAAAAAAATATATGTAATTATCTTTTGGTTATGTTATGGTCACCATTCCAAATAAACAATATACCTTAGTGGAATACTAAACACTCCACAAACAAGATTTCCATTCGATTAACCTCAATAATCAGGTAAACATTTCTAAAAAATTAACTAAAAATTTATAATCTATATCTATATTCAGGTGTGATTTTATGAACCTACTCAGTAGTTCATCCCCCATGGATGAACAACCATGTAAATAATTAGTATGAATTATAATCAATGTACTTATATCAGAATGTATATTTATGACATGACAATCCAAAACCACCCTATGAAATCTATGACAAAAATTATTTTGTGAAATTTCATATCATAAACCCTTAAAAGGGATTTTTTCTAAGTATATTAAATTCATTATCAATGCATCATAGATTATTAGTACAATTGATTAAATTAGTGTGTTATCAGGCTATTATCATTAATTACTCTCTAAATATCAATGTATGTATAATAAACTAACTTATTCACTAAATATATAATGGTTATTACAAATATATATTCATGTATGTTAGTTTCATTATCCATAATGATAAATTATCTAATTTCATCCTAATCATTTGTATATTTTTGTGTTAGGGGTGAATAAATTAAGAGTAATAAACTAGATTCCACAGTTCTATAAATATAATCCCCCTAGTAAATTATCATAAATTTGTATTATCATACATAAAATATAATTATGTAACACTATACGCAACCTATAAATATCAATGTCGTTGGGTTATGGGATGGTAAACCTCTAAACATGGCTTTGGTTTTCACTTGAGTTAATCAAACCAAGTGTTTTTTACATAGATAAATTTACTATAATCATTGTGTTAAAATCAGATACAATAAACAATCACTCAATCAATATAGTATAGATAATGAAGATGTCATAAAAATTTAAAATTAAAATTTCTATTTGATCACTATCTACCAACACACCATGATGAAAAGGTAAAGGTACTCCTAAAAGTAATAATGAAACCATATTACACTTTTCAAAGACCTAGAGGGAGAACCATTCACATGTATTTATAAAAATTATCTGACCTAATCATCACATTGAGTTTCTTTTAGAGTTGAATAGTTGATTCCAAACACATCTAGTAAAATAATTTAATAATTTACACATAATTCTAATGTTATCTATAATTAGTAAATCATCCACAGTTATGTAGAAATCACATATAAAATATTTCACTTATAAAAGAACCACACTATATGTACACTACCCAACTATAATATAAATATAAAGTAATATTAATATCACCTAATTCCACATCACAACATTTCAAAATGACAAAAATAAGTTCAAACATTAAGAATCATCTTATAGTAATCACATGCTATTAAGGTGATATATTCGACTCAACTCACAACATACACACTATAATTCAATATCCTCATACAATTAATGATATATGTATTTCACCATAATTTTTATGTCGAAACACATAATTATATAATTATATATCATCCCATAATATTCATTAAAAATATATCATTTCTTGATAAAAAAACATGCATTACATTTCACGAAGAGTTTTACATTAAATTGATCCAATATTACCTAATTTTTTGTGTTTTGAATAATGATTATAGGATCAATATTTAGGATTAATTTGGATATTTTTGGATTATTATAATGATTAGAAACAAATATCATGATATAACTATTAATATTAAGATGTGATTGAGTTTTAGAAATATAGATGTGGAGACCAAGAACAAACAATAAAGATAATTCCCCACTCACGCTTCATTAAACATAAAGTGGAGTTATTTTTTAAGAAACCATCAAATTGTTACACTATAACCAATGAACCTTGTTGTAATATGCCTCAATGAAAAATTTACACTGAATCCAAATAATACACTTCATTGTCTTAGACATCGCCGACTCCTATCAAAAACACAATGAGGATCGATTCTTCTATCAATACATAATTGTAAAGGGATAAATGTTAAGTTATTTACTGCATTGTGTGGAACCACATTCAAGAATTATGGTACAAAAACACAAAGTTAACAAGAGAATTATATTTGATATTGTGGTCTTTTATAAGTGAGATGTTATATAAAGGAAGAATGATAACAAGTTCCATGATAACAAGAACCATGTTATATAATACATTTCTACTAATAACATTAGAAAACTGTGTGTCATATCATTATTGTCTCAATATTTATACATAATATATAAGAATACTAATGTATCTAGATGAGTACAAGAATATTATACGACATCTAAGACCATATTGTGTTACGATAATGAAAAATAATGATATGTGTATAGTAAAACCTTTGATAAAAAAATCTGTAGATTTCATCATGATCTATTAGAAATTCAATTATTTTTTGTGGTTATATTTTCCATCACATCATAACCTTAATGTTTAGTATTTTATGGTATAAAATTTAAATGAAAAAATATGATTTTCAAATAATATGCTAAAATTCATCTTATTGCACCATGAAAAATCTATGTATTCAAACATATAATGCCTATAAATTTTTTAGGTACATAGAAACTTTTAATGATTTCATTTATTTTATGCTACAAATTGAAAAGTATAATCTTACTGTGAGACTTTGAATTTAAGACATGAATTGTATTTTAATTATTTTAATTTTATTTCAAAAAATTTTATCTAATATTCTATTTTAATATCACCAGTATCTCAAAAGACAACATCCTCATTCATAATGGATGTCAATTATAGTATTATTTTACAGTCACTTATAAGATAGTTGGTAAATATTATGAATATTGGGATTTAATTAATTTTATTGAATTTTTTAATTAATTATTCTTTTACTTTAGTATCATATTTGGTAGAATTCATATTTCATTCCTTATTTTTTCATAGATCTTAGTTGTAGTTAATATAAAATTCATAATGTAAAAGTGGAAGATGTTACTATGAGAGTATCCTTTGTTTTTATTTTTCAATTGATATTTTTTCATGATAAATCTTATTTTAAATATGATTATTTGAACATAATTCATTGAATATATTCTGGTTGTATTAAAAAAAATCTAATATGTAAGGATTGGTTTCCCATATATAACATCATAACAAAGTAATTACTTACATTGACATGTTAATCAAATCATATGATTTTAAGAAAATATATCCCCTAAAATTGATTCAATATCTATATTTTTAATGAATGTTAATGTTATCAGATTTTTTTTACTTTTATATAATAAAATTTTTAATATATTTTAAACTGGGTTCTCAAATATAAATATTTGAAAAAGAAATTAATCTTGAATTTGACATTTTTTTATAGTGGATTAACCTCATAATCTCTATTATTATGCTTCCAAATATGTAATTTTAGGGATAAGTTTTTACAAATATAAATTTTAATCATTTAATCACTTCCATAGAGAGGTAATATTTATAAGGTTTGCATCATATTTTTTTATGGTTTCTATTGAAATAAATAAAATTTATATCATTTCTACAGGTCTCAAATTTTCATTTAATTCCATCATACATGCAGGAGTATTTATAATTTGTCATTATATATTATAGTTTATTTAGGAATAACTCGGGAAATTAATCATTGATTTTGTATAGTTTAACAAAATTTGAGTTCAACCCCAATATCGACGACTACATTTTTCAGCATATGAAATTAGTGGTGGAAAATCGAGTACACGGTGTCGTGAATATAGAGAAAATAAACCTCAATGAAATAGCCCAACATACACCATGAGTGATGAATTTTATGAAATAAATACATATATTTTTACATGCAGTCACTTATAATATTGAGGAAAAAAATTCTGGAAAATAACCCTGAGCATAAGTTGAGTGTGTATCATATTATTTAGAATATAGTATAGTTTGGAAGACTACAATGTGAATAACCACATAAGAATTTATCTAGTTATTTAATGAATTTTTATTCATTCAAAAATTATAATGTGTTTGATGATACAGTCATATTAAACATGTTAATATTCTCAATGAACAATCATGAAAATGAAAAATTAATTTCCGTGTAAATAGGTTCCATAAAAAATTGGGATGATCTAGTAAGGATATTTTTTGACAAGTACATTCCACAAATAAAAATAGAAATTCTCAAGAATTATTTTGAAGAAAAATTTCAACTAAAGAAATTTATTTGAGTACTATGGGTTCTTCAATGAAATTTTTTTGAGATTCCCAAATAATGATGTGTTGATAAGAATGCAGTTTCATACCATTTACATTAATATTCAACCAAATTATTGAGTCGTGGTTAACTCCACAACTGAAGGAGAACTCATGATAAAGAAATCATTTGAAGAATAAGAAATAAAGGATAAATATGACAGAAGTACATCTAAATGGTATGTTTAAGCAGGTCCACCTCACATATAAATTCATTTTTTGTAATAAATGACACAGTTAGAGTCCTAATATAATATTAATTCAAATAAAATAACATCATTTCTCTCTATTCACAATCAAATATTATAAAAAACCAAAATTATTTCATTTATATGGGATGTTTATAAATCCATAAATGATATAGGAATTGCTAACTGGGATAGAGGAGAATAGGATTTTAAAGGTAAGGTTTTTGGGTACAATTTTCTACAATATAATTTAAAGAGACTATCCTCTTCGAAAATGATGTCGGAACCCCAAAAATAAGGATGAGAAAAAGGATATGAGAAAAAATACAATTGTTTACATGTCACGTCCCGACCTCGGGGCCCGTGACATGACTACCCCAAGCACGCCGTCCCTAGGCCAGGGGCTGGAGACTAGCACCAAGGCGTAATTACCGATAAAAAGGGAAGGCATTTCCTTTGTAAAGTAAACAAACAATTGAGTGAAAGAAAGAAGATGTAAACACTACGTAAAATGGGTACAAAAGTAAGTGCGGAAAAGTAAGTGGGCCAAAATAAAAACCCAAACTAAAAGTAATGTACAACTAGAAAGGAAAAACAACAACTGAAAGTAAGGCCGCAACGTCCAGCCATCCACTGAAAGTCCCACCTAAAAGGTGGGTACAGATAGCCTCCACATCTCCTCAGTCCAGTTGTCCGCTCCGAGTACGTCCCACCCAGTGGTCCACCACCATGTACCGACCTGCTCCGCAAGACTCAACAACGATCAACGTTGTTCGTCGTCTACAACCAACACAACGTAGTGTGGGCATAGCCTATGTAGGGGTGAGTATAAGCTACTCCGTAGGGATCCCGAGACCTCTGAAAGTCTCCCAGAATCCACAAAAGATAATCCACAATGGAAAGATACAATCATGAAGTAACATTCGACACCACTTAGGTATATTCCCATACATATACCTAAGTCATCAATTCTCCTTCGCCTCCAATATCGGAGCTCAAGTACATCCCAGTCCACATAGGAAATCAAAACCCAATCCACACATGAAATCATAACTTAATCCTTATAGGATATCAAGTCAATCTTATCGAAGATAAGGATGGAAAGTCAAGATTCCGCTCACACATGTATACTTATTCGTAAGATGATAGTGATGATAAGATTTAACCACTGATTCATCTATGCCATCAGACCCACACATGATCGATAGGTACTAACCCCCGTAATGACCCAGAAATGATCGATAGGTAACAAACCCCCGCAATGACCCACACAAGATCAGACCCACATAGGATCTATAGGTGCTGGACCACACAGGACCGCTGAGCGCTGAACCACATATGATATGACCCACACAGGATCGGTAGCACTGATCCATGTAGGATCGGTGAGTGATGTAGTTGTCGTCGTCGAATCAACGAAGGATTTCTGTACAATCGTCATCGTCGTCGCAGTCGCAGCCAGCTCTAGGGTTCCCGCACACAATAAGTTTGTTCGGGAGGATCCGCTCCACGAGCCGAGGGGATGATACATCAACTGACACATATTAAGGAGTTGATGTATCCAAAAGTTCTATATTGTCAATAGGAACTCAATACGACAGACGGCGCGCCGATCA
The DNA here is from genome assembly GCA_963277665.1 of Viscum album. Taxonomy (NCBI): domain Eukaryota; kingdom Viridiplantae; phylum Streptophyta; class Magnoliopsida; order Santalales; family Viscaceae; genus Viscum; species Viscum album. The sequence goes on along the minus strand of OY728155.1, from coordinate 1,101,352,746 downwards.
GACGCTCAGTATGAGAGTTATTGGCTTTTTCATCCTAGGGACCCGATTGGGTTTTAAATCAAAACCAACCCGACCGTACTCCAACTATGTCCAAACCTTGAGTGGAGTAAGCCAAAAGGTCCGTCTCACTTAGAGGAATCCATCAATGTCAACGGCACATCAATCGGACGTCCGGAGCTCAAGTTATAAGCGTTTCTGCTCCGAGGGCCCGGTTGGTTTCGTGCTCAAACCAACCTGGCCTAACCAAAACTACATAGAAACCTAGAGTGTAAAATATCAAAATTACCATCTCGATCCAAGGATCTCATCGCAGCTGGCGGTGCGTCGATTGGAGGACTGAATCCCAAGTTATGGGAAAAATATCGTGAGAGGTCCGGTATAAGGGGGTTCGGGCCCAGTCCGACCCGTCCCAGTACCCCCTGGGTCGGCCCGAACCGGGTCGACCCAACCCGGGTCCGGGTCCGGCCCGCTTGGGTGCGGCTCGGCTTGGCCGGCCTGGCCCGGCGCGCCGGCACGTCCCGGTCGCCAGGTGGTTCGGCCGTTCCGGCCGAGCCGATGTTGGAGGGGGGGGGGGGGGGGGCTGCCCCCCTAGGTGTAATCGTGGCCCCCATGATGGGGGGCCGCTTGCAACACCCCAAGCTTCTACGGTATGCTTCTCTTTGAATAATGTGATAGCGTGTGTTGTACGCAACACCGAGTTCTAACACACCATTACCAATCAAACTAGCCGTTATGAATAGTAAGACCTACTTTTTGAAAATATATATTTTTTATATTTCAAAATGGACTTCATTTTGGGATTCGGAATATCGAATTTAGCCTAAGGTAAAATTTTGGTACATTTCGGATAACTTTCATATTTTGATGAATAGTGAAAATTACTAAATTTTAATTAAAAAGAAATTTTTTAATCAAAATAATTAATAGTGATAAATTATTAATTTGAGTGGTTTTAAAGTATATTTAGAATATATTTTTACCATTTAATATAATTTTGGTCATTGGACATAATTTTACAATTAAACCGAACATAAACAAGTGTCAATCTTTTGATAGTTATTATCTCTTAAAAACACGCTTTTTGTTTTGACAACGGGAATTAATTTTAAATTAATTTCTACCACTTCTGTGTTTTGAATTTAGAAAAATGGATTCCATATTTGGAATCAGGATGTTCAAATTGTGTAAATAGGTAATTTTTATTTTTAGACATTTTGAATAATTACTGCGGTAAATATTTTATTTACAATGGTTAAGGGTAAATCCGGTAAATAAGGGTTAAAAAATAATATTATAATAATACTAAATTACCCTAAAACGTGTCCTAACCTTAGTTTTTGATAAATGTTCGACCATAGGCATCTTTGGGTCGATTTTGGGACCCCATGGTGCCACTTGTAGGTGATAAGGACACTTTATTTTAATTAAGTTAAAATGACTACAAAAATGACACAAGCATATATCTTTTAGAAAAACAATATTTACATAAGGTTATATATGTTTGATTTTAGATTATAAACATTCATTAGAAATATAAAAAGATTTCCTACATAATTATATTTTATTTATAATTTTTAGACATTAAATAATTTAATTTATTTATGACACAGTGATGATTAATTTATTACTATAATAGTGAAAAATTAAAATAATTGATATTATAAATACGCAAATAAATATAATATGAAACTTTTAATGAATTAAAATAATTTTCTAGGATAATATGATATATTAGGATTGATTTAATTGACGTTGTTCGATGTAATCAATCTGTTATGAGTTTCACCAAAATCAACTATTGAATAGTGTCAAAATTGACATAAAAGAGTTCTTAAAACAAATATTATATTATTAAATGATATTAAATTCATAAAAATCTAAGGTTCGGCCAATAGACTTATATCATGATAGGTTCATCATTAATGGACCACTTGGGGGTCTCTTGGATTTATATAGTATGTTTATTAACCATATTATATAAAAATACAAAGAGACATTGTAAAAGTGAAACTAATTAACTTAGAGTTAATACTTAAAGATAAGGTTAATTTAAGTACCCAAACCTGTATAAATTCTATTGGATGAGTGGTTTTCGACCTATCCCCACCTTAACCTTTGAATAATCAACTTTAGAGCCATTAGAAACCGAATATGAATTTATTATAAACTAATATTTCTAGCTTTTCCAAAGGTGCCCCTCACCCCTCTTATAAAAGGGTACTCGTCCTTATCATTTCTTCACACCTTCAAAGCCTTTTTGTTCGGCCAAACTCGCCTCACATACTCTCCCAACATCACTCAATACAACCTAGAGGCCTTAGTTTGATCAGAAAGCCAACCTAAGGAGCCCTTTTGATCAAATCAAAAGGAAGAACCCGAAGAAGAGGTAATGTTTTCACCACCCCTTTTCAAGTTCCTTTCTTCTTCCACTTCTTCTTTCTTTGTTCTTACCATTCTAAAATAATAACTCCAGTATCCCACATATACTGTGATGTTATTATAAATATCTTACAACCGTATTCAGTATTCTATCCACCCTTTGAATAACATGTCACCATACGTGCGTACGTACGGCTTACCGTCTCCACGTAGTGGTGTAATTGTTATTCAATATATTATTATTTGGATGGGTATAATAATGATGTGTAACTGATGTAAATAATAAATATAACATGTTAATGATTCTGTATATATGATATACCATCCATTTATATATTATTTTAATATCAAAATAATGATATTGTCGCTCGTGCGTACGTACGGACTACCGTCTCCACGAACGCGATGAGATTCATTCTCCATCGTATCCATTCAAGTATAATTATCATTTGATGATTTAAAAATGATGTTTAAGGACTTTATATCATTCTGAATATGAATAAGATACAACAAACATGTCTTATGTAACAAAACATATAAAAGAAAATGAGTAAGTTAACACCCGAAACGACGATAATTCTAAGATATTATTAACAAATCAATGTTAAAAGATCATATATGATATCATATTAATATATATGATTCTTGTATAATTTTAATAAGAATTATTTCACCATTATACAGGAGGTTAACCTACCCCAACCAAGGAAAAGTACAAGGTAAGGGTTATTTCACAATCTCTTCATTATCCGAGGTTGTTTATACGTAATTATCTACTGGGATCTCTTTATCATCCACATCCATGTTTCTTAAAAATGTATTTCAAAACATTTTTACTATTTACTAGAATATGAGTTAAAGTCATTTATACCCTTTTTGACTTTTATAATTGGTTTATAAAGGAATCTTTCCGTCGTTTTCAAAACAAGGTCCTTTTTAACCTTTTCGACAGAATTAAGGTAAGAATGTTTTTTTAACTTATACGGCGGGTGCAGATATTTTCCACCGTTATAAAATATTCAAAGATTCCCTTACAATATTATAAGAATATTTTCAAAGAAAATGTTTCATTTTATATGGATCTTAAATGATTTCAAAATAAAAGGAGATATTTCATTAAAAATAATTTTGATTTCATCTATGTCAACATCCTTTGATGGATTTTATGCTTATTTAAAGTTGATTTGTTCTGATACAAAACTTCTATATTATATTGAAGGTTTTGGGATTTGTTTGACTGTGGATGTTCTATTTTTATACCATTCATGGTTTATGGTGAAAGTATTGACATTTCGTATGCTAGTTTTAATAAGAATGTTTATGTTATGTTTAAACCTTTTCATATGGGAATGCATTGGACTTAATATGTGATGGGTGGAGCCCGCTATAGCTCCTCGATCCATCGGTAGGTCTAATGAGACAAACTAGTGTCTTGGAACAAAGCCTTGACAAAATCTTATTTGTAGTCTTGGCACGAGGCCTTGGCTATGTGGTTATAATAGTCTGGCATTATGCATTCCATCATTATGAAAGTGGTTATTGATTTTTCATGTGATTATTTGATTTGTAGAATAACCATGTGAATAAGTAAATGGAATTATTTCATTTTATTTATTCCATACTATGTTAAAAGTTCAAGTTTGAAAGGCTTTTGTTTTAGTTATACACTGCCTTAAATGTTTATTCTTATTTATAAAAGTTTCCGCTATATTGTTATCCTTACTGGGAATTTTAGATCACCCCTTTTCTATGTTTTATTTTTCCCAGGAAGTGAAGAAGTAAATTATGAATGACCTGCATGGATATTATGTTGGGATATGAGTGTGGATTATGGAGACAATATGTTGTTGTAGTAGTTTTTCATTTTATGATGTAATGTAATACTTATGAATATATCTAGTGTTTCCAAGACTACTAAACCAATCGGTCTTTCGAGATTTGATCATTCTTGTGATCATGACAATATTATGTAATAATGCACTGAATCTGGGTAACTGGGGTCGGGGCGTTATAGTTGGTATCAGAGGAATATTAGTACAAACCTTGAATTCTAGATCTAGATAAACTCTGATTAGAGCACGTAGACCTAAGATGAACTTTGAGGATTAGTATAGAAGAACTTCCTAGAATTTTGGTATTGTAGAGATTTTGTGGGTTTTCCGAACAATACATCCCTGTCTGGATACGAGCAGGTAGAGGCGGCTCTGGAACAGATGTACCTAGGGGTAAAACCCGAAAACACCGCTTTGAGCTAGACTCGAACGGGAACTGGTACACGACAACGGTCCTTGCTTCACTCTTGGTTACGACACTCCCGGGGGATATACTTAGGATAACTCTCATTTTCATTACAAATCATTATGAAGGGTTTATGAGAATATACTTCCTCAAAGAAAACATTTTTATGATTATGGATTATATCCATAAATAGTTCAATTTATGTTAAGGGTTATATAAGTATGGGATTATGTATTTTGATTCATAAACTGATCTAGTTTATGCCATTGTTTAGAAATGGTGCCTACTGGAAGAAATGGAAACTGTATCAATGCACGCACTCCATATAGGGATTTCCCTCCTTCTCAAGATAATTATAGTGGAGCTGGTGATGCAACTGGTGCCGATCAGCTAATCACCATACTGGGACAACTTACTCAGGTTATGAATAATAACCTTACCCGTATGGAGCACCCTGATCCGCAGCATGGAGGATCAATGTTAGATTGATTCATGAGGCAACAACCACCAATGTTCAATGGGAGTACAAATCCCTTAGTAGCTGAGTAATGGATATTTTCCCTAGAGAAAATATTTCAGGCTTTGGGGAGCAGTGAAAGGGAAAAAGTTATCATGGCAGTTTACCACCTCACTGGAGATGCTGATCAATGGTGGTCATTGATTCAAAATACGAAGGAAGATGATGAATTATCAATTATGGAATGGAGGGAGTTCAAAGATCTGTTTTTAGAAAAATACTTTCCTCGCGACCGTCGAGCAGATATGGAAAGGCAATTTCTATGTCTGAGACAAAAGGAGGATGAGAATGTCACAAAGTATGAGGCTAACTTTACATGGTTAGCAAGGTATGCTGATGATTATATACGTAACCAAAGAAGTAAGATTGATCGTTTCTTTGATGGGTTAAAACCATTTCTCCGTCGAGCATTAGTCTCACAATCCTTCTCATCATACGAAGACATTGTCTCATGTGCTATCAAGACCGAAAAGGAATTCTCTAAGTCTTATGACTTTAAAGCAAAGCATGAGAAGAAGAGACCTGCTGAACAATCTGCTAATGGAAATAAGGGGAAGAAGGGAAAGGTTGAATATTTATCCTATGGTAAATGTGGGAAGAAACACCCCTGTACTTGCTTGAAGGGAATGTGCGTCTGTTACAAATGTGGTGAAAAAGGCCACCAAGCTCGTGATTGCAAGGGAAGGAAGGAAGCTACAAACGTTCAGTGCTACAATTGTAGGGAGATGGGACATTATGCAAATGAATTTCCTAAGCGTCAAGGGTACTTACCTCAGAAAATGCCAAGGGATCAAGGCCAAGCTTATGTTATCACTACTGTTGAGGTAGAAGCTCCGAAAGACGTGGTGGCAGGTAATTTAATGGTTTCCTCAAGTTTAGCAAATGCATTATTTTATTCTAGATCATCGCATTGTTTCATATCTTCCCAATTTGCTAAGAAAATTAGATATTTACAATTTGATTTAACAAGGGAGTTGTCAGTTAAAACTCCAATGGGAAGTATCATTGCAACAATGTTTTGCGAATCAGTCCCCATTAGAGCACAAAAATGTTCTTTATCTGCTGATCTCATCATCATACCTATGATTGAGTTTGATATAATCCTCGGTATGGACTGGCTTTCCGACTATGATGTGAAGATTTATTGTAAGAAGAAAGAGGTTATGATTCTTGATGATAATGATAAGGAACACCTTATCTTTAGAGAAGAATTGTCACCACCTAATTCTTATTTAGATCCACCCTCAATAGTTGAACTAAATTCAATTATTGGGGAGGAAGAGAATGAAATAACTGAGGGTGAGGAAAGGAATGTTCAAATAGAGGATGTACCTGTTGTGAAAGAATTTGTAGATATATTTCCGGAAGATTTACCTGGACATCCTCCAGAATGAGAAGTTGAGTTTTCCATTGATTTAATTCCTGGATCAAGGCCTATTTCGAAGACCCCTTACAGAATGGCTACTGTAGAGTTAGTCGAACTAAAGAAAAAAACTAGAGTAATTGAGTAATAAAGGATTTATTCGCCCTAGTGTTTCTCCATGGGGAGCCCCTGTTCTTTTTTTTAAAAAGAAAGATGGATCTATGAGGTTATGTATCGACTACAGGGAGATCAATTCTATAACGAGAAAGAACAGGTATCCCCTACCTCACATTGATGATTTATTTGACCAACTTCATGGAGCTCAATACTTTTCAAATATTGACCTTCGATCTGGATACCATCAGTTGTGTGTAAAGAAGGAAGACATTCCGAAGACAGCATTTCGAACCAGGTACGGGCATTACGATTTTAATGTAATGCCTTTTGGATTGACTAATGCACCCTATGTATTCATGGATCTGATGAATAGACATTTCAAGGAGTATCTCGATAAATTTTTGGTGGTATTTATTGATGATATCTTGGTATACTCCAAAAACTACGAAGATCATGAAAATCACTTGCGCATTATCTTGAAGACTCTGAGGAGGCATGAATTATATGGGAAGTTTAGCAAGTGTGAATTCTGGCTTCAGGAGATTTCTTTTCTTGGCCATATTGTCTCTAAAGATGGAATCTCTATTGATCCTTCTAAGACCAAGGCAATCCAAGAATGGCCAGCAACTACGAGTATAACTGAGGTACGCAGTTTTATTGGTTTGGCAGGTGATTATCGACATTTCGTCCAGAATTTTTCCCGATTGGCTAACCCATTAACGAAGCTCACACGTAAAGGGGTTAAATTTGTTTGGACAAAAGAGTGTGAAAAATGTTTCGAAGAACTAAAGAAAAGATTAGTCAATGCTCCTATATTGACTCTACCATCCGGGAATGATGGGTTCATTATTTGTAGTGATGCATCGAAGAAAGGACTTGGTTGGGACTTTATGAAGAATAATAGAGTTATTGCATATGCATCACGACAGTTGAAAATTAATGAACAAAACAATCCTACTCATGATCTCGAGTTAGCAGCTGTGATCTTTGCTTTGAAGATATGGGGGCTCTACCTCTATGGTGAAAAATGTGAGATTTATACTGATCACAAGAGTTTGAAGTATATTTTCTCACAAAAAGAACTCAACATGAGGCAAAGGAGATGGCTTGAATTACTCAAGGATTATGATTGCACGATACACTACCACCTGGGGAAAGCAAACAAGGTGGCAGATGCTTTGAGTAGAAAAGACCATGGAGTTTTGAACAATATGAGAATTGAATGGGATCCAATTTTCATGGACCTAGTGAAGATGGACATGGTAATAACCAGGGAAGGCGAAACATCATTTCTTTTTCAAATGGTTGCCAAACCATCTTTACTAGAAAGGATTCAGAGTACTCAGACTGATGATGAAGAATTTCAAATTAATATTAAAGCTGTGAATGATGGGAGATTGAGAGACTTTGTGTATGAAGATGGAATTTTGAAATTTGGTAAGAGACATTGTGTTCCCGATATACCTGATCTAAAAAGGGAATTGTTGGATGGTGCTCATAGTTCAAATTTCTCTATACACCCTGGGAGCACCAAAATGTATAGAGATTTGAAAGAACATTTTTGGTGGGACAACATGAAGAGGGAGATTGCTGATTTTGTGTCAAGATGTATGGTTTGTCAACAAGTGAAAGCTGGAAGGCAACAGCCTGGAGGAGTCATGCAACCTCTTCCCATACCGGAGTGGAAATGGGACAATATTACGATGGACTTTGTCATGGGTCTACAAAAGAATCCTAGAAAGAACGATGCAATATGGGTTAATGTTGATCGTCTTACCAAGTCAGCACATTTTCTTGCTATAAGAGAAGATCTACCCCTAGAATGTCTAGAAAGACTATATATTAATGATGTTGTGAGACTTCATGGAGTACCCCTATCGATTGTTTCTGATCGGGATCCCCGTTTTACTTCAAGATTCTGGAAAAGTCTTCAGAAATCCCTTGATACTGAACTTCATTTGAGCACTGCTTACCACCCTCAGACAGACGGACAATCAGAACGGACTATTCAAACCTTAGAAGACATGTTGAGATCTTGGTCACTTGACTTTCAGGGTATGTGGGATCTATATTTACCTCTGGTAGAATTTTCATATAACAATAGCTTCCATTCGAGTATTCACATGGCACCATATGAAGCGTTATGTGGAAAGAGATGTCATACACCAACCTGTTGGGATGACGTCGGTGAAAGAAAACTTGTAGGTCCAGAACTGGTGGAGGAAACGATGGAAAAGGTGAAGGTAATCCAAAATCACATCAGAGCAGCTCAAAGTAGGCAGAAGAGCTATGCCGATAATCGAAGGAAGGATTTGGAATTTCAAGTCGGTGATCATGTTTTCCTGAAGGTATCTCCATGGAAGGGAGTCATATGTCTTGGTAAGAAAGGTAAATTGAGTCCCAGGTACATCGGACCCTTCGAAATTCTAGAACGAATTGGGGTTGTAGCTTACCGATTGGCAATGCCGCCAAGTCTCTCTAAAGTTCACGATGTGTTCCAAGTATCTCTGTTGAGGAAATATATGCCTGACCCAACGCATGTACTAACCTATGAGGAATTAGAACTGGAACCCGATCTGTCTCATTGCGAAGATCCCGTCAGGATTCTTGATACGAGAGAACAAGTACTGAGAAACCGGATGACGCGTCAGGTAAAAGTTTTGTGGAGAAACCATAAGATGGAAGAGGCAACGTGGGAACCCGAGGAACTTTTGATGAAGAATCACCCGAGCCTTTTCATGTGATAAGTATTCTAGAAATTTCGAGGACGAAATTATTTGAAAGAGGGGAGAATGTAACACCCCAAGCTTCTACGGTACGCTTCTCTTTGAATAATGTGATAGCGTGTGTTGTACGCAACACCGAGTTCTAACACACCATAACCAATCAAACTAGCCGTTATGAATAGTAATACCTACTTTTTGAAATTATATATATTTTATATTTTAAAAATGGACTTCATTTTTGGATTCGGAATATCGAATATAACCTAAGGTGAAATTTTGGTACATTTCAAATAACTTTCATATTTTGATGAATAGTGAAAATTACTAAATTTTAATTAAAAACAACTTTTTTAATAAAAATAATTAATAGTGATAAATTATAAATTTGAGTGGTTTTAAAGTATATTTTTCATATATTTTTACCATTTAATATAATTTTGGTCATTGGACATAATTTTACAATTAAACCGAATATAAACAACTGTCAATCTTTTGATAGTTATTATCTCTTAAAAACACGCTTTTTGTTTTGACAGCGGGAATTAATTTTAAATTAATTTCTTCCACTTCTGTGTTTTGAATTTAGAAAAATGGATTCAATATTTGGAATCAGGATGTTCAAATTGTGTATATAGTTAACTTTTATTTTTAGACATTTTGAATAATTACTACGGTAAATATTTTATTTACCATGGTTAAGGGTAAATCCGGTAAATAAGGGTTAAAAAATAATTTTATAATAATACTAAATTACCCTAAAACGTGTCCTAGACTTATTGGTTGATACATGTTCGACCATAGGCATCTTTGGGTCGATTTTGGGACCCCATGGTGCCACTTGTAGGTGATAAGGACACTTTATTTTAATTAAGTTAAAATGAATACAAAAATGACACAAGCATATATCTTTTAGGAAAACAATATTTACATAAGGTTATATATGTTGGATTTTAGATTATAAATATTCATTAGAAAGATAATAAATATTTCCTACATAAGGATATTTTATTTATAATTTTTAGACATTAAATAATTTAATTTATTTATGACACAGTGATGATGAATTAATTACTATAATAGTGAAAAATGAAAATAATTGATATTATTAATACCCAAATAAATATAATATGAAACTTTTAATGAATTAAACTAATTTTCTAGGATAATATGATATATTAGGATTGATTTAATTGACTTTGTTCGAAGTAATCAATCTGTTATGAGTTTCAAAAAAATCAACTGTTGAATAGTGTCAAAATTGACATAAAAGAGTTCTTAAAACAAATATTATATTATAAATTGATATTAAATTCCTAAAAATCCAAGGTTCGGCCAAGATACTTATATCATGATAGGTTCATCATTAATGGACCACTTGGGGGTCGATTGGATGTATATAGTAAGTTTATTAACCATATTATATAAAAATACAAAGAGACATTGTAAAAGTGAAACTAATTAACTTAGAGTTAATACTTAAAGATAAGGTTAATATAAGTACTCAAACCTATCTAAATTCTATTGGTTGAGTAGTTTTCGACCAATCCCCCACCTTAACCTTTTAATAGTCAACTTTAGAGCCATTATAAACTGAATATGAATTTATTATAAACTAATATTTCTAGCTTTTCCAAAGGTGCCCCTCACCCCTCTTATAAAAGGGTACTCCTCCTTCTCATTTCTCCACACCTTCAAAGCCTTTTGGTTAGGCCAAACTCTGCCCAAATACTCTCCCAACATCCCTCACTACAACCTAGAGGCCTTAGTTTGATCAGAAAGCCAACCTAAGGAGCCCTTTTGATCAAATCAAAGAAAGAACCCGAAGAAGAGGTAATGTTTTCACCACCCCTTTTCAAGTTCCTTTCTTCTTCCACTTCTTCTTTCTTTGTTCTTACCATTAAAAAATAATAACTCCAGTATCTCACATATACTGTGATGTTATTATAAATATGGTACAACCGTATTCATTATTCTATCCACCCTTTGAATAACATGTCACCATACGTGCGTACGTACGGCTTACCGTCTCCACGTCGTGGTGTAATTGTTATTCAATATATTATTATTTGGATGGGTATAATAATGATGTGTAACTGATGTAAATAATAAATATAACATGTTAATGATTCTTTATATATGACATACCATCCATTTATATATTATTTTAATATCAAAATAATGATATTGTCACTCGTGCGTACGTACGGACTATCGTCTCCACGAACGCGATGAGATTCATTCTCCATCGTATCCATTCAAGTATAATTATCATTTGATGATTTAAAAATGATGTTTAAGGACATGATATCATTCTGGATATGAATAAGATACATCAAACATGGCTTATTCAACAAAACATATAAAAGAAAATGAGTAAGTTAACACCTGAAACGACGATAATTCTAAGATATTATTAACAAATCAATGTTAAAAGATCATATATGATATCATATTAATATATATGATTCTTGTATAATTTAATAACAATTATTTCACCATTATACAGGAGGTTAACCTACCCAACCAAGGAAAAGGACAAGTTAAGGGTTATTTCACAATCTCTTCATTATCCGAGGTTGTTTATACGTAATTATATACTGGGATCTCTTTTTCATCCACATCCATGTTTCTTAAAAATGTATTTCAAAACATTTTTACTATTTACTTGAATATGAGTTAAAGTCATTTATACCATTTTTGACTTTTATAAGTGGTTTAAAAAGGATTCTTTCCGTCGTTTTCAAAACAAGGACCTTTTTAACCTTTTCGACAGAATTAAGGTAAGACTGTTTTTTTAACTTATACGGCGGGTGCGGCTATTTTCCGCCGTTATAAAATCTTCAAAGCTTCCCTTACAAGATTATAAGAATATTTTCAAAGAAAATGTTTTATTTTATATGGATCTTAAATGATTTCAAAATAAAAGGAGATATTTCTTTAAAAATAATTTTGATTTCATCTATGTCAACATCCTATGATGGATTTTACGCTTATTTAATGTTTATTTGTACTGATACAAAACTTCTATATTATATTTAAGGTTTTGTGATTTTTTGACTGTGGATGTTCTATTTTTATACCATTCATGGTTTATGGTGAAAGTATTGACATTTCGTATGGTAGTTTTAATACGAATTTTTATGTTATGTTTAAACCTTTTCATATGGGAATGCATTGGACTTAATATGTGACGGGTGGAGCCCGCTATAGCTCCTCGATGCATCGGTAGGTCTCATGAGACAAACTAGTGTCTTGGCAGAAGGCCTTGACAAAATCTTATTTGTAGTCTTGGCCCGAGGCCTTGGCTATGTGGTTATAATAGTCTAGCATTATGCATTCCATCATTATGAAAGTGGTTATTGATTTTGCATGTGATTATTCGATTTGTAGAATAACCATGTGAATAAGTAAATGGCATTATTTCATTTTATTTATGCCATACTATGTTAAAAGTTCATGTTTGAAAGGATTTTTTTTTATTTATACATTTCCTTAAATGTTTATTCTTATTTATGAAAGTTTCCGCTATATTGTTATACTTACTGGGCATTTGTGCTCACCCCTTTTCTATGTTTTATTTTTCCCAGGATGTGAAGAAGTAAATTATGAATGACCTGCAGGGATATTAGGTGGGGATATGATTGTTGATTATGGAGACAATATGTTGTTGTAGTAGTTTTTCATTTTAAGATGTAATGTAAGACTTATGAATATATCTAGTGTTTCGAAGACTACTAAACCAATCGGTCTTTTGAGATTTGATCTTTCTTGTGATCATGCCAATGTTATGTAAAAATGCCCCGACTCTGGGTAACTGGGGTCAGGGCGTTACACCGCTCATGCTGGCCATTCGGGGGTCGTAACCCCCGGCTCCTCCCTTGACCGGACAACCCGCTCCAGCTGGCCGGCTGCTGCAGCCACGGGACCGGCACTGGCCGGTCCCCCTACCCCGACACCGGCGGCCCGGAACCGGCCGCCGGTCCCTACTCCGCTGCGGAGTGATGGCACCGCGCCCCTTCGCCGTGGCCCTGCTCTGGCCGCGGTGCCTTCGAGGTTCTCCGGCGTGGCGTGACAGCGCCTCGGCTTGGTTCAATTTTCAATTGCACGGCGCGATGGCGCCGCACATCCTTGCTGCTCATTCCCGCACAGTGGGATGGCACCGTGTCACATTCCTTCGAACCACAAAAACCCATGATAATAAGGGAGGAGGGACGGCCGTGTTTGTGCAATCCATCCCCCTTCCGTTAATCAATAGAAAGCGGTGCAATTGAATGGGGAATTATGATGGAAGAATTCACGAATAGAAACACATAAATCCCCTACCTCGTCAAATTCGTTGAGCGAGGGTTCATCGTGGAAATAACCATTGCGGAAGAAGGTGTCGTGGAAGGAGAAAATATTCTTCGGCGTCGTGTCGTCGATCTCTAAGGAATCATGTGTTCTTGTTGAACTTCTTCGGAGGTTGGCGTTCTTCGCGTTCTTCGCATTCTTCGTCGAAGAAGAAGAAGATCTTCAAGGTCCTTAGTTTTTCTCCAAAATCCTCTCAACGCAACAAGCTCCAACCAAAATAAAATAAGTTCTTTCCCTTATATTATTATCATGACTAAAGAATTTGAATTTCAAACATTCAAATTAAACACACTTATTTAATTAACATAAGTTTTCTAATTAAATGGTGAGTTGAAGGAGTTAGGGAATATGAAGTGGTGGGGTTCGTGTAGGCCCCACTGCCCTCATAACCTCTCTTCGGTGGTTACCCAACTTCCACCCAAGTGTTACCCACTTAGAAGAAATAAAAATTATAGCTCAATTTTTATGTTTAACTTCCACAATTTTTTACAACTCCTCCCGTTTAAACAAAACTCCGGAAAAGGTGTTCCTAAGCAATTACTAGAACTGCGAATTCATCGGTGCCTTCGGAATTCGATTCCGAGCACCGGTTCAAAAGTTAGAAAACCCCTCTCGTTCATTCACCGAACATACCCGAGCTAAACTTCGAATAAAAATTCCGGGCACACCGAGCCTAAAAATCAAGTGCCGTCAGAAACCACGTTCTTGTAAAATCCCAAAGAAATTTATGAAAAATTTCCCTTGATTTTTACGGGTCTTTACATTACTCCAACCTCAGAGCTTTATGTCCCCGTAAAGATACATCAAAAACAAGGGGAACAAATGTGGGTACTGTGCACGCATCTGAGCCTCGCGCTCCCAAGAGTTCTCCTGGAAGTTCCCGTGCTGCCATCTGATGTGTACTAGAGGAATTGAACATCCGCGTAGGACCCGCTCTTATCAACCCTCGATCTCCACCGGGACCTATGCAAATGTCTCCCCATCATCAATGACAAGCTCCCCATGGTCAATGATATGCGTTGGGTCGTGCACGTATCTCCTCAGTTGGGCTACTTGGAAGAAGTCATGCACCATGTTCAACTGAGGTGGTAGAGCCAGGTGATAATCCACCTCGCCAATCCTGCTGAGGACCTGAAAAGGACCGATGATGCTTGGAGATAACTTGCCGCCTCGTCCAAATCTCCGTAATCCACGTCGAGGTGAGACCCGTATGAAAACGTGGTCGCCATCCTCAAACTACAGTGGCCTCCGCCTCTTGTTAGCATAAGACTTCTTCCGGCTCTAAGCTGTTTTCATCCGCTCCTGGATGACCTGGACCTTCTCTGTCATGGCCTGGACTATCTCCGGTCCCACAAGGGCTGACTCCCCAAGGTCTATCCGACATAGTGGAGATCTGCAAGTTTGGCCATGGAACGCCTCGTAAGGTGTCATCCCAATGGTGGAGTGGTAGCTGTTGTTGTACGTGAACTCCACCAAGGTTAGGTGGTCCTCTCAGCTGTGACCAAAGACGAGGAAACATGAATAGAGCATGTCCTCGAGAGTCTGAATGGTCCTCTCCATCTGACCATTTGTCTAAGGGTGAAAGGCAGTGCTCAGACGTTGCTGTGTCCCGAACTCCACCTGCAACCCCTTCCAAAGCTGGGATGTAAAGAGAGCATCTCGATCGGAGACGATAGACGATGGCACACCATGAAGCCGTACAATCTCCTGAATGTAGAGATGTCCCAAGCTCTCCACTGAGCTCTGCTCTCTGATGGGTAAGAAGTGGGCCAACATGGTGAGTCGGTCGACAATCACCCAAATGGAGTCGTGACCTCTAGAAGTGCCTGGATTTCCAGTCACGAAGTCCATAGATATGTCGTCCCACTTCCACTCGGGACCTCCAAGGGTAGTACCAAGCCTGCTGGTACATGGTGCTCTGCCTTCACCTGCTGGCAGGTGAGGCATCGAGAATGGAACTCTACCACAGCCTTCTTCATGCCCGGCCACAAGTTCTGTCGTCTGAGATCTTGGTACATCTCGCCACTCCAGGATGTACCGCCGAAGGGGAAGTGTGAAACTCTCTCAGCACATCCTCTCGTAAAGCAACTGGTACCAAGGTACGTCATCTGAATTGGATTTCGTGCTCTCCTCCTCCTGAGAAACCATCAGGTGCATGTCCTAAGGATATCTTTGCACGCCGCGTCTCATAGTCGGCGTCCCCACGCTATGCCTCTCTGACCCACTACAGTGGTGGAGGAGTGACTATGAGTGACTGAAGGAAGGTTGCTCCATCTCTATCCAAGAAGGATATATATGCAATGCGGATAGATGCTCTGTCACCTCCCTAAGTAGCTTTATTCCTGACCTCATACTGAGAGCATCGGCTGCCATGTTCCCCTTTACAGGAGTATAGACTATCTCAAAGTCATAGTCCTGGAGGAACTCGAGCCATCGCCATTGTCTCAGGTTCAGGTCCTTCTATGAGAATATGTTCCTAAGACTCTAGTGGTCAGAATAGACTATAAATCGCTCGCCCATCAGATAGTGTCTCCAAATCATCAGAGCGAAGACCACTGCTGCTAATTCTAGGTCATGGGTAGCGTAGTTCTGCCCATGCAGCCTCAACTGAAGTGATCCATAGGTGATCACGACCTGCTCCTACATCAAGACACATTAGAGTCTAGTCCCTGATTAATCACAATAAACTACGTACCCAACTCCCTCCTCTGGTAGCCTCAAGATAGGCGCGCTGGTCAATCTCTGTCTCAGCTCCTGGAAGCTCTGCTGACATCTGTCTAACCACACAAAGGGTTTTACCTTCTTCATCAAATCTGATAGTGGTGCCGCAAATCTGGAGAATTCTGGCACAAATCTCTGGTAGTACCCAGCTAGTCCCAAGAAACATCGCACCTCTGCCACGCTCTTGGGTGGCTCCCAAGCTAGCACTGCCTCGATCTTCGCAGGGTCCACTACAACTCCCACCTCAGAGATGACGTTTACCAAGAAGTGAACCTCACGTATCCAGAACAGACTTTTCAAGAGCATACCATAAATCTGGTGCTCTCAGAGTGTTTCTAGTATAACCCGCATGTGGTAGGCGTGCAGCTCCTCAGTCAACGAGTAAATAACAAAGACGTTGATGAAGACCATGACAAATCGATCGAGGTGTGGCTGAAACATCCTGTTCATGATGCCCATGAACACTACTGGAGAATTGGTTATGCTGAATGGCATAACCAAGAACTCAACAAGGCCATACTAACATCTGAAGGCCATCTTCTGCACGTCCTCATCTCGAACACTGAGCTGATGATAGCCTGACCCGAGGACTTTCTTCGAGAACGACCGTGCTCCCTTGAGCTGATCGAAGAGGTCATCAATCCTCGGTAGCGGATACTTGTTCCTAACTGTCACCTGTTTTAGGCAGCGATAGTCGACACAAAGTTGCAAGCTCCCGTCCACCTTCTTGGCAAACAATATCGGGGAAGCCCATAGTGAAACACTATGTCAGATGAATCCCTTTCCCAGAAAGTCCTCCAACTGTACCCGTAGCTCTCAAAGCTCAGTGGAGGACATCCGATATGATGTAGTGGATATCGGGGTTATCCCGGGGTACAGGTCAATATAAAATTCTACCTCTCTGCGAGGAGGTATTCCTGGAACGTCATCAGGAAAAACATCCGCATTCTGATCCACCACTGCAGGTAAGCTCGGACTCTGCACATCAACTGCTCCTAGGATGAGGCTAGCCAATTGATGATTGATTGGATGTCCTCTCCTATGTGTGAGTCCATCATGTGTTTCAAAGGCTCCCTTCTCGGCGGTGAAGGTGAACCTACTCCCGTCGGTGTGTACACATCACACCTTCCTCCTAATACAGTCAACCTGATCATAGACTGTAGATAACCATTCCAGGCCCAAGATAACGTCGTAAGGCCTCGACGCCTCTACAAGAAGATCCCAGTCGAAGCTCTCGCCTCCTAGAGTAATCTCACACTACAGTCACCAGTGCGTAATCATCGAGTCTACTCCCGTATGAGACTCTAGCAGTAAGGATTGAGCCAACAACTCCGTCAGAATCTCCGAGCTCCGAACAAGGGTAACGGCTATGAAAGAATGACTCTCTCCTGTTTCTATAAGAACTGTAGAAAGGGTGGAATAGACACATGTAGTACCTTGAATCAACTTGGGCGCGCTATGGTCGTAGGCCTCCACTGCCTGAAGTTGTGCCTATCTCTGCCCGCCGGCTCCCTGTGGTCAGGGTGGACCTCATGGTGGTGGTGGTGGTAGAGAATGAAAGCGTCTCCCACCACCTGCTACTCGGCGAGCTCCTCTACCTCGTCCACCTGCTCCCTGCGGACCGCCACGGTCGACCCTCGGCCTCTGCCTGGGTTGTCCTTCAACTGTCTGATGCTCCTCTACATGGCGGGTTGGGCAGTCACGAGCCATGTGGCCCAGCTCGCCGCAGGTGTAGCACTGTTTGCCTCACGAAAGACTGGCTCCGCGCTGTGTACCCCGCACCACTGAGCCAGTGTCCTGAGGTCGTCTTCTTGAGGGTCTAGTCTGCCTGGACCCATGAGTCATCCATCGACTGTCTGCTACAGAAGACTCTAATACGTGCCACACTATGGTAGGTCTTGCTGCTGATGTAGGCTTAGAAAGGAAGCTCTTGATCACAAGGGCTCGCTCCAGTAACCCTGCCTGTGTTGGAATGCTGAGGGAGGTCAGCGATGCCCTGATCTCATGCCTCAATCCCTACTCAAAGATTCGGGCCTGGATGAATGGGTCTCGTACCATGTTCGTCGAATAGCACAAGAGATTGCTAAATCTCGCCGAGTACTAGGCGACCGTCATGCTGGCCTGCTGCAACTGTAGAATCTCTTGGATGTGCACCGCACGGAGGGTGGATGGGACAAACTCTGGGCTGGAGAGGCTCTCAAAGTCCATCCAGAGGAGAGATGCCACGTCGTGCACCTGAAGCATCAAGCTCCACCATCTGCATGCTGCCGCGTGCAGGAGGCTCGCTGCGAGGATCACCGTGAGGTCAGGTGGTGTCCTCAATAACCTAAAAACTCGTACAACTACCTCCAGCCAATCCTCGGCTGCCTGAGGGTCCATCTCCCCACAGAACCTTGGCGTTCACTAACGCTGAAACTTGTGCAGTGCACTATGGTGACGTGCACCGTCAGCGGCTGGGGCTGGTAGCATCGGTGGCTCAGTGGGTAGAGGTACCGCTGGTGCCTCTGCTGTAAAAGGGCCCTGTACCGAGGCCTCATCGCATGGTGGGCTGTCGTCCCACACAACGCTCGGAACCCTAGATGGATACTGTCGTGGGGCCATCCTGAAAAGAAACAGGTGCACCGTGGTCAGACAGTATACCTGGTGAGCTGACATAAAGTAATCAAAAAGAAAACTTGAAACACACAAGCAATCAATGTTTTCATGCTTTAAGTCAGAAATCAGAAGTCAGGGTCCTTGTGTACGGATACGTCGGCCGCCACACCAACACTGGACTCCCTGGACTGTTAACCACACTCAATACCCTTAACACTAATGATTCACATAGATGGAAGATTAGAGTCTAATGTTCTGTGGTAGAACCGAACTCCTCTGATACCAATTTGTCATGACCCGACCTCGGGGCTTGTGCCGTGACTACCCCAAGCCCGCCATCCTTAGGCCAGGGAATGGCGACTAGAACCAAGGCGTAATTACCAATAAAAAGGGAAGGAATTTCCTTTGTAAATTAAAAAAAAAACTCAGAGAAAGCAAGCATAAGTAAACACTATGTAAACTGGGTACAAAAGTAAGTGCGTAGAAGTAAGTGGGCCAGAATACAAACCCAAACTGAATGTAAAGTACAACTGGAAAGGAAAAACAACAATTGAAAGTAAAGCCACAAAGTCGAGTCATCCACTAAAAGTCCCACCTGATTGGTGGGTACAGATAGCCCCCTCAGTTCCTCGGTCCAGCCGTCTGCTCCGAGTACGTCCCACCCAGTGGTCCACCTCTAGGTACCGACCTGTTCTGCAAGCCTCAACCACGATCAGTGTTGTCCGTCATCTGCAACCAACACAACATTGTGTGGGCATAGCCCGTGTAGGGGTGAGTATAAGCTACTCAGTAGGGACCCCGAGACCTCCGATGGTCTTCCAGAATCCACAATGGATAATCCACAATGGAAAGATAAAATCACGAAGTAACATCCGACCCCACTTAGGTATATGCCCATACATATACCTAAGTCATCAATTCTCCTTCAGATCCAACATCCGAGCTCAAGTACAACCCAGTCTACATAGGAAATCACAACCCAATCCACACAGGAAAGCATAAGGTAATCAACACAGGATATCAAGTCAATCTTATCGAAGATAAGGATGGAAAGTCAAGATTTAGCTGACATAGGTATA
This sequence comes from Viscum album, assembly GCA_963277665.1. Taxonomy (NCBI): domain Eukaryota; kingdom Viridiplantae; phylum Streptophyta; class Magnoliopsida; order Santalales; family Viscaceae; genus Viscum; species Viscum album. Next base: position 1,101,332,661 of record OY728155.1, on the reverse strand, counting down.
CTTCTTTGTAAGATGATAGAGATGATCAGATGTTACCAATAATTTATCTAAGACATCGGACCCACAGATGATCGATAGGTACTAACCCCCGCAATGACCCACAAAGGATTGATAAGTAACTAACCCTCACAATGACCCACAGAGGATCGGACCCACACAGGATCTGTAGGTGCTGGCCCATACAGGACCACGGAGCGCTGACCCACCCAGGATCTGACACACACAGGATCGGTAGCACTGATCCACGTAGGATTGCTGAGTTCTTTTGTCGTCGTCGTCGAATCCATGAAGTATTTCTATACAATCGTCATCGTCATCGCAGTCTCATCCAGCTCTAGTGTTCCCACACACAACAAGCTCGTTCAGGAGGATCCTCTCCACAAGCTGAGGGTCTGATATATCAACTGACACATAGTCTGTATTTGATGTATCCAAAAGTTCTGTATTGTCAATATGAACTCAATGCGACAGACGTCGCGTCGATCAGACGCCCGGTCTAAGAGTTATTGGATTTTTCATCCCAGGGGCTCGGTTGGCTTTTAAGTCAAAACCAACCCGACTGTACTCCAACTATGTCCAAACCTCAAGAGGAGTATGCCAAAAGTTTTTTCTCACTTAGAGGAATCCATTAAAGTCGACGACACGTCAATCGAATGTTCAGAGATCAAGTTATATGTGTTTCCGCTCCGAGGGCCCGATTGGTTTCCTGCTCGAACCAACCTGACCGAACCCAAAGTACTCCAAAACCTTGAGTGTGATATATCAAAACGACCGCCTAGATCCAAGTATTGAATCATATCTGACGGTGCATCGATCGAAGGTCCGAACCCCAGGTTATGGGAAAAAGACAATGATAGATCCAGTATTAGGGGGTTCGGGCCCGGTACCCTTTGGGCGGCCCGAACCCAGTCGACCCGAACCAGGTCCGGGTCCACCCAGCTTGGGCATGGCCCGGCGCGGCCCGGCGTGCTGGCGCGGCCCGGTCGCTCAGTGGCTCGGTCGTTTCAGCCAAGCGGATGGGGGGAGGGGGGTGTGGCGCTGCCCCCCCTGTGTGTAACTATAGCCCCCATGATGGGGAGCCGCTCATGCTGGCCAGCCAGGGGTCGTAACACCTGGATCCTCCCTTCACCGGCCGGCCCGCTCCGGCCGGCCGGCTGCTGCCGCCATGGGACTGACGCCGGCCGGTCCCCCTGCTCCAGCACCGGCTGCCCAGAACCGGCCGTCGTTCACTGCTCCGCCGCGGCATAATCTGTGGCTTTGATTCGTCCAGCGCGTCGCGATGGCTCTGCGCCCCTCTACCGCGGCCCCGCTCTGGCCATGGTGCCTTCGGGGTTCTTTGGTACAGCGTGACGGAGTCACGGCTTGGTTCAATTTTCAATTGCCTGGTGTGAACGCTGCACATCCTTTCCGCTCGTTCCCGCGTGGTGCGACGACACCGCGTCACTTTCCTTCGAACCGCAACAACACAAGATAATAAGGGAGGAGGGTCGGCTGTGTTTGTGCGGTCTGTCCCCCTCCCATTAATCGATAGCAAGCTGTCCAATTGAATGAGGAATGTTGACGGAAGAATTCACGAACAGAAACACCTAAATGCCCTACCTCGTCAAATTCGTTGAGTGAGGGTTTTTCACGGAAATAATCGTCACGGAAGAAGGCTTCACGGAAGGAGAAAAAATTCGTCGGCGTCGCGTAATCGATCTCCGAGGAATCCAGCATTCATGTCGACCTTCGTCAGAGGTCGGCGTTCTTCGTGTTCTTCATGATCTTTGTGTTCTTCGTTGAAGAAGAAGAAGATCTTCAAGCCCCTTAGTTTTTCTCCAAAATCCTCTCAACGCAACAAGTTCCAACCAAAATAAAATAACTGCTTTCCCTTATTTTATTATCACGACTAAAGTATTTGAAATTCAAAAATTCAAATTAAAATCACTTATTTAATTAACATAAGTTATCTAATTAAATGGTGAGTTGATGTAGTTAGGGAATATGAAGGGGTGGGATTCGTGTGGGCCCCACCGCCCTCATAACCTTTCTTGGGTGGTTACCCAACATCCACCCAAAGGTTAACCACTTAGAAGAAATAAAAATTGTAGCTCAATTTTTATTTTTAACTTCCTCAATTTTTAACAACACCTCATGTTTAAATGAAACTCCGTAAAAGGTGTTCCTAAGCAATTACCAGTGCTGCGAATTCATCGGTGCCCTCAGAATTCGATTCCGAGCACCAGTTCAAAACATAGAAAAACCTGCTCGTTCATTCACTGAACGTACCCGAGCTAAACATCGGATAAAAATTCAGGACACACCGGGCCTCAGAATCAAGTGCTGTTAGAAACCACGTTCTTGTAAAATCCCAATGAAAATTAAGAAAAAAATTTCCTTGGATTTTACGGGTATTTACATTACAATGGTCCTATGAGTTTTTCTTGGAGGAAATAGAGCCATGACCCTCTATAAAACAACTAATACCTATTCAGTTGTAATTTTAATAGAAAATTAATAAAATAGATGCTGGTTTAGGAAAATAAATGAGGTTTAGTTAAATTATTGACAAATTACATCTTGAAATAATGATTAGAATATCACTTAGTGTACGCCAAACATATAATGAATCAAAAATTAATATAAAATAAATAATAATCGCAATATAAAATTGAATAAAAATTTATATTTCTTTAGTAAAAGATTTTTAAGAGACCGCCTTGGACATTATTAGGTAACATGAATGTTTCTAATGATGATTACATGGAAATTAAATTTTGATGTATAAAGGACATATAAGTAATCGTAATATAAAAGGAAAATGTGGATTAAGTGGATAATAATGTGGATGCAAAAAATGAATAGGATTAGTTAAAATAAAAGGGACCTATCAAGGAGGAAAGAAATGATAATCAAATATATTAAACATGGTCCTGTAAGTTTTCACTAAATTAACATGATGTGAAAACTTAATGGATACCTATAACATAGTTGAAAAGGATGTTCAATGGAAATATTAATATAAAATATAATAGGATCATGGAAATAGTCAAGTAGTTTGATATAAAATTTTCATTATATAAGTAAATTTCACAAATGTAATAAAAACCACTTTTCTGAAGATTATCATTTAAAATTTGATGAAATGTGAGGAATTGGGTGTGATTAATCGAAGGATATAGTTATTTTATATTATTTAAATGATACCCCACACAAAAATAATGATCTGAGTTGTTTTTTACGTCAATATTCTATTGGTTCATACAATTTTGGTAAATACATTTATAGTTTTAGCATTAGTGTAAACATGATGACACTGAATGTTTCAAGAAACATGTGATGGGTTATCCAAATCCCACATGAGATTATATTCAACTAGTGGACTAAAATATTATATAATTGGTCAGAATTCTTGGGGACATCTTGATTAACTAATGGATGTTAATCTTCCAATCTATTTTATTATTTTGGAGATGAATATTGTGGGGAAGGCACATATCATTCTTCGATGACCATTCCTACCCATGAGGAAATCACTTATCAATATAAATAAAGGGTATTTAATATATCATAATGTATATGAATAGTTTTTGTTTAATATTATAAAATTTATGTATAAATAAGAAGAACCTAATTATTTATATGAAATTATAATAGATTAATAGAGTAATGAAATATTAGTTATACAAGATAAAGTTGATATATAATAATTTGAACTAATTTTTACTGAGATAGAATAATTGAAAGAAGATAGTGGTGTGGGAATATAAGAGGAATACTGATTTATATATATTGATCATTATTTTGGGATTCTATTATTTATTTATTTCATTTGATCATAAAACCATTGGTTCTTGATCTTTAATAAATCCTTATTAATATACCATATTTATTATTTTTATATATATATGTTTTAACTATTATAATGAGTTATATGATTTCAATATAAAGACTGAACCAATTGATTGTAGTTTTTAAAAAAAAGAAGGGTATTATAGGTAACATTTTTTATATTTCAGGCATAAATACTTTTCATTTTACCCACAAGGTAATATTATACGATGGGATGAAGCTAATATATAAAACTCAATGTGGTTTGAAAAATTTAATGGATTTAGTTATAAATAAGGTGGTATTTGAAACTCTTATACACTAGTATAACTTTACCTACAATAGATGGAAAATAGGTTATCCCACTCAATGTCCGACCCAAAAAAGGAGGAAACAAAGTATTGAAGAAGGATAATGATCTAATTTAGAACTAAATGATTACATTTTGAAGTTTTATTAAATTAACAAAATCTAAATGATTCAATGATGAAGCATCACATTACACATACATTCATCATCAAAATACTTTAATTGTTAGGAGGTAATTAATAATAATTCTTTTTGATAGTTATTACAGTAATAATAATATTCTAATTCTATTGGAGGATTAATGCAGGATGAATTTTACTTGTTTATATAGAAAAATAACCTACCAATATATGTTAATTATTATTTATATTTCACACACTATCTTTTTTTTACATGAAAAAAATTTCTATGTCATTGAGTAATAGAATCACATTGATTTTAGTGTTGATTTTTCAATTTATGGATCATCATTTAAGTATGGTATTAGACACATTTACTTGGTATTAGAAAGGTCGAAAGATACATTCATATTGCTTAATCGGGATAATTTTCATTTCGTGGTGAAGGTGGAATTGTGGTAGACTATAATATTTCTAATTATGGGATAGAGTTCTATCATAAAATAATGATAGTAAAAAAAGTGATTTTCAAAAATAGTAATTGTGAAGTGAATTTGAAGCCTCTTTTGAAATTACAATATCTAATAAAGATTTATAAATTATTTTTATATATTTATTAGACTCATCACCAATATATGGAAAAATATATGTGAATAACATGTTATACTGATGTTTTAGGAAATATTATAAGGAGGTAAATCTATGATTAGTCAACATCTTAATTTTAAAAACACAAAATTATTAGGATAAATTTTAGCTGATGTATGATATGAATAAATAAATATTAATAAAATTTTCTACAGAATTAGTAAGTATAATCTTCCAAAGAGTATACTATGTATATCAAAAAATTGCAATCGAAAATTAAATTACACCATAATAGAAAAGGAGGTATATATTATGGCCATCACTATAGACAATTTCAGGCCCCACCTTTTAAAATCTGAAGTTTTAGTCTGTACAGATCACAAGGAATTGAAATATTTTATTAACCCTATTGATACACAACCATATATAATAAATTTGATCCTCTAACATGAGAATTTAAATTTTAAAATAAAAGTTAAAAAAGAATCAAAGAATGTTATTTTTTATCATATTTAAAGTAATGATTTTCCCCAACTCTATTGAGATTAGAAGGTTGATCTTATACACTAATTTCTATATGAATATCACTTATAGCTAAAACCATTTTAAAACCATGGTTTTACAATATATAATATAACATTCCATCTAAATCTATCGAAAAACCTTTAACTTATCAACTGAGGAAAATGATTCTAAATATTATTTAACATAAATTTTTGGATGATCCACTACATGTCAGGTATTTTAGAAATGGATTTTTTTAATTATGTGTGTTCAATAATAAAGTGGAATGATTTATAGAATTTTCTAACACTTTATTAATGGGTTGAAATCATATTATATAGAGGATTTTGTAAAAGATTCATTAATGTTTGTGATTTTATCCAAAAACAATTCATCATGATTTTAGCTTCATTGAATAATTTGATATCTATATATGCCCTGGAAACATTGGAATTATAGATGATATGTCTTAATAACCCATTGTAGGTGGTGATGTTTTCTACATATATGGGATTTTAATCATGGTTCCTTTCTAAAATTAATTCCTCTACATATAAATCATTACATGTATAAGATGTATTTATAAATGTGTCAAAGTAAAAGACCACTTAGAGAACACATTTATGGAAATCAATAAATTTTTGAAGAAGAAACATTTTCTAGGTATGAACTAATCAATATTTTGAAAAGTGATTAAGGAACAATAATAATTATCACTTTATATTGAGATTATCTGAAAAATATGGAGTTTTTTATTGTAAAAATACTCAATATTATCAATAAATTATAATGTGTAGAGAGATATCAACCTAAGAGATAAATAAAACTGTCAAAAAACTATTAATTCAAGAAATTAGGATTCATCAAGAAAGATAAATAATGATTTTTAGGATAATTGAATAGCATTAATTATTTGAAAGATTGTTTATATTTTAGTTGGTTTATAAGAAACCATGATACCATATAGTATATCTCACGCACAAGATTAATTAGTTGGATAAAACTATTAGTTGGAAAGAATATGAATCTAGAAAGAATATATTTTGAAAGCTTCATGAGATTTATATGATAAAGGTGGATTTTTATGGTAATGAAACCATTTATAGAAGGAATACCATAAAGTGTAATGGGAAAAAATATAATACAAAAAAGGTACAATTAGCATAGAATATGTTTTTTAATTCATCTTTTAGTTTATATCATGTTAAACTAAAATTTAGATTCTTTTTTCATTTCAAGATAGTGAGATAATTCCCACATGGAGCTATATAGGTTTAGGGAAATAATAAAAAATTGATCCAAGTGAATGAAAATATCTTAATACTGTACATTGAGTAGTTTCACATGAGGTGTATCCTTTTTATGTATCAGGGATATAAAGATTATGAATTTAAATAAATCACTTATTGAGGGTAAACCAGATTTTATTTTTTTAGATTTATATTTTCCATTCACATTATATTCTTGTTTAATAGTTCTTGGGTTGTAGTTTCATTTTAGTGTCTTTGAGTATATCTCTTATAGTTAACTTTGTGAGCCACATAATTCAACCCTGTGAGTAGAAGTGTGCAGTGTAATTTGGTAACCATGTTTATACGTCAACGGATAAATGAACATTGAAAAGTGTTTAATAGAATATTTCAATACAAGGTAGTATAAAAGGTGATTATGCAATTTAATTTCTCTGAACTAAGTTACAACTTGAGTCAAGGTGTGAAAACATAAATTACACTCTTATAAAGGATGAGAGATACATTATGAGTTACTAAAAATTCATGAGGTCTTATAAAAACATAAAGGAGCCCTATAGAATCATCTATGAGAGTAGATATATAATGTCACAGTGTATTTTCATATACCATTCCAAAAACACCGAAACACTCGAAGACGTGAGAGCACTAAATTATCTTGAGGATGTTTTGACACTAAAAACATACCCTATAGAGACCCCATTATATAATCCATGATAAATCATTGTAAAATGACCTATTAATGTGTTTCAATATCAATTGGTAGGAAATATATAAGGACGTCAAAATTTATTTGGGTAGTGCCTTGCATAAAAAGGGTTTCACATTATAAGTTTTAATGGTTCAATTAATAATTCTTTCAAACCATTACCTATTCCATGACCCTTCATCCCCCTCTCTCTAATATATATATCTCAATATCCCCAAACATCCAAACATACTATCATAATTTTTCCGTCATTGATTGATTTTTAAACCTCGCTCCACCTTTCTTGTGTCAATTTCTAACTCTTCCTACACTAATTCATATTATTTTTCACATCATTTACCATTTGATAGACTAAAAACCCCACTACTCATCCAAACTATCCAAAAAATTCGGAAAATACATAGAAACCTCATCATTACCCCTTTATAATTCCCTCCAAAAATCCCATTCCATCCAACCCTGGTGTATAATAAAAATTCCTCACGCCTTCCAAAAAGAGGCAACCATACAAATTCTCTGAGAAATATCCAATAAAATGATACAAAATACCCAAATCAAAAACCACCCTACTAGATATCTAGACAAAATAATTTCCCAGAAATAATATATTCTTTTTTATTATCACCATTACCATCACATATGCTAATCCATATCGACTATTCTACCTCTCACTCACCTTCGAGCGAGGACTCATACTTGAACCATCTACACCAATACAACAAATTCACCAAACCCACCCCCCAAGTGAAATTAATGAGACTCTAAATTAAAGGGATTCAAAAAAAATGTCCTTATACATAGGGATATTGTCATAGATTATTATGGATGACAAAAACAAAATGGGTTTATTTTAAATTCATATGGATCACATTATTCATGTGAAGGGGGTCATATGGGGAGATGACCATGAGTTTTTTTAAAATTTAATATTACATTAGAAGATATTAATTTTTAATCTGGTATGATTTATTAATGAATATAATTGGATTATTTTGCAGTTTATATTTTCATTTATAGCTTTGATTTTGTGAGTAATCATACATATATATTCTTTTCAAAATCTATATAAGATAAGGGAACATCAACAATTGAGAGTGGTGGTCATCAACTTGATGAGGTTGAATGACCCTAATTATATCAATCATTAAATTTAATAATGAAATATTGTGGATAATTAATTATATTATTTCACATTAATATATTTAAAAGTGTGATTCATAATTATCTATGATTCAGCTACATATCGTCCTATAACATACCATGTTTCAGGGTTCGACATTAACATGACCAAGCTGTTTGAACTATACATAAAATGGAATCAAAAAAATTTAAAATGGATGTTCATGGGAGTAAATTTTTTCACCCATGCTGTATTAAATTAAGTATAATTTGATTCATCCATTACCTTTACCTTATTATATGGAATCCAATTTATAGTACTGCACCTGATGGCCCAACATTGCGTATAGTGAATATATGTGAAGAGGCATGGATAGTTTGATGATTATATATTAACAAATGGTGAAGAAAATTTTGATGAGGACTATACTCATTATACCTCCAATAACAAATAAACCCATAGGACTAGATATTCCCATAAAATAAAGGATCCAACACCCACCATATTAGTGACAGTGAAGATTCACTAGGTCTTGGATTCTCTCTCCTTTATCATTGAGTTTGTATATAGATGTTTCCTATATTAATATATATCTTACGAGTCTCCATCCATTACTGTAACTACTCCAAAATTTATTCCACCCTCTTATCCACCATATGAACCACACTATCAGGGAACACCCCCTTTCATTATGCCCATCTATCTTTTCATCCCAACTTACCCATCTACTTCAAATATAAATTTAATTCAACAAAAAAACCCTTGTTGTTTATAATTTATAGATGATATAAAATTACAAAACAAATGCCTCATGAGATACCAATAATTATATTACATATTGTTACTCACTTATAGTAGGAAATGGATTATAAGTGGAAGAGAAAGGAAAAAATGATAGAGGAACTCAATTAGATTCTATTTTTTTATGCAACTACTAGACACAAGGATTTCTTCTCAATTTATGAGGCAAACTTGGTACCTGATATATAATATACACATAAAGACACTAAAAACATGAATTCCTAATAAAATATGGTATCCCCTATTATTGACTATCTATAAATCAATATTGAAATTTATAATACCATGGGTATAACCATTGAGATGATACCTATAGTTTATGATATGTAAAATAATGATACTACACCCATTTCAAATATTATAATTAGTGAGTATCAAATATTAAAGCATGCCTTTCACAGTTAGGGGAACAAATCACAATATACCATATATCCAGCCATACGATGAAGAGTTTGACCATATCATTGGTTGTACTAATACATATTATTCCTAAATAGATACAATTTAGATTTTAATAAGATTTATATTTTTTAATAATACAACCATGATTCCCCCTACTCTACCTCCACAACCATAGATGTTATTTATCAATGTCAGAATTTTGAGGAAGTCTATAGACATTAACTAATAGTGTGAATTATATATTGGGTGTTACCACTAAACACTATTATATTTCAATAGAAGAATGAGAGAACTATCATACACCAAGATGATGGTTATATGGATCATAGTGAGAAGGATGATGAGTATATTGATGATTAAAAGTATTTCTCTCTTCCCATATTTTTTGTGGTCGGTCACATTTTATTCATTTTTAACTCATAGTTTTTTCTTATGCTTTGGTATATTTTATTTTTAATCAAATTTTCTTATCATTTATGTAATTGTTTGTTAATATACATGGAATGTCGCCTTTTTAGTATGACTTTGTTATTTTGATTCATTGATTTTCTATATTGAGTTAATAATTTTTCAAATGAATAATTTTTTTAAGAAATAAAGATAAAAAATACATCAATGCAAGGATCTAAATGATATAAACCGATCATAATGATAATATTATTGAAAAATTATAAACTCAAGAATATTCTAGTTTCTATACTTCGTTTTTACGGAATCCCATTTTCTAATTTATTTTTATGCATCTTTCCCACATAATTTAAACAATATCGAAGGAGTTAAATTCAAATGCGGGGGAGGGATACTTAAATGATATTTTATTTTATCACATTATTAATCATATCTAAATCACATATTATAAGAAATAATCTCTTATAAAGAAAATTTTGATTGATTATGTTGTAAAATGGTGAATTTAGTTTTTATGGTTTTATGAAAATTTTATACATATTAATGTTTTTTTCCTACAAAATAATTACTAATATTATTCTAGTTATTGTTTTTAAAATTTATAATTCATATTTTGTTGTAATTTTTCATTTCAACACTTGATTTATATTAATTCTTTATATACATTCATAAGAGGTACGCTAGCTTGATTTTTCATGTAATTTAATATACCATATTTCTTCAGATATTCGCTAAATATATAGAAATTTTAGAACATACATGGAAATACTATTCAAAGAATGATTCTTAAGAAACATAATGAAATAGTTTTGACCATAACATGATTAATATTTTAACAATTTATCTTGATAAATACCCAATACATCATCCATCTAAAAGCCCATAGAGACAATAGAATATGATACAAGATATATCATTACAAAGTAATTATTTATTCCTAATTATTTATTATTGTTTCACTATTTTTTTAATATTAAATAGGTTGTTTAGTTCAATTAAATGTAATATTGGTAATTTCTAATGATATAAAGATATATGGGTTTAATATCTATATTATTTCATTTTTTTAAGTAGTTTTTTAGGATTTTACTTTCATATATCATGTTATTTAAAAAAAATAAAGAGAAATAGTAAAATTCATTAATATTTTCAAGGTCAAATTTACTATCATATGAAAAATGGGAAAAAGGAAGTGATGATTGATTGCCATTGATGAGAAAAATGAGATACTAGTTTACATTGATCTTAATTAAATATCATTAATTATACCTTTACAATTAAGCCTCGATTTTGAGCTCAATGTAAATAGATATCTAATTAGTCTCCTTGAAATTTTAATTTTTAATCAACACCCATAAACTGTTACCCTTAGATATATTTAAAAAATTATGGAATTTCTCATGATTATTCTGGTTTTAATTATAAGTGGATATATAATGGTTATTATATTATGGCTAGAGTGTAGATAATCGAAATTTGTCTTAACTATGATCAAATGGTATTTCGTGATTGGTGAAATTAATTTTAGTGTGGTAGATCTTTTGTGTCATGTTTAATGACGAAATGTAGAATAATGTTGATCATAGAGAAAATTTTCTATTCAATATAATTAAAATTGATGCATGATTAGAACACATTGAATTGGATGTTTTGTATTACTATAAATTTTTTTTTGAATCTATGATTTTGAGTGTGATTGATAAAAGGTTTTCATAGATAATATCAGTTACTATATTTTATTAAATTTTGTTATTTTTTAGGGGCTAGATGATATTCTTTTGGGAGTAATTTGGTAACCTAAAAGAACATTGAATTTCTCTGTTATTTTAAAATTAAATTGTGTAAATACTTCATAATTAATTAATTTTTTAATTTATGTTTGGATGAATACTAATAATATTTTTATAAATTTTTGGATGATTTTAAATATAAATGAATAAAATATTTTTTTAAAAGATACTATCATAGTGTATTTTTATCTGAACAAAGAAAGATACAAAAACTAGGAAAAGATTGACCTAATTGATCCACTCAGACAATAATAGTGTAAAAGGGGAAGTATACATAAATTTATGTTATGTAATAACACTAAAACTGTGGATTTATTATAGAATTTGTTTTATTTAAAAGATAAATAATTAAACTGAACACTACCAATCTATATACCATATGAATCTGTTTTAATTGTGTCAAATTAAAGATGAAATTTGTATTGTTTTAAACAATTATGTTTTAATGAAACTTATTACCCTATGATGATTCCATGTTTTTTAAATTAAAAATGTATGTTGGTTTTTTGGAGATCTTATCCACATTTTATGATATTAAAATTTTATGATAAATATTTTACATTGAAATTTTAACAATCATATATTTTTATGAAATTGATCATTATATAATTTTATATCTGACGTGGCATGCAATATAAAGTTTAAATGATACGTTAAATATTCTTAAAATTTTATATGTCTATTATACCCAATAAATTAAATCTTCATGAATGACTATCGATAAATAATATATAAAATCAACATAAAACTCAATATGAATGTATTGAGTTTTTCTTAGAAAATGATCACACAATTTTCTTAGGTAGAGTCATTTTATTCCTCAAAAATACATTTTCTTGAAAAATGAGTTTTTTTCTTATTATGAGGGAATACTAATTTCTATATGTAATATAAAATTTATTTATCAAAATTAATTTAATTTTTGAATACATAACTTTAAAATATTTTTTAAATGTTTTTTGGATAAATTTCTGAAAATATTTATATTTCAATGGAATAATAAAAAATTTCAGATTTTTATTGAAAAATATATTTTCTATTAAATTTTTGAAAAGGTAAAATTATTTTTTAGATTTCATTAAAATTAAATATATTTCATTTTTTTAATAAATAATATAATTCTTTATTTTAATGTGTATTATATAATTGAATTTATCCAAAAATACATCTATATTTAAAAAATAATGTTTCCCAAATTTGTTTTCACTGCATTTTTTTTAAATTTGATATAAATGATAAAAATTATATTCTTTTAATTTGGAATATTTTATTTCATATTTATAATTAGTATGTTCAAATTTGGTTATAAAACCCCTTTTATCTTAGTAAATGTGAATCGAAACTGTGGTCAAATTTATTACCTGAGTAATGTGTAAATTGTGTTAATATGGATTTAAAATAAGTGAAAAGTACATAATCTTTCATTATATTTCGTATTGAATTAATTGAATTCAAACCTTAATACCTAGTGTTCTAAATTTAGCTGTTTTATTGAAAATATTCAGTTAAATTGACTTATATATTATTCAAATCAAAGAAATTAACAAAATGCCGCATTCATTGCCTTAAATATTTCTTATATATCGAAATGGGAAAAAAATTAAGTTATGAATAAATATAAGTGTCCATATTGAAATTAATAATACTAGTTTAGTTAAACCAATTTATTTTTTATAGTTTTGGGTAACATGGATAATATTATACCCTTTATATTATTTTACTCAAAAATCCCAGTGTCCAAACATGATGGCCCTAAAAATTGATAAATAAAAGTAAAGGTACATTAGATGAATGATAATGGGTTTTTAAAAATATCAGAGTTCAAAACTCCTCTCATGGAATCATCCACCAATTGTGTATAGTGTTTGGGTATCCTAAAGGACCACATGGTACTCATCTCTATGATAGCACTCTTTGAGAAAGCATCAGCAACCTGGTTGGCCTCCCGGTAATCAAAGGTTACCATAATATTAAAACACCTTATATGGTTGATACATCTAATCCAATTATGCGGAACCCTCCATGGTACATTCATAGATCATGATTTGAGAGCCTTAATAGCAATCTTACAATCAGATCAACCTTTATCAAATTCTAATTCAGATAGACATCACGCTTCACCGCAAAATTTATAGCCCATAATTCTGCTCAATTGGCAGTCCATGGACTAATAAAGTGATGTAAAAATTCTTTAGTAAACCAGTGGTATGTGGGAAATACCCCACCACAACCTTTATATTATTTTATTTAATGAAAAATAAAACGTTTCACACTCTTGTTTTAAAAAGTTTAACATATTAAGTATGGTGTTATCTAGATGATATGTCTCAATATAAATATTATTTTGAAATATAAAATATTTTCCCTCGTCATATTAATTAACTTATTATTTTTTCTAATTAAATAATTACTAAAAATTCATTCACATATTTCATACATTAATTTTTGAATTAACCTAAAATTAAAATAAATGATATTAAAAATATTTAAAGTAATATAATATGAGATATTTAAGGTGATCCCAGAATTATTTAGATTAAATTTAAATTTTATTAATTAAATTCAATATTTGGTAAAAATTTTCCATGTTCTATTCATATTCATATATGTCAAAATAGTGAATAGTAAAAATTTATACTCACGATAATTTTTGGGATTAATATTTTATTAATGTATCTAAAAATCATAAAAATAATTAAAATATACAATTAGATTATTATATGGTTTTAAATGTCTTAAATTGGCCATTTCAGATAATATTTACACAATATAAGTAAAAATTAATTACTTTTCATATTATATAAGTTGTTAGCATAGTTAAAATTTAAATAGGTAAACTATAGGTCAATCAAAATAATAAGATTTAAAATAACAATAAACATTTCTAAAATGAATTAGCTAGTAATATTAAAGACATATATTATCATAGATTCAAATACATGGTTATTTGGTGGTATTTTTATATAAAATGAATTTTTTATAATTTAATATTTTGAGAAATTACAAAATTTCCCCCCACCTCAATTATAAAATGGAACCTCAACCATCAAATATTTACACCACATTGAGCCATTTATCTTGACCAAACACTATCAATTTCACTTATAAACATCCCTAAACACATTATATATGTGTTGGTAATCTCAAAAGTCCACTTCTAGAGCCCTTTATAAAAGGTATAAAGGAGACAATTCAAAGGAGAGGAGGACCAACCATGAATATAGAAAGAAAAGGAAAAAGGTATGGGGTTATTTCACAATCCCATTATTTTTATATATATATTTTTTATGTATCCAAAGGGGAATATTTATCTTCCATTTCCTTGTTATCTAAAAAGGGTTTCAAAAAATATTTTCTCTACTCTTATTACTGTTAAAATTCATCTTTACTCAGGTGTAAAAATTGGAAAAACAGCTTGAAAGAAATATTTTTATATTTTTTTCAAAAAATGTACATTGTAAATCATTCAAAAAAATATATAGAAGGAATTTGTTTTTTATCTCCTATTTCAGGAGATTATTTTCCCTCCATCCGAAAACCATTTGGATTTGAAGCTTCCTACAATATCTTCTAAGGTTCTTTCTCAATGAAATTTGTTCACTTGGTAATTTAGGATCATTTTAAATAATATAAAAATTGAAAGTATATTTTCCTCATGTTTTATTTAATGTGATATTTAAAAATCATTTCCAATCTAAGACAACATAATTTTATGTTACTTATGCTTTAATGGGGATATTATCTATGGATACCATCCTTATTCATTGTCTATATGGATAGTGTTAATGATGAAATGATGATGACGAATTATGTAACATTTTTAGTTGTTAGAAAATGATGAAATGTTT
Source organism: Viscum album (assembly GCA_963277665.1). Classification (NCBI taxonomy): domain Eukaryota; kingdom Viridiplantae; phylum Streptophyta; class Magnoliopsida; order Santalales; family Viscaceae; genus Viscum; species Viscum album. The sequence goes on along the minus strand of OY728155.1, from coordinate 1,101,317,003 downwards.
ATAAATCCCATTTATTTTCATGGGTTTTATTATGTTGAAATATTCATTTTATTTTGGAACACTTATTAAGGTTTTTATTATGTGATGGTTGTGACCTATATCTCCCTCCAATTAATTGGGTAATTATTTATATCTAATGAGATAGACATGGATGGAATGTGTAACAATCCATGTATAATATGATTGGGATGGAATGGGAAGTGAACTTGATTCAGTATGAAAGGGTTGGAATAAGAAGTGAACCATATTAAAAAATATTGGGCTAGAAAGAGCGGTGATCAGAGTTCAATAAGGTACTCTTTACACTCTGATGGTCTTAGTAGTGATCCTTGACTAATATTGATTTTATTTTAAAAAATTATGTGAATGCCAAAAATTCCATGTCTCAGGACAATGTTGTTTTCACATGGATCGTGATCTTATATTTCCTTATGATTCATGTATTATAGACTACCAATATTTATTCCATGAGTCAATATTATGATCTTTAATATATCGGGGATAATTTTAAATATTATGGTCATGTTCTTATTTCAATATATTCATATTATAATTACGAAATCATATTTTTCTCCCCTTTTTACCCATAATGAGCATATGTGTTCACCCTTTATTATGATTCTATACACATGTGATAAGGAATGGGTTGTGTTTTGTATTCTTAAGAAGAGTACTATGTGAAAAGATATTTGTGGGACATGTTTAAGATCCTTCACTACAAATACACTAAACCATTATGATTCTGGTGTAGTGTGTATTTTTTGTATTTAAAATTCATCTAAATAGATGTAATCTATGATTATAAAAATCATGGGCCATTATAGTTGGAAATAGAAAATTGTTTACATATTCATTGGACATTAGGGTTAGAATATTTCTTGAAAACCAAGAGGATAGGAGAGAGTATAGGATAAAATCCCAATGTCTTGATATTGATCATGAATGACCTATGGTAAAGTTAACATGTTATTTATTAAAAAGAAGGTTTCATGATTTAGACCCAATCAATAATTATTATGTGGTTTCCCACTATGATTTCTATTTCTCACACTATGATTTTTGTGTTTTAAACTATGAATGGAACCATAAAGATTCATTTTAACAGTGAATTTGATGCACAATGGATTGATATTCCTCATGAGAATCCAAATGAAATAGGTATTGGAAAGAAGAACCTAATAATTATTCCTAATAATATATTTAAATATATTATCAATAATCTCAACTTTGGTGTGTTTCTTATCCCATCTAATAAGAGAGACATTGAGTTCCACGGTGACCATATCAGAAATAATGTACAATTTTTCCCATGTAAAGCATGTGGGAAGGATACAAGGAAAATGCATCAAATCATATGAACGATGCTTTGGGTGTGTAAAATGAGGACAAAAATAATGTAATTGAAAATAACTGAAAGGTCAAGTTAACATAATGGATGAGAATAATGGAATTCCCTAGGAAACATTGATCGTTAAATGTAATAAATGTGGAATGTATGGGAATTATGAAAATCGATTCCCTAAGGATAATTAAAATGGAGAGAATTGGTATGGTTATGTTAGTAATGGTTATATTTTTGATGATATAGAGACGATGAATGACATGTGATATGAATGATGTTTTAGGATGTAAAAAGATAAATCCTAGTTAATAGTTTAATAATGTAGTGGAATGATTGAGTGTTTACATATTCAAAATCAATAATAATGTTGAAGAAGTACTATTATGTTATTATGGAATAAAGAAACATCTAATGATTAGTCCATTATAGTTTTTCCTTATCATTTCAGAAGCATATGTTGAATGGTTCTGGTAACTTTGTAAAGTGATTGAGGTGGTAAGTTCATATTTTTGGTGAAAACATGATTAAGTAAAAGGTAACACATAATAAGTCTATAATGATTGGATAATATATTAAAAAAGGCAGGTTTTACAATGATAAAACAAATGAGATAGAATTTATGTTCTTGGATTTGATTAGTAAAATGATGACAAGGTGGTTTATGATATCAATGATTGAGTTTCATTATTTTTTTCTTTAATGGTATGAAAAAAGTATTTTTTTGAATACATCCGTGTTTTAATTATGTTTTTATGGTAATTTAGGTTATTAAAATGTTTTAAGAGAATATATGATACTGGATTTCAACTCTTAGTTGAGTGAAAATTATGTTATATTTTAATTTTTATAGGGGATTAATGAGAATATGATTTTATAAATTTAGTGAACTTCTATCGAAATAAGGGTTTTAATATTTTGGAATGTTCATAATTGTAATTATTTATAAAATTGTTTAAGCTAAATTTTTGAAAAAGTTTTAGGGATTAATGTATACTTCACTATATGAGGATTTATTCTTATTAGATAACATGTGATAATAATTTGTTATTGATGGTGACTAGAGACAAGAGTAATGGAAAATCATCCCATTATTAATCTTATAATCTACTAATTTTTTAGGCTTTAGTATTTCATCTTCCTTTTTAAGAGTAAGAGATGATGTTAAAATTTATCAATGAGAAAAAAACAAGGGATCTTGTACTTCAAAAATGAAATAAATTAAGTATATCTTCTCAAAGGACATTGAAATAAAATTTTATCCAATTTTCATCATTTCTGATTATATCAATGTCCCTTTTCATATCTATTTGGTTTATGTTTTTGAGGTCATTAACATTATCATGTCCCTATAATCTATCACATTTTATTATTCTTGGATATTAGTTTTCCCTTCCAAATCCATGTTTTAATTTTCCAAAAAATTTCTCCCTATGTTAAAACCAAGTTATATGTTACTTTAGGCAACATTTTTGTTTCTATTCATCCCTTTTTAAGGGAAGTTTTATTATTCATTTATATAGTGTGGGGTTTTTTATAAAAAAATTACAAAAAATTTAAACCTTTAATGAATAATACTAATTTATAAAGAAAAATTAATGTTAATGGGGGAAGAATATAACACCAAGAAATTTTTATGTAACATATTTTTAAATAATATTATTTCCTTCAATGCACGCAATAGGATTTTTAGTTGAACTATGAAATATTATTAAAATATTTTATGTATTTTATAAACCAGCCATTGTATTGGAAATATTTATTAGGACTATCTAATTTATTAAATTAATATTCAACTCAATACGGATGTATTGTAATTATATTAGAAATTGATCACACATTTTCATTAGTAAAGTCATTTCATTTTTCAAAAATATTTTTTATTCTAAATTAAGAATTACTTTTATTTATGATTGAATATTAATTCCTATAATTTATATACAATTTATATGATAAAATTAATTTTAGTTTAGAATTATATATTATAGAATTTATCATAAAATTATTTTTGATACTTCTCTGAATATATTTATTTTGTTATGGAATAGTGAAAAATATTAATTTTAATTAAAAACATATATTTTATTATAATGTTTTTACAAGATAAAATTATGTTTTCTATATATTATAAATTTTCAGTAGTGATTTTTTAAAGTAATCCAATTATAATTTTTTATTTAGAATTTATACTTGAATTTTGTATAAATACATTTTTTGTTTAAAAGGGAATTTTTCTAGAAAATATTTTTTGTTCATTTTTCCAATTTATTTTCAAATTCAATGGTGAAATATCTATATTTTCATATTTTAAAAAACTAATTCAAAATTTATAATAATTAGGTTTATATTTTTTGTTAAACCACTTTTATTTTATTCAATATGAATATCAGTAGTGGTATAATATATTTCACCAGTAAAGGGTAAAATTGTTTAACATTGATAAAAAATAAGTCCTAAGGCCACCGTTTTTCATCTCACTTATTATTTAATGAATTTAAAATTCCCCTTAATAACTAAGGCATTAAATTGAGTTTTCTTATGGGAACGTTTCCATAAAAATGACTTATATATTATTTAAATAAAAAATGAACCAAAATCCATCCATTCTTTGCGCTATTGGGAACATGATAGGTAGAAATATGTGCTCTAATCGTCGAAGGGAGGCGGTCTGTCATTCTATCTGTCCATGAATGTGTGTTGAGATTGATGTCTTCTGGCCTCCAGGGAAGTGGGTTTGGATCACTGATGGGAAGGAATTTCGTTGGAAGTAGGAGGTAAGATTTGAATCCTGGATGCTTTATTGAGTTAATTGTGGTCCGTATGGACATGTGGAAATGGTCTGTCGTAGGAATTGTGTGGGTGGGGTATTGCAATGGTCGATGAGGACGGGAAATAGTGGTAGTGTTGCATCTAATTTGGTAGTACCATTTTTGAATGTTCCATTGAGTAGCTTGACTTTAAGACCATGCTTTGTAGAAGGCTCTCCAGAGCAGGGTTTTTGTTTAGAAGGGACATCTATCGGGCAGACAGTGGCTTAGGTGCCGCACGTAGTGAAGGAAGTTGAGGCAACGAGGCAACATGGTCCCTTAAAGAACACTAGTGGTGCTGTTCAGATGGAGAAGTAGCAGAGGTCAAAAAATCTGTTGGTGAGTCAAGTCTTCAGTACTCTAAGGCGTGATCTTGGTCTTGTGAAGGATCTTCCAGTTGATGCATCTGGCTGCTCTTTGCGGCCAGAACATACTTTGGAGCCCGCTGCTTCATGGGATGGCACAATCCTGGGAGGTTTGGATGACCGTGTGGAGGAGTTGATTGGGAAGGAGTATGGTGTTGGAGGTGTGGTCTGCAATCTTCCGACTGCTAATTTCATCCAAGAATTAGAGAATGATAAGATCAATAATACTGAGGGAAGTACTTCACGGAATGAAAGTGGAAGTAAGAATGCATTTTCTAGTGGAACTACAAGGGCGAAGGGGACTCGTGATGACTATCAATTAGCGGAACAACCATGTTGTTTGGATATGATTGATGCTAACAGTATTTCTCTACAGGATCGGGGAGCAAATGAGGGGTATCAAGTTGTGTGAATCACTGGAGGATGGGGGAACTATCTTATAGTGGCATCGACAATGTTGGCAGCATTGTCCAACCCTCCTATAGCGAAATTGTGAAGGATGGGAAGAAGAAGATGTCTGTGAGTAAGGGATCCATGTATGTTCCAGCCAGAACAAGGGTGAGGAAAGATTATTCTTATCTGCCAAAGCTGGTGTCTACCAGGTCCACTGTTGGGAATGAAGGAGGGGAAGACTCTGGCTTGAAAAAGGGTATGCAGTCTACTTAGGAGTTCATTTCGCTGGAGAAGTTGAACCTTGGAATGAAATATGCCTAGGTCTTGAAACACTTTGAGAGCTTGTAGTGGGATTCATCTACAATAGAGGAATAAACCTATCTTGGATGTGGTGAATGGTATGACTTTTATGATTTTTAGTTGTTTTTATTCCTTTTAATGCTTACTGGTACACTTTTATTTTAATTTAATAAATTGTCAGTGACCTAGCCTCTGACTGGACTTTTATGGTATTATCTGACTAAAAATTGTATTTTATTATTATGAGGAAATTCATTCGGGAAAATTGAGAAACCATACATGACTTAACTCTTTCACCACATGAAAACATATCCACTTCCCCACTTCCCCAATTTATACAATACAAGCCTTCACAACAAATGACATTCAATCACAATGGATGAACAATCAATACAAGCATTAAAACTGGAAAACCTTCATAGCTGGAGTTGAAATCATTAAGAGGAGGATGAGGTACCACAAACCAGGAATTATGATAATAAAAAAAGCAGAAAAAACAACAGAATTGGTCTCCTCGCGCGCCCACTGGTGTGACCGTCAACACAAGCTCAATACCACAAACCCACCAATAGACTTTATTCGGTGTTCTCCCAAACCATCCAACGAAATGGGATGACCCAAAGGACATCCACAAAAGGCGGAGAAGAAACCAGAACGAGGAATACTAGGCCGTCTAGACGCCGCACCCTACTATGCAAACACCACATTTTAACCACCAGCCATTCGACACTCTGGAGACCAAAATCAATTCAACCACGCCAAAAACCATCATGATTAGTAATTCCACAACTAGAAATTGTAGACCATTAAGTAAAAACTATAATAACCATTCATCTTCCACACTAAAGCCTCTACCCCTAAACTAGTAGAGCTTATGCCTCATCAAAATAGAACTTCGCTTCATCAAAAAACACACCTGCAACATCATAGTTTCTTCAACCATCCTGATTTCTTCCCACTGCAGTCCACTATGAGTTCTACCCAAAAGAAAATCCAAGGAGATCATAATAAAATCGAGCAGGACACCAAATCATAAATCCAACAAGCCAACAAGGGAATCATCAATTCTGGAATGATAGAGGAGCATTGCCAACCATCGCACAACACATGTCCGAGAACCCAAGAGAAGATTCATCCAAAATAGACCAACACCAAAAAAAAGAGTAGTAGCAGAAAACAAAATTTAAAATTAAGAAAAGAGGATGATATAGATAACTAATCACCATGTAGGGACACCATAAATCAATGAATCAAATCGTGTCACAGCCAACAGCCTGGCTAGAGGAGACAATCACGAACCTTCGAAGCATTCAATCAGTCATAGGTCATTACCACAACCCTCAAGCTCTGACAAACCTGGATGACGTCGCACCTCCAGAAACCATGATCCCACGAATGCTCTAAATAGTGAGTCGATGAATAGAGCTACATCATCACAATCCGTACATACACCATATAATCGTGAACTGAAGCACCACAATGCATGTAGCTTGAAATCACAGCAGGATATTAAAGAGTGTAATATTTTTTATTTGGTGTTATCCAGAGGATATGTTCGACTATAAATATTAATTTTAATGTTATAATATTTATATTCATAATTTAATATATTTATAAATTTATTATTATATAATTATAACAAAAAATATTACACAACGATAACATATTAGTTATTTTATTAAGATAAAAATAAATTAAACGATATTAAAAACATTAAAGGTAATATAATTTGAGATATTTAATGTTATTAATGAAAGATATAGATGAACTTGATATGTTCGATACATAATATAATATATAGTTCTAATTTGACATGTTATCATTATTTTTTAATGTGTCAAATAAGTGAGTAGATAAACAATTGGAAACAATTATATTTGATTAGATCAATATTTTATTAATTTATTAAACCATAAAAAATTTATTTAAAAAATAAAAATTAATTATTATATTTTAAAAAATATTATATATTTATGTTCCACATTGAACATAATAAATAAATATTATGACCTTTCAATACTAATTTTTTTACTATTGTTAAAATTAAATTAGGTTAACTAAGTTTTAATAAAAAAAATAGGATTTAAACTAACAAAAACACTTCTCTAAGATATATTTGTTAATGATATTACAAACATATCTTATATTAGCACCGAATTCAAAGACATTCATGGTATGTTGATCTAACACAATTTATTTATTATTTAATATTTTGAGAAATTATAATAGTTCCCATCCCATCAAATAGAAAAGGGACCCTCCCTTTCAATTTTTTACACCACATTGAGTTATCTTGCATGGTCATACTCTTCCAATTTCTTGTCCAAACGTCCATATCTACATTCTAGAGTTGTTGGTTATCATATAAGACCCACCCTAGATCTCTTAAAGGGAGATATAAATGATATGATTCGAAGAATATGAGATTTGAAAATGAATAATGAAAAAGAGGAATGGAGTTAATCGTTTATTTCCTAATCTCGTGATTATTCATGATTGGTTATGTTTAACTATACATTGGGGAATATTTTTATTCCGTGTCTATATTTTCACAAAAAAATTATAAAGTTCTTTTTCTATAATCTTATAAATGTTTAAAGTAATTTTTACAAATGTTTCAATTTTTACAATATAGATTGAAATAAATATTTTTATCATTTTGAAAACAATTTATTTTGTAAATATCAAAAATAAAACATACAGAAAAAAGTTTCTTAACTAATATGGAATGATAATATTTTCCCAAAATTGTAATGCCTTAATGTCTTGAAGATTAATATAAAATATTACAAAGATATTTTCAAACAAATATTTTCCCTTTGTAATTGTATGGATTTTTTAAAAAATAGTTTTCAAAAAAGAAAGTATATTTTCATCAAGAATTATATTATGTGACCTTTCAAAATAATTTTTCATCTAAGATAACATTATTTGATGTAAAATATTATTTACTAGTGATAGTATCCAAGGATATGATCATTATTAATTCTTTATATGGTGTATAATAATTATGGAATGATTATTATGAATTGTAATACATTTCAATGTGTTATAAAACAATTAAATGTTCATGAAACATATTTATATTCATCAGTTCAAATATGTGGAATGATTTATGTTCTTTTGTATAATATATGTATGGTTTTTATTTTTTCATGAATGGGACCTATATCTCCCTCCAATGTAATGGTTAATGATTTATATCTAATGATATAAACATGATTAGAACTAGTAATCAACATGGTTCACTAAGATAGGGACAGAATGGGATGTGAACAAAATTCAATAAGATAGATCAGGAAATGGAAGTGAACACGGTTCTGTAAGATGTTGCTAGAATGAGGGGTAATCAAATTTTAGTATGGTAATTTTTCTTCTATGATGGTCTTGGAAGTTACCCTTCAATAATATGGAAATTATTCAATAAACTTATGTGAATGACACCAATTCTATATACCATACCAATGTTATGTTCTTGTGGCCCATGGTCTTTGATTTCATTAAGATTCATGTTATATAAACATAACAAATATATTCAATTACAAAATATTTTAATCATTGATATTATGGGTGGAACTTTTAAATATTATATTTTGGTTCATATACCCTTATGTTCATATCAGGGTTATAAAATAATTCTTATATCCCTTCTTTACCCTTAATGAGCACATGATCCAACCCTTTCTAATATTTACCACCCAGAGTTATGAGGAATGGTTTATTTTGGGTATGCATAAGAGGAGTAAAATTTGACAATATATTTGTGGGAGATGATGTAGAGATTTCACAAAAAATTAATATTGTATATATAATCTCAAAAAACTCTAATCATTTACGATTAGGGAATGGGGTGTATTCTTATGTGTTGAATATTTGTTGAAATAGATGAAATATTTATGTATTAAAATCTCAAGTGGTTATAGAATTTATTTTTATGGTTCATGGAATTGATTTATTAAATAATTTTTTGGTTAAATTTTTTCTATTTAATTCAAAGATTAATTCTCAGTTCAATATTCATCTCTCCACCATCTCTTAATAGAATTTATTAATTCAATATGTATTTACATTTTTTATGAGTGAGTTGTCTCTCAAGAAATATTAATGAATCAACTTTAATAGGATATCAATTTAATTTAATTGATATATTTTCTAATATATTGATTTTTTTCTCTTTATTATAAAATTGATACCAAACCATATATCATTAATGATATTTTATTCAATAGAAGTAGGAATTATGTAAGGATCCACGATGTGATAAGGATGTATGGGACTATGATAGTAGTCTAAATTTTTATTAAGAAATTTATATTCATTCATAAATAATCCCTTATATATTGATAATTATTTTTGGTATGAAATATTTTTTTATCATTATTATTTAGTCTCTTGTTGATATAATCAATCCTTCATATGTTTTTCCTCATTTTAAGGGATTCAACACTAATTTTACAGTGAATTGTGATACGAATCCAACATTCACATCGTGAATGTATTAAGGTGGAGAGCCCCATTTCTATATCTTATGATTCATGGAAAGAACCACCTTTTCATTCGTGGACCAATCAATTTAATGAATTTCACAGTGAAAAACAGTTTTTCATATCTTTAACCCATTATTCATGTTCTTAACATTTTAGTTTTCCCAAGTTTTTTATGGTTCAATTTATCCATATTCCTTCTCATTTTTTGTAGTATCAAACCCATAAAAATATCTCTCATAAAAAACTCTTCACTTCTTCATTCATTATCACATTTTGAAAATAATTATCTCTAGATCTTCATGGATCATCACAGTAAGTGGATTTAGTCATCATCCATTGATCTTTCTAATTACATTATTGGCTTTTCACACTACATGGATGCTATGGATCCATAGGGTTTATTGGATCCAAATTTATTGATTTAAATATCATGATATATGGTTTTCTCTTTCCTTTTAGGAGTCTCTTATCCATTCAGCTTATTGATCACATCTAGTTGATGGTACATCATAGAGTTTGATTTGGGTGGTTTCGTAAGATTCCTTTTTAAAATGGAGATTATGTTATTTCACATTTTAAAATTGGTATTGAATTTTTATGGAATGGTTCTACATTATAAATAACTATTTTGAATATTTCAAATGATTTAATGTTGAAATTGATTTTCCTGGCATGGTTTGTCCTTGTTTTTCTTGTTTGTTATACTGTATTTGAAAAATATATATTTTTTATATGTTAAATTCACCATGAAATAGATTGAAAATTTGAAAATGGTTCCTCAATAGGATGGGGATAACCATGAGACCTTCGATGTTAGGTATGAAATTTTAGATATTAATAGATAGGACTTGTTAGCCTCCCATATATTATATATACGTTAATGCTCTAAATAAAACATTTTTAATACAAGGAGACACATATTGGTAATCTCCAATCCTATGGATAGAGTTATATGGATGTGTATGCAATTTTTTGGTTTTCCACGGTCATTGATGTGTGAGTATCCTATTTATTCCTAATTTGATATACTATAGGACTTATAAACGTAGTTCTATAATGGTTTATCTATAATATTATTTTTTTAATTATTATTTTATTTAAAAATATTTTAAACAAATTATTATCAAATATATATTTATAATTATGAACATATTTGGTCCAAATATATTTTACATCTCTTAAATGAATATTTTTGTAATTTATTATAGTATATTATGAACCACTAGGTTGGAACCCACTATGCAATGCAATTACACCCTTCGCAAAACCATTGGGTGTGTTTAGACTTTTTTATGTGTAATTTAATTAACCAAAATGATAAACAAGGTGGATATAGTTACTCACATTATTCGAGTATGAGTTGTGGTGTAACACGGTGTGATATAGACCCACATGTCACGTGGAGGTGAAATGTTTTTTTATTGTACTACACCGTTTGGACCAGTATTTGAATTACCTCTATAGAACACATTTCATATCATTTTTAAATTGGATTGATGTTTTCTTTCTGCCCTCTTTTTTTGATTTTTATCTTATTTATTATAAATGTTGAAGTATTTTTATTTTCAGAATTTCTTTATAGATCATGGTTTTTAATTTTTTTTGGAATAATAATTCCAAAACACAGTTCCTAAATTCCCAAAAACATGTTTCTATATGTGGGGATCAAGAATGTGATTCATTCCATTTAATGGGCTTCCAAGTGTGTTTTTAGGAATGAATATGTTATGGTTTTTAAAAACTAGTATAAATGTAGATGTTTTTTTCTAGTTTAGGTGAATTAGGTTTTTTTATATGAGATATGTTTTTGGGGCTAAAGGGGTACTTTTTTAATGGGTTCCTAGTCATCTCTCATTACAAAGAGCCTTATGTATTAATTTGATGTAAGGAAATTTTATTTTAAGTTATCATTTTATTTTATATTAGATTCTATGTATTTTGTGAGGGGTATATGAATTTCACTATAGATATTTTCCTAAATTAGGAATTCCCTCTTTATTTGATATTTTATACTATTAATCCCCCAAGAACACTTCTAGTGAATCTTTAGGTGGATGATGGGGGAAATGAACCATGGTAAAAACCTCATGTTGATCAAAATATTATCGAATCCATAGTGTATGTGGTTCATGATATGAATCGTGGTGTAGTTTTAGTCCTCATTCAAGACATATAGGTTGATCAAGAGAAGAGTGGAGATAAGGATGGATCCTAATAGTCTCCCCTCTACAAACCACTATCCTCAAAGGATTAGGATCATTAGGAATAATAAAAATTTATTTAGAATATTTAATTGAATTTTTACTTCATGGAGGATATGGATTTCATTATGGTAAAAAAAATTCTTTATAATTAGAGGCCCTAGTCAGAGGTGGTGTTATTTATTGGTTCTAGATGAGTATCAACACGGTTTGGAGAAGAAAATCATTAAATCTATATTGAATTATTATTTTTATAAAAATTATAGTTTTTTAAGTACATATAGTTCATTTCTCTTTAAATAAGTGATAGGATAGTAATGGTATATGTAAGTTTTTTCAAACTTTATGTTTCTTGAATGAGGTTGTATCGATTGAAAAGTATAATAATTATGGTCTTAAATTGGGAAAAACAAGATTGGGAAGTAAATTATGGATCTATTAGAATTGTTACCATGGATGGAAGTTGTTATAGAGGCCCTAATGGAAGGAACGTGTAGAAAAACATTGATTGAAAAAGAAATAGCAATGGATCCCAGTAGAAAACTTATTCAAAACCCTTATATAGTGGACATACAAGTACCTCTAACTTTATACTAGTGTGGAATGATAGATAACATCTAAATACATTTCTTGGTATGTAGATATTTTTTCCACTCATGTGCATGTCTGGATAATTTTCAATTATTCCTTCTATCCTTTTCTTCATAGTAAAGTGGTTCATTCTCATTTTTATTAATTTGATTTGTAGTGTAGTTTCATTCTTTCAAAGTAGTGGTTTTCCAGCCACATGCATAGAGGGGAAAGGATCACTCAACTCTTGTTCATGTTCTAATGAGGGTAAGCCCTCAGGTCAGTGGTATGCAATATTAAAATTCTTGTATACCACATAAAAATACAATCAAAGTGTCTCTAGATGAAGTTGGGGTGATTCCTAAAAATATGAGAGGTATTATTTTTATTTTATAACCTATAGTGACTTCTCTATTTGGTATTGGTACCACCCAATTTTTATGTTAAACTACATTTCCAATATTTTAATTATCCCTATGTAATTCATGCCATATTATATGGAGTTAGAAATTCCTTCAGAAATTAAAGGGTGTTAGGGTTTTGATGCCCCTTTATACACATTTTCTATATCTAAAGGTGAGTCAACATGGGATTTCATTGTCCTTTAAATAAATCTCTATGATTTTATAATCAAGATAGACTGTATTGTTACCCATATCATAATTATTGTTATCACTGGTCTGTTTCCATTACTATACTCAATGAAAACACCTAGATTTTTCAAAAAGATTTGGATCAGTGGTCATGTTGAGCATGACCTTCTATTATAGAGCTTAATAAATCAATATCCTCTTTCATGGTTGATATTAAAAATTAATCCTTCTATTATGTACATCCTCTAGTGTTTAAATAATTTCTTGATGTATTTCAACCCGACATATGCAGTATGACTCCAAAAAAGTGAATTGGAGTTCTTGATAGAATTAGTGTCAGGGATACAAATAATATTTATAACATATAACTGTTTGGAACTGGCCTTGTTGAAGGATAAAAAAATATATTTGAATTATATTGAGCCCAATTTATTGATCGTTCTAGGGTAGTCATCTAGTGAATGTCTGGTGCACTTTTCCAAGAAGGCTGATGGGACTCTCCATTTATGAATCAATTATTGAAAGATAAACCATGTGATGATTAAAATAAGTAGCACTTTCAGCATATAAATTATCAATTTATTAAATTAAATGGAGGAAATGGTTCTAAAAAATTAATATTTTTTCAATATACCACCATCTTATAAAAAAGGAATATGATATTCCAAGAAATACCTTTCAGTGTAGCTATGGTTTTGTTGAGTATCTTGTGATGATATTATAAATAAATAATGCTCTTAATGTATTCATGGATCTAATGATATATATATTATGATATTAATTAGATTCATTTTTCTTGGTATTCATGGATGATATCTTATTTTATTTAAGGTCCAAAGAAGATCATCAACGTCACATATTAACTATTTTTCGATCCTTGAGAAATGACTTCCTTTATTCTAAGAAATTAAAATGTCACTTATATATTTTAGATGTTATGTAATTATGCATATGATCTCAAAACATGGAATCTTGGTTGATAAATAATTGATAAACGTCTTCCTTTCATATGAGGATAAGTGGATTATTTTTAAAATTAAATGTTTTTTTGGATTAGAAGAGTACAGTAGGTAGTTTTTATGGTATTTCCCAAAAAAAATCTTTATTTTCTTTGTCTCACCATGAATGGAGTAAAAATATCATGGGATCAAAATTATCAATATTATAATAATCATGTTATTTTTATTACATAATACCTTTGCCTTATCTTTTCAAAAGCTACAAAGCTATATGTGGTGTATTGTAATTTTTCAGATGTAGGATTTGGTTGTGGTCATTTACGAGGATATCATTTGGTAATTTATAGGACTTACCAGCTTTGGAAACATTAGAATAACTTATCCAAATAGTATTTAAATCTGGAAGATTTTATTCCTTCCCTTAATAGTTGTTAATATAGAATTTATGGGAAATGTTTAGTGTTATTTCTAACCATAAAAGATTGAGCTATATCTTTTCCAATTCATATATGAACCTTGAAATGAGTTTTTGAGTAGAGTTTTATTACTCATTTGTAATTAATATCATCTACGCCCATGGAAAGGGGAATGTTTTTACCGATTATCATAGTATAAGTTCGACCTCACAAGCTGCGATGAAATAAATGTATGAATCGAACATCATAAGACTCTTCACTAATATGAACATTGATGCAACATGTGAAGGGACTACTACTTCTCTAGTGAGAATTAAATTGATATAATATATTATTAACAAAGTATTTTAGGATAAATAGAATGATAATTAATTATTAAATATCAATAGTTCCATATAAGTTGATGAGATCATTATTAAGTGGTATCTCTCCCTAGAGAGTGTCTTTCACTTCAGATATCAGTATGTCATTTCATCTCCCATTAGAATGGTTATAATAGAGTATTTTGATTTCCCATAGTGATCTGTTCACCCAATAACAACAATAATATATTTCAAATCAAAATACTAGTTATGGTAGCCCCATTTGAAGGAGGATATAGTCAATTTCATATTTCATTGTTATAGATTCTAGAAGATTATGGTTGTGTGCCAAAAACCATTTGGTTTGCTTCAACCTATCCCTATACTAATATATAAATGGGATGAGTTGTCCATGGACTTCATCATTGAACTACCATGATATTTTGAGGAAATAATTTCCTTATTAGTGGTGATTTATTGAATAACAAAGTCATATTACACTATTCTAATAAATAATACCACCAAGGATGAAGAATTAGGAAATTGTTTCCTATAAGATATTTTTATGTTTAATTTGGTACCATCAGATATATATTTGGATATGTATAATTTTATTGCATATATGTTTTAGAAATTCCTTTGAGAAGTGTTAGGATATCAAGTAAATGTGAGACATCCTACCATCTTCATACAGATAGAATGGATCCCTTTAAATCCCTGTCTACATATCCTTTTAGATCACTACATTGATGGTATGTCATCTGTGAAGGATCTTTGGTTGTATTGATTATTGTTCAATATGTGATGAATATGATACACAATATTCATCAATGGTTGATGGTGATATAGATTCATTATAAATCATTGAAACCCATCATTTTCATCCTTTAGAGTTCGTGATTTTTGACTGTGTGTTCGTGAATATTTTAAATTTTTGGTAAATTTATGGTTTTTAAAGAATGGGATGTTGGCTCTGAGATAATTTGGTAATTTTGGGATACTTGAGTAGACAAGAAATCAATATTATCAATTAAAATTTTCACCTCATATTAACACTATCCCAATTTTTTTCATATATTCCATCTTAAACAGAATCATTTTTCCCTTCCCAAATTTTGAATTGGGAGGAGCTTCATTTGGTGAAAAATATATTGGAAGTTATGTAACCCATTTTGATATTGTATTACCAATAAAATACCATATGTCGTAAATCTATTATATAGGTATGAGTGTTATGAAGTACATGAAAAATTCTCATGAGACTGAGGAGCAATAATAGAATATGAGGGTGTAGTGGTAACACCTTTTCTTAGAAAAACTTTCAACAACATTACTTTCATGTTTTAGAACGAAATATGGTGTAGAGGATTGGCACATATCAATATTTATTCTAGTTACATCATATTTATTTTCATTGTTTTTATATATCTTATTGACCTTTCCCATCCTTGGTGATTTTTATCTTGTATATGTAATACACACTATTTTATTAGTGGTTAATGGGGTGAATACATAATTTACATCATGAATATATCATGGTGGGGAGATTGTTTTTCATAATTAATAGCCCATAGAATGAACCACCTAATTATTTCATGATATAATTGAATCGTAAATATTTCTGATATTAATCTATGTTTTACTCTGTGAACCCACTACTAACCCATCCATTAAAATTTAAATTATACTTAGTTCCATTTGGATCAATTTAACCATATTCTTCCCCAAATTTAATAATGTTATATACTAATGCCTCTATCCCAATGATTTCATAAATCTTCTGGGACAGTTCCCCTATTCAAACGGTTTTCAAAAATTCTCGGGAAAAGGCTGCCTAAATATGGTATTCCAAACTGTTTCTAAAAACCATTGGGATAACATATCCATATTCCAAAGGTTCAGAATAACCGTTGTCATAGTATGAAAATTATGATCTCTATCCCAATTGTTTCCTTGAACTGTTGGGATAGTCTGCCATATTTATGAAATGAAAACTGTTTTTGAAACCATTGGGATACTCTATATATCCCAACGGTTTTTAAAAACTGTTGATAATGTTTTCCCCTAAATCCTGAGTGGGAATGAAGTTCCCCCTCTGCTCTATTGCAACCTCTTATCCATGCTCTATCTACATCATCCAAACATCTTCCATTAATCCAGCTTCAATCCATCAATTGTTTTCTTATATACTTCAAAATGGTAAGTGGTACCTTAGTTTTGATGTTCTTAATATATTTTTTTGTATTTTCTTTTCATTTTCCAAAAGGAGAGGTCTTTGTGGTCATTATTAAATAGATCATTCAATGTATGCATCATCAATTCTGGGAATATACACACAGTACATGACTTACTATAAGGGTTGACATGGTGTGTATAAGGAATCACATGGTGTCTATAATAATATTGGATCCTAGGAATGTACACACAGTACAGGACTTGGATAACCATTTAAATATACATGGCCAATCCCTTTGGGTTCAAGGTATGTTTGGCAAAATGGGGTTCTAGAAATGGTCCATTAGAACATGGAATTATGGCATGGGTGATGTTTTGACCATACTATAGGGTGGGTAGAAAATAGCTCAGGCAAAACACTTTAGTCCCCAAAATCCGAGACTACGTAGAACATGTTCCTTCCTGATACAAAGAGTGTCGTAAATGATTTTGTAATCCTAAAGTATTTCCTCACACAGATTACATATATATGATTTTCACCACTTTCTTCACTATTTTTCCAATAATAATATTTTTACTTCATGGGGAAGTGATTTTGAAATATTGATTTCCAAGGGTGGGGGGCTGTCAAAGTGGAGTGGGGGGGGGGGGGTTGTCCAGGGGTGGGGGTGGATGGTCTGTGGGGGTGGGATGTCTATGGGGTTTTCTGGATAGGATCGTTGTCCATGGCCCCTTAAATTGAATAATTCATTAATTAATTGGTTTTCAAACAATCCTTATACTTCAATTAGTGTGGTATTATTTGGAAAAAATACTTCCTTTGATAAATTGACACATGTATATTGCATATATATGCGATAAGAGGATGTGATGTTTAATTGAAAAATGAATTATTTTATAAAAAATGTCAGGATTTTATAAAAAATCTCCTCTAATGAGGTTCGTTGACTTATAATCTATGAATTAATGATTAGTTAATTATATCATGATTGGTTTATTTATTAGTGTTTTTTATGCCTTCATGTTAGAGTTGAATAAGTGGAATGATATTCATGGTCTGCCTTGGGGGTGGGTATGGGCTGTCCAAATGGGGAGGGGTTGTGGGCTATCCAGGGGGTGGGCTATCCAGTGGGTGGGTGGGTTGTCCTGGGGGTGTGGGTGGGCTATCCAGGAGGGGGATGGTGTGTCAATTCTCTAGGGAGGAGGGGGGTGGGTCATCGAGTTGGGGTGGGGGGTTAGCTGTCTAGGTGGGATGGGGGATATCTTGGTGGGGGTTGGCTTTTCAGGGGGATGATGGGGGAAAGGGGTCTGTAGGTTTGTGGGGGTGTGGGAAATCCAGGGAGGGGGTGGCCTATCCACTCTGATACTCTTCAAAAAAAAATCACATATAACCAATGTATAATTGATTTCACATGTTAAGACTTTTCTTGATGGTCCCTACCAACACTCACTCTATCCCTTCTAAGAAGAAGTGGTCTCTACATATAAATATTACTCTAGTTCTTATCCACTATCCATAGTGATCTCATACAAATTTAATAATCATAATTAGGGATATATAATCAATAGATATCCATAAAAAAATAATGGATCTATAGAATATCAATATTTCCCTATTCAATTGAATATTGTTTCTCTTGAGGAGAATATCCGACAATCAATATAGAAGCTAGAAGATATTCATATTGAAATGTAATGTAACCTTACAAAATTTATGATAACATTATATTGTTGAGGGCTATATTGATTATTTATGTATATCAATAATAAATGATACTACATTATGGATTTTAGAGATCATGTGAATCATTCAAATCATCCCCCATAGACACCCATCTCCCCCTTGGACAGCCCCCTATACCCCGTCACCTAGACACCCCACCCCCTAAATAGCCCCCACACCCCCTGGACATTCCCAACCCCATGGACACCCCCACCCTTGGACATCCCCAGCCCTGGACACCCCCACACCAATGGATAGCTGCCACCCCCTTGGAGTGCCCCTTGGACCCCACCCTACCACCTGGACACCCCCACCACATGGACACCCCCACCCTTGGACATCCCCCACCCACGGACATCCTACACCCCATAGACACCCCACCCCCTTGGATAACCCTCCACTCCATGGAGACCACCCAACCCCCTTGACATCCCCACCCCCTGGACACCATACCCTTTTGGACAGCCCCACCACCCCTTGAACCCCCATGTTGGTCACCCCCAACCCTAGACATCCCCCCCAGATAGCCCAACCCACTCAGACCCCCCACACCCTATGGACATACCCACACAATGAATACATTGACTTTGGGTATTGAATGTTATGAAATCTATAAACTTTTCAAAATATTTCTATTTTTAACAACAGTGACTTATTTAAAAAAACTCTCTTTACACATTATTAATCTTTGATAAAAATAATTCACATTGTAATATATTGAACAATGATCTATCTGGTCCATGGTTTCCTATTGTATGAGATTAATTAAAAAATTCCAAAACATGTTTCGCCTTAAATCTAGGCACACATAACTTAATTAGTATTTAATTACATTGTTTTAGTAATAAGTTATCAACCAATGTATTGTTTACTACATCAAATAGAAACCCTTTCCTTTATGAATTTCTTATATGTGCATAGATTATCCCATTTGAAAAATAAAATTTAGTCACATCATTTGAAATCACTATGTACATGAAATCATGCTTCTTTTCTCCGTTGAACCTTCATCTTATGGAATCAAATGCCTCTTAGTTCTATTTAAACATATTTGGATCATGAACCACATGTATGAACATGATGTTTCAATCCCTAAGGAAATTTTTACCATAATTTTTAGATTATATTTACCTTTAATTTAGAATAGATATTATGAATATCACTCAAATAATCTACTAAAATATAAAAATTCATTGATCTAAAATTTACTCAACTCCTGATAACTCACCTCCACAAGTGTACATGACATTGTACACACATTTATAGTTTTTTAAAGATATTTTGATATAAATATTTAATTTTTTTGTCTTTTCTATTATGATTCTCATATATAGCAGTGTGTTAGTTATGGTATCATATAAAGTGAACAATTCTAGATTACTTGAATATAATTTAGATGAAACATAAATCCTATTGAATTGATTTTGGAGAAATGACTTAAAAAACTCTTCTTAAAGAATGGTTGGGTTATGGATGTATTAAACCAATCAGATATCAAGCTTTTTTCATAAAAAATTTTGGGATATTATTACTTTTTTCATTTCATAATGTTTTAGATTGGGGTCTCCTACTCTGCCCATGTTACAATTGTGTTGGATGACCTTGGTTGATACATGAAGAAGTCATGTACTATAAACCCAAATATGGTTTTCATGAAATCTACTATGTATGGTATCATAGTAAAAACCCAATTCTGATGATCTAAATTAGAGGACTGGATTGGAGAATTTGTTATATGACCGGTTTCTGTATATTTGTCATCATGAAAGAGAAAGGATTCTGTAACGACCCAATTTTTTTCAATGGAAATTCCCTTACTATAAATATGTAATAAAATAATGATGGGTTTGTTTATTTGTATAAACCACAATTTTTCACATTAAAATATTTTTTTGGAAAATCATTTTTTAAAATAATTTTTAAAATAATTTATAATTAATTTTTCATAAAATAATTAGTTATATATACATATGTAAACCATATTTTTATAATTCACTCAATATGTTTCATTTGATTTATTATAATGGGTAGGTCATAATGGTAACATTTAAATATTATTTATTTCTTTGATTAAAACCATTGTTGTGTATCATGTACACTATCGAACATAGTGTTTCCTTTTAAAAACATAGTATTCTACATTCTCACACCATATAAAATGCGTCCTTTTAATTTAAAATCAAGATAAAAAACTATCGGATTGTCTTTTCAATATACCTTTGTATAAATCCAACATCATAAAAAGGATTAATAACAGTACCACATTAAAAGAAAGAAAGGGATGAACAAAAGTCACCTGAGACAACCAATACTAGTGTTAATTATATGAAAAATGAACATGGAAGATAATACTGACCACCATTCCCTAATGTATATTTATATAAAATATATTTTGGAGAAATATAATAATAAAAAAACTATTAATCCATGATGGGATAAAAGGTCACTGATTTCTCAGTATTAAAATAAAATGGATAATGTTTTTTTAAGATCCTTTTCGTATAGTTGAAGAATTATTTTACCAAATGGACTAAAATAATAAAGAAATGTACTTAATTTACAAGTAAATTATCATCCATTAATAAATTTCCACTACAAACACACCTTTTTCTCCAAAATTTACAATTCATTATTTATTTTTTATAACAAAAGCACAAGAATAAATTTTTAGAAAATCACATAATCTAAAACGAATTAACTATATGTGTCTCATATATTTATACATTAACCATTGTTGAAATGATTAAGATAAAAAATGAAAATTCTCTAAAAATAATAAAACATTATATGAAATACTACAATAATCTCCAAAATTAAACAGTAATACCCAAAGATCAACATAGACCATTCAAAAAATAAATATCCTTAAAAATTCTACAAAACATTATAACTAGGATTAAAATAAAAAAATATAAATATTTAATCCTATAGATGTCAAAGATAAATTTTAACATTTATCTCCAAATAATTTCCATCACTATTAAAGTATCATAACAAAAAATAATTTCCCTACTCATATATTCACCGAATAGTTTAACCATTTCCATAAACAACATGAATCACCATATGTCCACAATAAAATCATAGATTATTCCAAAATATAATTCAACATTTACTTATAAAATAAAATCCCACAATATTTTGGTCACCCTGATCATATAGGATTCCCTAAATAGTGAACATCTTCTAAAATAACATTAATCACTTAATCACCAAATCAATTTCCAATTTCATGGTTATCAATTCGAAAAAACATATTTTCCTAATACCAAATTATTCTTACACTACTACTAAACTAGTCTTTAACAATTCTTTAAATGGCCTTTATCAACACTAGAAATTCATTGACTACTTGGGCGACGTTAAAAGTATAGGGATTTTATTATCACTGAAAAATCTCTAATAAATGGTATATTAATATATGATTTTAGATGCATTGATAATGTCCCCATTTATCAGTGAAGCACTAAATATCAATAAAAACATGTCATAATGAAAAATTTAATTAAAATTAATTTTACAACAAAAATACCAAAAAAACTATATTATTCATAAAATAAAACCTATTTAAAACCCATATCCCATTTTTTAAATAAAATAAAACCTTTTAAAAAATGGTTTTAACTCAAAAAATCATTATAAAAAAAGAATCAATAAATTATTTTCACAATATTTTGTTCCAATACATACGAATAAATTTGAGGATTAAAATTAGAGTAATTCATCAATAACTTTAAAGAATCATTAATGCAAATAATTTAATTTAATATGCACTCGTCAGTTGAAATTACACTTGAATAAGATGATGCTTTGGGCTACACTACTATTGCGTGTTTTTAATCTTTTTCCCTTCAATATCTCATTCTGTCGAGCCTTTCTCTTTTTGGTTGTAGTATTGATCTTGATGTAATTGGTGGAAATGAAGGAATCTAAAATGTTTGGGGTTGAAAAAGTAGTCATACCAAGGGAATACATTTAGAAGATAATGTATGAAAAGATTTTTTATCCGGGAAAAATAATTGAACACTATGAGGAATGATCTTTATCAGTTAGTTAAGATTTTCTCAATATAAATCTATACCCAAGATTATCACTTCCTCATTTACAGGGTCTATGTGTTGTTTATAGAACATAGAACATAATGAGTACCCAAAAGGGGTTTTCCCCTCCTTTGAGTTTATTTTGATGTCTTTAGATACAATGGGTATGTGGACTTACTCCACTCATCTCGTTTTCAACATCGAGAAGGGTTTTTCTCCAAAAAAGAATTGATTCAATCTACAACATTGGTAGTTCCACTATGATATTATATAGAAAAAATTTTAACATTGGTGAGAAAGGTGTGAAAATATGTTGTATATTTTCTTTATATAGATTAATTTTTTCGATCATAGATAAGTTGATCTCAAGGTTATTTTTTTTTTCTATTTTGGGAATTTACCATCTTTGGGAATTGGTCCTAAAGTAATATTCATCATCTCATTAATGAATTACATTTTTAGTAATGGATATTAGATACAATTCCTTGAGGAATCATACTCTAACTACAATATTGGGTATATTGTTTTTGAATGGCATGAATATACTTCTATTTCTTAAAAAACGCATGTTGTTTATGGATCTTCATCATCCCTTCTGAAAAAAACATTGTTCATACATTTGAAACATGATATAGTCAAGCTAGTGAAGAACTAATTATAAAATATTCATTCTGAGGCCCTGATATTTCACTAGGAGATCAATCTATTACTGTTTAGGGAGGAAAAAGAAGACATAA
This sequence comes from Viscum album, assembly GCA_963277665.1. Lineage (NCBI taxonomy): Eukaryota > Viridiplantae > Streptophyta > Magnoliopsida > Santalales > Viscaceae > Viscum > Viscum album. Next base: position 1,101,293,596 of record OY728155.1, on the reverse strand, counting down.
GCATCCATAGTACATTAATTGCTATTATATACCAAGTGAAACCAATATTGTTACGAGAAAAAAAATTTATTATGAATATATGACAGTTGGTTCTTCACTAATGTGATTAAAGCTATGATACAAAAGGAGGATGTTATTCTGTATCAACCATACTGGGATCAAAGTTTTTTACTTAATCCTTTTAAATTGGGTAGATTGAATCATTCTTTGTGAAATATCCTGAAAAAATCCCACATGAATGGAATAAATATGCCTAGTATTTCATCAAATGGAATCAAAATTTTAGAGTCCTATTTTGATAAAATATAATATGATAGTGTTATTAATTATTTAGACATTCAAATTTTTAGTGGTTTGTAGAATGTTAAATGCATAAAATGTTCAAACCTTTCGCATGTTTTGTCTGAATGTTTTTATTTAGATATTCATGAATTTCATGAGGTAAATTAGAGTTTCAAATTTATGAATAATGGCCTAAGGAACATACCATTGATGAAGTTTGTAGATATTAATTTTATTTTTTCTCATTGCACAATAAAAGACGCTTTTTAGGGATGGGTGTTCAATCTATCTATCTGTGTATAAATTCCCATCTAACATTTAATGGCGCGTTGATTGGATTCTCGAATTCATATATGTATCAAAAAAATATTCCTCACCCCAGGGAATACAAGAGGCCATTTCTTTTTGTTCTCAAAATAATCTATTATCGAGTTGGAACTCATCTATGGTGAGGGTTTCAAATCATAAAGGCATCATGTATGAAAATATTTTCAGTAATCCCTTAGAAAATGATCTGAAAATTGGTATTTCATACACTCAATTTTTGTTTAATTCTTACAAGAATACATTTTCAACTAAACATGATGTTAACAGTTTGTGCGGAAAAATTCCTATTATAGATGTCTACAGTAATGCCGATATCAAATGAATTTGGGTTATTATGCATGGTAATGGAAGAATATTGGTATAATTATTTTATTTTAATCCATTGAAAATTAGAGGATATTGGAAACAAAGAGAGGATTCACTACACCATGGTAATTTTGGATTCATTAACACTTTTTGTGAAGATATGATTGATTACATTCAAAGGAATGTTGGGGAATCTGATTTTATTCTAGAGGAGTTGCACTAGGAAGAGTGAGGAGATGAGATGGATAGTTCGTATCATCGTAAAAAATGGAAACAGTGGAACCAAAAAGATCAAAAATTGATATACGAAATGTATAAAAAAACATAACTTGGATTTTATTATTGATTTTTCTAATGGATCAGAGTGGAGTCACACTGGTAGCAAAGGATCTCTGCAAGTGCTTTAGAATCTCAATGACTTAGTACATATTAGGGTTTCTCAACATAGATCATGGACACTTTAAATAGTGCTTCTATAAAATAATTGATTATGATTCCTCTTATCAGTATTAAATTATAATGTTCTAATAAAAGTGATCTTTATCAGTTCTAAAAAAGTAGTGATAAACCTTGTTATTTATCAGAGCTCTAAAATTGTTGATAAAAAAAATCTTTATCAAAACTAATAATAAAGCGAAGATAAATGTTAATTTTTATCAGTGCTAAAATAAAGCGCTCATATAGGAAACCTTTTATCAGGGAAAAATAAAGGGCTCTAATAAAGTGATTCCTTTATTAGATATTTCATTTAGTTCTAATAAAGGTCCCACTATATCAGTACTAATTTTTGTGTTGAGAAAAATGGGATTCCTAAATGCATATTTTTAGCACTTCTAAAGACCAGTTTTGTACTAGTGTTATTCAATAAAATTATTTAACAAAAAATAGAAAAATACATACTAATCTAAGAGTTCTTGTATGATTGTGGTAAGAAATTCACCCTTCACTCCCTTCTGTGGATGGTTCTATTCCCAAATAATTGCTAAATGTGAAGGGTTTTCACACATCTTGCATGTTTTTCTTTTTCTAAAATATTATAATTTTTTTATAATTACCAATTCTTATAAAGAGATTAAAATTAATCATATAATTATTTATCCAAAAAATTTATCTCATACGTTTCATTTTGTATCCAAACAATGTTATAACTCATAATTACATCAAAATAAATGTATCCAAAAATATATTTAACCACCTTAAATGTTCCTAATATAATGACTAAGACGTTTTTCTATGAATATGACCATATGATAAACCTATAAATTATAAAACCATTACAACATCTATAACTATTAGGAATGAATCATAATATCCAAAGTTGTATAAACATTCCTTTGATACAAACTATATGGACCTATCCAAAATAATATATTATAGTGTTTTTGAAATAGAATTCACATTAAGGGATATTTATAGATTATAGTTTTAGATTATTAGGGAAAACAATTACAATGTAGACCCATAAATTTCATGTGGACACTTACACTCTATATCAAATTTCACTACTAAAGGAATCACTTAATAATATGGCTTCTCTTAGAGACACATGTTCAATTCATTCATCATGGTATCTTATTTTCCCTTACTTATCGTAATACATGTTGAAAAACATTTTAAAACATGGTATGAGCACAAAAATCTCATTATGGGACATAAATAAGTAAAAACATAAGTCTATATAAAACCCAACAAACTTTTCGATAAAATACAATTTTGTTTTTACACTGAAAAAGAGATCATAATTTCAAAATGATCAATATCTTACCTTTTTAAAATCAATAATTCTTATTAATTCCCATAAGAAAAAATATAATATAAAAGAAGGTTTCATGGGAAATAATAATACGCAAATATAATAATTACACATATTACATCAATACAAGTCACTCTTACAAATGGAATATGCATATGGCCAACTTCCATACATGTTGTTCTTACAAATGGAATAACCATAAGTTTGACTTCCATACACAATGCATTGTAGATTATAATGTAATCACACATCATTAGTTTATCATATAACCAACCATAAAATGTTCAAGTACAATTATATAATCATAAAACAAAATATCTTTGTATTTCTAACATGTTACTAATAAAATTTCATTTTCACACAAAGAAAATAATTCAAGTTATTGAAATAAGCAATCCATTTTCAAAACCCCTTTTAAATTTTAAAAAAGAAATTTTTGAATCAAAGTGTTCCATACCACATTGAAAGATTTGAGTAAAATTCACAAATAGGAATTTTAAAATATTAATTTACATACAAATATTTTATTAATAAACATTTTACAAACATGAAAATTAAATAGAATGATTTATAATAATAAATCATTGAAAAATTTAAATTGATGTTTTAGTTAAAGAGTTCCTTACCTTGATTCCAAATCGTCATGTACAATATTTATATTCTAGAATAATAAACATAGGTTAATTATTTACTTTAATTATCACCATTTTAGGTTTATTATTCCTTTTATATCACTTATAATCTCGTTATAAATGATACTTTATTATATAAATTCATGTCTAACGTTTTGTCAATATTCATCACTTGAGTTCAAAATGAATTTAGTATGGTGTAAATTGTTAAAGTGGTTATAATTACATCCTTGACAAAATAATATTCATAAAATTATTCTAATTTTTATACAAAAAATATTCTTTTAAATCGATCCTTTTAATATGGTTATGAAAAATTAACTATATTATAATCATCGAGATTGTAAGTCGTACAAATGCATATGTAACATTTCTATATTCATTAATCATAATGGAAAGATGATAAGCATTGTTGGATCTTTAAATAATGACCATAATACCATTTATATCATATTAATAATTTATATATACTTATATATAATTTATATGTTATGCGGTGATTAAAAATGCATCACATCACTTCGTGTAGGTGATAATCACACATATGCACAAACGACGTTATCATTTTCATGTGATTGGAAAGGTAAGAAAAACAATTACATCGTAAAATAATATAATGATATATATGTCATTAATATGATATATGAACATTAATTTCATAATTATATGAAAAATTGAGAGATGGTAATGGGAAAATAATTATATTGCTTCATGGATGTGATAGTTCACTCGTACGCATCAAAGACAAGTTGTTTTCCCATTTGATAAAAGTGGAGATATATTTCAGTGCTGATATTAACATAATAATATTTTATTATATGATTTATAATTATTTTTGTTTTTAATCAGGGTTTAATAATATTTTTAAGAAGAGTAAGAAGAAATAAAATAGAATCTCTTAATTAAAAATGATACCTCTTCTTCAGAAGATCTGCTTTGATTAAAACATTAACTCATATAAGGAGGATTCTCCTCCTGATATATATCCACCAGAATGTGGGGAGGGAATATATGAATATATTTTAGGAGATATTGGTAGAAACAAATAGGTTTTTAAGTGTGAAGAAAAGATACTAATGGGGGCCTTTTTATATGAGAGGAAATAGGCATTCTTGGAAATCATCAAAGTATTAAAATATAATAAGACCATTCTAGATCCAAATACATACCAATGTTCTATAAATGAAACATAGAAATAATTTTAAACAACATTATATCCCTATTTCATTATTTTATTTTTTATTTCATTTTTAAATAAAATAATTTAATAAGATATCATTATTTAAATATTAATACTATTCATCTAATTTGATTTCAAATACATCATAAAAAGTGGGAATTAGAATATAATTTATTCCCATGTCTATAATTTATCTTCTAGATATATTAAATCATTTAAACACATCAGATCAACCATAATATGTCAAAATAATATTTTTAATAACAATTATTTTTCTTTTCTGTTAACTAAATAAATGTTATTTTAATATTGAAGAGGCATTTATGTTAATTATATAGTTTGAAAAAAACTGTTCAAACTAATTTAATTATGATAAAAATATACATTTATATTCATTCTTATCTTTATTTTTTTCCAATGTGGACACATAAAAGATATTAAATACAATGAGTGTCATATTTTGTAACTATATTGGATTTAAATAACATATAATTTATTTTTGTGGGAAAGTGTCCATTAAAGAACTAAAATTAAATAATAATATTATAAGGGTCGAATATTTTTAATCCAACAAAGTTTTTACATGTTATTATTATTATTATTATTTTAATCATTATAATTTTAACCCAAATTTTACCTTTTTAACTCTAACTGTTTTCTCATGTAATTTACAGATTCACGATTAATATAATTACTATAACATACAAAACAACGAATAAATGAGTCATTTTTGACATTATAGGAATTATAAAAATTAGTTTATAAAAGGAAATATTTTTTAATTTAATATCAGTTAATAAAATATAATTTATTTTTGTTGTCCATTGTATCCATTTTAAAACTATTCATTACATAACTTTTTATAAATATCATAAAATTATGATATCATATAAAAATATCCATTAACATAACCCAAAAATAATAATGTCTCAAATATAATTATTTTATGACATAATAATTATCAAATTATATTTATTTTAATATTTTTAAAATCATTTATTTGATTGTTCCATTAATGGTGCAATTATTACATCATCATTATGTTACCATTTAGTTTAATAATTTCTTTCCTAAAACTGTAAATAAATTTCCATGACGTAGGTAAAACTTTCATATTTCTATATACATTTTATAGTAGTATATATCATCTAAATACAACTATATTAGAAAACTTATAGTTATTAATACAGGAGTATGTAAAATTTTTCTTTTCTATAAAATATAATAATATAAAGGGAATAATGTCCTCCAAGTGGGTCCAAGTGGTCATAAAAGCATCCGAAAGAATACTTAGATAGACAATAAAACATATAGGGAAGTTCGGACAAGTGTTAATTTAGTTTTATAATAATTATAATTATATTTTTACACTTATTTATTCGATTTACCCTTAATCATGGTAATACTAATAATTAGGAATGTTACTATTCAAATTTTCCAAAAAATATATTGATCTTATTAGATCATGAATATAATACTGATTAAAACCATTTATTTCTATTTATTAAAATTCAAAACAAAAATGTTTCTAAAATTAATTAATTATTAATCTCATTTATAGATCGAGAAAATTGGTTTTTTAATATAAAAATGTTCAAAATTTCACAAAGTATTCATTTCCTACTTCAATGTGGAATTTATTCCAATTACCTAAATTTGATTAAATAATAACATAATGATCTAATTATACTTTAAAAACTTTAAAATATATAATTTTACAATAGAAATATATATTATGGAAGATTGCTTTTAAATTAAAATGTAGTATTTTTTACAATTTATTAAATAATGATTGTTACCAGAAAAAAAATTCAACAAATGTAAATTTTTATAATCCATTTTAAATGAATATATTGATTTTTTAAAATAGAAATTATAAAATATTAAAAACTAGACTTAAAATAGTTGTGCCATTAAAAGGTGGAACAATTGTCATTTTTGAAAAATATTTCTTTTATATGTAAAATTTGATTTGTTTTTATATCATGTATTGAAAAAAATTAATAGGAATGATAAACATTATATTGATTAATTAAATTTATATTTAAATATTAGAATCTAAAAATATAGATTTTTTAATTTATTAGTATGAATCACACATTTTTTCATTTAAATAGTCTTTCAGAAAAAACATTTATTTCTAATTAAAAAAAGATTTCAATTAATTTATAATTAATTTTCAACAAAAATTTTAATTATATACACATGTGTAAACTATATTTTCATAATTTCTTTAATATTATTAATTTTCTCTATTCTAGAATCTATGTTTTAATGGTAAAATGTAAATATTATATATTTTCTCACTTAAGCTTGATGTGGAGTATCATGTATGCTATAGAACATAGTGTTTATTTTTAAAAACTCAGGATGTTGAAATTAAAGTTATATAATATACATTTTGTTTATAAAAATCTATTTAATTATTTTTTAATTAGTAATATTCATGATTTTGATTTTTATATTTTAAAAAACATTTTTCTAAATAATATATTTCAATATGTTTGGTGTATTAAAATTAACACTGACGTATTAAAATTAAAGAAATTAAATAAATATAAATAATCATAATTTTTGGATTTAAGGAAATAAAATTTCTAATTGTATTAATTTTTTAATATTTTTCTAATGTACATAATTTTGTATTGAATAATAAAAACAGTTCTTTTGAAATACGGTATCTTTTATGATTTTTCCAGGATATAAGTATGATATTAATACAAATTAAACTTATATAATTATTCAATAATGATAATATAATATAAATATCATTCAAAAATAATTCAACACATATTTATTAGATTATATGTTTTTTGATAAATTAGATAATCATCTTTAGTGCCGACCTAGTGCTTGTACCACACTGGAAAAGTAAAATTTTGTATTCTAAAAATATTATTTCAGAAGTATAAAATACATTCTATTGATTATTTATTAAAAACATTCTATTGTTAATTATTATTTTAATGGATATATAGTACTATTTTATTTCAATAAATGTTGTCTTATCCAAATGGTTGTCTAATGCTTGCACAATTCTAGAAAAGTCACAATAACATATTGCATAATTTTTCATGACATATATGTGAGTAAATGTACATATTAGATGATTATAAAATATTATATTAAAATTAATATATTTATTTCAATGGTGGTATTTTATGATGAATTTTTATTAATGAAATAATTGTATTAAAACCTTACACAATGTGCAGATTGTACTTGTTCATGTAGTAGTCAAATCATGTATATGGTCTTAAGAAAACTAAATCTAATAATTCATTAGGATATTTATAGTTTTCAAAAAATATTGATGGTAAATATAATATATCATCTATTATTAAATTATTAATATTAAAATTACAATTTTATTGTAGTTTTTTCAATGTAAAATTATTTTAATTAGTCTTTAAAATACATTAATAGTATTTTATGTTAGCTATATTTTATTCTATTAATTAAGACTCATAAAAATATTGAACTAGGAAAATTCTGATGTGAAATTGAAAAAAATGTTACCAATTTCCATTTATGATCAAATTTTCACCATATAAGTAAAATTATAACCATTCAATATTGAAAAATTCAATACGATAGATAAGGTAAAAATTGGATATCCAAGAGTGAAAGCTAAAAGATATGGTGTGAAATGTTATGTAAACCAATAAAAATATAATTTTATAATTATATTAAGACAACATTTTTTAATACCAATATCCCTGTCATTTTGGAATCACATTACATTACTTATACTCTTATTATATTATAATATTTCTTCTATTTCAAAAAATGATGTTAATAATATTCTATAAAAACCAAAATTCAGTAATGTGAATTACTATTAAAAAAATTGGATATTTCATGGGAATGTGGTGTGGTTTATAATATCAACCATAGTACTATTATTGGTCAATTTTCCTTGTAATGTAACTTTCTTTATCCCTAAATTATAAAAATTATTAATATAATTAAGATAATCAAATGGATAATAAGGGGTTAAAAATATGATGTAAGTGTAATAATAAATATGCAACTTGTCTAAATTTTAATATATGAGATGATTTTTACTCATAATAATCTATTATTAAAATTAAAACAAATTGTATAATTTTTCACTAAACCTTACTTTATTTTTATGTAATACATCCGGTAATTCCCAGAGATCCCCTCCCCTCACTTATAAATATAATCTTAATATACTTACATCTTCACGTCTATCGAGACATTTAATATCTTAAAAACTCAAGAAACTATTCCTAGCATCCTTATCAATGTTCAAGAGGTTATTTTATTCCCAGATTACCAACCCTATGGTCCTTAAAGAAGATATCTAAAAGTGGTTTCTCTAGGAGATTGAAATCGTCTTAAGAAAAATCATTATTTTTATTTCTTTTACAACCCTCAATAAACTAAAAAAAGAATCTTTGACTGCATTGATATATCCCATATAATGAGAAGTTATTATTCTTATTTCATAATATCTCTCTATTAGCCACCCCATCAAATGGAATATTAAACCAGCACTCGTGTGTAAGTTGGACTACCGCCTCAAGAACGAATATAAATTTTTTTCCACCACCACCTCACATAGATATAAAATGTGATATAACTAATTAATATATATAATATTAATGAAATAATTATTATTATGAATTATTATATTATATCAATCTTTTTACCTACTCCTCCATTGGAAAAATATAACATCGCTCAGGTGTACTTTTGACTACCGCCTCCATGATTTAATATGATACATGTTTTATTTATTATTTACAAGGATTTTATATATTTTATGAATTTATATATTATAAAAACTATCCCAAATGTTTGGACTATTATTTACCTTTATTTATTTACAAATATTGAAAAAAAAAACATGGTTCCAGTATTTGTACAACCAACTATCTCTATGACAGAATTAATTAATTTTTCTTTATATATCATATTTGGATGACTATAAATATAATATGAATTTAACATAGTGAATGAAATTATAGAGATTATGGATCTATGAAATATATGTAATTACTATAACTATCAAACCAAAATATATATGAAAAACGAGATTCGTAACGCTTTGAAACAACATTTTAAATAATTAGTTTTTATAAAAATTTATTGAAATATTCTAAATGGATCATATATTATATTATAATTATTTATATTATTCATAAATTGAATTATAATAAATTTTTATTTATTATACATGAGGTCAAATAATTTTCCTCTATGATTAAGCATGAGGTAATTGATTTCTTAAATAAATTTACTTTCATGGGGTTATATCTCTTCGTCATTGATTATATTATGCTAGGATAATGAGATAAGTAAACATTAATTTATAAATGTTTTATTGAATGTTTTATTTTTCTTTATAATAATTTATCACAAACAATTACTTTGAACATTAATTCTCACAACAATATTTTGATCATCGTAAGAGATTTTGTCTTAATTGTCACTCCATTAAAAAAAATCGAATTATAAGCCAGCATAATTTTATGATTTTATTGAATAACCATATTATTTATTTAACATGAAAAAATATTTTTCATTATGGAAGTTTTTTTTATTCAATCTTACTCTTTCATGGAGTAAAAATTTAAATGTCACAAACAATGAAAGGATTAATTTTACAATCATATTTTTACGATATCTTTTATTTTAATTAAATGAATATTACAATTTAATCTTAATAAAATCAATATATATTGTAATCCTTTGGATATTTAAATATTTTCTATGTTTTCATTTACATTTCTTATCTTTCTATAAGATTCTGTGTTTTAGATGTGTTGAAATTTGTAATGGATTTTTTGATTTTTTATATGGCTAGTAGGACAAATCAAAACCGACCTTTGGAAAGTACTTTTGTCTGTTGGAACACTATAACATGTTGTAATTTGATTTGGTTTATGGGAAATAATGTTTTTATTAGTTTATATTATTATTAGGAGTTTCTAGAATTGAAATCATTATTTCATGGGAAACATCATGGGTCACAAATTTGGGGTACATTTATATATAAGTGTGCGCCCCTATCCATGTGGTATTTTTATACAACAATTTTATTTGTTTTTTTCGGTGGTGTCCTAGAGAACTATTTAGTTTCATGTATAGGTGAATGTGGACACACATGGTTTGTGTATGGTTTTACTAATTTTCCGTTGATACTATGTGTGATGGGTGTGATTAGAAAACATGCACCACACGGCTCATGCACTTTACTAAAAATCATGTTAGAAAACCATGTGATAGATTAGTGGTTGGGGAGTGAGGAACACATGTTTAGTGGATGTTTTTACTTATCAATCAGCCTAACCAGGTGACTCAATAAAAGTTAAAAAATTACCATTTTTCCCTTTATCCGTAATTGGGTTTTACCTATTTTCTTTTCTCATTCGTGCCCTAAGCTCTATCACACACCCTCCTCCCTTCCCATCATCCATTATAGGATCTCACATATCCTTGTTCTGAAGAAAAGTTTTCCACATTTTTTTAACCTCGATTTTTCTAACACCCTTAGATTTTTCGAAATATTTTTTTGTACTAATTTAATTTTATATATTTTATTCATTCCATGTAAATATTAATATTGATTCTATTACATGAAAGTTCCATGTTATTATTGATTATAATGAAACACCATTTTGATCACATTATACATGAAAAACATATATTTCCTTGTTATATATGAAACACTGTGTTTGTTTTTGTTACACACAAAACTCCGTTCCTTTGATAAATTTGGTGACATACAATACTTAATTATACCAAACTACAAAGTATTATTAATATTATTTTTAAAATATAAATATATTTATAACCTACATGTTGGAATAAAATATCTAAATAAGATTAAATAAATTTAGAAAAATTAATTTCCAAATGATTTATTTGGTTATCAATTAATTATAATTTAAAATAAAAACCAATTAAATATCCATGAGGTGAATTTAAAAAAACAATTTTAGGACAATAAATGTGTTATATCATAATAAATTTAATTAATCACTATTATAGAGATATATCAATGTAATTTATTTATTTTAAATTCAACCAAACTTATGTCAATTTATCAAACAATTTGAATTTTCATAAAATAATAAAAAATATTATTTTAGTCATACAAAAGACTTATTATTCTAAAATGTGGTTTTACAACATCTTAATGGTATAATTTTTTAAAACTTATTTTTTACAATTTTAAAATTTTTATTTGAATTAATAAACATCATTTTTGAAATATTAATATGAGAATTTACATTGGTTTACTTTTTTATATTTTTTAAAAGTTTCATTTTTTGATGAGTAGTAAGAAACAATGAATTTGAATAAAAAACTGCATTTTCATATAATTGATTTTGATTGAAAAATTATATTTTAATTATTTTTATACTATATTTATATCCATTAAAAAAATATTAATAAAATTTAAGTAATTAGAATAATTTTCACAATGAAATTGGATATGTAAACTTTTCGAGCATTTAAACATTTTCACTTTAAAAATTAGTTATCTTGTCTCGCATAGGGGGTTAATTTAAAATTAATTTATACCACTTATATTTTAATATTTAGAAAAAATGGATATAAAATTTTTAATAATAATAATTTATAAGTTTTATTATGGTTAAATTTTTTTATTCCAAAAATATTGGTGAAATTAATTAAATTTAATTACAGTGATTATTGTAAAAATGAGTTTATTTAGTGGTTAAACTTAATATATATGTCCAAATACCCTAAACACATGTCAAAAATAAATATTATAGACATATTTATAAAACATAATCCATTTTCTCAAGAATTGTCTATTATTTAAGGAACATGAATTAAGTTATACCTCCTAGTAGTGTTTACCTTTTTTATTTATAGGAATGTCACTTCTCCTCCCCTATAAAATTGAACTCACCTCCCCCCTCACTTCTTTACACATATGATGCCCTTTATATCAAAAAAACCTAACCAAATAAGTATATTTATTACCTTCTATCATCTTAGAAGTCTCACGTTGGGTACAAAACAACCCAATTTATTCCTTTACTGAAAAAAGGAACTACCCAAAAATAAAGAGGTCACATCATTCAACAAGAACTTTAATATTCTTCCTTTATCCATCCCCATAAATTATTCATATTATATTATTATATAATAAAAACAGTATATTAAATATAATAATTTCTTTATGTTCATGTTTCACCTTAAACTCATACAAATAGCCATCAAATGGAATTAGTAATCATCATTTCTGTGTATGGAGGACTACCGCCTCTGAAACCGATGTCGTTCATTCTTCCATTACCACCATTCGAGATTGGTAATAATGATTTAATTTATATTTTATTTTTTATTTATGATATTGATGAATTTTTTATACATTCATAATTATTTTATGACACACACCTTTAGGCTATCCATTTTTTGGGAATACGATAACTTCGTTTGTGGAGGTGTTGACTACTGCCTCCTCAAAGCAATGGGATTCGTTCCTAATTTGTAGAGAATATATTAATCATGGGTTTTATAAACATATATAGTAGATATGAAATGATAATTATACTAGAATTAAAATATATATATATAAATATTCATATATGTCATTTAATTTCATTCTTTCAATATGGAAAGAAAACAGAAAAAACGTTGTTGTATTCATACGGCCTACCATCTCCATGAATGGTGTATTGCATTTAATATTTAAATATTGTATTTATTTATATCAATACATATATACTGAATATATATGATCTTTAAATCCTGTTTTACATTCTATAAATAATTAAATCATGATTTATATAGGAGGATCAGTAATAACAATTCAAAAGATATACCTAAAACAAAAAGGTTATTACCCAAAACATAACATTGACATCAAATTGCTAATAAACAGGTAATATAATTTCATAATAAACTCATAAATTATATATATATATATATAATATTACTGTCATTTAATATATTTATATAAAAATATATAATTATTGAACTAGATGATTTAATGTGTACAATGAATTTCAATACAGAAGAGAAGGGTTTTCTCGTCTCACTTTTATTTCTGTAAGATATATGAAATATTAAGCACATATTTCAATTTTTTTGTGTATACAATGATCTATTACATGTTATACGAATAATTTAATTTATTTAATGATATAAAAAATATAAATTAATGTTATTATTTTATGTATACCAATATTCAAAAGTTACTCATGTAGTTAGGGTATTTCTAATCTCACTTTTATTTTTGTTTTACATATACCATATTTGTTACTCATTTCATAGGTGTGGCTTATATAATCATCATGAATATTTTTTATGATTATTATCCTTGAATTTATGGGTATTGAAATATCAACGTCATGATATCTCTTTTATTATTTTTATGGTTCATAAGAGACCAAATTGGTAAAGTAATTTTGTCTTATTTTTACTTATTTCTGACACATGCCTTTTTATGCACCAATATTCTTCTAAGATATGAATATAAATCCCTTTGACATTTTAAATTATGAATAAAATTATTTTAATGATATTTTCTTCTTTATTTAATTTTATTATTTCATAGGGATTATGAATCAATTTTACCAAAGTTTGTTGCTATAATCGCATCGTTTATCAGGACTGTTTACGATTACACATCCATCGATAAAATATTATGATCCAAATCTCAAAAATTATCATTAATTTTATTCTTACCTATTAATTAGTAATAAATTCATGTGATGGACCAATTTTTTCACTCTTTGGTATTTATGATAATTGATAAAATATTTTTAAAAAAAATATGACAAAATATCTCTCTTTAGTTGGAAATCTGTTTTATTGAAAAGCAATGTTATAAAAATAATGTTTTCAAAAAACATTAAATATTTTTTAAAAATTACCATTGATTATATTTTTCAAGAAAAAGTTATTTTTAAAATGTTTCATATTTTAATTTTTTTTCTAAATTTTTTTCAGAACATCATTTATAGTTTTTTCCGGTTATTTTAAAAATATATATTTTTCAAAATGTATTATATTTAAAAACTAATTTCTCAAGTTGGAAAGTTTATTTTCAACAAAAAAATATAGATATTTTTTATTTATTCATTTATATTTATTAATAATGGTGTTAAAATAAATGTATTTTTAAAATTTTCTTTGTTTTACAAATTATATTTCAATGAAAATTTATGTTCTAATTGATCTTTGAAACGAATTCTCCATAAAAGAAGACATCCTGTTATATTGTTAATTCATTAATAGAAATGTGGTCCTACTATAACATTCATATTATTTCCTCAAATGGTTTATGTTTTTATGCGTTAATTTTTATGGAACAGATTTCTTTTCCATAGGTAATTTTTTTTTCAAAGTGATTGTTATGAAACACATTTCTTTTCTACATGATAATCATGTTTCAAAGATATTAACATGAAACCCATTTTTCTATGGGATAATAATGTTATCAATGAATAATTAGTTATATGTGTTTTTATGATGATATGAAACCACATTGTACATTAGTCGTGTTATGGATCGTTGACACCGCTTATACAATGTGGTGGCTTGTATAGTACTTGGAAATCCCATTACAACTTATAAAATGGTGTTTCTGATATAGCATCGGGTAATACAATTATACCATATATGATGGGGTGTCCTATATAGAGTTAGGTAAACCCTTTTCATATTATATTATGGGGAGTCCGTGATAGCATCAGGTAATCCCATTACAACTTATACGATGGGGTGGTTTAGCCATTATAGATTACATGATGGGCGGGACCAATATCTCCACCCAATGCATTGAGTAAAAATTTATATCTCATAATATAATTCTTGGAAGAGGTTGACAAGATTAATCCACTATAGTAAGAAGGTATAAAATCATTCACTTAAGGAAGGTGTTGCTACTGGGGATGGTGGTGGGTCTCACCCAATAGATGTTTCCCCTGATGTTTCCTTATAAATTTTTAAAATAATCCTTGAATTCTATGGAATGATTTTAAATTCTTCGCTTTATTCCAAAAATTCATTGTCTTATTCATATTTTATTATTTCATGGTTTATTCTCTTGATTATCTTATGATCTGTACTTTATGATATGTCAATCTTTATACCACGACTCTTGGTTTTTATCCTGGATATATAGGGTATGATATTCTAATTTTATGATCTTCATATGATACCCTTGGGCTCATGTTATGCTTACATATATCCCTTGTATACCCTTATTGATCATCTGATCTCACTCTATTATTGTGTTTACATTCCCCATATTATGAATAAAGGTTATTAGTGAGAAAACTAAAGGGTATGATTTTTAAGGGAGACATTTAAGATCTTTCATAAGGATAAGAGACTATGTTTCTATATTTTGAAATAAAATAAACAATTATGGTCCTCAGACATGTAATTTTGTAACGTGGTTAATATTCATATAAAATAATGTAATATCAATGTCGGTCAACACTGGGTCATTATTTTTGGTATCAAAGGAATGGTTTAGTCATCCTCTGGAAACTAGGATGAGAATACATTGATGATATCCCTAGGGATATTTATAAGTATATGTCTAAGATTTACTTTAAGGATATTCCTCATGGGTCATATATTTAAAATAATGTGTCATGATTTTGACATCCTATAAGTACTTTTCATGCTTATGAATTCTTCTTCTATGATAAGTGTTTCCCACCGTATGTTTTATTTTCTATGTTAATATAGGGAACTGGATGGAACTAGGTTAACATTGAATGTTTCATATGTGAAATGTATGGGCATTATGAAAATCAATGTCCTAAGTGGAAATCTCATGAATAGAATTATAAAGGTGCTATGACAATTGGTTATACTGATGAAGAAAAAGAGGTCGTGAAAAACATGTGAATGGTATTTAATGTTGTTATATTATTGATTTCATTTAATGTAAAAAAGGCTCATTAAAATTAGTTTGGGAAAAATTAAGACATGATTCATATTTCATATTCTAGGAAAGGAGTATTATTGAATTTGATGCTGAATCTTGGGTAATGGTTTAAGAATAATGTTGGATGATTGAAATATAGGTGTTTAGTAATTTAAATATTATATTTTACAAAACATGAAATATTTAATTATTTTTATATAAGATGTTTTATGAAGGATTTAATAAGATATGTTGAAAATTGATGATTAATTATAAAATAAATTTAATGGAAATTTTAAATTTTGATTAAGGGATGGTAACCCATAATTTTTTTTAATGTTGAGAACATTTTTTACCTATTAGAAGGAAATTATTTATATGGATAAAATAAATTTTATAGAACTAATTAGCATGGTACTAATAACTTCTTTTTTGACAATGTTATTTATGTTATAATGGATAAAGTTTAAAAGAATTTTTTATTTAATGAACATATCCATAAAATTTTAAATAAGGAAGTTTGAATTTTTTCAATGATTATTTATTGTAATTTAGGTTACTACCATGTTTGAAGAGAAAATGTGATTGAGGTATTCCTATTTTTTTTATTTGAAAACAAAGTCATACACTATGATATATAGGGGATCAATTCTAAGCCATTTTTGATAAATTTTGTGACCTTATTTCTATGGTTTTATATTTTCATATTTCAGAACGTTTATAAGGTTTACTTTTTCTTATCCCAATTAGGTTAAATACCCTAAGAAGGGGGGAATATGGGTATGAAAGATTAATAACAAATCCCATTAGAAGCTTCTTTTGTTATTATGAAAAACTATTCACCCTTATTCCTTTATAAATATATGAATAGAAATAAAATCATGAATGGGACACAATGATTTTTAATTAGTTCACCCACAACAGGCTACGTCCAAGGGGCATACAATGGAAATATATCGATTGTACCAAATACACTATGGATCACTTCCAAAAAACAAGGTTCTCACTAGATCACTTATATGCCTAGGCTCATTTTTTTACAAGATTTAGTGTCTTGCTACTCCTTTCCCAATGGTAACTCTATATGTCTCCTTCTATGGATCACTTCAGGTGCAAATGACCATTGTAGTCCTCTTCCTTTGAGCACTGCTCTTAGAAGGGATCCACTCATAGTATATAGACATGTATGTCCCTTATATTCCATGAAAGCATGCATCTTCGACTATAGATAGACACTGTATTCCCCCCACTTTTCACCCATAGATGAAATCCACATTTCCATGTACTATTAGTTAGCGAAAATTTCTTTCGTGACCTATTTAATTCCCCTTATGAAGAATTTAATTCCTGTATAAAATACACTCCACCATGTTGTGTGTATGATTCGAGGATTGCTTGTATCATCTACCTTCTGTCAACATCTTATTCTTACATGGACCAACACTTATTCAGTGAACTTTCTCGGCTTCATAGACGAATTTGTCTTCTATAGACTACCTCTACTCCATAGACCATCTTCCATTGCGAGAAATAGTGCATTACAAAACCAAATTTTGTAAAATGTTCCAGCAAACTAATTCACCCTTCATGGAATCATTCTTCACGAACTCTTCTACTTCGTGTTATTTCTTTCCCATTAACCACTTCTCCATTCATGGAATTGTCCTCATGCACCTCACTCCCTTCACTGACTCCCCAATGAACTAATTTGGAATTAGCTTATTTTTTCCAGAACAAACACATTTTCTAATAAAAATTATTATTCATAATACAATGATTAGTTGTCCTAAAATAGGAAAATAGATCTGAAAAACTTGCTAATACTTTCTTCATAAGGCTTCGATGAGTTACATCCTTCACCTTTAATTGAGCTCCTCACGCTAACCATTTTTCCTTCATGTTCTGTGCAGTGTCTTCATTCTATCATGGAAGCTGATATCTAATGAAAATGATTCCCATAGTGGCTCCACAAATCACAAACTCATTTTCAAAAATTATGAGTCACCTCATGTACCACAATCCTTCCATGAACCATTTTCACCTGAAAACTGTAGGAATCCCGACGAACGATTTCCTTACATGGTCTGTTTAGCACGCTTTGTAGTCTGCATAGACCTTCTATGCAGAATCCTTCCCATTTCAGATATTCACCAATATTCTGCATACCTCTTATTCGGTCCAGTAACTATCTATCGCGGTCTGTGAACTATGTTCAATGGATAAACATTCCATTACCAAAAAAAACCCCCAGTTTCGATGGCTAAAAATTTGGAAAACACTGGGAAACTACGCCACCTTACACACCTACATTAGAAAACACAATTCATCCTCATTCATAGTAATTTTCCATTATCAACAAACTCATTCACTCCCAAAAATCATTGAGAGAATATCTTGAGGGATTCATTCTAAAAAATATCCCCCTTTTGGTTTATTTACCATTCATATTAGTTTGATACATCTTTAAAACTTCTTTTATCTTATGCAAGCATTTGCTTCTTATAATTAAAACAATGGTCAATGATTTACTCAACACATACTCTAAGAGAACATGATCAATTCTTATCATGAGAATCAATAGTTAAATGAAAATTTCTTCAATGAATCACTTCATTCCCTCCCAACACCACTCATCAACTTTCATAAAAAACATCAAATTTCGGGATATATAATCTTTGATCGATCACCTTTAGCAACATTATATTTAATAAACTCTATATCTCACAGATCCACCTAGCAGCTTCTACCCATGTCTTCATTAAGAAATTATCTGCTATTGAATAACCTAATTTCTCCCCTTTATCAAAAATCCTAAAGGTCACTTCAGTCTTTTAAAAAATGGGGTAAATAACACACAACAATAATTTAGGGAAAACAAACTATACCTCAAGGAGAGAGGTCCCACATTAACAATTTTCATGTATAGGGATTTGACTGAACTCCTAGTCTTAGTCAATGACTTTTAATTGATTATTCAGGTAAGGACTTTGTATGAATATTTGAAACTTGTTGTTATGTAGGAACATACTCATACTTCACAAGCCCTTCTACCACCTACCCCTTGAAAATATGACATTTTATTTCAATGTTCATTTTCCTTGAGAGACTAAATGAATTTTTTCTATTATTTATAGCACTTTTATTATAATAATAGATTCTGATCAGAGACTTCCCTTGAACTCCCATATCATCAGGATACTGCTTTATCTACAATACTTGTGTTCATGCTTGAGTTGATGTAATTTACTCATCTTCTATGATTATAAATGAAATGAAATATTGTTTTCTTTCTTAAACAAGAAATAACCAATCCAACAAGATATAATGAACCACCATATGATTATTTTATATCATCTTCAGATCCGAACCAATCTACAACTCTATAGCCCAATAACTATTACTGATATTTTATATAGTATAGGAAGATGAAATCCCTCGTCCCCTTGATATAACAAAGTATTATTTTTACTATAATAAAGTTTTTCTCCTTAGGATTTCTTGGATAGTATGCTAATTTACATGAGAAAAAATAAATATAAGTTCATGTCATTATTATGCACAAAAGACATTCAATGATTTGCATGTATTCAGTGACATTATCTGCATTGCATTCATCATCCAGAGATAGTTTCATTTGGGTATCCACTAGAGATGTCATCTTCATGGAATTATACATTCCAAATCTTCTCAAAAAATTAATTGTCATATTTGTATTAAGAAATAAATGTTCTATTATTCCTTTGTGTCACCTTTAATCAAATTAAAAATGTCAATTCACCAATCATCGACATTTCAAATTCACTTTTCATAAATTCTAAGAATTTTTAGAATTTAGCATTATCAAATCCCCCAAATATTTTTTCATAGATATAAACTAGCACCATAATCATTCGATTATAGTTATGGTTGACATAAATATTGTAATCAACTCTACCAAGCTGAAAATTGAGATTTTTTCAAAATGGATCTATCCATGACTTCCCTACTCTTGGTTCTTGCATCAAACCATGTAAAGCCTTACTTAGCCAAAAAACATGGTTCACATCTTCATGAATGAGAAAACAATCTTCTACTCAAGGTAAAATTAATCTTCAATAAACCATTTTGAATGCTAAATTGGCATCTATATGGTAAAATTTAAACATTCGTTTCACTAAAATGGCCAAGAATTATTGTATTATCTCTATAATTGTTTTGGTTAAAATGTTTCATCATCATCGATACACTATAAATGGATGTAAACATTACACAATTTTCATGATTTTTTTTGAATAAATTGTCAATCTTCTTTCATTTTTTGTGAATTATCCACATAGTCCCAATGACATTCTGATCATGTTGGCAGTGAAAAAATCTCTCATGTCTGATTCATCTAAATTTGGTCTTTCTCACAATTCATATCATGATCACAATTATCATCTCCAAATACATTATCAAAAAACATTAGGCTCTAACTATGATAAGTAAGATGGTTGTTTTAGATTCTTTAGCCTCCTTGTCTGTACTAGTGCTGTCTGATCACCAATTCTATTTTGTCTATCAATTTCATCTCTTATCTTCTATTTTTGTATAGATACTAAATTATGCTCATCATTATCATTATATGTATCATATTCTCAATTATCTTCTCGAACTAGAACATCCCCTGATATACTTATCTCTTCATCATTATCTTTCCAATAATTATCATTTATTTGCTTAACATTTTTATCATTCTCTAATATAGTTATATCATGGATTTAAATTAATATTAAAATTTTATTATTAAAACATTTATATTATTTTCTTTTCCATGAGTAACCATGAAATATTACTTCAACTCCACGATATTCAAACAACATGTGATTCCCCTTATTGAGAATGAAACAATTACGTCTAGAGACTCGATGGTACTTCAACATTGCCTTCATTCCATACCACATCTCATATGGAGTATTCTCTTCTTTTGGACATAATGAATCTTTTTTTGATGTGTATACCGATACCATCACTACATTATTCCAAAAAAATATCTTGTTGGTCTTTATCAATGAGAATTTTTGGATCAATTTTGTTGATAATTATATTTCTTCTCTCAATAACTCAATTATATTGTTTAGTTGTCACTGTTAAAACTTGGATTATTATCCCTAGTTTCTCAAGATCATCATCCACTTTTCTATTTTCCATCAAAACAAATAGCACTCGAAATCATCGAGATGATGACTTGAGGTATTGTTTTCCAAGACTATTTTTGGAATGGTTTATGATAAACCTAAAATGGGGTTTTTGAGAACAAAGTATTATCCCTCCATAGAGGAGTTCTGCATATTTTATAACATCTGGAAAAATGTTTTTTATAAATACATGTGGAATGAGTTGGCATTCTATTTATGGATCTCTTTATATAGTAAGGATTTAGAATGGAAAAATTCATCTTCATTTCATGGAATAAGATTTGATGTGGAAATTGATAAAGGTACAATAATGGTTAAGAATGTGATGAAATAAATTTAGTATGTCTTCTCATGAAAATTCTTCAACATATAGAAAATAATATTAAAATTTAACATTTCCCATTATCATCATATTTTAAAATATAAATACCTTTTAAGTCATCTTTGGATTTCATGGTTTTGATTATTAAAATTATCTTGACCACATTCTCTATTGTTCTCTATCCAAACATGATAGTTAGATTTCTCTTTTAGGCCATTTTTTCACTTTCCATATATATTCTCCTACATGGAATCCTAGTTTTGAGTTATGTCGAGATACCCTTATGGTTCCAACTTTCTCTTTTTAAAAGAATTTTTAGTATTAATTTTTATGATGGGGTTTCTCTGAAATGAACATTAATGTATTAAACCTTTGATAACCCAAACCCAATTTGAGGGGGAAATTAATTTTAATGGGGGTATAATATAACACCCATATAATTTTTTAAATATATTTCATGAATTAATTTAATCTTTTTGATATTTTTCATTTCAGACAACATTGAACATAGAATTTATTATATGAAAGAACCAAGTTATTAATGCTTTGTACACAACGTGAATTCACGATTGTGCTACCCAAAACACATAGATTTTCTTATAGTAAAATTAATTTTTTTTTCTCTTGTGTTACACACAATGCCGAGTTCCTTCGATAACTTTCATCACACACAAAACCAAATTTTCCCAAACTATAATATATGATTAATATTGGTATTTAAATATCACCTATGAAATTATAATGTAAGTTATGAATAATTTTAACTAAAATGGAAATTATGGTTTACACATTAATTATTTGTTTATCAATTAAATGGTGATGTAAACAATACCAATTCAATATAATGGAGGCGATTTTATGAATAAAATATTTTTTTCATCCACAAGGTTGTTTTATCTTAATAAATTAAATTAATAACTAATGGTGAGAGATATGGCTGAAATTTATAAATTAAAATTAAATAAAAATTGACATTGATTCAATAAGTTTGATAGGTATAATATAAGAATAAATCTAATATTATGCATAAAAAGGTTTATTATTGCAAAATGAATTTTTACCACCTTTCATTGGAAGAATTGTTTTAAAAATAGTTTGTAATAATTTTATTATTTATATATCAAAAAATTAACTTCATTTTTAACCCTGTAATAACAAAATTTACATTGGGTGAATTTTTGGTATTTTTCTAAGAACTTTCAATTTTTAATCAATTGTAAAAACACATAATTTTGATTGAAAATTTCATTTTATTATAATTTATATATATAGATAAAATATGTTCCAAATTAGATTTAATGTTGGTTTATATCAATTATACATATATTAATATAATTGAGGAAATTTTAATCACTTCAAAATTTAAATTTGATATAGAAACATTTAAATTTTTTAAACATCTTCACTTTAGAAACATGTAGTCTAATCCTACCCATGGGATTAATATTAGATTAATTTAGACCACTTATATTATTAGAATTTAGAAATATAGAATCCACATTTGCAATGATCAATTTTTATAATTTATAGGAATTTAAACTTAGTTTTTAACAGAAAATGATAGTGAAAGTAATTAAATTTAATTACACAGATTAATGTAAAAATGAGTTTACATAGTGGTTAGATTTTATCTTAATTGTTCAAATAACGTAGAAACTAAGAAAATTATGGCAATATTTCATTAATCTTATCTTGAATAACAAATGAACAATATTTAGGAACATAATGTATGTGAGACCTCTCAATAGTTATTACATTTTAATATTTAAATGATTACCACTCCTCCACTATAAACGTGTACTCAACCCCCCCCCCCCCCTCACTTATTCACAAGTTACAAGACTTTTATGTTTTACAAAACCTACCCAAATAAGATCCCAACTTACCTCATATCATCCTAGTAGTATCACTTTGGTGATAATGGAAATCATGTTAGTCCTTTGGTGCAAACCAAAAGTTATTACCCCAAAAAGAGGTAAAATCCTTCAACAAGAACATTTGTTTTATTTCCCTATTCATCCCCTAAATTATTAATATTACAGGATTCTATAATATCCTCAATACACTTAGCATACAAATATGTTTTTATTTTATGTTCATTACCTACACTCACACACACATCCATCAAATGGGATATGAAATCATCATTCTTGGGTATGGTATACTACCACCTCATGAACTGATGTCATTTTTTTTCCATTACCACCTATCAAGCTTGGGAATACTGATAAAATAGGTGTTTTCATATAATATATATGATATAAATGATTTATTTCAACTCTATAAATTATTATATAACACATACGTTATTGATTTCTATTTTGTTCCAATATGATAACTTCTTTTATGGATGTGTTGATTACAACCTTCTCAAAGAAATGTGATTCATTCACACATTACATAGAATTTATTATGAATGGTTTTAGTAATTATATATGATATATATGACATATTAATCCTAATAAAGTGATAATAGATATTTGTGTCATTTAATTTCTTTCTTTCAATGCGACAAGGAATCCCAAACAGCGTTCATGCATTCATACGTCCTAACATCTCCATGAGTGGAGTATTCCATTTAATATTTATATCATTTATATATTATTATAATAAACATTTATATTTAATATATATTATATTTAAATATTAATTTACATTATATAAATGATTAAATCATTAACTTAGTAAGAGTATCAATAATAATATGTTAAAACATATCTAAAAAACAAATTGTAGAATACCCAAAACGTAATTTAACAAGAAATTGTTAACAAATAGGTAATATAAAGTTACAATAAAATAATAAATGGTAACGTATATTAGAATATCGTTATGTGGTAGATTTATAATAATCATATATTTATTATATAAGAGTTCTGAATGTTTATGAAGAATGTAATGACTTACGATAAATGGAATTGTCTTCCCACTTTTATTTCTATAAGATATATGTTATATTCACCACATTTTATACTTTATGGTGCATATAATTTCTTATGACAATTTATATTATTAATTTACATTATTTATTTGTATTTAAAGTTTAATTTGATGTAATTGTTTCACGGATCTCACGATTTAAAAGTTACTCATGTACTAGTTGGATCTCTAGTATCACTTTTATTTCGACGAGACATATGTCATATTCCCCACTCATTTATTTTTCTGTCTTATATACTTCCCATGAATATATTGTATGATTATTATCCTTATGATTTTGTGTTTTTATGTATCCATTTTATGATATCTCTTTCATGGTGTTTATGATCAATATATAAAAAAATCAGAAAAGTAATTTTCTCTCAATTTTTATTCTTTTAGACACATACATAATTATGAACCAATATTATTATACTAGGTGTATATACTACTTTTTGACATGTTATAACATAAATCTAATTTTTTTAATGATGTTTTAAACTTTTTTTGATGTTATAATTTCATAGGTATTATGATTCAATGTTACCAATGTTTATTGCTTCAACATCATCCTTTATCAAGATTATTTATGCTTATACATACTTTAATGAAATATCATAATCCTTCTACCAAGAACTAACATGAATTTAATTAAAATATGATCATTCATTATACCTTTATTTAATTTTATCATTTTTTTCTCATTAATAATCATTATAATTCAGAAAAATATTTAAGAAAACCAAACATTATTTCTTTCTTTATTTGGGAATATATTTTATTCAAAAACTATATTTTCAAAAATGTTTATAAAATGATATTTTATGTTCAGTTTCATTGAAATTGGAATTTAATTTTTTTTTAATTTTTAAAATATTTTTTAAAATTATTTTCAAAATATCTGTTTTAGGTATTTATGGCTTGTTCAAGGGAAAATGTTTTCAAAATATTTGATATTATAAAAAGTTTTTTTCATGGAGGAAATGGTAATTTCTACAAGAAAATTTTTTAAATGTGTTTTAATGATTCTATTATATGTTTCCAATGTTATTTGAAAAGATAATTATTTTGAATATATTATATGTTTAATATGTTGTTTGTAATGAATTTTTTTTTCCAAGTGATCATTTAAAATCCTTCTCCATATAAGAAGACATCCTTTGATATAACTTATTATTTACTAGGGATATGATCCAAGGATACCATTAGAATTATTAATACGAATTGTTTATTTTTTATGACATAATTATTGTGAATATTATTTGTCTTCCATAGGAAAAACATGTTTCAAATTGATTATAATGTCACCCATTTTTTTTCCATGGGCTAATCACATTCAATTATATTGACATGAAACCCATTTCTTTTCCATGGGATAATAATTTTATGAATAAGTAATTGATTTTTTTTATGATTATATTAAACAACTATGTACATTAATCTGGTTGTGGTTCATGAAAACAACAAATATGATTGGTGGACCCATATATCATTTGGTAATCCCATTACAGAGTATACTATCATGTAGCCAAGATATCATCAAGTAAGACCATTATATATTATATGAGGGGGTGGACTATATAGTATAGATATATCCTATTACATTAATTATGATTGGGTGGCCCAAAAAAACCAAGTAAGTCCATATCAACTTATATAATTGGGTGGATCATAGAGTATCA
The DNA here is from genome assembly GCA_963277665.1 of Viscum album. Classification (NCBI taxonomy): domain Eukaryota; kingdom Viridiplantae; phylum Streptophyta; class Magnoliopsida; order Santalales; family Viscaceae; genus Viscum; species Viscum album. The sequence goes on along the minus strand of OY728155.1, from coordinate 1,101,267,141 downwards.
GGTGATCTAGTTATAGTATTCATGATGAGTTTGACCTCTATCACCCTCTAATGTATTGGATAAATACTTTAATCTCAAAAGATAATGATGAGAATAAGTTGAAGAGCTTGATCCACCATGATAAAATGGTATAACATGATCCACTATAAAGAACGGGTTATGGCTGAGGATGGTGGTGGTCCTGCCTAGTAGGTGCAGCCGCCATAAAGTTCCCAGATAAGTTTTGTAAATGATCCTTGACTTATAGGGGATGATTTTACTGGTATATGTATATGAAAAAAATTCTATGTATTATTCCTATGTTATGATTTCATGGGTTATTCTGCTGATTATCTTATGATTCATATCTTATAAACTGCTAGTCAGTATTCCATGACACTTGATCTCGATCTTTGATATACATGGTATGGTATTCTAATGTTATGATCATATTCTCACTCCTTTATTCTCATGTTAAGCATACATATATCCGTTGTTTACACTTATTAGGAATCATATCTCAACCATTTCTTCTGTTTCATTTCACAAGGTTACGGAAAAATTGATTATGTATGTGTATTAATGGGGAATATATTTAAGGGATATGTTACTGAACTTTCACCAAGATAGATTACTATATTTACCTATTTCCAAACACACTAAACTATTATGAAACTTAGGAATTTTTATTTTAATGTTTTTAATATGCATCAAAAATATTGTACTATATAGTTATGTTAACCCTCTGTAGCTATAATAATGATTTTATTGTTTTTATGATTTTCTACTCTTCTATCCTGAATAAAATAATGATACTACAAATTGAGTCATATTCACATCTAATGTTTCTGGTCAAAAACTCTTCCATATTATAAAGGGTGATTGTGATTATTCACCATTATGCCACACACCATACTTTTAGGGTATTGCCCCTAAAATTTGTAGAGTCTTAATTAAATTTCATAGAATAAGAATTGATCTTCCCTTAGATTATTTGACATGATAAGAGGTTGAAATCTCCGATATGAACCATCTCTTTATGTGGGTTTGATTAAATAAGTATCTTTATTAGTTCGTCTTAAAACCAAAACAAACTATGTGTGTGTTTTTGTTGTCAAACATAAAATTAATGTCGTAAATGAGTTAATTAATTGTCATATGACCTAATCACCCACTTTCCATTAGCCATTAAATAATTTTATACCCAGCTAATGTAAATAAACTACCATTTTGATGTTTTGGAATTGTATTTTTCTAATGAATTTTAAATAATAGATTCTGTAATTATTAAATAGAATGCATGCTCGATGTGTTGATAATTTTATATTCATCTCTCTACTATTTAGGGTATCTATAATTGAAGTAATTAAATTTTTATGGTGTGTAAATACCATCCCTTGTCTCTTCGAAATGGCATGATCTAAATGATAATTTTAAAATTTAAAATTATGGGGATACAATCCAATGAAAATAATTTATCACTTGAAGGGGGATTAACTAATAAAATAATTAAATGAATGGTTTAATCATAAATAGATATGAATGTTTCCATTAGATTATATAAATCTATTAAATGAAATACTTTATTACTAATATTTGGCCTTGTAAATTGATTGTGTTAAAATGAATAAGTGATGTTCATCATAGTACTCCACAATGTTTATTAGGAATTATTGTACTTGGATATCCTCATTTTTATTGGGAATTTTTATACATGGTACTCCTCATTATTATTACTTATTGGTATAAATGATGCTCTATTCAACTTTGGTTTGTGATTTTTGACATGGAACTCATCATTATTGGAAATTTTTTGGTAGGGTAGCTCCCATCATTGTTGGGAATTTTTGGACATGAAACTCCACACCCCCTTTATTAGGGATATTGGACATGGATATCCTCCTCATGATTGGAATATTTATTATATGAAACTCTATGAACCATTAGTTAAGGATGTTGTACATGGTGCTCCACATTGTATATTGGGAATTTTTGGACATGAAGCTCCATAAAATTTTGGCTTAAGATGTTAGAAATGGGGCTCCATGTCATTGATTGGTACTTAAGAGAATTATTTTCTATATCCCATGATTAGATTCATAAACTGATTCCCCTTATTTATGGTATGATAATCTTATGGTACATGTTTATAGAACATCGTCTTAGGCTGATGCATGTATAGTTATACAACTATCCCATATCAATCCTGATCTCAACATGGTATATATTTACATATCTACTTAACATTTATAATACATACACACTATTAACTATATATTCATATAATGAATATTAATTAGACACTTTTAATGGTTTCCTACTGTGTTTTAGTTACACATTGTTCGGGTTGACATTTGGTACCTATAAATACTTCATCGATGCATGTAGGGATAACAAGAAGCACCCAACTATGGACACATATTTTAATATTGTAGGATGAATACAAGATTATAGGATCATTCTAGGGATTATAATGATATTAGAGTTTATTTTTTTGTCTTTTGGTTATTTTTTATACCTGTACTATATATATGCCTCCAACCATGTATGCCTAGTAATTTTATATAGATATGACATCATTTTAATATGAAACTGTTTATGTTACATTTTTGTATTATCGTATTGATGGTATATTATTTATACTTCTTGTTGTTGTATTATTTTACCATGTTATTTACACTTATTATCTATTATTTAAAATTGTGATCTAATGTGATAAAAGGGTATAATCTCCCCACTATAGCATCATATACCCTCACAGCTTGTCGTTAGCCTCTAGAATACATGGAGGTGTTCTTAAGGGAATGTTGCTGATCAGGATTGGTATCATATGACTTAATTGGGTCAAATATTTCAATAAGTGTTATTATAGTAGGTTTATTTTTCTTATTTTAATTTTTTGTTCTGTTAGATAGGATCTCGTAAATTTTTCAATAACTTGGTAAATATCTCTTGTTTGGGAATATCCAACCTATGTAAAGTAGAAATATTATGTTTCTAGTGATGTTATTATTGTTTGTTTTATTATTATTATGGTTGATTATAATTTAACTATTTGTGAATTTTTTTATTCATCCACTAGTTACTAATTTATGCAATTTACCTCTTTCCTCGATATAGAAAAAGAGGAGTTGTTTTCTTGAATCATTTCCAAAACATAGGATTCATAGGTTATTAACATGATTATCTACAAACCATGCTTCTGTGATTATTTATCATGTTTATCTACAAAACATGCATGTGTGATTATTTATCATACATATTTTTAAACAATGCTTCTATTATTATTAACATGTCTACCTATATTCATTGCAATTGTGATACATCTATATGGAATTATAATAGTTTATAGATAATTAAATAAAGTTTCTACATCATCCTAAATGGTGTTTTCCCACATATTTTAATGGTGAATTTTTTTACCCATATGGTATGCATTAGAGTAATGAAAATGATATAAATTACAAAAAGAATTTATGTGAATAGAATTTTGAAGATGTTAATGAATTGGAATTCATTTTATGATAACACAAGTCATTTCTTATGGATATTGGTCGAATGATGTCACAAATGAAACTTATAAATTCTTATAACTTAAAAACATGGCAATGATGTCACATATAATTGAGTCAATGTTTTCTCAAATTGAACCAAGTATGTGAGTTTTATAATTGTGTGCCTATGGTATAAACCCACTATGAGTGTTTCGAAATCATAATAACTTAACTATTATGGTCTGTACTTAAATGGGTTCCAAATAATAATTTATAGAGAATTGAAACCATATATTGAGAAGGGGTACCTATATAATTGAACTTATATTAGCCTGACATGGCCCTTATATGTCAAATATACTTTTGATTCCTTACGACTGAACCCCTTATTGTATGTTTTTGGTAAATAGGTATGGTTATTTAATGTGTCAAAACCACTTATACAATGCGTCATATAAATTAATTGATTTATCTAACTTATCTAATCCTTTTAATGTATTAATATGTTTTTTAGATTAATTTATTTTATTGATATGAGGCTCGAGTTTATTAAAATATTAATTACTACATCAATGATGTTTTACATGACATTTTGGATTGACATTTTATTTATTCTATCATATTGCGGTGACATCTGTAACAATAAATAGCTTATTGGAAATTATGAGACAAATTTCCATGAGTGTTATGTGGCATCATCTAAAAATATTTCTCTATACATTTTTAATGTTATCACAAGTACATAACATTAAACTTATCTAAACAACACTAATATTAAAAATAAATGTAAATTGATGTTATTACATCAATATACCCATTTAGGGGTTTTCATAACATGGACCCTCATTTAGGGGTTGTTCTAATGTTTCCTTGATTGTTTATGTGGGTGGGAATGTGGATGTTTCCCATGGTTCGTTGATAACATCTTCTTTTTATTTTGACATAGATGTTTGGTGAGTGTGACTATTGACCTTTATGGTGTGACAGTGATTTTAGAGTGGATTCCTTGGGTATGTGGGGGGTTAGATCATTGAGGTAGCACCCTTTGGGGTATAATCATTTTTAATTTCTTTCATTGAGTTTTATATTTTCCGGATTCTATGGGTCCATTTGGATAGTGTAGGATACATAATGGAGAAAAGAAACCCACCCAGATTGATTGGGGATTTTTTTTGTGTGTTGATCGTTGTTGAGGATGTGATCAACATAGATTCTTGATTTTCAGGGACTAGAATTCTTACAGTATTTTTGGAAACATAGTTAGTTATTATACCTTTATTTTCTATCAGTGTATGAATATGAAGTACGTTGATCTAGTACTAGTTAGGAGTAAATTTTTTAGTAAGACAGTAAATGGGAGGATGTGTTTAATCGATGGTCGTATAATTATCTAGAAATGGTATGCCTGTTTCATTGATGAAATATTCTGGATGTTTAAAGTTTTATAAATAGTTTTTTCCAAATTTAAAATTGGTATAATGATCCCTATATACTTATGTGGTTACTGTTTAATATTTGGGGATTTTTAATGATGAGGTTTCATAATTCCTTGAACTAGTTTTCTATATGATTTCTTGATGATGGTTGAGGACTTCATAAAGGAAATGTTCACATGTCATTTCTCGATTAGAGTGAAACGAATATTAATATCTTGTTATGAGAATGGTATCCCTAGGCTATTAATATAAGGCTTAGTTATCCCAATTATCTGGGGGACATTGTAAAAGGATCTGGTGTTATAACACCACTGGCCGGAGTTGGTTTGGATTTTTTGTTAGATGTTAAGGACATGCATGACCTTGTCTCAGAAAAAATATCACCCATTCCATGAAAAGTAAACTTAATCTTGTGATCTGTTAAGTACTTTTTTTCTATCAGTTCATGTTGGTACTTGGTATAAGCATGTGATCCATGTCCAAAAACCTTGTTCAGTGGTGACAGATTGTGTTCCATTGGAAGAGTTTTCATTCTTAATAATGTGGTGAATATGAAACTCTAATGGCGGGGGAATTCATGTCAATCGTAGAAGGAATATTCTTAATGGATAAATATCATGGTAATGGAAGACTAGTTGGAAATGGCCAGAATAGTTTTTGGATGGAATTAAACTAGTAATATCAAATTTCTAGTCATACACATTACCTTGAGTTATGTGACTCAAGTGAGAGATTGGAATGATTTTTAAGATTTTATTCAATATCAAGGTGCATAACAGATTTAAAGATGTGTTGGTTTTGTAGAAAATATGTTCTTGCAAGGAAGAATTATGTATAGGTGGTTGGTTGAGAACTCAAACATTGATTGACACTAGGAGTTTAGGTTTTACATCGATGTGTAAGCATGAATGTTCATTGGTATCTATAGGATTTCAGTTAATTGGATCGAGACCTTAAATGAGACATCATCTATTGAGATGGGCATCATTTAAATAGGTTATCCTAGAGAGGATCGACTGTTGTTATGGTAAGTAGGATTAAATGGTAAGGTGAAACTCCCATTATGTGTCTTTCTTCTTGTGATAATTTAATTTTGGGGAATGATCCTAGGAAATTTTGAGTTAGGGTATGAAGATGGTTTTGGCTAGTTAGTGATCATCCATGGGTTGGTTATGTTAAATGTCGACACTCCTTGTATGGATTGTTTTATAAGGATACTACACAATCATCGAGTATCGTTGATTAATTATTATAGTATTCCGAAGTTGTGAAGGGAATTATGATCAAATATTCATGATACGTGGGTGATTGTAGCTATGTATTTTCACAAATATATTTCTATAGATTGTTCAATGTTCTAGTCTACCTGATGCTGATTTTGGTAGGATGAGAAACTATTTTGGTAATGTCATTTTCAATGTGAGGGGAGTGTCTCGAGATCTGATTGAATCCCTTTTGAGGGAAGGAAAACATTATCATCCATGAATAAGAGATAAGGTCAATGTAACTAGTGAATTGGTTTCCATGAAGATATTGAACTATAGATGGAAATTGACACACATTTTCTAGATAGTTTGTCAGAAGGATGGATTAAAGAATATTATATCCTAGTTAGAGAGAGTGTTCATCATGGAGAGTGATAAACACCCACCAATGGATTGTTAAATGAATTTCATAAATTATATTTCCATGGGTAGGGAATGGGTGACATGAATTATGGGATGTTTTAATTTTGATTGAAATCAATGACAGAATCATAGTGTACTCCTGGTTTATAGATTATAATTCTAACCATCATGACATCATCAAAAGTATATTTATAGAGAATCATCTATACATCAAGAAGACAAAAGTTTATTTCTGGTTTTACGAAGGGAATCCATGTTAATTTCACTCGAGTAAAGGTGTAAATAAATCCATGTAGTATGAAGTCAGTATAAGATGTTAGGGAAAAACCATCACGCGAGAAAGGACTTGGTATTGGTTGCACTGATCATGGGTAGTCATATAAATCATTGATTTCGTTTAATAATCGGTATTATACACTAAAATATTTCTATGTAAATTCCCAATACAGGTTAGAGAACATATGTTGGGGATGTATGAGTATGGGTGTCACGCCAGAAGTATATTGTGATGATACATGGGTGTCAGATTGATAATGAATATATGTTTGTGCTATTGAATGATAATGGAAATGAAAATGAGATGGTTATTCTATGATATATCATTGAATGTTATTTACAATCTTCAGTGATAATAATTGGAATGATATGTGTTTCCCTAAAAACAAAGGATTTGGGATTTTTTTGGACTCCTCTACTATTGAACACTTGATTTTTAGGATATTTTAATCTAGATTTGGTTTTACTGTATTTTTTTGAGTTATTGCATGCGGTCAGTGAGTAAATGAATTAGGTGCTCCCATAGGATAAGGAAAGATCAATTTAAATGTCATTTGGGGTGTGACTAGGTTAAGTATGGTTGAATGGATTTTGATAGTTTAGATCAAATTGAGGACCAAGATTAGTGTATCATTGTGTGATTGGGTTAAAAAAGGTATAAAAATTTATTTGGAGTGTTGTTAATATTCTATGGAACAAATTTAGTAAGTAATTCTGAAGGTGGAAGTATCTTGGATTAGAATTATCCATTCAAGGAAAGATGATATGGTTTGGAGAACCATAGGTCAATTGCAGAATCAAAGGGAATTTTGATTTTAGTTTATATTATATGGACATAGTTATGATCTTCTTTGATGTTTCATTAGATTTAATGAGAATTAGACCAGGTTTTAGAATCCTAGGTTCCATATGTTTTAGTTGGTTCTTGAAGGCATATTTGGATTTTATAAATTTTATGAGGATATTTTAGTGGGAATCAATTTCCCATGTTGGTCATGTTTTTTCTCTTGATAAACACAAAGGATTCATAAGGAGATTATCTTATAATGTGTGTCGGTTTTAAGATCTTAGGTTATTAATGGGTTGAAATTTTCATAGGATTTTATGTTTTACATCTTGTGGGTACGAATAATCACAAAGCATGATTCAAAATGCACTTCCATGCATTGGAAGACTCAAACATAATTTTTAGGTTGGTTCTAAATTCAAAAATGTGACTTAGGATTATATATAAGTTTCTGGACAATCAGTCTTTGAAAACATTGTTTTGGGAAAAAATCATGGGATTTAGAGTTGATGCTCTAATAGTGATAACTATTCACCCCAAACAATGTAGTCATTTAGTAGAGGTTCGCGATTAGTTTTATCAATGCGATGTTTCCAATAAAACCATTTGTTTTGGTGCTGTGGTGTAGAGGTATCAGGATAGTTGATGCATGATTTTATGAACCATACACTAAATCTATGTGTGATGGTGTGCTTAGGATAGTAGAACCATATGGCTATCATATGGTTTTGTAAACCATGTGAGGTAACTATGTGGTATGGTGGTTCTTGGGCATTGTGTCTTACATGTCTGGTGTATGGTTTACAAATCTGTGAAAACATACCATATGACTCATTTAAAGGGGAAAATTTTCTATTTTCAAATCTTCCATTAAATGGAGTTTTCCACTTTCCCTTCTTCATTCACACCCAATATACCTCCTATAATACCTCCTCCCGTCCCATCATCCATTTTTGGATCCCCCTCATTCTTGTTTTGAATTGAATTTGGTTTGGTATGTTATATGATAAAAAGGTGTTTGTTTATTTTTAATTGATATTCTATCATTTTATTCTAAATCATTAGATAAAAATAGATATTTATTACACAAACCATCTATGATAGGTCGTATATTACTGTTCCCTAAAAATCCTTTGTGTTAATGTTTTTTCCATTTTAATTCACATTAGAAATTTAACACACTACTCTTAAAATGTGTAGATACCTAAATTAATTTTTTAGGCCAAGAATTGATTTTATCCTAGACATTTTGACATGGTCGTAGGTTGATGGACTCGAATTAAACTAAAATTGGGGTAGGGTTGATTAAATGATGATATTTATTAATCTAGATTAAAACCAAAACACAACATTGGTGTGTTTTTTAAATAGTAAGGTATTGACTATAATGAATTAATGAATTTCTATATAACTTGGTTAATCACTTAAAATACAGTTAATCAAATTATTATACCCTACTTATATAAAAAACCACACTTGCTGTGTGTGGGAATTGTATCATGTTAACAAATTTTAGATTATGGATTATGGAATGATTAAATGGAATGTGCACTCAACATATGGAAATTTTTTTCTTGTTCTTTACACCTATTAATAGAAAATATAATTGAAGGATAGAAATTTATAAATTTTTTATTTATCATCCCTTGGATGTTGGAATGGTTTTGACTTAATGAATAGTTTCAACTGTAAAATTTTGTCGACACACTTTACTTGACCCTTGTTTATCCCTTTTAGAGGAATTGACTAATAGAATTATTAAATAAATGGTTCGATCATAAAGAAACATGGATTTTTCTCTTGGATTATATTTATTTATTAAATGAAATACTTTATTATTATAATTGTTCCTTGGAAATTTGTTGTGTGAAATGTATAGGAAATGTTGGACTTGGTGATCCTCATCATTTATTGGAAATTGTTGTACATGGTTCTCCATGTCATTATTTAGAATTTTTGGACATGGAACTCCAAACAATAATTTAGAAATAATGGATTTTATGATTTATGCACACTTGACTCAATTTGTTAAACATGAAATTGATCATCATTTTTGGGAAGTGTAGTATATGGTGCTCCACATCATTATTGGGAATTATATGACGTGACACTCCATGCCGCATTGGTTCATCATGTTAGACATGGATCTCTTCTTCATTAATGGTAATTTTTGGAAATAGGGCTTCACAAAAATATTGATAATTATAAGACATGACATGCCACATTCCCTTGGTTCAAGATGTTTGACATAGTGCTCTTCATCATTAATTAGGTATTGATTAACAAGATGCACCATGAAATTTGGTTTAGGCTGTTGGACATGGTTCTCTACATCATTGATTTTTGTCTTTTAGAAATTATATTCTATATCCACAATTGGATATAGAGACTGATTCTCGACATTTAAATTAGGATACCCTTATGTTATATGGTTCTGACATTCCATCATATTCAGAAGTAAGTATAGTTTGAAATAAGTCCCATGAAGAACCAAATCTCAATAATAATTATGTCTAAATTTGTTCTTTACATTTGAAATACCTACACATTGTTTATTTTGTATTCATAGAATGAATTTTCATTAGAAATTTATGGTGATATGCTACTTAGTTTAACTAATACCCTATTCATATAGTTGTTTGGTACCTTTAAAAACATCGTGGATACAGGCTTGGATAGAGGAAGGTCCCAACTATGGATAGATGATTTTATATACATGGATGGAGTACATGAGCAATGGACCAAGCTATTAATCATGATAATTTTAGAGTTTAGGTTTTTTCCTCTTTATTTTTCTTTTATACTTGTATTTTATGTATTCTTATTTCTGTGTATACCTAGTAATTTCAGATGGACATAACATCATTTGTATATGATACTATTTATTTTATGACAACTGATTATGTTTTGTATGGGTTATTATTTCTTTTGATCTATTATTATTTTCTAATTCTTATCTTTTATTTACTATTATACTCTACTCTAATACAGAGGGCATAGTGTCCCCACAAAACCACCATAGACCCTCACTTCTAGTTAGTAGCTTATGAAATATGGGAATGTGTGCCTAAGGATATGTCACGAAATAGATTTTGGATAAATATGAGTGAACTGGGTTTATAATTTCATGCTTTGGAACATAAATTTTGAAAAGGAATCTTTGAAGGAAACAATGATATTATTTCTCTTTTGATCATTTTTATTTTCTTCTATGTTCATGTCATTAATTTTTTTTTAAAATCCTTTTTATTTAATAAAATGTTTTATTAATGAAAATTTATCATATCCTATAACTTTTTTTTGTTTTTAAAATTACTCTTTCTATGATTATCTGAAAGGGACATTTCTTTTTTTATTTACAAATTTCAAAAGAAATATTTCTATTTTACCATTAATATGTTAATAGATTTTCCCACCTCTATAACCATTTTGTGATATTTAGTTTCTTCTACAATTTTATAATAGTTTTAAAAATAAAACTCTTTATTAATATCATATTTTATTTTTTCTTCCTTAATTTTTTTATTTCCCGAATGAATAATAATTTTTTAAGAAATATAAATTTATGATGAAAAAATAACCATATTTTATCTATTATTAATTTTTTCACATTAAATTTATCTTGAAAAATTCAAATTATTATGACCGTATTTCATTTGACATTTCATTTCTCATAAATATTAATATTCTTTTTATCATGGATATGATTATTTCCTAAACTATACTTCATTTCTTTATATTGTGTATTACTGTGATACTTATTTTACTATCTTGGTAATATTAATATTCCATAATATATTCCCAATATAGATATTTTTAATAAGTAACATTTTTTATGAATTAAATTGAACATTAGATTTAGGAGGAAATCATTCGACATGTTGGGATAGATTTTTCCCTATTATAGAAAGTATCTTGACTCATTGACATGAATCACAAGACAAATCAGTTTGCCTACATTATTAAATTGTGTTTTAGTGCATACCTACCAAATGATTTAACTATCTTGGCATAAGGATGTGATGGTAAATATATCACGATTTCTGAGATAATGGTGTCTTATTATAATAATTTTTATTATTTAGATTTCATCTATTATTATTAATGAGAATATTTCAAAGATATTATTTGTGGATTCATTTAATGATAATGTTATTGATTAAATATCATGTTCATTCAGTTATTTACCTTTTCATATCTATTATTCAATATTTAATCATGATAGGTTCTATTGTACGTAACCATTACTAAGAATTGTAGATCACAAATTTATTATGTTTTATTTTCTCTAGTATCCATATATATTTAATCTAAATCTTATATAAGGATATTATAGAGAGAATGATTAGATTCTCAATAAAAATATTGTGTTTTATATAATGTTTTCATGTGTAATGTGAGATTCAAGTACATATCTTGTTTAAAAATACCACTAAAATATTCATTCCATTAGGATGTGATCTCTTATATATAGTGGTAATATAAAAATTAAGACACTAGATTTGGGTTACTATAGTTAGGCTGTTATAATTTGTATTAGAGAAATTTTAGAAGATTCACTGGGAACTATAATTAATATAAAAAAATTTGGGTTAAATAACACTATAATAGACATTGAAGATATGTATAGTTGTATAATAATATCATAATTTATTCTATGGTATAGATTATGTGATTTTATTTGAAATACATTTGTGTTGGGATGAATGAAGTGGATATATTTTTGACATATATGCATCTAATAGTAATAGCCCTAAAAGTTCTGAAATGGGTATATCTAAAAAATCCTTCCGGTGCATAGTGACTATTCCCATAATGTGTGTCTAGTTTTCCCTCTTGGGGTATATTCTTGGGATCATTCTTAGTTTCATTATGAACTATTATGATGGATTTGAATAGATGGTGTTCATAGAATAAATAGTTCAAACTCACAGATTCATGGATTGAAAATAAAATTTTATTATTTAGACATCCTGGGAATGATAATTCCTAGTTTATCTAATTGATTATTAATTATCACGATTGTATTTTTTTTCTAGGGGATTGATCCTAGAGAAATCATGTTAACACATAATGTGAAGTAAAATTGAATGATTTTCCTCACGAGAAACCTAATGAAATGAGATATAGAATGTGAAACCGTATGATAATTTCAATTTATCTATCTCATTAAATGTTTAACCATCTCAATGTTAGTGAGTTTTCTAATGCACCTAAAAAGTGAAAAAAAGAGTTTCATGAAAAATATTCTGGTAACATGAATATGTTTCCTCCATGACATGTATGTCTAAATAATCACCTTGTGAAACATCTCATTGAATAAATAAGATGTTTTATATAAGTAAAATAAATCCAAGGAGAATGTAATTGTCGAGGAAAAATGAATATTTTTAGGGATTAATATCAATTACATCATAAATTATAATTTATTATTCAATTTATTATAGGTGGGGAACATGAAAATTATTCATTTCATGGCCCTGATACAAGTAATAACTCTTAGACCATGAATGTACCTATGTTATATCTTTGAAGTGAAATGATTGAAGTGCACTTTTATTTGTATTTGTGAATTATATTTTAATAGTTTTTTATCAATGATATTCTCTTAATAATGATGATGATACATATTTTTACTAATTAATAATATATTTTTTTAATGAGTTTAAAGAACATGTTGAATGCTGTCAATAACCAAAAACTGATTTTTTGGTTATGTGCTATTTTTTTGGAGAAAACATGACCAGGTTAACGATAACCCTTAATATATTCTAGATTTTGATTTGATAATGTTTTTTTTGTGTAAAGATAATATTAAAATTAATAAATTCAAATTGGATAGTATTGATGTCATTGAAATTGATTTCATATTTCATGACAAATTAGTTCACTGTATTTGTTGACTTATGGAATATACTCAATAATCCATTATTTTATTTTTGGATTGAGTATATAGTTAATTTTTTTAATAATGTATTTTTTTAATTCTGGATTCATGGTGATTCAGGTTATTAGTTGGTTTTAATATAATATATGATCAATGAATTTTCATGTTTTGTATGTGAAATTATGAGATACTTTTGGTTTTCTACATATAACTATTTAGTTAAATCTTTTGATTTTTTTTGGGTTTTTGAATTTGAATAGTAATATTTTGAAGGCGTCATAATTTTTACAATTTATTTAATGTATGTTGTTGAATTTTTGGGTTATTGTTGAGGTTGTGGAGATTAATATATTATATTTCTCTATTTTGGATAACTTATGATAACCATTTTTTTAAATATTAGAGAAATTATGAGTGGATTATAATTATATTAGGGATAATATGATCTATTTAAATTTAATTTTAGATCTTATGTCATGAAAAATATATATATAATATTCATTTCCTCTAATACGATATGAAGTGTAACTTCATATAGGCACAACTGAATAGTGAGGTTGTGTCAATAAAATCGTATGAAATCATGTAAGTAAATTTTCTCAAGTTCTATATATTGAAGTAAGATAATTTATCAATATTGGGGAAGGATATTAAAACAAATGTTTTATTATTGGACCTTAATTTGATAAATTTATATTTTTTCAACCAATCAATGATTTATGTTTTTTAAGTCATTTACTTTCTCATGACCATGTTATCTATCTCTCACTATTAGTGCATATACATTATTTTTCTCATCTATGTATAAATTTAAACATCCAACCAATATTCTCTTAATCTATAATATTGAATTTGTGATATTTCATGTAACCATTAGGTTTACCACTTCCCCATTTCAATGGAAGTTTCATTACCCCTATCTAAGATGTGGGTTTGCAATAATGGTAATTTCAAACATTGAATATTTGATGACCACGATAATATTGAAAAGGAAAATTTTATATAAGTATGGTAGAAATTAACAACCTAAATATTTCGTTTAAAATAAAAGCAATATCAATTAATTGAATTGAGATATATTATAAACATATTATTATTTAATAGTGTCCACTATAAAAAAGTCATTGAATTGGAATGTATTAATACGAGTAACAAAATTATTAAATATTTTTAAATTGGTATTACTCAAAAAATTGTGTTAGAAATTTCTATTAAATAAGAACATAACTTTTTGTGGGTCGTTTAATGATTCTGAACTGATTTTCTTCAAAATTTATTTTCATCATAAATGATTTTATTTTATATTTTGTGTTTAAGTTATAATTAATTTTTTCAAATTTTTAAAAAATTATTTTATATAATTAATTTTTTAATTAAAATATTAAAATTAAATTAGGTTGAAATACTGTAATTTTTCAAAAGTTAATGGGTTCTTAGTGAGTAGTTAACAATAAAATTTTTTCAAATACTCTAAATTATATTCACTAGATATATTAATTAAAAAATAAAATTCTACTTTGGATTTTAAAATTAATGTAATATAATTACCATTTGATTTAGAATAATCTGATTAATAATTTTTAAATTAAAAATATTCCTGATTTTATTTTTATATTTTAAAACACAATTTCTTATCAAAATTTTTTTTGTGCTTTACAAATTTATATAAAAACGGGTTACTATGAATTATATGAATTTAATTTGATAAAATAGACATCAGTTTTATATTTTCTTAGTAAAATTTATTCTATGATGAATTTTTGGAGAATTATGTGCAGAAGTTAAATTTTTGGGGAGTTATAAAAAAAATAATATTTTTATGAAATAAGATATATTTTAGGATATAATATATATATATATATATATATTTGATATAAAAATTTACAACACATATGGAAATAATCATGTATGATAATATAATATAAATATCATACAAAAATAATTCTAAACATTTAGGTTATAATTTAATTGATGATAAATATTAAAATCATTTTCAGTGCTAACGTAGTTCTTAAGCAATAGTAAAAAAGTAAAATTTGGTGTCCTAAAAAATATTTTAGAAGAACGAAGCCTCTTAAAAACCTTAATATCCAATATTAAGTATAATTTATTTTTTATGGATAAATATTAATTTTTTTTATTTCCTCTCTATAGTGACGCCAGTCTTTTACATATAACATTACATCGTTCTTAACATAATTATACATTAGAGTACAAGCCAAGGATCATAAATCCTAGTGTCTTCTATGACTAGGTACATAAATATAATTACATGGAACTAAATATAATATTTATTTATTTGGTCTTCATAAAGATACCACAACATCCATTGTAGTCATACATAATTATAGGGTAACCTTGGGATTACATGAACAAAGGGATGAACAAAAATTCACAATAGGGGAATAAACATAAGAATAAAGCATTAGCACATGGGTCAGAAGGAATAACATAATGATATAAAAAATGAATGGAATGTATAAAATCATAACATATAAACATGGGGTCATAAAAACATTAATTCATAGAAATGTGGTAGCAACATAAAACATGACTTTATCATGAGTAAAAGCTAACCACCAAGACTGTTGCACATGGTAGCACAAGCTAACGTTAACCGCCATTACCGTCACACAAGGCAGAACAAGCCAAGGCTAACCACCAAGACCATCACACATAACATATCATGAGACTCAAATCCACCCAATTAATTGTAGAACTATATGGGAACTCTCATTTTAAATTTTAATGAATATGTTTTCTATATAAATAATCATACATAATCAATCTTACATAAACATAATTGTTACCCATCGAAGGAATTGGGTATCACAATCATGTCATAAAGCATACCAAAATAGTGTATCATAAAAGTGTCCATGAAAGAAATACAGCAAAATAAAAATGGACAGTGGTAATTTATCATGGAAAGTGATTCCATGAATAAGTGAAAACTTGTAAGAAAAGTGTTTCTAAAATTTTAGCATGAAAACATTTTTGTGCAGTTTTAAGGAAAAAACTATAGATCCATTAAAATAAAAAAGGGGAAAATATTTTATATTAAACCATAAGTGAAAAAATAGGTTTTTATAATAAAAGTACTGATTATACGTAGACAAATGTGTCTCAAAATAGAGGATAGAGTGTGCCCGAAATCAGGTAGGAATTCAAGAAGTTCCCTTAAAACAAGTATTCTTATTGAGAAGTATTGAGAATGGAATCACTTAATAACATGTATATCCCTGAAAGATAATGAGGGATGTATCTTGAAGTATTTTTTTTGGGAATATGAATATTATTTATAACTTGTAAAAAAAGGGAAAATAAATATTCATTTTGAAAAAAGAAATATAGAGAAACCTAAATGAAAATAGGAGGTTCGGGTAGAATCCCTTACAGAATATCAGCATGGTATCAGGTATACATAGGATGAATTAATGAGATATAGATGGTTTTATAATATTTAATAAATCATTGGGGAAGTATGGGGGAGGTGAAAAATAATACCCAATCATTAGAAATTACAGAAAAAAGTTCATTAAATATAGGAAATTGTTAATTAAAAGTGAAATAGAGAGGATCTATTACCAAAAGTCTGATGGTGTTCTCCACTTGATATCAATGTAATGAATATTAAAATTAGGTTCATTAAATATTAATTATTTAACCAATTATATATTTAAAATATTTTTATAACCTTTTTATGTTCATTTATCACCATTTTGACTGGTTATGAGGTTCAATTTCATTGTTCGGGTCTGTTTGCTTACTTGGTTTTAATGATCGGTTAACATATATTCATGATAGGATAAACATGTATGATGAATGTGGTTGTGCAGAGTTAAAGATGTATATTATTATTGAACATCCAGAATTTTACATGGTTGAAAATATAATTTGGTTACTTTGAGTGAAGTTGAATCATTATATAAAACATCAGTGGCAACATTTTGGGTTAATTGGTGGTTTTGACAACAATGAACACATTTGGTTTCATAAAACAAAACCTTGTGTACAAAAGGATTACAAAACCATATTTGAGGAAAAATGCAACTATTATGGTCTATTTCAACCATTAATATGGTTTCATGTCTATAATTGAAGGCAGTAATGGAAATTGAAAACCCATCATCCTTGAATGTGGTAAATTAACACATCTGGGATGGGGTCTTTACTTCCACAATAAAAGAAGAGTAAATGAGATGTGATAATAAATTATTAAATTTCCATAAAAAAATAAATTTACTTGTAATTTATGGGAGTTTTAATAACATTTTTATGAGGAGAGGTAAGAATATAAAAGAAAACAAATGAACTTGAAACGAAAAAGAAAGATAGATAAGTGGAATTTACCTCTTGATTCAATCATCATTGAGAGCCTTTTAAAGGGAGGGGATTTTTTATTTTGAGGAGAAATAATGGATTTTGGAAGTGGGGGAGGATATTTTGGAGTGATTTGGGAATAATTTAGGGAAGGAAAATGATTTAGTGGAGTGAAGAGAATAGGGGAGTGTGGGTGGTTTTTATAGTGGAGGGGAGGAGAGTTTTCTTCATATTTTCATCATTGGATTATAATTTTTCCATAAGTCAAGAAATAGAAATGATTATTGTGACCAAAAAGAGTAATATATCCATGTGAGTTCAAACCAATTTCTATTTTCATCATCCATGACTGAAGCATGATTCATAAATTTCGATTTTAGCATTTTGTGTGAATTAGCATAATTTAGTTTTCATAAAAAATTCATGTATATTAAATAAATCCAAAAAATTCACCCCAACAATTTTTTGACCTTTAGAATCCAAAGATGAACTCCATTTTTGAAAAATAATTTTTAAAATATTATTAAAATAATTTTAATATAAAATCATAATTTACATGAAAAATAAATATTTTTAAACTATAACTGATTTTAAAATGCTTCAAAATTTACATAAGGTCTTATAAAATTATCTTAAAACCAAAAGACATAAATTTTTTAATTTATTAACATCTTTTAGGAAAAGAAATTTTCTTTTGAATTAATTAATTAATTACAATTATTTATTTATTACTTACAAAAATACAAATAATTTTACTATAGTCATATTATCACTTATAAGATGGATAAATTTTATTTATACATTCATGGATGTGGTTACTATTCTTTTGGATGATTTAATATTCAAAAGGGAAATATTTTATTTTAATGATGGTATGTTACTATTCATAACGATAGGTTACTATTCTCCAAAAATGATGTTTGTTCCATTAGACTAAAAACATATTACCGATCGCAACCGTCTATATTAGATTTATGAAATTCAAATCACAGAGGTGACAATAATGTGTTTAAAGGTCACATAGCACTTATTAGTTCATTGTTTTGTAATATAATGTGATTATATGACAAAATAATAAGAATGGAATTTCCATTTATAAAACATTGAGTCATTACATTATTCCCCCCTTATAAATTTTCACCCTCGAAATTTCATTTTACAATCTAATCCAAAAATAGGTATGTGTACTTTACCTTCATTGCCTCCTCCAGTTCCCATGTTACATCTTTAAACATATGGTTCTGCGAGAGTACTTTTACCAGGTTAGTAGTCCTGTTACGTGTAAATTTATCTCTACCATCCAAGATATTCACTAGATTCTCCTCATAAGAAATATCATTCTCCAACTGTTCAACCTCTTAAGAGAGTTCATGTGAAGGGTTAGGTATGTAATTCCTTAAAAGGGATATATGGAAGACAACGTGTACTTTTTCCATGGTAGGTGGAACTGTAAGTCGATAGGCCATCGATCTGACTCGATCAAGGATCTCTAATGGGATGATGTACCTGGGGCTCAGCTTTCATTTCTTCCTAGTCCTCATGACCTTATTCCATCGAGATATGGATATAAATACCTTATCTCCAACATTAAAGTCAAGGTTTAATTGATGATTGTCTTTATAACTCTTCTGACTACTTTGGCAACCATGAAGTGATGCTGAATGGTTTCCACCTTCTCCACCATTTCTTCAACCATTTCAGGTCCTAGATGCTTACGCTCACGGACATCATCCGAAAATGTCGGCCTTCTTCATCTTTTCCAATAATGAACTTTGTATGGTTCCATTCATATGCTCGAGTGGAAACAATTTTTGTAAGAGAATTCAACCATTGTAAGATGTTAGTTCCATCATTTTTTGAGGTCCATAAAACAATATCATTACATAACCTCTAATTTTAATAATTTTTTTCGTAGATTTAAAATTATTCTGAGGATGAAAAACTGTAATGAAGTTCAGTTCAGTGATTAAAGCAGGTTGAAGACTTTTCCAGAACGTCGAGGTGAATCTCGGATCTTAATCGGATACAATATATGGTGGTACTCCATGCATCCTTACCACTTCTTTGAAATATATTCATGAATTTTTATCCTATGAATAGTCCTATAAAATTGTGATAAAGTGATTTTTCTTTATAAGATGATCCAAAATGACCCATATTGCATTGTTTCCTCTTACTGTACTTGGAAGTCCAGTGACAATGTTCGTGGTGATGTTCTCCCACATCCATGTTGTTATGGGTAGTTATTTCATTATCCTTTTATAATTTTATCTTTCAACCTTCACTTTTTGACATTCCAGGAACATTGATATATATTCATCAATCTCCTTCTTCATATTGTCCCTCCAAATGATCTCTCAGAGATCTCAATTCATCATATTTCTCCCATGGTGGATAGATAAGGTTGAGTTATGTGTGTCATTCAGAAGCTCTATATTTATCTCTAGATCATATGGTACACATATTCTTGACCCAAATCAAACAACTACATCCTCATCATTCTTTACCTTTGATTATTTTCCATTTTTAATAGCTTTCACCCTGTTCATAATTTCCACATGTTTTCTTTGGTCATCCATTATTTTCTCTATGAGGGATGGTTGGGAAATCAGTTGGGAATGGATTGAAGATGTTCTTCTCTTAATTATTCCCATGTCCATACCTTTAAAATATGATAAGATTGGATCATTTTAGATTCCCATCATTGATAAAAATGTAGTATCCTTTATTCTTATAAAATCATCCACCTTAATTTCCTTATCGAGATGGTAGTGGATTGAGCAGTCATAATCCTTGAGGTGCTCTATCCGTATTCACTAGCACATATTAAGCTATTTTCTGTAAATATATATTTGATACTATTGTGACCAATATATATCTCACACTTCATCCCATAGAGATAATGCCACATGTTTTTTAATGAAAAGATCCCA
Organism: Viscum album; assembly: GCA_963277665.1. Lineage (NCBI taxonomy): Eukaryota > Viridiplantae > Streptophyta > Magnoliopsida > Santalales > Viscaceae > Viscum > Viscum album. The sequence continues at coordinate 1,101,246,398 of OY728155.1, read as the reverse complement.
GCCACAAACTCCAGATCATGCATATAATATTTTTGCTCATTGATTTTTAGATACCTTGAGGCGTAGGCTATAAATTTATCATTTTTTATAAGAAAACAGCATAATCCATTCTTTAAAGTGTCATTGTACACCACAATGCATTCTCCACTTGTTAGGAGCGTGAGTACTAGAAGAATGATTAGCCTCTTTTTTAACTCCTTAAAACTGTATTGAAATTTTGTTACTCCAAACAAACTTCACTCCCTTCCATGTCAGCTTGGTCATTGTGTTTGAAAATCATGAGAAGATATTAAAAAATCACTTCCAATACCTGGTTTTACATATAATGCTATGGATCTCCATTATAGATATTTGTCTAGGACACTCTTTAATTTTCTTTATCTTGGAAGGGTCCACAGATTTCCCTTTACTGGTGATAACATACCCCAAGAATGATGCTTCCTCCATCGAAAACTCACATTTACTATACTTTTCATATATCTTATCCCTTCTCAAGTTCTTTAACAAAGTATTTAAATTCTCCTCATGTTCTTCCTTTCTCTTGGAGTATATTAGAATATCATCTATAAAGACTACTTCAAATTTGTATAGTAATCTCTAAAGACCCAATTCATGAAATCTATGAAACATTTTGGACAATTAGTGAGTCTTAAGGGCATCAATATGATCTCATAGTGTACATACCTAGTTAAAAAGAATGTCGTGGGAATATATTCCTTCCCCACCATTAATTTGAGATATCTCGACCCAAGGTCCACCTTACACAAATAACTGCCCGACATAGATGATTGAACAAATCATCTATCTGTGGTAGGGGTAATTTTTCATTATTTTCTTTTTATTGAGCTCTCTTTAATAAATTTATAGGCACATTGATCCATATTTCTACTTTTTGATGAGGAATGGGACACCCCATAGTGATGCACTCAAAAGTATAAAACCATTCTTCAGATTCTCTAATAAATAATACATCAACTCTTCCAGCTCTACGATGGCCATTCAATAAGTTTCTTTGATATAGGAAGAGATCTTTGGATATGTTCTATTGAGAACTCAAATTCATGATCATGAGGAATACTAAACAACTCTTTAAGAAATACATTAGTGTAATCCCTCACGATGGCCATGTATTAAATCATGAATATCTCCTTTGTTTCAGTCATTTGAGATAGACATTCTTGATCATAAGGAATTAATATCCACACCTAAGACAATGATTTTATAGGTGATTTATCTCCCTTGTTACAATATTAATGAATTGGAGGATGCTTTAGAATTTGATTAGTGATCTACCTTTCCCAACATTAGATGTTTTCTCTGTATAAAGATATCCAATCCTTGCCCAAGATATTATAGAACTCCACTAAAGGAAGTATGATGATATTTTTGGGGCAGTTCAATCTACAAACATTAACCAAAGTGGAGTTTTAAACCATGGACGCAATAATTTTTCCATTTTCTATTCTCACATAAAACATATCCTCCATATTTTTAGGTGGTGCATGAACAGATATATTAAACCTGGATGATATGAAAGATTGTGTAGAACAAGAATCAAATTGTAAGATCACTATTCTAGAATGAATAACTAGCATAACTTTAACCACATCATTTTCTGGCTCCACCATAGAATTAGTGATAACAAAAGAACATCCTTGTTTTATTGGAGGAAATTGTTGATTGCCTACGACAACCCTCTACTTAGGGAAATTGTTTCTATAATTCCAACGCTCATTGTAGTTGTAACACTGCACTAATGGTTGAGTGTTTATCTAAACCTTCCATTCATATACCACATTAGATGGAATCATCATATCCCATTGGTATTTTATATCTAGATTTATCAACATTAAATATCTGAAGAAATTTTAGGTTCCCTTTAGACAGTTACAAGGATGCTTCTTCCCATAATTTTAACATGTGGGATGATCAAGCTTCTTCCCATCATGGAAATTAATTATGGGACTGACAACATGATATTCCATTTTCCTCTTCCTATCCCTATGGACATGATTCCACTGAGAGTCTCTAATATCTATTTCAACCTTGAGGGAATAACAGAAAATCTCCTCATAACTTTCAATGTCTCTTATTGCCAATGATTTTCATAGAATCAACTATCGTCTACTAAAGAATAAATCCACCTTGCTTTCAGTGTTCATATAAAATCTATATGTGTACCATGAAAGCCTTGTAAATTTTTATTCATACACCCTGATTGACTCATCTTCCTTCTGCTTGAGTCTAAGGATCTCCCTTTCCATATTGAGATAGAGGGTTTAGGGAAATATTTATTTAAAAACATTCTATTGAATTCCTCCAAATCTATGGAATTAGTTTCCTCTTGGGGATTCGTATTCTGGATCAGTGTCCACCACTGATTAGATTCCCCCTCAAAATGATGGATCACCAAAATTAATTTGTATTATTCTACGCACCGAAGGACATATAATATCTTTTCAATAGATTCAATCCACTGTTCCATAAGTAGGGGATCATATGATCCTCTAAACATGGGAGGCATTTTCTTCATGAATGATTCGATGAAAACTTTCTCTTCCCCTAGAGTAGGAGAGTGTTCCACATGACTTAATTTATTATTCAAAACTTTAGCCAATTGAGAATGTACGATCATGAAGTGTTGAGCTCTCATTCCCATCATATTAGGTATATAATTACGGAAATATTAACAATCTCTATCACATTGTTTATTGGAACATGTTCTTCTATTTTCCACCATTATCTATGAAAAATTACTTACAATTTGAGGGATTTAATACTTAGCTATTGAGAATAAAAATGAAAACATTGAACATAATATGATAAACTGGTGAAGGAAAAGTATATCCTAACTTTTGATTCCCTGTGTTTCAATCTTGGTTATCCTTGATCTGTTTCATACCTTATATTCTTATGGGATTTTTTTCATTCACTGAATAATGGTTTGTACCAAACTCATGAATTGACGAAAACATATCCCTTAAGATTGTCAAACCAAGAGTGAAGAAATGAATTTGGTCATGCACTAGTTCCCATTCAACTCTAGCTCAAATTTGTGTTTTTCTTATTTTACCCCTACATAAATCAATTCCAGATCCACCTCTACTTGTTTTTTTCTTGACATGGATGTATTTTCTTGATAAACCAGTAACTCTATACTTACCAAAATATTGGGCTAATTTATTATACTTAGTTTCACCCTTATGGTTCTTTCTAACGTGGTCTATTACTAATCTCCATAAATAACTAGACCATCCTATGATAAAAACTATAGAGGCCCTATCGATTTACATATAATATTAAATGATTTTTTACATAATTATACATCAGAGTACAAGGAATGTATTGTACGCTATAGTGTCTTGGAAGACTATGTACATAAATCTGAAAGCATTGACCTAAATATAACATTTATTTATTTATTCATCATATTGATCCCCTAATGTCCATTGTTTTCATACATATTCAAAAGATAACCTGGAGATAACATGAACAAAGCGATGAGTTTAAAATCCCTGTAAGGGAATAAACATAAGAATAAAGCATTAGCACCTGGGTTATAAGGAATAACAAAATGATATTAAAATGGAATGAAGCACATTCAATCATAACATATAAATAGGGTATCATAGAAAAAATTAATTCATAGTAATGTGGAAGAAGCATAAAACATGAATTCAGTATGATTCAAGGCTAACCATCAATACCGTTGCACATGGTAGCACAAGACAAGCCTATCTTCCATGAATGTCGCACATGGTGGCACAAGCCAAGGCTATACACCATGACTGTCACACATAACATCTCATTAGAATCAACATTACCCAATTCATTGGAGTGCTATCTGGGCGCACCAATTTTAAATTTTCAAAAAAATGTTTACCACATAAATAATCATACATAAACATAACAGTAACCCATGGAATGAATTGGGTATCACAATCATGTCATAAAGCATAACAAATGGGTGTATCATAAAAGTGTCAATAAAAGAAAGGAACTAAAATATACATGGAAATTAATAAGGGAAAATAAGAATATATCAAGGAAAGTGATGTCATGATGAAGTTAAAACATGTACAATTGTATTTAAGCAATTTTATAATTAAATCTTTTTTGTACGGTTTTATGGAAAATACTATATAGACTTTAAAATAAAAAAAAGAAATATTTTATATAAATACAGAAGTTAACAAAGAATATTTTCATAATATAAAGTCTAATTATATAAATACAAAGGTATATTGAAATAGAGGATATAGACAACATAAAATCTGGTCAGAATGCTAGAAGTTCCCTTAAATCATGTTTACTTATCGAGAATTATTGAGGAGGGAATAAGTTAAAAACATGTATATAACTGAATGATAATGATGTATGGGTCATGAAACTTGAGGTTGGATCATATTAAATGTATATAGATGTTGTATAGAAAATAAAAAGCAACATTATTTGGATAAAAGGAATAATATAGCAACCTAAAGGAATATAGGAGGTTCTGGTAAAATTCGTTTTGGAATATCGACATGGTATCCTGTATACTTTGGAGGGATTAATGTGAGAAAAGGGGTTTATCATGTTTTATACATCTTGAGGGAAGTATGGGGTAGGTGAAAAATTTTACCCTATCATTAGGAATTACACATAAAATAGACTAACATAGAGTACATTCTTGAATAAAAGTGAAATAGAGAGGATCCCTTACCTTAAGTCTGAAGGAGTTCTCTACTTGATATTAATGACATGAATAGTCAAATTAGGATCATTAATTAATAATTATAGACATATTATATATATAAAATATTTAAAATAATCTTTTAATTTTAATATATAATTATTTTTATTGGTTATGAGGTTCAATTTCATTGTTTGGAACCATTTTTATACATGGTTTTAAGGATTGGTTCACTTATATTCATGTTCGGGTAAACATATATGATAAAAGTGGTTGTCTAGAATAGTTGTTATATTTTATTATTGAATATATAGATATTTACATGGATTAAAATAAACTTTGGTTACATTGAGTTGAGTTGAATCGTTATAAAAAACTATAGTAACAACCTTTTGGGTTAATTGGCGGCTTTTGACCACGGTAAACATGTTTTGTTTAATACACCAAAACTATCGTCCTTGAATGTGGTAAATTTACACATCATGTATGGTGTCTTTACTTCTAAAATAAAATAATAGTAAAGGAGATATGATAATAATGTATTCCATGTTTATAAAAAAATTTCAGTACATGTAAGGTACTTGAGTTTTCATAACATTTGGATGAGTAAAGGTAAGGATAAAAAAGGAAACAAATGAACGTGAAAATAAAAAGAATGAATAGAAATGAGTAATTTACCTCTTGATTAAATATTCCATGATAGCTTCTTAAGGGGATAGTATTTGGCCTTTTGAGGAGACCTTGGGTTGTTGGACATGAGGGAAGAGCTTGTAGAGTTATTTAGGAAGAATTTAGGGAAGGCCCAAGGCTTTATAGGAGTGAATATAAGAGGGGGGTGTGGGTGGTTTTTATAGTGGAGGGGAGGAGGGTTTTTTTTAAATTTAATCTTTAGTTTATTATTTTTCCATATTTCAATAAATAGTAATGATTTTTGTGACCAGACATAGTAATATGTGCATGTGTGTTAGATCCAATGGCCATTTTCATCATCCATGACTCAAGCATGATGCAGAAATTTAGGTTTTTTCATTTATCATGAATCATCGTATTTTACTATTCATCAATAATTAAAATAATTTAGAAAATTCCCAAAAATTCATCCCAACCATTTTTCAACATGTATAATCCAAAAAAATTATATCCATTTTTGAAAAATAAATTTCTAAATATGTTTAATTAAAATTAAATTTAAAATCATATTTAACTTGAAAAATATAGATTTTAAAATTATAACAGATTTTATAATGCATCAAAAATTACTTAAGGCCTTATTAATCTATCTTAAAACTAGAGGACATAAAATTGTTAATTATTGAACACGTTTTACGAAAAAACATTTTCAATTAAATTAGTTAATTAATTGTAATTAATTATTTATGGCTTACAAAAATACAAATACTTTTATTATAAACATATTATGACTTACAATATGCCTAAATTTTATTTATACATTCATGGATGAGGTTACTATAATTTTTGATGATTTCACATTCATAAGGGTCATATTAATATTCACACGGTTATGTTACTATTCCTAGGGTTAGTATACTATTCACCAAAAAATTAAGCTTGTTCCAATAGACTCCAAACGTCTTACTGATCATAGCAATTTATGTTAGATTTCCGAAATTCAAATCACAAAGGTGACAATATTGTGTTCAAAGCTCTCATGGAACTTATTAGTTCACTGTTATGTAATTTCTGTGATTATATGACATAATTATAAGAATATAATTTCCATTGATAAATCATTTAGTTATTCAACGATGACTTATCCATATTCTTGTGTAATTCTAGAGCAAGTCGAGAAAAGTCAAAATAACATATTAAATAGTTTTTAATGAAATAATTATCTTAAATTTTTATGCAACCCCAAAAATGTTCTAACACAGACATTAAAAAAATTGTGTAAAAGAATTTGGAGACTAAATATAATATATTATTGGATTATGTTTAGTGTCCCATAAATTATGATGTTAAATGTAATATATTATATATTTTTGAATGTTCAATATTTTAATTCCTTTTTTATATTGTTTTTAAATTCAAATTATGAGAATAGTTATTCGGATTCCATTAATAGTATATTATGTCAAATATAATTTTTTAAATCATTTAAAAATCATAAAAGTATTTAATGTGTAAATTAATATTTTAAAAGGTTTAACATTTAATCTATAGTCCATTTACAATCCAATTTGTATGTTATAAGTTAAATGTTGTGCCTTTCTTGTTGAAAACTCAATATGTCATTTAAGGTTAACAAATGTTAACAAAATGGATAAACAAAAGAATATTTTATAGAAGGATATATAAACCCATAAAAATTGTATTGGTTCATTAAATTGATAATTTATTTTCCTTATATTTTAATACATTTTATTTTTGAACCATTTTACTAGATTTATAAACCTATTAAAAAATAATTTTTCATGTACTTACGAAAATTTAATTAAATATATTTTATAACTAACAACATTTTACTAAATTATATAAATTTCATAAAAATATTATATTAGCTCTATTAAATTTGGTATGGTTTATATTTTCAACCATAAATCATTTATTATTCAATTTTTATTTTATATTAACATTCTTTACCCGTATAGATAAAAAATAACTTTGATATTGTTGTAATCGTCAAAAGGGTTAATTGGAGTTAAAACTAAGAGATAAGTCCAGATACATAACCTAAATGTGTACAAATTTTTGTTATTAGCTAATTTATACTCATACATATTTATATTATAATTAAATCAATTTTGATCATTTTTTACAAGAAAAATAATATATAGTAAACTAATTTATTAATTAATTTCAAGAGTTCCAATCCCTTCACTTATAAAAGGGAACCTCCACTCGTCACATATTCACACATATGGGGAAATTTAAATTGACCAAAACTGATAACATATCTCCCCAAAATTAGAGTTCATGTTATATAGGTTATTTTATTCCTAAAATTCCAACAATTGGGTCCTCAAGAATATATCCAAAGGATGTTTCTCTAAGGGAATGTAATTGTCTTAACCAAGATATTTCTTTTATATTGAACTTTTATCACCATATATTATGTCCTAAAAATATAAATATAATTAAAAATATATCATATACATAATAATATGTTATTTTTTTGATTTAATAATATTTTTCCATCTTATTCTCCATAAAATGAGGATAACAAAACCATCGCCCATGTGTACAGCAGACTGCCACCTCCCAAATTGGTGTAGTCTATTTTCCATCACCACATGAAATGGATATTACTGATGATGTAACTAATGAATACGTATTATATTTATGAAATTATTATTCTTATATATTTATAATATCATATCCAACTTCTTACATTCCCATATAATGTAAAATGATAATGTCGCTCATGCGTTTGAGTGGACTACTACCTCCATGAAATAGTGTGATTTGTTATTAGTTTATTCATTACAAGTCTGATAATATATTTAATGAATATTAATTATATGTAATATTTTAAAAATCAACATGTAAAATTTAATTCTTTTTGATGTTATTTAATTTTATCATTTTAAAAGCGATGAAAATTTTCATTCGTGTGTATGGCATACTATCTTCATTAACGGTGTAATTCTTTATTATATCTATATTTTTTAGTCAATATATTTACGACCTAAAGAATAATTAATAAATGGGTATTGAAATTTTATAAGTTGGTTATTTATGATATTATATGTATTTAGATGGTTATCATATATAATTATAATAAATTAAAATTTATTATACTCTAGTTTTGATCATGTTATACTATGTGGAAGTGCGAGGTAAGGAATTTATTAACTCAATATCCATTCATCAGGTTATATAACATCTTTATTGATTTTGTTATATCTTAATTATATGATAAGTAACCACGCATTTCATAAATTTTTACTCTCAATTTTATTGTGTGTATTTACTTGTTTTTACATGATTACATTATTGATTAACTGTCACTTCCACGTACTGATAATTGTAAGGTATTTCATCTCAATTCTCACTCCACTATGACATATTTGGTATTATAAAAATATTTTATTTTATATGGTGTATATAACACTGCTTTGAAATATTTAATATAAATAAATATTTATCCATGATGATTAATTTTGCAATTAATATTTCATCTTTCAAGGGGTTTTAATTTGATTGTAACCAACGATTTAAGTATTTATTTTAAAGTCAAATTTTTTTAGAATTTATATAATATTTCTGGATTGAATATTTGAATCTATCCTTTAATAAAATATTTTTGTTTTCTTATCCTTCAGATATTTAATAATTTTCAATGTTTTCTTCCAACATTTACTCTCTTTTTAACATGAATCAATAAAATAAACAATTAAAAGAAAATATGATTTTATTTATCTATTGATTGGTTATATTTTTATTTTATGACCATATCGTACAAATTAATTTTACAAAACTCTTTTTTATTTATTCAAATTATTTACTGGGGAAATTCATGTTATCAATTTTTTACATGGTGTCAATGAAATATTTCAAATGTTTTTTGAATTATTAGTTTTCTACATTCATTACAAATATCCAAATTAATTTTTCATTACAAAATATTTGTATTTAATAATTTTCATACCTAGACAGATATTTTACACTATTTAGATTCTTTAATAATTTTAAATGAATTTCCAATGAAATATATTTAATGAAATAATATTTTAATAGTTCAATTTAATTTTCTTTATCTCTCTAAATGACATGATTTTATTTGGAAACATATATTTCAGATGAATTGATTTTAATAATTTATGTGTTATTAATTTTTTGTCCAACAAATTTATCATAAAACATTCGATTTCATCAGTTGATTTTACAATATCAATTTAATTTCTCTTAAATTACCATATCATCTTTTATAGGTAGGGGAAGCCCCCAATTTGTTATTAAATTCTGAAATTTCGCATTTATTTTTGTAGGATAATGGAAAAAATTACATAGAATTATTAGACTAGGGACACAATGACCAAAACAATAGGACAGAAGTCCCAAATCCATGGTTATATCACACCCATCATCATGGGAGGTCTGTTATTGAAACACCCCAATCTACGAAGTCCATTACATTACCGCATGTTAGTCATCATTAGTTTACACTACTAAAATGCCTCTGCACTATTATCCATACAAATAAATCACCATCATCCCACTTTTCCAGCATCATTAGCCCTTTTATAAGCACTTATTAAGGTATCTTTCTTGCATATCCCATCAACCATCACTGGACATGATCTTATGAAAAATATATTCCAGTGTCAACCCCACCATAAAACCCTCCTCCCATCCAAAAATTTGATATGTTTGACAATATCCTTGTTCAACATTAACATGATTTCATCATCTTAGACATGTGCATGTAGTCCAAAATGACATCCGCACAAATTAGGGGAATATATTGTGGAAGGTGTTTGATTAATTCTTATACATAATATAATTTATACATACGTTGTTTTTCTATGATGATTTATTTTTTATTAATCATTATTGTTTATTAATTAAATTTATCATTCAAAATCTGAAAAAATAGTTGCATATATAGTGATGGGTGGTGTGTGGTGAAATATTTACCATTAATGAATCAATATCTATCATGATATAAATCTGTTTTTTGACATTATTAAATGGTTTTTATTTATTGTATACCTTTCCATCAATTTGATTTTCATATAACATGGATCTTATCGTTTAGATATAATGATGTACAATATCAAGAGGTGCTATATTAATAATTCCCATCATTGAGAATTTAGTTATTTTTATCTATCATATTTTTTCATTGATATTATATTTTCATCCTATTCATTCGCATTTAATTGTTTAAATGAAGAGTGTTTTATTTAATTTACCCTAAAATATTTATTTTTCTTCTTTTACTCTTGATAGATTTTGTTTACAAAACCCTCACTATGCATTTTATATCAAAATTTTCTTATGATCCATTTTCCCTTATATGATATATTTTTTACTATTAAAGACATTCCAAGGTATTCTAGAGATAATAATTATTTTCTAATATGAAATATTTTGTTGAATTTTTTTTATTTCAAATATAATATTATATTCATGTATGTAACTACATTTCCAACACTACTATGCTATTCAGTTATTTTGGATGTGATCACTTGAATATAGTGAAAAATTAATAAGCTAGGAACTTTCTCTATGGTTTTAGATTTAGGGTTGTAATAATTTAGATATATATATATATATATTTAAATTTTATTATTGGGTATGTAATAGATTTCATGATTTTTTAAGGTTTTATAAATTTATATTTTTGTAATATATTAAATTTATTTGAGGAATGTGATTACTAAGTGAAATTTAAAGAATCATGTATACATATATGTATTACATGATATGATTTTATTGCATGAAGAGGAAAGGATTTTTATAATATAGATATGATATATATCGAAATTGTAAAATGAATAATACATTTTAAATACTAATATTGAGATTCATTCCAATATGGTGTTATGACCGGAATCATCTAAATTTTTATGTCATCATAAATCTATTCATCCATTGGTTTTCATATGTAATGAATGCATGGTATCTTTTCTATATTGTGATACTTTTTACACATTATAATGTAAAACTTTGTTTATGCTTGGTTTCCTAGACAAAGTAAGATTAAGTTCCTAATGTAATAGAGTAAGGATAATTCATATTGAAATAATTATATGACTTTGTCCCCAACAATATCAAATATTCATATATTTTAGGATTTTTATGATTACCTCCTTTAATAGAAAAATATTTGGAGGAATTATTAAGTTATTGAATATTTAGTTACATGTTGATCTTGTCCCACTAAATTGACATGATGTATGGGAAATCATTTTCAGTTAGAGTATATTCAAAAAAATACCAAATTAAATTGACAAAAAATATTGTGCATAAAAATTGATATGGATCACTATTTATAGTGGAATGCATCATTATCATCATTTTTTGAAAACATATATATTGTACAAAAAGATTAATAAATTGTTATCTATGATTGATATGTATTATCAATGAGAATAATCAGGTTAATATTTATATGATTGTGGTAAAATCAATAATATAATTTTAATTGATAGTAATATGATATTGGATGTGGTTCAAATATTCTTTATCATAAACATGGATGCAGAAATTGGGGAGAATAATTTTAATGGATAAGTAATTATATAAATTTAAATTTGGAAGAAACTTCTTACTAGATGCTAGAACATATTTCATAGTTTTTCTAGTTATTTAGTAATAAAATTAAAAAAATGTTTTTGTGGTCCACCCTTAGATATTAATTTAATTCTAAATATAATGCAGAAAATTTGGGTCTTCTATACATTATTAAAAATAATTATATATATATGTTTGTGTTTAATAGAAATTATTTATGAAATTGGGATTATATTAAATCCTATATAAATTATAGATGTTGACAATATGTTCTATAATATTTAAAATCTGAAGGATATTGTTGGATTAAACATCAATTATTTTTTTTAATTTACTATTTGAGAATATAAAAAAGAATCACATAAAAACTATATAAAATAAAATATTCAATGAATTTTCATCAATTATAACTTATGTGTAGGGTATAAATATAGTAAAGATTCCATCTAGAAACGTTAAGTATCATCAATGGATTGAATTTAAGGGAGGGAAATACACTATTTGGCATCTTGGTGTATCGCGGATTGATATAACAGTTGTGGAACTTAACATCATATGATATATGTGTCACCATTGATGGATAAAACCTATAGTGATTGGGATTACATATAATATAACTTTTTACCAATGAGGATATGATTGTATAGATTCCACAAGATTAATCAATGTATGTATGGTCAAGAGTTGTGCTATATTGGTTATAATACCATAACCTGACATGATTTCTTCAGTTTTATGTGTTACATATTTATTTATTTATATTAAATAACACCCTTTTATATTATAGAATAAATTATGGGTGATGTTGGTGGTTCTCTAATGAGATATATTTTCACACCATGTATGTGAACCTTGGTGGATGTGAAGACCACATGTCTGATATAATAGTTTGAATACATTTTCTATAGGAAATCATAGAGTAGTAGCTTAATTGTGTCTATATATGGGACTCAATATGGACTTTGAATTATATATCTTGGTCTCCATAGGTATTTTTAGTTCATTTGATTTAAAAATATATCTTATTGGCTCATTTTGTGATCTTAATGGATGTATGTTATATATGAACAATATATTTAATATTTTATATCATTATTTCATGTTAATCAAGTCTATAGTCACCTCGTAGCGGTTATTCCCTTCATCTACACCAATTTAATATTTTGGTAGATTTATCTATAATCTATTATATGATTTCTATGATATTGAGAGTATATTATTCCAAGTTTTGATAATAATATCACGCATTTATTTTTCATCATCTAGCATATGAGGAGGCGTTCTTGAGGATAGATAATTTCAGATGTCATTGTCTCTATTTGGGTGAGCCATGTCATGATGTTACAAGTGGTATGAGGAAATTTTTTTGAATTATTCTTTCCTAGTGTATAATATTGAGATATAAAGTGGTGAAACATAAGATAAAAACCAAATTGGTTATTTATAAATACATTCCTAGATAAAAGTCCAAATTAGAAAGGTTGTAGTACTTAGTTTTGTTCACTATTATAGTTGGGTTATTATAAAATTACGACATCATGATCAACTATTTTTTACTTCAATATTATACCAAAGTGGAAATAGTAGTGTATAAATACATCATACTCAATATTTGAAAAATACTATGTGACTTCCCACTGTGATTATATATGTTAATTTGATTCCCTATATATATATATTTTGTCATGGGTAGTGTAGACCAAAAATATGGTTAGTGCATCCTCAGTACCAAGTTTATATTTTATTTTTGACATTATATAGTTTAAAAATATTTAGGAATAATCATGAGACAACAAGGTAAAATAAAAACCCTTGGAAGGGTTGTGTGGGAATGATGTATTTTTAGAGAGTGGTGAGGTGTTACTTTTGGTTGTGTGAGCATTTATATTAGTTGGGTGAAACTGCATGATATAATTGTAGTGTAATTTCTTTTAGGGTTTATTTAGTGATTTATTTGTTCTCACTCTCAAGGAAGTTAATTGAGTTTCTTTTTTATTATATGAAAGATTCATATGATGGAATGTTGTAGTATTAGAAGAGGTATTGGTAGATTATTTTGAGATTATAATTATTGGTGGGTGAGTCTTGGTTATTGAATTAGATTACAAGTATATTTTCCTATTTATTTGGGAATGAAATAATATTTATTGATTCATGTTGGATGTGTTTTAAAAATTGTGGATGCATGATTTTATTTATTGTAATGTGATCCTAGTATGGATTAAATATGACTCATGATGACTTTATTCGATGTTCATGGTTAGTATATAATTGTAAACATAATCATTATTAGATATTAGTGAATATCAATGATGAAAACTAACAAATGGGATGGTTTATTTAATTTACTCAAGACATCGGAGAGGTGGAGTGAGTTATTAAGTTAATTTTGTAGTGACTAAATTGAGGATAATGATATATTATGAGAATATAATTAATGAAATCAATGATATGTTGGACATTTGGAATTTAAATATGGTATGGTTTTTTCCATTAGAAATAAATAGATTTTTAGAAACCAAAAAATATAATGAAATTATAATGATCCTTGATCTTTTTGGATTCTGGGAATTATTAGAGTTACGTAATGGGAATCCAACAAGATGTGGTCATTTTTCACATTTGGTAATCTGGCCAAGACTGATAAAGATTTTGTTATTCATATTGAAAATTTTTATTTTCTCTGGAAAATTGGCCATCAAGGAAAATATAGGACATATCACATCATGGTATGAAGTTCAAAGATATATATATCTTGTTTTTTCTTAGATGGTGATTAGATTAACCAATTTTGAGATATGTTCATTAAGACTCATGATTCAAGATGATTTATATTCGATGATTTCAAAAAGTGGTAGTCATGTGACCTCCATAATTTCCCTAACAATGAGAATTCATAAATATGATATGTAATATCGAACAATAGGTGATAGGTCAAGGTGAATTTGATGTTGGTCGGTGATAGTGATGATTTACTAGTACCTTTTCAATATCATGAATTTTGAAATGTTTGCCTTGTATCTTATATGTCATTGGAAATTGAATTCTGGGTATTCAAGATTAGTGTGGGAATTTTTTATTAAAATATAATATATTTATACATAGTGAGTAGATAACATGTTAATATTGAGTTCAAGAATAAAGAACGTATAGTGGTATGGGATTCTGGTGGATGAATTATAGATTGATAGATGATCAAAAATGCTTCTCAGGGATGACAAGTTGAATAGTGTGGAGTTTTAAGGACCCAGAATGTTATGGTTTAGTGGATCCATATAATTTTCTGCTTTAGTAAATTTTTAATGGGTTTTTTTATAAAATTTTATATTCTTATTGGATTTATGAACATGGGTATATATGTGTGGGTTACTTTAATTGTTGTTTACGGTTCTATTATATGTTGGAAGCCTATGAATGGAAATATAACCTGTATTTAATAAGTATATAGTACTTGAAAAAATAGTTAAAATGTGGTATCTCAACTTTAACTTGATGGAGTTAGTAGGGGAAATATTCCACAATAATCTATTAGGTGGTCGGTGGGCTTCCATAATGTGTATAATGTACAATTGGGTGATCTCTGGTAACCATTGCGTACCTAGTGATGTATGGCCTCTAATATAAAAAGATTAATCCCATCTATATTTTAATTTTCTCCCAACCCCTTCACGATTAAATGTATAGATGATTATTGGGACATCCATTTTCTAGAATTCTCCCCACATTCTATGCATTTAAACTCCCCATTAATAGGGAGGGAACATGATGTGTTTTAATAGTGATTAATGGGAGTTAGGTTTTATTTTTCTAGATAATGGTGAAATTCAACTAAATTCATTGGAAATTTATATGAGGTATATAGAGGAAGAAAATGAATGTGTAAATCATACCATATCCCCATGTTTAGGGAATATTATTTTTTATTTTGGTATTTTCAAGATCATGATTTAGAAAATTATCATTTTATAGGGTGAATTTTTTATTTCACCACATTTCATAGAGTTGGTGGAATTGATTAGGATTTTCCTAGTATTAAATGATTGTGCATGAGAATGACTTGAGTGTTATCCCCAAATTGACATAGATATTCCCAGACAATTTATATAACATGTGTTATGTGTGATGGCGATTTCATTCATTTGGGGTTCAAGGTTGGGGACTTGAATTGGGAACATGATGTTATAATTGTGTGTGAGGGATTAAATAGAAACTCATACACATATAATTCAAATTTTATATTGAGTTTTTGACTTCATCATCACTTAGTGACTATGTCATCAAGGGGAATGAGAACTAATTACTTATGAAAAACCTTAATGTGCCTTTCGGCTTGAGAAAATTTATGAGTAAGCTCAAATTTATTATATTAGGACAGTGATGGGGATTTCAGTTTCAAAATACCTTATGAATTTTCAAAAACGTGATCAATTCTCTTGAGAATCACTTTGAATATTCATTTATGGGATGATTATGAGTTTTTATTATAGGAGATTCTTCATCTAAGGATTTTTTTATTCCTTTGGGGAAATCATCTATTTTTCGGAAATAATGTGATAAGTTATGATGGTCCCATGTTTTGGGTGTTCTTATTAGATATCTTGGGTGAATACACTACATAATGGTATATTGAGAGGTTGGATTGGATATGAGTTCATCAACAAACCTTATGCATGGTTTGATTGGGAAATAGTCTATGTGACATTTTGAATATTATGAATGTGATTATTATTGGCAGTGAAAATTAGGAAAGCCATTGGAAACAATGTTTTTTGAAGCCTATGGGTTTTATAATGACCATATAGGTCATGTACATGGGTTCATATTGATAAATAAGGACTTAGTGTCTTCCCAATTGGAAATATACAATAATCCTAAACCGCAACAAGGTTAGAATAAAGTTGAATATTCATTCTATTAATATCATGCCTATTTTTATTATTGAAAAATCATCATTTAATGGGTAGATAATTTATTTATATTCAAGTAATTTAGAAACCATATTACATAAAATAAGATCAATTATAGGAGTTATAATAGTGGTACCCAAAATCTGGTTTATTCACTATGTAAAAAACTTATGATTCAATGGAATCAATTATTTAATGAAGGAGGCCGAAAAATTTGAATATATAGACCTAATTTTCAGTATAATAAATTTAATCACAAATGATAAAAATATATTTAGTCTCTTAAATTCAATTACCTTTTTAAAGAAGGTGTTAGAAAAAAAATTCTATAGAACATGTGCAATTGACGAATCAAGGGACTCGAGTTGTTGGTGGATACCATTGAAAGTGTAATCAATTTGTTACTACAAAGAGAACTAGATAAAACAAATTATGTTTCCTATGGGGATTGGAGAGTTGCTTAAAGGAGGTGTATTCCTGACCCTAAGGTTTAGGTTTCGAGTCCTCACAAGGCCATGCACACTATATGCTATCAAACCTCTCATCGGCCACTCTACCCCATTGGGAACTTACCTAAGACCAAGGGTTTTCAAACATGGGCCTCGCTGGGGATGTGCGAGGTGTAAGTGGGTAGGCCACACCAACAACACATTACCCAATAAAATGTTTTCCCATGGGGCACATTTGAGTTGTTTAAAGGAGGTGGTGTCCTAACCCAAATGTTCTGGGTTCATGTCCCTGCAAGGCAATATGCATTATATGCTAACAATCCTTTCTGGGGACCCTCTACCCTATTGGAGACTAGCCTAATCCCAAGGGGTTTCCACCTTGGGCCCCGATTTGAACATGTAGCGTGCAGGTGGAGAGGGCACCCCTATTAATATATATCATTTTGGGTTCGGGTCCTCATAAGGTAACATGAACTATATGCTAACAAACCTATCATGGGTCCATCTACCATGTTGGAAACTGGCCTAAACAAAAATTATGGACACCTTCAGCCTCATTGGGGATATACGACATGCAGGTGGGGAGTCCACCCCAATACCTATTTACCAAAAAACACATTTCCAACGAGCTTGCACCCAAGTGGTACAGGATCCTACTTTACATCCAAATGGCCCATGATCAAATCCAAGAAGGGATGAATTTATTAGGGGTATTGTAGCATGGAACCATAGTAGTACTATAGTAGAGGCGGACTGTAGAAATGGAGAAATTTTTGCAGTGGAGTCACTGTAGCAGGAATGGTAGCGGGTATGGTACTATAGAAGCTCGGGTCATGTAGCAGTGTTGTTCTTCAAAGGGCCCTTTCGGCCAAAAAATGGGCTTTTAATACTTGTATTGAGGACACTTATCTTTGGGACTTTGGGCTATGTAATGGGTATCCAATTTCCCATTTAAAAGATGTCATTGATATAACAATAAAATGATGCTTCGAACCCAACCATAAAAAATAAAACACATTGTTGGAGAATTATATGCATGTACTATAAGGAATTATAATTTTGTAGTTCTTATCTAATATTTTTTATTCATATCTTGTTCAATATTATTTTGAAATATTAAATTTCCTTTAAATGAAATATATTAATAGAGATGAACCCCAAAACCATTTGGATTATTAGTGTTAAAATTGGTAATGAATCGTTGAGATGAAATTTCGGAAAAATAAAAATCATTATACATTTTTCATTTCTATAAATAAGATGAAAAAACTACATATTTTTTGACAAATTTTTTTTAAAAAAACATTTAGGATTTCTGAAAATTTTAATTGTTTAATGATTCTTCTGGGAATAAAATAATATTTATAGAATAATGTTTTGGATTTTTTATCTAAAAGTGGAAAATTAGTATTTTCCATTTCTATTGATCCCACATTATGTGTGTAGTATTTTTTCCATTAAATTTAAATGGTGATTGAGAGTAAATTATTCTTGATGTCAATATAGAAATTGAATGGGAGTGAATTAAATGAAGATATTTGATGTTATTTAATGATTTTGAACATATTGAAAATGTCTATCAAGAATTTATAATGAAAATTTTCATATCTTTATTAAAAAATTCATGGTGATGATCCATCCATGTTTATTAATGGTTTAAAATTTCATCAGTGAAGTAAAAAAATAAAAGTATTTAAATGGTTAGAGAGCTATAATGATGGAGTTTAGTTCAAGTGTTTAGAATTAAAAAAAAAATAACTAATTATCCTAGTTAATGAAAAAAATTATAGATGACTTAAGGCTGAGAAAACTCCTTAGTATCTAGGATATCGTAGATAAACTGCCTAGAGAGGCTTGAAGGTAAGACAACATTCCAGAAGTGCCATGTTGAAGAAAGATCCTGTAGATGTTCTGGAGTTGATCTAGGAATAATATACATGTGTAGGGTGGAATGAAGACCATCCATTCTATATAGGGACATAAGGGATTATGTTTCATGCCTATGGAGAGAACTACTCTTTTTTAAGAAGAGGAATTCCCCACTAATCAGTAAATTTGAGATATTTAAATCACATGCGGTATTCATCATTAAAAAATAAAATTGATATTTGTGAAATTATGATAGTGTGTACTTTATCTAACATGAAAATACACATCAATCATATAAATAGACATATTATGTAATGATATGAGAGATGCTAAAACACAAGTTGTGATACAATAATGAAAATCGAATTCAACAACACGCATTTAAAGATCATTCATAAAAACACAAATTATAAATCCATGGTTGAGTTATTTATTATATTGATGGTTTGTGGATATTTAAAGAGGATTTTAAGTACATGTTTGTAAGATTAATGAATTTTACAAGCATGAATTATAATTTTTTATGTGGTATATTTTGAATATTTGTAAGTATCATCAAGAAAACATATAACGATGATATGGTTTTATATTTATAAGGACATCCATATGAGTAATAAATTATTAAATATAAAGATGAAATAATTATAGTATATTTTAACAAATCATAAGCTCATGTAAGGTGTGGATAATATAAGTAAAAAGGATGTTCATAAAAAATATGGAAGGTAAAACATCTCAAATGAAAAGGATGTTCATGGATGGATATGTGTACATAGAAAGTTAATATTGAAATTTCAATGGAATTTTTTATAGTTTTCAAAGGACAAAATCAAACATCAGATGAGCGGTTTTTGAAAATTTGATGTTTAATGGGAAATTTTTAATGTTAAATGGATAATACATTTTTTTAGTTGTTCACTTTGGATGAGTAAAAATAGAGCTTGGTATATTGATTTAGAATTTTAGATGAGTGGGGATGGAGTTCAGATGATTATTTTATTACATAAGATGAGAAAAACTTTATGAAAGTAAAATATAAGAGTGAAAATACACACAAGTGTTATGGATGGATTCTATATGACATTCAACACACGATAT
Source organism: Viscum album (assembly GCA_963277665.1). NCBI lineage: Eukaryota > Viridiplantae > Streptophyta > Magnoliopsida > Santalales > Viscaceae > Viscum > Viscum album. Next base: position 1,101,226,200 of record OY728155.1, on the reverse strand, counting down.
ACGAGTCTTCATGCCAGAATATATTAGTCATTTGTAACAAATATGATTGTTTTGATGTATCAAATTATGCCAAGAAATATCTTGGTTCAAATTTAAATATCATGATCCATTTAATCATGATTCTAATAGATTGTAGAATGAGGTTTAGTGGGATTTTATTTGACCCAAAAGAAGCAGTATTTGGGGTAGTTTTGATGATTTTTCATCTATATTTGAAGAAAATTAAATACATTCAAGCATTATGAAATATTTGTATTGAAATAAACTATATCAATATTGGGTAAATTCAAATGAAAATAAAATTTTAGGGAGTCCATAAAAAGAAGTAGAAATATAAAATAAAACAATGTCATTATTTTGTGCTATAAATATATATTTATGTAGGTATGGAAATTGTGAATAAGTAAAAATAACCCTAAATTCAAATTAAAGAACATTTATTTGAAGATAATAGAAGATATGGGTCGATTCTAAAATATAAATATGTTTAAAGAAGGAAGAACTCATGAATATTTATTTCACTAATGAAAGAAAAAGAAAAAGGGGGATATAAAGTTGTGTAAACTAATTTTACAACAAAAAAATGTGTCGTGTAGTGGAATAAAAAAAAGAGAGATGTGTGTTCATAGTAGCCTCCCTAGTTGTTATTTTGAAAAATAATAATCATCCACATTAAATATACTAATGTGAAGAAGAATAATATTAGGTTTTTTGTACACTATTGTGAATACAAAATAAGGAAAACCGATTTTATTCTTTTGTGAAAGATAATGGGATGACGTTGTACCACACCGATGACAACGCAAAACTATATTTTTGAAATATTTAATTTTTTTTACCCTACACATAATATTAAATTGTTAAGACAAAGTATAACCACACAAGGGGTTATTGATGCATTTTGGAGAGACGAAATTGCATTTAATGTAAATAGATATTCTCCCTTACTGTAGTTTATAGCTTAATTAATAGTATGTTATTTGATCATGGATTTTTTACCTTCAAAATAACGAATAGATACAATTATTGATTAATGAATCTTGTAGATATATTATACCCGTTATGTTTGTGTGTGTCTATATGTAATATATTCAATTAAAAAGATGATAAAAAATAACAATAGACAAATTCATATTAAAAAATAGTAAGTAAAATGGAAGGGGTATCCATATTTAAACTGGAAAAAAATTCACCAACATTGATTCACCCTTTTATCATTGTGGAATATATCTATGGTCAGTCCTATCAATTAGTACCATATCCTAAACCAAAATTAACAGGATTTTGAGTTTTAATATTTTTCACTTTTAAAATATTTGAGTTTCTCTTTAAATTTAATAATGAAGTTATGTTTTTGAGCAGATGTATCATTTTCATAATCAGAATTGTATCACTACATAGATAGTGATTAATGGGAAAAATAAGTGGGGGAATGTTTGTATAAGTCATCACTATCATGTCATGAAGAAATAATTTCAATTTCTCTATGCTATGAAAATGATGAAATGTAATTCCAATTAGAAAATAATATTTGGTGGTATAGTCTGCTTCCAATGGAATGGAAAGTATTTTCGTTCAACTCAGGGCATTTAGTTAATGATTATATATGTGATAATTATATTCATAAATATTAACAAAAATATCCTTGGATTATTGTTTATGATCATATATATTTATACAGTAACTAAATAAATATAAATTACTGTATTAAAATATATTCTATAATGTTTCTCCTAAAGAAACAATATAATTTATTTTTGGTATATTTGAAAGAAAGTTGAAACAGATCACGCTACATGAAGGATATTTTGACAACATGGAGAATCAATAGGAGAAAATGTTCTAGAATCTTTAAATTTCTCTAAAATGTTTAATCTATAGAGAAATAAATTATGGATATTGAGATGAGATTCTCCAAATATATTAAATAGTGGTTAAATAAATTTTTGAGAATAATGATATGAGGAAAAATAAAAGGATATTTTTGTTAAATCTGAACAAAATAAAAAAATATCATAGATGTCTTCAATCCACAATTAGAGTATATATCCAAGAGGGTTAAGAATATTGATGTATTGGTAAAATATAATATCAAAATGCATGATGAATAATTAATGAAAATAAAGAACAAAATTAAATATAAATTAAATATTGTGTCTAATGAGAAATAAGTTTTCAATATGATGTTCCTTGAGATTTAAAACAAATTATAAAATATTAAAATAAATGATATCAATTATTCAAAAATAATTATGGAAAAAATGATGCTTCCACAAATTTTTTATAAGAGTTAATATTTTATTAAACTTCTCTATTTTTTTGTAGAAATATCATTAAAACATATCATGATAAATCATAAATATCATTGAAGAAGAAGGTATAATTATGTTCAAAATAAAATGTTTGTGCAAAATCTATTTCTGAAAAAACAAAAGGTTGAAATGAAAAAAGTGTAAATAAATTGATGAGGAAAATATATAAAATTATACTAGCATATCAAGGGTGGGTAGAATATTTTTTATGGTTCATGGTTCCCAAAATTAATATCCTAATGTGCAGAAAAATGATCAAAATGGATTTTAAAAAGTATCTAAAATTATGAGACCATTAGAAATTCATGGAAGGAAAACAATATTTTAGGGGTAATTTTGGTGTCTCAATAAATTGTTTAATTGAGAATTGGTTTTTATCGTAATACAACAATTTTAGAATAATAATGGAATCCCATTTCACTTAATAAAACCTTGAAATAGGTAAATTCCATATATTAAGATGAATCTATCTACTTCATACACTTTAAGATATTGTTTTGATATTTGTGGTATTTATACTCACTGTGTTTATAGGGATGGACCATAAAAATATTTATATTAATTAAAATCAAATTGGAAGAGAAGAACATAGAAGTATACAAATATACTTGGGATGGAATAAAAAAATTGTAAAACATAATGCCCCAATTGGTTATAAAAGAATCATTGGCCATACTTGAAAAAAATATAAGATGCTTATGCTTAAATAAACTCCAAGTAGACCAAGAAGGGTGATATATAAAAATAAATTTTTTTTTATGGTAAAATATCACACATAGTGAAAACATTCAAATACACCATGAATATTTCTTGTAATATAATAGATAATGATTTCAACATGAAATATTTATGTGAAAATAAAAAAGGGGCTTGATAAATGAATATCAAACCCAAGAATCCATGTAGGAATCCAAGAAGGCTGCCAATGTTCCTAATGATAGTTTAGTGATTGGTCAAATATTTTTGGAAAATGTAATGAAGACAGAGGAAGAATAAAAAAATATTTTATAAATGGAAAATAAAAAATTCAACACGAATGTGTAGATTATTATTATATGTTGTCGAAAATTGAAAATCCAAATGGAAAAGAAGAACTATGTGGGATATGCAACAATGTTGGACACACTACCAATGGTATTTTAACCATACTATTAACATAATACAAACCCTTTAATATAATTAATATTTCACTTTTCATGAGGTATATTTAATAGAAAATTACTCTTCATAAGTATCCAAAATATGAGAATAGTTCTATGCAATCGAAAAAAAAGATATAAAAAATATTCATTCTAGTTTGAATAATAGAGCAACATGGTTTAGAAAATCCTCTCAAACATTTTGATCACATTATGGAATAAAGATTTCCACCTTATTCCCAATAATATGCATTTTATTTATTTTCTAGAAATGTAATGAATTAATGATGTTTAAAGAACTAGATAAGTAGTTAATGTTTTCAAAATTGAAATGCTAAAATAATATTCCACCATCAATTATTGATTTATCAAATTGTAGTCAATATATAATTATAAGAAATAACCATATTTAATGAAGTAGTGAAATTTAATCATATCGAGAAAGAATAGAGAAGAGATCTATTATTATATATTCTCAAATTTTTACATCTTATAATCTATCCATAAAATATATAAACCTTTATGAATGTTTCAGTAAGAGTCTTCTTATGGGGGATGGAAATGAAGAATGTTTAAAAAAGCTACCAGAAGTAGAAATATCATACAAGTATATATTTACTGAAATTTTAATGTAATAAATATCATTAAGTGTAATGTTTTCAAAATGTATCATACTTGAAAAAAAATCATGTAATTAGGGGGGTGAAAACTAATATTAATCAATGACATGGTTGTTGATTTGGACAATGAATTGCTAATTATTTATGAAAATAATATCAATCTATTATATATGAATATTTTAGAATTTTTTGTTGAAGTTATTGTAGGAAATTAAATTGTAAATATTCCATAATATGGTTTACCACAATTGGTATTAATTGATTTCATCATCCTAAAATTTATGTATTTCTTCTAAAAAATGTTATGTAGGATTGATTTTAGTTGGAATCATATTTTTTATAGTTGATAAATGTTATTTCTAAAAGAAATATAATTTTCAATATTTGTCATACATCATGTGTACGTAGAGTTGAAATAATGTTGGAACATTTCAAGACATTTAAATGAAACCATCAACTCTTAAACATTTTATTTCTTTCCATTATAGGGTGATAAATTAAATTAAAATGAATGATTGATATGTAAGTGATATAGATATAATGCATGTTTATAAATAGCATATTGGCTTGGATATTGATGTTATTTCTAAAAATATAAAGGGTTGGTTGTTGATCCCACTTTGAGTGTGTCTAGGGTTTTTTCTACATTTTTCATTCAGCGTGTATAATAAATGAAGCTTTCTAAAAACTGATAGTTTATAAATGATGTTGTTTCATGAAATAAATGTGTATAATATTATATTATGTTGTCTTATATACCTAAAAATATAAAAAACATTATTTAATTAATTAAAATAATTACATCCATTAAAATTACAACTATTACAAAGGGAAAATCGAAAATGGGAATAATATAATGGTAAAATTTGGATCACCCCAATCAGCAAGAATCACCCCTCCCATGAACAATACTATGGAAAAAATAGTAAAACAATCGATAATATAGAAAATTGATATTTAAAACCATGAGAGGAAATGAGGAAAATAGTGAATGAAAGAATTAAGAGGTATTTATAGGATGTAATGTGACTATTGTAATATAAATGAGACCATTGGAATATTAACCTGAACGTTCGGAATATTATTATGTTCACTGTAATAGTAATTTATTTGTACACTAATTAATTTTCATATAGGTAATATTATTCATGATTAATATAGGTAAATATAAATATGAAAAATCCAAAAAATTATCTTGGTGAAAAAGTGATAAAAAATATATGACGATTTTTTATGAACTATATTTTAATGAATTTCTTAAAATCCTAATTTATATATTAAAAATTAAAATTAACCATGTAATAAATTTTTTTATAAAATTAATTTCATTGTTTAAATGAACACACCAATATTTTAAAAGGGTAATTTTTTAGTAATTTTCTACAATACATAAATTTCAGGTGAATATTAAAAATACACCTCCTTTCATAAATAATGTATCTTAAATTACATCATTTATGCTATAATAACAAATTAGTAATTTATAAATATTTTAGGATTCAGTAAAAAAATATAATTTCATAAATGTGATAACAAATAAAATAAACATGATTTCGAACCCTAAAAGTATTTTCCAAAGTCTAAATAATAAGTATAACATTATAATAATATTTTCACATTTTTCACAAATTTAATTTTATTAAACTAAATAATTATATTTGTAAAGTTATTCAAATTTTGAAAATAATTTTATTAAATTAATATATGGTTTAAAATGTTAAAAATATCAATATTACAATGATTACCTTATATATAGTAGTTTAGAAAATATTTTTACTCAATTATACCCCTCTCCTAATGTATAAATAATGTCTCTCCTTGCCTAGCGAAACTCAATCCTCCCACACTTTTCAATGCTATATATGTTCCCAAATACTCTATTTTAATACTATTAGAATCCATTAGGTCATTATGAATTAATCCAACTCCAATCCTCAAGGTATTCAAGTGTTTTAAAAGGGATGAAACAATGAGAAGATGGGATGGTTTGATCAATTCGTCTTTAGGTTTTCCCCTTCTATTCCTCTATAAATATATCCCTCTAAAAACAAAATTTTTATAAGATTAATTATTCATTATTTTAAAATTATATTAATTATTTTAACCTTCTATTAAAAATATATATTTGTTTTATTAATATTTTATACCAATATTACTCCTCCTTTGGGCAACTATCCCGATAATGTTCGGTTTACCACCAACAATGACATTTTTTAAATATTTTATATCTACAGCCATATGTATTTTTAAGTGAAATTATTTATAATATATAAATTTTAAAATATTTTTATTTTAATCATCTCATATTAATTCATCTAATTTATAAAGTTCCATGAACAAAATAGTGAAATAAAAAAATGTGGATTTTTTTAGGAAAACATGATATCAAAATATCTTCCCATTAACCAAGAAAATAATAAATATAATCGTAAAATTACGATTTATAAATAGTGGTAAAAATTATAATAATATTTCATAGATAAATTATATAGTAAACGAAATATTATTATTCAGGTGAAGGAAAACAAAAGAAATAAAGTGGGATTTAATGTAAGGGGATTCTCAATCCCAAACTCTTTATTTTAAGAAATCTCATAGTTAACAATTATTTCTATATGAATGTTCCTTGAATATAGAAATTTTTTTAATGAATACTAATTATATATTATTTTAGGGATATAAATGTGTACACCCATTAAAAAATTAATTCCTAAGCCATTTACAGTTCTTCTTTCAAAATAAACATAAATTTTCAAAACATCTCTTGAATCATTTAATCATGTTTTTCCTTCCAAAAAATAAAATGATATTTTATGATTAATTCTTATATCCCTTAATCATTTAGAAAACCTAATGTTTATATTGTGAAGTATGATATGTGAAATATTTTATAAAATCTATTTCAATCCATGGGTTAATTCATGAGTACAATTATAATCCTTCCATGTGGCATACCTGATTATGATCATTTTATGATGTGACAAGGGGGCTTAGAAATATATAACCCTCCAATTCATCAGTAAATGTGATATATCTCAAGATAATATGTTCATTTCTAATGAAAATTATATTAACTTTGTTCGTGATAATTATTTAATTATTTATGTACATATGTTATGTGTGTACATGAAGAAATATTTTTTCACAAATATGGTTGGTATTTGAACTCTATGAAATGGTGTTTCATTTTAAGCATGTTCCAAATTCCAGGACATTATAAAATGTTTCCCTCATGACTAGGATAATGATATTATGCTTATTAGTGATGATAATGATTAATCTCTATCATGTTATTTTGATTTGTGTCCATTATTCTTCCTATTATTCAGATTTTAGATCACCCCATTCATTGATGTATATCCTCAGTTGATTATATATAATAAGAAACAAAATGATATTTTAGAATGATATTGAAGAAGTATTTAAATAATATTTTAATTATTTATTATCTTAATGTGATGTATGAGACTAACTTTCAAAAGACACTAAATATTTGGATCCTTTATTTGTAACATTATTATGGTATTTGTCCTAAAAATGATTAAAAAGTCATTTAAGACTATGATGTATCATTATAGTTGGTACCATAGAATTGTTTATTTAATTTGGTAATTATATTTAGAGAACATTAGTAATAACCATTACTATAAGTCTATGTATAGTTAAAAAAATATTAGAAGACTCATTTTATAAAAAGTCTGAACATATAAATCACATAATATATGAATTTAGAGTTAATTTAAAAAAAAATATTACTTTATTATTTTTTGAATTGAGTTTTTTTATACCATTTCTATTTTATTAAATGGTGGTAACTAAAATAAAATATGCTAATAACCTGTGTAAGAGACAATGAATCAATTGTCTAAACGACATCCCAAAATCCAGGTAGGATGGGGTTCAGAAAAGCTCATTGATTCTTACCCAACTATTTTAGGATATGGTCATTAACCTAAACCATGTGGAACATAAACCTTAACTAAATGATTAATAACCAATTATTGATTCTTTTATGTGAAAATTACCACCAACACCTATTTAATCTTCCAATACAATTGTCATGGAATTATGGGTAAACTAAATGTACAAGATCATTTATATAATCCGGTGTTAAGAAAACGAAATTATGACATTGCATGTCTATCATTTAGATTGAGAGGTCTATAAATGGTGGGGGTTGTTATAGAACACTGAGGTAGATGATGAAATGGAATATATGCAATGGGAATACATTATGAAAATATTTCTTCACAAGTATTTCCACCAAACTATGTTAATAAAAATTGAGAGAGAATTATTATTGATAAAGAAATAAGAATGTGAATATATCATGATTTATGATGAAAATATGAAAATATTTTGATTATATATGACATGATTTCTTATCTATAATTATTGAAAAATAGATAAATTCATTAGTGAATTTGAACAACACAGTTATTCTATAGCTATCTGAGGCTTTAAGAGATATGAAGATGTGGTTCAATGTTCTCTAAAAGTATATATTGAGTTTCGATATTATCCATTTATACATGGGTTTATGAAAATAATAATGGAGTTTTCATCTTTTAGGTCAAATGAGAAAAAATGAAAAAGGATCCAACCGCCCACATTCTCAAAAATGTAGGAGAAATCATCCTATGAATTACATAAAAGGTCCAGTTAAATTCTTTATTTCTGTGAAAGAAGCCCATCATTCTCATGAATGTCTAAGAGACGTGAATAATATGGCTGACATGATGAAACAAATGTAGTAACCTCTTATATGATGAAATGGAAATATATAAAAAAAAATCACATAACCATGGGTCCTTTATGATATCCAATGTTTGTAAAAACAAAATCCAATGGAGTAAGGGAATGATTTTTCCACCATTATATCTAAATTAGAGCACGAAAATAAATTTATACAAGGTAAATTTCATATTCATTCATGAATTAAAAATGTTTTATTTGGTTTTTTTCTATACCGATTTTTATATCTTGAATTTCTGATAGATCTATTGAATAGAATCCTTGCTACCTTGAAGTTGAGACATCATTAAAAACACATAGTTTTGTGATAATTAATATCCAAGTATTATAATATTATCTTGTTTTCATATGTAGGGATATTATTTTAGTGAATCTCATAATACATCACTAGGTGGAATTTGACATTATATTGGGCATGGATTGGATCTTATGATATATATCACACATCAACTATTTTGAAAAATAAACCTATTTTCATATTCCCAACCATCCCATGTTCCTATATAAATGTAATAAAGAATATGAGTCTCCTTTGGAAATTCCCTCAATTATGTGGGTGTTGATACCCCATGAAGAATCATACATTTTAAAAAATGACTTATTCAAAATTATGTATCAATATTGAGGAAGTTCCCATTGTGAGGGAATACACTATTTTATTTCCAAAAGAGTTAACCAAAATTACTCGAAATCGTGATGTGGAGTTATCAATTAATTTATTCGTGGTGTCACTCATATCCTCTATGATAGACCTGGTCAATATGGATGAGTAGAAGAAGTAGCTCAAATTGGATTTAGACAGAGCTTTCACACACCCTATTGTATCTCCATGGGGTTGAGTATTTACCTTTTTAAATAAAAAGGATGGGTCGGTGTAGTTGAGTATTGGTTATTGGGAGATCAACAAGGTCACCTTGAAGAAAAATTATCCCATACCAGATATTGATTAATTGTTCAATCAACTACAATGACATTGATACTTCTCAAAGGTGGATCTTAATTCTAGATATCATTGACTGAAGTTGAATAATGAAGATATTCATATCATTACATTCCATACAAGGTATGTACACTATAGGTTCAATGTTATTCCTTCTGGAGTTATTAATTACCATATAATCATCAAGGATATAATTAATAGAGCCTTTAAAATCTAACACAAAATAATTTTAGTAGTTTTTATCGAAAATATTAACAATTTCTCCATGTGAATATAGGAATATGAAGAGCATTTTATGATTTTTCTGGTCACATTAAGGAAGAAGAAAATGTAGACCATGTTCAACAAATTTATATTTTGGATGCATCAAGTCAGATTCATGGGCGATGTAATCACATGTGAGGGGATTTATATAGACCATTAAAAGAACATGGTAATTGAGGATTGACATAAACCCAATAGTGTCATAAAAATCTATAGTATTATTAGACTCTTTGGGTCCTATATATGATTTATAAGAAATTTATGTTGATTTTCTGGCCAATCTATTTTAATAGTGATAGAGGAAAGGTTTGTATGAATATAATAATGTGCCAAAATATTTAAGGATCTCCTGAAGAGGATAATCACTACACCTATACTCAAACTACCATAAATTGAATAATGTTTTTTTATACCATGAATATTTAAAGAAATTATTGGTTTGAGTACTCAAGTAGAATGAAAAATTGATAGCGTAAAACTCAAGAAAATTGAAGATCTATGAGAAATACTATTTGACACGTGATCTCGAGTATGCAGTTGTGATCTTTTCCTTGAATATTTTTGTGAACTACATCTATGATGACCAATGTGACATATATATCGATCATAAGATTCTAATGTATACATTCACATTGAAGGAGTAGAACAAAAATAAAAAAATATGGTTAGATATAATAAAGTACTATGATTTATCAATTCACTACCATTTCAGAATGGAGAAGAAGGTAGATGACACTATTATCTAAAATTAACTAGCTACTATATCAATGATAAAGATTTACAAAGACCCTATCTTCATGTTATTAAAAATATGGATCTAGAAATAATAAATTCAGGGAATACATTAAATATTTCCAAAATTATTTTCCGACCATTTATCCAAGAGAAGATCCATGAGGCACAAAGGGATGATCGAGATCTACAAAATAAGAAACAATTAGTTATGGAATGGTAGGTGGATAAATTCAATGTGGATGATGATGGTTTGATTCAGTTTGGAACTTGGATATATGTTACATCATCACCTTATATAAATAAGGATCTATTACCTAATGCCCATATCTGATCTTTTCCTATCAATCCAGGAAGTACCAAGATGTATTTTGATCTTTAAGAGAACATCTGGTGGGACAACATGAAGAGTGGTATTGTTGAGTGTATCTCAAGAAGCTTTCTATGCCATCATGTTAAATTACATTGTATTATGTCCAGGGGGATGATACAACCAATGTCTATACCCATGTAAAAATGGATGAACATCACCATGGACATTTTAAATTTTCTCCCAAATAAATGAAAAGAAAACCATGGGATATGGGTTTTAGTGGATCAACTCATAATGATTTCCCATTTCATTTCTATTTATGATGATTTCACTCTTCAACAACTTTCCATGATATATGTAAAGGAAGTGGGGATTCTTCATGTTGTTACTCTTCAAATCATCTCAAATCATAATCCATGGTTCTCTTCTAAATTTTAGAGAGGTGTACAAAATTCATTGAAAAAAGAAATAAATTTCATCACAGACGATCACACCCAAATTGATAGCCTCTCTAAAATGATTGTTCATACTCTTAAAGGAATATTGACTACTTTTAAATGAGATTTAAAGGAGTATGGGATCAATATCTCCCATTAGTTGAGTTCTCTTATTATAATAACATCAAATAAACTATTCAAATGGGTCCATATAAATATTTGTTTGGTAAGTAATGTTGAAATCATTCTTTTTGTGATTAATTTGGTGAATAAAGGTTACATGGGGCTAATATTTCACAAGATATGAATGAAAAGGTTCAAGTCATCCAACAATATATAAAAAAATATAGAGAAACCAATATTCATTCTCAGAACCGTAGATGTTACTTACAGATTAATGTTAGAGAAAAAGTTTACCCAAGATTATCATAATAGAATATATTCATGAGATTTGGAATTAAAAGGTAAATCCTAGGTACATTATACCATTTTAGATCCCCAATCACATAGGAGTAGTTTCCCATTCGTTTTCACTTCCACCGACTATGGCATGAGTTCATATTGTGTTGTATGTATCACTCGTAAGGGAGTACATACTTGATTCCTCACAATTAAAAAATATCAAGGGGTACAACTAGATAAATACCTATCATGTAATGAGAAACGTGTGAATATATTGGAAAATAGAGACTAAGTTCTACATGGAATGAAAAATCACATTGTCAAAGTGTTGTAAAGGATCCATGAGTAAAGAGGCGACTGGGAACCACTAGAAATGATGAAATATAATTATCCTCACCTATTCTAAAATTTGAATATTGTATGAAATTCTAGGAATGAAGTTTCTAAAGGGTGGAAGAATGTAACAACTCATATTTTATTAATGATATTTGTTTTTTGAAATAAATATTTATTTTATTTTATTATATAATATTATACACATTAAACATGCTTAGAAACCAAAAAAAATGTTCATTCATAAAATAAAAGTGTTAAATTATTGAATTACAAAAACCATATAAATTTAAAATATTATAAGGGAGAAAAAAAATAAAAAATAGAAAAACATTAATGGAAATATTTAGATTATCCTAATTAGAACAATCATCCAATATAAGAAAAATTCTATGGAAAAAATATTAGTAACCCATAAACATTATAGAAAATATAAATATAGAACTTTAGATGAATTAAATGAAATAATTAATTAAGTAATGATTATTTTGTATTGGAGGTAATATGATCATTGGAATAGTAATTAGATCATTAGAATTGTAACCCAACCAATTAAAATGATTACCTAACCATCAGAATTGTAATTTAACCTTAAAATAATAAATTGTGATATAAATAATATTTATCACAATTAATTTACATAAATATAAATACTATAATTTCATTAAGTAATTATCTTGATTAAAAACTCAATGAAAATATTCGCATATTTTTTTATAAATATCAATTTATTGTATTTCATAAAATTCATATGTTTATATTATAAAGTAAAACTATGTATACTGTAAATTTCTTCCAATAAAAGGAATATCATTTTTGAAATCATCATGCTGAAATTTTAAAGGGTTATTTTTTTATAATTTTATTAAATACTTCAAATTTTAGGTGAATAGTAAAAAAATGTGTCTATCATAATCAGTATATCTAAAACAAAAACTTTCAAGATATAATAATAACCTAAAAATTTATATTACATGAACCTCAAGGAAAAAAATTAATTTTATAATATATTCATTAAAATATAACTATAATGATTTCCAAAAAAATTACTTTCTAATGTCTAAAATAAAATGTATTACATTAATATAATATTTTCCCATTTTACACCTTTCCTTTTGATTAAACTAAAATATTGGAATTAAAAATTGATTAAAAGCATCAGAATCATGTTATTTAATTCAAATAAGGTTTATTCTATTAAAATCATTAATATTACATGGTTTAACTTAGATATAGTATTTTATTAAATATTTATACTCAAAAATACACCACCCCTAAAGTATAAATAACCCATCTCCCTATTCTTGGAAACCACTCCTCTAACAATTTACAAAGACAAATATTTTCACAAATCATCTATATTAACAATCATAGAATCCATAGGAATATTCATGTAATATCCTTGACCCATAATCCACTAAACTGGTGCCCCATTTGGTGTCACACCATGACCTCAAGAACACCTCTTCATTTGTTATAGGTTGCCAATTAGAAGTATGGGTCAAATGGACCACATGTGGAATATATACCCTATTTTCCTAAGTAATCAAAAATAGATAACATATGAAAAATGGAAAAAATAAGAAATAAAATAGAGAAATGCATTTCCAACTATTTCCCAATATGGTTGAAAACTCAGCCAACCAATAAAAATTCCATGTCATGCTAAGAGTACGGAAATTAAAATGACTCAAAATAAAGACAAACAACTGAATCTCGAAGATGGGTCATGAATCCCAATTTTGATCCTCATCTATGCACATCCCAATCCCTACTCAACATCCGAACATAGAGCCTTTTCCCTTATCCAGACATGCAACCATAAAATTTTCTCGGTTACCCAATTGCAGACTTGGTAGGGTATGAGTACAACTTAGTAGGCCACCATCGATGGTGACTAAAAAATATCTAGTCCAAACAGATATTGTATGATATTACTAAATAATAAAAAGATAAAAAAACACGGGTGACGATATTTAACAGTGTTCACATCCTCAGTTTTCATCATCCATTCCATGGGATAGAAAGTTACATCATTTTACACTATGGATGAGATGGTCAATGATCATGAATAAAGAAATGATTCATGTTCCCTATCTAATTATATATTAAAATTTCATAAAAACACATTACAGTTATCATGGAGCCTCAATCAAAGTAGTCTCATCAAATGAAACTATTAGGGGCATAGAGCCTTCATCCACTAACCATACATGTGCATTATAGGGGTCGAGTTTAGATCTTCATGTCCAATACCCCACAACCATCGATCCATGTGAACATACTTATCTATCGATTTAACACATAATAAAATTTACAAACCACAAACAACCAATACACTTTACATTTAAAATTCACATTTCATAGGACACATGAATTATCATCAAGACATAACTCACTAGAATATTTACCATTTACATTGAATTTCCCATTTAACCCATTTTCCATCTCATAACTTAACCCATTTATCAAAATCTACAATTCCCATACAATAACCTATTTAAAATATTCATCAATTCATATGACATAATCAATTTACACATGAACATTACAAATTCATAATACATTTTACATGTTGACATTAATCGATTTAACCCATTTTCACACCATGTCAAACAATCTTAAATGTCAATTCCAAGAACTAGATATACCTACCATTAGTTCATATTTATGGTTCAAATAAAATGTCAATGTATTTATCCTGGGATCAATTTCAACAAAAATCTACCATTTTATTAGAATTATAATTTCCATGTTCGGGAATGTTGGTACACCCCATGGGGTCCCTAACTAGCCTAATCCTACTAAGCACACCCCAACGGGACCAAGAGGGTCCTAATTCATCATTTAACCACATTATTTACCAAATATTACTAAATTAAAAAATTTAAAAACCTGAGGGATGAAAATGCACAACAAAACATTCACAAATCAACTTTAAGATTGTGGTATATAACTTGTGGACCACCTATCTCAATTTCATAGTCAAAAATTCACTTACACCTATAATTTGAGTCAAATATAAACACCACTCAATGTACCAACCTAAGATCATCTGGGAAAATAGGGTTTGGGGATTTATATGAACAAAAAAACCATAATCTATAATCTGTAAAAAATCATTAAAGGGGAGCATTAGAATTACCCAAAGCTTAGATCCACACACAACATCACTCCATAGAGCCAATAAATGAAGGGGATCTACCATTCGGAAAATTTGTGGGTTTTTCTTTATCCCTAGGGCTAGAGGAAGGAAAAATAAAGAATAAAATTATGTATAAAATCATAAATCTCAATGGGTAATAAGTAAATTACAAATTTTAAATGGGGTGAAAGGTTTGGACGCTCAGTTTATTAAGTTGTGCACTGACCTCTGTGCAAGAGGGGTTCATGTCACATGGTTACCTAGGGAGGCCACACAGTTTGAAAAACTATGTCTATACAATGTTAAATGTTTCTGCCCAAACCTGCATGGTTTCGAATTCACCAATTAACTGTTTCCACTGACAGTGCACCAACCATGCAACATGCATAGGGTGTCTTGATTTTCATTTTCATTCGCGTCCAAAACCCACGTAACACCCCCAAGTCTCCTCATACACCCAAGAAACATTTCATTAACCACCATTAAGGCATATAATCCAAAACATAAATGATAACATACCACCATAAATTTCAAGATATTAAAACGTCCAAACCTTATAATGGAACGTCCTCAAGATGCATTACCACGCATCAATGAGATTTTGAAGTATAGAGATTAAGACAGTAAGACCACATATCTAAATCTCTCTCACAATATTCTTTCATGACATTACCATATTACCAAAAAACTCAAACCGAACTCATATAACTTCCAAATTAGAATTAATATTTATGACCCATAATACTGAAAAGTTTCTCCTAAAAGGAAGATTCATCCTCAAGATCAACATCTTCAACATCAATCATATGAGATGTGTCAGGGTGATACTATTAAAGCTCTTACACAAGGATATCATAGTGCATATCACTATACCACTGTGTAATATGCCAATATGAATTCCACTGGTCTAATACACTCCAAAATCCCAAATAGAACCACATAGATGGAAGCTAACATACCCTATTTTTGAATCTAACGGTGACCCCACATAACTAGGTTCCCACATCAAGAGGTATACAAATTCATTCCCCATATGAATTATTCCTACTCTAATCCATTTCCATTCTAGTACGAATGAATAAAACTAGTATTGATGTCTCCTTCAGGAGACTCAATCCCAAAAATTCTAATTCCCCAGCCTCTAACCAACGTAATAGAGAACAACATATTCTACCATATAATGCCTCATATGGTACCATCTAAATTGTAGTTGGGTAACTATTTTTGAATAGAATTTAACATGTTCCAAACAATATTACCCCGATCTACCAAAATCATTGACATAAGCCCCCAACATGTCCTCTTGTACCTATATAGTATGCTCTGACTACCTATCTGCCTATGGGTGGAGAGCCACACTCAAAAACACCTATTTATTAAGTGCCTTCTACAACCCTTTCTTGATGATCAATGTAATATATATATCATAATCTAAAACTATAGTATATGAATCCCCATGAAACTATAAAATATCTTAAACATACAGTTCACCCAACTTATCCAGGGAATATGTATATTGATTTAGAATGAAATGACACACATTAGTTAAATAATATACAACCACCCATATCACTTCATTTTTCTTTAACTTCCTTGGAAGACCCGCTAGAAAATCCATCATTTTATCATGCCACATCTATTCTGAAACAGAAAATGTCTTTAAAAAACCACCTGGTCATGGATGCAAATCCTTCACCAAATGATAGTTAAGGCATTATGCCTCAAAACCTATAACTAGTTTCCTCACCCCCTAGACACCAATATTTCCTACAGAGATCATGATACATTTTAGTCAAACTAGGATGGACTACAAACATCATGACATGAAACTCACACATCAGTTCTACCCACATACTTGTAGGAATGTCTATACGGCCACGTACATAGATTATCCCATCATCACCAACCATCCTACTAGAAGGTGGATACCTACCTTCAAAACCTTTTCTCAAATCCAAACACTCTGGATCCTCATACTACCTCTCATTAATTTGGAAAAGAAGGGTGGACTCCACATCAGATGTTAAAATGGTCATTTTTCCTCTTCCCCCTTGATACTCTAGATGTATCTCAGTAGAAAATGTCTTCCTCCTCCACTCAAAACTGTATTACTGAACCACCGAATTCAATGTATTCAAACTCAAAGCATCTTCAACACTATTTCCATTTTCCAAAATAAAAACTTTTTCAATATTGATGTATGGAATGTAATCAATGAACCATCACTTCAAAATATTCTTATTATGTTTGGAGAAGATGAATTTTAAGGCTTTTTTTGATTGGTATACAAGGTAAAATGTTCTACTAACATGTAATGAAACCTACACTTTCAATAAAAACCCACCGTGAACAAATCATGTTCCTGGGTAGGGTAATTTCATTCATGGGGCCTTAACTGTCATGAACTGTAAGCTACAACTCGATCATCATGCATCAGCACTACACCAAGACCAAAATTACACGCATAGAAAAATATGGTATTCCCCTAACCTGGGTTTTCAAATAACAGAGTCATTGCAGTTTAAATAGCCTCTTTAACTCTTGTAAATCTGTCTCACATGCCCTAGGACATTCAAAATTGATTCCCTACTTGGTCAATCTTGAGGGTGGTGATTCCAAACAGTAAAAGTTTTTTGTGAAAATTCGGTAATACCCCTCCAATCCCCAAAAAAATCAATCATTTGAAACATTCTTGGGCTTATCCAATGTTAAAACTTCTTTCACATTCTTAGCATCCACTTACACAAATTTCTCTAAGATTATGTTACCCAATAAATAAACTCTATTGAAATGTATTGTCATATAGACTATTATCTCTTAGTGTACTAAGAACGATATCATGATTTTTGGTATAATCTCCAATAGTCTTAGAGTAAACCAATATGCCATCAAGAAATAAAAATACAAACTAAACTATATGTGGATGAAATTTTTGGTTCATCCGGTCTATAAACACTTCTAGTGCATTGGTCAACCCAAACGACATCTCAAAAAATTAATAAAACCCATGCCACCTATTGAACGAATTTCATGGAATATAATATGTTCTCATCCTTAGATGATGATACATTGATCACAAATCAATATTGGAGAACATTAAATCACTTATCATTTGGTCAAAGAGATCATCAATTTGAGGAAGATGGTGTTGGTTCTTAACATTAATTGGATTCATCTTCTTATAATCGATTCATAATCACAAAAAGCTTTTAAACATTTTGGGAAACAACAATGGAGATCCCCATCGATACATACTAGGAAAAATAAACCCTTTAGACTCTAAATCCACAGTCTAAGTCTTATGTTCATGTAGTTCCATCAGTGTTATTCTATATGGTCGAATAGAAACTGGTTCTACTCTTAGAAGTAACTAGATTGTGAACTCAAAATTCCTCTCATGTGGCATCATCAAGAATTCTTTAGGAAACACATCCGAGAAATGATCCACCACATGACAAAGGACATGATCCTCTACTCCTCAACCATCTAGTATATCAAAAGCCACTTGGACTGTTAGATCACCCATCTACTATCAAATTGACCCTCCACAGATTTCTGGGACATCCCATTCACTGTGGTCGACATAAGTGTATCACTCAATGGGACTTGAAAGTTACCCTACATTGGTAGAAATCAATATGTTCCTTGTAAATCACTAGTTAGTCCCTTACCAAATGTAGATCAAAACATTATGTATCAAATATAGACAAGCCCCACAAAAAAAAGGTACCCACCAACCATAAATGAACACCCCTTAAATTATCTGAAATTTTCTTATTTCACTACTAATGAGTTATCAATATCCATTACCCCATTAAAATGTTCCACCACTAGACCCAACATAACCACCAAATAATAAAAATATAAATGAATATGAAGATATTTTATCGAATAAATCACTATTATTAAGGAAATATACAAGGGTCATACCTAAAACAATTGATGGTCCAATATATCAACCTCCAGGTGGTGCATAAACAACATAAAGATAACCTACAAATCTACCATGGGCTCTGGTCTGAGTCTATGGTGCTGCATTACCCAACTGATATGGGATCTCTCACATGAGAGTACCTTGACCACCACCTCGTTCGGTACAACTAGTTGAGCTCAGAATTCCTGCCTAGTATGGGGTAACTAACCTCCAACATGCACTAGACAACATCCTTAATCCTCCAGTAATTTCTATATGTTGAGAGTTCATATTAAACCTTTGAACATGACCCATTCTTCTGCTGGTTCATCACTCAATCGGTGGTCGGGGAACAAATAATTCAGGTGTCACGAACTGCTACAATGTTAGAAAAACATCAAGTCACTAACTTGAGAGGAAAATCCTTTATTCTGAATACTTTTCACACTTACACCCTGATGAATATTCCCAAAATGATGCTTCCTGACCACGAAAATTATTCTTTTGGTCCGTCCATCTACACCAACAAACCCTCTACTTGAATCCCCATTTAAGTTCCCTTCGGAAACAAGGGAATTATCCACCACTAGTAAAAACATATTTAAATATAATATGTTCACCATGGAATTAATATCATGTATATGTTCATACTAGATACATCTCACCACAATATCCTCATCCACTACGAACACAGGAATGAAGCATTGTAATTAGGTGACGAGGCCAAAAAAATCCTTCACTAACATAGTTCCTAAGGTTACCCACATAAAATCTATATCCCACTATTGTATCAAGGTATCTAGATATAAAATCCCCAAAAAAATTCATGGAATGATTTCCATAATATACCATCACCCTACCATGTCTAAAACAAAATATATCACCAGTGCTTTGCTGCTCCCCACAACATATAAGCCACCAACTTTACTCTCTTCTTAGGATGATTCACTAAGAGATCCAAGAAAATTTGATGGAATCCATCCGAAAATATGTTGCATCAGGAACACCCTCTTTGGAAAACATCCTTGGGTGTTAAAACTCAAACACTCTATTTATATCAAACAAAAACAGTGCATCCCGACCTGGGTCCCATTCCATCATCTACATGGAATGAGAAAAATTTTCATGAAACTACTCCTCTCCTCTATTACCCGAAACCACCGGGAGTTATTATCCCAACATTATAAGATAATTCTAAAAGATATCCACGTTTCACCAAACTAGATCATGTTTTTTATCATTTTTATACAATTAAAAACCCATTTCTAAGAACACATAACATAAATCTTCCACAATTTATGGAAAAGAATGCACTCCACTATCTATAAAACAACTTAATTCATAAAAACTATCCCAATAGATATCATCACACCTAAAATACTACCCACAAACATACCTACCGCGGGACATGATCAACAAGGGGTAAACTGATTTGAGAGTAACAATCCATTAATTAACCACAAATTTTAAATAATTTTTACAACCATAACATAAATATTTCTCTCTTAGGAACCTTTCCATTTCAGAACTTATTGCCTAAAAAATTTATCTCACTTGTAAAAATTTATTAAGTACAAATATATAATAATTATATCACATTACATCCATTTATCTATTTTCATATATTTTCATATATCATTTTTTTCAAATTTACATGAAATATTAAATTAATTTCACCCATCATGTCCCACACACCCTTCCCATGTGTTCATACCACAATGCATGCCACTTATATCTCTTGGGACCTATAATGATGCATGAATACAGAACCACATTCAATTTCAAACATTAGAAAAATATCATAAATAGTCACATAACATAATAAGTGAATCAAAAAATGGTGAAACATTCAACTATAACAAAAAAAATCAAGAAGAACAATTCCCACCAGGAGAACTTGGGTTTTCCCAAACACATGGGTTAGATAATTTTTTGAAAGAGTACATTTAAAAGTCTCAATACTTCATATCATGTTGTATACCATTCACTAATAGTAAGGTTTAGAAATTAGCCTCTCTTATGACACATTGTATCATCCTCTACTTGGACTTCACTAAACCAGTGCCTCGAGCTAGGTCACAAAATGACCTCAAAATCCCCTCCACATACGTCATATGTTGTCGACTAGTAGCGATGTTCTAATAAACCACATTGAAAGACTATACCCACATTTTAGAGTAACTCACTATAGAAAACAATACAACTATGGAAACAATATGAAATAAATAATATATATGCACTACCAACCATTTTTCAATAAGATACAATACACACCAAAATGATAAATAAGACATATCATGCTAATAGTGCTGAAATTGGAGAAGTCCCAATATAAAGACAAAAAAATCTATCCCCAAAATTTGTAATGACTCTATTTATGGATCATCTTAAATGCACATAGAAAGCCCAACTAAATTCCCTTGAATATGGACTTTTCCATTGTCTTGGCCTATAACAATGATATCATTTCGGGTACCCAATAATGGCCTGGATAGGGTGTCATTACAAATCAGTGGGCCACCACCAATAGTGTCTTAAGAACAAATAGTCTAAAAAAATAGTGCATGCATGTACTAAATAATGATAATATAAAAAAATAAAACATGGGGTCCATTAGTTTAAAATATTCTCTTTAGCCATTTTCATCATTTTTTTCATGAGTTAGCCATTTACATCATTCACCTTATATCTTGAGCCAGTAAACAATCCTGAATAAGAGAGTAAGTCAAGTTCCATATCTCACCTAGGATAAAAAAGTCAAAAAAATTACATCATAATTAAATTAGAGCCTCACTCCAACTACTCTCACAAAATGAAACAGTTAGGGACATAGAGCCTTAGTCCCCTTCCCAAACCCATGCATTATATGGTTACAGTTAGATACTCAGTCTAACTCAACGCATGGGTATAGATACTCAATTCCAATACCTAATAACTACCAAGCCATTTTTACATGTTTATTTACACATTTACTACATAAACCTATCCCAAACCACACAAACCCAATAAACATAACATTTACTATTTACATTTCATAAGATTCATGATTAATCATAAATCCTTAACCAACTTGCACATTTACCATTTATACAGCATAGCGCAATTAACAAGTTCTCATTATCATTCCTTAACCAATTTCTAATAATCAACAATTCCCATACATTAACCCATTTGACAAATTCATGAATTTATACTCTCTGATCCATTTATGCATTTCTATTAAAAATTCAAAATACATTTGACACCTTCACATTAATCCATTTAACCCTTTTAAAAACCTTTGAAAACCATACCTTATGTCATTTTCATCAACTATACAGAACTACAATTAGTGCCTCTTTTCTATTCAACTAAAAAACTAATGTAATTATCATGGTCTCTATTTCAACACAAATCAACCCTATGATTAATATTAAAATTTCTATGATTGGTAATGATGGTATACTCCATGGGTGGCCCAATACTAGCCAAATCCAACTCAATTCATCCCTCATGGACCTTGAAAGGTTTAGTTTATCATTTTACCAATCATTTTACCAAATATTTCAAATTAAATGAAATTCACAACAGCACAGAATAAAAATCATGACCACACATGCACAAATAATCATCAAGACTATGATATATAACATGTAGACCACCTACCTCATTTTCGAAGATAAACCCGTGATTAACCCTATCCCTTGAGTCAGATTCTTAAACCAATCAAAACCCCAACTAAAATCCACTGGAAAATGTGGATTTTAGTGCTTATGAAGAATAAGAACAAAACCACAATCTCTAATCTAAAAAAAGATTCAAGAGGGTCTTTATAATTACCTGAAGATCCTATCTGCACCCAATGGCCCTCCAAATGTCCTAAAAACAAAGGATATCAACCATTTGGAGGATTTGGGTGCTTTGGTTTATCGCTAGGGAAGGAGGATGATGGATTATTAATAAAATTGGGTAATAACTCGTAAATACCATGGGGGAAAATATAAATTCCATATTTTAATGGGGTACATGGTTTGAATGAACAATTGTTCAACTATTAACCAACCTCTGTCCAAGAGGGGTTAATGTCGCACAGTTTCATGAAAATCTTCCACAATTTGAAAAACTATGTGCCAACCATGCAGAATTCCTCATCCCAAACCTACATAGCTTTCTTTTCCCCAGTACACAATTTACCTAATTGTGCCCCAATACTCCAAGATAGCATGGTTTGGAACATTTTTTTCACTATCATTGTTCCAACCATGAAACATGTTTTAGATTTTCTGATTTCCTGATAAGAGTCAGTTAACCACCAACCATAATGTTTCTTACTTATTTTATATCACCAATATTATTTGTGGTTATTCATAATTATTTATAATATATAAAATTTTATATATATTTATTTATAGCTTCTAGAATTAAATCTACTGATTTGTAAATTATATTAAACAAAATAGTGAAATAAAATAAAAATATGGAATTTTAATGGAAAACATGATATAAAAATATCACCCCGTTAACCAAGGAAATTATCAAATGTAATAAAATGATTATAATTGATAAATAGTGTTAAATATTAAAATAATTCAATTTTGGAAATTTTTTTATTAAAACTCTTTTTATTACTGATTGGGATGAAAAGAGACAAAATAAAGCTAGATTTAAGGTAAGGGGATTCTAAAAGTAAAAACACTTTCCTTTGGGATATCAGTAATTTTACATTGAATTTAGGATTAATCTTACTCTAATATCCAATATAATTCCTTTAAATATTAATCCTATTTTATTCCAGGGATATACATTTGTCTACCCTACAAAAAAAATTCTAAACCATTTTTAATGCTTATTTCAACAATGCATCAATTTCAAAAATATCTCCGGAATACTATTGATCGGTTTCACCTTTCAATGATTTAAATGGTCGTTTATGAAAATTTATGATCTCAATTATTCATTTTTGAATCCTAAGGTTTATTTAATGAACTATTTTTTATGGCATATTTTATGAAACACATTCCTTTTCATTGGTTATTTATTGACTACATATGTTATCCATTTAATTGGGAGGAATTCTTATAAGCATTTTATGATGTGTCACGAGTGGAATGAACTATATATCCCTCAAATGATTTGGTAAGTGTCGTTTATATCAAGATATTATTCCTATTATGCATGAACTTTATTTAATATTTGTTCACAATGATAATTTAATGACCCATGTCTGTATGTTATGTCTGTACATGATACGAGCTTTGTTCGTGACTATTTTTTGTAATTTTTTTCTATGACATCATGTTTCATTTTTATGCATTTGCTTCATTCAATTAAATTATCAAATTATTCCCACGTGATTATGGTGATGGTCTTATACTTACTATATAATGATAATTATTATTCTGAATCATGTTATAATTATTTGTGTTCCTTTTTTCTCCACATACATGGCTTTTAGTTCACCCATTTCATTGATGTATATCCTTAAGCGATTATATGTACTAAGGAGAACATGATATTTTTTAATGAGGCACGTTGTTTGATGATTTTTTCTTTTTTGAATCTAGAACTCTGTTTTTGTGTTTTGTGAGGGTATAAGTGTTGATTCTAGAGGAATACTTCTATAGTTCCCACTTACCCTCAAAGTGGATTTTCAATAAAATAAAAAATGTATTATGGTGAGTAATGATAATTTGTAATTCGTGTAATGTGTGAACACAGTAAATAAACTAGGAGATTCAAAAATCCAAAAGGTGTTAAAAATTTCATGTTTTCGATTTTCTTGTAAGGATAAAAGGGAAATATTAAATTAGATTTTGTGATTCCAAAAGTATGAGAAGAAATTACAAAAAAAGAGTGTTTTCAAAACATTGTAATGGTAAATAGATGTTGATAAAGGTAAAAGGCTATTATGGATGAGTAACTCACAACATTAGGTAATTATTTAGTCACATACAGTGAATAAATAAAGACTTCATATAACTATCTAATAATTTCAGATATGTAAGATGGAGTGAATATAATTGGGTGACTAAATTAGATTAGTATGTATTTTGGAGAAATTATAAATAATAGTGATATTACATTTGAGTGATCTAGATGGAATATATGAGATATTTGACTCCTTGTGTATGAGTGTAACAACTTTAAGATTTGATTCATTCAATACACATAAAATGATTTATTATGAGTTATAGGATTCCAAGTAATCTATGCATTCAAAAAAATATTATTATTTATTTAATAATGACTCTATAGAAGATGAATTAGGATTAAAATAAAATTTTCACCGAAAATAAGGATTTACAATCATTATTTTAATGAATTTCCATGTATTTATTAATATATTTTATATATAGGTTGAATTTATTAAATAGAAAGACAAAAAATAATGGAGATTATTTTTATATTATATTCACATGAGATTGTAGGAAGAGCATGAATAAAAAGAGAACAAGGAAGAAAAATAATTTTGTTTTTCTGAGTTATAAATATATACTTTTATAGGATAATAAAAAAATGAGAACATAGAGAAATGATGATGAATACAAATTAAAGATATTTTTTAAAGTTAATTAGATATCCTACTCAATTTTCAAATTTTAATAAAATTAGTGAATTAATAACTAGTTCAATCATGATTCACTTAAGAAGGAAGATGAGTGTGTGTGTGTGTGTGTGTGTGTTTTCCAATCCGATTCAAACAGAAAGAAGCTGGTTTCTTCTCATAGTGTATGAAAAAAAGAAGAAAGATAAATATTCAAATAATCCTTATTGTTTTAAATAGTGAAGAATAATATGGTTAATAACATTGATTTTTATTGTGAAGAATTCAAAGGTGTGCATACACTTTTATACATAGAGAAGAAGGAAAATTGATTCCATGCTGGTATAAAAGTAAGAGAAGAAGAAAAATAATTCCAATGTAGCACAATAATGATAAGGAAGAATGTATATTGGTGAATTAAATTATTTATGTCACCAAAAACATATCAGGAAAATATTAGGGGGCAGTATAAACACCCATCGAGATGTTGATGTATTTTATTGGAGGAAAAAGTGAAATGATTGTTCCAGGAAATACATAATTTGTTCTAAGTCACATGATTATTACTTGTGGGTTATGTGGTCCTGGGTTGTTCTATTTCCCAATAAGGATTTGGTGTTATTATTTTCTATTAATCCTTTAAAATATCATGTATATTTTTTATGTTCCTATTTGGATGTTTTTATACAATATTGATGGTGAGAAGTGATAAGGATGGATTAATTAACCTTATTAATTCCAAAGGTAAAAGTAAATGGGTATAAATATTTAAATTTTAATAAAAAATTCAACAACCCTAATTACCCCCCCCCACAACACTTAGGGATAACAATCCCAAACATTTTTCTCTAATTACTATATCATGGTTTCTGTAACAAAACATCATTTTTTAATTATAATTCTAGAAGTAAAAAACCACATCACAGAAAATGTTGACCAACCATGGTTTATGGTAAAACAGTACAATTTAAACTATTGTATACTTTTATACTAATTAATGTATTTACTCCATAAAATTATCTATCAAACTATGGCATGTAAGGTGAAGCCATGCAATAGTGTTTTTCCCTCATTTTCATAAATTTAAAAAATTATTTCAATAAAAACCATCATCAGTATAAACTAAAAGGGCCTGCTTAAAATCATTGTGAACTTAGACCATACGAGAAGTTGTCTTGATTATTTTGATTATGTAATGTTGTTAAATTTCTTATTAAATGACTGATTTTTTTTATTTTTTTAGAAATCTATTTTTAAATATCCACACATATAGATTTTTCATATTATAAATATTCTATTTATTACGTTAAATTGTTTAAACTGATTATAGTTGTAATTCAATGTTTATAAGACTGAAATTATTATAAAAATATAAAAAATATGATTTTTGATTAACATTCTCTTATTTTTTATTCTAGAAATGAATTCAACAATAATGGTCTGTTATGATTTATTCATATAAGGTAATAATGTTTTATTAAAATTGGGGTCACTCTTGACTATTGACCAATTGCTAATGAGACTTTTTCATAGGCTTCTCACAAACCTGGGGGCATATGCCATGTCTGATAATAGTATTTCTTAGTTACATGTCTCAAAATAAATTCCCTTATAGATATTTTTTAGAATTATAGTCTATTATATAAAATGGAATTTTATTCTCTAAATATATATAGGATACATTTGGATATGTATATATTTTATCATTTTTTCGGAAATTACCATATATTCACTATTTTATAAGGTTTTAAAAGTGAATGTATTTGTAATATATTATTTTAATTAGTGGAATATGATTCTAAAACTAAATAAATCAAATCATTCATATATATGGTGTTTATAAGATAAATAATGATTTGATGGGGTGCAAAATTAATGAATTTACATTATCTAAATTGAATTATGAGATATTTAAAGCCCAAAAAATATTAAGTGTGAGATACAATCAAAATAAAAAACATTCCAAAACCTCCTTTATCTAAATAGGTAGGTACATTCCATAGTAGGGTTCGCATGTATTATCTTGTGTTTGAAATTAAGAATAATTTGAACCCTGAGGGTTTGGTAAATATGTACCATTGTTTGATTTATGTGACACTTGGATGGAAAATCCTAACATTTGGGATACAATATGATTTTTTTTATTTTATCAATATGATAGATTTGTGAGAAGTGGTGTATTAACATATATTTAAGTGTTGAATGTGATATTATTAACATGATGGCTGATCTAAATTATTATTTAATAAGAGTATATCCAAATAGTTTACATTAGTTATTTAAAAAATGATATTAGCTCATTCAATGGATATTATGTATCGAATAATAATTTTTAGTGTAGTTATCTTACAAATAATTATTCATTGAAATTATATGAATAATAATACCCCTTAATGAGGTATTTTAGTATTTATTATCTCTAACATAATGAAAATCATATTATGATATGTTTTAGAATTGATTAATATTATAATAGTTTATTATTAGATGTTTATAAGTATTCTAAATGAGAAAAATATTTTATGTATTTGGTATTGAAAATATATTTTTCTATATTCCAGACATGAATAATCCATTATATTAAAATTTAATTTATAAGTTCATGGTTAATTATAATACCACCTATCTTTATCATTTCCACCATAGTAATATTAATGATAAATTCATTCAATGATTCATAGATATATATTAATGAAATCATTTTATTATGAATAATTTATTAAATTCAAATATTTATTTGTTGGAAAAAATTGAAAGCACCTTTTGTGTAAAAGGTTAGAGGGATTCTAGATTATTGGATCTAATACTTAGTGATCTATTTGAGCCAATGATCACTCAAGGATGTGGTTAGTGTGGGTTCCTTGTAATCATTCAGGAAACCTTTATTTAAAATGGATATGAGATTCTTATTACCACAATTTCTAAATCATTAAAACGATCAAAGAGTTTATAAGAAAAATGTAGAATCAATTAGGATCATTTTATAGATTCTATTATTAGATTAAGGTGGTGGTTAGTTGAGATAATATTTTACCCTTCACACGACAGAATATGAAATTGAATCACAAATAACTCATCCAAGAGGACAAAAATGGAATTGTGTGTCTATGAAGAGGGATAATACATTTTAATACATGGCCTGATCAATAATGTGTCGGTGTCAATCCTATATCATTTTAAGGATGTGTACATAAAATCACTACATTCCTAATTAACTGTAATCCATATTTAGTTTTAATAAATATATAATTTGATACATGAAATGGGTGGAATCAAAAATATTATTTTATAAGGTTTAAGGCTTTTGAAGATATAATAGCCTTGTTTGTTGGTTTTAGACCCTTTATAAATCCTTATTAATTTCACTTAATTGTGTTCTAGTGATTACATAATTTATAAGAACTCTGATTTTTCTACAAATGTCTCAGTCATTTTTAAGGTAATATTTATTTTCTAATAAAGGGTACCTTTTTTATAATTAATTATTCGGGCGTTTTGGTTGAAAAGTGAGGACTTTTTAAGGAAGTTATAAGGTGACTGGGTTTTCCAAATCTTGCAACACATCCCGGCTAACCATGTGATCCCTGGTGGAGTGGATTCACATGGTTGGTGCATAGATTAGTTGATTTTGGGATCTAAAACAGATACTACACACCCCCTAGAAGCGGTGCATGTTTATGGTGTATGGTTAGTGGAAACTAAGAACCTCTTCCCAGCAAACCCTGTTTGTTTTTTTATTAATCTAAAAATTAGATTCTAAAATACCCAAGCCCACTGTTTTAACCCAGATTGACCTCCACTCAAACCAAAACAAATATTCTCATTTTTAGAGACTCTCAGATGCATTCCACAGCCTCTCGAGTTCCATTATAGTGGATTTGAAGCTTAAATCTAAGATCTGCACCCCTCCAAGTAAGAGGATCTCACCCCACATGGTTTTCCATTCTTCATCCCTTCTTATCTTATTCAAGATAGGGATGTTATTCCTTTTTTGATTAAATCTATATCTAGGATAGTGGATCCAGATCTAGAAATTAGGTATTTTTATTTTTTCAATCTTGATTTAGGTTTTAAATATGGATCTCATGCTACATCATTATTCCATTCCAATTTGGTATTTCTGTTTAAGATATTGTTCATCAAGGAACTGAGGTAGGTGGTCTATAATTAAAACCCAATTTTCTTGATTTTTATTATATGTATTTAAATCAAAAATTTAAATTATATTTATAGAAATTGAGTTCTTGATTAAATTATTTAATTTGGTGAAAATAATAATTCAGGGAATTGTTAAATTGGAATTATTAGGATTATATATTTTTGCAATAATTAATTGTTTAATTAATTATGGACTTATTGAGGTTGATGGCTTAAACCTCTATGCTCCGTTAATTTTCTAAAATCTGGTGTCTGAGTTGTTCTAGGAGATCATGGTGACTTATCACCAACACTTTTCCAAATTTCAAGATCTAGGAATAGTGTTTCCAGTTTTGTAAATAGTTTCATGGGTGAGAAAGATGTGAATAGTGTCATCGATGAGATTGATATGAACAGTGTCATCGGTGAGACAGATGTGAATAGTGTCATCAGTGAGACAAATGTGAATAGTGTCATCGATGAGTCATTTGTACTGTTAGCATTGGTGGTTCATTTGTACTAATGGTTTCAATAAGTCCTTTTTATTGTATGTGTCGGAGAGTTATTTGTAATGTTGGAATCGATGAGTCGCTTTTATTTCTGGAATCAGTGAGTCATTTGTACTGTCGGTGTCGGTGAGTCATTTGTACTATCAGCATCGGTGATTAATTTTTACTATAGGTGTCGGTGATTCATCTTTACTTTCGGTGTCGGTGAGTAATTTTTACAATGGGAATCATTGAGTAATTTTTAATATTGACATCGATGGGTCATTTGTACTGTTGGCGTCGGTTGTTGTACAATGTATATAGCAATTGGTTGGTGTACAGTGTTTCCATCTTCTTACAGTTTTGCACATTTAGAATTTTATTTGATGAAAAACACATTCAAGGCCATGTTATAAGGAATTTAAGGAAGATTCTGTTCCCATAAATCCTATATTAATTTTCCTAAGGATCGGGGTATCTTTAATTGGTCATACTGCATGCTTTATTGCTGTCCTCTTTTAATGAAATCTCCAGCCTATCTTAAATCATTGCTCTGTTAAGTGTTCTAAAGTTATGAGATATCTTCCTCCCTTGTTCTACCTTCTTGTTCCATGGTGAATGAGGCTTTAACCTTTCCTTCCTACCATATGAGAAGTATGATCAAAACATAATCCTTGGATCAGTTCCCCTTGATATTTCTTCATGCTACATGTGCACCCCCTGTTTTGGTGAAACCCAACAGTGTCTATCAATCTTCGATATAAGGTATGATCTACCATCATTATTTTGAGTTCATATCCTTCTATTTATCCTTGAATCGTTATGGAATGTGATATCCATGTTCCTAATGTAGTTTTCTTGGGTTTTAGTTGGTTTAGTCTTGCCGCAATGTCCTCTAGTGGATGGAGTTCTCACATTAGGAGGTAATCGTGATCGGTTGTGTAGATCATTATCATGCAAATAACATCAGGAACATTTTGTGTTAGGGATTAATGGTTTCACTATCCTTTTACATGGAACTGTAGAGTTATAATTCTTTATCCCACTGAATCACAAATGAATTTTCAATATAAATATTTTATATGGGACGATCAACATAATAAATATTTTATCCAGATAAATAATTTTTGCATCAAACTTATGTTATTAACTCTTGTTTTTCTAGGTAGTATGATATCTATTCTTGGATTGTTATCATGAAATTATTAATAAAATTTGTGAAGAATGAAAGGCTGGAATTAATTGATAATTATTTAGATAAGGATAATGAGGCTTGTAAATGAATCCAGTTGTTTTTTTATTTGATGTTAATCGAATTGTTGTAGTAAGCATGTTTAATTATTTATGATAGCTATGATATCTTTCTTATTTGGTTTTCCATAGTTAGAACCTAATAATAATGAACTAGTTAATTGAATATGGATTAAAGAATTAGTTTTTTTTATAAAAAATAATGCCTTTTAGGGTTCTGAGTTACCCTCATGCTAGTAAAGGCCAAGAGACTTCTGCTTGGAGCTACGATAGCTCATTGCATGTGAAGTCATAATTCCTTGTGTTGGGCCAAGAGCCCAATTTCTTTGTTATTTAATGTTTCTTGGGATGTGTTATGATCCTAGGTGGATGTTTTCTTATGTGGGGGAAGGGATGCCCAATGGTTGTTGAAGCAGTTTATGCCTAGAGTGGCGAGATGAATCGGTTTATCCATGTGGGTGTCAAGGAGGACACCGTATATAATGAAATAGGTTGGATGTGAATGTTGGATGTTTTCTGAATCATTTTTTGTTTTTTTATCTTCTTTATTTTCTTTTGGTACTTACAGTTTTCCCTTTCAGTTGTAGCAGTTATTAATAGACATTACATTTGTTTACTTGGGATTTCTTTTATATTGTTGTCTGAGTTGGAGTTAGTTGGTGTATGTCTTATCTCTCTCTTCTTCATGTGTTCTATTATTGATTAATGCCTCCCGTTTTGTGTGTGTTTACTATACCCTCTATACTAGTCCCCAAACTAGGGCCTAGTGGAGGTGAGATATAGGGTTAATTATCTTCCTTCTCACATTGATGACCAAGGAGGTATACTCCTTGTTGGGAGGGGGTCTTGATAGAGTTGTATCAGTTGTCAAGATGATGGATAAGATTGACTTTGGTCTTAGGAACATGTGAGGATACATGGGATGGTAGGGAAACCGTTTCAGTTTAGACTAGCAAGTTATGTAATCAAGGGAGACTGGCTAAGACATGGTCTTTTGGGCCCCCCAATGATCTGATGTAGGGACCATTAAGTTTATATTGGCTATGAGATGAGGTGATACGGGTTGTATGATAGAGATCATGAAAAGGATCAAGCGTCATTCTTCATTGTGCATGTGTTTGAATGTCTAGACCTTGGGATACCCTAACCTAACATGAATAAATGATAATAATTAATTAATTAATGTTGAGTCTACCATAATCCTGGTTTAGGAGCTCTGACTGTTTGAGATTTTGTAGATATGGCTCCCGGTCGATGTCCTCATCAGGTTCTCACTGAAGATATCTAGTTGGATACACCAGCAGATCACCCCAGGGTAGAGGTTGACAACAAAAACACTTCAAGGAGGAATCTCCGAGAGTTTCAACACTGGAGTCTGCATAAGTTCAAAGGATCCATTTCAGATGCATTCACAGAAGATTGTTTGGAGAATTTTGAGATAGCATTCACTTCGATCTATGCTCTAAAGGAGCATTGTGTGTCTTTGGTGGTGAGGATGTTACATTTGGCTGTGAGGTAGTGGTGGTTTTTGTTCCTTGGGAGTTGCGAGGAGTCATTGATCTCGTGGTTGGATTTCCAATACGATTTTAGAGTTGAGTTTCTTTCCTCGGTCGTGAAGGCGTCCAGTCGAGAGGTGATACTTACCCTTCAACAGGGGAGCTCCAGTGTGTGATAATTTCGAATCTATTTCATGAAACTTGTACGATATACTTCAGACCTGTTGACATATGAGGAGGCCGAGGATATACATATTGAGGAGGCTTTGCATCCAGAGTTCCCATGACAGGTCATCTTATTTATAATGATTTCATATATTGAGGTGCTGGTGAGGGAAGAGGTCATCGAGGGGAAATTTTTTAGAACTATATCATCATGATAGGGGAGTCTTCATTATTCCTCATGAAGTAGAGATGTGTTTCATGGTTCCTAGTTTTCATGGTAGAAGAGTTTTTATTCGTTCGGGGGTAGGTCTATTCCCTTATCATATCATTTCTCGGGGGGGAATCATAGGCCTATGAGAATGTACATGGTTCTTATTTATCTTATAGGGGATGATTTCATCAGTAGTGATAGTGCATGACATTTTAGAGTAGTCAGCGTGTGCCAAGTGTAATGCTCTGGGTTCCACCATTGAGGTTGTTCGAGCAGAGGCAACAACATCATGTTTCACCAGCTTTGGATCTGCAGAAAGCATATGAGGTAGGTAGAGGACACCCCTGGGATGGTCCCTATCCTCAGAGAGCATAGTGTAGCCACGGTATTGGTTATCATCGTGGTCATAGTGGTCATGGAGGAGGTCATGGACAACTACAAGCTTTAGCATTTCCAGTTCCAGGCAATCAATACATCGTTGGAGGTACTGTTTTCTTGTTTTCTACTTCGGTGTATGACTTGTTTGATTCAAGAGTGACAAATTCTTTAATATCACCAACCATTTTCCTTTTCTGGGACTTGAGTTATAGAGGTTTCATGTTCCCTCATCGTTGAATATGCCAGTTGGAGGTCAAGATGACATGTTTGAAGTTTACAGAGGCTGCAAGCTATTGATGGGGCAGCATTACACTAGGGGAGATTTACAATTTTTATGGATACAACCATATGATGTCATCATTTTCATAGATTGGTTGTATTTAGTGTAGGCTATCGTGGATTACTTTATTAGGAAGTTGGTGTTCTTAGATGTTGATGGAGATCCAATCATGTTTGTTGGTAAGAGAGACCCTATTATGGGTCAGATTCATGTTTCATACTTGTCGTCCTTGATGGATGAGTTGATGTTGGGTTCTACATAGTTTTAGAAGTTGGGGCTTCCTATGGTCATAGAATAGTACCCTAATGACTTTCTAGAAGTTGTTGTAGCATTACTTCCCCCCCTAATTATGAGAGATCAGTTTTGGGATAGTGCTACAGTTGGGTGTGTCTCCTAACTATATGTATACATATAGGATATAACCTTTCGAGTTATGGGTAATTCACGTACATATCAATATTCTATTACAGTGCAGTTTTGTTCAGCCGAGTGTGTCACTGTGGGGCCCTCCACTTTTGTTTGTGATGAAGGCTGATGAAAATTTTGTGGTTGTGTATTGATTTTCATATCTTAAACAGTGTTAATTGAAGAATATCTATCATCTTCCATGGACTGATGATTTATTTGATCAATTTAATTGTGAATGTTGGTTCTTGAATATCCACTTGAAGTCAGGATATCATCATATACGTGTGACAGATGAGGATATCCTGAATACTGCTTTCATTTTCATCATAGAAATTACGTGTTCATTGTAATTACCTTTGGTGTGACGAATTCTCTAGCAGTGTTCATGGTATTGATTAACGTCATGTTCCATATGTTCCTAGATAAGTTATTAGTTTTTTTCATCGATGATATTCATGTGTACTCTGCATCTGAGAAGGAGCATGCATAACATCTATAAATCGTTTTTCATGTTTTATGTCAAAATCAGTTGTTTTGGATGTTTTGAAAGTGTCAGTTTTGGGTTCGAGAATTGTGCTTCATAGGGAATGTGGTGTCCTGGTAGGGAGTATATGTGGTTCTATCAATGATTGAAGTGGTTGTGTATTGGGAATCCCCTAAGACAATGGCAGAGGTGTGATGTTTCCTTGGTCTCTTAGGCTACTAAAAATGGATCTTATATTATTTCTCTTAGTTTTTGACTCCAATGATGTAATTAACCAGGAAGTATCAGGTATTCATGTAGACTAATTAGTGTCAGATATCTTTTGAGCATCTGAAGGAGAAGTCGGTCAAGGTTTAGGATCTTTTTCTGCCATTATAGGGAGTTCAGTTTGATGTTTTCTGTGATTCATCCATCTGCGGTTAGGATGTGTTATGATTCAGTAGAGATCAGTTGATTCTTAGGGGTCTTGTTAGTGGAGTCTGCAAAATTGTTCCAATTCAACCAATGATTTTGAATTAGCGGTAGTAGTGTTTTCTCCGAATTTTTGGAGTCATTACATCATTGGCGAGTGCTTTGTTGTTTTCACCGATCAAAAGAGACTGAGGTATGTTTTCTCCCAGTGTGACATAAACATGTGGTGGCATCATTGGATGGAGTTTTTGCAGGAACAAAACTATGAAATATCATATACACCTAGAAAGGGGAATGTTGTAGATGATACACAGAGCAAGAAGTCATATAGTGATGCAGTGTGTGAATATCATGATTCCTAGAGGGTGATGGAAGAACAATCAGCATTACGTCTCGATATGGGAGAATTTGGGGGTTCATATGTTGTCTTTTTTAGATGTTGTTGTAGTCATATACGGTGTAGTAAGTGGAAGATTCATAGTTGGGGTATCTAGATGTGGATGTTTGGAGAGGCTATGTTGTTTGGGGTGAGGCCCCTAATGCTTGGTCTGAGGATGAACAACACAAAGTGTTGTATCTAGGATGCATTTTCATTCCTTTGACGATGCAAGAGATGATTCCCATAGAGTTCCATATTTCTACTTTAGTGGTGTATCCTATTGTGAAAAAGATGTACCGAGCCTTGAGGAGTCGGTTTTGTTGTCCCAGGATTAAGCGTGCAGTTGCAGAGTTTGTGTCTCGATGTTTGGTTTTCAAGAGGATGATGGATGAGCACTTTGATCCAAGTAGCTGTGTACAACTCTTAGATTTTCCTTAGTGTAAGTGGGAGGAAATATCAATGGAATTGGATAATGCGTTACCCAGAGCTCAAGGAGGCCATAATGTTATATGGGTGGTCGTGGATCATTTGATGAAATTAGGCCACTTCATTGCAATCAAGGAGTCTTCCTTAGTTTAATTTTTATTGAGGAAGTATCTGGAGGAGGTGGTGAGAATCCACTGAGTCCCGAGGATGATCATTTCTTGTATAGATCCTTGTTTGACCTCTAGGGTGTGTAGAGTTCTCTAGCGTGCTTTTGGATCTCAGTTATTCCTTATCATTACTTTTCATCCGTAGACGGACTGTCATGTAGAGAGGACCATCTAGACTCTAAAAGACTTGTTGCACTCTTGTGTCATGGATTTTAGAGGTTCGTGGATGAGGAACTTACCCTTGATGGATTTGTCTTACATCAATAGTTTTCACTCAACCATTGGTACATAGTTATTTGAAGCCTTGTATGGTTGACCTTTCCATTCTCTATTGTACTAGAATGGGGTTGAAGAGTCAACAATTATTATACTGAAACTAGTGTAGAATACAATAGATATTGTTCAAATGATTCATGATGGGATGAAAGAAACAATGGATCATCATAAATAATATTACGATCAATGTAGGAGTCCTTTAGAGTTTGATGTTGGGTATCACGTGTTTTGGAAGGTGACTCCCCATTGTGGGAAGTGACGGTTAGGTTGTGGTAGTAAGTCGTCTGCTAAGTTTTTTACGCCTTCTGAGGTGTTGTCTTGTATTGTATCCATAGTGTATTCATTAGAAATTCCCCCATATATGATCCGGATACAGGATGTTTTTTATGTTTCCCAACTCCATCGTTATCTTCATGATGACTCTCATGTCATCGATTGGGGTGAGGACAATGTCGATGATGATGTGACCATTAGGAAGTGGCCTGTGTAGATCCAAGATCACAAGGAGAAGGTGTTGTGTGGGAATTCTATCCCCTTGGTTCATGTATTTTGGAGACATGGTGGAATGGAGGAGAGTATAAGGGAATGTGAGTCATAGATACATGCTCGGTACCCCAAGCTGTTTTATGTTTAACTATTTTCATGTAACGATGTTCGTTTTTTGGTTGTATGCCTTTCATGTTTATGAGATGGATTTATTTTTTTTGGATTTTGTGGCTTTCTCTATAATAAGAGGTATCCCGATGGGCGGTTGTTCGAACCCATTTTATGTTTCCTTTTGGGTTGGTATTGAATTCTCATGGCCAATAATATTTGAGAGGTATCAGATGTAATGGCATGGACCTCGTTAATTCATTCCATTGTTGAAATCTTGTGTCTGAGGTGTTCCGAGTGGTTAAGGGTACTTATCCCCAACACGTTTCCTAATTTCTTGTTCTATGAACAATGTTTGCAGTTTTTTGAACAGTGTCATCGGTGAGACAGATGTAGAAAATTTCATCGGTGAGACACATGTGGACAAAGACATCTGTGAGACAGATGTGATCTATTTCATCAATGAGATAGATGTTTACAACTTCATTGGTGAGATAGATGTTAATAGTGTCATCGATGAGACACATGTAAAGAGTGTGATCGGTGAGACAGATGTGAACATTTTTATCGGTGTGATAGATGTGAATAGTGTCATCAGTGAGACAGATGTGGAAAGTGTCATCCATGAGAGAGATGTGAAAAGTGTCATCGGTGAGACATATCTAAACAGTGTCATCTATGGGTCATTGGTAATGTCGGTCTCGGTGAGTCATTTTTAATATCGGTGTCGATGTGTCATTTTTAATGTTAGTGTTAGGGATTCATTTGTACTATCAGCGTCAGTGATTCATTTTTACTCTCAGCATCGGTGATTCATTTGTACTATCGACATCGGTGAGTCAATTGTACTATTGTTGTCGGTGAACCATTTGTACTATCATCATCGGAGATTCATTTGTATTTTCGGCATTAGTGGTTCATTTTTACTATTGGCATCAGTGAGTCATTTGTACTATTGACATTGATGATTTATTTGTAATGTTGGCATCGGTAGTTGTACAATGTTTCAAGCCATCGGTAGGTGTACATTGTTTATAGCTTCCTATATTTTCACCCATTTAGCATTTTAATTGATGAAAAACTCAATGAAGGCCTTGTTTATAGGTATTTATGGCCGATTCAAATCCCATAAATCCTATATTAATTTTCCTAGGGATCGTGATTCCTTTACTTGGCCTAACTGAATGGTTTAATGTGATCATATTTTAATGTAAAATATGTGGATCTTAAACCGCTGCTCTGTTAAATCATCTAATGGAATGAGATGTCTTCCCCCGTTATTCTACCTTTGGGTTCCCTGGTGCGAGATACTCTAGCCATTCCTTATTACAATAGGAGTGGTATGATTGAACCTTAATACTGGGATCATTTCCCCTTGATGTTTCTTCTTGCTTGATGCACACCCCCTGCTTTAGTGAAAAAAAGAAGTATCAATCAATCTTCCATATAAGGTATGATCTACCATCGTTATTCATGGTTCCACTCCTTCAATTTCTCCTTTCCATGTTATGGAATGTGACATCCATGTTCCTAATGGAGTTTTCTTTGGTGTCGGTTAGTGAAGTCATGTCTCATCATCCCCACGTGGATGTAGTTGTCATAGTGGGAGGAAATTGTGATCGGTAGCATGGATAATTATCTTGTAAAGAATGTCATGAACCTTTTGAGGTAGGTGATATGTGGTTTCTCTATCCTTTTACATGAAACATTAGTGTTATCATGTTTTATCCCAGTAGATCACAATAGAATTGACATGATATATATTTTAACTGGATAGATATATTTTTTATCGATTAAATGACATTACCCCATGTTCTTCTAGATAGTATGAAAACTATTATTTTCATGTTATCAAATCGTTCTTAATGAAATTGGTGAATAATATAATGTCGGAATTAATTTATAATTATTTGGATAAAGATAAAAAGGCATGTAAATGAATCCAGTTGTTGTTGTTGTAATTTCTTATTAATCAAATTGATGCAGCAAGCATTTTTTATTATTTGTGATAGCTATGATAGCTTTTTGGTTAGGTTTCCCATAGTTGGAACCTACTAATAATGAACTGGTTTAGTCAATAAGATTTAAGGAATTGGTTGTTTAATAAAATATAATGCCTTGTAGGAATCTATGTTACCATTTTATTAGTAAAGGCTAAGATCCTTGTGCTTGGATCTATGAGAGCTTGTTGCATGTGGAGGCATAATGCATTTTTTAGAGCCAATACCATTATAGCTTTGTTATTTCCTACTGTTTGTGATGTGTTTTGAGCATGAGTGGATTTTGTGATATGTGGGGGAAAGGAGCCCCATTGGTAGTGTTAGAAGTTGACACCTAGAGTGGTGAGATTCATCTGTTTATGCATGTGTGTGTTGGGGAGGACCCTAAAGATGATGGAATGGGTTGAATGTGAATGTTGGGTGTCTGTTGAACCTTTTTGGTTGTTTATCTTCAATAATTTCCCCACTAGTCAAGTATACTATTTCGGCTTTCCCCCCATCCAAAAGGGGAGAAGATGCATGGGTTATGCCCTGTGCATTAAATATTTAGCTTTATAAGGGAGGATGGGTCTACGATATTGCTATCGGTGGAAAATACATGATAGGTAGTTCATGTACTCACCATGTTGATCCCACTTGTGTTTAAAAGTTTAGAATGTTTTTCAATAATTCCTTGGATTATGGGAAATTAATAATGTTGTTAATAAATGATTGAATAAATGATTTTATCCAATGGGGTTGGGGCATGGTGGGATTCAATGCTAATGTAACAATTTAAAGGAATAATGGACTTTTGGTGTGATGATTAAAAAATATAATGTGTAATTCTTAATTGATAATTAATGTTTAAAAATTAATGTAAATTATAGTGAAACAGATAAAAAGGGAATGAATTATTTTAATAAATCTCTTTAAATTGTTGTGTTCTTATAGGATACCTAGTCTTTGCAGTGGCGGTTGGGAGTCCAAGAGACGTTAGATGCAATTGAGTCTAACAATAGGTTATTCCCATAGTGTGGTTGTGAGATAAAGTATATTCTATAATTTATGTGTTTCTATACACTTATCCACCCCTTATGTTAGTGAAACTGACACCATGGGGACTCTGAGCCATGGGAGTGTTTTCCCTAACATTTCAGTGGGAGGATGGATGGTTGTCTACCCCCATTGGCCCCGATCTATTTTCATGGTAGTTACATATGCTAGTAGGAACAATGGTTAGTTTTCCACACATATGTGTGTAGAGGGATGTAATGGCTTTTGGTTATTCAAACACATATATTCTAGATAGAGTTTCTTTAGGAATATTATTGTTGTAATGTGTATAGCCTATGATGGATTGAGGATCCTTAATTAGTGTATGGGTTGTATTGTATTGAGGTATAATGCATGTTGTACGATCCACATTATGCGAGATATGGTGGATCCATGAAACTTCCTAGTTACTTTGATTACATGGACTTGGTGGTAGTGCTACAAGAGTTTCATGTTGTGGGTCTTTTCCCAGGTGTTTGTGGGCAAGGATTTTTGAAGAGAGCTTCTTTGGATGTACGATGTTGGGGAAAAGAGGAAAAATATTGGGGAAGTAATATTGGGGTAACCTTGATATTATTTATTATATTATATACTCTTTTATGTGATACCTGGTGAGAGTAGCCATGGGGAGGTTGGGAACATTGTATACATGTTTAGCTGATGTGTTAGTTTCACTTGTTGTTCACTGAGCTTTAGCATGCTTTATTTTCTTTTGCATGAGAAGATCTGAGGATTATCCTATTGAGTATACCATTATACTCACCTCACTTATATCTAAATTTTTCATCTTGTAACATGGATCAGGATAGATATCATACCGGTTACTACTAGCTTGGGGTTGCAGGATCTTTTCTGGCTTCATGGTCGCTTGTGTTTTTACTTTATTTTGGTACTTGCAGTTTTCCCATTTGTTTGTAGTAGTTCTTACATGACATTAAATATGTGTACATGGGATATCATTTATATTGCAGTCTGAGTTGTATTTGGTTGGTGTATGTCGTATCTCTCTGTTTCGCATGTGTTCTCTTAGAGGGTAATGCCTCCCATTTTTTGTGTGTTTACTATACCCTCGGTGCTAGCCACCAGCATGGGGCCTATTGGAGGCTGCACTTGGGGGGTCACTATCTCCATTCTCACATTGTTGGCCCAAGAGGGGTACACATTGTGGGGAGGGGTTCATTACATTTAGAGTGTTGTACTTGATTAATTAATAGTATTATTAATTAATGAGAATGGGTGGGCTTATGAAATTGTTATTTGGGAAAATTATTTATTGAATTAATTATCGGTAGATATAAAATAATGAAATTGAATAATTAATTGATTGATTAATTACATTTTTATTGATTTTGTTGAATATGGATAATTAATTGTAGAATTAATTTTTGGATGTTGTTATGATTATTGAATAGATTGAGATTGAAGAATTAATTGTTGAATTAATTGTGGTTATTGAATTATTTAAGTCATACTAATTTACTACTGAACTAATTAATATAGTGATGTGATTATTTAGTTATTTATTTCAATAATGGGATTTATGGGATTAATTAATTGTGAATCAATTAATATAATTGACGTGGACTTTTAATTGTGGGATAAATTGAATGTACTGAATGTGATTATTTAATTTTGAATTAATTAATGAAATTTGATGTGAATAATTAATTATTGAATTAAATAAAAGTCTCTTTGAATGTGATTAAGTAATCGTGGGATTAATTAACAGATTTGATGTGATTAATTTATTTTTTAATTAATTAATGGGGATTTTTGTGTGGAAGCAATTGAAATAGTTAGATTAACTAATTTGAGAATTAATTAATGGGGATTCTTGTAATAAATCAATTAAATAAGTTAGATTACATAATTATATAATTATTTAATGGGGATTGTTGTGTTGATACAATTGAATGAGTTAGATTAATTAATTAGTGAATTAATTAATGTAAATTATTATGATGATGAAATTGAATGAATTTGATTAATTAATTTGGAATTAATTAATGTGGATTTTTGTGATATTGAACTAATATAATTGTATAATTACGTTTTCGAATTAATTATGTGATATTGAGATTGTGTATTTGAATAATTAATTATTGAATTAATTTTGGTATATTGAGTTTGTGTATATTGGTTAATTAATTGTTGAATTAATTAAGGGGATGAAAATGCTTAATTAATTGGGAAATTTATAAAGGTAATAAAGATGATTAGTTAATTGTTTAATTAATTATGAGATTTTGAGATATATAATTTCAGAAAAATAATTTTACAATTCATTATGAAGTATTGAGGTTGTTGTTTTGGATATTTAAATGATGAATTAACTATATGATATTGAGTTTTCAATTTGTGATAATTAATTGTAGAATTAATCTGGGTATTTTGAGTTTTTTATATTGATTAAATAATTTCTAAATTAATTAATGGCATTGAAATACTTATTTAATAGATGAATTAATTAACAGATTTTCTATGAAAAATTAATTTTTGAATTGTAAATTAAATTGGTGTGGTTAGTCAGTTGTTTAGTTGACTAGAATAATTGA
Source organism: Viscum album (assembly GCA_963277665.1). Lineage (NCBI taxonomy): Eukaryota > Viridiplantae > Streptophyta > Magnoliopsida > Santalales > Viscaceae > Viscum > Viscum album. The sequence goes on along the minus strand of OY728155.1, from coordinate 1,101,183,231 downwards.
TGTTATTAGTTTATTATTGAATTTATTTATTTATTTTATGTTATTGATTAATTTTAAAATTAATTAATATTATTGATGTGATTAATTAATTTTTGGAATAAATATTCTTATTGATGTGATTAGATTATTGTTGAATTAACTAATTGAATAGTAGTGTTTATCTAAGAGTTGAATTAGTAATGGAATTTATATGATTAATTAATTGTTAAATCAATTATGTGTTGATAAATGATAACATGGTCATTATAATGTGAATTTATGAATGGTAACATGATTATTGAAATTTCTATTATAAATGGGAACATGGTCATTATATTGTTTAAATTATGATTGGGAACATGGTCATTAAATTGTGTGTAAACAATGGGAACATGGTCATTATATTGTGTGTTAAGAATGGTAACATGTGCATTCTAATGTGTTTTAATAATGGTAACATGGTCATAATATTCTGTAATGTGTGAATTGAAATATTGGAATTTATGTACGAATTAAATAATAGTGACAATGGTGCATTGAGATATGATATCACCTGGGAATACTTCGGGCTTCGACATGAGAAGATCTTGGTATTGAGATATGATATTTACAACAAATACATCAGGATCTGGTATTAGCCAATGAAGGTATTCAGATATCATATCACCTAGAATACATTCGGCTCAAGCATGATCTTAATCAGGTACTGAGGTATGGGTGTCCTCGGGAACATGGAAGTTAATGTGGTTAGGTAAAGAATAAATGATAATGTCATAACAATTTACTTTTTCATTGTAATTATTTCCTTATAGCACTACATACACAGTTTTTTAGTGGATATTGTTTTAGACACCTTTGGTGGTTGCGTACAATGTTGTAATCATACCCGACTCGAGATACCTAATTAGTACCTGAATAGATTACACGATATCAAGACAGGTTAAGGGAAAAGGCCATGTTTGAGATAGATGATTATGATATAGCATGGATAAGGAAACCGGACTTGGCTTGGGAACATCTCGGGAGTTTTTAGTGTCCTAAATTTTGAGTCACATTTGACACATGGAACTTACATTAGCATAAAATATCTACTATCTAGTTTTTATATTGTATTTCTAATTTTTTTCATCCTGTGGTACTGGTATTATTCTGGTTATGTTATATAATTATTTGGTAATTTTATATTTTTTTCTACTATTTTATTACACTGATAAGGAAAAAAGAGGGTACATACTAATTATGATCTATATTAGACCCTCGCTGCAATTCGGTAGCATCTAGCATACATGGAGGTGTGCTTGAGGTCATGTGACTGACTGGATCTGGGTACCGGTCTGTGGCACCGAATCCAAGATGTTACAAAGTTGTATCATAGGTGTTTTATTTTATTCTTATTTGGTCTTACTATTTGGGAAATTTTGAAACTATACTAGGAATATTTGGGCCTTGGTTATGATCTCGTTCATGATAGTAGATAACCCACATATAGGGGAGAACCCAAGTAATCAGGGTTGTATTTTTGTTATTGATGTTTTATATTAATGTTGAATATTATTTCAACATGGGTGATGCTATTTTGGTGTGGAGTGATAATTATTTTTATATTTTTTCATGTTTTGACTCAAGGCCTTGTATGTCATGATATTTGTGTTGTCATTCATAATTATAGGAACTCCATATTATAATTAAATGCATCATTTAAAGAACACATGAGAAAACGTGTTTTGGGTAAGTTATTGAACATGAACTATTTTTTCTTTTCCTATATGAATTAAATGAAAATTGTTGCTAAAATGAAATTGAGAAATATTTTAAAATTATCTAAGATGACAATAAATAGGTTTATAAAATTTAATCCTAAATATGAGAATGATTTTACCCTTTTAAACTATTTCCTAAAGGTATAATGGTTAAGGTTAGTGATAGTACCATGGTTTAGACTATGTAGTGGGAAAAGGGCGAAATAATTTTAATGGTTTTGTGTAAATGCCTCCTAATAATGGAGTTAATGTGTTGAAATAATAATCCTTTTTGATATTTATTTGGCCCTTTATGTGGGTAGTCTGGGTTGTGATAATGCCCTAGATTGAGAACCTGGTTATACGTTGTGTGAGGAACCGTCTAGTTTTGGACAAGTGTGGTGATATGTTAGCTGGTAGGAAAGATATATAATTTTTATAGATTAATGTGTTTCAATAGTGGTATGTAACATTTGTGATGGAGGATTTTTGTTGGTGTTCATCAATGAATTCTTAGTGTAATTTTAATTAGTGATGATCTTGTCCCCTACTTTGACATCATTACATGTATGCTAAGAAATACATGGCTTTAAGCTTGGATACCTAAATCTGTTTTGGTAGAATATGGGGCCTCATGGTTTTTGTTCTTATGAAGAGATATTGTGGAGCTACATGGTCGGAGTTATCCCATAGATAGCTTATTAATGAGGGTCTCAGGATTGAAAGGTGGTCAATGAATATTGTGGTTTCCATAGATAGATTCTAGGAAAAGGTAGCGGTTAATTTTGTTTTGTTTCCATATAATAGGATATATGGACTCGTTGATATTTAAGGGATTGAATTTTGATTGAAACGTCGGACTTGGTGGGTGAGTTTCTAGACAATGTAGTGTTAATGAAGCTCAAAAGGTGGGGGGAGATGTGTCAGAAGTAGGTTTATGGAGCAAGAACACTGGTCAGATGTGGTGGTATTGGAATTCTAATGAAAACCCTATATAGAGCACGTTTAAATTCATTGAAGAAAGGATAGGTGCGCCTTGGAGGTGGTGTATGTATGTCCAGTCCATGTGTTTTTTATGGAAAGGATGTGTTCCACTGTTTGGTGGGGTTCTTGAGGTTGTTGGGAATAGTGATTTGGGAAATTCTTCATGTATGTTATGGATGTTGATCATGAGACAGATGCATCCTTTTATAATCATCTGATGCATGTGTAATAATTTAGTGAGAAAGGGTTATGGTGAATGACTTTGTAGATATTTTTTGTATTGTGTAAACATGGATGGAATCAGGATGAAATTTGGGAGAGAGAAACGTATGTGAGAGTATATTAATCCAATATTTTTGACTCGTAATATTAGGAAACCATGGGATTACAACTATAGGAAAACCTTTTATAGGTGAGGAAATTGTAAGAACCCAAAATTCTATATTGATATCTCAGTCTTTTTTTGTTTTACAATATATTATAATGAAGAGAACCTTTCTAATTTAATTATTGGCGAGTTATTGGATGAAAATTTATAATTTTTCATGGAAGAGGGAATGTTCACGATTGGCACATAGTTTTCCAAAACTATGAACCAAAACCAAACTAACTGTGTGATCCCATATAGATGGGATCCTCATGGAAGGGGAACCGTTTAGATTATCATGCACCATAAAAGGAGAAATTGTTCACCCCCACCCTTAAAAGAGTTGCATGGTTATAGAAAATGGTTTGGGGAAAATGTGTGCCTCTGCCCCACAGACCGTGAAGGCTATTTTCAATAATCTTAAAATTTAATTTTAAAAAACCGGAGCCCTATACTCTAACCCAAATCAACCCCCACTCGGATATAAATAAATACTCTCATTTTTTGAGAATATTAGAGACATTCCAAGCCCTATAAACTTCCTTTCTTGTTATTTATAATCCTAGATTGAATATTTAAACCCCTCCCAGTAAAAGTATATCATCATGTTTGGTTTGCCATTCAACTATTCTTCTTTCTCCTATTTAAGAGAGGGTTATTAATACAATATTGGTTAGATATAGATCTTGGATTGTGGATCTATATCAATAATTAAGGTATCTTCATTTGTTCGATATTTATTTTGGTTTAATATTTGGATCCCACTCTACATCGTTATTCAGTTCAAATTATGGATTTTTGTTGGGGGAATGTTCATAACAAATTTATATAGGTGGTTGATAAATCAAATCCAATTTTTTTTATTTTGATTATGTGCATGTAATTAGAGAATTTATAATAGATTTTTAGAAATTTTGGTCTTGATTAAATTAATTGATTTAGAGAATTAATAATTTTTGGGAATTCTGATATTTGAAAAGTTATAATTCTATATTTTGGGGGGAATTAATTTTTGAATTAGTTATTGAGTTATTAAATTTGATGTACATGATTAATTGATTACATAATTAATTAATGGTAATTGTTGGGATTATGAAATTGTTATTTGGGATAATTAAATGTTGAATTAATTATGGTGGGATAGAGTTTGTTGAAATTAAATAATTAATTGTTGAACAAAATATTGTCATGCTGAACATGATGAAAATGAATAATTAATTATATAATTAATTATTATATATTGTTATGAATAATGAATTTCTTATGATAGAAAAATTAATTAAACAGTTAATTTGGGTTATTGAATTTTTTATGGATTCATTTATTGATAAAACTTTTAATGGAGTAATGTGATTATTTAATTATTGACTTATATAATGGTATTGATGGTATTAATTAATTGTGAATCAATTAATATAATGAAAATGGAATATTAACTCAGGAATTTATATAAGGGATTGAATGTGATTAATTAATTTTCAATCAATTATTTTAATTTATATCAATAATTAAATGGTGATTTAATTGAAGTGGGTTTTAATGTGATAAATTAATTGTCGGACTAATTAATAGATATTATTTGATTAATTTTTTTCTGAATTATTTAATGGGGTTTGTTGTGTTGATGCAATTGAACGAGTTAGATTAATTATTTTAATGATTAAATAATGGGGAGTTTTTTGTTAATGCTATTTAATGAGTTAGATTAATTAATTGGAAAATAAATTAATGGGGACTGTTTTGTTGATGAAACTGAATGAGTTTAATTAATTAATTGGTGAATTAATTAATATTTTTTTGGATGATCTAATTCAATAAATTGGATTAATTATTTGGTGAACAAATTAATGTGAACAATTAGGATATTTAATTGAGAGAATTGAATAATTAGTTTTCTAAATTTATTAAGTGATATTGTGATTGTTAATTTGAATAATTAATTTTTGAATTAATTAATGAATATTCATTTCGTAGATATTGTTTAATTAATTGTAGAATTAATTAATAGAAAAATATGATTAATTAATAAGGGAATTAATTTTGGTGAAGGAGATGATTAATTAATTGCTGAATTATTTATGGTATTTTGAGGTTACTGATTATAGATAATTAATTATATAATTAATTATTAAATATTTAGGCTAATGATTTAGATAATTATATAAAAACATAATTATATGATATTGAGTTGTGGATTTGAGGTAATTAATTATTAAATTAACTTTGGGATTTTGTGTTTTCTATATTGATTAATTAATTGATGAATTAATTAATGTGATTGAAGTACTTAATTAAGGTGAATTATGTGATAAAAAATTGTTGAATTACAAATCAATTTTTTGGGTTAGATAATTGGTTAGTTGACTAATATAATTGGGTTGATTAATTAATTTCTAAATTAATAAATATATTTTATTGATTAATTAAATTTCTAAATAATTAATATTATAGATGTGAAAAAAAAATTCTTAATTAATTAATATTATTTTTGGGATTTGTTCATTGCTGAGTGAACTAATGAAATAGTGGTGTTTAACTAATTATTGAATTAGTAATGGAATTGATTAGGATAATTAATTGTTAAATTATGTTTTTCTTGATGAATGGTAACATGGTCTTTCGATTGTGAATTTATGAATGGTTACACGGTCATTAAATTTTGTGTAAAGAATGGGAACATGGTCATTCTAATTTAAAAATTATGAATAGTAACATGGTCTTTCAATTGTGTGTAAAGAATGAGAACATGGTCATTCAATTGCATATTAAAAATTTTATAATGTTCATTCTAATGTGTGTTATGAATGGTAACTTGGTCATTTTATTTTGTAATGTGAAAAAGGTAACATGATCATTCAAGTATGAATTAAATAATTGTAAAAGAGTCATTTTGTGATTTGATATGACCGGCGAATAAATTGGACTCAAGAATGAGCCAATGTATGTATTACAGTATGATATTACTTGGAAATACTTAGGGCTATGACATGACACAAATTTGGTATTGAGATATCATATCACTTATAATACATTAGGCTCTGACATGAGACGAAGTAGGAATTGAGGCATGGGTTTCCTCTAGAACCTGAGAGTTAGTGTGGTTAAGTAAAGAATAAATGATAATTTTAAAACCGATTAATTTTTCATTGTAATTATTTATTTATACAACTGTGTAAACTATGTTTTACTAGATATTGTATTATACACTTATCATGGGGGCCTACTGAGTTTTAGTGACACCCTACTCGGGATGCCTAATCATTTCCCAAACATATTATATAATTATATGACAGGTTAAGGGGAAAATCCCTTGATTAGATGGTTGATTAATATGGATCATTGAGGAGGGAACCAGATGTGGTACGATACCCTCTTGGGATTTTTTAGTGTGTTTTCTTTTTTTTATTTGACACTTAAAATGTACATTTATATGGAATATCTATTGTTTAGTTTTGATATCGTACATCCAGTTTTGTTCATCTTGTGATACCGATATTATTCTTGTTATGTTATATCCTTATTTTTTATTGTATATTTATTTCTGTAGGTGTTTTACTCTCAAAAGAAAAAAAGGGTTTAGTATACCCATGATTTCCATTAGACCCACACTGGTAGTTGGCAGACTCTGGCATATGGAGAGGCATGCTTGAGGTCTTGGGACTGACTAGCTATGGTCACAATTCTCTACCACCTAGGTCGGGATGCTTCATAATTATCAGGGTTCTTTTTATCCTATATGTGGATTATTTTAATTTATCTAAATATTTATTATAACTAAGGGTTTTTATGAAATTTAGTTTTATCTAGGTATTTGATACAGAAACTAAGGTCATCGTTGTTTCCAAAAGAAATACATTACCATAAATTTGACATAAGTTTCATATTCATCTAGTTTCAAGGTGGTGTGTAGCCATGGTCTGAAGATAGAATAAATAAATAAATAAATTTATTTAATTCATCTATTTATTTAATTTAAATGAACAAAACCTAATTTTCACATTTTAATATCTCGTTTAATAATTCTCTAGGTATATCCTCATAAGTTATAGGAATCCTTTATAAGGATATCTTTTTTGGTAGTTATATTTGTGGGTGGCTTTGTTAATGAGGAATTTTCGACGATTACCCCATGTTTATATTATTTATTAATCCATTATATATCATTTTAAAGAGAATGAAAAACACATTAGATTCTTAAATTTCATTTCTAGATAATTTCTCTGAATCAAAAATTGATAGACATTTAGGTAGGGTTATTTTTTTATAATTTTAATCATATTCATGATAACAATGTGACACTAGTTTAATCTCGAATAAACAAATCCAAAATCAATATTCTCCACACTATTTAGTTCTTGATTTTATTTTGGATTCATGTATTGGATTACTATAGTTTATCTAGAATAAAAAAATGGTTTCCAAACTAAACATATCCATTGATCATATCTCACTTTAATTTTTCGGTTTTCCATATCTGTTATATTCATGATCATTGTTTTTTTCGAATGGATAATGAATTGAGTACTTCTATTGGAAACTAGTTCGTTGATATATAGATTGATGGTTCAATATATTGAAGTTACACATTATTTATGGTTAATTATAGAATGAATCATATATGAAGATCATAGATAAAATCTTAGGGAGAATCAAATTATATTATGTTCAAATCATGGAGTACTTATTGATTAGGTGGCAATACCTATCCATATTTTTGGTGAAGAACATATAAAATAGAACTTCTAGATGGCCATTGATACTGGTCAACTAGGTTTTTGAGATTCAAATTTGTCAATCACATTAGAAATGGTGGAATCTATAGCATATTCATAACATGAATTTCTAGAATAACTTTCTGTTATATACCCTAATACACAACATGATGTTTGTAATAATGCATTCCATTTCACCAGTTTAGTTATGAAGCTAGGGTTTATGGAATAAAAAATTATTGCACTATTGTGTGGAGGACCCACACGTTGTCTTACCCATAATGACCCTTCCAGGATGTTGTGTAGTAATGGGTACGTGCCTAAGAACATATGTGGATACACACTCTGTGTGTTTCATCACAAGCCATATTCATTTACAGAGACATGGCTCAAATATATGATTTCAATACTAAGTACAAAAATGGAGGATACATGTTGCATATCCCTTATACACATTGTGTACTCCTTTTTTTCTTAGAGAATAATTTCATACAAGTATACTATCCTCCATATTACTATAAAGAGTTGGAATCTCACCCATTGGAACATGTATCCTCTCATGGATTCCATATTTCACCAATGTGAACATCGGGTTGTGAAACTATATGTGTTCGGTAGAAATCCTAACTCATGTAACCCAAATATGTTGTATATAATATTTTATTGGAATAATATACAATACATCACATTACTAAGGATTGATCAGTTCTTTTATTCATGAAGAATTAGATACATACATGATTCCAATGTTCCATAAGAAATTTAAAATGCATAGTATAAGAAAACTTCTTGCATATTTGACATTATTCATAAAATCATTCTTCACATCATTAAGAAAGGAAAAATGTTTAGGTAATATACTTGATAAGCATTATATATAGTGTAATATATCTTGAGTAAATAAGGTATAGTAAATATGGCAAGTTAAGTAACTGAAAACATGTGGTATTTAATAAATAACAAGATTAAAAAATGAATCCATGGATAATATCAATTATTTAATCTTTAGGAAAATATTAAATAAATTCAAATTAACTGATATTCATAATGTTGAATTTCATGATCTCAAACATCATTATATCATTACCATCATAACCTTATCAAAAACAATGATGGGTAGGTATACAACGAATATCCATTTAATATCTTTTTCCAACTTTTTTTATGGTTAGTCCAATAGAAGCAATAACGTGATATCAATAACCCTTCCGCACCCATCATTGAATTTCCAATTAAATACTCATAAATTTATTGATAATTTAATTTCATAAAAAATCTCATTTTTAACCAATATATGTTTTGAGTAAAGAATATAGAATATCAATATTTATCTATTCAATCAAGTAAAATTCATAGTAAAAATTATTATATTCAAAAGGTATATGGTTTAACTAATAATTATATCCATTATTCAAATAATATAGATATTTCAGATTAATTTAATATTCAATGATCAATATAAAGGTATTTTTTCAGGATAAGTTTAATGACCAAAAAATTATTAAGATAAATAAAATGTCCATCAGTTCATCAAAAATATTCATTTCCTAAAAAATTTACATATTTAGGATAATAAAAGAAAATTGAAATGAAAATAAATGCAATTTTTTCTTTATGTAGGTATATTTATAAACCAATTCAATACTTTTAGAAGAATTTATATATCATAACATAGTTTTGAAAACTGTAAAATCTATTAAAATCATATAAGTTAAAAATAATAATTCCTTTTTTTGAAAAAAAAATTAAAAAATGAAACTTTTTAAAAAATTATAAATATTCTCATTAAACCTTGTTAAAAGTCAAATAAAACATAATATGTCCTTAAAATGCTTTTTATTGATTGAATAATTCTTTATAGAAATATGTATTCATAATATGGGCATAAAATAAAACTATACCATGATAAAAATCTAAATGATATTTATTTCACTTTCAATAAAATTTATTATTGGTTTAAGTGAAAATGATATTAAAATTTGGAATAAAATATTTAAAGTCCTTAAATATCTATACAATTATATAATATAAGGATTTTATGAATGATATATTATAATACTTTTTTAATAAAAATAAGTGTATTCCTAAAAAATGAGACTATAAAATAAATTATCACTACTCTAAAAACATTCAAAATGTACCTCAATGAATGAACAAATATGAATTGAGACAATAACAATAATTAATAATTAAATATTAATTTTAATTGCATATAAGGTTCACTATATACATCATATAAAACTAAATATGTGCATAATACCAAATATGTCTCAATGGAGTGGAAATTGAGATGAAATTCATTACATTAGTTTTAACATGTCTTGTATGATTTTTTAAAATATGATATAGTAAATTTAGATTTATAATAATTATATAAATGAACCATATAAGTATATATAATATAATATATAATCCATTTATAACATATTTTAACTCATTCGTTAGCAATCCTTTATTATTAGCATTGTTTCAAGTGTTAACTACATAGTTTTCCATGTAAATCAATTTAGTGGATCTAGTCCTAATACATTGATTATAGTTATATCATCTACAGAATTATAATCAAGATATAAATATCATATATATTTAATATATATATATATATATTAATTTAGTGTTATTCATATATAGAATGTATAAATAGAAAATTTAATTACAACATTTATAGAGATGGTAGGTCATATGTACGCATGAACATTGTTTTCACTATTCAAATGATGGAGAAAAGGTAAATAATAATTCTCCATAAATGGATAATTATTATATCATATATATCACATATATTAATTATATATATCTTTATTACCATCCATGTAAAGTAGAAAGGAAAAACTGTTCACAATACTTCGTGGAGGTGGTAGTCAACATGTGTGGAGGAGAGATGATATTGATTTCCAATTGATTTTAGGGTAACAAGGTAGATATGATATTATAATTCTGTAATCACAATGTTTTCATATATATTTTATACATTTTCATTATTTACTTATTTATAACCGTTCAACTAAAGTGGTTTTGAAAATCTAATAACATAGCTATGTGGATTTTGTAAACAATACATACTGACGAGCAATGTTTTCACTTTTCATAGAATGGGAAATAGAGGGGAAATGGTTTTATAATAAAAATATTAAAATATATTTTTATTTATTATACTATTTTCGTTATTTTAGTTTGGTTATAATATATTTATAGTAGGTGTAAAATGTAAAAAATTTGAAAGAGTCGGTAAAGATGATTACCTCTTCTTCGGTATACTTACATAAGAATCCTTCATAGAGATGCTTCAAAAGGTATATTAAGAATAATTTAACCTATAAATAATTTTTCACACCAATTTTTTTAGACATTTTATTTACTTTATTTCTCAAGGCGTCGGGTGATTTTGCGTAAGTGCGGGTGAGTCCCGGTTTAAATTTTTAATGTTGGGATGAGTTTATGGTTTGGGTTAGTGCACGAACACTGTACGTTTAAAAGGCATTGTTCGCGTGAGTACCATGCGGTGCGCAAATACCGCACGATCATCCAGTTTTAACGCTATGTGTGTAAATATATGTATATGTATGTTTATATGTTTATATATGTGTATATTTATGTGAATCTAGGTTTGTATGTGTTTATGTTTTAACGGTAGGTGTATATATTTATATGTATCTGTGTATATGTTCATAAGAGTATATATATATACACATATATTTATAAATAAATATGTTTTAACATTATATTCTAATGTGTATATATGTTTATATATATCTTTACATATGTTCATATATGTTTATATTTGTTATAAATATGATTATAAATATATATGGGAATATGTATCTATGTTTATATAAGTGGGTTTATATATGTTTATATATGTTTATATTTGTATATATGTTTATAATAACTATTATTATTATTATTAAATAATTATTATTTTTATTTTTATTATTATTAAGATAAAAAAATAATGAAACATAAATCTACCCCATCCCAGGCAGCGCCCCCCCTTCTTCGAAATCGCGCAATGCCCCCCCCCCCCCGGGTCCATTCCGGCATGCGCTCTCCCTGTCGGAGCTCCTTCCAACTGCAGCCCGCCTCTCGGCCTACTCCTCTCTAAGCCGGAACCCCCTTCTAGCATCCTCCTCCCTTCGTCACTGCTCACTCCGACTCTGGACAACCCCGCCTACTCTGGTCCTCCCCTCCTCTCGTGCTTTGGATAGCTACCCTGACCAATCATCCGGCTCTCCTATCAGTAGCCCCAACCACCGCGTGATCCCCCTGGCTGAGCCCATTCCGCTCACGACACCATATGATGAGCTCCCTCTCCAGCTTGGTTCTCCCTTAGATTTTGGTCTGATCCGTCAATGGATGTGTTGTTAAATTCCTTCATTGTGGGTTATTTTTAATTTAGGGGTTTTATTATTTGCGTTGAGTTGTCATCATTTTATTTTGGGTGTTTAAACAAAAAAATCTAGTGTGTTGTTTAATTAGTTTTGTTGCTGCCAAGTTGTTCTAATTGAGGTTCGACATGCCTTGATTCATTAGTGGTATGTTTATGAAAAATGAGTTTGATTATTTTGGTAAAAAAATCGGTGTCGAGCTGTTTATCACAATTCTATAATTTATGCAGTTGGTTTATTATGTTGTGCACGAGCTTCATATTTTGTTTTGACTAGTGGGTGGTGTGCATTTGGCCTTAGAAGAGGTTTTTGGGTGGGCTTTTGTGTTCTATATCTTGTGATACTTCTTGGAGTTGTTTCATATATTTTTTATGTGGTTCATTAAATCTTTTATTGGGAATTTTATTTTAAATTGAGTTGTGGAACCTTGAGGTCTTTATCTGGTCCAAAGTCGGCTTTACCTGAGTTGTTAATTTAGAAATGTCCCGCTTTTTTCATTGAAGGATATATATACCTATGGTATATAGATATATGGTGTTTATATATATATATATATATATGTATATATGCACATCAAAGACATGTGCAGACGACTGTGTGACGTGTGACGGTGGTTTCCACTGGATGACTATGTGTTTTGGACATGGGTTAATCGAGGTAGGCGTTTCCATCTTTCTCTCCTTCCGAATATTTTCAAAGTCACTTGCATGATTTCATTCTATTTATAGATGTTGTTTGAACCCTTATCATCCAGATAGTTTATTCATTGTAGTGTTTATTCGATGGATAAATGTATTAAAAACTGCTTTGAAACAGTCCTTCAGTTATGTGTGGGTGTTTCCATGACCTTGCTCCCAGTTTAGTCCATTTAATGTGGTGTTCTCTTAATTAAATCTTAGATTATGATTCAATCCTCTATTCTTTTTATATTAAACATATTAACATGTCTCTAGTTGAGAGGTTTGATCAAAAATGGATTTTTGGATGCTTCTTTATTTATGCACATTTTTACACCTTCCCAACTTGGTTGGAAGTAACTTCATTTGTCTGCAAATGGTACTGCTGGACGTTTGAGTGGTGTTTGCTGGTAGAAAAATTTTATGAAACTTGTTTGTCCTACATTGGTTGATTTCATGGAACTTAATGCTTTTGAAGAAATGATTTCACATCTCTTTGAATTGGTATTTTTATCAAATTCTTGGTTTATAAGCGGTTCGTGTTTTCTAAATGATGTGGGACCCTTTGTGTGGCCATTTAATGTGGTTTGAAAAGAAATTAATGCGTATATTCCATTTTGGATTTTGGTGTATATAATCTATCAAGTGTGTGGGGTAAGGTAACACTTGGGTTTATTTTTAAAAATTTAATATGGTATCATTAAAGACGTTTATTGCAATGCCTTGAAACATGGAACATAAAGGCCCGTTTGGCACTTTAAATACAAAAGTGGTGTTTAGGTTTTTTTTGGATGTGCTTTTGCAATGTTTTCATAAAGGAATTTACTATGTAAAACTAGAGGTCCAATTTACAACTCCATCTGTTTAACAAAGTGGTTTTGATAACCAAATGATGTGATGGCCCGGTTGGCACTTTGTATGTTTGACATTTATTCTTATATATATAAATATATGGGGCACTATATCAAGGGTAACCCATTATGGGAGAACGCATAGGAATCTTCCGTGTATGGGGTAGGCAAGTGCGGTGAGACGAGTCACACGTGCGAGGGCCTTCCTACTTACACAGTATTATTATAACCACCATGGGTTCTTGGTCGTCATTTTGACGATCGAGTGATGGTTGCTGATCATCCACGATTATATGGTTTGGTACCCCCTAAATTTGTTGTTAGGCCAGGTGGGATTTTCCACTAGATTGGTCAGTTAGGGTGGCCAGTTGGTTATAGACTTAGGAGGTTCACCATATGCCGGCAGGTGGTTCTGAAACTGAGTACGTCCAGGGGTCTTCTAGGGATGTTTAGGATCACCTATGGTTACTGGATTACTTACATTGCTTGTTTGATTTTCATTGCCCTGGTTTATTTTCAGTTGCTCTTTTACATGTTAACTCTAGTCCAGCTATGGTATTTTTCTGTTTAGGTTTTCATTTATAAAATGGAAAATGATTTTAGAAATGGTGTGTAGTGTGTGTTGAGTTTTTAAATGAGAACTACATGTTTTATATTATAAAATGTGAAAAACCAACTTTCATATCTGTATTTCAAACTTGTGTCGGTGGACTATTTTTGAAAAGAGAATTGTTGGATTCAATGGTTTATTCTTGGCATCCCTACTAATAATCTTGGTGCTCACACCTGTTATATCTTTCCAATTGCAGGCTCAGTTTCTCGTACATGTTCCCGGTTCAGTAGCTCAGTGTTGGAGCTGCGTGGTTTTGAGTTAGGTGGTGACCTAGGGGTCACAAGGAGTTATGTACACTTTATAATTAACTAATTATTATTATTATTTTTATTATTAAGATAAAAAAATAAGGAAACCTAAATCTACCCTAGCCCAGGCGATGCCCCCCCTCCTGGTCAATTCCTGCGTGCACACTCCCTGCCGGAGCTCCCTCCAGCCGCGGCCCGCCTCTCGGCCTGGTCCTCTCTAAGCGGAAACCCCCTCCCGGCCTCCTCCTCCCTTCAACGCTGCTCGTGCCTACTCCAGACGACCCCGCCTGCTCCGGTCTTCCACTCCCCTCGCGCTCCGGCCAGCCGCTCCGGCCGATCTCCTCGCGCTCCGATCAGTAGCCCCGACCAACGCATGACTCCCCTGGTCGAGACCTTTCCAGTCACAACACCGTCTCCCGAGCTCCCTCTACGGCTTGGTTCTCCATCATATTTTGTTCAGATCCTATAATGTATGTGTTTTTCAATTCCTTCATTTTGGGTTATTTTTAATTTAGGGGTTTTATTGTCCTCTTTGAGTTGTCATCAATTTATTTTGGGGTTTTAAAAAAAATCTATTGGGTTGTTTAATCATTTTTCTTGCTGCAAAGTTGTTCTAATGGAGGTTCGACATGCCTTGATTCATTAGTGGTATGTTTATGAAAAATTATTTTGATTATTTTTGTAATAAAAATTGGTTTTGAGCTGTTTATCACTATTCAATAATATGTGCAGGTGGTTTATGATGTTGTGCACGAGCTGCATATTTTCTTTTGACAAGTGAGTGGTGTGTTATTGTCCATAGAATAGGTTTTTGTTTGGGAATTTGTGTTCTATATCTTGTGACACTGCTTGGAGTTGTTTCATAAAATTTCTTATGTGGTTCATTTAATCTTTTAATGGGAATTTGATTTTAAATTGAGTTGTGGTCCCTTGAGGTTTTATCTGGTTCGATGTCGGCTTTACCTGAGTTGTTAATTTAGCAATGTCCCACTTTTTTCATTGTAGGAGATATATACATATGGTATATAGATTTATGGTGTATATATTTATATATATGTATATGTATATATGCACATCAAAGACACATGCAGATGACTGTGTGATGTTTGAAGGTTGTTGCCACTGGAAGAGCGGGCGTTTTGGAAATGGGTTAACTGAGGTAGGCGTTTCCATCTATTCTCTATTTATGAGGCTTTTCAAAGGCACATTCATGATTTCATTTGATTTTTTGATTTTATTCTCACCCTTATCATCTTGATAGTTTATTCATTTTAGTGTTTATTTGATGGTTAAAGGTATTAAAAACTGCTTTGAAACAGTCCTTTAGTTATTGTGGGGGTTTCAATGCCCTTGGTCCCAGTTTTAATCCATTTAATGTAGTGTTTTCTTAATTAAATCATAGATTAATTTTCAGACCTCTATTTTTTTTATAGTTATCTTATGACCATGTCTCTGGTTGAAAGGTTTGATCAAAAATGGATTTTTGGATGCTTCTTTATTTATGCACATTTCTATACCTTGCCAACTTGTTTGGAACTAAATGCCTTTATATGAAAATGGTAATGTTGGACGTTTGAGTTGTGTATTATGGTAGAAATATTTTATGAAACTTGATTGTCCTATGTTTGTTGATATCATGGAACTTAATGCTTTTGAAGAAATGATTTCATGTCTCTTTGAATTGGTATTTTTCTCAAATTCTTGGTTTATAATTGGTTCATGTTTTCTAAATGATGTGAGACTCTTTGTGTGGTCCTTTAAAGTGGTTTGAAAAGAAATCCAAGCGTATATTCCTGTTTGGATTTTGGTGTATCTATTACATCAAGTGTGTGGCGTAAGGTAACAGTTGGGTTTGTTTTTACAAATTTAATATGGTATCAGTAAATACTTTTATTACAATTCCTTGAAACTTGGAAACTAAAGGCCTGTTTGGATCTTTAAATACAAAATTGTTGTTTAGGGTTGTTTTGTATGATCTTTTGCAATGTTTTCATAAAGGTATTGATTATGTAAAACTAGAGGTCAGATTTACCACTCCAAGTGTTTAATAAAGTGGTTTTGATAACAGAATGATGTGACGGCCCGGTTGGCTTTTTGTATGTTTGAAATATATTATTATATATATAAATATATGGGGCGCTCTTATATAAGGTAACCCTTTATGGGTGAATGCATTAGAATCATCCGTGTTTGGGGTAGACAAGTGCGGTGAGACGAGTCACGCGTGCGAGGGCCTTCCTACTTACATAGTATTATTATAACCACGATGGGTTCCTAGGTGTCTTTTAGATGATCGAGTGACTGTTGCTGACCAACCCCAATTAGACGGGTTGGTACCCCCTGAATTTGTTGTTAGGCCAGGTGGGCTTTGCCACTGGATTGGTCAGTTAGGGCGGCCAGTTGGTTATAGACAAAGGAGCTTCACAATACTCCGACAGGTGGTTCTGAAACCGAGTATGTCCAGTGGTCTTCTAGGGATGTTTAGGATCACCCATGGTTACTGGATTACTTAAATTTATAGTTTGATTTTCATTGCCTTGGTTTATTTTCAGTTGCAATTTTTCTTATTTGGTCTCGTCCATCTTTGGTATTTTTGTGTTTTGGTTTTCATTTATAAAATGGAAAATCATTTGGGAAATAGTGTGTAGCGTGTGTTGGGTTTTTAAATGATAACAACATGTTGCATATTTTAAAATGTGAAAAACCTAATTTCATATATGTATTTCAAACTTGTGTCGGTGGATTGTTTTGGAAAAGAGAATTGTTGGATTCAGGGGTTTATTCTTGGCATCCCTACTGAGCATCTCGGTGCTCACGCCTATTATATCATTCCAGTTGCAGGTTCAGTTTCTCGTACAGGTTCTCGGTTTAGTTTTTCAATGTTGGAGCATCTTGGTTTTGAAGTTGGGTGGTGACCTAGGGGTCACAATGAGGTATGTATAGTTTATGTTCATTTCGCTGCTAGTTTCTTTTGGTTATCGTCAGTTTGTTTTTCTATTTTTATTTTTCCCTTGGGCTAAATTGTTCCCAATATTTAAATATTGATGCCCGGTATTGGTTGCCAGCCTGTGGGGATAGGAAACACCCTTCAGGCCATGTCGCGGGCCGACTCGGGTGATCGGTTCAGGGTCCACCGGGGTTGGTTCGTGACATAATTGATATAGAAGTGTAGAAGATTTTTGGGAAAGTCTTGGTTAATATTTATTGCTCAATGTGCTGTAAATAAAAGATATAATGGGTGTCGTTTTCTATGTTAGGGGAGGGACACTCTTGTAATTTTCCAAAAAAATAATATATAAATTCCACATTAAAGGGAGAGTGGTTGAAAAATTAAATTAATTTCATATTTGAATATAATGAGTATATCTTCGTAATATAATCATCCAATAAATTTTATAATGTTTTAGATACAATTTTAATCCTTTTTTATCCTCTTCGTTAGAAAACCATGGTGAAAACAATTTCAATATTAAAGGGTTATATTTATAATTATAAGGTGATAATTGGATTAAAAATTGCCACTAATGGAAAACATTTACCATATATTATTCATCTTTTAATATTTCAACATTCTTATGATTTTTAAATTTTTTAAATAAAATATTATTTTTTTTAAATATCATTTATGTCTTTTTGAAACTATTCATTTAAATTGAATTTTAATACATTAATAAAAATATTTTTATCATATATAAACCATTAAAATATCAATAATATATTATATTTATCTTTAAAATTCATGGGTATGTATAACTCACCCAAAAAATATAAATTTAAGAGTTTTGAAAATCATTTACTTGACACTTTTGCTGTATGGACAAGTGCTTTATAGATGTTATGTAATAATATAATGTAATTATTTCAATAATTTAAATTAAAATAAAATTTACAAGATATAAATAATTAATTATTGTTTCAGATAAATTTTTAGAGCCAAATTTCTTATATTTCTATATTTATGAAATGAAATTAGAGATTCAAAAGTCAAAGGAGTGACATTTTGGAATTTCATTTACATAAAAATAATATAAATATCATTATTAAAGGCTAATTGAAAAAAAATTCAATATTTTATTTGATTGGATTAATATATTTTACTTACTCTAAATTAATGAAATAAATAAATATTTTGGATAAATTTTTAATGCATTATTAAATTATTTTTAACCATAATAGCCTAATTCACTCATTAATAAGGTGATAAATTTTACCATGGTTACGATTCATAATGCCTACAAAATAAAATGAAACTAATTATGATGTTTTACTAACATATTCATAATATTTGATTAATTTTATCAAATTCAATTCCTTTAATATTTAAAAATTAATTTGAAATGATTCCACGAGAATGTTATGAAAAATGACTTCTAGAAAAATGTGTTCTTAACACTAAAAATTTAGTTATATAAAAATAATAAAAAATAATATTCCTAATTTAAATAAAATAGATATTATAACATTATAATATAAAATCCAGAATTTTATGATAATTTTTAATTATTAATATAAATAAAATAAATGTTTAATTTGAAAAAAAAATATTTTAAACTATTTACTAAAAATTTAATCTTTTTAAAGAAAAATAATAAATTTAATCTATAATAATATTGATTTTTTGATTTTATAAATAATATATCTCTCATATATTAAAATTTCTATTGATTCGACTCAATATTTGTTTAAATTCAATGTTTTTTATGGAATGCTAAAATGTGTCATATCTATTTATAGATAAATATAAAATATTTTGGAGTTACATTAAAACACCCTTATATTAATTTCACCATAGAAATTATATCACATTGATTCAAAAAATGTGGATAATTTTACCTTATAACAACCTCATGTTCAGATATAGATTCAAAAAATTTATGGTTTACCCAAAAACATTGAACAAATGAGTGGTCAACTTTTACACCACTTTCTCTCTATGATCTAGAGTCTAAAAAATTTGTTCCTCATAAGATATAAATTCCACTTTTTTATGACCTCTGATTATATTTCATGTTACAGATCAATTATACACTTCCTTAGGATAAATTCCTGGAAAACATAGTGATCTTTAGCAAGATTATATGGAAGGAACAATCAATGAGATATCATCCCAATACGATCAATAATTTCATAGGAGATGATATATCTATGGATAAGATTTACATTATTTATAAATCTCATAAAATTATTCTAAGGATACAGTCATTAGAATACCTTTTCCATGACATCATATTCTAAATCTTACTAATGCTTATTAGCATAATCGTTTTTTCAGCTCTGAGCTATCATTATGTGTTCTTTACAGGATCTACCTACTCTGAAATTTTCTCAACTCGATAATGTCCAAATGTATTTCATTCTCCAACATCATCCTAAGGCTCTAGAAGTCATCATATTCTTCCATAGAGGTATTTGTAAATATACATATGAATTCTCAAGTGAAATATATTATTGTCCCAAAATTTTACCATCGATTGGTATTGTTATAACCACATATAAAATCCATATTGTATGATTTTTAACAAGTTTTATAGGGTTTTAATGGTTCTATCATGTTGAAAATATATTTTATGATGATTATTAGTACTAAAACTCAACTAATTATCTAGATCATACTAAAGGATTCTCTCAATAATAAATGGAAACTATGGACCCTAAGCGATTACAATTTTGATTGTACTGCATAAAATCTCAGATCATCTTTAAGGTACAATCAATAATTTTTATCAGCATAAAAATGTTATCTAATTTAGATAAAAATAAATAACTTCTTAGTTCAATAAAATACATACCAAATGACATTATTCCATTTTGACATTCTTTGGAGTCTGATGATGAATCCATTATAATATTTTTCCTATTTCTTTTTAGTATGGGTATGGGATTCCACACACCCTAAGCCATTTTTTTATAACATTAATTAATTACACACAGTGCATTGATATACATATTATGAAATACCTCTTGTCATGTTATCCCAACAGAAATATTATATCAAATCTCTATACATATTTGAACTTCTTGGATGAATAAACAATGGTAAACTATCATATTTATACAATAGATATTTCTTAAACTCTGATATTTAAGTGACATAAAATTAGTTATTGGACCTTATATTTCAATCTTGATAAAAGAAAAAAGTAGGAACATTCCTCACCTTCGTATATAATTCTACATCTTCCTTATACACTATTATAATCCCCTCATTAATGGATGGTTTAATATTCATCCAATAATTATAATTTTTTAACCTTTTCCTAATATTTCAAGATCTATATTCTATAAAAAATAAATATTGGATATTATTCCATCCACATCATAGAAAAAATAATAATTTTCCAAGATAGACCATTATCAACCTTATTCGCGTTCCCATGGTGGTAATGTATTAAGGACTCATAATATGTCATAAAACCTAACGACATTCAGTAGAGAATATTTAATTCACTCAATATAAATATATAATTCTAGAATTTATGATCTGAATATATGTCACACCTTTTATCATACATAAACTCATCCATATCATTAATGAAAAAAATAAAAACTCTTATAACTAAACCATTATTTGACTAATTCCAATCATGAATTTTCATTTAGTGGGAGGCATAAGATATCACCATATCACTATGCCTGAGGATACATCCCAATACCTTCTTTGATACATCACTATAAATCAAAAACCCTTCTCCACTATATGGTATTATTATTATAGGTGCACCGACAAACCTTCTCTATAGTTTTTCAAATTATTCTCACAATCATATGTTCATAATAACATAACCCCCTTCTGAGTCAACTTAGTGGGTAAATTAGATTGTCTTAAGAAAAATCTCATAAGGTGTAATTTTTATATATCATACCAATGAAAGCAATATATATATGTTACTATATGTAGCCTATTACATCACTTCAAATTATATGACCAAATACTGATAACTTTTTAATCGAAAAATTCACACTTAGTAAATTTATCATATATATTATCCTTCCTCAGATTCATCAACTAAATCCTTTAATTCTCTCACTGATGATCGTTTATATTTGAATATATAATAATATCATCTATCAAAATATCCACAAATATTTCAAGGTAATAATCAAGGACTCTATTCATTATGTTCATGAAGATAAATGGCACATAGGTAATTCCAAATGGCATAATTATAAATTTAGAATAATCATAACTTGTATGTAAGGCTATACTGGAAATATCCTCCATATTGACCCATAGATAATAATATATAGATCAGTGATCAATCATGGAATAATATAAAAACCCTCATAATTGATCAAATAGATCATTAATATGAGGTATATGATACTTGTTCATTATATTGATTCTTTTTATTTTTCAGATAATCAATGAAAATATGCATTGATAAATCCTTCATCTTAACAAAATGATTAGGATAACCTTATAGTGAAGAACTTGTCCAAATTAATTTCCATTATATATTTTCCTAGATTTTATTCTTCAATTACTATTACTCAATCGGGTCTATTATATATGGATCCATTGAAATAGCTGCAGCTCTAGGTATGATTTCATTTGAAAACTCATCTTCCTGACTTAGGGGAAGACTAGGAAACTCTTCTAGAAAGACATAAAAAATCCCATATTATATGAATATATTAAATTCTTATATTCTCCCAATCTATATGAGATAAATATGAATTCATATAAAACACATATGATTATATTAATTTATATTGGTAGTTTAAGTTCATCCTCGCACTGATATACTTCCACAAGTTGATTCATATTATCAAATATAATATCCTTATCTTGATAATTGATATCGTATTTGTACTAATAATGACAACAAATTCCCAAAACTACATTAAATTCAATGGATAAGGAATAAAAAAATTATCAGAAACACACTCATATGATATTCTATCGGAGAGGAGCGACATACTAGATATGTGATCATCTTACTATTATGTGTTTTCACTCCAATCTCAATATATAATCATTTATCCTGTGGTAAAATACCATTATAAATATATTGACATATGAAAGGGTGGATATAAACTAAATCAAATAAATAATTGACTCTTCATTAGTGGATTACTATTTTAACTATAACCAAATCGCTAAGGATATCCACTGCAGGTGGGATTCATCTTTTCTAAGTTATGTTTATTCTTAGAGAACTAGATTGAATAATTCCTCATTTCATTATAGTGGGATCCCTATACATATAATTATTCCTTCATTTACATATATTCATAGTCTATATGAACCTTATCTCTATACTAGTAATAAAATCCATTGCCTTTCATTAATATTCAATTATTTTATTTAAGAAATTTTTACATGATGGAAATTTCATTTTTCCATTATTATTCATTGATATGTTCATTTTTCCATGGTTATCAACCAACTTCTTATTTTAATTATTTCCCTTAAATGTATAAGATCTAGAAAATTATTTCTCTATCTTAATTTAATTTTATACTAAATTAATATATGATAAGACATATTAAGAAACTAGTGCCTTTAATGACTATGATTATTCCCACTAAATAAATGGACAATATTTATCTCTATATTATGTATGTAATCTGAAGAATTCATAAATAAAATTTTAATATATTCCTCGTATTATACAACAATTTCTTCTTCCATAATCTCTATAGTGAGGAACTTTATCTACATTTCAACTAGCTATTCTCTGGGAAATTATTTATTGAATAATATCACTTAAAAAGTTTTATTTTCCTATATATCAATTTCATTATCCTCCATAGAATTAAGGATTACTGAGAATAATTTTATAGCCTCTCTTTTTAAAAAAATACACTATCATAACAACATTTTTTCTTTCATTATATCCCAAATCATGGTATTTCATTTCTAAATATTTAATATATTATTCAACTACCAATGGATTAGTAGTTCCACTAAAATATGGAGTCTTATATAAAATGAAGAAATACAAAATTGGTTAACAAAACATCGGACACGAGGTTTATCCATATGGACTAGTTTATTCATCACAAACTGATTCATCTACCCTGATATGGACATGATCCTCTCAATTAAATTTACTAGTGGTTTAGCATACTCATCAGGAAAATCAATACATTGTCAATGGTTTTTTATTCCTTTTATTACATTAGGATATAACACTGAATAATGGCACAAATATAGTTTTCTCAAAATCATCATTAATATTCATCCATTATATAAAATTTTGAGTAATGGTAATACTTTTGAAATATAATAATATATTATCATAATTCTAATGTTGGTTAAGTTAATTTAAAATCTTTATCGAAATGTAAGTACTATTATTTATATAATACCAAAAGTAGAAACCCTAAATCCTGTAACATAAATTGAGTGTTTAATTTAAAACATTTTTATAATATGTGATGGACCTCATTAATAATAATTGAACAGTTTAGTATTCTTGGAGAACAAGATACAAACATAATTTCTCTATTACATTGGTAATATAAAATACATAGAGTAATAAAAATTATCAAATTGTTAATAGTATATATGATATTTTACTTCATATACCTAAGGAATTAAATTAAATAACAATTGATCTCAGTTTCAATTGTAGGGTGTATGAGGCTTTCTGGTGCATACTTTGATGTTTATTTCATTTGGAAAAATATGATTTTTTGGCCTTTGTTTATTTATTTAGTATTTTTCCCTTTTTGTAATGGGTTCCCTATTTCCAATTCCTCAAATAGTTTCTATATGTTTTTATATTCAATAAAGGGGGAAGGATCCTCAACCATTTCAAAAATAATTATGGAAAATAATATAACTGAAAACACATGTCATATAATAAATTTATTAAGAAAAAATGAATCTATTGATAATATCAATACAGTAATATCATCGTTAATAATTATTTAAATATCGATGAAGTAAGTTTTCAATTTTTTAAATCCTGATATTATCAAACATGATATATTTTCCATCAAGTTATTTCCCTAAGAATGTATAATCCATGTGTAGGTATACAGTGAAAAAAAATTTAAATTTTTTTTTCACGTACTTTGTCTCATGAGGCTTGTCGATGCATCTAGGGGATATTTATATCCAAGGGCCACCTATAAATACATTTATAATTAATTATTCATATATTAAATGATGAATTTAATCCATAAACAATATTCCTTATTAATAAATATCGATACCGAGAAAATATAAAATAATATCAACATTTTTCTGGTCAGTCAAATAAAATTCATGGTAAAACACCATATATAGGAATGGGATACAATTTTCTAAATAATCATATCCATAATACAAAAAAGTGGATATTTGAGAGAAATATAATGTCCAATGATCACTAGAAAGTGAATGTTTCAAGATAAATTTAATGGCCTTAAAATTAAGAAGAGATAAAATATGACCATCAGTTCATCATAAATAAAGGTTTTGTAAGAAATTATTCTTTTTTGTAGGAAAAAATTGAAGAGAAACATTAAAATATATTTTCAATAAAGAGTTATATTTTTAATATCATATAAATCATAAAAAAATATTAAATATATCATAAAACATTTGTGGTAGTGGGATGTTCATTAATGTTGAATATGGTAAAAATAAACATCCATTTTTTCTTCTTATAAAAGAAATTTGGAAATGAACCGTTCAAAAAAATATAATGATTCATTTTAACCCTTTTAAAAAAGTAAAATCTAATTTAAAATTATCATAATAAATATTTATAGTATATAATGAGGAATTTTCTAAAACCATTTCTACAATATATGGATAAGGAATTAAAATATATCTGATTAAAAATATTATTAAGATCTATTTTTATTTTAAAAATACATTTTCTTGATTTATGTGAATGATGAGAGGAAATTTTATAAGAAATGTGGATAATCCATAAATATATATAGTATAAGATAATTGTTTCAGTATCTAATTGATAAATTATAATATTCATTCAATGAAAATAAGAAAAATCCCAAACAAATAAAATTATAAAATAAATTCTTGCCTCTATGGTAACATTCTAATTATAATCACTTAAAATATTATAATTGAATTAAGACATTATTTCTAATTAATAAATATATATTCATTTTAAATACATAATATGTGAATAATATACACCATATAAAATAATGTAGGTTTATAATACCCAATATGTCTCAATGGAGTGGAAATTGAGAAGAAATCCATTATCTCGAGTTCATCGTACCGAATATGTCCTTTTAAAATTCAATATAATAAATTAAAATTTATTAAAATTTCATTTATTAATTATATAGAGATATATAATATAATATATTATCTATTTATAATAACTTATCACATTTTATAACAATATTTTAGTGTTATCACTATTATTGATATTAACTACTTCGTTTTCCATGTGAATTTTGGTTTGGTTCTTCCAATACTGGTACATTTAATATGTTTACATAATATCCAAAATATTAATAATGATATAAATATAATATATATTCAATATATATATATTTATAATCATCCATAACAGCAGTATATAAAATTAAAAATTACACTCTTCATGGAGATTGTGTGTTGTACATGCTATTAACAACTGTACTCACTTTTCGAAGAATGTAATGGAAGAAATAAAAATAGTTATTCAATTTAATATATTAATTATTAAATAATATATATCATATATATTTATTAAATATATCCTTATTAACACACATGAAATTTGGAATCGAAAAATGGATCAATTGCTTCACAGAGGTGGTAATATACATACACACACGAGCGACGTTGTCATTTTCTAGTGGATTGTAAAGTAAGAAGGCCTATATGATATTATAATTAAAAATAATAATTATGTGATAAATATAATATATATTCACTATTTCTATCTTCATAATCATCCATATAATGTGTTGATGAAAAACGTATTAGACCGCTACATGGAGACGGTAATCCATATGTACACATGAGTGATGTTTTTATTTTTCAGGGGATGGAAAAAAAGATGAAAAATGGCTTCCCCATATTCATAAAAACATGTATCTATATTTATGATTATATAATTATTATTTTATGTTATGTTCAATATATTTTTGGAATTATAAGAGTGAAATATGAAAGAGTCGGTAAATACGGTCACCTCTTATTTAGTACACATTCTTTAGATTCCTTCTTATGGACCCTTTTATTAGTATTTTAAGAATAAAATTATCTTTAAATCATGGATATCTATGCTTAAAATATAATTTTTCTTGGGTATACTGAGATATATGAGTCAATATTTTGTAATGAAAATAGAGAAGGGATGTACTTTTATAAATGAAGGGAGGGTCAATCTGGCAATTTTTCAAAATAATAAAAAATAATGAAGTCATATTCAAGGAAAAGAAGTTCCAAAATTACAGGTATTAAAACATAGTGTGTATATAGCATTAAAATAGTAATTCAGAAAAATTTATTAAATTTTATATATCATTTTGAAACATATTTTTTATTAACCTCTTTATTAACTAGTTTTTACTTTAAACATGGTAACTATTTTTTATATATTAAAATTTCATAATTTTAATCATAAGGTGAAAATTGGATTAGAAATTACCAAAGTCTGGGACATCAGACCTCATATTTTCCCCTTGTCCAAATTCAACATTTTCACTATTTTTTAATAATTACCAAAAATCATTGATTTTATAAAATATAATCTATATCATTTTTGGAACAATTAATTAATTTTCATATTTATGCCTTAAAAAAATATGGAATTCATCATAAACCTTAAAAAATCATTAACATATTATATTTAAATATAAAATTATTGATAAAATATATTTCTTCCAAAAAAATTATAGTCTTAGAGTTTTTAAAATAAATAACATGACTTTTCAACTACTTAACTAAGTGTTGTGTTAGTGTTGTTATATCATTTAATGTAATTATTTAAAAATAAAAACTAAAAATTAATTAACATGATAAAAAAAATTATTTCATATTGTAAATAAAAAAATATAATAAAATTTATTATCTTTTTATCCTTATATAAAAATTTAGTGAAATTAATGGTAAAACAGTGACATTTTGGAATTTTCATTACATAAAAATTATATAAATATCATAATTAATGGAAAAAGTTATCATAAATTAATTATATTATAATATATGTTGGATATGATATAATTAATAAATTAAAATGAAATCAATTAAATTATGGGATAAATTTTTAATTTCTTACTACAATGTTTTTAACCATAATTACCCGATTTACCCTTTATATAGGTGAAATCGTTTTCGTGATTACTATTCAAAAAGCATAAAATTAAAAGTTGCATATTGAAAAAATTAAACCTCAGGATTCCAAATATGGAATTTATTTTACCAAAATCATCTCTTATTGGTTTTATAAATTAAAATTAATATATACACGCAAAATGTGATAAAAATTACTTTTTAGAAAATAACGTTTGTAAGATTAAAAAATGTCTGATATCAGAATCATATAAAATTATGGCCTTAATGAAAATAAAATGGTTATTATATCACATTAATACAAAATAATAAAAATATTATGATACTTTTAAATTACATTATTTATGTAAATGAAAAGGTAGGTTTACAAAAAAAACCATTTTTTTTTCACAATTCACTAAAAAAGAAAAATTAAAAAATTGATAATAATTTCAACATAATATAATTTTTATATATCCATAGAAAAAATAATATAAATACCGCATTATATTTTTTCCACAATTTTTTATAGTTTTTATCAATTTAGAGTTTCTTGTGAAGGAAACTATCAAACTAGTAATATATATTTAATGAGAAATATAGAATCGCATGTTGTTAGATGTGGAATAAAATGGAGTTAGTATTTTTTCCACATTTACAGGGCCAAGATTGTCTATTTGTGGAGTAGAATTTCCCCCATCCATTGTGCTAAGACAAGATAGTGATCATCCATTGTAGTTTCTATTTCACACATAGATATGGGGTATGTATCTGCTATCATCATCTAAGGGATTGACTAACACTTCCAAAAGAATATAAATTAGTGAATTTTTCTTCATTAGAGATGTTTTAATATGTCTCTAATTAATTTATCAACATTATTGAAAAACATTAGAAAATTCTGTGTTTCTGATTTAGTAACATTTATAAACCTCACTATTTAGTGACACCAAGTTTATCGATGTTTTTTTAGAAATTCCCTAAATGGAACCTCTTCTCCAAAATTAATAAAAAATGTTAGTATTTTTTTTGAAATTCATATATTTTTTAAATTGAATATATATATATTATTCCCAAACCCTACACCCACCGACCCCCTACCTGTACTTTAACCACCTTTATCATTAGAACTTTACTCACCTCTGACTCTTCTCGCGCCTTCGCCAACAAGCTCAGTCTGGGTTGCACCCCATTCTGCCACATGCACTTCATCCCCCCCAAACCCTCATCCCATGTCTCACCCCCACTTCGCCCTTCTCCCGACATGCCTCAAGTTCCTTCCCTCCTTTTTCTCCCTCAAGTTCCTAACCACCCACTACTCCCTTGCGAAAAATTTGAAGCCAACTAGTTTCGAACTCGACACCTAGACACTCTCATCTAAATACCAAAACACTCATCTATAAGAGTTTATATTTATTTATACAATGGTATATATATATAAGATTAATTATTAAAAATCTAATATTATATATGTAAATAATAATACATTTATATTGATTTATATGTGTGTGTATACAAATTTTTATTACTTATACATATATATTATATGATTATATATATATCTGTGCGTTTATATATATAGATATTTATTTATATTTATATTTATATATATGATTATATAAGTGTATATGTGTGTTTTTATATATATAAATATTATGATATTAAAATATATATTAATGTAATTTTATATAAATATAAATTTATCTAAATAAATTTATTCAAATATAATTATAATATATTTATATATATAGATATAAATGATTTTATTAATATATATATATATATTTATATGTTATATGTCAACTTTAATATACATGTTTATATTTTATATGAATATATATGTAAATTTATATATATATATATATGTAGTTTAATAAAATTATATATGTGTGTGTGTGTGTTTATATTAATATATATATATATATATGAAAATATTGAGGGTCAAGGCCCCTATATAGAACATAAAAATTAGATAACCTATTTTAGGACTGGGAAAGAGGAAACTCATTACAGAAAATGAAAAAATGAATGACCAACCAAAAGAAACATATGTCAATGTGATGTTGTACGTCTAAAGGAAGAAAAAATCCAGGACAACACAATAAAGAGCCTCATCTCCTCCCTCATTAGACAGTTCTATATTAAGATATGCATAAATATTGTGCCACCCACTCTACCAAGAAGTAGCACTATGATGGAAATAGAATGGAGTAGAGCATTTATCCAACTAATAGAGAAATGTGGAGGAGGGTCAAAGGAATGATTCCCACACACCCTTCCTTATTTCAAGCTGCCTTCACAACATATCATGAAATGAACTCAAAATAATTTCAACCTGAATAAACACAATATCATATAGAAACCACTTAGAAAATGTTAATGGAAATGCACCCTCCTGTCTATTAATGTGATAAAGAATGGATGGATGATGGGTTTCGACACACCCATCCCGTTTCAATGCATCCCTTCTAGTGGAACCAGCAAAATAATTCACCTCTCAAATTGAAACAAGTAGATCGAGAACCCATGAAGAAAAGTTCACCCAAAGAACATATAAAACCAACAATACTAGTGGAGAATTTGTTGAAATTCATGTGAATCATTTCTGGAGTAACTACTGAAGCAGAAATCACAACTCACGAAAAGTCTCAAACCAAGCTACATGCACTCGAACCATCTATAATACAATATTTATTCAATAAACAAGACCACAACCCACAAAATGGGTAGCAATATAACTACAAAATAAGTATTGAACAATCCTAATTCAGAAGCATCCGAGGAACCATTGATATCATATAGAAATGAATGACAACCGGAAATCATTCATGTTCCACACAACACCGCTTATCCATTAGAAACTACCAATCCAAGGATATTGTGGCCCCTTAGAAATATTAACTACATTGTTGAATAAAATAAAAGATATTTCTCAATGAAAAAGACACCACCTATAAAATGAACCACCACACACAACTCGATCCATAGTAGTGGTGACCAGAACTAAAACATGATTATCGGGTGGGGAAGTTCAGTCTTTCTATTGCTCAATGTTTTAAAATAGTGGTAAAATATGTCAATAATTGTTCCATGCATAAAAAATTGTCTATTTCTAAATTTATCCATGTTTTTTGAAAATGTCTCAAAATTATAGTCAATTTTCCATAAAATGTCATTGATTTTAAATTTCGCTTGGTTTTGTATAAAATTTATTTAAAAATGTTGTTAAATTCTAGTTTTTTAGTGTGATCAGTTTCTTGAGAAATCTAGATCAGGATCTATGGGTGAGGAATTATTTACCTTACTGTGAGTTTGAAACTGTGCTCTAGAATTTTAATTCCTTTGTGAGGATATATGGGTTTTCTAATTTCCATAACATTCATGGTTATCAATTCGAGAAAACTGTGTAATTTATTTTTTAATTCATGGTGATTTCATGGATCCCTACTTGGTAAGTATATTCTAACCCTTATATTGGATCTTCCTGTAAATTTCATGTATTATATAGAAAGCAATATATAAAAAATATATCTATGAGTACCATAGTCAAATAGTGCTTAATCGTTCTTATAGAATGTGGTGGTTGGACAAGTGGTTAGGATGGTATTGTGTGTTGTGATCTATTTCCCTCTCTCCTTGTTAGGCTGGACCTACTAATTGGTGTTGAGAATATATTTCCCCCCTTAATTTAATTATGAACATTCATAGTTGTTGCAGGATTCTAGATGTAGTGCATTCATTTTATGGTTTAACTTGTGTTTGTGTGTGTGTTTTTGTTTTTGAACATGTGGTTATGATAAATACTACCAATTGTGTGTTATGCCAACTCAATTCTTGTCACTATCCCCTTACCTATTAGAGGTGGTCTTTGGGTGACTCTTTTATAGGTCACCAGCTCGAGTGGGGCCCAGTTTGGTTAGGATATAATAGAATCATATGTATTATATTTAGAATCAAATTAAATTGGAATTAAATTATAAACATATTTATTTAACAATTATTCTATGGGAATGAAGTGATACTTTTTCAATAATCCTAATGAACATTAGGATTTATTTATCGAGAAATCATTTTCAATGATACGGATTACATGTGTCAAATATTTAGTGGGAGAATAACTGATCATCAAGATATTTCAAACCAATAAAAAAATAATTTTTAATGATATATAAAATTAGGTGGTTAAACAAAAGGATATTAAATAAGATATTACTTGGGATACATGATAACCATCATGGACTTATAGGATTCAATGTGTTCCTGAGACATATTTATTTCTTATATAAAATTCAAATTATGTAATTTTCGTATATGATGAACCCACTATTTATTGCGAATCTACTGAGATTTTTGATTCAAATAAATTATTAGAGGATATTAATTCCAAAATTAACACTATTTAAGCAAGCCATGTTTGGAATTTATTTGATAAACCAAAAGTGTTCTGACGCATATGAATCAACTAGGCGTTCTATAAGAGAGTTGAAATTGATTGTATATTGTCTACCAAAAAAATTCCCTTTGTGAAAAATGGTTATAAAAATTCATCGTACTTGCTATGGGGATCCATTTTGACATTTTTGGGATAATAAAATCAATTCAAATATATCTTACCATATCTACACATTATTATTATGAGATATATCAAATGGATATTGAAACCTATTTCCATTTTATTAATTTTATTATGAATGTGTGCATGATAAATCATGATTGTTTTGAACTTAAAAATGATTTTTATAAGGTATTCATATTCCAATGTTTTATTTATGTATTGGAGAAAAATTCTCAGAGTTAAAACGTTTAGTTTGATGACATAATCAATGAATTTGGTATCATCATTTTTATAGGAAATTTTTGTTTTTATAAGATGATTAGTGGGAGTGTAGTGATATTTATGCTTTTGTAGTTAGATATTATACTAATCATAATTAATGTTATACTAGAATTATATAATGTATTGTTAGAGATTAGAAAATTCTCTATAATGAGTGATATGGGATTTATAGTTTATATTATATGTGTGAATATATTTAGATATAAACCAAATATGTCATGTGGACTAAGTCAAAACACATATGTTAGAAATTTTTTAATGAGGTTCAGTATAGAGAAGTCCAATACGAGTACTTAACTAGTGTTATATGGAATGAGGTTTGCAAAAACTCAGTGTCCTTTTTATGGTTTTATAAAGGAGACATAGTGACACAATCCATTACAAATCACATATTATATCTACCATGTATTCCATGTTTTATAATAATCCCAATGTCTCTTGTGCCTTGATAATAAAAAAAATATAGTAATATAATCTTGTGAGAGTCACTGGAATTCTATGAATAATATCCTTTTATAATTGATAATTATTAAGGATTTTTTATAAGTCTTTACTGGTCCGGAAAAAATCATTCTATACTTTTGTACTAATGATACTTCCTAACCAATAAAGTGCCATATGGAATCTCAATCTATTTTTTGTTTTTCCTCAATAGCGTAGTAAGGAGTTAGAAGAGTTTGAAATGATCCACTATGGATGATATTACAATTGACAGAGAGAATATCACTAAATCAGATGTTATAAAGGAATATATTTGGATCAACAAGTTCATTATTGAACCTCACATGGTTCCTAGAAGTGAGTGAGTTATTGTGATGTATTATGACAATGGTAGAGTTATTTATTATTCCATAGAACCCTAGTCTCGATTAAATACAAAAAATATACATTGAAAATACTATATCACTTGAGAAATCAATAATAAAGAATATTTAAATATATTTTGGATTTAAATAAATGAGATTGAAATATATCCATTAATAAATCCATTATCATAATAAAAACATGAGGTATATGTGTGTTCTTTGGGTATTAGATGCATGCCAGAATGGTTATAATAGATTTTTTAAATAGAGATATATAAATATATTATAATAAATAAAATGTCCATTTATAATTCACTTAAATGTGTCTAATATATTACATAAACTATGGAATTATAATATCCCCTCAATTTATAACATTTGGGTCATACCTAATCAATGATCACCATGGATGTATATTGATTTTGATGATATAATAATATATTTGAGAGTAAAGCCTTATATGATATATTGATTAAACACATGAGATAATAATGGGATCTTATTTTCTAGACTATCCAATTCATGTGTATTACATGGATTGTTAAACAACTATTTATATACATAGGTTTGTATGCTTTATATGAATCAATATTACTTGAGGTTGAAAATATATTTAATGTGTGAACCATCATACTCTGATACATTTCTTATATGATCCTTGAGGATGGGATAATCAGGTAGAGGATGGTTAAAATGTTGATCATGTCATTATTTGAGTTTAATCTGGAATATAATTCCTTCTTATTTGAAAATCATTACATTTGGTCCCAAGAATGAATTAGATTAGGAAAGGAACCTCCATTCTTAGTAGAGTAACATGTAATGTGATCAATTAATTATATGAATGAAATGTAATGTATTTATTTCATCTAGCCAGTAAATATTAAAGAATCATGAGGAAATTTAGTTTCCAATACTATATTGACATGTTCCACATCTATTGGTAACTTATTGAATTAAGTAAATATATATTATATAATCATGAAAATGATATATAGGAAAATATATTATGGAGGTAATGTGTATATAGAGACATAAATCTGTTTGTATGGGATAATACTAGACCCCTTCATATCTTGAGTATGGATATTTTTTTCTACAGTATACTCTTCATATAAAAATATATATTGGGTCATGCATAATTTTTTTAATTTTTTTTTTAAAAAGTCCTACATGGTCATTGTTGGTTCTCCATTTTGAAGATAAAATCGTAATGGAAGACGAGATGAAGAACCCATAGGGATAAGTATTATTACCTCGCATAGGGAATCCACTAGACATTAGGCCCACCTTCCTCTAGTTTCCTCCGACCACATAGACAACCACTCTCATGACTCACCAGGTGGCTCTGTATGTTACTTTGGGATCACCTATACAAACCTTCTTACCTAATTATCCTGCTCCACCCAAACCATATTTTTTCCTTATAAATATAACCCCTTATCATTTTATAGTGAATTAGTTTCCCACATTTGGAAGTGAAATAAACATACCATGGATTCCATATAAATGCCTTTGAAACCACTTCTATGTACCATAAAATACTATAGTACATAAAAAATTTACAAAATTATGTTTTGTGTGTTACATGAATCCGTCAGTTTAGTGGCTAGAAATCTGGGGTCCCTCACCTATGGACTATCCTCTCAGAGCTCATCACCCATTTGATGAATCACAAAGGGCTTCCCATCTAAGAGAACTATCTTCCATTACCTTCCACCTTATTGAACTGTCTCCAGAATATTTACAACTATGAGAAACATCGAATATATCTAAACACCTAGAGAGTCTTCACATTGAAATTTTATTTCCCAAATATACTATCCTCTTTTATAAATGTTTTATATTTGATAATTTTATTATCTAGTCCTTCCCCATGACCACCATACTTATAAGACCAAGGTATAGATCACACCAGAGTCCATCCTCCCACGAGAAACATGACCCATAACTTTTCCTCCTAAACTGCTGGAGATTTCAAGAAGTGTAAAACCATGTATTACCTAGGTAATAAACACCCAAATGTTCTAGATAGTAGTAGGAATATTACAATTTTAGGTAGAGGAACATACATCACACATGTTTACCCATATGTGAAGTGAATCGTCTTGCATTTGAACTTGGTGTGTTCCAATCAACATATGCCTATGCCCCAATCTATGGTTTATAAATAAGAATATGAATGAAATTGGGACTCACTCATGGAGTAATGCCTAATTATTTATACTTGGACACCATGTCGTATCCATTCCCATATCATTCGATGGAAGGGGACCAACTACCTACGTGAATACATCTTGAGGTAAGCGAATAAAATTTCATACAAGATGTCATATCACACCTACCATCTATAACCCCTTACCGTTACCATTAAAAAAAGATGATGGAAATATTTTTATTGGTTTCCATTTCATGTATATTTTCCATCCAATTATTCCTTCATAAAATATGATTGATCTTATATTAATCATTGTTTCTCACATTAAGCATGAGTCACATGGGATTAGGGATCTACGGTGAATCTTCCAATAGAATAATAAAAAAATGTATATGGCATTTCTTATTCAAAGGATTAATCCTAAACATCATTTGAACTATGTGGAAATTAAATCCCATCTCAATAAGATATTTTTGATTCCTCCTTGAGGTTCAAACCAAACATCATTAACTAATCCTAACCTATCTGGGTTCATATTGGGGGTAATCTTCAAATGGAAAAACTCATTGTAAGGTCAACCTAATATCATATGTAAAAATTATCCATAATTTCAATCATAAATGGTTCTATCATGTTTGAGTCCTACATTAACCATTTATAGGAATCCTTCACCTAGTATTCATTTCCATATAGTGGTAATGATAACAGATCATTCCTTATCACAAGAACATAAAAGGTACCAAGTTTCCCATTAAGTGGAACAAAACAATGTGGGCCTTAATTCATTCCATGAGGATATGTAAAAATCCATACCATGAGGTTTATCCTAATTCCAAACCATTATTTCTTCCCTTGATGGTCGTAGATACTAGAGTGCCCAATTGTGCTGCTTTAAATCATTACTCAATAAAATGATTCATTATGAAGAAATAAAAAAAATATAGAGGACCTATGATACCATCTGATGTCATCGTTATTGGAGAACCATTGATACATAAAAATGTTCTCATTAATGAAAAATCATTGACATGTACATATGTTCATTTCAATACATTCTAATAACTAGCTGCTAACACAGGGTAGGAATCCAATCCCATATTGGGAGATCATAAGGATTTATGAGTATGACATAATTATTTAAGAGAGTCCCGGAGTAAGAAATAATTTCACATGGATGTGTACAATGATCTTGACCTCCCATCCTTCTTATTAATTTGATTTATTATGTTTTATTATAAACATACCCTAGTGACCCACTACCTTTGGAAATTCATTTCCAATATTGTTAGAGATATGGTTTCCATTGTGTGTTTATTATTTGAAAAATAAAACCCATTAAAAATAATCAATGGTTTTTGAGTAATTACCCATATAAGAATAATTTCATCCCCATTCAATTATAGAAAATAGTGAAAATTATAGGAATATTCAATTATACAAAATATGTTGGCTCCCAACACATTAGGATAGTCTTTATAGTGTATTCTTAAACAAAATTGGATCAACATTTATCCTTAAAATAAATCAAAATTGCATTATTTTTTACTTTTGATTCTAAATTTTCATGTTTTATTTTTTATGTTTTTTATTTCACTATCATGGAATCCACCAGAACACTCTTCAAACCATACGGAATCATACCAAACATAAATGACTTCTTTGTCAATAGCTACACATATTGGATCCTCATTGAATGATAGGACACTAGAATCTATCAAAAATATTCATTTCTATGTGAAAAAATAACTAATTAGGGAGTTCTACCTAAAGGGTACTTTCTTGAAACTAGAGTATTATCATGAATTCCTCCAATACATGAAGACCCACAAACCACATTCATAGTAACAATTTGTTGTAAAGAGGCTGAAAACACCAATTTCGATTTTGAATTGTTTCATGAGCCTCTCTCTAGAATGAAGTTGGAAGTACCTCCTTTTCCTTATGGAGGTGGTCCATGAAGTTGATAGGTTCCTCACTACAATATAGGAGTGTCTAAAAAAGAATCCTCTAAGAAATTTTCTCAATAAATTTCAGGCTACTTTAACCCCTCTTTACATCACTTCATATGCCACCCTACATGTACCAGCTATGGTTACTCATGATCAATAACCTAGGAAATAACATCAAAGGTAAAAATTAATCTAAAACCTATAGGGGGCCATGTAACCCCTTCTACCAAGAGTGCTTACCAATATATTGAGGATGAATCCAGAGAGTAAATTTACTTTCATTTTCACACCTAGAAATCATGTCAGCATATTCTGGTAGCACCAAATGATGTTTTTTTGGAATATCCATACAAAAAATGCAGGATAGTAACACATTATCACTCCCATACATGAAACATGTTGGTATATACAATATAAACTATAGTATGAGATAAGGCACACATTCTAGATTCAATAAAATAATGGGTACAAATTCTCATTCCAGCTGTAGAAATTCATTAGAACATCCTGGATGAAAGTGAGTGATGCCATACATCAATATCCCAATTCTATAAAGGTGTAAATATAACCTCAGGTCCATAGTAATCACGTTGAAATAACACATCCATGCCCTCACTAGAAGAGTAACTCATTATCAAACTTCAAGTGTTACATAGTTAAAGGAACCCATTTATCCTTCTATCCACAAGGGTATTTGATACACCCCCATAATAAATGTATAACATTATCTAAAACACATTCTTGATCCAAATGGAGAACATTAGTCCATTCCAATAAGCAATTCATATTTAGAACACATTCCTGCAAAAATTATTAAAAACTAATTAATAAAATTCTAGAAACAACATGGGAGTCACCTAGGAAGACTCTCATATATGAAATTCATTATTCAGTGCATGTGACTCTAACATCCCAATAGAGAAAATATAATAAGGAGTCTTACCATGGGAAATTAGAATATTAAAATTGATGCCATATTCCTATTTTGGTTTATTCTATCCTTCATGTGAATATGAAAAAAAATATCAATAGTAGAGTAAGATCGTATTGAATCAGTGTTAGACCAAGGAAGAGGTAGTTACAGTTGTGGATGACCTCTGGATAATTTTTCTACTGGTAACTATGGAGGCACTCTATTGATAATTTACCATGAATAACCTATTTAGGGAAATAATAAGATATATCCCAATAAATTTTATCATAATGAGTATAACAAAATACCTCCATATGATCAAAAGATCAAACATTAAGAATGTCTTGTCATT
The DNA here is from genome assembly GCA_963277665.1 of Viscum album. NCBI lineage: Eukaryota > Viridiplantae > Streptophyta > Magnoliopsida > Santalales > Viscaceae > Viscum > Viscum album. The sequence continues at coordinate 1,101,144,484 of OY728155.1, read as the reverse complement.
GCCGCATTCCACCCTAAAGGTCTTCAATATGGCATATACTATTGGATTCATCCCGAAAATTAGGCACTGAACCATAATGGTAGTCATCCCTATGATTGAATTAAAAATGAACGTCCCCTTCATGATGATATTTCATTTTAGAACGATGGTCCTTCTGTTGTTGAATCATTTATGAGAAGTCCCTTATATCATGAGGAACATAAAAGCATCCCAAACAAACATGGTTCCTTTCCTTTTATAAGAAAATATCATTCATAATGGGAATAATCATAAAAAATTAATTATTCTAATAATCCTTATCCCAATTAGCCTCTTATATAATAGAGAATATTCTAGTCAAACCTGATTTCTACGAAAATTAAAATGTGAAATGAAAAATTTGGTGATAATAAGAATTTGAAAATCACCCAAACTAAAAATATATTATACTAATTATGGGGAAACAAATAGCCTATGATAACATACTAGCCATGTTTTATCCCTTGGACCCCACTGAGTATAGAATTTTGAAAACATAGATAGAAAATCCCATATATCATATTCCTCTAAAAATTTTGATGAATCTTCACTACTTAAAAAATGACCTTTCGTTATGATGGGTATGAAAATTATTTTGGTGGAAAAGAGGAATTTCATTGATATGTTTAATTGAATATCCATTAACTCAAAAATCATCTCAAATATATAAATAATCATGGTAATCTTCAATGTTCATGAATTGAATCATTAAGAAATATATGTTAGTTGTTCTCCTATGATACATACAATATAAATATTAAATAATTTTGTAAGAATGTAAATTTAATTTTACCTTAATCCCTAACTAGAAAATCTGGTTACATGTAATATTATGTAAAGTCATTACTTGGGGATGACTCTTGGGATTAGGATATATACAAAATTGCTGGTATGCACAGCATGAATCAGTCGTTATGGAATCACAAAAACATTAGAAAAGAAAAGATAAAACACTCAAAAGGATCTAAATTTGAGAAAATAAAAAGATAGACCAATCTTATCATTTGATTAAAGTCAATACTCTAGAGGTGGGATTATCTCTAATAAAAGTCATCTCATATTTAAAACATCTTATGGAACCAAACTCATACCCAAACAATAATTTACAAAATCATGAGAGAAGTAGTAATGGTGACATCAACAATAAGTTTGGACTAGTACCAAGCCACATTGATATTGGAATTTTTACAATAATAATATCATTAAATTTCTTCAAATTCTTAGCAGGTCCAAAATTTTATAACTATGTAATGGGTGAAACCTAATTGCATAAGTATGGGTATATTTTTAACACACCCACCTCCTACCACATTGGAAATTAGTATTTTCCTTTTTGGGAGATGCTTCATGAGATAAGAACCCATATTTTATATAACACATGACTCACAGTTATCCATGCGAACTTTCACAGTTATTTTCTCTAGACATTATCTTCTTATTACAATTTATAAAGATATTTTGGGAGAATCTTGAAAGAAAAAATTAATTCCCCATAATGGCCTCCAGATAAAGTGACCTGTCAAGAGGGATAAAACTATGGAAAATCATGATTTTACCGTCAATATACACTAAAATAGTGAAATATACCCTTATCCTTCAACATTTGTTGTGATAAAAACATAACATTATGAAATGAGGATCATTATTAGAACATCTGTTAATTATGATACAGAAAGTGGAGTAGGTGTAGGGGAATAGGTGTAGGGTGTTTCTGTTTTCAATATCATTTAGTATAAAATAACTATTGAAGGTTTGTATACTCATAAATAAGGGAAATAAATGAATTTGGTGACTCACTTATGTTATTAGTTTTTATAGCTCTATTTGACTTAAAACTAAAAAAATGAGCAAAGGTGTTGACATATCATACCCATCACCTACAAAGTTAACCCCAATAATTAAGAAATAATTCACTATTTTTTTGGAATATTTGAAATATTTTAAGAATCTAAATGAATAGTTTTTTGGGGGAAATTTATATAATGGCTATGTTCTCCAAGTAGAGTATGACATAACACTTCAAATAGATCTTTTTCAAGAATAAAAGGCTTTAATACTAGAAAAAGTAGAGCTATATCATCAACTCAATATGGTATCTCGAAAAATAATTTACCTAGATACAATTGAGGAAGGATGTTAGTAAATCTATCTATTAAAAAAATTGGGACCACATTAGGGGAACTAACCTAGGCCATCCCTTATTGGATATCAATTCCAAATACAGGAAAGTCCATCATGTCCAGTTTCCACCGTTACTACCCCTAATAAAGTACCATTCTACTGACTATCTCATCAGAGCTCATTGACACTGTTGAATAATTGGTATCTCGGTTAGAGGATATGGAATGGATGAATACACCTATGAAGTTGGAAAGAAAAACATACCTATAATGGTAAGACACAACTCTTCCCATAGACCATTTTGGGAATCATACATTCCCAACGTCCATTGGTATGGTAGTTTAGAGCAACATATGATGTATTTTTTATATCTATATGGTCCCTTGATGGTGTCCCTTGATTAGTATGAATAATCGAAGATCATGTCTTTCATACAGATACCAGTGATGTAAATTTTTTCAGGTACACCAACTTTTCAACCAGATCAATCATGGGATGGGGAGACCATTTCTAGTAAATTATGTATCAATTCATCTCAACATAGTGAAAAAACATCCTTAAACATTCAAATATAAAAAAATACATGAATGAGATATTTTATAAATATATTTCTAGGTTGATGGGCTTGAACTACCCCTTGAACCTCCCACTTCCCCAAGAAGATTTTTTGGGCCTTACTATAGATAACCGCCATGATGAGTTTTAAATTACACTAAATATTGAAAAATTATTATTGTTGATACCATGCAATTTCCACAATTTATCAAATATTGTTAGACTTTATTGAGTGAGATAAAACACGTTCATAAAAAACACTAACAGCCCAATGGAAAATAAATAGAAAATTTGAAACCACAACTATAAAACTAAATCTAAATATTATTCAAAATCAAGTGTTTAAGAAAAAAATTATCATGTAGAACACTCTAATGAGTGATTAAATCAATAGTAACATCCTCTTATAAATGGGAGAAAAAAATATATATTCCTTCTATATGAGGAATAGAGGGGTAAATCTTATTCCCTATAATATGAAAATGTTTCATTCTACTTCATATAAACTATTGTGAATAATTTTCAATGATTTATGGTGCCTAGAAGGCCTGATCAAGTTGGTCATAGTGATAACTAAAATATTTTCCATTTCAAGAAACATTGAACAACACTATATATTAGTGTTTTGAAAATTTTTGATTCTAGAAAAGTGAAGTTGTGGATTCTTCCCACACAAGCATTATGTGTCTCAACCTATCTAGAGGTGTCAAGTGAATGTAAATAAATAATATGTAGGGGTACATAGAAGTAAAATGACTTGATGACCAGAAATATAGTCATTAATGTAATGCCCCAACCCTAAAAGCCGAGAGTCAGTGCATTATTACGTATCATTGGCATTATCATAAAAGATCATGTCTCGAATGTCCAATCAGTTTAGTAGTCTTGAAGTACAAGATACATTAATAAGTCATACATTACACGATAAAGTGAAAAAATACAACAGCATAGTATCCATAGTCCACACTCATATCCCCTCAGCCAATCCCTACAAGTAAGTCATAAAATAATTCTTCACATCCTAGAAAAAATAAAACATAGAAAGGGGTGAGCTCAGATTCTATGTAAGGATGACAATATAGCGAAAAGTTTTATATAAAGAATATTCATTTAAGGCAATGTATAACTAAAAAAAATCCTTTTAAACATGAATTGCAGCATAATATGGAAAAAATGAAATGAAATAATTCCATTTACTTATTCACATGGATATTCTACTAGTATAATAATCACGTGAAATATCAATAAAAACATTCATAATGATATAATGCATAATTATAGACTATCATAACCACATAATCAAGGCCCTGTGCCAAGAATACAAATAAGATTTTGTCAAGGCCTTGTGCCAAAACAATATTTGGTCTCGTGAGACCTACCGATGCATCAAAGAGCGATAGCGGGATCCACCCATATCTTAACAAGTACAATGTATTTCTCATATTAATAGGTTTAAACATAACATAATCATTTTTTATTAAAACTAGTATACGAAATGTCAATACATTATCCAAAAACAATGAATGGTATAAAAATATAACATCAACAGTCAAATATAACTCATTTGATATAATATGGAATATTTTATTGTGTTATATTAACCTCAATTGAAAATAATTAAGGATATTTACATAGATGGAAATAATCATTAAAACTATTAGATAGAAATATCCCCCCTCTTCTTGAAATCTTTTAAAAGTAACACTATTTGTCATGAAGCCATTTAAAAATAGATTTTCGAATCCAAGTGTCTCATAACACTTTGAAACATTTAAAATGAATTTTAATTAAAAAACATTAATGTTGAAATAAATAAATCCTTAATACCATTTTGAAATCATGGACATTAATGAGAAATATTTCGAATAATTAATATTTAAAAAATTTAAAATCATATTTTAGTTAGAGTTCCTAACCAAACGAGAGACAGTTGAATAAAAATAATTGAGGTAATCAAAACATTATAATATCATTATAATAAAGGAACACATGATATATTATTTCAATGTATATTATATACTCCATCTAAAAGTGAATTGGTGTATAACAACAAAAAAGTATTAATGGAATGTAAATTGAATAAAAAGGCCATATCCTTAGGTTAAGGATAAACCAACTATATAATTATGTGTGAAAAATATAAATACACTCAATATGATTGGATATTCAGTGTAAATCAATCAGATGACATTCACACATATTCTTGTAAAAACAACACCAATGAGTTGGACGTTTAACTCAATAAATGGAGATTGAGTTGAAAATATTCTTATCAAGTTCATATCGATGAATTGAGAATTTATCAATGGAGTGATTATGTGTATCAAATTATATCCACATATAGGGGAGTGGAAATTATGACATAAGAAAATGAATAGTGTTTCCACAGATAATCCTTAAGTAAAATAATCAGTGAAATAAGCGTAATGTCGAATGAGAGGAAATTGAAATTTCAAATTCCCTTATTGATTTGGTAACATACGAAGCATACACCCATTAAATAAGTATCAAGAAATGATGTTGTAAATATCCATAAGTTAATGTATATTACACTCTGAATACAATCATGGGAAGTACACACACCACATGCATTAAATAAGTGGTGAACAATGGAAATATCACAGAATTAAGAGTGAGATAAGAAACCCCTTACTTTGTACTATTTCTTTGGTCGAGGGTAGGTTGAACTATTTAATAATGGCGAAATAATTTTTATTAAATTATAAAATAATCGTATAAATTAATATGAAATCATATATGATCGTTTAACATTTCATTGTTAATAATATCTTAGTATTATCTTTGTTTTGGGTGTTAAAAAATTCGTTTTCCTTTATATTCTTTGTTATGTGAGTCATATGTGTTATGGATGGGATGTATCTTATTCATATCCAGAATTATATCATGTCTCTATGCATTATTTTTAATCATCAAATGAAATTTAGTCTTGAATGGATTCGATGGGGAATGAAACTCATCGCATTCGTGGAGACGGTAATCTGTACGTACACACAAGAGAAAATATAATTATATTGATATTAAAATAATATATAATTGGATGGTATATCATATATTAAGAATAATTATCATGTTATATTTATTATTTACATCAATTAAATGCCATTATTGTACCCATACAAATATTAATGTATTGAATAACAATTACACCACAACGTGGAGACGGTAGTCCGTACGTACGCATATATGGTGAAATGTCATTCAAAGATGGATAGAATAATGAATAAGGTTGTACCATATTCATAATAAAATCACAGTATATATAATATTCTGGATTTATTATTTTAAAATGGAATCAATAAAGAAGTATGAAGTGGAAGATGAAAGGAACTTGAAAGAGGTGGTGAGATATTTACCTCTTCATTGGGTTCTTCATTTTGATTTGATCAAAATGGATACATAAGTTGTCTTTCTGACTAACGGAATGCCTCTTGGATGAAGTGAGTGATGTTTAGAGGATATTTGGTTAGGGGTTGGCTGGGAAAAAAGGATTTGATGGTTTGAATTTGAGTGAAAGGGAGTTCCATTTTATAAGAGGGCTGAGGGGCACCTTAGGAAAAGCTAGAAATATTATTTTATAATAAAATCATTTTCGGTTTATAATGGCTCCAAAATGTATTATTTAAAGGCTATGGTGGGGATGGGTCGAGACCACTCAACCAATAGGATTTAGATAGGTTTCAGTCACTATATTAATATTATCATTTAGATTTAATTCTTAGTTAAATAGTTTGACATTGACAATGTCTATTTGTATTTTTATATTATATGGTTAATAAACATACTATATACATCCAAGAGAAACCCAAGTGGTTCATTAATGATACACATATAATTATATATGTCCTTTGGAAGAACCTTATATTTTTATGAATACAATATCAATTAATAATATAATATTTTCTTTAAAACTATTTTATGTCGATTTTGACACTATTTAGTATTTTGTTTTTTCTAAATTCATAACATCATTATTACTTAGAAATAAATTCAAATTTCCAACCCTAATATGTCATATTAACCTAGAAAATTAGTGGAATTCAAAAAAAGTCTCAAATTAAATTTATTTGGATATTTATAATATCAATTATTTTTATATTAAAATAATCAGGTAATTACTCCATCAGTATTGTGTCATAAATAAATTAATTTATTTATTGTCTAAAAAATATAACTAAAATAAAATTAAGTAGGAAAAGTTTTTATCTTTCTAATGAATTTTTATAAACGAATTTATCTTCTGTGTATCCCTATATGAAATAAAAATTTAGTTATTAAAAATGTATTTTAACACTTTTAATTCTTCTTTGAATTAAATAATAATAAATGTCCTAATCTAATCCAAGTTGACCAAAGAGGTTAACATTTTATTCTAAGGATGTTTTTGTTCTAACTATACTTATCCAATATAATTATGACATTTTTTAGGGTAATAATAATATCATTTATACCCTCAATTACCCTATTTACTTTTAACAGTTGTAAATAAAAGTAAAAAGTTATTATTCATCAAAAATCATTTTTATCTTATTGATCCACAATTTACTCCTTGATATTAACTGTGTGTCTCGGATTTTTGAAATTTCCAATCACAAAAGTGGTAAAATTTAGTTTTATATGAATTTGCAAATTTTCCTTGGAGGTGGGTAAATGATGGTGAATTGTTAAATAAAATTTTTATATATTTAAAATTATTATAAACCAATTCCAATGAATTACATAGAACTTATATAGGTATTATGTATCTATTTTGACCTAAAATAAATTTAAATAAAATAAATATTTATTTAAATAAAAATTTAGTTTTAAACTATAACTCAGTGTTTTCACTATTCATCAAAAATTGAATGTTTTTAGAAAAAAATACCAAAAATTCACCCTAAGAAAATTTCGATATTCCAAATCCAAAAATGAAGTCCATTTTGAATGATAAAATTTAAAAAAAAAATCAAAAGTGGGTATTACAATTTATAACAACTACTTTGATTGGTTGTGGTGTGTTAGAACTCGATGTTGCGTACAACACACGTTATTGTATTATAAAAAGGGATGTGTACCGTGGAAGCTTGGGGGGTTAAATCCTTCACTCCTTCAATAAATTGCTTCCTCTCAATTCTTAAAATTAGTCATGGGAATATAATTGAAAGTCCCACATCAGAAAAGGAGTCAATTACACTATCATTTTAAATGAAAGAAAGAGAAGTACAATGGTCACCCGAGATAACCCATACTAGGATTCCATGTAGGAAAACATGGATATTGAAGATAAAATAAGTGTCATGTTTTGATGCAGAGGGATAGAAAACATGATTAGGAGATAATTAACAACAATAAAACCACAAACTTGTGATGGGACAAACGGTCATTAGTTTCCCAGTAGGAATGGTAAACAGAAAACGTTTTTTTATGTTACATTTCATAAAGATGAGAAATTTGATTATGAGATTTACCAAGAACATAAAGAGATATTCCTAATTTTTATGTAGAGCATCATTATTTAAAAAATTTATACGACTAACTCATTTTTTTAAACGATGAGTATTCCAGATGACTTGGTCACACCGGAAGAGCTAGAATCAACTTCTAGAGAATCAAATAATTCACAAAGGAAAAACTATATATTTACCTTGTCATTAGAGATTAATCAAAACCAAAACGGTTAATACTCGATTATATGGTTCCTCAAAAGGATATTCCATTAAACAAAGAAACCCTAATCTTAATTTCTAAAATTAATCCAACAATACCACAAAGTTATATAAATACCATTCAATGAACAATTTTCCTTAAAATCCTTCAATATAATCCAATCTAATATTGAACCCAAAAAATAGATGAATTTGGTTATGTAGTCATCCACGTTAAATTTTATCTCCAAATGACATCAACTACTCCTAAAGTCACATACTTAAAAATAATTAATCTAATCACATATTCTCTATTATAGGTTCATCATTTCCATAAATCACCTAAATCACTATAAATCCACAATAAAAACATAGATAAAATCCACCATTACTCCTCAAATGAAATCCCATATTATTCTATTTTCCTTGGTTATATAGTGTTCCAAACAAAGCGATCATCTTCCAGAATACCATTTATCACTTAATCACAAAATCATTTTCCTATACTAGGGGTATTCATTTGATAAGACATAAGATCCCAAATCAACTTAATATTGATCAATAAATTCATTTAACTAAAAAATAAGTTGTCACACTAACTAGGGACTTCACGTAGTCCAGTGGTAGGCGATAAATCGCAATCGCACTGTGGTTGTGGGTTCAATTCCCACAACTTTGTCCAACATGATAGGTAGTCACACGGTCTATGTGTTGTCCCTTTTAAAAAAAATATATTTTATAACAATGCCAAAATGAGTTAAATTCCTCAAAATAACCATAACATAATTTAACCACAAATGTCATCTCATACCATAAATTTTCATCCCAAAATATAATAACTTGTAATTGACTCAAACCCATTTATCATATAAAACCAAATGGTTATTTATAACTATATTCATAAGGGAAAACATAATTCTTCCTCAAATATCATTTTCACATGTAAAACTGCAGAGTTACAAATACAATAGAATATTATTCGAAATTAATCCCATCAACAAGGAGAAATAATACTTTTAAACCGTTCTCTAACCATTTATTTCCACATTCCTTCTTATTTGTCCAAGAAAATATCCTATAGAATAGGGAATTCACTCAGGTAATTTCCAGGTCCCCTACATTTATAGAAAATGATTGTAAATGGATTCTTGGGACCATTTTTATTATCTTCCATAGTAATCTTCATCTTCCTTAGCAATTATTCACTTTATGCCCTTCTTACCCACACGTAAAGAATTTTTTTATTCCATTGAGACACATTCCTAGGTGTCTCCTTTCAAATTTCCTGCATGATGGAAATTGAGGATTCTTTTCTCTATGGTATCTACTGCTAGAGCACTTATCATTCATCACCTTTTTCTTCTTTGTTGAGTCTGGGTGTTGGTTAATATATATGTTGTTGATCAAGTTTTGGGAAAACTGATTTGGCATGAACATAATATCTTTTAGTACAATAAACATTCCATTTTGTTGCCCATTTCCACCATCGTTCCCACCATTTACATCATTCCCAAATTTACTATGACTTCCTTAGAATCCTACCATTGACTAAAACCAGAAAGCACTATGTGAGAAACAGTAGTCATAAAAGCATTTAGAGAATATCATGACACCATATTTTCAATTTGAAATAGCTTATAATTAACCAAGGACATTTATTCTCATCTTATATTAAAATACTTCAAATCTGTTTGTAAAGAAAATGTAAATTATCCAAAGAATATTCCTCAGGTGTGTCGTAACCAAGAGTGCAGCAAAGCATGTTGTCATGCACCAGTTCCCGTTCGAGTCTAGTTCAAAGAGGTGTTTTTGCGGTTTACCCCTACGTACATCTATGTTAGATCAACCTCTCCCTGCTCGTATCTATATAGGGATGCATTGCTTTGGAAACTCATTGAATCACTACAAACCAAAATTTTAGGAAGTTCCTCTATACTAATACTCAAAGTATATCATAGGGATATGTGCTCTAATCAGAGTTTATCTGTATATAGTTTCCACAGTTTTTACTTAACTTCCTATGATACCAACTATAATGCCCCAACCCCAGAAGCCCAGAGTCGGTGCATTATTACGTATCATTGGCATGATAGGAAAAAATTAATTCTTGAATGACCGGTTATATTAGTCGCCTCAAAAGTACTAGATACATTCATAAGTTTTACATTACATTATAAAGTGAAAAACTAAAACAACATAGTCTCCATAGTCCACACTCATATGCCCTCAGACTATCCCCGCAGTTCATTCATAAAATAATTTTTCACATCCTGGGAAAAAAACATAGAAAGGGGTGAGTTCAGATGCTCCATAAGGATAACAATATAGAAGAAACTTTCATAAATAATCATAAACATTTAAGGCAATGTATAACTAAAACAAAAGGCTTTTAAAAGTGACCTTCATCATATTATGGAAAAAATGAAATGAAATAATTCCATTAACTTATTCACATGGATATTCTACTAGTAGAATAATAACATGAAATATCAATAACCAATTTCATAATGATGGAATGCATAATGCTAGAATCTCATATCCACATAGTCATGGCCTTGTGCCAAGACTACAAAGAAGATTTTTTCAAGGCCTTATGCAAGGAAACTAGTTTGTCTCATGAGACCTACCAATTCATCAAGGAGAAATATCAGGCTCCAACTATCAATTACAATGTCCAATTCATTCCTCATACGAAGATGATTAAACATAACATAAATATTCGTATTAAAACTAGCATACGAAATATCAATACATTATCCACAAACCATGAATGGTATAAAAATAGCACATCCATAGTCAAATATAACTCATTCAATACAATATGGATGATTGTATTGTATCATATTAACCGCAATCTAGAATAATGAATGATATTGACATAGATGAAAATAATCATCAAATCTATTATAGAGAAATATCGCCATTTTTCTAGAAATCATTTAAAAGTCACACTATTTGTCAAAAATCCATATAAAAATAGATTACTGAATCGAAGTGTTCCATACCACTTTGAAACATTAAAAAGGAATTTTAATTTTAAAACTTTAATGTTCATATATATAAACCCTTAAAATCATTTTTAAAACAAGGAAATTAACGAGAAAGACATAGAATAATAAATCATTAAAACATTTGAAATGATATTTTAGTTAGAGTTCCTAACCAAAAGAAAGACACTTTTATACAAATAATTGAGGTAATCAAAACTTTATAATATCATGAGAATAAAGGGATTCATGATGTACTATGTCAAAGTACATTATATACACCATATAAAAGTGAATTGGTGTGTAACAACAAAGAATTATTAATGGAATGTAAATTGAATATATAGAACATATCCTTATGTTAAGGATAAAAAATTGGCGTAATTATGTGTGAAAAATATAAATACACTCAATATGATTGGATATTCAGTGTAAATCAATCATAGGACATTCACACATATTGCTGTAAAAAAACAGCAATGAATTGGATGTTTAACTCAATAAATGGAGATTGAGTTGAAATTGCACTTATCAAATTCATATTGATGACTTGAGAATTTATCAATGGAGTGATTAGGTGTATCAAAATTATATCTACAGATATGGGAGTGGATATTATGACATAATCAAATGAATAGTGATTCCACACATAATGTTGAAGTAAAACTATCAATAAAGTATGTGCAAGGTCGAATGAGTGGAAATTGAAATTTCAAATTCCCTTATTGATTTGGTAACATACGAAACATACACCCACGAAAGAAAGATCTTACAATGATGATGTAAATATCCATAAATTAAATTATATTACACAATGAATACAATCATGGGAAGTACACACACCAAATGCAGTAAATAAGTGGTGAACAAAGGAAATCTCAAGGAATTAATAGATAGATAAGAAACCCCTTACTTTTTACCTTTTCCTTGGTTGAGGGTAGGATACCCTCATTTATAATGGTGAAATAATTTCTATTAAATTATAAAAAAATCATATTCATTAATATGATATCATATATGATCTTTTAACATTACATTGTTAATAATGTCTTTGTATTATCTTCATTTCGGTTGATAACGAATTCGTTTTACTTTATATTAATTGTTATGTGAGTTGTAGGTGTTATGGTTGGGATGTATATTATTCATATCCAGATTGATATCATGTCTCTAAACATTATTTTTAATCATCAAATTAAATTTTGTCATGAATGGATATGATGGCGAATGAATCTCATCGCGTTCGTGGAGATGGTAATCCATTCTTTTGATATTAAAATAATATATAATTGAATGGCATATCATATATGGAAAATAATTATCATGTTATATTTATTATTTACATCAATTACACATCATTATTATACCCATCAGACTAATAATTTATTGAATAACAGTTACACCATGACGTGGAGACGGTAGTCCGTACATACACACATATGGTGACATGTCATTCAAATGATAGATTGAATAATGAATACAATTGTAAAATATTCATAATAACTTCAAATTATATATAATATACTGGAGGTATTTTTTTATAATGGAAACAACAAAGAAAGAAGAAGTGGAAGAAAAAAGGAACATGAAAGTGGTGGTGAGATATTTACCTCTTCTTTGGGTTCTTCCATTTGATTTGATCAAAAGGTCTCCTTATGTTGGCTTTCTGACTAAAGGAAGGCCTCTAAGATTATTTTATGGATGTTTAAAGTATATATGGGTAGGGTTTGGCCGATCCCATAGTCATTCAAGGTGTGAATTAAAGGGAAGGGTGAGTGCCCTTTTTTAAGAGGGGAGAGGGGCACCTTAGGAAATGATAAAAATAATATTTTATAATAAAATAATATTCAGTATCTAATTTCTCCAAAATGGATTATTTATAGGATAAGTTAGGGATGGGTCTAAAACCACTCAACCAATAGGTTTTAGACTGGTTTGGGTCACTATATTATCTTTATCTATTAGATTTAATTCTTAGTTAAATAGTTTTACATTTACCCTGTCTCTTTGAATTTTTAATTATATGGTTAATAAACATAATATATACTTCCTAGAGAATCATTAAGTAGTTCATTAATGATACATCTATCATTATATAAGTCTTTCGGCAGAACCATAGATTTTTAAGAACAGAATATGAATTAATAATATAATATTTGTTTTAAAAACTCTTTTAGTCAATTTTGACAATATTTAGTATTTTTTTTCAAAATTCATAACAGCATTATTACTAAGAAAAAAATTCATCTAACCAACCCTAATATGTCATATAAACATATAAAATTAGTGTAATTCACAAAAATGTCTCAAATTACATTTATTTGGGTATTTATAATATCAATTTTATTAATATTTCAATAATTAGGTAATTACTTCATCACCATTGTGACATATATAAATTAAATTATTTAATTTTTAAAAAATATAAATAAAAACCATTATGTATTAAATCTATTTATCTTTCTAATGAATATTTATAATCTAATTTATCTTATGTATAACATTATATTAAAAATGTTTTCGTTATTAAACATTGATTTTAGCTCTTTTAACTCTTCTTTGAATTAAATAATAATAATTGTCATAATCTAATCCAAGTGGACCAAAGAGGTTCATATTTTACTCCTAATGCTGTTTTTGGTCTAACTATACTTATCCAATGGAATTAGGACATGTCTTAGAGTAATAATAATATCAATTTTACCCTTAATTACCCTACTTACTTTCAACCGTGGTAAATAAAACTAAAAAGTTAATATTAATCAAAAATTATTTTTATCTTATTGAACGAAATTTTACTCCTTGATATTAACCGTGTCTGTCAGATTTTTGAATTTCCAATCACAGAAGTGGTAAAATTAAGTATTATGTGAATTTGAAAACATTTCTTAGAGGTGGGTAAAAGACTGTGAAATCTTCAATAAATTTTTTATATATTTAAAATTATTATAAACTGATTTCAATGAATTATATTGAACTTATATAGGTATTATGAATATATATTAACATAAAATAAATTTAAATAAAATAAATAAATATTTAAATAAAAATTCGGTTTTAAACTATAACTTAGTGTTTTTTACTATTAATCAAAAATTGAATGCTTTCAGAAAAATAAACAAAATTCACCCTAAGCTAATTTCGATATTCCGAATCCGAAAATGAAGTCCATTTTGAAAGATAAATTTTTCAAAATTTCAAAAAGTTTGTATTACTATTCATAATGGCTAGTTTGATTGGTTGTGGTGTGTTAGAACTCGAAGTTGCGTACAACACACGCTACTGTATTATTCAAGGAGAAGTGTACTGTGGAAGCTTGTGGTGTTACAATTAATGATCATAACATCCTCATAGCACAAATAAATAAACAAGTCTTGCCCCTAGTCCCTACATCAATTTAGCTACCAAATTTTTTAACACTACAATATTTCATTATCCATTCTTCTAAAATTTAGTGTAACCATCAATTTAAAAATAAGGTATAACAAGATAAAACCTTATCAATTCCCAAGATATTCATGACCCTCTCAAATATAATGCTATTCAAACTAATATTATGGGAACCATCCCATCATATGGTACAATGGGTGTTTTCCCACCTAAAACAACAAGGGGAATCATTCCTCCAAATGGTACAATGGGATTCGTCCTACAAAATGGTAAAATAAGAACCACTCTACCAAACAGTACCCTCATCAAATGAAGATATTATCTTTCATTCTATTAACATCCTTAACATAGTAATAATATGCTCCTATGAATAGTATGAACCGAAGTTCCCTATACATAACCAGGGATCTAGAGAAAAAGGTCATAGAAGCTAAGGAAACAATAGAATATATAGCTATTTTTGAATCCAATATCCTAGTCATATCCATTTTTAACCCTCTATGAATCATATGGAGGCTGTTGTGCACCCGAGCCATGTGCCACAAGAGATTTATGTTGATCATGTTGTTGTTGAGGTAGTTGAACACATTTTTAACCCTCTATGAATCATATGGTGACATTGGTGATTTTGGACTCCATCAATCATGGTATTTGAGATTTCCATGTAGATAACAATAAGATGCATGATCATAGAAATTGTTGGAAAATGAAAATTGGTAGTTATTTCCATATAATCCATATAGATTAGCTACTCTCATAGGGACTTCAGTCAGAGCTGGTAATGATCAGGTCAATGAATTCCATGTGGATTCCACTAACTATTATTTTTTCATTTCATTATTTTATTTTTATTATAAAATTATGTTATTATTTCTATTTTAAATATTCCCAGGATATGGGACTCAGTCATTAGTTATTATTTCTCCAAAATCCATTCATAATTACTTAATTTTCTAGTCTTTAAATACTTGTTTGTATTCATTCTTCGATCTTAATTCATAATGATTTGAAACCGTCAATGATAATGGTATGATATTCTAGTCTAATTCCGAGAAGAGAAACACTGATGCTACCTATTGATCTTAATATAATGTTGATCATCATCCTTCTTCATTAGTCTTGGAAGAAAAAGACTAAGTAAGTGGTGAAGTTAGAGAATGAAAACCTAGGTAAAGTGTTCATAGCACTTTACCTGTCAAATTTATCCCCTTATTTTTAAGGGTAACTTGATTGAGTATCTTAGAGTGGTTGTGTGATTGAATATATCATGAAAATCACATCAATGAATAAGGGATTATTGGTTGGATTTGTTGGATTGGGTGATACATTAACTGTTTTAGAAGCTATTTATGTACTAGAAGACATTCCAAACATAGGAGTTTATTACTTTCTAAGAGGGAGGTGTGTAAATAAAGAGATTGAGAATCAACTGAGTGACATAATAAAATGAACTAAACCAAATGAGGTATATGATAGGTATCTAGACAGTAAATAAATATGAATTTGGATATGTTTCTTAATGAATTAATCTCCTTATTAATTTATTTCCATTATTTCTCTATTTTCTGTTCATGTCGACTATTACATCACCCTTTTCCCTACTTACATAGTGATTTTTATCACAATACAATGATTCATTTGTAACTTAAAATATAATTTAAAAACTGAAATGAGTTTTTCTTAAACCTTTTGTTCACTCGACACTACTTCCTTGAGATCAAACCCTAAGTTGAATATTATGATATATTTAGGGTCATAAATGTATTTGAATCCATCCTTAAAATAACTATATTCCCATAAAATTGGTTCAATTCCAGGGATGAAACATATGACTTAGATATTTTTCAACCATTCCTTATTTTTTTAGAAAAATAAATCTAAATAAGCAAACAATTATGATGAACTCTAACAATTCTAATTCAATTTCTCTATTTTTTCCAATTCAAGGACTTGATGAGGATATTGACGTATTATTATAATTGTGTTAATAATAAAAACATAAATAATTTTTTGATAAAGAAAAATATTACTAGGATGAAATCATAAATATGATTTAGCATGCTATAAATAAGATCACAAAAATAGAGGAGATAAGTTTCATTCCAGCAACCTATTGAAAACCCTATGGACACCACTTATTAGAAAATATAAAAGAATTTTGAGATTTTCATTTTAAAATCTAACATGTCCTTTGATACTCTATTATAAATTCAAGATATACTAATTGAGATTTTAGTCAAGGGATGGAAGAAGATGGGTTATGCAGAAGCTAAAGAAGCTGGAGAACTTTTGAATGATCATTTTTCTAGAACATTAATTGTTGAATTTTTATATAATGAGTATTATAATGATTTTTCCATTAATCAATAGTTATAATCCTCCAAATAAATACTCTCATTATCCTTAGATGACACAAAAAATTATTTGTTTTTTAAATAGAGGGTGGAAGAGGTTGACTACCTCAATCCTTCCTGAGGATTACTCCCTTGATCATTGTTATATATTTGAGATAGTCAAGATGTGTACATTTAGGGAGTTTAATATTTCATGGAAGAACTTATATTTTAATTTTTCCATGAATATATTTATATTGATTTAAATTATCTTTCCATCACTGTAGGAATGGTAGATATATCTCTACTTTTAGAATTCATAGCAAATTTTGAGAATGTTTCACCTGCTGAAGAAGAACATTAATATCTGGAATTTTGTACAGTTTCCAAAGAGATTATTGACATATTTTATACATTACAAGATGAATTTATGTTTTCGAAGGAACTAGAAGAAAAATCTCACCCTTAACCTGAACGCTCGCAACCTTTTCACACCCTCTTCAAAGTGAAAAGAATAAAATTTCCCCTACATCTAATTTTTATTTCCATTATTCCATAAAAGCTGCAATATAATGGAAGGGGGGTTCAATGTATATTTTCAATGTGGACTTAAATATTTTAAAGTCAATGAAGATACAAATAATCAAATTTAGAGGTTCCTAATAATGATTCCATGACCACTTTTGGATTGTGGTAGAAATAATGGTTTTCTAGTCATGGATATTTAAAACACACCACCCTGTGGAGGGTTATCCCAATATTTTTCGTCTTCATTGTTTTTTCGATTTCAATTAAATTTTATTATTTTTTTAATTTTGTGTTTTTTATTATATGAAAATAATTAATAATTCATTCCTTATGGTAACCAATCAAGGACTACAGAAGATTCACACTGCAAATCAGTAGATAAAACTCTGCAAATCAATCATTGGATTCATTAAACATTAAAATATATTATTATAATTTTAATTGGATTTTTATCATCATTTAGGAACAATAAATGATTAAATAAGGACCTATGTTAAAGAAAATATACTTTGGATCCATCAATGAAGTTAAAATTAAATACATGATTCTTCACAAGGGGATTCATTATTTTAATTTAGTCTAACTATTGATTAATTATATTTGTGAACTAAGTGTGGGGGAATATCTCAAGATGATTTGATGTTTTTCAACCTATTTTTATTGCATGGGTACCTATATTTCTTATTTATAGATTGTTCAAAAAGAAATTAAATCTAAATTTAAAATTTGATTAGATGCCCTAAAAAATATTGATGGTACCTCATTCATCATTATTCTGTTGTTTGAACTAAATTAAAAAATATTTTTTCTTTTTTACAATATTAAATATTATGATATTTCAATAAAAATTATTTTTGGTAACATTTTTATGTGTGTAAAGGTTATTTTTAAATATTAATGACACCCCTTAAAATATATACAAACTACTGAAATTATAAATTTCATTGAATGAAAATTTCCCCTAAATATAGGATTCAATATTTAGAGAAATGACAATTTTTTGGTTTGGGGGAGTTGGAAATTTCCTTATTACTTATCTTACTTTAATTCTTCCACATCAAACAATCCCTAGTTCCTATATTTTGAAATTCCACCCTCTTAAAATATAATTTAATATTTATAAAATTAAAGAAAGTATTTCTATATAAAAATATGTGTTTGATATGTCTATTTGTTAGGAAAATATAAAATATTTGTTTATTTCATATGATAAAATTCCATGAATCGTTTGGAGGTGGTTCACTATATTTGATTTTGTATGAATTTTGTGATTATTGAATTTTTTCCCACTATTTTTATGAAAATAAAAATTGAAAGGTGTGAAAAGATGTTTTATAAGTTATATTCTTATTGGGTTGGAACTATGACTTGGGGAATCATGAAGTTTAATGTGAACCTATTTACTTACACTCGGTAAAATAGAACACATTAGGGATATAACTCAATCGAGATTAATTTAAATCCTATAAATCTGGAATAAAATGGGAAACTAGGATCCACTATTAGTGTCTAAGAAAAGGCATTCGGTGATTTTTTTTTGTTAATAAATTTTCAACAAGTTCTTTGTAGAACTATGTGTACCGTGGAAGCTTGGGGTGTTAAATTATTCACTCCTTCAATAAACTGCGTCCTCAAAATTCTTAAAATTGGTCATGGGAACATAATTGAAAGTCCCACATCGGAAAAGGAGTCAATTAAAATATCATTTTAAAAGAAAGAAAGAGAAGTACAAAGGTCACCCGAGATAACAAATACTAGGATTCCATATAGGAAAACATGGATATTGAAGATAAACTAAGTGTCAAGTTTTGATGGAGAGGGATAGAAAACATGATCAGGAGAATGTCAACAACAAGAAAACCACGAACTAGTGATGGGACAAACGGTAATTAGTTTCCCAGTAGGAATGGTAAACAGACAACGTTTTTTATGTTACATCTCATAAAGATGAGAAATTTATTTATGAGATTGACCAAGAACATAAAGAGATATACCTACTTTTTATGTAGAGCATGATTCATTAAAATATTCCTACTACTAACTCATTTTTTTAAACGATGAGTATTCCAGATGACTTGGTCACACCGGAAGAGCTAAAATCAACTTCTAGAGAATCACATAATTCACAAAGGAAAAACTATATATTTACCTTGTCATTAGAGATTAATCAAAACCAAAATGGTTAATAATCTATTAGATGATTCCTCAAAAGGATATTCCTTTAGACAAAGAAACCCTAATCTTAATTTCTAAAATTAAACCAACAATACCCCAAAGTTAAATAAATACCATTCAATGAACAATTGTCCTTAAAATCCTTCAATATAATAGCAACTAATATTGAACCCAAAACATATAAGAATTTGTTTATGTAGTCATCCACGTTAAATTGTATCTCCAAATGACATCAACTACTCCTAAAGTCACATACTTAAAAATAATTAACCTAGTCACATATTCTCTATTATAGGTTCATCATTTCCATAAATAACCTAAATCACTATAAATCCAAAATAAAAACATAGATAAAATCCACCATTAATCCTCAAATGAAATCCCATATTATTCTATTTTCCTTGGTTATATAGTGTTCCCAACAAAGCGAACATCTTCCAGAATAACAGTTATCACTTAATCACAAAATAATTTTCCTATACTAGGGGTATTCTTTTGATAAGACATAGGATCCCAAATCAACATACTATTGATCAATAAATTTAATTAACTAAAAATAAGTAGTCACAATAACTAGGGACTTCACGTAGTCTAGTGGTAGGCGATTAATCGCAATCGCACTCCAGTTGTGGGTTCGATTCCCAAAACTTTGTCCAATGTGATGGGTTGTCACACGGTCTATGTGTTGTCGATTTTTTAAAAAATATATTTAATAGCAATGCCAAAATGAGATAAATTCCTCAAAATAACCTTAACATAATTTAACCACAAATGATATCTCATACCTTACATTTTCATCCCAAAATATAATAACATGTAATTGACTCAATCACATTTATCATATAAAACCAAATAGTTATTTATAACTATATCCACAAGAGAAAAGATAATTCTTCCTCAAATATCATTTTCACATGTGAAACTGCAGAGTTACAAATACAAGAGAATATTATTCCAAATTAATCCCATAAACAAGGAGAAATAATACTTTTAAACCATTCTCTAACCATTTATTTCCACATTGCTTCTCATTTGTCCAATAAAATATACTATAGAATTGGAAATTCACTCAGGTAATGTCCTGGTCCCCTACATATACATCAAATGATTGTAAATGGATTCTTGGGACTATTTTTATTTTCTTCCATAGTAATCTTCATTTTTCCTCAACAATTATTCACTTTATGTCCTTCTTTCCCACACGTAAAGAATTTCTTTGTTCTATTGAGACACATTCCTAGGTGTCTCCTTTCAAATTTCCTGCATGATGGAAATTGAGGATTCTTTTCTCTATTGTCTCCACTACTGGAGCACTTATCATTCATCACCTTTCTCTACTTTGTTGAGTCGGGGTGTTGGTTAATATATATGTTGTTGATCATGTTTTTGGAAAAATTATTTGGCATGAACACAATATCTTTTAGTCCAATCAACATTCTATTTTGTTGTTCATTTCCACCACCGTTCCCACCTTGTACATCATTCTCAAAATTACTATGACTTCCTTGGAATCATGCCATTGACTAAAACCAGAAAGCACTGTGTGAGAAACAGTAGTCATAAAATCATTTATAGAATATCGTGACACCATATTTTCGATTTGAAATAGCTTATAATTAAACAAGGACATTTATTCTCATCTTATATTAAAATACTTCAAATCGGGTAGTAATGAAAATGTAAATTATCCAAAGAATATCCCTCGGGAGTTTCGTAACCAAGATTGTAGCAAGGCCTGTTGTCGTGCACCAGTTCCTGTTCGAGTGGAGTTCAAAGAGGTGTTTTCGGGTATTACCCCTAGGTACATCTATGTTAGAGCCACCTCTCCCTGCTCGTATCCAGATAGGGATGTATTTCTTTGAAAACTCACAGAATCACTACAATACCAAAATTTGAGGAAGTTCTTCTATACTAATACACAAAGTCTATCTTAGGGCTATGTGCTCTAATTAGAGATTATCTATATATAGTTTCCATAGTTTTTACTAAACATCCTCTGATACCAACTATAATGCCCCAACCCCAGAAGCCCAGAGTCGGTGCATTATTACGTATCATTGTCATGATCATAATAAAATAATTCTTGAAAGACCGATTAGTTTAGTAGCCTCGGAAGTACTAGATACATTCATAAGTTTTACATTACATTATAATGTGAAAAACTAAAACAACATAGTCTCCATATTCCACACTCATATGCCCTCATACTATCTCTACAGTTCAGTCATAAAATAATTCTCCACATCCTGGGAAAAATAAAACATAGAAAGGGGTGAGTTCAGATGCTCAGTAAGGATAACAATATAGCAGAGACTTTCATAATTAATCATAAACATTTAAGGCAATGTATAACTAAAACAAAAGGCTTTTAAACATGACCTTCAGCATATTATGGAAAAATTGAAATGAAATAATTCCATTAACTTATTCACATGGATATTTTACTAGTCGAATAATAACATGCAATATCAATAACCACTTTCATAATGATGGAATTCATAATGCTAGACTCTCATAGCCACATAGTCAAGGTCGTGTGCCAAGACTACAAATAAGATTTTGTCAAGGCCTTATGCCAGGAAACTAGTTTGTCTCATTAGACATACCAATGCATCGAGGAGAAATAGCAGGCTCCACCTATCAATTACAAAGTCCAATTTATTCCTCATATGAACATGTTTAAACATGACATAAACATTCGTATTAAAACTAGCATACGAAATATAAATACATTATCCACAAACCATGAATGGTATAAAAATAGCACATCCATAGTCAAATATAACTCATTCGATACAATATGGATGACTGTATTGTATCATATTAACCTCAATCGAGAATAATGAATGATATTGACATAGATGAAAATAATCATCAAAACTATTATAGAGAAATATCCCCCTTTTTCTAGAAATCATTTAAAAGTCACACTATTTGTCAAGAAGCCATTTAAAAATATATTACTAAATCAAAGTGTCCCATACCACTTTGATACTTTTAAAATGAATTTTAATTTTAAAACTTTAATGTCCATATAAATAAACCCTTAAAACCATTTTTAAAACAAGGGCATTAATGAGAAAGACTTAGAATAATAAATCATTAAAACATTTGAAATGATATTTTAGTTAGAGTTCCTAACAAAAAGAGATGCACTTTAATACAAATAATTGTGGTAATAAAAACTTTATAATATCATGAGAATAATGGTATTCATGATGTACTATGTCAAAGTACATTATATACACCATATAAAAGTGAATTGGTGTATAACAACAAATATTTATTAATGGAATGTAAATTGAATATAAAGAACATATCCTTAGGTTAAGGATAAAACATTGGCATAATTATGTGTGACAAATATAAATACACTAAATATGATTGGATATTCAGTGTAAATCAATCATAGGACATTCACACATATTGCTATAAAAACAACACCAATGAATTCGATGTTTCACTCAATAAATGGAGATTGAGTTGAAATTACACTTATCAAATTCATATCGATGACTTGAGAATTTATCAATGGAGTGATTATGTGTTTCAAAATTATATCTACAGATATGGGAGTGGATATTATAACATAATCAAATGAATAGTGACTCCACACATATTCTTGAGGTAAAATTATCAATAAAGTATGTGCAAGGTCGAATGAGTGTAAATTAGAATTTCAAATTCCCTTATTGATTTGGTAATATATGAAACATACACCCATGAAAGAAGTATCTTACAATGATGATGTAAATATCCATAAATTAATGTATATTACACAATGAATACAATCCTGGGAAGTACACACAACTAATGCAATAAATAAGTGGTGAACAAAGGAAATCTCAAGGAATTAAAAGTTAGATAAGAAACCCCTTACTTTTTACCTTTTCCTTGGTTGAGGGTAGGATACCCTCCTTTATAATAGTGAAATATTTTTTATTAAATTATAGAAAAATCATATACATTAATATGATATCATATATGATCTTTTAACATTGCATTGTTAATTATATCTTTGTATTATCGTCGTTTCGGGTGTTAACGAATTCGTTTTACTTTATATTAATTGTTATGTGAGTTGTAGGTGTTATGGATGGGATGTATCTTATTCATATACAGATTGATATCATGTCTCTAAACATTATTTTTAATCATAAAATTAAATTTATTCATGAATGGATATGATGGGGAATGAATCTCATCGCGTTCGTGGAGACGGTAATCCATTCTTTTGATATTAAAATAATAGATAATTGAATGGTATATCATATATGGAAAATCATTATCATGTTATAACTATTATTTACATCAATTACACATCATTATTATACCCATCCAACTAATAATTTATTGAATAACAATTACACCACGACGTGGAGACAGTAGTCCGTACATACACAAATATGGTGACATGTCATTCAAATGATAGATTGAATAATGATTACAATTATACAATATCCATAATAACGTCAAATTATATAGAATATACTAGAGTTATTTATTATAATGGAAATAAAAAAGAAAGAGGAAGTGGAAGAAAAAAGGAACATGAAAGTGGTGGTGAGATATTTACCTCTTCTTTGGGTTCTTCTTTTTGATTTGATCAAAAGGTCTCCTTATGTTGGATTTCTGACTAAAGGAAGGCCTCTAAGATGATTTTATGGATGTTTAAAGTATATATGGGTAGGTTTTGGGTGATACCAAAGTCATTTATTGTGTGAATTAATGGGAAGGTTGAGTTCCCTTTTTTTAAGAGGGTAGAGGGGCACCATAGGAAATGCTAAAAATAATATTTTATAATAAAATAATATTCAGTATCTAATTCCTCCAAAATGGATTATTTAAAGGATAAGGTGGGGATGGGTCCAAAAACACTCAACCAATAGGTTTTAGACTGGTTTGGGTCACTATATTATCTTTATCTACTAGATTTAATTCTTCGTTAAATAGTTTTACATTTACCCTGTCTCTTTGAATTTTTATATTATAGGGTTAATAAAAATACTATATACTTCCTATAGAATCCCCCAGTAGTTAATTAATGATACATCTATCATTATATAAGTATTTCTGCCGAACCAAAGATTTTTAATAATCGAATATCAATTAATAATATATTATATTTTTTTAAAAACTCTTTTAGCCAATTTTGAAAATATTTAGTAATTTTTTTCAAAATTCATAACAGAATTATTACTGAGAACAAAATTCATATAACCAACCCTAATATGTCATATAAACCTATAAAATTAGTGTAATTCACAAAAACTCTCAAATTACATTTATTTGTGTATTTATAATATCAATTTTAATAATATTTCATTAATTAGGTAATTACCGCATCACCATTGTGACATATATAAATTAAATTATTTAATTTTTAAAAAATATAAATAAAAAACAATTATGTATTAAATCCATTTATCTTTCTAATGAATATTTATAATCGAATTTATCTTATGTATAATGTTATATTAATAATTTTTTCGTTATTAAACTTTGATTTTAGCTCTTTTAACTCTTCTTTGAATTAAATAATAATAATTGTGATAATCTAATCCAAGTGGACCAAAGAGGTACATATTTTATTCCTAAGTCTGTTTTTGGTGTAACTATAATTATCCAATGGAATTAGGACATGTCTTAGAGTAATAATTATATCATTTTTACCCTTAATTACCCTACTTACTTTTAACCGTGGTAAATAAAACTAAAAAGTCATTGTTAATCAAAAATAATTTTTATCTTATTGAACGGAATTTTACTCCTTGATATTAACCGTGTCTGTCATATTTTTGAATTTACAATTAGAGAAGTGGTAAAATTAAGTATTATGTGAAATTGAAAACATTCATTTGTGGTGGGTAAAAGACGGTGAAAAGTTCAATAAATTTTTTTATATATTTAAAATTACTATAAACTGATTTCCATGAATTATATTTAACTTATATAGGTATTATGAATATATTTTGACCTAAAATAAATTTAAATAAAATAAATAAATATTTAAATAAAAATTCGGGTTTAAACTATAACTTAGTGTTTTTCACTATTCATCAAAAATTGAATGTTTTCAGAAAAATACAAAAAATTCACCCTAAGCTAATTTCGATATTCCGAATCCGAAAATGACATCCATTTTGAAAGATAAAATTTTTAAAATCTAAAAAAGTTTGTATTACTATTCATAACGGCTAGTTTGATTGGTTGTGGTGTGTTAGAACTCGAAGTTGCGTACAACACACGCTACTGTATAATTCAAAGAGAAGTGTACTGTGGAAGCTTGTGGTGTTAAAATTAATGATCATAACATCCTCATAGCACAACTAAATAAAAGAGTCATGTCCATAGTCCCTACATAAATATAGCTACCAGCTTTGTTAACACTACAATATTCCATTAGCCATTCTTCTAAAATTTAGTGTAACCATCATTTTAAAAATAAGGTATAACAAGATAAACCCTTATCAATTCCCAAGATATTCATGACCCTCTCAAATATAATGATATTCAAACTAAGATGATGGGAACCATCCCACCATATGGTACAATGGGTGTCTTCCCACCTAATAAAACAAGAGGAATCATTCCACCAAATGGTACAATGGGATTCTTCCTACAAAATGGTAAAATAAGAACCACCCTTCCAAATAGTACCATCATCAAATGAAGATCTTATCATCAATTCTATTAACATCCATAACTTAGTAATAATATTCTCCTGTGATGATTATGAACCTAAATTCCCTATACATAACCAGGGATCTAGAGACAAAGGTCATAAAAGCTAAGGAAACAATAGAATACATAGCTATTTTTGAATCCAATATCCTAGCCATATCCATTTTTAACCCTCTCCGAATCAAATGGAGGCTCATGTGCACCCGAACCATGTGCCACTAGAGATTGATGTCGATCATGTTGTTATTGAGGTAGATGAACACATTTTTAACCCTCTATGAATCATATGTTGACATGGGTGATTTTGGACTCCATCAATCATGGTATTTGAGATTTCCATGTAGATAAAAATAAGATGCATGATCATAGAAATAGTTGGAATATAAAAATTGGTAGTTATTTGCATATAATCAATATAGATTAGCTACTCTCATAGAGACCTCACTCAGAGCCAGAAATGATCAGGTCAAATAATTCCATGTGGACTCCAATAACTAATATTTTTTAATTTCAATATTTTATTTTTTGTATAAAATTATGTTCTTATTTCTATTTTCAATATTCTCAAGATATGGGACTCAGTCATTAGTTATTATTTCTCCAAAATCCATTCATAATTACTTAATATTCTAGACATTAAATACTTATTTGTATTCATTCTTCGAGCATAATTCATAGTGATCTCAAACCTTCAATGATAATGGTATAATATGCTAGTCTAATTTCGAGAAGTGGAGCACTGATGCTACATATTGATCTTGATATCATGTTGATGATCATCCTTCTTCATTACTCTTGGAAGCCATGACTATGTAAGTGGAGTACTTAGAGAATAAAAACCTAGGTGAAGTGTTCATCGCACTTTACCCGTCAACTTTATCCCCTTATTTTTAAGGGTAACTTGATTGAGTATCTTAGAGTGGTTGTGTGATTGAATATCTCATGAAAATCACATCAATGAAGAAGGGATTATTGGTTGGATTTGTTTGATTGTGTGATACATTAACTGTTTTGGAAGATATTTATATACTGGAAGACATTCCAAACATAGGAGTTTATTACTTTCTAAGAGGGAGGTGTGTAAATAAAGAGATTGAGAATCAACTAAGTGACATAATAAAATGAACTAAACCAAATGAGGTTTATGATAGGTATCCAGACAATAAATCAATATGAATTTGGATATGTTTCTTACTGAATTAATCTCCTTATTAATTTATTTCCATTATTTCACTATTTCGTGTTCATGTCGACTATTACATCACAATTTTCCCTACTTACATATTGATTTTTGTCACTATACAATGATTCATTTGTAACATAAAATATAATTTAAAAACTAAAATGTTTTTTTCTTAAACCATTTGTTCATTCGACACAATTTCTTTGAGATAGACCCCTAAGTTGAATATTATGATATATTTAGGGTCATAAATGTATTTGAATCCATCCTTAAAATAAATATATTCCAATTAAATTGGTTTCATTTCTAGGGATGAAACATATTACTTAGATATTTTTCAACCATTCATTATTTTTTTTTTAAAATACAAATCTAAAAAAGCCAACAATTATGATGAACTCTAACGATTCTAATTCAATTTCTCTATTTTTTCCAATTCAAGGACTTGATGTGGATATTGATGTATTATTATAATTGTGTTAATAATAAAAACATAAATAATTTTTTTATGAAGAAATATATTACTAGGATGAAATAATAAATATGATTTAGCATGCTATAAATAAGATCATAAAAAATAGAGGAGATAAGGTTCATTCCAGAAACCTATTGAAAACCCAATGGACACCTCTTATTAGAAAATATAAAAGAGGTTTGAGATTTTGATTTTAAAATCTAACATGTCCTTTGATACTCTATTATAAATTCAAGATATACTAATTGATATTTTAGTCAAGGGATGGAAGAATATGGGTTATTCAGAAGCTAAAAAAGCTGGAAAACTTTTGAATGATCATTTTTCTAGAACATTAATTGTTGAATTTTTATATAATTAGTATTATAATGATTTTTAAATTAATCAATAGTTATAATATTCCAAATAAATACTCTCATTTTCATTAGATGACACTAAAAATTATTTGTTTTTTTTAATAGAGGGTGGAAGTGGTTGACTACCTCAATCCTTCCTGAGGATTACTCCCTTGATCATTGTTCTATATTTGAGATAGTCAAGATGTGTATATATATAGAGTTTAACATTTCATGGAAGAACTTATATTTTAATTTTTCATTGAATATATTTATATTGATTGAAATTACATTTCCATCACTATAGGAATGGTAGATATATCTCTACTTTTTGAATTCATAGCAAATTTTGAGAAGGTTTCACCTGGTGAAGAAGAACATTAATATCTGGAATTTTGTATAGTTTCCAAAGAGATTATTGACATATTTTATACATTACAAGAGGAATTTATTTTTTCTAATTAACTAGAAGAAAAATCTCACCCTTAACCTGAACGATCGCAAGCTTTTCACCCCCTCCTCAAAGTGAAAAGAATAAAAGTTCCCCTATATCTTGTTTTCATTTCCATTATTCCATAAAAGCTGGAATATAATGGAAGGGGGATTCAATGTATCTTTTCAATGTGGACTTAAAAATTTTCAAGTCAATGAAGATACAAAGAATAAAATTAGGAGGTTCCTAATAACGATTCCATGACCACTTTTGGATTGTGGTAGAAATAATGTTTTTCTAGTCATGGACATTAAAAACACACCACCCTGTGGAGTGTTATCCCAATATTTTCCGTCTTCATTGTTTTTGAGATTTAAATTAAATTTTATTATTTTTTTAAATTTGTGTTTTTTATTATATGAAAATAATTTATAATTGATTTCTTATGGAAACCAATCAAGGACTACAGGAGATTCACACCGCAAATCACTAGATAAAACTCTGCAAATCAATCATTGGTTTCATTAAACATTAAAATATATTAATATAATTTCAATTGGATTTTTTACCATTATTTAGGAACAATAAATGATTAAATAAGGACCTATGTTAACAAAAATATATTTTGGATCCATCAATGAAGTAAAAAATTAAATACACGATTCTTCACAAGTGGATTCATTCTTTTAATTTAGTCTAACTATTGATTAATTATACTTGTGAACTAAGTTTGGGGGAATATCTCAAGATGTTTTGATTTTTTTTCAACCTATTTTTATTGGATGGGTACCTATATTTATTATTTATATATTGTTGAAAAAGAAATTAAATCTAAATTTAAAATTTGGATAGATGCCCTAGAAAATATTGATGTTACCTCATGCAACATTATTCTCTTGTTTGAACTAAATTGAAAAATATTTTTTCTTTTTTACAACATTAAATATTATGATATTTTAATAAAAATTATTTTTGGGAACATTTTTTATGTGTGTAAAGGTTATTTTTAAATATTCATCACACCCTTTAAAATATAAACAAACTACTGAAATTATAAATTTCTTTGAATGAAAATTTGTCCTAAATATAAGATTCAATATTTGGAGAAATTTCAATTTTTTGGTTTGGGGGAGTTGGTAATATCCTTATTACTTATCTTACTTCAATTCTTCCGCTTCAAACAATCCCTAGTTCTTATTTTTTGAAATTCCACCCTCTTAATATTTAATTTAATATTTATAAAAATAATGTTAGTATTTCTATCTAAAAATATGGGTTTCTTATGTCTATTTGTTAGGAAAATATAAAATATTTGTTTATTTCATAGGATAAAATTCCATGAATCGTTCGGAGGTGGTTCACTATATTTGTTTTTGTCTGAATTTTGGTGATTATTGAATTTTTCCAACTATTTTTATGAAAATAAAAATTGAAAGGTGTGAAAAGAATGTTTTATAAGTTATATTCTTATTGGATTGGAACTATGATTTGGGGAATCATGAAGTTTAACTTGAACCTATTTACTTAAACTTGGTAAAATAGAACACATTAGGGATATAACTCAATCAAGATTAATTTAAATCCTATAAATCTGGAGTAAAATGGGAAACTGGGATCCACTATTAGTGTTTAAGAAAAGTCATTTGGTGAGTTTTTTTATGTTAATAAAATTCCAATAAGTTCTTTGTAAAAATATGTCAAAAAAAATATTTCGTCAAAAAATTCATATTAGTTTGAGAAACCACCGAGACAGAAAATATTATTTATCTTGTTATATATTTTATTCCACTTGGGTAACTCTCATCCACACTTATGGAACTAGAATTTTTTCTTATGTTGAAGTAGGATAGTACGGAGATTTTACATAGGAGGAATGAAATTTTTTATGACTTGATAATTTTCATCAATTTGGGCATTTGCAGTTGAACATAGGTAGGAATTCCAAAAAAATTCTTTTTTTTATTTGAAAATAAAAAATTAATGACTTTTATTTTCCAAGAGTTCACTTATTTAAGTGAGGGGGAATGTGATGTGAAATTATTTTTTCACCCTTTTAAATATATATTTTGGTGAAATAAACCTATTAAATATGTAAATTTGAGAATATAATAAAGTGTCATAGAATTTGGAATAAATCTGGCTGAATTTTATTTTCATTGAAAATGTTCCTTAAACTATATATTTTATAAGGATAATTTTATTACTGTAGAGTTATTTAATTTTATTATAATTTTTTTAACTGAAAAAAATTTATATTTATTGAAAATATATTCCTCTACTATTATTTTATAAGACATTAAATTTTATGTTATTTATTTCATTATTATGTTTTTGAATTTATCTAGAAGGGAAATTCTAATTGGGAATTTATTTTTTACTTTAGAATTTTGTAATTTTGGATGTAAAGTTATTGAAATAGAATCTAGCTTATTATAATGTGTTGATAAATTCATTTCCACTATTTTAATCTCATTTATTGGGGAAATTTATTATATTAATTTCATTTTTATAATTTTTTGGAGACTCTAGAAATATAAGTTTTTATGACCTACATTGAAAACTTGGGAAAATAAAAATTGTGACTATGCCTTGTCCAGATTGACCATGCATGAAAAATACAAGCGATACTGAGTCGGTATAGTAGTTAAGAAACATAAAAGTAAATAGACAATCAACCATTATTCAAAAATGATTGTTAAAGCTATCATTTTTTCTGGAAATTGGTAAATATAAAATCATTTGACCACTTGATAAAATTGAAAAAACTCGACTGATTATGACCTTTTATAATTCTACCACACATAAAAAATACATTCATCCATAAATCAAAAAAATTAGGTTGAACAATTTACATTATTTTTTGGAAATCACCTACATTGACCACAAAGTCACCAAGATGGTTCACACTAGATAACATGAGGATTTATAAATAAGCCTCTCTAGTGTTAGAAAATGATCACCACAATTAAAACATGATCAAAAATAAAGAACCCAAACTTCTAAGCTCTCTGAATCTCACATACATTTGAGTCATGTGACGATAGATATGGATGCAAATATTCCCACTATTACATAATACCAACCCATTTAGAAACCATGATCATCTTGAAAATAGGATATCTGATCCCATATCCATTATTTTTAATAAATAAATATAATAATAATAATATATATATATATATTTCTTAATGATATAAATAATATTTATATAATCAATATAACAAATGAAAAGAAAATATAAAATATAAATATTCGAAATCAATATATCACTATTATTTGTATGGCTGAATCTCTAATGTTTCTAGTTGAATAAAAAAGTGACGTTAGAGATTTTTTACTCTAACTATTGTGTTAGTTGACCTTTCCATGAAGAGAAAATTTGGATTATGGGTTGTGGGAATTGTTTTCATGGAAAAATGGTTCGGATGTGCATTTCATCACTAGATGTTAATTACCCTCATTGGGACTTCACTCAATACTGGTAATGAGAAAGTTGAATTACTCCTTGTGAATTCCACATCTTTTTGTTTTTGAGTTTCATGTCTTTGTTTTTTTTATAAGAGGAGTTCTTTATTTATTATAATCCTCAGATATGGGACTCAGTCAGTAGTTTTTTTTTTCAGGTCCTTCCACTATCACTATGCTTTATATTGTGTAAATACTTGTTTTTTCTCATTCTTCCACACAAATGTGTTATGATATCAAACCTTCAATGATGATGGGGTAATTTTAAAGTCCATATCTATGACATAAACCCCCAATGCTTCATCTATATCCACACAAAATTCTAATAATGATCTTGCTTCGTTTCCCTTGGTGGAAAATTATGTAATAGGTGAATCAATAGAATGACAACCCAAGAGATAATTTTTTAAATTATTCACCATTATTTTTATCCCCTTAATTTTGAGGGAATTATGAAATAGAATCTGAGAGTGGTTTAGTGATTGAATATATCATCAAGATCACTTTTATCAATATGTGATTCTTGGATAGAGTGGTTCGAGTTGGTGATACATTCACTTTTAGTAAATTATCTATATATTGGATGAGATTCCAAACATTGGTTATTGTTATTTTGGATGATTGATATGTGTGACTCGAGATACTGATCCACTATTGATTGAGCTTGTGAAAAGAATAAATCCATTTGAAATCCACGACAGGCATTAGATTATCAAATTGACTTAAATCTATGACTATTTCTTGTTTAATTCATTTCATTATTCATTTATTTCCTTAGATTATATGTTTCTTGTTCCGTTACACCACTACAACACTATGTTACCCATTGAAATAATTATTTTTATGACTATTAAATTCAATTTTGAATAATTTAAATATATTTAAAAACCCAAATGTATTTTTAGATGAAAATCAAGACATTAGACATTTCATTCATGATATCGACACCTAAGTTTTACCATTATGCTATATATAGGGTAATAAATGTATTCTTGTCCATCCTCATGATGAAGTGGTCCCATCATCTATCTACATCAAACAAATTTTAAAAAAATGGAGATATATGTATTTTTTGTAGTGGTTGTGCTCAAAACAATTGTGCATGCCAATCTTAGTATGTATTAAAAATAAATGGGATGTGAAGACAACCAAATCTACTATAGAGAGTTCAAAAATCCTTGGGATGTAATTAGAATAATTTTACAAATAAAAATTCCTAAAAACATTTTATAAAAAAATGATGGATCAACCTTATAAAATAAATGGAATGAATATCATGCACATAGAATGTCCGAAAAGACAAAAAAGGGTGCTACATCAAAATGTATATGATTTTTTCTTGTGTTATAATAGGAGAAAAAATAAATATTGAAAACTAATATTGATATATGTTAAAATAGAATAAATAAATAGAATAATTGGACATCATTCAAATAACATCACAAAGGGGGTGAATCAATAAAAATAATTCAGAAGAATCCATCTGAAAACATTAAGAAGAAATAAAATTTACTAAATGACCATTTATTGATATATTCAGAAGCATTATTGAAATAATATATGATATAAGAAATATAATAAAATTTAATTTCTAATTGAAAATATAAAATTCCACAAAAATACATCCCATTTCAGGATAGGTTGTTGATAAATAACAACCATAGAGGAAAAGAATAACTATGGGGGAGTAGAAATTAGGCTACAGATGTAGCTAATAGATTTTTATACACATTTATAGAATAATAATAAACCTTTAAGATAATGAAGATAACATTTTGGATAAAGGATATTAAAATTATAACTCCTCAAAAATGAATTAAATCAAATATGAGTCCCATTCTATCAATGGAGAAAATATGTTTTAAAACCTAGTGTGATGGCATGAATAATAGAGAATCCTAGTGGATAAAATCCTCTAAAACGTTTAGTTATCATTATGGAATAAGATGTTTCACATTATTCCTTAAAATTGGTTTTCTATTTATGTGTTAATAATCCATGGATGTAATGGTTAATCTGGTTCTCAATGGGGGAACTAACGAAGTGGTGAATTTTTCTAGAACTATAAAACTAAAAGAGGAATCCAAAATCATGTAATGAACTATAAAATTATATTTTAATAAATATTGGATGAAATTATCATCTTATATATATTTTTGTTATGTTGTAAAATCTAGAAAATGATATGAAAAAATAAATTTTAGTGCATTCCTTACATGGAACATCATAGAATATATCTATAGAAGAGATCCACATTTATGAAGGTAGTGTGATGAGTTTTATTAAGGGCTATAAAATTGAACAATATTCTATTATGTATAATTATCCATATCATAAAAATCAATATTTTCATGAGTGAACATAGAATGGATTTCATTGGAGTGGATTTTTTTCTAAATCTCACATCCTGGTAAAAAAATAAGACGCTAACTTTATGGGGGAGTAAATTTTAAAAATGAAATTGTTTTAAATTTTTAAAAATATTCTAGAGTGATTTAAAAAAATAAAAAAGTCCATTATACATAAAAAACTATCTTTTATTTACTATGAGTGCTAGAAAATAATGTTAAACTATTCCATCAGAATGGTCATCTGAATTCATATTAATAGATTTTATTAGATTGAAATTGATGTGAATATTCATAAATATGTGATGAGGGTTTCATTTTATATGATAATATATTATTTTTAATGGACTGATTTTATGTCTAAATCAATCTATATTATTTTTCTACACAATGAATGGATCATGTAGACTTAGATTTGAATGTTTTATGGAACAGTTCCTGACATTTAAATGATACCATCCTATCGTGCACTTTTTTTATTATTAACAAGGGATGGAAATTAATAAAAATGAACTTTTAAAGGGAAAAAGAGAGTGATGTAATGCTAGGATAGAATGCACAAATTTTCATATCATTTTAAAGTATTTATAAAAATACAAGGGAGATTATTGATCCCACTTTGTGTGAACTATATTGTTTTTATTTACTATCAATGATCATAGAAATACAAAGAATATTATGTCAATATGGAAGTGAAATTTTAGAAAAATATTATAATATCTTTGAAGATGTTTTTTAATTTTTAGGAGCATTAATATTTACACAGAGAATGTATAATGATCATTTTAATATATTATAACATAATATTTAGAAGAAGATACATCCATGTTTATTGGAATATAATAATTACTTGGTTGACATTAAAAGATAAGAATATAAATTCTTGGATAGTTGTAAGGCTATAATTCGGTTCTTATGCTTGTAATTACTGTAATTTGTAAAGGGATACTCTATGAGAAAAAATATGTGGATAGCTTAAGGCAAGAATAAAAAATTAGTTAGTAGGATCTCTCAGAGAGACTACCTAAAAATTTAAAAGGTGAAAATTGATACTAGAAATGGTAGGGTCTAAGAAGATCCCCTATATAGGGAAATGTAGGAGTATGAGGAAGACACACATGTGGTCTGGCATGGTGACTTTCCAGGTCTTCGAGGGCCCTAAAGGATTTGTTTGAGGACTATGAGTAGAATTTTGTTTCATTAAGAAGTGTTATTCCCCATTGATATTTTGTTGTGGTATTTATAAAACACATGTATTATTCAAAATAAAAATTCACTAGATATCTGTGTTAATGTGATATCATGTACTAAGTCTTATATGAGAATACATGTCAAGAATATAAATTATTATGATGTGTTATTCCATTGGAGATTGTAGAAATAAAGTGTAACGCCCCGACCCTAGTTACCCAGATTCTGTTAATTATTTTAATACATTGGCATGATTACAAGGAATCACGTCCCGAAGGACCGATCTATTTAGTAGTCGTGGAAGATAGATTATATACATGAATGTTACATTGATCATTAAGACATAAAAAACAACATAAATAATCATTATGGACTCCATTATTCCCTTGTCTTAACCCTTCATATCAATGATAACACATTTCTTGGAATCTTGGGAAAAAAGTAAAACATAGAAAGGGGTGAGCTCAGACGCTTAGTAAGGGTAAGAAATACAGGAGAAGCTTTCATAAATAAGCATGAATATTTAAGGTAATGTATAACTAAACCAAAAGCCTTTTAAAATTGAACTTCATCATAATATGATAGAAATAAAATGAAATAATGCTATCTATTCATTCACATGGATATTCTACTAGTCCAATAATCACATGTAATATCAACAACCACTTTCATGATGATATAATGCATAATTCCAAACATTAATTTATGTGTCAAGTCTTCGTGCCAAGACCTAAGGAATAACTATAACTAGAACAAAACTCAGAGAGCCTCTATAACTAGACTCCATCCCGGAGAGCCTCTGTAACCGGACTCAAACCCGAAGTGCCTCTAATAACCGGACATCAACCCAGAGTTCCTCTATTAACCAGACGCCAACCCGGAGTGCCTCTAATAACTGGACACCAACCCGGAGTGCCTCTAATAATCGGACACCAACCCGAAGTGCCTCTAATAACTGGAAACCAACTCGGAGTGCCTCTAATAACCGAACACCAACCCAGGGGGTCGTCTTTAGCCAGACCCCATCCTGGAACATACTTTTCCCACATATTCATCTTAAGAAGAGGATGAAATATAACATAAACATTCGTATTAAAACTATCATACAGAATTCCATACAATTTATCATAAACTACTAATGGAATAAAAATAACTCATCAATAGTAAAACATATCACAAAACCTTAAACACAATATGGATTTTTTGAATCATAATAAATCAACTTCAAACAAGTGTAAAATTTATCAAATGATATTGACAAAGATGAAATCAATACTATTTGATAGAAATGTCATTTTTTAAATCATTTAAAAGTAATATATTTATAGTGAAATCATTTATTTTGAAAACATTATTATAATATTTTATGGGAAGAATCGATGACTTTATAATGGCGTAAAATAGCCACACCCACTGTATAAGTTAGAAAAACATTCTTTCCTTAATTTTGTCGAAAATGTTAAAAAGGACATTGTTTGGAAAATGACAGAATGATTCCTTTATAAACACCTTGTAAAAAGATGAACAAGGGTATAAATGACTTTAACCCATATTATATAAAACAATAATAATGTTTTGAAATACATTTTTAATAAACATGGATGTGGATGTTAAAGAGGTCCCAATCAATAATTACGTATAAACAACCTCGGATAATGAAGACATTCTGAAATAAACCCTTACCAATTTAGTAACTTACGAAATATACAACCCATGAAAGAGGTCTCATACAATGAAAATGTAAATACACTTAAATTAAATTGTATTACAGAAAGAATACAATTATGCACCGTACATACACCACACAAAAGGTAATAGTGGCAATATGGCACGAATCTGACGGGAATAAGGAGTGAGATGAAAACCCCTTACCTTGTACTTTTCCTTGGTCGAGGGTAGTTTAACCTCATATATAATATTTAAATAAGTGTTATTAAATTATAAACGAATCATAAATATGATATCATATATGATCTTTTAATATTTCCTTGTTAGTAATATTTTAGTATTATCATTGTTTCGAGTGATAACTTACTCATTTTCTTTTATATGTTTTGTTACATAAGACGTGTTTATTATGGATAGGCTATATATTATTAATATACAAAATTATATCAAGTCCTAAATCATTATTTTTAATCATAAAAAGATAATTATACTAGAATGGATACAATGGTGATTGAATCTCATCGCATTCGTGGAGACGGTAGTCCGTACGTACGCACGAACGCTACTTCCGATTCATTTTTCTTTTAAAAGGAATCAAAACCAAATGATACATAGGTATATTATTATTCCAGTATAATTTAATATCTTATATGTGTTACTTAAGTTCATAAACATCTGCTTTTATACATTCCATGTATGGTATGAACGAGTCATATCACTTTGAGGGGGCGGCAGTCCGCACTTCCTCAAATGAAATTATCGTATATATATACAACCTGAAATGAATAATGGTATTCTATGAAATGGAATTATAGATTCTTATATATATAAAAATATCATTAATAACATATTTAATTATATTTCCATCATACTGGCCACCATGAGAGGCGGTAAGAGATAATTGAACAATCATCGTTTCGTGAGGCCTTCGGTTGTCATCCACAGAAACATTATGTTCTTTACCCATTAGATAGAGGTGTGTGTATGTGTAGTTCGAATACATCTCATAATAATATCCTAGTATATTTAGGATACTGTTTTTGTTAAAAAAAATAATAAAAATATTTTATCGGTTATAGAAGCAAAATAAAATAAATGAAGTGAAGAGAAAAAGTTGCCTTTAATTTGGTTAACTCCCTTTGGTTTGAACCAAAAAGGACTCTTGAAGTGCCTTCATACTTAGTTAAGGCTTCTAAGAGGAGGATAGGGATATAGGGAGATTAATTGGGATGAGGTTGGATGAGACAATAGGATTTATAGGTGTGAGAAATTGGTTAGTAGTGGTGTCCTTTTATAAGAGGGAGGAGGGGCTCTTTAGGAAAAAAACATAATGGATTATCTTATAATAAATTAATATTCATTTTATAATTGCTCCAAACACGATTATAAATATTATAAGGTAAATATTGGTAGAAATTATTTCTTCCAATATATTTTAGACAGGTTTGGGTCATTATATTAACCTTATCATTTACTTTTAACTCTTAGTTAATTAGTTTGACAATTACCATGTCACTTTGTATTTTTATATTATATAGTTAATAAACATATGATAAACTTCCAATAGACCCCCAAGTGGTCCATTAGTGATACACCTATCATGATATAAGTTTTTTGGCCAAACCATAGACTTTTAGGAATAGAATATCAATTAATTATATAATATTTGTTTTAAAAACTCTTTTATGTCTATTTTGGCACTATTGGGTATTTTGTTTTTGATAAATATATAAGAGCATTATTACATCAAAAAAATTCATATAATAATTCATAATGTGTCTATTAGCCTAGAAAATTTTTCTAATTCATAACAAGTCTCAAATCACATTTATTTGTGCATTTATAATCTCAATTATCTTAATCTCTCATTAATACGGTAATTATTGCATCACCATTGTCTCATTAATAAAGTAAATTATTTAATTTCTAAAAATTAAAAATAAAATACCATTATTTATGAAGTCGTTTTATCTGTATAATTAATATTTATAGTCAAAAATATTACTTATATAACACCATATAAAAATAAATTACTAAAAGGATTTCGTTTAGGTCAATTTTGCCTTTACATTAAATTAATTATTCTAAAATGTCATTATCATTCATAAGTGGCTTCATGGAGTCCACAAATCGACCCAAAGATGCCCATGGTCGGCCATTACTCATCCAATAAGGTTAAGACATGTGTTAAGGTAATTTTGAATTAATACAATATTCTTTTTGTGTTGAATTACCCTATTTACCTTTAGCCAGAGTAAATAAAAGTAAAAATTTACTATTCCCCAAAAATTATTTTCATCTTATTGAACCAAATTTTACTCCTTAA
The DNA here is from genome assembly GCA_963277665.1 of Viscum album. Taxonomy (NCBI): domain Eukaryota; kingdom Viridiplantae; phylum Streptophyta; class Magnoliopsida; order Santalales; family Viscaceae; genus Viscum; species Viscum album. The sequence goes on along the minus strand of OY728155.1, from coordinate 1,101,104,624 downwards.
TATTATCCGTGTTTCTCAGATTTGAAAAATTCATCTCACAAAAGTGGTAAAACTATGTTTTACATGAATTTTCAAATTCTCCTAGGAGTGGGTAAAAGACGGTGAAAAGTTCAATAAAGTTGTTTTATGCCTAAAATTATTTTAAACTGACTCCAATGAATTACAATGAAACTATATAGGTATTATGTATCTATTTTTATATAAATTAATTTAAATAAAATAAATAATTATTTAAATAAAAATTCATTTTTTACTAATAACTCTGTATTTTTCACTATTCATCTGAAATTGAAGTTTCTCAGAAAAATACCAAAAATTCAGCCTAAGATATATTTGATATTATGAATTGAAAAATGATTTATATTTCACCAAATTCAAAACATATAAGTTTCATTAATTAATTTAGAAATTAATTCACGTTTCAAAACAAATAGTGTGTTTTTAAGAAATAATTACTACCAAAATATTGACACTTGCTTATGTCCAGTTTAAATGTGAAATTATGTCCAATGACCTACATTGGATTAAATGGAAAAAATATAATCTAATTATACTTTAAAATCACTCAAATGAATAATTTATCACTATTAATTATTTCAATTAAAAAAAGATGTTTTTAATTAAAATTTAGTAATTTTCACTATTCATCAAAATATGAAAGTTATCAGAAAGGTACCAAAAATTCACCCTAAGCTAATTTCGATATTCCAAAATGAAAAATGAATTTCATTTTGAAATATAAAATGTATAAAATTTCAAAAATTGGGTATTACTATTCTTAACGGCTAGTTTGATTGGTTGTGGTGTGTTAGAACTCGATGTTGCATATAACACACGCTATTGTATTATTCAAAGAGAAGCATACCGTGAAATATTGGGGTGTTACATTCTCCCATCCTTCAAAAAATTTCATCCTCGCAATTTATACTCAGTATTGAAAACTTGGGGTTGAAATTTCAAAATATCATAGTTAAAATCCCAAATTGAATAATGGATTAATGAGGCCTCTAGTTAAAATAAAGAGTGGTATGTATATAGGTTACCGAAAATGACACATACTAGGGTTCCATATAGGAAAACAAGGATATGGAAGAGAAATCTAACCATCAATATCATAGGGAGAGTGGTAGAAAACATGGCTATGAAAAGGCCAACAATCACAAATCCATAAATTTGTGATGATCTAAGGTACCATCTAGGGCAATGTTTTTGTTCTAAGTTCATTTTCATAATGATGAGGAATTTATTTATGAGATTGGATAAAATAATTAGGAGATATACTTAATTTATAATTAGATTTTTATCCATTAATAAATTTCTAACACAAAATCATCTTTCACTCCAAAACACAATACAACTCAAAAATACTCTATTTATCCTAGTCGTATAGGGTTCGAAATATAATGATTTTATAATTCACATATCAGACCCTTTACAAATAGAAAATACATTATACAATCCAAGGACTTCATGTAGTCCAGTGGTAGGTGATAAATCCCAATCACACTATGGTTGTGGGTTCGATTCCCACATCTTTGTCCGACGTGACGGGTTGTCACATGGTCTGCGTGATGTCCTTTTATAAAAATCCAAAAACAACCTTTCAAACTTAATACATTCCATCCTTTAGACTTATCCAAGATACTACTATCCAATATCACAGTCCAAAATTTATAAGGATGTTAAACACAATGAATATCCTTTTTTCTATATAATAACATTTGAACAACTTCACCATGTATTATTTTAAAACATGGTAACATCCTGAATTACCATAAAACCTTATTGACTAAATTCATGCTCCCTTATTCTTTATAGAAAACTGGATATACTTCTTCTATCTAAAAATGTTGTAAAATCCAACAATGACAAATCATTAGTCAGTTTCAAGGTAGTCACAAATATCCAATATAATTTATTCAAATCAACCATATCTTATTCCAAAATCACTACCTCATTATGGAGAGCATATTAAAGATTACCTTTCCTTCAACCATGTATTTTCAAAAAAGTATATCTTACTATTAAGTCACTTTTCTTAGATCTATAAAATATCAAATCCTCAATAAAATAGTACTACAGTACAATCCTTATTTATCTCCATAATTCATGTAACTAGTATACTTATGATACAACACTCAAATAAAATAACTCTATAATAACAACATAAGAACACTAGTCATTCCTCTTCATCTGAGGTAGTATCATAACATTATTATTATCCAATAGCATCATTTGGTATATACTCTGATGATTTGGACATTGGTTTGCGTAGTGTCCCAACTCCTTTCAGATGAAGCATTGTATATTTGAGAACTTTTTTATACCCATGCACTCACGTACATGGTGTCCTTTTTCTCTAAACATATAACTAACTCTCATTCCCTTCAAGAATTTACCAAGGTGATCCATTCCACATTGATCACATTTGTAAAATCCTTTTTCAATTATTCCATTTATCCATATTTCATTCTACCATCCTTTTCTTCCCTTGCTTCCCTTCAATGCCATAGGACTGAGAAAATTATTTACTTATCTTATTAACACATGATATTATTTCTTCATATGATGATAATATGTGGGAGACTATTTTCCTTCTAAATTCTGGCTTATGATCATGAAATATATGACCCTTCTTACCCTTTGGATCATGCGTATTGTTGGAGTTCTCATTCCTTGTACTGGGCGCCATTTCTAAACAATGGAATACACTAGATTAGTTTATGAATAACAATACCTAATCCCAACCTTGTAAAACACTTAACATACATTCAACAGTTTATAGATATAATAAATAATCCTAAAAATGTTTTCTTTGAGGAAGTATATACTCATAAACCCTTCATAATGGATTGTAAATAAAATGATAACTATCCTAAGCATATATCCTGGGAGTGTCATAACCAAGAGTGCAGCAAGGACTGTTGTCGTGCAGCAGTTCTTGTTCGAGTCTAGCTCAAAGCGGTGTTTTTGGGTTTTACCCCTACGTATAGCTATGCTAGAGCTGCCTCTACCTTCTCATATCCAGAAAGAGATTTATTGCTTAGAAAACTCACAAAATATATAAAATACCCAAATCCTAGGAAGTTCTTCTATAATAATCCTCAAAGTTTATCTTAGGGTAATGTGCTCTAATCAGATTTTATATAAATCTAGTTTTCAAGGTTATTTCTAAACATCCTCTGATACCAACTGTAATGCCCCGACCCTAGTTACCAGGAGTCGGTGAATTATTTTAATACATTGGCATGACTTCAACGAATCATGTCTAGAAGGACCAATTAGTTTAGCAGTCGTGGAAAATAGATTACATACATCAATGTTACATTTCACATTAGTTCACACAAAACAACATAAATAATCCTTATGGATGCCATTATTCCTTTGGTTTAACCTTGCACATCAATCACAACACACTTCTTGGAATCATGGGAAAAAAATAAATCATAAAAAGGGGTGAGCTCAAACGCTAAGAAAGGGTAAGCAATACAGAAGAAACTTTCATAAATAATCATAAACATTTTAGATAATGTATAACTATAACAAAATCCATTTAAACTTGATCTTAAGCATAATATGGTAGAAATAAAAGGAAAAAATAACATCTACTCATTCAAATGGATATTCTACTAGTCGAATAATCACATGTAATATAAATAACCACTTTAATAATGATGGAATGCATAATGCCGAACATTAATTATTATGTCACGGCCTCGTTCCATGAACTAAGGGATAACAGTAACCAGAACCAAACCCGGAGAGCATCTGTAACTGGACTCCATCCCGGAGAGCCTCTATAACCAAACTCCAACTCGAAGTGCCTCTAATAACCGGACTCCATCCCGGAGTGCCTCTAATAACCGGACAACAACCCGGAGTGCCTGTAATAACCGAACACCAACCTAGAGTGCCTCTAAAAACCGGACACCAACCCGGTGTGCATATAATAACCAGACACTAACCCGGAGGGTCTTCTATAACCAGACCCCATACCGGAACATACTATTCCAAGACATTCATCTTAGGGAGATAATGAAATATAACATAAACATTCATATTAAAACTAGTATACGGAATTCAAAAACATTAATCATAAACCATTAATGGAAAAAAAATAACTCATCCATAGTCAAACATATCACAATACCATAAAAACAATATTGATGATTTTTATCATAACAAATCAACTTCAAACAAGTGTAAAATTTATCAAAGGATGTTGACATAGATGAAATCAAAACTATTAAAGAGAAATATCTATTTTTTTAAAATAAATTAAAAATCGCATAATTATAGTGAAAAAATTATTTTGAAAACATTCTTATAATATTTTAAGGGAATATTTAACGACTTTATAATGGAATAAAATTTCTGAACCCGCCGTATAAGTTAAAAAAAATAGTCTTACATTAATTTGGCAAAATGGTTAAAAAGGAACTTGTTTGGAAAATGACGGAATGATTCCTTCATAAACCTATTGTAAAAAGTAGAACAAACGTATAAATTTCTTTAACCCATATTCTATAAAATTTTAAGAATGTTTTGAAATACATTTTTAATATACATTGATGTGGATGATAAAGAGGTCCCATTAGATTATTACGTATAAACAACCTCAGATAATGAAGAGATTCTAAAATAAACCCTTACCAATTTGGTAAATTACAAAACATACATCCCATTAAAGAGGTATAATAAAATGAATATTTAAATACACATAATTTAAAGTGTATTCCTGAAATAATAAAATTATGGGTAGTATATACACCACACAAAAGGTAATAGTGTAAATATGGCGTGAATCTCACGGGAATAAGCAGTGAGATGAAAACCCCTTACCTTGTACTTTTCCTTGGTCAAGGGTAGGTTAACCTCCTGTATAATAGTTAAATAATTTTTATTAAATTATACAAGAATCATAAATATGATATCATAAATGATATTTTAATATTGCCTTGTAAATAATATTTTAGTATTATCGTTGTTTCGAGTGTTAACTTACTCGTTTTCTTTTATATGTTTTGATACATAAGACGTATTTTTTATGGATAGGTTGTATATTATTCATATATAGAATGATATCAAGTCGTTAAACAAAATTTTTAATCATAAAATGATAATTATACTAGAATGGATACAATGGGGATTGAATCTCATCGCATTCATGGAGACGGTAGTCCGTACGTACGCACTGATGCTACTTCCATTTCATTTTTCTTTTAAAAAGGAATCAAAACCAAATGATACATTGGTATATTTTTATTCCAGTGTAATATAATATCTTATGTGTGTTACTTGTGTTAATTAACACCTTCTTTTATACCTTTCATGTATAGTATGAACGAGTCATATCACTTTGAGGGGGCGGTAGTCCGCACTTCCTCAAATGAAATTATCGTGTACATATACATCAGGAAATGAATAATGGGTTGATATGAAATTGAATTACAGAAGATTATATATAAAATGAATATCATTAATAAAATATTTAATTACAGTTCCATCATAATGGCCACCATGAGAGGCGGTAGGAGATAATTGAACAATCATCGTTTCATGAGGCGTTTGGTTGTCATCCACAGAAACATTATGTTAATTACCCATTATATAGAGGTGTGTGTAAGTCTAGTTTGAATAATTCTCATAAAAATATACTATTATATTTAGGATAATGTTTTTGTTAAAAAAGAATAGAATAAGAAGAGTTTAGGGGTGGATAATTAAAATAAAAAAAGAAACTAAGAGAAATTGATACCTTTAATTTGGTTAACTCCCTTTGGTTTGAAACAAAAATGACTCTTGAAGAGCCTTATGACTAAGGTAAGTCTTCTAGGAGGAGGATACGGATATAGGTAGATTAATTGGGCAGAGGTTGGACGAGCCAAAAGGCTTGAGAGGTGTGAGGAATTGGTTAGAAGTGGTGTCCTTTTATAAGGGGGAGGAGGGGATCTTTAGGAAAAACATAAAGTATTATTTTATAATACATTCATAATCATTTTATAATGGCTCCAAACTAAATTATTTAAAGTCTAAGGTGGGGATGTGTCGAAATCCTTTCAACCAGTAGATTTTAGACAGATTTGGGTCATTATATTAACCTTGTATTTTAGTTTTAACTCTTAGTTAATTAGTTTGACATTTACCATGTCACTTTGTATTTTTATATTATATAGTTAATAAACATACTATAAACATCCAATCGAACTCAAGAGGTCCAATAATGATACTTCTATCATAATATAAATCATTTGGCCGAACCATATATTTTTATGAATATAATACTAATTAATAATATAATAATTTTTTTAAAAACACTTTTATTACAATTTTGGAACTATTGGGTATTTTGTTTTTGATAAACTTATTACAACATTATTACTTCTAAAAAATTCATATAACCAATAATAATATGTCATATTAACCTATAAAATTATTTTAATTCATAAAAAGTCTCAAATCACATTTACATGGATAATTATAATCGCAATTATCTTATTCTTTAATTAATATGGTAATTACTGCATCATCATTATATCCTAAATAAATTAAATTATTTAATGTAAAAAAATAATAAATAAAATACCATTATGTAGGAAATATTTTTATATTTCTAATGAATATATATAGTCAAAATTATTAGTTATATAACACCATATAAAAAATAATTACTAAAATTTTTTTATATCAATTTTTCCGTTACATTAAATTATTTAATCTAAAATGCCATTATCATTCATAAGTGGCTCCATGGGGTCCCAAAATCGACAAAAAGATTTACATTGTCTTCCATTACTCATCCAATAAGGTTAAGACTTGTTTTAAGGTAATTTTAAATTATTACAATATTATTTTTATGATGAATTACCCTATTTACCTTTAACCGCGATAAATAAAAGTTAAAAGTTACTATTTACCAAAAATTAGTTTTATCTTATTGAACCACATTTTACTCTTTGATATTAACTGTTTCTCTTGGATTTGAAAAATCAACTCACAAAAGAATTAATATTATGTTTTATGTTAATTTTCAAATTCACCTAGGAGATGGGTAAAAGACGTTGAAATGTTCAATAAAATTTTTATATATCTAAAATTTTTATAAACTGACTCCAACTAATTACAATGATAATATATAAGTATTATGTATCTATTTTGATAGAAATTAAATTAAATAAAATAAACAATTTTAAAAAAAAAATCTGTTTCAACCAATAACTAAGTGGTTTTCACTATTCATCAAAAATTGATGTTTCTCAGAAAAATACCCAAAATTCAGCCTAAGTAATATTTGATATTGTGAATTAAAAAATGATGTATATTTCACTGAATTAAAAACATATATGTTTCATTAAATAGTTTAAAAATTAATTCCTGTTGTCAAAACAAATAGCGTGTTTTTACGAAATAATAACTACCAAAAGATTGACACATGCTTATGTCCAGTTTAAATGTAAAAATTATGTCCAATGACCAACATTGGATTAAATGGAAAAAATATAATCTTATTATATTTTAAAATCACTCAAATTAATAATTTATCACTATTAATTATTTTTATTAAAAAAATTGTTTTGAATTAAAATTTTGTAATTTTCACTATTCATCAAAATATGAAAGTTATTAGAAAAGTACCAAAAATTCACCCTAAACTAATTTCGATATGTTGAATCCAAAAATTTAGTTCATTTTGAAAAATAAAATGTATAAAATTTAAAAAATAGGGTATTACTATTCTTAACGTCTAGTTTGATTGGATGTGGTGTGTTAGAACTCAAAGTTGCGTATAACACACGCTATTTTATTATTCAAATAGAAGCATATCGTTAAAGACTAGGGTGTTAAATAAAGGGTTACTATCATGATTCATTTTGAGAAAGTATAATTAATGGATAAATTGTGTATGGTTGACCTGGATAGAATGAATGTGTCTTTTCAACCCATGCGTACAAGAGTTCTAGTTGAAAAATATGAGTCATCCGATACTCAAGTAATAATTTTGATGAGTTAGATGATTTGATGTTAAATGAATGCTCCAATTTAAATAGAGTTATTAGTTTAATCATTATTATTATATAATATAAAGGTATATGTTCATAAATTATTCTACTAAAAATGAATTACCGAAGATTGTTTTTATGAATTTTCCTACAAATTTGAATACAATTTAAATATATGCGTATTTTAAGAAAGCATGATAAGAAAAAAATATCCAAAGTTGATTTCATATTTTAAATTCCAATTACATTTTAGGTTCATCAATAATGAAAGGATAATAAGGAAGAAAATAAATGGATTTATTATTTGTTAAAAATATATATCTCTATAGGTCAATCAGAATTGAGAAAAAGAAGAAATTAAACCACGTATAAATTCATGAACTTTTTGTAAAATATAAGTGGATATGTAACATCTCATATTTAGAATTTATTATTTTTAAATATTACATATATTACTTTCTAGACCTTTCATTGAGAAAGTGGGTGATTCCAAGGCCCAGTGTTCCCAAAAGACGGTTTGAAAAAAATTAAAATATTACATACCATGAAAACCAAGTATTCTTTATAAGGTGGAATAAATCTTAACCAAGGGATCATATTATAAATATGATGTCACCATTGAATCTAGAATAATGATTTTATCCTAGGAACAACATAACATTGGTCGGAATGAGTCTTTTAGGAAAACAATTTCAGGGGCCGAGAATTAATAAAATAAATTAATTGGAAGATTTATTTGATTTTTCTCCGATGAAGTGACTTTACCCTCTTTAAATATATCTCTACAGATTTTTTCACATTGTTTTACACAAACCCATTGAGACATAAAAACAATTTGGGTAGCACATTATTAGTAGATGACAATGGATTTGGATCAGATCATGGATTGTCATGCTAGTGGAGTTGGAGGATCTCATCAAAGATGACAACTCAACCGTTCCTCATAAATGATTGATCCAAACTCTAGGTAGGGTTTTTTTTTTGAATTTCATTATCATATTAATCTTGTTAGAAAAATGTCAATTCAATGAAAAATAATCGATATGTCCATCACATGTATATTTAATTCGATAGAATTGTTAAATTTTGGTTTGTTGATTTTCCCTCATCGATTATCCTTCAATGATAATGAATTGAGGAAAAATGAAAAAAATTCCATGGTTCATTCCTCACATTCATGGTTTAATGATTTCATACCAATTTTCTTCACAAATTAATCATTTACAGTCCCTTAGGCAATGGGTCCATAGATACATAATTTAAGATCATTGCGCTACATTTCCTAAGTGAAACGGCTCCAAACCACTACTATGAAATGAGAAGATGGATGTAATTCGAGGATTTTAAGGTGGTGATGGGTATATTGGGGTTGATCATTAAGTAATCTAGGGTTCCATACCCTACTGGGAAATGTGTGGAATATGAACATCAACACCGTGTTTTCTGGTGTATATTGTGGTCAGATTTCATCAAGTTACCTACAGTGAGGTGCGGTCGATGTAGATCCATTATATATAGAGAAATTTTAGGAAGAAAAAGTAGTTCAAGACGCACATAAAGAATAACAAAGAAACAATCCAGATATGTAAAACCTCGAGCCACATGGTGTGTAACTCGGTACTACACGCTGTGTGGTTCCCCTTCAGCGGTGGCTAGGGTTTCTCGAAGATGATGATGATTAAATAGTTTTGACCCCTATCCAATGGAATGTGAACCCCAATGGATGACTCAACGTGTAATTTAGAATTAAAAGTACACTAGTTGGGGTACATGGGCATGGAAATGCTCTGTACTCCCACATAGATATAGCATGGAATACATTGACCATTATAAGGAAACTTCCCTAGTACACAGACATGACAAGGAGTCACCATCTAGAAACTGTGTGTCTTGAGATTCTATGTACTCATTATACATATTTTTTATATGTATTCGACATGTTGTGTGATGAAATTACACAAGAGAAGTACATGGTATATCTAGGCATGATGTGTAACCCATGTGACACACCATGTACTCCCACTAAGAGCACTTAAAGATCTTCATTTTTTGAGTTTGGACCAATATAGTTTTAGTGTATTCCTATGGTCCTTACATAGAGGTTACCATGTGTAATTACCTCCAAATAACAATATTGAGATCCCCTATAGAGGCTGAGTATCATATAGAGTTCAGGTATCCCACTGTGAGACTACAGTGTGATCCTCAATCATCCCTAATAGAGGTTGTGGAATTAGTACAACCTCCCTGAGTAGGACATTGATCCTCTATCTAGTGTTCTACATCATTAGTGTCTATGGATACATTAGCATATAATCCTCTACATAAAGAGGTGATCCATATTATGTTTGTGGTGTCTCCTAGAGGTTCGGTGTGTGACCCCATATCTATGGATCATAGTATTCTCAGAAAATTATGTTCCCTTTGGGAGGGGCCCAACTGAGCTAGACCACTTTTTCAGTGTCTCTGATGATAACATGGATCATGAAGTTGGATCTACCAAAATTAGTGTTTCTTCATGCAGAATCATGTGGTTGGAATTTGGTTATCACTTCCTGACAGCATGGTGTATCTTCTGAGTATATATGGGTTTTCTTTAAATTTACTTTTATAAATATTATATTGAGACGACTACACTTGGTTCTTCGTGTTTAGTGTTTTTGGGTGTCCTACAGGGTCTTGTTATAATCACAACCACATTGTATTTTCCCGCATGTGCCATATCATATGCAAACGATGGACTTTTTGACAGTATCCTCAGAGGATAGGGAGTTGGTGGAGCGTGGATCATGCTCAATAAAATAAGGTGTTTACTGAGAGTATACATTTGAATTATTCCTTTCCCTTATAATAGGTTAGACTGCTAGAATATCAGTTAGACTTTTGTTACGAAATCTTTGTAGTGGGATTGTATTTTTTCCTATTTACTTTTCCTTTACAGCGTTTCATACTATGTTTATGGGATCATAGATGTATGAATGAATTATTTCATTAGTTTTACATTTAAGTAGTTTTTGTCTTGGTGATGTGTTCATGAGTACATGGACATTAGGCTAGTGCCTCCCTTTTTTGGAAATGCATACTCAATGCAAGTCACCATACAATTTCTTGTCGGAGGCATGCCTAGGAGTCCATGTTATTTTTTTGGGGAAACAGTGTTAAGTGTTTGGAGTTCAGCTTTGGGGTCAAGGAATCTAATGTTGCTGTGGAATCCAATGTATCCATTCACCAAGACTCTGATCACTTATTTTTCATCTTAGTACATGATCAAACTTGTTATACGGGAAAATAGTGGTACGTTCATCATATAGTAATGGATGTGTTTTCCTTTTCTTTATTGATTCTTCTTGCCATATATACTATATTAATCATGGTACATCTTGTTTTATTATAGGATGTATCCATATAGACATCCATTTATGATTCCACTTCATGATCACAAGGACGATACGCCTAGTGAAAAGGTATCGGTATAGGGTCATGTACTAAAGATATCACCACTGAGGGGTTTATTAGCTATACCAACACATATTTAGAAACACATAGTACCAGCACTACCAGTTGAGGTTTCATGCTGGATGAGTGCGTTCCATGAGTTTTAGAGGTAGTATCCTACCAGTTTTTGTGGTGTTCTTCACCCCCAGATGGATGAGGATTGTCTAGAGGAAGTCACCCTTTTTTCTACCTTGTGAGGATGCATTCCAGCCATATGAAAGTGCTTGATGCGATTCTTATTCGTAGTTTTGTGGGGAAATGGTGTAGCTCCATGACTCAGTCACATGATGAGACAGATCTCTCTTGGATAGAAATAATGTGTCTATAAAAATAGGAGTTCTATTTAGCCACATTGTGATCGGTCAGAATACAGGAGATTCTCTATTTTTAGTAGGATAGTATGACCCTGGGAGATTATTCAACAAAATTTATAGATCTCCCATGCTCCACTTGGGATATTGTACGAGACTAGTTCTTCAGGGATCGGAACATTGGACAGGGTTATTCTAGGACATCAAGGTGTTAGTGGTATCTCTAAGCATTTATACCTATTTTTTAGTACTTAATCCAGCAATATTGGTAGAACTATTTCTGTAAGATCATACACCAGTTGAGGGACCTAGTAGTGGGAACTCGGTAGCTTATACCTTGGCAGTGTGTAGACAATGAAAGGCATAGGGATCCAAGTGGTTCAAGAACATCAGGAGGTGATCCCAGGACTTTGGGTTAGTGGTGTAAGGCCCTTAGGGAGGCTCAAATAAGTTAAGGGATAGTTGGTGTTTCTATTGCGGTAGTCAAGGACATCTAACAGGAGAATTCACAACCTATCATACAACAGATCTGGAGATGGTTGAGGGACAACTAAGGAAAATATAGAGATAGTAAAATCATCGTATATAGGTATGTAGACCTGGAAGAGGGGTAGGCAAGGTAGAAGGAAGATGTCGGAGGTTCGAACTATTACCACCAGCACCCACAGGTGGTCAATGCCACGCATCTGGAGTTAGAATGTAGGGATAAGGCCCGTTGTATACTATGGAGGCCTATGACCCTATGGATCTAGGGTCGATATGATGTATGATATCTGTATTTTCTACATTAGATACATTTTTGATAGACTGAGGTTCTAGTCATTCTTTTCGTGCAACGAATCTTGTTTAAGACTCGAAGATTCAAGTTGAACCATTGACTCAACCATTTTTCTTAGATAATCCTACTGGAGGAGAATCAATGTTCATACACTAGTTCCGACAATGTGACGTGACACTTGGAGTCGAGTGTTTTGATTGAGATCTGTTGTTGGATGTGTCTAGGCCTTAGAATTTCATTCTTATTGTGGACTGGTTATCAATAATTCATGATTAGATTAACTATTTTATGTGAAGAGTGTGGTGTGTCCATAGTGATGGGACCATTTTTTCCATTTTTTTTTGAAAAATAAATCCATGTAATAAAATAATGACTCAAGAATAGAAGGTAGCATACGATTACACATTGATTTTCTAGCATAACCCCCAGTGCGTTGGATAATATGAGTCTATAGTTTCCTCCTATAATGGTGGAGTATGAGGATGTATTTCATAAATATTATCCATATTTACCTACTTGAATGAATACTGACTTATACATCGATATACCCCATGGGATTGAAATAATATCTACTCCTGAATATCAAATGTCTCCCATAGAGCTTCGTGAGCCAAGGGTATAGTAAGAGGACATTCAATGGAAGGGCCTTGTGAGACATAGTGTTTCGCCGTGGATAGCCCCAGTATTGTTTTCCTTGAAGGAATATGATAGAAATAGGTTATGTGTGCAATATTAGTACATTAACCAAGTCACCATGAAGAATAAGTATCCCCTACCAAAGATTTATGACCTTTTAGAGCAGTTAAAATGGGTGTGATGGTTATCAAAAATTGACCTCAGATCAGGTTATCACCAATTGTGAGTACGATATCAAGATATAATAAAGACAAACATTAGATATCGTTACAGTCACTATGTGTAATTGGTGATGTCGTTTGTCTTCAAAAAGTATCAAGTAGTGTTTAGGAGACTCAAGAACTAGAACTTCCCATCTTTCTTAGACTGGTTCATCGTAGTCTTCACTAATGACATCCTGTTTTATTTGAGGCCTGAGGAGGAGCACGTGATACACATGAGGATGGTCCTAGACACACTCTATGAACAAAAAAAATTATGGGAATCTCTTGATGTTTCAGTTATGTATTTGAGAGGTACATTTTCTAGGATTGTTTATCTAAAATGATGGATTTGTAGTGGATCCAGTGATGTTTGAGGAATTGCTTGTCTGGGAGCCATCGAATAGTGTAACTGAGATTTGGAATTTCATGAGATTGGCAGGGTACAATCAGAGTTTTTACCTGAATTATCCATTTTGGAATAATCATTTAAAGTTTGTTAAAGAAAGTGGTTTCCTTTTATGTGGGTGGAAATGTGTTAGTAGAGCATTCAAAAGATGAGGAAGAGTTTGAAGACTGCACCCATCATGAGGTTACCATAGGATGTTTTTGAGTACGTAGTGTTCATTAATGCATTAGGAACTAGGTTTGGTTCTATCCTGATGTAGTTTTAAGTAGTGATTGGCTATGGTTTACAGAAGTTGAGACTTTATGAGATTAATTATGAGACCCATGATCATGAGTTTGCACCGATAGTAAACCCTTTGAATATGTTTTGAAACAACCTGATGGGTCTGTCGGTTTTCATATACTCAAACCACAATAGTGTCAATTATATCTTCTCTTAGAAGATTTAAACTTGATAAATAGAAGATGGATAGAGTTCTTCTATGAATATGACTTTTTGTTTTTCTATACTCATCGGACGGGGAACATGGTGGAAGATTATTTCAGAATGAGATATAGTTCATAGTTTTTGAATAAGGAATCAGAGCAGTTTACATCGTTGTAGTTATCCTTTGTTGATGGCGATGGAGCATCATACCTTTAGTTGATGGCTGTCACCCTTCTACTCTTACAGATATTTAGGAAGACACATCTAGGGGATACCAACTACAAGACCCTACATGCTCAGATATCCACAGGGCATGATCATGATGGATATTCAAAAGGTGGGGAGTACATCATTTTATTCATAAGACACAGAATAGTACATGTGGATTTGAGGGAGAAGGTTCTGAGGGAGTTTCATATGTCACCTTTAGTGGTACATCATGGTGTGGGGAAGTTGTAACTGGACCTTCAAAGTCATTTTTGGTTGACAAGGATGAATAATGGAGTAGTAGAGTTCAATTATCCATGACTTGTCAAAAAGTGAAGGTTGAGCACTAATTTCCATTGGCTTTAGCTCTTCCCATTGAGGCTGCAAAAGGTAAGTGGGATGAGATATCGATGGACATTGTGATGAGTTTACCATGAACCTTAAGAGGACACAATGAAATTTGGTTGACCATTAATTGGATCACTAAGTCAGCCCACATCCTAACTATCCGAGAGAAGAGTCCAGTAGAGAGATTTGGATGCCTATATGATTAGGATATAATTTGACTCCATGGATTCCCATCGATGAATTTTTTAATCATGATTTTCAATTTATATTCTATTTGTTTATGATATTATAAGACTCATTTGGGACCTAATTATGCTTAAGCATAGTGTTTCACAGAGAAATGGATTGTCAGAGTGAGATAATAATTATGGTTTTGAAGGACACGATTTGAGCATTCATGTTAGACATCAGTAATAGTTTGGAGGACTATCTAACACTGGTTATGTTTGTGTACAAAAATAGCTTCCATTCTACCATTGGTATGACACCATTCATGGATTTTCACGGGCGACACTATAGGTCACCACTTTGCTAGAATGACCCAAAAGAGTTTGAACTCATGGGCCAGGATTTAGTGTGAGCTACATTGGATAACGTGTACATCATCCAGAAGTGGATTAAGGCTATAAAAAGACATCATAAGTCTTATGCTGATAGGCAACAGAGGCATTTTGAGTACGAGTATGGAGACAATGTGTTCCTTTTTGTTTCACCTCAATGGAGATTACAAAGATTTGGTTGTGATGGTAAGTTATCTTCGAGGTTCATTGGCCCTTTCCAAATACAATTTATAGTTGGTGTTGTGTCATACCACTGGTATATACCTCCACAATTAGATTGGGAACACAACGTCTTCCACATGTCAGAGTTTTGGAGGTACGTGCATGACCCATAGCACTCCATCAACATGGGAGAGCTGAAAATCCCGGATAGAGTGACTTTTGGTGAGTACATAGTGGAGATTGAGGAACTTCAAGAGAGGATCATTCATGGGAAATAAATTCCTTCAGTGTGTGTATCATGGATTCACATTAATCTCCAAGAGTGAACAAGGGAGTGGGAGGCTTAGATTATTGCTCAGTATCCTCATATTTTTTAGTAGACCTTATTTTGGCTTTTTGGGGATATAAATTACTAATGTGCAGAGGATGAAATGTATTGTAATTACCATGTATTATATTTAAATATTAAATTTTTTTTTTCTAGACCAGGTTCTATGACGGTGTGGGATATCGAGGCCCGATGTGCCCGGAATAAATTTTTTAAAAAATATTAAAATATAAAATAGAAAATGCGCACGGTAATCCAAAAAAATGTGGAATAACACAGAAATGATTCCATGGGTCATAAATCTAAGAGAAAAGATTAATACAAAATAGTGGTTTTTTTCTATGAACTACTTAATATTGGCCAGTTTGGTTCTTTTGTGAGAAATTTATTGGGTCGTCAAATTAATAAAATAAATTTTTTTTAAAACTTATTTCATTTTTTTGATGTAGAGAGTTTCTCTATATAAATATATGTCTATAATTTTTTTCTCATGGTAGGACAGTAATCTGTGTCCACCTATATTCTATTTTAGGATAGAGTTCTTGATAGATTACAACGGATTAGGATCATATCATGGATTTTCGCGCTAGCAGAGTTGCAGGATATCGTCAACTGCAACCACACAATCGTTCCTCATCAACAATTAATCCAAACACCATGTAGTATTATTTTTTTGTGAATTTCATCCTTCTATTAATCCTGGGTGAAAGTGGGTCAATTCAATGAACAAGCATTGTTACATGCATTGTCAGTATATTTAATTTGTTATAATTGTTAAATTTTGGTTTGTTTATTTTCCCTCTTTAATTATCTTACTATGATAACGAATCATTCCCAAGTGAACAATAGCCACATATCATTCCTCACATTAGTGATTTACGGATTTCTCCACATTTTTTGTCACGTGGTCATTGTTTGTAAATCCATTGGTCAATGGTTTGACGAATACTCTGTTCCAGATATTTGTGCAACCATTCATCGATATAACAGATCCAAACCATAGGTACCGAACATATAGATAGTTACGGTTCAATAATTGGAAGGAGGAGATGAGTATATTAGTAATTAATTGGAATGGATCTAGGGTTTCATATCTCTCTTAGGTGGTATGTGGTATATAGACAACAACAATGACTTTTCAGGTGCATTTCAAGGATTTATTTCAGTGAGTAACTAGAAGTGAGGTGTGGCTGATGTAGGTCTAGGATCTATAGAGTTATTTCTGGTGACAATCGGGGTGGAAGAAGACAATGAGTAAAAAAATTGTAAAACTCAAAAATTGGAAAATCCCAAGAAACACGGGGTGTAACTCGGTACAATACATCGTGTGCGGCCCATTAAATAGTTTCTCAGGATTCTGGAAGAAGACAATGATAACACGGAATGTGTCCTCTATCACAAGGCATTTTACCCCTATAAAATGGTATGTGACCCTCCTAGGATTAATCGACATGTAATTTTGAAGCATGGAAACATCATGTACTCACACACCAAAATAGACTGGCATACACTGACAAGTACACAACCACATCTCTAATACATGAACATGGCCAGGTGACACAGGGAGTGAAAAAGGTGTCTCTACATGTCGTGTACTAATTATAAAGGACATGTATATGGAGACTACCTTTCATGTGAGGTTCTACCACATAAAATATAATTTGTATAGAAAGACACATCATGTACCACCTAGGACATGTTGTGTACTACCAACAAGAGTAATTCAGGCTGTTCATTTTCCTAGTTTGGACAAGTATTGGTTGAGTGTACTACCTTGTTCCTTCCATTGAGGGTATCATGAAGAATTACATCCATATCATTCGATTATGATCCC
Source organism: Viscum album (assembly GCA_963277665.1). Lineage (NCBI taxonomy): Eukaryota > Viridiplantae > Streptophyta > Magnoliopsida > Santalales > Viscaceae > Viscum > Viscum album. The sequence continues at coordinate 1,101,086,930 of OY728155.1, read as the reverse complement.
CTGTTAAGGCTGAGTCTCAGATAGAGTTGTGGGGCCCCTCCACAATACTGGAGTGCGACCATTTATCATCCCTACTGGAGTTTGTGGAATCAGTGTGAATTCCCTAAGATAGATGTTGATCCACTATCTAGCCGGCCTCATTGGATTGATTTTGTGGTCATTATTATATGATACCCTATATAGAAGGATGATCTGGATTGGGTTTTTGGTGTCCCCTAGTGGTTCTGCATGTGTTCTCCTCTCTGTGTAACATAATCTTCTTTGACCATAACATTCTCATTGGGAGGATCCTAAATGATCTAGGCCTCATCATCATGAGTCTCTCATGATAGTGTGTCTTGTAGAGTAGGATCTCCAGGAATGCGAATTTATTTCCGAATAATCCTATGGATATAAGGTAGTTATGACCATCTTATGGCATGGATTCTTCTTGGGTATATAAATAGTTTCATTTATTGTTTCTGTTATACATATTTTATTGATCTGACTACACTTTATGCTTCATGGATAGAGTTTTTGGGGTTTCCAACTATGTATTTTTATAATCACACCTTCACTGTATTTTCCTTCATGTATCATGTCTTGTAAAGACAGTTTCCCTTATGATGGTGTCCTGAGAGTATATAAAGATGGTGGAGTATAGATAGATCATAGGTGTATCTATATATATCGATTTGATTACAGGGATCATACCTTTGATGTAATCCTCACCCATGGACCAGTTTTTAATTTTATAGTTTCTGTTTGAGATGTGTTACAATATCTCTTTGGTGGGATTTTATTTAACCCATGTTACTTTTACTTAACTTCCCATCACACTCTAATTGTGGGATCTTTGATGTATGCATGCATTTTTATGTTTATTTATATTTCAATAGTGTGTGTCATGAATATGTGTGTTTGAGTATATATACTTTAGGAAAATGCATCCTATTTATGTAAAATTCTTACCTAGTTCTCATCACCATCCTCTGTCCTATTAGAAGAGTGCTTGGAATAGTCACTACATGGGCCCCTCTAGGATGGTCTCTGATATGATATCTCGGTCTATTTTGAGAGACTAAGATTGGTGCATAAGTAATAACCGGTGGAATAATATTTCATTGAATAATGAAGAAGAGAGAGAGAGAGAGAGATTGTGTGTGTGTTATGAAATCTGATTTACATCTAAAGAAGATTGTGTCTCATAGTGGATAAAGAATATAATATTAAATATAAGTGTTCACAATAGGCTCTATGGTTTCCACAGAAAAGAATAATAAGGTGAATCACTTAGATTTTTATTGTGTAGAAGAATAAAAGTTTAGTACACTATTTTTCACATAGATGTAGGATATTTTCTTATATACTTCTATAAAAGTAAGATAATAAGAATAAGAAATCTCAAGTATCACACTGATGATAAGGTAGAATCTATATTAGTGAAATATCATTGTGTACTCACCATAAACATATTGTGAAACTGTTGGAATGTCTTATAAAGAGCTAATGGGATGTTGATGTACTTTTTGGAGATAAAGTGAAATATATGTTCATGGGTATACCCCACTTGTTGTATCTCACAAGTTTAGCACTAGTGGGTTATGTGGTCAGGGGGTTTTCCCATTCTCTCTATGTATTTTCTACTATTCTTGATTAGTTAACAATATATATAACTTTCCTCCTTTGAGTGTTTTTTTGTTTTGATTCATAAAAAATATGATTGTAAGAAGATATAATGAGTGATCCATGCATCTTATTAAGTAAAAATGTAAAAGTAAAGGGATATAAAGATTTAAATTTTCTAAAAATTCACAAATATAGATTCCCATCCCCATTTTTGAACATATCCCAAAATTTTCCCCTAAAGTAGTATATCATAGTTTTGAGACAAAAACATTCTTGTTTTGGGAGATTATATTTTCACGAGTACAAAACCCTATTACGGTTAATGTTGATTGGCCATGGTTTATGGTAAGACTATAGAATTAAAAACTACATATACTTATATACTACTTCATAGTTTTCAATCATGAAATTATTTATCTTAAAATGGAATATAAATTGAAACCATTCCATTGTGTTTTGCTGTTTTTTTAGAAATTGAGATAAAATATTTTCTCCAAAACCATCATCAGTATGGGGAAAAAGTTCAAGATTAAAATCAATGTGAATTTTGACTATATGAAATGTAGTTTTGATTATTATATTATTTAAAAATCCATCAAATATCAAGATAAATAATTTATTTTATATATTTATTTATGAAATACAGATTAAAATATCCATGCAAATAATTCTGTTGTATTTTTATACAGTATTTGTTATATTAAATTGTTTAAACAAATTATAGATTTAAAATACATGAATATAATATTTACTTGTTTAGAACAATATCTTAGTTTTTTTCATTTAAAAATTCCATGATATTTTATAATAGTTATAAATTTAATAATAATAGTCAATTATAATTTGTGCATATTTAGAGTTATTGTTTTTTTGGAATTGGGGTCTCTCATCACTATTGATCCATGTTACTGTGACTTTATACGTTTGGTGAAACTTATATAGAAAATACTAATAGTTATGATATGATAGGGGTTTTTTGAGTTTATCCATTTGGTTTATTTGTGAAAAGTGTTATCTACTCAACTATCTAAGAGTGAACTATGATATTATTAGCATGACAGTCTTTTAAAAATATATATATTGAGATTTATTCCCATTAAAACACATTACGTAGTGAAATAATTATATTTTATCACTAAATGGATATGAATAATCGGATTATCATTTTTAGTTTGAGTATATTCTAAATAATTATACATTGAAATGATGTTAAATATAATACTACCAAAAACATATCTCTCATTATTGATTATAGATTCCATCATAAACATCATCATAAGATATCTTATAAATTATAAAATAATACTAATAGATTGTTATCTAAATTTTGGAACTGATATCATGAGGAATAATTATGAGCATATGGATGTTAATGTATTAAAAATAAATCTAATTATATCTTATTCAAGATTTTTGGATATTGGGTGTGCATCACATATTTGTGCTTATATGTATGAGGTTATAAATATAATTGAAATTATGAAAAGAAAATTATATATAATTATTGCAAACGGGGAATGGTTATTAAATTATAAATTAACACCTATGATAAATGTTCTAGTATAGTATAAGTTAACAAAATAAAAAATGGTAAATATGTTTTGTCCATAAATTAAAAATTGGTTTATATATCTTGGATGGAAAAGTAGGTATTTTCATTTTATACCAAGATCATGATTATATATATATATATATAATATATTTTATGGAATTGCTAATATGGATAAGGGTTACTATAATCTAGACATGAATAATCTATTCTATAGCATTTTACATTAGAATATCATGGTTAATTATGACACCATGTATCATTATAATTTTTTTCTTGGTAATATTAAGGATTAATTAATTTAATGTCTCTTAAAATGTTCATTAATGAAAAAATTTAATACTGATTAATTTTATAAATTCAAATCATTTATTATTAGAAACAACCATTGAAATTTCCTTTTAGTGGAAAAGGTGGGAGGGTTCCTGGATCATCAGTTCATATATTTGGTGATGTTTCTGTGCCAATGATCACCCAATAATGTGGCAGGTAAGGGAACATTGTAACCTATATAGGAGAATGTATTCATTATGATATGTTTTTCATATGAGAATGAGTTTTTAAAACATTAAAAAGATCATGGAGTCTTGAGATAATATATAGAATCAATTAGGAATATTTTTTATGATAAAATTATTAGATCAAGATGGGGGATACATTAGATTTGGGTCTGAAAATCAGTTTTGTGATTAAAAAAATTAAATCCAAACATAATCCACCTCAAACCCTAAGGTGACCCAATAATTGCATACCTAAATATTATGACAATTTAGGTAAATAGTTAATCAACCTCATAATTTTACATACCGAAAACCCCAATGTTTTACTATATTTCAATACATAATACTTATTCATCCTATTTCATGAAAGATCTTCAAAATTTCTCAAAAATTTCTTCTCAAAAAGTAAATTTCATGGACGTACCCTATTTAAATCCTTTCTTCAAAACTTTGTGAAAGGAAACATATGAAAGGGTGATCCGAGATACTCATTATGGGTAAACATGTGGGATGTTGTTCAGTGATCATATGTAATTATAAAATTATAATAAGGGTATGTGAATATGATATTAAAATTTTAAAATCATACCTATAAATTCATTAGTCATTATCATGGCATATATATTTTACAGTAAATAAGACATGAATTAGAGAAGAATGAAAGATCATGATCCATGAGATCATATCATATGTATAATAAAATGTTATAGATATTGATGTAAAAATATTGGAATAACCATAATCATTGAAATATTATATCAAGAAAACCCACCATGAAATTAATAATATGTTAAGCTTGTGGTAACCACCTATGTACCTGTATTAGGCTCGAGATAACTTCCATTGATCCCTTCTTCAGCATGGGATAACCACTATTTTACCCTCATTTAGGATTGTGATAACCATATATGTACCATTTTTGTCTTGTACTAACTACATATGTTCCCTATTTTTGTATTGGTGTAATATCTCATATACCCTTTGATATCATAAAACATTAATCATTATCGAATTCATTACCATTTTATGACAGACCCACCAGTATGATAATCAAAATCCATTCATATATATAACACAAGAACATGAAAACGCTGATCATTTCAACCTATCTTAACCCATGGATAAGAAAATATGTTTTATAAATGTTTCATCCTCATAATCATAATCTAAATATAGAAAGAATAAATGTGACATCACTATATCATATCATCATTGTATAAAAATTAAAATATATGGATGTTGTTATAGATAAAAATACCTTGAAATATCATTGGAACATTTCTTATGTAAAATAATATTTATATTTTTTATATTATTAATTAAATTTTGAAAAAAAGTATAATATTAGAAAAAAAATTCTCTGAACAATATTATAGAAAATTGTAAATTAATCTTCAATGAAAATATTATTAATGATGATGCGAAAAAATTTTATATGGTAAATGTTTCAACAATGATTTTGTTTATAAATTTATTGAAAATTACCCCATTATTGAAATGAGAACTTGTGTCATTTTAAAACATTTCATAGAATGTAATGTTTGGGTAAATGTGTATTTAATAAATTTTTTGAGAATTTTGAAAAAATATTGAATATATTTTAATAAACTTATGTACCCAAAATAAATCATTTTTGATTGAAAATAGAAAATAAATATGTTTCTATAAAAACATTATTCATAATATTGAGTACATAGAGTGGGTAAAATAATGAAAATATTATATTTTAAAAAAAATAACCGTAGTGTAATAAAATTTTTTTATTTTTGAATGATATATCATATACTTTCATCATCAAAAATTTAATCAGAAGCAATCCTGATAATTAGTATGAATGAAACATAAAACCCTTAACACTTTTTTTTAATTTTCAATTAAAACTCCCATGAATGAATTAAATTAAAAAGAAACATTAGATAAAATTAATATAAATATGTTAATCATATAAAATATCAAAATTTTAATATATAATCAACATGAAAGAAACTAGTAACAAATACTGGATATGTCTCACAGGAAAAAAAATAAGATAATAATGTTATAAATATAAAAATTTCACATATATTCCTTAAAATAATGTTTATTACTGTCTATAAAATTAATATATTTTAAATTTAACTTCTCTATTTATATAGGTATTAGTCTTGACGTACACAATAATGAAGATTTCATTTTCTAAAAAGAGGAATTAATGAAATATAAATGATAATTTATCATTCCCAGATAATAATTATATAATAAATTTTATATAAATATATTTTTTCCATGATTTTATCCCTCAAGGAAAGGCATTTATTGAAAACTAATAAAATTGGTACGTAGAAGTGGAAGTATGCACTTATGTAGGAGTAATACTTTCATTTTCTCAATTGATGGAAAAGAGGTGTAAATAGGTTATAACATAATTGTGATAAAATATATTTATATTAATTATATTTTATTTGATATTTTAATATAGAGAAATTATATATAGATTAAATTGAAAAAGAAATAATCTTTGAAGTAGTCGGGTAATATGACTACGACTTCTTTGAGAGGCGTCTGATACGTTACACCTTAATCCTTATTGAGAAAGTATTTTGATAAGTACAGAACAAAAAATGTATTTATGTATGATAATAATGTATTTGGGTAGTTATTTTATAATAAATAGGGCTCAAATAATTTTATTAATTGAGGAGAAGAGGTTACTTGTTATTATGGGGTGGGGACGGGCACACATGGAATTACTTAAAAGATAAAAATATTGTAAATTATTTTTCTTGTGAAGGTGGTAGAAATGGAAATGAAATAGAATTAAAGATCATATAATATTGATATATAATCAAAACATAATATATATATTATTTTATATTCCATTTTTAACCTTATCTATTAGGTTTCCCCCCTCTATTAACCCATTATAAGCCTAACCCTGGTAACAAATTTTTATTGTTTTTATTGTTCATTGTGACATAAAATAAATGTATCCACATTAAAAAATATTGAAATTATGATTCCAAATATGGAATCAATTTTATCAAATAAAATTTATTTAGGATGCATAAATTAATTATGAAAAAGCATGAAAAATTAAATGTAAACCATATTTATACAAATGTTTTTCAAGGAAAAAAGTGACATTAATTACATTCCATGAATAGAAAAAAAAATTACAAAAACATTTTAATTTTTTTTTGAATATGGAGTCTAAATATTTAATTATCATAATAAATAAATAGTGATTTATTATTTTTTATAAGATAAAAACACATTTCATATATAAAACTTAATTTTTGAAAAATAACTATTCTTACATTCAATTGATTATATCTTTATTCGTAAACATTTTATAACTAATGAATGAATGAATTTTCAGTTTATTATGATGTTCATAAATTTTCAGGTAATTCACTAAAATGATGGAAGATTCAGAGGCCCATCATCCTTCAACAATAGAGGGGAACTAACCCCTAGCTCATGTAACTACGCATCCGGTTATAAAAGTTGATGGTACGACATTCTTTCGATTTTCTCCAGTTGAGCGACTCATAGATTTTATCAACATTAAAAATTCACCAAAGGTCCCAAGTTCAATCAAGGTAAATCAACGGTTTTGATATCTCCTCATGTTTTCCTGGAGGCATCTTCATTGCTCTCTTCATCTCTGTTGGTCATGTTTTCCCGGAGACTGGCGCTTATTTATCTATTCTACAAGTTAGTCAATAAATAATGGGGATTAAGATATATTTTGTTTGTTAAGATCATGGGACTCTGATAGATCATTATTTTCATCACTAATGAGGAACTTATGGTGTTGTATTAGTCTTGTTATGGAAGATCTGTTCATTGGTTTTTATTTTTATCTTTGTCATTGATCGTTCCACCTTTGTATGAATCGAGACCCTTAAACTTCAAATATTATGATTCAAAATCTTTGTCTACCAGTAACAACCTTGAATTATATTAATGGAAATTACCTTCTTATAATTTTTTCATATATTATAATAACATTAAATCACATTATGAATTCAATATAGGCTTTAAAAATGAAGAATGAATGAAATAAGGGGTATTTTTAGAAGTTAAGAAACTAATACAAAAGTAATAGTAACATGACATTTTGAATAGTAATATGACCCTTATGAATAGTAAACTAGAAAAATGAAAATTAACATCACCTATTAAGGTATAAATAAAATTTTGGATTCTTATATTTGAAAATTTGATATAACTATATCTATAAACAATTAAATAAATGTTTTAGAAGTGATAAATTATGTATAGGAATTTTTTTAATTTATAAATATTTAACTACATTTTTATAATTAAGATAATTTTTTAAAATAATTTTTTTTAGTAAACTAAATTCATTAATTAATATTTTTTTCACTCATGATTATAAAATAATTTAATAAGAGCTTAAATAGTTTTTCTTGCTGTTGTAAAGGAAGTTGTAATTTTAAAATCAATATTTTTCAAGTAAATGACGTTTCTAGATAAAAATTGAATTTATCATTTTTAGATAATTATTTTCATAAAATTGAGTCCATTTTTGGAATCTACATGTTAAAAATGGTTATTTTGGATTTTTTCGAATTTTTTAAAATAGTAGAATTCTTTGTAAATAGTATAATACAGTAATTTATTGTATCAATAAATTATAAGTTAAACACACTATTCCATGATTCATCATGGATGTAATCACCTTAATCTATAATAATCCATAATTATTTAAATATAATTTAAGATAATTATTAAAATATTCATAGTATTGAGCTAAAATAATAAACAAAAGAAGAAAATAAAGAGAAAAAATCCTTTTATTGACCTAAAAGCTATTTTTTTATTATAAAACACTTTTATAGAATAGTGTGAAACCTGTAAATACAACCAAGAGCATCAAACTTCATAACAGGTGAAAAGAAGTTAAAGGCCAACTTAAAATGAGTAGATGCATCCGCCCTATATAATTTCCATGAAAGAGCGGATACCTGTGTAACTGGATCATCCTTGATGGAATCTTCAAATTGATCTGCCACCTTGTCCTACACCCGCATGAATTCTTCCACTGTTATCTTCTTAGCATTGAAGCCTCTAGTCAAGATTAAATGTTACTTGATGATCCAATCTTCTTTATCTATGGTTAAATCCACTTGGAACGGTCTCCAATTTATTCTCTATGCATACTCTTTAGACACATGAATGATAATTTTCTTCTCTAACATCTCTTCCTCAGAGTTCATGATAAGATCCCATGGGTTGTCAATAATCATTGTCTCAGAAGCCCGCTCTGATACATCCGTATTGATTAATGGAGGTTCCCCAATGTTAGCCTCATTTCCTGGTGACCGATGAGCCACGGTTAGAGGGGCATCAGGATCCATATCATCTTCCTATAGTCGAGAAACTTTGGCCATACCATCCTCCTTCCCTCGGGCTTTATCTTTAGAGTACCAACTTTCAATTATGCCACTACCACTAACAGTTTCGAAGTTTCCCTCCTCCACCTATTCCATTTTGGAAGATTCATCATCCATCACGTTGGGCCCTCCCTTTTTGGCTAACCTTGTCTCCATAGGTCTTGGAAGATATGAATAATCCTTGTAACCATTGGATTTCCCCTTCTTGCTCACAGTGCAGCTACCCGAGTCCCTATTCTCTTTCTGTCCCTTCTTCCTTCATGGGTTGTGGATCCTTCTTCCTCCCTTTGAACTGTCCTGCAAATTTTGTTCATCACTCTCTCCAACCCCTAACTCTGGACCTGAGGAGCACCATGAGCCCTTTTTCTCCTGATCAGGAGTAATAGAATCCAACCAGTCAAATCGATTGTTAATGTCAATCAGAGTCAAGATCAACCTCTAGTTTTCCCTTCCCCCTGCTTTCACCCACTGCCCAAGATTGTCTGGAAGCTCCTACATTTGGAAATTATGCTCCTTGTTGTTCACTGATTCGGGCCCATGTCCAATCCGAGCAACATCTGCATACAAAGTCTTAGCAGACTCAGATTGGATTGGATCAGTATTACCGGCAACCCCTGACTCTAGAAAAACCTGTTCAACCAGGTTACATCCGGAGAAATCATTCCACAACCTATTGAAAATATCTATCAACTTAGGATTGGTCGGACTTAACTCCTTCGAGAGGTTGTTATCGACTGGTTCCATGTTATTCAAATGAATCACCGAGGGGGCATCTGGCACAGTAGATTTCATGGGTCCCCTACGGCAAGATTGGTAGGAATGTTCTAAGAGATTACAGGTCGAGAAAAACACTGTCTAGGATTCAAAAACAACAAATTTTTTCCATCTAACATTGTCCCCAACAACGATCCAAACCCACTCCACTGGTGGTCTTGACGCATCAACTTCAACTCAAATTCAGGGTGATATCGGGTGACATAGAGCAGTAGTCCGACTATCCGAGCACATATATCGACCTAGCATGTTCCTTGTCATGGGTAAAATAGGGGGATTTTGAAAGGGCAGTGGAAGGTTTGTAAACCTTACCCACAGTTCCATCAATGGAGTATCACAGTCTACGTGCAAGTTGAACAACCAGCGGAATAGAAAAAGGGGCACCCATTGCATATACTCGGGGCTCTGGACTAGGAAAGGATAAAATCTACTTCGGAATCAAAGCGAATAGTTATGCGCCTTTTGTCGAGGAGACCCACGACCACATGGTCCTGAAGACCCCAAGATCCCAAAACATACCTATCAAAGGCATCGATCGAGGGTTGACGTCGACTGAAATGTGCCACCAAAGTAAGATGATGAAGAACTGAAACCTTCGAAAACTCCGAAATCGAGAGCATGAGTTGTTGCGAGCCATTGTAATGACCTGGAACCTTGGGGATCAGATCGATAGAAAGGAAACAAGGAATTTATTCCAGATTAGAGAAGGGGAGGAATGAGGGCGGAAGAGATGAAGGTACAAGAAGATCATCCCCTTGCTCTATGGGAGGGGGGGTGAGAAAACACCATTTTCTTCCACTATAAAAACCAACCCTTACTGCCTCTTATCTTCACACATATAATGCCTTGATCATTGTATAAATTATACTCACTAACCTTTCCAAACATCTACCCGATGTCTAAAATATTTAATAATCATCAAAATACAAAAACCTTTTTCTTAAAGACACTCTCAAGGAGGACAAATTTAAGAGGTAAATTCCTCTTTTCATTTCATTTATTTTATGTTCAAGTTATTTATTTTATTAATATATCTTCCCCTAACCTCATCCCAATGGAATTATAACTATTGTACCTTACATATAATGGAATTTTATTATGTTTTTTTTATGAATACATCATAAAATATTTCCCAAATCCTTTTGTTTAAAAACTGAAAACATCGTCTGTGATGTATTAGTTTATCACATTCAAGGAAGATGAGTTTTCAAGTTATATTACCTTCTTCAAGTATGGTCATGAAATAATTTTTATTTTTTAAAAATGTTATAAAATATTTATTATATATTATTTAATGTTTTAGAATCATTATCAATACATGGTATTAAATAATATAACAAAACCAGTTCATTATGATCGAAAAACCACTAAAATTAATTCAAAAAATTATCAATAACATGTTATCAAATGATTCTTCACCATACATAAAAAATATAATATCAATTAAAATTCTTGTTTTCCATTAATAACATGTAGATTATTTCTAGAAAATGATTTCAATTCTACCAGAACATTCATACTCATATACTAGCGATGCCTCATGATAACTAAGAAAATGAACACTCCCAAATGATGAAATTCAACTCTAAACTCATTAAAATGTCCATAAATGAAATTAATAAAATTATAATAATCCAATTAATTGTGATAATGTTTCTATAGTTTTTAATTAATTAATCTAATTTTATTATTCAGGATGTTAAATTCATGTGCAGAATTATTCCGAACATAATGTAACAGATCCCTTCTGAGCCTCCATACTTCCTTCAGGTTATGTTTTATCTCTATTTACCCAATATAAATCATCTCAAATATTAATTACTTATTATAAATTATTTTTTTGTTCCAAACTCATTTATCGTTGTCGTATCATCATTATTTTTTAAGGAAATATATGTTTTAAAAAGGTTACCTTATCAATAATTCCGGATAAGCAAGCCCAATTAAAAGGAATTTCCCAATTTCATACCCTTTATCATGTGTTATACATAATTTGATTTAATCCACCATTATATTTATGAAATCACTCAATTTATGATGGAAAAATATCATGGTTTACATCTGGTTTGGTGAAAACAAATATGCATTCTCTATTTCAACGACTAGTTAATGTTTTCCCTTAAAACCACACAAAAGTGGATAATTTCCATTATTTCCTAATTTCTCTTTTAAAATTTATTCACTTAATTTGAACACCATTTATCAATTTATATTCCTATTTTCCTTTACGATGGTCCATTTATACTCTATATCCATTCTATGAGGGACACTTTCATGATACGCTCATTTGTATTTCCTTATAACATGAATATGATACCCATTACATTCCATGGGTAACCCTTATCTTATATTTGACTCCTTATATATAATTATTTTATGTGGAATATATATTGAGTAAAATGTTAGGATGGGTTCACATAGATATCACTCCAATTAAATAGTTAATGTTAATTCTCATGATAAGTCATGTAAAATGGTCTTGGTTGTTTGTATTGACTCGCGCTTCATGTACTATAGTCTTGGGGGATATACTTTACTCATTCTCCTCCATGTCCAATGTTCCTTAAATCATGATAAATTAAAGTTTAATGTTTTATCCAAATTACTACTATTCTATTATTATATGATTCTATGTTCTATATTTTATTGTTTTATATGTTTAATCATGTTTCAATCTTTTTTATATCATTATGTTATGCCTTATATCCCACATGCAAAGCTATAATTTAATGTTTCATTCCTTACTATGATTTTTAGCTCATAACTTTTTCCCTTCTCTTCCCTACAATTATCCTATAGAGATGTAAGATCTAAAATTAAGTTATGATCACTTTATGAAGTTTAAATAAAATATTTTCTTATTATATTATAATGATATTCAATTATGTACCTAATTTGCAATACACTAGACTTTATGATCCATGGATTGTAATACAGTAGTTAATTATGTTTAAAATTATTTAATATTATATGTAATTGTATAGGGTCTCTATAATTTGTATCAAATGACAGTCTAGTTATTTTTGGATATTAGAAATAGAGACGTTTAGTAATAATATTATGAATAAAAATTAGTATAAGAAAATATTCATAAATTTTGGTAACTATATAGTAAGTGGTTAATCAAGAAAATACATCATTATAAATATAATACAAGTGGATGTGGTTATAAGATAGATGTGCCTAGGAGTAATAACACCAACAATGTGTTTTGGGGAAGACTATTGGTAACCTAGTACACAACAATGGGCCTTACTACACACCTGGTTTGACACTCCTTGTGGATATGATTTGGTAAATTCATAATCTCATTACGAAGTATTATTAAGTGAACAAAATATTTCTATTATAGTATATGTTAGGAAAATAACGCTTGGATAACCAATATTGAAACCTGGGAATCACAAGTTAGGATATAATTTTCTTTTATAATATTATCCTTTTATGTTCAATGTGTCATTTTATTATACATATTAAATCCCCATAATTGTACTTTATTTTGCCTAAAAATGTTGAGGAATAGATAAAATAATGAAAATATTAAATGTGTTATTAAATGTGATGATTACCTTAATGATATGACAAATATGATGGGAACATGTACTTAAAACATCATGAATGTGATTTCTCTACTAGATCTGTTTATGAATAATAACATTAATCGTTTGGAATCCCATCCTTCTCCAAAGATATAGAAAGTTGTCATGTAATACATCCTGTGACAAATTCCTCCCATGTTTAGTGGATCTTCTGATCCCCTCATCACGTAATATTGGATCAACACCATTGAAAAGATATTCACTGTCCTCCAGTTCTCTAAAGTGGAGAAAGTTGTGCTGGTTGCATATTGTTTTGATGGGGAAGTTGATTATTGTTTAGTGCTGATCAAAAACATAAAGACCATAGTGGAAATTCATCCCATGGAATGGAAACATTTCAAGAAAATATTTTTCAATAAACATGTTCCCTGAATCCTCTATCTTAATATAGAAATGGAATTCCGTAGACTGAACCAAATGGAAGTCGAGTCCATTGGGATGTATAGAGAAATCTTTTCAAGGAAAGAAAAATATGTCTCTAGCTATGTCATGTAAACCTAAAGCAAGGTAGAGTTCTTCTTTAGAAAACTAAATCCAATTATATATATAGTTTTTGTGATTTCAGAAATTTATAGAAATTATAAGATTTCCCATTGATATCATAAGGTTGAAATGGTGATTGAAGACTCTCAATGGTCTCATGATCCTAGTGAAACAAAGATGAATATGTAGTTTAATATGGGAGGATTAATAAATAAATATGATGATAGAATGAAACCCTGATATCCCACATATTGAAATTGGAGGAAGAAGCATCCTAGGAACTGTCTAAATATATCCAAAAAAATTCTACATATGTGGAAGAATGAGGCATATAGATAAGAAATCCTAAAGGGATATAAATAATCCCACTAATGTGGAAGAATAAAGGAAGGTCCATAACAAAACTCAGTCAATAGTATTTTGTTTCAACTGTAAGTGACTTGGGAATTTTGAAAACCAAATCCCCAAGCTTAGTGCTCTTTGAGTCAATCAACAACAAACAACCTCCAAGTTAGAATTGAATGGAATAAGTTATGACTACTACTAATATGGATCCCAACAATGACATGGTTTCAGGTACAATGGTTATTCATTCAAGAATAGTGAAAATATTATTTGATTATGGCTATATTCATTCTTTCATATCATTCATGTTCATTAGAGCTAATTAATCACCCCTCAAAATTTGGAAGTTGGGTTTTCTATGAGAATATATCATGGAAAAATAATTGTATCCAAAGTTTATAAATCCTCCCAGATTAATGTTTCTTGACTAAACCTCCTATAAAGTATTGGCATACATTCTTTGGTGTAGTTTTATTTTATATTGGGAAAGGATTGGATATCTTTATATAAATATAGAATCAACTATATGGAATGGGATATCACTATTCACCTCCTAAAGCATCCTCCAATTTTGTAAAATTATAAGGAGGAGGATGAATATCCTTCTGAATAATTATCTCAAATGTGGATAGTTTTTCCTTCTGAGAAATCATATCAACCTAAAATTATTGAGAAAACATAGAGAATCATGCTCGAATACATGATCGTCCTAAGGGATCACATCGATGTATTCCCTAAATATATGCATGGTCTTTCTCTTAATTGAGAGGCTGAGATCTCAGTTTAACTTCTTCATGGATCTATATCTATAACAAAGGTACCTCATACAATGTCCACCATTGACTGTGTAGAATTTAAGAAGAAGTTATAGGAAAATATAGATAATGGGTTTATATTCCCGAGTTCTTCATAATGGGGTGCACGAGTTCTAATTTTCAAGAAGAAGGATGGATCATTGTGCCTCTGCATTGATTATTATGAGCTCAATAAAATATTTATTTAGTAAAAGTGTCCCCATAAAATGATATATGAATTTTTTATCATATATGTGGGTAAATTTATTTCTCTAAGTTGGTCCTTCGGTCAGGATATCATCAATTAATGGTAATGAAGGAAGATATTCTTAAGAATGCCTTTTGAAAAAAGGCTTGGACACTATGAGTTCATAGTTATTCCCTTGGGACTCACTAATGCTCTTTATATTTTCATGATTTTAATGGATAGATTCCTTAAATATTACATAGAAAAATTTCTTGTAGTCATTATTGAAGATTTTCTGATATACTCCTAGAGTACGGAGGGACACAAAGAGAATTATAATATTGTGATTAACACTTTTTGAATGGGGAAAATTAATGAAAAGTACAATAAATGTGAGTTTTGTATGGAATATGAATCATTATTGGGGGTTTAATCATCATAATAGGGATATCTTGTGACCCTTCCAAGAAAAAGGCAATTGAAGAGTGTCTTATGGTAACATCTACAATGAAGATCTGTAGAATTCTTGTTCTAGCTGGGTAATAATAATGATTCATAAGGAAAATATCATGACATTCAAACCCAATAAACATGCTGACATGGAAGGGAGTGATGTTTTTATGGACTCAAGAATATGAGGAATCCTTTAAGGAATCCAAAAATGGCTTATCACTGCACCATTACTCACACTTCCGACAACTGAGGAAATATTTATGGTGTATAATGATGTTTCAAAGAAGGGATGTGTACTGATGAAAAATGATAAAGTTATAGTTTACTCCTCAAGGCAGTCGATAATTCAATAGAAAAACTATCCTACGCATGATCTAGAGTTGGAAGCTATGATCAATAAATTGAAAATATGGTGGCATTATCTCTATGGGGTGATGTTAGAGATATATACTGATCATAAGAGCCAAAAATATATATTCTCACAAAAGGATCATAATATGTGCCTGTGAGGATGTTAAATCTCATCATAGATTATGACTGTTCAATCCATTACCGTTCTAGTAAGTCAAATATGGTGGCAGACTCTATAAGTAGGAAGTATACTATATCATTATCAATGATTCAAAATTAGAAGGATACAATATTTTTATACATGAAAAGTTTGTACATGGGAATAATAAACGAAGATAATCATCAATCCTTTCTCAAATTATTTCCCAACCATCCCTTATGGAGAAAATAATGGATACTCAAACAAATGATTTGGAAATTATGGAAAGGGTGGAATCTATAAAAAATAGTAAATCCTCTAACTTCAAGATCGATGAGGATGGTGTCATAATATTCGGGTCAATAATATGTATACCATCCAATCTAGAGGTATAAAAAAAGATTATGAATGATGCACATAGCTCAACCTTCTCTATCCACTCAGGGAGCACAAAGATGAATCGAGATATTTGAGAGCATTATTGTTGGGATGGTATAAATAAAGAGGATGTTGAATATACATCAAGGTTCTAGGTATGTCGGCAAGTGAAGGATGAAATGAAAAATTCCCTGGGGATTATGAAACCACTACCCATACCAACATTGAAATGGGGAAACATCACCCTGGATTTTTTCACCGAACAAATAATGAAATCAAAAGGTAACAATTATATAAGGGACGTTATCTACTATCTTACAAAAATAGATTAAATTATCTTAATTCAAGAGTGCTTTTTTCTAACTCAACTTTCACTGATATACATCAAATAAGTGGTTATGATTTATGGAGTACCATTATCAATTGTATCCAATCGAGATCTAATATTTTCCACAAAATAATAGAAAAAACTCCAACATGCTCTGAACACTGTGTTGAACTTCCGTACGGCCTATCATTCCCAAAATGATGGCCAATTTGATTGTATTATTCAGACACTAGATGAAATTTTGTGGGAATGTTCTATGGACTTCAAAAAAGGAAGGTATTAATATCATCCTCTGATCGAGTTCTCTAATAATAATAGTTTCCACTCAAGCATCCATATGGCTCCATGTGAGGCCCTTTATGGAAACTGGTGCATAACACCATCATGTAGGGATGGTGTCTCTGAACGTAAGATGTTAGGACCTAAAATGGTTAAATAAATGGTAGATAACGTCTAAGACCTTCAGAAACACATCAATGCAGAACAAAGTCAATTGAACAGTTATGTATACAATTGTCAACATGACCTAGAGTTTAAGGTTGGAGACATTGTATTCCTCCACATATTTCAATTGAAAAAGGTAATCAGATTTGGGAGAAAAGTAAATCTTGTTCCCAGGTACATCGACCCCTTTGGTATTCATGATCAGATCAGAGTTGTGGCCTATAAACTTGCACTTCCACCTACCATGTATCAAGTGCACTATGTATTCCAGACATCCTAATTAAGTATGTACATACCCAATAATTCATAAGTATTGAATTGAGATGTGGTATAATTGGAAAATGATCTTTCATATGAGTATAAGCCAATAAATATCTTGGATCACAGATATAAAGTTATACGCAAAAATACTACTCACCTATTTAAAGTACTATAGAAGAACCATAAGTATAGAGAAGAAAATGGGATCTAGACTAAGCGATGAAGGAGAGGTACCCAAACATATTTTCAACATAGAATGTAATTGAAAATTTCTTGAGAGGAATATCATAAGGGTGGATGAATGTAATAACATTGAATTAAATCAATGGAATTTCCATTATTATAATTATTTTATAATGTATAATCACATAAAATCACATTAATTATCCAATTCTGGCATATAAATGAATAATGAATGAAAAACGAGGTATTTATAGAAGGTAATGAACGTATAACAAAGGAATATTAACATGTAATACTAACACGACCCTTATGAATATTAAAATAGAAAAATGAAGAGTTGCTACACCTATTAAATAATTAATTAACTTTTTGTATCTTATAAATGAAAATTTGATATATATATATATATATATATATATATCATTCAATAAGTAAATAAATATTTTATAGGTGACAAATTTAGTGTTTGTATTTTACTATGTTATAAATAAATAATTATAATTATATGTTTAATATAATGAATCAAAAAAATTATTTTCATAAAATTATATCCTAAATTAATATTTTTTTGTCTCATGATTATAAGATAATTTTGTATTACCTTAATTAGTTTCTCAATGTGTTATAAAATAAGTTATAATTTTAAAATTATTATTTTTCAAGTAAATGATGTTTTTAATTTAAAATTTAATTTTTCATAATTAAGAAATTATTTTTATAATATGGAGGTTTTTTGGATTCTACACATCAAATAACGGTTAGTGTTAATTTTTTTTATTTTTCTAAAAAAGTAGAATTTTTATTGAATAGTAAAATAAGGTAATTTACGGTATTTATACATTATAAGTTAAATAAACCATTATTTGAGTCATCAATAATGTACGAATCTTAATATCAAACAATCCTATATTATTTATTTATTTTATTAGATAAATCTCAAAAAATTCACTATCTTGATCAAAAATAATAAACTAATGAATAAAATATTGAGAAAACTCCACTCTCATCCACTATAAATACTAGCCCTCACCACCTCTTCTCTACACACCTATCAAGCCCTGGAAAATTTCCAAATTCTACTAAAAAATATTCTAAATCATATCCCCCCACTTCAAGGATATACTGTTCTCATCAAAAGACTATAACCTTTTCCCTAAGGATGCTCTCAAGGAGGATAAATTCAAGAGGGAAATTCCTCTTTTCGTTTCTATTATTTTCTTTTCATGTTTATTATTTTCTTATTCTATATTCACCACCCATAATCCCAAAGGTATAATAAATCCATTTCCGTACATATAATACAATTTTATTATGCTTTTGTAATAATCAATCAGCATTTCATTCCCCTGTCCTTTTGTTTTAAAAAAAATGAAAACATCATTCATGACGTGTTAATGTATAACATTCAAGGATGATGAGTTCTTAATTTCAATTTAACTTTTCATGTCTAGAAATGAAACCATATTTATGACAGAAAAAAATTATAATATATTTATTATAACTTATGTAATTTTTTGGAACTGTTATAATTACATGATATTAAATTATATAACAAAATGAGTTTGTTGAGATCGAAAACCCGCTAAAATTAATATAAATGATTATCTTTAATATGTTTTCTTATGGATCATCCTCATATCTGAAAAATATAACATATAATACAAATGAACCTTATATTTCTTCATTAATAACATATATTTTAAATTGTAGATAACTATAGTCATTCTACAGGAACATCTGTACTCATATACAAGCGAACCAATTATCAAAACTAAGAAAAGGAGCACTCCCAAATGATGAAATTGATTACTATAACTCAACAAAATGTCCATATATCCACATAATAAAAATATAATAAAACAATTACATGTATAAATGTCTCTTGAATTTTTAATTAACTAATCTAATTTTATTATTCTGTACATTAATATCAAGTACAGAACCATTTTAGACATACGATATGGGATCCTTTCTAAACCTCCATATTTCTTTGAGGTTATGTTTTCTCTATATTTACTATATGTAGCTCTTATGTATTTTTACTAAATTAATCTAAATTCTGCTTATAAGTTCCATACTCTTATATCCATGTTGTATCATCCTTATTATTTGGGTAAATACATGTGTTAAAAAGGTTCCCTTCTAAAAACTTCCTGATAAGCAAGCCCGATTAAAGGGAATTTCCCAATTTCAAAAACATTCTCATGTACTATCCATAATATATTTTAATGAACCACTATTTTTATTAAATAATTCATTTTATAATGGGTATATATCAAGGTTTATTTTTTTTAAAAGAATATACCTTCCACATTTTAAAGACTCCATAATGATTTCTCTTAAAACCACACAAAAGTAGATAATTTTTAATGTTTCCGAAATATTATTTTAAAATGTTATCACTTAATTTGGACACAATGTTTTTTATATGCATATTTTCCTTTATGAATGTCCATATATGTTCATAATTCATTCTTTCATGTACACTTTTATGATACTCCCATTTCTAATGCCTTATGACTTGATTATGAAACCCATTACTTTCCATCGGTAACCCTTATGTTATGTTTGATTTCATATGTATGATTCTTCATGTGGAAAAAATATTCATGAAACTTTTATTATAGTTTTTCCTATATATCACTCTAATGAATTAGGGATACATCATATGAAATGGTCCCAGTAGATATCCTTGACTCATTCTCCATGTGAAACAGTCTTGTTGGTAAGCCTTGACTCATGCTCCTCTATGCGAAATGAGACTTGGATCATGCTAAAGTCAGGTTTCATGTTTCTTTCACATTAATATGATTAAGTATTTATATTATTAAATGTTTAATATGTTATGATTCCATATTTTTAATCATTTTCCATTACTTTTTATATCATTATGTTATTGACTCTAACCCAAGTGTTATGATTTATTTTTATGATTATTTCCTTACTTGGATTTTTAGCTCCTCCATTTTGTTCATGTATTCCCCCAGGTTAACCTATAAAGATGAAAGGGATAAAAATAATTTAGGATATATTTTATAATATTATATAAAAGATATTTTTATTATGAAATCACGATGTTTAATTCTGTACATAATCTCTATGAAAATAGAAATTTCAAACCTAGACTTGTAATTTGATTTTTAATTATTTTTATAATCTTGTAATTTTATGTCTAGAAGTTGAGGTTTCTACACTACTAATTCCCTTATAGAATCATTCTATCCTTCAGTGTATTGGTAAATCCATTTATTTAATTTTTTTATGCTGATTATAGGACTTCTACTATGAAACATCATATTATGGCGTGTATTTGTGATGAAATGGAACTCTCAAAAACCCCAATAGAAGTTTTGTTGGTAATGATGGAGGTACAATAAAAGTGATTCCAATCTATCCCTTATAAATCTTGGACTGATTTTTGTTCTATCAAAAATTATAAAGGGCATCGGTGTTCTTTTGTATGAAAACGTTCAGCCTCTTGAAGGGGAGAAGTATCCTTCATGTCCTTCGATGGATCTTGATGTTCTAGCTCCGTAGATTAGAGAGGTTGCCTCTACAATGAGGTAAGGTTATTCTCCATCAATATATTTTATCATAAGTATTTAGAGATCTCTTAACCCTAATTTGAAAAATTTTATTATGTCATCATTTTCAAATATAACTCATACTTGTTTCCCTAGGGACAATGTTGAACCTTTTAAACCTAGATTTGTTGTTCCCACTTATCCTGGAATTCAAAATCAGAGTGACCAACCACTATACAAGGTATAGTAGAAGGTTGAATAGCTAGTGGATTTTTAATATATTATAGTATCTAATAGGATTGGTGTGTACGGGTGTGGATTAACTATTTCATCATCTGCATTGGGATCACCTCTGGCACTCTCAAGAATTAGGGATGGTTATAATGGAACATAGAATAGGGAAGATGGTGCAAATATTTTTAATATATTTGAACAATTAGTTTACGATGCAATAGGGAACAAATCATATAAGGGATGAAATTATGTAGTGCCAAAGTGGAAGGTAAAGGTTGAGTGATCTAATGTCATTGAGTCTGAACATGTGAAGAAGGGGTTTGAAGGGGATTTATAGAGAACATATAGAGAAAGAGAAGGTACCATTCAAATCTAGGGTCCTTCAACATACAAGGATGATAGGATAGAAGGTGATTAATTTCACTTAGATATAATGAATGGGAAAATAAGTGCCATTGATTATATGGAATATCATATCTATAAAGGGAGAAAACAGTGGAATTGGAAATTGTACTCTATGCTTCCTAAACCAATTTCCACTAGACTAAAAGACAAAGTCAATGGATTCAAGATACATTGAAGCCCAAGAAATATTTGGGTTAAATAAGTTATAGAGTACAAGGATTAATAACAAAATTTTAATATATATTTCTTAGTTATTCAAGTTAGTCCTAAAGCAAGGATATATACTACATGGTTAAACAAGGACTCCCCTCACTTGACAAGGGACTAGATAAGATTGATATTATAAAACCAAGTAAATTAAATGTTTTATTGTAGGCGGTTATAGTGGCTAACACCTAAAAACTAAACACAAATGATTATTGAGTGGCTTTATTTGTACAATACATTAGATGATTTGAATGCCCTCATTTTTTCTCAGAAATGATAAAGAAAATTTTCAATATCTTTGGGAAGGAAACATATGAATAATATATCAAATCCAAAAAAATTATTATAATATTATTTCCTTAGTATAAATAAAAAATGGTATAGATACATGTTCCTCTGGGACTCTAATGTAACACTCAATAATGGTTTAAAATTTCTTTTTATTGCAAACTTGAGAAACTATACGAGCAATTCTGTTTTGATGAATATTTTGATCTTTGGGACTCTGTTACTACTATTATAAAAAATAATATACTAGTTCTCCCAAATATGATATCATGATATTATAATATAGAGATTTGAATATTACTTAATTATAATAATATGTCATTTATTTATCTTTTATTCACTACATCTTCTGTAATATGTGAAGTAGTGTTTCAAGTGAAAATTTTAGTGATGGTTGGATCATATCATATTTTTTATAGTTTGTGGTGGTTGTAACCTAAAAATAGTGTTTTCATTTAAATCTTAGTATAATATGATAGTGGGATTGTACTATATAATCCTATGAGGTCTCTTTTCTGAATCTATACACTTCATGAGTACTTGTTTCTCATATCTCTAGTTGTTTTATTTTATTGATTTATTTCAATGGTGTATTTATAATATGTTTCATACTACACCATAAAGTGGTCTGGTTGAAAATAAAAACATATTTTGAATGGTAATAATGAATTATCATAAATTACCAATAAATTACCTAAATATAAAATTATAATATAGATCTATATATATATTTATTTTAAAAAATAACACTTAGAAAAATTCAAATTTTAATTATGAAATGATTTTATTAGAATAAAATGATTATTTCATTGGTATTAATTAGTTCATTTGAATTATGAAAATCATTTTTATATATCTTAATTGGGTTAACCATATTTATGAAAAGGAATCAAACAACTTGGTAATAAATGTTATAATATATCATGGATCATCCTGAGATGGGGATTCATGTAATGTAATCTATCAAATACATCAAATTTATTTCCATGTAATACATATAAAATATTGGGGTGTTTCTTTCTACCTCATTAAAATGAATTTATCCATTGAAATTCCATCACTTTGATTCAGAAGAAATGAAGATATTTTTTGTTTCATTGCATCCTTGAGTTCCAAAGTAGCTTCCTTGAATTTTTTATTCCTATAAATAAAATTAACCTAATTATTAGTCATGTTATGTGGAACTTTATATCTACTATCTAGGACTACTATTGTTTTTTGTTCAAATGAATGATCATTCTCTGGTAATAAAACCTTTGAGTTAAATACATGTAAAATATCGTGTATGTACGTCCTCAAAAGAGAAACAACAAACACAACCTGAACTTGAGAGAGGTTTAGAGCATATTCTATTCAATTAGCTATCATCCCTACTCCATAAAGAAACTATAAGGGTCCAATAAACTAAGGTCTCATATTTACCTTCATTCCAAATTTCATAACATTCTTACATGGAGAAATTCATTTGAATATCTATTATCAAACTTCAAATTTCAGATCTCACTAATGATTGTTATCATAATTCTCCTGTCATCTATGAGCTAACACGATGTGTTATAAAATGAATCTGACAGAACATATAATTTTATTAGAAAAATAAGTACACAATAATATTTTTTCTCCAACATTGTCCACTCATTATGGATTTCTAAACTTATTTCTATTGATGGATTTATAAAGAATGATCTGAATGCTCAAGTGAATGATTTTTCATAATATAATTATAGAAGTCTATGGTGTTGATCCTAACTATATTTGAAATCTATATAACAAGTTCTTATATTATACTACATGTTTCCAATAGTAATCTTACACTGACCATCTTCTTGACAATGATAATTAGTACTAAAATACAACTTTGTATCTAGTGCTTACTAAAGGTTTATATATAATTTTTTTCTCAAATTTTTATCTTTATCAGATACAATATAATATAGTACTTCTTAAAACATTAACACTTCCTTAATATATATTTTGTCTTTTGGATCAATATATAAATTTTCATCTATAATAATGAAATATATAACTTCTTAAGGTGATCAACTAAAACCCAAATATAATTATGACATTTAGATGTCATAGAGAGTCCAATCATGAAATACATGGTGAAGTTTTTCCAATAACATTATATTATAAGAAATAGTTATAACATACCATTAAACTTCAGTCTCTCAACCTTAATTTGTTGGAATACAATGAACCTAGATACATAATTTGTAATATATCCCTTCATGTTATCCCAGAAAAAATTATCTTTATGGTATCCCTACATCCTCATTATTAAAGGGTGAATATAAAATATTGAGTTATTAGATTTATCGAACAAAATTTTTCATGAATTATAGTATAATGGTTACACATAATATATTATTTAACCTTATCATTTTATCTCTAATTAGTATAAACTAGGGAAAATTTCTAACGAGAATCATTATTTCATCATCTTCCTTCTACAGCTATTTAATCTTCACATTGATCGATTCTTGAAAATAAATTTTATAAAGATAATATTTCTCTTCTTATATCACAATTTCATGGTACATCCTTTTCAAATAAATAAATAATGGATATTTTTTTATCCTTCATATATAAGATAGTGTGATAATTTCAACTCAGTTAATCAAAATCATTCTTTACATTCCTATGGTGGTAATGAATTGAGCATTCATAATCTTTAATCATCGTCAAACTTATTATCTAGTTTCTATTCAACTCATAGGGAATGAATATGTACTTTAATATTTATTGATAAATATATATGTCATACTTTCCTACATAAATATAAGGCCTATGTATCTTCAGTACAAAAAAATTATAATTATTAACACCAAGTCATGTGTCATGTAATATTTCTCACTATCCATTATTTTCCAAGAGGCATACGATTTGACCATGGAATTATGTTTAATAATTCATTAAATTACATTATTATATGCAACAATATAGATAAAAAACCCTCATTCATTGTAATGTTGTGTAAGTATAGTTTCACTGACCAAACGTATCTTTATCTCCTTGAAATTGGCTTCATATTATTCAGACCAAATAAATTTAAATCCCTTTGATATAATCTAGGTTAGTGGATTAGTCATCCACGATAAATAATTCATAAATATTCAACAATATTTATTTGATTAATGAAAACTGGGGATCTGAGATTGAGTGGTTGGTATGGGATAATGTTCAATTACTTTAGTCTTATAATGATCAACAAATATGCCCTCTCTAGTGATGACATATCCCAATAATGAAACATTCTGAAACATTAAATCACACTTTGTGAATTTTTCAAAGAGTTTTTTATTTCTTATATTATTGATCACAATTATAAACTTATATTTATTCTATTCCATTCTGTTGAAGTATATAAACATATCATCTATGAAGACTAACATAGACTGATGTTGGTAATCATTAATGTCATTGTTCAATAGATCTATGAATATTGAGGGTGAATTATTAATTTTAAATAGAATCAATATAATTTCATAATGACCATGCCTCATATGGATGGCTGTCTTTGGTATATCAACCTTATTTAAACTCAATTGATGATATCCATATGGAAGGCCAATCTTTAAAAAGTGTTGAGATACATAATATTTATCAAATAATAAATAAATATCGGGTAGATGGTACATATTACTGATCGTGATCAGGTCATCTTCTTGATAATCAATCGACAGATTCATTTACGTATATTTTTTTCTTATCAAAAAAACTAGTGCATGGTATAATGAAAAACATTGATGGATTAATCTCTAATCCATATTCCTTTAGATGTATTTATTTAGTTTCTTCAACTCAATTCGGGTCATTCTATATGGATTATTTTAAATATTTTTACCACTAAGTATGTGTTTTATTAAAAAATAAAATTATAAATTCTTTGGAAGAGTAGGAACTCATTTATGAAATACATAAGTATATTCTCAAACAATGGTAATGTCTTTAATATTGAGTTTTTCATCAAATATTTGAGATAAATATCCATCATGAATTGGTAGTAAGACCAAAACAAAGGATGTAATTTTCTTTATGAGATTATATTCATCCTCAATGAAAAGATGATCATTGCTTGATCTAGAATATCTTATGTGGATTCCATTACATGGTAATTCATGTGGTCTATATATAAAAAATTGCAAAAAATTCTAAAAATAAAATTCAATTACACTAAAAAAAGAATGGAAATATTTTCAAAGGGATGTTTATTTTAAAAAGTATATTAACATCACAAACTCTATGGTGGAAGAAATGTGTCCTTTATAAATCATAATCCACTTCAATTATTTTCATATCATAATCCATTGATTGTTCTAGGATTTATTACTTGTTTTAGGGTATTTACTTGCATAATTACCAAGTTCACAACACATAAGAAATTGAAATATTGGTGGCACTTTATGATTATATTTGTTTATCTATATCAAAATATTCATTTTCCCTTAGCAATTAGTTACATTATACCATTATTTTCCTCACACAAAACATCTTCATTTTCCCTTGATACAATTCTCTTGGTGATTCTTATCACATTCATGGAATATGGGGCAATTGAATTTTTTTCTTTCATGGTATTAATGAACTAAACTCCCATGAAAATCTACCTTTATCTTATTAGGTATGTTCAGAAACTCACAGGTGTATATTTTTTCGATTATAAATCAAGATAGATTCTTAGGGATATTCATATGGGTTCACATTCATTCTCACATTTAATTTATGTTCTCATGAGGATGGTCCTTATTTTATCCATCACATTCATTTTTCACAAAATTCCTCCTAGTTACAACTATTGAACAAAACATAGTGTTAGTATCAAACACAGATAATTAGATTAACCAAAAATATGATTATACAAATCATTATTATTATATCACAAATTATGTAACACTATCTCATCCCATAAAAAATTATTTTTATCTCACATCATTGTGTATTATCAAAGGGTATCATATATTTTTCCATCTCATTTCTAATATTAGTTACTATATAGAATATGAATTACCTAAAACATGTATCTAGGGAGTTTCTATCTAGTGTTGTAGTCTTATCCCCACAAATAGTACACCAATGATGATCTAGTAAATGCATAATTCATCCCATTCATATCTCTTACTCCTTTTTGAAACTATTCCATGGACATATCCATTTTAATGTTTCCAAATGGGGTTTTATTTTTTATGGAAACCACATATATTTATTTACCACAACAATGGTTCTTCCATTATAGCTAGGATTATCCTAAGGATTCTCACTAAATATTTCTCTTCTTAGTTTCCAAAAATAACTAAACCATTTCCTAATACCAACTAAGGCTACCCATGCAATACATACAAAAATAGTCATCATTTTAGATGAATATTCAATACATATAATAAAAATACATTCCATAGAACAAATATCATTTCATGAAATTGGAGACTATATATAAAATATTATTATTTCAGAAATATCTAAAAATACCAAAAAAAATCTCACATAGTTCCCTTCTGAGACATACGATAATTAAAACCATTATTCATAACCTGAGGAAAAGAAACATATGAAATTATGATATAAAATTCTCAGTATGGTAAAATATGCTAGATATCTGTCAATAAAAATATATAATCCGATCATGATAACAATGTTATGAAAATATTTACATAAAATTTGAAAAGAATACCCAATAATTCATAGGTCATAATCATGGAATAAGTATTCAGAAGATCATCAGTCATGAATTATAGAATAATTAAATATCTTGAGTGTTGAGATCATATAATAAGTATAATAAAATTTCATAGATAATGGTTTGAAAAGTGTTTCATAAACCTAATAATGTAAATTTTAAGTCAAGTCTACCCATCAAGACACTTATAAAATATTAGTCTTGGAATAACCACCTATGCCCCTACATTGGTCTCTGGATAACCTCTCATGTACACTTATTGGTTTGGGTTTAACCACCACTGTACCTTCTACTAGACATGGGATAAAATAATATATAACATTTTTGTTCTATGGATAACCACTTTTTTACCCTATTTTGTGTATGGGATAACTTCCTCTTTACCTTTTGACCTCAAAAAACATTAATCACTACCCAAATAATTAGTGTCTTATAATGGAACAACCTATCACATAATCTTAATCCATTCATATATATGACACAATAACATGAAAATATTTATAATTTCAATGTATCATAACATGTAAAAAAATGGGTTTCATCAATATTTAATCATCTTAATCATAAACCATACAAAAAAATTGCGTCATTAGATCATATCCCTTGTGAAGCATATATAATATATGTAACAATACATGTCATTAAAAAAATTTATGTATGTAATTAAAGAAATAGTATAAATATAACACTGGAAACAATAATATTTTTATTAAATGTTAATATTCTATATGGTATTAATTTTATTAGATATTGTGTAATTTATTAGTAATATATGAGTATTATATTAATAAAATGAATTCTTATCCATTAATTAATTTTTTTTTGAAATTCTATATTCTAAAGATTCATACATTTCGTGAGAAAAGAATGGTGGAATATGGATAATTTTCCTTAGTATTTTTTTTCTTCCATGTCTTCCCTTTTCACCGTAAAAATTTCACTTTTTCATATGAATTGAATTATTTATGATGGAATCATTATAGAAAATAATTTTGTCTAGATTCCATATCCCAATTCAATGAATTCAATTTCAACACATTTTTGGTTAAATTAAGGGGGGAGTAATGGAATTTGGTATTCTTCATACATTATCCTTTATTTCTTACATTCCCACAATCAATATTTCAGGCTCCTACATGATGTGTTATAGGAGTTATAGTTGATCATTATTGATAATATATCCAAATTGTATGATTCATTTAATATGGATACATTGAATTAACATTTTCTTTTTTACCATGATAAATTAAGAACCATATTTCCATTTAGTTGGATTAAAAGATAAAAATAATTTCATATAATATATTCCAAAATTTCAATCCAATACGAGAATAGGGAAAATTTTATGGTCGAATTTCTACGGGGGACCATCCAGTCAAATCCACATCAGCGTAGATTTCCTGACCAATTATCTCCCATCAAAATATGGATAAAAATTTCATTA
This sequence comes from Viscum album, assembly GCA_963277665.1. Lineage (NCBI taxonomy): Eukaryota > Viridiplantae > Streptophyta > Magnoliopsida > Santalales > Viscaceae > Viscum > Viscum album. The sequence continues at coordinate 1,101,057,373 of OY728155.1, read as the reverse complement.
TATAAATGAAAAATCTTTATATACTAGTGTTCAATCCAATAACAATTTATATACTTCCAAAATAAAACATTAAAATAAAAATACTAAAGTAAAATTGAAAAATAAAAATTTGAATTATCATGAATTTTTTGAATTTATTAATCATTATTAGTGATAAAAGGAAATTTAATAAATTAAATTAAATTAAAATGGTGATTTCATTATTGTATGACATTAACAAATCTTTAAATCATTAATTTTCATCTAAAAAATTGGTATTAATACCACTCAAAATTGGTTATCCTTAAAAAAACAATCCATATCTAAACCCTTAACCCCGCCCATCATAAAGTATAAATACCAACACCATATTCCAATTATTTCTCACCCAATTCATAGTTCACTCATCATATACATCCTAATAAGTATCTTAAATTTATCTGACTTCAAAATTGAGTAGTTATTTTCGTCCGGCAGTCTATCTAAAATCTATGAAACTCAAGAGAGGTATGGGTTTCCCTAACCATTCCCTTTAATTTTAAATTGAAATTAATTTTTTATATATTATTTTAATATTAATTTTGACATATGTACATTCTTTTTATTCCATATTATTACCTTCCATTTTCATTATTCCAAATGATCGATTACTAACTCCCTCTAATTACAGTCTTTTTCTATGATTTTATAATACTCAAACTATTCTATATCCCAAAAACCAACCTCATATTTCCATGATTTAATCTGTCTATGGTTTCTAGGAAAACATATACATTTCTCGATACAAAAGTGGTTGTGTCACTAGTATTGTTGTAAATAGGGTTAATAACCCAAAAAATCGCATTGTTCTTTGACCCGCTCATCACCTGGTGCACGACAATGGACCTTGTGGCATACTAGGTTTTTTACTCCCAGGGGATATTCTTAAATGATCTAAATGATACATATAAACAAAAATAAGGTAAATATATATCCTTTTATTGGTCTCCTACATTGTAAAAATTCATATATCATTATTTATTCTTAGATTAGAGGAAAAATTATTTCGTACCATATAATTCTTCCATCTCTATGGGAAAATCATGTATGATAAGCCCCATTATGAAATTATAGTGAGTATCTATTTTTCCTTTTAATTAATTAATAATCATTGTAATCTTTTGATATATAATGGAATTCATTAGACATTTATTTTAGGGGGGTCAAAATTATATAAACCCTATGTACACTGGTAGGTCTCATGAGACTATTATGATAGGCTAATGGGAGTTTCATTTCCCTTTATATAAGATTTATTGTAATAAGGGCTTGATGATATAATTTAAACATATCTAATTATGAATTACCAACACTATATGATCAGTCATTGTTATCCACACATTTATTTGTTATTTTGTTGTACATGGATTTATTTATGCTATCAGTTTTATTTGATATGGAATAACTATTATTGTTTCTTCATAATATAATTTCCCATTTATAGTTAATTTTGTTGTATTCTACACATTACTAAGCATCTAAACTCACCCCTTTATATTCTTTTAATTTTCCCCAAAAAATAACGAAGAGTAATATGTATGATAAAATGGTCTCAAGTAAAATAATAATCTTTCAATTATTATGTATGATCTATTATTATTCGTCAATATAATATAAAAACATATTATTAATCTAGTTTTCCAAAGGCTATTATAATTTTGGATCTACTATATTTATACCATTGTAATAAAATTTAAACTGGTTACATGGTACTAGAGTTGGAGTTTTTATAGTATGTATGAAATGATAGTTTAATAACAATCTTTGGAACTATATTTATAAAAAATAGTTATAAAACATGAACCATGGGAGAAACCCTTATGATATTATTGAAATTATTGTATGAATAAAAATGATAGTATATTTTATGCACTAAGTGAGTATATAAAATATTATCAAAATCGAATATAATGGAAGGAACAATCATGTGAACCCTGAAAATAAACGTATTGATTACTCTCTAGAGAAATTCAATGCTAGAGGTGTTGGATCTGATAAAATTATAAATTTATTAAGAATGTTAATAAAGGTTATGGATAAAATCATTTCTCACATATAACAACCTATTTTGTAATAGTTTATTTCATCAATGTTGGATTGCTTCAAGCAACAACCACCTTCATCATTCATTGGAACTAAAAATCTAAGAGTAGCTAAACAATGGGTCAAGGAACAATATCATATCTTCATTACCTTAGGATGTGATGAGTATGAGATGTTTTTAATGGAAATATATCATCTATTGGGCGATGTTGACGTGTGGTAGTCATTGATTTTAAACACTAACAAAGAAGAAGAAATATTTTACATGGACTAGAATACTTTTAGTTATATATACATTGAAAACTACATCCCTCACGAGCAATGAGTTGACATGGAAATGAAATTTTGAAATCATAAGGTAGAAGGATGAAGATGTTTTGACTATGTGTGAAGCTATCCCAAAAAGATTAACATGGAATGCTAATAATTATGTGTGTAGACTAAAGGTAAATATTGATCAATTTTTTGATGGTTTAACACCAAAACATTGATTAGAGATAGTCTCCCACAACTTTTCCTCATATGAGAAGATCTTGAAGAGTACTATCAAAACCAAAATGAAATTTTACAAACCTCCTATTTTTAAAGGATATCTTGATAATAAGAGGTTGTCTTAACACCATGCTGGTGGAAATCATTACATTGGAAAGAAAGAAATGATTGGATTTACAACATTAAATAACTATTTGAAGAAGCTCTATTGAACTTTAAAGTGGATAGGAGTGTCCATAACGTGTGGTGATAAAGGCCACTGATATCATGAATGCAAGGGTAATAGAGAAGCCAAAAATTTCAAGTGAATTAATGATAAGGATATGTGACATTGTTCAAATCAATACCCCATGTTAAAAGGGAATCTACCACAAAAATGGCCCATGGAGAATGTTTATGAATATATGATTACTACTATAGAAGTTGAAGTTACTGATGATGTGGTGGTTGGTAGATTAGTCATAACAAGGAAACTATGTAATAATATATTTTCTTCATAATAATAGAACTCTTTTGAAACTTCTTTATTTTCAAAGAACATTAGATATCTCACTATAAACCTATGAAGGGATTTATCAATATAAAAACTGTGGGGAAATCTTATTACAATGAATCTATCTTCATAAAATCACATTTCGATACATGAATGTACAATATTTTTAGAATTTATAATCATACATGTTATAGACTTAAAAATAACCATTGGGATGGATTGACTCTCAATGTATAATAAAACAATTAACTATTGAGAAAATAATATTATATCTTTTTAGGATGTTATATAATCCTTGAATTGATAGGTTATAATTTCATGCCCGACTCTTATCTAGAACATTCTCTTATGGGAAATATTAATGAATTCCTTAGTGATGATTCCTCAAATGAAAATGAAATCCAAATAAGATAGGATGTATATATTGTTTGGGAATGTATTCATGTATTCCCAAAGGATATAAAAAGATACACTCCTGATCATGACGTTAAATTCCCTATTAACATTATCCCTGAAGAAAAATCCATATCTATTCTTCCCTATAGGATGTATTTAATGGAGTAAATGGGGATTAAAAATTGACTGAATGAAGTGAAAAGGGGTTTGTAGACCCTAATGTATCACCTTGACTATCACATATCTTGTTTGTGAAGATGAAGGATGGCTCCATGATATTATGACTTCACTGTATGGGTAACAACCATCACCGTTATGAAAAACAATCCCTTAACGCGTATTGATAATCTATTTAATCAACTTAAAATGGCCAAACACTTCTAAAAAATTGAAATACATTCTAGTTATTATCAGTTGCGTGGCACAATGAATTATATACCAATGATGGATTTTCAAACCCCTTATAGACAATAGGGGTTCTTGATAATGCCTTTTGGACTATCTAATTCACTGTTTTTGTTTGTTGATCTAGTGAATTTGATATTGAAGGACCATAAATATAAATTTTGAGTGGTTCTATTTGATATTATCCTGATAAACTCAGATTCATATGATAAAAATGAAAAACATTTCTGAATACACCTCAAGACCCTAAGGGAGAAGGAACTCTATGGGAATTTTAGTAAGTGTGAGTTATAGATTTTAAAATTCTCTTTTCTTGGTCATATTTTCTCGAATGATGGATTTTCTATTTACCACACATTAAAAAATGTTGTTAATGAATGTCTAACACAAAAAAATATAACTAAGATACGTAGTTTCCTTGTATTAGCATGATAATATTGGTGATTTTATGAATTTTCTTCCTAATTAGATAATTAATTAACCAAATTGACATGTCAAGGGGTTACATTCACTTGGTCAATGTAATTTGGGGAATGGTTTTCAAAACTAACTAAAATGGTAATCATTGCACACAAATTTAAATTAGAATCATTAATAGATGAATTTTTTATTTAAAATGATGTGTCAAATAAAGGGGTAAGTTATGTACCTATACAGAACAATAGAGTTGTTTCGTATGTATCACGACAATTTCAAACCCATGAGCATGACTGACCAACTCATGATATTGAGCATTCACCTATGATATTTTTTAATATGGGTTATTAAAATTTGGATGAATATTGTGGGTGCCATTAGAACATGAGCTAAATAGGGAGTCACTAGATGATACTCATAGCTCAAACTTCAATAAACATTGTGGTCATTCCAAGATGTATAAAGATATGGAAGAGAACTTCTAGTGGGATATCAAGAATGAAGAAATTAATGATTATTTTTCTATATAATCAGTATCAAAATAGGATAAGGATGTTAGGAAACATCTAATGGGTGACATGAAACCTCCCCTATACCTATGTGGAAGTGGGACAATATCACAATGTAATTGTTCACTGGGAAACCTAAAATATCTAAGTGAAATAATGTTTTATGGGACATTATTGATCTCATTTCCAAATATTCAAATTTTAAATAAATAAGGGAGAATATAACATTGGAATGTATTTCATGTATTTATATCAATAAAGTTGTGAGACATCATGGTACACTATTACAAATTGTTTTTTATCATGATCGTTGCTTCACCTATAAATTTTAAAATATTCCTCATAATTAACTGAACACTAAAATAAATTTGAGACCCATATATAATTCTCAAATTTATCGGAAGACTGAAGGGACTATCCAAACCTTAGTGGGTATTATGAGGTCTTGTTCACTTGACATCCAAGGAATGTGGGACCAATAATCACCTTTTGAGTAATTTATATATAACAATTTCTTCCAATCAAGAATATAGATGGTGGAATATGAGTCCTTAAAATGATATATATTTCATACTCCAACTGACTAGGATGAGGTTGAAGAGAAGAGGTCAGTTAGTCTATAACTTGTTTAGGAAACAACTAAGAATGTGAGATAAATTCGTACTCAAATCAAAATAGATCATAGAAGATAGAAAATATATGATGATAATCTATTGAAGTACTCGGAATTCCAAGTAGTTGATCATGTATTCTTGAAATTATCATCAACGAAAGGGGTTATATGGTTTGGTAAGAATGGAACATTAGGTCCAAGGTACATGAGAACATTGAGCTCTAAGAGATAATTTTAGATGTAGATTATCATTAACCCATGACACCCAACCAATCTATGGTTCATGGAGTTTAATATATCTAGATTCTATGGAAATACCTTCCATATCAAACTTATATACTCACCATAAGTGGGATATATCTCAATCACGATTTGTATTATATTGTTGAGATTTTGTATAGTCTTGATATTAGAGATAAAGTTTTGAATAATAATACAAATATTCTTATAAATGTGTTACAGAGAAACCATTAGATATTACAGTCAACCCAGTTACCCAAATAAGTAATGATTAATAAGTACCCTCTTTTTTTCACCATGAGGTTTGAAACTAAATTTGAATGATAAAATTTCATAAACAAGGGGGATATAACTACCCAATGCATTAAAATATATTTTAGGGGGTTTAATTCAAGAAATTATTTAAATTTTAGACTTTGAATTATAATATTTCTATTTAATAATTTATATTTTATTTGGTATTAATTTTAATAGATACTATGTAATTTATTAACAACTTATGAGTATTACATCAATAAAATTAATTCTTATCCATTAATAAAATATTTGCATCAATTATTTCCTCTAAATGTTTACACATTTTTTGTAAAATTAAATGGTTTCATATAAATATTTTGTCTTCATGAATGTTTTTTTACACATCTTCCCTTTTCACCCTCAAAATTTCTTTTTATTTCGTTATTAATTATAGGATTTATTGCTAGATAACAATTTGATGTAATTATTTCCCAATAGACTATCCTGATTTAATGTAATGAATTTACATATCTCTTTGGATACCATAATGATAAAATATTAGGATGTGTCCTTATATGGAATTTATACTATTTTTCTAACATGACCAAAATATAAATTTCAGCCTCTTAAATAATGATTTTTATGTGTTATGGCTGAATTGTTAATGAAAATATTTCTATCCTAAAAGATTTATTAAATCAAGACACATTATTTAAACATGTAATTTTTGACATAAAAAAATTAAAATCATATATTCTTCTAGTTGGATGATATGATCTAAATAAATTCATCTAATAGATTTCAAAATTATAAACCAATCAAAGAAATGGGGAAATGTTCTGACCAAATAACTATAGTGGGTCCTACCCAGTTGGATTGACATCATCATTGACTTCTTGGAAATCTATATTCCCTCATAATTTGGATCAAACATTCATTATATCAATTAAAAATTTTGATATATTAGTACAGAATCCTCAAAAAAAGAAAATAGGGCTGAAATAAAATTTTAGAATAAGAATTCTAAAGTATGGTGGAAAGGAAAAAAAGAACATCCCATACAATTTTCATATTTATTAATCATTATTCACAATCAATATATACTTATGAAAGAAAATAAAATGAAATGGGTGATTCATGTATTTTAAAACACTAACCATACTAGAAAATATTAATTTTCAACAAAAACCATTGGAATTAATGCCACAAAAAACTGGTTAGACTTAATGAAAAAATAATCATTACATAAACCCTTAACACCACCCCACCTCAAGTATAAATACACATCTATTTTCCCATTCTCTCACACCCAATTATAATTTTTATCATCATAAACCTCCCAATAAGTCTCTTCTATTTCTCTCTCTTAAATCCTAAAGATTGTTTTTGTCTAAATATTACTCTCTATTTTAAGAAGCTCAAGAGTGGTAAGGGTTTTCTAAATATTCCCCCTTAATTTTCAACAGAAATTTATACTATATCTTGCCTTTAAAGATTCCATTGATTATAAAAAATTAATTTTTATTTCATGTAATTACAATTAATTTGAATTATTCAAAATGATATATTAATTACACCCTCTAATTATAGTGTTTGTCTATGTTGTTATAACGGTTGAACTATTTATGTTACCATCAAACCATCCAAAAATTTTGGGGATGTAATGTGTGTGTGATGTTTCAAGAAAATATTTCAATGCCTAAATAATTCAAGTTGGTTTGGCTCTATAACAGTTGTAACTATGGGAAATAATGCTGAAAATGGAATATTTGGATTTTAATTAATCATCACCTGGTGAATTGAAATTGTACTTACTATATATGTGGTTTGGGACTTCGGTGAGATATTCTAGGATGATCTATATAGTACATTAAATCCATTATAAATGATTTTCAATCATTTACTTAGTATCATTACTTATAACAAATCATATATCCTTATAGATTGTTGTATTATGGGAAAAATAATATCATACCATAGAATTATTTCTTCAATATAGGAAAACATTGTATGATGTGCCTCATTAATAAATTGGTCTATGTATCGATGCTAAAATTTCCTTGAAAATTATGTCGTGTAATGTATTGATGTGTGATGGAATGTATTAGACTATTATGTCAAGGGTGGGTCCTATAATGATGTAGCCAATTAGTGAATTTGGAGGCCTCATGATATAATTAAGAGAGGATAATAGGAGTGTCCATAACCATTTTGTATGATGTATTTGAATAAGGACTTGACTGTATATTTGAGATATCTGGAATTATGCATTCCAATCACTATATGATCATTTATTGTTATCCACAAATTAAATTATTTTAATGTTGTCCATGAATTTATTTATGCATTCAGTTTCATTTGATACTGAATACATATGTTTATTTATTCATGATATAATGTCTAAATTATAATTAATTTTGTTATATGCTACCCCTTATTGATCATCATATCCCACACATTTATATTATTTTCCTTTTACCTACGAATCCAAGTGGATTATTATGTACGATAAAATGGTCACAAGGAGAATAATTTTGTTTTCATGTTTTTAGATGATGTGTTCTTATTTTTCAATGTAATTTAAATCCATGTTATGTATTTCGTTTTCTGGAGGCTATTAATCTATTATATCCACTATATTTGTTCTATTTTATTAAAATATAAACTATATCCATGTTACTAGATTTGGAGTTGTTACAATATTAATGGATATTATCAAAACATAAATTTCATTAAAATATCATTGGAATATTTTTTAAGGAAGACATCATTTTCAATTTTAGATCACTTATTTATAAACTATAAAATTTATATTATGTTAGGAAAAATATTTTTTTTGGAAATAATCATTTGAACTTCCAAATTAATGTTCAAACCAACAATTATTCCTAGTGGTGGGGAATGTTTTTCATGTAATCAACATTAAAAAAATAATATGTTTACACATTTGGTAACAATTTCCTCATTCAGAACACAACCATAAGATTCCTTTTAATTTATTTTTAAATTTGAAAATGGGTAAAAATGCCTTTAATACATGATTTTAAAATTGTAGAAACAATATTTAAATCATTTTTCTGACAATATGTATATGAAAGAAAAATATTCCTAACTTAATAGTGATATAAAGTATACTTTCCTTAAAAAGCATCATTCTTTCTTTTGTGAATACAGAGAGAGGAAATTAGTAGAAAACATATAAAATTCAAAAATAAACACAGGAGACTAAATATTATGGGATTTATTATTGATATACCATTTAATTTTATTAGTGTAAATATATTCATAAATAATCATAGTAAACAGTGAGATTGTGACATAAAACTCTCACCACATTGGTATCTTTTTAATCAAAACACCATTTAATGAAATTACATAAAATAAAACAATAAATATCATAAATATAAATATATTCATGATGTAACATATAAAATGGTAATAATATACACCACATGAATGAATTAGTTAGTTTGTATGGAATGTGCCTCATAGAAATAGATGTTAGATAATAAACCCTTATGTCATGTCTGAATTGGTTCATAAGTAATTTAAACCTCACATATAAAAAATTTAAATTTATTATAATTTTGAAAGATAAAAAATATTAATTCTTATAGTACTATTCATGATTTAGTTATAATATTTTAGCAACTGTTCATTAACGACCATTCATCATCATTATTATTTTGGGTGTTAACTACTTCCTTTTTCATTTCCGTTTCGATTTGATGGTTATGGTCCATGAATATTAATAATGGTTAAATCATATATTGAATTAATATAATTATATAAATATCATACATATTCATTATATATATTTTTAACCATCAATAAAAGTAAAAGATTGAAAAATGAATTACATTGTTCATGGTGATGGTAGTTTATACATACACATAAGTAGTATTTTTCATTTTCTAAAATAAATAAGGAAAGAAAGATAAATAATATTTTACCAATAAAAAAATACTTACCTCATAAATATGAAATTTATTTATTATATGCATAATTAGATCAATAAATTTGAGGAAGTGACTAAAAATTAATCATCCCATTATGTTGACGAAACAGTCTGTACATACACATGACTGATACTTTCATTTCCCATTTCATTGGGAGGAGGTTGAAAATTTTATTCCCACAATCATAATAAAATATATGTATATTTATTTCACTTTATTAATTATTTTATGATCGACACAATATATTTATTTTACGTAATAGAAAATAAATTGTGAAAGAGTCAGGTACGATGATTATCTCTACTTTGAGAGGCCTCATTTGGCTTACACATTAATCCTTATTAAGATGGTCTTATGAGAATAATAAAATCTCATTAATTAATATAATTAATCGATGAATTTTTAATATTTATTTTATAATATTTAGGTTTTAATGTTTTGGGATAACAGAAAAGAATTAGTGCCATTTCATAAGGGAGTGGAGGGGTAAAAACAGAATTATATAAAATATTTAATTAAAATAAAGTCATTTTCATGTAAAATTGGATCAAAATTTCTAGTAATTAGATTTAAATATCTGATATCATTTAAATATCTTCAAACAATAGGATTAATATATGTTTTTGTGCCATTTTACCCATATCATTTAGTTTAAACCCAATTGTTTACTCTTTTTAACCGTAACTACGGTGAAATTTTTTTCATATTTTTTCTAATCATTATGAATAAAAAAAAGTGGGCTAATTATAAAATTTGGACATGATTGAGATAAATTTTTAATCCATTTTACCAAATTAAATTTCTATAATTGGCATATATTGACTTTAAAATAATTATACCCAATACAATGATAAGCATTATTAGAAATATGCATTTTAAGCATAAAACTAAATTTACATTCATTGCATACCTTGATAATAAATATATATTAATTATAAAATATATTATTAAATATATAATCAAAATCTTTAATTACAGTCATTAAAAATAGTGATATGTTTCATTTATTTAGATAAAAACACATTGCGCACATGAAAACTGTTTTTTGAAAAATAACTCTTTTCACCTTCAAATGATTTTATGTACATTATTAACTATTTAATAACTAATTTATTCATGAATATTCATAAAATAAAAATAAATTATAATAAATAACATTCCATTATGATCATTATATTTATAAAAAACAATACAAAAAACCCTGAAAAATATAATTTTATAAAAAAATAGATATTCCGATTGTGATGTGATTTTATTAGAAACTAATGATTATTCCATATGAATTAATAAATATATTTTAATTAAAGAAAAAAATTATATACATATATATTTCATAATCAGTTTAATCCAATTTATACACATTAGTCCAATGGCTATCATATAAACATAAAAAATCATATTGGTACATTTAAAATTAAGGTTGCGTGTAAATAATGATATTGAATACTTCAAATTTATTTCAACAGAATACATATAAAATTATAGGGGTGATATAAACATGAAAATAAAATGTTTTCTCTGAGAAGTGTAGTAATTCCTTCTTAAACATAGTTTATTCAATAATGGTTTAATGTGTCAATCCTATATATTTTTTTAATAATAATATCTTAAAACTGTTGTATTTCTAATTAACTAAAATCCAAATTACGAAGTCACGAAGACAACAAATGTGATATGTATTTGTAGTTATCCCCATTGGTATTTTATAAGGGTTTATGTTTGGGATTCATATATCTGATATTTATCTTCAAATAATGTTTTCATTATATTAGAAAAGTGTTTATATATTTTTTATTCTAAATAAATGATGTGATATAATTTATATAATCTTCATTAAAATGAATAATTTGTGTATCAAGATAGTTTTCTATATGAGAAGGATCACACATTTCAAGGATTTATTTATATTAAAATTTATCATTAATAAGATCAAAACAAATAAAAATTATTTTTTCTTAACCCAGAAAATGAGGTTGTTGCATGAAGGATTTTTGATCCAGAAATTACTCACATTATACAAGAACCCTGATGATATGGTGGGATTGATCAGGAGAATGGTATAAGTGGATTTCTTATTCAATTTATGTTTATTTAATGTTTATATATTATTAGACTAATATCTATAAATAATATAATGATATTTTTATTCAAATTTTTTTTATGGCTTTGAAATCTATGATGGACACTATGTATACAAGACATGTTTGGATAAAAGTAGATACACCTAAAGTTGTGAGGTACATAGGATTCATCTAGGGTTTCCATATGAAAGATGAATTTGATGGTAGAGTGTAAACCTATAAAATTCACTTAGTGGAAAAGGGTTAAAAATATTCAAGATATTCACTATGAAGATATTTTTTGATATGTTTTCATAATAAATTAAATTCGAATATTTATTTCCCTAGAATCTCATTATCATTTTACGATATATCAAATGAATGTGTGATACAGCCTGATGTATTTTTTTTCTAAATAAATTTTATATTTTATTAATTTCTCAATGTACCATTTGTGGATTAAAGAATACCTAATAGACTTTGAACTTATGGTTTTATGATGTAATCAAAGTGTTTATATTCAACAAGAATATATATGATTCTTCTTTATATTAGTGTAGTATTGGGATTTTTTCTATATTACTAGTTTTTTAATAGATATTATACTAGTTATCAAGAATGAAATTCTTAAATTATATATCATAAAGGATTAAATTGAAAAATTATTCTTAAGGAATGACATGGGTGATGAATCTTTAGATCTGTGTGTGAATATATTAAGAGATATATCAATTTTATTATGAATAATAACTCAATTCATATATATTAATAATGTTTCAAAGAGGAATAGTATAGAGAAATATAAGAAGGATAATATCCCATTGTTTTATGGAATGGTTCATATGAATCTAAATTTAATTCTATATGTTTCATAATGTGAAATAGTGACACAATTCCTTATGTATATTTTAATAGATCTACAATGTATACCATGTATTACAATCTTTATGGTATCTCTTATTCAGTGATCTTTATAGGTAGATAATAATCTAATCTTGTTGAGAGTCATTGTATTTCTATAAAGAATATCATTATGTGGATTAGAATAAGTAAGAGTCATATATTATTAAAGGTTAAGATAAACTCATTGTATAGGGTTGAAATTATAATCTATCCAAACCAACTAGGATGACATGAGATCTCAATCTATTATTTTACCTCTATAGTGGTGAAATTAGTCAGAAGAGTTCGAAAAAAATCCACACTAGAAAAAATAAAAATTCATGAAAAATACATAAATACATTAGATGTTTTGAATGAATTCCATTGGATCAATAGTATCATTATTGAAAATAGAAAGGTTTTATGACTGAGGGAGTGATTGAGATTTACTATAACAATAATGGAGTTATTTCTTAGTCCAAGGAAATCCAGTCGCACCAAAGGACCAAACACATCCTTCGAAAATACCATATCACCTATGGAATCAATGATAAATAATATAAAAATATCATTAGGGTGGATACATATGATAATGTAGTAAATATATAAACAAATACACTAATATAATAAAAACATGAGGTTTATATAAGTTATCAAGGAACTAGATACATGGTATACTAGGTGTATTAGATATTGTAAATTATATATAAAATTATATTATAATAATGGAAATATCCATCTATCATTCATTTATATGTGTTTGATATATAAAATGTCACGACCCATCCCCCTGGGCCCGTACTGTGACTACACCAAGCACGCCTTCCATAGGCTAGGTGCTAGTGACTAGCACCGGAAAGGCATATCTCTATAACGAGAAGCAATTTCCTTTAAACCTGAATAAACAAAGAGACTAAAACGCAAAAAGATGCAACCATGAAGTAAAAACTGCAATAGTAAACAGAGTGCTGAAAATAAGGGGTTGTAATACAATCCCAACTGAAAAAGTACAAGTACAACTAAAAAGTACAAAACAGCTCCTTGATCGTCCACTAAGGATCCTACCTATAGGGTAGGTACAGCTCACGAACAGTAGTCCTTGTGTCATGTCAGACCAAATAGTATACATTCGTGCACAGTCTAGTCTCAGATCCCTCATCCTTGATCAACGTTGTACGTCATCTATAGAAGACACAACAAGGTGGGGGTGTAGATCATGCAGGGTTGAGTATAATGATACTTAGTAGGGACCCCGATACCACCATAGGTCTCCCAGAGTTCCACCAAGGAAAAACAAAAATCATAAGTTCAAACCGAAAGCACACAACGAGAGGAATGAACTCTACATAGGTATACTCCCATACATATACCTATGTTATCAAGATATACTAATCTCATACATGAGGAAAAAATACAAAAAATGTATCACCACAATGGTATATGTACCACACAAGTAACGCCACAATGATAAAAGTACCACACTGGTAACACCACGAAGATTACACCACGAAGGTACAACTACCACACAGGTAACACACGAAGCTATCACGAGGTCTAACATAAGTACATTAGTTCAGATGATTAGTCGTAAGCTAAACCATCATATTATGTTAAGATAACTACCATTGACCCACATATGATCATTAGGAACTAACCCATACTGACCCACAGAGGATCTGACCCACATTGGATTGGTATACACTGATCCACACAGGATCGTTGACCGCTGAACCACAAAAGATCTGATTGATACTGACCCACACATGATCGATAGATGTGCACTCAATTAGGATCGATTCTTTTCCTTCACGTTACAACGTGACAGATGATTTCTCGCACCAGTTACGCTCGAGCACCGTAGAATATGCCAGTCGAGATAGAGTTCGTACTTTGACCACCACTAAGTTCCACAAAGTAGTAACCCATAATATTGACAAGTTGTAAGGTTTCCAATGCGATAGATGGTGCATCAATCAGTCTCCCGGTCTTTGAGTTATAAGTATTTTAGTTCCTAGGGAAAGGTTGGATTCGCGTTTGACCCAACCCGGCAGTACTCCAACTGTCTCCAAAACTCAAGTGTAGTATACCAAGAGTATTGTATAGCTCTAAGGGTCTCAGTGCATAGATTATTCATCAAACTGATTCTCGGTTCTGAAGTTATGTCCTTTTAAGTGAAACTAGGCCTGGTTCAGTTTGAGTTCGGTCTGACCCAGTTAGACCGACCTATTGGGCTCGGCCGTGGTGGGCTCAGTCATGGCGGGTTTGGCCTGCTGGGTCACGGTCAAGTCTAGCCTCAATGGAAGCAGCCCACTGGGCTTGTGCAGCCCGTACAGTGAAGGCGCATCCCACTGGGCTGACATGGCCCTGGATGCATGGGGCCCGACCTGCTGGGCAGGCGCGGCCCACTAGAAGCGCGATCTGCCACTATATGGCCCGCCACAGCTGCACGGGGTAGCGCATCTCCCGGGTTCCAAATTTCATTATAATTTTTGTTTTTCTGGCGGTCCCACTGGCTGGGGCCCACCCTAGCTGACACGGGTTGGTGGGAGAGATCCCCCCCCATGTGCAATCGAAGCGGTGGGGCCACAAGTGCCTCTTGGTCGATAACAGGACCCGTTCGAGGGTAGGTCCCTCCTCCACCACAGCTTACTCCAGAGGAATGTGATAGTGCACCGCTCCATCTCCATCTACGGTAGGCCGGTGTCGGCCGCCGCTGTCCGTCGTGACATTGTTGTGGTCCCTCTCTCCGGCAGTGCATGACGGTGTGCTTCAACTGCCTTCGCGGTCAACCATTGTCGACCACCACCATCACCATCACAACCTTCTTTGTCGGTAATGTGTTACATTGCGCTTCTATCTCGACCACGACCAGCTGTTGTCGGCCTCCACCGTCACCCATCATGTCAGGTTCGTTCTACCCGAAGAAAGTGCTCACAAAGTACACACCAAAATTCCTAAAAAAGGGAGGAGGATTTGGGCCTTGTTGGTTTGTCCCATTCCATCCATGATATCATGATATCTAGTGGGTATATCAGGATTCACCAAATTCATGAAATTAAAACATGTTAAAACCCTACCTCATAAATCCTCTAGAGAATGATCGTGATTGGAGATGGGTTGGTGCCCATCATTCCCACAGATGACACATGACCAAAAATCCTCCAACTTTTCTTTGTGAATCTGTTCTTCGTTAGGATCCTCAAGATTATCCTCCTTCTTTTTCGAACATAAAAAATTATCCATCCTGAAGGAAGATTCAATATCAAACTTAACTTAAGAGGTGATTCATCTATTTAGAAAAAAAATCCTATTAATTAAATGATTTGGTACTTAAAAATTTTGTGTAATTGGGCATTTAATTCCAAGAAATAAATTCCCAACTACCCTCTTGTGGTCCCTGCCACCAAAAATTAAAATTAGTGGTGGGAGGATATTTTAAAAATAATATATATTTTTTTATTTAATCCTCCATGGAAGGCACACAATCCAAATTCTCCTCTCGACCCACTACGGTCGAGGTTAATCCTCCCTTAAGAAAATCCTAGTGCTTTGAGTTCAACGGTGCTCTCAGATTTCAATTCCAAGAACTGGTTCATAAGATTGTATTTCTCACACGCACGTTTACTGAACGTACCTAAAAAAAGTTTAAAAATTCATTCTGAGCACAATGGGCCTCAGAATCGCATGCCATCAATTTTTGCAAACTTATAAAAATTATATATAGTATTAAAAAGATTACATGGAAAATCTAAGCCTGTACATTCTCCCCACCTTAGGGATTTTCTTTCCTGAATGCCACAACATAGAATATGGAATCATATGGGGGTACTGAGCCCGAATCTAAGCCTCTTGCTCTCATGTGCTCTCTTGAAGGTTCTCGTGCTACATGTCATCACGCACTAGCGGTATCGATCTTGCATGAAGGACCCACTCTAATCAAACCTTAATCTCCACTGGAACCTCCAAAAACATTGCCTCATCATTAAAGTCCAGTTCTCAATGGTTGATGATGTGAGATGGGTCAGGCACGTATCTCCTCAACTGGGATACGTGGAATACACCGTGCACCCTCTCCAATTGTGGTGGTATTGACCAACATTATGCCACATCCCCAATCCTCAGAAGTATCAAAAATGGTCCGATAAACCTCGGTGAGTATTTTCTACCTTAACCAAACCTCCATAGTCCCTGTTGAGGAGATACTCACAAGAATACATGGTCCCACTCCAGGAACTCCAAAGGTCTCGGTCTCCTACTAGCATAAGACTTTTTCTATCTTTATGAAACCTCCATCCACTCTTGGTCGATATACACCTTCTCAGTTGTACCTCGTACCCACTTTGGACCCGTATGTGATGAATCTTATGGGTCTATCCATCATAGAGATGAGCTCCAAGGTTGACCATATAGGACCTTGAATGGTGCCATACCGATGGGGGAGTGATAGTTGTTGTTGTACATGGACTCTACCAAGGGCAAGTGATCCTCCCAACTACGGCCAAAATCTAGGAGGCATGCACAAAGCTTTTCCTCCAATGTTTGAATTGTCTGCTCCATCATACCATTCATGTGTGGATGAAAGGCGGGGCTCAAACTTAGTTGAGGCATGGACTCCTCCTATAACACCTCCACAACTGGTATGTCAAATGTGTGTCTCGGTCAATGAATATCGTTAATGACACCCTATGAAGTCATAAAATCTCATGTATGTAGAGGCTTCCCAAGCCCCTAATGATCTCTTCTCTTGAATGGATAGTAAATGGGCCAACATGGAGAGTTCATCAATGATCACCCAGATTGAATCATGTCTCCTGGAAATATGTAGAATCCCTATCAAAATTTCCATGGAGATACCATCCCACTTCTACTCCGACACCTCTAGTTGCTACATTAAGCCTGATAGAACCTGATGTTCGACCATCACTTACTGACAAGTGTGTCATCTTGAAACAAACTACGCAACTTCTTTCATTATCCCTGGCCACAAGTGTGGATTCCAGAGGTCTTAGTACATCTTCATCACATTTGGATATACCATCGAAGGGGACGTACGGAACTCCCACAACACCTCCTCCCATATAACCACTAATACTATGGTACGTCCTATCAAGAGGATAATGTGCTTCGTACCTTCCTAAAATCCATCAGGTGCTTGTCCTGAGGATATCTGAGCATGTCGATCGTCAGTTTCAATGTCCCCAAGTTGCACCTCCCTGACTTGCCGAAAGATTGGGGGAGTGACTGCCATATACTGGAGTTAAGATGATCCATATCTATCCATTTAGGATATCTATATCACAGCTAGCTGCTCTATTGGCCTGCTCAGCAACTGTAGACCAGACATTCTGTAGAGTGCATCAACTACTACGTTGCCTTTCCCAGGAGTATATACTATCTCAAATTCATAGTCCTATAAGAACGGTATCCATCGTTGTTGTCTCAGGTTTAGGTCCTTCTGAGAGAAGATATACATGAGACTCTTGTGATGAGAGTAAACTGTTAAACATTCTCCCATCTAGTAATGTTTCCACATCTTCAAAGAAAATAACACTGCTGATAACTCCATGTCAAGGGTAGCGTAGTTCTGCTCATTTTGTGTCAGCTATTGCGAGCCATAAGCGATTATTACTCGCTCATGAATTAAGACATATCCAAGACCAGTTTCAGATGCATCGTAGTAGACTGCATACCCAACACCCTCTTCTGGTATCCTCAATATTGGAGCACTCGTCGGTCTCTTCCTCATCTCCTAAAAACTCTGATGGAATCTCTCCATCCATACGAAAGGTTGTCCCTTCTTTGTCAGTACTGACCAAGTTTCCCCAACTCTGGGAAAGTGAGTCACGAATCTCCGGTAGTATCCCTCCCACCCCAGGAAACTCTGCACCTCTGTCACACTCCTGGGTGGCTGCCAAGAAAGGACTGCCTCTATCTTCACTGGATCCACTGCTACTCCAGCTTCCGAGATAATGTGTTCTATAAAGTATACCTCTCGTATCCAGAACATGCACTTCAAGAGCGTACCATAAATCTGGTTCTCTTGGAGTTTGTCCAGAACTCTATGTATACTGTAATCATGATCCTCCTCCGATGCCATGTATATCAAGATGTCATTGATGAAGGCCACCAAAAAGTGATCCAGGTATGGCTAAAAGATTCCATTCATGAATCTAATAAACACTGCTGTGGAATTTGTCACACCGAATGGCATAACCAATAACTCATAGTGGCCAAGACGACATCTGAATGTCATCTTCAACACATCCTCATATCACTCCCTGAGCTGATGGTATCCTGATCTAAGGTCTATCTTTGAAAACCAATGAGATCTATTCAGTTAATTGAAAAGATCATCAATCCTCAGAAGTGGATTCCTGTTCTTCACGGTCAACCGGTTCTGGAACCAATAATCCACATGCAGTCTCAAACTCCCATCTCCCTTCTTGGTGAACAAAATAAGGTATACCCATCAAAAAACACTGGTTCTTATGAACACCTTCTTCTACAAGTCCTCCACCTGTACAATTAACTCTCAAAGCTCTATGGGAGCAATCCGATATTATTGTGATGATATCGGTGTCGTCCCAGGGGATAGGTAAATGTAAAAGTCTAAATCTCGGTGAGGAGGTATTCCTAGAACATCATCATGAATGGAATTGGTATATTGGTCCACAACTAAAGGATAGATCATACTCTCAACATCAACTAATTTGAGGGTATTACTATCCAACTGATGTGTGATCGGTTGTACTCTCCTCTTGGTAAGTCCATCTTATGCTGCAAAGGTTCCCTTCTCACCAGTGAAGGAAAACCTAGTCCCATCCTCGCAGACACACCTCACTTTGTGCCGAATATAGTCAATATGAGCATGGACTATGGATAACCAGTCCATACCCAAGATGACTATGTATGGCCTTGACGTCCCTACTAGAAGATCCCAACTGAAGCTCTAACCTCCTATAGTAATCTCACCCTATAGGAACCCGTGTTTAATTGTCGAATACCCTCTCGTAGGTGTCTCTAAATATAAGGATCATGCAAATGGCTCCACCGGAATCTCCTAGCTCTGATCAAGGCCCATGGAAATAAAAGAGTGACTGACACATGTGCCTATAAATACTGCATCTAAGGTGGAGTATACATAGATCGTACCTCTAACCATCTCTGGAGCGTCGTGGTCATAATCCTCACCTGCCCAGAGCTGGGATCTTCCATGCCCACATGCTCCCTGTGGTCGGGCTGGACCACCTAGAGGTGGTGGCGGTAGAACTTCGAATCGCAGGCCACCGCCTCCTGCATAGCCAACTCCTATAACACGTCTACCAGCTGCATGAGGACCTCCCCGATCAAATCTCTACCTCTACGTCGACAATCCATTAACTGTCTTCTAGTCGTCTGTACGGTGGGTCGGGATGTCATGAGTCAGGTGACCCTTCTGACCACATGAGTAGCACTACCTACCACTAATATGTCCTCCCATGTCCCATGATCCCTACACCACTGACCTTTTATATTAAGGTCATCCACCATAATGTTTGACCCACATAGGCCAATGCATCATCCATTTACTACCTACTGCGTACGACTCTGCTACCCAATGTCAAGTGGTGGCTCTTGCTGTCGATGCCAACTCATCTAAGAATCTCTACACCAAATGTGCTCACTATTGCACCCTAGCCTATTTTGGAATGCTGAGCGATATCATCGATTCTCTGATATCCAGATAGAGACCCTGATCAAAGGTCTAAACCCTAATGAAAGGGTCTCATACCATGTTGGTGGAGTAGAGGGATTGATCAGTGAACCTCGTTGAGTACTAGGCAACAGTCATGCTAACCTGATGTAAATGAAGAAGCTCTTGTATATACACTAAGTATAAAGTCGATGGTATGAAATCTGGATTGAAAAGGACCTTGATGTCTTCCCAGGTGAGGGTTGCCTTATCATGTAACTAAATTTTTAGATTCCACCATCTCCCAACTGATCCTTCGAAGAGACTGGTAACTAGGATCACCATAAAATCAGCTGGTGTCCCAACTATGTGAAAACCTATGGCCACAACCTCTAGCCAGTCCTCAGCCGCCTGCAGATATGTCTCAGCTTGGAAACTCAGAGGCCTATGTTGCGGAAACTCATGAAATGCGCTTAGTCAGCATAAACCCTCTACTGGTGGGGCTGGTGACATCTACTTGCCAACATGGGGTGGTAAAACTGGTGCACCACCCAATGGTACTATCATTGTAAGAGGACCCTACACCGAAGCCTCATCGCTCAGTAGGCCGTCATCGTGTACTCTCTCGAGAATCTTGGTTGGCTATATACATGGCGGCATCCTGAATAAAAACAGGCATGTCACGGTCATTAAGTTACACCAAGTGAGCTGACTCAAAGGGATCAAATGAGAAACTTTTCAAAAACACACGCAATCAGTGTTTTCTGTGCACTGAGATTGAAATCAGAATTCAGGGTCTTGGTGTATGGATATGTCAGCCGCCGCACAAACACTGGATTCCTCAAATTGAAAACCACACTCATAACACATAACATTATTGACTTATTGAAATGATCAATGTCCTAGTTCTTCACCAGAACCGATTCCTCTGATACCGCTTTGTCCTGACCCGTCACCCATGGCCCGTTCCGTGAATACCCCAAGTACACCTTCTACAGGCCAGGGGCTAGCGACTAGCACTGGAAAGGTGTATGTCTATAACGGGATGACATTTCCTATAAACATGTTCAAACACAAAGACTAGAACACCACAACATGCAACCCAAAATTAAAATATTTTAGTAAAAATAGTAGTGAATGTAAGGGTCCAGAATACAAGCCCAACTAAAAAAGTACAAGTACAACTAAAAAGTAAAAAATTGCTCATGGATCATCCACTGAAGATCATACATGAATGGTACATACCACTCACGAATAGTAGTACCCGCATCACATCATGCCAAACGGTCCACCTCTAGGCATCGTCCAGTCCTAGCTCCCCCAGCCTCAGTCAACTTTGTACATTGTCTAGACAAGTCACAACAAGGTACGGGCATAGCCCGTCCGATGTTGAGTATAACTATGCTCTGTAGGGACCCCGAGACCCTCGTAGGTCTCCCAGAGTTCCAAAAAACAAAAAACACAAAGAAATACCTCAAAATACATGCACGAAGTGATAGAAATCATCTCCAACTAGTTATATACCCCTAAAAATACCTAAGCTATCATGATATTCTTATCTCATACATGAGGGAAATATACCAAAAAGGTAACGCCATGAAGGTAAATGTACCACATAGGAGATGACACAAAGATTGAAGTACCACATA
This sequence comes from Viscum album, assembly GCA_963277665.1. Taxonomy (NCBI): domain Eukaryota; kingdom Viridiplantae; phylum Streptophyta; class Magnoliopsida; order Santalales; family Viscaceae; genus Viscum; species Viscum album. The sequence continues at coordinate 1,101,035,288 of OY728155.1, read as the reverse complement.
GGTAACACCCTGAAGATAACGCCACAATGTTAACACCAGGTATAACTTATGTACATAAGTACATATGATTTTCCTTAAGCTAAACCATCATATTCTGTTAAGATCACTACAGCTGACCCACATAGGATTGTTAGGTACTAACCCATGCTAACCCACACAAGATATGACCCACACATGATCGTCATTTACTGACCGACATAGGAATGTTGAGCACTGAACCAAACAAGATCTGATATATGTTGACCCACATAGGATCAATATATACTGATCCACATAGGATTGATGATCTTCCTTCATGTTACAACCGTCCACAAGGTTCCTTGCACATGGTGGGCTCGACCTCGGTAGAATATGGCTTTTGAGACACCGGTCTCACCTCGACCTCCACTAATATCCACAAAGAAGTAACCCAATAAACTGCCATGTCCTATGGGATCCAACGCAATAGACGGTGCGTCAATAGGACTACCAGTATATGAGTTATAAGCATTTCACTTCCAATAGCCTAGTTGGATTCGAGTTTGATCCAACCCAACCGTACTCCAACTATCTACAAAAATCAAGTGAAGTATACAAAATAGACCGTCTCACTCCAAGGGTCTCAGTGCCATAGAAGAATTTTTAGACGGATGCATGGTTCTCAAATTATGTCCGTTTAAACGAAAATGGGCCAGGTAGGGTCTGGGTCAGGTCTGAACTAGTCCGTCTGACCCGACCTAGTTCTTGTCAACCCGACCCGGTCTAGGACCGAATCGACTAGGCTCAGCCATGTCGGACACGGCCCATTGGGTCGCGTTCCAGCTCGGACTGCAATGGAGCATCCAGCTGGGCTCGCGCGGCCCAGATCGCGAAGGCACGGCCCACTGGGTTAACGCATCCCACTGGGAAAGAACGACCCACTGGAGGTGCAACTCGCATTTTCCCACATGGGGGAGTGTCTCCCTCGGGTTTCTGATTGGCCATATCCATTCGTTTTGTGCGGTGGCCCGATAGGATGGGGACCATCCTATCTAGCATGGGGGGAATTTCCCCCCGTTTTGAATCAAAGTAGTGGCACCATGGGGCACTGTTTGGTTGCCTGCAGGACCCACAGTAGGGTTGGTGCTTCCACTGATGCATCTTCCACCAGTGGCGTGCAACATTGGGCTACTCCCCCTCTGTCTGCGGTCGGCCTGTGTTGGCCTCCACTATTTTTTGTGGCATTATCATGACCCCCTTCTCCGTTGGTGTGGGATAGCGTGACGCCACTGCCTTTGTGGCTAGTCATTGGCGGAAGACGCCGTTACTACCGCGGATATAGCCGCGACCTTCTTTGACGGTGGCACATGATGGTGCTCCACAATCTCAATCATGGTTGGTTGTAGCCGGCCATCGCCATCACCCACCGCGATGGGTTTCATTCATCTTGAATGAAAGAGCTTGAGAAGAATGCACCAAAATTCCAACAAAAGGGTGGATAGTTCAGGCCATGTTTTTATAGCCCACACCCTCAGTGTTATCGTGATAGAAATATGGTTGATTAGGATTCAAAAAATTATTTAAATTGAAACAAGTTTTATCCCTACCACATAAATATGTTGGAGAATGTTTGCGATTGGAGATGGGTCAGTGTCCATTGTTCCCACATACACCACTTGAACGATGATCCTCCGACCTTGCATGGTGGATATATTCTTCCTCAGGAGACTCAAGATACTTCTCCTCCATTATCCAATAGAAAAAAACATCCAACCCTATGGAAGAGTTAATATCACACATAATTTAAGAGGTGATTCATTTTATTATAATTAATTAATCCAATAAATTAAAGGGTTCAGGGGTTACACATTTTTCATAACCGGGTATTTAATTCCAAACATTAAATTCCTAACCCCCATATTGTGGTCCCCGCCACCAAAAATTTAAAGGGTATGTGGGAGTATATTTTAAGAATAAAATATATTTATTTTATTTAATCCTCCACGAGAGGCACAAAAACCAACTTCTCATCTGAACCCACTACGGTCGAGGTTAATCCTCCCTTATGCGAATCCCAGCACCGTGAGTTCAATGGTGCTCTAAGATTTCAGTTCCGATAACCGGTTCATAAGTTAGGATTTCCCACTCCCACATTTACTAATGGTACCATAATGAAATTGGAGAAATTAATTCTGGGCACACCGTCACTCGAAATCACATGCCGTCAATTTTCAAAGACTCTTAATAATTCCATATATTTTAAGAAAAATATATGGAAAATGGTTCTTTAAATTTAATGAGTTTTGGGATGATAATCTCCCATCAATGCATAACCCTTTATGTCATACCTAAATGATAAAAATCATGGAGCATTATAAATTTTTATTATTTGCCAATATTTGTGTCAGTATAATGTTATACGTGATATATAAAATATTCATGAGATAATAAGTTGGGACTCATTATATAGACTAACCTATGAATGTATATCAAATGTAATATTAAACAAAAAATGATATAATTAGTGTTATATGATTTATATGTACTATCATTACCTGTGATTGAAATGATACTTAGAATGATAAACATACAACATTGATGTCTATCTTAACCTATCATTGAGCTTGAGATAATCAGGTGGTGGTTGGGTATAAATTTTTTCAAGTCATCATTTGAGTTTAATGAAGACAAAGTTTTCTCTGTAGTTTGAAAATCAAGAAATTTGGTCCTTATAATCAATTATACTAAGTAATTCATGTCCAAGATTAGTTGAGTGACGTGTGATGTGCTCAACTATTTATATAAATGACATGTGATATATTTATTCAAAATGGTAGTTCAATGTTGAATAATCATGAAAATATGAGGCTACCTATAATAGATTGACATGTTATATGTCCAATAGTCACTAGTTTTATTAAATAATGATATTATATAATCTTGTATATGATATATAGGGATTCATATTATAGATTACATGTTAATATGAATATTTATGATAATTTTTGATTGGGATAATACTTTACACAATCATAGATAGAGTATAAGTAATTTTTTGATAGTTATTATTCATTACATTTAGTTATAAATTGTGGAATACATAATTATATTTAAGGTAACAAAGGACTAAAGGGTCACACTTAAGTTCCTAGAATGAGAATAACAATACAATAAAAATAATATTTAGTTGTGTTTTTTAATTTTGATCCATGTTTATAAACATGGTCAATTAGTATAACTATATTTCGTAAATATGTTGGGAAAACATGTGTTATTAAATTAAATATTTTAAAAAATATCTATATATTATATGTATTTCTAAAATAATTTGATTTAAAATATGTTTATAATTGTATCTAAATTATTTTTGTTTATAAAGGTCATTAAATGACCCATATTTATTAACATAAAATGAAAAAAAATATTTATGTTTAGATTTTATGTTTAGTCATGTGTTTAAACATGTAAAATTGATTTAAAATTGTTTTGTAAAAATGTTTGGAAATTTTGTATCACTAAATTAGTCATGTTTTTAATCATCAATAATTTTTCTAATTTTGTTAAATTTATTTGAATTATTTATTTTTTAAAGTTAATATAAAACACAAATGTATAAACGTTCAAAATTTTCCTACATACCATTTACCGATAATTTGTATATACATGGATAAATGATTAATTTATTGTAACAACCTATGATTCTAGATCTTTTGAAAGGAATTCTGTTTAATATAACGTTTTTAACTTTCTACATGCAATATAATAAAACCACAACCAAATAATACATTTATTATAAATTGATGATGAACACTAATATATTAAATCATTATTAGTTATTATATTTTGATGGTAAATAATTTTTAATAGTTGTTATTGAAAATGATATTTCAAATAAAAAAAAATTCTTTATATTATATGATTTCTTTTCAAAAGAAAATTTTACAAATTATAAAATTAAATAAAATAATGTAAAAATTATTTTTAAATTAAAGAAAAATTATCATATGAATTATTTTTGAGATTTCTCTATAATAATAGGTTTTTAGTGAAAAATGCTGATTTTTCTAAAACTGGCACATTTTTATAGCATAATTTTTTATAAAGAAATTATATACATAATCGATATTATATTTTATAAAAAATCATACTAAATTTTTATTTTGGAATTATGAACCTACACTCAACATTTTGAAAATTTATGTCGAGTTTTAATGAAAACTATTTTTCAAGTAATTTAATTAATTAATTATAACATTATGAATTGTTCTTTTGGTTTATTTTTTAGTAAATAATTACATTTTGAATTATAATATTAATATTAGATTCATTATTATCAAAGTTATTAAATATTTTATATTTATAATAAATATTTTTGGTTACAAATTATATTTTTTAAAGAATCGGTTTTTTAGTGAATCTTTGTGCACACATTAAGAGTAATTTCCCTGTAGATATAAAGTTAATTGGAAATATTTTTCTTATATGTGATAAGCTAAAATTAATATTTTTAAACATGATCAATTTCTTTTTTTTATATATATATTTTAGACAACTAGTATTACTGATAATTACCACAATAATTGAAACCAATTATTTTAAAATTATTGTTTTTCTATAAAATCAATTAAATTTATCTAAATTAAATAATTATTATAACATTATGTATAAACACCTAAATAAATATATTAAGATATATTTTATATCTAATAAATACTAAAAAAATTAAATATCAACAATGTCAAAATGATATTTTTCTTACAAAACAGTTTTTCTTCACATTGTCGATTTTAAATTAAAAAAATAATATTATAATGTTTAACCTATATATTAGATTAAATATATAAATAATTTTTTTCAATAATACCCAAATTTTTATATATGGTTTATGTTATATTGTTTTAAAACAAAAATGCACTTAGTAAAAAAAATTTACCCTGGTTAGAAGTTAAATAGTAAAAAAACATAATGGTAAAATATTTATAACATGATTATAACTTGTATGTAAAGAATTTTTAGAGTCATTATCATCCCAAAGACATCCCAAAATCAATAATTTATAATATTTTGAGCCATTGTCCTTGGAATAGTTTCCTTGAATTGTTAACATATAAGGGGTGTTTCCAAAAGATCCATTTTCCTCTCTAATAAAAGGGGATCATTTATAACCTTTCAAATGCAAACCTCCCTTTCAAATTACTTTTTTAAATTTTGATATTTTACGCTCCCTTGAACCATCTCCCATAAAAAATTTGTTTTCAATCGTAGTAATCATAATAGTTTCAATTTAAAAAGAACTTCTATGGGAACAATCCATTCCCCAATATAAATTTAATATCCTCTTAAGAATTTCTTTTTAATACTATACGTAAAAAAATATTAACACCATAATCATATGATTAATTTAGTATCATTACTAAAATTATATGGATTTATATTAATTTTTTCACCCATATTTATTCATTTCTATCTAGTCAGATAAATAAAAGAACATCATTAGTGCATTAGGGATAATACTACCTCCATAGAGAGACCTAGTTTGTTATTCATTACCACCATTCATGGATAGTATTAATGGTGGTAATTATGAATAAATATTTTATATTTAATATAATTATGATTTTTTAATTTAAATTTTAATATCCACCTCCATCGCCTCTCATGCATTGAGATACGAGAATGCCGATCATGTGTATGTGCATATAACTACTCTCATTAAGAATTGTATTTTTTTCATCTATATTTTCATAAATGATACTGAAATTTTAAAAATATGGTTCAACATAATAAAAACACAAAAAATAATAATGTAACTATATTTTTATTATAATATTACTTCGAAATAAAAACCAACTTAACTACACCAGCCAATTGAGTCAAAGTATGTCTAAGTTTTTGACAGTTTTTTCACTTACAAGAACTACGTTTCAATATATGATTATCTAAGACAATGGAAACCTGAAAAATAATAATATTACAATATATTAATAAAATAGTGATTTTAATATAATTCATAAAATAATATTTTAGGTTTTTAACTAATTAATAAAGTATCATTTTTGATCGCTAAAATAACTAAATTAAGAGGCTGCCAATTCGGTATTCACATTATTTAGCCAAACCATATAATGAATAAAACAAGTAACATTAAATAAATTTAATTTATATAATATAAAAATTTATATCAATATTTATCTTTTTATAAAATAAAGGGTAATAATATAAAAAAATTAAAATATGGGGCCAAATCCACTTTTTTATTGAAATAAACCACCCCTTTTTTGGTAGAGGAGACCCACTATATATCCCCTACTACTAGTGGTAATTAAACACCATCACAAGCCCCTGAAGGCTCATATTTTTGTCTCAAAGTCCATCTATTGAATAGTACTTCTATAGTACCAATTCAAATACAGTAATGTCACCACTATAGTGTCAGTCACCACTATAGTGCCATCAGTGCTACACTTCCATCACTATTACAGAACAAATACAATGCTTCTACAGTAACATTAACCTAATGGGGTTTTAACCCCAATTTTTTATATAGTATTATGTGGTTATTACCACTAATCCAAACCCAAACTATACAAATTTATTAAACATGCGCAAAATAGTAAAATGGTCATAATATAATAAAATAAATCAATGTAGTCAGGGTAAAAAAATATAGGAATTATTATAAAATAGTAATGTTTATGTGAATGGTTATAAACAATAAAATTATTGTATATATATATTTTTAATGTGATTTTATATTTTTATCAACTAATAAAGGAAAGAAGGTAAGGTATATTCATCTCAGTATCCACTTCGTTGAGATAATGTTTTTATTACACACATTATTTTATTTTAGTGGTCTGTATACTATGTAAATGATAAATTATATCATGAATCAAAAATTAATTAATGGTATTCTATGTTTAGTTTTATGGTTGTTCTCCTTCACGATTTTTTGAATTTAAATGTTACAAAAGTCCTAAGGGATTTTCATATCATGTTAACTTTCATTGAGGCAAGATTCGATATTCCCTACCAATTCTAATTTACTATGATATAGATAGAGAAAATAATAATTAATTCCTATAACATAACCCTTTTTTCATGAGATATTAGTGTTTATTTCAGAATATATCTTATATTTTTATCCAATCCATTCACTTCTCACGTTGTAAGGGTTTCTCTCTCTTAATTTTAAACACATTGAGACATTTCTATATTAAACACCATGTTTCCTTATAATTAGTTTATATAAATCCGCATAGTTATTTGGAATCTGGATTCATTTATATTTAATTATATTCAATGTTTTATTTCATGTTCTAATTTTCATGTATTTTTTGGTTCAATGGTTATAAAGGAGGTAAGGGGGCTCCGGGACTCAAATCTCTTCATTGGGTCATATTATCTCTTCTTCCCTATAATATCTCTAGAGGAAAATATTATAACCTATGATGAAGTTTTGTTTTATATAAAACTTATTTTCTAGGGAAATTACTTTTCTTTTTTTATTTATTTTTTGTTCATTAAATGTTTTCCAAAAAAATATGACCATTGATAATAATAACCCTCATTATTACAAAAGGATCTTTTACTCTTTGTCGATATTGTTCTTCCAATAAATTTTATTATATTTTTTACAAAAAGATAATATATATTAGTTAATATGTTTTTTATAATCCTTTATCTCTTTTAATAATTTTAATTCAATACACTTTTAACAACGTTCTTTATTCAATATGGTTATTTCAATGGGATAAAAATATTTTTCCATCCTTTAGAAAAATTGTTTATGAACCACTTAGAATTTTTTTTATAACTTATATATATATATATATATATATTTTATATTATTTAATATTAATTTTAAAAGAAAATGTTTTCAAATTATTTTCAATTTCCCTTTTTAATGACTTTATTTCATTTACAAGTTCCCATTAATAATTATTTTTTTAAGAGTAGAAATTTTTAGACTATTTTATCCCACCCCTTCTTGAAAACATTATAAGGATTATTTTAAGAGTAAAATTTTTCAAAGTATTTACCTTCTCACTTTTCAAACCTGATTTTATATCAAGGATATTTTATTTGTAACACATTATAAAAGGGTTTTCAAAAGTCTTCCATTTCCCTTGGTCCATGAATAATTTTGTATTTAAGGGAATTGTTATCTCAGATTACATTCTTTCAGTTTTATAATTTATTATTTGAAAATTAATTTTTCCATGAATTTTATTTTTAAATAATGATTCATTTTTCACATATAGGTAAAATACATTTTGAACCAATTAAATTTCCAATAAATGTTTTCCACATTCTTCTTGATAATAAAGGATAATTTTTAAAAGAGTTTTAACTGTGTCTTTTAAAAAAAGGAATAAAAAATATTTTAAAAAATGATCTTTTTATGACTTCTGTTCATTAAATTGAAATGATTTATCTACAATAAAGTTATATTTCATTATTCACCCTATTATATTTTATTATTATGTGAATATTTTGGGTTACAATGTTTTTTTATTAGAAGTGATTTAATTTATCATTTTTGTTGATGTTTTATAAACCCCATTTTATTCCATAGGATCTTTATCAAAATATAATGACTTGAATTTGGATATTCTATGAAACCCATTTTATTTAAAAGGGTTATTTATTTGAATATTATGAAATTTCATGAAACCAATTTTATTTATATGGGTTATTTTATGATCTGAAATTTTTTTTCAAGAGGCACATAGATGAATGAATAATGATACAGGTGGAACCTATATCCACTACCAATACATTGGCTAAAGAATAATATCTCTTATGATATAAATGTTATATGAATATGTTTGAAGGTGGCTAGGTTTTATAGGTATATCAATGGAGAGTGTGGTTCTATTAGTATTTAATTATAGTTTTACATGTGAACATGTAAGTAAGCCACATGGTTCACAAAGGGTGACTGTGGTGGCATTAATCAGAAATCAAAATTTTACATGAGAAAAGGATAGCAATTATATAGGATTAAAAATTTGAGAATGGATTCATTAGTAACTATTCAAAATTTTATGAGTGAATATATTGGTGAGTATCTACGTTCATAACTATAATAAATCCTATGTTTATGGTTATGCTTCTTTTTACGTTGTCTATCATGTTGTGGAAAATATTCATGAATATGCCTTGTTTTTATAGAATTCTTCACTTTTTATTATGATTCCATTTTTATGAGTATTGATATTTGATTTACGATAATTCATTTCATTTATGTTTCCAAGATACTATTTTTTTCATATAATGTGTCTCCAAAAAAATTTAAAACTATTCCCCTTTTTATTTTATGATTTTTTATGCTATTTATATCTTTATCATATTATATTTCATGTTTATAATCAAATCCTTTATGATATGACTTTTTTCATTTCTGAGTGTTAGAGATCACCCATTTATATTTTTTTCTAGTCCCTTGATTATAATGATTATCGAATCATATTAAATGTATTTAAAGGGTCTAGAGGATCGTGATTATGGAAATAGAATTTTATGTTTCATAAAATATGTTAATTATGTAGCTAATCTCCAAATCATTATACTTTTAGTTCATTAGGATGTGCGACTATTTTTTAGACGTATTATATAAATAATTAGATTAATGTATTATTTATGTCCTCTTTATATTTGTTGACTTTAGTTAATATCATAGAAGGGTTTTGTTATTTAGGATATTTTTCAAAACAAATTATATATTAGTAGGTAAAAATGGTTTTGTGGTTAGAGAACATTAGTGATAACCCTACAGTTGAGTCTAAGTATAGTATGATATTTTGGAATATTGGTAATGTCTTGAGTAAGTTATTTTCCAAGAAATAAATTCCTATTTGGATACTGGAATGTGGGTGTGGATGTGACACAAATGATCCTAATGGTAATAAACCAAATAATTATCGGTTGGGAATTGATTTGATCATCACCCAGATGCATGATGAGTGTGTATAAGACAGTGAACATCGCTAGACACACCTAGCAGATATGATTTGGTTAATAATATTCTAATTAAATTATATTAAAAAAGATTAATTATGTTAATGAATTAGTGTACGTGTGAGATAACTCAACATAAAGAAACATATATTGGAAAAATATTATATTACATTGAAGTAAAGATAGTGTGATGTTTTTAAAGAGTAACAAACATTAAGGTGTATCATTTTATAATTTCCTTATACCCATTATTAAATTTTTGGTTTTAGAAATGGATGGAGAAAGGGAAATCCTAGTCAATAATGGGCATGATTGAAAATATAGTGATAGGAATCCTTGTGGTATAGAAGCATTCGTTGAAATACTTTTGGCCATACTCACCAATATTTCTTGGGTAATGATTAATAACATGAATCTTTCCAAACATCTGAATTTTCCATGGTAGAGAAAACAGAAGTTCCATAGAAGATCAAGTGGTGAATATGATGAAGGAAAAATTATTCAACTTCTTACCTATCAAAAATGTGTGAAGAAACACCCATGTGATTTTCTCAAATGAATAAGAAAGTGTTTCAAGTGTGGTAGTATTATCCATCAAGCTCATGAATGTCAAGAATAGATAGGGAAACTTATCCATAAAATAGAGATGAATAATTTCCAATGCCATTAATTTTTAGAGTTTGGGCATTATAAAAAAGCATTCCCTAACTAGAAAGCTAACGATGATAACCAACCCCATCAACCATTTTCATATAAGAAACAATGGAAGTACTATGATACCCTTATTTGTGAAATTAGTTCATGAAAAATAATGGTAAATGGTATACTAACTACTCACTCTAGAATTTTGGATATCTAATTAGAATCTAGTTATATCTAACCAAGTATGCCTAAGAATTTTTCTAAGAAAATAAAATCAACAGCCTAATGATTTGATATTATATTCTATTATTCTTGCATCCCAATTTTTGGTTTATTGAATATTATTAAAGAATGAATTATTATCCATGCATTTGAAAAATTAAATGGTATATTGGAAATTTATTTGTTTTAACCATATAGAAGCCATGGATATAAAAAAAATAAGGAAACCTAATTTCTTATTTTGAACCAAATTATGATAATATTTACTTATATGTATGACACTAATTCCTCCAATAAATATAATTACGTTATATGAGTTGTGATACGTAATTATGATGCAATTTTAACCCAAATGGTTATATATATACTCAATATTTGGATATACCTCTTAGGATGGAATAAAATAGTTTCGTGGTCTTAATTGAATTAATAAGGTTAATACCAAATTCCAAATTAACCCACTATTCATTGTAATCTTAGAGATTCCACTAAAAATCATTGTTATAAATTGATAATTAAAATTGTAAGGATACCGTTTTTTATATGTGTAGAATATAATGACCCAAGATTTTGGATCCTTTAAAACAATTATTATGTTCTATAACATGTGTAACACACTACACCAAACATAAATAAAACACAAGATATTAATAATATTTTGTTAATAAATCTATAATAAAAACTAAGATGGTAATCTATTAATAGTTATTACCATTTGAAGGTAAATATTCATTATGTGTTAATATTGAGAATGTTATTTCCAATAAAACTACAGTCTTTATATTATACATTTTTTAAAAAAGATAAATTTATAAATTTTAGATTCTAATTTTGATAATGTAAAATTAATTTTTGAATTCCTAATTACAAACGTATTATAAAATAATGTTTTGATATTTTATTAAAATAACTAGTTTTTATAGAAAAATATTGATTTGGGTAATACTATCACACTAATTTGATGAAGATGTTTTTAAAACAATTTTGATATATTAAATATATATTATAAAGTGTAATAAATAAATTAAAAATAATTTTTCGAATTTATAAACCAATTCTAAAAATTTTAAATTTTATTTAGCATTTACAAAATATATTTATTTGATGTTTTTTTTAATTAATTATAACTTGAAGAAATATTTTTTTGAATTAATTTATTTTTATACAACTACTATTTCATTGATAATAATTATTTTAAATTAATTATGAATAATATAATTTATATTCATAACATAATCATACATTTTTTGTTAAAAATAAAAATTTTAAAAAGCATGATTTTATGTGATACATATGCTAACAATAATATTTATTTCCCTAAATATAGAATATTAATTTCAAAAAGTTATTATTATATTTGAGAAAAAAATTAATATTCTTTAATATGGAAAATTTAATTTTTGGGTATTGACACACCAATATTAAGGTTGTAAAAATATAATATTTTATTCATATTGCAAAACAGTGGCTGTCCAGGGTAATGTCACTTGAGAAAGTTCATAGTAAATCATACAGTAATTTTTATAAATTATTTATTTTTTTGTTTTTTCTTATATTTTTAAAATAAAATGAATATATGAAATGAGAAGGTGGATGAAAAACTAAAACTATCATATATATGTAAAACAAAATTGATGCAAGTTCGAAAAGAGAGGTCTTAATCCTAGGGTTAGTTACATGAGTTCCATAATTATGGAATATTTTTATTAAATTAAATTTAAAAATCCATCCCATTGTATCTGATTTTCTATCCTTTACATTGGCATGAAATTTAACATTCCTAGAAAATCTATTTGTTATATGAATTCGAACATCCTCCAACAGAAATGTAAGATTAAGACCATGATTGATATTGTAGTTCCTTCCATGTCATGGCTCCATCACATTTGGTTTCATCAATTATATCACCCTCAAATCCATTGTATGATGATTTTACCCAAAAAATGGAGGTAATAGTGATTTGGAATAGAATAGATATGAATTTGAGAGACATGTCTTGGTGTACCATCATGGAACCCATATACTTCTCCCTCATTCACCCAAAATAGAATTAAAATACTATTGTTTAAAAATTCAAAAAAACCATGAAATACTCCCCAAAGATGATCATTAGGTCAGTCTCTCGTAATTATTAGTGTTAAAGATCACCATATAAGAAATTGAGAGATAAATAAAGATAAAATAAATGGAAAACATTAATTTAGTGAAAATATATAGATTGGGTTACATTGAATAAAAAAAACTAAATTAGAAAATTAAAAGAAACATCCTTATTTCTCAATATTGTGGCCAATTTGATCTAATGAAATATTGCCTCCTAAATCATCAGCATTCACAACTCAAGCAAAAGTCTTTTAATCTCAAAGGTCTTCTCATCAAATCATTGAATCTTTCTCCCAATGAAATAATCAATGTTTCCAAATTTTTAATCTTTGTGAAGTTCAAATTATATGTGATTTATAAAGAAATTTTTCCATGTTGCATATTCACAAATCCATTTTTCTATGACATTGACAATGTTCTCCACATATCGAATTATTTTATCAATTTTACCCATGTAACTGGTTCACATAGTCATTTTTTCTTTGTTATTGATTCAAGTAGCAAAAATTTTCAATGTGACCAATTCATGTAGTCTTTTTTCCCACATTACCAATTTTTGTATGTAAAGGTATAGAAAATTTTACACCTCTGAAATTCTTTGGCCATGTCAAAGGGTAAAAAACATCAAACTCATAACAAATAAAATTAAACATCCAAAATAAATATTTTCAGTTTCTTTTTCCCTAAATTATTTATCTAAATTAAAATCACCCACATTTTAATAATACAATTAATTTAATAAGGTAAATTATTAAAAACATTAAAATTATCTATTAAAATTTCTATAATATTTCATTAAAATTAATGGTATAATATACCCACACTCTTGGACAATGATTATAATAAAATATTAAATCCACTTAAATAATCATATAGGGAAACAATTTTAAAAATAAATAAATTTAAAGGTAATTCAAAAAAAATGGTCAAATAAACATTATTATTCCACAAAAAGTACAATTTAACAACACATTTCTAATAGAAATAATCATCCAAAGTATCATAATTTTACCCTATTGAAAATAATGGGCCTTATCCACTCATCCAATTAATTCTCTCAATTCATTATTAATAGATATTATAAGTTGTGATTTACCTCATAATGAATTATATCCTCTAATCATTCTTAATATATATTTAAGTAGAGTTATTCTCATAACATGAGTGCATACCCCTTTTCCCTAGCCTTGAGAAGGAACTAACTTCTCCAATTTGAAAAGAAAAAAATCACCTGAAAATATTATGTATTTGTGATTATGATTTTGAGGACTCTTAGGATTCTGGTTGTTTGGTATGATGTCAAAAACATTTAAGTCTCAAAAAAGTGTTTTATCTCTAGAATAAAATTTATGATATAAAAATTAAATTATTAACAGAATTATTCAATTCAAAAAGTGAAAAAACTAACTTCCCAATATCAATGTATAGGTTATGAAAAATTTAAAAATGATGAAATAATTAAACCCTCTTTAATTTTATCTAATTTTTTTAAAAAATCAAATAAATATTATAATATCATGAGAATCACATATAGGAGGGTAGGGACAGATAGAATTGGATAAAAAAATTTCTAATTACTAATAAGTTCATCCATAGATTTGACAGTTTATATTTTAGTTATCATAAAATATGGTATCACCATTATGTTCTAAATCAATAAAAATTCTTCAATAATTTTAAATGATACTTTTTAGTGTAGTTGTCTCGACAATTTCCCAAGAAATTTATATTAGGTGGAATTTCCCAAGATCTCTCAAGAAATATGATCATGATATAATTGAAATATATTGGTTCAAAAATCCTTTTGGCAATGAAACATATCTATTTGGAAAATCTATCATGTAATAGAAACTAATATCAAACCAATATATATGAATTTAATAAATTCAAATCATGAAAAATGGTAGGGAATTTACATTTTCATGAATCAACTCATTCCCTTATATAATGATTCATTAAATTAACATTTCTTCTTCACTAAAACTATTAAATTTTCCCATATTACTCTTTCAACATTATTAGAATTTAAATATAAAACATGGAATCAGGGGATTCATATAATAATCATGTCTCATAGTTTAGTTGAGTAAAGGACTAAATCTACGTATGGGTAAGAAAATTCAAGTTTAAAGATCAAAATAGTTTTGAATAGAGCCAAATATAAACATAAAATTGAACTACCTTTTCTCTTGAACCTCATGTTATCTCTCTTACATATTATTTTTATGTTTTTCTATATTATTCCAGCATCACTAGGGACTTATAACATAAAATCACTCATTAAATTGAAAGGACTGTGTCATTAATGAACAAATAGAATTAGAGGGATTATGTTTTATCCTAATATTCTCTAAAAATAAATTCCAAAGAACAAAATTGTAAATTAAATTCTTAGATAGAAAAAAAATAATGATAATTTTTATTTTAATCCCTTAAGTGGGCTTTGTAATTTTACTACCTCCAAAATTAATGTATAAGCTATTATCTAAAATATGATAGTGGACGGAGATTCTTTTATTTGAACTACCAACACTTCTTCCTTCTAGATTACACTTATTCTTCCTTGTTGATGAGAACTCCATGGACATAGTATATTGAATCCATCCCTATAGTGATGAGATGAAACTGGTATGATATTTTTATGATATATAATATGTCCCCATTCTTCATGGTTGTCACTTAAAGAACCTATTCTTCACTATCAAGTGATTTATCAAGGTATGGTACATATATGTAATAATAATCTTAAAAATTAGAATATAATTTTATTTCAAAAAATTATATCATGAATATTCAGTATTACATTTATCACCTTTACATAAAAAATAGTATATCATAGTTTCCTATAGAAAAAACATGGATCTCTTCATGTAATCCCTCCAATGACTATTCAACATGTTTTGGGAGATCCATGTTTTCATCATCATGTGAAACTTCATTTTCATCACCTTCCTCCAATGAAAAAAATAGGACTTTTCAAAATATGGAAAATTAAAAATAGTGTGGGTGATAATCAATTTGATTTCAACATAATTAGACATGAATGAGTCCCAATAAACATCATATCCCTTATTTGTTTCATTAAAAAAAATTCTTCAGTAGAAATTACATATATGAGTTTAATTACACTAGATAGTGGTAGGTAGTCAGTTTCCTAAATCCATTCTTAAAATTACAACACTTTGGTAGTTTATCCTTCATCCATGCCTTGAGATAGGTATAGCGGTGTTGATGATTATACATTTTAGATATGTTGATCATGTATTATTTAATTATTTTACAACATACACTAAAATTGATCATAATCTTATTGATCTCTCACATGTATATTAGTATGTTCATCTTCAACATCACTTTATTTATCTGAATGGTAGGTTTAGATCTAGATCTTCATATGGTTGGGTAGAGGATGTTCATCAAGTAAGGCCACAACATTCCAATATTGATTATAAAAATTGGGAGGATTCAATGTTACTTTATATTTTTCCATTAGCCATTGTATATTACCTTTTATTTGATTAATAATTCCCCATAGTTCTTCATATGAGAGACCTATATTTTTTTCTTAAAATATCTTCGTGGCTAGGA
Source organism: Viscum album (assembly GCA_963277665.1). Lineage (NCBI taxonomy): Eukaryota > Viridiplantae > Streptophyta > Magnoliopsida > Santalales > Viscaceae > Viscum > Viscum album. The sequence continues at coordinate 1,101,018,812 of OY728155.1, read as the reverse complement.
ACATTATATCATCATCCCTTAATTGGATTTCCTCCTCATTATTTTCAATCACTCGACCACTCACCTATGATTAATTAGTCCATAGAGAACAATAATCATCCCAATTCATCATAGAAAATTATTTTTTATAGAATTTTTTTAGGAAACAATGAAAATTATTTACAATGTTAAAGGAAAAATACAATGAATGGTATTTTAGATCCCCATTTAAGGTGTTAAGTCTTGACATTCCTATCATATGGTGGAGAAAAAGATCTTAATTTTTTCCTAGTATAGCACATTGGATGACTAGAGTCATCTAAATTGAGGAGCTTCACATCCAATCATGCACTAATTCTTATTCACTAATTTCCTTTTTTGATGTTTTTTTTATTTTTTTAAACAAAAACAAATATAAAATAGAAGGACATTGAAAAACTAAATGTATTGTTATGATAAAAATGAAAATGAATCAAAGATAGAAAATAAATATACTGGTCTTATTTCTAGTTACATGTGTTCATTTATTATTCAACATTTTTGTTTAAATTTAATTTAAAAACCACCCAATTATACATGAATTTCTACCCTCTACCATAGTTTTAAAATTAAGAATTTGTTGGAAATATCTTCAACATGCTAACTCTTACCATCTTTAAAGTCCATTTAAGATGGACACCTCAATTGAAAATTTAATACAATCTATGAACCAGCTACATCATATTTCTTTTCATCCTTTTTATCACCCTCAATTGTATATTATATTGTTTTACGTTGTATATAGTAGGGAAAAATTATTTTATAGATAATTAGTGTGAGTTTGAGCGTAAATTGATGGTATATTATTATAGAAGACATACACTTTCCCATCATTTACCCCAAACATAGTTAAAATACTAAATGGAAGGAATATTTGAACACTATGAAAACCACCCCCAAGTATAAGCCTTGGGTCGGTCACTCAACATTAAGATTGTAATAAATAATAGTTGAAGAATGATAGATTTGGAAAAACAGATATAATGAATAGATTAAATCACATTAAATAATATTTAGAGAGGGTAAAAAATAATAAAATATATCTACCATATTGCTCACTGCAGCAACACATTTTCTCTACCACAGAATGGCCACTCTATTTATTGGAATTTTTACCATATGACTTGTCATTTTATACTCATATATTCACTATTTAAATGTTTGAATATTTAACCATTTGAATAAATAAGTGTTTCCAATTTTTATTACACATACAAAATCACATTATTTTACCTATCTAATAGAGAGAGTGAATCTTTTTCTTCCTATATTTTCATATCATTAATGTTTTATCATATCTTATATTAAAATATTATTTATTCCTTTATTCCAAAAAATCATTATCCATGTTGAATCATGATTGGTAATAGGTGTCTATATATTGTTTCTGAGAAGTTATTGAGGTTATTTTATGTGGTTCTTATTTAATTTGACTGAATTCTAGTATTTAACACATTAATCTTGCAGAGTTAGGGGCAGGAAAGTTCATATAGCTGATTTTCCATGTAATTTTTTATATCAAGTAATCGTTATATTAAGATGTATCCATTTTTATCCATGTAGTTGACCCATGTAGTCAGTTATACATGACATATCCAATGTAATCCATATATTAAATTAATTTATTCTTTTTTCCCACATAGCTTATTTATTTTTTTGTTTTTTCCCATGTGGGTGATTCACATAGTGAATGTACTCCATGTATCCATTTCCAATATCCACTTTCTTATAAATCCAATTTTTATATGTAATGATTGATAACATTTTACCATTGTGAATTCATTATTCCATTTATAAGGTTAAACAGAAAAATTTAATTTTTACAAATCAAAAATAATATTCCAAATAAAACAATTTCAATTCCCTTTTCTCAAAATTAATTATTTAAAATAAAATCACCCAAATTTTAATAAACTAATTTATTACATTGATAAAATGAATAGAAATCATAAATTTATTAATATAGTCATGAAAAAATAATATAAAATAATGTAATTAGTTATTAAATTTAGATTATTAGGATTAATGTTAATTTCATTAATAATGGTGAAACAAATATTTTAAATTTTTTTAAATTATTATAATATTTTAAATTAAAATCCATTATATAATAAATCTAATATTATTTATAATAATTTTATTAAATATATTGACATTAAATTAATTTTTAATGAATACTAAATAATATTAAGAATTAATAATGGTCAAAATATCATTTTTCTAAAAAATTGGTTTTTACACATTACCCATTTCAATTTAATAGTGCATTTTAAATTTTTTATATTATTAATTTGAGTAAATAGATTTTAAATTTGGATCCATAAAACCCTAATTCAGTTAAATGGGTTGTGTTGTATTTTTTGTAAAGACCTGTAAAATTCAAGGGAAATTTTTTCTTAATTTTCTTTGGAATTTTACAAGAGCGCGGTTTCTGACGGCACCTGATTCCGAGGCCCGGAGTGCCCGGAATCAATTTCCGAAGTTTGGCTCGGGTACGTTCAGTGAACGAACGAGGGGGAATTTTTAAATTTTGATCCAGTGCCCGGAATCAAATTCTGAGGGCACCAATGAACTTGTAACACCGATATTCGCTTAAGGAGACCTTTTCCGAGGTTGTGTTTATTTCGGGTTGAGAGTTAGTTTTTGGGAGTTTAGAATAAGTTAAATAAAAATTGTGGGATACAAATTTTTATTTTAACTTGTTGTTTTATTTATTTTTTTTAAAACCTCCAAAAGGTAGTTAGGGGTGGGACCCATAACCACATTACCTCCCTTGGGAGGATTAAGTGTGGTGGGGCCCACACGAACCCCAACTCCTCAACTTCTCTCAAAAACTCCCCTTTAACCCATTTCAATTAATGTTTGACAACTTGGATTAATTAATTGAGGAGGGTTAATTTGAAATTCAAACCTTTGAAATTATAAGAGGAAGGTTGTGTAATAAAATAAGCTTAAGCTTATATTATTATTTTGGGTTGGTTTCCTTTGCTCTTGAGTGGATTGGAGAGCACCTTCTTCTTCTTCTTCTTCTTCTTCTTCTTCTTCAATCTTTGACGAAGAACGCGAAGAACATTCGGACATCGACGAAGAACGCCACGTTCTCGGGAACCGTCTTCTGCAACGTCATACCTGCGATACCGACGACGTCTTCTTCTGCGTCATCTCTTCCGCGACGATTTTCCGCGATGAAATTGTCGTCAAAGAACTTCGAATCCTCGCTTCACGGCATCGACGTCCTTCTTCCGTGACGCTGACCACCGCGATGCTCGTCTTCCGCGGGTCGTTGACGATCATCGTTCTTGAAACCGAGGTAGGGGTTTGTTGTTGATTATTTATTTATTCTCGTTCTTGGTTCTAGCATGACAATCTTGAGGATAAATTATATTGTGTTATCATCTAACGAGAGGGGGGTCGGACCGCACAAACACGGCCAAATCCCCCCTCCTTTGTTCTTGAATATTATTTTCCTTGTGGATGAACGAGATGGCGTGGTGCCGTCGCACCATGCGGAAAATCAGACGGCATATATTGCGCGGCGCCGTCACGCCGCGCCGCGGAAAGGTTATCATGAACGCGACGCAGTCGCGCCACGTCGAAGGATACCAAAGGCGCCGCGGCCGGTTCCAGGCCACGGGAGAACGAAAAGACCGGCGGCTAGCCGGGCCGCTGGTGTCGGAAGCCGGAAGGGGGACCAGCCTTGCCAGTCCCGTTGAGGAAAAACCGGTCGGCCATGTTGGGCCGGCCGGAAGGGAGAAGGACCGGGGGAATTAATTCCCCCGGCTGGCCAAAACTGGCCCCCCATAATGGGGGGGGGGGGGGGGGGGGCGCAGTTGCACCAAGGGGGGGGGGGGCAACGCCCCCCCGTTTTCCTCAAAGCAGGCCCCCCACGTGAGGGGGGCCGTTTATTAAATTGGGGCGTGGTAGGTTGTCGTGCCGCCAGGAAAGAGAAGCAGGGACTTTTTCCCCCAGCGCGTGGCACCCGAGCGGCATACCGGCCGTGACGGACCGCGCCGCCGGCCGGACACGGGTCGTACCCGGGTCGGGTCGTCCCGGTTCGGGACGACCCGGGGGGGGGGGGGGGGGGGGTCGGTCCGGGTCGGCCCGGACCCGGACCCCCCGTTTCCAATCGATTTTGGTTTTTCGCCCGTAACTCGAGCTACGTGCCTCCAAATGACTCGACGTCAGCGGAAACGCGATCCTTAGATCGATACGGTCGTTTCGGTATATCGCACTCAAGGTTTCAGAGAACTTTGGGTTCGGCCGGGTTGGTTCGTACACAAAACCAACCGGGCTCTCGGAGCGGAAACGCCCATATCTTCAGCTACGGACGTCCGATTGGCTTGCCGTCAGCTTTTTTGAATTCCTCTTGGTGAAACGGATCTTTTGGCATACTCCGCTCGAGGTTTGGACATAGATGGAGTACGGTAGGGTTGGTTTTGTCTTAAAAACCAACCGGGCCCCTGGGACGAAAAGGCCAATAACTCTCAGACCGGGCGTCCGATCGACACACCGTCTGTTGCGTTGAGTTCCTGTTGGCGATACGGAACTTTTGGATACATCAACTCTGGACATTGTGACAGTTGATGTATCAGCCTCTCGGTTCGTGGAGTGGACCCTCCCGAACGAGCTTGCTGTGTGCGGGAACCCTAGTGCTGGTTGCAACTGCTACTGTGATGACGATTGTGCAGGGATCCTCAGTGGACTGCGATGATGAAGACAGTTAGTCTTGTATCATATGTGGGTCCTAGCTGTGCTGGTCTTGTATCCTATGTGGGTCCCAGCTTAGATGATTCAATACTGGTCTTGTATCCTATGTGGGTCCCAGTATAGATGAATCGATGAAGATAGCCCGTCTTGTATCCTATGTGGGTCCTAGCTGTGCTGGTCTTGTATCCTATGTGGGTCCCAGCTTAGATGATTCAATACTGGTCTTGTATCCTATGTGGGTCCCAGTATAGATGAATCGATGAAGACAGCTGGTCTTGTATCCTATGTGGGTCCTAGCTGTGCTGGTCTTGTATCCTATGTGGGTCCCAGCTTAGATGATTCAATACTGGTCTTGTATCCTATGTGGGTCCCAGTATAGATGAATCGATGAAGACAGCTGGTCTTGTATCCTATGTGGGTCCTAGCTGTGCTGGTCTTGTATCATATGTGGGTCCGAGCTTAGATGATTCAATACTGGTCTTGTATCCTATGTGGATCCCAGTATAGATGAATCGATGAAAACAGCTAGTCATGTATCCTATGTGGGTCCCCGCTTAGATGATTTCAGTATCTATGTATGATCATCTCTTTCACCTTATCGATGATGTATACCTGTCTGAGCTGAATCCTGTTACTTTCCTGTGTGGATTGTGTTGTGCTATCCTGTGTGGAATTTGTTTTTCGTTCCTGTGTGGAATATGTTTACTTTTCTATGTGGACTGAGTTGTACATGGGCTCGGAGGTTGGAGCATATTGGAATTGATGACTTAGGTATATGTATGGGCATATACCTAAGCAGTGTCGGTTGTTACTTCGTGATTGTATCTTTCTTTGTGGTTTATCCTTTGTGGATTATTGGGAGACCTTCAGGGGTCTTCGGGTCCCTAATGAGTAGCATATACTCACCCTTGCACGGGCTATGCCCGCACAACGTGGTGTTGGTTGCAGACGACAGACAACGTTGATCGTGGTTGAAGCTTGCAGAGCAGGACAATACCTGGAGGTGGACCACTGGGCGGGACGTACTCGGAGTGGACGGTGGGACCCGTGGAGCAGTGGAGCTATCTGAACCCACCCTTCAGGTGGGATCTCCAGTGGACATCTTGGTGTAGCGGCTTTTACTTTACTGTTGTTGTTTTTCCTTTCGAGTTGTACTTTACATTCAGTTTGGGTTTGTATACTGGCCCATTTACTTTTCCGCACTTTCAGTTGTACTCTGTTTTTACTTAGTGTTTACTTTTCTGTTTTCTTACTCTGTGGTGTTTGTTTATTTTTCAAAGGCAATGCCTTCCCTTTTTACAGGGAATTATGCCTTGGTGCTAGTCGCCATCCCCTGGCCTATGGAAGGCGGGCTTGGGGTAGTCACGGCACGGGTCCCGAGGGCGGGTCGTGACAAATTGGTATCAGAGGAGTTCGGTTCTACCACGAACTCTGATCTTTTCTATGAGAAGCAATAATTTTTAGCGTATTGAGTGTGGTTATCAGTCCAGGGAGTCCAGTGTTGGTGCGACGGCCGACGTATCCGTACACCAGGACCCTGACAACATATTTCCGACTTAATGCACGAAAACATTGATTGCGTGTGTGTTTCAATGTTTTCTTTGTGATTACTTGTGTCAGCTCACCAGGTATACTGTTCTGACCGTGGCGCACCTGATTCCATTTTAGGATGGCCCCACGATGGCATCCAGCTAGGGTTCCGAGAGTCGAGCGTGACGACAGCCCACCGAGCGATGAGGCCTCGGTGTAGGGATCCTTGTCAGCAGAGGCACCGGTGGTACCTTTACCCACCGATCCACCGATGCTACCAACCCCAGTCACTGACGATGCACGTCGCCTTAGCGCGCTGCATGAGTTTCAGCACCAGCGACTGCCTAGGTTTCGTGGGGAGACGGACCCCCAGGCAGTAGAGGACTGGCTGGAGGCGGTCGTACGAGTTTTCAAGCTAGAGAGGACTCTAGCAGACCTCATGGTGATCCTCGTTGCGAGCCTACTGCACGCAGCAGTGGGCCGATGGTGGAGCTTGATGCTCTAGGTGCACGATGAGGCATCTCTACTTTGGACGAAATTCGAGAGCCTCTTCCGCTCGGAGTTCGTCCCAGCCACCCTTCGTGCGGTGCGTATCCAGGAGCTTCTTCAGCTGCGGCAGGGCAGCATGACAGTAGCCCAGTACTCGGCGATATTTATTGATCTCTCTCAATACTCCACAGATATGGTACGGGACCCTTTCTTCCCGGCCCGGACCTTCGATCAGGGACTGAGGCATGAGATCAGGGCTTTGATGATCTCCCTCAACATTCCGACGCAAGTAGAGGTGTTTGAGAGAGCTCTTCTAGTAGAGAGTTTTCTCGCCGAGCAGGCTCCAGTGACATGGCCCTCCGCAGGACGGCCCATAGCAGGGTCTTCTGCAGCTGGTAGTAGACAGGTGAAGCAGAGGTCCAAGCGGGCCAGACCATCATATGGGCAGTCACACGATGATGATTCGGTTGTGCGGGGAACCCGAAGGAGAGCCAGCTACGTGAGGGGAAAACATTGCTACGCATGCGGTGGGAAAGGTCACATAGCTTGAGACTACCCGAATCGTCCTACAGATGAGCAACATGTGGTAGAGGGACCTCTCAGACAGAGGTTCGGCCATGGAGGTCCACAGAGTGCAGGCGGACGAGGCAGAGGAGCTGTCCGAGCAGCAGATGGTGGGCGACACTTCGAGGTGTTGCCACCACCACCACCAGGAGGTCCACCCCGACCGCAGGGAGTTGGTGGACATTCGAGAGCTCAGCTTCAGGCAGCTGAGGCCTTCGATCATTGAGCTCTGCGAGCAGATGGACAGGAGAAGAACTAGTGGATACATCCTTTGTACTTATAGTTTCTTGTTGCTATTGTGTAGCATCTTTGTATTATGAGCTGCCATAATAAAAGATGCATACCTTTGGGATGTTTTCATTCCTGTCCTCTTTTGTGATGTTACTAAGAGGTTCCAGTTTTTAATGTTGAGTTGACCCTCACTTGTGAGACATCTACTAGAGGAGACCCAGTTACCACACACTGATGCCGACAGTGTGACTAAACCCTTGGAGGCGAGAGTAACGGTTGGATCTCTTGGTAGTAGCGTCGAGGCCTTACGACGTCATCCATGGCATGAATGCATCATTCATGTCAGGATTGACTGTATTAGGCAATGATTGTGGTTCATCCAGGGGATTGGACCAGATTTATCTTATCAGCAAAGAAGAAATCTTAGCAGCTCTTGTAGGGCCGGAGATGGTCCAGGCCACGGCTGAGATGGTCCAGGTCATCCAGGCGCAGATGAGTACAGCTCAGAGCCGGCATAAGTCATATGCTGACAGGAGGCGGAGGCCACTAGAGTTCGAGGATGGCGACCACGTCTTCATGTGGGTCTCACCTCTACCTGGATTACAGAGATTTGGACAAGGTGGAATGTTTTCTCCATGCTTCATCGGACCCTTCCAGGTCCTTAGCAGGATTGGAAAGATGTCTTACCGCCTAGCTCTACCGCCTTTATATCCCTAGTTTGTGTTGAAGCTTTACGGGGACGTAAAGCCCTGTGGTGGAAGTAATGTAAAGAATCGTAAAATTCAAGGGAAATTTTTTCTTAATTTTCTTTGAAATTTTACAAGAGCATGGTTTTTGACGGCACCTGATTCTGAGGCCCGGAGTGCCCGGAATCAATTTCCGAATTTTGGCTCGGGTACGTTCAGTGAACGAACGAGTGGGAATTTCTAACTTTTGAACCAATGCCCGGAATCAAATTTCGAGGGCACCGATGAACTCGCAGCGCCGATATTCGATTAAGGAGACCTTTTCCGAGGTTGAGTTTATTTCGGGATGAGAGTTAGTTTTTGGGAGTTTAGAATATGTTAAATAAAAATTGTGGGATACAAATTTTTATTTTAACTTGTTGTTGTTTTTTTAAAACCTCCCAAAGGGAGTTAGGGGTGGGACCCACAACCACTTTACCTCCCTTCGGAGGATTAAGTGTGGTGGGGCCCACACGAACCCCAACTCCTCAACTTCTCTCAAAAACTCCCCTTTAACCCATTGCAATTAATGTTTGAAAACTTGGTTTAATTAATTGAGGAGGGTAAATTTGAATTTCAAACCTTTGAAATTCTAAGAGGAAGGTTGTGTAATAAAATAAGCTTAAGCTTATTTTATTATTTTGGGTTGGTTTCCTTTTGTCTTGAGAGGATTGGAGAGCTCCTTCTTCTTCTTCTTCTTCTTCTTCTTCTTCAAACATTGACGAAGAACGCGAAGAACATTCGGACATTGATGAAGAATGCCACATTCTCGGGAACCGTCTTCCGCGACGTCATACCCGTGATACAAACGACGTCTTCTTCCGCTTCATCTCTTCCGCGACGATTTTCCGCGACGAAATCGTCTTCAAAGAACTTCGAATCCTCGCTTCACGGAATCGACGTCCTTCTTCTGTGACGACGACCACCGCGACGCTCGTCTTCCGCGGGTCGTTGACGATCATCGTTCTTGAAACCGAGGTAGGGGTTTGTTGTTGATTATTTATTTAATCTCTTTCTTTATTCTATAATGAAAATCTTGAGGATAAATGATATTGTGTTATCATCTAACGAGAGGGGGGTCGGACCGCACAAACACGGCCGAATTCCCCCTCCTTTGTTCCTGAATATTATTTTCCTTGTGGATGAACGAGATGGCATGGTGCCGTCGCACCATGCGGAAAATCAGATAGCATATATTGCACGGTGCCGTCACGCCGTGCCGCGGAAAGGTTATCATGAACGTGACGCCGGCGTGCCGCGTCGAAGGAAAGCAAAGGCACCGCGGCTGGAGCGGGGCCACGGCGGAGGGGCGTGGTGCCATCGCACCGCGCCGAAGACGAAGGTCGCGGTCGGTTCCGGGCCGCGGTGTAACGAAAAGACCGGTGGCTAGCCGGGCCACCGGTGTCGGAAGCCGGAAGGGGGACCGGCCTTGCCGGTCCCGTTGAGGAAAAATCGGCCGGCCTTGTTGGGACAGCCGGAAGGGAGAAGGACCGGGGGAATTAATTCCCCCGGCTGGCCAAAACCGGCCCCCCATAATAGGGGGCCGCGGTTGCACCAAGGGGGGGGGGGCAGCGCCCCCCCTTTTTCCTTAAAGAAGGCCCCCCAGATGAGGGGGGGTCGTTTATTAAATTGGGGCGCGACAGGTTGCCGCGCCGCCGGGCAAGAGAAGCGGGGGCTTTTGCCCCCCGCGCGGGGCACCCGAGCGGCGCACCGGCCGCGCCGCCACGCCGGACCGCGCCGCCGCACCGGGCCGCGCCGTCGAATTGACCGGGTCGGACCCGGGTCGGGTCGACCCTGTTCGGGCTGGCCCGGGGGGGTCGGGCCGGGTTGGCCCGGACCCGGACCCCCCGTTTCGAATCGATTTCGGGTTTTCGCCCGTAACTCGAGCTACGGGCCTCCAAACGAATCGCCGTCAGCGGAAATGCAATGCTTAGATCGAGATGGTCGTTTCGGTATATCGCACTCAAGGTTTCGGAGAACTTTGGGTTCGTCCGGGTTGGTTCGTACACGAAACCAACCGGGCCCTCGGAGCGGAAACGCCCATATCATGAGCTATGGACGTCCGATTGACGTGCCGTCAGCTTTGTTGAATTCCTCTTGGTGAGACGGATCTTTTGGAATACTCCGCCCAAGGTTTGGACGCAGGTGGAGTACGGTCTTGTTGGTTTTGTCTTAAAAACCAACCGGGCCCCTGGGACGAAAAAACCAATAACTCTCAGACCGGGCGTCCGATCGACGCGCCATCTGTTGCGTTGAGTTCCTGTTGGCGAAACGGAACGTTTGGATACATCAACTCTGGACATTGTGACAGTTGATGTATCAGCCTCTCGGTTCATGGAGTGGACCCTCCCGAACGAGCTTGCTATGTGCGGGAACCCTAGTGATGGCTGTGACTGCTACTGTGATGACGATTGTGCAGGGATCCTCAGTGGACTGCGACGATGAAGACAATTAGTCTTGTATCCTATGTGGGTCCTAGCTGTGCTGGTCTTGTATCCTATGTGGGACCCAGCTTAGATGATTCAATATTGGTCTTGTATCCTATGTGGGTCCCAGTATAGATGAATCGATGAAGACACCTGGTCTTGTATCCTATGTGGGTCCTAGCTGTGCTGGTCTTGTATCCTATGTGGGTCCCAGCATAGATGATTCAATACTAGTCTTGTGTCCTATGTGGGTCCCAGTATAGATGAATCGATGAAGACAACTGGTCTTGTATCCTATGTGGGTCCTAGCTGTGCTGGTCTTGTATCCTATGTGGGTCCCAGCATAGATGATTCAATACCGGTCTTGTATCCTATGTGGGTCCCAGTATTATTGAATCGATTATGATAGCTGGTCTTGTATCCTATGTGGGTCCTACCTGTGCTGGTCTTGTATCTTATGTGGGTCCCAGCTTAGATGAATCAATACTGGTCTTGTATCCTATGTGGGTCCCTGTATAGATGAATCGATGAAGACAGCTGGTCATGTATCCTATGTGGGTCCCAACTTAGATGATTTCAGTATCTATGTTTGATCATCTCTTTCACTTTATCGATGATGTATACCTGTGTGAGCTGAATCCTGTTACATTCCTGTGTGGATTGTGTTGTGTTATCCTGTGTGGAATTCGTTTTTCTTTCCTGTGTGGAATATTTTTAATTTCTTTTGTGGACTGAGTTGTACTTGGGCTCGGAGGTTGGAGCGTATTGGAATTGATGACATAGGTGTATGTTTGGGCATATACCTAAGCGGTGTCGGTTGATACTTCGTGATTGTATCTTCCATTGTGGTTTATCCTTCGTGGATTATTGGGAGACCTTAAGGGGTATCGGGGTCCCTACTGAGTAGATTATACTCACCCCTGCATGGGCTATGCCCGCACTACGTTGTGTTGGTTGCAGACGACGAACAACATTGATCATGGTTGAAGCTTGCAGAGCAGGACGGTACCTGGAGGTGGACCACTGGGCGGGACGTACTTGGAGTGGACGGTGGGACCCGTGGAACAGTGGAGCTATCTATACCCACCCTTCAGGTGGAATCTCCAGTGGACAGCTCGGTCTAGCGGTTTTACTTTACAGTTGTTGTTTTTCCTTTCGAGTTGTACTTTACTTTCAGTTTGGGATTGTATACTGGCCCATTTACTTTTCCACACTTTCAGTTGTACTCTATTTTTACTTAGTGTTTACTTTTCTGTTTTCTTACTCTGTAGTGTTTGTTTAATTTTCAAAGACAATGACTTCCCTTTTTACGGGGAATTACGCCTTGGTGCTAGTCGCCAGCCCCTGGCCTATGGAAGGCAGGCTTGGGGTAGTCACGGCACGGGTCCCAAGGGCGGGTCGTGACAAATTGGTATCAGAGGAGTTCGGTCCTACCGCGAACTCTGATCTTTTCTATGAGAAGCAATAATGATTAGCGTATTGAGTGTGGTTATCAGTACAAGGAGTCCAGTGTTGGTGCGGCGGCCGACGTATCCGTACACCAGGACCCTTACAAATGATTTCCGACTTAATGCACGAAAACATTGATTGCGTGTGTGTTTCAAAGTTTTCTTTTTGATTACTTGTGTCAGCTCACCAGGTATATTGTTCTGACCGTGGCGCACCTGATTCCTTTTCAGGATGGCCCCACGACGGCAGCCAGCTAGGGTTCCGAGAGTCGAGCGTGACGACAGCCCACCGAGCGATGAGGCCTCGGTGCAGGGCTCCCTGTCAGCAGAGGCACCGGCGGTACCTTTACCCACCGAGCCACCGATGCTTCCAGCCACAGCCACTAATGATGCATGTTTCCTTAGCGCGCTTCATGAGTTTCAGCGCCAGAGACCGCCCATGTTTCGTGGGGAGACGGACCCCTAGGCAGCAGAGGACTGGCTGGAGGCGGTCGTACGAGTTTTCAGGCTAGTGAGGACACCAGCAGACCTCATGGTGATCCTCGCTGCGATCCTACTGCACGCATCAGTGGGCCGATGGTGTAGCTTGATGCTCCAGGTGCACGTTGAGGCATCTATTCTTTGGACGGACTTCGAGAGCCTCTTCCACTCGGAGATCGTCCCAGCCACCCTTCGTGCGGTGCATATCCAGGAGCTTCTTCAGCTGCGGCAGGGCAGCATGATAGTAGCCCAGTACTCGGCGAGATTTACTGATCTCTCGTGCTACTCCAAAGATATGGTACGAGACCCGTTCTTCTGGGCACAGACCTTCGAGCAGGGACTGAGGCATGAGATCAGGGCTTCGATGATCTCCCTCAACATTCCGACGCAGGAAGAGGTGTTGGAGAGAGCTCTTCTAGTAAAGAGTTTTCTCGCCGAGCAGGCTCCAGTGACAGGGCCCTCCGCAGGACGTCCCATAGTAGGGTGTTCTGCAGCTGGTAGTAGACAGGTGAAGCAGAGGTCCAAGTGGGCCAGACCATCATATGGGCAGTCATAGGATGAAGATTCCGTTGTGCGGGTCACCCGAAGGAGAGCCAGCTTCATGAGGGGCAAACATTGCTACCCATGCGGTGGGCAAGGTCACATGGCTCAAGACTGCCAAATCGTCCTACAGATGAGCAACAGGTGGTAGAGGGACCTCCCAGACAGAGGTTTGGACATGGAGGTCCGCAGAGTGCATGCGGACGAGGCAGAGGAGCCGGCCTAGCAGCAGATGGTGGGCGACACTTCGAGGTGTTGCCACCACCACCACCATGAGGTCCGCCTCGACTGCAGGGAGTTAGTGGACATGCGAGAGCTCAGCTTTAGGCAGCTGTGGCCTTCGATCATGGAGCTCTATGAGCAGATGTACAGGAGCAGAACTAGTGGATACGTCCTTTGTACTTATAGTTCCTTGTTTCTATTGTGTAGCGTCTTTGTATTATGAGCTGCAATAATAAAAGATGCATACCTTTGTGATGTTTTCATTCTTGTCCTCTTTTGTGATGTTACTAAGAGGTTTCAGTTTTGACTGTTGACTTGACCCTCACTTGTGAGACATCTACTAGAGGAGACCCAGTTACCACACACTGATGCCGACAGTGTGACTCAACCCTTGGAGGCAAGAGTAACGGTTGGATCTCTTGGTAGTAGCGTCGAGGCCTTACGACGTCATCCATGGCATGAATGAATCATTCATGTCAGGATTGACTGTATTAGGCAATGATTGTGGTTCATCCAGGGGATGGGACCAGATTTCTCTTATCAGCAAAGAAGAAATCTTAGCAGCTCTTGTAGGGCCGAAGATGGTCCAGGCCACGGCTGAGATGGTCCGGTCATCCAGGCGCGGATGAGTACAGCTCAGATCCGGCGTAAGTCATATGGTGACAGGAGGCGGAGGCCATTAGAGTTCGAGGATGGCGACCACGTCTTCATGCGGGTCTCACCTCTACGTGGATTACCGAGATTTGGCCAAGGTGGCAAGTTGTCTCCATGCTTCATCGGACCCTTCCAGGTCCTCAGCAGGATTGGCGAGATGTCTTACCGCCTAGTTCTACCACCTTTGTATCCCTAGTTTGTGTTGAAGCTTTACGGGGACGTAAAGCCCTGAGGTGGGAGTAATGTAAAGACCCGTAAAATTCAAGGGAAATTTTTTCTTAATTTTCTTTGGAATTTTACAAGAGCGCAGTTTCTGACGGCACATGATTCTGAGGCCCGGAGTGCCCGGAATCAATTTCCGAAGTTTGGCTCGGGTACGTTCAGTGAAAGAACGAGTAGAAATTTCTAACTTTTGAACCAGTGCCCGGAATCAAATTCTGAGGGCACCGATGAACTCGCAACGCCGATATTCTCTTAAGGAGACCTTTTCCGAGGTTGCGTTTATTTTTGGTTGAGAGTTAGTTTTTGGGAGTTTAGAATAAGTTAAGTAAAAATTGTGGGATACAAATTTTTATTTTAACTTGTTGTTTTTTTTTAAAACCTCCCAAAGGGAGTTAGGGTTGGGTCCCACAACCACTTTACCTCCCTTGGGAGGATTAAGTGTGGTGGGGCCCACACGAACCCCAACTCCTCAACTTCTCTAAAAAAACTCCCCTTTAAGCCATTTCAATTAATGTTTGACAACATGGTTTAATTAATTGAGGAGGGTTAATTTGAATTTCAAACCTCTGAAATTCTAAGAGGAAGGATGTGTAATAAAATAAGCTTAATCTTATTTTATTATTTTGGGTTGGTTTCCTTTTCTCTTGAGAGGATTGGAGAGCTCCTTCTTCTTCTTCTTCTTCTTCTTCTTCAAACATTGACGAAGAACGCGAAGAACATTTGGACATCGTCGAAGAACGCCACGTTCTCGGGAACCGTCTTCCGCGACGTCATACCCGCGATACCGACAGCGTCTTCTTCCGCGTCATCTCTTCCGCGACGATTTTCCGCGACGAAATCGTCGTCAAAGAACTTCGAATCCTTGCTTCACAGCATCGACGTCCTTCTTCCGTGACACCGACCACCGCAACGCTCGTCTTCCGCGGGTCGTTGACGATCATCGTTCTTGAAACTGAGGTAGGGGTTTGTTGTTGATTATTTATTTATTCTAATTCTTAGTTATAGCATGTCAATGTTGAGGATAAATGATATTGTGTTATCATCGTACGAGAGGGGGGTCGGACAACACAAACACGGCCAAATTCCCCCTCCTTTGTTCTTGAATATTATTTTCCTTGTGGATGAATGAGATGGCGTGGTGCCGTCGCACCATGCGGAAAATCAGACGGCATATATTGCGCGACATCGTCACGCCGCGCCGCGGAATGGTTATCATGAACGCGACGCCGTCGCGCCTCGTCGAAGAAAACTAAAGGCGCCGCGGCCGGAGCGGGGCCGCGACGGAGGGGCGCGGTGCCGTCGCACCGCGCCGAAGACGAAGGCCGCGGCGGAACGAAAAGACCGGCGGCTAGCCGGGCCGCCGGTGTCGGAAGCCGGAAGGGGGACCGGCCTTGCCGTTCCCGTTGAGGAAAAACCAGCCGGCCATGTTGGGCTGGCCGGAAGGGAGAAGGACCGGGGGAATTAATTCCCCCGGCTGGCCAAAACCGACCCCCCATAATGGGGGGGCCGCGGTTGCACCAAGGGGGGGGGGGGGGGCAGCGCCCCCCCGTTTTCCTCAAAGCAGGCCCCCCACATGAGGGGGGGCCGTTTATTAAATTGGGGCGCGGCAGGTTGCCGTGCCGCCATGCAAGAGAAGCGGGGGCTTTTGCCCCCCGCGCGTGGCACCCGAGCGGCGCACCGGCCGCGCCGGACCGCGCTGCCCCGCCGGGCCGCGCCGCAGGCCGGACCGGGTCGGCCCGGACCTGGACCCCCTGTTTTCGAATCGATTTCGGTTTTTCGCCCTTAAATCGAGCTACGGGCCTCCAAACGACTCTCCGTCAGTGGAAACGTGATCCTTAGATCGAGAAGGTCATTTCGGTATATCGCACTCAAGGTTTCGGAGAACCTTGGGTTCAGCCGGGTTGGTTCGTACACAAAACCAACCGGGACCACGGAGCGGAAACGCCCATATCATGAGCTACGGACGTCCGATTGACGTGCCGTCAACTTTGTTGAATTCCTCTTGGTGAGAAGGATCTTTTGGCATACTCCGCTCAAGGTTTGGACGCAGGTGGAGTACGGTCGGGTTGGTTTTGTCTTAAAAACCAACCGGGCCCCTACGACGAAAATGCCAATAACTCTCAGACAGGGCGTCTGATCGACGTGCCGTCTGTTGCGTTGAGTTCCTGTTGGCGATATGGAACTTTTGGATACATCAACTCTAGACATTGTGACAGTTGATGTATCATCCTCTCGGTTTGTGGAGTGGACCCTCCCGAATGAGGTTGCTGTGTGCGGGAACCCTAGTGCTGGCTGCGACTGCTACTGTGACGATGATTGTGCAGGGATCCTCAGTGGACTGCGATGATGAAGACAATTAGTCTTGTATCCTATATGGGTCCTAGCTGTGCTGGTCTTGTATCCTATGTGGGTCCCAGCTTAGATGATTCAATACTGGTCTTGTATCCAATGTGGGTCCCAGTATAGATGAATCGATGAAGACAGCTGGTCTTGTATCCTATGTGGGTCCTAGCTGTGCTGGTCTTGTATCCTATGTGGGTCCCAGCTTAGATGATTCAATACTGGTCTTGTATCCTAAGTGGGTCCCAGTATAGATGAATCGATGAAGACAGCTGGTCTTGTATCCTATGTGGGTCCTAGCTGTGCTGGTCTTGTATCATATGTGGGTCCGAGCATAGATGATTCAATACTGGTCTTGTATCCTATGTGGGTCCCAGTATAGATGAATCGATGAAGACAACCGGTCTTGTATCCTATGTGGGTCCTAGCTGTGCTGGTCTTGTATCTTATGTGGGTCCCAATACTGGTCTTGTATCCTATGTGGGTCCCAGTATAGATGAATCGATGAAGACAGCTGGTCATGTATCCTATGTGGGTCCCAGCATAGATGATTTCAGTATCTATGTCTGATCATCTCTTTCTCCTTATCGATGATGTATACCTGTGTGAGCTGAATCCTATTACTTACCTGTGTGGATTGTGTTGTGCTATCCTGTGTGGAATTTGTTTTGCTTTCCTGTGTGGAATATATTTACTTTCCTGTGTGGACTGAGATGTACATGGGCTCGGAGGTTGGAGTGTATTGGAATTGATGACTTAGGTATATGTATGGGGATATACCTAAGCAGTGTCGGTTGTTACTTCGTGATTGTATCTCCTTTGTGGTTTATCCTTTTTGGATTATTGGCAGACCTTCAGGGGTCTCGGGGTCCCTACTGACTATCTTATACTCACCCATGCACGGGCTATTCCCGCACTACGTTGTGTTGGTTGCAGACGATGGACAACGTTGATCGTGGTTGAAGCTTGCAGAGCAGGACGGTACCTGGAGGTGGACCACTGGGCGGGACGTACTCGGAGTGGGCGGTGGGACCCGTGGAGCAATGGAGCTATCTGTACCCACACTTCAGGTGGGATATCTAGTGGACAGCTCGGTGTAGCGTCTTTTACTTTACAGTTGCTGTTTTTCCTTTCGAGTTGTACTTTACATTCAGTTTGGGTTTGTATACTGGCCCATTTACTTTTCCGCACTTTCAGTTGTACTCTGTTTTTACTTAGTGTTTACTTTTCTGTTTGCTTACTCTGTGGTGTTTGTTTACTTTTCAAAGGCAATGCCTTTCCTTTTTACCAGGAATTATGCCTTGGTACTAGTCGCTAGCCCCTGGCCTATGGAAGGTGGGCTTGGGGTAGTCACGGCACGGGTCCTGAGGGCGGGTCGTGACAAATTGGTATCAGAGGAGTTCGGTTCTACCACGAACTCTGATCTTTTCTATGAGAAGCAATAATGTTTAGCGTATTGAGTGTGGTTATCAGTTCAGGGAGTCCAGTGTTGGTGCGGCGACCGACGTATCCGTTCACCAGGACCCTGACAACTGATTTCTGACTTAATGCACGAAAACATTGATTGCGTGTGTGTTTCAAAGTTTTCTTTGTGATTACTTGTGTCAGCTCACCAGGTATACTGTTCTGACCGTGGCACATCTGATTCCTTTTCAGGATGGCCCCATGATGGCAGCCAGCTAGGGTTCCGAGAGTCGAGCGTGATGACAGCCCACCAAGTGATGAGGCCTCAGTGCAGGGCTCCTTGTCAGCAGAGGCACCAGCGATACCTTTACCCACCAAGCCACCGATGCTACTAGCCCCACCTGCTGACGATGCACGTCGCCTTAGCGCGCTGCATGAGTTTCAGCGCCATTGACCACCCAGGTTTCGTGGGGAGACATACCCCCAGGCAGCAGAGGACTGGCTGGAGGCGGTCGTACGAGTTTTCAGGCTAGTGAGGACACCAGAAGGCCTCATGGTGATCCTCGCTGCGAGCCTACTGCACGCAGCAGCGGGCCGATGGTGGAGCTTGATGCTCCAGGTGCACGATGAGGCATCTCTACTTTGGAAGGACTTCGGAGCCACTTCCGCTCGGAGTTCGTCCCAACCACCCTTCGTGCGGTGCGTATCCAGGAGCTTCTTTAGCTGTGGCAGGGCAGCATGACAGTAGCCCAGTACTCGGCGAGATTTACTGATCTCTCGCGCTACTCTACAGATATGGTACGAGACCCGTTCATCTGGGCCCAGACCTTCGACAAGGGACTGAGGCATGAGATCACGGCTTCGATGATCTCCCTCAACATTCCGACACAGGCAGAGGTGATGGAGAGAGCTCTTCTAGTAGAGAGTTTTCTCGCCGAGCAGGCTCCAGTGACAGGGCCCTCCACAGGACGGCCCGTAGCAGGGTCTTCTGCAGCTGGTAGTAGACAGGTGAAGCAGAGGTCCAAGCGGGCCAGACCATCATATGGGTAGTCACAGGATGAAGCTTCGGTTGTGCGGGGCACCCGCAGGAGAGCCAGCTACGCGAGGGGAAAACATTGCTACGCATGCGGCGGGCAAGGTCAAATGGCTCGAGACTGCCCGAATCGTCCTACAGATGAGCAACAGGTGGTAGAGGGACATCCCAGACAGAGGTTCATCCATGGAGGTTCGCAGAGTGCAAGAGGACGAGGCATAGGAGCCGGCGGATTAGCAGATGGTGGGCAACACATCGAGGTGTTTCCACCACCACCACCAGGAGGTCCGCCCCGACCGCAGGGAGTTGGTGGACATGCGAGAGCTCAGCTTCAGGCAGCTGAGGCCTTCGATCATGGAGCTCTGGGAGCAGATGGACAGGAGCAGAACTAGTGGATACTTCCTTTGTACTTATAGTTCCTTGTTGCTATTGTGTAGCGTCTTTGTATTATGAGCTGCAATAATAAAAGATGCATACCTTTGTGATGTTTTCATTCCTGTCCTCTTTTGTGATGTTACTAATAGGTTCCAGTTTTGGTTGTTGACTTGACCCTCACTTGTGAGACATCTACTGGAGGAGACCCAGTTACCACACACTGATGCCGACAGTGTGACTCAACCCTTGGAGGTGAGAGTAACGATTGGATCTCTTGGTGGTAGCGTCGAGGCCTTACGAGGTCATCCATGGAATGAATGCATCATTCATGTCAGGATTGACTGTATTAGGTAGTGATTGTGGTTCATCCAGGGGATGGGACCAGATTTCTCTTATCGGCAAAGAAGAAATCTTATCATCTCTTGTAGGGACGGAGATGGTCCAGGCCACGGCTGAGATGGTCCAGGTCATCCAGGCGCGGATGAGTACAGCTCAGAGCCGGCATAAGTCATATGCTGACAGGAGGCGGAGGCCACTAGAGTTCGAGGATAGAGACCATGTCTTCATGCGGGTCTCACCTCTACGTGGATTACGGAGATTTGGCCAAAGTGGAAAGTTGTCTCCATGCTTCATCGGACCCTTCCAGGTCCTCATCAGGATTGGCGAGATGGCTTACTGCCTAGCTCTACCGACTTTGTATCCCTAGTTTGTGTTGATGCTTTACGGGGACGTAAATCCCTTAGGTGGGAGTAATGTAAAGACCCGTAAAATTCAAGGGAAATTTTTTCTTAATTTTATTTGGAATTTTACAAGAGAGCGGTTTCTGACGGCACCTGATTCCGAGGCCCGGAGTGCCCGAAATCAATTTCTGAAGTTTGGATCGGGTACGTTCAGTGAACGAACGAGCGGGAATTTATAACTTTTGAACCAGTGCCCGGAATCAAATTCCGAGGGCACCGATGAACTCGCAGCACCGATATTTTCTTAAGGAGAACTTTTCCGAGGTTGCATTTATTTCGGGTTGAGAGTTAGTTTTTGGGAGTTTTGAATAAGTTAAATAAAAATTGTGGGATACAAATTTTTATTTTAACTTGTTGTTTTTTTAAACCACCCAAAGGGAGTTAGGGGTGGGACCCACAACCACTTTACCTCCCTTGGGAGGATTAAGTGTGGTGGGGCCCACACGAACCCCAAATCCTCAACTTCTCACAAAAAATCCCCTTCAACCCATTTCAATTAATGTTTGACAACTTGGTTTAATTTATTGAGGAGGGTTAATTTGAATTTCAAACCTTTAAAATTCTAAGAGGAAGGTTGTGTAATAAAATAATTTTAATCTTATTTTATTATTTTGGGTTGGTTTCCTTTGCTCTTGAGAGGATTGGAGAGATCCTTCTTCTTTTTCTTCTTCTTCTTCTTCTTCTTCTTCAAACTTTGACGAAGAACGCGAAGAACATTCGGACATCAATGAAGAACGCCATGTTCTCGGGAACCGTCTTCTGCGACGCCATACCCGCGATACCGACGACGTCTTCTTCCGCGTCATCTCTTCCGCGAAGATTTTCCGCGACGAAATCGTCGTCAAAGAACTTCGAATCCTCGCTTCACGGCATCGACGTCCTTCTTCCGTGACGCCGACCACCGTGACGCTCGTCTTCCGCAGGTCGTTGACGATCATCGTTCTTGAAACCGAGGTAGGGGTTTGTTGTTGATTATTTATTTATTCTCGTTCTTCGTTCAATCATGACAATCTTGAGGATAAATTATATTGTGTTATCATCTAACGAGAGGGGGGTCGGACAGCACAAACACGGCCGAATTCCCCCTCCTTTGTTCTTGAATATTATTTTCCTTGTGGATGAACGAGATGGTGTGGTGCCGTCACACCATGCAAAAAATCAGACGGCATATATTGCGCGGTGCCATCACGCCGCGCTGCGGAAAGGTTATCATGAATGTGATGTCGTCGCGCCGCGTCGAAGGAAACCAAAGGCACCGCAACCGGAGCGGGGCCGCGACGGAGGGGCGCGGTGCCGTCGGACCGCGCAGAAGATGAAGGCCGCGGCCGGTTTCGGGCCGCAGCAGAACGAAAAGACTGGCAGCTGGTTGTCGCGCCGCCAGGCAAGAGAAGCGGGGGATTTTGCCCCCCGCGCGTGGCACCTGAGCGGCGCACCGGCCGCGCCGCCGCACCGGGCCGCGCCGCCGGCCGGACCGGGTTGGGTCGACCTGGTTCGGGCCAACCCGGGGGGGTCGGGTCGTGTCGGCCCGGACCCGGACCCCCCGTTTTCTAATCGATTTCGGTTTTTCGCCCATAACTCGAGATACGGGCCTCCAAACGACTCGCCGTCAGTGGAAACGCGATCCATAGATCGAGACGGTCGTTTCGGTATATCGTACTCAAGGTTTCGGAGAACATGGGGTTCGGCCAGGTTGGTTCGTACACAAAACCAACTGGGCCCTCGGAGCGGAAACACCCATATCTTGAGCTACGGACGTCGGATTGACGTGCCGTCAGCTTTGTTGAATTCCACTTGGTGAGACGGATCTTTTGGAATACTCCGCTCGAGGTTTGGACGCAGGTGGAGTACGGTCGGGTTGGTTTTGTCTTAAAAACCAACCGGGCCCCTGGGACGAAAAAGCCAATAACTCTCAGACCGGGCGTCCGATCGACGCGCCGTCTGTTGCGTTGAGTTCATGTTGGCGATACGGAACTTTTGGATACATCAACTCTGGACATTGTGACAGTTGATGTATCAGCCTCTCGGTTCGTGGAGTGGACCACCCCGAACGAGCTTGCTGTGTGCGGGAACCCTAGTGCTGGCTGTGACTGCTACTGTGACGACGATTGTGCAGGGATCCTCAGTGGACTGCGACGATGAAGATTGTTAGTCTTGTATCCTATGTGGTTCCTAGCTGTGCTTGTCTTGTATCCTATGTGGGTCCCAGCTTAGATGATTCAATACTGGTCATGTATCCTATGTGGGTCCCAGTATAGATGAATCGATTAAGACAGCTGCTCTTGAATCCTATGTGGGACCTAGCTGTGCTGGTCTTGTATCCTATGTGGGTCCCAGCTTAGATGATTCAATATTGGTCTTGTATCCTATGTGGGTCCCAGTATAGATGAATCGATGAAGACAGCTGGTCTTGTATCCTATGTGGGTCCTAGCTGTGCTGGTCTTGTATTCTATGTGGGTCCCAACTTAGATGTTTCAATACTGGTCTTGTATCCTATGTGGGTCCCAGTATAGATGAATCGATGAAGACAGCTGGTCATGTATCCTATGTGGGTCCTAACTGTGCTGGTCTTGTATCTTATGTGGGTCCCAGCTTAGATGATTCAATACTGGTCTTGTATCCTATGTGGGTCCCAGTATAGATGAATCGATGAAGACAACTGGTCATGTATACTATGTGGGTCCCAACATAGATGATTTCAGTATCTATGTCTGATCATCTCTTTCACCTTATTGATGATGTATACCTGTGTGAGCTGAATCCTGTTACTTTCCTGTGTGGATTGTGTTGTGTTATCCTGTGTGGAATTCATTTTTCTTTCCTGTGTGGAATATGTTTACTTTCCTGTGTGGACTGAGTTGTACTTTGTCTCGGAGGTTGGAGCGTATTGGAATTGATGACTTAGGTATATGTATGGGCATATACCTAAGAAGTGTCGGTTGTTACTTCGTGATTGTATCTTCCTTTGTGGTTTATCCTTTTTGGATTATTGGGAGACCTTCAGGGGTCTCGGGGTCCCTACTGTGTAGCTTATACTCAACCCTGCACGGGCTATGCCCGCACTACGTTGTGTTGGTTGTAGACGATGGACAACGTTGATCGTGGTTGAACCATGCAGAGCAGGACGGTACCTGGAGGTGGACCACTGGGCGAGACGTACTCGGAGTGGACGGTGGGACCCGTGGAGCAGTGGAGCTATCTGTACCCACCCTTCAGGTGGGATATCTAGTGGACAGCTCGGTGTAGAGTCTTTTACATTACAGTGGTTGTTTTTCCTTTCGAGTTGTTCTTTACATTCAGTTTGGGTTTGTATACTGGCCCATTTACTTTTCCGCACTTTCAGTTGTACTCTGTTTTTACTTAGTGATTACTTTTCCATTTGCTTACTATGTGGTGTTTGTTTACTTTTCAAAGGCAATGCCTTCCCTTTTTACCGGGAATTATGCCTTGGTGCTAGTCGCTAGCCCTGGCATATGGAAGGCGGGCTTGGGGTAGTCACGGCACGGGTCCCGAGGGCGGGTCCTGACAAATTGGTATCAGAGGAGTTCAGTTCTACCACGAAATCTGATCTTTTCTATGAGAAGCAATAATTTTTAGCGTATTGAGTGTGGTTATCAGTCTAGGGAGTCCAGTGTTGGTGCGGCGGCCGACGTATCCGTACACCAGGACCCTGACAACTGATTTCCGACTTAATGCACGAAAACATTGATTGTGTGTGTGTTTCAAAGTTTTCTTTGTGATTACTTGTGTCAGTTCACCAAGTATATTGTTCTGACCGTGCCACACCTGTTTCTTTTTCAGGATGGCCCCACAACCGCAGCCAGCTAGTGTTCCGAGAATCGAGCGTGACGACAGACCACCGAGCGATGAGGCCTCGGTGCAGGGCTCCTTGTCAGAAGAGGCACCGGCAGTACCTTTACCCACCGAGACACTAATGCTACCAGCCCCAGCCGCTGATGATGCACGCCGCCTTAGCGCACTGCATGAGTTTCAGCGCCAGCGACCGCCCAGGTTTCATGGGGAGAAAGACCCCCAGGCAGCAGAGGACTGGCTGGAGGCGGTCGTACGAGTTTTCCGGCTAGTGAGGACACCAGCAGACCTCATATTGATCCTCGCTGCGAGCCTACTGCACGAAGCAGCGGGCCGATGGTGGAGCTTGATGCTCCAGGTGCACGAAGAGGCATCTCTACTTTGGACGGACTTCGAGAGCCTCTTCCGCTCGGAGTTCGTCCCAGCCACCATTCGTGCGGTGCGTATCCAGGAGCTTCTTCAGCTGCGGCAGGGCAGCATGACAGTAGCCCAGTACTCGGCGAGATTTACTGATCTCTCGGGCTTCTCCACAGATATGGTACGGGACCCGTTCTTCCGGGCCCGGACCTTCGAGCAGGGACTGAGGCATGAGATCAGGGCTTCGATGATCTCCCTCAACATTCTGACGCAGGCAGAGGTGTTGGAGAGAGCTCTTCTAATAGAGAGGTTTCTCGCCGAGAAGGCTCCAGTGACAGGGCCCTCCGCAGGACGGCCCGTAGCAGGGTCTTCTGCAGCTGGTAGTAGACAGGTGAAGCAGAGGTCCAAGCGGGCCAGACCATCAGATAGGCAGTCACATGATGAAGATTAAGTTGTGCGGGGCACCCGGAGGAGAGCCAGCTACGCGAGGGGAAAACATTGCTACGCATTCGGCGGGCAAGGTCACATGGCTCGAGACTGCCCGAATCTTCCTACAGATGAGAAACAGGTGGTAGAGGGACCTCCCAGACAGAGGTTCGGCCATGGAGGTCCGCAGAGTGCAGGGGGACGGGGCAGAGGAGCCGGCCAAGCAGCAGATGGTGGGCGACACTTCGAGGTGTTGCCACCACCACCACCAGGAGGTCCGCCCCGACCGCAGGGAGTTGGTGGACATGCGAGAGCTCAGCTTCAGGCAGCTGAGGCCTTCGATCATGGAGCTCTAGGAGCATATGGATAAAAGAAGAACTAGTGGATACGTCCTTTGTATTTATAGTTCCTTGTTGCTATTGTGTAGCGTCTGTTTATTATGAGCTACAATAATAAAAGATACATACCTTTGTGATGTTTTCATTCCTTTCCTCTATTGTGATGTTACTAAGAGGTTCCAGTTTTGACTATTGACATGACCCTCACTTGTGAGACATTTACTGGAGGAGACCCAGTTACCACACACTGATGCCGATAGTGTGACTCAACCCTTGGAGGCGAGAGTAACGGTTGGATCTCTTGGTAGTAGCATCGAGGCCTTACGACGTCATCCATGGCATGAATGCATCATTCATGTCAGAATTGACTATATTAGGAAATGATTGTGGTTCATCCAGGTGATGGGACCAGATTTCTGTTATCGGCAAACAAGAAATCTTAGCAGCTCTTGTAGGGCCGGAGATGGTCCAGGACACGGCTGAGATGGTCCAGGTCATCCAGGCACGGATGAGTACAGCTCAGAGCCGGCATAAGTCATATGCTGACAGGAGGCGGAGGCCACTAGAGTTCGAGGATGGAGACCACATATTCATGCGAGTCTCACATCTTCATGGATTATGGAGATTTGTCCAAGGTGGCAGGTTGTCTCAATGCTTCATCGGACCCTTCCAGGTCCTCAGCCGGATTGGCGAGATGGCTTACCGCCTAGCTCTACCACCTTTGTATCCCTAGTTTGTGTTGAAGCTTTACAGGGACGTAAATCCCTGAGGTGGAAGTAATGTAAAGACCCGTAAAATTCAAGGGAAATTTTTTCTTAATTTTATTTGGAATTTTACAAGATCGTGGTTTCTGACGGCACCTGATTCCGAGGCCCGGAGTTCCCGGAATCAATTTCCGAAGTTTGGATCGGGTACGTTCAGTGAACGAACGAGCGGGAATTTATAACTTTTGAACCAGTTCCCGGAATCAAATTCCAAGGGCACCGATGAACTCACAGTGCCGATATTTGCTTAAGGAGACCTTTTCTGAGGTTGCGTTTATTTCGGGTTGAGAGTTAATTTTTGGGAGTTTAGAATAAGTTAAATAAAAATTGTGGGATATAAATTTTTATTTTAACTTGTTGTTTTTTTTAAAACCTCCCAAATGGAGTTAGGGTTGGGACCCACAACCACTTTACCTCCCTTGGGAGGATTAAGTGTGGTGGGGCCCACATGAACCCCAACTCCTCAACTTCTCTAAAAAACTCCCCTTTAACCCATTTCAATTAATGTTTGATAACTTGGTTTAATTAATTGAGGAGGGTTAATTTGAATTTCAAACCTTTGAAATTCTAAGAGGAAGGTTGTGTAATAAAATAAGCTTAAGCTTATTTAATTATTTTGGGTTGGTTTCCTTTTCTCTTGAGAGGATTGGAGAGCTCCTTCTTCTTCTTCTTCTTCTTCTTCTTCTACAAACTTTGACGAAGAACGCGATGGACATTCGGACATCGACGAAGAACGCCACGTTCTCGGGAACCGTCTTCCGCGACGTCATACCCACGATACCGACGACATCTTCTTCTGCGTCATCTCTTCTGCGAGGATTTTCCGTGACGAAATCGTCGTGAAAGAACATTGAATCCTCGCTTCAAGGCATCGACGTCCTTCTTCCGTTACGTCGACCACCGCGATGCTCGTCTTCCATGGGACGTTGACGACCATAGTTCTTGAAACCGAGGTAGGGGTTTGTTGTTGATTATTTATTTATTCTCGTTCTTGTTTCTAGCATGACAATCTTGAGGATAAATGATATTGTGTTATCATCTAACGAGAGGGGGGTCAGACTGCACAAACACGGCCGAATTCCCCCTACTTTGTTCTTAAATATTATTTTCCTTGTGGATGAACGAGATGGCGTGGTGCGGTCGCACCATGCGGAAAATCAGACGGCATATATTGCGCGGCGCCGTCACGCCGCGCCGCGGAAAGGTTATCATGAACGCGACGTTGTCGCGCCGCGTCGACGGAAACCAAAGGCGCCACGGCCGGAGCAGGGCCGCGGCGGAGGGGCGCGGTGCCGTCGCATCACGCCGAAGACGAAGGCCGCGACAGGTTCCGGGCCGCGGCAGAACGAAAAGACCGGCGGCTATCCAGGCCGCCGGTGTCGGAAGCCGGAAGGGGGACCGGCCTTGCCGGTCACATTGAGGAAGAACCGGCCGGCCATGTTGGGCCGGCCAGAAGGGAGAAGAACCGGGGGAATTAATTCCCCCGGCTGGCCAAAACCGGCCCCCCATAATGGGGGGTCCGCGGTTGCACCAAGGGGGGGGGGGCAGCGCCCCCCCGTTTTCCTCAAAGCAGGCCCCCACATGAGGGGGGGCCGTTTATTAAATTGGGGCACGACAGGTTGCCGCCCCGCCAGGCAAGAGAAGCGGGGGCTTTTGCCCCCCGCGCGTGGCACCCGAGAGGCGCACCAGCCGCGCCGCCGGCCGGACCAGGTCGGACCCGGGTTGGGTCGACCCGGTTCGTGTCGACCCAGTTCGGGCCGACCCGGGGGGGGGGGGGGGGGGGTCGGGCCGGGTCGGCCCGGACCTGGACCCACCGTTTTCGAATTGATTCCGGTTTTTCGCCCGTAACTCGAGCTACGGGACTCCAAACGACTCTCCGTCAGCGGAAAAGCGATCCTTAGATCGAGACGGTCGTTTTGGTATATCGCACTCAAGGTTTCGGAGAACTTTGGGTTCTGCCGGGTTTGTTCGTACACGAAACCAACCGGGCCCTCGGAGCGGAAACACCAATATCTTGAGCTACGGACGTCCGATTGACGTGCCGTCAGCTTTGTTGAATTCTTCTTGGTGAGACGGATCTTTTGGAATAGTCCGCTCGAGGATTGGACATAGGTGGAGTACGGTCGGGTTGTTTTTGTCTTAAAAACCAACTGGGCCCCTGGGACGAAAAAGCCAATAACTCTCAGACCGGGCGTCTGATCGACGCGCCGTCTGTTGCGTTGAGTTCCTGTTGGCGATACGGAACTTTTGGATACATCAACTCTGGACATTGTGACAGTTGATGTATCAGCCTCTCGGTTCGTGGAGTGGACCCTCCCGAATGAGCTTGCTGTGTGCGGGAACCCTAGTGCTGGCTGCGACTGCTACTGTGACGACGATTGTGCAGGGATCCTCAGTGGACTGCGACGATGAAGATAGTTAGTCTTGTATCCTATGTGGGTCCTAGATGTGATGGTCTTGTATCCTATGTGGGTCCCCGCTTAGATGATTCAATATTGGTCTTGTATCCTATGTGGGTCCCAGTATAGATGAATAGATGAAGACAGCTGGTCTTGTATCCTATGTGGGTCATAGCTGTGCTGGTCTTGTATCCTATGTGGGTCCCAGCATAGATGATTCAATACTGGTCTTGTATCCTATGTGGATCCCAGTATAGATGAATCGATGAAGACAGCTGGTCTTGTATCCTATGTGGGTCCCAGCTTAGATGATTCAATACTTGTCTTGTATCCTATGTGGGTCCCAGTATAGATGAATCGCTGAAGACAGCTGGTCTTGTATCCTATGTGGGTCCTAGCTGTGCTGGTCTTGTATCCTATGTGGGTCCCAGCTTAGATGATTCAATACTGGTCTTGTATCCTATGTGGGTCCCAGTATAGATAAATCAATGAAGATAGCTGGTCTTGTATCCTATGTGGGTCCTAGCTGTGCTGGTCTTGTATCTTATGTGGGTCCCAGCTTAGATGATTCAATACTAGTCTTGTATCCTATGTGGGTCCCAGTATAGATGAATCGATGAAGACAGCTAGTCATGTATCCTATGTGGGTCCCAGCTTAGATGATTTCAGTATCTATGTCTGATCATCTCTTTCACCTAATCGATGATGTATACCTGTGTGAGCTGAATCCTGTTACTTTCCTGTGTGGATTGTGTTGTGCTATCCTATGTGGAATTCATTTTTCTTTCCTGTGTGGAATATGTTTACTTTCCTGTGTGGACTGAGTTGTACTTGGGCTCAGAGGTTGGAGTGTATTGGAATTGATGACTTAGGTATATGTATGGGCATATACCTAAGCAGTGTCGGTTGTTACTTCGTGATTGTATCTTCCATTGTGGTTAATCCTTTGTGGATTATTGGGAGACCTTCAGGGGTCTCGGGGTCCCTACTGAGTAGCTTATACTAACCCCTGTACGGGCTATTCCCACACTACGTTGTGTTGGTTGCAGACGACGGACAACGTTGATCGTGGTTGAAGCTTGCAGAGCAGGACAGTACCTGGAGGTAGACCACTGGGCGGGACGTACTCGGAGTGGACGGTGGGACCCGTGGAGCAGTGGAGCTATCTGTACCCACCCTTCAGGTGGGATCTCCAGTGGAAAGCTCGGTGTAGCGGCTTTTACTTTACAATTGGTGTTTTCCTTTCGAGTTGTACTTTACTTTCAGTTTGGGTTATTATACTGGCCCATTTACTTTTCCGCACTTTCAGTTGTACTCTGTTTTTACTTAGTGTTTACTTTTCAGTTTTCTTACTCTGTGGTGTTTGTTTACTTTTCAAAGGCAATGCCTTCCCTTTTTACCGGGAATTACGCCTTGGTGCTAGTCGCCAGCCCCTGGCCTATGAAAGGCGGGCATGGGGTAGTCACGGCACGGGTCCCGAGGGCGGGTCGTGACATTTTTAATAAAACATAAAATCAATTATTATTAAACAAATTACATAGTTTAAAATTAAAACCGTAAAATGTAAAAACATAGTGGTAAAAGACATATAACATGTTCAAAAATTATGTCAAAATAAATTTTGGAGTATTTTTTAACCCAAAAAAATAATTTTAAAACTATTTTTACTTTAAGCATGTAACAGTGTAATGCCATTTTTAAAATTTAAGGTATTTTTCTGAAAGATCCATTTTCCTCTATAATAAATGCGGATCAATTAGACTCTTTCAATAACACACCTAACTTTTTAATTACTCATTAAAACCATTCCAACATAATATTAATAGAACCCTATAACACAAAAGTAATACCATTTTAATAATATTAATCCTAATACCTTCAATTTCAAGGGAATATTCAAGATAAAAATCACGTCTCCAACATAAGTGTTTTCTCCTCTTAATCCTATATGCTTAATATTACTCTTCCAAATATATTATTACAAAAAAAATTGAAATTAATAATTTTTGTACCAATATGTTATTATATTACTATTATAACCATTATTTATTTTTTTAAACCACTTAAAGAAATCAAAATAACAATACCAGTGTGTCGTGCAGACTACCACCTCCACGAACTGACTTCATTTGTTTTTCATTAGAACCATTCATGGATCAGCTTAATGGTGGTAATTATGAATAAATATGTTATATATCATGATATTATGATTATTAAAATTCAATATAATATATATCTTCACTGACTAACATGCGTTGGGATATAGGAATGTTAGTTGTGTGTATGTGTGAATTACCACATCCACGATGAAACATTTTCCATTTTTAATTTAGATTTTGATATATTATATAAACATATTAAAATATGCTGCAAAATCATAAAAAATAAAATTAATATCATTATTCATTTGTTATAATGATATTATTTCAATATAAATTCCTCTTTAACAATACTTTCCAATCGAGTTAAATCATGTTCATGTTTTGGTCGATTTAACCACCTACATCAACTATGATTCAAAATATGATTATGAATGAATATGGGAACATGAAAATATATATTATAATAGTATATTAATAAAATCAGGACTATTATATTTGTTATTAAATATTATATTTGTTATTAAATGTATTATTAAAGTAATTTTTTCTACCGTGAAAAAACTAAAACAACCTACGACCAATTCGATTTCCACATAATGCATCTAAATAAAATATGGAATGAAATAAGAATATATTTAATCCATATAAGTTGTATAAAATTAAATTATATATATTTAATGAAATTTTTATAGAATAATTGGAAATGATATCAATATTATTAAACTTGTTCAAAACAATCAACATTTGTTACACATTATGGTAATAATACGCTATAACGAATTAACATAATAATGCTAATGAATAACTGTATGTATTATAAAAGGGTAATAGTTTTCTGTATGTTTATAAAATATGATATTAAGTTAGTTTTTTTTGTTTTATTAGAGGTTATACCATTATCAACTATAAAAGGAAACAAAGTATGATAGTTTTTTCTTAATGTCACCTTCATTGAGACATTATTTGTATTACACACCTATTATTATTTATGTGGTGTTTATAAAACCAATATGATATATTATACTATGAATTAATTCTATATTCATGTTATTATAATTTTGATTTCATAGTCACTCTCTTTCAAGATGTAAGGGTTTGTTTTCTCAAGTTCACTTTCAATGTGGCATGATTTAATTTTTTTCACCTATTTCTATTTGATGTGGTATAGATTCTATACAAGTTAATTAATTCAAAATAAATAACACTTATTCCTGAGATATATTTTTTTTATTCAAAATATACCATTTTTTTAATGAATTCAATTGTTATGTGGTAAGGATATCTTTTTCTCAAATTTTAAACCCTTGATATATGTTTATACTAACCATTGTCTTTCCTTTTAAATGGTGTAAATAATACCGCATTTTCATTTTGTATCCAAATTATATTATATTTATTAATATGAAGTTTTTTATTTAATTTTCTACTTCTCATGTATTTTCTATTCAAATGTTACAATCGTGGTATGGGGTTTCCATGACATGAATCTCTTCATCATCTCAAAATCACTCTTTTGTATCTTTAATAATTAAACATTAATAAATTATAAAACACTATGATTTTAGGTTGTATTTTTACTTAATTTTTTCAGGAAATTTAATATATTTATCAATTGATAATTGTTGTATTTATTTTTTTCCAAAAATAATGAATATCATTGGTAAGTAGAACATTCATTCAAACCAACATATATTTTCTTCCCTGACAAAATTATCCTTCCCGCCAATGTTCTCCCCTCATTATTGAATGATAATATATATTATCATGTATTATTTTTATAATAATGTATCTATTTTTAAAAGGAAAATTTTATACTCTTTTAATTATATGGTTTTTTCAAAATGGTTATTTCAAAGTACTCGAACGGTTTTTCAATCATTTCAATATAAAAATATTTAATCATAATATACAAATTTTCATTTGATAACCCTATATATTTATTTCCATTACTAAATATTTTTTAGAAAAATAAATTTTTTCAATGAAATTTCACTTTCCCATTTTGAAAACATTAAGAATTTTTCAAGTTCACATTATTAAAGATTATTTCTAAGAGTAAAATATTTCAAAGTATTTTCACTATCCCCAATTTGAAAAAAAAAATATAAAGAGAATTTTAAGAGTAAAAGTATTCAATATAATTTCAACAACCATTTTTTAATACTTTATATATTTCAATGATATTTTATTTGGAAGTATTTCTATTAATGATTTAATTTCCATGAAAGGTTTTCATTTCATTTTATGTAAAATGAAAGGCCTCATTTGAAAATTCACTCATAAATATATCTTTTACAAATATGAATACACAATATTTTTAGAATTAACTTTTTAGGATTTTTTTTAAATCTATTAAAATTATTTACATTTAATTTTGTTAGGTTTCATAATTCACCCTATATTATTATGTTATTATGTGATTATTTTGGGTTATCAAGATTTAATTTGAAAGAGATTTAATTTATGATGTTATTTTAGTATTTTATAAAACCCATTTTAATCCATGGGTTCTTTATGAAAATAAAATGATTTATATTTTTATATTCTATGCGAACAATTTTATTTTTGTGGGTTATTTATGTGATGATTTGGAAATTTCATTAAATCTATTTTATTTATTTGGGTTATTTTATAGTGTGGTGATTGTGTTCATGTGGCACATATATGTTTGGATTAAAATGTCTGAGAGACTTATATATTCCTCCAATGCATTATGTAATGGTTCACATCTTAATAGATTGAAATTTTATGTTAAAAGGTTAAAATGTTGATCGGTATGAAAATGGTTTGTTGGGTGGTGTTAATATTTACCCCCAATTTCATGTGTGAATTGATCATAAAGACACTGGGTTTAGAAAGGGTGTGTGTGATGGTGTTTATCATTGCTCACAATATTACATTTGAACATGTTAGCAAGTCACTATGTTTACATATAATGAGTATGAATGAATTAATTTCTGACCACAATTTTATTTTTGAACGGGATGGGGAGAATTAATGTTCAATTGGTTGAGAAATCTTTTTTTATAATTATTTCACCATTTATAGTTGTTTTTCATTTTATTCCAAGTTTTAATTATTATCTATTTTTTTACATATTTTGTACTTTTATATCATGATCTCAGGTTTTATTATTATAAATAATTTTTTAGCCAAGTTATTTTATGGTTATTTAATGATCTTATTATGATCTTATATTACTACATAATGAATTATCATTATTAAACATGATCTTTTTAGGTTTTTATATTATTTCTTTCTTTCTTATTTTATCCTTTAGGTTTATGTTTTAATCCTTTATAGTGTATATTTTACCTTACTAAGTATTTGAGCTTACCTATTTCTTTTGTTTAAAATCCTTTGGTTTTGAAGATGATTGTATCATGTACAATGTCTATAATGAGTTTAAAGGATCATTATTATGGATAATTTTTTTCCATTGTTTTACAATAAGCCATTTTTATATCATAGTTTTAGGGCACTTAACATTTAGTTCCTTGGTTAGTGGGATCAACTGAGAGATTTATTATTTAAATCATGAGGTTAATGTATTATTTATGAACCATTTATCATTGTTCACTTTATTTGTTGGCCATGTTTAACGTCGATATTTATTATTTTTAATTTTTTATGCATTTTTAAATTTTAGTTTAAATTTTTTATATAAAAACAGTTTATTCATAATGGTCTTCCATTTGTGAAGAATCGTGAACATATGATCATTCTATACTAAATATACACATTATATGGCTAGGGTGACTTGATTTCATAAAAAAATGTTATATAAGCTCATATATGTTATATAGTGATAAATTTTTTTATAGGAAATGACTATATGTATATATTAGTATGTTTGATCTGGAAAATACTAGACCCCTTCATTGCTTGAGAATAAAAAAAATTGATAGAGGATATTCACTACTTTCAATTATATATTTGGGTGTACATAATTATTTTTTATATAAAAAACAACTACACGCTCACACATTAATTCCAATAATGAGGATAACATTATAAGAAAAAATAATATTTTTCCAAGTTTTGGATTATAATTTAGGTGTGATTGTAAACAACACTAAATTAATTAGAAACCTTACATAAAAAAATCAGTAAAATATATGCACTAAATTAGTTGTGTTTAAAAATACATATAAAGTATACGTGTTTTTAAGAATTTATAGATTATTCATGTTTGTAAATGATTCAAAATTATATGCACTTATAAATATCACTAAATTAACCACATTTAAAAAATTCGTTGAAAAAATATTATGTTATGTTTTAGTTTTATATATAATCATTTTAATAATCATGGAAAATCCATTTACCTATGTTTTGAAAAAACACTAGAAAACATGTGGTGATTAATATCTAGGTTTACAAACATCATAAAATTAGTTGGGTTTTTAAATGCATCAAGAATTTAGACATGTTTGTAAATGTATATATATATAATACAAATATATATCAAATAATTTTAAAAAATCATAAAAAAATAAAAAAAATAAATAATAATAAATATACACATTGAACATGGCCAGAAAATGTCTCATTTACTACAATATATAAAAAATATGGGTAAATTGTATCATGGTAAATTAATCATATTTATAAATGTTCCCTATAAAAAAATATATCAGAAAATAAAAATATATCTGAATAAGTAATTTATAAAACAAAAAATATTAGAAACTAATTCGAAATTAATAAATTTCCACATCTAACATGAGTAATAAATGAATCATTTATAAATGTATATAAAAAACCTAGATAAATTGTATGTTGGTAAATATTTATCAGAATATATATATATATATAAACAATTTAAACAACATAAAAATGTATCCAAAATTTTTAAATTACGAATATTCAAGTTAAATGTGGCTAATAAATGTCTCATTTACCTATGAATAAAAACACACAATGTATTAATAAATTTAGGATGGAATAATTTGGGTGGGCATGAAATGATTCATTGATGTTTCCTGAGTGGGTGCAAGAGGAGTAAAGGTTTGGTTGATGTGTTACGTGTGAAATGGGATACCTCAAGGTGATTGGGATTAGGTTCCTTGAGTCTTAAGAATATATTTCAAAAAATAAAAAACATATATTTCAGAAATATAGATGAATTTTGAACTATATCAAAAGATAAAATGAAATAATTAGTAGATAATTTTGATAATAATGAGTGGGCTCATTTATTTATTATGAATGTGATGAGTGACAATGGGGTGATAGGGACTTATGGTCCTGAGGTTTGGGAATCTATATGAGAAAATAAAAAATAAATATACCTACAATTTACAACATATAAAAAAATAAAAAATTTAAAAATTATCCACATGGCTAATTAATGTATCATTTACCCATATATATAAAAACAAGGATAAATGGTATGTTAGTAAATTAGGATCATTTATAAATGTCCTCTGTTAAAACAAATACACATATGGATAATAAATGTCTCATTTACCCTCATATTTAAAAAGCATAGATAAATGGTGTGTTAGTAAATTAGAAACGATTATAAATTTCCCCTATTAAAAAACACAAATCTATATCAATAATTAAAAAATACATATTAAAATTTTAAAAAGCATAAAAGGAAATAATATTTGAAAAATTATAGATAAACATGACATCATGTGCCTAATAAATGTCTCATTTACCTACATATATAAAATAAATAGGTGAATGATATGTTGATAAATCTATATCAGAAAATGAAAATTATATATCAACACTTTTAAATAAACATAAAAATATATCGAAAATTAAAAAAATAATAAATAGCCTCATTAAATATGTCCAATAAATGTATCATTTACCCATGTATATAAAATTCATGGGTAAACATTATGTTCCTAAATTATCCTCATTTATAAATCTCATTATAGAACCAAAATTTTTATACATTACTAATTTACTCACATAGTGTTTACACTTGATTTCTCTATATGTAGGAAAATCATACATTTATTGTCGAAGAAATTATTTATTATTCTTTTAATTTTTTATATAGTCTACGTTTTTTTAATTCCTGATATGACCTATGTTTTATTTTCTATTATAGATTCACAATCCCCTCCCCTCTCACTCTATGCCACCCTCAAATCATCCCTCAGTCATCCCTCCGCCATTATTGTCCATGATATTATATTTTAAAAACTATATATCAAATTAAAAATTAATATATAGTGTTAACCCTCGATATTAAAGTCATGGTAACCTATATCAAAATATATATATATCAGAAAAATATGTGAAATTATAACAAGAATTAAAGAACAATAAATAGAAACATTACATGTGGCTAATAAATGTCCCATTTACCCATATATTTAAAAAACATGGGTAAATAGTATGTTAGTAAATTAGATGTGTTAATAAATATAGATAAATTTACAATATTTATTAGTGTTGTTTATTTACAAACAAACCATTTACCGGTGTTTTTTATGAATATATTAAAATGATACATTTATTTTTCATGTCATAAATATTATTTTTGTAAAAAAATTTATATAGTTTCACTTTTTCTATATTATTGATAAATAAATATATTTTATTTTATAATATAGATTCCCAATCATCAGGACTCACACTCCTAGTCCACCCAATGTCAGCCATCAATGAGGCCACTCTTATTGTTAACCAAATTTGTTATTTAAAATGTTTTTAATTTTTTTTATATTTTTACTTTTTTTTAAAATGGTTATATTTTTTTATAAAATATTAATGTATGGATTCCATAATGGTGATAAGGATGGTGAATCGACAATTCTAAATTAAACCCTTCACATGGAACAACCATCCATATTTTCCATCCTTTGGAATTCCAACCATTTGATATGATATTGTAGGAATTTATCATAACCATTGGATCATATCAAATTTCCTCAATATATATGGATTTGGCTTAACGAAATGGGTACTATTTTGGCCTCTACAATTTGTTCATTCTAATTATTGGTTTTATATTTTATTTATATGTCTATTTTTCATCAACAATGTCATACAAATATTCAATTCGTGT
This sequence comes from Viscum album, assembly GCA_963277665.1. Classification (NCBI taxonomy): domain Eukaryota; kingdom Viridiplantae; phylum Streptophyta; class Magnoliopsida; order Santalales; family Viscaceae; genus Viscum; species Viscum album. The sequence continues at coordinate 1,100,981,434 of OY728155.1, read as the reverse complement.
TTCATAAAAAATATGCATTTACTTTAATTGACCACTTATTCACAATTTTGCAATTCCTCATTGTTTGAATAGATGTTCATCCAAATTCACAATGTATTCTTAGTGGGAATTTATTCTCCACATTTTATATCACTATGACATTTTCATCAACATAAGATAATTCTTACATGAAAAATGTATGTCTCATATTTTTTCATACATTCCTTCTATTGATATACTCTTTCATGTCTGCATCGTCTACACTTGTTAAAAAAGATGCATCAAAATTTGAGTCTTAATTTTTACGTACGATACAGTTAAATTTATTTTTCCCATGATGATAAATTTGAAAATAATATATAAATTATTTTCCTAATCATTTAATATGAAAAAGATAATGAAATCCAAAAGGGCTGTAATGAATCACAAATGTTAAAATTTATGTTTATTACCAGAACTGAATTTTATTGGTTAATAAAGGATGTAGTCAATGAGAACACAAATATCATTAATTAAATAAAAGAATGAAACAATACAATCTAAAGTGGTTTAAGGATGAAAATAATTTAATTATCATTTTTTAAAGAGCTAAATTATATTTTACAAGTAACGTCATGAAAATGATTGTGACATGATAAAATTTAATAAGAACTATATCTTTGTACACACTAAATGATTCAAACCAGATTGTGATGTCTAGAAATAACGACAGAGAAGGTATTTATTTTATTAATACGAGTCCCTTTAATTAGGATAAGAATTATGAGTTGAGTATTCGTGTTATTGTATTAAAGGCACTATAAAACCAAAAACAAATAATTTAATCATTTTTACTATAGTGATTAAGAAAAAAAATTATCGTAAATTATTTCATTCCCTAAAAATAATGATAATATACATAAAGTGGGGTGAATATGATTTTTTTTAAAATTATCATTTTTTGAGGTGAATATGATGTTTTATAAAATGATCATTTTTTGTATTTGTTTATCAATAATAATAATAATATAACCAAAAAGTGTGTTTTGATTATAATTAATATTTAATTATTAATGAATTTTAATAATGAATATAAAATATTGAATCTTTGAATGGTGAAATGAAAATTGTTTCCTTTGATTTTATTTTAAATGATATATGCATTTTTCAATTATTTCTCTAGTAGCAATAATATTGAATAATGAAATTATCATTTATCATGCTCTTATATATTATAATATCATATCAATTAATTTATTAGATATTATACCATGAAATGGATATTATTTCTCTTATAGTTCATATAAATGATAACAATATTACAAAACCATTATAATCCAATTTTTTTATGAAAAATATTTTTCCACATAAAGTGGTTGGACAATTGTCATGATGATAAAAAATACGCAATTATTCCATTCCCTAAAGAGAATTTTGTTTTAATTAAAATATTTCATTCTCTGAAGGGAATTAAATTAATCCTAAAAATATTGTTATTAATTGGGCTACTCATACATTGAATTTTATCATAAATTCTTTAGAGTTGATGAATTTTGATAACATTATATCTCCTTCATTTTGTAATGTGAATGTTTTTATAAAAATTATTCTATGAATTATAATTTTTTATAGTGACGAGGGGTGTGTTATGAATCTAGATGCTTCTTACACATTGGTTCTTACGACAACATTCACCTACATCAAAATACCTGGGGGGATGTACACTCAAGTAGATGTATAGTGAAATTAAATTTACAAAAGAAGTTCCAAAATATAAAGTAATCATCTTGGTGATGACCCTAACCCATTTGGATTATATTATGAATTCAACAATTTTATAAGGTGAAATTCTTATGATAAATACAAGTATTCACAATGAAAGATCCTAATAATCTTATGTATATATATTGTATAAAAATATTTATAAATATTTTCTTGATTAAATACTTCAGTAGAACTCATATATGAGTTAGTATATCCTCACGTGAGTGCATTTAATGGAATATAAAACTAATTAATGTCACCAAAATAGATAATATATTCATATTTGGTAGTATAAATTCTTAGTTGTTTGTTATAACTGACGCCTCAATGATATATATCTATGGTGATTCTGAAATAATATGTCATATGGTTGCATTGGAAAAAATAGGTACCTTAGTATTTAACAAGAATTCATAAACAGTGATTATAATGAATTTTATAAGTACAATCAAATTAAAAATTGTAAAATAGAAGTTTAATGATCCTAGAATATTAAATATATTACTTGATGGTTTAGGCCATCCAGGATTAATTATAATTAATGATATTGATTCAAGAATGTAAAAGAAACAAATTTTTTATAATATCATAGACTTATATCTGGCGGAGAATGGTTAATTTATTTAATGGATGCATATATATTTTTTATAAAAGAATTCATTTTCATTAGGCTGTTATAAAATACCATTGTATAATAATTTACAATGAGTTACTTATTATTAAGGAACCTATTAATAAGGTAGTTTTTTATATCCTTAGTTGCTATTTCGGAAATGAGTTTCCCATTTATTTATGAAGAATAAAATAAAGTATATATGGGTTCGTCCTCCTACCATATGATCTATTTAAATTGTACAAGAATGTTGAATCTACTAAATGGTCATATGTTTTAAGAGTTTCTAGTGAGTATACATTACATGATTTTCATGTTTATTAATATAAATATAGAGGATCATATAATGTATAAAACATGATCATGTAGAACCATTTACAATATTCTATCAACTCTTTCATGAATGTCAGGTGTTAAAAATAAATAATATGATTATAAAAACCAAAAGTTTGGGGGGTATGATTATGTAAAATCCATGTTTCTCTTAATTAAAAAGTCATAAATATATTTTCCCATTATTATAAATGTTAATATATAATAAACATTGTATATTTTTAGATATTATTTTTAAAGTGACATTGTTACCAATTTTTTTTTTTCAGATTTCATTCAATGTTTTTTATAATATATTTAAATTTTTAAATGCTTTCAAAACTCACTGATGAAAATTTTTTTTGATATATTTTGATATCAGAATAGTTTCTCCAAATTATTAAATAAACATATTATTTTTTGGATTGATTATCCAAATTACCAAGACTTTTAAATATTGACGATCTTATGGTAAAAATTTTTATTCCTTATAAATTGGGAAATTTTTTATTATATAAAATTGATTTTTTAATTTTTCATCTATATTATAACTATGAATCAATATAGGGTTCAACAATTTGAAATTATATTTTAGGTATCGATCTAATGATATAAATGTATAAAGAAGAATATTTTATTTATCAAATTAGCACATGGTTTTTATAAATTTCTGTTTTTCATTATTCTATATGTTTTGGATAAAATCAAAACACATGAAGAGTTTAAAAAATCATTTGTATGTTTGATGCTAAAATATAGAGGAATATTGATTTATCTTTAATTAATCATCCTGATGATGAAATCATAAATTTTGGAATTATTATATTCTTAATGTGTAATTAAATATCGTATCTCAAACAGTGATATATTTTATATATGAGGAGTTGATGAATAACATACTTATACAATAAGGATTAAATATAAAGGCAAATTTTATTTGTCCCTAAAGAATATTAATGTACATGTCTCTATGTAACTTGAAAATAATAAGAAATCATATTATGATACAAGGTAGTGATCATCCGTAGTCATTGATATCTAAAGAATGTAAATTATTTCAATCATCCAAAGTGAATGTTTTATGAAATGATAAATATCATCATTAACATTAAATAATTTAATAAGTTAAATGATATAGTGATGACCATTATGAGAGGGTGATGTGACTGTTGAAATCTTTTTCCAGTAGTCATGTTTTACCCATTACATTTTCTTTATAAGGTTTTTAATGATGTAATAGTAAGTACTCAATGTTTTTACACTCTTTTTCCCTAATCAAGGGGTTTCCCCAAAAAAAATTTCCATTTATGAATATTTTAATGAATATATCAAATATCATAATGGATATCCATGGTAGTTATAAATTACTATGGATATTTGTAATTATTGGAAACAGTTTTCCTTCCCTATGAGTTATAATTTTCAACGATACTATTAATTATTAAATATGGACGCCCTTCCATGTCTCGATGAAATAATGAAATAATAATAATTCATGATGTATTGAATAAACAATTAAGTTATTTAACCAGGGGAGTTAGGAGTGTTTCATGCTTTTTCCCTTCATCATGTTTTTATCACTAGGTTTTCTTGGTAAGGTTTTTAATGAGTTAGCAGGGTATAGAATTGAATTACGTTGGATTTAATAATTCTTCCATTTGGTTTTTAATTGAGAAATATATAGGATTCCCTGAAATTATTATATCTTAGGGGGAATTAAAAAATATTAATGTATTAATTTCGTAATGGTGATAATGATAATAACCCATCAATTCCCATTAATTCCCAACAAAACCCTTCACATAGCCCAAATTTCTATATAATACAATAATTGGAATTCCAAATATTGTATTAGATATGGTAGTGATTAATATTAATCAATATATCATATCACTTGTACTATATATATGTGGAAAATTTGTAGAAGAAAATTGTGAAATCTATGGATCTACATTGTGTTCACTCTTCTTCTTGTATTTCTTTTATATTTATATTTCTATTTCCACCATCCTCATTATATAAATACTCGATGCATGTTCGAGAATGATATGAATCACCTTTTATTGATCATTTGTTCATAGTATTGAAATTCATCACGGTTTCAATCAATATTTGAACAATTTGGTAATATATATATATATATATATATTATCTTCATCTAATTATACCCCCAAACACCTAATATATATATATATATATATATATATTATTTTATCATATAGATTCCAAGACCGTTATATTCATGGTTAATGTGCCTAATCATATTTTAAAATTTTTGATATGTTATTACATATTTTAAAAATATTGAAGTATATTTTTTTATATATTGATATTGATTGACAAGTCTTTGTACCCCACTCCTTGTTTCCCTATTGTAATTTCTTGCCTAGTAGAGCATCAATCATCCAACCCGACCCTCAGTCACGGTGACGTAAAAAACAAACATCACATGAACGTAATTATTCCCCTCCCCTTGATATGTATTTAATCTACTGGTTAAAGTCAATCATTGACCAGTCCAACCATGTTATACACACGACCTAATATTTCAAGCTAAAAAAATTATCTATTTAATTGAAATATTATACTATACATATATATATATATTCTAATTTTAAAATATATATATATATATATATTACATTTAAAAATATTAACACATAACAAATATATTAATATTGTAGCATAAAAATATAAACACATATAATATATACATATATTATTACATTTATATATTATATATATGTGTGTGTCTGTGTGTGTGTGTGTGTTAATAAATTTGTGTGTATACATATAAATTTATATATTTATATATATATAAATATTAACTTATGTGTTATATATATTTATATATGTTATATATTAATATATAAATAAACATATACGCAATATATTAAGATATAAATAAATATATTTCTTATTATATATCAACATTTATTTTCTTTTATGATACATATAAATTTGTGTGTCTGTATTATAAAGTCAATCATTTATATAGTTAACTATCTATTTATTTATATGTTTATATAATTATTTAAATATTGAAATAATAATTTAAATATATATTATAACTTAACATGTTCACACACACATATATAAATAAATATATTTTATATGTATATATATATATATATTCCTATGTTGTTAAAAAGATATTTTTAATTGTAGATATATATATAATTTGGAATTTATATTATTATTACATATATATAATCTATTCTTTAATCAGTAATTATCAATGATTATTTAATTATAAATAATGAATAAATTTTATTTATGTCTTGACCTGAACATGTGTTTATGTGTTTATAAGTATGTATTTTTGTGTGCGTGTGTTTTTGTTTTCATGTGTATTTGTAAATTTATTTTATTTGAATAACATTTTTTAATGATATGAAAATTTATTATAAATATATACACATTCAACAATATTTGAATTCTTTTCTAACATTGACCCCCTTAAAATGAAGTTAAAATAAAATTTATTTGTATTTAAAAAATCATTTCTAATTAAAAAATAGTTATCTTTTATAATGTGACAAAGCTAAAAATTAATGATGCTTTAAAACATGGGAAAAAAATTGAATTAATTTTTTTCCATGTTTTCTAAAAATATGGCTAGAAGTACTTGGCTATGTACAAATATAACATCATTTTCAGAAAACATAGATGAAAATGTTGTTTAAGGACATTTTTTTTAAATTTCAATTTTTGGTACAAAGTGTTTATATAAAATTTTCGGAAATCTATATGATATTCATGTATAATATAGTTTAGATCAACTAATAATGGATTTAAATGTTATTTTAAACATTTTTGAAGCTTTAATGAAACTGTGAGATTGATGGATATATAAACTAAATCATAAACCCTAGAATTTTTAGAGCCATTATTTCATGGTTGGTGTTGGATTTTAGTTCATAAAAATACTTCATGGGGTATGTTAGATATTATATTTGAATTTTTGTGGACAATATTCCACAAATTATAATCATTATTATTTTGATTATTGTAACAATATGTGATGATGTTCAGATAATATATTGATTATTAATAGTGTTTATCAACCATATTTATTATATTAGTAGTAGTTATAATAATTTTATTTGTAGAATCCAATGGAAGACTATTTCATAATGTATGAAAAAATAGACACCCAAAGGCTTCATTAGTTAGCATAGAAGGCCTCTAAATTGGATCTTTTGGAAATAATTTGATTATAATTGGAATAATATTTAAATAAAAAACACTATATAATATCATATATTCATTCACCATTGAGGGGGTGGTTCAAGAACACTATTCATGAACAAGTGGTCTTACCAAAGAATTTCATGATTCTAGGGCCAATGAATAACTATAGAGGATGGACCCAATTAGTTACTACTAAGGAGAGTTAATAAAAATCATTATCAGTGGATATTAAATATATAAAAAAAATGTATCCACTTATAACATTTCAACACCCATTTTCTTAATAATTCCTCATTAAAATAATCGTTTCTAGATGTTAAATGTTTCATTTTTCATGGAACATTCAGTTTGGTCATTTTGGGCCAAGAACATTGATTGTGGTTCCATATTCTACCAAATGAAATTCATTATATATGTTTATTATATATATATTTACAATAATAAATAATTTTTAGAGTAGAAAATGATTCACAACATTCATGGAGATGATAGGTCATATGTACGCATGAACACTATTTTTATTTTCTAATGAAAATAAAAAAATAATGTTAAATAATATTTAATAATTTGAAACCCATAGTTATATCATATATATTATATATATATTTACTACTATCCATGTGAAATATTAATGAAAATCGAATATCATCGCTTTGTGGAGGTGGTAGTCCACCTGTATGCACGATAGAAGTTATCATTTTCCAATGATAAGTAACGTAAGAAGGTTGGTGTGATATATTAATTATAAAAGGATAAATTTGCCATAAAATCTATATATAATCCTTAAACCCATCATAATAACCATCCATGAAATATGGTAATGGAAAATTATTTGTATCACTACATGGAGATATTGGTCCACACATACGCACGTGCGATACTTTCACAACCCATTTGATAGAATAGTAGATTGATATCAATAGATACATTAAAATAAAAACATTTTAGTATATTTATGAAACTTAATTTATTATTATTTTTTACTACAAATCATTTGTAGGTGGTAAAGGAAGAAATAATTTGAAAGTGGTCGGGTAGGATGATTACCTCTCCTTTTAGATAGCCTCCATTAAATCCTGTATTAATGACCCTTTAAATGGTATTTTAAGGAGAAACACATTTAACTCATATCCAAGTAAGTTAAGATGATAATAATTCCATTTTTGGTCAATCTAGATGGCCAAAAATAGTATATATAAGATAAAGGATGAGTGTTCCATTATATGTTATGGAGAGGACACACTTGGAATAACATATAATATTAAATAAATATAAATTAATTATTAAATAAATTTTTATCCAATTTGACATATTAATAATATTGGATGATTATAATCAAAAATAATCTCATAAAATAATATTTATATAATTATAGGTGATGTTTTAACCCTAATCTCTTTGTTCCCCACCATTAATCCTTTTGATGATTACAAAAAAATCAAGGTTTTGTACTCATTAAGTGGGAAATTTTTTATTATAAAATGAAATCTGATCCATAATTTGAAAATGTATTATACTTATAACTATATCCCATTAACTTGGATGAATATAAGAATTTTATGATCATAAATCATTAAATAAAATATTGTTTATTATGAAATATATTAAATGTCATTTTCATAACTATTCATTTACATTAATAATAAAGTCATAATGATAGTAATGGAAAAAATAAAAAAAATCTAACACATCTATAATATCTAATATTAATATATAAAATTTGGTAGGAACTATAACACCACTTAAAAATATCTTTTTTGCGTTTTGAAAATAATTTTGGTAAATTTTATTCAAATTTCCCAAGTAAAGTGTCAGAGATGTGTATGTATTTAAGATAATTATATTGTAACTAAAAATTAAAAATAAATTATTCTGACAATAAAATCAATTAATGTTTCAAATAATAATTTAATACTGAACTTATATTTCATTTATCCAGATGTAAAAAAAATTATTGATACTAAAGTCAAGAGAGCGACATTTTTTATTCATTATTTTCTTAAAATAATATAAAATTCATAATAAAAAATTTGCTCCAAGTTTCAATTTTTTAGAAACATGGATTATTATGGAAAAAATAATCTAATATAATATTATAATGTAAAGTGTTATAAAAATTTAAAATCATTATCCCAAAGCTTTTGCCCTATTTTTTCCATTTTCTCGTTACCGATATGGATGTTTTTTACAGTTTTGACTATTCTTTATTACCAAAAATTGAATTGGAATCCTTTCAAAATTAAAAACAGTAATTCTGAATATGAAATAAATTTTATAAAATTCAATTAAAAAATTGGATGAATTTAATTCAATTTTAATCCTAAAAAACATGTTGAAAAGCAGATTCTGATAAATAATGGTATCTTTTGTATAAAACGTTTTTTAGCCAAATAAAACATAAAATTATTTTTAATGATAATAAATTGATTATTATTAATATATATGAAATAAATTTATTTTAAACCCATTTTAAAATATAATATAACTTCATAAATTCATTAAGAAAATATAGTTTTAAATAAAATTATTTTTCACAATTCATTGAAATATCAATTTTTTCATAAAATTATAGACAAGTAACTCTCAGATAATTTTCACATGCTGATTTCAAAAATTAATGTCATTTTTTAAAATAAATTTCTAGTTTCATTATTTAATTATATTATTTTCTCAAAAAATTAATAAAAACCATTTATGATAAATAAAAGTACATATCAGCACTTCGCCAAAAATTCATTAATTATTTATCGATATATATACATAATAGAAAACCGTTTTACATATTCTTTTATAAAAAAGTGGTTATTCATATTCACTCACCCAATTTAATATCTAGGTTATAACGATATACTATATTTCAGTTCATTAAGACTCGAGGTAGCGTGTATCAGAATCTATCAATGAAATTTAAAAAAAAATTTAGAAATATATCATAAAATATAATAGTGTTACATTATATCCCCCTTAAAAATAATTTTTTCTTTGATATTCCATTAGTCCTATAAAAATGATTATATCTATGTTTCATCACATCTTTAGTTTCCTAAGTAACATCTTAAGATTTCTGATTCATGTATAGAACATTATCCAAATGAATAGTCTTGTTCAATAAAACATTTTCTCAAATATCTATGATTTCTACCAATTTTTCTTTGAAAAAACATTCGTGCTCCATTGATAAAACCTCATAGTTGAATACATGTAAAGGATCGGGTATGTCCTTCCTTATAAGTGATACATGGAACACATCATGAAATTTATGTAGTTCTAATGGAATCAATATACTATTGTCTCTACTCATTCTAGAATCTCAAATGTGTACATTGGGCTCATTTTCCCTTAATTATGAATCTCATAATCATTTTTTATAGATAAATTTATAGTAATCCTTTCTCACCATCTTTGGATTCAATATTTCACCCAGGATTGTTAGCCTAAATTTTTTTTCAACTCTAAGATACCTTGATGTGATCATGAATGGATCTAACCTTCTCAGAAATATGGTCAACAACATTTGGTCTAGATAACACAATATTTTTCACGTTTATCCTAGAAAATTGGAGTTGTACACTTCTTTATATATAAGGATTAATAAGGATCCATCTGAATGCTCTAGTGAAAACTATTGTTGTATGAAATCTTTTCTAGAGGATTATGCTGATCCAAAGTACATTTGAAATCCATAGAACAAGATGTCATCATATTATATATGGTTTTAATTGTTCTATCAGACTAACCACATTTCTGAGAATGATAGGAAGTTATATATCCTAAATCTGAACCAAAAGCTTGTAAATGAGATTTCAAAAACAATTAGTTAAACCTCATATCATGGTGAAATAAAATAGAATTTGGTACTCCATAAAACACTAAAGCCTCATTAATATAAATTAAATAAATATAATAAATATAGAAATATTATCTGATAGTAAAAAACATTATTTACTTCTTAATGTGATCAACTGAAACAAAAATATCATTATTCCCTTTAGAAATATTGGGGACATTATATATAGTGATGTTTTCCCATTTCCATTGTGTTTTGGGAATGGTTATATAATTCATTTAGACAGCTATTTCCAATCATTAAATTGAAAAAATAACTAGAACATATATATTCTCCTCAATATTTGTTCATGATAAGAATTATCCCCTTAATTCCTGATTTCATGTTCCATATTTTTTAAATCCATAAATATTGGATCTGTTCTGATCATCATCATATTTAATCTATCATGATCCTTTTCACCTTGGGTATCTTCAACTATATTATCTTTCTTATGGTGATTATGTACTGGCCAGTAATAATTTTTAATCAACTCCAACCATCTTATTTGGAAAACATTTAACCATTTTGAGTAAATGTATACATTAATTGTTTATGATCAGTATATATATCAAAACAATATCTATAAAGATAATTTCTCCATATATTTTGTAAAAAAATTACCACATCTAACTCCTAATAATTTTTAATTTCTTTTTCTCTAGAACATTTAGTTTTCATGAGGAATAAGTTATAACTATATCAATAAACATAAGAAAAAATCCTAGTTCCTTCATTGGTTCATCACTATATATCATGATCCCATATCCATTGTATTGTACTATACGTAGAGGTGCGCTGACTAACATTCTCTTCAGTTCTTGGAAATTTTTCTCACATTCATCAGTCAAAATGAACTTAACTCCATTCTAAGTTAATCAGGATGGTGTTTTAGATATTCATGAGAAATTATCCATAAATATCAGATAATATACATCCAAACCAAGAAAACCATGGATCTCTATCATAGTGTTTCATCTAGGTAAATTTTCAATAAAATTATTGTTTTATGGATCCACTGATATACCCTCACTTTAGATTATATGAACCAAATGATGAAGCTTTTTCGATCCCATGTTTATAATTGGTAAATTTTTAAAACATATATTGTTTATTAGGGTATTTGGTGAAATTCATATGTTGTATTAATTATCTTATTCACTCGTGGAATATATAAAATATCATCTATAATGACTATCAAATACTGATCAAGTTAAACTCTAAAGACTCCATTCATTAAATCTACAAATATTGTGTGGAAATTAGTAAGATCAAATGGAATAACTTTAAAATAATTAATTCCAAACATCATATGCAATTCTATATCTGGTATGTCTTCCCTATTGACCCTCAATTTATGGTATCTAGGTAAAAACAATAATTAAAAAATATTGACCTCCTTGTAATTGATCAAAAGAATGATCAATATGGGGCATATGATACTTAATTTTTTATTGTGATCTTGTTTTGGTCATGATATTTAATGGAGAGTCACATTGATCCAGCATTCATATTAATAAAAAGAAAATATCCACCCCAAGGTGGAACACTTGTAAAAATAAATCCATTCTCGGGATTAACCTCGAGTTACTTCTTCAATTCTAGAAACTCAATTGGGTCCATTCTATAAGTTTTCTTCGAAATTGTTGTTGAAGAAATTATAATATCTATTAAAAACACAACATTATAATTTGGATAAATACAAGGAAACTATTTTGAAAAAAAATCAACAAAATCTCATACAATAGGTTAATATTTGATGTTTTGTTTCCATCCAACTGTCATAAATAACTCCCTTTTTGAATATTAATCATGACCCATACAATGGATTTAATTTCCATTGAAAGAATATATTTATCAGTTCACCCATATAATATCATAGGTAACTTTGGAATATAAAATGTGACTTCCCTTACAGGGAAATTAATGTAAGATTTATGACATAAATTCCATTCCATGCCTAATATAACATCAAATTCATCTAACGGAAGAATAATGTGTTTTTTAGGTAGTATATTCCCACAAAAATCTATTGGAGAGAATATATAAACACTATATACAATGATCATACCATTATGAGTTATTCTGGTTAACTCAACATATAATATGTGATTTGGTTATGCGATACGCATAAAAAATTCATCATATGTAAAAGATGATGTAGATCAAGAATCAAATAAAACATTTTTAATTCTATAGTGGATATCAATTATATATTTCACTACATAATTATCCTAAAAAAATTTAGAAGTTATGATTGCGTGAGATTTATTATTATATCTACACTAAATAGGTTATTGATTTCAATTTTCATAATAAACCTATGAATTTGATCACTGGTTAGAATAATCCCTGTAATCCTTGTATTTGAATCATAGGAGTCTGGGTGGTTCATTTTGTGAAGATTTATTTCTATTTACATCATTATCTATCTTATTTCAATAAAATTAATATTCCATATACTGCTGACCATCTGTACACACATAAAAAAATTAACAATACCCTTAAGAAAATTTACTCAATGTTTCATTCCAATATCCAGGTATTAGAAAAATATCATCTTCTTCTCTCCATGATTTTTGTTATTAACATTTTTAATTTCATAATTCCTTTCATATCAAAAACATGAAATTGGTGGGTAAAAAGTATCCCCATTTTTTCCTTGATAGAACATTGAATGATATTTTCATAACTACTGAAGTCCCTTATAGATAAAAACCTTTTAATACTAGGTTTTAATCCACTGAATATCATTAAACCTTACATTCAAGTAGGATGATAATACTAATTGTAAACCTTGTAAGTATTTTAAAATTTATATCATAGATAATAAAATATTCATCATCCATATAATTTTTCTAGATTAATTCTTTCTCTGTGTTCATTAAAATAATACAAGGAATGTACTGTTTGAAAATTAATCGCTTAAACTCATCCAACTCTATGGAATCAATTTTTTCTTATTTTATATTATTCTTGATAAGAGTATACCTCTGATTTACATCATAATTTAAAAGATACACAACAAAAATAACTTTTTCACTTACCATAATATAGCGGATATAATATATATTTTCTGTTGTATTGATCCACTACTCAAAAAGTTGTGGAATAACATGCCCACTAAAATAAGGTGGATGTTGCCTCATGGAAGACTCAATTGAAAATTATTCTGTCATTTTCTTGTTCGATAGCTTAGTATGATTTATTTCATGAGAATGTTTCATTAGAGTATAAATGAGATTTCCCATTCTATATCCCCTGAAATTTGGTTTCTTATGTGAACTATTTCATTGTTCTTCACATTCATCATTAACAAGATTACATATGGTTCAATAAATTTACTAAAAATAAATAAACATATTTTGAGAAAAAATAATCATAGTGTAAAATGAAATAATTACTACTGTAATAAAGCTTTGGGATGTTATCTTATACCTAAACTTATCCGTAAGGTTCTCACTCAAGTTTTCTCAACCAAGTTTGCAGATTCAATTAATCCTTGTTCTAATAAAACCATAGTGAACCATAATTTTCATACACAAATATTACATCTTATTAGATGAATTCTTAGGAAATTACAATATGATCTATGATATAATCATATAGGTTTAGTGAATTTAAAAATATAGAAACATAACCAGCATTATGATAAGAGATCTACATCATCTCCCACTGATTTCTTCTCAAATAGAACCATTATTAGACATATCAATATTAAAATTTTTATTCATATCTTATGGAATGGTAAGATAAGAAAGTGTGAAATTAGATTATTTGTAAGGTTGAACGATGGAGATTTCAATGATCATTTATACTTAATATTAGTATAAGGGGTTGAGAGAAAAATTATTTCATTGAAAAGCTATACCCATCATATCATAGATCATAATAAAGAGTCTTGGAATAAGGCTTATTAGATTATAGAATAGGAATCCAAACAGAATCAAATAATATAAACAATGAGAGCATGAAATTGGCATAAGGAATAATTTTGTGACATATAAATAGAAATATAAAATAAATTCTTTCATCAAGGATGATTAAAAATAGTATCATATCAGATTAGGTTTACTACCCATTCCATGATATCCATGGTCAAGTTTCAGTCCTAAGACTGTTATAGTGGACATAGTCCCTTGTTAAATTGTATTTTCTCCCCATTCAAGTCCTTATTGTCTCATGTGATATCCATATTTTCCAAATTAATTCAAGGGATATATAATTTTGGTCCCATCCATAACATAATTAAAACCATATATATTAGTGCCATAAGATCATAAAATATTCCTAAAATATTCATATATCAACCCCCGTTGAAAGGAAAAGGGTTTCATAAACATTTCAACATTTTTTCATAACATAAACCATAGAAAATAGATAGGATTAATAAACATCCCATCATCATAATCATAAATCATATAGAGAATAATTAATTATTGTGTAATTCTATTATATCCATATTACAAACATATATAATGTCAAATGATATCATCATAGATGAAAATTCATTTGACAAATATCTTGAGTATTTCATGAGGGAAATACACATTTAATTTTAAAATGTAAAAAATTTCATTGATATTATAAAAAATAATAATTTGAAAAGAACCATGAAAACTTTTTTAGGAATCTTAAAAACATTGGGTTGTCCTAATGGAGAGAAATATCATACATATTCTTTACATTAAAATAATGATTCCATCCAATTTTTTCGATAGAAATTAAAAATTACTTCATTTGAAAAATTAAAAGAATATTTATTTTGGAATATTATTAAAAAAATAATTGAATGAAATAACATTAAAAAATACTATAATAATCTTAATAAAATTAATGAAAATATTTTTAGATAACACGTATATGGAATAAGGTGGTTTATCAATCAAAAAGATAAATAGAGTCACGTTTCCTTAAAAACATTGTATTGGTCACTTGAGTTCTTAAAGAGAGTAAAATGAATGGAAGATTTGTAGAGACCCGAAGCCTGACATACATGTACATTACATTAATTTTGCGGAATACTTAGTACATTACAAAAACACACACACAAGGACCGTAATAGTTTAGTGTCTTTGGAAACTCGGAATATAATCTTCTAATCGGGGTGAAAGATCTTCAACATCTCCCATAAATATCTTCCTTTTTTTACCTAAAACCTTTCTTTATATCCTGGGGAAAAGAAAACATAAAAGGGTGAGCTCAAATGCTCATTAAGGGTAAACAAAAGAAATATAAATCACATCATATTCATAAGAACATAACATTTTGGAAATCATAACCTGCAAAAGAGAGCATAATTTCATAACATGGGATAAATCATGGCAGTGAAATGTAATCACAATAATCATAACCTAAAACATGAAACTTTGTGGCATTCACACATAATCATAGAGAATCATTTCTTGTTAGTAAAAACTCATTGCCAAGACTATCTTAGTGGAAAAAGTCCCTTTCTGAATCGAGTAACCCTCGTTTCAGTCCTGTTTCACTGAACCGGTATAACCTACCATTCCAGCCATGTCTATCTCATGAGATATAAAATCTTTACCCAATGCATTGGAGGGAGATATTGGTCCCACCCATCTCATAATGAAACCATTCTTATGTGTGCCACAAAATCATAAATCATACATCATTGCATAACCCATGTAATACAAATGGGAATCTTAAACATCATGACATCATAAAACAATTCATATAAGATAAAGGAATTCATAAAAATAATTCCATCAAAACATAATAAAATCAATTTAATAATAGGGATAAAAACATAACCCTTTATTATCTTAGATGGAAAATAATTTTGATAAAACTCTTGAACTCCATTCTTGAGGAAAATATCCTTTCTGCTTCAAAAACACTTTTGCTTTCTTAACATGTCGTACAATTCTAAACTAAAAGAAGTTTATTAAAAATAAACATGAAAACTTGTAAAGTAAGATTCTTGGAACTAATGTTTTAAAAATCCATTCATGCCATATAAGTTAAAAAACATTCTTCTCCTACTTTTGTTGGAAAAGTCAAAAAGTACCTCGTACGAAAAACGACAAAAGATTCATTTCATATCTTTTACTAAAAACTCACCGAAAGGTAAAATTGGATTTAAAAAATTTTTGATGGATGGAAATAATATTATAAATTGAGGAAACATGGATGTGGATGATAAAATACACCCCAGTAAATACCAAAGTATAAACCATCTCGGATAAAAATGAGATTGTGATATTTCCCTTACCTTAGGTCCGACTTGCTTTGTAAGTGTCTGAAACTCCTGTATAATGATTTAAATCATGTTATTTACTTATTCCATAATCATATTCATTGTTATTATATCATATATGGTCCACTTATGACTTTATATTACCTGTTCTTTTGTAAATTAATATTAAAGTAGCGTTTTTGGTAAAATCATCTCATTTTTCGTTCGTGTTTTTAACATGTAATTATTAATATGATTACTTGGATCATGAATACTTATATCCAGAATGTAAAACATGATTTATATATAATATATATTCAGAATATATATATATATATAATATCGATAAATGGAATGAAATACACTGTTCATGGAGATGGTAGTCCGTACGTACGCATGAACGCTGTTTTCGTTTCCTTATTGAAGTGAATGGAATTAAGTAGATGACATACATATAAATTTACATAAATCCAGTATCATTATTATGTCATATATTTCATTAGTACTTATTATATATACTTTATAATCATTCATGAATGGTTAATCATTGAGAATGAATCTCATCGCGTCGTGGAGACGGTAGTCCGTACGTACGCACGAGCGATGATATCGTTCCCATGGTTGTGGAATTGTGATGAAGTGTATGTAGACTATTTCAGTATCAATATCACTTTATAATAATCATATATAGTTACTCATTACACCATTATACCCATCCTATTAAGGTGGTGGTGGAAAATAGATTACACCTCAGCATGGAGACGGTATTCCGTACGTACGCACGCGCGGTGATTTCATTTTTACGTAGGATGGATAGAAGGTGAATTAGGGTTGTTTCATATTTATAATAACATATCAGTATGTAATTAATACTGATGTTATTACTTTGTCATGAAACAACTAAAGAAATGTTGAAGAAGAAAGAAATTGAAAAGATCGGAAATGGATATTACCTCTTCTTTGAAACTCCCCTTTGAATCCTCCACTTAGGGAACTGAGATTGGTCTTTGAAGAAGACCAGGACCTCTAGAATTATTCTACGGAAGTGGAGAAGGGATTTTGGCAGGGGTTGGCCGAGCTTGAGTGCTCAAATTGGTGTGAGGAGGAGGGGGGGGGGAGGTGTCCTTTTATAAGGGAGGAGAGGGGCACCTTAGGAATATCTCAAAATATTATTTTATATTAAAGTCAAAATCGGTTTATAATGGTTCCAAAGGGTCTTATTTCAAAGATAAAGTGGGGATGGGTCTAAATCCTCTAATCCAATATTATTTAGACAAGTTTAGGTTATTATTTAAACCTTATCATTTATATTTAACTCTAAGTTAGATAATTTAACTTTTACCGTGTCTTCTTGTTTTCTTACACTATAAGGTTAATAAACTTACTATAAGAAGCCAAACGAACCCCAAGTTGTTTATTATTATTATTATATATAACCTTATCTAAGTCATTTGGCCGAACCATATATTTTTAGGAATAAAATTACAATTAATAATATAATATTTGTTTTAAAAACTATTTTAGGTCAATTTTGACACTATTTAGTAATTGATTTTTGTGAAAATCATAACAGAATGATAAGTTCGAAAAAAGTTAATTAAATCAATACTAACATGTCATATTAACCTTTAAAATTAGTGTAATTCATAAAAAACTCAAATTATATTTATTTGGGTATTTATAAAATCAATTATGTCAATATTTCATTAATAAGATCATTACTGCATCATCGTTGTGTCATAAATAAATTATATTAATTAATGTCTAAAAATTACAAATAAAGTACCATTATGTAGGAAATATTTTTAGATTTCTAATGAATATTTATAGTCGAATTTATCTTATTTATAACCCCATATTAAAAATGTTTTAGTAAATAAACATTGATTTTAACTCCTTTAACCCTTCTTAAAATAAATTAATAATAAATGTCCTAATCTAATCCAAGTGGGCCTAAATGGTCATATTTTATTCCTAAGTTTGTTTTTGGTCGAATTTCACTTATCCAATAGAATTATAACATGTGTTAGGGTAATAATAATATCATCTTTACCCTTAATTACCGTATTTACTTTTAACAGTGGTAAAAAAAAGTAAAAAGTTACTATTCACCAAAAATTATTTTCATCTCATTGAACCACATTTTAGTACTTGATATTAACCCTGTCTCTCGGATTTTCGAAATTCCACTCAATGAAGCGGTAAAATTATGGTTTATGAAAAATTCAGTTTTTTAACTACCACTTAGTGGTTTCACTATTCATCAAAAATTGACATTTTTCAGAAAAATACCAAAATTTCACCCTAGGCTAGTTTCGATATTCCGAATCCAAAAATGAAGTCCATTTTGAAAAATAAAATTTACAAAATTTCAAAAAGTGGTTATTACTATTCATAACGGCTAGTTTTAATAATATTTTAATAGCATATCGTTGTTTAGTGAAACTTGGTGTTGCGTACAACACACGCTATCGTGAAAGGTCGCGATTGCATGTAATTCAAGCCAGGTTAGAGATGTGTGTTGTGAAAGCTCCTTTTGGTGTAGCATAATGAAAATAAAAAGAATATTTTTCATAAAATCTCAGGGCGTTACATTCTACCCCCCTTAAAATGAATTTCGCCCTCGAAATTCGCCGGGGTAATAAATGGTTTACTATTCGAAAGTTTCTTTAATCGAAACCCACATCGTAAAAAAAAGAATACCAAAACCAATCTTTAAAAATGAAAGTATGAAGCGTAATGGTTACCCAAATAAACTAATCACTGGGTTTCCACCAAGGTAAAAATATGGATATGGAAGAGAAATCTAACCATCATGTTCTGATGGAGAGTGGTAGAGAACATGGCTATGGAAAAGCTAGCAATCACAAAGCCATAAATTTGTGACGATCTAAGGTACAATCCGATTAATCAGATATAAGAGCACTAGGACAACATTTTTGGTTTTCATGATCGTTTCCCTAAAGTTGAAGAATTTGAATTAGAATAAATACTTACTTTATTTTGGTACAATCTCACCGTTGTTCGTGCCTTGAACAATTTCCACTTCATCTCTTAAAGAAATGATGTTGAATTTGTCATTCGTGATGTGTTAGCAGATCATGTGATAGAATGATGGGTCATTCCATCTGTCTCAAACAAATGGTTAGCAAAAGTTATTTAATATACATAAGTCATTCTATAGTGAGATTAATCATACATGGTTCCTAAAATGGACTTATACTTCATATATCATACAGCTTAATATAATAGAACTAGTTTCTACTAAACAGGGACTTCCTTTAGGCCAGTGGTAGGCGATAAAGGCCAGTCGCACTTCGGTTGTGGGTTCGATTCCCATGGCCTTTTCTGAAGCGATGAATTGTTGCCCGTCCTGCAGGTTGTCCTTTTTCTAAAGCTATATTACAATAACATCCCATCAATAATATCGAAAAACAAACAATACTAACTTATGTCCAACATAATCCATTCCAATCTTTAGGCTTAGCCATAATACTGCAGTCCACTCTCATAATATAGTGAAAACAATTACCAGAGATTTAATACCATCGTTGATCCCCATATATCATAAGATATGTCTTGTTGGTCACATTCTAAACATTCAAAGTCCGTAATCATGTATTCTCTTGAATACCCATTGAACCGTAGTGAAAACATGAATGCAGTTAAACGTTAACACTTTCCACATACCAAAATCCTCAAAATTCTTTATAATCAAACCATGATATCACTTAGTCCTTATATCAATGATGAGCTCATGAATACTGTTAAACATTTCATTTTCTCATTTTCCCTTCATTATGCGCATATCGTCTTATTTCCAAAAATATCTCAGTCACTTTGAATACCACATTAGACCAACACATAAATATTCCAATACTTTATGATACAATATTATTTTGGAATCCCATTACATAAACACTTAATCATTCCACCACATCGTTGTCATATTCAACATCGACAATAGTGATCGCATGTGACTTCCCTTTGTCCTTTTCCTTAAATGGTTGCTCATGTTGATCATCAATAACCCTTGGATTATGGAATTTATTAGCATAGTGCCCCATTTCCTTGCACTTGAAGCATTGAAGTGTTGGTGGTGCGTTCTCTATAGTGTTTGCTTTATTCACATCAGTAGAAACCCTTTTTCCATTACTTCGACACTCAGCTGCTCGATGACCTTCTTTTCCACACTTAAAACATTTTCTAGTCCCTTTAAGACAATATCTACCATGCTTCTTTCCACACTTTGTGCATAAGGAAACATTCATCTTCTTTTCACCATTATTCTGAGATTTCTCCTTGAACTGCATCTTTCGTTTCTTGTCAAAACCATGAGATGGATATGTAACACCAACTTTCATTTCTACATTGATAGCACAACGCACAATTTCTTCATAGCTACTAAAGTCTCTTATAGCTAATGCCCTTTGAAGACATGGTTTTAAGCCACTAAAAAATCGATCAACTTTACATTCAGGTTGGATGATAATGCCAGATGCATACCTTGCAAGTCTTGTAAAATTCGCTTCGTATATACCAACATATTCATCATCCTTCTGCTTCAGCTCAAGAAACTCCTTTTCCATCTTTGTTCAAAGAATACGAGGGAAGTACTTACTGAAAAAACAAGTTCTTGAACTCGTCCCATTCCATGGACTCAATTTCATCTCTTGGCCAGGTATTCTTGATAACATTGCACCATTTATCAGCTTCACCTTCCAAACGATATACTGCTAAGATGACTTTATCATGTTCAGAACATTGAAGAACTGAAAATATCTTTTCATTGGTACTGATCCATTATTCAGCAACAAGTGGATCAGATGTCCCACTGAAAGAAGGTTGACGTTGCCTCATGAAGGACTCAATAGAATATTGTTCCCTTCTCTGCTCATTTGGAAGTCCAAAATGATTCATAGCTTGTGTAAGTATAGCAATAAGATTTTTCACTCCATCTCCCATAACATTTGTTTGTTCAGGAGGACAATCATTGCATTGTCCATTGCATTGATCAACACGGTTCCTTCGGGTTTCAGCCATCGTCTAAAACCCAAAAAGAATAGTGTGAGAAGCAAAAATCATGCTAGGGAAAACAAAATAATAAAGGGGGAGTACCCTCAATAGCTAACATCTTAGGTTAAATTCTAAGATCGTTAGCGCAATTCTAGGACTATAACCTATACGTATACTTATCCTTAGAGACATCTCTAGACATACCTTAGAAATATCTCTAGGGATCTCAATAACGTTCTCGCATCCTAGTTTCCAAAGGTTGACTAAACCTTTCCTCTAATACCAACTATAGAGACCCAGAGCCTGACGTACATGTACATTACATTACTTTTGCGGAATACTTAGTACATTACAAAAACACACACAGAAGGACCGTAATAGTTTAGTGTCTTTGGAAACTCGGAATATAATCTTCTAATCGCGGTGAAAGATCTTCAACATCTCCCATAAAGATATTACTTTTTCTTACCCAAAACCTTTCTTTATATCCTGGGGAAAAGAAAACATAAAAGGGTGAGCTCAAATGCTCAGTAAGGGTAAACAAAAAAATATCAATCACATCATATTCATAAGAACATAACATTTTGGAAATCATAACCTTCAAAAGAGAGTATAATTTCATAACATGGGATAAATCATGGAAGTGAAATGTAATCACAATAATCATAACATAAAACATGAAACTTTTTGGCATTCACACATAATCATAGATAATCATTTCCTGTCAGTCAAGACTCATTGCCAAGACAATCTTAGTGGACAAAGTCCTTTTCTGAATCGAGTAACCCTCGTTTCAGTCCTGTTTCACTGAACCGGTATAACCTACCATTCCAGCCATGTCTATCTCAAGAGATATAAAATCTTTACCCAATGCATTAGAGGGAGATATAGGTCCCACCCATCTCATAATGATACCATTCTTATGTGTGCCACAAAATCATAAATCATACATCATTGCATAACTCATGTAATACAAATGGGAATCTTAAACATCATGACATCATAAAACAATTCATATAAGATAAAGGAATTCATAAAAATAATTCCATCACAACATAATCAAATCAATTTAATAATAGGGATAAAAACAGAACCCTTTATTATCTTAGATGGAAAATAATTTTGATAAAACACTTGAACTCCATTCTTGAGGAAAATATCCTTTCTGCTTCAAAAACACTTTTGCTTTCTTAACATGTATTACAATTCTAAAGTAAAAGAAGTTGATTAAAAATAAACATGAAAACTTGTAAAGGAAGCTTCTTGGAATAATGTTTTAAAAATCCATTCATGCCGTATAAGTTAAAAAAACATTCTTCTCCTACTTTTGTCGGAAAAGTCAAAAAGTACCTCGTACGAAAAACGACAAAAGATTCCTTTCATATCTTTTACTAAAAACTCACCGATGGGTAAAATTGGATTTAAACAATTTTTTATGGATGTAAATAATATTACATATTGAGGAAACATGGATGTGGATGATAAAATACACCCCAGTAAATACCAAAGTATAAACAATCTCGGATAAAAATGAGATTGTGATATTTCCCTTACCTTAGGTCCGACTTGCTTTGTAAGTGTCTGAACCTCCTGTATAATGATTTAAATCAAGTTATTGACTTATTCCAGAATAATATTCATTGTTATTATATCATATATGGTCCACTTATGACTTTATATTACCTGTTCTTTTGTAAATTAATGTTAATGTAGCGTTTTGGGTAAAATCGTCTCATTTGTCGTTCGTGTTTTTAACTTGTAATTATTAATATGATTACTTGGATCATGATTACTTATATCCAGAATGTAAAACATGATTTATATATAATATATATTCAATATATATATATATATATAATATCGATAAATGGAATGAAATAAACCGTTCATGGAGACGGTAGTCCGTACGTACGCATGAACGCTGTTTTCGTTTCCTTATTGAAGTGAATGGAATTAAGTAGATGATATACATATAAATTTACATAAATCCAGTATCATTATTATTTCATATATTTCATTATTACTTATTATATATACTTTATAATCATTCATGAATGGTTAATCATTGAGAACGAATCTCATCGCGTCGTGGAGACGGTAGTCCGTACGTACGCACGAGTGATGATATCGTTCCCATGGTCGTGGAATTGTGTTGAAGTGTATGTAGACTATTTCAGTATCAATTTAAATTTATAATAATCATATATAGTTACTCATTACACCATTATACCCATCCTATTAAGGTGGTGGTGGAAAATAGATTACACCACGGCGTGGAGACGGTATTCCGTACGTACGCACGCGCGGTGATTTCATTTTTCCGTAGGATGGATAGAAGGTGAATTAGGGTTGTTTCATATTTATAATAACATATCAGTATGTAAGTAATACTGATGTTATTACTTTTTCATGAAACAACTAAAGAAGAAGTTGAAGAAGAAAGAAATTGAAAAGATCGGAAATGGATATTACCTCTTCTTTGAAATGCCTCTTTGAATCCTCCACTTAGGGAACTAAGATTGGTCTTTGAAGAAGACCAGGACCTCTAGGATTATTCTAGGGAAGTGGAGAAGGGATTTTGGCCGGGGTTGGCCGAGCTTGAGTGCTCAAATTGGTGTGAGGAGGAGGGGAAGGAGGTGTCCTTTTATAAGGGAGGAGAGGGGCACCTTAGGAATATCTCAAAATATTATTTTATATTAAAGTCAAAATCGGATTATAATGGTTCCAAAGGGTCTTATTTCGAAGCTATAGTGGGGATGGGTCTAAATCCTCTCATCCAATAGGATTTAGACAGGTTTAGGTTATTATTCTAACCTTATCATTTAGATTTAACTTTAAGTTAGATAATTTAACTTTTACCATGTCTTCTTGTTTTCTTACACTATAAGGTTAATAAACATAATATAAGAAGCCAAACGAACCCCAAGTTGTTTATTATTAATATATATAACCTTATATAAGTCATTTGGCTGAACCTTATATTTTTAGGAATACAATAACAATTAATAATATAATATTTGTTTTAAAAACTATTTTAGGTCAATTTTGACACTATTTTGTAATTGATTTTTGTGAAAATCACAACAGAATGATAAGTTCGAACAAAGTTAATTAAATCAATAATAACATGTCGTATTAACCTAGAAAATTAGTGTAATTCATAAAAAGTCTCAAATTATATTTATTTGGGTATTTATAACATCAATGATGTCAATATTTCATTAATAAGATCATTACTGCATCATCATTGTGTCATAAATAAATTAAATTATTTAATGTCTAAAAATTACAAATAAAGTACCATTATGTAGGAAATCTTTTTATATTTCTAATGAATATTTATAGTCGAATTTATCTTATGTATAACCCCATATTAAAAATGTTTTAGTAAATAAACTTTGATTATAACTCTTTTAACCCTTCTTTAAATAAATTAATAATAAATGTCCTAATCTAATCCAAGTGGGCATAAATGGTCATATTTTATTCCTATGTTTGTTTTTGGTCGAATTGCAATTATCCAATAGAATTATAACATGTGTTAGGGTAATAATAATATCATCTTTACCCTTAATTACCCTATTTACTTTTAACCGTGGTAAAAAAAGTAAAAAGTTACTATTCACCAAAAATTATTTTCATCTCATTGAACCACATTTTAGTCCTTGATATTAACCGTGTTTCTCAGATTTTCGAAATTCCACTCACAGAAGCGGTAAAATTAAGTTTTATGAAAAATTCAATTTTTTAACTACCACTTAGTGGTTTCACTATTCATCAAAAATTGAAAGATTTCAGAAAAATACCAAAATTTCACCCTAGGCTAATTTCGATATTCCGAATCCAAAAAATTAAGTCCATTTTGAAAAATAAAATTTACAAAATTTCAAAAAGTGGTTATTACTATTCATAACGGCTAGTTTTAATAATATTTTAATAGCATATCGTTGTTTAGTGAAACTTGGTGTTGCGTACAACACACGCTATCGTGAAAGGTCGTGATTGCGTGTAATTCAAGCCAGGTCAGAGATATGTGTTGTGAATGCTCTTTTTGGTGTAACATATAACACAAGACATTAATGAAATTAAAAAGAATATTTTTCATAAAATCTCGGGGTGTTACAAGATTAATAATCTCTAAAAAACAAATGTATAATAAAATTCTGGAGTTTTTTATAGGTATATCATAAATTTTCTTAATCTCAAACATAATCATAAACAATGTAGAAAAATAATGATATTAAAAATTAAAACTATCACCACAACTTCAACATGATACGAAGGAACTCTAAGATACTATTTATTAAATTTAAATTTAAATATATTATACTTCTATAAAATAATAATTTAAATACATGGAATATCATATATTATCCACTTATAATATTTCATAACCCAATTTTTAATATTTCCTTACTAAAATTGTCAATTCCATTTGTTAATGGTTGTGTTTTTCTTGGAAATTTTAGTTCAGAAGTTTTGGCACCTATAATTTCATCATGGTTTAATTATATCTATAATTTTATTCAAGATATATGTTAATTATGTAAATATTTATAATCATATATAAAAGTTAAAGTTGAAAAATGATTCACCATTCATTAAAATGGTAGTTCGTACATATATGTTTACCTCACAGTTTTAATGATAACAAAATAATGAATCTATCAATACTAATCAATTTCATGTTTTACTATAAGTAATCAGTTTTCTGAGAACAAGAGATTAATTCATCTAAGTATAATTATTCATTGATAAATAAACGGTTGTCTGTAACACACTATCATCATATAAATCATTAAGTATGAGATACCGTCAAGACATCAATCTATGAGATTGTCATACTGCTAGACTAAATATTTGAC
Source organism: Viscum album (assembly GCA_963277665.1). Taxonomy (NCBI): domain Eukaryota; kingdom Viridiplantae; phylum Streptophyta; class Magnoliopsida; order Santalales; family Viscaceae; genus Viscum; species Viscum album. The sequence goes on along the minus strand of OY728155.1, from coordinate 1,100,954,684 downwards.
TAAGTATGATACACTATTGATCGACATAGCACCAATATGTCATGTTTTTGGAATGAAATTGTGGATAATTACGATATACCAATAATAAAGATACCATTAATATCACACTTTAAGACTCATATCACCAACACTAAAAAAAATTATTTTTCTGAGACATTATCAAAGCATACACTGCCAAACCATAAATTGTTAGTTGAGACACCTCTAACATACTAAAAAAATATCAATGTCAAAGACACCTACAGTGTGACACCACCAATTTCACACTTCTAGTGTCACACCACCAATGGATAACTCTTGTTTACTTAATTGGATATATTCATCAAATTTTATTCCATTTGCTATTCTAAATATTCTTTCATAAATGTTCAACAGAAGGAATGTCAGATCCTGTACTACGAGGAAGCTGACATGGAGGTTCTTACTACTGATAAATGAATTGCACACTCCCACGTGACATCAAGATGGATAGAGACAGAGAATCAAAAATGCCTGGGGGTAACAACATATTGATTGAAAAAATTCATGTGTAGAGGGATCTTGTGATTCACTATAGATCCAAGAGCTAATGTGTTGATCCTAATTGAAAACACTAAGATCTGAAATACCATGAATGTTCGACTGAGGAAGAAAAATATCATCTCATCTAGTTATTTTCTCAAGTTAGAAAATAGGAGTTGTGACACTCTTTTTCCAAATAATTTCCAAATAACCTAACTCAAGCTTCATTGTGTTTCAAATCAAAAGTCAAATGTTTCATTACAATATATTCAGCATCTTCAAACTCCATACTCCGAGGTTTCTTGATTCTAATTATATTTATTACTTTTTGAGAAGTCTAGGAAACACACTATTTTATATACTCACACTATCAAGAGCGTTATACTATAATATACTAGATATCTTCTCAAATACATTTATTATTTGTTTATCCTATGTATAAGAGATTTAGAGGTCCGTAACAAGTCTATTTCATTTTACTCCCACAAATAACTATAGAAGAGGTCATGTGTGTCCTGGATAGTGTTAAATATTTGGAAAATTGTTCCAGATTAGGGATCATTGAGTTTAAGTTATATAAACTACTTGGTGACAGGTGATCACCAAGTGGAGAGGACTACATGTCCACTTGAGATTGACCCAATTGTATTAAATATTTCCACTGTGTGTTTTAATTTTTTTTTACTTATTTTCTTCTATAAAACATAAAACTATATTTATTTTGAAAAAAATTTACACTTTGATATTTTATCTTAATTTGTGTTCCTATAATATTTTGATCGAGTAAATAATTTTTGAAGGATTCAATAATATTATATAATATTCATTAGAGAACTAATCAGTCTTTTGATAAATATTTAGAATGAATAAGAGATGAATCATACTAATTATTTTGGTAAACATTCCCATATTTATATAGTAGGTGGATCTTAAAATAATCCATTTTTAATAGAAATTTTATTGGTTACTCAATTGACTCCCCTCTTGAGATAATCACTTTGTCCAACATTTGGTATTAGAGGAGATTTCATTCATTGGTATTCAAGTTTTCAAATTTGGTTTAATTGTGATTTTAGAAATACATTAAATATCATAAATTTATTTTAGTTCTAAATTTAGTTCATTAAAATGGATAATCATCATGAATGTTTTGCAACCAAAAACCCTCCTTTTTTCAATGGAAATGTTATGCCCGATTAAAAACAAATAAGAAAATGCCAATAGAGAACATGGGTTTTGATAATTGGTCTACAATAGAAGATGAATATGCAATGCCTGATAATGCTTGAAGAAATTGGCATGATACTACAAAATCATCTTATAATTATAAAAAAAATTCTATGAATACCATGTACTATGCTCTTGGTGATGAATAATTTAATTGAATTTTTATATTGTAAACCAACATTTGAAATTTGGGATACATTATCTATTCATCATTCGGTAACATCTTGTTTTAAAGAAATGAGTTGTAATAACTACACTATTAAATATGAAAATACTATGATGAATCATGATAAACTCATTTCAAATATATACCGTCATTTTAATGATATTTTCAATACCATTCCCTCATTGGGAAGGCTTTTATCATACCAATACCATATAATGATATTGTTGAGATTTATACCAACAATATGGAGAGGAACTTTGATTTCTATCAGAAAATCCTGTGATATCCATATATAACCGTTCAATATACTGATAGGTAAATTTTTGATGTATGAAGAATAACTTTAGGTAAACTATGATGAAGAAGATGGGACTAAGAAAGAATCACTATTTTTCAAGACTGATGTCTAGAGACAACTTCTGGAAGAAGAAAAATAAAATATTCCAGTTGTAGATTTGAGTGATAGTGAATCATCTTCTCACAGAGATGAGAAAATATCTCATCAAGCTATAAGGATTAATAAGTTTTATAGAATGAAAATGTTTTTCAAAAAATCAAACTATAAGGGTACATATGAAAAAATAGGACTCATGAAGAAATATTGGATGAAAATGGATAATCATTCAAAGGAAGTTGTTTTTTATAAATTCAAAAGAAGAGGACACATAAAGTCTTACTATCCAAATAAGAAATAAAAAAATAAATATGAATACAATGAAAAAATATTCAAGATGTCTATCAAAGAAACCTCTAGTGCATCTAAAGATAGTACAAGTGACATTGATTCTTCACCAAAAGAAAATCCAGACAGAGAAAAAATGTGTTTTATGACTAAAGTCAGCGAGGTATCTTTTTTTCCACAATTTTTGATATTTTTCCAATTTATATTTATTACCATTATGAAAATGAAAAACATAATGAAAATATATCAAATGATGAATTATTCAAATATTGTATCATGCTAGAGGATACCATTAATGAATTCAAGGATAAGTACAAAAGCAATAAAATATAGCATGCTCTAACTGTTGACATTAAATCTATGTTTTCTATAGAGAAGGAGAAAATTTTTCGACTTCTCAAAAAGAACAATTAATATAAAAATTAAAATAATAAATTGAATAAGGTCCTTGAAAAAATAAAAAATGGTACAGATACATTAACATAACTTTTAGGAAACCTGTTGCTCCCAAATATGTTTCCAAGATAAGATATGTTCCTGGAAAGAGAAGAATATCTAAAATTACCTTTGTTCCTAAATTCATACCTAAAATACATACTGATTAACATTTTTTAATGGGACCCAACAAATTTTTTATTTTCAAGAGTCTGCAATCTATTTATATGAAACCCATTATGCAAGTGTGGGTTCCTAAATATTTTATTACTTACATTTCTAGACCCAAACAGATTTGGGCACCAAAATTATTTCCTGTTTAAAAACCTGTTTTGTAAGAAAAATACTTGGACAACTCTAGTATAAGTCTATGGAACATGTTAATTGGTTGTTCAATACAAATTAATGGATATTAATCTTGCTTTACGAGACAGATAAAAGTAGATGGTGGGAATGTCACCTTCTGGAGACATTGCAAAAGGAAAAATTATCATCCAAGGACAAATTGGTAACAAAAATTCAATTTTAATTTATAATTTTTAATATGTTAATGGATTAAAGTATATTGTTCTTATCCTTTATCAATTGTGTGATTGTGGTTTTTATGTAACTTTTGAGAATGATGCTTAAAATTTATTTTATTCAAAAAATGATTTAATTTTTTCTTCCTGAAGAAAAAAATGTTTATGTTTTTTATTTAAATTTCATTGTTTCTTAAAATGATTCTTGTTTAATTTTCTTTTTTAAGGAATATTGTCTTCGGCATAAGATAATATGCCATTGCATCATTCACTTTCATAGAAATCTAACTTATAGATTGTTAGCTAGGGATCTACCTACGCTCGAGTTCCCAACTAATAAAATATATAACCACTCTCAAGGAAGAAAAAAAGGTTCTTTTAAACTAAATAAAGAATTTTCAACTTAACAACCTATGGTTATGGTTTACATGGACCTATTCCGACCATCACAACTTTCTATTCTTAATGGGACGCACTACATATGTGTTATAGTATATGATTTCTCTAGGTATACAAGTGTATATTTTCTAGGTCACAAAAGTGAAGACTTCCCTTATTTTATCCAGTATTATAAGTCTGCAGAAAATATTAGTGTAATTAAGATTAATACCTTAAGGAGTGACAATGGATATGAGTTTGAAAATAAAGATTTTGAATAATTTTTCTCACAAAATAGATACACTGATAACTTTTCTACTCCTAGCACACCCCAACAGAATAGAGTTTTTTAAATAATAAATATAACCATAAAAGAGATATCCCTAACCACATTGAATGAGTATGACTTCCGAATTTATTTTTGGGTAGAAGTTATTAACGCATCTTGTTATATTATCAATAGAGTTTTGATTAGACTTATCCTTAAGATAGAACCTTATGAGTTGTGGAACAATATGAAACCTAATGTAAACTACTTTAGTGTTTTTGGTTGAAATGTATATATTCTTAAGACTAAGGATAATTTGGACAATTTTTAATCCAAAAGTGATGAAGGAACATTTTTTGGGTTGATCAATTTCTAGTAATTCCTATAGAGTTTTCAATAAGAAGACTAATACTGTGGAAGAATCAGATCATATAAAATTTGATGAAAATACTCCACATGATCCTAATAACTCTTTATAAAACCTTGAGTATTATTTAACCTCTCTAAAATTAATTTATAAACATTTAGATTCTACTGTAAAACATTCATAAAAATTGTCCAGTTCTTAAGAATTTCAAGAACATCAATAACCTGTATTTAAAAATCTAGAAGTAAATAGACCCTCATTCTCTAGAACATTTTGAACTATTAAGTACCATCCTAGGGATTTTTTTAGGTGATATGAATATAGGAACTCTAACATGAGGTACTATTAGAAACTAGGTTGAACATCAATCTATCCTTTCTCAGCTTAAACATTAGCCTGAATGGCCTGAAGGCCTTCTTCTTTTATTGATTTTTGATAACCCCCCTTGAAAGGGATGAGGGGGAACCCTTAAAATTCGTAATATCCTAAAGATTACATTACGTGTAGGTATTAGGAAATATATAGACTATACATGTAACTCCATCCACCTTCGTCATCATGATATCAGCTCTACACCTTCGCATGGATTTTCGGCTAGGCTTCATGTGGAAGCACTGGCTTGTCCCGATGGCAATGAAATACCCTCTATTTCTGAAAAATATTCTAAGCTTCTACTCTGGTGAATTTTCCAACACTGAATCCCCATCTGAATTCTACACCTTATAGAGTCTGTCTGATCATTTGAGCACAATTTCTAGGTGACCGGAAGGCCTTGAGGTGGCACGAAGGCCTTGAATTGGCTTGGAGGCCTTGAGGTGGCCCAAAATCCTTATTGGACCAAAGGCATTGGGTTCCCAAATTCCTTAAAGGACCCGAGGCCCAAACCAGTGGCCCGAAAGCCTAAACAGATGAATAGTTCCAGCTGCTACAGTGCCGAATAGTGGCTGCTACAGTACCGCTACAGTAGCCTGGAAATATCTCTCCACCCAATTTTTGAACATGGGTCTCTTGGATGCACTAGTCGAGTCCTTACCAACTAGTATGAGGCTTTTGTGCCTTTTCTTGATCATTGGATCATCATGGATGTTATTAAGGGAGATTTCTGGTCAATAACAATTCAACAATAGTTAAATCAGTTTGAATGAACAATGAATGGGAACTTTCTGCTAGACCCGTGGACACCTTGACTATTGGAACTAAATCAGTGTTTAGGAATAAAGGTGATGAGTCAAGAAATATAGTTAGAAATAAGGCCAAACATATTGGACAATGTTATAGTCAGGAAGAATGGATTTACAAAGAGGAAACATTTTCCCATGTGGCTGTACTTGAGTCCATAAAAATCCTTCATGCTTATGTTTCACATCTATATTTTAATCCATATCAAATAGATTTTAAGAGTGCATTAATAAATTGTTTTATAACTAGGGATGTTTTTGTGGAACAACACCTGGTTTGCAAGATCCTAACTATCCAAAACATGTTTTCAAATTAACTAAAGCATTAAATGGTTTAATACAAGCCCCTATATCTCAGTATGATAGGATTAATTATTTTATGATTTTAAAAGGTTTTTCAAAAAGAATAGTTGATCCTACCCTTTCCCTTGAATGAATTTCAAAAGATATATTACATATACAAATATAGGTTGATGACATTATTTTTGGATCTTCAAGTAATTCTACTGGTACTAATTCTTCAAAAATGATTCAAAATGTATTTTAAATTATTTTAATGGTTGAAATCAAATTCATTATTGGATTTCAGTTTTTTTAAATGGAATTATTTTAAACCAAAGTAAATATAAAAAATATATTTTAAAACCTTTTAATTTGGATAGCACTAAAATTAGGGATACACCAATGATTAACACCTGAGAATTAGATCTTTATGAAATTAGGATAGTAATTATAGTGGAATGATTGGAAGTCTTATCTACCTAACTGGTAGTCGACCATATATTTTGTTTAGTATATTGGCCAAGGATTTTCAGTTACTTGATGTTCAAAGAATTTTCAAATGCCTAAAATATGTAACTAATTTACCATTATTTTACCCTAGAGGAAAATCATATAATTTGTTATGTTCTTAAGATTTTCATTTTGGTGGATACAAGTAATAAAGAAAAATCACCTCATGAACATGACAATTTTTAGTGATGTCTCTAGTTTCATTGTGTAATAAAAAATAAAAATTATGTTGCATTATCTACTACTGAAGCTAAATACATACATGCAGGTAGTTTCTCTGCACAATTTTTTTGATGAAACAGATAATTCAAGTCTACGGATACCAATTCCAACATGTCCCCATAAATTATGACAACATGGGTGCTTTTAAAATTTTTAAGAATCATGTTTCTCATTCTAGGAAAAAGAATATTGATATAAGGAAATAATTTTTGAGAGATAATTTTCCAAAGGGAGATATCACTATTGAATTTATTGGAACAGAACCTCAATTAACTAATATATTCATTAAACCTTTGAATTTTGATAGAATAAATTTTATAAAACCTGAATTAGGAATCAAAAATTTTAGTTTAGTTTAACTATCTTTTTCAAATCTTAGGATTTCAATAACATTTTTTTATCATACCATTGTTTTTGTATACTATTGGTTTTTCATACCATTGTCATTTCATACTATTGGAAATGCATTTTTTTGATTTATATGTCATTTATTATATTCCATTGAAATATTCTTCTATTTTCTGTATTTTTTGAATTGCCAGTTTATTTTAATTACTAAACCCCGATGCATGTTGGTATTTCAATTTTTGTTTCTATTTCATGTATAATTTCATTTTTAAAATAACTAATCTCCAAAAATGATTTTAATTTTTCATAAATATTTTCCCAAAAAACCTTGAGAACCACACTATATTTTTGTTTCTCTGTTGATCCTATTGAAACTATTTCGTCTCTCATTGTTTAAACCTTCACCTTACCTTTTACTGAGCATGTCAAGATAACCTAAATTCCAAGAATGAAGAGAAATTTAGTGTCTTCTCCATTTAATTCAATAAATTTAACCAAGAGGAAGATGGAATCAAATACTTCTACTCCAGTTTGTCTAGTTAACCCTGACCCTGATAATCACATTGTTGTACTAAAAAAGGAAGTAGACTCCAAATAGATATTATTGGGTATGTCTTTGGTACATATGTTTATCCAAAATCAAGGATGGTTGGAAATGGTTTCCTAAAATAATAGGCCTTACTACCAGAATATGTTACATGAGTTTTATCAGAACACAGATTTTTTTGTTTATTAAATATAATGAAAAATGGATTAGAATTTTTGACAAAGGATATGTGTTTCGCTTTTTCTAAATTTTTTTATTTGTTGAAATGTACATCATGATGGATTCTTGGAGGATAAAAAATGTAACAATCCAAAAACGTGTGTTTTTTATATATGGGTATCCTCTAGTCATGTTAATAGGAGATAGCACATCCATATGGCATGTACCCTCCGCGATGAAAGGTTAATGTATGGTAATTTTCTAATTTTTTCAGCATATAAATTTACCATTTAACGGTGATTTTGAAATCCTTAGATTCTAAGATGTCTTTCTATTGCCTCTTATGATAGAAGTTTGAAAGATTAATCTATGTATATACCTAATAGTACATATGTGGAAGATTGTGAAACCTCCCTCCATATCAAATTCGTTAATATATCATAATATGATCTCTATAATGATAAAGGCTAAGGTCCTAGTATGTAATGATGAATAGTTTGTGATTAACTATTCATAATGAGTTCCACATGTTCATGAATTTAAATGATCTGGAACCCATGGAATAAATAAAGGGTTGGAGATTCTAAGAATCTGTATGTTGAATATAATTATGTTGACCATCCAACAAGACCTAAGGATAAAGTGGATCCATGTTTGGATCCTGATGATGTTTTCTAATACCCATATGAAGAAAAACATATCGATTATAAAGTGGAAAGGTACAATTAGTTGATCAAGGTAATGACCCACTCCTTTTTCCAAAAACCATTCCAATTACTTATGGAGCTCTTAGTCCACCTAGGAGATTTCCCAAATGGGATATGTTAGATAATAATGATGAAGAAGAGAGTGAGGTATTTAGAAGTGAAGAAGAACATGGTAATGAAAAAGAAGCCATAGATGATGGAGGTGATTCTAAATCTAGTGATGACAGTGGTCTAATCAAGAAGAAGGGTCTGGAAATGCCTATATAGATTAAGGATGCATTTGTTGAGGGGGATCATTCCCCATCAATGGATATTTTTCATGATTCTACATCTGTTGATTCTGTTGAAGCTAGTTCAATTCCCATATGATGATAAGTTTCATATTCTTCTGTGGATAAGTAGTTACATTTTATAGCTACTGTGGAATTACATGTTACAGAACAAGAGAAAAAGGATCATATTGAGGTATAATTTGGAATTGAATAGTTAGTTTTCCCAAATTTTCATAAGTCTCATATGGATAAAAATGTTCAAACTAAATCCCCTACTGTTGATTTAAAAAAGAACGAAGAGATGCCAGATGCATCCATTGTTGATACACATTTAGATTCTGAACCTTCCAGTGTTGAACACAGAGTAGAAGATCAGTGTTCATAAAGTTCGAGAGATCATGAAGTTTTAGTTATTTCTTCTAATGTGGTAACTCCTTCAACAAACATTGTTTCAAACTGTTGGATAGACCCTATAGAATATGAGTGGGGAAAGTTCTTTTGAGTTTCAATAGGTCATCCTAAGAATGATAATCCTGATGTTTGTGTTAAAAATGATCCTAATTGATCCTTGATTTCCTAAGTTTATCTTGATTATCTAGTTGATAAGTTCAGTTCTGTGAGACCTTCTTTACCTAAACCTTCTTCATCACCTCCAATTGTTCCAATGGGTGTGGTAACTAAAGCTGATTTAAATTCTTTTTGTGAAAGGCCGATGTATATGTTTCATAAGTGTGTATGAATGAAATACTATATTTTTAATAATCTATGTGAACAATATTCCAGGTATTTATTTGATTTCGTTGTCCTGCATATCCAACCCAAAAATGATGAATCACATACAAGTCGTGGAAATTTTGAATAATAGGATAAGTCGTGAATTAGAATCGTTCATGTCTTCAGTTGAAAAAATGAAATTTTAGTTTCGGGATTCCTATGAAGGTACCCTTAAAAGTTTTCTAGATACATCCTCATATTCTTATGATGATATTGTTCCTCCTCTAATGATTAATGTAGATCTTTTGCAGTTAGTTGTGAGAGATGATATTAGAGATGCATCTTCCAGTTCTTAGGGAAGTGTCACAAATCATCCCCAAGAAACCTTCAAAAGAACACAGTATAATTTTGACCATGTTTTCAAAAAAAAAATCATATATTCCAAATACATGCATGATTAGAGCGATACTATTACTAAGGATATTAAGTAATATCTCTCTGAAATCTATATTAATAATACTATGGATGAAAATTTCAAATTCTAGGATAATAATCTCTGAATGCCTCCTCTGTCTTATAAATTCAATGAGAAACATAGACAACTTAAGGAGATGACCCAAGTGTTTAAAACATCTTTGGAAGAGAAGGTTTAATATTTTAGTTCCACTGAATGGGTGGATATATTATCATGGATTTCATTAATATCATGATGTTTTTTCATCATGCTCAATGCTAGCAGGGGTTTCTCAGATATCCATTATATTTACTCCTCATTTCTCTTTCAAACATGGAGTTATTGGTGATTTTTATATACCTCTACAAGATAGTTTTTAAACTTCGTGTATGGATCCTATAAAAGTTGTGCATCATCTCAGGAAATTTATTCTTTTGGAAGATCGTCATGTTCATACTCTCCTTGTTCATTCTCTTGGTTCAACCTCTCCAATACCTCTAGATGATCTTTCTAACTTAGATAAGGAGTAATTTAATGCCAAATCTAATGAAAAAAGAACCCATGAGTCTCCTACAAATCCTTATCCTTTATGTATTGTTGTTTTTGACTGTACTGCCTTTGGTGGTATCAATATTTTAATAGCATTTTACTCCTATTTTTAAAAATAATTCATATCTCTTCTACCTAATTTTACTATATTTATTTTTTATAATCCCAAACGGGGGAGGATTTTTATAGAATATGTGTTTATAAGAACTATTTTAAGTATTTTTATCTTTTCTTTTTCCTTATTATCATTGATTTTTTTCATTATGATACTTCCCTTTGAAACTTCTTGTTTTATTCTTATTTTCCTTGAACCATCTACTATACTATGATTGATAATTCCTGATTCTTATCTGGATATTATCTTGGTCATCACGATTAACCATGTGTAGTATATGTGATAACCTATTTTTACATTGGTAATATTCTATTGATGTCATGATTTTTGATCATCAAAATGGGGTAGATTATTGACCTCCCAGATTTAAATGTCACAAAATCAGGATTCTATAAATACTAATGCATTTCAGGTTTTCATGTATGAAATATGTTTTCTGAGAACATGTGATAAATTCATATAAGTATTATATATAGTTGAGACAGACACCATTGTCCATTAAAATCCATATCCACAAAAATAATCAAGTCTGAGATATTGTCTAGATATCACGCCATCAGACTGTCATTCCACTAGAGTAAAGATTTGACAAAGTATGAGATCCTATTGATCAAAATACCAATAGTATGTCATGTAGTCAAGGTGGAAATGTAGAAAAGTTTGAGATACCACCATAAGAGGCACAATCAATATCACACCCTCAGACTCATACTGATTACAGTGAATATTTTTCTACGTCTAAGTAAAATTCAGATCTTACACTATCAAACCCAAAAATGTTACCAAATACACAACCATCATACTGAGAATATTTCTATGTCAAAGACACCGCCAGTTCAACGAACCAGTGTCAGGCCTCCAGTGTCACACTACCAGTGTCACACCACTACTGTCACACCACCAATGTTATATCGCTGACAATATACCGCTAGAGCTTAACACCACTAGATCCTAAGACACCGTCACAATTTTTAAAACATTACTTATTTTTAATTATTTGAATATAACGTATCAATTTATAAAATTTAATTTCATTTACTATTTTGATGATTTTTTCATAATTTTTTGATCGAAATCAAGTTAGAATGTATAGTATAAGGAATATGATGTAGATGTTCCTACTACTGATAAAAGTAGATCACACTCCCAAGTGAAATTTATATATATTGATAGAATCATATAGAGTCGTATAGAGAACAATGTATAGTTATAAAACACACGTGTATAGAAGGACCTTGGGATTCACTGAATATCTCATAACTGAAGAGTTGATCCTCATTGAAAACATTATGAACATGTTTTCCGTAAATGTTTGATTGAGGGAGAAAAAACTCATCTCAACCAGTGATTTTCTCTAGTCAAGAAAAAAGAGTTATGTCACTCAGTTTTCCTGAATATTCAGAAAGAACCCAACTCAAGCTTCATTTCTACTTTAAAATAAGTGTCACAAGCTTCATTACAACAGACTGAGCATCTATAAACTCTATACTCTTAGAATTATCATTTCTATTTATATTTAATAATTTTTGGGTGATATGTGCTATAAATTGGTTTATATATGTATGTTGTCTCATGAGATAAACTGGAATATACTAGATATATTCCAAAAAACATTTCTTATTTTTTTCTCGCCTAGATAAGTGTGGTAGAGGTCCCTGTGTGGCGTGTTTTTTTTCACTCCCACGAATAACAGTGGAAGAGGTCGTGTGTGACTTGGACAATATTAACTATTGCAAAACCTATTTCAGTTTTTCTATAATTCATTTTATGTTATATAAAATTCTTGGTTGTGGGTGATCACAAAGGGGATAATACTAAGTCACAACATTAGACTAAACCTCTTGTATTCAACCATTCTGCAGTGTGTTTTACTTTTTTTTGCTAGTTTTCTTCTTTAAAAATAAAAAATTATTTTATCTACAAAAAATTTTATATTTTTATAGTTAATATAAATTAATGTTCATATAGTATTTTTATTGAGTAAATGTATTTCAAAGGATTCAATAATACTATATATTATCCATCGGAGAACTAATCAATCTTTATATATATCACTAGAAAGATAAATAACTATATCATACTGCTAATTCTGGTTTACCATACAAAATTTATTTTTTGGGAATATCAAATTAATCAATTTTTAATATAAATTTTATTGGGTACTCAATTCACCCCCTCTTTAGATACTCACTCTGACCAACAGTACGCATGAATGTTGTTTTCATTTCTAATGAAAAGTTGGAATCAATGATAATTATTATTTTATAATTCCATAAAAATAATTATATCATAAATATTATATATATATATATCTCAAATATATCTGTATTATCAACTATGTAACTTATTGTCAAAAATCAATCCCATCACTTTGTGGAGGTGGTAGTCCACACATTTGCAAGAGGGACATTATCATTTTCCAACAGATATGAAGGTAAGAAGGTAGGTGTGATATTATAGTTATAGAAAAATAAATATGTAACAAATATTATATATAAATATTGAACCCATCATAATAACCATTCATGAAATATGGTGATAGAAATTGAATTCTATCACTTATTGATTGTGTTAGTCCTTATGTATGCATTATTGATACTTTCACGTACTTTCTTGATTGAATGGAGGGTGGATAGTGTTGGATCCATAATAATAATTAAATTTCAGTTTATTTAAGACACGGAATTTATTATTTTAGGATGACTACCACACATTTATATGCGGTAAAAGAATAAAAATTTTAAATATCTCAGGTAGGCTCATTACCACTCCTTTGGATGGCCTCCCTTAGATCCTCTCTAAAGGACATTTGGAATGGTATTTTAAATGGAAAACACCTCTAATTCATGGATAAGGATGTTTAAAATAGAATTAGGCATGTTTTGCTCATGATATATGGATTTAACTTGTGTAAATAAGCAAAGGTATGGGTGTCCTTTTATTTGTGGGGGAAACAACACACTTGGAACAACTTTAATTATTAAAATAAAATACATTAATTTTCAAGTTAAAGGGGATCAAAATTGATATATTTTTAATAAAGAATGTAGATAAGTCAAAATAATCTCATAAAATAATATTTCGATATGATTTTTTGTGATGATTTAACCCTAATCTACTTGACTTACCCTTATAAATCCTTTGGTCAATTACAATAAAAGCAAATTGTTTTACATTTTAATGGTCAAGAATGATAACATAAGAGATAAATTGAACCAAAAATTAACCATTGTTGATATTTCAAACCATATAAAATTCATTTGGATGAATATAAATTTTTTATTTATTTTAAATCATTAGATATATACTTTTATTAATGTTTTTTATGAATCCATTGATTTACTTTGACATTAATGTGATCAAGATAGTAACAGAAATCAAAAATAAACCATTAAAACCCATAATATGTCTTATTTATCTATAAAATTTAGAGGGAACATTAAATCTCCCATACAATATCATTTTTAGGGTTTCTAAAATCATTTACATGACTTTTCTACTATTTTCACTAGAACTATGTTAGGGTTGTGTAATAATTTAAGATAATTATTTTATTAGAAAAAATTAAAAATGAATTTCCTTGATAAAAAAATTCATATATCAAATAATAATTTACTATTTAACTAATGAAATTTTTATCATTATATAAAAATTATAGAGAAACTAACATTTACATAGTAGTAATTGGAATTTATTCATTTCATAAAATAATATAATGGTTGGAATCAAAGAAAAATTTAAAAAAATAAATATTATAGAAACATGGATAAATATTATATAAATAAAATTATAAAAAATATTAAATGAATGTTTTGGTGAAATTTGAAATCCTTATCACAAGTTTTAAATAATTAATCCCCATTTTACTATTATGGAGGTAAAAAATGTTATACTATTTGTACTATTCATTATGATAAAATATTAAAGTGAAATATTTATAAAATTTTTAAATTATGATTCCAAATATATAATCTATTTTTTCAATTTCAATTCAATTTAGTAGTAGTATTTAACTTGAAATTAAGATTAAAAACTATCATGAAAAACAATTTTGGAATAATAATGTTTTCATAAGTATAAAAATATTTTATACCAAAATCAAAATCAAAATTAATTATTAAGTTTTTAATTTGATTAGTTATAATCTAAATTTACTATGTTTTCATTGAAAACCACTTTAAAAAAATGTAACTTTTTAAATGATTTAAATTAAAAGATTGTTCTCTAAAAAAATGGTGCGTTTAATATTCATCAAAAAATAATTTTATTAAAAAAATATCAAAAATTCACTCTTAGGTAATTTTGAAATAATTATTTCAAAAAATCATATCATTTTATGACCGTATATTCTATATGTGGACTAAAGTTGTTCTTTTATTTTCTCAAAAATTCAAAATAATTTTTTTAGGAAAATTTTATTTTAATGCATATAATTACTACTAAAAATTTAGTATTTATTATCAATATATTTTATTTATCTAAAACATTTATAAATATTATTTTCGAAAAATTTATACTATATTTCAATCCAACAATTTAATGGATATTTTATAATAATATACTATATTATGGTTTATTCGGACTCAAAGTTTCTAGTATCGCAACTTATCAATGAAATTAAATTTATTTAAAAATAAATATATCATAAATTCTCAAGATGTTATAAGCATCCTAGATCATGTAATGGTTACAGAACATGTTTTTTGAATATTAAAATTGTATTTGAGGTTGAAAGAATTTTCTAAATAATATTCATGTAATGAAGAAACTATTTGATGATCTGCAATGTGTTAATAACTTGTCAAGTTGCGGTTTAAATGATGAAAATGCATTAAAAGACATAGATTTCTAGATTATGTTAAAGGCTCCATACATGAGTGATCATGCATGAATGATGTTTATTTTAATTTTTTATATAAGTTCGTTAATTATTCATAATTTCTATAGATTGACTTAAGGTGCGTTCGTTCAATTCGAATTGAATTTGTAAAAATTTCCAAAGCCCATAATCTTTGTAGGTGAAATCCCCATGTGAAACAATTTATCACATAAAGAAATATGGAACCACATAGGTGAATTTTACTATGAGAATATATTTGTATGTTAATTGAGGCTGTGTATAGGAATCAGCTTATGAAAATTCATTCAACAGAGGAAATTATGGCTACCTATGTGACTCATGTAAGTGAATTTTACTATGAGAATATATTTATCACAAGGTATGTGACATATATATGAAAATTTATACCGAAAAAGGTAATTTTAGACCACATATTAAAATCCATCTTGTAGCTGAGTCTTCATATCAAAAAAATGAATCTCACATAAAGGAATTTCCTATGTGTGCTTCATAAAAAGTAAAAAATAATATAATTATTAATTTAATATAAGAAACTCGTATTTTATGATTTTTATGTTGTTCAATCAAGTTCAAAATGTCAGGAAGAGTATTTAACCTATGATACAAACTTGTTTTGTGAAATATTGAAGATAGAAAACCTATACACATATTATTAAAAGCATATAATATATTTATTAAATTCTCAAGAATAATTCATATGAGGAACCATAAAATCAAAAAATTCTATTTATTTGTGCTCACATGATCTTTATATGAGGCTATTGACATGTTCAAGAAGAAAAGAAAGGAAGGCTAAGAATGCACCCAATTTTGAAATTTTTTCTACAACATTGATATAATTTTTTTCTTATATAGTTGTCATGATTTCATAATATCTGAATATCAGTATATATATCATGGTAAAAAGAATTATCCAAGGCTACTATATAAACATCAGAATATTTTTTATCTACTAATCAATTTTTAAGAGTTTTTGTATCATGTGAGTAGGTTAAAATATAAAGATCTTGAGGCTGGTTAATTGACAAAAATATGATAACATATCAAGGATGTAGTAAGATATAGAAAAATATATAAACGCTCAGATAAATAAGAATAAAGAAGAATAAGTGTAGAAGGATTATTTTGTAAATCAATGTCGAAACACTTCCCAAGATGGAGGTATTTTTGAGATAAATGTGAAAACCATTGGTGTTTCATAAAGTGTTTATTTTATAATAAACCTTTTGATGTCAGAATGAGATGTATTACCCATTATCCATAGGAGGAAAATGATTATGATGGAATCCATTTAATAATATTAAATTAAGTCCCTATTTTATATTGTCCAATACTTTTCATATATAAATATTACATATTATTAGCTGACTATTGAATACAAAACATTATGATTCATACCAAAATCATATAGCATTAGTGTCTTTCAAAACATAGCTACATTAAAACTTCTTCATAATATATTTGCATTATATAATATTTTTTTATTTATGAATACCATCCAAATTAGGCACATCATACATTGAACAATTCTTTAAAATCAGGGGAAAGGAGACAAAAAAAAAGGATGAACCCATGTACTCAGTAAAGGTTCCAATGGGAGATATCAATGATCATTTAATCAAAAAATCATATTAATGTTTTATAATATGAGACATAAATATTATAACCACAAAAAGTATATCTTAGATCAAAATCATGAGTCATGGAATAAATCATAGTAGTTTATAATAAATAAATCATAAAATAATCAAAGAACATGAACAATGAGAGCATAAAATTAGCATAAGACATATGTTTTTAGAATAAATGTAAGAATAGAAAATAATTTACTTAGTCAAGGATCAATACCAACACTATAATATTGGTTTTAATTCACTCATAATTCCACCTTATGTTAGGTCAATATTCACTCCCAAGATTGGCATTGTAGATAGAGACCCTTACTGAACTGGGTTCACTTTGTATTACAAACATAATTTTCTTATTAGATATCCTTTTGACCTAATTCATTTGAGATATATCTAAATTAATAGATATACCATATTATAAGGTGAATTATAAATATGTGTGACACAAGACTATAAAACATTCATCATAGCATAAACCCATAAAAATGAAATGGGTTTCATAAATATTTCATCATTTCTCCATATTAAATCATGTTCAAAATAAAAAGGTTTCATAAAGGATTCATCATAAAATAATTAACTCATAGGAATTAAGAAGGTTTCATATATTCATCCTTAAATCATAATCATCATAATAAATTAAATGAATTAAATTGTATGGTATCCTCAAATCATTTCCCTAAAAACCATAATTAATATCAATAGATTTTATAGTATATCACAAATGGAATTAAAATAATACATGAATATTTCTTGAAGAAAATGTAATTTTCACTTTGAAATAAAATATTTTAAATGTAAAAATATTCCAAAAAATTAAGCAAAAAAATTATTTTAGATGAACCTAAGAAATTTTCAAAGGAATTTTCATAGCATTGAGTGGGCATAGAAGTGGGAAATTTTTTTCGTGATGTCTTTGTCAAAACAATGATACCTTTCAAATTTTCAGAAAAAATTAAAAAGTATCTCATTCAAAAAAATAAAATATATATTTAATTAAAATAATTTATTAGAAATTCAATCTTGGGTAAATATAACGTTAAAAAACCATAGTTCAATATAGAAAACATTTCTGAATACATTTTTTGAAAACATGGAAAAACATTCCCAAATAAAAAGTAAAACATGGTTGATTTTACACATATATTTTTATCCATCAGGAATGAGGAAACAATGGTGTTTGGATGTTGGAGGATCTAGTCATGGTGTACTCATCTATTCAGTTGAGGCCATGTGGGAGGAACTACACAATATAAGGTATCGAGTTATCCAGTATGGTTTACACCTTGCACTATTAGAGACATTATTTTATAGAATAAAATTTTGCAGTGTATATGGACCAAAAAATCATCAAGAAAATATTTATATAGAGTGATTTAAATATCATTAAGTGATTGTGGTTTTAATATCTGTGGTATTTATACATAGAGATTCTATATACACCTATGAAGGGTTATATAGTTGATAATACTATGTGTAAGAGGACTCAGACACAAGTAGTTCACGAGGCATGTATTGAGTGGAAACTTATTGCTCTAATTTGTCGATGAATTTGGAGGTACAAGACCATTATTGACAGTATATAGTGGAAACATTATCTGTGAAATCATTATTTTTGGATAGATTTTAGATGTAGAAGTTATCATATCCTAATGTGTAACACCCCATGCTTTCATGGTACGCTTCTCTATGAATAATACAATAGCGTGTGTTATACGCAACTTCAAGTTCTAACACACCACAACCAATCAAACTAGCCGTTAAGAATATTAATACCTAATTTTTAAAATTTGATACATTTTATCTTTTAAAATTAACTTCATTTTTCGATTCGTAATTTCGAAATTACCTTAGGGTGAATGTTTGGAACTTTTCTGATAACTTTCATATTTTGATAAATAGTTAAAATTACTAAATTTTAAATAAAAACAAATTTTTTATCGAAATAATTAATAGTGATAAATTATGCATTTGAGTGATTTTAATGTATAATTAGATTAAACTTTAACCATTTAATCCAATATTGGTCATTGGACAAAATTTCACATTTAAACTAGACAAAAGAAAGTGTCAATTTTTTGAGAGTTATTATTTCTTAAAAACACGCTATTTGTTTTGACAATGGGAATTAATTTGAAAATTAATTAATTAAACTTATGCCTTTTGAATTTTTTGAAGTAGAAATCATTTTTGAATTCATAATATCAAATATATCTTAGGCTTAATTTTTTGTATTTTTCTGAGGAACATCAATTTTTGATGAATAGTGAAAAACACTGAGTTATTGATTAAAACAGATTTTTTATTTAAATAATTATTTATTTTATTTAAATTAATTTATTTCAAAATAGATATATAACACTTATATATGTTCAATTAAATTCATTGTAGTTAGTTTATAACAATTTTAGATATATAAAAATTTTATAGAACATTTTACCGTCTTTTACACACCTCCTAGAAGAATTTGAAAATTCACATAAAACATAATTTTATCGCTTCTATGAGTTGAAATTTCTAAATCCGAGAGACATATTTAATATCAAGTAGTAATATATGGTTCAATAAGATAAAAATAATTTTTGGTGAATAGTAACTTTTTACTTTTATTTACCGTGGTTAAAGGTAAATAGGGCAATTCAAGGTAAAAAGAATATTTTAATAATTAAAAATTAGCTTAACACATGTCTTAAACTTATTGAATGAGTAATTGATGACCATTGGCAACTTTGGGTCGATTTTGGGACCCCATGGAGCCACTTATGAATGATAATGACATTTTAGATTAATTAATTTAATGTAATGGAAAAATTGACATAAAAAACCTTTTAGTAAATTATTTTATATGGTGTTATATAAATAATATGTCTGACTATAAATATTCATTAGAAATATAAAATTATTTACTACATAATTGTATTTTATTTATAATTTTTAGGTATTAAATAATTTAATTTATTTATGACACAATGATGATGTAGTAATTACAGTATTAATGAAAGATTAAGATAATTGAGATTATAAATACCCAAATAAATGTGATTTTATACTTTTTATGAATTTAGATAATTTTCTAGGTTAATATGACATATTATTATTGGTTATATTAATTTGTTTCGAAGTAATAATTATCTTAAGAATTTATCAAAAACAAAATACCCAATAGTGCCAAAATTGACATAAAAGAGTTTTTAAAACAATATAATATTATTAATTGATATTATATTCCTAAAAATCTAAGGCTCGTCAAAAGGACTTATATCATGATATGTGTATCATTAATGGACCATTTGGGGGTCTATTGGATGTTTATAGTATGTTTATTAACTATTTAATACAAAAATACAAAGTGACATGGTAAATGTTAAACTAATTAACTAAGAGTTAAAACTAAAAGATAAGGATAATATAATTACTCAAAACCTTATAAAATATATTTTTTGAATGGTTTTCGAAACCATCCCCATGTTAGACTTTAACTAATCTAGTTTGGAGCCATTATAAACTGAATATAAATTTATTATAAAATAATACATTATGTTTTTCTTAAAGAGCCCCTCCTCCCCCTTATAAAAGGACACTGCTTATAAAAAATCCCTCACACCTCTCATGACTTTTTGATCTTCCAGCCTCTGACCAATTAATCTCCCTATATCCACATCCTCCTCCTAGAAGCCCTAACATAGGGAGAAGGCAATTCAAGAGTCCTTTTTGGTTCAAATCAAAGGGAGTTAACCAAATTAAAGGTAACGATTTCTCTTAGATTCTTTTCTTTTATTTTACTTCTCCAACCCCTTAATCTCTTCTTATTATTTTCTTTTGTAACAAACCCAGTATCCTAAATACACTAGGATATTGTTATGAGATGCATTCAAACTACACTTACACACACCTCCATCTAATGGGTAAAGAACATAATGTTTCTGTGTATGACAACCAAACGCCTCACGAAACGATGATTGTTAAATTATCTTCTACCGCATCTCATAGTGGCCATTATTATGGAACTATAATTAAATATGCTATTAATTATATTTAATTTATATATAGTCTTCTGTAATTACATTACATATAATACCATTATTTGTTTCATGTTGTATATATATATATGATGATTTCATTTGAGGAAGTGTGGACCACCGCCCCCCTCAATGTGATATTACTCATTCATACCATACATGGAACATATAAATAAAGGTGATAATGAAATTAAATTACAAATATAAGATATTATATTATACTGGAATAATAATATACCTATGTATCATTCGGTTTTGATACCATTTAAATGAAAAATGAAATGGAAGAAGCATTCATGTGTACGTACGGACTACCGTCTCCACAAACGTGATGAGATTCAATCCCCAACGTATCCATTCAAGTCTAATTATCATTTTATGATTAAAAATAATGTTTAAGGACTTGATATCATTCTATATATGAATAATATACAACCTATCCATAACAAGAACGTCTTATGAAACAAAACATATAAAAGAAAACGAGTAAGTTAACACTAGAAACAACGATAATACTAAAATATTATTAACACAGAAATATTAAAAGATCATATATGATATCATATTTATGATTCTTGTATAATTTAATAACAATTATTTAACTATTATACAGATGGTTAAACTACCCTCTACCCAGGAAAAGTCAAGGTTAAGGGGTTTTCATCTCACGCCTTATTACCCTGACATTCATGCCATATTTCCAATATTACATTTTGTGTAGTGTATATACTTCCCATAATTTTATTTTTTGTAAAATACACTTTAATTTATGTGTATTTAAATATTTATTTTATGATACCTCTTTCGTGGGATATATGTTTCGTAATTTACTAAATTGGTTAGGGTTTCTTTCAGAATCTATTCATTATCCGAGGTTGTTTATACATAATTATCTACTTAGACCTCTTTGTCATCCACATCCATGTTTATTAAAAAGGTATTTCAAAACATTTTTACTATTTTATAGAATATGGGTTAAATTCATTTATACCCTTGTACGACTTTTTATAAGAGGTTTATAATGGAATTTTTCCGTGGTTTTCCAAACAAGGTCCTTTTGAACATTTTCAACAAAATTAAGGTAAGAATGATTTTTTAACATATATGGTGGGTGATGATACTTTCCACCATTATAAAGTCATATAAGAACCCCTTAAAATATTCTAAGAATATTTTCAAAATAATGGTTTTCACTATACTTATGTGACTTTTAAATGATTTCAAAAAAAGAGACATTTATCTCAAATAGTTTTGATTTCATCTATGTCAACATCCTTTGATAAATTTTACATTTGTTTGAGGTTGAATTATTATGATAAAAATCATCCATATTGTGTTTATGGTTTTGTGATATGTTTGACTATGGATGAGTTATTTTTATGCTATTAATAGTTTATGATTAATGTTTTGGCATTCCGTATGCTAGTTTTATTATGAATGTTTATGTTATATTTCATCCTCTTCTTAAGAAGAATGGGTTGGAATAGTATATTCCGGGTTGGGGTCCGGTTACAGCAGACCCTCCAGGTTGTTGCTTGGTTATTATAGGCCCTCCGAGTTGGTGTTCGGTTATTAGAGGCACTCCGGGTCGGTGTCCAGTTATTAGAGGCACTCCGGGTTTGTGTCCGGTTATTAGAGGCACTCTGGGTTGATGTCCAATTATTAGAGGCACTCCGGGTTGGAGTCTGGTAACAGAGGCTCTCTGGGGTGGAGTTCGGTTATAGAGGCTCTCCGAGTCTGGTTCCAGTTAAATTTCTCCCTTAGGTCCTGGAAAGAGGCCTTAACATAGAAATTCATTTTCAGAATTATGCATTCCATCATTATGAAAGTAGTTATTGATATAACATGTGATTATTCGACTAGTAGTATATCTATTTGAATCAGTAGATGGAATTATTTCATTTTATTTCTACCATATTATGGTGAAGCTAATGTTTAAAATGATTTTGTTTTATTTATACATTACCTTAAATGTTTATTCTTATTTATGAAAGTTTCTATTGTATTTCTTACCATTACTAAGCGTTTGAGCTCACCCCTTTCTATATTTTAGTTTTTTTCCCAGGATTCCAAGAAGTGTGTTGTGATTGATATGCAGGGTTAAGCCAAGAGAATAATGACGTCCATATAGATTATTTATGTTGTTTGAATGTCTTAAACTGCAATGTGGAATTCATTTAAGTAATCTATTTTCCATGACTACTAAATTGGTCGTTCATTCGGGACATGATTCCTTGTAATCATGCCAAGGTATTAAAATAATTCACCGACTCTGGGAAACTAGGGTCGGGGCATTATAGTTGGTATCAGAGGAAGTTTATCAATAACCTTGGAAACTAGATTTAGATAAACTCTGATTAGAGCACATTACCCTAAGATAGGCTTTGAGGATTATTATAGAAGAAATTCCCATGATTTTGGTATTGTATATATTTTGGGAGTTTTTCTAGCAATACATCACTGTCTAGATACGATCAGGTAGAGGCGGATCTGGCACCGAAGTACCTAGGGGTAAAACCCAAAAACACCGCTTTGATCTATACTCGAATTGGAACTGGTGCATGACAACGGGCCTTGCTGCACTCTTGGTTACGACACTCCCAGGGGATATGCTTAGGTTAATTTCCATTTTATTTACAAACCATTATGAAGGGTTTATGAGTATATACTTCTTCAATGAATTGTTTTATGATTAAGGATTATATCCATAAAATTTTTAATATATGTTAAGTGTTTTACAGGTTTGGGATTAGGTATGGTTATTCATAAACTAGTCTAGTGTATGCCATTGTTTAGAAATTGCGGCCAGTAGAAGGAATGAGAACTCTAGCAATACGCATGATCCAAAGAGTAAGAAGGGTCATATATTTCATGGTCATAAGCCATAATTTAGAAGGGAAATAGTCTCCCACGTATTATCATTATATGAAGAAATAGTATCATGTGTTAATAATATAAGTAAAAAATTCTCCGTGTCCTATGGCTTTGAAGGGAAGCCAAAGAAGAAAAGGGTGGTAGAAAGAAATATGGATAAAGGGAATAAGGGAAAGAAGGATTTCCCAATATGTGATAAATGTGGAATGAATCACCTTTGTAAATGCTTGATGGGACTGGGAGTTTGTTATAAGTGTGGAGAAAAAGGACACCATGTACGTGATTGAAAGGGTAAGAAAAATTTCGCAAATGTACAATGTTTCATCTGCAAGGTGTTGGGACACTACGCAAACCAATGTCCAAATCATCAGAGTATGCACTAAATAATGCTATTGGATAATAATAAAGTCCTGATACTACCTCAGATTAAGAGGAATGACGAGTATTCATATGTTGTTATTATAGAATAATTTTATTTGAGTGTTGTATCAACAGTATACTGGTTACATGAATTAGGGAGAAATAAGGATTTTACTGCAGTACTATTTTATTGAGGATGTGAGATTATATGGTTATACGAAAAGTGTCATAATAGTAAGCTACACTTTTTCTGAAATACATGGTTGAAGGAAATGTAATCATTAATTTGGTCCCGATAATGAGGAAGTGATTTTGGAATAAGAGATGGTTGATTTGAATAAATTATATTAGATATTCGTGAGTACCATGAAACTGATTAATGATTTGTCATTGTTGGAGTTTAAAACATTTTTGGATAGATGGAGTAAATCCAGTTTTCTATGAAGAATAAGGGCGCATTAATGTAGACAATAATTTTTTATGGTAATTCAGGATGTTACCATGTTTTAAAATAATACACGATGAAGGTGTAAAATTTTATTACATTGAAAAAAGGATCTTCATTGTGTTTAACTTCATTATAAATTTTAGACTGTGAGTTTGGATATTAGTATCTTGGATAAGTCTAAAGGTTGTAATGGGTTATGTTTGAAAGGTTATTTTTGGATTTTTATAAAAGGACAACACGCAGACCGCGTGACAACCCGTCACATCAGACAAAGCTGTGGGAATCGAACCCACAACCATAGTGCGATTGGGATTTATCACCTACCACTGGACTACGTGAAGTCCCTGGATTGTATAATGTAGTTTATTTTTTAAAAGGGTCTGAAATGTGAATTATAAATTCATTACATTTGGTACCCTATACGATTAGGATAAATAGAGTATTTTTGAGTTGTATTATGTTTTGGAGTGAAAGATGAGTTTGTGGTAGAAATTTATTAATGGATAAAACTCTAATTATAATGTAAGTATATCTCCTTATGATTTTATCCAATATCATAAATATATTCCGCAACATTAATAAACGGAACTTAGAAGAAAAACGTTTTCCTAGATGGTACCATAGATCATCATAAATTTATGGCTTTCTGACTGTTGGACTTTTCATAGCCATGTTCTCTACCACTCTCCATTGGATATTGATGGTTAGATTTCTCTCCCATATCCATGTTTTCCTACACAGAACCCTAGAATGTGTTATTTTCAGTAACCTTCATACTTACCACTCATTATTTTAAATAGAGGCCTCATTAATCCATTTTTCGATGTGGGATTTCAATAATGATATTCTGAAATGTCAACCCCAAGACTCCAATACCGAGCATAAATTGCGAGGACGAAATTTATTGAAGGAGGGGAGAATTCAACACCCCAACCATTCACAGTACGCTTCTCTTTGAATAATACAATAGCGTGTGTTATAAGCAACTTCAAGTTCTAACACACCACAACTAATCAAACTAGCCATTAAGAATAGTAATACCCACTTTTTGAAATTTTATACATTTTATCATTCAAAATGAACTTCATTTTTCGATTCGGAATATCAAAATTAGTTTAGGGTGAATTTTTGGTACTTTTCTAATAACTTTCATATTTTAATGAATAGTGAAAATTACTAAATTTTAATTAAAAACAACCTTTTTTTAATAAAAATAATTAGAAGTAATAAATTATGCATTTTAGTGATTTTAATGTATAATTAGATTATATTTTTACCATTTAATCCAATTTTGATAGTTGGACATAATTTTTCATTTAAACTGGAAATAAGTAAGTGTCAATCTTTTCCGAGTTATTATTTCATAAAAACACAAAATTTGTTTTGACAATGGGAATTAATTTTTTAATTAATTAATAAAACATATATGTTTTTAATTTGGTAAAATATACATCAATTTTTAATTCATAATATCAAATATATCTTAGGCTGAATTTTTGTTATTTTTCTGAAAAACATCAATTTTTGATTAATAGTGAAAAACAGTAAGTTATTGGTTAAAACCGAATTTTTTACTTAAATAATTATTTATTTTATTTAAATTAATTTATGTCAAAATAGATACATAAAACTTATATATGTTCATTTTAATTCATTGGAGTCAGTTTATAATAATTTTAAATATATAAAATCTTTATTGAACTTTTCACCGTCTTTTACCCCGCCTCATAGGAGAATTTGAAAATTCAAATAAAACTTAATTTTACCGCTTCTGTGAGTTAAATTTTGAAACTCAGAGAGACACTATTAATATCAAGGAGTAAAGTTTTGTTCAATAATATAAAAATAATTTTTGGTGAATAGTATCTTTTTTACTTTTATTTACCTCAATTAAAGGTAAATAGGGTAATCCAACGTAAAAGAAATATTTTAATAATTCAAAATTACAATAACACATGTCCTAACCATATTGGATGGGTGATGTCCAACCATGGGTATCTTTGGGTCGATTTTGGGACCCCCTAGAGCCACTTATGAATGATAATGACATTTTAGATTAATTAATTTAATGTAATGGAAAAATTGACAAAAACAAAAAACTTTTAGTAATTCATTTTTATACGGTGTTATATAAGTAATAATTTTGACTATAAACATTAATTATAAAGATAAATATATTTCCTACATAACTCTATTTTATTTTTAATTTTTAGACATTAAATACATTAATTTATTTATGACACAATGATGATGCAGTAATTACAGTATTAATGAATGACTAAGGTAATTGAGATTATAAATACCCAAATAAATGTGATATGAGACTTTTTATGAATTAATATAATATTATAGGTTAATATGACATATTAGGATTAGTTATATGAAATATTTTCGAAGTAATAACTCTGTTATGAATTTATCATAAACAAAATACCCAATAGTTCCAAATTTGACATAAAAGAGTTTTTGAAACAAATAGTATATAATTAACTGATATTCTATTCCTAAAAATCTAAGGATCATCCAAAGGACTTATATCTTGATAGGTGTATCATTAATTTACCACTATGGGGTCGATTGAAAGTTTATAGTAAGTTTATTAACTACATAATATAAAAATATAATGTGACATGGTAAATGAGAAACTAATTAACTAAGAGTTAAAACTAAAAGATAAGGTTAATATAATAACCCAAACCTATCTAAAATCTATTGGTTTAAAGGATTTAGACCCATCCCTACCTTAGAATTTAAATAATCCTGTTTGGAGTAATTATAAACCGAATATGAATTTATTATAAAATAATACTTTATGTTTTTCATAAAGAGCCCCTCCTCCCCCTTATAAAAGGACACCACTTCTAACCAATTCATCACACCTCTCAAGCCTTTTGGCTCGTCCAAAATCAGCCCAATTAAGCTCCCTATTTCCCTCTATTCCTCCTAGATGCCTTAACTTAGGCAGATGGTTCTTTAATAGTCTTTTTTGGTTCAACCCAAAGGGAGTTAACCAAATGAAAGGTAACGATTTCTCTTAGATTATTTTATTTAATTTTATTTCTCCAACCCCTAAACTCTTCTTATTCATTTTTTTGTAACAAAACCAGTCTCATAAATATACTAGGATATTTTTATGATATGTATTCGAACAAAACATACACACACCTCCATCTAATGTATAAATAACATAATGTTTCCGTGGATGACAACCAAACGCCTCTCGAAACGATGATTGTTCAACTATCTCCTACTTCCTCTCATGGTGGCCATTATGATAGCACTATAATTAAATATCTTATTAATGATATTTATTTTATATATAAGCTTATGCAATTCCATTACATAGAATACCATTATTCGTTTCATGTTGTATATATATACGATAATTTCATTTGAAGAAGTGCGGACTACCGCCCCCTCAAAGTGATATGACTCGTTCATACCATACATGGAACATATAAAGGAATGTGTTAATGAACATAAGTAACACACATAAGATATTATACTATACTAGAATAATAATATACCTATGTATAAATTGGTTTTTATTCCTTTTAAATGAAAAATGATATGGAAGTAGCGTTCGTGCATACGTACGGACTACTATCACCACGAACGCGATGAGATTCAATCCCCATCGTATCCATTCAAGTATGATTCTCATTTGATGACTAATAATATTTTTTAAGAACTTGATATCATTCTGTATATGAATAATATACAACCTATCCATAACAAACACATCTTATGTAAAAAAACATATAAAAGAAAATGAGTAAGTTAACACTCGAAACAACGATAATACTAAAATATTATTAACATGGAAATATTAAAAGATCATATATAATATCATATTTAGGATTATTTTATAATTTAATAACAATTATTTAACTATTATATAGGTGTTTAACCTACCCTCGACCAAGGAAAAGTACAAGGTAAGGGGTTTTCATCTCACTCCTTATTCCTGTGAAATTGTTGCCATATTACCACTATTACCTTTTGTGTGGTGTATGTAATGCACATAATTGTATTATTTGTGAAATGAATTTTAATTTATGTGTATTTAAATATTCATTGTATGATACCTCTTTCATCGTTTTTATGTTTCATACGTTACCAAATTGGTTAGGCTTTGTTTCAAAATCTCTTCATTATCCGAGGTTGTTTATACGTAATTATCTACTGGGACCTTTTTATCATCCACATCCATGTTTATTAAAAATGTATTTCAAAAAATTATTTATATTTTATAGAATATGGGTTAAAGTCATTTATACCCTTGTTCTACTTTTTTACAAGAAGTTTATAAAGGGAATCATTATGTGGTTTTCCAAACACGGTCCTTTTTAACCTTTCCCACAAAATTATGGTAAGAATGTATTTTTTAACATATACGGTGGGTGCGGCTATTTTCCACCATTATAAAGTCATCGAAGCTTCCCTTAAAAGATTATAAGTATTTTTACAAAATAAAGGTTTTCAATATAATTATGTGACTTTAAAGTGATTTTAAAAAAATGGATATTTTTCTCAAATAGTTTAGATTTCATCTATGTCAACATCCTTTGATAAATTTTACAGTTGTTTGAAGTTGATTTATTATGATAAAAATCATACATATTGTGTTTAAGGTTTTGTGATATGTTTGACTATGGATGAGTTATTTTTATGCCATTAATGTTTTATGATTAATGTTTTGGCATTTCATATGCTAGTTTTTATATGAATGTTTATGTAATATTTCATCCTCTTCTTAAGATGAATGTGTTGGACTACTATGTTCCGGGTTGGGGTAAGATTACAGAAGACCCTATGGGTTGGTGTCCGGTTATTTGAGGCACTCTGGGTTGGTTTCTGGTTATTATAGGCACTACGGGTTGGTTTCCAGTTATTAGAGGCACTCCGGGTTGGTGTCCAGTTATTAGAGGAACTACGGGTTGGTGTCCAGTCATTAGAGGCACTCCTAGTTGGAGTTTGGTTATAGAGGCTCTTCGGGTATGGTTTCGGTTACATTTATCCCTTAGGTCTTGGTACAAGACCTTGACACATAAATTAAGGTTCTTCATTATGCATTCCATCATTATGAATGTGGTTATTGATATTACATGTGATTATTAGACTAGTAGAATATCCACGTGAATGAATAGATGGAATTATTTCATTTTATTTCTACTATATTATGCTGAAGGTCGTGTTTAAATGGATTTTGTTTTAGATATACATTACCTTACATGTTTATTCTTATTTATGAAATTTTCTGCTGTATTGCTTACCCTTACTGAGCATTTGAGCTCACCCCTTTCTATAGTTTAATTGTTTCCCATGATTCCTAGAAGATTGTTGTGATTAATATGCAATGTTATGCCAAGGGAATAATGGCGTCCATAATTATTATTTATGTTGTTTTTTATGTCTTAAAGTCCAATGTAACATTCATGTATGTAATCTATTCTCCATGACTGCTAAACTGAACAGTCCATGGGGACTTGATTCCTTGTAATCATGCCGATGTATTAAAATAATTCATCAAATCTGGGTAACTGGGGTCGTGGCGTTACATGAAGTCTTTGTACTATAGGAATGTATTGTAGCTGATGACACACCTCTTGGACTCTTCATTAATGAGAATGAGATCTTGTGCATTCATGTATGCATCTGGGTTCTTAAAAACACTTGAGTGAAGTTTGTAAGAGAGTATCATGCCTCTTTGTGGGCATCACATCCCTATAGAACCAATATGTATCATGACATACACCCCCAAAAGTTTTGGTTAGGGTTCAAAAGGTAGATTTCTGGATTTTTTACTTAGTGTTCCCCCTCTCAGAAGTTGAGGGTAGAAAAGATGTGACTAGTAGGGATTTTATAGCCATTATATATTCTAAAGAGGAAGTGGGAGGAATTCACCATGGATTTCATTATTGGATTTACTATATATCCTCATTGAAGATATACCATATGGTTGATCAATGAAATATTGAAAAAGGTTTCTCATTTACTTCTTATTTGGGAGGCTTTTTAGTGGATTATCTGGCGAGTAACTACATTCATGAGTTCATGTACCTCCATAATGTTCCAAGTCCTATCATATTATATAGAGAAACTAATTTTATGTCGTGGTTTGGGAAGGGGATGAAGAGGGAACTGTGGTAATATGAACTATTGAGTATATCCTATCACCCCTAGACTGATGGTTAGTCTGAGCATATGATACATATTATAGAACACAATATTTGATCATGCTTCCTTGATTTTGGATGATCTTGGGAGAAACAGTTACATCTAGTCGATCACTCTTATAATAATAACTTCTATGAAACCATGAAGATGGCTCCTAATGAGGCCCAAAATTCTAGATAATTTCATTCAACCCTATGCTAGTTAGAGTAAAGCGGGGTAGTGCTATTAGTCCTAGTCTTGTTCCAGAGACTTTGGAGAAGTTTTAATTTATTAAGAAGAGTATGTGTACACAAAATTCTATGTATAAATAATATACTCATTTTCATCATTGACCAGTATAGGTCAATGTGGGGAAGGGTATTTTTATTATTTGTTTCACCTTGACAGGGGAATATATGGATTCAGAAACAAGGAAAAATATTTCTTCATTATGTCAGAACCTTTGATATTCTATAGACAGTTGGTATAGTAACTGAATAGTTGTAGCTACCTCAGAGGTACTGATCCATTAAATGTTTCTACCATATATCTCAGCTTCATCAATATCATTCAGATCCATCTCATATTTCTCATCATAAGGATATTGAATTTGAGGTCAACGCATCCTTTGAGGAGGAAACTATCTTTATTTTTTTTATCGATTCTTATAGATTATATATGGTCTGGTAGTTCTTCTAGTATAGGTGATATGGTCGTAGGACCAAGTACAATATGATACATGGGAGTGGGAGGACGATGTACATTACTATTGGCTGAAATTATTCTCAAAAGATGATTTACCACCATTTGAAGGAAAATATGGGAATGAGTTTCTTTAAGGGATTAATATTGTAAGAACCTTACATTTCTATGAGTTAAGAAACCTTTTTATTCACTTTAATTTAATTTGTTTTGTCCTTATAAACACTCTTAATTAGGTCAAATGAGTTTTGGTGGAATTTGGGTATTGTACAAAGCATGTATCCCCTTCTATTATAAGAATCGGGTGAGCTAAACAATTAGTTGAATACTTGCATCCCTATACACGTGATTAGATTAAATAATTCATGTTGGTTTAGTTCCCTATCTAGGGATGAATGGGTTTTTAAACAGTGCATCATTGGTTGCATTCCCATGTGAGTTATATAGACCTCTAGACATAGGGGTTTTTCATTGGCTGTGAATTTTGAGTTAAACTATTCACCTAGCCCTTGTGAAGGATGACTTGAGGTAGTTTTGGGAACATGGTAAATGTAGGTATTTGATAACCGGGAATCCAAACCATGTGATTCTACAAAATATGAAGAAATAATTATTTTAGGCTAATTTTAATTATATTAGATCACCTATTTTTCATTCCTCCTCCCGTGAATATTATCCTCCGAAACTATGAAGAGCTCTCAAACCACTTCACCTAGAATTTTTGATATAATATACATTATGACTCTTATAGAGAATCCTTCAACATCCTTGGTATTAAAGTGATAAGATCTCCATTGAAATTTCTCCATTCATCATTTATATTACTATAGATAGAGTTATTTTTGTGTTAGATAATATTCCCTATTTTTAGCATTGTTTTCTATTTGATCAATTTCATCTATTCAATCCTATATTAGAGGAAACAATTGTATAAGGTGTCGACAACCAAGCAAAGGTAGGTGGTCTAATGCTTTTCATTTAATGTATTTGTTTTTATATAATATTTTTTTCTTCCACTTGATGTATTTTCTGGGCAATTATTATTAAATAGAATAATTTTTCATGTAAATTAATAATCTTGGCCTATAGAACCCATGATACCCAATTTATATCAATAGAGCTTAATGATGTTGAATTTTTACCATCTCTTATAAGTGTTTTAGAATTATATAAAACTACCATGGGTGGAATGTTAATTTGATTACCCTTTTAAGGCGTGTTCTATACCCACTACTTTGGGCTGTAAAATGAATTGTTTGATGTGTAAATTTAATTAAATTCAAGTTGTAATGTAAGAAAATGTCCCTAACCCCTTTCCCATTATCCTTTCTTTCTTAGGAATGAGATATTTTTTAAATCCAAACTCCATAAATACGATAAATGGGAGGTTTCATGTGATGATAGGTAATCAAATCCTATTCTTTGATTCATGCCACCTACTGAGTTCAATGGATAACTAATATAAATGTGATGGAAAATGAAATAAAAAATTAAAGTAAATGGAATTTTTAGTTTTGGAACCATAAGATTTATATTTTTATATTTCATGAGTGATACATGGTTTTCGTCATAGAACGCCATAAAAAGAATCATCACGTTTAAAAAATTAAATGAATTGTAAATGAATTTTATATAATCCAAGGGTGATACATGGGTTCTTATATGAACAAAAAATATGGACTAACATTCAAGATATATTATCTATGACTAAGTGATACTTGGACTCAAATTGGGGACTGCTGAGGACGGACATAGAGGGAAGATCATTACCTATGCCCATGTGATACTTGTACCCCCTTTGTGGGCTTCCAGTGATGGAAAAAAATAAAAAATAATTTCCTATGAATGGGTGGTACTTAGACTCCCTTTCTGGATATCCTAGGATAGTCTCAGAGGTCATATTATTATCTATACCCAATTTATAAATACACTATATTAGTGGACTTCAAAGGAGAGAGTCATAGGTCTGATCATTATATGGAAAGATGGACACTTGGGATACCTTTTGGGGCCACCAAGGATAGACATTATAGGTAGTGAATTTATAACACACCTATAACAATAATAGGGTTCCTGTGAGGAATGAATATGATGGGTGTGTAAGGTTAAGGGTTTATTTTATGATTATAGAAATACCTCAGTTCCATATAAGGAATTCCCCAAGAAATTGTAAAAGATTTTATTTTGTTGGAGCCTTACTTTTTATTGAAAAACTTATTGTACATGTATCTTTCAGATATGATTTATGGGGGATGTTTGGTATATGATCTAGGTCTTAATACTTTATTATAAATGAAATCTTGAATGACTAATTACTCAAAGAAATTTCAAATTAGGCTCAAGAAGGTAGGAGAGGAATTTCATTCCATGGAAACCCAGTCCTATGTAAGTTATTTATTTATATAGATTTACTCATAGACGTTACTGTTATCTACACACCATTAATTATATAATCATCGAGTGGATGAAATTAGACACCACTAGTTCTAGCTTACACAGTATATCACGTATACTTTTTGGGTTGTTTTAATTTACTTATATTGTCTTTCTAGATGTAGTTAGAGATAATGGAAAATTATCCTTTGTGGATGATTAATTACCAATTTGTATTTGTGTACATGTGTTGAGGATTGAGCCTATTCTTGAGATGCTATTACAGATAGTATTATGACTTTTTTTTATTTTTTGTATAACATGTTTTATATGAATTGTAACAATAGGGCCCGGTGACAGCACATACATCCCGCCTTTACATGGTCATCGGGTCCTAGCCCACCAGGTACCACTAGTTTCCCCGTAGACACGTGGTCCCCACCATGGCGACTACTCACATGTCTGAATGGGTCATCTGACTAATGATAGTCCCTACAGGCCAACACATGTCCTTTCTAATGTTCTTTGTTCTCACTCACACACACCCAGATAAAATATACTAGAAGGTCACCCATCCTGATCATTACTCATAGACATTACTGTTATCTATACACTGTTAATTATATACTCATCGATTGTATGTAATTAGACACCACTAGTTATAGATTTCTGAGTATATCTCACACACTTTTTGGGATGTTTTCTTTTACCTAGATAGACATTCTAGATGTTGGAAGGGATAATTTAAAATGTCCCTGGATGCTTAATAACCAATTTGGTTTGGTGAACATTGGTATAGAATTGAGCCTATGCTAGAGATGCTACTATTGATAGTATTATAACATTTTTAAATTTTTTTATAACATGTTGTATATGAATTGTAACAATTGGGTCATGGTGACAACACAATCACCCTTCCTTTACATGGTCGTCGGGTCTGGGCCCGCCAGGTACCACAAGTTTCCCTGCAGACACGTGGTCGCCATCATGGGGACCACCCACATGTCTGAATGGGACATCTGACTAATGAAAGTCCCGACAGTCCTACACATGTCCTTTTTTGTATTCCTTATCCTCACTCGCACACACCCTCAAGAAAACATTCCAGAAGGTCACCCATCCTGATCACTACTCATAGAAATTATTGTTATCTACACAGTGTTAATTATATACTCATTAATTGGATGGAATTATACTCCACTAGTTCTAGATTATTGGGTATATCTCTCACACTTTTTGGGGTCTTTTCTTTTACCTAGATAGACTTTCTGAATACAGGTACTAATAATGGAAAATGACTCTTCGTGGATACTTAATTACCAATTTTGTTAGGTGTACAGTGGTAGAGGATTGAGCCTATTTTAGAGATTCTACTATAGATAGTATTATGACTTTTGTTGACTTTTTTGTATAACATGTTTTATATGAATTCTAACAACTGGGTCCCAGTGACAGCACAGACACCCCGACATTACATGGATGTCTGGTCCTGGCCCTCCAGGTACCACTATTTGTCCCGCAGACACGTGGTCCCACCATGGGACCTCCCGCATGTCTGAATAGGCCATTTGACTAATGACACTCTCTACAGGCCAACACAAGTCCTTTCTAGTGTGCTTTGTCCTCACTCGCACACACCATCAGAAACCATCCCAGAAGGTCACCCATCCTAATCACTACTCATAGACATTACTATAATCTGCACACTGTTAATTATATACTCATCGATTGGAAGGAATTAGAAACCACTAGTTCTAGCTTACTGATTATATCACACACACTTTTTGGGTTGTTTTCCTTTACCTAGATTGACTTTAT
Source organism: Viscum album (assembly GCA_963277665.1). Classification (NCBI taxonomy): domain Eukaryota; kingdom Viridiplantae; phylum Streptophyta; class Magnoliopsida; order Santalales; family Viscaceae; genus Viscum; species Viscum album. The sequence goes on along the minus strand of OY728155.1, from coordinate 1,100,918,840 downwards.
GGATGGAGGTAGTGATAATGGGAAATGACCCTTCATGGTTGCTTAATTACCAATTTGGGTTAGTGTACAGTGGTAGAGGATTGAGCCTATTCTAGATATGATACTATAGATAGTATTATGACTTCTGTTGATTTTTTGTATAACATGTTGTATATGAATTGTAAGATTTGGGCCTCGATGACAGCACATACACCCTGCCTTAACATGGTCGCTGCGTCCTGGCCTGCCAGGTATAACTAGTTTCCCTGCAGACACGTTGTCCCCACCATGGGGACCACCAACATGTATGAACAGGTCATCTGACTAATGAAAGTCCCTATTGGCCAACACATTTCCTTCCCAGTGTGCTTTGTCCTCAGTCACACACACCCTAAGAAAACATTCCCGAAGGTCACCCATAATGATCACTACTCTAGGCCATGCATTCTTAACTATGGAGTTCTAAACAGTAAGGCTCCAGAAAAAGAAGGTTCACCTTGTTTTCAGGATTAATATCATTTAGTCATTTAACCCTTTTTCATTTGGGGGCGTTACAATCCCCCCCCCCCCCCCGAGAGCATAACGTCTTCGTAGTGGTCCCCAAATCTCAACGCAGGCAGTGCACCACACTTATGGCTGGGTACCACCTCTAATACCAAATGTAACAACTGGTTCCCGATGACAGCACAAACACCCTGCCATAACATGGTCGTCAAGGCCTGGCCCGACAGGTACCACCAGATGCCTCGCAGACGGGTGGTCCCCACCCTGGGGACCACCCACATGTCTGAACGGTTCATCTAACTAATGATAGTCCCCATATTCCTACACATGTCCCTTCCAATGTGCTTGGTCTTCACTCGTCCACACCCTGGGAAACATCCGAGAAGGTCACCCATCCTGATCACTATTCCACGTCATGCACGTTTAACAATGGAGTTCTAATCCGTTAGGCTCTTGAAAAGGAATGTGCACTTTGTTGATGTGAGTCATATCATTTATCCACTTAACCCTTTTTCATTCTAGGGTGTCACATCAATGTTCATTTGGTTCCCTTTATTTCACTTTTTTTATAGAAATTCATGATCGTCATTTTTTATATTAAATTGATGGATGTGATATAATGGGTATTTATATGATGCATGAAACTCTTATGCTATTAATTTGTCTCTTTTACTTATATTATTGATTGAAATGATTATACTATTGTGCTACACACTAATCATTAGTGTATTGTCTCTCCAATATTCCACAATGGACTCTTGCTACTAGACTACGACCTCTGGTGTATGGGGAGGCATGCTTGAGTTCATGTGACCAAACAGTTTTGGATAGTGTTTAGTGAATCAGGTTTGGGATGTTACAGGGACTTACCACAATCACTGGTACATAAATTTTATTTATAAATTGAATGGGTGGAAAATTGTGTAAATATTAACAAACCCTATTTGGATAATTTCATTCCACTAGATTGACATCTGGTTTTTCTGGGAAATTGGATGAAAATTAATATCAATGTTCTGTAAATTTTGAAGATAAAATTCTTCACATTCCCTTATCAAAATTCCAAACCCTAGCCCTCCTCAAAATATTTAAATGATTTTTCACACATATAGAGTGTTTTTGTATATTTTTTAAGGTATGGATTATGATATTGGTTATATTACACCTCATTAACAATTTGGAATATGGAAGTATAAATTTAAGGGTAATATCCAATAAGGTGCTCCTACTATTATTCTTTTACATTTTTCATTATTTTTAGCCATGTAATATATCATTATCTTTATTGAATCTTATTTTTTTCTCGATTTCAATAATTTAAGTTTTAATATTATATTGACAATTAAATATTGGGGACGATATTGGGTTATAACATATCAAACCATTAGTAATTCAAATTATCTCCATGATGAAAATTGAACCCATGGGAGAGAAGTTATTTTTGAGGAGGATATAATTTCTAACAAAATATTATTATTTATCGAACATATATATATATATATATATAAACTAACTCTTAAAATTGTGGCCAATGGAATTATATTAAAATTTTAAGGTTACTCCAATTATTCACAGCAGTAATGGGAGGTCGACCTTGTGTGATCTCGGATAGAAATACATTAATCTCTAATTACAATCAGCATGGAATCAATTCAAATTATTTTAATTTAATACCATTACACAAAAAATAATCATATAAAAGGAGAGGTTCTTTTAATATTTTCCACTGATCAAAATTTTTTTTTGGGAGAATAATTAAATTCGGCTACTGTGTTTGAAAATTGTAATGGTAGCTTAGGGTTTATTAGTTCCACTCTTTGTGGTTTTGAAAACTTCCATAGGGTTTAATGGTTACAAATATTTGTAATAACAATTGAAATAATTTTAAAATAATGGATATTAGAGATTGATTAATAAAATGTTATATTATATATATTAAATCTTTTAATTGCTGTGTTTTTAATTAAATTTTATGGTTTTTTCATCGATTTATTCAATTGTAACTTATAAAAACCCACTTTTATATTTTTCATTTCAAAAAATATAAAATGTAATATTAAAATAAATTAGAATAATGAGAAATCAATACTACAGATCTTAAATAGAGATAGCCTATGTCAGAACTAGTGATAAACTGCATAAAATCACAAATATTTTGAATGTGGACATGAAAATGATCATAATGATTCACATAATAGGGTTATTTTTCATTAAAGGAACGAATTTATATTGTTATGGTATATTTTATATAGATGATTCGTGAACACTAATTTATTGGATTCAAAAAACATGATTTATCAAGTGTATGGTTATCAATGAAAATTGTAGCAACGATGTCTTCCACATCTCTAAACCATACTACCACATCACATGCATAGATCCACGAAATCCTGGAAAAAATTAAAATTTTTTTAAAGATGTATATTTTTTAGGTAATTATAGTTTCAATATTTGAAATATAAAATGAGGAAATTATCTTAAGACTTAACTAATACTTTATTGGGATTTTGATATATTTTAATGAATATTGAAAAGTAGAAGATATCTTTTATTTTATGAAATAAGATCATTGTTACATCCAAATATCAAGGAGTCTCCAAATTTCTATTTTGGATATTATTATTTATGATATTCTATGAATATAAAACAAATAAGTTAATGAATAAATTGGTTTCCTTGGGATATAGTGCTCGTAAATACTATGTGACTATTAAGAACTACTTAGTACCTTATACTATATAGCATTAGTGACTTAAGAGGAATACTAAATAAGGATTTTTTTTAGATGAATAAGAAGACGTGCCTGACTTATTATTCATAAGTCTAAGAATGAAACAAATAATTTACCATCTAGAGTGAGTTTCACGACTCATATATTAATTTAAGTTACAATTAATGTTATTGAAGACATATTCAGGTGGAAAATAATTGATCTAGTCAACTGCTTGAGGGGGATATGAATTAGGCGGTGGAGAAGAATCACATGTAAATAAAGTGGTACCTTTTATTTTAGATCATATCATGTATTGGGATATTATACACTTCCTTGGGACTTCAGGGGGGGCAAGATCTTAGTGATAATATAATTTGATTTAATTTGGATGGTCCATGTTGTAACCACTTATGAAATAGTGTATAATCCATATTTTGGGTGACTAACTAATCGTAGACAGGGTGTGATTTTATTGCAAACCATGAAAAGTTTTGTGTTAATATTATCATTAAATTACCCTATAATTATGTGAGATTATTTAATTAATAATGATGGTTTCAGGGATTTAATCAACCATAGAGGTTGAATATTAAAATAATAATTCATAAAATACACCACTGATTAACCCCCATATCCTCTTCATGTATCCATCAATATGAAGTAAACGATTGGTATCTGATATAATATGAATTCACTATACTGATATGAGAGGTTTTTGAGTATATAGAACATAAATTCTGTTAATAGAAGATGTGCCCCAATTTTTAGTTGATGTAATTACCACAATTGGGTATGTAAGTTGCTACCCTACATTATTTCACATAGATCAATAGTCATAGATATAATAACTATGGTATTTTTTACTAATTAGTGAAAGAGAACCTATGATCATATTTAATAAGTGAAACGTGGGAGTATATGGTAATGATTAAAATTCAATATTGATGTCCTTATCCAAAAATTATTCACAAAGTAATAATACAAAAATATATTAAAAAATTTGGGAAAAATTAAGAAAAAGGGATTAAGGTAATTATAAATTAATGGAATCCAATCAATAAGATTAGAGAACTAGGATTGAGGATATAAAAATGGTAAATCATGAGAACATTTCTGACATGCATTATGTTTTGGGTAATCAATTTTTTTATTCATCTATGGGGTATCTAACTATGTTGGTTCCACATCTATATAATTTATTGTTTTTTGGAGTGTATTGAACCTTTTCATTTGAGTTCATGATGACATTAGTATAAACTTTTTTTATCATATCAAGAGGCCTCTATAGAAGATGGTAAAACTGGTGACATACACATTTAATTAACCTAGGAAACACTGGTGGGATTTGTACATTCATGATGTTATACAAAAGGAGATTAAATATAATTTTTTATTTTATGTTATTTATTACATCATTCTCATGAAATTCAATGTTGACCAAGCTCATGAGTTCATGCACTTGGTATTTGGGGTGACATTAAAAAATGAATATGCCGCCAAATAAATAGGTATGTTATGATTTTCATTAACAATGGTGGGGGATGATATTGCTAAATATTAATAATTCAAGGGTGGTATTCAATATACTATCAGGGTATATGTGAATTTTTTCAAGTTAGAAACGTTTTTTGAGGTTTCGAACTATGAATCGATAATATAGAATATCTTGACCAGTAGTATATACCTTGAAGGATAGTGGTGCTAGGTGTGGCTGGTAATGGGGAATTCGGTAGTCAAAAATAGGGATATTGTGAGATCCATCATGGTAGTTTGATCAGTGGATCATAATTTATAGATTGGGGTGGGTTATCTTGGAGATACTACTAGAGTAGGTAAACGTAGCACATCATGTCTCAGTGTGATCATCCATCCAAGGAGTTTTAAGATGAATACCATATGGGATATCAGGAGAGTTGTTTTAAGAATATCTCGTAGTTAGAAGGTGGTTGAAGATATAGTTGGACTCAGGTGTTTCAGGTAGAAACATGAGAAGTTCATTGATGTTGCTTCTGTTGTTTTTCTATTCTTATGGGTTATGGTAAAAGATGGAATAAACAATAGTGGAAAATATTTCAACGAAATGTTTGACATTATAGGGAGATAAAAAAGATATTAAGGGAGCATATTAGTTTAATATGTTGGATATATGTTTTTCAAAGTGGTCTAAAGTGCCGATGCTGTTTAAAGTTATGTCATGATAAAATATGTTCTATTTGTCATGAACAATCCAGGTATACAATGTGTGTTATTTTATTCATGATCTAAACTGTGATGGTTGAGGAAAGGGATTCCGGTACAACAAGTGGTGAGTTTGTATTGATATTACGTTCAAGAAAAATTTCGGATGGTGGTAGGGTGTGGTATTATCAATGTGTTGGATAGTTTGGTTGTGATATGGCCAAGTTGAATCCTATGAAAGGATGTTCTTGTGGTTCGAATTAGTTTCCTTATGTATTTTATTTGGAAAAAAATTAGTGTAGATAGACTTATTTCACAGCATTTCAGTATTTTGAGACTCTATGAAGTGTGATTCTTAGGTTTTAGTTGGTTTTTGGTCTGTATTGTGGTCATATAAAGGTCTAAGATGATATATACTATGTTGGGTTGGTTATAATGTCCCTGGGGCTCAGAAAAGTTAAGTTGGTTTTGTTTTCATCTTTTTCACGTGTAATTAGGTGTTTTTTGAGAGGGGTTTTAGTATAGTCCAAACAACGGGTGATCAACCACAACTATCTTATTTCATTCCTTCTCCCCCGTTGTTGTATTATCACCCCTTTGTTATCAATTCTCTCAGACATCATTTGTTTATAGTCATTTTAGGTATAACATAATGTCCATTATTGACTAATTATTGTTTTCACTTCATTTTGTTTTGTTTTAACAAAAATAACAATATTATGGATTTTTCTCTAGTTTCTTGATTCTTTTCTAGGAAATAGAAATAATCTAGTGATATTCAATGTGTATGAAATTGCACATAGTTGATAAGTGGTGCCTAGAAATTGCAGTTTCTATAAATGTGATTGTACATCATGTGATTTGTGCATATAGGTAGAGTCATGTATGTGATAGAGAATGGAACCATGTATCATTTTAGAAACTAAATATCCATTATAAAGGGTATTTTATAATGGGTAATGATAAGATAGTATAGGTATAGTATTATTATTTTTGGTTGGTTACTTCAGGGATTTCTTAAAAATTCACTTTATGATGAAAAGGGATGTATTATAAAATGGATTTTTAGATGTGATTCCTTGGTTACGTAACAAGTTTCAATCGTGTTACTATCCAATGACGTGCTTCACAATAATGTCTGATAATGATATATCAATCACTTATGGTGTGGTAGAAACAGTTCATTTTGTTGTGGCCAGGGGATTTTAGTGATTCAACTCATTGTGGGTTTGATGATGTGGGTGTAATATACACCAAAAAGGTCCTCTATGTTTTATTTACCCCTATATGTATTGTTATATCCACAATATATGGTTAAATTATAGTGATGCATTTTACCATTAAATTGGTGGATGGATATGTTATAGGTGTCCACATGATATGATGTGAGATTGTGATATCCAAATGAAAGTTGAATGATCAGTGAGTGTGGACTAGTTTGTCGACAATGATCTGTGATGTGTGGGGTTATTGAGCCAAGATTCTCACCACATGTAAATTATTTTGGGTTTATTCTAACTATGGAACTGAGATAATGGGTTTCGATGTGTGGTTTAGGGATACCTAATTTACTATGATCCCATGGAATTGGTGATTACTGAATTTAATTTATAAGATTACGGGTGAAGCATTATTATCCCTCTAGGTGTTTTCAAATCATTGATGCATCATCCCACTCTGTTATTACCTAAAGTGGAAAATTTTCGCTGTCTTGGTTAGTTGATCAATGATTTAAGTGGGTTATGTTGTCTATGATTCTTTTTATATGATTATTTTTTCATATAATCATATATGTATGGATATTACTTATAGAAAACATTGTTAGTTGTCTAATACATTTATACTCACACTATACATATGCCATCTATGACACATCGAGGGATTTTTATTTGCAATAAAGGAAAGGGTAAGGGCTCTATGACAACTTTGTAGATGGGTGTAGGTGTATTTGATGAATGAAGAAGAAATCATTTTTTTTGTTAGAATGGGTATTGCTTAAGGTTTCTGTATGGTATTTCATTTATACGCTCCGACTTGTCTATATATGATCATGCTATGGGTGGTCTAGTTTACTTGTACATGGTTCATATGAAACCATAGAAATTCATTTTACATACCATGTTATATATTTCTTATTTCACATTTTATTTTATGATTAATTGTTTAATTATAAATTTATACTATTTAAATAACATTATGAAATAAGGTATAGTACCCCAGATATTACGTCCTAGTCCCTCATGATAAGCCAACAACCTATGTTTTTTGAAGAGGTGTTTGTTATGTAATTGAGACTCCATTTTTTGGGATAATCTAGTGATCTATGTGAGAGATGATATATAATTAAAATATAATTTGACTACCAAGTCAAAAACATGACATATTTATAAGAGATTCTATTGAATACTAATCCGTAGGATTATATTTAGGATTCTTAATTTATTCCCAATTATCCTCATTTCTCAAATACCCTTGATTATTAAAGATAAATAAATTCTATAAAAATATTATTCCACCAACACAATTAATCATCTTCTTTGATAAAATCATATTTGTGGTCATATTGGATGAAAACTAACTCTCAAGAATCGATGTGCTACAATTTTTTTGTCATTAAGTTAAATTTGAACTATGACTGTCATATCCTCCTCACTATTTTCCCATTAAGAGATTTTATGGTATGTTGTTATAATAGCGGGTCTATCAAAATGTATTTCAATATATTATTTTATGAAATATTCCACCTATTTTAATATTGATATTTTATTCTCCTATACTATATGGGTGAATCCATATATATCCATTTTCAAAAAGGAACTAATATATTTATTTCTCATTATTTTAAACCTTCTATCATAAAACATGTTCCCAAAATTAGGGCAGTAAAAACTATATTCAGAAAACTAGTTTCTTATTTAAGATTTATGATATATTATAATCATCTTTTGTTGAATTTATGGAACTTTACCTTATAGATATGTTATTTTTTTATCAAAATAAATTATGGTTTGACCTATGTAGACATAAATTTTTCCCTTCTTTAGATGAATTATTTTCTAATTTTTTGTTTACATGATTGAATATTTAGAATATATATATTTTTAGAAAATATGAAATATATTTTGTGAAAATTGTCTCCAAATATTTCATTCATATTTTCTTGGATACCAATTTTCGTGTTTTGGATAAATTACATTAAAATCCGTTTTCAGTCTTTCATATGTGATTGGTCCTGTAATTATTTATGCACACCTAAAATCCCATTGTACCAATCTCAAATAATTCTTTAATATCTTCATTAGAATGAAAATTTAGAGGAATGAAATTCTCATATATTTTTCCAAGTCTCATTGATTTTTTTCAATATTATCCATCACTCTAATACTTATCTCCATTCCTAAATTACTCATTATACCTTCTAGATTAATACATATATCATAATACACCAAAAAAACTTCTCTAATAATCATAAAAAGTATCCTCCCAAATTATTTCTTTGTGTTACAACTCCATCATATTGTAAATATTTGGTAATATTCATAGAATGATATCTAAAATCATTATATCCATGATTTCTTCTACAACATCATGAATAAATTCAAAATCCTCAATGAAACGGTTGATGAAACCATAAATATTTACATTGTGAAACACTTTTAAATCCCTATTATTATTATCTAAGACTTATAATATTTCTTCTACAATCCTATTATATCCATCAATATTTATTGGAAATGTTTTTCCATAATTATTTTATGGATATATAACTCATCAATGTTTTATTAATCTAATTTTAATGCACTATGGATAAGGAATGACGTGAAATTATATCAATGTAGATAATTTTTATGTCATTTTGATTCATTGATTTCATTATGGAATCAATTACTTTAGTTTAATTAATTTCCATAGAGAAAACAACATTCTATTGATATTTTGGATACGACCTTGTAATTAATCAGTATATTATAATTGAAACAATCAAATAATGAAACTCCATTTATATTTTTTATGTTATATAGGACAATGATCTATTTAAGAAATAATTTCCACAAAATTGATTTTTTAAATTTATACTACTTGTTTCTACCATAAGGCCTCAAAAAAGTAATGGAGGGGTGAATTAGGTTCCAATAATTATTTTCCTCATATATATGTTTTTCTCATGTTAGAAATTATAAACAAACATGTTAATTACATAAAACAGGGCATGATATCTAAATTATAAAATTTAAGAACATGGGCATGATGATTTTACTTAGGTTTCTAAAGAATATATATATCCATGTTTTATTAACTGATTAATTTTCTATATATTAAGAAACTAATTATAAATAATTATAATTATAATTTTTATGATCAAACCATTGAAAATTTCAAGGTTCAATACCCTTCTATCTCTCCACTCATTTTCTAATGATAGGGATAAAAAATACATGACATGTAGGTCATCAAGAATTATTCATTATACATTTATATATTCAGTGATTCCCTTTCTCAAAGTTCTATAATAAGAATATATCTTTAATTTTGTATATATTTTTCTATATAGTACTTATATTTACATTAAATTGAAGATGTAAATTTTTTTTACATGGTTTTATACTTTATCGCATAATCTCTTCTCTAATTTTACCTCTTCAATCTCTTCAACTAGCCTACCTAAAAATCTCTCCAATTGTATGAAATATGTCACCATACAACTGGCCATTAAAAGAAACGTCAATTTCCAAATAAAATAATCTACTATCAAATAATATATTCCCATTTTGAAAATACATTTTAACTTGCATATTTTTCTATTATTGAAAGAATCATGCTGTAATATGTGTCATTGTAATGTAATGTACGTTTATTAAAATATATGAATAAAAATTATCTCATCATGAAATATTTGAGCTCCAAAAATCATAGGTTTGGAATTCAATGATATAATTCAGATAATGATGGTGTGGTGTAAATAAACCATCATTAAATCTAATATATTCTACAAATAAGAAAAAAAATAGTTGTTTTATTTTGGGTTGTGTTTAAAATTTTATTTTGTTTAATTATGGGTGCATACTATCATAAAGTGAGATATATTGATTTTTTGTGACTCTTTGTATCATTAGGTTAATATAATTATTTATTATATATAGCATGAGTATCATTGATTATTTTTTATCGGTCATTATTTACATATATTTATAGATTATGTAGTTCTTAATTATTGTCAGCACAAAAAAATGTCAAAGGTTTACACATTTTGGTTGTGTGAACAAGGATTGATTATTTCTATAATGTTTTTGGGTAAAACATTTTGAGATTTCAAAATTTTAATTTACATTATATAGAAAAGTTATTTTAAATTAATTCTCTCTATTTTTACCTATGATTCACCATATAATGAAAATGAATGATAGATTTTCCGAAAGTTATTTTAGTTGATATACAAATGATATTATGGATATGGTTTCAAAAAATATATATATTTTGTGTCATAATATATAAATATGATAAGTTTATGAGAATTTATTTCAAGGGATAAATTGAATGAAATTTTCATTAAAGACGCCTGATTACATAATGACCCAATAATTTATTTCACTCTCATAATAGTATTTTGAACATACTTTTTGTTACAAATTATAATTATAATAACCTATTGAAATTTTCTTTTGTTTCGGTAATTAAATTTTATATTTTGTAAAAAATAAAAATTTTAATTTTTGGGGTTTTTCATGGAATTTAGAGTTGATTTAATGATGCATAGATCAAATTCAAGCAAAAAATGCCAGACTTGAATGATATCCCAAGAAAACTGGTTGAAGAAAATCCACATTTTTGGAATATTTTAAATTAGTTGTTAAAAAAAATTAATTTCTGGACGAATAACCATGTGTGATATAATTATCCAGATTATCATTAAGTCTAATTCATTTATTAAGAAGCCAAAAAGCATCAAAATTGTAGAAATACACATTATTCCTAATCATGTAGTAGCATTTTAAATTTAGACATAACATAAGTTCTATATCTTCAATGAATACGATATTTGGGGTGGTGACATTCATGATGTGAACAAAAAACATTTTATATTTTTCAAAAGAGAGATAATATTCTCTCAAATACAAAATCAAATTTTTTATGTGTAATTATGGGAACAGAGTGCCAAAAACTCCTTCAACATTCCGGATAAATTGACACACTTGGAACCTAATTCATAAGCTCAATCAAGGTAGTGAAATAATAAAATATTTCATATATAAAATATCCCTATCAAAATTATATATTTTATAGATCTCTATTTCATCATAAATACATTAATGTTGAAAGAAAATTTCCATACATGATTCCTCCTCTTTATAATGTGAAGCTAAAAAGTGGGGATTGATGTAATAGAATAACATATCTGGAGAGGGAGTTATAAAAATAAATAGATTATTTCTTATTAATTTTTAGTTTTTATACCTTAAATGGGTTTTTATAAATATATAATTTCTTTTTGAATAATTTTGTTTACATATGTTGAATTAAATTCACCCATCCACTTTAACTAATTATGTATTTTTTTGTGGGGAAAATTGTGTTATAATGATTAAAAAAATAAGAGACCCTTTATTTTATGATACAAATAAGATATTATTATAATTTACTTCAACCTTACATATGATATAAACCATTTCAAAATAACAGTTACACCAAGTATCACATTAAAGTGTTTCCATTCAATGGGGCTTGAGGGTAATCAGTATTACAGTAAACCTCTTAAAAGTATGTACATAAAACCTCCATAAATTATAATTACAATAAATATGAATTAATTAATATAAAAATTTTCAGGATATCATTATAATATCTATCTTAACTCCCAAATCTTATTCCAAAAGTTTCTCTTTGATTCAAGTTGTTTTGTTTCTTTGTTGTACATCAAAATGGTTTCCAAATTCTCACCTTATTTACTTCATTTTACAATACTTATTGATAATATAAAATCATAAATAATTAAATATCATTAATAAATTATCTTGGGTATTCCCTATTCCCAATAAATCATCAAAAACTAAATTTAGTTTACATGTAACAATAAAAAATTCAAATTAGAATAATTTGAAGGGAGTGATGTGAGTTTATAGTGTTGTTTAAGTAATAAATATATAAATCATTTAAATATTCCATAATTAATTATTATATATTCATAATTTCAATATAAATATATGTTTGAACATATTTTTACTTTTAATTATTTTGTATTATTTGTTCTTATTTCATAGAACTACCCACATTCAAACCTGAATACAAAATGATTTGATGTTTTCGACACCATGAAAAATAGAACAATCCTTTAAAAGAGGATACATACTACAGAAAGACACCTTTATTATATTATTTATTCTTCAATAAGTAAATTAGAAACTAAAATAAAATTATATAATATACTATAAAATAAAATTAAATTAAATGAGTTAACTTTTTCATATTCTGATATGTAAACCGCATATATTTAATTACAATTAGAATCCCCAAACATTGATATAAAATATAGTTTATTAAATTTATCACAAATATTCAATGGGTATTCTAGAGAAGAAACACATAAACACATAATGTAATTACAAATTACGTTCTTAGCATTAATTTTTTATGATTTTGATAATGAACTTATAATGAATTGGTATATTTTATTCTCTTTAGAAGACACTACAATGGAATGGTTTTAAAATTTTAACACCCCAGTTAGAAGTTATAAAGACTAAAATTTCATGTTTAATTTAAACAAATTACCATCCTCTCTATCTATGAGAATAAGAAAAAAATTATATTGAATATGATAATATACTGGGGAAAATATCATGAATATTCGTAAAAGATCAATAGACATTGTATATGTTATACACACCACTAAATAAGAATTAAACTTTTAATAAAATATTTTATAAAAATATTAATTCATATTGATCATAATATTATTGATTCTACTATATTTGGTTCCTTAATGAAAAATAATTTTATCATTGCATGGATCATCATCAAAAACATAAATTAGAACACTAAAGTGTTGTGTTTGTAATCTACTATACGAGTTTAAGGATCCCATGAGTTGAAAATTAATTATTTTGGGAAGAGTGCAGATAAAAAAATTTACATGTAAACTCTCCTACAAAAACATATTCCACTTTCCCATTAGAAATACCAACCTCTACCTCAACATAAATATCATAATATTTCAATCAATGCCCACTATTATTAAAAATGCAATCAACTAAGATACCATTCTGAGAGTTTAGAAGAAATATTACCTGTAAAATCATATAAACAAAAAATTTGAAATAGTCAAAATATACATAAAATACTTGATGGAATGATAACCAAGACTATATGAAAGGGGTTATTCCAACCAACACCAATTATCATATAACCACTCATGGCTCAATAGTCATCCTCAAGCACCCAAAAAATACCTGTCCACCATAAATTACTATTCCATAAATTCTTATAAAAACTGATCCTAGAATAGAATACATGATCGATGAAAATTCTAGAAATTACCTTATATTCCAATAAATAACCCAAGATGCATATGACAATTAAAAACTTAATTAGGAAAACTCACTATGTGGTGAAAATACAAAGTTAAGGGTTGAGTAAAATCCCTCCTCAACTGCTAAACACCAAAAGGGACAAGGTAAATATCAATTACACCACCATTTAATTTAGTATATTAATAAAAAAATAAACATTCCATTATAGTTATATTCTCTTGATGAAATGACCAATTAAATTATACAAAAATATCTATATGAGAAAATTTCAAATCCTAAGAGATGTTTTACTAAATATAATAGATAATAAATTAGTGATACACCTATCCAAACATTTATTCATTCATTAAACCAATGTTACACCCATCCATGGAAACAAAAATAAACTAAAAATGCCAAAGAATATTGGAAACATTTTAAGAGTTAAAGGTTATCATTACAATGATTTATGCTATGATGGAAATACCATGATACGACAAGTTTAGAAAGGATGTCTGTATATACAGATGGAAAATTTTGGGTGATTAAAAGGTGATCTTAGTGATGAATGTATTAGTATTTATCTGTCGCTAACTTCCCACAAAATAATTAATTTTAAAATATTCTCAATTCTATCTAATATTGTGGAGTATTTTCATTATGACACCATTTTTATTTGGGTGCCCATAATAAAGTGGTTAATCATTCCATTTTTACTTCATTTTAGGCCAGGGTGCTCAATACTATGAGAATAGTTGATCACCTAGTAAACTAGAGTACCAAACACCCAACAGGTGTTCTTGAGGATGTTCTTGTGAGGGTTAAAAACATATTTTTTCCATGTAATTTTTATGTGAATTAAATGTAATATGATAATATTAATGGAAAATCCTCAACTATATTTGGGAGAAGTTTTTTTTAAAACCAACAAGACAATAATTCTTTTACAAAATAGTACATTATCTATTTAATTTTGTCATTAAATTTTCCACTTTAACATCCATGATTTAAAGAAGCACCCCTCAAAATTAAATTCATCTCAATAAATTAAATTTATTTATATACTCTATATCCCCATGGAAAAAATTATTTTCACTAGTCCCCTTTCTATGTTTTTATTATTGATAGACATAATAGTTAATGAATTGTATATTGAATACTGTAAAGGTTTATAACATTTCCAATTATGTTTATTAGTTGATTATTTCTACTTCACAGTGAATATAATAACATTCGATGATTTTGGTCAGATATTAGAACCATACTCCTAAACTATGGATGTCACAATATAGGATTTATATAAAATCATATACCTATCACTTTATTGTTCACATCCTTTAATCCAAAAATCCCCAAGAATTAGACAATAATCCACATTCAAAAAATTTAAAATATTTATAGCTTGATGAGGGAAGCATGTTTCCATTAATAGTTAATATTTCACTCTATCTTGAGAATAAATATGAACTTCATGACCATTTTAGTCAGTATAACAAGTATTGTGGTGGACATATAATATCATTACTGATATTAGTTGATCAATTTGTCAGTATAATCTATTAATAAATGACAAGGATAAACTAATGAGTAATGAAAAATCAACTATGAACCCAATCCTCCATATTATAAAAAATAATTAAACACATAATCATATAATATCAAATATAATAAAGAAGTAATATAACCTAATGAAGAATGATTGAGTTGTGAAATTATTTACTACATGGAAATGATCATGTAATATCTACTTAGATGAAATAATTTAAATTGAAATAAAAAATACCCTAAAATGTGATGTATTCATGATATTTATTTTAAAAGTGGCAGTATGTGTCATGATCCATGTCAGGATTCCATCTATCCTGACACCCTACATGGCCTATAGTAAGGCCTAAATGTCCTTACCGATCCCCACATGTTGGAATCTACATCATGGGAATCAAGTAAAAACATTGGTAATTATTTTTTACATGAAAAACTTATGAAAACAATAAATAATAATGCAACATCACATCAAAATAAAAATCGAAAACACAAGATACAACAAGATATCACTATAAAATGAGTTAAAAATTGTACAATTTGAAACCATGAACAAAATTACCAAAAAAGGTAAAGGGGGCCAACTATACAAAAAAATACTCCCTATAATGTTTCGGTCACACCATCTTTCCACCTCTACAAACACTTACCAAATTATGGTACAAATAGCATATAGATCCATCATCACCACCATGGGTAACCATTCCATTACTTGGGTCAGGCATAAAAAAGACTCCATAAACTAATGTGTGTATGTAGGGTGTGGGATAAAATCCCAATAGGATACCACAAAAATTTATTCCATTCAATGACATTATTGGAAAAATTAACATTCTTGTTTTAAGGATAGGAAGAAAAAAAATTTAAAAAATTCTTTGAGATTGATGGAATAAAGAAATTATTAAAATAAGTTGAATGATAAGAATATCATGAGCTCAAAGGGATATCAATATTTAAATAGGGTTATCAGGGTCCAAGGATCCTCGTACTCCAAGTGTCTATAACATCTCTCAAATGAAACAGTATTTCTCAAGCCTATAATCCACATCAGATAAGTGTTTAGTTATCATTGACATGTCAATCTATATTAGAGAGACTAGAACTCATCCTTTCCAAATTTCCTAATGAAATAACAGTAGTATTCCTACATAGATACCTAGTATTTTCATATAATCTATTCCATTTACTATATCACCTGAACATCCTCTAACAGAAAGTCATTTCTAACAATTGAAAGACAAATGAAAAAAACTATTTTTAGAAGGAAAATAATTATTAAATCCTTAATAACACTAAAAACACTGGAAAACATGATCCGTGCCATCAAAAAAATTAGAATCCATTTGAATAATATTTCGAGGATATTAAAATCCTCTAAAAATGTATAATCACAGAACCACCTACCTTTCACTTGGAAACATCTAGAAATTGGGTGTAAATCACTAACCGCATGAAGAAGATAACCTATAAAGGAAATATACCTCCATAACCATCAATATTTAACCAAATGAAAGGATATTTTAACCAATCCTAGGATGAAAATATTTATCGAAAATTTGAACACAAAATAGGAGAAGGAAGATAACAAAAAGAAGGAAAAAGGGGAATTGAGAGGGTTACTGGAAAACATCCAGAAGATTCCACCAGCTCCACTGCAGATTTGAAGCCCAAGGGAGTGGAAGAGGAGGGGTGGAGGCACCTAGAGATAAAAATTTTGAATTGTAATTTAAATGGGTGATTTTGGGTTAAAATAATGGAGGTGTAGTTTACTAATTTCAAATAATTTAAATATCAAGCTAGTTTCACGGTTGGATAAAATGGTTTGTCAAACCATATTCAAACTGTGCGCCCCAATATGAAAGAAGTATCCTTTATACACAGCTTACTTAGAGGGGTGAATGATCATTTACCTAGTCATGTGCTTCTAAATGGACCACTATCATAGGTACATGGTTATCCCTGGATGGCCTCACACATTTGTGGTAGGTTATGTGACCTTGAAAGTGCCATTGTCCCGGGCACACAGTATTCTCTGGGATGGCACACGGTTCCCCCTAATGATGTGCCAACTAGACACCTCCTTATGTCCATCACAAAAACAACCATTTATATTATATTCTCATGGTAACTTCAATTATTAAATATAATACATAAAATGAATGAGAAAATACCTCAAAATAAAAACATAGATGTGACAATTCTCCCCACCATGAAAACATTCCACCCTTTGAAATTTAAACATAGTTTTTATCAGAGAATAAATGATCATATAACAATTCTTCCAAATTCATCCATTCCCATGTCTCGAGCTGATCATTAAAGTTTTTTCAAAGGATTCCAACCAGTTTTATGTATTTCAACCAAAGCACATTCACTTGGGGATCAATAATCATCACCAATCTCTCAAACAAACATAAATCATATTAAAAGTCTAGCTCTTACCAATTTAGAATGAGCCATCGGTCTAGATAATTCTTCTTAAACTATGAGAAAAGGAACACATTATGAAGTGATTTTAAATTGGATTGATATTGTAACCATATTTCCACCTTACCAACTCTCTTAGTTATCTCAAAAGTTCAAAAATTACAGGGCATCAACATTCCTTTATTACCAGTATAAAAGTGACTAAAAGGTGATGATAACTATAGAGGCACCCTATCACCCACTAAAAAACCAAAGGCTTTTTGTTTCTGACCTACATAATACTTTTGTATAATCTATTCCTTAAAATCATTTTTCCTGATAAATTGTATATTTTCAGAAGTATCCTACACAAGGTTTGGTTGCATGAAATAAGTCTGACCAACATCCATCCATCATAAAGGAGTGTAACATGGACAACCATAGAATTAATCAAAGGGTGAAATTTTTATTTTGTATTAGTAAATATTATTATATGAAAATTTTACCAACCCTAAATGGTTTTCCCATAAGCCTCCAAAATCCAACACGCAGTCACAGAGCATGTCTACCATAATTTTATTTTCCCACTACATCTCACCTAGTATTAGAGGATGGTATGTTGTACTGAGTCTGATCTATGACCCCATTACTTTATAAAAGGATTCTATAAACTAAGAGGTAAATAAAGTTTCCCTCTCTAAAGAAGTAGCTCACAGCTCACCATGAAGAATCATTATATCATGAACATACAATCGACCAAACTGGTCCACTTTGGTTAAATCATTGATCCTATTAAATGGGTTTACTGGGTCAGAAGGTTGATAACCACACAAATGGAATTACTTCCCTGTGGTGTACATGGAATTCCAATGATGAATTCCACAGTGACCTATTTCCCATTTTAGGAAGGAATTGGGAGTGGTCGAATCTAACCAAATGGACTGTGGTGAAAAAATTTAATATCCGGACAAACATTACACAAAATACAATGTTAGAAATATCACATCTCATAGCTAAACACCAGAACCATCATCTCACATCGTACAAAATCTTGGTGGTCATGGGATTAATGTACTATATAGAGTATTTGATATCATGCATCACCACCTTCATTGATGATAACTATAAAAAACAACCCTTAAGTAATATAAATCCCACATAAGATAATGATCATATACTATCCAACTCACCAACATTTTGAAACATTAAATAATGAATTAACAACTCATAATCAGTATAGTCTTCATGAATTAACTCTATAAGGGAATGTACTAGAAGAAAATAGGCCCTTAATGTGCCTCCACTATGCTCTATTGCCTTCAGGTGCACATGGAAAAAATAACCATTAAATTCCATTCATCACTAGACTCCTTTAAAGGTTTCAATAGAATCATTATACATATAGAGTGTTTTTTCACATTACCATTTTTCGGTGTATAGACGATATCAAAATTCAACCCTTTTCAGTACTCAACCCACTAACATTCCCTCAGGTTATGATACTTTTGAGAGAAAATATTGGTCAATATCTTATGGAATGAGTAAACTACAAACATCTACCCAAAAATATAGTGACATTGTGACTTCAAAGAATTCATTACTGCTACCAATTTAAGGTTATGGGTTGGGTGGTTTCTTTCATGCAGTCAAATTTGGCAAGAACCATACACCACCACATGGTCAACCTACATCTACACACACCAAAAACCCATAACCAATGTGTTATAAAATACTATGTATCCCTTCTAAAATTTTATTAAGAACAATAGAGGGGAAATGTTCAAAATCTTTAGAAGCACCTCAAATGATTACTAGAATTCTAGGATCCATTTAAACCTTACCAATTTTTGGTTTAGCATAGTAATGGATGAATAAAGTAGACAGAAATCCACGAAATTATGCATTTAATATCCTTCTTGGCTCAAAAGCTTCTAATAAAAAAATATCTTCAGTTAATATCACAGAGTCCCGCTTTTATATTCTTAGGGCCCACTAAAATCCCATGTATAGAAACCAATGACCCAAAAACATGATTCAACAATCCAAAAAGTATACCAAGAGAGTTTATCATAGATAAGGTATTCCCAAATAGTTCTCAGGAAGATCCTTATGTGCTAGCCAAGGTCCTCCTCAGTCTCGAAGTATACCAGGACATAATCCATGAACATGATGATAAAGGTTTCAACGTATTCATGGAAAAATCTATTCATAAGGTCCATGAATACCAGCAAAGCACTTATTAACCCAAATGGAATGACCAGATACTCAAAATGTTCATACATAATAAAAGTGGTCATCATCACAATATCATCCTCTTTGACCCTGACATAGTGACAACCAGAGAAGATGACAATCATAGAGAACCACCTTGACCAATTAGGTAAATAAAATAGGCCATTAATATTGGAAATTGGTATTTATTTTTTGTTTTTAACTTATCTAACATTACGTAGTTGATAAATAGTTAGAGGTATCTATCATCCATTTTAGTGAACATAGGGGTATCCTAATGTGAAACCATTGGGTGGGTGAATCCTTTAGATTCCAAATCATCCATATCTATCTTTATTTCCGTCAAATTTTTGGGGGCCCTATGGTATGTGGTAAGAAATATTATCAATGTTACAAGTGAAAAATCGATAGACACTACCACATCTTGTTCCTGAGGAAACCATAAAAATTAATCATGACTCGCCTCTAAAAACTCATCAACAACATGTGGCAATAAACCCTCAAAACCTTACACATTATCCTCCATCTTGAGAGAAGAGACATATAAAATGATATTTCTAAACTCTAAATGTGTAGGTCCATCACACCATGACTAAGGATCACATTCACCTTGGAAAACGTGAATAATCCCAGATGGTGCCACAAATATCACTTTATGAAAATAACAATGGATGTGCACCTCAAAATTCACTATCAAATCCATAATGAGGATTGCATAAAATAGAAGCATTTACATAACCATCAATTCCCATTCTAGATTAACTCCTAATAGTGTTCGGGCATAGAAAAGACATCTGAAACCTTGTTTCCAATTATTTTCATGATATTTCACTAACTATGTCACATATCAAATAATCATAGTTGTAAAATTCAAAAATCCCATAAATTGTATTGAAATGAAGGAATAATAGTCACACATGGACTTTAAATCTATAGTAATATATTATGAAATAAAAATATTACCTTGAATAGTTTCAGTCCCTACATTTGATTCCACTGGCTCTTGATCTGTAGCATAGAGGTTCTTCATCTCTAACGATGAATGAACTTCATTACTAACTTGTGTCTATTACCTAGTATGACTCTTCCCATGTGAGTATACAACCTTACCATCACACCCAAAATATTGGGAATCCATGGACATTGATTCACTAGACTGAGATGGTAACTTCCAATGGGTTGAGGAAACTATACATCTCTATGTGGGTGCACCAATTTGAAAAACCTCTGTAGGCTCCATAAGAACCCACACTGATGGCAAGTCTTGTGTGGAAATGGGCACACTGATCGTAAATTCTATGGACTTCCACATATGTATTATTTGATTGGTACACCACCACTGGTCAAAGATGTCATATTTCATAAAGGATTTCTCGAACTACTACCTCCCCTCTTCTCCTTATTATCACACATCATTTTCATTAAATATGAAATAATTCCTCCATGGCCCACTACTGAGGTTGTCCGAAAAATCAAGGCTTTCTAGCACAATCTATCTCCATCATTAGAGCTCAATCTACTATATCAATATATGTACCCACTATGAACAAGAGCGTATAAGACCAAAATTTCAACCATTACCCCACCTCAAAATGATGACCCTTTATATACACTTTATAAACCACTTCCTGTGTGAATCTTACTAACTCAGAAAAGAGGTTAGCATTTTACAACATAGTATGATATCCCTGATAGACATCCATAAACTTTTGGGTCTTGGAAAGGTTCATGGTCATTGGGGAATAATGATTTTTGAAGAAAACCATGATGTCCTTTCATCCCATTTGCAAATGTTTCTCAGCCTAGACCACTGAGTCCCACCACCTGTAACTAGGAACTTCTATATGAATGATTCACACTTCCCGTTAACCATCTAAGGAGTATAATAAAAACCAAAAATCATCCCTATATTTAAAATCCAATCCTCATCATATTGGGGGGGGGGTCCCTGATACCCCTACTTAATATATATATATTATTGGGGAACTCCAGAGAATTGACTTTTTATAGAACTATTTTTTCATTCATAGCTTGACTAGGACCAGAGTCATGCCCCTAATCAAATTCTCAGACAACCCAAACCACTGCTTCAACTAATATATGATCAATTTGTGTGGTGGAAGTATCTTATGTCTCTTCCTATGGTTGTACAAGATGTCTTCAGGGTGGAATGATGCTACATTAACTAAAAAACATGGAAAAACTTCAATACACTATCCCAATTAATTTCAAAAAAAAAAATATATCAAACACTTCTATAAATAAAATACAATACACTCAAAAAAATACATACCACTCCACCTACACTTAGTGTATATGTGTAGTCAACAACCTATACATAATACCTGGGGGAGTATTCAAACCATATCCTTGGTATCCCAAGGAGAATCAAGGTCGAACATTAGTTATGTTTTCCATACACCCCAATACCTACCAGAATCTCACACCCTGATATCCGTATATCATGTCTATCTAGACACTCCAAAGTAGCTTCACTCATGAAAATGGAAAACCCATCTTTAATACCATTTCTTCATGAATTAGATCAGGCCTCCATGCAACCTAACACCCGACCCTACCTGTGGCAATGTGTAAAGGGCATTCCCAATACCAACATGTTGAAAACTAGTGTCTATGAATCAAGTAATTCCAATGGTATTAATTTTTCCATGAAATTAATCTACAAAAATTCATAATAATCTTGTATCACATCAAAATAAATATCCAAAACAAAATAGGCTGCAAGATATTAATAAAAAATGAGTAAATTTTTTTGAAATTTTGAAACATGAACCAAAATACCAAAAAAATAAAGGGGAAGATCTAATCTAATGAAATTCAATGTAACATATGGGCTACACCCTCATTCCACCTCCACCAAAACCTTCCCAACAATGAACCAATAACAAATAGAACCACCATAACCATAACAAGGAACATTTCATTTTCCATGTTCATTCATTAAAAATTATACATACCCCTGAGGGTGTATATTAGATTTAGGAAAAATTACCAATATGATTCCACGAAAATAGAGTCCTTCAAATGAAATTTGATGAAAAATTAACATACTAATTATCAAGGAAATGGATAAAATTAATTAAAACAATCTTTGAGATTAAAGGTGGGAAAAAACATGGAAAAAAGGTGAAAAAATTATCATGAAACGATAATAATGTAAAATACAAAAGGAACTAGCGTTAGTGGGGTCCTAGGATTTTGACACACTCGGTGATCATACCATCTTCTGAACATAATATTCCTAATCAAAACTCTGATTCCCATAACATAAATGTTTAGTTAGTGTCGTTTGATCAATACTTGCTGGGATATATGGGATTTAAACTTACCAAATTATCTAACATACTTGACCTGGTATTCCCACCTAGATACCTTGTATTTACTTGTATTCAATTCTATTCCCAATACCACATGAATCAACTCTTACACAAATTGAATTCCAAAAATTGAAACACACATGAATAAAAATCATTTTTAGTATGAAAATAATTATTAAATACTTATGCACACCAAACCCATAGTAAAACATGATTCTCACCATGCACATAATTACTAGAACCATGTTAACAACAATTACACGAATACTAATATCATCATACAATGTCAAACCATAAATCCAAATACCTTTCACTAATAATATTCTGGAAATCATGTAGAAATCACCAACCGCACCATGAAGAAACCCACTAAAGGAATTAGAATGCTATAAACATCATTATTTACACCACAGAATGGATATTTGAATCCAACATAGGTAAAAATCCCAGTTGGTGAAAGAGAACATAAGAGAGAAGAAGAGACCAAGGAGAACGAAGAAAGGAGGAAATTAGAGGCTTATATGATATCTTCTAGAAGATTCCACCCAAATCCACCAAATATTTGAATCCCAATTTAATGGAAGTGGAGAGGTGGTTCTTGATTCTAGGGCGTTTTAATGGGAAGAAAATGGGTATTAATGTGTTAAAATATTGGAGGGACAATTTATGAATTTCTATTTGTTAATTATCTAGTAGGCCACACAGTTTACCTGGATGGGGCCCACACCCATGTGCCTACATGTGTTCCTTAGATAGAGCCACTACCGTAGGTTCACAGTTATCTATGAAGTGATTCATGCCCATGAACTACGTTGTGCAACCTGGACAATGTGTATTTCCAGGTTGGACAATTTTCATGGGGCTGGTATATAATTTCCCATATATGTAAGCCAACCATGAGTATCCTTCAGTCTGACACAAAACACGAAATTTTCATTAAAACTCAATAAAATGATATTTATTAAAGGTATGAATGGAAATAATATAGAAACTACCTCAAAATATAATAAAAAATGTGATTGTATATACACCCTAATAAAGATAAATCCTATGCATAACAACAAAATATTCTTCAATGAAGGAAATTTGAGATGAATCCCTTGCATCTAGTCTAGAATTTCCATATACATACATTAACTTCTGAATAATATGATTATATGGAGAATTTGATTTCATAATTAAATTTTCCATGTTTTTATGATTATAATTAATTAATTTATTTTATATATTCTAATGACATATTTCAATCCTTAATTTGTTAAATTCACATCCTGTGTTTCATGGACAGTTGTTTCATTGTCTGAAAATGGATTTTGTTTATTGACCAATGTCAAAGAGGTCTATGTTCCATCATATCCAGAACTAAAATCATGAAATAATTATAATTCTTTTATTAAATTAAAATTTTAATATCATCAATTAATAATATTTATGAAAAATCAACTAATTTACAATCTTGGAGACGGTATCTTGTGTGAACTCTTGAGTAAAGTTTTCGTTATTCAACTATCTCTATGTAAAGAAGTTCAATATTATTTTATCTTTAGAAAATGATAATAATTTCATAATTAATATTTTATTTAATAAAATATACATATATATATCATCCACGAGATCTGGTGAGTAAAAAAATAATCGCATCCCTTTGTGGAGGTGGTAATCCATATATACCCACAAAAGATGTAATCATTTTTCAGTTAGTGTAATAGTAATAATGGAAAATTATATAGTATAATTCTCTAATAAAAAATATGTAATAAAAATAATAATTATTTAATATATATATAATATGTACATTAAATTTTTCCTTATATCATTCCCATGTAAATTTTTAGTGAAAAATGTATAACATCTCGTGAGGCGGTAGTCCATCGTACACATAAGCGACGTTATCATATCCCCCAAAAAATTGAAAGTATAAGGTATATGTGATATAAAAATCACGTAAGTTTATTTGTATGTTAAATATCATAAACATAGACACACACAGAGAGAGATATATATATATATATATTAATTCCATAATTATAACCTGTGAAAAGGGGGAGGTGATTAAAAAATAATTACATCGGTTCACGTGGCAGTAGTCAACCATACACATGAATGATGGTTTGATTTCTCATTTAACTCTAAAGAATATTTATTTAGTTTATTAAATTAAAATAATAAAATAAAATTATATGCTAGATATTTTATATATTATATCATTGTTATTGAATAATATTTATAGGTTTCGATAGAATAAATATATTAAAAAATACAGTTCAGCATGGAACCACTTCTTCAGTTAACCTCATTAGGTTAACAAAAAACCATTCAAATGATGGATTTATGATCAAACTATATTATCTATGTCATGGGAATGGAATTAAGGAATGGATTTGGGTACATTTTGGCTAAACCAAATTGTTTTGACTGTGTGAATAGAATATGTGATGGGTGGCCTTTTATAAGTGAGGTGAGTAGCACAGTTGTAATTTTTTAAAAGAAAAATTGATACCCCAATGTTTTACATACCTCACAGCTAAAACAGATTCCATTATCAATAATTATACAATATACTATATAAATATGATAAAACTAAATTTTTATAATATTTAAGGTGATTTTAACCCATATATTTTAAGTTTAACCCCTAGTAAATCTAATATTACCATAACCATGGTTTAATATTATTATAGTTTTCACTATTCTCTATGAAAAGAAATTACTCTGATATTTTTAGATAATATAAATTATGATGAATCTAAATATGGAATCAATTTTTCTAAATTCAATTACTATAATTGGTCAAATTAAATTGAAATTAAAACCTACATATGTTGTCAAAAAACTGTTTTTCAATAATTGTATGTTTTAATATATGATGATTTTATATTAACTCTTTGAATAGTAATAAATAGTGTATTAATTTTAATTAATATAAAATTATATAGAATATATAAATATAATTTAAATAATTTCTGGTTATGTAATATTTTAATTAACTATAGTAGATAATTTTTGTGCACTTTAAAACATTTTTAAAAAAATACAAATTTATTGAACCAAAATATAAAATAATATTAAAATACAATATGAAGATGATTATAATTTAATTAGGATGACTAAATATAACTAAATTATTATTATTTAACTTTATATATAATTCAAATAATTATTTGTATTTTATGTTACTTAATTGTTTTCAAAGAAATGACATTTTATCAAAAAACAGAATCATTTTATATTCACTGAAAAATAAAAATTTTCAAAAAAATCCATATATTTCATTCTAAGTTAATTTTATTATTATTATTTAAAAATATAATTTCATTGGATAATAAAATATTAAAATATCTAAATATTAGGTATAGAATTTTCTAGAAAAATTCAATAAAAATCTTTTTCGATAAAAAAATATTTTTTATAAATAAAACTACTTTAATAAAAAAGTTATTTTTTATTTACTAAGAAATTAACAATAAATATAAATTCAGTAGTAAATTTTTATCTATTTTTATTATGTATTTAATACTACTAATACCCTCTAATTTAATGGATAGGTTATTAAAGTCAAATATTAAATAATATTATTTCATTGTTTTCTAAAGATATTTCTAATTTTTATTGTATGCTATCAAACATATATTCCATTATTAAAATATTAGGTTGTTACATTACCCACGCTTTTATAAAAAATTTCATCGATAATTTAACTTTATCTTCATTATCTATTTTTATTTTCAAATACCTTTCATGAAATCCCATATCTAATAATGGGTTAATAAATCATCCTCTTGATAAGATAGGAATAGAAGTATGAAAGATATGGGGAATAACACGTAAGATGGTTTACAAATAAGAGAACATTGTTGGGATATGAAGAATATTACATGGAAGAAAATAATACTACAAAAAAATGATTTAGAGTGACAAATATCATTGATCATAAGAAATTTAATGATCATGAGAAATTATAAACCCAAAAAACCATAAACACAATAGGTGTGAAAAGGAACATCCATTTCATTAGAAGAGATGGTAATAGGGAATCTTTTTTTTTCAGAAATTTTTTTCAGGATTTTAGGAGTTATATTAAAATATATACTATGAACATGAGAAAATATACCTACTTGGGTTGTAAAATTACATCCTATAATCAATTTCCACCACAATTTTCATATTTTTCCAAAAATAGTGAATATTCCAGATGAATCATTTTATGCCAGAAGCACTAAAATAAACTTCCAATGACTCACATAATCCCCAAATGGATAAATATATAATCCTTTATTTTTTATAAATTATCCACAAACAAAATGGTTAGCATATGGTAAGATGTTCCCTTAAATGAATAAACATTCATATTATGAAATAATACATTAATCTCCAAAATTCAATAATAATACCAAAATTTCAAAAAAAATGATTCCTCAAACAAATAACCCTATATCCCAAATAACCTAAATAACCTCAATATTAATGATTATTTTAACCACAAATATTATCTTATCCTTTAATTTTGAAATAATAAAAAATTAGTGATATTATTTAGAAATAAAATTATTCGCCTAATCTCCAAATAACTATTCAATCCCATGGTTATCTATATGATAAAACATAATCCAAAAATTAACGTAATCGTTATATTTTTTCCGGTTTAAGTAAAAAATTGATGTCACACTAACAATTTCATTGTATAGGCTCATGGTAGGTTTTAAACCCTTTTCACATGAAGGTTTTGGGTTCAAGACCCCCTGATTTTCTAGATCTTATGGGTTGTTTCTTGGCCTTATTCTTATCCTTTTTCCTAAAATTATAATCTTATAATGTTCCCAAAAATATGGTGAACAACCGTAGAAATAACAATAATAATCAAATATTATTGAAAAATGAAAGGTTATCAATACATTTATAAATTTGAAAATATAATTCCACCTAAAATAACACTTCATGTTGAACCTATGTGTTATATATACCACATCCTAATAAAACGCCTTCCAAATGTCATTAATTGCCTCAAATATTTTATTAATTAAAACCTTAAAAGGGGTTTCTAAGGCTCTTAACATATTAATTAACCATTAACCTATAAACCCATGATATAATCCATAAATATTAAGATATCCTCACATGAAAAAATTTTATTCTTCAATGTTATCTAACCTATGATTTTATAACAACAATTACATCGATGAACCCACACTGGCATATCCAGTACGAAAAATAGGTTCTTAAAATTTTAGGCTTGATAACAATAATGCAACCAAATTTATTATATCTAAACCTTACAACATAAAATGTAAATATTTCATAACTTATATACCCTAAGACCATTTAGGTTTAGAGGTTTAGTGAATTAGAAAAAATCTTAAATTAACAACACTAATGACTTTGAGGGAGTATTTATTTCCACAATAACTAGATTTTAAAAATCCATATTAGGTCATTATCATCATCCATATGAAACCATTATATACATACTAAATTTAACATCATTCTTGATAACCAAGTTAAATGA
Source organism: Viscum album (assembly GCA_963277665.1). Taxonomy (NCBI): domain Eukaryota; kingdom Viridiplantae; phylum Streptophyta; class Magnoliopsida; order Santalales; family Viscaceae; genus Viscum; species Viscum album. The sequence continues at coordinate 1,100,889,941 of OY728155.1, read as the reverse complement.
ATCATAAGAAGGGTGAGATTAAATTCTTAGTGAGGGTAAGCATAAGTATTAACAATTGAATATAATAATTGAAAATAAGATGAGAACAAGGGTATAGTGACATAATCAAGCTGTATGAGAATAACATATGAAAATTTATACCCATAAACACCTAGAACATCAATCATGAAAAATTTCATAAAGCATTATCGAAGGAAAGAGTCATCAGAATCAATAATCATGATCCATGTGATTTTAATCTTCCTTAAAGAAATCAATAAAACCACATAGAATTTAAAATGAAAAACTGTTTCTACCTTGGGATATTATCTTCATAGAACCTTTAATTAACCGATAAAAATTTTAAAAACCATACGGTTGACTAACAATATAATCACCCAATTTATTGGAGTGATATATGGGTGAACCCATCATATAAGAGTTATCAGACTCATTTGTGAGGAGTAATGGGACTCAACACTTCATACACAATTTCCATGAACCATACATTTATTAAAGTACATAAAAATGCATATCATCATAGAACACATCTAAAAATGAACTATTTCTTTCAAAACATGATTTACCATTGGAAATTATGTGGTTTCCAAGACAACATCTTTGAAACATGATTGACCGGTGGAGAAGAAATAAGTTCCATAAAAATCTCTTTAAAACATAATTATCATTTATAGACAATATTTTTTCATTTATAAGGCTTGGAAATAAATATAAAAATATTTTATAAGCTAGGTGTTGGGACTTCATGCGATTTCGAGGATCAGTGTTCCCATAATCAATTTTATAAAAATATTAAATATATATTATACTACTCATGCATGATTTATTAACAGTAATGGAATAAAAGTCAAAAAATACATTAGATAAATAATATGATACCATAGATGGTTTTAGAATATTAATTTTACCCTATGGGTTACCTGAAGTTGTTTTATGTAGGGAGTTCAGATAAAACGGTCGTTGGTGATTGCATTTTGTTAAAATTAAAAAATAAGTTTATTTATTGAAACAAATGACATAAAATCAGATTTATCATTAAATATTACAGTATGGATGGATATCTAGGGTTATATGTATAACCCTATCACCATTGAGAGGATTTTCCCTCTACCTTTTTTCAGTGATTTGTTATCCGAATCCAATGACACTGCAGATATAGGTATACTGAGACACTATGAATGTAAAATATTCTTTCATTCATTGGAGAGTGTGTTTTCATTAGATAATTATTTAAATATAGGTATTAAATTTCAATATATAAATTATTTCAAAAATTATTTAATATATTTTTCATGACCATCATTTTCATTTCATATGTGTCAATTGCAAACCGTTACATGTGCCTATGTACGTATTTTAATTTTTTATTCAATTTAGATTTATTTCTCTAGGGATTATAACTCACATCTCCCCAATTTTTCTTTTTTTGGAAATGAAAACATGAAAAATAATTTTTTCATGATTTTTATGGTTCTTTTTCGCTTACATTCTTCGCATTCTTCCTTGATTGGTCTATGGGGTTTCTGTTCGCCATTTCCAGACATGACTGATCCCAATCAGATCCCCAAATTTGTGACAGATTTTTGTGCAATGAACCTATTGAACAAATGAGGATTCATTTATATGATTTTTTGGATTTTATAGAATCATTTTTGATCCATAATCAAAATCAAATATGGAGGTTATGGGAGAGGCACATGGTGCATGAAGGATTAGAAATTTCATCATAAAATATTTTTAAAATAAAAATATGGGAAAAACATTGATTGGAGGTTTTCCATTTTATATTAGGTAAACACATCATATTTTTCAGTATGAAGGGAATGGATTTTATATACACATAAATGATATGATATTTTATAAAAAAACTTGACTACATGTTGTGTAGTCCAAAGTAGACATTTTATGGTGTGTGGGTCCCTTGTCGTGGTGGATAGGGTTTTAGGAGAAACAATTATCACACAATATGTGAGACTCCAACATGATATGTGACCCATGTTCTAGAGACTCGACATGAAAGTTGGGTGTACATTGTGATGGGAATTTCTAGGAACATGCCATGTATGGGAGTACACAAACATGAGAATGGGTACATGGTCATGGAAAGAGGCACATATAGGACCCTGAGTGGATGAGGCATGATAGGTAGTCCACCTACATGTTGTGTAGTGTTACATAGGCAGTGATCCTTATTTTGTAAGGTGTATGGCTACAAATAATATTGGAAAAAAAATCAATGTTGGTCCCCTTACATGTCCTGTCCCCTACTTTCCTTTTAAGGAAACATCAATATCTCATATCTACTTCATTGGGAATCATATTTTTTCTATTTATTAGTTTATCCTAAGTTTATTTTCATGTAGAAAATGATGATTAAATTCATAGTTTTTTTGACATATGATGCATTTTTTCGATAGTTTTAATATTATATAGGATACGCTTGATGAAGTCAATTATTGGGTACAATAATAAGAGAGATTATAGTTCCACCCTCTAGTGGGGCCGGGAATGGGTCATCCTTCTTTTATCTGAGTAGGACCCAATTTTTGTATCAGGGAATGGTTCCTTGACTACTAGAGTGGAAACCTCATTTTTTAATTGGGAATGCTTCCTCTACCTATCCACCGAGTAGAACCCTCCTATGAAGTTACGATATCGGTACTCGACCACTAGAGTGACGCCCTCCTACATAGAAGGGCATGTGTCCTATATATGATACCTAAGTGGCACACCCCTATAGTATAATGGCATGGGTCCTCTACCGACTACTAGAGTGCAAACCTCCTTGTAGGATAGTGCTTGAGTCCTCTATCGACTATTGAGTTTCAGCCTCCAGTAGAGCCTAGTTATGGGTCATTAGCCATCGAAGAGGCTTCCTCTTATCCAAATATGGTATGTTTCTTGAAGTTATCTGTTGAGTGGAATCCTCCTACTATACCAGGTCATGAATCCCCTACCTAATGATATTTTCCCTCAACTCAATGTGATAGTGGTGAGGTGTGTCTTGACATTGAGGTCACTTTGGATAGACGCATGGGATGTTGGGAATCATTTATAATCCTTTTGAATGGATGAAATACATTCCTGTGGATGGGATAAGAGGTGGAGATCCCGTTTCACTCTCATGTGGGATTTTTTTTGATTTATCTAATATATATTTGTATCCATTTCATTGGATTTTATTACTCTATTGGTTTCGGTGGAGTTCTATTTTTATTCTCTATCATATATTTTACTACTCCACCGTTATCTTTACGGGTATCCTACTAGGTATGTATATACTCACCCATGTATAATATTTTCTTGTATGTGCTATGTCTTATGAAAAATATGGAAATGTCGATGTAAATTACTGAGGATCATAGTGATATATGGTGTACTTGACTACGTACTATATTGGGATATTGAGATTCAGAACTGGGATCTCATAATGTTTACTTTATAGTTTTGGCGAGGTTGGGACATCTTTTTTATTGGTTTTTTATTTTTATACTTTTACAATTTAATTTAAACTATTGTACTCTTGTACACCCTATGGGTTTTAAATTAATGTTATATACTCTAGATGTATCATATTTTTCTTTTATTCATCTGTACATATGCATAGAGATGGTCTACTGTGTGAGTTCATGTATATTTAGAAAAGGCCTCCAAAATCTGTTAGGCATTTTGGCTCTTGATGCCACCCCCAGTGGTTGGATGCATGCATGGGGTTGTTAAGGCTTGAGACCCATTGGGTTGGGTCGTGATAAATAGGTATCAAGGAATTTAATTCCATGTAATGGTGTTTGGAGTAGTCCCTTTATATTAATTTGGTCCATATTTAGGGAAACAGTGTCAAAGTGTATCGACTGTGGATTTCAGTCCATTGAAGATAGTGATGGTGCGAGTGGTGGACGTATCAAATCACTCTGACTCTAAATTTCTTTCTTTCAACATATACTACTAACAAATTGGCTACAGGTATCCATGGTATATTCAATATATGGGACATAGCCTTTGACAATCCTTCATGAATCAACTCTCCATCTATGTATATGATCATTTGATAGTGGTATGTATTGATTAAATTTTTAGGATACCTCTGCAAAGATAGGCATATAGGTTACTAATTCCATATCATAATGATGATCTGATGAGAGATGAGGCCTCAGTTTAGGTTTAAACCTATTATGTTCAGTCTCTAGGTGGATGAGTATTACCACCTCCCACCTATCGAGTAACAGATCATACCAGCAGATCGGGATGAGGATGCACGTCCTCACATCATACTCTGTTAGTTCCTAAGCTTGGGGAATCTTAGGTTCCAAGGATATCTGAATCCCTAGGAAGATGAGGATGGGATAGAGTTGGTGATTCATGTTTTCAAGCTTATCCTAACACTGACTGATCAGGTGTTCGCACTAGTGTCAAGCCTTTTCCATGGAGCTTCTAGGTGATGGAGAAGTCTGGTTACACAGATTCATGACGGGTTGAAATTTTCAGGTGAATAATTCAATATTCTATTTCCTGGGGAGTAATAAACCACCTACTTGCACTCATTTTCGATTCATGAGATTCAGGATCTGTAGTTGGGAGGGATTATAGTGGATGATTATACTTTTTGTTGCACTAATAATATGCGGTACTCCCTCAATATGATCTCGTATTGTTACATTCAATAATGAATATTTATGTATAGTCTCCATAATGATATATGTGCTAGTGGAGAACACATATTCATCCCCAAATATATTGGCATGTTGGAGTTGGTTCTCATGATGGAGATATTCCAATCATATGAAAACCAAGTAGTTGGAGCTGGGTGTGGGCATTATATGTTCATGTTATCCATAACACCCAACAGGTTCTATTCAAAATGATCTCAGTGGAAGAGATATTCCTTGGATCATAATAATGAATGTGGTTAGGGATATTATATAGGGTTATGGTATCCATAGATGGGTGGTTCATTACATGTGATTTTTGAGGTCACATGATTCGTGATTTAGAGACCCTACGTGCTGAGTGGCATATGAATATAGTAAGTGGACCGCCATGGTATAGGTAGAATAGTGATTAGGCATCACCCATGTGAAGGTTGGGTGGCCCCTAGGAAGGAATAGATGGAGGAGGAGTTGTTGGATCTCTAAGAGGAGGATATGTGTGTATTGTAAAATGTTATGATATCCTTCCACCACCACCACCTGACGACCCATTTCAGGCTTAGTGAGAAGGTGATAAGGGTTGTAGACAGTTCGAAGCTATGAATGTGTATGATCTAGTGGCATATGAGATGATTATAGGTATGATCTTATTTATTCAAATAATTATTCAATATTAGTACAAATTGGTTTGATTGATTCCTTCATCACTTAACTCTTACTACGGGAGCTAAAGCTCCCAGTTGGGGATTTTTCTCAATTGGTTTTACTTATGGTTCCTACATGGAACGATTTTTCTATATCATTTATCTACTCATAATGAGATATATCACTAGGGGGAGATTAGTTTTCATAGTACCTTTTGGTCACCAAGATGGAAAAATATGATGTCACCTCGGATTCAGATTGGTTGTCGTTGGTTTGTTACTAGATTGAATACCACCATAGATGAGTTAGATGCTGTCACACTGATGAGATTAATGTCTCTTTTATGGGTGAGATTGATCTCATTGATGGGTGAGTGGGTTTTTTGAGAAGAATGCTTCAACCCGTCACTCATTGGTGGAAAATGTATAACTTAGTGTAAAGAACTATTTAGGGATATATATTCCATTAATGATGGTGAATTTTATGTACTTATTTTTCATGGATGATCAAGGACTACCACAGAGGAGGGAGGTGGAGTTTTATATTTCAGGAAACCCAGAACAACCCTTATATATTTTTTGACATATCATATGGCCCCTACCAAGATCTAGGAGAATCATTTGTAGTTGTTGTATATTGGAATGAAGGGTTTCATCAAGCATAGTGTGTTCCCCTGAGATGCTCTAGTGTAGTTCATGTAAATATTGGATGTTAGCTTATGGAATTTTGTTGATTATCATCGTCTAAACCGAGACACGGTAATGAAAATGTACCCCTTTATAAAATAAATATACAAGATCAATATCATTTATAAAAAACATCCATGATATTTCTTAAATAAATAAGGGATGACATGTAAATTCAACATGTAAACCACATTCGTAAATAGGGAAGAATGAAAAGATCCACGGTTCAAGAAAATAAGATCATGTTATTTCCCCAAAAATTACATTCAACAAAAACAATCTTGAAAAGAAATTAATTTATAACATAAATTCATTTCCACTTTAGTAACACTTCATTCATATGCCCAATGAAATATTAACTTCAAATGAAACATTAAATATCAGTATGATAAGAATATTACTTATATAACATGTCAAAAGGGATGCACATAAAACTAATAAATAAATATAGTGTCATATCATTGGCATATGTCTGAAAGAACAATAATTTAAGATAAATAGACCTTACAGAGATCATACCATTGAATTTGATAGTTGATAAATGAATAGATTATGTGTATGAACTGTAAATCCACATAAAACAAGCTTAACAATAACTTCATATAAAAAAATCATTACACAAATAAATATAAAATATAAAATACAATGAAGTTGTATTATAACCCAATGAAAATAAATAGAGTTATTAAATTATTTACCACCGGATAAATTTCAATTAAAATACCCTTGGATGCAACAATTCATATTGAATGTTAAAATAAACTAAAATATATGGGTTTTATGAAATTTATGTGTCTAATGGATTATGAAGACACATTGCGAGGCGGAGGGTGAAATAGGTGTGATTGGGTTTTACTAAAAAAAATTATTTTCCTAAACTCCTTAAAACCTCTTTCACTTGTTAGGATTAGTGGATCATATATGCAATGCATAAAGTAAATGGAAACACATCATATTGTATTCTTACAAGATTCAGTACGAAGAACTACAACATTGAAGGAATTGGTTATCACCCATAGTTATAGATATTTCACTAAATATAGATCTTTACAATAACAAAAATCACATTCCCTTCAACACTACGTCCCACAATGCTTTTCACTAAAGTATAACGTGAGAACACATGTTCCCACCTACACAAGTGACTCATGAGTCCCATTGGGGATCATTATTTTTCATCCAATAGTGTTACCATCATCCCACCGTCCTACTCCAGAGTCCCACTGGAGACTTACACTACTACATAATCCCACTGAAGACTTCCACAATCTTGATCCACATAAAATTTGATCCCCTAATAATAATGATCATATAATCTTCCTCCACGTGCTTACTGGATCAAACTGGAACGTGTAAAATTCAAGAAACATCAAAATAAATGTTTTATTTCTCAATCAATACTAATCACCTGTAAATGGTTAGCTGCCTCTGTAAAAAACATCTCGGGCACGAGTTCTTTCTTCTATAGAAGGCTTGGCCTCACTAAATAATGAAAACTCAGATACAAATATTCTTTTGAAACACTGATATAATTAATTCCCCATCTTTAGTCTCAAAAATCACCGCACACAATATAATAGTAATGTATATATTGAATTACAATCTATTGTCTCCATGAATGTATAAGGAACAATTTCTTCATGCATATATTGTATCATGCATGGTTTTCTAACACATGTGCATGTAAATATTGTTTCATGCATACCTGAAAACAAATACTATTCACTTTTAAATTTTCACATACACTTTTTCACACACTGTTTAACAATTTGATACTTAATAAATGTGTATTAATGGAGGTTTTCATATACTCTATACTGTTTTATCAAGGAATATATCTTTTCTCAGATAAATCACAACAAACTCAATCACACATCCATTGTGAAAATCTCATGCATAAAATTCATGCACCCCACATCCTTCTCTATTTAGCATGTGTATACTCCTAGTGTCTATACCATCATGTGAGTTTGTGTTTCATGGAAGATTGTTCTATATTTATATTCCTTCATGATCAAAATAATGTTCATAACAATTTAAAAAACTGCATTCTTCATGAAAGAATACTTATACCTTTAATAGGTTGTATTTATGCATAACACACAATCTCAGGGGGTGAGTTTACAAGCATAACAATATCCTATGCACAAATTTTAACAGTTTTTGGTTCTATTTGATGTTTTTTGTGTGTAATTGAAGAACAACCCAAATAGATATCATGTTATTCCACTTGACTTGAAGATCTCAGCCCATCACATTGTAACTTCAAGTGTGTAATAAAATTTTCTAATGCCCACGAGATACTTCTTCTTCATGAATGCCAGGAGACACAAGATGTTCTATAATGAGTTATTCATAGAAACATGTTTCTTCCTGAATCTATCTGATTGTGAAAAAAATATGTCCAACACTTCTGCATTCAAGTCATTTCGCACAAACAGAAGCAGCGCGACAACCTTGATGAACGAAAATAAATCATGATACATAATTTCTAGGGAAATGAGAGATTCAAAAAAACTCATAAGAAACTAAATCGAGATCCTTGAGTGGTATTTATAGGAAAACAATTATTGTCACAGAACCTTCAAGAATCATAGAGAAAGAACATACCATGATCATAAACAATTACCATCATCGGTATATCATATTTTATATATAATATCATTCTTCAGTTATATCTTCATATTATGATGTAAATAAAATTTCACCATATTTTGACATATTTCAGACCTTCAAGATAATGAATCGTTGATGAGAATCTTTGAATAGAGCTTTAGTTGACATAGCCTGGAGATCCTTGACGAAGAGAAGCATCTCGGGGGCTTTCTAGAGAAGACCCGCTCGAATGGGATCCAACACCACTGAGATAAATCACTCGAGCAAACAAAATATTCAATAATATTGAGATAAATACAACTTCTAAAGGCCAAACCATTTTATGAGACTTTGTAATACATGAATCGAAATGATATTTTCATAATTCGGTCACCAATCACTCTCTACTATTGGCACAACCGCTACCCCCAACCCACAACCACGCTTTAGAGACATAATGCTTCAAAGATCATTTTACATCACCTATGCATCCTGATTTATTGTACTTCGGTGGATAATGATGGGCTTTAATTAGATACGACTACCTTCTTAGTGGAAATTTTTTAATTAGAAAACAAAATTACATAATTTAAATCCCAAATCCTCTATTCTCAAAATCAAAATTTATCACTATATTTCGTTCTCACTTTTTTTTGGAATTCAACCATACATCCATATAATTTTAATTCCTCTCAATGTTGTAAACAATTATATCAAACTCAAAAAGCTAATGGCACAATTCTTCTAAACTATACACCAACTATGAAATCGTCACAATTATAACTCGTTGAATTTTCATACTCTCATGTTATTGACAATAATTTAAACATCATTAAATTATTTTTCATTGTCAATTCCCCACAATGGATTTGTTATCTATACTGATTTTATTTTAAATTTTAATGCCATATTCCTCACTATATTGGAAATGAAACCATAGATTAATGTATGGTATAAAAATATCATTTCAATAAATTCTAATTCGAAGAATATCCACTTCTCTTTTGACACATATTATCTAGTTTACTTCTCAGAATGATGGTATCACTACTATATTTTAAATGAGGTAAAATAAATCAATGTTAAGTCCACGTGAGCAATGATCACTGTATAAAAAAAGAGTAATAAAATTTAACATCAATTTTATCTATAAATATCCATCATGTGATACCAATCACTAATTGTTTTAGAAATTTCTCAAAAAAAAATCTAATTTCCTTCACACATCTCACAAAATAGATTATTTGAAATGTTTCATGGAGATAACATGTTTTCGATATACATACATGATGTAAAATAATTCCTGATATCAGATATTCATAGATTTTATAAATTTAGCTCTCCTCTTGACTATATGATTCAAATTCCATTCCATGCATGAAAAAATAGAGACAATATATATAGGAATAAGGTGGTTCTTCAATGCAACTCAGATAAGGAAAAATGGCTAAGAGTGGCTTCTAAACCCAATAATATTCTTATAAGAAAAAGGATTCTTTAGATTTGATGAAAAATAAATTTCAAATTTCTCTACAAGATCCAACATTCTTCCACTTCCAACTATTATAGATATATGATCAATCATTATATAATGAATTTGATATGTATTCAATTTATGTGTAGAATTCATTTCCTCAGCACTAGAAGTTGTGGATACTTTACCATTCTTATTTATGAATTATTCTCTACCAGATTTCCATTTCAAACAACCTTTTCTAGAATGCCCAAATATTTTCACCAATCCCACAATACAAAATTCAATACAGAAATCTTTGAGGAATTTTGTAATATTAATCAACAGATATTTCTTCCACCAAATTAGTCTTGTCATTTATCATATGGAATTATTATTTCATTGATTACAACTTAATTCTTTTAGTATGAATTATATTTTACAATTGATAATGGTCCATGATGTGACCTTTTTACTAAAATAGAAACTTATTCTCTTTGGTGAGTCATTTTCCACAACATTCTTCATAAACATATTTGTAGGTGTTGTTTAACAACCATCATCTTTTACTCAAAACACAAGGATGACCAGTCATCCTCATCTCTTACTTCCTTCACATTATATTGTGGTCTTCTATTATCATCAACAGTTTATTTGTGCTTGATTGGTATATAACAAGAATCATAATGACTATGACCACTTTTGTTACAATAATCACCAAAAGTTTCTTATTAATCTTATCTTTTCATGATAAATTGATTATTTTTATATGAATTCTTCATTTATTGTGTAGGTTTCAATTTATCTTCATCATTTGATCCCATAAATGTAGGAATTATATAATCTTCTTTCAATGAAATATTATTCCTACAATTAATTTCTTGATTCCGAAAAATCCCATAGCACAAGAGGTATCCCACAAATCATTACATCTTCTTCTATTACAAATTTTGACTATTATTGACATTTCACTAATTATGGGTATACAATTTATTCTTGTTTGTTTTGTTTGGGGAGCAAGAATATATCATTACCCATGTTAGTATATATTTTAATGTTGAATATACACAAGTAAACATTTCAACATTAGTAAAAATAGATTTATCCGGACAAAGGGATAGCTTCTTTAAAGAGTCAACAGTAGATTTATCCTTTGATAATATCAAGATATTATTAACACTTGATTGGTTATTTTCATTAATAGGGATTTTACAAGATTAATCTATGGAAATACTTCATTTCTTAACAACTAGGGAAGTCTCAACTAGTGTTAGTTCCATATTTCTCAATTTCACAAAGATCTCAAGACACTTTATGTTCAGAGAAATCTTATAATCTTCTATAGATTTTATGCTTTCTTCCTACTGAATCTTCATCTTCTGAATCTCATATTCATGCATATGATTTTAATTTAATAAAAAAATCATTATCCATGATTTTTATTTCCTTATAAATCAGTTGGTTATCTTTGACATTCATATATGTATTGTTCATCTTTTCAAGTGCATTGATAGATTTTGTAAAAAAATCATAAAATAAATTTTCACTAATATCACAATAAAATTATTCAATAGCTTCATCATATAGTTATTTTCAAGTAGATATTGTTTCTTCATTTTCTATCACATGTTTTGTGAGAGTGTTGGAAATTCCACCCTTTTTCTTCAGTTCCTCTTCCATAACATTTTCATCTTCTTCTAGATATGATTTTTGATCCAATTATTCCTGAAAACACTGATCATACATGTAACCACTTATTTGGGACATTTCTTCAGATTATTTAGGATTTTAGAATTTATCATATCATCGTCACAGCTCAATCTTCTTTCATCGGAATTATAATAAATTTATTTTGTTGGAAATTTAAAAGTTGGTGTTCCTTCAGCAAGTAGATAAATTTAATTTATCTTTAAATTCTTCTTCAGCTTATTATACACTCTTTTCTTCATGTTTTTCTTTGTAATAACTTAAACTAACACATTTTTATCCTCAAGAGTAGTGGTATGTTTTTCATATGAATCCCATCTTAATTTTCTTCCAACTCAAATCTTATCTTCCTATGCTTCTGATAAAAAACATGGTCAAGTATAGTAGAACCAATCAGAGGTGGCCTATGTTGTGGTACACATTGATGTATACAATGGATTGTGTAGTCACACTTAGTGGGGGAGAATTATGTGTTTCTTATTATCAGTAAATTGTTTTCGTTCCTTAAACACCTTTAAAACTCTGTCACATGTTTGGATGAGAGGTTCTTGTGCTCAATAAAGAATGTAATTGAATACATAACACAAATTATTTTTATAAGGTTTGGTAATAAGACCTACATCCATACAGTAACTAGTTATCATCCCTGGTTACAGATTTGTCACTATATATAGAGAGTTAAATCTAGAAAAATTCCATTCAATTCAAAACTAAGTCCCAAAGTGTTCTGATCTAGAGTCCCACTAGAGAACACATGTTACTACCAACAGAAGTGAATCCTAAGTCCAATAGGTGGATATTTATACTACATCCCACAATATTACGAGCATCCAACAATATAAATTCAGAGTCCCACTGAAGAAATCCACTACTTCTAAATCCCACAAAAGACGTCCACAATCATGGGTCACACAAGATTTTATTCACTAATTAAAATGATCTTTTAATCTTACTCCATTAGTTTTATTGGTAAAACTGTCCCTAGTGCAGTTCAGAAAACATTACACTAATATTTTTCTTGTTCAATGAGTACTTTATCACCTGTAAATGGTTAGCTACCTTAGTACAACACTACTCAGGGATGAATTCTTTCTTCTACCAAAGTAATGGCCTCACAAAACCCTGAAAACTCAGATACAAGAATTCTTCTGAAGCACTGATAAAATTATATCCCCGACATCAGTCTCAAAAATCACTAAACACTATTTAATTTAAATGTATATAATGAATGTGCATTCTATTCCATTCATGATTGTATAATCCAATTTCTTCATGCATATATTGTATGATGCATGTTATTCTCAATATATGTGCATGTAAATTTTGTTAGATGCATACCCTAACTCACACACACACACACACATTGATCACTTTTTATTTTTCACACACACTTTCTCACACTCTATTTTCTGTTTGATACTTCAATAAATGTGTATACCTGAAATCATTCATATATTTTATACGATATTTTCAATGTATAAAAATTTTCTAAAATCATTCTAAAAAAACTCGATCACACAGTTTTTTTCTTTCCACATGCATAAAATTGTTGAAATACACCTCTTTCTCTATATATCACGTGTATACTCCCACTTTCTATACTATCATGTGAGTATGTGTTCATATGGAATCATGATATTAATTTTTGATACCTCATGCTAAAAAAAATCACACAACAATGTAAAACAAATTATGTTACAGGTGTAAGACTAATTATACCTTCAATAGGTTTTATTTGTTCACAAAACACTATCTCAGGGGTGAGTCTGTAAGTATAACAACATCCTCTACACAAGTATAAATAGGTGAAAACTTTTTGTGATAATTTTTTTGCATAAACCAGAAGAAAAAAACAAATGGATATCATGATATTCCAATTTCTTTGCAGAACATAGATTATCACAGAGCAACTTTGAGAGTGTAATACGCTTATCAAGGCCCACTTGATAATTATTAATCACGAAATCTAGGAGATAGAAGATTTGATGTCCCGAGTGCTTTGTAGAAATAATTTACATTTTGAAGATATCTATGTGTGTAATGCACATGTCAAACACTTGAAGGTTTGATTTGTATTCGCACAAACATATGTAGCACAACAACCTTTGCGAACCAAAACGATTCATGGTACATGATTTCACAAATAATGAGATAATCTCAAAAAAACAACAGCAACTAAATTGAGATCATCAAGTGGTATTTATTAGAAATGAAATACCAACATAGAACCTTCGAGAATCACATTTCTAAAAATAGAGTGATCTAAAACCATTATCATCACTCTTATCTCATCCTTTTTCCATTCTTTCATTCTTAATTTAAGTCTTAGATTTATGTTGAAAATTAAATTGTATCATATTTAAATAAATTTTAGAGCTTTATGTTAATGAATAGAGGATCAGATGATTCAAATCATGTTTTGCTCGACATATCTTGGAGATCCTTGGGGAAAAGAATCTTTTTTGGTGTCTTGCTAGAGAAAATGAGATCAAATGGGATTCATTTTTAATGAGATGATCGAACGGTCATAGAAATTCGATCGATAAAATCACACAAAAGATAGTTATTTGGAGATCCGTGAATACAATTGATGACCAGGTAAAATAATTCATGTGATCAGACAATTTTGGTTCATTTTTAGATATCCCACATCGAAATGCAAATCCATTTTCCGCACATCTATAAAACATGACCTAAAGGGATCTGATAAAAAATTAGTCACCAATAACTTGTAAGTCCTGTTGGCACAGCCTCATTCCATCATCTCCCAAAATCATTGTTCAACCCTGCATGGTGGTTCCAAGATCCCATGTGCCTCATGAAGGAGCACCTCTTTCTTAAAATATGCAGCCATCTTTCTTGTCCCAGGCTAGATCCCTTAGCAGTGGTTGACCATCCTAGGTCTCATATAATGATGGGGTCGAACTAGGTAGGGAATCCATATGGGAAATAAATTTTATTAATTAAGAAAAAATAGTACTTTGAAAAATTCTGAATATAAACCCTTCTTTTATGTAACACCAAAACAAAATTAAATTAAAAGCCCAAGTCCACCAATCTGAAAATCTCAATTCGTTATTATATTTATCTTCTCACTTATCTTAAAATTTAACCAAAAATCTCTAAACTCTTAACCCATTTAAATTTTTAAACAATTGTGTCAAACTAAAATACCCAATGACATAATACTTCTGAACTACAAATTTTCTCTTCAGTCTTTACAATTTTAAGTTATTTATTTTTCATATTCTCATGATGTTGATAAAAACTTATACTTCAAAAAATTATTTGGAATCTTCAGAAATTAAATATAAAAGGGCTAATATATAAAATATATAATATAAATTATGTGAATAATAATAAAATATATCTCAATGAAGGATGATTTAGATGAAGTCTCGTACCTCAAGTGAAAACATTCCATGCACATCCTTTAACTTATATATAATAAAATTTCTAAACATTATTTTATTTTATAAGAAAATATTCATTTTTAATACTATATACATAAATTATATATTACTTTCATTTTAATTACATATAATAAATACACAATCCATTAAGTCCATGACATATGTTTTGAGGATTTTTGGTTCAAAATTTCCAAATATATTTGATGTGTTGACTATAGAAAAATTGGAAATTGTTCCATTATATCCTAAAATATAATCATGAAATAATTATTGTTTTTACAAATAAATTCTACATTTAAAATCATCCATGAATAATGGTTATTAAAAATTAACTACATTACAATCGTAGAGACTATAGGTCGTACGTACACATGAGTAATGTTTCTATTTTTCAATGATCACTACAGAAAGAAGGTAAGTATTATTTTATATCTGTTGAATAATTATAATATATTAAATATACCATTTTATTTCATCAAATATAGTTATATATATCATCCATGTTATGTTGTGATGAAAACAAAATAATTGCATCACTTGGTGGAGGTGGTAATCCACATATATGCATAAATGACAATATAATTTTTCAGTGAGCTGAAAGGTTAGACATAAAATTATATATTATAATATTATAATGATGAAAATGTCATTAAATTAATAATCATTTCATATATATGACATATACTCATTAATATGATAATTATTACCTTCCATATCAATTCTTAATGAAAAACGAATCACATCGTTCCGTGAAGCACAAGTATGCCATTCTCACAAGTGATGTTATCGTATCACCCACATAATATAAACAATTTGGTATACATGGTATAATAATTATATAATTATTTTTAATATATAATATATATATATATATATATATATATATATTAATTACATCATTATATCTATCCGTAATAAGAGGTGATGGAAAATTAATTACATATGTTTATGGGGTGGTAGTCCACCGTACACATGATTGATGGTTTTGTTTCCATTTTAATAGAAGAGGAGATGGATTTAGGTTATGAAATAAATTTAATAAAAAGTAATTTATATTTTATATAATAGATTTATTGTATCATCATTATTTAATAATATTTGAAGGATTTGGTAGGATAAATGAAATAAAAATGCTCGGTTGAGCATGATAACTCTTCATATGAAAAACCTCATTTAGTTAGCACCAAAGGCCTTTATAAGAACACTTATAATAAAAACAAGTGATATATGAAATGGGGAAGAATTTTAGGAATGTAATTGGTCATATTATTTCAAATACAAATTTTTTTGATGGTGTCATGTGTAGAGGAGAGGGGGTGAACCTTTATAATTGAGGTGAGTGGCGCACATGTGATTTTTTAAAAGAAAATGATACTCACACATTTTTATTATTATTTAATGCTCCAAAATGGACCATTATCAATAAATAGATAATATTAGGTATAAATTTTTAAATAAAATATATTTTAGGCATGTTCTTATTTTATTTTAACCATTATCCTTTTATTTTAACATCTGATATTTCTGTTTTCACCTTAATTGCGGTAAAATATTTTTTTTGTTTTCATTAGGTCAAAAAATAATGTTCTAATTATTAGATAAAATTAATTACGCTAATTAAAATGTATGGAATCTATTTAATGAATATTAATTTATATAATTGGTATAATTTAAATTAAAAAAGTTGGCTAATGTTACGACAAATCGGTTTTTAATGAAGTGTTATTTTCAGGAAAATATGAATTTATATTAACTATATGATAAATAATAATAATTGGATGAATTAAAAATAATATTTATTGATATTTAAAATAAGAATTTCATTTAAACCATTATTCATTATGAATTATTTCCATTAATTAAAATGGATAAACATAAAAAAATTTAAAACAAGTTTTCAGATAAAAGTTGTTTTTTAACCCCAAACAGAGCTCATATTAAGATCCAATAAAAGATAATTCAAATGTAATTAAGTGAGTTGAATATAAATAAATAATAATTATATTATTTGAAAAAAAATTCAAATAATAATTGATGTCTTAATTATGTAAATTTTTGAATAAAAATGATAGTTTTTCAAAAATTAGTATATTTCACTATTCCCTAGAAAATAAATATTTTCTGAAAAATACTAGAATTTAATCGTAAGATAATTTTAATAATCATATTTCCAAAAATAATTTCATTTATCAAATAAAATTATGTATATATCTAGAAAATAAATATAGTATTTTCTCGCAAAAATAATTACAATTGTTTTTGAAGAAAATGTATTTGTTTTGAATAAAATTACATTAATAAAAAATGAATTGTTATTTACAATGATTTTGATTAGTGTATTTCATGAATAAATTTTTGGGTGTTTTTATACATTGATTTCTTAATTTAATTAATCATTCTTTCAAATTTTTAAATAGATGGTCCAATGTTGTGATTTACAGAAGGGAAAATAGATATTTTGAAAAGGTGTGAAAATAGTCGAATTTGAAGGAAAAGAAACTTAGTTTCGCTTCTCTTCACCCATTGAACGAAAATAAATTTTGGAAGATTTAGTGGATCCATGTAATGGTATTAGGACATTTACAAATCATATAATTACTTTACACAACCGGATTTCATCAAGAGAATCAGTTGTTGTTGTGGAAGGTCATGAAGTAATTACACTCTGTAAAAAGAGATTACATGTCATGTACCAATTACCTGTCTTGTAAGTATAAGGAAACTAAAAAAGATGTTATTAATTTAGGATGACATGAAAATTGGGTATTATTAAATACACCAATGACTACACCTTTAGAGTTTCTTATAAATGGGGAGATGGTTGAACAATTTCAAGATGACATGTGCACCACTTGAGCTCTCGTTTACCAACATTCTTCACCACCATTGTTCATAAGTATCCATTCATATCATTATCATATTTCCTAGCACTTTTGAGTAGTTTTTTTGTGGGTTTATTTTATTATATGGGGGAGTTCTATTATGGGATTGATTTATCTTTTATTATTGTTTTGGATAGCTGCAACACCATTTTTCATTTACTGTCATCTTCTTTTTGAAAATGCATTATCATTACTTGTTATTTGAGGTAATTTATATTATTGAATCAATTGATTTCCCTATGTTGTGTAATACCATTATAAAATATATTCTATATAACATCACATTATTTTATGGTATAATGAATTTAAATTCAATAGATAACTTATTATGCACACAATAATGAATCACTATGAAGCAACAACATGTTGTTAGAACATAAAAATTAAACATAATTTTTTCACCGCTGTGTTTTCAATTTTGAAAAACAGACATACACATTTGCGTTCAGTAAGATATTTAGGGTTTGACAAGATCAACTTAATTTATAGTAAATAGCAATATTCCCTTATAAATAGTGACTTGACCCCTATGAATTATAATGTACCCCTATGAATAGTAATGTAACCTTATGAATAGAACATTGATCCATATGAATATTAATATACCCTTATAAATAGTAAATTACCATTATAAATAGTAACATCACTCTTGTAAGTATATATAAAATTTGGGAACCTTATAAATGAGAGTGAATATTTAACAATTAATAATTAAGTGTTGGTATTTTTATGAGCAATAAATAATGAATTAAAAATTTATAATTAGTATATTAATTTAAAAGATAATTCATTTTCATAAAATCTATTCATGAAGCAATAATTTATTTTCCTATGATTATAAGATAATTTTATGAGACCCTAGTTATTTTTTCAAAGTGTCATAAAATTAGTTATAATATTAAAATTGGTATTTTTCATGTAAACGGTGATGTTAATTAAAAACTCAATTACTATGATTTAGAAAATTATTTCCTAAAAAATTATTACCTTTTATGTATTATAAATATTGAAAATTGTTTTGGATAAATTTTTGGTATATTTATAAAATAGTTTAATTTTTGTTGAATAGTAAAAAATAAATGTTTTTATAAAATATGACATTTTTCATGACATTGTCAGGAAATTATTATGATATGAAGATTAATTTAAACTACTTAATCACTAAATAATCATATTAAATGTGTAATATTGTATATAATTAATTCAGAAGATGATAAATATATTTTTTCACGATAAGTATAAAAATCAATGTCAGTGTCGACATAGTGGCTGCGCAGTGCTGATAAAGTCAAAATTTGTAATTTATATATAATAATTGAGGGAAAAAATTATTTTCATGATTTATTTATTAAATAAAATGTATTATTTATGTATTTTATTGTTAATGTATAATTATTTAGTTATATTACATGAGAATTATCCAAATATATGTGTAACGCATGCGTAGGGAAAAAGAAGAAAAAATAAAAAATTGAAGAAGATATCTTGTTATGTATAAGAGTGAATATACATAATGAATGAATTTATTATTTTATTTTTAACCTTATTTATTTGTTTTCATGATTCTAATTTATTTTTAAATATTATATTTAAAATAATTAACATTAATGCTTATGAAATACTGGTGCAGTGCTAGTGCAAAAATAAGAATAATAAATAAAGTGTTTTTATTTTACATTATAAGAATTAATAAATTACCCCTATTTTAGAAAAAAATATTTATATAAGTATGTTTCGATCCATATCTATTTTTTATTAAATTTCAGGACACTTTGTAATCACAAAAATAAATTTAAGACCTATAGAATATTATTTTTATAAGTAAGAAAAAATAATCACACTATAAACATTATGTTGTATAACATTTTTTATTTAAGGTTTTCTGAGAGTTATATTTTAAAAAGGATAGTATTTGGAAAACTAATAAAATTATCTTTCTCATAGAAGTTAATTTGTAATTATTATATAACAAATAAATACCACAATGAATTCCAAAAATATGATACAGTTTTAATTTAATTAATGAATAAATAAAATAAAATATATTCAAAATAATAAAATAAATATAGTTTTATATTTTTATTCTAATTCAAGGATTCCATAGATTAATAGGAAATTTATAGGGAATAATATAATATTATATTGTATTTTAAAACATTTTTATGTGTTTAATGTCTTATTTATGAATAGTTTTTATATTGAAAATATTGTTTTCCATGATTAAAATATATTATTAAATTTCCAAAAAAACCCAAAATAATTGAGCAGGGCCCCAAATGATAATTTTTATTCAATAATGTAATCCCCATTAATTTTAGGCCTTTTTAGGTCTTAAAACCTATAATATTTTTTTATTTTTTAATTATTTTAGTAATTTCTATGTTATCTTCCACTTATAAAAGGGGACTATTTCCTTCAAAAATATTAACAACCATGAGCCTTATTATTTGTCCCTCCTCTGATAATTTCCATCCAACATATCCCTTAACATATTCTTGTTCTTTATGTATAACAGAAAGACCACTTCCATGAGCAATAAGGAGGTTTTTAAAGAGATACATTTAAGAGGTATGATACCTTCTTCTTCTGTTTCAAATTCATTTTCACTTATAAATTATCCCTAGATATTATCCAATGATTATTTTCAAATAATGTATCGTATATATAAATATATTGTAATGTTTTTGTATTTATGTTATATTCATCAAAAAAATCTATTATTTTGTTCTTTTATTCTTAAATATCAAAATCAATATCCATGGTGTGTCAATTAACCACCATTGTGGATGATTCATTTTTGTTTCACATACAAAAATCATGGGATGTTTCAAATCACATGTAATTATATAAATTTACTTGAATATTAATATGTTATCAATTCTGTATTCTTTTGTTTACAAGGAATGACATAAAAAACTAACCTTTGAAACCATGATAAGAACATTCCCGAAACAATGGGAAAAACAAAATATTATTAATAAATATGTGAAAAAGGAATAGAAAAATAATGTATGGTATTATAAACATTTTTTAGATCTATTATAATTTAATAACATTATTCAACCCATATGACTGGAAGTTTGAACAAATTTAATAGAAGTCAAACCCGAGGTAAGGGGTATCTTAACTCAATTTTGATTCATTGAGTTAAACATAAAATTCATTAGTTTTGTCTATCCCATAATATTTATGAATGACATATGATTGTTTTATGATATATATCCACTTTTATTGTGTTGGTTTATATTTGTTACACATAATTATTTTATTTATTTCTCCTCAATATAATGATACAATCATTGCAAGAGATCATCTCTTTCACTTTTATTCAAGAACAACCCATATGTTGTGTCCTCTTATTTTTTTAATTCCTGATGATGGTGAATGTTTTTGAACCACCCCATAATACCCTTATGATATATAAATGATGGGTGTAGAACCCCCATTTTGAGGTATGTAACCTTTTTTCTTTTTATGTGTGTAATGTTCTTGGTGCGCGTTGGGAAGATGTTATGATAGTTTGAAATGGTTTTGAATAAGTTTGGATATTTTTCTAAGGGAACACAGTTCTATCACGGTTAGTGAAAACTGTGTGGGTTCTCCTGGTAACCATGCAGGGGGAGACAATGGGATTTTCAAGTTCTACACATAGTTTACCAATCCATGTGAGACAACTATGTGGGTCCCCTTCTCTTGAGGTAGTGTCTTGCACACACATAGTGCACGGTTTTCCAAATTGTGAGAGCTATTTTTGTAGCCACTTGAAATATGGATTTTTGTATCTGAGTTCACTTGGTAGTGGCCTATTTCATTCAAAAATCTCTCACACTCGAGCCTCACTTGGTATTTTCAGTTCTCAAGTGTTATAGGGGCTCTCCCACTCATTCTTGAAGTGATTCGATGGGGTTTCATGGTGGTTTGAAGGTTGTTTCTCTCAGGTAAGACCCTGATCTTGGATTCTTCTTAAATTTTCTCTAGATATATTCTTCTATCTTTCTTGGGTTTTTAGATATACATCCATTTCATGTAGATGTAGGGTTTTTTAGCCCAAATTTATGCTTTTAGGGATATTTGATGGTATGGAAGGAGAACTAGAGAAGTTTTAGTGGAGCATTTCCCTGAATTAGGGTGCAATTTCTAGTGGGTCGAATTTACTGGACCCCTAAAGGTAGGTGGCTTCTCTCTCGACTCCACATGGTAATAACTACTGGTTTCAGATACAATTAAATTGTTTTTAATTAAAGTAATTTTCAAAATTATGTTTAGATATTTTTGGAAACCTATTTAGTAATAATTTGAGGGATTTTGGAAAAAATTGGTTATTTCTTCAAAAATGGTGATTTGATGTGTGATTTTAAAATTATTATTTTAAAATTAGTAGTGGTTGGTTATGAAAATGTTTTTAATGTATGGTTTTCAATAAAGATTTTTTTTAAATGTGTTCTGGCATGGAAAATGATTTAAGAGTGGTTTCACTAAATGGGTGATTTATTGAAGTGGTTTGGCATGTTATAGAAAGGGTATTTTCATGTTATTGTGGACTTGGTCAATTATATTCTAGGTTGTGGATTTTTGAAATATTATGTGAATGTAGGCCAGAATTTTCAATGTTAAAGGTGATGGATAGTGTTCAGAAGATCAACCATTATGGATAATGGTCAGAAAGCCCCACTAGTTGAGAATGGGGTGAACGGGATGGGAGGAAGTCTCATCGTAATGGTTTCTTTGTTGTGTGTTTCTATGAAATGATGTAAGTTGTTGTTCTAATTCATAAAAGGGATATGGATTTTTTTTTGTGGAATTTCATTTTTTTTCATGGCATGGTAAGTGTATGTTTGTCATGTTGTAAGTTGTTTCAAACTTGAATGTTTTATATACATAGTTTTATATAAATGTACTAACGGTTTCATCCTAGTGGTGTTTGTAGGGAAGTAATTTGGGGAAAAGGTACTGGGTATTTGAACTCACCCTCTACTTTGGAACATTAGTTCTTTTGAAGATGTTGTGTTCTGGGAAACATATAAGAGTAAAGTATCTAATTTTTCTAGTGGTTTTGAATGATGCTTTGGAGATGTTGTGGTGCTTGGAGCACGGAGCTTGGTGTGGAGCTACAAATGGTGTCCTAGTTATGTTGGAGTGTTCTTGTAGTTGTTTTCTTGGTATTTTGATTTACTATTGGTTGTATTTGGCTTGTGGTATTGTTATGGATTAGTTGGTTGTATTTTGGTAATGTATGGGGTTGGTTGTTTTGTTGACATGCATCATGTAGTTTATTGATAGTGGAATTTTTGTTTGGTTGGTCAAATGTCTATGGAAAATCGTTCCCTAATTTATTGTCAAAGACCAAAACATTTATTTATATCATTTTTCACCTTGGGAATGTCGCTTAAGGCCAAGTAGCATTCATCCACCCTCTCAAGCCTATGAGATGGGTCAGGTTGTTACAATTGGTATCAGTTTGTTCAGTCGTTGGATTTCAAGATAGTGCAGTTGTTCGGTCCTTTGGTTTTGACTGTTGGTCTTGGTGTGGTTATTCGTTATTGACCTATTCCTTGATTCAGGATGGTAGAAAAGCATAGGATTGTTGGACCATGAAATTTATAGCATAAAAGGATGCTGCTAACCCTTTTTAGAAGAAATTCAAGTTACTTTGGAGTTGGGTACATAAGTGTTTAGAGATGCTTATATGGATTATAAATCTCATTGTCGTCGGTGTAGCCAATGAGATGAGCATGGTATGCATGGTTGAAATGACTTATCTGTAGGATGCATTTTTCATTTTGGTATAATGATTTATGGTGTGATATGAATGTGTGGATTTTAAAAAATAAGAATTAGAATTTAAAACAGAAGGATTTGAAAAATGGAAATTTGTAGTATTTTAAAAATGGGCTGATTTTTAAAACATGGTGGATTTATCAGAATAGTGCAACATGGAAAATTTGAATTTATCAAAAGCATGGTTATGATATTTGTTTTGTAATTGAACTTAAATATAATTTTATACCCTTTCTTGTTAAGGTATTAGGACTTATGGTTGTTGTTTTACTAGATAGAAATGCCACCAAGTTGGTGTCGTGGAGGCCAACAAGAGGAAGCTGTTGAAAATGTTGTTGTACCTAAGCCTATGTTGAACTAGTATCTAGTGAAAATTATAGTACCTGATTTCCTACCGATGGGAATAAAGTGGATGAATCAAAGCAATTTGATCATGTGGGTTAGTTTCAAAGGAGGAATCTACCCATATTTTGGGGTGATTCAGATCCAAAATGGGCTGAAATGTGGTTGAACAGAATGAATAGGATATTTGACTACTTGGGAAAACATGTTGAGATGAAAATGAAATTAGCCACGTAATGATAGAAGATCATCCCCTTTAGTGGTGGGAGTAGGTGGTACATGCATGGACAGACCATGGTGTTACATGGGAGGGTTTTGTGTAATTGTTTAATAAACAATTCTATCCTTATGTGTTTAGAATTAATCATTTTGAAGTAAAGGAACATTGAGGTAACGAAATATGAATGTATTTTCATGAATTTAGGGTTGTTTTAACATAAGGTGGCGGGTAATACATCATTAATGGAACAAATTTTTGAAGCTGGGTTGAACAAGTAAATTCATTCCAAG
Source organism: Viscum album (assembly GCA_963277665.1). Lineage (NCBI taxonomy): Eukaryota > Viridiplantae > Streptophyta > Magnoliopsida > Santalales > Viscaceae > Viscum > Viscum album. The sequence continues at coordinate 1,100,865,284 of OY728155.1, read as the reverse complement.
ATATCACTACTATGTATAAATGATTACATAGAGATGTTGAACAGAGATGCAGTGTCTATGTGGGATATTTTGGGGGATACAGTTGTGGGATGTATGTTGTTACCCATGGGAAATTGTGGAAACTCAAATGCTGGGTTCATGCGGAAGAGGTACACTTTTGTATAGGGTGGGAGTACAACTCAAAATCTGACAATTGGATCAATGAATCTTCCTCCAATGTCTCATAGTATTCCATGATGTTTTTAGTGTGGTTCTACGAGCCACATCAAGCAAGATTGTGTGACACAACCTCGAGCAAGTGATAACTGAAAGAATATGGGAAATCACCTATGGTATTATTGAAATTCTCCAAGGTCGGGTGTCTATGACACATATTAAGGGCCTCATGGGTCTTATGCCTCAATGGAAGAAGGGCAGTAGCATACCCCTCATCAGAAAAGTAAATTTGGTCATGGTGATTCTTGAAATACCACGATGCCTTAGCAGTGTAATGAAGAGCAGAGCGTGGAATGAAAACGGTTGTTTAGAGCTGAGGAGGTTGTGGTAGATGATTAGTTGGGACCATCAATGGTTTGTGGTATCTTTCTTTTAAATTCCACAATGATGCAAGCTCTATTTGATACAGGTTATTTGAATTCTATTATTACTTTTCACATCATTGATTTGTTGGTTTTACATGTGGAAATGATGCCTTTGGTTTTGAAAACACAATCTCATATTGGTCAAAGAGAGTGTTGAGTTTTCCACTGTAGAGATTATTGCTTAGTTGTGGGAGACATTAAATTGATGTGGGATTTCTCAATGCTTGATATGGAAGCTTATTATATAATCTTGGTAATGGATATGTTGGTAATTTTTAAGGCCCAAATTGATTTCTAGGTGCGAACAGTTAGTTTTACGATGGAAGATGGAATTTAACTTCTATTTAGTGGGGAGAAGAATGAAAAGTTGGGTGCAACAGATTTGCTGGCACTAGCTGGTGGAATGATCTCATATTACATGACGTATTTTAATAGTAATTGGTGGAAGGTGTTGCTAATAGTGTTCTTATGGCAGTTTTGGATCAGTTTATGTACGTATTGTCCGAAAAACTTCTCCAGGTTTCCACCCATGAGATAAGTGGAGTTTACTATGGATCACTTTATGGGGACCATCCCTATCCCACTTCTATCTTACCGAATGGCACCAAAATAATAATAGGAATTAATGGGGAATTTGGATGATTTAGAAAAAAATGTTTCATTCGGCCTAGCACATCTCTGTTGGTAGTGATTGTTTTGTTTGTAAAAAAGGTGGATCGAACTCTACAGCTCTATGTGGATTATTGTATAATTAATCAGGTTACAATAAAGAAATGATATCCAATTCCACCCATTGATGACCAGTTTGACTATTTGAGGGGTGCTTAGTGGTTCTTCAATATTGTATTTATGTCAAGATACCATTAATTTCTAGTAAGGAAGGAGGATATCCCTAAAACAGCTTTCAGAAGTATACATGACCATTACGAGTATGTGGTTATGCACTTTGGTCTAACAAATGCACCAATGATGATTATGGCATTGATGAAATAGATATTTTAGAGATATCTTGATTCTTTTTTGGTGGTATTTGTGGATGACATACTTGTGTATTCGAGGACAAGGGTAGAGCATGGGCATCACTTGGCGATAGTGTTATGATTTTGAGGGATCATCAGATGTTTGACAAATTGTCAAAGTGTGAATTTTGGTTATAAGAGGTTTGTTTCCTTTTTCATCTTATTTTAGAGATTGTGTTTTCAGTTTTTCTGTAACTGATATAGGTTTTTATCTTCTGGAAACATCCAAAGAATGTTTTTGAAATACAATTCATCCTTGGTCTTTCTGGGTATTTTAGTTTTTTTGTTCGTAATTACTCACAATTGGCTTCACCGATGACAGTTTTGACAAGAAAGAATGTCCCATTTCAATGGTATGAGGAGTGTCAGAAATGCTTTGAAGAGTTAAAGGGTTGCCTTACATCAGCACAAACCATGATTTTTCCTGAACTAGGGGAAGGGTGTGTGGTGTATTGTGACGCATTGGGATGAGGGTAATGGCATCTTCTCATGTAGGGTGATCATATGGCAGCATATGGCTAACTCTAGTTGAGGTATCATGATAAGAACTACACACTACATGATTTAGAGTTGGAAGAAGTGGTTCATGATTTAAAAATGTAGTGTCATAATCTATTCGTTGAGGAATTTATAGTGTTTACCGATCACAATATCTTCAAGCATATTTTCTCACAGGGTGATTTCAACTAGAGGAAAAAGAGATGGATTGAATATCTCATGTTGTTTCATTTTATCTTAATGTACTCATCGGGTAAGGGAAATTTTGTGGAAGATGCATTAAGTATAAAATCATATGATCATGTGGTGAAATAAACATCAGATTAGTGGCAGTTGATGTCGGTCATAGCTAACATGCAGTTGGAATGTGAGGGATGTGGTGATAGAGCCGTCTTTTTTACGGTTTTGTTGGTAGCTATCTTGGCTGGTTTGGTTAAAGAGGCCCATGCATATGATTTCGAGTTCATGAAGAATAGGTCGAAACTCACTGGTGGGGATACCATTGAGTAGTGGGAACAAAATGGGAATTTAGTCTTGTGTTTTCAGAATCGGATGGTGGTACCAATGGCTAGTTGGGAGGAACATCTTAGGAATTATCATCATTCCAGGTGGGATATCCATCCGGGAATTTAGAGGATGTATAAGGAGTTGAAAGTAATGTTTTTGTGGGTTGACATTAAAAGGGATGTGGCCAGGTTTGTTTCAAGATTCTTGACATGTTAGTAGGTCAAGGTAGATCATTACCATCCATCTAGAATGTTACACTATTTACATATCCATGTGTTGAAATGGGAGAAAATAGAAATGGATTTTGTGATGGGTCTCCCGAGAATGGTCATAAAGAATGATGCAACATTGGTGATTGTGGATCGGCTCACAAAGCCGATCCATTTCATCCTAATTCGTGAATATCATATGGTGGATTATCTATCTGAAATATATATCTTGGGAAGTGTTAATGATTCATGGTGTTCCAGTTTTTATTGTATTAGATAGAGATCTGAGGTTCACATCTCATTTCTAGAATTCTTTATAGCATTCCCTTGGGACACAGTTGATGATGAGCACATCGTATCATCCTTATATGGATTGGCAATCTGAGAGGACGATACAAACCTTGGAGGATATGTTAAGGGATTTTGTCATGGATTTTGGTGGTTCATGGGAGGATCACTTAACATTGGGAGAGTTCACCAAAAATAAGAGTTATTAGGAATTAATACATATGGCTCCGTTTGAGGCATTTTATGGGTGTCCGTGTGGTTCACCACTATGTTGGGTGGAAACTGCTGAGACTTCGATGATCTGACCAAACCTTTTCAAAGATACTACGGAGAAGATAAATTTTATCAGAATGTTGATGGAGATGGCTCAAAGTATTCATAAATCGTATGCAGACCATCATCAATGACTGTTGTCATTCGAGGTGTGTGATCATGTGTTTTTGAGAATCTCTCCTAGGTTGGGACATCTTCGGTTTGGGAAGTATGTTATGTTATCTATGAGGTATATTGGACCATTTTATATACATGAGTGGTTTGGAGAGGTGGATTATTAGTTAGATTTTCCACCACAGTTTTTCATGGTGCACAACGTGTTTCATGTGTCGCAATTGAAAAAGTATCATCCAGATCATGACCATGTGATTCGTTGGGATCATGTTCCTCTAGAACCAGATGCTTTCATGGTACATCTGCCAATGTTGATTGTGGATATGCAGGAGAATGTATTTTGTGGTAAAATCAAAGGATTAGTCTATTTTTTCTGGAAGCCTGGTCAGATTCAGGAGGAATCTTGGGAGCATGAGAAAGAGATGGTCGAGCAATGTCTGGAGCTCTTTCAAGAAATCGGTGGTTCTCAACTTTTAGAGGATAGAATGTCCAATTGTGGGATGAATTTAGCACCCAATTTTGAGGAATGTAACCTTTATTTATACCTTTTTACAGGTTTAATGTGATTGGGATGTGTTGAGAAGATGATAAGATATTTTGTAGTGGTTTTGAATACGTTTGGAGTCTTTTATAAGGGGGCACAGTTTGAGCATGAATAGGGAAAACCGTACGGGTTCACCAAGTAACTGAGCAGGGGGAGATAGTGGGATTCACATGGTCTGTGCACATTTTTCCAAACTATGCAAGACAACCATGTGGGACCCCTATTCATGAGGTAGTGGCATGCATAGAGTTATCACACATTTTTTCAATCCATGTGGTCTAACCATGAAACCACATAAAGTAGGGATTTTTTTATCTAATTTCAATCAGGCTGGACCTATTTCACTCAAGACTCTCTCTCTCGCTCAAGCCTCAATCGAGGTTTTTGGTTCTCAAGGGTTGGAGGGAACCTTCCACTAATTTTAGAAATTATTTGAAGGGGTTTTAATGTGTATTGAAGGTGGTTTCTCTCAAGTAAGTCCCTTCACTTGTTTTCATCTGGGTTTATCTCTAGATATACTCTTCTCCCTTTCATGGTTTTCTATATCTACATTTGTTAAATTTATATATAGGGTTGTTATATCCCAATGTGATGATTTTAGTGCTTCTTGATGGCAGGTAAGGAGATCTAGAGAGGTTTTAGTGGAGCGTTTTCCCGGATTGGGGTGCGGTTGCTTGTGGGCCAAATTCACTGAAACCATATGGTAGGTGGATTCTATATCGACTCTACTTGGTTATAAATAGTGTATTTAGTAACAATTATTTTGTTTTTATTTAATTTAATAGTGATAATGATGTTTTAATCTTTTTGAAATCACATTTGGTGATGTTTTGGGGGATTTAAAAAAAGGGTTATTATTGAGAAAAGGGGGATTTATTGTGTTATTTTAAAATATTGATTTTAAAATAATTAGTGGTTGGTTATGAGAAATGTTTTTTAAAATATCGTTTTCAATAAAGGTGTTATTTTATTGAAATGTGTTTTGGCATTGAAAATGATATTTGAGTGGTTTCAATAAATGGGTGATTTATTGATGTGGGTTGGCATGTTATGGAAATGGTTATTTTCATGTTGTTGTGGCCTTTGTGGGTTATATGATTAGTTGTGGATAGTATATATTTTGTGTGAATGTGGGTGGGAGGTCTCATTATAAAAGGTGAAAGATAGTGGTAAGAAGAAACCCCGTTATGGATAGTGAATGGGAATCACAACTAGTAGAGAATGTGGTGAACAGGATGAGCGGAAGTCCCACCGTAATGGTTCTTTTGTTTTGTGTTTATTTTCAAAGATGGATTTTTGTGTGGTAATGCATGATGGGGATATGAATTATGGCATGGTTGTATCTTTCCTTTGTTTTTCATTTCTTGTTAAGGATAAGTTTTTCATATTTTATTTTGTTGTAGTATTCAATGTTTTATATATAATGTTTTATATAAATGTGTCAATGGTTTTACCCTAGTGGAAAGTGTAGGTAAGTCATTTGGGTAAAACATACTGAATATTTTTACTCACCCACTGCTTTGGCGTATTGGTGATTTTTTATATATTGTGTTCCAGGACATAGGTATGAGTTATGAATCTCACTTTTCTAGTGTTTTGGAATGATGATTTGCTGATATTATGGTGCTTGGAGCATTGATCTTTGTGTGGGGCTCTGGATGGTGTCCTCATTCTGTTAGATTCTTGTTGTAGTCTTCCTCTTGGTACTCTCATATTGGCTAGGTTGTATTTTGATTTTGGGATCGTTACGGATTAGATGATTTTCATTTGGTAGTGTATGTGTTTGGTTGTTTGTCGACATTCATCAAGTAGTTTGTTGATAGTGGATTTTTTGGTTGGTTGATCGAATATTAAGGGAAAATTGTTCCCCAATTTATTCTATTAGGCCTCAGCATTTATTTCCTGCCTTTGGGGCCTTGGGAACATCACTTAAGGCCATGTAGAATTCCTCCACCATCTCAAGCCAATGATATGGGGTGGGATGTAACAACGGGATACACCTTTATCTCTCATTAATCCCTCACAAGAACACATGTTACCATGCCAAAATGTTTGTAAGGGGTTTCTTATCTCACTTATAATTCCGAGAGATTTTAATTGTTCACCACTTATTTCTTGAATGTTATATATTGTGTACTACCATTTGATATATATATTACCGTTATTCTCTTTACATTCATTGTTTTATGTGATTTATTTGGTGGTTGTTGATTTTTATTCCTATGGCTCAACTGCTTACAATGTGGTAAGAAACATTGTCTCAATTTCCATTTCAGTGAGAGTTACTCAGTATTATACACATAATCATTATAATGTGATGTTTCTACTTCCCATTTGAGATCATTTTTCATTTGAAATTACAACTCTGGTAAATATCTATTTTCTTGTAGCATGGATATGATTATTTTCTTAAGTGGTATACCATTTCAAATATGGTATTTTTTGGAATGTTATTTTAAATATGGAAATATGGATGAATATGTATAATCTTTTCAATATGGATACTAAGAAGGCATATTGTACTGGTATTAAATCTCTATACAAATAAATCTTTAGACTTTCAGTGATGAGTAGGGCCCACTATAGCCCCTCGAGGCATCGAAAAGTCTCATGAGACAAATTAGTTGGTGAAAACCCCTTTGAGTTTGTTTCCAAAAATCAAATTGGTTTCTAACCAATGATTTAAACTATTTCAATGGTGTAGTGGTATCATGTTCGAGATGCATCAAATCCAATTAATATGAATTATCTTTATTATTTTTCAGTTATTACTATCCATGAGGTTTTCACTATGACAAAATCTATGGAATAATTTTTATTTTAAAATTTATTAATGGCTTCTCTTTTTCATTTATTCATCATGCCTTTTTAATTATGTAAAATTGTTTTTGAATCGCTTATTATTAAATCATGTTCCCATTATTTTTAACCCTTAATGAGAAACTTATCTCACCCCTTTAATTTTTTTACCTTCAACATGATATGAAGAGGAGACTATTTATTATGATCTAAGGGTTTAATTTTTTTATTTTTTTATGTTTTGTATTTTGTTTCCTTTCTCTTGGTAATATGAGTTTCATGTATGTATCTTGTTTTTTAAAGAATACTAAACTGATCGTTCCTTTAGAATTTCATTTCTTTAATCATTCCAATGTATTAATTAATGCAACAACTCTAGGCTTCTATGGTCGGGGTGTTATATTTGATATCATAGGAATTTTTTTAAGTGCCTTGAAAACTAGATTTAGGGAACATAAACCTATGACAGGCTTTGGGGACAAGAACAGAAGAAGCACCCATATATTATTAGGGATCCTAATTCATGAATAATTTTTAGGATTAAATTTATGAAGGAGGGATGAATATAATACCACAATATTTTATGGTATAAATAATTTAAATTCAATATATGTCTTATTATACACACAACACTGAGTCACTATGAAACAACACCGTGTTTTTATAATATAGCAATAACCTAGACATTGAACATAATTTTCCAACTCTGTGTTTATAATTTCAACAAACGGACAAACACAATTGTGTTAAATAATATATTTAGAGTTGGATTGGATTGACAAATTCTTTGGTAAATAGTAATATACGATTATGAATAACGACATGACCCGTATGAATAGTAATGTACCCTTATTAATAGTAAATTGATCCTTATGAATAGTAATGTTCCATTATGAGTAATACCTTGACCCTTATGAATAGTAAAGAACCCTGATGAATATTAACCTCACCAATGTAATTATATATAGAATCTGGGCACCTTACAAATGATAGTGAATATTTTAAAAATTAATAATTATGTGTAGGATTTTTAAGAAAATTAAATAATAAATTATAATTTTATAATTAATATATTAATTTAAAAGATAATTTTTCATCAAAAATGTATTCATGAATTAATAATTTGTTCACTTATGATAATAGGATAATTTTATGAGACCTAGTTAATTTTTTTGATGTGCCATAAAAATAGTTATAATATTGAAATTGGTATTTTTTGAGTAAACGTTGATTTTTATTAAATATTAAATTTATACTATTTCATAAATTTGTTTTCTAAAAAGGTTTTATTTTTTGGATTCTTCATGTCTATAAATGTTTTGGAATAATTTTTGGGATTTTTACGAAATTGTTTAATTTTTGTTGAATAGTAAAAAATACAGTTTTTTTATAAAATTACGCAATTTTTCATGATATTGTAAAGAAATTATTATGATATGAAAATTTATTTAAACTAAGTAATTACTAAATAATTATATAATAAGTTTAATATTTTATAGAATGAATTGTGAATATGAAACGTATATTTTTTTCATGATAAGTATAAAACTCATTGTCAATGTCGACGCAGTGTCTGGGTGACGCTGACAATGTCGAAATTGGTAATTTATAAATATTAATTGAGTTCAAAAAAAACATTTCGTGAATTATTTATTAATTAAAAGTTAATATTTCTTTCCTTCATTGTAAATTTAGAATTATAGTGTTATTTTACAAGAGAATAATCCATTATATGTGCAATGCATGTGTAAGGCAAGAAAAGACAAACCAACAAATTTAAGAAGATTTATTGTTATGTATAAGAGTGAATATACATAATAAATGATTTTAGAATTTTATATTGAACTTAATTAATTATTTACATGTAATTAATTTATTTTTAAATTTTATATTTGATGTAATTAACATTAAGGGTTATGAAACAAAGATGTCGTGCTTGTGCAAGAATAAGAAAAATAAATAAAATGTTATTAATTAAAATTATAAGAAATATTAAGTAACCCATTTTTTGGATAAAACTTTTTATGTAAGTAATATTCTACCCATATCAATTTTTATTCAATTTGGGGACACCTTGGACCCATAATAATCAATTTAAGGCCATTATAATATATTATTTTAATGTAAGACAAAGTGTTCACACTATAAACATCACTTTGTATATAATTTTTAATTTAAGGTTTTCTTGCAGTTTATTCAAAAAGGATATTATTTGGAAAGCTAATAATATTATATTTCTTATATAATTTTATTTATAATTTTTATGCATCAAATAAATACCATAGTGGCTTCAATAAAGTTTATGAAATATTAATTTAATTAGTGAATAATTCGAATAAATGATATTAAAAATAATAAAATAGACATTATTTTACATTTTTAGGAAAATTAAATGATTCCATTGCTAAATAATATATTTATATGACATAATGTAAAATTTTATACCATTTTTATACTTTTTTGACGTGTATAAAACCTTATTTATGAATACTTTTTATGATGAAAAAAGTGTTTTTCATGATTAAAATATTTTATTAAATTATTTGAATATAAAAATATTATTGAATGAGTCCCAAAATGATATTATTAATTATAAAATTTATTACACATTAGTTTAATTCCATTTTGGAAGTCTTAAAACCTATAAGATATTTATTTTATTTTAGTAAATTTAGTAATTCCTATGTTATCCTCCACCTCACTTATAAAAGGAGACTCTATATTTCAAAACTATTATTTATCTTGAGCATTATTTTTTAGAAAAAATACACCAAATTCCATAATACATATCTCTTAACACATTTTTGTGCATATTTTTTTTCAAAAAATACTACTTACATGGACCTTAAGGTGGTTTTAATAACGATACTTTCCAGAGGAAGGATTCATTCTTATTCTCTTTCAAATTATTTCTCACTTATATCATATCCATAACTACTGTCCAATGATTCATGAAAAATCAAATATCATATATATATATATACTGTAATGGTGTTTTGTTTATTTTATATTCATCATAAATTCTATAATTTTCTTCTTTTATTCTTAAATAACAATAATATTGTCCATGGTGTGTCAATTAACTGCCTTTATGGATGTTGCATCTTCGTTTCACATACTGAAATCATTGGAAGATTAAAATCACATATAATTGTTTATATTGAACTAAATATATATATTATAAATTAAGGAATATTATTTCTTTTTTACAAGGAATGACATAATAAACCGACCTTTGAAACCATGAGAAGAACATACCTGAAACAGTGGGGAAAACAAAATATTGTTAATAAATTGTTGGAAAATGTTATAAGAACATTATTTATGGTATTATAATCATTATTTTAGTTATTTAATATTTTAATAACACTATTAAAACCATATTATAAGAGGATTGAACAAATTTGAAAGAAGTCAAACCCGAGGTAAGGGATATCTTAATATAATTTCCAATCATTGAGTTAAACATCAATGTCATTGGTTTTTTCGTTCCCATATTATGGTTGGATGAAATAAGATGGTTTTATGATGTATATATACTTCTGTTGTGTAGTTATATGTTTGTAACACATAACTATGTCAGTTATTTCTCCTCAATCAAATAATATGTTCATTGTAAGGGTTCCCCTATTTCACTTTTATTTAAGAATCCTCTCTATGTTCCGTCCTTTTATTTTTTAATTCCTAATGATAGAGAATGTTTTTTAACATCCCCCATATAGACCTTATGGTATATAAATAATGGGATACCCCTTTAACTATCATTAATAACTCATAGGAACACAATTTACCATGTATAAATATTTGTATATGGTTTCTTATATCACTTTTAATTTTGCGGGATTTCCATTTTTCACCACTTATATCTTACATGGGTGAAATGTGTAATACCATTTGACATATATATTACCATGATTCTCTTTATATTCATGGTATTCTATGATTTATTTTGTTGTTATTGATATTTGGTCATATGACAGAATTGATTAAAACGTTGCTAGTGACTATGTCTCAATTTCAATTTCATTGTGACTTACATGGTATTGTGCATCAATTATTTCTAATGTGGTGTATATACTTCCCATTTGAAATAATATTTCATTTGAAATTATAACTGTATTAATTTTCCATTTTCATGTAACATGGATATGAATATTTCCTTATGTCATATACCATTTCACGAATGGTGTTTATTTGGAATGTTGTTTTAACTATGGAAATATAGATGAATTTTGTATTCTATACATTATAAGGATATTGAGAATGTATATATTTGTTCTATTAAATCTATGTATTATTATTTCTTTTGACATACAGTTAAGGGAGGGGCCCACTATATCTCCTTGATGCACCAATAGGTCTCATGAGACAAATCAGTTCCCAACAAACCCTTTGAGTTTGTTTCCAAAATAAAATGGGTTTTAACTTATAGGCTTAAATTTTTTTGACTATATAGTGGTATCATGTTCCAAATACATGAAATTTAATTAATAAGAATTATCACTATTAATTTTCAGTTATTACTATCCATGACTTTTTCATTACGACAAAATATATAGATGTAGTTTCATTTTAAATTTATTGATGGTGTGTGTTTTTCATTTATTCACCATGCCATTTTAATTATACCAAATTGACTATGATTCACTTATTATTAATTCATGATTCCACTATTTATTACCCCTGCTGATCATTTGAACTGACCGCTTTCATTTTTTCACCTTCAACAGGTTACGAAGAGGATACTATTTATTAAGTTCACGTGGTTGGAGTTTTTTAGTTTTCGTTATGTAATATATTTTGTTAACATTCTTTTTGTAATATGAGTTTCATGTATGTATCTAGTTTCTTCAAGACTACTAAACTGATCATTCCATCAATATTTCATTCCATTAATCATGACCATGTAACAAGTAATGCACCAGCTCCGGGCTTTTGGGGTCGGGGAGTTACAGTGTAGTTATGTATAAATAGTGTTTTGAGACTGTAATTTTTTTAATTACACCTAGTAGATGAAAATTACAATGGTTAAAATAGTGGATTATTGCAGGGTACCTAGACCAAGGATATCCGATGACCCAATTCGAACTCCAATCATGAATAAACCCTTAATCAATTGAATCATAGAGCATTAACTTAAAAAGCACTAAAATTGGTATGCATCTCCTATTTATTTTAAACCATGTCCTTGGTTCTATTTTTCCCCATTCCTCTAAAAATTCAACCAATTTATCTTTTAATTTATTTAATTAATTTAGAACTTGTAGATCTTCCCAAGGGGTTCGACACTCAGTTATTAAAAATACTAAATTTTTAGTTTTATTTTCTGAGTTTTATATTTTATTATATTTTTTTATCCCCAAAGGGATTTAACATTGCGTTGCAGGATATCGAATTGTTGAAACCGTTTTCTGGGACGTTTGTTTCTATGTTTATGTTAATTAGGATTATTTATACATTTTTTTTATTTTAATTCATTATTTTACACTTCATATTTTCATGCTATAGTTTCATGTAATAAAACATTGCTCTAATACCCCACTCATGTAAAGAAATGGTGGATGATATGGCATTTAACCAATAGTTGTAAAGGACCTTACACCCACACATAAAAGATAAAGAAGAGACCAAGAAAGAATAGAACATCATGGTAGGAAAGGATCAATATTTAGAAGATGATCAAGAGATGAACTTGGGAATAAGAGAATATATTCATGGACTAAATAACCAAGGGAAAGCGTTGTTCAATTATGGGGGACCCTAGAAAATGAGGTCAATAAAACAATTCTCATACCCCCAGTTTCTTCTAGAAATTGAAATATTAAGCTATATGTCATCGTAATGGTCAAAAATTAAAATAAATTTGTTGTGCTACTACATGAATACCCCAACCCGCATATTGGGAGTTCATATAAATATGAGACATGTTCTAATTTCAAAATGTTAGAAATGATTTTGTAAGACTTCCTATTCAGAATCTCATTAATGGAAAAATCATGAGAGTGGATCCAAAGATGGCCTCAACACTCAACCACCACCTTATGGGATCTGGTAAAAAAAATTCATAACTATGTTTTTCCAACACTCAATGAAGATGGATATGAGGGTAAGTATTTAAAATTTTTATAAATTAAATAAATAATCCTTAAATAGTTCATTAGATATATTTTAGATTTTTTGTAAGATGATGTCCTCATCATGGAATTGAAATGTGGTTATTAATTTATACATTCTGTAAAAGATTATCATATGGAAATAATTTAATCATCGGTGATAATGCAGGACATTCCCTAATACTAATGTCACCAGAGCACATATATGAGTTATTGGATGGGATGTCGAGTAATATTTTTCAGTGGAATCTTGATGATGGGAGGGAACAATGAGTGTACATGGTAGAAAACAGTTGGGTTACTATCCAATTGGATTTCATGTTAACGAAACTCAATGTAAGGATGGCCAACCAAAACCCCGAAGGTACGTACTATGAAGATGAATATTTTCAAGATCATAATGATTAAATTTATATATAGAGTTGGAGGCCAAAACAACTGCAACTGTATAATCAAAATCCAGGCTATGGATTTCAACCTAAAAAATACGGGTTTTATCCTCATCACTAAAAAGTCATATCCATTCATTATAAGAAACCATTGATACCTTTATGCTCGCCACAATAGATTTACTTAATGATTTTACAACATAATCCTTAGAAATAGGAAATGTTATTATAAAATTGAAAAATAACTAAAAAAACAACAACGTACGATGAGTATAATAGGAATTTTATTCCGTCAAATCACTGAGAAATATAGATAAATAAATAGAGGGGTACTTCTAAGAAGCCACAACAAGCATCTCCATGCATATCTAAAAGTTTTAATAGATAGAAGTTGAAATAAAACAAAGTAATTTTTATAGAACATTCCGAAAATAATTAATAATAAAGTGTGATTGCAAGTAAAGAAAATAAAAGGGAAGATGATGAATATAGAACAACCACCATACTGAACAGTACTACTATTTATATATCGGTTCAATAATGTGAAAAATAATGAATGAAAAAAAATCTCTTATATATGTTCAAAAAGATACATAAAAATATTCAATTTAGTGAGGTAATCACAAGCATTCCCATGTATTCAATGTTCATGAAGGAGTTAGTGACAAACAAAAAAATCATTGGGAATTAGAAACTATTCCATTGATAGGGGACTATTCATTAGTCGTATCAAGAATCCTTCCAAAGAAGAAAAGAAATCCAATAAGTTTTTATTTTTGGATTAATATGTCTTCTATGACTTTTGAAAGTGATCCTATGATGTAGGTTATTATTTAAATATAACTTCATATGAAATATTCATGATCTAGGTATTGAGAGAGACAAAACCAACTCAAATTATGCATCAACTAGCAGAGAAAATAGTGAAATGTACTCAATGAGAAATTGAAGATGTCATCAGTAAGGTAGAGAAGTTCTATTTTATGAAATATTTTTCAGTGATGTATATGGATGAAAAGAAAGTCCAAATAACCTTTGGGAGACCATTAATAGCTAAGGTGAGGGAACTGATTGATGTTTATAATAGAGAATTTAGTTTATGATTTGAAGGATCAGAAGTGAATTTTAACTTGCATTAAGAAATTAATAAATCCTAATAAATAGTTGTTAAATTGTCAAAATATATTGTATTAGAAGTAGAGAATAATATTGACTATGGAAGAAGAAATAAAATATATATTTTAGAATGTAAATATGAAATTAATAATAAGATGTATAATTATATGAAGTAACTGTAAAAGTAAAAAAGTTAGAGGAAATTTAATTCCTGATAAATTCAAATATGATGATCAATTTTGGTCAGTTAGGGAGTTTCCATTTTATTTTTCATGAAGGGAAAATATCCATTGTATTGAGACCATAGAAATTGAGAAAATATTAACCAATAGAATAGTAAAATAAGTTTTCTAAAAAGGAGAGGACATATCTATATAGAGGAATCATGGCTTCACCATTATGAAGATCATGATCATGTAACCTATTTCCTACTATCTACCACCAAATATGAATGAGGTAAGGTCGATCCAATTATGGTAAAAAAAATTATGAAAGGATATCATAGTTTCTGAATTTTCCATTATATAATTTAATTTTTTAGGAGCATGCTCTCTTCCCTAAATATTTTTAATTTCATTGATATGTTTGTACTTTCACTTATGTGGATTTATTTTTTAGGACCAAAAAAGACAGGGAGAAATAAGATCCAAGAAACAAGATAAGGAGATACATAAAAATTACAAGTCATGAAGAACATACACATCATGAATCAAGGAGAAAATAGAACCTACAGGAATATGACTGACACATCGTTCAAAAGAGTGTACACATTTCAATTCCATAATTTTCTATTGTATTCCACATATTTATGTTATTTTAAAATATTTAACTCCTAATAGATTTCCCATACTTGATTCATGCTTTACTCAATAGAACTAGGAGACATAAACTGCCTATGTGAATTATCATACCATTAATTTTATATTTTTTTGTCAATATATTTGAATGAAAAAATGGGACAAATATTTAGTATAGATTAAAATGAGTATTAGGTTATGAAAATTCATTATTTAATGGATCATTTTGATTTTGAAAAATGAAATTTTTATTTTTTCCCATTATTTGGATTTTTTATATTATCAATAACTAATTTAATAATTTGTACGAAATTGAATGAGTTATTTTCCCAAAAATTAATCTCATTCCTAAGACATCATTTGATCTAAATATTTCATATTATTTATATTCTATATTTTTTTAGAAACACTTGTATTCTTTCTTCAAGAACTTGATTGAAATCTAATAAAATCTATTACTGCATAGTATCACATTTAATATTATTGAGGAAATATTTTGTTTAACCCTTTAAACATTGAACTACCTTACATTAACAATTTTTATTCCCAAAGAATCCATTAACTTACCTTTTAGCAAATAAATCATGTTACAAGCCTATCTTGTCCACTCTTAACATCCTCTATACAACTTGATGATATTTAAAAGAAATAGTGTGGGGGAGATATTTTTTAGGGGTTTTCGAGCTATAATTTATTAGGTGTATTTTTTAGGCAGACTATCAAAAATGATTTGTGGAGAGGTTATGTATTTTTAATTTTAATTCATTATTCACCTCTCTTGTAAAAATATTATATAAAAACATCTAAAAATGATAAATTAAAAATATGTTGTGTCTTGAAAGGATAAAAATTAACCAATTTCAGACCAATTATCTTTTGATAATTCTTTTTCAAGTGGGAGATGTGATATTTCTATTAATCATATCATTAAAAAATAATTAATAATAAAAAAAGGAAAATATTGTTTGATTCATTCTTTGTAATTACATACATCATAAGCCCACTTTAATCATTTTTTAGGGAAGAGGTGGATGAAATCTATAAAGGGATATTTTTATTGAGAATATATTTTTATAAGTTGAATTGCACTTTACTATCAATTCTCCTTCTTCATCATTACTTTTTATATTATTTACCTACCTTCCCTAAATCCTCAAATTCATTTGATCCTAAAATGTGAAACCATCATGATTACTTTTGATCTTTGTCTATATGCAATGGTGATGTTAGATAACTTAAAATAATATGTTATGAAACTTGTTTTTAGGTGTGCGATGAACTCAATTTACATTAGTACCATGATGATGAGATGAAAAAATCAAAGTGCGGTAAATTTAAAATTTCATTAATGTTAATTATGGGTTGGAAAATTAAAATAGAAGATTGTTGAGGCGTACATATTTTAACATGGAAATGAAAAATACATGATTAACTTGTTTATTTGAAGAAACCGGGTATTGATTATATCTCTTATTTAATTATTGATACTTTTATTCCCATTTGATCGATTGATTATGTTGAAATTGAATTACAATCATGCTATGGTGAGAATCCATTATAGTATGTTTAGATTCCGTCCTTGAAGAAAATTATGAATTCATGTGTGAGGTATTTGATAAGTGTATTTCATGAATACGTTTATGAGTTTTTTATTAAATTAGTTTGTGAATTTAATTGATTATTATTTTTAATTTTGGAACATATTGAATTATTTTGTCCTTTATGGAAAGAAACAATAGATTTTTTTAGATTGATTAAAAAAGGTGAATATTGGATAAAAAAGGCACTTCACACCGTGAGTGAAGAGAAGTGGTACAAAACTTGTTTTTTTAGGATGTAGCAGAGAAGTGAAACTAGGGTGAGAAATTTACACATTAGTTAATTCATTTACATGTCGTGAATTCATCACAAAAATAAGCCGCCATTAGGACATGTAATGAATTCATTAAATGATTTGAAAAGGTATTACACATTGTGTAAAAATTACACATCATATAAGTATTGAGAATCTAAAAAATAAAGATTGACATCTGTAAGGGTTAGAAGTTAGGGGGTTATTAATCAAGGCCATAGACACACCATTATTTCTCCTAGAAAGGAGGAGATTCCCGAATGACTTATAAATTATGTGCATGCCACTAGAATCATACATCACCACTTTTCATTATCTTTATTCTTCCTTAGGTATCTATACTGCTTATTCTCATATTATCTAGCATGGGAAAGTAGTTTTTTTGTATGATGTGATGTGATTGTTGGTGTAAGTGTTGTTAGATATTTGTTTATCTTTTATTCTTATTACGGATTGATGGAACACCACTTTTCAATTTTAGTGTTTTTTTAATTTCCCTACCATTACTTGTGAATTGAGACGTTTTATATTATTTCATCAATTGATTTATAAATTTTGTGTGTGTCCTATATTTAAATCAATTGCAGTGATATAGAAAAATGGATTTTGTTAGAGTTGTTTTGCAATTAAACCATGTAGATTACCATTCCCACATTGAACCATGAGATTAACATAGGTTTCCTAGACCAAGGATCCCTATTGACCCAATTCTGAAAAAATCATTAATAAGATGATAATAAATTGAATCGCTAGTGCACAAAACCACAAATCACTAAACCTAGAATCCCACTCATATTGATTTCAAAACATATCCTTTATTCTCTTTTCTCTCATCCTCAAAAAAATCTACCAATTTCATAATTAATTTAGAATAAATGGATCATATATTTGTGTTCGACACTAACGATTTCCAAAAAAACATTTTTAGTTGTATTATCTTAGTCTTATAAATTATTAATTTTTTATATCCCCAAAACAATATATTGATAGACTACATGTAGTAAAAGTTTGGGCTCCATTGCTTGGGATGGTTGCCTCTATTTTTAAATTTATTAGGAATATTGTTAATTTTTTTTAATTTAATTCAATATTTGACAAATGGTCTTTGTGTTATATAGTTTTAGGTAATAATCCAATACAAGGATACTTTAGTCATGGGAAGGAAAAATTGGAAAAATCTAGCATTCAACCTACAGTTGGAAATCAGCTATCACAAATAAAGAAACGATCATGAAGAGACTATGAAGGAACATAACATCATGGATTGAAAGAATCAATATCAAGGAGTTGATCATGATATTAACCAGATAATAAGAGTACAACCTCGTAGATGAAATCATGAGGGGTAATCCTTGAATAATTATAGAAGGCACTTGTACATTTGGAGTTTTCTAAAAATTTGTGACATGATCCAATTTTAAAATTCCACCAATGATGATTCAAGACTATTCCTATTCAGATTCCCATTAATGGAAAAGAATGTGAGTGGATGAAAATTATTTATCTGTACTCGAACACCACCTAAGAATTATTGATAGACTACGGGCAGTAAAATTTTGGGCTCCATTGCTTGGGATGGTTGCCTCTATGTTTAAATTTATTAGGAATATTGTTAATTTTTTTTAATTTAATTCAATATTTGACAAATGGTCTTTGTGTTATATAGTTTTATATAATAATCCAATACAAGGATACTGCGGTCATGGGAAGGAAAAATTGGAAAAATCTAGCATTCAACCTACAGTTAGAAATCACCTATCACAAATAAAGAAACGATCATGAAGAGACTATGAATGAACATAACATCATGGATTGAAAGAATCAATATCAAGGAGTTGATCATGCTATTAACCAGATAATAAGATTACAACCTCATAGATGAAATCATGAGGGGTAATCATTGAACAATTATAGAAGGCACTTGTACATTTGGAATTTTCTAAAAATTTGTGACATGATCCAATTTTAAAATTCCATCAATGATGATTCACGACTATTCCTATTCAGATTCCCATTAATGGAAAAGAATGTGAGTGGATGAAAATTATTTATCTATACTCGAACACCACTTAGGAGGATCTGGTATGAAAATTCATAATAAGGATTTTCCTACACTCAATGTATATTGATTTGTATGTAATTATTCTATGTTTTGATAAATTAAATTCTGAATATTAATATGGATCATGGCATAGATTTAAGGGTTTTATAAGAAAATGTCCTCATAATGGAATGAAAATTTGGTTATTAATTCAATCTTTCTACAAAGGATTATTATAGTGAAATCATTCAATAATTGATGCTATTGTGGGAGGTAACCTTATTTAAATGTCACTAGAGTATCACTTTGTGTTTTTGGATGAGATTTACAGTAATAGGTTTTAGTTTCATTCAAATGAAGGGAGAGCACAAGTAGTGCACATGGATTACAATAGCAGGGTTTCCACACAAATAAATGTCATGTTAATGAAACATGATACAATGATGGCCAACCAAGATCCCCAAGGTATGTACAAGGAATATGTAAATTATTTGGATTATAATTATCAAAATTATTCATAGGGATAGAGGCCACAACAACTAAAACAACATAATATAAATCAAGTCCTAGGTTTTCATCCATTAAAACAAGGTTTTCAAAGAAAACACCAGGGGCCATTACTAACTAGTCAAGCTCATTAAATAGATGAGACCCATGTAATCTTAATGAAAACCACATGATCTGCACTAAACTAGTGAAAAAAATACACCAAGGATCATGTAACTATGATTAGGAAATTAAAAAGGAGTTCAAAACCAACATGTTGAAAGGTGGTACTTCTATTGTAAGGTCAGTCAAATCACTAAGAAATTTATTGAAAGAAAAACTCGAGTACTTCTATGATGCCCAGACAAACATCCTAATATAGATATGTAGGAGATAATACATATAAGTTGTAATAATACCCAAGTAATTGGTATATAATTTTCATGAAATAACAAATGGAAACTATTGAGATAATTTAAAGATAATAATTACGAAGATGAGGAATATAATGATGAGGAAACACCACCATTATATCGACAACCTAAACCATTTCTAGATAAGTTCAAGTAGGTGAATATTAATGAAGGAAAAAAGGATCATAAATATTTTCAAAAATATACATATTATATACCATTTTCTAATGCAATAAAAAACACATCTGTCTATGAAAGTTTGATGATGGATTTGGTGATGAAAAAAATATACTTGATGAATTATCCTCCATTCTCTTAATAGGGGACTATTAATAAATCGTATCAAGTATCCAACCAAAAAATAAAATTGTTCCAATTATATTATTCATTCAAATTAATATTTGTTCTAATGATTTTGTAAGTAATATTTTGTAATTTTTATACTAGTGTAAATATAATATTATATGCAATATTCAAGAGCCTGGGATATAGAGAGATAAAACCAACTCAAGTTACTATTTAACTAGATGATACAATAGTGAGATGTCCTTGAGGTGTAATTGAAGATTCCATCATCAAGGTAGAAAAATTCTATTCTTTAGGGGATTTTTATAGTATTGATTTGGTTGAAAAGAAGAATCCAATAATCATGGATAGAATGTTCCTATCTACAGGGTGGGAACTAATTTTTTCTAAAAATAGATAACTAAATTTAATATTTGGAGGGTCAAAAATCAATATTATCATGGACCATAAAAAGAATAATCAGAAAAAATAGTTGATGAATTTTCAAAATATAATCTAGTATAAGTACAGAATCCAATTTTCCATGGATGAAGAGCTGATGTAACTTCAATAGAATGTAATGAATAAATTAAGAACAAACTGGAGAAAGATATTAAGTCACTGAAAATGTTGAATATTGTGGATAAACATTCATCAATTAAAATTTGATAGAATGGTAATAGGTTTGGGAAGTCAATGTATTTTCATTTTATTTTTTAACAAGGTCAAAGAACCATTGGATTGGACCCATGTAAATTGAGAATGTTATCATCAATGGAAGAGTAATATTATATTTAGAAAAATTGAAAAAACCCATTTGCATGGAGGAATCTCATCTTGAAAATTCCATATATCTATATCAGGGAAACTCTTTCCTATCATAATCCTCTTGAGATGAAAGAGGTAAAATGAATCCAAAGATGATAAAAAACGATCTTCCAAGAGGTAACCTACGGTTTTGAATTTTTATCTATTTAATTTTTATTTTTAGGAGAAATCAATCTTCAATAAATATTTTAAATTTCATTTCAATGGAAAATCCTTTATATTGTGTGCTATTATTTTTTATGAAGAATAAATGAGGGAAGAAATAATATTCATGCATCATGAGATGAGTGTGCAAGAGAAATTACACATCCATAAGAATATACTCATCATAAATCACACTTCTGTAAGAACATGCACATCCATCTTTGAAGAATCATTAAATGTGGAGTAATTATTTCAATCCTTTAATTTTATATTATATTACCCATATTGATGTTGTTTTTAAATTTTTAACAACCAATTTTATTCATGCACATGATTCTTTCTTTACTCAAAATAATTAGAAGACCGAAACTGCCTTGGATAATTATTATACAATGAATTTTTAATTTATCTGTCAATAAATTTGAATTATAAAAATAGGAGAAATAATTGGTAGAGATAAAAATGATTATTGGGGTTTATACATATATCATTTATTGAAGCATATTGATTTTGGTAAATTTAATATCCTGATTTTTTCCATGTTTTCAATTTCTGATATTTTTATTAATTGAATTAATTATTTGAATCTGTTTTCATGAGTGATTTTCCCATACATTCATATCATTACTTTTTCATATTATGTGCCCAATATTTCTTAATCATTAAATATTATATTTATTGATAAAATCCAGAATTATTTCTTCTAGAAAATTCTCTACATCTTATCAAATATATAACTACATAGCCATTTTTAATAGGATTGAGGAATTATTTTTTTTACACCTCTATACTTGGAACCACAATATATCAATCCATTTTTATTCTCATAGAATCCACAAAAAACTTTGTTTGGAAATGGTCCAAGTTACAATCCTATCTTATCCATTCCTACATTCCACTAAATGATTTATAGTATATTTAAAATAATAACTTTGGGGGAGGGATTTCACGTGGTTTAATGGGATATAAATTATTGAGGGTATATTATTGTGGGGTTATTAATTATGATATTGGGAGAGGATACATATTTTTTATAATATTTTATTATTAACCTATCTTGTTAAAAAACATAAAAAAATCTTCTGAAAAAATTATAAAGGAAAAAATGGGATGTTTCATAGGATGATAATAAATCATAACTTCCACAAGAACATATATTGATCATATGTGGTTAAGTATAAGATGTAATATTTTTATTATATATAGATTTCAAAAAAAATCATATTCATAATAATAAGATCAAGGTAGGTGGATTCATTATTTTTTCCTAAATACATCATGATCCCACTTTGAGATTTTTGGGGAGAAGAGAGAGGTGAATCTGTAAGGCGTGGATTTTAACGAGCTTAGGTTTTAATATCATGCATTACACATTAATGTCAATCGTTATATTTGAGATTTACTTTTTACATTATTTACCTACATTCACTAAATCATAAGTATCTTTTTATCCTAAATGGTAAATACCTAATGATTACTTTTCATATCTATCATGACATGGTGGATATGTTATTTTCATTGAAATATTATTCTATGTAACATGTTTTTGAGGTATGTATTGAAATGTATTTATATTTTTACCCTGATTTTGAGCAAAATAATTCTATGTATGGTAAATTGAAAATGGAAATAATTTTAATAATAAATATATTATTTAAAATGGATGCTTGAAGAGGTGTATAAATTTGAAAGGGGAAAATTAAAATACATGATTGACAAGTTTCTTTGGAAATTGACGCATTTATGTATTCTTATTTATGATGTTCAAACATTTTTAATTCACATTTGATCAATTTTTTGTTGAAATTTAAATTTACATATGGTATGGTGAGCATCCTTTGTAGTATGTTGATATTCTATGCTTGAAGAATATTCTGAATTCAGGTGTGGGGGTACCTAATAAATGTAATTCATGCATACTTTATTGGGATTTAAGTACATTGATTTCCAAAATCACGTGATTAGTCTTTAAATTTTTTTAATAGATTGAATTTTTTATTGTATTATGGAAGGAAAAATAGATATTTGGAAAAAGAGTAAAAAGAGGTGAATATTGGAGGAAAACACTTAACTTCGCAAGCTAGGTGATGTGGCCTAACAGTGGTTTTTTTTAGGATACAACAAAGCTGTAGAACTGGAGCATTAAATTTACTCACCGTGTAATTTATTTAAACATAACGAGATGATTTTAAACATTATTACCCTCATTAAAGGTGTGAGAAACATTTGTATTGCTATTTAGTAGACCTCCACATTTTATAATAGTATAGGAGGTCGAACAAGGGCTAGTTATTGTGCCTAGAAGAGTATTATATAAAATCATGCAGTGTATTATGGATTCTATGAGATCAATATGTTATTGGTGACACAGCCTATGACGGGTGACCATAGTAATGGACCAATCATAGAGAGAGTGACCAAAACTAACATACGCTATAAATTACCTTGATGATAGAACCCCTGGTTTCTCGGATGACCGTCACACCCCACAACGAGCCAGGAATGTTAAATCCATTCATGTTAATATTGTGGCTCATAGAGGGTGGATGACAACAAACCCAATTGGCCACGATGGCATTATGAGTACCATTATCAGATGTTTTTCTCACATGAAGAGGCATAATCATAGGAGTATCTCTCTAGTTTTTGTGGACTCTATAAAATTTGATGATAAATCTTATTATTATGTTGATTATGGAATTACCCATAGGATTAACCCCCTTGGGTTAATATTTGAATCTATCTTTCCAAATGCACCATCACCAATTATTTAGGACCATATCCTAAACCATCCTCTCTGGCCTTGTGCTCCTGTAGTGGACCCGATTGTGTTCCCTATGCCACAACCCATCATTGAAACATGCGATCTGGACTCGAACCTAAAGAGGGCCATGGTTGTTCATGGTGTTCCATCTTCTGAAGATCATCGTGTTCTACTACATGATATGATGATGGTAGAATGGGAAAGTTTTCCCCCATGATGGTGAGGCAAAGAGACATGGGTAGAGGTTTACGTAGGATGACCGCAGGATAAATTCTAATATGGTTAAGCACAAGGAAGAAAAGAATAAGCTACAAAAATGGGTGCCAATAATTCCGGGTCAGGATGTAAGAAAGGGAACAAATTGGCCTCATGTTCATCCAGCAATGGAACAATTTATGAGAAAGAAGTACATAAAGGAGGATCCACCTTTTCCCCCCTGAAGCGAAGGTTGTGGAAGTATTACTCTGCCTTCCCATGACCTATGGTGACCTGAGACACCTCCAGGGTGGTCAAGTTGAATCTCAATGTCAATAAGCGGGAGCAAAACTCACAAAATGTGGACTAAGAGAGGGCTAGAGAGATACTTTTGATGATGCTCTGTATTCATGAGGACTACGAGTTGGGATGAGACTCTATTGATACAGGAGCTGAATCTAACTACTACTTTACTATTGTTGGCGTTGGCCTTGGTGTTAGCTTCTGTTACCACGGTGAGGAGTTGGATGACTTTGGTGGGGAATTTGACTGACTTGATTTTTGTTGTGTCTTTTCTTTTGGACTTGTTCTGTGTGTCTTTTTTGGTCTTTCTTTTTTTGGAGTCTTTGGGTTTGGAGTTGTAAATGGTTTTTGGGTGTGGGTCGTTTGACCCCTCCTCTCCCTTGTGTGTTGTGCCTTTTTTCTCTAATAAATTTTGTGGGGATTAGGAATAGCCTGGCCTCAAACCTTTCTACCCCATAGGGCACCAGACTTGAGATGGCATTGAAATATCTAAAGAAACTCCACGCAATACATGCCTTGTATCCTTCAAAAAATAAGTATTTTAAAATATATTCTTGATGAGTGTTTCATCATGTACACCTAGACAAAAGAGGGGCACCAATACATAAAATATTTTTATCAGTCGAAATTGTGTGATTTCGGATTCTCCATGAGAGGAAATTATACATAGTGGGAATCTTACATAACTACAAGGTTCCATTCCATATATTTTCACTATACTATGGGGTCATCACCCTATAAATATCTCTAATAGGGAACTTCCATTAGTTATAAGGAATGACCACACACTTATCCGATTCCATGATCATTAGAGTGATTTCTAAATTGGAGGATATAGTTGAATGACTGTCAGAAAATGCATACACCACTAAATAATACCTTCACCAACATTATTCCTCATTTAATCAATGTTTCTCATTCTCATCATGCATATAATTAGTGAGAAGTTTTGTCTTCTCTGTCGGGTTATGTGATTGTATAGTGAATTAATTTTAGGGATTAGTTTTATATTTTATTCTTATTTTTCATTACTGCAACACCATTTTTCAATTAAAATAAACTAATTTATAAAATTTTATGAACATTTCCTATTATTTGATGAGGTTAATATTATTTCATTAATTTATTTCCTTATTTTTTGTGTGGCCATTTTTCAATATAGTGTAGTTATATTTAAATTGGGTTTTGGTTCTCTTAGTTTTATAATTCCACCTAGTAGATATCCATTCCAATGGTTCAATCACATGATTATCATAGGGAACCAAAATCAAGGATACCTAAAAATGATAATCTAACACCTATCTTGAATAAACCATTAATAAATTGAAACTATAGTGCCTAAAACTAAAAAAATTAAACCAGACATGCCTCTCCTATTTATTTCAAATACATTCTTTGCTTCTAAATTTATCTCTTACTCCGAACATTCAACCAATTTCACATTTAATATCTTTAAATAATTTATAACATAGAGATTGTCCATGTGGGTTCTGACACTAAGTCTTTCCTGATAAAATTTTATTAGTTTTATTGTTTGAGTTTTATAATTTTTAAATTTTCGTAGCCCCATAAATATTTATTGATGCCCTACTGGCAGTAAAATATTTTGAGTCTTGTCTAGGGAAGGTTTCTGCAATGTATAAATTAATTAAGAATTTGGATAATTGTTTTTTTTAAGTCATTGTTTTACAATTGACTTTATTATGATGTAGTTTTAGGTAATAATTAAATGCAATAACACACTACCCATGGTAAGTAAAATGTATATGACATAAAATTTGACCTAGAGTTGTAGAGGACCTTGCGCCCACCAAGAAAATAGCTTAAAGAGACCAGGGATGAACATAAAATAATGGCATTAAAAGATCAATATCAAGGAACTGATAATGAGATGAACCATTGAATAGGATAAAAATTTTAAGGAATAAATCAAGGGGGAATGTTTGGATCCATTATGGAAGACCCTCAAACATTGGGGGTTTATCCAAGTATTCTCATACCCCAATCATCTCTAAAAACTTTGAGATCAAGCCTTATATCATCCAAATGATCACACATTCACTTAAATTATCCAAGATATCTCATTAAGACCACAATTCACACATTCAATGTTACATAGAAATATATTAGTCATTATAATTTTAGAATATTGAAAAGAATGATGTATTGATTTGGCGAGTCATATTCTTATTAAAGGAAAAAAAGCACAGGAATGGATCCAGAGTTTGCATCTGCCTTCAACAACCAACTAGGAGGATCTTTTAAAAAAACACTATAAAATGGTTTTTCCCATCCTCAATGTATATGGATTTATGGGTAAATATTTTAAATTTTGACCAATTTAATTAAGAATCGTTTTATAGTTCACAGGGGAGATTTAAGTGAGTGATAATATGATGACCTCATTACGGAATTGAAATATGGTTTTCAATTCAAATTTTCTATATTGGATTATCAATAGGAAATATTTCAATGGTCGATGATGTTGAAAGGGGTTCTCTTTTGAGAAATTCACTATAGGATAACTATGATTTATAGGATGAGATGGCCAATAATAGATTATTGAGGCATTAATAATAATGTAGATCACAAGGAGTGTAGATGGTAGACAATAAGTCATTCTATGCCAAAATGGATGTCATGTAAATGGAAGTTGATGCAATGATTTCCAACAAAAATCCCCAAGGTATATATTGTGCATATATAAATTATCTATATTATAATCATAAAAATTATTTATATGGATTAAGTAAAAAATAAACAAAAAATAATAATCAAAATCCAGGCCAAGTATTTTATCTATTACTACAAATTCTTCAACTTCAACACCAAGGGCCATAACTGACTAGTCAATTCCACTCTCTAGAGAAGACCATTGTCACCATTATAGCTACCATGGGAGATAAACATTAAGAGATAAATTCATACATTAGGGATGAAAGAACTATTATTTTAGAATTTAAAAATGACTAACTAAACTAACACGATGCAGTGAGGAGATTGGAATTTTAGGTTGGTCAGATTTATGAGCAACATAGGGAATGACAGAGGAGTACATATAGGATTCCCATAAAAACAACACTATGCAGATCGAAAATCTATAATACATAGAAGTAGAAATAATTCCCATGGAATTGGTATATAATTTTTAGGAAATAATGAAGTACAATAAGTGAATGAAAGTAAACAAAATCACAGGCAATCTAAGAAACATAATGAAGAGGAAGAACCACCACCATACTCACCACTGCTACCATTTTCAGATCAATTTATATATGTAAATATTTTTGACAAAAAATCATCGATATGTTAAAAAATAGAGATATAAATATTCCAATTTCGGAAGCAAAGAATTGTAATACCGTCTATGAAATGTTTATAAATGATTTGGTGATGAAAAAAATAAGCTTTAATAAATATCCACCATTCCACATATAGGGGAGTGCTGACTAGTCATATCAAGAATCCTATAAAATATTTTATATGATCCATGTAGTTTTTTCATTTTGATTAACATCAGTTCTAATGAGATTGTAGTGTTCTGTGTGCTTTAGGTTCCGGTGAAATTATAATTTAATATGGAACATTCAAGAGTTGAGTATTTAGAGAGATACAACCAACTGAAGAAATGATTTAACTAGGTGATACAACTATGTGACATCCTCAATTGTTAATTGGATATTTCATCGCTATGGTTGAAAATTTCTATAACTTAGTAGATTTTATTATATAGACATGGATTAAGAGAAGGTCCTAATAATATTTGGGATATCATTCCTTGAAATGGGAAGGGAAATGATTGGTGTTAAAAACAGAGAACAAATTTTAAGAGTTGGATGAACAAAACTAAAGGTTGAATTTCACTAGGAAATGAATAAATCAGAAGAAACAGTTGATTAATTTTCAAAATACATTTTAATGGAAGTATAGATTACTGTTTTCCAATGAAGAAGATCCTATGTAGATACTATAGAATGTAAATAATTAAATAATAAAAAGTTGTAGAATGATATAAAAAAACTAAAATGAATATTTTGGAGTAACATGCATCCAATATAAATTCAAATAAGATATAATGTTTGGGTAGACATTCACTTTCAATTTTATTTTTCTATAAGGCCCAAGAACCATTGGATTGGGAACAAGTAAATTGAGAAATTATTTACCAATGGAAGAGTAAGATTAGTTTTATAAAAATTTAGAGGACCTATCAACACAAAGGAATCAAGACTTTGTAATTTTTTAGATCTAGATCAGGTAACCTATTTCTACTAGAAACCACATGAGCTTAATGAGGTAGGGTCGAGCTAAAAACGGTAAAAAATCACTTTTGGGTGCTATCCTGATTTTTGAAATTTTTTGTATATAATTTTTATTTTTATGATCAATAAATCTTCCCAAAATTTTTTTAATTTAATTTATTTGAGGTGTAATTTCACATAAGTCATTATATTTTTTGGGAAAAAATGGTAGGAAACAATCAGAAGAAAGGAGTAGGAGAAGAAGATGCAGAACAATTTCAATTCATCAAGAACATACACATTGTGAAACAAAGGGTATATAAAATAAAACAAAAAAAGATTGATGTGTCATTCAAATAGAATTCTACATTTCAATTAAATAATTTTCTATTATTTCACACACATTGGTTTTTTATAAGATCAAACTTCTAGCATCTTTCTTGCACTTGTCTCTTAATATACTCAATAGAAATAGGATACTTAAGCTACCTATTAAAATTACCATATGATGATTTTTAAATTTATTTATAAATAAATTTGAATAAGAAAATGGTGTACAGAATTTGTTGTGATAAGCATATGGGTTAGGGTTTAACAATTCATGATTTAGAGTAGCATTTTTTTATTTGATAAATGAAATTTTCCACGTTTTCTCGTGGATTTAAATTTATGATATTTTCATAAAATTGTTTAGTTATTAATAGGAATTTACTTAAGTGATTTTCTAAACCATTTATATCATTCTCAGGAAATAATATGAGCCTAATATTTTTTACTCTTTTTATAGTATATTTCTTTAGAAACATGGGAATGATTTATACTAGAACTTTCGTGACATTTTTTCAATGCTATGACTGCGCAGTATGTTATTATGAAAATCATTTTTTAAACCATTATCCTTCGAACCACCTTTCATTAATACTTTTTAAGCCAATAGAATCCATAAACATCATTGTTATGAAATTATTCATGTTACAAGAATATCTTATCCATTCATACCTTCCTCTAAATTATTTTTATGAAATTTAGAAGCATACATGGTGGGGAGGTATTTTATAGGGTGTACCGTGATGTAATTTATTCGGGATATTTTTTTGGGGTATTATCCATTATGATTTTCATAGAGGCCAGATATGTTTTTATTATATTTCATTATTCACCTATCTTAGAAAAAAATAAATTTAAAAAACCATGTGGAAATGTTTTTCATATAATAATTGGTTGTGTTATGGGAGGATAAAATTATACAACTTCTATACCGATGATCTTTTGATCATATGATGTTATATGGTGGATTTAATATTTTTATTAAGTATAAATTTGAAAATATAAATGTAAATGAAAAATAATAAGGTCAATATATCTTGATTTATTCTTTGTGCTTACAAACATACTCATCCCACTTCGGGATTCCTTGGGAGAAGATAGAGATGGAATTTGTAAAAGGGTATTTTTATTTAGCATATCATTTTATATATTGAATTAAAAATTATTAATCAAACCTCAATTTAGCTTTAATTTTCTAAATTTTTTACCTACCTTCCCTAAAGCCTCATTGTAATTTGATACTAAATGTTGAAGCCCTCTTGATTACATTTAATCTTTGGATTTATGGGGCAGTGGTGTCAGATTATATATAATCCAATGGAAAGTATCATGTTTTTGAGGTATGTGTTTAACAATATTTACATATGTATCCTAATGATGAGAAGAAAAAAATAAAAAAAAAATTGGTAAATAGAAATTGGCCCCCATGATAGTAATGAATTGAAAAATTAAAATGGATGACTTTAGTGGTGTAGTGGTTCTGAAGGGGAAATGAAAAATACATGATGGACTTGTTTCATTAAAAAATAAGGTTTTTATGAAATATATTATTTTATTTTTGAACATTTAAATTCTAATTTGATCAATTGATACTATTGATATTGAATTTGATTCAAAGTAATGTGAGAATCCTTTGTAGTATGTTGAGATTTTATCCTTGAGGATAAGTATGAATTCATGTGTGGGTTTATCTGATTATTTTATTTCATGAAGACATTTTTTGGTATTTTAATAATTTGATTTAATAATTTAATTTGTTATTATATATAATTTTGGAACATATTAAATTTTTTTGTGTTTTATGGAAAAAACAAAATAGATTTGGAAAATGAGTCAAAAGATGAGAATATAGGAAGAAAAATACACTTCCATCCATGATCAAAGAGAAGCAGAACAACAACACATTTTTTAGAATATCGACGAGATTAAAAACTAGAGAGATACACACATCATGTAATTCATTTACACATCATGATTTAAATATGATAAGTTGCTTCCATTAGGAAATGTCGTGATTTTGTCACATGATTTGAAAAGGGAATAAATTTCATGTACCAATTAAATATCTTGTATGTATTAGGATTATAAAAAATAATTATATAAATTTATTTGTTTTTGATTCTAGTGGCTTATTAAATGGATTACTGACCTTACCATTAGGGTTTCTGGTAAACAATGAGATTCTCCAACGACTACTAGACAATGTGTGCACCACTGAATCCCTACTTCTCCTTCATTCATCATCATCATTATTCCATTAGTATCATTCTAGATAATTCTCATCATTTATAATATGAGAGAGATGTTTTTTATGCCGAGTGATGTGATTGTTGGTGGATGTTCTGTTTGGGGTATTTTTTATCGTTTATTCTTATTTTGGATTGATGCAACCCCATTTTTTCAATTAAAACAGTCTTCCTTTTCTAATTTCTCACACAAATAGTCAATAAAGACAAAATAAATTGAACTACTAGTGCATGAACATAGATTCACAAAATAGAGCATTCCACTTATATTGATTTCAAACCACGTCCTTGCTTCTATTTTTCTCTCTTTTTCCTAAAAATCAAAAAATTTCACATTAAATTTCATTAATTAATTTATAATATATGGATCATCCAAGGGGGTTTGATGCGCTAGTTAGATAAATAATAAATATTTATTTGCATATTTTATGTTTCAGAAATTATTAAATTTTTGTGGTGGCATTGGAATTTGATGACTCCCTATATGATTTCAATTTTTTGGTCTTGTTTATAGGGAACATTTCCTTTATGTTTAAATTAATCCAGAATATTAATAATTGTTTTATTTTAATCCATTGTTTTATAATTAGTCTTATTGTGCTATAGTTGTAGGTAATAATCCATTTATTTAACACTCCATTCATTGGAAGGAAAAACTAGATGATCTTGTATTCAACCCTGAGTTGGAAATGACCATATGTCAGTAATGAATAGTGCATGATGTGACTGAGAAAGAACAAAACGTTAGGGTGGTAAAGGATCAATATCATGGAGATGATAACGGAATAAATCAATGAAATGGAGTACCACATCAACGAAGAAAATAAGTGGGAAATAAAAGATCAATTATTGAAGAACATCAAACAAGGGGGGTTCTAATCCTAGTATTCTCATACCCCCAATCACTTCTCAACATTTTGAGATCATGTTGGACGTCATAAAAATGATCACACATTCACTTCAATTTTTCAGGCTACCTCATAAGGTACCCAGATCACACAATTGGAGTTTCATGGAAATCTTGAACACATTCAAATTTTATAATGTCACAAATAATGTGGTAATAAATTTCCAATTCATATTCTAATTTATGTACGAAGAATGGGAGTCGATATAATGTCTACCACTACACATGTTCACCACATTAGAGGATTTTGTAAAAAAATAATTTTTTTTATTAACCTCAAAGTCTATCGATTATGGGTATGTAGTTTAAATTTTTATTTTTTAATTAACGAATATTTATATAGTTCATAAGAGGTATTTAAAGGTTTAATATGATGAATTCTTCATCATGGCTTCAAAATGTTGTTATTAATTAAAAATTATACAAAGGATTATCAAAGGGAAATCATTCAATAATTTATGTTGGTATATGAGGTTCCTTTATGTGAATGTTTATAGAGGAGAGCTATGAGTTTTTGGATGAGATTTATAGTAATAGTTTTCAATGTAATCTATAAGAGGCGAGACCAAAAGGATCTCACAAGGTAGACAATATCTAGGTTTCCATCCAAATGGATGTCATTTCCTTGAAACTATATTCAATGATGGCCAACTAAAATCTCCAAGGTATTTGATACATGTATTTTAATTATATACATTTTTATAGTCATAATTTTTCACAGTTATAGAGCCTACAAAAAAACAACAACATAATCAAAATCATGGCTAATGATTTCAACAACGACACCAATGTTTTAAACAACAACACCAAGGGACATCATTGACATGTGAAGTCCATTATTTAGATAAGACCCTTCTGAACAATATGACCACCATTGGATATTCACTTAACGAGTTAAGACAATACTCATAGGATGATGAAAATGTGACTAGATTACTAAGAAATGTCTCACAAAACCAACAAGCTAGTATTAGGAACATGGAATGTCATGTCCATCAGATCACCAAAAAACATAGTAAAATATAAAGAGGGGTACTTCCTAGATTCCTATACAAGAATCCACATGTAAATATGAATTTTTTAATACATATAAGTGGAAATAACACCTAAGGAAGTGGTATAGTGTTTTCAGGAAATAATGAAGAAAAACTAGTGATAGAATGTAATGTAAAGAACATAGAATTTGAGGAACATAATGATGAGGAAACACCGCCACCATTCCAACAACCACTACCATTTCTGGATTTGTTAATGTATTTAATAATTTATGAAAGGGAAGAAATGTTCGTATATCTGTTAAAAAATATACATATCAATATATTATTTACTTAGGAAATCACAAACATGCCTATCTATTAAAATTCCATGAAGGAGTTAGTGAGGAAA
The DNA here is from genome assembly GCA_963277665.1 of Viscum album. Lineage (NCBI taxonomy): Eukaryota > Viridiplantae > Streptophyta > Magnoliopsida > Santalales > Viscaceae > Viscum > Viscum album. The sequence goes on along the minus strand of OY728155.1, from coordinate 1,100,831,619 downwards.
AAATAAAAATTATTCAATTATCCACCACTGCAATGATAAGGTACTATTCAGTATTCCTATCAATCAACCTTCCAATGAGTAAACGTAATTGAGGTAGTTTCTACATTCTAATTAGTATTGGTTCTATTGAGGTAGGATGTTCTTCATGAGATTTAGTCACTGGTGTAAATATAATGTCATATGAAACATTCAATAACCTGGGATTAACAGAGATGAAACCAAATAGATTTATTAATCAACTAGAAGATACAACAGTTAGATTTCCTCGAGGAATAATTGAAGATTCCACCACTATGCTAGATAAGTACTAATTTTCAGTGTATTTTTTTGATGGATATGGATGAAGGTAAGGTCCCAATAATTATGGCTAGATTATTCTTATGTACAGGAAGCGAACTAACTGATGTTAAAAATAGAGAACAAAATTTAAGAGTTATTGGATTAGAAGTGATATTTAACATACACTATGATATAATGATATCATAAGAAATAGTTGATGAATTTTCAAAAAAGTAATCTATTGGAAGTAGAGAATGTTATTGTCGACGAAAAAGGATACGATGTGACTATTATAGAAAGTAATGAAGAATGTAAGAACAAGATGGATGAAGATATAAATTCAATAGAATAAGATGAATATATTGGTGAAGATTTCATCCATGAGACATTAAAATAAGTAGAATATTTTTGGGTAGTCTGTAAATTTACATTTTATTTTTTATAAAGGGCCATGAACTATTATATTGGTCCCATGAGAATTGATAATGTGTTCACCAATAGAAGAGTAAAATTGGTCATATAAAAAGGGACCCGACCCATAAATAAAGAGGAATCACAACATAAATATTTTATTGATCCATATCAGGTAACCTATTTCCTACCATTAATAACCTTTTATTAAGGAGGTAAGGATGTAACAATGATATTAAAGAGAACAATTTTGGAATTCAACCTGAGTTTTTTAAATTTTCATTATATAATTTCTATTTTTACAAGAACACATTGTTCCCTAAATATTTTAAATTAAATTAATATGGAATATACATTCTATTGTGTTATTTTCTATTTCCGTACAATCAAAGTTAGGAAGCAATAAAAAGCTCTCAGGAAGAGAAGAAGCTATAGAGAAATTTCATTTCATAAAGAACATACACTTTGTCAACCAAGAGGAAGGCGGAACCTACACATCCATGTTTGAAGAGTTAATCAAATGGGAGTATATGTTTCAATTCTATAATTGACTAGTATATTATCAATATTGAAATTGTTTTAAAATATTATACTACTAATAACATGTCCTAACTTAATTTTTTCATTAATCAATAAAACTAGGATACATAAAATCTCTCCAATAATTACCATACCATGAATTGTAAATTTCATTTTCAGTAAATTATAATGAGAAAAATAAGATACATAATTTAATAGATAAACATGTGGATTAGGGTTTTACAATTCATGATTTATGGGAGTATGTTTATTTTGATAGATGGAATTTTCTATGTTTTTTCCAGGATTTTAATTTCTAATATTTTAATTAATTGATATAATTATTCATATTAATTCCCATCAGTGACTTTATTAGCCATTCATATAATTATAGAGATATATTTTGAGCCTAGTATTTCATGTTCTTTCTATAGTATATTTCATCAAAAACTCAGGCATGCTAGGTTCTAGAAATTTCTTGACATCTTATCTAAGCCGTGACTATGCAAAGTCATTTTTAATATGATTGAGGAAGTCTTTTTTTAAACCATCATCAATGGAACCACCTTGCATTAATCCTTTTTAAGATTATAGAATCCATGAAAACCCTTTTTTAGAATTTATCCATGATACCATCCTATCTTATCCATTCTTATCATCCTCTAAATAATTTTCATGATATTTAAACAATTATGTTTTTGGGAGTGATTTTACATGGTGTACATGGATATACTTTTTTGAGGGTATTGTTTTGGGGGATTATCCTTTATAATTGAGGGAGTGGCCCTGCATTTTTCATTTGATTTTTTTATTCATATATATTTCCAAAAAATTAATATAAATAACATCTGAATAAGAAATAAAAAAATGGGGTGTGTCTTGGGAAGATAAAAAATCATGAAATTGATATTGATGATAATTTGATAACATGTGGTTAGGTTTATTATGTGATATTTTTCATCCAAATAGATTTGGAATGAAAAAATAACAATTAATAATAATAATATGTCAATATAGATTGAATCATTATGTATTCTTCTATAAAACATTATCCCACTTCTAGATTTTTGGAGAGAAGATATATATGTCATCCATAAAGGGATATTTTTATTAATCTTTCTTTTATAATAGGCATTATACTTTAGTTTCAAACCAAAATTTTGAGTTTTAATTTTTATATCATTTACCTACATCCGGCTGTTCAGTTTTTGTTTGGATTTTTTTAAAACAGGACTATCTGTTTCTTTCACTATTCTGTTGGCTTGTGTTTTCTTTGAAGTAGGTTCAGAACATCGATGCTGAATAATGGCTTTGATATTTCATTTCCCAATGTTTGAAGAATTTTTTTTCTACTCCTGGGTTTTCTCTCTGTCTGGAAGCATTTCTTTCTTTATCATTTTTGAGACCATGGGTAAGTCACTCGGCATTAGCTTGATAAAAGGATGGAACGTTGTACATCTAGGCTTCTTTGCTTGAGGATATCATTCACAAAGCAGGTCCTTCTCTTCTCTAAGCATTTTCATTTTTTGAGAATTATTGTTGTTCTTGTTCTTGTCTCAAACATTATGCTGGTGTAAATGCATTACACCTCAAGAATTCCTTGTACCCCCTTCTTTATTTTAAAAAATGCTTTGGGTCATGAATTGGGAAACCAATTCATGTCTCCACTTGTCCAAAAAAATACTAATTATGATCAAAAAAATTCATTGTGTGGTAATTTGAAAATTTAATTAATCATAATAATGAAGTGAAAAATGAAAATTATTGATTGAATTGGTATTACTATTTCAAATGGAAATCTTAAAATAAATGATTTCTTTATTTCATTGAAAAACAAGGAATTGATGAATTCTATAACCTGAGGGATGTACATTTTATTTCCCATTATATTAGTATCTTTTTTTGAAATTGAATTTGAAGCATGGTAAGGAATATATCATTTTTAGTGTGTTGAGATTCCATCCTTGAGGAAAAGTCTAAATTATTGTGTAGGTGTATTTGATAAGTTTATTTTATGAATTCATTTTTTTGGGTTTAAATACATTAATTTATAATTTTTATGGATTATTCTGAAAAAATTTGGAATTGATTGACTTATTTTGTGTTTAATGTATTGAAACAACATATGTCTAAAATATGAGTGAAAAGAAGTGAATATTTGAGGAAATAGACAAATCACGTCATGAGTGTAATGATGATGTGATACACTAGTTTTTTTAAGATGTAGAGGATGTACAGAACTAGAGTTAGACCTTTACACATCATGTCATTCATTTACACATCATGACTCCATTAGAAGAAGTATATACCATTAAGAAAAGTTGTGAAGTTATTACATGCTGTGAAAACTGATTACACATTTTGTACCTATTACACATCATGTAAGTATCGATAATTAAAAATTATAGATACAAATTAATGTGGGTTGTACACTATGGTGTTATTAAACAGACCCATAAACTCACCTTCAAATATACCTAGAATAGAGTAGATTATTGAATAACATACAAAAGATGTGCCAACCATTGGATCCCTACATTAGATCCACTCATCACTGGCATTATTCATCGGTTATCTATAATTTTCAATCTTATCATGCCTAGAATGAGAAAGAAGATTTTTGTGTCTTGTCATTTGATTTTATGGGGAAGTTGTATTATGGATTATTTTTATCTTTTATTCTTGTTTTATATTGTCACAACACCATTTTTAAATCCAATATTCATTTATTAATTACATGAAAATTAATAGTGATTTGAGGAGGTTTATAATATTATATCGATTGATATCACTAATTTGTGTGTTACTATTTTGAAATATAGTGTATCTATGTTTAAATAGGGCTTTGGGTCACCTAGTTTTGATATTGTACCTAATTGATTACCATTATAATGGTTCAATCACAAGACTAGATTATGGATCCTAGACCAAGGATCCTTTATCACCCAATTTTGACACCAATCTTAAATAATACCATAATCAATTGAATCCCTAGAGCAAAAAGATGAAAATTTCTGAACAAGGAATGCCACTCTGATTTATTTCTAACGCATTACTAATATTTATATTTATCTCTTCCTCCATACAATTACCCAATTTCACTTTCAATTTATTTAATTATTTTAGAACATGTAGATCATACGTGTGGGTTTGAAAATCAAACTTTAAAAATACTAAATATTTTGTTGTATTGTCTAAGTTATATAAGTTATTTATTTTTTTATCTTAGTATGAATTTAATGTCACCCCACTAGTTTTAAAATTTTTAGAATTTCTTTTGAGGATTGTTGTTTCTATTCTTAAATTAATTATGAATATTTTTAATTAATTTTATTTTTATTCATTATTTTTCACTTGGTATTATCATGTTGTATTATTAGGTAATAATACATTTCACTAGTATTTCAGTCTTGGGAAGGAAAAATTGGAAGATCTGTCATTTTACCTAGAGTTGGAAAGGACCTTATACTTTCAAATAATAATATAAGGAATTGAGTAAACGAGAAAATAAAGTCGGTACAGTAAAGGATCAATATCAAGGAGTTAGTCCTGATATGAACTAGAGAATACGATCACATATCCAAGGATGAAATCAATTGGAAATCACTAATCAATTAATGATGGCCCTGTAACATCGGGTTTAATCCATGTATTCTTATACACCCAATCACTAATCAATATTTCAAGATTAATCCTGATGTTATTCAAATTATCACACATTCTCCTCGTTTTGTTGGCCTACCTGACGAAGACCCAAATGCACACATTGGGAAATTCCTATAAATATGTTACATGTTACAATTTATAAATTTTAGAAATTATTATATAATACTATGTCTATTAATACTCTCAATTATGGAAAAAATGGTAGTGGATCAAAAGTATACATCCACACTCAATATCCACCTGGAAGGATCTAGTAAGAACTTCCTTATAAAGTATTACATCCACAAATTCTATGGATATATGGGTATGTATTTTAATTTTGATCAATTAAAAGATGAATATTTATTTAGATAAAGGGGATTAATTAAAAGTTTCTTAATATGATGTCCTTGTCCTGGAACATAAATGTTGTTATTAATTAAAATTTTCCACAAAGGATTATCATATTGAAGTCATTTATTCATCGATGGTACTAAAGACTGTTCTATTTTACATAAGTCATCAATGGGGGTATATGAGTTGTTATATGAGATTTATAGTAATATTCTTCAGTGGATATTAGATGAAGGATGAGAAAAATGAGTGAACATGGTATAAAATAGTTGGGTTTCTACCAAAATGGTTATCATTTTAAAGAAACTTGATGCAATGATGGCCAAGAAAAATTCCCAAGGTATGTACTGTGAAGTTGTGAATTATATTAATTATAAAAAAAATTATTCTGATATATGGAGTCCACATCAATGACAAAAACATAATGAAAATAAATTCAATGGATTTTAGCCAACCCAACAGGGTTTTCAATCTCAACTCCAAGGGCCATTACTGACCATTAATGCCCATTCACTAGAAGGGAACCTTGCGATCTTTATGACCACCAAATGTAATATAATTATAGTGTTAAAAACATACTACAAGTATAAAGGTACTATGATTAGAGAATTGAAAATTGACGCACAAAACCAATAATATGTAATTAATAACATTGAATGTCTGGTTGGACATTTCACTGAAAAAACTAGAGAAATACAAAGAAAAGTACTTCTAGAATTCCTATTATAGAATCCCTATGTAGATATTAAATCTGTAATACTTAATAGTGGAATTAATACCATAGTAATTGGTATATATTTTTTCAAGAACAATGAAGAACAACCAATGATAGAAATCAAATATAAACATAGTGAAGATGATGAACAATATGAAGAAGAAATACCACCATTGTACCAACCACTAATACCATCATCAGATCAATTCAAGTAAGTAATGATTGATGAAAGAAAACAAATGTTAATATATATGTTAAAAAGATACATATCAATATTCCATTTTATATCGGAATAAAAAACTTTCCCATAAATGATAAATTATTGAATGAGTTGGTGATGAACAAATACAAGATTTAAGAATTACCCATTATTCCACTAATAAGGGATTGTCAAAAAGTCATATCAATAATCATACCAAATAATAAAAGTGAACCATGGAGTTTTTCTATTTTGAATAATATTGGTTTTAATCAGTTTTAATGTGTATTGTGTGATTTAGGTAACAATGTAAATATTATTTCATATTCAATAATCAAGATATTAGGATTGAGAGGGATACAACCAACTCAAGTAATCCTCCAATGAGATGATACACTAGTGATATATATACAAGGAATAATTTAAGATGTAATCATCATGGTCGACTTGTTCTATTTTTTAGATTATTTTATTATGATAGATATAGATTAATAGAAGGTCCGAATAATCGTAGAGAGATCGTTCCTATATATGGGAAGGTCTCTGATTGATATTAAAAATGAAGGACAAAGTCTAAGAGTGAGAGTATCATAACTGATTCTTAAATTTCACTATAAAATAACAAAATCAGAAGAAATATTTAATGAATTTTCAAATTATGGTCTCCAAGAAGTTGGGAATACTAATATAAGAACAAGATGTTGAAAGATATGAATTCACTATATGATTATGAATATTGTGGAGGAAATTTTTTCCAAGATAAATTTAAAGAAGGATAATGTGTTTGTGTTGTTTGGGAGTTTCCATTTTATTTTTCAGGAATGGATAAGAACTCTTCGATTGGGACCATGGAAATTGAGAATGTATTCAACAACATAGGAGTAATGATATTTTCAGAAAAATGGAGAAGACTCGTATATATAGAGGAATCACAAAATAAATATGTTCTAGATCTAAATCAGGTAACCACTCTCCTACCATCAACCACCTGAGATGAAAGAGGTATGGTCGATCCAATGATAATAAACAAAAATGCTTCCAGGAGGCAACTCAAGTTATTGAATTTTTCTTTATTTAATTTCTATTTTTTGGAGAAATAACTATTCAATAAATATTTTATATTTCATTTTTATAGAATATACTTTCCATTGGGTGATTTTATTTTTTAGGACTAGTAATGGTAGGCAGCAATCAGAAACATTCAAAAAGAGAAGAAGATGGAGAATTATTACACATATTGAAGAAAATACACATCATGAATCAAGGTGTAGGCAGAACCTGCACACCAATGTCTGAAGTATCATTTATATGTGATTATGAGATGAAATTATATAATTCTCTACAAATACTAATCATTGAAATTGTTTTGAATGTTTTAACTACAAATATCATGCCCACACTGAATTCTTGCATTAGTCAACATAGATAAGAGACCTAAAATCGCTAGGAAAATTAATATACCATTAATTATAAATTTTGGTGTCAATAAAAATAAATTAAAAAAATAGAAAAATAATTAGTAGAGATAAATATGTTGATTATGGTTTAGAAATTCATGATCTAGAGGATCATGTTGATTTTGGTAAAATATTTTTTTGAGCTTTGGAAATGCTTTGAATTTATGAGGAATACATTTATTTATTTCGTTATTCATATTTATTCCCATTATTTATTAACCCAATCATATATCTCATTCATGATACATCCTATGAACCTAATATTTCCCATTACTTCTATAGTATATTTCTTTTCAAACCTGGGAATTATTTCTTATAGATGTTTCTTAATATCGAATAAAATGTAAAACCATAAATAGTTACTTTTAATATAACTTGTAGAAATAATGTGTTCAACAATTTATCTATAGAAACACATTGCATTAATAATCTATTAATCACATAGAATCTATTAACATCACTATTATTAAATGATCCAAGTTACAAACCTATATTATCCACACCAACCTTCCTCTAAATTATTGTTATAATATTTAAATGAATACGTGTAGCGGAGAAATTTTCTAGGGTGTATATAGATATAATTTATTAAGGTTATTTTGTTGGTGTAATAATCATTATGGTTTGGGGACATGCCACATAATTTTCAATTTTTTTTCACATCTCTTTCTAAAAAATAATATAAAAAACATCTGAAAAAATGAAGAGATAAAAATGGGTTTTGTCTTAGGAGGATCCGAAATCACTACTTTGGGGATAACAAAATTGTTATCATATATTGTTAGGTTTTGGAATTGAACATTGTACTAATAATTTCTTTTGAAATAATAATAATAATAATAACAAGACAAGAGAAATATAGGTTGATTCATTCTTTGTGCTTATATTCAACATGATCTTAATTTTATCTTTTTGGGGATAAGAGAGATATGCCATCTATAAGGAGATATTTTTATTGATATTGTCTTTTTATTTCATGAATTACACTTTAGATTCATTCATCCTTTTTGATCTTTACTTTTTACATCATTTACCTGCCTTTACTAACACCTTAGAGTTGTTTGATCCTCAATAGTGAATCCCTCCTGATTACTTATGATCTATATCATTATGCAGGGGGAGATGTCAGAGGCCTTGAAATCCTTTTGATAGTACCAGGATTTTTTAGGTTTTTACTTAAATATATTTACATTTATACCCAGATAATAATTGAAAAAATTTCAATGTGAGGTTAATTTCAAATTTCATTCATTTTAAAGGGGAAAAGTAAAATACATGATATAATTGTTCCTCTGAAAAATGAGGCGTTTTTGAATTCCATTTAGTGATGATTGAAAATTATAATTCCAATTTGATAATTTTTTTAATGAAATTGAATTTTAATAATGTTATGGTGAGGGTCCTTTATAGTATGTTGAGATTCCAACCTTGAGGATAAGTATGAATTCGAGTGTGGGGGTATTTGATAATTATATATGATGAATATAATTATGTGTGTTTTTCTACATATAGTTATGAATTTTATTTATTATCCTTTTCTATTTTGGAATGTCCTAACATATTTTTTCTTTTATGGAAGGAAACAATATATATTTTGAGGATGAGAGAAAATAGGGGGATATTAGAGTATAAGACAATATATTCTATAAGTGAAGTGTGGAAGCACATAACTACATTTTTTTGGGATGACGTGGAGCTATGGAACCATAGAAGTATATTTAAACATCACGTAATTAATTTACCTTTTGTTATTTCATCAGGAGAAATAATATAATTTAAAAAAATTGATGAATTCATTAAACATTATGAAAATAGATTGCACATCGTGTACCAATTGTACATAGTTTAAGTATCAGGAAAATGAAAAATAAATATATGAACTTATTAGTGTTTGAAACTAGGGTCTTACTAAATAGACCCAGAACTACACCATCTAGAATTCCTAGAACTAAGGAGATGCCCAAACGACTGCTAGACGATGTGTGCCCCACCCAATCCCACATTTATATTCATAGTTTTATCCATTCTTCCTCGGGTATCCCTGTTGCTCATTCTCATCAAGTATAGAACCAGAGAGTAGTTTTTTTTGTTGACTGATGTGACTGGTGGAGGAAGTGTTGTTATAAATTATTTTTATCTTTTATTCTTTTTTTTTGGATTGTTACAACACTATTTTTTCTATTCCAATCTTATTCCTTTTGCAATTTCTTGACCATTTTTTGTGATTTAAGGTGTTTTATATTATTTCATCAACTAATATTCATACTTTATGTTTGAACATTATGAAATATAATGTAATTATGTAAAAATTAGATTTTCGGGTAACTGGGTTTTGTGATTGGACTATGTAAACTACCATTTAAATGGTGAAATCATATTATTATCAAAGGATATGCGGACCAAGGATATCCACTAAACCAATTCCGACATCAATATTTCCTAAAACCATAGTGAAATGAATCCCTAGTGTATGAACCTGAAAATAACCGAACCAAGAATTTATCTCACATTGATTTCGAACCTCTTCATTTCTACTATTTTTTTCCTTCCTCTAAAAATATATTATTTTCACATACGATTTCTTAAATAATTTACTACATACAAAACCATCACTATGATTTTGACACTCGACATTTCCAAATAAATTATTTTTAGTTTCATTGTATAATTTTTATAAATTATTATATTTATATGTCCCAAAAGAAATGTGATGACACTTTGAGGGATTTAATATTTTTGGAAGCCTTGTTAGGGATGGTTACAGCTATGTTTAAATAAATTATGAATATTGATAATTGTTTTAACTATATTCATTACTTTACACTTATTTTTTTCATGTGGTTGTTTCATGTAATAAACCCTTACATGAATACAACAGTCATGGTAATGAAAAAAGATGATGATCTATCATTCAAACCAGATATTGAAAGTACCTTATTCCAAACATTTCTAGATCTATAATTGAATGAGAAAGAATAGAACATCATAGATGGAGATAATTAATAGCAATGAGTTGATCAAGAAATGAACTGGAAAATAGGATCACAATATCAAGGAAGAAATTAAGAGGGGAAAGAATTTATTAATTAAGGAAGACCCACATACATGGTGGTTAATCCAGGTATTCTCATACCACTAGCTGCTACTCAATATTTCTTCATCAATCCAGATGTCATCCAAATGATCACATATTCACTTCAGTTTGGAGGGCTACCATAGGAGGACACCAACTAACACATTGTGGGTTTTCTATAAATTTTTAACACATTCTAATTTCATAATTAGACAAATTATATTGTAAAACTGAACCTTTTAACATAATCATCAAATAAAAAACACAATATTTGATCTAAAGTATGCCTCCTCACACGATCACTACATTTTAGGAGATTATATGAAAATTGTAAAAAAGTTTTTTCCACCATCAAACTCTATGGATCTATGGGTAAGTAGATAAAATTATGAGTAATTAATTGAATAATATTTATGTAGATTATGGGTGATATTTAATGGTTTTATAAGATGATTTCATCATATTTTTCTCGACATTTGGTCATTAATTCAAACAACAATTAAATTATTATAGCATTGAAATGGTTTAATCATAAATGTTGCAGAAAAAGGTTCCCTTATGTGAATGATACTAAATGGGAGCTATGAGTTGTTGGGTGAGATGTCCAGTAATATTTTTAAGTTGATTCTAGAAAATGGTAGAGAACAAGGAGTTCACATGGTAGAGAATAGCTAGATCTCAACTGAAACATATGTCATGAAAAAGAAACTATATTCAATGATGGCCATAAAAAATACCCAAGGTATGTAATATTCAAATGAAAATTTAATAAACATTAATAATTAAAACTATCCATAGGGATTAAGATGACAAAAACTGCAATAAAATAATCCAAATCAAGGCCAAGTATTTCATCTAAGAAAATAATTTTATCAACCTCAATAGTAAAGGCCATTATTGACCAATAAATTCCATTCACTAGTGGAGACACTTTTGACATTTAAGACCACTATAATAGTTTAACATAAAGAGTGAACAACATAATTCCAAGATTAAGGAACTGTGATTTGTGAATTTACAAATGGCCCACATGACTGATAAGGTGAAATGAAGAATGTAGAAACTTAGGATAGTTAGATCATCGAGCAACGTAGATATAGAAAAAGAGGATTACTTCTATGAGGCCTAAAATTGCATACCAATATAGATCAAAACCCATAATACTTATATGGGGAATGAATACCCAAGGAAGTGGTGTATAATTTTTACTAAATAATAGTGAATAACCAATGAGACAAGGTAAATATAAACACAAAGAAGGTGAGGAACATAATGAATAAGAAGAACCACCATCAAACTGATCACCATTACCATTTTTTGGATTGGTTTAAGTATCTTAAGATTGATGAAAGAAAATAAATGTTATTAGAGATGTGGAAAAATATACATATCAACATTATATTTACTATGGAAATCAAAAACTTGATCTTAAAAAATATTTTCATGAAGGACTTAGCAAAGAACAAAAATTAGATTAAAGAATTAGACATTGTTCAACTAATAGGGTATTGTTCAGCAGTCATATCATGAATACTACCAAAGAAGAAATGTGATCTTAGTATTTTTTTCTTTCTGATTAATATTGTTTCTAATGATTTTCAATGTTATTTGTGTCACTTAGTTTCCAGTGTAAATATATTGTCATATGAAACATTCAGGGGCCTGGTATTGAGAGACATGCAACCAAATCGAGTTATGAATTAACTAGCTGATACAACAATGAGACAACCTCGAGGGATAATTAAATATGTCGTCATCAATGTTGAAAAGTTCTATTTTTGATTGATTTTTTTGATATTAAATGGATTAATAAAATACCCCAATAATTTTGGAGAGACCATTCCTAGCTATGGGAATGAAATTAATTGATGCTCAAAATGGATAAATCTATTTATGAGTTAGAGGATTAGAAGTGAATTTTATATTACACCAATAAAGGATGAAATTAGAATAAAAATAGTTGATGAATTTTAAAAATATATTCTACTGGAAGTAGATAATACTATTGTCTATGGAAGAAAAGATGAAGTAGCTTCTATAGAAAGTAAATAAGAATGTATGAATAAGATGGAGAAAGATATTAAGTCTCTATAGAAAAATATAAAGATTATGGAGGAACGTTCAACCAACAAAAATTCAAGGAAGAAGAACATGTGTGGGAAGCCAGTGACTTACCATAGGATTTTTCAAGATGGTCCAAGAAATGTTGGATTGGGCACATGGAAATTGATGATGTTATCACTAATGGAAGAGTAAAAGTAATTTTCCAAAAAGGAAGAGGACCCATATACACAATGGAATCATTGTTTTGAAATTTTTTGTATCCAAATCAGGTTACATATTTCCTACCTTTAACCACTTGAGATTAAAGAGGTATGGTTAGGAATATTATGGTAAAAAAATCTCTTCTAGGAGGAATTTGTTTTTGAATTTTTCTTAATTTAATTACTTTTTTTATGAGTAATAACTCCTCTGTAAATATCTAAAAAATTATTTATAATAAATTTACATTTAATTGTGTGCTTTTTTTTTTCAGGACCGAAAAAACCAAGAAGCAATAAGAAGAAAGATGTAGGAGAAGAAGCTACAAAATTTTTACTCTCCGTGAATATCATAGATGTCATGAATCAAGGGGAAAGCAGAACCTCTACATCCATTTTTGATGAATCATTCAAAGGGTGATATGTATTCCAATTATAAAATTTTCTATTGTATTCCTCATATTTATTTTTTTCCAAAATATTTAACTTTCAATTGCATTCTTGCAGTTGATTCTAGATTTACTCAATAGAACTAAGAGGCATAAATTAGCGAGAGAAATACCATACTAGTAATTTTAAATTTATTATTCAATTAATTTGATGGAGATAAATATATGAAATAATTATTAATGATAAACATGTGTATTAGGGTTTTAAAATCCACAATTTTGGGGAGAAATGTTGAATTTTCCAAAAAATTCATATCATTCATGTGAAATTCTATATACCAAGTATTTATTGTTCATTCTGTACTATATTTCTTTAACAAATTGGAAATTCATTCTTATATAACACACGTGACATCTTATCAAAGCTACGACTGCACATAGTCACCTTTAATATGATTGAGGAAATATATTTTTTAAACATTTATCCTTGGAACCAGCTTGTATTAATATTTTTTATCAACATAGAACCAATGAACAACCTTGTAATGAAATGAGCCATGTAATGAGCCCATATTATCCATTCATATCATCCTTTGAATGATTTTCATGATATTTAAAACAATAAGTTTAGGGAAGGTGTTTTCAAGGATGTGAAAGGATATACATTATTGAGGGTATTTTTTAATGGATTATATATTATGATTTTGGGATAGGACATGTATTTTTCATTTTATTATTTTCTTCACCTCTCCTTCTAAAAAAATATAAAAACATCAAAAAAATAAAAATAATTTGGTGTGTTAGGGGAGGATCATAATTCACCACTTCTGGACCGATGATATTTTGATCATATGTGGTTAGGTGGTTTATGTGGGGTTTTTTATGAATAGATTTTGAAAAAAAATAAAATAAATAGAAGGTTATTTTGATTAATTATTTGTTCTTACGTGTATCTAGATCCCACTTTGAATTTTTTTTGATAAAAGAGAGAAAAAATCATTAAAGGACGATTTTTATTGATGATAAATTATTATTTATTTTATTACACATTTGAGTAAAACTTATTTTCTAATAACGTTTTTACATTTTTTCTTATATTCCATAAAGCCTTAGAGTCATTGGATCATAAATGGTGAAGTCATCATGTTTACATGTGATCTCTATCATTTATGCAGTTGATATGTCATATGCCTATATTGCCAATGGAAATTATCATTTTTTTATGTATATGTTAAACTCAGTTTACATTTATGCCCAGACGATTGGAGTGAAAATTTAGAGACAGTTAAATTTCAAATGGAATGCATGTTAGTAATGAATTGAAAAATGAAAATTTATAATTGAAGAGGGGTAGATATTTACAAGGGGAAGAGTAAAATAAATGATCGAATCGTTTCATTTAAAAATAAGGCATTGATGAATTATATGTTGTGATGGTATAAAATTTTAATTCCCATTTATTAATTTTATTTTTTAAAAATTGAATTTGAATCATGGTAAGGTGAGCATCAATTGAAGTATGTTGATATTCCATCCTTGAGGACGAGTCCAAATTCAAGTGTAGGGGTATTTGGTATGTTTATTTAATGAATTAGTTTTGGGTGTTTAAATACATATATTTATTAATTTAATTTATTATTCTTTATAACTAATGAACAGATTGGATTATTTTGTGTTTTATGGAAGGAAACAATAGATATTTGTAAAATGGGTGAAAAGAAGAAAATATTGGAGGAAACAGTCACTTCACACCATGAATGAAGTGAAGTGGTGTGACAGTAGATTTTCAAGGATGTAGTAGAGGTGTTGAATAACAGTCAGTCATTTACATGTCATGTAATTCATTTACACATCAGGATTTAATTAGGATAATTAGTTACCATCAGGACAAGTAGGGATGTCATTATACATTGGGAAAAAGATTAAACATCATCCAGAAAATACACGTCACATAATTATGGTGAATTTGAAAAATAAAGACACATATTTACAAGGGTTTTATGCTGGAGGATTTTTGAACGGACCCATATCCTCACCATTACAGATTCCTAGAACTAAGGAGAATCCTGATCAACTTTCATACATCATGTGCACCATGAGAGCCCTTTATCAGCTCCATTTTTCATTGGATTCTCATGATTCTCATTCTCATAATTCCTAGAATGATTGTGTAGATTTTTTAAATCAGGTGATGTGATTGTGGGGGGAAGTGATTTTAGGGACTATTTTTATTTTTATTCTTACTTTGGATTTCTCTAACTCCATTTTCAATTCCTGTATTCTTCTTTTTTTTAATATCATTTCCATTTCTTTTTATTTGATGAGGTTAATATTATTATATAAATTTATTTTCTTATTTTTTGTATGACCATTATGAAATATATTGTAGCTATATTTAAATAGGTTTATGGGTTACATAGTTTTATTGATTTCACCTCATGTATAACTATGCTAGCAATGCAATCATTAAATTAGAATAGGGTACCTAGAGCAAGGATCCCTGATGACCCAATTATTACACAAATCATGAATAAACCCATAATTAATTTAATCAGTGCCACA
Organism: Viscum album; assembly: GCA_963277665.1. Lineage (NCBI taxonomy): Eukaryota > Viridiplantae > Streptophyta > Magnoliopsida > Santalales > Viscaceae > Viscum > Viscum album. Next base: position 1,100,815,755 of record OY728155.1, on the reverse strand, counting down.
CAAACCTAAATATCCTTTAACATTGCGTGCTTCTGATGTTGATTTCAAACATAATATATGATGATACTTTTCATTCTTCCTCCAAACAATAACACAATTTCACTTTCAGTTTATTTAATTATCATTGGAAATATGAATTATCTATGTGGTTTCACCACTCAGGCTTTCCAATTACAACATTTTTAGTTGTATTGAATGATTTAAAAAGTAATAATGTTTTAGCACTGTAAGAATATAATGAATCTATATAGGTAGTCAAAATTTAATAAAAAAGTTTTTTAATTAGAATATATATATATATCATATATTAGTTAATATTATTCAAACCCTCTAATTTAATGTATAGGTTATAATGCTCATATTTAAAATAATATTACTTCATGGTTTGTTTAAGATTTTTTTGTGTATCTTGTAATCTATTGAGAATATATTCATTTTTTAAATTCATGGGGTGTTAAATTATTCTTATTTTCAAATTGTAGGAAATTTATTGAAAATAAGAGATATGGTTCAAAAAATCATTATTTTCTATGAAATAATTTAGGTTTGAGGAATTGTATTTATGGGTATGTTTCCTAATTTATTGTGAAAAAATTTTATTCTTATTATATTAGATTATGTTTTTAAATGGGTAGAATAACCGTCCATAAGGATTTATGAATTGTAGGTAATTGTTTAATTTTAATGAATCTATTTTTTTGTATGTTTGGATTTTTTTGGATCATCATTAGGGAAAAGGGTTTTCATTTATATAACCACATAATGCAAGAACTTTTGTATCTTTACGGTGTCATGCATCATTTTTGTGTGTCTAATCACCCCTTATACAATGTGACGTTCATGGTGACAGATACCGAGGTAAAAAAAATACACGAAGAATAATTATAACCCTAAATAATTCCATAGTATTAGACTCAATGATATATTTTGGTATTAACATACTAATATTAAAAAATCTACTCAAATGTCACCTTCTTTGCTTTTATTTGGAAAGAGTTGTCACCTAACACCTGAGATTGAGAAAGAATATTTTTGGAACATTAAATAATGAAATTATAATATTTTTTCTAGGTTCTTGAAGAATATTATAGATTCATGATTTAGAGAAAAAAAGAGATTCATATGCGAAATTAAAAATTTATAAAGAACGATCTAATGATTCCCAAGGAAAATTCATCATTTGTCCTCAATTCCACATAGGGGAAAAGTAAATTTTTTACAATTTAATTATAATGTTTTACATATTTATGACCTTTCTCTCTAGTCCGGTCCATAAAATGTTACTAATGTAAATCATTTTATAGTTCTGTGGGTTAAAAATAAATAATCCCAACATACATTCACTATCAATGGTTAGAATCTAAAACACTTCTATAAATACATTTCAAATTACCTAATAGGTGAACTATACCTTTTATAATCCACATATCAATGACACCCAATAATTTATATCCTTTCTCCACAGTTATTATTTACATACAGTTAGGGTACTTCAATTTACATGTGTATTGGTGGTAGGGGCAGATAAATTTATAAGTTATTTAATAAATTCATCATATTTATTATTTTTATCTCTTGTTAAATTTCCTCATTGTATATTTAGGGATCATGTTAATTTTTTATTTGTATTATATGTTTATTGACAACAATTTTAATGGTTTATCCTGATTCTACATATTTTTCATTTTTATAACTTTTGTGTAAGAATATTCATGTAAAATGACCATTTAATCATATAGTTTACAAAAAAAATTTCAAAAATTCTAGATTTCAAATTGTTTTAACATTTTAATAAAATTTATTTACCAATATGTGCTTGGATTTAACATTATTGGGTGATTTTAGTAAAATTTGCTTTTATAAAATGATAAAATGGTTGTATAATTACACAAAAATAAATATTTTTATACCATATATGTGATGTTTTTATAAAAAAATATCTTTTAATATATTCACCTGACATTTCATACAACTGGTAATTGTGAATCTTATCTACCTATTTGTTGGTATATATAAGTTGGGTTAATTTTATTTATACTTCAAAAAATGATTTTGGAATGCATTTTTTTCTTATCTGATTAGTTTAGTTATTGTAATTTATTAACATATAAAAGATAGTAAATTATGTTTTTTTAATCAGACAAAAGTAAACATAAAAAAATATTACACAAAACCTATTCAATGTTTTAAAACTATAAACCTATAAACATGTATAAAATACTTTTGATGATCTCATTCCAATATCAATCTTGAATCCAAATCACTTTTCAAAAAATCTGTATTTATTTCATATGGTTTTTATTATTTTTATACTTCAAACTATCTTTAAAATCCAACATAGTTTTTTAATAAAACATATTGAAAATTAACACACCAAAACGATTAACTCTCCATGAGAATTCACATGAGGCCTACAGTATATTATAAATAATCATAAAAATACCAATTAATTTAACATGCCTATAAAAAATATTTATAAATCCCATGAATTATTGGTTTAGACCTCGACATGACCAATATTTTAGTAATCCATGACACACTAAGGTTCATTATGTAACTATGTTATGAATGGAAGAATAAATGATATTCATTACCATAATGATGGACCAACATCTTCTACAATATGTTATTTTGCATATTTTGAACTTCATGTGATGGTATTTTAGTGGATCTTATGTATCGAAAACATTGTTTAAAATGTTAAACATGAAAATTTAAATATATATTGGTAAATTAAAAAGAGTTATATCTTATGATATTTTTTTTAAAATTCTCGTTTTATAGATGATAATTTTGGAATCTGAAAGGCCTCTTTGGAAAACTATATAATAGAGTATGTTGTATATGATCTTGTTGATTTTTATTACATTTTGTGGTAGAAAAACACGTAATGATGAAGAATGTTTTATGGCTATAATTCACTTTAAACTCAAATGTTCTAGAAAATTTTTAGTAAGGGAAAATCCATTCCATTTATTGGGATATTCATCAAGCCCATGGATACCATTGTATTAATGAACCTAATAATTTATTCTTAGTGAATTCTACAATCTCATGTGGTAGATCTTTGGTAGGATAGATCACTAGATAATAAGTTACATCATTCTATATTTATGTTATTCAATCCATATTTTTCATTATTTTGTAAATTTATTCATATTCCATTACTTAAGTGCAATCGTATCTAAAACCCTTTATGAACTACCCATAGTGTCAAAAATACTGATATAATTTCCATATATCAAAATCATCAAAAATACTATGACATTAATACTAATATGTAATTGTATAATTTCAACGCGGCTCATTTTTTAATCATGATAAAATTCAAACAACAATTACTCATTTCACTTCTAATTCAATAGTGTTTTCCTTCAATACATACCCATTATGGAATAATGGATCCTTATGATGTTTTCATCCTCTAATATTTCATAGATATCCCTTCCTCATCATTTCCCAATTAAATAATACCTTCTTTTATCCTTAATTTTGAATCATACAAAGTAATCATGGCATATTATATATACATTAGAATATTATATTTTCTATGTAATTATATATTTTAACTCTTCAAGACATCACTCTATAATGTCAAACTAAAAACCATGAATTTATCTTCCAATCTTTAAATTCATTCTATCTCGTATAAAATAATTCTAAGAGTAGTTATTCTATATATCATTTTAATGAAAATTACTTTGGTAAAAATATTTTTTTATCCGTAATATTAAAAATATATAAATCATGTACATAATTTTTGAATAAATTATTCCACACATAATGTGTACCTAAAATTAAATCATTAATATTCCACTTAATATAATAATTATAATAATTTTTACTATAATTAAAACCTATTTCTTACTATAAAATATTAATTGTATATCTTTTCCAATATATAATACCAATTTATATAAATTATTTATTTTCAAAACAATTTCAACCAAATTCAAACATTTAAATATATTATAACACAAAAAAGATATCAAAAAATATATTTATTTTCAATTTGTTTCTAACACAACATTAATAATTATTACCCATTTATTATTATTAAATACATTTAAATATCAATATTTCACTTTATTTCATCATATATCATTATAATATCTTATTTAAACACATTAAACAATCTCACTGAAATATTATCCTTTTAAAAAAAATCAAATAATAACTTTTTATATGATTTTAATATAACATCTATAAAATAATAATTCTCTAATAATCTTAGTAAATATACACAACAATTTAATAATCTTTACCGAACATAGTATTTTATATCAAAAAATATGTATTATACATTATAAACAATATATAAAAAACCAATAATTCCATAAAAAATTTCATTAATAGCATTATATATTAAACTTATTATATTTAAATATATTTCATAAAAAAATATTTAATTAAATCAAAAATATTATATTATTTAATTTGAATATATTTACTGAAATGTTATTAGTTTTTTAACATCTCTAAAACAATAATTTTTCTAGATGCTTGAAAATTAATCCATAGTGTTGGAGTTCTGTGATTTAAAGGGAAATATTTTACAAACAAATGGTTTAAAAATATATAAATTTTTTAATAAGATATTTAATGTTTCATTATGTTATATTTATAAAATTGACTATTGGAAGGATAATTTATTGTACAAATATATTGTTTTTGTTGGATTTGGTGACCTGGATCTAACTCTCATAGTACCTAACTGTTTGTTCTAATTGTTTATGAATTTTTCCTACCACATCATTATTGTTCTTATTCAGGTCATGTTTCTGTGAAAATGTCCTTTAAATATATATTGTAATGGAGGGATATAGTAGTTCCAATCAATGATGAGAAACTATATGTTCAACTATAGTATTCATAAATAATTTTTCTATGGTTTGATTAAATATTATGTTAGGACAGATGAAATACTATATTCATAAATAATTTTTCTCCAGCTAGATTATATTTTCTGATAAGACATATGAAATAAAATAAATCAAGGGTAGGGGGCTCAAAAGTCAATGGGATGCATTCTCTTTGTGTTTTTCCTTAGCAATCACAATGAGAGGAGGTTCTGAGAGCATACCCATTAATAGAAAATCCATATTTTCATGTCTTATTGGATTTTATTACATATATTTGTTTTTATTATTTTATGGAAATTAATATTATAATTAATGGATTTCATGACATGTGTACTTTTTTTATTAATGAAACCCATGGTGAAATATCATCGTCATGAGGTAGGATTCATTGGGTACATCAAGAGTGGTATTTTATTAATGGATAATTCAAGAAAGGAGTAATCCTTTATGTCTCTAGACTATAGTTGACACCTCATTCCCTTTGATGGACATGAATCTTTTTGCACAAATCCAAGTCCATGTTGTTCTATGGGAAAGATCATTTCTGAATATTTTATGATAAAGAAATCATGTATATTAGTTGATGGTACCGATATAGAACCCACCTAATTTGAGATATCATAATAAAGGGTTTATATTACATAGTACGAATTTTTTAGAGGTTAAATGTCATTGAAACATTAAATTTTCTCTCTATCATATACTTGTAATATTACTTGATGCTATCATTGGAATTTAGGTTATTATGCCTAATGTCATGATAAAAGTGGCCAAGAGGGTCACACACAGAATATATCATCAATCAGGGATAAATTATAGTATTTAATTTAACATGTTAGAATAAAAGGTATTTATTCAATTCAGTTGATCTTCATAATGTAATCACATAATAATAAAAATAATAAGTGTGTTAAATAATCATAAATAAATTTTTTCAATTTCTTAAAAATATAATATTTATTATATAATATTTATTTATGAATAATGTAATGATCATTAGTTATTAAATAAATATTTACTATTCATGGACTGGTAAATTTTTCATAGACTCATCATGTTTTAATCATGTTCTAATGATCACAAATCCAGTTAATCTTGTTTAATCTAACTCAAATGATATGGAGAGATGGTTGATTTCATTAACCTTTAAATAAACTTCCTCTAAATCCAGTTAATCCTAAGTCATCCTAAATCATGTTTTATTATTGTAAACTATAATTTAGATTGTTCTATAATGTTTTATTTTATGAATGATTAAGTCTCATTTATTCTATGAATAGTACTACTTAAGACTACGTACATATATTTGGCTATGTCTATGAAATCGTGAGTCTGCCACTAGTTCTGGTTTTTTGGCAATGGAACCAGACACCGTTAACCAGACACTATAATCCAGACACTTTGAACGAGACAACAAGGCCAGACATCGTATCCCAAACACTGTGACCTAGACATAGTAACCCAGACATCGTGTCCCAAACACCGTAACCCCAACAATGTGACCCAGACACTATAAATGAGACACCGTGACCAAGACATCGTGACCTAGACACCGAGATCTAGACACCGTAACCAGTTTCATCTACCTTGATGTTTGTGAAATCGGATCCTTGATAATATCACTAAGACACCTTCCAATGTTTGGAAAAGCACCAAACTTCCTAATTCTAACACCTAATCTATGCTACCAGTTCATAATCTCAATAAAACTATGCCATCGTTATTGTCTAACCACTCAAAGGAAAATAAGAAGACATTGTTTTTTTGGTGACACCATTTCCAATTGATACCATTTCTAGACTGATAATAACAGTATTCCTCAATTTGTTTTGTCATTTTCATTTTAATTTATAACGGTCATATTTGAGTTAATTTAAGGAACTCACATAATTAATGTTTCTTTGTAGACATTTCACTTGACAGTATGATGTATGAGGTGTAGAATACATGCATCCTTTTGGCTTCAACACATGCACATTAAAACAAAAAGATAATAATGGCACTGAAACAAGAGACGAGTAGTAGTGTGTAGAAGAAGCACAATCATTTTTGAAATGTGAACTGATAAATGGAACAAGAAACAACTGAAGAACACACGATGCACTCCCGATTCCAAAGGATGGACAACCTTAGATCATAACCAAAAACATCTTCACAACACCAACTTCAAGAATAACACTAGCTAGACAATTTACACCATCTAACTAGGAGACTCACAATACTCTATTATTTACAAGAGGTCTTGATACTTGCATCTGCTTCATCCTACAAGTTAAGAGCTGTATAGAATAAAACTCATAGAATTTGTTACATTTTCTCATGATCTTTTCTATGTTGTGAATTGATTTTATCTTTTGTGTAGTGTGTGTATATCTATTTTAAAACATACACTATCTCCTGCACTAAACTGAATGACTCAAGATATCCTTCTCCTCATTTATTTTTACTTTAGTTTACTCTCATAGATAGGTGTAGAGGAGGTCCCTGTGTAACCTGGTTGTTTATACATATGAAGAATAGTGGAAGAGATTGTGTGACCTGGATAGTCTTATTCACTACTATTTACCCTGATCAAGGTTGTAGATTATATTTGTTGATATAAACATTTTGGTGGTTGGTGATCACTGAGTGGAGTGTATTAGGTCTCGGCTAGATATTGAACCAATTGTTTTATCCACTATGTCTTTTAATTTAGTTTTCTATACTATAATTTTTATTTCAGAAATAACTAGATTTTTCTTTGATTGGTAGTCTTAGATAGAAGTTATAATTTTTTTACTTATTATAATAGCTTCAAATGTAGTATCAATAACTCATATTGATATTATTGATAATTAATCAATATTTTTTTTGGTTATTTGAATAGTCAAACATCTATACCTATTTTACCTTGATTTCTTAGGTTGTATAAATTTTTATTTGGGAACCGTTTCAATAAAACCTCTTAATAAAAATTTTAATATGTAATCAATTCAACCCCCCCCCCCCCCCGCAATCAAGAGTACTCTAATCTGACCAACATTTTGTATCAAAGGATGTTTACTCATATAATGATCAGTTTTTAAAATATGTTCAACTGTGATTTTAGTTTTACCTTAAGGATCTGTAAATTTCTGTTAATTCTAAATTTATTGCTCCTTAAAAGTAATTATTTATTATGGGTAATAAACTGTAAGGTGCTGAAATAAACAAACCACCATTCTTTAATAGAATAAATTATTCCAATAGAAAATTAAAATGAAAATTCATTTAGAAACTATGGGCATTGAATTTTTTTTTCAAATATAGATGAATATAATATTCCTTCTGCTAATAGAATTACATGGCATTAACCACCCAAGACTACATAAATTAAAAATTGAAAATCCAAGATTATATTTATCTTTAAGAGGAGAGGAATTTAACAGAACATCTTCAGGTAAAACTACCCATGATGTTTGGGATACATTGTTTGTTTCACATGAAGGAACATTATGTTTGAATGAAATGAGACTCAATACTTATACTATTAAATATAATAACATTAAAATGAAGCATGATGAGCCTATTTTTGACATGTATCTTAGGTTCCAAAAAATTGTCATTACAATGACTTCTCTTGGAATAAAAGTTACTGTCAAATAATATATCATGAGGATTCACATTTTCCTACCTGATAGGTGGAGAGGAACCTATGTATCTATTAGAGAGTCATGTCGCAGCATCAAATTTCCTATCAAAGTGCTCATTGTGAAATAAATTGTGTATGATGTGGAGATGAATGTCATAAAGGAATATGAGAATGAACCCAGACGAATATTTGTGGAATTCAATACCACTACCGTTAAACAAAAAGAAAAAGAGAAACAATAAGTCTCTATAAAAAAGGCTATCAGTGAACAATCATCAGTTGACAGTGACAAGGAGAGAAATCAATTATCTATAAGCTTTCATAAATATTATAAAAGGATGAAAATTTTCATAAATCCTAAGTTCAATAGAAAATATGAACAAAAGGGATGCTGGAAGAAATATTGGAAAAGAAATGACAAGTCTGATTAGATAGTATGTAATGAATGTACTCGAAAGTACATGTAAATTTTTACATTACCAAGTTAAAATATACAAATAAATATGAGGAAAGTGATAAAATGTATAAAAATAAAATAAAATAAACATTGAATACTTCTGAGGATAGTTCAAGTGACTCAGAGTCTACACGTGACTAACAAGCTTACAAAGCCAATATGTGTTTCTTGAAAAACACATATGAGGTAACAATGTAATCTCCTATAAGAAATGTCTATTATTCCGGAGATGAAATTGATTATGAAAATATTTATAAATGAGAAATATTTGATCATTTCAATGTGATTGAAGAGACATGTAATGAACTAAAATATATATACAAGTATTTAACGAAACAATAGGCTATTATCTCAACTATTAAATCTGAAATTACTGTACAAAGTGAGAAGAATGTTCAATTACTCAAATAAATCAATGATCAAAATCACATTAATAAGAAATTTTAAAAGGAACATGAAAGGATTACTAATGATAAAGATACCTTTGTACAAATTTTATGTAAACAGTTTTCCCATAAATACACTATAGGTATTGGCTATCAACTAGGTAAAAGAAATTTTGGAAAAACCAATTTTTTTTCTAAATCTTGATCATACAGCTTTACTCCTCATTTAGGAAAATATTCTTCTAGTTCATATTATGAAACATAGTATACAATTTCTTGATTTTCTGGACCAAATAGTGTTTATTTCTCAAATACATTTCATAATGCTTATTGGAAAACTATGAGGAATGTGTGGGTTCCTAAATCACTAGTTACTAATATTATTGGGCCTAAACCAATATGGGTACCATAGTCTATATTTATTTTACTAATTTTTAGAGAAATTTTTTAAAGAACTCCTGTAAATGATTATGGTATGTGGACAGTTGGTCTTCAAGACACATAATAGGAGACTATTCAATCTTCAAGAACTTAATAAAAATTTATGGTGGACATGTCACTTTTGGTGACAATGCCAATGAATAAATCATTGGCCTTGGAAAAATCAATAACTCTAACTCAGTATTAATATCAAAAGAACTTTTTTTTGATGGACTGAAATATAATCTGCTTAGTATTTCAAAACTATGTGATATTGTATTTCCTGTTAAATTTGGAAATTATTATTGCAATGTTTTTAATTCTAAGAATGAATTAGTATTTTATATATTGAGAACTGAAAATGTATACTCTATTAACATAGATTATTTATATTCTCATAATGATTCCTATTTAATTGTATTTCACAAAGAGTCTTGGCATTGGAAAATATGACTAAGAAACTTCAATATTAACTCCCTTTGAAAGATAACTTGAAAATGTTTAGTCAAAGACCAACCCAAACTTGATTTTCTAAATGTTAAAGTATGCAACTATTGTCAATAGGGAACGTAACAAAAAATTTCCTTACAACCAAAGAAATAAGTCTCAACTTATCAACCTCTCGAGTTGGTTCATATGGATTTGTTTGGACCCTTTGGATTTTCTTGTTAAAATGTTAAGAACTATGTTTAGGTTCTTGTAGATGACTTTTCTAGATATAAATGGACATTCTTTTTGGCTCATTAAAGTGTAACATGCTCTCATTTTACCAAATATTCAAAACGATATAAAACCTATGTTAACTTAAAATTATATCCTAAAAAAATTATCATGTACATGAGTTTGAAAATCAAGGGTTTGAATCCTAGTTCTCACAAAAATGGATATAGTCATAATTTCTCTACCCCCAGAAAACATAAAAAAAATTTATATGTAGAAATATGAAATTGAACCATGCAAGAAATTTATAGAACCATGCATAGTGAATCTAACATACCTATTTATTTTTGGGATGGAGTTGTAAATACAACATGATATATTAATAATAACGTGTTGATGAGACCTATTCTAAAATTAACTATATATGAGTTATGGAATAATAGAAAACCCAAAGTATGATACTTCAATGATTTTGTTTGGAAAGTCTATATACTTAATACTATGGAAAATCTGGAAATATTTCATCCATGAGTGACGGAGGATATTTTCTCATATATTCATTCTCTATTAATTCCTATAGAGTGTTTAACAAAAGATCTAAATGTGTGGAAGAATCTCTCCATGTTATCTTTGATGAGATAAATACACATGATCTTAATACCTCTCTAGAGAACCTTGATGTTGATATGTCAAATATAGACATCAATGTCAAATCATATATCCATCCAATGATATAATATTTGAAAACATCTAGTTTTTTAAATTCTCCAGATTCAAGTCATAAAGACGCCGAACCTGTTGATGAACCTGAAATGACGGGCCCCTCTTTTTCTAGAGCTGTTAGAACCCTTAAGAATAATTCTCTAGATGTTTTTATAGGAGATTTAGATAATGGAACTCAATCAAGAGATTCTATTATAAATCATGTTGGACATCATTTTTTGATGTCACAACCTAAACCAAAAAAGCATTAATGATTCTATCAATGATGAATTTTTGGTGATGTCTATGAAAAATGAACATAATTATTATAAAGGGAACAATGTTTGGAAACTTGTTGATAGTCCCAGAGACATATTTACTATAGAAACTAAGTGGGTGTTTATAAATAATGTTGATGAAGCTGGTAATATAGTTAGAAACAAGGCAAGATTGGTTTTTCAATGCTATAGTCAGGAGGAAAGAATTCACTATGAGGAGACCTTTTCAGTTGTAGCTAGACTTGAAACCATCAGAATCCTGCTTGATTATGCTGCGCATATGAATTTAAAAATATATCAAATAGAATCCAAGAGTTCTTTCAAAATTGAATATATAAGTGAAGATGTTTTTGTTGAACAATCCCATGGATTAAAAATTCCTTACTTTCAAAATCATGATTTCAAATATTCAAAAGCTTTGTATGGTTTAAAATAAGCTCAATGGTATTTATATGATTGATTAATTACTTTTCTTATTTCTATTCATTTTACAAAAGGTATAGTTTAACCTACCGTTTTTATAAAATGAATTTCCAATGATGTTTGAGTAATTTAAATTTATGTAGATGATATTATTTTTGGATCTTCAATAAATTCATTATGTATTGAATTTTCTAAAATGACGCAAAATGAATTTGAAATGAGTTTCATGGGTGGACTAAAATTCTATCATGGATTTCAAATAGTTCAAAATAAATATGGTATTATTTTAAATCAATGAAAATATAATAAATATATTGTAAATATTTTTGGATTATATAGAACTAAAAGTAATGATACACCAATGAGTACTACATGTATGTTGGATCTTGATGAAGATGGAAAATCTATTGATCAAACCACTTATAGAGGTATGATTTGAAGCTTACTATAATAAATTCCAAGATGACTAGACATTATGTTTAGTGTATGTATGTGTGCTCGTTTTCAAGTAAACCCTATGGAATATTATTTAAATACTGTTAAAATAATTTTCAAATACCACAAGCATACACACAATCTATGACTATTCTATCACAGAGGAAAATAATTAGAGTTATTTATTTATTATGATGATAATTTCAGTGCTTGTAATTTAGATAGAAAAAGAACCTATGGAACATGTCACTTTGGAGGCAACTCTCTAGTATCATGGTGTAGTACGAAACAAAACACTTTTGCATTATCTACTGCGGAAGCTGAATACATATGTTATGGAAGATGTTTTGCACAAATTTTATGGATAAAACACACATTATTAGATTATAGATATCAATTCAGGCATGTACCTATAAATTATGACAATACAAGTGCTATTAAAATATCAAAAAATAATGTTTCACACCCTAGGACAAAACAAATTGATATAAGACATCAGTTTTTGAGAGACCATTATAAAAAAGGTGATATCACTTTGTAATTCATTGGAAGTGATTATCAACTTGGAGATAGATTCACTAAACCATTAAATTATGAAAGGATAGATTAAATAATTCAAGAATTATGAATGGTAAATATTTAGTAGGAAGTTTTAATTTTTCCAAAACATACTGACTTGCTTCTTACTGTTTTATAGTTTACTGTTTCATGAGTCACTATCTTAGAAATACTATCTTACTCTCAATGTTTTGAAAGCTACAATCTTGAAGATTCTGTTTCATGATTACTATTTCACAGTTAATGTATCTCAGTTACTATTATTCACTTTTTGTTTCAAATAATACGATCTCACCATTTTAGAGTCACACAGTAGAGATGACAATGTTTAAATCTTTTTAGGTCTCACTGTGAAAATCTGTTCCATTCTCACTGTGTCAACAGATTTAGGTCTCACCATGAAAATCTGTTACGGTTTGACTGTAATAAAACATTCCCATTTTTCTTAATTACCCTTATCGTTGTTATTGATTGATTTATTGGTTTTTATCTTGTGCTTTTTAATTTTTAACGCTTGAGATACCTAAATGAAAAAAATATCTTTCCCTATTTTCAAAACTCAAGATCTTTGTTCTCAAGCCGTAAGTCCTCCTTCAACATTTCATCTCTCTCTCTCTCTCTCAAAATCCTAATTTAATTCCCAGAATGAATCCCCCGTCATCATCAAATCATGAGAAGCGCAGATCTACAAAGAAATTGAAATGAGCACCAAAGATAGTGCTCGAAGGATAATAGAACCCGAATCTTGTTCATAGAATAATGGTATCAAAATAGTAAATCATCCCAAAGTGGTTTCTTTCAAGTATGTATTTAGTTTTGAATGTACTGAAAGAGTATAGATGAATGGACGGGATCATAACATAGAAAAGGCCGATTTATCAAAAGCTTGGTTATCTATTCTATCAGTTTGGTCAGTTTTCTTTCAATATTGAAGATGGTTTTGTTTTTTTGAGTTGTATTAATGGCCAAAGATTCAGCTTTTCCTCAGGGTTATTGGCTGCTTGCCTAGGGATACCCCATGAGGGAATCTTTGAGGACTATGAGGGAGGTCCTCCTCCTCGTAGTGAATTTTTTGTTTTAAAAGAGGCCTTGGGAGCTTGATTAGAAATGAATAGTAAAGAAGATCTAATTATGGTGAGTTAGATGGTGAAAACAAAATAAGGTTTATGTTAAATTAGAATTAGATTTCTCCACGAAAAAGCGATTTTTATACCCTCAAATATCATGATGTATTTTTGATAAATCTTACGAATAATTGACATAATATTAACCTATGAATGTATGTCATACTTCATATGTGTGATTTGATTAAGACAACCTCACAGTATACCTCCTTTTTCTACTCAAGGTTAATCTGTGATCTACAATATGATAATTGAATGTTTGGACTGAATAAAGAAGTCATCAAGGACTATGAATTTTTTATCTCAAAGGATAGAGTCAAAAGGATGAAAATTAGTTGGAATTTATCAAAAATGATTGGGTGGAGGATAATTATAGGTTATATGAAAATTTTCATCTAGTTGAAAATCATTCAAGACCTAAGAACATATCTAATCCATTTTTAGAACTAGAAAAAATTGTTGACTATCCTGTTGAAGAGGAAGAAGAGGACGTTGTTTCAACTTTAGAATAAAATGTCATGGATAAGGAATACATTGTACCTATTCCACAAAACCTAGGGTAGAAGGAAGCACATTTTTCTGAAATAAGTGTTAATTTTGAAGAATAACCTACTTCTGGAAAAGAATCTATTTTTATTGTAAGAGAATGATAAAAGGTGGTTCCTATGGATCTTCTAAAGAAGAATATTTTTTGATAATGAATCTACTATTGAAGAACATTTGTAAGAAGAAGATAATTCTTATGTTGTATTATCTGTTGAGGAAATAATGGAATAAGCCTTCCAGCTAGCTAGAAAAGAAATGGGTGTGAGTATTGGAGATAATATTTTAGAACTTATCTAAGGAACTTAATCTCATATTACTGCGAGAGATGAATTTGTTGAGGGGGTCAGCTTCCTAGTCTAGGAAGTGTTGTAGTTACTAATCCTACTGATCAAATAACTATCGATACCTGGTGTAAGTTCTCTAGAAACATTGATGTGGATGATGCCCAGGAAGCCTCGGTTAAAGGCATTGACATGTCTACTATGATTCAATTGAAATGTGTTTCTCCTATAGAGGTAATCTCTACCAAGGAACCTAAGCCT
Source organism: Viscum album (assembly GCA_963277665.1). Classification (NCBI taxonomy): domain Eukaryota; kingdom Viridiplantae; phylum Streptophyta; class Magnoliopsida; order Santalales; family Viscaceae; genus Viscum; species Viscum album. The sequence goes on along the minus strand of OY728155.1, from coordinate 1,100,800,752 downwards.
GTCTCATCTCCTGTTTAGGAACCTTAGCAAGAACCTCCTTCTTTTATGATTCAATGTGATTTGAAAGCCTTTGGAGCTACTTTACTAGCTTGATTTGAAAATATCATGAACAACCAACCTACTCCCTTAACAAATCTAAGTTATATAGTTGTTTCCATGATGTTACAGAAGATCATATGGATGACTAATCCAAAAATGCTTCATTAAATTCATGAAGATAGAATTAAGATCAAATTGTTGAGTGATGAAGTGATGTCTCTCAAAGATATGGTTGATGATATGAAAAAAGTTTTACAATCATGAAAATAACTTATTGTTCATCCTATTGAGGATGTTAGTGGTCAGATTCCACAACAAGTTTTCTCTCTAATTCAGCTGAACATGGAATCATTAGATGGCAAGGTAGAAAATAGAAACAAGAAGATAGTCTATGAGATGAGTGATATTTTTGTTGGTCTCAACAAACTGAATGATCTGTGTAAGGGATATCTACAGAAATATTTCAATTAGCTGATGTCCCTAACACCAGCTGTTACAACATCCGGTGCCTCTAGACAGTCATCTCAAACCGTTGACAGTTATCTGCTCAGAACTATTGTGTAGAAGGAACATCAATTAGTGCTAAATTGTTTTGACAAAGAAAGTCTTTCACCGGTTTTCAAGAATAGTGACATAGATCATGATTTAGTAAAAATTAATTCAAATATAAAAAATGATGATCAGGAAGAAATTACTAAGAAAGTGGATTTCTACTTTAATAGGATTTTCTATACGCATTATATGACAAATAATTTCAAGAATCTTGTAGAGAATTTGAAAATTCCTCCTTTAACTCAAGACATCGAGACTCAATTCAAAAAGCCGGATGATTTCAATCCTCTATTAATAAAATTCATGGATAAAAGAGATGATTTTTAGAAAGCAATTCAGTATGGTCGTGATATTATTACTGACTTAATTACTATGTTGAAGCAATATATTCAGGTTCATAGCACTCCAATTATGGCTCATGTAGCTGCACCCTTAGGGTCTGGTTTACATTCTTCCTCATCCACTACCTTTGCTGCTACCTGAATGTTGTATCTCAGGCTCGGATCCAGATTATACTTGTTATCATTGACCAAAAAATGTCTTGGTCTTCCACAAACCTAATTTTTCACCTTCAATTTTTGATGGAATCCATCTTCCTTCTCTAACAGTTGGCTCACTCCCATCTTCAACTTCAACATCTAATCCTATGGCTCCTTCGGATGCTTATTCCAAGGGAAAATATAATACAGTTGGTGATGATGAAAAGTTAAAATTTTACATTGATAGGGACATTTGGTACTTTTTTCTATGGTTTATAATGACACATATTTTTCCATCTCATGCAATGTGAACTGTTGTGGTGTATTCTATTTCTTGGTTTATTTTTTATTGTACTCTTTTTGATAATCCCAAAAAGGGAGAGAACAACACACTAAGGCACTAAGAGAACCTATATCTAACTCATATGATTTTTGATCATCAGAAAAGGGGAGATTGTTGGACTACTCATGTTTTAATCATGTTTTAATGCTCACAAATCCTGTTAATCTGATTTAATCTGTCTTAAATCATGGACAAAAATGATTGGTTTCTTTATGATTTAATTAAAATTCCACTGAATCATGTTAACCATAATTCATCATAAATCATGTTTGATTATTATAAACAATATTTAAGTTTCTTATATATTTTTTACTTAAATGAATGATTAAGTCTCATTCATTTTGTGAATATTACTGCTTAATACTGTTTAGGGATATTTGGCTATGTGTGAGAAAACATGAGTCTTCCACCAGTTGCATTTTCTAGAAATTTAACCAGACTGAGTGACCCAGACACCATAACCCAAACATTGTGAACCAGACAGCATGACACAAACATCGTAACCCAGACACCGGGACCCAGACATAGTATCCCAGACACCGTGACCCCGAAACAGTAACCCAAGCACCTTGACTTAGACACTGTGACCCAACCACCGTCACCCAGACACTGTGACCCAGACACCGTGACCCAGACATCGTGATCCAGAACATGTAACAAATTTTAGCTCTCATGATGTTTGTGACACCAGTTCCTTGCTACCATCACTAAGACATCGTTTGAGATTTTGAAAATCACCGTACACAGTGATTCTAACACCATATCTCTTCTACCAGTTCTTTATCTCAATACAACTATGCCATAATTACTGTATCACCACTCAAAGGCAAAGAATAAGACCCCATTTCATGGTGAAACCATTTATATGTGATACCATTTCACAACAAACTATAAAACCATTCATTAAATTGTTTTTTCATTTTCAATTGAATTTCTAACGGTCATATCAGAGTCTTTAAAAAGCACTAACATAATTAATGTTACTTTATAGACATTTCACTTGCCAGTACAAGGTACACATCGTAGAATACATGAATCCTATTTGATCCAACACATGCAATCTGAAAATAAAAACAAAGGAGTTTCACTGAACCAATAGACAAGTAGTTGTGTGTTGTAGAAACACGAGCATTTTTTAAAAGCCAGCTGTTACATGTAACAAGAAACAACTAATGAACACACGTAACACTCTCAATTCCAAAGGCTAGACTACCGTATATCATAACCAATAACATCTTCGTTGTACCAACTCCATGAAGAACATGATCTAGATAGTTTACACCATCGAACTAGGAGACTCACGATACTATGTTTTTCACAAGATGACTAATAACTTGCATATGCATCATCCAAATAGTCAATAGCTGCATTGAGTGACACTCAAATCACTTCTATCCTTTTATATTCATCTTTTCTCCATTGTGTATTATGTTTTGCTTTCAAGTAGTGTGTGTATGTCTATCATAAAAAAGACACTATCTATTTCACTAAACTGAAGGATATAAGATATACATCCCCTCATATCTTTTTACATTTGTTTAATCCCACAGATTTTTGTTGAATTGGCCCTTCTGTGACCTGTTAGTTTATACCCACGATGTACAGTGGAAGAGGTCATGTGATCGGGATAGTCTTTTGAACTATTGTTTACCATGATCAAGGGTGTGGATCATGTTTTTTTAATATAAACTGCTTGGTGGAAGGTGATCACCATGCGTAGTTGATTATGTCTTTTCTTGAGACTGAGCCACATGTTTTATTTTCTATTAATTTTAATTTAGTATTTCTATGATTTACTATTTTTTCCAAAAACACTCATTTTTTACTTTTATAGTTTGTCTTGGATAGAAGTTATAATTATTTTTCCTTATTATAATAGCTTCAAAAGTAGTATCAATAACTTATATTATTTAGAATAGTGAGTTAATATTCTTAGAGGATATTGAACTGTCTAACAATTTTAACAGAATTACCTTGATTGACTGGGTCGTGTTCATTTTTATTCGGGAAACTTTTTAAGAAAACATTTTAACAGAAATTTTTAAGGATACTCAACTCACCCCCCATTAGATTACTCTGCTCTGTTAAACAATGTTGATGAGGTAAACCAGACTGAGATTAATGGTCTCAATGGAAATTGTATAAAATATATTTATTTATATTCTTAATGTGTTTAACATGTCAACAGAATAATAATAATAATATTTTTATCATATAAAATGGGGTCAACTAAGAATTATTATGTGTGAACGGGGTTTTGTGTGATTTCCTAACCCTATACCTACCATAATAAATTTATAATTATATCACATTCCATAAGATATATTGGTGTGAAAAAATGATAGAGATGGTTTCTATCAATCACTAGAGATAGATCTATAGATCTCTACAACAATCTCTATTCTTTCTCTCTCATTCCATTCAGATAACATCAAGAGTAACATCTCCTTCAATAAGAATTCAACAATGTTCTACCATGAACATTGCAAGATATCATGATCAATAATGCTAGCACCCAATTATTATATGAAGACATTTAGAGATTATGGTGCACATGTGGATCATCATTAGAGGGATTTTCAAATTGGATCTGTTAGGTAAATGATTGCACAATAAGATCAAGTCAACTAGATCATCAATGAAGTGATAATAACAAGTTTAATTAATTTTATATGTTCTCATAAGTTAATTATAAATTTCTTGTGATGATCATATTATTTTTGTTCAAAATTTTTAATATATTTATGTAATTAATAATTTTTTTTTTGTAAATAATGTTTTAATCATGAATGGAAACTATTATGCCTAAATTAAACATAAATGATGAGCGAGTCAAACCACACAAGGGGGCTTCTGTTACTCTTGGAACCATTAAGTTGTATCAGAGGGGTCACATGTTTAATTTATAATACATTATTATTTATTGATTGTTTTTATATTTATTAATATTCATTTACTTATATAGATTCGTTTAAATAAATAAACATCATCATCTATTTCTTTCTATAGTCTCTCTAGAATAACCAACAATCAATTAGTAAATAAAAAAGAAGAATCATTTGAAGAATACTCTGTAGAGGCAGTAAATGCTCTACCTAGAGAAAACCAAACTACACAACATGTATTCCCATATAAATTCACTGTATTAATGGTTTCAATTCCATATATTAAAAAATTCAGATAGATATGATGAAATCATTCATATGAATCAATAAAAGTGTATTAGTATGTATAACTAGATATACTATAACATGGATTGAAGAGATACACATAGTGTAATAATTCTATACAGCATGTAATACCCAATTGGATGAGTCATGGAATACATAGTTTCTTAGTGTGAGATGTATTGTATTTATAGCCTTATGTAAGACTTGTAATCCAACTCTAAACACACACACCATGTATGATCAAGTGCACAATGTATACCTCAAACTCATCTATGGTAGAAAAAATGCCCAGTCTAAATGCCGGTCCTATACAAATTTGTGGAGGAAAAACCATGAAATATAATATAGTTAATGTATTTTAGTATTCTATAGATCGTGTGACAGTTATTTCACATAGAAAATTAAAATTTAAAATCAAACCTATTTGATGGTGTTTCGTGTGTCATTTATTTGACAATACAAATTTTTGATAGGATTGAAAATTATATATTAAATCAATTTCAATGTTAATGATTTTGAATGATCACACATAGTATTCTTGTAAGTAAAATAATGTATTATATTAATTTTAAAGAAATTAATTTGTTCAAAATAATTGATGATGAAGATTTGGGGATCCTTTGATGGAATTAAGATAAATTAAATTAATTATATTAATTTGTGTCCCACTATCATAATTAAATAAAAGAGAAAAGTAATTGATTGAAATCTTGACAATGAGTGTTCACTGATTATTGTGTATCTGATCATGAGATTAGACCTACCCCATGTATGAGATTGGTTCATTTTAATTTATTGTTATTAATTTGGAATTGATGGAATGTGCATCTTCCACTCCTCCTTATTATGCAGGGGCCTATATACCTATTATTCCATTAATATAACCCCTCATCCGAACCATTAGATCCCCTCACCTACATGTTAGTAGAAGATTATGTAAGGATGTGTCTCATAGGAGAGAGGAGGTGGTATAAGACCCGGAGTCGAGGAAAAACTAACTGAGGTAATTTATAGGATCTAAAGTGGAATGCTACACTATTAAAGATGATATACTTTATGTTTTTTCCCATATAACCAAGGGTTATTTTATTATCCTCATGAAAAACTAACCATTATATAATCCTACGATCTCTCCACTTTCTTTTCATTGTTAATTATTTATGTTTTAAAATGTTTCATGATCACAAAATAAATAAATTAAATTGAATACAAAATTTAATAAAATATAACCAGATTATGTATGATTTTTTATTAGAAATGGTTATTCACTTATGAAAAATCCAATTAATATAAAAAAAGAATGTTAAAAGATAAAATATACTTTAAACATAAGGATAAAAATTCCATCAATTAAAATATTAAGCTGATATAGCCTTCTATTACTAAATTTAGAATTAAAATCATAGTTAAAAGTTCTTAACAAAACTAAGTTGGTGTGATTTAAATTATAATGGAACTTTTATCTTGATTTTTTGGATTGACATAAATTTTTTAACATCAAGGGTTGAATCCCAATAATGACTTATTGTATCTGAGAGGAAAGGGTTGATGAAATATTTATTCAGGATTTCATGATTGGGGTGTCCACTAAATGGAATGATGAAATGTGAGTTAATGTAGTTGGGATGTTATGCCTAATTAAAAACCTTTAAATAACTTTTCAATCCCATGTCTGGGTTATTATAAGGAGAATATTGATTATTTCCACTACAATATCAAAGTGAAAAGATATTTAGAAACTATTGATGATTCCTATTAAGTTTCTTGTAACACCCCAAGCTTCCACATTATTCTTCTCTTTGAATAATAGAGTAGCGTGTGTTGTACGCAACTTCGAGTTCAAACACACCACAACCAATCAAACTAGCCGTTATGATTAGTAATACCCACTTTTTGAATTTTTATTAATTTTAACTTTCAAAATGGACTTCATTTTTGGATTCAGAATATTGAAATTATCTTATGGTGAATTTTTGGTATTTTTCAAAAAACATTCAATTTTTTATGAATAGTGAAAAACACTGAGTTATAGTTTATAACTGTATTTTAATTAAATTATTTATTTATTTTATTTAAATTTATTTTGGTTAAAAATTGATACAGAATACCTATATAGGTTCAATGTAATTCATTGTAGTAAGTTTATAAAAATTTATGATATATAAAAATTTTAATGAACTTTTTGCCATATTTTACCCACCTCCTAGGAGTATTTGCAAATTTACTCAAAACATAATTATACTGCTTCTGTGAGATGAATTTCAAAAATCCATGAGACACGGTTGATATTAGAAAGTAAAATGTGGTTGAATAATATTAAAATAATTTTTGGTGAATAGTAATTTTTTACTTTTATTTACCACGGTTAAAAGTAAATATGGTAATTAATGGTAAAAATGATATTATTATTACCCAAACACATGTTCCAATTCTATGGGCTAAGTTTAATTCGACCAAAAAAACCTTTCGAATAAAATATGATCCTTTAGGTCAAGTTGGATTATACATGACATTTAGTATTAATTTTTAGGAGGAGTTAAAAGAATTAAAATCAATGTTTAATTACAAAAATATTTATAAAATAGGCTTAAAAAAAGATAATTTGGACTATAAATATTAATTAGAATGATAAAAAGATTTCTCATATAATGGTATTTTATTTATAATTTTTAGACATTAAATAATTAAATTTATTTATGAAACAATCATGATGAGGTAATTATTGTGTTAATGAAATATTAAAATAATTGATATTATAAATATCCAAATAAATGTAATTTTAGACTTTTTATGAATTAAAATAATTTTATAGGTTAATATGAGGTATTAGGGTTTGTTAGATTAATTTGTTTCGAAAAAATAATGGTATTATAAATTTAGAAATAACAAAATACCAAATAGTGTCAAAATTGACAGAAAAAGGTTTTTAAAACAAATATTATATTATTAATTGATATTTTGTTCCTAAAAATCTACGGTTTGGAAAAAAGACATATATAATTATAGGGGTATCATTAATGAACCACTTTATGTTCTCTTGGATGTATATAGTATGTTTATTAACCATATAATATAAAAATACAAAGAGACATGGTAAATGTTAAACTATTTAAATACGAGTTAAATATAAACGATAAGGTTAATATAGTGACCCAAAACTCTCTACAACTTATTTATTGAGTGGTTTTCAACCCCTCCCCACCTTATCCTTTAAATAATCCATTTTTTGGCCATTAGAAACCAGAAACGTTTTAATTATAAAATATTATTTCTAGCTTTTCCTATGGTGCCCCTCACCCCTCTTATAAAAGGGAACTCCCACTTCTCATTAATTCACACCTTAAAAGCCATTTATTTCGGCCAAACCATGCCCAAATACCCTCTCAACTATCCTAAATTTATCCTACATTCCCTCAATTAGTAAAAAACCCATCCTAAGGAGCCCTTTTGATCAAATCAAAAGGAAGAACCTAAAGAAGAGGAAAATATTTCATCACCTCTTTCATGTTCATTTCTTCGTCCACTTCCTCTTTCTTCATTGTTTATATTCTAAAATAATAAATCCATTATATTATATATATTTTTATGTAATTATGAATATGGAACGATTATATTCATTATTATATCCATCCTTTGAATGAAATGTCACCATACATGCGTACGTACAGATTACCAACTCCATGTCGTGCTGTAATTGTTATTCAATACATTATTATTTGGATGGGTATAATAATGATGTGTAATGGATATAAAAAATAAATATAACCTGATAATTATTCTGTATATATTATATACCATCCAAATATATATTATTTTAAGAATTATATTTTCGCTCATGCGTACGTATGGATTACCATCTCCACGAACGCGATGAGATTCATTCCCCATCGTATCCATTCAATACTATTATTCATTTGATGATAAAAAATAATGTTTAAAGTCTTAATATAATTTTTAATATGAATAATATACATCAAATCCACAAAAAAAATTACATAGATTACAAATCATATAAAGGAAAAAAGAATCAGTTAACACCTGTAATGATAATACAACTAAGATATTATTTACAAAGAAATGTTAAAAGATCTTATATAATATCATATTAATGTGTATGATTCTTTTATAATTTAATAACAATTAATTTACCATTATACAAGAGTTGAAACTACAATATTCCATGGAAAAGTACAAGGTAAGTGTAAATTTTACAATCTCCTTATTTTCCAAGGTTGTTTATACGTAATTATCTACTGGGACCTCTTTATCATCAACATCAACGTTTCTTAAAAATTTATTTCAAAACATTTTTTCTATATACTAGAAAATGGGGTAAAGTCATTTATACCATTATTTGACCTTATATGTTTTGAAAGGAATCTTTCTGTCATTTTCCAAACAAGGTACTTTTTGACCTTTTCGAAAAATTTAAGGTCAGAATGTTTTTTTAACTTATACGGTGGGTGTGGATATTTTCCACGATATGACATCATCAAAGATTCATTTAAAAAATTATAAGAATATTTCCAAAATAAATTGTTTCTTTTATAATTATATGAATTTTAAATTATTTCAAAATAGAAATATTTATTCCTCTAAAAAAGGTTTTGATTTCATCTATGTCAACATCCTTTTATTGATTTTATGCTTATTTTATGTTGATTTATTATGATAAAAACTTACATATTGTATTTAAGGCTTTATGATATGTTTGAATGTGGATGAGTTATTTTTACACCCTTCATGGTTTATGGGTAATGTATTGAAATTTCATATTCTAGTTTTAATACGAATGTTTATGTTATGTTTAAAACATTTCAATGAGAAATGCATTGGACTTAGTATGTGACGGGTGGAGCAAGCTATATCTCCTAGATGCATCAGTAGGTCTCCAGAGACAAACTATTGTCTTAGCACAAATCCATGACATAACATTATTTGTAGTTTTGGCACAAGGCCTTGATTATGTGGTTATGAAAGTCTGGCATTATGCATTCCATCATTATGAATGCGACTATTGATATTTCATGTGATTATTCGACTAGTATAATATCAATGTGGGTACGTAAATGGAATTATTTTGATTCAAATTTGAAATTTTATGATGAATTTTATGTTGAAAATGCTTTGGTTTATGTTTTATACATTGCCTTAAATGTTTATGATTATTTATGAATGTTTCCTCTGTATTGTGATCATTACAGAGAATCTAAAATCACCCCTTTCTATGTTTTATTTTTTCCAGGATGCGAATAAGTATATTATGACAGACCTGCAGGGATTTCCTATGGGATATTAGTGTTTTCTTTAAAAAACAATTCTATTGTAATTTTCCATTTTATGATGTAATTTAAACCTTATGAATGTATCTAGTACATCCAAGGCTAATAAACTAATCGGTCTTTCGAGACATGATCTTTTGTGATCATGCTAATGAAACGTAATAATGCACCAACTCTAGGCTTCTGGGGTCGGGGTGTTATAGTTGGTATCAGAGGAAGTTTAGTACAAACCTTGGAAACTAGATTTAGATAAACTCTGATTAGAGAACAGAAACCAAAGATAGACTTTGAGGATTAGTATAGAAGAACCTCCTAGAATTTTGGTATTATATAGATTTGGTGATATTTCCAAGAAATACATCCCCGTCTAGACACAACCAGGTAGAGGCAGCTCTGTAACAGATGTACCTAGGGGTAAAACCCGAAATCACTGCTTTGAGCTAGACTCAAACAAGAAATGGTGCATGACAACGGGCCTTGTTGCACTCTTGTTTATGAAACTCCCGAGGGATATGCTTAGAATAATTCCCATTTTCTTTAAAAATAATTATGAAGGATTTATGAGTATATACTCCCTCAAATAATTTTTTTTTATGATTATGGATTATAGCCATAAACTATTCAATTTATGTTAAGTGTTTTACATTTTTGGAATTACGTATTTAGATTAATAAACTAATCTAGTCTATGCCATTATTTAGAAATGGCACCTAGTGGAAGTATTTGAAACCATATCAATGCAGAACTCCATGTAGGTATTTCCCTCCTACTCAAGATAATTATAGTGGAGCTGGTGATGCAACTGGTGCTGATTAGATGATCACCATACTGGGACAACTCACTCAGGTCATGAATAATAACCTTACACTTATGGAGCACCCTGATTCGCATCGTGGAGGATAAATGCCATATTTCTTCATGAGGAAACAACCAAAAACATTCAATGGGGTTACAAATCTACTAGTAGCCGAGCAATGGATAAATTTCTTAGAGAAAATATTCCACACCTTGGGGAGTAGCGAAAGGGAAAATGTTGTCATGGTAGTTTATCTCCACACTAGAGATGCTTATCAATGGTGGTAATTGTTTCAAAATATAAAGGAAGATGATGTAGTATCAAATATGGAATAATGGGAGTTTAAATAAATTTTGTTAGAAAAATAATTTCCTTATGACCATCGAGCGGATATGGAAAGACAATTTCTATGTCTAAAGAAAAAAAGAGGATGAGAATGTCATAAATTATGAAGCAAACATTACAAGGTTAGTGAGGCATGCTACAGACTATATACGTAACCCAAGAAGAAAGATTGATCATTTATTCTATGGGTTAAAACCATTTCTTTATCATGTATTTATCTCAAAATCCTTCTCGTCGTATGAAGATATTTTCCAAATGTGCTAACAAGACAGAAAAATAATTCTCTATGTCTTATGACATTAATGAAAATCAAGAGAAGGAGAGATCTGCTGAACACTATGGAAATGGAAATAATGGGAATAAGGGAAAAGTTGAATATCCATCTTGTTGTAAATGTGGGAAGAAACACTATGGTATTCTCATGAAGGGAATGTGAGTCTGTTACAATTGTGGTGAAAAGGCCACCAAGCTCGTGATTACAAGGGGATGAAAGAGGTTATCGATGTTGAATGATACTATTATAGAGAAAGGGGGCATTATGAAAATGAATATCCTAAGCATCAGGGGAACTTACCTCAGAAAAATCCAATGGATCAAGGCTAAGCTTATGATATCACTACTACTGAGGTTGAAGCTATGAAAGACATGGTGGAATGTAATTTAATGGTTTCTTCAAGTTTAGCGAATGATTTATTTGATTCTGGATCAGCACATTTTTTCATATCATCCTTGTTTTCTACGAAAATTAAATATTTCAAAAGACGATTAATGTTGTGAATGATGGGAGATTGAGTGACTTGGTATATGAATATGGAATTTTGAAATCATGGAAGATACTTTGTGTTCTCGATATGCCTATTCTAAAAAGGCAATTATTGGATGATGCTCAAAGTTCCAATTTCTCTATACACCCTGGTAACTCTAAGATGTATATAGATTTGAAGGAACATTTTTTGTGGGACAATATGAAGAGGGAGATTGCTGATTTTGCGTCACGATATATGGTTTTTCAACAAGTGAAAGATGGAAGGAAAAATCCTAGAGGAGTCTTTCAACATCTTCCTATACCTGAGTGGAAATGGGATAATATCATGATGGACATTGTCATGGGACTACCGAATACTCCTATAAGGAATGATGCAATATGTATCATTGTTGATTGTCTTACTATGTCAGCACATTTTCTTTTTATAAGAAAAGATTTACAACATTAATGTTCAGCAAGACTATATATTAATGAAGTAGTGATACTTCATGGATCACACCTATTGATTGTTTCTAATCATGATCCCCATTTTACATCAAGATTGTGGAAAAGTCTTCAGAAATCCCTGGATACTAAACTTCATTTGAGCACTTCCTACCACCGTCAAACTGATGGACAGTCAGAACAAACTATTCAAACTTTAGAAGACATGTAGAGATCTTCATAACTTGACTTTCAACATATGTGGGATCAATATTTACCTCTGTTTGAATTTTATTTTAATAATAGCTTCCATTAAAGTATTCATATGGTACCATATGAAGCGTTATATGGAAAGAGGTTTCGCACAGCAACATGTTTGGATGATGTTGGTGAAAGAAACCTTGTAGGCCCAGAAGTTGTTGAGGAAATGATGGAAAAGGTTAAGGTAATCCAAACCCGCATCAAAGGAGATCAAAGTAGGAAGAAGATCTATGAAGATAAATGAAGGAATGATTTGGAATTTCAGGTACAAGATCATGTTTTCTTGAAGGTATATCCATGGAAGAGTGTTATACATTTTGTTGAGAAGGGTAAATTGAGTCCCAAGAACATCGGACCTTTCAAAATTCTAGAATGAATTGGGGCTGTAGCTTACTGTTTGTCAATGCCACCAAGTCTCTTCAATGTTCATGATGTATTCCACATATTACTATTAGGAAAATACATGCCTGACCCAACGCATATACTCACATATGAGGAATTAGAACTGGAACCTGATCTTTCTTATTGTGAAGAGCCTGTCAAGATTCTTGATACAAGAAAACATATGCTGAGAAACCAGATGAATCATCTGATAAAAATATTATGGAGAAAGCGTAATATGGAAGAGGCAATGTGGGAACCTGAGGAACTTATGATGAAGAACCACCTAAGTATTTTTATGCATCAATATTCTCGAAATTTCAAGGAATAAATTATTTGAAGGAGGGTAGAATGTAACACCCCAAGCTTCCACGGTACACTTCTCTTTGAATAATATAGTAGCATGTGTTGTATTCAACTTTGAGTTCTAACACACCTCAACCAATCAAACTAGCCTTTATAAATATTAATACACACTTTTTGAAAGTTTAATAATTTTATCTTTAAAAATGGACTTCATTTTTGGATTCAGAATATAAAAATTAGCTTAGGGGAGAATTTTTGTTAATTTTCTGAAAACATTCAATTTTTTATTAATAGTGAAAAACACTGACTTATAGTTTAAAACCGATTTTTTGTTGAAATAATTATTTATTTTATTTAAAATAATTTTAGGTAAAAATAGATACAGAATACTTATATATGTTCAATGTAATTTATTGTAGTCAGTTTAAAATAATTTTAGATATAAAAATTTTTTAATGAACTTTTTACGGTCTTTTACCCACCTCATAGCAGTATTTGCAAATTTACACGAAACATAATTTTACCACATGTGTGAGTTGAAATTCAAAAATCCGAGAGACATAGTTGATATTAGTAAGTAAAATGTGGTTCAATAAGATGAATGTAATTTTGGTGAATAGTAACTTTTTTCTTTTATTTACCAAGGTTAAAAGTAAATATGGTAATTAAGGGTAAAAAAGATATTATTACTACCCTAAAACATTTCCAGATTCTATTTCCTAAGTGTAATTCAACCAAAAAAACCATAGGAATAATATATGATTCTTTAGGTCCACTTGGATTAGATTAGGACATTAATTATTATTTTATTTAAAGAAGAGGTAAAAGAGTTAAAATCAATATTTAATAACTAAAACATTTTTAATATGGAGTTATACATAATATAAATTAGACTATAAATATTCAATAGAAATATAAAATTATTTCCTATATAATGGTATTTAATTTATAATTTTTAGACATTAAATAATTATATTTATTTATGACACAATGATGATGTAGTAATTACCATAATAATGAAATATTAAAATATTTGATATTATAAATATCAAAATAAATTTAATTTGAGACCTTTTTTGAATTTCCACTAATTTTCTAGGTTAATATGATATATTATAGTTGGTTAGATAAATTTTTTTCGAAGTAATAATGCAGATATGAATTTAGAAAAACAAAATACCAAATAGTGTCAAAATAGACATAAAAGAGTTTTTAAAACAAATATTATATTATTTATTGATATTCTATTCCTAGAAAACTATGGTGCGTCCATAAGACTTATATAATGATTGGTGTATCATTAATGAACCACTTTGGGTTTTCATGGAAGTATATAGTATGTTTATTAACCATATAATATAAAAATACAAAGAGATATGGTAAATGTCAAACTATTTAACTAAGAGTTAAATCTAAAATATGAGGTTAATATAATGACCCAAAACTATCAAAAACCTATTGGTAGAGTGTTCTTGGATTAATATCCACCATATCCTTTAAATAATTCATTTTGGAACCATTAGAAACCGAAAACAATTTTATTTTAAAATAATATTTCTAGCTTTTCCTAAGGTGCCCCTCACCCCTCTTATAAAAGGGAACTCCCCCTTCTCTATAATTAAAATCTTCAAAGCCATTTGGATTAGAAAAAACCTACCCAAATACCCTTTAAACTATCCTACCTTTATACTACAGTCCCTCTTATTGTCTAAAATCCAACCGATGGATCCCTTTTGATCAAATCAAAATAAAGAACCCGAAGAATAGGTAAATATTTCATCACATCTTTCAAGTTTCTTTCTTCTTCCACTTCATATTTCTTTGTTGATTCCATGCTAAAATAATAACTCCAGTATCATCTATATAATTTTATGTTATTATGAATATATTACAACCATATTCATTATTTTATCCATCTTTGAATGACATGTCACCATACTTTTCGTATGTACGGATTACCGTCTCCACGTCGTGGTGTAATTGTAATTCAATACATTATAATTTGGATGGATATAATAATGATTTGTAATTTTTTTAAATAATAAATATAACATGATAATGATTATGTATATATGATATACCATCCAATTATATATTATTTTTTGAATGATATTGTCACTCGTGTGTATGTACGGATTACCATCTCCACGAATGCGATGAGATTCATTCCCCATTGTAGCCTTTCAAGATTAATTTTCATTTGATGATTAAAAATAATGATTAAAGACTTAATGTAATTCTTAATAAGAATATGATATATCATATCCACAAAAAAAATTACTTATGTAACAATGCATAAAAAGGAAAACAAATCTGTTAACACCCGAAACAATGATACTGCTATGATATTATTAACAATGAAATATTAAAAGATCATATATGATATCATATTAATGTGTATGATTACTGTATAATTTAATAACAATTATTTCACCATTATACAGAAGGTTTACCTACCCTGGACCAATGAAAATTACAATGTATGGTTTATTTTTACAATCTCATTATTATCTGATGATGTTTATACGTAATTATATACTAGGACCTATTTATCATCCACATCCATGTTTCTGAAAAAGGTATTTCAAACCATTTTTACTATTTATAAGAAAATGGGTTAAAGTCATTTACACCCTTATTTGATTATATATGGTTTTAAAGTAATATGTCCTTCGTTTTCCAAAAAATGTAATTTTTGACCTTTTCGACAAATTTAAAGTAATAATGTTTTTAACTTATTCGGTGGGTGTGGCTATTTTCCTACATTATGACATCATCAAGTCTTCCCATTGATTCTTATAAGAATATTTCAAAAATAAATGTTATCTTTTTTAATTATATCAATTTTAAATGATTCCAAATGATAAAGAGATATTACTTTAAAAAGGTTTTGATTTCATCTATGTCAACATACTTTGATGGATTTTAAGCTTATTTGAAGTTTATTTATTATGATACCAAACTTCCATATTATATTGAATGTTTTGTGATAGTTTTGACTATGAATGGGTTATTTTTAGACCATTTATGGTTTATAGATATAGTATTTGTCATTTCGTATGCTAGTTTCAATACAAATGTTTATATTATGTTTAATCCTTTTCATATGAAGAATTCATTGGACTTTGTATGTGCTGGGTGGATCCCACAATAGTTCGTCGATGCATCGATAGGTTTCATGAGACAAACTAGTATCGTGGCATAAGGCCTTGACAAAATTTTATTTGTAGTCTTTCCATAATGCCTTTACATTGGGGTTATAAAAGTCTGGCATTATGCATTCCATCATTATGAAAGTGGCTATTCATATTGCATGTGATTATTTGACTAGTAGAATGTCCATGTGAGTAAGTAAATGGAATTAATTTGATTTAAATTTGACATATTATGATGAAGTTTATGCTTAAAAGGATCTTGTTTTAGTTTTATACATTTCCTTAAATGTTTTTTCTTATTTATGAAAGTTTCCACTATATTTTTATCCTTACTGGGATCTATGATCACCCCTTTCTATGTTTAATTTTCCCAGGATGCGAAGAAGTATATTATTACTGACCTACAGGGATGGTCTATGGGATCTCAGTGTAGTCTATGGAAACAATTTTGTTGTAGTTTTACATTTTATGATGTAATGTAATCCTTTTTAATTTATCTAGTACTTCCAAGGCTACTAAACTAATTGGTCTTTCGATACGTGATCTTCTCTGATCATGAAAATGATACGTAAAAATGCACTGACTCTGGGCTTCTGGGGTTAGGGTGTTAAATTTCTAAAAATATCAGAGATTAAAAAATTATAAATTTAAATTTATTAATCCTATTTTATAATCAAATAATATACTAATTATATGATATTAACATCTAGAAGTGGAAATTCAAATCAACTACACAATATCACACTGATCCAGACTAAATAAAGACAACATTCTCAGCAGTGTGAACTTACAGGAATGTTATTGGAAATTTCACGTTATACTATTCCATAAACTGAAATTATATGTTCGGGTAACCCCACATCCTAGGTCATTTTTCATATATTCTAGTAAGAAATGAGCATCTCACTACTTCAGGAATGTGCAAAATTCTACGGATAGCCAATATTTCATGTTATCTTCAATATCCGTTGGGATTCTAATGAAAATGAGGATATGGATGTGTATAGAACTATTTCTCACCATTTAGATCTCTATAAAGATAAGGTGATACTAAAGATATATAATTTTCTTAATGAACTTTTAATGTACAATTTTGAGAGTCGGTGCCAATTGGGTCACATATATTTAAGATGATTTTCTATATTGATTGCATGGAAATCTATTGTTTTATGTTCCTTGGTGATCTATTCATAGATCTAATTATTTCCTCGCTACCTAAAAACTTCTACGATTTTATTGTAAATTATAATATTAGCAATAGAGAGAGAATTTAAAAAAAAATTACTCTTATTCCACACGTAGATAAAGACATAGGGTATGGCAAACCCATGATGCGCATGGTGAATAATAAGGGAAGGAATGAGGGATGGGGTCCAAATACACATTATATGTCCAAGGATCTAGAGAACCATCCTCCAAAGAAGAGGAATATCTAACGAAATGGAATGGAATATGATTCGTTATGTTTTCAATGTGGCATGAAGGGCTACTAGAAGATGAATTTTAACCACCATAATAAGATAGAGGGTACTCTTGGTCAATTTTTTATTATGTATAATGTCTCCATATCTACATGATTGGTATTACATTCTTCCTATGGTTCTTATTTGTTTATAATAATATTGAAACCATGTAGATTTCATTTTGATTCTCGAGTTGATTAGGATCTACCGGATTCTAATGGATCAAGGGTGACTACTCTTTCTATTAGTGACTACAATGTCACATAGCCTATGTGATTGAGTATGGTTTTAATGAATTTTTTTATGTTACTTGTGTTACTAAGAAAATTATTTCGATTTATTATTTATAAATTGATGGATTTATTTTAATCTTTGGAAATAAGGGTTGAAATTTTATGAAGTTAGCATATTATAGGGTATGGAATAACAGAATAACAATTTTTATGTATTAAATTATGAAAACAATATTGGAAATTGGTAATAAAACAAATATATATGACTCATATAGAATCCATCTACGGAATAAACATCTTGGTCATTTAAATGAGAATATTTTTATAATGCTTTGTCGAGATTATTAATTAAAAACTTTTGAGAAGAATCCACTTCAAATATGCAACACTTTTTTACAAGGAAATTGAACTAAACCACCATTCGATGGTTACTATGAATGGGTTATAAAGCTTCTAGAATTGATTCACAATGATGTGTTAATACCATTCCATGTATTATATAGTGGTGGGTTCTCATACTTTTTTACTTTTTTGATGACTTCTGTATATGTAGTTATATATACTTCATGAGGTATAAGTCTAAATCCATTTAAAATATCAATGAGTTTAATAATTAGGTTGATTCTTGTCTTGGAAATATGGTATAAAAAATTCTATAGGATCAATGTGGTTAATATCTCTACCAACAATTCATCAACTCTCTATTTGGTTTTGGTAATTTATCACAACTCACTCCATATTGTACACCATAGTGGAATGGTGAAAGTGAAAGGAGGAACTGTACACTACTAGACATTAAAAGGTAAATTATGATTCATGCAAGTATTCTATTATGATTTTGGTAGTATGAATTTTATATGAAAACACACTTACTAAACCAGGAACCGAAAAAGTGGAAAACATTATTCCATTCATGTTATGAAGAAACATGTTTTTCCACATGTTCATGCACGGGGTTGTGAGATGTTTGTTAAGGATGGATAAAGAAACAAAATAACACCCTATGGCAGAAAGTGTATCTTTA
Source organism: Viscum album (assembly GCA_963277665.1). Lineage (NCBI taxonomy): Eukaryota > Viridiplantae > Streptophyta > Magnoliopsida > Santalales > Viscaceae > Viscum > Viscum album. The sequence goes on along the minus strand of OY728155.1, from coordinate 1,100,781,734 downwards.
TATGTTATCCCAAAAAAATTAGATAATATATATACAACCCTTCAGAAATTAATGTTACTGTCATAAGACATACCATCTTTCCTGAGTGAGGTGACATCATCAAAGAGTATAGTGGGAGTAAGGTTGATTATGATGATATCGGTGATCATGATATAAAATATTTGTTATAGGAACAGATTCCATAATTCCCCAAGGTAGATGTTATTCCTAAAACACAAGCACTACATAGGAGCACTGGATAGGAAAGAAAACAACAAAAGATATGTATTTATAGTCATCAATTATAGTGACACAGTATTAGTGGAAAATAATGATCCTCCCTCATACAGGGTGGTAGTAGAGAGATCAAATGATGTAGGATTCCAAGAAGAAATTAATTTTATAGATATATTCAATGTATCAAAACTCATTTTGGGTTGTTCTAAATCCAACTATTATTGTAAAACCAATTCAGTGTGAAATGATATTAAATAGAAATCTAGTCAATGATGGTAATCTAAATACCTATAATGCATAGATAGTGGATAAAGGGTTTAAAAATATCAAGTAAATTACTATGATGAATAAATTTTCTAATTTATCTATTAAATAAATCATAATTTTAATTTCTATAAAATCATTCCATGACTATGAGATTTGGAAAATAGTTGTCTGAAACTAATTTTCTTTAGAGATCATTTAATTTGATTTGTATATAATATAACTAGAATGTTTTTTTGAATCCATTAAATTTGAAAAGGTATAAAATATGATTTTATCAGTCTAATGATTAAATCAAGCATCTAGGTTATGTAAAAGTAAATTTTGAGAGTCTCTTAAGCAATTCTGTCTCATTAATAATGAATGTGATCCATGTATTTACAATAATTTTAGAGGATTTAAATTATTTTTATATTATTATATTTCAATGACATAATACTTATTGGAAATTATATACCAATGTTATAATAGGTTAAAGAATGGTTGAGAAAGTGATTCTCTATGATGGACTTATGTGAAGAAGCCAACATTTTAGTTGATCATGATAATTCCTGATAGGTCTAAGAGTGTAGTTGTACTAATTCAAGGTATATAATTGATCATATATTAAATATATTTAGTAATATAAAATCAAAATGGGTATTGGTTCTAGGGTCAATTGATATACATCTTTCTAATAAAATACTTCCTTAGACACAAGCGGAAAGAGTGATAATGAGTAAGATACCATAAGATTCTATGATAGTATCTATCAAGTATTTCATTATTTGTATGAGGATTTATTTTACCTATGTTTTCAGCATGATAGGAAGATATCAAGAAGATATAGGTGAAAGACATTGGGAAGATATTATGTTTGTCCTTAAGTATGAGAGGTGAACTAAGGATATGTTAATAGTGTATGGAGGAGATGAAAATTTAATCAGTATGGGTTTTTAGGATTCTAGATTTTGGACATCTTATAAAGATTTGAATGTCATATTCCAGATATATATTTTATCTTAATATAGGATCATTGAGTTGGAAGAGTTTTATGAAACCAATTATTATTGATTCTATTGTAGATTCTGAGTAAATTTGGGCATCAATTCTTCTAGGGATTGATTTTGGGTCGATAACATTATATAAGTTCCTAATGTGGTTCTTAGTAGTCAATACCCTATTTCAATTTATTATGATAGCAAAGTAATGGTGGATCTCTCCAAATAAATGAGCTCACACCAATGGATATATCACATACCTTAGATGTGTTATCTATTGGGGTATTTTACTCAACACGGTGAATTTTTAGTGAGTAGAGTACCCACCTAAGAGAACATTATTTCCCCATTGAAAAATAACTTATCTTAGTACTGAACTGAGTATTATGTGATATGTAGTATATTGAATGTTATTTTTATTTGGCTATTGTTATAGTTGGAGTCTATTGGAGTCGGTACCATATAACTGAATTTCTTAGTACTTGATTTCAAGTTTTTTCTATTTGTGAAGTTTTATTAACAATTCATTATTGTTCTTCCACATGACATTTGTATTTGAAAATTTCTTAATAATGTTTTTTCTACTCTGATTTCATAACAGTACCCTCCGACATTGAGAACCAACAGGTTCCATGAGAGTATTCTTAAATAATTGTTCTATGGTCATATGATATTGTTTTATAGGACACCGAAAATATAGTATATCATGGGGAGAGAGATTATATTACATTGAGATTCTTTATCATTGTGACATCCCTTGGAAATATCAATGAAAAGAGGTTATGAGTATAGACCAATTAAAAAGGATTCTGCATTTCCATGTTTCATTGGATATTCCAATATATATATATATATGTATATATATCTGTATGTGTATTAATCTTTTTACATTAATAATGTCATTAATCTATATCATTAATCCATATCATGGATCACTTATTTGATGTATTTATAAAAATAATGTTGAAATACGATCATAATGATCCAGAATTTGTTGCATAAGTATTGAGTTATATTGGATTAATGGATAATGTGAGAGACGATTTATCCATTCTCTCTCTTGTCAGTGGTTGATATATCAATCCCTTTAATGGAAATGGAAAATCTTGTTAAAATCCATAGACCTTGTGTTTAGTGGGAGAGTTCATTTTCATAAACTCAAAGAAAAAGAAAATGAGTATATATATTGATGGAATTAGAATACAACCGACTTGATTTCAGATATCGCGTTAAAGGTGTTATATTAGAGGGTAAGTGTTCATAGGAGTGTTAGTATTATTATTACATTAAATTATTACTTTATGGGATAATTGGAATGTTTCTAACAACTAAACATGGAAATTGGGTGGTTATTTCTAATTACATTGATAAGTAGTCTTATATGGTCAAACAATAAGTGTATCACTAACTGCAATTAAATTGAAGACTTAAGATTAACAGGTTATAATAAATAGTATTATTCACTTTGGTTGATCACCGTAATTTAATCAAAGGTTATTCATAAGAATAAGTGAGTTAAATAATAATATTTACTCATTTTTTAAGGTTTGTAAAATAAAATATTTATTATATTATATTTATTAATGAATAATAAAGTGATAATTAATTATTAAATAAATAGTTTTTATCCAAGGATCAGTAAATGTTGATCAGGGGAAGACAAACATGCTTAATGATCTGATTGGAAATAGTATAAAAGATATATATTTATATTTTTAATGGGTTTCACATGTAGAGAGATTAATAATTATAATATTATTAATATTTTACATAGGGTAAACTAAAAATTATTAGATTTGAAAGTTTTTTATGAGTTTTTTTTCGAGCCCTAAACCTTCCATAAACATTATCTAATTATATTACTTTTCATAATAAATTATGGCATGTAAAATAGATAAAATAAGACTCTATCTAGATGTAGAGATAGATATAGAGATATAGTTAATAATATATCATCCCCCACTATCATACAATTGATAAAGCATTATGTGTTCCTTCCCCTTCAAGAAAAATTTAGATGCGGTAGGTCATAGACAACACAAGCGATAATAATCAACCATGCTAGAAAATGATGATTCTTTAACGATGATTATAGATTATTTTCCATGTGTGGATCACCAATAGAGGTATTATATAATTTTATATTATAGATTAATTATAATACTATTAGATCTAGATAATGTAATAATAAATGAAGAGAGAATTAATTTTATTGGTAATTATATATCTTCAAATAAATTAATTATAAATTACAGGTGAAGATCATACTCTTCTAGTTCCTGCGATTTAATATATTCAAGTAATAAATGGTTTTCATTGGATATTATGTTTTAATCATGTGAAAAATCTATTATGAGTAAATAATGAATAAAAATTAAGGTTTTCATAGCATACAAGAAAACTACCGCTAAACCCAGAACCATAGGTTGGGATAAAAACATTACTGAAAAGTCATTTTTAATTATATTTTTAATAGTAATCAATGGATGTATTTCTACTGATTTATTTTAATCATTTTGAAACTGTGGTAGTAATGAGTGGTGACTATAGTGAAGTGGTAGTGATCTCGGTTAATGATATTATGAGGTATTAACATTTCATTGTGAATTTAAAATTTTCTTTTGAAATAATAAATATCACATATAAATATTGGATTCCAAATCAACATTGGTTAGTTCCTGTTAAATTCCTAACTTTAAAAAGTTATGATTGACTCATATGCATCATTCTATTCAAATAATTTTTTTATATTTCAATTTTTTTTATAAGATGTCCAGCCTTTATTTTATCTTGAATTTCATATATCGTCCTTCCCTTGTTTATATTAGATGAAAAGTGTAAAAAGGTTCTAAAAAATACACATACTAGCAAACCCAAATAGCTTCAGTGCGATGTATGGTTTTTCTATTATTAAAATACCATCAACATTGAATTGAATTATGGTCGAAGAGAAAGGTGTGATAAAACCTTTAAGATAAATTACCCATATTCTTTTTTTAACTAGTATGGTATTAAAAGAAGTTTTAGATATGCTTGGTTATCTTATTGATTAAATTTTAAATGTTATGTTATGATGGTAATATTAAGTCATGTTAATCTTGATAAGTAATGGATATTGATATAATTCTATGAAATAAAAATTGATGTGAAATTGAGGATGATGAATAAAGTTTATAAATGGGTTTGATATTACGTTAATAGATAAATGGGTTGTATCATGGGTAATATGATGATTTATTTAAATTTATTATAATAAATAATAGAATTTCCATTAGTGAAATTTCTAAAAATTCAAGTTAATTATAATGAGCATTGTGATTGACATATTTTCTAGAAAAAAATGATAATCTAAATTTAGATGTGGGAAATGATGATTTATATTTTCATAAAATATGTAATGATAAATTTTTACCTTCACTTATCTAATTTAGTATGGATTCAACTTCACAAGGTTAGGTAACCGAATGAGATGAATATATGATTAACTATCCTATTAATGCACTTTATGGATTCGATCCCTTTGGGAAGCATGTTTTTGAAAAATATGTTTTCTTTTCAAATTATAATTTATGATTTATTTTTAATATTTGTAGGTATTTTAATTATTTTATTTTCAGAATGTATTTGTATTATCTAAGAGTTAGTGGGTGTGGATAATTTTTAATTTTCATGTTGGAATTGATTTTATGTGGGTTTAGGTATCTTTATTTGTCATGTTTTTTTATTTATATTTTAATTATTATCAATAAAAGTATGTTACTCTCAATTTAAAATTATTTATTTTCTAGAATGTAATATTATTGGGTATTTATTATTAAACAGTCCTTAAATTTGGTTTGGGTCTTCTAGATAATGTATTTATATATATATATATATATTCTATTTTGATTGTTGATGGAGATTTACAAAGGTGAAGGTGTAGTTGAAGAGGGTGTATTAATGCATTATGGTCTTCATGAAAAGTTTTTGTGCTTGTTTTAATAAAGCATATATTATGATTTTGGGATCATTATTATTTTAGAATCATCATTTTGAAGTATTTAATGTTTTAATATTTCTATATCATGGGTAACACCTCCCATAATATTATAATTATATCATTTTGTTCTAGTTTCAAATAGATGGAATATTTGATGATACCTTATGGGATGTACTAAATTAATTTTTAGTATCAAATAATGGTCTCTATAATATCATGTCATAAAATATTTTTACAAAATTGAGGTTTATATTTGAAGAAATTATGATTAGAAACTTGATATGGAGTGTTTGGATAATAGGTATATGGTATTTATGAACTGTAAATGAAAAGTTAATCATATAACTCAGGTAAGTATGTGGAAGACTAATTCATTCCAAACAAAGGATCTTAATTTTTTTGACACTAAATCTTGGGGATGAATAAGCATCTATTGTGATTCTTTGATTTAATAGATCATGAATATTTTTTTATCTAAGACATGATGAGTGTGTATTTTTTTCTTTAATGTTAAACTATTATTATATACCTTATATTCTTCATTTAATTTTATGGTATGGGTTCATTGATATTTCCAAAATTTGTGTAAAATGAAAATTGGAATTTCTACCCTTGAACATTTGTACAGTGAAGAATAATAATTGCAGTAATTGATTGAATTTTATGATAATTCAGTAATTTGAATCATAGTTGATAATTCTTATAGGAATTTGATAAAAAAAAGTTTGTGTAATGGTTTCTAATGTATATGGTTTATTTTCATTTTTTATTTATACAAAATTTTATGAACTTTTTTTTAAATGATTCTACTATGGAATCCTAAAAATTTGGGAATGAGTAGTATTTTGAGGAATACTATAATGATGTGTTATTCAGTTTTGACATATCATGACCCCCTCCATCCAAGTTTACCACTTCTCATATAATAGTGATTAAATAGTGATAATGAAACCATAATACCTCATCTAATAGTTATGGATTGAAAACTATCACGGAGGGTATATAATACACACAAATAGAGGGAGTTTACCTCATATATAAATTTATGGAATCAAATATAAGATGAGAAACAAATAAACAACATATCTAAATAAATAATAAATCTAAATATATATAATGTAACGTCACAATAAATGAAACTAATAGAAATATAAAAATAATCCAAGCCAATGATGTCAAACACCAAAAAATCCAAAATATCTCCTTAAAACTAATAATTTGGACACCAATCTGCAAAAATTTCCTATGATCCTAACAAATAGTGTATATAAAAAGGGTTTGTATAAAAACTATACTAATAATTATCCTACCTCAACCCTATCAGAAAAGAAGTAGGAAAATCAAACTAAATCCAAGTGAGTAAACAATTTATACCAATTCATCACCAAAATTGGTAAATCACTTTCCGCATGCTCAGTATTTCTCACTTAACAAGTAGTATACAGAAGTACATCAATATATATCAATATAATATACAAAAATAAATGCACCCCCTTTTCTCTTCCCTGATTTTATTTTTTCACTCATGGCCCACCTATTTATTTCCTATTCTCATCCCTTCTACAATTCACCATGTAACACGTATATATGTATCATTTCCATTCCATATCTTGTGTAACCCAAAACATCTCCCTCCTCCTCAACTCATCCACATGTAACAAAGTAGTAATTCAAAATGCACTAAAGCCTATGTATCACGCATTAAACCATAATCAACCATACCAATGGATGAAAACCCTTGGGAATGCATAACCACAATGACACCATAAAAGAATTTGATACACCTGAAACCATTACAACCCACACATAAAAGTATTTTAGACAATGATACATCATAGACTACAAGAGAAATCACCCTTTACTATAATCCATTATATCCTGTGATAGCCTATATAAAAACTAAAACCAAATGAATTGAGGGGGATAGGGAGAATTTGACCATATGTTCCCTCAATATACTGGATATTGAGGAAAATGCCCACCAAAACTTTTGGATATTGACTTTTTTACTGAATTGGGTGGTGAAGTGTATTAAATAATTAAATATAATAATATTACACACAACACCCATTAAGAGACATTTACTATCCTTCTAATCATTTATAGATATTGTTAAATATAACTCTCATCTGGAACCATTAAGTTCAAGATCTCAAATATATAGAAAAGCATAAAAATATACTATTAATAAATTTATCATCCACAAAATAAATATTTTTAAATATTAATTTTCAAGATTAATTTTTTAATATTATAAGACACATTCCTTTGGAACCATAATTCCATTATTATATTAATATATTTCATCTTCTCCAATAAAAAAGAACCATCCTCATTATTTCATTAATGTAGTTTATCAATTCATAATTATCCTAGTACTCGAGGATTCATCATAATATACCATGGAAAATATGCTCTCATTGTGGATAGATTCAAAAGGAATCAAGCAGTTGGGAACCATTATAACTCTATCATTACAATGCTTAATATATTTCATGTGAGTTAACAATTCTACGAACAATAGCATTTAGTAATTAGATACAACACAACCAATAAATTCCCAATGCAATAATTACACAGAACGAATGATGTGAGATCACAACAACCAAAATCCCCAAATCATTATTTTTTTAATTTACATAATAATGTAATTATTATTTTAATTAGATTATTATCTAAAGTATTAAAGCATGATAATATCGTCATTTCACTTTAAAAAAAGGATATGTAATGAATCCCCTACCGCATCATTGAAGATATCAATATTCTATGATAGAAAACATAATAACATGTTCTAAACCATAATTACCTCTTATGCGGGGAACCCACAATCCCAAAAACATCATCCAAACAAGAAAACTATATCATTAATCAATAAAAACCCCAATAAAAGTGAATTGGACAACCTTCCATAGCATATAAATTTTAGGACATAAGTAGATCCATCATAGAATAAAAGTATAACCTCAGTTCACCAAGACTTGATCTCAAGAATTACGGGGATTCATACTAGACAAGGAAATCAATGGGATTATAAAAAAAAATTTGTTCACATTGGGTTCAAGGGATGATGAAATAATTATGAAGATTTTAAATTCACCAATGAATTTTTATTGTATTGTAATTAACATCTTGGCACAACCTTCTTGATTATTTATTAATTTTTGGGTGATGCATAATTCTAAAACCCTGAATGTATATCCACACCATAATAATCCTTGGACAATACTATCTATATAATAAATTCATAAATCTATATGTATATATATAATATAAAAACATAGTTAAATATAATGGTAAATCCTTAATGTACAACTACTATGTAACCAAGTGATCTATATCCTAGTCTCCCCTCAAACATATAATGATGAGGGAAATCACCCATAGGAAACTATGTCGTATAAATGCTTCTATGGAATAGGGTTTAAAAATGGAAGATCCACTAAAACCATAACCTCTCCCCCTCTATTCCATATGGAACCATGCAATACTGAAACTTTAATGCCTATAGAGTAACTTAAGGATCTACACCATAGATATACCATACAACAAAATTTTTAACTCAAATTCATCACAAATGCACTATATTCATACTATACATCTCCCACAACTAAAAAATAAAAAAGGAAGGGTTTTGTAAAACCAATCCCTTATATCGGATAAATCATAAAAAATTATCACCACTGCTAATTTAATCAAAACCATGGAAATTAGGGGAAATAATATAAAAAAATATACCCTTGGAGATACCCCTCAATGATATCACTACATAAAGAACATGAAAACACAAAAGATGAACAAGGAGAATAATGATGAAATATAATAAACTTTGTCATAGAAATTAGAGTTCTAATAAATAATCTAAAAGATATCAAATAACATATCAAAATAACCTAGAATATTGAACTTGCATATGAACTACCACTTCTTTGAGCTCTTGTATATGACACCATGATAAAACATGATACAAACTAAATAAATATTATTCATATTTAATAGCTTATATGTATGGTCTTGAATCAGCACAGGTTGTTCCTTGATGATCACACCATCATTTATGTAAAGCTACCCATAGTTGATGATGTGTAAATCATCATGAAGATACTAAAGAATTTATGATACAGGGAAGACATTATGAATCCTGATCATCTATGGGGGGGATTGTAAACTTATATTCAATATCTCCAACATGCACCAAAACCTCAAAATGAATTTTGAATAAGGGATAAATCTTATTCTAATGAATGAACCATCACTTCCCACAACAAGGATACACCTTCAAGAGGATATTATCTAAAACATTAAACTCTTGTGGACCCCTACTATGATTAGTATAGAATAAATGATGATCATTTTATACCTTTTTTAACTATGGGAAAACTTATATTTATTATTTTATTTTTCAATTTTCTGATTTTTTTATTCATAGTTTTGTTCAATTATATTTTTTTACATGGTGATTTTGAATGTATAAAATATGAATGAAAATAAAAACACTGCCAGTAGTAAGTGCAGAATGTTGTGATAAGGATGCTCATATCTGATGACACTCCAAAAATGGTGTACCTTTAAATTTTACACATAAGGAATACATACACATATCATATCATAAATATAACAACAAAGATCATATAAATGAATGAAGAGATGTGGGAGAGTAACAAGAACACACAAAAATGTTGGGAGTAGCTGAAAATGTCATACACATTTCATGTATATTTTTTTAAAAAAAACAGTAAAAAAATAAATGAAAAATATGGAAAAGAGAAAAACAAGGGTTTCCACCAAGGAAGTGTAATGTTTTACATCTTCAGTCAGATAGATAGTTAAAAATCATTCATCTTGGTTCATCAGCTTAGAATTCCTTGGAATCTTGCAATGATCAGTTATTGTGCTATCGAGAACAGATGGATTCTTGTTGAGATTAACCACCTTAGGATCATATTGATCTTCAATATGTGTATAAGTAATATAATTTATTATCATCATGGGGGTGATTATTGTTGAGAACAAATATATTATGAAAGGTCTTCAAGTTGTTGCTTGAAATCTGCTATATGTTGAGTCACTCATAGTACGAGGGAAGATGGTGACACAATAAGAGCATTAATGGTCATAGAAGAGGATGAATATCTTGATAAAAAATTTTAAACCACACCCAAAACTAGATAGAGGGAGAGAGAGTAAGATAACAAAGACCAAGGAATGTTTAAGTAGAGACGTTGTTTCCAGATTAGTGCTATGTATAACATCATTTTCTAGACAGATAATCTCTCATTATAATTGGGATTACTCAATTAAGCATATTGAATAATGGGTGTGATAATTTTTTAGGCATTGATCATTAACTTTAATTGGAGGCATCTTAGATATTTAAATAGATCCATGGGAATAATCAATTGTAACAATTTAAAGACCTGAACACTTCAATTTGATCATTCCTTCCATGGTCTAATGTCTTGAGTTTAAGAGTATAAAATTGTTTCTTGGTTAAATATTTATTTTTTGGATCTATTTATAATTACATTCTCAATTTTTCCCCATTATATGTCAAATCACTGTCATATAGATCTCCTTTATCTTCTCTAATTCATCCATCTATAAAAAAACACTTCTCCTTAGCATTTTTAGAAATAAAAATCCATCTTCTTCACAACCTAATAATAATTGCTTTCCTGTTCTATAGGAAGAATATAGGTTTTTCAAGACCAAATGATATGGGTATATTATAATAGGTTATGTTTACATAGTCTTATAAGGCCAAATTTGGTGTTGTGTTTGGCATGCCAATATTTCCGATATGTACTCACAATTTTCTCTAAAATTCCCTTAATTTATTAGTTTGAAACCATATCATAGCCATTGTTCTATGGATGGTATAGGGTTATAATGTAGTAGTGACATCCATAGAGACTCATTAGCTTCTGAAACAACACATCATGGAATTTTATACCACATTAACTACTAATGGACCTTGAAATTATGAACCGGGTAAAACTGCGTTTCTTTAAAAATTAAATGAAAATTCTAGAAGTATTTTATGTAAATGCTTTAACTTCTACACACTTTGATACTGAGTAATCATAGATAATGATGTTGGATTTCTTAAATAATTTAGGAAAAGGACACCTGAATTCGATTCCCCATATTTCAAAAATTTCACCATCCATGATTGAATGTTGTGTTATCTCATGGTTCGAACTTATACCCCTGGTTCTTTGAATTAGTCTAGGATTTTCATCTTTCTTGGTCATGAGATACCATAGGGAAGAAGAATCCATATAGACAATGACTTTTGAGAAAAACATGTGAGATAAAAATTTATCAAGAGGGAAGACAACTAATATAACATCTTATTAGTTTTTATGTAATTATTTTGAGACTCATTCAAATTTTGTATAGCTAATAGATTTGTATAAATATCCTTTCTTTCATTTTTCCCATGGTAGCACCAACTTCCTAGTCACTGGCAATGCACATTAACTCAATTGGATTCTCCCTACCTGGTTAAATCATTATTTGGGTCTCGACCAAGTGTTAACATAAAAATTAAATTATTCTCTACATTCATGAATAAGGTTTAATGTGACATATTTTCCCAACATGGTTGTTAGGGGGTGGTAAATAACAGATAAATCCTTGATGAAATGTTAGTAGAATCCATCATGCACAATAAAAACCTCAAATTGAATAAACTAAAGATGGAATGGGTAACTCAATGATTATACTAATCTTTTCTATGTCAACTTCAATTCCTTTATTTTAAATTTTATGACATTAAAAAATCCCCCTTTTTACCATGAATTATGATTTTTCCCAATTGAGAACCAGATTCTTTTCCTCAAATATAACCAAAATCGTATCCAAATATTGAAGATAGTTATCAAAAGAACTCCCATAAATAGAGAAATTATCTATAAATATTTTGAAAAACTCTTCTATATTGTCATTAAATGTTTCCATATTGTATTGTTGAAATTTTTCTAGCACATTTCACTTCCGAAAAGGCATTGACTGATATGGGAGTCCACCATATGAACAAGTGAATTTGATTTTCTCTAGATATTAAAATATAACCACTATTTGATTATACCCTAAGTATGAATCCCGAAAAAAAAATCACTTCCTAGAAATCATTCAAGGATTTGATGTAACACCCCAATATTTCATATTAAGTTATTTATTCAATGTAATTCAATAACTCGCACTACATGCAACACCGAGTTCAAGCTCACCACGACTAAACAAACTAGGCATTCAAAAGAGGTTATGAATAGTATTAACTGAATTTTGAACTTTATATAATCATTATAATTTTAGAATCCATATTATGAGTTTCTTAATCATGATTTAAGAATTAATTCATTTTTTTCAGATAAAATAAGTATTTTCTTAAAAAAACGCACTTTTACTGCATTTTAATGGTGAAGCATTTCTAATTCCAATATTTGAGACTTTTATATATTCAATTTGACAAAATATAATTCTTCTTTAAATTAGGACTTAATAATTTAGTTTCAATTAGTTTTTGCTGTTTTTTTGAAAACATTTTTATTTGGGTGAATAGTGAAAAATACTATATTTTTACTGAAAACAAATTTTTTAATCAAAATAATTTATAGTGTTATATTATACATTTTAATGGTTTGTAAGTACAAATAGATTATATTTTTACCATTTAATCCAATGCAGGTCATTGTAAATAATTTCACTTTGTGATTAGACATAAACAAGTTTCAACCTTTTGATATTGATTGTTTCTTAAAATACGCCTTTTGGTTTTGACAACGGGAATTAATTTTAAATTAATAAATTCAAATTATATGTTTTTAATTTGGTAAAATAGACTTCATTATTGAATTCGTAATATCAAATTTTTCTTATGGTGAATTTTTGGAAATTTTCTAAAAACATTCACTTTTTAATGAATAGTGAAAAACAATGAGTTATTGTTTAAAACAGAATTTTTATTTAAATAATTTTTTATTTTATTTAAAATTTATTTCAGGTAAAAAAAAGATATATAATGACTATATTAGTTCAATGTAATTCATTGGAGTCTGTTGATAATAATTTTAGTTATATAAAAATTTTATTGAACTTTTCACCGTCTTTTAGCCATCTCCTGGGAGAATTTGGAAATGCACATAAAACATAATTTTACCGTTTCTATCAGTGGAATTTCTAAAATCAAAGAGATATGTATAATATCAAGTAGTAAAATGTGATTAAATAAGATAAAAATAATTTTTTGGGAATAGTAACTTTTTACTTTAATTTACCACAGTTAAAATTAAATAGGGTAATTAAGGGAAAAATGATATTATTATTATCCTAAAACATGTCCTAATTATATTGGCTAAGTATAATTCGACCAAAAAAACCTTACTAATAAAATATGAACCTATTTTTTCGACTTCTATTAGTTTAGAACATTTATTATTATTTAATTCAAAGAAGAGTTAAAAGAGTTAAAATCAATGTTTAATAACTAAAACATTTTTAATATAGTTATAAAAAAAAGATAAATTAGATTATAAATATTCATTGGAAATATAATAATATTTCCTAAATAATGTTATTTTATTTATATTTTTTATAAATTAAATAATTTAATTTATTTATGACACAATGATGATCCAGAAATTACCTAATTAATGAAATATTAAAATAATTGATATTACAAACAACTAAATAAATGGAATTTGATACATTTTATGAATTACAAAAATTTTATAAGTTAATATGAAATATTAGGGTTTTTTGAATAAAACTTTTTAAGTAATAATGTTGTTATTAATTTATAAAAAACAAAATACCAAATAGTGTCAAAATTGAAATAACAGAGTTTTTAAAAAAATATTATATAATTAATTGATATTCTATTTCGAAAAATATATGGTTCGGCCAAAGGACTTATATAATGATAGGTATATCATTAATGAATCACTTGTGGTTCTTTTATAAATATATAGTATGTTTATTAACCATATAATATAATAATACAAAGAGACATGGTAAATGTCAAACTATTTAACTTAGAGTTAAATCTGAAAGATAATGTTAATATAGTGCCCCAAAACATTCTAAAACCTATTGGATGAGTGTATATCAACCGATCCCCACCTTAGCCTTCAAATAAACAATTTTGGTGCCATTAGAAATAGAAAGGGGTTTTATTATAAAATGATATTTCTAATTCTTCCTATGGTGCCCTTCGCCTCTCTTATAAAAGGGCACTCCCCCTCCTCTTTAATTCATACCTTCAAAGCCATTTGGCTCAGCCAACCCCTGCCTTAATACCCTATCAACTGTCCTTCCTTAATCCTTGAGTACCTCTTATGTTTAGAAATCCAACTTATGGATCCCTTTTGATCCAATCAAAAGAAAGAGCCTGAAAAAGAGGTAATAATTTCACCACCCTCATTCAAGTTCTTTTCTTCTTGAAATTCTTATTTCTTTGTTATTTCCATTCTAAAATAATAAAACTAGTACCTTCTATATAATTTCATGTTATAATTAACATGTAAAATCCATATTAATTATTCTATCTATCCTTTGAATGACATGTTACCATATGTGCGTACGTACGGACTACCGTCTCCACGTCGTGGTGTACTTGTTATTCCACACATTATTATTTGGATGGTTATAATAATGATGTCCAATCCATCTAAATAATAAATATAATATGATAATTATTCTGTACATATAATATACCATCCAATTATATATTATTTTAGTACCAAAAGAATGATATTGTTTCTCGTACGTACGTACGGATTACCATCTCCACGAACGCGAGGAGATTAATTCCCTATCGTATCCATTGAAGACTAATTTTCATTAGATGATTAAAAATAATGTTTAATGACTTGATATCATTATGTATAGGAATAAGATACATCCCATTTATAACGAATATGACTCACATAACAATGAATTTAAAGGAAATCAAATTATTTAACACCGAAAACAACGATAATACTAAGATATTGTTAACAAAGAAATGATAAAAGATCATATATGATATCATATTAATGTATATGATTCTTGTATAATTTAATATCAATTATTTAACTATTATAGAATATTTTAACCTTCTCTGGACCAAGTAAATGTAAAAGGTAAGATTTTATTTCGCAATCTCTACATTATTCGAGGTTCTTTATATATAATTATCTACTGGGACCTCTTTATCATCCATATCCATGTTTCGTAAAAATATATTCCCAAACATTTTTTCTATTTACTAGACTATGGGTTAAAGTCATTTACACCCTTTTTTGACTTTTTATAAAATGGTTTTAATGGAATCTTTCTGTCATTTTCAAAACAAGGTACTTTTAACATTTTCAACAAAATTAAGGTAAGAATGTGTTTTTAACTTATACGGTGGGTGCAGCTATTTCTCCTCCGTTATAAAATCATCAAAAATTCCATTACAAGATTATAAGAATATTATCAGTCTAAATGTTTTATTTAAAATTTATGTGACTTTTAAATGATTTCATAAAAGAGATATTTCTCTTGAATAGTTTTGGTTTCATCTATGTCAACATCTTTTGAAGGATTTTAAGACTATTTGAAGTTGATTTATTATAATACAAAACCTCCCTATTTTATTGATGTTTTTGTGATATTTTTGACTGTGGTTGTGTTATTTTTATACCATTCATGGTTTATGGATAATGTATTGACATTTCTTATGCATGTTTTAATACGAATGTTTATGTTTTGTTTAAACATATTCATATGAGGAATGCATTGGACTTATTAAGTGACGGGTGAAGCCTGCTCTAGCTCCTTGATCCATCGGTAGGTCTAATGAGACAATCTATTGTCTTGGTACAAGGCCATGAAAAAATTTTATTTTTAGACTTGGTATAAATCCTTGACTATGTGGTTATGATAGTCTGGCATTACGCATTCCGTCATTATGAAAGTGGTTATTTATATTGCATGTGATTATTCGACTAGTAGAATATCCATGTGAATAAGTAATAGGAATTACTTCATTTTATTTTTTCTATATTATACTGAATTTAAATTTTAAAAGGATTTTGTTTTATTTATACATTTCCTCAAATGTTTATTCTTATTTATGAATGATTCCGCAATATTGTTATCCTTACTGAGCATCTGAGATCACCCCTTTCAATGTTTTATTTTTTCCAGGATGTGAAGAAGTATTTAATGACTGACCTGCATGGATAGTCTTAGAGGATATGAGTGTGGACTATGGAGACTATGATGTTGTAGTTTTGTCACTTTATGATGTAATGTAAGACTTATGAATGTTTCTAGTGTTTCCAAGGATACTAAAATAATCGGTCTTTTGAGACTTGATCTTTTGTGATCATCCCAATGTTATGTAATAGTGAACGGACTCTAGGTAACTGGGGTTGGGGCGTTACAGTTGGTATTAGAGGAAGTTTAGTACAATATTTGGAATCTAGATTTAGATAAACTCTGATTAGAGAACATTGACCTAATATGGAATTTGAGGATTAATATAGAATAAATTCTCTGATTTTTAGTATTGTAGAGATTTTGTGAGTTTTCTGAGGAATACATCCCTATCTAGATACGAGTAGGTAGAGGCAGATCTGGAACATATGTATCTAGGGGTAAAACCCGAAAACACCACATTGAGCGCGACTCGAATAGAAACTGGTGCACGACAATGGGTTTTGATGCCCTCTTTGTTACGACACTACCGGCGGATATGCTTATGATAATTCTCATTTTCTTTACAAACCATTATGAAGGTTTTATGAGTATATACTTCTTCAAAGAAAACATTTTTATGATTATGGATTAAATCTATAAACTGTTCAGTTTAAATTAGGTATTTTAGTAGTTTGGAATTATTCCTTGCAATTCATAAATAGACATAGTGTATGACATTTTATAGAAATGGCGCCCAGTATAAATAATGTGAACTCCAGCAATACGTATGATCCAAAGAGTAAGAAGAATGATATCTTCAATGGTATTAAGCCAACATTTATATGGGAAATAGTCTCTCGTGTTTTCTCAAGATATGAAGAAATAATATCATGTGTTAATAAGATAAGAAAAGAATTATCTGAGTCTTATGGCTTTGAAGGGAAGCAAGAAAAAAAATGATGGAAGAGAGAAATATAGATAAAGGGAAGAGGGGAATGGAGAATTTTCCCATATGCGATAACTGTGGGAAGAAACACCTTAGAACTTGATTAAAGGGAATGGGAGTTTGTTATAATTGTGGAGGAAAAGGACAACATGTACGTGACTGTAAGGGTAAGAAAAAGGTTTCAAATGTACAATGCTTCATCTGCAAGGATTTGGGACACTATGAAATCCAATGCTCAAGTCATCAGAGTATGCCCAAAATGATGCTATTGGATAACAATCATGTTATGATACTACCATAGATGAGGAGGAATGATTATAGTTATTTTGTTGATATTAATAAATAATGTCATTTGAGTGTTGTTTCGACGTTGTTCTGGTTATAATTATTATGGAGTATATAATGATTGTAATGCAGTACTACTTCATTAAGGACATGAGATTCTATGGAACCATGAAAAGTTACTCAATAGCAGGATAAAATTTTGTAAAATATATGGTTGAGAGAACGATAAACCATAATATGGTTCTGATACTGAAGTAGTGATTTCGATCTAATACATGTTTCATTTGGATAAATTATATTAGATATTCTAGACTACCTTGAAACTAATTAATGATTTGTATATTCCATCATTGTTGGAGTTTGAAATTTTTTTGGATAGATGGAGTATATCTAGTTTTCTATACGGAATATGGGGGCATGAATGTAATCAATATGGTTTTATGGTAATTCAGGATGTTTCAGTGTTTTAAAAGAATACATGATGAAGGTGTTCACATGTTATAACGTGGAAAAAAGGATCTTTATTGTGTTTACCTACCTTATAAATTTTCGACTGTGAGTTTGGGTGGAATTATT
Source organism: Viscum album (assembly GCA_963277665.1). Classification (NCBI taxonomy): domain Eukaryota; kingdom Viridiplantae; phylum Streptophyta; class Magnoliopsida; order Santalales; family Viscaceae; genus Viscum; species Viscum album. The sequence continues at coordinate 1,100,763,316 of OY728155.1, read as the reverse complement.
TTGGATAAGTCTAGTTTGAGATTATTTTTGGATTTCCATAAAAACGACATCCTAGAGGTCGGGTAACAACCCATCATGTCTGGCAAAGCTGTGAGAGTTGAACCCACAACCGACTGGAGATAAGGGTGTATCACCTATCACTGACCCACATGATGTCCTAGATTGAATAATTTATTTTTTTAAGGGTATGGTAGATTAATTATAAATTCATTTTTTTGGAACCCTAAACGAATTGGATAAATATAATAATTTTTTAAGTTCTATTATCTTTCAGAGTGAAAGATGATTTTGTGTTAGAAATTAGGTACAAGATGGAACTCTAATTTTCAGGTATATATTTTTTTTCTTCTCTTATTCTATGATGAAATATATTCATATTCACTAGCTAAGGAATCTTGAAACTAGAAATGTGTTTTCCTAATACCTTATGTTTTGTTGAACCAATGATATTTTAAATCAACATAGATTGATGGACTTGAGGCCCTCAATTGAACATGTGTTTGTGACTGATGACCTCAGTAACTCCATATAAATATTTATTTTTTTCTCCAATTATGTGTCTCTAACTTCCACCAATGTTCTCCTAATCAAGATCATAATTTGGTGGCGAGTTTTTAATTCCTCTTTTCCTATTATTAAGAATAAACTTTTATTAACCCAATTTTTGATGTGGGTTTTCCCACAAAGATACTTTTTATTTTCAACCTTTTATTTTATAATAACAATTAAAAATTGAAGGGATGCAATTTATTGAAGGAGGGAAAAATTTAACACCCCAAAATTTATGTGACGTTATTTCTTCAATGTAATTCAATAACTCGCACTAGACGCAACACCGAGTTCATGCGCACCACGACTAAACAAACTTGTCATTCCAAAGCGGTTATGAATTGTATTAATTGAATTTTGATCATTATATAATCCTTATAATTTTAGATTCCATATTATTAGTTTCTTAGTCATGATGTAAGAACTAATTCACTTTTTAGATAAAATAAGTATTTTTCAAAAAAATCCACTTTTACTGCATTTTAACGGTGAACCATTTTTAAATCCAACATTTGAAAATTTTATAGATTCAATTTTTGATAATAAACTTCTTCATTAAAATCAGGATAGAAGAATTTAGTTCAATAAATTTTTTGTGTTTTTCTGATAACATTTATAATTGGTTGAATAGTGAAAAATAATAAATTTTAACTGAAGACAAAATTTTTAATAAAAATAATTTATAGTGATGAATTATAAATTTTAATGGGTTGGAAGTAAAAATAAATTATATTTTTACCATTTAATCAAATACTGGTCATTTTAAGGAATTTTACTTTGAGATTGGATATAAACAAGTGTCAATCTTTTGATGGTTATTGTGTCTTAAAATACACATTTTGGTTTTGACAACGGCAATTAATTTTAAAATAATAAATGAAACTTATAGATTTTTAATTTGGTAAAATAGACATCATTTTTTGATTTTTATTATCAAAATCAGCTTAGGGTGATTTTTTTGTATTTTCTGAAAACATTAATTTTTTGATGAATGGTGAAAATCACCGAGTTAGATTTGAACATTGAATATTTATTTAAATAATTATTTATTTTATTTGAATTTATTTTAGGTCAAAACAGATACATAATACCTATATAATTTAAATGTAATCCATTTTAGTCAGTTTATAATAATTTTAGAAATATAAAAATTTTATTGAAATTTTCACCATCTTTTACCCATCTACTTGGAGAATTTTCAAATTCACATAAACATAATTTTACCACTTCTGTGAGTGAAATTTCGAACATTTGAGAGACACGGTTAATATCAAGGAGTAAAATGTGCTTCAATAACATAAAAATAATTTTTGGTGAATAGAAACGTAGTAATTTTATTTACCACGGTTAAAAGTAAATATGCTAACTAAGGGTAAAAATTATATTATTATTATCCTAAAACATGAACTAATTCCATTGGATAAGTATAATTCGACCACAAAAAAACTTAGGAATAGAATATGAACCTCTTTGGTTCACACGGATTAGATTAGGACATTTATTATTATTTAATTCAAAGAAGAGTTAAAAGAGTTAAAATCAAAGTTTAATAACTAATAATATTTTAATACAGGGTTACACATAAGATAAATTAGATTATAAATATTCCATATAAATATAAAAATATTTAATATATAATGGTATTTAATTTATAATTTTTAGACATTAAATAATTTAATTTATTTATGACACATTGATGATGTAGTAATTACCTAATTAATTAAATATTAAAATAAATTATATTATAAATATACATATAATTTTAATTTGATACTTTATATAAATTCCACTATTTTTAAAAGTTACTATGACATATTAGGGTTGGTTATATGAATTTATTTATAATTAATAATTCTGTTATGAATTTATCAAAAACAAAATACCAAATTGTGTAAAAATTGACCTAAAACAGTTTTTAAAACGAATATTATATTATTAACTGATATTCTGTTTCTAAAAATCAAACGATATGCCAATGAACTTATATAGTGATAGTTGTATCATTAATGAACCACTTGGGTTTCGATTAGAAGTATATAGTATGTTTATTAACCATATAATATTAATAAAAAAAGAGACATGGTAAATGTCAAACTATTTAACTAAGAGTTAAATCTAGAGGATGAAGCTAATATAGTGACCCAAACCCATCTAAAAACTATTGGTTGAGTGGATTTAGACCCATCCCTACCTTAGCCTCTAAATAATCTATTTTGTATCCATTATAAACAGAAAATTATTTTATTATAAAATAATATTTCTAGCTTTTCCTAAGGTGCCCCTCAGCTCTCTTATGAAAGGGAACTCACCCTTATCTCTAATTCAAAACATCAAATCCAATTGGCTCGGCCAACCCCTGCACAAATACTCTCTAAAATGTCCTCCCTTAATCCTATAGGCCCTCCTTTTTTCATAATGCCAACATAAGAAACCCTTTTGATCAAATCAAAAGGAAGAACCCAAAGAAGAGGTAATAATTTCACCACCCTCATTCATTTTCTTTTCTTCTTCCACTTCTTCATTCCTTGTTATTTACATTATAAAATAACAACTTCAGTATCTTCAATATACGTTTATGTTATTATAAATATGTTACAACCATTTTCATTATTCTATCCATCCTTTAAATGACATTTCACCATACGTGTGAACGTACAGATTACCGTCTCCACATCGTGGTGTAATTGTTATTCAACACATTATTATTTGTATGGGTATAATAATGATGTTTAATTCATGTAAATAATAAATATAAGATTATAATTATTCTATATGTATGATATACCATCCAATTATATATTATTCTAATACCAAAATAATGATATTGTCGCTTGTGCGTACGTACGGATTACCGTCTCCAGGAACGCGATGTGATTCATTACCCATCATATCCATTCAAGACTAATTTTAAATATATGATTAAAAGTAATGTTTAAATGCATGATATAATTCTGGATATTAATAAGATACATCCCATTCATAACTAATATGACTCACATAACAAATAATATAATGGAAATCAAATCTGTTAACACCGGAAACAATGATAATACTTTGATATTATTAACAATGAAATGTTAAAATATCATATTTGATATCATATTATTGTGTATGATTATTTTATAATTTAATAACAATTATTTCACCATTATACAGGAGGTTAACCTACCCTTCAACAAGGAAAAGTACATGGTAAGGGTTTATTTCACAATTTCTACATTATCCGAGGTTGTTTATACGTAATTATCTACTAGGACCTCTTCATCATCCACATCCACGTTTCTTAAAAATGTATTCCAAAACATTTTTACTATTTACTAGACTATGGGTTAAATTCATTTATACCCTTTTTTGAATTTTTATAAAATGGTTTGGAAGGAATCATTCTCTTGTTTTCCAAACAAGGTACTTTTAACCTTTTCAACAAAATTAAGGTAAGAATGTTTTTTAAACCTATACAGTAAGTGTGGCTATTTTCTACCATTATAAAATTGTAAAAGATTCCCTTACAAGATTATAATAATATTTTAAAATTAAATGTTTTATTTTATAATTATGTGACTTTTAAATGATTTAAAAAAAGAGATATTTCTCTCAAATAGTTTTGGTTTCATCTATATCAACATCCTTTGATGGATTTTAAGATTATTTTAAGTTGATTTATTATGATAGAAAATATCAATATTGTATTGAGGTTTTTCTGATATGTTTGAATGTCGATGTGTTATTTTTATACCATTCATTTTTTATGGATAAAGTATTGACATTTCGTATGCATGTTTTAAAACGAATGTTTATGTTATGTTTAAACATGTTCATATAAAGAATGAATTTGACTTAGTAAGTAACGTGTGGAGCCCGCTATATCTCCTCGATGCATCGGTAGGTCTCACGAGACAGACTAGTGTCTTGGCACAAGGCCTTTACAAATTCTGATTTTTTTCTTGGCAAAAGTATTTGACTATGTGGTTATGATAGTCTGGTATTATGCATTTTATCATTATGAAAGTGGTTATTGATATTACATGTGATTATTTGACTAGTAGATTTTCCATTTGAATATGTTAATGGAATTATTTCATTTTATTTTTTCTATATTATTTTGAAGTTCATGTTTAAAAGGCTTTTGTTTTAGTTATACATTACATCAAATTTTTATGCATATTTATGAATGTTTCCACTATATTGTTATCCTTACTGAGCATCTGAGCTCACCCCATTATATGTTTTATTTTCCTCGGACGTGAAGAGGAATTTATTGACGGACATGTAGGGAAAGTATGAGGGGATATGATTGAGGACTATAGAGACTACGTTGTTGTATTATTTCACTTTATGACGTAATGTAAGACTTATGAATGTATCTAGTGTTTCCAAGGATACTAAAAAAATTGGTCTTTCAAGAATTGAACTTTTGTGATCATTCCAATGTTATGTAATAGTGCACTAAGGGGTCGGGGCATTACATTTGATATATAAAGGGTTCTGTGAAGTGATCATTTCTGGTGGAATCTTTATATTTTTTATAATCTATCAAAACTCCCAATCCAGTCACTATTCTTGTGGTTATCAATTATCCTTTATCATTATCAACTAATATGGTCCCACCCTTTTTAGGTTCCACATTCAATGGGATGACCCATTAAATATCATAGATTGGAAATATGAAACCATTTTTGAGAATTTTAATGAATTCTTTGTTGAATAATTATTTCACTTTATATTGTAATCATCTTTGTTGTTTCCTAAATTTTTTTGAATTATCATCTATATATATTACATGAATGTAGATGATGGGCCTTATACCTTTTAAATTAGAAATCATCTACCCTATTGTTGGATTCCGTTACAAGGGGACATTGAAATTCTACTTTCTTTTTCACTTGAAATATTAACATTTATGAGGATTAGGAATGTGATTAAATCTCCTAAGTAACTATACCTCATGTTTGGTGAAATAGGTGTAAGCTCTAGTGTCGGAGTCTTTTCAAGTGATGAAATCAACAAAATAAACTCTTTTCTATCAAAAGGCATTACTATGTTTATAATTAATTTTACTTCCTTTATTGATTCATTTAAATCCTCTTTTTCTTGGTGTAAATACTCATGATTCAACACATCCTTTTCTAATTCATCCCATATTTCAATCGTATCTATGAAAAGATAGTCAGCTGTAGAGGGTTTTTTCAGAGATTTATAGACATCAAATGTTATGTTTTCTTCTCCAAATATGAATATTAATTTATTCTCTTGGAAATCAACTATATGTCTACATGTTTCTAAGATAGATACCAAATTAATGATTAAGACATCCTTCTCTTAATCCATGTATAGGATAATTAAATTAATTTGGAAGTATTATTTATCAACATTAATAAGTTGAAAATATAGAATTCTTGGAGGATGTTGTATTGATCAGTCTTCCATTTTTAAGATATCCCTTATTGGATTAAATTATGTTATTCACAGTTCTTCAAGAACACCATATGTCAGGAGGTTTAATCTAGATCTGAGGTGGTATAAAGATCTGTCAAATTTACATCATCTAATATTCCAGGGAATTATGAAACATACAGGGTCTCTTAGTTTAGGGGGTATAGATATAGGTAAGATTTACAAAAATTACTCAGGAATTATGATTATTATCCCATAATCTAGTTTTATAATATTTGATAGAATATCCTTTTTAAAAATAGCAAAGTGTGGCCATGAGTAATGGCTTCCACAAAAGGAATATTTATATTATGCTTCTTGAACATTTCTATGAATTTCAAATGCTAAGCATCCAAATTCATTTTTTTCAATATTTTTGGAAATAGCCAAGATGGTGTGTGATATTTCACTCTTTCATTGAGTGACTCATTTTATATTTGTTCTTTCCTTTTCAACCATTTCATGTTCATTTTTAAATTCCTCCTCTTTTGTATCAAGTTGGATTTTTTTGATGATTCACCTTTCTCAATGGCATGTTCAGTTGTCTAATCTATTGTTTGAGCATATGGAATTTGGTGCTTTGAAAATTTTGTGACACTATGTAATGTGATAAATTTTTCCTCTTCTCTTAGGTTAAATCTTGGCTTACATGGTAATGATCCCTGTTGTCATTAATTCATTTTTTAGATAATTGATTATCCTTATTTTCAAAGTTTTTCATGGATGATTGTATGTTTTCTATGTTTTGTTTGGAATATTGGTTTTTTGAATGCATGTTTTAGGTTTCCTCCTCTTATAAATCAATAGTTCACTAATTGTACATCTTTATTTTTTCAATATTTTCTAGCCAGTTTGGTTGACCTTGCATTATAGGAGGGGCAAATTATATTATTTTCTATTGATAATTTTATTGTTGTTGTTGATGAAAAGGTGGAAAATATTTATTTTGAGATCCTTTCTCTTGAGTTTTCATAGAGTATCTTAATTAAAATTGAGAAAAGAACCCTGGTGGACCCATTTGATGGTTTATTAGACGATTAGATAATAGTTTCTTCCAAAAAAAATTAGTTATTGGTTTTCTAGTTTATGTTGTGATTGCTTTTATAATTTCCACTATTGTGTATAAAAAACTAGATTCTAACATATTATTCTCAAATTTTTTATATGGGTATATGGGGAAATCGTTAGGACCACCACAATGTGGGTAGTTTTCATGTTAACCTGTATGTATTATCTTAGTTAGACATATTGACAAGTTGGAAATCAATTTGTTGAGAGCATAAAATTGTGTAACCATGATTGTGTGAGAATCAACAGGATGCACTCATTATTTTCATTGTTGAATAATGTTCTGGCTATTTGAAATTATGTTCTATCATGTTTTAAATTAATGTTTATAGATCTTTAGTATACAGTTACATGAATTCACATCTAGTATATATGTTGATTGATGACTTAATCTCAGTTTTAATTCAAAAGTAGAAATCTTGTGATTAGTTTTCCAACTTCATCTCATGAAGAAGACATCCCCTTTACATTAATTTGAATATTTCCCAATAATCGTTAAATGATCCATACTCATTTTGGAATAATGAGTTATGGTCTCTCTTGATATTAAAATATTGTGATCCTATGTTATATCGATCCAGAAATTTCATTTCTAGCACTTCCCAATAGAAGATTGTATCTCATTCATGACTTTCCGACCAGTCCTTCACATTTCTTTGCAATGAGAATAGTAACATACATAGGATCAACACATCGTTGTTCACACAATTATATTAAAATATTTAACAGACTTTGATAAATCTGTTCACATGCATATAAGTGTCCTCACAACTCAACTAATGAAAATTCACATGTTATTGGGGGTAGGTGGATCATCAACGACTTCAACTCAAAGTGCTTCTCTAGAATTTTGGGTCTTGTTATGACAGAGTTGAAATCAACGGTGTTGGGTCACAATTCATATCTCATAGTAGTTTATGGTCTTTGATTATCAAGATAGTAAATGGGGTGTATTTTTTCACTATGAAGCATCGGAATGTGTTCCTCAATGGTCTCCACCCATTGATTTATTTTATTTTTGGTAGAGGTGTTAATTAAAGTTTTCCATTTTCTTTGATGTTCAGGTTATGGATCAAGGGGTTGGATATCATTTGATTGAGTTTAATTATGAGTGTTCACTATTAGGAAAACAATACATAATGCAATGTCTACTTGGGAAAAAAATTAAGGATAAATATATATATACTCCCAAGTAACGACACCAGAAATATTCCATATTCATCATAACGTGTGAAAATTTATTATTTATTACCCTATAAACTAATATAGAAATACTGATTAGGGCGTAACCAAAGAAAGAATTTCAGTAGACACTAGGAATATCCTCTTGGAGTAATTTCCACGTAGATGAAATTAAAATGTGATTAACAAGTAAAAAATATAAAGAATAATCCACTACATAAAATTATTATATAAATTAACTAAAAATATCAAAGAGAAGTAAATTATGCTATAGAAGAAAACAAGAGGAGACGTAGGTGTTAGTGTTGATGTCCATTGAGGGTCATATAATTCAAATTATTTAATTCCCACACATAAATATTTATTTATTTAATTATCATTGATTCAAAATTTAATCAAAATAAAATCAGGTCTCATTCTTTGATATTAGAGAGTATTTTCATTTTTACACAAATCTTATCTCATTTTGTTCTCTTTCATGGAAAACAAATTCTGTGTCATTGTAACACAGAATGATTTGGTGAAATATAATGATCTTTTTCTCACAAATTCTAAGAATCTACTAGTATTGAGTCCACTCACATGAGATAACTTATTAGGTATAACTCAGGCATCTTTGAAGGATGGTTCAAAAAAATAAATTTTCAATTAATATATATATATATATATACAAAATTCAATATTGTGAGATTTAAGTTGCTGTCATGTGCATGAACAATCTCCAGATAGATAAATTATCTGACGATCTACCATCAATGATTACTTTTTTGGTATGACATGAAAAATAATGAAAGAAGATGTGTAGATCCCATATGAAAATTAATTCAAACAAAAATATTGTTTACATAATTAAACATATAATTAAAAAATTATTTTAAATGTAAATCAAACATGGAGATAAACCAAAGGTATGCATACACCGTTACATTCATCAAAATTACGATATGAATAAATTTATCCATACATCACACAAACATGAGACAAAAAATAAATACATAATGTAATTATGTTCATGTATATGCGAGGACCACAACAATCCATCACAAATTATCACAGAATAATGACAACCACTAGTATATCACCATAATGTCAATCCACACAACCATGTTACAAAAAAATATTCATATCTTTGTTCACTCTCACCACAATATTAAAAAAACGATTATGTTGCTAGTTTGATGATACAAACACAACAACTAGCACCGAACATAAACAAAACAAATACAAGGTGGGTTCAGTTGATCTATTGGCCAACACTGGAGTCCCATTGCGAGAGAGGACATCGCTGATAGGGAGGATATATATTGGGGATTTTAGTGATGGAATATGGAAGAGGTCTCTAGTCTGGTTGACCATTGGTGGTGTAAGGGGAATGAAGATGTGCGTTCCTACTATTGTCGTATGACGTCTGTGAAATAGTTAGGTAGAGAAGGGGGAAGAGGGTGGGAGGAGATAAAGAGGGGGGAGGTGGATCAGGGGTTGTGTAGTGCGATTTTGGTGGTGGGGAATAGGGGGAGGCCGTAGGGGATCCACTTTGTAAGGGGGATATGGGTGGTGGTTAATAGGTGGGGAGGGGGAGCTAGGGGATGGGGGATGGGGGATGGGGTGGTGGGGACGAGGGGGAATGTGGAGCAGGGGGGAAGGGGGGTTGGGGCAGCCGGGAATATAGTATAAGAGGAGCAGGGATGAGGCAGGGAGATAGGGATAGGGGTTGGTGGTGGGGAAAACAGGGTAGAGGAGAAAGGGTAGGTTCCCCAAGGGCTGTAGGACTAGAGAATTTCCATAGGTCTCCCCATAATACCGATACCTAATTCATTTATATTGATAAAAAACAAAACTAAAAAAATACATAAAAAAGTGTTAAAATAGACACCATTAAAAAATGAAAACAGAAAAGCAGTTAATGAATATAGAAAATAATAAAATAAATAAATGTTAGATTAATATATTAATTATTAAATAAATTTATATAGATAATTACACAAATAAAATTAATTAGAAAGTTTATATATATATATACATAAAATAAAAAAAATTAACGGTTAAATAAAGAATTTAATTTATATAAAAAATAACATTATTATAAAATTTTAATCTAATTTAAAAAAAATAACACACTAATAAAAAAATAATGTTATTAATACTAATAATAGTAATAATATTGTCTAAAATATATAATATGTTAATAAATAATAAAAATTAAACTGCTAAAAATAAAAACTATTATACAAAAAATGATAATAATTTATAAAATCAATAGAAACTAATAAAAACTAAAAATTTTATAGAGATATAAATAAATAAATTATTTTATAAACCAGTATTAAATATTAAATAAAATATAAAATTAAAATAAAATAGTAAATTACTAAATTAGTATTATTAATTTAAAAAGTAACTAAAAATTATCAAAATATCTAAAATACAATAAAAATATAAAAAAAAACCTAAAAAGATAAATGAGGTTAGGAAACATAATAAAAATTAGTTAGAAAATATTTCAAAATGCATGTGTAGTCTATGTACAATAGGTACTATAAGAAATATGATCCTCTTGTGTTTATAGTCTATCATTGTCAAATATATGGGAACCATGACAAAAATATGTAGACAACTAGACATTAAAATGCATCAAGTAAGAATATATCAAATAGAAATCATTGCTCTTAACTCACCCTAACTACCTCGGGTCACCCCTGACATCAATGCACATAACATAACCAATCCATCCATCACTGAAATCATCACCACCATAACTATGAATGTTCGCACCCATTGCTCTCTAAACGCACCCAATCATTCTAGGTTCATATTCCAAACACATCAAGTCTCTACCATATTAGATCAATCATTCAAGTAAAAAAAATTCATCATGAAACTCACTTGAGGTTACTAAAGACACTAAACTAAGAATAAAATGCCTTTTATAATAATAATGGTCTTCGTCTTCCCCAAAGAATTATCCATAAAAAACACATTGATTCACATCTTGAATTAACCTATTCATTATGCATAGGTTTTCAACAACTATAAAACTATAATAAATCAATTTATCAATAGCAATGAATCAACCTAATCATTATTTTACTATTAAATCAATATTTCATTTGAACTAGGAATCATAGTCATTAATTTACATTCCACCTTCTTCATTCATTTCATTATAACTCTAGATTTATATTGTTAAAAACATTTCTAGTAAAATGACCACTCTAAACCCAAAAATATTCATAATAATTAGATTTAATAGATTCTAGTAAATCAAGAGGAAACAAAAACATATTGTAAAACACATTCACCCCCTAAAATCCAAATCCAAAAATAACACTTCATTTAATTAACATATTATTATCTTCATTATAATAATTACATCATTAACCAATGGATTAAATCTTGATAATCCCACACTTTCACATTAAATAAAAGGATTAGTAAAGAATTCCTTCACTTGGAATGAGTACTCAACATTCTATGAGCAATAGTGGAACCAAAATATAATTTCTTCTTTCATGGGGAACCAAATATCCTTAAAATATATTCCCAAATTATTTCATCAATAATTCATTGATATAAATCTAAATTAAAAATGAGGATAAAAACCTACCATATTGAAGAAATTAGATAATGGAAGAGAACAAAACCATCATAGCAGATAAGTCTAACCTCGTGACACTAGGATCTGATCCCTATAGGTTAGTGGCTTAAGATAATAAATGGGTCTGCAAGGAATTCCAAAAATGGATTCGGGTCACCGTGGGTTTATTTGATAAATAAATAACTCCTAATATTTTAGATTCATTTATGAATTTATACACCACCCCAATTAACTACACTACAACACATACTCCTTTATTATGTAGTAATTGGTAGGGTTTCCCAAAATTAGAATAATTTGAAGGTATATAAACACCAAAATAGACCATGGTCAATCATATCTTCTAAATCCATGATGAAATTCATTTCAAATCTTCCCTTTATAAAAATAATATTCAAACCTGATAATTAAACCCTAGAATAGGACTATAACTCAACCTAATGCTCTAGATCTACATTTTTTATATAAGGATCCATGGTGTCATCATTTCAAAAAATGGAAGAGATGCTAAAACCATCAAATATCATTTTATACTATATAAGGAACCAAAAAGCACTATAAATTCAACCCCTACAGTGTAGTCAAATGATCTAAATTGTCGAAATATACTATAGTATAAATTTTGGCACAAAATTTGCATCACTCATCCATATTCATCTTCGACACCTTCGATCACCTGAAAACAAAGAGGAATTTATTGAGAAAACATGATCCCCTACATGAAAATTAATGCGTTTCAAGGTATTTCAATAGGGTATTAACATAAAAAATGATAAAATTAAATAAGAAATTTAAACATATTTAGATTTACTACTAAATTATAATTGACTAAGAGTAACTATGTTTGGTCAGTAGTAATAGTGAATGCCTTTTATGGAAGGGGAATAAAGTTATCATGTTATTGGAATGATTTTATTTTTTATTTAATATGTAATCTATTTCATTTATACTTTATAATCAATGCAATGTGGTTTCTATAAAAATTTAGTAATAAGGATTAACTATGTGCACAGAAAAAGAAATCGGGGAATAAGAGTGTGGATAATTATTAGTTCATAAAAAACAAACTGATAAAGGGAACCATTTATCAATGAGTATAATATTTATTAATCAATAAAAACCCTTTTTTATTGTTAAAACAATTGGTGATAAAGTTTAAACTATAAAATTACATTATAGCACTGATAATGTGTACCCTTTATTAGTAATTTTTTAGTGTTGATAAAATTATCCTATTATAAAAATATTAAATTATTGATAAAAGTTTTAGGACACCCCAATATTTTATTATATATTTATTTTTGATAAATTTTATTTCATTGAAAACTTGTGTTACACGTAACACCATGTTTATTGTAATAATGTTTTTCTTTTAAAAAGTTATTTAATAGTTATCACCTAGAAAATAGGTGGATGGGTATCAATATGACGACCTAAATTAGGAAACATATTTATTTTACACATGTATAAAATAAATTCATTAGTTATCAACTCTTAAATAAGGAAAATAAAAAATCATTTTGAATGTAATGGAGATATTTTTCTAAAAAACTCTTTTTCTGCATGAAATGTGTTTTTATCCTAATAAATTAAATTTATCACCATTGTTGAATTTTTTTCCGTAAAATTTTTCTATTAAATATTCAATATTTATTTCATCTATTGTTTTTCTATGAATGAGGGAAGAATATAAATCCCATTTAATGTTTAAAACTGAAATTTTCTAAAAAACAGGGTTCATCGCATTTTGTGATATTTTATTTAAATTAATTTATTCCAATTATATGTGTTGAATTTGATAAACTATATGCCATATTTAGAATCATAAGGTCCAAATTTTTAAAGTAGAACCCTTTTTTAGGTATACGAATAGTAACCGTGGTAAATTTTATCACTACATTATAGTGTGAATTAGGTTAACCAGGGTTAAACAAAATTTATAAGGTAATAATTTTTCATCATAATTATTATTGGATAAATTGATTTAGTACCTTATCATCATAGAATTTAAATTTATATGTTTAATGGTAACTTTTACATGTAAATTCCCAATATAAAATTTAAATTAATGTGATATACAAATTTTCACTCTCTTAGATTTAGATATCTATTATGTGTCCAAATAGGGATAAATAATGGTATGAATGAATATAAATGTAGTTTTTCAAATAATAAAATTAAATTCATCATTATAATTTATTTATAATATTTGGTAGTTATATAATTATATTAAATTATTTTTCAACAATGATATAGTGTTTATTAAAATAAATGAAGAATAAAATAAATGATATTTAAAATATTAAAAGTGATGTAATTTGAGTTATTTATAGTGTTAAAATGAATTTTTAGATTAATATCACATATTAGCGAGGTTTAAATGAATTATATTCTAATTATATCATTTTATTTATTTAATTGATTTCATATTAAATGAATTATGTCAAAATTGAAAATAATGATAATTTATCAAAATAAGATTTTATTAAATTATTCAAAAATATATAAATTATTAAAAAAGAAAAACTAAGTTATGATATAGTCTAAAATATTACTCAGTTTCCATTTATGTTTCAATATTTACATTATATAAAAATTTATAAGCCTTTAATATTTAAAACTATGTTATGGCAATTACTGTTAAAATAAGTTAACTAAGGTGATAAACCAAATGATTAAATTTAAAACCCGATAAAAACATATTAAAATTTTATTGGTTGATAATATTTCAACCATAAAATTCCATAGGTATTAGTACCTATCCATTTGGGTTCACTTTTATTTATAGTGATAGTTTTATAACATAATCTTTAATGATATTCTAGAAGTGTCCCTCTCCACAATTATTAAAGAAAATCTCATCCTTCAGTTATTTACACCAAATTGATTCATCTATCTTGACCATAACATAAAAATTTCTCTTCTAAACATATTTATCCAAGTTATATAGGTACTGATTATTCCAAAATAACTACTCTAATTCCATTATGAAGTGATCTAATGAATGTCTACTGATGAAATAATAATCATCTTTACTGAGTCTGTCATGTTTATGACTTCTTCAACTTCATATACATGTATTTTTCCTATCCTAGGATAATATATACAGTATAACAAAAAATATAATATTATTTTGTTATTATTATTATTATGGTACAATTTTATTCTAGCTCTGATTTGTCTTAAAAAAAAGAAACCATCGTATGTGTGTACATACGGATTACGTCTCCATATAGCGGTGTAATTTGTTATTCAACACAAATACACTTTGATGCTTATAAAATTGTACTAAATGAATATATATAATATTTATGAAATAAATATTATTATGTAATTAAAATATCATATATGTCTCTTAACCCTCCAATCGATTGGAACATGATTATGTCACTCATGCATTCATGTGGACTACCACCTCCATGAGGCGATGTGACACGTTTTTCATTTACGATTTACATGGATGGTAATAAGGCTGGATTTTAGGAATATATATGATTTATATGATATAATAATGATTATTTATATGATAATTAATATTTCACTCTC
Source organism: Viscum album (assembly GCA_963277665.1). Taxonomy (NCBI): domain Eukaryota; kingdom Viridiplantae; phylum Streptophyta; class Magnoliopsida; order Santalales; family Viscaceae; genus Viscum; species Viscum album. The sequence continues at coordinate 1,100,747,943 of OY728155.1, read as the reverse complement.
TTTCATTTCATCAATCAAAACATTAAAACAAATTTCCCACATACGTATGACTAACCATCGCCATTAATATTGTAATTCATTTTTCAATATATAGCTATTATTGATAATGTTGATTATGTATATAATGAACGTAAGTGATAATTATATCATGATTAACATTATACAGATTATATAAGAACGATCAATGTATAAGGAACTACTAAACCAAAATAGACATGAAATAAGTATTTTCCACCCAGAACAGTGATTTGAATATGTAATTTTTAATAAAAATTTGATAAAAAGTTATAAGTAAGTAATATATGGTATTATATATTTGAGTATGGTTTTGGAATAAATTAATGATAATTATATATATTATATAAGAGTTTTATATATGTACAAAGGAAATTATACCTGAAGTAAGGGTTTCTCAGCACACTTTTAATTTTATGAGACACATCCCATGTTCACCACTTATTTATTTTTTGGGGTTTATATACACCCTATAATGATCTTGACCCAATTAACCATGATTTGGTTCCTACTTTATTACATTTTTATAGATAAAAGCAATAATATATCCAAATACTAATCACTTTAGCAGTTTTTTAGAACTATATACATACATGATATTCATTTCACATTGAGAATATAAAATAAAACTTAATACAGAACAAAATTAAATTAAATATATACTTGAAAAACATTAAATTATTTATTATTCATATCCTTGGGAAATGAAATAAAATAACGGTGATCTCAAATGCACTATTAGGGTTGAGGAAAACATAATATATAATGAATCAATATCCATAATCAACATAGAAAGGTAAATAATTGAACAAAAATTCTATTTAAACAGCTTGACTATCTTCAGAGGATAAGGAATAATCAATCTAGAATTGTAAACAAATGAACATATAATCAATTTAATCAATAATTGAGAATGAAATTCAATCATAGATAATATGATGGTGAAAATATCATGCATTAAAAGATATGTTAGTACTAAAAGAATGAAATGCTTAATTATTAGATGCCATATTTCCCCAAAATATGATACTGTTATAGTAAAGATCTATCATCTAGAAAGTTCAAAACTATTGGGTAAAAATACATCTGATTTCTCCAATATATTCATCCCAAGAGACTACTAATGGATTTATGGGATATCTATAACTGGCACCACCTATGTCATTCATGTCCAAACAATTACATATATATCAATTATTTGATCTAATTAAAAAAAATATTACATATCATCATGTATCCATATTGATAAATGGTTATAGATTTATCAATATTTCCCTAGTTAATCAAATAAATATTAGAGTGAACTCTGTAGGTTAAAATGGTATATCGTTTTCCAAAAAATCATACTCATCACATAAGAATATGGATATATTATAGAAATAAAACATCTAATTAAAAATTAATATAATAATTTTTTTTCAGGATAAAGTTTACAATCACAAAAGAAATTGATATTGAATAATATCTTTTACCACATGGTAATTTCAATTCAAATACACTTGGATGATATAATGAAAATTAAAACATAAAATACCCTGAATTATGATCAAATCATGATATTACATGTAAAATGTATGTAAATACACTATAACACCCTGGAATTTTTATGAAATATTCTTTTAAATAATTTTATTTCTTTGATTCCATTCATTATACACGACATTGACTCAGCTTGCATTACACGCAATACTGAGTTTCTATGAAACAATAATTTATTATTATAGTTATTTAATCAATAAAATCATAACCAAGGCATTGTAATTATTGGTATGAATAGTATTAATTGAATTTTTAAATAAGGTTTTAACATTTATATATAATTATTTAATAATTTAATTATTAATGAATGTAATTTTTTTAATGAAATGATATATTTTTCCGAAAAACTATTTAATGTGCACAAATATATTTTACACCAGCAAATAAAAAAATAAATCTTATTGGAATTTATGAATGATATGTATATATCTATATATATTATTCAATCTAATATTTAACATTCATATTTTTTGTTTTAAAGACATGATATAAGAATATACCATGTTTTATGCATAAAAGAAAATTTTTTCTAAAATAATAGTATTTTTTACCTTTTGATTGCATACTTGTTAAAAATTTTGATTTTAGAACATTTATAGATTTTATTTGAAAAAATAAAATTTTTATTTGGAAGCGATATATCATAATTTACTTTAGGTGATCTTTTGGTATTTTTTTGAGAAGCTTTATGTTTCCATGAATAGTGAAAATTCAAATTTTTAATGAAAACAATGATTTTATTTTAAAACTTTATAATGTAAAATATTATTTTTAATAATTTTTTTAATTTTAGTTAGTATATTATTTTTTTAAATAATCCAAATTTCATTTTTTAAAATGATTTTATACCTGAACTTAATATAAAAAATTTATGTTTTAGAAGGGCATTTTTTCAAAAAACAATTTCTCATGGGAATTTACTTGCTCTATATTAAATTAAATTCAAAAACATTTTTATTTTGAATTTTGAAAAGAAGATATAAAATATAGATTAATATGTTCCAAATTATTGTTGTAGTTCCCTTTTAATTTTTGTCTTATATGAAGAGTAACTGTTGTAAATTTTGTTAACATGATAAAGGGTAAATTATGTAATTTAAGTTAAAAATAAAATTATAAAGACTATAAAATAACGGTAAAAATGCCATACATTTTTCAGATGAATTAAATTAGATCTATGACTCTTGAGGATCTAAATTAACTCTTGTAATATACAAAATTCTATGAAAAATAATTATATAAAATTTAAATCAACGAAAGACAAAAAATGACATTTTCTGTGTCCTTGATATATATTTTGTGTCCACATAGGGGAAATTGAATGTTATGAATTAATATAAATTTAAAATTTTAACATAATAAAAATATTTTTATGATATACATTTATTTATTATTTTTTGATCTACTTGGATGAAATTATAATATTTATAATATTTTATTTAATAAAAATTTCAATGTGTCGCATTCATGTTTTAAATAATATATCATTTTTAATATATGAATAATATATATATATATATATATTCTAATATAAATATTATTTTCAAATATAAAATATATATCTTAATCATAGTAATTTATTATTTATTTTTATGGAACAAACGGGTTATTAAATAATTATACAACATTAATGTATTTAATATTTTATTAATGTAAATATCAAAGAATTATTACTAAAAATGTTAAAATAAATACAATTTTAGTTTTTCAATATAGAAAAATAATTTTATAGATTACCTTGAATATTTAGTAATATAATAAAATATTTTGTTTGATGTTAAATTTTTATATTGATATTTGTTAAATCCCAATATATAAATAGTGTCAAAATTGACAATATTGATATTTTTTTAAAAAAAATTATTTAATTATTTATAAATAATAAAACACCTTCAAAAATACCAAATAATTATAATATGGCAAAAAATGATTAAATTTTTTCAATTATTATCTAATTGACATGGAATCTGTAAAAATTACAACCTTTTAATATTGAAAAATTTGTTACCTTAGGTAAAATTAATTAGAATGGAATTTTATTACAGAAATAATCAAACAATATAGGGAAAAAACAAACAAGAAACACCAAAAACCCAAAAAAATAAGGAGAGCGCTGGATATTAAGTAGAAAATTTTATAAAATGAAAGCTCAAAATAGATGACTTCAGGTACAACATGAGGTTTGTGTGTGATGCCAAAAGAATCATTCACATAGAATTCCGCTAAAGAAGTCAACTTAATGTGAAAATCAACTTCAACAAGGGATGATCCGACAGGAAACCCTTGACCTTCGAAACCTACATAACTCCCACGAGATAATCAATCTCCAAAAAATCAGCAATAATGCATTCTACTCCAGGTCGGGACTCCATGAAAGATGCCCCGAAATATCTGCATCTTGAAAACTAGTGCAGTAAATAACAGAGAACTAAATACCTGCCACTTCATTCTTGTAGAAAAAATAGAAACAAACCACTCCAAAGAAGAAAAAAGGATTAATCTAAGAAAAAAGACCCTAATGAAATAAAATAGAACAGAAGGGAGAATAAAACCTTACAAAACATCCTCAAACAGAGATAAAATACATCTTAGACAAGTTTAAAAAGTATAGACTTGTCACAATCATTTTTAAGAAAAGGAAGAAGATCATCAGGAACTTCATCAATCCAAAAAAAATCAACACCATTAACACCTTTATTTTTCAGGACATCAACAACATATTTGGATTCCATATAAAAGTGACTGATAACATGATTTAAGGAAAATAGAGTCTCAAAAAAATTAATCCAATGATTAGTTAGCTTCCAAGACAAGTGAGAAAGACCCATCCTTTTGGCAGAAACCATAACAGTCGAATCACTCTCGATCCATAAATTATTGAAACCACGCTTCACAGCTTGATCTAAAGCAACGATAATGGAAAGAATTTTGGCCACAAGTGAGGAGGGAAAACTAGAAGAACCATGAAAACAACCAAGGACATTCCCTTTATGATTTATGGAAACAACATCATAACTAAAAGCCCTAGATTACCTCTAGAAGCTCCATCCGAATTAAATTTTAACCAAACAATAAAAGGTTCCTTCCAAAGAACTTCAAAAGTACCATTTAGAGGCCTGAAGTTTCCCTTAAAAAATATACGGTTTAGAACGGACAAATCATGAACCGAGTTGAAGCAAAACTGCTTCCAACGAATATCAACATTACACATAGCATCAAGAATAGCTGATAAAACCCCACATATCGAGATGGAAAATGTATCATGAATCACTTTATACAGAGAAAACAAAATAAAATTTTGGGGTTTAGTAGCAGTGACCCTAAAAAATCCATTAATTGGGAAGAAAGCGAAATATAATGTCATCCTTGAAGGAAATGATGAATAGAAGACATACCAGGCATATAGATATCAAAAATATCATAAATAGTCATCCACATTGAAGAGGAATTGATACAACTAAGAAATAAATGATCAATATATTCCATATGTAGATGACAAAACACACATAAAGAACATAGAGAAAAGCCAAATTTTTTACAGAAACAATCAGTAAGAAGCTTTCCATGAGCCAGTCTCTAGGAAAATGTAATCCGAGAAGGCCTAATAAAATTCATATGAAGATCCATCATCCATATACAACCATTATTGCAAGAAATAAAATGGAAGTGATTTTTTTAAGTCAGCATGCCATTTATAGCTGGTTCCCAAGCCCAAAAATACTCACTATTAGAGAAGTAGTAATTATTGATAATAGTGACAATATGATTTGGGAGACCCCAATATTATCAATCTAATCTTTAATCGTAGCATCTAGATCAATATTAAAATCATCAATCATCAAGTAATCAACTAGGGTACATCCAGTCCCGTTGGCCTTCCAGAAGGATAAATATGAGTTCCTTGAAACAAGCCATATGGCATGAGAGTCAAGGGAAGAAAAAACAGATTTAAAAGCAGGCCAAACAGAAGAATTCAAATGATTAAAAACCCCATTCTGGATCCTATCCCTGATTTTATTAACGATGAAGTCGAAAGACTCAGAATTACTATTAACAAGCCTCCAAATGAATGGTCGTTTAAATAATCATTAAACACCTCAATATTTTTAATACAAATACCCCCATCATTATACGGATTACAAAAATTATTCCCTGATACCGTAGCTAATTTACTCTCAAAAATATTACCACTCCAAATGAAATTTTTAATAGAAACATTAATTCTCTTGATGAGAGCGATTGGCCACTTATAGACCATGAAAGAATAAACAAACATAGAAATTATCTCAGCCCTAACCAAGCAAACATGACACGCTAGGGAGAGGGACTTACCCTTCTTGGTAGCAAGATTCCTTTTGATAATAAAAATAATATTAGAAAAATAACATGCTTTAGGCCTCCCCCAAAAAATAAGAACACACAATTATGTAAAGGGAAGAACTCCTTCATGAATACCCAAAGCCCTATGCCAGTCTTCCTATAAATAATAAATTTCCTACAAAAATAAAATAATGACTTATTCCAACTAATCTTTTTCCTAGAGACTTTTTTAAAATGCACAATGTCACACTTAATATTTTTAATATTTCTCATATCCCATTTAGTGAAAAGAATAATTTCATCAGGATGCAACAAGTGAGTGCGAGCAAAAAAACCTCTACCAGCACTAATAGACTTCATATTCCCATTTCCTACCATAATAGAAATAAAACTACTAAGATAAACCTCCGAAATTGAAAAAAGATTGGTCTAAAAAGGGTCACCTTGTCTGACACCTATTGAAAAAGAAAAATAGCCCTCGGGGGAACCATTAAAAAAGATAGAAATATGAGCTGACTCAAAAATTATTTTAACCCAATTAATGAAAAAATCATCAAAACCAAAAAAATGTAGAACCTTATAAATGAAATTCAAATTTATAGTATCAAAAGATTTCCTGACAACCAACTGGAGAGAAAAATTACCATCCCTTGTGGATTTTGTAAGAAGGTTAACACATTATGAGGTAGTAATAAGAAAATATTGAATAAACCCACCCTTAATAAAGCCAAACTGATTAGGAGAAACAATCTTACTGGAAATAGGGGACTACCTCATGGCCATGATTTTGAAAATAATTTTAAAAATAGTATTGAACATGGAAACTAGTCTGAAAAAATAAATCTCATTAGAATTCTCCATTTTGGAATAAGGGCAAGGAATTGAGTATTAAAACACAGAGTAAGAGAATCACATTAAAAAACAAGTAAGCAACCTGCAAACATCATCATGAATGACGCCCCAATAAGTCTGAAAGAAATAATTCCCAAAACCATATAGACTAGGGGAGTTGTCAGAATTTAGACTAAAGACTACTTCCTAGATTTCAAAGTCCAAAGGGATAGATGTAAGGTTTTAATTATCCTCCTGAATAAAAAATTTGGAATAATACTCTCCACTGGATCAGCAAGTGGGACATGACCTGTAAAGAGATCATTAAAATAAGTAACAACCTTCTTAGAAAGATCCTTTCTATTATCAGAGAAATTATTCCCATTTCTAACCAATGATAGAGGCCTTGAGACATTCCTAATTCTCGGCAAAGAATTGAAAATTTTATAATTTCGTTCCCCATCCCTTAACTAATTAGCCTTAAAATTTACTTTTTTCAAAGCATCATTGAGATTCAACAAAGCATTAATCTTGGAAACTAGATGAGTCTCAGACAAAACATCATTAGAGGAGTCATTTGAAGAATTATTCTCCTAAACATTTTAAAGAGATTCCTCAAGAGTGTACATTACATAATCAAGGGAACTAAAACAAAATTTACTCAAGAATTTCAAATATCTTTTAAGGAGTTTGAGCTTGATTACCCAAGAAAAATCATTGACCCTACCATTCCAAGTACTCCATGTTTGTTCAACAATAGTTCTACATTCAGGATGAATAACCCAAGATTTATTAAATATAAATGGAAAAGGAGGTTTGGGATCCTTACTCACAAGGTCAACCAAAATAGGATGATGAACAGAGTAAATTCTACCAAGATTCATACAACAAATAGAACCCCAGAAATCAAGACAAGCCTCATTGACAAAATCCCTATCAATTATAAAAAGGAACCTCATCCATCACTTAATAACATCAAATTGAGCCTTATATCACAACCAAAATCTCCAAAATTATATTAAAACATTCCTAGACACATTATGGACCTTATTTTATTATCTAAAGACCAACTCTAGAGTTTTTTATTGGATACCTAAGGGATTTGTTTTATAGAAGACGTCATCACTCTAATCGATCACTCTCTCTTTTTAATATTATATAACTACTACAAATCGATTATATATATACTTAAATAATAAATTCATAATAATAAATATGATGAACTTTATTTATTATTATGAACACAACACAATACAACCCATATCCCATCGAACAAGATGTTGATGTATCGCTTGTGCGTATTCACGACTTACTGACTCCACATACTGATACAATTCCTTTTGCCATCACCATATTTTATGATAGGTAATTATGATAGGTTTAATATTTTTTTATGATATTTATGAAATAATTATACTTTTATAATCATAATTTCATATATATATTTTTACAATATAATCTTTTAGGAAATGATAATGTCGCTTATGCATACGTATGGCTTACCGTCTCCACAATGTGATGCGGTTTGTTTTTCATATATATTTAACATATATATTAATACGGATGAATTTTATGAATAGGTATGATATACTTAACATAAAACAATAATTTAATTATTATAATACATATAATTATCTTTCATTTAATATGATAATAAAATGAAAACAAAGTTCATGGGTACGTACGACCTACCGTCTTAATGAACCGTGTATTTTAATTCCAATATTTTATAGATTTTTATAAATACTTATGTAATTAATAGATATGATAATTATATAATTTTTATCATTCTATAGACTATTAAATCTTGTTATAATTAATAGAATAAAAATATAACAAATCAAAAGATGTGTTAAAAATATTGTTGTTTTTACACGAAATATAACTTTAACATGAATATTATTAATAAATGGGTAATAGAAAAAAATAATTAAGGCATTTATGGTATGATATAATTGAATAAGGTTATTTAATTTATTTAGTATAAACATATATTTGTTATATAGGTATTTTTCATGAGTAAAATGAGTGTCGAGACATAAGGTAAGAGATTTCCGTCTCACTTTTTTTTCCCGTGAGATATAGAAAATGATCAGAACATATTTATTTTTTGTCATGAATAAAATTCCCATGAATTTTTTATATTATAATTATCCTAAAATTCTTATTATTAAAACATCCATTTGAATATATGTCTTTATTATGTTTTTTGGTTGAAAAATTACCAAATCGACATGGTAATTTTGTTTCAATTTTCATTCTTTGAGACACGTGTTATGATATGTACCTATATTATTTTTCAAGGTATATATATGTCATGTATAAATATTGTATCAAAAATATCATTCATTTAATTATATTATATGTTAATGAAATTTTATTCTCTCATTGGTTGGAAATCTATCTCCCTTCAAAACAATGTTTTCTTAAAAAACATTAAAAGTGTTTTAAATGATCTTTAATGAATCTTCAAGGAAAATGATTTCAAATATGTAATTTTTTTTTTAAAATATTACATTATAAATTTTAAAAGTTAATTTCAATGAGGAATGTATTATAATTTTTATTATTTAAAAATGTATTTTTGAAATTGAAAGGATATATTCTATAGAAATTATTTCAAGTGATCTTTCAAATTTATTTTCCATTTAAGACAAAATAATTTGTTGTTAATTATGTTTTAATAGGTAAAATGAACCATGGATACCATATTTATTATTTCTAGAAATTTTTTATGTTTATGATGGATTGATCTTTATGATGTTTTTTTCTATTCAAAGTGTTTTTTTTATATTTAAATTGCTATGAAACCCATATTTTTAGGGGTTCTAATATGATTTATATTCATGTGGTGAAAAAATATATTATTTTAATTATATTAAAATTTTGACCGATATCATCCTCCAATGAATTGGGTAAATATTTATGTCTCATTAGATATATTGTAATTGAATGGAAATTAATCCCAGTTCAGCAAAACATTATTGGAATAAGAGTAAACTTGGTTTGGTAATGCATGATTGGAAGATTACTAATCATGGTTTAGTATTACATGGATGTAATGGGTAGTGAATGTAATTCATTAATGGTATTTTCCCACTAATATGGTCTTGGATTTATTCCTTGACTAAAATATATGTGATTTTTTATGCTTATGTGTATCTTGTAATATCAAATTTTATGTTATGATCTCAGGGAATGTGTTCTTTGAATATTTATGAACATTGATGATATATTCCATTAAATTATATCATGATCTTTGATACATAGGATATAATTTTCAAAAGTTTTTTTCATGTTCTCAAGAACTAATGCTTATGTTATCTCCCTTGATTCACCCTTTCTGTAACATCCCTAGTAAATAAAGGATATTCCATTTTCATATTTATTAATATTTGTGAATTAAATGTTATTTTTACTTTATAGGGGATGCTATATCTAATAACAGAATAAACTCACATCAATGGGTTTCTTTGAAATCTTATGTTTCATAAAACGTTGAGTTATACAAAAAAATAATTTAATAATATTATTATTTTAAATTGTAGTTAATGCCTACCTATTGTATTAGTGGAAATGAACAAAAATAACAAAAATATTATTATACATGTTTGTTATCTATGTTTAAATTTATCCAATTTATTTTAGAGGCTTCCAATAAGAATGAATCCAATCTTAATCGTGAAATACTCTAATATTCATTAAAAGGTCGTTTTACCACCTTTTAAAGGGGAACCCTTTTAAAATCTAGTTTCTGTCACATTTACATGTTCTAATTGAACAAATAAAATTCTTCTTTATAATCGGAACATCAAAATTTATTTTGGATGAAATGTTGAAATTTTTCCGATAAAGGTCATTTGTAATGAATAGTGAAAAAAAACTGTATTTTAATTCAAAGCTACTTTTTAATATAATTTATTTATATGGATATATTATATTTTTTATTGGATTTGAAGTTTAATTAGATACTTTTTTACCATTTAATCCAATTTTTTTCATTTAATGTAATTTCACTTTGAAATTTGATATTATCAATTTTCAATCTTTCGATAGTTATTATTTCATAAAAACTCACATTTTGTTTTGACAACGAGAATTAATTTTAAATTAATTTCTTACACTTATGTGTTTTGAAATTGGAAAAGTTGATTTCATATTAATAATTAGTAGTTCCAAATTGTGTAAATAGGAAACTATTATTTTTAGACATTTTATATATTAATTGGAGTAAATATTTTTATTTACCATGGCTAAATTGTATATCTGTTAAATATGGGTAGAAATTAATATTATAATAATATTTAAATACCCTAAAATGTGTTTTAATTCGATTGATTGATACATGTCAGACCATGGGCATCCTTGGGTCTATTTTGGGACACCATAGAGAAACATAATAGTGATAATAACACTTTTTATTAATTAAAATAATGTATAGGCAAAATGTCATAAACAAATATCTTTTAGTAAAAAAAATTATGTGGGTTTATATAAGTTATATATTCAACTATAAAAATTCATGAGAATGATAAAAATATTTCTTCCATCATGTTATTATTTTTTTATAATGTTTAGACATCAAATAAATAAAATTATTTATGACACAATAATGATGTAGTGACTACCTCATTAATGGATGCTTTAAATAAATAACATTATAAATATTAAAAAAATATCCAGAACATGTCTTATTTTTATTGAATGGTTTTATTTAGAACATGAGTCATCATATCATATACATTAATTAGTTTTGGACATTTTGGAACCGAATATATGATTATAATAAAATAATGTTTTCAGACATTCCTAATAAGCCCCTCCACCCCCTTATAAAAGGACACCACTTCTAACTAATTCCTCACTCTTCCCAAACCCCTGTTATCATCAAAACTATTCCAAATTATGCTCCCTAAATACCTCCATTCCTCCTAGAAGCCTTACCTTAGGTAGAAGATACTTTATGTAAAATATTTGGTTTAAACAAAATGGAGATACCCAATTTAAAGGAAGAATGAGGAACAAATGAGTCAAGTCGAAAACGAGGTAAGGGGTTTCTTATCTCACATTTAATTTCATGAGATATACATTGTTTACCAATTATATATTTCATATGGATTATGTTTTACTGCCATTTGAAATATATTATCATTATTACCTTTATATTTCATGCATTCTATGATTCATTTGGTGTTTATTAAGTTTTTGTCGTACGACTCGATTGATTACATCGTGGTAAGTCGTTTTTCATATAACTTTTATTCATGTGATATTCATGCTATATTTTACACTATATCCTTTTTTGTGGTGTATTTAATGCGCATGATTGTATTATTTGTGTAATACAATTTAATTTATGGTTATTTACATCTTCATTGTATAACTCTTTTTTGATGGGTTGAGTGTTTCCTAACATACCAAATTAGTAAGGGAACATTTAACCCTGCTCTTTTTAAAAGGATTATTTTTGTTATGTAATTTAATTTAAACCTTATTATGTTGAGATATGTTCTCTTATATAATTATTGCTGTAAATTTTATCTACATGTGATGAGATACCATTTTTTCTCTCAACAACACATGTTTTGAATTTTAAAATGACTCCATTTGGCTGTCGAACATTTTGAAGGGAATTTCATAACCTAATTTCAAATCATTGGGTTAAACTTCTACATATTTATTAAGACTTTCTATAAATATGTTATAATAAACAATGATTGTTTAACACATAATATCCACTTATATTGGTTGTATTTATATATGTCACACATAATTATGTCATTGATTTATCATTAATTTTATGATACAATCTTTGTAAGGGACTTTGTCTCTATTTACATTCCATTGAGACTAATTTTATTAATACACCAATTCAATTTTATATTGTGTATATACATCACTTTGACATATTTTATCATGAATATCCTTCTTCTCATGATATTATATTCTTTGTTACATTTCATTCTGTAATTATTTTTATTCATGTATTTTCTCAAGTGGTAAGGGACTCTTAAACTAAATAATATTTTAAAAAGTTTTAAAGATTTATTCTGAAAAATATTTCTTATTAAGGTCCATGCTTTTAAAATGGTATTAAAAATATATTTATGAGGATATTAATGTTTTAAAATGTTAATTCATTTAAAATATTCAAAGTGGTTTGGGACTCATTGATCAAAAAACTCTTTATTAAATGTTTTAAATGGTTCGATAAAGATTTTATTATGTAAAATAACATGAATTGATATATTTTTATTGAAATGTTAAAATGTTATATTTATTTTGATCTTGTTTTATGTGATATGAATATGTTACCGTTATTTGGCATTGTTTACGTATACGGATGGTTCTGTGATAAACTGCGGGTATGTGAGCCCAAGATAGATCTCCAATGCATAAGGTAATGTAACAGAGGTGAATGTTAATGTTTATCCTAAGATATTTAAGGAATATAACATGATGGGTATTCCAAACGTAACTCCCTATGTAGCTGTGAAAGCTACAATGTAAGTATGTTATGAATTCCATAAGTTACCTTTATGATTTATGATTTCTATGTGTTATTCATAAATATTATGATTTCATGAGGTTTGTTATGATTGAAAAGTATGGTTTCATTGATTTGTATTTATTTATGGGATAATATTTTCATTACTTGGTTTATAATTCTTACTTAACTTTTTATGCTCATCCCAAGTTTTTGAAATGCATTTCACATCACTTAAAGATGAATAGGGTAATGGATGGGATCATGGAAAAGACATGTTCTCGAAAACATTGAACTAGACATGACTCTTTTTTAGAGTTTTTATTTTATGAAAAAATATATAATAAGTTGAAGTTCCTACTTCTTAATATTTTAGATCTAATGTAATATTTATGGCCTAATTTTCTAAAACACTAAACATAAAAAGATCCTCAAGGTGAATTATTAATTTAAATTAAAATTATGTGATATATATGGTCGGGGCCTTATAGTTGGTATCAAAGGTCGGTTAAGACATCTTTAGGGATTATGTGTTTTCCTTAAACAGATGGTTATTCCTTATATCTATTATTTCAGTTTAATCCTTATTTTATATCTTTTTTAGATCAAGAAAAGTTGGTTTCAAATAGAAGGATGAGTATATCACACTGCATTCTTATATCTTCTTGATTACATGCTTGCAATAATTATTGAAAATTCTTGTTCAAATGATTGAGAAACTCTTTCTAGCATAAAAATCACTTACAAGAAGTTGTTTACGATATTAAACACCTCCACTATACCTCAATATCATCGTGTATCATGGGTTGTATTTAATCGAATCATATTTTTACAATATTGAAATATTTTAAAACAAGGTAAATATTATCAATGAATTTTCAAATGTCTTACCTTATCACAATATTTCGAAGCATATTTTTATTTTGAAAAAGGTTATAAAGAAGGAGACCCATGCACAACCAATTTATATTTGGTATTGCAAATATAGTCTCCCATCATATACTTATGTTATTTTAAAATGACCATTGATTAAATGTTTAAACTCATACTTGGTCCGAAAATTTTATAAAAATTATGTTTTATCAGATGTTTTGAAATTATATTTCATACATGTTTATTTTTTGAAGATATTTTTCTATGAAAAAAAATATGACCCATGTTATACAAGGTGTATTTAGATGAAGGAAGAAATTGATTTTGAAGGTTCTATAAATCACTTTTGCAATGCATGGAAAAGATACCTACGTGAAAAATATGATGAAGAAACCATAAGGACAAAATGGTGAAGGTATGCAATTCTTACTATTAGTAATAGTTTTATTTCATCATATAGAGGTGAAATAAGAAAAAAATAAAATATATATAAGGCTTCATGAATTAATATATTGAGGTATTAATGTATTGGGACGAAAATTAATGGTATATGAAAGCATTTTGAGGTTAAAACATGATAGGATTATTTTTGGATTTTTATAAAAAAGATAACCCGTAAGATGGATGACAACTCATCACCTCTAGAAAGGACATGTGATTCAAACCCAGAACCGAAGTTCGACAAGGGTACATCACCTAAAATGGCCTAAGTTAAGTCCATTTTTATTATGAATTATTCTTTTTAGTTAAATGATATTATGGATCAAGTATAAGTTGATTTTCGGAACTTCTGTTTTATCAAATGGATATCCTTAATATCATAAAATGATTTCTTGATTAAGTGATAAAGTTTATTTTAGAAGATGTTTTAACTTTTGGAACATTATATACCTAATGGAAATAGAATACTATGGGATCTCATTTATGGAGTAATGGTTGAAATTTTATTTAGGAAGAATCTATGTTTTTATTGTGGGAATATGGTGATTTGGTTTATCTATGAAAATGATTAACCTATCGTGGATAATATGTTATTAGTCTAATTACTTTTCAGAATAAAACTTTAAGACTAGTAGATGATATTTGGAGATAAATGTTAAGATTTATCATGGTAGACTATGTGGTCAAATCCATCTGAATTTTGGGGTTCAAAATTAGTTTGGATTATTTTGATGAATTTTTTGGAAAATTCTTTATTGAAGTGTCTTTCATGAACATTGGGTACTTTTTGTTTAATTTTAGATATTAAGATTAGTTTTTCTTTTTATAAAACATTATCCTTTTACGGATTATCTGATCTTGTAATATCTATTTTTTTTGGTTAAGGTCTAAAGACAAGGGAAATACATAGTTCTTTATTTTGGATAATATCATTATCTAGATGTTGATTATAAAACATTTTATGTGGCCAAGTATCTTTAATACTAATCATTGGGAGAAAAGTTGAGTTTCTTGTAGAAATTTAAAAAAGGCCGAATGTCTACAGGACAAGTAAGTATGCACCCATGTGTTCTTATTCGAGATATAATATTAATTTCTCAACTATATAGAAATGAACATAAAAAAAATAAAAAAAAATTTACATTTTTTATTGAGGAATCAAATACCATTTTACCCATCACATGTTTTTGATTTTCTAGTAGTTATCATTCTCCTAATCATGTTTTCTATCACTCTCTATCAGAACATGACGGTTTATTCACTCCTCCATATCCATGTTTTCAGGGAATACTAGTATCTATTGTCTCAAGTGATGTTTTTGAATTTTATTTTTCTTTCATTTAAATTGATCCTTTTGTTGACTATTTTTCTATGTGGGACTTTTAATGAAGTATCTGTGCCCAATTTTAAAATTGCAAGGACTCAATTCCCAAAAGGGGGAAGGATGTAACATCCCAGGTAAACAATGATTATGAAAATTTCATATTTCTTATTATTTGTGAAATAAATATTAATTTTACTTTAAATTGGATGCTATTTATGATAGCATACTAAACTCACAACAACAGGATACATTGAAATCTTATGTTCCACACAACATTGAGTTATACTTAAAGATAATATAATATTATTATTATTTTAAATGGTAGTTAACACCTTGTTGTTGTATTAGATGAAATGAAAAGAACTAACCAAATTATAATTGTAAATGTTCATTAAATGACATTACATTTACCAAATAAATTTTAGTCGATTAAAATTATATGGAATCCTATCATAAGAATGGAATACTCTAATATTCTTTAAATGGCCATTTTAAAGCCTTTTGATGGAGAACCCTTTTTAAATCTAGTTTTTTTCACTTTTATATATTCTATTTGAATAAATAAAATTATCCTTTAGAATCAGGATATCATAATTTACATTGGATGAAATTTTTCTATTTTTCTGATAATGTTCATGTTTTTAATGATTAGTAAAGAATACTTTTTTTATTCAAAGCTACCTTTTAATGTAATTAAGTTATATGGTTAGATTATATTTATAATTAGTTTTAAAGTGTTATTAGATTATTTTTTTACCATTTAATATAATTTTCATCATTGGAAGTAATTTAACATTGAAATTGGACATAATCAATTGTGAATCTTTCGATAGTTATTATTTCTTAAAAACAAGATTTTTGTTTTCAGTGGAAATCAATTTTAAATTAATTTCTGCCACTTTGGTGTATTGAATTTGTAAAATGGATTCCATATTTGTAATCAGTATTTCCAAATTGTGTAAATAAATGACTTTTATTTTTTGAAATTTTAAATATTTACTTCAGTAAATATTTTATTTACCATGGTTAAAGGGGAAATCTGGTATATAAGGTTAAAAAATAATATTATAATTATATTAAATCACCCTAACATGTGTCTTAATACAATTGGATGATACATGTCCAACCATGGGAATCATTGTGTCGATTTTGGGACCCCATAGAGCCACATAAGAGTGATAATGACACATTATATTAATTAAATTAAATTCAATTATGACATAAACAACAATCTTTTAGTAAATAAATTTTTACACGAGGTTATATAAGTTATCTATTCAACTATAAATATTCATTAGAAATATAAAAATATTTACACCATCATTGTGTTTGTTTTATAACTTTTAGACATCAAATAAATAAAATTATTTATGACAAAATAATGATGCATTGTTTACCTCATTAGTGGATGATTTAAATAAATAAAATTTTAAATATTAAAACAATATCCAAAACCTGTCCAATTTTTATTGGATAATTTTATTTCGAACATGATTCATCTTATCTTTGACAATAATGAGTTTTGGAATTTTTGGAACTGAAAACATGTTTACAATAAAATAATATTTTCAAACATTCCAAAAAAGCCCCTCCTCCCCCTTATAAAAGGACACCACTTCAAACCCATTATTAAAACTTCTCAAGCCACATGGCTCTTCCTAAATCTATCCAATTAAGATCCTTATTTCCATCCCTTACTCCTAGAAGCCTTACCTTAGGTAGAGGACACTTCTACTAAAACATTTGGTTCAAAACAAGGGGAGATACCCAATTTAAATGAAGAACATGGAACAAACAAGTCAAGTCGGACAAAAGTTAAGAGGTTTCTTATCTCCCTTTTAATTCCGTAATATTTCCATTGTTCTCCACATTTTTATTGCATGTGGTGTATTGTATACTACCATTTGATACATATTATCATTATTCTCTTTACATTCGTTGTATTTTGTGAATCATTTGGTGTTTATTATCTTTTGGTCATACGACTCAATTGATTACAACGTGGTAAGGGGTTTTTCATCTCACTTTTTATTCCTGAGAGATTAATGCTATATTTTCAACTATTTACATTCTATGGTGTATGTACTACCAATGATTGATTCTTTTTGTAATATAATATAATTTATTGGTATTTACATCATCATTGTATGACCCTTTTTTCATGGGTTGTATTTTTCGTAAGTTACAAAATCTGTAAGAGAACCATTCACCCTCCTCTTTTTAAAAAGTTATTCTTGTAATGTGTTTTAATTTACACCTTATTATGCTTCGATATATTCTTTTATATCCTTATTGATGTAAATTTTATGTAAATGTTATTAGATATATATTTTTCTCTCATCAACTCATTTTATAAATATTAAAGTGACTATGTTAAGCCATCAAATTTTTGTAAGGGTACATCATAACCCAATTTCAATTCTTTGGGTTAAACATCATCTTCTTGATTATGTCTTCATATAAATATTTATGAATGACCTATTATTTTTTTACACATAATATCTACTTATATTGGGTTTATTTATATTTTTCAAACAAAATTATGTCATTGATTTATCCATAATTTTATTATACGATCTTTGTAACAGATTTTTTCTCAATTTACATCCCTTTGAGACTTATTTGTTGTTATACACCAAATAACTTTTATGTACAGTATATACTTCACTTTGAAATATTATATCATGAATCTCCTCATTCTCTTCATATTATAATATTTTTATAATTTATTCTGTAATTATTTTTATTCACGTATTTTCTCAAGTTGCAAGGGACTCTTTAACTAAAACATTGTTTTAAAAGTTTTAAAGATTTAATATTTCAAATATTTCTCATTAATTTCCATGTTTTCAAAATGGTTTTAAGGATTTATTTATATGGAAATTAATTTTTTAAAATGTTTATTCCATTAAAGTCTTCAAAGTGGTATGGGGTTCCTTGATTCAAAACTCATTATTAAATGTTTTAAATGGTTTTGAAAATGGTTTGATAAAGAATTGATTATGTCTAATATCTTGAAATATTATATTGTAATTTCAATATGTAAATGTTATCTTTATTTTATGCATGTTTTATGTGATATGAATTTTTTATGATTATTGGGCATTGTTTACATATATGGGATGTTCTGTGATTAAACTAGGGCTGGTGAGCCCGAGATAGCTCTCCAATGCATTGGGTAACGTGATAGAGGTAAACGATAGTGATTCTCCTAAGATATTTAGGGAATATACTGTGATGGGTATTCCAAAAATAACTCCCCCCGTTGCTATGAAAGCTACAATGTACGTATGTCATGAATTCCATAAGTTACCTTTATGATTTATGATTTATGTGTGTTATTCATAAATATTATGATTTCATGAGGTATGTTATGATTGAAAAGTATGGTTTAATTGATTTGAATTTATTGAAATGACAATGTTTTCTATCCTTGTTTTATAACCCTTACTGAGATTTTTATGCTCATACCATGATTTTGAAATGTTTTTCACAGGACATAAAGATGAATAGGGTCAAGGATGGGATCATGGAAAAGTCATGTTGTCTAAAACATAGATCTGGACATGAAAATTTTTAATGAGTATTTATATTATGAAAAAATGGATACTGAGTTGAAGTGTCTACTGGGTAATATTTGAGATGTAATGTAATATTTATACCTTAATTCTATAAATCTCTAAACTTGAAAAGATCCTCAATGTGAATTATTCATTTAATTCATGATTATGTAATGTTTATGGTTGGGTCCTTATAGTTGTTATCAAATGTCGGTTTAGACAACTTTAGGGATTAGGTGTTTTTGACAAACATATCGTTAGTTCTTCTATATATTATTTCTATTTAATCCTTATTTTATGATTATTTCATATCATGGAATGTTGGGTCTAAATGGAAGGAGGAGGATCTTAGAAACATTCTTATCTCTTTCTGATGACATGCTTTCAATAATTATTGAAAAGTAATGTTCATATGATTGTGAAACTTTTTCTAGCATTCAAGCCACTTATAAGAAGTTGTTTAAGATATCAAACTCATCCACTATACTTTAATATCATCATGGATCATGGGATGTATTTAATCAAATAATATTTTCAAAATATTCTCATATTTTCAAGGAAGTTAAATATTATCAAGGAAATTTCAAATATTTTACTTTATCAGAAGATTTTGAAGCATGTTAAGATTTTGAAAATGGTGCTGGAGAAGGATACCTAGCGAAGCCAATTTATCTTTTATTTTTCAATATAGTCCCTCATCACATACTTATGGTATTTTAAAAGGACCATTGATTGAGAATTTCAACTCAAACTTTCTCTGACTGTTTTATGAATATCATGTTTTATAAGATGTTTTGAAATTATAGGTCATACATGAATATTTTCTGAAACTAATTTTCTACAAACACCCATATGACCCAAGTTGTACAAGTTGTATTTGGATGAAAGAAGCAAATGATTATGAAGGATCACTAAATAATTGTTTAATGCATGGATCTTCTACCTATGTGAACAAGATGATGATGAAACTATATGGACACCATGATTAAGTTATGCTTATATTTCCATTAGTAATAGTTATATTAAATGTATAGAGGTGAAATACAAAAGGAAAATATATAAAATGAGTCATGAATTAAGATATTGAGGTATAAATGTATTAGGATTAAAATTAAAGTTATAAGAAAACCATTTGAGGTTAAACCAAGTTAGGGTTATTTTTGAGTTTTATAAAATGGACAACCCGTAAGACTGGTGACAACCTGTCATGTTTGGCAAGGCCATGGGAATCAAACCCACAACCACTGGGTGACAAGGGTACATCTCTTACCACTGACCAACGTGAAGTCCCTGAATAATTATTTTTTGTTTAATTATTTTTTGGATCAAGAATATGTTGATTTTTGGAACATATGTTTTATCAAATGGTTATCCATAATATAAGAAAATGATTTGGTGATTAAGTGGTAAAGGTTATTTTAGAAGATTTCTTCTATTTCAGAACATTATATGCTTAAGGAAAATAGAATTCTATGGGATCTCATTTTGGGAGTAATGGTTCAAATTTTATTTGGGAATAATCTATATCTTTATTGTGGGGATATAATGATTTGTGTTATTTCAGGAAATGATCAGCCTATCATGGAGAATATGTGATCAGGTTAATTGTTTTCAACATGAGAATTTAAGAGTAGCCGATGTTATTTGGAGATAAATGTTAAGATTTTTCATGGAAGACTATGTGATCAAATCCTTTTGAATTTTGTGTTTCAAACTTAGTTTGGATTATTTTGATGAATTTTAAGGAAAATTGTGAATTGAAGGTTCTTTCTTCAAATTTGGGTACTTTTTGTTGAATTTTGGAGATTAAGAGTAGTTATTTTTTTTTAATCATTATACTTTTTGGGGATTATCTGACCTCTTACTAACTATTTTTTGGTTTTGGTTACTGTCTAAAGATAGAGGAAATATATAGTTCTTTTTTTTTGTAGATAATGTGATTATCTATAAGTTGATTCTTACACTTTTGATGTGGCCAAGTCATCATGAATACTAATCGTTGGCAGAAGACTTGATTTTGTGGTAGAAATTTAGTAAAGGATAAAAGTCTACATGACAAGTAAGTATGTTTCTTTAAGTTCTTATACAAGATCAGAAATAAATTCCTCAACTTTATGAAAATGTTCTTAAAACAAAAACTTTTTCCATTTAATTTTCTTAATAGGGAATCAAATATCATTTAACCCATCACACGTTTGTGATTTTAAGGTGGTTAACTTTCTCATAATCATTTTTCTATCAATCTCCATCAGAACTTGATAGTATGTTTTCTACTTCATATCTAAATTTTCATGCCACTCTAGTATCTTTTCTCTTGGGTGACCTTTTTTCTTTTCTTTCTTTATTATAATGTGATAGTTTTATTTACTCTTTTTCTATGTGGGACTTTTAATGAAGTATCTATGCCCAATTTTAAAATTGCAAGGACACAATTCCCAAAAGGGGGGAAGGATGTAACATCGTAGGTAAGTAAATAATATGAAATTTTCATATTTATTAATATTATTGAATTAAATATTAATTTTACTTTAAAGGGGAATCTATTTCTGATAGCGTACTCTACTCACAACAATGGGTTTTTTTGATATCTTATGTTGCACACAATGTGGAGTTATACCGAAAAATAATATAACAATATTATTATTTTAAATGGTTGTTAATGCCTATTCGTTGCATTCGAAGGAATGAACCGAACTAAATAAAATATGATAATACATTCTTTTTAAATGACTTTACATTTATACAATAAATTTTAGAGGCTTAAAATAAGAATGAATCCTTTCTTAAGCATTGAAAAACTCTAATATTCTTTAAAAGAATGATTTACCACCTTTTTGATGGAAATCCATTTTTAAATCTAGTTTTTTCACTTTTATAAATTATATTTGACAAAATAAAATTCTTCTTTAAAATCGGGACATCAAAATTTACTTTGGATGAAATTTTGGTATTTTACTAATAAAGTTAACTTTTGAACGAATAATTAAAAATACTAGATTTTAATCCCATGCTACCTTTTAATATAATTTATTTATATGGTTAGATTATATTTTTAAATAGTTTTAAAGCATAATTAGTTTAATTTTTTACAATTTAATCAAATTATGGTCATTGGAAGTAATTTCACTTTGAAATTGGACATAATCATTTCTCAATATTTTGATAGTTATGATTTCTAAAAAAAATCTTTTTTTGAAAGAGGGAATTAATTTTAAATTAATTTCAGTAAATTCTATGTTTTGAATTTTGAAACATGGATTCCATATTTGGAATCAGCAGTTCCATCTTTTTTAAATAGATAATTTTTATTTTGAGACATTTTAAATATTTACTTTAGTAAATATTTTATTTATCATAGTTAAAGGGTAAATATTGTAAAAAATGCTAAAAAATAAGATTATAATAATATTAAATTACCATAACATGTGTCTAAATACTATTAGTTTATATATGTCCGAAAATGTGAATCCTCAGGTCGATTTTGGGACCCCATGGAGCCTCTTATGTTTTATAATGATACTTTATATTAATTAAATTAATATAAAGGAAAAAATGACGTAAACAAATATCATTTAGTAAATAAATTTTTACATGGGGATGTATATGTTTTCTATTCAACTATAAATATTCATTTGAAATATAAAAATATTTCCACCATAATAGTAATTTTTTTAATTTTATATAGACCTAAAATAAATAAAATTATTTATGACATAATAATGATGCAGTGTTTGCCTCATTAATTGATAATATATATAAATAAGATTATAGATATTAAAACAGTATACAAAACCTGTCCAATTTAAATTGGATGATATTATTGATAACATTAGTCACCTAATATTCATATTTAATGTGTTTTGAACCTTTGGGAACATAAGATAAGTTAATAATAAAATAATATTTTCAAACTTTCTTAAATATCCCCTCGTCCCCCTTAAAAAATGACACCACTTATAACTCATTCCTCACACTTCTCAAGCCCCTTGGTATGTCAAACCTCTTCCAAATTAAGCTCCAAACGTCCCTACCATCCACTTATAAAACATAAGTATGTAAGAAGAAACTTCACGTAAAATTTTTTCTTCAAACCCAAGGTAGATACCTAATATAAAGGAAGAACAAGGAACAAACGAGTCAAGTCGGAGATAAGGTAAGGGGTTTCTTATCTCACTTTTAAGTCCGTTTGATTTCCATTGTTCACTACATATTAATTGCATGTGGTGTATTGTCTACTTCCATTTGATATATATTATCATTATTCTCTTTATATTCATGGCATTCTATGATTCATTTGGTGTTTATTAACATTTGGTCATATGACTTGAATGATTACAACGTGGTAAGGTGTTTTTAATCTCAATTTTTATTCCTATGAGGTTCATGTTATATTTTCAACTATTTCCTTCTATATTCTGTATTTACTTTCCATGATTGTATTCTTTGTTTAATATACATTTATTTATGTTTATTTACGTCTTCATTGTATGACCCTTTTTCATGGGTTGTATGTTTCATAAGTTACCAAATCAATTAAGGAACCTTTGACCCTCCTCTTTTTAGAAGACTTATTTTTGTTATGTATTTTAATTTACACCTTATAATGTTGGAATTTTTTATCATATATACTTATTTCTGTAATGTTTATGTACACATGATGAGATAACCTTATTTCTCTAATTATCTAATTTTTTGAATTTTAATGTGACGTCGTTAGGCTGTTGAAATTTTTAAGGGAACTTCTTAACCCAATTTCAATTCTTTGGGTTAAAATTATACTTCTTGATTATGCCTTTCTATAAATATGTGTGAATTACCTCTTACTATTAAACACATAATATCCACTTATATTTGGTGTATTTATATTTTTCACACATAATGATTTCGTTGATTTATCCTTAATTGTATGATACGATCTTTGTATGGGACTTTGTCTTAATTTACATTCCGTTAAGACTTATTTTTTTTATACACTCATTCACTTATTTATGGAGTATATACATCCCTTTGACATATTATATCATGAATATACATATTCTCATGATATTATAAGTTCTGTTTAAAGTTATTATGTAATTATTTTTATTCATGTACTTTCTCAAGTGGTAAGGGACTCGTTAACCAAATCATTGTTTTAAAAGTTTAAAAAATTTATCCTTAAAAATATTTCTCATTAATGTACATGTTTTCATAATGGTTTTAAGGATTTATTTAGATGTACATTATTGTTTTAAATGATAATTATTTCAAAATATACAATGCGGTATTGAAACATTGATTCAAAATTATCTTTATTAAATGTTTTAAATTGTCTGATAAAGCTTTGATTATGTCAAATATCATGAAATGATATATTGTGATTACAATGTGGAAATTTTATTTTTCTTTTATGTGTGTTTTATGTGATATAAATATATTATGGTTATTTGTTATTTTTTATGTATACTAGTGGTTCCATGATAAACCTAGGATGGGTGAGCCCGAGATAGCTCTCCATTGCATTGGTTAATGTAAAAAAGTAAACATTAATGTTTCTCCTATAAGATTTAGGGGATATAATATGATGGGTATTCTAAACGTAACTACCTAAATAGCTATGAAATCTACAATGCATTTATTTTATGAATACCATATGATATCGTTATGATTTATGATTTCTATGTGTTATTCATAAATATTATGATTTCATGAGGTATGTTATGATTGAAAGGTTTGGTTTTATTGATTTGTATTTATTGATGGGATAATGTTTTCTTTCCCTGTTTTATAAACCTTGCTGATATTTCTATGCTCATCTCCTATTTTTAAAATGTTTTTCACTGGACTTCAAAATGAATAGGGTCAAGTAAGTGATCCTGGAAAAGTCATGATGTCTAAAACATGGATCTAGACATGGATCTTTTTTATGGGTATTTATTTTATGAAAAACAATTATACTGAGTTGAAGTGTATAATTTATAATATTTGAGATGTAATGTAATAGTTATGGCCTAATTTTATAAAAATATAAATCTGAAATGATCCTCAATGTGGAATATTCATTTAATATATGATTATGGAATGTTTAAGGTTGGGGCTTTATAGTTGGTATCAAAGGTTGGTTTAGACAATTTTAGGGATTAGGTCTTTTCATTAAACCCATGGTCAGTCCTTATGTCTATTATTTCAATTTAATCCTTATTTTATAACATTCTCAGATCAAACAATGTCGGTTGAAAATGGTAGGAGGAGGATCTCACACAACAATCCTATCACATTCTGATGACATGCTTTCAATAATTAATGCAAAGTCATGTTCAAATGATTATGAAACTTTTTCGAGCAATCAACTCACTTAAAAGTTGTTTTTTAAGATATAAAACACCTCCAATATACCACGATATCATCGTGGATCATGTGTTGTATTTAATCAAATCATATATTCACATTATTCTACTATTTTCATGAAAGTTAAATATTATCATGGAATTTTTTAATATTTTACCTTATCACGATATTTTGAATCATATTATTATTTTTGAAAAGGTGATGAAGAAGGAGATCCACACACAACCAATTTATTTTTTATTTAGAAATATAGTCCCTCATCACATACTAATGGTATTTTAAAAGGATAGTTTCTTGAAAGTTTCAACTCAAACTCAGTTCGAATATTTTTAAAATTCAAGTATAATCAGATGTTCTGAAATTACATTTCATACATGATTATATTATAAAACTATTTTTATGTGAACACCCATATGACCCATTTTGTACAAGGTGTATTTTGATGAAGGAAGCAAATGATTTTGAAGGATCTATGAATCATTGTTGCAATGCACGAACCTTCCACCTACGTGAACAAGATGATGATAAAACCATATGGACGTCATGATGAAGGTATGTTTTTTATTCTATTCAGAATATTTCAATTTTTCATATAGTGGTGGGAAAAAGGACAATATATATAAGGATTCATGAATTAATATATTGAGGTATTATTGTATTGGGATGAAAATTAAAGGTATAAGAAAAAATTTTGAGGTTAAAACATGTTAGGGTTATATTTGAGTTGTATAAAAAAGACAACTCCTAAGATGGGTGACAACCGAACATGTCTGACAAGGCCATGGGAATCGAACCAACACACGAAGGGTGACAAGAATACATCACCTACCACTTGCTTACGTGAGGTCCCTAGTTATTATGGCTTATTCTTTTTATTTTATGGATTTTAGGGATCAAGAATATGGTGATTTTCAAACTTATGTTTTATCAAATGGATATCCTAAATATAGGAAATTGATTTTGTGACTAAGTGATACTGGTTATTTTAGAAGATGTTTTCCCTTTTGAAACAATATATGCTTAAGGGAAATAGAATACTATGGGATCTCATTTGGGGAGTAATGGTTGAAATTTATTTTGTAAGAATCTATCTCTTTATTGTTGTAAAATGGTGATTTGGGTAATTTTTGGAAATGATTAACCAATCATGGAGAATATGTGATTAGGTTAATTACTTTTAACTATGAGACTTTAAGAGTAGTCTATGTTATTCGGAGATAATTGTTAAGATTTATCACGGAAGTCAATGTGATCAAATACTTATAAATTTTGGGATTCAAACATAGTTTGGATTATTTTAAAGAATTTTAAGGAAAATATTGTATTGAAAGGTCTTTCTTGAACTTTGGGTGCGTTTTGTTGAATTTTGGAGATTAAGAGAAGTTTTTCTTTTTATAAAATAGTATCCTTTTTGGGGATTATCTGATTTCGTACTAATAATTTTTTTGTTTTGGGTAATGTATTAAGAGAGGGTAAATATATAGTTCTTTTTTAAGATTATGTGATTATCTAGAAGATAATTAAAACATTTTTTTCTGGCCAAGTCATCTTAAATACAAATTGTTGGGAGAAAAGTTCACTTTTGGTAGAAATTTATTATAGGATGAAGGTCTACAAGATAAGTATGTTTCTTTACATTATTATTCATCCTCTTAAATAAATTCATCAACTTTATGAAAAGGAACATAAAATAAATATGTTTTCCATTTACTTTTCTTACTGGGGAATCAATGAACATTTAACACACCACAAGTTTGTGATTTTTTGGTAGTTAACTTTCTCCAAATCATGTTTTATATCACTTTCATAAGAATGTGATTGTTTTTTTCTCCTCTATATCCATGTTTTAATGGAATCCTAGTATCTGTTATCTCAAGAGACCTTTTTTATTTTTCTTTCATTGTTTAAAATTGATAGTTTTATTGACGTTTTTTTATGTGGGGCTTTTAATGAAGTATTCGTGCCCAATTTTAAAATTGCGAGGATGAAATTTCCAAATGGGGGAAGGACGTAACATACCAGGTAAATAAAGATTACGAAATTTTCATATTTATTAATATTTTTTAATTAAATATTAATTTTAATTTAATGGGGATTTTATTTAAGATAGCATACTCAACTCACAACAACGGGTTTCATTGAAATCTTATATTGCCCACAATGTTGAGTTATACCAAAAATTAATATAACAATATTAATATTTTAAATGGTAGTTAAATCCTAGCCGTTGTATTGGCGAGAATGAACACAAATAACTAAAATATTATTATACATTTTTTTAAATGACTTTACATTTATCCAATAAATTTTAGAGTCTTAAAATAAGAAAGAATCATATCTTAAGCATTAAATACTCTAATAATCTTTAAAAGGTCATTTTACCGCCTTTTAATAACGAGCCATTTTTTAATCTAGTTTTTTTCATTTTTATAAGTTGCATTTTACAAAAAAAACTCTTCTTTAGAATCGGGACATAAAATTTTACTTTGGGTGAAATTTTGGTATTTCTATGATTAAGATCATTTTTAATGAATAGTGAAAAATACTATATTTCTATTAAACGCTACCTTTTAATCTAATTTATTTATATGGATATATTATATATTTATTTGGTATTGAAGTTTAATTAGATTAATTTTTTACCATTTAACCCATTTTAGGTCATTGGCAGTAATTTCACTTTGAAATTGGGCATAATCAATTGTAAATATTTTGATAGTTATAATTTCATAAAAATATGCTTTTAGTTTTAACAGCAGGAGTTAATTATAAATTAATTTCTCCCACATCTATGTTTTGAATTTGTAAAATTGGATTCCATATTTGGAATCAATACTTACAAAATGTGTAAATAGGAAACTTTTATTTTTTTACAGTTTAAATATTCACTTCAGTAAATATTTTTATTTACAATGGTTAAAGGGTAAATCTGGTAAATAAGGGTAAACAATAATATTACAATAATATTAAATTACCCTAACATGGGTCTAAACCATATTTTTTGATACATGTATGACTATGGGAATCTTTGGGTTGATTTTGGGACCCCATGGAGCCAATTAAGAGTGATAATGACACTTTATATTAATTAAATTAATGTAAAGACAAAAATGACAAACAAATATCTTTTAGTAAATAAATATTTACATGGGGTTATATAAGTTATCAATTCAACGGTAAATATTCAATATAAATATAAATAAATTTCATACATCATGGTATTTTTTTTTTCTAATTTCAGAAATCAAATAAATAAAATTATTTATTACACAATAATGATGTAATGTTTACCTCATTAATGGATGATTTAAATAAATAAGATTATAAATATTAAAACAATATCCAAAACTAGTCCAATTTTTATTGGATGATTTTATTTCAAACATAAGTAATCTTGTATTAAATTTTATTGTGTTTTGGATCTTTTGGAACTGTATATATTTTTATAATAAAATAATATTTTTCAACTTTCCTAAAGAGCCCCTCCCCCCCCCCTTATAAAAGGACACCACTTCTTACCCATTCCTTACACTTATCAAACCCCTTGTCTCTTTCAACCTCTACCTAATTAGGATCTCTACATCCCTTAAATCCTCTTAAAAAAAACCTTATGTATAAGGCACTTCATGTAAAACATTTGGTTCAAACCAAATAGAGATACTCAATTTAAAGGAAGAACAAGGAAAAAATGAGTCATGTCAGACACGAGGTTTGGGGTTTCTTACCTCACTTTTAATTCCGTGAGATTACCATGGTTTCCACTTATTTATTTAATGTGGTGTAATTTTTTACTTAAGTCGGATATATATTTTCATGATTATATTGATATTCATGGTATTATGTGATTCATTTGGTGTTTATTAACTTTTGGTCATACGACTCTATTGATTACAACGTGGTAAGGGGTTTTTCATCTCACTTTTTATTCCTGTGATATTCATGCTATATTTTCCACTATTAACTTTTGGGTGGTGCATTTTCTACCCATGATTGTATTATCTATGTAATATACTTTAATCTATGGGTATTTATATCTTCATTGTATAACCCTTTTTCATGGGTTGTATATTTTTTAAGTTACCAAATCGATAGGGGAACCATTCTCCCTCCTATTTTTGAAAGACTTATTTTTGTTATGTATTTTAATTTAAACCTTATTATGTTAGGATATGTTTTTATATATCCTTATTTCTATAAATTTTATGTACAAGTGAAGAGTTATCCTTTTTTCTCTTACCAACTAATATTCTTATTTTTAAAGTTACGATGTTAGGATGTTGAATTTTTGTAAAGGAACTTCTTAACCAAATTTCAATTCTTTGGTTTAAACATATACTTCGAGATTATTTAATGCTTTAAATTTATTTTAATGACCTATGATTGGTTTACACTTATTATCCACTTATATTGGGTGTATTTATATTTTTCACACATAATTATGTCATTGATTTATACTTAATTTTATGATACAATCTTTGTAAGGGACTTTTTCTCAATTTAAATTCCATTGAGAGTATTTTGTTGTTCTACAACAATTCACTTTTATATGGTGCATATACATACTTTTGAAATTTTATATCATGAATCTTTTTATTCTAATGATATTATAAGCATTGTTTGATGTTATTCTGTAATTATTTTTATTCATGTATATTCTCATGTTGTAAGGATGTATTTAACTAAAACATTGTTTAAAACGTTTTAATGACTTTTTCTTCAAATAATATTTCTCATTAATTTCCCTGCTTTCAAAATAGTCTTAATGATTTATTTATATGTACATTAATGATTCAAAATGAAAATTCCTTTAAAATAATCAAAGTGGTATGGGTAACTTTGATTCAAAATTCTCTTTATCAAATGTTTTAAATGGTTTAGAAAATGGTTTAATAAAGCATTGATTATGTCAAATATCATAAAATGATATTATAAGGAACTGGCCTTAAACATTACATAATATTTAATTAAATGAATAATTCACATCGATGATCTTTTCAGGTTAAGAGTTTTAGATAATTAGTCTATCACTATTACATAACATCTTGAATATTACAAGTAGACACTACTACTTAGTATCCATATTTTCATAAAATAAAAACTCTTAGAATGAAACATGTCTACTTCCATATTATAGACATCAGGACGTTTCCTTGATCCCATCCATGACCCTATTCCACATTATGTACTGTGAAAAAAAATTCAAAAAAACATGGGATGAGCATATAATGCTCAGTAAGGGATACACAAAGAAGGAAAACTGTTAGTTTTTTAAAACAACAGGTAAACCATTAATACATTATCATAAGTAAAACTTTTCACATTTATGAAGTAGTAAATACTCTTCACTGAATAAAAGATCCTTACTTAACCTTTTATAACCAAAAGATTACCATAAAACCCATATAAAGAACACATAACAAATAAAGGTAACCTGGGACATTAACATACTTAAATGGATTAACCATATGGTCAACTTACACATATATCACTAAATGGGATATCTATACGACCGACTTCCGTAACCAATGCATTGGAGGTTATAACATAACCACCCATCCTTGTATTCGCGGCACCACCCGTGATATGGTTTATCACGTAATAACCCATCAAATATCCAAGTACCATCATAACACATAAAATATTGAAAATATAATCATTTCACTAATAACATTTCATTTTTAATCACAGGAAGTAATTTCAAGATATTGAAATAATCAATCCATTTTCAAAATCCATTTAAAAAAGAGTTTTTAATCAAATTGTCCCATACAACATTGAATTTTTTAATGGAATTATATTTTTAAAACATTAATGTCCTTATCAATAAATACTGAAAAACATTTTTAAAACATGGAAATTAAAGATAATGATTTGGAATAATAAATCGTTAAAACAGTTAAAAAGTTATATTTTTGTTAAAGAGTTTTTAATAAAATGAGAGACTCTTTAATAAAAATAATTGTATAATAACATTTATTCATAACATTATAATTTCATGAGAATAAATAGATTCATGATATAATATTTCAAAGGATAGTATATACACCATATAAGAGTGATTTGGTGCATAACAACAATGAAGTCATAACGGAAATGTAAAATGAGATGAAATCCCTTATAAAGATGGTATCTTTAAATTAAGGTAAATAAATCTCATAATTATCTGTGAAAAATATAAATACACCTAGTATATGTGAATATTAAGTGTAAAACAATCATATGCCATTCACACATATTCATAGGATGACATATTCAATAACTACAAGTTGAACATAATGAAATCGAAATTGGGTTACGAAGCTCCCTTGTAAAAATTCGACAGCCTAACGACGCCACATTAAAATTAAAAAAATGATTTGATGAGACAAAAAGGGTATCTCATCACTTGGAAATAAATTTTACATCAACAAGGATATATAGGAACATATCACGGCATAATATGATGTAAATTAAAAGACATAACAAAAAGAAGTCTTTTAAAAAGAGGAGGGTGAAAGGTTCCCTTACCGATTTGGTAACTTACAAAACATATGCCACATGAAATAAGGATAATACAATGAAGATGTAAATACCAATAATTTAAATTATCGTTCACAAATAATACAGTCATGGGATGTACATACACCACACAAAAGGAAGTTGTGGAAAATATATCATGAATCTTACGGGGATAAAAATTGTGATGAAAACCCCTTACCACGTTGTAATCAATTGAGTCATATGACCCAAAGTTAGTAACCACCAAATGAATCACAGAATACCATGAATATAATTATAATCATAATAATATATATCAAAATTCAATACACAATACACCACATGCAATAAATAAGTGGCGAACAATGGAAATCTCATGGAATTAAAATTGAGAAAAGAAAATCCCTTAGCTTGTGTCCGACTTGACTCGATCATTCTTTAATCTCAGGAATAATAAAATAATGTTAATTTATACTTTCTTAAGAAACTTTTTCAAGTTTATTATTCCTTTTTATATCACTTATTACCATGACATAAACATTATGTAATCATTTTAGTTAATAATGTTCGTTTTGTCGATATTTGGTACTTGGGTCAAAAATGGACTTCTTATAATTACATGTTGTTCATGTGGTCAAAGTTTTATTATATCCAGAATTATATTCATGATTTGGATATCATATATAACATATATATACAGCATATATATGTGTTTATAATAGTATATAACATTTAGAGATAAGAAATGAAATGCACTGTTCATGGAGACGGTAAGTCGTACGTACGCATGAATGCTACTTTCATTTCGATTTATTATTTTAATGGATATAATACATAATTATACATATTTATATTATAATTAAAGTATAATTTCATATATAATATCATTAACTCTATCCTTTATATATCCCACATAAGGAATTAACGAATCAAATCACTTTTACGGGGGGTAGTCCGCACTTCCTCAAATGAGATTATTGTATTTACCCACTATAGAAACCATAAAGGCATGATATAAATGGAAATTAAAGAAGCATAATGAAAAAATAAACATAATATATGTCATATATAAATAAAGTTCCATCATAATGCCCACCATTAAAGGTGGTAGGAGATAATCGAACAATCATCATTTCGTGAGGCGTTAGTTTTCCATCCACAGAAACATTTTGTTCTTCATCAATTAGATGGAGGTGTGTGTATGTGTTGCTAGAATACTTCTCATAAAAACATCCTAGTATATTAAGGATACTTATTTTGTAAAAAAATAAAGGAATAAAAATATTTTTGTGGTTAGAGAAGTAAAATAAATGAAAACAATTTAATAGAAATTGTTACCGTTAATTTGGGTAACTACCTTTGGTTTGAACCAAAAGGGTTTGTTGAAGTTCCTTCTGCCTAAGGTAATGCTTCTTAGAGGATGAGAGGGATCTAGGGAGTGTAATTGGGTAGAGTTTGTACGAGCCAAATTTCTTTAGAGGTTTGAGGAATTAGTTAGAAGTATTCTCCTTTATTATGGGAGTGGAGGGGCTCTTTAGGAAAGTGTGAATATATTATTTTATAATATAATGATATTCAGTTTATAATGGTCCAAAAATAATTAAGGTCAAAGATAAGATGACTCATATTCGAAATAAAATCATCCAATCAGAAATGGACATGTTTTTGATAATAATGTAATAATTATAATCATATTTATTTAAATAATTTATTAATGACGTAAATAATGCATCAACATTTTGTCATAAATAATTTAATTTATTTGATGTATAAAAATTATAAAAAAATACCATGATGTAATAAATCCATTTATATTTCCAATTAATTTTTTTAATAGAAAATATAATTTATATAACACCTTCTAAAATTTAATTTACTAAAAGATATTTGCTTTTGTCATTTTTGCCTTTACTTTATGTTAATTAATCTATATTGTCATTATCACTCCCATGTGGCTCCATGGGGTCCCAAAATCGACCCAAATATTACTAGGGTCATACATGACTCAACTAATAAGGTTAGAACAAGTGTAAATGTAATTTTGAATTATTATAATATTTTGTTTACATTGAATTACCTTATTTACCTTTAACCGCAAATAAAAGTCAAAAGTTACTATTCCCCAAAAATTATTTTCATCTTAATGAACCAAATTTTACTTCATGATAACAACCATGTATGTCATATTTTTGAAATTCAATTCAAAAAAGTGATAAAATTTCATTTAAATGAAAAATTCAGTTTTTAACTACCACTAAGTGGTTTCACCATTCATAAAAATTTGAAGTTTTTCAGAAAAATACCTAAAATTCATCCTAAGATATATGTGATATTCCAAATTCAAAAATGATTTCTATTTTACCAAATTAAAAACATAAAAGTGTCATTAATTAATTTTAATATTAATTCCCGTTGTTAAAACAAATAGCGCATATTTTAGAAACAATAACTATCAAAAGATTTACACTTGTTTATGTCCAATTTCAAAGTGAAATTAATTCCAATGACCAAAATTGGATTATATGGAAAAAATATATTCTAATTACACTTTAAAACCAATTTAAAGGATAATATTACCATATAAATAAATTAGATTAAAATATATTTTTGAATTAAAATACAATATTTACTTTATTCGTAAAAAAGGAACGTTTTCAGAAATATTCCAAAAAATTACACAAAGTATATTTCGATTTCCCCATTCTAAAGAAGGAATTTATTTGGTTATATATAATGTATTAAAGTGACCAAAACTATATTTAATGATGGTTCTCCATTAAAAGGCGGTAAATTGACCTTTTAATGTAAATTATGCTTAAAATTAGATTCATTCATATTTTAAGCCTCTATCTTTTTATTGGATAAATGTAAATACATTTAAAAAACATGTATAATCATATTGTAGTTAGTTTTGATCATTCTCACCGATACAACGTCTTGGAGTTGACTACCATTTTAAATAATAATATTATATTATTAGTGTGCAACGTAATATTTCAAAGAAACTCTTGTTGCGTATCTGGTACGCTATCGATCATAGAAACCCTTTTAAAGTAAAATTAATATTTAATTCGAAAATATTAATAAATATTAAAATTTCATATTATTTATTTACCTGGGATGTTACAGATATATTTTGATTGCAATGTGGAAATGTTATATTTCTTTTATTCTAATTTTATGTGATATGAATATGGTATAGTTATTGGGAATTCTTTATGTATATGGGTGGTTCCATGATAATCCTTGGGAGGGTGAGAACGATATATATCTATAATGCATTGGGTAACATGACGGATGTAAACGTTAATGTTTATCCTAGTATATTTAGGGTATATATTGTGATGGTTATTCCAAACGTTACTCCCTATGTAGATGTGAAAGCTACAATGTAGTTATGTTATGAATGCCATAAGTAACCTTTATGATTTATCATTTCTTTCTGTTCTTCATAAATATTATGATTTCATGAGGAATGATATGATTGAAAAGTATGGTTTTATTGATCTGTATTTATTGATGGTATAATGTTTTCTTTCCCTATTTTATAACCCTTACTGATATTTTTATGCTCATCCCATGTTTTTGAAATGTTTTTCTTAGGACTTAATGATGAATTGGGTGAAGGACGGGATCAAGGAATTGTCATGCTATCTAAAACATGGATCTAGACATGAATATTTTTAAGAGGTTTTATTTTATGAAAAAAATGGATACTAAGTTGAAGTGTCTACTTTTTAATATTTGAGATGTCATGTAATAGTTATGACCTAATTATCTAAAACACTAAACCTGAAAAGATCCTCAATGAGAATTATTCATTTAATTCAAGATTATGTATTGTTTAAGGCCGGGGCCTTATACTTATTGTGCATCTGAGATCACCCTTTTCTTATTTTTCATATCTCTAGGTTATAAGTAATGCTTTTAAGTAGGATAATTAAAGGGGAAGATCATTATGCGATATATTTAATATATATCACCAAATTAGATGAATGGGTTCAATGTTTCCAAAGGAACTAAACTCTTACAATAAACGGGTATATGATTATCCAATGTAATGAATATTCATATAAACATATGTAATAACCATTTACATTAATCCAGAGAGGATAGATACATCATATAAAATAAATTAGGTGCATAACATTATAATAAGCCTCAATGAATGGAAAATGAGATGAAGTCCCTGAACTTACACTTCCTTTTTGTTGAACATAATTTAACCTCCAATGTAACAGTTTTAAACATGTAATTAAATTGTAAAATATAAAAATTAATAATTATAATATCATATATTATTATTTTATAAAATATTATAACCCATTAATTAATAATCCTTCATTATTTTCATTGCTTTAGGTATTAATTTCATTATTTTATCATTGGAGATTTGTCGCAAATGATTTGGTTCCTGTGCATATTTTATAGTTTCCTCATCTATAGAATAATATTCATAATATAATTATCATATTTATAAATATATTAAACTATTAAGAGAAATCATTAAATATATTTTTTTTGAAAATTTAAGTATGTTACGATGATGGTGTCAGAATGTCATACGTGCTCATTAGTAACATTTTCATTTTTCACAGGTCATTTTGGAAAGAAGGTAAGTAATATATTATATTTATAAAATGATCATAATATCATATAATACATTTTATTTATTTTAAATATACTAATATATATAATCCAATTGGTGTGGTGACTAAAAGAGATCCACGTTATTTCGTGAAGGTGGTAGTCCACGTGTTCAAGAACGACACTATAATCTTTCGTTAAGTGAAAAGGTAAGAAAGAAAATTAAATACATTATATTTTCATAATGATAAATATGTCATGAATAACATAATAATGTTAATTATATCACATATAATCTTCGACTTTATCCTTATCACCTTCAATGTAAAATGTTACTGAAAGAAGAAACATAACTCCTCACGATGTAGTACTCCAATGTACACGCAAGTGACATTATCAAGTAAAATAAAAATGGAATTTTAAAAAGTTAAATATCTTATAATGATTCCGGATGTACAATTATATTATAAAAATCATATACATACTTTATATCCAGAATAATACCCAATCATGGGAGGTGGAATGAAAAAAGGACTCACATCAATTAAGAAGGAGGTAGTCTATTGTATAGAAGAATTATTACTTTGTAATCCATTTGATTAAATTTTTTTAGTTAATTAAATTAGTATACGAAAAATATTAATAAATTTTGGAAAATAATTTTATTTTATTAGCATGTTTCAAAAATAATTAAAGGATGTGGAGGAAGACATAAAATAAAAATGTTTGTTGAAAAATGTTACAACTACTTCGTATATCTTATATAGGTTTCCCAAAAGCCTTATAAGGTTGCTATTCTACCAAAAAATAATGATTATAGGATTAGGGGATGCAATTTGGGAAGTGATTTTATCAGGTATTGTCCTAACCAAAAGGGTGTTGAGGTGCGTAGAAGAGATGATCGGGTGGCCTTTTTTAGGGTCGTTGAATGACAGAGTTGTAATTCTTTGAAAAGAAGGAATGATAACCATCTTTTTTTCATGTTTGAAGTCCACAATAATAGAAAATTAAACATCATATATGTGATAATGATGAAATATGGTCATATCATATACTTCAGAAATGTTTTTACGGTATTTTAGAAGTCTTATTATTAGATTAGATTTTGATAAATACCTTTTACCATAACTATAGTAATCAATTATTACAATTTTCATTATTTATCTTTGTCAAAATTATATTACCCATTATAGATAACATGCATTATGATAATTTAAAATATATAATCCATTTTTTCAAATTCTATTAACATAAGTGGAAAAAATAATTTAAAATTAATATCGTAGACATAATGACAATGATGGTTTTTAAAGTGAAAATGTTCAAATGTATATGAATTTTTTGAAATTAAATTAAATATAAAAATTATTTGAATTAAAAAAATTGGTTTAATGGATATTAAATTGAACTAAAGTTAATTTAAAGACAAATAAAATTATAATATAACATTACAGATTATATAAATAAAAAGGAATTTTTCAATTAAAATTCGGTATTTTTTACTTTTTATAAATAAATGAATCTTTTCAGAAAAATATCAATAATTAATCATACGATAATATTTAATTCATTTTATAAAAATTATTTTTTATTAAATAAATTTTATAGAATTGGAAAAAATTATTTTTAAATCATGTTCACAAGTTTTTACGAAGCATTCTTATAGAAAAAAATATATTTTTTTAATAAATAGTTCTTATTGTGGAAAATGATTCTTATTTTATTTATAATAAATAAATAACAATGATTTTCATAATTTAGTTATTAATAATCATTCTAATTATTTTAATGACTAGGTTATGATAGTATTCTATATAATGGTTCATTTATATTCTAGGTTGTGTGTTTCCAAAGCTATCGAAGATATTAGATTTATAGAAATATATTAAATGGGTTGTTTTAAACATAGTGTTTAATGTGTCATATGTTATCAAATATGTTGATAATTTTTTATAATTTTGGGTGTTAAATTCTCTACACCGTAAATAAATCGATTCCTCAAAATTTGAACTTGATCTCAGTAATCAAGGTTATCAAATTTTGAGATACCATTATTGAAAAACATACATCATAAAGGGGATAAAAAAATATCCATTTAAAAAGAGAGAATAATAAGTACAATGGTCATATAGGATAACACATAATAGGGTTTAAAATAAAAAAAATATGTGGGAAGTGAAAACATGTAAAAATAAGAGAAAACAAACACAAAATACTAATGGAGAGTAATATAGAACATAGTTAAGAGGATTTTAATGACTAAAAATCCATTAAATGGTGGTGTGAAAAAGGTCATTAAAATTATAAAAAATGATGACAACATGAAAACGTTTTGTTTCAATATCCTTTTCCTAGAGTTATGGAATTATTTTACATTATAAAAATATACTGAAATATAATTATAGGATATTGTTTTATTTCAAATGCCTAATTTTATCCTTTGGTCATTATTCTATCATTTTCCACGTTATCTCTTAATCCAAGAAATGAATATCAAAAAATGATTATTTTTCCTATAGGACTAAAATTTACTTTTAATAGATTGTAAAACTCAAAAAATTGTATCAATATTTTCTTAATATCTTTTCTAAAACAAAAATGTTTAGAAAAATTTTATCTATGACACCCAATTTTAAACTAAATCTCTACCATAAATAGTTGACCAAAAGGATTTTAAAAAAAATGCCTAACAAAATTTAGAAGGAATGTCACAAAATTAAAATTATATTCCCTATAAAATATAAAATACATATTAATTTCATATTTCAAATATATGAATACCTTTACCACCTTAAATCACTAATGAAAAGATGTTTTCTTCCAAAAATAAAATCTCAGGTTTTAAATTATATTCCATGTATCTAAAAAAATGTAAAATTACACAATGACAACATAAACCATAAAATACGTAAACAATTTCATGGTCTCCAATAATATCGCATAAATATGCAATTTTCATTATTATATCAGCATGGATCGTATAATAAGTTTTATCTTATTTCAATCACATGTTTTCCAAAATGTTCAACTTCACACTGAGTCTCTTTTATTAGTACCATTCAACACATGATTTCAGATCATTTAATAAATAGTATTGTAGTACAATCAATATACAATTCAGGATTATTATTTTTATAACGTAATCAAAAAACACTTTTAAAAATATTTATTAGATCTAAATACACAGGAAAATTAATAATTTCACTTTGTTTTTTTCAATAAAATAATCTTTAACTTGATCTCATAGCTTATTCTGAGGTATATTCCCTTTCCTCTTGGGGAATTCATTTGTGTAGTACCCTACCTACTTACGGTGGAATCATTTTCCATTATGAATTTCATTATTTTCTATACTATTAAAATTATGGTGGCCTTTCTATCAACACATGTAGTAAAATCAAATTCTTTAATGTATGTGGAATGATGTTTCCTTCCACAATTATCATATATCACAAAATACTTCATTCCCTTATTGACTTTATCAATTTTTTCTAAGCAATCCTTTTATTCTTGTCATTCCCTTAAAATAGATAAGACTTTTAGAAATGATTATTTGACATGGTATCACATAAAACAACTTAATCATATGAAGAGACATTTATAGAGACCATCACCCTTTGAGGACTTAGTTTAATTCGTAAAAGAAATTATCAATATTTCACATTGAGTTTCATATGTAATCCCTATCGTACCTAATTAAATTTTAA
The DNA here is from genome assembly GCA_963277665.1 of Viscum album. NCBI lineage: Eukaryota > Viridiplantae > Streptophyta > Magnoliopsida > Santalales > Viscaceae > Viscum > Viscum album. The sequence goes on along the minus strand of OY728155.1, from coordinate 1,100,707,455 downwards.
AATGTATGTTCACACTCTAACATATGTTATTCCTAATTTTCATTAATCTAAAGAACATTTACTTTATTTTATTTTTATTCTCTTATGGGAAATATTTTTCAAAGAACATGTCCATCAAAATATCCCATTCCATATCATTTATTTCATATTTCTCTCTAGTCTTATTGAGAATACAATAATCATTGATCTCCATAGACATTTATAAAACAAACTATAAGTGTATCATTTTTATTTTCACTTCATCTTAAATCTATAAATATCTTCCCAAGAGACATAATAAATTACTTATCTACCATTGGATTATTATTCTCGTCAAATGATGGAGGCATCTATATTATGAAGTAATCGAACATAAGAGAATCATAGTGTGAAACTGATTTATACATATAAGAATGATAAAATTTCCTAACATGATTAAGATACCCTATTATGGATTTAATTTTCGTAATCATAATAGCACTGGTATTAGTTTCCATAGTTGTAAAATCTCTATGTTATCCATGAGTATTGACATCCTTCCTCCTTCCATTCACTATTTCAAAATAATTAAATATAATGGATTGTCTCATAAAACTTTGAAAATTTAATCATTATGTATAATTCAAAATATGATGTACCACCTAACATGGATTAAAATTTATTCATTATTAAACTTATAATTATAAACATGGTTTCATTTGGGATATATTTATTTTCAAATCCTTTATAATGGGTTTTAATGAAAATGTAAATTATCCTAAGTATATCCCCTAGGAGTTTAAAATCAGCTACACGTTAAGCACCATTTTCATGCTCCATGTGATTTTTTGGTTTATATCAATGCAACATTTTCTATTTTATTTACCCTATGTACCTCTATTCAAGAACCACATATACTAGTAGTATCCATGAATATATGTATTTCTATCAACCACAACATAATATCTTCCCAAAAAAAACATAAAGATGTTATTATATGACTATTCTAAAATAATAGGAAATTTTTAGGTTTTTATAATATTTGTTTTCCTTAGTCCAGTTTCTAAATTTTATTCTAAACTTCAAATGATACCAACTTTAATGACCTTAAACCTAGTAACTAATAGCTAGTGCAATATTTATTATATGTATATATATAAAAGGAATGAAATCATGAAATATTGATCAGATTATATGTTTTGGAGAACCAGATACATATATGAAACCCATTTTACATTTTTAATAGAAAATAAAACATAATACATAAAAAAATAAAATGAACTGAATCCATGAGAACTCATTCAAAGATTTATACTACATGTACTAGGTAAATGAAGAAAAATAAGGGTAATATAAAATTCTTAGTAAGGTTTAAGTGCAACATGATAAATCATGAATCAGAAGTCATAATAAACTTGGTATGGTAAATAACTATAAACAAATTCCTTATAAAAAACCTGAATATCATTATATGATATGTCATAACCAATAAGGATATATAAGTAACTAAATATACATGTCATTTAATCAGTAACTGGGGGACAATACACGTAGATATATTTTCATAAAAAAAATATTTTGGATAATAAGATTAATTCATTCAATTTTATGTAAATGATTAATTTTTTAATTTTATGGTTCCATGAAACATGATACCTTTACAAAAAATATCCATCCTCAATACAATTTAAAACTATAAGGAACAAATCATATAATTTTTCCAACTAATTCATTTCATGAGATGACCGATCCATCAACGTGATGTCTTATGTTGTCCTAACACATGAATTTCATTTTAAAATCATTCCTATTATATATAATAATTGATTTAATTCATAAAATTATTTCTTTAGCATCAAGTACCCTTTTTTAGTGAATGATACAGATTTATTAATATTTCCCTAGTTAATCAAATAACATTCAATGTAAATAGCATATGTAAAATTTTATATGATTTAGAGAATAATCAGATCCATAATATATTAATTTTTATATAAAATATAAATCTATTTAAAAATTAAAAATTAATATAACAATTTGTTTATAAGATAATGTTAACAATCCCAAAAAGAAGTGAGATTGCAGAAACACCTTTTACACTTGTTATATTTCAAGTGAAATAAACTGGTAAAAAATTATTTAAATTTATACATTAAATAACATGAATTATTAATGAATCATGATATTAAATTTAAAAGGGATGTATATAAACCATAATAAATAAATAATGTGGATACCATTATAATATTCATGAATAAATGGAAATTGAGATGAAGTTCCTTACCTCACGCTTACTTTATGTTGAATGTTCTTTAAACTCATGTATGGGGGTTTTAAACAAAATATTAACATATAATAGAACAATATTAATATTGAAAATATAATATATTATCCTATTATAACATTTTATCACATGTTCGTTAATAATATTTCATTATTTTAATTATTTCAGGTGTTAATTACCTTATTTTCTCTTTCATGCTTTGTAATGAATGTTCCAGTAATTATGAATACTATATAGTTTCATCATATAAATAATAACATTCATGATATAATTATAAATTTTATATTTATATATATATATATATTATTATTATTATTTTAATATCAATAATGAATTATTGTTTTGATAAACAATGTAAATTATGATCATGATGACGAAATGTCATACGTACACATGAGTAACGTTTTCATTTTTCAATGATGATTTTCGAAAGGGGGTAATTAAATGTATATCATTAAATAATAAAAATAATATAATAAATAATTTTTTTTCTTTAAATATACTCATATATATCATCCATGTGGTGTGCGGATGAAAACAAATTCACATCCATTTGTGAAGGCAATATTCCACATGTACACAAATGATGTTATCATCGTTCATTGAGTGAATTGGGTAGAAATAAAATGATATTTATTATCTTTAAATAATGATAAATATTTCATTAATATCATAATTCTTTCATTTATATCACATATAGTCATTAAATATATCCTTATCACCTTCCATGTAAAGTGTTAGTGAAAGAAAAATCACATCGCTTTACAAGGTTGTAGTCCATCGTGAACACGAGCAATGTTATTATTGTAACGCCCCGACCCTAGCTACCCAGAGCCGGTGCATTACTTCGTAACATTGGAATGATCATAAAATATCAAGTCTCGAAATACTGATTAGTTTAGTAGCCTTTGAAACATTAGATACATTAATAATTCTTACATTACATCATAAAGAAAAAAACTAATAACAAAGCCTTCATAGTCCACACTCATATCCTCTTCTGACTATCCCTGCAGGTCATTCCTAAAATACTTCTTCACATCCTGGAAAATATTAAAACATTGAAAGGGGTGAGCTCAGATGCTCAGTAAGGATAACAATATTGCGGAATCATTCATAAATAAACATAAAAATTTAAGGCAATGTATAACTAAAACAAAAGCCTTTTAAAATTGAACATCAACATAATATGGCAAAATTAAAATGAGATAATGTCATTCACTTCTTCACAGGGATATTCTACTGGTCGAATAATCACATGCAATATCAATAACCACTTTCATAATGAGGGAATGTATAATGCCAGACATTCTGAAACATTTTGTCAAGGCCTCGGCCAAGACATCTAAAATGATTAAGTCCTCGTCCAAAACCATAAATCAAATTGGGAAAGGGCCTCGGCCAATTCCACGTCTAGTTGTCTCATGAGACCTACCGATGCATCGAGGAGCTACAGCGGGCTCCACCCGTCACTTATTAAGTCCAATACATTCCTCATATGAATAGTTTTAAACATATCATAAACCATAACATAATTGTATCACATAAAACTTGCATAAAGGAAACATAACATTTTCACATTTCAATCACAAGATATCAATACAACACATTGATATAATAAAAACGCTTTCAAAACCATTTTCAATACCAAAATAAAAGAAAGTTAAAACTTTGTATTTATTTTTCATCTAAAAAAAATGATGGCTTGTAGAGGAATCCGAAACTCAAATAATGGTCACGGCGGTGGAGAAGTCGTTGTCGCCGCATATGTACGAAAAAAAACATTCCCTTTTTTTCATTTAGTAAAACGCTTCTTATAAAAAGATTCCTTTTGAATAAACGTAAAAGTCAAAGGGGTTTATACACTTTACAAAAGAAATTTGTGTATAAAACAAAATATGCCTCAATGAATGGAGATTGAGACGAAGTCCCATAAAAAGATCATTTTTAAATAAAATATATCTATTATGTGTATTCACTATATGTACACATAAAGAAAGTATAAATACAATATACGACAAAATAATATCATGACATAATTTGAAAGTAGGAGATTAACCCAAAGAATGGAAGTTGGGTTATGAAATTCCCTTACCTCGTGTCTGACATGATTCAACCATTCTTTAACCTTGTGAATAATAAACTAGAGTTAATATATACCTTATTAAGAACCATTTTTAATTTCATTATCCTTTTTATATCACTTATTACAATGTTATGAACATTATGTAATTATTTAAGTTAATAACGGTCGTTTTGTCGATCTTTGGTACATGAGTCAACAATAAATTTCTTATAATTACAAATTGTTTATGTGGTAGAATATCCATTGTCTCCAGAATTATATTCATGATTTAGATGTCATATATATCATATATATCCAGTATATAAATTCATTTATAATATTACGTAACATTTAGAGGTAAGAAATGAAATGCACCGTTCATGGAGACAGTAAGCCGTACGTACGCATGAACGCTAATTTCATTTCTATTTAGTATTTAATGGAATGAAATAATAATTATATAAATGTATAATATAATTCCAGTATAATATAGTGTATAATACCATTTACTCCATCCTTTATACATCCCACATATGGCATTAACGATTCAAATCACTTTGAGGGGGCGGTAGTCCGCACTTCCTAAAATGAAATTATCGCGTTTTACCCATAATGGAAATCATAAAGTATGCCATAAATGAGAAATACAGAATCATAAGTAAAACATAAACATATTATATATCATATATAAATATATTTACATCTTAATGGCCACCTTTGATGGTGTTATATGAGTGTTGAACAATCATCGTTTCGTGAGGCAGAAATTCACCATCCACAGAAACCGTATGTTCTTTAACCATTAGATGTAGGTGTGTGTAAGTGTAGCTCGAATCCTTCTTATAACAAAATCCTAGTATTTTTAGGATACTTTTTTTGTTACAAATGAAATGAATAAAAAGAGTTTAGGGGTTGGAGAAGAAAAATAAAACAAAACAACATTAGAGAAGACATTACCTCAAAATCGGGTAACTCTTTTTGATTTGAGCCAAAGGCTTCCTTGGGATGAGTTCTGCCCAATGTGAGGCTTCTAGGAGTAGGAGGGGGAAGTTGGGAGTGTATTTGGGCAGAGGTTGGCCGAACCAAATGGCTTGAATGTGTGAATGAGGTGGTAGAGGTGGGGGCCTTTTATAATAGGAGAGGAGGGGCTCTTTTGGAATGATTGAAATGTTACATTATTATACAATGCATTCCGGATTATAAAGGTCCCACACTTATATAATTCATGGATAAGGTGATAAGGGTTCTAAATATACCCATCCAATAGTCTTTGGAGAAGTGTAAACCTTGTATTTTACATTATCTTTTCATTTTATTAAAATCGTTAAATAATGAGGTCATCGCTACATCATAATGATGTCATAAATAATTTAATTTATTTAATGTCTAAAAATTATAAAAAAAATACTATGATGTAGGAAATCTTTTTATCTTTATAATGAATATTTATAGTCAAAATTTGTACTTGTGTAACCCCACTTAAAAACTGTTTTAGTAGAACAACTCATGTTTGTGTCAATTTAATTTTATCATTAAATAAATATATATTAATGTCATTTTCCAACCAAAGTGACTCCATGGGGTCCCCAAGTTGACCCATGGATTTTTTGGGTCGGCCATGACTCATACAATAGGAGTAGGACAAGTGTCAAGCTCATCTCATATTATTAAAACATTATTTTTACCTTAAACTACATAATTACCTCTAATCGCGATTAAGAACTTAAAAGTTACTATTCACAAAAAAATTATTTTAATCTCATTGAACCACATTTTACTTCTTAATGACAACCATGTATCTCGGATTTTTGAAAATCAAATCACAGAAGTGGTAATATATCATTTAAATGAAAAATCAGTTATTTAACTATCACATAGTGGTTTCACTATTCATCAAAAATTGAAGTTTTTCAGAACAATGCCAAAATTTCACCATAAGCTATAACTGATATTCCAAATTCAAAAATTATGTCGATTTTACAAAATTCCAAACATATAAGTTTCATTAATTAATTTTATAATTAATTCCCGATGTTACAACAATAGCGTGTTTTTAAGAACAATTTATATCAAAAGATTGGCAATTGTTTATGTCCAATTTCAATGTTAAATTAATTCTTATGACCACCATTGGATAAAATGGTAAAAATATATTCTAATTATACTTTAAAACCACTAAAAAGTATAATTTATCACTATAAATTATTTTGATTAAAAAAGTTGTTTCTAAGTAATTTTCACTATTCATAAAAAATTGGAAGTTCTCAGAAAATTACAAAAAATTCAACTTTGGATAATTTCGATATTACGAATAAAAAATGAAGTCCATTTTGAAATATAAAATTTCTCTAATTTTAAAAAGTGGTTAATACTATTCATAACGGCTACTTTGATTAGTCGCGGTGTTTTAGAACTCGAAGTTGCGTACAATGCAAGTTATTGCATTATTGAATGAGAAGCGTATCGTGGAAGCTCGGGGTGTTACATTATCCCCTCCTTCAATAAATTGCGTCCTCGCAATTTGAAATTTTTCTTTGAAAATAAAAGGTTGAAAAGAGAAAATACCTTTGAGGAAAACCCACATCGGAAATAAGATTATTAAAATTTAGCCTTAATAAGAGGGAAAGAGAAATGAAAAAGTCACCACCCAATTATGATCTCGATTAGGAAAACATTGGTGGCAATTAGAGACATATAATTTGAGGAAAAACGTAAATATTTGTAGGGAGTGATTGAGGTCGTAAATTACATTCAACTGTCAAATTCAGGGCCTCAAAGCCTTCAATCTATGTTGATTTACAATATCATCAGTTCAACAAGACATAAGGTATTAGGATAACACATTTTTTTTTAATATCCCTTTACTAAAGTTTAAGAATTAATTTATTCATTGAATACGAGATAGGTATATATATATTTATGCTTGACAATTAGAGTTTCAACCTTCAACTCATCTTTCACTCAAAAAGATAATAGAACTCTAAAATATTATACTTATCATAATTATATAAGGTTCCAAATGTTCACACATACCATTTAGATAAGTAAAATTATTTTGTAATAACCAGGGACTTCTTGTAGGCTAGTGGTAGGAAATAAAGGCATGTCGCACTATGATTGTGGGTTCGATTCCTGCAGCTTTGTCCGACGGGACGGGTTATGCCCCACCCTACAGGTTATCCTTTTCCTAAAACTATAGTATCATAATATCCAAAAATAATCTTCATAAATTTTTTAACCATAAACAATACTATCCAAAGGTCAACTTAATCCACTCCAACCTTTATAGTTATCCAAAATACCTCTGTCCAGACTTTCTCTAAAAGGTCTCTTAATTCCAAATTCAATTTATCAGATTCCCCAAACAAAGTAATGTTTCTCTTATTGTCACATACTAAAAATATAATTACCTTCATCATATTAAAATCTTACTGAAATCAACAAGTACTGCAGTACAATCCTTATATATATATCACATTTTTCTAATAACCAGAATATAATCCATGAGTCCAAAAGCACCAATACATTAGTTATTCTGCTTCAACTGTAGTAACAGCATAAGATTTTCCTTGATCCCTTGGCCTTTTCTGAGGTAAGTTTCCCAGACACGTAGGAAATTCATTTTCATAATGACCCATTACTCTACAATTGTAGCATTCAACATTGATAGCCTCTTTCATTCCCTTGCAATCACGAGCCTGCTGACCCTTTTCTCCACATTTATAACAAACTTCCATTCCATTTAGGCAAGTACCAGGGTGATTCTTCCCACAATTATCACATAATGGAAAATCCTTCTTTCCCTTTTTCCCTTTATCTGTCCCTTGTTCCACCGTTCTCTTCTTCTCTTGCTTTACTTTGTTGTCATAAGACTTAGAGAATTATTTTTCTGTCTTGATAGCACACGAGACAATATCTTCGTATGATGAGAAGGATTGTGATACTAAATCTCGACGGAGAAATGGTTTTAACCCATCAAAGAAACGATCAATCTTACTCCTTGGGTTACGTATATAATCGGCAGCATGCCTCGCTAACCTTGTAAAGTTAGCCTCATACTTTGCAACATTCTCATCCTCCTTCTGCCTCAGACACAGAAATTTTCTTTTCCATATCCGCTCGATGGTCTTGAGGAAAGTATTTTTCTAAGAACAGCTCTTTGAACTCCTGCCATTCCATGTTTGCTAATTCATCATCTTCATTTGTGTTTTGAATTAGTGACCACCATTTATCTTCATCTCCAGTGAGGCGGTAAACTGCCATGACAACTTTCTCCCTTTCACTACTCCCCAAGGCATGGAATATTTTCTCTATGGAATTTATCCATTGCTCAGCTACTATAGGATTTGTACTCCCATTGAAGGTTGGTGATTGTTGCCTCATGAAATGGTCTAGCATTGATCCTCCACATTGCGGATCAGGGTGCTCCATACGAGTAAGGTTATTATTCATAACCTGCATGAGTTGTCCCAGTACGGTGAGAAGCTGATCAGCACCGGTTGTACCACTAGCTCCACCATAATTATCTTGAGCAGGAGGGAAATCCCTACACGGAGTGCGTTCATTGATACAGTTTCCATTCCTTCCACTAGGCACCATTTCTAAATAATGGCATAAACTGGATTAGTTTATGAATCCAAATACATAATTCTATACTTGTAAAACACTTAACATAAATTGAACTAATTATGGATATAATCCATAATTATAAAAATGTTTTCTTTGAGGAAGTATATAATCGTAACCCTTCATAGTGGTTTGTAAAGAAAATGGGAATTATCCTAAGCATATCCCCCGGGAGTGTCGTAACCAAGAGTGCAGCAAGGCTCGTTGTCGTGCACCAGTTCCCGTTCGAGTCTAGCTCAAAGCGGTGTTTTCGGGTTTTACCCCTAGGTACATCTGTGCCAGAACAGCCTCTACCTGCTCGTATCCAGAGAGGGGTGTATTGCTCGGAAAACTCAAAAAATCTCTACAATACCAAAATTTTTAGGAAGTTCTTCTATACTAATCCTCAATGTTCATCTTAGGTCTATATGCTCTAATCGGAGTTTGTCTAAATCTAGCTTCCAAGGTTTGTTCTAAACTTCCTCTGATACCAACTGTAACGCCCCGACCCCAGCTACCCAGAGCCGGTGCATTACTTCGTAACATTGGCATTATCACAAAAGATCATGTCTCAAAAGACCGATTAGTTTAGTAGCCTTGGAAACACTAGATACATTCATAAGTCTTACATTACAACATAAAGAAAAAAACTAATAACAAAGTCTTCATAGTCCACACTCATATCCTCTTCTGACTATCCCTGCAGTTCATTCCTAAAATACTTCTTCACATCCTAGAAAATATTAAAACATTGAAAGGGGTGAGCTCAGATGCACAGTAAGGATAACAATATTGCGAAATCTTTCATAAATAAACATAAAAATTTAAGGCAATGTATAACTAAAACAAAAGCCTTTTAAACTTGAACTTCAACATAATATGGAAAAAGTAAAATGAGATAATGACATTCACTTCTTCACATGGATATTCTACTGGTCGAATAATCACATGCTATATCAATAACCCCTTTCATAATGAGGGAATGAATAATGCAAGAAATTCTGAAACATTTTTTCAAGGCCTCGGCCAAGATGTCTAAAATGATTAAGGCCTCGGCCAAACCCATAAATCTAATTGGGAAAGGGCCTCGGCCAATTCCACGTCTAGTTGTCTCATGAGACCTACCGATGAATCGAGGAGCTATAGAGGGCTCCACCCATCACTTATTAAGTCCAATACATTCCTCATATGAATAGGTTTAAACATATCAAAAACCATAACATAATCGTATCACATAAAAGATGCATAAAAAAAACATAACATTTCCACATTTCAATCACAAGATATCAATACAACACATTGATATAATAAAAATTCTTTCAAAACCATTTTCAATACCAAAATAAAAGAATGCTAAAACTTTGTATTTATTTTTCATAAAAAAAATGATGGCTTGTAGAGGAAGCTGAAACTCAAATAATGGTCACGGCAGCGGAGAAGTCGTTGTCGCCGCATATGTACGGAAAGAAAAACATTCCCTTTTTGTCATTTAGTAAAACGATTCATATAAAAATATTCCTTTTGAATAAACGTAAAAGTCAAAGGGGTTTATACACTGTACAAAAGAAATTTGTGTATAAAACAAAATATGCCTCAATGAATGGAGATTGAGACGAAGTCCCTTAAAAAGATAATTTTTAAATAAAATATATCTATTATGTGTATTCACTATATGTACACATAAATAAAGTATAAATACAATATACAACATAATAATATCATGACATAATTTGAAAGTAGGAGATTAAGCCAAAGAATGGAAGTTGGGATATGAAATTCCCTTACCTCATGTCTGTCTTGACTCAACCGTTCTTTAACCTCCTGAATAATAAACTAGAGTTAATATATACCTTATTAAGAACCATTTTTAATTTCATTATCCTTTTTATATCACATATTACAATGTTATGAACATTATGTAATTATTTTAGTTAATAACGGTCGTTTTGTCGATCTTTGGTACTTGAGTCAACAATAAATTTCTTATAATTACAAGTTGATTATGTGGTAGAATATCCATTATCTCCAGAATTATATTTATGATTTATATGTCATATATATAATATATATCCAGTATATAAATTCATTTATAATATTACGTAACATTTAGAGGTAAGAAATGAAATGCACCGTTCATGGAGACGGTAAGCCGTACGTACGCATGAACGCTACTTTCATTTGTATTTCGTATTTAATGGAATGAAATCATAATGATATAAATGTATAATATAATTCCAGTATAATATATTGTATAATACCATTTACTCCATCCTTTATACATCCCACATATGGCATTAATGATTCAAATCACTTTGAGGGGGCGGTAGTCCGCACTTCCTAAAATGAAATTATCGTGTTTTACCCATAATGGAAAACATAAAGTATGCCATAAATGAGAAATACAGAAGCATAAGTAAAACATAAACATATTATATATCATATATAAATATAGTGACATCTTAATGGCCACCTTTTAAGGTGTTATATGAGTGTTGAACAATCATCGTTTCGTGAGGCAGAAATTCGCCATCCATAGAAACTCTATATTCTTTAACCATTAGATGTAGGTGTGTGTAAGTTTAGCTCTAATACTTCTTATAACAACATCCTAGTATATTTAGGATACTGTTTTTGTAACAAAAGAAATGAATAAAAAGTTTTTAGGGGGTTGGAGAAGAAAAATAAAACAAAACAACATTAGAGAAGACATTACCTCAAAATCGTGTAACTCTTTTTGATATGAACCAAAGGCTTCCTTGGAAAGGGTTCTGCCCAAAGTGAGGCTTCTAGGAGTAATAGAGGGAAGTTGGGAGTGTATTTGGGCAGAGGTTGGACGAACCAAATTGCTTGAAAGTGTGAATGAGGTGGTAGAGGTGGGGGCCTTTTATAAGAGGAGAGGAGGGGCTCTTTTGGAAAGATTGAAATGTTACATTATTATACAATGATTTTCGGATTCGAAAGGTCCCACACTTATATAATTCGTGGATAAGGTGATAAGGGTTATAAATATACCCATCCAATAGTCTTTGGACAAGTTTACGCCTTGTATTTTACATTATCTTTTCATTTTATTAAAATCGTTAAATAATGAGGTCATCGCTGCATCATAATGATGTCATAAATAATTTAATTTATTTGATGTCTAAAAATTATAAAAAAATACTATGATGCAGGAAATCTTTGTATCTTTATAATGAATATTTATAGTCAAAATTTGTACTTGTGTAACCCCACTTAAAAACTGTTTTAGTAGAACAACTCATGTTTGTGTCAATTTAATTTTAACATTAAATAAATATATATTAATGTCATTTTCCAACCAAAGTGGCTCCATGGGGTCCCCAAGTTTACCAATGGGTTTTCTTGGTCGTCCATGACTCATCCAATAGGAGTAGTACATGTGTCAAGCTCATCTCATTTTATTAAAACATTATTTTTACCTTAAACTACACTAATTACCTCTAATAGCGATTAAGAACTTAAAAGTTACTATTGACCAAAAAATTATTTTAATATCATTGAACCACATTTTACTTCTTAATGAAAACCATGTATGTAGGATTTTTGAAAATCAAATCACAGAAGTGGTAATATTTCATTTAAATGAAAAATCATTTATTTAACTACCACTTAGTGGTTTCACTATTCATCAAAAATTGAAGTTTTTCAGAACAATGCCAAAATTTCACCATAAGCTATAATTGATATTCCAAATTCAAAAATGATGTCTATTTTACAAAATTTCAAACATATAATTTGAATTAATTAATTTTATAATTAATTCCCGATGTCACAACAATAGTGTGTTTTTAAGAAACAATTTATATCAAAAGATTGGCAATTGTTTATGTCCAATTTCAATGTTAAATTAATTTTAATGACCACCATTGGATAAAATGGTAAAAATATATTCTAATTATACTTTAAAACCACTAAATAGTATAATTTATCACTATAAATTATTTTGATTAAAAAAGTTGTTTCTAAGTAATTTTCACTATTCATATAAAATTGGAAGTTCTCAAAAAATTACAAAAAATTCAACTTTGGATAATTTCGATATTAAGAATACAAAAATGAAGTCCATTTTGAAATATAAAATTTCTATAATTTTAAAATGTGGTTATTACTATTCATAACGGCTACTTTGATTAGTCGCGGTGTTTTAGAACTCGAGGTTGCGTACAATGCAAGTTATTGCATTATTGAATGAGAAGCGTATCGTGGAAGCTCAAGGTGTTACATTCTCCCCTCCTTCAATAAATTGCGTCCTCGCAATTTGAAATTTTTCTTTGAAAATAAAAGGTTGTAAAGAGAAAATACCTTTGAGGAAAACCCACATCGGAAATAAGATTAATAAAATTTAGCCTTAATAATAGGGAAAGGGAAATGAAAAAATCACCACCCAATTATGACCTCGATTAGGAGTACATTGGTGGCAATTAGAGACATATAATTGGAGGAAAAACGTAAATATTTGTAGGGAGTGATTGAGGTCGTCAATTACAATCAACTGTCAAATTGAGGGCATCAAAGCCTTAAATCTATGTTGATTTAAAATATCATCAGTTCAACAAGACATAAGGTATTAGGATAACACATTTTTTAATATCCCTTTACTAAAGTTTAAGAATTAATTTATTCATTGAATAAGATATAGGTATTTATATATTTATGCTTGACAATTAGAGTTTCAACCTTCAACTCATCTTTCACTCAAAAAGATAATAGAACTCTAAAATATTATACTTATCCTAATTATATAAGGTTCCAAATGTTCACACATACCATTTAGATAAGTAAAATTATTTTGTAATAACCAGGGACTTCATGTAGGCTAGTGGTAGGAAATAAAGGCCTGTCGCACTATGATTGTGGGTTCGATTCCTGCAGCTTTGTCCGACGCGACGAGTTATGCCCCACCCTGCAGGTTGTCCTTTTCCTAAAACTATAGTATCATAATATTCCAAAAATAATCTTCATAAATTTTTTAACCGTAAACAATACTATCCGAATGTCAACTTAATCCACTCCAACCTTTATAGTTATCCAAAATACCTCTGTCCAGACTTTCTCTAAAAGGTCTCTTAATTCCAAAATCAATTTATCAGATTCCCCAAACAAAGTAATGTTTCTCTTATTGTCACATACTAAAAATATAATTACCTTCATCATATTAAAACTTTACTGAAATCAACAAGTACTGCAGTACAATCCTTATATATATATCACATTATTCTAATAACCAGAATATAATCCATGAGTCCAAAAGCATCGATACATTAGTTATTCTGCTTCAACTGTAGTAACAACATAAGATTGTCCTTGATCCCTTGGCCTTTTCTGAGGTAAGTTTCCCTGAAACTTAGGACATTCATTTTCATAATGACACATTTCTCTACAATTTTAGCATTCAACTTCGATAGCCTCTTTCTTTCCCTTGCATTCACAAGCCTGGTGACCCTTTTCTCCACATTTATAACAAACTCCCATTCCTTTTAGGCAAGTAACAGGGTGATTCTTCCCACAATTATCACATAATGGAAAATCCTTCTTTCCCTTTTTCCCTTTATCTGTCTCTTGTTCCACCGTTCTCTTCTTCTCTTGCTTTACTTTGTTGTCATAGGACATAGAGAATTCTTTTTCTGTCTTGATAGCACACGAGACAATATCTTCGTATGATGAGAAGGATTGTGATACTAAAGCTCGACGGAGAAATGTTTTTAACCCATCAAAGAAACGATCAATCTTACTCCTTGGGTTACGTATATAATCAGCATCATGCCTCACTAACCTTGTAAAGTTAGCCTCATATTTTGCGACATTCTCATCCTCCTTCTGCCTCAGACTCAGAAATTGCCTTTCCATATCCGCTCGATGGTCTCGAGGAAAGTATTTTTCTAAGAACAGCTCTTTGAACTCCTTCCATTCCATGTTTGTTAATTCATCATCTTCCTTTGTGTTTTGAATTAGTGACCACCATTGATCGGCATCTCCAGTGAGGCGGTAAACTGCCATTAAAACTTTTCCCTTTCACTACTCCCCAAGGCATGGAATATTTTCTCTATGAAATTTATCCATTGCTCAGCTACTATAGGATTTGTACTCCCATTGAAGGTTGGTGATTGTTGCCTCATGAAATGGTCTAGCATTGATCATCCATGTTGCGGATCAGGGTGCTCCATACGAGTAATGTTATTATTCATAACCTGCGTGAGTTGTCCCAGTACGGTGAGAAGCTGATCAGCACCAGTTGTATCACTAGATCCACCATAATTATCTTGAGCAGGAGGGAAATCCCTACACGGAGTGCGTGCATTGATACGGTTTCCATTCCTTCCACTAGGCACCATTTCTAAATAATGGAATAAATTGGATTAGTTTATGAATCAAAATACATAATTCCATACTTGTAAAACACTTAACATAAATTGAACTAATTATGGATATAATCCATAATTATAAAAATGTTTTCTTTGAGGAAGTATATACTCATAACCCTTCATAGTGGTTTGTAAAGAAAATGGGAATTATCCTAAGCATATCCCACGGGAGTGTCGTAACCAAGAGTGCAACAAGGCCCGTTGTCGTGCACCCGTTCCCGTTCGAGTCTAGCTCAAAGCGGTGTTTTCAGGTTTTACCCCTAGGTACATATGTGCCAGAGCCGCCTGTACCTGCTCGTATCCATACATGGATGTATTGCTCAGAAAACTCAAAAAATCTCTACAATACCAAAATTTTTAGGAAGCTCTTCTATACTAATCCTCAAAGTCCATCTTAGTTCTACATGCTCTAATCAAAGTTTGTCTAAATCTAGCTTCCAAGGTTTGTACTAAACTTCCTCTGATACCAACTGTAACGCCCCGACCCCAGCTACCCAGAGCCGGTGCATTACTTCGTAACATTGGCATGATCACAAAAGATCAAGTCTCTAAAGACCGATTAGTTTAGTAACCTTGGAAACACTAGATACATTCATAAGTCTTACATTAAATCATAAAGAAAAAAACTAATAACAATGTCTTCAATGTGGACACTCATATCCTCTTCTGACTATCCCTGCATGTCATTCCTAAAATACTTCTTCACATCCTAGAAAATATTAAATCATTGAAAGGGGTGAGCTCAGATGCTCAGTGAGGATAACAATATTGCAGAATCTTTCATAAATAAACATTAAAATTTAAGGCAATGTATAACTAAAACAAAAGCCTTTTAAACTTGAACTTCAACATAATATGTCAAAAGTAAAATGAGATAATGACATTCACTTCTTCACATGGATATTCTACTGTTTGAATAATCACATGAAATATCAATAACCACTTTCATAATGAGGGAATGTATAATGCCAGACATTCTGAAACATTTTTTCAAGGCCTCAACCAAGACGTCTAAAATGATTAAGGCCTCGGCCAAAACCATAAATCAAATTGGGAAAGGGCCTCGGTCAATTCCACATCTAGTTGTCTCATGAGACCTACCGATGCATCGAGGAGCTATAGAGGGCTCCACCCGTCACTTATTAAGTCCAATACATTTCTCATATGAATAGGTTTAAACATATCATAAACCATAACATAATCGTATCACATAAAACATGCATAAAAGAAACATAACATTTCCACATTTCAATCACAAGATATCAATACAACTCATTGATATAATAAAAACGCTTTCAAAACCATTTTCAATACCAAAATAAAAGAATGCTAAAACTTTGTATTTATTTTTCATCAAAAAAAATGATGGCTTGTAGAGGAAGTCGAATCTCAAATAATGGTCACGGCAGCGGAGAAGTCGTTGTCGCCACATATGTACGGAAAGAAAAACATTCCATTTTTGTCATTTAGTAAAACTCTTCGTATAAAAATATTCCTTTTGAATAAACGTAAAAGTCAAAGGGGTTTATACACTGTACAAAAGAAATTTGTGAATAAAACAAAATATGCCTCAATGAATGGAGATTGAGACGAAGTCCCTTAAAAAGATCATTTTTAAATAAAATATATCTTTTATGTGTATTGACTATATGTACACATAATGAATGTATAAATACAATATACAACATAATAATATCATGACATAATTTGAAAGTAGGAGATTAACCCAAAGAATGGAAGTTGGGTTATGAAATTCCCTTACCTCGTGTCTGTCTTGAATCAACCGTTCTTTAACCTCCTGAATAATAAACTAGAGTTAATATATACCTTATTAAGAACCATTTTTAATTTCATTATCCTTTTTATATCACATATTACAATGTTATGAACATTATGTAATTATTTAAGTTAATAACGGTCGTTTTGTCGATCTTTGGTACTTGAGTCAACAATAAATTTCTTAAAATTACAAGTTGTTTATGTGGTAGAATATCCATTATCTCCAGAATTATATTCATGATTTAGATGTCATATATATCATATATATATACAGTATATAAATTCATTTATAATATTACGCAACATTTAGAGGTAAGAAATGAAATGCACCGTTCATGGAGACGGTAAGCCGTACGTACGCATGAACGCTACTTTCATTTCTATTTCATATTTAATGGAATGAAATCATAATGATATAAATGTATATTATAATTCCAGTATAATATAGTGTATAATACCATTTACTCCATCCTTTATACATCCCACATATGGCATTAACGATTGAAATCACTTTGAGGGGGCGGTAGTCCGCACTTCCTAAAATGAAATTATCGTGTTTTACCCATAATGTAAATCATAAAGTATGCCATAAATGAGAAATACAGAAGAATAAGTAAAACATAAACATATTATATATCATATATAAATATAGTGACATCTTAATGGCCACCTATTAAGGTGTTAGATGAGTGTTGAACAATCATCGTTTCGTGAGGCAGAAATTCGCCATCCACAGAAACCGTATGTTCTTTAACCATTTGATATAGGTGTGTGTAAGTGTAGCTCTAATCCTTATTATAACATCATCCTAGTTTATTTAGTATACTGGTGTTGTTACAAAAGAAATGAATAAAAAGAGTTTAAGGGGTTGGAGAAGAAAAATAAAACAAAACAACATTAGAGAAGACATTACTTCAAAATCGGGTAACTCTTTTTGATTTGAGCCAAAGCCTTCCTTGGGAAGAGTTCTTCCCAAAGTGAGGCTTCTAGGAGTAATAGGGGGAAGTTGGGAGAGTATTTGGCAGAGTTTGGCCGAACCAAATGGCTTGAAAGTGTGAATGAGGTGGTAGAGGTGGGGACCTTTTATAAGAGGAGAGGAGGGGCTCTTTTGGAAAGATTGAAATGTTACATTATTATACAATGCTGTTCGGATTCTAAAGGTCCCACACTTATATAATTAGTGGCTAAGGTGATAAGGGTTCTAAATATACCCATCCAATAGTCTTTGGACAATTTTATGCCTTGGATGTTACATTATCTTTTCATTTTATTAAAATCGTTAAATAATGAGGTCATCACTGCATCATAATGATGTCATAAATAATTTAATTAATTTAATGTCTAAAAATTATTAAAAAAAATAATATGATGTAGGAAATCTTTTTAGCTTTCTAATGAATATTTATAGTCCAAATTTTTACTTGTGTAACCCCACTTAAAAACTATTTTAGTAGAACAATGCATGTTTGTATCAATTTAATTTTAACATTAAATAAATATATATTAATGTCATTTTCCAACCAAAGTGGCTCCATGGGGTCCCCAAGTTGACCCATGGGTTTTCTTGGTCGGCCATGACTCATCCAATTGGAGTAGGACAAGTGTCAAGCTCATCTCATATTATTAATGCATTATTTTTACCTTAAAATACACTAATTACCTCTAATCGCGATTAAGAACTTAAAAGTTACTATTCACCAAAAAATTATTTTAATCTCATCGAACCAATTTTTACTTCTTAATGAAAACCATGTATGTCGGATTTTTGAAAATCAAATCACAGAAGTGGTAATATTTCATTTAAACAAAAAATCAGTTATTTAACTACCACTTAGTGGTTTCACTATTCATCAAAAATTGATGTTTTTCAGAACAATGCCAAACTTTCACCATAAGATATAATTGATATTCCAAATTCAAAAATGATGTCTATTTTACAAAATTCCAAACATATAAGTTGCATTAATTAATTTTATAATTAATTCCCACTGTCACAACAATAGCGTGTTTTTAAGAAACAATTTATATCAAAAGATTAGCAATTGTTTATGTCCAATTTCAATGTTAAATTAATTCTAATGACCACCATTGGATAAAATGGTAAAAATATATTCTAATTATACTTTAAAACCACTAAATAGTATAATTTATCACTATAAATTATTTTGATTAAAAAAGTTGTTTTTAAGTAATTTTCACTATTAATAAAAAATTGGAAGTTCTCAGAAAATTACAAAAAATTCAACTTTGGATAATTTCGATATTATGAATACAAAAATTAAGTCCATTTTGAAATGTAAAATTTCTATAATTTTAAAAATTGGTTATTACTATTCATAACGGCTACTTTGATTAGCTGCGGTGTTTTAGAACTCGAAGTTGCGTACAGTGCAAGTTATTGCATTATTAAATGAGAAGCGTATCGTGGAAGCTCGGGGTGTTACAATTATGTTCCCAACGGAATGGAAATTTAAAAATTCATATATAATATAATGACTATATATGTATAATTATGTTATAAATATCATTTTTATACCTTATAACCATCATTATACCAAATCATTAGAGGTGGTCATTGAAAAACGAATGACATCAGTTCGCGAGGCATTGGTACATCATACACACAAATGATTATTTTGTAACTTATTTGAAGGATGCTATGATATTTTTAGGTCATAAAATATACATTTCAAACCCTATTTTATGTATTATACTTATTTTATTTTATAAGAATTATTTAGAAATAATTTAAGGACGTGGAGGAAGAAATTAAATAAAATCTCTCGTTAAAGAACATTTACTATTTTTCATGTATCATCCTTAGGTTTCCACTAAATCCTTCCTACGTAATATTTACAAAAAAATATAGTAACTATATAATGAGAGGAAGTTATTTTTTAATTTAAATTTTTATGTATTGGCTGATCCAAACTTGTTTGAGGGTGTGAATAAGAGAGAAGAGGGGCTGAGAAATAATAGGTTAGGTGAGTGCTACACCTGTAATTTTTGGAAATGAATGAATTATACCCATGTTTTTTCCATTTCAAAAGGTTAAAATAATGGAACATTATATATCGTAGAATATATAAGTTTTAAATATGCCCATACAATATGTTTTATAAGCGTTTTTATGTTATTTTATCCATTATTTTTTAGTTTAACCCCCAATAAATCCATTTTACCTTAACCAAGGCAACTAATTTTTAGTGTTTCCACTATTCATTTAAAGAAAACTATGTTGAAATTATTATTTAATATAAATTTTTATGACTCCAAATATGGAATCCATATTTCCAGATCCTATTCACATTATTTGAAAATGATCAAAAAAATTTATTTTTTAGTCACGACGAGTAAGCGGGTTTTGAAAGAATTTTTTTAAAAAAAAGTAAAATATTTTTTAATTAAAATTAAATAATAAATTTAACAATGACCTAAATTGTATTAATTTATTAAAAAAAATTCAAATGTTACTTTAAAATAAATTTAAAATAAAATTTACCATTTTCAATTATCCAAACAAAAGGTCACGTTTTAATTAAAACATAGTATTTTTCATTATTCATCAAAAAAAGAAACGTTTCAAAAACAAATTACCAGATATTCACTATAAGTTTATTTTTATATTTTTATTTCAATAATTAAATATATTTTTTAAAATATATTTAATAAAATGGTAAAAATTAATATTAAATCATTGGTAAAAAGCATTACTAAACTGCCTTTTAGAGAAAATATATTTTTTTCAAAAAAAAATTATTTTTCTTATAAACGATTCATATTTTATTTCTAATTAATATATAACCATAATTTTCATAAATTTATTGTTACTATTGATATATCCTAATTTAATGGATATTTTAAAAAAAATTATATAAAAGTACATTTTGACTTAACGTTGCCTGTTAAACAGGCTAGAAAAATAATGAATTAAATGAAATATATTTCAGGGGTTGTTTTTTGTTAAATATTTTTTGTCACATAAACTATGGAATAAAATGTTAGTATTTTAATATTTTAGGGTGTTATAGTTCCCCTTTTATATATCATGTGTGTCTTTTCTTTCATCATATTTAAATATTTATTTAATTTTATTTCTTTTATCGGTATTATGAGTCAATAGATACCCATGAGGTAAGGGTTTATTCCAAAATTTCTTTTTTATTCATAATTTTTTAAGGTTAATTCCCCCCAGGGGCATATTTTTATTCCCTATACATGTTTTCTAAAAACATTTCTAGTTGTTTTTTAATATTCTTCAAACTGATTTATTAAAGCTATTTTTACCCATTTTTGAATTTTTATATAATGGTTCTAAATAAATATTCAAATAAATTTCAAATCGAGTTACCTTTTGAAAATTTAAAAAAAGTATGAAAGGGATGTCATTCTTAAATTATACATAATGAAATACTATTCCCTCCATCAAGAATAATAATTTCATTAAAGATTCCATTAAAAGTTGACAAGGTAATTTTCAAAACAAATTTTTTCATTCATATTCAAAAATTCATTAAATAAGTAATTTCATTGTATAATGGGTTATTTTACACAATAATTTTACAATGATATTTTTAATATATTTTCATCTATTTCAATATCCTTAGGTTAATCATTTCATTTGCCGAGGATATTATCTTATGTTACCATCCACAAAATTTATATGGACGGGTTATGACTAGTTTTACTAGGGAAGGTATTGATATTCAGTGTACTGGTTCTTCTAATATGGATATTTATTTATTTCTATGTCATTTGATTATGTTGTTTATTTATTCATATGATAAAATAATTTTTCTTATTAAGTTATAGATGGTTTATAAAACTATATATCCCCTCAATGAATCTATAGGTCTCGTATTAAAAACTAGTTTGGGTTTTTGGCTGAGGTCATACCCATTCATGTAAGATGTCTTGTCACAAGGCTTTGGAAATATTCTTTAGATGTCTCGACTTAAGGCCTCAATGGAAATTCATAGATGTCGAACATTATGAATTCCATCAATATGAACTCATTTATTCATCTACATGTGATAATTTAAATGGGTTTTATATCCATGTAAAATTTTAAGCTCGTGTAGTTATTTAAATGGAATTATTTTATGAAAATTTATTTCTTGTCAAACTATATGTTATTTATTTAGATTCCATTATACACATACCCTTACTGAGAATTTCCTCTCACCCCTTTCATATATTTATTTACCCATTCATACTATAAGGTGTTTTATGATTAACATTCCGGGATATTATAAACGGGATAGTGATTTTCTGAAATAAATTATTATGTTATATTTAATGTTTTTATATGTATTTGTGAAATGTGAGTATTTATATTGTTCTCCAACACTACTCAACCATTGAGTCGTTTTGGATGAAATTTTTTATATCTAATGAAAATTTAATATAGTAACTAGTATATGTGGTCTACTAGTTTAGGGGTCCCTACAGTTGGTATCCTTTTATGTTTTGTTGAAACCATGGGTAATAGATTTAGGAAAACATCGCATTGGAAACATAAACCTATGAATAAAGTTGAGAATATTTCCAAAGAAACCGTGTTTATGATTATGAGATTATATATACAGGAAGTTTTCAACATACAGTAAGTGATTAACATGTTTTGGAATTATACATTATGCTTCATAATTTTCTGATCTAATCTATTATATTACATTATTTAGAATTAGTTCATAGTGGATTCAATGAGAACCATAACAATAAATGCAATCTATACATGGATTTACCTCCTTTGTAAGATAATGAAGTTGGATCTATTTCATGGATGTACAAATTATAAAAAAATTGGGCCAACCAACTCAGGTTATAAGAAATAACATTTCACATTTATAGTATCCTTGTAATCCACAAAATTTCAAAGCAATGTTAGATTGATTCAAGTGTTAGCAACCACTATCATTCAATGAGACATTAAATCATTTTTTATCTAAAAAATGGATAAGTTCATTATAGAAGATATTTCTTATTTTTTTAATTAATGAAATGGATATAGTTGTTATAATATTTTATCCTTTCTCATGTTATGAAAATAAATGGTGGTCATTGAACAAAAACACAAAGGATGAGGAGGAAATAAAAAACATTGAATGGAAGAATTTTAAGGATCTTTTCAGAGAGAAGTACTTTCCTCTTGAATAGTTAAAAGATATGGAAATGAAATTATTTAGTATGATACAAATGGAAGTTTAAATATTATAAAGTATGAATATAGCTTTTCTAAGGTAATAAAATAATTATATAGACTATGCATGCAATCTAAAGAGAAATATTGACCATTTATATGATGGTCATAAGATAATCCATCAAATGGAACAAATTTCCTCATCATTATCATCATATGAGAATATAATATCGTGTGATATCAATGGAGAGAAATAATTATCCAAATCTTAAGGATTTTAAGTAAACTAAAAGATGAATTAAATGGTATAGAAAAAATTTAATAAGGGGAATAAGAAAAAGACGACTTTTCTGACATGTGATACTTGTTGATAGAAACACATTGGTATATTCTTAAAAGGAGTAGGAA
This sequence comes from Viscum album, assembly GCA_963277665.1. NCBI lineage: Eukaryota > Viridiplantae > Streptophyta > Magnoliopsida > Santalales > Viscaceae > Viscum > Viscum album. The sequence continues at coordinate 1,100,683,831 of OY728155.1, read as the reverse complement.
ACTTCTTTATGTATAGAGAAAAAGGTCATCTTTCTCGTCAATTCAATGGAATGGGGAGAGAAATCCATATAAATTGATTTAATTATAAAGCGATTGGTAAGTATTCCAAACAATCCCACAAGCATCAAGGGGACCTACCCTAAAATAATCCAAGGGGATAAGTACAATCATATAAAACTACCATAATCACATTGGAAATTCCTAAAAACAAGGTTAACGGTACACATATCATTCACTTCAGAATTGAAAATGTTTTATTTGAATTTTCTTATACACACTCTTTCATATGTGAGTAATTTTCAAATTGTATCCCATCACAAACTCAACAATTAGATATTAATTTTGAAGTTAATGCCTAAATTATATGATGGTCACATCAAAATTCTATATTTACACTCCTATTGAATTACATTGGATTTTTATTCTTTCATGACTTTTTTATTATTCATCTGATCTAATTTGATATTACATTATGAATAGATTGGATTTCCTTACATAAATCATGAATTAACTTCTAATATATAGAAATATCATTTTATATTATGAACCAATATATGATTTTCTATTTGTGTGATGGTAAATTGGAAATTCAAAGGGACGACACATATATCATATGGTTTTTGATTACTTTTTAAAATTGTTGTTCATATAATATGGTTAAATAATAAATCAATATTAGTGATTTTCTTATTATGTGGTAGATAATCAATGTATTTCCACAAGAGTTTTATAGTCTTCCACTAGATCATGAAAAAGAGTTTTCAATAGAACTCATACTTGGTTTTATACCTATTTTAAATACTCCATATAGAATGGATCTTATTTAGTTGTAGGAATTGAATAAGAAACTCTATTTGAATATTTATAGGGGACTCATGTTGCCATGTGGGTCACCTTGTGGTGTACATGTTAATTTTTTTATGAAGGAAGAGTAATTAATTAATATATGAAATTATTATTTATAACCTAACAATATCACTATCAATAACAAATATCCTCTACCCCATATTTATTAATTATTTGATGAACTCTATGGAGATTAATACTTTTTTGATATTGAAATTCATTTTGTATGACTTCAATTAAGGGATAAAAATTCTAATATACCTAATATAGCATTTCCTAAATGGAATAGACACTACTAATTTACAGTGATTCCATTTGGTCTTATAAATTTTTTCTCTGTCTTCATGTATCTTTATAAAGAGACTCCTTATATATTACATTGAAAAATTTTGGTAGTCTTTATAGTTTATATTCATATAAATTCAAATATTAAAGAAAATAAGGAGTATTACATGGTGATTTAACTAAAGACCCTAATGAAGGAAGAGTTTTGTGAGAAATTTATCATGTGTGAATTTGGGAACAAAATCGTTTATTTTCATGAATGATAATCTCAAGAATGTGTATATCTATAGATCCAATAATGGAATAAGTTATTGAAAATTAGACCATAAAAACCATTGTAACTAATATTAGTCGTTTCACTAGATTGTTTGGTTATTATCGACACACTTTAAAAAATTTATCATGCACTTCCAACCCACAAAACCATGTGAACTTGAAATAGAGCCAAATTCCTTTGGATAGATGAATGTGGGAAATGTCAATTAACTAAAGAGAAGGTTATTCAACACACAAGTTAATACACTAACCTATAGTGGAGAAGGATTTTTAAACTATTGTGATGCATAAAAGAAGGTATTGGGATGCATTATCATGTAAAAGGATATTATGATATATTAAGACTCATTCCAATTAATGTTCCATGAAAACAATTACCCAACTCATGATTTAGAGTTAGCTGTATTATTTTATACATAAAAGTTATAGATGAAATATATTTTAGGGAGAATGTTAATATATATATATATATTGATCATAAAAATTAACGTTCATTTTCACATATAAATAATTGAATATTCTTTACAGAACATGGTTTTATATGGTTTGATATCATGACTACTCAATACATTACCTCCCTAGGAAAATGAACAAGGTGAAATTATCACTAAGATGAAAGGATCACGATAAAATTTCTATGATGAGGATAAAAAAAGATTTAATATTTCTATAATTTTAATGGATGGATCATAAAATATTATTCTAAGGGGAAAAAGAATATATTTTTCAAATAAATATACAACCACCAATCTTTGTGCGGATTTATGTGGTCCAGATAGACGATATGGAGCTGCAAAAGGTAGTGTGGAAATTTGATCAATTAAATGTTTATTTTTGTGGAATGAATTTTTTTAGTAATTGTGTATGTTTCCCACATATACCATATTTGATGAAGGGGATATTCTATGACTCTCATAGTTTATAATTATCTACTCATCAAAGAAGTAAAAAGATGTATAGTTATTTGAAAGATTATATCTTATGGAACAACATATAGAGAGATATTTTAAAATTTTTATCTTACTGACTGTTGTATTAGAATGTTATGTTTGAGTGACATAAATCTAATAGGATTTTTTATCCATTACTCAAACTCTAATGGAAATAAAAAGACAACCCTGAGAATATTTACACTAGACTCCCTAATATGTAAAAAAGGAATAATTTTATATGGGTTATCGTCAACCACATTATAAATTCAGGACAATTCAATTCCATCAAAGTAGTAATATATCATGATCATTTTTATAGAATATAAAGTAAGGAAGTTGTATGGTTTCCTGGAGTACCATATTCTATTATACCTGATTGGGATCTGAGGTTTCCACCAATGTTATGAAATTTTATACAATGAGCATTGGACAGAAACTTGAGTTTCATCACATATTATCATCCTAATATTGTAGGTCATTCTGAGAGGGCCATTAAAACTCAAGAAGATAGGTATAGGGATTCCTTTTTAAATTTGGAAGGTATTTGGGATCAACACCATCCTTGGGATTAAATTTCTAATAATAATAACTTTTACTCAAGAATTAAGATGTATCGTTATGAATTCAAATATAAAATGAATTGTAGACCTCCATCGTGATGGAATAAACATTGTGAAATAATGACATTATGACCTAACCTAGCTAATGAAATATCATATACTATTAGGTCAAATAAAAAACACAGAAGTGTTTCTCAAAGTATATATATTTTTTGCTAACAATCCTTCTAAATATTTATATTTTGAAGTTGGTGACAAGGTATTCCTATGAATATCTCTATACAAGAGGGTGATGATATATAGAAATATGGGAAAGATGGTCCCTAGGTATATTAGTACCTCAAAATTCTTGATCGTATCATGATGAAAAATTTTATATTGAAACACCCCTGAAATATCTCTGATGTTAAATATTTATTCCATGTGTCTCACCTAAGGAAGTAAATACAAGATCATTCACATGTACTACACATAGAGGTCATATAGCTCAAGAACGATGTTTTTTTTTCCGATAAACTAGTAGAGATTTTGGATAATATTGATAATGTGCCCTGAAATAAGACCACCCACTTTGTTAATGTTTTGTGGTGAAACCATCAATTCGAGGAAGCTACATGAGAACCTAAGGATGTGATAAGGAAGAATTGTCCTCATCTCTTTGTATCATAGTGAACTAAACTCTCATGATAAATTCATTTTAAAGAGGTATAATTTAACACCTTAATATTTTCTAATATATTTTTCTTTAATAAGTATTATTTCATTGATATCATGTGTTACATGCAATAATGAGTTTATACAAACAAAGATATTCTATTAAAATCTTATTTGATATTCATTACATATATACTGGGTATGTTGGTATGAATATGGATAACTAAATAATGAATCATATATCGTTTACACATATATTAAATAAATTCATTAGTTATCATTTCATAAAAAAATAAAATATAAATCATTTTCAAAATAATGGAGGTGTTTTTATGAAAAAAATATTTTTATGTATGAAATGTGTTTTCAAAAAAATAATTTAAAATTTATATTTATGGTAGAATTATTTTAATAAAATTTATATATTATATATTCAATAAAATATTAATTATTCATCATATATTTTTAAATGAATGGGAAGAGAATATAAATCTAGTTTTATGCTTAAAAACTATGATTTTCTAAAACATAGTTTTCATCATATTTGGTGGAATTATATAAAATTTAATATCCTACATTTATATGAATTGAATTTGATAAAATTTATTCCATATTATGAATTACGATGTTAATATTTTCTAATATGATCCTTTAATTTTTAGGCATTGTAAATAGTAACAGTGGTAAAATTTATCAACTGAGTAGAGGGTTAATCAGGTTAACCAAGACAAAAATTACGTGATAAGGTCATATTTTTATTATTAATTCTTATTATATGAATTTAATTTGACTAATAAAACCTTATTCATTAAATTGATATGATTAATAGATAATTTTCCATTAAAATGACCAATATGATATTAAAATCAATGAAATATATAAAATGTCATGCTCTAATATTTAAAGAACTATTATGTGTTCACATAGGGACAAAAGAAAGTTATTAATGAATATAAATATCAATTTTGTGCATAATAAAATTGTCTTCAGGATGATAATTAATTTATAAATTTTATATATTATATTTTTACCTTAAATTATTATGTTAACCTAATAAATTATTAATTAAATTAATAGAAAAACTAAATAAATTATTTTATAAATATTAAATGTGTAATAATTTGAATTAATTATAGATTTACACGAATATTTTATATGAATATGACTTATTACTGATGTGTAAATGAAATATATTCAAAATAAAACATTTTCTTTACAAAATGGAAGTTAAATTAAATGAGAACTGTCAAAATTAACATTAATGTTAATTTATCAAAATAATATTAGATTAAATTATTTATAAACTAATAATATCTTTAAAAGAACGTAGGCTATAATATATGGTCTAAATTTCATCACTTTTCCATTTTTTTTTAAATATAGACCATATATGAAAAATGATATCTCATTTAGAGTGAAAATATGTTACCATGGTTAATTTTAAAATAGGTTCACTAAGAGGTAAAACCAAATGATATGTTTTAAAACTCCCTAAAACCCCATAAATTTATTATTATTTTATGATATTTAAACTATATTCTGATAAAATTATGAATCTGAATCCATTTGGATGCATTTGGATTGATAATGACATTATTATAATTTAATCATTTAAGATAATCCCAATTTTCCCCTTGACTCAATTATAAAAGGGAACCTCCTCCATAACATATTTACAAAATTTTGAGCTATCTTTCTGAACAAAAACCTACCCATTCATCTTCTAAACATCCTTATACATGTTCTATATGTTTTGATTTTTTGAAACGACCTTTTATAATTATAGTTTCTCATAAATTTCATATATATATATATAACATTATAATAAATGAATAATAATTACATAAAATAATGATCTATTCCATCATCATATAGGTCTAATGCCTTTGTAAACATGGATACATAAAAAATTATTCAATAAATCATTTATATCATCTCCCAGTATGTTATTTATAACTATCACCCTTCTTAGACATATAACCTCTAAAATCATTCTTCATAACCTAAGGAAAATAAACATAAGAAAAAGAGAGATAAGATTCTTGGTAAGGGTAAACAAAAGAGATATCAATTATAACATTATCATAACATAAGCATAATTGTGTGATAACATTATCATATCATTTTATATATATATCATATGTATCATGGATCATATTCTTGAGTCATGTCATAATACATGGTGGTTTATAAGACATGAATCCAAAAATAATCAAAGAACATGAGCCATTAGATAATAACATTGTCAAAAGACATGGAATTATGAATTACACATAAGCCTATAAAATTTTGAACACTTAAAAATAGAAACATCTTCACTCATTATGTCAGTAACATGAAAACATGCCCTCTAATAAACTTATGGGCATGAAACCAAGTCCACACATGGTCTTATGGACCTAAAATCAAGGTATATGCATAAACATGTTGATATAAAAATTAGGTCCACACATAAAATTTTGAACATGAAATCAGGTTCATCCATAACATATTTAACTCTTGAGTTGTCCATATTTAACCAATTCATGAGAGAATATATTATATATCATGATATTTTTATGGGAAAAAGAATAATGTGCTTGACATGTTATAGGAAACAAGTTGATTTTCTTGATAGACATTGATAAAATTTTTAGGATTCTTCATTTCATGGTTATAGTATATACCATTGACATATAAAATAGAGGCTATAATTATAATTTTCCCCTACACATTTATGAAATGAAATTATGGTTTCTGAATGAGTTATTATGAGTTATAATTTTTAAAATTAATGTCGTTCAAAATTTTAATATTTTAATCTACAACTCGTGTTTTTTATTATTGTCATATTCGATTCTAAATTTATATGCTATGGTTATGACATCATACCATTATGCTTATCTTAATCATTCATATGTTCATCGATTGAAATGTCCCATGTTTACTATTATCAAGGTTCAGAGACCAACAATTTCTTTTGTTTTCTTTCAATACATCATGAATAAGGGTTTAATGTATGATAATACTAATAAGGGTGTGAGTTATGAGAAAATGTGGTGGATATGGTGTAGATATTTTATGAACAAGTTGTTATTTTTTTTGTTTTCAAAGATATTAAACATAAACTATTCTAGCATGGATCAAAATGTTATGTAATTAATATTAATATACTATAATGTACAATATACAAAGGCCCAAACCATGCATACAAAAATATCACAACTTAATAGATGAATGTCAATTAAATAACCTACTGATCAATGCTAGAATCATATAGTTCCAGTTCCATTGGATACATCGAAATATAAAAAAGGTTCATGAATAATCTATTTCATATCCCAATAACATTTTCATAAGTATAACCCTTATTAGACATATCATTTGTAAAAAAAATCATAACATGGGAAAAGAAATCATAAAAAAGGGTGAGATCAAATTTTCAATAAGGGTAAATTAGGTAGACATAAATAACCACATTAGAATAACATCAGCATATGGGTTTGAGAAAATTAGATTAAAATTTTATATACATCCCCTGAATATCATATATCATAATATTGAGTCATAGAATAATGTTTTTAATTTCATAAGACGTGATTCATAGAATAAATAAATTACAAGAGACATGAGATCATAAGAATAGAATAAGACATGAAATTATGGAACACACATACACATATAACTTTTTGAACATGTTTTAATAGAAAAAGGATTACAAATTAAGTTAAGGAAACGAAAAAAGTCTCTCAAATAAGATTATAGACATGAATCTAGATCCCCATGATCTTATGGACATGACAGAAAAATCTATGAATAAACATATTGACTTGAAAATTAGGTCCACCCATAAAATTGTGAACATGAAATCAGGTTAATGAAGAACTTAATGATATCATGATTTATCTATATTTACCCATTTCATTGGAAGGATATATCAGTAAAACCAATAACATAATGAAGATCATATATTTCTGTGCCATAATATCATAATTCATTTATCATATCATAATTCAAGAGAATAAATGGGTTTCGTAAACATCTTTTCATCATAAAGATAGAACATCCAAAAAAGAATAAGGATGATATTCTTAGATAATATTACAAGTAAATAATAAATTTACTCAAAGGATTTCATCATATATATTAAATAACATTGAAATAATAACATAAATAATTCTTCACTAAAATAACCTTTCCATTTTGAAACCCCTTTTTAAAAAAAACTGTGCAATTATAAAGGAAAATATTTTTTTTGAAAAAATCTATGTAAAAATGTAAATGAATCATAAAATAAAATATGTTTAATTGTAGTTTTAAAATACATTAATTTAATAAATGTAAATATAAATCATTCGTTTTAAACTTTTATAAAAAATTAAAAATTACTTTGTTCAGAAAAGGACAAAGAATATTCCTTTTGAACCATTTTGTAAATAGTAAACCATTGGTAAAATAGACTTTAAAAATAATATAATAATAATAAAGGACTTTTCAAATAACATTTTTACAAAATACGGATATAGATGAAAATATTTCTTTAGTGGAGTCTTAAACATAAAAAATCCCGAATATTAATGAGATTTTGAAATAAAACCCTTACCACATGGAGATCTTTTGACTAGTAAGTCACAAGAAAGAAATAAATTAAAATGAAACATTAAATATAATGAATAAAAATAGATTCATTATATAATATATCAAAGAGGCATCAATAAAACCACAAAAAACATATAATTTTTAAATATGACATATGTCTCATGATAGAAAATGTAAGACGAGAAACACTTACTTTGAGTTTTCCTTGCTTCCCAAACACTCTAACCACCCCATTAATAAATTTTAATTTGATATAATTATGTCAAATAATCATTTTAATGCATATAATATAATATATTATCCCTTTATTTCATTTCAACACCCCTTTATTTCAATGAGTCCTTATTGAAATATGTATTTATAGGTGATAACTACTTCATTTATAATGATTATTTCAATTTAGTATTTCTAGTCCTTAATAATTTTTCTTGGTTTCAAAACCCCTAGAATATGAATATTGATAGTGATATTATATATATTAATTATATATATATATATATTTATATTCATTTATAACATTTGTGATAGAAAAATTAATTACATTGTTCATGGGGACAATAGACTGTACGAACGCATGAATGATGTTTTCATTATTTTTGTTGGATGGAATAAAAGAAAGGTAAAAATGATTCACAATTACCAAATAATTATATATATATATATACATATACATAAAATATCTCATTATTACAATCTATGTAAAATGGAAATTAAAATGAATCACATCGGTACATAGAGGTTGTGGTCCACATATACGCATGACCAACATTATCGTTTTTCAACGATTTGGAATGTAAAAAAGGGAGATGTAATATTAAAATTAAATATTTTTAATTATTCTATAACTATAATATATTATCAGTAAACCCATCTTAATTATTATTCATAAAATATATTGATTAAAATGAATTGTTTCTCTATATGGAGATAGTAAGCATTATGTACGCATTATATATTATTTCTCTCCCTAAATGATGGGAAAGAGGGTTTATAATTAAATTTTCATATTCATAATAATATTTCATAATATTGAAGATACTAAATTTATTATTTTATGATAAATAAAATTTATTTATAGGTGGTGATGAAAACTAGAATATAAAGAGATCGGTTAAGGTGATTACCGCTTCTTTGAAATAAATACATTAGATATCTTTTAAAGGGGTATAGGGTAGGTGTTTTGAGAATACCAGTCCCACCATATTTGAATATATATTTTTTTAAAATTAATTGGTAGATTTTAGTTAATATATATGGCTCAATGTTGTGTAAATAGGTGAATAAGTTTGTTCCCTTTTAGAATTGAGGTTATGGGATCTTTTGGAATTTCTCATAATGTAAAATTATTTTACATTAATTTTCAATCCAAATTTCCCAAAAAATATATGGATATGATATCAAAGATGGTTAGGTTAATAGTCCCATAAAAATAAAATTTTTAAATTTTATGATGTCATTTTATACCTTATCATTACGATCAACTCTTAGTTAACCGACATTATTTTAACAATATTGATAAATTTTTCAATTTTAATGGGTTATAATTTTAACTAATAAGGTGAAAATATGATCCTAAATGAGAGATTTGTTAAACTTTTTATAATATTATATATATATTTTCTTATTTTTATATTTTTAGGAATTTTTAAATATTTTAAAAATATTATTTTCATCAAAAATCATTATTTTAAATTTTGATACATTTCATTTAATTTAATATTAAATGCATCAAGAAAAAGTGTTATATAGAATATAATACTCTAGATTATAATTAAAATTTTATCTATATTTATAAAAATCCTGGAAAAATTAAATATTTTAATTTATATTTGTTTTTTTAATTTTAAAAACATTTATTTTATTTATCTTTTTATTAAAAAATATTGTGTCAGTGTTGTAAAAGAATTTATAGTATTTATTTAACGCAAAATAAATATAAATAAATTGTCATCATGAAAATAATTTTACTATTATAAAAATAAACGTTTCTATTCTTTCAATATATATTTTCTAATATAATATTGTCCTTCCAACTTATTTAATATTCTATTTTGACTTTTATGTCATTGCGCAAGCATTGCATAAAAACTTGGATAATCCACTTGTTATGTGACTAAATGTTTTTTTTAAATAAACACTATATGTACCACATAATATTTAATAAATAATTAAAATAAGTCATTCTTCCATCTCAAATATAATCCTTAGGGCACCATATTTGGCTTTTCCAATGCAGTGCAGTCTCTATGTCGGTACTGAAAATGATTTTAAGATTTATCATCGAATAAATTATAATATATATATATATATATATATATTATTTAAAGTAATTTTTTATGATAGTTTTGTTATTTTATCATAAATAATTCATTAAATAAATTTAATAATTTGATTAATTATGTTTTTGTCTTGGTGATATCATAAAAGATACCATATTTCCTAAAAACTTTAATTTTTGTACTATTCCCTAAAAACATGACTTCTTCAAAAAATGTAAAAATATTAGTCCTACGATAAATTTTACAAGATGAATCGAAAATAAAATTATATTGCATCCAATTCAATCACTATAAATGATACAAATTACTTTTTTTATAAATAAAAAACAAATTTAAGAAAAATTCCATTTTTGTATAAAAATATATTTAAACAAAATTCAAACATAATATTGATTCCAATTAATTTAATTTGATTATTAATAATATAATAGAATTAATTTTACTTATATACTATTTTAAAAAAATTCTTAGTAATTGTTGTAAAAAATACCTTTTTAATTTAATTAGGTATTTTTAACTACTCATTGGAAGATAAATCTATTCTAAAAAATTACCAAAAAATCACACTTATGTAATTTTGTTATTTTTATTCAAAAAAATATAATATTTTTTAAAATGAAATTTCTAAATGCTCTATAAATTAATTATAATATTTTCTCAACAAAAGTAATTTTTATGAAAACATATTTCTGAAGCATAAAATGACTAATTGACAATTAAGTACTTATTTCCTAATAAATAATCAAAGAATTGTATTAATAAGGACCCTTATATATATATATATATTTCGTAATTTGTTTAATACTATTTATGTATACTAATTCAATATCTTGGTTATAATGGTCATATTTAAAAATTAATATTTGGTATTTCCTATAAGCACAGTGTATCATTTAATGTAATATATTGACTAAATTAAATTAAAAATATATATTTTTCATAAAAATTTATGGTGTTACACTAATTCCAATAATAATTTATCTAAATAATGTTTGTTAAGGTGTAGTTAATCATCTTTATTGAACCCTGCATGTTAATTTCATCTTATACTTCCACTTAAAGTGTTGTACATGTCCTGATATAATAGCTCTAGTTTCATAAATATAATAATATTTTATTACTAATATGTGAGAACTATATTCTTCCTCTACATCATCCTTTCAAAAGTGAAAACATCACTCGCGTGAATATATGATTTATAGTCTCTATATAGCAGTGTAATTGATTTTCAATCACCATTTCTCATGCATGGTTATAAAGATGAAAATAATGAATATATATGATATTTAGGAGATAAATATTTTTTTGATAAATACAATATCATAGATAATTTCTTACCTTCCAATCATTTGGAATATGATAACATCACTCGTGTGTATGTGTGGACTACCACCTAAACGAAGTGAAGTGAACTATTTTTCATTTACACATTACATTTATGGTAATAAGGATGAATTTGATTAATATATATGATGTATATGACATAATAATTCGGTAAATTAAAATTATTATTTAACTTTTTTATTTCATTCCATCCATTGAGAAATAAAAACTAATTCATCTGTACGTACAACCTACCATCTCCTTGAATGGTGTAAGTCATTTTTCTATCTATAAATTTATGGATGACGTGAATATGTATATAATGAATATAAATTATAATTATATCATGATTAAAATTATTGATATGATATCACCATGATCATTGTACAAGGGCTAGACCACATAACAAAAAAATATATTAATATAAAGAAGTTATAACCCATAATAGTTATTTTAATAAATAAATATTAATTAATGGCTGAAAAATTTTTATAAGTAAAACATATATGGAATGATATATATTATTATATTTCTTGAATATATATAAAAAATATATATTTATCATACTAGATTTTTAGAAACAAACAAAGAAAACAATACACGAGGTAAGGGCTTCTTGTCGGACTTTTACTTGTATGATACATATGCCATATTCACCACTTATTTACTATTTTGTGTGTATAGAATTTGCATTTGATATATCATGAATCTATTTTTCTTCATGGTATTTAAATTTAAATTGAATTTATTTCCTTCACGGGGCTTACTATTCAAAAGATACCCAAGAGGTAAGAGTTTATTTAATAATATCATCATTATTCGAGATTGTTTGTTTTTAAATCCCTAATAGGGGATTAATATTCATTCTTATCAGTGTATTACAAAAATATTGTCAAAAATGTAATAAAATTTATCCAAGTTATTGATATATACATTTTTACCCTTTTTTATTTTTTTAATATGGAATGAATGGAATCTTCATGTTTTTTCCGAACATGCTACTTTTTGACAATTTTACAAAAGTGTGAAAATAATGCCTTCATAACATATACCACATGAAAAAATTTTCCAACCAACATGACTAATCCTTATTTTAATGTTTTCCTTAAAAGTATAGAATGTGATTTTTAGTGGAAATTATTCCCTTTATATTTGTGAAGTCTTTAAAAATTCATTTCAAATTAAAATGGGAATCTTCCAATAGATTTTTCCAATGATCTATTTGAAATATTTTCATTTATTTCAACATCCATTATTGAATATTAGGATTTATATAAGGTTATATTATTATGTTACCATCCATCATATTTTAATGGATGGTTTATAATCAGTTAAACTAGGAAAATTATTGATATTTAATATACTAGTTCATCCAATATGATAAGTTATTTATTTTTAAGGTAATTGATTTAGTTCTTTTATTTTTTTCATGTAATGAATGAATTGGTATTACTAAGTGATGTGAGGGTCTTAGAATTTCATAGACCATAGATACATTGTTTTGTCTCATGAAACAAATTAGATTTAGTTTTTGGCTGAGGCCTTACCTATTAATGTAAGATTTCTTGGAAAAATACCTTGATAGTATGTTTATGATTCCTTTGAATGGGTCCTCGATTATTTCTTTTGTAATGTTTTAAATTATGGATTTCATGATTATTAACTCATGTATTGATGCCCGTGTGATTATTTGAATTTTTTATGGATCCATGGATTATTTTTTGCTAATGTGATTATTTATATGGTATTTTTATTTTCATTTATTTCCTAACATATTATTCATTACTTATTTATCTTCTATTGTATGTATTAACTTATTGATCAAATGATCTATCCCCTTTTCTTATTTTTATTTTCCATATGATATTGGGAAGTTTATTATCATTAATACATGAGGTTATGCTAAAGGGAATAATGATGTTTCAAAGAAAATACTATATTGTATTTTATGTCTTCAAATGTATATGTGATATTCAAGGATTTTTCTACTTCAGAAAGACTACTAATCTACTTTTTCTATTGGGTTTTGATTGCTTATATCAAATTTCCAGTGTAATAAAGTTTCCACCTTCTCAAGACTAATTGGGTCGGGGTCTTTATAGTGAACCTTATATATATGTTATTTAATTATAATTATTTATCTTATAAAATAATAAATTATCATTTATATATAAAAAATATATAAATTCATTAAATATATATCTTTTTAATTTTATTTTATTTTAAAATAATATAATTTATAATATACATGTATAATTATAATTATATATATCTCTCCATGTGTGTTTATATATATTTATAAATATAAGTAAATTTATATATTTCTATTATAAAATATTTAAAAATTAACAATATATATATATATATATTTACATATATAAGATGTATTTAAATTTATAAATCATTTTAGGATAAAGATATAATTTCAGTTTTATTTTCATAATTTATACAAATAATTCTCATTAATTATATATTTAATAATAATAGTATTTTACAATGTATTTAGACACATTAAAGAAATTTATATATATAAAAAATATATTTTAAAATTATTTAAATGAATTATATACATATAGAAATACATTCTTGACATTTATATAAATATAAATGTTGAAATATAATTTAGTGTGTCCTTATATATAAATTTATAAGTGTATTTAATTATATTTATATTAATATACTGAAATAAATATAAATAAATATAAATTTCAAAAACATACAAATATATATATATATATATATATATAGTTATCCTCACAAACTACTGGTCAGGTGATCCTAAAAAACTATTGGTTAGGGATCCAAATCCTACCTGGCGTGAATTAATTCATAATTGTTTATTTGATGGTGTGAATTTGGAATGGTTGGGTTAGCCATAGGTGTGTGGTGGCACTAAGCTATTCGTTAGGGGTAGTGGGTGTGCTTTATACATTCTAAAAATTTTAAAAACCATTTATCAGTGATAGAAATTTGCACTCATAGAGATTAGATTTTATGATTTCAAAATTGTATAAATATTTTTTGACTGATATCATAGCTAACTTTGCACCAATAAAACCTACCTTTTATAAACATTTTTTTAGCATTGATAAAATAATATTTTATTTTTTTAGTGTTACAAAAAATTATACAATGAGAGTGTATAAAATAGAAATTTTTACTGTTGATAAAAGATAATTACATATTAGTGGAGAAAAATTACACACAACTTGCATAAAAAATTTTACATCAGATTTTAATAAATATATTTTGTATTCAGATATTATCACCCATTTCAAAAAAATGAATATAACTATAATTATTTAAGTACATATTAAACAATAATCAAAAAATAAATATAAAGAAATATTTTAATCATCATCATAATTAACTTATAATTTGACTGTATTCATATTAATACATTTTATTCCATGCTAATTACCATAAATTTGAAAGGGTTTGATAAAAAAATACAATGATAAAAACAAAGGAAACCATGTACAGTATAATTTTTAATGAATTATATATATATATAAATACCTCTTTATAGAAATCATAACAAGTTCTAAGATAGAATTATACATTTTTTTGTTCAAAAGGTCATTCCCAATGATGAAAAAACATAGACGATTACAGTTCTTGGAATGGTTTAGTTTCTCGATACTAAAAAAGTAATGATAAATGCCATAACTAACTCTTAATGTCACAAAGGAGTTCATTTATTAACCAGGATTATAAAAATATAGATATATATTAAAATTAGTACTAAAATCATCCAGATTCATAGCAAAATCAAAACAAGTCAAATAAAAAATCAATATTTTAATATATATTTATACCTTTATTTCTTGATAGACCATTTATAAATATAAAATTTAGATAACAATAACATGTTCAAAATGTTTTATAGAATAATCAGTAAACATTTCTATTTTAAAAAATATTTAAATGTACCTATAATTCATTCAAGAAATATATGAGTAATAATAAACAATTTATTCCTTATTATTAATAATTTATGAAATTAAAACTAATTTGAAATGTATATAATGTAGATTTGGTTATTTTGACAACATTGTATACTAAAATGATGTGAATTTAATTTTTACTTATCCTAAATTATTTACATAACATTTTCATATCATTTCAAAATAATCCAGTCATATTATATTGTATTTGATATAAAGATAGAAATTTTGAACTGAAATGTCACCTTTAAATTGAAAACATTCACATTCAGTCATATCATTCCCACCATGCAATATAATTTTTTTAGTTCATTTTTAGAAATTATAAATGAATAAAAAATAATTTCTATATAGTTTCAAAATAATAATAAGTTTTTTTATTTGATTTGAGTATTTGATGAACATTTTTAACTTCATTAATGCTTTAAATGGAAAAAATATTCTCTGAGTAATTTTAACAATGCTACATTTAAATCTAAATAGTTTATCATCCCTACTGATAAAAAATTAAGAAAAGATTATTTTTCTATTGTATCATGATAATTTGGGATTTTTTTTTGTTTTGAGAATTTGATTCATGTTATTATGAAAAATGATGCTTATAAACGGAACACACATTATATATTTTTGAACAAACCACATACTAGAATGGAATTTTTTTTATTTATATAGGTCAAAAATGAATCATTAATTTTTTTTCAGTATCATAGTAATTGAGTCATGTATTATTGTTTTTTAACATTAACCAAAAGTTTTGAACTAAAATAAATATTTTAAATTGAAAAGATTAACTTTCATTCATATATGATACACTAATGGAATGTGTCTGCTATAAATCATTAATCAATGAATTTATTATTTTCATAATCATGCGCTATAGTTTCATATCCTAGGATGATTCTCTCAAGGATAATAGTTTAAAAATATTTAATTCCTAATTTCCCTATTTATATTCTACAATATTTAATTAATCTAGTACCTAATATAATGATCGATGAAAATTGAATGTAATTAATGTGAGAGGTAGTTGAGGACCTCACATATAAAATTTTTAAACCTATAATGTTTTCTTGTAGGTCTATAAAAGGTTTTTCACAATGGTTTCTGTGTGAAATCATGATAAAATCAAAAAAAAATTGTATTTTTGTCAGTTATTATATGTTCTTAATGCTTCCAAAAATTGAATTGGTGTTTTTTATATGAAATATTGAAGGAAAAGGATAATTAATAATGAAATAAGAGAAAGTTAGAAACACTTAGATTCAACCATAATTATATTTCATTATTTTATAACCTTAAATTACTATTAATATATATGTTTGCTTCAATTAACTACATATAGTTCCACTACCTCTAATTTGAGAATGATGATCAAACTCTATGGGATTCCATTAAGTGATCAAATCATCTCTCTCTCTCTCTCTCAAATTTGTCACTATCATGATTATATACCCTATTTAGCCCATTTATCCCATAAAGTAATTGTAATATGAATAGTGGAAGAGGAAAGGATATTTAGTAGTTTAAAATGAAATGGGAAGGAATTATATATGATGCTAGATTATCTCCTTAGTCTCTCACTATATCATTGTCCTCAAAAAATATATATAAGAAATCAACTAGATTGTGTAAAATATTGTTCCCTAGATTTTTTTATTGAAATTGAACCTCCAATTTTAATTCCATCATGGATGGAACCTTGAGATAACATTGTGTCTTTTGTAGTAATAATAAAAAATACAGAGAGGGATATAAGAACAAAAAATAGAAAAGAAATATAATTAAAAATAAAATGTAGAAAATTACTAAAAACCCTAACTAATTGATACCAAGTTGAAGTCCACGGTGCATATCCTTTATATTTGTGGAGGTTAAATATAATTATATGTAGTTGATACTTCTTTCTATTTATTCGAGAAATATAATTTGGATTGTCGAACATATCTTTCTTTGGATTTCATTAGCATGTCATGATCGATGGTTGATATGAATTATGTTTATACCCTTGTCCTGAATCTTCATACATTAGAAAATCATTCCATTATTGAGTTCAAATGATAGTTAAAAAAATAGGATTGGATGTACTTCACTACATCACAACTATTTTAGACGTCGAGTGTTTCTCAGGAGAGGTGATTTTGTGTTGTTTCGGGTGTGTCTATTTTAATGGGTAACTCATTGTTGGATATATTTGGAACTAATCTTACATTAGGTTCTAGATGTCCCTTTATTTCATTGAAAAAATATTTTCTATGGATTCTTGGAAAATGGTTTTGGTGTTCAATATCAATTGTATTATATGTTTTTAGTTATATTTATGCCTCAAACAATGATTAATGATAACAATGCTTTGTTTTAGGACATCAAGTTGTTACAATGTCGTGGATTCGAAAAGGCTTTAGTCTTTCACTAGAGATTTCCTTCCATATATAATTCCATGAATATTTTGAGATATTATGTATTGGTTAATCTATTTTGGATTCTTGATATTTTGATCTGATGCTTATATTGAAAGAAAAATCCTTACTGCCAAAAAATGTTTATTGTGGTCTGATCTAAAATTGGAGATCCATGATTCTTTTATATGAATATACATGATGGTTATTGGTTAAATTTTTGAGTCATATATAAGGATTGGTACTAAAAAAATGTTATGGATGTGTTACTACACTAATAAATTGTTATCATGGAGATGGTCGGATTTAAAACTTTTTGAATTTATAGGGTCGTCATTATCGACATTCATTTCTTGTGTAGTTGGAAGTAGTAGTAATACAGTCGATGGTATCAAATTAATTCAGGAATTCCATAAAACATGTGAAGTGTGGTCTTTTAGGGATTTTAATTTGATGTATTAGAGATTAATGTGGTCTATTTCATCTTAATTAAGAACTAAATAGGGAACAACTCACATCCAATGAACAAAAACAACATCTAAAACCAAATATTTGAAATATCATATATTAGCTGTGTCGCACCCCAAACCATGCGTTTATTTTATTTTATGATTTTTTTGGCTTTAAATTATTTTTGTTGTGGTTCACGTTCAGTCTCGGATGAAAGTTTTGAGTTTTGATAAAAAGTATGCATCTTGGGTTCGACGTCGTCGGAAGCGCGGATAGAGCGCGACACCGCGCGGCTTCGCCCATGCAATTACGTGGACTGTCGTTAATTTTAATATTATTAAAGATGATATAAATTCATTTATTTTTTTTTATTTTATTATTAGTGGTTACTTTTAGTATTATTATTATTAAAGTTTGACACAAATTTCTATTACATAAGTTTTATTAGTATTATTTTTATTAATGAGGTTTATAATAATGATTATTGTTATTAATAATAGTACTAAACTTTTATCATTACAATTAGAATTTATTGAGGCTTTTATGGAGGTATATTAATGCTTCATTTATTTGTTTATTAATTATTATTATTTTCCTTTTCTTTTCATTTATGTTTCGTTTTTTTTTTCTTTCCCACCTAACCCTAGCGGGCCACCCCCCCTTTATATTTCTTTTTCTTTCTTCTTCCCCGCGTGCGCCGCCACCCTCCTGGTTTTTTCCCCTTCTTCACGCAGCAGCATCTGAGTCTCCTTCTCCTCTATCCCGTCACATAGCAACGCCTCCCCCCACCTCACTACTCGGCTTCTCCCCAGCACCGCCATCCGTCCCCGTTGCCGACCGCTGGCTTCCCTCCCTCCGGCACCGCCTCCCTTGCGCAACACCCCCAGAGCCCCGCTGAACCCTCCCCCTTCTTGTGCTCTGGAAACGGCGCCTCGACCTCCCTCTCTGTCCGCCGTCGCACCCCTCCAGCACCCAGCAGCGCCTTCTTCTCCTTCCACCGGCGCTACCCCCCTTCCTCCCTTGCAGCAGCCCGCAAACAGCAGTCCTCCCCGGCATCCGATTTCCTCCCTCTATCCGCAGCCTCCGGCGACCACCGGTTCTGGCCCCAGCCACCTCGTCACTGCCCACCTCGACCTCCAGCGGCCTTCCGGCGCCCCTGCAGCGCCTCCTCCCACCGAAGCCGCCCGACTCCCTCTCCTGTCCAGCCAGCCCCCGCACCTCCTGCCTGCAGTTCACAGCAGCCCGACGCCCCGTTTTTTTTCCCATGTCCGCTGCCGAACCCCTCCCGCTCCACCTGCCTCCAGACCCGCGCCCCCCCTCCTTCTTTCTTTTCTTCCTCTCTTCTTCTTCTCCCTTCTTCTTCTTCTCTCCTTCCCCTTCTTCTTCCTCCTCTTCTTCTTCTCTTCTTCCCCTTCCCTTCTTCTTCTTCTTCTCTGCTTCTTCCTCTTCTTCTTTTTCTTCTTTTTCTTTCTCCTTCCTCCTGTCCGCCGCGCGCCTCCCCTCCCGGCCAGCTCTCTTCCCCTGGTAATGTTTGTTTAGTTTTAATTTTAATTTTAATTTTTATTATTAGTATTGTTATTATCAATATTATTATTGTTATTTTTACTTTTATTATTAGTATAATTATTCTTAATATTCTTATTATGGTTGCTATTATTATTACTATTATTATTATTACCATTATTTTGTTATTATTACTTTTATTCTTATTATAATAATTATTATTATTTTGTTGCCACTATTATTATTATTATTATTAATGTTATTATTATTAATTTTTATTGTTACTATTATCATTATTATAATTATTATTCATATTATTATTATTGTTCTTATTATTCATATTATTACTGTCATTATTATTATTAAAATTATTATTATTAATATTATTATTATTACTATTACTAATATTATTATTAATATTATTATTATTATTTATTATTATTATTATTATTATTTTATTATTACTATTATTCATACTATTCTTATTATTACTAATATTATGATTATTATTGATATTATTATTATAATAATAATAATTATTACTATCATTATTATTATCATTATTATTCCTGCTTTGGACTTTACTCTGTAGAGGGTTATCAATTTATGTTTCTTCTGGTAGGATTATTGTTTGAGGACCCGCGCAGGGCATTTCCAAGTGAGGGCCACCGTCGCGCCTTGTTTTTGAGGCTCCGTCGTCGCCGCGCTTTAGTTTCAAGGTGAGCGTTTATTCCCGCCGCTTGGTTTCGGATGCTCTAGTGAGTTTTTGTATGTGTCTCAGTCCTTGGTACTGACTATGCAGAATGTCGGACTTTGTCACGTGGTTTCGGACACACGTCGTGTCATCGCGCATTGCTTCCAAAGTCGTTTTGCCGTCGCGCTTGGTTTTGAGGTAGGTCCCCTTTGCACTGCTTTTAAAATTTAAGTTATATAATTTCATGTTGTTTGAGCACCCTAATTGTTCAAAATCAACATTTTATTAATTGTAATAAATATGAGATAATATACGATAATTAATTTTTAATATAAGATGGTAAATTTTTAAATGGTTATTTAATGTCAAAAGGAGCCGTTTATTTTATACACGACACATGAAACATCCTTTTGACGAGCGGACACCCAATAATGAAAGAATGCCCGTTTGGATTTTAAACATAATTCACGGAATGAAAAACAGAGTTCTGGTTTAATGAGAAATGATTGCTTTTGAAGCATGAACAAATACTTTGGTTTGTTTGAGAAGTTGCCCGGTTGGCTCTTAAAGATTTCTTGGAAAAAGAAAATGGTTTGGTTTGGTTTATAAAAATATTGTTAGCCTGTGGCGTAGTGTTTTGGGGTTCTTTAATAGTTTTAAACTGGGTTTTGTCTCATAAAGAAGTTGTACCTGTCTTTGAGTAGTGTTTGTGAAATGTATTAAATGCCCGTTTGGCACTTTATGGAAAGCGATAAAAACGTTTTGATAAAAACCCTCTTAGGGCGACT
This sequence comes from Viscum album, assembly GCA_963277665.1. Classification (NCBI taxonomy): domain Eukaryota; kingdom Viridiplantae; phylum Streptophyta; class Magnoliopsida; order Santalales; family Viscaceae; genus Viscum; species Viscum album. The sequence continues at coordinate 1,100,662,320 of OY728155.1, read as the reverse complement.
CTCATGCCTTGGTTGCAATGGATTGTTTGGGAGGCCGCGCTTAGAGGCTCCCGGGTACTTGAGTAGTTAAAGGCAAGAGGTTGTCCTATGGAGTGGCTAGGGGAATTCCTGTTGTTCTTTATATATAGATATATCTGATTGGATGCTCGGTTGGCATCGGTTGGCTCACCCCCTTTTTCATAAACACTTGAGACATGGGAATCTGGCATATTGAGAGAATATTCTAAGAACGATTGCTGCACTGGTAGGTTATGGTACTGACCAGTGGCCCATAGTAGGTGGATATATTGGGTTTATTACTATGGGATTTGCCCTCGACCTGCCTGTGAGTGGATGGTCGAGCGTTTTGTGCATTTTGATTTCATCGTGACATGTCCATAAGGATGATTTCTCATGTATTGGTGTCTTCTGGTTTATTCTCGATCTCCTAGGTTCACCCATGTCTATTTAGATTTTGTAGCTTGCAGTAATGAATATGATGCTCACGTGTATACTTACATTGCCCTTGCTGTATGTTTTACTTTGTGCATTCTGGCATATTGTTTTCCTTGGAAACTGATAAATTGATTTTTAATGGGTTTCTAAAAATTGTTTTCAAATGGAAGTGTTTAATCCCTTTTGTACAAATTTGAAAATTTAAACATCACTTTCCCCTTTTCCTGAAATGTCATTGGCACTAATGAAATGAACACGAATTTGGAAAATGACTAAGGGCAATGGTTCGTACTTTGTTTTTGAGTAGAATATTATTAAAAACATACTTTTATAGATTGTAGTTCAAACTTGAAATGATGTTTCTTTTATTTTAAAGGTAGTGCATTGGGAATAGATACCGGGCTACGCTACTGAATTTTAATTCTCACGCCTATAGTTGTTTTCTGTTTTTAGTGTTTGTGCAGGCAATAGCTTAAGTGCGCTCGCCTAGGGCGACGCTTGATCGTTGAGTCGGAGAGCGACCCACGAGGTCGCACGGAGTTTGTTTGCACGTCGTGTTTGGTTAGTCTGTTTCCTGTTTGTTTCTGTTTAGTCACTTTGTTTAGTTTACCTTTTTCTGCGCTGCTCTGTTTTATCTTTGCATTCTTATTTATTTATATTGGGAGAAATCGTTCCCACAGTCTCTAAATGATGCCCTAGTGCTTGTCGCCAGCCCGGGAGGATCGGGAACGCCTCTCGGGCCATGTCGCGGACCGGCTCGGGTGACCGGTTCAGGGTCGACCCGGGTTGGTTCGTGACAAAGTGGTATCAGAGGGAGGTTTGCTCTTAGCAGACCTCACTTTTCAGAGCGCCCTTTGTTATTTGGGATGTCAAGGTAGATGGAGTAGGATTGTCGGGACATGAGGGGTAGTTGCGAGAAGAGCGTCACGAACTCTTGCCCGTACTGATCCTCAGGTTTCTATGGGAAGTCCGGTTTAATTGGTTTGTTTGGGTTTTTATGGAAATGTTTTGCGATTGGGGTACGACAAAGGGAGTTGGGCCATTAGTCCTCCTAACCCGCGCGGCCTGGAAAGCCATGTGGATCTAGGGGCATGGTCCAAGAAGGCTCTCTGTGTCAGTGGCGTGTTTGGCATATGGCCGCCAACCATATGGTCAAGTCACCCACTGACACTAGTCCCCTGTTTGATTTGTTTTGGGTTTCCATTGATTTCTGAATGTGGTTGGAATCAGAAAAGTTGGTTTTGAAAAAAAAAGTGTTGTTTTAAATGACATGTTTAATCTGTGGATTGTTTTAAATGAAGTGGTATGAATAAATTGTGTTTGGAAAATGAAGTTTCTTTGTTTTGGCCTTGGTGTTCCGATGAGTACTCACATGCATTTTGGTGTGTTGGAAATGTGGATGGATGTCTGGTATGGTGGATGGATGCCCTGGGTGGCACAGATACATGCATGTGAGTGAGGCTCTAAAGAATACCAATGGCGAAGGTTTAACCCACCAAGCTTGTTCAAAATTAAAGATGTTTTCAAAGAGAATATTTTTGACGTTATGATAACTTGTTTTCTCGGATTTTGAGCTTGTCACCTATGCAGTGTTTGATTTTGAGGTTTTTATTCATTCGTTGAGTTGGCGTTGGTTGGGTTTTTGACCTTTCCTTGTCCAGCGGTTATCCTTTTGAAACATCGATGGGTGATCATCGTGCGGTCGATCAACCTAAGGATTTTATGCTTGAGTATCGGAAGTTGGATCCACCTCTCTTTTATGGTCAAGCAGAAACTTCTGTGGCAGAGGAGTGGATGCGGAAGATTGAAAGGGACTTTAGCCTCATTGAGTTGCCCGAGTCGTTGAAGGTCAAGTTTGCGACCTTCATGCTTGAAGGTTCACCGTGGATGTGGTGGAAGTCAGTGTCTCGGGACAAGCCCCGTCAAGAGGTTACTTGGGAGTTTTCCAAGGCCTCGTTCATTCGTCAGTATTTCTCTGAGGAAGAAAGGGTGAGAAAGGGGATGGAGATGTGTTGTCTGCAGTAGGGTGACAGATCTGTGTTAGAATATTCCATCGCTTTGTAGATTTAGTACCTTATGATTCAGAGTATGCCACAAATGACCCCGTGAAGGCTCGACGCTTCGAGGCAGGTCTCCGCCCTGATTTACAGTCGAAGGTTTCAGAGTCCAACCTGACTTATTTTGTTGATGTGGCGAGACAAGCCTTTCATGTCGAAGCTGTGATGGCAGGAGTGCTCGAAGTAGTTCTCCCTCCTTCGGTCCCTATGAGCACTGGTGAAGGTTCTGGAAAAGAGATGAGTAAGCAAATGGAAGTGGATGGATCATGTCGTGGAATCAAGAGGCCTCGGGATCTTTCATCAACCTCTTCGGAGCGAGAGATTATTGTGTGTTATCAGTGTGGCAAGAGGGGTCACAAGAAGTCATCGTGCCCAAGCGCTCCGAAGCCCTGCCAGGCGTGTGGACGTCTGGGTCACTTGCGACGATTTTTTCGGGGCATTGCAAGAAAGTGTCGCAGAGGGTGTTCTCAGAAGTAATGTTCTATTGGTTCTTTGTTCAGAGTTCTTTGTGTAAGTTTCCTTTCAGCTTAAGGTATCTTTTATCGTTGTAGTTGTACTGGTGGTGTTTTGGGTTTGAAATGTATGGGAATGTCATGGGTCTTTTGACGAACCTCGGCTTTCAATGCTGGTGTGTTTTTAATTTTAAAATCTTGTCCTTCAATCTGTCAGATCAAAAGATGTATGTATCTCATTGGGATTATCAGAACCTGACTGTGAGGCAGAAGATGCTTCATCCATCAGAGTTCCAACCAAAAGGTCTCGGAGTGTAGCCGGCGCGTAGTCAGGAACCCCCCGGGGGAAAATTTTAAAGAGTCCGGTTAAAGTCGTGCCTCTATCGTCGTGCTGAGATAGTTTTGGTGTTGTTGATCTGGTTTCTCTGTCGTTGTAGTTTCCTCTTGTCGCAAAGCGCGCGATGGACTTATCCCTCACGTAGTGTCGGGAATCGTGCCTCTTGGATGTAAGCTGCTGATCAGTGACCTTACGTGGGCCACTGATGTAAATCAGTTGCGGCCCTGGTTTGTGTCCACCCCGAAGTGATGGGTCATGAGTAGTCGTACATCGTAGTTTTAGTGATTTGATCCTTGGGCCCACCCTCCCCGCCCATGGGGTTAGGGTTTTAGTTGCGCAAAGTATCCATTTAAGCTTCTATCCCTTTCGGACAGGAGTGAGTGGTTTAAATGTTTTTGCTGTGCTTTTATAGCTTGGGTAAGGCCCGGTTCTGGCCTAAGTTGGATTTCTGGTTGGTCGCTAGGAGGTCAGTCCTTTTATGGTGGGGAGACACACCATGAGTCTCCTTGGGTTTCCTCTTAAATAGTTATCGAATTCTAGTGGAGTTCTTATGGTGGGGAGCTCGTTCGGGTCTCTCTCTGTTGGTGATTTATTTCGGGAAATGAGGTTTAGTTCCATTGGTAGTCGGTATGATGTTCTTGAGATAAGGGGTTGGATCGTGTTCTGTGAAATCCTTAGGTGTTGATCGATCGACTGGTTGGTGTTGTGGCTTTCCGGGGGCGGAAAGCGTTATGGTGGGGAGAATTGTCGCACCCCAAACCGTGCGTTTATTTTATTTTATGATTTTTTTGGCTTTAAATTATTTTTTCTGTGGTTCACGTTCAGTCTCGGATGAAAGTTTTGAGTTTTGATAAAAAGTATGCATCTTGGGTTCGAAGTCGTCGGAAGCGCGGCTAGAGCGCGACACCGCGCGGCTTCGCCCATGCAATTACGCGGACTGTCGTTAATTTTAATATTATTAAAGATGATATAAATTCATTTATTTTTTTTTATTTTATTATTAGTGGTTACTTTTATTATTATTATTATTAAAGTTTGACACAAATTTCTATTACATAAGTTTTATTAGTATTATTGTTATTAATGAGGTTTATAATAATGATTATTGTTATTAATAATAGTACTAAACTTTTATCATTACAATTAGAATTTATTGAGGCTTTTATGGAGGTATATTAATGCTTCATTTATTTGTTTATTAATTATTATTATTTTCCTTTTCTTTTCATTTATGTTTCGTTTTTTTTTTCTTTCCCACCTAACCCTAGCGGGCCACCCCCCCTTTTATATTTCTTTTTCTTTCTTCTTCCCCGCATGCGCCGCCACCCTCCTGGTTTTTTCCCCTTCTTCACGCAGCAGCATCTGAGTCTCCTTCTCCTCTATCCCGTCACATAGCAACGCCTCCCCCCACCTCACTACTCGGCTTCTCCCCAGCACCGTCGTCCGACCCCATTGCCGACCGCCGGCTTCCCTCCCTCCGGCACCGCCTCCCTTGCGCAGCACCCCCGGAGCCCCGGTGAACCCTCCCCCCTCTTGTGCTCTGGAAACGGCGCCTCGGCCTCCCTCTCTGTCCGCCGTCGCACCCCTCCAGCACCCAGCAGCACCTTCTTCTCCTTCCACCGGCGCTACCCGCCTTCCTCCCTTGCAGCAGCCCGCAAACAGTAGTCCTCCCCGGCATCCGATTTCCTCCCTCTATCTGCAGCCTCCGGCGACCACCGGTTCCGGCCCCAGCCACCTCATCGCTGCCCACCTCGCCCTCCAGCGGCCTTCCGGCGCCCCTGCAGCGCCTCCTCCCGCCGAAGCCTCCCGACTCCCTCTCCTGTCCAGCCAGCCCCCGCACCTCCTGCCTGCAGTTCACAACAGCCCAACGCCCCGTTTTTTTTCCCCTGTCTGCTGCCGAACCCCTCCCGCGCCACCTGCCTCCAGACCCGTGCCCCCCCTCCTTCTTTCTTTTCTTCCTCTCTTCTTCTTCTCCCTTCTTCTTCTTCTCTCCTTCCCCTTCTTCTTCCTCCTCTTCTTCTTCTCTTCTTCCCCTTCCCTTCTTCTTCTTCTTCTCTCCTTCTTCCTCTTCTTCTTTTTCTTCTTTTTCTTTCTCCTTCCTCCTGTCCGCCGCGCGCCTCCCCTCCCGGCCAGCTCTCTTCCCCTGGTAATGTTTGTTTAGTTTTAATTTTAATTTTAATTTTTATTATTAGTATTGTAATTATCAATATTATTATTGTTATTTTTACTTTTATTATTAGTATAATTATTCTTAATATTCTTATTATGGTTGCTATTATTATTACTATTATTATTATTACCATTGTTTTGTTATTATTACTTTTATTCTTATTATAATAATTATTATTATTTTGTTGTCACTATTATAATTATTATTATTAATGTTATTATTATTAATTTTTATTGTTACTATTATCATTATTATAATTATTATTCATATTATTATTATTGTTCTTATTATTCATATTATTACTGTCATTATTATTATTAAAATTATTATTATTATTATTATTATTATTACTATTACTAATATTATTATTAATATTATTATTATTATTATTATTTATTATTATTATTATTTTATTATTACTATTATTCATACTATTCTTATTATTACTAATATTATGATTATTATTGATATTATTATTATAATTATTATTATTATTATTATCATTATTATTATCATTATTATTCCTGCTTTGGCCTTTACTCTGTAGAGGGTTATCAATTTATGTTTCTTTTGGTAGGATTATTGTTTGAGGACCCGCGCAGGGCATTTCCAAGTGAGCGCCACCGTCGCGCCTTGTTTTTGAGGCTCCGTCGTCACCGCGCTTTAGTTTCAAGGTGAGCGTTTATTCCCGCCGCTTGGTTTCGGATGCTCTAGTGAGTTTTTGTATGTGTCTCAGTCCTTGGTATTGACTATACAGAGTGTCAGACTTTGTCACGTGGTTTCGGACACACGTCGTGTCATCGCGCCTTGCTTCCAAAGTCGTTTTGCCGTCGCGCTTGGTTTTGAGGTAGGTCCCCTTTGCACTGCTTTTAAAATTTAAGTTATATTATTTCATGCTGTTTGCGCACCCTAATTGTTCAAAATCAACATTTTATTAATTGTAATAAATATGAGATAATATACGATAATTAATTTTTAATATAAGATGGTAAATTTTTAAATGGTTATTTAATGTCAAAAGGAGCCGTTAATTTTATACACGACACATGAAACATCCTTTTGACGAGCGAACACCCAATAATGAAAGAATGCCCATTTGGATTTTAAACATAATTCACGGAATGAAAAACAGAGTTCTGGTTTAATGAGAAATGATTTCTTTTGAAGCATAAACAAATACTTTGGTTTGTTTGAGAAGTTGCCCGGTTAGCTCTTAAAGATTTCTTGGAAAAAGAAAATGGTTTGGTTTGGTTTATAAAAATATTGTTAGCTTGTGGCATAGTGTTTTGGGGTTCTTTAACAGTTTTAAACTGGGTTTTGTCTCATAAAGAAGTTGTACCTGTCTTTGAGTAGTGTTTGTGAAATGTATTAAATGCCCGTTTGGCACTTTATGGATAGTGATAAAAATGTTTTGATAAAAACCCTCTTAGGGCGACTCTCATGCCTTGGTTGAAATGGATTGTTTGGGAGGCCGCGCTTAGAGGCTCCCGGGTACTTGAGTAGTTAAAGGCAAGAGGTTGTCCCATGGAGTGGCTCGGGGAATGCTTGTTGTTCTTTATATATAGATATATCTGATTGGATGCTCGGTTGGCATCGGTTGGCTCACCCCCTTTTTCTTAAACACTTGAGACATGGGAATCTGGCATATTGAGAGAATATTCTAAGAACGATTGCTGCACTGGTAGGTTATGGTACTGACCAGTGGCCCATAGTAGGTGGATATATTGGGTTTATTACTATGGGATTTGCCCTCGACCTGCCTGTGAGTGGATGGTCGAGCGTTTTGTGCGTTTTGATTTCATCGTGACATGTCAATAAGGATGATTTCTCATGTATTGGTGTCTTCTGGTTTATTCTCGATCTCCTAGGTTGACCCATGTCTATTCAGCTTTTGTAGCTTGCAGTAATGATTATGATGCTCATGTGTATACTTACATTGCCCTTGCTGTATGTTTTACTTTGTGCATTCTGGCATATTGTTTTCCTTGGAAACTGATAAATTGCTTTTTAATGGGTTTCTAAAAATTGTTTTCAAATGGAAGTGTTTAATCCCTTTTGTACAAATTTGAAAATTTACACATCACTTTCCCCTTTTCCTGAAATGTCATTGGCACTAATGAAATGAACACGAATTTGGAAAATGGCTAAGGGCAATGGTTCGTACTTTGTTTTTGAGTAGAATATTATTAAAAACATACTTTTATAGATTGTAGTTCAAACTTGAAATGCTGTTTTTTTATTTTAAAGGTAGTGCATTGGGAATAGATATCGGGCTACCCTACTGAGTTTTAATACTCACGCCTATAGTTGTTTTCTGTTTTTAGTGTTTTTGCAGGCTATAGCTTGAGTGTGCTCGCCTAGGGAGATGCTTGATCGTTGAGTCGGAGAGCGATCCACGAGGTCACACGGAGTTTGTTCGCATGTCGTGTTTGGTTAGTTTGTTTCCTGTTTGTTTCTGTTTAGTCACTTTGTTTAGTTTACCTTTTTCTGCACTGCTCTGTTTTATCATTGCATTCTTATTTATTTATATTGGGCGAAATCGTTCCCACAATCTCTAAATGATGCCCTGGCGCTTGTCGCCAGCCCGGGAGGATCGGGAACGCCTCTCGGGCCATGTCGCGGACCGACTCGGGTGACCGGTTCAGGGTCGACCCGGGTTGGTTCGTGACAAGCTGACTTTTGTCATCTTATTCATTTGAAAAAGTTCAATTGTGATCAATATCCTGTCAATAAAACATGTTCATCATGATTTTGTGCACTCAATTAACTCGATAAATATTCATTAGACACTTAAAATTAATCTCAGTAAATTCATTCTTAATCAAAAACCCCATGATCCATGCTTGGAAACCATGTTCTTATTTCATGGTGTTAGTGATGTCCTCTATAGTGACTCCCAATGTCATCAAGCATACGAATATTGGGAATATCTTCCGTGATACTCAATTGGGACAAGTATTCAATCTAATATACCATCTATTTTAAAGTTTCTTCAATATCAGTTTACATATTTGATCCCCATTAATTTTATTGACAATCATATTTGAGATCAACCATCCCTCAAGATTCATTTTACATTGAAGAATAGGTGACTAGATGAAGGCATTCTATAAGTGAAAGGGATAGACACTATTGAGATTTCAGTTTTAATGCATTGACCATGGATCGTGAAAAATATTTTTAGGGTTATTGATATGTTATGTTTCAAATTTCTTTTTATGGTCAGTTCACTAACTATATTGAAGTTCTTTTTTGTTAGTTGTTTTACCACTTATGGTTACATAAATGGTGCACATTTTTTTGGTTGAACTAATCGATCACACAGTCAGTTAGATTGGTGATGTAAGTTTCATTATGGTAACTTGAAGACGTTTCTAAATTTTTAGTTGTGATCTTCAAAAATTAATACAGTTATTTAGTATAGATTTTATCTCAATTAGAATAAAAATTAAATAAACATTTACAAATTAAAATGAAATTCCTTTTTAACAACTAAATTAATGTTTCTCAAATTTTTAAAATAACTTCCAAATATTTAATAAAAAATAAAAAATATGTTTTAATCCATTTTCCATTTAGGTTTGTATTTCCTCAAATTAGTAAAAACTATTTCATTATCTAGATTTCAAAAAAACTTTGTGGAATAAAACAATGAATTCCATTTTACATTTTGTAAAATGTAACCTCGTATCACCACCCCAAACACTAATAATATTGATGTTATGATAAATTTTATTATTTTATTTACAAAAGTTCCAATATTTTCTGAAATTTCATGTATTTTAGAAATGAATAGTGGAAAAAAAGACATCACAAAATAGAGTATCAATAAAAAAAGATGTCATAATGATATTCAGATATTTTAGTACAAATGTATTTATTCATAATTTCTAATCATTAAACCATAAATTATATGATCATTGACAAGAAATTTAAAATGATGGAAATTTTATTTTTGGTTATTTTTGTTTAAAATGTTTTCATGCCACATTGATGAATTTAATAAAATTTTCTAAAAACTTATTGGACTAGGAACTAAATAGATATATATAAGGTTAAAAGAAATTTTCTCAAGTGGAAGTTCAATAAATCTCTTTAACCTAATTCCCTTAAACCCATGTTTTAGCTTAAACTATATTGATACAACTCAAATAAAATTACTTTAATTTTATTAACCCATTATTTATCAATGTTCAATATTCCCCTCACCTAAATGAATTATTTATGCACATTTTGGAACATATTAACTTGTTTAAAATTCCATGTTTTTGGAAAGGATTATGTAAAGAACATGCTGAATATAAATAAATGAATTACATTAACTCACACCCAACTGCTAATGTATCATAGATTCACTATGTGATACCAATTTTCCATTTTACTCTAATTTCAAAAGATTTATATAAATATATTTTTATTTTAGTACCTATGGAGATATTTTTCATGAATTCAATGTTACCCCTAATTAAGTGAAAACTTATCGTTGACTAATTTTATAATTTTAATTCTATAATGATATTTCCACTCACACCCTGATCCCTTTTCTAAGACCAAATTTTCATGGGAGTAGTTGGAAAACTCACTATATAATCACTTGATATTATGAAGTTAAATAATATGATCATTCTCTATTATAATGATGTGGAGTTCAAAATATTCTTGGTTTTTTCAATTCAACTCAAGTTATTTTGAAAAACACATTAACTTTACAATAAAATTTGTACATATTCAAAATAAAATATATTCATTAATGTTTTTATTCAATATTTATCTTAAAAAAATATTCAACAAAAAACATAAAATGAAAACAAGAAAATTGAAAATAGTGGAGAAAAAGAATCCTGGAGTTACCCCTCCCCTAAATTTCATTTTAGTTATATCCTCAGTGAACTTCAACAAAAATCACATATGTTTGAAGTATGTTTTAATTGGGAAACCTGAAAAAATGTGTATATTGGAAGTACATAATTTGACTATTTTTATTCCTTAAGAAGGATTTCATTAAGAAGGTGTAACTCCAATGATTGTTAGATTTTAATGGTTTTTATAAAGGCTATAAAGCTATTTTTCAATATATTATAATACATATAATCAAACAGAAATTAAAAATTTATTCACAATTAAAATAAATAAATAAAAAGTAAAATAAAATATACGAAATTGAGAATAAACTATTAAAAATACCCATATTAGGTTCTTTAATTTAATCATATATCATCCATATAGTATTTGTATTATCCCAAATCCTTCATTAAATGGAGCTTGGGTGGTCAAAATTGAATCATTATTCTTTTTTACCCAACTCTTCCAAACATTATTATTCTATTTGTTATCCCTATAATAAATAAATAATATTACCACTTAATCCGTACAATTTTAGTATGTTTTTAAAGAAGGGATGGAGAGATGTTATATGGGGCCTCTAGTCGTTCTTTTCTTCCTTTATTCATATTATCCTCTTAATACCCTTTAGATGTAAATTCCTTATGTAATTCTAATTGTGGAACCGCTTATTCAAATTCAATATCATTCTACTATTATAATGTGGTTACCATAACTTATTCATGTTTTGTGTCCATGAAAAAATGTGCCTTGAATTCACTTATTAATTAAAGTAAATGGGAATTTGTTTTCATTTAAATTAATTATAAACCAATATAAATTAAATCAAAATGTAATTATATTCCCTAATGTGGATCGTCATGTAGCTCTTGTTTTTGAAGGAGTGCCTATATTAAGTAATCAGAAATGTGTGGGAGAGAGGGTTCTTCAATTATTTCTTACACCTCCTTAGGTTGTATTGTTAGGATCTGAACAAAATTTTCATTTTCATTAATCACTCTATATGCCTCAAATCCCTGTTGTTCTATTCAATTTTACAAAGTTAATGTCACTTGTTCAAGTATGTTACATAGATTATCTATATTAATTCTTTCGTCCTTTTTTCGTCACGATATTTTGGGAATGTTTTTTATTATCAAATATGATATGAAAATATTTCATTATCATAGAAATAATATAGTAAACTTTTTTTTATAACTAGGAATGAGAATAATAATATTTTTTTAGTTTTTTAAAATTATATTAAAAAATGTAAATTATTTACAACAAAAAAGATACATGAGTTACTGACATAAATATATATAAATTTCACTAGTGATGTGATAGGCATTCAAATACATTTTATAAAAAAATTTCAAAACCATATAAAATTATTATGGGCCTTAATAGGGTCATTTGCAATGTGTCATGGATGAGTTCCTCAAATTCAAAATCTCTTAGGTATTTTTTTAAATTTTATAAATGTTTTATATGTATCATAGAATATAGTTGATTTATATTTCAGGAAACATTTATGGAAAATGAAAATTTAGAATAAAATTAAAGAAATGGATTCACCCATGGATTCAACCCTAATTATCCTTTTTCTTATTATAATGTTGATTCCCTATTCAATTTGTTTTGTTCTCCAATTAGATACACACATCCACATCACTCCAAATGTGTGAATGATCATAAAACTAAATGATGTTTCCCTATGGTTTCATGTCATATCACTCTCCAATGGCCTATAATCATGATTATATCCTCCATTCATATCATTTCTTCGATCAAATATTATCAAGACGAAAAGTTGTAGAGGAGAGGATGTCTAGTACAAAAAAAATATAAAAGCCAGGCACGATACATGATATATGAACATATACTAAACCTGAAAATATCATGAGTTCCTCAATGAAAAATATAAGGAATAATGTTAGGTATGTTAAATCTATTTCACTAGAATTGATCCTGTATGTTACTGTTGGGTTGGCCTTACATCATGGATGGAAGATTAAAATTTCATTCCACTTTATAAAGAAGTATCTCAATAAAAGTGAGGTGGAGAAGACAAACAAAATTAAATAGAATCAAAACTAGAATTATATTTTTTAAAATTATAATAAACACCATAAAATAAATATCATTATAATGAATATGGATTAAAGCAATTATAGCGATGGAGGGTTAATTTATTGATAAATTGGTGGGAATTCTTCCTCCACTTTTAGGAATTTCAATGTTGAGTATTGAAAATATCATTCCTTTGATTGTAATCATGTTACATGGCTAATAGCGGATACATATTTAGTTTATAGATTCTTTGAAAATATTCTCAGCTCAAAAATTCTTCCCATGATCATGATCCATACACCTTCAGTTAAAATCATAGTGGAAGTGCTATGATTCATCACAACTATAGTGAATGTTGAGTGTTTCTCGGGATAGATGATCATGTTTTCGTTGTTGTGATTTAATTGAAACGATGTTGGTCCTTATTTTATGGATATGTTATTAATTAGACACTTGGTCCTGGAAATCTTTATGTTTCTCCGTACAAATATTTTTCATGGCTGCTTAGACCATCGGTGGGGAGTTTAATATCATTGGGCCTATATTTCCTTTGGTCTGGATATTCCTGAGATATTGATCAAGACTAGAATATATTCACTTAGTAAAATCAGGTAAGTAATATAGGGTGGCCTAGAAATATATTTTTTAGTGGTGATATTGAACCAATTATTTTCTTTCAATAGTCAATTATAGGCACGTGAATAGAGCTTCTATATTGGTCAATCAGTTTTGGGGTGTCGAGTTGATGAGTTAGAGGTTACATTGAAAGAAATGGATTTGGTGTCCCAAATTGGTTTGATTCATTATGAGATGAAATTTAAGATCCTATATTTGTGACAAAATGTAAATATGATGTTTCTATTTGATTTTTAAATGTAGGTTCAATAGGGAAGGCTTGGTTGATGTTCATCACGTATATGGTTGGAAATCATAAATATGATGTTAGATTCATTATTTAGGCATTCCGATGACAATTTCTTGTACATCCTTTCACATATTAGAAACCAATGGTTTGGGGAAGAAGGAGTTATAGTGTAACCTCAAATGATACATTTATTGTGAAGAAATCCCTACCCACAAAAAACCCCTCGAAATTGTGGATTTATTATAACTGCGGTTTGATGACATCAGTCTTCTTCTTCATTTTAATAAGATCAACAATTCTTGACATCTCAAAAATTAAATAGTTTCATCAGTATTTTGTGGACTCATGTAGTTTTAACCAACTTCATTGGTCATTCTAAGTCTAGATCACTCAATTCATCCTCGATCTATAACCCCCCAAATCCTATCATAGTAATAGTGTTCTTATTTCATGATTCTTGAACTAGCATCTTTTCCGACTTATAGTGTCATTGGGCATTGGAGTCCTAGGATTTTATTCACTTTTACTAGGATGGGTTGAGTATTGTATCTGGTATTCACTTAGTTTTATTTTTTCTACATGTTGAGTTTCCATGTTTGATCTTAGATATTATTAGAAACAGTCATATTTTGAGATTGGCCTTCCATCAAGAATCAAGGTACATTGAAATGTGGTCACTTGGGTGACGTTTGGGGAAATTCACTGACCTTTTCTAGTGTACCATAAGTCCATTGTGATTCATATATTGATTTGAACATTACTTCTTGTGGTCAATTCACTAATCATGGAGAAGAGAAATTCTATAAACTGGTTGGACTCTTATAAGCACTTGAAAGTTGCACATGTGGTTCATTAAATTGATCGATCTCATTTTTAGTTGGAGTGGTGAAGTATGATGAATCATTATATCCTTAGGAAAAAGTAAAATTTACAGTTCAAACATGAAAAATTTGAGGATGATTTTTTTGTGGTTTTTTTCCAAATTAGAATCACAATAAATTTAATATTAAAAAATAAATATGAAATTCCTTTTAAAAAAATATTTAAAAAAATTAAAGAATGGATTGAAAATATGAAATTAAAACTAAATTTTTTGTTTTAACCCATTTTCATGTCCAACTTTTCTTAAATTATTATAATTCATTATATTACCCATACATTAATAAAATTTAGGGGATTAAGACAACGAATTTCTAATAACATTTCACAAAATATCACCTATCATAAATTATAATATATATATATATATATATATATTATTTTATAAATATAAAATCTATGAATAAAAACACAAAAAATAGTGAAGAATAAAGTGATGTTTTTAAATGTTCACTGTGTTGAAATCATTATTATTTAAATTAAAATTCTAATTATTTTATTCAATTTTGATATTAAAACATGTCACTCAACAACTAATTTTTTGAATTTTATTTATCTAAGACTGAAACCAATTTATACTAGGTAAAATTCTCTCAAATTATGGTTTTTTATAAAATATCTACCACAATGTGACTCCATCATATAAAACATCATAGTTATGAAAGAGAGTAAAATTAATGAACATTATTAAGTCGGTCATAGTTGGGAAGAAACAATACCACTCAATAAAATTGATTTAAAAAGTATTTAAATTTATAAATAATATAATCTAAAAAATTGAATATAAATTACCTCAAAACATCTTCCCCCTGAACAATAATGATGGTTGATTATTCATAACCATAGATATAAGGAAAGAAAAATTGGTGAATCATAGAAGCTAAAAATTAAATAAAGAGATAAAAAAATATAATATATATTAAAATTTTAGAATACTATTAAAATACTAATATTTTCCCTATGGCTTCAAAAAAAGGATAATTATTTCAAAATGAAGTGGATGGATATATTTATAAGTATGAAATGGGGTAAAATTCTACTCTAATGAATATTTCCATCATAACACACATGTTTGTGAAATTAAATATAATAATATATAAATTTTGTATTCTATGAAGTCGCTCCTATAAATTTTATCTTTTCTTATTAAATATTAATGTTTCTTTAGACATGTAGAAAAATATTTTTCTACATTATAGGGGAAAAATTTTCAAGCTTGTAGATTAGTTACATTTAAATTATCCGTATTTAAATTCAACTGTGGCATTGAAAATGAATAACTCTAAAGAATCCATAGTAAATAAGTTGTTTTAAGACTCTTCTCTATATTCTTTCAAAATATGATCTATTTTATAGCTTTAGTTTTTGATATTTGTTCTCAATATTAAAATACATCACAATCGTGCATAGATTACAAGCCCAATATGAATGGTTCATTTAGTCCTTCAATGATTGGATTCAGTAACTGGTACAGATGAATAATTTTTTTTACATCATTTATATAGTTCAATAACGTTTTTTAAAATTTATATCAATATTTATAATGTTATTAACGAAAAAAATATAATTAAAATTAAAAAATTAAACCATTTTCACTATATTGTCAAAAATATCCCTTAAACCTGAAAATATTTAAAAATCACAGTATAATTGAAAATTAGTGGGATTAAAACTTCTAATTAAAGAATAAAATGTATGAAATAATCTGTGGCATCACAAAATATGAATTTGGATGATGTGCAGTGCATGCCTTCATCATATAAATATATGAACAATCATAGTTTTAGAGTTTAAGGAAAAATTTGAGGATATTATCTGAGTATTGAGTTTTTGATGAGTCTTTAAAACATCATTAACACTAAAAATATGAACAATTCACATTCATTAACTCCCGCTTCTTCATTCACTAGAATATTTGGTGTTTCATTCCTCTTATTCAACAATTATTTATTGATTTTGTATAGTGTTTTTTGAAAATTAAAAAAATATATTGGGTTTGATCATGTAACAATCATTTTGAACTAAAATTTAATTTTTAAATTAGAAACAATTTTTTTTGGAATTTTTGACTTCATTGAATATCATAATGATGAATAGTTCATTTATATAGTCAAAAAATGAGTCATTAATCACTTTCATAGTGGTTGAAATACATAATACATTGTTTACTTAGTTTTTTACCACGTGATACATGTATATAACAAGAATATCACTTTTAAAATTTAAAAAATCACTTTTTTTATTTTTTTTACATCACCATGTATCCTATTGAAATTAAATTTATTATTATATGACTATAATGAAATATTAATGAATTATCTATATTTTTAGTGCAATATGAAATCATTTTCTTGGCTTTGAGAATGTGATATATTTTCATGAACCACTTCAACACTTATAACATAACAATACTTTTTAGGTTATTTTGAAAACAAATTCCATAATCACATGAGGTTCATTATTACTATTTAAAAAATAAATGACATTTTATTAATGAATCGTGATAATTTTAGTTATTTTCTTTATTTTGAGCATATGAACCATGTCATAAATGAAAATTTCACTATTAAAATTGAAACATGCACTATAATTACATTGAACTAAATAAATTTAAATAAAGATGTGTTGTAGATGATTAAAGAATGAAGGTCTTACATCATTATTTACTATATACTTATCCATTACATATATACATTAAAATGGATATGAAAATGAATTTACTCATAAATTCCAATAAGGAAATGATAAAAAAAATCATCATTTTAATGGAACTATAGGCTTAGTTATTTATATAAATTTTACTATATTTTATAATGAAATTTATTTTCAATTCATGGTTATAACTCAACTCAATTGTTCATTTTTAGAGAATAATATTAAACAAGAAATTTATGTCTAGTTTTTTTAATGGTGCTAAAATATATAAATAAAGTAAAATTCAATAAATATGGTAACATAAAGGATATATAATAAAACATAAACACATATAATATTTAAGTTTAATCTGATATGATTCATTATGTGAACGATAAATGTTTTATAAATTTATATATCATTTAACCATATTCATATCCATTTGGTTATTTTGGACACATTGAGAACATTAAAAATTATAATAAATATATAAGGAAAATATTCCAATACTAAACTATTATTATATGTACAATGATAACTTTCCTTCCTCAAAAGTGAATAATTTTGATCTTGTTGTTCATTTTACTTAATCTTCTTACAAATTAATATTATAGAACCAAATTATAAAAAAATTCATAAAATGAATATAAAAATTTCCATGTATAGGTGTCTGTAATTTTTACCTTATTAATCATATTATGTAAAATATATTTGATATGAAACAAAATATTGAAAATATAAAATTTAGTTGTCAAAAAATGATATCATTATTATATTAATTTCTTTCAGATATACATGAATTGTATATTGAAAAATATATCTCATTTTATTAAGTAGACTAATTTTTAATTATATAAAACATAACCTGGAAAATAATTTATACCTTAATGATTACGACATATTAATACTGATAATTAACATAAATATTATTAGTGGATATATTTTTACCCTTTTCATAATGGGTGTTAAGAATATATTATCATTTTTATCCCTTTCTTCAAATAAATTATAAATTATTATACTATAAGTATAATTATATATTCATTCATTGATATAGATTTTATAGAATGAATATGGATAAAAAAATTATAAAATGATTATTTGGGGACTATTTAATTTGAATATAAATATATTGACTAAAAGGAATGGAATACAAATTGTAATATAATTAGTTCACTAATAATCAAAAATAAATTTTTTTAATGCACAACATATATTAATTTATGATGGTGGATCCTAAAAAATTATGTTGCAGAATTTAATTTATACTAGGAAAACCATTAAATTAGTCAAACATAGGGTAGTATTTTTCATCTCCAAAATCATATTGAATGGAATTACCTACTCTGAAATATGAATTTCCAAATTCCATTATATTCATTAGTTACACAAGGGTTATCGTTGGATCAAATTTTTAACCATCGTTCATGATACAGTAGATGAAACATGGACATCATTTACACATTTTTCTAATTCATATTTTTTTTAATAGATGTTTAAAATTTTCTTATTTAATAAAAAAGGATACAATGTAGATATAAGGTGTAAATAAAAGACCCCTTTTATATTTAGTGCATCAGTTAGAGTGATTAGATACTTTATGATTGTTACAATAGTTTATTTTTACACTAAGTTATCAACATTATTAATCGGAACATTTTTCTTTTCTCATGGATCAAAATAAAATTGAATCACAAGTGCCCTATTAAATTTTATTAATGGTGTATTAGGAATTAATTTTTGATAAATTTAATTTTTTGTATCCTATTTTGATAAATAATAGTATACTATTTTACCTTTGTTTGTATAAAGTTTGTATAGTTCTTTTTCAAAATATTACCTTATGAATTAATGGACAAAAAATTCCATCATTATAAATTCATCTCTTCCTTCTTTAATTATGAATTACTTTATCCTTGTATAAATATAAGATTTTGTTGAGATGTGTCTAAAATTGTTTGAGTGATAAATGTCACTCTAAAGACCTTAGAGCATTTGTTATATACGATTTTTGTAAATAAAATAATGAGACTCTAAGGAATATAGGATATTGAAAATGTTTTTAGTCTTCTGATAATTCCATTGATATGGTTATGGGTATTTATTTGAGAATTGATGAAATTTTCAGTGGTAAATAGCTTCCAACGTTTGTATTTTTATATTTTGATTAGTTATTCAATTTGTGAGGTTTTAGTAGTAAAATAACTAAGAATTTATTTTGTGATATTTTTTACTTATGAATTTTTATATAAATAATTATTTAGGATAATGAAATTATAGTACCAATTTTCTACTAATGATGAAGTTTCTAAGACATATATCTTTTTATTCTTATCATTTATTGATCAATGAAGATCCATGGATTGTAATTTTAGTGATTAGATTTTTCAGAGAAGGTTCATGGATAGTATTTTATTTTCCAAACCATTGAAAAATGGAGTTTGTAGATAATTATTTTAAGATCCATTCTATTTAATATAAATTTTTTTAATGAACTCGGTTCTTATGAATGTTGGATTGTTCGCATTGCGTATTTTAGTCCAAAATAAAGAGTTATATGAATAAATGTTTTTTTATCATTTATTTAAAAATAATTTTTCGGAGAATAAAATTTTTCAAAAGGTCGTTATTTTTTATTCATTCCATTTTTAAATTTATATTATAATTGTATGACTTTAGCTGCGTTGTTTAATAAATTTAGTATCTTTTAAATTGATTTGATAATACTATGTATCTTTTGAATTATATGTTTTCTATAATTTTTTATACTATTTTATTTTTATATATTCTGATTAGGTTTTTAAGAGAGTCCACCTTATATATCTAATAAGAGTAAAATTTTAATGTATTTCTAAAAAATTAAATTCAATCCATATTAATGATGAAATAATAAGACAACATATAGTAACAGATAAATTCTCAACATTGTTTCCTTATACTACCACATATGTACCTCAAATACTGTAAATGGAAGGTAGTATAAGATTTAGAAAACTGTATAATATAAATCATAATTGGCCTATAATCTATGATGGTGCTGATTATAAATACTAGTGATTTTAGAAGAATAAATTTGTTATTATTATTTTTAAAGACAACTGAATATGATGGTTAGTGAATACAAGATTTGAAAAAAAGAAATTCTAAATTTTAATGAAAAATAGAACAAATAATATTAGTTAAATTATAAAATATAGTGTATTATTTTATGATTGATGAAATAAAATATCTCTAATTTAATTTCATTTTGTGAGGTTTCTAATAGAATATTGAAGAAATCGTAGATAGATAATGTCCAACCACTGATTATTTTCAATATAAGAAAGTATATATGGTGATATGATTATATATCATTAGATTTATATCCTGATGAAACTATTTTTCTAGACGAATCAAATTTTTATGATCATTTTGAATATTTTTGAATTCACTTAGGGGAAAATTGAGTACCACAAGTCTGTTGGTGGAAAGTATTATTAACATCATACTTAATTAATGGTAGATAAATAGAATAACTAATGATAATTATAAAACCCCATATATGTTATTTATTTAGGATATAATTGGAACATTATTTCTACATAAGACATTACTAAATAGATATATACTTGTAGAAATTGGGAGAGAAATGTTTCTTTCCCTAATTAAACATAGGAAGTAAAATTTTCAAATTATTTTACATCAAATAATTCTTATAGGAAACATATAAATTATAGTGATATGTGATTAGCATAGAATAATTTTTATCACTTGCTAAATACCTTTTTAGGATGATCCAAAATAAGTGTTTTGAGATCAACAATAAGAAGTATATTTGAGATCGATATGAAAATGTTGAAATAAAAGATGATAAGAATGATTATAGTAATATCATTTCAAATGAGTGTATAGATTTTATACATATGAAACATGATATTTTGATATTGATAAGGAAGGATAAGGAATACAAAATACCACTTCTGTATAATTGTATAAAATTCTTGAAGGCTACAGATTCACTAAGTACTAGTGAGGATTCATCTTTTGAAAGTAATGTATACTTTGTTGATAGAAAATAGATTCCAAGATTTGTTGATAGTATACCTTAGAATGAAAACATTATTATGTATATGGAAAGTGAATATATTTACATTATGTTTTTAGAATAATTTATTTACCAGATGATGAATTTAATGGTATGTTCTTAATTTAATAAAAGTATTAATATGTTACTAACATTGAGAAAAAATGCAGGAAGTTGTTAAATAATAGTAATTATTCTAAAGAATAATTTTCAAAGATAATGAAAGTATTTCAAAACATCCTTTTTATTTAAATGAAAAATTCGTAACCATTTCATTACCTAATGAAAATAAGGATAAAGTTATAAAAATAAAATATATAGTTAAAATTATAATGATTTTACATTTAAATTCACATTGGGAAATGGGAGCTTTGAGAAACTTCATGATGTAATGAAACAATATAAAACTTCATTAAAAACATATTATTAAAGTTATAATAAATTATATTATTGAATCATTTATTTTTTTCTAAAATATTCCTCTCCCTATATTGAATTTCATTTATGATGTAACAAGATGATTATATACACTTTATGAATGAAGTATTCTTCTTAAACATATAATGATTTTATTTATATAGAAAAAACTATTGTTCAACATAGAATTTTTGAAAAAATATATTTGTAAAACTTTATATTTTCTTATGTTTTTAGAACTAATAAAGTTCAAGTACAATATTTTTAATATCATTAGTTTCAAGAGAATGTGTCAGGTATCACTAGTAGAAACAATTAGTACATAGATAGAGTTTACTCTTGGCGTATGCCTAGTAATAGTTCCAACTTATAATTACTATAAAAAGTGAAGGGTGGACATATTAAATTTACAGATAATACTCATGGTGGAATCATGGGCATGAATGCTTTTTCCATCCATTGTGTGTTTTCAATTTCATATATTATTTGGGTTTTATGAATTAAGAAGAAACTCATCAATTTAAGTAAATTAGTTTATGATGGTTACTCTATAATCATCAAGAATGAAAAATTCACCATGAAAATTATTGAAAGAGTTCAAATATTATAATCCAAATGGAATGATAATGTTTATACTTTTGGAAATAGTGAACATTATATACCAAATAATTCCTCTATTTAGTGAAATGGAGGATAAGTAATGAATTTTGTATAAGATATTAGTACACTAAAATGTTCATACTTTATCAAAATGTTCTATGAAGAACCTATCATGGAACTTATGAAAAATAAATTTAATGTGTCATATTTTTTAACCCCCACTAATATGTCATGAAAAATAATAATAATTCTAAAACCATTGGGTAAAATCAAAACATTTGGAACACTACTGATAATTCATATGGATATTTTCAAATGAGCACGAACTAAAAATTTCAAAGGTAGACAACTTCTGTATGTCTTAATTTATGACTACATCAAGATTAATTGTGTTTTATTTTTTTCTAATAAATCATAAGAAGTCATGTTATTTAAAATTGTTTATTCTCTAGTTCAAAAGTAATCTTCTTATTGTCTATATAAATATTTATTTTGGTAGAGTATTTGATAATTTTGGTTTTTAAGCATTTTATTGTGATAAATCCTTCTGATATAACTTTTCCAAACAAAGAACTCCATATATAACAACATATTTAAAAGAATAAATTGAGTACTCTAAGAAAATTATCAGACCTTGTTTTGTTAATATCATGTTGATAATCTTTTTTTGCGTGAATCCATTAATAAGTACTTATATACTATAAATGAAATTTCACATCACTTGGTATTAAAGAAAAAAATCTATAAAATGTAAAATAATGGGAATTTGAAAGTCTATTTCATCATCATTTTTTTAATTGAAA
Organism: Viscum album; assembly: GCA_963277665.1. NCBI lineage: Eukaryota > Viridiplantae > Streptophyta > Magnoliopsida > Santalales > Viscaceae > Viscum > Viscum album. Next base: position 1,100,639,714 of record OY728155.1, on the reverse strand, counting down.
GTATTTATTTAAAAAAAATATAATTTTTCTAAATTTGATTAGAGATTTCATGAAAGAATTTTTATAGTTACATAAATATAAGTAATTATTATTTAGTATTAAGTTGTCCAATACATAATAATAAAGTAATGGTGCATGTGTTGTCTAATAAAACTAGTCTTTATGTAATGTTAAGTCATTAAAATTATGAAAATTTTTCAGATTTTTTTTAAAACCCCCCATTGATTTATTTTTGGTTGTTGAAACACAAACACCTTATGCAATTATTCCTAAAGTAATTGTTTCAAATGATAACAATCAGGTTTTTAGTAAAAAATTACCCTTTTATCTATAATATAGATGGTGTTAATGAGTCATTCCTTTGAAAATATAAATGGTGATATTGATAATCTAATTATAAATTAATGGAATTAATAGAATGATTATGAACATATTTTCTTCATATTTAATTTGAAAAAAATATTGATATTTCATTGTGTCATGAAACCTAGACAATGTCTATATAGGAGGTACTTAGGTATTTTGAATGAAATAAGGTTAGAACTTTCGTATAATTTCTTAAAAATAGTATAATTTTCAAAATTTTGCTGGTATTACAAATTAACATCTAATAAATATAACCATAGATGGTAAAAATTATAGATTTTTTACTTAATGTTATAATATTGATATAGGTATAAACATTTACGAAACATTAGTTTCTGTAGCTTTTCATAAACCCGTCATAAGTTTATTATCCTTCTCTAATTATCTTAACATTTAACTATTAAAAATGGATGTAAATGGAGTTCAATTTTTAATTGATTAATAGTAATTTTACATTAAACGAATTCTATGTTTTCAAGGATTAAATTTTTGAAATCATGTTTATAAACACACCAACTCACTTTATAGGTAGACAAAAACCTATGAGATCCTGATATGCTAGATGATCATGATTTTTAAAAATTTTATATGTAATAGAATTTCCCACTAATTTATCTATAAATTTTTTGAATACATTATGATCAATAAAATATATATCTATTATATAACATTTAGATCCTCATGAAAATCTATTGTTAATATTTTCTAAAAAAATGAAAAGTGAATTTGAAATGAGTCGAATGAGGGAACATAAATTATATTTTTCTCAAAAATATCAAACAAAAACTAAAAATAATAATCATGAATAAATAAAACTATATAATAGATTTATATAAATGAATTGTTCTGTAAAATTATTTAATTATTTTTACATCGTTATGTACCTCATGTAAAACAGATCATGATGAAACTGAGAAACTAGAAGATCAAATGATATATAGAGATATGATCAATAGTATATTGTACTTGATTACTCGTCAATCATATATTATATAATCATATTTATATTAAGTGGTATTCCTTGATAATCTCAAATTATTATATCATATGTTAATAATATTGATCATTCATTGTCTTAAGATTACTTTAGATAATAGAAATTTTTTAATTTGATTTTTTCATTATTTTTAAGAGTTATTCATATTTATATTTTCAGAGTTTATATAATGCATAGGGAAATAACCTCAAAAAATTATATCCTTATTGTAAATAATTTTAATTTTGGTTAAAAACTAATCAATAATCAATATCAATTTCAACAACTAAATTTTAATTTGAAAGTATTAGAGTTTTTTACCCAGTTTTTGTGAATGTATAACAAATTTCTTGATTTCCATAATGATTTTACTCCAACATTGATTCTTTTTTATAACCCGAATAATATGTATTTATATAAATATTTATGCACATAGGCATGTGAAAAACTCATAGATATAAGACACCATTTCCTTTTGGAGAACAGAAAAAGGAGATATTATTATTAAATTTATCAAAATTGGGAATTAGCTTTCCAATATATTTAATAAAATCTCAGATTTTTAATGACTCAAATAAATAAAAAATAATCTATTTATGATCAATACTATGTTATAATAATACTTTTTTGTAATTTTTTCCCCTTACCATAAAAATATTCGAAATAAAGTAGTGGGTTTTTTTGATATTGAGCGATGATAATTTTCTTGTATATCATAATTAAATTATAGACCATTTGAAAAGAGAAGATGGGAAAGTATCAATACATCTTCTATAAACAAAATGTTCATTATATAATTATTCTATGTTTATTTAGAATATATTTACCAAAAATGAATAAAATTTTTATAAATTTAAATTTCCTAAGCTACTATGATAATAATTTTATTTTGTTTCTTATTATAATATTATACTTATTTTGTTCTTATTTGAATAACCATTTTTATTTTTGAAAATCATAATCATGGTGAAATATTTGTATGATGTTTTTAAATTAGCGGGAAGAATATTTATTATGGTAAGTTTTAATAAGGAATCATTTATGTTTGGAATAAATGCATAATCTATTGTGGAGCTATTTTATAAGAACATTTAGTTTTTAATTATTATTTATTTTAAATATATATTGATAATTTGTTTTTTTTCAATAATAGTGATATTTTTTCATTTTCCTAAAATGATGTCTTTTTTAACTTTATTTTGATAAATTAAAATTCACTCTATATTTTACAGGAATTTACTTGAATTTTATTATGTTTTTTTTCTTTAATCGTAACCTCAAAATTGTTGATCTTTAGAATTACTTAATTATGGATTCATCCAATTATTATTAAATTTTGGATAACCTTATCCTTATAAAAATGGAAGACTGAGTTGGGGAAAATATAAAATATTTAGAGTGATATATATATAACTAAATATACAAGAGACTGTGTTGAAACAAACTTCTATAAATAGAGGATTGAGATTTCACGGGCTAGAATATATCTCAAATGATGTTAATTTATTGTAAAGGAACATTAAATATGTATGTGCACTCATATTAGGTTTTATCATATCCTAAATAATATAGAGATTAATTATTTTTGTTTTAGGGAGATAATAGTGCCCTTATTTTTGTTTTTTCATAGAAAACAAGCTATGAGTTTTCATTATAATTGTTTTTCTTCTGATCATTAGATCGAACAATTCTTCTGTATAAAAACATTGAACCACTAATTTTTTTAAATGATGAATTTTCAAGGATAGGAACATGCTATTTGTACCATTTATGGTTGAATATATTCTTATTATAAGAACTCATGAATCCAATATTTTCATGTAAACAATAAGGACTAGAGCATGACATTCCAATCCTCTAATAGAAAATGTCCAAAGATTGGGATTTTAAATTTTTATATTTTTGATCAAATTGATTTCATTTATAAATAATGTCGATATGGATCTAGGATTGATACTCCTTCTAATTTGTAACTGATGTAAAGTGTTTCGGGGACATGATCTATAATTTTCTAATATAAGTAACATTTTAGGACATTATATATTTATTTCTATAACTTCACAATTTTTTATTAATTTAATTTTTTGTCACAACCTATCCTCGGGGCCTATGTCGTGACTACCCCAAGCATGCCTTCCATAGGCCAGGGGCTGGTGACTATCACCAAAGGTTTAACTCCCAATAAAAGGGAAGCCATTGCCTTTATATATGTAAACAAACACAATAGTGTATGCAAGCTGGAGTAAACACAACGTAAACAGAGTACAAAAGTAAGTGCTGGAAAGTAAATGGACCTGTATACAAACCCAACTGAATGTACGGTACAACTGAAAAGAAGGTACAAAAGCAGTAAAGTAAGCAGAAACCACTAAGTCATCCTCCAGATATCCCACCTAAAGGGTGGGTACATATGTTCTCCTCAGCTCCAAGGGTCTGGTTGTCCGCTACGTGTTTGTCCCTTCTAGTGGTCCACCTCCAGGTATCGTCCAGCTCTTCAAGCCTCCACTTCGATCAGTGCTGCCCGTCGTCAGCATCCAAGACAACGTAGTGCAGGCATAGCCCGTGCAGGGGTGAGTATGCGATACTCAGTAGGGATGCCGAGATCCCTGAAGGTCTCCCAGAATCCACAAAGGATAAACCACAATGGAAAGGAACAAACAGGAAGAATCGACCAAACCTACTTAGTAATATGCCCATAAATATACCTAATTCATCAATCTCAGTAAAACTCCAACGTTCGAGACCGAGCTCAATATATTCCACACAGGAAAGAATTCAATCATACCCAGATAATGATTAAATGTCAAGACTCATCTCACACAGATATACTACTCACGAAGAGGGGTGAAGATGATTAGATGTAGCCTCTGAATCATCTCCTCTGTTGAACCCATGTAGGATCCAAGTATAAAAGTCGTCGCTGCCGAACCCACATAGGATCCAAGTACAATCGTCATCCCTGCCGAACCCACGGAGGATCCATGTTAGTCGTCCTCGCTGTCGAACCCACGTATGATCCATGTATAGTCATCGCAGTTGCAGCTAGCTCTAGGGTTCCTTCACACAGCGTACTCGATTCTGGGAGGGTCCGCTCCCCAAGTAAAAAGGGGTAAATACAACAACTATCACGAAGTCCAATGTTGATTAATCCCAAATTTTAGTCTCGTCAAAACGAACTGAACGCGATAGACGTCACGTCAAACGGACGACCAGTCTGAGAGATGTTGGCTTTCAAATTCTAGGGGCCCAGTTGGAAATATGCTCATTCCAAACCTGTACATTTACCAAATTTGTCCAAAACACACATAGAGTATCACAAAAGGAACGTCTCGTCAAAAGGGTCCCAGTGCTGCAGACAGCGTGTCGATCGGACGTGCGGACTTTATGTTATTCAAGTTTAAGTTAATGACAGGCTCGACCCGATTAGCCCAGTGGGCCCACAGGTTGGGTTAACCTAGTTTAATGGGTCTGACCTGATAGGGGTGTCAGGGCGGTCTGAATGAAAACGTACCTCGGCCCGAAGGGGTGCACCCCTGCCCGATGTGGAGTGGCCCAGCCCGGCGGGGCGTGGCCCGGCCCGGCCGGGCGTGAGGCCGAGCGGGCTCGGCTGGTAGGCTGAGCGGTTTAGAGGGGGGCGCGCCCCCCCTGCTATCCAAACTTGTGGCACCGCCTTTCCCAAATGTGCCATCTAGGCTGGCCGGCCTTCTAGCACACACAGACCGCACGGTGGGCCGCGGTTTCTTCATCGCTTCGCCCTACTGGCATCACGGTCCGGCTCTGCTCGGCTGGCCAATGGGCCCGCCAGTTTTCCAGCATGGTGCCCTCTTAGCGTCGCAACTCCAATTCGGACGACCAACCAATGGGCCGACCTGTTCTTCCTCCAAAGTGGCCCGTGATGCCGTTCGTGGTTCCTCCTGCACAGCCGGCGTGACGACACCGGCTTCCTCCACCACGTTCCCGGCATGGCGTGACGATGTCTTGCGTCCTCCACCATTGGTTGCTGATTCCAAGAATAATAAATGTGATCAACAGAGGTTCTTCGGGCCATGTTCGTTTGGCCCGCACCCTCCACGTAAAGAGATAGAAATTGGTATTATTTAAACAACTATTTCCAACGAAGAACGAGGTACGAAAACATTAAAATTCAAGAATAAACCCCTACCTTAACAAGTGATGTCGAACGTCGAGTGTCGCAAAAGATGGCGTCACGAGGTGAGGATTTGTGGATGTCTACGGAGTGCGCCCGAGGAGGAAGCAGTGTCTCCTCACTTGTCTCGGAGAAGAGAATGGAAGTTGCATTGCCATTCTTCGTGGAACCGGTGTTCATCGTCGAAGGAGACGTCGTTCTTCGTCGGAGGGCCGCTGTTCTTCCAAAATCTCAAGAGCTCTCTGAATTATCCTTAGTACAACGAAAGCCCTCTTAAACTAAAATAATAGGCTTATCCTATTATTTTATTATCACATGCAATTTAAAATTAAAATTCAATCCACTTCCTTAATTAATTGATGTGGATGAATTTATTAAATTAATGTGTTGGCAAGAGTTAAAAAGTGAGAGAGGAGGAGGTGAGAGGTCTCATAAATATGGGAGAGTTCCCAACATTAACATGTGATTTTAGAGAGGGTTAAGGGGATTAGGGGGAGGTGAAAGGTTGGGGCTCGTGTGGGCCCCACCTCTCATAAAACCACACATGGGAAGATGGGTTGTTGTTGGCCCCACCAACAACTTCCCATGGGAGGGTTTAACATCCAAGGATATAAAATAAAATTGTTCAACAATTTTATTTACTTTAAACTAATTCCCCAAATAATAATTCTGAACCCGCTTAAAGCACAACTACGGTAGAGGTCCTCTTAAGCAATTACTTGCACTGCGAGTTCATCGGTGACATCAGATTTCAATTCCGAACCCCGGTTAAAAAGATAGAAAAACCCGCTCGTTTGTTTACTGAACGTACTTGAGATAATCATCAGAAATTGATTTTGAGCACACCGGGCCTCAGAATCAAGTGTCGTCAGAAGCTATAGACTTGTAAAATTCTAAGTATTTAAGAATAAATTTTCCATGAAATTTCCAGGTCTTTACATTACTCCCACCTTAGGGCTTTGCGTCCCCGTAATGCTACAAATAAACTAGGGAAACAAATGAGGGTACTGAGAACACATCTGGGCCTCCTGCTCCCATGTGCTCTCATGGAGGTTACCATGCTTCCAAAAAATGTGCACAAGGGGAATCAACCATCCAGGTAGGTCCCGCTCTTGTCGATCATCGATCTCCACTAGGACCTCCGCAAATATCGCCCCATCATCGATGTCCATCTCCAATTGATCAGTGATGTGAGTGGGGTCATGCACGTATCTCCTAAGCTGAGATATGTGGAAGATGTCGTGCACCTGGTGCAGCTGAGGTGGAAGGGTTAGGCGGTAAGCCACCTTGCCTACCTTGCTGGGGACCTAGAATGGTCCGACGAAGCTTTGAGATAACTTTCCGTCCCGACCAAATCTCTATAATCCACGGTGAAGTGAGACCCGTATGAAAACATGGTTGCCATCCTTGAACTCTAGTGGTCTCTGTCTCCTATCATCAAATGACTTTTTTCTGCTCTGTGAAGTCCACATCCACTCCTGGATGATTAGTACCTCCTCCGTCGTAGCTTGAACCATATCTGGTCCAACAAGTGCTGACTCCCCAAGGTCAATCCAGTACATATGTGATCTGCAAGGTTGGTCGTACCGTGCCTCGTAAGGTTCCATCCTGATAGTGGAGTGGTAGCTTTTGTTGTACGCAAACTCCACCAAGGTTAGGTTATCCTACCATCTGTGACCAACGTCAAGGACACATGCACGGAGCATGTTCTCCGGTGTTTGAATGGTTCTCTCGGTCTGGCCATCCGTCTAAGGATGAAAGGCGGTTCTTTGGCGTAGCTGCGTCCCAAAAGCCTCCTACAACCCCTTCCAAAGCCAAGAATTAAAGAGAGCATCTCCATCGGAGACGATAGACGGTGGCGCACCATGAAGCCGTACAATCTCTTGAACGTAGAGGCGTCCCAAGCTCTCCACTGAGCCCTGCTCTCTTATCAGTAGGAAGTGGGACGACTTGGAGAGTTGGTCTACGATCACCTAGATGGAGTCATGTCCTCTCGAAGTACATGGAACCCCCATCACGAAATCCATGTATATCCCTTCTTACATCCACTCCAGAACTTCTAAGGTTTGTACAAAGCCTTCTGGTACCTGGTGCTCCCCCTTCACTTGCTGGAAAGTAAGGCATCGTGAAACAAACTCTGCTACAGCCTTCTTCTTACCCGACCACCAGTGTTGTCGTCTGAGGTCCTGGTACATCTTCGTCACTCCAAGATATACTTCTAGATGTGAAGTGTGGAACTCCCTCAACACTTCCACCTACAGTGATACTGGTACCATGGTACGCCCCCTGAAGAGGATGAAGTGCTCTCCTCCTTCAGAAAATCCATCAAGCGCCTGCCCTGTGGAAATCTGAGAACCTCACGTCTCACTGTCAACATCCCCACGATGTGCCTCTATGAACCACTGAAGTAGTGGAGGAGTGAATGTAAGGTACTATAGAATGGTTGCCCTATCTCTTTCCATGAAAGATATCTTCAAAGCGGCGAACTGCTTCGTCGCCTCTCCAAGTAGCTGAATGCCCGATCTCCTGCTGAGAGCATCAGCCACAATGTTCCCCTTCCCAAGATTATAGACTATCTCAAAGTCATAGTCCTAGAGGAACTCAAGACATCACTGTTGTCTCAAATTCAGTTCCTCATGTGAGAAGATGTACCTGAGCCTCTGGTGGTCATAGTAGTTTGTAAAGTGCTCGCCCATCAGATAGTGCTTCCATATCTTCAAGGTGAAGACCACTGCTGCTAACTCCTGTTCATGGGTAGCACTGTTTTTCTCATGCTACCTCAACTGTCGGGAAACATAGGCAATCACTGCCTGCTCCTACATCAGGATACACCTGAGTCAAGTCCCTGATGCATCACAATAAACCACGTACGAAACTCCCTCCTCCGATAGCCTCAAGAAGGGAACAATGGTTGTAACACCCCGAGATTTTATGAAAAATATTCTTTTTAATTTTATAGATGTCTTGTGTTGTACGCTACACCAAAAGGAGCTTGTACTACATGCATCCCTAACTTTCCTTGCATTACACGCAATCGCGACCTTCCACGATAGCGTGTGTAGTACGCAATACCGAGTTTCACTAAACGAGATATTATTATAATATTATTATGAACTAGCCGTTATGAATAGTAATACCCACTTTTTGAAATTTTATAAATATTATCATTCAAAATGGACTTAATTTTGGGATTTTCAATATCAAAATTAGCTTAGGGTGAAATTTTGGTACTTTTCAGATAACTTTTATATTCTGATGAATAGTAAAAATTACTAAATTTTAATTAAAAACAAAATTGTTTATCGAAATAATTAATAGTGATAAATTATTAATTTGAGTGTTTTTAAAGTATATTTAGAATATAGTTTGACTATTTAATACAATTTTGTTCATTGGATGTAATTTAACAATTAAATCATACATAAACGACAGTCAATCTTTGGATAGTTATTATCCCTTAGAAACACGCTATTTGTTATGACGATGAGAATTTATTTTTAAATTAATTAATTAAACTGATATATTTTGAATTTTGTAAAATAGACATCATTTTTGAATTCATAAGATCATGTATAGCTTAGGCCTAATTTTTGGTATTTTTCTGGAAACTTTCATTTTTTGATGAATAGTGAAACCACTAAGTGGTTGTTAAAAAATTGAATTTTTCATAAAACATAATTTTACCGCATCGGTGAGTGGAATTTCGAATATCTGAGACACACTGTTAATATCAAGGACTAAAATTTGGTTCAATGAGATGAAAATATTTTTTTGGTGAATAGAAACTTTTTACATTTATTTTCCACGGTTAAAAATAAATAGAAAAATTAAGGATAAAAATGATATTATTATTACCCTAAAACATGTCCTAATTCTATTGGATAAGTTTAATTCAACCAAAAACAACCTTAGGAATAAAATATGACCATTTAGGCCCACTTGGATTAGATTACTACATTTAATAATAATTTATTTAAAGAAGGGTTAAAATAGTTAAAATCATAGTTTAATAAGTAAATAATTTTTAATATAGGGTTATACATAAGATAAATTATACTAAAAATATTCATTAGAAATCATAAACTATTTCCTACATAATGGTATTTTATTTATTATTTTTAGACATTAAATAATTTAATTTATTTATGACACAAAGATGATTCAGTAATTATCTTCTTAATGAAATATTGACATAATTGATGTCAGAAATACCCAAATAAATGTAATTTCAGACTTTATATGAATTCCACTAATTTTATATGTTAGTATGACATGTTAGTATTGATTTAGATAACTTTTTTCGAACCTATCATTCTGTTATAATTTTCACAAAAAACAATTACCAAATAGTGTCAAAATTGACATAAAATTGGTTTTAAAATTTTTTTATAATATTAATTGTTATGTTATTCCTAAAAATCTAAGGTTCTGACAAATGAAATAGATAATGTTATATATATTAATAATAATCATCTTGGGGTTCGGTTGGATTGTTATAGTAAGTTTATTAACCATATAGTGTAAGAAAACAAGAAGACACGGTAAAAGTTAAATTATCTAACTTAAAGTTAAATCTAAATGATAAGGTTAAAATACAAAAATAAACTGGTATAAATTATATTGTATGAGAGTATTTAGACACATCCCCACCTTTGCTTCGAAATAAATCAATTTTGAGATATTAATAACCGAATATGACTTTATAATAAAATAATATTTTTGGTTTTTCCAAAGGTGCCCCTCTCCTCCCTTATAAAAGAGCACATCCTCCCTCTCTTCCTCACACCACATTGAGCCTTCAAGCTCGGCCATACCCTTCCAAATTCTCTTCTCCACTTCCCTAGAAACATCCTAGAGGTCATTTTCCTCTTCAAAGACCAATTTTAGTGCCCTAAGAGGAGGTCTCAAAGAGTCGCTTCAAAGAAGAGGTAATGTCTCTTACCGATTCTTTCAACATTATTTCTTCTTCCACTTCATCTTCTTTAGTTGTTTCATTATGAAGTAATAACATCAGTATCACCCATATAATGATATGTTATTATACGTATGAAACAACCCTATTTCACCATCTATCCATCCAACGGAAAACGAAATCACCACGTGTGCGTACGTACGGAATACCGTCTCCATGCCGTGGTGTAATCTATTTTCCACCACCACCTTACATGGATGGGTATAATGGTGTAAGTAATTACTATATATTATTATTGTAAAGTGATATTGATTCATAAATAGTATACATACACTCCAATACAATTCCATGATCATGGGAATGATATTATCGCTCGTGCGTACATACGAACTACAGTCTCCACGAACGCGATGAGATTCATTTTCCATGATTAAATATTCAAGAATGATTATAAAGTATATATAATAAGTAATCATGAAATATATGACATAATAATTCTACTTGATTTATGTATATATATATTTATGTGATCTACTTATTTCCATTCAATACAATAAGGAAACGAAAATAGCATTCATGCGTACGTACGGCCTACCGTCTCCATGAACGGTGTATTTCATTCCATTTATCGATCCATTATATATATGTATATTCTGAATGTATATTATATATAAATAATGTTTTAAATTCGGGATGTATGTAATCATACCTATGTAATCATATTAATAATTACAAGTTAAAACACGAACGACAAATGAAACGCGTGTACCCAAAACGCTACTTTAAAATGAATTTACAAAAGAACGGGCAATATAAAGTCATAAGTGAACCATATATGATATAATAACAGTGAATATGATTATATAATAAGTCAATGACATTATTTAAATCATTATACAGGAGGTTCGGATTCATACGAAGCATATCAGACCCAAGGTAAGGGATAATTATTCCAATCTCATTCTTATCCGAGATTGTTTATTCATAAGTATTTACTAGGGTTATTGTTCTCATACATGTCCATGTTTCCTAAAAATGGTTTCAACTATGTTTAATTTCCTTTTTACCCATTTTTGACTTTTACTACATGGTATTTATGGAATCATTCTTTTACGAGGTACTTTTTGACTTTTCCGGTAAAAGTACGAGAAGAATGTTTGTTTAACTTATACGGCACGAACAAATTTTTCTGGTTTTATAAAGCCTTATTTTCATGAAGCACCCTCCAAAATATTACATGAATATTTTCAACACAATCCTTTTCTTTTAAAATTGCATGACATTCTGTGAAAAGGGAATGATTTTGAAGAAGAAAGGATATTTTCCTCCAGAATTTATTTCAAGTGTTTTATCAGAACCATTTTTCATCTAAGATGACATAATTCTATATGTGTATGTTTCAAGTATCATTTATCTATTATATACATGTTTTCACTTTTCTTATTATGAAATGATATCCATTTATTTTATATGGATTATGTGATCATGGGATGATGTTTATAAAACCCAATTTATATATTGGGTTATGTATGTTTATTTTTTGGCATAAGTAAGAATGATTTCATTATGAGATGGGTGGGACCTATATATCCCTCCAATGCATTAGGTAAATATTTATATCTCATGAGATAGACATGGCTAGAATGGTAAGTTAATCTGGTTCAGCATTACAGGACATGAACGAGGAGTGAACTTGATTCAGAAAGGGGCTTTTTCCACTAAGATGGTCTTGGATGCAATTCCTTGGTTACTATGGAAATCATTACATGTTCTTAATGTATTCCACAATTACATGCTTTATTCCCATGATATTTTATCATGATTTATGTTCCATTATGATCTATGCCTAATGTACTTCCATGTTTTATGTCGTTGCTAATGATTTTGATGTTTAAACATTATGTTCATGTTTTTATGTTCAAATGTATATGGTATGTTTTATTTTATCCATTCTCACCCTTACTGATCATTTGAGCTCCCCCTTTTTATGTTTTATTTTCTGCCAGGATTAAAAGAAAGGTTTTAGGTAAGGAAACAAAAATTGAATATCTTTATGGGAGATGTTGAAGATCTTTCACCATGATTAGAAGATTATATTCCGAGTTTCCAAAGACACTAAACTATTACGGTCCTTGTGTTTCTATTTTTGTTATATACTAAGTATTTTGCAAATGTAACGTAATGTCCATGTACGTCAGGCTTCAGGTCTCTATAGTTGGTATCAGAGGAATGGTTTAGTCAAATGTTGGAAACTAGGATGCGAGAACTTTAGTGAGATCCCTAGAGATATTTCTATGGTATATCTATGGATGTCCCTATGGTTAAGTATAAGTATAGGTTATAGTCCTAGAATTGCACTAACGATCTTAGAATTAAACCTAAGATGTTAGATATTGAAGGTAATCCCCCTTTAATATCTTGTTTTCCCTAGCACGATTTTTGCCTCTCACACTATTCTTTTTGGGTTTTACATGATGGCTGGAACCTGAAGGAACCGTGTTGATCAATGTAATGTAAAATGCAATGAATGTCCTCCTGAACAAACCAATGTTATGGAAGATGGAGTGAAAAATCTTATTGCTATACTTACACAAGCTATGAACCATTCTGGACTTCCAAATGAGCATAGAATGGAACAATATTCTATTGAGTCCTTCATGAGGCAACGTCCAACTTCTTTCAGTGGGTCTTCCAATCCACTTGTTGCTGAACAATGGATCAGTACAACGGAAAATATATTTTCAGTTCTTCACTGTTCTGAACATGATAAATTCATCTTTGCAGTATATTGTTTGGAAGGTAAAGCTAATCAATGGTGGAATCTTATCAAGAATATGAGGCCAAGAGATGAAATTGAGTCCATGGAATGGAACGAGTTCAAGAACATATTTTTCAATAAGTACTTCCCTCGTATTCTTCGTACAAAGAAGGAGAAGGATTTTCTTGAACTAAAGCAAAAGGATGATGAATCTGTTGGTATATACGAAGCGAATTTTACAAGGATTCCAAGGTATGCATCTCGCTTTATCATCCAACCTGAAAGAAAAGTTGATCGATTCTTTAGTGGCTTAAAACCAAGTCTTCGAAAGGCATTATCTATAAGTGAATTCAGTAGCTATGAAGAAATTGTGCATTGTTCTATCAAGGTAGAAATGGAAGTTGGTGTTACATATCCATCTCATGGTTTTGACAAGATACGATAGATGGAGTTCAAGGAGAAATCTCATAATAATGGTGAAAAGAAGATGAATGTTTCCTTATGCTCAAAGTGTGGAAAGAATCATGGTGGAGATTTTCTTAAAGGGAATAGAAAATGCTTTAAGTGTAGAAAAGAAGGTCATCGAGCAGTTGAGTGTCGAAGTAATTGAAAAAGGGTTGCTAATGATGTGAATAAAGAAATGATTGCAGAGAATGCACCACAAACACTTCAATTCTTTAAGTGAAATGAAATGGGGCATTATGCTTATAAATGACCTAATGGAATGGTTAGTGATGATCGGCATGAGCAACCACTTAAGGAAAAGGACAAAGGGAAGTCACATGTGATCACTATTGGCGATGTTGAATATGAAAACAATGTGGTGGAATTGTTAAGTGTTTATGTAATGGGATTCCAAAATAATGTTGTATATAGTATCGTGGAATATTGGAATATTTATGTATTGGTCTATTGTGGTTTTCAATAATTTTATGCTACCGGTAACCATGGAAAGAGACTGAGATATTTTTGGAAAGAAGATTATATGCGCAAAATGAAGGGATAAAGAGAAAATGAAATGTTTGACAGTATTCATGAGCTCATGACTGATATAAGGAGAAGGTTATATCATGGTTTGAGTATATAGAATTATTGTATTTTGGTATGTGGAAGGAGTTAACTTTTGAAAGCATTCATGTATTCACTAAGGTTCAATGTGTATTCATCTTTCAAGAGAATACATGATTAAGGTATTCACATTATTGGAATGTGACCAACATGATAATTGGGGAATAAATGATGGTTGGTTGATGACATTTCATGTAATCGTTTTATTTATACTATGAGCTTGGACCGAAGTATTTTAGATAAATATTGGAATGGATTATGTTGGAGATAAGATAGTATTGTTTAAGGATAGAACTTTTTTTGATATTATTGATGGGATGTTATAGTAATGTAGTTTTAGAAAAAGGAAAACCTGTAGGATGGGTGACATCCCATCGCGTCAGACAAGGCTGTGGAAATCGAACCAACAACCAAAGTGCGACTGGCATTTATCACCTACCACTAGCCGACAGGAAGTCCATGTTTAGTAGAAACTAGTTTTATTATATTAAGCAGTATGATATATGAATGATAAGTCCATTTTAGGAACCATATATGATTAATATCACTATAGATTGACTTATGTATATTTAATAACTTTTGCTAACCTTTTGTTTGAGACAGATGGAATGACCAGTCATTCTATCACATGATCTGCTAACACTTCACGAATAACAAATTCAACTTTATTTCCATAAGAGACGAAGTGGAAATTTTTCAAGGCATGAACAACAGTGAGATTGTACCAAAATAAAGTAAGTATTTATTCTAATTCAAATTCTTCAACATTTGGGAAATGATCTTGAACACCAAAAATGTTATCCATGTGCCCTTATATTTAATGAATTAGATGGTACCCTAGATCATCACAAATTTATGGCTTTGTGATTGTTGTCTTTTTCATATCCATGTTCTCTACCACTCTCCATCAGAACATGACGGTTAGATTTCTCTTCCATATCCATATTTTCACCTATGTTATCCTATGTAGAAACCTAGTGATTAGTTAATTTGGGTAATCGTTACATTTCAAAATGTAGTTTTTAAAGCCATGTTTTGGTATTCCTTTTTACGATGTGGGTCACTATTAAAGAAACTTTTGACTAGTAAACCATTTATAACCCCGAAGAATATCTAGGGAGAAATTCATTTTAAGGGGGGTAGAATGTAACACCCCAAGATTTTATGAAAAATATTCTTTTTAAATTAATTGATGTCTTGTGTTGTACACTACACCAAAAGGATCTCGCACTACATGTATCCCTGACTTGGCTTTCATTACACGCAATCGTGACCTTCCACGATAGCGTGTGTAGTATGCAATACCGAGTTTCACTAAACGAGATATTATTATAATATTATTATGAACTACCCGTTATGAATAGTAATACCCACTTTTTGATATTTTATAAATTTTATCATTCAAAATGGACGTCATTTTTGGATTCGTAATATCGAAATTAGCTTTGGGTGAAATTTTGGTACTTTTCAGATAACTTTCATAGTATGATGAATAGTGAAAATTAATAAATTTTAATTAAAAAAACTTTTTTAATCGAAATAATTAATATTGATAAATTATTAATTTGAGTGGTTCTAAAATATATTTTGAATATATTTTTACCAATGTTGTTCATTAGATATAATTTCACATTTAAATCAGACATAAACAAGTGTCAATCTTTGGATAGTTATTATCCTTTAAAAACACGCTATTTGTTTTGACGACGTGAATTAATTTTTAAAATAACTAATGAAACTGATATATTTTGAATTTGGTAAAATAGACATCATTTTTGAATTCATAATATCAAATATAGCTTAGGCCTAATTTTTGAAATTTTTCTGGAAACTTTCATTTTATGATGAATAGTGAAACAACTAAGTTGTAGTTAAAAAATTGAATTTTTAATAAAACAAAATTTTACCGCTTCTGTGAGTGGAATTTTGAAAATCCGAGAGACACGGTTAATATCAAGGACTAAAATGTGGTTCATTGAGATGAAAATATTTTTTTGGGTGAATAGTAACTTTTTACATTTATTTACCACGGTTAAAAGTAAATAGGAAAATTAATGGTAAAAATGATATTATTATTACCACAAAACATGTCCTAATTCTATTGGATAAGTGTAATTCAACCAAAAACAACATTAGGAATAAAATATGACCATTTAGGCCCACATGGATTAGATTAGGACATTTAATATTAATTTATTTAAAGAAGGGTTAAAATAGTTAAAATCAAAGTTTAATATGTAAATAATTTTTAATATAGGGTTATACATAAGATAAATTATAATATAAATATTCATTAGAAATCCTAAACACTTTCCTACATAATGGTATTTTATTTATTATTTTTACACATTAAATAATTTAATTTATTTATGACACAAAGATGATGCAGTACTTATCTCATTAATGAAATATTGACATAATTGATGTTATAAATACACAAATAAATGTAATTTGAGACTTTTTATGAATTACACTAATTTTCTAGGTTATTATGACATTTTAGTATTTATTTAGTTAACATTTTTCGAACTAATCATTCTGTTATGGTTTTCAAAAAAATCAATTACCAAATAGTGTCAAAATTGACATAAAATAGTTTTTAAAAACAATTTTAGATTATTAATTTTAATTTTATTCCTAAAAATATAAGGTTTGTCCAAATGACTTATATAATGTTATATATATTAATAATAAACAACTCGGGGTTTGTTTTTCTTGTTATAGTATGTTTATTAACCTTATAGTGTAAGAAAACAAGAAGACATGGTAAAAGTTAAATTATCTAACTTAAAGTTAAATCTAAATGATAAGGTTAAAATACAGACCTAAACTTGTCTAAATTCTACTTGATTAAAGGATTTCGACACATCCCCACCTTAGTTTCTAAATAAATCAATTTGGAGCTATTAAAAACCAAATATGACTTTATAATAAAATAATATTTTTAGCTTTTCCAAAGGTTCCCCTCTCCTCCTTTATAAAAGAGCACCTCCTCCCTCTCTTCCTCACACCACATTGAGCCTTAAAGCTCAGCCAACCCCTACCAAATTATCTTCTCCGCTTCCCTAGAAATATCCTAGAGGTCATGGTCTTTTTCAAAGGCCAATTTTATTTCCCTAAGAGGAGGTCTCAAAGAGGCGCTTAAAAGAAGAGTTAATGTCTGTTACCGATTCTTTCAACTTTATTTCTTCTTCCACTTCTTCTTCATTAGTTTTTTCATTAATAAGTTATAAAATAAGTATCACTCATACACTTATATGTTATTATAAGTATGAAACAACCCTATTTGACCATCTATCCATCCTACGGAAAACGAAATCACCGTGCGTGCGTACGTATGGAATGCCGTCTCCACGCCGTGGTGTAATCTATTTTTCACCACCACCTTACTTGGAAGGGTATAATGGTGTAAATAATGACTATATATAATTACTGTAAAGTGATATTGATTCTGAAATAGTATACATACACTCCAATTCAATTCCATGATCATGGGAATGATATCATCGCTCGTGCGTACGTACGGACTATCATCTCCACGAACGCAATGAGATTCGTTTTCCATGATTAACCATTCAAGAATGATTATAAAGTATATATAATAAGTAATCATGAAATATATGAAATAATAATGATACTGGATTTATGTATATATATATTTATGTCATCTACTTAATTCCATTTAATACAATAAGGAAACAAAAACAGCGTTCATGCGTACATACGACCTACCGTCTCCATGAATGGTGTATTTATTTCCATTTATTGATCCATTATTTATATTTATATTCTGAATATATATTATATATAAATCATGTTTTAATTCTGTATGTAAGTAATCTTGATCTAAGTAATCATATGAATAATTACAAGTTAAAAAATGAACGAAAAATGAAACGATTTTACCCAAAACACTACTTTAACATTAATTTACAAAAGAACGGGTAATATATAGTCATAAGTGAACCATATATGATATAATAAAAATTAATATTATTCTGTAATAAGTCAATGACATTATTTAAATCATTATACATGAGGTTTGGATCCATATGAAGCATATCAGACCCAAGGTAAGGGATAATTATTCCAATCTCATTCTTATCCGAGATTGTTTATTCGTAAGTATTTACTGGGGTTATTGTTCTCATCCATGTCCATGTTTCCTAAAAATGGTTTCATGTATTTTTAATGTCATTTTTACCAATTTTTGACTTTTACTACATGGAATGTATGAATTCTTTCTTTTACGAGGTACTTTTTGACTTTTCCATCAAAAGTACGAGAATATTGTTTTTTTAACTTATACGGAACGAACATATTTTTACGGTTTTATAAAGCCTTATTTTCATGAAGCTTACTTCAAAATATTTCATTACTATTTTCAACAAAATCATTTTCTTTTAAAATTTCATGATATTCTGTGAAAAGAGAATGATTTTGAATAAGATATGATATTTTCCTCATGAATTTTTTTCAAGTGTTTTATCAAAACCGTTTTTCATCTAAGATGGCATTATTTCATATGTGTATATTTCAAGTATCATGTATCTATGATTTACATGGTTTCACTTTTCTTATTATGAAATGATATCCATTTATTTTATATGGATTATGTGATGATGGGATGATGTTTATGAAATCCATTTTATTTATTGGGTTATGTATGTTTATTTTGTGGCACAAGTAAGAATGATTTCATTATAAGATGGGTGGGACATATATCTCCATCCAATGCATTGGGTAATGGTTTATATCTCATGAGATAGACATGGCTAGAATGGTAAGTTAATCTGGTTCAGTATTACAGGACTAGAACGAGGAGTGAACTTGATTCAGAAAGGGACTTTGTCCACTTAGATGGTCTTGGCAGCAATGCCTTGGCTACTACGGAAATAATTACATGTGCTTAATGGATGCCACAATTACATGTCTTATTCCCATTCTATTTTATCATGATTTATGTTCCATTATGATCTATGCCTTATGTACTTCCATGTTTTATGTCGTTGCTCAAGATTTTGATGTTTAAACATTATGTTCATGTTTTTAAGTTCAAATGTATATGGTATGTTTTATTTTATCCATGCTCAACCTTACTGAGCATTTGAGCTCACCTTTTATGTTTTATTTTCCCCCAGGATTAAAAGAAAGGTTTTAGGTATGGAAACAAAAACTGGAAGATATTTATGGGAGATGATGAAGATCTATCACCACGATTATAAGATTATATTCCGTGTTTCCAAAGACACTAAACTATTACGGTCATTGTGTGTCTATTTTTTTTATGTACTAAGTATTCCGCAAAAGTAATGTAATGTCCATGTACGTCAGGCTTCGGGTCTCTACAATTGTCAATCTCTGTCTCAGCTCCTGAAAGCTCTAATGACATTTATCTGACCACACGAAGGGTTTCCCCTTCATCATCAAAGATGAATGCGGTGCTGCAACTCTGGTGAAATCTGGCACAAATATCTGATAGTACCTAGCCAGACCTAGGAAACTCCGCACCTCCGTCACACTCCTGGGTGGCTCCCAAGAAAGTACTGCCTCGATCTTTGATGGATCCACAACAACTCCTGCTTACGAGATGACGTTCCCCAAGAAGTGAACCTCTCGAATCTAGAACTGAAACTTCGAGAGATTACCATAAAGCTGGTGCTCTCAGAGTGTGTCTATTAAAACCATTAAGTGGTAGGCATGACTCTCCTAAGTAGTCGAGTAAATTAGTATGTCATCGATAAAGACTACGACAGAATGATCGAGGTAAGGCTGGAAGATCCTGTTCATGAGACTCAGGAACACTGCTCGTGTGTTGGTTATGCTGAAAGGCATAACCAAGAACTGATAGGGGCCATACCAATACCTGAAGGCCTTCTTCTACACATCCTCATTTCGAACTCTCAACTGCTGATGTCCAGACCTGAGGTCTATCTTCGCGAACCATCGTTCACCCTTGATATGTTCAAAGAGGTCGTCAATCCGCGGAAGTGGATACTTGTTCTTTACGATCACCTGATTTAGGTGAAGGTTGTTGACACACAGTCGTA
Source organism: Viscum album (assembly GCA_963277665.1). Classification (NCBI taxonomy): domain Eukaryota; kingdom Viridiplantae; phylum Streptophyta; class Magnoliopsida; order Santalales; family Viscaceae; genus Viscum; species Viscum album. Next base: position 1,100,619,437 of record OY728155.1, on the reverse strand, counting down.
AGCTCCCATCTGCCTTCTTGGTGAATAAAATTGGAGATGCCTAGGGTGAATCACTAGTTCAGATGAATCCTTTTCCCTATAAATCTTCCAGCATTACCCACATATCATGAAGATCGGTGGGATCCATCCGATATGCTAGAGTAGATATCGGTGTTGTTCGATGGAACATGTCAATGTAGAAGTCTACCTCTCTACGAGGAGGTTGTCTTGAAACGTCGTTAGTAAAAACATATGCATTCTGATCCACCACTATAGGAAAACTCATACTCCACACATAAACTACTCCGAGGATGATACTAGCCAACTGATGTGTGATCGGATGCCCTCTCCTCTGCGTAAGTCCATCCTACGCTGCAAAGGATCCTTTCTCACCAGTGAAGGTGAACCTGCTCCCATCTGTTTGGACACACCAATCTTTGTGCCTAATACAGTCGATCAGGGCATGGACTGTTGATAACCAATCTATACCCAAGATGACGTCGTAAGGGCTCGACGCTGCTACAAGAATATCTTAGCCGAAGCTCTCACCTCCTAGAATAAACTCACACTGCCGGAACCTGGGCGTAAACGTCGAGTCTGATCTCTTATGTGTCTCTTGCTGTAAGGATCAATCCAATGGCTCTGTCGGAATCTCCAAGCTCTGAACAAGGGAAGCGGTAATAAAAGAATGACTCGATCCTATTTCTATAAGAACAGCAGCATGGGTGGAGTAGACACAGATAGTACCTCGAATCATCTCACGTGCCCATGGTGTTATTCCTCGACTTCTTGGAGCTGAGCCTGCCCCTCTTTTCCATCTCTCTGTGGTCGGGGTGGTCCTCCTCATGGTGGTGGTTCTAGAGCCTCGTATCATCGTCCACCACCCACTTCTTAGCCAGCTTCGCTGCCTCTTCTGCTTGCACCCTGCAGATCACCACGGTCGAACCTCTGCCTCTGCTTGGGAGGTACTTCTACTGTCTGATGCTCCTCTGCATGGAGGGCCGGGATATCACGAGCCATGTGGCCCTACCCGCCGAATGCATAGCACTACCATCCCCTCGTATGGATGGATTTACTATGTATGCCCCACACATTCGAACTAGTATCCTGAGGTTTCCCACCCGATGGACTGGTCCTCTTAGACCTCTATGAGATCTGCCTACTACCGGCTACAAAAGAATCCTCTACGTGTCTCCATGTTGTAGGTCTCGCTGCTGGAGTAGGCTCAGCAAGAAATCTCTCTACAAGAAGGGCTCACACCAATACTTCTTCCTATGTTGGAATTCTCAGAGAGATCATCAAAGCCCTGATCTCATGCCTCAGTCCTTGGTCGATGGTTTGGGCCCGGAAGTATGGGTCTTGTGCCATATACGTGGAGTAGCGTGAGTGGTCAGTAAATCTCACTGAGCACTAGGCTACTGTCATGCTGCTCTGCCGCAGATTTAGTAAATCCTGGATGCGCACCGCATGGAGGGTGGCTGGAACAAACTCAGAGATGAAGAGTCTCTCGAAGTCCATCAGAAGCAGTGATGCCTCGTCGTGCACCAGGAGAATCGGGCACCACCATATACCTGCTGCTGCATGCTAGAGACTCGTGGCAAGGATCACCATAAGGCTATATTCTGTCCCTACCAATCTGAAGACTCTGACGATAGCCTCCATCCAATCCATGGCTGCCTACGGATCCATCTCTCTACGAAACCTGGGCGGCCTCTATCGCTGAAACACATGCAACACACTCTGGGGGCGTGCACTCTCCGCTGCTAGGGCTGGTGGTATCGGTGGCCCAGTGGGTAGTGGTACTGCTAGTGCCTTCGCTGTAATGCGGCCCTACACCGAGGCCTCGTCACTCGGTGGGCTGCCATCCCACACATAACTAGTAAACCTAGATGGATGCCTTTGTGGGGCCATCTTGAGAATAAAAAAGTGCACCATGGTTAGTACATTATACCTGGTGAGCTGACACAAAGCAATCAGAAAGAAAACTTTTGAAACACACATGCAAACTGTGTTTTTGATCCCTGAGTCAAAAATCAGAAGTCAGGGTCTTGTTGTATGGACATGTCGACCGCCACACGAACACTGAACTCCCTGGACTAAAAACCACACTCAATATTCTTAACATTATTTCTTCAAGGAGAAGAAATTATCAGAGTCCTGAGTTCTGCGTTAGAACTGACTCTGATACCAATTTGTCACGACCCGTCCTCAAGGCCCATGACGTGACTACCCCTAGCCAACCTTCCATATGCCAGGGGCTGGCGACTATCCCCAAAGGCATAAATCCCGATAAAAGGGAAGGCATTGCCTTTATTTAAGTAAAAAACACAACATAGAATGCAAGATGGAGTAAACACAATGTAAAATGAGTATAAAAGTAATTGCTGGAATGTAAATGGGCCAGTATACAAACCCAACAGAAAGTACAGTACAACTGAAAAGATGGTACAGTAGTAGTAAAGTAAGAATCAACCACTGAGTATTCCTCTAGATATCCCACCAGAAGGGTGGGTATAGATGATCTCCTCAACTCCTCAGGTCCGACCATTCGCTAAGTGTACATCACGTCTAGTGGTCCACCTCCGGGTACCGTCCAGCTCCTCAAGCCTCCACCTTGATCAGTGTTTCCCGTTGTCTGCATCCAACACAACATAGTGCGAGCATAGCCCATGTAGGGGTGAGTATGTGATACTCAGTAGGGACCTTGAGACCCCCGAAGGTCTCCCAAAATCCATGAAGGATAAACCACAAAGGAAAGGAACAAACACGAAGAATCAACCAACCCTACATAGGCATATGCCCATACATATACCTAAGTCATCAATATTTTTATGAATCCAACATCCGAGCCCAAGCACAATCCTGTCCACATAGAAAATAAGTCAATCATACCCAGATAATGATTGATAGTCAAGACTCAGCTCACACAGGTTTTCTACTCAAAAAGAGGGGTGGAGATGATTAGATTTAGCCTCTGAATCATCTCCTCTGCCGATCCCACGTAGGATCCATGTACAGAAGTCATCACTGCTGAACCCACGTAGGATACAAGTACAATATCCATCGCTATCAAACCCACATAGGATCCATGTACTGTCGTCATCACTGCCAAACCCACGAAGGATCCACGTACAGTCATCCTCACTGTCGAACCCACGTAGGATCCATGTACAGTCTTCATCATCATTGCAGTCATAACCAACTCTAGGGTTCCCGCACATAACGTACTAGATTCCAGAAGGGTCCGATCCGTGTGTAAAAAGGGGTCGATACATCAACTGTCATGAATTACAGAGTTGATGTATCATGAAGTTCCATCTCATCAAAAGGAACTCAACGTGATAGACGGCGCGTCAAACGGACGACCGGTCTGAAAGATATTGGCTTTTTCGTACGAGGGGCCCGATTGGAAATATACTTTTTCCAAACCCGGGCATTTACGAAAGTTGTCCAAATCTCAATTAGAGTATCGCAAAAGGACTGTCTCGTCGAAAGGGTTCATGTTCAGCAGACAGTGTGTCGATCAGATGCATTGTCTTTATGTTATTCAAGTTTAAGTGAATAAAGGGCCCGACCCGTTTAGCCCAGTGGGACCACGGGTCGGGTTAACCCAATTTAACGGGTCCGACCCAGCAGGGGTGTCAGACCAGTCCGAAGGAAAAAATATCTAGTCACAAAGACCACGTCCCCTCCCAAAGGGGCGCGGCCTGGCCCGAAGTGGCTTGGCCCGGCCTGAAGCGATGCGTCCCAGCCGAGCTGGGTGCGGCCCAGTTGGCTCTGCCGGCTGGCCTCACGGGGTAGCGGGGCGCGCGGCCCGGCATGCTCGGCCTACCATCTGAGCTACTCATCTTGAAGGTCGAGCGGTTCTAAGGGGGTTCCCCCCCGGGTGTCTGAACCGGCGGCGCCGCCCTTCCCAAACTGGCCGGTTAGGCCGGTCGGCTTTCTGGTGCACACGGCCTGCACGGCGAGCTGCAGTTTCTTCAGCGCGGAGCCTTACTGGCGCTGCGGTCTGCCTCCACCCGGCCGGCCAATGCGCCGGCTGGTTATCCAGCACCGCGCCCCCCTGGTGCCGAGGTTCCCCTTCACCTAACCGGCCGACGTACCGGCCGGTTCTTCCACCGAAGCGGCCCGTGATGGGGGTCGCAGTTCCTCCTGCATAGCCGGCCCGACGGCGCCCGCATCCTCCGATGCATTCATAGCACGGGGCGACGGTGTCGTGCCTCCTCTGCCTTCAGTTTCTGATTCTAATAATAATAAACAAGAACAAGAGAGGGTCATCGGGTCATGTTCGTTTGGTCTGCACCCTCCACGTAAAGCGATAGAAATTGGTCGTATTTATACAATGATTCCCAATGAAGATCAGGGTATGAAAACCTTCACATTCAAGAATAAACCCCTACCTTAACAAATGAGGTCGAACGTCAGGAATATCGAAAGACGACATCGCGGGTTGAGGATTTTTGGACGTCAACGGAGTGTGCCTGAGGAGGAAGTGGAGTCTCCTCACTTGTCGCTGAGAAGAGAATGGAAGGTACATTTCCGTTCTTTGTGGAACCGGGGTTCATTGTCAAAGGAGAATTCGCTCTTCGTCCGAGGGATGGTGTTCTTCCGAAATCTCAAGAGCTCTCCCAATTCTAATTAGCACAACAAAATCCCTCCCAAACTAAAATAATAGGCTTATCCTATTATTTATTATCACATGCAATTTAAAATTAAAATTCAAACCACTTCCTTAATTAATTGATGTGGTTGAGTTTATTAAATTAATGTGTTGGAAAGAGTTAAAGAGGGAGAGAGGAGGAGGTGAGAGGTCTCATAAATATGGGAGAGTTTTCGACATTAACAAGGGAGTTTAAAGAGGGATAAGGGGTTAATGGGGAGGTGAAAGGTTGGGGATCGGGTGGGCCCAACCTCTCATAAAACCACACATGGGAAGTTGGGTAGTTGTGGAACCCACCAACAAATACCCATGGGAGGGTTTAACATCCAAATATATAAAATAAAATTGTTCAACAATTTAATTTACTTTAAACTAATTCCCCAAATAAAATTTCTCAACCCGCTTAAAACGCAACTACAGTAGAGGTCCACTTAAGAAATTACCAGGGCTGCGAGTTCATCGGTGCCCTCAGATTTATATTCTTAGCACTAGTTCAGATGATAGAAAAACCTGCTCATTCGTTTACTAAACGTACTTGATCTAAACATCGGAAATTGATTCTGGGGACACCGGGCCTTGGAATCAAGTGCCGTCAAGAGCCACAGACTCGTACAATTCCAAATAATTAAGAAAAAATTTCCTTGAAATTTACGGTTCTCTACAATTTTGTACATTATATTATATTTATTAAAATCGAGATATATGAATTTGAAAAGTGAGTATATTATGAATTATTCATATTATATTGTGTATCATTAGAATTATTATTTACTATTATTATTTTTATATCCTTTTAATATGATTATATATGAATAATATATTTCAAATTTTAGGTCCTTCAAAAATATATTTCTGAAATTAAGGAAATAATAAATGTTTTATAAAAACATTAATTTTCGACTATCTTGATTATTCAATATAGAAATTATACATATCACCATGAAAATTTATAACCATTATTCTAGTAATAATTTGATGCGTGGGTGCTGATTGATATAAGATACAAATAGTTTCATCCAATAATATTTTATTAGATCTGATGTTATTCATGTTAGAATATTTTTTTTAAATAGGAGATATTTTGTTTGATGAGTTGATTAATAAGTAATAATATTCATGTATTGTGTCTATTATCATTAAAATTTTGTAAATTAATTTCTTATAGTGATACATGACATGGTTTGGAGTTTTGATATGAATGGATAATAATTTTCATGGTTGATGGGTTTTTTTATTTAGTTAAATAAAAATTCTTTAATTAAGTGGTTTAAAATATAGTGCTGTAATCAATGATTATTTGATGAATTTTATTATAGTGAACCTATTTTTTCCACTTATGACTTTGAAATATATTAATTAATATTTCCAAATATTGGAACTGATATGGAATAAGATTACGAGGCTCAGTGAGGCTAGAATTGATACTAAAAATAATAATTAATATCACAATACCTTATCTATGTATTTTTAGAGATAATTGAATATATAATATGTGGATCTTCAAATCAGAAATCCTATACCATTGTCGAATACAAAATGTGAGTCTTACCCTGGCCGTGTCCTATGGTTGGTCGCTGCTTCAAAGTCAACTGGGGGAATCATTGGTGGGTGTGTTATGTGAATTAATTAATTAATTTAATTTAATTATTTCATAAATCTATCATAACCATTCCTCTAAAAATATTTCTTCATTATGATTTTCCATATCTAACCACATAACCCTTCCTAGATCTGAAAGTATGAGGATATTGTTTTTCGTTGGTGGATCAACATCGGATGACAGAAGCCAATCAGATTAAAGTAGATCGAGTGGTAGTGAATGCATTGGGTATTATCCACCACTAGTTAATGAATTATTCACCTACTAATGATCTATAATCAATGTAGGATTCCTAAATTGTGTTTTCCACCCATGATTAAGAGATTGATCATGGATATTTTTATCTACATTTAATGTCTGTTTATTCAACCTTCGATGAGCCTATTTAATTTGTTATATCATTTATTATGGATATTGTAGTATATTCACACTATGAATCACTAATTTATGATAATTTCCAAAGATTAATGGGCTAAATATTATTCCACCTTTCTTCTTATTCCATATCCGCACCCATTCTACCCATTCTTCATTGTTGTCCCACAGGGTCATAGTTCAACATTACCCGAGCATGTTCAATCATGATTCAACCCCTTGGTTCATAGAGATTAGGATAATGATGACCTAATCATCAAATTTTTTTATCAATTTAGATTGATCAATGGTGATAATTCATGGATATATGATCTAGAGAAATTATGGGTGAGGGGAGGTGCATGGAACATGGGGCAGGTCATTGTGCGGTTAGCCGAGTTCAAATTTCTAGCCATTGTAGGGTCGTAATCGATGGTCAAAGGCGATTCCAATGGGTTTCAGGTGGCCAAATTATTGGAAAGTGAACTAGATTGGCTATATTGGGAGAATTTATTAGAGATTTTGATGTTTCTCTAAACCCCATAGAACATTTTATGTATTTTGGAATAGTACACATCATGCAAATATTTTTCTATGGTGGCTAGATGAATCCTCCATGTTAAATATCACACAATATATGACTAAACCCACATTCCAAGTGACCCTACTTAGGAAGAAAATCCATGTTCTATCAGTAACACACCCATAACCCCATGTGGGAGGAAATTACATGTAGTCTAGGAGTAAACAAACATGGGTCAATACCCTAGCACATACAGCTATTTATCTAGGAACACGAGCCCGACCTGAAGAACACAATCATTACTAAGGTCACAAGGGAATGCCTCGGGTGGTTGATACATGCCATGGGGAAAAATAAGCACTATGTATGGGGACATGGGTTCTAATATGTGCTCATAAAATCACCAAGAAAGGAATTGAGGAAGAATTATATTCTTTATGATCCCCATACACACCATATAGTTCCCTCTAGAAATTATTCCTCTTGTATCTCATTTTTTATGATCAAAATTTTTCTTACGAGTAGAATATCCTGAATTTTCATTCACAAATATCATGATGGTATCATTTATATTTTATTTTCAAATAATAGGTGTAATATTACATGCATGAAACTTTATTAGTTGACACGTGAAGATGATATTGGTTAGATATTATCAACCATGAAAGAGGCCAGGGTTGGAAACCCCTTGTTGTACCAGGGTGTGGGTTCCCCATACTCCACACACTACTTGAGTGGCACACCCTCTGGTACTACTGTGTGGTTTCTCTATAAACTATGTGGAACCCCTAGGTCTACTAGGGCATGGATCCTTTACCAATATATTGATTGAAATCCCCCTATAATACTTGGTAACATGTCCTCTATTGGATATTGTGCCCTCTCGGGCTGTGGAGTAGTAGAGAGTTGTGGATACCCCTCATAACATCTACATAATGGCATGAAATATGCTGGGAATCAGTGATGGGCCTTCGGAGTTGTAGGTAGACTCATCATCCTTGGTAGGTCTATGATATGAAGAACCCCTTTCTCAATCATCTATAATTCTTTATGAGAGTATTTATTGTAGGTTTTCATTTACCTCTTGATCTGGGTTGATCTATCAACTTCTATAGTATCTCTATTTTTCTTCATTTTTGGTTTTCAAGTCATCCAAATAGGTATGTAAATACCCATCTCATAATTTGATATTCCCACTCATGTCATGTCTGATACACATTATGAAATATTTTTAAATGACATCAGTGGACCGTAGTGATACTTTATTTCATATGTTGTGGATGATGGTTAATTTTGTTGATCAAGAGTCAGGGTCTATCTACTTTATTTTATTCTTATTTTTATCAGGATTATGCTTATTTTCTATTTGGGCTTTTGTTTTTACCCTTTTATATATTTTTTCTATCATATTAAGATGTATTATATAGAGGTTATTAGATGTATGTATTACTCTATATGTTACTATCTTTTATTATTCCTCTAGATTATTTTATAGATAAGGTTGGTTTTGTGTGTAAACAAACATTAACAATGTTCCTAAACTTTTATATTAGGACTTTTTGGTGATTAGTTCCATTCCTTGGCCTATTTGAGGGGGGGCTAGGTGTTGTGGTTGCTCAGACACTTACCATCCAGGTATTCCCTAGTGTGTCGGTTTATTACAGAGTGGTATCTGAGAAGTTCATTCAATTAAATGGTACCAATGTTTCTTGAGTGTTATTTTTAGTATAGCGAACCAACTACTTGTGTAGTGGATGACATATCAGTAATATAGGACACTGACTTTCGGCTTGTTGATTCGACATATGAATACATTGGTTATAGGGATCAATGGTACATGAATAATATATGATTGTGTCTTTTTACATTCCTTCTTGATTTTCTCCCTATATATATATATATGATCATCTTATTATGGTACTTTTTGAACGCATTCAAGATGCCTATGTGAAGATGGTCGAAAAGGTTATTGATTCAGGATCCAAATGAAGATCCAATGAGTGGTGATGACTCATCTCAAGGGCTGTCTCATGAGGATTTCCCACTATTTGGGTAAGCAGTATTACCCCCATTAATAAAACCACAGTTATTATATGCGTGGGAGGATTAGGATTCATGCTTACATAGTGTCATATGTATGTTCCAGCATCAGAGGCCACTGAGGATCTATGGTGAGCATGATCCCAATAATGTTGAGGATTGGATTTATTCATTGATCCATGTCTTGAAATTCATATAGACCCTGACCGAACATATGTGTATGAAGACGGACGTTTTTCTTTCAGGTTTGGGTTTTTTTTTCTAGTGTTTTTCAGAAAATAGGAGAATCTGGATTTTTTAGGAGTACACACCCATTTCCCATATTCCATGGGAGACTGTGTATTGTCCGTGTAACGGCTGAGTACATGGTCATGTGGGGTGACCAGGAGACTGCCTAAAGAAGATGCCGGTTAAGGAAAGTAGATTACATGTACCAATAATGATCATTTCATTTACATTTATTTTTAATTGTTATATTTGGCCGGGGTCACGTCTATTTAGAAGAACACCCTTCTTCTTGGCTTGTCTTGTCCCAGAGTGAATGAAGCCGGTGATTCTTCATCGATCCCCTAAATCACCATCTGTTCTCTGAATCACTTATAGTCGGTCGCATTGGAATTTCCACGGTGATTTATTCCTTCTTCTAGAGCCTCGTCACATGATTTATCCCCTATCATGAGATATCCTTGGTTGAGTGTATTTGACATTTTTGTAGATCTACTGTGTTCTAGGTCAATTCAAGGGCCGACACTAGATTATATCGATCGTACAATTTTGAGGTAGGTTTTTTTCCATTCCATAGTTAGTCTTTGAATTTTATTTGAAAAAGTATCCTATAAGCTAGAATAAGCTATTATGTGTATTGGGATTTTTTCCATGTTAATACCTGCTATTCCATGTGTGCCTGAGTAGATGGTTTTCATTGTGAATTTGATTATTTTCCATGCTATAGGTTTGTTTCCCATTTTTTTTATTGACCATTCTGTCGAGATTTTATGGTTAAGCTACTTGTTTTCTAGGCCTAGTGTTGTTAAGATGAAAATATTTTATCAAATGATGTTATATTCTTGTACCTATTAGCCAAGTAGTTCATGAAAGCTATTAGCCAAATAGTTTATAATTTTTATATTATATGTCGAACTTTGTTGTGTAGGATTGACTTACACAGGGCTGTAGGACCCTAGTATAGTATAACATTGGGGGAATGGATGCTGAGGGATTCTCTAGAGTTTCTGTTTATTTTTACGTTGCGATAACATATGGGAGATAGACTTTGTGCTCCCTCAAAGTGTCTATAGTTCCATGTTGTGAGTCTACATGGGTAATTGGAAATTTAGTTATTCCACAGAGTGTCTATAGTTACCAATATGAGACCACATGGGGAATTGATGGTGAGTTCTTCCTTTGGAAGTCTTTGCTAAAGCTAAACTAGAGGGGTCAGATTACGGTACATCCCAGAGGGTTGATTGTGTTTGATTTTTAGAACTATATGAAGTAGTTTGTGAGTAATTCTTAGAGGGTTACTTGTTTTTTATTCTCTCCTTACATGATAGATGAAATTATCTATAATTGAAACTACAAGATTGTTTACTTCTAAGTACAGATTTATTTAATACTTCATTTTTATTATATTGTTCCATATATATTCCCTGACTATTAGGCATATATCATTGGTTGGTTACCTAATGGGATTCGTCTCACACCCTTATTGGGTCATGCTTTTGGTTCCAAATAGGTTAAATTACTATAGGTATAGATAAGGGAAATCTCTCATCTACGTCAAGTACTTGAATATTTTGGAGGTGGAGAAGATGGGGCCAAGATAAGGCTTGCAATGCTGTTGATTTTTATTTATTTTCTTTTGTTATTTTGTTTAGTAATGTATTCCCGCATTATGACATTTATGGATACTTTCCAAGACATATGTAACATGCATCATTTATATATGTGATCCAGATGTTTATTACTTTCAGTCTTCCATTTAATTCTTATTGAATGATATTACTACTTCTACTATTGTATATTATTGTTATTTAGCTATGTCACTCCATCAATGAGTCATAACTTCCCCACAATGACACTTAAGGCCCTCACTGCTAGTCGGCAGCCTCTGAAATTTGGGGAAATGCACTTTAAGAAGGAATAGATATTTGGTAATAAGTTCTTCCTAGGAGTAGCTAACTCGTGTGAAGGGAAAATATAATTTACCTCTATTATTTCATTTTTTTCTAGTTTTTCAATTATTACTATTGATTTGATTTTACAATTGGGTGATTCACATGTTTTTTGTTGTTAACATTGATAATATTGAGGTTTTAATTCTGTTTCAACCAGAAGAGATGAGGGTATCCCATCTCATGAGTCATATAGGTACTTTCTAGTGATCACATTTCATGCATTACTTCCTTTCCATTTAGGGTGCATTACTGATTGCATGTTGTTGTTATAGATGTTGTGCAAGCTATGTATTTTGTTGTGATAGATGCCCTGATAGTATACTTACTATTTGATAGGGTATTTTATTATGTAGGGTTTCATTTGAAAGAACACCAAACATTGATTCTTGAGGTGTTATGGGACCTCATGGATCAGAATTTGGTGGATCATTGCACTGTTATGCTTGTATATGACATGAAGAAGATGCCAAACATTGATTTGTGTGGAGAATGGGACCTCACAGAATGTAATTTGGCACTTTAATGTTGGTTTTAGTGTTTTTCTATGTTATAATGTAGTTTTGAGGATTAATTTCCATAAAAATCCAGAATACACTGTGCATGTTGCTGAATACACGCCATTTATCATTATATTTGGGAAGAAACAACTTTCTGTAAGTACATGATGTGTACCGTATGTAGACTTCGTGTAGTCCTTAACTGTGTGACTGACTGTGTGAAAAGAGACACGGGGTTGGGAAATCTTTTTTGGAACACTCCATGTACATGATTTACTCTCTATGTTGTAAGGACAGTGTGTCCACTCTTGTGACTAATGTCACATATGAATGAAACCTATTTTATACACATCGTGTCATGCTTGCAAAAGTTATGTAGTGTAACCCACGTATCCGGCCACGTGACTAACAACACGGGTCGGTGAAATACTTATAGTACACACCGTTTCTGGAATGAACATGCCATTTAGTCTCTTTATAGGTGAACTATGTGGGTTAGTCATGCAGAAGAACTCGATTAGTGGAAAATGATTCAAGTGCACATCGTGTCATGGGAGAACACATCGTGTGTATGGGTTGTTAAACGACTAGGGTTGGAAGGAGTACATGCCCATGAGAAGGATTAAAGGAGCACTCCATGTAGGGGTTATACAGACTATTTATCCCTATTTTGAGAAAAATGAATGCTTTATTTCTCATGTTCTTTTATTGAACGTCTATGTTTCAGTCCTTGATAACATGATATAAGGAGTGGGATTGACCTTGCAGAGTCATGCCACCGAGACTTCCTCCAGTTGTTTGCAAAATATAGGGTTGTGACAAGACACCAAGAAATAGAAAATCAGCAACTTCTATTAGATCCTCAAGTCATGGCCATCTTGGCACTAGTCATTTTTCTGTATATATGTGACGATGCGCAGTTTTGAGAGGGCTTTAGGAGGTTCATCCAGACCTTCATGGAAGTAGCGCCTCTGGGTCTATCTATTCAATATTTTACTAAGGGTTTTTAGCAGAAACATTCTCCCACCTTCATAGGGAATGGGGGACCTCAGGATATAGAATCATTGTTAGATTCCATGCTTTTGATCATCAAGAACATCGAGAGGCCTCCAGAGAAGAGGGTGAAGCTCACTATGTACATGCTACCGGGTTCCGCAAAGAGATGGTAGGATGTGATCTCACAAGTGGGACACGAGAAGGTTATGGCTTGGGATGAGTTCTAGCATTCCTTCTACAATTTTGTATACACGGATACTTTTAGGGTTGATTGAGCATGATTGTTCCCGAGTCTGGAGCATGGTACTCTTTCAGTTATGTTTTATTCATCTTGTTTCATAGAGATATAGTACTTCACACCCATCCAACAAGGTGATGAGTTATTCCTGGTGAAGAATTTTGAGGATGGTCTCAGGCATGACATCTGATTCAGGTGAACTTATTCAAGCTGACTTATATCACTACTATAGTCACCCATGTGGTAATCATGGGGTATAATCAAAGGTATTATGGGGCTGTGAGCCTAGGAAGCTCGTCATACGGGGTTGGTACCCCTCTAACTGATAATAGGAAGTGTCGTAGGGAGTCTACGTGTAGATATCTGAGGAAGGAAGATACATATTCTATAAGTTTTGTGGTGGTCTACCAGTGTGGTATGAGCAGGAATATGAGGCCACTTTTCCTGAGAGACCCAGTGGAGTGCCGATAATGTGAAAATATGGGTCATCTTCAGCGGTTCTGTCATATTTTCTCACCATTAGCTAGTGATAGAGGGTCTGCTTCGACTCCCCATACCGGAGTAGCACCTCCAGTTTATCATCAGTGTGGGAACTGTAGTTATTCTAGCCATTTAGGCCATGGTGGTGGTCGTGGCCATGGTAGCCAGTCAGTGGGCTTCTAGTAGCTATATTTTGGAACAGCTGAAGGTGTTTAGGCATGGTCATAGGGCCACAGTGCAGGTCAAACTTTTGTGGTGTAGCAAACCCAATAAGAGTAGGATCACGAACCCTCTATAGTTATTGGTACTATTCTAGTTGCTTCAGTTTTAGTTTTTGAACTTTTCGATATAGGGGAGTCAAATAGTTTCATTTATGTTGATTTTTTTGAGAGTCTTGTGCTCTGTATCTTTACCACTGCTGATATCATGACACTAGAATCTCCATTGGTGACTACAACGGTTAGTGTACGTCTTTGTAAGGAGTTCCCTCTTGAGATCGGTGGGTGTCGCTTCTTATGGGACCCTTATTTCCTAGAGTTGATAGGCTATGAAATCATTCTCGGAATAGACTAGTTAATTTCCTTCTAGGCTGTGTTCGACTGCAATCTCCATAGGGTGAGTTTTATATCACAATTGGGCAGTTTGTTCTTACATAATGGCGAATGAGATGTTCAGGTGAGCAGATCAGTACCCAAGAATCATGGGATGGGAGGAGATATAGCATGATTTCTGGTCTATATTGGGATGTCTAGGGGACTTAATAGTTGGAATTTCTTCCTGTGGTTGATCTTTTCAGGGATAGCTTTCCAAAGGACTTTTCAGGTTTGCCTTTGGATAAAGTGGTAGAAATTTCTATTGAGGTTTTTCTAGGAGTGGCATCGGTGTTCATTCCTCCAAATAGGATGGCTACACCAGAGTTACAGAATCTGAAGAAGCTGTTGGAGGAGTTGCATGAAAATGGTTACATCTTACCTAGTACATTTCCTTTGGGTTTGCATGGCCTATTTGGGAAAAAGTTGGAAGTTACCCTCATACTTTGCGTGGATTATCGATATTTGAACAAGTTGATGGTCAAGAACCGATATCCCTTTCTGAGGATTTATGATCTCTTTGATCACCATCGAGGAGCCCGATTGTTCTCAAATATTTACTTGAGAACCGGTTATCATCATTTTCATTTTAGACCATCAGATATACCATTTACGGCCATTCAGAGAAGGAATGGACTATATGAGTACGTGGTTATGTCGTTCAGTCTCACGAATGCACTTTTAGTTTTCATGGCGCTAATGAACTCAGTGTTCCATCCATACTTGGAATCCTTTATTGTGGTTTTCGTAGATGATATGCTGGTGTACTATCACACTCGTCATGACCATGCTACCCATCTTGTTATTGTTTTGAGAACACTGAGAGAGAATCAGATATATTCTAATCTCTCAAAATACACCTTTCGAATGGACCATATTCACTTATTGGGTCATGTTATCTCAGAGACAGGAGTATCAATAGACCCATAAAATGTGATAGCAGTAGTTTCCTAGGAGAATCCAAAGAACATTTTTTATGTATGATGTTTTCTAGGGCTGGCTGTATACTACAAATGTTTCATAGAAGACTTTTCACTCATAGAAGCACCATTGATGGGCCTGACTATGAATGGTGCGAATTACTCGTGGTTTATATTTTTTTGATTCATCCTTTTAGGATCTGAATGGGAGGTTGAAATCAGCACATATAGTAGTATTTCCATAGTCGAGCAAGTGTTTTACTATTTACTATGAAGCATTAGGCATCGGGCTGGGAGGTGTGCTTATGATGGGGGAAGGAGTCATTTTGTACAGGTCCCAGAATTTGAGGCCACATGAGAGGAATTATCCAATACACAATCTCGAGTTAGAAATAATTTTTCATGTGTTATGCTATTATAGACATTATCTGTTGGGAGAGGACATTGTGGTTTTCACCAACCACAAGAGTCTCATGTATATCATTACTCTGCGTGATCTAAATCTGAGACAACGAAGGCAGGTTGAGTACCTTTAGTCCTTTGACATTGATCCTTCCTACACATCTGGGAAAGGAAATGCAGTAGCTGATGCATTGAGAAGGACTCAGATACAGGTAGTTAAAGTGACCAGTAGTGAGTGGCAGCTTATGCCTCGGTTCTCTGACATGCATTTGGAGGTACACGAATGATAGGGGAATACATTTCTTTCTTTTTTGGCCGTTACCTTTACTGTACTTGATAAAATGAGAATGAGGAAACTATCAGATTCTGAAGGCCTAGTCCTACATGAGAGTGTGTTAGGGGAGGACCCTATTCAACCATCGACCATAGAAGATGAGGAGATCTTGTATTTCCATGGGTGGTGTTGGTGTCAATAAAAATATGTGAGGAGATAATGAGCGACTTTCATTCCTTGGTTTGGGAAGTTAATCCTAGAATCACAAAGATGTATCGATATCTACACCATCTATACTGGTGGCCTGGTATGAAGAGATATGTTGTTGGGTTTTTCACGAGGTGTTCCATCTGTCAGCAGGTGAATCCGGAGAATCAATGACTATTAGGGCTTTTACAGTAGTTACCCATTCTCAAGTGGAAGTGAAATGATGTCACGATGGATTTCATAATATTTTTACCGAGGAAGCCTCAAGAGAATGATTCATTTTGGGTTGACATTAACAGACCCACAAAGGTTTCTCACTTCTTTCTGATCGAGGAGTAATTAAGTGATGGTTAGCTAGGAATGATATACATCCGAGATATTTTATGTTTTCATGGGGTTCCACACTCCATCGTTTCAGACAGAGATTCTCATTTTACTTCTCAGGTCTTGCACAAACTACCGAGGGCTTTGGGTACACAAGTAATGCTGTTTACGGATTACCATCCCCAGATAGATGGCTAGTCTGAGTGTACAATTTAAGTGGTCGAGGACATGACATGATCATGTGTCCTAGACTTTGGAGATTCTTGGGAAAATAATATACCACTTTTTGAGTTTTCCTACAATAATAGTTTTCATACAACTATTCAAATAGAAACTTATGAGGCTTTATATGGTAGGTCATGCCGATCACCCTTATGTTGGATGGAGGAAGAAAAGGCAGCTTTTTTGGGACCATGTCTTTTTTAGTAGACCACAGAATAGATAGAGTTCATTCTGAAATGGATTCCAACTACACATTTATGACAAAAGTCTTATGCTAATCGATGGAGATGATCTCTAGAGTTCAATGTTGGAGATTGGGTTTTCCTGCATGTCACACCGAGGATGGGACATTAGAGGATAGGGAGATAGGGTAAGCCTTAACCTAGATATGTCAGACCATTTTAGGTCTTAGATAGGGTCGAGCCAGTTTCTTATCAACATCAGTTAACTCAATGGTAGGAGGATATACATGATTTCTTCCACGTTTCTCAGCTAAAGCATTACTTCTCAGACATGTATCATATTTTCCAACCCGAGGAGGTTGAGTTGGAGGTGGACACATCATTTGAGGAGCATCCTATCCAGTTTATTGAACGTTGTGTGAAGGTTCTATGTGGCCAGTATCTTCCTCTGGTATGAGTACTATGGAAGCATGGGTGAGTAAATGGCAAGACATGGGAGATAGAGGTTGATTTATGATTGCAGTGGCCAGTGTTGTTTAAGTATTCATCATCTAGACAGCCTTTATAGGGAAATTCGGGGATGAAATTCATTAAAGTGGGGATATTTGTAAGAACCTGGAACTTTTTGTTAGGTATGTGTTTTCTTTTCTGATGTTTTTGAGAATATAAGAGAAACTGGAAATTTAAGGAGTACACATAGTGTACTTTTGAGTACACATTATGTACCCATTTTCCATGGGAGACCATGTACTTTATGTGTAACAGCCGAGTACATGGCCATGTGGGGTGAACTAGAGACAGCATAAAATAGAGGCTGGTAAAAACAAGTACAGACCATGTACCATTAAAGAATACACCATGTACATTACTTTTTAATTGTTATATCGGACTGGGGTCACTTCTAATTGGAAGAACACCATTATTCTCAGCTCATCTCATATAGGACAGACAAAGTCGATGATTCTTCTATGATCCCCCGACCCACCGTATGTTCTTCGAATCAAAAATCGTTGATTCCGTTGGAATTTCCACTTTGATTTCTTCCTTCTTCTATAGCCTTATCACATGATTTCTCTTCTTTCGTGAGATATCAACGGTTGAGAGTTTTTGAATTTTTTTTGTAGACATATTGCATCCTAGGAAGATTAAAGGGCCAAAACCAGAGTATATCAATAGTAAAACGTCGAGTAAGGTGGATATTCCCTTTCCATAGTTAGTCTTTGAATTTTATGTGAAAAATTTCCCAATACTCTAGAATGGGGTATTGTGTGTTTAGGGATTTTAGCCCTTTTAATGAATGTTATGCCTTGTGTTCTAGAGAAGAGGTTGTTTGATTGTGAATAGGTTTATTTTCCATGCTATGGATGTGTTTCACATGTTTTTTTATATTAAATGTTTGGTCAAGATTTTCTGGTTAGGCCACTTGTTTTCCTTACATAGTGTTGTTAGGATAGAGTGATTTTATCTGATGTTTTTATATGCTTTTATTTGATAGCCAGGTAGTTCTTGAAAGCTGTTATCCAAGTAGTTCTTATGGTTTAATTTGGATTTTTAACATCTTTGTGTACAATTGACATACACAGGGCTATGGGAACCTGGTGTAGTACACCATAGGTGGAATGGACGATGAGGGCTTCTCCAGAGTGTCTGTTTACTTTTAGGGTGTGAGACTATAGTGGGGATGGACCTTGTGCTCCCTCAGAGTGTTTATAGATCCACATTGTGGGACCAAAGGTGGAATAGGATATTGTGTGCTTCCTCAAAGTGTCTATAGTTACTGATACGAGTATATATGGGTAATTGATGGTGGGTTCTTCCCCAAATAGTCTTTTATAAATCTGAAACAGAGGGGTTAGACTGTGAGAATTTCCCATATAGTTTCTTGTGTTTGATCGGTTGATCTAGAGGGGTTGTGTTGTGAGTACTTCCTAGAGGGTTACTTATTTTTGATTATCTACATACTTTATAGGTGAAAATGAATGTAATCGGAACTGTAGGATTTTTTACTTTTGAGTAATTCCTTATTTACTACTTCATTTTGCTTATTGGCTGACATATATATTAACTGACTGTTAGGCATAGATCATTAGGTGGTTGCCTACTGGGATTCTTCTAACACCCTATTTGGGTTTGGATTTTGGGCCCAAATAAGTTATATTGTTTTAGGTATAGATAAGGACAAGCACCCTTCTACGTCATGTACATTACTACTGAGGATCTTGAGAGCATGGGACCATGTTGAATATTGAAATGGTGTTGGAGTTTACTTGTTTTATTTTGTACTTTGGTTTAGTTCTGTATTCTTAAATAGTGATATTAATGGCTGATCTCCTAGACATATGTGACATGGATCATTTATATATGTGCTCCAGTTTTTTATTACTTCTAGTATTCTGTTTCTTTCTAATTGTATGGTATTACAGATTCTTCTCCTCTATATTATTGTATGGTATTACTGCTTCCTCTATTATTCCGTGAGGATTATTAACCCTCATGATTGAACTCAGTTTATATTTAGATGTTTTTGTACCAGTAACTGGGAATTATGATGGTTTGATATCATTTCTCTAGGTTCACTAGCCTTACATGGTACTCCCCTAATATGGAGCATTATGGTTACTTTAGAGATTGAATGTTCGAGTAGGGTCACCATAGAGACATTTGGGCTAGTGTGGTTACAATATGTATTTCCACATATTATGGGGTAATACAGTGGGCACTAGTGGCATATATCTTCCTTTAATTGGTATTCTGGGTGGCAAGAGATAGAAGTTGGTGTTAGGGGTTTAGTCTTCCAGAGCAGCATTCTGGTGCCAGTCATCAGGTTATTAGTGTCAGAGACCTCCTCATAGATAGTCTCATATAGACGGACCTATGTTGTAAGGTTCATATTGATGATAAGGTCATCTAGGATAGGGGATATGTAATGCATTATATGGGTGAGGGCATGTACCACGTGATTTCCCGACCAGACATGGCGAGGAGGAAATGTAGATAGCAGAGGACCACCACGGAAGAGGAAGAATTGTGATTAGGTTTCTACCTTGCATGGGTAGGGATAACCCTAGGGTGGTGGTCCCATAAGAGGATTTGGGGGATCTAAAAATTATTTGATACTAGTATATATATATATTTTTTAAATACTTCTACCACCATTACTTTGTAGACCACACCAAGATCAGGGAAAGGGAAGGCAGGGTCATGGGAAGATATAAGTTACTGATTCTTATGACTTAGAAGATCATGATATGATATATTTTTTGATACCTTCTTCTCATACTTATTATCCAGTACCTTTATACACACATGTGTGTTAATCATTTTTTTCTATATCCCCTGTGAGGGGGAAAGAGATATCTTTTTAGACCTTAACATATCCTCTCTTTTAGAGATTCCAAGTTTGTGTGAATCCACGATATCACATATCCACTTTTAGTGTGTGATGGAAGTTCATGGACATAGTTTATTGTGGGGAATTTTAGTTATCATTAGGAAAACTAATGCCATTTTCTTGTGTATAGACTATTTTTTCACAATTTGAGACCATGTTAACATTCATCGTGGGGAGTTAGATACCATATGGAATGATGGGGTGAGATTCCCCTTTGTGGGGAGATAAATCTTAAGGATGAGAGAGTATCCCTTGTATATAGGAGGCTATAACCCACAACCAATCAGATAGAGAGTTTAGACCTTAGTGCAGATGGCTCATCTGTAATCTTTATCACTTTGGTAGTGGAGGACCATATAGATATCTTCCCCAATTATGTTATGAGACATCCTTCAAAGAGGGATATAGACTTCTATATTGACATGAACCTCGAGACCAAATTAATATCTTCTGAGGTATACCAAATAGACCCTACCATGCTATGGGACCTGAGGGTGTAGTTGAAAGAATTTTGAGAGAAGGGGTTTATCACACCTAATGTGTCCTTCTAGGAGTATCTGGTTTTTTTGTTGAAAATAATCGATGGGAGATTAAATATATATTTTTTATAATCACCTAAACCATGTAATAGTAAATTAGAAGTACCCCTTTTCAGGTTTCATGGCCTCATTGATTAGTTATGAGGGGTGTGTTGGTTCTCAACGATCTGTCTCAAGTCCAACTTCCACTAGATTTGGGATTGTGACATTGATGTTTTGATGATGGTATACTGATGTCGAAATAGACAAATGATTTCCTAGATATGGGTTTCAGTGTGATGAATAACCCTGTTATATTAATTGATTTCAGTAACCATATATTTTATCCAAACTTATCAAAATTTGTGGTTGTATTCATTAATGATGAACTTGTTTACTCTATGTCAGAGTATTATATTGTAGAGCATCTAAATATTGTCATAGACTTACTCTTGGTGCACCAACATCATGGTAAGATCTTGAATATAGTTATAGTTATGAAATGATCAATTTTTGGGGAATTTGATTTCCGAATATGGATTAGTTGAGGACCTGATGAAGATTGATGCAGTTCTTTCTTAGAAGCCACCATGATCCTGTTATGGTGTATAGTTTTCATAGATTTTTTGGGTATTACAAGTCGTTCATGGGGAGTATTATAAATTATTTCATCCCCTATGACCACTATTATGTGTAAGAGGAAACCATTTCATAGAATGAGTTGTTTTGGAGAGACTTCGATGAGTTGAGGATGAGACTGACCCGTACACATAGGATGACACTACTAATGGAGGTAATGCAGTACATAGTGTATTGTGATTCTATTAGAGTTTTTCTATAATGAAAATTGATTCATAGGTTGAAATTTATTAAATACGTGTCAAGGTAGTTGAGATCACATGATAAAAACTAAATGAATCATGACCTGGAGTAATGAGTGGTAGTCTTCACTCTGAAGGCATGGAGGGGATATCTTCATTGAGAGAGATTTGTGGTTTACTCAGACCATTATAGTTTCAAGTATATCTTCCTTCAAAGAGATATAAATCTGATACATAGACTCTGGTTGGATTTCATACTTGACTATGACTTCGAGATATTATATACTCCTGGCAAGGGAAATGTGGTGGCATATTCCCGTACCTAGAAGTTCCATTCATGCCTCGTGGAGGATGAATCTGAGTAGTTCCATAATTTTTAGCGGACCCTAATAGAGGATAGGGGGTATGAAATATCTTTTGTCGATGCTATAGACTCATCCTCTTTTTTAGTGTGTGAGAAAGGCTTAGGTGGGAGATATTTCCTATGAGGTAATTTGTGAACAGATATCTTTATGTGATTCACCTGATGGATTTTATGAAGGTGTGGTGAAAATTATCATTTTATAGGGATATGTTGTATTTGTGATCATGATTTGAGAGTAGGTGATAATTGAGTTTCACACTTCTCTTTTATTTTTATATCCTAGAGTGGTGAATATTAAAAATAAGCATCAGTTTAAGTTTCAATGGGACATAATGAGGTGGAATGTAGGTGAATTTGTCTCTCAATGTCTCGCATTTCAATAGGTGATGGCTGAGCACCAGGTTATGATAGGTTTGACACGTCCTCATAATGTATCAGAGTGAAAATTGGATGGAATGTACATATAATTTGTGATTGGTCCTCTATGGACAGTTAGGGGACATGATGTTTTGTAGGTGATTTTTGAATGACATGTGAAGTTGGAACACTTAATTTCCATTAGTGAGTAGAGTTCGGTGGAGAGTCAGGGACAATTTTATGTACATAATATCATCTTGTTCTATGTGGTACCCATGATTTTCTTCTCCAACAATGATGTATTTTTTATTTCATCATTGTGGAGAAGTTTGTAGGATGATTTCTAGAAATAATTGCAAATGACTGCATCATTTCAACCCCAGATGGATAGGTATACGGAGTGAACTATCTATGTGTTAGAGGATATACCAATTTCTTATATTTTAGACAATTTTAGAGTTGGGAGAATCAATTATCATTGGTGAAGTTCACTTATAATAATATATATCACTCTAGGATCGGTATGGAACCATTTGAGGTCTTGTAGGGGAGACCCTACAGGTCACCTTGTGCTAAAATGATATTAGCGAGGTATCTCTTCATAGGTTAGAGATAATGTAGGAGACAATGGATAAGGTCTATGTGATTTTTATGTTGATGAGGAAAACCAACAGAAGAAATTAACAGTATGTATATAAAATTTATAGGCCCTTAGAGTTTGATCAGGGAGACCATGTTTTCCATAGAGTCTCCCCACAAAAAGGATTTTGGAGGGTTGGCTAGAGAGGAATGCTATCAATGAGTCCCCTTTGGCCATTTGAGATCATATAGATTTTTTTCAAGGTCACATACCTCCGAGATTTACAATAAAAGCTGGATAAGGTGAATTCCATCAACCTTGTATCATAGTTGAGGAGATATGTCTATGAACTTACAAAAGTAATTTATTGGGGAGAGATGAATATTGTGGATGGATCCACCTTCATAGTGTTCCTTGTGTTTATTGAAGATAACAATGAGAGTATATTTTTAGGAAGAACCATTCCCTTGGTTCATGTGTTATGGTAGCATGGGATCACATTAGAGTGATCTTGTGAGTGTGACATTCATATGTGAGCTCAATATCCCACCATTTTGTTTAGTTTATGATTTTTAGGGATGATAATACTTGAAGGGGAATAACGTGGTGTGAAATTATTTAATATTAATACATTAAAATAAATTAATGAATATTTTTGGAGCTAGTTCCTTATATGACATGAGATTCCAAGGAATGGGGAGCCCATAATTGAATTTTTTAACATATTAAATATGATAATATCATGTGCGTAAATGTTTTTTGGATGGGAGCCTATGAGAAATGTAAATTTAGTATTCTCGCGGGATAGGGTTTTAGACAACCATTTTTCTCCGTCCCATCATCCAGCATGGCTCGGAGCAGGTTGGTGTCCTCTTCATGGTGTCAGTGTGCCTCAGTGATGGTTGATGAGCCTTCCGATCGTCATCCCTATCGTGTCGGATCAGATATGTTTCAGGCAACGCTCCGACGTCGTCATCTTTGAGCACTGACTTGTCGAAGGTGTAGATCCTGCATTTTATGCTATTGTGAATGTTCTGGTGTGGTATTAACTAGAGCATTGAATCAGTGAAATGGAGGATCTAGCGTCAATATCCCTTATGAAGGATTTGGTATGGTTTTATCTTCAACAAGGATTAGAGGATTCCAGGTGATCGTCTCTTCAGGCGAGGCTCAGTGCTGTCCCCGATGTTGCGCGGAGGGGGAAGGGATTCTCAGTTCTGGCTTCCAGAGTCATGGGGATTTCCATGAAAGTTCGATTTCGGTGTGGTTTTCATATGGTGTTTATTCTGGTGAAGTGACGGAGATTTGGTTTGCTGATTGATTTTATATACGTTGTGACGTTTGGATTGAGTTGTTGTTGATTTTCAGGGTGTTGTTTGGACTATGGAGATTGAGCTTTCATTCGCTTTTGAGTGTCATGACTTTTGGTGTAGGTTCAATGGCCCTATAGTTTGAGGTTTGGGTGTCAATTAAACGTTTCTATTTATATAGTTTCTACATATGGGGTTCAGAGTAGAGTTTTTCTCAGGGTCCTTGCATTCATATTTGTGTGTTTGAGTGGGTCTGACTTTTCTATCAATACCAGGCTTGTGTAGTAATGCATGTGACAGCCAGCCGTGAAGCGATGAGTAGGATGAAACTGGTCATTATTTTTATGATGCTGGGTATGGGCCTTTCTATGTAGGTTATGAGTTTTTTTTCATATAACTTTTAATCGTGGTGGCTTGATAGATTTTATTTCATTTAAGTATTTTATGGTTTCTAACTTTTTCCTCAAAATATTCTGGATAATAAAGAAATTAATTTTGAGTCAGTCATGTGCATGACGTTTTTTTAGAAATATTGGAATATTTGATGATTATATCATTAGATCATTAATCCAATACCGTGCTTTAATCATTAATAAGGGTTTTACCCAAGGCATTACCGAAAGTTGTTCAATATTAGAAGTTATACTAATGAAACCATTTCCTTACGTGTTATGTGATTTAACTAATTTATTTTAAAAAACCATACCAAACATCCCTTTATAAATACGTTGTCATTAATATTTTCTAGTGTTATATTCATAATACTTTACAGAGATTAGTGGAGGATTATGAGCACATTATTCATTGGAATATCAATATCAGATGATGAATAATAATTTGAATGAGGTGGATCAAAAGGCTACAAACATAGTGGGTCTTCTCCATCAATATATAATGCATTATTAACCAACAATCAATTTATAATAAGGTTAGTACTATTAAATTGTTGTTTTCACCCTTGATTAAAAGGTAGATCATATATATTTTTATCTAATTTTTTACTACATTTATCCACCTTTGGCATGATCCCCATTAATTTTTTATATAATTTTTTGGTATTCAAATATATTCACCCAAGATATCCCAAATTTACGATAATATTCCTATAATTATTAGATAATAATGATGTCAATTTTTTATCAATTCCCCCATTCGTTATTTTTCTTATTTGATCTTGGCCCATATGATCATGGTTCGACATCATATGGGTGACTTAAAGCATGATTGAACCCCATAATCCTTGGATATTTGGAGAAATATGAGAATTTATGTGTTTTGAGGAAAGATTTTGGGTTATAAACTATGTTTCTAGGTTCCATAGCCCTAATGGGTGATGGTATGTGCATGGAGCATGTGATGGATCTTTGTGTTGTTGGGTGGTTTTAAATTTCTATCCAATGAAGGACTGGAATTGTTATCCAAAGTCGATTCCCATTGGTTTAGGGTGGTCAAATGGTGGAAGATGTTGTGGAGGATCTTGATCGACAGAAATATGTAGAAATTTTGGTGTTTCTATGAAAGACTACAATACATTAGATGTAGTTCATAAGAAAACATTCTATGTTACCCTATGGTTACATGTGGAAGATTGGGTTTCAGTTAAGGTAAGGATTACACACCATGTGTCTATACCCATATATATTGTGACCCTCCCAAGGTGTCCAATACATGTGTTAGCTGGCACATTCCCAAGACTTTCTGTTGGAGGACATGTTGTATACTCTTGGAGTACATTGGAACAGTTCAATACCCAAGAATTACCAGGTACTGGTCCAAGAATATGGTCATGACCAAAAAACATAGGCATTATTAGGAGCTCATGATTAGGTCTTTATTGAATGAGAAATGCTTCGTAAAACCTATGTCTGTTGTGAATGGTGACATGAATTCCAAGACATGTTCAAATGAGAATACGACAAAGAAGAAAGGTGAGAACAATTTTTTTTTGGGCCCAATACAAATAATATACATCCCTCTAGAATATTTTTTACTTGTATCTCATTTATTTGGACTCATGTTTCCTCACATAGTAGCTTATCATGAGTAGTTTTCCATGCAAAACAAGATGGTAGCTTATGTAGTGGAATTCAATATACCTAATAGTGTATTCTAAGCAATATTCTTCTTTTGGGAATTCTTGATGATAACAATGACTAGGAAGGAACATTAGTGAGAGGCTCTATGTTTAGAAATCCCTTGTCATTCTAGGGTGTGGGTCCCCCATACTTCATATACTGGATGAGTGGAACCCACCCCCACCCCCTATAGTGTTAGGGAGTAGGTACTCTACGAAATAAGAGGCACCCCTTGATGTACAAGGGTGGGGGTCCTCTAACTATCTACTTAGTTTCATTCCACTATCAAACTAGATCATGGGTCCTCTATTGGAGAATGTTCCCCCTTGGGCACCATAGTAGTGGAAAGCTGCAGGCCATGTCAATTACTTCTTTAGACATACACATGAGATGATGGTCCTTAGCGAGGGACCATTAGGGATATAGGTAGAATCATCTTCCTAGGATGAGATATGTGATATATATCCCCTTTTCTCTCATAAGTGTTTCTCTAATAGTATATGTGTTTCTGGGTTTCATATCCATCTATCTTTGGGTTGTTTTGGCTAGTTCTATTATTTCACTCTGTTTATCCATTTTTGGTTTTCAACAATTCCTTATTTGTATGTATATACACACCTCTACATGCACATTTCCTACATTATTTGTCTTATGATGATGATAAAACATTTGACAATGACATTGGGGGAGCATAGTGACACTAGGATGTGTATGATATATATAGTGGTTGGGTATGGAGATCCAGATTCGATCCCTCTCATATTTTTTTCATCAAATTATTGTCATTTTGGGACTTCTTTTTGGTTTGGTGTATATTTTTCATCCTTTATATTTGGTTTTATTTTTTTTATATTCAAATATATTTGCCATAATATATTTCATTCCGGGATTAATTTATATTTTACTATATTTTATTATTCCTCTAAACTATTTCATAAAATAGTTGGGTGTCTGCATAGTGGTACATTTGGAAAAGGCCAATGATTTTTAATTTCTTTTCTTGGTTCATTTCATGATTCCTTGACCTACTTGGGGAAGGATTGGGGTTGTATAATCTCATCAATTTACCATCTAATAAGGCTCTGATGTGTTAGTTTATTTCATTAATAGTAATATTTGAGGTTTTATTATCTTTTAAAATCTTTATATTCCATGTGGAGATGAAAAAAAACCATAGTAATGGTTATAGCTGATTCATTTGACATGAATATTTAAATTATTAATGGAGGATATGTTTTATCAATTGTATCTTGGTGTTAAAAATTGATTGGAATAATATGAGGCAGTAGTTATGTTTTAATGGTGGAACTTATCATTGTTTCTTTTATTAAAATATAAAATTAATTACTATATTTTTGTTATGTTATAATTGTTATCGTTTCGAGATGATTAAAGTTATAAAGTTGCTAAAAAATGAGGAAGACCTCATGGTATGTGATCATGGTTTTTAGTGTATTTTTTATCATTATAATTTATTTATATAAAAATAATTAGGTAGATATGACCACACTATAGCTCATTTTATGGGTTACATGTCATGCATTTAAAATCCATTTATTCCATTGGGAGGCCTAAAATGGTCATGGTGTCCATCATGGTTTAAATAAAGATAATCAAATGAATAGTATAGTGTGTTTTTTATGGGTGTTGTGTTATAAGATTCAATTGAACAACAAATACACCATAGTGTACAATGTAACATATCATAATGAGTTAATATAAGACCAATTTTTTATTTATAAATTTATATTAAACTTAGGGATTTTGTATTTGAATCCCTTTCTTTTAGGGAACAAGGTATATTCTAGAGACAAACCACACTTCACTGAGAATTGAATACACCATGGACTGTGTAATTGTTTTAAATTTTAACCATTTTTAATGATTGGAATAATGTAGAGGCTTAGATTTATTTAATTCAGTTATTTATAATGAATTAATTTAAGGTTTTCTGAATTTATGAAGTGAATTAATAATTAAAAATTTAAAATAAAGGATATTTTTATGTGAATATTTAAATTTTTTGGTGTGAACATGTTAGTATATAGTGGAGATAATCTTTTTAAAACTGAATTTTTTTAAGAGGATATATATTTTTGAAGAAAAAACAGATTATATAGATTTTATTAAATGGGTTGGAGCACCTTGTAAAAATACCTCACCTATTAGTGCTTGAATATTTTTTAAAAATATATTTTTATTGAATTGAACATAATTTATTCTATTTCTGACTTTATTTAAGAAATTAATTGATATGAACAAGGATTAAGTATCACTTACATTGTTAATGATCCTCACAAAAAATTTATAATTACATAATGTGAATGGGGATCTTCTTAGAACATCGATACATTGTTTGTGTATCATCTTTTGATTGTCTTATTATAATGAACTAAGTAAAATAATTTTGTATTTATATTTTATTTTGGATTTTATATATGTAGGATGAATTGTTTATTTTGATAGGTTCGTCATGTTCTTTATAATATGGTAAAAGAACATTTTGGGGACTAAAAAAATATGAAACCCTAATTCACCTACCTTTTAGTGTGTCTATGAGAATATGGTAATAATGAGTGGTAATAGATACAAAAGGTTATTGTTTATGAATATATGAAAATAATATTAGTAAAATAGATAACAATACTATTTTGAAGTGATTTTAATTATCTTTATGGGTGTAACTAGAATATTTGGAAAAATAAAATATGATCGAATCTATGGTCTCTCAGGATTAATGTTGTCTCTACTATAAAACATGAAATCTAAATCAATTACATTTTAGAATTTTCCTTTTCATAAAAATAAAAAGAAAAAGATCTAATAATGGTCTAAAGATACTAAGTGATTTAATAAAGGCATTATGAAATCATATTTATTTAAAAATCATGATATTTTCATTCACCAAAGTAATTTCGGACAAGAATGATAACATTTATAATGAGGAAAACAATATGAAATAGGTGAAGTTATAACTATTCAATAAATTACTTATATATGAATCCAAATAAAAACATTAAATAATTCTTTAAAATAATTTTTAGGCTCTCATATCTACTCATAGATATAAAAACATGATAAACAATAAAAATATATTGTAGAAAATCTCATGATCATTTCCACCATTTTAAAATAATTTGTTTAATCTCTTAATAGAAGGAACTACATAGATTATTCCATGAATGATTTGTAAAATAAAATAAACTCATATGATATATGAGTCAATCTAAATGGGATAAAAAGTTATTTATATAATGAGTTGTATTTAAAGTGATTGAGAAACTCAGTATCAATGAAATTATATATGGATAAGGGAATATATATGAAAAAAAATTAGGACAAGTCCCATGAATGTTCAAATGTTTATTTTATAATTATACTAAAACATTCTATTGGTAAAAATTAATTTTGTAATGGGTTGGAATATCACTTTAAGATGTCTATATAACCACGGTGGTGAAATATAATTTTATTATACAGTGAAAAATTATCAAATATTCCCCAGAATAGAATGTAAAATATTAAAATATATCTAAAATGTGATTTTGATTGAAGTTACTATTATGAAAGGATGGTGATTATGATGATATTTCTCTTGAAGAAGGTACAAGAAGATTTTAAATCACTTTTGAAGGATGCTTTAATTGTGATGGTAAATAAGGGATTATTTAAAATTGAGAAATATTATTAACCTAGAGGATTATTTATCTAATGGATGAACCACATGGTTTTATTATAGAGCATGAGAAAAAAGAGGAATTGAAAAAAAGTTTGTTTATTGAATGATTAAATAGATTATGTTGGCCAAATTTTACCAAAATTACTCTGTTAGATATGGTTTTGTAAATATTAAATGTCATTCAAGGTAATATATGTAATTTTCTAGATTTGTTGTTAATAATTGAAGATTACTCATTGATATTTTCTGAATATAATATTTATTTGAAGGAGATATATGATAGAATCTTTGAAAGGACATGTAGTGACTAGATAAATAAGATTAAATATGAATTAAATGAACGTTGTTAAAAGAAAAATTTATTATTTGGAACTATTTATATGAAGAATCCAAAGAAAATGAAAAAAAGGTATAAGGGGTGTTGATAAAGTTCGAAATGATCAAATATCTAATAACATAGGTAAATTATTAATTATATTAGATGTTTAATGATTAAAAACTATGATTAATGAAAATAGGATAATGGAATGTGATATATTAGATATAACTGTATATTATCAGTATCTTTTCAAAGAACAAAGGATTTATTTTTTGTTTGTAATTATATGGAGTAGTAGTGATAAAATATTACCCATTATGAATTACCAATTCTATGGTTACTTAGGTCACACCATTACCTATGGTTAAGAGGTGAAATTTCACTTTAAAGGTGAGGGTATTGAAATTAATGAATGTAAAATAAGGAAAAATAATATAATTTAAAGAAGATATTCATTTTAGTGTTATAGATTTTATTTCTCTAACTTTATTCAAAATGCAATTTATTTTAGGTAAAAAATGACTGGAGATAATACTTTTTGATTCCTAGTTTTTATGTAAATAATATCAATAAACATAGTTCCATGATGAAGTAGATCTTTCCCATTAGAGTAAGAGGAATAATAATACATTTCTAGTGCTAAAAATGAATGTGGAGAGACCCACACTTCTAAAAATATTCCCCTAATGTAGTGGAAAATAAGAAGAATAAAAAAATAGAAATATATTATATCTAAATTTCATTAAATGTGATGGAAAATATTGGAACATAGTTTCTTGATAGTTATTCTCTCCCCACATGAACTATAACATAAAAAAATTAATAATGGGAAGGCTTAAGTTGATGGAACCATTTTATTAGGTAATACTAGTGTATTGAAAATTAAAAACACAAGAAAGATAATTATTATTAAAGATATATTTAAAAATAATAAAATTATATATATTGATGCACTATAATGAAATATATTGAGTATATGTGAATTATGTGGCTCATAAATCTATGTTACATTCAATCAAAATGGTTTCCAAAATAATAGTAAGGTTAGAAACTCATTAATGAAATTATTAAATAAAAATAATAATCGATTTCAAGTGGATTCTAAGAAAAACAAATATCTCCTCAAGATGGGATAAGAGAATAGTATGTAGATTTATTAACCAAATCAAACTCATCAACAAAACATAGAAAATATATCTTTGATTAAAACATTTATTGACAATCCTAATCTGAATATGGATAAGTAAATTACTTGTTTTTCTATAATGAAAATGACTTCAACGCTCTAATTGTACTAATATATTGGTATCAGAATACCATAGGTGTGTATATTGGTATCTATATTCTAGTGTAAACATCAAGGGTTGAATAAAACTAATGTGTAGTTGATTCTACCTGCTTAATTTCGAATAAAAAACATATAATTCATTTATTTATTTTATAATAACCATTGTAAACATTAGATTATGAAACCAAAATATATCTAACTACCAATGGTGAACCTGAGCGTTGGGTTTCCTTGATAATATAAGAACTATTGTAAGACATTTATTTACTAGAAAATTATAACCATTGGTATAGATCCTCAAACCATTGGTTGTAATTCCATTGGTAAATACCTACATAAATGATTAGGTCAAACTATTTGTTTAGGTGTTGTATATGAACCGTTATTTAACCACTGATATAGTTTATATGAAATACCTATATAAATAGTTTAATCAAACCATTGGTATATGTATTCTATTGAGAAAAAATTAATTTTGAGTATTGATCACAAAAACTCACTATAATATTTTATTGACATAACCACTATGATTCAAAAACATTTTTGTTTATACAAACACAAAGATATATATATATATACATATATGTTTGTATATATGTATGTTTTTATGTATATTTTTTATTAATTTTTAATTATTTAAAAGTATTTATAATTATTTCACATTAATTATAGTATGACCTATTCCAAAAGTCAAACAGTTAATATAAACCAATTATGCCAATGGTCTGACAAAACTCTTGGTATATGTAGTTTTAATGAAAACATATATAATTTTTTTTATCAAACCATTGTTACAGGAGGCCACATACCATAACAAAACAATTTAATTTGACAAACCATTGGTATATGGGGCCAAAAATCAGACATATACTAACTATATGCTCAAACTATTTGTATTGATGGACATATACCATACCTATACTTGTGGTTTGACCAAATCAAATTTATATGTGTCCAAAAAATTCCAATGGATTTCTAAAACTATTTTTATTGGTTACCTTTACCAGTTACTTTTTCAAACCATCTGTATAAATCTCATTTATAATAGTGAAGATATATAAACTGCCTCTGCAAGAATCCCATAAAAAGGGGTGCACATACACACATAAAGTAAAAAAAATTATGTAAAACTAACAAAAAATAGTTTTTATACATAAAAGGTGTTACAAATACATTACAAGGGGAAAATAAAATACTGTATAAGGGAGAACTCCCAAAGAGAAGACCATAGACAACACCCATTCCATAAACCAGTTCAGTCAAAGCCTAAAAAGATACCTCTAAAACTCTATACCTCATGAGAGTCAAGATCCAGTACTAGAGGTATTTTTCCATTCCATGATCAAATATAAACCTATATATATCCATATCAAAATGAAATGTATATGGTGTGGTTATGGAAAAACATTATTACAGTCTCCACACCACTTCTTAACCAGTTTCCACAAACTAATGTAAATTCATCGATAACATAGAGCTAAATGAATCAGTAATGTTACAAACAATATGTTTTATCCTAAATTTTTCAAATAGACAATATTAAAAATAAACTCCCTATACTAGGAGGATCCATACATTATATATCAATAGAAATATTAGTATTATGTTTGAGTTTCATATTTTTATAAGAGTAAATATTCAACACCCTGGCTCTAGATTTGAGGTGCATCACATGTCCCATAGATAGGGGAATGTTTATACGCTTTTTGGGTATGAAAATCCAACCCATGTCCATTGACATTTTCACCTTAAAAGGAGTACCTACTATTGATATAAATGATAACACAATATTCACTTCTTGCATTCCATAAAGTGAAATAGATCTAAGTATAGTCAAACAAGCCTTTATATATAAATACACTCTAAATAAGTAATTCTGATATAGTTAATTTTTCATTTTAGAACAAATATTATTACAATCGAATATCTCTAGGAAATCATGTGTATCTCCCACTAAATGGTTATAACAAGTAGCCTTGCTAGGTAGATAACTGATCAATTATAAGGCACCCATATAACAATCTAATCATTCCACCATAATATAAATTGGTCAATTAAATCAAAAAAAAGTTCAAGTGAATCATAGAATTATTTATTGAACACTTTTTAGATAAAAACACTTCATTTTAATTTGATTTCACAGAACCACATACCATTTCTTGACCAACCCATTTAGAGTATGGGAGGTTGAAGTTGTCACCAACAAAAGTTAATATAGAACTCCCATTTTTGGATTAATTAAGTGAGTTTGAAAAATGATTTATTAAACCAATATCATATAACAATAGAATTGGGACTAAACCATTTTTTCGAATTAAGAAGAACTCCAAAAGACCAAAGTGTTTCCTTAGTTTCACCCACTTAAAATCCCATAAAAATCTAAATAAGATGAAAAATGTCTGATTTAGAAGATATAATTATCCCTAAATTATCTGAATATGAATTTATATTCACTAAAATTGAGAAAATATAATGAAATTAATGTTATATGAAGATCACATCCCTAACATTCTGAGGGAGATATTCCATGATTTGTTGGAGATAGTTGGAAGAAGGATGAAGGTGGATCCACTAATGATAAAAGATAGAAGATGAAGGGGATGAAAGAGATCTCCATCGAAGAAATTAGGGATTAAATCATAGGTTAGGAATATTTATGTGTTTAATTTTGAGAGTTAAAAGGATAAAATTCATATAACATAAAAAATACATCTTATTCCACCTAGTATATATTCCAGGTCTACTAAGATATTAGAGGCACTAAAATAATCTCTTTAGCCACTAGGGATCCATTAGGTAACCAGTTCTTATTGACTAGGTTATCGGTATTGTACTATTACTCATCTATTTAATATATAATAACTCTTTATCAACATCAAAAATAACAGAAAAATATTTTAAAGAATAAACTAAGGTTGTTTTACAATTGGTAGAGTTCACAGTCATTATATAATACTTGAAGTAATACTTAATATCAAATGAAGGAGTGAGTATTAAATATATTGGGCTTGGATTACATAGATATTTATTATCCATTGACACATACTAGATCTCATGGTGTACAAATTTTCATTTTTTATGATTATAGTGGGATAGGTTTCACAATTTTAATGAAAACAAAAAAGGAGGTGATTAAATGAATCATGATATTTTAGAGGATGTTAAATGAGAAAAAGCGAATATATGTAAAAACTATTTAAACATACAATGGTATGTGGTATAGTTATATATATATATATATATATTGAAAAGTTCATGTTATTCATTATAATAAATTATAAGTATCATTGGTGATAATTCCATAACAAAGGGGATTTTTCAAAATTCATAACTAGATGGATAAAAATATGAAAAAACAACAGGTATAAGAAGTTATATCTAATGTCAATAATGTAATGAAATAGTTGAAGTAAAAGTTTTTACTAAAAATAGGGATTTTTCATAGGAACAGTTTCATTGGATTATTTTGGTGTGGAAAAATTTTTGGGTGTTAGGGAATAAAATATATATTTGAAAAAATAATCAGACCAAGGAAATGTGAGGATTCAGTTGTTGAAGTCATGTTCTTAGGATACTCAATACGGAGAACATACAATAAATTGTGTAAAAATCGGTTTTATGAAATTATGGAAATAAAATATTCTAATGTGACAGTAACATCTTGGTAATTTATGATATATTTGTTTTCATGTAAATTTAATTTCTTCAATGGCTTTTGATACACACAACCTTAACTCTAAATGAAATGTAATATAGTTTATGTTATAACATTGTTGTTACACTTTTAAATTGAATATGTATAATTAATTTTTGATACAAAATGTAAATTTAAGTATGTATAATGGTTTCAGGTAAATAAAATATAAGTACTTAATTTTTAGTGAAGTTAATATATGATTTAAGAATATATTTATCACTAAAAATTGGTTTTATTGATTTTTGTGAGAAAATAATTTAAATAAATTTTTCAAATTTTCTAAAATTTATTTCGAAAAATAAATATCATTTTTTAAAATATAATTTCACAATTATCTTATTGATTATTTTTCATAATTTTGTAAAAATATTCATTTTTCATTGAATAATGAAAAATGTTGTTTTAAATTGAAAATCTACATATAATTTAGGGAATTTTTAAAGTTTCGTTTTTTCAATGGTTTAAAAGAATAATTATTTCATTTAATCATAATTAACCCAATAAATCTTATTGGAATTAATTTTCTAATTTATTTATTTATAAAAACATATGTATAATAGAAATAATTTTTGTCTGGAAAACTGCTTTTCAACGTGTTTTATGGGTTTTATTTTAAATTAAAATATATCACTTATATAAATTGAATAATTAAAATTGGAATCCATATTTGGAATAAATATGATCTAATTTGGAAAATAAGTCCTTTTTTGTTCATTATTAATAGTATATTTCATAAATATATTTACCTTAAAAGGGGTAAAACTATAAAAATATGGTTAAAACATTGGTAGATGTTTTTAAAATTTCTTTAACACCCACCTTTATCTTATTTTATGAGTATAATTAATCAATTTATACCCATGCTTAGAAAATATGGTAACATGGGGTTTTTTTTATTCCATTGTGACCCTTATATTTTTTTGGAAATGAATAAATACAAAAGGTCAGTCTCGTGACATTAAATTCACTAATGTTTTTCTGTAAGGAAAAAAGAAGAAAATTTTGGTTATAAATTTTTATTTGAAATAATAATTAATTTTTAATATTTGTAATTTGTTATTTATTCTTAGGGATTTAATATTGACGTTAAATTTTTATGCAACATCGACACTTTATTTTTTAAAATAATAGAAAAATAATATTAATGATTTTAAAAAATAATAATACAATTTATATGAATTATTGTATTCCCAATAAAAATTAGATGAATATAACATATGAATTATGTGTGACTATTTTGAAAATTGAATTCCATTAATATCTAGATGAAATTAAAGTCAAATTAAATGAGTAAGTAAAAAATTTACAATAATGTAATTTTATAATAAACTATACATTATTAAATAATTTTAAATTCTTAAAATTTGTATATTCATCCATTTTAATGTGATTTTTAAATATCAACCATAGTAAATTTATTTGTATCTTTTACTTTTATGGTAACATTATTTACCATTTAATTATAGAATAGTTTTATATTTTTTGGTAATTTGGAAAAGGATTAACTCGAATGTCCTGAAGGCCTTATTTTTTATTGATTTTGATAAAACCCCTTTCAAGGGATTATAGGGAACCCATACAAGGCTCATAGGATTAAAGATTACATTAATCGTGGGTCTTAGGGAAATATTTAGACTATAAACACATGGAACTAACCCTCCCCATCTTATTCATCATGATGCTAGCTCTCCACCTTCGCATGGTTTTTTCATATAGGCTTCTCATGCATGCATAGGATATTCCTAATGTAAATACCATACCCTCTCTTTCTAAATAATCCTCTTAGATTCTTCTCTAGTGAATGTTCTTTCACTGAATCCTCATCTGCAGTGTGCTCTTTGTAGAGTATGTCTAGTTATTATAGAGAGTTTCATCTGCCCCAAAGTTCTTGAGGTGACCTGAAGGCCATGAGGTGCCTCA
This sequence comes from Viscum album, assembly GCA_963277665.1. Lineage (NCBI taxonomy): Eukaryota > Viridiplantae > Streptophyta > Magnoliopsida > Santalales > Viscaceae > Viscum > Viscum album. Next base: position 1,100,582,453 of record OY728155.1, on the reverse strand, counting down.
AAGTCCTTGAGGTATCCTGAATGCCTTACTGGACTAAAGGCCTTTGGTGGACCGAAGGCCTTAATGAACCTGAGGCCCAAACCGTTGGCCCAAAATCCCAAACATATGAATAGTTCCAGCTTCTATTGTACCGAACATTACTTACTACATCACTTCTACAATACTCGTTACAATACTACTACAGTAACCATGAAATTATGTCTCCACCCGATTTGGAACTCGGGTCTCATGGATGCACTTACTGAGTCCTCACCAACTGGGTTGAGACTCATGTGCATGGAAATGATTAAATGTCTGTTAACACAAAGAGATAAGTGTTAAAACATAAATTAAACTTGTTTAAATATTATTGGATTAGCGTATTTAAAAAATAGTCATTATATTTTATAAATAAATCAATTTTTATCAACTAGAAAATGAAAACTAATTTGAATTAATTTAAAATTATAACTAATTCCAAGAGTGTCCCACTTATCACTTAAATAAGGAAACCTCTTCTCGTCTATTCCTCACAAATTTCGAGCCTCATTTCTCAAAAAAAATCCTACAATAATAAATTACTATATTACTTACCCATTTATTATATCTTCTCTTCATTCCCATTGACCATCCTTTCAAGACATAATATGTAATCCAATATACTTTTTCCAAAAAAGAGAAATAAGTATCAACCAGGTGATTTTAATTTCATTTACTCATATACCAAATATAAATACTTGTATCTATTTTAAAATAATCAAATAATTATTTTATATATATTTAATTTTTATTTTAATAATTTAAAAACAATTATCCACCTTTTTTCCATCCTATAGAATGAGAAAACATCACTCGTGCATATTACAGCTTATCATCGTCACATCGTAGTGTAATTTGTTTCTCTTCACCACATTACATGAAAATTTATAATGATTTTTCTAATAGATATATATATTATTTATGATATTATTATTATCCTATATTGTTAAATTATTTTTTACCTTTCTTTCATTCCATTAATTAAAAAATGGAAGTAACATTGTTACGTACGTACGACTCTCCTTCTCCATGAATGGTGTAATTCATTTTTCAATATCTAAATTTTATAGAAAACTAAACATATACATATATATATAATACGTATGATATTTATATAATATGTAAAATTATGGATTTGATGAAACCATGATCAAATTACATTGAATATGCCTGGTGAACAAAAACCTCCATGAAAAATGAAATGGTCAACACTGAAAAATGATGTTTTTAGTTAGGAATTATTAATAAACGGGTGTTAAAATTTTGTAATTGGATCATATATGATCTTATAAGTATGTTAATGATTATAGTACATAATTAAAATAAATTTAAATTTGGTGAATAGGTGGTTAAATCTCATTGTAAAAAATTGGAACTTGATGTTAGTGATTTATATTACAATCTCATTATTTATCAGGATTATTTATGACTATGTTTCTTATGATAATTATTTATAAACGATATCTTAGTAATCCCATGAAATTTATTCTCGTATTTTTATTTTTATAGATTACATGATTTATTATCATTTTCCTCTCTTTATGTACTTAACATACAAAAATAATATTTTATGGAAAATTGATTTAATTTCACTATTCAGTAAAAAATAATTTTTATTACATATCCATGTTTCTTGAAAACAATTAAAAATAATTTTAATAATATTTGATTTTTCTCTTAATTATTTTTTAACCATGATTAATTTTTTACTAAATGGTTTAAATTGAACCATATGGTCATTTTACAAATTAGGTACTTCTAACTTTCTTTAAAAATTTTGAAATGAATATATGTTTTATCATACAAAACATGAAGACAATTTTACACCTTCATGACCACTAAATTATTCAAAACTCCTATTTGGTTCATCTAAGGTTATTTTCAATTAATATTTTTTCTTTAATATTTATTTATTTTATAGAATTTAAATATGTTATTTCAATGTTAAAATTTTATTTTCCCTAATAAATATTATAGAGACCTTTTAAATAATTTTTTATCTACGATTACAAATTTTGATGTTGAAAAATATTTATAGAGTATATGATCAAATGTTATCAACTTTATTCTTTCTATTCAGGATTTATGATTATGAAGACAAGATGTTAATGAAGCCCATTTATTTTCCATGAGTTGTTCTATGATGAAATATATACATGATTATTAAACCAATTCCCTTTCCACAAGTTAAGATATTATGAATGTTTTATGATCTTATGAAACACATATATTCAATTTACATTGTGTAATTAGTGCTACCAAAATTATATTTCCTTCCAATTAATTGGGTATATATGGATATATCATGAAATCATATAAACCAAAATGGGGAATGAACCTAGTTTAGTATAGGAAGTTTTCCTCTATGATAGTCTTGGGAGTGAACGTTGACTATTTATATGATTCAAGGGGATGTGATCCTAAGCCACTGTGATATTTTTTATCATGTGGCTTAGATAAGGAAGTGAATTTATATTATTTTTACAATCCAAATACTTATATATTATTCCAATTTTATTTTATTGGGGTTCTTTCCCTTAAAATCCTTTATGATTGATGCCTTATGATCTTCCAAGGTTTATATCCTGATTCTATATTATGATCTATTATATTATTGTAATGGTTCTCTAATTGTAATATTTTATTCTAAAACCCTTATGCTTTTTTATTTTTTATTTATCATTGATTTCTCCTTTGTTTACTTTTACTTAGCATATGAGCTAACCCTTTCTTGTGTTTCCCATATCCTAGATAAGAAGATATATTTTATGAATGGTTTGACTAACAAGGGAGGTAGTTATGGAGAACTTATTGTGAGATGACGTAGATCTCTTAAGTACAAGTTGTTTACATATTCATATTTCCAAAGACAGAAGACATATATGATTATGGTGTGTAACATAATGTTATATATTGAATATTTATATGTTAAGGAGTAATATATATGTGTTAATAGTATATTTTCCAATACATGGTATTAGAGTAAGGTTTAGTTACCTATGTAATCTAGGTTGAGACAATATTAGTGATAACCCTTAGATTAGTCGTAATTATAGGAGAATGAAGTTTTTTAGGGTAAATATAAGAGTTTGGTTTTCCTATAAAACATCAATGGCTGAATTCTACAGTGGATGTGGTTACGACATAGATTCATAGAGGGTTAATAACACTAGAAAGAGTTGTTCAGGTATATTTCAACCACCATTCTAGTGCATTGTGAAGATTCCCTTACTACGCACATTGAATGAAACTCTCTGAGGATATACATGGGTTTCATCATATTTTCATAATGAATCATTATGAAGGATTTTAATTAATGATAACAACAGTTAGAAAAATGGTGTCATATATTGAAATTAACGATTCTAAACAAATACATCCTATAATTGATATTTTATGACTTATTACTTTGAACAATTAATTCCAATAGTCATTCTAGTAATTTTTTTACATAGGCATTAAAGATAGAATTATAAAGTTGAGGTGGAAACATGTATCATTTAATATTGAAGTACCCTATTTGAGAATAATTATATGAATCCATTTTTATCAAGAAAAGTATCAAGGGATATCATTTCGTACCCTCAAAGACAAGATATTGAATTGGTCGTGAAAACTCTTAATGCAATGATGCTATCATCGTAAGCCTGTTATTCTTGTCTAATTAATGTTTATGGGAATTAAATTCATTCAAATATTATTTTTCTTCCTATTCTAGAATTTTTTGTTATATTATGAATGGAATGGGTTTCTTTATATAAATCCCACATCAATTTTTGAGGAATGGAAGTCACATAAGATTTTACAAACAAAATTATTATTATATAACTACATGATGATAAATATGGACTTATAGTGGATATTATATCCATTATATGGGTCTTGATTTCTATTAAAAATTTGTGTTTATATCATATGGGTTGGGAGAAACTCAATATCAAATAAGTTACTATTTTATGAGAGTTTGTTCAGGTTTTTCTAGATGATTTCCTAGTAATCCTTCGAAATAATGATGTTGAGTTTTAAATATAACTCATACCTGGTGCTACACCTATTTCAAATAATCCATATATAATCTTTTTAAGTGAGTTATTGTAATTAAAGAAGAAACTCAAGGATAATCATGATAAAGGATTTGTTTAGAAATGTTTTTCATATTGAGATGCACCTTTTATTTATATTAATAATAAATATAGATTAATGTGACTCAATATTTTTTATTATGAAAATAAAAATATCATAATAATGAATATTAATAATATATGAGGGTTAGAGTTGATTAAGGATAAATATTTCTCATTACATTAATCCCTTTGGAAATCAAACATGTTGGAATATAAGATGAGTTTGAATGATCATATTATCTTATCTAGGATGTGTATACGGCCCTATCCTTAAAAATTAAATAATATTGAGTTAAGACAAGAATAAAAAATGAGGATATTTTCAGGTTTATATTTTTATATAATTAGGTCATAACTATTACATTACATCTCAAATATTACAAAGTAGACACTTATACTCTATCCAATTTTTTCAAAACAATGAAACTCCTGAAATAAAATATGAAAACGTTTATTGATATAAATCTTCATTAATTATTTATTTCTCTTAAACTTCCTTATATCTAGTTAAAATCATTTCAAAAACTTGGGATGTGCATAAAAAACTCAGTAACGGATATAAAATAAAGGAAGAAAACATTAGTCCATGAATACATTCAAATCAAAGAAATAGTATTTTTCAATAATAAAACATAATATCATTAACATACCTCATAAAATCAGAAGATTTATTAATAACACATAGAAATACTAAATCATAAATTTAACTTATGGAATCCATAACATAATTAAATTGTAGCTATCATAGCTATATTGGGAGTTACGTTTAGAATACTCATCATAGTATATTCCTTAAATCTCTTAGCAGAAAAATTAATGTTTACCAATATCCTGTTACCAAATGAATTGGAGAGATATCTCGGGCACACCCACCCCAATATTATCACATAATTATTAGAAGTAAATAATTCCAAAGAACAATAACATAATCATAACACATGAAACAAGAATAATGAAATGATAACCATTCTACATAAAAATCACAATATATCTTTTCAAGATATTGACAGAATCACTTATTTTTTAAACCATTTTCAATACCAAAATACATAAAAATTGTATATGGATTATATTTTATTTTAAAAAAATTATGCCTTGTTAAGGAATACAAATATAAAATAACTCTCACGGTGGTAGAAAGGATGCTGTTTCCATGTACATTAAAAAGAACCATTCCTTTTGTCGTTTATTAAAACACTTCGTAGAAAAAGATTCCTTTTGAAAATCATTGAATTAAATTAAAATAAAAAGTGTATAATTTTACTCCGTATAAAATAAAGAGGTGTATAACATAAAAAAATTCCTCAATGAAATGAAATTTTTATGAAGTCCCTTACAATGATAATTTTGTTAATAAAATAGACTTATTATGTGTATTCAATATCAATAAAACTAAAAAAATTATAAAAAAAATAGAATATAAATATTTAATTTTTACATTATCATATAATGAAAAATTTAAAACGAAGAAGATTAACCCAAAGAATAGAAATTGGGTTAAGACGTTCACTTACAAACATTCGGCAGCTTAACGTCATCACTTAAAAATTCAAAAAATGAGTTGATGAGAGAGAAAAGTGTCTCTCATCACTATGACATAAAATGTACAACAACAATAATTTACAAGAACATATCCCAAAATAATAAAATGGAAATAAAAAATCATAACATAAAAGATGTATTTGACTACAAAAGGAGGGTGAAAGGTTCCCTTACCTTGAGTCTGACTTATCCCGTTCATTCTTTATATTACTGAATAATAAATATAAGTTAATTTATACATTACATAAAAAAAATCAATTTTTTTATTCATTTTATATCATCTATCACATTGATATAACATTCATATAGTTATTCAAGTTTGTATTGGTCTTTTAGTCAATCTTCGGTAATTGAGTCAAAAATGAACTTGTTATAATTAAAAATTATGCATGCTGTCAAAATTCCTTTTTCTCCATAATCAAATTCATGATTTAAATATCATATATATCCAGTATATATGTATTTATATATACATTATATGTATTTTTAATATTTGATAACATTTCGAGATAAAAAATGAAATGCACCGTTCATGGAGACAATAAGTCGTATGTATGCATTAACAATACTTTCCCTTATTTTTTATATTTAATGTATTGAAATTTAAATGATACATATGTATATTATAATTAAATTATAATATATTATTTTATATATGTTTCAAATTTTTTTTAAATTTAGTCCTTCATACGTTCAATGTATGGCATGAACAAGTCATATCACTTTGAGTGGGCGTTATTCCGCACTTCCTCAAATTAATTTATCGTATTTACACATTATGAATAGAATAAAGGTATAATGTAAATAAAAATTACATAATAATAGGGACAATATAAATATAATATATATCATATATAAATACAGTTCCATCATAATGGTCTCCATGATAGATGGTAGGAGAAAATTGAATAATCATCGTTTCATGATGCAGTAGTCCGTCGTCCACAGAAACAAGATGTTTGTATCCATTAGATAGAGGTGTGTGTAATTGTAGATAGAATAATTCTAAAAAAACACTCTAGTATATTTAGTATAAGGGTTTTTTGTGTGATAAAATAATATGAAGAGTATAGGGAGTTGAGAATGAAAATAAATGAAAATAACTTGATTGAAGATGTTACCTCTAAATCAGGTAACTTCTTTTTTATATAAGCCAAAAGGCTTTTTTGAAATGTCTTTTTCCAAATAACAGTATTATAGGATTAAGGGAGGAATTTTGGGATCTTATTTGAGTATAATTTTTATGATACAAGGGGATTGAGAGATGTGAGTAAGTGGGTAGATGTGGTGACCTTTTATAAGAGGGAGGAGGGTCAGTTTAGGAATGTTTGAAATATTAATTTAATATATATTAAATTTAGATTATAAATGTGCCAAAATTCAGTTAGTTATATTATAGAATGAATATATTTTGAAATAAAACCATCCAATAATAACTATACTGGTTTTGGATATTTTTTAATCCTTATAGTTTTTATTTAACACTTATTTTACCATTTTTAATCTTAGTATGTTAACATGTTATTTACATATTGTGGGTTATTTTAATTTCTATATTAGGTCAAAAGACCCACAATAAGTTATTTATGACATATTTGAACTTATCCTAATTATTTTTAAGAGTATTAGATTTTTATAAATTTAATATCATTTAATAAAAAATTTTATGTTTTATGTTATGAATTATGTCAATTTTGGACACTATTCATACTTGAATTTTCAAAAAATTCATAACAAACTGATTCCTTCGAAGAAAAGGATTAAAATCAATAATAATATGTAAATTTCTTCCCCAAATTTTTTTATGGTATCAAAATAACCAAATTACATTTATTTTAATAATTATAATATAATTTATTTTAATCTTTTATTAATGAAACAGACACTGGATCAACATTGTGTCATAAATAAATTTTAATATTTCATTTGTAAAAATTATAATTAAAATATAATGATCTATGAAATATTTTTATATTTATAATTAATATTTATATTCTATGTGATCAATTATATAACCGCATATAAAAAATTCTTTAGTAAAAAATATATATTTATGTTATATTTTATTTACATTAAATTAATTCTTATAAACTGTCATTATCACTCCCATGTAGATCCATGGGGCCCCAAAATCGACCCATGGATGAAAATGGTAGAAAATATATAATACAATAGGATTAGACCATATTTTATGATATTTTAATATTATTAGAATATTATTTTTTACCCTTATTTACTATATTTACCTATTAACCATGGTAAAAAAATAATTACTGATGTTTTGATTCATAATGACCAAAAATAAAAGGTTCCTATTTACACATTTTGAACCTTATGATTCCAAATATTAAATCCATATTTACAAATTCAAAACACAAAATTTACAATAATTAATTTAAAATTAATTCCCGTTGTCAAAATCAAAAATTGGGCTTTTAAAAAGTAAAAACTATCAAAAGATTGGAATGTGTTTATGTCAAATAATAATATAAAGTTAATTTAAATGACCCCAATTGGATTAAATGATTAAAATATAATACTTTATACCTTAAAAAAATTAAAAGGACAATCTAATTAAATATATAAAATAGATGAAAAAGCAATTTGGAATTAAAATGAAGTAGATTTTCACTATTAAATTAAAAATGAACTTTACTAGAAAAATTACAAAATTTCATCCAAGGTAAATTTTGATCTACCAATTCTAGTAAGGAATCTTATTTTTTCAAAAAAACTATAAATGTAAAAAAATTGTATTTAAAAAGGGTTCACCATCAAAATGAAATAAAACTGCATTTTTAGAAAAATAATTCTTTATCCAAAAAAATTGAATTGTTTCTTATATCATATCTATAATAAAATATGTAAGATGAATTGAAAACATTTAATTGAATATATAAAATTTATTTTTAATTTTATAATATTCCATAAAGAGTGATTTGATTTTATAAACACAATTATTCTCTTTTAAATAGGTTTTTATAAAAACACATCCTTTATATTCGATTTTTTATATTTCCATTTCTAAAACATTTTGTACAAATTGAATCATTATTTTAACATGTTTTAATAATATATTTATAATTTAGTTGATAATTTTTATTCTAATCATTCCAACAGCTTGGCATTAACTACCATTTAAAATTATAATAATATTATTATATAATTTTTCTATATAACTCTATGATGAGTGCAACGTAATATTTTAGAGAAACCAATTGTTGCCTCCGAGTATGCTATCAGAAAAAGCATCCCCTATAAATGAAAAATTAATACCTTATTAATAAATATTAATAGAAATGAAATGGTATTATTCTATAAATACTTGGTTTGTTACATAATTCCTCCCTTTTAGAAATTACAACCTCGTTAATTTAAATTGGGCTCAGAAACTTCATTGAAAATATCACATTAGAAAAAGAATAAATAAAAACATCACAATAAAATAAGGAAATATAATTTCAATGGTCAGACAAAATAACACATTCACGGATTCCATGTAAGAAAACATGGATATATATGAAAAAATAACCATCAAGTTCTAGTGGGGAGTGATAGAAAACATCAATAGGAGAAAGTCAACTACCAGAAAACACTAAACTTGTGACGGGTTAAACGGTCTTTGAATTCCTAAAAGGAAAATTAATCCTACAAAATTTTTCTATTAAGGATCTTTTCATATTTTTGATGAATTTATTTACTAATTAGAATTATAAAATAAGGAAATATACTTACTTGACATGTAGAGTTTTATCCATAATTAAATTCCATTACAAACTCATCCTTTTCCCAAATCGATGAGTATTTAAGATGACTTGGTCACTCCTGATGCACTAGAATCATGTTCGAGTGACTCACTTAAACCAAAAATATTGACTATATATTCATCTTATCCTGAAACATTAACAAAAACCAAAATGGTTTTTACCTTATCGTATAATCACTAAAAAGTATAATTCTTTATAAAATGAAACGCTAATTTTAATCTTCAAAATTCAAAAAACAATAACCAATGTTTAAAAAACAATTCAATAAACAATAGGTCTTAAAATTATTCATAATAACCAAAAATAATATAAAAACCCAACATTCAAAAAGATTTTATCACATAGTCTTCCTTGATAAATCTAACCATTTACCTCCAAATAACATCCACTAATTTTAATGTCTCAAACTTAAAAGTAATTAACCTAATCACATTATCTCCATGATAGGTGAATCATTTCAACGAACAACCCAAATCACTATTTATCCATAAAGAGATAAATTATTTGAAAATTTAATTCAACCATTACTATTTATATGAAATTCTATAGTATTCTATTTTCCATAGGCATATTGTGGTCCCAAAAGAGAGAACGCCTTCCAAAATAACATCTATCACTTAATCAACAAATCATATTCTTTTTCTAAAGATATCCATTTGATAAAACAAATTTTCCAAAATCAAATTATTATTGATCCATAAAATCATTTTTCTAAAAAGAATAAATCATTATAACAAGAGTCGTCATGTAGGACAATGGTATGCGATAAATCCCAGTTGCATTTTGGTTTTGGGTTTGATTCCCACAACATTTTCTGACACGAAGGGCTGTCACACGGTCTGAGTTTTGTCTTTTTTAAAAAACTAAATAATTTTATAGCAATACAAAAAATGAGAAAAAAAAGCATCAAAAATAACCATAACATATTTTAACCTTAAATATTATCTCATACCTCGCATTTTTCATCCCAAAAATTAATTACCTATATTTTCTCAAAAGTAAATGTCACAAAAAACATTAGTTGGATTGAAAGAACATAATAATCAAAAGTGGATTCTAAATCATTAAAATTATAATATAAAATAAAATTATAAACCCATGATCTTATCCCTTACCCTTAATAAAAAATTCAAATCTCCAAAGTGGCATTATAATTTCCTCTGATAGCAACTATATGTGGCCATCCTGAAACATTACATAATATTGTATTAAGTCAAGAAATAAAATTGATGTTATTTTCCAATTTACATTTTAATATAGTTAATACATAACTATTATATTACTCTCAAATATTACAAAGTATACACTTCTACTCTATCAAATTATTTCAAAAAAATAAATCATCTTAAATAAAACAGTATTTCTTTTCCTGATAGAAATATTCATGAATTATTAAATTATCTTAACCTTAATTATACCATATTAAAAAAATTATATAAACATGGGATTAGCCTAAAAAACTATGCATGGGATACAAAATAAGGGAAGAAAACATTAGTCCACGAAGACATACAAATCAAAGAAATCAAACTTTTCAATCATAAAACCTAAGCTCGTTGAAATACCTCATGAAATTATATGATTTATGAATAATACATAAAAATAATAAATCATAAAGTTATCTTCTGTAATCCATAATATACCTACATTTTATCTTTCACAGCTATATAGAGAGTTATGTTTGGGATACCCATCACAATATATTCCCTAAATCTATTATGAGAAACATTAACGTTTTCCTCTATCACATTACCTAATGCATTGGAGAGCTATCACAGGCTTCCCCACCCTTAATTTATCACTGAACCACCTATATATTTAAATAATTCCCAATAACCATAATATAATCATAATATATAAAACATGTATAAAAGAAAGATAAGATTTCCACATTGCAATCATAATATATCATTTCAAGATATTGACATAACCAATGATTTATAAAAACCATTTTCAATACCAAAATATGTTAAAATTATATATGGTAAATATTTTCCTTTTGAAAACATTAGTTCTTATTAAAGAATATAAATTTAAAATAATGCTCACAGTGGCAGAAATGTCGTTGTTTCCACGTACGTTAAAAATAAACATTCCATTTTTTTGTTTAGTAAAACTCTTCATAGAAAAAGATTACTTTTGAAAAAATTGGAATTAAATTATAATAAATAGGTTATAATTATAAATCATATAAAATAAGGTGGTGTATAACCTAAAAATATGCATTAATGAAAGGAGATTGTGAAAAAATCCCATACAAAGATCATTTTTTTTAAAAATAGATCAATTGTGTATTAAATATAAATATAAATAATATATGTATAAATAAAAGACATGATATCAAAATTTATTTCTTTCATAATCATATACCGACATAACCTTAAAGTATAAGATTAATCCAAATAATGGAAATTGGGTTAAGAAGTTCCCTTAAAAAAATTAAGAAGCCTAACAGTAGCACTTAAAAATTTATAAACATATTTGTTGAGAGAGAAAAGGGTATCACATCACATGGAAATAAAATGTACATTAATAAGGATATATAAGAACATATCCCAACATAATAAAATGTAAATTAAAATAAATAGCAGATAATAATACATTGGTTATAAGAGCAGGGTGAAAGGTTCCCTTAACTTGAGTTCGACATGTCTCATTCATTATTTATCTTCCTGAATAATAATATTATGATAATTTCTACTTGATATAGATCCTTTTTCAAGTTTATTTTTCCTTTTTTATCACTTATTACCTTTATTAAACAATCATATAATGATTCATGTTCATATCGTTCATTTTGTCGATGTTTGGTACTTGAGTCGAAATGAACTTGTTATAATTACAAATTATCCATATGGTAAAAATTACATTATCACAATAATAATTTTAATGAAATGACTATCATATATATATATATATCCATTATATATATATCCATTATATATATATTTATTTCCATTATATATATATTTAGTTCCATTGTATTTGTATTTATAATTGTCCATAACATTTGGAGATGAGAAATGAAATGTACCATTCATGGAGATGGTAACCCCTACATACACATGAACACTACTTTCATTTCTATTTATTTTTTAAAGGAATGAAAACTAAATGATAAATAGGTATATTATAATTACATTATAATATCAAATTTTATGTACATTACACAATATCATTAACTCCATCCTTTATATGTTCTGTGTATGGCATTAATGATTCAAATCTTTGAGGGGGTGGTAGTCCGCACTTCCTCAAATAAAATTATCGTATTTACACCTTATGGAAAGCATAAAGGTATGTTGTAAATATAAATTACTGAATAATTGATACGATATAAATATAATATATATAATATATAAATATAGTTCTATAATAATGGCCACCATGAGAGGTGGTAAAAGAAAATTTAATAATCGTTGTTTCGTTAGGCAGTAGTTCGTCGTACACTGAAACATAATGTTTGAATCCATTAGATGGAGGTGTGTGTAGGTGTAGTTAAAATCATTATCATAACAAAATAAAAGTATATATATTATACTAGTGTTGTTATGTAATCATATAATAACAAAAATCATAGGTAGTTGATATAGAAAATAAAATAAAATAACTCGAGAGAAAACGTTACCTCTAAATCAGGTAACTTCTTTTTATTTGAGCCAAAAGGCTTTCTTGATTTGGATTCTGAAAATGGTAATGCTTCTATGATGATTGTAAGTATTTTGGGATCTTATTTTAGAACAATTTTGATGAGATATGGGGCCTGATATGTGTGAGTTAGAGGCTATAGGTGGTGGCCTTTTATAAGAGGGAGGAGGGGAACTTTAGAAATGTTTGAAATATCAATTTACAATTAATTCAGTTTTTATTAAAAATGAGTCTAAATTTAGTTAGTTAAAATATAAAATGAATATAAATCTAAATAAAATCATCAAATATGTATTATACAGGTTTTGGATATTTTTAATCCTGATCTTTTTTATTTAAACCTTAATTGACCCTATTTAATCTTAACGTGATAACCTGTTATTTACAAATTGTGGGTTATTGTAATTACCATATCATTTCTAAAGACCCAAAAATTCATATTTATTACATATTTGGATATATCCTAACCATTCTTCCTAATATTATATTTTTAGGAATTTAATATTATTTAGGAAACGAATTTAAGTTTTAAGTTAAGAATTATGTCAATTTTGGACACTATTCATACTTGACTTTTTTTAAAATTCATAACAACCTGATTCCTTCAATAGAAAGTAATTGACTCAAATTTAATATTTAAATATCATTCAAAATATTTTTATGCCATCAAAATAACCAAATGTTATTTATTTTAATTTTTTAATATCATTTATTTGAATCCTTTATTAATGAAGTAGTTGCTTCATTATCATTGTGTCATAATTAAATTTATTTATTTAATGTATAAAAATTTTAAATAATAATTCATGATTTAGGAAATATTTTTAAATTTATAATGACTATTTATAGTATAATATATCAATTATATAACCCCATATGAACTTTCATTAGTAAAAGATACAAGTTTATGTTATATTTTTCTTTACTTTAAATTAATTGTTATAAAATGTTATTACCACTTCCAAGTGGATCCATGGGGTCCCAAAATCGATCCAAGGATTCCCATAGTCTAAAATATATAATCCAATAGGATTAGAAGAAGTGTTAGGATATTTTAATATTATTATAATATTATTTTTTACCCTTATTTACCATATTTATTCTTTAACCATGTGAAATAAAATAATTACTGAAGTTACTATTCATAATTTCCGAATATAAAATCTACCAATTTAAAAAATTTGAACATTATGATTAAAAATATGGAATATATTTTTCCAAATTCAAATCAGATAAGTAGCATTAATTTATTTAATATTAATTCTCATTGTCAAAATAAAAAAATCGGTTTTTAAGATGTATTAACGATCAAAAGATTGACATGTGTTTATATACAATTAAAATGTGAAATTACATCCAATAAACATAATTGGATTAAATGATAATAATATAATCCAGTTATACTTTTCAAAAAATAATGCTAAAATATATCTATATAAATAAATTAGATGAAAAGGATGTTTGGAATTAAAATGCAGTATTATTTCACTATTCATTAAAAATGACCTTTATCAGAAAAATACCAAAATTTAATCCAATGTAAAATTGGATGTCCCACTTCTAAAGAATCATTTTTTTTATAAAATAGAACATTTAAAAGTGAAAAAACTATATTTAAAAAGGGTTCTCCATCAAAAGGCTGTAAAACAGAATGTTTAGAAAAATACTACTTTTAACCGAAAAAATTGAATTTGTTCTTATATCATGTTCTGAAAAAATATAAGATGAATTTAAAACATTTAGTTGAACACATAACATTTATTTTTCATTATATAAATATCCATTAAAAGTTCTATGATTTTATAAACACAATTATTTTCTTTTAAATAAGTTTTAATTAAAACACATCCTTTATATTCAAATTGTTTTTATTTCCATTTCTAATAAATTTGGCAACCAATTGAATAATTATTTTAATCTGTGTCAGTCATATATTTATAATTAAATTGATTCTATTTATTCCTGTCATTACTACATCTAAGGGTTAACTAAAATTTAAAATAATATTATTGTTATATTATTTCTCAATATAACTCAACATTGTGTGCAAGATAAGATTTTGGAAAAACCCATCTGTTGTGGTTAGAGTAACCTATCAGAAAAATATTCCCCTTTTAACATAAAATTAATATCGTATTCATAAATATTAATATAATTGGAAAATTATTATTCTATAAATACATGGCTTTTTACAATGCAGATCATAAAAGATGTAATATTTATGAATTTTCAAAAGATTTATCTGGAAATACTAAAGAAATTTTAGAAATCTTGTCTTTCTCAACTGATTGTTATACCATCTATCCAAGTAAAGATTAAATTTGTGCAAAATGAAGATATAGAACTATAAAAGTAAGGAAAAAATGATCCTAAGTTAAACCATGATTATAATGGAATTTTAAGGTTTAGAAACCATGTATATGTTTCATTCATATCATATTTAATGAAGGGCCTATTGGTTGAATCTCATAGTTCATCATTCTCTATTCAACCAAGAATAATGAAGATGTATAGAGATTTGAAAGAGTATTTCTAGTTTGAAACATGAAATGTGATATTGTAGAGTGTATATCTCGATGCTTAGTTATTCAGAATGTTACGTAAGGGAGATAGAATTCCAAATTTATTTTATAACAATTAGCCAAACCTAATTTGAAATAAGAAAACATCACCATGGATTTTGACGTCAGACACCCCAAAAAATCTAAAGTCCATTATGTTATCTGTGTGGTTTTTTATTTAATTATAAAGTTAGCACAATTTATTAATATCCAATAAGATTTATATATTTTTAATATTTTCTGTATATATATTAACATTGTTGTAAGGTATCATGGATTACCACATGATATTGTATCTGATTGCGATTAGAGGTTCACCTCTATATTCTGGAGAAGTATTTTGTACGATCTACATATAGAGTTGAGGTTAAATACTATTTATCATCCTCATAAATATGTTCATTCAAATAGAATCATAAAAATATAGTGTATATGTTTATATATTATTCTACGGATTTCAAAAGTATTTTGTATTAACACCTTTATCTATTCATGTTTTATTACAACAGTACCCTTAACTCAAGAATTCAATTAAATACATATAATTTTTATGTATATTGATGTTTATAACTCCAATTTTCATGGATTAAGTTATAGAAATAAATATATTGGTACCTAATATAGATAAGAAAATGATATAGAAGGATAGATTAATTCGGTAACACATTATTGTAGCATAGTGTTGATAGAAAATTTATCATGATAATCATTAGTGAAATTTGGAATTCAATGTTTGTGAGATGGTATTATTATGAATTTACCAATGGAATAATGTTATTATATTACAAAATAAGATAAATTTTACACCATGGTATATTTTCCCCTTTGATTTTCTTAATCAAGTAGGTACTATAGATTATTGATTGGTATTTCTAATAAACCTCTCTCAAGTTCATGATTTGTTCCACGTATTTCTGTAAAGTATGTACCTATCTAATCCATACCATGTAGTAAATCTAGTGTTTCTAACACAGGTGTGTGATCTTTCCTTTAAATAAAAACTATTATAATCTTAGATCATAGTGATAATGCATTACAGAACAAGACTACTCGACCAGTCATAGTTCTCTATAGAAATACGAAATTTGAAGACGCTTCTTGTGAAACCAAAATGTGATGAAAACATATATCCTCATATTTTCTAACAAAGTAATATAATTTAAATAGTGAAATTCATTTTAAAGGGGATATAATGGAACAAATTGGGATTTCATAAAAAAATTTATTCAAATAAATTTAATTTCGTCGATATCTTGTGATACAAACAACTTCGAGTCTAAATGAACCGTAATATAGTATATCATTATAACCAAGGTATTTAATTGGATGAGTAAATAGTAATAACAAATTTTTTAGAAAATAAAAATTCCATTTTTATAATTGTTTTATAAAAATAAAATATATTTATAAATATTTTCTAAATTTTTAGAAATTCATTATTTTCATTAAAAATACATTTTCCCATCAAAAATGATTTCTAGTGGATTTTATAAAAAAATAATATAATTAATATAATCACCTTGAATAAAATTTATTTGAAAAAATTAACTTCATTTTTTAAATCATTATTTCTTAATTATCATAATGTATTTTTTTAATAATTTTCTAAAAAGAATTATTTTTCCACAAATAGGGAAAATACCATTTTTATTGAAAACAATAATTTCATTTAAAGAATTTATAATCTTCCATTTTTTTAAAAATGTTTTTAAAAGTATCATTATTTTATATTTTAAAAACCTAATTATTTCCATTTTTATTTAATTTTATGTTTGATTTTTCTATAAAGACATTAATACATTAGAAAACATTTTGTTATCCAGAAATATGGTTTTTGTGACATTTTTTGGGTTTAATTTTTACTTCAATTCTACCACTTATATTAATTGAATATTATATAATTAATTCCATATTTTTAACCCAGAGGAAGTTATTTTGAAAATATCTCTCTTTTACTTTTCATCATTATGAATAGTAATCCTTTAAAATATTTGTATCCTCAATACAGGTATAATTTGTAAAATAGGGTTAAATATTTGGTATAGGGATTAAAATTTTCAATATAACTTTATTTCATCCTATTTTAGGACTTTATTTATTCTATTTGAAACCATTTTGTTAAAATATTTCAGCTTTTTTCCATTTTACATTGGTTACGGCCTTTGTATTATTTTAAGAAAATAATAAATAGAAAATTTCACTCTCTTGACTATATATCTATAAAATTTACACATAAGGATTAAATGGGAATACTATTTGTTATAAATGATTATTTTTATGATTAATTAATTTTTTATCATGGTAATTTATTTTTATTTTTAAATGGATGAATAATTATATTAAATTATTATACAATTTTCTGATTCAATTAATTGAAAAACAATTTAATGGTTTTTAAAAATATGAAAAGTAATATAATTTTTGTGATTTGTTATATAACCAGAATTATTTACTTAAATATATAATATTATGGATTCTAAAAGGTATATATTTTAATTCCATTACTATCTGGATTATATAAAAGTCAAATAAAACGAATAGTTCCAGAATTTACATTAATGAAATTTTATTAAAAGTAATATTTTATTAAATGATTTCAAATTCATAAAAAGTATATATTCATAAATTTGAATGGTATATGGTCTAACATATCAACCATGGATCGTTTGTGGGACTCATTTCTTATTATCGAAATATTCTTAACACGTAATGTGAAGAAAACATTGATATAGTGGTAATTGTCAAAGGGATTAACATGGGGTTAAAACTAATAGATAGAGGTTACAATTTCATGTAAACTTGTAAAAATATTATTTTATGAGATATTTTTGAATTATTTTGATACTATATTAAAATTATAGAAATTTTAGCCACTTAAACCTAAAAATTAATTTATATTAATTTAACACTTTATGTAATTCCAAAAGTGACCCTTTCCTCCCTTATAAAAAGTCACCTCTTCTCTTATCATTGTCACACATTTAGAGCCTTCTATATTATAAAATACCTTCCATAATATACTACTAGATTCTTTCTTCTTGTCTTATATCTTCGTTTCTCTCCAAAATACCATCATTTTGAGGATCATTGTGTAAGGTAAAAGAATTTTCTCAATAAAGACGTACAACTCTAAACTGAGTTGTTTCAATTTTATTTTTTATTATGCCTCATATAGTTACATGTTACATATTATAAATTAATATATTTATTATACTAAATATAATTAATTTTTATTTCTATAATTAAATAACCATTTCCGCCTTCTTTATATCCTATTGAAAGTAAAAACATCACTTGTATGTGTGCACTGCTTACCATCTCTATATAGCGGTGTAATTCATTTTTGATATCCAAATAAATTGGATTACTAACACAATGGACTCAGTAAATATATTGTTAATTAATGGTAATATTGATATTTTATAAATTTTAATTATTATTTTCTATTCATTCAATCAATCCATTGAAAAATAGAAGCAGTGTTCATGTGTATGAACAACATACCATATCTAAGAACGCAGTAATTCATTTTTTGATCTCTACCATTTTTGGATAACTCTATCTATTATTATATATATATATATATGAATATATATGATACTTATATAATTTGTAACAATATTTATAAGACGTAAATATGATCAAAATAAAATGACCATAACTATAGAAATTAAACGTTAAGGAAAAATGAAAAAGTCAACACCCAAAAATGATGATTTTAATAATCATTTATTATTAAATGGGGGTTAAAATTATATAAGATGATTCTATATGATACTATTAGAAATAAAATTATTCTGGTATATAATAATATAACATATTGATTTTGAAACGAGATATTACACTACTATCGAAGCAAGTCAAACTTGAGGTAAGTGATTTATATTATAATATGACTCCTTGTCAAGATAGTTTACTATTATATTTGTAAGGATAATATTTTTTTGGAATATCTCTCAAAAATACTATTGAATTTATTATATAGTAGTAATCTTTATATAATAAACGATTTTCATTCATTTTACAATCTTTATGTACTTAATGGATTCAAAGAATATTTTTAAAGAAAACTGACATTATTTCCCTATTTAGTTGAAAATTATTTTTCATCTATATACATGATTTCTAAAAAAACATAGGAATATTTTTACTAATATTCAATGATTTTTTAAATTAATTTTACAAGTGTTTTATTTTTTAAAAAATGGTTTAAATGGGATCTTATTTTTATATTTTGAATGAAGTACTTTTGAATTTTTACTAAAAATATGAAAGGAATATTGATTTTAACATATGAAACATTAACATAACGTCCTATAATTATGTAAAATCAATGATTTAAAGGTTAATTTATATGTTTCCATGGTTATTTTCAATGAAAACTTTTTCAATTAAATTTTTTTATATTTTTTTACTTTAAATTAGTGATTTCAAAGTGAAAAGTTATTTTCCACAAAATATATTCCAAAGTCATTTTAAATACATTTTTCATCTAATATGACATAATTTGATGTTACATAATATTTAAAATGGATATTATCCAATGATACCATCCTTATTATTTATTAAATTATTTTAGGTTTATGGTGAAAAATGCTTATGAATCCCGTTTATTTTGTCTAGATCATGATATGATGAAATGATCGAATGTTTATGAAACCTATTTCCTTTACATGAGTTATGATATAATAAAAAAATTGATCTAATGGAACACAAATGTATACATATCATTACATGACGGGTGGACCAGAATTCTATATCTCACTAAGGCATTGGGTAATGATAGATATCTCATGAGACAATAAAGACTCGAGTATGGAGTTAACCTAGTTCAGTAAGGGAAATTTTCCACTGTGTTAATCTTGGGAGTAAACCATGAAGAAGTATATGATTGAATGGGGAATGAACCCAATAACCTATGATAGTTTTGGATGTGAGACTTAATGAAATAAATACTTTTTGATGCTAATATTTATTCCAAAATGTTATTTCTTATGCCAATGTTATAATCTCGAGGATCATGTTCTTTGATTCATTTATTATACATGTCTTGTCAAATTCCATGATTTATACCATGATTGAAGATTATAATCTATGATATGTTGGGTATGGTTTTAAAATGTTATTCTCGGGTTCTTATACACTTATTCTAATGTTATTCTTAAGTGATTAGTTACATCTCGCATGTTTATCCTTAATGATAATATATGATCATCATGTCTTATGATTTCCTTCCCCAGTATATGAATAAGTATTACATGTATGTTATGTTTAAGAAGTGATCTATTTGTGAAGAACTAACTAGGAGATTATGTAGATCTCTTATTAATATTATTTTTATTTATCAAAAAATTTAAAGGAATGAGGCAATATAATTTTGGTGTGGATCATATTTTCGGTTATTGAATATTCATCTTTTAAGGTGTAATATTTATATATTAAAAGTATGGGTCACCATATTGACTATAGATAACGTTGGGAAACACTGTTTAAATTTATATATAGTTGATATTTTAAAAGAAATTTTCCATGTTAACACAAAATCTAGAGGAATAAAATCCTAAATAAACAATGAGGAGTATGTGTATAAAGTAGACAAAGAATATGATTTTCATTGAATAAATAATTTTATGAATTAATAAGGTGGAAATATGAAATAGATAAATCTATAATTATTAGAGAAAATATACTCAAACTCAAACATTAATAATGAGGAGTGTTTAACAAATGAATCAATTATATGAAGTGTAGATAATGAAAATCAAATAAGTAGTGAAAAAAACAATGGGTTATGTCCATTAAAATTAACTATATAAGATAAAGGAAAATATGACTTGGGATCATTGGATGAAAATGAATGATAAAAAAACCATCAAAATAAGGTATATTTTTGATAAAAATTATGAACATTGAATGGTTATCTAAAAAACTATGTTGGTTTTGTAATGTATATTCTTAGATCAAAGACATAAAAATAAGAAGAAACATTTTCACTCTTATTGAGAATAGAGTCTATTAAATATTTATTTTTGTTTTATTTATTATTATTTTTTTTGGTTATCAAATAGATTAAAAAATGATATTATATAACGGATTTCGTAATGTGAACATATGAATAGCTCGAGGGTTTTCAAATTATATAGGATGAAAAAAATGTTTATTTATTTAATATAGCATGATATAACATAAAATTAGAACTGTGGGATTAGTATTCTATACAGAAAACATAATTGAGGAAGTTATAATTAAATTGATTTTGTGATGATAAAAACCTCTATGTGAAATCATCTAAGGAAATGTTTTTTTGGGTACTCATCAATTTCGAAGATGGTATTATGAAATGAATCAAGATGAAATTAAGTGAAGAATACACCAATTTAATGAAATTTAATTTTTATATGTACATGATTTATGATATTACAAAATATATTGTCTTAAAAGTGAAATAATCAATGGAATAAAATTTTATTTCTCAAGAAAATAATGAAAGTGAGTTGATGGAGAGATTTTATATGATTGAGTGAAAATTGGTTTTAATCCCAATGATGATTTGATCAAAACAATAGAATAATGAGGATGGAATGGCTTTAGATAAAAAATTACATTAGAAAAATATTTCAATATTTTTATACTTCAAAATGAAAATTCTATACATATTTATGCTAATTTTTTATGACTAAAAATTAAATTGATCTAAAGAATGAATGTCTCACTACTATGAAATGAATCATTTCTTACATCCTGGAAACTCTCAATAATGTTTTGGTGTTTATTATGGGAAAATAGCATGATATTATCCCCTGTTTGTATGTAGGATGTGAGTGAGACAATGTGGATAAGAAATACACATGTCGAGGTGAATTATTTATTGAATCAAAATTTAATTCTTTAATTATAAAGAAATAATAGAGAACATGTAATGTCTTGGTTTTTTCTATGTAAGTATTTTAAATGTATATAGTTATATTTTTGGAGCTTCGCAATGATAAATCGTGAGATTGTGAGGAACAATGTTCCTAGAATTGAAATTCAAAAACTATTAAATATATTTATATCACACAGACATGGTTTACTAAAAAAGTTGAATAACTCTTGAAAAAGTCATAGATCCGAAATCTAAGGCCACCATAGATTTCAGAATGAGGGTTTTACTAGAGGATTAAAAATACCTTTTTTGGAATTGGGCATTTGTGAAGAAATTGTTTTGAATGAAAAAAAGGCAGAAATTTTTTATTTTATTTCATTTTCTTGATGCATAGAAATTGGTCCATCCTATATAAATAAACCATTATGGGTAAATCTCATTGTTAATAGCATAACCATGGAGACATTTTACGGGGAATTTTTATTAATATTGGTGGATGAAATCATATTGTAGGAGAAGATCAACACTAAATAGACTGTCTGTGCCAATGTATTTTGTGGATCACACTAATAACAACAAAAGATAATTTTTCTTTATTAATGATCGATTTGTAAACTAAAGAGGACATTTCATTTAGGTGTTTTCATCCAATTTATTTATCCCATATCGAATTTGTATCAATTCCCAATAATAGAATAGATATACACATCGATGGATGATTTATTTGGTCCTTGTTAATTATTCCTCAACATAAATTTAATCAATGAGAATGTATTGAGGAAACAATTATCAATGGATAATGTTTGTTCCTCATATTAATGATTTTTTCTCCCTTTTTCCACCACACATTAATCATGGGAAATTTATTTGGCCTTTATTTTGATGAATAATGAGTATTTGATCATTTTGTGATCATCATTCAGCTCTAAAAATCAATACCACGAGTGTGATTTATGATTAAGGGTGTGATAATGGTGATATTATGATGGAATACTAGAGGAGGATCGATATCAAACTGGAGAATTCTATTTTCCCAACAGATACATGGTGGGGAATTTTTGTAGAGATGGTCTATCTTGATAGGTTGATTTATGAGTGGATCAAATATCTATTTCCAATGAGTTCTAATGTTGAGGGGAGGAAAACATAAAGCCACCATTTTAGGTGAGATTCATAGAGGATATAGAGGTGATAGTGAGATGGGTATAATGTGAGAAGGAATTGTGGGTTTTTTGAATACCAGGATATGTGGTATGTAATTTGGAGATACACACCATGTAGTGCCCCCTTTGTGCCACACTAGGTTTTCTGTAGAAATAAAATACCTCATATCGTGTGACACCTATCACTTGACCTGTGACCCATGGAAGGTGGTTTACTGTGTTATCTAAGAGTAAATAGACTTGTAAATGGACAGACACCTGGGGAGAGGTAGAGTACATGGGCACGAACCCACACATTTTCATAGACAGGTACACAGTCATGGATATATACATAGAAATGTCTATAGTATATTAGCATAGGTAGAAGAAGATAGGAAGAGAAAAGGGTAAGTCTGGATTTAGCAGTACATACCATGTACCCTAAGTAAACATTGTTTAATTCCTCAAAGATGATTGGGATACCTTCATATCTTCTGTTAAAATAGGTTCAGTTGTGTGAAATAGGATGGTCACTTCCATTGAGGGTATAGTGTGGCATGCATCCTATATAAAGGATTGTGATCCCCTATAAAAGTGCAGTATTGGATTAAGTTTGGTGAATATTTATATGGGGTCAGGGTGTGATCCTCTATGATTCCTACGCAAGTTTCCTGGTATTGGTGTCACCTTCATGAATAGGTCATTGATCCCATATCTAGAAGGAATTTATAGTAGGGTTTTTGATGTCCCCCAAAATCTATAGGTGTGATCTAACACCTTTATGATGAGATATAATTATATACATTGAGTACATATGGTGTAGGGACCAATGATCATGACCTCTTGTATGAGCATCAACATTGATGATGCAACACATTGAGTAAGTACTCCTAAATGAATCATTAAATAGAATCCTTATGAAGTATCATATGGTTGGTAGTTGTATATGAGATGATTTGAGACTGGTTTTCTATTATAATTATATCTTGGTTTATTATTGTATAACTTTTATGATATAAAAACTCATGATTCTTTATGATTATATATTTCAGTGCTTCCTATTAGGTATTGTTATACTCACTGCTTCATGGGCTCTTCTAAGACGTTTCATTCCATCTATAGATGAAATCCCTTTTGATGGTGTCTTAGGATAAAATGGATTTATTAAATCATAACATGGATCGAAAGACTCTGATTTTTTTCACTTAGTTTCATTTAATAGTGGTAATCTTATCTTAATATTGTTATACTCTCTATGGTTTTTGGTTTGGATTTTATTTTGAACCCTCTCACTTTTAGTACTATTATCACTCTAGAGTGGGATATATTTTATGCATGAAATTATGTATTAGATTTTCCTACTTTCTCATCATTGTATAGGTTTGGAGACATGTACATGTTCACATGTACATTAGGGTATTACCTCGCATGTATGGGTTACACTTACGCAATGCTTGTTTCAAGCCCCTATCCAAAGGGAGGTAGTCTTGGTGTAGTAACACATGGCTTATCGCCGAAAAGGTAGGCCCCAGTGGGTCGGTTCGTGATAGAGTAATATCATAGGATGGATTTACTTTCTGAATAGAGTGTATATTTTTTTTCTAGCTATGATATTGGTTTGGGATTTATGAAAATAATATAAAAGTGTTTTGAGTTTGGATTATAGGCTAGGCTGAACAGTGTTTTTGCGGCTACTAACATACCCATTCACAAAGTCTCTGATAGCCTGCATGATTACTAGACACATGTAGATACTGGTTGAAAGGAAAACCCTTGGTGCATATACCATATAGAAATATATTTTGGTTACCATGTAATTCTTGATATAGCCCCCCAGAAATACTCTTTTATCATGAAACAAATTTTTTATTTTATGATCTCTCCATGAAGACATCCAACTACAATTCCACTACATGACTTTGAGGATGATCCATCGAGTGATGAAGCCTCAGTATGAGGGTATGTCCATGAGTTAGTACCTCCATAGGGTTTTCCAGTTATGAAAGAACCTGTAGAGCAGTAGATAATGGTTAAATTACTATCTAAGGACACATATTGTCTTAGTTCCCTATATGTGTTCTAAATGTAGAGACATCACAAATTTCATATCAATCCAGACCCCTAGGTAGATGAAAATTGGATAGTGTTAGTCACATAAGTTTCCCACTATATGAGGAAACTTGAAATTCGATGGAAGCACACATTGTGTGTCTTAGTTAATGTTCTACTAAGAGATGGTGGATTATGGTGACTTAGTCACCTAACGAGATATACCACTATAGGTCATACATTATGTGTCTCCTTAGGGAGGAGTTCAGCATGGCTCTCTTGCAACTTGTTCACCTCAATGGGCTTCTAGGGATCCCTGAATGAGCATTGCATTGATTTCTCTAGTGTCAATAGCCTTCCCCCAGAATCCATATATCTTGTTTCGATGGATTCCATTTGATTATATTAATTTACAACCTCCAATCCCCCTATTTCTAGTTATTTACTAAATATGTGATTTTTTTTTGTGAAAAATGTGTTCTTGTATCGGGAACCCATGAGTTGATACCTTTGTACTGGGTATATTATGATAGTCACAAGGATCTGGTCATACTAGATTCTTTAAGATATGATCCCTTGATAAAGGATCCATAGTTTAGGGGTCACAAAAACACTTGCATCATATGATGGAGAGGATATGATTCTCTTATGATGGTTATGGACTTCTTACGTAGGATTATCCTACCCGTTGTATAGTTGATAGAGAGACAATTGAGGGATCACCTAGGGGGAGATAGAGGTAGGATCAAGGATTTTCTTATGGTTGGAAACATTGAAGAGGTGTAGATAGAGTAGCATGAGGTGGAAGGTAGTTCAAATTATTTTATCACCTCCCCTTGGTGGTCTGTGCCATGCTCTGAAATATGATGGATAGTGAAGTGGAATATTGTAAGCAGTTGAGGATTATGGCCATGATGCTCCTAGACAGATTAGAGGTGTGATCTATTTGTACATTACTTTATCTACATTAATAATAAAAATGTGTTTGAGCCACTCCTTTCTTGATACTTATTTGGTGCATGACATAGAGATTCTGATGAAGCCCTTGGATCGAAACATGAACTTGGAGAATCCAACAGGAGGTGACGCAATGATCACAGACTTGTACCAATAGTGTGACTCGGTTCTTGGAGGGAATAGCATTATATTGGACATTAATTCATTAGTGATTAGGCCTCATGAAATTATACAATGTCTGGAATGGATATCCACATTTCATTTCTATTAGATATTTTGAATTGGATGATGAAGTGTTTCCATTATTATGGGATAAGCTTTTCAATCATGGGTGATATGGAAACCCATGAAATGAATGATGATCTCATACATAGGATAGTTCATCTAGTTAATCACTACTTAGAGAGCATAAATCTTGGAGAAGTGGATTTTATGGGATACTTGTTTCCTACAATGGTGGTAGAGTACGAGGATACCTTTCATTAGGACATTCCAGACATAACTCCACATTGAGAGATATAATTCTATATTGATTTATACATCGGAATGACCTCAATATATACACCATTATATTAGATATATCCTGTAGATATTTGAGAGCTCACCGTGTATTTTTAATACTTATATAGGAAGGGTTTCATGAGACCCAGGGTTTCCACATGGGCGTCCCTAGTGTTATTATCCAAGAAGGTGGATGAGATCTTAAGGTCATGAATGGATTATCAAATCCTAGACTTTGTTATTGTAAAGAATAATTATCCAATATAAAAGATCAAAAAAACTCTTCAATTAGTTGAGAGGAGAACACTTTTTCTCCAATATTGACATTAGATTAGGCTCTCACCAAATATAATTATTTGATAAAGATATACATAAGAAAACATTCATATGTATCTACAGAAACTATGTGTACTTAGTGATTCCATTTCACATGATGTATGCCCTAGCATTGTTAATGGGACCCACGAACTAGATCATCTGTCCTTTCATAGGCCAATTTTTTTTCATCTTCATTTAATATATCCAACTGTACTCAGTATCTGACGAGGAGCACAGAAGACACATGAGGATGGTTTTAGAAAAAATCCAAGATCGCCTTATTTTTTGGAATATTTTGAAGTGTCAATTCTAGATTTAGGTGGTCCAATTTCTTGAAACGTCATCTCAGCTAATGGTGTGGGTGGACTTCAATACTGTTGAGGCAATTTTAGCTGGAGAACCACCCATGATAATGATAGAGTTACAAAGCTCCTTGGGTGGATAAGGTACAACATGATATTGGTACCTAATTTATCTTAGATATCCACACCATTAATTAATCTGAACAAGAAGGGGAATACATTATTTTGGAAAGAACGTTTCTAGTAGTAATTCCACTCGTTATGGAAGAGGTTGACAAGTGCATCCATCGTGAGATTACTATAGGAGGGTGTCATGTACATAGTGTCTTGCAATTCTTCAAGGACCATACTTGGTTGTGTAATGACATAGAGGGAGGCTGTGACTATCTATGTGTCTCGATAGTTGTGAACACACAAGTATAACTACATTCCCCACTACCTTGAGTTATAAATGACATTATTTTCCCTGAAGAGGGTGTGACACTGCCTTATTAGTGGGAATTTTATCATTTACACTAACTATAAGAGTCACAATTATATGTTCCTTCATAAGGATAATAAATTAAGATAGATTTTATGGCTAGAATTACATTCGAAATATTACTTTAAGATATCCTATATTCATGGGAGGGAGAATTTGGTCACAGAGGCTCTAAGTAGTGGATCTTGTTCTATATTATTAGCCAAGGCTTCAATGTAGTTAGACGCATAGCTATTTTCTATCAAGGAAAAGGATGTCCCCGCATAAATTTAGCACATGGTTTTTACTCCACCATTTCTACAACATTTTTGGGAATCTAAATATGGAGATACTGTCTATCAGAACATACAAACTCAGATATCCACTAGATGATCTCCGGATTGTTTTTTAAGGTTTGGATAGCACACCATCATTTTTAGATGAAAAATGGTGGTACCAATGACATTATTTTAGGACATTGTGTTGTGTTTTCATACATCCCCCTTGGTGGTACACACAGAAATGGTAAAGAATTACTAAGACCAATGGAATCAGTTCTGATAGACATTCATGAAGAACTATGTAGTAGATTGTTTCTCTTGTTACCTCAATTATCTGTAGGTGAATCCTAAGCACTAGGTTCTAGTAGGTGAAGCTCAAACCCTTGAGGTGTTGGAGTAGAAGTGGGATGGGAAATCAATGGAATTTGTGATGGGGTTAACACTTACATCTGGAGGCCATCATTCCATTTGTGTGATCATAGACAAACTTACCAAGTCCACCAAAATTTATAGATTTTTAAGAGAAATGATTAGTATAGAGATTATGATTCCTTTAGGTTAATGAGATCGTCTATATATATATATTCATTATCAAACATTTCAAAACATGATTCACGCTCCAAATAAAGATCATGGATAGGATTTCAAGAGGCCTTTGGGACTCAATTGTGTTTGAACATTGCATTTCAAACCCGAACTGATGGCCAGACTAAGCGTCCATTCAGGTTTTGGAGGATTGTTGTGGGAATTCATGTTGTAATTTGGATGTAGTTGGGGGGAATCATCTACCCATAGGGGATTTCCTATAAAAACAACCATTATACCATTGGTATGACACTATTCAAGGCCTTGTATGGGAGGATCTGCAGGTCATCTCTATGTTGGATTGACCTAGGAGAGTCAACACTCATGGAACCAAAGGTAGTGAAATATATGAAATATAATGTTCGTATCATCCAAGAGAAGATTATTTCCACCTAAAGACACCATAATTCATGTGAGGAACAATTATGGAAGCCTCATGTGTGTGAGGGGGGAGTCAATATGTTCTTGAATGTATCATCATGATATGGATTTTCAATATTTGTTCAGAGGGGCATATTTTCTTCAAGATTCATTGGACCTCTCTAGATACTACATATTATTGTAGAGGTGGAATAATTCATAAATCTTCCACTTTAGTTGGACATGATACCTAACATATTCTAAATGTCATAGTTCAGGAGCTATGTATATGGCATGTTTCATGTTATCGACTGGGGTGAGTTGGACAATGAGGATGGAACTACCGTCGCAGATTACCTGGTGGAGGTGGAGGATCAGAAGGAGAGGATCCTCTATGGGTGATTTATTACATTTGATTTTTTTTAGTGGTATCATGAGAGACTTAATTAGGGAACCAATGAGTGGGATTCCCAAATATGGGCTTAGTGCCAATATCTTATTTAATAGACTTTTTCTATTTTCAGTATGAAAATACCTATGGTCAGGAGAATGTAACTCATATTTTTACATGAAATGATTTTAAATATATCATGTAATATTTTTAGTTCCAAGAGGCGAGAAGTCAAGGTAATTTGAGGCCTGGTGAACCCATAATTGATATTTGAAAAATATTAAATATATTAATATCACGCTCATTCAGTTTTATTGAAAAATTTGAATAAATCCTAACGAAAGTCTTGGATTAGAAATATGATCCCACTAATCAAATCATAATGAAATTTTTACTATAGATGTGATATACCTTTTTCATTATTAGAAATTTATATAAATGTTTCATGAGTACTTGGGTTTCATTAAAAATTAAATATCACATGTCATGTGATACATGTCACATTATATGTTACTCAGGGATAGTGGCTCATCATGTACTATTGGAGCCAAAAATCTTGTATATGGCTAGGATCAGATTCATTGGAAAAGTATGTGTACATGACCTCATACTCATACATGAACAAATACATTGACACGAACAAATACATGGGAATGTTTAGAGTAAATGAGAACGGGTAGTGGAACACTGACACAATCACGAGAATGTCCAGATTTATCATTACATGTTGTATACTTCCTTAGAGATGTCTTGGATACATTCATCTCTTTATTATATACTCGGTTCAGTTGTGTGTGACCCCTAGTTCATTTCTCATTTGGTTACAGTGAAACATCTCATCCTAGAAATAGGATTGTGATCCCCTATATAGATTCAATATTTCATAGTGTTTGGGGAATTACTATATCGACCCAAGGTGGAAACCTATATCATTTCAAGGTGGTGTTCATGATATCAGTATGACCACAATGAATAGGTCATCAATCCCCAATCTAGATAGAAGATCTAGTAGGGTTTTTGTTGTCCCCCAATATCCTAGGTTGGACCCTCTATATAAATGATAAGATATTTTATTTCTAGTGAGTACTTCATGGGTGGAACCAAATAATCATTATCTCATGGATGTGATTCTATAGTGATATAATTTCATGTGTTATGAGTACTCAAAGAACTATATTTTCCTCGAAACCTCAAGTAGTATCTTGTGGAAAACATTTTTGGTTGAGACCATTTCAGACCGGTTATCTGTTATGAGTATATTTTGGTTTGTTACTGTATTATTGTTATGAGATAACTACTCATGAAACTTTATTCATAGTGATGTAAGGTTTTCTTACTTGTCATATTTATACATTCCCCTAAATGGTATCTTCTAGTATGTAATGTATCTTATGCAGATGATGACCCTTTGGATGGTATCCTAAGAGGACAGGTAGATGGAAGAGCATAGTTGGGCTAGATTGACCAATGTTTTCGTGGGTGGTTTCATTTGATAGTGGTCCCCTCCTTTTGATAAACTTATACTCTCTACTGTTTTTTGATGGTTTTTTTTCACTTACTACTTTCGGTACTTTTTTCATACTCTAGTGTGGGATAGATTTTTTTCATGCATTTGTGGTATCATTTGTTTTTAAATTTCATAGCATTGTTTTATACTTTTGTGTGTGTGTGTTTGTTTGTATAGGTACATAATCCTAATGTATTTCATGTATGGGTTATGCCTACTCAATAATGTTCTTCGTACCCAATCCTATTGAAGGCAGACATAGGGTAGTCACACATGGAATATCACTGGCCAGGTGGTCCTTGGTGGGTTGGTTCATGCCAGAACAAATATAATCATAGATATTGGAAAATATATATTAGTGAAAAAATAATGTACATAGTGTTTAGGGATAATTCAAAAATAGAATATACTGGTAATGAATTGTGAGAGTCCATGGTGATCTATTGTGAAAAAAATAGTTTGGTTGAGTTAATGATAAATCTAATGCAACATCCATGCTTGATTTATATTGGGATTTGTTTTCATTTAATTTGAAATAATATAGAAAAATATATTACATAGATTGACAATGTCAGAATAACCTATAAGTGGAAAATATATTTACCAAACTATTATCTATACCAACATTTATAGAAGCATTACATGATTCATAGTGTTCAACAATATCCCCTTCTTTGAGGTGATCAGAAATCCCCTAACCCCATATGACTATATTATTTATCATGGTTGTTCAATTGATGAATGTACTTAACCATTGGGTTAATATAAAATAAAGTGATTTCACATAAATAAATAAGGAATAAAACATTGAAATTAAATATCAAAAAGTTGTATTGGATATCAATAGGTGTAGTTAGAGTATAATTATTTTATCCTGGGGATAAACTTATTGTCAAGGATAAGAATTTACTAAAAAATACAGGGGGATATATTGTCAATGGGAAATATTATCAAGTATTAAATTGAATCAATAAGAGTTTCCATCATTAAGGTATATAAATGATATTAAAAGTAGTTTATTCATTTAGATGAAGAAATTTATATAGTGTGTCATAGAAGTATCTCTGGATCTCTGATTTTTTAGTACCAACCATTACATAGTTATACTTATAATAAGAGTTGATTTATTATATTACTAATTAGTTACTCTTGGGATATTACAGTATAATATTTATATATGGATACTTTATATTTATATCAACTCCAATGATCTGGAATATTGGAGACAAGGTTATTCATACAAGAACATAAGGCTTTAGAAGAGAATATAGGTTAGATGATTTTATCAATAAGTGATTATTATGAAGTATTATAATTATTATTAATTAAACGATTTGAATTTTTTATTTTTAGTGATATGTTACTTGGATTATAGTTTTTCAATGAATTGATAAGTTTTGGTAGGGCT
This sequence comes from Viscum album, assembly GCA_963277665.1. Lineage (NCBI taxonomy): Eukaryota > Viridiplantae > Streptophyta > Magnoliopsida > Santalales > Viscaceae > Viscum > Viscum album. The sequence goes on along the minus strand of OY728155.1, from coordinate 1,100,549,667 downwards.
AGTTGATTTTATTATAGGAAGGTAACATGACAAAACATTAATGGTGAGAATTTAATTCATGGTGTTATCAACCGTAGTGAGAGGCTGAAATTTTTGGTTGTTGTGAAGTATTTTTCTATATGAAAAAACCTTATGTATGATAGGATGTTAAATTATTATATTGAAGTTAATGTTTCCCTCTATTTCATGGAAAAATTGGATTCACATGGTCAGTTGCATCATGTGTTATATGTCATGGTACAAGAAATTTTGGAATAAGGACTCATCCTTAAACATTACATAATCATGATTTTTAAGTCAATAATTAATTCTCTTACATTTGAGTATAATTTCTATTTTTTATTTTTATAAAATTATTTAATAACTCGTACATTAAACAACCATATATATACAACATGGGAACTTCTGGTCATTCTCATTTTTCCAATAGTATATAACACCTTAAATAAAAAAAGATTTCTTTTCATGAAAAATAATTAATTACATTAAACTTGACCTCTTCCTTTACCTTATATATCTATAAAACTAGTGAAAACATATTAAAATATGTTATGAGCATAAAAAATCTTAGTATGGTATAGAAAAATAATAAGTTTCTTAGTCCAGTGAAACATATAAAAACGAATGAAAAATTGACCTTTATCTCAATATTCATTGAGTGAAATGAAATAAATTACCTTTTAATGAAATAAAATACTCATTTTATTACGTAAATAACTTAAAACTTGTATCAATCATATAAAAATCTTGTAGATGACTTAGGACATCATGATTCTTATCACTCATTCAAATGAAATTACTGATATTTTCAACATCCTTCTCTGGGGTACCCAATGCGTTGCAGGGTTATCGAAAACCCACCCATCCATGGTTTATCATGGAACCAAATTCTCTTAGTTAATATCTTAACCACTCTTCCTTGGTTTATAAATTAACCTCCCATCATTGGGATATAACATAATCACCCTTCCATTATTTATAAGAGAACCACCCATCACCATAACAATTACCATGAACTGTAACGTAATCATAAATAATTAAATATTTAAATCTTATCATTTAACTCTTTAAAAACTATTTTAATCATTAATGAAAAATTATTTTAGATATTAAGATTCCAAAATCATTAGAAAACCCATTTTCCAAAAAAAAATATTAACCTTTTATTTTAAAACCCATTTTAAATAACAAAATACTCATAAAAGGGAATGATGGATTTTTTTTGAAGAGAAAATTAAGGATTGTTTGTGAATCCAAATTTAAAATAAGGGTTACCATAGAGGGAAAATTAATTATAGTTGTACACATTAAAATATAAATTTAGTTTTTTTGTTTGTAAAGAAATTCTAACATTCTATACATTGATTTTTCATTAAAAAACATAAAAGAAATAAAAGAAATTTATTTTATAAAATTAAAATGTCCACAAAATTATATTCGTAAAATGATTTTTATAACATTTACATGGAGGATAATGAATTTTTGAAGGAAAAATATTAAATAAGGGTTATTAAATAAAAAGTACCTTTCCACTTTGGAAACATTTAAATCAAAATCCCTATAAAAGAGTGACATAAAAAACATTAAATATAATATAAATAGGGAAATTCATGATACAAAATTTGAAAGTGGTTTTATATAAAACTCATAAGGAATATAGGTGCTTGACATCAAAATATGCACCAATGAACAAAACATGAGAAGAAGTACCATACCTCGAGTTCAATTCATTATGCACATTCTTTAAATTTCTGAATAAGAAAATTATGTGCATTATTTACATGCTTAATAACCATTTTAAATTTTTTGTATTTCCTCTTATTTTATCTCATTGCATGATATAATCAATTAGTTAATCTTTAAAGTTCACTTCACATGTTTTGACAATATTTGACTTTGGTAGGTTGAATGTGGTCAATGAGGTCATTTTATAAAAATTACCAAAATAATAATCCTAAAATGATTATCTTATTAATACATTAATTAAATTTTTTAAAACCAAACATTAAATATGGTAATGAAAAATGAACTATGTTACAATCATAGAGATGATAGGTCGTACATATTCATTAGTAACGTTTCAATATTTTAACGCCCATTACAAAAAGAAGGTATGTATTATTTTAAATTTTTAGAATGATATAAATATCATAAATACCATATTATGAATTTAAATGTTCTTATATATATCATCCATGTGATTTTGTGATGAAAAAAGAGTCACATCACTTTTTGGATGTGGTAGTACACAGGTACGCATGAATTATATTATCATTTTTCTGTGTAAGATATTAAAAATAATATTATCTATTATGAATAGTAAATATTTCATTAATATCATAATAATTCTATTTATATAACATATATTCATGATCATTATGCTTGTTTCCATTCATGTATAGATTTGGTGAAAAAATGAATCACATCACTTCAATATGTCGTAGTATGTCATACACGGAAGTGACATTATCATATCCCCCTAGGAATGGATAGTATAAAGTTATATGTGATATAATAATAACGTAAATATAAATATTGTAAAAAAAAATTTTATATACTTTAAATATGTAATTAAAAAAATCATTGAGAAGTGATGATGGAAATCAAATGAAATCAGTTTTCAAGGTGAGTCCACTATAAAAAAATGATTGTTTTGAATCCCATTTCATGGAATATGTGATATAATTTTTTCATTAAATTAAATTACTAAAATATAAATATATGGAAGGTAATTGTGTTATTATATAGAAATATAACATGGTCAAATACAATACATCTTTTTCGGACAACATCCTTAGGTAAGCTCCGAAATCCTTCTTAGGATGGATTTTTTGTAAAACTGAGGGCTCTAGGATATAGGGAATGATGTTTGGAAGATATTTGTGAATTATTATTTTTAAATATATTTTAAAGTGTAAATAGGATAGGGTATTCGGTGGTCTTTTATAATTGAGGTGAGTGTCACACTTTTAATTTTTATAAAGAAGAAGGTGTACCCACATATTTCACATGCCAAAAGGATAAAAATAGAAAATTATTGATACATAGATACTATAAGTTCTATGTATGTCTGTAAAAATGATTTTGGAAAAAATTTTCAGTTATTCGAACCCTTATGATTTTAGTTTAACCCCATGGTAAATTAATTTTTACCTTAATCTTAGTAATTAATTTTGACTATTATTACAATTTGTTCTGGTCAAAAATTAAGTTAATATACTATATAAATAAATTATGATAAATAAATACTTTTAAACCATTCTGAATATTTTAATTTATAGATGTGAAAAAATAGAAATTAAAATTAAACCTTCAAATGTGATGAAAAAGTTATTTCTCAAGAAGTGATTATTCACGAAAAATATGGCTTTATATTAACTCTATGACTAGTAATAATCATTTTATGAATCCAAATTAATATTTATTTATATTTAATATATAAATTTTAATTAAAAAATTCCTCAATTTGGATTATCTTAATCAGTTAAAATAGAGAAATATTATTCCCTTTAAATAGATCTTAGAGAACCCCATTTTCAATCCTACAAAATAACTTAAAATAAAATCCAATTTCAATTTAAAAGTAAGTAAGTTGATTAAATATAAATAAAGAATAATTATTTTTCAATAAATAAAATTTAAACCAAAACAGGATATTTAAATTATTTATTTAATTTATTTTAATGACATTTTTACACACATCAGTATTTTTCACACATCATTGAAAAATCAGTATTTTCCAAAAAATCTGAAAATTTAACCCTATGTAAATTTTGATATGGTGATTTTAAAAATTAATTTTTTCTTATAATTAAAATTATAAAATTTTAAAATTTCTATTTTAAATAAAAACTTTATATGAACATGGTTGAGTTAAAACCATTTTTTTGATGTAAACATTATTAATATTTTTATAAAAAATATAACTATATAAAAAATGAAAATTATTTATTCTTTCATTATCTTGGTTGTTTCATTCTTAGAAATTGTAGAAATTAATTCCTCATAATTTTATTCGCATATTAAATAAGGTTGGATATCTTTCTCTCATTAAATTATTAAATTCCCACATTGCTTCTTCAACCATATGGGTTTTTCCATAAAACTTTTACCCAATGAATCACCTTACAATAAAACAGTTTGTTTATATGGCCAAGAATATTGAAGACAAATTCCTAATAATAAATATTCTACTCCAACTGAACTACTAAATGGATAAAAATATAATATGAATCTGACAAATATTTCCTTAGCGTCGAGACATGAAAAACATTGCGTACAAAGGATAAACTCAGGGGGGAGCCACTGAGTCAAAAAATAATCAAAATTTCTCCTATATGTCATAATGTCCAATGAAACATGGAATTAGATTTCCATTTTTACCAAAACACATAAAATGTTTCCATGAAAATAATTTAATAAAAACATTATCACCTACCTTGAAAAAAAAAATCTTTCTTATGGTTATCTGCATAATTTTTATGCCTTCTATAAGAAATATCCATATGTTATTGAATCAACTACAACTTCTCATCCATTTCCTCTTCCAAATCTATCCCCATAATCATCCTTTCTCGTAATTCATCCAAAATATCTTTTTTTAATCAACTCTTTCCATTTAATTACACAAAATGATTCATCTTTATACTAGAATGAAAAGTATTTTTATAATAAAAATAAACCAAAAAATAAATTAATCCCAAAACCCCTTTTAATATATTTAATAAGAATAATGAATACAATCCATGGGCAGAATCATCTACTCAGATTGACCATTAGTTTTAGAATGAAAATATGTATTGAAATTTAATTCAACATTCATTGATTTCTGATGTCCATTCAAAAATATTAAATGTCATTACGGGACCAAAGTTTAATAAAATAGAGATAGGAACTCTATGTAACCTAAATATATTATTTAGATGATGTTGATATAGATAATTTAATGAAATATTATCTCGAATGTGAAGAAATATTCATATTTAGTTAATCGATCAATAATAACCCAAATCACATTATTATCTTATTATGTATTTGGAAATACCACTATGAAACCCATTGATATATTTCCCCATTTCCTCTATAGAACTAGAAAAGGTTAAATAATTCCCTTCAGTAATTTTCATTCTTCTTTAACCTACTAACATGTAAAACATTACATTGTAAATTCACAAATATTACTTTTCATTCCATCCCACTAGTAAAACTCCCAAATGTCTCTATACATATTAGTTCTTTCTGGATAAAAAAAAGCTAAGAACAATGTGCTTCACTCAAAAAACATTTATTCAATAGTTAATCACAAGAAATGCATTATATGCTTCCAAATAATAAAAACCCTTCTTCATCATTATTACAATCTTGGTAGTTACCCTTCTTAACAGATTCTACCATTCATATAAATCATCATCGTCCTTCTGAGCTTGATTAATCCTTTCTCACAAAGTTAACTATACCAAAATCAAAAAATATAGGATTTATATTCATCCAATACATCTAGGATAAAAATCATTAAATCATTAACCAAAGGGTTATTATATAAACATTAAATGCTCAATGTGTCACTATTTATATGACTAAATGAAACAACGAATTATTCTTATTTTCTAGGATGGTAATGAATCATGAAATCATAGTCCTTTATTATCTCGAGCAATATTATCTGTCTCATGTTAAATACTTTATATGTGAATATATACTTCAAAAAATTTGTGATCCTTATATAATTCACACTTTATTCCAAATAAATTATTCCTCAATGTTTTAATATAAAAAACCATTATATCTAATTCGAGATCATGTGTAGGGTAATTTTACTCAAGAAGATTCCACTAACATGATGTTTATACAATTACATGATAATTCAGCATTATGACACAACCATGTCCCTTAAATGAAGCATTACTATAGATGAAAAAATTCACTATTTCTAGAAGCTAGGTCGAATGAATGGTCAAATCATCAATCTTCTCTTTAGATCCCAAAAAAATCCTCACATTACCTTTTCCAAATGAATTTATATCCTTTTCTTGTTAACCTCACTAATGCTCCATAAATCCAAGCAATTTATTTGAAAAATCACTAATAGTAACCAAATAAACTAAGAAATTTATGAATATTTATTGTATTTTTGGGTCTTTTCTATTCTTATAAAACATTATCAGGTAAAAATGTATTCTATCCTTAAAAACAATATGACCAACGAATGAATTTTGTTCCAACCAAAATTCACAGTTACATAATTTAACATATAGTTTCATTTTTCTTAAGGTTATCAAAACAATACACGGGATCCACTCATATTCCTCTTTAATTTTATAATATAAAAACATCATCAGTAAACATAACCACAAAAATGTCCAATAATTCATGTAAAACTATAATCATAATTTCTATAAATATAGGAGGTGTATTAGAAAGGGAACAGAAAATTACTACAAACTCATAATTCTCAAATCTATTTCAAAACTATAGTCTTCATAATATCTTTTTCATTCAATTTCAACTAATGGTTCCCTACCTTATGATCAAACTTTGGAAAAAATATCCCTATAGATAATAAAAAAATTATTAATATAAGGAAAATGACACATTTTCATAATAGTAATTTTATGAAAAAATATATAGTAATTAAAAATTCTCATTGTACAATGTTTACTTTTAACAAATGAAACAACATCGCCCCATGGTAAAGTGCAAGGGTGAATGAATCCTTTAACCATAAACACCTATAATTTCATTTAAAATTCTAAAAGTTACACTCATTCCATTCTATAAGAGAGATTATAAATTGATTTGAAATTAAAAATTATGTCAATAATAAACTCAACCTCCCTTTAGAATAACAATACTAGGAAAATCAATGGGGAATACATCCATGTATTCATTCACTACTAGCACAACACTAATTTGAGTTGTTTATTTCTTTTCAACAATACTTGTTACATATCTTTCACTACAATCTCAAATATATTTCTTGGATTCTTGTTAAGTTATCCAAGGCATGAAATCATTAAAAATTTCATTATTATATATGAAATATATAATATCATGAAAAAATGAATGCTAATGCATACAAAGAATGGTAAGTAACTCTAGTAAATCTAGTTTAACAAGATTTATAAGAAAGACCATCCCACAAATTAAAATGGGATGATTCCTATAAATATTGGTTACTTGAATACTTCCACAAAGATTTTTAAAAAAAATTTACATCTTACTTTTAAGATGATCTGTTGACAATATACTATCAAATTTTATCATAAATGAAATGATGTGAAGATTAAAAGTCAAATAGAGTATTATACTAATTTGAATAAGCATGTAACATACATATTACCACTTCACTTTATGGTTTAACATCAGTTGTATTAGTAAAAAATACTTTCCCACACATTTCTGATTTTATTCTTGACAATTTCTCCCGTGAGTGACTAAATTTGGATATATTTTAGAATAATTGCCCAACTCCATGAAACTCAACAATATTACCATATTTTTCTCATTATTCATCTACACATTTATCATACATTCATGAGCTATAGGTCCAAAATTACCACATAAGAATCAATTCATAAAACTCTGAAGACATTCTCTAGGATTGTTTTACACACTTTTCCCAACATGAGAACGTTTTCTATTTCTATCATTTTCAATGATGGATGCTTCTCCATTTATTACTATCTAAACATATTATTATTATTATTATCACATTGGAAAACATATGTTATGGTAAACTCTATATGATCTTTATCAATAACATGAAAAAATTTCTCATACCTTTTAAATTATTACATGGCCAAATACCATTGTAAACTTGGTTTTAACCTAGAGTAAAATAGATTAATTTTACAATAAATTTCCTGAAAAAAATGAAATTTGTACCCGTCCAGTCTAGTAAAATTTTCATCATACATAGACACATAATTATATCTTTATACATTAATCCTAAGAATTTCCTCTTTATTCGATGTCAAAAACCATTAATAAAATATTTTTGAAGGAAAACATCCTTTCATGTTTCCCATTACATGGAATTAAGATCATCTTTCTCTCTGGTATTCTTAACAAAATAACACTATAGATAAGCTTCCCCATTAAAATGATAAATGAAAAGAGTTACATTTTTACATTCCAAATATCCCATGACCTTAAATATTTTCCTCAAAGAATTTATCCATCCTTCAGTTACCACAACATTAGATGATCCACTAAATTATGGGTGGTGTTTCCTCATGAAATTATCCACTATAGACTTGATGCTTCATAGTATATTGAGTTATTATCTAGAATAAATACCACCACCATTTATATCATATATCAACTAAGACATCAATACCTAAAAATATTGTATTACAGTTCTAACTGTCTTATGATACTGATTTGGAAGGATAGTTCCCTCTTGGTGACCTCCCATTATAGATTCTATATTTACTCTAAAGAAATGAACTATGAAAAGTACTTTCATAGATGATGAAACATGGTAATAATTAAATTATATATCATTTATTATAATTTTAAACCAACATACTATGATGATTTTGCATTAGTTACTTTTTAAGTGACTGTAAACCAACCTATCGTGAGTTATTTATTATGTGACCATGTGAGTTAATTTTTCATGTGATCGCCTAAGTTAATTTTTAATTAACAACATAATGAATTTTTATGTGACTAGATGAGTTATTTTAAAGTTACCACATGAATTATTTTCATGTTACCTCATGATTTATTTATCCTATTTTTGTAACCATTACATTTATGATAAGGAATATAAGTGACCAAACATTGAAATGTACATCAACCACAAAAATATTGTAACTTCAGTGGCCACGTGTCAAATTTATTCACATGGTTAGTTTATCATCCACACTATTTAATTTCATGGTAAGTTAAATTTACACAGGTCTTATGCCTCTTGATCAGTCGACACTTATAGTCATTTCAATACTTTATTTATTTTTTGAAAATCTATATTTGATACCATTCTATTTTTTCGACATTTTAATTAGATTTATGTTTTTTGAGTTATTTTTTTCAATTTTTTTATTTTAAAAACTCTAATTTATTCCAAAGAGTCTTTTAGAAGTGTTTTGGTGTCATTTTAAATAGTTATAAAATAGTGCAAAAATTCCCAGACAGTGACTGTGATATTTCATATTATAGTTAAATAGTATTATTTTAAGTAGTATTACTGTCTATCCCTTGGAATATCATGATTAATATTTTAGACAATAATTATATTTCTAGAATATCTTGGAATTAATGATATGGAAAATAATTTAAAATGTGATCAAGTGTGATGTGATTAAATAAGATTGACATAATATATTCAACACACAATGAGAAACACAGAGAGACAAACAATGGAAAATATGTTTTAAAAGAAAAAATTTAATTTTTGGATCACTTCCATTATTGTTTCATAAATGTGATCAGAATGAAATTTTTAATTTGACCAGTTACTATTAAAGTGATCAGAGATATTATATTGACTCGAAAATCATATTTTTCTACTCCACTACTATTCTATATTTCTTTCTGGTTTTTATTTTTTAAATATTTTTTTCTTATATTTATTTATAATGAGTTTTTATATGAGTTTCCGGATAAACAGAAATTATTATATTGGTTTTTCTACCAACTAAAAGTATAGTTCATGGGTTGGGACACATAAAGAAAAGTTATGTCAGATTAGTTTGTGTCTCCTATAAAAATGCAGGTATTAGTTTTACATTCAATTATTATAAGAGGCAATGTATGTAAATAGACTATCAAACATTTATATGTGATCCTTATAAGTGGGTAATAATTTTATCACCAAGAATAGAAGATTAAATAGTAGAGTATAATCTTGGTGATCAAAACTAAAATAAGAATACCACATTTATATTTTTATTTCTTGTACATTATTTTCTACATAGTTCACTACATTATTTCATTATTAAATTTTAAACTCTAATTTTCAATTTCAATTAAAATGTCTCAAATGATCATTTAAACCCTATAGTCTTTTATTTAAATCTATTATGGTCACATAATTGGTATTTGAGATTGGGCCTTCTTAAGGATAATATAGCATTGTTATAATTTTTCCTAAAACAATAATTAGTATGAATGATTATTTTATTTTCATATTGGTTCTTTTTATTACATTTATATTGTTACAACTTGAATATCCCAGAACTAAAATATTAAAGAATAAATACGAACACTTGATTATGGAAGGTATTAATGAAAATTATGGCTAGATGCCTCAAAGCCCTTATTTTTGGATAGAATTGATTATTTGTTTTTGAATGACTGAATGAAAGTATATATGAAGTAGTTATGTGTGGATCATTGTAAAATCATGTAGAGATCATAAGAGTTTCCTGAAGCTAATCAAGAGAGAGTTATAGGGAATGATATTGTAATGTATTATTTGAATTATAAAGTATTTAATATTTGTTACTGCACTATTAAAAGAAGTAGGTATATCCATGTTTTATCATGTCTGATACCCATGAAATTTGGATTATTTAAAAAGACGTACATTATTGGACTGAAATTATTTAAATAACCAAGATGGGAATGCTATGAGTAGAATACCATTACATCAAGACGATATAATATGAATCAGTGAAACAGATGCTTCACCAGTTTACATGTATTACAAATTGAATGAGTTCAATTGGTGAAGTACTAGATAATATAACTATTATAACCAACATGCTCTTTATTACAAAATTAAACATGATTTATTACATAAACATGCACTTAATACATCTCTGAGGATTAGGCGGACTAGTTTCCTGGGAAATTAAGAACATCACATGATAACTTAAAAAATAAAAATACAACATCTTTATGGAAAACATCTTTTACATGACCACAACATTCCTTCATACATAGCATTCCATGGGATATCCTGAGAACATACGTAAGAGAAAGGGTGAGTTATAAATCCTAGTAAGTGAGTAAACATGGATTGAAGTGAATAATACAAAACATATTATGCAATAAGAATATAATTAGAGCATAAAAGAAATATGAACATGAAGGCATGATATATCCTGAATATCATAACGTGGTGATGTGGAAAGATAATTTAACATGATATTAGCACGAGCCAAATCTCATTGCACAAGGAGCATGTGTAAACCCTCATTACACTTGAATTAGAATAAATAAACCCTCATTTACCTTGAATTATCATGACTAAACACCCATTTATCATGACATATCATGGTACAATTATTTACCCAATGCATTGGAGCGCTATCAGGGCATTCCATTCATATTCATTTCATTTCATGCATAACTATTCCACATAGATCATACAACATGATTTTATTAAACATCATAATTTATTCCACGAAAAAGAGATTTGGAATATATAAATGTAATTACTCAATTAAAAAGCACAGGTGCATATTGTTGAATACCCTTGATAGAGAAATGGGTATGGTATTTACTTATACTATGATTTTGGCATGGAAATCACTACCACAAAATAGGGCAAGGCCAGCGCAACCCTTTATCAGCACTAACGAAAAAGAGCTCATAAAGGTACCCCTTTATCAGTGTTTTTTTGCGTTGATAAAGGTACCCCCTTTAGCAGTTCTTTTTTAGCACTGTTAAAGGGTACACATTTATCAGTGCTTTTTTTAGTAGCGCTGATAAAGGGGGTATTTATCAGCGCTTTTTTTAAAAGCGCTGATAAAGGGTCTACTTCTAAAAAAATTCATTAAGAAATATATATTAATATTTAAATATATAGATATAGTTATATTGATATAAATATAATATGTATATTTTAAATATAATTTCAAATATATTTTAGATAAGTATAAATATACGGCTACACTTAATATATAATATATTTAGTGAAAATAGTTTATAAAAAATTAATAAAAATATTTTTAATTAATAATGTACTAATTATTATGGAGTAATAGTAATTTAATAACAATTTGAAGAATAAAAAAAATTAAAAAAAGATCCAAAATATATTTATAACACAACTCGAACTTCAAACAGCTATACCATTTGATCTGGGTGTTCGTTTTAGTTCTACCATATATCAAATCAAAGCCGGTGACGAGCTCTACACCACTATGACTTGGGTGTACCCCGGTCATGATTTTTTAGAGGCCAAAAAAGAAACATAAGGCCTCAAAAGATGAGTTTTTAGTCAGGATACCCCGATTTTTTAACATTTTGTGGATTTTCAGCCTTGTTTAAACGGTTATTATTGGATTTTTTTGTGGGTACACAATTTATTCCAAGGTATTACATTCATATTAATATTATGTCTTTGAATCTTTATCGTTTTTTATAATCCACTGATGTATATAATCTAATATATAACAATATATACTTATTTTTTATATATTCACACATAAAAATTAAATTATAAATAAAAATAATAAAATATATTTACAAATAAAATATATTAGAATTATCTAAATAGTAACTAAAATCAATTTTATTTAAAATACAAATATATAAATATTTATATACCTATATTTTTATCTAACTATATATATATATTAATATAACTACATATATATATTGTTATAACTATAAATATATATATTAATATCACTATAAATATATATATTAATATAACCGTGTATATATTAATATAACTATATATTAATATATGAATAAGTATAACTAAATAAATAAATATATATATATATAAATAGATATGTCATTAACTGGAGAACAAATCAATATGGAAGAGTGGTAAAGGCTTTAGGCGTGGAAGGGGGAGGTCTCGAGATCAAATCATGGTGGAGGCAAAGGTGTGCGCATGGGGGTGGATTTGGGGGGTCAGCGCTAATAATTGGGGTGCGTGTAGTTCTGATATACGGTGGAGTGGGGTGCATGCGGGAATTGGAGGGGCTGCAAAGCACTATTAAATGGGGGGATCAAGCGCTATAAAATCCCCCCCTTCGATTGGTAGGATTTTTTAATATTTTATATTATTTTTTTACATTTTTCGCCGTTAAAAAAAGTTCTCATAAAATTGGCCTTTTATCAGCGGTAAACAGAAAGCGCTGATAAAGGACCCTTTTATCAGCGCTTCATTTCAATGCTGACAAAAGACCACTTTTATCAACAGTTTTTTTTCACTAATAAAAGGGGTCTTTATTAGCGCTTTGTGGAGCACTGGTAAAGGGGACACCTACCCTTTATCAATATTGGATTTAATAGTTCTTTTCTATCAGTGTTAAAGGATATTTTTAGCGCTGATAAAATGGGTATTTGTAGTAGTGAATTTTCATTTAACTTTGGCAGCATTACGACATCAAATAGATATCATAAAATGTGTTGATGTGAGATAAAGGGGTATCACATAATTTATACCTGAAATGAACAGTAAGGGGTAATTAGAATATAATATCCCATCATATGTAATAGAATTTAGATGACTAATATAAAATAAATTATTGAATGTAAATGTGGAGAGAGATAAAACATAAGGAATTTCCGCATGGTAGTGGGTGTACATGGGAGGAATTATTGAGAGATAAATGTATATATCATCATTCAAACATAAGTAGAGAAGTATAGGGGATTTGTGAAATCATAAAAAAATATTTTTAATTGAAAACAAAATGGAACAACATGATAAGTTAACATGGACATAAATAAGGAAGAAGGAATCTGAGGATCCCTTACTTGGAAGTGTGATCCCAATGGCTTTGGAGAGGATTGTGAGAGGATTCATGGGAGCATGGTGCTCATTGTGAGTATTATAAAAATAATATTTAAGAGTTCGGTCGAGCTGAAATTGGTTTTAGTGTAGAGTAATGGGAGATTGAGTTGGTTTATATAGGAAATGAGAGTGAATTATTAATTATTTAGGTTTTGGACACTACACATTAAACTAATCAAAACCACAATCAATCCCATGGTTTTTTTCCCAATTTGTTTTCCAATGATTAGTGGATAACATTATTTTATAATAACAATGACTTAATGTTTTAAAATATTAGACTTCCTTATGTGGAGGTGAGTCACACTCTCAAGGAAATAATTTTAAAATGTTAAAATATTTTATAGGTCTTGGAGGGTCCACTATGGAACCATAAAATCAATCAAACAAATCTAAAATCACATTATTTTCATAGAAAAACATATATTGGACGAATATACAGTTTATAGTATTTTATGTTATCAAAATTGGTTCATTATGATGTCATAAAAAAAATTATATATTTAAACTGTATTTAATTTATACCCAAAAATTCTACTATCTCGGAATACTATAAAAAATTCACCATTGGATAAATTCGACGTCCTGATTCCAAAAATTATATACATATAATCTAAATAGTTTTTCTATATAATTGTATTTTAACTTTTAAAATAAAAGGCCGCTATTTATCTTAAATTCATTGATTTTCACAAAAACAACATTCAAACCATAATAAAAATTACAATTGTATTCATAAAATTTTATAAAATATTTTATATTTAACAAATAAGTAATTTAGTAAAAATATTGTATTAAAATACTATTTGATTCATTAATTCATTAATTCCTCAAAATAAATTTCTTAATTTAATATTAACTAGAAAAACTATTTGTGTTTTAAAAAACATTTAAAAAGTAACAATAATAAAATGAGTATATATTCATTATAAAATAATAAAGATAATAATATTGGTTGGGTATTGTTAAATATACCCTTATAACACCTGAATAAGTCCTAAGGGTAAGGTGTGTGATGGCGATAAACTTTTGGGGTGGCTCCGATTACATCGCTTGGGCGGTAATCTCTATTAACTTCCACTTCTCTCATAGGAGATTCCATTCAAGCTTAACGTGTTGAATCATGGATTGGTATTGGTCAAGAGTGAAGCACAGTGATGCTAACTTCATTCCAAGCTCTGAAAAAATGGGCTTCGTATTGAGATATTCTATTAGATGATGCAACCACATCCTTTTTCTGGGTAAATTGGATTTGTTAAATCCCTCTATTTATAAAAATCATGTGATCAATTTTCTGTGTCTATATTAGCATTGATATCAATTTTTTATGTTATTTTATAATCCAAAAACATAAAACCAAGGAATTTCATATATTTTACGTAACCATTTTACATAATAAGACATTTAATTAGATCAAGAGGAATTTTCATTAATAAGAGTTTGGGTGATTACAATCTTCCCCCCTTTAGAAATTTCACCCTCAAAATTTCCTTTTCCCACACTAAAACAAATATGGGTAACTCCACCTCATCACTACATCTGGTTCCCACAATACCTTTTAAAACTTGTGGTTTCACCACAATACCTTGACGAGGTGAATTATCTTATTTCGTAGAACATTTTCCCTACGATCTAATATCTTCATTGGATTCTCTTCATATGAGGGGTCATTCTATATTGTTACCCCATCTGGATTGAGTACATGTGATGGTTCAGGTATATATTTCCTCAAGAGTGATCCATCGAATACATCATGTTCTTGAGACATGTTCGTTTGGAGTGCTAGTCAATAGGTCACTGCTCCAATGCGATCCAGGATCTCAAAAAGACCGATGTACCCTGGACTAAGCTTTCCTTTCTTCCCAAATCCCATATCTCTCTTCCATGGTGATATGCCGATGAAACCCATGTCTCCAACATCAAACTCTAGGATTCATTAATGATTATCTGCATAGATCTTTTGTCGACACTGATCATATTTAATGTGGTGTGGGATGGTCTTAACCTTATTCACCATTTCATCGACCATTTCTCGACCTAGGAGTTTTCACTTCCCAACTTCATCCCAACATGTTGGTGTTCTTCACCTATTCCCATAAATGGATTCATAATGATCCATTTGGATACTTGAGTGGAAACTGTTTTTGTAAGAGAACTCAACCAAAGGGACATGTTTATCCCTTCCTCCTATGAATTCCATTGATCATTATCTCAACATGTATTCATGTTTTTGGATAGTATACTCATACTGGCCATCAGTTTGAGGATGAGAAGCCATATGGAATTTCAGAAGAGTATTCATAGTGTGTTAGAAACTCTTCCAGAATGTAGAGCTGAATCTTGGATCCCTATAGGATACAATCGATAGTCATACTCCATGCAACCTTACCACTTCTATAATATATATCGGTGCTTTTTGATCCATTCATAAATCCTCTCTAACTATAATGAATTGTGTAGTCTTTGTAAGAAGATCCATAATAACCCAGATAACCTTTTTTCCTTCGGTCATCTTCATAATTCATGTTACAATGTCCATGGTGATATTTTTTCCATTTATATTTTTATATGGGTAATGGTTGCATAATTTCCTTAGACTTCCGCCAATCATCCATCACATGATGACATACCAAGCGCTTTGATGTATATTCTGTGATATCCTTCTTCCTTTTATCCCACCAATAATGCTCTTAATGATCTTGATACATTTATATTTTTCCTGTGAAAATGAAAAAATTTAAACTATGTGAATCATCCTAAAGTTCATTCTCTAAATCTAGATTTGATGGAACACGTAGTCTTGACCCAAATTTCATAATTCCTTCTTCATTAATATTGACTCTATGTATTTTCCTTTTCTAATAGTTTTCACTCACTTATAAATTCCCACATCATCATTTTCAGTATAGTTTAGCCTTTAAAAATGATATGGTTAAATAATCATTTATTAAAGGATTGATGATGTTCCCTTATTTATGATTCAAATTTCCATCATCATCATGTCTAAGAATATTAGTTTCATTTCAATAATCATCAATGCAAGAATCATTGAGCCTTTTCTGCATAGAGCATCTGCCAACTTGTTCACTTTCCCAGGGTGGTAATGGATTGAGTAGTCATAGTCTTTGATCATCTCTATCCATCTTTGTTGGTGCATGTTTATCTCTTTCTATATGAATATATACTTGAGATTTTTGTGATATGTATATATTTCACACTTCTACCCAAATAGGTAATTCCACCAAATATTTAATGTGAAAAGTACTAAAGCCAACTCCATATCATATGTTGGATAGTTTTTCTCACAAAAAGTCGTTTTCATTGAAGCATAGGAAATGAATTTTTCATTTTTCGTCAACAAACATCCCACGCCCTTCTTCGAAGCAGCACTAAATACCAAAAAAAATTCTCCTCTTGTGGGTAATGTGACCACGGGCACAGTGACAAGCCTCCTTTTCAAATCCTTAAAGCTATCTATTCATTCATCACTCCATGAAAACAGACTCCCTTCTGAGTTATATTCATAAGAGGGTTTGACAATCATGAGAAATTTCACACAAATAGGTTATAATATCTAGCTAACCCAAGAATGCTATGGATATCCATCCCATATTTTGGCCTTATACACCCCTCAATTGCAACTTTCTTGAAGGGATCCATAGATATCCCATTGCATGTGATTATATGACCACATAATGAGACTTCCTTCAACCATAACTCACACTTGTTGTATTTTTCATAGAGCATTTCCTTTCACAATGTGTCTAGTACAATGCTTAATGCTCCTCATGCCCCACCTTGGTTTTGGATTATATAAGAATATCATCTATAAAGACATGCAGAAATTTGTTTAGGTAATATCAAAAGACTCTATTCATCAATTCCATGACGATTTTGGGATAATTAGTGAGTCTAAAACGAATTAATATGAATTCATAGAGCCAGTACCTTGTACGAAAAGAAGTCGTGGGGATATCCCCCTATTTCACCCATACTTGGAAATGACCTGACTGCAAATCCACCTTTGAGAAGTATTATACTCCACGTAGATGATTGAACAAGTCATCAATTCGTAGCAGGGGATACTTGTAGTTTTTTGTCATTTTTCTGAGCTTAAAATAATAAATGCAAAGGTACATTGACCCATCATTATTCTTGATGAAGAGGACTGTTGCACCCCATGGTGAAGAACATAGGCGTATAAACCCTTTATCAAGATCCTCTTGTAGATATTTATTTATATCCTCAAGCTCCACAATTTCCATTAATCACAGAGTCTTGGATATTGTAACGCCCCTTGTATAAGATCAATTGATAATTCAACATCTCTTCGAGGAGGAATACCAGACAATTCTTCAAGAAAAAATTCTGCAAATACCCTCAATATAAGCATGTCTTCAAAGATGGTTTCTTCCTTAGACTCAATAATATAAGAAAGATATGCATGATCATATGGAATTAATAAACCTTCTTAAGATGTTGGTGCTAAATAACATTCATCCTCCTCTTTCACATGTATAGAATCGGGGTTTGATTCACCATATAGATAGTTATTTCCATCTTATGGTAATTTATGTTGGATTTATATAGGGAAATCCATTCTATGGTAAGAATTTCTTCAATTTTCATTAATGGAAGTATGTTAAGGTTATCCAGAATGTTCAATCCACAAATATTGATAGGGGAGGAGTAATATTAATGGGATGCAATGATTACCCACTTTCCATTCTCACCAACATCTATACTTACATGATATGTGGTGGTGGTGGGATTGTTCTACTAAAATTTTGGGATATAAAAGAATGCATATAACCTAAATCAAATATTACATTCACAATCCTTGAATTAATAACTAGCGTTCCTTTCACCACTTCATTGTAGGGGTTTGCTTCAGCAGTTGTGATGGAAGAAGCTATCCCTTGCTACCCTGGAGGTAGTTGGTTTCCCTTTAAAATCCTTGGTTTTGGGAACTAGTTTACAAAGTGCATTGGTTCTTTGTAGTTGAAGAAATGAACAGTGCGTTGAGGGTCGAACATAGATTTCCTCTCCTTTGCCACAGTAGTGGGTTTTTATTGTCCGCAAATAATATCTAGGTTCCCTTCTTTTCCATGCCTAAATAATTTTCTCATCCCCTTCAAGAAATTTCTAGGGTGTTTCTTTTTTGCACCCTTGGCATGCGGGGTGCTGAAATTTCTTAGTACCATTGGATTTATCCTTTGGACTTCCAGACATAAAGTCTTCTTTCTGCTACTTATCCCTAGGATACCCCTGAGATTCTTTGTTCACTGTTTTGACTTTGAGGGAACATCATAAAATTTCCTCATATCTTTCAAAGTTACAGATCTCTAGAGATTTCTATAAGCTAGGATTTATCCTACCAAAGAAGCATTCAACCACACATTCAGGGGTAATGACCAAGACAGTGGCATATCGTGCAAGCCTTGGGTAGTTTTCCTTATATGAACTGATGGATTCATCGTCTTTTTTTTCCTAAGGGAAAGGAAGTCCCTTTCCATCTTAAGTCAGAGGGTGCATGGAAAATATTTATCAAAAAACTTTTTCCGGAAATACTTTCATTCCAAGGCCTTGATCACTCCCTCGAGCTTTAAATTTTTATCAATATCCACCATTGATCAGCTTCACCCACTATATGATAAGAACCCAGAAGAACCTTATCTTGTTCAAAACATTTAAGTATGGATAATATAATCTCAATAAATTTCATCCATTGTTTGGTTATTGAGGGATCAGATGATCAATTGATAGTAGTATGCCTTTGATTCATGAAGCTCTCGATTACAGATTATTCTTTCAGAGTTGGTTGGGGGGATGTTCATCTTGACCCATGTTTCTATTCAAAACATTAGTTAAATGAGAGATTATGGTGACAAATTTTGTGATTCATGCTCCCATTAGATTGGGCATCTCATTATAATAGTCATCACATTTATCTTTGCATCTTTCGTTAGCCCGAATCCTCCAATTACAAGATAATGTAGAGAATAAAAGGAAATTTAGGGGAAATATATAAAGGGGAATCCAAATACAAAATGGTATAACTTATTAATTACATTTATTTCCTTAATATATGAATTTTTAGGCTTTAATCTATGTTATCCTTGATATACTTCCAACATATATTCATAGAGGAATTTTTTTATTCCCTTAGTAATGGTTCATACTAAGCTCATGAATTTACCAAAGTATATCCCCAGGGAGTGTCTAATCCAAGGTTGAAGCAATACCCATTTTCATGCACCATTTCCCATTTGAGTCAAGCTCAAATCGGTGTTTTTGGGTTTTACCCCTAGATACATCTTTGTCAGAGCCACCTATACTTGTTCATATCCAGATAGGGACGTATTTTTTTTGATAAACCACTTACTCTATAATCACCAAAATGTATATATATTTTTAATTATAATTTTCCTTATCCATAAGTTTTTTACTAGGGTTTTCTAATCCTAATCCCCAAAATAACTAAAACATATCCTATAATACAAACAATAACAAATATTCTCTTTATTACAAACTTAAACATGATTTATTACATATAATCACACTTAATAAAACTCTGAGTATCGAGTGGTCTTGTTTCATGGGGAATTAGGAACCTTACAAGAAAAATTAAGACACAAAAATTAAACATCTTTATTGAAAAATTATTTTACATGACGAAAATATTCCTGCGTACTTAGCATTGCGTTGGATAACCTAAGGACATACATAGGAAAAGGGTGATCTGTAAAACCCGGTAAGGGAGTAAACACAATATAACATGAAAAATACAATACATGTTAGAAAATAGGCATATTAATGGATAATAATAGAAATATGAACCTAAAGTAATTATAAATCATGACTATCATAATGTGGAGATGTGGCAAAAACATTTAACACGAAATTATCATGAGCCAAGGCACATTGCACACGAAGCATGAGTAAACCATCATTTCACTTGAATTAGCATGATTAAACCAACATTGAACATAAATTAGCATGATTAAACATCGATTTCACATTATGTATCATGATACTATTCTTTTTCCCAATGCATTGGATCGCTATTAGGGTGCACCCTTCTTAATAATTTCATTTTATGCAAAAGTGTTCCATATAGATCATACAACAAAAATTCATTAAACATCATAATTTATTATCCAAATATGAGATGTGGAATAAATATATGTATGTCATCAATAAATAGGTACATGTTAATATATTTTATTACCCTTGATAGAGAAATGGGTATTGTATTCACTTACACGATGATGCTGGCATGGAAATTATAGTGTCACTTCGAAAGCATAATGACGTCAAATAGAAATCATAAAATGGATTGATGAGGGATAAAGGGAAATATAATCATTTATACATGAAATTTAATGTAATGGGGTAAATTAATATAATATCCCAACATTTATAATTGAATTTATATGCAAATATAAAATAATTTCTTGAATGTAAATGAGGAGAGAGAAATTCCGTACAGAATTTCAGCATGGTAACGGGTGTACATGGGAGGAATTAATGAGAGCGAATGGGGTATATAATCATTTAAACATAAGGAGGTCAATATAGGGGAGGTGAAAAATTACACCCCAACATTATTAATTGAAAATAAAAGTGCATAACAATATAAGGAAACTTGGACATAAATAAGAAAGGAAGTAATGTGAGGATCCCTTACTTGGATGTGTGAACCCAAAGGTATCAGAGAGGATTAAGAGTGGCTTCATGGGTGATTGGGGTGCCTTTTGAGGATTATAAAGAGAGGATTTCATAGTTTGGTCGGTCTCCAAATGGTTTTAGTGAAGAGGAATGGGATATTGGGTGGGTTTATATAGGAAAGGAGAAGGAATTATTTATTATTTAGGTTTTGGACACTACACATTATACTAATCAAAACCACAAAAAATCCAATGGTTTTTCCCATGGTTTTTTAAAAAGTGATGTGTCAAAAATTAGTTTATAAGGCCAATTTATGAATTTATTTATTTATTAGGCAGGCTAATGTCGAGTGAGTCACACTCTCAAGAAAATCATTTCAAAAAGTTAAAATATTTTATATGTCTTGGAGGGTCCACTAAGGCACCATAAAATTAATAAAAAAAATCAAAAATCACATTATTTTAAATTTAAAACATATATTTTCCAAATTTACCTTTTATAGTATTTTATTTTATCAATAGTGGGTCATTATGATGTCATAAATCACATTATATAATTAAACAGAATTTAATTTTATCCCAAAAATTTCACTGTCTCAGAAAATTATGAAAAATTCACCGTTAGAAAATAATGACATACTGAATAAAAAAATGATAATAATTTTATCTAAATAAATTTCTAAATATGTGAATTTTTACATTTAAAATAAAAACAGATATTTGTCAAAAAATCATGGGTTTTGACAAAAACAACATTCACACCTTAGTAAATATTGCAATTGGATTCATAAAAAATTATAAGATCATTTATATTTAATAAAAAATAATTTAGTAATAACATTTTATTAAAATAATATTTAATTTAAAAATACATTAATTCATCATGATATGTTTCTTAATTGAATATTAACTAAAAATACTATTTCTACTTTAAAAACCATTTACAAAGTAACAATAATCAAATAAATTTATATTATTTATACAAAAATAATACTAATAATCACAGTGTTATGGCATCTTACTTAACCCCTTATAACACCTACATAAGACCTAAGGGTATGGTGTGCGATGATAACAAACACTTGGGGCGACTTAGATAACATCTCTTGGATGGTAATCTCTATGAACTTTCACTTCTCTCATAGGAAGTTCTATTAGAGCTTAACATGTTGCAGCTCAGGTAGGTCTTGGTTAAGAGTGAAGCCTAGTGACTTTACCTTCTTTTTTAAACTCTGATAATGGGCTTTGTATGGTGAAATTCTATGGCATGAGGCCATTACATTCTTTGAGTGAGTAAATTGGATTTGTTAAATTCCACTATTTATACTAATCATGGGATCACCATTCAAAGGCTATATTAGCAACGCTAAAAATTCATAACGGTATTTTAAATACTAAATAACATAAAACTGATGCATTTATATGTTGTAAATAACAATTTTACACAATAATATAATTAATTTGATCATGAAAAATTTTCATTATTAACAGTTTGGGTCGTTACATGTATAGTTGAAAGGGTATAAGGATATTTACAAACAATTATGGGATAAAAATAAATAAGTGATCGATCAAGTTAATAATTTTTAATTGTACACATTAAATAAAATAATTAGTTCTTCTATACGGTATGTACATGAATTGAAAAATATTACAAATGAGGAGTCTATAAATAAACAGTTTTATATTATAAATACAAAGTTAATGAATCAACGAACTCTTTTGAAACTATGTTCTAGGAATGTGAAAAATAGATGACTCATTTTAGAATTCATTTTACACGTTTATGAAAAACAAGAGGCAAGAGGATGTTCAAAAGAAATAAAAGATGGATTATAATAAAGGTAATACTACCTATAATAATGATATCTCAAACCAAACATGTTATGAGTCTAGGAAGAAATGAATCATCTGGACTAATTTTGTTAAACTCAATAATTAAAATAAAGTCAAATAAAAAATGTGTAAATAAATGAAATATTTGTTTAGAGATTGTTATTGTTCAGATAGTTCAAATTCAAGTGATGACATAGGAAGTGAATAAGAGATATGGATCCATTATTTTATGGATATAAATTGGAGGTACTTGATTCATTTTTTATGTAGTTAATAAATCCAACTAATATAGATAATAATTCATTCACTAAAGGTAAAAATGAAATTGATTCTGATTCTAGTTCTAGTTCTTATTCATGTAATTCTATAGTCAAACAACTGTATAAAAAAATTATGAATTGAGGAATAATATGATAAATATTACTGAAAAATATGCTAACATAAAAAGTAATAAAAACATGTTGGTTAAATAAAATGTTAAACTAAAAAAGGATTGTGAAAATATGAATATTATATTTTTCATGAATGAAAAATAAAAAAATAAATGTGATTTTATGATATAGAAACTAAAAGATAAAAATAACATAATTAATGATTTTATAGAAGTTAATAATAAATTTTATGAATAAATGATTAAAATTGTCTAGGAGGAGAGTAATTAAGTCAATAATGAGTGAAAAAATTTCAGGAAAATAAAAAATAAAAAATTGGGAAATAATGATTCTGATTTATATGAGAAACACAATACCAATTTAAAAGCAATTCAAAAAGGGAATATAGATTTTAAAATGAAAGATATTAATTTTTAAGAAACATTATATAATTTTAATTAATCTAAATATAAATATGATAAAATTATTTCAATGATGAAAGTGAACTATAATAAGAATTTTTTTGGATATAAAATATTATCACTAAGGGTAAATAATATTACTTTTCTTAAAATCTCAAAATGAATAATTTCTAGAGTAACATTTTTTAAATATATAATGAAAGCGAATTATGAAAATGAGTACTATTTTATATGTACTAAATCATTTCATAACAACAATACATTCATTTTTAATTATTTATATCTAACCATCCCACAAATAGAAGTTTTAAATATATTTGTATTCAAAAAAATATTTCTACTAATCTAATTGCACCCATGATAGAATGGGTACCAAAACATTCTGCTTGATTGATTTATTTGATGAAATCTTCCTTATCAATCACAAAGATTCATTTTATTTACACTATGGGTGTTATAGACACATCAAAAATGATATTTTAAATTTTAAATCTTTTAATTCATGTGATGGAGTCATAGATACATTTATAGTGAAATATAACGTTTATATTGAATGTTTTTTAGAAGATGGATATTCTAAAAACATTATTGTGTCGAAAGTATTATTTATATATAACATAAAACAAAAATTCATAATTATATCATATATTCATGATGATGGGTTAAATGTAGTATTTGAATATGAAAATTTATTTTTTTGACAGATATATATATTTTTCTTTTGAAAAAATTAATTTTTATACAATTTTTTTTTCAGATCCAAATAAATATAAATTTATGTGTTTAAATCTAGAGAAATAGATGATATATTGTGAAATAGAATACATGTCCATGAAAACTTTAGATTGTTGTACATGTTTTCAAATCTTAAATAGGTTCACTAACATCCAAAGTTAAATACAAGTATGTGTTTTTTCATGGATTCAAGTTTAAAAGGTAAAAATATATAAATATCGATTTAAATACGTAAATGATGTTAATGAATATATATTTCTTGAATTACTTCATTTCTACATGTTTGGAAGTATAAAAACTAATAGTTTTCGTGGTAGGAAGTATGTATTTTTAATAGTTTATGATTATATTAGATTAATAAGAATTTAATTTTTATTAAATTAATATGAAACTCTACCCAAATATATTTATTTCTACAAAATTATAAAAAATATAAAAAATATTTCAATTGAAACTATAAAAAATAATAGTGGGGTCAATTTGATAATTTTTTTAAAATAATGGATATAAACATTATTTCTCTTAACCTAAGACATCACAAAAAAAATTGGGTGTTTGATAAAAATTAATGGAAAATTCGATAAATTGATATATCAATGATTATTTACTATATTATGCCTAAATATATTCAAATTGGAGATATAATTAGATATTTTAATGTTTTATATAGTGTTTATAATAGATCATTTTTTATTAAAACCTATTATTAATTTCTAAGAGGATTAAAATGTAAAATTAGATATTTCAGAGTGTTTGGTTACACATTTTTTATTATAAATTCAAAAAATAAATTAGAAAATTATATTTCTAAATGGGTTTAAGGAATATATTTTATGATACATTATATAGTTTTTAATATTATAACATCAGTTATTCGGGTGTCTATTCATGTTAAATTTAGAAAACAAAATGAGCAGAAATAGAATTTTAAAAAAGATGATGAAGAATTCTGGAAATTCAATTTTAGTAAAGATAATGATCAAGACAAATGATAATTTATCACTTGATAAGGATAAAATATCTTATAATAGAGATCCTCAATTTTATAAAAGTTTTAAATAGGTTCTTAATGAAAAATTAATTAGAAATGTTCAATCAACCAAATAAACTAAGAAACATGTTTTGAATTAGTGTGAATATAATCTTTTAATGGTTGCTTTTTGTCTTTTAATACTGATAATTATTAGAATGATTTAGACTAGATTAATTCAAAGCATAATGAATTAAATAATTTTGAGAAAAAAAGTGAAATTATTTTTTGAATTAAATAAATATAAAAAAATTAAACCAACTATTTCAATTTTTCATAATAATCTTGATAAATATAGAAACATTGTCAAGAATAAAGAAAGGACGGATTCGAAACATTATTCTTAGGAAGTGGTAATTGACTTTAAATGTTACCTTTCCATTTTTTAGGTGACAAGCTGTTATAATTTTATTATCTTTTTTTCAAAATATTAATTAACAAAAAATGGTTGTTAAGACTGAATATTTAAATAAAATAATTTATGAATTTGTATTTCTAAAACATACCCCTATACTTGAGAAATAATATTTTCAAAAATAGGTTTTTAAACTGTATAATGATTTATATAGTCTTATGAATATTTTTCTAGATTAGTATGAGAGACTATCACAAATTTTTATAGAAAATTGATTTTGTTAAAGAAAATGTTGATCCATCCTAGTTTGTAATGAAATGTTCAAATGATATCATTATTATCAAAATATATGGTGATGATATAATATTTCGTACAAAAAATGATTTACATTGTAATGATTTTTCAAATCTAATGACTTTTGAGTGTGATATGAGCTTAATGGATGAATTTAATTTTTTTCCTTAGCTTACGAATTCACCAAATAAAATATGTTACTTTCTCAAATCAATCTAAGAATGATAACGAAATTGATAAAATATTAGGCCTTGATTCATGGAATTATATTAAAAAAACCAATGATTACAAATTAACCTAAGGATTTAGATGTTTTTTGGAAAGTTTGTTGATATTATATGTTATAGAGGCAAGATAGGTAGATTATTTTATTTGACTACATCCAGACAAGATATATGGTTTTCAATTTATTATTTTTCTAGATTTTATTAAATACTTATGAAAATTCATATTAATAATTATGATATATTTATTAGATATATTAAAAGAGTGGTTAATAATGGTTTATATTATTCAAACCAATTTTTTTTGATTTATTATCATTTTTTGATTCTGATTTTTGAGTATATGTTATTGAAAAATAAATGTACAACATGTATGTATAATTTTCTCATTAGGAATTACATTTCAAAGAGTTATAAGAAGACATTTTCAGTCTCATTATCTTTACCTGATCCTGATTATTTTACTATAACTATTTTTATTTTATATATATATGGACTGATCAAAAATTATGTTATTATAATATTAGTTTTGAAAATAGTCAAATGTTCTCTGATAATTACGTTTCTCATTATTTTTCTAAAAAAATTTTAAAACACTATAATAAACATATATATTTTAAATTTCATTTTCTGAGTGATAATTTAAATAAAGGAGATTTTAATTTAGTTCTTCATTCAACTTATAAAAACATGTTGAAATATTTAATAATCCATTATATTTGGTAATATCTTGGAAAATGGAGTTTAAACGTGTAATTTTAGATTCATACTAAACATGGTATGTTAGAAGAATAATATTTATTTTTTAAATTATTATTAATTGTTAATGTTTGATACAATTTATTTTTGTATGATTCAGATGTCTACTTACACGAGTACTATTGTTTCTTATTAAATTTTCATGAATATATTCTATAGTGTGTTATTAAATTATAGATTCATTGAAATATTTTTATCATATATGTATTTTTTATAAAATATGACTATAATTTCCGTGTGATTAATACAGTCTGAAAATAGATTGGATAATAATTAACACATAATTTTTACATCAATTATATTTTGGTATACAAGTCATATTTAAAATTATTGTTGAAAATGAATTTGTGTAGGAGATATTTATAAATTTAAATATATTATCTTATAAATCTGTAATCAGTGCGAATCTAGGTCTTTGTAACTATTTATCATTTGGGGGATAGAATATTTTTGGAGATTTCAATTTTTAATTTATAATAAATTTAAAAAGGGGGTAATATTACTGTTTTAAATAAATTCTTAGTTTTTTAATTTACAAAATTGGGGAGATTGTTAATTTTTTAACATGGTTGTCAATATTTTATTTGTTTATTTGGATAAATTAAAATATCCTATCATTTATTTGATTTGTTATTATTGTTTTATTAATAGTTATATATATATTTTTTTTATTTAATTAATTTTATATTTTTAGAACATATATTATTGATTATTTTAAAATATTATAATTTTCTAATATATATTTATGTAGCTAATTTCATCCAAAAGGATGATTTAAGTAATTTTTTTGATTCATGTTTTCATTTTAGTGAACATTCATATAACCATTTTAAACCATGTACCTCCTTTCATCTATATAATATTTTTTATCCATAAAGATGTTTTAGTCCATAATCATTTTCATCCATGTATTCATTATTATGACATATCTAATTATTTGAGTGATCCAATTTTACAATGTAGTTTATTGTACAACATAGGTGATCTCTAATTAACTGAATGAAAAGTAAGTGGAAAATTGAAAATTAACCCACCATTACTGTATTTAAAGTGACCCAAAACCAACATAACAAGAGGATTTTTCAACAGACCTCATGAGTTAATTTTCAAGTGACCACAATCCAATATACCAATATTTATATTTCAAGTGAATATATGTGTTAATTTTTCTAGTGCCCACATGAGTTACATTTCATGTGGCCACATAATTTATTTTCATGTAACCACACTAGTTGTTTTCATGTGATCACACAAGTTATTTTCAACTAATATCATGAGTTATATCTCATGATTCCTCATGATTTATTTTAAAGAAACCATAAGTAAGTGACAGTATGTTTAATATCAACTAAATATACTCCTTACAACAAATTAGGTGACTATATGTTGAATTGTCTCCTAATGTTTTCATATCGACCACATTCTTTTATGGGATGGTATGTTAACCGACCAATAATAATATACCTCATGAAAACTTGTAACTTATAATAATTTCATTACTTTATTTATTTTTCAAAAAAATTATTATACAATATCATCTTTTTGTTTAAAATTTTGATATTTTAAATAACTACTAGATTATCGGACTGATTATTATCATTTTATTAGTTTTCAAAAAACTCATTTATTCTAAAGAGTATAATGGAAGTGTTTCAGATAAATGTCATACTGTGATAAAAGAGCGTAATAATTCACTAATAAAGATGGAAATAATACAAATTGCAAGTACATGGTATTATTCTATAACCCTAATGAAACTATGATTGGTTATTTAGTCACTTCTTTATATCCAAAAAGTTCTTTAAATTAATGATATAGGACTATCTATTAGAATTTTATCAGGGTATATGTGATTAAATAAACTTTATTTGTTCATTCAACACACAATGAGACACACAAAGAAACATAAAAAGAAAAATATGTTTCATATGATAATTTTTTTTGTGTCCAATATCTATTATGACCACTATCTAATTTTTCCAATCATGAAGGATTTTTTTGATAATATTATACTGAATTTATCAATGTTATTGAGCTTCATCGACATTATTCTTCACCTACTCCACTATTATTCTTAATTTATTTCATATTTTCTTTTTTAATTATTTTCTTCTTGTGTTTATTCTAATGACTCGATTTATGATTTTACAATTAAACATTACGTAAAGTGTTTATTATTCTTCTATCCAAAATAAAGTTTCTTAGGTATAAAATATAGAATAAAATTTATGTCATATTCAGTTGTGAATCCTGTAAAAAAATCATCTATTCGTTGTGCCTTTAGATATTGTAAAATATTGGGTCTTCAAAAAATGTTATCACACCTTTAAGAGTGAGGGTTCATACTGGGTACTGATCTTCAAACTATATAGAGAAGATTGAAGAGTATAGTGGGATCTTGGTGATCTTAATAACAATAAAAAACTATATTCATATTTTTATTTATGTGATATTATTTTCTGAAAACAACACTACACTAATGCATATTTCAATATTAAACTCTGAATAAGTATTTTTTAAATGTGTTAAGGGAATATTTTCCCCACTTTAGTTCATTATTTTCTTCTATTCCAGTCCAAAAACATCATCTGTTATGCTTTAGGCATCAGTGAATTCATCATTGTTAGAATGAATTAAGAAATCCCATATGGATGACCAAGATTTCCACAAAAAGTGGAACTTTTGAATAAAGGAAAATTTATTGATTTTACCTTAACAAGAAATGTGTTTTGAGATTTCATAAAGGGTTTTTCGTACCAGTTATATCAATGTTGAAAAATCAATAATTGATTAAACCTCACAGATCATTCTTTTTTAATCATCCTAATGGTAATATAATTTATAGAGAAATCCACGTGTATTGCTGGGGGCATAGAATGAAATAAGATATTTCAAATTTTATCATGAAATGAATGGATTATCAAAAGGTTACTATTGAATGAAAATTATGAAATGTATTCTTTATCCTTTTCCAATGTTGGAGTGGAAATGGGATAATATATATCTGGATTTCATGGAGATATTTTCAATGATATCTCTATTTAATATTTTTGTTTGTTTTATTGTATATAAGAGGTCTAAACCTACCAATTTCATTCATATTCAGGTAACAATTTATTTACACCAACTTTAATGACTATATCTCAATCAGATAGTCATCTTATATGATGTATAAGGACCTGACCATAAACATTACATAATATTAAATTAAATGAATAATTCACATTGAGGATCTTTTCAGGATTAGAGTTTTAGAGAATTACGCCATAACTATTATATAAAAACTTGAATATTACTAGTAGACACCACTACTCAGTATCTATTTGTTTCATAAAATAAAAACTCTTCAAAAGAAACATGTCAAGTTCTATATTTGAGACATTATGACTTTTCCTTGATCCCATCCTTTGTTCCTATTCCACATTATGTTTGGTGAAAAACATTTCAAAGAAAGATGGGATGATCATAAAAATCTTAGTAATGGATACACAAAGAAAGAAAACTGTATGTTTTTGAAAACAATAGGTAAACCATGAATACATTATCACAAGTAAAACTTTTCACCTTTATGAAGTAGTAAATACTCTTCACTGAATAAAATATCATTACGTAACCTTTTTTAACCAAAATATTACCATAAAACCCATATAAATAACACATAACATATAAAGGTTGGTTGGGACATAAATATACTTAAATGGAATAACCATACAGTCAACTTCCACACATATCACTAAATAGAATAGCAATATGGCCGACTTCCATACCCAATGCATTGAATGTTATAACGTAACCACCCGTCCTGGTATTCACGGCACCATCCGTCATGTGGTTTATCATGTAACCACCCGTCAAATGTCCAAGTACCATAATAACACATAAAATATAGAAAATATAACCATTTCACTAGTAACATTTCATTTGTAATCAGATGATGTAATTTCAAGATATTTAAACAATCAATCCATTTAAAAATCCATTTAAAAAAGATTTTTTAATCAAAGTGTCCCATACCACTTTGAAGATTTTAATGGAATTATAATTTTAAAAAATTAATGCTCATATAAATAAATAATCAAAACCATTTTTAAAAAATGGAAATTAAAGATAAATATTTGGAATAATTAATCTCTAAAACATTTAAGAAATGAAATTTTTGTTAAAGAGTTTTTGACAAAATGAGAGACCCTTGAATACAAATAATTGTGTAATAAAATTTAATCAGAACTTTATAATATCATTAGAATTAATATATTCCTGATATAATATGTCAAAGGACAGTATATACACCATATAAGAGTGAATTGGTGCATAACAACAATGATGTCTCAATGGAAATGTAAAATGAGATGAAATCCCTTATAAAGATGGTATCCTAAAATTTAGGTTAAATCAATCTCAGAATTATGTGTGAAAAATATAAATACCCCCAATATAAGTGGATATTAAGTGTAAAACAATCAGAGTCCATTCACATATATTCATAGAATGACATATTCTATAACTACAATTTGAACCCAAAGAAATCCAAATTGGGTTAAGAAGCTCCCTTGTAAAAATTCGACAGCCTAACATCGTCACATTAAAATTCTGAAAATGAGTTGATGAGACAAAAAGGGTATCTCATCACATGGAAATAAATTTTAAATCAATAAGGATATAGAATAACATATTCAAACATAAAAATATGAAAATTAAAAGACATAACAAAAAGAAGTATTTTAAAAAGAGGAGAATGAAAGGTTCCATTACTGATTTAGTAACTTACCAAACATATCCCACATGAAAGAAGGATCATAAAATGAAGATGTAAATACCCATAATTTTAATTATCTTACAAAAATTATACAATCATGGGCACTTCATACACCACACAAAATGAAGAAGTGGAAAATATAGCATGAATCTCGCATCAATAAAAAGTGTTATGAAAACCCCTTACCACGTTGTAATCAATCGAGTCGTATGACCAAAAGTTAATAAACACCAAATAAATCTCTGAATATCATGAATATAATGATAATCATGATAATATATATCAAAATTTTGTACACAATACACCACATGAAATAAATAATTTGTGAACAATGGAAATCTCATGGAATTAAAAGTGAGATTAGAAAATCCCTTACCTCATGTCCGACTTGACTAGATCGTTCTTTAATCTCCTGAATAATTAACTAATGTTAATTTCTACTTGATTAAGAACCTTTTTTCAAGTTTATTATTCCTTTTTATATCACTTATTACCATGTTATAAACATTATGTAATCATTTAAGTTAGTAATGTTCGTTTTGTCGATATTTGGTACTTGAGTCAAAAATGGACTTCTTATAATTACATGTTGTCCATGTGGTCAAAGGTTCATTATATCCAAAATGATATTAATAATTTGGATATAATATATATCATATATATCCAACATATATAAGTATTTATAATAGTACATAACATTTAGAGGTAAGAAATGAAATGCACCGTTCATGAAGACGGTAAGTCGTACGTACGCATGAACGCTACTATCATTTCAATTTCCTGTTTTAGTGGATATAAAACATAATGATATAGAGATATATTATAATTCCAGTATTATATCATATATAATATAATAAACTCCATCCTTTATACATCCCATATATGGCATTAACGAATCAAATCACTTTGAGGGGGTGGTAGTCTGCACTTCCTCAAATGAGATTATCCTATTTACCTACTATGGAAACCATTAAGGCATGATATAAACGGAAATAACAGAAGTATAAAGAAAACAAAAAAATACTATATATCATATATAAATACAGTGCCATCATAATGTCCACCATGAGAGGAGGTAGGAGATAATCGAACAATCATCGTTTCATGAGGCATTAGTTTCCCATCCACAGAAACATTATGTTCTTCATCCATTAAGTGGAGGTGTGTGTAAGTGTAGCTCGAATACATCTCATAACAACATCCTAGTATATTTAAGATACTGATGTTGTTACAATATAAATTAATAAAAAGAGTTTAGGGGTTGGATAAGTAAGATCAAAGAAAACTATTTAAGAGAAACTGTTACCTTTAATTTGTGTAACTCCCTTTGGTTTGAACCAAAAGGTTTTGTTGAAGTGACTTATGCCTAAGGTAATGCATCTTCAAGGATGAAAGGGATATAGGGAGTGTAATTGGTCATATTTTGGACGATCCAAATGGCTTTAGAAGTGTGATAAATTATTTAGAAGTGGAATCCTTTTATAAGGGAGATGAGGGGCTCTTTAAGAAAGTGTGAAAATATTATTTTATAATATAATGATATTCAGTTTCTAATGGTCCAAAAATCATTAAGGTCGAAGATAAGATGACTCATATTCGAAATAAAATCATTCAATCAGAATTGTACATGTTATGGATACTAATTTAATCATTATAATCTTATTTATTTAAATAATTTATTAATGAGGTAAATACTGCATCATTATTGTGTCATAAATAATTTAATTTATTTTACGTCTAAAAATTATAAAAAAAATACCATGATGTAGGAATGCATTTTATATTTCCAATGAAGTTTTATAGTCTAAAATATAATTTAAATAACCCCTTCTAAAATTTAATTTACTAAAGATATTTTCTGTTGTCATTTTTTCCTTTACTTTAATTTAATTAATCTAAATTGTCATTTTCACATCAAAGTGTCTCCATGGGGTCCCAAAATCGCCCCAAAGATGCCCATGGTCAGCCATGACCCAAAAAATAAGGTTATAACACGTGTAAATGTAATTTTAAATTATTATAATATTCTTTCTGCCTTGAATTACCTTATTTACCTTTAACCGTGGTAAATAAAAGTCAAAAGTTACTATTCACCAAAAATTATTTTCATCTTAATGAACCAAATTTTACTTCTTGATAACAAACATGTATGTCAGATTTTTGGAATTCAATTCACAGAAGTGAAAAAAATTAATTTAAATGAAAAGGTCAGTTTTTTTAACTACCACTAAGTGGTTTCACTATTCATCAAAAATTGACATTTTTCAAAAAAATACAAAAAATTCAGCCTAAGCTATTTTTGATATTACAAATTCACAAATGATTTCTATTTTACCAAGTTAAAAACAAAAAAGTGTCATTAATTAATTTTAAAATTAATTATCGTTGTTAAAACTAATAGCGTGTTTTTAGACACAATAACTATAAAAAGATTGACACTTGTCTATGTCAAATTTCAAAGTAAAATTAATTCCAATGACCAAAATTAGATTAAATGTTAAAAATATATTCTAATTTCACTTTAAACCAATTTTAAAATATAATCTGACAATATAAATAAATTATATTAAAACATAGTTTTGAATTAAAATACAATATTTACACTATTCATAAAAAAATGAACTTTTTCGGAAAAATTCCGAAAATTTACACAAAGTAAATTTTGATATCCCCATTCTAAAGAAGGAATTTATTTGGTTATATAGAATGTATTAAAGTGACTAAAACTATTTTTAAAGAGAGTTCGCCATTAAAAGGCGGTAAATCGACCTTTTAATATAAATTATGCTTAAAATTAGATTCATTTATATTTTAAGCCTCTGAATTTTTATTAGATAAATGTAAATACATTTAAAAAACATGTATAATAATATTGTAGTAAGTTTTTTTCATTCTCACCAATACAAAGGCTTAGAGTTAACTATTATTTAAAATAATAATATTATATTATTAGTGTGCAACATAAGATTTCAAAGAAACTCATTGTTGCGTATCGGGTAGGCTATCGATCATAGAAACCCTTTTAAAGTAAAATTAATATTTAATTCACAAATATTAATAAATATGAAAATTTCATATTCTTTATTTACGTGGGACATTACATCCTTCCCCCCTTTTGGGAATTGCATCCTCGCAATTTTAAAATTTGGGCTCGGAAACCTTTTTGAAAGACCCATATCGGAAAAAAATAGTCAATAAAACTATCAATATAAAAGAAAGAAAGATAAGTATAATGGTCACCCGTGTGAACCCATACTATAATTCCATGAAAAAATGTATATGGAGGAGAAAAAAAGGGTCATGTTCTGATGGAGACTGATAGGAAACATGAGTAGGAGAAAGTTAACCACATGAAAATAACAAACTTATGATGTGTGTAAACGGTCACTGAATACCTAGTAGAAAAAGTAAACCAAAAATGTTTATGTTTTAAGTTCCCTTTCATAATTTTGAGGAATTCATCTTCTATATAGAATAAAAACATACGGAAATATACTTACCTTCAAGAATAGTTTCATCTTTTAATAAGTTTCTACCAAAACAAATCCTTTTTTCAAATGATGTGCATTCAAAAATACTTGGTGACATCATAATCACAATAATCGTCTTCTACATAATCACATAATCCAAAAAAGGAGGACTATCTATTTCCGTTGTATTTAGACAGAAACAAAATCCAAAATTTTTAGTACAAGATTAGATAATCACCAAAAGGATATTCATTTATAAAAATAAATACTACTCTTAATCTCCAAAATTTAACAAAAAGAACCTAATGTTCAAGAAAGACCATTAAATAAACAGTTATCCTTAAAATTATTCAAATTAATCCAACCTAAGATTGAAACCCAAATCTCTGAATGATTTAATCACATAGTCTTCCAAGGTAAATCTTAACATTTATCTCCAAATAACATCACTTACTCTTAAAGTCTCATATTGAAAAGTAATTTACCTAATAGCATATCCTCCATGATAGGTTAATCATTTCCCTAGATAACCCAAAATCAACTTATTCCTGATTCATAATATCATATAACTAAAAATAATTAGTCATACTAACCAAGGACTTCACGTAGTCCAGTGGTAGTCAATAAATACCGGCCGAACTTTGGTTATGGGTTCGATTCCCACAGCTTCGTCTGATGTGATGGGTTGTCGCACGGTCTGTGTGTTTTCCTTTTTTCAAAAGATATATAATTTTATAACATTCCTAAAAAAAGATAAATTCATCAAAAATAACCATAACATATTTTAACCACAAATGTTATGTAATAACTTTTGTTTTTCATCCCAAAAAGTATTAACCTGTAATTGCCTCAAATTCAAGGATCATATCAACCCAAATTGTTCTTTATAACTATATCCACAAAAGAAAAGATAATTATTCCTTGAATAAAATTTTAATATATCAAACATCATGGTTACACATACTATAAAAAGTCTTCTAATGTAATTTCATCATCAATAGATCCTTAATACTTTCAAGCATTTCACCATCCTAAATTCTACCATAACACTTGAATCCATTCTATGTTGAATTCTTACTCATTCAAGATTATTCTTGATCCATTGACCATTCCTTTTTAACTTATTCTGAAATACATCTTTCCTACATAAAAAAACATGAATCATATCCTAAGACTCAATAGTATCAAAACATATGTTAAGAATTAATCCATATCTTTCATTGGTCATTGTCACCTTCTTCATCCTCAATCGGAATGGCATTAGGTATTGGTAAACATATATTTGTATGATCCAAGTGATAAAATTCCCGAAACTTCTTCGAAGGACATGTTTCTTGCATAATGACCATACACACCACATTTAAAACATTCAATTAATCCCTCAGAAAGGACTTCTTTCCCTTTACTAGAGTCAACTAGATGCTTCCTTTTTCAATGGAAGGTTCTTGCTTTATGACCTTCATTCCCACATCTAGAGCATCTTCCCATCCCATTGAATCATTTTCCTAGGTGTTTCCTTCCACATCCTTGAAACATATTTTCTTGAACATACATACCTTTATGATTATTACCTGAAATTTTGTATGGATTTGTTTATCACATATATGATGCCTTATAAAAATCACCAAGGTTCATTTTTTCAATCATTACTCTAGATACATGGTTGAGAATAACCACAATAGTTCTCATTGAATCTTCCATATCATTCAGCTACTTGTTCAGAAAACCATCATAGTTTTCTTCATATCCATTTTTACTTTAGTGCCTGTTAGATCAATCCATTTACTAAAACTAAAATGGCCAGTGTTAGTATATTAGTAAAATCATCGTATAATATCTTATGAGGAGGGTAAAAAATAAGATATACATATTCATGTAATCATAAACTCATTCACTTTTTAAAAAAACTACGACTCTTTCTTAAATCCTAACCATTATAGTAATGTCTCTTATGCTTAATGAATACCCTATCCTCTAAAGTTATCTAAACCGACCTCTGCTACCAACTATAAGGACCTATCCTTAAACATTAAATAATATTGAATTAAATGAATATTACACATTGAGGATCTTTTCATGTTTAGATTTTTAGAGAATTAGGCCATAACTCTTACATAACAACTTGAATATTACAAGTAGACTCTACTACTCAGTATCCATTTTTTTCATAAAATAAAAACTCTTAAAAAGAAACATGTCTAGTTCTATATTGTAGACATCATGACTTTTCCTTCATCCCATCCTTGACCCTATTCCACATTATGTCCTGTGAAAAACATTTTTAAAAAATTGGGATGAGCATAAAAATCTCAGTAAGGGATACACAAAGAAGGAAAACTATTAGTTTTTCAAAACAACATGTAAACCATCAATACATTATCATAAGTAAAACTTTTCACCTTTATGAGGTAGTAAATACTCTTCATTGAAAAAAATATCATTACATAACCTTTTGTGACCAAAATATTACCATAAAACCCTTATAAAGAACACATAACATATAAAGGTAACATGGGACATAAACATACATAAATGGAATAACCGTACGGTCAACTTCCACACATATCACTAAATGGAATAGCCATACGGCCGACTTCCATACCCAATGAATTGGAGGTTATAATGTAACCACCCATCCTAGTATTTAGGGCACCACCCGTCATATGGTTTATCACGTATCCACCCATCAAATGTCCAATTACCATCATAAAACATAAAATATTGAAAATATAAACATTTCACTAATAACATTTCATTTGTAATCACAAGAAGTAATTTCAAGACAT
This sequence comes from Viscum album, assembly GCA_963277665.1. Taxonomy (NCBI): domain Eukaryota; kingdom Viridiplantae; phylum Streptophyta; class Magnoliopsida; order Santalales; family Viscaceae; genus Viscum; species Viscum album. The sequence goes on along the minus strand of OY728155.1, from coordinate 1,100,511,251 downwards.
TGAAATAATCAATCCATTTTCAAAATCCATTTAAAAAGATTTTTTAATAAATGTGTCCCAAAACACTTTGAAGATTTTAATAGAATTATAATTTTGAAACATTAATGAACATAAAAATAAATACTCATAATCATTTTTAAAACATGGAAATTAAAGATAAATATTTGGAATAATAAATATTTAAAACACTTTAAAATGATATTTTTGTTAAAGAGTTTTTAACAAAATGAGAGACTCTTGAATATAAATAATTTTGGAATAATATTTAATCAGAACATTATAATATCATGAGAATAAATATATTCATGATATAATATGTCAAAGGATAGTATATACACCATATAATTGTGAATTGGTTCATAACAACAATGAATTCTCAATGGAAATGTAAAATGAGATGAAATCCCATAAAAAGATAGTATCCTTAAATTAAGGATAAATCAATCTCATAATTATGTTTGAAAAATATAAATACACCAAATATAAATGGATATTATTTGTAAAACAATCAGAGTCCATTAAAAAATATTCATATGATGACATATTCAATAACTACAAGTTGAACCCAAAGAAATCGAAATTGGGATAAGAAGCTCCCTTGTAAAAATTTGACAGCTTAACAGCGTCACTTTAAAATTATGAAAATGAGTTGATGAGACAAAAAGGTTATCTCATTACTTGGAAATAAATTTTACATCAATAAGGATATATAAGAACATATCCCAACAAAATAATATTTTAATTAAAAGACATAAGAAAAAAGTAGTCTTTTCAAAAGAGGAGGGTGAAAGGTTCCCTTACCGAATTGGTAACTTGCAAAACATATGGAACATGAAAGAAGGATCATAAAATGAAGATGGAAATTCCCATAATTTAAATTATCTTACACAAATAATACAATCATGGGCAGAACATACACCACACAAAAGGAAGTAGTGGAAAATATAGCATGAATCTCACGGGGATAAAAAGTGTGATGAAAACCCCTTACCATGTTGTAATCTATTGAGTTGTATGACCCAAAGTTAATTTCCACTAAATGAATCACAGAATACCATGAATATAATGATAATAATGATAATATATATCAAAAGTCAGTATATAATACATCACATGCAATAAATAAGTGGCGAACAATGGAAATCTCACAAAATTAAAATTGAGATAAGAAAATCTCTTACCTCGTGTCCGACATGACTCGATCATTCTTTACTCTTCTGAATAATAAAATAAAGTTAATTTATACTTGATTAAGTAACTTTTTAAATATTATTATTCCTTTTTATATCTCTTATTATCATGTTATAAACATTATGTAATCATTTAAGTTAATAATGTTCGTTTTGACGATATTTGTTACTTGTATCAAAAATGGACTTCTTATAATTACATGTTTTCATGTGGTCAAAGTTTCATTAGATCCAGAATGATATTAATTATTTTGATATCATATATATCATATATATCCAGTATATATATTTATTTATAATAGTACATAACATTTAGATGTAAGAAATTAAATCAACCGTTCATGGAGACGGTAAGTCGTACGTATGAATGAACGCAACTTTTATTTAGATTTATTATTTTAATGGAAATAAAACATAATTATACATAGTTATATTATAATTCCAGTATAATATAATATCTAATATCATTAAATCCATAATTTATACATCCCACATAAGGCATTAACGAATCAAATCACTTTGAGGGGGCGGTAGTCTGCACTTCCTCAATTGAGCTTATCGTATTTACCCACTATGGAAACCATAAAGGTGTGATATAACTGGAAATTAAAGAAGCATAAAGAAAAAACTAAACATAATATATATCATATATAAATACAGTTCCATCATAATGTCCACCATGAGAGGCCGTAGGAGACAATCGAACAATCATCGTTTCGTGAGGCGTTAGTTTGTCATCCACCAAAACAATATGTTTTTCATCCCTTAGATGGAGGTTTGTGTGAGTGTAGCTCAAATAATTCTCATAACAAAATCTTAGTATATTTAGTATATTTATGTTGTTACAAAATAAATCAATAAAAATAATTTTGGGGTTGGAGAAGTAAAATAAAAGAAAACAATTTAAGAGAAATTGTTACCTTTAATTTGGGTAACTCCCTTTAATTTGAACCAAAAGGGTTTGTTGGGGTGCCTTATTCCTAAGGTAAGGATTCTAGGAGGATGATAGGGGTGTAGGGATGGTAATTGGGTAGAGTTTGGACCGGATAATGGCTTTATAGGTGTGATTAATTACTTAGAAGTTTCTCTTTTTATAAGAGAGAGGAGGGGATTTTTATGAAAGTGTGAAAATATTATTTTATAATATAATGATATTCGGTTTATAATGGTCTAAAAAGAATTAAGGTCGAAGATAAGATAACTCATATTTGAAATAAAATAATCCAATCAAAATTGGACATGTTTTGAATAATAAGTTAATCATTATAATATTATTTATTTAAATAATTTATTTATGAGGTAAATGCTGCATCATTATTGTGACATAAATAATTTAATTTATATGATTTCTTAAAATTATAAACAAAATAACATGATGTAGGAAGTATTTTTATCTTTCCAATTAATATTTATAGTCTAAGAGATAATATATATTACCCCTTCTAAAAATCAATTTACTAAACGATATTTTCTTTTGTCATTTTTGCCTTTACTTTAAGTTAATTAATCTAAATTGTCATTATCACTCCCAAGTGGCTCTATGAGGTCCCAAAATCGACCCAAAGATGACCATGGTCGGCCATGACTCAACCAATAAGGTTAGAACAAGTGTTAAAGTAATTTTGAATTATTATAATATTCTTTTTACCTTGAATTGCCTTATTTACCTTCAACCATTGTAAATAAAAGTCACAAGGTACTATTCACCAAAAATTATTTTCATCTTAATTAACCACATTTTACTTCTTTATAACAACCATGTATGTAGTATTTTTGTAATTCAATTCACAGAAGTGATAAAATTTAATTTAAATGAAAAAGTCAGTTTTTTTAACTACCAATAAGTGGTTTCAGTATTCATCAAAAATTGAAGTTTTTCAAAAAAAATACCAAAAATTAATCCTAAGATATATATGATATTCCAAATTAAAAAATGATGTCTATTTTACCAAATTCAAAACATAAAAGTTTCATTAATTAATTTTAAAATTAATTCCCGATGTTAAAACAAATTGCGTGTTTTTTAGAAAGAATAACTATCCAAATATTAACACTTGTTTATGTCCATTTTCAAATTGAAGTTAATTACAATGACCAAAATTGGATTAAATGGTAAAAATATATTCAAATTACACTTTAAAACCAATTAAAAAGATAATATGACCATATAAATAAATTATATTAGAACATAGTTTTGAATTAAAATACAATATTTACACTATTCATAAAAATATTATCTTTTTCAGAAAATATTGAAAAATTTACACAAAGTAAATTTTGATGTCCCCACACTAAATAAGAATTTTATTTGGTTATATAGAATGTATTAAAGTGACAAAAACTATATATAAAGAGGGTTTTCCATTAAAAGGCGGTAAATCGACCTTTTAATGTAAATTATGCTTAAAATTTGATTCATTCATATTTTAAGCCTCTAAAATTTTATTGGATAAATTTAGATACATTTAACAAACATGTATAATAATATTGTAGTTAGTTTTGTTCATTCTCACCAATACAACTTCTTGGAGTTAACTACCATTTAAAATAATAATATTATATTATTAGTGTGCAACGTAAGATATCAATGAAACTCTTTGTTGCGTATCGAGTACGCTATCAAACATAGAAACCCTTTTAAAGTAAAATTAATATTTAAATAACAAATATTAATAAATATGAAAATGTGATATTCTTCATTTACATGGGATGTTACATGATGTCCCTCTCTCTATTGTTTCTGAAAAAATTCGTTGTTATCTTCTAATTTTTGGAATGGAAATCATAAGTCATTGGGTTACGAATAATTTTTTTATAAAAACATTCATGCCCAATATCGTAGAAAATCATTGTGAACAATTCAGATTAATGAAGACATGATTTTATAACTATTAATGTATTACTAGTAAATTTTAGATCAACATATTTCATTAGTTTAGTTTTGTAATAAAAATAGTTTTCATTCTGGTATACAGAGGAATCATTTGATTAAGTGTATGGATAGTGTTGTCAGAATCTTGTTTGATGTAACATATAGGTTAAAAGATGTATTTGGGACTAGAGTTGGTGAAAAGATATAGTTATAAAGGTAAATATGATTCAGTATCATATGAGTATTGCTCAATGTTGGAAAAAGACTTATATAGATAACCAGGGGAAAATAATTCATTAAATGTAGGTGATCATGGTTTACATAAGTATCTCCATGGAAAAACGTTATGGTTTTTGGTAGAAAGAGAAATTTAATTTTTTTTCCATTATAAAATAGGAAATTATAGATAAATTTGGATGATTTTATTATATATTTTTTAGGAATCTAAATTTATCCCAGACATATTATTTATTTTATGTTTCATTATTCAGAAAATATGTGTCAGATGAATTAGAAGGTTTCAGGCTTCAATAGTATAGTTAGAAGGGAATATATTATATGAGGAAAAACTATTTTATATTCTGGATCATATATAATAGGTTTTATGGAATAACTTGATTAATTATGTTATGTTTTGGTTGAAAACTCGTATGTTTGAAGAAGGAATATAAGAATTAAAACATTCTATAAAGTAAAAATATCTAGACATTTTAATTAATGAAAATATTTATTAGTATGAAATTTATAAATTGGGGGAGAATGTAAATAAATGGTAATTTAAATAGAAAATAAAGTTCATATTTTTACTCATGAATTATATTTTATAATTTTATATTTACTATATGAATATTAAGTAATATTGTTTTAATAGAAAATGAAATATTTTTATTCTTACTAAAATTTTTTACATGTATTATATGGTTTTATTTAAAAGATTTATTTTAAAATATTATAATTATAATTTTTAAAAAATGATATCATTTTTCATATCATCATCTATAAATTATATTAGAGTGAATTCGTTTAGGAATTTTATAATAAAGTTGATGTTTTAGTGAATAGTATAAAATACCAAATTTTTAGAAAACTGTCTTTCCTTACATGTTATTAGAAATTAAGATTATATTTTAGATTGGTTTTAAAATTCCATTAGTTCATTTTTATTAAATATAATTTATTTAATATCCTTTCAATCAATATTACTTTATTTCACAAAAATATTTTCATACATAAAAAATTTTTTTTATGGAAAACGATTTCCCATCAAGTTTTTTTGGTTTATTTTAAATTTAATTTCTTCAATTTATTTAAATTTAATTTTATAATATTTAATACATATTTGAAATCATCATTTTCAAATTTATTAATATTCCCACTTTTATTATTGGTCATTTTGAATATTAACTTTCGTAAAAAATTCAGTCACCATGGTATGAGTTAAACTGGCTAAATGGGTTAAAACTAATATGATAAGTAATAAAATGACCTAAATTTTTTTTCTAAATCCTATTTTATGGAATATTTATACCCTTTTTCATATTAAATTTTATGATGATACATTTTGGAAACATTTTTCATAATTAATTCATTAATATATTTTAATCTTCTGGAAAATTCCTTGTGTTTCATATCCCTCTCTTGTAAAAGGACATCCCCAATCCTTATTTCCCCATATTTAATTAAGATAATTTATCTTTAAATACCAACCCATATACATTTCTAACTTCACTAACTAATTTTTAGATGACATAGTTTGATCACAATACCATCTTACTATGGATTTAGGTCTATACCTAAGGTGGTCGTCTATAGAATATGTACAGTTCATAACCTTCCTTTATATTTATTATATATACTTTTACCTCCTTCAAACCTATCTAAACCATCATGATATAATAAAATAATTATTTTTTATATAATTAAATGGTATTATTTTTATGTTATAACACTTTTCATCTATTTTTTCATCGAATGGGAAATGGAAACATCACTTGTACATATGTGTGAACTACCACCTCAATGATCTGATGTGTTTCATTTTTCATAGCTGATATAGAGTGTTAAAATGGTGGAAAAATGAAAATATATGATGTTCTAAAAAAAATTAATATTCTTTAAATACAACATTTCATCTATTTTCTTACCTTTCCATCCATTCAAAAATAATAATGTTATTTATGTGTACCTGTGGAATACAACCTCCATAAATCGATGTGATTATTTTTTATTTTTCATGTTATATGTATTTCTATAAGGATAAAACTAAGGAATAATTATGAAGATTTTAATTTATTAATGATTATAAAAAGGTAAAATATTGTCTACTTTATTTAATTTTCACCCAATAAAATAATGAAAATTTCCTTCATGTGTACGTGCAGACTACAGTCTCACTGAAACGATGTGGTTCACTTTTTATAACCCCCTTACTTGATAGGTTTTAATAATTTATATAATGTATAAACAATTTAAATATTAAATTATTGATATTATTTAGATAATGTGAACATAAACCATTCAACCCAATCAATTCCCTAATGTGGTTTTTGAGGTTATACACCGAATGACACAAAAATGTGCATTATGAACTTTACCATTTTATGAACCAATTAAAACATTGTAATAAATGAAATTAATGGAATAATAATAATTAAGTAAAAATTGAAAATATTATTAATAAATTTAAAATCTAATATAAATTCATTGTTCTTGAGTTATAAATGTAAAAAACCAGATGAAACATAATGAAATGGATTTTGTTTTAAAACATTGTTTAAAATGATTTACGCCCATTCTATGATATATCCATGTTCATTAAAATGTTTCATGAATATTAATATGTGTGATTTAATTTATTATAATGGTCAATTTAACTATATTTTATATCATTTACAAAGGATTAAAGATGATTTTTTTACAATTTTTTATATGGGTTAATTTCCCCGATTTTAAAAAAACTTGTAGATGAATGGTTTTTGAAACATATATGAATTGACTGCATTTTCCAGCCACCGTATATATTCTTTATTATCAAGATTTATTTAAATTTTTTATGGTTCTAGTCAAAAAATTAATATTTATCAATATGTTATGATATTTATATTTTAAAAAAAATCAATGGAAATGATTCTTTTCATACTTATGAGAGAATTGATTTTTTTGCTTATGGGTTAAAAATATTTTTTTATTGAAATTATGTTGAAAATTTAAATAATTAAATGTTTGGTTCATGAAATGGTTTTTCATAATTAAAAATGATAATGGGTGAGCACGATACGACTTATACATTTCATGAGATTGATCATCTTATACCACTAGTGAGTCTGATATAACTCTAAAATTTATTTGGTAATCATCCTTGTCAAAATATAAAAGAAGGAGTTAGTTAACTCAGGAGGATTATAATATGAATTTATCTATGATCAAGCTATTTTAGTCATCATTTAACATGGGATATGAATATAATTCATTAAAATTTCTATAAGTGTTTCAATTTTAATTAAATATTATTTAAGGGATTTTATTGGGAAAAAAATTATCTTCTTGTGAATAATATTTATTTTATATTTCTAATGAATAATGTAAAAAATAGAAATATTGAAATGCGATCATACTATTCAATAAAATAACATATTTCTATAAATTATATCACTTACTATGATTTTTACGATCATCTCGCATTTTCAAATGTTTTACATAGGGGTTACAAGATGAGTAGTAAGAAAGAAAAAATGATTTTTAATGTAATGAGGAATAATCACGAGAAAAACATGTTTCATGTTATAAGTTTTTTATTTTGAGAAAAATTGATACTAAGTGGAAGTTTCCACTTAGTAATATGTAGGTTTTTTATGTAACTTTGATGATCTAATTCTCTAAGAATTTAAACCTAAAAAGTCTTCGTGAATGTGACAAAGTTAGTTTTTATCTAAAAACTCCGGATTATGTAATTTTTTAACGAAACATCCTTATATAATATCTTTACAAGTAAATAAATATTCACAAAATAATTTTTTTATTATATATAATGAAATATGAATATATAATTGAATTTTTGATTGAATACAATGAAAAGAAAAAAATTTCCCTTTTTAATTCTATTCAATGGATATGGGGATGTCCTAATCTACAAATTTTAGTTTACAACATGTATTCAATATCAATCATACAATAAAAATGATAATCATATAATAGGATACGATATATTTTAGTTTTTATGTCTGTCATATTTTCTGAGTGATATTCTAGTAATAAGTTTTGGTATTGAATATCCTTTATTACAGGTATCATGGATGTCATATTTATGTCTTGACACTATGTTCTAAAAAAAGGCACAAGTAATCATATTTTATGGTACGTTAGAGTCAAATAAATTAATTAGTACAAATTTGAGAGTATCATATGTGTTTTTAATTTTGATATCCTATTTTTGGTAGTGATATATATCATATAGAATAAAAATATAATACATTTTATGATTGAAAATTCATATATCATATGATTTAAAGAAACACTATTTAATGTATGATTTCAAAAATATAAATCCTTGAAAGGCAGTGATCCCGCTGAAGGAATTACTAGGGGTCTAATAAAAATAAATAGAATATAAAAATTGATCATAATATCATTAAAATTTCTCCATGGCTTGAAATTAGGAAAATTTGTAAAAAATATCATAACGTACTATAAATCATATAAAAATTTCACTGTTAATGACACAATATCATCTCTATCACCTTAAAATGACTTTGTAGATAATCAATAAAATGGAAGATAATGTCCTTCCACCTTTGGAGGTATCCATGAGTTGAACTGAATAACTCTTCATACCAACTACATCCCTTCTACCATCATGAAATATTAGGTTCATAGGTGTAGTATTATATGAATAATTGATCAGTGGGAAGGAGAGTTTAATCTAAACATGGGGTTATCTTATACAGTTTTTGACCGCTGGAAGTATCCCATTTACATATCCCAAGGGTTATCCTTTGTGTTTTCAAGAATTAACTCATGAATTATAATTCATGAGTTAATGTCTCATCTAACATTCATCAAATTCTAGTTTTAAAGAATAAATTCCGTTTACATCTAAAATAATGTTTACTTTAATGATAGTTTTCATTAATGTTTTCATGAGAATCCATCCAACAGTAATATCATAAGTATAATATTTAATCTATTTGAAACACCTCACTTTTACAGTTCACCTAAAGAGGAGGTAGTGTGGTAATGGAATAAAATATGATTCTATTCCATTCCATAAGATTTCCATAGTTATGCAATAAAACAAAAATAAATAATTTTTATTAAAGAGATAATAGACCCCTAGTGATCTAGTGGGTCTAATGTAATATAACCCGATAGTATATCATCATATAAGATCAAAACCTATAGGGTAATGGAACACATGCTTGAAATGTAATTAAATGAAGCATCATTAGTGTCCGTTGAAGAAAAGAATTCGACAACTTTGTTTCATTCAATAAATTTGTGAAACAATTATACCATACAAATGAGGTTATATAAGAATGATTTTGAATAATATTCTATTATGATATAATCTATATTATACCATATGATAGTTTTTGGTTGTTTACATAAAATAATATTTAATTCTTGAATAAACTATATAACCTTTATGCAACTCTTACCTACATATTTAGGTCATATATCTCCTTTAGTGAGACATTTTTACATCAATATAAGTTAATTTGATAATTAAATTTCATTCCTTATAACTTATTAATACTGATCTATTTAGATAAATATTTTAACTATGTTCATTATCTATAACGTGGGATTTTTTACCTGTGCTTATCACATTAGCTAATTTTTTTAAACCATTATCTGTCTATTTTATAATTTTGTTGCCTCAGACAATGGTTTACTTATTTCACTCCTTTAGAATCACTAAAATATTACACATAAATCTTAATAGAATCTGAAGGGGATAATTCATTTTTATTATTACAAGATAGTTAAATAAAAATCAGATATGTGATATTTATATTAAACACAAATCACAATTCACTTTATGATCACGTATTATTTAATTGTTATATATTTTTACCCCTTAATATATTATTATAAATGTATATCTATATTCTACTCTAATATTTAAGACACCATATTTGTTACCCACAATATTAAATCATTTTCACATCACAAGGAAATGGTTATGCCATAATGAATTGGCAATAGATTTCACATTTTATTTCATTCCCAAAAACATCATCAACCAACATTAATTGTCATAATCCAAGGTGTAAAAAATATACTACTTTTGATGCCATTATGAATGTCTCACCTTAGTATCCATCATTATGAAAATTCAAAATTTCAAATCCCAGTTCATCAACTTCTTCAATGATCTTATTATGAACCCATCTATATAAAAAAAATGGCACATGAAATTTCATTTAGTCCAAACCCATTATTTTATTGATGGTCCCAATGTAATACACATTTAAAAAAATTATTTACAACCTAGAAACATGACACATTTATCACTACATCCACTTCAATGAAACCTATATTTTGATCTATAATATATTTATCTTGTTTTTATATATAATTAATTGTACATCCATTATATGTTAAAACATCAACACTTATTACTTTGTATAATAATCATAATTTTCTATAGATGGATTTTGAATTTGTGGATATCATTTTAAAAATGATTTCCTATGAAATATTAATAAACTATTTATTATTTCAATTTTATATCCCACCGTCAACCCTTGATTGATTCAAATTCAAATTAATTTCTCTACAAGTTTCAATGTTTTGAACACCCCCTATATCATAATGAAAAAAATATATGTTTGATAATTCCCAATATATTATAAATATTATAACAATATCACTTCCTTTATGTCCTTCAAATTTTATGCAACAATCATGGTGAGATTTTATAACATCAATGTATACAACACCAGATAGGTATTCAATATAGAATTTAATGTCTTATTTTGTAATATTAAACTCCTCAATACAACCTAAAACTCATATTTAATTTTCAAAAAACCCATTAAATATATTTATATTGAGTTTAATAAGCCACAAACTACTCAAATATACAACGTTACGAATGCATATATAACCTAAAAAATGATCCATCAAGTGATTCATGATATCAATTAATGATGGTTGGAAGAATATCTCTAGCTCATACAAATTTTTGGTAATATCATTTTTCAATTAGAAGAAACTTCAATAAGTTGATATTTTTATTTCATATTGATTTAAAATAAAATCATATATTTTTTATTATAGTACAAAAAAATTAGTAATATTAACCATACATTTATGTCACAAAATCTTGAATCAAGATATGGGTTTCATGTGATTTTGATAATTTTCAAATCTAGTCATTGATCGATATAATATTACTAACATTTGATAAATAACCCTATAGGACTATTCACCATTTAAAAATTTCCAAAACTATAATATCACATACCTAAAATAATGTGTGATATTAGTGGAAGAATTTTACCTCTTCTCATTTAACAGTTCCACCTCTTCTTTGATTCTCATTTAAATACTATCTAATCATTCCCCATCTCAATTTTTTTATTGTCATGTGCATTTATTAACATGTCAATAATATTTTCATATAAATTTTTTATTTGTGAATGAATCTTATAAATTTATAAACATAATAAATCTTCCCGTACGGTAGTTCAAAAAAGGATTTATCATTCCATCCCACTGTTAGAATGCTTGTAGATTTTTTTCACAAAAAATAATGAAATCATTTACCATATCATGTAGATATTTCATTATTAAAGAATAAAATAGAAAAACTTCTTCCATGATCCCATAAAATATATTAATCCATGATAAATATTGATATCATCAAGTTAAAAACCTTTATTTTGAAAGGAAATCAGTCTTAAAACTTTGATTCAACCAATGTGAGAATTTACATTCTTCACACGTAGCACACCATAACATTCCTTTAATATTATAAACTGAATAATTTTAGAAATAATGAAATTCATTTATCATGTAGAAATATGTGGATCAAAATAAAATAACATTATTTAATATATAATATAGTGTAAAAACACTATCTCCCAACTATTTATAATCATCAATAATTTATGAAAAATAAATCTCAATATCATTACCCAGATGTTTGAGTCCTACTGTAATGAATTAAAATTTAATTTACTCATTCTTAATATATAATGAAAACAGATAGTTATAATTTACCAATATAAATGGAAAAGTGTTGTGAGTCCTTTTATATACACCATTGGGATATAAAACGTCCATATATAATAAAAGAATACATTTTCAGGAACCATTTCTAATTTTTTTATAAAAATTTGTTAGTTTTCTCCATTGATGAGAATATTCTTGGTGTTATAAATTATCATCTATAATTTCAATATTTAAATTCCATTTTAACTAGATTACAGTCCCTAAAAATACATAAATTTATTAAAATATATAAATTAATAGAAATTAAAACATAACATCAAATATATATGATTTATTTTTCATTTATCGATTCATCTCACATGGAAAATTTCTATCATGATACATACTATTTATAAAATAATGTGGTGTCATTGGAGGAAGAAGTAATCCATTCAATTAACATAAAAATATGAAAAGAATTTTCTTTCTTCACATATTCAACAAGAATGCTTATTGTTATCCTAATTTATATCCTTTAAAAGAAAAAATATCTCTATGAAGCTTACATTAGGCTATTCAATTCCCACTTTTAAGGTATGGAGTTTTAGTAATTATAATTGATGGTTCTGAACATAGAGGAAACACCATTTTGGTGAATAATAATTATGAATAATTTAGGATTCAATGGATCATTCACTAACTATATAATATATAAACAAGATGAAAAACAAAATATTATCATCGAATTCTGTCATAGAAATCTTGTAACTCAGAACAGATTTTTTTTGTTAAATTTAAAATTAATTTAAATTAGATAAGAAGAAAGATTAACTCATCTTAGTATCTTTCTATGATGATAATTTTGATCATCTAAAACTCTTTTCAAATTATATCAGTTTCAAAGAGAAGACCCAAACTAGAGACCATCTAGTGATGATCAACACACGATACCTCGATCTTCATACCACATTGATGATTTTTCCGGTTCTAGCAGTGAGAATTGGTCATCAAGTTTTGTTCATATTAATCAATTTATGATCCTTATATATTAAATTATTCTCTATTATTCATATCATTTATGATAGAATGAGATAACGAAGTATATAAAGTGAAATGCATTGTGTACAAGGATTCTCAATTCTAAATTAGCCCTACATAATAGATGTAGAAATCAATTTATAGGGTTGGGCTTTAGGTTAAAATGTTTTTCAATTACACATGGCCCCTAAATAATATAAAAACCTTCTATAACCCCATCCCATATAAAAAGAATATTGTTATCATTTTATGGCATGTGCTATCCCTCGTAATGATAAATATTATTTATCCATCTTGAAAATTAATATTTATCTTCAGACTCAATTTTGTTCCACTCATCGTCCCTAATTTTTTTATTTCCTAATTAAATATTTATTCAGTATTTACTAAATATTCAGTAAATATTCTTTTCACATTCTGGTAAATAATTACTTATTTATTATTTATATAATTAAATAAAATATTTTTTTATGTAAATAAATATTTATTTACTAGAAAATATTTGGGATTAATAAATACCGAATAAAATAATCTCTTGTTCATGGGAAAAATATTTATTGCAATATATAAATTCAAAAAATAATTTAATTGATATCAATAATAACACTTATTATGCACCCCTATATACTTATTTCATATTGGAATTTTGAGGAATTTCCTAAAGTCCATGGTTATTCTCTAGAAATGCGTCTATTAGCCATAGAGAAATTATTTTATGTCATGACATCAAAATCCATATATTAAATGTTGCTATGAAATATAATAACTTCATCGTAATATCTGATCAATAAGGTTTCAAAATCGTGTTATGAAACTATGTTCTTGATATGTATTTCATTGGGTATCTGTAATAAAATTATCATTACATCATGGACTTGGAATTTTATGTGATAGTTCCATTTAAATTAAAAGGCCAAGATATCAAAATCCATTAATATGGAAGGGAAAAATTGTTCCTCAACTTATAAATCAATAACAAGATTTATTATTAAATATATCATGATATAATTACTTAAAAAATGTAAATAATGATTTATATATCATATATAATCAGTATAAATATATATAGTAGATATATAAATGAACTGAAATACACTGTTCATGGAGATGGTTGGTCGTACGTACGCATGAACGCTATTTTCCTTCCCTTATTGACTTCAATGGAAGTAAGTAGACGACATATATATATATATATATATTCATAAATCCAGTAGATTTATCATGTCATATATTTCGTTATTATTCATTATATATAATTTATAATCATTCTATAGTGGTTAACATGGAGAATTATTCTCATAACGTCGTGGAGATGGTAATCCGTACGTACGCACGAGCGACGATATCATTCCCATAATTATTAAATTGAATTGGAGTGGATGATATAATATCTAAGAATCAGTATGATGTTATAATAACTATATATTGTTATTCATTATACCCTTATACTCATCCAAGTAAGGTGGTCGTGGAAAAAAAGATTACACCACGGCGTGGAGACGGCATTCCGTTCGTACGCACACGCGGTGATTTCATTTTCCATAGGATGGATAGAAGGTGAAATGGGGTTGTATTAAATTTATAATAACATATCAGTATATTATTGATACTTATGTAATTACTTTATAATGAAACAACTAAATAATAAGAATTTGAAGAAGAAAGAAAACTTTAAAGAGTAGGTAGAAGAGATTACATCTTCTTCGACGCACCTCTTTTAAGATTCCGCTTAAGACACTAGAGTTGGTCTTTTGAGGATACCAGAACATTTATAATGTTTCTAGGAAAGTTGATAAGGGAAATGGGAAGGGTTTTCCGAGCTTGGAGGCACAATGTTGTGTAAAGGGGAGTGGGAGGAGGTGCCCTTTTATAAGGGAGGAGAGGGGCACTTTAGAAAAAACTTAAAATATTATTTTATATTAAGGTAATATTCAGCTTATAATGGCTCCAAAGTGACTTATTTAGAAGATAAAGTTGATATGGGTCACAATAATCTCATCAAATAGGTTTTAGACAAGTTTAGGTTACTATTTTAACCTTATAATTTAGATTAAACTCTAAGTTAAATAATTTAACTTTTACCGTGTTTTCTTGTTTTCTTGCACTATATGGTTAATAATCTTACTATAAAAAGCCTAAAGAACCCCAAGTGGTTCATTATTAATATATATAAACCTAGATAAGTCATAAGGACAATCCTTATATTTTTAGTAATAGAATAACAATTAATAATATAATATTTTTTTTAAAAACTATTTTATGTAGATTTTGACTCTATTTGCTAATTGATTTTTTTGAAACTTATAACAGCATTATTAATTCAAAAAATGTTAATTAAATCAATACTAACATGTCATATTAACATATAATATTACTTCAATTCATAAAAATTCTCAAATTTCATTTATTTGGTTATTTATAATATCAATTATGTTAATTTTCCTTTAATAAGGTAATTACTGCATCATCAATGTCTCATAAATAAATTAAATTATATAATGTCTAAAAATTATATGTAAAATACGATTATGTATGAAATATTTTTATCTTTATATTTAATATTTATAGTGGAATTTATCTTATGTATAACACTATATAAAAAAATTTTCAGTTATTAAACATTGATTTTAACTATTTTAACTATTCTTAAAATAAAATAATTATAAATGTCCTAATCTAATCCAAGTGGAACTAAATGAAAATATTATATCCCTAAGTTTGTTTCTTGTCGAATTATATTTATCCAAAAGAATTAGGACATCTTGTAGGGTAATAATAATATCATTTTGACCCCTGATTACCCTATTTACTTTTAACCGTGGTAAATAAAAGTAAAAAGTTACTATTCACAAAAAAATATTTTTATCTTATTGAACCACATTTTACTGCTTGATATTAACCATGTCTCTCTAATTTTTAAAATTACACTCACATAATTGGTAAAATTATGTTTTATGTAAATTTTCAAATTCTCCTTGGAGATGGGTAAAAGACGGTGAAAAGTTCAATAAAATTTTTATATATTTAAAATTATTATAAAATGATTCCAATGAATTACATTGAACTTATATAAGTATTACATATAACTTTTGACCAAAAATAAATTTATATAATATAAATATTTATTTAAATAAAATGTCGGTTTTTAAATAGTAACCCAGTGTTTTCACTATTCATCAAAAATTGAATTTTTTTCGAAAAATTCTGTAAATTCACCCTAAGCTAATTTCAATATTCGGAATCCAAAAATAAAGTCCATTTTGAAAGAAAAAATTTATAAAATTTCAAAAAGTGGGTATTACTATTCGTAATGGCTAGTTCATAATAATATTATAATAATATCTCATTTAGTGAAACTCGGTATTTCGTACTACACACGCTATCGAGGAAGGTCACGATTCCATGTAACACAGGCCAAGAATAGTGTTTGCGTATAATATATGCTAATACGGTGTTTCGTATAGCACAAGCTAATTTTGGTGGAACGTACAACACAAGACATCAATGAAATTAAACGAATATTTTTCATAAAATCTCGGGGTGTTACAGAATGATTCTTTATCATATGTCGTAAGGTAGGTGTTCTATTACTTTTCCCTCAAGTCTTGTCAATTTATAATTTTCATCATTTTTTTTGTTCTAGTTTCAACTATTATTTTTCCTAATAAAAATTTTCCTTAAAATAGTTGTTAAATCCTATATTTGAACACCCTATTCGACCATATTATTAACATTAGAGGTCAATTATATTAATGTGGGAAACCCCTTATGAGTTCCATGCATATGATTAAGTTCCCTTTGACATATTTATAACTGAAACAACTAATAGTGTATTTGGTTTGGCTTATCCAGGGGATTTAATGAAATTGAATTGATTAAATACTGTTTATTAATGTTAATGCATGATTATGTTTGATATTATTAATTTTAAATCACATGATTTATGGTATGAAACCCTATTTATCACATTTTCATTGGTTTATCAAAAGGTAAATACTTGAATTATATAAAGAGAATAAATAGGCATTGTTATCATATGGAAATTGTTCATTAATTAAATTCAGGGTTCTTATTGTTTCTATGGAAAACATTCTAGTTATAAAAGTGGTCATACTTGAGCTATATTTGGATTCTTGATGGGATTTTTTGAGGACTGAGAGGATTACAGACCATCTCATTAGGCCAATTTACAAGGGAGATAACCACCATGCAATTTTCTCAATGTATTTTAATACATAAATGGCATGGTATAGTGCTGATGATTCAATTGACTCTTACACAAATTTTTTAATTCCTTGGTGACACTCCTTGGATAATTACTATTCTTTTCAGACAAGAGGCGCCTTATATAATTCACTTATACCCTTGTAATTCTTATATTAGGATTTACTATGGACATGCTCTATAGATATATATAGACATTATTATAGTGTAATTATTCTTGTGTACCCCTTTTATTACACTCATATAGTATTGGATAGGTTGTATAGTTTATGTGTTTTCATCTGGCTTGACCTTCTAAGTTTAAGGATGCCTTAATTCCTCTTGGATCATATATTACTATCATTACTTCTTGGATTCCTTGGTTACACCTGCGGTCCCATTTTTTATATGTGTCCTTTATATTGACACATTAGTTATACATTATATAACCTAACCTCTTATAGGTCTATTGTTTAGACATTACCTGAATGAATCGAAGCAGGTATGATCATCCAGGCCTCCCATGAGGAGTCCAAGACTAATGTGATTTTTATTTCATTCATGTTATTCTTCTACCTATATATATATATGGACACCTCTACTTTTATTTTTAGAGAATGTAGTTTTATATAAATCATTTGTAAAGGCCTGCAGAGTATATATCACACCATTCTCGGGTGTCCATTTGGTATCATAATGGGTACAAGGGTAAGTGCCCAATCATAGATTCTTGGTTTAATATATCATGGGAACTTGGGATCACTGGACCAAGCCTAGGATCATGAATCTAATGAAGATATATTTTTTTAGATTATTTTTATATGAATTTATGCACTTATATCCACCACTTTTATTTCTCTATGAAAAACTCATTTTTTGCATATATTGCCACTTTTGGATTTATATATCATAACTATCTTGATTATTTACCTTCTTTTCCCTATTTTTATTCATTATTCTATGTTTATTAATAAATTTAATATCACCATTATTCCACTTTGATTATGAGGGTATAGTCACCCCATTATACCATCATGTAGACTCATTTCTTGTTGACAACTTCTAACATACTCTGTGATATTCATGAGGCCATGTGACTTGCTGGGGTTGGCTACTAATGTGTGAAATGAGTCTAGGATGTTATAAATATTTACCATATTCATTATTTTCCTTTTTATTACAATTTTATTTTTTATAATGGTCACTAATATGTGGAAAATTTTGATAATGAGCTTATTCATGAGAGTATCTAACAAACACACAGGGGAAATCCAAATTACTTTGTATGGAAATTGATGATTTGGATTATGTCTATTATATTTATATTGATTTCATTATTAGGTGACTTACTTGGATTTTGGAATATATTATTATTTTAGAATTTACTTTTACCCTTATACTGGTATTTCAAGGAGTTAGTGTATCATGAAACACTATAGGAACCTTAGAGTAATAATATGTCATGTATTATGACATTCCATATAGGTTTCATTTTTTGAATACATGAAACATGTTGTATATTCCTTTAGTGATATACTTATCTTGAAAATAGTTTTTTTGTAGGGAAAAGGCAATTGAATAATTCGTTATTAATGTCTCTACATCATCCAAAATGGTGGTTTCCCCTATAGATTGATGGTGGGACATTAACCAACCAATTATTATATATTGATTACTATAATTGTGGTTACATAGACATAATATTATTTTAAATTGAATAAATGAATACTATTTGATGTTTAAAGTGTGGGTGTGCCACTATAAATTGGGAATAGTTATTCATCTAGTCAAATAATTGTATATTACCTACAAAATTATGTTATTGTATGTATGTGTTTTGATACAATTATTTGAATTACTAATTTAAATTTGTAAATTATTTACTTCTATAAATTTAGAATGGTACATTATTTAATTGGTCTATAATATAATTTCAATAATTTATAAATCATAAATCAAATATGGTTTCCATTAAATAGAGATTCCAATTTCAACTTATTTGTTGTTTTTCGGTATAATTTTTAATTGAAAAACTATATACCAAAACCATCTATATAAAATGGTGAACTTCAACTAGGTTGACCTTATTAGAGTTCAATAGGTAATATCTCTAGTGATTCTTGATGGCTTTCTTCAACACCCAGACCATGATTTATGTGTATGAAGAGGGGTAAATATTATATAGGAAGTATATTACATATCATATTCTTATATCCAAAAATTAAATCATTGTCAAAACATATATGAGGCATGTTATTTGAAATTGTAGATCTATTCCAAAATATCCTCGATTTTTTCACTAGGACGGTGGGAAAGACCATGCTGCAGAGGTTGTAGGCTCTAAGCCACCCATGTTACCTCCAGTATTGCCACATGCGACACCTCTAGTTATACTATACATGGTTGAAAAGGCCCAATTTCAAGATAGATTCATATAGTTTATGTAGACTCCTCAGGGAGTTATATGTTCATCCCCTAATTTTTTATAGTTAATTCATGATTATTAGTAGAATAATTCCGCCACATTATTGGGGGAAGATGATCCAAAAGTAGCAGAAACATGGGTAGAGGTCATTCTAGCTATATTTCAGCATCTAGAGATGATTCTACAGAGGATGGTCAAGCTCACCACATAAGTGATTTTTGATTCATCTAATCATTGGTGGGATGTTATTACCTAGGCCGAACAATATAGAGATACAATTTAATGATATTTTTAGGCATCCTTTTATAACTATTTATTTCTGAAGATATTAAGAGATGGAAGATCTAGGGAATTCCAACACCTAGAGTAAGGATACTTTTCAATTAGGAATTATTCTGATCAATTTATTTTTCATCAACATTTTTTACATTCCTTCACGGATAATGGTATTTGTAGAGTAAGAAACATTGAGGATGGAGTAAGATATGCCTTCTGATCTCAAGAAAAAGATTGTTTGTTTGACATCTATTTTCACGAATCTAAACCAATCCCTTATCACTAATTGAAATATGAGAGAATATGAAAGTACATGGCATGGTACATTAGTATTGAGATAGGTTAGTCATTCATCCAATGGGAACAATTTCATCTAGAGGGTTATCAATAGATAAATGGAAGATTGAGTATCCACACTCAGAGTTCTATTATATTCCAATAGCATTGGAGGTACTGTCACAGAAATCCCAAGTTGGATCGAGACGTAGTTAACTATCTAGTCTACGAAGGAATGTGCATTCATCATAGGGTTTTCTAAATCTTTCCATGTATTCCTGGAATAAGAGGATCTCCACCACTTCCAAATTCTATAATATTATTAGTATCTAGAGTGCCTGCAACATGCTGGACCACCACTGGTCATATAAGCTGAGGAGGTGGGCATGATTGATGAGGTAAGACCTTGGATATGTATCTCCATCTTTGTGGGCCCACACTGGGTAGTTAAGTTGAATCTCATAACCATGTATCGGGCGAGATATGCAAATTATATCTTCTAACTGATCATAAAGTGTCGGTCCATCTATTATATGATGTACATTTTTTGTGGTTTCTATCATAGTATATGATCTATTTGATACATGCACTTAACATTCTTTTATCTCCATGGATTCCATGGAAATAATTGGGTTTAAGATTCAAAATTTCTATGGTTTGGTGAAACATGATACTCAATTGAGAATTTGATTGGAGTGTTTAGGCTTGTGAAAGAAATTCCCCCTTAGGTTAGGAAGAAATCATTTCGTATAGGGAAACTTCATCCATGAGATTGTGGGCTAAGATTTCATTCTTGGGATGGACTGGTTTGTCCCATATCATGATAATGTGGACTAATATCACCTAAGGGTATCATATACATCACCTATGTGGTAATATTTCCATGAAAATTGAGCTAGACCAGAGCTTCATTAGCTAGGTTATGTGATAACCAATATTTTAGGACTTTTATTGATGATTAGGGAGTGCATCATGATTATTTTACACTAATTGTGGAACATTTCAAGGACATATTACACAAAAAAAATCTATACTATCTACAAAGAGTGAGATAGATTTTAATATTGATCTAGTTCCTGGAGCAACACCAGTATCAACTATTCCATATAGAATGGATACTAGTGAGTTGAAGAAGCTGAAAAGGTTTCTAGAGGACTTGAAGAAAAGAGTTTTATATATCCTAGCACTTTACCTTGGGTTTCGCCCACTATTTTTCTAAGAAGGTTGATGGGACCCTCAGGATTTTCTTGGATTACATAAAATTGAATCAGCTTACTATGAAGAATTGATATCCTTCAAATTATGTGGTTGACCTCTTTGATAAACTATGAGGAGCTCAGGTTTTCTCAATGTTTGATTTGGTGTCTGGTAATTTCTATGTACGTATCAGCCCTTCAAATACACCATGTACATTTTTTGTAAAGAAGAAAATGACTTTTCTGTATTTGGTTATATTGAACAGTCTCACGAAATTGCCTTCTATTTTCATGGATTTTATGAATCGAGTTTTCCACCTACACCTGGATTCAATGGTGGTGGTCTTCATGGATGAAATCATTGTGTATTATCATATTGTACATGACCATGACAAATATCTTTATATCAGGATGATTATAGTATAATAGAACCTGCTATTTGATAAGATCACTAGATGACACTTTTGAATCGATAAGAAGCACTTAAAGGCCACATTATTTTAGCAGTGGGAGTGTCTATTAACCATGAAAATTTATAACTATAGATACCTGGGATCATCCCAAGAAAATCATTAACATCCAGAGTATCATAGTGTTGGTTGAATATTACATGGGCTCTCTTCAAGAAGACCTTCTCAGTATATGAGCTGGGTAGGATCTATACCCAAGAAATTATATGACTTTACAGTGTCCCAAAGACTACTATATCAGGAATGGGTTCTCAATTCACCTCTTATTTCTCAAAAGGGTTGTAGAAGGTGTTAGATACATTTGTACATTTTAGTACAACATACCACCCTCAGACTAACGCATTGTTAGAGTGGATAATACAAGTGTTAGAAGACATGATTATAGATTGAAACCTTGATATCGAAGGTTCATGGGAGTAAAATATACCTTTAGCTAAATTATATAACAATTATAAATTTTAGGTGACCATAGAGATGGAACTTTATGAGTCTATATACAGTAGTCCATGCAAATCACCGCAATGTTGGGTAGTGGTAGGTGAGTAAACACAACTGGGTTCTCATCTCATTCACGAGACATTAGATTAGATTTAGCTGATTTGAAAAAAATTAGATGCAACTCCATCTTGATATAAGTACTATTCTAATCACTAATATGGCCACTATCATTCAAGGATAGGGATCACGTCTTCTTTAGAGTACAGTTGATAATGGGGCATTGATTGTTTATGTGGTAAGGTATGGTGTATCCTTGGTCCATCAAACCATTTGATGTTTTCGTTAGGGGAAATACCGGTTTCTTATTGGATATCACGCCCTAGGAGATGTATAGTTATTCATGATTTTTTTACATCTCTCATCTTCGTCTCTAATACTCATACCCATCTCATTTTTTCCATCCTTATTATGTGAAACTAAATGTAGATGTGTCCTTTGAGGAGAACCCTATTTGTATCATGGCATGTAGCATGAAGGCCCTCTATTATAGGTCTATTAATATAGTTTTGATACTATTATTGGATGTTCGTGTATAGGATTAGACCAGCGAGTGAGATTATGATGTATAACGAGAGTGTCCCAAGATTATCTCAGATAGTTTTATTCTATACATGGAAGGTCAACATGGGGATGAGTTGTTTTAAATTGGGGAGGATGTAACACCATTGTTTTTCTATAATGTACAAAACCTTTTAATTCTTGTTCAATTCCTTGAGTTTTTTTCAAATATTATTGCATAAATTTTTATGGGCTCAAGAGAATTTGGGGCTCCATTAAAGCTTGAATCCCAAAACTATGAAGAATTCGTATGAGGCACACCGTTGGTACATGGTTAGTAGTAACTGTGTAGCTCAAACATGAGACCCATATATAGTATAGCATGATTCAAAAAAATATGTGAGGTAGGATTCATGGCTATGAAAAAAAACTACATGCATGTTTTAAAGGGAACCCACACAAACTGTGTATAGTTTGAAAAACCCTACACCTATCCATATTGTTGTTGTCACTTTGGTAGTGTCCCTATATGGTTGGAGCACAGTTATTGAAACCATATGGGATAATCGCGTGATGTTGGATCACTTTAGATAGTTATAGTACATGGATGGTCCATATTTTGGCTAATCATATAGCCAAACCACGTGTCCTCTTCATATAGGGTGAATTTATGATTTTTTTTCATTAGGACATTATAATTTAACCAATCTTCTTCCATTTAAATTTCTCATTCACATAACCCTATCCTATTAGAGATCCTTCATGTCTCAAATCTAGGATTTGATGTTTCATCTCTAGCCAACATATAAATCAAGTTTTGTATATTACATTGTACTCTTCTTAGTGAGAGCTTCCATCCATTACAATTTTTTCCTCATTTTATCTATCCATTTTGACACTATTTTGGTATGAATTAATATTCTATTTTTTCTAGGTATTAGATTAATCATCCAATATATTATAATTCAAAACTAACTAATGGTTTATATTGGATGATTGTTTATCTAATGCCACATGGTAGGTGGTCTATGACTTTTCCCTCAATTCAAATCGAGTTATAGTTGTTTTTGTTATATCATGCACAGATTTCACCATTGTTTTTCCCTAAAATAAATTTTCCTTAAATTAGTTGTCTAATTAGGAATTAGGACCCCTATAAGACCCACTTGTATCTATTAGGGTTCATTGATGTCAATGGGCTCCACCCCTTGTGATTTCTATAGATATTCCCAATTTCCCTTTTTCATATTAATAGTTTAAACTCCCATTAGTGATTTTGGTTATACATCTATGGGGGATTTAATAAATTTTAATGGATGAATTGTATTCTATAAATGGTAAAGCACGTTTAGCATGGATATTATTAATTTAAAATCACATGTTTGAATGTCTGACACCTTATTTAGACCTTTTCATTAATGAATGAAATGATAAAGACTCAAATTATATAATGTGAATTAATTGGCAATGTTATCACATAGACATTGTTATTTCATTAAACTTAAGTTTCCTATGGTAATTGAGGGCATAATTCTAGTTATAAGAGTGTTTCTATATGAACCAACATTATATTTCTAATGAACTACCTTGAAAACTCGAAAGATTCCATCCTGATTCCTTAGGTCGATTTATAAGAGAGATACCAACCATATAACCTGGTCAATATCTTATTATACATTAATTCCTTGGCATATTACTGGTGACTCACTAGAATAATCTCTGATATTAGAATTCCTTGGGTATACTCCTTGGATTAATCTATTATCTTTAGGTATGAGACACCTTGGATACTTCCTATGGGCCAAACCTTTCTTATACCATAATTTAATATGGTCATGCCCCATGGTCTCGGTTGTACATTGTTCTACTGGAATGCCATGGGTTGTCCCCTTAGATTACACTCATTCCACCATTAGCTAGGATACGTGGTTTATGTTTTGTGTAATGAAATAATTTTTTATCATTGGAATTCCCTTATTATAATTTTTTCTTTTAATATAATCAAATAATGTTACTTATATAACATAATACAAACCTTATAAGTGAATGATGAGTGAAATAATAGGCATCTATAGAAGTTGAAGAACATATACTGATGAAATAGTAACTTGATCATTGGAATAATAATGTGACCCTTATAAATAGTAAAAAATCCAATGTATTTTTATCCTCTCCAATGAAAGTATAAATAAAATTAATCCAACTTATATGCCTCAAAATTATATAATTATATCATATTATAAATATATAAATATTTTAAAAATTATTAATTTGGTGTTGTTTATTTGTAAGTCATTAATATTTAATTACAATTTTATGATTAATTTATGAAATTAGAAGAAAATCTATTTTCATAAAATGTAGTCATAAAAAATATTTTGATTTTTAATGATTATAAAATAATTTTATGATACTTTAATTAATTTTTCAAGGAGTTAGAAAGGAAATTTTAATTTTATAATTTGTATTTTTCAGTGAATTATGATTTTAATTAAAAATTAAATTTCTCATATTTAGAAAATTATTTTCATAAAATGGATTACATTTTTGTATTCTACATGTTGAAAAAAGTCAAGGGTGAATTTTTTTGATTTTTCTAAAATAATTGATTTTTTGGTGAATAGTGAAATACAGTAATTTACGGTGTATATAAATTATAAGTGAAATATGCTATTAATTGAGTCATGGATGATGTAAGAACCATTGGTTCGAACTCATATTATCTAATTAATATTTATTACCTCATTAATCATCACCATTTATTTTCTTTATACAAATAATAAACTAAAGAATTAAATTTTTATAAAGAACCCCTCTCCTCCACTATAAATACCACCACTCACCACCTCTTCTCCTCACAACTCTCAAGCATTTTTACTTGTCTAAATTCTACTAAATTATCATATCAATCCCATATCACAATATTGGTTCCCTTGGTATCATCAAAAGACAAAAAACTCTTCCCTAAAGAGGCTCTCAAGGAGGATAAATTAAAGGGTTAAATTCCTATTTCGGATTCTTTTATTTTCTTTTCATGTTCCATTATTTTATTTTATATCCTCACCTCCCCTCATCTCAAAAGTATGAAGACTCCAATACCAGACATATACATTAATTGGTTTATTATAAATTAATAATTCTTCATTATCTATCTTTTCACCAACTTTTATATTATAAATTAAAACACCATCTGAGATGTGTTAGTTTATAACATTCAAGAACGATTGGTTTTGAAATTATGTTATCATATTTAACTGTAGTCATGAAACCATTTTTATATTTTAAATATATTATTATATAAGTAATATATCTTATTTAATGTTATGTAATCATTTTGTAAAAATTTTATCAATTTGTAAAACAAAATAAGATTGTTGTGATAAAAATTTACCAAATTAATCTAAGCGATTATCATTAATGTTTTATCTAATGATTCATCCACACACAAAAAAACAAAATTACTAATATGTTCATGTATAATTTTTTATGATAATTAATGACATGTAACTTCAATTCTGGGCATCAATTACCATTTTACAAGAACTTCCACACTCTTATATAAGCGATCTGATCTTGAAAATTAAGAAAATGAGAACTCGTGAATGATGAAATTGAACCCTATAACTCATCAAAAAGGACACAAATGCACTTCAGAAATTATTAATAGATAAAATAAATGTATACATGGTTTTTAATTATTAATTAATGAATATAATTTTATTATCATGGACCTTAAGATCAAGTAAAGAACACCTTCAGACTAATGGTAAGGGATTCTTCCAGAACATCCATTATTCCTTCGTGTTACTCTTTCTCTTGTTTTACCCAAATAAATTTATCTTTTATTTTTATTTAAATATTTTAAATTTTATAAATATATTACAAAACCATGTATCAATATCCATTCATCCTTATATTTTGGGTATATACATCTTTCTAAACAATGCATATCTCAGTTCTCCATGATAAGTAAGCCCGATTTAAGGGAATTTCCCAAATTCTTAACCAATTTAAAATGCACTCTAACATCTTTTTTAGTCCACAATTGTGTTTTTGAAATCACTATTTTAATTATGAGAACATTATTTTGTTAACCTCATGTTTTATATAAAATATTATTCCCTTTTCTATTTTAAATTCTCATTGGTATTTTTCTTAAAACCACACTAAAATGATTAAATTCTAATGTTTCTTAAATACTCTTTTTACATGTTATCACTTTTGTTTGAAATAACATATCAGGGTATATTCCTATTTTCCATTATTAATTTCCACAGATGACTTAATACCTTTAATTCATGAACACTTGTATGATACACAAGTTTATTATACTTAATGACATGATTATGATCCCATTTCATTCCATGGGTACCTTTATGTTTATATATGATTGATTATGTATGATTATTTATGTGGAAATCATATTCATGAACATGTTATGATGGGTTCATCTAGATATCTCTATAATTCATTAGGTAACATTTAGTCTCATGAGACCTTATGTGAAACTATGTTGGTTGTTATCCTTGACTTGTGCTCCTTATAAAATGGGCTCAGTGGTTAGCCTTGATTGGTGCTCCTCAATGTGAAATGAGCCTTGAATCATACTAAAGTCTTATTTTTTGTTTCTTCCACATTACTATGATTCAATTATTATATGATTCCATTTTCTAAATATATTATTAAATATGTTTAATAATGTTCTTATGCCTATCCATATAATTATATAATGACTTCTAACATGTTTTCTAGGATTTATTCTCTTGGTTATTCCCTTACTAGGATTTTTAGCACATCCCTTTGTTCATATTATCCCCAGGTTATCCTATACATATGTATGGGCTGAACAGAATTTAGGATCTCTTTATGAATATTAAATAAATAAATGTTTTATTTATTGCCATGTTTTTAGTTTTATGTACCTAGTATTTCAAAAAACCTGACTCTATGCTCATGGGCTTGTAATTTGAGATTTAAAATCATGTAGTGATATGTGTAAAGGGTTAGATTTTATACAGTTGGTATCATAAGATGGTCAAGTTATTTTTTGAGATTAGTAAAAGAGTTCTGTAGTAATAATTTTAGAGATTTGACTAAGTATAAGAAAACATCCCAAAATTTGGTAAGTATATATTAAGTCGTTTTTCGAGAAAATACATCCCTAAATAAATATTATAACTGGATTTGGTTCTTTCATAGATGTTTCTATGATTAACAACTCTCAAAATATGTGTTGGGCGAGGAATAGGGTAACATAGTATATGACAATGAGCCTTATTATGCTCCAGGTTTGATACTCACAGAGGATATGCTTTGGTAAATTCATAAGCTCACTACAAAAAATTATTAAGGGAACAATGAAAATTCATGTAAGTATATGTATATATTAGAAATCATATCATGACTACATAGATTGAATCTTAGGGAGTCACAGGTCAGGATATACTTTTCCTTTATAAAATTATCCTTTTATGTTTAAAGATTATTTGTTAGGCCTACTATCTATGTATTCAAGCCCCCTAATTGTAATTTATTTATCTTAACTAATGGAAACAAATATAAGTACACATTAAATAATCAATTTGATAGGAAATGTGATGATTTCCCAAATGACATTCCAGATATGATGGAAACAGGTGCTCAAAACACTATAACAATACTGAATCAACTGGATCAATTTATGGATAATAACTTGAATCATGTGGAGCAGCCTCCTCCTCTAAGAAAAGATAATTTTCCCTTGAATCCTTCATATGGAAAAGGCCTCCCATGTTTAGTGGATGTTCTGATCGCCTCCTCGGAGAACTATGTATTGAATCTATTGAAAAGATATTATTTGTTATCTAGTGCATAGAAGAAGATAAATTCATTATAGTGGTCTATTATTTCCATGTAGAAACTGATTATTGGAGGACATTGATTAAAAATATAAATTCCATGGAGGAAATCAATTCTATGGATTTGGAGGAATTAAAGAAAAAAAGTTAAAAAACAAATTCCCCCAAACACTCTAACTCAAGATGGAAATATAATTTCTCTGACTGAAGGAGAATGTTGATGAGTCACTTGGGGCATATAAGGAAAACTTTTCAAGGCTTGCAAGGTATGCCTCTATCTTTGATATGAACACAAAATGCAAGGTGGATCGATTCTTTCTTGGGGTAAAGCTGAGTATACAAAAATAATTGGAACTTAGAGACTTAAAAAGTTGGGAGAAGATTGTCCATTATTCCCTTAAGGATGAAATGGATAATAGATAATCCTAGTGGTCTCGTGGGACCAGTTAAAAAATTTAGATAATGGATTCTAGTATGGGTTGTATCAGAAAATAAATCTCATGATGGAAAGAAGACTTAACATCCCATGTGTGAATATTGTGGGAAGAAGAATCCTAAAAACTGTCTAAAGGGAACCAATAATTTCATAAAATGTTGTAGAATGAGACATTTTTCTATTTAATGTCTATGGGATATGAATAATTCCAATATAATGGAATAATAAAGGAAGTTTCAGATCAATACTCTACATATAGTGCAGTGTTACCACTGTAAGAAACATGGGAATTATTCATAAAATTTCCCTAAGCCTAGGATTGTGGGAGAAAATCAACAAAAACCTCTAAGGAAACAAGGAAGGTCTTATAGTATAATTATTATTGAGGTATATTTGGACTGATTTTATTAATTTATTCATAAATATTTGTATACTCCCTTTTGTTAATTTCATATAAAATTAGAGAATTGGTGTGAGATACTCATGTTTTAATGTAAAATATAATCATTGAGAATTATTTGAAGTAGTCTAATTGAGTTAATTAGTATTTGAATTATAAATATCACCCTTATTATCCAAATTTCAATGTTCTTGTTTTTTATGATTCCTTATTAAATTTGAAACATATAATTAGAAGAAATTTTTGTCCAATTCTTCCATTTGAAGGGCCATATCGACCACACAAAAAGGCGCACAGAATATATGAAAAAATGTGCAAGCCATGAAGATTGAATTACTGAGATAAATCAATATTTAAAAAATTCATTATTATCCAAGAAAAATCGGGGTACAATACCATTAGTATTGAGTAAAATTTTCATGTCCCAAATCCACTAAAAAGGGGCCCAAATGATTCAATGAATTCCATCCCAACATTCTGTCCGAGAAATGAAATCAGCACACCAATATTGACATTTCTCCTGATAAGAACATCTATTCGAGCGATGATTTTTCTGTTTCAAATAGTATATATAGGCTTATGGATTTTTTGATGAAATTTTTCAAGTTTCGAGGGAATATTACTATTCCAAATTCCATTCAAATTATGGACATTAAAAAAGTCTGAATTGAAATGGATAGATTAAAATTGTTTAATAAAAGTTCCAAACCTTTGGATAATTAATATAAATGGACTCAAAATTTTGATATAAGACTCTAAAAAATTATATATTCAACATTAAAGAAGGAAATATTTCCATATTCAGCTGTATGGAGTTTCATATTTGTGAGCCAAGTGGAGGGGAAGATTTTGAATTCAGACAGCCCAAATCCTTGAGCTATAAATACATATCCCTCCTCTCCTTACAAGGTTTTGGCATTTCAGAAGAGAGTAGAACAAATTTTCACAATCAAATATTTTCTAATTTTCTTGATAGGACATTCCATAATCATGTTTTTACTTGAGATACCCTTCATCATCCTTTGTTTTCATGTTTTTTTATGTTCTTCTTATTTGTAATCGTGTATGTTTCTTGCATTTCAACCGAGTTTTACTGCATTTTTCTTCTTCTTAATATATTATTATCATCTACCTTATTATTCATAATTTCTTTTTTCTTAAAATAGTTTAATTGATGTTTAAATTCATTCCCTTATTTTTCTTCCTCATTCAATCGAAATTCTTATTTTAAATCTCATTATCGTTCGTGTGTGAGTTTGATGCACAACAATTTTCTTATCCCTTTATTTTCTTTCTATTTATTATTAATCATCATAAATATAATAAACCATATTTCTGTTAATCTAAATGTATGAGTAAATATCTCATTAGAATGAGACAAAATTTAGGTTTTTTATGCAACTGTGAGAAATATTCTTTTTATATTCTTCAAATTAACATTGTGTATGATGGATATAACATGTCATATATGAATGATTTATTTTGATTGACATGTAGTTTTTATGGATTATTGGATCTATAAATACCCTTCCATTACCAAGCTATAATTAATATTAGAACAATATGATGTGTTGAGGATGGGATTAAATCATTAATACTTGTGAATTCCAATCAATTTCATCTTGTGAAGTGGGTGTTAATTCAATGCAATATAAAGAAAAGCTCACGTATATCGCATGATTAACTCTCAAATAATTAACTCACCCAAATATTTAGTAAATTGTTATATCAATAAATCATTTCAATTAATATATTCATAGAAACTACAAAATCAAAATATAGTAAACTAAAAAAAAATAAACAATTAAAAAGTATCATCAATGAGGATTTGACCGGAGTGCTGCTATTCACATTTGGAGAGCACAAAAACCTTGAATTGTCGATAGAAGACAATATTCCATGATTTAAATGGTCTATTTCATTGGGATGCTTCATGATGTATTCATTAGTTTTTGGTTATTGTAAAAAAACAATAAAAAATTAAAAAAATTTGAAAACTATACACAAAGAAAACCCTGACTTCTCATAAAAATCATAAATAGGAGACCCAAAAAGAAAAAACCATCTTCATCATCCATTAAAAATATATTTTAATGCCTCGTGTCATCCCAAAAAAATGATAGGATATTTTTGACTCTTAAATTGAGTGAACACTTCACCAACTTAGGTGGAACATTAAAGATAATCAAACCATTCAAGTACAAGTCGTTGTACAACCAATTGAATTAAATATGGCTAATCCTATGGAAAAAAACATAATGAACTTGTTGCCCCTGATATGAATTACCAACCCCAATCATTAAATATCTAAACATAGAGGCTGACTTCGAACTCAAATCGGGTTTGATTCATCTTTCTTTTTCATTTCCATAGGCTATCCAGTGAGGATCCACATCTTTAACAAAAAGAGTTCCAAGTGGTGCACTCATCCATGAAGCCTCAAGGGGTTTCTAAAGAAAAAATCATACTCCTAGAATTCTATTTCTCCCTTGCTAGCACTGCCATGTTATGGCTCTACTACCTCCCTCCTAGTTCCATTCCCACATGGAATGTCATGAAGCAACTATTCTTAGAAAAATTATTTCCTGCTTCTTGTACTGCTTCTATACGAAAGGTAATAAGGTGTATCCGACAATTGAAAAATGAGTCACTCCATGAATACTAGGAGAGGTTAAAAATTCTTGTTTCACCCTAACCACACCACCAAATCCTTGACCAAATATTGATATAATACTTCTGATAGGGGTTAATGGCTATGGAGAGATCTCTCCTTGACACCACAAGTTGCAGTTCTCGTGTTGATAAAACTCTTGCAGTTGCATGGGATCTCATAAAAAACATGGATGTAAGAACACAAAAATTACATACATGAGCATAATATTAATTCAAACAATTCCAATATAGTAAATCAATAGATCCATTAAATATGACTAAGAGGATGAGTGTACTGACAGGTCTTCTGTAATAACTAGTTGTGCCAGCCCAAGCCCCAACCTCATCTTCCCCGCAATCTATATTCCCTTGACCTATCAAGAACTATGTAATCTGCAGCTCCACATCTCATCCCACTATCACATTTCCCAAATTAGAAGAGTATCCCTATAATTCTTCCATACCAATGGATTCCAATGAACCAAATGCTCAGAGGAACACCAACCCTCAACAATCAGGTCACTACATTAGAAACTTCAACAAAACCCACCCTGATCCCTTCTCTTCTACCTTCATCCAGGGCATGAGGTATGGTAATCCCATTTCCCATCCTCCTAAATTCCCTCTTCAAAACCCAAACCAATTATAATATGGTCATGGTGTTGGTAAATTCATACATCCTTACCCTTTCGTTATGCAACCTTAGAGGCTCAAACCACCTCTTGTTCCTCTTGGAATCCACTGTCAAAATGAGCCTTCCCAATTCCCAAACCAATACAATCTCATTCCCAAGAACAAAAATCAAGGAAATCCCAATCCAGGAATGGACTCTTCTTCTATGTAACCATGGTAAATTGAATATTAAGATCATTCCTCCTTCACCCATTCTAGACTTAAAAATGTTTAAACCCAAATTGGTTAACATGCATCCCACCTAGGGCATCATCAATAATAAAATTCATCCCAACTCCCAGATCAACCATTACCCAACCGCAAGGGTAATGTTAGAGAAATTTCACTTAGATCAGGAAATCATATTTATATTCTTCAAGATGAGTCCTCAGACTCCTTGCATTTCACTTAGAAACCTCATTTCTTTTCCTCAAGTCGTTTCGATGAAAGGAAAGTCCTTTTATCCCATTCCTAAAATGGTTGAAATTTTTAGACACGTGGAAGTCAAAATATCCCTTTTAGATGTCATAAAACTTGTCCCTATGTATGGAATATTTCTTTAGGAATTGTGTACCCATAATAGGCAACTTAGGACCTTTGAAAATTTCTTTACCCAGTAGTCTATTCCCATAAGGTGCAAAGATCCCAGGACATTTATGGTTCCATCCCAAATTGGAAGTTCAAACATCGATGATGCACTCATTGCCATATAATCCTCAATTAATGTCATTCCAAAATCAATATTCTCTGAACATGTTCTAGGTCCTACAACCCATGGGTGTTTTCATTCAATTGTCCAATCGAAGCACTCCTATTCCAGACTTTATAATCGAGGATGACCTTGTTTGTGTGAATGATCATATCTTACCTATTGATTTATATGTCCTTGACATATATGTTGAGATGAACTCTTCTTGATTTCCCCTAACTGTAGGAATACCATTCCTAATGACGTTGATAACCAATATTTATGTCCATTTAGTAATCATATCCATGTATTTTGGTGACCAACTGGTCGAGTTTAGCATTTTCCAAGCCATTTGATACACATCTAAGGATCATTATTCATTCTCAATCCAGGATTTTAAGGACACTTCTGATAGTCAATTGAACCCCATTACATCATTTTCATCATGTTCTAATGAGAGAGTATCTTATTTAATCTTCCCCATGATTAAACATGTTATAAATGGTGATATTGATGTTGACCTCACATTAATAGACTCCATCAATCTAGTGGATCTCGAAAACTCTCTGGAATCCCAAATCAACTCAGATCCCTACTACTCCACCTATGATAATATTAATTATAATGAACCAAAGCCAACTGAAATTACTTCCTCTATTGTAGAGATTTTTATCCCATAAATAAAAGAACATTGTGATTTGTAACCTCTTCTAGAAAACCAGAAATATGTATGCCTTTTTCATGACCACTCTTATCATGTCATTATCTCTACATTAATTACTGAAACCAAGGAGTCTAAACTTGTTCAGTTGTTAGAGGATGATAAGAAAGGCCTTAGGTAGTACCCTATATGACACACAAGGAATCAACCATGCCCATATCCTGCATCACATTCATCTTGAGGAATCATCCAAACCAATTAGACAACCACATAGTATACTTTATCCACTAATAGTTGAGGTACTTAGGGAAGTGATCATTGAGCTTATTCAACCAGGTATTGTCTACCCAATTTCTTATAGTAAATGTGTTAGTCCAATTCATATTGTACATAATAAGGGTGGGATAATTGTTGTCCAAAATGAGCATGAGGAGGTATTCATGACTCGAGTGAAGAACAAATGGCATGTGTGCATCGACTATAAGAAATTGAATGTTGAAACAATAAATGATCACTACCCTCTTCCATTCCATGATCAAATACTATAAGGATCAAATGTAAAGTAACATTATTTATTTCATGATGGATACACTAGATATTTACAAATACCATTTGCACCTCAAGGCAAAGAAAAGAATAATTTTACTTTCCCCTTTGGAACATATGCATATACGAGAATGCATTTTTTCCTTTGCAATGCTCCTGCAAAATTACAAAGGTGTATGATGACTATCGTTTTTTAATTCATTGAACACTATATGGAAGTCTTCAAGGATGACTTTACCATTTATGGCGACTCATTCTAATATTACTTGAATTCACCCTCTTTAGTCCATAAAAAGTGTTTCAAGTGTAAACTTGTGTTAATTTTTTAAATATTTCACCTTAGGGTTGCAAATGGAATTTTTTTAGGGAACATTGTTTCAAAAGAGGGTATTGAATTTGATCCCTCCAAAATTTAAGTGATCCACTCTCTTTCTATTCCAACCACTATTCGAGACATCTATTTATTCCTCGGTCATTTTGGTTTCTATCATCCATTCATCCATAACATCAGTAGGAATTCCCTCTCACTCACTCAGTTTCACCAAAATGATGTCACATTCCATTTTTATGAGGTTTTCAAGATACCCTTCATTGAACTCAAAACTTATCTTACATCGTCCCCAATAATCTATCCTCTGGATTTCTCCTTACCCTTGCTGTTGATGTGTGATGCTTTTGATAGAACTGTTGGGTCCGTTCTTGGTCAATGAAGGGAAAAGATTCCTCATTTCATCTATTATGCATCAAAAACATTGGATGAAACTCAATCCCACTGCACTATCACTGAAAATGATCTTTTAGTAGTGGTTTTTTCCTTAGATAAATTTCAGCCCTATCTCTTAGGTGCAAAAATCATCATCTTCACAGAAACTTATTCTATAATGTTATTACCCAAGAAAATTTATTTCAAACCGAGGATAATAAGATGTATCCTAATTTTCCATGATTTTGAACATGAAATTAAAGATAGAACAGGAAAAGAAAACATAATCGCTGATCACCTGAGTAGAATTTATAATTCTTCTCATTCATAAACCATTGATCCTGAGTTCCCCACTGAGCACGTTTTTTCTCTCAATCCAAAGTCACCATGGTATGCCTCGATTGTAAATTACATGGATTCTAGTGTTTTTCCAAAAAAAAATTCAACAGAACAAAAAATAATGCTGAAAAGAAATTTAAAATACTAGTTTTTGGGAAGAAAATAAACTTTTGAAAATTGTTGCTAACATGGTAATTAGGAGATGAGTTTATGAAGACGAACATTCCCCTATATTAGAATTCTATCACTCACTTCCTAGAGTTGGATACTTTGGACCAAAAAGGACCTCTCAAAAGGACCTAGGATCTCGATTCTTCTACCCTTCAATCTTCAAGGACTCACATGAGTTCTGTAAATCATGTCCCACTTTCCAAATGTTTGGCACAATTTCCCAAATAAATGAAATTACCCAAATGTAAATCCCTAAACCCACACTTCCGGATTTAGTACTAAAACATGCTGTGTATTTTTTTATATATAAAATAATAGAAAAATACACCATATATTATACATTTGAGGACCATTTACAGTCTTTTTACTCGAGGATTAGATAAACAATACATTAAATCAACGTTTACAAAAACATAAATATTCATTTAATCTTTTGTTCACTATATTCTTATTGGCCCTTGGGGACTTCTTAGTATACATAATCACCTGAGGACATACATAAAAAAGGGATGAAATAAAATCACAGTTAGAGTATGTATAAGAAAAATATATCATGGGGTGAGCATAATCAGACAAAGGCAAAGAATCATGAATGTGAGAGGAAGCATAGATGAAATGCTTGAAATGTTGCAATGCATAAAAAATGAAAAATATTGTCTTATTGGTTAAATACCACACATACTTTTGAAAAAATCTAGAATCTTCTTCACATATCATTTCACATTAACTCATGAGATTCATCACTTTACACAATGCATTGAAGCGCTATATAATTCCGGGCGTACCCATCACATTCAAACATTCATATTGTGCTATATAATTATGGGTGCACCAATCACATCAAAACATTATCATTATCATGCATTCCACATAGAGAATATATTGAAAATAAACATTAATAATGCATGGAATGGAATGGGTTTCATCTCATAATAACCCATTCATAATCATTTGATTCCAAAATTAAGAGGTAATAACATAATTGATATAAGAACCATCAATTGTGAAAGAGAAGTAAAAGGTGAGTTCTTAAAAGAATAGTACTTTTGGAAAACATTTCATTTCACATAAACAATAGTGGTAAACATTTATATCCCATAAATGAAAATACAATGATGAAAAAATGATTTTTAAGGGGTAACTATGTCAAATATGGAGTGAAAGAGGGATAACCCAAAGGATGGTATTGGGTTCCAAAATTTCACCTTAACTTGTATCTGAACGCTTTATTCACATTAATGTCCTATATAACCACATTATATAAATTAATTTACAATTAAAGAACCTTATGTCAATTAATATGCTTCATTATTGTTTCATTAAGTTATTTTATGGGCCTTTGGATGAATTATAGAGTTTGAATACATTGTTTGGGAATGTGCGTTTTATGGTTTTTCTTGAGCGGTTCACTTGTATTCTTAACTTGAATTTATGGTAGAACATGGGTAAACATACCGATATGATATTACATGTTATTAATGATATTAAATAATTTAAATTGATCTTATAATGAATTATATTTTATACCATGTGGATGAATCAATAGATAAAAATTAAATGATTATTGTTTGGGTTAATTTGGGAGGGTTTTCAACCACAAAGATTTTGTTTTGTTTAAACATTTAGCAATTTTTAGATAAGTTATATCCATAACATTAAATAGAACATAATAAATATAAAATATTCTGTTTCAACCATAAAAATGTTTTCATGACTAGATATGAAGGTAGAAATGGAAAAAGAGAACGTGTCGTTCTGGAAGGTGATAAATTAACATCTCATAAACAATGCTCTCTTTTATAAAATAAAAAGAAGAGGATATGGGGGTTCGATGATATAATATCCCATTATTATCATAAAATTACATTATATGTATGATACTTGGGTTACCATACAATTTGGAAAATGACAATTGAGGATAGAATAATAAATGTACTTGAAATTGAAAGGAAATTAAAGGAAAGGATGGAGAGATATTACCTCTTGAATCCTACTCTTGAGATCCTCCTTTTGGGTCCTAGGCTAGGTATTTATATTATAACATGAGATCTTGGACGTGGGGGAGGGTATAAGGAAGATTCATGGGAAGAGTTTAGACATGGCTTGAAGACTTATAGGTGTGAGGAAATGAGGGTGTGAAGGGTGGTATTTATAGTGGAGGGGAGAGGTGTTTTCGTAATATAATTTTCTATAATTTATTATTTGCCCACAAGACAAGGAATAGTGAGTCTTCATTTACCTATAATATTAATTTTATCATGTGATCCAGAACTAATTGGGATTACATTTTCAAAACATCATGCATGACTCTATAATTAGCTTATTTCTCATATTTTTGTAAATTATGGTATTTTACTATTCATCAAATATTCACGTACTTCAGAGAAATATCAAAACATCTGCCCAAAATTTTATCAATGTAGAGAATCAATAAATGAAGTCCATTTTTCAAAAATAATTTTTCTAAATATGATTAATTTATTATTTAATTAAAATTGTAGTTTATTATTAAAAACCAATTTTAAAACATTCATTTACATATTCTAAAATATAGGTACGTCATACATTCACTTGAATATTGTTTTTGTACTTTCAAAGGGAAGGTTACTATTCATTAGGGTATATCACTATTCTTAAGGTTGTGTTACTATTCATAAGGGTAGGTTACTATTCAACAAAAATTATGTTTTTTCTATTACGCTCCAAAAATCATCTTGAACAAAACTGTTTATGTCGGATTTTTGAAATTGAAAACAAAGAAGTGATAAAAATAATTTTAAAATTTTGGTTATATATTTTACATAGTACTCAGTAGTTCAATTAAGCACATAGTGATTCCTATTAAAATCCCTTAATATTTTGTGTGATATTTGATGTTTGGGGCATTGATTTCGTGGGACCATTCCCCCTTCCAATGGATTCTCATATATTCTTCTTGCGATCGATTATGATTCTCGGTGGGTTGAGGCCAAATACACTAGAAATAATTATTCACATATTGATAGTGAGTTCTTAAAACCTCACATCTTCCACATATTTGGAACCCCCTGAGCCTTGATCAGTGACTTTGGAACCCATTTTTTGTAATCGAATCGTGGAATCTCATTTTAAAAATAATTGTGTTTTACATAAAACATCAACTACATATCACCCCAAACAAATGCCATGGATGAACTCTATAATAGAGATGTGAAAAGAGTGCTTGACAGATATATTAATCCCCCCAAAAAAGACTGGCCTGAGAGACTTGGTGAAACACTTTGGGCATATCAAACTGCCTATAAAACACCCATTGGGATGTCTATTTTTAGGCTAGTTTTTGGTAAAGCATATCATTTTCGAGATGAAATTCAACAGGAATCATTTTGGGCTGTCAAAAAATGTAATTTTTATTGCGAAAAAATGGATGAAGAAATATTTAAGTAGTTTACAGAATTAGAGGATCTTCAAATTTATTCTTATGAGAATTCCAATCTGTACAAATTGAAGACTAAGGTACTCCATGACAAAGACATCCTGAGAAAGGTGTAACATGATGATGAAAAGGTATTTCTCTACAAATCATGATTTAATCTTCACCCAGGTAAGATTAATTCTTGATGGAATGGTCATTTTATTTTTTCTCATCATTACCCATTTGGTGTAGTGAAAGTCCAAGACCCATCTTCCAAAAGGACATTCAGGGTAAACATACATTGGTTAAAGCATCACCTTAAGAGGACGCATATCCTTGGAACCACCTCCACTTACATCAGATCTAAAACTTCCACTGACCCACCACAGGATGGAGACAGTGACCCACCAAATCCAAACTATGGGGCACCTCTTTCCCTTTAACTCCCTCTTTCACTCTTCTTCCTCCACCACTCTCTCCCCCTTTTGTTCTTCTTCCTCTCCTTTTCATTTTTTTTATAAATTTTATAATCCAAATTTTCTTATCTTTCCCTCTTTCTCTTTTTTTTGCTGGTGTTTATTTTAAATAGCACTATAAACATGAAAAAAATTTCCATCCTTATTCACCATCCAGTTTTGAAATTTCATCCAACCATTTTTTGGAGTCAAAAGACATGTTTTCATCTCAATTTTTTTTATTTTCATCATGAATTTTGATAAAGAATCTTATGTGAAAACCAACAACTTTTGAATGCTCAGTTATAGACATTAAAAATGATTCTTCCCCAACCATGATGTAAAAAATTATCTTTCATGTCATGGCCACCTAAGGACATTTTTAAAAAATGGGTTTTTTAACCATTGATTGTGAGTTTTGAGTTTGTCGACCTTCGATATGATTTTCTCACATTTGTGTGCATTAATATGATAGATTCATTTTCTGAATCTTATGAGAATCATAATGGAAAAATATCCTCCCATAACCTTTACATTAATCCCAATTTTGAAAGCCCCTATGAGCCTATGAAAAACATTTATTTGATAGTCACATTACATTCCCAATACCTTATCCCAACCAAAATCTACATTGATTTATATTTCATTATTTATTGAAATTTATGTGTGGGGGGAATGGATTTCATTTTTTGGTTCCCTTTTGTTGATATTCAATGTTTTATCATATGCTTGAGGGAGAGAATCCATTTTAGTGTGGGGAGAGGTTTTTAGTTATTGAGTTTTGTGGAATGTACTTTCATTTTTGTAAATTTGTAAATTTCATTGACAAGTGTTCAAAAAATGATTAAAAAATAATAAAAATAAATGAACATAAAAAATAGGTTGTGTCTTGAGTGGGTAAAACTTCCCTCTTTATCAACCTTTGATCTTTTTATAACAATTAAAATTGTTATTATTATGAGATCAAGCATGGGTTGATATATGAGTGTTAGATTTGTTTCAAGATAAACATTTCAAAAAATCAAAAAATAAATTAAAAAAGAACACTTGAATTATATATTCTTATGTAATTAGGAAAAGTTTTGTGTTTTGTACATATTTCATCTTCTCATCACCTTAAAATTTTCATCCTCCTTTGTGTATTTATTGAAAAAATCAATCACTTGTAAATATGTGTTTCCATTTCCTTCTATATTTCATTTCAAAAAACAAATGTGCATTTTTTTACCCATGCTCAGGTGTTACCTCTATTATCCTCTCTCTTGGACATTATATTCGTACCGTCCCATAGCCAAAAAAACCCCTTAAAATACTTCTTGATTCTTGAACACTTTATGATAAGTAATGGTAGTTGAGAGCTCTTTCAAACTCTATTATTTTCATTTTTGGTTACTGAAAGAGTGAACCTACAGAAATAAATATTCTTCATCTTTAAAAGAGTGAGTTTTGAGTTCCTACATATTCCATTTCTAAACATGACCGTGAGAAATTAATTATTTTTGGAATATTATTTCAGTAACAATTTGTGGTGGAATTTTATATGGATGAGTGAAATGGTCTAAACCACCCCTGATTAGGGAAAACAAAATTTTAACATGTGTTGGCGAGTGAGAATGATTTAGCTATGTTTTTCGTTTCACTTGTGGAAATTAAAACAAATAAATGTGGGAGATTGGATTTTATTCATTTATTAATAACTTATTTTATTCTACCTTTAGTTAATTTTACATAAAAGTGCATAATTGTTTTGGGATACTCATGTTTTAATACTAAATATACTTTTCAGTATTATATTAAGTAGTCCAATTGATTCAGTTTATGATTTTAATTGTACCTTTAACCATGATTATACATATTTCATGGTTCCTGTTTCTTATAATTTCTTATTCAATTTACAAGATATCATTAGAAGGAATCATTGATAAATTCTT
The DNA here is from genome assembly GCA_963277665.1 of Viscum album. Taxonomy (NCBI): domain Eukaryota; kingdom Viridiplantae; phylum Streptophyta; class Magnoliopsida; order Santalales; family Viscaceae; genus Viscum; species Viscum album. Next base: position 1,100,469,267 of record OY728155.1, on the reverse strand, counting down.
CCATTTGAAGGGCCATATGGACCACACAAGAAGGCCCATAGAATTTATGAATAAAATGCACCCTCCATGAATATTGAATTACTGGGCTTGATCTAAAAGTTCAAAATTGTTGATTATCTACCACAAGTTGGGGGAAAATTCTATTCATATTGATATAAACTTTGAAGTCCCAAATCCACTAAAAATTGGCCCAATTGATTCAATGAAATCCATCCCACCATTTGGTCTAGTAAATGAAATGATCCCACAAATAATGATAATTAACATGATAAGGACATCCATTTGAGATGATATTTTCCATTGTGAAAGATGCGAGAAATCCAGATGACTTTTTTAAAGAATAAGTTTGGATTTGTGGTTATCTTTATATTCAAAATTCCATTAACATTATGGCCTTTGAAAAAGTATGGATTCAAAATGGATAGATTAAAATTGTTTCATAAAAGCACCATAACATTGAATCATTAAGTAAAATGGACTCCAATGTTTTAGGTTATACTCTAAGAATTAATATATACAGAATTTAAAAAGAAAAATTTTCTAGATTCGGATTTCTGGAGTTTCAAATTGGTGAGACAAGTGGAGGGGAAGACTTGGAATGCAAACAACCCAACTCCTTGGGCTATAAATACGTTTACCTCCACTCATTGCAAGGGGTTGGAATTTCAGAATAGAGGAGCATAAATTGGTAGGGTCAAATATTTTAAAAGGCTTGGGTGGAACATCTATACTCATGTTTTTACTTGAGATACCCTTCCTCCTCTCTTTGTTCTCATGTTCTTTATTATTCTTCTTATTTATAATCGTGTACGTTGGTTTTCATTTCAATTGAGTTTTAATGAATGTTTCTTCTTCTTCATCTATTATAGTCATATAACTTCTATTTCATAATGTTTATTTTCTAAATATAGTTTAAATTTATTATAAATTCATTCCATTATTTTTCTTCCTCATTCAATCAATTGTCTGTTTTAATTCTCATTATCGTTCATGTCTGTGTTCGACCCAAAAATCTTTTCTTATCCTATTATTTTCGAGATATTTATTCTTAATGATCATAAAATAATAAACCTGATTACTAATAATATCAATGGATGAGTAAATCTCTCATTGGGGTGAGTCAAAATTTAGGTTTGTTAAGTGTTTGAGAGAATTTTCTGGATGAATATTCTTCAAATTAACAGTGTGTATGTTGGAATTATCATGTCATGGAATAAGGACTTTTTTTGATTACATTGTGGTTTCAATGGAATATTTAAACCATAAATACCCTAAAATCAACAATTTATGAATAATATTAGAACCCTATGTTATGTTAAGCCTTGGTTTAAAGCCTTAACACTTGGGAATTCTGATCAATGTCATCCTGTAAAGTGGGTATTAATTTAATGCAATATAAAGAAAAGATCTAGGATATCACAAGATTACTTCTCTAATACTGAACTCACCGAAGTCATTTTTAATTTGTTAAATCAATAAATTATTTTAATTAAGCTCTTAAAATAAACCCCCAATAAAAATACAATCATCTAACAAATCGTCTATTAAAAATTATCATTACCGAGGATTCGACCAGAGTGCTGCTATACACATTAGAAGTGCACTAGAATCATGAATGGTTGATAGGAGATAATCAATCACCGTTCAATTGGAATGGTTTCTAGGGATGTTCCATTAAGTAGTTATTATTTTTTGGTTATGGAAAAAAATGAATAGAAAACAGATTGTAGATAAAAAATTAAAATAAAACAAAGAAAAACATGCCTTCTCATAAAAATCATAAATGGAAAACACACAAAGAAAATCCCATCTTCCCATTTATTTAAAAATATATATAAATTACTAATATCCTCCCAAAAAAATCCCTAAGATATTTTTGACCCTAAAATTGAGCATAGTTATCTCCAACATAGGAGGAATGTTAGAGAAAATCCAATCATTCAAGAAAAGTCCTTCTTCAACCAATTGAATTAGATATAATGAATCATATGGAGAAACCCATTAATGAACATTCTTCCCCTGATATGAATTACCAAAACCTTGGTATTCAATATCCAAATATAGAGACTGACTTTGAACTCAAATTAGTTTTGATTCATCTTCTTCCTTATTTCCATAGGCTAGCCAGTGAGGATCCACATCTTTATCTTAAAGAGTTACAAGTGTTGTGCTCGACCATGAAGCCTCTAGGGGTTTCTGAGGAACAAATCTAACATCCTGCATTCCCTTTCTCCCTAGATTAAAAGACCATGTTATGGCTCTACTACCTCCCTCCTGGTTCCATAACCACATGGAATGACATGGATCGACTTTTCTTATAAAAAATTTTCCTACTTCTCGTACTTCTACTATCTAAAATGATATTTGTATTATCTGAAAATTCCCAAATGAGTCACTCCAAGAGTACTAGGATAGGTTCAAAAAGATTATGTCATCCTTCCCACACCACTAAATCCTTGACTAAATATTTATCCATTACTTTTATGAGCATTTATTGGCTATGGAGATAACTCTCATTAATGATGCATGTGGAGAGGATCTTGTTGATAAGACTCATAAAGATGCAAGAGATATCATAGGAAACATGGCATCAAACACACAAAAATTTTATACTAGAGAACATGATCAAGTATAAAAATCCCAAGATAGTCAATCTATAGAGCCAAATAGGATGACTGAGTATATGGCTAAACATAAAGGCCTTGTGCGACAACTAGCTGTCCGACTATAGCCCCAACCTGATCTTCCCCAAAGTCTATATTCCCTAGAACTATCATGAACTATGGAATATGTTTCTACCCATATCATCCAACTAACACATTCCATCAACTACAAGTGGATCACTTTGATTCATCCGGAACAATAGAGATCAATGCGGCATATTCTCACAGGAACACTAACCCTCAAAAATATGGTCAGTTCATTTGAAACTTCAACCAACCCCACTCTGAGCCCTTCACTTCTACAATCAACCAAGGATTGAGGTATAGATATCCCATTTCTCATCCCCCTCAGTTCCTTCCTCAAAACCCAAACCAATTCCAATATGGTCAAGGTGTTGGTAACTTCCATTAACCTTACACTTTCCTTCCTCAACCTCAAAGGATAATTCCTCCTCTCGCCGCTCCTAGATTCCACTGTCCTAATGAGCATTCCAAATTTCCAAAACAATACTATCATTTTATCAATAACTAAAATCATGGAAATACCAATCTCGGACGAGCCTTTTCTTTTTAAGAGACCATGGGAAAGTGTAGTGAAAGATCTTCCCCCTTATCCATTCTAGCCTTAAAAATATTGAAACCCAAATTTGTCTACTTACATCCCAACTGAGCTAGAAACAATAATCAAATTCTTCCCAACTCCTAACTTCACCATTACCAAACCCCAAGTATAATGTAAGTGAAATTGCACTTAGATCGGGAAAGAAAATATCTATGCCTCATGATGAGTCCTCCAACATCCCTTTAAATGTTGATGTAGAAAATGAAAAGAATAAAAAACGAGAAGAGGAACCTACAGAAACTTCCTCACCTCGTTCCATTCCACATAGGATTCCAATTTGTTTTACTCAAGATGTTTCAAAGAGAAGGATGTCCATTGATCTCGATCCTGAAATGATAGACATGTTTTGACATTCTGAAGTCAAAATTCCCATTTTATAGGACATAAAACAAATACCTAAGTGCACCATGTTTTTTTACATAACTGTGTCCATAAGAGGAAACATATGACCTTTGAAAATGTTTCCACACAGGAGTCTATGCCCATAAAGTGAAAAGATATAGGGACATTTACGGTTCCATGATAAATTGGAAGTTCCAAAATAGATGATGCACTCATAGACATTAGATCCTCAATTTATTTATTTCACAAATACATATTCAACAACCTTGGTCAAAGTCCCTTATGTCCAATGGACATTGTCATTCAACTGTCCAATTGAATCACTGCTTGTCCTGGAGGTATATTCGAGGACGTCCTTGTTCATGTGAATTATCATATATTCCATGCTTATTTCTATGTCCTTGACTTGAAAGGTGAGAAAAAATCTTCTCTATCTCCCCTAATTCAAGTAATACCATTCATAATGACATCGAGAACCAATATTGATGTCCATTAAAGAATCTTATCCATGGAATTTGGTGACCAACTGGTCATGTTCAACATTTTTTAATCCATGTGATACCTATAAGAGGATCACTCTGCATTCTCATTCCATGATTTTGAGGATACATCCGAGAGTCTATTGAACCCCATTTTATCATGCTCATCATCTTCTAATGAGATAGTATCTTTTTGAAATCTATAAAATGATTAACTATGTTATAAATGGTGTTGTTTATGTTGACCTCTCATTCATAGACTTCATCAATCTAGAGGATCCTAAAAACTCTCTTGAATCCCACATCAACTCTGATTTCTACTACTCCACCTTGGATAGTATTAAGTAAAATGAATCAATGCCAACTTAAATCCCTTACACCATTATTGAGTTGTCTATCCCCAAAATTGAAATAATAAATTGATCTAAAACCTCGTCTTAAACACCTGCAATATGCATTCATTTTTCGTGATCACTTTTATCCTGTCATTATCAATGCCTCACTTACAAAAATCGAGGATTCCAAACATGTTAATGTATTATAGGAAAACAAAAATGCCATAGGTTGGACCCTAAATTAAATACCAGGAATCAACCCTACCCATTTCATGCGTCTCATCTATCTTGAGGAATCTTCCAAAAAAATTATAAAACCAGAAACAAGACTCAATCCACTAATACATGAGGTTTTTAGGGATTTGATCACCAAGATTCTTCAACCTGGTACTATCTACCCAATTTCCGATAGTGAATGGGTTAGTCCAATTCATGTTGAACCTTAAAAGGGTGGCATAAATTTTGTCACAAATGTACTTGGGGATGTAGTCACAACTCAAGTGAAGAGAAAATGGCATATGCGCATCGACTATTGGTAACTGAATGTTGAAACAAGGAATGATCACAACCCTCTTCCATTCCATGATCAAATTCTAGAATGATTTGCTAGAAAGACACAATTTTTTTTTCATGATGCATACACTGGCTATTTTCAAATCCCAATCGCAACTTATGTCAATGAAAAACTACTTTCACTACCCCTTTTGAACATATACATATAGTAGAATGCATGTTGGCCATTGTAATGCACTTAAGACATTCCAATGGTATATGATGAGTATATTTTCTGAATTCATTGAACACTAAATTTATTTATTCATGGTTGAAATTTCCATTTATGGTGAGTTATTTTAATCTTGCTTGAATTAACTCTCTCTAGTCCTTCAGATGTGTGTCAAGTGTAACCTTGTGTTAAATTTCTTCATGGTTGCAAATTTGATTGTTCTAGGGAACATTGTTTACTAAAAGGTTATTGAAGTTCATCCCACCAAAATTGAAGTGATCCAATCACTCCATTACCACCCCTATTTGAGACATATGTTCATCCCTCAGTCATGCTAGTTTCTATTAGAAATTTTCCATAAAAATAGTAGTATTTCCCTCTCACTCACTCAGTTTCTGAAATATTATTTCAATTTCCATTTAGATTAGTTATGTAAGAGAGGATTTGTTGAACTCAAAACTGCACTTATATCTTCCCTAATAATCCAACCCCTATATTGGTCCTTACCGTTTTTGTGTATGTGTGATGCTTCTGAGAGAGTAATTGGGGATTTTATTTTTCAACGAATAAAAAATATTGCACATATCATCTTTTATGCCTCAAAAACATTGGATGAAAGTCAATTTTAATACACTATCACTGATAAGGATCTTTTAGGAGTTGTATTTTCATTAGATAAATTCTAGAGCTATATTTTAGGTGCCAAAATCATCATCTTCACAGAACATTTTTCTATAATGTTCTAACACAGGAAAATTGATTCCAACCTAAGGCTAATAAGATTGATCCAAATGCTCCATGATTTTGACCTTGAAATAAAATATACGCTAGAAAAATAAAACCTTATGACTGATCACCTGAGTAGAATTTATAATTATTTTCATTCGAAAATCATTGATCCAAAATTCCCTACAAACCACCTTTCATCTCTCACTCCAAAGTCACCATGGTATGCTCTAACTGTAAATTACTTGGTTTCTGGTGTTTTTCGTAAAACAATTTCAATAGAATAAAAAATGAATTTTGAAATTGATTCAAAAAAACTATTTTTTTGGAAAAATATAATATTTGAAAAACTGGGGCATACATTTTAATTAAGAGATGTGTTGATGAAGATGAATATTCTTCCATATTAGAATTATGTCACTCACATTCCAAAGGAGGACACTTTGGACTACAACGGACCTCCCGAAATGTCCTAGACTCTGGATTCTTTTAGCTGTCACTCTTCAAGGAGTCACATGAGTTCTATAAATCATGTCCCACTTTCAAAAATCAGGGCATAATATCCAAAAGAAATGAAATTCCCCAAAATCTATTAATCACCTCTGAGATCTTTGTTGTTTGGGGCATCAATTTCATTTGACCATTCCCCCATTCCAATGGATTCTCATACATTCATCTTGCAGTCGATTATGTTTCTAGGTGGGTTGAGTGAAAATTCACTAGAAAGAATGATTCAAATACTATTAGTGAGTTCCTAAAACCCCACATCTTCTATATAATCCGAACTCTCCATACCTTGATCATTGACTTAGGATCTCTTTTTTGTAACAGAACAAGGGAATCACTTTTGCAGAAGAATGTTGTTGTACATAAAACTTCAACTGCATATCACTTCCAAACAAATGGCATGGTTGAACTCTCTAATAGATAAGTGAAAAGAGTGCCTGATAGAATTTTTAAGCCCACCATAAGAGACTGGCCTACGATAGTTTGCGAAGCACATTGGATTTATCAAACAAAAAATAAAACACCCATTGGGATGTGTCCTTTTAGGTTAGTTTTTGGTAATGAATATCATTTTCTATTTTAAATCCAACATTAGTCATTTTGGGCTAAGAAAACTTGTAATTTTGATTTTGAAAAATGGGTCGAAGAATGATTGTTTTAGATAACTGAATTAGAGGAACTTCGACTTGATTCCTATGAGAATTCCAATATGTAAGAAGAAAATTCTAAGGTATTCAATGAAAAACACATCGGGAGAAAGTTTTTCCATGAATGTGAGAATATATTGGTCGTAAACTCATGATGGGAAGGTCCTTTTATTATTTCTCTTATTTACCCATTTGGTGTAGTGAAAGTACAAGAACCATCTTCCAAAAGGATATTAACGATTAAAGGACATCAGTTAAAGCCTAACCATGATAGGAAAGACATCATGGGAACCACCTTGACATCCATCAAACCACCAACATCCACCGACCCACCACTGGATGGAGATGGTCAGCCACCAAATCCAAACCAGGGAGCTCCTCTTTCCCTTTAACTCCCTTTTTCTCTATTATTCTTCCTTCTCTCTCTATCTCCCTTTTTATTCTTCTTCCTCTCTTTTTCATTTTTTATCACTTTCATCATCAAACTTTTTTTGTTTCTCTATTTCTCTTATGTGTGGTTGTGTATTTTTAAAAACACTAAAATACTAAAAAATAGGAAAAACAAAAATGAGTCATCCATACTCACTATGCGGTTTTGAAATTTTGTCCAACCATTTTGGAGAGTCAAAATTCATGTTTTCATATCATTATTTATTTATTTTCATCATGAATTACGTCAAATAATAATATTTCAAAACCAATAACTTTTGAATGTTCATTTTTAGATTTGGAAAATGATTCTTCCCCAATCGTGAGGAATAAAATTATATTTCATGCCATATCCACCTATGGACATATTTTCAAAATGTGTTTTCACCACCACTTTTGAGTCTTATGTTTGTGGACCTTCATGTTGAATTTTCCACATTTCGGTGCATTAATATTATAGAGGCTGTAACACCCCGAGATTTTATGAAAAATATTCTTTTCATTAATTTCTTATGTTGTACGCTACACCAAAAGGAGCTTAGACAACACGCATCCTTGACTTGCCTTTCATTACACGCAATCGCGACCTTCCTCGATAGCGTGTGTAGTACGCAATACCGAGTTTCACTAAACAACCATTTGCTATTAAAATATTATTAAAACTAGCTGTAATGAATAGTAATAACCACCTTTTGAAATTCTGTAAATTTTATTTTTCAATATGGACTTCATTTTTGGATTCGGAATATCGAAATTAGCTTAGGGTGAAATTTTGGTAATTTTTGGATAACTTTCATATTTTGATGAATAGTGAAAATTTCTAAATTTTAATTAAAAACAACTTTTTCAATCAAAATAATTAATAGTGATAAATTATTAATTTGAGTGGTTTTAAAGTATATTTATAATATATTTTTACAATTTAATACAATGTTGGTCATTGGATGTAATTTCACATTTAAACCAGACATAAACAAGTGTCAATCTTTTGATAGTTATTATCTCTTAAAAACACTCTATTTGTTTTGACGACAGGAATTATTTTTTAAATTAATTAATGCAACTGATATGTTTTGAATTTGGTAAATTAGAAATCATTTTTGAGTTCATAATATCAAATATAGCGTAGGCCTAATTTTTGGTATTTTTCTGAAAACTTTCAATTTTTGATGAATAGTGAAACCACTAAGTGGTAGTTAAAAAACTGAATTTTACATAAAACATAATTTTACCGCTTCTGTGAGTGAAATTTCGAAAATCCGAGAGATACGGTTAATATCAAGGACTAAAATGTGGTTCAATGAGATGAAAATAATTTTTGGTGAATAGTAACTTTTTACTTTTTTACCACGGTTAAAAGTAAATAGGGTAATTAAGGGTAGAAATGATATTATTATTACCCTAACACATGTCATAATTCTATTGGATAAGTGTAATTCGACCAAAAACAAACTTAGGAATAAAATATGACCATTTAGGCCCACTTGGATTAGATTAGGACATTTATTATTAATTTATTCAAAGAAGGGTTAAAAGAGTTAAAATCAAAGTTTATTTACTAAAACATTTTTAATATGGGGTTATACATAAGATAAATTAGACTATAAATATTAATTAGAAATATAAAACGATTTTCTACATACTTGTATTATATTTTTAATTTTTCGACATTATATAATTTAATATATTTATGACACAACGATGATGCAGTGATAATCTTATTAATGAAATATTGACATAATTGATGTTATAAATACCCAAATAAATATAATTTGAGACTTTTTATGAATTACGCTTATTTTCTAGGTTAATATGACATGTTAGTATTGATTTAATTAAATTTTTTCGAACTTATCATTCTGTTATGATTTTCACAAAAATCAATTACCAAATAGTGTCAAAATTGACATAAAATAGTTTTTAAAACAAATATTGTATTATTAATTGTTATTTTATTCCTAAAAATCTAAGGTTCGGCCAAATGACTTAGATAAGGTTATATATATTAATAATAAAAAACTTGGGGTTCGTTTGGCTTCTTATAGTAAGTTTATTAACATTATAGTGTAAGAACACAAGAAGACACAGTAAAAGTAAAATTATTTAACTTAATGTTAAATCTAAATGATAAGGTTAAAATAGGAACCTAAACGTGTCTAAATTCAATTGGATGAGAGGATTTCGACCCATCCCCACCTTAGCTTAGAAATATATCAATTTGGAGCTATTTAAAACCGAACTTGACTTTATAATAAAATAATAGTTTTCGTTATTCCAAAGGTGCCCCTCTCCTCCCTTATAAAAGGGAACCTCCTCCCTCTCTTCCTCATACAGCTTTGAGCCTTCAAGCTCGGCCCAACCCTGCAAAAATCTCTTCCCCACTTCCCCAGTAACTTCCTAGAGGTTCGGGGCTTGCTCAAAGACAAATTTTAGTGCCCAATGGGGAGGACTCAAAGAGGCATTTCAAAGAAGAGGTAATTTCCATTACCAATTCATTCACCTTTATTTCTTCTTCCACTTCTTCTTCTTAGGTTGTTTCATTATGAAGTAATAACATTAGTATCAATCATATACTGATATGTTATTATAAGTATGAAACAATCCTAATTCACCATCTATCCATCCTACGGAAAACGAAATCACCGTGCGTGGGTACGTACGGAATACCGTCTCCACGCCGTGGTGTAATCTGTTTTTCTACCAACACCTTACATGGATGGGTATTATGGTGTAACGAATAACTATACATAGTTATTATAACATCATAATGATTCTGATATATTGTATCATCCACTCCATTTCAATTCAATAATTATGGAAATGATATCATCGCTCGTGCATACGTACGGACTACCGTCTCCACGACGCGATGAGATTCATTCTCCATGTTAACCATTTAAGAATGATTATAAAGTATATATAAGCAATAATAATAAAATATATGACATTATAAAGCTACTGGATTTATGTGTATATATATGTATGTCATCTACTTAATTCCACTCAAATCAATAAGGAAACGAAAACAGCGTTCATGCGTACGTACGGCCTACCGTCTCCATGAACGGTGTATTTCATTCCATTTATCGATCCATTATATATATGTATATTATGAATATATATTATATATAAATCATGTTTTATATTCTATAATTAAGTAATAATGATCTAAGTAATCATATGAATAATTACAAGTTAAAACACGAACGACAAATGAGACGATTTTACCCAAAACGCTACATTAACATGAATTTACAAAAGAACGGGTAATATAAAGTCATAAGTGAACCATATATGATATAATAACAATGAATATGATTCCGTAATAAGTCAATGACATTATTTAAATAATTATACAGGAGGTTCGGACACTTACAATGCAAATCAGACCTAAGGTAAGGGAAATATCACAACCTCACTTTTATCCGAGATTTTTTTTAAGTTGGTAATTACTGGGGTGTATTTTATCATCCACATCCATGTTCCCTAAATATGTAATATTATTTCCATCCTTCTACAATAGTTTATATCGAATTTTAACCTTTGGTGAGTTTTTAGTAATAGATATGAAAGGAATCTTTTGTCGTTTTTCGTACGAGGTACTTTTTGACTTTTCCGAAAAAAGTACGAAGAATGTTTTTTTAACATATACGGCATGAATGGATTTTTAAAACATTATTTACGAGAAGCTTCCTTTACAAGTTTTCATGTTTATTTTTAATCAACTTCTTTTAAGTTTATAATTGTATGACATGTTAAGAAAAGAAAAGTGTTTTTGAAGTAGAAAGGATATTTTCCTCAAGAATGGAGTTGAAATGTTTTATCAAAATTATTTTCCATCTAAGATAATATAGGGTTCTGTTTTTATCCCTATTATTAAATTGATTTGATTATGTTTTTAGGAAATTATTTTTATGAAGTCATTTACCTTATATGATTTGTTTTATGATGTCATGATGTTTCAAGAATCCCATTTTTGTTACATGTGTTATGCGATGATGTATGATTTATGATTATGTGGCACACATAAGAAAGGATTCATTATAAGATGGGTGGGACCTATATCTCTCTCCAATGCATTGGGTAATGATTTTATATCTCATGAGGTAGACATGGCTGGAATGGTAGGTTTTACCGGTTCAGTGCAACAGGACTGAAACGAGGGTTACTCGATTCAGAAAGGGACTTTGTCCACTAAGATAGTCTTGGCAATGAGTCTTGACTAACAAGAAATGATTCTCTATGATTATGTGTGTATGACACTATGTTTCATGTTTTAAGTTATGATTATTGTTATTACATTTCACTGCCATGATTTATCCCATGTTATGAAATTATGATCTCTTTTGCAGGTTAAGATTTCCAAAAGTTATGTGCTTGTGTATACGATGATATTTATATTTCTTTTGTTTACCCTTACTGAGCATTTGAGCTCACCCTATTATGTTTTATTTTCCCCAGTATATAAAGAAAGGGTTTAGGTAAAAAAAGGGAAGATCTTTATGGGGATATTGGAGATCGTTCACCACGATTAGAATATTATGTTCTGAGTTTCCAAAGACACTAAACTATTACGATCCTTGTGTGTGTGTTTTTGTTATGTACTAAGTATTCCGCAAATGTAGCGTAATGTCCATGTACGTTAAGCTTCGGGTCTCTACAGTTGGTATCAGTGGAAAGGTTTAGTCAACCATTGGAAACTAGGATGCTAGAACATTAGTGAGATCCCTAGAGATATTTATAAGGTTTTTCTAGGGATGTCCCTAAGGATAAGTATACGTATAGGATACAGTCCTATAACTACGGTAACGATCTTAGAATTTAACCTAAGAAGTTAGATATTGAGGATACTCCCCCTTTATTATGTTGTTTTCCCTAGCATGATTTTTTCCTCTCACACTATTCTTTTTGGGTTTTAGACGATGGCTGGAACCCGAAGGAACCGTGTTGATCAATGCAATGGACAATGCAATGATTGCCCTCATGAACAAAAAAATGTTACGGGAGATGGAGTGCAAAATATTATTGCTATACTTACACAAGCTATGAATCATTCTGGACTTCCAAATGAGCAGAGAAGGGAACAATATTCTATTGATTCCTTCATGAGGCAACGTCCACCTTCTTTCAGTGGGACTTCCGATCCACTTGTTGCTGAACAATGGATCAGTACCACTGAAAAGATATTTTCAGTTCCTCAATGTTCTGAACATGATAAAGTCATCTTAGCAGTATATCGTTTGGAAGGTGAAGCTGATCCATGGTGGAATCTTATCAAGAATACGCGGCCAAGAGATGAAATTGAGTCCATTGAATGGGACAAGTTCAAGAACATGTTTTTCAGTAAGTACTTCCCTCGTATTCTTCGAACAAAGATGGAAAAGTATTTTCTTGAGCTGAAGCAGAAGGATGATGAATCTGTTGGTATATACGAAGCGAATTTTACAAGACTTGCAAGGTATGCATCTGGAATTATCATCCTACCTGAAAGTAAAGTTGATCGATTTTTCAGTGGCTTAAAACCAAGTCTTCGAAGGGCATTAGATATAAGATACTTCAGTAGCTATGAAGAAATTGTGCGTTGTTCTATCAAAGTAGAAATAGAGGTTGGTGTTACTTATCCATCTCATAGTTTTGACAAGAAACGAAAGATGGAGTTCAAGGAGAAATCTCAAAATAATGGTGAAAAGAAGATGAATGTTTCCTTATGCACAAAGTGAGGAAAGGAGAATGGTGGAGATTGTCTTAAAGGGACTAGAAAATGTTTTAAGTTTGGAAAAGAAGGTCATCGAGCAGCTGAGTGTTGATGTAATGGAAAAAGGGTTTCTAATGATGTGAATAAAGCAAACACTACAGAGAATGCACCACCAACACATCAATGCTTCAAGTGCAAGGAAATGGGGCATTATGCTAATAAATTCCCTAATCCAAGGGTTAGTGATGATCAACATGAGCAACCACTTAAGGTAAAGGACAAAGGGAAGTCACATGCGATCACTATTGGCGATGTTGAATATGACAACGATGTGGTGGAATGATTAAGTATTTATGTAATAGGATTCCAAAATAATTTCGTATCATAAAGGATTGGAATATTTATGTGTTGGTCTAATGTGGTATTAAAAGTGATTGAGATATTTTTGGAAATAAGATGATATGCGCATTATGAAGGGAAAACGAGAAAATGAAATGTTTAACAGTATTCATGAGCTCATGATTGATATAAGGACTAAGTGATATCATGGTTTGAGTATATAGAATTTTGAGGATTTTGGTATGTGGAAAGTGTTAACTTTTAACTACATTCATGTTTTCACTAAGTAATTCAAGCGAATACACGATTAAGGACATTGAATGTTTGGAATGTGACCAAAAAAACATATCTTATGATATATGGGGATCGACGATGGTGTTAAATCTTTGGTAATCATTTTCACTATGTTATGAGATTGGAATGCAGTATTATGGATAAGCCTAAAGATTGGAATGGATTATGTTGGACATAAGTTAGTATTGTTTAAGGATAGAAGTTTTTTTTCGATATTATTGATGGGATGATATAGTAATATAGTTTTAGGAAAAGGACAACATGCAGGACGGGCGACAGCCCATCGCGTCGGACAAGGTTGTAGGAATCAAACCCACAACCGAAGTGCGACTGGCCTTTATCGCCTACCACTGGCCTACAGGATGTCCCTGGTTAGTATAAACTAGTTTTATTTTATTAAGCGGTATGATATATGAAGTATAAGCTCATTTCTGGAACCATATATGATTAATCTAACCATAAGATGGACTTATAACTTTCGCTAACCTTTTGTTTGAAAGAGATGGAATGACCCATCATTCTATCACATGATCTGCTAACACATCATGAATAACAAATTCAACTTCATTTCATTAAGGGATGAAGTGGAAATTGTTCAATTCACGGACAACAGTGAGATTATACCAAAATAAAGTAAGTATTTATTCTAATTCAAATTCTTCAACTTTAGGGAAATGATCTTGAAAACCAAAAAGGTTGTCCTAGTGATCTTATATCTGATTAATAAGATGGTACCTTAGATCATCACACATTTATGGATTTGTGATTGTTGGGTTTTCCATATCCATGTTCTCTACCACTCTCCATCAGAACATGATGATTAGATTTCTCTTCCATATCCATATTTTCACCTATGTGGAAACCCAGTGATTAGTTTTATTTGGGTAACCATTACGTTTCATTCTTTTGTTTTTAAAGATTGGTTTTGGTATTCCTTTTTACGATGTGGGTTTCGATTAAAGAAACTTTCGAATAGTAAACTATTTATAACCCCGACGAATTTTGAGGGTGAAATTCATTTTAAGGAGGGTAGAATGTAACACCCCGAGATTTTATGAAAAATATTCTTTTCATTAATGTCTTGTGTTGTACGGTACACCAAAAGAAGCTTGCACAACATGCATCCTTGACTTGCCTTTCGTTACACGCAATCACGACCTTCCTCGATAGATTGTGTAGTACGCAATACCGAGTTTCACTAAACAACGATATGCTATTAAAATATTATTAAAACTAGCCGTTATGAATAGTAATAACCACTTTTTGAAATTCTGTAAATTTTATTTTTCAAAATGGACCTCATTTTTGGATTCAGAATATCGAAATTAGCTTAGTGTGAAATTTTGGTAATTTTTGGATCACTTTCATATTTTGATGAATAGTGAAAATTACTAAATTTTAATTAAAAACAACTTTTTCAATCAAAATAATTAATAGTGATAAATTATTAATTTGAGTGGTTTTAAAGTATATTTATAATATATTTTTACAATTTAATACAATGTTGGTCATTGGATGTAATTTCACATTTAAACCAGACATAAACAAGTGTCAATCTTTTGATAGTTATTATCTCTTAAAAACACGCTATTTGTATTGATGACGGGAATTAATTTTTAAATTAATTAATGAAACTGATATGTTTTGAATTTGGTAAAATAGAAATCATTTTTGAGTTCATAATATCAAATATATCTTAGGCCTAATTTTTGGTATTTTTCTGAAAACGTTCAATTTTTGATGAATAGTGAAACCACTAAGTGGTAGTTAAAAAAACTGAATTTTACATAAAACATAATTTTATCGCTTCTGTGAGTGGAATTTCGAAAATTAAAGAGACACGGTTAATATCAAGGACTAAAATGTGGTTCAATGAGATGAAAATAATTTTTGGTGAATAGTAATTTTTTACTTTTTTTTACCACGGTTAAAAGTAAATTGGGTAATTAAGGGTAGAAATGATATTATTATTATCCTAACACATGTCCTAATTCTATTGGATAAGTGTAATTCGACCAAAAACATATTTAGGAATAAAATATGACCATTTAGGCCCACTTGGATTAGATTAGGACATTTATTATTATTTTATTTAAAGAAGGGTTAAAAGAGTTAAAATCAAAGTTTATTTACTAAAACATTTTTAATATGGGGTTATACATAAGATAAATTCGACTATAAATATTCACTAGAAAGAAAAAACGATTTAATACATAATTGTATTTTATTTGTAATTTTTAGAAATTATATAATTTAATATATATATGACACAACGATGATGCAGTGATTATCTTATTAATGAAATATTGACATAATTGATGTTATAAATACCCAAATAAATATAATTTGAGAGTTTTTATGAATTAAACTAATTTTATAGGTTAATATGACATGTTATTATTGATTTAATTAAATATTTTCGAACTTATCATTCTGTAATGAGTTTCACAAAAATTAATTACCAAATAGTGTCAAAATTGACATAAAATAGTTTTTAAAACAAATATTATATTATTAATTGTTATTTTATTCCTAAAAATCTACGTATCGGCCAAATGACTTAGATGAGGTTATATATATTAATAATAAACAACTTGGGGTTCGTTTGGATTCTTATAGTATGTTTATTAACCTTATAGTATAAGAACACAAGAAGACACGGTAAAAGTAAAATTATTTAACTTAATGATAAATCTAAATGATAAGGTTAAAATAGGAACCTAAACGTGTCTAAATTCTATTGGATTAGAGTATTTCGACCTATCCCCACCTTAGCTTCGAAATATATCAATTTGGAGATATTTAAAACCGAACTTGACTTTATAATAAAATAATAGTTTTAGTTATTTCAAAGGTGCCCCCCTCCTCCCTTATAAAAGGGCACCTCCTCCCTCTCTTCCTCACACAACTTTGAGCCTTAAATCTCGGCCAACCCCTGAAAAAATATATTCTCCACTTCCCTAGTAACATCCTAGAGGTTCTGGTCTTCCTCAAAGTCCAATTTTAGTGCCCTAAGAGGAGGTCTCAAAGAGGCACTTCAAAGAAGAGGTAATTTCTATTACCAATTCATTCACCTTTATTTCTTCTTCCACTTCATCTTCTTAGGTTGTTTCATTATGAAGTAATAAAATCAGTATCACTCATATACTAATATGTTATTATAAGTATGAAACAATCCTAATTCACCATCTATCCAACCTACAGAAAACGAAATCACCGCCCGTGCGTACGTACGGAATACCGTCTCCACGTCGTGGTGTAATCTGTTTTTCCACCAACACCTTACATGGATGGGTATTATGGTGTAAAGAATAACTATACATAGTTATTATAACATCATAATGATTCTGATATATTGTATCATCCACTCCATTTCAATTCAATAATTATGGAAATGATATCAACGCTCGTGCGTACGTACGGACTACCGTCTCCACGACGCGATGAGATTCATTCTCCATGTTAACAATTTAAGAATGATTATAAAGTATATATAAGCAATAATAATGAAATATATGAAAATATAAAGCTACTGGATTTATATGTATATATATGTATTTCATCTACTTAATTCCACTCAATTCAATAAGGAAACGAAAACTGCGTTCATTCGTACGTACGGCCTACCGTCTCCATGAACGGTGTATTTTTTTCCATTTATTGATCCATTATATATATGTATATTCTTAATATATATTATATATAAATCATGTTTTATATTTTATAATTAAGTAATAATGATCTAAGTAATCATATGAATAATTACAAGTTAAAACACGAACGACAAATGAGACGATTTTACCCAAAACGCTACTTTAACATGAATTTACAAAAGAACGGGTAATATAAAGTCATAAGTGAACCATATATGATATAATAACAATGAATATGATTCTTTAATAAGTCAATGACATTATTTAAATCATTATACATGAGGTTCGGACACTTACAAAGCAAATCGGAACTGAGGTAAGGGAAATATCACAATCTCACTTTTATCCGAGATTGTTTTTACTTTGGTAATTACTGGGGTGTATTTTATCATCCACATCCATGTTCCCTCAATATGTAATATTATTTCCATCCTTATACAATAGTTAATATCCAATTTTAACCTTCGGTGAGTTTTTAGTAAAAGATATGAAAGGAATCTTTTGTCGTTTTTCGTACGAGGTACTTTTTGACTTTTCCGACAAAAGTACGATGAAAGTTTTTTTAACTTATACGGCATGAATGGATTTTTAAAACATTATTTACAAGAAGCATCCTTTACAAGCTTTCATGTTTATTTTTAATCAACTTCATTTAAGTTTATAATTGTATGACATGTTAAGAATAGAAAAGTGTTTTTGAAGTAGAAAGGATATTTTCCTCAGGAATGGAGTTCAAATGTTTTATCAAAATTATTTTCCATCTATGATAATATAGGGTTCTGTTTTTATACCTATTATTACATTGATTTGATTATGTTTTGAGGAAATTATATTTATGAAGTCAATTACCTTATATGATTTGTTTTATGATGTCATGATGTTTCAAGAATCCCATTTTTTGTTACATGTGTTATGCGATGATGTATGATTTATGGTTATGTGGCACACATAAGAAAGGATTCATTATAAGATGGGTGGGACCTATATCTCCCTCCAATGCATTGGGTAAATATTTTATATCTCATGAGATAGACATGGCAGGAATGGTAGGTTATACCGGTTCAGTGAAACAGGACTGAAACGAGGGTTACTCGATTCAGAAATGGACTTTGTCCACTAAGATAGTCTTGGCAATGGGTATTGACTAACAAGAAATGATTCTCTATGATTATGTGTGTATGCCACAAAGTTTCATGTTTTAAGTTATGATTATTGTGATTACATTTCATTGCCATGATTTGTCCCATGTTATGAAATTATGATCTCTTTTGCAGGTTAAGATTTCCAAAAGTTATGTGCTTGTGTATACGATGAGATTTATATTTCTTTTGTTTACCCTTACTGAGAATTTGAGCTCACCCTTTTATGTTTTATTTTCCATAGGATATAAAGAATGGTTTTAGGTAAAAAAAGGGAAGACCTTTATGGGAGATATTGGAGATCTTTCACCACGATTAGAAGATTATGTTCCGAGTTTCCAAAGACACTAAACTATTACGATCCTTGTGTGTGTGTTTGTGTTATTTACTAAGTATTCCGCAAATGTAATGTAATGTCCATGTACGTTAAGCTTCGGGTCTCTACAGAGGCATTTTCTGAATCTCTAGATAATCACAGTATCCAAATATCCTTCCATTACCCTTACATTAATCCAACTTTTGAAATCATCTCTGAGCCTATGAAATCTTTTTCTTTGATATCCATATTACATGCCCAATACCTTATCCCACCCAACATCTACATGGATTTAGATTTCATTATTTAATGAAATTTATCTGTGGGGGGAATAGATTTCATTTTTTGGTGCTTTTTTATTTATTTTCAACGTGTTATCATATTCTTGAGTGAAATAATCCATTTTAGTGTGGGGGTGAGGTTATCATGCAGTGAGTTTTGGTTAATTGTACATTCAATTATTTAATTTTTTAAATGTTGTTAACAAGTACTAAAAAAATCAAAAATCAAAATAAATATATAAAATACCAAAAAATTGGGTTGTGTCTTGAGTGGGTAAAAATTCACTCTTTCTCAACCTTTGATCTTATTATAACTATTACAATTAGTATCATGAAGAGATCAAACATGGGTGGGGAGATGAGTGTGAGATTTTTTCAAGTTCTACATTCGATAAAATAAAAAAAAGATATAAATAAAAAAATAACACTTGAATTATATATTCTTGTGACATTGATTGATGTTTTGTGTTTTGTAAATATTTCATCATCTCATCTCGTTAAAATTTTCTTCTTCCATTGTTTCATTCTTCAAACAATAATTTCCTTGTAAATATCTGTTTTCATTTCCTTCCATCGTTCATTTCAAAAGTAATGTGTATAGTTTTACACATGATGATGTTTTACCCCTCTTATCCTCACTCTTTGAAATTATATTCCTACTAACTGATATCCTCAAAAAACCCTCTTGATTCTTGTGAACATTAGGATAGGCAATGGATTCTGAGAGCTCATTCAAACTCAAATATTTTTACTTTTGGATGGTGAAAGGGTGAACCTCCAGAAATAGTTTTTTATAATCTTTAGATGAGGGAGTTTTGAGTGCATACATTTTAAATTTATAAATTTATGAATAAAAAATGAATTGTTTTTGGAATATTATTTCTATAACAATTTTTATGGAATTCGATATGGATCAGTGAAATGGTCTAAACCTCCTCTGATTGGGGAAAAATATACTATTTGTTGGTGAGTGAGAATGATTTAGTTCTGTTTTTTGTGTCACATGAGGACATGAAAAAAACTAAGTTTGGGGGAGTTGATTCTATTCATTTATTAATAACTATTTCTATAAACCCATTAGTAAATTTCATATAAAAGTTCATAATTGGTGTGAGATACTCATTTTTTAATAATAAATATAATTTTTAAGCATTATTTCATGTAGTACAATTGAGTCAGTTCACTATTTTAATTATAAATCTCACCCTGCTGATCCAAATTTTATTATTCCTATTTTTTAGGATTTCTTATTCAATTTCAAATATATCATTTGAATTAATCACTATTCAATTTTAAAATTTGAAGGGTTATATGGACCACACAAGATGACCAAAAGAATATGTGATGAAAAAGGACTAGCCATAAATATTGAATTACTAGGATAAATCTAGAAGTTAAAAAATGATTACTCTCCACCACAATTCATGAGAGATTTTCATTCATATTGAGTAAAATATTCATGGACCAACTCCACTGAAAATTGTCCCAAATGATTCAATGAATTTCATCCAACAATTATGTCCATGAAATGAAATCAACACTCCATTATTTACAATTATCCAGGTAGGAAAATCCATTCAAGATGATATCTTTCACTGTAAAAGAGGAGATATAGGTGGCATACGTTTTTGAAGAAATTTTTCATATTTACAGGCATATTTCTATTCAAAAATTCATTAACATTATGACCTTTGAAAAATTATGCATTGAAATGGATAGTTTTTAAGTTTTTAATTAAAGTTCCACAAAATTTAATTATTCATTCTAATGGCCTCTATATTTTTAGGGTAGACTCTAAATATTAATATATAAAACATTTAAGAATAAATGTTTTCCATCATCGGCTGTATGGATTTTCAAATTGGAAAGACAAGTTGATGGGTGATTTGGAATGAAAACCTCCCAAATCCTTTGGCTATAAATACATCCACCTCCTCTCCTTCCAAGGGGTTGGCATTTCAGAAGAGAGGAGCATACATTGGTATGACCAAATATTTCATAAAGGATTGGGAGGACTATGTATACTCATGTTTTTACTTGAGATACCCTTCCTCCACTCTTTGATTTCTTGTTCTTTTGTGTTCTTCATATTTGTAATCATGTAAGTTTGTTCTCATTTCAATTGAGTTTTAATTCATTTTTCTTCTTCATTATCCATTATTATCATATATATTCTCTTTCATAATTATTATGTTATTAACATAATTTAAATCAACATGATATTCATTCCCTTATTTTTCTTCCTCATTCAATCGAAAGATTGTTTTTAATTCTTATTATCTTTTATGAGTGTGTTCGATGCACTACTCTTTTATTATCCCATTCCTTTCATTATATTTATTATTATTCATAATAAATATAATAAACCATATTACTAATCTTCTCAATTGGTATGTAAATTTCACATTGGGGGGAGTCAAAATTTAGGGTTGTTAAGTGATTGAGAGTGTTTTCTCGATGAACATTATTCAAAGTGTAAAAGTCAAACCAAGGTATCAATAGGAATATATAATTCCCAGACAATAAAAGTGACAATAAAATAGTGTCTCTCAATAGTGTCTATTAAATAAGTATCTAAAGCTTAGAATAAAAATATTGTACATCCAATCCATCTTTGATCCTCAGAGTAAAGATCCCCAACATCATGAAGTTGTCATCTCCCCTAACCACTACCTCCCTGAGCTTAGTTCAGACCACCCAAATAGAATCTGAGGGTTAATATACATGTATATTACATCATATTAGATGAATATTCATCAAATTATAGAAGTAAATGCTGTATTACCATAATTTTTTATTATTTTTTGAAATATTTAACACAATCTTCAAACTTGGTGACAAATCATCATTTTTTCCCAAAAAGATATTCTAATTTAATAATACCACTTAAAAGAGTCCTTCCTAACCTGGGGAAAGGAAATATTATAAATGGAATTTTCAATTTCTTATTAAGGGTAAATAAAGAATATATGTAACATAAATGAGCATACGGATATGAGAACATGATCATAACATAGGAAAACCATATGGAATTTGAAAATCTCATAAAATTGAATCGTGGAATAAAGATTGGAATTTAATAAGGCAAAAACCATAAGATAATAAAATAAAATATTCCATGAAACCATAATATATGTATAAGACATAGATTCATGGTATACATACATGAATAAAAAATCTAATGTCAAGGATAGACATCTAGACATTAATAAAAAGTTTGGATTGGGTTGACCGCACATGTACATAAATTGGGACTAGTTTTACCACCCATATACCCTCATTAAGAGCTTGGGATAACCACCCATTTAAAATGTTTTATAGTCTTGGGCTGACCCCCAATGTTCCCTCATTTATAGGCATGGGCTGACCACAGAAGTACCCTTTTTTATAGGTATGGGTTGACACCCATGTACCCTCCTTTAAAATTTTGGTTGACCACCCATGTACTCTCTAATATCATAGATAATTTATGTTTACCCAATAAATTAGGGGTAAATAGGTCCCACACATCACAAAATTATAATCATACATATTTTTTCCGTGAGATAATAAAACATTCAACATATCAAGATCAATAAAAGAAGATGGGTTTTAGAAAAACTATATCATAACCAATGAAATGAAATTGGAATCATAAATATTTAATCATATCATGTTCTGTAGAAAATATACAGGTTTCATAATAATTTAATCATATAAAAACTTCTTAAATTTTTTGGGTTTCATAAGTGATTTATCTTGGTATAACCTGGGGAATAAAAACATGTTTCACAAACAACTTTTCATCTTTAACATAAACCATTATAATGAATAAAAAGAATGGATTACTTACACAAAATCCTTAGTAAATCATAATCTATATAAAATTATGTAATCTTATATAGAAAACTATTTTTAAAGACCTCTTGGAGAATTTATTAAAAAAAAGATCATTAAAAATTACTTTTTAAGATATTAAACATTTTCAGAAACATTTTTTCGGAAAATCCTCTTGAAAACATATAAAGAAATATTTAAAACCCATATTAAACAATTTTCAATACAAAAAAAATTATAATATTTTTTATTTTAATTTATATTGAAATATCATTTCCAAAAAACAATTCCAAAAACCATGGTTTTTCAATAAAACATATATTCGTCTCAAGAGAGAAATATGGTCATTTTTTAAAAAACATATTCATAATTATCTTAAGTAACAATGAGTGTAAAAAGTTACCATTGTTTGAATATATAATTAACAACAATATTATAAATAAATTCATGATATTTCTTGTGATATGGATCATAATATTTCATTAATAGAATTATAATCATGAACATTCTCTATAAACAATTAGATTGTAACAATAATATTTTACCCCATTGGTAACATTGAATCACAGTACCCATGAAATAATAACATTATATGACGAATAAAATATACTAAAAAGAAGTATATTCATGATAGAACATGTCAATGGGTTTTTATATACACATTGTAAAAGAAACGAGTGTGAATATTTCATAAGTCTCACAGAAAAAAAAGTAAGACTAGAAATACCCTTACCTTAAGTATTGAATTTCATCACTCTCATTCAAACAAAGAGTAAATATTTATTTATTATATATATATATTAAAAACAAATATTCATATATATCATAACGTATATTATTTCTTTATGACCTTATATTAAACTCTTAAAAACAATTTCATCTTAATGTTATGTTTCAAGTAATAAAAGCATTATTGTTCATATATACTTCAACATTTTGTTTTTGGTCCCCTTATATTGATCATAGTTTCATAATCTGAAGAATATATACAATTATATTAATATCATATATATTTAGTAAATATGTATTTTCGTTAATCCATAAATGTTTGCGATAGGAAATATAATACACCATTCATGGATATATATAAGGGTGTATGTATCCCTGAACAATGTTTCCATTTTATTTTCATGTTGAAAGGAAGAAAAGGAAATGATATATTTATAAATATATATTATCACAGAATAATTATTATATCATATATATATAACATATTTTTATTAAATCCATCACTGATACATTACGTGTAAAGAATGGATGAATAACATCGCTTCCTATGGTTGCCGTCTGCATTACACATGAACAACGTTATTGTATTCCCCAAAATGGAAAAATGATATTATGTGTTATATAAAAATTATAAAATCATAATAGAAAAATATAATTAATAAATATCATATATAAAACATATGTCAAAAATTATTTCCAACCATTAATGGTGGTAATGTAAAAATGAATAACATCGGTTTTGGAGACACTAGTCCTCTGTATAGATGAATTATGATTCCATCACACATTTGATAGAAGTTTATAAGATTTTATTTATTAAAATTAACATAAAAATATAATAATATTTAATATAAAAATATTATTATATAAAAAAGATAATTGAATAATCTATGGGATTTGATAAAGAATTAAAATCAGAACGTTTTTTATGAACATTACCTCTTCATTGGGTATCTCCTTTTGGTTTCCACCAAAGGACTTAATTGGATAGCTTTCATAAAAAATTAAGGTTTCTAGGATGGGGACAAGAATGTTTATAAGTTATTTGGTTATGTATTTTTTGAAAACAAATTCATTATTGGTCTAAAGAAGCGGTGATAGTGATTTCTTTTTTATAGATGAGGTGGAGTGGAATTCTTGTAAATACTCAAAATTATTCGCAATTGGGATGTAAAAATTACCTAAAGGTAATAAAAAATTAATATATAAAGGTTTTTAGGGATAATATATTCTATAAAAACATACAAAACGCATTTATACACATTTTCAAAACCTTTCATTCCATAAATTTAAGGTTTCCTTATTTAATCATTTTGGGTTTTCATTATGTTAACTAAGTTTCCAACCTTAGTAATTTATTATTTAAGATTAATTTATAGTGATAATTTTTATTTCTAAATATAAAGTATAAGGAATTTGTTATATTTAGAAGTTGTCCTTAACACAAGCGCTTGTAACATGCAAAAACACAGCTTTAACTATAACTTTGTTAAACATGTTTTTCTTTCTAACAGTCTATATAGTCATTATAATATAAAAAATGGTTCATGAATTTATTATTGTTTATATTTATTAATATTTATAAATAAATTGAAAAACATAGTATTTTTTAAAATTTTATATCATTTAATAAAATATCATTTATTATAAAATTACTTTAAAGTCAATTTTGACATTATTCAATTAATTTAAATTAAAAAATATATCATGAAAATAATTTAAACAGAACAAATTATTTTCACACCTATGTGAAATGATATATTAATCTTTAAAAATAATGTAACATAATAATTAGTTCAATTTAATGAAATTTTAATCTTTTTAGTATCATTAGTTTTATTTAACTATTAATTAAGTAATTACTATGTTAGTGTTTTATAAGAATTTAATGTAATTATATAATCTAAAATTAATTAAAATAAATTATCATCATAAAACCAAATCATTTATATTTATAATATAATATTTATAACTGTATTTATCATGTTTTTTCTAATTCTAATGCTTTATAAAAATTAAAAGGAAGAATGTTGCATTTTTTGTATTTGTCTTTTCTTAACATATTATATGGGGATATTTTAGATAAATGTGTCCCAAAAACATATAAAATTAGATAATAAGCTAATAATTGTATACATGTTTCTATTAAATGAGGTTTGTACAAGTTTTAGTTCATTCTAAAACCTTATGTTCTAAGTTTAACCACAATGTGAACTTGTTTTTACTTTAATCATTGCAATTAATTTTTTTCACTAATAATTTGTGTAAATAATTAATTTTACATTAATATAAATTATTAATTTTTATAATTAAAAATATGAAATTATTTTCCTGAATTTAATTCAAATATTTGAAAAAATATATTTCTAAAATTAATCCCGTAGACGTGTCGAGTAAGCTGGGATTTAATATGAAATTATTCAAATGTTTTTTATTTTTTTATATTCAATTTCACTGTGAAATTGTATAAAATGAGATAAATTATATTTACATATATATAATTTATATAAATAAACTTTATATATAAACATAAAGATAACTGAACTATATAAATGAATTAAATGAAAAAGTGGTTTCGATTAAAATCTAGTAATTATCGTTAGTCATCAAAAAAAGGATACTTTTCTAAAAAATACCCAAAAACTATCCTAATATAATTTTGATATTATTATTTAAAAAATGAAATTTATTTTATCAAAAAATACTATATAAATTACAAAAAATTATTTTTAAAATTAGTGCCTCAATAAAAGCCGATAAAAAATGTTTTTAGAAAAATACAGTTTTTAAGAAAAAAAATTGGATTTATTATTATCACTTTTCATGAAAACATATAAAATTAATGTTAAAACATTTTTTAATTAAAATATATATATAATTAAAATCTTTAACCAAATTTTATTTTGTTAATTTATGGATATAAAACATAGTTTTGCGTATAAAAATTGTTTTTTAGAGAATGATATCAATTTATTTTCAAAAGGGTTTTTTTAATTTATAATTAATTGGTCACCAAAGAAATATTTTTATATACGTATTTAAACCAAATTTTCATGTTCATAACATCCATTAAAATTTCTAGGTGATAGATATATTATTAAATGAAGATATTTTAATATTATGACACATTCAATTTAAACTCGGTGTTTCATGTAACGCAATATTAACTTGTTATTGTGTGTAACACAAGAAAAAATAGTGTTTTTATTCCAAAATCTAAACTAATTATCATATGTAGAGTAATCATAGATTTTATTTCTTATAAATAGATCTTAAATCTGTGTAACATGCAATGTAAGCCATCAGATAATTTTAATTTATTTTAAAAAAATAAATTCCTAAAAACTGAGGGTGTTACATTAAACACCCAATAATATAAAGTTTTATCACAAAATTAATTTGGATCATTAATGGATTAATTCATGAATATTCCATCATAGAAGCTAACATCAGAAAAATTAATAATAATAAACCCCTTAAAAAGGGAATGTTAGAAACATAATGGTTACCCAAAGTAAATCATTACATGGTTTCCACACAAAATAACATAGGTGGGAAGTGATAACGTTGAAATATAAGAGAAAAATAACACCCAAGTACATTTGGATTTTGATTGATAACATGGTCAATAGAAATTTAATAATCACAAAGAGATAAATATATGATTATCTAAGTGACTATTTGATTAATCATAAATTACGGTAGTGGGAAATCATTTTTGTTTCAAGATCCTTTTATTAAAGTTGATTAATTCTAACAATGATGTCTATTTACTTGATTTCATTTCATTCTATATGTGAAATCTCACCATTTTATAATTCCACTATCAATTAAAACATTATCTCATACAGCATGAAATAATGGTGATTTGTTTTTGTGTTTCAAGCACTGATGGATCATAAGATCCATAAATAGAATGATAAGTCATTCCATATGTCATTAGTTATGATAAAAAAAGGTTAGCCTAGGTAATCCAATATTAATAAATCTTCATATTGTGATACATTAATCTCTAAATCCTCAATAAAATTTCAACATAAACCATTTCTTAAATGGTTAACCTGTTTACCCTTCTGAAAGATTAAAATCCAAATCTATAAAAATAAGGTCAAAATATTTCTCAAAATCAACTCCACAATGATCCCCCGTATACCATAATTTAACTATTTATGGTCATATATCAAATATATTAATTTATTCATCATGTATTCTATTAAAAATGGTAATAAAATCAATTACAATAAATCCATAATGAATACAAGAACACTTCCTTATTCCTTGAAAAAAACCACAGATTATTGAATATATTCCAAAGATACAATAATTTTGTAAACCCCATCAGTGATAAAATAATCAAAATTGTCAAAAAAATATTTTATATGTTCATAAATACTATCTAATTTAAATTATTTTCATCTATCATCTCGTTATCCAAACTAAACACCATGAATATATTAAGGTTTATCTTTCCATAATCATAGTATTACACTTCCATTTAATCACTCTTCTTGGAATCAGTACCATTTAACATATTCTTTCAAATTATTTATGAAAAAAATATAGTGAACATTACTTATTTATTCATAATTATTTAATTCTGATATATAAAAACTTAAATTATTCTTCCATATCCTTAATCCATTATCTAGGATTCATCATCTAATTCATTAATACCTCTTTACTATAGTGTAAAATATGAATCATGTATTAACATTCATAAAACTAAACTTAATTATTCTTCTCACATTTAACATGAATGCTAATATTATAATATTCCATACTTTTCATATTTCATTTTTGTATCCTCATCTTCAACATGAAAATCATTATTCATACAACCTTGTTGATCCACTTCTCGATATTTCCCATTAGGAAATTGATTTTCATAATACCCATACTTTCTATATTTAAAACATTAATATATTGGTAATACCTTATGGATACCAATATTCCCATCCATTTAATTTACATAACTCTTCATTTTTTCATGGAAATTACTTAATATGTGGCCTTCTTCACCACTCCAATGACATATTCTCATTCCTTTGAGACATTACCTAGATAAATTCTTCCTAAATTATTGAGATATATGAAACTTAATATTCATAACACTATGGTATCTATGATATGAGTCCCTAGTGAACTATATTCTTCTCTTCTTTGGTGATTCTGATAGTTGACTAAGGTAGGTGATGTTATTCACGTTACATGTAAATTGATTAGGCATCATCACAACGTCCTTCACTCTAGTTATAATCCCATTTGACTAATCATCAGAATATTTTCCATCACATTCAATGTTAACCCAGTTCTTTCTAGTTATCTCCATCATATAAAACCAGATATCATAGTGTGAAAAACACTTATCATATAGGAAAACAATATTTTCATGAAAAATAATTGATAGGACACTTAAATTATGATACGTACTTTTAAATATATGACACCTTAGTCATAGATTATTTCATCCCTAGTCATCATTTACTTAAGTCCTTTACGATGGTTACTAAAGAGGGTTTTAATTTCTAATTTGTATCTCCCAGGAGTGTCAACCTAAGATTGTATTATGGCCCGTTGTTGTGCACCAGTTCCTGATCGATTCTTTCTCAATATAGTGTTTTTAATGATGTGACCCCTAGGTATATATATTTTAGAGCCACATCCTCTTGTAGTGTCCAAACAAGAATGTACTTTGTAAGAACCTGGATCTTATTTTCCAGTATGGATCTTCTTGTCATGTGTTTTTTTGAATAAGGGGAGTTTTGGAAATTTTATAAGCACATGTTGTGTATATTGGAGTACACGCCGTGTACCTGGTTCCCACGGGTAGCTATGTACTGGCCATGTAACGTCCAAGACATGGTAATGTGGGGTGACTTGGAGACCGCCTAATGTGGGGGCCAGTTGAGTCATGTACACAGCGTGTACAATAAATGAACACATCATGTACTTTTTTTTATTTGATTAAATGGACCC
This sequence comes from Viscum album, assembly GCA_963277665.1. NCBI lineage: Eukaryota > Viridiplantae > Streptophyta > Magnoliopsida > Santalales > Viscaceae > Viscum > Viscum album. The sequence continues at coordinate 1,100,439,555 of OY728155.1, read as the reverse complement.
GGTTCACTTCTAATCACCAGATTTATCTTCTGCTGGAATTGGTTCCTCCAGGAGTGATCGAGAGAGATGAATCTTTTCTAAACCACTGTTTCTCTATCCAATTTCCGATTTGAACCCCAGAGGGTGTGTTGGAATCCCACCCATGATTCCTTCTATATTCATGAATCTCTCCTCCTGATTTCTCTTTTCACTCGAGTTATTCATGTTTGAATGCTTTTGACATTTTTAAAGATCTTCATCATTCTAGGCCGATTCTAGGGCCGACATTCGAGAGTGTTCATTCTACAACGTCTAGGTAGGTGTTTTGATCACTTTTGTTGGTTTTACTTGTGTTTTATTTTGCAGAGTTCTGATTAATAATGATTCGAGTATTTCAGATTAAGTAAATTGAATATTGTTTTATTTGCCTTAGATTTAAAGATAGATTAGTGGTTTGATGATGTGATATTATGTGAAATTGCATGTTTCAGGAACACCCCATGGGTTCTTTTTCTTGTTTGAATGTTTAGGGTTGTTTGGTCCAGGTTGCCTATGAGGAAGTCCTTGTTTCCTTACCATGCTTGATATGAAGGAGCTATTTGACATTTAATGATTGTTTAATTCTTGTGATATGCATTGGAATTGTTTATCCATGTAGTAGTTGAGATTACTTTGGACTTCCTGACATCATTTATGAAAGATTGAATTACACATGGATATGGGAACCTGGTGTAGTTAGACCACATGGGGAATTTACGTTGAGTGCTTCCTCAAAGTGTCTGTTATATTTGATGCTACAAGACCACATGGGGGATTTAAGATCATTTCTCCTTCATAGTGTCTATATATACATTATGATACCATATTGGAAATTTATGGTGAGTGATTCCTTAGAGTGTCTTTTCCCTTTTATTGCTTTTCATGAACAAAGGGGTTAGAGTGTCTGAGATACCCAGAGGGTTAATATAAATATTGAATGTTGCGATGAATTTTCCAAGCCAAAGAATAAGCTAGGATTGTGTCCTGTTAGTTAGTCTTCGGAGATAACTATTGTGATACATTATTAAATGATGAAAATTAAATGATAATAAATTTAAATGGAAACTGTATGGATAGTTACTTTTGTGTACTCCGAGTTTATTTGCATCATTTCAATTATTACCTGCTATGTATACTCACTACTAGTTAGGCACAGATCTTTTGGTGGTTTCCTACTGTGATTCATCTCACACCCTATTTGGGTCATGATTTTTGACCCAAATCGATTATATGGTTGCAGGTGTAGATAAATGAAAGAACCCCTCTTTCTCACATACTTGATTGTTGTGGATCTAAAGAGCATAGATAAAAGATGGGGCTTGTGATGCAAGTGGATTTTATTTATTTCTTTTTTAATTTGGTTTAGTACTATATTCCCATTACTTGTTTGGATGTTTTCTTAGACATATGTGTCATCCATCATTTATATATGTTCTCCAGTTATTTATTTATTCTCAATCTTCTATTTTTTAATTGTTGTCTAGTATTATTGCCTCTGCTACTGTTTATTATTGGTTATTCTGTTATGCATACTCTTCCATTGAGGGAATAGTTTCCTCACTATCTCACCGAAGGCCCTTATTTCTATTCATCAACCTCTAGCATTCGGGGAAATGTGCTTGAGGCCAGGTGACTAACTAGGTACAGGGCACCTTTGGGAAGCACCCAAAACCAGGACATTACAAAGTGGTATCAGAGCAGGTTCTTTTCATCATTGTCTTACAGCTTGGAGCATATAGAAAGTGATATGAAGGAATATGTAGTTGATATTAATTTTTTCCTAAGAGTAGATAACCCGTGTATAGGGGAAAACAAATTTTACATGATTATTTAATTTTTTTTTATTTTACAAATGTTATAGTTGATTTAATTTCATTATTGGGTGATACATATGTTTTGTTTTGTTTTGATTTGTATCCATAAGGTTTTATTTCTGTTGCAACATAATTACATGATGTTATTACATCTCATGAATCATATAGTCAATTGATGGGGATCACATTTCATGCATTCTAGTCATTCCATTTAGGGTACATTACAGGTTTCATTATGTGGCGATAGATGTTGTTTTAGATATGTATGTTGATGTGATATATTCTTTGATTTAATACCTTCTATATTTATAGGGTATTGTAATATGTAAAGTATAATTGGGATAGATTCCATACTTTGGTTCTTGAGGTGTTATGGGCCCTCTAGGATTTGAATTTGGTGGATCATACATAACATTAACTAAATTATTTTATGATATGATGATAATATGATTCCAAGCATTGATTTGAGGGATTATGGGCCTCACACATTGGAATTTTGAACATTAATGATTGTCTCAGTATTTTTATGGGGTTTTCGAGTAGTTTCAAAGGTTTACTGTCCAAACAACCTAGAATACAGTACATGTAATGATAAATACACATCATTTATCCTTCTGTTCTGGAAGAAAATGTTATTTTCTTAATTACACGTTGTGTACTATATGTACACGCCGTGTAGTCCTTATCTGTGTGACAGAATTTGTGAGTAGATACACGAGGATGCGAAATGTTGGGTGTCACATGTTTTGTACTTGGATTACACACCATGTTGTAAGAGACATGTATCCAGCTGTGTGACCAGTGAAACGGGTGGTTATAAATTAAGGGTTACATGTCGTGTCTAGGGTGAACATGTCAAATAATTTACATAGTAAAGAATCGTGTGTTTAGTCAGGTAGAGAAACTTAGACAGGAGGAAATGATCTAAGTACACATTGTGTCTCGACAAGAATGTGGCGTGTGTAGGGGTGTTACATGACCAGGTTTGGTAGAGGTACATGCCATGTTAAAATCCTAAGGGAACACATTGTTTAGGGGTTATACACTTCATGTACCCTTGTTTTGAAAAACCTGATTGTTTTCTTCTTCTAATTCCTTCTATCACTTATAAGTTTCAGTCCTTGATAATATTAAACTAAGGAGTGTGCTTGACCTTGTAGAGTCATTCCACTAAGACATTCTCCATTTGTACGCTAGATACAGGGTAATGATTAGACCTAGGAAATTGAGGATTAGGGACTACAATCAAATCCTCTTGTTGTACTTGTCTTGGCACCATTGGCTATACTAGACACAGGTGTTGATGAACAGTTCTGAGAAGGCTTCGTGAGGATGATTCAAACCTTCCAGGGAGTAACACATCATACCCCGTTTATGGCTGAGTTGATTCAGTTTTTTCAACAGCAACATCATCTCACCTTCTAAGGGTTTAGAGGACCTCATGATGCAAAGTAATGGTTATAATCCATATGTTTATCTTCGATCAACTTGAGATTCCTCTAGAGATAAGGGTGTATCTACCTATGTACATGCTATGTGATTCATCCAAGAGATGGGGGGATGTGATTTCACAGGAGGGACACTAGTGAGTTATGGCTTGGGATGAGTTCCCATATACCTTCAATGACTACTTATACCTGGAGACCATGAGGGCTGACCGAGCCTGAGAGTTCATGAGTCTAGAGCATGATACTCTCTCTTTCATGGAGTATTCTTCTCGATTCATAGAGTTGTAGTGCTTCACACCTATTCTACTGAGGGATGAGTTATTTATGGTGATGTAGTTGGAGGATGGTCTTTTTCAGGACATCTGATCTCAGGTTAAAATCTTCATGTTGACTTCCATATCTTCTATTGTAAACTACACACTGATCACCGAGTGAAACTTGAGGGATATTTGGACCTGTGGGCCAAGGTGGTTCAACATTCAGTGTTGGTAATCTTCTATCTGATCACAGGGAGTCTACACGTTGAGATCCATGTAGGTGAAATATTCTTTCAGGTATCCATGTGGAGTGATACAATTGTAGGAAGGGAAAAAATAAGAGACCTTAGTGCCCGAGAGTCCTATTAGAGTATTGATCTTGTAGGAAGATGGGAAATATTCTACATTTCTACAATTCCCTCCTTCTACCATATAGTGAGGGAGGATCTATTTCGACTCCTCATACTGATGTAGGACCACCAGTTTCACATCCGACTTGGGTCTGGAGTTCTTTAGGACATTCAGGATGAGGTGGTGGTTGTGGTCGTAGTGGTCACACATAGGGTTTTCATCAACCATAGGGAGGATTTTCTCAAGGATCACAGATACCGACATAGGGCTGCATCATTGTTCGGGATTTTACACTGGAGTAGATCTAGTAGGATCAGGATCCTGGACTATCTACACTTAAAGGTACAATTTTGGTTGCCTTAGTTTTATACTCTTCTCTTTTCGATACAGGGGATTATCGTAGATTTATATTTGTTCATTTTGTGGAGATAATTGGTCTCTGTATCTTCACTTCTACTGAAATCATGACATTGGACACACCGTTGGCGAATAGAACAGCTAGTGTATATTAGTACAAGGAGTGCCCTCTTGAGGATGGTGGGTGTCACTTCTAATGGAACCTTTATGTCTTAGAGATGATGGGTTGTGATGTCATTTTTTGGAATGGACTGGTTAGTTCCCTTCTATAATGTTGTCAATTTTAATCATTGTATAGTGATTTTGACATCACCGGAGGGAAGATTGTTTCTACCTAAGGGCTAAGGAGATGTCCAGGAAAGTAGAGTTAGACCTGAACATCATTGGTTGAGAGGTGTCACAACCCAGATTTCTAGTCTATACCTGGATGACTAGGTGAATCCAAAAATGGAATTTCCTCTAGTGGTTGATCATTTTAGGGATGTCATTCTAGACAAATTTTCATGTTTGAATCTAGAGCGAGAGGTAGACTTTTCTATTGACCTTGTGCCAGGAGAATCACTGGTGTCCATTCCTCCTTGTAGGATGGCTACACCAGAGTTACAAGAGATCAATAAGAAGATAGAGGAGTTTTAGTCAAAGGGTTTTTTCTAACCCAGTACTTCTCCATGGGGTTCACATGTCATGTTTTTGAAAAAGGAAGACGGTACAATCAGTGTTTTTGTGGACTATCGGAAGCTAAACCAGTTGACGGTCAAGAATAGATATCCCTTTCCATGGATTAACGATCTCATTGATCAAATATGAGGAGCTCCGGTGTTCTCGAAGGTAGAATTGAGATCTGATTATCATCATTTGTGTGTTATCCCATCAGATATACCTTTTAAATCCTTTCAAAGTTGGTATGGTCTATATGAGTATGTGTTTATGTCGTTCGGTCTCACAACTGTGCTGAGAGTTTTCATGGAACAAATGAACCAAGTGTTCCATCCATAATTGGATTATTTTTTTTAGTTCTCATGGATGATATATTGGTGTACTCTCACACTTGACACGACCATTCTATCCATCTTGTAATCTTTTTGAGTACACTGTTATACTATTAGTTATATACTATGCTCTCAAAATGCCAGTTTTGGATTGATCAGATTCACTTATTGGGTCATGTCATCTTAGAGACATGAGTTTTAGAAGCCCTAGAGAAAGTGAGAGGTGTGGTTTCTTGGGAGAATCCGAAGTACACCGTTGAGGTATAAAATTTCATAAGGATGGATTGGTAATACAGGTGTTTTATATAAGACTTTTCATCCATAGCAGTGTCACTAATGGTCCTGACAAAGAAGGGTGCAATGTAGTTGTGTTCAGACTCTTGTGAGTGAGCCATTCGAAAGATAAAAGAGAGGTTGACATCAACACCGATACTGGTTTTTTCAGAGCTAGGAAAGAGTTACACTATTTACTATGATGTATTAGGTATCGGGCTGGGAGTAGTGATTAAGGAGTCATTGCATATGGGTCTCGATAGTTTAAGCCACATGAGTGGAATTTCCCAACACATGATCACGAGGTTGCTGAAGTTGGGCATGATTTACGCTATTGGATACATTATCTTTTGGGAGAACCCTTTGTGTTATTCACTAACAAACAAATTATCAATTATATTTTTACTCAGCATGATCTGAATTTTAGACAATGAAGGTGGGTTGAGTACCTTCAGTCTTTTGACATTGAGCTTGCCTATACCCCTGGGAAAGGCAACGTAGTGGATGATGGGTTGAGCAGTAGGACTCAGATATAGGTAGTTCAAGAGGCCAGTAGGGATTTGTAGCTATGGTTCTATTCTCTAGGATGAATTTGGAGGTGCACGAAAGAAAGGGGAAGAGGTTTTGTTTTGTCTGTAGATATTAAATCTACTCTTTTTAATCGATTGCGAATGAGGCAGTTATCATATTACAGAGACCTAGTACTGAGGGATAGTGTTTCATGAGAGGACAAGACTCCTGGTTGGACTGTAGGTGAGGATGAGGTCTTCTATTTCAATGGACAAGTATGGGTGTCACCAAACATACATGAATAGTTGATGTGGGGTTTTCATTCCCCATTTTGGACAGTTTATCCTGGTGTCACCATGTAACATCCTAGATAAATTACAAATAAGAAATTTTCATATTTATTAATATTTGTGAATTAAATATTAATTTTACTTTAATGGGGTTGCAATGTTCGATAGAATATCTGATAAGCAACAACACGTTTCTTTGAAATCTTATGTTGCACACTAATAATATAATATTATTATTTTAAATGGCAGTTAACTCATAGTCATTGTATTGGTGGGAATGAAAAAAACTAACTAAAATATGATTATAAAAGTTTGTTAAATGTAATTATATATATCCAATAAAATTTAGAGGGTTAAAATGTGAATGAATCTAATTTTAGGTATAATATACATTAAAAGGCCTTTTTATTTCCTTTTATTGGCAAAACATTTTTAAATATAATTTTTCTCACTTAAATACATTCTATTTGAACAAATAAAATCTTTCTTTAGAATGGGGATCTCAAAATTTACTTTGGGTTATTTTTTGCGATTTTTTCGATAAAGTTCATTTTTTAAACGAATAGTGAAAAATATTGTATTTTAATTCAAAATTGCCTTTTAATATAATTTATTTATATGGTTATATTTTATTTTTAGTTGGTTTTAATGTTAAATTAAAATATTTTTTTACCATTTAATCCAATGGTGGTCATTGAAATTATTTTCACATTGAAATTGGATATAAATAAGTATCAATCTTTTGATTGTTATTGTTTCTTAAAAACACGCTATTTGTTTTAACAATGGGAATTAATATTAAAATTAATTAATTTCACTTTTATGTTTTGAATTTAGAAAAATAGACATCAATTTTGAATTCAGAATATCAAATAATGCTTAGGCTGATTTTTTTGGTATTTTTCTGAAAATCTTCAATTTTTGATGAATAGTGAAACCACTTGGTGGTAGTTAAAAAACTGAATTTTTCATTGAAATGATAATTTACCACTTCTGTGAATTGAATTTTGAAAATACGACATACATGGATGTTATCAAGAAGTAAAATTTGATTCATTAGATCAAAATATTTTTTTGGTGAATAGTAACTTTTGAATTTTAATTACCGAGGTTAATGGTAAATAGGGTAATTTAAGGTAAAAAGAATATTATAATAATTCAAAATTATCTTAACACTTGTCCAAACCTTATTGGTTGTGTCATTAAAGTCCATGGGCCTCTTTGGGTCTATTTTGGGACCACATCGAGCCACCTGGGAGTGATAATGGCAATTTAGATTAATTAACTTAAAGTAAAGGAAAAAATTATAAAAGAAAATTTCTTTTTGTCAATTAATTTTTAGAAGGTGTTATTTAAATTATATTATTGACTATAAACATTCATTGGAAAGATGAAAAGATTTCCTATCTTCTGGTATTTTTTTGTAATTTTTAGACATAATATAAGCAAAATTATTAATGACAAAATAATGATGCAGTGTTTACCTCATTAATAAATCATTGAAACAAATAACATTATAATGATTAAAATATTATCCAAAACCAGTCCAATTCATATTGGTGGATTTTATTTCGACCATTAGTCATATTATATTTGACTTTAATGATTTTTGAACCATTATAAACTGAATATCATTATATAATAAAATAATGTTTTCTCTCTTTCCTAAAAAACCCCTCCTCTCCGTTATAAAAGGAGACCACTTCTAACCAATTCTCACACCTCTAAAGCCATTTTTCTTGTCTGAAATCTGCCCAGTTAAGCTCCATACATCCCTATACTCCTCCTAAAATCCTTAACTTAGGTAGAAGGCACTTAATAAGACCTTTGGTTCAAACCAAAGTGAGTTACCCAAATTAAAGTTAGCAATTTCTCTTTAATTATTTTCTTTTATTCTGCTTCTCCAACCCCTAAACTCTATTTATTTCTTTTCTTTTGTAACAACACCAGTATCCTCAATATACTAGGGTGTTTTTATGAAAAGGATTCAATCTACACTTACACACAACTCCATCTAATGGTTGAGGAAGATAATGTTTTTGTGGATGGAAAACTAACGCCTCATGAAATGATGATTGTTCAATTACATCTTACCACCTCTCATGGTGGACATTATGATGGAAATGTGTTTATATATGATATATATTATGATTATTTTATCTTTATAATTCTTTTTTTCCATTTATATCGTGCCTTTATGGTTTCCATAGTGGGTTAATACGATAATCTCTTTTGAGGAAGTGCGGACTACCGCCCCCACAATGTTATGTGACTCATTAATCCCTTATGTGGGATGTATAAAGGATAGAGATAATGATATTATATATGATATTATACTGGAATTATAATATACTTATTTATAATTATTTTTTAATTCCATGAAAATAAGAAATTGAAATGAAAGTACCGTCCATGCGTATGTACGGCTTACCGTCTCTATGAACGGTGCATTTCATTTCTTACCTCTAAATGTTATGTACTGTTATAATTACATGTATATACTGGATATATATGACATATATTATATCTAAATCATTTATATAATTCTGGATATAATGAACCTCTGAAGACATGAACAACATGTAATTATAAGAAGTCCATTTTTAACTCAAGTACCAAATATCGACAAAACAAACATTATTTACTTAAATGATTACATAATGTTTATAACATGGTAGTAAGTTATATAAAAAGGAATAATAAACGTTAAAAATCTTCTTAATAAAGTTGAAATTAACTTTAGTTTATTATTCAGGAGATTAATGGACGATCGAGTCAAGTCGGACACGAGGTAAGGGGATTGCTTATCTCACTTTTAATTCTGTGAGATTTCCATTGTTCACCACTTATTTATTGCATGTGGTGTATTTTGTAATGCCTTCTGATGTATATTATCATGATTCTCATTATATTCATGGTATTCTGTGATTCATTTGGTTGTTATTAACATTGGGTCATACGACTCGATTGATTACAATGTGGTAAGGGGTTTTCATCTGACTTTTTATCCCCATGAGATTCATGCTATATTTGCCACTAATTTATTTTGTGTTGTGTATGTACTACCCATGATACTCATTGTGTAATATACTTTCATTTATGTGTATTTACAAATTTATTGTATGATCCTTCTTTCATGTGGCATATGTTTTTTATGTTACCAAATCGTTAAGGGAACCTTTCACCATCCTCTATTTAAAAGACTTCTTGTTGTTATGTCTTTTAATTCACATCTTCTTATGTTGGTATATGTTCTTATATATCCTTATGGATGTAAATTTTATTTACAAGTGATGAGATACCCTTTTTATCTGATCAACGCATTTTCTGAATTTTAAAGTGACGTCGTTAGGCTGTCGAATGTTTACAAGGGAACTTCTTAACCCAATTTCAATTCTTTGGGTTAAACTTCTACTTTTTGAAAATGACATCCAATGAATATGTGTAAATGACCTATAATTGTTTTACACATAATATACACTTATATTGGGTGTATTTATATTTTTCACACATAATTATGTGTTTGATTTATCCTTTATTTAATGATGCCGTCTTTATAATTGACTTCATCTCAATTTACATTTCCATTGAGACTTCATTGTTGTTATGCACCAATTCACTCTTATATGGTCTATATACTGTCCTTTAACATATTACACCATGAATCCCTTTATTCTCATGATATTATAATGTTTTGATTAAATGATATTCCACATTTATTTATATTCAAGAGTATCTCATTTTGTTAAAAACTCATTAAAAAATATCATTTTTAAATGTTTAACGATTTATTATTCTAAATCTTTATTTTTAATGTCCATGTTTTAAAAATGGTTTTGGGTATTTAATTATGTGGACATTAACATTTTAAAATTATAATTCCATTAAATGTTTCAAAGTGGTTTGGGACACCTTGATTCCAAAATATTTTTTTAAATGGTTTTTTAAAATGGATTGATTATTTCAATATCTTGAAATTACTTCTTGTGATTGAAAATGAAATGTTATTAGTGAAATGTTTATATTTGAAATATTTTATGTGTTTTGATGGTACATGGACATTTGATGGGTGGTTATGTGATAAACCATATGAAGTGTTGTGTCGTCAATACCAGGATGGGTGGCTATATTATAACCTACGATGCATTGGGTATGGAAGTCGGTTGTATGACTATTCCTTTTAGTGATATGTGTGGATGTCGACTGTATGGTTATTCCATTTAAGTATGTTTATGTCCCATGTTTCCTTTATATGATATGTGTTCTTTATATGGGTTTTATGGTAATATTTTGGTTACAAAATGGTAAGCAATGATCTTTTATTCAGTTAAGAGTATTTACTACTTCATACAGGTTAAAAGTATTACTCATGATATTCATGGTTTACTTTTTGTTTTGAAAAGCACCCAGTTTCCTACTTTTTTTATCCCTTTCTGATCTTTTTATGCTCATCAAAAGACTTTTTGAAATGTTTTCCACATGAATAGAAGATGAATATGGTCATGGATAGGATTAAGGAAAAGTCAAGCTATTTGAAACATGGAACTAGACATGTTTCTTTTAAGAGTTTTTTTTTAAATAGATACTGGGTAGTAGTGTCTACTTGTAATATTTAAGTTGTTATGTAATAGTTATGTCCTAATTCTCTAATACTCTAAGCCTGAAAAGATCCTCAATAGGTATTATTCATTTAATTCAAGATTATATAAGGTTTAAGGCTGAGTCTTTATAGTTGGTATTAGAGGTCGATTTAGACAACATTAGGGATTAGGAATTTTCATTAGACATATGGTTAGTCCTTATCTAATATTTCGGTTAAATCATTGTTTTATAAATTTTTTAGATCAAGGAAAGTCAGTTACAAAAGGAAGGAGGAAGATCTCAAACAAAATTCCTATCTCTTCCTGATGACATGCTTGCAATTATTATTGCAAAGTCATATTCAGATGATTTTGAAACTTTATCTAGCATACATATCACTTGGAATCAGTTGTTTGAGATATCAAACACCTCCAATAAACCTCTTTATCATTGTGGGTCATGGGTTGTATTTAGAAAAATCATATTTTCACAAAATTCCCGTATTTTCAAGAAAGGTAAATATTATCAAGGCATTTTTAAATATTTTACCTTATCAGATGATTTTGAAGCATATTATGATTTTAAAAAAGGTGCTGAAGAGGGATACCCTTGAACAACCTATTTATATTTGATTTTAAAATATAGTATCTCAGCACATACTTCTGGTATTTTAAAAGGACTGTTAATTGAATGTTTCAACTCAAATTTGGTTCGACTGTTTTATAGAAATCATGTTTTATCAGATGTTTTCAAATTATATGTCATACATGAATATTTTCCAAAAAAAAATTTCTGTGAACACCCATATGTCCCATGTTTTACAAGGTGTATTTGGATGGAGGAAGGAAATGATTTTGAAGAATCTCCAAATCATTGTTGCAATTCATGGACCTTCTACCTACATGAACAAGATGACGATGAAACCAAATGGACACCATGATCAAGGTATGAAGTTCATCATTTTGGGGATTGTTTAATTTTATCATATATTGGTGAAATAAGACTTCAAGTATTAATATGTTGAGATCATAATGAATTTGGATGAAAATAAGATGTATAAGGAAACCATTGAGGTTAAAAAAATTTAGGGTTATTTTTGACTTTTATAAAAAGGACAACCTGTAGGATGGGTGACAACCCGTCACATACGGCAAGGCTTTAGGAATCGAACCCACAACCGAAGGGCGATAAGGGCACATCACCTACCAATAGCCTACATGAAGTCCCTGGTTAGTATGACTTATTATTTTAGTAAAATGTTTTTATGGAACAAGAATATGATGATTTTTGGAACTTATGTTTTATCAAATGGATATACTTATTATTGAAAAATGGTTTAGTGATTAAGTTATAAAAGGTTGTTCTGGAAGATGTTCTCTATTTTGAGAAAACACTATATGCCTAATGAAGATATAATACTATGGGATTTCAGTTGTGGAATAACGGTTGAAATTTTATTTTAGAAGAACCTATATTTTTATTATAGACACATAATTATTTGATTTATTTATGAAAATGATTAACCTATCATAGAGAATATGTGATTAGGTTAATTACATTTCAATATGATAATTTATGAGTAACTGGTTTTACTTGGAGATAAATGTTCATATATATCTTGGAAGTCTATGTAATTAAATCATTATGAGATTTGTGTTACAATCAAAGTTTGGATTACTTTTGAATAATTATTGGGAAAATTTTTTATTGAATGGTATTTGTTGAACTTTGGGTTTTGATGAGACATATTTTGGAGATTAAAAGTAGTTTCTCTTTATGTAAAAGATTATCCTTTTGTGGATTATCTGATCTTGTACAAAACATTTGGGTTTAAGTTAATATCTAAATACATGGGAAATATATTGTTCATCATTTTTGGTGTATTTGATTCACTCGATGTTGATTATATCGCTATTAATGTGAAAAAAAGTCATCCTGAATACTCATCGTTTGGAGAAAATATGAGTTTTTGTTAGAAATATAGTAACAGATGAAAGTCTACATGAAAAGTAATAATATTTCCTTATGTTTTTATTAAAGCTCATAAATAAATTCCTCAACGAAAAGTATGCTTAAACAAAATCATTTTCCTTTAACTTTTCCTTCTGGGGAATCAATGACCGTTTTACCCATCACAATTTTGTGATTTTTTGGTGGTTAATTTTCTCCTAAACATATTTTCTATTACTCTCCATTAGAACTTGATGGTTTTTTTTCTCCTCCACATCCATGTTTTCTTGGAATCCTAGTATCTTGTTGTCTTGGGTAACCTTTGTACTTCTCTTCCTTTATTTTAAAGTGATAGTTTTGTTGCCTTTTATCGATGTGGGGATTTCAATGATGTTCCTGAGCCCAATTTTAAAATTGCGAGGATGTAATTACCAAAAGGGGGGAAGGATATAACATCCAGGATAAATGAAGAATATGAACATTTAATATTTATTAATATTAGTGAATTAATTATTAATTTTACATTAAAGGGGTTTTCTATGTTCGAAAGTGTACCCGATAAGCAACAACAGGTTTCTTTGAAAACATACGTTGCACACTAATAATATAATATTATTATTTAAAATGATTGTTATCTCGTAGTCATTTTTTGGTGGGAATGAAAAAAAAAACTAATAATGATTATACATGTTTGTTAAATGTAATTACATTTATCCAGTAAAAGTTAGTAGATTAAAATGTGAATCAATCTAATTTTAAGCATAATTTGCATTACAAGGCCGATTTATCACCTTTTAATGACAAACCCTTGTTGAATGTAATTTTGGTCACTTTAATACATTCTATTGGACAACAGAAAATAAATCTTTAGAATGGGGACATGAAAATATACTTTGGGTAATTTTTTGGAATTTTTCCGATAAAGTTAATTTTTTTAATGAATAATGAAAAATAGTGTATTTTATTTCAAAAGTGCATTTTAATCTAATTTATTTATATGGTTAGATTATATTTTTGGTTGATTTTAGAGTGAAATTAAAATATATTTTTACCATTTAATCCAATGTTGGTCATTAGAATTAATTTCAATTTGAAATTGTATATAAACAAATATCAATCTTTTGATAGTTATTATTTCTTAAAAACATTCTATTTGTTTTACCAAAGAGAATTAATTTTATAATTAATTAATTCCAATTATATGTTTTGAATTTGAAAAAATATACATCAATTTTGAATTAGGAATATCAAATAATGCTTAGGCTGATTTTTTGGTATTTTTCTGAAAAACATCAATTTTTTATGAATACTGAAACCACCGAGTGGTAGTTAAAAAACTGGCTTTTTCATATAAATTAATTTTTACCACTTTGGTGAATTAAAATTTTAAAATCCTCCATACATGGTTGTTATCAAGAAGTAAAATGTGGTTCATTAAGATGGAAATAATTTTTGGTGAATAGTAACTTTTGACTTATATTTACCACAGTTAAAGGTAAATAGGGATATTCAAGGTAAAAAGAATATTATAAAAATTCAAAATTGCCTTAACATTTGTCCAAAACTTATTGGATGAGTCATTAACGACCATGGCCATCTTTGTGTCGATTTTGGGACCCCATTGAGCCACATGGGAGTGATAATGACAATTTAGATTAATTAACATAAAGTAAAGGAAAAAATGACAAAAGTAAATATCTTTTAGTAAATTAATTTTTATAAGGTGTTATATAAATTATATTTTCGACTATAAAAATCAATTGTAAATATAAAAATATTTCCCATATCACGGTATTTTTTTTTAAATTTTTAATCATCAAATAAGTTAAATTATTTATGACACAATAATGATGTAGTGTTTACCACATTAATAAATCATTTTAAAAAATAAGATTATAATGATTAAAATATTATCCAAAACCTATCCAAGTCCTATTAGATGATTTTATTTAGACCATGTTTCATCTTATATTCTTCTATAATAATTTTTGGACCATTTGAAACCAAAAATAATTATATAACAAAATAATGTTTTCTTACTTTTCTAAAGAGCATCTCCTGTCCCTTATAAAAGGAGACCACTTCTAACCAATTCCTAACACCTCTCAAGCCATTTGGATCATCCAAACTATGCCCAAATACATCCCTATCCTCCTCCTAAAAGCCTTACCTTAGGCAGAAGGCACTTAAGAAGTCTGTTGATTCAAACCAAATTGAGTTACCCAAATTAAAGATAACATTTTCTCTTAAATTGTTTTATTTTATATTGCTTCTCCAACCCCTAATCTATTTTTACGTCCTTTATTTTGTAACAAAACCAGAATCATCAATATAATAGTATGTTGTTATGATAATTATTCGAACTAAAAATACACAAAACCCCATCTAATGGATGATGAACATAATGTTTCTGTGGATGGAAAACTAACGCCTCGCGAAAAGATGGTTGTTCTATTACATCTTACCACCTCTCATGGTGGCCATTATGATGGAACTGTATTTATATATGATATATATTATTTTTATGTTTTCGTTATGCTTCTTTATTTTTCATTTATAGAATGCCTTTATGGTTTCCATAGTGGTTAAATACGATAATCTCATTTGAGGAAGCATGGACTACCGCCCCCTCAAAGTGATGTGAATCGTTAAAGACTTATGTGGGATTTATAAATGATAGAGTTAATGATATTATATATGATATTATATTAGATTTATAAAATACCTATGTATCATTATTTTTTAATTCCCTTAAAATAAGAAATAGAAATGAAAGTAGCGTTCATGCGTACGTACGGCTTACTGTCTCCATGAACGGTGCATTTCATTTATTACCTATTAATGTTATGTACTATTATAAATACATGTATATACCGGATATATATGATATAAATGATATATAAATCATGTATATAATTCTGTATATAATGAACATTTGACCACATGAACAACTAGTAATTATAAGAATTCCATTTTTGACTCAAGTACCACATATCGACAAAACGGAAATTGTTAACATAAATGATACATAATGTTTATAACATGGTAATAAGTGATATAAAAAGGAATAATAAAATTGAAAAATTTTCTTATGAAAGTTGAAATTATCTTTAGTTTATTATTCAGGAGATTAAATAATGATCGAGTCAAGTCGGACACGAGGTAAGGTGATTTCTTATCTCACTTTTAATTCTGTGAGATTTCCATTGTTCGCCACATATTTATTGCCTGTGATGTATTGTGTACTTCCTTTTGATGTATATTATCATAATTATAATTATATTCATGGTATTCTATGATTCATTTGGTGGTTATTAACTTTGGGTCATATGACTCGATTGATTACAATGTGGTAAGGGGTTTTCAACTCACTTTTTATCCCCACAAGATTCATGCTATATTTATAACTACATTCTTTTGTGTGGTGTTTGTACTTCACATGATTTTAATCTTTGTGTAATATAATTTCATTTATTAGTATTTACATATTCATTTTATGACCCTTCTTTCATGTGGCATATGTTTTGTAAGTTACCAAATCAGTAAAGGAACCTTTCACCCTCCTCTTTTTAAGAGAATTTTTGTTGTAATGTATTTTAATTAACATCTTCTTATGTGTGGATATGTTCTTCTGTATACTTATTGATGTAAATTTTATTTCCAAGTGATGAGATACCTTTTTTATCTCATCAACACATTTTTTGAATTTTATAGTGACACCATTGTGCTATCGAATTTTTACAAGGGAACTGCTTAACCCAATTTCGATTCTTTGGGTTAAACTTCAACTATATGAAAATTTAGTCCTTTGAATATGTGTGAATGACATCTAATTTTTTTACACTTACTATCCACTTATATTGGGTGTATTTATATTTGTCACACATAATTATGTGATTGATTTATCCTTAATTTAAGGATGTCGTCTTTATAATGGATTTCATCTCAATTAACATTTCTATTGAGACATCATTGTTTTTATGCAACAATTCACTCTTATATGGTGTATATACTGTCATTTGACATATTATTCCATGGATCCATTTATTCCCATGATATTATAAAGTTTTTATTAAAGTATATTCCGCAATTATTTATATTCAAGAGTCTCTCGTTTTGTTAAAAACTCTTTAAACAAATATCATTTTTAAATGATTAAAGATATATTTTTCAAAATATTTTTTTTAATGTCCATGTTTTAAAAATGGTTTTCATTATTTATTTATAAGAACATTAACGTTTTAAAATTATAATTCCATTAAAAGTTTCAAAGTGGTGTGGGACAATTTGATTCAATTTTTTTTTAAATGGTTTCTGAAAATGGATCGATTATTTCAATATCTTGAAATTATTTCTTGTGATTGCAAATTAAATTTTTTTAGTAAAATGTTTATATTTTCAATATTTTATGTGTTATGATGGTACTTTGACATTTGACGGGTGGTTACATGATAAACCATATGATGGGTGGTGTCATGAATACCAGGACAAGAGGTTACGTTATAACCTCCAATGCATTGGGTATGGAAGTTAGCCGTATGGATATTCCATTTAGTGATATGTGTGGAAGTCAACTTTATGGTTATTCCATTTAAGTATGTTTATGTACCATGTTACCTTTATATGATATGTGTTCTTTATATGGGATTTATGGTAATCTTTTGGCTACAAAATGGTAAGAAATGATCTTTTATTTAGGTAAGAGTATTTACGACTTCATAAAGGTTAAAAGTATTACTCATGATATTCATGGTTTAATTGTGGTTATGAAAAACTAACAATTTCCTTATTTGTGTATCCCTTACTGATCTTTTTATGCTCATCCCAAGTTTTTTTGAAATGTTTTCCACATGACTTAAAGGTGAATAATGTCATGGATGGGATTAAGGAAACATCAAGATGTCTAAAACATGGAAGTATACATGTTTCTTTTTAAGAATTTTTATTTTATGAAAAAATAGATACTGAGTAGTAGTGTCTAATTGTAATATTTATGTTTTTAAGTAATAGTTATTTCCAAATTCTCTAAAACTCCAAACCTGAAAATATCTTCAATGATAATTATTCATTTAAAATGAATATTATGTAAGGTTTAAGGTCGGGTCCTTATACACCAAGACGTATCAAGATCTCCACCATTAGTATCGGTGGACATATATGGAGGGGGATGTTGTGAGTTTTGTTATGAGATGTTCGTCCTATCATTAGTTGAAGGTGGAGCATCAATGGCCAACTGGGCTTTTATAGTAGTCAACCATTCCCATTTGGAAGTGGAATGATGTCGCTATGGATTTCATGATAGAGTTTTTAAGGTCCCCTCGAGTGAATGATGTAGTTTGGGTTGTTTTTGAAAGACTCACGAAGGTTTCACATTTATTACTGATCAAGGAGACCTTCAGTTTTGATGATCTTGGAAGGTTGTACATCTAATAGATTCTATGATTTCATGGGGTTCTGTTCTCTATCATTTCATACATGGACCCCCATTTTACTTCTCGTGACTGGAAGGGACTACATAGGCATTTGGGTACCCAAGTACATCTAAGCACATCTTACCATCCCGAGACAGATGGCCAGTCCGAGTGCATGATTCAGGTGTTGGAGGACATGCTCTGAGCATGAATCCAAGATCATTGAGTTTCATGGGAGAAACCCACACCTCTAGTGATTTTTTCCTACAATAACCGTTTTTTGGAGACAATTCATATGGATGTTTATAAGCCTTTGTATGGTTGGCCATACCAACCACACCTATATAAGTTGGAGGCAGGAGAGGCAACTATGATGGGACCTCATCTTGTCCATGAGACCACTTAGTAGGTGGAGTTAATTCAGAAGCAGATGGAAACTGCACAGTCATGGTGTAAGTCTTATACTGATCGGTGCTGACGACCTATGGAGTTGGAGGTCGAAGATTAAGTTTTATAACATGTCACAAAGAGGACGGGACAAAAGAGGATTAAGAGATAGGGAACGCTTTTAGTGATATACGTTGGGTCATTTGAGGATTTAGAGAGAGTCATTATGGTTGCCTATCGGCTGCCGTTACCTCAAAGGTACCAGGCTATGCACCACATCTTCCACATTTATCAGCTACGTCGTTACTTCTCAGACTCGTCTCATTTTTTTCAACCTAAGGAGGTTTAGTTATAGGTGGGCGCATCATTCACAGAGAATCCTATCTAGATTGTTTTACATAGCATAAAGGCAATCTGTGGCCGGTATGTTCCTCGGGTATAGTTATTTTGGCAGCATGAATGAGTGTAGGATGACAGTTTGGAGAGGGAGATAGATGTTTGATCGCAGTGGCTAGAGTTGTTCATGGATTCATTCTCACCACCTTATTAGGGAAATTCAGTGATTAATTTTATTAAAGGGGGTAGTTTGAAAGAACTTGGATATTTTTTTCATGTATAGATCTTGTTTTGGATGTTTTTGAGAAAAATTGGAGTTTTGGATGTTTTTATAAGTACATGTTGTGTACTTAGGAGTACACACTGTGTACTGGCTATGTAACGGTCGAGACATGGTTTTGTGGGGTTACATGGAGACCTCCTCAATTAGGGTCCAGTTGAGGAATGTACATGGTGTGTACATTAAATGAACACACCACATACTTTTTCTTTTATTTGATTAGATGAGTTGGGGCGCGTCTAATTTCCAAATTCTTTTTATTCTAGCCTTAGTTCATCCAAGAGTGGCTGAGAGTGATTAATCTTCTCTGAGCCATCATTTCTTCATCCATGGTCCAATTCGAAGTCCAGTAGGAACATTGGAATCCTCCTGTTGAGTCCTTCAGTCTTCATGAATCTCTCCTCATGATTTCTCCTCTCTCTTGAGTTATTCAATGTTGAACTGTTTTGACATATTTGTAGATCTATGTCATTCAGGGATGATTCAAGGTCCGATGTTTGAGATTTTTCATCGTACAATGTCGAGGTGGGTGGAGTGTTTCCTTTCGTTGGTTTTCCATGAATTTTATATGCGAAAGTGTTGATTACCCATGTTTGCAGTATTTCGGGTTAAGGAAATTGAACCCTATTTTATTTGTCATAGATTGACTGTTGGATTAAGGGTTTTCTGATGTGATATTATGTGAAATTTCATGTTTTTGGAAAAACCAATAGGCTTTTTTCCTTGTTTGAATGTTTTGGGCAGTTTGTTCAAGGTTTCCTATGAGGCATACCTTGTTTCCTTGCCTTGCATGATAGGATGGAACTGTTTGACTTTTACTGCTTGTAAAATGATTATGATATGCATTGTAATTGTTTAGCCATTTAGTATTTGAGATTACTTAGGGTTTCTTGATATCATTTATTCATGGTTGAATTGCACAGGAATTTGAGAACACGGTGTAGTAAGACCACATGGGGAATGGACATTGAGTGCTTCATCAGGGTGTCTATTATATTTCACACTACGAGACCATAGGGGGGATTGACGGTGAGTTCTCCCAGACAATAACTATAGTTTACATAATGAGAACACAGAGGGAATTGATTGTGTGTGCTTCCTCAAAGTGTATTTTCGTTTTTATAGAATTTCTTTGCCGGAGGGGTCAGACAATGTGAGCTACCGAGAGGGTTAATATAAATATTGAATGTTGTGATGAATCTACCAAGCCAAAGTACAAGCTTGGATTTGGCCCTGTAAGGTAGTATTCTGAGATACCTATGGTGATACATGATTAAATTATGAACATTAAATTCTAATGTATGTAAATGGAAATTGTAGTGTTGGTAAATTTTGTGTACTCATAGTTTCTTTGTTGCATTTCCATTATTACCTGCTATATGTAATCACTGATAATTAGACACAAATCTTGTGGTGGTTTCCCACAGGGATTCGTCTCACATCTTTTTTGGGTTATTCTTTAGGACCTAAATAGATTTTATAGTTCCAAGTGTAGATAAATTAAATCACCCTTCTTCCTCAGGTAATTGATTGATGTGGAGATGGAGAGTATATGACCAATATGAGGCTTGAGATGTTGCTAGAGTTTATTTGTTTTCTTTTGTAATTTTTTTTACTACTATATTTCCAACATAATGACTTTTTTGGCTATTTTCATAAACATATGTGACATGCATCATTTATATATGTTCTCCATTAATTTATTTACTTTTATTCTTCCATTGTTTACTTGTTGTATTATATTATTTCTTCTTCTGATATTTATTATTACCTATTCCTCTATGTATACTATGCAAATAATGGCATAGTTTCCCCACTATCACACCCAAGGACCTTTCTACTAGTCGGAAGCCTCTAGCATTTGTGGAAATGATCTTGAGGCCATGTGACCAACCGAGTACGAGGCATCATGAGGCGGCACCCAAAACAAGGATGTTACATATTTCTAGGAAACCACTACCTGTATCCATTACAAAAATTCCTTGACATTTTCATATACTTTAACTCATCTGTATACTTATCCTTAGAGACATCCCTAGATATATCCTCAGAAATAACCCTATATAACTCAATACTATTCCCTTATCATAGTTTTTAAATGATAACTAATACTTTTCTTTGATACCAACTATAGAGATCCAGTGATGAAATACATGGATATTACATCATTTTAGATGAAAATTCATATCATTACAAAAAGTACATGCATAAGGACCTTAGTAGATTAGTGTATTTTAAATCGTTGAGCATAATCATTAACTTTGTGAAGATCGTCATGGTTTCCCACAAAGATCTTACAATTTAGTAATTCTACTTAAAACCATTCTTCAAAACCTATGGAAAGGAAACATATGAAATAATGAGATTAGATACCTGATATTGGTATATAAAGGAGATACATAAGCATAACATGATCATTAGGGTATGAGAACATGATCATAACATTGGAAAACCATACCCTTCATATCAAAGATCATAAACAATGAATCATGGAATAAAGAATAAAATTTCATAACATGTGAATCATAAGATAGTCAAATAACATGTACCATAAGAGATAAAATAGTAATAAGACATATATTTTTGGTATACATTCAAGAATACAAAATATTATGTCAAGGCTATCCACTATGTCATTCATAACATGTTAGGCTTCGGATGACCACCCATGTACCTAATTTGGCACTAGACTATTCATCCATGTACCCTCCTTTATGGGAATGGGATAAACATGAGTGTGCCCACATTTATAGTCTAGGGTTGGCTACCTATGTACCCTCCTCTACAAGCTTTGGATAACTACATGTGTACCATCCTTTACATGCTTGAGAGGACCACTCATGTACCCTTCTTTATATGACTGGTATGACCACATGTGTACCCTCTGAGTTCGTAGAGAATTTATATTTACCCAATTAATTTGAGGAATATATAGTTCACACCCATAACATAATGAAATCATATATATGTATTTTGAAATATAGTGAAACATTCATCATATCATGGCCCATAAAAGAGATGGGTTTAAAAACATCGTATCATAGCCCATGATATGAAAACGTTATCATAAATATTTCATCATATCATATACTATAGAAATGATAAAGGTTTAATAATCACTTCATCATAGAATATCCTAATAAATGAAGTAGGTTTCATAATCATTTTATCATGGTACAACCTATGGAAGGGAAACATGTTTCCAAATCTACATGTCATCTTAAACATAAACTATTTAAAGAAAGAATAATAATGGTGTCCCTGGATCATATTCTAGTAAATATTATATTATATAAAAAGATGTAATATTATAAGGATAATGATTTTAATGACCACATGGATCATTTTGTAAGGAAAATAAACATTCATTGAAAATCACTTTTTTTAGACATAAAATAATTTCAAATTCCTTATATTTGAAAATCACTCTGAAAACATATAACAGATGATTTGAAAACAATTTTAAACCATTTTTAAAATAAAAAAATTAAATTCATTTTCCTTGAAAATTATCATAAAATATCATTTAAAAAAAATTTAAAAACATTTTTAGAAAACAATGTTTTTGAATAAAATAGAATACAAACTGAAGAGAGAAATAAGGCCAGCTTTTCTTAAAAAAAATTATTCATTATCTTAAGATAAAATGATTAAATATATGTTACAATTATTTTAATATATAATGAATAAATAGAGGAGAATAAAATATATGAGATTTATTGATAAATTGATCATAATATTTCATCAATGGAAGCATAATCATAAACAATCTCTATAAATGATGAGATCGTAGTAGTAACCTCTTGTCACCTTAGTAATATTGATTCATAATAACCATGAATGAATAAAATTGCAGAAAGAATAAAATATCATGAAAATAAGTATATTCTTGATATATCATGTTAAAGGGGAAGTACATACCCCTCGTAAAATAAACGGTTGGTGAATATGACATAAGTCTCATAGAAATAAAAGTGAGAACTGAAATCCCCATACTTCTAGTATTGAATTCATTATTACTCATTCAACACATCTATATATATAAGTATGTTGAAAATATATTATAGAAACCATGTTCATATATATATCATCCATATATTATTTTCTAATGACCTTTTATTACCCTCATATTAACAATTTCATGTTATAGTAATGTTTCTGGTAAAAATTGCTTTGTTTTTTGTATATTTTTTGACTCGTCCTTTTTTGGTCCTCTTACATAGATCATGGTTTCCTTGTCTCATGAAAATAAACCATGATATAAATATCATATGAATTCAGTATATATGTATTCATAGTAATCTATAAAAATTGGTGGTAGGAAATTGAATACACAATTCATGGAGATGGTAGGTCGTAAGTACACATGAACACTATTTCTATTTTCTTGTCGTGTTCAATGAAAGAAAGTTAAATGATATATATAAATATTTTTTCATTAATAAATAATTATAATATCATTTATATCACAAATGTTTATTAACATTATCCTTAATACATTCCATGTAAACAATGAACCAATCACCTCGCTTTGTATGGCGGTTGTTCGCCGTACACACGAACAATGTTATCACATTCTCACACTATGGACATAATAAATGTATATGTTATATAAATGTTAAAGAATCATGATTAAATTATAAGTATAATATATAAATATTATTTCCAACATTATTTCCAACCTTCAAATGTGGTAATGGAAAAATGAACACCATCAGTTCACAAGGATGTAGTTTTTCATACACTTGAACGATGATTTCGTAACCCATTTGATGGATGTTTTTGTGTTTTTAGGTTATAAAATACACATAAAAACATATCATTAAATTTAATATATAATGGTTATTATTCAGATATGATATAAATTTATTTTAATTAAGTTTGAGGAATAAATAAAACACAAACATTTGTTGATGAAGGTTACCTCTTCTATGGATATCTCATTTTGTTGGGCTACAAAGGAATTCCTTGAATGGATTTCAGCCCAAATTAAGGTTTCATGGATGGGTTAGAGATTTTGAGAAGTTATTTGGTCATGTATTGGCAGAGCCAAATGGTTTTATAGTTGTTAAGAAGTGGGGAGAGTCACTTACTTTTTATAGTTGAGGAGGAGGGACATTCTTGTAAATACTCAAAAGTATTCACTATTGCGAGGTGAAAATATCCTAAAGTGGTTAAAAAAATAATAATTAACAGTTTTAATGGATTATATTGTCCATAAATGCCTCCACCACACATTTATTCACATTTTTTAGCATTTCATTCCTAAACTTATAAGTTTCATTTCTTTACCATTTTGGTTTTTCAGTATGTTAAGTAGATTTCTATCCTTAGTAATTTGTTATTTAATAAAAAGTTAGAGTGAAAATTATTTGAAAATATGACCACATAGATAATAAATATGATATTTAATTTATAAATTATAAATCTTATGTCTGTTGGAAATAAACTTTATCCCAAGCACATGTAACATTAAAAAAAATAGTTATAGCACTAACCATGCTAACCGAGTGTTTCTATACAAAATACAATATAATCATTATAATAGAAAAATGGTTCATGAATGGAACATATTTTATATTTATAAATATTGAAAAATTAATTTACAGAATAAATTATTTTTTGTAATTTTAAATCAATAAATAAAATATATGTTATCATAATAATAACTTCAATGTCAATTAGGACATTATTAATTTAATTTAAATTTAAAAAATATTTATACAAGAATTAAAATATAATAAATTATTTTAACACCTATTTAAAATGATATATTATTCTAAAAATATAATTCATCATGATAATTCAATCAATTTATTTCACTTTTAATCTTTTTAGCATCATTTGATTTATTTAATTCGTAATTGTATAATTCATGTGATGGAATTTCATACGAATTTTATGTAATTATACTATCTCACAAAAAATAAAATAAATTATAATGATAAAAAACAAATTTATCTTCCAAAATAATGTGTATAATCAAATTTTTGTAATTTTCTCACAATTCTAAAGCTTTATATAAATTAAAACATTGAATGGTATGTTTTTTTTCTTTTTTCTTATACTATTATATTTTTCAATTTCAATAAAGTGTTTGAAAACTCATAAAATTCAATAATAATGTCATACATGTAGAAATATTTCCATCCAATGGGTTTTTTAAAATGTTTTGGGACATTCCTGCACATTATATTTAATGTTTAACCATAAATTAAACTCGTTTTTACCGTAATCGATGTAATTAATGTTATCATTATTTACAAATAATTATTATTAAAAATTAATTTATCCTTAATATAAATTATAAATTTTTATTATTCAAAATATGGAATATGATTTTTCAAATTCCATTTACATAATTGGAAGAAACTAATTTAAAATTAATCCCACAAATGTGTTGGGAACACAGATATTTAAAGAAAAATTGTTCAAAAGTTTATACTTTTTTTATCTAATTTCTATGTGAAATTGAATCCAAAGACCTCAGTTGGATCAATATATTTATAATTGAACTAAATATATTTTTAAAATAAATAAACTATAAATAAACTATTTAAATTAATTAAACCAAAAGGAAGTTTTCATTTTAAATCAATTATTTTTCACCATTCATCAAAAATAAAACATTTCAAAAAAATGTAAATAATTAACCCTAAGATAGTTTTTATATTTATATTTAAAAATTAATTTTATTTTATCAAATAATACTTATAAAATTGAATGATTTTATTTTAAAATCCAGTGTTTTAGATAAATTTTATTTTTAGAAATATACAGTTTTAAATTAAAACATGGATTTATTCTTATCACTTGTCTAGAAAAAACATAAGATTAATGATAAACATTTGATTAAATATGTAATGTATATATTCAATTAAAATAATTAACCAAAATTGATTTAGTTAATTTATTATTATAAAACATAATTGTGTGCATAATGATTTTTTTTAAGAAATATTTCCTTTCATTTTCTAAATAGATTTATTTTAATTTATAAATTAATTGGTAACCAAATAATTAATTTTATGTACATATGTAAAATATAATTTCATATTAATAACCATCATTAAAATTTATGGCAATAACTATCAAATTAAATAATAATATTTTTATAGTGTGACACATTTTGTTTTAACTCCGTGTTGCGTATAACGCAATATGAACTATGTATTGTGTGTAAGAAAATAAAAACATAGTGTTGTGTATATTGTAAGATAAACTAGTGTTTGATATGGCATAATATTAACATGGTGTTTCATATAAAAAACATAACATGGTGCTGCGTGGAATAAAAGCCATTAAATAATTTTAATGCTTTTGAAAAAAAAATAATTCATAAAAACTCGGGGTGTTACAACCCGTTTGTGGGGGTAGAAATAAGTAAATCCTTCTCTCACCTTTAGCTACTCTACCAACTCTTCTTCCATGTATGTCTCTCAATGGACCTACTTTTTCCTACTGTTATCTTAGTCAAGGCGGTCTATCGATCATCTCTCTATCACCTATAGGACGGGTCAGACAATCCTATGTGAGATTCCCCTGACCATTGTGTGGGATGTACTACCTCTCACTAGGATGACAAAATCCATATTGGGAGCCCTGAAATTTCAATTATAAATATTTGGATCATATCTTAATGTTTCTGGAAAATCCTGGTCTTTTTTACTATCATTTGATATCTATTGTTGAGGTCTTAGGTTATGTGTTCCCACTACCATCACCCATTGTCTGTGTCTGCTCGTCCATGAAGCTCTTTACTACTAATGCTTTCTCAAGCACTCCATAATAGGTGGTAATGTTGATAGATATCACTCAATACCTAATATCTCATTTTAATTCCACTTTATGTTCTATCCTCTAATGAAAAGACCCATAACGAAATCATGGTATTACTGTGATAGGTCCATAAACCTCAATGAATACTCTTCCACGGTCATACTACCCTGATGCAACTACAAAATCTCCTAAATCCGAAAATATTGAAACATGGACGGATAAAACAAATCCAGAATTAGGTACTTGAAATCAGACCGGGAAAGATTTTTCTCATCATGGGACATAGTACATAGAATCCACCATCTCCAAGGATATCCTTGAAGAAGACACACCACTAGAACCACCATGTAATATGTACGTGTCCTTCTTAGGAAAAAATCTTGGGTGACTAAATCTATCTAGTCTTGAGCTACCTGAGGGTATAGATTACCTCAAATATGAGAGTTCACTATCTATGAAACTCAAAAGGTGCACTCAGCCTATGTGCGTCCTTAATCATTACTCACAGTGCTATATGTTTCTTAATGGGTTATGGCATAACATGAAAACTACCCTGAGGTACTGCCTCTTTTACATGACCTTGTACTAAAGCCTCATCACTTGGTGGATCATTCTCAAGATCACAAAGTGTAATATTCTCTTTCTATATTCATGGTGGAATCCTAAAATAAGCAAGACACACCATAATCGATGAATATATCTACACATATGACTCAATAAGTACATGTAAACAACAACCCATTCCTATATGATGCATGTACCAATATTTTCCATGAAACTAGTGTCTATACGTGTCATGTCAAAAATAAGGTTATCAAAATCCCTAATGAATTGATATATCATTCACTACACCAACAATGGGCACCCTAACCTGAAAGTTGAACTCAAAACACATTACCACTATTTTTATAAATCCCAAACCATCATCATAGCTAGAAAAAAAATCCACACTCTAGTCATAAGGTATAAATACCACTTTGATACCACTCTGTCATGACCCAAGCCACCATGGCCAACCTGGAAAATGCATAGATAATGATGAATACCGTAATCCCACCTCTAATAGACCAGGGGCTGATGACCATGGTTGAGTTGGAATATCATATACATGGTAGGAGTTTTCTCAATGTACCTACATACATTCATACATCCCTAAGTCTATACAATTATAAAATATGAAACAATGCATTGATAACAATTTTTTAATAATATATATCCCATAATTAATGTAAAATAAAATCACTGAATGAAATAAACAGATGAATATTATCCTAACCAAATACTATAAATGATACCAACCTACTATGAAGTAAGTGGATACTATCAAATACAAGACTTGGTAAACACCCCATTCTATCTAGGACTAACTAAGCTATGCCTTCTCCAATTCCTCTTAAGACACCATCAAATGACATGTCATCTGCATAAGACATAAAATGCTTAGGAAAATGAAAAAAGGGGTAAGTATAACAACCCATAGTAGGACACCATGAAATCAATAAGCATAAATAATATTGAATAGTTAAATCAACACTAGATACATCAATAGGATAAGAGACATAACAATAATAGAACACATATATACTCATGATATAAAAACAGTTTCAAAATGTCTCAACCATCGCTACTATCTACATGATTCTTCCTAAGGCTTCAAGTTGATTCTCATTTGGGAGGGATAACTCCCTAAAATATGATTTAAATGATGAAACTCATCTAAGAGTTCATGATCATCTGGCCTTAATATGATTTACTCACTAGATCTCTAAGGATCACATCATATAGGTAGGGGATCACACCCAAGTCCATTTGGGGACACCATGAACCCTACTAGACGAACCTACAAGAAACGGTATCAATTCCTGATGCATGGTGGTGATACTTATTCCATAAACCCCACGTAGTAATAATAGAGGAATCCACCCTGGTCTCATAAGGGGATACATTGAACACCATATGATATTGAACCCATAGATGGGATGAACATCCAATGTGAAGGATGTAATAGTCCACCATAAACATAATGTAAAGGACCATGGTAATTCACTCAAATAAACATTTTCTACACATATGAAATAATGGGATCCAAACACACTCATAGGGATTACAAAGTGTGTAGTTATATTACACGACATGTATTTTCAATAACTGGTCTCTCCATGTCTCACCATCTCACATGAAATATAATTCATCAAATACAAAACATTTCCTCTAAAGGTACATGACATATAGATGTCAATCATCATTTTTTTTCAATTGGTTTTCACATTCCCTTGTACACCTAGTTCTTCCAATGTACTACGAGCCATGACTGTGTACTCTGGTTGTGCTTGTATACTAGGTCGTTTCTGAGTAACGGGTCAAGCATATATACTCTACCCATTCCCATTCTCCCAGTCATGTATATTCTCATTCTACTCCTAGATTATATAACAATCATCTATCCATGGTACACATGGATTAGATAGATGTCACATGGCATTTTATATTTCATTTTACACAGAAACCCTATCACCACAGTTAGGGGTCCCACACGGCAAGTATATCTTCATTACAATCCGTGCAATGGTTGTTTTGGAGAAATATATGGTTCCGTCACCTATATTATTGTGTCGACACTAGATCCTTCACTCCTAAAGTTGATCATGCCTGTAATACTTAGATCATCCGTTAAACATGCTACACCATTTTCATCGACCAGAATCTGACCAATAAATTTGATTGGGAGTTCATTATTCGCTGCATTGTTTCACCAAAAAACCAAGAACTACAATATTAAATGTAAAAATATAAAAAATTTTATCCTCATTCATCACATACCATGATCACATCACTTATCACAAAATTATCATGTGTAAATGATCCATTCTTTCGAAGACTAGTCAAGAAACGATAGAATATTTTTTATTCATCGAACTAAGGGACAAATAAATTAACCAAGATGAATGTGTGAAGAAACTATGGAGAGATCTAAGTAACACATGATAGATATGAACCCCATAAACTATTTGGGTTTTCCTCAATTTTTTCCCTTAGAACAATGAACAAATTATCCAATAATAATAAAATCAACATAAATTAAATCAATTGTCAATGCCAAAATCATTTATTATTTGTTGAATTGATCCATGTTCTATGGGGTATATAAAAATTGGTTGAATTCACATAAATTAAATATCATAAATCAGGTTCATATCTGTCTTTAATAAATAATTATTTTGTCTTGTAGTATTTAGGAAGATCAATGAACTCCAAAGCATAGACAATCCATGCAATATTAATATGATCTTATGATCCGTTTTCATATTCCAATGAAATTCTCCAATGGTCTCTATCAATTCTCATGTTTATGTGGCTAACCCAATGTTTTTTTCATAAAAGTATATTAATAAAATATTTCAAGGTCAATACATCACTAATTAATAAAATAATGAAATAAATTCATGTATTTGTTATTTTCTCCACAAAAATATTTTTACAAATAGATGAAGTTAACATAGGTTATGGAATACCTATGGTAAAAATAACATTATATATTCAATGAAAATTGTAGATTTAATATTTGAGATTTTATTTGGTTTTTAGGCCATTACTATAGGAAACCCATGTTTGGGTGATATTAATGTATTTAATATTTTCTGTAATACCAATTTTAAGATAACCAATCCTTAAAATCTTGTGTTCTGTTAGCGAATGACTCTCAAAATATTATTATATATATTTTAGATAATTTCATGAAAAAAGATACTTCATACAAATATCAACATTTATAGACTAAACTCTCCTTAATCATGGCCCAAAGACCCTTAATTAAATCATATGTAATGTAAGCCTGTATCTAGGACTCTACCAATGCCTACATCATTGGATACATCACTATATGCCGCACCACCAAAATAATTGGAAATAAATGGCCCAAACATTATCTCCTAGAAAGGCTTCTAGGGTCTGAACCCTGGCTATATAAAAAAATAAAGGGAACCCTTATTATTCTTAATATCTCTCTGTCAGTGTGTGAATATATATATATATATATTAGTATGTATGTATGTATGTATGTATATATATATATATATATATATATATATACATATATATATATATCGAAATACATATGTGCATTTATAAAATATAAATATTTTATAGATAATAATTAATAACAATATATAAAAACCATATAAAACAAATAAAAATAAAACAAAAATTTGATTAAAAATGAATGAAATTTAAATATCAAGGATTGTTTGCTCATTTAATGACGAAAATAGATTATTTTAGGGAACAAATGCATTTTGGAATGACGTAAATCAATGCTGTGAATGAATATTAAGGGTTCTTTTAGGTTATATAGGGTGGGTAGGTTCTTTTTTAATGCTATTAGTGAAAGTGATAATAAACAGAATTGCATAATAAAGAGATTTTTTCATCCTAGTAAAACCAAGATATATTATTTCATAAGAATGTGACAATAAGATAATAATGAGAAATCATAAATTTATGTTCAGGTTAATTTCCAATATAACATAAGATAGCTAGAGTATGATCACATTCTATGATTCATATATATCATCTCATAAAGAATATGCATTATCCAATCCATTAAGGTAAAGTATAATTTTAATTCCAACTATTAAATCATAACATGTGTTAAATTAAAATTTTCACAATGAAATTAGTTTATGTGATTAACAATTCATAAATTAATAATATTAACATTGATAAAATTTGATGTAAGAGAAATTTGTTTCATATTAATACCATACATTATAACACAACCATAATTCTGAAGGAAAAATTAGAAATGGAGGTAAATATATAAGAAAATAAATGAACAATTAATAATGTTCATTTAAAAAATATAATAATGCAATTATATTTAAAATATTCGGGATAAAGGACATATAAATTTAACGGTCTTCGAAATTATAAGTGATAAGAAATTTTTTAGGAGACACCTTAACATTTTTCTAATGTGAGATTTAAGAATCAATAATAAAATTTATGAATGGCATGTTATTCCATAGGAAAAATCTAAAAAAGTTGTTTTTTGGAAAAATAACAAACATATTTATATATATATATATATATTAAAATCCAATTAATTTGAGTAAAATAAGAAAAAATTAACAAGCAATACAACATATCCAATTATTTAAATCATGAAAATCGTTAATTGTTTGTAAATAATGAGAAACTTGATTACCACCCCTCTTAATAATGAAAACTATCACTTACCAAATTATTCTATAACCCCCCAAATATCAAACATAATATGATTAATGGGGTCTAAATAGATCATCCAATATTAATCGAAGAAAACAATGATCCTAAATTTGATTCAATAATAATTTTCTTTACTCTCAAATCCTTGAAAATTTTAACACAAAAAAAATATTTATGGATATGTATTAAATAAATACCATTTATCAATACTTAATTTTCATTGTAACGTTAACTTTCTCAATTGAGTCCTTACAAACTATTTGAATACCAATATGTCCATTATTATTGAAATTCACATCCATATTAACACCAAAAAACCATTGGAGAGGGAATCACTTATTTAAAAAAATCACAAGATGATATCAAAAATTCCTCATGTCCTCTGTACACATCTTCAACTATATATCCTAGAAATTACATGCACATGGAATCCAAGCCTCCTTGGAAAACACCAAATGGATGAAAAGATACTCACTGTGCCATATAAAAATCCACCAATCAATGGAGTATACTTCCTTTAAAATATGTTATGTCATAGTACACACCCAATTTATGAGAATCTAAATAGAATAATGTTGATTTTTTGGGAATATGATGCGATCATATTCAACACAATTCCAAAATATTTCCTTATACTTGAAATTAAAATCCATAGCAATAGAAACTCAATATCCACATGATAAGAAGGAAATTTATTATCATAAATAAAATTATTAAAAACCAAAAAATATATTTTTTAGAATCCCAAAAATAAAATATTTCCACTAAAATAAGGAATCCTTTGAAAAATTTTCTAAACATTAATTATATTTCCAAGGAACATTTCAATCAGACTCGTGCTTATTCAAGGACAGCAGATTTCTAGACCTCGTGGTATACAATGATTCATTTGAGTAATAATAGAATAGTTAATCATCAATCAAATACTATTATATATTGGTTGTTAAAATAATATCTTTATCCCTCTTATTGAATAACTATTCAACCACTTCAAGATCGCATGATGAAAGATCGAATTTAATTAAATCATGAACTAATTAATTAAGAAAAACATGAATGAATAAAATACATTGAAATTTTATAACTTCTTTCCCAAATCCATTGATCCTTCAAAATATTCAATTTACTTCTATCCTAGATCATCCCACCGATACCTCCAAGGATAAGTGATTTTGAATGCCAAAAACTATGTCGAACATCAATCATTCATAAGACAATATATGAATAAAGAATATCATAAGATTGAAAATGATAATCCCACAAGAACATCAGACACATTGAATATGAATCTAACAATTGTTTCTGAACCTACATTTAAATAGAATAAGTTTTGAATATACATATTCTCCCAAACCATGGTTACCAATATTCTTCAGTTGAATTTTTTTTCCAGAAAACCTATTTCATTTTGTTTTACACACAACAATTCCCCAACAAAAAATTAAAAAATATATATGAATGCGATCAAAAATACCCTGAGGAACCTGAATAAAACGTAATAACACAAAAATAAAAAAATATAAATATATTTTAGTAAAAATTCTTTATCAACATTAGATGAATTTTTCTGAAACAAATATTAAATCATCCTCAAAATATATATCTACCAGTATTGTGACCAGAAAATTTAGGAGCATATCAATTATAGTTGGAATAAAAATATATTTATTATATTAGATAATTAATTTAACTCCAAAAATATCATTTTATTTATCAATACACTATCTAACAATATTATTATTGAGAATAATAGCTGAAATTTGAAAATTAACTTTCTGATCAGAAACATTTTCATAAGAACAAATATTTACCATAAGTACCAAGAATTCTAAACATTTATCCCTAAAAAAATAGATTATCCATGAAAAAAGTTTCGATATGTAAATTCCATTATATCTAACCAAGACTCTATATAACTACCCATTAGAATTTTCAATACAAACCAACCTTAAGAATACATCCAAAAAATGTAATAAAAAATAGGGAAAATTGATTCCCTTGTCACAACCCTCTACTATGGTAAATAATATTTGATATACCTGCATTAATTTATATCTAAAAATAAATAATGGGGATTCATTTTATAATATTAGGTTCCTACAAATTAATAAAACTATTTTTACAGAACACAAAATCAAGAAAACTCTACTCCACTTAACTACATTCCTTTATTATATTAATCATTAAATCTAACATTGACTTTTAAAAAAAGTAAAACTTTTTAATTTTATGTAAAAATTATGAAAATTTATTTAATTACCTATAATGGGGAATTGAGGGGAAAATATATTTTCATGTAATGCCCCTACTCTAGGTCACTCAGTTTTACTCGGGCTGATACCTCCATGTAGACTCAATCACAATTCCATATATACTAGAATATTTGAACTAGATTGATGGTCCTAACACATGCATTTGGGATACTATTACCTCAATATCCTAAAAAATAGTAATAATTAATAAATAAACCACATCATCATCAGAGTATGAGGAATAAATAATAAACCAATCACATATAGTAATGAAATATGTTATACAAAACATAGAATAAATAATCATTGCGCCTATCTCATATACAAATAAAAACATTCCAAAACTCAAAAAAAAATATAAGATACCCTATAGACAACCCGACGTAGCATTCCAATATCTGATAACCATCAATCTTATCTACCACTATATTTTATACATCCTATGTTTAAAAATGATAAGTAAACATAAATAAAACACTTATTGAGATGTATATATAGGGTGTGAGTATATAAATCAGAAGGGTATCACTAACAACCCATAATATAAATATTTATATAATTTTGTTTGAGTTTTGAGTAGAAATAAATAATTAAATATTCTCTCTAGGTATTCATGCACTAACTAAGCTACCACAGCACTCGATGAGGTACACACGACCTTTAGGTCATTAGGTGTTAAATAGGAAAACCTTAAACATGATTATACCATCTTCAGCAGAGTATCACAATCCAATCAATGTTGTTTACCACAAAAATCATAATATGCCTAAAGAATCATATAAGTTAATCATCCAATTAACAATTTATACCCGATAGGGATTGGTATTATTCTTTGACCATGCTCGGGACTCACTTTCTAACTCAAGGTACTCCCACATCCAAAACCCGAGCTCTACAATTTCATTCATTATAGGTTCTATCCACATGATCCAACATTATATTTTGATCCGATATCACTCAAATCAGTCTTGTCATTCAACCCAACATATTATCACAGCCTAGACCCAATCTCCCTCATGGAGTTCACATCATCAAATATTGCACCATTACACCCATTCTTGTGTCTCACTGTAACTCATCAAATACAATCATATAATCCATCACATCACATCTTGTACCCTATCACACTCATTACTATCCAACCACTACCATCTTACTCATCATAGGGCTTGACTATCCTTTATCACTCATGGATATTCTAAAGCCCTCATGACACCCAATTTCATTCGTGGTCATCCTAAACATTATGCATAATGAGGACACCATATCATGGAATTACAACGAGTTCTATCTCACTCAAAATATTCTAATGCATTGGGATCCACTCCCCCACCTACATCCATCGTCTATCATAGACACAAGAATTCACATTCACCACACACAGGTCATACATCCCATCACACAGCTCACTAGATGATCCTAAGGCACTAGTAACTCATGACCTATCCCCTCACTAGGAACATATCTCATCATGTTCATCATGGTGTCCAATAGTTCATCCAATCTTATCATGGTCTCTGGTCATTATTACCCTCCCACACTCATCACCCTATAATGAAAACATCGACCTTTAGATTTAATAGACCTATAAATCAAGGACGATTCCAACATCACCAAGACCCTTATCACACTTGGTACCACTACCTATATACTATCCCAATCCACTAAACTCCACCAAAACTATGCATCAATATTTGGGATCCAGCTCTTATATAAAACTCCATTAGAATCATATGATAAATCCTAAAGAACTCACATGATCATCACATGGGTCCCAACTAACATATCTTACGGGAGATATCGTATCCCATTACCTGGAGGAAACCACAATTAATCACCCATACCATGTCCCAAAGGACCTTATCCACTCTCAATGTATACCCAGACTCACCTTTGACATATATAGGGGCTTGTTATCCAAACACATGATGTGCGTCTGTACATCCTATCACCACTCAGCCCCAAGCACCTCTTTCCTTCCCACTAACTATAAAATCCTAATCAATAAAACCCCATATATTTTCCCACATAATTGAACCTCATAGATATATCTACCCAAATTATCCAACACCCTCTCCCCTTGGAGAAATATTCTTTAGGTAACTCTGAATTCCCCAAGTGATAAAAAAACTTATTCTCATACTAAGTACTCAACACAACCCCATCATCCACGAGTGGTCCACTATGTTGACCCTTATCTCTATCAAAACCAATGAAGTATGCATACACACATGAATAATCATATATAAACATAAATGTAAAATTGTATTATAGGGGCCACCAACCTATGACCGAGAGTTAACCCCTCTCTTTGCTCTATTGATCCACATCCAATCCCATCAATCCTTTCTCATGATTCAGGTAGATTTTCTCACACTAATCACCACGCATAATTAATTGAAATCCTCTATAATTAAATATTAAAATTAATTTGACTAAGACTAAGTTTATATAAACACACATGGTTCTATACGATCATGGAAACCATCATCAATGGGTCGAGATCTACCCCTAACACACACATTGTGCTAATCCATACAAAATAATAAATTTTTAAATTCATTTAATTTATGGTAAAACCATAATAAATTCACTATATAATGTAGATTTTATGGGACAATGAGAAAATGTATATGGTCATCCTCATGGGTCCGCCCTTAGTAACCACACAAGATATCCCCATCAATGAGGTTGATTTCCACCATGATCAATGAAAAATAGTAAACATATGTTAACCAATTTATACTAAATCACACCAACTATATCCTGATCCAAATGCTGATACACAAAATTTTAAAACAACATATCCAATCTATGATTATGATATTACCCATAGAACTCGATATTAGTGGATCTTCCAACACAGTATTATCCTGGTGTCACCTCAGCCATCCACAGACCTATATCATCATACATTCAATTGAATTATGACCCAAGGGTCATTCACTAATGATTGAATTGATTCACCCCATAATAAGAGTATCGATATCATTTTCCTAAAAAAACCAAAAAATCTGATCTCCAGGTCCCACACCCTTTCCATTACAGTATGAAATGACTTCATAAATTTTTCCCACTCATGGTTGAGCACCGATATGAAACACCAAGATGCACATTCTTAGACTACCAGGAAAAAATTTCCTATAGAAAGTAGTGAAACCCCACAATATGGATCTACTTATATAGATCCTAAAGAACCAAACCCAAATTAGTCACAACACAATGCATAGTTAGGAATTCATGAAAAATAAACAACTCATGTTCACTGAAGCACAGAAACTCATTCCAAAATCTATGTCATCTCTAACCACTGAGTTACATATCCAAAATTAATGAACTCTAGGATACTATGCTTGTGAGAAACTCACAAATACACTACCAAGAAATAAATCTATGGTTCACCCAAAACATAAAAAACTTCCAATGGATTCTCACATAGCCTCTTCACTGGCCTACAATCTAAACAACCATGACGCGTACCCAACACAGGCCTACCCTAACATAGTGATACATTTCCAAAACTTTCACACCAATGTCCACTCTCCACCTAATTTATAGTGATATGATAAAATACAGATCATTATTTTCTTCCCAAGGTCCTACTTGGTCCCAACCAAAAGTAATGGTTTTATGTTATCATATAAATCAATATAATAACTAGACTAATAATTAACTTAGTCACATCCCATATAACTCATGATCATACACCTAAACAACTATTCATGCTCCACATGCATGTCATTCACACCTAATATCCCAAGGCATCTCACTCACTCTATGGTTAATAATTTTATCACCATATAGACATGCATCATTACATAACCATGAGTATCTTTCCATGGTCCCACTAAGCTACCAAAAACGACATCTAATAACCATAGAGATGTGTCTCTAATTTAGCATTTCCTCTCATCACAAATCGATAACTGATATGGTAAAATAATTTAACACATTTAAATCCCAATGCATCCCACATGCATTTTTTTAACTATCATAATGATTATTCCCATAACTATAGGTTTGATTAGGTATAATTCCACCAAGAATATATATAGTAAAATTCAATATATATTGATGTTGAAACATTATGTAGTCGAACATTCATCTCATAAGTAACTCATTCACATCCTCAGACCGCCTCCCATGTATACCATCCCCCCATCGAGTCATTTCCAAATAATTACATACTTAGACCAATCCATTATGGGTCTCTATATATAACATGAAAAAGGGACATTTTTACCATCACTTGATAACCTCTCATAATATGATCTTCATGAACAAATATTAAAAAAATAAAATTTCTTACATATATTTAGAGGAACACCAAAAATTAATTTTTTAAAACATTATATAAGTAATTTTTGACACATTAAACAGATGAACCCGTTATCACAAAACATTTCTAGAAAAGTACTTGTATGTTAGGTGAGTGCTACATTAAAAATATCGTACATATTGATGGACCTATTGTTAATGTCCCAAGATCATGACTCATAATTAATAAGTCTAGAACTAAAATACATCACCTAATGTGAATTCATAGAACCATAACATTAAAATATAAGAACAACAATCCCATGTTTCTTGTAACTATGAATTCCTACATAAAATTGTGTTCTCAACAAACAAATAAGATACCGACCATAAAATCTAGTGTAATACTTTAAAATGTATCTATTGTCTTCCTAAATCATAAAACAAAATAATGTTCTGATAGCAATTTATAATGACTCATCCTACTGCAACATGACAGTTCCTAGACTGAAGTCTCCATATGTCCTCAAGTGCACCTCGTCATATGCCAGAGCCTGATAACTAGCAATATTGGGGACTAAAACATTCATTGGGGAGACTATTAAATTAATTTCATATAATTAAATAACAATTAAAACCCACTAAAATCTGCATTATATCATGAAGAAAAAAAATAATCAACAAAAAAAATTAAATAATGAATTGTGTTTTCATACAAAACATACACTAATCAGCTACTAGGTTGATCTCATGTTTAAATAAACAATAGAATAAAAAACCAAAAAATAAAAGAGGCCATATTTCCAGCCCCACATCTCATAACAATCTCTAATAACCATTGATTTGTTGTATCCCAATCCAATATTCATCATGTACTTCTACATGAAAATAAATCATACAGTCTATATAGGAATTGTGGTGGAAAAATATGGTGTGAGTATATAGCTCTATTGGGTCTCACCCAGAACCCCAAATGTAATTCATTATATTAATATGTGTGTGATATTTAGGAAAATAAATATATAATTAAAATTTATTTTTAAGTAAACATTCACTAAACAAGCCCCCGTGATAGTAGATGATGTATACACACCCATATGGTCTTCAGGTGTGGACTAAGATACTCCAAAACACTACCACACTTTCTTTAGTGTAATTTAAAAATAAATAAGACACCTGACACCCCAAAAACTAGACCATACATAATTACACAGGGAAAGAAAATTTCTAAGTCTTAATCACTACTTGAAGAGACGGTGTAGGTTCATGTTTCCAAGCATTAAACTCACATTCTCACACGAGATATTCCCACATAAATACCATGACCACAACTATCACACTCATGGTAGGTCCCTTCCATTTGATCATTCATCATATTATTCCCCATCTCAATCATGGTGGTCTCGTAATCAATCCCATTATTGAATCACATTATAGACCCCTTCTCACTCATGTTTCCCCACACCCATCTAGTCATGTGCCATCATTCCCAAGACATGGACCCTAACCCACTAATGTAAGTTTTTTATCTAATATTTCACATAAAAAACAGAACCACATATCTCCCATGTGTATCAAACCACATCAATATCACTTATGATAGAAAATTCACATCCTGTATCTCTTTGGGATATTTTAAAGGTCTCAATATGCACCATACTTCTCATGATCAGCCCAAAAATCATGAAAATTCAGTAATATATCTCACTACAGTCTGAATTGAACTCTCAAACTCAAAGTGATCCACGGTATCAGTATCCAATCTCCCCCAAATATCTATCACCTATCATAATAAAAATAACAAATAGGGTAAAAACATAAGACCCACATTGCATCACAAAACTCACCAAAATATACTAGGGAATTCATTACTTGATACCTATCTCATCACCAAGAACACATCTCACCTCAAAAATCAAGGAATATACTATTTATTGTTGATTGATATATTCATAGGTCAATTTTATTATCGTACACTCATCTTTAGTAGATAAAGACATCTTCGGTGGGATCCACCCAACTCGAACCTCATGTTTTAGTCTGTCATAACTAAGACCTTCATTATTCTAAGTCATGCTACCCAGGGACCATTCTAATACATCATGATCTATGTAACTCTGGGATCAAAAGGTATAGTCCAACTCCCATTAAAACCAACTTGGAATATCAATTTTAATGTTTCAATCAACTCTTATTACCATCACTAGGGTCTCAACTCGTTTCTAATAAAGGATATATCTCATTATGTCACCCAGAATAAATCCCTCTTCATCACAGATACTGTGTCCTTGAGTACTCTTCCCATTATATATGAATACCAATACTTTCCTATGACCTTTTATGGGAGTTTCTAACAACACACATGACAAAAGTTTATATCAACGATCAAAAATATTCTCCAAGCCCCTTATACTTGACCACTAGTTCTAGGAACCTATACTATGATAAAATAGATCACATATCACATACTAACACCACCTGTAGATCTCTATTCAAATTATCTTATACCTTATTCTCTTGTAAATTTTCTTTGAGTTACTCTAAATTCCACATGTGTAAAAAAGAACTTATCTTCTTCCTAAGGGATTAGTTCCACCCCATTTTCAACCAATGAACCTCTCTCTTTTCCCCTAGATATATAAAAATACATTTAGTACAGAAAATCATGTACAAACATATATATATTATATTATTATAGGGGTAACCTAACTATAACATATATTTAACCCCTCACCAAGCTCTGTTATGATTTTTTCAAGAGTTATGGGCCTCCTCCATACACTCGGGTACCCGTCTCAGCCCAAGCATCATGCAAAATAAATATTAGAAACTCATAATTAATAATTTAATTTATCTAAATAGGATTAAATTCCTAAAAATAATTGGTCACCTTCCACTAATTGAAACATAAAGCAATGGGGTGTGAACCACTACTAACATACACCCAGACCTAATCCATCCAAAATCCCTAATTAATAAAACCACGAAAATGGATAAATCTAATATTATTTAGGGTAATACACAAAATAAATTCCCAGGAAAAGGTATATTTAATATAATATAATGAAATTGTGTGAGATCATACTCCTAGGTCCTCTATTATCCATCACACAAGAAATACCCATCAATTGGGAGGATTTTCACATTTTTATGGTGGAAAAAATCCAAAAACCCGGACAAAAATAGACCCAAATTATTGGGATACAACCAAAAGGAATAATTAAGAATGAAATAAATAATATTTCAATAAATATTCACTTTATCACACCAATAATATAAGGTGGAATGATAGGGAAGGTTTAAGCCGATTCCCCCCCCCCAATAACATTTTCCCCTAAAATATGAAGGGGTCCACCTATTACCCAAATTGGTTATATCCCTTTTTAAATGCACCATTACAATTATTACAATTAAAACTAGGGTTAACATTAGAAAATACTCATATAGAGGTTATCAACCCTTTTTTCAACCCTATTTTATATCTTAAAGTACATGAAAGAAACCCATTCATGATGTTGATTCCTCATCCAAATCATGAAAGGGTTGTTGATATTGTTTTTCAACAACCTAAACACCAATGACTTATCCAATGCTTTCTTGATCACTCATAAAACCAACCAATCCTCATTAATATTCTAAAAACATGATTTATGTATTTCTATGTGTTTATATTCCCAATCAAAATCATAATTCTAAAAATGAACCCCTCACCCAACCAAAAAATTAAATTTCATCAAGAATTCACAACCCATAATGACATGGGTTGTTGAATTGAATTCAAAATATAATTTAATTTAATATTCTATTATAATTTATCATTAAAAACTTTTCAATTATTTTATAAACAAAATTATATAGACTAATTATTATAAAATACATAACCAACCAAGGATTCATTATGTTTGGGTTGAGTGTAATAATAGTTTCATTG
Organism: Viscum album; assembly: GCA_963277665.1. Lineage (NCBI taxonomy): Eukaryota > Viridiplantae > Streptophyta > Magnoliopsida > Santalales > Viscaceae > Viscum > Viscum album. The sequence goes on along the minus strand of OY728155.1, from coordinate 1,100,396,861 downwards.
AAGTAATAGAGATGGATCCTACCATAATTGCATCTATTCCTGATATTAAAAATATTCTCTCTAATAATATCTTTGTATTTATTTTAAAATTTTGAATAAATCCCAGAGAATTGAGGATTCTTTTAATGATTGCACAACATTAAGGGTCTTTACCACTTCCATCCATTTAATAACCATCACAAAAAATGCATTCATATACTCTATAATAACCAATAATATAAAACCACTAATATATTTTGAGACATTAATCTAATCTTGAGTGTAAAGATCTAATACATTATCATAGAACTTCCAGGCCCGACACATAGTCCCTTATGGGATTCCATCCTAAAACTAATTATTCATAGGAAGAGTATCCCTTCCAGGAAAATATGGTATCTACTAAACCTTTTTGATAATTTTTTGGGATTAGTTTTACATGCATAAAAATTAACATAATACAGAATTCTATACAAATGGGTCTCCCCTTCCATTCTAATCCATCACATCAAAACATCTTTCACTGACACCACATTTTTATCTCATCACCTTGAAATGATTCATGCCCACTATTATCATAAATACTTTTAACACAAGGAACACCCATATATCTATATGCGGGGAATATTATGAAATTAACTTTTTCAATTTGGTTTGTTGATCTACTACCCACAACAAATATGGGCTACACCATGGATGTGGTACCACTTGATTAGATCCAATTCCTCCATTCCATACCTTCTAGGACCTACACGTGATCGCTTTTGCGTTTCGATCCTGAAACAAATTGTTGATAGGAGTATAACATCCATGATTATGTTTTTTTATAATAATTCATTCAGAAACCAATATGCGATTGGTTTGTCACCATATATGAAGAATATAGTCACTAAAAAAACCTCAATTGACCCCTTTAGACCCTTATATGAATCCTTCCATATGATATTATCATTCCTCAATACCAAAATATAATTATTTCTTATATTTGTTACTAATATTTAGTAAAATGACATAGTATTATAATTTATTCCTTACATAAATAAAGTACATAAACATAATATCTAGTATTTCCATTGTCCAAAAAATATTTATCAAGTCATTTTTCCATAAAAAAAAGAATATGATAATATATGAAATCATTTAACACACCTCTATATAAATGTGGAAGTACACTTCAATATCCATAATCTTAATTTCAAAACACAAGGATTTAGTAGTACCCTATTTTTTAATACCATTTTAATATCGTTCATTTTCGACTACACACTCATCCTCAAGGTATTCCAAAAACAATCTAACAGTGGTCTTTCATTACAAATCCTTAATCATTATAATTTATAATTTAAATAAATTATGTTTTAAATATAAATGAATACTTTGATCTAGAAAAATTATGGGTGTGTACTTTTAGGAATATTTACATAAAATTATGAACATAAAAAATGAAATAATTATTTCCACTCCTATACTCCTAAATACATATCAATATTCTTCTATATATGGATTCCATAAATCAACTGATAAATAGGGTAAAGAGATTTTCAAAATACTCAATTTAGATAAACTATGTATCCAAAATGGTTTCCTGAAATTATCGTATGACATTAACTTCTCTATGGACACGAACTACCATCTCATTATAAAAGTGTATTTTAGATAAATAAACCCAAATAATAAAGGTCACTAAAAATATTAAAACCCCATAAAATAATTTTTTATTGGAGAAATGTTTCTTAAAGACCCATAAAACTATATATTCCATAAAACAACCAATCTTAGACAAAATGTATTTCCCCTCTATAATGTGGTTAGAATATTATTTTTGAACATCCACATAAATGTTGGAATCCCTAAACAAAGTGTGGGAACCTAATTTATAATCCCTGTCAACATAAAAGTTCTTAATGAATCCATAATTATTCCACAAAACACTAATATAATGGCTTAGTAACATAATTTATCAAACAAATACCACATTAAGTTAGAAATTCAATGTCTAATATTGAAGAAAACAAACATTATAATGGAAAACAATTAAACAAAATTTCAAGTATAATCTACTCAAAACTACAGGTAGTAGAATATAAATAGATTCAAAAAATAAATATTATCCAATAAAACCAATGATTTAATCTAAATTATATAATTTGATGATTTTAGAAAAGGAAGAAGAAAAAATAAATAATGAAGTCGATGTGGCTAACAAAATATATGATTTTATTGAATCAGATTGAAAAAAACCCTGAAACATTATGATAAATTATATCAATACAATGATAATAGACATGAATTCATATTCAAGATAATGTTGAGGTAAAAATACAAATGAATATCAATAAAGATGAATCAAATCAATTGAGCATAAATCAAATTACTCAAAAAATGAAATGAATCCACCAAATGATCAATATAATATGGTCTGGGATTAGTTTTTTAGTGGGTATAGTTTTTTATAAGAAAAATAATATTCCTGGCTACAGGAATGGATTTTTGGTAGAATTATTTTTTATATATATTTGAATGGGAGATAATTTTTTTAAAACACCTCATATGGAAAAGATATGGTTTTTTATGTTTTAGATACAATATCATAAATCATTTTAGTATTTGAAAGGGATCCTACATAGGTATAAAAGGGACAGAGGAGACACATGAGTGGTGTCTTCTACTGGTGGTGAGGTACTAAATGATTAACATTGGTATTTCTCTAAGTTATATTCCACTGATAGGTTTAAGGGAGCTGTTGAATTTGTGGTAGCATTTTCATCACATAGTAAAAGATTGGTGGTGAAAAAAATAGGTATTGAGGTGGTGTCGATAATAATATTTTAGTGAGTCACACAAGCATTAAATTGGTGTTGGTGAATATATGTATTTGAATGAATATTTATGATTGGTAAATTTTTTTATAGTAGATATATGAGGTAGTGATGTTTATCATATAAGGGCGACTTTTTTTATTGAACCTATAATGAGTTTTTGTTTATTATAAGGGGGTGGAACTTTTCACCATGGTGTTTTTTAGAGTGGAATCAAAGGCATATCAAGGTGTGGTTTTTACCCATGTTTTTTCTATTCAGTTATTGTAATTCATTTTTGGTCATTTACTTTATTTTGTTCTCTCTCTGAGTTATATTTTATTTTTTAGGGTTTCCATTTTGTTTTTAGTCATCAACATTGGAGGGTTTTTTCAAATTAAAAACAATATGTGCTGATTTACTTCATTATATAACTATTTACAGTTCTCTTATTTCCTTATATTTATCACAAATATTTTTCAATTAATTTTTTTCTTGGGATTATGAATCTTCTAAATAGTTATGTCAGAGTTGATGATTTGAAATTTATTTAAATATGGAAGTGATTTAGAAAGGAATGATAGTGAATTTGTGATGAATACTGAGTTTTAAAATATGATACATATAGAGAGAGATGTTTTTTGTATTAAAGTTAATTATTTTTCTTTACAGTGTTCCACAAGTTAATATAGAATTAAAAATTGAAGATCATTGTGATGTTCTAGGATGGAGAAATTAATTTCCGTGGGTGCTGAATATTTTTTAGCAATCACTATTTTGTGATAGTCAGGAGTTATTTGTTATAGTACTATTTGGTTGGATTGTATAGATTCATATATAAAGAATAATGTGGTGTTTCAATTTCTTTAACAGGGGAGAGTTAAGGTTTCCGTGAGAGATGAAAAAAGGTATCTTCGTATTTTCTATATTGGATGATGTTTGGTGAAAAACTAAAAAGTATTTATTCCTACTGATTTTATGAGATGATTTCTCTTTCTTTGAAAAGATGAAGGGGCGATTGTTAGGGTTCTTAATTGGATATATTTTTTTATCACATGGATAATTTTTCCTTGGCTACATGCATGGATTGTGTGAATATATATATTTGATATCTATTTGAATGAGGTAATATTAAAAAAACACACACCATTTAGGTTATATAGTATTATTATGTTTCATACATCCTATTTTAAATATTTTTTTGTTTTTTAAAGGGAGCCTATAGTGGATTTAAATAGGGGAGATAATATTCATGGGTGGAAAACTCTATTGGGGGGAATTTCTTAGTGAATACCATTGAGATTTATCCATTATATATTCCATAAAGGCGATGAATGGATGTAACATATTTGTGGTAGAATGTTCATAAATCGATAAATAAAATAAGTAAACCAATGTTGAAGCAGTGTTGACAATGTGATATCAATCAGTCAAATGGAGGTTGATGTAGCATCGATGATGAATTGTGTTCAAATGAATATTTATGAAGGGATATGTTTTTTCATAGTAGATATTAAATTTAGTGATGTTTGTGTCATAAGGGTGGCATCTTATCATAGTGGATCATTTAGGTGGTGCTGTTTTCAATTAGAGGGTGGAATTTTTCACTAGGATGTTTCTCATACAGGAAATAAAGTCATGTTGTGGTGTGTTCTTCACATGGGGTTTTTTCTACAATATCATTGAAAATAATGTGTGGGAGTTGAAATTTATTTTTATTTAATGATTTATAGTAGAATTTATAGAGTTTCTCCATTGTTTATTAATTTGAATTTGAGGGGTTTATCATGTTAAAAATATGCATACTATTTTTTAATTCTGATTTTATTTTCAATTTTATTATTTCATTGGGTTTCTAATAAATACTATAAAATCAATTTTAATCCTGGATTTAATCATTTCTCCAATAGAATCTACTAATGATAAATCAAAATTCAATATCAACCACTAATGACACTATATGAATCCATCAATGAATACGAATTAGGAAATATTAATAAATCTAGAAAAAATCTATTTGAAATCTGATTTGCCTTGATAATGACCAAGTATATCAATCATTTAATAAAAAGGTCACACCAAATGAAGTGGAAATCAAAAATAAAAACTAAATAATAAAAACTTATACCCTGAACCTAAAATAAATGGAACATTCTTGTAGAACTATAGAGATAATATGATAGGATATAAGAAACATTTTCCTATTATATTTAATTTTTTTTCATATATAGAAAATAACACAATATAGTTAAAAATGTATGATTTTTAATCAAGATAATGAATATCGAGAATGAATCCCTTACCAAAATTATAGGGACTTTATTGAAAATAAATAATTTCATGCACAATGAATATGAATATAAATCTATAAAATAAAATGAAATATAAATGATTATATATGATCTATTTAAAATAAAAACACCCAATGGAATATTATACAAAAATAAAAATCATTTAGCAGTGAAAAATAAATATGACTTTTTACCAAAATCCTCAAGCTGCTAGTGTGGACATGGAATTTATATAGAGTTCTATAGATTTATGAAATTAAAAAACTATGATAAAGATATCAATTATATCAGAACTATAAAATTTTGATAAAAGGGAACCCTAATTCGATTTTATTCATAGTAATGATAAAGATTACCATTGATTAGTGCATTTTTAAGTATTGATAAAATTTTCCCTTTATAAATAATTTTTAGTGCTAATAAAAAATATTATATAATTAAAATTTTAAATATAACTTTATATATTTATATATTTCATAATATATTGTATATATATATATTTATATATTCTTAAATATGGTTTATATAGTAATTAATATATATATTTCTATAAATATAATTTATATACATTTTAATCATTTATAAATTTGATTATTTTTTATATTTATTTATAATTTAATATATAATTATAAATTAAAATACAAATATTTTTATATCTATAATCTCCATTTATTGTCGATGATACATGAGCTGATGCGGGATATGATGCAATGAGGGGTGAAGACCGAGGTACACTCTTGTGTAGCATATGATGTAGGTAGAGGACCATTGAGTGAGGGAAAATGGGCCATAAGGACAACAAATAGTGGGTTGTTGGGTCATGCCATATTTTGTATTCTGATTTATGTTAGGGTTCCCTCTCAATCCAATTAGAAAGACATTTTTTCTTAATAAAGGGGCATTAGCCTTGCTTGTTTTGATAATTAGAGAGATAAATGTATATACATTATAATGCATTATCATATAAAATATATTGATAAATATATATACACATTAAATCTAAAAATATGAACGATATATAAATATAGTTCCTATTTAAATTTATTGATTAACAATAATATTATATAATTCATAATATATATACATATACACATTTTTTTGAAATATAAATTAAATATAGGACATAATATGAATATATATTAAATATATGTATATATACATATATATATATATATTCACACCGACACACACAAAGATATATATATATATATATATATATATATATATATATATGAATATATCATTATATAAGAGGAAAATTAATTTCATTTTTCTATTTCACATATCTCATTGTTGTGTGTATAAATATGTGTGTGTGTGTGTGTGTGTGCAATAGCCAACATTTGGGTATTGAAAATATGTGTGTGTTTGTGTTAGATTACATAAAATTATCAATATAAATTTATACTTCAATGAATATAATATCATTAACTTACTAAATGAATTAAATAATTTACCTTTAATTTTAACAAATAAATAATATTGATCTTATTTATATTTAAATAAATTTTAAATATTATTATCATAAACATTTCATCATTTATAATACAAATAATTAATAAATTCAAATGTAAATAATGGAATTTCTATAGAAATATATCTGTGTGTGTGTGAATTTTAATAATCAACACACACACATATATATAAATTTAAATCTAATTTATAATTTTTATTCAAAATTTATTATCATAAATGACAGAAGACAATGATTTGGAGAACCTAAACCATGGACCTAGAAAATTTTATTAAGAAAAAAATTACAACATACAACGGGTTGAAATAAATAAAGTGGAACAATGCCACTAAAAGAACATAAACATTGCAAAAAGATGAACAACCATGAAACATAGACACGAAGAAAAAAATACACATAAGTACTCCTAGAAAAATCAAAATAAATACAGATAGATTCATATTTTATGTTTCATTCCTCTATTTGAAGATCCACCGTGACGTTTTGGATGTTTAAATATCCTCTATTATTTATATTGATATCCTAGAGGAATCTATTAACCCATATCTGATGAATTATCCTTCCCTAGACTTATAGATCCTTATTAATTTTCTATGAAGTGGGAGAACTAGATCCCTACATTTCATAGAATCAAGAGTTAGAGAATTTAAATTGATGGCGACAGCTCAAGGATTCAATTCCTATATGTTTTCCAGTGGTTCCTCTACCTTTAGAAAAATAAAATAAACAATAAAATCCCATGAATCAAGATGATTCATATGATCCTCACACTGTGGATGTTGGCCAAGGGTGTTTGAGTCATAAAGCTACCCAACCATGAATATCATAGGGGTAGGTATCAGGTTCATTTATTTTATCTTTTCATTGCACTCATAATAAATTCTAAAAGTCAAGTGTATTGATAGAATCAAGAAATTAAAAGAAGATGGTAATTAATTGAAACATGGAACAAGTTTCCTTTCATGTTTGAGTTAATGTATTTGACTGAATAGTGGTGGGATTCTCCTCATCAACCTTTTTCCTTCCAAAATTGAATTCTATATAGAAACAAAACCACTTATATGCATCCCCTTATCCCAGAAATACCCCTTATTTCTAGGGATTGAGTAAATCTCAACCTTCCTATGTGTTACTTGAGCTTTATTTTTAGCATGCACTTACATGTCACTCTTCTTCAGAATGAGGTTAGTATCCACTTAATTATAACAAGACTTAACTACTTTCAAATTTTTTGAACAATTAGAATCAACTTCTATAGTTGAGAGATCCCCAATTGGGTAATCATACTCCATATCAGAATTATTTAGGCATAATTATTTATGTATATATTTATAAAAATAAATTTAAACATTCCCACGATTATCCTTAGCCAAAGACCCTTTCTCCAAAACTAAACCAATCTCATTTGGAGACCAAATAGAAACATAAATATTCAGTGAAAATCATGATTTCATCCTATCATGGTCACTAATAGGATCACCAACCCTAGAATTCCCTGTATTGATTAAATTGCATAAACAATGAGATTATGTGCTAGATTTCATTGCTCCATTAGCGAATGCCTGATCATGCATCTGAAAATATGGTTTCTACCATATTATTTACTAATGCAGTTACAATAGAAACATTAAAAACATACTAACATTTGATATCTTATATATAATTCCATGTTGTTCCCTAAGTAACTATAGGCCTAGCTATATGAAAAACACCATTTATTTTTTTATGGATCCTAAGTTACAACCTATTGAGCAGCCTGCATGGGAACATCCCTAAATGTCTTCACTTTTAGAATAGGATTATTCGATGAGAGGTTTAATCACCTTAATGAGTGAAACAGGTCCCATAATCATTGAATATGTACTCTATGTGAGGAAACCACATTTGAATTTTATACCCCTTATTATCCCCATAATTATTAGAGTCCACATCATAAGGATAAGAAATTTCCATTTAAATTTCCATTTTTAAGGACTAATGCTCCTTGAATTTGTCAACCCCAATATTCATAACTATATCATCATCCTTCCCCTCACCCAAAGAGGGAATATAATTATAAACATTCATCTTTTCATCCTCGGGTTCCATAATCTCAGTCTAGGAATGTTTATTTGTTTGGTTAGTCCTTTGATTCTTTTTTTATAGATTAGTTCATTTAAATCCTAATACATGGTCAATTAACCAATATTTTAGAGTTGAATCTTAGACCACTATATTTAATTAAACACCTATTTATTAGCATTTTTTGATGATTTTGTTTATGTTGTTTGGAGTCACATGGTGTTTTTTCTCAGTCTATCGAGTGTCATGTAACTTTTAATGCTCTATGAAATAAAATTTTGAATTTGTTAGAAAAAATAAGATACACATATATTGGTGTTGAGGTCATCTATCTCTTACACACACATAGATGTTCTTGGGTTCTTCAAATATTAATGTACACACACACAGATATATATATATATATATGTTAATATTTTTTATTCAAAATACCACAAATATTATATAAATTTAGAAAATTATTAATTGAACACAATTTTATATAAATGAAAATTAATATAAAATTTTTATATATTAGAAATCTATTTTAGTATGTTATATATATAAATTATAATAAAATTAATTTTATAAGCACTATATATAGTAGAATATACACACATATGGGTTGGGTTCACCCGAACACGCACACACATGTCCTTGGGTTCCTTAGAAACACACACACACTTATATATTTATATTTTAATAATGAGGGTGATATACCAGGATTGGTTTTATCCATGGGTTAATTAGGTAATTGAATAAAAAAAATACTTCAAATCATTAAATGAATTAATAAAATTAATATATATTTTAAATTTTAGTAAATTATTAATTAAATTTTTATTTATAATACAAAAATTATTAATTGATGTTGATATTGGTATTTGAGAAATAAATATTTTAAATCTTGTTTTTATGTATACAGACGATTATAAATGAATATAATTATACATTTATATTATTAAATATATTTAAAAATATTTATCTATAAATTAATATAAATAATTATATTTTTAATTATAATGAATAATGATGTATGTTTTTTAAATAATCAGTACAACAAATAAATCTATAACTAGTAACAGTAATGTATTTATCTGTTTAAATATAAATATTAATAAAATTACATTTAATTTTGTAGTTTTATAATTAGTATGATTTTGTGAAACACATTTTTACATCTATATTTTTCATGTATTTGATGAAAAATATTATGTTATTAATTTATATATCTCTTCACATAATAATAATAATTTTTCTTTATTTTAACTATACTTGATAGTAAAGTTAATATAAATTAATGATGAGTTAAAAATAATCCTCTGTAAATTGAATAATAGTTATTAATATTCTTAAATATATATAATTATAAGTTTTTTTTGCTATTAAATAGTTATTAATTTGTATAATGAAATTCTTTAATATATTTTTTATCATATTTAAATACAATTATTATTATTGTTGTTTTTATGATTAAAATTTATATAATTTATTAAATTTACATGGGATTAAATGAAACTAAATGTGCACACACCCAGGCACCCAAGTGGGTCAAGCCTCATCCTTCCCCATAAGGATTGACAGACACCAACTGGACCTATTTTATTACAAAAAATTACTTAAAGGCCCAAAGTTGCAATAAGGTTAGTATATGGTTGGCCCTTTAGGCCCAATGGCTGAATGACAGAATTCATGGTTTCCCCTTGTATGAGAAGTAGACAAAATGGCGTTCTACCAATCATTACTTATTCCCTCTCCCAATTAGAGTCATTTAACCTATGGTATAGGTCATGAGTGTTGCATTACCCCTGCCAAAGATGTTCCATCAGGTTATTTGATGCATCATGATATAGTATCCCTCCTTTTCATAATTTCATGTGGGAGGAAGGTTAGATGATAGGTTCCAACGCACCTATGTAATTTTTAATTTCTTATTAATATTTTTTATTTGAATGATATTTTTATTATAGAATATTTATAAATTTAATATTTAGTCTTTCTAAATAATTTCATAATTTATATTTTTAATATTATTTATTAATTTTTAATATTTTAATATTTTATTAATTTTTAATATTAATTCATTTGTATTATAATGTTACTTTCTTATTTGTAATATTTTATTTTATGTAACTTTTATTTTATTATAACATTTTAATTTATTTTTTAAGTTTTATTTTTTATTTCTTATGTATTAATTTATTATTAAACCTAAAAACTTTATATATCAAAATTATCTTGGGAATTGATTAAATTTCATTTATATTAATATTTTATATATAATACTATTAATATTATATTTAATTTTATAATTATTTATCTTATATAAATTTATCATTTCGAATTATGTTTTTGAATGAATATATATAATTGTTATTGAATATAATTATACATTTACATAATTAATTATAGATTTTAAAAAATAATTATTCATTTATATGAATAATTATATTTTTACCTTTATCAGCACTTTCGTTAGAACTCATAACTCTACATATATTTGTTCTAATTGTTTGAGCTAATATAAACCTCATACATATGGGTCCACCCTTACGTATCAATTAGTTACTCATACATATAATTATTTTATAAGGGCTAACCATAGTGCTGATAAAATAATGCTTTATCAGCGCTTATAGATTTACCACTGATAAATTCCTCTTTTAACGAAGCTTTTTAGTTATTGCTGATAATTCACCACAATCTTTATAAAATGTCCCGAACTACAATGCATATTGGTTAAATATTTAATGCTATTGTGGAATCCATACCCTATCTCACCAACATCACATAATTCTCTGTATGATTCCACTTCCAAATCATATATTTATAACCTTACCACATAATATTATTTTTTATGTTTTTTTGGATTGTTCATCCTATAAAAAAGATTCCACAATATGTTGCACCACACTCATGATTCACAAAGTTTTTTTTGTCTTCTTAATGTTTTTATTTATTTTTATTTATGATTTTCATGAAACGAGTCACGAAGTGTTGTAGATATGAATTTATTATTTAAATTACAATTTTGGTGTTTAGTTAGAGTTATTTTATTGAAAATATTTTAAAAGGTTTTTTTTCCTTTGAAAGGATTGAAAACTAAAGTTTTCTTTGAATTTAATGTCTGTAAATATTTTAAGAGGAATGGTTTTTAGAGAATATTTATGTCACATAAATAACTTATTTTAAATTTATTTTTTAATTTATTTTCCATTCATGATTTGTTTTGGGGGTTTCCAAAGGTTTTATGAAGAATAGGTGAGTTTTTATTGAATGGGCCAAACCGTTAGCATAATTCCAGTTTTAAAAATAAATTTAGTTTCTTTTATAATTTTTTCATTTTTTAATATTTTTCACTCATTCTAACTTCTAAATGTCCTCCCCTGATATATTAACACCGCAATTAAATTTTGAGTATTTATAAATCCATAAGCATGAGAGATGTGGGTTTTTATTTGAGAATTGGGCAAACCCGAAAGCCTATTTTCCAGTTTTAAATTGTTTTTTTAATATTTTAATATATTATTCATTATAATGCATTTTTGGGTGATTCCACCTCCCTCTCGACCCTAAGAAGCCCAGGCGCACACCCATTACCATTCACCCTCTTTGGAACTCGTTCCCATCGCGATTGAGTGATGACATCCTTTGGGTTTCTAAAATAGGGCAGATTTTAGGAGGTATGTTATTTCCATCATAACTCTCACAATTCCTACTCTTTATCTGCCATTACAATTCCTACATGACCTTCTTATTCTTTTTAGAATATCCATTAATTTTTTTTGTTTTAAAATTCAAATTCTGGTCGATTGTGGGTCGTTTTCATCAAGATTGTTTTGGGTAAGTGATTCCTTCTTGGTTTCTTCCTTTTACCTTAGGTTTTTCTCTCTCTTTCATTATGTTCTAAAATTTCCATAAGTTAGGGTTTTAATATAGCTATTTATTTGGTGAATTTATTTGTAAAATATTGTGGTCTAGGTCTGGATTTAGCTTCCTTGTGGTGCGGCAGTGGTGTGGTTGATGTTTAGTACCATGTTTTGAGGGATTTGACAATTCCGGTAGGTGATTCCATGTGTAATCATTTCTAGATTAGTTATTTTTTATGAATTACTTATTATGCATGTTCCTAATATGTTGTGTGTGGTGTGAAAATTGTTTACGTTGAATTTGGTTAAGCATTTATTTTTATAGTTCCATTTTAGCGTAGAATTGGGTGTTTTTCATGTGCAACCCTTTGGTTATTGTTTGGGTGAGTATTATAACATATGAAATTGGTTTAATAAATCATGTTTGGGATTAAAATCATGATTTGGAAGGGTAATGGTGTGCCATTATGTTTTAAAGAGGGTTTTTTTATTGGTTTAAGGTGTAAAACCATATTGTACTTCTTGAAAGTGATTTTGAAAAATATGATTTTCATGTGGATCTTTTGTCGTATTTTTTGAGCTATTTATATAACACTTGGGGGTAGTTTAATAAATTTTTTTGGGGCTGCCAATTCTGTTTTGAATTTGTATTGGTGTGATTTTGTCCTTGAAATACTGTTTTGAAATGGGTTTTATGTGAAAAGCTTTGGTACACTCTTTGAATTGTTTTATGAACGTTTTGAATGGTTTAAGGATTTATGTTAGAGGTGAAACCGTTTGGAAAACTGTTTTGGATTGTTTATACTTTCAAATGAACCATTTCCAATGTGAATAGGTCGGTCATGTTATGTGTATCCTCATGGAAATGATTTATAAAATTTTTTAATGGATTTAGTGAAATGTTTAAGAGGTGTGAACGTGATGTGGGATTTTGGTGTGAGTGTGATGTGAAAAATTGGTTTTGATTATAAAAACGGTTTTATGAAACATGTGAGTGGAATGTTATGTGATGTTTAGAACATTTTTAGGGAATTCATAAAATTTTAAAAGGATGTGTTGAATTAGGAATGTTATGGAAAATGTATGTGGGCTATTTTGGTGTGAGTTTGATTTTAAAATGAATTTCAATGAAAAGTGGAATTTGTGACTTGTGTGATGTACATGGTGATGTTTGGTTAATGTGTGAGTTGGAAGTGATATTTTCAAGTGAAAACTATATTTATTGGCTTGTTGGACTTGTTTGAGCACAAAGGGAAAACCCAGGTATCTATGTGGGTGGACGTGTACTAGTATGCTAGTGAATCCGTGGGGTTTGGTCTCAGTTTCACTTAGCAATATTGACTCTTACAACTCTAACTAAACTATGATGATGATGATTGGGAACCACTAGGTTATGGGTATGTTCCCTACTAGTGTCTCGTGCATGAGAACGAATATTTTTTTGTTGATACTCTCACCGAGATACGAGGTACCTGGGACCCACAGCTAGCTAGTTCCTAGGGGTTATTTCCTAATTCATGTGCTCTTTAGATCCTTTATACATACCATCGGTATACGGTATATTAGGCAGTAAAAATTTAGTAGATTTTGAATTTATTTTAAAATTGTTGATTCTTTAAATTAGCCCACTTGAAAATGGATTTCTTTTAGTTGCATCTTTTAGAAATTGTAACTAGAAATTACATGTTTTTGAAAACATGAATTCTTTTCATCTTTGAACGTTTTTCACATAGAATATCTTAGTGGTGGTATCCTACTGGGCATTGTATCACACCCTAATTACACCATTGGGTGTATTTAGACTTGGTTATTTTTGTTGTCACGGGTTTGGGTACAACTTTTGTGCCAACAGTTCAGGTTTTTAGCGGTCCATCATGATACGGTGTTGTGGGTATGGGTTGAGGGTGGTGCCTCTCACCATGTAGTGGTTCTTGGCCTATCTATTGTGGGTCTCTTCAGTTGTTATAGTCTTCTATAATTGTTTTAAATTATGTAATTCAGTTCTTAAATCTTGTAAAATAAGGTTTTGTTTGAAATATCCAGATTTGTTTTATTGGATATATTCGTTGTTTTATATTTATAAACATGGGTAAATCGTTCCCAAATCTCATTTTATTTGACCCGGGCACTTGTGCCAGCCCATGGGGTATCAGGAACTCCCTTCAGGACTTGTCATGGGCTGGGTTTGGTGCCGGTTTTGGTGGTGACCAGATTCGATTCATGACAAAATGGTATCAAAGGGGGTTCGCTCTCTTTGGGTTATGTAATTTGGGGAATAGTTGGGATAATATGGATTTAGGATTGTTAGGACATGGAAATTTAGTTATGATTAGTGTGGATGATCACCACACCTCGTGACGGGATTCAAGTATCTAGGGGAAGTCAGGACCTTTCGGAGTCCTTTGGTTTTCTTGGTTTAATGATGATTAGGGGAAATGAGAATAGGGTTGGGTTAATGGTCTTAGTAAGTTCACAGGGTCTAGAAAGTCATGTGGATCTGAGGATATTCCCTATAACACTCTCTCTGATAGTGAAGTGATTAGAATATGGCCACCAACCATATGTCCAAGTCACCAACTGAAACTAGTTTCCTCTCACATTGTCTTGTGTTCTTTAGTTTTGAAATCTTGGAACTTTGGTTTTAAAGTTACTTGGTTTTAAAGAAGTGTAATTTTTTTGTGAAATTATTTTCAAATAATGATGGAATGGTTTGATTTATGAAATTTTGGAACAGAATATTCAGAATTATTTTGAAATGGAAAATGGTGTGATTACACCTCTTTTGAAGGCAGAAACTGTATTGAAGTTGGTTTTGAAAAATTGTTTCCAATAAAGTTATCTAAAAAATCATAGGGTGTTTTAATGGGATGAGCTGTTATGAAATTTATGAGAATAACATAAATGTGAGTTCCTGTATAAAAGGTTGTGTCTTTCTGAAAATTTTGGTAATATTTGAAATGGGATTTGAGATCTCGTGGTTAGCGGTTTTGAGGAAAATGATGTGTTGGATTACCATTTTCGTTTTGAAAAGTGGAATGAATCTTTGTTTTATGCTTTGGCATTTCCATGAGCGACCACATGCATGGGTTATATGGGATTATGGATGGTTGATGGCATGACTGGATGAGTTTTGGGACAGAAATGAGGAGGGTTCCTGGTGTGGCATAAAAACATGCTTGTGTGAGTCCCATGGGGTACCATCGGTCAATAATCTTACCGATGAACCATTTGTTTTCAAAGAAATTGTTTTAAAGAAAAACATGATGCCATGATGAATAGCTTGGGATGGTTTGTATTATGGTTTTTTGAAAATGTTGTTTTTGTGGGATGTTTTTTTAGTCCAATACCCCCTCCTATTTGAACTGTGTTTTGGGTTTATGTTTGGTCGGTAAGCTAGGTAGAAGGACCGGTTAGTAGTCTCCTCTGAGATATGTTTCGGGAAACCATTATGGTGGTTACCTTCATGTTTTTGGACATGGTTTATGGTTTTTTTTGACCAATGGACCATCTTGGTTGGGCCCTTGGGTTCTCTTGTTGGATAAGGTATGCCCCCATTTAGGGTTTTTGCACAACTGAAGTGAAACTAGGAATGTTTCATCATTTGAAAATCCTCTAGTTGATCAACGTAAGGAATATTTTCCTGAGATTTGTATAATGAGTCTACACCATTAACATTCTTGGTTTTTTTAGATCCTCTTGTTGTGGAAGACTGCTCGTGGATGGTTCAAAGTGACTTTAGTTTCTTAAGCTACCTGATTCGTCGAAGGTGGAAATTTTCTGGGGTTGTCAGTATGGATAGTGTCTAAGAGGGCCTCTGAGTCCTTCATAGTATTTTCAAAGAAATAGTTCAAAATAACCTACCATTGTGGGAAATCTGGTCACGAGAGGATATTGTGTGAATTTTCTATAATTGTGTGTTGTTTGGGGATGTTGTATAAGGGTCATCTCCATGCATTGTTTATATCAGTTGTAATTGTAATGTTCGATGATGCCTTATGATTTCATGTGCTAGAATGACCGTATAGGTGAAAGTAGTGAAATCCTTTGCGAGTCCCTTTTATGTTGGGAGAATTTATCCCTTGTAAAAACTTCAAAATCATTCATTTTAGAGGAATTTGAGTGTAGGTGTTCTTTACATATATTGTTTCTCACATGAAGAAACAAGGTGTGCTGTGTGGGCATCTTCTTAGCCCTTATTTTAGTGAAATATCAGGATATGAAAACGTGATTTTGGAATGTGTAGTGTCTAGAAAACTTATCTAGGATTGTGGTGTAGTTTTTTGTGGCACCAAAATAAGAATTCTCATTCAGTGGGATTCCAAACACTAACTGTGAGGTCGAAGATGCTTCAATCATTTGAGCTCCATCCATAGGTCTCCGAGAGAAGTTGGCTCGTAGTCAAGGGAAATCACAGGGTCATTTAAACCCTTGTACAAATTCATATCCTAAATATGAAAGATAGGAAGAGTTTAAACCTATGGTATCATCATAATTATTCTGTTGTTCATGTTTGGTGGAAATAGGTGGAGGGCCTTGTACCCATGTCATCGCCCAATGTCATTCACTACCCCTTTGGTTTCCATTGAGTCTTTTGAGAATGGTTGGAAATTTGGATAGATAGGCTGAGCACATGGTCTATGAATGATTAAGAGTGAATGTGTGCATGGAATCCATGTGGGAAGATTGATCAGCATAGCTAGTTCGCAGTTTCCGAAACTGTGTGGACTAACCGTGTGACCTTCCCAAATCATGAATTTTTTGGGTTTTTCTGTGTCGGCACATGCTGGTCGGTTAAGATGGTTGGTTCTTATGGTGGGGAGAACCACTATGATTCTCATGTATGTTCCTTCGGAAATTTTGAATTGAAGTATACCCTATGTACCAGTGTGTCCCTTCAGGCCTCCCCCTATTAGTGTCCTGATTTTGTCTCGAAAAAAAATTTATTGGTTGTCTATTATGGTGGGGAGCATATTAGTTTCCCCCCGTACCAGTAGCATAGATTTATCCATGGTCTTGGCTTGGTGTAGATAGTATCATTTGGAGCTATCTAGCTACCGCCATCTTCCTTGTGTAAACGTGGGGACTGGAGAGTGCCCAATGGTTTAGTTAAAGTAAGGTAAGTGTAACCTTGTTCAAAGATGTTGTTCATTTGTGTGAATTGCTTAAGTCTTGTTCGGATAGTGTTTGAAAAGTTATATTTTCGGATAAAGTATGAATGTGATAGATCCTTTCAGGAAAGTGCGGCATGTTTTGGTTGTGAGATTAATCCTTCCTTAATTAATCATTAGAGGTGGTTTGGCCTTTGGGGGTGAAACCTGGCACGGGAGTACCTATTGGTTACTCAGCGAGGTTTGGTTGTTGCTTTGACCTTGCTGTGACTTTATGGGGCGGAAAGTTTTCAAGGTGGGGAGAATTTTCACTTAAATAACTTATTGTAAAGTTATTTTTAAATTTATTTTCCATTCATGATTTTTTTTGGGGATTCCAATGGTTTTATGAAGAATAGGTGAGTTTTTATGAAATGGGCCAAACCGTGAGCCCAATTCCAGTTTTAAAAAGAAATTTTGTTTCTTTTATGATTTTTTCATTTTTTAATATTTCTCACACATTCCAACTCATAAATTTCCTCTCCTGATATATTAACACCACATTTAAATTTTGAGCATTTATAAATCCATAATCATGGGGGATGTGGGTTTTTATTTGAGAATTGGGCCAACCCGAAAGCCTATTTTCAAGTTTTAAATTGTTTTTTAAGTTTTTAATATAGAATTCATTATAATGAATATTTTGGTGTTTCCACCTCCCTCTCGACACTAAGAAGACTAGGCGAGCTCCCATTTCCTTTCCCAATCTTTGGAACTCGTTTCCATCGCGATTGTGTGCTGAAATGCTTTGGGTTTCTAAAATAGGGCATATTTGAAGAGGTATGTTATTTCCATCATGACTCTCTCAATTCTTACCCTATTTCCCCCATTCGAATTCCTACATGACTTTCACATTCTTGTTAGAATATCCATTAAATTTTTATCTGTTTTAAAACTCATATTTTGGTCGATTTTGGGTCATTTTCTTCAGGATTGTTTTGGGTAAGTGATTCCTTATTGATTCCTTCTTTTTCCCTTAGGGTTTCCTCTCTCTTTCATTATGCACTGAAATTTTCAGAAGTTAGGGTTCGAATATAGGGTTTTATTTTTTGACTTTATTAGTAAAATATTGTGGTCTAGGTCAGGATTTAGCTTCCTTGTGGTGCGGTAGTGGTGCGATTGATGTTTCGCACCAAGTTTTAAGGGATTTGACACTTCCGGTAGGTGATTTCATGTGTAATAATTTATAGATGATTTAGTTTTATTTAATTACTTATTATGAATTTTTCTTAATATGCTTTTTGTGTTGCGGAAATTGTTAACGTTGAATTTGGTTAAGCATTTATTTTTATAGTTCCATTTAACATTGAATTGGGGTTTTTTCTTGTGCAACCCTTTGGGTATTGTTTGAGTGTGTATTATAACTTATGAAATTGGTTTAATAAATCTTTTTTGGGCTTAAAATTATTATTTTCCTAGGTATTGGTGTGAAATTATGTTTTAATGAAGTTTTTCTTATTGGATTAAGGTGTAAGACCATATTTTACTTCTTGAAAGTGATTTTGAAAAATGTGCTTTTCATGTGGATCTTTTGTGGTATTGTTGGAGGTGTTTGTATAACACTTTCGGGTATTTTAATATATGTTTTTGGGGCTGACAATTCTGATTTGAATTTGTATTGTTGTGATTTTGTCCTTGAAATACGGTTTTGAAATGGGTTTTATGTGAAAAGCTTTGGTACACTCTTTATAATTGTTTTATGAAAGTTTTGAATGGTTTAAGGATTTATGTAAGAGAAGAAACCATGTTGGAAAACTATTTTGGATTGTTTATAATTTCAAATTATCCATGTAAAATGGGAATATGTTGGTCATGTTATGTGTATCCTCTTGGAAATGATTTATAAAAATGTTTAATGGATTTAGGGAAATGTTTAAGAGGTGTGAAAGTGATGTGGGATTTTTGTGTGAGTGCAATGTGAAAAATCGATTTTTTTTATAAAATGGTTTTTATGAACCATGTGAGTGGGTTGTTATGTCATGTTTAGAATATTTTTAGGGAATTTATAAAATTTTAAATGATGTGTTGAATTGTGAAAGTTATGCAAAAGGTATGTGGGCTATTTTGGTGTGAGTTTGATTTCAAAATGCATTTCAATGAAAAGCAGAATTTGTGACTTGTGTGATGTACATGGGGATTTTTGGTTAATGTGGGAGGTGGAAGTGATATTTTCATGTGAAAACTCTATTTCATGGCTTGTTGAACTTGTTTGAGAACAAAGGGAAAACCCGGGTATCTAGGTGGGTGGACGTGTACTAGTATGCTAGTGAATCTGTGGGGTTTGGCCTCAGTTTCACTTAACATGATTGATGCTTACTACTCTAACTAAAATATGATGATGATGATTGGGTACCACTAGGTTATGGGTATGTTCCCTACTAGTGTCATGTGCATGAGAACATATATTTTTTTGTTGATACTCTCACCGAGAGACGAGGTACCTAGGACACACAGCTAGCTAGTGGCTAGGGGTTATTTCCTATTACTTGTGATCTTTAGATCCTTTATACTTACAATCAGAAAATGGTATATTTGGTAGTAAAAATTCAGTATCTTTTGAATTTATTTTAAAAGTGTTGATTCTTTAAATTAGCCCACTTGAAAATGAATTTTTTTAGTTTCATCTTTTATAAATTGTAACTAAAAATTACATGTTTTTGAAAACATGAAAGCTTTTCGTCTTTGAATGTTTGTCACATGGAATCTCTTAGTGGTGGTATCCTACTGGGCATTGTTTCACACCCTACTTACACCCTTGGGTGTAAGTAGACTTGGTTATTTTTTTTGTCGCAGGTTTGGGTATAACTTTTGTGCCAATAGTTCAGGTTTTTAGCGGTCCATCATGATACAGTGTTGTGGATATGGCTTGAGGGTGGTACCTCTCACCATATAGAGGTTCTTGGGCTATCCATTGTGGGTTTATTAAGTTGTTATAGTCTTCTATAATTTTTTTTAAATTATGTAATTCACTTCTGATATTTTGTAAAAGATGGTTTTGTTTGAAAAATCCATATTTGTTTTATTGGATTCGTTCATTGTTTTATGTTTATAAACTTGGGTAAATCATTCTCAAATTTCAATTTCTATTACCCGGGAACTTGTGCCAGCCCGTGGGGATTGGGAACGCCCTTCGGGACTTTTCACGGTCTGGCTTTGGTGCCAGTTTTGGCGGTGACCAGATTCATTTCGTGACAATTTCCATGTGTGGTTATAGTGTATTTTAAAAAATCATCTATCGTGGAATGAAAAGTTCTCTACACAATTTTTTTATTTAATTTTAATTAATTTAGTTGATATGATGTTTATTTTGATTGATTAATTCTCCATTTGGTATTCATTTAAATATAAAAGTTAGTTGTTCTCGTAATGAATTGCAATAGTTGTGTGATAATAGAATTAGGATGAATTTTGGGTTGAATTTAATTAATTTAAAATTATTTACGTTATTAAGTATGTGTTTTCCTAGTCTGTTTTTCATGTTAGAGTTTATTTTAAACTTATTTTTTAATTTTTGATGTCTATATGTTGGGTTGAGTTTCACAAGGATTCAAAACACCAAATTCATGTTTAAACCATATGTAATATGCCCAAATAGGCATATTGAGATTTATTCTGATGATGTTTTAAAGCTAATATTTCATCATGTAAGGTGTTATTATTTCATTAATCATAAAAAATGAATACAATTATGAATCAAAATAAAAGAAAATATATGGAAGAAAAAACCCTTTTAACATATAAGTATAATAGTAAAAGTTTCTTATAAAAACATATTTTTTACATTTGAAAAATAATTTAGAAAATAAAAAATGTTAACTAACGAAAAGTTTCCAAATAAAGTTATTTTTTCTTCATGTTTCACATATTTAAAGTGATAAAATCATAACACCTTTGATATTTAATATATAAATTTAATTTAATTATTTTAGGTTGTAGATTTAGTTTTAAATAAATAATTTTATAGAAATAAAATTGCCTAAGATTATAGTTTCACTAAGAATGACCACAGATTATTATGTATTTATTTTAAACCAATCCAACACTCCACTATTTATGAAAATAAATACTATTAATATTTACAATGTCTTAAGATTACTAATAAACCAAGTTAATGAAACCCAAGATCTTTAATAAGAAAATTACTCTACTTCACATGCTCAAACCCAGATATTATCTTGTCACTGATGAAATTATTAAGCAAGGTAATTTATTAATTATTGAATTATAATTTATTATGGTTCTAGTGAAAAAAAATGGATTTATTTTAAATTGATAACAAAATAAAAAATCATTTTTAAATAATTTGTATTAATAACATTATAATTATATATTTACAACCTAAACTCAAATTTACTAAAAGGATATAAGGTAACAAAAAATAAATAAGGATCAAATATTTACTTTCTTTCTTAACCTATTGTCTAATATATGTACAAATTATTTTTATTGAATAAAAATAATTTCATGTTGCAAAACCCAATAATGTGGAAAAACATTCATATATGGATTATAAATCTATTTGGATCATTATAACATTTCAAAGAATGAATATATATATAAATGGAATAATGTAAGAAATTAAATAAAATATAGTTATTATAAAACATTGTAATTAACATATTAAAATTAAAAATTAATGTGGATGATAAAAAAAATTACCAAAAATTGACATTTTACAATGATTTAATTCATGTTTTTAATGTATGAAAGTATAAACTAGAAACCATTAATTATGTTCTTACAAAATTCAATTAAAAACATATAACGTGACGTATCAAAATTTTATTGAAAAACCACCTTCAAATCCAATTATTATTTCCCAAATCAAGTGAGATATACTATATATATACCATTTGTTTTTTTATAATTTTTTATTATATTATTTAATATGAAACATTATTTAATTTATGGATGTCAAAAATGATACATTAGATTATTATCTAATATGAAATCATATACATTAAATTAAGTATTGATATCATTAAAACAAATAGAATGAATATGAATAGAAAATAGAATGATACCAATAGAGTGAAAACAATGTATAAAGATAGGTTAGAAGAGTACATCATGTTTTTAATTGATCATTTATAGAATCATTCTGAAATCATTTATCTATGTTTACATTGTTGATATTCAAGATGATTTTTTCCAACTGAGTTTTATGAACCAATTAACTATCACTTAATAGATTGAATTTATAAATGTCGGATTAACCAAAAGGAATAATTATATTTAGCTATTTTCATGGATAATAGTATAGTTTATGGATCATCTTATATTAGTGCCACTTTAAATTACAATAGAGAATAAACTGAGGAAATGAAAATGGATGTTGAAGATGAAAACCATGATTATCCATAGCTACATTACATGTAAATTTGTTTTGTAATGATTCTATTTTATGTTAGTTTTGCTAAATATAAAACATTTAAACTCATACTAATGTTTTATAATTTGAAATTAGGAAATGTATTGAGTGACACTAGAATTATAAAACTACATGCGCTCTAGAATAATATATTACTAAGAGATAATGATATTCCCATTCAAATATATGATACTAAACTAATGTTATGTTTAAAGGGTATGATATTTAAAAAAATACATTAATGTTAAAATGATTGTATATTTTTTCACATAGAGAATGAATCACTTAAAAATCAATGTAAAAGTGGTATAGTTTGATAAAGGAAAGGAAAATTAAGTACTTAAAAAATTAATTTGGTAATTTCCTACAATTCCATAGTTTATAATTCTATCGGTAAGTGAGGATTCATCAAGGAAGTTGATGTGGTATGAGGATATTAGAATTTATGATAAAAAACATTATCACAAGGATGACTATCCTCAGTGAAAAAAATTATTCATAGGTATCCTAAATTTTGAAACAATCTAAGATATATATTTTTTCTACCTACATAATAAATAAATCCCTTTGGTATAAAAATTAGAAATATTATTAAATGGATTTTTATATTGGTAAATTAAATTGGTCCGCTGTGTTTATGAATTAATCTCATTTACATTATATTATCTCTAATTATATTAGGATCAAAACAACTAGTTAATGATATTGATTTTTATTTGGATCCTTTGATCAAAGATATTGAATTTATATGGAATTCATGTATTATATTGGGTGATACTCATAGAAATGATTATTTCACATTTTAATCCATATTGATAAAGACGATAAATGAAATTACTTCTTATATAAATTATTCATGATATATAATTAAAGGAATGCCATCTTGTCCCATTCATTCGTATAGTAAACACTTAGTTAGGTAGAAATGTTTTTTAAAGATAATATTTCTATGAAATGTAAATTTTTTCCACAATAAAACTAATATCGATATTAGATAACATCATTATATAGGAATTAAAAAAAAGTTTCCACACCTTCTCTCATATCATGATGAATAGTCTAATAAATTAATAAATATAACTACTACATTAAAAAAATTGAAAACCAAATTAATTTTATGTTATAAAAAATATTTTTTTAAATTCCTATATTATAATTTAATGTGTGTCATAAATTTTATTAATGTCATGTATATAGAAAATTTATATCTGATAGAATAATTGGAAAATTACTAAATTCACATACAAATAAAATTACATTAATATTGGTTGGAAATTATTTTCGTAGGGATAAGGGAATATTTGGAACCTCTATAGGGTGAAAGGCATACTTTTCATTCACTAGTGTATTAAACTATTTCTTGTAAAGTGAGATTTCAGTTCTGTAACATCCTTAACAATATAATGTTTCTAAAGGGGAATTTTTCAAATATTAATAATATCATGTTGACAATAGTTTAAATGTATAAGGACTAAAAATCCACATTTATCAATTTTTAATTCATGATTTAGTTAATATGCATTTATATTTTATTCTACCTTAAAAATAGTGACCCAAATTAGCCCTAATATTAATCATCATTAATGTTATGTGAAAAACAAATTATAGACCTAATTATATTTCTATCCACAAAAAATGAAATATATTCGTATTATATAAATTATATTTTTCCCTATTTAATTATTTGATATATTTTTATACTTGGTTGGAGAGATCCATCTATTTGGTTCAATAAATTAAATCTAGATGTATCTCATTAAACATTAAATGAATATTTTGAAAGGGTGCTTTGTAAATTTATGTTATTCAAAAAGTTATAATATAGAGTGATATATGTTTGATTATGTTGTTGAATTTTGTATCATATACTTGTCTGATATGGATAAAATTAGTCTCCTAAAATACTTTCCATGTTTGTACCTTGTGGTTGAAGAAATTTTTGGAATATATGTTCTTTTAATTTTTAATACATATGAATATAATATTTATCTTTATATTTTTCACAATAGTATATAGGTTTTCCTATATACTGAAATACAAGAAGTAATTATAAATTATTTTAATCCATCGAGGACCAAAAGCAGTATATCATGTACACATAATCAAAAATTTAAAGGATGGTTATGAGACCATGATTTTAAGAATTAATATGAAAATATTCATTAAAATTAAAAAATAAATTGATGGATAGCCAAAGGACCAATTTCACATGTATTATCTTAAAATCATTATGTCGTTAACAAATATAAATTTTGTACAATGGAATATGATGAATGTATTATGGTGTAAAATAATGGATATACTATTATGGTGGAAGTGGTGTATGTATCTGGTAAAAATAAAATACAACCAATTTATAGGAATATATCATACAATAGAATCATACAAAAAATAAGGAGTTTGGATTTTACAACATCCCATGTTACATTTTTTCAATGATTTAATAACATGAGTGCAATTAAAATCATTGAATTTGGAATCATTAATGGGAGAATTGATTAGGATGGATACGAGGATGATCTATTCATATTGGAATTATTCATAGTTCTAGTATTTTATTCCATTGATCCTATTAATAAAAATTGGTTAATTTCTATCATAGACTAAAAAAATATAAGGTCAAACGACAATTACATTTAGGATAACTCTTTTATTGGGATATTATAATCATTTCATAGTGATAAAAAGTATAAAGTGTATTATTTATATAAGGGGACAACAATGAGTGGATTTTGATATTTGATGGGGCGTCCACACCCCTTCATCCTTTAAAGAAAAAAATATATTCCCTGAATAAGTCAAAAGTATCTATTTATTGATATAAAATATTTGTCCTTGTAATATTATATATTCACTAATGTATTTATATAAATTGAATAAAATGTTTAAAAACATGTATAGATAATATATTCTCTACCTGGTGACTCTATAAATGTTATGGAACAACAAATTTGAAATATTGAAGTTGAGAATATGTTAGAAGGTCAAGATCATATGGTTGAAAAAATATAGGACTTGTGTAGAGTGATAATGTCAACCAAAATTATTAAGAGGTAGGTAAATTATTAAAATTATTGGATGGATAGAACACACATGTTCTTGATAATTAATTCAATAGTACTATTTTAATTAGTTACATTATGTTTTATACTTGTATGTATGTCTCGATTAATATCGACACATGACACAATATGGTTCCTGTATTGAAGGAAAAATTTTTGGACCACATTAGTATAATATTATGATATGATTTCTCTATTTTACTTAAAAATCAATTATTTAAACAATTATTACACTTTAATATACCATATAGAGTACATTTATGTTATAATTTCAAATTAAATTAGTACTGATGGCCATTATAAAGGATCAAATTGAATTTCCTAAATTTCTTATGGATGTGGAGGGGGAAAAAGAACCCCACCGACAAGCTATATATGCACACATCAGAAAATAAAAAAACACGGGATTCATTCTTTGGACATATAGAGGATGAATAATTTATGGTTAATTTTAACTAGTATTATTTTATTTGAAATTATGTGTATTAATCTCTTTGATTCATAATTCAAAATTGTTGGAAACACATAGAACTTTAGTGATACATGCCCTAAGAGGGGTGTGGTAAATAAGGGTTTGAATATCATTTATTTTTACCCACATAGCTATGAAACTCTCACTGTCCTACTCGATCTTTACCTCACTTGTTAGCAGGGTTACACTTATTTTCTCCTCGTAAGTGATTATCTGATTAACTAGTATGCGTATCTTAGCCTTATTTAGATATGATCAATGATTAATTGACACAAATTTACTAATTTCCATCCTAGATAATCTATTTAAAGCATGAAAATAGTAGAAAATAATTTTTCTACATTCACTTGAACTGGATATTTATAAGGATCACACCAAAATGTTATGTCGGTGTGTCAAAATCTACTAATAATATTTCCGTTATAGATTATTCTAGGTCACTCCAATGCTTGAGGTCACTCAACTAATATGATTTAGGTTCAAACCATTATCTCCCTTGACTCATTAATTTGTCCCCACCCTTTTCTCAAAACATCAGGATTAAATACATTTTTCCTCACATGCTAATGCTCGACTTCACTGTCTAATAGATGAAGCACTGATTAGTTCTCATTGAACATCACATTGCTCTTTCACAATCTACTTGTGAACATACCCATAGAATATTTACATTCCTAAGGAAAATAACATTCAAGTAATATCTACATTCTAACTCTCAACATTAATTTTCAATCCCTTTTTATGTTGTTCACCAAATGAAAATACCCAAACCCACTTTCACAAGACATTCCAATCCTTCATTACACTTTACATTTTCAAGAAACTCACAAACTTTCATTATGTTTAATAAAATATTTAAAAACACCCTTTTTCAGACTTTCCCAAGTCATTCCTTCATGGAACTCATGTTCCTATGAATGCTTCTTGCTAAAAAATTCATTGTGGAATTAATTCTTGAATTCAGATCCTTTTGATATTTAATGAGTTAGGATTGATTCAAATGAGGTTGTATCCACTTATTTATAGGTGTTTCCTCCCAGAACCTAAACTCTTAATATCACCACCACCATTTCATGAAACTAATCACTTTATCATGGAACTCCATTTATTTATGAAACTTCCATGTAATTTTAAATTAATTTTGATTTTAGTATTAGAAAAAACGTACTAACTTCATGTGAAGCATTCTGTCACAAATCAGAAAAAATTGTGGAAATAATAAATCATTCACTAATTCTATTCCTTTAAAAAAATTCATGAAAAAATAATGGAAATCCATAATTTGTGAAACATTTCCCTTCTTCTTAATGTTAGACCATAAAAATTTAGACAACACTAGTAAGCATAACCACCTTGTATACACAACATTTTGAACCACATATATATCCACTTATTCATAAATGAAACAATGTATTTATGGTTATGGAACTACTCCTTGAACTCTTCATGATGTATCCATATTTCTGTTTTCCTATTTCTCATATAACATTAACATGTCACTTATTATTATCATAGTTGACATTATGGGCTCACGCAGTGCTTTATGAAATCTGTCATTTTTACATTTTTTGAAACATCATCATCTCATGAAACTATTGACATAAAGAACTATAAATCCAATGTTATCCCTCACACTATGTCAGTGGGGACACCACAAAAAACTCTCCAACTCGTAGGGGTTAACAATAATTTGGTTGAAAATGAATCCAACACATAACACATTGAGAACACAAATTCTTATTAATATCTAAATTTAATTTATGAGACAAAAAATACATTTAGAAAATAATTATCATCCTTCAAAACAAATGTTACCCAATTATAAATATTTTCATTACACAATGAATACTTAATTTTACTATATTTAATGTTTCCATAATAATATGGCCATATTTGATGTCCATATTTTGGAGTTTTACTCAGAGCATAATTTGACAATGAAAAGACACATGGGTAATATATACAAAAATGGAAAACTTGTAAACATATGTAGATTCACTAATAGAAAATTTTTTCTAGTAGACTGGTGTGACAAAATGGATTATTCAAAGGTAAAAATAAAAAGAATAAAAAAACCATCAGGCACAAAATGAAGAGCCACAACCTCATCTTAGATGTTATCCACTCCACTCAAATGAATTATTTAACCTATGAAATCATTTTTCTATAAATTTTTTTCTAAATGTGAATCAAACAACAATGAATATCATTCTTGAACAAAAACCCTATAAAGTGAAATAGATTGTGATTTATATCTACCATTATCAATTATCACCAAGTTAGGATGGGTACAATGTACAACATCACAGCTGATATTCTACCCAATAAACAACATCCAAAAGAATATGTGTAAGTAGGGATTCATGTAGATCAAGATTTGAGCATTGAGTTATCTCTTCCCTTGGATTATCTTGATGTTCAAATAGTCAAAATTATAATTATGACATTCATAGATATTTCATTTATCATAATAATCATACATAATGATAATGAGGTATTTTATTTCAATTTTTTATATGAAAATACATTGGTAAATAATGGAAAATTTTCATAACTGAGTTACGATATCACTGAAGAAATATAAGGGCAAATAAAAGGTCAAGTAAAAAATATAAATGGTAAATTAATATATGAAAATGGACTTCCAAGATTAAATTTTCTCCAATAATAACGCCTCATCATTTTTTAATATTTCAAATAAACGAAAATACAACATTCCATGAAAAAAATTAACCTACATTGAAATTGATGAGAAAATGTATGGAGAGTTCATTATTAACATGATTGGTCTTTTGAATGTAAAAAAGATTCTAATGAATTGATGGTCAATGTCAATTAATGTAGATGGATACATGAGGTACATTTTGATAATAATATTTTCTAATAATTAAGCTTCTATGTTAATTATAGGTTAATATTTTTGGTATTTTCTACATGTTTTTATATCACACAAATATAAAGGGGAGGCTTAGTTAATAAGAAATGGATTCCTTAGTTTTCATTTCCCTACTAATATAAACATATTAATTTATGGAAGTGAAATTTTACTAATCACCTGCCATGTTTTTATGAAATTTTAAAATAAAAAAACAAATAATATGATATTTTCAATACTTTCAATGTAGGGGTAAAACATTATAGTATAATCATATAAAATATACTTTCATTGTTTCGATTATATATTCATTTTTATATTATAGAAATCAATGGACGATCATTGATATCAATTTGGATATTTTTATGAAATATTTTTTTGGATATAATATATATATATCATAAAAATTGACCACACATGATGTCCCATATGAATTTGTAATACATTAAATTCAATATTTTAAAAATAAACATAAAATTATTTGTTTTGTATTATGTTTTAACAAGGATTTCACTATGATTGTTTAGTGTCTATTTATCATAAAACCTATTGTAGAAGGGTGTGCAATGTACACAATAATCTGATATATTTTTTCAAATGGATAAGAATTAGTGTACATAGAATGAGATTTCAATATCAAAACATATATCAAAATAAATTACTTATTTTTATAAATGTTTCTATACTGTTCAATATAAGTTAATAAAAATTATTGTGCTCATTAAATTCATAAATTTGTGATGTAAATCATATTTTATCAAAAAACTACCATAAAAGAAGAGGTGTTTTTTAAAATAATTAAATTTCTATTTAAAATATTGATTAACTGCCTTTTGTATATATTATTCTATTAATACAAGGACTATTAAAAACCCATAAATTTAGTTATTTTTTTATAAATTTATGTTAGTGTTTTGGAGAGAGAATTTAAAGTCAAATGTATTATTTTGGAGTGGGATTAATAAAAATTATAAGGGGTATGAGTTTAACATGGTATTGTATAGTTATTTTATCAATATGAGATTGAGAGAATATATTTTTTCAAAACATGATCATTTTTTATATTTAGGATCATTTGAAAAATGTGAAAGATATATTAAAATAGATGCCCCTAATAACATTCAATCTGGATAAATTAAATATATTAGGGATTTTTGGGGCTTCTTGTGATTGTAATATTAATTAGGAATTATAGGGTAAATTACATAGGTTGTTATTATAGCAATTATTTTAAAGTGTAATTATTATTTTCCTTTGATAGGTAATGTGGAATAAAAATAAGGTTAGATGAAATAAAATTGTTAATATGGATATGTTGGCACTATATGATGGATATGGCTATAAATAAATGTGTTTGAGAGAAAATTTGAGTATTTTCGATTAATGAGAACCTGAATAAGA
This sequence comes from Viscum album, assembly GCA_963277665.1. Lineage (NCBI taxonomy): Eukaryota > Viridiplantae > Streptophyta > Magnoliopsida > Santalales > Viscaceae > Viscum > Viscum album. The sequence continues at coordinate 1,100,366,082 of OY728155.1, read as the reverse complement.
TAGAATTAAGATTGTATAGACATGTTAGAAGAACAAAAAGGGATGAACATGTTAGTAGGGTAGCCTTAATAAAACATTTCTTATTAAAATGAGTATAGGTTGACCAAAATGAAAATTTTAGTTCAAAACACGATTTGTATTGTAAAAAACTAGTAAACACATACATATTGTTTTCAAACATTTGCAGAATGATTCATTATTCATTTTTGATGTGTAGGAATAAACTATATCATAGTATTACATATAGTGTGGTCATAAAGAGTAAAAGTGATGTTTTCATTTCAATGTTACATTTTGATCCATAACATACAACAAATTCCAAAATTAATAAAACACAATCGTATATTCATGATTTACTAATATAAAAATCGATAATTTATTTGTTAGATATAGGAACTAACCTCACATAAACCAAACTTGTGGTTTGAATGGGATGACTAAAATTGTATATTTTCTATTTAAAAGTATAATTTTATTTTATAATATTCATTACATACTCAAAAAAAATGAGTGGTTTGTATTTATACATTAAGAAAAATATCAATTATTCATTTTTAACACATTGGAATGAATCGTGTGCTAAACCTATACATGTTGTGTCCATTATGACTAAATGTGACAAATTCTATTAAAAGTGACATTTTAATTCAAGAAGTAAATCACATTCCAAAAACCACAAAAAAATTAAAACTATTATTAAACATAAGGAAATATGTTAATATTTAATTTTAATGTGTATGAATCAACATCATGTCAATCATATGCATGATGTAGTCATTATGATTAAATGTGAATGTTTTCTTTTGAAGGTGACATTTTAGTTCAAAACTCGCATCATATACTCAAAACTAACAAAATGATATGAGACAGTGTTTATAAATTATGAAAATTATTATTAATTAATCTATTATGGTTAAGAATTAATCTCACATCAATTGGATATATGATTTTTTTTGTTAGTTCTAAAACTGTTGGTTTTAAATTTATCAGGTGAATTTTAGAGTAAAAGTGACAAAACATAGTTTAAACCAAGGAAACAAAATCCCAAATTTTCTACACAGTTTATAAAAATGATCGTTAATACATTTTTTCCATGTCCTAATGAACTATAAATTTTTTTGACATGTGGAGTAACTATTATTATTGAAATTTCATATTTTTATTGAAAATTATATTTTAGTTTTAAATGTCTATCTCATACAATAAATGAGAAAACATGCCTATAAAATTTTTATAAATATAAAAAATATTTTTAATTAATTTTTAATGTACATGGATCAACCATGTGTAAATATAAGACACAATATCATTGTTATGACTGAAAGTGTGTTTTTTATTTAAAATTAACATTTTAGTTCACAACATAAGTTAGATACCCATAACCCATAATACAAAATAAAAATATATTGATATTTTATGAAAACTATTGATAATGAATATTTAATGTGTAGTAAATAATCTCATGTCAATCATACATGTGGTGTGGCAAGGATGATTGAATGTTCATGTCTATAGTTTAAAAGTGACATTTTAGTTCATAACAAGCTTCAAATTCTCAAAACCAAAAAAATGGACTTGTATAGTCTTTATAGATTAGAAAAAACTCATAATTTAATATTTATATATAATAATAAACCACCCATCAATCTAACACATCGTGGGACCATTATGATAGAAGTTACATGTTTTCATTTAAATCATACACTTTAGTTCAAAACATGCATCACATACTCAAAACCTTGTAAAAACACAGATTGTCATGATACTTTAGGAACATTATTGGTAATCCTTTTTAGATATGTCATAATTTACTATACATCAATAGAAAATGTGGTGTGACTGGTATGGATGAAAGGATATAAAGTACTCAAAAGAGATCCAACATGATCAATGTATCATTTTACATTATAATATTTTTTATTCATATATTATATATTCATTTTTACTTAAGAATTATGTTTTATTTTTCAAGATTATGTTTGTATTTATTTACTACTTATGAATTACTGTATTATTGTTTTGGTATATTTATTTCTTTAAAATATTATTAAAATAATAACTATTTTTTATTCAATATACAAGATTCTTTCGAGCTAGAGGTGTTTTGTTCGACAACAGGTAAAAGTTATCCAACTCTGTTAGAATGGGTTCCCAATGGTAGTAGAATAATGGGCCACCCAGTCTTTTATATGTCAGATTGTTTTTTAATTTGATCTAAAATTGAAAATGTTTTCATCAAATTGAAAAAATCAATGTAATTTTAATCTACAAACATATTTGAAATGAATAATTTATTTTTAATATAATATTATCATAATTTAAATTTATTTTATTTTGTTAATCTTTTTCTATAATGTGTTCTTCATGAAGAAACACATTACAACTCATGTCGTCAATGTTTACACATTTTTTCAGATCCATTTTGGTTTAATATATGAGTCTTCTATAAATATGTGCTCTAATTTGATAATATATTTTATCTTGGTAAATTTTTATTAAAATATATGTTATTTGAAAATCCTATTAAAATCTATGTTTTGACATATGAATTGAATTTTTTATGTGTGTTGTTTTCAATTGTTTTATGGGAAATTATTTGTTGTTTTTTAGTAAAAATATATTTTTTGAATTTACTATTCCTGATATTCCACATGTATATCACAATATACTATTTCATCCACCCACTATATACAGGTGGCCACCATTAGATCACATCTATAGGTCATCTACCCAGTATCTACTGATTCACATCACCTCTCCCTTCAGCCACCACCTCTATTACCGTCTCTATAGCTCCTAAATGGAAAAACCCCTAAACCATGGCCCCATCTTATTCTTGAGACATCAAACTGCAAGTCATGAGATCATGATCTATATATTGATGCTTGATTATTTTTGAAACATTGAAGAAAACATGAACTAAATTTTTCGTATAGACAATATTAATTGGAATAATGAAATGCATACCCAACAGTTGAACTCACCAACCACCCCTATTGGACTCCCAAAGATCAACTTATTGGAATGAAGTTGAATCACTGGACAACCAATGTTGTAGATCCCAAGCGTTTCTGGAAAGAAAAATGAATAATACTATGAAAATATGATATCTCCACTGCCGAACGGCTACCACTGGATGTGCATTGCCACACCAGATCGGTCACTCACCTCATAAATATCCCCCAAGTTGAAGTCCACCATCGCGAGTCACTCTTCCGCTATTAGAGATGGCTTTGAAATGAATCCTTCAAGTCAATCCCCCCTGAAAGAACACCAAATTTATATAATGAAAAAAAGTAATTAAAAATATATGTATAATAGTGAATATAAACAAATAACTATAATAATAATTAATAATATATCGAATAATGTTTGTAACAATAATAATAATAGGTATACATATATGTGTATATATAGCTAAAACTAGTATAATATATTTAAGTAATATATATTTATATATATAAATATATATTGATATAATAACAGTTAATGTGGTTACGGCCCAAGGAGTTGTTAACTTGTTAGGAAACCCAAAATTGGAATTTAGAAAATTTATCGAAGCTTCTCGCCTATAATTTCATGACATTATTTTGACTATTTGATTGAATGTGGTTTCAATGAAAGAGATCATGGGGATTAAATAAATGATGGGAAACCTCATTCACCTATTATGACCCTTGAACATTTCATTTGGAGGAAATCCAGGTGTGGGATCGTGGTTATTGCATGGCTTAAAGCTTCAAGGAGTTCAACATTCTATTAGAAGGGGGCTTGTGCTCTGGTCACCATCGAGGAGGAAGTTGCATAGAGAACATGCCATGTGGTGGTAAGAGAGATCATATGATAGATGTGACATGATCTAGTGATAGAAGATATACATAATAAGAATATAAAAAAATAAGAGATACAATTACTTCTAGGAGAGTACACCACTTATAGCCGGTAGGAGTAGAGAACATAGATTGGACATTATGAGCTATTGGGAATCGAGAAAGACCAGTGGAAGAGTGAAGAATTTTCCCCCTTTTATTTTATTTCATCACTTATACTTCCTAAATAATTCTATTTAATTGTATTTTTATATATTTAATGTGATCAAGATTTTTATGTAATCACCATTAAGGGAATAAGTTGGGCTACTTGATTTATTTTTCATTTTTCATGCATTTGAATGTGGGTTTCATCCCTCTCTATCTATCCCTATCTCTTCTGAAAATATATTTTTACAAAACATTATTTATTAGTGAAAAAAGATCGTGTTCATGATTTAAATAAAATTGTTTTCAATCTAGGTATTTCACATAAAAGTGAATCAATCTCAATAGAGAGTATCACACTAAGGTCAACTGACAAATTGAACATAGTAGTGACTGATTTTTTCTCACTCAGTGATTGAATGAATTCTATTGTTGAAAAACATTAGAGGATATTCATTCAAAAGTTGACATCATAAAAAAATAGTTTATCCTCTTCCAATCAATTAATTGTTTTTAAATAAAAATTCTTGAAAAAATGAAAATCATTATAAAAACCATCCTGCAGATTTCCCCTTATTCATCAATTGTTTATTCTCATTATATTTTCAGATCATCATTCCTTCCTTATTATCTTCACTCACACTCACTTTCAAACGGACTGAAATTATAATTCTCATCAATTCTTCATCACCATCGTAATCATTTTCTTATGTTTCCTTGTTCTATTTTGTTTTTTTTATTTTTTATCACTCACACAAAACTTATTTCTTCATTATGGTATAAACCTTCATACCACAGTACTAGTTATAGGTAGTAAGTGGGTTTATAAATATTAAATTTGTATGAGTCCATAACATGCATGTAAAATTATTAAATCATTTCATGGGAAGTCCCATGTGACCAAGAATTAAATAAATATTACATATAAAAAAACAAAAATAAATGTGGACACATAAAATAAAAAAATATACATACAAAACAAGTAAAAAATATACAAGAAAAATCAAAAAACATTGTTTGAGCTATTGTTGTATGAAAACATGGTCTATAACTGAAACCATAGATCATGTCATTCCTAAAAATGAGAAACAACATAAATATTTAATTAAGAATGAGTAGGAAATCAAAATGGATGATAAGAGAGAGGATGACAACCATCAAATTCGTAATACTCCATCTCGAATTGAAAATAAATTGGTAATGAGATGATTGAGAGACATAGTTTTAGATAGTTTCGATAAATACTATATCTAATCATCCATCATAAATATGACAGCCACCAATATCTATAAATTATAAAATTAATAAATCCATGTTGTCCCAGGTGCCTACCTTTAATGGAATGGCTATTGAAGATTCCATTGACTTCGTTAGGGACTTTTTCTATTGTATTCAGTAGTAACCACTAAGATACCTGAGTAAGGATGATATTAGGATGACGGTTTTCCCTCTTTCCACATGGGAAATAATAGGACATGGTTTCAATAGTTAGATTAAAAAATATTTTTCACATGAGATCAAATTTTCAATGCCATCACCATTAAGATTTGTCCTAGTCAAATGATTTCATAAATCAAACAAAAAGTCAATTATTTCATGCAATATTAGATAGAAATTTTTTGTGAAACATGGTATAAATTTAGGGGATTACTTGATGTCCAAACCACCAATTCACTTCATAATTCAACAAGGAAATTTTTTATTATATTATAACCCCTTACCACCAAACATTATAGGACCAATCCATTGGAGGGTATTTCTGTGATAGAATTTCTGAAGAACTAAAAAACATTAATTCATCTGCAAGATACTCACTACATAAATTATAAAGCAGAATTAAAATTATGAGGAAGGAACACAATCATTTTCTAAAAGATAAGGCCCAAGCAACTAGGTTTTTCGATAAAAATAACCAAAAAACACTTCAGGAGAAATACCACCACTATGAAATGTTTGGGAATTAACATTCATTTTGTCCCAATTTTGACATGAAAGTCAAGCTCCAGTGAAAATAAAATTTTCTGGGTATGATTCTAGGTTTCAGCCTTGGGATGACCCATTTTTTGAACACTTACAATGAGGGGTTTAGGAACCACTAAAATATTTCTTGGTGGGATAAGGGTGTTCTTCTACTTATTACTCCCCCTGGAATCCAGCAACAACGTAGGCAGTAGTACCAACCCCATCCAAAATGAAATCTTCTAACTCAAAAGGTGGATAAAGTGGTACATTCTAAAATATGATATGTAGTTTTGATTTATAAAAGTCTCAAAATGAGTTTGACATGGTGAAAATGGATTCAAGGATGATAAATATGAATGTTAAAATGGGGCAGTCGACTAGAGAAGTTTGTGGTAAAGACAATGGTATGTTTCTAAGAACCACTAAAGTGAAATGAGGAGAATATTCCATGGATGTGACCACTATAAGTAGTCACCAAACCCACCAAGAATTTAAGAATTTAACCAATACAATTGAAAAGTAAAAACCTGATAAATTTATAAACTCAAATCTTTAAAATATTTATTTGATAAATTTAGACAGCAACATTATATACTATATGAATTTTGTGTCACAAATGAACTAAAGATAATGGCTGAAAAAGATATGAAAATAAAGTCTATAATAATATTGAAAATAACATGAAGGGTTGACCAAATTTCTTAGGAACTATCCTATAATTTATTTTCCACAAAGAATAAAAAAATAAAACCATGATTTTAAGCTATTCAAATTTTTCATTGTGTTTATAAACTGAACATTGAAATTATCTTCAATGATGAATTCATTAAAATCCCATCCTATTTAAAATCAAACAAAAAATGTTTTCAAATAAAAAACCTAGAATATTTTTCCACTTACAGTCTTACAAAAGGAGTGTACTGATGTGTTGTATAACATGATACCTCTCAAACTTCAATACCCATGAAGCATTATTATCCATTTCACTCTTAGAGATATAAGTGGAAATTTTGACTATCTATGTGATCATTGATCTATCATCAATTTAATTCCATTGTATTTTTTTTAAATAGTTTATATTGGGGGTTACCCAAACCACCATTTTTTGGTTTATAACATGCTGATTGATCCATCACTTGCCCAATTTATAGGGTAGATGAATTTCTAGTTGGAGTAGGAAGTGTCTTTTTGAAAGATGATTTTATAATACTAGATATAGAGTGTTACCAAGTGGTACCTATCATCCTTGGTAGTCACTTTATTGACATATAGAGAGATTTCATAGATATATCAAAGGGGTACTTAATTTTGAACTGGGGTGAATAGAAAAAGAATTCAATGATTACAAAAAAAATTAAATAACCAACCCAAGACCCAATTTATCCTAGAGATTATACTTTTTATACCTTAAGAATTAGTTAATGAGGAGGAATACGAGTTTGTGAGGATGTTGGAAGAAATTAATTGTGTAATTGAGATCCATACAAACATCATCAAGGGGATTAGTTCTAGTAATAAGAATGATAATTTAGATAATTCTTAGGTGAAATTATTGGATAACCTTGATGAGTTTTCATGAGAACACCTATTGACCCCCAAAAAGAATATAGTTGTGTGGTGAATTTTTCTAGAAAAAATAAGATGGAAAAAATCATTTTGCACTGACTCCATTGAGAAGAATTATGATGTCCTTAGCCTACCTAGGAAAATATTTCTTCCTTCAAGCCAATCACTACATCATTTAAAGCTCAATCCACTTACTAACCATTTGAAATATTCTTTTTTAGCTTATTTTTCGACATTACCTATAATTATCAAATCCAAACTAGAGGAAAATTTTGAGGATAAACTTCTGATTTTTGTGAGTAAGTACAAGTATATTATTGTTTAGTCAATTGATGATGTAAAGGGTATAATTCCATCATTATGAATGCATAAAATACCCATGGAACATGATTTTAAATAGATAGTGGAATCCCAATTAAGTCTTAACCCAAACATAAAGTAAGTGGTTTGAGAGGAAGTTGTTAGATTGCTTAATGGTGGGAAAATATTTCATATTTATGACAATCCTTGGGTATGTCTTTTCGAGGTAGTCAACAAAATGACTGGATTGAATGTGATAACAAAGGAACATAATGAGGAAATTAAAACAAGAATTGTGAAATAATGGATGGTCTATGTCGATTATAGAAAAATAAATGCTTCTTCTTGGAAGGATCATTTCCCCATTCCATTATTGAACCAAATAATAGAAATGTTAGCTGGAAATGAGTATTTATTATTTCCTGTTGGATATTAATGCTACAACCAAATTCTATTTTCTCATGAGGATCAAGATAATAACACCTTCCCTTGTCTATTTGGGGAATTTTCCTATCAGAGAATACATTTTTCCTAGTGTGGTGCTCCAACCACTTTTCAAATATGAATGATGGAAATTTTCTAAGGCATAATAAAAAGTATTAATGAAGTATTCATGGTTGTTTTTTCAATTATAGGAAGTAATTTTACAAATTTTCTTTGAAAAAATGTATGTTTTTTAGTATATAAAGAAACAAATTGCATTTTAAATTTGGAAAAGTATGAGATTATGGATATATAAGGAATATTTTTTGATTAAAAGGTTTACAAGAAGGGACTATAGGTTGATAATTCCAAGGTTTAGGTTATCCCAAATATTTATAGTACTGATAATTTCATGGGGGTTAGATGTTTTTTATCCCATGCAAGGTTTTAAAGGATATTCATTAAATTTTTTTCAAGATCATAATAACAAACTTATTTATTATTATATAGGACACACAATTTATTTGTTATAGAAATAACTTAGAGTATGTTAAATTTATTAAGTATAATATAACTACTTTTCCTGTTATCATTGCCCCAGACTAGCAGTTCCCATTTGAAGTAATGTGTGATTCTAGTGATCAATCTACATTTACTTTCTTTGTGGAAGTGGAAGGATAATTGGATACATGTAATTTAATATTATATAAATGTATTTCGTGATGCCTGGAAGAATTATTCCACCATTAAAAATATATTGTATATTGTCATGTTTAGCCTCGAATAATTTAGACAGTACATGATAAGGTCCAAAGTGATTCTTTTTATTGACCCCTCAACCCTCAACTATATACTGGATAATATAAACTTAAATATAGGGCTCATTATGTGGACACTTCAATTACAATAGTTTGATATGGTAAAAAAGGATATATAGTGTGATGAAAATGTTGTTGCAGACCATTTTTCTAGGCTTCCCAAAACCCAAATTGAGGAATCAAGGGATATCAATACATATTACCAAATGAGTACTTCATTACTTCCTATGTGAAGAAAACTATTTAGTGTGAATATTATGCTAATTTTATTCATGTATGTTATATATTTATCTAATTTACAAATAAATAATGTATGATATTTATATGTGATTTTAAATAATACTCATATGTTGACCCTCTTTTTTCAAAAGATGTTCTCTATTATTTATAGGATATGTATATTTGAGGAATCAATTTTACCTATCCTTGATAGATGTCATTCATCACTATTGGGTGGATACCATGGAGGGGGAAGTATGTCTCAAGAAGTTTTACAGGCTAGTTCCTACTGACCAATAGTGTTCAATGATTCAAGGAGTTCGGTGATTGGTAGTGATAAGTGAAACATTATTTGAAATATAGGTAGAAGGTTTGGGTTTCCTAAAAAAGGAAAACTAGAGGTTTATTTTTTTGATGTATTTGGTTGGATTTAATGGGACTCTCGATGTCCACTTAAAGGTTTGAATATTTTCTTGTGGATATTGACTATGTGTCCAAATGGGTTAAGGCAGTCGTTATCCCCAATAATCATGCCGGTAGTGTTGTAAAATTCAGCAAGAAAAAATATTTTTTATTTTCGAAGTTCCTACATAATTTATTATAGAAAATTGAACTCATATCAAAAAATTAAAATTTCATAAATTTAACAGAGACGTATTGTTGTTTTCAAAGATCTAGTACCACATACCACCGACAATATTGTTGGAAGGATGAAGTTCCAGAAAAAGAGATAAAATATATTTTAGAGAAGATAATTTCTATATATAGAAAGGATTGGTATTTAAAGTTTAATTAGGCTCTATGGGACTTTATAATCTCTTATTATATGGCCATTTGGATTTCCCCATATAAACTGATCTTTGGAAACAATTTCCATCTACCTATGAAATTACATCAAAATAAATTTTATGTAGTGATGGACCTTAACTATAACTTCATATAATCTTCTTAGAGTACGTTGTTAGAGTCGATTGAGATATAGAAAATTAAATTGCAATCATATGAAAATGATAAAATTTACAAAGATAACACATAATTTTTGAATGACTCAAAAATTCAGAATAGTTTTTTCAAAGATGGTCAGAGAGTCTATCTATTCAGTTATAGGCTAGGACACTTCCTAAGAAAATTAAAAACTATGTGGTCTGGACCGATCACCATTTTGAAAACAATTTCCTATGGAGTTATTGATCTCTTTGGACAGAAAAATAGACTATTATAGGTCTATGTAAAATGAAACAAACATTTCCTTGAAGGGAATCCAAAGGGCTTGTCAGTCATTTCATTTCATCTTGGAAAAATATGAATCAAGTCTAACCAGGGACTATAAACATAGTGTTTCCTAGAAATTAATCCATGGTTCTTGTTCAATTTTATTTTTATTTCTATTTTTCAATAAAGATAACCCATGTTGTTGATTCAATAGTATTTAATCCCATGTAATCTTACTCTCGTTGACTTACATGGTACTACACAATGTGAAATTTCAATACATTTTCAATACCAAGGAGAGAAATACACTATAAAATCTAAATAAAACCACATTCACTAAATCATTGTTTGAATTTATTTTCTTTGAAGTATATATTTAATTCTTATGACTAACTTCGTATAATTGTAGTAAATTGAAAAGGCTAACCATATGAATTCACATAATACAGTAAATATGGAAATTTTGAATAAACATTATCATCAATTCTCCCACATTCATAGAAGTTTGTTTTTATTTTTTCATTTATTTACACTGTTTATCTTTTATTTTCTACTTCTATGAACTACGTGTGGGGGCCTTCCCTATGTCTCTTGTGAAACTATTGAACCTAATTTCTTTCTTGGCTTGTTGAATAATAGTTATTTGATAATTTATTTGTGATGCATTGTGAAACCTTATTCTATCCATTGTAATCACATTCATTCAACTAATGCAAGAAAAAATTGGTCATCATGTTATTATTTGAACTATATTGAAAATTAATTTTTCTATTTATAATAATAAAAAATAAGAACTAAAAAAATGAGGATGATTTTCAAATAAAATAATGTTTTGATTGGATGTGTGGAAAGGTTATTTTTTTGAACTTTCATGTAACCCCATTTAACATTAATTGTACTGCTGAATAAAAAAATTGATTTTCATGAAACTATCTCCCATCATTGGATTTAAAATATGGGACAATATTGAGTTTTAGATGTGGGAGAGTGGGGGTTTCTATGCTAATTTGTTCTTGAAATAATGGCACATTACAATCCAGCTCAATTTTTTTAAAAACAAATGGTCTAAGTTTTTCAAATTATTTCACAAAGAGGGAGTATTTTGGATTCAATATGCACCTAAATTATTTCTAGCTAAGAGGATATTAACATACTAGTAGTTTATGGTTTCATTGATTCCATCATTGTTGGGGATGTATGATTACTGGGTTCTGTTACATTCTTTTTTATAGATATTATTTATAATAAATAAGGATTTGAGTTATACGAGATAGTTATTTGTAGAATTATGATCATAACATTAGGATACTAGAAATTTCAACATGAAATTAGGGGACTCGCATTTTTAAAAATTTAGTACCTTAGGGTCCAACTCAAATGATAAAAAAATAAGTCCTTTTATATAAGAGAAAAACAGGAATTTGGGATCCCATGGTGAGTATTTGAGACAAGGGTTCTTAGTGAGTGTTTGTTAATAAATAAAATCCATTTAAAAAATAAATAAATGTTATTTATAGTGATTAACATAATAAATATGGATACGAGAAATTAAAATAGTGATCCCTGTAATAAATGAGTCCATTAATGTGAGGGTAATTATAATCCTATAGAAGAAGAGAACAATTGACTTGTATGAATATTATTTTCATTATATCAATGAAGGTATAAATTTTAAAATGATTTTTTTGAACCTTTTAAAGAGTGAAAATTGAAGGCAATTTTTGTTATGATTTTTTCCAACTTATATCTAGCCTTTCATTTCAATTAGAATTGAAACTTCAACTAGAATTCATGTAGGGTTGTGTGTGACTTCATCTAGGAGGAAAAAAATTTAATAGTGAATGATTATGTGTTCCCTTAATTCATAGTGGGTATTTTAATTTATTTGGGACCTAAATTGATCTTCATTTGAAAAGAATGACCCACAACATAATTTCTTTATTTGTAATTAAAAGTCTATTCATAATTTATTTTTGAGCTGACTGTGACAAATCAGGTTTTCTTTTTTATAAAGACAATGTTTATTCAATTTTCAAAGGGCACATAAATGTTTAAGTGTGTGGGAAGTTGATGTGGCCCATGTTTACACACTTTTACACATCTGTTTTGGTGGAATAAATTAGTTTTTGATATAAATATGTTCTTTAATATTAGAATATATTTTCATTTTTTAATTTTGTATTAAATATTAATTCTTTGAAAATATCATTAAAATGTGTGTTTTTGGAGATGAATTGAAAAAAATTTATGTGCACTTATTTTCAATTTTTTGGATAATTATTTGTTGTTTTTCATCAAAAATTTTTGTTTCAAACTATTCAGATTGAACATAATTCTGATGAACATAATTATTTGATTTCATTTAAATGAAAATTTTTTATGGAATCAACAGTTTTTGGTGATTATATTTTAAATCGATGTAATTTTCTAAACTTGGAATTTTTTCACAATATAATTGTAATGGAATAATTTTATTCATTCAATTATATCATTATTGTTATTTGAAAAAAAAATCCACAAGTTTAGTCCTGTAATTTTTTATTGGAATTATATATATATTATTGATAATTTATTATAATTAATTTAGTAATTTTTTCATAGTTCATTTGGTTCATTCATCATCTCTGTAGTGATATACCATCAACAGCAGAGCAACTACATGTCCGGGTATTAGTATCTAATGAACTACCACCATCTCTCTGGCCATATACATCCACTACTCAATCAGTAGTAGATATACCACCAGTAAAGGATCCACCACCACCCATCTATTTATTTCCAAATATGGTCATCCACCACCAAACCTCTTCCAATACACCTCTATCCATTGTACCACTCTACAATGAATAATTTTACACTATAAAATCACAATCTACTGGCCCACTACCCATGATATACTGGAGTCCATTGTTAGATCACATCTACAGGTTCTCCACCCAACATCTACTGATCTGCATCCCATCCTCCATCGGCCAACACCTCTACTACCTTCACCATAACTCCACCATGTAAAAACACCTAAACCATGACAACCCCATGTGCTTGATCAATTTAACTATAGGCCACAAGAACAAGGTCTAGACATAAATGCCTGATTATTTCCAAAACAATGAAGGAAAAATGATACCAACAATTTCACATATCCAATTTAATTCAGAGGAAGGAATTTCATAATCAATGGTCAAACTCATCAGACAGCCCTTGTTTGACTCTCAATGACCAACCATCAAAATGGAAGTCGATTCACTAACCAACCACTGTTGGAGAACCCAAGCACCATCGACAAGCCAATTAAAAATATTGAGCCCCCCTCGTGATGCATGTAATCAAACAGTCCACATGCCATAGCCACGAAATGAGGATGCCCCACCAATAGAATCAAATCCTCTATTTCTGATTAAATCCAAGCTCACAACTATCGACCGACTACCATTGCATTAGCTTCTCTACAAAAAATCAACCGACCACTTCCTAAAGATCCCCCAAGTCAATTCCTACCACCATGAGTCACCATGAAACTATTGGATATGGCTTCCAACTGAATACTCCAAGCCAATCCTCATAGGAAGAAGACCAGAACCGATAGAATAAAAAATAAATAAAAATATTAATATATACTAAGGAATTTAAATAAATAAAAAGAATGAACAATATATATATATATCTAATAATATTAGTAATAATAATATTCATATGTAAATTTATATATATATATATATATATATATATTAATAATTATATCTCTTTGTAAATGTTTTTATACTTAAAATAATAAAATATAGTTTATTAATAATAATATGTAAAAAATACATTTTCACACACACACACACACATATATATATATATATATATTTAATAATAGTAAAATATTTTTAATATTATATATTTATATTTATTTATTTATATATTAATAATCATAGTTTTTGTGCCCCACGGAGAAATTAACTAGTTAGGGAACCCCAAATTGGAATTATGAAAAATCATTAGAGTTGCTCGCCTATAATTTCTTGTCAATTTTGTTGACTATTTGATTAAATATGGTTTTTAAGAAGGATATCATGGGAATTAAATCAAGGATGTTCAACCTCAATCAATGATCAGGGCCCTAAACATTCCACATTGAGGGTATCTTTGTGTGGGATCATGGTTTCTACATGGCTAAAAGCTTCAAGGAGTTGATAATTCTATTAGAAGAGTGGTTTTTCTTCAGTCACTACCTAGGAGGGAGATGTATAGCGAATGTGACATGTGGAGGAAAGAGAGAACATGTGGGATCTGTGATGGAGCATGATACAAAAGATAAATAGAACAAGAAGTGTCTATATTAATAGATACACTTAATGTTGGGAGAACCCACCACTTATAGCTACCAGGAGCAGAGAATAAATATTGGACATCATGAGCTATTGGGAATCGAGCTTGAGAAATAAGATAGAGAATAATTTTATCTCATTTATTTTTTTTCATCTTTACTACAACATGAATCATTCTTTTTCAAAATCATTTGATTTGTTGAATGAGATCATGAGATTTAGCTAATCATCATTAGGCTAATAGATTGAGTTAATAGATTGATTTTACATTTTTCTTGCATTTTCTCTATTGGTTTATTCTCACTCTCTCTCTATCTATCTCTCTCTCTTCATGAAAACATTTTTTAGAAAATCAATTATTTTTAAAAATTGTTCTAGAATGGTATTTAGTTCAAATTGTATTCAATATGAGGATTCCCCTAAAAATTGAATCATGCTTAAGAGATAGTATCACATTGTATTCAACTACAAACTTGAACTCTATGGTAACTAATTTGTTTTACCTTAGTGATAAAATGATTTTTTCTATTGATAAACTATAGAGACTATTTAGTAATACGTTAACATGATGAAAAATTAAGTACCTTGTTTCAATAATTTCTAGGTGCTTAAATTAAAATGCATGAATAAAGGAATATCATTATAAAAACAAGTCGTCTAATTTATTGTATTCATCAATTTTTTTGTTCTCGTTGTCTTTTGGTATCTTTAATATTTCCTTCTTGACTACACTCACAATCACTTTCACATGAACACAAATCATAATTATCTTAACTACTTCATCACCATCTTCAACTATTGTTTATGATGTCTTGTTTTTTTCTGAGGAGTTTTTTCACTCACACACAAATTAGACCATCTTAATTGTTTGAAACTCCTTACCATTATACTTGTTATAGGTAGTAAGTAGGTTTATAGAGATTGAATTTTCATGATTCCAACAACACCCATGAAATTTTTTGGAATATTTTCATGGAAAGGAACGTCATACCAAGTACAAAAAAAAAATAAATAAACACATATAATACAAAAAATTCAGATATATAAAAACTATCAAATTTATGTTGAAATAAAAATCATTAAAAAC
Organism: Viscum album; assembly: GCA_963277665.1. Taxonomy (NCBI): domain Eukaryota; kingdom Viridiplantae; phylum Streptophyta; class Magnoliopsida; order Santalales; family Viscaceae; genus Viscum; species Viscum album. The sequence continues at coordinate 1,100,350,205 of OY728155.1, read as the reverse complement.
TATGTTGAAGATATTGTTGTATTCATTCTATTTCTAAACCAAATAACATAGATCTTATAACTACTAAAATTTAGAAACACCTTAGATATTTGATAAATTGGGAAAAATAAGTCAAAATGGAAGATAATAGAGAGGACGAGAACTAGAACATTCATAATTTACCACCTCAAAATGAAAATAAACCCGGTAATGAGATGATTGAGAGGCACAGTTTGAGAGATTTATTTTTTATTACTATATATTACAACCCATCATGAATTATGATCTCACTATGGTCAATAAATTATTATATCAAGCAATCCATGTTGTCCCAACTACCTATATTCAGTGGAATTCCTAGTGTAGATGCTCTTAACATCATTAAGGACTTATACTACGGTGTTAAAAAGATATCACTGACAGGCCTGAGTGAGGAAGATGTTAAGATGAGATTATCTCATTTTTTCATCAAAGGAAATTCCCGGACTTATTTTCAATAGTTAGAAGAGGAAATATTTGTCACCTAATATTATAACTACAATTCCTTCACCATAATGTTTTATCCTAGGTGAATGACTTTAGAAATAAAACACAAAATCATTGGTTTCTCATAAGATGAGGGAGAAATATTCCATTAATATTGGGATAGATTGACTGTATTAATTAGTAAATTTCATTTCCTCCAATGCACTCCATAATTCCTTGTGGACACTTTTTATAAAATTATCACCCCTTACCACCTATAATTGGATGACCAATCTGATATAGGAGAATTTAGTGCTAAAAAATGATGAATTTCTACCAATGATTTTAAGAATTCCAACATGTCTGGGTATGTTCCTTGGATAAACCCCAATGACAAACCATTTTATAAAACATAAAATCATGGGTATAAGAACCATCTAAATCTATCATGGAGGGAGTAAAAAGTTCATTAACGTGCTAGTACCCCTGGTTCCAGCATCCACCGAGGTAGCAATACCATACCCAACAAAAAGTATAATCATTTTACTCAAAATATTAAGTAAGGAGTATGTTCCTACTTTTGATAAGTATGATTGATGTAAAACAGTGTAAAAAAAGATTTCTACATGGCACAAATGGATTCAAGTATGAAAAATCTTGAAGTTCAAATGGGGTATTTAGCTAGAGAAGTTAGTGATATAGACAAGCATAATCTCCCATAAACCACTAAAGTGAACCCCAGAGAAAATTACATGGATGTGTCTTCCATAAGTGTTCTCCAAACCCACCAAGAATATTATAATTTACCCAAAACTACTAAAAAATATTAACTTTTTGAATCTTGATACTAAAATGTGGAAAATTTTGAATTTGAAAATTTTTACACTAGGACTTTTATCACTCGGAATCCGATTATCCCAACTAAAAAAATAGATTGAAAAAGAAATAAAATAAATGCAAGAATTTTATTTAAGAAGAATTTGATGGTTTGCACAAAAATTTTAGGAGATTTTCTCCTATAATTATTTTTCCACAAAAAATAAAAAATATAAAACAATGACTATAATCTATTTAAATTTCGCAAATTTTTTAAAATAAATAACAGTAATATTCCCTTATTAGATTCCTTGATTCAAATACCATCATATTTTAAATCCATCAAAAAATCCTTCAAACAAAAAACACATGATGATTTTTCCACTATTAGTCTTACAGGGTAGTGTAGTGATGTGTTAAAGAATAGAATACCACCAAAAAATCATGACCCAGGGATATTTGTCAAATATATCACATTTGGAGATATATAAGGTTATTTTAGCTACATGTTTGGTCTTATATCTGGCATCAATTTAATTCCACTATCTATGTTTCAACCATTGAGATTGGGATTTCCCCAACCAACCACTTTTTTTAAAACATGTTGATCATTCCATCATTCAACCTGTTGGTAGGGTCGATGAATTGCTATTGGGAGCTATAAAGCTCCATCTACCTACTCATTCAATGATTCTTAACATGGAGTTTGACCAGTAGGTACCTATCATCCTCGGTATATTCATTAAATCCATAAGGGGAGGTATCATAGATGTCTCAAATGAGAAATTATTTTTTAACATGGGTGAATAAGGAGAATAAGTAAATGTTTTATAAAAAATTAAAGATCCCACCCAAGACTTTATTTTATCTCTAAATGATATTTTAGGAGCAAAAAAATTTATGGAAGAGGATGAAGAAGTGTTTTTTAGGATGCTAGAAGAATTCAATGATTCACATAATATACTTATTGAAACCTAGCCGTGGATTAGTTCATGTAAAGAGAAGGATCCTTTAGATGATTCAGGGGTGGGGGGGATTCTTGGAACACCTAACTGATTTTTCGATAGAACACATCTTGACCCTAAAAGAATAACCTAGATGAGTGGAAAATGTTTCTTGAAATAAAAGTGATGAAGAAGAATCCTTTTTCACAGCCTTCAATAAAAGGAAGCATGAAAACCACGTTCCACCTAAGCCCATGTTTATTAATCAAGCCAAACACCACCCTATTTTCATCTCAATCCCCTTCTTGCCTATTTGAAATATTATTTTCTACGTTTTTTCTCCACAATACCTGTAATTATCTAAACCTAACTAAAGTAAAATGAAGATGATAATATATTGTGTGTATTGAAGAAGTAAAAGTATATTGTTGGACGATAAATTGGGGATATAAAGGGTATAATTACATCATTCTATATTCATAATATCCCCATGGATCCTAAGTGTAAACCATTAGTGGAAGCCCAAAGGAGGACTAACCAAAACAAAAAGTATGTGGTCTGAGTATAATTTATCAGGTTTCTTGATACTGGTATAATATATTCTATCTATAGAATTCCATTGGTAATTCATGTCTATGTATCCCCAAAAATATGTAGAGTGACTGTGATTACACATGAAAATAATGATCAAATTCAAATAAAAACTATTAAAAATTTATTATTTGAAAAGATTATAGAAAACTCAATGCTAACTCAAGGAAGGATAATTTCCTCATGACATTTTTAGACCAAAATTATTATTGTATAGTTGGAAATGAGTATATATATTTTCCTGATAGATACTCTAGATATAACCATATTTCTATTTCTCTTTTCTATCAATATAATACCACCATCATCGGATTATTTAGGACATTTTCTTACTATCTAATTCCCTTTAGCTTGTGTGGTGATCCAACAACTTTTCATATATGTATGATGGAAATTTTATCAGTTATTATTGAAAGGAATATTGAAGTGTTCTTGGATGATTTTTCAGTTGTGAGAAGTAATTTTTAAATTCCACTTACAAATGATGAAGCTATATCGGGAGGATCAAAAGAAAAAACACATTTTTAATTGGGAAAAGTTTCAGTTTATAGAGACATAAGGAATTGTGTCATGTCAAAAGGTTTCTAATAAGAAATTGGAGTTTGATAATCCCTATATAGAGTTTATCCAAAATATTTCACCACATGATAATGTTAAGGGTGTTATAATTTTCTTTGACCGTGATGGGTTTTATAGAAGATTCATTAAATATTTTCCAAGTATCACATGAACACTCTTCTCTTTGATTATTATGAAAATACTTTTTTTATGAGAAACACTTTGAATCATTTAACATTAGTAAAGGTAAATTAACAAGGTGAACAATGATCACTTATATAGACTGGAAATTCCCACTTGATATAATGTGTAATACTAGTGGTCTATTTATATGTTTTGTTTTAGGGAAGTGGAAAGATCAATGGATTCTTCTAATTTACTAAACTAGATATATTCTATATGATTCTTAGAAGAATTATTTCACAATTTAAATGGAATTGGATTCTATTATGTTATCCTCTGAAATATTTTCACAGTGCTTGATAGGGTCCAAGGAAATCATTTTTTCTAACCATTCACCCCTAAACTACCTTCAAGCTATGATGTATTGAATGACAAGGCTAATGAGTTGTAAAATTAAATTAAAAGAGTTTTATCTCGTAATAAAGGACAAAAAGGGTCATAAAATGTTATTATATTCCATTTTATAGGTTTCCAAACACCAAAATTAAGGAACCAAGGGAGATCAACACCTCTTTCCTAAAAGAGCAATTGTTTATTACCTCTGTACAGAACTATCCTTGGTTTTCAGAATATGCTAAATTTTCAGCTATAGTTATTATGATCAAGGACCTTTCAATGAACCATATGAATTTTTTTATATCTGTTTTGATATAATACTTCTATGACGACCCTCTTATTTTCAAAAGATTTGATAATGGTATTTTGAGGAAATGTGTGGTAGAGGAGAAAATGTTACTCATCCTTTAGATCTACTATTCATAACCTTGGCGTAGAAACCATGGAGGAGAATGGACTGCTTAGAATGTTTTATAGGCTAGTTTCTACTATCAAATATTGATAAGGATTTAAGGAGATTGGTGATTGACTGTGATATGTGCCAAATGATTGAACATGTAGGTAGAAGGAAGGTGTTCTTCAAAAAATAATACCATAGGTTGAATTTTTCGATGTATGGGTATTGGATTTCATGGGAACCTTCCCATAAACTTATTGGAAGGAATATATTTATGTGGATGTGGCCTATGTGTCTACGTGGGTTGATGTTGTGGCTCTTCCAAAAAATCAGGTTTCCAGTGTGGTAAAATTCAATAATAACAATATCACTTTTAGGTTTTCAGTTCCTAGATCATTCATTATAGTCATTTTAACTCATTTAAAAAATTATTAGTTCAATAATTTATTGAATATGTATGGATGTTCTCATAGAACTTGAACCAACTGCCACCCACAATCTAGTGGGTAGGCCGAAGTGTCTAATAGAGAGCTTAAACATATTTTGGAGAATAAAGTTTCTAACTCCAAAAGGAATTTCTGTATAATGATAGATTCTAGTTTTTGGTCCTATATAACTACTTATAGTACACCAAAATGGATGTACCCACAAATATTACCCTTTGGAAACACTTTCTATTTACCTGTGGAATTATATCAAGAGTCTTTCTTGGTAGTGAAGGCCCTTGACATTGAATTCATTTTTGCTAGTTAGAGGAGGTTGTGGGTGCTGAGTGAGAAGAAAGAAATTTGGAGGGAATCATCTGATAATACTAAAATTACAAAGGAGAAGAAAAATATTTTCATGAGTCAATAATTTAGAATATGGATTTCAATTTTGGTCAAAGAATCTAACAATTTAAATCTAGGCTAAAACCATTCCCTATAAAATTAAAAACCATGTGGTTTGGACCCATCACTATTATGAGACTTCTTATAAATGGATATGTGGATCTATTTTGAGGAGAATACTGAGAATTGTTATTCAAAATTCATAAAATCTGACATTTCAATGAAGGGCATTTAAATCTCTTGGTTTCCATTTATTTTCTTGAAGGATGAATATATCTCATATCTAATTGAGGTCTATAAACAAAGTTTTTCATGGGAACTAACCAATGGATCTAATTTTATTTTATTTTTATTTTTCATTTTCATAAAATTAAGCCCCATTTTTTATTCCATATTATGATATTTAATGAAAACATTCTTCCGTTGATCATCTTCGAACAAAACTGTATGGAATTTCAATAGTTTTTCAACAGTAAAGGGTGAAATACAATGTATCGTCTCAATAAAACCTCATCATACCACCTTCTCATTCCCTTGATCTCCTCCTGACCTCGTTAATCCCGCTTTGTACTCTCACATGGTGATTAGGGTTTCTCATCATCCCATCATCTTCCTCTACACGGTGATGATCCTCTTCATCCCTACCTCTTTTTCGATGCCACTACATCAGCCTTCTCTTCTCGTGGAATCTGATCTCCCTTGTTCGTCATTCCGCTTTCTTCTTTTTTCTGGTGATTCGAGGCCCATTATCCCTCCCCTTCTCCTCTTTCCATCATCCCCATTGTGCAAGGACCCATCTAGCCCAAACATGATGTTTCATCAATGGATTTGGTCTATGACGGAGGAGGGTTTCTTGGGTACTTCTAGATTTATCGTGGATCATTGTTGTTCCATCCACTTCGAAAACGATTACATATGGTTCGTTTCGTTTCTTAGTGTTTCTTCAAGGTGTACAATGTTTTTATTATTCTTGTGATGGATATGAGTTGAAGGTTTCATCCCACTAGTAAGGCTTATCCACTTCAAACTCTTCTCTGGCTTCCTGGTCTTACACCCCAAGATAGGTCATTCTGGTGTGATGGTTCCTGTGGTGGCTTTGGAATTGTTTTGTTTGAGTGGTAGTCAGCGTTCCAGGAGGCGAAACCTTGAGTAGTATTTCTTGTTAGTCCTGGATTATTTCAATTGGTGGTCCCCCTCAAGATTGCAATCAATTCCTATTTTCATGGTGACAGTGAATCGACGCTGGAAGTGTTGGTGATTGGTCGGAAGCATGATTATTGCGGGTAGGTGATGGTGATAGGTTGGAAGGGAAATAATGCAGGTTTCTTGGTATGATGGGTTTTGAAATTTGAATATTTGAATATTTTTTAACTGGAACAGTTTTTGAGTTGGTTTGGTCTCCAAGTGGTTCTAGGTAGTTTTTGTGGTTCTAGGTTGGTTTGATTTCGCTCTGAGTTTTGAATTTTGAATTTCTGCATTTTGAATGTGGTGTGGCATAAGGGCCTGTGAGATATGGGTGTACTTGTGGCTCATGTATGGTTACCACTTACCTAAAAAGTGTATTTTTAAATCATAAAAAAATGGATTGTGGTGGTGGTGTTATTTCAATAATTTTTTTATATTTTACAAATTGATTCTATGTACAATGTGTGGGGGAATTTTTATAATTATTTGAAACTTTTAAACGTGATTTCTTACTTTGGACTTATCTTATTGAATTGTAGTTATTCTAAAATTAATTTTATCACAATTGTTGAACTTTATTGCACAAATTTTAATCACATCCATTCAATTCATACTTTGTAACATTAGAAATCATGTCACTATCTGAAATATATATAAAATTAGTTTGAATATTTATAATAATAATATATCTGAACAAAAAATTGATGATGATTTTAGGATAACAAAAAGTTTTGATTGGGTGTGTGACGTGGTGATTTTTTTAACTTCCATGTAACCCCTTTTCCCAGTCTTCGTACTTATGAATCAAAAACAAGTTTTTTCATGAATTTTTATCCAACCATAGGATTCAACATTGGTGACAATACAGAGTTTTTAGTTTGGGGAAGAGAGGTACTTCTATAGTATGTTGTCATTTAAATTCTGGACAAATCATAATCCCCCTTTATTTTTTTCAATAAAATCTTCTAAATTTTTAAAATACTTCCACAGACTAATGGACTTTAGGATTAAATATACACCAAAATTCTTTCTTATCTTGAGGATAATAACATTTCAGTTATTAAGGGATGCATTGATTTAGATAGTGTTGGAAATGTATGATTTTTGAGTAGTGTTTCATACTATTGTTATGGGTATTATAATTAGGAACTAATAAAGGGAGTTATACTGGAAAAATATTTGTTGAATTATGTTCATATCATTAAGAAACTAGAAATTTGAAATCAAACATAGGGGGCCTAAATTTAGAAACATTAATCACCTTAGGAGACCAGCTCAAATGATAATCATATAATTACATTAAAATTGGATTAAAATTGGCTACTTGGATCCCACGTTCTGTATCAAATATTGGGGAACTGGGTACATTTTTGTTAACAAATAAATTCCATTTTCAAATTAAAAAAGTTCCCTATATAATGATTTACGCAAAAAAATGGAAGTGAAAAATTCAAATAAAAGGCCTTTTTAAAAATAAACTAACTAAGGTGAAGGGAATTTTGAACACAAATAAACAAGGGGACAATTGACATGTTTGGTAATCAATTTATTTGTATCAAAGAAGTGCAAAAATTAAAAACTATTATTTTTAGAACATAGGAGAGACTGAAAACTAAATTTTATTTTGTTAATATATTATTTCTTATTATATGTATCATGTCATAACTATTATAATTGGAACTTGAACTATAATTCATGTAGGGAACTTAGTGAGTTCATCGAGGATGCATGACATTTTCAATAGTGAATGATTTTATATTCCGTTAATTCCTAGTGGGGATTTGAATTTTGGTATGACCGACTATGATCATCATTTGAAAAGCATAGAACACCTCATAAATAGATTCTCTATAATTAAAATTTATGTCATTCTTCATTTGGATCTGAATGTGGAAAATTATGTTTTATGTTTTATTAAGACAAAAAAGAATCCAATTGTTTGAGGACATACAACATTAATGACGGGGGAGTTTTATGTGGATACTATTTAAACACTTTTCCAAATTCATTTTATTGTAATAAATGTGTTTTTGATATACATATGTTATATAATTTGATAATATATTTTTAATTTTTTTTATTTTTTATTAAATTTTATATTCTTTGAAAATTTCATTAAAATGTGTAATTTGGGAGATGATCTAAAAAAATTATGTGAAATTATTTTCAAATTTTTAGGGGCAATTATCTTTAGTTTTTCACTCAAAATTGTTTTTTTCAATCTAATTTTCATGAACATAATTTTGATGAGCATAATTATTTCATTTCATTTCAATGAACATTTTTTTTATGAATCAATAAGTTCTGGTAATTAAATTTTCAATAGAAGTTAATTTCAGAAATCTAAAGTTGTGTCACACAAGAATTGTAAATGAAATATTTTCTTCTTTTAATTAAATCATTTTGGTTATCTGAATACTAAAAAATTCCTTGATTTTAATTCAATAGCTATTTATTGTAATTAAATTATAATTGTTAAATTTATTCGTTATTATTATATTCATTTTTTTGTATTTTATTTGGTTCTTCTAGAATCTCTACAATGATCTAACGTCAATAGAAGACCATCTACCTGTCATGCCACTAGTATACCATGGTCTACAACCAGATCTTCATCCATCTACCACCACTACTACATTGGCAGCAGATCCACTGCCACACATATACTATATTTTCACTGCACCGATCCACCACCAGTCCTCTTCTAATCCACTAAAAGGCTCCAAAACCCTCTATTATCAATTCTTTCCATCGGTAGATCTCAATCTACCAGTCCACCCACCCACCATTTACTTTGGGCCACTAATATATCACAATTACTGGTCCTCCACCCAACATATATAAAGTCCACATACCATCCACCATTGGACACCACCTTTGCTGCCATCACACAAATCCTCCAATGAAAAATACATGATCCACAACAACCACCTGTTCTTGAGCTGTCACACCGCTAGTCACGATCCCGATATCTGGGTACTGATGCATGAAGATTTCTAAAACTTTTAAGAAAAATCAAACAAGAGATTTCATATGGCCAAAGTGAATCAGAATAATAAATTTCATACCCTGATAATTAAACTCCCTGTCCACCCTATGTTGGACTCCCGTAGATCATCCACCATGAAGGAATCCAAATCACAAACTGCACAATATGGGAGATCGGGAGGAATTTTAGAAGTATTGGGAAGAATATTTATCCCCCTAATGATTCTTGTAAATGGAAAATCATGTTTCCTTGGCAATGAATTTAAGATACCCCAAATAGATGAATCTGATTTTCTATAGTCATGTGATGTCGAGTACGCCACTGCTGATCGGATGCTGCTGCATGAGCTTTGCCAGACCTGATCCACCAACCACCTCCAGAAGATCTCCTATGTCAAATCCCAACACCACGAGTCACACTACGACTGTTGGAGATGGCTACCAACCAAAGCCTCCTAGTCAAGACCCCAGGAAGACTGATTGCACTTGATGAAAACAAAGAATGAAATTAATTAAAACAAAATAATAAAAAAATATATAATAGTGATTATAAATAAACACATATAATAATATATATATGTATATGAAAATATTTTTAAAAACAATACATATTTTTAAATATATATATCTATAATTATACTCAAAGTGGTCAAGTCTCAATGAGCTATTATCTAGCCAGGAAACACCAAAATTTGAATTTATAAAAATTATCAAAGCTACTCACTAAAAATTTCATGATAGTGTTTATAACTGTTTGATTGATTTATGTTTCTATGAATGAGAGAGTGGGAATTAAATCAAGGAATGTTGACCTCACTCAGGGATTATGTCCCTTCAAACATTCCATGTGGAGGGAATCCATATGTGGGATCATGATTTATTCATTCTTAGAGATTCAAGGAGCTGAGCATTCTATTAGAAGGGGGCTTATGCTATGGTCACCATCGAGGAGGAAGATGAAAAGTAAACATTCCATGTGGAGTAAAGAGAGAACATATGGGAGATATGAAAGGAGATGTAAATAGTATATGGATTGAATAAGAAAATTCTAGAAGAATATATACTGTTAATTTTTGAAGAACACATCACTTACAATAGGAAGGAGTTGAGAATCGAGATTTTACATCGAGAGAAACTGAGAATCTACCAATAGTTTTGAGAGGGAGAGAAGAATTTTCTCTCTTTTCATCTATTTCATTATACCTACCGCATGGGTCATTCTATTTCAAAATATTTCAATATGATGAATATGATTACAATTTTTAGATAATCACCATTGGTGGACTAGGTTGAGCTAATAGATTTATTTTACTTTGTTCATGCATTTTCAATTCTGATTTCTTCTCACTCGCACTCTTTTGACAATCATTTTTTAAAAATCATAAAGTATTAATAAAAAAGGATCATGTTCATGATTTAATTCCAATTATCTTCACTCTGAGGATTTCACTGAACAATGAATCAAGATCATTATAGAGTATCACACTGAGATCAAATGAAAAATTGAACTCAGTGGTAACTAATTTGTTCTCATTTAGTGATCGAATGATTTCTACTATTGATAAATAGTATAGGATATTTAGTCATAGGTTGACTTCAAAAAAATATGGTTAACCTCTTTCAATCAGATTGTGGTGTTTAAATTCAGATGCATAAATAAATGAAAATAATTATTAAAACTAGCCAACAGATTTCCCCTTATTCATGAATTATTTTTTCTCATTTTCTTTGTTGGTCTTCTATCATTCCTTCTTATCTACACTCACACTCACTTTTAAAAGCACAAAAATATTAATTATCATCAATAGTTCTTCACCATCCTCAACTATTGATTATATTATCTTGTTTTACTTTTTTTCATTGTGTTTTTGGTAATTCACATGCAACTTATTCCTTCACTGTGATTCGAACCTTCTTACAGCACTTCTAGTTATATATAGTATTTAGGTTTATAAATATTAAATTTGTAAATTTCAAGCAAATTAGGAGTCGACAAATGATGTTTAATTTTATCATTACTAGAAATAGAATTGATATATGGAATATTTATCATCACTAGAGTTATAATTGATAGAATCTATTTTATCAGTGTTAACTATAGCACTGATAAAATCTCCAAGATTATATTAATGATGGAAACAATAATAATAAATGTTCCTAGAAAAATATCTATTCTTATTCAAAACATGATCCTACAAAAATTTAACAACCCCCTTTTGGGGCCTATCAATAACATTTGTATATCCAATATAATTGTTGTCTGATTGAACTTGTTTTACCCCCAAAAGACAATTACATTTATCCCACTTATATCTAGCAAAAAAATTGTTGAAAATAAAAATTTTAATTTTGAAAATTAACTTTCTAAAATGATGTATTCTTAATGTCACGAATAATATTATAAATTATATGAAATTCCAATTGTGTAACCCTTATAAACAAAAAACTATCAACCAGGAATTTTTTATAAAAATTCACTATCTTTGTTACTTGAACTCAATATAACCATCCATCAGTAATTTCCCTTAAAATAAACTTCAAGAAGGTATCCAAAATAATAAAAAAATGGGGGAAATAGATCCCTATATTTAAATCATAGTGTATGTGAAATTATATTATAAATAGTACAATAAACCTTGATCCAAAAAGAAATATTAGAGACCCATATTATAAAATTAGAAATTCATAGAAAGAGGTCTTTACATTCTTTTGAATTCATTTTTAATTGAAAAAATATAAAATAATATTGAAATGTTTTTGAAATAAATTTACATGAAATCATATAAACTGTGCTTTAAAACATATTAAAAATCACTTTCCTTGAAAAAATATATAATAACCTTGAAAAAATTTTGAAAACCATTTTTGTTGAAAACTTATAAAATAATCATTGAAATATTTTAAAAAACATTATCTTTGATAAAACATTGAAAAATTATAATGAAATATTGAAAATGATTAAATAACATTTCATTAAAAATTATATGAAAACTTATAAAGAAGACTTGAAATTTTTTTGAAAACTATTTCATAGAAAATACATTGAATGAATATTATGAAGGGTTTAAAATGTTTTGAAAAGAATTAAATAAAATACATAATAAAATTATGAATAAATATTTAAATATCATAAATAATTTTTAAAATAAATTTTACCATTAAAATATTTTTCATATATCATTTGAAAACATTTTTAATTTTTTTTAATAAAATAATTTTTGAAATTGAAAAAAAATTGACCGAAGGGAGGAATACAATAAGATTTATCTTTAAAACATTTTTATTAATTATATTAAGTACCAAATAGTGGAAAAATTGAAGCTTTAAATGAAGAAATCCGTAATGAACATAGGATAAGAAAATTCTAGAATGTTCTTGAGATATAGATCATAATATTTAATTAAAATAAGAATAAACATAAATATTTTCGAAAAACGATGAGATTATATCCAAAAACTCTTAACACTTTGTAACATTGAACCATATAGTTCATGTAAGAAAATAAAATTACCTGAGGTATAAAATTTCATGAAATTAATTATATTTATGATATAACTTTTCAAATTCAGTATATACACCTCACGGAAAAATATAGGATCATAACATGGCATGTGTCTCAAAGAAGGTAAATTAAGACAAACCTATCTTACCAACTTGGTAACATTTGAAATGTAAACCCCAAGAAATAAATACAATATAACGGATATTTAAATACCAATAAATTTAATAATGATATTCATATAATACATACATGGGCTTTATACCCACCACACAATTGAAACAAGGGGTCATTAAGACATATCTCTCACAGAAATAAAATGGTGAGATGAAATCCCCTTACCATTTTTCTTGAATCTCATCGTACTTTTACAATCATCCATTATAATAAAAATATGTTTATTATAAATCTATAAAAGTAAAAACATTCTTCTACATAGTAACATAAATGTGTTGATTTAGACATTATATAACCCTCTTGTTGATAATTCAATGTTAAGGTTTCACTCAAGTAATATCCTCTTTGTTCTTTCCATATTTCAAAATTTGTTTTATCTTTGATCCTTATACTTATACAATGATTTCTTTAATTTAAAACAATATATAAATATAATTTATATTCATTATAATTGTATTATAATAATTTATAGAATTTAAAATTATAAAATGGAAGACACTATTCATGGAGACGGTAGGTCATTTGTACGCATGGATGTTGTTTCTATTTTATTTTCGTACTGAATGAAAGAGATAAAATGACACACACAAATATATATTTATATATATATATCCAGTATCATTATTATATAATATATATATATATATATATCATATAATATCACTAAAACCATCCTTAATACTTTTCATGTAGTTTGTGAACGAATCACATTGCTTTCTGGGGGCAGTACTCCACACTTCCGCATATGATATTATCATACTTACACCAAATTTAATGTATAAGGTTATGTGTTAAAATTTATTACATAATTTAATATATAACATATAAAAAACATTTTTTATTATAATGTATACCACGAGAGTCAGTAATGTAAAAATGAACAATCATTTTTTCATGAGGCGGTAGTTTATCACACACATAACCAACATGTTCCTTACCCTTTAGATGGATATGTGTGTAAGTTTATGTAAAAAACATATCAAATAAGAATCCCAGTATATTTATGATACTATTGTTTTTATAAAATCATGGAATACGAGGAGCTTAAGGGGTAGATAATTGAAATAAATTAAAATAACTCAAGGGAGAATGTTACCTCCTATTTGGGTAACTCATATTGGTTTTCACCAAAGGGCTTACTTAGATTTATTCATGCCTAAGGGGAGGATTATAGGATAGGGGTATGTATATTTAGGAGATTTGTTTTCAGATCTTGGTCGAGCGACACTATATTGAAAAGTGTATGGAATGGGTAGATTACTTTCCTTTTTTATAATGGAGGATGAGTGAAGCTCTTGTAAATACCAAAAGGTATTATTTAATGGGAGGCATCCATTACCTAATTCTCCTACAAGATAGATTTTTTATTAATTTGAATTTACTCTAATATAAAATCTATAATACAAAAAAAACATGTTCATTTTAACAATTTGGTTCCTTGACTCTATGGTTCCCCAATTTTATTATTTTGGATTTTATTAATGCATCTAGTTTTCTAAACTAAGTAATTTTACCATTAAGACTAAATTAAAGTTAATTTTATTATAAAATATATATACTATGAATTATAAATATGAAACCTAATTTAAAAAATAAAAAACAAATGTGTTTTGAAAATTAAATTTTAAAACAAGCGCATATGTCTTCCCAAACACTACTTAAACCAGAACCATAGTAACAATGTTTTTACAATATATGGGTTATTATGTTAATTGTAAAAGATAAATTTTCCCATTAATAGAAAATATTTAATATTTTTAACACATAAAAGTATCTCATTATTATATAGGATTTTTATTAATTTTAAATAATTTAATAAAATACCATTTATTGTAAATTAACAACAATTTCAAATTTGAAATAATTTATATAATTTTAATTTAATAAAAATCAACATAATATTGGAATTCAAATATATTACATTAAAATATTTTTAACTTGATATATGAATATTATAAAATAATTAAACATAATAATTCAATCAATTCACTTCACTTTTTAATATTTATAGTTTCATTTATTTTTTATAATTATTTACCCAAATAATCACTATGTTGGTATTTATTAAGACTTTTAAGTAACTAAATAATCTTTCAAAATTATTGATAAATTATTATGTTAAAAATAAGACATTTAGCTTCCAAAACGATATGTATGAACTAAATTATGTTATTTATTACATATATCAATGTTTTATAAAAGCTAAAGGTAAGGAAAGTTCCCTTTTGTCTTTTCCCTTACATAACCTTTTACATAGGGAACTTCCATTTAATAATATCACAATAACCCAAAAAATTATATATTATAGGAGATATGGATGAATTATTCACAGCCAATGGATATTGAACAAGTGTTTGGGGAATTTTGGTCTTTATGATTATGTTTTAGTCCCTTATTAAGATTATTTTTACATCAGTCACTATAATAAATTTTAATCACATTCACTAATATTTGTGGTAAAAACGAAGTTGATCTTATTAGACAAAAAATATTATTTTTATTACAACCATGTATAACTATTTTTTAAAATTAAAATCTTAGAAGAAGGAGAATAAAGATGAATGATAATTCTACAGACGTGATGAGAATGCTCGGTTTTAATGGTAAAACATTTAAAAGTTCAATATGATTTTACACCTAATTTCAATATTAAAATAATTCAAGTGACCTAAATTGGATTAAAATATTAATAATTGATCTATTGTGTGTTTAAGATGAAATTAAAATATAATTTAACAATAGTTATTATTTAAATTAGAAGTCTATTATTAACTAAATTGAAATAATTTTAACTATTCCACAAAAAATTAAACATTATATTAAATTAGAAAAAAATCACCCAATCTAATTTTGATACTCCAAATTCAAAAATGAATTTTATTTTCAAAAATGAAATTTAGAAAAATTTCAAAACTTATTTTTGAAATGTTTTCTCCATTAAAAGGAAATTAAAACTCAGTCTTGCTTATAACTCAAGATTACTCAGTGTCATGTGGAATCCAAGATAATACAAATGTTGCTTGTAGTGCAAGATCAACTAGGTTTTTCATATAAAACAAGATAAAATTATTTATATTGTATTTATATAATGAAAATACTAAATAAAGTGATTCATGAAATAAAATATACAAAAAAGTTTAATTTACTTTGAATAAAAATTTCACAAAATCTTAGGGTGTTACAATCTACACCCCCTCCCCCCCGTAAAATGAATTTTTACCTCGAAACTCATCTAGGTTATCAGAGGATTATTACTAAAAATTTCTTTTAAAGAAACCCACATTGTAAGAATGATTATTAAGGATTTTTTTAAAAAGGTAAATTTGGAAGCATAACATTTACCCAAAGTAACAGATACATAGAAGATCATTGGTGGAAAGTGAAAAAATAGACTTGGATGAAAAACAAAAATATTCATAGGGATTGATTGAGGTAATAAATCACAACCAAGTTAATGATCAATAAATCGTTTAGGGCCTTAAATTCAAAATTCTGTGATGATTTAAAGGCCAATGGTTCAACCAAAATTAATTTATTAGGATAAATTTTTATATCTACATCATTTTCTTAAAGTTGAATAATTTTAATGAAAAGATACACTTACATGATTTTAGGACATCCTCACCCTTTTTAGTTCCCTGATCCACTTTAACTCTTTCTCGAAAAATGATGGTGAATTCATTAATTCCTAAATACATAAAGATCATGAGATCCATGATATATCATCCCATTTTTCATCATTTTTCATCGACACAAAGTTTGTTTGAACATGTTATCCAGTATGTATAAGACCTCATGTGGTGAGATAATACATTATCTCACAATTTTCTTCATAATTATATCTTAAACATTCCATAAATGGTTAACCTTATAACACTTATAAAATAGGAACATCACCTTAACATTGATCCACTATATATCACAATGTAGCTCTTAGTTGTAACATTCAAAACACGTGAATACCTTCATTGTAACACCCCGAGATTTTATGAAAAATATTATTTTAATATAATTGATGTATTGTATTTTATGTTACAACAAGATTACCTTGTGCTACACGCAACACCGTATGAGCTTGCAGTATACACAACACTATTCATGGATCATGTTACACATAATTTTGATAGTAGTTATTCTAAGAAACATTGAGTGTATATATATAAATATATATATATATTCAATGTATAGATGAAATATGGTTGGGTTATGTTATACGAAACAGCGGAAAAGTCCTGGACAACACACAACCCTGATTTGACTTGCATTACACGAAATCGCGACTTTCCTCAATAGCGTGTGTTGTACACAATACCAGGTTTCACTAAACAATGGTATATGGTTATAATATTATTATGAACTAGTCGTTATGAATAGTATCAAATACATTTTGAATTTTATAACATTATTATTCATCTTACAAATTTTCTATAACATGGTGTGAGAACAAAATCAATTTTTCGAGTAAAATAAATATTTTTCAAAAAATGTAGTTTTGCCGCCTTTTGATGGCGCACCCACCTTAAATATTATTTTTGACATGTCGATACGTTCAATTTGACAAAATAAAATTCTTATTTTGAATCAGGGTATAAAAATTTACTTTGGATAAAATTTTCATATTATTCTGATAACTTTCATATTTTAATGAATAGTAAAAACACACTATATTTTAATTAAAAACCACATTTTTCATCGCAATAATTTATATGGTTAGATTATCTTTTTATTTGGTGTTAAAGTTCAATTACAATATTTTTTTACAATTTAATCCAATGTTGGTCATTGGAATTAATTTCACATTGAAATTGGATATAAAAAAGTAGCAATCTTTTGATAGTTATTGTTTCTTAAAAACACGCAATTTGTTTGGACGACGGGAATTAATTTTTAAAATAATTAATGCAACTGATATGTTTTGAATTTGGTAAAATAGAAATCATTTTTTAATTCATAATATCAAATATAGCTTAGGCCTATTTTTTTATTTTTCTGGAAACTTTCATTTTTTGATGAATAGTGGAACCACTTCGTGGTAGTTAAAAAACAAAATTTTTCATAATTCATAATTTTACCGCTTCTGTGAGTGGAATTTCGATAATCTGAGAGACACAGTTAATATCAAGGACTAAAATTTGGTTCAATGAGACAAAAATATTTTTTGGGGAAAAGTAACTTTTTACTTTTATTTACCACGGTTAAAAGTAAATAGGATAATTAAGGGTAAAAATGATATTATTATTACCCTAACACATGTCCTAATTCTATTGGATAAATTTAATTCGACCAAAAAAACCTTAGGAATAAAATATGACCATTTAGGCCCACTTGGATTAGATTAGGACATTTAATATTAATTAATTTAAAGAAGGGTTTAAATAGTTAAAATCAAAGTTTAACAAGTAAATCATTTTTACTATTGGGATATACATAAGATAAATTCGACTATAAATATTAATTAGAAAGATAAAACTATTTCCTACATAATTGTATTTTATTTATAATTTTTATACATTAAATAATTTAATTTAATTATTACACAATGATGATCCAGTAATTATCTTATAAATGAAATATTGACATAATTGATGTTATAAGTACCCAAATAAATGTAATTTGAGACTTTTTAAGAATTCCACTAATTTTCTAGGTTAATATGATATGTTTTTATTGATTTAGTTAACTTTTTTAGAACTAATCATTCTGTTATTAGTTTCACAAAAATCAATTACCAAATAGTGTAAAAATTGACAAAAATTAGTTTTTAAAACAATTATTATATTAGTAATTGTTATTTTATTAATAAAAATCTAAGGTTCATCCAATTGACTTAGAAACGGTTATATATATTAATAATAAACAACTTGGGGTTCTTTTGGCTTGTTATAGTATTTTTATTAACCTTATAGTGTAAGAATACAAGAAGACGTGGTAAAAGAAAAATTATTTAACATAAGGTTAAATCTAAATGATAAGGTTAAAATAGAAACCTAAACTTGTCTAAATTCTACTAGATGAGAGTATTTTGACCCATCCCCACCTTCGATTCGATGTAACTCAATTTTGAGATATTAAAAACTGAATATGACTTTATAATAAAATAATATTTTTTGTTATTCCAAAGGTGCCCCTCTCCTCCCTTATAAAAGGGCACCACCTCCCTCTTCCTCACACCACTTTGAGCCTTCATGCTCGGCCAACCCCTGCCAAATTCTATTATAAACTTCCCTACAAACATCCTAGGGGTCCTGGTCTTCTTAAAAGACCAATTTTAGAGCCCTAAGAGGAGGTCTCAAAGAGGCGCTTCAAAGAAGAGGTAATGTCCGTTACTGATTCTTTCAACTTTATTTCTCCTTCCACTTCTTCTTATTTAGTTGTTTCATTATCAAATAATAACATAATTATCAATAATATACTTATATGTTATTATAAGTACGACACAACCATATTTCACCATCTATCCATCCTACGGAAAACGAAATCACTGCGCGTGCGTACGTACAGAATACCGTCTCCACGCCGTGGTGTAATCTATTTTCCACCACCACCTTGAATTGATGGGTATAATGGTGAGAGTAATGAATATATATGATTATTTTAAAGTTATATTGATTCTGAAATAGTATAATTACACTCCAATACAATTCCATGATCATGATAATGATATCATCGCTCGTGCGTACGTACGGACTACCGTCTCCACGAACGCGATGAGATTCATTTTCCATGACTAACCATTAAAGAATTATTAAAAAGTATATATAATAAGTAATCATAAAATATGTGACATAATAATGCTACTGGATTTATGTGTTTATATATATATATGTCATCTACTTATTTCCATTCAATACAATAAGGAAACGAAAACAGCGTTCATGCGTACGTACGGCCTACCGTCTCCATGAACGGTGTATTTCATTCCATTTATCGATCCATTATATATATGTATATTATGAATATATATTATATATAAATCATGTTTTACATTATTAATTTAAGTAATAATTATCTATGTAATCATATGAATAATTACAATTTAAAACACGAACGACAAATGAAACGATTTTACCCAAAACGCTACTTTAACATGAATTTACAAAAGAACGGGTAATATAAAGTCATAAGTGAACCTTATATGATATAATAACAATAAATTTGATTCTGTAATAATCAATGACATTATTTAAATCATAATACAGGATGTTTGTATCCATACCTAGCATATCAGACCCAAAGTAAGGGAAAATATCACAATTTCATTTTTATCCGAGATTGCTTATACATAAGTATTTACTGGGGTGTATTTTATCATCCACACTAATGTTTACTCAATATGTAATATTATTTCCATCAAACTACAATTGTTTATATCCAATTTTACCCTTCGTTGAGTTTTTAGTAAAAGATATGAAAGGAATCTTTTGTTATTTTTCGTACGAGGTACTTTTTGTCTTTTCCGAAAAAAGTACAAGGTGAATTATTTTTTTAAATTATACGGCATGAAATGATTTTTACTGTTTAATAATGCCTTATTTTCATAAAGCATCTTCGAAAATTTTTCATGACTATTTTAACAAAAACTTTTTCTTTTAAAATTGCATGACATTTTGTGAAAAGAAAATGATTTTGAAGAAAAAAGGATATTTTCCTCAAGAATTCATTTCAAGTGTTTTATCAAAACCATTTTCCATGTAAAATGAATTTATTTAATATGTGTATGTTTCATGTATAATGTCTCTATGATTTACATGGTTTCATGTTCCTTGTTATGAAATTATATCCATTTCTTTTATATGGATTATTTAATAATGGGATGATGTTTGTGAAACCCATTTTATTTATTGGGTTATTATGAATGATGAATGTTTATTTTGTGGAACAAGTAAGAATGATTTCATTATGAGATGGGTGGGACCTATATCTCCCTCCAATGCATTGGGTAAAGATTTATATCTCATGAGATAGACATGGCTAGAATGGTAAGTTAATCCGGTTCAGTATTACAGGACTGGAACGAGGAGTGAAATCGATTCAGAAAGGGACTTTGTACACTAAGATGGTCTTGGCAGCAATGCCTTGGATACTATGGAAATCATTACATGGGCTTAATGGATGCCAAAATTACATGTTTTATTCCCATTCTATTTTATCATGATTTAAGTTCCATTATGATCTATTCCTTATGTACTTCCATGTTTTATGTCATTGCTCAAGATTTTGATGTTTAAACATTATGTTCATGTTTTCAAGTTCAAATGTATGTGGTATGTTTTATTTTATCCATGATCACCCTTACTGAGCATTTGAGCTCAACCTTTTTATGTTTTATTTTCCCCTAGGATTAAAAGAATTGTTTTAGGTAAGTAAACAAAAAGTGAAAGATCCTTATGGGATATGTTGAAGATCTTTCACCACGATTACAAGATTATATTCCGAGTATCCAAAGACACTAAACTATTACGATCCTTGTGTGTCTGTTTTTGTTATGTACTAATTATTCCGAAAAAGTAATGTAATGTCCATGTACATCAGGCTTCAGGTATCTACATTTGGTATTAGAGGAAAGGTTTAGTCAACCTTTGGAAACTAGGATGCGAAAACGTTAGTGAGATCCCTAGAGATATTTCTAAGGTATGTCTAGGGATGTCCCTAAGGATAAGTATATGTATAAGATATAGTCCTAGAACTACGGTAACGATCATAGAATTTAACCTAAGATGTTAGATATTGAGGGTGCTCCCCCTTTACTATGTTGTTTTCCCTAGCATTATTTTTGCCTCTCACAATATTTTTTTTGGGTTTTAGAAAATGGTTGGAAATAGGAAGATTCATGATAATGGAGGATATGACGGACAATGGAATGATATTCTTCATGAGAAACCATATGAAATGGGATTTGGATGTCCAAACATAGTTATTATGCCTAATCAACAATCTCATAATATGATCAATAATTTCAACATTGGTAAGTTTCATGACTCAGATAAAAAAGAAAGATAGAGTTTCATGATGATCATAGAGGAAAGAAAGTTTAATTTCCCTCATTTAAATCATGTGGGAAGAGGAATTAGGGCGATTGTTTCAAGGAAACTAGAAGAATCATTGGGTGTAGAAAAGAAGGACACAAATCCAGTAACTGCAATGGAAAAGGTTCAGTTAACACCATGGTTGAAGATAATGGTATTGCTACGACATTAACAATGGTTAAATGTTTTAAATGTTGAATGTATGGGCATTATGCATACTAATGCCCTATGGGAAAGTCTCATGAAGAGAATTAGTACGGTCGGATGGGTAGTAATTATGTTGATGATGATGAAGAGACTAAAATGATATGTGAGATGAAAGAATTTTTGAAGCTCGGTCAATGTTTTAAGAAGGTAGTGGAATGATTACATGTTTATCAAGTGTAATTTTGTATAAGTAATCTCATGGTACTATAAAATAAAGAGTCATCTAAGGATTGTTACACTGTTGTCTTTCCTTAAGTTTTGAAAGTGTATGATTAATGGTACCAATAACCATGAAAGGTTATTCAGATATTTTTGGAATGTAGATGATATGCGAATAATGAAGGGATAAGGAGAATATTAAATGTTTGATAGTATTCATGAGCTCATGACTGATATAAGGAGAAGGTTATATCATGGTTTGAGTATATAGAATTTTTGGATTTTGGTATGTGGAAACAGTTAATATTTGACAGCATTCATGTTTTCACTAAGTTTTAATGGGTATTTATTTCTCAAGAGAATGCATGATTAAGGTATTCACATGATTGGAATGTGACCAACAAGATATATGGGGGATAAATGATGGTATTCACATGCTTGGTTGATGACATTTCAAGTAATCGTTTTCTTTTTACTATGAGCTTGGACCGAAGTATTTTAGATAAGCCTAATGATTGGAATGGATTATGTTGAACATAATTTAGTATTGTTTAAGGATAGAAATTTTTCGATATTATTGACGGGATTTAATAGTAATGTAGTTTTAGAAAAAGGACAACCTATAGGACAGGCGACAGCCCATCGCTTCGGACAAGGCTGTGGGAATCAAAGCCACAACCGAAGTGAGACTGGCCTTTATCACCTACCACTAGCCTACAGGAAGTCCCTGTTTAGTTGAAACTAGTTTTATTATATTAAGCAGTATGATATATGAAGTATAAGTCCATTTTAGGAACCATATGTGATTAATCTCACTATATATGGACTTATGTATTTTTGATAACTTTTTTAACATTTTGTTTGAGACAGATGGAATGACCCATCATTATATCACATGATCTGCTAACACTACACGAATGAAAAATTCAACTTCAGTTCTTTAAGAGATGAAGTGGGAATTTTCCAAAGAACGAACAACTATGAGACTGTACCAAAATCACGAAAGTATTTCTTCTATTTCCAATTTCATCAACTTTAGGGAAATGATCTTGAAAACAAAAAATGTTTTCCTAGTGCCCTTATATCCGATGAATCAGATGGTACCATAGATCATCACAAATCTATGGCTTTTTGATTGATTGCTTTTTCACAGCCATGTTCTTTACCCCTCTCCATCAGAACTGGATGGTTAGATTTTTCTTCCATATTAATATTTTCACCTATGGTCTCATACGTGGAAACCCAGTGATGAGTTAATTTGGGTAACTGTTACATTTCATACTTTAGTTTTTAAACCCAAGTTTTGGTATTCCTTTTTACGATGTGGGTTTCTATTAAACAATCTTTTGAGTAGTAAACCATTTATAACCCCGACGAATTTTGAGGGCGAAATTCATTTTAAGGGGGGTAGAATGTAACACCCCGAGATTTTATGAAAAATATTCTTTTAATATCATTGATTTCTTGTGTTGTATTCTACAACAAGATTACCTTGCGCTACACACAACACCGTATGAGCTTGCTGTATACACAACACTATTCTTGGATCATGTTACACACAATTTTGAGAGTAGTTATTCTATGAGACATTGAGTGTATATATATATATATATATTTATATTCAATGTATAAATGAAATATTGTTGGATTCTGTTATATGAAACAATGGAAAATTCTTGCACAACATGCAACCCTAGCTTGGCTTGTATTACACGCAATCGCGACTTTCCTCGATAGCGTGTGTTGTACGCAATACCGGGTTTCACTAAACAACGATATATTGTTATAATATTATTATTAACTAGCTATTATGAATAGTATCCAATAAATTTTGAATTTTATAACATTATTATTAATCTTACACATTTTCTAGAACATGGTATGAGAACAAAATCAATTTTTCAAGTAAAATAAGTATTTTTCAAAAAATGTAGTTTTGCCGTCTTTTGATGGCACACCCACCTTAAATTTTGTTTTTGACATGTCTATAAGTTCAATTTGACAAAATAATATTCTTCTTTGGAATCAGGGTATAAAAATTTACTTTGGATAAAATTTTCATATTATTCTACTAACTTTAATATTTTAATGAATAGTAAAAACAAGCTATATTTTAATTAAAAATAACCTTTTTAATCACAATAATTTATATTTTTAGATTATATTTTTAATTTTATTTAATCATTATTAGAATATATTTTTACCATTTAATCCAATGTTGGTCATTGGAATTAATTTCACTTTGAAATTGGATATAAACAAGTATCAATCTTTTGATAGTTATTGTTTCTTAAAAACACGCAATTTGTTATGACGATGGAAATTAATTATATAATTAATTAAAGGAACTGATATGTTTTGAATTTGGTAAAATAGACATCATTTCTGAATTCATAATATCAATTATAACTTAGGCCTAATATTTGGTATTTTTCTGGAAACTTTCATTTTTTGATGAATAGTGAAACCACTAAGTGGTAGTTAAAAAACTAAATTTTTCATAAAACATAATTTTACCGCATCTATGAGTGGAATTTCTAAAATCCAAGAGACACGGTTAATATTAAGGACTAAAATGTGGTTCAATAAGATGAAAATAATTTTTGGTGAATAGTAACTTTTTAATTTTATTTACCACGGTTATAAGTAAATAGAATAATTAAGGGTAAAAATGATATTATTATTACCCTAACAAATGTCCTAATTCTATTTTATAAGTGTAATTAGACCAAAAACAACCTTAGGAATAAAATATGACCATTTAGGCCCACTTCGATTAGATTAGGACATTTAATATTAATTTATTTAAAGAAGGGTTAAAATATTTAAAATCATAGTTTAATAAGTAAATCATATTTAATATAGGGTTACACATAAGATAAATTCGACTATAAATATTCATTAGAAAGATAAAAATATTTCCTACATAATGGTATTTTATTGAAAATTTTATACATTAAATAAGTTAATTTATTTTTGACACAAAGATGATGCAGTAATTATCTTATTAGTGAAATATTGACGTATTTGATGTTTTAAATACACAAATAAATTTAATTTGAGACTTTTTAGGAATTCAACTAATTTTATAGGTTAATATCGCATGTTAGTATTGATTTAGTTAACTTTTTTCGAACAAATAATTCTGTTATTATTTTCACAAAAATCAATTACCAAATAGTGTCAAAATTGACATTAAATAGTTTTGAAAACAAATATTATATTATTAATTGTAATTTTATTCCTAAAAATATATGGTTCGGCCAAATGACTTATATAAGGTTATATATATTAATAATAAACAACTTGGGGGGTCTTTTGTCTTGTTATAGTAAGTGTATTAACCTTATAGTGTAAGAAAACAAGAAGACACGGTAAAAGAAATATTATTTAACTTAAGGTTAAATCCAAATGATAAGGTTAAAATAGAACCCTAAACGTGTCTACATTCTATTGGAAGAGAGGATTTAGACCCATATCCACCTTATATTCGAAATAACTCAATTTGGAGCTATTGAAAACCGAATATGACTTTATAATAAAATAATATTTTTAGTTATTCCAAAGGTACCCCTCTCCTCCCTTGTAAAAGGGCACCTCCTCCATCTCTTCCTCACACCACAATGAGCCTTCAAGCTCGGCCAAACCCTGAAATATTCTCTTCTCCACTTCCCTAGAAACATCCTAGAGGTCCCGGTATTCTAAAAAGTCCAATTTTAGTGCCTAAGATGAGGTCTCAAAGAGGCGCTTCAAAGAAGAGGTAATGTCCGTTACCGATTCTTTCAACTTTATTTCTTCATCCACTTCTTCTTATTTAGTTGTTTAATTATAAAGTAATAACATCAGTATCAATCATATAATGATATGTTATTATAAATATGAAACAACCATATTTCACCATTTATCCATCCTACGGAAAACGAAATCACTGCTCGTGCGTACGTACAGAATACCGTCTCCACGACGTGGTGTAATCTATTCTCCACCACCACCTTACTTGGATGGGTATAATGGTGAAAGTAATAAATACATATGATTATTGTAAAGTGATATTTATTATGAAATAGAATATATAACCTCCAATACAATTCTATGATCATGATAATGATATCATCGCTCGTGCGTACGTACGGACTACCGTCTCCACGAACGCGATGAGAATCATTTTCCATGATTAACGATTCAAGAATTATTATAAAATATATATAATAAGTAATCATGAAATATATGACATAATAATGCTACTGTATTTATGTATATATATATATATTTATGTCATCTACTTATTTCCATTCCATACAATAAGGAAACGAAAACAATGTTGATTCGTACGTACGGCCTACCATCTCCATGAACGGTGTATTTCTTTCCATTTATCGATCCATTATATATATTTATATTCTGAATATATATTATATATAAATCATGTTTTAAATTATGGATTTAATTAATCATGATCTATGTAATCATATGAATAATTACAAGTTAAAACCCGAACGACAAATGAAACGATTTTACCCAAAACGCTACTTTAACATGAATTTACAAAAGAACAGGTAATATAAAGTCATAAGTGAACCATATCTGAAATAATAACAATGAATATGATTCTGTAATAAGTCAATGACATTATTTAAATCATTATACAGGAGGTTCGGATCCATACGAAGCATATCAGACCCTAGGTAAGGGAAAATATCACAATCTCATTTTCATCTGAGATTGCTTATACATAAGTATTTACTGGGGTGTATTTTATCATCCGCATCCATTTTTACTAAATATTTAATATTATTTCCATCCACCTACAATTTTATAAATCCAATTTTACCCTTCTTTGACTTTTTAGTAATAGATATGAAAGGAATCTATTGTCGTTTTTCATACGAGGTACTTTTTGACTTTTCCAACAAAAGTACGAGGAGAATGTTTTTTAACTTATACGACATGAAAGGATTTTTATGGTTTTATAAATACTTATTTTCATGAAGCTTCCTCCAAAATATTTCATGAATATTTTCAGAAAAAATACTTATCTTTTAGAATTTCATGACATTTTGTGAAAAAAAAATGATTTTGATGAAAAAAGGATATTTTCCTCAAGAATTCATTTCAAGTGTTTTATCAAAACCATTTTCCATCTAAAATGAAATTATTTCATAGGTGTATGTTTCAAGTATAATGTCTCTATGATTTACATGGTTTCACGTTCCTTATTATGAAATTATATTCATTTCTTTTATATGGATTATGTAATGATGGGATGATGTTTATGAAACACATTTTATTTATTGGGTTATTATGAATTATGTTTGTTTATTTTTTGGCACAAGTAAGAATGATTTCATTATGAGATGGGTGGGACCTATATCTCCCTCTAATTCATTGGGTAAAGATTTATATCTCATGAGATAGGCATGGCTGGAACGGTAAGTTAATCCAGTTAAGTATTACAGGACTGGAACGAGGAGTGAACTCAATTTAGAAAGGGACTTTGTCCACTAAGATGGTCTTGGAAGCAATGCCTTGTCTACTATGGTAATCATTACATGTGCTTAATAGATTCCACAATCACATGTTTTTTTCCCATGCTAATTTATCATGATTTATGTTCCATTATTATCTATGCCTTATATGCTTCCATGTTATATGTCATTGCTCAAGATTTTGATGTTTAAACATTATGTTCATGTTTTTATGTTCAAATTTATATGGCATGTTTTATTTTATCCATGCTCACCCTTAATTTCCATTTGAGCTCACCCTTTATATGTTTTATTTTCCTCCAAGATTAAAATAAAGGTTTTAGGTAAGGAAACAAAAGATGGAAAATATTTATGGGAGATGTTGAAGATCTTTCACCATGATTAGAAGATTACATTACGAGTTTCTAAAGACACTAAACTATTACGATCCTTGTGTGTCTGTTTTTGTTATGTACTATGTATTCCACAAAAGTAATGTAATGTCCATGTATGCCAGGGTTTGGGTCTCTACATTCATCAAGTATTCTATTGATATTTATTAATGACTAAATATATCATAAATAATTTTGTAAAACCTGCATTATTTTTTATACAACATCGCAAAGTCCACCAGCACCATGACCAGTGTAAAGATTCTGGTTGTCTATGCGAATGCTACAGAACCAAAGAGATGGTTGCCTCTGTGAGTCTGTGGAAATTAATAGAAGGACCCACACCATGGACGGAAGGATGGTCGTCTGTGTGAGTCCTTAGAACTTGATGGAAGCCTCTTCTACTACTGCATAGGGAACATAGGAATCCTCTACACTATGGATAGAATGAGGGTCAAATTCCCGACTCCGATAATCCTGAAGATATCTACCTCTGGTGGAAGAGTGCATGTTTCTTCGCAACGTGCCCTCCGTTCACGACACCGCCCCCACTAACTATAAAAACATGACTTCCCACCACATCAAAGGATAGAGACCCCAACCTTTCAACTTCAAAATTCCAAAATCACTATTTATTCATTTCTCTGTGATCCAACCGCAAAAATGAATCAACTAAGGTACCTGAGCATTGAAATATCCATTCCCCTTTGATCAAAATTACCCCTCTTCAAATATGGATTACCATCACAAAGAATATGGGCCATCGTAATGAAACGAGATCCATTAGGGTTCTATGTACTTTGTGAAGCTCTCCTCTTTGTGAGTGAATATCCTCTACAGGCACCTATGATCTGCATGCCCCTGTGATCTATGAACCCTTATGCTCTGGGAGCCCCTGTGCTCTGCAGGCCCTTGTGATATGTTATCCCCTCTCACCTGCAAGCCCATGTTCTCTACAAGCCCCTATGCTCTATAAACCACTAAACTCATTGAAGCCCAATGCTCCACGAGCCCCTATCATTTGGGAGCCCCTGAGCATTGCAAAGACCCTCTCTATGAGGCCTCTGGCTTCATGATCCCCTCTTCCATGCATCACTCTACGGTTGTACAATGCGATATCAAAGTCCCTTGAATGGTGATCCGTGTAGCTTTTCTTTTTCTCATGCTTCTTTATTGTGGAACACTAATGTTTATTGCTTCTTCAAATTGCCACTCTAACGTGGACCCCCCATGGATCACTCCAAAACACCGTTACCACATGGCTTCACTGGTTCCTTCCCTTGCCCACAGGTTTAAAGTGCCCTATTTTTTTAATTCCTATGGGTGAGGAGTGAATCCTCACCGTCCGAGCTAGAAGACATTAAACATACAAGAACCTACATCTGAGACACATGACATTAAAGTAGGACAACTAAATTATGGATAGGTTCTAGAGGACCGATAAAGGGATGGGTATTATCCCCCTTTCACTCCTCTACATCTGTGTTTTGTCATCATGTGTACCACGGGCGGTCTATGTGTATTCCCCGTCCCAAATTGATAGGGTACTCAATGTAGGATGTCTTATCCTCCTCGTATATCTAGAAAACTACTCGTGCCTCCCTATCCATGTAATCACCATGTTTCCTCACTGGACCACTAACCATGCATAAGCCGTGGTCTATTCCTCGTGGACATATCGTTAATGACATGATAATCTGGTCTTTGATGGATCTTATTTCTCACACCATGTATCACTCATATAGTCCTATAGTAAGCATCGGCCATGAGATCCTATATGGACCGAATTAGTGTGTTATCCACATTCCCCTCCATGCCAAACAACATGGACTTTGACCCTATCCCTTTCATGGAAAGGTATGTATGAAGCCTCTCTTAGGATCATGCCCATCACCCATCAATCCCAAGAATATCACATCGAATCACCCTAATCTCACATGAAGTTAAATTGTATGACCCTTTCTCCCCACATGACATTAACAATATTCATTAGAATTATGTTGGTATTGATCCCTATCTACTTGAAAGGGTACGTAAGAAACCTCCCTAAGGTCCAAACCCAAACACTGGTATACTTCATCATCCCCTTTCTATGACCCACATCCTTGTTCCACCCCTTAGAGGTGTCAGACTAGTTCCCAGGAAGCTAACCATGCATAATCCCTACACTAAATCCATACTCCTCCAACCAAGAGTGTCCCTATTACGATATGATTCTAACCACACAGAAGCCCCACCATGTCTTTGGGTTGTTGTACATTGTGTACAATCTGATTCCATGCTCCATCCTAAACTACATGGACTTTGATACCCTAACACGAGGATATGTAGGAAGATCCCCTGAGGTTCAACACCATCACCAAGGTCCTATCGTAGTCTCCCCATTGATAAATTTGTGTTTTGGGAAGATCATGCCTTAACCCATTGGTTCCATACCCTTCGGGTCACCATCCATGCATCCATATTCATGATCCGCCTCTTCAAGTGACTCATCGCCCCATCCCAAAACTGCGTGGATATTGATTCCCTACTTTGGGGATACATAGAAAACATCTTCAAGGTTCAATCCATAAAGTGACCTCTACACTGGTTCTTGGTTCCATCCCCAGTCATTCCATCTTTAAACACGTCATCCATATCCATACTGACTTCACCCAGGCCACCACATCCTAGTGAGATCATGAAATCCATTTGGGTCACAAACCATGTGTAAGCGTCATTCATTTCATTCCTCTTTGAAGCACCTGGGATACTAACAACGCGTAACACCTAACATGTCTCCAGGTTGTTGTCTGTTGTGTACACCCCAATCCCATGACTCAACCACTCAAATTATATGGGTTTTGATCCCCATATTCTATACAGGGTACATAGGAAGCCTCCATGAGGTTCAATCCCATCCAATGGTAAACCTTGGTGTCTCCTTTTTTGGGTCCCAATCATCATGTTATCCACCCTTTGAGGTGTATAGATCATCCTTTGTGGTGTGATATCTTATATCTATGGGAAACACCACCTTTGATCCATCCTCATTGGGTTTCCGGATCCTCCCATCTAGTAAATCTTCTAGGTACTCCCTCATATGGATGTACGCATTTGATCCACTCTCATTAGTGTTCTGATCAGCCTGATCTATCTCTTATGGACATTAAAATTGCAACATACCCTATGGTAAACATGGGAAGCTGATTAAAACCGTATAGGCATGCCTCCAACATATAATTCTTCTCATTAGACATGGGATGACTTCGGATTCACCACCCTAGAGAATCCCAATGATAAAGGGAAGAAATCTAGGTGTACTATTGCTTCTGTTTCCAAACATGCTTGTGATGCCCAACGTGACTACTCCCCTGACTAACGGTTGCTGAACTTACTTGAAAACATTAAATGTCTTAACAGAAGAAATGTAATTAACATGAATCCACTAAGATATGGCACTATGAAGAGTCTCATGAACAACATAATAATATTTAAGGGAGATCAGGACTAGGAAATGAATTTCAAGGAGAAATCCCCGGATGGAGAGGCCAACATCCCATCATCCCATTTTGATCAAGGAGAAAACATCATCGAAGAAACGATGGATAATGTCTTCATCTGGAAAGAAGGAATGAGGGGAAACAAATAACAATGAATTCTCCTTAACAGAAGGATGCACACGCCTCAAATAAAGCTTCAAAAACAAAAATGGTGAACACAATGTGAATCTCATCTCCACAAAATGGAGATTAGTAGAATTTGAGACATCGGAAGATTAGCATGTCACCAGATCCATCTATCCGACCCTAGTAACTACCATGAAAATAGTGGGATTGGCATGAAACTCACTAGGATTTGAGTCAATCAATCATTGGGTATCCTAGTATGTGACATTGTCTGTGTGGATCTTTCTATCCAACCATTGAAGACTGAACTACTCTGGGGCACTAGGAATTTCTTTCCTACTATCTATACAGATGGATAAATTTTCCTCCTTTGAAGGAATGAAGCTATAACTATAGGAAAACCATCACATCCTATCTACGGGTACATGGGTGGGGGAAATGCCAACACAATAGTCCCACCCGACTCTATATCTTCTACAAAAATATTCGTGACTACAATTTCCAGGTTCCCATGCCCCATATCACCCTCAAAATTTATTCAATGGAGGTTTATTAATACTATTGTTCATCGATACAAATCATATAGGGTTCTCTTGATAAGGGATATATCCCATAAAGATTTAGAGACCTTCATGCGCCGTCAATGCTACCACCCCTAGGGGCCGTGTAGAGAGTCGCTGCTCCCCACACCGACCTTCAACAACTTCAGGAGCCTCTCCCCAGTGCACTCTTACGATTCACTTTATTATGCAGATGAAGTAAGAGATGCCCGAGACCTCCCAGATGTTACCTCAGTCAGGGAACCAATGTGGAGGTATCCTAATCGGCCATGTTAGTATCACCATCCAACCCCATAGATTGAGGAGCAGGAGATCCATACCAATGCACAGTCAGCTCGGCTAACCCGGCATCATCATCAGGTGCATTCCCAGGAAGATTCCCACCATGGGGGTATCATATTCCAAGTCTTATATTGATACATCCACCACTAGAGCATGCTATTTTCCATCATTTTTTGTTATAGAGTAGGGGCACTTCTTTTTTCCAGTGCTAGATCACTTCCATTCCAAGTCTGAGTGACGCAACAACCACCCCTCAAGCAAGCCAAGTTGACTACTCCAGTCACTGGTGCATGCAGTATTGGTCGCGGGTCAAACCACGATGATGGCGTTCAGTAAAAATATCATATGTGTACAATCATTAGATAGATTGGAGGTCCTTACTACTCTTTAATCTAGAACGGAGTTCCTCCCCATTCCACCATCATCAGCATGAGAGAAGATCCTTCCCATCTTGTTGACACTCAGCATGAAGGTCCTCCTCATGCCCCTAGTCTTAGGTATGAAGATTTTCATTGTATACCAGGTTATCAACATGAGGATCCTCCTTTACCTATCACTTATTATTATGGAGGTCCTCCCCACATTCTCATTGAGTCCGGTAGAGGCCCTAGCCACTTCATTGATGGTTGTAATGAGGGTCTTTCCCATATATATTATGGTCAGTAAGAATACCCTCCTTGTACCACATCTACCAGAGATGGCCGATGTGGAGGTCCTCCTCACGCTACGGACAACCACCATGGTTGTACCCCCCTTATGCTGACCCGTTATAGTGGTGGCCCTCCCCACTCCAACACTCTCAACCATTGAGGTCCTCCCCATGTTCCATTGGATATTTTCCCTGGTGCTCCTCACACCCTGGCTTGTGCAAGTGGAGGTACTCCCCATGTACTATTTGACATTCTCCTTAGTTCCCCTTGCACCCTAGACCATCAAAGAGGAGGTCCTCCCCATGTCAAAAATATACCCTACCCTGAAGAACCATCCCAATCCATGATGGAGGGTTGTCGCCTCCAGAGGATGAACCCTGAGAATCCTCATACTACAATCAAACTCGTCTTCTTTTCATATTCTAATGAGGAGTGTGATTCAACGATTAAACCATCACCCTAATCCTATATTTTTGGTTCTATGGAAGGAAATAGGAATATAAGCCTCATCCTTTTGAAAAGTGAGGTTCTCCATATCTATGAATCCCTCTAAATATACATACATGAAGAGGAAGATTTGGCCCCATTCCAGGGCCTAGCCGTGCAATCCATCTTACCATCAACAGGATCACTATCTACCTCAAAAAAGAGATCATTGAGAGTTGTTTTGGGGACTAATAGAGGTTGAGAAATAGCATGAACCACCACCAATGATCGCATCCCCTGTTTAGGTGGAAGTGTGCATTAGTCCATCTTACAATGATGTGGTGGTGAAATCAGTGCATTCTCTAGGACGCATCCTAAGATGGAGTAGTTTTTTGGATCATGAACCATACTCTCCACCGACCATAATACTAGTGAAATAGTCTGCATCAGTGTTCTTATCAGTCGCTCAGGCTCCACTAGTCGATGAATGGGGTAATCAAGGACCAGATCCTGAGTCTGAGCCATGAAGATTGTGGGACCTCCTCACAACGAACCATTTACCATAGATGTTCTACCAAATGAAAACTAAAAAAATCAAAATTACAAATTCCCTCCCCTAGGATGTGGTTATGTTCCTCTGAATAACCTTAGGGAAAACTCATTTACATCTATATCATCGACCTTTACCTTACCCAAAAAGATAGGAACACCTCGATGACATTGGCCTTCAGTGCTGCCAAGTTGAGTTGGCCATAATCCATGTAGTTGAACACCCTATGTCACTTAGTTATTATTAGAACCTCTAGAAAAGATGCATTAAAAGATTCATTGTGCTCAGAAAATTTATCAAGGAAGATTCCCCACATGTCTATATATGTGGCTGGGGGAATCACAATGCCTTACATTTCAGTCCAACCCCGTGTCACCCTGGTTCAGCTGGTGATATGGATGATATTCCTTTATAAATCATCATGGTGAACATGGTCACTACTAAGATATACCAAGATGGGGGAAATATCACATGTCCTGGAGAATATTAACATCCCTCTGGGAATGTACAACACCCGATAGACTTTACAGGTGTCCATACTCGCCAACAAAGAACTTTTCTTGGCCTTCTTGCACCTTCCGAGTCATTACCTCTTGGACAAGTCCCCAAAAAGGGTAAGGAGAACACTAGGACTGTCAAACCTCCCGACCTATCTGTATCAGTGTATAATATGGAAGATGATCTTGAAAAAACTGCACTTCACCAACAGCTCACTGAGCATAAAAAAGTTGGTTGACGAGCTCCTCACTAAGCATGCCACATGATGACGACCCAATTATGGTAATCCTATACCTGGGAAACAAGGGAAGGTTTAACATCCTCTTGATGATTTGAATCATGGTGATCTTGACAACCCTACCTAGCTAGATAGTATGGAAGTAGGTGATTATGGAAGAAGACATGGGTATGCATCACCAAATCCACACGAGATGTGGGACAACCCCCTATTGGACCAGGCTTAGGTTCTACTAGATTCTCCATGGGTCCCATCTGCCACTCTATAGGTCCCACCGAATGCTCCATAGGTTATTCCCCAACTCGTTAGGTAAATATTCTAGACACACCATGAGCCACTAGGTCCTCTTACCATGTTAAAGAACCTACCAACATGTTGGTGGATGGGGACCCTCGTCATGATTGAAATCCTTATCCAGATGATCCGATGTCAGAAATTATTGATCACCTCAAGGATCTAGAAACTTGATAGGGGGATATACCATCTGATGGAAAACCATTTCTGGCATGGGTGGATGATATTCCAAAACCCCGGGATTCCAGAATCCTACCTTCTCCCCTTTCAATGGGATATGCGACCCATTTTTTCACATATCCCACATTATTTAAAGGTGTGGACCCATGATGGGAACTCCATCACAACATGAATATGCTAATCTCTGGTGTTTTATAAAAAACATTTAGTGGCCCACGTTAGTCTGGTACAACTTGTTACCCATTGGGTCCATAATTGGTTGAGAGGGTCTTCATTGTCAGTTTCTATACTAGTTTTGATCCACCACCCTGAAGACTAGTGTTGTCGATCTCTTCAAGTGAAAGCAAAGGCCAGATGAGTGAGTTGTAAAATTTTTCACAAGGTGGAAGGGCCTCACATATTTACTCGATATACCACTAACCTAGGAATATCTTCTTATTATGAGTATGAGGAATGTGAAGACCTAAATGGTCCCTTCTATCATCACTCATAAAATAACATGAGGGTTCTAGGATATATCTAACAATGCTCAGTGTACAAAATAATCCCTATAGAAAGTGATGCAGGGACATATGTTGCCTCCTATACCTCCCGTAAGAAGAGTCTCAAAGGATAAAACCACTATTGTTTGAAAAATAGAGGCCACCAGGAAGATTGAAGTTTCACTAATATATCCTAATCTATAGTCTCTCTGAGGCACACCACCTCAGGCGTAGTCTCTGGCTCACCAGCACCACCATAGAATTGGAAGTCACCCCCCGCGTAATGCACCACCGCTAATTAGGTGAGATAATAAGGTTCACCACCATTCCATGCTCCACCAGCACCTCATCAGGGAGAAGCTCCCAGAGCACCTTTCCTAGATAATAAGAAAAAAACATAAAAATTTAATGAGGCTCAGGTTCCAGATTATTTCTGAAGTGCCTTGGACTAGGTAATCCTATGATTTCCAGAATGCAAGATCCCTTAAGAGGTGAATCTCACTGATTTCCTTAATTACTACCCCTATCACTAGTTTCTTGTGCAAAAAATAATACAATAATATGTGTTTTAAGACTGGATCCAAGACTATGTCAATAACAACATATTTTGATTGGGTCCCACACTAGCGTAGGTGGAATGATTATTTATAAAGCATGACCATGACAAAAAGGGTGAATGGAAGCAGGTTTTTGACTCCGAGTCTCAAATGTATGGTGATTGGATTTCCTGCAAGGTAGTCTCCCATTTCAAAGTTCTTATCCATGCATGTTTAAATCGTATTGAGTCTCTAGATAAATCTATGCTACCTTCAGCTACTTCCTCTGCATCAACATCTCAATCCCCTTCCTCTCAGGGGAGTAAGCACCAGTGATGTAAGGGAAAACAAATCCTTCCACCTATACCAAATTCTTCCCATACTCTCGGTGATTTCATGCAACCATAGATGAGGATTTCCCCAAGAATCTGCCAAAAAATGGAGGATTCCTCAAGTGATGACCAAGAGTAGGCTTCAGTCAATTCCATCAAATTGGTAAACACTTACATGGTTCCCAATGACGAGGAGTTCTAGGAAGACCCTCCCAACATCCTAGACGATTCCAACATCGATGTATCCATGGGTATGTGAACGGTTAGAATCCATTGACCTATGCTTCCAGCTAATCTGTGCACATAACAGAGATTAGGAAACAAGCCCAACGCAGAGCTCAGTATACACAACCTTCTTATATTGAATCACCATATTTCTCCCACCATCTATAGTACTTGATCGGGCCGAACCACCATGACCATACTATGATCATCAATGTTCCATTTTGGATAGACCACATTCACGAGGCCATCATCCAATAGTCACTCTATGCAGTTTGAATAGTGAGTAGTGGTACATTTCCAACACTAGCCAGAATTTGCTGGTTTAACCAATAGTTCCTCAAATACCTCTTGCTACTGAGAGAACCCTTATCAGTAGAAGTGTATGCGTGAAAAAAAAGTATGAGGTTCATATGAAACTCTCTAGAATTATTTACAAACATTAAATCCTTGAGACTCTCTTCCTATCAAAAGTTATGTGTGAAGCCATCACTGAGGCTTTAAGAAGCTCCCTACAATTTGAAATGGTGGTTGCAACCAAAAAAGCCCTCCATTCTGAGGCAGTCAAATTGGAAGAGTGTTAGGGCATCATTTCATTCTTAGGAGAAGATGAAGGTCCTCCTATACAGGGGCACGTCCACACATTGTACATCACTAGATTGTTCAATGGAATGTAAGCCTGCTACTGTCTTGTTGACATAGGCTCTATGATCAATCTTATCCTGACCCAGACACTCCACAAGTTGGGGATGTATGAAACAAATCTGAGTCACTCTAACATGAATATTAAAGGTTTTTATAGGATGTCGCTCAGATAGGTTGGAATGATTTTCCTGGATACCTAGTTCGGTGGCCTAGTTTCCAGGACTAAGTTCATGGTTGTCTCATAGTATTCTGCTTACAATGCATTAATGGGTAGACCATGACTCAAACTGCATGCGATATTCCCTTCCTCTTATCACCAATGCCTTATGTATTCCCGTAAATGGTCGATTATGCATACTCCAAGGTGATGTGTCCCCCTTTTCCTATTATGAATCCTAATACTTGGATGATGAGTACTACAAGGGAAAGGGTAATAAGAGTCAGGCTAATGATGTTGATCATACTACCATTATGGATGACCCATGTGTAGACCGGGATGATGCCTTTATTTTCCCAATTCACCAGTTGCAGACCACAACCCAAGACATGGGCACTTATTTGTCATCTATTGGTCAAGAAAAAAACTCATTCATTGAAGTAAGGAGAGTTGGAAGATCAATTCGTAATCCTACATAAATCAGGACTGGGTGATCCTAGTTCCCCATTCCCCTATAAGGTATCAAGATGTCAACCCCATGGAAACAAAATTACATCATACTTACTTATTTCACCGGGCTTGGATAAACTGGTTCAAGCTGACACGCCCGTACTTCTTTGATACTTTCAAATGTGGCCCCTTAGGTCCAAGGCCTAATGAAATTGGATTAAAAGATTTCGCCACCATGGTTTCAATAATTCAAGAGTCTCCTAGTGGGTATTCCATTTCCGCTCAAGCATGCACCAGTGTCCCATTATGATCAACCAATTTAGACGAGTTTCCTCTTGGTGATGATCCTCTCATCGTGGATGATGAAGAGGATTTAGAAGATAATCCTGTAGTATTTGAAGAGTGTTTCTCCACTATGGTCGACAAGTTGATACAAGTAAACCTTGGCACCAAGAAAGATCCAAATCCAATACCTATTAGCTCAGTCATGCCTATTTATGAGCACCATAAATATGTTTACTTTTTTAAACAATGTCGATATGTATTTTCTTGGATCTACGGTGAGATTTCAAGAATAGATCCTCAGGATGGAATCCACCACATTGGCCTCCCGATAAACCCTCATATATTTAAATATCCTCCATGAATGATGCACCCTTGTCACGGTGCCATGATCGAGGTTGAGGTTTATAAGTTCATTAAATAAAAATTCATCAAGGTGGTCTAGTACCCTAGAATTTTATCCCACATTGTGCCCATTAGGAATATGAATAGATAAATCAGATTCTGTATCATCTTTTTGGAACTCAATCTTTTATGTCTGAAATATTATTTTCCCGTCCCCGTGATAGAGCTACTGATAGATGCTATTTGGTGGATTCTTGGCACTCTCTTTCATGGATGGGTATTCCTGGTATAATCAAATCCTAATAGCCCTCGAGGAAGAATATTCCACTATCTTTAGGGACACACAAGGTACATTATGCTACTGGGTAATTATTTTCGGTCTAAAGAATGGAGGTTCTACCAATTAGTGTGTCATGCACCAAATATTCAAGCTGGTCTTTAGGACATTGGTTGAATGCAATATGGATGATCTGGTGGGTAAATCTCTCTAGCATCAGGACCATCTTAGGGATCTAGAGAAAGTGTTTGGATTCCTCTATTCCCACTATCTGAAGATGCTCCCCTTGAAGTGTGTCTTTGGGTTTACCTAAAGAAAGTTCCTCAGATTCAATATCAGATACATATGTATTGAGATAAATATGGAGAAAATCATGGTTATCATCTTGATGCCTCCTCCGATCAACCTTCAAGAGCACCGAGGAATTTAAGGTAACATATCCTACATATGCTAATTCATTGAAAATATTGCTAGCATGTGTAATCCATATTTTTGGATCATGGGGAGAGGTGATAATTAACCAGCGTGATGAGGACTTACATGTTACTTTTGTGGAGATCAAGATGTATCATCTACAACCTCCAGTCTAGATGCCACCTATCTTTGAAAAGCTGTAGGTCCTTTATGTGAATACCTTCGAACGATCCCTTGACACCCTGCTCACCAAGAAGAATAATTAAAGGATAGATAATAGTTTACATTATATTAGATACATTCTCCTTGACGCATAGACAGGATACTCCTCTATCGAGAAGAGCTGCCTCGCACTAGGATTAATAGTGTTGAAATTGCAACATTACTTGAATCACCATAAGATATAGTTAGTGTCTTGTGTGGATCCACTAATGTACATTATGATCTTCCCTATACCAATAGTCCATCTAGATTGGTGGGAAGTAATCCTTCAATATTTTTATATTAGTTTCATTCATCAATAATTCTATCAATGGGAAGGTACTGGAAGACTTTCTTACCACCCATCCATCCCCTATAGAGCAATCTCTAGTTCATTATTTCCCAAATGTGGCAATCCTCTTGGTGGATCAAGTCATTCTATATTGGAAAATTCACTTTGATGGTGCATCACATATCCCTACTAATAGAAGACTCGACGAACCAAGACTCAATAGAGTAGGCCTAGGTATCTTCTTCATCACACATGCACATGCTATATTTTTGTATTTGTTCTTATTTTTAGAAGGCTACACAAACAATGAGGCGGAGTATGATGCTCCAATCACTGGTCATGAAATGGCCCTTGGGATTTATATTCCCAACCTACATTTTAAATATGACTCTTAATATTGTTATCAATCTGATCATTGATGACTACGTCATCAGGAATTTAGAGCTCGTACCCTTTCTAGAGTGCATTCACCAGTTAATGGCCCAATTCCCTTATTGGCCAGAAGTTACACATGCCCCTCGATTGCCGAACGGCTAAGCCGATTCCTTGACCAGCATTTCCTCATCTCTTACAGAGCCTGTATAGGATGATTTGATTATCCATGGGGTGCATCAAAGGGTCATTGCTACCATTACCCCAGATGATGATGATAACAAGTTGTTAAGCCACATTACCACTGATGCATCCACATACGGACCTCCTAGCCCCTCTCCCATAGTATTTATAGATACAAATAACTAGATAACTCACTTTATTGATTATCTTCAACATGGAAGTCGCCCAAAAAACTGGGCCTAACATGAGAAGTTCCATCATCGCGCAGTGAATTTCAGCCTCTAGATTGGTCCCAATCTTGAGAATATCCTCTACAGACATGGGCTTGATGGGATTATCCTCTGTTGCATTCTAGTGGACAAGATTTATTATGTTATTTAAGAAGATAAATATTGTTCCTATATATTTCATCAGACAAGGCTGAAGCTCTTTCTTTATATCTGAAGATTAGGCTACTTTTGGCCCACCATGTTCCAGGAGTGCATCGAGTTTTCCAAGAGGTGCCACACATGCCCGATGCATGATAATTTTTTTCATTTCGTACTAGAGCCTCTCTATATTACCAAGCACTCTTGGCCCTTCAAGGTCTTGGGACTCGATGTCGTGGGACCATAACCACTAGCAATGACTCACCAGTGTAGGTTCATCCTGACCACTATGGATTTCTTTTCCAAGTGGGATGAGTCGGTCCCACTAATGTAGTTCATGGAATGTTCGATCATTGACTTCATGAACTCTAATATCATCTGCCTATTTGGAGTCCCTCATTCCATCCTCACCGATAATGACACCAACTTCTGGGTGGATGAATTGAAAAAATTTAATGCTAAGTAAAATTTCTGTTCTAATCATACCTCTCACTATCATGTATGATGCATTCAAATAAACCCTCTCTAAAATTCTATCGAAGATTGTTTCCTTGAACATGAAATGTTATCCGGTCAAACTCCCCAATGCTCTCATGGCTTTCTAGATGATGACTCGTAATTCCACCAAGGTGACCCCATATTCCATGGTGTATAGAATAGAGGAATTCATACCCATTTTCGTTCCATTACCATCACTTTTCACAAACATTTAT
The DNA here is from genome assembly GCA_963277665.1 of Viscum album. Taxonomy (NCBI): domain Eukaryota; kingdom Viridiplantae; phylum Streptophyta; class Magnoliopsida; order Santalales; family Viscaceae; genus Viscum; species Viscum album. The sequence continues at coordinate 1,100,308,451 of OY728155.1, read as the reverse complement.
GATCAAAAGATTCTAGAAAAGATAGTAGATGTCGATCTGGCTGGAATAGAATCCCTCGATGTTAACTGGCTTCATGCCTTTGCATAATCTAGAGAAGAATCAGAACAAGACAACTAGAGATTTCAATACAAAAGTCCATATCCATTCTTTCATTAAATGTAACGTGGTATTAGCATTGAAAACACCAATGATACCACGTAGGAATCCAAAAAAGTTTGTTCCCAAATGGGAGGGACCTTAAATCATTCACAATGTTTAACCTAGTGGTGCGTACTCTCTGGTCACTATGGATGGTGAGCGCGTCACTCCTCCCACCAATGTTAAATTCCACAAGCAGTAAATCGCTTGAGTAGACCCTTTTGTCCTGAAAGATGCTAAACGATAAACGATACAATATTTACAACCCTAAACTAAGACCCCTGTCATCCTATAAGATGATAAACTGCAAGCGGTAATCCTATTTTATTGTTCGAGATCTATAAAATTTAAACTATGATCTCCCTCAAACTTACCAAAAGATGTTAAACATCAAAGGTACTTCCATGTTTTTTTGCATCATTGAATTTGGATCTCTATCATCTTTTATATCCAAACGGACCCCCATAGTGGCCTGGTCTCGTGCCACCTTGGCTAACCTACCATTTTTGGACAACATCCTGGGGGATCACGAATAAAAATTCGATACAAGTCCCAAATTGTGAATATGGTTAGTGGTTGACGCTCAATTGTTCTTTCCAATGTAGGCCACATTAGATTGTAACTTTTTTGTGAACATGTTCATCGGTTATCTTAAATCATTATCACCATCCCCTTGGTCTCCAAAATACCAGGCACAGTTATTCACAATCTTATGCCCTTCTATCCAACACACATGACATTAAACTGGTAATCTAAAGTCTGAGCTCTATGAAATTAAAATAATATTTTCATTTTCCTTGAATCATCACGTTAAACCTCTTCAATCTACTAGAATTACATGTGGAATGATTTCCAATAATATGGGATATTTAAAAATTCTCATACATTTCATCTTTGTGTCCAGACTCAGTTTTTAAAAGCCTTCTCTTTTGCTTGACATCTTGTATTATGTTCTCCCTGGAGTATTTGGTGTGGATTGGAATTATGTCCTCATTAAAATTTGTTTTTCAAAAACCCCACCACATATCTCTCTCATGATCTCTCCATTCTGCATCCTTACTACATACTGTTAAACTACATGACATTTTGAAACTACATGTGGCCCGATTCATTCCCTTGCAAGATATGTAGGAATGCCCAAACATTTAGTATTATAGTTCAGTCCCTAAAAAACCACATATATTGCCCCCCCTCTCAATTTAGTTATTCTAGAGGGCTACTGGTGGTGAGGTGTGTACTTTGGACATAATTCACGTTGGGTTTGCAATAGCCGCACCAGGCGCCCCTCCGTCCAGAGTATTCTCTTTTCTTTGTGTCCTTACCACATGACGTAAACAACTTGAAATTTTAATAACTATATATGACTTGATTCTAATAAAAATTCGATATATAGTATTTCCTTGACATTACATCTTTGGGATTAGCCCCAGGTTCTTCGATCTTTTCTATCCCCTTGGCATGAGGTTCCCCTTGGGATTTCACGTGGTGTGGTATGGACTTTAATTGTTCCCATTCACTTCGAGTATTCTTTATTAATCCATTATAATTCCCTATAAAAATTTATTATTCCACATTTTCCCACACCATATGATGTTAAATTATGATTCCATGTTCCACATGACATTGAACTCTTGCGTCTTTGCCACCCGATGTTAATGTGCATGGGATAGTCCTGTCATAAGAGCTTAAAACTATGACACTATCATACTAGCCACACAATGAAAAAAATGGAACTGCATTGTGGTTTCCTTTCTTGAGAGGGAATCACATTTGGCATTATTCATCCACCATGCTATTTTTCAATGCCTACATATATCCTGATTCCTTCAGCGATGCCTGGATTCTCCATCCTGGCACTTTTGGTCCAAAAAAACACACCCACACTAATGTACATATAAGATCCATCAAATGCCTCTTCTTTCAGTATATGTGCCTAACCTAAATGGCATTTTACTAACTAATTTTGTTTTGATTCCCCATCTCTGTTGAATACATAGGAACACGCGAACATGTATTCCTCAGTTCCAGCCTCAGTTTTTTTATTCCATCTCCCATCCCCTTAGCCTAGGTTTTCTCTTGGGATCATGAATGGTGTGGTATGTGTACTTCTTTATTCCACACTCACATTGGGTTATTCTACCATTCCATAAACATTTCTATCTTGAGAAACCTTTACCCCTTGAATCCTAACCACATGAAATTAAAATTCATTATGTTTCCAGAACTACATGTGGATTGATTACCATACTTATGAGATGCATAGGAATAACCAATCATTTCATCTTTGGGTCCATAATAGGTTCATCAATCAAATTTTCCATTTTTCTACAATCTCCTCCTTGAGTCGTCTGCCTTAACGGGTGCCCTCAATCCTCTTTATGCCTCATAAATGTTCTTAGATGCACTGTGGTTTAGGACTTATAGTGTTGGATTCTACATGGACATGCTATCATCCATTTACATGCATCGCATCTCCCTTTATTTGGGTTCCCATCATATTTCACATTCAAAAGGACCCCCTATATAGCATGGTCTCATGCCACCTTGGTTCTCTTACAGATTTAGGCCAACACCTTGAAGGATTTCAGAAAAAATTATGAGACAGGCCCCATGTAGTGAATTTTTTCAACAACTGAACCTCTTTTTTTATTTCCATTTTAGGTCACATAATATGGATTCCATGTTTCGAACACAGTCAATAGTTATCCTTCGTTGTTATGCAACCCCCACTATGCCTAAAATTTTGGTCTTGTGATTCACATCCCTTTCCACTCCCATCATGATCAAGTGGAAGTTCAACACACTTGGTGTTATCCCTCCATGCACCTTTTCACATTAAGAGGGAAAATAAACATCGTAGGGTTATCTTCGACACCACACCATCTCCCCCTACTGAGTATTACATGGTTTGTAAAGATCTTCTCCACCCTTTTCCCACATCGATTATATCTCACGTGGAATTAGGGACATGTGTAAGGTTTGTGTCTTCCTGGAAGAACCACACTTCTCATAATTCGAGCTATATGACTATAAAATAAGATCCCCCACGTCCTTATCGTAATATAGTAAACTATGTCTTTTTTATATAGTTTTTATTGATAACTACCAATCCATATGATCTCTTCAGTTGAGAATAAATTGTCCTTATAGAATATTCTTTTTTCCATTCCACATTTAATAACTATTTGTGTCTTGATTCTCACCTTTATGGGATACAAAGCGACACCCGAGCACTTTTCATTTAGGTCCAACCACTAATTTGTGAACCTTGTTTTCCCCCTTTTTGGGGTATGGTTCAATTATTCTTGAAAAGGTGTAATCTTTTATGGATTTCTTCTACCCTAACCATGTTGGGTCAACCCTGTGGCACTACGCCGCACCTCTCGACACCTTATGGTATGAACTCAATGACCATAAACTAGGAGCTTCAGTCGTAAAGTCCAGCCATCATGGATTTGTACTAGATGTATTATTTAGGAAGTCTGCCGTGTCGGGTGGACTTATCTATACTCATTTATGTTGGTTTTGCAATAACCACACCACATTCCACCCTTAAGATATCATCATCCTTCATCTATGTCGCATGGTGATAAACTGCACATGCATGTCCCTCATAGATTAAATTAAACTGGGCACTTTATGTTCCAATCTCTACAACCTTAAGCTAGGATTCTTCTCACCTATGTTCACATGAAATGAAAATACAAAACAATTATGATATTTCTTTTTAAAAGATTATATCAACTCATTTTGGTTTTTTTTCCTACCATACCACCCCCAAAAACTATGTGTGTATTGATTCCCTTTTTTATGGGATACGTAGTGATGCCCAAGATTCCTATTTGTGGTCCAGTCACAACCAAATTCACCTCCCTAACCCAATTTGTCTTGGGTTCTCCCAGAAGTAAGTGATGTTGTGCAGACCTCTTCAGTCATCATTCATGTCGGGTTTATAATACATGTGTTGTATAACTCCTTCAAGATTATCACTCCATGTGCTCTTCCAACATGACTCTTAAACTGCAAGGGCAATATTCGTGCTTCAAACATTCCTTCAGTTGGGTTTTCATTATATTTCACATCCAAAGGGACCCCCTAATGGTATTGGTGTTAGGCCTCAATGATTTCCTACCATCTTGGGCCAATGCCCCGAAGGATTTCAAACAACAATTTGATACATGTCCCGTATATCAAATATGGTTAGCGGGCAATCTTCTTTTGAATGTTCCAATTCTCGGCTGACACAAAATAGATTCTGTGTTTCAAACACGGACATTATTTATCCTATATCTCCATTTCTCTCCGATTGCACCCCAAATATTAAATGATGTGAATCACATATATAATTCACCTTTCCATTTTATGAATCCTCGACACCCCTGGTGTTGTAAATCCACACATTCGTGTGCGTCGAGTAGGAATGTTGGTTTGTCTATGATTTTCTCCACCCAACTGTTCCTTTCCACCATTGCACACTCTCGTTAGAAAGGGATGTCCTGACAAAGATCCTGGTTTACTTCACTGATCATGAATCACATAGGCTTAGGGGTTGTGGTAGGGTAATAACCAATATGAGATTATGTGTCCCATTGGTCTTACCATACAACCTTAAATTGTGACACTATCATCCTCACCACATGATGTTAAACTATTTCAAATATAAATAACTATGTGAGGAATGATTCCATACCTTTAATGATATATAGATACACACAGGTATCTAAGACCTAGGTATAGCCTTTGAATAGTAAACTCTATGTGTTGGCCTTCTTGGCCCCAAATTCACATTGAGTAATGTGTAGTGTGGGGGGGACTTCTTTATGCTCATTCACGTTGGGTTATGAACTGCACCAAAAATTTATCCTTTACGGTACCCATGTCCTTGACACATGAATTTAAACAGTGGCCCTACCCTTAAGAAGCTCAAGATTCCCCATGAAAATTATGGGATGTGTCAACTTCCTCGCTTGAGAGGATTACCCCCACCAGTGTGGGTCTCCGACCATACTGCATTCAATTACTACCTTTGGCTTGATTCTCATCCTTATGGACTATGTAGTGACGCACAAACATTTCACCTCAGGGCTAGCCTCAAGAACATTAAGATTTCTGGTTCTTTTCCCCTAATCATAATCTGAACTCTAGGACCTTAAACTAGGGGTTCCTAATCCATATAAGATGATTTTAAACTGTTTGGTAGGTTCCATGGACTGTGAACATAAATTATATGTAGCATTCTAATCATATGACATTAAACAAATGTATTCATAGTCCTCACCATATGACACTAAACTACATGATTATCATCCCCATTTATACAACATTAAAGTATAGAACATTTTAGTTCCTCACTAGAGACGTCCCTCCAGAAGTAGGCATAATCTCGATTCAGACCAATACGTTCTCCCGATGCATTTTTATTATGGTGAAATAATTCAAAGAGTGTTGGACTCCATTCAAACAACCCATCACTACACCCCACACTTTGTGTTCCATTTATTCAGATCCCCACCCCTTTCACATTTTAAGGGACCCCCAAACGGCATGGATTCATGGACTTTATACTCACCTACTATTTAGGTCCAATGATTTGGAAGATATTGGACAACAATTCATGTAAGGCCCCGTGTTTTTTAATATGGTCAGCAGATGGCCATAATTTTCTTGTCCCTATTTCTGGATAACACAATATGTCTTTTTTGTTTTGAATATGGTCAACAGTTATCCTCCATCATCAAGACACCTCTCACTATATTCTGAAATTCAGGTATCGTGATTCATACTTCTCATTCCCCTTTATTTAGATTGATTCTAACACCCCTGTTGTTATCCCACTGATGTACTAGATCACAAAGGGGGAGGTAATTCAGCTGCATTAAGAACTCTATTCTCTATTTTCAATCCCTCTCCTAGTCCCAATTATATTGGATGATTGTCCGAGACCCGAGGTCCTAACAATTGGGTGGAACCTTCATGCATGATGTGAATAATTACATAGTCATCCCTTGTTATTCACATCGGTCATGACCCATGTGATCTTTGGGATTGATCATTGGATATTTCATGGATACGATTGAGATACAGAAAATCACACACTTAAAATAAGAAAAAAACATGAAAGTGTGTTTTTGAGTTTGTGCGAATTACATCCACCATGAATCGACCCCTCTGATAGATGGTTTGACCTGTTAAATGGATCTTTCCTGCTCTACCACCCTCTGTCTACTGGAATCTAGGTTTTCTTGTCACATACCGAGATCCCTCTCTTCTTTGCTAGTTTCAGGGCATAGTTCATCGGCCCTAATCCATGCCCAATCCTCCTCAGCTCAGATGTTAACCATTTCTTCGGATGCTTGCCTCAACTTATCCTCATCCTATATCAACCGTGCCTTCAATCGTGATATGAGATTTGATTTCAAACCATGGAAAGTAGGCTATTTGTTCATACGTTCGCAAAAATCTTGGATCTCTTTCTCATCCTCCTAAAGTCTATTGCTGTTGAAAGACATTCACCATTTCTAGCCGGCACCGAGGCCACATTCATATTCTAGTGTTTTTCTCGGCAATGTATTCTCAAATGAGTATATAAGGACGTCAGACATACACTCCTATAGAACATAGTTTGTGCATCTAGGAACAAGGTTTCACCATCTGCTTTATCTAATCTACATGTGGGGTGTCCTTGATTAAGAAATTGATCTATTTCCACTACCAGTGACACATGAAAATTCAATTCACATCATCCGAAGAAGTCCTATCTAGGTCCTCTAGTTCAGCTGGTTCGTATGCTGGGAACACTTCCAGAAGTTTGGCACCATAATCTTCCTCTTGTGTCCTATTAGGTGGTTAGGCTCCACATCATGTGACTGATCTTTTTCACTAGATTCCACCTCGATGATGTCTGATTCAATATCTCCAGTAAACAAACCCATGGTTATAGATATCGTTATTTGTTTTAGGAAAACTGGTATTCACCTCAAGAGTGGATCTTCAGGAGCTCCATCAATCCTCCCTAGTATAGTCCATGACATTTGAAGAAATATCTATAGAGAAGTACGATGTATGTGGGTCAGGCTTAGTAGACAACAATTATGAATCCTATGAAGGATGAGCCTTATAGTGGTCAAACAATGGTTTTATCTCTCATGAAACTACAGTCGAAATCTTAGGATGTGGCCCCCGATATATGGTTGTGAACATTGAAGACTTCGGGAGAACCACCATGCTTGTTTCAGCCCTGCTAGATTCTGCAATCACCATTATCCCAGGTGGAGGCCCCTACAATACGTCTTCTGTCATGTGGGAATGGAACTTATGTATAATATTATAATATATAGAGAAAAGTTCAGTTTATAAAGCCTATATTACGTGAATGAATACCGCATGGAATAGTTTAGAATATACCTCAAGAGTTTCGATAAGATCTTCCAACTCTGAGGCCACAACCTCACCTTCCTCCAATGGGATCCCCCGTCATTCTATTTTCCGTAGTAGAACCCCTCATATTTCTCATGTAAAGGGAAACACTCCCTCAGATTAGCTATTTATGTTTGGGGTGGGGCTATATGACTGAGAGGTACTTTCACCCGGTACGTCATTAGAAGCAGAGTACCCCATGAATGCATGAAGTCCTTTAGCTCTGCGATGTATTATTCCCCTTCTGCCTGAGTCACCCTAAATTTTGCCATGGCATGGACAATATCTAATAGATCCATCCCATTATGATTGATGTGATCCCACATATAGAAGGACTGATAAATTTTCCATTGACGTACTAGATGTCCCTGTCCTTTGGAATGACAGCATCCAGAGGCATATCTATGTGGCACGACCACTTCCCAGGACCCTCAGTGGGTATCCTATGGAACCCTCTTGATGGTCATCTTCTCATCAGGCCCTTCTCATCTGAGGCCGCCGAGTATATCACTACTGACATTCTCCCACCCTGTGAAGGCCATGATATCACCAGCCCTACCACATCCCCACTATTGTGATGTTCCTTGGCTCCACCACTATGGAGTTTTCTTTCCATTTTCCAACTCAAAACTCAAGGTTGAGGGGAAACCATGTTGTTGGGAGGAACGTTTCTTCAATTCATCATCTTCCCAAGGTAGGTTGGTTCCTAGATCTTGGAATATTCCTTGACCAACCCAATGGCAGTAGTGGGTGGAGGCAGTTCATTCTTCACTTTTTCATGCTCTCATGTGAACATGAGTCACATCTACCTCATCATGCATGGATTAGTTTCATGGAATACTCCCAATTAGACTTCAGGGCCACCCTTTACATGCAATAGAACTACCTCACAATGCAGTGTGGGGTGTATGGATCATTGATAGGATAACATTCTTCCAATTCTACCCAAAATATACCCAGGAAGACTAGTAGACCAGACCGATGGTCCTCAGTTCATTATCCATCATCTGTGAATACACACATTATTGGTGAAAATATATGGAATTTGAAATCATCCACCTTCCAGACTGTGTTTAGCACAAGTGGTGGGGTCATCATGGAAGGAAATCTACCAACCACATTTTGGATGGCTGGTCAGAAGTCTGATTCTAGAGGAGAAATAGGGTTCAGATACTCATATACACCCATATATTCTGTTATCCATACATACAATAAATGGATTGGTCTACACGCCCTATGTGTCTTCTATCCCTCAATGATGTTCCACAACACCTTGTATAATTTGGCCAGCGCCAGGATCCTGTGGTTTACAAGCTTCCCCCATATCTATAATTGATTCCATAATGAATTTTTTCAATTGTACACCCATGTTATTGTCCCCGATGGGTAGCATCTAGCTGTAGAAAAGTGTAGAGATAATCCGAGCCAGCCTAACTTATATTTTCTATGCATTGTTGAAACCTTACCCACATAGCTTCAATTGGTTGTCCTCCAGGATTCTCTGATTGGAATTGTCTTTTATATGTTTAGCTCAATTTGGAAATGTGGGAGGCCAAACTATTAGCTTCCTAGGTGCCTCCTCCCCTTCAGCAGTATGCTATGGTGGGATTTTTATGAAATTCTGAAACCACAACATAAAATGAACATCCCTTACTGACTGCATGTCCTCACCCGACACCAGGTCCATCAGTGTCATTTCCAGCCACAAAATCTGCTTCGAACTCTCCCACATGTTATCTGTAGGGAGAAACTCATCATACATCACCCCTATAATGGGAATCCCAAAGATCTTATGAAGGTTCTAGAGGCTGATTCCAGCCTCCATGTGGTGAGGAAGGAAAGTGTTGGTCCTTGAAGACCATCTGATCAGCAACTATAGTATCATGTGTTTAGGCAGTTAAATGATGAATTGGGAGGCCCACAAAATTTTATACATCCCTAATCACTTCAGATCAACCATAAATTCCTCTCAGGATACACAAACCCATTAAGCTCATGCCTATTCCTCCTTGATGTTTCCGCCCTGGCGCAGGTCCCAATAGTCGATACACCCCTTCTCCAGATTCCCTAAAACCTCATTGAGGATGGTATAGTACTTTAGTGGAGATACCTTTGGATATAACTCTTTTTCATACTTTTTTTTGACATGATTGTACATACATTTGTCATTAAGAGGCATGGGATCCTCCCCTGTATGACCGTCAGCATCCTTGTGCCAATGGTGATGACATGGCATGATTTTGATCCAGTAAGATGATTCATCCCTACTTGCTTCAGGGATGAAAACTCCACCCCTCATACCAAATATGTATAGAGGATGTCTCTTGAAGATAGGATAGTTCTTTTGAATTTCCTATCGGACATCCACAAGGGATTCATGATCTGAATGGATTCACAAATATTCCCTGATGCCTAGATTATTCACTAACTATTCCCTTCTGGCAGCATCCATGAGGACCCCCAGAGTAGATTTATGGTGGGATATTTTTTTCAAACACTTTAGTAATTTTTTCTATTTCATATAGCTTGATTTCAAAGATCGAATATAGGGCCCGATCGACGAGGTCGATCATAGAGCTTGGTCGTAGAGTTCTACCCTACAGCTCGAAAACACAACTCATGGAGTGCATGATCATAGAGTCTAAGTACTCACTATGATGTGTAGAGTAATAGATAATGTATTATGGTAAAGACATTTTCTGATAATTATTCTCAAAGCACCAATCTGTGAACCCGGTTTGAAAATTACATTCACGGTGCGTGCAAAGATTCACCATTCGAGAGCTCAAGCATGGAAACTTGGAAGAAGGTGAGGAAAAAAATTGGGTGTCCCTCTATTTATAGGTAATTACCTCCAAAAATGTTTGGTTCACATATCCATAGTGAGAATCATGGAGATCTATAATGTGGAAATATCTATGATATTCTTAAACCGTGCTTTACCTGCCATCGTAGTGATCCTGCTTCGTGAACCAGAAAATTTTAGTGATCTTCCCTCAGAATCAATTCATTGTTTTTCTCCTCAACTCCCATTTTGAGGGGGTCATTTTTTTCCACCGAAATATGGGCCTTAGAGAAATAAAAAAAATGAATCAAAAAAATGGTTCAAAAAGGGTCTACTTCATGATGCAACTTCAAAAATCCCACCAACACCGTGGTTGGGGGAAAGATCTTGGTTGTCTCTACGAATTCCACTGAGAAAAAGAGACAGTTATCTCTATGAGTTTGATGAAATTGAATAAAGTCTATGTGTCATGGAGGGGAGGATGGTTGTCTCTGCGAGTCCTTGAATATTGATCAAAGCCTCTGCAACTACCATGGAGGAAAAAATGGTAGCCTATGTTCCATAGAGGAAATGCAGGTTGACATCGCGACTATGATAATCACGAGGAAATATGCCTTCAGTGGCAGAGCACAAGTTTCGTTGCGAAACATACTCATAACATTGTGCCTCCACCCACTTCCTATATATACATGTATTCCCCCCACTTCAAAAGATCTAGACCATGAACCTTTTCCTTAAGAATTCCCAACTCTCCAATCATTATTTTCATTGTGAACCAACCAATAAAATGAATCATCTGAGGTACTTGAGCACTATGAAACCATTTTACTTTTTCTCAAAATTACCCCCTCATCGAAGATTTGTGAACTTCATGATGCCTATGGGACATCACAATGTAATTATACACCTTTGGGTCCTTGGGACATCACGAAGCTCTCCTCTTTGTGAATGCATATATTATATGAGCCATTGTGCTCTATAACCCCCTGTACTCTGTGAGCCCCTGTACTCTATGAGCCCATATGATTTGCAAGCCCTAATAATCTATGAGCCCCTATGATCTGTGAACCCCTGAGATTTGTGAATCTCTATGTTCAACGAGTCTCCATCCTTTACGATCCCCTGATATTTGAGAAGCCCCACTCTTCGAGGATTATTTCTTTATGAGCCCATCTTTTGTGCATCCATCTAGGCTTGTACAAAGTAATTACAATGTCCCTCGAGTAGTGTTCCATGATGTGTTGCTTTGTCTCATGCTTCTTCGCATAGGAATTATAATTTCTAATGATTCTTCACATAACCACGATAACATGGACCCCCAATGGATCACTCCACAACCCTGTTACCACATGACGTTACTAGTGCCTTACCTTCACCATGGGTTTAAAATGTGCCAGTTATGTAATTTATTGGGGTGAGGAGTGAATACTCACTGTTTGAGCTGTAGGACTTTAAACCAAAAAGAAACCTCATCTATGACACATGAAGTTACTCTATAACACTACATGAGGGACATGGTCGAGAGGACCGGGAAGGGGATGGGCATCATCACCCTCTCACTCCTCCTCCCCCTATGTGCTTTATCGTAATGCGTTCCTCTGGTGGTCTCTACGTAATACCCAACCCAACATGATATCATGCTCTACATACAATGTTCATATCCTCCTTATACATTTAGACCCTGACTCTAGCCTCCCTCTCAGAGTAATCCCCCCAGTTTACACTTTGGTCTGCTAACCATGTATAAACACTGCTCCATTCCTCACAGATTCTGCTTTCCTGACGCGATCATCAGGAATTTTTTGCCTCTTATTTCTCACACTAAGCATGAATCATGTGGGATTAGAGTAAGAATCTACCATGAAATAATTTTTGGAATACCTTACTGTGTGAGCCCCATGCCCCTCCATAACAAACTACATGGACTTTAATCCTCACCCTTTCCAAGAGAGGAATGTATGAATATTATCTGAGGTTCAAACCAATCACCCATCAGTCCCGACCACTTCACATCATCTCACCCTCTCCCAAACGACGTTAAACTGTTGGCACCATTAATAATGCATGACATTAAACTGTATGATTTTGAACTATGTGGGTTTTGATCCCTATCTCCAAGAAAGTTTACAAAGGATGCCTCCCTGAGATACAACCCCAAACAATGGTAATCTTCAGAATTCCCTTTATTCAGACCCACATACGTAGTCCACACCATAGTGGTGTCAGAGTAGTTCCCTGGAAGCTAACCATGCGTAATACCCACACTCAGTCCATACAAATCCAACAAAGAGTTTACCTCTTGTGATGGGATGCTAACCACGCACAAACCCCATCATTTATTTCGGTTGTTTCCCTTTGTGTACAATCCAATTCCATGTTCAATGCTGAACAACATGGACTTTGATTCCCTACCATGGGGATACGTAGGAAGCCTCTCTGAGTTTCAAGATCATCACCCATGTCCCATCCTATTATTTCCCTTCATACCTTTATGTTTTGGGAAGATCACACAATAACTCGTTAGTTTCATTCCCTTTAGGTCCCCATCCATATGTCCATTATAACAGGCCACCTCTTCAGATGACTCATTTCCCCCTCCCATATCTACATGGACAATCATTCCTTTCCATAAGTATATGTATAAAACCTCTTCGATGTTTCATCCCGATTCAGTCACCTCTACACCAGTTCTCGATTCCATCCCTATTCATTCCATTTTTTGACACATCATCTAATACCATACAGACTTCACCCTGGCCACCACATCCCATTGAAATAATTAAATCCATTTGTGCAGCTAATCATGTGTAATACCCATTCATCTCATTGCTCTTTCTATAACTCCGAATTCAAACCATGCATAAGTCCCAACATGTCTTGGGTATGTTTTTCATTGCGTACACCCCAATATTGTAACTCACCCTCTCGAAAAATATATGTTCTGATCTCTATCATCTATACGGGATACGTATGAACCCTCAATGATGTTAAATCCCAAAAAATGGTAAAACTTGGTGCCCCCTTTGTTGGGACCCAATAATCCTCTGGTCCGCCCTTTGAGGTGTCCAGACCATCCTTCACGATGATATATATTTCCTCTATAAGACACACCACCTCAGATTTTTCCTCATTGGGCATCTTGATCCACCCATATGTTAAACCTTCTAGGTACTCCCTCCTGGGGATGTACCCATCTGATCCACTCTCATTTGTGTTATGATCAGTCCAATCCATCTCTATTGAACATTAAACTTGCATCATACCCCATGGTAAAAATGGGAAGCCAAGGAAAACCTCATAGACATGCCTCTAGTATACAATTATTTACATTCGAGGTGTGATGCCTCATGATTCTGCACCCTCGAGAAGACATGTCATAAGGGGAAGAAATCTATGTGTACAAGCATTTCAACATCCAGACATTCCAGTGATTCCCAACATGAATACTACACTGACTGAAAAATTATTCCCTAACCTGACCCCATAGAATGTCCTGATAAAAGTAGTGTAATTAACAGGTGTCCAAAAATATATGGGACCAGGTAGATTATAATGAACAATATCTTAATATTTAAGGCATACAGAGACTAGGCAATGCATTTTGTGGAAAAATTCCCAAAAGGGGAGGTTCACATCTGATCATCCCATTTCGATCAACTAGAAAAAATCACCAAAGAAGTAATGGATGATGCATTCCTTTGGAAAGTGGGAATTTGGTGCAAAAAATAGCTCTTCTTCCTCCTCAATAGATGGATGCATGCTCCCCGATGAAAGTGTCAGAAACAATGTCTAAATCATGACTCCTATGACACTCTAAGGTTATCCTAGGTTATTCCAATGAAACTCCCATTTAAATACTTCATTATTGTTCATGAATAGATTGTAAATTCCCAAAGAATATCCCTTGAGAGTATCAAAAGAGATTTTTAGTATGTCCTATTGTCATGTACAAGGTTGCGCTGAGTCAGGTTTGTCCCACCGTGAAAAAGTTATTACCCCTAGGTACATTTGTGCTTGATCTATAACCACATGCAGTATCCATATAGGAATGTATTTCTTGAAATCCAACTACTCATTCCTTTACCAAAATTGTAGGATATATTCTTAAACACTAACTCATCCTTATACGTATCCTTAAATACATCCTTAGACATATCCCTAGAAATATTCTTGGGGGATCTCACTAATGATTTCTAATATTAGTTTCCATAGGTTGATTGAACCTTAAATATAATACGAATTATAAGGACCCAGTCATTGTGTACATTAACATTACATTACTATTTCAGAATACTTAAAAAATAATAAAATAGATGCCCAAAGACTATATTGGTTTAGTGCCTTTGGAAACAAGGAAATATAAACACCAGTACATAAGTGAGCTACATTATCACCCGTTAGATTCTTCTGGACTATCACCCTTATAATAAAAATTCAACATAATATATGTATTCCTAATCTAGGGAAAGGAAACATAAAAATTTGTCAGCTAAGATTCTCAGAAAGGGTAAACAAGTGACATATATAAGCTTAAACACGAACAGAAGAATATGAGAACTAGATCATGAAAATAGAATATCATGCCCTTTAGATGAAATGTAATAAAGAGGTATTATGGCCTAAATATTGGAAGTTCATAAGAAATTAATCATATTTAAATAAATAACATAAGTAATGAATTCATAACAAAATAATAAAATTGAATTTTTGGTAAACATATAATCATATTATATAATTTCTATCGTAATCCTGGAATCACTACCAAGACCATCTTGGTGGTATAAGTTCACTCTGCATACCATCATGGAATTCCTGGTTCACTCCCATGTCCATATTAGTAGCATGATTTCTCTTATCATACATTATTGGTAGTCATGGATCACTCTCATGACCATCTTAGTAGTCAAGGTTTACTTCTAAGATCATCTTAGTCTATCTCAAGAGATATAAATCTTTACCCAATGCATTGGAATGAGATATAGGTCCAACATAAAAAATAGTGAAATCATACATACCTGTGCCAAAAGATCATTAAAAATCATATCATGAACCAAGAAATGAAATATGTATCATAAAAATATAATAATATCATAACATTTGAAAATACATATTGGTTTCATAATTATCTTGTTAAAGGCATAACCTATGAAAATAAGTAGGTTTCAAAAGCATATACCCAATGAAAGATAAATGGGTTTAATAAAAATCATGGCGTCATAACATAAACTACTCATAGAAATAATATTCATGGAATCATTCAATCATTTCACCAGAAAGGATTTAGTAACACAAATATATGTAATCATAGATGGGAAAACATTTTGAATGGTCTTTTAAAAACATTACTTGATGAAAATATCCATTCTTATTCGTAAAAGGATTTTTAAAACACAAAACCTTTTGAAAACCATATGTCATTGAAAATAATTAGAAAAAATAGGAGATTTTGAAATAATTTTAAAACCATTTTCCTTGAAATCCTATAAATGAATATTAAAACGTTGTGAAAAAAATACTTTGAAAACATATAAAATAAGCATTACAACATTTTGAAAACCATTTTCCGTGAAAAAATATTAAATAATCCTTAAAATATATTGAAAACCATTTTCATTGAAACCATAATAAAAAAAATTCAAAAAATTCTACTAACCATTTTCATTGATTAAACATTTAAAACATATAATGAAATCATGAAAAAATTCATAAAAACCGTTATTTAAAAAAACATTGATAACTAATAGAGAAGGATCAAAAAAAATTTGAAACCCATTTCATTTATAATTCTTGGAAAATCATATAAAAAATGATTTATAACATTTTGGAATCCATTTCAATGAAAATACTTTGAAAAATTATAAATAAATATTTTAAAACCATAATTTTTTTAAAATACATTTTCCATGAAATTTATCTTCAATGATCATTTGAAAAAAATTAAACATTCTTTAAAACATGGTTTTTTAAATAAAATGGATTTCCGACCGAAGGGAGAAAGACTGTCAGATTTTTCATACATATATTTTATTAATTATCTTAATTACCAAATAGAGTGACAATGGTACATTTACATTAATAAATAATGAGCAACCATATGAGAATAAAAGTCATGAATTTTCATTATATATGGATTGTAATATTTTATCAAAGGAAGCATGAACAAAAAAACATGAAAACCAATGAGATTGTTTCAATACACTCTTACCACATAATAACTTTGAATCATACTCCCCATATAAGAAAATTAAATTACATAAGGCATAAAATATAATGTAGTGAAGTAAGTTCATGATATAACAATACAAATTAAGTTTATAAACCGTGTGTAACAATATAGGTGAATAACATGACATGTGTCTAAAAAAAGAAATTTGAGACAATACTATCTTATCGATTTAGTAATTTTTGAAACATAAACAACATAAAAAATTATCATAAAATGGATATTTAAATACCAATAAATTTAATAATAAGAAAAATATAATACATACATGGTTAGTGAACACACCACACAAACAAAACGATTTGTGATTAAGGCATGTATCTCACTGAAATTAAATTGTTAGATGAAATGACCTTACCTTGTGTCTTGACACTCATCATAATCATAAAAAATTCTTATAAATTAAATATAATTTTATTATAAATCTATCAATGAACCATATTATTACACCTAATACAATATATGGCTTTATTATGACATTATATTACCCTCTTTTTAGCAATACTATGTTATGGTTTCACTTCAGTTAATATCCACTTTTTTCTTCTCATATGTATTAATTTTTAATAAATTTAATTCTTATAAATATATCATGATTATAAAAATTTAAATAATTATCTAAAAATAATCTATATTCATTTTATTTTTATTATAATAATCTATATAATATAAAATTATGAAATGGAATCAACCATTCATAGAAATAGTAGTTAGTACGTATGAATAAATGTTGTTTCCGTTTCATTTTCATATTGTAAAAAATATATTAAACGAAATATATGTATATATTTATAATTATTCCATTAGAATTATTATATATTATATATAAATTAATTTCACTAAACCCATCCTTAATACTTTCCATGTAGTGTGTGAATGAATCACATCGCTTTGAGAGGGCGGTAGTCCATACTTCATCAAACAAAATTATCATATTGGAAAAAAATGGAAACTGTAAATATTTTTATTTTAAAAAAATTAAATAATATAATATTAAAATTATATAAATTTAGTTTCTTTCATAATTTCCACGATGATTTTTTGTAGACGAAAAAAATGAAAAATCACCATTTTGTGAAGCGACAATTCACCATACACATAAATAGTATATCCATTAACCAGTAAATAGAAGTGTGTGTAAGTGTAGGTAGAAACCATAGAATAACAAAAATAATAGTGTATTTAGAATACTGGTGTTCTATACAATCATATAATAAGATGATTTTATGGGGTATAAAATTTTAATAAAATAAAATAACTTGAGGAAGAATGTTACCTCTTATTCGGGTAACTCCTTTTTTTTCACCAAAGGGGTTCTTTGTATTCATTCATACCAAAAGATAGGATTATAGTATAGAGTTAGGTATATTTAGTATCTATTTTGGCTGATCATGGCTGGTCCAAAGTTTCTTTATAGGTGTGAGGATGTGGTAGATTGGTTCCCTTTATATAGTGGTGGATGTGTGACATACATGTAAATACCAAAAGGTATTCATTAATTGGATGTATCCTTTACAAAATGTTCCCAAAAATAGACAAAAAAATATATTAATTGCAATTTATGGTCAGAAAAAATCTACACCATAAAAAATATGTTCATTTTAATAATTTGGTTCTTTAATTTCTATGATTCCAGATTTTTAATATTTTGGTTTTTATTAAAGCATCTAGTTTTCTAACCTATGTAATTTAAACATTAAGAATAAAATATAGTAATATTTATTATATAATAAAGATTCACTGAATTGTAAATATCATACCTAATTTTAAAAATAAAAATATCATGTTTTTCTAATTAATTTTTAAAACAAGCGCATATGATGAGAAAAACACTCCTTAAACCCGAACCATGCAAATAATGTTTTTAGATTCTATGGGTAAACATTTTAATTTTAAAATATCAATTGGTATATTAATCGGACATATTTAATATTTTTTAACACGTAAAATATACTTTATAGAATATTGGTTTTTTACTTTTTTAAATCATTTCATAAAATATCATTTATTGTAAAATAATAATAATGTTCATTTTGACATTATTTATTTAATTTTAATTTTAAAAATATCATACTAATATAGATATTAAAATATATTTTGTTTAAATATTTTTAAAATTATATATTAAAAATAAAAAAATAAAAAAATACAATAATTCTATCAATTCACTTCACTTTTTAATATGTATAGTATCATTTATGTTAGTTAATTATTAACTAAATAATCACAACCTCGGTGTTTCTTATTTATTTTAAGTATCTAAATCTCAACTAAAATTTATTGAAAAATTATTATGATAAATATAACCCATTTATGTTTAAAAAGGATATTTATAACTAAATATATTTTGTTTTTTACATATCTAAAAGTTTTATAAATGATAAAGGTATGGAATGTTCCCTTTTTGGATTTTTCCTTACTTAACCTTTAATATAGGGAACTTCCATTTAATAGTATCCCAATTATACATAAAATTGTAACCGATAAGAGATATGATTGAATTATTGGTAGCCAATGGATTTGTGGAAATGTTTCAATGTTATTTAGTTCCTTATGATTAAGGTTTAGTCCCCTATGAAGCTTTATTTTACATTAATCATCATAATTAATTTTAATCCCTTTCACTAATATTTTTGTTAATAAATTATTAAGATAATATTGAACCAAAAATATTATACTTATTAAAACCATATATGTTTAGTTTTCAAAACTAAAATCAAATAAGTGGTAAAATTAAGATTGATGCAAATCCTACAAACGTGACGAGAAAGCGTGGTTTAAAATTAAAAATAGTCAAAAGCTCAATAAGTTTAAATATATAACATCAATAAAAAAAGATTAAAATTACCTAAATTAGATTAATATATTAATAATTGATCTATTTTTACTTTTAAATTCAATTTAAAATATAATATAGAACTAATCATTATTTAAAAAATGTTACTTTTAACTAAAATAGAGTAATTTTTACTATAACTAAAAAAATTGAATCTTCTCAAAAAATATCCAAAAAATCACTCTAATATTTTATTGATATTGAAAATTTAAAAATGATTTTTATTTTTACAAATAGAATTTATAAATATGTAAAAATGTAGTATTATAATAGATTCTTCATTAAAAGGCAGTAAAAACTCGGTCCTTTATATAATGCAAGCTAACTCATTGTTGCATATACCACAAGCTAATCTCTATATTGAATGTAATGGAAGATAATATTTTTTGTAAATAACAGAATACAAACATATTTCTATTTTATTTATATTACAAAAATACTATCTAAAGTGTTGTGTGAAATGAAATGTATAAAAAAGATTAATTTAATTAGAAAACAATTTTCACAAAATCTTTAGGTGTTACAATACCCATTTATTTTCATGGGTTGTGATATGATGTTAATGAAACCCATATATTATTATGTATATTGATATGAGTAATGTTTTATTATCTTATGTCACATGTATGTATGATTTCATTATGTGATGGGTGATAGCTATACCTCCCTTCAATGCATTGAGTAATGATTTTTTATGTCATGATATAATAAATGAAACTAGTCGATGAGATTGATCCTCAAAGGGAAATAGGTCTATCCTAATCTAAAATAGTACACAGGTTTATCCTAATCTATAATGAGAAATCTGTGTTTCATAATATATAATGGGAAATATGCGTGTCATGATACAAAATGGGAAATAGGTGTGTCTTGATCCACAATGGGAAACAAGTGTGTCCTGATATATAATGTGAAAAGGTGTGTCCTGATCCACTATGTTTATAGTATTGGGATTGATCCTTTACTAGTATTATGTTATGAATGAACCTGATTAAATGTCCAAACATTTTATACATGGACCTTGTTTAATGTTCATAAGTTTATGAGAAGGCCTGAGTTCATGTCCTTAACTTAATGACTGAACCTGTTTGTACTTATACATGTTAAAATTGTTATAAGATGATGTGTATTCCAAAAACCTATGTCTTATTCCAAGGCCATAATCACATGTTTCATGTTCTTGATTATCTTATGATTCATTTCTTATGAATTACCAATCTTTATTCCATAACTCTTGAGTATGATCTTTGATATACAAGGTATGAGCATCTAAAGATGTGATCATGTTCTCATACCCTTATGATCCTAATTATTCATAAATATCTACTTTCTTTACCGTAACAAAGAATCTGAGCTCTCCATTTCTAATATTTCATTTCCATATGTTATGAAGCAATGTTTTATATAGTATTACTAAAGGGAAAGATCTTTATGCGTGACTTTCGAGATCCTTTACAAAGATAAAAGTTATTATGTTCCATGTTTCCAAATACACTAAAAATTATGGTCTTCACGAATTTTTTTTATAATATGATGAATATTCATATTTAATTATGTAATATCCATGTATGTTATGTCTGGTTCACTATAGTTTCGATCAAAGGAAAGGATTAGTTAATCATTGAAAACATGGATTTGAAAACATTATTGAAATCCCCAAGGATATTTCTAAGGATATATCGAGGGATGTCTCTAAGGATAATCATAAGGATTAGTATATATAAAATAAGGCCTCATGATTTAGGCATCGTATATGTAATTTATCATTATCACTATAGAAAATATTAGATTATGATCGGTTTTTGTGATGGGGTTATGTACAACCCCCAATAAAATGTTTATCGTTTTTTGTTTAATATTTTGATTGATTTTAGAGGAGTTTCTATAAAAAATAACAATAATTTAATAATTAGTGGTGCTATATATTCTGTTGGATTTTAGAGGAACTTAAAATATATATACATATATTTAATGTTAATTTGGATATATATATTAGATTTTTTTAAAATGGAAATGGTGGGGATTCACAACCTCCACTAATTTAAGATATTAAAAGGGTTCCATGAACCACCACTAATCCATTAGAATTTAGGGGATTATCAACCCCTTATAATTTAATAAATTAGAGTAGGTTTTGAACCCCCTCTAATTGATGACGTTATAGGGGTTTTTCACCCCCCTCTAATTGATGACATTGGAGGGGGTTGCAACCCTGTATAATTTATGACATTATAATGGGTTGTTAACCACCTCAAATTAAAAAACAATTGATGTTGGTCAACGACCACCACTAATCCCTTTGATTAGAGGGGGTTTAAATTCCCCACTAAATATTTATTTATTTTTTAAAATAAAACTCATATAAATTTAAATTTTATAACATATATGTTTGTGTGCACATGTGTCTGTATATATATATATTATGTAATAACATTATATAAATGTATTGAAATACATTATACACACGCATATATAAAGACACTACTTAAATACATTAAATTAATACATATAAATATAAACCAAAATTTATACATATATAAATATTTGTATACATAACATTAATGTAATTATAAATATATTTATTGAAATATTTAAAATTCATAAATGGTTTCAAAAATACTATATATTTATATTATGATTTATATAATACATACATTATATTAAATACATTACATTGTATATTTTTGTTTAAATACATTTATATTATATTATGTATACAAATACATACAATATAAACAAAATTATATATATATATATATATTATCTACTTATATTATATATATATATTATTGTAAATATTTTATTATATATAAATGTATATATATTATAAAATTATTTTATATATATTGTAGTATACTATATTAATTATAAATTAATTTCGTTAATATATATATTATTTAACTATATTATATATTTCTAATTATATTAATGTATTTAGTTTTGTGGCTATATATATATGATATCATATTTATTTATATTATCACAGACATAAATATATAATATAGATGTATTTAATATAATATATGTATTATATAAATCATAAAATATATAAATATATAGTATTTATAAAAGAAAATATAATATTTATAGTCTAAAAAATAGGTGTAATAATAATATTAATAATTAATAATATTATTGTTACACACACACATATGTAAAAATATATAAAAATAATTTTATAAATATATGTTTATATATTATAATTATATTATATCTATAAATGGTCTATTAATACATAAATACACACACACAAATATAAATGTATTTACATATATAAATATATATATATTATATACACATATATATTATATATGCATATATTATACAAAAATATAATATATATTATCAAATAGTTATGTATCTAATATTATATATATATATAATAGAAAAATATATACATCATATATTATACAAAAATAAATTATATACATATTATAAACAATTATATATTATATATTATACATACATATATATTATATATAAATATTAAACTTAAATATATCACATATAAAAGTATTTTATATTATTTATACTTCCATACACATATATATATATATATAATATTTAACATATATGTATCTAAATATATATAAATTATTTAATAATATTTGTGTAAGGAAATTCAGTGTATTGGAAAAGGTGTTTATGGGTGTCAGATCAGTTCATGGTTCGATTCAAAGCGGGTTAATTTTGTTCGCCTTGACCTGTGGGCAGATTCGGATGATAGGGTGAGCTTCAAGCATGAGGGGGGTCTCTTGCCATGTATGTTGGCACCCATAGGGAAGTCTGGGAAGGGATTGGACTTCTGTGGTTGTGGGTTGTTTTATGGGTCTACAGGGTATCTCGAGGGTAGGGGGTGTCTAGGGGGCTTCTGGGTCTATTGTGTTCTTCTGGGGGGGGGGTGGAGGGTGTTTTCAGGGGTGTCTAGGGGAGTGTGTTGTCTGAAAGCAGTAGTGGGGGTGTCTGGTGTTGTTTGAGGGGATATGGGTGTTGTCCCGGTGGGTGTACTGGTGTCTAGGGTGTGACCTGGTGGGTTTTATTAGTGTCAACGAGGATTGTCAGGGTGGATTCTAGTAGTCTTGGGGGCTAGAAGGTGTCAAAATTTAAAAAATATATGTTATTTTATGGGTGGTTATGGTATAACCGCCACCAACCTTGGACCCCAAAAGTGAATTATGAGTGGTTCTGAGAGTCCAAGATTTGATGTTTGAAATATAGGTGGTTAAAACCACCACTAATATATCAGATCACAGTAAATTTATGGTGAAATTATAGGGGGTTAAAATCCCTTTAAATAAACCACCACAAAAAACAAGACTATTATGCCAGCTCCTACCCTTAACTACCTCTAATCAGAGTCGGTTAACACTTTAGTAGTGGTTTTGGGTTACCACAGCTAATGTATGTAAAGGGAGTTAAAACAACCCAAATATGGAAAAAAATTAACCCTTTTTATCACCCTTTTTTGTAGTGGATTATGTGGTTTTCTTTGATGATAAGTGTTTCTCAAAATATCCGTTCTGGTCTTAGAAAATTTTGAGAACTAGAAGGAAATGGGTTAACAAGGAATGTTTCATATGTGGAAAGTATGATAAATATAAAAATCGATGTCCTAAATTGAAATATGAGGAACCGAATAAAGAAGGTGGTACAAGTATTGGTTTTTCCACTGAAGATAACGATATTTAAAATTGAATATGAAAGGAAAAGGATTTTATAATAATATTGTTTACATTAAACGTAAGAAGGATGATCAAATTGAGTTTGCAGAACCTTAATACAAAATTAAAATTTCAAACTCTATGAAAGGAGTATTGAGCAATAAGGCGATGAAGCCTAAGTAAGGGTTTAATAAAAATGTAGGATGATTGAAGTGTATATGTATAGGTATTCAAGAATTGTGTTATATGAATCATGAAGTTTATGTTTTACATTATGTATTTTCAAAAATATATTTAATTGTGTTGATTTACTAAAAAAAGGATTTAATGGAAAGGTTATATTTTGATTAAGGGAAGGTAACCCTTGATTTTTCGTTGATTTTGGAATGGTGTGTTTAGCATGGATAAAGAGGCGACTGATATAATCTAAATTGGATAGTACTTATTACCCTGGAAATGAGTATTGATTTTTTTGACAATGTGGTATATGTTATCATGGATGTAGTTTAATTTTTTTTTCGGATTTAAGGAATGTATCCCATAATCATTAAAATAATAAAGAAGTCATATTTTCAAGGGGGTTTTATCGTAACTCATGTTATTACCTTGTTTTAAGAGAATACATGACAAAGTTATTCACTTGTTTGGAATTTGACTGCCAAAATCTTCATTATGATATATAGGGATAAATGTTAAACTAATATTGATAAATTCAGAGACCTACTATCTAATGTTTTGGATTTTAATATTTTTGAAGGGTTACATAGTCAATCATTTATGGAATGGTTTTAGAAAAACATTGGATGAGGTTTTTGAGATTAATGTATTATCTCTATATATGAGGATTTATTCATATTAGATAACTTGTGAAAAACATTTTTCTATGATGTTTACTAAAGATAGATGGAATGACTTGTCATTATTTTTATATATATCATGATCTGTTAGTTATTTAGGGATGAAAAATTCACCTTCACTCCATAGAGTAAGATATTAAGTGGTATTTGATAAAGTCACAACTAAAGGGTGAGATTATGTATAAGGAATACAATGAAACCAATTAAGTATACCCTCTTATAAAAAATAATTCAACTCTTGGAAAAGGATATTGAAAAATATTTATTATAATACCTTCTTTTCTATTGAACCTACGGTCTTATAAAAAATAAAATACTTCTGGTTTTTATCTGCTCAACTTTATATTGATCAGTCACTAACATTGCTAAATTATCTGTATCACTCTCTATAATTATTTATTATTATCTTCCATGTATAGTCTTCACATCCCACAAATGTTTTCCTACGTGAAAAAATATTTATGAGTTAGTTTTGGTAAGCATTATGCCTCCAAATTTATTTTTCTAATATAGGTTTTAGTTTTAATTTTTACGATCTGTGTTTCTATGAGTGGTTTTTCTAAGTATTAATCCTTTGATAACCCAAAATAATTTAAAGGGTGAAATTAATTTTAACTGGGGCAGAATGTGACACCCCTATATTTTTCGAAATATATATATTTTAATTATTCAATATTTTTCATTTCACACAACAATGAATTCATCTTGTGTTGTATGAAATCACCAACTTATACATTATTTTAAAACTACACCACATCGATCTTGCACTACATGACAAAATTATATATGCTTTTAGTTCATGAAAGATTATGTTTAGCTTGTGTTGCACAAAATGTCGAGTTCCTTTGATAGCTTAAATTATAAACATACCATTTTTTACCAAAGTATAATGTATTTTTAATAATATTATTAAAATATTATTATAATTTATAAATAGGCAATGGAATAGAGGCAGTTAATGAGATTAATTAAATTATGAAAACATGGTTTACACATGTATAAAAGAAGAATTATTTTCTAAACAATTATCTTGAAATGAAAATAAAAACCTTTTGAAAATATACGTAATATTTTGATGGAAAACTAAAATATAAACTAAATCACATTTTTTTTCAAAAAATAAAATAATCAACTTTTGGAAAAGTATTTTAATGAAATATATATATATATATTACATTCATTCAACTAATTAATATTCATCTTATGTTTTTCTAAATAAGAGATAAGAATAAAACCAATTTTACGTATAAAGATATAAATTTTTCTAAAAGGTAATTTTACTACATTTTCATGGAATTCATATTTGAAATCGAATTTTTTACACTTTTATATATTCTGTTTTATAAAATAAACTTCATTTATGAAATTGTAACGTCAAAAATAGCTGAGGGTGAATGTTTGGTATTTTTCTCAGAAGCTTTATTTTTGGATAAATAGTTTTCATCTAATTTATTTATATAGTTAAATTATATTTTAATTTTTTCTTAAAGTATGTTTTGATAAATTATACTTATATTAATACTATTTATGTTATTTTAATGAATTTCACCTGATTATTTGATATAAAAACATTCCAAACATTTGGACATTTTTACTTTAAAAAATCATTGTCTCATTCCGTATACGAGATTAAATTTAAATTAATTGCATCCACAAATGTGATTAAAATATAGAAAAATTGATTCAATATTTTTAATCACAATAATAAATATTCTCTAGTAAGGTTAACTGATTTATTTACCATAAAATAAGTGAACATATTAAAATTAAATAGAATGATTAAGATAAAAATGAGTTTACATTGTCGTTATACATTATCTTAAGGGGTAAAATAACCTAGAAACATTTTCAAAATCCATTTTATGGCCATATTTAGAGTATATAATCCATTCTATATAACATGGAAAATTATTGGAGACACATGACGTAATAGAGACCTCTCAATAGTGTTTATCATTTTATATTTACAAGAATGCGGCTCCTCATCCACTATAAAAGGTCACCCACCCCCTCACATATTTAAACCTATAAATCCCTTAATATCATCCAAAACTTCACCAAATAACCTTAAAACTCCCCTCCTCTCATTAAATCTTTACATTGGGATGAAATCAAACCATGTTAGTCTTTTGGTGACAACTAAAACAAATTACCCAATGAATATGTAAAATCCTTCAACAAGAACTTCTGTAATATATAACAACATAGATATCATAAATGTATTGTATTTTAATATTCATGTTTTGACCTACACCTACACATATATCCATCAAATGGTACACACAATCATTATTCATGTGTATGGCGAACTACCACCTCGTGAGCCAATGTCGTTTGTTCTTAAGTTACAACCATTAATGGTTTGGAATAAAGATGAAATTAATTATTTAATTTGTTATATATAATTTTTAGGATTTTTATATGCTTATTTAAATATTATATTACACATTACTTCATTCTTTTCATTTTGTGGTAATATGATTACTTTGTTTGTGTACGTGTGGATTGTCGCCTCCCCAAAGCGATGTGATTCCTTCACACTTTACATTCAATGTATTTAGGAAACGTTTATTATATTTATATGAAATATATGATATAATAATTAAACTCAAATACTAATATATATATAAACATATTTCATTTACATTATTTCTTTTAATATGATAATAACTAGGAAATAACATTCATTTATACATAGTACATACGATCTCCATGAATTTTGTATTTGATTTCATATTTCTATATTTTATAGATTATTATATGTATATATAATGAATATAAATTTAATTATATCATGGTTATAATTATTTAGGTTATTAAATAATTATATAATTAATAGGACCAAAATATAAAAAATTTAAATACCTGTGAAAAACAAAGTGGTTATTACCCAAAATGTAACTTTTACATTGAATTTCTAATAAATGGTTAATATAATGTCATAATAAAATAATATGTTGTAATATATATATATATATAATATTATAGTTATATATTAGATTTATAATATAATTATATTAATTATACAGGTGGTTTGAATGTGTACAAGGAAATTCAAGACCTAATGTAGGGGTTTTCTCGTCTAAAATTTATTTATGTGAGATATATGCTATATTCCCCACTTATTCTTGTTGTGTGGTGTATATAATGACCTATGATAGGTTTTAACATTAATTTAATATATTTAGTGATAATAAATGTTTTAATTGTTATTCTATCATGGGGATCGCGATTCAATAGTTTCTCATACAGTAAGGGAATTTCATCTCACTTTTTTATATATTTGAGATACATACCTTATTCAAAATCCTTTTCTTTTGTGTAGTTAAAATAATATCCATGAATGTATTATATGATTATTAAACTAAAATTTATATATATTTTCATATCCATTTGATGATAGCTCTATCATGGGGTTTATGGTTCTAAATTTAACAAATCGGTAGATTAATTTTGTCTCAATTTTCCTTCTTTGAGACACATGTCATGTTATGCACCTATATTCTTCTATTAGGTGTATATAATTCCATTTTTCAGGATATTTTAATCTTTATTTAAATTTTTTATTACATTTATAATGTGATTCAAATTTACTAATATTGTATCAATTTATTGCTACAATTTCATCATTTATTGTGATTGTTTAGGATTATGGTTCCATTGATGAAATATGATGATAAATATATCATTAACTATTATTAAATTTATTATCCTATATTTATTCATGATATCTTCAAGTAATGATACCATTTTTCACTAATTGATACTTGGGATAATTAAGAATGTGTTTTTATGAAAATATGACTTTATCACTATCTTCAGCCATAAAACTACATTCTATCAAAAAAATGTTTTTAAAAATGATTTTAAAATGCTTTAAATGATATTTTAATTTTATTTTCAAGGAAAAATATTTATCAAAATATTTTATGTTTTCAAAAATTTTAAATTGGGTTTTAAAGATTTATTTATAAATTTTTCATATTGATTTTCACAAAACAAATGTTTTCAAAAATGTTTTGTGATTTAAAAAGTGTATTTCAAATTGGAAACAATAATTCCCTAAAAAAATGTTTTAAAAGAAATTTCAATGATTTAGTTATAAGAATATTAATTTTTTAAAATGTTTTATTAAATTGATTTTCAAATAAATTCTATTTCTCTTAGGAAAATGTGCCTGTGATCTTTCAAAATCCATCTCCACAAAAGATGACATCCTTCAATATAGTTTATGATTTACTATGGTTATGATACATAGAAACCATTCTTATTATAAATTTGAATGATTTTTGTTTAAATTGTCATGTTTTTTTATGAAACCTGTTTGTCTTCAATGGGTTCTACCATGCCAAATATCTTATGTAACCTGTTTTCTTTTCACGGGTTATTCTATAATGAAATAATTATAAAACATAACGATTTTTCAGAGGGTATAATATGAAAAAAAATTCATGATACACATTTCATTTCATGGGTGATGATATAAGGTTAATGAAACCCATATATTTTTATGGGTTATGATAGGTTGAGTGTTTTATTATCATATGGAACATGTATGTATGATTTTAATTATGTGACAGGTTGGACCTAAATCTCCCTCTAATTAATTGGGAAAATATTTATATCTCATGATATAATAATGAGAATCAATTCGATGGTCATGACTAAAAATGTGAATCAATTGTGTATTGATTCAAAATAGGAAATAAGTTTTTTCCTCATCCATAATGGTAAATATGTGTCTAATTATCCGCATTATAAAATAATTGTGTCCTGATCCAAAATGAGAAATAAGTGTCTCATGATCCACAAGGTGAAATAGGTGTGTCAAGATCCACAATGGGAAACAAGTGTTTCCTGATTCACTGTTTTTATAGTCTTTGGATTGAACCTTGAATACTTTGATGGTATATGGGAATCTGATTACATGTTCACAATTTTATGCATGTTCCTTGATTCATGTCTATAAGTTTATGCAAGGGTGAGATTTCATGTCCTTAAATTAATGAGTGAACTTGTTTCTAATTATAAAATTTCACAATGTTATAACATGATGTTTATGCAACAAATCTATGTCTTATACTTATGATATTCTCATATGGTTCCTTTTATTTATTATCATATGTTTAATATCATATTAAATGATAATATTTATGTCATTAATCATGATTATGATCTTTTATATGTATGGTATGATCATTTAATTCTATAATGATGTTCTTATAACCTTATGCTCATGATTATTCTTACATGTCTCATTTGCTTACACTTACTGAGCATCTGAGATCAATCATTCTTATGTTTCCTTTCCATAGTTTATGAAGAAATGATTTAAGTAGGAGTACTAAATGGGAATATAATTATGGGATACTTTGTATATGTTTTACAAAATTAGAATTTATTGGTTTCCAATTTCCCAATGACTTTAAACTAATATGGTCCTTAGACATGTATTTTTGTAATATTCTAAATATTCATCTAATGTGATGTAATACCCCAACATGTTATTTTTTGGTCACTGTATTAATATTTATTATTTATTAATTACTAATTTTTAATAATGATATATTATTAATTCTGCATAGGAATGAGAGGAATTGGATCTCATATTGGAAATATAGAATAATTTCCAGGGAAATAACCTCATATAAAAGGGATTTATTAGAGAGGGAAAATATCAAAATTTAAGACTACATTTATGGAAGCAGGGTTGTAAATTAAATAAAAAATAATTTTTTTTGAAAATTATATATATATATATATATATACAAAAACAAAAAAAAAATTAATTTAAATATAAAAACATTTATATTTAATATAGGATTTTTTCATTTATAAATAGGAGCCAAGAACATTTCCTCCTTTTCCCTAACATTATTTAAATGGTGGTAACGACCTTTCTAGATTTTTACAAATTAAAAATAGGTCAACGGTGATAAGGACCTTTTTTATTTGTATTCTAGTTTTAAAAATATTTTTAACATAGCCTTATCTTAATATTTTTTTGGAAAACACATATAATTAAACAATCCCTCGAAATACGATAATTAAACTAATATTAAAAAAATAAAAAATAATCTTCTATATATTAAAAAATTAAATAAAATTAAAAAACAAACTAAAACTATCTTAATGAAACCACCCATAGTGTGGCACAATACTATGAGTAGTATCATGTTTAAACACTATCTGATCACTATTTCCCGCCAATTAGGTTACACTATAAATGTTTTTCACCATATTGTATCTTATACATACACTCCTAGAGTCCTTCATCGCTCTAGGGGGTAGTTTTTTCCAATTGATTCTTCCTGTTGAAACATAAAAAACGTCGCAATCATTTATGTCTCAGGAATCAAATTTTGATGAAAATTAATTTTATAATATTATTTATTTATTTAAAATAAAATATATTAATTATTTAACTATATCTAATTTAACACATATGATATTGAGGAATAAAAACATGAATGACTTTTACACTCTCCATATTGTATGAAGATGGTGTCTGTTCCCTTTTAACTGCTCAGTATAGGGGTTATTATTTATAGTGGGTTTTACCTCCATGAACCCACCACAATTTACTCCTTTTGTAAAGAGTATTAAGGAATGGGGGATTGATTTCCATCAAATAATTTATAAATATCATAGACCACATTTAATACACTAAATTCATATAAAACAATTTATTATATTTAACGTAATTTATCATATAAATATTATATACAATGATTTATTTTCCAATAATTTTTTACATTCAAAATTAATTGATGGACCATTTGTTACCTTCTCCAACAAGTTCGAAAGTAATTAATGAGAATGAATTAAATATACCTCTTTATAAAGAATCATAATACATTAATCAAAATTGTATTTCCTTTAAATAATGAGTATTTAGTTCCATATATAATAATGTATCATGTATAAAAAATAACTATATGATTAAAAAATACCCTCACAGTTTATACTTCATATGAATAAACCTTAACCACATGGTTTTTTCAATACCCCTAATATATTTCCTAAATAATGAATGTGTAAACATAAGCTAAAGAGAGATATATTTAAATATATGTAGTTTCATATAATTATTGTTATTTATGAAATTTAAAAAGTAGAACTCATCCCCATACATATTACATAATCCTTGAATTTAAATTGAGGCATTACATTAGTAAATGGATCTAGAATCATCAAGCCAATGCTAATATGTCATGTGGACATTTTTTATCTAAAAAATTTAATTATAGAAAAGTACATAATGTTGATGTGTTTACTTTAACTCCTACTTTTTTTATTCTTATCCATTAAGATAGTAGATAAATTTTTATAATATATCATCGACAACCTGTAAAAAGAATACCTAAACTAAAACACCGAAATGAAACTCCTTAGCCATATATCATGATTAGTGGAGTCAAACACGGAAAAAATGTCAACTTACATAGTAGATGTCATTTTTAGTGTTTTTTTACACTTATCTCGGATACATATCTTCCATCTATCAAAGAGATGTATCCTGAGGTTGATTCTTATGAATCAAGACAACTAAGAAAGCCTACATTCGAGTATATTATGACTTCCAATTAATTAGTATGTTTATATATAATCATCTATTCTTTGTTCCTGTTATGATATATAAATAACTTATTCATATACTTTTAATGGTCTATATCTACATTACATTGATATCTTCCTATCATTCCCACAGAAAAATACTTCAAGCCTTATATAGAACATATCATACATTAAAATACAAACAATGAAAGCATACAAGATGAATTCCATTTTTTTCTCATTAAAAATAATTTTAGGGATTGGTTCTTGGTGAATTTTCCTCGCTCAAAAATGGGTGTTATACTTGGTGAACACTCATTCATATAAAACCACTGTAAAACATTGTAAATTTAGGTTTCTCAAGACATGCCCAAAATTCCCCTCATCATATATCTATGAATTTTTAAGAAAATCATATAGGATGCATCACCCATATCCTTCATGTCAAGGATTTTGATATATGATTCACAACCTAGTATACCAAACCATTAACATTAGTGAAAAGTAAAATGTCATCTATGTATAAAACAAGAAAATATATTTACTCTCACTGGCCTTATGATATATACATTGATCCGTAATGATTTATTTTAAATAAAATGAAAAAATTATATCATTAAATCTAAAATTCCGTTGTTGGTATGATTCTTTTAAACACTAGATTGACCTTTTTACAATTCACAAGAAATCATTACCATTACTATAGAGGAATACTTCAGTTCATTTCATGTAAACCTCGAATTCTATATTACCATTATGAAATGTGGTTTTCAATTCCTTTTTTTAATTGAAAATCAAAATAAGATGTTGATGAAAATATAATCCCTAATTTACAATCCTACGCCGAAAATCAAATCATATAATCTCCAACTTCCGATGTATCATGTAATTAGACTATTTAGATACTTCATAAAATATATTAGTATAATCACCCTCTTCATTTTCAGTGAACCCTTTAACAACTACTTGGGCTTTGTATCTCCATATTTTTCTAAATGAATAATTCTTGTTTTTAATAAACCAATTACATCCAATAGGTTTTTTACCAATTAGGAACTCAATTATGAACTAAAAATCATTACTATTCATGGAATTTATCTCCTCTATTGGTGAATTCTACAACTTATTTGACTCTTTACCAATAATGGATTGTGAAAATGTTTGTTGATAATATTTTACCCAAATATTAGAGTTAGACTTTCTAATTATCGGTTCAATGAAAGTTATTTTTAGTAATAATCCTGAATCATCAATTGTTAGATTCCAAGGATCATTCATATATTTGAAAATATTTAAATATCATAACAAATGAATTATTTCCCATGAATATTGTCAAATAAGGTCCCTGGAATCAAGAGAATAATTTTTCAAGTTAGATTTTTTTTCATTTAAATAGATAATAAGAAATAATTCCCTATTCCTTAAGTATTTCCTTATTGAATTTGTTGATCAACCAAACCCCTTTTCATATAATCATTATTGATCTCATAAGATTCATGTGTAGAATCTTTTAAGTGGTGATTTATATGTTCTCCCATGATCTTATTTATTGGTGATAGAATAGAAGATCAATCATCTTTTACTATTCTTATTGATCACTAGGATGATTATTTTGGGCTTGAAGAACCATCATTTCACTATAATTCGTGAGATGATGAATGTGGAATGAAAATCACTAGAATGTTCTTCAGTATTAAGATATAGGTCTATATATTTTTGTATATTCATTCCCATTTTTGATTAGTCTTTACACGATTGATATAATATGAAATTTATAGATCTAAGGTTAGGGTTAAAATATTATTTAATTTCACAAAATACCTTATATAATATATTAAACCTTATATGACCTCATACCATGTATTATATTTTTTTATTATTTAATTATTCTTCTTCTTTAACATGACATGTGCTAACTGGGGAAGTGATAACTATGATTTTACCTACTTACAAATTAATATTTATCACTAAAAATAATCATGGTATGCTAGTCCTCCTTGGTATTTATCAAATAATAAAATAATATTATATTAATTCAATAAAAAAATAAATTTTGTATTACCGTGTTTGAGTCATGGTGTCAGGGTTACGATGTCTGGGACTTTTCCAAAATCCATAACTGTTGGTAGACTTACAGTTTCTCAGACTTATCCAAATATTTGTAAACTGTCTTATGATATAATATCCATGGAATAAATTAAGATTAACCATTATCATACTAAAACATAATATGACAAGAATAAACATAGTTTACAAAATTCAAACATGATTTGTAAAATTCTGAATTATAATATTGTGAGAGTTTAAACCATTAGCTGTAACCATTAAAACATAAAAAAACCAATAATCTCCAAACATGATTTTTGATAGGTTAAACATGATTAAAATTATTTGTGAGCATTATAACATGATTAAGACATGAGGAGGCCAGTAATATCCCCCTTTTTGATGATAATAAATAATGCCATTTATAAGCCATATATTTTAACAATGAAAAAAAATTGATCATATAGATGATAATCTATATAATAATTTTTATATTCCAATGAAGATTATTTTTCCAAAAATCTATTTTCTTATTTCTCCCAATTTGGGATTATTATGAAGAGAATATGAAAAAAATAGACACGTAATGAATGATAGAGTATATAAAAAGAATGAATAAAAATAAAATACATCCCTATTAGAATACATCCTTTACTTTTCTTCGTCACTTTAAGTATTCTATTTACCATTGGCAGAAACATCTTGAGGGGCCATAGGAGAAGAAGTAGAAGTGGTAGAAGGTATTGATCCAATAGTGAGAGAAGGAAGAGGTACTCCTTAAAAGATAGAGGGTGCTTGAGTTAGTTTAGTGGAAGATAAAGTTAAGGGTTGCTCAATGAGAATATGACTAATCTAGCTCATATCCTAAGATACAAACATGGTAGCAGGAGAAAAGGTAGTGGAGGAGGAAGGGGTTGAACCAAGATGCAAAGGGGCAGCTACATGATCCACTATAGAAGTACTTTGAACATGGAGATAAGGCTTCAACAATATAATGAAATCAGCCTTGATCTCACCTCTATACTTCATAGCTTTCCAAAAATCATTTTTGTTCCCCAGAAATAGTCCAACAACGGTGTGAAGTGTTTTATCTTCTGAACTTGAGTCTTAAAGGCTTGAGTGATATGATTAGTTTTCAAATTATCTATAAGGTACTTGAAGTGATTGGTTAGACCATTATTTGAATAAATTATTTTGAAGTATAATTATACATTCTTAGTGATTTCTTCTTGAGCAGCGTTTGAAATCTTGGAATGAATCGCCACCAAATCAAGTACTTATTCACTATTCTTGATGATAGTAGAGAAAACTTCCTTACCAATACAACTAAATACTAACCGAACCTCTTCTTTAAAAATTGATCAGAGTAGTTCACTATTGATAGACTGAGATGGATGTCAAGATGAATTTGAATCTTTAACGACTGAAGTGAGAGACTTAAGTTGATTTAGAACTTTCTGTAAATATCCCTTATATTTATCAGTCATCTTGTTATGTCCAACAACATGCTCACACATATCATTGATTATCTGGATGTTTCTATGATCCACATTATCATATATTGAAATAAAATTTAGTTTAATTAGAGATACTGATTTTGGTGGGACTTGATCACCAACATACTCAACAAGATGAGCTACATGAGCTTGTCTAGTTTGCAACACTTTCTGTATATCTTCAACCATATATCTAATAGAATTCACCTCATCACTCACCTATTTGTTATAAACTCTTACATATTGAATATCCTGGAAAATTTTCGGTATAATTTTTTATATTATTTTTTCTAACAGTAAGGAAACACCTCTTTCATAGAGATTAGTCACAGGGATAGGCTGTGACTTCATGATTATCTCAAATTTGAAAAAAAACGATTCTAAAAGTTTTTAGATCACTGTGACTCACAAAATCAGAATATTGTTGAGAAGGTTCCAGAATAGGTATTGGAAAGACATTAGACTCCTCAGAAAAGGTTACTTATATAACAGAAATTGGTTTTTGTTGAAACACAATGGAAAGATATACACCTTTTACAAATACCTCTTGATTATTATCCACATCAAAATAGTTGGTAAACCTGTAATAGGTATCCAAATAATTTTGTTTATTAGGATTTTGAACTTGAATTCTTTCTCAACTGGGGTTCTTCTCCCCCTCAATCGGTACATCTCTCCTATGATTAAGGGATTCAGTCTCTTTACCCATTTCCAAAATATCAGCACTATTGAGCTCACCCATTTATTGTGTAGTTAGGAGAAAATCTTGTTCTACTCTTTATTCGGAAGATACGATAACTTTACATTCAACATGTTATTCTGAAAATTCCCTTATAGTAGCCTCTTCATCAATGGTAGGATCTTCTTCATAAGTGTTCCCTTTTTAAATAGCATATTATTATTCTTCAAAACCAACAATTCCTTTAGCAGTATCTACATCTTTTGCAACAATACCTTGTGGAACACATAGGATGTTGTCTTCCTTGTCTATGATAGATCCTTCCCCAAGTGAAATTGGTGTATCTTCTACTTCTTCATTAGAATAATAAACAACTTCACCTGGATACAAAATAGGGTCATATTTTTTTCTTAGGTCTGGAAAGATTATAAACTAGATTAAAATTTCCATACAATATTTCATATTCCTCTACACAAGTCTTTTTTCAAGGATTCCAGCCAATTTTTATCCTTTTGATAATATCATTTGAGATAAAAAACTCATACTCTTCAACTAATTTCTCATTTGGACTGACTACTCCCATGGAAGAAAACAGTTCAAAAATAAATCTTCAATAAAATAGAGAGGTAGATTTAGAATTATTTTTTATCATTTCACACATGTGAAGTAAAATATACATACACTGATTGATCTTTTTTCCATTTTTCGAAATATGTATCATGAATATATCTTGTTACTTAAGGGTAAAAAATTCCCCATTCCTTGGAAAAATAATTTTTTGAATAAAATTTAACAGCAACCTTGTCTCACCATCCAAGTCAGTTGGAATTTCCCTTATTTTATTCTTATTTCTAGAAAAACATCTAAAGGGACTCTTCTATGTTAAATACATCACTAGGAGGAGTATCACCTCTTTGGTAATCCTCAAATATTCTATTATGAGGTATCCTTTGGTAGCCATCCCATAAACTCAAATAAAAAGTATACCTTTGGCCATTAATCCAGATTCTTAATTCAAATTCATCTTCAGTATTGAATGAAAATTGAACATAATGATAAAAATGAGAGACAATATTTGGATAAATTTCCCTTTCCTCTTTTTGGAACTAGTCCAACCATCCCGTATCCTCCAGTACTTTTGAAACATATTACTTACTTGTCAGCATCGACTTTAGATGAACTTCATTTTCTGGTAGTACTTTTCTATCAGCAAGACTTGGATTCGGTGGTCCTTCAAGAATTACTTTCAGAGCCTTTTTCACTTTATTCTAATATATGTGATTATCTACAGTTGATGAAGAGGGACTCCTCATTCTGGGCATCCAGTGTGGGTTCAAGAAGGATAGAGGGTTGAAAGAGGGCTAACCGCTTGAGAGATAAGTGTTTCAATTTCAAGATTAGTGAGATCTAATGAATAGTGGAGTGAAATATATTGAGTTTTTACCACATAGGGATCTCAAGTGTTCCCAACACAAAAACGTGGTATAAAAATAACCAAGTGATAGATACAACGATATGGGAGAGAAAATAAAAAAAATAGAAATCTAATTCAGTTCTATGAGACTGGAACTGGTCCTCACAATGTCATCATTTCTGTGTGACTCTAAATGGTGTGATCATATTATGAAGACAATAATAATGAGATCATAAACAAGAGACAATAACTATGAGACTGTAATAGAGAGATTGTAACTGTGAGACCGTAAGTGTGAGATAGTAACATCAGGTTGGTAACTTGGGATACCATGATTCTTAATACCGTAAACTATGAAATAGTAAACTATTCACATAAGTCTTATCATTCCTAAATCTTGTATGATGAAATTTATCCTTTCATAATTTAATGGTTTGGTGAATATATCAGCAAGCTAATATTCACTGCCAATGAATTCCAATGTGATATCACCCTTTGGATAATTATCTCTCAAAATGTGATGCCTTATATTAATATTATTTTTCATGGAGTGTGAAACAAGATTCTTTGAAATGTTAATAACACTCGTATTGTCACAATTTATAGGTAAATTTACAAATTGACATTCATAGTCTAGTAATGTGTGTTTCATCCACAAAATTTGTGCACAACAACTAACAACAGCTATATATTCAGCCTCTAAAGTAGATAATGCAATAAAATTGTGTTTCTTACTATACCATGATACTTGGGACATGCCTAAAAGGTGACATTTTCTATAGGTTTTTTTCTATCTAACTTACAACCACCAAAATAAGTATTTGAATAGATAAATAACTCAAATTATTGTCCTCTATGATAAATTAGTCCTAAATTGGTTGTATGTTTGTGGTATTTGAAAATCCTTTTAATGACAATGAGATGCGACTCTTTGGGGTTTTCTTGAAAATGGTCAAAAATGAAAACATGAAACAAAATTGTAGACCGACTAGTAGTTAAGTACAGTAAACTTCCAATCATTGTTTATAAGTGGTTTGATCAACATATTTACTATTTTTATCGAGATATAACATATAGGTAGTTCTCATTGGAGTATCACTACTTATAGTGATATCCAAGCCATAACATTTTAGAATATATTTTGTAGGATCACCAATACATTTTTTAAAAAATATTGGAAATAATAAAATTACTTAATCTATCATACAAAGATATTGGAGCTCGTTTTAAACCATATAATGGTATTGTTAATTTAAAAAAAAGATTGGGAAAATGAGGGTTTTTAAAACCATGGACTGTTCAATGAAAGCATCCTCAACTGTATAACCATTTATGAATGCACTCTTGACATCCAGTTGTTAAAGTTTGAATTTTAGATATGCTATATATGAAAGAAGGATTATGATGGCTTTACGTCTAGAAACTGGTGAAAATGATGCTTTAAATTCAATTCCTTTTTCTTGACTATTCCATTGTGCAACCAATATAGCTTTGTTTTTAACTATGTTACTAGCTTCATCTACATTGTTCCTAAACATGCATTTAGTACCAATGGTTATGGTGTATTTTGGTTTATCCAAAATATTAGGAAATTTGTTATTTCCAAATTTATTTAGCTCCTCTTGCATCACCATCACCCGAAATT
This sequence comes from Viscum album, assembly GCA_963277665.1. Taxonomy (NCBI): domain Eukaryota; kingdom Viridiplantae; phylum Streptophyta; class Magnoliopsida; order Santalales; family Viscaceae; genus Viscum; species Viscum album. The sequence continues at coordinate 1,100,268,698 of OY728155.1, read as the reverse complement.
CATCATTAATTGCATCATTGATGTTTTAGGATAAAGATGTGATATAAAATATTGATGATCAACCTGGTTACTTAGAAAAGATCTAGTTTGTGTTAAATTATCTAATTATACAAATATTTCATCTAAAGGATTGTTCATAAGAGTTCTAAAATCTATAGAAAAAGAATGGATATTAATTTTAGGTTTTTGAAGAGGTTCAGGTTTATTATGGCTTGAATCTAAAAAATATCCAGAACTGGATGTTTTAACAGATTCCTTTATATGATGGTCAGAAGATTTGTCATTATTGTCTATAATTGATATATCATCCTCCATATTATCTATGGAGGTCATATGTTCATGAGGAGTTGTTTCATCAAATTTGACATGAACAGATTTTTCCACACATTTGGTAATTTTATTAAAGACGCTTTCAGCTTTACTATAGATTGGATATCCTATAAAAATTCCTTCATTACTTTTGGATGAAAACTATCAATATTTTCCTTGGTATTAAGTATATTGACTTGGGAAAAAAAATTAATTAATTAACCTTGTGTTTTCAATTGTTCCATAACTCATTAGGATTCTATTAATAATTGATCTAATTAAGAATTTATTGATAATGTATCGTGTTTTATTGACAGATTCCTCCAAAAAGTAAATAAGTTGGTCACAATCACTATGAATTTTTCTAGAAATTTCATTCAATGTTATACTTATTCTTTATAAGACACCATTTTGTTGAGGTGTCCTAGGGGTAGATAAGTTATGACTGTAGCCATTTTTTGAGAAAAAGGATTCAAACTCATAGTTTTTAAAATCATAGATATGGTCACTTCTAAGATATTTAATTCTATGTCCACTACTTTTTCTATATTCTTAGGATACTTGGTGAAATGATAGAATTCTTCACTTTTGTGAGGCAAGAAATAAGTCTATGTATAACTAGAATAGTCATCTACAAGAACATAAACATATTGATTCGAATTTAAACTGGAAAAACTAGAAGGTCCAATGAAATCCATGTAAACCAACTCAAGAGTTTGAGAAATTGAAACTTATTTCTTTAATTTGAAAGACATTTTGTGTTTCTTACATTTTTGACAAGGATTACTAACCTTTTTATTTAGAAACATGATTTTCGGTAGGTCCTTGACTAAACATTTTCTAGTAATATTTCAATGGGTGTGTATATTATATTTTCCAAGTCTACTATTCCAATGCCAAGAAACTTTGTGAAATAAATGTAAGAAAGAAATTTTTTTAGAAACAATTGAATCTAAGTTAATAATATAAACATTTTCATCTATAAAAGAAGAAAATATTTATTAATTTTTAGAGATAAAAACATTACAAGATTCATTTTAAATTTTAACATGTAATTCCTCAACACATATTTTTGAAATACTAATTATATTATAGTTTAAAACATCAACAAAAAAGTACTTTCTAATTTAAAAATAAGATAGAGTTACAAATCTTTCCTATGACAATTATTTTCCCATTAGAATTGTCACTAAAGGTGATATGACCACCATCAATCATTCTTAAACTCTTGAAGCTTGAGTAATCTCCTTTCACGTGTCTTGAACATCCACTGCCATGTTCTATATGCTTTTACAAGAACTATTCAAATATATTTCCTACACAATAATCTAACAAAAACATATTTTGGTACCCATACTTGTTTGGGTCCAGTGACATTACTAATAAGTGATTTAAGAACCCACATCTACTTAATAGGATACCTATAAGAATTATGTAACATATTTGAAAAATATACCCTTTTGGTCTAGAAAAACTAGAGGTTGTAAATGATTTTCCAGAACTATAACTAGTAGTAGAATTTTAATTTTTGGGTAGAAAAACTGGTTTTCAAGATTTAGTTACAAACTTGTTTTTTTGTGAAATCTAATTGCTCAGGTTGGTATCCTATACCAGTAGTGTATTTAGGGGAATTTTTTTTACCAAGAATATGTTTTAGAGTATTTTTTCCATTGATAAATTTTTCTAGATCATTTTTTAATTGCTCATTAGTTAACGTATTCTCATGGTTTTCTTAAGTAAATGAACATTGTTCTGTTTCTCTATAGCATGTTCCGATTTGATAGTAGTTCTCAGTCATGTTGCTCTATAAAATATTTGTATTTATCTTTTAGTTCATTACATGTGTCTTTAATAATATTGCATTATTAAAATAATTCTTCACTAGAAATATTTTCATAATCACTATCACCTCTAGAATAATATGAATTTTTTACATTAGACTCAAGGGTTACCTCATATGCGTTATTTATAAAACAAATATTCGATTTATTAGAATTTTCAACTTGTGAAGGCTCTGAGACACTTGAAATTTCGTAAGAAGTACTCTATTTTCCCTTTACGTCCTTTTTATACATTATATCATTGTCCACAAATTTCTTCTTATATTTTCATTTAGGAAAATCAACTTTCACATTTTCTTTTCCTTTTCATTCATAGAAGATTATTTCATCATATTTTTAACTTCTCTTCCATTCCTTTTTCTAGTTTCCCTTTTGGTCATATCTTTATTTGATGTTAGGATTCTTGAAAAAAAAAATCTTCTATAAAAATTATTAAATCGTCCAGAAAATTGGGTCGTTTCTTCATCATTGTATGATGATGAGCCTTCATTATTGGAAAATCCTACAAGGGAATGTAATTTCTTTTTTTACTTGTCTATGTTTTTGGATGTAGTGGTCTTGAAGGACATTAACTTTCTCTTTCGTTCATCTTTATCTTTATTGTGACTATTAATTATTCCTTATACGTCATCAACTTCCCTAACAACTCCTTGAATAAAAGTTTTCTAATATCATAATATTATAAAATTGAGACCAAGGTCCCTATATATCTATCTAGTAAGAATATGAGTATTCTCATAATTTTCTCCTTGGTTGTAACATATCTTCCAAGAGAGATCGTAGTGTTTATAATTTCATTAAATCGAAGATACATTTCAGAATTAGGCTCATCATGCTTCATTTTAAAGTTATCATATTTAATAGTATATGTGTTAAGTCTCATTTCACTATTACTAGAGGTTACATCATGGGAAACAAACAATTTATCCAAAATTTAATGGGTTATATTAGATGAAGAAATTATTTTAAACTAATCATCTCCTAAAGAATAGTACAATGAATTCATGGATTTTAAATTATCAATATTATCATTATTAGATGGGTCACCCTAAGTTTTCCTATTAGTAGTAGGAAGATTATGATTATCTTAACAGAAAACCAAATCTCAGAACCCATACTTTCTAAGTGCATTTTTTTAATCTTTTATTGTGAAACATTGGTCTCTTTAAATAATGTTGGTATGTTGGTAGCAGTACCTTCAAATATATTATACATATTAATTAATAATGTGTATATTATTTAAAGAACAAAAAATTTAGAACTATTTGCAATTTTGAAATCTTTTAAACAAAACTAAAATCACAATTTCAAAATTTTTAAAAAATGATTTAAAATTTGGCAAATAGGGATTTTAAATCACTATTTGATACCAAATTTTGGTCAGAGTAGGACACTCCAGAGGGGGGTGAATTTAGTTCCTATAAAAATTTCCATTAAAAATTTTATTTATTGATTCCCCAATTTAAAATAAAACAGGCTAGTCAATCAAGGTAATACAATTATAATAGTTTGACTATCCAAATAACTTATCAAAAGATTGATTAATTCTTAGTAATATAAACATGGGATATTAATACAACTTTCAAAAATACTTTAATAAAGAAAAACAATTATAACAACCATCCAAGACTAATTATCAATGTAAAATATAGTTTTATGAAATTTTAGTTAAACTAAATAAAAACATAATTGACTGTCACAATGGATAAAACAAGAGGTTCGGTCTCAAGAAGATACCTAATCCACTCCACTTGGAGATCACCTTAAACCAAGATATATATATATAATCTTTTGATCCACACCCTAGATCAGGGTCAAGAACAGTACACAAGACTATCCAGGTCACAATACCTCTTCCACTGTTCAACATGAGAAAGTAATCAAACAAGTCGCACATGTCCTCTTCCACAATTATACGGGGGTGATACAAAGTGTGAAAAGATATTTCAGTGAGGATATCTTGTATCCTCCAGTTTGAAGTAAGAGACATAGTATGTTTTAATACCAGCTCACAAAATTATCAAAATGTAATGAAAACAATACTCAACCGAGAAAAAATAATGAGAAAGAATGAAAGATTATCTAAGTGTTTTTCTATGCAACTCTGGACTCGTAGGATGTAGCAGATGATAATTTCAAGTCCTCTTGTGAAAAATAGCGTATCGCGAATCTCGTGTTCTGGTTTTCAGTTTAATGTGATATTATTTGTAGCTCTTGTTCTTATTAGGGTTTCATCTGGAGAATGATTTAGGTCATGATCTATAACAGTTCATCCATTTTAAATTTGAGAGTTCTTTGTGTTTTCTACAATGTATATGTTCATCTCTTTTTACATTAAATAATCTACTCGTTTTATTTACAGATCATGCACCACCAATTCTTTTATCATCAAGATGTCTTGGTTATGGCTAAAATAGGAGTATGATATCTACACCTCATATCCTATAATATCAGTTGAAATATTTATAATGAAACGTTGATTATGTCATTTTTATTAAATGAATCAAATATGACCATTATAAATATGTTCTAAATTAAATTGTACAAGAAATAAAAATAGTTAAGTAAGGAATGATGTCACAATTTGTCTTGAAATAGTGTCACTATAAAAGGTTTCTTCTCTTTTTCCTTTGAGTGGTCAAACAATCATAGTGAGACAGTCATCATGCCATAGTTTCATTGAGATCTAAAATCGGTAGCACAAATGCGGTGTCTGGATCACGATGTCTAGTCCATTGTCAAAATTCTAAATGGTGTCTCGTTATGTAGTCTTGGAGATAGTAGCAAGTAATCATTGTCCTAGGATTTATAAAACATGGAACTAGTTATGGTGTCAGAGTCACAGTGTCTGGATTATGGTGTCATTGTCACTGTTTCTAGGTAATGGTGTCATAGACTTTTCCCAAATCCAGAAACGGTGGTAGACTTGCAGTTTCTCAGACCTATCCAAATATCCGTAAAGAGTCTTAAGAAATAATATCCACCTTATTTATTAAGAATAACCATAATCATACTGAAACATAATATCGAAAGATTAAGCATAATTTGAAATATTCAAACATTATTTGTGAGATTCAGAATCAAAATCATGTGAGAGTTTAAACCTTGAATTATAAGTATTAAAACATAAGGAAACGAGCAATATCCAAACATGATTTCTGATAGGTTAAACATGATTAACATGAATTTTTCGAATTAAAACAATATTAAGACATGGGGCTGCCAACAATATGGATTTTAATGAACCCAACCCTAATATCTTGGAGTTAGAGCCTTACTTTTTTACATTAACATATATAAAATACTTGTATCTCAATGGATTGATCATTTTAGCCGTCTTGGAAGTCGGAATACATACATAAACCTTACATTGTAATTCAAAAAATATAATAAAACATAGAAAATTCTTTTAGAACACCATTATTATCCTAGACTAACCCTTCATATCAATCATAATACACATCTTGGAATATTAGGGAAATAAAACATAAGAAATGGTTGATCATAGATGATTCGTAAGGGTAAGTGTATAGTGGATACTGTTATGAATAGATTATAATAATCCTTAAAACAAGGTGTATAACTGAAACAACATCCCTTTCAACATAATCTTGAGAATTATACGGAAATAATAAATATTACGATATAAAATAGTCATGTGATCTAGAAAACCTAACCATAGATATTCTACTAGTTAAATAATTACATTTAATATCAATTACTAATCTCATAATGAGAGAATTTATAATTTTGGACATCATAAACATACCATCAAGGCTTCAGCCAAGACACCATACATAAATAGGTAAAAAATGATCTTAGTTTGTCTCATGAGACCTACTGATGCATCGAGGGGATATAGAGGGACCCACCAACACTTACTAAGTCCAATGTATTCATCATATGAAAAGGGTGAAACATAACAACATAAACATTAGTATTAAAACTAGCATATGAAATGTTAATAAATTAACCATAAACTATGAATTGTATCAAATTAGGACATCCATAGTCAAACATATCAAAAACCCTACAATAAAATATGGTAGAGTTAATCATAATAAATAAACCTCAATTAAGTAAAAAAAATACAATATATGAAATTGACATAAATGAAAATAATCTGAAAAAATCCTTAAAAATTTCTTGATAGAAATTCCACTTTTTAAATTGAAATCATTTAAAAGATGTGAAATTATAGAAGAAAACATTTCCTTTGATAATTTTTTTTAATCATTTAAGTTAATCATCCAAATGTTAAGGCATCATGATGGTGGAAAAAGCTTCTCATGCTGCATAAGTTAAACAAAAATTTCCTTACATCAAAAAATACATAAACTACCCTGTTTTGAAAAAGAAAAAAGATTACTTTCACAAAATTTTATAAAAAGTCTAACATGGGTAAAAAATAATCTAAACATTTTTAGGATTATAATAAAATATATTGGAAAACATTTTTCAGAAACATGGATATGGATGATAAATATACCCCAATAGATATTTAGGAATTAACAATCCTGAATAAAAATGAGAATAAAAAATTTACCCTTACCTTTTAATTGAATTTAGTTAAGGGTTGGTTTAACTCATGTATAATGGTTATATATGGTTATTATATTATACCAAAACTATATACATATTTATTCAATCATATATGATCCTCTTATATATTTTTTTAATAAATTTTCATTATTACAATTGTTTTTGGTGTTAACTACTTCATTTTATTATGTTTTTTCATGTATGTTTTGTTTCATCTTTAGAGGATATATTTTATTCCTAAATAGAAAGATATAAAGTTAATAAATATTATATTAAATCATCATATTTTTTTATAATCATTCCTCCATGGTTAATTTATAGAATAAATCTCATCACTTCGTGTAGACGGTTGGTCGTACGCACGCACAAGCGATGGTATCAGTACCTTAATGTAAAAGTGCTACGGAATTGGATGGTATATTAAAAATAAATAAAAAATATCATGTCATATTTACTATTTATTTCTTTTTTATTCATCATTATACCCATCCAAATAAAGTAGTGATGAAAAAAACACACCATATCGTGGTGACTGTAGGTCGTGTGTACATAGGCATGGTGATATTATTTTTTCTGTGATAGATAAAAAGAGGAATATGGTTATCCCCAAATAATAATAACATATAATAATATATATTATATTGGATTTATTATTTTATAATGGAAACATTTTGTGAATACAAAGTAGAAGAAGAAATAATTTTGAAGGAGTAGGTAAAGACGATTTCATCTTCTCATGAAAACCACCTTTGGATATCGTCTCAAGGACACTACCATTAATATTTTGAGAAAACCATAACCACTAGGATGTGTCTAGGATATTTTAAAAAGTAAATGTTTAGGGCTTGTTTGATCAAGAAGGTTCAAAGTGTCGTAAAAAGGTGAGGGAGGAGGTGCCTTTTTATAAGATATGGGAGGGGAACTCTTGAAATCCTTTAAAATAATAAATTATTGAAATTTTTATCATTTAAAATATATAAAAAATGATTTATTTATAATATAATATTATTATGTTTCAAAATCATCTCAATCATTATTTATTAGGTATTTTTAGGCCCCAATATTAAATGTATCTTCTGTTTTTAACCCTTAGTTAAGCACTTTAACTCTTACCGTGACAACTTGGTTTGTTTACTCATTAGGCTTAATATAGTTTCTATAAAATGACAAATGAACCCAAAATATATCATTGATGATATATTTAACCTTATTATAGTTAGTTTTCTGAATTTATATCTTTATGAATTTTATATCATTTAATAAAACTAATACACACCTCATGAAATTGCACCGAATATTCATTTATTTACAATTTCAATTACACGTAATTTAGATTATTTACAATATGAATTTCAATAATACAAGTAAATAAATTAATTAACTAATATAAATTAAATTTTATTCTATATATGTGCTTACAAGTAATGAGTAGTGGAAAATTTGAATATTCATGTAGTGGTCGTGTCAATTCTTTTCTATATAAGTTGAAATTGGTATTGAATACATTAAAAATAAGCACATAAATGAATATGTATATTGGAATATAAATTAAAATATAGAGATACATAGAGAAAAAGTTCTTCTAGAATATTTAAACGCAAAAAATTGAATGAATAATGTACTTGTTTTCTATATTTATTTCCCAGATTTTTTAAATAATTCTACCCCAACCCCATCCTCATCCCCAAACACATGACATATTTAGTCCTTATTAGTTGTCATTTGGATACCCTCATCCATCTTCGGAAGAAACCCCATGCTACCATGGAAACCAAAAACTTAATATACTTCATGGTTATTTCTCACATTGGAAAGTGAAACATCATCTTTTACGGCAACATAGATTCCCAAACCTTTGCAATAGTTTAACTCATTTCCATCAACAAAAAAAATGAAGTTCATATACATGGAAATGAATAGAATAATTCCAATTCTAGGAGTTCTTCTTCTGGTTCTGGGAAAAATATGTTTGTACCCACCTACATATTTTGTGGTGAACTGAATGTTATTGGGATATTTGATGTGAGAGTTAAGGTGATTGTTGTGGATTTTTTCTAACTTGGGTATGGGGGGGATCATTTGGACAAGGAAGAAAAGACTAATGATTTAGAAACAAAATGAAGTAACAAGTGAATATTATTTTTTTTATGTTCTTTCATTTAGTTGGGAGGGGCTCCGAGAATCACTTTTAGAATCTAGAAGGATCATTCATAAAAATATCATTATTGATTTCAATATACATATATATATATCTGAAATATTCCGAAATGTTCAAGCAGTACTAAAAAAAGTTTTCCACAAATGATACTGGTATAAATTTAAATTTTTTTCAAAATATAATTGAAAATTGAAAATATTGTAGATTCAATATTGCAAATGAATAATAGAATATAGTTTAATATAAGGAAATATGAATATTTCATGAATCCAACCATAACATAATAGTACTGAATATAAAAAATGAATTAATTATAGTTATTAAATTAAAATATGTTATTTCAATGATAAATGAATGATAGTGTTCAGATGATACTATAAAATAGAAACTCTTAAGCAGTAGACCAGGTTTTCACTATGAAAATTAACTTGCAGTGAAACCAAATTTTTATTTTATAATAATGAGAACACATGATATTTACCTTCCATGGGTTACAAAAATAATGGTTGGTTAGGATATCAACCTGAAACTATATAACTCCAAGGTCTAGTTATTCCATGCATGAATTGTTATTATCCTGATGATTTTAAATAGGGATGATCTAATAAACACAAATACAAAGAACCCGAGTTGGATCGGCCCAAATGGGTATTTTGTGCCTTTATTTTGTGAGGATTTAGAAACTAATCCCCTTCTCATGATATTTTCCTAAAACTTATCAACATTCCTATCCAGGAGGGACCTATAATTGACCAATGTGCCTTCCAATGAAAATAGTAAAACTATGATATGCAACATTGTTAGCACAATGAAAATCCTAAAATAGTGGCTAATAATTTAAAGGTGTTTTCTAATTATTTTGTGATTCAGTAGTACTGTACCAAGCTTATAGATCTCATTAGTAATAGATTTAATCACATCACTCCCCTTGCCAAGAGTATAGATTCATCAATGAGTACTATTTAAATATTTTCTTTTAAAGATAACTTGTAATGAATATCCCATAAAAAACCACAGAAATTGTTAATATATAAAAAAACTCACATCAATGAGTCATTAGCAGTCAGGATTATAACCACAATGGATGTTGAAATCATATATACAATTATTATTCAAGATATGAAAATATAAAATATGAGATAAAGAATGAAAAAGTAATTTTGAATGGAAATGAGAATATGTGTTTGAAATAATAATTGTTATTTAAATTGATACACAAATGACATAATAGAACTTATGTTATAATTCAAAAATTAAATAGTTTAAAAATAAAACAAACACATGATATGAGAAAAATGAAATTTATAACTATATTGATACAATTATTGTGATTACAAATGATAAATATACTATAATGAATATTTCAAATGTCATTGATATATATTATTATATATATTATAAAATTAATATTTCTATTTGATAAGAATTGAATATTGTAATAAACATATTTATATACATAGACTGTAGATAATTTAACACATATTATGACATATATTGACATGGATTACCAACATAGATTCATATAACCCAAATTGTTGTAAATTTCCCCATATTACATATATTATGAATTGAATTTCATGTAATAAAATCAAACATACATGGATGTGTACAAATCAATTATTAATTCAAAAATATTTTTATAAATTAATTAACATTTCCTTAAGTTCACTTCTAGTGTTGAAAGTGTTGAGATTACATTAGTTATCACAATTGATTTTCTCCATTGGTATATTTTCAACTTCATATGCTCACAAACACCACTTGATGTTCTTCTAAAATGGCTCTTATAAGATACCAATGTCAAATGTTGCTGTAAATAATGGACATGAGCCTTTAGGCACCACAAATTACTATATGGGAATGGTATTTTTTAAACAATCTGAATGTACTATATAAATCTAAAGGAATAATATTATATGGAAAAAAGGAATATGTAAACATACATTAATGATTATAAAGGCGAAGAATGTTTATATTAGAGTTTGTAAACATGAGATATTGTAAATATCATAAATGTTCACATGAAAATAAAGGATCACCAAATAGGGACCACTACAAATGGTTCAATCTCAAATGATTCTACCAGACTTATAGGAAACCAGTATTGATGAAACACACCAATATTCAAAAAAAGTCTATTCCTTTCATGATAGGTCGATAAAAAATTAATATTAAATATGTTATAGATTAATTTTAAATAAATAAAAGTAAAGAAAATAAGATAATTTATTACCTCTTTCATATAGAACACAACGTTTATATATTTTGAAGTTACCTTTTACTCCCAACCTGTTAATGACATAAAAATATTTTATGGAGCTTCCAACAAGCCTAATATTCATAAGATTAGACATGGAAACTACTGTAAAAATGCTACACATGATCGTTTGGATGTCAAACAAATATCCATGAAAATAGTTTGGTTATACTAGATTAGGTGAAAAGAGTTAACAAATGCTTCATGAAAAAAAAATTATGTTGAGAGAAACCCTTATACATTGTCCAACGGTCAGGGATACCATAAACACTGGATGAAGTCAGAGAATAAGCTTCAAAAATATCTGAAGTAATTCCACAAATTACTCTAGAATAAGTTCAGTGAATGAAAAAATGTCTACAAGAGACTTCTCAAGCCCTGAACATACTGCACATAGAATAAAAATAAAGACAATGTTTTATAAATAAAATTTCATGTAATAAAATAAAACATACACGGATGTATTATAAATGACTGTTAATTATTTAATAGATATTACATACACATTGGAGAATAAAAAATAAAATAAAAACTGATTATATTGTGATTGAATATTAAAACATTTTTTATACACTAAATCAATTTCAAACCATCACTCAGCATTGATCAAAACTATACAACTAACTCAACAAATTAACTCTATACCCAAAAAATTAAAATTTTCCTTCCATTAAGGTTCTCTTTAAAATAGTGACTGAAATATTATTTCTTTAATGTATTTGTCTATTTCAAAACATACTATATCATAAGGAAGAGTCTAGTGGTGGTTCCTTTTACATTCCATGACTGTAAATATCATGCATCATCCACTGAATCATTATTGGAAATGTCATTGATCAAATACACTAATATAATTTGGTAATAATGATTCGGTTTCTATAATAGTTTGGTTTGATTTTAGTAATAGAATTTAAAAATATGAATGAATATTTACTTATGTTAACTTATAGATGAAAAATTGATGTGATAACGTTAGAGGTGATAATTTATTTGCTCCACTAGATTATTTTTAGCTTCATATGCTCACAAAAACCACTTGATGTTCTACTACAATGAAAATAGAAAAGGGAATCTGTAAACATACATCAAATATTATACCTCAATGATGAAAATATGAAAAAATATATATAATTCTCCAAACTTCATGGAAGTTTCATTAATTCTCAACAATAAAACCGAATTTAAGAAATTATTACTTACCCGAAATGAAACTCGAAATATATGTAAATTGTAAAAATATAAAACCTCAAACTTTTAAATGATTAACGGCATTGAAGAAGTCAGAAAATGAAAAAGTGATAAAAATGGGAAAATAATTCATTATCTATGTGTTTACATATACCTATAATGAAATAATGAAAAATTATAGATAACCTATAAGTCCTACAAATATCACATTGTTAGAATCCAATAAGGGATCAATAGAAAAAACATATAAACAACTTGATTTAAAATAATGCATATCCAATACTTTTATAAAATATTTATGATTGTTCAAAATAAGTAAATAACATATAAAACCCAATAAGTAAACTTGAGTCACACAAAAAGGATTCAATTTTGAAACCCCAAACAAGAAATAAAACTATTAAAAAACTAATATAACGCTTGAAAAATATAAGAATAATTAATGGAAAAAAATATCCATGTACAAAATAATCAGTCTTGTGTGGGATTTAATTAAGTCCAAGCCTCTCACATAAAACATTAGAAAATGATAATTACATGATTAAAAAATATATGTTGAAAAAAGTGAAAAATAATGGAATATTACTCATAGATCACATATATAGAATCTATCCAAAATCAAATTCACTTCAAGGTATGAAATTTGGGGGGTTTCAATTAGAATATCAGCACCTACAACTACATAAAAAATAAAATAAATTATTCAGAAAAAACACTAAAAGATAATGTCTAACACACTCTAAAATGAAATGTGTATGGATTATATATATATAGTAAATTTTTAATCTTTTATACATCTATTGTGAATCCACACCCAAAGAAAGAAACACCATCCCATAAGATTGCTCAAATATGAAAATTAGATAAGTGGTCCTCATCAATTGAACTACTAACATATAGAAAATTACGAAAAATAAATAAATGTATGTTTTTCTCTAATTTCTTCATTATCTGGTTATACAGAAAAAAATAAAGTAAAAAAGTGACCCAATTTACTAAGTACTCCGAAATTCCCTATATAGAATCGATGAAGGATGGTCGGGATAATAAATTACAAGATGATAATGAAATAAGGGAAACAATTATGGGAATATTATATATAATTGATTAACCGAAGACAAACTAAAATAGCAATTTAATGCTCACAATGAAATAAGTCAATGAAAAAGGAGACTTATGTAGAGAATTTATGGGTTTAATAGTAAATTATTAATAATAAACATTCATTGAACATGTTTCCTCCATAATTCAAATGTAGATATTTCTTTATTTTGTAAATTTTGAATAAAATAATAATGTTAGAGTGATATAGAAGTATAATAAGATAAATTCAGAGAATAAATATAACCTTCAAGAGAGTAGAGTAGTTATAAAAAATATATTATAGGATTTTCTTTTCATTAGTATTGAATGATAATGTTTCCAACGCTGAGTCTATTTGAAACCAAAATAAGTCAATTTTGTATGTTCTTTGATTAGAATTAATATCACAAATCATATGAAATAAGAAAATTTATATAAAATAACATTAAATAAATAAACATTTCCAATTAGAAATATTCATGGATAATCAAAGTTCAAACCCCGAGTTATTTCCATATCAGAATATTTTTCCTGAAATAAAAGATAGATATCATAATCAATAAATACATCTAAGGTAATGCACAATGAAAATTCAATTCCAAAAATATTCACAAATGGAAAATATGACGAATTTTACATTTATAATGTTATAACATAGGTTGTAGTGGCATAACAATTATTTGAATAGATTCAATTATTCCTCTTCATCTATGAAAAAAATTCAATTTTATCAGAATGAATAGGGGATGGATGAAATGAAATGTATGGAAAAAGTGAAATAAAATATAGATTCATGCATAATAACATGAGATATCTAGATGGAATAGGAAGTTTAAGTTGTAGGTAGAGGTGGATATGGAATAACAAGGAACGGGAGAGGTGGATATTTCACATGAAGATATAATGGGAGGTGAAAAGTTGAGAGGGGATGAAGGAGAAGGAATAAGAATAGTTGGAGATGGTTGTTGGATGATAGAGGCAAGAGGCGAGAGGTGAGATTACGATATGTGATGTGAGCTGATAGATGATGGGAGTCCAAACAAGTTTCACCACCAAAATTTTTATTAATATATTATTTTGAATGTAATATTGTTCTTCATAAAACACACACCTATGTTTCATAGAATGGAATAGTTTCATCACCAAAATGATAATTGTTTGTTACTCATTTTCTAGTAATATTGTCAATTTATTAGAAAATTCATCCAACATTGTGAAATGGTAACACCAATACAATTGTTTTATACATAATGAACAAAAATAAAAATGTAATGTACATAAAAGTTTACTAAATTGTTAAATATTTCTTACCTTTCATCAATTAACATAATATGAATCATCTAGTTACTATTTCCATAGATTTTTACTTTTTTTATGATAAAGACGACTGATTACATCTATATAATAAATTAATTTTGTGAACTAATACATAATGAGATTAAATTTACTATATTGTAATGCTTATCCCAAATATATAATATGTATTAGTGATGCCAGAATAAGATTTTAAACTACTGATTCCAGGTAATTAGACACATGGAGAAGTCATGTGTTTTTAGAACTGTTTCATATAAAATAGTGATACAATTCATAATTTAACTAATAATATATAGAGAGGCTTACTTTTCGACAATATTAAACTGTGTTTATGGTTATGTTTATGATAGTACGCAAACTGATAATTTTTTAGTTATAGTAATAAAAATAGATACATGAATCTGAAAACTTATTGATCATATAGTAACTTAATAATGGATCTCAATATAAAATACTTCTTATCTTGGAACATTTCAAGGTGTTTCATTCAAAAAATTATACATTTAAATACCCAAATATAGGAATTGAATAATATGGTCTCAAATGAGAAGTTGAATGGGAACTATAATAAAAAAAAGAGTAAATCAAATATGTAACAAAAAACCCCATAATTCAATTATCGTTTTAAAATACAATAGTATAATTTCCATTCACATAGAGACTTAAATACTAATAAACAAAATTTCTATATTGAAAAAATAATATGGTTTAAATGTTAGCAGATTTGTAAAATTATACAAATATAACAATAGTAGTTGGAACTCAAAACCAAATGGAATATTTTGATCATGTAAGCTGCATAAAATTCAGAAAACATGACATATCAGCTGAGTTAAAGTGGGATTAATAATTCAATCAGTAAATGGTATCTTTTTTTATATCTATTACACAAAAATAACAATATCGAGACATATGAAGATGTTATGGGATTTGTATGACTGGGATGTTAGTAATGAAGAAAAATATTAAAGAATTTGGAAATTGATATAAAACTATTTTATCTGAATATGGGGAATGTGGACATATCCTAATCAAAATTTAAATAAATGTGTTATTAAAAAAGGAGGCATTAATTTTTTTAAAAATTCATTTAAAAATTAGAAACATTAATAATAGTTTACCTATGGGTATTACTTCAGAACCATCCTGTATTTGAATATATGAAAGAGGTTTTAAGACCAGCTAAAGAGATTGGAAAAAATGGTGTGGAATAACTCATACAATCATACTGTTAAAAATTTCAATAGTTGTTTGTAAATCAAGTATGTCAAAGAGGAATAATAAAGTATAATTTTGTAATGTATTTTATTGAAAAAAGTGATAATAAAAGATAACGTAAGACCTACATTAGAACTATTTTAAGGAGGATTTATTAGACATAATGATACGTTTCAAGAAGTCCAAAACATATAAATTGGAAAATTAATAGTTATTAAAAATGTAAACTGAATGAATATATCCCAAAAAATCACCAATGTTTAAAAAATACTAAATTAGAGGGAATATTATTGTGTCATTCATGAACTTATAAGGGGTCAACATGCATGTGCCTTCTATTTGTAACCTATTTCAATGTATATATAACATATCTTCTAAAAAAGATTCCATGTTTTGTTCCATACATGGTGAGGATGAGAAATTGTGTTTGACTGCATAATTTGAGAAAACAACATGTGTATTAAATCCCATGTTTCCAAAATAGATGATTCTTTTATTGATTCAATAAACTCAATTTCAAATTGATGTAATCCTAAAAAATGATAGGCTTATCTACGTTTTTTGTGACATGTATCATTGACAATCAGGATTTCATAATAAGAGGTTGTCCCTATAACCTTAAATTTCTCAAATTGTGTGGGGGGGGGTATAGTGAAACCCTCTTATTAAATGTCTGTGTTTTTAGGGAAACATTTATGATTAACTGTATTAAAGAAATCTTTTAATATAATTCTTTCATATGTGATATTACATGCTTTATAAAAATATTCATTTTCATCCTACCAAGACATGATGATGGTTTGAGATATTGTTGTTTTAGTCAAGATATCCCCACTAACATCATTATAAGTATAAGTAACACTTTGCTGGTATGGTATATAGTAATGTAAAATTTCAATTTGGGGAAACATATAGTGGTTTTCAAAGTAAAAAAATTATCCATGAAACTTCACATGATGTGATATATCGACAACCATATTACATTTTAATTGCATCATCTTCACATTCTTTTTGATTTTTCACATGAGTCTCATAAATAGAAGAACGCACAAAAATGTTTCCTTTATTGAAGCATTTGAACAAATATATGATAGAACGTGACTGGTTGAAAATTTCAAGGTCGATATGAGCTTTATATTTAAGTAACAATGATGGGTTTTATGGGAAAACATAATTATTTTCAACCTAAATTCTATTCTTTGAGATTGCATTACTTGTATCTCGTCTTCTATAAACAACATATCCATCCTCATCTAATAAGTAATATATATTTTTTTGGGAAATAAATTTGAGTATTCAATATCTAATATTTACCATCAATGATGAATTCAATTCCTCATTCAATGTATATAATAATCAAATTCAGGATGAATGTATTCTTCATATAAAGAGATTAATAGAGATACATCCAATATTGTTTTTTAATTTCACCTACTGTGGAATATGCATGTAGGTGAAAAAATAATCATATCAGTGTATGCCTATAATTTCACAAATTGAATCTTTATACATGATATAAAAAATTTGGTATTTTTAATCTATTGATGTGTTATGAATATTTTAATTGCACACAATTTACAAAGTATGCATACAGTAACAAAAATATTGTATAAAATGTATGAATACATAAAAAATCATATTTTTTTTAATCTGGAAGAGACATGGGAGGTGTGAGATTATGCAATTATATACTGCATACAAAATAATATTGGAACGGAAACCCGAGAAATAAAATGAAATTAATTTGTATCAATGAAGTGTGAAAAAATCACCTGATTGGAATGGATAATGTTTTCGATGGAGCCTATAGAATGTGTTTTGGTGGAGGGGTGTTGAACTTGTTGCATATCAAAGGTGGTTACCCATGTTTTTCGAATGGATATTCATTAAAAAAACATAGGAACAAAAATCATAAAATACAAGAATAGAAACAATAGAAGAAAAAATCAATTAATTTTTATTGAAAAGAAGTATGAAAAAATAATCATATTATCGAGGATACGATTTTAGATGGATCACATTGAAGGGGACACAATAATGAGGGTGTAGAATAAAAAGAGAGGCAATAATATGATCTGATGTGAGGATGTTGATAAGTAAATGATCATGGAGTAGAGGGAGTGGAAAATATATGGATACAAAATTGGGGGAGGTCAGTTTGAAGGAGGGAGAGAGGCAGAGGGACAAGAAAATACTAAAACCACTATAAGAAATGGAACATGAGAAAACAAATTTCATAGAAACAAATTCATTGAAAAAATATTTAACTCCTTTTATGGATAACAAGATAATGAAATTATGAATGTCTACATAATACTTACAAAATGATGTCGAGTATTTGGATGATAGTTCAACATTCCATTATGATTTGTTTAGAGGCATGCTCATGTTGCACAACAAAATCACTGAATTTTGTTTTACTATCACAAACTAAATAAGAAAAATTTAGAGAATCAAATTATAAATATTAGATATAATTCTATGTAGTCACCTATTAATTCATTACAAACACCTTATTATATATGGAAGAATATAATGATGTGATACAAAACAAGCACCTTTTAAGTTAAATCAATGTATAACATAGATCAAACACCCTTTAATATAGTAAATGTACATATGAATCAATGTAGTACAAACACATGTCAGTCAAAGTTTTTCATCACCCATCAAAAGGATATACAGAAATATGAAACCACCATAACAAATGGAACATGAGATAAACAATTTCCTAGAGAACACATGTTTTAGAAAAATATATTAATCTCATTTGATGAACAACAAGCTAACAAAATTGGGCATGACTGTATAATACTTAATGATTATGTTGAGTATTAGGATGATAGTTAAACATTCTTTTATGATTAGTTTAGTATCTTTATCATGTTTAACAAACACATCAGTGAATGCTTTGGCAGTCACAAACTATATAAGAAACATTTAGATCATTAAATACTAAATTTATGATATAATTCTATATAAACACTTATTAATTCATTGCACAAAGCTTTTCATATAATTTAAACAACAAAAAATTATTTTATAAGGCAGAATAAAAGGATATGATACAATACACACACCATTTAAGTTAAATCAATACAAAACTACAATGTATAATAGAGTTCAAACACCCTTTAATGTAGTAAAAACCTCTATGAATCAATACAGTAAAAAAACTTGTAAATCAATGATTTCAATCACTAATCAAAAGGATCTATAGAAATATGAAACCCACAAAAAATGACACATGAGATAAAGAATTTCACATAGAACAAATGATTTAAAATGAAATATTTAACTCATTTGATGAAGCACAATCTACTTAAATTTGGCATGACTATATAATAATTACATTATAATATTCAGTATATGGATGATAGTTCAATATTTCAATATGACTATTTTAGGGTCCAAATCTTTTTTCAAAAACAAATCAATGAATGTTGTGACTTTCAGAAACAAAATATGAAACATTTAGAGCATTAAGTGATAAATTTAAGATATAATTATAAATAAACACCTTTTAATTCATTACAAACACATTATCATATAATTTAAATATCAAAACATTAATATATATTTAATAACTCCTCTAGATCTACCAAAAAATTAAAAATATAATTAATCAAATGAATTTAAAATTAGTAAAAATAATTTTTTTTATTATTAGAAAGGGAATATTAATTAGAGAAACCTTATTTGTTTTTAACTTCTTTGGTCATGTTCATTAACTCCATGGTAACAGAAGAATATAACAATGAAAAACATATTGAAGGAAATTAATGGAATATGGGTCAAAAAAATTTAATCATGGAATAATTTAATTAAAATGTTGATCATATTGATACCTTTTATTTTTAATAGAGACTTCTCTAAGTATCTCTCTAACTGAGTAACCCTGTCACCAAGGATAACTGATAAAATGATTTATGGGGTGAGGTTGGGGAACTGTTTTAGAAAGTAAGATATACAAATAGATATGGGAAGGGGGTTATCGATAAAGAAAACTCTAATAACCCTTTCCCTTTCTCTTACCAATATCATACTAAACTTGGACCTAATAGTGACTTACCTTAGCCCTTCAAAA
Organism: Viscum album; assembly: GCA_963277665.1. Lineage (NCBI taxonomy): Eukaryota > Viridiplantae > Streptophyta > Magnoliopsida > Santalales > Viscaceae > Viscum > Viscum album. The sequence goes on along the minus strand of OY728155.1, from coordinate 1,100,248,698 downwards.
AACAAATCAATTCCCATAAAAAATGGAAATTAAAATATGTTAGACGTCAAATAGTTTATAGTGAATTTAAGATTAATTTAAGGTCAATGATCTAATGAAACAATATAAAAATTAAATTCATGAAGAAAAAGCAACCACAAAGGGTAGATCAGGTAAAAAATAAATAAAAGTAATTTATTAAAAATTAATATAAAGTGTATGCAACCACAAAATTTATACATCGTGTATTTTTGGAGAAAAAAATTTAATGTAAATTGAATCAATAGTAAAAACATTTCTTTGAAATGAAGTTTATGCATCATTTTACATTTTCCAAGAATGAAAATTCTAACATTTGTGGAAAACATCGTTCTTTTTTTTCTTTCCCTACTAAACTGGGCTGTAAGATTAGCCAAACTAGCCACCTCGTTAATTCTTATTGATGCCCCTGAAAACAAAGTGACTAAATGAAGTCCGCTAGGAAATAAAAAATATATATCATTTATAGGGAATTGAAGATCAATGATTTAATGATACAAAATACCAACTGTGTATTTAGACCTCTATAATATCATCACATAGTCAAAATTTTAAAACAAATAATTCTCGAAAAAATTAAATAGAATAAATCATAACTATTACTATGGAATGAAATTTAGGAAGAAAATAAAAATAATGCATTACTAAACAATACTCAAAAATCATAAAAGAAATAAAAATGCCTTCAGGGAGTGATAAGAATTAAATAGTGCCTCATGATAAAAGAACTCACATATTCAACTTCTGTTGAGCACTTATAGCTCATGAACTCAATTAAGAAATTAAAGACAAAATTGAAATATCTACATATAAATCAGAATGAATTTTGTATACAACAACATCAAAGGTTATCATAATAGTGAAGAATATTATTTAATAATTATGGGAACATAAATTCAGTAAGAATAATCTAATTTTTCCAAAAGTCGATGCCTTCCATCATTTAATTTTTACAAAATATTTATATGGTTTTGAAAAATTGATTCACCTAGTTTTTTAAAAACATATAAATGTTTGTGTTATTTAATATTACTACAAATTTATCATGTTATTATACAAACAAAAGTCACTGAAAAAATTCTGGAAGAAAATAAAACTCATGAATTCTTAATCAAAATTCAAAAAATTTATTAGTAATCAAAACAGAGTAATGGTGTCATCATGATTAGTTAGGTCTTGATGTCATGAAAAAAAATCAAATTTTATAGAGCAGTAATTGTTTATGAACTCAATTTTGAACTTAAACAGGAAAGAGAATTATCGAAATCTAAATCAGACATAATTAATCATAAAAAACATAAAATATGTTCAGAATGATGAGAAATACGCTTTAATAAATATTGATATAAAAAATCTAGATAAAGATTCAACTTTTTTTCTGAATTTCAATACATTCAAGATAGTGTATGTGATGTTTTTAGACATGGGAAATATGTATATGTAATAAAACGTTATTCCTTTCTAGAATATGAAAAAATTAATGTGTAGGGGTTATTCCATATTTAGTAGTAAAATGAGGTAAAAATAATAATACAAAGTTCATATGAAAGATCAGACGAACATGGAAGCACACAAAATAGAAAATGTTTTCATAAATCAACAATGTTATTGTATAAATTATATGGAACCTTTTTAAAACAGTTATTTAACCCTAATTACACAAATAAATTTATGATTCATGTCACTTATTGATTCTCTTTGTTGGCCACAACTCATTTCATAGAGGAATATCTCTATCCAACTATATATTTGTTGGCCCCTCCCCACCCTCTAATATCTCAATGTGTTTTGATTATTATACCTAAAGAGTTAGGAAATCACAAAGTGTTTTTATGGTATGATAAAATCAATTTGGATAATATCCTCTCGTTGTTGATAATTGGGGGTAGAGAAATTGAGGTAAATCATCGAATATGGAGGTGGAGGCCGAGGAAGGAACCTAAATGTGATAAATTAGGAACTGATGACGATGGTAGATTGAAAAAGCATATGGATACAAATCGAGAATGCATAATAAATAGGTATGTTGAATATATATTAGTTTTTCAATGGTCCAAAATTAATGAATATATGAGGGAAATCGAATAAATGAGATGATATTATAACCTGAATGATATGAAATCGAGAAACATTAAATATTCATTTCTGAGGACGATGGGATATAGATGTGTTTCTAAGGGTGAACTGATATATAGAGAGAAAATGAAGATATGGGTTTGGATGAGAAGGGGTTTGGGGTAGTGGAGGTGGAGTTGGAGTCAGATTTGGAGGTAGAGACCTAGGTAGAAGGGGGGAGGTGGAGATCGATATAGAGGTAGCAGGGGTAGAGGCGCATGCAAAGGTGCAGGTGGAGGCATGGGTGAAGTTGGGGGTGAAGGCATAGTTTGAGGTGTATATTAATTCAGAGATGTTGAATGAGGTAGGGATCAATATATAGGGGGTGGAGGATAAGGGTTTTCATAGAGGAGTATGTGAAGGTAGGGAGGGGTTCAAGGTGGTGGGTAATATGGATAGGAGGGAGAGGATAGTCAGGGTGTGAGAGTGGAACTTGAGAGCGGATATGGGTAGGGTGAGTGGAATGATATAGAGAGGGAAACTTATGGGTAAATCACAATGGAGTTGAATCATGTATAAAAGGTAAAATCGTTTGTTTAGATGAGGAATATTATTTATTTAAATTAGCATTTATGTTAATTTTGATACTATTCATTATTTATATTTTCATGAAATATCCTTACAATATGATAAATTTTAAACAAAACTTATAATATACCAGTAACATGTCAATGATATATATAAAATTTATGGATTTCATTAATTATGTAATATATTATTTATTTTAATATTTTTTATTTTATTTATTTGATATTTCCATTAATTGAACAATTACTGCCTCATTATTGTGAAAGCCTTTAATTAAATATTTTATTTTCTAAAAATTAAAAATATTTTTTCATGATGATGATAATGTTTTTATCATTCAGATGAATATTTATATTTGAATTAGTCTTATTTATAACCATGTATTAAAATTGAAATACTTATTGAAAAACATGAGTACACTATTTTTAACTTATCTTTAAATAGAATATTATAAATGTCATATTCATTCCCATGTGGCATAAAAAAGATTATAATTTATGCCTAAGGTTGATTTTTTTCACAAATATCTTATAAAATGAAAGTGGAACAAGTGTTATTATAACTTTATAATATTTAAAATATAATTTTTACATTTAATTACCCGATTAACCTTTGTTGTGGTAATAAAAAAATATCACTAAAGTTACTACTCTTATTTCCAAAAATAAAAGAAATATATTTAAATAATTTGAACCAACTAATTCCTAATACATAATCTAATTTACAAAATTCAAAACACAATTGTTTCAGTAATTAATTTAATATTAATATCATTGACTTGGTGAGAAAACAGTTTATTAAAGTTTAAACATGGAAGTGATTAAAATTTTTTATATCAAAAATCAATGAAATATTAGTTCCAAAGACTTACATTGGATTAAATGATAAAAAATATTCTATTTTTACATCAAAACAAATCAAAAATATAATTTAATACAATAAATTATTTCAATGAAAAATGTTGTTTTCAATTAAAAATTATTATTTTCCACTATTCATCAAAACAAAAAACTTATCAGAAAAATTACAAAAATTAAACCATATTAAAATTTTAAATTATTATTTTAAATAATAATTTTATATTTTAAATTATAATATATAAAAGTGTAATAAATTGGAATTAAAATAGGATTTCCTTTAAAAGGTGGTAAAATTTCTTGTATAAAAATATATCCTTTTAATGCATAAATTTTGACTATTTCTTATCTTATGACTATGAAATCATTTGGTTTAATTTCAAATCAATTGATTAAATATATAATATATAAAATTTTAATCTTTTAATACTATTCATCATCGCAGATGTAATGGATAGGTTATAACTGTCGTGTTAAAATAATGATATTTAATTATATAGCATTGTTCGTTTGAACATGGTGTTGTGGGAAATGTAAACTGACAAATAGATTAAATTTAAAAAGATATACACCATAAATTCTTTGTGTGTTAATTGGGATCATGGTTTTAGTTAGTACATCAAGGTACGTGAGTATTTACATGCATTAACAATAATCTTAATGTCTAATGATTGTCACACACACTCACTGGTAGGGAATTCAAATGACATGAAAAAATGTGGAATTCATATAGGTGTGTCTGTTATCATAATATTCTACCCTAGATATTATTTTGTGTGAACTTCATGAGATAAAGATTCATATTCTTATGAGTACTCACATCTAATAGTCATGATTATATTTGTACAATAATAGAATGTAATCTGACAATAAAAATTCATTTAAGAATATCGTCATTGTATTTTAATGTTCTCTTGATAATGGGGAACTTCTATGAACTTTTAAATGTGAAAATTAGACTAATAAATTATTATATTAAATTCATCCAGAAAAACAAAAAATATATAATTCGACATTTTAATTAAGGTTCACTCATTTTAATATATATGAAATCCAATGTACACATAGTTGGTTAAAGGACAAAATATTCAAAACTATTCTTATAGATATGTAATATAATCGAAAGAATTGAAATATTTCACATCCTTATAAACCTTCTTAATGTATCACAATAATTTTTTAGAAAATTTTGATTTTAATAATTATTTGAGAGTTTTTTAATCTCAATCCATTTCTTCCAAGGGATGTATTTTAATTATTTTTGGAATGATATTTTTTTGAACATCATGCGATAAATGAACAATGTTATGAATAATTATCAGTATTTAACCTATTCTTGTGGATGTCCTTATGAATGATCTTTATAAAACGTGTTTTTATGAGATTGTTCCCACTAATCTAATCATTTTCATGAAATTTTTGATTTATTGAATCCATAATTCTAGTATATAATGAAGTATAATAAAATCAATATCCTTTATAAATTTCTGTATATCCAGTGAAGTTTCCCCCAGTGCTCCCATGATCTATATTACATTGTTCTAGATTATAAATATGAACTTCTGAAGAAAATAACCTGATTTTAATGTATCAAAAACATTGTTTCCAACTATTAAATAATTAAAAATTAATTTTTGAAACAACCTTTTTTGGAACCCGATTTAAATTTTATGATACCTCTTTAAGGTTTCCAGTCCACACTAATTAATATAATTTAAAGGTACTAAGAATACTTCATACCATGTCACTTAAATTTTGTTTTCTTATTTAATATATATAACATTGGTATAGTGAACCTGGAGTAATGTATTGTGAACTTATTCTATTTTCATGAAGATGTTGTTTAAATAAACAAGGAAATTATCCATCTATAGTGTATCTTCCATAACATTATGCACGAAAAATTGACCTCAAAAACTTAATTTGTATTCAAAAAAAATTCTCCACATCATCCTTAAAAAGATTAAAGGCATCAAGTTCTTCATATTCATTTTGATGAAAAGAGAGATACATATATCATAAATGGTCAATATTGAATAAAAACATGAATTTATGGTAATTTAAATCCATGTTTGAGATATATATAGATCTCTATGTTGGACTTCCAATATGGATGATCTTTTATTAGCACCTTTTGTTGATTTTTTATTTTTCCCATAATGAAATCAAAACCTGTCTCAGGATATTTGAAATCAAGAGTACTAATTATTCTATCCTGAACTAATCTTTCAATTCACTCTTTTTTAAATAACCTAATCCCTAGTTCAATAATATAAAAGAATTTTCATTTATAACACTTATTTTAACACTATTATCAACATTCAAATTATTTTTTTCAATTTTACTTTTCAAATCAATGGAGAAAATACCATCGTTTAATGTACCACATCCAATGAATTAATTTCCATATATCAAGGAAAAAAGAGTTTTACAAAAAATGAATGCAAAACCCAATGGTACATGTTTTTAATCTGAAATAAAGTTTATTGAGGAAAATTAAATATAAAATTCATTTTCCAAAACAATTTAAACCTAGTACATAACAATTTAACTCATGTCACCATGGATTCCACATGTGATTAAATCTTGTTTCCTAATTATATTCCAATCACTGTAACCACTGGTTTGCTTAGGTTTTTCATACCCTCCACTCCATTCACATTATGGATTTTTTAACCATAATCTATTCAACAAGTTTTATAAATTGTATCAACCATATTTTATTCATAACACACTAACAAGATTGAAATATCATTCTTTCAGGCCATTTTTAAAATTTAGTACTGTTGGGAAAAAATCCCGCATGGTATCATTGAAGGATTTTTTTAGGTGACTGGGTTTGCTAACAAAGTGGGCCTCCATGGTTTGTTTGTTTATAAAGTAGACCATGGTGATTCGAGATCTGATGCTCCAAAATTGGAAAAGGCATGAGGTATGCGAAATATTGGAGCATGTGTGTGAAAAACGGTGTTGCGCGGACGATTTGTTTTTCGTGCTAGAAGAGAATAACGCGCTGGAGGAGGGTTTTTCACGCATGGGTCAATTTTCCCTATAAATATGAAGTGACCCCCCCCCCCCCCTCATTAGAAGAGTTCAGGAGATAAGGAATATTCAAACAATGTCGTGCGAAATTGGTGTGCAAAAGAGTGTTGCGCGAAAGGAAGACTGGTGCTTGAAAGGTAAATTTCACGCAAATGCCAAGAATTATTAACAACGTAGTGTAGAGGTAGCACGTAAAAGTTGTTTTGTGGAAAAAATTTTGATGCGTGTAAAATAGTAGATTCTCATAAAAGGGATGTTGCGTGAAAAGTGGATTTCACTCAAAAGCAGAAAATTTCGTGCAAGGTGCAGTAAGGGCTGCGCGTAAAAATAGCAGTTGCCGGGTAAACCCGGTGCAAAGTGAGATTCATTTGCCTGAGAAAGTTGAATGTCAACAGAACATCTATAAAAATTAAAGGATGCATATTTCATTAGTGATAATAAAAATACACATAGGTCTAAAAACTGTGAGTGGATCCTTTCAAATTGCAGTGAGTAAAGGAAGAAGAAGAAGGTTATCCTTTCTACTGGTAGTGAGCCAGGGAGAGAGAAACAGGGAGTGACCCATGGGGAAGTGATGATCAAAACATAAACATTGTAAAGGTAGTGATCATGGGAATAGAAGTGATATATCCCAAACATTATTGGTAGGGAGCTTTAGTGGATTTGGTACGATAGCACATTATCGTTGTATACTCCTTGGACGTAGCCTAGTGAGGGTGAACCAAGTAAAAATCTATGTGTCTCCCTGCTGGATTCCCTGTATTGCATATAAAGAATAATCATCAGATAATGAAGAAAAGAAGTGTTAATAATAAACACACAAGTGCAAACAATGTGACCCTTGTAATAATGAGGTCAAGATCCAGTGGGGTAGGAAGAATTTAGAGAATGAATATCCATACCCTGATTCACCCCACTCTCTGGGTATATTGGCCCCTATTGGACCAAACAAGGATTAATTTTAATTAAATATAATTTTCCATTATATAAGAAATAATTGAGTTCCTTCTTAATATTAGGTTTGGGTAACCGTTTTTCTTTCCCCTTCATCATAGCTTGAAATTTATGATCGTTTTGTTTCTCCTTCATTTATTGCATATTAGTTCCTCCCATTTCTCCCATAATCCTTTCATCCTATAGAAAAAACATGGTTATTAATTCATTAACTGAACATTCATCTTTATGTTAGTTATAAGATATTTTAAATAGACCATATTGAAGTGGAAGGGTGTTGAGAATATAATAAAATAAAAATTGATTGGATAAATCTACCTCAATATTCTTAATTTGAAAAACAAATATCCCTCCACTTCATGAGATTCTTGTGCATACCTTCCATGGTGATGAGTATCATAAAAAATAACTTTATGAGTAATTTAATTTCTAATTATTTATCTATAGAGATAAACTTTTCATATATAGATTTTAGAAAGTCCTATAATCATTGACTAAACCAAAAATTCTAAAAATTATTTAGGTTTTATAAAAATTGTAGAATGATTGTTTGACCGATCCCAATGTTCATATAATGTTATATCATTTAGTGTCCTATCATTGTAAACTATAATTGGGTTATGTTTTCGAATATCCTAACCAATTTATATCTATCCCCACTTAAGAAATATTCTTACCTTTCAAATTTTATAATTTTCAACCTTTAATTCAAGAACATCACATTCAACATTAGAAGAAAGTGAATGTATAATTGATGATTAATTCCTCGATTATTGTTTCAAATAACATAATTTATATAGTAAATTATATTAAAATGAGTCTAAAAAATATAAATTTTTTGTGGGTAAATTTTATTTTTTGTTGATTCAGAAAATTAATTTGAATTATGAATTAATATATTAATTTATAATTTAATGAATTATAATTTCATAATTCAACAAACTATATGATAAAATATTAATTATTAGTGTTCATAATAGATATGAAAAAATATGAAAATTTTATTTAATAATTCATTTATTTTAAATATAATACAAAATTGCATGGGATAAAATTTAATATTATTTTAGTATATATTATTTAATGTGATTCAATGAATGTGTAAATTTTATTTTATTAGTAATTATTCGAAAATCTCAATTTTTAATAAAATTTACAAAAAAATTAATTAAGTAATTATTTATCTTAAAAAATTAAAGATATATAAATATCATTAATTAAAAAAATTTAAAAAACTGCATGTATAAATTAATTCACTTTTACTGAATAGGTAAATTTAATTTAATTAGGAATACTTTGGAAAATACTTAATTTAATAAAAAATGTATAAAATAACAATTAAATAAATATTGGTTTATATAATTAAATATGTGTAATTAAAGAAATTAATAACTAAAAAATATTTAATGAAAAGGATTATGGTCGACAAATAATGTGTCATATCTGACCTAAAAATTCTAAAGGGTTTTATTAAAACAATGTGTATGAGAATTTAATGAAAGGCAGAGGTAAATCACAACTTTTTCCCAAAATGGAAGAATTATTTTTTAAAATTAATTTCAATATCCTATTAATTTATTTAAAACAAAAAACAATTATTTACATCCATCCATTAAAGAAATTAATTTGAAGAATCAAAACATGAATTATTTCTATAATCTGTATGGTGGGTGTAGATGGTCGATATTTCCTTGTATCTACTGAGTGCTGGGGGATCAATATTTATAGTGGGTTATACCATCAAAAACCCACCCCAATTTACTATGTTGATAAAGAGTTTTTATGTTTTGGAGATTTATCTCTACAAAAAAATTAATAAATATTGTGGACGGGGTTTAATAAATATTTAATGTAATGATCTATATTAATTTTATATACTATAATTTATGGGAAAATAATTAATCACATTCACCATTAATTGATAGACCATTCATTATAGCTCAATGCCTTATAATATCATCAGTCCTATAGTAATTATTGGAGATGTATTGAAGTTGTTTACAATTGATCCAATTATCCCATCTTTCTTGAGCTCCATAGTGAAGATATCGATGTCACCATAAAAAATATCAACTAAAGTTTAATACCAATCCAATTTTTTAACCTCTTGAAACAAGATGGAGGTTCATGGTAATATGGGGGGTTTGTTGGGACATGGATTCTAATGAATAAATCCAAATGACTACATAATAGGGAATCCAAGTGAACAGTGGAAAGTTGATCCATAAGATACCCAAGACAACACTTTAGGAAAAAAATGGATGGTAAATTATTCAAATATTTTTTAACTTTTGATTAGTTTTTTTTTGTTTGGAACCAGGGATTGATAAACGTAAAATGAATCGATGTTCGACCACTGAGGTAGACATCTTCAATTCATTTGAATCTCTCCTCCTTTTTAAAAATAAAATTTTTAATCAATTTTCAATATATATATATATATAAACAATTATAATTTTGTATTTTATTTAAAATTTATTTTTTTTATATTTTTTATATATACACACGCAAACACACACATACAAACAAAAATATACATTTAAACAATATATTATATTCTACTTTTTTATTTAGAATTTCAAGCATATTTGTAATTTCAAAATATAACTATAAACAAAACTCAACAAACACTTTTATAGGGGAGGGGATTGTAATATAAAATAAGTATTTTCCATGTGGGATTCAGTTTCACTTTTCCTTCATTCTAATAATAATAATATAATAATAATTCATAAATAATAGCATATAATTAAAAATAATAAACAATTAAAATAAATTATCTTTAATATAAATAATAAATAATATTATAAATAAAAATTTAATAATATAATTAATATGATTAATAAATGTTATGAAAATAAATAAATATTAATTAGTAACAAAATTATTAATTAGTAATACACATATTAATTAATAATATAACTAATCAAAATAATGTAATTAAAAATAACAAATAATTAAATCTACTAATTATCAATTAATAATTAATAATATAATGATTTATATACAAAACATGATTAGGGTCTAAGCCCTATATTCAATTAGGAAATGAAGAGAAATTTTTTACTAGGTTTAGTGGTAACCCATAATATGACCTGAAGGCCCAATGTGAAAAGGACAATAAATACTGGGGGCACAAAGGTCGTGATCTATAGGCCCCTTGTTTTGTCCCCCTTCAATGCATGTACCACTGTCACTGGATCCCACTACTAGCCTACCTAGGTCACCATCACCCTTACCTCGAAAACCCATCAACTATTTATTCCCATGCCAAAAGGGGGGCATTCTATCATAATGTCTACCATCACAAGCTAGAGGCCCTTCCGCACTTGTACTTCTACTACTGAAGTCCAATGCCAGCTAGTCTACGCCACCATCACTGTGAACACCTATATCTACTACGGATTCACTTATGATTCTTATATTTCATGTTATCTTTATCATTCTCTATAACTCTTCACTTTATATCCCATCTTTAAACTCCCTATATAAATAATCCATCATGTCCTCATTCTTTACATCACATGCCAGGGGCCGTTATGCACCCAAACCACTACTGATGTAGTCTACCCCCAAACATCATTAAAAAATTGTGTAAATATTATTAATAATTACTAATTATGGTTTTAATTATATTAATAAAAAAAATTATTATTAATTATCATTTGATACTCGACCATCCTAGATTCAAAAAAAACAAACCTATAAAATTTTAAAAAAACCATTATGAAAATTTATCATAAAAACGGTATTTAAAATTATATATATATATATATATATTATAAAAAAATAAATAATAAAGAAACAAAAAAAAATTAAAAGGAATCAATCAAAATAGTAATTTGAATTCTGTTTTTAAATTTGTAATGTATATATATATTGAAAAAAAATATTTTTTAAAATAACGGTAGTGAGTCAAATGAATTAACGCTCTTGACCTAGATGGTTGGGTGTCAATCCATTTTACGATCAACCATTCTAGATTAAAAAAAATAAGAAACCAAACCCAACAAATTAAAAAATATCAATTTGGATTTTTTCCCAAAATGAATCATGATAAAAACAACTACATGTTTTATAGCCATACACTATATTAAATAGAAGAATCACAAAACCTATAAGGAAAACCTCTGAGTCTTATGTAGAGAAATATAAATGACACCAAAGGTATACAATGATGATGTTGGTAATATAAATCTTATGAGAAAAAAGTTACATGATTGGAAGACCACGACAAGATGATGCACAAAACTCATATATATGAATTGTAATTGGATTGAGTCCACCAAGGGTCATAATTGAGTGAAAATGGTAAAAGAAATCAATCTTGTTAAGGGAAATGAGGAACTGGGAGATAAATGGGAGGATATGGGGTGGGGATGTTGAGGAACCACACATCCCCCCTCGAGCTACCACTAAAGAGAACCCTAGAATAAGAGAGAACATAAAATGGTCAACATCAAGGATGAGAAATCATATACCACAGTCGATGATATTTTTATTAGGTATTAATATTTTTTTACTATAGTTATTATTATGTTTTTTATATTCTATTTGGTATCATCAACCTGTTTATTTATGTATTAATAATGGTTTTCTATATTTCTTATTCTTTATAAAAATTATTTTAAAATTATTCAATAAAATAATTATATAAGAATGAGTAGATATTGTGATAAATGAAAACCAAGGATCAAGAGGGTTGTAAAAAATAAATGTTCAAACAATTATACCCACTTTGATAATCACAACATATGGTCCGTTAATCCATAAATATTGAATGATAATTTATGTTTTGATGAATTTATTCATAATAAAATTGACCAAAAATGATGAATATTTAAATGTTTTTTTAAACATGATGGAAGTCACTTGAATCTTTATATATGATCATCATTCATAATTTGTATTAATTTATAAAACAATTTCCTCAAAAAAAATTTCTTACTTGATTCATGTGTGTCATTAATTTTAGAAACTTGATTAATAATCAGATTAAAATTTACATTTCAAAAAAATTTCCAAAATCATTCCACTTTTGACATATAAAGGTGTTCAATGAAACTTTGAACACCAGTTTTAAGATATCTGATGTTACATTCAAAAACATCTTTATGAATTTCTATCAATAACCAGGGTTTATATCACATTGTTTCCATCTTTATTTCTCGATAGAAAATGGGAAAATTTAGTATATTTTTTAATAGGGTATTGAGATATAACTTATAAAAAACTACAATACATTTCCCAATCTACGAGAAAAATATATATTTATATATTGGTTTATGTTAATGAATATGTCAGAAAATCACTTCTTTAAATGTAAAAAATTATATATTCTATGTAGTATTTAATTATTTTAATATAAATTTTTTATTCATAGGTTTTATATTATTTTATATAGAAAATAAATCCACCAAAATAATTATGTAAATAAATTCATAACTGTCAAAACAGTCCCATAGATAAGGTCAATTAACTATGGATAAATTCTCCCTTAAATTATTCAACCCATAAACCATAAATAATTACGTTCATAAAAAAATAATATAATATTAAAATATCCATCTTGGTATAACTTGTGAATAAAGAAGAAAAAAATTAGAATATACTCATTTAAAACATTACTAAATTGTTATTATATTATTATAGGTATTAAATAAAACATGCATTGACTTATAAACTGCAACCAATTCTATTATTAAGAATAGATCTAAAATAATATAATAACCTTTTGGATACATTTAGCATGCACATATCTAAGAAATTTGCCATTTTAAATATATCTAACCTAGATATCAAGATATTTACCTAATTACACATAAGGATCCCCATTGGGAAATACATAATGTTTAATAAAATTTGAATGTTCTGAGGAATATTGGAAGTGGTCAAGCCAAATATCAATATTTTTTTCATTAGTTTCCATCTATAAATTTATTATACATTACAAATGGGGACCCAGATTAATCATTAGTAGGATAATTTCCCATTAAATTTAAAACTAATTGAAAACTAAGAATTAAATGCACATGATAATTAATGTATTTTTGATCAATTTGGTTAATGTTCTTTTGGTATTATCCTTATAGTTACATATATAGAGTATAATTACTCTTTATATATATCCACACATTCCATTAATATTGAAATATATTCATTGGTATTCCAGGTGCTACCATTAACGAATCAAACACATTTTATCATTCACTTTTTATTATATTAAGAAGTATTTCATCCTTGAAATGATTTTTCTGTTTATATGAAATTTCTGATCTGGAAGGGGACAATTGTTTCTCGTTAGTTATAGAGTTATTGACAATTTATCTCTATGGATTAAAGAGAACTTTATTATGGAAACCCTAATGTGTACATTAATTATACCACATTATATATTGATTAAAATTATATTTTATACTTTGGGTTAAAAATCTATTTCCATAATTATGTTCTAATAATAAATTAATCTATTTCTTTGTAATATTCCAATGATCAGATTACATTATCTCCATGTTTAGTTGTAATGAAATCTGTAGCAGAAAATCCATTTTATAATAAATTTAACAAAGATATGAATCTTCTAAAAAAGTCAATATGTGACATTAAAACACATTATCATATAGACAAAAATATATCATGAAAACTATGTTTTTAAAAAAAAATTGTAAAACTAAATTAATCTTAAATTCATTAGATTTAAGTTTAGTGTATTTTTTCCTGCTCCCTATAACTAACTAAAAAAATAAAGTATAATTTTGATTAAGAAAAACGGCATAAAATTGTCATTGACTAAACGATATACTATTTTTAGAAATAACTAGACAAAAAAATAAGATTTATAAGATTATTTAATTGAAAAGAAAAACTTCTTATAGATAAATATATCGATTTATTTCATCCACTTTATATCAAAGTATTCAAAACTAAACTCATGAGTCCACAAAAATATATTCTCTACAACACAACACATTAATTAAAATTTCCATAAATGAGAATTTTAAAAAATTAGGCCAACATAAAAAATCTCACATTCCCTAATTTCCCTACACCTTATCAAATATTTCCTCAAAAAACCAATTTTATTTATCAAACCATTCTTTTTTTAAATGAAAATATCTACACCCAAAAGGTTTTAATAAGTAAATAATATTACTCAAATCCCTCATATTATTTCCTAAAATAAATCCAATGAAATAGAAGATAAAATAGAGAATTAAATTTTCATAATTATAAATATATAAAATAGAGTAAAAAAAATACAAATAATAAGGTTATGATCTTTTTGAACCTTCAGGAAGATATTTCTAGATATATACAAGTGATTGTATTCTTATAAAGATAGTTATAGATAATGTTCAAGGATAATAATCTAATCTTCTAGAGTATTAATGTAGAATCATGTTGAAAATTCAAGTAAAACATATCTATTATTGAGAGGTTAAAGACATATATCCATGTCTTAAAAAACTTTAAAGACTTAATGTTATAGAAAAAAATAATTTTTTTTAAAATATTAAATATCACAGAATAAGGTAATGAAACATTATTTAAATAATGTTAGATGTTATCAAAGAAAAAGGTTACTTGTAAAAATATCAATGTTTTTGAAATTTGAAACATGATTATTAAAACAGATAAAATGAAAAAGTTTTGTATAATAGAATATAGATTATTTAGATGATTTGTTTTGTGAAATATTCTACATTCATGTAAATAATACATGATAAAACATTATATCCTTTTCATTTAGAAAAAGCACAAAACATCAAATGAATATAATTATGATCTTCTCATTTCCGAAAAAATTAATGTCTCATATAAAAAAATTTAGCATAATTCTAAAACAAATAATGATCATCACATTTCCGGGGAGTTTTCTAATGTTAGGAGACAATTAATATATAAAGTGGAAGTTGTGATCAATTAATATTTATCATACTTTGATTTATATTAATATATTCATCTCTTTTTAAAATTAAAGTCTTAGTGAAAGTATCTAGAAGATTCTCTTATGTTCTAATAATCTTGAGAATTATATTTCTATTTTTTTTGTGTTTTCAAATAAAAAATATTTCCTTATATAAATGTTATTTTCATCTGAGTGAAATTATGGGATTTTAGTAAAAATAACTAGAACTATTATTATGTAATATAATTGTATTTTGGGTGAAATTAAACCCAAAATCCATGAGTGTGATATCCATCCACTACATTTCTGTTAAAAAACATATATCATCAACATAATTATCTTATGTATTATAAAGAGATACAAAGTCTATAGAATGAGAAACTAAATCTTCTATTATGAAATTATATTTTCTGAAATTACTATTTATATCTAATCTATGACTTCAAAATTTATCTTTTGAGTAACTCTTATGTATAATATTAGTTGTGAAAAAAACAAAACAAACCATGTCCTGATGAACCTTTTAGATAATGAAAAGTATGATTAACCACATTTAAATTTGATATCATCAATTTTTTATACAATATTATACATTAACGTTTATAAATCATAATCACCAATCAATTAGTTGTTAGGTATTTAATAATTTTAGTCATTCCCCTATAATTTCTTAGATAAATATGTTTCTCTGATTCATCAAAGTCACTTTTAATTGAGTTTCCTCTGAGATTACTTATACTAGAAGAATTAATGAACCAAATATCTTTAATAAATCTATAATAGATTTATTTGGAGTATAAATATTTCCCTCATGTTTCTAAGAAATTTTAAAAGTTAGGAAATACATATGCTGACACATCAAGTCCATCTAAGAACCACACATTCCAATTTTTGAAAGGCCATTGAAAATAAATTATTTTGTTAATCCAAAAATAATTTCATTAAAATAAATTTAAATAATGTTAGGGTTTTTTAAAAACATTACCATAAAAATTTTTGGATCTACCAACCCACTAACAAAATTAAATTATTTTAAAAATATGGTTAATATTTCATAGCAGGATCATAGATATTTTTTATGGGTGTAGAGAGATCAGGTATGTTCATATACATGTTTTGGAGATTTAATAAACTCAAAGCTAAGGAATTTTTAAAAATAAAGTTCCACCTACATATATTTTCAATTAAAATAACATTTGATATCCATTTGGAATAAATTATTGTTAATATGTGCTGTAAAGGATAATAAGATTTATATGGATCCTAGCCTATCTCCTGGTGAAAAAATATCTATAATTTATTCATTCATGAAAATAAGACCTTATTATATTTCCCATGAAATTTTTTTATCACCCTAGGTATCTTCTAAACGTTATGTTCAAATAGAAATAAGAATGAATGAGTATCAAAATAATTTATTAATGAACTATCAGTTTGTATGGTTGATATAAAATACGCATTATATTATTTTTGGGATGATTCATTAAAAGATTATAGGTTTCTAGGAAAAAATTAGTGATATTACTCAATTATTTGTGGAAATTATTCAATTAACATAACTTATGAAAATTTATATTCAATTATTGTAACATTTAAATGATTTAATATCTGTTTTGTGGTTCATCTTCTAGAAAATTAAAATAAATAAATTTAATACTACAATTAGGAGGATTATCTTTTTAATAAGAAGTGTAATTTCATCAAATTTTAAATAATGTGTTTTCTAGTATTGAGGAGCTTCTTTATCAAGGATGAAAAGTGTCTCTATATTCCAAATCATGGTTAAACTATGCGATCAATATGAGATGATGAGATCGTTTTTCATTATCATATGTTTGCTGTTTGTGGAAAATCTTTTCCTCAGACTGTTGTTAGCGGTGGAATTGCGAAGTGAGGTGAAATTGCCTCTGATTTGTGTTCGGAAGGAAGTGATGTATTTATGTTGTGGGTGTACGGTGTTGGTATATTTTCATTGGAAGGGATGGATTGGGCATTTCTGGGTGCATGCCGGTGAGGTCATGGGTGTTCGGTGACTGAGGTTACTAGTAAACTGGAATTAAGACCTTATTATGATGGAAACAATGACTCTCGACTGGTGATAGGCCAATTAAGATCTAGGATTTCCATGAACTCGGCGTGGGGAGGCAATTTTATAAGGGTTAGGGATCCTATTTTTTTAGATATGTTTTTTGGTCGGTGACATGTGATCTTGTGGGATCTCGATAGGAGTTTGGTGGTGATGTGTGTGAGACTGCAAGTAAAGGCCTGTGCCGGTGATTCCAATGATGTCGTGGAGTGGGCCGGAGCAGACCTCGGGTGCGACATTCCAATGTGAGGATTGTGGGAGACGACGAATCTGGGAATAGGCTGATAGCATTGTGGATCACTGGCTTCAAGAAGGACCTACCAACAAGGCATGTTAGTGATGTCCTTGGGCATAGGATGAAATGAACCTTGGATTACAAGGGATTAGCGATAGGATTTCAGAGATGATGACCGCCTTGTGTGGGAGGTAGTGACTTTAACACTCATGGTGAACTCGGCATTGGGTGGAAAGTTGGATCTAGTTTCTTTGTCTACAAGATTTTATGTGGCCTCCCTAGACAGGAAAATGGTTTCACGTTGATTATCAGCAGTATGGGATGTTGAGATTTGGGTCTCTAATCATTTATGTTGTTGTATTTTTATTTCATGAGTGTGGGTCTATGGTCCATTCTATGTTTGTTTGTTTGCCATTACTTTTTTAATAAAATTAAGCGGGAACATGGATTTTGGTTACCAAATCCATTATCTGATATACATTCGTAAAATAAGTGTATCATCAAAAACATTAATTAATTTATTAAAAATTCCATAAGACATAATATTTATAGAATAAAAAATAAAAATAACTTCATCCACTTTATGACCGATTTTTTAAAAACATTACTTAATATTCAAAATGAACACATTATACCCAAGGAATTTGATGCTTAAATGCTAGGGTTTCTACAGATCAATAAACCATACAATATTTTATTTATAAAATTTCGTTATAATTAAATATTTATAATATAATAATAAATAATAAAATATTCATCTTGAAATTATTTATAAATAGAATATTCACTCAATAAGGTTTGAGTATTATCCTGAAAAATTATATTTTTTCATTCCCCCACAGAATTTTTTAGGTGATCAATATGTTAAAAAATTATGATTAATAGCTTTTTTACTACAATAAGTTTTAAAGTATGTATTTAAAAATACCCCACCATGATCACTCAAGATAGTATGAAAAAGTTATATTTTTCTCATTTAAAAAAAACAATGAAAATATTTGAAAAAAAAAGAAATCATCTTATTTTTATATAAGAAAATAGGTCAAAGTAAATATTGCGTAATCATCAACCAAGATATATACAAAGTGTTCTCCCAAAATAGTCACAATTTTTAAACAACCAAATAAATCCATGTGAAATAAATATAAAACCTGATATTTTAAGACTTTACTAATTATTTTAAAACAGGACTTATGTTTCTTAACAAATTAACAAGGTTCAAAAATTAAAAAATAATTGAAATTAACTTCTTGTAAATCCCTTGAATGGACACTCATTTAATTTTCATAAATATACTTATAATTTTGGTTTTATAGACATCGATTCCAAATATATTTTAAAAAATTAGTTTCACTTAAACATGGTCATTTTTAGTATCTAAGGTCTTCTAGGTCTCGTGTGATTATATTCTCTTTCCCATCATTAGTTTGAACAATTGTTCCTTCTAAACATTGAAAAATACAACTATCATTCCCAATGTTCAAAACATAACCCTTACCAAATAGAATATTAAAATTGGTAAAATTAAGATTAATTTATAAAACATTAAAAAATAAAAATATTGTCTTTTACCAAGAAAATACACATAACTGATTCCAATTATTTTACCTTGTGAATTGTCTCTAAAAGTAAATCACCCACCATATAGCTATTTCATATTTGAAAATTTGGATTTATGTCCCATCATGTGTTTAGAAAAACTATTTTCTATGGGACACTTAATGAAACTACTCATAATCAACCTTTTTCATGAAAACATAATGACTAAGTACTTGGTATCCAAACATTAATGGGTCCAGTTATATATGAAAATATATCTTTAAATACTCACATATATCTAATTATTCTATATTGAACGGTTTTAGTCTCTTAAGGATTAAAATATTTATGAAATATTGAATATCTAACTGTATTTAAAAAACTTTTTTCCCATTAACATCCTCTTTGATTTTTAATATAGAAGGTCCACTGTTGGAATAAGGTAATTATACATGAATTGTGATAGTATAGTAATATATCCCTATTCTGGAAGATTTTTTAGATGATTTCAACTATTTTTTTATATCATATAAATAATATTCAAACAAGATGTAGAATCAGATAATGGTTTTCTAAGATACTAAATTAATATTCAAGATTTAGAACCAAATTTTGATAATCAGATTTTAAATTAGATCTTGATTAATAATATAATTATGGAAAAAGGTTAAAAATAACAAAAGTACGTTTAGTAAGATCTACTATATAATAATAATAGTCTTCCAACTACTTAGTATTTTTATATCCAATGATATTATCATTTCTGGTCATTTATTTCAATTTAAGAATATTGCCCGAATATTTTGTTAAAGTATATTATTTATCATTTAAAGAAGTTTGACTTGAGTAATATTATAAGGAATCAGCAATTTAAAAATATAATGTTACATTTATAAGAAATTTAGTATTTACATTAACAATTATATGTTTCTAATTCTTAAGTATGTTCATACACAATCCAAAAGTCTTCAACTAACATTACTATCTTCTAATGAACTATCATAAGTAGTGTCTCCACCATATGCAATTCATATATCCAATTAATTGAAGTTATTCATTCCACTAATTTTTTATGATCTTCTATATGTTATATCCTTATTTTTATATTTTGGTCATCGAAACCGAATATGACCAGGCTTCTTTAATTTTAGACAAATTATTTCAAAAGTGTGTTTCTTTTCATTCCTTACCTTCGTATACTTTCTATAATCATGAAACAAGTTATTCTTCCCAAAAAAATTATTCATCCTTCTTATGGATTGTTCTAGTTTGTTACCATTATTTTTATAATTTCTATTATTTCAATTATTTTTACATTTTTTCATTAAATTACTAGTTCTTGAGTGATAATCTCTCGAATTAACTATATCAGAAGTAACGTTACCTAAAGTAGAAGTAATTTCTTCTTAATTATTAGTTTTCTTTATTTATAAATATCCATTAAACTAATTGTCATATTTTTTTAATGTACTAATATGATCATCATTATTTAAATTCTTTAGTTAGTTAGGGTTATCTATAATTATTCTCAAAGTTTATGAATCCTTTGATAATATATGTATAATTTTCTCCAAAACCTGATCATCTGGTAACTTCTTCTCACGAAGAGATTAAATACCATTAAAAACTACCATAAACCACAAATTCATCAATGATATAGTGTACCATGTAAGTAAATAAAAATATTAAAAATTTGATCTCAAAAATAATCTATGTGTTTTGAAGAAAATTAAAAGTTACAAATTGAAGGATTTCTAATTTCTTTTATATTCCATTATCTTTATTAAATGAAGAAATCTATCTATATGTATTATGATTCATAGAAAAATGTTTTCTAACGCCCTGACCCTAGTTACCCAGAGTCAGTGAATTATTTCGTAACACTGGCACGATCACAAAAGATCAAGTCTCGAAAGACCGATTAGTTTAGTAGCCTTAGAAGCACTAAATACATTCATAAGTCATACATTACATTATAATGTATAACAAAACTAAAACAACATCTTGTCTTCATATCCTCTCATACTATCCCAGCAGGTCATTTATAATATACTTCTTCACATCCTAGAAAATTTAAAACATTGAAACGGGTGAACTCAAAAGTTTAGTAAGGATACCAATATAGCGGAAGCTTTCATAAATAAACATAAACATTTAAGGAAATGTATGACTAAAACAAAAGCCTTTTAAACTTGTACTTCAGAATATTATGGAAAAAGTAAAATGAAATAATGCCATTTATATATTCACATGGATATTCTACTAGTCGAATAATCACATGCAATATCAATAACCACATTAATAATGATGGAATGCACAATTCCAGACTATCATAACCACGTAGCCAAGGCCTCATGCCAAGACTACTAATAAGATTTTGTCAAGGCCTCATGCCAAGACACTAGTTTGTCTCATTAGACCTACCGATTCATCGAGGAGCTATAGCGGGCTCCACCCGACACTTATTATGTCCAATGAATTCCTCATATGAATAGGTTTAAACATATCATAAACCGTAACATAATCGTATCACATAAAATATTCATAAAGGAAACATAACATTTCAACATTTCAATAAAAAGATATAAAAACAACACATTGATATGATAAAAACATTAACAAAAACATTTTCAATACCAAAATAACAGAAAATTAAAACATGGTATTTATTTTTCATTTAAAAAAGATATGGCTTGTAGAGGAAGCCGAAACTCAAATAATGGTCACAGCGGCGGAGAAGTCATTGTCGCCGCATACGTATGACAAGAAAAACATTACTTTTTTTTGTTTAGTAAAACTCTTCATATAAAAATGTTCATTTTGAATAAATTTAAAAGTCAAATGGGTTTATACACCATATAAAAGAAAGTTGTGTATAAAACAAAATATGTCTCAAGGAAAGGAGATTGAGACGAAGTTCCATACAAAGAATGTTTTTTTAAATAAAATAGATCTATTATGTGTATTCACTTTATGTACACATAAAGAAAGTAAAAATACAAGATAGTACATAATTATATCATGACATAATTTGAAAGTAGAAGATTAACCCAAAGAACGAAAATTGGGTTAAGAAGTTCCCTTACCTCGTGTCTGACTTCACTCTACCGTTCATTAATCTCCTAAATAATAAACTAGATTTAATATCTAATTTCTTAAGATAATTTTTCAATTTAATTAACCCTTTTATATCACTTATTAAAATGTTACGAAAATTATGATGTCATTTAAGTTAATAACGGTCATTTTGTCGATCTATGGTACTTGAGTCAACAATATACTTCTTATAATTACAAGATGTTTATGTGGTAGAATATCCATTATCTCCAGAATTTTATTCATGATTTAGATATCATATATATCATATATATCCAGTATATACATTCATTCATAATATTACGTAACATTTAGAGGTAAGAAATGAAATACAACGTTCATGGCGACGGTAAGCCGTACGTATGCATGAACGCTACTTTCATTTCTATTTCATATTTAATGGAATGAAATAATAATAATATAAAGGTATATTATAATTACAGTATAATATAATGTATAATACCATTTTATCCATCCTTTATACATCCCACATATGGCATTAATGATTCAAATCACTTTGAGAGGGCAGTAGTCCGCACTTCCTAAAATGAAATTATCGCGTTTACCCATAATGGAAATCATAAAGGAACGCCATAAATGATAAATACAAAATCATAAGAAAAAAACATAATATATATCATATATAAAAATAGTGTCATCATAATAGCCACCATGGGAGGTGTTAAAAGAAGATTGAACAATCATCGTTTCGTGAGGCAGAAATTCGCCAACCAAAGAAACAAAATGTTCTTTAACCATTATACGAATGTGTGTTTAAGTATAAATCAAATACTTCTCATAAAAACATCCTAATATATTTACTATACTAGTTTTGTTACAAAATAAAGGAATAAAAAGAGTTTCAGGGGCTGGATAAGCAAAATAAAACAAAATAACATAAGAGAAGACATTACCTTAAAATCGGGTAACTTTTTTTTATTTCAGCCAAAGCATTCCTTGAGAAGAATTCTGCACAATGTGAGGCTTCTAGGAGTAAGAGAGGGAAGTTTAGAGAGTACTTGGGTGGATTTTTGACGATCCAAATGGCTTGAAGGTGTGAATAAGGTGGTAATGGTGGGGCCTTTTATAAGAGGAGAAGAGGGGCACTCTTGGAATGTGATGAAATGTTACATTATTATGAAGTTATTTTCGGATTTCAAAGGTCCCAAAATAATATATTTCGAGGATAAGGTGATAAGGGTTCAAAATATACTCATCCAATAGGTTTTTGACTTCTGTATGTCTTATATTTTACATTACCTTTCCATTTTATTTAAATCATTAATTAATGAGGTAATCGATACATCATCATGGCGTCATACAAAATTTAATTTATTTAACGTCTAAAAATTATAAAAAAATACTATGATATAGGAGATATTTTTATCTATCCAATTAATATTTGTAGTCGAAATGTTAACTTATATAACCCCATGTAATAATTGTTTTTGTAAATCAACACATGTTTGTGACAATTTTATTTTTACTTTAAATAAAATGTTATTATTGTCATTTTCTTACCCAAGTGCCTCCATGGGGTCCCCAAGTTGACCCATGGATTTTAGTGGTCGGCCATGACTCATAAAATAAGTGTAGGGCAAGTCTCAATATATTTTCATATTTTTATAATATCATTTTTACCTTAAATTTCAATAATTACCTTTAATCGCGATTAATTAAACTGAAAACATACTATTCACCAAAAAATTATTTTAATCCCATTATACCACATTTTACTTCCTAATGAAAACCATGTATGTCAGATTTTTGAAAATAAAATCACAGATGTTTTAATGTTTCATTTACACGAAAAATTAGTTTTTAAACTACCACATAGTGGTTTCACTATTCATCAAAAATTGTTGATTTTCCGAAAAATACCAAAAATTCACCCTATGATATATTTGATATTCTAAATTCAAAAATGGTGTCTATTTTACAAAATTCCAAACATATATGTTGCATTAATTAATTATGTAATGAATTCCCGTTGTCAAAACAAAATGCGTGTTTTTAAGAAACAATATCAATCAAAAGATTGACAATTCTTTATGTCCAATTTCAAAGTGAAGTTAATTATAATTACCACCATTGGATGAAATGGTAAAATTATATTCTAATTATAATTTAAAACCACTCAATTGTATAATTTATCACTATAAATTATTTTGATTAAAAAAGTTGTTTTTAAGTATTTTTCACTATTCATAAAAAATTGGAAGTTCTAAGAAAATTAAAAAAAAATCAACATAGGATAATTGTGATATTCTGAATACAAAAATAAAGTCCATTTTGAAATATAAAATTTATATAATTTCAAAAAGTGGGTATCACTATTCATAATGGCTATTTGGATTGGTCGCGGTGTGTTAGAATCTCGAACTTGCGTACAATGCAAGCTATTGCATTATTAAAAGAGAAGTGTATTGTGGATGCTCGGGGTGTTACATTCTCCCCTGCTTCAATAAATTGCATCCTCGCAATTTGAAATTTTTCTTTGAAAATAAAAGGTTGAAAATAGAAAATACCTTTGTGGAAAACCCACATCAGAAATATGGTTAATAAAATTTTTCCTTAATGAAATGGAAAGGGAAATGAAAAAGTCACCACCAAATTATGATCTCAATTAGGAGAGAATTGTTGTCAATTAGAGTCATATAATTGGAGGAAAAACATAAATTTCCGTAGGGATTGATTGAGGTAATCAATCACAAACAAGTGTAAAATTGAGGGCCTCAAAGCCATCAATTTATGATGAAAATATCATCAGTTCAACAAATAATAAGGTATTAAGATAACACATTTTTGATTTAATATCCATTCCTAAAAGGTTAAGAAATAATTTCTTCATAAGAATAAGATATATATATATATATATATACTTGACAAGTATAATTTCAATCTTCAACTAATTTCTACCCCAAACTCATCTTTCACATAAAAAGATAAAAGAACTCAAAAATATTATATTTATCCTAATCGTACAGGGTTACAAATATTAAAACCTACCATATAGATTAGGAAAACTATTTTTTAATAACCAGGGACATCCTGCAAGCTATTGGTCGGTAATAAAGGCATGCCGCATTATGGTTGTGGGTTCGATTCCTATAGCATTGTCTGAAGCGACGAGTTATCACCCAACCTGAAGGTTGTCCTTTTTCTAAAACTATAATATTATAATATTCCATAAATAATCTTAAGAAATGTTTTATCCTTAGGCCATACTATCCAACGTTAAACTTAATACATTCCAACCTTTATAGTTATCCAAAATACTTCTGTCCAAGTGACAGTCCAAATTTTATAAGGAAGGTAAACACAATGATGATTATTTTTTCCACGTAATAAAATGTGAACACCTTCATCATGTATTATTTTAAAACACTACAACATCCCGAACTACTAGATATCCTTATTGATTACATTAATGATCCCTTATTCCTTATATAATACTATATATACTCCTTCTACCCAAAAAATGTATACAAATCATTATTCAGATTCAAGGAAGTCAAGAATATCTAATATAATTTATCCAAATCAATCATGTATTATTCAAAAATCACTATCTCAGTATCAGAACAATATTAGGGTTTATCTTTATCTCAACCATATATTTTCCAAAAATTTAACCTGTTGTGGAGTCACTTTTCTTGGTTCCACACAATCTCAAGTCCTTGATGAAATAGTACTGCAGTACAATCCTTATATACTCCATAATTATTATAACCAGTACATCATTGATACAACACTAAAATGAAAAAATTCTTTAATAACAACATCAGAACTCTAATCATTCCTCCTCATCTTCGGTAGTACCATAACTTGATTATTATCCAATAACATCATTTTTGGCATACTCTGATGATTTGGACATTAGTTTGCGTAGTGTCCCCACTCCTTGCAGATAAAGCATTGTACATTTAAAACCTTTTTCTTACCCTTGCAGTCATGCACTTGGTTTCCTTTTTCTCCACACTTATAACAAACTCCCATTCCATTCAGGAAAGTTCCAAGGTGTTTCTTCCCATAGTTATAACATATTGAAAAAATCTTCTTTCCCTTCATCCCTTTATCCATCATTCTCTCTTCCATCCTTTTCTTCTCTTGCTTCAATTCAAATCCATAGGAATCAGAGAATTATTTACTTATCTTATTAACACATGATACTATTTCATCATATGTTGAGAACACAAGGGAAACAATATCCCTTCTAAATGTTGGCTTAATACTGTGAACGATATGATCCTTCTTACTCTTTGGATCATACTTATTGCTGGAGTTCACATTCCTTCTACTGGGCGCCATTTCTATACAATGGCATAAACTAGGTTAGTTTATGAATTGCAATGAATAATTCCAAACTTGTAAAATACTTATTGTAAATTGAATGATTTATAGATATAATCCATAATCATAAAAACTGTTTTCTTTGAGGAAGTATAAACTCATAATCCCTTCATAATGGTTTGTAAAAAATGAGAATTATCCTAAGCATATCCCCCGAGAGTGTCATAACCAAGAGTGCAGCAAGGCCCATTGTCATGCACTAGTTATCATTCGAGTCTAGCTCAAAGTATTTTTTTCAGGTTTTACCACTAGGTATATCTGTGCCAGATCCGCCTCTACATGCTCGAATCCAAACAGGAATGTATTGCTCAGAAAACTCACAAAATCTCTATAATATCAAAATTCCATGAAGTTCTTCTATACTAATCCTCAAAGTCTATCTTAGGGAAATGTTCTCTAATCAGAGTTTATCTAAATCTAGCTTCCAAGGATAGTACTAAACTTCTTCTGATTCCAACTGTAACGCCCCGACCCCAATTACCTAGAGTCGGTGCATTACTGCGTAACAGTGGCATGATCACAAAAGATCAAGTCTCGAAAGACCGATTAGTTTATTAGCCTTGGAAACACTAGATACATTTATATGACTTACATTACATTATAAAGTAAAAAAAAACTAAAACAACATCTTTTCTTCATATCCCCTTATACTATCCCAATAGGTCATTCATAATATACTTCTTCACATCCTGGAAAAATTAAAACATTGAAATGGGTAAGCTCAGATGATCAGTAAGGATAACAATTTAGCGGAAGCTTTCATAAATAAAAATAAACATTTAAATAATTGTATAACTAAAACAAAAGCCTTTTAAACTTGATCATCAGTATAATATTGAAAAAGTAAAATGAAATATTATCATTTACTTATTCACATGGATATTCTACTAGCCGAATAACCACGTGTAATATCAATATCCACTTTCATCATGATGGAATGCATAATGCCAGACTATCATAACCACGTAGCCAAGGCCTCGTGCCAAGACTACAAATAAGATTTTGTCAAGGCCGCGTGCCAAGACACTGGTTTGTCTCATGAGACCTACCGATGCATCGAGGAGCTATAGCGGGCTCCACCCATAACTTATTAAGTCCAATGCATTCCTCATATGAACAGGTTTAAACATATCATAAACTGTAACATAATCGTATCACATAAAACATGCATAAAGAAAACATAACATTTCCACATTTCAATCACAATATATAAATACAACACATTGATATAATAATAACTTTTACAAAAACATTTTCAATACCAAAATAAAATAAAATTAAAACTTGTTATTTATTTTTCCTTTAAAAAAATGTATGGCTTGTAGAGGAAGTCGAAACTCAAATAATGGTCACGACAGTGGAGAAGTCATTGTCGCCGCATATGTACAACAAGAAAAACATTACATTTTTTGTTTAGTAAAATGATTCATATAAAAATATTCCTTTTGAATAAACGTAAAATTCAAAGGTGTCTATACACCATATAAAATAATGTTGTGTATAAAACAAAATATGCCTCAATGAAAGGAGATTAAGATGAAGATCCTTACAAAGAACATTTTTTTAAATAAAATAGATCTCTTGTGTGTATTCATTATAAGTACACATAAATAAAGTACAAATACAAGATAGTACATAATAATATCATGACATAATTTGAAAGTATGAGATTAACCCAAAGAACAAAAATTGGGTTAAGAAGTTCCCTTACCTCGTATCCGACTTCACTCGACCATTCTTTAATCTACTGAATAATAAACTAGAGTTAATGTCTACCTTATTAAGATCCTTTTTCAAGTTCATTAACCCTTTTATATCACTTATTACAATGTTACAAAAATTATGTAGTCATTTAATTTAATAACGGTCGTTTTGTCGATCTTTGGTACTTGAGTCAACAATAAACTACTTATAATTACAAGTTGTTTATGTTGTAGAATACACATTATCTACAGAATTTTATTCATGATGTAGATATCATATATATCATATATTTCCAGTATATACATTCATTCATAATATTACGTAACATTTAGAGATAAGAAATGAAATGCACCGTTCATGGAGACGGTAAGCCGTACGTACTCATGAACGCTACTTTCATTTCAATTTTGTATTTAATGGAATGAAATCATAATTATATAAAGGTATATTACAATTAAAGTATAATATAATGTATAATACCATTTAATCCATCCTTTATACATCCCACATATGGCATTAATGATTCAAATCACATTGAGGGGGCGGTGGTCCGCACTTCCTAAAATGAAATTATCGCATTTACCCATAATGGGAATCATAATGGTATGCCATAAATGACAAATACAGAAGAAAAAGGAAAAAAACATAATATATATCATATATAAAAATAGTTTCATCATAATGGCCACCATGAATGGTGTTAAAAGAAGATTGAACAATCATCGTTTCGTGAGGCATAAATTCACCAACCACAGAAACAGTATGTTCGTTAACCATTAGACGAAGGTGTGTGTAAGTTTAAATCAAATAATTCTCATAAAAACAACCCAGTATATTCAAGATACTTGTTTTGTTACAAAATAAAGGAATAAATAGAGGTTAAGGGGTTGTATAAGCAAAATAAAACAAAATAACATAAGAAAAGACATTACCTTAAATTTGGGAAACTTCTTTTGATTTGAGCCAATGGATTCCATGGTAAGAATTATGCCCAAAGTGAGTCTTATAGGAGTAATATTGGGACTTTTTGAGAGTATTTGGGTATAGGTTTTCCTTGAGAAATGGCTTGATGGTGTGAATAATGTGGTAGTGGTGGGGGCCTTTTAGAAGAGGAGAAGAGGGGTACTCTTGGAAGGTAATGAAATGTTACATTATTATGAAGTGATTTTAGGATTTCAAAGTTCCACAATTATGTATTTCCAGGATATGGTGATAAGGGTTAGAAATATACTCATCCAATTGGTTTTTGACAAGTATAAGTATTAGATTATACATTATCTTTTCATTTTATTTAAATGATTAATTAATGAGGAAATCGCTGCATCATCATGGTGTCATACAAAATTTAATTTATATAACATCTAAAAATTATATAAAAAAAATTATATGATGTAGTAAATATTTTTAGCTTTCCAAGGAATATTTATATTCGAAAATTTAACTTATATTACCCCATGTAATAATTGTTTTTATGAAACAACACATTATTGTGACAATTTTATTTTTTACTTTAAATAAAAAGTTATTAATGTCATTTTCTTACCCAAGTGGCTCTTTGGGGTCCTCAAGTTGCCACATGGATTGTCTTGGTCGTCCATGACTCATCCAATATGTTTAGGATAAGTTTCAATATATTTTCATATTTTTATAATATCATTTTTACCTTAAATTTCAGTAATTACCTTTAATCGCGATTAATTAAACATAAAAGTTACTATTCACAAAAAAAATTATTTTAATCCCATTGTACGACATTTTACTTCCTAATGACAAAAATTTATGTAGGATTTTTGAAAATCAAATAACAGAAGAGTTAAGGTTTTATTTACATGAAAAAATATTTTTTAAACTACCACTTAGTGGTTTCACTATTCATCAAAAATTGAAGTTTTTCAGAAAAATACCAAACATTCACCCTAAGATATAATTGATATTCTGATTTCAAAAATGGTGTCTATTTTATAAAATTACATACATATAA
Organism: Viscum album; assembly: GCA_963277665.1. Classification (NCBI taxonomy): domain Eukaryota; kingdom Viridiplantae; phylum Streptophyta; class Magnoliopsida; order Santalales; family Viscaceae; genus Viscum; species Viscum album. The sequence goes on along the minus strand of OY728155.1, from coordinate 1,100,218,281 downwards.
GCTGCATTAATTAATTTTATAATTAATTCATGTTGTCAAAAAATAGCGTGTTTTTAAGAAACAATATCAATCAAAAGATTGACAATTGTTTATGTCCAATTTCAAAGTGAAGTTAATTATAATGACCAACGTTGTATGAAATGGTAAAATTATTTTCTAATTATACATTAAAACCACTCAATAGTATAATTTGTCACTATAAATTATTTTGATTAAAAAAGTTATTTTTATGTATTTTTCACTCTTCATACAAAATTAGAAGTTCTCAGAAAATTACAAAAAATTCAACATAGGATAATTTCGTTATTCTGAATACAAAAATGAAGACAATTTTGAAATATAAAATATATATAATTTCAAAAAGTGGGTATTACTATTCATAATGGCTATTTGGGTTGGTCGCGGGGTGTTAGAATCTCGAACTTGCGTACAATACAAGCTATTGCATTATTGAAAGAGAAGCGTATCGTGGAAGCTCGGGCGGTTACATGTATCATTTTTTTAATGTTATATATTTCTTGATATTCTAGCTTTTCAACCTAAGTAAAAGTGGACTACACTTCCTGAATGTAATATTTTTTTCTTTAATAATAAATTGATCTACATTAATATTAATAAAAAATTATTCATCTAATCACACCCATATTTATAGTCCACAATATAAAAAATTTCATTCGACTATGATTTAAATTCTCAAACATTTCAACTAGAAATCCATCCATATAAAAAATAAAATAATCTTCGATCCACTATACATTAATATTGGGACACTATGACATGTTTAATCAAAATGAAGTGTAGTATTTGATACCAAATATTATCAATGAAAAATTTGGTATGTAAACTACAAGTGGGATGGGTTTTATTTGTAGTTAATAATAAAACTAATTTTTTACCCCACTCAAGTACTCAGTTTATTAAAAGATAAAAAAATGATAACCTCATAAAAAAAGTAAAGAAATAGTGGAAAATAATGAATTGGTAAAAGTGGAGTAAGAATTGTTGGAATATAAAAATAAAATTATCTATTAAGTATAGAATAAATTAAAAAATCATAGTTTAAAGGATAAAAATCATTATACTCTATAAATTGTTTTTTAAAACAACCCTTTTCATCCAATGTGTAAAGAAGATTGTTATACTATACCCAATGTATTTTAATTTTCATCCTAGATTTCCCTCGAATGTAATCCAATCAGAGACTACTCTACCTTCCACACCAAATACATTGATATCCTTTATCAAAAACAACTCTGTATACCATTCATAAAATACCACTATCTTAATTAATTGGTAAAAACTCTGTATTACTCCTCAGAATCCCCTGGTATCAATATATCTGTTATAACCCAATTCCATTCACCAAAATTTACTTTATCAAAAAAATTTGGAATTAAAATGATTATAATAATAAGATAAGATATTATTATAAAAATTCTCACAATATAGATCATAACAAAACACTATGAATGAAAATTTTAATTAGAATCTTTCTATAAAAATTATTTTTCAGACATCAAAATGGTAACAATACTTCCATGTGTGGATAGATTTATACTAAAATTAAATTCATCATTGTATATATTTATAATAAACACTAAAATAGTCACTTTACACAAAATAGGGTCTATCTATAATGGCGTTGAAAAAAAATTATATATTTTGATGGTTTTAACAAAGCACTACATATTCAATTGAAATTTATATGCACCACCAAAACACTCCATCACCAAGAAAATTAAATCTAGAATGAAACATATATTCTCGGGAAAATTAAATATTTGAATATTTTTAAATTTATTTAATTTAAATTCATCTAATATTAATCTTTCACAACATAACTAACAAAAATAATCCTCACTGTTTATTTTGATTTTCAAAAAAATTTATTAAAATGATTCATTGGCCCAACATAGATTAAATTAGATATTTAAAACACCTAAATATCCCCCTTTAAACATAAGTTAATCATATTTATGTTTTTATAAAATTTCACACATTAATATTACATCACTTTGGTTGAATATTTAATACAATTCACTATAGTACAAGCCTGAGGATCGTAAAGGATTAGTTTCTCTAAATAATATATATATATTCAACAGCTTTAATGAAATATATTCAATATTTCCCTAAATAAATTTTTATAAATTTTAATTTTTATATATATCCTACTTAACACGTTTCTTTATAACCATCATAAAATTGAAAACATAAGAAAGTGTGAGCTGAGATTCTCTATAATGGAAAAAATATAAGATACCACACATTATTATAATATAAAAGTATAAAATAATGGAAAGAGTATGGGAGTATGATAATAAATTTTTATTTTCATACTAAATCCTTCTCATATCATAAATCTTCATTTATGTAATAATTTTTTACAATTTCAAAAGAATTAAGACATAGGAGTGGGAAATATGCATTAATCAATCACGAGTCATGATATAATTTAATAAGAAGAAGAATATGTAATAAGAAATTTGGAATGATCATAAGAATATAAAATCATTTCATTAGTCAATATTAACATTCATGACTATAATAGTGTAAAAATTTAAATAGTTTATTGGGTTTACTCTTTATTCCATTATTTCCTTAATCAGGTTTTACTACTAAGACTATCACAGTGGAATGAATTCCTTATGAATCTAGGATCACTCCAAATTATCATCCATATTACCCCATGATATATAAATCATTACATAATTCTGTGTAGTTATTGAATAGAACCACCAATCATATAATTAAAACCATACATATATGTTCCATAAAATCATAGAAACATTCATCATTCAATCATATCAAAAATTGTGGAAACGAACATGGTTTTATAATGTTTTTCTAATTGTATAATCATTAGACATCTATAGAAATAACATGTATGGTATAATTAAATCATATCACCAGTGAATGATCTGAAACATTAAAGAATGTAGAGATATATTAAAATTACAATTAAAAGAACATTCGATCCTTTCCTTGAAAACATGATAAATATATCCTCGTTTTAAGAAACAATTTCAAATAAAAATTATCATAATACTAAAAAAATGTATTCTTTGAATATAACCATGGATTATTATAGTGTAATATTCAAAATAATAAATTTCCATGATGGTGGGACAATCCATTCATGTTTTTAATGTTAAGAAAATACTACTTTCACTTTTTTGTTATAAAGTCAAAAAGTACCCCATTTGGAAAATAACAAGAAGTATCCATTTAATATTTTTAAAATAAAGTCAAATTTGGTTGAAAATTAATTTAAATTACCATTAGATCATGAAAATAACATTCTTGAAATCATTTTAACGAACATGGACATGGAATAAAATGTCTATTGACCTAAGAGAAAATGAGTTCAAATTTTCTTAAATTTATTTTAACAATCGTTTAAAGTGATAAAAAGAGAAAAATTAAAGTAAAACATGAAAAATATAAAATAATACTATGTTTAGGAGATTAATGGTATTTTATTCCTCTAAAAGTGATTTAATCATAAATAATCTTGATTAAAATTGAGATTACAACATAAACCCTTACTAGAGAAGCTAATTTTATTTTTTATATGCACATAAATTACATTATAATAAATTTATATTTATTATATATCTATACCAAAACCACATTCAGACTTTTCTTACAATATAACATTACGGTATAATTTCAAATTTCCAATTTATTAATAATTCATCATTAAAATCAACTTTTAGGTTATAAAATGGCATGTTTTCATTGCTCGTTTTGATTTGTCGGTTTCAATAATTGAGACTAGCTAATGTTTTTCTTATGTAAGTAATCTTAAAAATTTTATAATTATAATATTTATTCATTATATACACTTTTATAACCATCCATATATAGTAGTTTTGAATAATGTTTTCATTTTACAATGAAGGAAATCGAAGAAAGATAATAGTATACCTTTACAAAATAATAATAATATCATATTTTTCATATTTTTCATTAAATATATAAATTTGACCATCCATGTGTTGTAAAAATACCAAATGGATCATATTTCATTGTGGAAGTGGTAGGCTAGACGTACGGATGAACGATGTTATCTATTCTCATAGTACGGAAAAGAAGTAGAAAATGTTTATAAAATTAACATAAAAATATTTTTTTATTAATGATAACTGTTTAATCCTGATAGAATGGTCATATTATATTTTTATGATATTAATGAATAAATAAATAAGAAATATATTAGTAAATACAATTACCTATTCTTCGAGAAACCTCCTTTGGACGATACCCTAATCCTTCAATGGTTGGACTTCTGGGAAGACAAAAATCTCTAAAATATAGGGAAATAACTTAGGAAGGTATTTGTAAAAATATTTTATGAGATATATGGCTCCAAATTTGATAAGTTTTGAGGGGGTTTGGACATCCTTTTATGAGTGATGTTGGTGGAAAACATATAAATATTAAAAATATTAAAATATAATAAAGTCTCATTCAAATGAAAGTGGCATCGAATTGAAAATGGTTGGAAGCTAAAAAGTATTTATGGTCTAATATATTCAATCAATCAAATTTAAACACGATTAAATAATATTATAAACCTTATATTTTAGTTTACCCCCATCATTAACACTTTTTAACCATTATCGATGTAACGTAAATTTACTATAGTCACTTTTCATTATGACCAGAAATGAAATTGGACTCATTACCAAACTAGGATATGAGGATTCAAAATATTCAAACTATTTCATCAAATTCAATTCCTATAAGATGACAAATTATTTTTAAAATAACTTCATTAAACACAATAACAACCTTTTTTTGGAAAAATGGATTTTTAAGCATAAAATTTAATCTAATCAAATTCGGTTCCAAATAAAAACCATTAACTGAATGTTATAATATTTTATAGAATATATTATATCTGAATTATTTTAAAATCATTCGCAAATAGTATTTAATCTAATTTATTAATAAAAAACACATTTTGTATAAGGCCTCAGCCTTAAACCTTACTTAATATTGAATTAAATGAATAATTTACATTGAGGATCTTTTCAGGTTTAGTGTTTTAGAGGATTAGGACATAACTATTACATCTCACAAGATTAAAAAGTAAAAACTTCTAATATGTTTCCATAAATAAATAAAAAAATCTTAAAAGAAACATGTCCAGTTCTATGTTTTAGATAGCATGTCTTTCCTTGATCCCATCCTTGACCCTCTTCATCTTTATGTCCTGTGTAAAACATTTCAAAAACATGGGATGAGCATAAAAAGCTCAGTAAGGGATAAAAAAATATCGAAAGGAAACACGAGTACATGTATAAATAAAAATTAATGAATTCATACTTTACTCATAAAACATAAGAACTTTAACATACCTAATCAAATCATTAATACAACATAGAAATCATAAGGCATTAAGGTAACTTGAGGCATTCATAAAATTCTTCCATTGGGTGTAACCCTCTTAGTTACGTTTGGAATACCCATCAGAGTATATTCCATAAATCTCTTCAGAGAAACCTTAACATTTAACCCCTTCGCATTACCCAATGCATTGGAGAGCGATAACAGGATCACCCGCCCTTAGTTTATCACAGAACCACCCATTATCATAATAATTCCCAAGAACCATAACATAATCATATCACATAAAACATGCATAAAGGAAACATAACATTTCCAATTTTCAATCACAAGATATCAATACAACACGTTGATATAAAAACATTATGAAAACGATTTTCAATACCAAAATAAACGAAAAGTAAAACATGGTATTTATTTTTCATTTAAACAATATATGGCTTGTAGAGGAAACCAAAACTCAAATAATGGTCACAGCGGCGGAGAAGTCGTTGTCGCCGCATACGTACGACAAAAAACCCATTTTTTCATTTATTAAAACCCTTCGTATAAAAAATATTCTATTTCGATAAACATAAAATTCAAAGGGGTTTATACACCGTATAAAATAAGGTTGTGTATAAAACAAAATATTCCTCAATGAAAGGAGATTGAGACGATGTCTCATACAATGACTGTATCCTTGAATTAAGGATAAATCAATTACATAATTATGTGTGACAAATGAATACACAAAATATAAGTGGATATTAAGTTTAAAACAATCAGAGGTTATTCACACGTATTCATAGAATGACATATTCAATGAGTATAAGTTTATCCCAAAGAATCAAAATTTGGTTAAGAAGTTCCCTTGCAAAAATTCGACATCCTAACGACATCACTTCAAAATTCAGAAGATCATTCGATGAGAGATAAAAAGGGTATCTCATCACTTGGACATAAAATTTAAATCAATAAGGGTATATAAGAAAAAATCCCAACATAATATTATGTGAATTAAAAGACATAACAAAAGAAGCATTTTAAAAAAAGGAGGGTGAAAGGTTCCCTTACCGACATGGGTAACTTTCGAAATGTACACCCCATTGAAGAAGGGTCATACAATGAATATGTAAATAACCATAAATTAAATTATATTACACAAAGAGTTTAATAATGGGCAGTACATACACAACTCAACTGAAATGGTGGCAAATGTAGCATAAATCTCACGGGAATAAAAGTGAGATGAAAAATCCCTTATGAAAAGTCGGCAGCCTAACGATGCCACTTAAAACTTCCAAAAATGGATTGATGTGATCAAATAGGGTCTCTAATCATATTTAAATAAAATTTACAGCCACAGGAATATAAAATAACATCCCCAACATAACAAAGAGGAGCTTAAAAGAAGTGACATAAAGGAGAGTAATTAAAAATAAAGAGATCTGTTGGATCTCTTACGAAAATTTGGCAGCCTAACGGCGCCACTCAATTCTTCCAAAATGGAATGATGAGAGAAAATAGGGTCTCTCATCATATGAACATAAAAATTACAGTAGGATTAATATAAAATAACATCCCAATCATATGAAATATTAGCTTAAAAGGAATGACATAAAAGAGTGTACATAAAAAGAAAGACATGGGTAGGATCCCTTACCTCGTGTCCGACATGACTCGATCATTCTTTAATCTCATGAGTAATAAAATTTGGTCAATTTTAATTTATTAAGGACCTACGTTAAATATTATTATTTAGTTCATATCACATATTATAATGTTATAATAATTGGTTAATAAAGTGAGTTCATATGAGACGTTTTTGTCGATGTTCGGTACATGAGTAAAAATCGAACATGTTGGAAAAGAATTTTCCATTTAGTTATATGTAAATCATATCCAGAATAGTATTGATTTTTTAAATATCATATATATCCAGTATATATATTCATTTTATACTATTCAATAGCATTTGGAGATAAAAAATTAAAAGAACCATTCACGGAGACGGTAGGCCGTACGTACGCATGAACACTACTTTCATTTTTTATCATATTAATGGAATTAAAAAATGAGAGATATATATATTATAATTCCAGAATGATATCCATCATTTAGATGTAATATATTAAATATATATCCATTATATATATGTACTTATAATAGTACATAACATTTGGAGATAAGAAATGAAATGTACGGTTCATGGAGACGGTAAGCTGTGCGTACGCATGAACTCTACTTTCATTTCTCTTTTTTGTATTAAATGGAATTAAATAATTATTATATAAAGGTATATTATAATTCCAGTAGGATATGATATGTAATACTAGTAATTACATCATTTATACATCACACATATGGCATTAACGAATCAAATCACTTTGAGGGGGCGGTTGTTCGCACTTCCTAAAATGAAGATATCGCGATTACCCATAATGGAAACCATAAAGGTATTCCATAAATGAAAAATACAGAAGATTAAGGAAGCCATAAACATATTATTTATCATATATAAATATAGTGACATCTTAATGGCCACCTTTGAAGGTGTTAAAATAATATTGAACAGTCATCATTTCATGAGGCAGTAATTCGCCATCCATAGAAATAGTATGTTCTTTAACTATCAGATGGATGTGTGTGAAAGTGTAGCTCGAATCCTTCTTATAACAACATCCTAGTATATTTAAGATACAGTTTTTGTTACAAAAAAAAGTAATAAAAATATTTTAGGTGTTTGGAGAAGAAAAATAAAACAAAAGAACACAAGGGAAGACATTACCTTTAAATCGGGTAACTCTTTTTGATTTGAGCTCAAAGGCTTCCTTGGAAATGATTTTGCCCAAAGGTGAGGCTTAAATGATGAAGATAGGGATTTGGAGATATGAAATGGTCAGGGGTTGGCTGAGCCAAAGTCTTTAGAGGTGTGTGTATGTTGGTAGAGGTGGAGGCCTTTTATAAGAGGAGAGGAGGGGCACTCCTGGAAAGTTATAAAATATTACATTATTATATAATTCTTTTCGGATTTTAAAGGTCCCAAAAGGATATATTTCAAGGATAAGGTGATAAGGTTTCTAAATCCACCCATACAATAGGTTTTTGGCAAGTGTAGGTCTTAGATATTACATTATCTTTTCATTTTATTGAAATCGTTAAATAATGGGGTAATCGCTCCATCATCATGGTGTCATAAATAATTTAATTTATTTAGTGTCTAAAAATTTAAAAAATATCTTGATTTAGGAAATATTTTTATATTTCTAATGAATATTTATAGTAAAAAATATGACTTGTATAACCCCATGTAAAAATTGTTTTTGTAAAACAACACATGTTTCTGACATTTTAATTTAAATTTTAAATAAAAAGGTATTAATGTCATTTTCCTACCAAAGTGGCTCCATGGGGTCCCCATGTTGACCCATGGATTTTCTTGGTCGTCCATGAATCATCCAATAAGGGTATGACATGTTTAATGGTCATTTTATATTATTGAAACATTATTTTTACCTTAAACTACACTAATTACCTCTAATCGCAATTAAAATTTAAAGTTACTATTCACCAAAAAAATTATTTTAATCTCATTGAACCACATTTTACTTCCTAATGACAACAATATATCTCAGATATTTGAAAATCAAATCACATAAGTGGTAAAGTTTCATTTAAACGAAAAATCAGTTTTTTTAACTACCACTTAGTGGTTTCACTATTCATCAAAAATTGAAGTTTTTCAGAGAAATACCAAAAATTCACCCTAAACTATATTTGATATTCCGAATTAAAAAGTTATGTCTATTTTAAAAAATTCAAAAAATTTGAGTTTCATTAATTAATTTAATAATTAATTCCCACTATCAAAACAAATAGCGAGTTTTTAAGAAACAATATCTATTAAAAGATTGTCACTAGTTTAAGTCCAATTTCAATGTGATATTAATTCCAATGACCACTATTGGATTAAATGGTAAAAATATATTATAATTGTACTTTAAGACCAATTCAAAAGATTATCTAATCATATTAATAAATTAGATTAAAAAGAGGTTTTGAATTAAAATACAACATTTTCACTATTCATTAAAAAATGAACTTTATCGGAAAAATACCAAAAATTTACACATAGTAAATTTGGATGTTCCAATTATAAATAACAATTTTATTACACATAATATTTTCAAAAGTTGGATTTAAAAGAGGTTCACCGTCAAAATGCGGTTAATCGACCTTTTAAAGAATATTAGATTATTTACGCTTAAAATTGGATTCATTCACATTTTAAGCCTCTAACATTTATTGGATAAAAGTAAAAAATTTTGACAAACATATATAATCATTTTTTAGTTAGTTCTATTCATTCCCACCATTACAACGGCTAGAAGTTAACTACCATTTAAAATAATATTATTTTATTATTAGAGTGCAATGTAAGATTCCCAAGAAACTCGTTGATGCGTATTGGGTACGCCATCGAGCATTGTGTACCCTTTAAAGTAATATTAATATTTTATTCACAAATATAGATAAATATGAAAATTTCATATTCTTTATTTACCTGGGGTGTTACATCCTTCCCCACTTTTGGGAATTGTGTCCTCTCAATTTTAAAATTGGGCTTGGAAACTTCATTGAAAATCCCACATCGGAACAAGAGTCAGTAAAACTGTCACTTTTAAATAATGAAAGAGAAGTACAAAGGTCACTCGAGTTAATCCATACTATAATTCCATGTAGGAAAACATGGACAAGGATGAAAAATCAAATGGTCATGTTCTATGGGAGAGTGATAGAAAACATGTTTAGGAGAAAGTTAACCACAAGAAAATCACAAACTTGTGGTGGGTTAAACGGTATTCGATTCCCCAGTATGAAAAGTTAATAGACATAATTTTTTGTTTTAAGTTACATTTCATTGAGGAATTTATTTTTGATCTTAAGGAAACATACTTACTTTTCATGTTGACTTTCATCTTTTACTAGATTTCTTACACAGACACATACATTCCCCAAATGATGAGTATTTAGGAAGACTTGTTTACATTAAGAGAGCTATAATCAACTTCTAGAGAATCGCCTAATCCACAAAAGAGAACTATATACTTCCCATGTCTTTAGACATTAACCCAAACCAAAACCAAAATGGTTAGTACAAGATCAGTTAATCCACAAAAGGATAATCCGTTATAAAAAGAAAATCTATTCTTAATCTCCAAAATTTGTCCAACAAAACCCAAAGTTCAACGAAGACCATTCAATAAACAATTTGTCCATAAAATTATTCAAATTAAACCAAACATAGATTTAAACCCAAATATTTGAAGGATTTAATCACATTGTCTTCCAAGGTAAAAATTAACACTTATCTCCAAATAACATCAGTTGCTCTTAAAGTCTCACATTGGAAAGTAATTAACCTAATCACATATCCTCCATGATAGGTTAATAATTTCCATAGATAACCCAAAATCAACATAAAATTAATTCATAAAATCATCTAACTAAAATGAAAAAGTCATACTAAACAGGGACTTCACGTAGTCCAATAGTAGGCGATAAATACCAGTCGCACTTTGGTTGTGGGTTCGATTCTTGCAGCTTTGTCCGACACGACGGGTTGTCACGTGGTCTGTGTGTTGTCCTTTTTATAAAAGTCCAAAAATAACCCTAACATATTTTAACCCCAAGTTTATCCCAAGTCATTCATATTCCATCATAACATACAGTAACCCATAATTACATCAAAAGTAAGGATCATATAAACCATAATGGTTACCTTTATAATTATTACTGGAACGTCGACATCGATTCGTCATCTAATACATGATGCATTACAGAACAAACCAAGGTTCAAGTGGTTGATCATGACTTTTTGATAGTTGGTTTAGAACAACCACGATTTTCCTCATTGAATCCCCCATTTCATCTGGTCTCTTAATTAGAGAACCACCATAGTTTCCTTCAAACCCATTTTCACTTTGGTGCCTGCTAGATCCATCCATTTACTAAAACCAGAAATGTCAGTCTGAGTATATCAACACAAATATCATGTACAAATGAGGAAGATAAACACTAACATATGCTTACTCACTCACTTCATCTAAAAACTACGACTCTTTTTGAAATCATAGCCATTATGGTAATGTCACTTATGCTTAGAGAATTCCCTAACCTCTAAAGTTATCTAAACCGACCTCTGATACCAACTATAAGGCCCTGGCCTTAAACCTTACTTAATATTGAATTAAATGATTAGTTCACATTGAGGATCTTTTTAGGTTTAGAGTTTTTGAGGATTAGGACATAACTATTACATCTCACAAGATTACAAAGTAGACACTTATACTAAGTTTCCATATATAAATAAAAAAATATTAAAAGAAACATGTCTAGTTCCATGTTTTAGATAGCATGTCTTTCCTTGATCCCATCCATGACCCTATTCATCTTTAAGTCCTGTGTAAAAAATTTCAAAAACTTGGGATGAGCATAAAAAGCTCAGTAAGGGATATAAAAATATGGAAAGGAAACATGAGTAAATGTATACATAAGAATTAATGAAATCATACATTACTCATAAAACATAACAACATTAACATAACTCATCAAATCATGAATAAAACATAGAAATCATAAGGCATAAAGGTAACTTGAAGCATTCATAACATTCTTACGTAGGGAGTAACCCTCTTAGTTACGTTTGGAATACTCATCACAGTATATTCCCTAAATCTCTTTTGAGAAACCTTAACGTTTAACCCTTTGCATTACCCAATGCATTAGAGAGCTATAACGGTCTCACCCGCCCTTAGTTTTTCATTGAACCACCCATATTCATAATAATTCCCAAGAACCATAACATAATTGTATCACATAAAACATGAATAAAGGAAACATAACGTTTCCAATTTTCAATCACAAGATATCAATACATTACATTGATATAAAAACTTTATGAAAACCATTTTCAGTACCAAAATAAAATATAAGTAAAACATGGTATTTATTTTTCATTTTAAAAAATGGTATGGATTTTATAGGAAGCCTAAACTCAAATAATGGTCACGGCGGCGGAGAAGTCTTTGTCGCCACATACGTACGACAAAAACATTCCCTTTTGTCGTTTAGTAAAATGATTCGTATAAAAAAGATTCCTTTTGGATAAACATAAAAGAAAAAGGGGTTTATAAACATTATAAAAGAAGGTTGTGTATAAAACAAAATATTCCTCAATGAAAGGAGATTGAGACGAAGTCCCATACAAAGACGGTATCCTTGGATTAATGATAAATAAATTACATAATTATGCGTGACAGACGAATACACCAAATAAAAGTGGATATTAAGTGTAAAACAATTAGAGTATATTCATACATATTCATAGAACAACATATTCAAGGATTACATGTTTATCCAAAAGAATCAAAATTGGGTTAAGAAGTTCCCTTGCAAAAATTCGACAGCCTAACAGCGTCACTTCAAAATTCAGAAAATGAGTCAATGAGAGATAAAAACGGTATCTCATCACTTGGACATAAAATTTACATCAATAAGGTTTTATAAGAACAAATCCCAACATAATAGTATGTGAATTAAAAGAAATAAAAAAATAAGTCTTTTAAAAAGAGGAGGGTGAAAGGATCCCTTACCGACTTGGGTAACATTCGAAACGTACACCCCATTGAAAAGGGTCATACAATGAATATGTAATTACCAATAAATGAAATTATATTACACAAAGAGTTTAATAATGGGTAGTACATACACAACTCAAATGAAATTGTGGGAAATGTAGCTTAAATATCACGGGAATAAAAGTGAGATTAAAATCCCATACAAAAACTCGACAGCCTAACAACACCACTTAAAACATCCAAAAATGGATTGATGAGATCAAATAGGGTCTCTCAACATATTTAAATAAAATTTACAGGGAGAGGAATATAAAATAACATCCCCCAACATAAAAAATAGGAGCTTAAAAGAAGTGACATAAAGGAGAGTACATAAAAAGAAAGAGAGTGGTTGGATCTCTTACGAAAATTCGGCAGCCTAATGGCGCCACTCATAACTTCCAAAATGGATTCATGAGAGAAAATAGGGTCTCTAATCATATGAACATAAAAATTAAAGTATTAGTAATATAAAAGAACAACCCAATCATAAGAAAGATGAGCTTAAAAAGAATGACATAAAAGAGTGTACTTGAAAAGAAAGAGAGGGGTAGGATCCCTTACCTCGTGTCTGACATGACTCGATCATTCTTTAATCTCCTGAATAATAATATTTGGTCAATTTATAATTTCATAATGACATCCTTTAAAGATTATTATTCAGTTCATATCAAATATTATAATGTAATAATAATTGGTTAATAAAGTGAGTTCATATCAGACGTTTTTGTCGATATTCTGTACATGAGTAAAAATTGAACTTGTTTGAAAAGAATTTTCCACGTATTTATAAGTAATCATATACAGAATATTATTGATGTTTTAAATATCATATATATCCATTATATATTCATTTTTTACTATTCCATATCATTTTGAGATAAAAAATTAAAAGCACCATTCATGGAGACGGTAGGCCGTACGTACGCTTGAACGCTACTTTCATTTTTTGTCATATTAATGGAATTAAAACAAATTGAGAGATTTATATATTATAATTCAAGAATGATATCCATAATTTAGATGTAATATATTACATATATATCCATTATATATATGTACTTATAATAGTACATAACATTTGGAGATAAGAAATGAAATGTACCGTTCATGGAGACGGTAAGCCGTACGTACGAATGAACGCTACTTTCATTTATTTTTTTTTGTATTCAATGGAATTAAATAATAATTATATAAAGTTATATTATAATTCCAGTATGATATCATATGTAATACCATTAATTACATCCTTTATACATCCCACATATGGCATTAACGAATCAAATCACATTGAGGGGGCGGTAGTCCGCACTTCCTAAAATGAAGATATCACGTTTACCCATAATGGAAACCATAAAGGTATGCCATAAATTAAAAAAAACAGAAGCATAAGGAAAACATAAACATATGATACATCATATATAAATATAGTGACATCTTAATGTCCACCTTTTAAGGTGTTAAAATATTATTGAACAATCTTCGTTTCGTGAGGCAGTAATTCACCATCCACAGAAACAGTATGTTCTTTAACCATTAGACGGAGTTGTGTGAAAGTGTAGCTCGAATACTTCTTATAAGAACATATTAGTATATTTAATATACTTGTGTTTTTACAAAAAAAAAGTCATAAAAAGAGTTTAGGTGTTTGGAGAAGAAAAATAAAACAAAAGAACACAAGGGAAGACATTACCTTTAAATCGGGTATCTTTTTTTGATTTGATCTCAAAGGCTTCCTTGGAAATGATTATGCCCAACGTTGAGGCTTCAATGATGAAGAGATGGATTTTGAGAGATTAAATCGGCAGGGGATGGCCGATCCAAAGTCTTGAGAGGTGTGTGTAAGGTGGTAGAGGTGTGGGCCTTTTATAAGAGGAGAGGAGGGGCACTCTTGGAATGTTATAAAATATTACATTATTATATAATGATTTCTGATCTTAAAGGTCCAAAAAGGATATATTTATAGGATAAGGTGATAAGGTTTCTAAATCCACAAATAAAATAGTTCTGTGACATGTTTAGGTCTTATATATTACATTATCTTTTCATTTTATTTAAATCGTTAAATAATGAGGTAATCACTCCATCATCATGGTGTCATATATAATTTAATTTATTTAGTGTCTGAAAATTATAGAAAAAATATCATGATTTTGGAAATATTTTAATCTTTCTAATGAATATTTATAGTCAAAAATATGAATTGTATAACCTCATGTAAAAATTGTTTTAGTAAAACAACACATGTTTGTGACATTTTAATTTTAACTTTAAATAAAAAAGTATTAATGTCATTTTCCAACCAAAGTGGCTCCATGGGGTCCCCAAGTTGACCCATGGATATTCTTGGTCGGCCATTACTCATTAAATAAGGGTAGGACATGTGTCATGGTCATTTCCTATTATTAAAACATTATTATTATTTTAAACTACACTAATTACCTCTAATCACAATTAAAACTTAAAAGTTACTATTCACCAAAATATTATTTTAATCTCATTGAACCACATTTTACATCATAATGACAACCATGTATGTCGGATTTTTGAAAATCAAATCACAGAAGTGGTAAAGTTTCATTTAAATGAAAAATCAGTTTTTTTAATTACCACTTAGTGGTTTCACTATTCATCAAAAATTGATGTTTTACAGAAAAATACCAAAAATTCACTGTAAGCTATATTTGATATTCCGAATTCAAAAATGATGTATTTTTTACAAAATTAAAAAAATATAAGTTGCATGAATTAATTTAATAATTAATTCCCGCTGTCAAAACAAAGAGCGTGTTTTTAAGAAACAACATATATTAAAAGATTGCCACTAGTTTAAGTCCAATTTCAATGTGAAATTAATTCCAATGACTACTATTGGATTAAATGGTAAAAATATATTATAATTGGATGTTAAAACCAATTAAAAAGATAATATAATCATATAAATAAATTATATTAAAAAGAGGTTTTGAATTAAAATACAACATTTTCACTACTCATTAAAAAATGAACTTTAACGGCAAAATACCAAAAATTTACACAAAGTAAATTTTGATGTTCCGATTCTAAAGAATAATTTTATAACACATAATATTATAAAAAATTGGATTTAAAAGAGGTTCGCCATCAAATGGCGGTTAATCGACCTTTTAAAGAATATTAAATTGTTTATGCCTAAAAATGGATTCATTCACATTTTAAGCCTCTAACATTTATTGGATAAAAGTAAAAATATTTGACAAACATATATAATCATTTTTTAGTTAGTTTCATTCATTCCCTCCATTATAACAGCTAGGCGTTAACTGCCATTTAAAATAATATTGTTTTATTATTAGAGTGCAATGTAAGATTCCCAAGAAACTCGTTGTTGCGTATTGGGTACGCCATCGAGCATAGCATCCCCTTTAAAGTAATATTAATATTTTATTCACAAATATAGATAAATATGAAAATTTCATATTCTTTATTTACCTGGGGTGTTACATTTTGTGCATAACAGATTTTCCTTACATAAACATCTCTTTTTTATATTCAAATGATATTATTTTCATTTCTAACAAATGGAAAATAAATTAATTCATTTACGTCATGTGTAAAAAAAATTCATAAGATTAAAAATTTTAATTTATTTTTAAATAAATCACATATATAAAAATCAATATTAATAAAGAAACATCAAAATAGATCTTTCGAATCAATTGTATTTCCTAAATGAATTTGAAATTATCTTAAATAAATATATTTCATTTAAATATGATATAATTTCAATTTTTTCCTAATATCTATCATTATTCACATAAGGTTAGGGTTATTTTATTTACAATATATCATATGTATTTATTTATTAAATTGAAATATATTCCAAAATCTCATGGTATTAAATTCCACCCCTTTTAGAGTTCCTTCGTTAAATTTTTTTTCACTTTCATACAAACAACTAAGGATGTATCTAACTCATAAAATCCTTAGTTCCCATATATCTCCCTTAATTTAATGATTTCACACCAAAATTTGACTATTAAAGTGATGTTAATATACAAAACATTCTCTCTTCAATCTATAATTTCCATTAGTTATTTCTCATAAGAGAGATCATGCTCTAGTGGTATAACCTATGATTTTGTTACATGTAAATGATATGGTATATAAATTATCAAAATAGAAACATGGAATGAATTATGAACTTGTGGTAGGTTTTTAGGATGTTCCAAGTGATAAAATACATTCCCAATGTGATCAAGAATCTCATGGGTTCTGATTCCTAGGGACAAACTTCCCTTAGTTTCCAAATATCATTACATTTTTCTAATGAAATATTCATAGTAATTCCTTATTTCTAACTTTAACATATAAATATTAATAATTATTGCGAAAAAATAACTTTTCTATTAACTTTTAGCTACCCATATATGATGTTGAATGACTCAAACTTTTACTACCATATTCTCATCTAGCACATTCCCCAATAGATTTCATTCTCAAACTACATACCAAAATTTTGAAATTCTGAAATTATTTCCATAGGGCGATTCATAAGGAGGTATATAAATTCATGATTCAAATATATCGTTGTATGAAAATTTGTAAAATTGATTCCAAAATCCATTAAAATTTATAAATAAAAGTCTCAAAATATCTTCTAGAGTTTGAATGGCCCTCTTAGACTGGACATCTACTTGGGGATGATATGAAGTGATAAATTTAAACATTGTATTATAAATTTTATTCATACTAATCAATAAAATTGAGGTAAACCTCAGATCAAAATAATATATAATTAATAATGATACTTCATACAACCTTAAAATTTATTAATCATATAACCTCACAATCAAATATAGAGATAAATATTATTTAGTATCAATTAAATGTGCTTGTATTAGCAGGTGATAAACTACCACAAAAATATATATGTGAAATTAATTTTTCTTGGGGAGTTACAATATGATATTTTTGGTGATATTTCCCCATTTGAGCTATAGTATGAGTAAAGATTATTTCATACCCTTAGAAATCCATCTCTCAACCATAACTTACTAGCATACCAAGCCCCGATATATATACATTTTGTTATCACTATTCATTTTATTCAATAAAAAACAATCATTATGATATTTATAAATATCCACAATACCAGGATGAATAGAGAATCATGAAGTATGAGATTCATCTATTAACTACTTCTTTAATTCATGTATTGAAAAAATGCATATCCTATTAATGAACCTCACTATTCCATCACTATATTGATTTAAATCAGGTACATTCCTTCCTTCTTATGAATCTCCATATCTTCCTTAGTAACCAATTTAATCATCTTGTCAATATATAGTTAAAAATTTATCTAGTAAATATATGATCTATCTCCCTTCTTTATTATTTCAAGTTCCTTCCTCTAAAATTAAATAAAAATTTATATATTTCAATCTTTTTCGTGGACAAACTAGCAAGGTAATTTTATCTCAAAGCATCAACCACCTTCTTTTTTTCCTATGGTGGTAATTAATTGATAATTTATTATATATAATCATTTATAAACATATCTTATGACATATATTCACCTAATTATTTGTTAATAAATACTCTCCTTTGTGTCCAGTATATATGTCATGCCTATCTCTATAAAGATAATGTATCTATATGTTCAATAGAAAATTTACAGACACTATTGTAAATAATAATTCAGGTAATTTTTCTCATGAAAATTCAATTAGCATGAGGTATTAGATAATAACATATCATTCTACCTATGAAAAAATCAAGATCCTTTAATTGATGCATCTCTGTAGATCAGAAACCTTTATCTACTATATGATTGTATGACCATAGGTGCACTGATTGACCTTCTATTGGAGTTCCTGGAAACATTGTTAACATTTATATATGAAAAGGAACTTATTTCCCTTCAACATAAATGTGGATAGTGGATTTTATATCCATGATAAATTATTTATAAATCATACATTGTATACATCCATCCAAAGAAAACTATGATTGTTAGTCATAATGGTTGGTTTGTGACTGTGTTCAATATATACCGTATTTGAGGTATCAATCAATACACCTTATCTTTTAATTTTTGGACATAAGGATGGATCGTTAATTATAAGTAATCCCCATTTACTAAATCCTACATACGAATTATCATTGATCAAGATCTTCAACACAATCATAAAATGGTCTTCATGATCTTACATTCTATTGGAATATATAAGAATATTTTCTGTAAATATATTCCAAAATAATCAAGGTTATCTCTAAATTCTCGACTTCCTTAGATCGATAGATATGTCTATGAAATTGGTATGTTTAAGAGGAATTCCTAAAAAGTATCTATTAACATACCTCATATGGAAGGTTTTCTTGGATATTTCATTTTTATCCTCAACTTATGATATCTAAATCGAAGTTCACTATTTAATAAATATTCAGATCATTCAATTTTATCAAAAAAAATCTTCAATATGGGGAAGATAGAAACTTTTATTGATAATTATCTTTTTTAGGTTCTCGATAAATAATGAAATAATGAATTAACCGATCATTGTTTTTAGAAACAACAATATGTGTACCTAATAGTGATGCACGTAGCCAAATTAACAACTTATTAAGATTCTCTTGGTGTTTCTGCTTCAATTTTTACATCTTAATTGGTGTCATTCTATATAGAATTTGATATATGTGTAACACCAGGTATATATTTAATAATCAAGATCATGATTCAAGGGAATACTATGAAAAAATTTAGAAAATACATTATTGTATTTTCATATAATAGGAAAATCTTTAATATTGGGTTTCTCTCCAACTATTCAATATAGATACCCATCATGAACAAGTTACAAGATCCATATAGAGAAAGTAGTTTACATTATAATTTAAAAACATATCTCTCACTTACAGAAAATCAAGGGTTGATTTGGAGCATCAAATGTGATTTCCATTCCCAAGAAATTGATATAGGATCTATTTTGGGAGAGCTAATCCATGGCCAAAATGAAATTAAATTCAAATAGAAGGAGGATTAGAATAATTAAATGAATAAGACTCCTATAATATTTTATAAAAAATGATTTATGGAATTAAGATATGATCACTATATAATTATGAGTTGTAGTCAATAATTTAATATCTAATCCTTGATGTGGTTATATGATACCCTTAATGAATTATTCATATTTAAAAGTGTGGAGAGAACCATCATCAAATAAATCATTTTCAGTTATAGAGTAGATGATTAGTGTACCTTTCAAAAAATCATTATTATGAACCACTTTAGTGGATGCGATCTTATGATATTTCACATTAAATATTTTATTAAGATGTTATTGATTATAATTATCACCATTAAACCTTTTATTTGGACACCATTTAGCATAATTCCAATATATATTTCTTCCACTAGATTAGAGGAACATTCATCCTTCCAACATTTCATAACACATGGAATAGAAATTGGTTTCATAAAGGTTTTTTTCACATAACCACATGTTATCTATTGAAATAACAAGCATGGTATCATTACATTATCTCCCCAATTATGAAAAGGAAACAATATAATATTTTTATATATATAAAAAATTCATTTATAAGAACATATGAACCTTTCTTTATAAATATGAGAAAAATATCTTTTCTTATTTATAATATTTCAAATAAAAATTATCAAAATATAAAAAAAATTATTTGAAAAATTCATTGAAAATTTTAAAATAATCTTCATTGAAAATAATGTTCAATATGGTGGTATCATTCATCGATATAGTAAACATTAAAACTAAGTCTATTTTTACACATTTGGTAAAAAGTTCAAAATTAAGTCAATCAAAAAATGATAGAAAATTCCTTAAAAAATATTTCAAAAATTGTAAAATAAGGTTTAAAATGAATTTAAATAGTCATTTTACTGTTTAAAATAACATTTGTAAAAATATTTTAAGGAACACAGATTTGGAAGAGTGTTTATTTCGATGAAATAGGAAATAAGGTCTACTTTTATTAAAAACAATTTCACAATAATTTTAAGTATCGAATGGAAGATAATGAGATGAAATATTAAAGCCTAATAAATAATCAAAAGAGAATAAAATATATTGGGTTTAATAGATAAATATTATATAATTCCTCAGTATGATATTTAATCATAAAAAATCATGATTAAAAATGATATTGCAACATAAAAATTTACAATTGATCCCAAAATTTTATGTATGAACTATCAATTTAATATATAATAATTTTAAATTATATATATAATAGAAACATATTAATTATTTTATTATAATATATCATTTATTTATAATTTAAAATTACCAATTTATTAACAATTCATTATTAAAATCAATATTCTTGTGAAAACTTGTATGTTTTCCATTCATGTTTCGATTTGATGGTTCCGATATATGAAAATTGATCATGTTTTAATAATCTAATGAATATTGATAAATTTATAGGTATCATATTTATTCACTCAATTAATGATTTAATGAAAAATTAATTACATCACTTCGTGGAAACGGTAGTCTGTGTGTACACAAGAGTAATTCTAAAATCATATAATGAGTCTAAGTAAATGAATATAAATAACAAATAATCTATAAATAATTGTAATAATATCATAAATATCATATATAATAATTAAATCCATTCATATAACCAACCATTTATGGGAGAAAATACAAAAATGGCATATCTCTTCATGGAGGTTGTAGTCCACACATACAAGTGAAAAAAATTATCCTTTATCATATGAAATAAATGAGGTTGAAAATGGAATAAAAATTAACATAATTAAATTTTAGTACATTAATTATCCTTATTTACTCATGTTAAGATGATTAAATTGTATTTGGAGGGTTTTAAAGAAGAAGTAAAATCAAAATAGATAAGTAATGACAATTACCACTTCTTTGGGAAACCTCATTTGGATTACACCTTGATCATTTAAAGGTTGGTCTTATTGGAATAATAGAAGATCTAGTAAGTGCGTAATGAAGTATTTAATGTATTTTAGTTGGTATTTGATGAGTAATACGGCTCAAAATGTGTGAATAACTAAGAAAAATATGACCTCCTTTTATAAGAAAGGAGGGTAGAAAACTTATAAATACTTAAAACATTACAATATAATAAAGTCATATCCAATTGAAAGTGGTAATATATGGGAAAAATATTTGAGATAAGATAATTTATGTTATATTTATCTTAAATAAATAAAATTAAAATAATTTTATGTGATATTTTAGATTTAATCTTAACCCCCTTGTTAACCCTTTTTAACCTTAATTACGGTAATAAACTTTTATAATAATTACATTTCATTATTACTAAAAATGAAAGTGGACTCATTAATAAATTTATATTAACTAATTAAAATTATATAACACATTCTATAAAATTAAATTCCTATAATTGGTATTAATTAATTTTAATGTAAGCATGAAAAAAACAATTAAATCAATTTCTAGAAAAAAAATACATTTTAAGAATAATATAGAATTTAATCCAATTCCTCACCTATTAAAAACATTTAATTTAATGTTAGACTATTTTATTTAATTCAAAATATTCACATTTTACTAAAATAATTCATCAATAGTGTAACACCATAAAATTTGGATATATTATTATCTTTGAATAAGTCCAACATTTGTATAGCTTGATCCCCATGAAACACCAAACTAAAAAAAATGAGGCGTGTTCAATACTTTTAAAAACTAACCATTTAATTAAAAAAGAAATATAAATAAATGATTTTTGAATTAAATTTATATAGGAATCATATCCTATTTTAAATATAAACTAAATTCAATTAGTTTACATAAACTCACTACTAGTATCATTTATTGTTTAGAAAAATATTCTGCCTAAAAAATTACCGTTAATGTGATACAAATTTCTATTTCAAGAAACATATGATTAATAATAAATTGTTTTATATTTTAGATGATATTAGATTAGATTAATAAAATTTAATATTTGAAAATTTTATTTTCCAGTAAATATGAATTTTTATTATATTTTATGATTTCATTCAAATACATAGCTTATATATATTGGATTTTAAAATTAATATAAATAAAATTCAAATTCTTATTAATCTTATCAAAATTTTCTTAGTATGGTTTTTTTAATTTTCTAAAAAGGTTTATTTTAGGTGAAAATATTGTTTTCTAGAAATTTGTAATTTTTATGCCTTTGTCATTATATAAGAATATCCTAGGAATTTAAAAAATATTTTGAGTTATAATTTTTGAATTTAACATATAAAATTATTCATTTTCAAGTATTCTTTAAAATTTGAAAATAATTGGAAAACATTTTTATAACTAGTTAAATTGTTAGCTAAATATAAAAAGTGATTTTGGTATTTTCATTGAATTAGTTAATTTCAAGGGAGGATTGGTTTTGGATTTTATTAATGTCATAACACCCTTTATTTATTTTATAATAAATTAATTAATTTCATTATAATCATTATCTAGGTTAATTTTATCTTATATGTAACATTAAATCATAAATTTATTATTTTCCCAAAAAACTATTTTTAAGAGATTAGGTGTTTTTATTTTGATATTAATACTTCACAAACGCATAAATTTTACATAATAAGATGAATTTAGAATTTTAAATCATATTTATAATATTATTTTAAAGTATTGAACTTAATATTTTACATCAAAATCAGTTAATAATGATAGAAATTAATCACCAAGGTAAAAGTACATTATGGTAAATATTAATAAAATTAAAAAAATCCCTGAAACACTAATTTTTTTCTCAAAATGGTGTGTTTGTTTTGATTTTAGACCCAAAAATCACTATCCTTGCAAATTCATTCCATTTTAGTGCATTTAAAACATGAATAATAACCTCACATTATTGGACATGTCTGGATTACTCCAAAAATTTCTAACGTCCTCACTTATAAAACATTAACATCTACACCACTTCAAGACTCACATATACATAAAATTTACCACAAAACATCTATCAAAATTTATCATACTAAAACTATCTCTCCTATTGAAATGTTTTTGTTCATCCTTATTTATAATAAGGTTTTCATTTCCAAGGAGACTTCCAAGGAAAATTCACGCCCCTGAGGTGAGTGTTATCGGCTTCTAATACTTTATACATGATTATATTCATTAAAATGTTTTATAATAATACTAATATAATGATATTATTATCATTTATATACTATAATGTCACTAAATTAAGGTTATTATCATTTGTTATTCATATATCTCATCTATTAAAGAAAAAACCATTATTCATGTGTTGTGTGAATTGCCACCTCAACGACGTAATGTGTTTCATTATCATTACCTCTATACAAGGATAGATATAAGGATGAAAATGAAGTATAAATGTGTTGTTTATGATATCATTAATGTTTTTGTACGACAACTTATATAACTTATTAATGATATGATCCATAAACGATCATTGTAATTCAATCGTTTAAAATAAGCATACTAAGAGGATGATATTTTATTCATAATATTGAATATTTCCATATATATTAATTATACTTTTAAATCCTATTACATTATGAAATATAAAACTAAGAAAATATAAATAAAATCATTATTATTCTGGTATAATTATATTACATTAAACCCAACACATAATCCTTCATTAAATCACGTTATATTCATGTTTAACTTAGTTTGACCACCAACTATATCAATAGTAGGAATATATGTCATGAATGACTATGGGAATATAATTACTAGTATAATATAATATAAATTTTAAAATATTGATTTGTTTTTCTGTTCTGAAGATGTTACATTAATATCTAAATACAAAATTAAGAAAATAGCCTTCTATTATTAGGAATCACGGATAAATTATTGTTATCGATTTCATCTTACAGGATAAAGAGTAAAAAATTAATGAAAGCATTTTAAATCATCTAAAGAAATTATAAAAACACCATAAAAAGTAAACATTAATGAACCATTAATGAATAAATTTTGAAGAATAATGAATTTGGAAACCACTATTTTGAAACAAATAAATATTATAAATTCTATAAACCCCTGATGTAAATAATCAGAATAATTCTTGAAGAGAATGATTATATATGAATAGTGTCAAAACCCGACATATTCACGATGAGGGATGGAGTGGAAAAGTCTCATTACCTTCCTTATTCAAGATTAAGAAGAGATGATGAACCTTGAGACCCTCGTTTAGTAGACCCTAGAGTTATGACAAGCACCAATGTTATAGAATCTCATTGAAAATGGATGAAATTACCCTTTTAATGAAAATAGTATTATGAGATAATATGGTAAATCCAAAGGAACTCCAAACACTAAAGGTAAAATTAAGTTCAAAATCCTTCCACACATACATGTTCAAAAATATAGATGATACAAAGTACAAAAAACTCCAAAATAAAATACACCATGAGAAGAAACTACGAAACTACACAACAACTATCATTATGCCCAGGCTAGTAAAGTCTAGCACGATCCTCAAAGTTCTCTTGGAAACCTGAAAATAGTTTATAGACATAGGGTGAGCATACAAGTATACCCATTAGAGAAAATAAAGTTACCAGTGTACAAGTTGTGGAACATGCTAATGTCATTGTGAGAAAAAAGTAGAACCTCAAAGAACCTACCAAGGAGTATTGACAACCTATCCTCACTAAGGAACACTCACCAAATAATGCATGTTATGTAAAAGTAGTAGTATAAGAACCTTGACATTTGGGAACCCCACACCACTTTGCAACTAGATAACTACTATTCCTAATGGTTATCATCTTGATACTACCGCTTTTCTAAAACACATGTCCACTACCACAACCCTCCAGCACACACCTGGGCATCAAACATACAACACAACTCGCCCACGGACACCTGGGTCACAAAAACCACACCGCTCACCCAAAGAAACCTGCGACACTTCCTGAAGACATATGTGAAAATAATCCTAGAACTCAGACACCTAGGCCCCTTGTCTACGATAAACCTGCTGAAGGATATTGGACTATGGTAAGTCTCAAGCCATTATAACATTGCCAGATATGCATGAAAATTATGAATAAGAGCAATGGTGTGAGGAATAAAGTCAGCAATCGGACATCCATCCTCCTACCGAGATATTGGGAAAGAAACACTCTCCCATGAAATGGAGGTCTTTTGGAACATGGTGCTCAATAAGGATGGGGTGTGTATAGAAATCACAAGGAACTATAATTTATATATATAGGTAAAAAACACTCAACACAACCTACAGGTCCCCAAAACAAACAACCAAACCACCCCAACCACCTTTTCTTCTATCACAATATGCACAACCACATAGACAACCACTAAAAATAATAAACCCAACCCCCTTTTCATTCAGAAAATTTCTATTTATTTATTAAGGGATTCATTTTAATTTTTTCTAGAACTAAATGGGGAAACGACCAAGTTAATTCATTTCTATTTTTAACACCCCTTCTAGAAACAATTGAGAAAAACAAACTTTCAGTTCCACTACACACCCCCATTATCCCTAGACACTTGTTAAACCATTACCAACTATCATTCATCAATGTTATACAGCACAATAAAAACATTTCTATGAGGTAGTCCCACTACATAATAAGTTCATAATTGCATGCAGTCCCACTTCCCAACATTGCCTGATGGATGTGACATAAACAAAGGAAGTCCCACTATTTACAAATACATTCATTATAAAATCAATCAATCTCAAATACTGGGATACCAATACACTACCCATACTTCCCCTACACACAAATCCCATATCTAACACTACTAACCAAAACACCCCTACACAAAAATGCCACACCCTTCTCACAGAACCAACTCCTCTGTCCATCCACATACCCACAACCCACACAATGCTAGAATGTCATAAAATACACATTACATGGACACACAATCAATACAAGGGTATTCCAATTTAGAAAATGGGGTTACTTAATTCCACTTTCAATAATTAGGGTGGTCATATAACATGTTTGATCATGGGGAATCCATTTAACTAACCAAGTATACATGATTAAGAAATTCTTATGCTATGACACATTATCAAATATCATAACAAAAGAAAACAGAACACCGCTATTAATCTAGCAAAGAAAACCAATGAAAATTATTTTCAGAAGGTATAAAACCACAAAAATGCATAAAGAAACAAAGATAACAAAATAAAATAGGTGATCAAACATCAAACCACTCACATCCTATTATTTCATTGATCCCATTATCTTTGGACCATATTAATTTCCCAAAATTTATTAATTGTTATGAAAAGGATTTATTCATACTTAATTAATAAACATAAATACACCCACCACTCATTATGCACAAATAAAAAAAGGTAGAATACTCCCTACTTGAAACAAAAGGTGACCAAAGATCCTCTTTGGGTCAAGAATGGGGAATCGTGTGAGCAGTACAGAAGTCCAAGAAAGATGACCTAGAGGGGATCTAGCACAGGAGCATGAGTCTTCTAGGGAGGAAGTATCTATGTACAGAAATAGGGAACATAAAAAACACTAGAAAGAGAAGATATCTACTTTGATGAGCCAGATCCTATATTGAAGGAGGAATAATTTTGAAGTCCATTAATCATGAGATCATGGTCAAGATCACATGGTTTGAAAATATCAATGCCTTCGGAATGTTAGGATATAAAATATATATTAATAGCCTTCATAAGGATCTTAAAAATCCCAAACAAGGATTTATACTAGGTTTATTTTCACTAAACATAAGAGGGGGGAAACTAGGAAACTGTAAAAAATAGGAAAAACATTAAATGAGACACTAATTATGAGTCACTGATGTTGAGCCACTGATGGGTGAGATATTGATGTGAATTACAAACATTGAGCCACCGAAATTGACCTAGTGATGAAATGACCTATTGATGCATCAACCTACCGACACCTTGACCTACCAATGCCCAGATATATTGACGCCCTGACCTGCCGACACCTTGACCTGCCGACACCCTAACTCGCCGACACCAACGCCCTCGACCAACCAACACTGACACCCATAAATAATTGATTCTGACGCCACTAAATCATTGATAATGACACCCCTGACTCATCGATTCATTTACATATCGATGTTGACACCCTGAGTCACCATTGGAAAAATTGGAAATTTAGAAAACTCCTGAAAAGTGCCACCACTTCCTTCCAAAAACACATAAAACACTAGATATTCACAAAGGAATGTCATAGGGAAATCTAGGTCATTATATCAGGTACCTCTCAAACAATTCTTGACTTCATGAATTCAAAACTAACACAGATGGAAGGAGGTATGAACAACCACCCCTTAAGATACCTATCAGGAGAAAACCACCATGTGTTATTATAAAACTAGAGTGAAAACCTCAACATCTAAGGACACCTCCTTGACATATAACTAGTGAACAA
Organism: Viscum album; assembly: GCA_963277665.1. Taxonomy (NCBI): domain Eukaryota; kingdom Viridiplantae; phylum Streptophyta; class Magnoliopsida; order Santalales; family Viscaceae; genus Viscum; species Viscum album. Next base: position 1,100,189,835 of record OY728155.1, on the reverse strand, counting down.
CTGCTCAATCACTAATGGATCACTACCCCAAACAACCACACAAACTCCAAATTTAATACTTTATAGAAACATGGATTAGGGATCTCCTTCCACCATGTCAAGATATTATCCACTTTGTGTGTCACTGACTCACCAGCATGGGTATAATCACATCCAAATTAATGCATCTCAACTTGGGATCATGTCCTACTATCCCCACAGTCAGGACCATTCTCACACATTCATAGAATAAGGAAACAAATCATCTGATAATGAACATGTTCAAGCATTACATCATACAATGAAGTGAAAATTTAAAAAACAGAAACAAAACATAGGATGATTCTGGGTTCTTGGAACACATATGTGCCTCCCAGTCTTAAGTAATATCATCAAGGACACCATGTCTCCATTACACACCAACCAATAGAATGACATGTCCACGAAGAAACTTTTTCATAAGATCCTTGATTGTTTCAGTTTACTCCATGAACATCATGTCATCCTCAATATCCAAATCTCTTCAGTCAAAGATGTGGGAGTCATCGTGTAGATACCGATGGAGTTGAGAGACATTGAATACATTTTGAATCCACACTAGGTAGCAACACTTGCTGATATTCCACCTCACCAACTCATCCCAACACCTCAAATGATCTAATAAACATTGAAGAAATATTTCTTCCCTTACCAATTTTTTTCTCCCAACAGAGAGGGGAATCCTTTTTGAAAAAATGGTCCCCAACCTCTAACTCCAAGGGCCTCCTCCTATGATTGGCATACGACTTCTGTTGGTCATGCGTCATCTTAATTCTCTCACACATGAGATGATCCTTCTATGTAGTGCTCTGAACTACCTCTGGTCAATGTAGGGATGCTTCCCCAACCACATTCCTTCATACTGGTGAATGTCAGGGCCATTCGTTAAAATCCTCGAACTATTCCATGATAATGGTACAGTGATGGCTATTATTGTAAGAAAACTATACTTGGGGAAAGTGTTGTAACGATGATCCTCCAAAGTCAAAAATCCACTCCTACAATATGTCCTCCAATGTCTGGATGTTCCTCTCTATCTTCCCATTTTTCTGATGGGGGAAAGCAATGATAAGGTGTAAATGGGTTCCAAAATCATGTTGAAATTCTATCCAGACATGTGACGTAAAATATAAAATCCATTCTCTTTATTATACTCTTAAAAAAGATTTATTACATAAAATTCACTTGGTAATACATAAAATATTGAGAGTTCTAGTGTCTTAGGGGCTTAGAAACATTACATAACGACTTAAAACATTAAACACAATATCATTATTGAATAAATCCTTTACATGACCACTACATTCCATCATACTTCTCATTGCATGGGGTAACCTAAGGAAATTCGTAAGAAAATGGTGAGCTATAAACCACTGTAAGGGGGTAAAAAAAATCATAAAATGAATAATAAAATACATTTTATGCAATAGGTATACATATTGATCATAAAATAAACATGAACATAAAGTAATGATATAGCATGATTACCAAAACATGGAAATATAGGGACAACACTTAAACTAGTATTAGCATTATCCAAGGCTCATTGGAAATAGAGCATTAATAAAACCTCATTTAACATGACTTATCTTGATTAAATCCACATTTCACTAGACATATCATGATACTAATCTTTACCGAACGCATTGGAGCGCTATAAGGGAGCACCCTTCTTAAGCATTTAATTTCATGCATAAGTGTGTTGTATGGATCATACAACATGGATTCATTAATCATAATAATTTATTAAAGGATAAAGTAATATATAATTAATTCATGGAACTCTATAATAAATAAGTAAATTTTCATAAATTTGAATACCCTTGATAGAGAAATGGGCATGTTATTCACTACACAATGACATTGGCTTGGAAAATTGTGGTGCAATTTCTGTAGTATAATGACGTGACAAAAGAATTCATAAAAATGGATGATGAGATAGAAATGGGTGTCTTATAATATGTACATGAAATGGATAGAAAGGGGGACATATAGGTAAATGTAACAACAAATGTAATGGAATTTAGATACATAATATACAAGAATTACTTGAATGAAAATGAGGAGAGAGACATTCCTTACAGAATTATGGAATGGTAATAGGTGCACATGGGAGGAATTAATGGTAGATAAAGGCGGTATATAATTTTTTAAACATGAATAGGGATGAATGGTGGAAGAGAATAATAATACCCCAACATTTTTAATTGAAAATAAAAGTACATAATAACATTAAGAAACTTGGATAAAATGAGAAATGATGGAATCCCTTACTTGGAATTGTGATCCCAAAGGATTGGGAGAGGCCAGATAGAGTATTAATGGGATATTGGGGCACCTTGGGAGGATTCTAGAGAGTGGAGGGAAGATATTGGATGAACTTAAAAGGATTTGAGTGAAGAGAAAGTGGTATTTTGAGTGGGTTTATATTGGAAAATAGATCAAATTCATTATTATTTTGGTTTGGGACACCACACATTAATGAAATCAAAAACACCAACCATCCCAAGGATTTTGCCCATGTTTTTTTCCAAATGGTATTGGAAAATAGTATTTTATATTTCCCATGGTAGAAATTCTTAAAATATTATGGTTTATTATGTGGAGGTGAGTCACACTTTAAAGGAAATCAATTTTAAAGGCAAAAAAGTTTTATAAGTTGTTAAGGGTCCACTACAGCTCTGTAAAATAAATCAAACAAACCTAAAATCACATTATTTACTGGTAAACCATATATTTCCCGAAAATAATGTTTATAGTATTTAAATACCTCAATATTGGTTCATTTTGATGTCATTAAACACATTACATATTAAAACGGTATTTAATTTTTTCCCAAAAATTCGACTTTCTCAGAAAATTATGAGAAATTCACTGTTGGATAATTTCACTATCCTGATTCCAAAAATAATATCCATTTTATCCAAATAATTTTCTAAATATGTGATTTTTTTTCTTGTAAAATAAAAACCACCATTTTTAGAAAATTCAAGGGTTTTGATAAAAACAACTTTGAAACCATAATAAAAATTACAATTGTATTCATAAAAAGTATATGTTAATTTATATTTAATAAAAATAAATTTAGTAATACTATTTTATTAATATATTATTTAATTCAAAAATTCATTAATTCATCATAATAGAATATTTAATTTAATATTAACTAAAATTTACTATTTGTGCTTTAAAAACTATTTACAAAGTAACAATAATATATTTAATGTATATTATTTATTATATACAAAAAAAAATGCACATATCATAGTGCTATGGTTTTTTTACATTACCCCTTATAACACCTGCAGATGACTGATGGGTAAGGTGTCTGATAGTGACAGACTCTTAGGGTGGATTGGATAACATCACTCGGGTGTTAATCTCTATCAATATCTACTTCTCCTATAAGAGATTATATTAAAGATTCACATGTTGAAGTTCATCTTGGGCTTGGTCGAGAGAGAATCTCAATGAAGCCACCTCCTTTCTGAGCTCCGACGAATGGGCTTCATATGGGGCATGTCCACTAGATGGGGCCATCGCATCCTTTGTCTGACAAAATTGGATTTTTTAATGCCCTGTATTTATATTAATCATGTGATAACTAATCAAAAACTATTTTTGAAAGGGTCACAATTCATAATGGTATTTTAAAATCCAAAAACCAATAACCAAAGAAGTGAATATTTTATATAACCATTTTACCTGATAAGACATTTAAGAGGAATTTTCATTAATGAATGTTTGGGTTATTACAATCTTCTCCATTAATAAATTTCACCCTCGAATTTTCACTTTCCCACAATAAAACAGATTTGGGTAACTCTGCTTCATCACTTCCTCTGATTCCCAAGTTATTCCCTCAAACTTGTGGGTTTTTGACAACACCTTAATGAGGGGAATTGTCTTATTTCATAGAACTTTTTCGATATGATATAATATTTTCACAGGTTTCTCCTTATAAGAAACATCATCCTATAGCTGTAATACCCTTTAAAATATTACATGTGAAGGTTCTAGTATATATTTAATTAAAAGGGATACATGAAAGACATCATGTACTTTGACCATGGTGGGTGGAAGTGCTAGTCGATAGGCCACAACCAAGATACGATCAAGAATCTAAAAGGGGCCAATGTAACTAGGACATGACATCGCTTTATTTCCAAACCACATGACCTTATTCCCCGAATATATTCATAGAACTACCATGTCTCAAACTTTGAACTCAATGTATAATCGATAGTTATCTGCATAACTCTTCGGTTGACATTGGGCTGCCTTGATATGTTGCTGAATAGTTTTCAACTTCTCCACCATTTCATCAACCATTGTAGGTCCTAGAAGGTCACACTCTATGACTTCATCCCAACACACCATTGTTCTGCACCTTTTCCATAAAGGTATTCTATATGGTTCCATTTGGATTCTCGTGTGGAAGCTGTTATTGTTAGAGAATTCAACCACTGGAAGATGTTAGTCCCTTCCTCCATTGAAGTACATAGAACATGATATTAACATATATTCCAGTGCCTGAATAGTTCACTCATATTGGCCACCAGTTTGAAGATGATATGTTGTACTAAAGTTCAGTTCTGTGCTTAGAGCGTGTTGGAGACATTTCCAGAACTTCGAGGTGAATCTGGGATCACGATCGGATATAATAGATAATGGTACCATATTCCGCCTTAACACTTATTCGATGTATATTTGTGACAGTTAATCCAATGAGAAGCCCTCTTGAATCAATAAAAAGATAGTTGTCATCTTAAGATGATCCAACAGGACCCATATAACATTGTTTCCTCTGGATGTCCTTGGATGTTCAGTAACAAAGTCTTGGATGATTTTGTCCCACATCCATGTTGGTGTGGGTAGTGGTTGCATCATCCCCTTATACATCTGCCTCTCAACCTTAACTTGCAGACATACTAGACACTTTGATTTATATTTAGAAATATCCCTATTAATATTGTCCCACAAAAATTTGTCTCAAAGATCTTAATACATCATTGCGTTCCTTGGGTGAATAGAGAATTTTGAGCTATGTGTGTCATTTAGAATCTCATTCTTTATCTCTAGATCAGATGATACACATAATCGTGACCCAAATCTCACAATTTCCATCCTTGTCAACCATGAACTTTGAGGATTTCCCATTTCCGATTGCTTCCACCCTTTTCATAATTTCCACATCCTTTCTTTGAGCATTCATTATTTTCTCAAAGAGGGATGGTTGAGAAATAATTTGAAACGTTATTGATGATGTTCACTTATTTATGATTCCCATGTCCACCTTCATAAAATCTAAGAAGATTCGATCCTTCTCAATTCTCATCAATGATAGAATTGTTGGATCCTTTCTACTTAGAGCATCCTCCACCTTGTTCGCTTTCCCAAGGTGGTAATGGATTGAGCAGTCATAAACCTTGATGAGTTCTATCCATATTCATTGGCGCATATTAATCTCTTTTTGTGTGAATATATATTTTAGGCTCTTGTGATCAGTATATATCTCACACTTCTCCCTATAAAGATAATGCGGCAAGATTTTTAACGCAAAGATCACAGCCGTGAATTCCATATCATGTGTGGGATAGTTTTCTCTATGATTTTCAGTTTTCTTGTGGCGTATGATATCACTTTATCATTTTTCATCAACACCCAACACCTTCCCTTCTTTTATGCTTCACTAAATACCACAAAACGTTCTCCACTAGTGGGTAATGTGGGCATGGATGTAGTGATAAGCCTCCTTTTTAACTCCTAGAAGGTCTCTTCGCAATCATCCCTTCATGGAAAGTTTACTCCCTTCAGCGTTAACGTGGTAACAGGGTTGGAATATCGTGAGAAATTTATCACAAATTTGCGATAATATCCAGCTAAACCCCAAGAAGCTACGGATATACATTACCGATGTAGGCCTCGGACATCCCTCAATTGTTGTTGTCTTGGATAAATCCATAGATATCATATCTCTTATGATGATATGACCATATAATTATACATCCATCAACCAGAACTCACACTTTCTATATTTTACATAGATATTATCCTTTCGCAAGGTCTCTAGTACAGTTCATAGATGCTTTTCATGATCCTACTTGGTTTAGGAGTATATTAGAATTTCATCTATAAATCTTACCACAAATTTTTTGATGTAATATCTAAAAACTCTATTCCTGAAGTCCATGAATATTTCTAGGGCATTATTTATTCTGAAAGGCATTTCTTGGAATGTATTGTCCCCATATCTTGTACAAATAGAAGTCTTGGGGATGTCTTTCTTATTCACCAATACATGATAATGTCCCGACAAAAAATCTACCTTGGAGAATTATTTTGATCCATTCAGTTGGTCAAACAAGTCATCAATTCATGGAATATGATTCTTGTTCTGTATCATTATTTTGTTAAGATCACGATAATCGATGCAAAGGCACATTGACCCATATTTCTTCTTGATGAAGAGGACTGGTGCACCCCATGTTGAAGAACTTGGGCATAGAATCCCTTTATCCAGATTCTCATGTAGTTGTTTCTTTAGATCCTCAAGCTCCACAACAACCATTCAATATAGATTATTGGATATTGGCATGCCGCAAATATATGGTCAGTTTAAAATTCAACATCGATTCTAGTAGGAAGACCAATCAGTTCCTCGGGAAACAGTTTTGTGAATTACCTCCAAATAGGCATGTCTTCAAGGATGGTTTCCTCCTTGGAATAAATCCTCGGAGCCAGATATGAATTCTCATAGGGAAATAATATCCACTCTGGATATGATGGTGCTAAAGGAGATTCATCTTCCTCCTTGCACATTTATAGAATCAATGGTCGATTCTCCATATAGAGAGTGATTTCTCTACCATGGAAATTTATATTGTCTCTATATAAGGAAACACAATCCAGGCAGATAATTGCATCAAATTCCACCAGAGAGAGTATGATGAGGTTTTCTTGGAAGATGAATCCATAGATTATGAAAGGGGGGAGTTATACTCATGGGATCTAATCATTTCCCCAATTTTGGTACTCACCTACATCTTCAATTCCATGATTTTTGGTGGTGTTGGGATTGTTCTACTAAACTTTTGGGATATAAAAAATTGCATAGAACTAGAATAAAAATGTACATTCACTATTCTTGTATGAATAACAAGTGTACCATTTACCACATCATTTCCGAGGTTCACTTCAGCCGTAGTGATGTAAAAAGCTCGCCCTTGCAGCCTTGGAGGTTGTTTGTTGCCTCTGAAAACCCTTGGCTTAAGGAACTGATTTACAAGATGCCCAAGTTATTTGAAGTTTAAACAGTGAAAAATGCATTGAGAGTCGAAAATAGAATCCCTCTTCTCTATCATAGTCACATATTTTTCTCCTTAGTAGTTAATGGCTAGGTTCCCTTCTCAGCCACACCTAAAGCATTTCCTCATCCACTTCAAGAAATTTTTGGAGTGCATTATTTCACACCTTTGTCAAGTGGGGTGATGGATATTCTTCACACTGTTGGATTTATCCATCGGACCGCCCGAATTAAAGTCCACCTTATGATTATTATACCTATTATAAATATGATATTTTTCAATATCCATTTTGACCTTGAGGGAATATCAGACAATTTCCTCATAGCTATCGAAGTCACGGATCGCCATGCCTTTCTGTAGGCTAGGTTTTAGTGCACTAAAAAAGCAGTAAACCTTTTGTTTGGGTGAAAAGACAAAGCCCTAGGCATATCATGAAATCCTTGTAATGTTTTCCCTGTACAGTTTGATAGATTCATCCTCATTTTTCTAGAGGGAAAGGAAGTCACTTTCCATCTTAAGTCAGAGGGTGTGTGGAAAATTTTTATCGAAAAACATTTTTTGGAAACCCTTTCATTCAAATGCTTCAATGTACTTATCAGGGTTTGTATTTTTGATCAATTTCCACCATTGATCGGCTTCACCCTACATAAGATAAGCGACCAAAAGAAACTTTTCTAGTTCAGAACATTGAATGATGGAGAAGATCTTTTCAATGGATTTGATCCATTGTTTGGAAATTCAGGGATCATATGATCCATTAAATGTTGGAGGCCTTTTTCTCATGAAGCTCTTGATAAAGACTTTTTCTTTCTTAGGGGGTGGGGGGTTGAACGTTCCTTGTGACCCATGTTTCTATTCAAATCATGAGTTAACTGAGAGAGTATCGTGATAATGTTTGTGATTCCTGCTCCCATTGGATTAGGATTATCATTAGAAGAGTCCTCACATTGATCTTCACATCAGTTGTTAGCCTGAGTCCTCCTATTACCGGCCATTAGATGGAATAAAAGTAAAGTTAAGTGTATCACATAAAGGGTAATCCAAAGACAAAAACAGATGACTTAAAAATTACCTTTACTTCCTTAACTAATGAATTTTTGGCTTCAATATATGTTATGCATGATATACATCCCAACATATGTTCGTAGGGGATTTTTTTATTCCCTTAATAATGGTTAATACTAAGGTTTTGAATTTACCAAAGCATATCCCCTTGAAATGTCCTAACTAAGAGTGTAGCAAGGCCTATTGTTGTGTAATAGGATACCTTAGGTCAATCCCAAAACTCATTGTTGGAGTTTTCAGTCCTAGGTACATTTTTTCTAGAGTCACCTCAACCTACTCTCATATCCAGACTGGGATTTATTTTCATGGTAATCCACATACTCAATACTATCCATCATTTATGGATGTTTTTATTATACTTACTCTTGTATCTAAGGATTCAATAGGTTTTTCTAATCTTTATCTCAAAAACAAAAAAAACCTATCCTCCGATACCAACTATAACAACCCTTCTCTTTATTACACACTTATGCAAGATTTATTACATAAAATTCACATGGTACAATAAGGAATATTGAGAGTTATAGTGTATTTGGGGCTTAGGTACATTACATAACTACTTAAAACAGGAAACACAACATTTTTATTAGAAACATCCGTTACTTGACCACTATATTCTCTCGTACTAAGCATTGCATGGGATAAACTAAGGACACAGATAAGAAAATGGTGAGAAATATAGCCCAAAAAGGGATTAAAGAAGGAATAAATGAAATAATACAATACATTTTAGGAAACAGGCATACCAATGGATCCTAAAAGAATCATGAACATAAAGGCATGATATATCATGATTATCATAACATGGAAATGTGGAGACAACACTTAACATGGTATTAGCATGATGCAAGGCTCATTCCAAATGGAGAATGAGTAAACCCTCATTTCACTTGAATTATCGTGATTAAAACATCATTTCACTTGAAATATCGTGATATTGATCATTACCCAATGCATTGGAGCTCTATTAGGGGGCACCCTTCTTAAACATTTCATCTCATGCATAAGTGTTCCACATGGATCATACAACATGGATTCTTTAAAAATAATCATTTATTACACAAAAATGAAATGAAGAATTAATTCATTGAACTATATAATCAATAATTACATGTTCATAAATGTGAATACCCATGATAGATAAATCGGCATGGTATTCACTACACAGTGACTTTGGCATGGAATATCACTGTGCAATTTCGGCTGCATAACAGCGTGACATAATAATTCATAAAAATGGTTTGTGATAGAGAAATGAGTGTCTCATAATGTGTACATTAAATTTAAAGTAAGGGGTTATATATATACATGTCCCAACAAATGTAATTTAATTTAGATACATAATACAAAATTATTTCTTAAATGTAAATGAGTGACCAAAATTCATTATGGAATTTCAGCATGATAACATGTGTAAATGGTTGGCATTAATGATAGATAAAGGTGGTATATAATTATTCAAACATGAAGAGGGAAGTGTGGGGAGGTTATAAATCATACCACAACATTTTTAATGGAAAATAAAAGGACATTACAATATTATGTGACTTTGATAAAATGGGAAAGGAAGAAATCTCTTACTTGGAATTGTGATCCCAAAGGAGTTGGAGAGGCATAAAAAAGGCTTAGTGGGAGCTTGGGGCACCATGAAAGTATTATAGAGATAGGATTGTAGAGGTTGGAATAACTTAAAAGGATTTGAGTGAAGAGGAAGTGGGGTCTTGGGTGGGTTTAAAAAGGAAAGGAGATAGAATTCATTATTATTTAGTTTTGGGACACCAAACATTAAACTAATCCAAACCACGAACCAGCCCATGGTTTTTGCCCATGGTTTTTGAAAAGGTGAGTGGAAAAAAATATATTACAAGTCCAATGGCCTTAATTCTTAAAATAATAGATTTTATTATCTGGAGGTGAGTCACACTCTCTAGGATATCAATTTAAGAAGATAATATGTTTTATAAGTATTGAAGGGTCCACTAAAGCTTTGTAAAATAAATAATACAAAACTAAAATCACATTATTTTAATGGTAAAACATTTATTGGCAGAACATAATGATTCTAGTATTTAATTACATTACTGTTGGGTCATTATGATGTCATAAAACACATTATATATTTAAGTTGTATTTAATTTTTACCCAAAAATTCGATTGTCTATGAAAATTATGAAAAATTCACTGTTGGATAATTTCCATGTCCTAATTCCAAAAAAATATCTATTTTATATATATAATTTTCTAAATATGTGAATTTTTAATTTTAATATAAAAACTGACATTTATCAAAAATTCAAGGGTTTTGATAAGAACAACTTTCAAACCTTAATAAAAATTACAATTGTATCAAAAAAATTATAGGATAATTTATATATAATAAAAATTAATTTAGTAATAATATTTTATTAGAATATTATTTAATTAAAAAATCGATTAATTCACCAAAATAGAAATCATAATTTAATATTAACTAAAAAATACTTTTTTTTCTTTCAAAACTATTTACAAAGTAACAATAATAAAATGAATGATTATTATTTACTATATACAAAAATAGTGCACACAATCATAGTGCTAAGACTTGTTAAATAACCTCTTATAACACATTAATATCACTAATGGGTAAGGTGTGCAATGGTGACAAACTCTTCGGGTGGCTCAGATAACATCGCTCAGTTGGTAATCTCTATTAACTTCCACATCTCCTGCAGGTGATTCTGTTCAAGCTGCACTTGTTGAAGCTCATCTCGGGCTTGGTCAAAAGTGAATCCCAATGAAGTCACCTCGTTTACGAGCTCTAAAAAAATTTCATCGTATGTGGAAAGCCTACTAGATGAGTCCATCACTTCCTTTTTCTAAGTAAATTGGATTTGTCAAAGCTATATATTTATACTGATCATGTGATCACTATTAAATGACAATATTAGCAACGCTCACAATTATTAACTATATTTTAAAATACAGAAACATATAACCAAATAAGTACATATTATATATAAACATTTTAAATAATAATACATTTAAGAAGAATTTTCATTAATAAATGTTTGGGTCATCACATAAAATGTGTATCCTGATCCAAGATGATGGATATTGTAACTCCATGTAGCCTCACCACCTCATCCACATAGCTTTGGGATAAGGAATCCACTACACTCGACTCCTTGGTCGCTATGAAGTGATCCGATTACATCAATCGATTGATTAATACCCAAAGGGAATCACATAATCCCTGATTCATGGGTATTCCTATGATGAAATACATTGAAGTTTTATCCTACTTACATTTGGGAATGTCATAGGGTTAAATCAGAACTGTCGGGAACATGGTTCTCAGCCTTCACTTACTGACACAATATGCACCTTTCCACAAACTCTGCCACTGCTCTCTTCACCCCGAACCAACAAAAATGTTCCATCAAGAATTAGTACATCTTAGAGACTCCTAGATGCAACACCATAGGCAAGGTATGGGACTCATGGAGAACTCCCTCTCAAGTCGCAACTAAGAGAAATAGATTCCCACTGTACAACATCTGATTATGAATATCCTCCGACCACCCCTCCGGAGGATCACCTGGATCAAGGTAATCACACACCACTTAATTCTTTGAGTCTCCCCACTGAGACTCCTCCACATTCTGCCCCAAAATGGATACACTATCATTTAAAACAGACAAAACCTACCGCCATCCAATCTCGAATCTAGATGCAAAGCGGAAAACTCCTACATTGCCTTCTAATCAACCATGGATTATTGAACTACCTATTTCTTTGACTTCATGCTTAAGGAATCATCCACCAAGTTCCATTTTCTGAAGGTTTATAAGATCTCATAGACGTAGTCCTAGAAAAACTTCATGCACCTTCACTGCCACAAGTTCTGGTCCCATTAAGAGAAGATATACCTAATGCTCTTGTGATTTGGGAAGACCACAACATGTTCTATTAAGAGGTAATGTTTCCAAAACATTAGCACGAACATGACCCCTTCAAGAACTATATAATGGGTTTCACAGTTTCCATTTTGTTGATGTAACTACCTAGATCCATAAGATATAACTCTCTGCTTATTAATCAACACACATCAAAATCGTAGACCAGAAGCGTCACAGAACACCTCGAACACAACCCCATCCACTCAAAACCTAATATATTGGTCACTAAACAACATCCCATTTATCTAGATGATACCTAACTCACACTTCTCAATCCACATGAAGTCTTGGCCTTTTCTGGTCAACACCGTCAAAATAGCTGCAACTCAATAGAAGTTGTGTGTGAACCTCCAAAAATGGCCTTCTAGACACATAAATCTGCGAACCACTACCAAATTCTTCGGTGATTCACCGGAAAAAACCTCCTTTATGGGTCCACTACTATACATTCATGAGACACCACATGTATAAGGAAGTGAACCTCTTGTTTCCAAAAGCTACAGATGGAAACATCCCATAGAGTTGGTGGTGCCATAGGAAATCCAAGACAGACCAAAAATGATTGGGGTGCACCTCCTTCGACCATGAGTAGATCAGGTTGTCATCTATGATCATATTGATGAATCAGTCTTGGAACATGAGGAAGATTGAGTTCATGAGCCACATGAACATGGATGGTGCATTCATAATACCGAAGTGCATGACCATGAACTCATTGTTCCCGTACCTGTATTTGAAAGCAGTCTATGGGATGTCACCCTCCATCACCATCAACTGGTGATGTCCAGACCATTGATCAAGAATAGAGAACCAACCTGCTCCCTTTTACCGGTGGAAATGACCATCGATCTTCAGGGAGGGTAATGGTTATTGACCATCACCTGATTCAGTCTCTTGTAGACTATTCAAGGACTTAGACCACCATCTTCCTTCTTTGCGAACAATACCAGAGCACCCCACGATGACACACATGGCCAGAAAAAACCCTTCTTCAACTAGTCCTCAAACTAAATTTAAAACTCCCGCAACTTAGAAGGATCCATCCGATATGGGGATATCAAAATTGAATGGGAAACAGGTTTCAAGTCAATTCCCAACTCAACATCATGTCGAGGGCGTAGGGTCACAAAGTCCTCTAGGAAGACATCCGGGAACTCTCTGAAACCCCCTAGAACAAAAAAATTCTATGTTTCTGATAATCCCATTGAAATCGTGGCCAACTAGAAGATAAGGGGTTCCACACACAAACATCCCACCTGAATTCTATGCTCACCAATGAAAACTACACACTGACCATCCACACATGGAAACAAGATTTTTATCCGAAAGCAGTCAAAAATATCATACACAACAAACAACTAGTTGATACCTAGGATGACATCATATGAATACTTCATTTGTAGAAGAAGATCCCCACAGGACTGATGTGGCCCCAATATTAGTTTTCATCCCTAGAAAACATCAGACAAACAGGTCTAACCTCCAACTGGCGTACTCAACACCAGGGGCATGAGAATCTTCTGGATGTCTAGTTCCAAATATTGGGCTAGACTTGGAGAAACAAAGGATTGAGAGGCTCCTGAATCAAAAAATGTGTAAGAAAGAGTTATAAAGAGATTGATCATACCTCGAATGACATAAAACCCTACAGGAATTGCTACCTCTACGGTGTGAAACTGCCCAAACACAGTTACTCTACCCCTCTACTTTCGACCACCAACCTGACCAATTCTTAGTCGTGGTCCCTATGGAGAACTCTGTGGTCAGCCTCCCCAAGCATTGTCTACTCTCGGTGGAGCGGGAGCTCACTGCCCCTAATTCTAGAAGGGCCTGACCAACAACTATTGCTTCTGAGGTGGGTTTTGAAGCTGTCCACCTCCACTGTATTGTGATCAAACTAGGGACCGGGTTTGAACATGCTTGCGGCCTCAAAAGAAAAATAATCTCGTTATTGGGGCCCATGGGGAAAGGGTGAGGACCAAGTGATCACAACTTGAACTTCTGAGGCCTACTCCCTACTCGACGAAACCTAGAAAGCCCTTGATGCCAGAGACATACTATTGACAGCTTTCTCATTTTACGAACTTGACTAGATCCACGATCATGGTACACCTCCCTGTGATTGCATCCATTACACTACATCATCATTATTATTGTAGAGACCCGAAGCTTATCGTACATGGACATTACATTACATTTGCGGAATACTTAGTACATAACAAAAACACACACACAAGGACCGTAATAGTTTAGTGTCTTTGGAAACTCGGAATAAAATCTTCTAATCGTGGGGAAAGATCTTCAACATCTCCCATAAAGATCTTCCTTTTTTTTATACCTAAAACCTTTCTTTATGTCCTGGGGAAAATAAAACATAAAAGGGTGAGCTCAAATGCTCAGTAAGGGTAAACAAAAGAAATATCAATCACATAATTTTCATAAGAACATAACATTTTTGAAAATCTTAACCTGCAAAAGAGAGAATAATTTCATAACATGGGATAAATCATAGTAGTGAAATGAAATCATAACTTAAAACATTACTCATTGTGGCATACACACATAATCATAGAGAATCATTTCTTGTTAGTCAAGACTCATTGCCAAGACTATCTTAGTGGACAAAGTCCCTTTCTGAATCGAGTAATCCTCGTTTCAGTCCTGTTTCACTGAACCGGTATAACCTACCATTCCAGCCATGTCTATCTCATGAGATAAGAAATCTTTACCCAATGCATTTGAGGGAGATATAGGTCCCACCCATCTTATAATGAATCCTTTCTTATGTGTGCCACATAATCATAAATCATACATCATCGTATAACGCATGTAATAAAAATGGGATTCTTGAAACCTCATGACATCATAAATAAATTCATATAAGATAAAGGAATTCATAAATATAATTCCATCACAACATGATCAAATCAATTTAATAACAGGGATAAAACAGAACCCTTTATTATCTTAGATGGAAAATAATTTTGATAAAACACTTGAACTCCATTATTGAGGAAAATATCCTTTCTTCTTCAAAAACATTTTTCCTTTCATAACATGTCATACAACTTTAAAATAAAAGAAGTTGATTAAAAATAAACTTGAAAACTTGTAAAGGAAGCTTCTTGGAAATAATGTTTTAAAAATCCATTCATGCCGTATAAGTTAAAAAAAACATTCTTCTAACTTTTGTCGGAAAAGTCAAAAAGTACCTCGTACGAAAAACATCAAAAGATTCCTTTCATTTCTTTTACTAAAAACTCACCGAAGGGTAAAAATGGATTTAAACAATTGTAGGTGGATGGAAATAATATTACATATTGATGAAACATGGATGTGGATGATAAAATACACCCCAGTAAATACTTACGAATAAACAACCTCGGATAAAAATGAGATTGTGATATTTCCCTTACCTTAGGTCCGACTTGCTTTCTAAGTGTCCGAACCTCCTGTATAATGATTTAAATCATGTTATTGACTTATTACAGAATCATATTCATTGTTATGATATCATATATGGTTCACTTATGACATTATATTCCCCGTTCTTTTGTAAATTCCATGTTAAAGAAGCGTTTTGGGTAAAATCGTTTCATTTATCGTAGGTGTTTTGACTTGTTGTTCTTGACATCATTATTACTTGTATCATGATTTACTTACTTCCAGAATATAAAATATGATTTATATATCATATATATTCAGTATATATATATATATATAATAGGTAGATAAATAAAATGAAAAACACCGTTCATGGAGACGGTAGTCCGTACGTACGCATGAACGCTGTTTTCCTTTCCTTATTGTCTTGAAATGGAAGTAAGTAGATGACATACATATGTATATATATACATAAATCCAGTAGCCATATAATGTCATATATTTCATTATTATTTCTTATATATACATTATAATCATTCTTAAATGGTTAACATGGAGAATGAATCTCATCGCGTCGTGGAGACGGTATTCCGTACGTACGCACGAGCGATGATATCATTTCTATAAATATTGAATTGAATTGGAGTGGATTATACAATATATCAGAATCAATATGATGTTGTAATAACTATGTATAGTTATTCTTTACACCATTATACCCATCCATGTAAGGTGGTGGTGGAAAATAGATTACACCACGGCGTGGAGACGGTATTCCGTACGTACGCACGCGCGGTGATTTCTTTTTCCGTAGGATGGATAGATGGTGAAATAGGGTTGTTTCATACTTATAATAACATATCAGTATATGAGTGATACTGATGTTATTACTTCATAATGAAACAACCTAAGAAGAAGAAGTGGAAGAAGAAATAAAGATGAAAGAATTGGTAACGGTAATTACCTCTTCTTTGAAGTGCCTCTTTGAGACCTCCTCTTAGGGCACTAAAATTGGTCTTTGAGGAAGACCAGAACCTCTAGGATGTTGCTAGGGAAGTGGAGAGGAGAAATTGGCAGGGGTTGGCCGAGCTTGAGTGCTCAAATTGGTGTGAGGAGGAGGGGGAGGAGGTGTCCTTTTATAAGGGAGGAGAGGGGCACCTTAGGAATATCTCAAAATATTATTTTATATTAAAGTCAAAATCGGTTTATAATGGTTCCAAAGGGTCTTATTTCGATGCTAAAGTGGGGATGGGTCGAAATCCTATCAACCAATAGGATTTACACAAGTTTAGGGTATTATTTTAACCTTATCAATTAGATTTAACTCTAAGTTAAGTAATTTAACTTTTACCGTGTCTTTTTGTTTTCTTTCACTATATGGTTAATAAACTTACTATAACATGCCAAACGAACCCCAAATTGTATATTATTAATACATATATCCTTATCTAAGTCATTTGGCCGAACCTTAGATTTTTAGGAATAAAAGATCAATTAATATAATATTTGATTTAAAAACTATTTTGTGTCAATTTTGACACTATTTGATATATGATTTTTGTGAAAGTCATAACAGAATTATATGTTCGAACCAAGTTGATTAAATCAACACTAATATATCATAGTAACCTAGAAAATTAGTGGAATTCATAAAAAGTCTTAAATTACATTTATTTTGGTATTTATATTATCAATTATGTCAATATTTCATTAATAAGATAATTACTACATCATCTTTGTGTCATAAATAAATTATATTATTTGATGTCTAAAAATTAAAAATAAAATACCATCATGTAGGAAATCTTTTTAGCTTTCTAATGAATATTTATAGTCGAATTGATCTTAGGTATAACCCCATATTAAAAATGATTTACTTATTAAACTTTGATTTTAACTATTTTAACCCTTCTTTAAATAAATTAATAATAAATGTCCTAATCTAATCCAAGTGGGCCTAAATGGTCATATTTTATTCCTAAGTTTGTTTTTGGTCGAATTACACTTGTCCAATAGAATTAGGACATGTGTTAGGGTAATATTAATATCATATTTACCCTTAGTTACCCTATTTACTATTAACCGCGGTAAAAAAAAGTAAAAAGTTACTATTCACCAAAAATTATTTTCATCTCATTGAACCACATTTTAGTCCTTGATATTAACCGTGTCTCTCGGATTTTCGAAATTCCATTCACAGAAGCGGTAAAATTAAGTTTTATGCAAAAATTCAGTTTTTAACCTACCACTTAGTAGTTTCACTATTCATCAAAAATTGATGTTTTTCAGAACAATGCCAAAATTTCATCCCAAGCTATATTTCTTATTCCGAATTCAAAAATGAAGTCTATTTTACCAAATTCATAACATAAAAGTTGCATTAATGAATTTTATAATTAAATCCCGCTGTTAAAACAAATAGCGTGTTTTTAAGAAACAATATCTATCAAAAGATTGACACTTGTTTATGTCTAGTTTAAATGTGAAATTACATCCAATGTCCAACATTGTATTAAATTGTAAAAATATATTCTAAATATACTTTAAAACCACTCAAATTAATAATTTATAACTATTAATTATTTCGATTGAAAAAGTTGTTTTTAATTAAAATTTAGTAATTTCCACTATTCATCAAAATATGAAAGTTATCCGAAAATTACCAAAATTTCACCTTAGGCTAAATTCGATACTCCTAATCCATAAATGAAGTCCATTTTGAAAAATAAAATTTACAAAATTTCAAAAAGTGGTTATTACTATTCATAACGGCTAGTTTTAATAATATCTTAATAGCATATCGTTGTTTAGCGAAACATGGTGTTGCGTACGACACACGCTATCGTGGAAGGTCGCGATTGTGTGTAATGGAAGGAAAGTCAAGGATGCTTGTTGTGAAAGCTTCTTTTGGTGTAGCGTACAACACAAGAAATTAATGAAAATAAAAAAAATATTTTTCATAAAATCTCGGGCTGTTACATTCTACCCCCCTTAAAATGAATTTCGCCCTCGAAATTCGTCGGGGTTATAAATGGTTTACTATTTGAAAGTTTCTTTAATAGAAACCCACATCGTAAAAAGGAATATCAAAACCAGTCTTTAAAAACAAAAGTATGAAACGTAACGGTTACCCAAATAAACTAATCACTGGGTTTCCACATAGGTGGAAATATGGATATGGAAGAGAAATCTAACCATCATGTTCTGATGGAGAGTGGTAGAGAACATGGCTATGGAAAATCCAGTAATCACAAATCCATAAATTTGTGACGATCTAAGGTACCATCTGATTCATCAGTTATAAGAGAACTAGGACAACATTTTTGGTTTTCAAGATCATTTCCCTAAAGTTAAAGAATTTGAATTAGAATAAATACTTACTTTATTTTGGTACAATCTCACTGTTGTTCGTGCCTTTAACAATTTCCACTTCATCTCTTAAATAAATGAAGTTGAATTTGTTATTCATGAAGTGTTAGCAGATCATGTGATAGAATGACGGGTCATTCCATCTGTCTCAAACAAAAGGTTAGCAAAAATTATATACATAAGTCGATCTATAGTGAGATTAATCACATATGTTTCCTAAAATGGGCTTATACTTCATATATCATACTGCTTAATATAATAAAACTAGTTTCTACTAAACAGGGACTTCCTGTAGGCTAGTGGTAGGCGATAAAGGCCAGTCGCACTTCGGTTGTGGGTTCGATTCCTACAGCCTTGTCCGAAGCGATGGGCTGTCGCCCGTCCTGCAGGTTGTCCTTTTTCTAAAACTACGTTACTATAACATCCCATCAATAATATCGAAAATCTTCTATCCTTAAACAATACTAACTTATGTCCAACATAATCCAGTCTAATATTTAGGCTTATACATCGATTACCAGAGATTTAATACTGTCGTTGATCCTCACATATCATAAGATATGTCTTGTTGGTCACATTCCAAACATTCAAAGTCCTTAATCGTGTATTCTCTTTAATACCTTAGTGAAAACATGAGTGCAGTTAAAAGTTAACACTTTCCACATACCAAAATCCTCAAAATTCTATATACTCAAACCATGATATCACTTAGTCCTTATATCAATCATGAGCTCATGAATACAATCAAACATCTCATTATCTTCTTATCCTTTCATTATGCACTTATCATCTACTTTCCAAAATATTTGAATCACTTTTCATAGTTATTGGTACCTTAAAATTATTGAGAACCACAATAGACCAATACTTAAATATTTCAACACACCATAAAAGTACCTCATCAACATTATTCTTGAATACCAATACATAAACACTTTAGTCCATCCACATCAATGATTATCTTGGAATAAGTCCTTTCTTGATTTAGAAGTAACTTTTTAGGTCAGGGCATTGAGTTGGGTAATGCCCATGTTCTCCACAAATAAGACATTGAACTCCATAACAGTCTGTCACTCTATGACCCTTTTCTCCACACAGATAACATCGGTCCCTCCATTTGAGGTATTCCTCAAGGTTCTTCTTCCCTTCTTTAGAAATCTCAATCTTCCTTTCTTTATGCTCCTCAACATGCGAACATGCATAATAGTCTATCTTCCTCTTCTTTGAAGAATTAGGCATACCACTAAATTTCACCTTGTTAGTCATATATCGCGATGATTGATTCGGCATAATCACAACATCTTTCTCTCTAGGCATTACACAATTTTGTTGCTCATAGTCACCAATTTGTCCATTGGATTCAATGTTAACTGAATTCCTTTTGGTTCCCTCCATTAACTAAAACACAAAAATAATTTTGTGAGAATCAAAAATCATGCTAGAGAAAACAACATAGTAAAGGGAATGTATCCTCAATACCTAACTTCTTAGGTTTAATCTAATATCATTACCATAGTTCTAGGAATATATCCTATACGTATACTTATCCTTAGGGACATCCCTAGACATACCTTAGAAATATCTCTAGGAATCTCACTAACGTTTTCACATCCTAGTTTCCAAAGGTTGACTAAACCTTTCCTCTGATACCAACTGTAGAGACCCGAAGCTTATCGTACATGGACATTACATTACATTTGCGGAATACTTAGTACATAACAAAAACACACACACAAGGACCGTAATAGTTTAGTGTCTTTGGAAACTCGGAATAAAATCTTCTAATCGTGGGGAAAGATCTTCAACATCTCCCATAAAGATCTTCCTTTTTTTTATACCTAAAACCTTTCTTTATGTCCTAGGGAAAATAAAACATAAAAGGGTGAGCTCAAATGCTCAGTAAGGGTAAACAAAAGAAATATCAATCACATAATTTTCATAAGAACATAACATTTTTGAAAATCTTAACCTGAAAAAGAGAGCATAATTTCATAACATGGGATAAATCATAGTAGTGAAATGAAATCATAACATAAAACATTACTCATTGTGGCATACACACATAATCATAGAGAATAATTTCTTGTTAGTCAAGACTCATTTCCAAGACTATCTTAGTGGACAAAGTCCCTTTCTGAATCGAGTAATCCTCGTTTCAGTCCTGTTTCACTGAACCGGTATAACCTACCATTCCGGCCATGTCTATCTCATGAGATATGAAATCTTTACCCAATGCATTGGAGGGAGATATAGGTCCCACCCATCTTATAATGAATCCTTTCTTATGTGTGCCACATAATCATAAATCATACATCATCGTATAACGCATGTAATAAAAATGGGATTCTTGAAACCTCATGACATAAAAAATAAATTCATATAAGATAAAGGAATTCATAAATATAATTCCATCACAACATGATCAAATCAATTTAATAACAGGGATAAAACAGAACCCTTTATTATCTTAGATGGAAAATAATTTTGATAAAACACTTGAACTCCATTCTTGAGGAAAATATCCTTTCGTCTTCAAAAACATTTTTCCTTTCATAACATGTCATACAACTTTAAAATAAAAGAAGTTGATTAAAAATAAACTTGAAAACTTGTAAAGGAAGCTTATTGGAAATAATGTTTTAAAAATCCATTCATGCCGTATAAGTTAAAAAAAAACATTCTTCTAACTTTTGTCGGAAAAGTCAAAAAGTACCTCGTATGAAAAACATCAAAAGATTCCTTTCATTTCTTTTACTACAAACTCACCGAAGGGTAAAAATGGATTTAAACAATTGTAGGTGGATGGAAATAATATTACATATTGATGAAACATGGATGTGGATGATAAAATACACCCCAGTAAATACTTACGAATAAACAACCTCGGATAAAAATGAGATTGTGATATTTCCCTTACCTTAGGTCCGACTTGCTTTGTAAGTGTCCGAACCTCCTGTATAATGATTTAAATCATGTTATTGACTTATTACAGAATCATATTCATTGTTATGATATCATATATGGTTCACTTATGACATTATATTCCCCGTTCTTTTGTAAATTCCATGTTAAAGAAGCGTTTTGGGTAAAATCGTTTCATTTATCGTAGGTGTTTTGACTTGTTGTTCTTGACATCATTATTACATATATCATGATTTACTTACTTCCAGAATATAAAATATGATTTATATATCATATATATTCAGTATATATATATATATAATAGGTAGATAAATAAAATTAAAAACACCGTTCATGGAGACGGTAGTCCGTACGTACGCATGAACGTTGTTTTCCTTTCCTTATTGTCTTGAAATGGAAGTAAGTATATGACATACATATGTATATATATACATAAATCCAGTAGCCTTATAATGTCATATATTTCATTATTATTTCTTATATATACATTATAATCATTCTTAAATGGTTAACATGGAGAATGAATCTCATCGCGTCGTGGAGACGGTATTCCGTACGTACGCACGAGAGATGATATCATTTCTATAAATATTGAATTGAATTGGAGTGGATTATACAATATATCAGAATCAATATGATGTTGTAATAACTATGTACAGTTATTCTTTACACCATTATACCCATCCATGTAAGGTGGTGGTGGAAAATAGATTACACCACGGCGTGGAGACGGTATTCCGTACGTACGCACGCGCGGTGATTTCTTTTTCCG
Organism: Viscum album; assembly: GCA_963277665.1. Lineage (NCBI taxonomy): Eukaryota > Viridiplantae > Streptophyta > Magnoliopsida > Santalales > Viscaceae > Viscum > Viscum album. Next base: position 1,100,167,060 of record OY728155.1, on the reverse strand, counting down.
TAGGATGGATAGATGGTGAAATAGGGTTGTTTCATACTTATAATAACATATCAGTATATGAGTGATACTGATGTTATTACTTCATAATGAAACAACCTAAGAAGAAGAAGTGGAAGAAGAAATAAAGATGAAAGAATTGGTAACGGTAATTACCTCTTCTTTGAAGTGCCTCTTTGAGACCTCCTCTTAGGGCACTAAAATTGGTCTTTGAGGAAGACCAGAACCTCTAGGATGTTGCTAGGGAAGTGGAGAGGAGAAATTGGCAGGGGTTGGCCGAGCTTGAGTGCTCAAATTGGTGTGAGGAGGAGGGGGAGGAGGTGTCCTTTTATAAGGGAGGAGAGGGGCACCTTAGGAATATCTCAAAATATTATTTTATATTAAAGTCAAAATCGGTTTATAATGGTTCAAAAGGGTCTTATTTCGAAGCTAAAGTGGGGATGGGTCGAAATCCTATCAACCAATAGGATTTAGACAAGTTTAGGGTATTATTTTAACCTTATCAATTAGATTTAACTCTAAGTTAAGTAATTTAACTTTTACCGTGTCTTTTTGTTTTCTTTCACTATATGGTTAATAAACTTACTATAACATGCCAAACGAACCCCAAATTGTATATTATTAATACATATATCCTTATCTATGTCATTTGGCCGAACCTTAGATTTTTAGGAATAAAAGATCAATTAATATAATATTTGATTTAAAAACTATTTTGTGTCAATTTTGACACTATTTGATATATGATTTTTGTGAAAGTCATAACAGAATTATATGTTCGAACCAAGTTGATTAAATCAACACTAATATATCATAGTAACCTAGAAAATTAGTGTAATTCATAAAAATTCTTAAATTACATTTATTTTGGTATTTATATTATCAATTATGTCAATATTTCATTAATAAGATAATTACTACATCATCTTTGTGTCATAAATAAATTATATTATTTGATGTCTAAAAATTACAAATAAAATACCATCATGTAGGAAATCTTTTTAGCTTTCTAATGAATATTTATAGTCGAATTGATCTTAGGTATAACCCCATATTAAAAATTATTTACTTATTAAACTTCGATTTTAACTATTTTAACCCTTCTTTAAATAAATTAATAATAAATGTCCTAATCTAATCCAAGTGGGCCTAAATGGTCATATTTTATTCCTAAGTTTGTTTTTGGTCGAATTACACTTGTCCAATAGAATTAGGACATGTGTTAGGGTAATATTAATATCATATTTACCCTTAGTTACCCTATTTACTATTAACCGCGGTAAAAAAAAGTAAAAAGTTACTATTCACCAAAAATTATTTTCATCTCATTGAACCACATTTTAGTCCTTGATATTAACCGTGTCTCTCGGATTTTCGAAATTCCATTCACAGAAGCGGTAAAATTAAGTTTTATGCAAAAATTCAGTTTTTAACCTACCACTTAGTAGTTTCACTATTCATCAAAAATTGATGTTTTTCAGAACAATGCCAAAATTTCATCCCAAGCTATATTTCATATTCCGAATTCAAAAATGAAGTCTATTTTACCAAATTCATAACATAAAAGTTGCATTAATTAATTTTATAATTAAATCCCGCTGTTAAAACAAATAGCGTGTTTTTAAGAAACAATATCTATCAAAAGATTGACACTTGTTTATGTCTAGTTTAAATGTGAAATTACATCCAATGTCCAACATTGTATTAAATTGTAAAAATATATTCTAAATATACTTTAAAACCACTCAAATTAATAATTTATAACTATTAATTATTTCGATTGAAAAAGTTGTTTTTAATTAAAATTTAGTAATTTCCACTATTCATCAAAATATGAAAGTTATCCGAAAATTACCAAAATTTCACCTTAGGCTAAATTCGATACTCCTAATCCATAAATGAAGTCCATTTTGAAAAATAAAATTTACAAAATTTCAAAAAGTGGTTATTACTATTCATAACGGCTAGTTTTAATAATATCTTAATAGCATATCGTTGTTTAGCGAAACTTGGTGTTGCGTACGACACACGCTATCGTGGAAGGTCGCGATTGTGTGTAATGGAAGGAAAGTCAAGGATGCTTGTTGTGAAAGCTTCTTTTGGTGTAGCGTACAACACAAGACATTAATGAAATTAAAAAAAATATTTTTCATAAAATCTCGGGCTGTTACAATTATAAACCTCTATGTATGTCGATAGAGTGAATGGAGTAACAATATACTGAAGAGAAGGTTGGAGTGCCTCCTCTATGCGTCTCGTGTGGGACTCCTCATCTAGAAAGAGATCCTATGAGAAGTGTAGGAGATCCTTGAACTTGATCCCAATTCCATTACAAACATACTCCCATACTAGAGGTAGAGTATCTCCTTCCTATTCTTGGCCTTCATCATGGAATAAAGGAATTACACTCAGAACTCTTTATCAAATTCAACCAACGAAACATCGATCTACGTCCTCTCCCCGAGATAATGTTTCCACCAATGATGAACTTCACCCCTCATCTGCCTCACTACTAGAGGAACCCAGTACTCTATTAGAACCTAGATTAAGATGAAAGTGATCACTCGCTCCTTGAGACAAAGATACATCTCCAAGTCTGAGATGCTACCCTTGTACTTTCACAGAGTCTTCCACTAGAAGGCACAATGAATCTTCTTCCACATGTTAGCTTCCTCCTCTCGATCAGACCTCAACTGATCAACCATGTCAGCCTTCTAGGCCTCCAATGATAGTAACATACATGGGTGATGTTCAGGTTTCATAGATGAAAAAAAAACAAGGAACTTCTAAGCCCTAGTAGTACCAAAATTTTCTTTATTAGATTTAAGTTATCACATTATTTAAATTTAAATTTCCATGATTCCTAAGAAAAAAATGAAAAAAAGTCATTATGATGCATCTACCTTTCGTAGGGTCTCTATCATGAAATAAATGTTGCCTCACATGGTCATTCAGTGGGTCTAGAGCCCTGTATCGAATCACGTGGGGCCCTAAAATCTCATGGCCATGCCGATCTTTTCTAACCTATTTCACACACCAAGATTTCCTAATGTCATTTCCCTACCATCATATGCCATTACCACTATGCCTAACTCAGAACTCCATCCTATATATCAATCTAAATTTGATACAAATTTTTCATGACCCACCTTCTTCATGATGATGGAAGGAGTGACAAAGTTCAACACCCTACCTTTTTCAAGAAGAAGAAGAGATAATGTCCCCTGAAACACACATTTAGTAGGCCCCGAAGTGGAGACTAGAACCAAGAGTATAGATTCTCACACAAAATGGAAGCCATTACCCATTTAATGAAAATAAATTTGGAAGATAATATGGTACCTCCTATGAAAATCCAAATACTAAAGGTAAAAGTAAGGTCAAAATATGTCCCGATATGCATGTTCAAAAGTAAATATGATACAGAGTACAACAAAACTCCAATATAAAGTACCAAAAGAAAATATTCTATGTAGTAGCACGAAAACTATCCCAATTCCTGGGCTAGTAAAGTCCATCATAGTTTTCAAAGACCTCCTAGAAACATGAAAAAAGTTTTCATATGTAGGCTGAGTATACAAGTATACCCAGTAATGAAACTGAAGCTACCCAAACAGAATTGGGGGAACATGATAATTACACTATGATAAAATAGTAGAACCTCAAATTTTCTACCAAGGACTACTAACTAGCATAGCCTCATCAAGTAACACTCACCAAATAACACAAGTTAAGTTAAAGTTGTAGTATAAGAACATTGATATTTGCATACCCTGTACCACTTTCCCACTAGTTAACTGCTATTCCTAATGAATAATGTCTTCAATATAACACTCTTACAAATTGATGTTCTAATGCCACAACCTGTTTGGACACACCTGGGCCTCAACCATACAACAAATCTCTCCTGCAGACACCTAGGCCATAACAACCACACTTCTCGCTCGAAGACACATGGGCCTCATCCCAGAGACACTTGGGAAAACAATCTGGGCATGCAGACACCTAGTCCCTTTGTCTATAACAAACCTATCCAAATGATCTTGGACTATGATAATCCTCATGCCATTATAGCCTTCCCAAATATGCTCAATCGGTAAGAACTGGAAGAGGGTTCAAGGAAGAATGTTAGTAACCAACTATCCATCCTACCAACAGTATGTTAGGAAAGAAACCCCCTCAAGAAATAGAAGTGTTCAGAACATGGTACTCAATAAGGGTGGGTTTATTATAGAAATTACAAGGAACAATAATTTATACATGCATGTAAAAAACACCCAGCCCAACCTACGAGTCCCCATAATAAACAACCAAACCACCAAAACGACCTTTACTGTTATCCCTATAAACAAAACTACACAAACTTTAACTATCGAAGCATAAAACCAGCCATGTTTTCACTCAAACAATTTCCATTTGTTTATTTTGGGTTCTCTTTAATTTCTTCTATCAATACCCAAAGCAAGTACCAAGTTAATGATTTAGCATTTTTAACACCCCCGTCATAGAAAAAACAGATAACAACCAACTTGTAGTTCAATTTCACATCGCCTTTCCCCCTAGACACCCATTTAACCATTTCCATCTATCATTATTCAATGTTATACTACACAATCCTAAAATTTACCTGATGTAGTGACACTGTATAAAAAGTTCATAACCACATTGCAGTCCCGCTGCCCAATGCTGCCCGACGACCACAACACAAAACAAAGATATTCCCACTACCTATAAGTCCATCCATTCCACAATCAATCAATATCTCAAACTGGGATACTAAGACACCACCCATACCTCCCCAAAAAACAACTACCACAACTACTAACACTTACCACAACCCCGCTGCACACACATGTCACACCCTTCTCACAGAACAAACTCCTATTTCCACCCATGTACCCTAATCCTACACAAGCCTAAAACCCCATAAAACAGACAACACATGACCACACCCTCTTTCAGAGGGTATAATTATTTATCCAAGAGGGTTATTTAATTACAATTTAAATAAACATGTTGATCGCATAATAGTTTTGATACTGGGGAATCCAATTAATTAACTATGTATACGTGATTAAGAATATTTCATGTTATTAATAATTACTAAAGATCATAAAAAATGAAAATAGAACATCACCGCTGAATAAGAGGAAAGACCAGCAACGACCATTATTTTTATATGGCTTACAGACACGACAATCCATAAAGAAACAAATATAACAAAATAAAATATTCAATCAAACTTTAAACCACTCCCATCCCATTACTTCATTGATAATATTATCCATTGATCATATTCCTTTACGTTTATTTATTACTTGATAAGAAAAGTATTTTTCCATCCTTCATGATGAAACATTATTACACCCCCCCCCCACATGATGAAAAAATAAAGAGAGGAAGATGAATCCCTACATGAAATAATAGGATACCAAAGCACTTCATTGCGTCCAGAATAAGGAATCACGTGAGCAGCATAAAACTCCAAGAAAGCAGAGCAAGAGGGGATCTAGCACAGGTGAATAAATCTTTTGGGGAGGAAGTATCTAGGCGCACCATGGTGGACTATAAAAATTAATGGAAAGGTAATATCTCATCTTTGAAGATCCAGATCCGATATTGAAGGAGGAACAATTAAAAAAGCCACTAATCGTTGGATCGTGGTCAACATCGCGTAGTTTGAGTATCTCAAATCCCTCAGAGTGTTAGGATATTAAAGATACGCTTAATATACATCAAAAATCAATTAAAAATTCCCATACTAGGCATTAACATTGGTTTACATCTAATAATAATACGAGAGGTGAAATTGGAAATCTGGGAAAACAAGAAAAACTATAAATGAGTCACAGATGGGTGAGTCACCGACTTTGACCCACTGACAGGTGAGCTACCAAAACGACCTTCTAATGCTAAGACACAGATGATGAGCTACCGATGCAATGACCTAATGCTTCCTCAATTTACTGAAGCCTCGACCTACCGACTCCCTAAACTAGTAACGCCCTAAACTGTCTACACCCTGACCTATTGACACTCTAACTCACCGACACCAACGCCCCCAACTCACCGACATGGAAAACCCTGAATCACTAATGTTGAAACCCTTGATTCATCTATACCAACACCCCTGACTCAATTATGAAATGACATGCCAACTCCAACACCCAATGTCACCGATGAAAAAACTGGAAAAACTGGAAATTTTGAAAACTCTTGAATCGAGCCACCACAACCTCCCAAAACACCTAAAACACGAGATTTTCACAAAGGAATGGTCCAAGGAAATCTAGGACATTACAAAGAGAATGAAATAAAATAAAGATAATAAATTTTCTAATTTATAGAATTATGATCTATTCATTTTCAATACACGTGGTTAAATTACATTCCTCGAATTCAGGACATGAGATAAAGGTTTTCATCTAAAATTGCACTCTTTGAGAATTGTTTTTATTATGATCCTAATTTCATTTATGCGGTGTATATACTACCTATTTGAGATATAATACTATTAATTACCATTTAATAATGGAATATTATGTTCAAACACAATCCCACTCTTTCATAGGGTTTTGATTATATTTTCACAAAAACCAGAAGAGTTTTTATTTTCCAAAATATTATAATTTGAGACATGTTACAAGTTATGAATCATGCTTCCTTTGTATGGTATTATACTATTATAAAATCCCATGAATGTTTTATAATTTATTTACTCATATTTAATGATATTTAATATCCAAATAAGGTTCCATTACTCAATTTTCTGTAGATTTATTTATTTCCCCAGAAGTAATGAATTTTTGTAACTCAACTTCTGTTCAATGAGTTGTCATTATTTTATTAAACTTATTTTTTATAATTTGGGATAAATTATACCCCTTCATTGTAATATGTCATATTTTTTCATAGTTTTATGGGGATATAAATTCATACCCCATAAACCGTTCAAAAAAATATTTCACACTTATTATGATATGTTCTTTTGAAACCATCCACTTTATTTCACTAGATTGATTATGATCACATTATTAGAGTATTGAATTTTCCAAATAATTATTGTTATATATGAGGTGAACATCACATTTTAAATAAATTAAATTTTATTAATTTCACAAATAATATATGATATTATATTGATATGGGGAAAAGTATTTGTGTACAATACATTGTTATTACATTATGGGTGATTAATGGTAAGTTTACTATATATTGTTTAAATATCCTATTTCATTATCTAGATGGGTTATGATCATGTTATACCTTTTATTAACATGGTAAAATTATTATAATTATGAATATTTTCATTCCAATATTGATGTTTACTGGAAATTTGACTACATTATTTTTTGACAATACGCATTGTTTCTCTAGATGGGTTATGATTATATTATCCTTTTTATTGACGTAGGGAAAAGTATTGGAACTTTCTATATTATTATTCCAATATGGTTGATTATAAAGACTTTAACTATGTATTGTTAGAAAATATTCCTTCTTTCCCTAAATGAGTTATGATCATGTTATCTATTTTTTTGACATGAGGAATGAATTGATATTCTAGATGATTATTGACTAATAATGCTTGTTTATTTTGTATTTCCTTTACATATCTTTCATTATATCAATATAAATGTTTTTCATTAGTCCATGGTTTTTTACTGAATGGTCTGAAAATTCTTGATGATTTTTATGGTGAATCCATTGGACTTAATCTAGTTATAGTTGGGGCCAAGTATAATATAGACAATTCATCAACAGGACTCGTGAGAAAATCATATCTACATATTTTGAGTACGTTTTTCCAATTATATAGGATATATTGAATACAGTCTCAATGAAAATTAAATGTCATTATAAAATTCCTCGCTATTTTGTTTTATATGTCAAGATTTATGAAATAAATTATAAAGATATCATCTTTATAAATATATATATTCTAATTTATTGTCATGGATATAAGATTAGTTTATTTTAATTTTTATTATCACTTGATGTTGTTCATTTATTTATTCCACATCAATTTTTCTATGTTTATGTTATGAATGATTATATTTCATGCTACTCTTTACCAAGTGTTTGAGATCACCCCTCATTATGTTTCTATTTACCCAAGTTAAGAATAAAATTATTACACATGACTTGTTTATAAGGGAAAAATGGATAAATAATTTATTGAAAATGTTTATGACTAATCTAGAAATAAGTAGTTCCGTTAATATTGGGAAAAATTATCACTCTTATACAATGATAATGGTATTTTATAGTTATTTTTTCATTAATTTTCTAAATTTCTATACCTAAATATATTATTCGGATATAATAGATACAATAATATTTTTTTTATTTGAAATTATGGATTGTTATATCTAGGATTTTACAACTGGTATCAATGTGAGTATGTAATGTATGTTTTTATAGCACTAGATCTTAGAGTGTGGGTCTGATGAATCACAGTTTTCATAAAAGTAATTTTTTACCTATATTTGGAAATGAGGATATTTTTTTAGGATAATTTATGGATTGATAATTTAAGGTTGACCAAAATTGCAAATGTATAGATAACCCTTTGGAATATTATATGATTTAATACTGTAAAAATAAAAATAAAAATGTAATTATGGATTATAATGATAAAACTGTAGTTAAATCCTTATGAATAAGTTTAAGTATTGGATAACATCCTAATGATTTATTAAAATAGTGATTTTGATGTTTTTTCTTGAAATGCATCCCTTTCTAGATAGTGGAAAGTGATATATATTTAGATTTATGTTTTCATATTCATATTTTTTATATTATCATAACATTTTTTGTCATAATAAATTGCTAAAATTGGATCAATATTTAAAGCATAAAATGGTAGGTATCTAGAAACCACTAACTCTTATAACTAATTAAAGGAGAATACAAGAGATGGTTATGACTTCTAGTATATGCTTATTATTATGGGAAATAAATGTTTATTAATATTACATATGGTATTTAGGTTTATATCATATTATAAATTAATTCTTGATATTATTAGCTATTTTAATTAGTGAAGTGATTTTTACTCATAGAATTTTTGTATATTAAAAATGTTACTAAGGATTCTGTGAAATATTTTAGTATTTTTCTTCAAAAGTGTTTCATTAATGGTTTAGAATTATATATTAAATGTTATAAATAACCATAGGAAAAAATTTTATATAATGTTTTATATTTTTATAGATAACTATTATTGAAAAATTGTTAGGGATGGATATGTTTTAGGTTTATTATATATTTGATATCAAGACAAAAAAGGGTAGGGTTATTTTGAAACTATAACCTATGTAGTATCTATATCCTTGGTATTGATATTAACTCATTAGTAATTTTTATCTAATTTTTGGGATTATAATATTTATTGACTTCTGTGGGACCTTAGGAATATGTTGTTAATAATATTTGGGTGTTAAAGATATAGTTAATTTGAACAGAAATGTATAACTTCATTGTAGTTTATTGATATAGAGATTCAAATGATTTTTTGAAATGCATGATATTGAGATTATATGATTAGGGAATACGAATAATTAATATTTTATTTTAAGGAAAAATAAGGTTTTTTGAGGAAGGATAATTAATATTTTGATTGAATATATCTAAATTATTATTGGGCTTGTAATATTTTATGAATTTTAATGGTAATTTAGGAAACCTATTTTTAGGATTTGGTTAATAATTATTCGAGAAAGCCACTCAATGTAAACCAGGTTGAACTAATAATGATATATGTTAAAATGAAAGTGAAATATGTTGAATCAGGTCTCAAACAAGTAGAGTTCTAAAAATAATTGGATAACATGATAGTGTAATAATGTGAGATATCTTGAGGTAAAACATTCCTATAGTTATTTATGATAATTTCTATATAATGATCATCAATCACGTTAAATCATTGTGTTTTAGTAATGGATGGAATTGGAAAGAACTATTGGTGTGATGAAAAAAGCAGGTATTGACATGAAAAATAGACCATTGAAATGAGAGCTGGAGTAAGGAACCTTATAATTTTCCCAAAAAAGACATCTTGAAATATGATTAGAAATGTGACATTACTCAAGTCCCAAACAAACAAATGAACCAATATATGATGCTTAGGGAATGATTAGGTGTTGAATATGAAGAAATAAAAATATTAAACTTTTCATGTGTCAAAAAATGTGGGTTGAACCATGTAGGAAATTTCCTTAACGATATAGTTAAATGATATCAGTGTTGGGATAAAGGATTTCAGACTCAAAATAGTAAGGGAAAGAGGTAATCTATACAGGTTAATTATTATAAGAGTGTTGGGTATTATTAGACTCAATAACCCAAACCAAGGAACAATAAGGGAGATAGCCACCAACAACCATGTTGACAATTATCAGAATATGAAACTACTACTAATGAATCAGATAGTGATTTCTCAACCTAGATTTTCTAGTGTAATAAGCTATGTATGTTTTCACCAACTACTAGATATTGAGTCACAAATAAAAACCCGTAGTGGTTTGATTATCATATAAAAAATCTCATGTTTTTTTGAATGTTATTCATTATGGATAAGGAGCTATATTTTTTATGAGAATTATTTTTGAAATTTGGAATGTGTTTTCTCTCTTTATAAAGTTACTATATTAATTTTTCATATAGGTAAATCTCATTCAACATCACAAATTAACGCATGACTATCTAGCTGTGTATGATTAATTATGAGTTCCCAATAGAAATTACTCTAATCTTATGAGTCAAATTGTAAAGATGTAATTTATTTAGGGGGATATAAAACCCCGGAATTATAATATATGATAACCTTTAAATAAGACAATATGTTTGATAACTTGGTTAATGCAAAAAAAAAGAATTAAAACCAAACAATAATATGTGTATATCATTAAAAACCTAACTGTTGCATTAGTGGGAATGAATATGAGTAAACACTTTATGAAATATATCTATATATAAAACAATGGATACTTGTAACATAAAATATTTTCAATTATTGTAACAAAAATGATTATTAAGATAATTTATTATTTAGAAATGTATTTATCTACAAAATTACTTTTTAAGTGATACACATTTCGATTTTAGGATATATAAGATTAATAATAAATTATGTTTGATATTAATAATTGGTTAACACCAATTCAGATGGGAAATGATATGTAATAATTATAATAAGTGTTAATTTTTGAAAATCAAATTTTCTAGGAAAAATTTGTATTCATAATATTTTATGATTTAATTAAAAAACTGAATTTATTAATATTTGAATTTAAAATTAATGAAAAACATCTTTATTTTTCAAAATATCATATATTTTTTGTCTATTTTTTTAGTGTTGATATTTTTATAAAAAAGTGAGTTTTTAGTCATAAAATATGTTTCTCAAAAAACATATAATTTTTATGATTTAAGCATTATATAAGAAGGAAAACTGAATTTGTAAAACCATTTAAGTGATAAAATAAAAATTTAAGGAATAATTCTATTAATTTTTAAAAATTAATTGAACTTATAAAACCTATGGCATACTTTTATAACAAATTAAAATTTTACTTTAATATAAAAAGTATTTTTTATCTTTTCATTGAATTTTTTTAAGGGATTTAGGTTTTTGATTTAATAGAAATACTCATACCATTATTTTTTATTAAATCAATTTCTTCCATCGTAATTATTATACAAGATAATTTCATTTTATATGGAAATTTGACGATTAAAAATATTATTTTCCTAAAAATAGTTCTTACATGATTATGTATGTTTATTTTAAAATTAACTCTTAACATATTTAGAAATGTTATTTAAAAAATGATTTTAAAATCTAAAATATGATGTATAAAATAAATTTAAAGGGTCAATATTAAGTTTTTTATTAAAATTAATTAATAAGATAAGAAATTAATTTCCATTGTAATAGTAAATTTGGGTAAGAGTTAAAAGGTAAAACAAACAACCCCTAAAACACTAAAATTTTTCACAAAAAAGGATTTTTTTTCAGGTGTGTTTCGACCAGAAAATACTATGTCCTCCACTTTTGTCCATTTTCTGGCCTTTGAAAATTGAATAGTAACCTTACATTATTGTAAATATAAGGGTAATTCCCAAAATTTCTCTACTCCTCAGTTTTAAAAGTTTAACACCCCCAATAAATTAGGAATAACATATCCTTTTCATTTCCTCATTATTCATTGAAACATTCCTCCTCCTATAACGTTTTCCCACATTGAAAATATTTTGTTCTACATTATTTAGCTTAAGGCCTTCATTTCTAAGGAGACTTCTAATAAAAATTCAAGTCACCGATATGAGTATAATCATATTATTAGCTTTTCTACTTGATTATCAAAATTGATATTTATTCTATAAATAATATCATACTGATATTCTTATAATTTATATACAATAATGTTATTATATTAATGGTATTATCTTTTTTTAATATACCCCAACCATTAAGAAAAAAATTGTTGTTCGTGCATCACATGTCCTACCATCCCCACGAAAAACAAGTTTTGTTTTCCATCACCACATTACAAGGATGGATATAAGGATTTTATTAAGGGATAAATATTATTTTTATGTTATGATTAAATACTTTTATAACATATCATTCATCCTACTAATTAAATGATCAAAAATAGTCATGGTTAATTAAATCATTTAAAATCTACATGTTAAGATAAAAATATCTTATTCAAATAATGTAACTCCTTCATATGTATTAATTCTTATTATAATTAATTTTTAATTAAAATATATCATAATAATAAATAATAATAAAATCATTGTTGTTCTGGAATAATGATATTACAACAAACCACATCATAATTGATCATTAAATTAAGGTATGTTCATGTTTGGGTCTGTTTAACCCCTAACCTAAACTATAGTATGAATTTATTTCATTAATGACTTTGGTAAAATAAAATATATTATTATATAATTTAAATAAGTAAATAAAAATTTGTATTTAAATTTGAAGATATTATCTTAATATTAAAATCATAAATTAATAAAACACCCATTTGATTTTAAGAATAATAGAAATATGAATATTATTAATTTCAGCATCATTAATAAAGAATAAAAAATCCTGACCCAAATTTGAAACAACATATATATTTTTATAGAATATCTAAAAGTATTTTTAATATCCTCGTAAGGATGAAATTGAGAATAATAATGAATTCAGACCCTACTATTATTAAACTAGTATAAATATATGAAAATATAAACACCTCACGTCAAAAATAAAAGGAATTCATGTAGAGAATGAACATTTATGATTATTATAAATGAAAATGGATATGATAAAGGTAATTAATTATGTGATGAATATATATCTGTGTCTGATACTATATTTTAATGTATATTCATGGAAATTAGGACCAGAGGAATGATTTTTCATCTCAAATTCTTTTTTTGACATGTTTGGTATTATAAATCTGTTTTCATTTATGTGGTTTATAAATTTCATATATAAGATATAATACATTGAACTATATTTTTATAAAACAATTTAATGTTCCATTTCAATCCTACTAATTCAAGTGTCTTGATTAGTATGTTACTCAAGATGCAAGGGTTTTCTTGATCTCAATGATTATTCTTAGATACATGTTACATTTTGTGCACCATGGTCCATTTGTATGGTGTTATATTGATTTAATATCAAATTAATGTTATATAATTTATTTTATAATATTTATTAGTATTTAATATCCAAATCATGTTCCCACATTTTGGTGTCTATTGATTTAGATTTTTCTTATAGTAGTAAAGGATTTGTGAAACTCAACATTTATTCCTTGAGTTATTCTTGTTCTCTTGAACTTATTTCATATATGTTTAGTAAAATTTACCCATTGATTTTACTATGTGGTGTCATATCATTATTTTATAGGGATATAAATTCCTACCATATAAACCCTTTGAGAAATACTTATAACTTTTATAAATTGTTCTTTGAAATAATCCAGTTCATATATTTGGATGGATTATGATAATTTTATTCTAGGATTGACTTAGTCTTATACTCATTATTTTAAAAAATAATTTCACATAACTCATATTGAATGATGTTCAACTAAAAGTTATGATATTCTATTTACATAAGAAAATGTAGTAGCATACGATATATTATTATTCCAATAGAGATGATTTTTGTAAAGATGACTATATATACTTTTAACTTTCACATTCTTTCTCGAGATGGGTTATGATCATGTTATCACTTTTATTGAAAAGTGAACATTAATTGGAATTCTTTATATTATTTTTATAATAACAATTATTATTGGATAATTGGATTCGTATTTTTTGACTCTCCACCTTCTTTATATGAATGAGTTATGTAAGTGTTTTCCCTTTTATTGAAAAGGGTAAAAGTATTTGTATTATTCATATTGCTATTCCAATACAGATGATTATCAAAAAGTGGACTATGTATTCTTTTACCATCCACATTATATATCTAGATTGGTTGTGATTATGTTATCATTTATATTGAAATTGGGAATAATATTTATATTTTATATAAACATTGACTAATAACATAGTTTTATTATTTATTGAAATTTCACATCATTCATTATGTGATAAAAACGCTTGTATTAAGAGGTGACTTAGGGAATGGTTTGAAAAAAATTTATGACTCTTATTTTGAAGGAAATAGACTTAATTAGGTGCTGGGGGGTACAAGTTTTTTCCCCTTTACCCATCGAGAGGTCCCATGACACAATCATGTTTGGTTATTTAGTGTATTCATGCCGAATTCAGTAAGATGTATTCAATATGCTCTCGATAATAAGAATATGTCTTGGTAGAAGGCCTTGACAGTATGTTTCTGATTTATAACATCATTCATTCCATTATTATGAGGTCAATAATATGTATATCCCTATTTTCTATTATTGTATTGAATATAGAATGCTCTTAGTTTCAAGTTGATTATGGCTTCATGTTTTTCATTTATTCATACGATATCACTAATTCCATGTTTATGTTTTGAATGATTGAAATATATGACACTCTATACTATGAATTTGAGATAACCCCTTCATATTTTTCTATATCCTCAAGTTAAGAAGAACATTAGTACACGTTACACGTTTAGAAGGATAGTGCGTGTTAGAGAATTTTTGGTAGATTTTGAAGTCTTATTAGGAATTATATAGTTTCGTACAAAGAGATAATAAATATTAGTTTCATAAAAAGAATATGGGTTTTTATTTATTTATTTTTATCCTAATTATCTAACGAACTAAACCAAGAGGTTCAATGGAGATGATGGAGAGAGCAGGAGGACTATACAACGATGGATCTGAAAATGGAGAAACATTGTTTATTGGGTCGTGACCTTGACTTATTCAATGGATTCGTTCAATCATGAATGGGAATTGGCTTATAAAGATGATCAAGGATCCCTGAATAATTCAACCAAAATTCCAGAACCTCATGATCTGTTGGGTTTGAAGCAGAGGGGTCTATCATTTGTGGAAGCCCTCTCAGGGTCCATAGAGCTCACCAAGGATGAGTCCCACAGACCATCTAATATCAATCGACTTGAAAATGTAGGTTTTTCTATTGAGGCAGATCTAGATACCATATAGCAGAGTGTTAATCTATATATGTTCTCAATATTAGGTCATTTTATTTATTCTAAAGGTGATAGGCCCTGGCAATTTGCTGAGCTTAAAAATCGAATATCTCATTGTTGGGGAAATAGGTATTGGAAGATGATAACAATAGGGAGAGTTTTTTCATATAATTCTTTAATCAATGGATGCGATGAATTCTTCTTGGAGTTATGGAAATTTTAAGTTGAATCCTATAATTCTCAGACTATCAGAATGGGATGTTAATTTCAACCCCTTTAATCTCAATAAATCCAATGCCCAAATTTGGTTAAGGCTTCATGGTTTGAACTGGGTGTATTGGCATCCAAGAATCCTGAATGAAATAGCCTCTTGCATTGGTAATCCAATTATAATTTACCAAAGGACTAGAGAGGGAGATATTGGTTTCTTTCCTCGCATGCTGATAGATGTAAACTTGGAACTGAAGCATCCTACTTGCATCACATTCCTGGATAATGGCCTGAGATCAGAGGTGAAAATTGAGTATGAAAATGTACCTCTTTATTGTGAAGTTTGCAAGATGGTTGGCAACTTGGTTTTTAACTATAGAATACTAAATAATAAATTGAATGTACTAAAGACCATTGAATGAAACAATATCAACAAGAATAGAAGGTTTAAGAATACTACAGTAGTGAATATGGGATTCATTAAAGACCAAGCTGGTCCCCCAAAGGTCACTTTGAATAATTAAATGATCAACACTTCTATCAATTCTGATGAGGATCACAATTTAACTCATGATGTTGTGGCTGTAAAGAATTAGTCTATCTCACGAAATCAGACCTAGGATGACAGGGTGTAATAGTAGGAGGCTGAAGAAGCTTTAGGTAACACCCTCATAGCACAGGAACTCCAGACTCTGCAAGAATTGGACTCTGAAATGTCATATGACATTCTTCATCTGATATTGAAATCTCAATATGAAGTGGAGGATGAATTTATATTTTTGGAATTTTCTAATGAGATCAGTAATATTGTTTTCACTATGATGGATAAACATAATTCAAATGATGAATCACCAGAGGGTTTATCTCACCTGGAGGACTTTTCTGTAGTGGATGGTGGTAATAATCTAGTTGGGTAGAATAAATAAATATGTTGTCATTCAAATGCTACCTATGCACCATAACATATTGGGGAGCAGGTCATTAGAGTTGGATCTTCAAAAACCTACCATATTATTGTTGCACATCATGTTCTGAAGAGCTTCATCTCTTGTATTCCTAAAATTTATACATGGACTCATGTCCATAAGGGTATTAAATTGAATCTAAATCAATAGCCAGAGGATCACATTGGATTGATGTCCACTAGATCTGAATCTTCACGCCACAAGGAACATGAGATCTCAAATATTTTATATCAGGAAATTTGGACAGATCTGAAAATTATAGATCTGAATGCTAATGGCAAGGATGTGAGAAACATCAAAGCGGATATATCTGCTTTATTGGAGAGTTCACTAGCTCTAAAAAAGAGTGATATACGTCCACTCAATATGTAAGGCTCTATAAATATGAGGGGTTCCATCCTTAGAAATAGTTCCAAATGAAGATGCTTGATTGGAACTATAAAGGACATGGGAATCTGGAAGCCATCAGATACATAAAGTTGTTTATTCAGAAGCATCAACCTACTCTTATAGGTCTTTCTGAGCCTAAAAATATTTTTTCGCCAACTATTTCCAGCTTTCAGAAGCATGGATACTCATTAATTGAAAAGAATATATTCTCAACTTATGTGAAGATACTTTGGGTCTTGGCACATTAATCTCTAGACAACACTCCCATGGTCGTCTCAAGTGAACAACATGTCACTTACTTCTTTAATTATCTTGGCTCTGACTTGGTCTACACCTTTATATATGCCAGTAATAAGTATCAAGATCGTAGGAACCTCTGGGAGGATTTTGGATCTCGGAATGTAGGAATTTACATTCTTGGATCATCTTAGGGGATTTCAATGCAATTCTTAATCCGGATGAAAAAATGGGGGCTGATATGAACAACACTTCTTCCAGAGAATTTAGATCATGTATTGGTAAAAATGACCTCCTTGAGGACAATCTGGTTGGTATTAAATAAAAATGGTATTGGAAGCATCTTAATAGTTTTTTTTCTTGTAAGATTCACATGGATTTTATCAATGGGGATTCATTGGATAAATGGGGTTCCATCTCATGCTCTATTCTTGCAAGACTCAATTTTGATCATCTTCTGATTATGGTGGATCTTGCTGAGAAGGAACCCAAGCATCCTTTTCCCTTTAGGTTTAATAAATCCTGGGTCACTCATCCAGATTTCAGGGTCATTGTGTAGAGTACCTGGAATTCTATGTATTGCAGTGATGATGTTTTTTCTTTCATCACTAATCATAAAGTTCTCAAAATAAATAATATATTTTGGAGAAAATACGGATTCAACTCTATTGATTCTGATATTTCTTCTCTTGAGGATTCCCTCCAGAATCTTCAAGAGCTTAATACTTCCAATGACTTTTTTAATGGGTGTTTGGCTGAATCTGAGATAATCACCAAACTCAACAAGCATCTCAACATAAAATATTCCTTGCAAAGTGATTATTTCAATGTTAAATTATTAATGGATGGGGATAGGAATTAAAAGCTCTTCAGAAAATCAGAAGGATCTCCAAGCCCCATTCCCTAATAAAAAATGGGGATAGTATGATTGATAATTGGAAAGATCTCTTAGATCATATCATTCCTTACTTCAAGAATC
The DNA here is from genome assembly GCA_963277665.1 of Viscum album. Taxonomy (NCBI): domain Eukaryota; kingdom Viridiplantae; phylum Streptophyta; class Magnoliopsida; order Santalales; family Viscaceae; genus Viscum; species Viscum album. The sequence continues at coordinate 1,100,148,660 of OY728155.1, read as the reverse complement.
CTTTCAATGGGACACCTTCCATTGTTTATCTTGTTGATGGTGTGATTCTAAGGATTGTGACTCAAGAGGAAAACTACAGCCTTACTACTATGCCTCTTGAACCAGAAATTAATGAATCTCTTTTTAGTCTTAAATCTGAGAGATCTCCTAGTCCGGATGGCCTTGGTAATTTTTTCATTCAATATTTTTGGGATATCATTCATGCAGATGTTTGTAGGATTTTAAATCATTTTTTCAGAGGTGAGATTATTCCATAAGGATTTAATTCTTAGTTCCTTTACCTTATCCCAAAAATGGGGAATGCCAATGAAATTCATATCTTCAGAGCTGTTGCCTTGGTCGACATTGTTTACAAAATTATTTTCAAAATTATTGCTACTATGTTATCTAGTTTTTCTTGTATGATTGTGTCTGCAAATGAATTTGGATTCACCAAGGGGAGATCGATTAAAGACTATCTCATTACTACCTCAGAATTTGTGAATCTTCTCAAAACTTTTGTCAAAGGTGGAAACATTTACCTTAAGCTAAATATCATGAAGGCTTTTGAAATAATGGATTGGCGTTTTATATGAATGATCCTTGATATGTATGGATTCAATGATGTGTTTGTGACAGGATCATGTCTATTTTGTTCTCTAATCATATATTCATTCTTATCAATGGATCCCCCGAAGGATTCTTTGAGTGCTCAAGAGGTGTTAGATAGGGTGATCAGTTGACATCTATCATCTTCTCTGTTGCCGAAGATTATCTTAGTAGTGTTCTTTCTATTATGGATGTAAGTGGAATGTTGAATAACATTCCTTCTGGAAGGGGGTTGGTTTCCCAATCTTATCTCTTATATGCTGAAGATATTATCCTTTTTACTTAGGGGGACAAAAGAAACATTAGAAACATCAAGCGAGATCTCCTGCATTATGAGATGGTTTCATGATAGGATATTAGCTGGAAGAAGTCATTTGTATATTTTGGCAGGAATGTTTCTTCTAGCATGAAGAATGACATCACCATCGAGTTGGGAATTCATGAAGGAGCCTTTCCCTTCACTTATTTGGGGGTGCCTATGTTTTGGGGAATACCAATGGTTTGTCATTTCTCGAATATTGTATGTATGATTAGAAGGCATCTTTCATCATGGAAAGGTATATCATTATCCATGGCTAGAAGAGTGAGTCTTGTGAAACACATTATCATCTCAAAATTACTTTACTCATTCATGGTTTATAAATGTCTTATTTCATTACTCAAGTATATTAATGTCTCAATGAAGCCTTTCATTTGTAGTGGTAGTGTCAATGAAAGTAAGATTGCAACAGTTTCCTGGAATACTGTATGCAATCCTTTTGATTAAGGGGGATTGGGCATCAAGAATCTAGGATGTTTAAATGATGCCACGCAGGATGGTTTTATTTGGAGGCTCATGGAAATTCAATCTGTGGCCCGTTCCGTTCTTAGAGTTAGATGTTTGCACAGATTAAAATCAGGGATCTTTAGTTACATTACTTCTTCGATTTGGATTGATGTTAGGAACAATTTTTCCAGAATTGATGCTAGTTCTCACGTGTTAGTCTCAAGGGATACTCCCCTGAATTGTGGAAATGTAATTGGATTGGGAAAAAAATTGGAGGAGTTGGATACTAAGGATAACATGAATCTAGATTTTTATTTGTCAATCAAAGATAAAATGGGCTACATTGATGATCTTAGGAATCAGATTGTTTCCATTGTTGATCAGCACTTCTTCTCCTCCAAGGGGGATTTTTGGGGTTGGGAACTAGCTTCTAGTGGGATTCTTTCTTCCAAAGGATTATATATGCACATTACTGGAATCCCATCTAGTTTTCAATGGAAGGGTTGCCTGAACAAAGGCTTCTTGAGGCCATCTAGGGCCATGTTTTCTTGGAGGCTTGCTCAGAGGAGGCTTCCAATTGATGATTAACTTCAAAATTGTAGAATATCCCTATGTTCAATCTATGTGCTATGTTCGGTATCTTTGAAGTTAACTTTCATGCGGCCAACTCAATTGATGGCTTCCTGAAATGCTAGCCGGTGCTGAATCTTTCACCACAGGTACTCTCTATTTTTCATGATATAGCTAAGGAAATTATCATTTTATATGGTTTTCAAGAAACAAAGCCCTACACGAATAGCAGGTGTTTCATTTGGGTGTCACCTTGGATGGGCATCTTTCTACTGCTCGTTCTATCACTGTTCTAGGTAGAGGATTTTGTGCAAATTCTGTTCATGATTTATCGGTTCTTAACTGGGTTGGAGTGAATGGAAATTTCAGGCAACCACTCAAAACTCTTAACATGTTATAGCTGAATCCCTTATATAGATTAATAAAAATAAATTCATATTGAGCTTTGAAAGGTAATTTGGGATCTTCAGAATTTAGTGCGGTTTTTAGGGACCACATGGGGTGTGTTCTTGGATATCTACATAGGTCTGATGGTTTTTCTTATACTCTTGAAGCATATATTCTTAGAGTGATCAAGGTGGTTGACCAAGATGAATGTCGGGGATAGAACAAACTATGGATTGAATGTTATTCCACGTCCGTGGTTCTTGCCCTGTAGATAGGCTCCCTTTATCTTTCTTGGAAGCTGACTATTCGATGGTAATGGTTTTTGGATATACTTTTTTCTAAGGAGCATATTGTCACTCATGTCTATCGGGAGGCGAACAATTTGGTGGATGGTCTTGCTAACAAAGGTGTGACTTGTATTGAATTCCATTGGGAGGATCAAACACCGGGTGATCAACAACCTATTCATAAGAAGGATCGATGTAAATCTTCTAGTTTAATACTTATGTAATTTTTATTTTTTCTAATAAAGGATCTTTCCTTCTTTAAAAAAAACCAAAAAATATCCTAATGATATAAGAGATACATTAATCACATTTTATTTTTTAATTAAGGATAATTATATCTAGTATTTTACAACTGATATCAAATAGATTATGTAGAGTATGTGTTTATGGAACTGGATGTAGGAGTGTGGGTCCAGAGTGTCAAAAAAAGTGATTGATTTAACTTATTAAGATAAAAACACATTATGATCATAAAATTAGTTTTTCATAAAAAATACTTTTTTACATTCAAATGCATTTTATTTCATTTTTATGAAACAAATAATCAATAAATTCATTTTCCACATGTTTAGTTTTTTTTCATAAGTTAATTTTCTATATACATCATTAATTAAAAAATTATGTTAAAAACAACCCTAATTAAAAAAATATACAAAATAGTTCTTTATATTCAATATTATTACTAAATGAAATTTAAATCATGCTTAATAATTAAATTTCATTTAAATATCATATAATGGACTTCATTTTATAATTTATAATAATTTTTTCACATAAATATAGTCTTTCATTACTAAAACGATATTGAATTAATATATTTTTGAAATATAAATATATTATAAAATATGATAGAGTTTACATAGTTCTTATCCCATTATAATTTATCTCGAAAAGAAAAACCACACAATATCCTTATTCTTATCATGAACCTATATCTTCCACTATTAAAAGGGGGGTGCGAAAATTACTTAGACTTGGAGTTAGTGTTATTGATTTTCTCTTTTCCATTCCTATTCATCGCCACAAAAGCTAAATATTTTTCAGGAATTATATTCTAATATTCTTATAGGATCATTATAAATATATCTAGGAGTAAATTATATATACTATTTATATTAAAATTCCTTATATAATTTCAGAATATTTGATGAAGTTTGGTCAACCGAAGGTCTGTGCACAATTCCTTGAGAATTTTGAAACAAAAAATTTATTGATGCTTGATATACCCAATTAAATTGAATAAATGAGATATATTTGGGGAAACCTATTCATGATTTCATATAAATAAATAATTAGATATCACATACCTCTCTTGTATAGATTTCTCCTAATTAAGATCACAAAGATGGAACATCATGGTGTATGAATCCATGTACTCATGACTCATATAGTGTTCACTTGAAATGGTAGATAGTATGAAGAATTTTACATCCAATGCATCATCAACATGTTTCCATAATATAATATAATCCTCCACACGTTCCTCCATAGAGGGATTAGTAGAAATTGGGGACTCTATTATTTATAACCTCCAATATTGGAATAGTTTGATGTGAAATAACCTATACCAATCTTAGAAGTTATCACGAGTTAGGATATGTTATTCTCTAAGATATATCAAATGGATATTTTTCATTCTCATATGAATTGATATTTTTTTATAAAAAATTAATATTTTTACTACTATATCTTAATTACCAAGTGTGAGGTAATAAATTCATTTTATTATTATCCAACTAGTTTATCAAATCCCAACATCCCTCACCATTGGAATTAAAATATCTTATCGCATGGATATTATACTTGAATGTATTCATATTTTCCTTTCAATAAACTATTCAATTTATTTTTCAAATTAATCAATTATATTTTGGTGGATGATCTGGCCACTGAAATTAACTCACATTTCCTTGATCTTCAGAGAGGAATCACCGATATTGAAATCTTATACCCGTTTATTATCAACACATACCTCATATTTACACCATGTATTTCATGGGAAAATACTATTGAGTAAAACATGGGTGTATCAACCCACGAATTGTATTAGAACTCTCAAATAAATGAATGTATCCAAATAATGTCTAAACAAATGCATAGATACATGGTTTCATTCTAGCACATGTAATGGAATTTGACATCATATATATTAATTTCCTTGAGGTATTTTTTTATTTAATTCATAAATAATTTTTATGTTACCCTTCTTATGAATATTAATACTATGAGGAATTTATATAATTATTTAATCAAATTTGATAAATAAATCACATATAAATCATTTATTTTATTTCATCATTAAAACTTTATATTCATTTACATTATTTAGACAACAAATATAATTGTGCTTCATAAATAAATAATTATTCACATGAATATAAAATTAATAAGTGACATAATCATAATCGTTAAAATACTTTTTGGTTTATTAAGATGAAAATAAACTAACCATTGATCATAAGAGGGGATAACTCCTTGAACCAATCCCCGGATCAAGTTACATCATTCCAATTTTAAAATTTGTATCCCCTTGGTTGATTTCATCGTAGTTCAGTTTTGAACATTCTCCTATATATGGGATCTTCTTCCACTGTATATTCTTATTCACTCTCAAGTAATATGAACTAGGGGTTTAGGGTTATATTAAATAATATATAGACACATAAAAATATTCATAACAAATAGTAAGGGATGATACACATATCATCTTATTTAATTTAATAATTCATTTTCACAAAAAACCATGCTATAACTAATTAAATTAAATCGAATCCTAACCAATACCTAGATTGGTCAAGATAACAACCAATGAAAGTGTAAAAATACTATGCATTTAGCTTTCTTTATTTCATTTTAACTCATTTTATATTAATATATATTTATCCAATTAATAATTAATAATCTTATAAATAAAGAAATTTATTAATTAATCTTAGTCATATGTCATAATAGTCTATGATATTAAAAATACTTTATAATTTTATAAAAAATGAATAAAATAAATTTAATATATAATTATTATGTATGTGACATGTAATGATTGGGCACACCATGTTCACCTTCGTGGTATGATTTAAATTCACCATGTAACTAAATATACACAATACATTTTTGATTTGGTTCCCTATAGACAACCAAATTTTAATATACATTTCATGTATATTCATGGATTTGAATATTAATAACTTATCACATATTGATTGTTCCTATACATGACAAAAAATGGGATAATGTCAAAGAATATCTTTCACATTTAAAATACCATATTAGATTCCCACTATGATAAGAACCATAATGTTCCATGATGATATTCTAGAATATTTTTCTAGAGTAAAATAAAATTCTATGATGGGACACCATGTATGTTGACTGTCCGATATAATTAATCGTAAAAAAGTGAGTCTTTATCTAATGAATTTTTTACTTGGTAATCTACAAGATAAGATATTATAAGAATATACATACTTATAATAAATCTATATATTTATATTTCACTGGATTATTCAATCTATAATAATTTGTATATTTTTTTTATACCTTGAAAATATTATTAATATTTGTTATGAATTGTTTTCATAGTAGTACTATCATAAACCATGATGATATAGTTCATGAAAAATTTGGGCATGTTTTCGGCATAATAAATGATGTGTAATTAATGAATAGGTTTATGAAGGATTATTAACATCCTTCTTTATAGAATTTGATATATAGACCCATTGATTAAAATATAAGCTCACATAAAATTTATTAACTGTGGTGTTGTGATGATATTATTTTAGAAAGTCATTGAATATTGTACCAATCATATAGGTTGATGACACATGTGAGCAATATTATTGAAGACATATCCTGAAAAATGGATTATATTACACAGTGAGGATCCATATTTTGTTGTTGCAATTATGATATATTATTTTCCTTTATGGGATCCAGAACCAATTGATAGAGAGTAATCATTTATTTTAGGAAAGTTTTCCTAATTCAACTGAGAAAGCTGATAAGAGGGTTGTGCCCAAAGTGTTTCCTTTGATCTCTGTTAAATATTATATTTAATATTTGGAATAATTATTATTCTCCAAATCAATAAGTAATATTTATTTAGGATTTATTAAATGCTCACAAATTTTAAATAAATTTTTATTCATAAGGTGATTATTTAATTATGAAAATATATATTTTCCATTTATATATTATTAGTTTAAAGGTAATAAATAGTTAGTTATTCATTAATAAATAATTTATTATTTAAATATAAAAAATAATAATTTTTCTGACTATGAATATAATATTTATTTATTTATTGAATATATAATAGTTATCCCATGTTATTTGAAAGGTAATAAATAATTATTTATTAGTAAATAATTTTTTAATTATATGAATATTAAAATAAATATTTTATTCTCTAGACCATGAATATAATATTTATTTATGTTTTTTATTTAGAAATTTTTTAAACTTTAAGGAGGATGAGTGGACCTAGTTATTTTTTGGCAACAAATATATAATTATTAGTCTATAAATAATAATTATCATTACATGGGTTGGATAACACCATGTAATAAAATAATAATATTATTATTTAAAATAGATTGGGGTTCCTTTTAGACTTAAAATATTACTAAGGGCCATTGTGAAATTAATTAATATGAAACCCAAACATTGGGTCTATAAATATAAAATTGTGAGAATTATGGGATGTTGGTTGTCATGCAAAACATTCTCTACCCTAGATATTTATCTATAAATGAAGAATGTATATAGGTTTTTCTATCAGGCTCAAGAGATTATGTTTTCATTTATTTCACTAGATCCAAATACATCATGATATGAACCTTTATAGGCCAAATTGTACATATTTTTGATCAAAAGAGTTATTTAAAATGACTGTTACTACCATGACAGCGCCTGAAGTACCAAAAATAATGTTTTCATATCAAAGTAACACATGTGGGCCACCTCTAGAGGGTCACTACATTTGGTTATCATCAAAAAAATCAAAATACTACAAATTAACCATTATATGGTTGATATCTACATCAATGAAATAACTTAAGATAATGTAGTTTTTATTTCTTTAAATTAATTATAAATTAACATGGAAAAAATCCTCTCTCTTATTTCAGGAAAATTATTATTTTTATATAATTCATATAAAAATCCATTTTTCATGGAATTCACATAATGTATATTGCAAATGGTCCAATAAAAAAAATAATTGTTTTCAATTAACCTAATATTCACTTCTGCTACATCTAATACCATAAATTTGTATCATAAGGGCCACATTCAATTTATAATGTTTTATTTGTTGTTGAACATTTATGAATTTTAAATTTATTTTTCATTTAATGAAATTTTTTATTATAATATGATTATTGATATCTATCCTTTCTCCAATCATTTTTTGATCATTTATTTCAGATCACATTAAATATTAATAGAGAATATCCTAAGAACCCATCCGGAGGTGATAACATGTCTGGAAAAATTACACAAGATTACATGGCGTGTAGTTTCAATGTACACTTTTTCTATCAATGTTTAATGAATTAACAAGACTCATTAATTAATTCAATAATTCATGTATTAAATATACATGAAATGGATTAAATTTACATTATGTTATGACTATTCCAATTTATCGCATGATTTTATAGATTACACACTTTGTAACTATTTTATATGTGTGTGTAGTCCATATCTTTTCATAGTGAAAAATACAATGTCTAAGTCGAATCACACATTTATTGCATGGCACAAGGACCAAAAATTTTGTAACAAGTAGGTTAAATGGTGTTTAATAGCTATATATGTCATGTACTAATAATGTTTTTTCAATAATACACATTGAGTTCCTATGAATGTATCACAGACACATGGTAGGTAAGAAACATGATGTGTGGGTGGATTAACATTCCATGTATCCCACATTTTAATGCATATAAATAAAAATTAATTTAATATTTTATAAATGTCATCATTATTTCTTCCATGTTTTGTTCATTTGACCCACACATGCCATATTATTGGTTTTATATGATATTAATTACATAATTAATTTCTATGTAAAATCTGAACAATATACCAGGAACTATCGTAATATATCATCTACTATACACACATTAAAGGCATTATATGAAATGTTAGTTAACATGTGTTTTGTGTTTTATTTAATTTAATCATAGGCTCTATGTAATTACATGATATGTGTGATTAATACCACTTGATTAGACTATATACGATCTTCATACATAATGAGTCATTTGAATAGGTACTCGCTAAATTGATTCCAACTACATGTTGTGTAGTTATTATATTGAGTTTTTAATCAAAAAATTTATTTAATTTACTTCAAATCATTGTAGATGATAATGAATAGAAAATAATTGATTAATATAAAGATAAATTGAGTTAACTGATAATTAATAAAATTAATTCTTATACATATATCTTAATAAATGAATCAACAAAAATCAACGCTTTCTAATTATTTTAAATTTTTATTTTTTTAACTAGTGGATGATCGTAATCTAATATGGACCTATGTATGTGTATGGTTTCTTATAATTTAATTATTTTGTGGGTCTTTATAATTATTTTATTAAATAAAATTGATGGACAATGAGACATCCCTCCCTTTTTATTATATATGGGACTATGTTTCCATTTTTTCTTTTATATACCCACCGATATGGTTCCCTTCACCTACAAGTGAAGCCAAAACATTACAAGGACATATCTCCCTAGTTCATGGAGTTGGATAGAGATGGAGTCAATGTAAATCCAAATAATATAGACAAACAACATAAAGGTGGAATGCTGCAAACTCAATCAGATTATGGATTAATGAATTTTTCTTGAAGGGCCAATTTTTTTATTGGTTTATAAATAAAAAAACTGCTAGTCAAATCTAATGATCATACCATGATTTATTTATTTTATTTATATCTAATGAAAGATTTATTTTATAGATTCTATATTATTATCACATAAGGAAATGAATTAATATGAAAATATAGAATTAAAATAAAATGATTATGAGTTAATATTTTAATGGTTCATTGTTATTCTTTTAATTAAAATCCTATCTATAGTAACATGTTATGTTAAAGATAAAATAAGAATATTCCAAATAATAAATATTCCATCTTATTAACATTAATTCATTATTCCTTGCGTTATCTATGTTAATATGGACCCAGAGTTAAAGTTTCAGTGTATACCTTTTTGGGGGGAACAATTCATTATTGGGAAATCTAAAAAACGATAGTCAGTCAACTAAACCAAAATTTTGTTGAATTTAGTTTCCATTTTCCATTCAATACATTTTTTTGATGATAGTGTTGAGGAAATTAGTGTTAGGATCTCAGGATTTGGGAATTTACTCTATAGAACAAGGAGCCTCAATCCCAAAGTTGGCTAGACTACCTACCTAAAAACAATCATATAATTTTCAAGTCCCTTTTTGGATTTTAGGGAGGCAAATATTGATCATTTCTACTAGAATGAATAAAATGATGGTAAATTCTAAGTTCAATGGTGAGTTCCATTGAAACTTCATAAATTCTTTGGATATGTAATTAAATTAAAATTATTATATATCACATAATTTGTAATCATGTGAAGTACCAATATATCTATTTTAATATATTTAAAATTTTAATATTAACATATTAAGATAGATTGATAATTCAATAACTTTGGGACTGTCCTCACATTAAGAAATGTCCTAATGTGTAATAAATGCTTTGCATTGTTTTTCTATCAGAGAATTTGTAATATGTATTGGAATTCCCCAAACCTTGTCATCGTCCCATAAATTTGAGGTGAAAAACGTTCTTATATAAGATATATAGAGGGTGATGAAAATATCATATCATATATTTTATCTTATTATAAGAATAAGGTGTGTCTTAATGTTAAATGATATTCTAGAAAGAATATTTTAGTGTAAGTTGTAACGACGATTCATAGCTTGAAATCGTGTATTCAAGTATTGAAGTACATTGTTTAATGTTAACAATATATTTTGATAATAGATAATCCACGAATCTCATGTTATCATAATTAGACTAATGTTTCTAATTACGCATCCAAGATAAAATTAACAGTGTGGAGAAATTGGTCACAAATCCATTTGTCTATACTACCCCAAAAAAAAAAAATTTGGTGGAAATTTTTTTCGTCAATACTCATGGAGAGAAGAAATAAATATGAGGTTAGAATGTCCATATAATTTTTAAACCAATTGTGTACATACAGAACCATTCAATGTGATAATGGATTGATATATATGGAAATGAATAGAAAGATATTTACGTCTCATAACTAAAAAAATAGTTATAGAAATAATTAAAATGAATTACATTACAAATGATTATAGAAATAATGAACATTCATCATTGAATATAATATATCTATTGGAAATATTAGTTAATAAATATAATATTTATGACATATATTCATATTCAATATTTAATAAAGTAAAAAAAAATATTATATAAATTAGGGTTAATTCACTAAGTGGTTGAAAAATGATGATTGCTATGTAAGTAGTGGGAAGAAACAACTTTTATTTTTCATGAATGGATTGATTTGAGTTTTTAATGGGTGTTTCAAAAAAATTATATTACTATTTAGATAAAAACATTGATACATTATTTCACATTTGGAATAAATATTTGTATTGTTCTTCATAATAAATTAATGGTTTAGTAACTTTTGAATCACATATATCCATTCCAAAAAATGATGAACATAAAATTTAAGACTCTTACATAATTATGATTAAAAAATTATTTGTGAAATAAATCAAAAAGTTTTTTTCTTGTTTATGTCAAGAAAATTGTTCTAGTATTTGTTGATCTAATATTGTAGGTATACTAAAAAATTACATATAATGTATTATATAGTGAACCCTTTAAAAATAAAGGTGTGATAAAAATATTGATGTGTTAGTTTAATAATTCCATGTGAAACGTTATAAAAATAGAGTTATATTCAAATAATTCATGAGATTTCTTTAAATGTTTTTAAAATCGATAGTAAAATAAATTTGTGATCTTCTTAAAGATAAAGAAACCTCAAATCTCACTTATTTTAGAATAGCTTACCCAAGTTATCATTGATGATACATGTGGAGTAAAGGTATTCCAAAACATAAATTTTATTATATAAATCAATATCAAGATTATAGTGAAAGAAAGATAAATGTGAGTCTTATATTTATTACAAATCATTTATAATTTTTTCAATATAATTTTTACAAATAGAAGTTCCACAAATAGCCATTTTACAAATATATTGACTAGTAGATATCAAAAAAATTGTAATTTGAGAATATTATATTATCACATAAATATAAGTGTTTGTTGAAAAATATTTCCATAATATTGGCCTTAGCTACAAAAAAACATGAAACCCTTAGTAAATTTCTATTAATAATACTATAGACACTAAGGAAATTAACTTCTAATCACGACTGGATATGTTTTTATAAATAAAGACTATCAATTTAAGGATAGTGGGAGAAAACATAATTATTATGGATTATGTCTATTAATATGCATGAGTGGGAATACGAAAAGTTTGAATCCACCAAGAAAAGTCATACAATTATCTCCATAGACACATAATGAAATGTGAGTCATAAACAAAGAGGTTTTTTATATTCACCATAGAGGGTGATAAATTTTTAATTTTTTATAATAAATATTCATTTAAATAAGTAGTAAATATAAGCATTATAATGTTAAAATGTATTTATGAATTCTAGTAAGGTATTCCTTGTATATATATTTATATAAAGTAAAGTTATTTAATAAAAAATTACTTAATTCAATATTGTGATTAAGAATATATATTTTTATGCTCTATTATTTTATAAAAATAAACTATGTATATTATTGTTAAATTATAATTTAAATTGAAAATAATACTGATTGAATAATTTAATTTTTATTATTATTTTATGGAAACTAAAAATAATAACAACTAGAATTTTAAATAATGTTATTTTCCTAAAAAAAATTTGTCATTGTATTTTATGATTTTATTATAAATTTAAATTAAAAAATCCTATAACATTAATTTAAATAAATTAAAATCATTTTTTATTTAGTATATCATTATTATATTAATATGAATGTTCTAAATTATTAAAAAAACATTTAATTTTAGGTGAATCGTAAGAATTGTGATTTTTTAAAAACCATCACTTTTATAATAAAACAATGAAATAAATGTTAAGAAATCTTTTTTATATAAAACAATATATTTAATAAGTAATATATATAATTTAAAAATACTAAATTTTATTTATTAATAAACAAGTTTTACATTTTTTGAACTTATGTAATATTTCAAACTATGAAATATTTTTATGAGATGATATTGAATATTAAACATTATCAGTTTTTTAAATTATATATAAAAATGTATTCCTATTTCAGTTAAACATTTAAATGTTCTTTATTATGTTAAATTTAATTTTTTAGGCAAAAATACAATATTAGTATGATTAATTTAAATTACCGCTATAATGGAAGCACATTTTTTATGAATTGTTTTATTAATATCATTTAATTTTTTATTTAATAAATCAAATTGATATAATTTAAATGAATACTATAATATCATTTTTAAACTGATACCTAACTATATTTACACTCATTAAATTGGTAATAATTACAAAATAATATTAAGAACACGTAAAAGTTAATAGTTTATTTTTTAAATAACTATATATATATTATATTTTAAAATAAAAGATGAGTTTTTAAAATTTATGAATTTAATTAGACTAAATAAAGGTAAATATTATTTTATAAACATCAAAATATTTTAATATGGGTTACTTTATATTATTGAATAAAATATAAATTACTTCATTAAAAGTAGTAACCAATGTAAAATTCTTATTGTTAAATTAAAAACCCAATTGTAAAAGAGTTTAAAGATATTTAAAACATGTGTTTAAATGGGATCAATTCGACCCCTTCATGATTAAACTTCTTGTTCAAGTATCCCTGAAACCAATAAAAAAAATTATAGAATTAGCTTCCCACCTTAAACACATGATCTATAGAGGTTATTATATGTCCTTATCTTTTAAGAATACCTCTAAGAGAATATCATGTCTCCATCAGAGTTATCACCTATTCATAATCATTTCGCATTAGTTTTTCTATTTGAGATTTATTGTATACATAAATAAGTAATTAAATTTCTATTATTATTACCCTTATATTTTATTTTATTAATGTAATAACCATTATTTATGCCACTACATATTCTAAGAAAAACAAATGAGTCGTTAGTGTGTTGTATGAACTACCACCTCCACACATCGACGTCTTCTGTTTTTTATAACACCTATCATTGTTTTTTAATGAATAAATTTATGAATAAATATGAAATTAATATGATAAATATAATTATGAAATATCAGATTATCATATACATTAATTCCCACTTATACCTTCTAAAATAAAAATGTTAATCGTGAGTTATGCAGATTACCACCTCCATGATGTAATATTTTTTGTTTTAATCATGATTTTATTTCATTATCCAAAAAACATAAAATATTATTATAAAATTTTAAAACATAAAAATAATATCATTATCCTTATTTTATAGTGATATTATATAATTTACTAACCATACTCACTCATCATGATATGACATGTTAATGTTTGGGTTTCTTAAACAACCAAGATGAATAATTATATTGAAGTATATCATGGATTACTATGGGATATTATGTGATAATATTAATAAATGTTAATATGAAATAAATGATTGGTTTTTAATTTTTTGTGGTTATATTATATTATTAATTTATTATTAAAATACCATCTCTGATTGAAAAAACTCTAGAATAATCTTACAGTGATTCAATTTATATGCATCCATAAGAAAATAAATATAATAAATAAATAGAATACGATAATAAATGGTCCATATGAAATTAAATATAGTTTCAAAATTTCCCATAAAATTTATATAATAAATTTAATTTGGTTATTTGAGAAGTTAGGCACATATTTGAATTAATCTGGAACAAGGTATGGTTTTTTGTCTCGATCACCCTTCATTGGTGAGTTCTTTGATATAATGCACCAATGATAATTTTTATGGTGTAACTAGTTTCCAATATACATATAATATATTAATTTTTGGTTGATTATAAATCCTCTCTGTTATTGATTATTTTCCTTATTGTTGACTTTGATTGATTTATTCATTAAAATATAAGGTGTTTTTCATAACTCAACAAACTAACATGTGTTATATTGTTTATCCATGATATTAATATTTAATTTCATTTGGTGATGTTATGTCTTATATTTTTAATGGACTAAAACTCCAAAGGAATTTGAACATTTGTGATTATTGAATGGGGAATTTAAAAAACTAAGCTTAGAAACTTATTTCTGAGAGTTGGAACCTTTCAAATTGATTTTTTGGACATGGGTGAAGGCTTGATATGTTTCCCAAGTGTCTTGGGGATTTTGGGAATTATGGAACCAGAAAAATATGGTTTGGAAGACATTCATAGGGTGCATGGTTTTTATGAAACTATTCATCCCTCTACTGTAAATTATGATGCATTGTCTAGGTGGATAGTGGTTGTCACACTTGTTGTGCATGGTTAGTAGAAAGAGTAAATACCTAAGAATTGTTCGCAACAAGTTTGGTGAATAGTTTCAAAACCATGAATCCATCCCATCTAGGGTTCCCCTTGTGTTTAGTATAAATCACATGGTTGGCAAATGGTTTTCCAAATCGTGCTTCCCAAACCATACACGGTGACAAGTAATAGAAAATGAATTAATTTAATTAAAAAAATAAATTAAAAAAATTAAACCTAATATTAAAATCTCTCCTCCTCAACTTGCATGTCACATCCTCTCTCTTGGGGATCCATTTTTCCATGTGCCCACACCACCTCCCATCTCCCCCAATGTTCGATGTTTTTACACTAATAATTCATTATTTCCCATCTATTTTTTTAGGTAGGGTCTTTTTAACTAATCTCCTTCCCTGATTGTCTTGTTTTTGGTCCCCCAATGATTTTAATGTTATTCAGAATCCCTAGGTCAAGGGGTGGTCCATATTTTGGTGTTTATTCTGATTCTATGTTGTGTAAAATGTTTCTCAGGATTCCCTTGTTTATATTCTAGAATTCTCCACTGAAGGCAAAGAGTGTTTGTTCGATTCATCTTGTTTTCATCACTTACGCGTATGATTATTCATCGAACATCGTTTTTTCTAAATTTATAGTTAAGGTTTTGTACTTTTTTGAGGTGATGGTAATTTTATGGGTTTGTTGATCCTTGTCGCATTGTTTTTATGTTCTTGGTTTTGTTTGTGGATTGTTCTGTGAATTCGTGAAGGCTTTCACTCATAAACATAGGTATATATATATATATATTTCTCGTACATATTACCTATTTGTGAGGGGAATATATGTGTTGTATTAAAGCATATACGCATATATATATATATATATATATGAATTCATGTGCATGAAAGGGTGGAGAGAATTAAATTTTCAATCGTCAATGTTATGAAGTTCCAATGTGTTCGAATAGGTTCCTATATGCGGTAGGGTCTCATTCCTTTTCCATCCATATTCAATAATTCATTATTTATTCTCCTTATGAACATTAATTGATTTTTATACATGTGTGTTATTTTCTCTAAAATGATTTCCTTTAGTGAATTTTATGTGATTCTTAATTGAAAAAATCAATCATTTTATAAAAAAATTGATGATTTAATAATAAAGACCCTCCAATGGAGGTGTGTTGTCTTCAAACCAAAAATTAATGATTATACTTTTATTCTTTACTAAATTATTTATTTTCTTATTTTTTATGGCTTGATGTTATGGTTCAGTATATAACATGTTAATACTTTTCCTTCATTGAAGTTAAAAAATTAGTTACTCTTTTTTCCTTATAAATTTTAATATTACCAAAGAACCATATAAGTGAATAATGTGGACACCACAATATAATTTATTAATCTAAAAAGCTCATCCTATGGCCTTGGAATGTTTTTTATGAAGGATTACCCATGTTTGTAATTTCCATTTTGACCGTAGAAACTTCTTTGTGCCTTTTGGCCATATTAAATCGAACTACCTTGTTTTAATAAAAGAATTTAAATTATTAATTGAATTTAATGGAATTCCTTGGATTAAATTTTTTAAATGAAAGGGATTATATGAAATGTAATTAAACAATGCTATTGAAATGCATAAGAGTTATTTCCTAATGCATTATATTATAAATATGTTCATGTTTATAATGGGATATATATAAATGAAAATCATGAGAGGTATTTCCACATGTCATGAATGAAAAATTTGACCATAATTATTTTATAAATGGATAAATAATGAAATGTATGGTATATTTTCTTTACCACGGATAGTTATAAATTACACTTTAAAATAGGTTGTGATATGAGGGTTAGGGATGACGAACTATACGGGTGATCACACTTCCTAACATCTGTGTTGGCCATGATGAACCACACCACTACATTGATATGGGTTGTGGGATTTTTTGTTCCTCATTCCATATTATAATGTTACCATGGAATTAAAACTCTCCATACAGAGTGAAGGGAGTGATGACCAACCACTATTTTAAGATACATGGCTTACTAACCCTTGGGTAGAGCTTATCAGGATGTAGACTTGTTTTTGATGCTTGTGTGTTACATCCTAATCCACTCTATATATATATATTTATAGGGATTAAAACCCTATGATTAGATCTTATCCTCCCATAGATTGGTTATATAATCATGCGTGTTACGTCCAGGACCACTCTAGGAAAACATATATACTATATATATAGTGAATTGATCATACTCTTATTTTGGCTGTGATCTAAATAAGGTATAGCCATTAGGTGTCCCCTAGGAACCTGGATGGGTGGTTTTGTATTTATTTAGTTCTATAAATTATTTATCAATGCATGAACACTATTTAATTCATATTTCAATATTTTATATGGCAAGAAATCATGGTTTTCGACCTGTTGAGATTTATATTTGACACCCTGATCGAGCTTCCATTGCACTGGGGTACCCAAGTAGACCTTCTTGTATGAAGGACATTGTAACTTGATTGTTCTTTTTTTCTAGTACCTATGAGTTATGTGAAAATGACTAAGCTAGAGCTCATGATTCTTTTAGATATTTAATTTGGTATTTTATGTTCATTTCTTTACATGAGTCATGTATTCTTATGAACTGTTAAGCATTATATATGTTTTTTTGTTTCCAGTTAGGTTTCATCAACTATACATGCGTACTTTGTATAAATTGGAATTTTCCTCTATAATTAAGTTATTATAATATTTGCCTTTCACTATTTTATTGTTAAATATTTCATTACAGCTTATGCTATTATCTAAAATTTATTTTGTTTTTTTTCCATTGTGCTCATCTATTAGGATGTTATAGTCTTCCAACTATCACCTCTTAAGAACCTCGCTAATGGTCCATAGCCTTTAGTATATAGGTAGATGCCCTTGAGACCATCTGAATCAGGGTTTCAGCTACTATCTTGATGGTCTATATGGTCAAGAAGTTACAATGTGGTATCATTGGGTAAATTGTTTACATTTCCTTATAATTTCGATTTTGTAAATAGGAGACTTGAAATGTTTCGGATCTTGGTTAATGAGAATTATTGGGATTGATCACACCATGTTAGGAAAATTACTAAGTGGCTAGGGATAAAAAAATTTGTTCATGTTGTTTGCTATTACAATTGATACGATTTCACCTAGAGCGACTAGTTTAATTTTTCCTTCAAATTATTTATGGAATTATAAAGAAAATTTTCCTTTTCATGGTTCAGTGAAGATGAAGCATTACATACATCATATTAGGAACATAGAAAATTAACATGTCATCCTTGTTACATGAAATATAGTTACATTTTCGTTTTCCTATTAATTTGGAATGTGTGCCTTGATTGTTATGTCGTGATTCAGATTTCATTAGTATTCCTATATAGAAAACATTCTTGGGTGTTCAATTATATCATGTTTTTTAATGTTTCAGTTTAAATATTCCATTGTACCTATATCTCTTATATGTCATTCTCATGTGTTATAACATGTTTTTGTGTTTATTGTTTATGATGGCATGTTTTTCATTATTTATATATGGTTTTTGGATGTGCTAATTTAAATGGTCAAGAATAAATAGGAACCAATTTTCATTTGTATGGTTTATGGGTTCCATAAAAATATGAAAATCTAACCCATGTATTGAGACCATATTTTCATGTTTATATATATTTAGAACTATTGCTAAAATGTATAGGGTGATAAAGGTTGAATTTTCAAATGGAATGATTTTTATGTATTGGGGTTCCAAAATCAAAACAATTACGTGTATGGGTTCCTCATAGGTTTGTAGTGGCCACCCATATGAATGGACCATTGAATATGTTCATGTAAAATTTTGGAATGGATTTGGTTTTTCTTAGTGGGATCCAACATTAAATCCATTAAGTGTATGTGCATTTCATGAATTTTGAAATGGAAACCCATGATATCGAACCATTGTTTATGTGTTACCATGTTATGGTTGAAATGGTCAAAATTTATTGTTTTTCAAAATTTTAGTCAGAAATGAAATGGAATACCATATAAATTGTGTAGATGGATCCAACTAGGTCATTTGGGACGTGTAACTTATGATATTACAAGTTTGGGAGTTTACAAACAATTATATTTGAGCTATTGGAATTTGGATTCATTCTAGAGAAACCAGGTTAGCTCATTTAGTCATTTTTAGTTTTCCTTATATGTTAAAAATGAATTTGGATGCTAAATTCCCTATTTAGGATGGGATGCCTAAATTTTTTTATCTTTTTTAAATTAAGTTTTATATACATTCATATTGTTCTCTTATGGAATTGGTTGAAATCAAGTACATTTAGTTTTTTTTAAAATGGTACCTAATTTTTTTATTAGATCTTTTAATGATCAAAGATTAAATATGAGTAAAAAGATACAGGTTTATAAATTAAACCATAGGTCGTTTCCTAGGTTTAAATCCGCATAAAAGGGTGCTTTGAGTTTCTCCTTTTATTTTCCATAGAATGGAACCATGAGCATTTTAAGTAGGAGTTTTTTTCTTTAGTAATGGCATAGATGGTCGTATTTTAATCCTAGTGACTCTTTTTGGCATCACTTAGTGATAGGGTTAACGTTTTTCATTCTTAAGGGGTTGACCCATGGTTATGTAGCACCCTTATAACTTAAAATCCTTGGCTGTACTATGAGATTTTTGATTCTTGGTTTCATTCGATTGTCCTTTTCCCATGTAATACTTTTCCATTATAATGAAACCTTTTTAAAAATGTGATCATGTTTGTCTTGGCCTTCGTTAAGGTTACCAACATCATGTAATGCTCGTTATCGACAAGTTAGATATTCCCTAGGTGTGATCAGTATCTTCATAGGTCACTTTACACTTTATTTTCTTCGGTTGTGAATGAATTTCCATGTCCTTGTCAGAGTGAAAGGTCGTCTGAGGAAATAAAATGTTTTGTTAAATCTCTTATATAGTCATCCAATACTATAATTCATATGGATTATAAGCCTGTGGGTAGTATATAGTATGTTCTGTTATATTTTGTATCCTTGAAGTAGTATGCGTTGATATAAATGATATCGTCGATTGCTAAATGGTATAAAATACTGGATAAGTTTGGTTGAATCATTAAACCTTGGGAATTTTTGTATGGTCTCAGGTAAAATCCAGAGTAGAGTGACCTAAGCGTCAAATAAACAAGTTATTCCTATTTCTCGAGAGGACATCTTATAGGCTAAGGTGTTTTGAATTAATGAATACAAACATATATATAGGAATTTATGTTCGTAAAAGTGTGGTACGACTTCGAGTTTCCATCATCATGGTTTTTAAGGGTCAAATTGTTCTTCATACTTCCACCTTGAGGTAGGGTCCCATGCCATTTCCAATTAATTTTAAAATTTCATTAATAAAATCCCTTCATCCGATTAATTAATGCTTGTAAATGTTTTCTTGTTTTTTAAAATTGATTTCCATTGGTAAATTTAATGTGATACTTAATTGGAAAAATAGTTTCTTTATAAAAAATGTCACGAATTAATAATAAAACACCTCAAATGGAGGTTACCTATCTTTATACTACAACATAATGAATATAAATTTAGGTTATCTTGCCTTATTTACTTGATTCTTCTTTTATGCCTTGATGTTATGGTTTGTATACTACATGCTGAGACCCAGCCTTCATTAATGTTACAAAACGAGTTTCTCCTTTTCCTTATAAATTTTCATGTATCCAAGGAACCTTATAGGTGCATATATTGGCCAATCCAATGTAATTTATTAATGTAAGAAGCACCTTATAAGGTATTGGAATTGTTTTCATATGGGATTACACAGTTAGGTAATTTCCCTCTTGACCGTATAACCTTCTAAGTTCATTCATTCACTTTAAATCTTATTACCTTGTTATAATAATTGAATTTCCATGATTATTTCAATTTCATGGACTGTATTTCATTAAATAGTATAAATGAAATGGATTCCATGAAATGGAATTGTACATGGTTATTTTAGTGAATAAGATGTATCGCCTTATGCATTATATTATAAATTTGATGATGGTCCAAATGGTATGGTTATAAATTCAGTGTATTATAGTAACTACCTCGTGGATTTTGTCATAAATGTGATAATACTTATTTTCTAAATGGATAAATAATGATATAGAGGGGAGGTTTTATTATCCTATTTATGTTATAAAAGAACCCCTAACAAAAAATTTCATATGATGGAAAGGCGTGATGGTCCAAAAGGGTAATCACACATCCTTACATAGGTGTTGGGATCACAGTCCAGACAACTACTTCAATATTGAAGATGGTATTTTGAGTACCAAATTACAAATTAGAGTGTTTACATGGCATGAAAACTTTCCATCTTGAGTAATAGGAGTGATGATCCCCCACACTATCAGGATATAGATATTTCTACATCTTTTGTATAGCTTATTATCTCATAGTATGGTGTTAGATTCCTACGTGTTATGTCCCAAACCACTTTAGAAAAATGTATATATATTGGGATTACTAACCCAACAGTATAAATTATCATCTCATAAAAAACTATTGGATGCCTACATTTTATTTCCTGGTCCACTATAGAAAAATATATATATATATTTTGTTAGTATATATGATATATATATATAGAGACCTAAACGGACTCTTATTCTGGATATGAGCTGAAGAAGGTATAACCTTCTAATGTTCCATAGGAACCTGGATGGCTGGTTGTATGTTTATTTAGTTCTATAAATTATATATCTATTCATGAACACTATTTATGTCATATTTCAATATCTAGATTTATCTAGACATTGTGGGTGTAAGCCTACTACGATTTATAGCTCACACCCTACTTAGGATGCCATTGCACTGGGGTATCCGAGTAGGCCTTCTGGTTCATATGAACTTATCCCTTACCTATTATTGTGTAACTATACCTGGGAGTCAGGAGTAAAGGACTAAGATAGAGTACTTGATGCCCAAGTAGATCACCTTTGGGATCTTTAGTTCCTTCAACTACATCAGTCTTACATTGTTCTGAATTGTCATGTGTTAGGGTTACTATTTCTTGTTATGTGTCATCGGTTATACATGCATAATTTTATAAACTGGGATTTTCTATTTTAATGTAGTTATTATAATATTTCACTTCCATTATTTTGTTTTTAAATGTTTATTTACTTATCCCACAGTTATCTTATATTTAGTGTCTATTTTACAACTGTGATATGCTGGTATGAGGGTGTAGTCACCCCAATATCACCTCCTAAGACTCTCACTTCTAATCTATATCCTATGGAATTTGGGGAGACATGCCTAAGGTCATGTGGCCCACCAGTACGACTACATGTTTAACGGTTAGTCAAGTCAATATGTTATATGTATGCCCTGTATATATCATTATAGATCACTTTTGATTCAAATATTTCTTATTTATGAGTTCTATTACTTCTTGAAAATGAATCTACGTTTAGACTAACATTCATCCTCTTAAAAAATGTGTCACCTCCTTGTCCATAGTTTCCCTTCCTCCTAATTTTCTTATTTTTTATTGGAAACCTAATTATGTTTTATATCACATGAATTTCCTATTTTACTTATTATCTTTTAAATAGAAATTTTTATTATACTTTTTTTTCGGATTTCAATAGTTGTGTTTCAAAACATAATAATAGACATTTCATTCCACCCCTGTTACCATTGAGTTACACTTTATATTTCCCTTTCTCCTATTTATCAAATATCTATCTCATTATCTTATTCAATTTTTGAATATATTTTCCTTATATATATATCTTGTAAAACATTTTTTCATTATATTTGTTTTACATTTTTTAGTTCCCTTTGAAATTTCAACATTCAATTAAACACTATTTAAGAGAAAATTCTAATTTTCCTATATCATGTCACAAATCAACTGATAAAATTATTCTAATCCATGAATAGTATGTGAAAAAATATGAAATCTAGTGTTTTTATGTCCTAAGATTATATAGGGGTTGACACCATGGGGTTTCAATTATGGTTGGGATCTATTGAGGATATGATTAGCTGGATTTTCAGGACCCATTTTGGATACCATATGGTCGAGTTAATACCCAAGAATGGTTTGTATACTAGGGAGGTTGGATGAGTTTATTCTTATGTTGAGTGTCGTCTTGCAGATTAGATTGTGCTGCGGAGACCCCCTATAGGGTTTCTTTCTCTTGAAATTTCCCTCATGGGTGAATTTTCTAATTAATGAATATTCCGATTCTATTTTTGGATGTTCCAAATTCCCTTCTGGTGTAGTGATTTTTTATATATTACATTATGGGTGAGATATTGGATGACTGTTTATATACTCTCAAAGGGGTTGGTGAGAGAGGGGATCCCCTAGTAGGTTTTCTTTTTCATTGTAATCCTCATGAAAATGGGATCTCCATGTTTAGTTTGACACATTATGAGGTTCGTTGAGAGCCCATGATGAATGTTATATGGATGACATGATCTAGGGGAACAAGGATGCACTTAAAATTTGTAAACCTATGATAGTTGGTGATAATGTATTATTTGTTTGGATAGATAGTTTGACGCTTTATTGAGCCTTTATTTTGTGTAATTTTTCCAAGGATATTTGAGGCAGATTTTTCTCAGGACCTCGATAGAAGAGGAAATATTTTGGATATCATGGGTATGGGGGCTCTCCCTACGGTTTATTTTTTCATATCTTCTGTTATTGTATTATTGAGGTTATATGGTAATAGGTAATAATTGGATGATATATATGGAAAAAAACCATATAGATGGTAGTTTCTCAATAGAGTGAGTTAGTTATCAGGGGTGTCGAGCACTCCTAGATACTTCTATGGGATTCATGGGATAGTTTCTTTGTTGAGTTCATGGATTGAGGGAAATCTACAGATGTATAAATTATGAGGCTTTCATTTATAGCATGATTGGCTCTATAGGACATTCAATATATAAAATGTTCTCTAGGGTATGTCGTAGATTCCTCACGCTAATTCAGATCATGTTATTTGAGTCTTAAAGACTAGTTTATATATGTTAGGGTTGTGTATTATATGGATGTGATCCTAGGGTCTCTAATTTTTTCATGTTTCATCATAAAAATGGTTGATATCTATTGTTGTTCTAAAAGACATGATTTATTTAATGTGGATGGGTGAGCCATTTTTTAAAAACCCTCTAGTATGGTCTATAGTGGACGTATATACCAAAGGTGTCATATTAGATTCTAGGTTTCTTTTTTATGTTTTTATTCCTATTTATTCATCTATTTTTTTATTTTCTTTCCATATTTTATTATTATTTTATTATTTTCGGAATATAATGTGTGGATGTACCTGTTATGAAAAAATATTTTAGGTTCACCAATGGTGGTGGACTAATTAGATTTATTTCTCAGCCCAAATACAACCACCTTTGTGTGAATGAAGAGAATATATATTGAATTTCATGATGTATGATAAGAAGCACAATGGATTTTGTGGAGATCTAGTGTTTTTTATCAAGAAGAGTCACTCAGGTGGAGTCCTAGTATTGGGCTAGATCAGTTAATACTTTGTGGATATTGGGTATTTGTTTATATTGTAACGACCCGTAAAATTCAACGAAATATTTTTCTTAATTTTCATTGGAATTTTATAAGAACGCAGTTTCTGACGGCACCTGATTACGAGACCCTGTGTGCCTGTAATCTTTTTCCGAAGTTTAGCTCGTGTACGTTCAGTGAACGACGAGCGAGGTTTTCTAACTTTTGAACCGGTGCTCGGAATCGAATTCTGAGGGCACCGTTGTAATCGCAGTGCCAGTATTTTCTTAGAAACGCCTTTTCCGGAGTTGCGTTTGTTCGGGTGTGAGTTTTAATTTTTTTTTTTGGGTTAAAGTTAAGAAATAAAATAAAAGTGGTGCAACACTTTATTTTACTTCAATTAAAGCCACTTAAATCCACTTAAGATAAGTTAAGAAATTTTCGTGAAACCCAAAATATCCTACCCACTAGGTAGGATATTTATGAGGTGGGGCCCACACGAGCCTCACCGTTTCATTTCCTCTAAGTAACACTCTCGAGAAAACCTCCTTTTAATGAAGGTCAACTATGCGTTTTTTCTGGTTAAGAAACGCCCCCATTTAATTGGGCAGTTAAATTGTTACAATTAATTCTTTAAATTAATTGTTTGTTTCTTATCATTGTTTTTCAAATTCTTTTGCTGATAATAAAATAAGAGGTGGAATTATGTTATTATTGTTGGGGTTTTTGTTGTGTTAAACCTTTGGGAGAAAAAGAGAATATTATTCGTTTTTCGACAAAGAATGTGAAGAACGCACCACCAC
This sequence comes from Viscum album, assembly GCA_963277665.1. Taxonomy (NCBI): domain Eukaryota; kingdom Viridiplantae; phylum Streptophyta; class Magnoliopsida; order Santalales; family Viscaceae; genus Viscum; species Viscum album. The sequence goes on along the minus strand of OY728155.1, from coordinate 1,100,123,077 downwards.
TCACGAGGAACGCCAATCTCCGAAGGCGGACGATGGAGACTGACGCCTTCCTTGGAGATCACCTAACGCCCACGGTGAATCTCTTCTTCCGCGGCGATCTTCTTCTCTCGCGGCGATCCTCTTCTTCCACGACGGTTAATTCCGTGACGAACGCTCGTTCGACGACAGTGTTCAGGTAGGGTTTTATTTTATTTGTTAGTTCGTGAAATATTCCATTGCTTTCTCCTTTTCATTGAACCGCTTGTTATCGTGATAACGGGAGGAGGTCAGACCGCATGAACATGGACGACACTCCTCCCCTTTTTTTGGTTGTTGGTTTTGTTGCGGTGATCAACGCAAATGCGGTGCCAACGCACCGCGTGGAATTTTGATAAGAAAAGGGGGAGAAGCGCAGCGTTGCGCCGTTGAAAACGAACCAAATATGTGGTGCCGTCGCGCCACACCGGGGAACCACGAAAGCACCGCGGCCGGAGCGAGACTATGGTGGAGGGGCGCAGCACCGTCGCGCCGTGCCAGATGGACCAAGGCCACGGCCGGTTCCGGGCAGCGGCGGAGCAGCGGAACCGGCGGCCGGTATCAGGCCGCCGGCATCGGAGCAAGGGGACTAGCCCTTGCCGGTCCCATGGTAGCGCAGTCGGCCTGCTGGTGCAGGCTGGGAAGTTCGAGGAAAACACCGGGGGTCGTAACCCCTGGTCGGCCGGCTGAGTGGCCCCATAATGGGGACATGGTTTCTCCATGCGGCGGCAGCACGCCCCCCACACCAAAACGGCTCGGCCGTATGGCCGAGCCCCTAGCCAGCGCACCGCGCGCCGGGCCGGCTGCCTGGCCGGTCTGCCAGACCGGGACGCGCCCAGGCCGGGATAGGCCACGCCGGCCAGGCCACACCCCTGTGGTCCAGACCCGGACCCAGTTCGGGTCGACCGAGTACGGGCCGACCTTGGGGGTATCGGGCCGGGTCGGACCGGGACCGAACCCCCTTTTACCGAACCTCCTTCGGTCTATTGCCCATAACTTGAGCTACATGTTCCGATTGACACATCGTTATTTGCAATGCAATCCTTGGATCGAGACGGTCGTTTTGGTATATCGCACTTAAGGTTTCGGGGAACTTTGGGTTCGGCCAGGTTGGTTCGTACACGAAACAAACCGGGCCCTCGGAACGGAAACACTCATAACTAGAGATCAGGACGTCCGAATGACGTGCCGTCGACTTGGTTGGATTCCTCTAAGTGAGATGGATATTTTGGCTTACTCTTCCCGATGATTGGATGCAGGTGGAGTACGGTTGGGTTGGTTTTGACTTAAAAACCAACCGGGCCCCTGAGACGAAAAAGCCAATAACTCTCAGACCGGGCGTCTGATTGACGCGCCGTCTGTGACGTTGAGTTCCCGTTGACGATATGGAACTTTTGGATACATCAACTTCAGACTATGTGTCAGTTGATGTATCAGCCTCTCGGCTCTTGAAGTAGACCCGCCCGAATGAGCTTGATGTGTGCAGGAACCCTAGAGCTGGCTGCGACTTCAACGACGACTGTGCAGAGATTCTCAGTGGATTCGACAATGACTACAACACTCAGAGATCCTTTTTGGATCAGTGCTACCGATCCTGTGTGGGTCAGCGCTCAGCGGTCCTGTGTGGCCCAATGCCTTCAGATCCTGTGTGGGTCTGATCCTCTGTGGGTCTTTGCGGGGGTTAGTTACCTATCGATCCTTTGTGGGTCAGATCCTTTGTGGGTCATTGCGGGGGTTAGTACCTATCGATCTATTGTGTGTCTGACGGCATAGATGAATTAATGGATATATCTGATCATCTCTTTCTTCATATGAAGAAGTATACTTGTGTGAGCTGAATCCTGTATTGCATTCCTGTGTGGTTTGTGTTGTGCTATCCTGTGTGGATTTACATTTTTCTTTCCTATGTGGACTGGGTTGTACTCGGGCTCGGATGTTGGAGCCGAACGAGAATTGGTGACTTAGGTATATGTATAGGCATATACCTAAGCAGTGTCGGTTGTTACTTCGTGATTGTATCTTTCCTTTGTGGATTATCCTTTGTGGATTCTGGGAGACCTTCGGGGGGTCTCGAGGTCCCTACTGAGTAGCTTATACTCACCCCTGCACGGGCTATGCCCACACTACGTTGTGTCTGTTGCAGACGACAGACAGTGCTGATCGTGGTTGAGGCTTGCGGAGAAGGACGACGCCTGGAGGTGGACCACTGGGCGGGACATACTCGGAGCGGTCGGCAGGACCCGAGGAGCTGTAGAGGCTATCTGTACTCGTCCATCGGGTGGGACTTCCAGTGGACGGCTTGACGTTGCGGCTTTACTTTTCAGTTGTTGTTTTCCCTTTCGAGTTGTACTTTACTTTCAGTTTGGGTTTATATTCTATCCCACTTACTTCCCCACTTACTATTGTACTCAGTTTTTACTTAGTGTTTGCTTCTTCTATTTTCTTGCTCTGTGGTGTCTTTTTACTTTGCAAAGGCAATGCCTTCCCTTTTTACCGGGATTTACGCCTTAGTTCTAGTCGCCAGCCGCTAGCCTATGGAAGGCGGGCTTGGGGTAGTCACGGCACGAGCCCCGAGGATGGGTCGTGAAAAATTGGTATCAGAGGAGTTTGGTTCTACCGTAGAATCTGATCTTTCTTCTATGTGAAGCAATAGTGTTATGTATATTGGGTGTGGTTATCAGTCCAGGGAGTCCAGTGTTAGTGCGGCGGCCGACGTATCCGTACACCAGGACCCTGACTTTTGATTTCTGACTTAATGTACGAGAACATTGATTGCATGTGTGTTTCAAGTGTTCTTTGTGATTAATTTGTATCAGCTCACCAGGTATACTATTCTGACTATGGCGCACCTGTTTCCTTTTCAGGATGGCCCCATGACGGCAGCCAGCTAGGGTTCCGAGAGTTGAGCATGACGACAGCTCGTCGGGCGATGAGGCCTCAGTATAGGGCTCTTTGATAGCTGAGGCACCAGTTGTACTGCTACCCGCTGAGCCACCGATACTACTATCCCTAGCCGCTGACGATGCACATCGCCATTGTGCACTGCACGAGTTCCAGCGCCAGCGACCGCCCAGGTTCCGTGGGGAGACGGACCCCCAGGCAGGCAAGGATTGGCTGGAGTCAGTTGTTCGGGTTTTCCGGTTAGTGAGGACACCAACAGATCTCATGGTGATCCTCGCAGCGAGCCTACTGCACACGGCAGTGGGCCGATGGTGGAGCTTGATGCTCCAGGTGCACGATGAGGTATCTCTCCTCTGGACGGACTTTGAGAGCCTCTTCTGCTTGGAGTTCATCCTAGCCACATTCCGTGCGGTGCGCATCCAGGAGCATTCTACAGCTACGGCAGAGCAGCTTGATTGTCGCCCAGTACTCGGCGAGATTTACCGATCTCTCATGCTACTCAACAGACATGGTACGGGACCCATTCTTCCGGGCCCGGACCATTGAGCAGGGATTGAGGCATGAGATCAGGGCATCGCTGATCTCCCTCAGTATTCCGAACCAGGCAAGAGTACTGGAGTGATCCCTTCTGATCAAGAGCTATCTTGTTGATCCTTCTTCAGCGACGAGACATACCGCAGGGTGGCATATAGCAGATTCTTCTTCAGTAGGCAGTCGACGGATGACGCATGGGTCCAGGAAGACCAGACCCTCACACAGATGACCTCTGGACACTGGCTCAGTAGTGCGGGGAACACAGTGTGGAGCCAGTCTTTCGAGATGCAGGCAGTGCTACACATGCGGCGGGCAGGGCCACATGGCTCATGACTGCCCGACCCACCATGCCGAGGAGCAGCAGACGGTTGAGGGGCCACCCAGGCAGAGGCAGAGGGTTGACCATGGATGTTCGTAGGGAGCAAGAAGACAAGGCAGTGGAGCTGGCCGAGAAACAGGTGGTGGGAGACGCTTTGAGGCTCTACCACCACCACCACCAGGAGGTCCACCCCGACCACAGGGAGCTGGCGGGTAGAGACAGGCACAGCTCTAGGCAGTGGAGGCCTATGACCATGGCACGCCGGAAATGATTCGAGGTACTATCTGTGTATATTCCACCCTTGCTGCAGTTCTTATAGACATAGGACCGAGTCACTCTTTCATAGTTGCTGCCCTTGTTCGGAGCTCGGAGATTCCGACAGAGTCGTTGGCTCGATCCTTACGGCTAGAGACTCCTACGGGAGCAGACTCGATGATTACGCACTGGTGCTGGTAGTGTGAGCTTATTCTAGGTGGGGATAGCTTCAGCTGTGATCTTCTTATAGCGGCGTCGAGGCCTTACGACGTCGTCTTGGGAATGGATTGGTTATCTACAGTCCATGCACAAATTGACTATATTAGGCGCAAGGTGCGATGTGTATGAACCGATGAGAGCAGGTTCACCTCCACCGGTGAGAAGGGAGCCTTTGCAGCACAGGATGGACTCTCGCAGAGGAGATGACATCACATCACTCATTAGTTGTCTAGCCTCATCCTAGGAGTAGTTGACGTACGGAGTCCTAGTTTTCCTGCAGTAGTGGATCAGTATGCGGACGTCTTTCCCGATGACATTCCAGGACTACCTCCTCGCAGAGAGGTAGACTTTTATATTGATCTATACCCCATGACAGCCCCGATATCCACTCCAGCATATTGGATGGCTCCCGACGAGCTTCGAGAGCTACGGGTACAGTTGGAGTACTTGATGGGCAAGGGATTCATCCAACCTAGTGTTTCACCCTGGGCTTCCCCGATATTGTTCACCAAGAAGGCGGACGGGAGCTTGCGACTTTGTGTCGACTATCGCCGCCTGAACTAGGTGACAGCGAGGAACAAGTATCCGCTACCGAGGATTGATGACCTCATCGATCAGCTCAAGGGAGCACGGTGGTTCTCAAAGATAGACCTCAGGTTAGGCTATCATCAGCTCAGAGTTCGGGACGAGGACGTGCAGAAGACGGTCTTCAGATGTCGGTATGGAAACAATGAGTTCCTGGTTATGCCATTCGGCGTATCCAATGCTCCAGCAATGTTCATGGGCCTCATGAACAGGATCATTCAGCCATACCTCGATCGATTTGGCGTGGTCTTCATCGACTGCATTTTGATATACTTGACGACTGAGGAGGAGAACGCCTACCACTTGCGGGTTGTACTAGACACACTCCGAGAGCACCAGATTTATGGAAATATCTCGAAGTGTTAGTTCTGTATATGTGAGGTCCACTTCTGGGGACACGTAATCTTTGAGGCAGGTGTTGTAGTTGATCCTATGAAGATTGAGACAGTGCTAGCTTGGGAGCCACCCAGGAGCGTGACGGAGTTGCAATGTTTCTTGGGACTAGCTGGATTCTATCAGAGATTTGTTCCAGACTTTACCAGAGTTGCAGCACCACTCTCAGCTCTTACAAAGAAGGGGAAACCCTTTGTGTGGTCAGACAGATGTCAACAGATCTTCCAAGAGATGAGACAGAGATTGACCAGCACCCCTATCTTGAGGCTTCCAGAGGAGGGAGTAGGGTACGTAGTCTACTTCGATGCATCAGGGACCGGACTCAGATGTGTCATGATGGAGGATTGGGCAGTGATCGCCTATTTATCATGTCAGTTGAGATAGCATGAGCAGAACTATGCTACCCATGACCTGGAGTTAGCAGCAGTGGTCTTCGCTCTGAAGACATGGTGGCACTACCTGATGGGTGAGCACTTTACCTTCTTTTCTGACCATCAGAGTCTCAGGTATATCTTCTCTCAGAAGGATCTGAACCTGAGACAGCGGTGATGGCTCGAGTACCTCCAGGACCATGACTTTGAGACAGTCTATACTCCTGGTATGGGGAGCATAGTAGTCGCTGCTCTCAGCAGGAGGACGAGCATTCAGCTACTTGAGGAGGCGATAGAGCAGCTATCTACTTTTCATATATCCTTCGTGGATTGAGATGAAACAACCTTCCTTATGTCTCTCACAGTCACCCCTCCACTGCTGCAGCGGGTCAGAGAGGCACAGCGTGGGGACGCTGACTCTGAGATGAGGCATGCATAGATATCCTCAGGATAGGCACCTGATGGTTTCTCCTTCGGAGCAGAGAACGAAGTCCTTTTTAGAGGACGTACCTTGGTACCAGTTGCTTTACGGGAGGAGGTGATGAGAGAGTTACACACTTCTCCTTTGGCGGTACATCCTGGAGTGGCGAAGATGTACCAGGATGTCAGATGATAGCACTGGTGGCCAGGAATGAAGAAAGATGTGGCAGAGTTCGTTTCTCGATGCCTCACCTGCCAGCAGGTGAAGGTAGAGCATCAGGTACCAGTAGGCTTGGTACAACCCTTGGAGGTCCCAGAGTGGAAGTGGGACGGGATATATATGGACTTCATGACTGGACTTCCACGCACTTCCAGGTGTCATGACTCCATTGGGTGATTGTTGATGGACTCACCAAGTCGGCACACTTCTTACCCATTAGAGAGTAGGGCTCAGTGGAGAGTTTGGGACGTCTCTACATTTAGGAGATTATACGGCTTCACGGTGTGCCATCATCTATCATCTCGGATCGAGGTGTTCGCTTTACTTCCCGTCATTGGAAGGGGTTGCAGGAGGCATTCGGGACGCAGCTACGTCTGGACACCGCCTTTGACCCTCATACGGATGGTCAGATGGAGAGGACCATTAAGACTCTTGAGGAAATGCTTCACACATGTGTCCTCGACTTTGGTCGTTGTTGGGAGGACCACCTACCCTTGGTAGAGTTTGCGTACAACAACAGTTACCACAGAGAAGGTCCAGGTCATCCAGGAGCGGATGAGGACAGCTACGAGCCGGTATAAGTCTTATGCAGACAAGAGGTGGAGGCCACTAGAGTTTGAGGATGGTGACCACGTCTTTTTACGTGTCTCACCTCGACGTGGTTTACGGAGATTTGTCTGAGGCAGCAAGTTGTCTCCATGCTTCATCGGACCATTCCAGGTCCTCAGCAGGATTGGCGAGGTGGCTTATCGCCTGGCTCTACCACCTCAGTTGCACTAGGTGCATGACGTTTTCCACGTATCTTAGCTGAGGAGATACGTGCACGAGCTGACGCATATCATTGACCATGGGGATCTGGACGTTGATGATGGGGCGACTTTGGCAGAGGTTTCAGTGGAGATCAAGGATCGACAGGAGTGGGTCCTACGTGGACGGTCAATTCCTCTAGTGTGCATCAGATGGCAGCACGGGAACCTCTAGAAGAGCACTTGGGTGCGGGAGGCTCAGAGGCGTGCTCAATACCCACATTTGTTTCCCTAGTTTATGATGTATCATTACGGATACGTAAAGCCCTGATGTGGGAGTGATGTAAAGACCCATAAAATTCAAGGAATTTTTTTTCTTAATTTTCTTTGAAATTTTATAAGAACAGAGTTTCTGACGGCACCTGATTCCGAGACCCGGTGTGCCCAGAATCATTTTCTGAAGTTTAGCTCGGGTACGTTCAGTGAACGACAAGAGGGGTTTTCTAAATTTTGAACCGGTGCTCAGAATCGAATTCCAAGGGCACCGATGGAATGTCAGTGCCGGTATTTTCTTAGAAACTCCTTTTCTAGAGTTGTGTCTGTTCAGGTGTGGTTTTTAATTTTTTTTTGGGTTAAAGTTAAGAAATAAAATAAAAGTGGTGCAACACTTTATTTTATTTCAATTAAAGCCACTTAAAGCCACTTAAGCTAAGTTAAGTAGTTTTGTTGGAACCCAAAATATCCTACCCACTGGGTAGAATATTTGTGAGGTGGGGCCCGCACGATCCCCACCGTTTCTTTTCTTCTAAGTAACGCACCCTCGAAAACCTCCTTTTAATGAAGGTCAACTATGCGTTTTTCTGGTTAAGAAACACGCCATTTAATTGGGCAGTTAAATTGTTACAATTAATTATTTGAATTAAATGTTCGTTTCATATCATTGTTTTTCAAATTATTTTGTTGATAATATAATAAGGGGTGGACTTATGTTATTATTGTTGGGGTTTGTGTTGTGTTAAACCTTTGGGAGAAAAAGAGATGACTCTTTGTTTTTTGACAAAGAACGCGAAGAACGCACAACCACCGATGAAGAACGCCAATCTATGACGTCGGACGATGGCGAGTGACGCCTTCCTTGGAGATCACCTAACGCCAATGGTGATTCTCTTCTTCCGCGGCAATCTTCTTCTTCCGGGGCGATCCTCTTCTTCCGCGACGGTTAATTTCGCGACGAACGCTCGTTCGACGACAGAGTTGATGTAGGGTTTTATTTTATTTGTTAGTTCGTGAAATCATTCGTCGCTTTATCCTTTTCTTTGAACCGCTTGGTATCGTGATAAAGGGAGGAGGTTGGACCGCATGAACACGGCCGACACTCCTCCCCTTTTTTGGTTGTTGGTTTTGTTGCGATGATCAAGCCAAACGCGGTGCCGAAGCACCGTGTGGAATTTTGATAAGAAAAGGGGGAGAAGCGCGGCGTCGCGCCGTTGAAAACGTACCAAAGATGCGGCGTCGTCGCGCCACACCGGAGAACCATGAAAGCACCCCGGTCGGAGAAGGACCGCGGAGGAGGGGTGCAGCGCCGTCGCGCCGTGCTAGACGGACCAAGGTCGCGGCCGGTTGTGGGCCGCTGGCATCGGAGCAAGGGAACTGGCCCTTGCCGGTCCCATGGTGGTGTAGCCGGCCGACCAGTGCGGGTCGGCCGGTTCGAGGAAAACGCCGGGGGTTGTAACCCCCAGCCGACCAGTTGAGCAGCCCGAAAAGGGGTCGCGGTTTCTCCACGTGGGGGCAGCGCACCCCCCGCACCAAAACGACTCGGCCGTTCGGCCGAGCCCCTGGCTGGCGCACCTCGCACCAGGCCGGCTGCCTGGCCGGTCCACCTGACTGGGCCAGGCCGCACCCAAGTTGTCCAGACCCGGACCCAGTTTAGGTCAACCCAGTACAGGCCGACCCTGGGGGTATCGGGCCGGGTCGGACCGGGCCCGAACCCCCTATTACCGAACCTCCTTTGGTCTATTGCCCATAACATGAGCTACGGGCCTCCGATCGATGCACCATCAGTTGCGATGCGATCCTTGTATCGAGACAGTCATTTTGGTATATCGCACTCATGATTTTGGAGAACTTTGGGTTCGGCCGGGTTGGTTCATACACGAAACCAACCGGGCCCTCGGAGCGGAAATTCTCATTACTTGAGTTCCGGACGTCTGAATGACATGCCGTCGACTTGGTTGGATTCCTCTAAGTGAGATGGATATTTTGGCTTACTCCGCCCGAGGTTTGGATGCAGGTGGAGTATGGTCAGGTTGGTTTTGACTTAAAAACCAACCAGGACCCTGGGACGAAAAATCCAATAACTCTCAGACCGAGCATTCGATTGACGCGCCGTCTGTGACATTGAGTTCCTGTTGACGATACAAGAACTTTTGGATACATCAAATTCAGACTATGTGACAGTTGATGTATCAGCCTCTTGGCTCGTGGAGCGGACCCTCCCGAACGAGCTTGCTGTGTGCGGGAACCCTAGAGCTGGCTGCGACTTCGACGATGATTGTGCAGAGATCCTCAGTGGATTCGACGACGACTACAGCACTCAGCGATCCTTTATGGATCAGTGCAACCAATCCTGTGTGGGTTTGATCCTGTGTGGGTGAGTGCTCAGCGGTCATGTGTGGGCCAGCGCCTACAGATCCTATGTGAGTATGATCCTGTGTGGGTCTTTTCATGGGTTAGTTACCTATCGATCCTTTGTGGGTCATTGCGGGGGTTAGTACCTATCGATCTTTTGTGGGTCCGACGACATAGATGAATCAATGGATATATATGATCATCTCTATCGTCATATGAAGAAGTATACATGTGTGAGCTGAATCCTGTATTGCTTTCCTGTGTGGATTGTGTTGTGCTATCCGGTGTGGTTTTACGTTTTGCTTTCTTGTGTGGACTGGGTTGTACTCAGGCTTGGATGTTAGAGCAGAACGAGAATTGGTGACTTAGGTATATGTATGGGCATATACCTAAGCAATGTCGGTTGTTACTTCGTGATTGTATCTTTCCTTTTGGGATTATCCTTTATGAATTCTGGGAGACCTTCGGGGGTCTTGGGTTCCCTACATAGTAGCTTATACTCACCCCTGCACGGGCTTTGCCCGCACTACGTTGTGTTGGTTGCAGACGACGGACAGCGCTGATTGTGGTTGAGGCTTGCGGAGCAGGACGGTACCTGGAGGTGGACCACTGGGCGGGACGTACTCGATGCGGTCGGCTGGACCTGAGGAGCTGTAGAGGCTATCTGTACTCATCCTTCAGGTGGGACTTATAGTGGACGGCTCGACGTTGCGGATTTACTTTTCAGTTGCTATTTTCCCTTTCAAGTTGTACTTTACTTTCAGTTTGGATTTGTATTTTGGCCCACTTACTTCCGTACTTACTGTTGTACTCAGTTTTTACTTAGTGTTTTCTTCTTCTTCTTGCTTGCTCTGTGGTGTCTATTTACTTTGCAAAGGCAATGCCTTCCCTTTTTACCGAGATTTGCGCCTTGGTGCTATTCGCCAGCCCCAGGCCTATGGAAGGCGGGCATGGGGTATTCACGGCATGGGCCCTGGGGATGAGTCATGACATATATTATAGATCATAGTGGGCCCCAATATATTTATTTTCATTGTGATTTTTTATATGTTTTCATCCCAATCGGTGAATTGTTGTTGTTTGTTTCAGCTTGCTTTGTGTTTATATGAATATATGGCACATTTCATTTATACAGCATGTAGTTGCACTAGTTTAATTATACATGCATTGATGTTTTTTTAATGATGTGTTTGCTTATGTTTATTTTATTTCAGTCTGACCAATTTTATAGTCTTCCAACTATATCCTTTGGACCCTCATAACTAGTAGGAATCCTTCAACATGTGGTGATGAATTTCAGAGACAATGTAAAAATCCAAATTATGTGATGTTTCTGGTTGACCTGGGCTGGTTAACTACACTAGATATATTAAAGAAGCAAATAATTATAAATATTTGGTTGATTCTGTTCATGAATAATGAAAATTAAGAGTTGGTACCAAATACTAAAGATAAGATTTTCATTGATTCAAAGTGGGTGTTCCAAAACAAAAAGAATGAAAAGGGTGATGTGGTGATAAATAGTTTAAGACTTGTTTACAATGTATATTCTCAATTTGAAGGAGTCGGTTTTTACGGGACCTTTTTTCTAGTTTAAAGGCTTCAAACCATTGGAATTATTCTTCCTATTATAGCACAAAGGATTCATAATATATTATAAATGGATATAAATTCTATTTTCCTCAATGGTGAGTAAGAATAGGTGGTGTAAATTGAGAAACCTTGTTGTTTCTTTCTTAGAGGAAATGTGAATTTTTATAAAAGTATAATAATTAATTATATGGGTAGAAACACGACCTATGTGATTTTTATTATAATATGGGAAATTAATTAAAGAATAAAAAAATTATAAAGGGAAGAGTGCTTGAAAATCTCTACATCAGTGATGACAAAAATATCTATTCTCATTATAGTTTATGTAGGTGACTATATATTTTCAAATAATTATGATGAAATGTTTAAGAGGGTTAATATAGATATGAAGGATATATTTTAAATAATGATGCTTTGAGTGATGAGGTATTTTCATGGTTTAAAAATTTATAAAAAGGAATATTTCATTTATATTTCTGAAGAAAATTATATGAAATAACATCTAAAAATCTTTGGTAAGTAGTACTGAAATATAATTTCTACAACAGTTTCAGTGGAAACTAAAATTTCCAAATATGATCAAAGATGGAATATGGATCCAAGGGAATTCTAAAAGCTATTTCAAATATTACAATACTTTACAACTTTATGGAAGGATATTGTGTGTTCTAGAATATGTTGTTCAAGGTAGCAAGTTGTACATGAAGAGTCCCATTCAAGTTCTAGAAATAAGATTCTCATGGTCATAAATGTAATATAATATCTTGTCTTAAAATATGATTGAAAAGGGAAGATTGATCATTTTCATTATATGAATAAAAATTTAGAGTGTTTTATTTATTTAATTATGTAAATATTTTGTGGAGTTTTCAATCTGGTAGATAGGTGTGTCTGTCGGAAAAATGAAAAGTATTTTTTTTTTGATTTTAGGAATCAATGAGGAGGAATATGTGGTTTCAAATCAAGATACAAATTTTCTGATTTGTATTATTAGTATGTTGGAAGATTTGATGGCTAAAGTGATGTAGGCACTTCTCAAAGGATGTTTTAATCAATGTACTTTAAAATTATATAATAATTTATTTCAATATTTGAGAATTTAAAAAAGTGATATTAAATATCATTTAATAATGGGGCTTGTGTAGATAAATTAGTTAATGTTGTATTTTTTTCAACAAAGGATCTTATTATTGATGAATTCATAAAGAAATTTCCAAAGGATTAATTTTATAATCTTTTTATGATGTTTGGAATTCAACATCATTCTTCTCAATGTTAATATTGTGTTAGAGAGAGAATATTGTTTGGGGAGGGGGTATCCATTGACATGTGCTTCTCTTAAAGGGTCATAAATTTTTTAGAGCATTCATAAAAAAGGATTGATTTGATTTCATCACTAGGAATGTGTGTAAACTATTCTTACATTTTTTAAGTGCATCGATGTGTTTTTATATAAACTATGGTGTGATTTCATTAGTTATGATGAATTACTAATTATGATATTATAGATTAGTTTTTCATGTGGTATCGCATCATCATGAAGTTCTTAGATTTCCATGTTTGAAGGCCATATATTGTTGTTATGCTAAGGACATCATGGTATCTTTTATTCAACATTATTGTTTCAGACACTAATTTCAATTTTTTAGGATTTAATTTTTGATTTGAGATACATTTATAGGAATTTAGTTTCATTTTAGTGATTTATGCTCCTTTGTTGAAAATAATATCTAAAGGGGGTTATTTAGACCAAGATGTGTTTATATATTTTTTAGAGGAGTTCATTGGATAATAGGTTTGATTGGATGTTATTATTTATATTACATTTTATTCTCAATGCATAAACCATATTCCAAATAACATTATTTGTTATTTTAACGTGTTTGGAGACAAAAAACATATGATGATTAATATAGTTTCATATGATTAAATATCATGAAGAAAAAATATTGAATGGTGGAACAGTTGTTGAAGAAAGTAACTTCACATTGCAAAGCATGATATTGTTCAATTTAAGTTTATTGTATAAGAGGGTATATTCCACATAATATAATCATATAAAAAGGTTTATAGAATTGGTCTTATATTTCCCCTAGAGATTGGAGAACCTCAACATTTTAGTGAAGCACCACAACAAAATTGGTGGATTAGCAAGGTCCTTAAGCTATATAAGGAGGACCACTTTAGAGAGAAGTTAATAAGGTTTATATTTGTGTCCCTAGATATTCAAAGATTTCTAGGTAATAATTTGTGTCTACTTATTTGATATATTACATCATGTTGATCTAATCCATAGTAGAGGTTTTCACATCAAAGTTCTTGCTTTTTCTAGAAGTTGGAATTTCTATAGATTTTAATACATCTATACAATAAGAAGATTATATAACATAGAGGTGGATAAATTGTTATTAGTTTAATATTAAAATTTTAAACTTCTACGATACAATAATATATCATGCCAAAAAAATTGATGTTAACAAATAACTGTTTTCAATTATCATATAATTATTTAAATAAATAGACTATGTAGTAATGAGTGGTTTTCTGGGAAAACTCTTAGTTTTTCAAATATCTAGGATGATGTGGATTTATCTATGTGATTTTGTGTTTATTTTAGTATGTTATAACAAATAATTTGAATTGAATAATGAGTATATTTTTGGAAAAATAGAAAAAATACATTGAAATTTTTGTTAAGAGATGTTTATTGTTTGAATTTGAATTTGATATTCAAATTTGAAATAATAGAAATAGGGGGTTATTATTCATTATAATGGTATATAATAGAGAAATGAAAAGTGTGTGTTTTGAGAAAAAAGAATAATTTTAGAGAGTGAAGAAGAAGATATACTATATATGTTCAATATAATTAATATTTTGTGGATTAACCATATAATAATAAAGGTAGAAGAAGAAGATCGAAGTGGTTGTGTTTATGTGTGGTCAAAAAAATTGAAAAAGCAATGTGTTCCTATGATATATTGAGGGATAATTTTTTTTAATGTATTTAAAGTATAGTGAATGCGAAAGAATTATATACAATCAATGACATATAAGAAGGATATTTTCTAAAATACACTTTTTTCCAATTGTTATCATTAAAAAGTGATGGATGAACTTATGTGAAAGAAAAAATTAATAAGAGTTGGTAGAAAATAAAATGTGAGTTCTAAGGATATACCATACATGTTATACTCAAATGATGATTATGGTGGGCAGTGTCATCTATGAGGAATTTGTTTCACATTGAGGACTAGCCTTAACACATTGAGTGGTGAAAGATGTTAATCTATTGTTTTATCTCCATGAATTTGGTTGTGAAAGTAGTAAAAAACACTTCAATAAAACATATGAAAAATGTTATTTCAAATGAAATATAATACAACATTGATCACTAATTCACTACCCCTATAAATGGGCCTCTTCTGATCCTAATTTGGCTCTAAAATACCCTTACCTCAAGCCACACAACATGGTGAGGTTTCTTTATACCTAATACATTTCAGCCACATATACACTCTAAAGGACTTTTTAAATTAATTCTCAGTCACCATAAGGATTTTATACCAAAATTAGATTGGTTTCAACAAAATATAGGTATATTAATTATAACACCCCATATAACCACAAAAAATGAAATTAAATTGAAAATAAGTCACACCTCATAATAAATGGGGTTCTCTTTCAATGACACATAATAATATTCAATCATAATCCAAAAAATATCCAATTTTTCACAAAATCAAATATACTTGTGGTTTACTACGGGATGTACAAAAAGAAGTTGGGGAATACACTATCAATGGCATAAATTTGGTTAAACCAACCAAATGGGAGCCAAATCAATACAATAAAACATTAATAAGTGAGAAGAGAAGAATAAAGGGGAATTGGAAGCTCGAACATACCCCAAAAATTATTTTTCGGTGAATGGGCATTAAGAAATGGGAATTAGAATTATAAAATGATCCCAATGGATATCTTCTACGAATTCACCTAATAATAAGACCTTATGAGATAATTATTGAATGATCATGATAGTCATAACACAACACTAACCCAATAAGCACATTTTACACTATTACATTTGTTTTATTCCATAACCATCCCTAACATAGGTTTCTGAAACATAATATATCACCATTGTGGTGAAATATTCAGTCTCATGTTGTAATGGAGCACACCATAGTTTCATGTTTTAGTAATTACCATGGAAATGTATAAATTCTTCCCATCTTTATAGCATCATGTTGTTGGACCTTATCTTGTGTTGTTAACTCTTTCATACCCTATAAATTTCAACCCCAATCTAGTTTATATAAAATTTAGTATTATATTTTTGGGTGAATATTTCAGTATCTGGGAAGTAAAAACTATGTATAATGAAAATAAAATAGTTGGAAATAAGTCTCAACGATCTAGTGTAATTGAAAATGAGAATCAATTTTAAAGAAAAAAACATATGGTAAGATGGTTAAATGTTTCCCCCCAAATGAATTTCTTGTTTTTGGGTTACTAGGGTCACATAATGACATATTATGATGATTAGAGGAATTACCTTTGAGGAGATACACTTTGAAGTCAAAAAATAATAATGAAAACACATTGTTTATAATAGAGAAGTTATTATTATAATTATTATTTAAATTTTTACAAATTAAGTTACAAGTATTATTATTTTAGCCTGAGAAAGAATAAATATAACATTAATGGAGATGTAGGTAGAGGTATTCGATGAAAAAACCGATTAATTGGAATATTCACAATTTTGAAAGAAGGTGAATGTAATGATTATATCACTGAATGTGAGGAAAATAATAATGAGTAACCTACACATCACCCAACTAAACACTATATTTCATAGAGTGAAAATAAGAAAATTAATAGGGTTATCCCAGTTGAATTCACATATTAGGAAACACCGAATTTGATCACATGGATTCTTGGTAGTGAATTTTCATTCAAAATGACTAAGAATATGAAGATTTTAATGAATATAAAAGGTAATGTAGATGAAAAAAAATTGTTTTAGCAATGATTTATCTTTTAAGAGTAAAGGAAGTAGAAAAGGTAGAATTTTTAGGGATAAACTGATGGATATATAGGTACTTTTGTAAAATATTCTTCCACATGCAACTCAATAATTAAACTGACATTCAATTGAATGTGTTTCCAAATGAATCCTAAATTATCAGTATCATTTATGAGAGGGTTAATAATAAATTGAAACTTTTATCTTGGAGATAGCAAGGATAAATGATTTCTTCCAATAGAGGAAGAGTATCATATTTTACTAAATACGAGGCTAGGAAAATATCTTTTGGAAAATGATATAAAATATCTTAATGTTAGAATTTACTATAGATATTCCAAATCTGAATAGATATAGAGAACTGAAATAATATTCATGCATGATAGGGGAGACGATGGAAAATATTAATAGTCAAAAGATAAAAAGAACCTCAAATTTACTTGAATTGATTCAAACTAATGTTTTCTATCAAATTTAACTCACTATAACTAAATGTGAATTGTATTTCATATTATGTATGATTAATTTAATAAGATTGTTTGGGTGAAATTTATAAAAACCAAAAATGTAAGTGATTGAACAAATCCAAATGTTTTAGAGGAGTGTTAGTATCAAAATTTAATGGATGGAAAATATTTTTCAATTGAATAATGACATGGGATAAAAATAAATTGAAGTATATAATTATATTTATAATCATGATATCAAAAATTAAATTTAATTATAGAGAATAGTATAATAAAATATTTTTGTTAAGAGATGAAATCACATGGTAAAAAATATGGGGAAAAGATTAATAATTGAGATTATGATATCATGAAACTGTTGGAAATAGGATTTAAAAGTGGCTGTATTTAACAAAAATTGGGATTAATTGATTCCTAAAAAATGAAAATACCAGATGATATATATAATATAATTATGTGTAATTTTAACCACTAAATAATATTTAGAACTAAATTTATTATTTAGGACAAGGGGTAATATTTTTGAATGTATGGAGATGTTGTTGATGAGGAAGTCTTTATATTATTTTCAACCAAGAATAAAACATTCATGTTATACACTAAGATAATGACCCATATTATAGAAAGAAACCACAAAAACATTATTGAAGATAAATATTGAAATAATGTTTGAATAATAGACTTGGATGAATTATATGCTTCAAAAGTTTATATTTGATAGATATTAATGGGGATTATATAATCAAAAAATTATAAAGATTCATATAGTGAATAAAAATGTTTTATTTATGTTTAGTAGAGTTATTCAGTAACTTAATAATAAAAATATGAGTTTTGTCCATTGATATTAATATCATTGGACATAATAAATATCTAATACCAAAATAGAGGGTGAATTTTTTTTATAAAACTTATCTATTGTCATAGCTGGATATATAAAAATTTTAAAAAGTGAAAAAAGATGAATATTTGTTTAACGAGAAGAATGAAAATATTGATAATGATGTGAAAATAAATTAATAGATATTTTTAAATGGTTATATCAGCAAAATATCCTAGATCAAAATGGGTGTCCGAAAATAACTAAAATAATCATGGAAACATGACATGAAAAAATTCATGCTTTATATATATAGAATATTCTAAAATTTATGTAAAAATATAGAAGATAAATTTTCAATATAAACTATACTTTAGGTGATTTTGAATTTTCTATTAGATTCCTATTAAAAAAACATTAATATTTTTCACATGGATAAAAAAATGAAATTCTTAAATGGAGTGCTTAACATGGATATCTACATTGAAAAACTATTAAGTATTAAACTTTGAAACAATGATGAAATGATGTTTTGAATTTAAATGGATTTATATAGTATTAATAAGAAACCATGATCTTGGTATGCTCATTTGGACTCCTAATTAATGAATTTTCAATTCAAAAGAGAAGGTTTCAATCACAACCTATATAATAAATCCTCAATTGAACACAAGTCTATGATACTAATCAATGTTGAGGATATCATGTTTTCTGGAAGATAAATTGAATAAGTGGAGTTGTTTACTAAAATAATGTAATTATCATTTTGTGTTTCTTTTATAGGTGATATTTGTTATTTGATATACCAGAAATTGTTTCAATATGATGTGTAAGATATTACTTCCCAGGGAAAATATGGAAGGGAGAAAATAAATATGTCTACTGTAAATTATAAAAAGAATTTTTCTACCCCAATTATAGTTGGAACTAATATTCGGAAGAGTAAAGATAAAAAATGATATGGATTAGACATCATATCAAATACTTATTAGAATCTAGTTGTACATTATAGTAATAATAAGATATGTTATCTATGATAACTATTTATAAATTTTATTCCAAAGAAATAATAATGAATATAAATACATTATTGCTTAAATAATCAATCGATATATCTAATATACCATCATGTTTTGGTTATTTGTCTATTATTATTCCCATGTATCCCTTTAAAAAAATTATTTTGAAAAGTTTAGGAAAAAAGTCAGTTTGGATATAGACCAGGTTTGATATGTTAGGGTGAAAAAATTAAAAATATAGAGGTTCATTTTTGGATTAACGCATGTGTTTTTGGAAAATTAAAATTAGTCATGTAATTTTTTCACTTAGTCATATTGAAGTATAAAATATTTTGATGGTGATTTTTTTTCTCAATTGATATGGATGAAAAATAATTATTAGTTATGGGTAATGAAGTGAAAGTTACAAGGGTTGTATATTATGATAATATAAGTGTGGAGTTGATCTAATGAAGAATCCATTACAATAAACATGATTTAAAAATATTTGTATGTTATCTAATTTTATCCATGTAAATATAGAAAATACAGTTTTCATGGTGTATCATATTGGTACACATCCTCAAGTGGGGGGTATCTTTACCAAACCATTAAGAAGATTATTGATGGAAATACAGTAGTCTAATATAGGTGTCTGACCATATTAAAATATTCATGTGGAAATACATATTACATTTCCTCATTTGGATTTGACACATAAATAGGTTATTCATTGGGGAAATGGTTATACTCATTGGGTTTATTCTTAAGGGGGAGAAATAGTGAAATTTTCATAGGAGAGAGAGTGGAAGTAAAAATTTTTGGGGGTGTTTTTAAGAATAACAAGGCACATTATAAGGTTAATAAGTATGTGGTATAAGAATCTGGGTAAAATAAAATTGATGGGTATGTGAATTAAATATTACAGAATAATATAGAAAATGTGATTTTTGTGGGATCAATTATTTTCAAGTAGTTGATTAGTAATGAAGAACAAATTTTGTTAACCATTAGATTATTGAATTCTCACTTGAATTTTAGTTTTATATATCATGAAATTCTTATATAGACACAGAGTTAGAATTTTATAATTCCAATACTACTTAGTTTCTATAATGTTTTTGGAGACATGAATTTATCCTGATATTTATAATAAATACATAAGGAAAGAATTATGAAACCTATTTTGTAAGGATTAGAATATTGGAGGCTATGTTTTTTATGAAGAGAATATAGTAATATAACTAAATGTTTATGAATAATAACTAAATTTGTTTTTTATATAATGGATATTAGACACATTTGAATATTTATGATGTTAACATAGCCTTGATGACATTTTTAGGATCATTAAAGATTATTTTTAAAGGGTTAAAAAATAATACATCTTGTATATGTTAATTAAATTAATTATAACATTATATTTAGTTGAATAGGTAAATACTTACAATTATTAGATATAAAATGATCACATTGCAATCTATGTACATAATGGTTAAAATTGGAAGGATAAATGATGAAATTATAGATATTATAACTAAAATATAATTCGATAGTCAGATTTTATGGTGGATATGATGTTTTGATTCAGGATAAATCAAGAAAAAATATAGGGATATTATTCCACAATTTATTAACATGTTGGTAGACTATTTGGTGTTGAATTTTAATCCACGTTGGTCATGCCACAATGGGAGGTCATGAGGAAATGATATGAAATTTTTTACTATGAATAAAGCACTATGTTAGAGTTGGGGGTCACAATATTATAGAGTGTTGATGGTTTAATTATAACACATATTATAACTATATAGTAATAAAGTGTGGAATATATCTGTAGATTATGTCTCCTTTATTTTAGCGGTTTACATTTCAATCTAGTTATTATTTTTAGAGGTCCTTATAAATTATTTATATTATGCTAAAATATATGGAGTTACACTAGTATCTATAATATTATAGATTTGTCTAATAATTTATGATTTTTTAAATAAAAAGATATAATATAGGTTAATGATCATTTTAATTCAAATTTGACAGATATTTTCAATGTAAATCATGGTTAATACAAGTATCATTATATGAAGTACATTTTTAGAAGAATGAATTACTAATTTGTTAGGAGGAATATTAGATGATTTAAAAGTGTAGGATGATACCAAATATTTTAAAGAGAGTGGTAAAGTAAAAAAAATACAGTTTTTAGTCTATTGGGATTATATTAGGATCTATTATGGATGATTCTATTTTGATCCAAAATATATAGATGTTGATAAAATACCCTCATTGTCATGTGGCTTCGAATATTCTTTCTGAATTCATTATATTATCTTACATGTATAGTATTAATTTTTATATTTTTTGATGATATTTATGAATAGATAGAAGGAGATAGTGAAACATGATTTTGAAGTGAGACTGACCTAAACCCTATAATCACATAATATATTTAGTTGGTTTAGTATATCAAACTATAGCATTATATGCTTCGTGAATTTATTCATTTATTGTGAAAAAAGTATTATTTTCTTGTAATAAAATTTAATTATCATTTTTGAATGATATTTTTATGTGATTAGATTTGATATTTATAGATTTTTCTATCCAAAATTGGAAGAAAATTAATTTGAAGAGAAGATTGTGATACCCTAATTTACATCAGTTTGTGGGTGATTTGGTCATGTTTTTTCTAAAACAACAAAATATTAATAAAAATTTCATTATATGATCCATAAGTTTTATATATAACTATGTTAAACTTGTTATGTGTCAAGATAGTTCACTCTAGTTTTTAAAAATATTAATACCATCAAAAAACGTTCAATTTATCCATCATACTCATACAATTCATCTTTTATATATTTTTATAAAATTTTAATAAGTGGTTTTCTAGTAGTTATGATCATGAAATCATCAGCATAATGTTGTATGTTATGATTAATACTATAAATTATTTTAAAAATAATAATAGATATTATCATTATTTTTATAAACTAATTTTGAGAATGAAAATTCTACAACTGTTTGTACTTTCATGTCAATGATTACATTGTCACATAAAAACACATGATAATTTTATAAACATGAAAAAGGTTTTTATTTTATAAAAATATAAATTTTCTGACCTAAAATTACTCTTAAATTTCATTATTTATAAATAAACATTCAATTTTGAATTCCTAAAAAATGATTTAAATATGTTTAACAAACGAATGATATATCCATATAGAATCAGGTCTGGTTATCGAATGTAATGTTGTATTATATGAATTTGTCACTTTGTAGTTATATAATATAGTAACATGATAGGCTTTATTTTTAGTTATTGAAACAATTTTTATCCCACTTTATTTGGAGGATCCATTTTCTTCATATAACAAAATTTTCATCAAGTCATTTGATTAATAATTATACTTTTCCCCTTTGAAACTAATTAAGACCATCTTAAATACCCATAAAATTCTCTCAAGGAATTTTTTATCATTTGATATTTTAATTTTGATATTAATAATAGATTATTGTTTTTATTTTGGAGAAAATTTAATTCAGGATCTAACTCTCAATATCACTGCTAATATTGTAAAAAATATGATATTTAAAAAATATTATGTAACTAAATAAAATTGAATACCATTTCACTTCATCAAGTGAGTCACATTATTGTTATTTGGAATTATATTTCAATAGTTAAACCACATTTATTTTTTTATATGTAGGATACTTTTAAAAAGAATCATGATAGTCATCAACAATATTCTTTGAATAATATTTTCTAATTTGGTTAACCTCATAAAATTTCACAACTATAATTTCAAAAACAATATATTTCCTTTTATTTATGATTAAATATAACTTTCTATAGTGAATTAATATATAAATATTCCATTATTTGATACTATATTGGATATTCCATGATTATATTTGAAATTATGAATGATAACATTGAATCCAAAAGAATTAAAGTATCCACTCATAGGATGTCAGTAATTCTTTAATATATAAATTATTATATATAAAAAAAGTGTAAAGCTTGATTTATATTATAATTTTATGTATTCAAAGTATTAAATAGGATCTTCATTTGAAACATTAAATTCATAGAACATGTCCATGTTAATCTCTTAGAGGGCCTTATTCCTCTATTCAACTACCGTTTTTAATAAAAAATTATACGATGCAAAATGTTTTATTTTAATCCTTTTGTCTCTATAAGAAGTATCAAAATTATAATTTTTAAATTGAAATATATGACCACACACCAATTTAATGGTAAGTCATTTTTCATTTCTTATACAATATGTTTCAATTTTTTGAGAGTTTTTATAGATTTAGATGTTTGAAAATTAAATAAATAAAATGTGAAATGGGTATATCCATACTCAATGATATAAACACAATTATTCCTTTCATTAAATTTAGCTAAATTTTTTTCTAAGAGATATATATGAACTTAAAATATCATATCATTAGTTAAAACATTATTTACCATTTCAAACTAATTTTATTTTTTATGCGGGATAGAATGAAAGAAATTAATGAAGATAAAAAAAATTGAAATCTGATAATTGTATTCTTCCATTAGTGTTCAATAAAGAATCATAGGTTGTGATTTAATATAATTATATGAAAAATCAAGGAGTTATATTCGATATCACCAAGCTATAAAACACTTTTACAATAAGTCCAATTTTTCGAATGGAGTAATGATATATTCATTATTTTTAAATAATATCAAATCTCTATATGTATTCGTTGTGTAAAATGTTTCAGTCCCTAATGTAATAGTCAATACATAATAATATTTTTTACTTATGTAAATGATATTATGAATCAGGATTAAAAGATAAATAAAATTTGAAATTATTGGTTAATCTTTGATAAAAACATTACCCAGGTTAATTATTATTCCATCTACATTTTATCTAAAAACTACTCATCCTTCTTTCACATTATTTTAATTTCATATGGTTGAAAATTAAATTAATATTTAAATATGATAAACCCTTATGAATATATAATGTATTCTTACTATTCAAAATCAACATGATATAATTTAGATCAAATAAAATAAATTTTTTGTCGCTTATTTGTTTTGTCTTGAAATATTATATAGTAATAATTTGGGAATCCAAACACTCATGAACCTAAAAAATTAGATAGTAGAAAGGTACATAGTGTTAAATTATTATATTTTCAAAACATATTTGAATTATTTACACTTATAATTTTTTTTCTAGTATCCTAATTAATGGAGGAAGATAAAAAATGCCAAAAAAAATTCTCAATATGATTTTGTAAAATAAATTTATGTTAAAAAATTGTTGATATATTATATACATTACTATTATTGGATATAAATGTTCATTGATGAAAAATAATATTAAGAATATTTATTTTATATTCTATAAATCTAGAGAAATTAGTTTTGATATAATAATTTTCAATTGAATCACATTATTACTATTAGTGGTAGGTTTAATAATAGTAGTTCAAATAACTATCCTCATTCAATGCATGAAAAAAAAATCATTAGACATGACATGATCATATTTAGCCATAAAATATTAATTTTTTAGAAGATAATAATTTAAAATATGGTTATAATTATATTCTAATGTTCTTATAACTCTGTGGATTCCTCCTATGGATTAATATGTAGAAAATATATTATGGTTAAATGGTTAGAGAATCACAAAAATTCTCTATTATCATTTTCACCATATAGTTAATGTTGAGGTGAATAATTATGAGAGATCCTAGTAATAATCATTATCTATTTCAATTTAGTAGGATGATTCATCATTATCACTCTATGTTCCTGAAATATATAATAATTTCTCACGATATATTTTTTCAATTTTCTTTAGTTAGGTCTATTTTTTTATAAAAAATTAATTTTTCATGACTCATATTATTATAATAATGGAAAATAATATAATTAAATTCCATTTATTTTATTCATATATATTCCTATCATATAATACCTTTTATTAAATTATTTAATTTATTTGACCATATTATCATGATGTTCTACCAATTCAATTAGATTTATTCGAGATATAATTGTATTGAAAAAGGTTGTCACATTTATTTGAAGGAAATTTGGTTGGATAAATTTTAAATGAAAAACTTTTTTTATAATCCCCAGTATCATAATCTATAATTAACTATATAATTCAATTTCTTATCATTATAAAAATCCCTTCAACATTCAGATCCATAATTTGGATCATGTCTTTAAGATTCATCCAAATTCACTCGCACTTTCTTGATAAAATTTCCACTATTTTCTCAACAATTTTCTTCAGTGATAATAATTAGTTAATTAGATTTCATAAAATTAGAATTTTTCATGAATTATAGACACATAAAACTATTATATTTTCATGTTTATAAGTTAATTATTTGATTAAAATCATAGTGTATGGATCTATCATTTTCTAGGACTTTAATTTGATTAAAAATATTTTTTTCCAATATTCTCGATATTTATTTTTTTAGTATTGTATTATATTTTCGAATAATCATGAAATAAAACAAAAAATGGTTCTACTAAATTAATGATTTATAATAAACCATTTAGACTCATTATTCATGAAGGATTCAATCTAATTTTCCCAAAATTGATAGCCATTCTAAATGTTGATGTAGTGATTCAACCCATACATGATTATAATGGTTTTTATTGAATCCTTATAACACACATAAAATTATTTTTCAATTAATGGTTATTAATTATAGTTCATATATTATGTATTTTTAACTAGTACATGAATGTGAAGAATTTAAATTCATTATAATAAGGATTTTTATAATGAAAAAGATATATTTTGATAAAAATTATAGACTAAAATAATGGGACACTCAATATATGTGAATTAAAGTGATCTAAATATTTAATTTAATAAATAAATTATGTTATAAATATTTTTTGGAATATTATTTACCTCATTATGAATATTTTATACTTTTGGTTTATAAAAAAAACAAATTTATATATATAATTGATATAAAATACAAAAATTGTATCAATGTTTATATAGTAAAATATAATGTAAGGGAAATTATTTAAAATATATTATGACAAATATAAATACATGAATGATAAAATGATAAAGATATTTTTAGTGATAAAATGAAGACATGTACTTCTCAGCTAGTTTTATGAAACATGTTCATACAAAGGGGTCAATTTTTTAATCAACCTAGGGATAAAAAACATCATACACTAATATCTGATTGGTATGATAATAATTATAATAATAAAAATATACAATAATATATTGTGACAAAAAAACATGATTAGAACATTGAAATGTGTATATATTTAATATTACCGACATAATAGATTACTTGATTTATTTTTAAGTCAAAAAAAATATAATTGAAAATAGAGAAATTCAAAGATTAATTGAGTACATATAAAAATAAAATTTCATTAAAATATTATAGAGATAATGGGGACTTTTCACTCCTTACTTTTTTTATGTGTATGTGTGTTATCTTAAATCTCTCCTCTC
The DNA here is from genome assembly GCA_963277665.1 of Viscum album. NCBI lineage: Eukaryota > Viridiplantae > Streptophyta > Magnoliopsida > Santalales > Viscaceae > Viscum > Viscum album. The sequence continues at coordinate 1,100,097,041 of OY728155.1, read as the reverse complement.
ATTTTTATCCATTATATTTATAATATAATGATAGAATTAATTATCTATTTATGTGTTTAATTATGAAATTGTTTGAAATGATAGTTTGAAACAAACCTTCAAATAATTATTTATAACTTTCTACTAATTTCCCATCTATTTGTTTATAAAATTTTTGTTTTAATGAAATAAATAATTTATTTTTGGATACAAATTATTACTATAGATCCTTGAAGAAATTATATTTTCGTCATGATTACTATTTTATTTAATCATAGTGACTAATCATTTTATTTTTTTCAATAATAAATTTTATTTATCAATGTTTTCATTATTATTAATGATATGTAATGAAAATAGATCAAATGTGGATAAAAAATCTTAACTCCTTTATTATTTTTATTCACATAGGTATCATCATGTTAAAAAAATTTGTAGGTATTATATATTTATAGTAATTTTACACATTATCTAAATATTTTGAATGATATCTAATTGAAGAGTTATAAAATTATAAGCATTCGTGGTGGTTGATGAAAAATAATGATATAAAGGGTTTAATTCGATAAAATGTCAAAATAACATATAGATTTTGTGTAGAATGTTGTGATATTTATGAGGTTGAGGTTTTATATTGATGAATTTTTAGAATGGACATTCTAAAGAGAGAAATTATAATGGTAAATGATATGATTTTTTTCATATTCAGTGATGGGGTGAGGTTCTTGGTTCGTGATGTGTCCAAAGTGGAATTATTCCTTAGATAAATGTTTTTTATAATGATAAAAAAAATTTCAGATGGCCATGTTACTAATGATGATGCAAAAAAATTATACTAATTGTGATGTTTTATATAATTATGTGCATATATTTTATATGAATGAATGCTTACTTATTTTTGATTAAATTTTTAACATGCAGATTTCGTTTCCATGTGAATGTGATTAATTATATAAAATTATTAAACGTATTAATTTATTTCCAATGGTCATAGAAAGGAAAATTCAGCCTTTTGGTGGTGTATTTTATTTTATTTTCAAATTTAATTATTGATTATTCTATTAGTTATGTGTGAGATTTTATTAATTATCTATACAAAATAATTAGAGTTTTCTGAAATGAATCCATCTGAATTTATGAAATTTTACATTATCCCACAAGTCCCTTATATGTATAAACTAGATAACACTAAAGGGAGACACTAAAAAAAATACCATATTGTCTTTCAAACTCATATGATACCCATCATGGTTTGTATTCCATGAATTCACTTGAGAAATTTTTTTGATAATGAAGGTTCGTGATAGGATTACAAAGATATATGTCCTAAATTAATGAGTATATTAATGTTTTATTTGACATGTAGATGATAGGAGTAGTGTAATGACCCATAAATTCATGGGGTAGTATTTCATTTCTATTTTTATCTAGTTAAATTTTAAATTTACAAAAATATGTGTTTTATAAGGGTTTGGAAGAGAGATTGAATGAAAAGGGAGGAAATGTAAAATACTAGTGGTAAATAAATAGTATCAGGAACATAGTGGTGGGGTTCCTAGAATCTAGTTGTATTTACTATGGGTTACATACCTTTCCGGACTTACTGATGATTACTCAATGGCATCATACCAATTACTTTATATATTCTTCATAATAAATTTTTAAATAGGGGTAACAACGTTATTTTATAAGTTATAATTAACAATATTTAAACCTTCAATAATAATTTTATAACCATGTCATCACATATATTTAATCAAGTTTCTCTCATCCCCCACTTCCTCTTTATGTAATCTACAAATAATTCTTTATCTAGATCCATTTCAATCGAATACAGGATCTATTCTTTAGTTAGGATCAGTTAAGGGATCTTTATTATTCTTTTTTTCCTACTAATTATGATATTATCAATACAAATACCTTAAGTATCCTATTCTAGGTTATTCTAATAATAGATTTTGTAGAATACTATATTATTCCATCTTCAAAAATATTATTCAATAGGTAGTTAAAGATGTTAAAACCATTAATGTTTACATTACTATAATATTTGTCCCAAAAATAGCATGGGGATCAGAGATATTGAATCAGAAAATGTATTTAATTTTAAATAATACATTATTAAAAAAAGTTAAGCCTGAATTAATCATGGTTAAATTTTCATATCAATTTTATCACTATTCATTGTCTATTTTCTAGGCCATTAGTTTTGATTAACATGGTTTAACATATTAGCATACAATAAATTGGATATTATTTTTCTATTATGTCTGTGGTGCCTTAACTTTCTAAACTGGTTATAAGCACAAAAAATATCATTAAAAATTCTTATAAGTTACAATATCTGTTGATAGATTCTATAGGGTGCCTCATATAGCCACAAAGGGTACACACAACAACCAACACTAATACATATCACTCTCTTTAATATATTTTCCTTAATTGGTGAGTATTTGGACCCATCTTTAACTAAATTTATACTCTTATTATATTTATTATTTGAATTATTTTTTCTAATAATTTATGCACATGATATTATGATATATATTTAGGTTTGGGGTTATGACTCCCTATTTTGTTCCATATAAAAACACCCAACACATGGACCCATAGTATTTATATAGGCCTTGTTATTTTTTGATTTGGATAAGGTGAAATCATAAGTACATAGTTCCCAGGGCTTCGATATGGGATCTTTATTGGATATTTTGGAGTTGGTGATGGATATATAATTTATAGAAAACCTTGGATAATTTTATTTACCTTTTTATCTAATTATTTTCATATTACCATCACATTGTGATTCTTTTGATTCCACTTTTATATCATGTTTTCATATGGGTGGTCTTAAGATTTTTATATATATTTATCAATTTTTTTATATTTGTTTATCAATGTTTTTTAATTGTGTATAATAGATTTTAATTTATATAGACATATATTATTGAGGATTTATGATGTCTGTATATGGGTGGGTTAATCTAGTTTTTAAATAAAACAATAAGATACTATAAATAATTTATTATGTGGGAAATTCTATTCCCACATTATTTTAATTATTCCTCACCTTTAATGACTATATATGCAGATCAAGAAGCATCAATACGTACATATGGTTTATTGATTAAATTAAATGGATGATTGGGTTCAAGTTAATTTAAAATTGTGTCATATACAGTTTATAGAAATTTGATTAGAGAGTATCCATGAGATTGTAATTTCTATACATAGAACCAAAAAAAGAAATATTCCTAGAAAATATAATTATAGAAGATATATAGTTACAAGAGCTGAAAAAGATCAACTATGAATTTAATTTTTATGTAGAAATTGTCTTATGAGTCACATTTACAATTAGGAGTACCTTATTAGTCAGAACATTTAGAAAAACCTCATATTTTAAGTTTGGACATTTTATGTTTGTTATTTTTAGATATATTTAGGGATTTTTATTAGTTGAAACTTCAAATAAATAAAATAAAGTTATTCCTAATTATTTATTAGTGATGTTTAGGTTAATATAAATCTTTATCATATTAATTTTATTGACAAATACAATCTATTTCTTAACATTATTTTTCATGATTAGACATAGTATTATGAATCTATTTATGTATTATATTTCCCCTTACCCAAGAACGTTTCCCCTTAACTTGGAGGATGATGTTAGGACATGAAATTTCCATCGTGCTTAAAATAAGAAAATTGTATCCATTTCCATCATAATTGGAGTTATGATCGATGTAGGAAAGGTTTGTCATAATGAATATAATATTACATGTTGGAATCAACAACTAAGGTAAATAAACTTATTTAAATTAAAAAAAATTATGGTGAATGATACATTTTTATTCAAATTTATTTTCATTACATTACTACTATATACACTTATTCATTTTAAAGGTAGGTAGTGATAATGTGTTGACGGCCTACTAGGTATGATGTAATCACACCATAAATATGTCCACTTCTGATATGCATAGATATTTTTCATAACAATCAATAAAAAATTCATTATTATAAATTCTTTTATAGAACATGTAAATGATATCATTGATGGAAATTCTGTTCAGAAAATGAAAAAACAAATTTAGAGTGGTTCTTCGAAATTTTATCTTTACCTTTTGTTCTCATATTTTTAAGACTCCCCTCAATCACATTGAAGATTATTTTTTTTATATTAAAATATTTTTTATGTATATATTGTGTGTTATAGTTATATCCATTCAATTGGTTATATTTATTTTCTCTTAGTTTTTTTAAATGGTATAAACATACCTTGTTGTTTTTATCCATATAAAAGTACAAAAATTACCCTCTGGGATATTGAGGGATTCTGTGGAATTTTTCTATATACATATAGGTCATCTAGATTTTATAAATGAATCCTAATATTACTAGATTAATTCCATAATATATGTAATAACTTCCAACATTTTCTATATTATCCCTTAGATATTATGCTAGCCTCTTGAAATAGGTAATTGAGCCTGAGGTCTGGTGGATTTTTAGGAAAAGGTAACTAGTTATTCATGTACTTTTGTTAAAAGAATTATAGTTTCTTGTTGGGGCTTATTATATGTTGTATTATCCACCCATTCATATTATATTTTTAATTTTTTATCTGAATTATGGTCATTGTGTTTGGTTGGATTTATATTAATAAAAATATTTTATTTTTATTTTTAGTCTATATACTATAATTGTGGGATCTGTTATAAAATCATGTTCATTTTAATGTGGTGGTTTGTTATTTATTATTATATCAATGAAATATATGGGAAATGAATAAATCATATTAGAAAACTATTTTGTACATAGAGTTTTAAATAATGGAAATTACCTCCCATTATGTCATTAGTAATCTTATTTTTAATTATCACCATTCAATAATTAAATAATGAACATTAGGTCAATGGAAATATAGTGATCAAGTGTGAACCATATATCTAGTGTTATACCAACATCTAATAATGGAATCATTACACAAATAATATTGTACATTAAACTTTTATTAATAGATAAATGAATTATTTACATGGTTCACACTTGAGGTATCCTTGATGGGGCATTGGAGTTGTGTCACCTCTATTCTCCCACTATTATATCATTATTCATTGATAATTATCTTATAAAAGGGTTTCAATGTCAACATAAATTAGTAATAAATCCACACATTCCCTCTTAGTTTCCTCTTGACGTTTATAATTTCTATCATATGAATTGTTTCTCTTCAGTCATGTCACTCATCCTTATTTTTTTACTTCACTTGTGAAATTCTCATGTGGAAGCAGTGATATCTATCACCTTACTACTCATTTATTCCCCACCCCAATTTCTTTAAATTTTATCCACTATCTATCCAATTGTTTCCTTCACCAGTATACAATAAACTATTTTTATAAACCATTATATCCCTTATATTAGAAATCTAGTTTTATCTCTTGGAGTTGGCCCTCCGGTGGTCCCAAATTTTTTAGATTCTATCACAAATGGATTCATCTAGCTTATGTCATCCTAGGGTCCCCTATTTAGTCATGACTTTACATTTTTTCAGTATAGTATTATATCCTAGAGTGAAATTGTCCTGAATTATTTTTTACTTATATATTTGTCTTATCATATGACTATCAATAGAACATCAAGTTTGTTGTTACATTTTTGAGATGACGTTATCACCAGGGCATTGAGGTAGTTTTATTTCTTTTTTCTTTATGATCACCTTTACAATTGAAAACACCTTAAAAGAATCTTCCTTCCTCTAGACATCTTATGAATTTCTTCTAGTCGACCAACACTACTATAGAACATTATTTTTCAATGCTAGAAATCGATATTATCATTTCTATAGTGGTACTAATATCTTCATCAACATTAAAAACCATAAATTTTTATTAGCTTTCTAAAATACACAAATAAAGCCAATTTTTATTAATACTAGCCAGATCCATGTTTTTTATCAATGATTCCTTTTTAATGATGATAATGTGTGTGTTTCTCAGGGATGAAAAAGAATTGACAAAAATAAAAAAATATTTTTTCCAATTATTTGAGGTATTCTACTCCCACCCAACACCACATTTATTAGTTCTTGACCCCCATCAGATTCCCCCTATATTAGCACTCACCTCTCTACTCAGCCACATCCATGCCTATCACCATTATAATTCAAATATAGGACCCACTTGTATAATGTGAACAACCTTAACACTTCTCTATGCATTATTCTTCAACATTTTGTGAAATATCTATTTATTTATATATATTTATTGGCATTTTCCCACATATTTATTCATATATTTATATATATTTATATAATTATTTTTAAATACATTTATAAAAACTATTTTTATGTGTTTATATATATATATATTAATTAGTCTATGTTTCTATATGTAAAAATATATTTATATATTTATGATTATTTACAAATTTTATATCTTAAAATTTATTTACATTTTTTAGAATATTTTAAAAAAAATATATCTTTTTTTAATATAGACACACAATCCCAAACACATACACACACACACATATATATAAATATATATATTTATATATAATCATTATATATATATATAGGTACATACAAATTTAAACATTTTTATAATAGAAATAAAATGGATAATTATTTTCCATTTACAAATTTTTTATATATTTAAAAATATATTTTATATTTAAATATATTAAAATTATTATTTATAAAATTAAATTTTTATATGAAAATATAAATATATATGTATAATTATAAATTACTCTACAATATGAAAAATGATGAAATATGAACTCCATAATATTTATATGAATGTAATCACATGGAATAAATTCAATAACTATAAAAAAAAAGAATGAATACCCTCTTAAATAAAATATAAATTCCAATAAATATTAAAATATTGGGGCATCTTAAATAAAAAATTAGTTTAGAGGCCTTTTATTGACATCATATGAATCTTAACAGGACATGTTAGTAAAAAGTTATGGTCGTTTGATGTTCATGCTCTCTACACAACTTTTCATATGAAATTAATTAATTAATTATTATTTTTATCATGAAACTGTTTTCAATATCTATAACATGAAACTATTTAGAAAATTATTAATTAATATTAATTTTTATTATTTTATAATCTATTTTTCACAAAGTATTTAATATATTAAGGGTAAATACATATTTTGTACTGTTTAAATCATATGTAAGAAAATATATTATAAATATATCAATAAAAATATATTTTTATAACAAAATATGACTTTTATTAATATTTTTCATAAAATAATTCCTTTTATCGGTGTTAAAAGCCCTCACATAATGATGAAAAAGGGTGTACCTTTATCAGCGTTAAGAAAATAAGTGATAAAATGTGACCTTTATCAGTGCTAAAAACACATATAATGATGTCCTATTATTAGTTTTTATAGCACTAATAAAGGTAACCTTGATTAGTACATTTATATAGCACAAATAAAATTACCCCCACCACCAAAATGATTGGTTATGGTATTTTAAGAATAACTACTTTTAAGGGAGTAAGTGGGACCCAGATGCCTTCCACACTGAATAAAAAACCACAAACCAAAAACTTCAACATACCCCATCAACCCAATTTTAAAATAAAAATGTTCAAAATTCAAACCAAAAAGAATTTCTGGATTCAAGCGATAAAAAAACAATAAGGAATCATCGTCACCCACTAATGATCTGGATGCATTAAGAATAGTACAACCATTGACATCGACACCTCACAACATTATCCTAACATCCCATCTCCAAAATCGCTGCAACAGATCAAGACTATAAGAATCACATCAACAGATACATCTTCGGCACAAACTAACCTCTTACGAGACTGAAACCTTCGTCGATACTAGTTTTTCAGCTAGAATTTTTGACCAGAATCCATCATCATCAATATAAAACCATCCATCCACTATCAATATTGTTTCCGAAGACTACAGAAACAAAAATAGAACTAGCCATCATGAATATAATCGATATAACCTAAAACACCATTATCAACATGATGAAATGACATCACCAATTGAAAAATTCATCAGCGAGGATGAAAAAAAAACACTGAAACAAATCCCTATGAACTAGGGACAAGTACGAACCACAATAACAGAAGTCCACTAAAAATAGAGGAGGTCCAGAATACAATGAGTAAGTAAACCCCAATAAATTATTAGAACTTAGGGATCATACTCAGGGAACACTGATGAACAGTAAAACTATACCTCCAAAACCCCCATGAAATCTTGTTTACCCAGCCAAGATGGAGCCTAATTCAATAGATCTGGAACCAAGAGAATATATTGAACCATAAATTGGCCTTGGAAGAAATCATTGACCTTGTAAAAACACAAAACAATAAATGGAATATGTTTGTCTCAAAAAGGCCTATGACAATGAAAGGTAAAATGAAAACAAATCCAAATGTTTTCCCAGAAAAGAGGCAATGAAATGCTCTAGATGACACCACTAAGATACCCTAATTGCCATGGTTCCGTGGATTTAAACAAATATGGGTTTTATTCAGGATGATTCCAATAATAATAACAATAATCAAAAAATATGATTCCTAATAAGTGGAAACAGGACTCAGAAAATCCATACAAGATAAGAGAAAAGAAGCTGAGAAAGTTAACAAGGATGCACAAGGAAGAAAATATTGGGACAAGAATGATAGAAGGAGAATAATCCTAGGGACATCCTCTCACTATGAGAGGGTGACAAGAGGGATGAAGCTATAAATTTGGGAAGGAACCCTATCTTTTATAGAAATATGGAAAGAGACATGGAGAGTGGGGGCATCGATAAAAGTACCCCTATAATCTATATTATTTTAACACTAATAACGGGGATTGATGAATATTAATGGTTATATAGTAGTGATTGATTTTGGTATTGAGTTCCTTTTCCTATAAATTTTAGTTCCCTATACACTATTAATTTATTCTATCACTCATATATACTTCAAAAAAAGTTTTTAATTTGGTAAATTTTATGTTTTTTCTTAGTTTTTTTTGAGTATTTTCATGGGGGTAGATGTAACATCCCAAGTAAGTAATGAATAATAGATATTTTTATCTATGTCTATTAATGATTAAGATAGTGTTATAGAGGCTTAAAATGAAAATAAATACAATCTTATGCATGGAATACACTAATATTCTTAAAAGATTGTTTTACTGCCTTTTGATGGAAAACCATTTTTGAATCTATATTTTGACAATTTTATAAACCATGTTTGTCAGAATAAACTTATCATTTATGATTGCGACATCAAAATTTACCTTGTGTGGATTTTTGGTATTTTTCTGACAATGTTCATTTTTTAATGAATAGTTAAAAATACTGCATTTTACATCAAAACTGCTTTTTAATCTAATTTATTTATATGATTAGATTATGTTTTGAATTGGTTTTGAAGTGAAATTAGAATATATTTTTACCATTTTATCCAATGGTGGTCATTGGAATCAATTTCACTTTGAAATTAGACTTAAACTGGTGTCAATCTTTTTATACTTATTGTTTCATAAAAACACGCTATTTACTCTGACAAAGGGAATTAATTATTAAATTAATTAATGTGACCTATATGTTTTGAATTTTGTAAAATAGACTTCATTTTTGAATTTGGAATATCAAATATAGCTTAGGGTGAATTTTTGGTAATTTTCTGAAAAACTTCAATTTTTGATGAATAGTGAAACCACTAAGTGATAATCAAGCAAACTGATTTTTCAGTTAAATGAAAGTTTACCACTAATGTGTATTGAATTTTGAAAATCCTACATACATGGTTGTCATTAGTATGTAAAATGTGGTTCAATGAGATTATAATAATTTTTTTGGTGAATAGTAACGTATTAAGTTCTTAATCACGATGAGTGGTAATTAGGGTAGTTTAAGGTATAAATAATACTTTAATAAAATGAAATGACCTAGAAACATGTCCCAACCTCATTTGTTGTGTCATGGCCGACCCTGACATGCCATGGGTCAACTTGGGGACCCCATGGATCCACTTTTGTTGGGAAATGACATAAATTACTTTTTATTTAATGTTAATGTGAAAATGACACAAACATAATATGTTTTACGAAAACAACTTTTATATGGGGTTATACAAGTACGAATTTTGATTATAAATAGTCATTGGAAAGATAAAATGATTTCCTATATCATAGTATTTTTTTTATGATTTTTAGACATTAAATAAATTTAATTATTTATGACATAATAATGATGCAGCGATGACATCATTATTTGACGATTTAAATAAAATGGAAAGATAATGAAAAATCCAAAACCTACACATGGCCAAAACCAATTGGATGAGTGGATTTCGAACCATTATCACCTTATACACGAATTATATCAATGTGGGACCTTTTGAAACCGAAACACATTTTCAAATAAAGTAATGTTTCTTTACTTTCCAAAAAGTGCCCCTCCTCTCCTCTTATAAAAGGCCCCCACCTCTACCTCATTTCACACACTCTTCAAGCCTTTGGCTCGGCCAACCCCGGCCCATTTACTCTCTCCAAATACCTCTCCTAATCCTATAGGAATCCCTTTGGGCAGAATCCTTTCAAAGGAAGCCTTTAGGCTCAAATCAAAAGGAGTTACACATTTTTAAGGTAATTCATTCTCTAATGTTCATTTGTTTTATTTTGCTTCTCCATCCCCCTAAACTCTTTTTATTTACTTCTTTTGTAACAACACCAGTATCTTCAATATACTAGGATGTTGTTATAAGATGTATTTGAGCTACACTCTCACACAACTACATCAAATGGTTAAAGAACATACGGTTTCCGTGGATGGAGAAATTTTGCCTCCCGAAACGATGATTGTTCAACACTCATTCAACACCTTCAAAGGTGGCCATTATGATGTCACTATTTTTATATATGATATATAATATGTTTATGTTTTCCTTAAGCTTATGTTTTTTTCATTTTGGGCATACCTTTATGGTTTCCATTATGGGTAAAACACGATATCTTCATTTTAGGAAGTGCGGACTACCGCCCCCTAAAAGTGATTTGATTCTTTAATACCATATGTGGGATGTGTAAAGGATAAAGTTAATTATATTATATATGTTATTATACTGGAATTATAATATACTCTTATATCATTATGATTCCATTCCAGAAAATATGAAATAGAAATGAAAGTAGCGTTCATGCGTACGTACGGCTTACCGTCTCCATGAACGATGCATTTCATTTCTTACCTCTAAATGTGATGTAATATTATAAATGCATGTATGTACTGGATATATATGACATATATGATATCTACATCATGAATACCATTCTGGATATAGTGAACCTTTGACCAAATTAACAACATCTAAGTGTAATAAGTCTAATTTTGACTTAAGAACCAAATACCGAAAAAATGAACATTATTAACTTAACTGATTACATGATGTTCATAACATGGTATAAAAGGAATAATGAACATGAAAAAGATTCATAAGAAAGTAGAGATTAACTCAAGTTTATTATTCAGGAGATTAAAGAACGGTCGGGTCAAGTCGGATACGAGGTATGGGACCTCGTCTCAATCTCCTTTCGTTGAGGCATATTTTATTTTATACACAACTTTCTTTTATACGGTGTATAAACCACTTTGACTTTTACGTTTATTCAAAAGGAATCTTTTTTATACGAAGTGTTTACTAAACGAAAAAAGGGAATGTTTTTGTCGTACGTATGCGGCGACAATGACTTCTCCGCCGTCGTGACTGTTATTTGAGTTTCGGCTTCCTCTACAAGCCATACCTTCTTTTTAAAAGAAAAATAAATACCATGTTTTAATTTTCTTTTATTTTGGTATTGAAAATGGTTTTCATAATGTTTTTATATCAATGTGTGGTATTGATATCTTGTGATTGAAAGGTGGATATGTTTTGTTTCCTTTATGCATGTTTTATGTGATATGAATTATGTTATGGTTCTTGGGCATTATTATGAAGACGGGTGGTTCCGTGATAAACTAAGGGCGGGTGAGCCCGATATAGCTCTCCAATTCATTGGGTAATGCAAAGGAGTGAAACATTAAGGTTTCTCTGAAGAGATTTTAGGGAATATACTGTGATGGGTATTCCAAACATAACCAAGAGGGTTACTCCCTAGATAAGAATGTTATGAATGCCTCAAGTTACCTTTATGTCTTATGATTTATATGATTTATTCATGATTTTATGAGGTATGTTAAAGTGCCTATGTTTTATGGGTAAAGTATGATTTCATTCTTATGTATATATGAACTAATGTTTCCTTTCCATGTTTTTTTTATAACCCATATTGAGTTTTTATGCTCATCCCATGTTTTTGAAATGTTTTTCACAGGTCAAGGGAAAGGTACATGATAAGATGATAGAGTCAAGGATGTGTCAAGAAATAATCCATGTTTTATTTTAAATGTGTTTCCATTGATGGGAATGAAGAATACTATCTTTATGTAACCACTTTGTTGATATGTGGAATGTAATGCAAGTTTTATGATCTAATTCTCTAAAACTCTAAACCCGAAAAGATCCTCAATGCGTAATCTTGTAATAACTCAAGATTAAGTAAGGTATAAGGCTGGGGCCGTATAGTTGGTATCAGAGGTCAGTTTAGATAACTTTAGGAGTTATAATTCTATTAAATGATTATCCAAAAATATTTTTTTGAAATGATATAGCATTTAAAGATTACCATGTTGCTTCATCTAAGACATGTTTGTTCAGAATGGTTTTCCGCAGAGGAAACAGGGAAGCAGTGCTAGGAAGGCATACAGAAAGAAATAACCTTCCGAATCAGCATCCAGAAATGGTCGGAATAGGAACTGAACAGTTTGTTGCAGTAATGGCGCAGTTGACTCAAGCGATAAATGGCGGTGGTATCCATGCACGAGATCAGCCAGGTCAACCGCAGAGGAACATGTCAGTGGTGGAACATTTCATGAGGCAACATCCACCATCATTCAGAGGATCATCTGACCCTGTGCTAGCTGAAGGGTGGATTAAAGCACTGGAGAAAATTTTTGATGTCATGGGGTGTTCAGACAATCAAAAGGTTAGTCTTGCTATTTACCATTTGGAGGGTGAAGCCGATCAGTGGTGGTCTATGGTTAAAAATATCAGGGACGCCGATGAGATTGATGCTCTTGACTGGGATGAATTCAAAGGTATGTTTCTTGAGAAGTATTTTCCTATGGCTGTTCGACTTAGGATGGAAAAGTAATTCTTGGAATTGAGGCAAGAGGAAGACTCAGTGGTTGCCTATGAAGAAAGGTTCACTCGATTGGCAAGGCATGCTCCAAATTTTATCCGGGACCTTGATAGTAAAATAAATCATTTTTACTCAGGATTAAAGCCAAAATATCGAAGGGCATTAGCTTCTCGTGAGTTTAAAAGTTATGAAAATCTTGTTCGATGTGCTGAGAAGGTGGAAATGGATTTTGCCGATGACCACATTTTCTATAACAACCAGCAGAAGAAGAGACCGAGGTGGTAGGAGAAAGGTAAGAATTCTTCAAAAAAGTCTGATGGTAAGAGAACTAAGTTTCCAGTTTGTGATAAATGTGGCAAAAGGCATGCTGGGGAATGTCTTCTGAATTCAAGGAAGTGCTACCGATGTGGTAAGATGGGACATAAGGCTCGTGATTGCACTGAAAAGGATCATGGTGAAGGTAAGAACAAATTTGACTTACAGTTAGTGAAATGTTATAAGTGCAATGAGATGGGTCACTATGCAAACGAGTGTCCGACAAGGAGCATGAGTGATGGGAAGCAGTTAGACTACAGGAAGAAAGGGGTGGTGAAATCCTTTGCAACTACTTCAGCAGATGTCAGGCCATCAAATGAGGTTGTATCAGGTACTTTGTTTGTTTTTTCAGATTATGCCAGTGTGTTGTTTGATTCGGGGTCTACACATTCTTTCATCTCTGAAACATTTCTAGTAAAATGGGAATACCATCTCAAGAAATGACTCCTGAACATTTGGTAAAAACACCTGGGGGAAATGTTGAGGCAAAAAGAATTTATAAGAATCTTCCTATCCTTATCTGTGGAAAGAACCTACTTGCAAACCGTATTGTTCTACCTCTAGTAGAGTTTGATGTTATCCTGGTTATGGATTGGCTCTCTATTTACCATGCTAAGATTGACTGTAGAGATAAGAAAGTTTCTTTTCAGAAAGACTTTCAGTTTGTTTAAAAGAATGAACCCTTACTTTTGATAACATATCAAGAGGCCGAGAAACTTGTAAAAGATGGAAATTAATTATACCTTGCACACGTCGTTGAAAATAAAGGAATTGTTCAGATTAATGATGTGCCAGTGGTAAATGAGTATCCTGATGTTTTTTCTAATGAGTTTCCTGGAATAATACCAGATCGGGAAGTTGAGTTTACTGTTGACTTAGTTCCTGATGCTAAGCCAATTTCAAAACCCCCTTATCGAATGGAACAAATTGAACTTTTAGAGTTGAAGGAGCAATTGCAAGATTTATTAGAGAACGGTTTCATTAGACCTAGCACATCACCATGGGGTGACCCTATTTTATTTGTTAAAAAGAAAGATGGTTCTATGAGACTTTGCATTGATTATAGAGCCTTGAATAATATCACTGTTAAGAACAAATATCCTTTTCCTCATATCGATGATTTGTTTGATCAGCTCTAGGGAGCTCAGTTTGTTCTCAAAGATTGACTTGAGATCGGGGTACCATCAGCTGAAGGTCAAGGAGGTAGATATTCCGAAGACCGCGTTCCGTACGAGATATGGCCATTATGAATTTGTAGTAATGCCTTTTGGGCTATCCAATGCACCTACTGTATTCATGGACTTAATGAATAGAATTTTCCATGAGTTCTTGGATAAGTTTGTGGTGGTCTTCATTGATGATATTTTGGTGTTTTCTAAAAGTAAAGAAGAGCATGAAAGACATTTAACGGTTATCTTGCAAACCTTAAAAGAAAAGAAACTGTATGGGAAATTCAGCAAGTGTGAGTTTTGGTTGCAACAAATTTCTTTCCATCGTCACATTGTTTCTAAAGATGGAATAACTGTTGATCCTGCAAAAACAAAAGTTGTGGAAGAATGGCCAAGACCCACAAATGTAACCGAGATTCGTAGCTTCCTTGGTTTGTCGGGCAATTACCGAAGGTTTGTTAGAAATTTTTCACGGTTATCTAGTCCAATGACTAAGCTAACTCGGAAGGGTGTTAAGTTTATCTGGACAAAAGAATGTGATGATTGTTTTCAGGAATTGAAAAGAAGATTGGTGAATGCTCCAGTTTTGGCACTACCTTCCAGGAATGGTGAGTTTGTTATATACAGTGATGCTTCATTGAAAGGACTTGGTTGCGTCCTAATGCAGAATGATCAGGTAATTTCTTATGCTTCACGACAGTTGAAAAATCATGAGATAAATTACCCTACACATGATTTGGAATTAGCTTCTGTTGTTTTTGCTTTAAAAATTTGGAGGCATCATTTATATGGAGTAAAGTGTGAAATATATACCGATCACAAAAGTTTAAAGTATATATTCACTCAGAAAGAGTTAAACATGAGATAAAGGAGATGGATGGAATTAATCAAGGATTATGATTGTACAATTCATTACCATCCGGGAAAAGCAAATAAAGTGGCTGATGCTTTGAGTCGAAAAAGTAATGCTTCATTAACAATGTTGTGGTTGGAATGTGATCCTTTGGTTAACGATTTGATGAACTTTGGCATAGAAGTTGTTGGTGCAGGAAGTCCTTCTGTTTTTTTTCAGGTATCAGTGAGATCTTCTTTATCAGATAGAATCAAGCAAGCACAGAAGCAAGACAGTGAGTTGCAGAAAAGGGTAGAGCTGGTTCAGAAAGGTAAGTTGCCTGAATTCAACATTTATAATGATTGCGTTTTGAGATTTGGGAAGAGATTGTGTGTGCCTTGTGATTCACAGTTGAAGAGAGAGTTGTTATGTGAAGCTCATAGTCCTCCGTTTTCAGTTCATCCGGGCAGTACTAAGATGTATAGATATCTGAGGGAGTATTACTGGTGGGATGGAATGAAAAGAGACATTGCTGATTTTACTGTGAAGTGTTTGACTTGTCAGCAGGTTAAAGCAGAGCGGCAGTTACCAAAAGGGATGCTTCAGCCTTTACCAGTACCAGAGTGGAAATGGGAGAATATATCCATGGACTTTGTTGTTGGATTACCGAAGACATCTCGAGGTAATAATGAAATCTGGGTTATTGTTGATCGCTTGACCAAATCTTCTCATTTCCTTGCTATACGAGATACTTTCTCTCTTGATCAACTTTCCCGTTTGTATCTTAAAGAGGTAGTCAGGTTACATGGAGTTCCTCTCTCCATTGTATCGGATCGTGATCCCAAGTTTACTTCTAACTTTTGGAAAGGCCTTCAGAAGTCGTTGGGTACTGAATTAAATTTTAGTACAGCTTTTCATCCTCAATCAGATGGGCAGTCAGAACGAACAATTCAGACATTGGAGGATATGCTACGAGCTTGTTCTATGGATTATCAGGGAAGTTGGGACCAACATATTTCTTTGGTTGAGTTTTCATATAATAACAGTTTTCATTCCAGTATACAGATTGCACCATTTCAGGCATTATATGGGAAGCGGTGTCAAACTCCAGCTTTCTGGGATGAAGTGGGTGAAAGGAATTTGATGGGGCCAGAATTGGTAGAAGAGATGGCAGAAAAAGTTCAGCTGATTCAGAAACACATGAGAACAGCTCAGAGCAGGCAGAAGAGTTATGCGGATAACCGGAGGAAGGATCTATCTTTCGAGGTAGGTGATCATGTTTTTCTCAAGGTTTCTCCTTGGAAAAGTGTGATGAGATTTTGTAAGAAAGGAAAGTTGAGTCCAAGGTTCATTGGACTATACGAAATTCTGGAGAGAGTTGGATCAGTTGCATACCGAGTGGCTTTACCTCCGAGTTTATCTCAGGTACACAATGTTTTTCATGTTTCGATGTTGAGAATGTATATGCCAGATCCATCTCATGTTTTGAGTCCACAGGTAGTTCAGCTGGAAGAGAACCTATCTTATGAGGAACAACCGGTCCAGATTCTTGACCACATGGAGCAAGTGTTACGGAATAAGGTAATTAAGCAGGTAAAGGTTTTGTGGAAAAACCACATGATTGAAGAGGCAACATGGGAATCTGAAAATGCAATGAGGGATAAGTACCCCCATTTATTCGATAAGTAAATAAATTGTGGGGACGCAATTTTCTAAAGGGGGGAAGGATGTAACATCCCAAGTAAGTAATGAATAATAGATATTTTTATCTATGTCTATTAATGATTAAGATAGTGTTATAGAGGCTTAAAATGAAAATAAATACAATCTTATTCATGGAATACACTAATATTCCTAAAAGATTGTTTTACTGCCTTTTGATGGCAAACCATTTTTGAATCTATATTTTGACAATTTTATAAACTATTTTTGTCAAAATAAACTTATCATTTATGATTGCGACATCAAAATTTACCTTGTGTGGATTTTTGGTATTTTTCTGACAATGTTCATTTTTTTAATGAATAGTGAAAAATACTGCATTTTACATCAAAACTACTTTTTAATCTAATTTATTTATATGATTAGATTATGTTTTGAATTGGTTTTGAAGTGATATTAGAATATATTTTTACCATTTTATCCAATGGTGGTCATTGGAATCAATTTCACTTTGAAATTAGACTTAAACTGGTGTCAATCTTTTTATACTTATTGTTTCTTGAAAACACGCTATTTTCTCTGACAGCGGGAATTAATTATTAACTTAATTAATGTGACCTATATGTTTTGAATTTTGTAAAATAGACTTCATTTTTGAATTCGGAATATCAAATATAGCTTAGGGTGAATTTTTTGTTATTTTCTGAAAAACATCAATTTTTGATGAATAGTGAAACCACTAAGTGATAATCAAGCAAACTGATTTTTCAGTTAAATGAATGTTTACCACTAATGTGTATTGAATTTTGAAAATCTGACATACATGGTTGTCATTAGTATGTAAAATGTGGTTCAATGAGATTATAATAATTTTTTTGGTGAATAGTAACTTATTAAGTTCTTAATCACGATTAGTGGTAATTAGGGTAGTTTAAGGTATAAATAATACTTTAATAAAATTAAATGACCTAGACACATGTCCCAACCTCATTGGTTGTGTCATGGCCGACCCTGACATGCCATGGGTCAACTTGGGGACCCCATGGATCCAGTTTTGTTGGGAAATGACATAAATTACTTTTTATTTAATGTTAAAGTAAAAATGACACAAACATAATATGTTTTACGAAAACAATTTTTAAGTGGGGTTATACAAGTCAAAATTTTGATTATAAATAGTCATTGGAAGGATAAAAAGATTGAATATATCATAGTATTTTTTCTATGATTTTTAGACATTAAATAAATTTAATTATTTATGACATAATAATGATGCAGCGATGACATCATTATTTGACGATTTAAATAAAATGCAAAGATAATGAAACATATAAAACCTACACATGGCCAAAACCAATTGGATGAGTGGATTTCGAACCCTTATCACCTTATCCACGAGTTATATTAATGTGGGACCTTTTGAAACCGAAACACATTTTCAAATAAAGTAATGTTTCTTTACTTTCCAAAAGTGCCCCTCCTCTCCTCTTATAAAAGGCCCCCACCTCTACCTCATTTCACACACTCTTCAAGCCTTTGGCTCGGCCAAACCCTGCCCATTTACTCTCTCCAAATCCCTCTCCTCATCCTATAGGATTCCCTTTGGGCAGAATCCTTTCAAAGGAAGCCTTTAGGCTCAAATCAAAATGAGTTACACCTTTTTAAGGTAATTCATTATCTAATGTTCATTTGTTTTATTTTGCTTCTCCAACCCCCTAAACTCTTTTTATTTACTTCTTTTGAAACAACACCAGTATCTTCAATATACTAGGATGTTGTTATAAGATTTATTTGAGCTACACTCTCACACAACTACATCAAATGGTTAAAGAACATACGGTTTCCGTGGATGGCGAAATTCTGCCTCCCGAAACGATGATTGTTCAACACTCATTCAACACCTTCAAAGGTGGCCATTATGATGTCACTATTTTTATATATGATATATAATATGTTTATGTTTTCCTTAAGCTTCTTTGTTTTCATTTTGGGCATACCTTTATGGTTTCCATTATGGGTAAAACACGATATCTTCATTTTAGGAAGTGCGGACTACCGCCCCCTAAAAGTGATTTGATTCGTTAATACCATATGTGGGATGTGTAAAGGATAAAGTTAATGATATTATATATGTTTTTATACTGGAATTATAATATACTCTTATATCATTATGATTCCATTCCAGAAAATATGAAGTAGAAATGGAAGTAGCGTTAATGCGTACGTAAGGCTTACCGTCTCCATTAACGGTGCATTTCATTTCTTACCTCTAAATGTGATGTAATATTATAAATGCATGTATGTACTGGATATATATGACATATATGATATCTACATCATGAATACCATTCTGGATATAGTGAACCTTTGACCAAATTAACAACATGTAAGTGTAATAAGTCTAATTTTGACTTAAGAACCAAATACCGACAAAATGAACATTATTAACTTAACTGATTACATGATGTTCATAACATGGTATAAAAGGAATAATGAACTTGAAAAAGATTCATAAGAAAGTAGAGATTAACTCAAGTTTATTATTCAGGAGATTAAAGAACGGTCGGGTCAAGTCGGATACGAGGTATGGGACCTCGTCTCAATCTCCTTTCGTTGAGGCATATTTTATTTTATACACAACTTTCTTTTATACGGTGTATAAACCACTTTGACTTTTACGTTTATTCAAAAGGAATATTTTTTATACGAAGCGTTTACTAAATGTCAAAAGGGAATGTTTTTGTCATACGTATGCGGCGACAACGACTTCTCCGCCGTCGTGACCGTTATTTGAGTTCCGGCTTCCTCTACAAGCCATACCTTCTTTTTAAAAGAAAAATAAATACCATGTTTTACTTTTCTTTTATTTTGGTATTGAAAATGGTTTTCATAATGTTTTTATATCAATGTGTTGTATTGATATCTTATTATTGAAAGGTGGATATGTTTTGTTTCCTTTATGCATGTTTTATGTGATATGAATTATGTTATGGTTCTTGGGCATTATTATGAAGACGGGTGGTTCCGTGATAAACTAAGGGCGGGTGAGCCCGATATAGCTCTCCAATGCATTGGGTAACACGAAGGAGTGAAACGTTAAGGTTTCTCCGAAGAGATTTTAGGGAATATACTGTGATGGGTATTCCAAACGTAACCAAGAGGCTTACTCCCTACATAAGAATGTTATCAATGCCTCAAGTTACCATTATGTCTTATGATTTATATGATTTATTCATGATTTTATGAGGTATGTTAAAGTGCCTCTGTTTTATGGGTAAAGTATGATTTCTTTCTTATGTATATATGAACTCATGTTTCCTTTCCATGTTTTTTTTATAACCCATACTAAGTTTTTATGCTCATCCCATGTTTTTGAAATGTTTTTCACAGGTCAAGGGAAAGGTACATGATAAGATGATAGAGTCAAGGATGTGTCAAGAAATAATCCATGTTTTATTTTAAATGTGTTTCCATTGATGGGAATGAAGAATACTATCTTTATGTAACCACTTTGTCTATATGTGGAATGTAATGCAAGTTTTATGATCTAATTCTCTAAAACTCTAAACCCGAAAAGATCCTCAATGCGTAATCTTGTAATAACTCAAGATTAAGTAAGGTTTAAGGCTGCGGCCTTATAGTATATTTCTGAGGGGTTGAACCATGTGATGGTGGTAGGGTTCTGGTATTTTAATTTGGATCTTAAATATCTTACAATCATTCCAATCATTTATTTATCATTTTATTGGAGGTGATATATTTACTTCATTCTCACGATGACTAAGCAATGGCTATGGATGATGTGGGATATCGTGCTATGTATTACACTTTTAGGTGGGTCAATTGTCTTATTTGTGTTAGTTCATGGTGATTACCTGTGTTATTTGGGTCTAAAAAACTATAGTTCCTACTGTCTCTGATGTTTAGTGTCATAGATCAAATGGAATTTACAAGTTGGATAGCCCATTGGTTGCGAATACCTTGGTTGGTATGTCTTCAACATCCCATGGTGTGTTTTTTTATTTTTACTTTTTTTAATGAGTCTAGGTCAAAACGATATTGAAAAATATATCCCAATGGCGGCCAGAGTTATTCCATATTTTTCTGGAATTTTGGGAAAAAGGGTCAACGCCCCTTTTGACTTTTCCGAAATGAAAAAAAATCTTATTTTAAATATAAATGTTAGTATATTTCAAATTATTATATTTATTTTTATTTTGTTTTGTTTGATTTATATATATATATAACAAAAAAAATATTAGAATTTAACTACCATTTTATATCTTTCATTATTTCCATTAAATCAGTCTTGAATTCTCACCGAAACGATCACCCATGACCCAATTTTATAAGTGGGTTTTCCCTTGAAATCATTCATCATTTCTGATGTGGGATTCATGTTTTCTATTTCCTATATAGAATTGATAATATATTTTTATTAATAATTTTCACTATTAAATAATAAATACTAATTTCTAATTTATAATAATTAATAATAAATAATAATAAATAATAAATAACTATTTATGTTCACTACAAAATATTAATAGTTAACTAATTTATATTATTAATATTTTAAACATTATTAATTTATTCTATTAATTACTTATAAATTAGTAACAGTTAATAGTTATTAATTAAATATTAACTAAGAAATTTTTAATTACTTATCAATAATAATAATTACTATTTATCTATTTAATTATTAATTAATTATTAAATATTATAAATTATAATTAAACAATTACTAATAAATAATTCAAATTATTATTATGTTACTAAATATAAATAATAATTATTAAATTATTAAATTACTTATTATTAATTAATTATCATTATATTTGTATTACTTAATTAACAAATTATTTCTAATTAATATATATTACTAATCAATATTAATTACTTTTTTGACAGTATGAATAGTAATCACTAATAAGTATTAATAAAATTATATAATTTACAATTTAATAATATTAATTTCATATAATTATAAATTAAAAGTTAATGTTAATTACTAAAAAATATATAGAATTAATATATTAATTATTAAACATAATATTATAATTAAAAAATTATTATATTATATTAGGTCCTTGAGGGTACAATTACATTAAACACACACACCACACAAACACAGGCCGAAAATACTAGTCATAACCCACCCAAGGGATAATCCTACCACCGACCCGCATTATTGAATTATATATATTTGTCTCGAAGGCCTAGTGGGCATGAATCTCATTACATGGACTGCAAGCCTGAAAATTTTTGCCTAAGGCCCTTTCTATGAATAGTGTTGTTATTGTACCCCAACTACCACTCTACATGCCACTGCTATATTGTCCGCAGATACTACAGCTATAGTGCCCCCACCACTATGATGTCGCGGGTTCTACAATGCCTCAAATACTATAGTATTTCTACAGTACTTCTACAATAAATGTGCCCAATGGGTTTTGAACTCCCTTTTTCATATAAAATTATGTGGTTCTTACCACCAAGCCAATCCCCAACTATATATAATTAGTAGTTATTAATTAATTAAAAAGAAAGGAATAATAAATTACTTATTAAAAATAATGATCAAATTAATAAATTACTAATTTTTAGTTAATTTTTATTATATAAGTATTAATTAATCAACTAATTATTGGTAATAAATATTAATTACAAATTAATATTAATTAAGAGTAAAGAATAATTAAATAATATGATTTTATATTTAATAATTTTAATTTCTAATCTATATTAATTACTAACTAATGATAATTACTAAAAAATATTTACAACAATTATTTAATTACTAATTATTAAAAATAGAAAAATAATTATTAGTTCTTAATAAATTAGTAATTTTACAGTATGTAACAACTTACTAATAATATTAAGTAAAATTAAATAATTATTTTGTTATGAATTAATAACTATTAATAATTCATATTATACAATTTATAATAAATATATCAAATTATTCTTTAGTTACTAAATATTATTATTATTATTGATTTAATTATTAAAATATTAGTGATTAATTCATAATTATTAAATTATTGATAGTTAACTAAATAATTGTATCTAATTAATATTACTACTATATATTAATAATTAAATAATATTATTTAGTAGTTAACAATGTTAATATCTAATAAACATTAAATAGTAATAAATATTTAAAATTATTCTTGAGTTACTGAGTAATAATTATAATTATTATACATTATACATTAATTTTATATTATTTAGTTTATAATTAATTAAAATATCTTATTTATTTTTAATTATTTAGAAATTAATTAGATGATAAAAATATTATTAAACATTAATTAATATTATTAATTAATGTATTTTAAAATATTAATAATATAAATTAGTTTATTATTAATATTTATTAGTAAAAAATAATAGTTAATTATTACTTATTAGTAATCAATGTTTATTATTAATTGAATAAAATGATTAATAATAATATTATTATTAATTTTTCACATGAAATGGAGAACCTGAATTCCATATCATAAATCCAGAACGATTTATGGGGAAAACCCATTTATAGAAGGGGTTCCTAGGTGTTGGTTTTTGTTAGAATTCTATTTTTCATTAATAGAAGTAATATTGTATATAAAATATGAGATGAATTCATTCGAAAATGTTATATATATATATATATATTAATATATATATATACTAAAAACAATATTAATATTAAAATTAAACATTTAAATAAAAAAACATATATATTTTTAATATATATATATATATATAGATTATGGAAAAGGCAGAAAGGCCCTTTCTACCTTCGGACTGGGAAAAAATACCAAAGGCAGTAGGGTCCTAGCCACTATTGGGGCTGAGTTTAAAAAAATTGAAAGTAGTATTATGTAAATAAAAAATAAAAAAAACTTATAAAAAAACTCTAATGTGGATCAATTGGATCAAGGATATAATCCTAAGGTGGATTTTCTTAATCTACATGATGATATTTCAGGAAGCTCTGACAGATGTTACCCTCTTGTGGAGCACACTTGTTTAGTTTTTTTTATTTTTGGTGGTGGTTTTTGTATAATGGGTTTTCAATTTTTTTTATGATTTTGATATTGGTTATCTCTTACAAGGGTTCACATTAATCCTTGAAAAATGGATTTTTTTGAATTAAAATTGTATTAGTGACTCAAGAATCTTCAATATATTTAACTTTTTTTCTTATTAAACACTTTTGATATTTCTTGTGTTCTTTCAAAATACTAACACCGGTATAGATGGTTATTTTATATGTTATCTTTGATTTTCAATTTATTACATTATATGTATTACATACCTATTAAATATTTTACTACCTCAAACTTTATTCAATTCTTATATACTTTTCCATCTGTCTTTATAACACTTCAATATTATCACCACATATGACTTATTTTTATTTTGTTATGAAATAATATGAAGTTATTTTATTTCATTTACTTTTTTTAATGGGACATATATCCCAATACTATAATTTTTTATTTATTATTTTAAATTATCCAAAAAAATTATTTATTTCAAAAATAAGATTATTTTTTATTCCAATATATTGTAATCTTTTATGTCTTATGAAATTTCATGTATGCATCATGCACATATTTGAAAAAGATATTAATATTGTTTCTTCCAAAGAAATACATAATTATCAACAAAAAAGATAGTAATTAATCATTTATACTCATTGATATTGTGATGCAAATATTATAATGTTAGAAAAGGATTATTGGGGGGAATTAATAACTAAAATGATGTATGTGTAATATAATATCCTAAAAAATCTAAAAAATAAATTTTTTAAATTTATTTAAAAAAACTATTATATACTTTTAAAGCCTTAATATTATATCATCATACCATAAAAATTATAACACAACCTATTTCATTATTTTTAACCACAAAACAAACAATCAAATTCACTAAATCTAATCTTGAAATAATATATAATATTATATTGTTTTTTTAATGGTAAATATTCTAGATTTATTGCTTAATATGTGATGTGGAATACAAAACTATATATATTTCTACTATCATTTAATAAAATAACTTTCATTGGATGTCAATATATTTAAAATTTTAATGAAGATTATTCTAATAACCAAAATGAAAGATATTATAAAACAAATAATCAATGTAATTTACCATAACAAATAATTTTAATATTAAATTTCCTTTTATTTTATATTCACTAACATTGTTTCATTATCATTTATCTCTATACCGATGTTTCTCCCTAAGATATCACTCGTCGCCTCTCGCCCTATTGTCTATGTGTGTGCCTCTTAGTCTTGATCAAAATATATTGATTTACCCCCTCCCCATCATATCCACACCCCTACTGTGATTCCTATTGACACAACTTGAAGGACAACATTGTTCGTATATTATTATCCCCCATTCCCCACTGACCACTAATATCCCACGATGGAGAAATGATTACATTAATTTTTTTAACATTTTTTATATGAATGAAATATCATTAATATATATATATATAATTCTCCCATATCAATTGTTATTTTACTCAGTATTATTAGTCACTACAATAGTTTCTTACATTTCCTTGAAATTGTTTTTTCTGGGCCAACCAAAAGTTTCATTATTAAAATTAATTGTAATAAAAATCATTAGGTTTTTAATGGATTTCTATATTATATATTTTTTCATAGTTTTATGTTATTAACATTGGGAATCCCATTTAATTATAAAAAAACATTTTCTAATATAAAATATCGATGGAAAATTATTTTTATCCAATTTTGGAAACGTTATTAATCCATAAATTTTCCATGTGTCTATTTTTTAAGATGCATCAAGTGATAGTTTGGGATTAAATACAAAAAATAACCTCCTATGATGATTCCGTATTTATACTCTATGAACTATTTGTTAACCATTGATATTTAATTTTCTGTTTAATTTCCAATTAAAATTTCAACCCAAAAAAGTTATTTTTTACACATTTTAATGAATATTCATGGAAGGAACAATACAATGACCTTCATTTTTCACATTTAACACCTAGAGACCCATTTAAACTTAAAAAATATTATCCAATATTTTATATTAATTAATAATGATAATATAAATATATAAAAGGTTTCCATAGGCTAATCATTTTATTATAAATTGAAATATTTTGTTTATTTATTTTTGATTTAGATTATTGTTTATTGGTATAAATTTATATTAAAAAATTATTAATTAACTATAATTAAAATTAAAAATAGTAAAAATAATGGTTTCAATTATCAAAAATATTGAAATATTATGAGAGTGAAATATATTTATATTTATATTGGTATAAATATAAATGAAAGATTTTTCAAGATACATGAAATCACATATAAACTCGCTGGCATACGGATTGGACCCCACAACCATGCCCCAAACCCAAAACCACCGTCACCACACCTATTGAATGTGGGGGAAAAGGGTGATAAATATTTGTATATTTATCTCATGTTATAAGAATTTATTATGATTTTTTAAGTTACATATAAGGGTAAAAAGTTTAAATTTGAGAAAATTCTTATTCATTATCTAATTAAAAGGAAATTCTATTCAAAAACCTAAAAATTACCTATTTTTTATATAGATTAATATATATTATTGATACATAATTCAATTTATATAGCAAATCAATGATCCATAGGGTAGAAGATGGTTTCAAATCAAGCTTCCATTTCTCTCACAAATTTTAAGCGTAGCATTATTTACGAGGTTAAATAAAACATTTACATTAAGAAGTTTATACCTTACCATGAATATATTATTCATGAAAATATTCTGAAATTTATAACATAAAATTATAATAAAATTGATTTGATGCATTAAATATATATTTTTTTCAAACTATATAACTATATAATATTAAATTATTATTCAAGGAAAAGATATTGAACACATGAATCTCTTTTATGTCAAAGTTTCTCAATTTTTTTCATAAGGTCAATCACAATATTAGATAAAGAATAAATTCTAGAAGTAATCATGACATTATTATAACTATGAGACTTATATAATGAATAATTATTTATATAGTTGGATTAATAATATATCATTGTATATTAATTATACAACATGGATATTTCACCATTCCTAGAAAAAAATTTATAAATTAATTTTTATATTTAATAACTCATTTTATTTTCCACATGGTTTGATCCAAATTTTATATAAACATTGATCTCTCACTAAAAGGCTTGTTCCTGATTGGAATTATAAAATACCTTTCACTACATACGATTGTTAGTTACCTTCTTCTGAATGATGATTCCTCAGTTTTAGTTTATTGGAGAATTTTATTTAGTTCATATATTGCATTATTTTAGTTTCTATTTAGGATATTCTCATTTTTATATTGTAATATTAGAGTAATAAAACCATTTATAAATTAGGTTAAAGTAAAATATAGCATCAAATATTTAATGATAGAAAATTGATCCATCAAATAAAAATGTTTTAGGGATAAATTATTGAGGTTGAAAATATGGTAATCATATAATCTAATTATGTTGATAAACATTTTTGGAATTATACTTATTTATTAATTTTATTAGTAATAACTCCCTCTATAATGTTGGTGTTACATTTTACCAATATATAAAAATATACAAAGATTTCATAAAATATTATCACTAGAGACATGCACTATAAGCCATTGTGAATTTATATCAAGTAGAAAAACAAAATTTATTAAATAAGACCAACTATAAATTACTAATATAATTAGTATAAGTATCCTGATAATAGTGACTCATGTGAATAAAATGACCATCATGACTATTTATTTGATTATAAACTATTTAACATTAATGTATTCCTTGATATTGATAGATTCTGTTTATTTGATTCTTCTTATAGTCAATATTGTTGTTGGTACATACTCATTACTATATTCATGTTACCCCCTTCGATGCTTATAAAGTAACAATATCAATATTTGACATTACAAATTATTTTTCAATATAAAAATAAAATTTATGTTTATTAATTTAAATTATAAATTAGTAAATAATATAAGGAGTAGCAATATAATTTCATATTGTATAGTTTAGCAATAAAATTATAATTTGGGATCTACAATATTTTTGACAATATGTAACTTCCAACTAAATTTGTTTATCCCGAAGAGTTACACGTAGTCTTTAGTCATCTCCATATTCAATGGTTGACAGTAAATCTTCCACTCTGGTTAATAGTTGGAATCCATTTCTTTACCATCCATTTAAATTTTTTCTTTATTCATGAAATTTTTTATAGAAATTAAAATCACTTTAAAAATGGTAGATTGAATGACTTGAATCCCTCAACAATCTTAAGAATTTAATTAGTTTTTTTTTGTTTCACCATTACCTGATATTATTTAGGAGGTAAATATAAACTATAAAGGAATATATGTTTATAGTAGAGATCATAATAGAATAGAAAAATTATTCTTTTGGGACTTACTATACTGATGTTATTTTCCATTTCTCTATATTCTTAATATACCTCATGTTGAGGAGAATGGTTTCAATAAATATGCAGGTTTCTATGACTGAGATTATTTTAACAATAATAGATCAGAATATTCAACATATCTAAAATTTGTATATTATTTTTCAATATAAATTTATTTATTACTCTTTCATAAAAATATATACTTTTGGTTTATCGATTAATATTACTCTACCATATAAAAACATATAGAAGATATTAATATCACATGGTTTTATTGTAATGATTGTGATGTGTTGATGGAAATATTCTTTACAATAGGACATAAAGGTTTGTATTCATTGTAGATTATGGATTCTATTGAAGAAATATAATTTTACAATGATTATTTATATTCTAAAACATAAAATTATTAATTGTGAAGTAATTAAAAATAAGTATGTCTTAATAACCTTATGTGAATTAGTGAATGTTTTTCCATAAATATTATTTTATAGAAATAAATGTTTAACACTATATTTTTCTTGTGAATTAAAATTTTGAAAACCTTTTAATATTGATTGATGTCTCAATTTGAGAAATTATTGTACCGTTTGAAGAAAAGGATATCTAATGAAAAATTGGTTAAAGGATCAATTATTAAATTTTATTTGTAGTAGAGAGTTTTAAAAATCTTCTCATATAATTTTCAATAAGTGTATAAATCAAAGAATAATAGGTTGTATTATAATAATTAAAATGTGAATATTTATTAAAATAATTGATTATTAATGTTTTATTAAAAGATAATTTTTTAGTGAATAATAATGATGGATTCTGGTTAATGAAAATAATCAGTTCATATATATGATTTTATTAACTATTATAAAATAAAAAAAATGAATAGTCATTCTTGATTTTAATTACAAGAAATAATAATGTATTATATTTTATATAGTGATGTTGGGAAGGGAATTATGGTTCCATTCTCTAATTAAATCCTCCTATTTGTCATCTTCAGGTGATAATATTATTAGCTATCTTCCCTTAATAAAGGATATCCATCACATTATTCTCACTTCTCACTTATTCTATAAGTTTTTCATGGTCACCAATTTGGAATTGTTCTCAACATTTGGGTTTTTTTTTCTTTTTCATTGCTGTTTGGGGTGTATTCTCTTAACATCCATGCCACCTAGTTCTTGTAATATACTCTTACTACCATGCATATTACACTAGACCCCATCTTGTTTTGGGATGATTGAAATATTGTTGGTTTTTTATTATGATGATTGATTAATGTTTATATTCCTTTTTTATTGATTTGTGATATTTTTCTTCATTAAACTGGATTATTTAGTTTCACTACTCTATAAAATCCAATAATCAATTATTTGGTTTCTATTAATTCATGAACAACTACACTAGACTCGAGGTTTCTCTGTAGTGATGATTATCATGGATGTTTTGGGTTGTGATATTTGACTATTAAATGGTGTTCTGGGTTCAATTTCCTGCTTTTTATCTTCCTTCTTTAATTAAGGGATCTGTGGTTGGTGGAGAAGAGGTTTTTCTTATTTTCAAGTGTTCTTTGGTGGTGGTGTTGTAGTCTGGAAGCATCCTCATGTTCCTGGTTATATATAGTCTTCTTGGATTCTCTCTTTTATCTACATATATGGTACCTACTTTATAGGGATTACAAGAATATAACACATCATAAATGTAGTGGTACCTTATTTTGTAGGCACTATACATCATGTTTCTATGTTGAGGATCATTGGTTCTGCATTAAATTCGATATTTGATCATTAGTGGGTTGTTTTGATTGGTGGTTTTAGTTTCCAGATAGTTTTTTGGATTTCATTGTTGGTTATTTTTTTATGGTGGTTCATTATTTCATCTATTTCATGGTTATTGAATCATTTATACAGATGATCCAGGGGTACATTCTTAATATTTATAGTAATAATCAATTAGGTTGGATCTAGTTTAGTTGTGTGCAGTTTAGTTTATATTGGAGGTGATTACAGGATTTGAGAAAATGATGAAAAAAGGATGCTAATAGTGAACATGGTACTATTCATGAAATTATTAACCATAAGAGTCAAAATAGGCCTAAGGATCGATTTTTAGATGGTAGTAATCATCCTCATTCTTTCCATGTATCTATTTGTGTGTATATGCTTTACTTTTTTTTTACTTTTTAATTTTATTATGTTTAATATTATATAATTTGTAATGTTTAGTTTGGATGAATTTTTCATCTTTAATTTAGTTATCTTTTAGATTTTCTGGTTCACTTTCAGCCATTGAAAGTTATTTTATTCAAAAAATTTATTTTTATTATTCTATATTATGCAAGTAATTGTTTATCATTTATATAAAATATAATGTTATTTAAAAATTATTCATCACACAATGAATTTCAATAACATATCATTAAGATTTGATTTTAAATAATATTATAATAAATTTCATTTCACTAATACTTGGGTAATCATATGTTGATTTTATATTAATTAATGATGTCGATTTATTTTTCAAAAAATTATTTATTATATGTATTTAATACAAATTTATCTAAATGAATCAAACAAAATAATAAAATATTCCATATTAGATTTAAATTTTATATGCATATATTTATTATATAAAACATATCAATTATCCCAAGAATCAATTTAAAATTTACTCATAAAATTTAAAATAGAATTTATCTTCTATATAATAATTGAGAATTTAATTATCAAATACTTTCTCATAGAAATTTATATAAAAATTTTTACGTGTAACTAGTTTGATAAATATATAGTTTTATGTGGTCATCCAAACCCTGATATTACAGATATAACATTTAAATTATATAATTCCATAAATTAATTCTCAACTTTAGCGCACCGATAATATCAATATTATTATGAAAGATATTGTTCTTTTTGGGACACTTAACATATTTCTAGACTATTATAAAAAATAATATCCATGATAGAAAACTTATTGAAAATTAAATTGTTTATAATTATTTCATAAATTATGAAATTTTTAAGAGACAGTAGAAAATTAATTTCAGTCATATTTCTATACATAAAATATAGTTGATTCCTTAGTGATAATATATAATAACTATGACATTATAAATGATGACGTAATTGAGAATTATATTTATTATATAGAAAATAATGAGAATTAAGATATCATACAAATTTTTAAATATATACATATATTTATATTTGTAAAATAATTAAATATAAAGGATGATATGTTACCTAGAAAAAAATAATGTGCATTATATTAATTTAATTAAATAATAAATAATTATTTTAGAATATTATTTCCCTTTTTAAAAAAGAAAAAATAATAATTTTAAATAATTTTAATTACATGTTCCATAAATATGATAAATATTTGTTTAACCTTAATTTTAATATATTATATGATATCCTATAAAATGATGAATGTTTTCTATCATGGGTACAAAATTGTATGGATAATGGTATTTCTAGTTACATAGTTTTACCATTGAGGGGTAATAGACCAATTAGGACGATCATTAAAGAAATAGTTATGGTGAAAAATTCATATATTTATTTGTATCCCGATACAAAAATGTAAATTAATATATATAAAAATACAAGAAACTATCTTCTATTTATTATATTGGTTCCATATAATATAATAATAAAAAATAGGGATGAATTGTAGTACAATACATGAGTCACTATAAGGTTCCCACATAAACTGTATATTGCTATAAAATTTGAAATATCAATAATTATCGATGTTAAAGTACTAATTGTAGTGAATATTAGTTTAGATGGAATTTATTAGGTTCCAAATAAGACAAATTTGGTTAGGTATATACACAATTGAAATTAAATGGATTTGTAATAAGATAATTTGTGATAATGTAACCATTTTAATTTGAACAAAAGTGGCAGGTAATTCACATCCCAAACCAATGGAATAAGGTTGAAAAAAGAACATATTACATATTAAATTATTTGATGGTATCATTCTTCGAACCAAAGAAGCCCTATATAAAACAAATTATAACATGCAAGGTAAATTACTTTAAGCTTAATTGGTTATAAAACTATCAAAATAGAACTATATCTCTATCCCTGGAATCCCATAATAAAAAGAATTAGAAAAATAATAACCTCCACAACTTGAAATCTCCTTGATCTCATAAGGGAAAAAGGAAAAATGATAAAAAGAAATTCTATGTTCCATATAAATAAATCTAGTTGGAACACCTAGGTGTTTGTATTGGATTTTTTTATTATAAATGAAATTATTTCAAAAAAGTGATGCTTTGATAATTTTTGAAAAATATGAAATCCAAAAATTTATACACTCATATGAAATTAAATTCAAGTGTAACATGGCCTCAATAATACCTCCCCATGAACTAGAAAGTGTTGATTAGAAACACTGGTATAATTATGGCAGAGTGGAGACACTATACCCACTAGTTCAGTATTAAATACAATAGAAAAATAAATGAAATTAAGAGTAATACTATAATAATAATCTAATAAGTCAAAAAATTCCATTTATGGATAAACACTATATGTTATATAGATAAGGTAAAAAATACATACAATATATGATACATATACAACTAGGATAGGTGAATAAATAATGGGATAAAAAGAATCAACTACTATAAGTAGTCCTAGTGAAATCTTGGTCTAGATCCCCTATATAACATCCCAACCCAAGACAAGTTACAATAAAGATTCACCCACTCAATTTCTATCCTACCGCCAAGATAAATGCTCTGTTACCAAGAATCGGGTTGAACCTGGAGTGAGTAAAACCCAATAGTCAACTACTAATGGGGTCTAATGCTTTTATATTCCATTATAGAATAATGTTTGGGAATCAAGGAATAACACCTTCTTTGGCCTAGGCCAACTATATCTGGTCATATCACCTAATAATTTCTTCATATGATATATCAAATATACCCCATGAATCCAATATCAAGCAATAAAGGTAAATCCATATAGTGGGGTTGATAATTCCCAAACAATGAAATCATGTAGATCCAAGGAAAACACTAAGAAATTCAATGTATATAACTAGTAAGACAACCCACGGTGATTAGTCCTTCATGTTTAGCTCTTGAGTGAATATAAGGGATGAACCCTTCATACCCCAATTTATAAAGTGGGATCTAATAGAACATACGGAGCAAGTCCTCGGTAATTTTGGGAAAAAGCATGACTCAGATTAAAAGTGGTAATCCATTCCATTCCATATCCAAGGAAATCAATATTAATCTAGGAATTCAGCACAAAAATTTTAATTTTCTAGGTTTTCCAATTGAATTCATAACACTATGTCAAGGAATTGAAAAATATAATACATTTATTAAATACTAGGTAGGATTACCCATGGCTTTTGAATTAATGAATTATAAAATATCCATTGTGATTATTCTTTCTATTAAAACCAAGAATCTAAATCTCTCCCATGACATGCCTTACATTTAATTTATAACTATATTTATCAAATTAATAATTCTTCCTAGCATAAATTTTATTTGGATGGGAATAAATAAACACACCAAATGGTTTATGTATTTTTATTTTTATTTCATCCAATATTTTATTAGTTATTAAAACATGTGGTTATATATTTTAATTTCAAAAAAATTATTAATTAATTAATGGTAATACAACCATTAAAAACATTACATTGATTACCTTGGTCCAATACATATTCATTCCTCAATATTGTGATGTATGTTTTATTTCTCAAGCAACAGATTTGAGATGTTACCATTTTAACAACTAACATCTGGTAATAGCTTATAACCCAAGGGATATTCGTTTACCAGGTCCAGGTTCTACATTAAATAACTCTTATTCAATCTATGTTCAAATATTAAAGCAATTAATTCCTTTAAATACCTTTAATTGCATAGTAATCATACACCATGTTCAAATAATTAAATTATGAATTTATTAAAAAGAGATATTTCACAATCTTAGGGATCAAACTTGATTCTTCCTAGATTAATTGGAGTAGTTATCTTGGCCAGAGAACTCATATGGTAACATCCTATTTTCAAAGGAGCCTATGAAAAATAAGGTCACCTCATGGGAAAATCCATTATTTTGTCAAGACTCTTCCCTGGAACTTACGTGGTCTCTCAAATGAGTTGATTTTAAATCCTTAACCTCACCTAACAAGCATATTTTTTAAGGGGTCATAAATTATGACAAACAATTTATATAATTAGGGGTATTCTATAAATCCCCAGAGATCATACTCGGTCATAGGGTCAGACCAGTAATTTATAACACTTCCAAAGAGTATGGATTTATTTAGGGTTTCTAAATTAAGTCAAGGGAATTCAATGTTATATAATTGGTTAATGTTGATTTTTTGGAACAACTGGTTTGTTTTGTGAAACAATGAGCTATTTAGGGAAAATCGAAGACTAAACTCCTCAAACATAGGAAGCCTCACTCATCCACTACCAATCTCTAATTGGGCCCAAATCAAGGGAGTATGAGTAACCAAAAAAATATCTCAAAATAGGGAACATTATTTAAAATAGAATGAAAACAACTAAAAAATAAATTAGAGAAATAAAGTGGGGACGGGGAGTCATAGAATCAATAAGGGATCTTGATCATAAGAAATCTAATTCCAACTGGATTCCAAACAAGGGTGACCTCCCATTAAGGAAGGGAAAAAAGAGTGGGTGTGTGAGGGAGATATCGTATAAGAATGAGGGAGGAAATAAGAAGTGGAAAATTAAAAGGGTGGAGGGTAAAATAATCATTTTTTCTATTTTAAGGAGTTCCACAGTTTATTCATATGGTTTTCCAAAATGTGCAGACTCACTATCCAAAATATAACCCACCTTACATGGTTAGTACACACAATTTGACAAACTTTGTGTATTCCATGTGCATTCCACTAAAATTTCCTACAATGACCGCACATTCTGGTGGAGCTATGACATTGTTTAAAAATACAGTGTTCCTATAAAAAAAGGGTTCATGGTTGTGCTACATGGTTAGATCTAACTATGTTATAACCATGTTTCTAATACATATATCCACATATTCTAAAATTTCATCCCCACAAAGAATTATCCAAGAACCCGAGTAACCTACCAAGCCTCAAACGAAAAAAATTGATCGGTTACACCATCATAGCATTTCTAATAATCCCATTACATTCTTCAAGAATTTATAAATACAATTCAACACCACAAATCCAAAAGTGATCGGTTACACCTGCTCATATCCTACCATTACTAGTTTTTATCACCAAACTCTGACTTTACTAATTGAAAGGGAAATAAATAATGTTTCCACATAAATATGTTATATCTAACAATATATTACATTTTGGTATATCCTTGACCTATTTCCATCATAAAATATCAACTCTAACTATCAATGCATCACTAACTTTTTGATCACAACATTTCACTTCTAAAGGCGTTCCCAAATGTTCCCATCTATCGACACCAGGTATCATGGGATTATTTCATGATCATAACACATAAAATTTTACCCCAAAATATATATAATAACTCATAATCTTACTCATTATTATATGTGTGACACTAGTATTATCATCTCAGAAGCACCCTATGTTTAGCAGTTGTCTTATCTAATAAGAAAAACCTATAAAATCTATCTTTTACCAGACATCCTAGGGTGCCTTCATAATTTTAATTTAATTTGGATATGTTTATATAGTGAAACTACTTCACTAATGTATCGCATGTTTTACTAGTATACATTGGCTCCCCACCATATGACTTCTTTTCCCATCGACCCCAGAACTCTACACTACTATACATCACTTCCCATTAAACACTAACATAGTTGACCTCTAATCAATTCATTTTATATTTTTCACTAAATTCCATTTGAAATATCATTATACTATAGTTTCATAGGAAAACCAATTCACCCATTTACTACTACCATTACCATTTTCCTATTCTCGATGGTTCAATATTAATGAGTATACCCCAAAAAACACTTTGTATACTCAATATGACACACACATAGTGGCTTTAGCTCACAGTAATCATTGATTTAGAAAAATTCCATTCAGATCACTTCAGATTAACATGTTTTACGAATATCCATTTTAATAAAAAAACACATTATTTATAAACTCGATCATGTTACATTAAAATCCAAAGGTACCGTGTGATCATTTGTACATACCCATCGATGTTTGAACCTAACTCATGATACCCTGACAATTTCATACCAAACCTACTATTTTACCATCAGGTTTTATTGTAAACACTAAAATTCCACTAATCTATCATAGTTTATAGATTAATTACATACCCTAATCCTGAATCTAATGTCTAGACCTGATCTACTCTCATACCCGAGTCTTATACACAATACCTCATTTGATTGATTAAAAACTATAATTTACTATCTCATCGACATCTAAAATCCATTATATCCATTAATGACAAGTCCATATTTAATATTCTTCATTTTCTATTTATGTTCATTGTTTTCATTCATGACATGATTGTCCCCACCATTGGAGTTCCTTAGTCATCGTGTTACTAAAAATAGAATCTGACTTCCCTCAACATACACTTACTCCACTATAGAATCAAATTTCTATTTATGTCCAAACATGCTCACCCTGTTCAAACAAGAAATTAAAACCTTCTCCCAAGTTGGAATCTCATTCTTGATGAAGATTCATTTCTTAAAGAGAGAAAGATACACCTATCCACCACCTAGATTTAGTCCATCTACTTAGGCCTAACTAGATCTGACTCATTATTTTCATGTCCATGGATATCTAAAATTAGTTGATAAATCTCAAATATAATTCCATGCCGACTTAATAGAGAATTAAATTAAACAATACATCCCAAGGAATTCCCACTTACCATTCCATGTATATAATGAGCTCATTCTTAAAATTAGAGAACCCATTAACGTCCAAAAAATGTAATATTCACTATGGGTTTAGTGTTTTATGATGCTTTTAAAATTTTACAAAATTAATCAAATCATGTAAGAGAAACAACAGATCAAATCTAATTGGAAACTATGTATTTATAGCAATTATTGGTCCCTAAAAGGGATTAGGTGTGAAATTCCCTAGTGGAATAAATGATTGAAACTTATTCAAATTTTAAAATCATTTTATTTACCTCTCACTCCACAAACCTAATATTGACCTCTAACTATGAAGATTCATACAGTTTTTCTCTTCTTTCCATATTGATCTAAATATAGGTTTGTTTGATTATCCCTTAATCAATAATTTTTTAGTTTTTTATCCCACTGTGTGTATAAACAGGCATGCATATAG
The DNA here is from genome assembly GCA_963277665.1 of Viscum album. Lineage (NCBI taxonomy): Eukaryota > Viridiplantae > Streptophyta > Magnoliopsida > Santalales > Viscaceae > Viscum > Viscum album. The sequence goes on along the minus strand of OY728155.1, from coordinate 1,100,059,064 downwards.
ATATATGTAAATTCACTTGGATAAATGTTAAAGGATAATCTAATGAGTATGCATGGAAATGTGCATATGCACCAAAATCAAAAATAACATTCAGCCATGATTACTACTACCCTGGGATCAGTACCACTACATAGGTTTAGGTTATATAAACTATCTCTATGGGATAACTTAACATAAAATCCACAATCACTACTCTAGAATGTATTATAAGTTGGATCATAATTTTAGAATAATATATCTTTATTCTTTTTTAGATGGTCCAGATATAATATGGGTTCTAATGAACACCACTCACTACTATTCATAGGTAATATATGAAATCCAATTTATACAATACCATCTTCAATCCATAATAAGTCATGCAATATCCTTATTCTTTCTATTATAGTGATATAATTTATTCTCCACTACAGATAAATGATTATTCCATGTCCTTCTATTTTAGAAAATTCGTCAAAAGCTATCAAAACCATCTCTTGCTTCTTTACAGACCCACATATTGAATTCATATCTTTATATATTATGATATTCAATAACATATTATATCAATTTCCATATTTTTTACATAGTTCGTTAAATAAATTATCTCTCTTTTAATTTTTGATTTGAAATCTAAATATGAATGTAATTTATGACTGGTTTGGATTCAAATACACCCTTTCATTTCCTTCTAGTTAAAATGCAACATGGGATTTATATTAAGTTTATTAATATTAATACATAACAACCAAAAGGGTTTGGAAGCACTCGATATAAAATCATACCATAACTTCTATATTTCAAACACCAGAACCGTTAAAATTCCATTCTCCTGAACACTATGATGTGGTATTGTGAATCTCTTTGAAAAAACAACCTTTTAAAATCTTCACACCCTCAAAAATGGAAATTTCAATTTTCACCATGAAAAACATAAAATAAATATGGAATTAATTATATCAACCATGTATACATCTATGTCAATAAAGGTATTCCACTTTTTTCATTGGTTACTCTTTAACATAGAACTATATGCACTATGGTGAGGTGATAAAACACTTTTCACTATTTGATACAAATGAACCTTTCAAAGCATATGATAAATATGTGTAGAAACACACCTTACCTTTATGTATAAATTGAATGTCCTTTAAAAAGCATCACTATTGATCGAAAACAATATTCCCTACAGTATGGTGACAAACGAATAATCATTTTTTCTTCACATGACCCATATATAGTATAACACCTTACCTTTATATAAGTATGATAATTATGGAGTAAACTTTTTTAGTTTTACTCCTATATTTATGTGAGCCCACCACAACCAAACTAATTCCCATATTTGGCTTCCCATTTTGAATAAGGAATCAACATAACTACCCAAGTATTTGAAATAACATAGTGTAACCCATAGAAAAACATACATTTCCAAAGACTCTTGAATTTCATAGATACCATTAAGTACGTTTTCAATATTCAATAAATCTAATTCATTGGAATATATCTCTATAATCTTTCCCATTAGTGAATATAAATATTAAAATTATAATGAAAACTTCCATTACAACATCATTCCATTCATTTACCAATTCAAAACATGTTGGCTAAAACCATCATTTTGTAATATAAGCCATGTTGAAGGTTTTATTCACCAAATTTATTTGATCTATACTCTTATAGAGGTGATTTTATGTAAATATATTCATTTATAATAATTACATGAATATAATCACTATAATAAGCATGATTTTTTATTAGACCTCGTCTTTCGTATGAGAGCTTGGAATTCAGAGGAATCATGAGTTTTCATTTGGGGGATAGAAAAATTACTAATCATGGTTTTTAATAGATTTTAATATGTTGCATTACCTTGATATTATTTTCTTTGGATGTGTTTTGAGACTTTTTTGGTGCCTCTGGTGCTTTTATATGTCTTATGGGATTCTGGGTTTAAATATTTTAAATTTTAGGATTCATGTATATGGTGAATTGTAAGTTCATAGTTACTGATAATTATGCACCATTGTGATGAAACCATTTTTTAACTGGTGCATTGATGTTATAAACCATTAGAGGGATCTAGTATACCATGTGACCATTGGAAGAAATTTTAGAGGCATGAATGTTGTTTTTTAGACTATGCATGTAACCCTTTGATATGGGGTTTGTTTTAGATAGTCAGTCTGAACAAATGGCTCAAAGATTGGAAAACAATGTTTCTATAACATAAACATAATTAAAAAAGAAAACTAATTTTTTTAACCTCCACCCAATTATGATTATTATTCCCTTCTCCTCCTTCATTTGGCTAAGATCTCCCTCGTGTTCACCCCCTCCATTTTTCCGTTATCTAAGAGAGATCTCCCTTCATTTTTTTCTATTTGGAATTTCATCACTAGCGAACAAGAGACCTTAGTGAGTATATGAATACTTATTCTATGTTAATTTATTCCATTCACTAATAAGTTGAGTTTTGACTATTTCATCTAATATTCACTATTTCTAGGTAATTTTTCTAGTTTCTTGTTTTCTCTATATTCTGGTTGAACTGGTTGTTGTTATAGGATAAGTGAAGCTTCCTAAGCTTGAGGTGGTGGGATAAGCATTTTCCCTCAAATTATCATCATTTTAACTAAAATATAATTTTTTTACCTGGAATCATAGTACTCACCTACTATAAAACATTATCTAATTTTTTCTTATTTTAGAACCCTAAGATAAACTACTGCTCATTGGTCATGTTAGAAATTATCAATCTAGCCTAAGGACTGAGTATGGACCATGTAGGGTTTTTACAACCTAAAACTAATTCTATAAATTGTTTACTTTAATTTTTAAACCGTTAATAAGAATTAAGATAATGGTTATGTTAAGGATTTAAACTCAACTCATTCCATGGACCTTGTAACTTCCTTGGAAGAGTCCTGACTAAATAATTTATTTTCCCATTAGGTGACCATGTTTTTAACCTGGTCCTGCTAAAATAGTTTAAGACACTATGAGTTCAAAAACCTAACAAATTAATCCAACGAACCAAGGAACAATCAAGTTTAATCACATAGATTTTGAACTCTCATTATTAAATAAATTAAATATTTATTTCTCTGAAAATAGTGTATGAGTAGCATGAAATTAAAGGGATGAACTAGAGGTACATTATTTACCATTTTCTCATAGCATGAATTTAATTCTCTTAATCTAGAACTTAGACTTGGTAAATATATGTCTTTTTTGATCTAAGGTGTGACTGAATGCTAGTTGTTAAAATAGTAACATCTTAAATCCCTTTTTGAGTAAAAAATCAATAGAGCGATGTTGAGGCATGAAGATGACTCATAGAAAATTAATCAATGCTATGGTGTTGGTGGGTTTTAATACCCTTAATTAAATAAGATAATCTTTGAAATGGGGACATGGAGTCTAATGGGTTTATAACTAATGAAATCTTGGGGGTATTTAAAATGAAATACCTTTATCTATAATGTTTGTTTTTTCATTACCTTCTAATGTGTTTTAATTATTTACATCCTTTTTATTGCTATAGAGATGGTGATAGATTAAAATCGTGGAATGGAATGGATAAGAATTTGATTCCATGTTTGAATTAAAAGAATACACTAATTGTAACATCCCAGGTAAATAAAGAATAAAGAATTTTCATATTTATTAATATTTACGAATTAAATATTAATTTTATTTTAAAGGGGTTTCTATGTTCGATAGAGTACCCGATACGCAACGATGAGTTTCCTTGAAACTTACGTAGCACACTAGTAATAAAATAATATTATTTTAAATGGTAGTTAACAAGTAGCCGTTGTACTGGTGGGAATGGATAGAAATAACTAAAATATGATTAGATGTGTTTTTAAATGTTTATACATTTACCCAATAAAAGATAAAAGCTTAAAATACGGAAAGAGTTCAATTTTATGGGTATATATACTCTAATTTTCACTAAAGGTTCACTTATCACCTTTTAATGGTGAACCGTCATTAAATATAGTTTTGATCACTCTTATACTTTATTTTGGACCAAATATAACTCTTCTTTAGAATCGGGACATCAAAATTTACTTTGTGTAAATTTTTGGTACCTTTCTGATAAAGTTCATTTTTTTATGAATAGTGTAAAATGTTGTATTTTAATTCAAAACCACTTTTTAATCTAAATTATTTATATTATTAGATTATTATTTTCATTGGTTTTAAAGTGAAATTAGAAAATATTTTTACCAGTTAATCCAATGGTGGTCATTGGAATCAATTTCACTTTGAAATTGGACTTAAACTAGTGTCAATCTTTTGATACTTATTGTTTCACAAAAACACGCTATTTGTCATGACAGCGGGAATTAATTATTAAATTAATTAATTTGACTTATATGTTTTGAATTTTGTAAAATGGACGTCATTTTTGAATTCGGAATATCAAATATAGCTTAGGGTGAAATTTTGGTAATTTTCTGAAAAACTTCAATTTTTAATGAATAGTGAAACCACTAAGTGGTAATCCAGCAAACTGATTTTTTAGTTAAATGAAAGTTTACCACTAATTTGTATTGAATTTTTAAAATCTGACATACATGGTTGTCATTAAGAATTAAAATGTGGTTCAATGAGATTAAAATAATTTTTTGGTGAATAGTAACTTATTAAGTTTTTAATCGCGATTAGTGGTAATTAGTGTAGTTTAAGGTATAAATAATGCTTTAATAATATGAAATGACCTAGACACATGTCCCAACCTTATTGGGTGAGTCATTGCCGACCAAGACAAGCCATGGGCCAACTTGGGGACCCCATGGAGCCACTTTAGTTGGAAAATGACATTAATATATTTTTATTTAATGTTAAAGGGAAAATGACACTAACATAAATTGGTTTACTAAAATAATTTTTAAGTGGGGTTATACAAGTCCAAATTTTGATTATAAATAGTCATTGGAAAGATAAAACGATTTACTACATCATAGTATTTTTTTTATAATTTTTAGACATTAAATAAATTAAATTATTTATGACATAATAATGATGCAGCGATGACATCATTATTTGACAATTTAAATAAAATGGAAAGATAATGCAAAATATAAAACCTACACATGGCCAAAACAAATTGGATGAGTGTATTTCGAACCCTTATCGCCTTATCCACGAATTATATCAATGTGGGGCCTTTTAATACCGAAACACATTTTCAAATAAAGTAATATGTCTTTACTTTCCAAAAGTGCCCCTCCTCTCCTCTTATAAAAGGCCCTCACCTCTACCCCATTTCACACACTTCTCAAGCCTTTGGCTCGGCCAAACCCTGCCCAATTACTCTCTCCACATCCCTCTCCTCATCCTAGAGGATTCCCATTGGGCATAATCCTTTCAAAGGAAGGATTTAGGATCAAATCAAAAGGGAGTTACACTTTTAAATGTAATTCATTCTCTCTTGTTCATTTGTTTTATTTTGCTTCTCCAACCCTCTAAACTCTTTTTATTTACTTCTTTTGTAACAACACCAGTATCTTTAATATACTAGGATGTTGTTATAATATTTATTTGAGCTACACTCTCACACAACTACATCAAATGGTTAAAGAACATACGGTTTTCGTGGATGGCGAAATTCTGCCTCCTGAAACGATGATTGTTCAATACTCATTTAACACCTTCAAGGGTGGCCATTATGATGTCACTATTTTTATATATGATATATAATATGTTTATGTTTTCTTTAAGCTTCTGTATTTTTCATTTTTGGCATACCTTTATGGTTTCCATTATGGGTAAACACGATATCTTCATTTAAGGAAGTGCAGACTACCGCCCCCTAAAAGTGATGTGATTCGTTAATGCCATATGTGGGACGTGTTAAGGATGGATTTAAAGTTATTATATATGATGTTATACTGGAATTATAATATACCTCTATATCATTATTATTTCTTTCCATTAAAGTATGAGATAGAAATGAAAGTAGCGTTCATGCGTACGTACGGCTTACCGTCTCCATGAACGGTGCATTTCATTTCTTATCCCCAAATGTAATGTACTATTAAAAGTACTTGTATATAATGGATATATATAATTAATGATATATCTAAGTGATGAATATAATTCTGGAATTAAAATATACATACCTCTCATTTAGTTTTAATTCCATTAATATGACAAAGAAATGAAAGTAGCGTTCATGCGTACGTACGGCTTACCGTCTCCATGAACGGTGCATTTCATTTCTTACCATTAAATGATTATGTAATATTATAAATACATGTATATGCTGGATATATATGATACATATTATATCCAAATCGGGAATTTCATTCTGGATATAAAGAACTTTTGACCACACGAACAACATGTAATTGTAAGAAGTCAACATTCGACTTAAGAACCAAATATTGACAAAACAAACATTATTAACTTAAATGGTTACATAATGTTTATAACATGGCAATATGTGATATAAAAGGAATAATGAACTTTAAAAAGGTTATTAATCAAGTACAAATTAACTCAAGTTTATTATTCAGGACGTTAAAGAACGATCGAGTCAAGTCGGACCCGAGGTAAGGGACTTCATCTCAATCTCCTTTCATTGAGGCATATTTCATTTTATACACAACATTCTTTTATACGGTGTATAAACTCCTTTGAATTTTACTTTTATACAAAAGGAATCTTTTTCTACGAAGCGTTTTACTAAACGACAAAAAGGAATGTTTTGTTAACGTACGCGGTGACAACGACCTTTTCTGCCACCGCGAGTATTATTTGGTCTTTGGCTTCCTCAACAAGCCGTAATGTTTTTAAAATAAAATAAAATACCATATACTCTTTTATGTATTTTGGTATTGAAAATGGTTTTGATAAAGAATTCTATTATGATATATTGTGATTGAAATGTTGAAATGTTATCATTCCTTTATATTGGTTTTATGTTTTATGATTTTATATTGGTACTTGGACATTTGACGGGTGGTTACGTGATAAACCATATGACGGGTGGTGCCGTGAATACCAGGATGGGTGGTTACGTTATAACCTCCAATGCATTGGGTATGGAAGTCGGCCGTATGGCTATTCCATTAAGTATGTATGGAAATTGGCCGTACGGCTATTCCATTAAGTGATATGTGTGGAAGTCAACCGTATGGTTATTCCACTTAAGTATGTTTATGTCCCAAGTTACCTTTATATATTCTATGTGTTCTTTATATGGGTTTTATGGTAATCCTTTGGTTACAAATAGGTAAGTAATGATACATTATTCAGTGAAGATTTTTTTTACTACTTCATGAAGGTGAAGGTATTACTTTGATATAGTATACATGGTTTACTTGATGTTTGAAAAACTAATAGTTTTCATTCTTTTTGTATCCCTTACTGAGCTTTTTATACTCACCCCAAGTTTTTAGAAATGTTTTTCACAGGACTTAAAGTGGAATAAGGTCAAGGATGGGATCAAAGGAATGTCATGCTATCTAAAACATGGAATCTAGACATCTTTATTTTTAAGAGTTTTTATTTTATGGAGACTTAGTAGAAGTGTCTACTTTGTAATCTTTTAAGATGTAATAGTTATGTTCTAATTCTCTAAAACTCTAAACCTGAAAAGATCCTCAACGTGAATTATTCATTTAATTCAATATTAAGTAAGGTTTAAGGCTGGGGCCTTATAGTTGGTATCATAGGTCGGTTTAGACAACTTTAGGAGTTAGAAAAGTGTTAAATTATAATATGATTGAAATGATATAGCATTTACGGATTACCATGTTGCTTCGCCTAAGATATTTCTGTGTTCAGAATGGTTTTCCGCAGAGGAAACAAAGCAACTATGTTGGGACGACATCAGGAGAAAGATAACCTTCCAAATCAGCAACCTGAGATGGTCGGAATCGGAACTGAACAGTTTGTTGCAGTGATGGCATAGTTGACTCAGGCTATAAATGGTGGTGGTATCCATGCACGAGATCAGCCAGATCAACCGCAGAGGAACATGTCAGTGGTGGAACATTTCATGAGGAAACATCCCCCATCATTCAGAGGATCATCTGACCCTGTGCAAGCTGAAGGGTGGATTAAAGCACTGGAGAAGATTCTTGATGTCATGGGGTGTTCAGAACATCAAAAGGTTAGTCTTGCTATTTACCATTTTGAAGGTTAAGCTGATCAGTAGTGGTCGATGGTGAAAAATATAAGGGATAGTGATGAGATTGAGGATCTTCACTGGGACGAATTCAAAGGTATGTTTCTTGAGAAATATTTTCCTAAGGTGGTACGTCTTAGGATGGAAAAATAGTTCCTAGAATTGAGGCAGGAGGATGATTCAGTGGCTGCTAATGAAGAAAAGTTCACTCGATTGGCAAGGTATGCTCCAAACTTCATACGAGATCTTGATAGTAAAATAAACCGTTTTTACTCAAGGGTTAAAGCCAAAGTATCGAAGGGCTTTAGCTTCTCGTGAGTTCAAAAGTTATGAAAAACTTGTTCAATCTGCAGAGAAGGTGGAAATGGAGTTTGCTGATGATCAGGTGTTCTATGACAAACAACAGAATAAGAGGTCTAGTTTGCAGGGAAAGGGGAAGAATTCATCAAAGAAGCAAGGAGGTAAGAAAACCAAATATCTATCTTGTGAGAATTGAGGTAAAATGCATCCTGGAGAATGTTTATCCATGTCTGGTAAGTTCTTTCGGTGTGGTAAGTCTGGTCATATTTCTCGTAACTGTAAGGAAGATGATCAAGCAGGAAATGAAAAGCCAATGGTAAGATGTTTTAAGTGTAATGAAATGGGTCATTATGCAAACGAGTGTCCAACGAAGAACTCAACTGGGGGAATGCAGCCCGACTATAATCATAAAGGGGTGGTGAAATCCTTTACAACAACTTCAGCAGATGTTGGGCCATCGAATGAAGTGGTATCAGCTCCAGGGAGCTCAGTATTTTTCGAAGATTGACTTGAGGTTGGGGTACCATTAGTTGAAAGTAAAAGAAGCAGACGTTCCGAAGACTACGTTCCGTACTAGATATGGCCATTATGAATTTGTAGTTATGCCTTTTGGGTTAACCAATACACCTGTTGTATTCATGGACCTTATGAATAAAATTTTCCATGAGTTCTTGGATAAGTTTGTGTTTGTGTTTTGAGGTTTGTGAAGAGGTTATGTGTGCCTTGTGATTCACAGTTGAAGAATGAGTTGTTATGTGAGGCTCATAGTTCCCAGTTTTCAGTTCATCCTGGCAGTACTATGATGTACAGAGATCTGCGGGAGTATTACTGGTGGGATGGAATGAAAAGAGATATTGTTGATTTTATTGTGAAGTGTTTGACATGTCAACAGGTTAAAGCAGAGCAGCAGTTACCGAAAGGGATGCTTCAGCCTTTACCAGTGCCAGAGTGGAAATGGGAAAACATATCCATGGACTTTGTTGTGGGATTTCCGAGGACATCTCGAGGTAATAATGCAATCTGGGTTATTGTTGATCGCTTGACCAAATCTGCTCATTTCCTTTCTATATGAGATACTTTCTCTCTAGATCAACTTTCCCATTTGTATCTTAAAGAGATAGTCAGGTTACATGGAGTCCCTCTCTCCATTGTATCGGATCGTGATCCCAGGTTTACTTCTAACTTTTGGAAAGGCCTTCAGAAGTCGTTGGGTACTGAATTAAATTTTAGTACAAATTTTCATCCTCAATCAGATGGGTAGTCAGAACGAACAATTCAGACATTGGAGGATATGCTACGAGCTTGTTCGATGGATTATCAAGGAAGTTGGGACCAACATCTTTCTTTGGTTGAGTTTTCTTATAATAACCGCTTTCATTCCAGTATACAGATGGCACTATTTGAGGCATTATATGGGAAGCGGTGTCGAACTCCAGCATTTTGGAATGAAGTGGGTGAAACGAAGCTGATGGGACCAGAATTGGTAGAAGAGATGGTAGAAAAAGTTCAGCTGATTCAGAAACACATGAGAACAGCTCAGAGCAGGCAGAAGAGTTATGTGGATAACCGGATGAAGGATCTATCTTTCGAGGTAGGTGATCATGTTTTTCTCAAGGTTTCTCCTTGGAAAAGTGTCATGAGATTTGGTAAGAAAGGAAAGTTGAGTCCATGGTTGGTTGGACCATACGAAAATCTGGAAAGAGTTGGATCAGTTGCATACCGAGTGGCTTTACCTCCGAGTTTATCTCAGGTACACAATGTTTTTCACGTTTCGATGTTGAGAAAGTATATGCCAGATCCATCTCATGTTTTGAGTCCAGAGGTAGTTTAGCTGGAAGAGAACCTATCTTATGAGGAACAACCAGTCCAGATTCTTGACCACAGGGAGCAAGTGTTATGGAATATGGTGATTCAACAGGTATTGGTTTTGTGGAAAAACCATGTGATTGAAGAGGCAACGTGGGAATCTGAAAATGCTATGAGGGATAAATACCCCCACTTATTTTGATAAGTGAATAAAATTGCGAGGACGCAATTCCCAAAATGGGGGAAGGATGTAACATCCCAGGTAAATAAAGAATAAATAATTTTCATATTTATTAATATTTACGAATTAAATATTAATTTTATTTTAAAGGGGTTGCTATGTTCGATAGCGTACCCGATACGCAACGATGAGTTTCTTTGAAACTTACGTAGCACACTAGTAATAAAATAATATTATTTTAAATGTTAGTTAACAAGTAGCCATTGTACTGGCGGGAATGGATAGTAATAACTAAAATATGATTAGATATGTTTTTAAATGTTTATACATTTACCCAATAAAAGATAAAAGCTTAAAATACGGAAAGAGTTCAATTTTACGGGTATATATACTCTAATTTTCACTAAAGGTTCACTTATCACCTTTTAATGGTGAACCGTCATTAAATATAGTTTTGATCACTCTTATACTTTATTTTGGACCAAATATAACTCTTCTTTAGAATTGGGACATCAAAATTTACTTTGTGTAAATTTTTGGTACCTTTCTGATAAAGTTCATTTTTTTATGAATAGTGTAAAATGTTGTATTTTAATTCAAAACCTCTTTTTAATCTAAATTATTTATATGATTAGATTATTATTTTAATTGGTTTTAAAGTGAAATTAGAAAATATTTTTACCAGTTAATCCAATGGTGGTCATTGGAATCAATTTCACTTTGAAATTGGACTTAAACTGGTGTCAATCTTTTGATACTTATTGTTTCACAAAAACACGCTATTTGTCATCACAGCGGGAATTAATTATTAAATAATTAATTTGACTTATATGTTTTGAATTTTGTAAAATGGACTTCATTTTTGAATTCGGAATATCAAATATAGCTTAGGGTGAATTTTTGGTAATTTTTTGAAAAACTTCAATTTTTGATGAATAGTGAAACCACTAAGTGGTAATCCAGCTAACTGATTTTTCAGTTTAATGAAAGTTTACCAATAATGTGTATTGAATTTTGAAAATCCGAAATACATGGTTGTCATTAAGAAGTAAAATGTGGTTCAATGAGATTAAAATAATTTTTTGGTGAATAGTAACTTATTAAGTTTTTAATCGCGATTAGTGGTAATTAGTGTAGTTTAAGGTATAAATAACGCTTTAATAATATGAAATGACCTATACACATGTCCCAACCTTATTGGGTGAGTCCTGGCCGACCATGAAAAGCCATGGGCCAACTTGGGGACCCCATGGAGCCACTTTAGTTGGAAAATGACATTAATATATTTTTATTTAATGTTAAAGGGAAAATGACACTAACATAAATTGGTTTACTAAAATAATTTTTCAGTGGGGATATACAAGTCCAAATATTGATTATAAATAGTCATTGGAAACCTAAAAAGATTTCCTACATCATAGTATTTTTTTTTGAATTTTTAGACATTAAATAAATTAAATTATTTATGACATAATAATGATGCAGCGATGACATCATTATTTGACAATTTAAATAAAATGGAACGATAATGAAAAATATAAAACCTAAAAATGGCCAAAACAAATTGTATGAGTGGTTTATAACCCTTATCACCTTATCAACTAATTATATAAATGTGGGACCTTTTAAAACCGAAACACATTTTCAAATAAAGTAATATTTCTTTACTTTCCAAAAGTGCCCCTCCTCTCCGCTTATAAAAGGCCCCCACCTCTACCCCATTTCACACACTTCTCAAGCCTTTGTCTCGGACATCCCCTGCCCAATTACTCTCTCCACATCCCTCTCCTAATCCTAGAGTATTCCCTTTGGGCAGAATCCTTTCAAAGGAAGCCTTTAGGCTCAAATCAAAAGGGAGTTACACTTTTAAAGGTAATTCATTCTCTCTTGTTCATTTGTTTTATTTTGCTTCTCCAACCCTCTAAAATCTTTTTATTTACTTATTTTGTAACAACACCAGTATCTTAAATATACTAGGATGTTGTTATAATATTTATTTGAGCTACACTCTCACACAACTACTTCAAATGGTTAAATAACATACGTTTTTCGTGGATGGCAAAATTCTGCCTCCCGAAACGATGATTGTTCAATACTCATTTAACACCTTCAAGGGTGGCCATTATGATGTCACTATTTTTATATATGATATATAATATGTTTATGTTTTCTTTAAGCTTCTGTATTTTTCATTTTTGTCATACCTTTATGGTTTCCATTATGGGTAAACACGATATCTTCATTTAAGGAAGTGCAGACTACCGCCCCCTAAAAGTGATGTGATTCGTTAATGCCATATGTGGGACGTGTAAAGGATGAATTTAAAGTTATTATATATGATGTTATACTGGAATTATAATATACCTCTATATCATTATTATTTCTTTCCATTAAAGTATGAGATAGAAATGAAAGTAGCGTTCATGCGTACGTACGGCTTACCGTCTCCATGAACGGTGCATTTCATTTCTTATCCCCAAATGTAATGTACTATTAAAAGTACATGTATATAATGGATATATATAATTAATGATATATCTAAGTGATGAATATAATTCTGGATTTAAAATATACATACCTCTCATTTAGTTTTAATTCCATTAATATGACAAAGAAATGAAAGTAGCGTTCATGCGTACGTACGGCTTACCATCTCCATGAACGGTGCATTTAATTTCTTACCATTAAATGATTATGAAATATTATAAATACATGTATATGCTGGATATATATGATACATATTATATCCAAATCGGAAATTTCATTTTGGATATAAAGAACTTTTGACCACATGAACAACATGTAATTGTAAGAAGTCAACTTTCGACTTAAGAACCAAATATTGACAAAACAAACATTATTAACTTAAATGGTTACATAATGTTTATAACATGTCAATAAGTGATATAAAAGGAATAATGAACTTTAAAAAGGTTCATAATCAAGTATAAATTAACTCAAGTTTATTATTCAGGACGTTAAAGAACGATCGAGTCAAGTCGGACCCGAGGTAAGGGACTTCGTCTCAATCTCCTTTCATTGAGGCATATTTCGTTTTATACACAACATTATTTTCTACGGTGTATAAACTCCTTTGACTTTTACTTTTATACAAAAAAGGAATCTTTTTCTCTGAAGCGTTTTACTAAACGACAAAAAGGAATGTTTTTTAACGTACGCAGTGACAATGACCGTTTCTGCCACCGCGAGTATTATTTGGTCTTTGGCTTCCTCAACAAGCCGTAATGTTTTTAAAATAAAATAAAATACCATATACTCTTTTATGTATTTTGGTATTGAAAATGGTTTTGATAAAGGATTCTATTATGATATATTTTGATTAAAATGTGGAAATTTTATCATTCCTTTATATTGGTTTTATGTTTTATGATTTTATATTGGTACTTGGACATTTGACGGGTGGTTACGTGATAAACCATATGACGGGTGGTGCCGTGAATACCAGGACGGGTGGTTACGTTATAACCTCCAATGCATTGGGTATGGAAGTCGGCCGTATGGCTATTCCACTAAGTATGTATGGAAATTGGCCGTATGGCTATTCCATTAAGTGATATGTGTGGAAGTCAACCATATGGTTATTCCACTTAAGTATGTTTATGTCCCAAGTTACCTTTATATATTCTATGTGTTCTTTATATCGGTTTTATGGTAATCCTTTGGTTATAAAAAGGTAAGTAATGATACATTATTTAGTGAAGATTTTTTTTACTACTTCATGAAGGTGAAGGTATTACTTTGATTAGTATACATGGTTTACTTGATGTTTGAAAAACTAACAGTTTTCATTCTTTTTGTATCCCTTACTGAGCTTTTTATGCTCACCCCAAGTTTTTCGAAATGTTTTTCATAGGACTTAAAGTGGAATAAGGTCATGGATGGGATCAAGGGAATGTCATGCTATCTAAAACATGGAATCTAGACATCTTTATTTTTAAGAGTTTTTATTTTATGGAGACTTAGTAGAAGTGTCTACTTTGTAATATTTTAAGATGTAATAGTTATGTTCTAATTCTCTAAAACTCTAAACCTGAAAAGATCCTCAACTTGAATTATTCATTTAATTCATTATTAAGTAAGGTTTAAGGCTGGGGCCTTATACTAATAAATTTTAAATAATTCATTAATATGATCCTTAGGGTTAACTACACTGAGTATTATGTCACTTTTATATATTCATGAATTCCTCAACAAGAAATGTGGATTCCCAAGAAAAAACCATAAAATTAAAATATTTGGGATGAGTTCCTAGATTAATCTTTATTTCGTAAAACATGGATTTCCTTAGATTACCTCATTAGATCCCTATCATGAATTTCATGAAATTACCAAGGTCTCTTTCATCTGATTTGTTTATAACCCTTTTATAAAGATGATTTATGAAGGATCATCCATCCAATTATAATATAAAACTGAACATCGTATCTTGATTTCCTTGGGTCTGATCACCAGTTCAATACATATAATTCATCAATGTTTTCCTTGGATTCACATGATTTCGTTGTATGGGAGTTTCTGGCCCTTCTTCACATATTCACCGATATTTCATTCTCTTGGATGCATTGGCCATATTCAATGGGTCCTATGACCCCCTTATTTGGTTACATGATTATAGATAGTTGGTCTAAAATGTTGAAGGCTTTCTTCCTTATGAAAATTTCACTTTACTTTATTTTTTCATATATTTAACATCATATGTTTTATACTCATTGATTGGAAATGAATTATACAATGTCGGTGGAGGCTTATTGTGTCTTACTCACACCCTTCTTGGGTCATCACTTAGTACTTGAGAAGATCACTTACATGTAGGTTTAAACTTGGGTCGGTTCCTCCTTGCTGTTAATTTTCATGGTCTATGACTTGTCATGGGAGATTTGGACTGAGAATTTACTTGGGATTATTATAAGAGTTGGGTCGTATTATTTTTTATTTATCTATATTTACATATTGTATATATATCACATATTATATGAATTTATTTCCTAATTCATGTATGGTCATGTGTTCATAAATGTGGTCTTATTAGGACTTTTTGGGGTATTAGATGAGTATTATCCACCAATAGATTATTATTTTTATTTCATTACATTATTTATTATTAAACTAGAGGGCATAGTCTCCCCACAGTACCACCATTAGACCCGCACCACATGTTGGTACACTCTAGAGTATGGGAAGGCATGCTTGGGGTCATGTGGACCTTTGGTTTAGTTACTTATGAGTGAATCGGGTCAAGGACATCACAATGTTATATCAGATCTACTTATTTCCTTTGCCTTAAAATTTTGGGCTGGCATATAAGAGAGTAAAAATGTGTCAGAAATTGTTAAATAAATCATGTCATATAATGGAAAACCCCTGAATAAGGGAAATAACTTATTTCTTGGGATTTGATTAGTGTACATGATATTTATTATTATAGTTTATTATTATTTCATGTTGAGTGATTCCTCATCATTTTTAGGTTAATAATTTATGGGGTTTCTACTCATGGTTCGGTATGGAATGATGGTGTGTGTTCATGCATCATTTAAGAACACAGGATTCATATTCCATAAGAATGATTACATTCTTTATTTTATTCCTTACATGTATGATTTCTTGAAATAACTATTGTAGTGGGATATGGTTGGTTAGATATCGATTCTGAATCAACCTAAACGGTGTACTACCTTAAATCTTAATGATGACATTCTATCTAAACTTCCATAGACAAATTAAATAAATTAAATTGTTTGAAATAGTTAATTAATTAACTCTAATGATAATTTTCAATTTTTTAAAGGAATTGGATTCTAATTTAATGAATCTATGTGGTTAATTATGGATATAAATTAAATTTTGTTCCAATTGAAACTTATAAGTCTTGTAACTTATAACATGGGAATGGAAACACATATAAATGATTCCTTATTTGCTTGAATCGACCCTTGTAGGTCGATATTTTCATCATATTTATATAGTATACCCCTTGAGGGTATATACTATGATTCTTTCTAATTTTATTTTTTAACTATTAATTTTTTAACTAAAATTGGATTCAAATTGAAAGTTATTAGGATTTCACTATTATTAACTGGAAATTTCTATCTATATAACTGAATCCATGCTAGAATGACTTGATACTTGAAGGTATATATTTTATTTAAATACCTTAGGGATTAAACCCTTTTAATTGTATGTATAAAATGGATTTTATAATTTAAAATTTCAATAACAATCTAAATAGAGTTTTCCCATACTGATTATTGGTGACATTATACTTTGCATGTTGTTATGAATTAATTTACATGAGATGGATTACCCAGAGAGATTCCACTATACTTATATAAAAAATAATTGATAACTAAATAATTTCTATTGTAAAAGTATGATTGTACAATTATGTTTTTTGGAATCATGGCCTAAGAACCATCCTTAATGCTTTTAATAAAAGTAAACCAATGAAATGGATTAAATAACACCTTGTAAATATATTATTATGGAACACCCTAGTGTGATAGTAGTTTTAGTGTTTACTTTTTTGATAACGATGATGTTACTTGTGAATCATAGTTAATATAAATTTTTTGCTGCAATATTTTTTAGGTGGGAGAGTTATGTGACCTTTTAGGAATGATCCTACCTTTAGATTTGATGCCTCATGTTATGTAATATGTTATACCTATTTTGATAGGATCCTTTGATATAAAAATCATCAATGGATTATTATGTTGAGTTTTTCTGCATGAAAAGTGTTATCTATTTTCCTTTTTGGATAATGTAGATACCTTAAGTCATGAAAAGATTCCCCAAGTATGTGGGTGATCATGTGACTAGTGACACATTAGAGTGTTTTGAGAATCTTAGGTTCTTATGTTTAATGTGAATGAATGTCAATGGGCATGGTCAACCATTTACAATGTAATTTGAATTTCTATTTGTTTATGTACCACTCATGAATTAATTATTTAACATAAATAGTCATTTGGGTTAATGTGACCATGGGAATGATATTTTTGGGTAGGCTAGAACATACTCAAAAAGTGGTGTAATTGGTCTTTTAAAGAATATGAAATGGTTTTGTTCATTACATTGAATTAATATTGATGCAGTAAACATTATCATATGACATTCTTATTGAATAATGGTTTGGTTGAGCGATCCACATGCGGCATTGTGGTAATTGTTCAATTCCATGAGATTTGGAGTGATGCAATCACATGTAAAACCATGAGGGGAGTGAGCTCATGACTACATGGTTAAGGGTATTGGGGTCTTATTAGGTTTCATTAATAGGTCACTACCTTAGTGTGTTGACCTAGGGATTATGAATTTTTAGGAAATTAATATATAGTTGAGATGCTAGTAGAAAAAAATCAATACTAGTTATAAGGGTTACTATGAAAAAGGATAACGTGTTATATAATGAATGATCTTATTTAGAATTTGGCTAATAGTGTCTGGTGCTGATGGAATGTGTCAGAGTGGCCATATAAGAGCATCACGTGTGCATCTATGAACTAACAAAACATGTTTTAGAGGAATATGTATTCATTATTATTTCTCAATTAATGAAAAAAAGAAATGTTAAAAAAAAATAAGTTTTGAATATAAAATATTTATTATAAGATAAGAAGTATGTGGTTAAGAATAATAAATAATGCCTAATATCAAAAAAAATATGAAAAATAAGACTAGTAAAATTCAATATAGTGGAATTATTTTTGAAAAGAGTGATATCATGTTGAATGAATCGAAAAACATACACAAGGAATGTATCAAAAAATAAAAATATGTATTTTTTAATCTATTTAACCAGAAATTCACATAGAGGCTAACCTCCGACCATTTATTAAAATAAAAGGAAAATTAATAAAACAAGAACAAAATCCCAAAAACATCAAATAGATACCATCAGAACCATACCTGTGGCCACACCCATGATAGAAATGATCCCTTATAGTTGCTGATTCCCATTCTGAGCTTTCATTATGCTTCAAGACTTTGGCATACTTCTTCCTCAAATTCAACCGCTCCAAATAAATAAATTCATTATGATATTTCATTCCATTATTTAGACTTACCCCACCTCCCTTTATTATAGACGACCTAGTGGACATTTGATTTGGAAAAAGGGAGTAATCTTTCCTCGGCCGCTTTCGTGGTGAGGAAATCCTCGCCTCCTGGATCTCAACTACCTTCACCTTCCACCCTGGACAATGTTTCTATACGAGGGCCTCACCAATCCCCCATTATTTTATTTATCACTCTTAGAAATCTCCCCCAATCTTCCAGGGATAACCACATTTTGATAAGTTGCTAACTAATTCTACTGAAACTGAGCGTTAGCATTAATTAATGCTAAGAATTGGGGTTGTTCAACAATTTCATGATCTGCATACAGAACCATCCTCATTTCTTCATTTACAGTAGTAACCTCCTATGGTCAAGTCTCCGCATTGGCGCCATTATTTAATGGATTAGTCACCTCTGAATTCTCTTCTTCAAAACCCAAAAAACAGTTTCTTGTAGGAACTGAAATGAGGACCCCACCATGACCCTTATTTCAACCAATTTTATCAGCACATCCTTCCGAAACCCCTACAACAGGACCATCATGCACTACAATGCCTGCTTTCTCCACTACCACAGGTTGAACCCCCTCGACCCTGCTACTAATAGCCAACTCACCTCCTACAATAGAGCCACACTTATCATCATCCTACTTCCCATCATCCCCAACATGCAGAGCACTCTTCAACAGATTAATTTTAAATAGTAAAATATGTTTTAAGAGGTTCATGTTAAGGTGTTGATTAATGACATTGATTAGTTCAAATTCCACAATAATAGACTTATTGATGTAGATAATATTATGAGGGACAAGAATTATTCCGATTTCATGGAGTTCACATATATTTCATCCAAAGAATAAAATCATCTAGATAATTTCATTAATAATAATTTGACTTGAAAAGAGATTTTTCACTTCAAATAAAAAAAGAGAATCTTACTACAAGTTTATCAGAATTTATGGAGAAAAAGGAATGTTTGAAAGAAGATAATGTTTTTCTTAATGATTTTATTTATGAAATAAATTATAAGATAAAATAGAGATGTGGATTGTTGGAAAAACACTCTCAGTAATTGAAGGATAATATTTTTAAAAGTAACACGGTAAATGTAGAACATAATTCTCATCTAGGATTAAAGGGGAATAAGATCAATAAATTAGATGGGGAATTTTTTTATCCAAAAAAAATAGAGAATTATAATTCCATCTATGAGCTTAAACTTAACAATTATATAAATATATTATCTAACTATAATCCATTGGGACATAATGTGAAGACGGAGAAGTATTCAATCTCATAGCAGCTGTTTGAATGAATCATCATGTCATAGAGACCATTTCCAATGAAAAAAAAAGAATTGATTATGATGTAACATCTCTAGGGTTTTTGAAGAAGAGAGTGATTGGAATTCTTAATAGAAGTTAAAATTTTAAAGAATATGGAAATAGATTTAAATAGTCAGAAAAAGAGTTGATGATAACCAAAAGGGATCTAATATGAGGTATAAATACAAGATGAAATTTTGATGTTATACATCAAGTATTAATGGAAAAATTAATCTTCAATACAATGATAAATTTATTCCATTAGGAAAAGGATTTTAGAGGCTGTATAAATAATATTACTATATGTAAAATGATGAGAAAAAATATTTAAAAAAGTATTTATAAAGCTCAAAAATCATGGAATGACATTAAAATCAATTCAAATCACGAGAAGAATTCATATGTTGCTAAAAATGAGAATCCACAAGTGAAACATATTTCTTAAGGAAATTTTTAAATTGTTAAATATGAAAAACCTCATAAGGACAAGGAAACTATGAAGAATATATAGGGAAAAAATACCCAGTGGTTGTAAGTGGTGACTTCTTTGTTTTTAAATCCACTCATTTAAGAGAATATTTTTATTTATTCCATGTTAAATAAATAAAATTCCAAAGGATTTGAAAATAAATTTTATTTAATTAAATCTATTTTAGATCTAAATTTGGAATTTAATGTTATGAATCAAAAGGAAAATGGTGGTCCATAGTGACTCACCATCCTCCATAACTTATGGAAAATGAAATTACCCTTCTCATCATGTGATTTAAATATTTATAACTTGTGTGAAGAGGTACTGAATTAGGGTGGAGAAATAATCCATAGGGTTACTATTCTTACAAAAGAACATGTATATAAATTAAAGTAATATCTTGACTAATTCTATAGAAAGTATATAAAATAAGATGTGTTTGGAAAAATTGAAAGGAATAGATTTTAGGACTTTACTAGTATTCATGAGTAACATGGATAGTTATAATAACCTCAACTTGGAATCTTGTTTCCTATATATATATATATATATATATACTAGGCTATGTAAAAAATAAATGATTTGTTACAGCCCAAATCCCATATGGGAATCTCACTAATTGATTTTTATTTTACAATGTGTAGAATTTATGGAGGTTGGTTTAAAAAGAGTATTCTGTAATTGGTGATCCCATATGGAAATTTTTATCAATTGGTATAAATTGGTAAAAAGATAATTTGTATACTCAATAACATCTGGGTTCCAAAATATGATGATTTTCTCCAAAACTAGAAAGCATGAGAAAAATACCATGATGAAACACATTTATATATATAAAAGGGTATATAAAAATATGGAGAATGATCATTATTTCCAAGGGGTCTAATATAAATGGAAACGCTCATGTATCAGTGGATAGGGGATAGTTGTTCATCTAGATTAAGATGAATAATTCTTCTAATACAACTAATCATTATATGATGAAATTTAAAGATGGGTGAAGTCCAACATTTTGATTTTATTTCCAAATTAGGGGAGAATATTTTATATTATTATCATCAATAACATCTGGGGGGGATGAACCCCAAAGGATCTATGTTAGAATTCTTGAAAATATATGAAATATTTGGAAAAGAAGTGGTTCTTGGAGGATTGTTCACCAATGGATACTAGTTTTTATAGTGATGATGTGTATGGATTTCACGGAGAAGAATATATTCAAATTAATACACCATTGTAGGTGTATCGATAAAACTATGTTAGTGAAGAAAACCTTCACAAAAAAATATAAAACGTTATGGTGGTTCGGGAAAAGCCATTTTGAATTTGTAAATGATTGGAATTCATTTTTAGTTTTTTTTTTCAGAGCCATTTTAATATTGAAATTTATCTAAGAGAAATGTTTTAGTAGGACACATCATAAAAGTAGTTTCATTCCATCCTGAAAACCTATGTAAATATATATTTGAAATCTAAGAAGCTATGGAAATGCATGATTGGCTATAGGGGGAATAATATACTTTCACTGGAAATTGTGTTTTGAGGAATTAACTATTTGAAATGGAAAAATATTTATATGCATGGAGTTTTTCCTGGTGAAATCACATAGATGAATAAAGAACCTAAGTAAAGGTAAACCCAAAATTACCAGACCTACGTAATGGTATGGTCCTAAATTTTTTTGGGTCATGTAAAGCCAAAATGGCTTTTAATATGTCACCATGCTATATAAAATTACATTTTCAAACCCAATTGAATTTATATAAAAGAACCTCAATTCATATGTAATGGAAGGTTCTTTTTATGACAACAGGTAACCTGGGTTTCATAAGGTCCATTTGATGTCTAGATAGGAAATGGATTTTCACCGTAGAGTAGCGCATGGGATTTTGAGAAGAAGAGTTAACTATGAAAAATGCCATAGTCGAGTATTGGTGTAGAGGTGATCATTCTCAATGGAATTATGTTCAAATATATTTTATGTGATTCAAAGGTTGGATTCAAAATGGCCATTTTCATGGTGTTAAGTGTTTTGAGGTCGTTTTTCTAGAAGATCAACTATTCTACCTTGTAGTTTTAAGGAGTAATGTATGTTTAAGATAATGGTGTTTGAAATTTAGAATTAATGATTAGTTTTATAAATTTAGTTATTAAAATACCTTTTGGAAGATATAAACCAAAATTAAACCATATAGATTGAATCTAGTTTTTTTAATTTTCTGGCAGGAAACCCAATGGGGGTTATTGAAGAAAAATCTGTTGGAAGTTACATTCATATTTGAATTTTAATATTTAATTTAAAATATAATTGATAGATATAATGAACTATACTAAAAATTGAGATAGTGATATAATATGGAACTATACATCCAAATATTTTAAGAGAGCAATTTCAGAAGATGGTTGGAAAGAAGTAGAAGAGGGTTAGGAAGCCATTAAATAATATTACAAGGTAAAAGGAAGATGATGATTCATGACTATGGAATGATGAAAGGGAAATTTGGGACTTTCATTGAAAGAATAAGGACACTCCATAACTTTTCATGGATGGGAGATGATGTTTTATATTGTGTATTTCACACCTTTCATGTTAAGAGCATTGCATGGAAGTCAAAGGCACACATCCCATATCTAGTGGATCTGCACCATACAAGGTGGTATTGATATTAGAATATGATAAAATTTATAATAATTTATATTGTATTGATCTATAGAGGTGATTTTTAGGTGTGTGATGCCATAGAGATAATGCATCTAACCAATACCTTATTAAGGGTAGTGATCCTGATAAAGAGTGATTGATCCAGAACATTTAGTGATATTGGGAAATATAGAGATTGTTATAAATTCATGAGGATTTATTCTAAAGAGGTGAACCATTTAAGAATCATTTTTTATCTCTGTATTATTTTTTATATTTCTACAAGACAAATACTTTGAAAAAAAACATCAAAGAATATTTGATTAAGTGGATGGTTGAGTAATGTTTTATTCAAATTAATACTGAAAATTAGAGAAACAATTTATAGACCTTCTTAGAAAAAATTCAGGATCATATTTGGGTGGTGAGAGGTAAAGGAAAAAATTATTAAAATTTGAACATGTTCCATACATTAATTCACTCCCATCTCAGGCTATTTCTTACTAAAACCACTTTAAAGACCTACAAAACCTAATAAATGAAAATCATTTAGTGCATATTAAAAAAAGTACAAGTGAAAATATAAAATGGTAATTAGTAGATTCACAATAACTTTATAGTATAGAAATATGCATGTTTAGGATCTTCCAGTCCATAAACCCATAGTTTCTATTATTAGATGAAATTTTAACAATATCTAAATATAAAACTTGATATTCTATTGTATCATGTAAACACTATATCGTAAACTATAACACTCTATAGAGAATTTATGATGGACTTTATTTACAAGTCAAATTTTATAATTTGAAAAACAACTTATTAAGCCCCATATAGGAATCCCCGTCCAAATATATAATCAATTTAGTAGTTTAGAATAGACAATTATTGGATACGATTAAAGTTAGTCGCTTAAAACAGAGTTGATGACTTATTTTAGAAGAAGAAAGAAGGCTCATTACGGCTGTGTATTTAATTTTTAGCTATTGATGAGGAGAATTTGAAGAATAGGAACCCCTAACCACTTATTACTTATTCTTTTGAAAAACTATGGTGTGTGAGATACTTTAACAATCTGGATATGCACTCTAGATATTATCAAGTACGAATTGTTAAAGGATATGAACATAAGAAAACCAATGCTACCCCCTTTAAATTCCTAGTAATTCCATTTGGTATGTAAAAAAATTCAATAGAATTCAAAAAACGAACTTCCTATTTTGAATTCATCATATTGAAGTTATCTTATTATAGATTTATGACCCTATTTTGAAAATCATGGTTATTAGTCGAAAATTTAGTTTTCAAGAAACACGTAATTTTTATGAAATTATCATTATATAATAATGAAATAATAGTTTATTAAACCATTTATGAGATAAAATGAATTTATTTAATAAAATTATTCATTTTAAAATATTTTTAAAATTTAGAAATCATATGTAAACTGTATTTATAACTAATGAAAATTTTAATTTAATTAAAAAACTATATTCAAGTATTTCTTTTAAATCAAGTATTTTCAAGTGAGATTCTTTTTTTCATTTATAGAAGTGCCTCATAGACTTTATTTCTTTTATAATAAAAAATTTTATGCCCTTACGATTTGAAACCAAGATATTTCTATATAATATGTAGATAATGCTTAAAAACAATATTTCTATAAAAACTATTTTACATGATTATGTGTATTTCCTTTAGAATTATATTTTCACCTTTAGAAATATTTCTTCATTAAATTATATTCAAATTTTAAATTATAATAGTCAAATAAGAAAAAAATTAAAATCTTAATCTTTTTTTTGTATAACTAATTACCAAGGTTACAAATTAATCAACAATTTAAAAATATAATAGGTTAAAATTCAAATGGTTGAAACAAAAAAACCCCTAGAACACATGGTGTTTTCTAAACATGGACCGGTTGAGGTTATTTTCCACCCACAATCATTTTCATCACATATTTTTCAAATTTTTATCCTTTTTTCCAAGAATATTAGCATATAATATTGAAAACATTAGAGTTTCTCCCAAAACTACCATTCCCTTCACTTAAAAAAAGGAAACATCTTAATTAATTCATGATTAAATTATAATTAAAATTAATCCTATACTATCTATAATTTCTCTATTACTATAACCATATCACATGACCATAATCCTTTTTTCACTCATGTTTAGTATAATCCCTTCAATTTCAAGTAGACACTTAAGGAAAATTAATGTCTCGGATGCGAGTATTATCATCTTCTTAATTTTATTATTAATTATCCATTTTAAAATTTATTCGAGAAACACTAATAATATGATTTTAGTAAAATTTATATATTAAGGGTATTATAATTATATATTCATACACCTTTTCCATTATGAAAAAAACCAGTGTCCATGCGTTGTGCGAACTACCACCTCCACGACAAAACAAGTTTATTTCCTTCACCACCATAAAAGGTGGGATATAAGGATGATATTAAAGTAAAACAAATGTTATTTTTATGATATAATTAATTTTATTTTATGGAATATTAGAGAACCTATTAATTACATGATCAATAAATGGGCATCATTAATTTAATCATTTAAAACATACTTGCTAAGATGATAATATTTTATTCAAATCATGGATGATATTTATATCCATCATTTCATCTTATAATTCATTATATTTATAATATATAAACTAATAAAAAATAATAAACACTAAATAAAATCATTTTTATTTTACAATAATGATATTATAATGGAACCACCTTATAATCATTCATTAAATTAGAGTAAGTTCATGTTTGGGTCGGTTAAACCACCCAGTTGAACAAAAATATGCATTCTTTCATGGATGAATATGAAAAATTATGTATAGGTATTATATGATATAAATTTTTAAATAATATTTTTTTTTGGTTCTGGAGATTTTATATCAATATCTAATTCATTCATTATGAAAACACCAGTTTTTCATCAAAAATCACCAAAACATGCTTATTATTGATTTCATCATCAAGGATAAATAGTAAAACAATCATGAAAGGATTTTAAAACATAAACTATTATTATAAATCATACCTAATATTATTATAAGTGTCCTTGTACCAATGAAATTCTGAATAAAAATGAATATGAACAAAACTACAATGAAACTATAAAAAACAATCAAAACGCTAAATATTGATCAGGAAAATTTGAAGAATTCATATAGAGAATGAATATTTATGAAGATAATGAATTAAAATGGATATTATTAAAAAAAATTATTTAATTTATTAAGATATATATGTCATGATACAAGAGGTCAAAGTACGTTCGTGGAATTCAGTACAAGAGTT
This sequence comes from Viscum album, assembly GCA_963277665.1. Lineage (NCBI taxonomy): Eukaryota > Viridiplantae > Streptophyta > Magnoliopsida > Santalales > Viscaceae > Viscum > Viscum album. Next base: position 1,100,032,807 of record OY728155.1, on the reverse strand, counting down.
ACGGGATTTCCATCTCGAATTCAACTCTTTAAAACATGTTGTGTACAATGAACCTAATTTACATTATATGGTTTATATATACTGCCTATATAAGATTTTATATCATGAAAATCCTTCATTAATGTAATTTTTGGAATAATTTTAAGCCCTATATTTTATGATGTTATTATTGTATTGCTACCCAATACATACATGGGCTCTTTCCATTTAAACATCATTATTTTGGACTCATTGTTATTCACCACATATTTCTGTAGGTGTGGAACATGAATTTTTAGGGAATAATTTTACAATATTACTTATTAAATTTATTGTAATTATATGTTTATAATTTCATTCCTCCCTCATAATCGTTTTTTTTTGAATTAACAAAACCATTGTAAAAAACAATCTTTTCCATGGTTGAAATCCATCCTATGCTTTGGTAAAGAAAAAGTATGAGTAGTTAAATTGAAAATAAAAATATGTGTGGATGATAAAAAGATGATGTGGATGTGGAATATATTTACCTAGGGGTAATAGCCTTGAGATAGGTTGTTTGAGCATTGAATTACACAACAAATGGGCCTATGAGTGCACACATGGTGAGACACTCCTAGGGATATTATTTAAAATATTCACATACATTTTATGCAACATTATGAAGGATTCTCATACTATTTTCTTTTATCCTACAAATTCATGTTTTTGAATCCAATTACAATCTTCCATGTATTACGGAACACATTTTAATTACCCTTGTAACTATATTTCGTTGATAATGGTATTTAATGTTAGTTTGATGATACCCCATGACTTCAATTTTGATTAAATAATATTTAGATTGAAATACATAATATTATATTGAATAGGAATTATTTTATTTTTATATTTCTCACTATTTGGATAGAAAATATTTATTTAGTAAGATTTTCCTCAAGGAATGGTATGAAATTTCTTGATAAATATTATAGTGAATGCATTGGACTTAATTAGTTGATGGGTTGGGACTCAAAATATATATCCCCTTGATCCATTAAAAGGTATCAATAGACAAAACTAGTTTGTTCTTGGTGTATACCTCTTCCCATTATAGGTATGTTTTTTGGAAAAAAGAATTTACAAATTGTTTTTGATTTCTTATATTACGCATTCAATCAGTATGAGATCAATGATTATTGTTATCCATGTTTTAATTTATTGACATGGATATAGAACTCCCTCTATTTTTGTTGATTATGGATTCATTTTTTTCACTTATTTTTTCTATATCACTTATTCCATGTTTATGTTACATAATCTTTCATTCTATGTAACTTCTTATTGAGCATATTTGGTTTCCCTAATTTGTTTTCTATTCTTTAAGAATCCTAGAGGTGGTCTATGTGTAATAATCAAGGATATAATGGTAGGGAAAATCATGTTCTCACTATATATTCATGTTGTATCTTATGTTTTGATATTTATTCTTGTAATTTATCTAGTATTACAAGACTATTGAACCATTTGATCCTTTAGTAACACATGTATCAGGTACCAATAATGTAATATTACTACTAGCTCTATGTTTTTAGAGTTTTAGGTGTTAGAACTGTTATCAATGTAAGATTTGTAGCAACCTTGGGGGATATATTTACATGAACAAAGTAATATAGCACAATTACTATAAATATAACTATTTATTTTCTTGTAAACATGTTTGGAAAATTTGTTCAAATAGTATTTTACAAGTCAATATCATGAGATATTTTATGTAAGTCATTGTAGGAAGATGGTGACTAACAACATGAATAAAAACTACATATACACTTTTAGTAGATGGAGATATATTGCCACAAATCAGTTTAATGATATTGGTGTTTAATATAATAAGTTCATTAATATTTTAAGGAATTTTACCTAGGTTATGAAAAATAATCTCATACATATAGATCATCATGATGATCCATAATATTGTGTAACTATTCTTGACCTTTTTCATTTGAATATAACCTCCGGAATCAATTTGAATGATTATTCCATTGGTATCTAAATAATGTAACAAGTTCCTAGATAATATCATTATCACTTTGGGATGTAGTGAGAACGAAAATGTTTTCACGCAGGACTTCCATTTGAAGGGAGATACAGGCCAATAGTTTTTACTTCTTCAAAAAAATAAATAGGGAGATGAGATCGAGTGCATGGAATGGGGAATGTTCTACGAGGTATTCAATGAAATAAATTTTCCTCGTGATCAATGAGTTCAAATGGAAATTGAATTTCACAATCATAGACATAACGAGGAGGAAAATATTACAGTGTATAAATCAATTGTTTCAATGGTAGTTATGTACAATTTGGAAAATTTATATAGACATCATAGAATTGTTGATCAATTCTTTAATAGGTTAAAATGGTCCATTTTAATGTTTTTCGAATCTCAGTAATTTAAATCATATGATAATATAGTTTAAATAACTATTAAGATAAAAAACAAGATCTCTAGGACATATATATTCTAGGCAAATAATGAGAAAAATATTAGAACTGAGCATCATGGGAAGAACAGTGTAGATATAGGGAAGAAAGGAATAATGGGATTTCAAACATGTTATAACTGTATGAATAAACACACTATGGATTTTCCAAAGGGAAAATTCATTTATTACATGTGTAGAGGATAAAGGAAATCAAACTCACCAATGAAAGGGAAAAGTATAAGATACTAATATTAAGTTGTTTATCTAGAGTATGAAGGTATATTATGAAAACCAATTCCCCAATCATCATGGGAATTTTCCTAAAAAATGGAAATTGAGATTGGATAATCTAATGTGATTACAATTTTTGAATTTTGAGTTCCTAATGACATTATAGTAGGTACTTTGATTATATCCTCAATGTTAAATAATTTTTTATTTGATTCTATATAGTCTAACTCATTTTTTTCATCCCAATTTTCCATAAACATAATATATTTCACTAGAACCCTGTTTATGGAGTTATAAATTAATACACATATTTTTAGTCGTATTAAACAATGATATGTTATGTAGTTCCAATAATGATTCATATAAATAATCTATTTTAAAAATGGGTTATTATACATTTGGTTAACTTTGATAAGATATTTTTTAGTGATTGGATTTCAAAGTATAATATAAAAATTATTTTCCAAGAGAATCATATTATGATTTGAGAAGGTGATGTGGAATATTGTGCAAGTAAAGGGGAAGCTTCATCATTTAAATCATGTTAGGATCCTCCCCTAGTAGCTGTCCTTGATGATATTTTGGGAAATGAAGAAGATCAAGTTTCATCTATGGATAAGGAATGCATCCAAAGAATAAAGGATGTACCCATGGTACAAAATTTCATTGATGTTTTTTCTTGAAGAATTACATAGTCATTCACCAGAGTGCGAAGTTGAGTCATCCATTGTACTCATTCCTAATGCAGGGCCGATATGAAAATATCCATAAATAATTATACCAATGAAGTTTGTGGGGTTTTAGAAATAGATAATGTAGATTAATGCTATAGAATTTTTATTCCCCAGTATTTCAAAGTGGGAGACCATATTTAATTCATGAAAAGGAAGGATGGAACAATGTTATACCACATCGATTATAGGGAGACCAATTCCATCACTATAAACAATAAGTATCCTTTTCCATACATTGATGTGATTTTGGATCTACATCAAGGAGCCCAATAATTCTCAATGATAAATCTTTGCTCTGGTTCTCATCAGTTATGGATGAATAAGGATGACATACTAAATATCACATTTACCAAAAGGTATAGACCATAGTTATTATTGTAATTCTATTTGGACGGACTAATGTACCTTCAAACTTCATTAACATGATGAATATATAATTAATGCAGTATCATGATAAATTTTTCATTGTATTCAATGATCATAACTTGTTATACTATAAGAGATAAAAAGATCATGTAAGTCATCCGCAAATACATCTGATGACCCTCACATAAGGAAAATTATATGGTAAGTATAACAAATTTGAATTTTGGAACAATTATTTTTCTTCATTTCACTATATTTTATCCAAATATGGAATTTCTATTAACCCCTCAAATATAGATGTAGTCAAATAGTGGCCTACACAAATGAACATAACTAAGATCCAAAACATCACAGGTTTAGAAGTATATGAAAAAGACTACATGACCATGGTTTTTAAAGTCTTGGAGATTACCTCAACTATTGTATTTTGAGATATTATTAATAGTTGTAACAAAATTTTATTTAGCATAATATGTTCCAAAGGAATCAACCACATAACATTTGATTAGCTTCATGACTTTACAATGCTCAAGTAATATTTATTAAAAAAATATTACATCCCAATGTTAATTAAATCGTATGTGACTAAACATTTAAACTACTAAAAAATTAAAAAAAATCTTGATGTTAAAATGATTTTCTATATTATTGTATGGTTACTTTCATAAATATGTATAAATGGATATTTTTACACAACAATATCAACATTTTTTAAAATAATTGAATGATCCCATCATTTTTTAGTTATGTCTCCCTCTAATTTTTTCATTAACTTTTATTTTAGGTAAGTTTTTCCTCATCATTGAACCAAACATTGAAAAATATAAAGAGGATAAACATAGAGATATATTTTAGAAAAAAGGACTTTAATTCTGGAGAAGTATGATTATCTGAATTAATGAAGTTTGTATATAAATGGATTAAGTGTTTCACAAGTTCTTTGTAATGTGAGTATCTTTAAAAGGTGTTTGGATTGTTTAAAGAAGAAATGGGATGAAAACCCATCTTTATAATATTTATAGCTCTTGTCATGTTGTGTAATGTATGGATTTTATAATAAAAAAATATGATGTGATGGGTTTTTTGGCATATCCCATTAAAAATATTTATACGATGTCTAACTACATTACACATTGTGTAATTACATGACATACTATTTTAAAATATGTTGTGTGGTTGAATCTCATTCTAATTCATTCCCTCTCATATCCTCTTGACTTAGCGAAACCTTCATGCAATTTTGGAGTGCCCACCTCCCGTATGGATCTCCCGATAACTACATTGATCCCAGGTAAGGGTTTTGCTCTAGTTTTTCCTTCCAATCCTTGGTTCCCCACCCATTTCAGTGAAATACTTTGACTATGTTCATTTTTGGTTTTTATCATGATTAGATCTGATATAGGATCCATGTTGTGATCATCTACACCTTCTTTGTTGTGGGAATTTTCCATTGGAATAATTTTTGGATAATCAATTAAAGGTAGGGATATAAATCATAACCCTATGGTCAGATAATTTCTATATTTATACAATATTGTGATCATACTAACAATACATTTTCCAAATTAATTAAATAATGAAAGTGATTATTTCTTTGAGTCCCCTAGTTTAAATTAGCTTCTTACCTAGATTATGGATGCCGAATGGGTGATAAAACCATGAATATAATTGAATTATCTAATGGATTAATGTGTGTTTATCAAGACATGAGAACAAAGGTGATTTCCTTATATAGAATACTTGAGCTGCAGCTTTCTACTTCTTCATATAACTATTATACTATTGTGATATAAAGTCAAATGGTATATGAAATAAAAATGGTAATTTGGATAATTACCCATTAATATTTATGATATGATATTGTGATATCCATTCTGAATGAGAAAAAATGTATTCCATGCTATAAAAATTATATAATAGGATCAGTCCTAGAACAAGAACACTTATATTCAGTAATGTCGATATTGAGAAGCCTCAGTCCAATTCCATGATGTAATGCTTATAGAGAGTGAGATACTCCCAGTCCCATATTGTAATACTTATAATGATTTTCCCTAGATATTGTAATGCTTATAAGGATTTCAACCAGGTTGATTTAAATATATCATGGATATAAGGTTTTGGTTGGAATGGTTAGAAGACATTCATACATGTATTATGACATGGAACCAATGTAGGTAGTTATTCTATGGTTACGTGATTGTGGTTGGAATTTTCATAAGACATTCTCATTGAAATTTCATCATATAGCTAAAGTGGGTTGTTTTTTATTTTATTAATTATTGAATTAATTAATACACCAATTTATTGATTTACTGCATAGACATCTTATCAGACTAGTTAGTTTAGACATGATAGTGTTGACCTATGTAGTAATTCTCACACACTATTTAGGTCATTGTTTGGTACTCTAGAATATTATGTGAATATAGTTTTGGACATAGTAAAAGGCACTAGTTGATGATTTTTTTCTTTCTGGATGGGGTGGAGTATAGAGGTGGGTTAGACGTGGGGTTAGGGGTTGGGGAATATTGACTAATTATTTGAGTTTTCTAGCCTATGATTTTCATAGTTTTGTAGCATGATATTTATTTACATTTCAAAATGGAATTACATTATTCCATTATTATTTATTATATTATTCTATAATCTCTTGTTTTTATTTTCGTATATGTATATAAGATGATTTCATTCATTTATATGGTTATTTTTATTTATATTACACTTCATAATAGGGGATTTAGTATCCCCACTATATATTTCACACCTCCACTGCAAGTTGGCACCCAGTGGAATATGGGGCGACATTCTTGAGGTCTCATAAACATGCCATTAATATTTCGACCTCCTTATTTATTTCTGACCACCAGTACTATCTATGGATATCATGATACATCACTATTAAACTAGGATTCACCTCCAATCTTGAATCATGAAACACCCTCATCAGATTCTTGAGTAAGACTATAAGAACCCATACTCCACCATAGAAAGGAATATAATTTCCATTACTAAGAGAACATCTCGATGGTGTCTCCCCACCATTTAATTATTATCCCAATAATGAGCCCTCCATATCAGAAAAATTCTCAGTCATATTTCAGTCCAAATTCACATGTATAACTGATGTCGATGTTAGAGTTACTTGTACTTGAGAGTCCAAAACATCCAGATGCACATCTGAAAGGGGGCCCTTATCCTCCACTCATCACAAATCTCTCATAACTCCTCTTTTTGTGTCTTTTGGATCAATGATTTGGAAACAATGTCTCCCTTTCATAGTGAATAATCCAATTCAATGTCTAAAGACTGAAGACACTCGACCCATGTCATAAAATGTAGGTTCAAGTATCCATGAGAAAATATTTACTTCAGGCTCTTTTGATCTTTCTATACAAAAAAACTATTACTCATGAGATAGTGTCTCTAATATCTCAAGGCATGTTTAGTTTATTATAAAATAGTTTTTGACCATAAAGAGAATGTCAAAATTGTATGCTGAACATATATGATGTCCTCATAAATCAAGGTTCGTCATCATTTTTTCCTTTGGGTGTCTCTATGGTTGGGGAAATGTCATATCAGGAAATAGGGAAAGCAAGCTCCAAGGTTCGTCAGTACATTTGAGATAGTGCCATGGGCCTGTCTAATGGCACACCTTCTATCCCATATATAGTTATATAGTTCCATGAATGAAGTGTTCCACATTTACTGATATAGAAGTATCATTTATACCCTTACCATGTGATATATTTTGTAGATATTGAGATATGTGTTGATCCATCCTTGGATGAGTATTTGATATGTATTATGGGTTGTAGTGTGGAATATCTTTGGGTTTGAACAATACCCTTGGTTTGAGTACAGTGGAAGTATGAGAGAGTTCAAGAGAAGACCTAGGGGGAGTTTGATATGTGAGCATTGTTAATATACCTATTCACTAAGACCTCATAGAGACTCTTGGAGAAACTTGAGGATGAGAAATATTTTAGTGGTGAGGTTTTAAGATCCCATGTTTTTACAGGTATTAATTTCCTTTAATTTTTAATTACCTTTTATTTTGGGTATGTTTTTCCTCATATTTAAAAAAACATTGAGAAAATCATAGTGGATCCAAATGGAGAGATCTGTTAGAGGAAATGATGCAATGCCCATGGATGTATTTTTATCAGAGTTATTGTAGTCCATGTATAAATTGGTCTAGTGTATCGTGGGTTTTTGGTGAGTTGAGAAACATTAAAAGAGGATTGGATTTTTTTAGGAAAAAATGGGTTGGAAACCCATCTATAAAACATTTAAACATTGTTTAAATGGATTTCACGTCATTTAATATTCTATTATTTTTTCAAAAATAATCCTAGATGATGGGTTTTTCAGCATATCCCATTAAAGATATTTACACGATGTGTAAAAACATTACACATTGTGTAATTACTTGACCTGCTATTTTAATAAATACTATGTGGTTGAATCACATTACGATTCACTATAGATATTATCCTCTCATCCTAGGGAAACTCTCCATGTAATTTTGGAGTTCTAACCTACTTTTTGGACATCCTAATAACACCTTCGATCCCTAATAATTTATTTTGGTCCAATATTTCCTTCTCTTATTTGGTTCCCAAGTCATTGAAGTGAAATCCTCAGACCATGTGTGATATTGGTTTTGATTTTGATCAGTTTTGTTCTAGGATCTTCATTTAGATCTTCTATACCTTCTTTATCATGTGTTATGTCTAATAGAATCATTGTCGGATCATCATTTTAAGGTAGGGGCCTAAATATTTATCCTATAGTTTGATAATTTAATGGTTTATGAAATACTATGATTAAACCAACATAACATGTTACAAATAAATTCAATAATGAAAGGGATTATACAATGGATTTTTTTTGGTTTCAACTGGATTCTGGTATATATTTTGGCTATCCATTAGATGATTAAACTGTGAAAATAAATGAATTGGATACTGGCTTAAAGTGTCTTTAGAATAACTTGATTCCATTGGTGATTTCGTGATATTAAATCTGAAAGTAGTGGATTATTTCATATTTATATAGTTGTTAATAATTTGTGATATAAATGAAATATTTATGTGAAATAAAAATGGTAGTTTTCAGAATTTAATATTGACATTTATGATGTGATATGGAGATATCCATGGTGTGTGAAAGGAATTATATTCCATGTTATAATGATTATATATCTGGATAACCCTAGAACATGCACACTTATATTCTGTAATACAAATATTGAGTGAGCTTTTCCCAGTTCTATGCTATTATTATTATAATTACCAGGCTATTACATGTCCCATGCTTTAATTATTATAGGGATTTTCCACCGATGTTTTAATGCTTCATGGGTTTGAAACAAATTATTGTGACTATACAATGGTTATATAGTGGTGGTTGGGATGTTCGTAAGTAATGCATAGAGATATTTTAGCATGGATCCAATGTTGGATTTTATACGATGGTTAAATTGTTGTGGTTGGCATGGTTGTAATAGATTATCATAGTCTTTATAGAACAAAGCTAATGTTGGATTTTGTTCAATTTTATTAATTATTGAATTAATTAACACATTAGTTTATAATTTTTTTTAATTCACTTCTTATCATAATGTTTATTTTATACATGTTGGTATCGACCAAATGAGTTATACTCAAACCCTATTTAAGTCTCTATTTGGTACTCTATCAAATTACATGGACTTAGGTTTTGATAATGGTAGAGGAACTTAATATTGACTATTTTTTTATTGGATGGGCTAGGTTTTGGAGGTAGGGCCGATGTGAGGTTTGGTACCGATGACTTTTGGGTCTTTATTTGATCCTTATAGTATTTTAATTGTATTATTTATATCATAAAATTTAGTTACATTCCATCTCATTAGTACATTACCCCTTTACTATTTAATAGATTATTAAATTGGATCTTATTGTTGTTTTCCATTATACCTATACTATTGTTTCATTCATTTTATGGTTTATTTATAGTTCAATGACACTTTATTAAAAGTGGTATAGTCTCCCCACTATACATTTCACACCCAAATACTAGTCGTAAACCTCTGGAATATGGGGAGGCAATCTTGAAGTCTCATAACCAACCCTTTTTGGCCATGTGAGAGAGTACCATATCAGGGGATATTTCAAGCATAATCTTGAATAAAAAAATATGTCTCATAGTATGTAAAATTGAAATTCCAATGACATCTGATGGATTTTATAACATTTGAAATATTTTAACTTTTATAAACAATTCTGAATTCTCTATCATTAAATGAAATTAACTTCTCTCCTTTTTGAAAAATTAGGAAACATTTTAAGAAAGTAGTCAACATTCACTATTAAAAATATTTATCTTTAAAATATTTATTATTATTATTGAATTGTAAATATGAATCCATGAAAAATAAATGTATTCGAGTAAGGGAAAAAGTAAAAAAATTATAAAAAAAATAGTTTATTTATAAATTTTACCACTTTGATTTTCAAAAAATTATTACAAAATGAGATATATCTTCTATAAATTCTTGTTCTCATCCAATCAAAAAAATTAATGATATAATTTTCCCATTCTAAGTGATTGATGAGATAAAAAGTTTCATTTTAAGATATGAATGTTGGGATTATATAATATTTGGGAAATTGAAATTATTATAAATGTAAAAATAAATAATTTTATATATCATAAATTTAAGTATTCACAGTACGAAAAATTAATAACATTTAATTGGTCAAATCTTAATTAAATTTAAGAAATAAAAATATTTAAAACATTTAGATAAGAGTATTGTATCAAAGAAAATAATAATAAATCATAATTAAAACAATAATATAAGTATCGAATGATGTTGATGAAATTTGGAATGTTTAAAATTCAAATTGTCTGTAGAGTTTTTTATTTCATTTTCTATAACCATGATTTTATCTTCTTAGATCCTCCCCTAACATTTTTATGACATCTTCTTCTAAGGTATTCATTTCAAATTATTTATTGAAAAATGAAATATCCCTTCTTTGAGCTTCTAATTTTCAATCATATTTCCTCAGTTTTTTTATTGTTATCATCATATTTAATAACCAAGTGAAAATTCACTATATCCAAGCCTCCAAATGATCTATATTCTAGTTTATTAAATACATGATTTATTGATATTGATTCTTTTCAAAAATTAAAATTTTATATAAAAAAAATATTTAATTTCAATAACATGAATAAAAACGAAAATATTGTGACTTTATCTCTATTTATTTTTCCATAACCACTCATACAAATATTTACAACATCAATTATCCTATAATTATAACCTCATTATATAATGAAAATTATTATTCACCATAACCATGAACTTATAGTGTCTCTACCTTAAAAATATCTTGATGTTAAATTTATTGTGATTTTTAAATTTTACCCAAAATATTGGTCTCATATTATGAAGAACTAATAGACCTTAACATATGAGAAGAATAATTTTGAGTATAACACTATGATATTGAATATATGAAACCATAATAAGATATTTAGGGTTTATTATGGTCTATATTCAACACCTCGTTCTATCTAGGTGTTAGAACTTCTTCTGTTGGGGGAATAAAAATTTCGTCAAATAATGGAAGAATAATATCTAAGGATTTCTCTTTTTATGTTTTCTGGAAAAAAATAAAATAAAATTTTTTATTTAAAATTACCTAAGAAAGGGTAGGATCATTTATAGTGAGTGATGGAAGAGAAGTTTCAAATGCCATTACCCTTTATGAAAATTTATTTTTCCCTTAAGATTCTTCGTGCTTATTTCTATTAATATTAAATTCTATGGATTTTCCAATATAAAGTTTAAATATTTTTATGAGCCTAACATATTTTTGTCAACAGACTTCCTAGATTCCTCTAACATTTTTTGAAGAGAACCAATAAAATTTTTATACAGTGATTTAAATTCTTTATCAGTTAATCTCTTCTTTTAAGCTATAGGAAGACTTAAAATTCCATCTTCTAATTCCATTGAATTTTTCTATATATCCATACTATTTTCTTTAATAACTTTAATAATAGGATAAAATTATATTCCCATATCAAAAAACATTTTATCGGTTAGAAGGTAAACAAGATAAATCCTTTCTACAATTTCAATGATTAGGGTATTGGTACCACATTCTGTATGAGATTGTATTTGTTTTAATTGGGTGTCAATGGATTTCAATGATGATGAACATGAAGAAAGAAACTCTCCTTAGTGAAATAGATAATGAAAATTCATATGATTGATGCATTGATCATATGTTCCAAAGTCATATATCAGGGGTGATACATTGTCTACAACAATGAAGGATGGTTGAAGTGTACATTGGAATTATTATTCCAAAAGTACGAGAGGAATAGGATAAGAAGATGGAATAGAAGAGGCTTGGAATTCTATGGTGGCCATGTATGTGTTTTAAGATAAAGGGTTCCCATGCATATGTTTTATGATAACATTTTTTTGTGACCTTAATTTAAAAAATGGTCCATCACACAAGCCAACCAACCAGCCTCAACCCAAGGCACATACCGGACAATGTCAACCACACCCAAGGGGATTCCATCCATGCCCTCCCGCAAGCAGCAGAGCTGAGCCATGTATAGGCCCATGAAGAGATTGGGATGAATCCCGTAAAAAGGGTGGGCACAGAGCGTGCCTACAGAGAACATGGTACGGGGTGGTACCATTGGGGAAAGAGGATAATTTTGAACATATGCCAGTAGACTTCGATATTTAAACCATAGCTTCAGGACATCCCTCTTTTGATGTGGGTTAAAATAACATGGGTAGTGTTCATTATTTAAAAAACATAGGAGGGATCCTCACTATTCATTAGATCCTTCATTCCATGATCTAATCGTCACCGTTTGTATCCATAATGAGCTGATCCAATGTCTGAGGAGTGTATCCACCACCATCTTCAACCCTCAACCTTGAGTAGGGTTATATACGTCATAGAGAATCGAATCTCTGACCGAACCTCCATGATCGAGCTTTAGGACATCACTGAGGATCCAATACACTGTATTACACTCATCTAGATTACTCGAGATCATGAATGAAATTTCATTTTCAGGCTTGCAATGCCATAAAGAAGATTGAGCATGGCCTAAGCAAGTGAAGCTAGAGGCCATGTCATGGATCTTATATGTTTGTAAATAATATATTAATGTGATTTGAATAAGATGAACATTATTGTTTCAAAACGCGTGAGAAAGCCACGATCTGGAAAAGAAAACTCTCCTGAGTCTTGGAATATCATTTACGTAGATTTTAATAATCATAAAAAACAGAATATTTTGTGCATTCAATGGAATGATCTTCACAATATATTTGAAAATTTTGAATGTGTGAAGGTGCTGATCTTTTCCTATAAAGAGGATCATCCCCAACTGGAAGAAGGAAGATTTCATACGCATTTTCGGAGATTTTTTCAAAAGACAGACAATCCATTAGAGCATTTGTTTAGCAACAGGAAAGGAGAACCCCAAACCTTCAAGTCATCTCAAAGAAAGTATTATGTAGTCCTTTTATAGGCTATTTTAAATCTCGACTATGCTTTGCGAAGAACCACTCACCAAAATGCAAAGAGATATCACATTCCTTCTCCCTTTACATCACTATGAACTGAGTTCTATGAAACCATTATGGTTTTTGCATATCTTCATAGATATGTGAGGTAGTGATATAGTCTCGCACTCTCATTGCACTTCTCAAAGCACCGTACATTATGTGCGTATAAGACCCATGATCGGAGAGGCTACGCATTTCCACCTCCTGCATAATGAGGAAGACCCTTGACCACCTTGTTTTCATGAATAAAAGGTAATAACACCCTATTGTTTGCACGAATGTTCTATAGTATTGTGTAGGTGTTGTTTTGGTAAAGAGAGAGATTTCATGGAGATGGTATGTGCATACATGAATGCACACATTTGTATTCTTTTATAAAACCAATGGTGGTGTGTGTGTGTGCCAAGGGGTTTTAACCAATCAAATTTGGTTGCATGTAGAGAAGAGAAGGAGAAAACAAGAGGTAGTGTGTGTGAACATGTGAAGATGAAAAAGAGAGAAACTTTAAAAATGTATAAACCCATTCAGGTTTGGGTTGCATGCACATGCATAAAATAATGAATTTAAATAAGGGAACCTAGATAAGTGGTTGCACATATGTAAATAAGAATAAGATGATAAGTGTACTTACATGTTATATACATGATCTCATCCACATATGAAATCAAAAAAGTAGAATTGATTTTGATGATGCCCAGTGAACCGACCTTCATTGTTTTTATAATTACATAGGTACTTGTGATTTTGGCTGAGAAGAAGATGATGATTTAGTGCATTCATTTATTGCATTGAGTAACAACATTGAATATAAAAGATCATTTATTCTGGTATTTGATGCAATAAAATGCTCATTCTAAACATGGTACAGAGACTTCCATACCAATCTATCGAAGAGACCTTCATGTGGATAAACTGAGGGATACCTCTTCTAAGGTAGTGAGCCATTTGGAGTCAATAAATGTGATACAAGGGAAGAAATTACCTATCCATGATACTTTAGGTTGATTTACTAGGATATAGTGATTGTGACTAAACCTTTGTAATCCACATCAATTGACGATTAGTGGAATTAGGTACAAATGGAAATCTGTCGGCATAAGCTCCATGAACATGACCCTTACTAGTGAACCAAGTAAAAGTGTTGTGTTTTCCTTCTACAGGTTAATGTATTAATTACTTCACATATCAATTATATTGGTTTAAGAAATTATTATCAATCTTGGAACAATATCCTTTAATGAAGAGAAATGTTGACCCCTTCATTCACCACCACCCCCTCAGGGTGGTCTAGGGTCCTTAAATTGGTATCAGAGTGTAAAAGGTTAGGTATGCTGGATACTATACATTAATTCAATTCATTATAGGATTTGAGATTTCATTCCTATGTCAACAATGAGGTGTAGTTTTTTTGAAAATTCAGTTACCTCTAAGAAGAATTCAATATAAATAAAGACCTTTACAAATAGGAAAATGAATGACAAGTAGCTATTTAAAAAGTCACTCATATCTAAAGAATACTTAGTATCTGGTTCTCCATGGCTTTACAATAATAAAGAAATATTATTCTTGGAATGTAAAGAGAAAGTGTCTCTATTTTCCACCAAAAAACAAGGATTCCAACACAAGTGGTGATGATTATTAATCTTTTACCTCATAGGAGCTTGTAATTGAAAAATTAATGAATTATCTACTTGATATTCTTGAGGAAAGGATTGCCTTTTTCAAGAGAATTTTCAATATTTTTAGGCTAATATCACCTAGTTGGAAAGAGATGATGATAATATGATAAAAACATAGAAGGAAAAATTTGTGAATATTTAAAGCTCACTAGATATATTAAAGCCTCCTAAAAGAAATAGGGAGTCAATAAGACTCTGGAAGAAAATATCCATGCACTGGAAGATGAGCTAAATAAGAACACTAAAGTCAAGCATTTCTGCTTTGAAGAATCATCCATGAAATTCAATGAACTTGAGTCTTTTCTACAAAGCAATGTTATGTTTCATAAATGTCAATATTAAAGAATGGAAGAGCCATTTGAAGAGATGGTGATTTTGATTAAAGATAAGAAATTCATCCTCCATCTGAAATTTCTAGCATGGGAATCTTAGTTTACCAATCATGAGAAGACACGTATTGATACTTCTCAGAAGTAAGAAACAATAACTTCTTGTAATTAATGATAACTAAGGGATTTTATGGTTCTAATACCTCCAATATGTACTAATAATATCATGACTTCATTCAATGATATATCATAGGTAGCTAAAAAAGGAAAGGTACCATCCTTACCATCTTGTAATAATGATTCTAAAGCTTTCTCTACAAAACGTGATGTGTGGAAAAAAAATTCAAAAAATGTATAGATAAAGAAAGGTAATGTGATAAATACCACCATGTTTAGGGTAGATAGGAGGAACATTATGTTCAAAGATGGTTCCCCATATAGTGAACAACACATCAAGGGGGAGACCAAAAAATCTTATAGAGAATATATTAAGAACTAATTATTTTCCGGTCAATGTTGGTGATGTAACAGGTTTGGAAATTTTGAATTATATTGTTGGTACATTCCTCAAAATAAAAAATCACTAAAAAATTCCATTTCAAGGAGGATAAATCTATGGAAAAAGAAGATACATCCACCGGTCTAGAAACATCAGTATACTACAATGTTATTTTCAATGATTGAAAACATCTATGAATTGTGTAATGGTAGTGGTAAAATGGTTGGTATATTCTCAACGCAACATGCATCAGAAGATAATAAGAATAGAAGACCATAGAAGCTAGATAATAAATAAGAATCATCCTTGTGATGAAATCATAAGAATGTTTCAAAAAAAATCTCCCTGGAAAATTTCAAGATGGCCATGTGAGAAGTCCTTGGATTCCAAATCCAAGAAGTTGAAGGGAAATGCATCAAATAGAAGTCTAATAAGTATGACACTTAGAAGAATATATTTGTAAGATACAATATTAATTCCTTAATTTCTAATGACATATTAGTTTTCTGGATAGAGGATTTTAAAAGAATGAGGAAAATGGAAGAATTATTCTGAACCACATAGGCACAACCATAATTGAAGATCAAATGTTCAAGTGTGAGGAGTGGATCTAATAGAGCATCTTAATTTAGAAAACCATCTTGACCTAGCTATTCACATTGATAAAGCAAGGGGGATCATACTTATTCCCATGAATCTTTGTGTATTTTATTTTTTTACTGTAATACATGGAATTGAATATGAAGCAATATCTTAGGGGGAGAACCTGAAAAGTGTTCCCTTGATGGGGAGATAAATGAAGAAGATTCGAGAGTTATTATTTCAATTTGTATCAACATCAATTGGTATCTAATTCAATTACTCTGATGATTTTTTCTGATTATTTCATTGGAAAATTTATATCTTTTCCTTGTCTCACATACTTGGTTACTCAAAATAAAGATCATTCTATAAAAGGATGTGTAACTGGACTAATTAGTGACATAAGAATAATGGAATTTCCCCATGGTAATGTATCATACTTATTACACTTGAATGTTTTTGATCCATTTTTTTACGTTATTTCAAGAGTTTCAAGTTGGTTATTCCCAGAATTATTCATCAGAGAGCCTAGAATGATAGTGGAAACCACTTGAATATATGTATATGAGTTTTCATTTCATGTGGTATCATGATCTATGGGTAATTGACAACTTTGTTGTCTAAATAAAATCTTCATGTTTTCTACACTGAGCATAGCTCAAGTAGACTTAGAGTGAAATGATTGATGGAACATTTCGAAAGTAAGTACTGATACCCTCTATTCAAGAATGTAGTATTACATGTCAATAAGGGGGAGAGAAAGTGAAATGAAAGATTTAGATGGATATAAAGAAGAAAATGGAGGAGAGAGAAAATTCCCCTTTTGATATTGTCATATTCATTTGAAGAACTCTGAAGTATTGAAAACAAAATACACAGGGGGATATTTTTCAGGAACACTTTCTTCATGTGATTTTATTTGTTTTTGATGGGTGTCATTGGATTTCAATGATGATCAACATGAAGAAAAGAAAAATCATAAGTGAATTGGATGATGGAAATTCATATGATTGATGCACTGATCCTATGTTCCAAAGTCATGTATCAGGGGTGATACATTATCTGCAACAATGAGTTGAAGTGTACTTTGGAATTATTATTCCAAAAGGAGTAAAATAATATGAGAAGAAGAGGGTGTGGAAGAGGCTTGGATTTCTATTGTGTCCATGCACGTGTTTTGAGATGAAGGCTTCCCATGGATATATTTTATGCCAACATTTTTTTGTGGCCCTAACATAAAAAAGTTGCAGCCCATGAGTTGACCAGCCAGCTTGAACCCACGGAACATGTAGGACATAGTCGATCGCGCCCAAGGGGAAGCTAGAAATTCTAGCCCACAAGTATTAGGTCTAGGTCGTGTATAGGTATGTGAAAAGGTTGGAATTAAACCCGTGCAATGGGTAGGTGCATAGTGCACCTGCAGAGAACAAGGTATGGGGAAGTACCGTAGATGGAGGGGGATAATTCCTAGCATATTCAAGAACAATTTTATTTTTAAACCATGGAATCAGAAAGTCTTAGTTTTGATATAAGGAAAAATCTGAAAGGTACTATTCATAAATTAAAAAAACTTAGGATTTATCCTCATCGTTCATTCTATCTCGCGTCCTGTGATCTAATCATCATTGTCTGTATCCATTCTGATCTGATCCAATGACAAAGGAGTGTCACTTCCATTGTCTTCAACACTGAACCTTTGATAAGGTTCCCAACATCACAGAACATTGAAGCTGTGACCAAACCTCTATGATCGAGCTTCATGCCTTCACTGATGATCCAATCAACTACATTGTATTCATTTTTATAACAGGAGATCATGAATGCAATTTATTTTTTGGGCATGCAATTACATGAATAAGTTTGAGCGTGGATGAAGGAAGTGAAGTTGTGAGGCCACATCATGGAGCTTGTGAATTCATAAAGAAGCTCTCAATGTGTTTTTAATCACATAAACATGATTAGTTAAACGCAGGTGAGAAATACAAGAGCATGAAAAGGACTCTCCTATCAGTCTTGGTATATCTTTTATGAGGATTTTAAGAATATTAAATTGGTGATGATTTCATGCATTCAAGTGGATGATCTTCATTACATATCTACATAATTTGAATACGTTAGGGCAGTGATCTTCATATATAAAAATAAGCATCCCCAGCCCTAGAGAGTGAGATTCCATATGCATTCTTAAGATCGTCTATTGAAATATAGAGCATCCATCAGATCATTTTACTTGCAAAGAGAATGGAGAACTGCAATCCTTCAAGGCATCACAAGGAATAGATTCTGCAGGCCTTCGATAAGTGATTTGCACTCTTGATTGTGCTTCGCAAAGAACCACGCTCCACAAAGAAACTGGATATCACCCCACATATCCCTTGAAATTTTGATGAACTAAGATCCAAAAATACATTCTAGTTCTTAAGGATCTTTAGGGATATTAAAGTCATTACTTGAGTCTCACACTCCCATTTTACATCCCAAAGCACCGCACATCCTATGCGTGGAAGAACCATTATCTGCAGGGTTGCACTTTTGCACATCCTGCATGAAGATGAAGACCTATAAACACTATGGTTTCATAAAGAAAAGGTAAAAACAAGCTCTTTTTTCACAAAAAAAAGTATACTATGTGCAAGTGTTGTTTTTAGTAAAGAGATAGATTTCATGGTGATGGGAAGCGCATACATGTGTGCATTCATGTGCATTCCTTGAAGGAAGATAAATGTATTGTGTGTGCCAAGGGGTTTTACCTAATCAAATTTGGTTACATGGAAAGAAGATAAAGAGAAAACTAGAGGTAGTGTGTGTGAACATGTGAAGAATACGGAGAGAATACATTCTTTAAGGTATACACCCAATTTGGGTTTGGGTTTCATATACTCTGGATAGAACATGAAAACATGAAGGCATTTAAAGAAGATAACCTAGAAAAGTCGTTTCCCTATATAAAGAAGATGAATATGAGAAGGGCACTTTCATGTTACATGTATGATCTCATGCATATATGATAAGATGTATGGATAATTGATTTTGATGATTCCTAGTGAACTAACATTAATTTCATGAATAATCACATAGGTACATGTGAATTTGTCCAAGTAGAAGAATAATATTTAGTTCTTTAATTTATTTCACTATAGAAGAAGATTGAATAGAAAAGAGCATCAATTCCAGAGTTTGAGGCATGAAAATTCTCCTGTTGAGAAAGAGACAATTACTTCCATGCATATCTATTTAAGAGACCATCATGTCAATAAAATGAGTGAGACCTCTTCTAAGGTAGTGAGGAAGGGGGAGTCAACAGAAGTGATCTGAGGGAATCAGTGAGGTATCCTTGAGCCTTTAAGAAGTGGTCATGGGATAGAGTGATTGTACCTAAACCTTGGTATTCCACAACTAGTGATGATTAGAGGAAATAGGTATGACAAGAAATCGGTTAGCATATGCTCCTTGGACGTAGCCCTTAGTAGTGAATCAATTAAAAGTGATGTGTTATACTTCTACATGTGAATGTTTTAATTACCACACAAATCAATCATACATGTTTAAACAAGTTTCTACCAATGGAGGAAAATGATCCATTTAAGAATAAAAAATATTTACACCCTAATTAACTCCCTCTCATACTGGTCAAAGGTCCTGCATTGGTGTCATCCTTGAAACTTTATGAAACTCTATGGTTAGTCACATATATATTCTATAAGATTTCACTAGTAATGTTATACAGGACCCTCTCAAAAGTTAAAATCATTAACTTCACCATACCAAAATATATACCATAAATTTAGTCCCAAAGAAAATTCACTAAATTATATTTCCATATATTGAAAATAAATTCCATGATTTAAATATTTTATGTCATAAATATTTCTTTATCACATTTCCATAGATGAAGAGAGGTTACGATATTCCAAAAAATATGTTTTTCCCTTTATAATTACATTTTATAAACATTTTGATTAGGAAAAAGATATCATATTCTCTAATATGAAAAAAAGATCTTAATATTTCTAGAAGTTTATAAGAAATTTATAGGGATTCTAGTTCTAAAGGAGAGTCCATAATCTCTATTGCCACTTTCTTTATTAAAAATAACTGAACTCTATAGATTTTAACATATAATTTATTAATTACGTTATACTAAATAATCAATTTTAATTAATAAAAAATAATGAATGAAATGTACATAATACTATTGATGAGATTCAACAAAAACTGTAATATCTTCAAATCCATAGAAACAAAAATATCTTTCAATAGATTTTAATTCTTTTTATATGAGTTTTCATTAATAAGTAATTCCATGAAAATCTTCCTCATTCAATATCACATGACGATTCCATTGAAAACATTAAAATAACATCTAAAACTAGAAGTTAGAGTTTGATATTTAAAAACAGCTAAAAATGAAAAAAAAACTATGTCCATATGGGTATCTATTCAAAATATCTATAACCAATGATCTCAAGTTTAACTGGCTCATCCAATGGTCCAAAATAACATTTTACAATATTTAATATTGAAAAAAACTATTTAAAATATTTAATTTCAAATACACATGGAAATAAATACATATCATACTACAATTAAAATAAAAATAATAAAAAAAATATATGGAAATTTATACAACTAAAAATATATTATAAAAATAATGGGAAGTGCTTATAATATAAACAATCATTGAAATGATCATTGAAATATAATTTTTAAAGGAAAATTAAAATTCCCTAAAGTTATGTACCAAAATAATAGCTTGATCTTCTTCATTGGAAGATGGTTCCTGCAAACTGTCTATGAAAATAATTTAATATTATATGATAAAAGTAATATAAAATCAAAAAATAAAATACACTAAAAATTCATTCAAATAAATTAGAAACTTTACCTAAAAAGTGTTTAATATCAAAAATTAAAGGTCAAGAAGAATATAGAACAAAAAATAATGTAATAAATTTTAATAAAGTATGGAAAAATTAATAGGTAATGATGTTTATAATTCATCTATCGATATAAAATGAAATTAAACATAAAAATTTAATTATTTCTTAGATTGAACCTCTTAGGTCCATTTTTATAATTAAAAATTAACCTTGGAACACAAATTGACCAGTATCTATTATATTTAATTTTAGACCATTCTTTAAAGATAAAGGATTTGTGAGTTTTGAGGGACATAACTCTATTGATATATCATTGCTTCTTCAAATATTTACCTCTATTTAATAGTTTATAAGTTATATTTACTAGGTATAAAACAATTATTTAGAAATTTCATGCATATTTTATTATTTTCACTTCCTAATAATGATGTGATTACTATAGGTATGAGTTTTTTAAAGAACATTTTACAATGTTTCACTATTGTTATAAAGACAGTTAGTATTTTATTAAAATTTTCAAATAATGAAACAAGAATCACCACCTCACTCTTTTCTTTTGGTAGTATAATAGATGTTGATTTATTATCCTTGGTCTTATCTTCCACAAAAGACACACGTTTTTTCATTTAGTCTCAGAATTTTTCAATAGATCGTCATTTTTTGAGTATTTTCAAAACAAATTTTAGGTTAGAATTTATTATTCTTCACATTATCTAATTATAATGATTCCTTACCAAGATCATAGTTTTCATAATAGTTAATTCCATTAGTTTCTAATAGATATTATAAATATTTTTATATATGCAATTAAAATTCTTATCAAGGCCCATTAATTTATTACGGTTTATAGAATATCACTCCTCATCATCTGATTAATATTAATTATATGATAAAAATGATATATTGATATAGAGATTCATTTACTCAATAGTATTTCGTTGTATATTTCCCATAATGAACATATTATTTCATAGATTTTTTTTGTAAAATCAAACAATCATTCCACATCAATTGCTTTCAGACTCGCTATTTCTATTAGAAATTGATGGATTATTATAGTTATTCATTGTGTATTTTTAGTCTTTAAATTATTTTCTTTATATCATCTTCCAATAATTTTAAATCTAATTATTTTTCTTTAACCCTAGAAAATCTCGATATTTGTTCACCATTTATTACACTCATAAAAAATAGTTTTTATACTATGTTTCTTATTATATTTTTCACTATTTTATCTTTGTTCATTGCAATAATATCTCTAGATATTATTATTTCTAAAATTTTATTTTATAAATTTTACTTCATCATATGTTGGTTCTGATCATAATCATGTAAAATTTTTCTTCAACTTCTCTTAGACATACTCAAATTCACAATTATTCCTCCAAAAGTTAATTCTTTATAATTTGAGGTAGATCATACCCAAATATTCTTTATTTTTTCTACATCATTATTTAAACTACTTTCATACTATATCAAAGACCAAATAAGGTTATCCAATGTAATATTAATAATATTTTTCATGACACCAATCATCATCTTCATTGATTTCCATTCTATAGAAAGTATATCAATAATATTCTTTAATAAATTATCATCTGAAAGATATTTCTCACTAAGTAACTATATTCTTTTAACAATTTTCATTAGAAACTATTACATTTGATTAGTTGTTTAACATGGTAGAAAATAAAAAAAATCATAATCATTTTCTATCATAACATTGTAGGTATAAAAACCATTTGAATTATCCAAATTTTTAACTTATAAATTCATCAAAATTAAATTTACTAATTGAAAAAAATAATCCTAGGTATAAATATTTCTATAAATAGAACAAATAAGAGTACCAAAAAATATGTATTTTAAGATGATTGTACTTTTTTTCAACTCAATTAAATAAAAAATATTTTTCTATGGAATTATAAGACTTTAGTGAAATATAAGAAAGTTATCAGTAATAATGTTTATAACATAAGTTTCCATTTTATCTATACAATATTGATAACAATTTCTACCAAATAATAGGTTCTCTATTTGGATTTATATTCCCATAACTACTAATAAGAGTAATTCCTTCCATAAAAAAGGCTGAAATGTAGGGGCCTTCTCCGACACCTTGTGTTTGTCTCAAATAATATACTATTAATAACAACAATATAGGGTTCAATTATAGTATTAAACATGAATCATAATTTAATTCCCACTCAAATAGTATTTTTATTATATATTTAAAACTTTTATCAATAAAAAATTTAATTTTTGTAGTTCAATGGATATTATGTTAGTTATAATTTAGATAGATCTTAACAATATGAAAATAGAAAATAATATTCTGGGAAAAAATTAATTAGATCCTTAACTATTCAATTTCTATTAAAGATAATGTAATATAGAAATTTAAAATATATTATTGGTATTAGATAAAAGTCCAAATAATTAAAAGGATATTATTACCAAATAAATTCCAATAATGTAACCCTTCACTTTTGAACCAAAGAGGTGGGTGACACAAAATATTAACCAAGGTAAAAAACTTCACATAATAAATCCTTTTAATTTAACCTATCAAAAACTATCTATATTTTAACCATCTAAATCCCTTAATCAACCATATTGGAACAAATAAATTTAGACAGCTAGAGTTATGCCGAATTTTCTATGGGAAGAGATTTTTCTTTATATCCTTGTAATAACTCACAAAAAATGATTAGAAAAATCCCAACATCCATAACTATGTAGATATTTTTTATTCTAGGATCCAAAATTCCAAAATAAACTAAAAGAAATGATAATTTCCTAATAAATGAATCCTCAAAATTTATAAATATGTGATTTTTCCTATCATTTATTTTTCAGTAATATTATTTCAACATTATTTATGTTTGTTTTGAAATTCAATTTTTTTTGATATTTTTCTATGGTTTGGTTTTATACTTGTTTATTATTTCCTTTTCAGATAGTAGGTTTGGTACATAATTATCATAAATATCTGTGAAATTATATTTATAAAATTATATTTTCATCTAATTAATATGGAATATAGTTTGTGCAATTATTTATATAAATTAAGTATTTTCATATAGTAATGTTAATCTTTTTATAATTTTCACAATATCAATTTAATCAATAAAAAATATAATAAATAGTTTTTACACCAATTATAGAAACAAAAATTAAGGGAAAAATTAAATTCATTAATTTTATTTTCTCCAAATATTAAATGTCAAAAACTAAAACAATCTGTGATGAACTAAAAATTTTGATAGTTTCAATTGTAATGAAGTTTATCAAAAACCATAAAATAAAAATAAATTATTTTGTTTCATATATAATATCTTTTAGGTTTATGTTTTAAAATAAATAAATATTTTATACCTACAATAATTGATGGTTGTATTATGAATTTAATTATTTCACATGCCTCTAAACTAGAAGGCTGTAAAAGCCTATCCTAAGGACCTAAATCATAATTCAAAATCTCGGTTTAAAATGACATAAACTGTCTCCCCATTCTCTAAACGAAGGAAACCAGTATCAAGTAACAAAATAAATATTTTTGGGATAGATTTTCAATCCAAATAAATAAAATAAAAGGGGATAATAGGGCATGTCTATGTGAAGATAAATTTATCAAAAACCATTTATTTCATAAATTTAATTTGGAATGAATTATATATACAAATACATCATTAAAAGAAAAAAATGAATCAAAATGAAAAAATAATGTGAAATGAGTTCCACAACATCAATTCCTCTCCCATATAACCAATATGGGTATATAAATAATTGAAAATTAATAAAAATGAATTACCTTGTCTGTTTTCATGACTTGTAAAGTTTATATCTAAATGTATGTGAACATATAGAGGGTTAGTGAAAACTATGTATGATTTTCAGAATTACTCCAATTTATATCCTTTCATGAATAACACTATATATTAAATGTCAACGAAAAATAATAAACCAAATCCAACATTCTATATAAACATTAATTTATCAAAAAATAAAAAATAGATATATTAAAATCGACCATAGAAAACAGTTTCAAATACTATATTTTTATTAAAAATACAAAAAACAAGTGGGAACCTTATATGGAGTGTTGCACCAACCTGAAAATAGTTGGCAGCAATGGTACGCGATGAAGGAATTCATTACGTGGAATACTAAAGGTTGTAACAAAAAGTTGTTCACAGTGATGGTACTCAGTGAAGCCATGCGGTGTGCAGAATGATGAAGGTTGTCAAGATTGATGTGGTTTGCGAAACAGGAGCGGTACACAGTAGAGGCTAATCGGATACAAATGGAGTGACGATTGTCCCACATTAGAAATTTTGGTAAAACAAATTAGTGATTTTTACGGAGGTATGGGCCTATTTAAGGAACATAAATCTCCATTAGCAGAACACCCATGGAACCCTACAATAGTTCAGAATAGATCTAGTGTGTGGAATGAGCTGCAGTATGCACAACACCCAAGGAAGCCTAAATTTGGGAAAATTAGATTAAGAAGTAAATCATCATATCATATAAGTGTACGGGAAAAAATAACATCTATATGTGATTATGGGACTTCAGAATAGCATCCATTTTCTATTGATAATGCATGAATTAATGATAAACCATTGAAGAGACCTTCAAGTCGATAAACTAAGTGAATATTCTTTCAATGTAGTGAGAAAGGGAGAGTAAGCGGATGTGGTCTGAGGGACACAGAGTACTATCCCAAAACCCTTGTAAAGATAGAGCACCAAGTCCATAATGACTAGGCTAAACTCTCGTAATCCACATCTAGTAATGATTAGTGCAATTTGGTATGACCAAAACAGTGTCAGCATATTCTCCTTGGATGTAGCCCTTAGTGGTGAACAAATTAAAATTAATGTGTCATTACCTTTCATGTGATTATTTATTTTTTTCGCTTCCTCTTCAAACAGGTTTAATAGGTTCATATGAACGTGGGAACGAGATCCATCCGTTTAAAATAAATAGTTGACACCCTGATTTACACCTCCCCTCTCAGGGTGTTCTGGGGTCCTTCAAGTGGGATCAGAGACAGGTTACTGGTGTTTAATCAATCTATCATGGAGAATCCAGTCAACATTAAGAGAGTTACCATCTTCGATGGAAGTAATTTTCAAATATGGGAAAATAGGATGAGATCTCACTTAAGATCACTTGGAATGGATGTTTCATTTTCAACTATGTCGGGGTTACAATTTACTGATCATACCGGACAATCGATGACATATATAGATAGGAAATTTCATGATGCTGTTGAAAAATCTAGGAATTCTCTCACTACATCCATTTTTTATCAGATTTATCTAAAGGTAATGATTTTCAAATCGGCCAAGTAAATTTGGGATAAACAAGAGAATATTTATGATGGAGATAACAATGTAAAAGAGGAAAAACATCAAGTACCACACAATAGGTTTGATGATCTGATGATGCACCCTGATGAGACTGCAGACACTTTTTACTATCGAATTATTGAAGTTGTAGGAGAAATCCATGGTTTGGGTGAATAAATAAAAGACATTGAAATTGTAAAGAAAATCTTGAGAAGATTTTGACCCCTTTACAATGTAAAGGTGTCAGCCCTTGAAGAAAGGGATCTCTCCAAACTCTCAATGGATGATCTTATGATCAATCTAACAGCTTATGAAATGAGAATCAAACAAGAAGAAGCTATGAATCATGTGAGAAAGGAAAGGGAATTAAAAACCATAAAAAACTACAAGTTTTAGGAGATGGTGATGATGAAGATGAAGAAGAAAATTAAACTATTTCTCTCATTACCAAGAATATTAATAAGGGAACAAGGAAATTTGAAGGAATTCTACCTTTGGCTTGTTTTCGCTGTGGAAGAGTTTTTCACATTGTCTCTAAGTGCTCAAGATAGTTTGATAATGAAGACTGAAAAGATAAAAATGTGAAAAAAAACATCAGAAAATATTCATCCAAATGGGAATCATAAAATTTGAAAAGAGATCTAAAGAATAGTTTTTTCTATGAGTGGGAATATGTTGATAATGAATTATGTGAGGATGATGAAATAGAATTTAAAAATGGGAACCATTCCTCCATGATGGATACAATTGAAAAGATAGAACCATTGATAGATAAAACTAGAGAAAATTAGTTGATTGATAGTGCGGATCCCAAGTTAAAACATAAGGAATCCTTTGGTAATATTGATATTAAATGTATGAGATGTAATAAGTTGAATGGAATGGTGGAGGAACCATTAGATTATATTGATCATTTGGAAGTAGAAACTGAATGACTATAAGAACTGGTGAATTTTTAATCATCAATCCTTGAATGCACTAATGATGTTATGGAACTAAAACTCAGAATTGAAGAACAAGAAAAGGTCATTAATGACCATACCTCGTGACTGGAGGAGACTTCCAAGACCATTGAGGGACTCGAAGAAGAAGTTGTTACTCTGAAAAGTAAACTTGAAAGTGTTTCAACTTCAAAAAAGGCAAGAAGAAAATAAAATTTGGAAGGTTCTTGGATACTGAGATGCTAGAGAGAGAAAATGTGATTTTTATGGAGTTGAAAATATCCTGAGTGATCAAAGAACCACATGCATGGGAAATTTTGGAATTGGCTGCAATGATGAAATGTCAAATGCTATAAATAATGTGATCCATAATAAAGTCAAGATGAATGTTTATCATGTTAAAAATCTCCCAGTTGTGTTGAAAATGAAACCCTTAAATAAAACTGAAAGGAAAATTGAATATTATCTTCATGTTTCTAGAAATGATGGGAAGTCAAACTATGTTCCTGAGGAATAATCCATGAGGAGGAATATAAGTGAGAAGACATTGCCCTTCCAGAAGTGTTATTTTTGTGGTTATCATGGACATACCATGTCATACTGTGAAGAGGTGAAGAGCTATATGAAGGGGGAAGATATAACAGTTCAAAAAAATAGAGGACATATTCATATCATACACCTTATAGGAGAAATTTTAACGTTGCATATTTTTTTACTATTCTAACATTGGCTATGAAGTTTCTCATTGCTGACAGACTTATGACAGGAGAAATTCAATCAATGTTCAGAGACGAGCCCATACACATCAAATAGAAAATGTTTCTATTTCAAATTGGTTTTCTCATTTGGAAGAATAATATCAATACAAAGAACCCATGAACATAAAACAGAGAATTGAAATGCCATCAATATCCTACAACAATCCAATATCTCATGGAATGAATGGATGGAGATTGAAAAGTCCAATTATTCAGAAGTAGCCCTTAAAGCTACAAAGAGAAACAATGCTTGGGTTCTTAATAGTGGATGTTCATACCATATGAAAGGTAATAAAGAACAATTAAAAGATGCCAATAAAATGGTTTATGGGACAGTGAAGTTTGGTAATAATGGTGCTCTGAAGATTAATCACTGTGGAAGCACTGATCTAGATAATGGAGATCTAAAGAAAACTGAAGTCATTTATATGGACGGTCTGCATCACAATATGCTCTGTGTGAGTCAGCTTTCTGAATCAGGTCTTATTGTGACATTCAATCAAAATGGATATACTATAAGAGGATAGTCATGAATTTATCTCATGAAATGTTGTAGAACAAAAGGAAACTTATATCAGGTTGACAGTACAGAGAACATTTTCTACCTAATAGATGAAGAGGAAAATAACCTATGGAATCAAATAACGGGGATCATTAATAAAAAAAACATGGAAAAGATATCTAAGATGAAGATAGTTATGGATATCCCTAATCTAATGCGTGAACAAGAAAAGACCTTGATGCTTGCATGTGAGGGAAATTGGTATGCAGTTCCTAATAGCCAAATAAGTAAAGAGCATCAAATCTCTTTGACCTCATCCATATATATGTATGTGGCCTAGTAAATGTTTCTGGAACACTTTAATGGAGGTACATTTTTCTTTTCATAGATTATTATAGTAGAATGGAATGTGTGATCATTATATGCACAAAGTAACTAGTGCTAGATTTCATGAAACCCTATCGATGAATCACCGAGAATGATACTGGATGGAAGATTAAATTCCTATGTTCTGACAATGGAGGGTAATAAACATCTATTGAATTTGAAAATTACCTAGAGAAGCATGGGATACAACATGGGGTGGATGTTGTGAGAACTCCGCAACAAAATGGATTTGTTGAGTGCAAGAATTGAAAGGTAAAAAACATGGACAAAACTATGCGGATTGAGAGTCGTATTCCACAACATTATTGTAAAGAGGCAGTATAAGCCACTGTGTATATTCAAAATCAAACAGGGCTTTATATGTGTGAAACAATGACAAATTATGAAATGTGTCATAGAAGGAAGCCCACATTTAAATATTTTCATGTGTTCAGAAGTAAATATTTTATCTGAAAAAAAGAAGGAAATCAGGGGAAGTATGGAGACAATGCAGATGAAGAAATTTTTCTTGGATACTCAATGAACAACAAATCCTACATGTGATTCAATAAGCTCTTGTAAATAATTGTGGAAATAAGTGATGTATGGATCGTTGAAAAGAAGAACCCAAATTCTCTAAGGAATTCTTATACTGATGTGTTAGATGATGATCAATAATGTGAAAATTCAAAAAATGTTACTATAGAGGTAGAGGAAGATGTGAAAAACTCTCAGAAGTCACATCATGATGTTGACTCTGAAGACGAATCAGAAGAAGAAGCCATATCTAAAGAGAGTACCGTTGCACCCTATAGAGAAATAGAAGAGAACAGATTGATCAGTCCAACATTATTGAGGATCGGAATGGACCTACACAGATAAAGAGAATGTGGAATAATGAAAAATTTTCATTTCTATTAGTAATAGAACCATACACATTTGAAGAGGCTACAAAGGATGAGTCATGGTTGAAAGAAATGAATGAAGAGTTAGATCAGATTGAAAAAAAACAGACATGAGATCTTATTAAAAGACTTGAAGATCATAATGTGATTAGTACAAAGTGTATTTTTAAGATCAAATATGAAAAACTTGGAAATGTGATTAGAACTAAGGCATGCTTGGTCTATAAATGATATTCACAAATCAAAATCCTTGATGTTCAGGAGAAACTTTCTCCCGTTGCGAGATTGGAATCAATATGGATATTTCATGCCATGGAAATCAAAAGATGTTTTAAATTGTATCAAATGGATGTCAATTAAACGTTATTAAATGGATTATTGGAATAAGAAGACTACATTGAACAACCTATAGGGTTCTTTCTTGGAAATAATGAACTAAAGGTTTTAAAATTAAATATTTCTATTATGGGATGAAACAGGCACCACGGGCCTGGTACTATCAGTTGGACTCTTATCTATGAAATCTAGAGTTTAAAAGAGGATTGGATCACAATATCTCTATGAAGAACTCTCAACAAGATCAGTTCATGATATTATTATATGTGGAATTTATTATTTTTGAAGGAAGTAAACATGCATCAGTGGATGAATTTTTCAATCACATGATATCAGAATTTAAAAGTCTATAATTGGCAAACTGATATACTTTTTAGGGTTGTAGATACATTTAAAGAAGGGTTAAACTTTCATTTTTATATAAAAGTATAAAAGATATCTATTGAAGAAGTTAAATATGCAAGATTCCAAACCAATGTCAACTCCGATTTTAGTTGGATCAAATCTCAGAATGCACGAGGAAGGGGCTTTTGTGGATCCCAACTTGTACAGAAGAATCATTGGAAGCCTACTATACTTGATGATGACATGACCAGATATTGTATTTGCAACCTACCTTGTGGATCATTTTCAGAGTAATCCGAAGGAATAACAAATGTCGTAATGAAAAGAATAATGAGATACATTCAAGGGACACATAACTATGGTCTATAATTTGCATTAGGATGGGATAGTGAACTATTAGCATTCTTTGATGCTAACTGAGATTGAGATGTAGTGAATATAACGTCTACCAGTGCTGGAGCATTCTATATTTGGAAGAAATATGTGGGATGGTTAGGCAAGAAACATGAAATTACATCACTTAGTACTGCTGAACCTAAATATATATCTCCTACCAAAGCATGCACTCAGTTACTTTGGATGAATCAGTAACTGAGTGACATAAGAGATGAGGTTAAACAACCAATGGTGATTTACTTTGATAACAAGAGCACAATTGGTGTAACGAAAATTCCAGTTCAGTATTCTCATACAAAACATATTGAGATCAGATATCACTTCATGAAAGAAAAATTTAAACAACGTGTGATCAAAATGGACTATGTGGGAACTAATGAGCAAGTGGCTGACATTATGACCAAGCCACTGTCAGCGGTTGTGTTTGAGAAACATCAGTTAAACATCATTATTCATCCACCTCCTAGTGCATAATGAGGTTATGAAATTCCCATCTCCCTATTTTTTTTAACTGTGTTAATATGTTTGTGGAAGTGTTGCAGGTTTAGGTGGGTGATACGATGAAGGGGGAGTATGTTCTGATCTCTAAAATTTTTAAATACCAGTATTCGAGTTAATTTCTTATGGGGGAGAATAGTTGAATTCACTGGAAAGTGATCTGTTTTTTATGGATACACATAAATAGGAAAAAATAAAATAATGAGTACTATATTCATGTCTTATCTCTTTGTTTCTACATCGACCACTGCTCACGTAGTCTTAGAGTGATGGATGAGTTGTTTCATGAAGGTGCTATTTTTTATCAGGGTTGGAGCATCAGTGAATTTATCTAGTGATTTCCAACAATCCTAGAGGGGTAGATTGTTGGAAAAGAGGATGTTCATTGATAATAATAGAGTTTGTTTTGATTTCATTTTCAATCTTCTCATAGATAACTAGTAAGTTTGCAAGGAATGAGGTCATACAATTGGGGCTAAAAGCTGTATTGAAGGTGGTGCAGTTTCCCATTGTTTTCCATATTTAGGGGCCTCAAAAATAAGGAGTTTGGAAATGGTATGTGGTCAAGGTTCATGGTACACGGTGAAGGCATGAGGTACACGGTCAAGGCGTGCAGTACATGGTGCAGGCGCATGGTACATAGTGTAGGCAGTGGGAACGATACATAGAGTGATATGTGGAACCGAAAAATGTTCATAGGAATGGTACATGGTGATGGAATTCGGTACGCAAAATGTTGAAGGTTGAAACAAAAAATGGTTCGCAGAGATTATATGTGGTGAAGCCATGAGTTATGCAGAATGATGATGGTTTATGAGATTTATGAGGTTCTTGTAACAGAAGAGGTATATGGTGGAGGCTAACCATATAAAGATGGAGTGAGGATTGTACCACATTAAAATTTTGGGTAAAATAGATTAGCGATTTTTATGGATTTATGTGCCTATTTAAGGAACAGTAATCCACTTTGTTAGATGATGAGATTGGAGATTAAAATTTCAGGAAGAAATTTGGAGATGTCAGAAGTGGTTCGTGGAGAGGAAGAGGGCACTTGGATAGAGTCATCAACGTACAGAAAATAGTCTTTAGAAGGGTGTGTGGTTCGCAATGTATTTTCTCACAGTATACGGCAAAGCAAGGTAGTAAATGGGGTGGGACAGTACGTGAAGGATTAGAGTAGTACATGGAGTATATTGGAATTCATCACGACGTGGTATGTAGAGGATCTGGGTTGTTTGCAGAGGAGCTGGACAGTATGCAAAAACAATTGTGGTACGTGGAACCAGCTACAGTATGTGGAACACCCAAGAAGCCTAAAATTGGCCTAATTAGTTTGCAAAATTAATCTTCATAACATATCAATGTATGGGAATATAAATAACATATGTGTGTGATTATGGGACTTCTGAAGAGAATCCATTTGTTGTTCCAGATGCATGAATTAATGATAAACCATTGAAGTGATCATCAAGCTGATAAACTGAGTAAAGATTCTTCCAAAGCAGTGACTAAGGTAGAGTCAGCGAAAGTGATCTGAGGGATGTAGTGTTCTATCTCTAAACCCTTGTAAAGGCAGTGCACCAGGCACATAGTGACTGTGATAAACTATTGTAATCCACAGCTACTGAATATTAGTGGAATTTGGTAAGATAGACACACTGCCGGCATATTCTCCTTAGACATAACCCTTAGTGGAAAATCATGTAAAATTGTTATGTCATTTCTTTGAAAGTGATTGTTTATTTTATGCACTTCCTCTTCTGATAGGTTTAACAGGTTCCTACCAATGTGGGAACAAATTCCATCAATCTAAAATAAATATTTGACAACTTGATTCACCCAGGCCCTCTCAGGGTGTTCTAGGGTCCCATTTGTGATGGTTGTTTTGACATTCTAATAATTTATATTACAACATTTTTTGAGAAAATTATATTACATTATAGATTATCTATGTCTAATAGTTTTATTATAATGGATCAAGTCATAACAAATATATTTCATGTAAAAAAAATTAAAATGTCACAGTTAATGAAAAAAATGACTTAAAAGTAATTTAGAGATGATATATAGTTACATTTCATAACAATTTAGGATTAATTTTAATAAAAATTATTATAGTATATTATTAAGAAAGGATTGTCAATAAATAAATTTTAATTGGAATAACTGGTTTTAATATGTGATGAATATGGTCCATTAAAAAAACAATAACAAATTTATATATAAGTATTCAAGTCAATATTAAAGATATAATTAGTGTAACATTGTAATATATTTAAGAATAACATTATTTATTAGAGAAATCATTTACATTTTGATTCTAAACGATTTTTATAATGATTATGGATCCATATGGTTATACTAAGGACTATTCAAATTATAAATGTTATCATCCACAAGTATTTTTTACCCATCGATAAAATTTATTAACAACTAACATGTATATATATTAAAATGAATAAATTATTGATTCTACCAATGATTTTTTATTGGTTTTAATTTTTTTTGTTTTTTTGTTAAATATTTTATATAAATATGATTTTTACATTAAATTTCTGGTGTTTTTTATCAAATAAACCGTTTTTTGGTAATGAAACAAGGGCGAGAGAATGATTTTTGTAATTTTTATATGGTTATATAAATAATTTCATGATGATTTCATTGAATTTTACTCTATATTGGTTTCCATATTTCCCAGGGGAAATCAATATTTAATTTCCATTTATTTGATGTGTTTTCATCTGTAATGTTTGGTATAGTTGTTTTTTGGTCAGAAACTAATTTAAAACTATTTTTATCTTTGATTTTATTTATTGTACATTTAGGTTCATTAAAACTATCAATAGGTTAGGTTGATCAATATTCAATTTCACAGAGTTATTATCCTCAATGATTCCATAATTTCACCTATTACTAGAGTTGGTAATAAAAATAATCTGTTTTTTTCAGGTCTTATAGCCACATAGAAATTATTAATATTAGAAAATTCATATCTATTATTGAAATTATGGTGTATAATATAAATTTTGTCATGTAAAACATAAAAATAAATGATACTAGAGCATAATTTACATCCCATGGATCTAAAATCTTCGACTCCTTATTTAGAGAAATTGAATTAACCCCTTTATATGGTAATAATAAGTCTCAATGATAGAATTATATTGATATTCAAGAAAGAGATGACAAATCATTATAAATATTACTCAAAACATGAAACTTTATTCAATAATTTATTATTAGAATTAAAAATGAATGAATATTAATCTATAAGTTTAGAGTACAGATTGATAATTGTTTACATTGTATATTATATAATTTTTTATTCTTCTATAATGTTTTTGGAAAAATTAAAATACATTTTCAAAAAATATGGAAAATTATATTTTTAACAATTCCTTACAAAAATTATATTTATATGTGTACCAAGGAATATAAATTTTAAATAAATTTTAATCCTACATCCAATCCATACTTTTTTTTCTTGATAAATTCAATTATGGAGATAAAAAATCAAGGGTATAGAATTGTTATAAATTACTTCTGTCTTCATATTTAAATCCATTATGGATTATGTAATACACCTTTCTTATGTATCGGTTCATATTCTTTTTATAAATATGTGATTTTTCCTATAATTTATTTTTCAGTAATATTACTTCAACATTGCTTATGTTAGTTTTAAAATTTTAAATATTCTTTTATTTTTCTATGGTTTGGTTTTATACTTGTTTAACATTGACTTTTGAGAGAGTAGGTTTGGTAATTACTTATCAAAAATATCTATGATATTATATTTTTAAAATTATATTTTTATCTAATTAATATTTCATATAGTTTTTGTAATTATTTCTATAAATTAACTATTGTTATATATTACAGTTAATCTTTTAATAATTATTACAATATCAATTTCATTAATAACCAATATAATAAATATTTTTCACACCAATTATAGTAACTAAAAATAAGGAAAAAATTAAATTCATTAATTTTATTGTCTACAAATATTAAATGACAAAAACTAAAATATTATGTGAGAAACTGAAAATTATGATAGTTTCAATTGTAATGAATCTTATCAAAACCCATAATAATTTTTTTTTGTTTCATAAAAAATATCTTTATGTTTATGTATTAAAATAAAATTAAACCTATAATTATATGTGGAAGTAATATGTATTTATTTATTTGACATACCTCTGAACTATAAGACTTTAAAATCTTATCCCAATGACCTTAATCTTAATACCTAATCTAGGTTTAAAATGACTTAAACAATCACTAAAATATCTAAATGAAGGAAAATAGTACCTAGTGTTGAAATAAATAATGTTGGGATTGATTTTAAATCCAAATAAATAAACCAAAATGGGATAATAATGTATGTCTGTGTGAAGATCAATTTATCAAAAACCATTTACAACATAAATTCAAAGTGGAAGGAATTATTTTTAAAATACATCATTAAAATAAAAAAACGAATCAAAATGAATCAAATATGGTGAAATGAGTTCCACAACATCAATTCCTCTCTCATATAACCAATATGTATATATAAATCATTAAAAATGAATAAAAATGATTTACCTTGTCTATAGTCATGACTTGTAATGTTTATATGAAAATGGATGTGCACATATAGAGGGTCTGTGAAAACTCAATAAGATTTTAAAAATTAATCCAATATATATCCTTTCATGAATAACGTAACATATTCAATTTCAATTAAAAATAATAAATCAACTCAATATTTCAATAAAAACATTAATTTATTAAAAAATACAAAATAAAGATACTAAAACCAACCATAGAAAATAGTTTCAAATAACATATTTTTATTAAAAACAAAAAAATCAGGTCATTGGTAATATATCAATTTATTAACCATGACACCCTAAAAATAATTTTTTCATAAAAATATCATTTTTTTCGAGTCTAGAATGAAGTTATTCATTTTAAAAAAACCATACCGAGAACTCCCCATTTCCTTTTATCATAACCAAAAACAATTTATTCATTAAAACTCAATTCATTCAACAAAAAAATATTTAGAATAATATATCAATAAAATCATATCTAGATTCCTAAAGTAACCCATAAATCACATGGATTGAATTGGTAATCACTATCATAGTCCAAATGAATTGAAAAAATTATTTAATAACATATAAACACTAAACATCCTAATTTACCATGATAAAACATTTGTGTGGAAATACAACCCTATATATATTGACTATTTATTTCATTAACATAGTATTTCAATGCCTCTATATTATCATAGATGATATGTAGAAGTTTTAGAGAAATTCTCACATGAAATCATTTTTATGAATTCTCTATAACACACAAAATGTGTGAATTTTAAAATAAATCATATCCAAACCATTTATAATATCCCATCCCTTCATAACAATATTACTAAAAACACTTTTTATGATTCATTTAAAATATTTCAATCAAATTAATTTTTTAAAATAAATCATTAGAATAAAATCATTTTATAGGTCCTAATAAACGTTTTATGTTTTAAGGAACTATAAAATTTCATTGAAAATAATTATGTCCCCCTTCTAAGAGTTTCCCCTTAGGAATTACTGCATGTTCTAAAATGATAATAATTATATAGTAAAATATTATTTCCAATCATTTATTTTGTAAATAAATATTATTTAACCAATATAAAAAACATATTATTACACTTAATGGAGTATAATATGACGTGTATTCATTCAATTAGGCCTTATGTACATTTGAAATGACCCAAGAAAAATTTCCCTAGCTCTTGCACATTATCATGATCTTTTTAATTTTTCACTAACCCTCATGAAAAACATTAAAATAGAGATAACTATGTCATTTGGGTGGTGTGTTCCTTGTACCACATTACACAACACCCTTGTAACTGGATATTTGAGAGGGAAAAATCGAGTGGTTAAATTCTAGTATGTGGAATGACCGAAATCCATTTGGAATAACCCTATATTAAATGTTTTAAAAATTTATTGATTCCTAAAAATGAGAATATTGGAATTAAGTGTTCTATAAAATCAACATTTCACAATATAATCTGGATAATTTATATAAAAATATAGAATAATTCATTGGATATACAGATATTATCTATTCAAACCGTTAAATTATGTTCACTATTTATTCAACCACCATCTACCACAAAAAAACAAATTATAGAGCTCAAAGAGAATAATATAATGAACACATCTTCTTAGATATAAATGGATAGTAGTCACTTACTCTCACCTATATCAATATTTTATCCCCCTTACCATTATTTGCATCTTCAGATCATAATTTCATTCCTTAAATAATATATTATTGGTACAAAAAACATAATACATAGTCAAACCTCTCCATTAATACAAAAATTTCATCTAATTCGAATTAATAAATTCATAGGTAAAATTTAAATTTAAAAATATGTATTTATTTTCCCCATGTATCAATAATGATTTAATAAACCTCTAAATAAAATTATAAATAGAATAAACCTTAATTAAATAAGAAACATACAAAAAAATAACACTCCAACCAAAGGCACACCCTATCCTTTTTAAGTATTCTCACTAATAGCTATAATGCGAACTAGAAGTTCCATATATAAAAAATCTTTTAATAACTCAAATATCTCCTAATATAGAACATGAGTATTATATTTTACATATTTATAAATTATCAAAGGTGGTAATTATCATTATTTAATAGCTAAAATTATTTAAATAAAAATTAGTATACCAGTACACAAATTTATTCCATGGTCTCATATTGATACATATGTTTTGAAATAAATTTCCTTTAAATGTAAAACATCGGTATACTATAATATAAACCATCATAAAAATTAAATGTTCACTAGTATAATGTCACAAATTTTCACTTTATATGATGTTAATAAGAATCTCATTAACCTTTACTAAAATCTTACATTTCTAAATCAATTTGACTCAATATATAATGACCCTCCACTACTATACACTCTTCATGGGTCGGTAGTGAAGACACAAGGTGACCCCTAAATCCAACATTAGAAGGGTCATGGGTTGAAAACATTAACTACTATAATGATACTCACAAATAAATAGAATTTACTTAATGATATAAAAAATAAATAAATGAAACCAATAATAAAGTCCAATTAATTTTCATTTTAAACAAACAATCTTACAACCCAAATGTTATTTATATAACATATAAAATATTATAAAAATAATGTTCAAGGAATAACTCCTAATACACAAAATTCTATAAAAATTACATTCAATCAACTCGAATAACACCCCCATTTACCTTCAAATTTCATGAAAAAACTCTAAAATCAATAGATAGACAAAAACTTGAGATTAATTAGTAAGATAATCAATTTTCAAAAATATGTGTATAATAATTATAAAATATTATAAAATAGTTATATAATAAAAGATAAAAATAACTATATTAATTTTTATAATAATAATAATTAATATAATCACCTAGGTTGATATTCCACTACATTAACCATAATTGCTTCCCTTCCCAACAACGTCCTCAACCATTTCCCCCCAATCAGGATTCCCAACCAATTCCTTTCCCAACCAAGGATTAAACTGCCACAAAAAAACAATAGTAAATAAATAGAACCAAAATAAATATATATTTTCCAAATTAACTACAAAATGGGGTAATAAATTTACCACCAGTCTCACCTATTAGATCAGAGGAAAATTCGGCTCCCAACTCGGTAGATAACCATAGTTAGACACCCTCGACTGATTATGAATCAATGATGAAATATAAAAAAATTTATTCAATAACCATCTCTTTAATCCACAGACCAATAACCAAACCATATATTAAAATAGAATC
Organism: Viscum album; assembly: GCA_963277665.1. Lineage (NCBI taxonomy): Eukaryota > Viridiplantae > Streptophyta > Magnoliopsida > Santalales > Viscaceae > Viscum > Viscum album. The sequence goes on along the minus strand of OY728155.1, from coordinate 1,099,993,189 downwards.
AACATAATTCCCTCCTCTTTCCATTTATATATTCCACCAACTTCTCATCATTATCATATCCTCATCATTGTAGTAGGGTATTATGGACCTGAAGGTGAACAACCTCATTCCCTCTAAGACTATATATGGCCCACACTGTCCATGTATGACATAACCATATAACCATGTAATATAGTATAATTTATACTAAAACACAATCCATTATAATTAGTATTTATATACATATTATGATCCATCTCAACCCGTTCATGTTTTCTAATAAATCAACACATCAAAACCAAAAAACATAACATTCCACGAAATTACCACATGTCCTCCCTTTTACAGAATATATATCACTACAAGATTCACAATATCAAAAAAAATCATAGTAGCCACACATTAAATAACCACTTTAAAAAAAACATCACTATTAAAATAAAAAAAAATATTAGGAATAAAAATCCACATAAACAACAACATCACATTTTTCAGAACATTTATAGTCCCAATATTTACAATTTTCAACCACATTATTATCATTATTAATTTTATTTTATGTATATTTAATGTTAAAACATATGTCAAAATTTTTCTTATTTTAACCTATTAATTCATATGTAATCACAATTCTCTTTTAATGTTCATTTCACATCAACCCCTTTCTATCATTTAAATTCATTTTTCTTAATAAACTTATCATTATATAAATAGAAAGTAAATTTAAATTTTAGTTCATAATCCACCCTTAATTTTAGCATTTAACACCATGAAGCACCAAATAAAACTAATAATTCAAGGAATTTTCCCCCAATCATTTCCTTAGTATGACACTTTCCAACTTATTCACATCAAAAGATAGTTCTTAAAGATCAAATAATTTAAGAGAAAACACTATAATCTCACCACCCAGATCAACCTATTAGTGAAACCATAAAGGTATTAAAATATCTCCCAAAAATATTCCATTAGCATAAAAAATTTCAACTAACGTTTCACAATGTGATCTTGAAATGAAAAAATGAATCTCAACATTGCGTTAACATAACACCACCACTTCTAAGACCTCTACTAGACTTATTATATGATTACACCACCACCTAATCATAATTAAAACCCTATAGATTCCACCAACAATGTTGGAAGAAATATTAACCATATCATGTTTATTAATACCCAACCTATATTTACACGTTACATTAAATTTTTTATTATTATATTTAAATAGTACATCAATTTATCAATATTTAATAGGAGGAAAAAATGAACATCAACAAATCATAACCACTTTCCTACCATAGTGAAGCAACCGAAAAATTATTACCTCTATAATAATAATATTACACAATTTAAAACTTAAAATAATGAAAAATAAATAAATAATACTGACATATTCTTTTGCTTTAGGTTTCATCAATCTCATTTTCATTATTATCATTAAGTAATTTTCTAATTATTAATGTCACAATGTTATTCAAGATAAATTTAAATTTTAGAATAATTGTAGTAAATATCATTGAATATGAATAGACACATAAAAAAAGTGTGAAAACCAATAAAATATATGTAACACTCCTTCCCCCATTATAACTATACTTACCTGATATACTATTTGTTTTTATTCCATTCTTCTTTCAGTGAATTTTCCTAAAAGTCCAACCTTCCAAAAAAACTAGAAACACCTAGGAATCTGTAACAAAATAATGAAACCACAAAAATATGAGAATAATTTTTCAATTAATCACAACTATCCATTCATGCATAATATTCTATAAGAATGAAGAATAATTTGGAAATTAATTACATTAATTAAGATGATATTGATCCCCAATAAACTCACATGAAGATTCCTCCAACCATATATCATAAAGTGGTTGATCTTTTGATTTTGATGGAAAAAACCAATAGAGGGATCAAATGGGTCTCCAAAAACATACCTGTAGTGGTTTATGGTCCTATAAAAATGAGGAGGGTAAAGATAAAGGTAGGGGAAACCAAAAATTAAAAAATTATTAATTATAGAATCATGAATGGATTCCCCATTATTTTTTATCATTTAAAACATGGTCAACTCTCAGAATTTAGATTTAAATGAGAAATGTCATGGCGAAATAAATTTCTCTATGTCATGAAATATGGATTATCAAAAAGCATATCAATTACCTAAAAATAGAAAAGGGGTTAATATTGTGAATCAATGTTTTCCAATGACACATCTTAAATTTGAAAATACCCCTATAAATAATAAAATATGATTAATATTTTTTACTTTTTTGGAAAATAGATATCTCTTACAAATTTTATTTTTAATCATAAGTATTATAGGGACGACACATATATACTAAAAATATAGAAATTTATAAAATCTTATGTATCCCTTTGGAATTCATGTGTAAAATATTTCTCAAAATTTCTGAATAGGAAAAGAAATGGTTCATAATGTGATATATAAAAATCTTTAAGAGGACACAAAATATTTTAATGTTATATATGAAATTTGATCAACACCTAATATAACTAATCAATAGGTTTAATAATTAATCATTATGTATGGATTTCTCTAATACATAGGGTTTTATACTTAAAAAATATATAAAAGAAAGATATTCATGAATACATTAAAATATATAATTTAACAATAGATAATATCCATGGGTTTTTAAATACAAAATCATTTTTACCTTTAATAAAATTCCAATACATAATATTTTTATAATGCATAATATTTTTCGTTATCAAAAAATTGACATGTAATATATTTATAATATATAATATATTCATCCAAAACATATGGTTTTTATTCCAGACCAAAAACCCATTGAATTATATATTTTCTCGAATATAAAATACTTCCTTTTTGTAAATTATTTTACATAATATATAGTACTTTGAAAAAAATACTAGGTAATGTATATATTCATATATAGTATATTTCCTTCCTTCAGAAAATATCAACTCTTATAGCACTACCCTTCCATCAACCTTCCCCTAAAACCTCAATCATACAAAAGATATTATGTATTTTTTCTAAAAATGAAAAGGAAGTTAAATTGGTAACATTTCAGATAATACCTTTCCCTGAGAATCAATATAAAACCCCAAAAAATTGAAAAACAATACTATCCATGAAAAGGATATATCCATCTTATGGAAATAATTCACTACAAAAACCCTTAGGAAAAGGGAAAATCAAAGAAACTAACACTCATCCAATAAGAAAAACCCCCAGAGAACAAAACTACCGTGGGAAGAACCACTTAGAAAACATTTCCATTTAGGGTAGTAAACAAACCACCAACCACCTCGGATCACAACTAAAACCACGATAACCACACACTTCACCTCAATCATTTATAAAAATCGATATAATATTAAGATGTCCCCTTTTCTAGTAAAAAGCCTTATTAAAAGCCCCAAAAAATTTACGACCAAGTAATAATTAAATTAAATTTAAAATTACAATCAACACATTCCATTAAATGGATTTAAAATGAACCATAGTTTTTAATAAAAACGTTAGGTTCATAACATGAATATCCTATATAAAGATCTTGATGAATGTTTGATAAGTATGTTTAACCTTGAGGTAGTCATATGGGAGGTTACCCGAAACATTTCATTAGAAATCGATCAACATTCCAAATATAGGACACCATGACCTACTCAAGCCCAATACTCAATGACACACTGTAGATCTAGAATATTTCTTTACTATCCTCTCCCACGAACCCTATGAATCACAACTCTAAGAAATCACCTTAACCATCAAAAACACTTGTAGGGGCCTTAACCACGGTCCTTCTTTATAGATAGAACTTTTTCCATGATCACCACTTTATAACATTATTATGAAGAAGACATCAATAAAAATACATAATGGATCCCTGAATCTATATCCTAAAGGATGACTCAAAAGGGTATGTTCAATCATTCTCACTAAGATGAAAATGTAGATAAAAAATAATTAATTAATTTAAATGAATCCCAATTCTAGGAAATAATATATCACATTATAATATATTCTGAATCTCTATCATATGATCACCCATATACACTCTTGAAATTAATTCCTCCTTTAAAAATTCAAGAAACTCTTTCCTTGAAATACCTTATGGGGTTATATTCTTTATCTCCAACCATATTGGTGACACCATCTAAAAAAACTAATAAAGTAAACCAAAATTAGTCCAATTTCTTCATTAACACATAGTTTTTCTTAATATCTTAAAATGAATCCTTAGTCTTATTGATAGATTCCACACTGAGGAAATTCTTTAGTTATTACTATTAAAACATTAACATTAATTTATCCCAAGGTTATTCTTTCTCTATACCATATTGAAAGTCTCAAAGAATATCAAACAATATATCATTAAATCAATGAATAAAAAATGTAAGATAATCCACACAAGTAAAATCATCATTATAGAGGATAGTGACATTACATAGAAAAATAAACCAACCATTATGTTACTCCTGCATTTTAAATCATTTGAAAAACACATCACATAACCTCATAACCATTCCCCAAATAGTTGATACACTATCCAACTTCCTCAAAACAACATCCACAAAAATCAAAATCCCTCTCCATATACAGTAATCTTCACACAACAAACATGTTAGGACCCCACTAAGAAACATCATAGTCGCTAAATTTTAAAAAATAATGATTTCACTTAAAAAATTTAATCAAATGACATATATATTATAGTCAAAATTTTTATTATGAAAATATTCATAGTAGTTAGATATTAGATTTTTAATTTTAAACATAAAAAACATGTTTTTGAAAAACCCTATTATAACCCTAAATTAGAAATAATAAAAGAGAACATACTGAATAGCATTCATATCACTTATAATTACATATCAAAAAAATCACCATACCAAGAACATAAATATTATTACTTAAACCTCCTTCTAGATGAAGAAATTATAAAACTTTTGATGATATATTATCATGTACCTTGCATTAAATGATCAAACTAAACGTTCATTAAACATATTATTACCAATTTAATATAGTTTAACCTTATATTTGTGGTGGAATAATTTTAATTTAAAATTTTCATCACTACATGATCAAAAAAACATGTTTTGGGAATCAATATTGTTTATTAAAAGTAATGGATCACTAAAATAATATGTAACATATATCCCAACTGGATTTTATGATAGTTTAGATAAAACCTCTCTCAACTTTATGTATTATCTCTACATTAAGTAGTTCATATTTACTCTTTTTATTAGGCATTTAATTTTTAGAATAAATAATATACCATTATGTATGAGTATTAATATTTCATCATTGAAAACATGGAATGGTATTTAAAATTATACACGTAACACATTAATATTATAGTATCCCAAAACCTTATTCATTCTTACAAAATAATTAGATGAGTTCATTCATGTAAATGTTCTCTAATTTATATTTTTATCACATTTTCTGCTTTCCATATTCCAAACAAATATGCAAATAAATAATTTTATTGAAATATTGTATAAAATTCATAAAACATACTTTTAATCTATATTGATTTAAAGGTTACACATGGCATAATAATTCATATGGGAATTCAAAAACTCATGAGCCATATTCCTTAAACAATTATTTTATCTTATCAATATGAAATTAATTAAGGGAAAACTTTATTGGAAAATGATATTAAAGACTTATGATTACATACAATAATAATTATATCAAAATTATTTACTATAAATTATAAACATAATGGTGATGACTTAATTTTTTATGAAATTTAACAGTGATAATGGGAGTTAATTTAATTAAGGCATGTTATAACAATAATAAAAATAATATATTCCTAAATAATTAAAGATTTATTTAAACATTACATTTCTGTAATTTAACATATTACCCTTCTTATAATAATTTATCAATTTTAGTATCATCACTATAATTAATCGACCACTTCATCATAGAAATATAATAATAGAGATCTTGAAAAGATCATAAATGAAAATAGTAGTCTACATAATGATAATGAAAAGTGTTCCTTCCTATTATTTCTACCCTAAAATAGTTACACAACAAACTAATTATTTATAGTAGGTTTTCAATGTTCTTGGATTCGATCATAGGGAAACCCTAATATTTGTTCCCAAAAATGACAAAATGGTCGACATCACATGTTGGACTTGAGTTTCACCATTATCCCACCAATAATATTCAATCCAAAAATTTACAAATAACCAATCTCCACCCTAAATATAAATAACAATATCTACTTTTTTTCAGGGCCCACCACTATTGAGAACCATTTTTGGTTAAGTAGTGAAGAAGAGGGTTTCCTTTGAAACTGGAATACAATACAACATGAGACGTAGACTAGAACCGAGGTTATATAACACTAAAAAATGAGGCACTACCCCCATAAACTACGAAAAAACTAATAAATCTACAGTTATGTCCAAATAATTACTAATAATTTAAAAACATTCCACAACCTAAATGTTACATATATTTCTGGTACACAATCACCAATTAAGTACTTTTAAGTTTGAGCTCATAAGCCCCCAAACCATCCACCCAATCCATTTTGTATACCCAACCAACATCTCCAATATCCATTATATTATCGTAAAATCACTCAAAAATACTATCACGGGGTGACTACATGGGAGTACACTATGGGATCATCCTTTTAAAAAATTAAGCATCCATGAGTAATAAAAATATAAGATTAAACATGATTGATATCAACCGAGAAGAAAAATCCCACATATAGATATAGAATAATCATAACAAATATTATCATAAAAGGTTATTTTCCATATCATTTACCAAAATTTCTTCCATTCCTTCTAACATCCTCAACAAACCCCCCTATAAAGAACTCATAAAAATTCCTTTCCCAAACAATGATTCAAATTACATACCAAATATCAATAATCAAAAAAAATAACTATATACAATTAAATAAAATAAAATAATGAAAAATGTTTATAATTTTAACGTTACTCTCATCAATTTGAATAGAGGCCTATCTAACTCAAAACTAGGATTCGAACCAGAGTAGGAAAACCAATTACTTACTAGTGAAGAATAAATGATGAAATAGTGACAATGAATAGTAAATGATAATCTTTTTACACTAAATAACTACCACCATTCCAAATAATCAAATACAATAACGTCATATCCATAAATACAAATTCACCTCCTCAATCTTATAATAACTCCATTTTAGGTAGGTAATATAAACATAATAGAAAAAAATTCCCCCATCCTTGTTTTTCCACTACCCATTTCTCATCCTAATAACATCATAATCATTATAGTAGAGTTTTATGAATAGTATATACATCTACCTTGTGCCCTCTATGAATAATTCTTGACATCCTTTATATAAGTATGACCACAACAATATAAATAGGCCAACTAGTATATTATATAAAATACCATAATCCATTAAATAATTTTTGAACACACATGTGGTGAGCCATCGTAACATGTTCATGTCTACAAAAACGTATCTACACCTGAACTGAAATCCATTATAGCCAATGCAATTCCAACCCATATCAAATTTTTCTACAATAAATCCAATGTCAAATTTTACAATATAAAAATAATAATTTAGAAACCACAAATACAAAATTTTAAAAAAATCACTAATAAAAATACATAGGGAAATGGAATCCACACAATCAACAACATTACATTTTCCACATCATTTCCAATCCCATATTTTACTATTTACCAATCTATTTATGATCATTATGATATTCGTTTAATCATATTTAATGTCAAATCATTCATAAACACACTACTCTTTTCATGTTGTTCATTAATCATTAATCATATATATTCTAGATAGATTCAATTCACATTAAACTCATTCCTATATTTCATTTTTGTTTTGTAAATAAACCAATAATTATATTATCAAAAAGTGTATTTAGGTTACAAAAATCACTTTTACACATAATACAATCCCATACCTGACACTAATAATCAAGTAATACTTATTACATACTATGTCTTTCAACCTCTAGAACACCCCAATGTCACTGTTCTATATTATTTTAATTATTTTTGGATTATTTTGAACTTTTTTGTAATTTTTTAAAAATTTGGACTATATTGGGGGTTTTAGAGTTCTTAAGATCTATTTATAAATGATCACATTAAATCATAGATGAGTCCTACTAAAAAAATTATTCGGATACATTTTATTCTAGAATGTAGATTATCACACCATGACTCATGGCCCATTTCAGGACTAGTATATTTATCTTTTTGAATACTTTGGTGAGATATGGGTATTACATGATAGTGGAGGTCATGTCACAACTATACTGAGAAATGTATTCATTTTCTAGGTATTAATCTTGGACATATGTCATGCTACAAGGGGATAACAATTGGGATTTCATTCCATGATGAGGTAACCTTTAACTATGTTGTGTCCCTTATAAGTGATATCGTGATTCTTCTTTGGATACATGTTATTCCATGATTTTTGGTTCATAATGAAACATTAAAACAACCGGTTTTAGTTTTTGGAATTTCTATAAGTATACCTCTTTTTTGTTATGAGGTCTGACCCTCCTTTCCTCCCATCTCATTCATCTGACACTAGGAAACACTCAAGGAATATATTTCCTCATTACTCTTAGTATTTTTATTCTCATCCTTACATTTAAATATATTTGGTATGGTGTTTCCCTATGTTATTCTTCTCCTCTTCACTTTCCCCCTTCTACAATGGATTAACATCTCTCCCAAACAATATTTATTATTTTAAAAGAATTTAGATTTTTAGATTGATCATGTAATGGTTATTTTTATTACTATGGTTGGTAGAGTTTAATTCCTTACTTGTTTGGATTCCACTATTGAATTAAATGTGTTGTGAATTATTTATTATAATAATATGTAAGTGTTTTTTTATATTATTTCATTTCATACATCAAGGATTTATTAATATTTAAAAACACATTTTTATATCATGTTACATGTATAAAAAATTCAAATGAGGTTTTTGTTTACATTTATAATGTTTTTTACTTCAAATGGGGTATTTATATTAATTTATTATATTTATTTGAAACTCATTAGTTTATGCATGATTTTGTTTTTGAAAAATTACTAAGGAGATCTCTAATATTAATTTGTAGTTTAATTTATATTTTATGGACCTATTTTAATTTCTAAAGAATATAACCAATGTTTTAGGATTGGTTTTTTTTTTCAAAATAATGTTGATTTCAAAGTGAGTTCTATGGTAGGAAAATGGTTTCATGAAAATGATAGTTACATTATTTGTTTTCAAATGATATTTTAAGATAAGGTGGTTTGTTCTTCTCTGATAGGTTAAATAGAACTAATTTATTTTTTATAAAATGAGGTAATTTGATTATTATACATCCTCAATGAAAGATAATTGTTTTTATTCATTATGTATACTTTTCCCCCAGTTGTGGGATGTATATCTATTAATGTTATATGATTCATAATTATTATGAAATGGGTTATTTTAAATGAAGGTGTTAGAGATGATATATTGTTTATTCTTGATGTATAATAATGTATGTATTTATCATTTTTCCTTCTTTAAAACTCAACTTCCTATGGACATGGCATGGGTAACTGGATAACTAAGTGAAGGATTTAGTTTTTGCCAAACAATCTTTATTGACTCGATTAAACCATGGGTGTTAATATTTATGATCCAATTAGACTATGGGAGCTAATTAAACTACATCGATAATACATTGAGAGATTACCTATAGATATATTCTCTTGATTATGTCAAGTAATGGTTCAAATATTTACCTTGGTTGTTTCCCAAAAAACTTAGTCATTAAATTTTGGTTTTCTGTATAGTATTTTTATCCTGAACTTATTTTTATACCCTTTTTCCCTTTTGGGGTTTTTTGATCCTCTTTCCATAAAAATAATTATTTATATTATTCCTTTTGAGATGATAGTTCACATTTTTTATGTATTTTTTTATATAAAATATCTTACTTTCTAAATTTTTTGGGATGTGGTTTTGTGAATGGATTTTAAAGTAGGATAAAATTATTTGGTTTTGTCTACGCAAACATTGATGTATATATTTTTAAAAAAATAATTTTTTTCATTTTAAATATAGTTTCTTCCCTCTTAGTAAGAATGATATTTTAAAATAACTTTTTAAATAATATTCTAAATTAGTTCCTATATTTGAAATCATAGTTGTCAGTATAAAAGGTGACATATTTTCCAAAAAGGGTTTGCCTTATATTTTTGGAAAAAGTTTAAAAGCATGGTATTTTTTATATGAATTAAATTTAATATCCTTATTATTAAACTAATTTCCAAAAATTAGTTTATGAAATATATTATAAATGTAATTTTCTACAGTAGTTTTAGAAATCTAACTAGGCTTGTGTATCTCAGAACCTACAAACACAGTCATATGTGTGTCTGCAGTTTCCATGATTTCATTCAGGTGATCCTTTAGTGAACCCATGTGGTTGTTATTATATCAGTTCATTGATGGATATTGGGATGTGGTATGTGATGTTGGACCACATAGATATTTTTAATTTAGTTTCATAGGTAATTTATTTATTTTTATGAATTTGATGAACCGACCAATATGTTTAGTGATCAGGATTTATTCTTTTTCATTCTCAGTTTTAGATTGTTCAGACATATTTTATTCCATTATATATTGAAAAATAATGATATTTTTTTTTGTTTTTGTGTTTATTTCTGAATAATATGAATCAATTTTTTTATTATTCCTTGTTTGAATTTTCATGGTTTATTCCATGTTTCATTTCATTATTTATTTTTATCTATATTTTTTTATTAATGGATATCCAATATATGGAAGTACCATACTAAAATGTCAATATTGTTTCATACTATTAATTATTATGTTTTAGGGTATAACTATTCATACGTGTTTTCTAATGATTTATGAACACTAGATTGTAAGCAACAAGGATTTATAAATACTTTTTGGACTTATGGAAAAGCAGTATGAGTGATAGGTTTGGTTGACCTAGGTCAATTTTTTATAAAATGGAATTATAGAATTAACTAGTTATTTTTTTGTATCTTAATAGTATAGAGAAAATAAATATTTAGACTCGATATGAAGTTCGTGAGTATGTTCTTGGTGAGAAACTATCATGATGAAACTTGAATTTCCTTGGGCAGTCAGTATTTAAGTCTTGATTTTTTATTTATTTTTATTTTTTTGATGATATTTTGATCATCATTGTGTTATATTACATACATGGGTAACTCATTGAATTATAGAGATAAAGTATAAATGATATAGAGTTCCATGTTTAAAAAAATGATTTGGAAAACCACATGGATCCTATAATCATGGTCTAGTAAACTCTTTCGGGGATTACGTACAGTTTTTTATGGTCATCCAAACAATGTGTCCAAATCATACCTAGATATGCACTTATATATTAATTAAATAATTACCATATAATTATTTAAAATAAATATTAAATTAGTTTCGTTTTGTTAGACTTTAATTAAACAATGTTTTTCAATGTTGTGATAATGAATGTGTTTTATTTTGTTTCATTTTTTTGTGTCATTCCCTTGCTTATAGGTTTATTAGAAATGTTTTTTGTAAGGAAATAGAAATTAATTAAAATCATTTGTTTTATAAAATATGATTTATAAAATAAATTATAGTTAAAATTTGGGATATGGGTATGAAACCTATAATACTACATCAAGGTTGGAGGTTTAAAACCCATGGAGTTCACTTACATTAGAAATATTGTGGCGACATTGATTTTGAAATATAGTAGAATGAAAACTATAGAAATTAAACAATTGTCGCGGTCATGGGAACTGTAGCAAGAATTGTAGTGGTGATATCACAATGCATCCCTAGTACTGTAGAATCACTATTAACCACTCAGCCTTTTGGTTAAAAATATGGGTCCACAGGCGGTGTAATATGATTTCATACACACTAGGCCTATGAGCCATGTAATTTCCATTATTCCCACTAGGCCTATATGCTTTATAAAAAGTAAATAAGGCTTAAATGGTGGTATATCCCCTTTGGGGGGATATGGACTGCCTTTCTATCAAGTGTGTGAGGCATATATGTGTGTTTGATTGTAATTGTTCCCCCAAGAACCAAATATAAATATATATTATTTTATATATTTTATTTGGAAGGGAATATAATTATCATGAATATTTTTCAAAGTGGTTGACATTGTTCTGCAATTTATCTTCTATATTAAAATGAAAATGGGTTATATTTTGTTTTATAAAAAATTGGTCTATTTTCAATGGTGTTTACTTTTATTATGAAGAAATAAATATAATTATATATAAAATTTATTCATTTTAGAACAAGTTGTTTTGGTTTATTTGAGAAACTTTTTTCAAAAAATAATTTATTTTAGAAATAGTTTTTTCCATTATTATATTTTTGTTGTTTTTAGATAAATATAGATTTTATTTCAAAAGATGTTTGTATTTTTAAAGATAGTGTGATGTTTTTAATTCCCTAATAATTACTTTTGATGTCAATTTGTTATAAAATTATATAATTAAATTTTCTTTAGAATCCACACAAAATTTAGGTGATGTAAAAATGAGATAGATTTCTTCAAATTATGTACATTTTTGAAAAACGTGTTTTATACCCTTCACTAAATACTATGGTATAAAAAGTTGATTTTAAAAAATGTTTGATGTTTTATGTATTGTATTAGGTTTTTACGTTGGTTTTTTGGGACCACTTGTTTTGAATTTTTATATATGTATTGTATGAGTTCTTGTTTTTTGTTTTTAGATGTTCTCTCCAAAAGGCATTGATCGAACATGTAGTGTCTATTTATAAGGATGGTAATTAGAGTAATTCTTGTTAACATTTAGGTGTGACTATTTAGGTTTTTTACTCTTCCCATACACTAAATAGAGTGTTAGATTTGGATTCAATGGTTTTTTCAACCTGATCATGTTTCCAATAAATGTCAAATCTCGTTTCTTGTAGGAGGACCCAAACTGTACCAATGAATATATGTGTTATGAATTTTTTATAGTATCATATTAGGATATGGTTGATTGGGAGACTTAAATTTTTATGGGACTCGTGAGATCATCTTTTTTTGGATTTATGCTCGATGATTTTAGGGAATATTGATTCTCTGAGATAATTAATGATTAATGTATTATTTTGGTATTTACCCTATTTTTTGGAGAGGTGTTGATATTTTGTTTATTAACATACCTAGTTGATTTTGTCTAATTTTTTTTTGGATTCATATGTGATGGTTTTGAGGTGTTGAGAAATTTTTTGTGGATTTCACATGTGAAGGCTTGGGTTGATTCTTGGGTGATAATGAAGTGTGTAATACTTATATAAATTATGCTATGACTAGTACTTAGTTTTTGATTTTCTATATTTGGGAGTTTTCTATTAATTTCACCATGAGTGGTTGTTCCATGAGATAGGTCCCATAGCTTCATCCCAAAATTTTAAAGCCCATTTTATTCTTCATTTATGTATGTTTTCATGTTTTTTTTTTCAAGCCACGATATGTTCATAGAGAGTGTGATCTTGATTGAAGTCATTTAGAAAATAGTTTTATTTGTATTCATTTTTAGGGGATAGTTTGTTGATTTATATTATATTTTTCCTGTTTGATAGGTAATTATTCATTACATTATGCTATTTTCATGAAGCATATTTATTATGGTGATACTGTTTTGTAGGAATGGTTTTTTATTATGTCATAACTTGAGATGAATTCTAAATGGCAGGGACACCTAAAAAAAATATCCCTGATTATTATGGTATGGTCCTCTAAATGGATTACTGGATTATTCTTATAGGTATATTATGATAATTGAGGATTTTTCCTATTTACATTGAGGAGTTGTGTTGTTTTTTTCTTCATTATTCTCACTATAACATTCTATGTTTTATTTTCGAACCCTCCCATCTCTTAGGTTTGGGGTGTTAGGGTTTTCGATTCATGTTACTTTCTATTTTTTATGATGAATTTCTAAATGTATAAATTTACATGGTGGTAATAATTGTGTAACAAAAATTTCATTATTGTATATTTTATTATTTTATTTATAAATTTATAACATTTTTTGAGAATAGTGAGTGTTTTGGTGTTATTAGACTTCTAAAAACCTATCAATAGAGGGTTATGATGTGGAATGTTTGAGTTGTACTATGTTGAGTCTATTGGGTGACCTACTATTATAGAATAAAGGTGGTCGCTCCATGATTTTTAGGTCATCCCATTATTGGTGGTTTTACTTTTCTGAATTTTCATGTGATATAAGGATCATACCAAAAAAATGAAGGCCACATCACGACCATACTCAAATAGTGGGGCTGTTATCATTTGAGGAATCACAACCATGTGTCACATCATAATGGTTTGTCGATTGATATTTCAAGTAACAATAAGGAAGGCTTTACCCTGATAGAACATTGGCCAATGCTCCTAGTTTTTATTCTATAATTTAGGTCTCGACAGGAGAGTTGGGTCAAATTGTGATGTCCCTCCATGAATTTTTTTATTTATGAATTCCAAAATATACCTCATTTTTATTTTTATAGTTTTTGGACCTCCTTTATACCCTTCCAACCAATTTGACCCAAGAAACACTAAATATAGATATTCCCTCTATATTCATTGGATTTTGGATCCTCTTTATTAAATTTCATGCAGTTTTAGATGGTGGTTACTTTACTTCTACTACCACTTATTCTCTTACCCTCGTAGTTTTATTTCTCCCAAAAAATCTAATTTATATGTGAGTTAAATTTAGGGTTGCTGATTTGTCTAATCATGTGGATTTGGATGTATATGTTTGGTAAATGTGTTTTACATTCTTGGATTGGCTTCCACAATTTACGGTTTTGTATTATGACTTGTTTATTCTTAGAAGAGGTTGTTGTTTCCATGAAATTATATTATTTCACCCGACATGAAATTCTATTTTTTTTAATTCTTGTCATGTTACAAGTATACCCATGAATTATTTGTTAAATATTATAATTATTTTACTTTTCATGAATAAATTAAATGAATTTATTTTGTTTGTTCGAAATTTTTTTGTAACAATGTGTTTCTGAAAATTCCTAATATGAAAATACAAAATAATTTAAATATTAAAGTATATATTTTTTCCCTTATTAATTTATAAATAATGTTACCTGTTTTTTAGGGTTGGTTTTTTATCAAAGAAAATTATTATTTTCAAATGAATCTATAAGGTGGAAAATGATTTTTTTAAAGTGATAGATCCTTATTTATTTTTAAAATAATTTTAAATGAAAGCTTGGTTTCTTCTTTCTAGTCTAGTTCTAAATCTAATTTAGGTGATCTATGTTTTATTATTTTCTTATACTTATTCTTTTTTATGGGATGTGCATTTATTGCTATTATGCAATGTTAAACAATTAGGGAAGTGGATGTTTTGTGTGAGGGTATTAGAGGGGACATAAGGTTTATTGTTCATGTATCTTGAAATCTGTTTGGATAATTTTTTATTCTTTACTAGTCACCTTTACATAGAAATGTCATGGAAACATGGGTGTCTAGGTGTAGAATATAGTTTAAGCCATACTAACTTTATTAAGTCACTTAAATTTTTGAGCTAATTTTTGTGATCAGATCAAACTATGGGAGATTATCAAAAATACTTGGTAAGACTGTGAGATCTTACCTATAGATTAATTCTCATTATTATTTCATACACTATCTCACCTTAGGACCTAGGAAATTTTAAATGGCACTTACTCATTGACTGATTGTTTTACTTAGTTGATTTCTATTGTTCACTTAATTTGTATTTCTTTGCTCTCATTTACGTTTTATAGTGCCTGTTTTATTATGGATGAATATTTATATTAAACCTATTAATATGGTTATTCTCATTTATTATTTACACATATATTTTATTTTTTATTATACCTTATAACTTATTTTAAGAAAAACATTTCTGAAAAATATTTTGAAAATTTAAATTATTGTTTTTAATATATAAACTTGGAATTCTAACTTTATCATAGTTTTAAAATGTTTTCCATTTTAATGGTGTATTCTATCCTCTTGTTAGAGTATATATTTTGAAATATATTTTTGAATAATATCATTAATTAGTTTATTGGGTTTGAAATATTGATCTTCAAGAAGAAAGGTTATTTATATTCCAAAAATAGAACTTCATTGGTTTTTTGAATCGGGTTAAATCTGTGACATAATTTGTTGATATTATTTATATTTGAGAATAATTATTTTATATATATATTCAAAATATAATTTAATTAATTATTCATAAGAATATATGAATAGTATCTAGTGAGATCATACTAGGCGTGTTTATCTCCTACCCTTCACACACACTTGTGTGTATACATCTTTCATGTTTTCAATTAGGTGGCCAATCTAAGATCTCAAGTGGCTGTTATTTTTTGATTATATTGATTGATGTTAGTATATGGATAGTGATCATGGAACACATATAGAAGTTCCATGTGGTGTAATAGGTTTATTTATTTTCACGTTATAGATGAACTTTGCAATTCATCCAACAATTGTACTTTATTCTTTTTCCCACCCTATTTTGAATTCAGGGAAATTATTTTCTTCCCAATTGTACTATAAAACAATATTAGTTGTTTATTTTCTTGTAAAATTTTGGTTTTGGGTAATCACTTTTACTAATTATGTAAAGTTGTATGTTTCTTGTTATATGTCCGGTTTTGATTTTTTATTTATCTGATTCTATTTATATTTTTATGAATGGAAGTCCGTATACAATTGTACAATTTTTAATTTTATGTATAGTTTTGCTAATTATTTTTTATTATTTTTATAGTAAAACCATTATCTTGTGAGTTTTAATTATACCTAGAAACTAGATACAAACATGTGGGGATCATGAATTCCATTCAGGCCTTATAATAGAGTAGCTCAGTTGATGGGATGGGTTAAACCAAGCTTACTCATTATAGACTCTCTCTTTCTAGCTCAAACATAACTAATTACATCTCTTATATATGAAATCAAAAAAGAGAACAAATTAAATATTACTACCTAGACCATCCTTCTATGAAACCCATAAAAACAAGACACCAAATCCAACAACCTTCTAGTTTGCATTGAAGATCCCAAGAAACCAACCTTAATTAGTTTTTAAATGGAAACAATAGAATATCATCACTAGATTACCAAAAGTACACCATAACTGAATCATCTTCGAGAATTAAAATAGGTCCGCATACCCACCCAGGTATTATGTCATCCTTAAAACATCCAACACCAATGTTGTAAGCTATATTTATCTTATAAAGTGTATCATTAATGAACATTTAATTCCACATTCCATTCGAATTCAATTAATTATTTTTAACTCATAAATAATTTTATTACTTTTAAAAGTAGTCCCAGCAAACAAAAACACATCAATATGCCTTTTCATACACACAAAAAGACCATAATGAATTTCACACAATCACAATAATATTAGAAAACAACAAACATAGTATCAATAAATAGTTGAAAAATTTATAGATTATCCAACTCTAATTTTTAATGATCTCTTTTTTCATTACCAAAATTGTTTAATTATTCATTTATATATGTTTCAGTATTGATTTAAAATAAAGGGAAACCATAGAATCCAAATATTTAATGTCATTAATTGAGAATAAATTAATTTAAAATAGAATTGATATCTATAAATCACATGTTTCTCTCATTTTGTCCTTTAAATTCATCATACCAATTTTATTCTATTTTTATAGTTTTATTCTTCCTAAAGGGAGTTTCCCTACAACTCCACCCTTCCTAAAAAATAAAAAACATTCAAGAAACCATGAAAAAATAACATTATGAAAGAATAAATAATATATTAGAATAGATTCATGATAATATTGTTGATATTATTATTTTAGATGATGGAATATAAGAATAAAGATTCCACACCTCAATTTAGATGAATCAGATACCTAAAAACTCATAATAATATTCCTCAAAACTTGAATCAAAAGGAGGATGGTATCCTAACATTAAAGGAAAAGACTATGTGAGGGTGATTATAGGTATCCAAAAACATATATATGGTCATCGACTTTCTAATAGAAATAAGAATGATCAAACCTGACGGAGGGTAACCACTAATATAAAATATTATATTAATGGAATCATGACTGGATTCTCCCTTATCATTCTACTTTTAAAACTGAAGAAAATATCATAATTTCTATATGGTCTATAAAGGCCATGACATAGTGACTATCACCACAACATGACATCTGAATTACCAAAATATCTTGATAAAATAATTTCAATAGAGGATTGGACTACCCTTACAAATCATGGATTTCTAATATCATAGATTATGATTCATAATAACTATACCAATCATAAAAAAAGATCTTAATGAATGAAGTAATAATTTCAATTGAAAAGTGATATATCTTTTTTATTCATGTATTACTATTATGTATTTCTTTGAAGAATATTATATACAGAAAATATATCAAATTATAAACTCTTACATATATATTTTTTGGGAGGGGAAAAGTTATTTCTAAAAATTAGAGGGTTATAAACTTCATGTTTCACACCATGATACCTAATATTCTTCTTGATGATATGTAATATTCTAATTATACTATGTAATTTTAATAAATACATAAAAAAAATTAATAAATTAATATCACAATAAATCAATGCATTTGGTTTTATCAAGTACATAAGGTTTTATACTTAGAAAAATTTTATAACATAAGATATACGTCATCATCTAATATTTTTTTCATTAAAAAAATAAATATGTAAGAATATTTCAATAAATTGGGTTTTCCCCATAGCTTTAAAATTCATACATAATACATTTTCAAATAAATAATATATTCTTACAATAAAAATGGTTTTTCCCTTGTCCAGAAAAAATAATACATGATATATTTTCTCATATGTAATATTATTCATTTGGGAAAATTCTTATATATAAGATAATGAACATTGAAAAAATAAATACATAAGATATATCTTCATATGTAATATATTCTCTTCCATCTAAAACATAATCTCTAGCAGCACCATCAATCCCTTAACCTTCACTTAGAACATCTAATGACCAAAAGTTGTAAACCAATAGTCCCAAAAGGTATGAGAAATAACATGAGGTATCATCACATCCACAATACTATGTCCTATAAATTTACTCATATCATTCTCAATAAAATGTAATAATAAATAAAATTATCACCCCTATCATACTCTGAATGGTTCCATAGGTATTGATTGTTTATAAATGTTTTTATTAGAAACACTATATTTTATAGATGATCGTTCCAATAATTATTAATGATTTAAAAAATTCATTGAGTATAACTTAAAAAATTGAGTGAATGTTTCCATCTCCCTATATATTATAGGTTGGTAAGTTTTACTCATCATTAATTTTGTTTCCACATCATTATTAATTCACTTCTAGAATCCTTATGTAAATCGAGTATATTAAATTGAGATCATGGATATTGTAAGTCCATGATACATTGAATCATTAAAAAAGTAATGCATAAATGTTTTGTGATATTAATATATTTTAGGAATATATATGATAGAAGTTGATTATGTTAGTTTACTAACCCATACTGAATCTCTATAATTATTTTGTATTAATGTGAGTAAGAAAATCATTAAATTTAATGAAATATATTCCCACAAACATGTCATAATAGGTAATTTTTTAAAGACCCTATTGGTAATTAATGCTCTTACTTTACAAATTAAAACATTGAAAGTTAAGAAACAAATTTTACAATATCCTTATTCTCTATAGACTAACAGAACTATATCTAACATCTTAACACTCTTAGTATCATTGTCATTCACCGCTCAATAGAAATGGTAAAATGTTTTATAATTTTCATTAATTTTATCCATTAAAATCACAAACCATCCTAAAATATATGTAATAGAATATAATTAAATATTATATCAGTCTATTGGCAGACTAATATTTAGGTACTCTATTATTCTCTTTCATCTATCATCAGATAATATTTTCACTACCACATATTAAATATATATATGTGTGTGTGTGTGTTATATTATGCATAGAGATAAATTCATTATCCATTATTCCCACATTCTCAATGTGAAGGTTCACTAATAATTCCCTTAACCACTAGTAAACCATAGATTCTATCACTAATTGAGTTAAAATATATCTACTCCAATAATAGACTACTGTATTTCCATTATTGGTTTATATTTAATTTCCAAATGAAATATTTTATTGTATACCACCAACATACACCATATCTGACTGTGATAACATGGTGAAAAAATATACTTCAAACTCTTATTATTTGTATATTCTATAAATCTCATATTAAAAAAGATATATTCATGGACTAATAAAAATATGAACTATAAAAGACTATTTTAGGTCATTTGTTTGTTATTTCTTCTCATATGGACAAAAATTCCTTAACCCATATGCGATAATTTTTCCCATATATCTGAATGTAGTATAAAAACAATCGTGATGAATCACAGTATACATTCAGGTCATCTAACAAATAAGATATAATGAATATTCATGTTAAAAACAATATTGTTTAATTCCTTAAACTCATTTTGATAGTACACATGATAAATAAGAATGCTCTTATTTAATATAGAGATTTAATTGGAGAATAAAATTTCAAAAAACCACTATAAAAAATTAATAATATTTTTATAAACCTAAAAACACTATATTTCAAATATACTATTCAAAAATTCATAATGAATACCATTTTTTCATTTAAGTATCAATATAAATTTCATTTCCATAAATAATATATTCAAAACATTTTAATTTTTTATTCAGTAAGTAAAATTTTATGAAATGTTTCTAAAAAGTTTTCAATAATTGATTTTCCCACACAATCACAAAGTCAATTTGATGATCACCCTCCAAATTTGAGTATATAATGATGTTTTCTAAATTTATGACTACATATTTTTCTATATAATTTTATTATATTTTTTCACTAATTTAATAATATTTTCAAGAGAATTAGTAACTCCAAAAGTCAAAACAAAAAACATGTATTGGTCTTATCATAATAAAAAATACATATTTAAAATTTTCCCTTCCATTTCCTAGAAATATTAATTCCCCAACCAATGTTCAATTATAAATAAACCAATGAACTCCATTTAGATAGTAAATAAAAAATCATATTAATGGGGTTTTTATAAATATAACATGGTTTAGTTTCTTAAATTTAATGTATAAATTAAATATGTCATTAGATTTATTAAAATTAGAACCGGAACCACCGAAGGAAAAATAATAATTGGGGGAATATTTTTTCTCATGATCATCTCAATAAACCTTATTCTATTATAATAATAGTTATTCCATGTAATAAAATGCAATATAAATAAGGTTTATCTAATGAACAAGTTCAATAGAAAATTCCACATCTCTCTATAGTCTAGAAAAAAAATTCAGAATATATATGGATACAAATACATTATCTACAGAAATAAAAAATTGTCCCTAAATTCCATTGATTCATGAATTATCCCCTCTCACAAAAATTATATTTATCTAGTGTACTTATCTATTAAATATACCTAACATTCTGTAATTTCCTACCCTTTATTAAAATTGGGGATACACCTATATGGAAAAATTAAAATAATTCTTCAACTAAAAAATTGAATTTGAACAATGGATTTTCTTTTCCAATCCATTGGAATAATCATATTATGTTTGTTTACTTTAGTAAAAAATAATTCACATTATATTTCCACTTCTCTAATCAAAATCGATCATGATAAATAATTAAACACTCATTCACACCATTTACTAAAAATGTAAATATTAAATTCAGTATAAGATCAATTAAACTAAAAACTTTAATTGACCAACCAATCAAGAAGTGGTAAATAAATTATAATTCCCACAATTGGATAACACTGAAATAATCAAAGAATATACTATATTGTAACATTTAAAAATAGAGGAAAATTGAATTAGTCTTATCCTCACTCTTATAAGGTAATTATGTCTCCATTTAATGAGGCTTTAATACCCTATAATGAGCCCACAAATCAATCTAACTCAACTAATGAGTTTATATACTTATTATATTTGCAAGTAATAAGGGATCACCACTACTTATATAGAATAATATTCCACAATAGTTATTTTTATGTCATGCATTCTGTCATAGGGAGAATGATTTTGGTGGATCTGCACACAATGATTTTGGATATCCCAACCCATTATACCTGAAATCGTCGAGTGGGATTCACTCATGTAATAATAATGATTATGATTCCATTTATCTCCATTGTAATTCATTTAATATCACCACAAAACCAATATATTAAAATTCCCTCTACTCACTATAAAAATAAAAATATTTTCATTATATATTTCAATGATATTTTAATTCTTCATAAATACCCTACTCATTGAATTTTTATAAGTAATAAATTTTTGACATATAATCCGCATATATTTTTTTAGTCAAACATCATCTTGAAGAATCATGCTGAAATAATTTTATTTCTCACATCCTCTAGTATATATAATAAAATATTTTGGTTAATCATTGATAATCCATTACATATATTTTAAATTTCTAAAAATATAAAACATATCAATTATTAATATACACTAACTATTATAATAAATTATAATAATTAAAAATATTTTAGAAAACATTATTTTAATTATCCTTTTGAAAAAATATACCTACCTTTGATTTATACTATTTATGATCAATATCTATAGAATGAAATTTAAAAACTAAACCTTAGAGTTCTATGAATAAAAAAACATGAAAATATAGATAGTATTCTCCAACTACAATTACACTTTATATGGTACAAAATCACCTAGAAATGTTGTTTTATTTCATTTATATGACTATATGGTTCAATCCACATACCTCATCTTATCCTGATTAACTTCCCTAACTATCACTTAGATAAATGACACAACATTTCTCATAAATAATGTAACTAAAAATGAATTTAATATCACTCAAAATTTTTTTATAATAGAATCACTTCTTCAAAAAAAATGTATTATAGTGAACATAATAAACCATTTAAAATTAAATAATATCATAATAACTGAACATCACAAAATATAATTTCATTTTTTATCATGGTAGAATTGTATCCCCACCTTTTCTCTCATCCAATTCATAATTATTTTTTCATAATGATTTTAAAAATCCAAAAATCCAATTTATATTCACTTTAGAAAAATCAAAAATCAATGTGTCATTGGAGATCCATTTTATGATTCAGAATTATATCATTAAAACCATAAATATGTTTTATAATTATTAACACCACTAATAATATGTTTTAAATATTTTTTTCTTAAACATTTGTGTTAACATAGTGCAAAAAACATTCTATGAGGTAATTATCAACATTTCGGTTTAACAGGAATTCTTATTTACCTAAAGTTCACCAAAAAGTGGTGAGATATTCATTTTTATGAGTAAATATTTAGTTCCAATCCTGGTATACTTTTTATATACCATGAATTCCAAATATATACCTTAAAATATGATTCAATATCATTTTGGAACACCCTAATATTGGAATTGAATTTTAACACCCAATCTATGATATCATAGGGTCTTAAGTGCAAAAATTTATCATTGGGGGTTAGTTTAATGTGTTAATAAAAAGACACACCATATGTGAAAATAATTTTTTATCAATATATTTAAAATAAAAAGTTAAAAAAACATGTGGATTTAAACATATTTTTTTAAAAAATATATTAAAAATATTAATACATAAATATTACAACGATATTTAAAAATCTATAATAAAAAATAAAAAATTGATTAAATTACTAACATAGAGAAAATTAATTGACTCAGTACCCCAACCACCAATTTTGTATCCATAATTTTACCATGGATCTACAACATAACATTGATGAAGAATTAAGTCATTAAATTCAATAGAATACAACCAATAAATAAAATATATCAACTAGAGTCCACATCAAGAGAGTGAGTATAAACATAATAGTATTTTTCCATGGAATATAATATTTTCCCATGTATAAATAATCCAATAAATAAATTTCTAATCAACAATGAGAAATCTATTAATTTTTTCTCCAACAAAATTGATTTCTGGAATAACTCTAAATATTGATACTTTACGTCAAAATATAACCATCCATTTCAAAAACGAAACTTTAAGAACAATTCTGAATAAAAAACATATTTTAAAATAAATTTATAAGCCTTGTTTTCTACCCAAAAACCTCATTTTAAAAAAATCCCTTTTTCTTAAGTCTCACTAAAATCCCTTAGTTACATAATTCCATGATAGAAACTCACTATTTTTAAATACTATGATTGGAATATCTTAATTCAGTGAAAACACACTTATTAAAATTTAAATATAGAAAATAATGTAACATTTAAATGATAGGAAGCTAAATAAAATTTTCTACAAGTTTCTCATCATGAATCATATTTCCAATCACTCTATGAATTTATATTGTGATGTCTCAGACTTAGTTCATGCCTAAGTAACTGAAACCAGTTTTCTACATGGACTCAAATGTACCTCCGCATACACTAGAAGACTTAGAGTAGCAATGAGGGGCTACAGTTTGTCTATTGGGAGACTATGCCCTCATTTCGGAGTGGAGAACAGAACAGGTAATAAATGAATAACATAGTGGAAGAATAATAATTAATATGGATGAAGAAGTAAGAATATTAGTCCATCAAGTAAATAATCATCATATGAATTGAATTTTACCATTTCAAGATAATGATTTCACGTCTCTATAAAAAATAAAATAAATGATACAATCTATATGGATGATTGTAAAATACATAACATATACAATAATAAAAAGGCCAATAAACTATCTATAAATCATGATCTCTTGATCATCCATCTTCTACGGATCTCTTTCCTAAAGCATATAAGTTATGTTTCCAAATTAGGATACTTAACCCTTTCCACACATGCAATCATATAATCTTTTTATGTGTCAATAGAAGCTCGGATAGTGCATGAGAAAAATATCAATGGGCCACCACTAAAGGTATCTATACAACTCCAGTGTTTTAATATAAAATGTATTGTGTTTATGTATATGAATGTAATGTAGTACGAGTAAAAAATGATATCTTCTTTAGCCTCAAATGGTGTCTCAACACGTATTAATTTTATTATTCAATTGGTTACAAATTATTTTATAATAAAGAGACCATGTGTAATGGTTTCAGAAACACAGTAATATGAAATAATAATTATAGAGGATCCAAGGTAAAACTAAGGAATCCATGACCTCATGAGTCATATTAACTCATAGTGATAACTCATGAAGTCTAGAAATAAGTTTCCTAGTGTAATCCAAGGGGTTAAGGGAAGGCATTTCACTTTAAAGGATTATAATTGATACCATGGAGGGAATCCATAATAAACATAGGGTATGGTTGATTGGTCCCCATATGATGATTCAATAACATAATGTGTCTAAGTACATCAATCTAAATACAATGAGTCTGTCCAAGTCATTATAATTTATGGAGAAGTGTCAAATTAATCTTTGGTATATCACAAATGCATTCAACTAAGAAGGAAAACACTGGATTCTATGGGTGAATCTTCCTTGGAAATAGGCCCAATGAATCAGAATTGTGTTGCCTGAGTGTTCAAGTCATTACATTAAGAATCTGAGGCGAGATAACATTTTACCATTCCTTATAGAGATGAATAATATCCAAATAAAGAAGAACCTTAAACTCATTTCATGGAATATATATATATATATATATATATATATTCCATTATAGTCCATGTAATACTCATTCTATTTAATAATTTGATAGGCTCATTCCATTACCTTTCATTACACAATGATAGGTGGAATTAGGGAAACACAAAAAATCCATTTTCAATTATAAATTACCATTTTCAAGTGATATAGGTATATATATACTTTCCATATAACAATTTATTATATATTTTAATTTTTATGGAACACATGGCTTAACATGGAATATTAAGTATCTCCCAAATGGTGTCTTAAATAATATAAACATAGTATGTGGAGGTGTAAAATAATATACACTCCATTAATTGGTGGTCTGTGTTGAGGTCTCAACCCCCAACAGTGTAAAGAGGTCCCCCTAGGTATGTAGCTTGTAATTTAACCCATTAAAACTATGGTTGATGAATTGAATGAGAAATGACCAATGAAACCGGTGTACACACAACCGAAACAATATATATATTTAAAGACTTTCATGTATAAGTTATATACCACCTACCTTATGTCTGTGGTAGATGCATCATCTAGTATCAACCCTTATTTTGGTCCACATTAGAATAAAACAAAGAAATAGATGAATGCCCTTAGAATTGGGCATATGACCTAACAACAAAATAGAATTTTTTATATTAATACAAATGATGAAAAAGACTAAGTAGTGATGAACATATTATTTCACGTCTATTAAAATGAATTCTTATTCGATCAAACTTTGGGCATGAGAGTTTTCATAAATCCTAGGTTAGGAAACCAAATATTCTATTAACATGTTAGAGGATAAAATCATCTATCTACAAGAAGGAATATATAAATAGGGTTTAGCTTATAATTATTTTAGGGTAAAATGGAAATTTTATAGAAAGTATAAGGGTCCAATGGTTTGGTTAGACAGTTGGTTATACCAAGCACCAACCGTGCATTTAACTCTATCTCAATAGACCCCTAGAATAGGTAAGGTACATGGTTAGACAAACTGTGTATATACCATTCGAAACCCCACTATCTCATGTTTGATAAAGGTCGCATTGCCTTGTATCCTGGTTCACATTGTTATGGAAAATTGTGTGGCCCTAGGTTATGAACGGAAACGCTTTGCACAGTATTCTCAAAACATGATAATTGGGCTTCACAGTTTATATTAATTGTGTGGTCCTATTCATTCAACCAAAAATGAGGTTTCTCAGCTTTGAACAAGCCCTAGAAACCCCAAAAACCAATTTAACCCCATTATATAATCCTATTAGTAAAAAAAGGAACTAAAGTAAAAATTTAAGGATTTGTACCTCATATAAAAATCAAGTTCTTAAAATATTAGCCCATTAAAGGAATTATCCCCCAAGATTCCCACCTAAGGGTTGTAAAACAATGTCTTTTTAAAAGCTCTATCCATTGGGCACAAGTTTTGACCTCCTTCTCCCATGTATCATCCTATAAATTAAAACACTACCATAAAACACATACTAAAGGGAAAGACATAACACAGAGAGCCTTCAGGATTCAATCAATAATTCATATGTGATACTCCTAAAAATAAGCATTGGCATCCAATTTATGATCCTCAAGATCAAACGTAGGAGACAAATTGGAATGTGAATGGTGGATATATGAAAAATTTAAGAAATCATGCATGGAATTTTACCTCTGAGTTAATAGCAAATGATAGTCTACTGGCCCAACACTATAAATATACCCAAAATCCCTAAAAAAATAAGGTGACAACTTCCCTTACCTTTGTATCCACCAATTACCAACTTTATATGATAACTATAATAAAAAATAATCCCAAGCCTTAAACTATAGATGTTTTCTTTACATATAAGCATATTATTTCTATCTTGACTGATCAGTAGACATACATTTTTTGATCAACTTCACCTTCTCTGAAGTCTCCTGCATCAAATGAGGACCTAGTAAATCTGCATATCCTACCTCTAACCATCATAGGGGTTAACAGAATGTCCTAACATATAATTCCTCATATGGATCCACATAAATTATTTAATTAATGGAATAATTTTAATAAAACTCGATGAGACAGACATGATTTTTTCCAATAACCTCTTAAATCAAGAATGAGTTCTCTGAGTATATCCTCCAAACCATGTATTTCTTGTTCTGACTGGACATCAGTATGGGGATGGAAATATGTTATTAGAAAAAATATGAACCCAAATGTTTCTGTAACCATTTTGGATCCTTTATGTGAAATGAGTGTGTAGTGTACCGCTATAGATTCTTAATGAAGGGTGACATGAGACAGTGGCCACATGACCTCAACCGCACCTCCCCAAATTACAACGGCTACCAAATAACAGTGAGATCCCATGGTGTGTTTATGGGGAGACAATACCCCTATTTATTAGATTTACCCTAGAAAATATAATATATTATAAATGGTGTAATATGAAATTATAAATATACATGAAGAAAAAATATTGGAAATAAACAATGAAATATAATTAAGCAAGCTACAAATGAATAAATAATAGAGGTTAATAATGATGATGATAATTATTCTAAAAAAATTTAGTACATGGGGAATAGGGGATACTTGATTATCCCCAATTCTAAGAAAATAAATAAAATACGAAAAATTTCTAAAACTAGCATATTGAGGAGAGGCTCATGCCACTGCCTCCCACACTCTGTCCAACAAGTGTAAATCAATCAAGCATCAGTAGCTTTATTCATCCCTTTGTCAATACTAGTAATCATGAATTCTTCGTGGGTACCAATGTTATTCAAATAATGGTGTGATATAAAATCTCAATAGGTCATCACCAATGTTGTATATATCAATCCATTTTAGGAAATAAATAAATGAATTGTGTTTGGTATTTTATAAAATTTGGGCCAATAAATGAATAAATAAAAATGCTTCAGATCAAGAACCTAAATTGGTACCCAACTGATACCACCTTCTTTGACCTAATACGGATGACTAAGCCAAGGTACTTATACATGTGAAAAGTTTCATACATATAATAACATAATCAAATCAAACAAGTAGGAACACAACATGATTTTTATTTTTCTTGCAGGTCACAACTCCAAGACATCATACAAACATATTCATAATATAAATTAGAAACATCACATATCATAGAATCAAGAAATTTGTAAAACCTAATAGTTGGGTCATAAGACCCTCCAAATAGATATATAAATAATCCCCAGAGATTCTATAGGAGACTCAAATATAACCAATTCTATAGTGTATTTCAAAGGAAACCCATAACGTTTTCCATCATTTCACTCATGAAATAGTGATCTTTGAGTCCATACCACGTATCTCACCTAGAGTAAAATTTTCACACATGGAATTGTGTAGCAATCTTGATAATTAGTATATCCTAGGTTTCTCCGCTAGGGAACTGGTGTCATGAAAATTGATAATAACCTACTCAAAGATTCCATACTGGGAAATACAAAGTATTTCTCTCAGTGCATCATGTTCCAAACAAAACACTATGAGTCCTTCCTGAGAATACTTAAGTTAGGAGATGTGTTATCTCCCTACCCATAGGAGGTGATGAAATGAAACAATGTCACATGTCACAATGCATGGAATAATCCATCTCATGACAATAACGATTTGTGAAAATATCATGTTGATATCAATCTTGCCCAAGTATAACATCCAATTCAAGCTGATCAACCTTTCCATAATTCAAAAGGAAATAATCACATGACACATGATATAAGGAATAAGACAAAACCATAAGTTACTAAGAAACATGATAAAGTATAAGGTACGCCACACAACATAATGTAAGCAATGTCATCAGGCATAAATTATGAGGCCAACCAACAAGAATGAGGCATAGGGAATTGCCCGGTGTCCTAACTCATGGCACTTAATTATTCATAATTAAATTTATAATTTAAGGCATCTAACCAAGGTAAAACACACACACACACATGGTGATTAAAAATTCATAAATGGGAATAAGACCATTAGGGTGGTCACACCCCATGCGGTGGCCAATGACAAGGTAAACAAATCACTAATGGTATTCACAATAAGATAATGTAACGAACCATACTTTTATAAATAAAATCCCCCTAATAATTTAATTAAATGCCTTATTAGTTATTATGGTGATATAAAAAATGAACATATTTGGTTTTATTATATCTTATAATATTTTAAAGACCACTAAGCATAATTACCATTGATAATATATTCATTGAATATTTATCTTATGACAAGTATAAATATTTATTGTTAACAAATCCAATTGACCAAACAAAAGAAGTGATGGATTCAACCAATAAGATATTTCCTTATGAGTCCCATTTATCAGTGGTTCCAAGCGAGATAACATAACTAGGTTTTTACGTTGGTGAAGACCATGCTTGGAACCAACCAACTAAGCATGAGAGAAATCGTTTATGGGATAAGTTCATGCTCATCAATATCATGGCCTAAACCATGTACCCTGAGCCACCCCATACAAGTATCATCATTGTGTACCTTACCCCTAGTGTGATTGGTGGTTTGTTAAATGGATATTTATCAATACCAAAATAATATGAATATTTATATTATATTTTCAATATAATAATGGTTATATTTACTTCTTATTATTACATTATAAATTATTTTTATTTTTGAGACAATAAAAACAATTTCTTTCATATTCAAATTTGATTAAAGAATTTATATTAACAAATTAATTTATTTTTTAAATAAATAATATTTTAATAGAATATTATTATTAAATTATATATATTAAATTTTAATGACCAAATAGTTTTTATGATGTCAACTGTAATTTTTTTTGTGTTTGAAAACTGTTATTATAAAAAAATCTATAATTTCTCAATAAATATCGGTTCTTATTTTAAAAGTGAATATTAACATATTTATAAAATTATTTTGATAAAATAAATATTATTTATGTAATCTTAATTTTTAAATTATATAATTCATAATTTTTGATAATATTCCAAGAGAGTCGATTTTTTATGTAAAAATTTAATGTTGTATAAATATATAGTGTGTATTATGAAATTAGAATATGTAAAAAATGATTTAATAAGTTCTATAAATTGTATCCACGACCAAATATATTATTTAACTTAAAAATAATTTAATTTTATTTTAATCTGATTAAATTTATAAATCCTTTATGAATCCTCTAAAACCTATAATATCTTTTATGGTTTTAAAATCATTTTATTAAGATTATGACTCACATTTACATCCCCAAGGGTATTATTTTAATAAGTTAATACCTTTTAATTATAAAATAATAAAACAAAAATCCATATTTGGTAGAAAAAATGGGATGAAACAATAGGATTTTTTGTTTTTTTGTTTATTTTATAATATATAGTCAATAACCTATGTTTGATAAATAATTAAAAATCACCACAAATATCTAATATAATCCCACCAAATATCCCATTTATATTAACAAAAAATACTTTTACCACACCTTTACTCTTCCCTACCCTCTCTAGACTCCTTCCAAGGTTCCCCCAAGCTCTCAGGAAGCTCCTCCCAATCAATTGGAGTCCCAATATTAGGGTAAGTGTTATTTATTTATCTTCTTTATCAATGTTTAATTATTTTATTTCATATTTTATTTTCTATTTCTAATGTTATGATATGTTTTTAACAGACCCTATTACTTTCCATTTTATATCCAAATGATGAGATACCATATCTCTTTCATTAACACATTTTATGAATATTTAAGTGATGTTTTTATGTTGTCAAAATTTCTCCATGATTTTCCGTGCCAAAAATATGTATAGTGAATACAAAACCCATTTCCTATTATGTTTTTTTAGATTTATAAAATTAAAATCCTTTGAATATGAACTTACATATATTTATTCAACAATACTTCATTATGGAATAAAATATAATGATAAATCAATCCATTATTTATGTTCTATGTGGTACACGTAAGCATGAGAATGAAATGAAAGTGACGTGGGTGCCTGAGATTATAGAGTAATTCCACACATTGGGAAATGTTTAGTCACATGAGAACTAATGGTTAAATAATTTGTAAACTCTATTCCTTAACTGTACATTTTCTATCATGATGTATTTTAATTTATCCTTGACCTATGTATATGATTTTGTGTTTTAAGATGTTGTCAGATTTCCCTTGTGGCATTTATGTTATCAATATATATCAAGTCTTATTATTCATTCTTATTATTCGTACCTCTTTTATTCTCCATTGATATTCATATGGTTAAAAATGAATTAGTTTCCTTATGTTATTCCATCTTTATTCCCTTACATGGCTATTTAGATCACCCCTTTCTTATGTATGACCCCATGTTACCCGTGCAGTTTTAAAAGCCCTAGAATTTTAGAATCATTTTACGTAAGTTCTCAAAAACATTGTTATATGTCATGTTTAGGATGTTAAGATCTGTACGTGATTACCAAATAAACTATACATCCAGATATTCCATGTTTTCTAGTGTAATCTTATGTAAAAAATCATTTATTAATGTGAATTGAAGACAATGGTTTTTATAGTTGATATCAACAGAAATGTACAATTAATTTAGTGTTTAGTATTATAAAACTATAGAGAAATCCTTAGAGATAAAACTAAATTTAAGAAAACATCCCTAAATTTTGTTATGTATACACAAAGTGGGTTATAATGAAAATATGTCCCTATATTGATACTAAATATGGATGTGGCTCTGGTACATATGTATAAATGGGTAAAAACTGAAAGCCCTATATTGAGCTAAATTCTACCGAGAAATGGTGAATGAAAATAGACATTTATTCACACCTAGTTTGAAACTCTTGCAGGATATTCATTGGTAAATTAACAATCTCATTACAAACAATTATTAAAGGAATAAAAAATTCAAATAAAAGTCGGTGTTAGTAAATTGATCATGAGTAACATAGATTGAATCCATGAAATTCATAAGTTACAGAAATACTTCTAATTTATAATTTATCACTTTAATATCAATATGATACCATTTATGTCTTTAATTGTTTAAAATTATCATCCCTATTTTTTCAATTTATTCAAAACAAGGGCTGAAAATATGAGGAATCAGGTGAACAACCAATGTGAAGGGAAAAGTGGCGATTTTCACCAACGAGATTCTCGACCTATAGAAGAAGAAATAATGAATGTTGTGAAGATAATCTCTCATACAAATCAAGTAATGAATAGAAACATAGATGTTGAGTAGCACCCAAATCTCCATATTAATGAACACGCTGCACTTGAGACCCTTATGATAAAAGGTGTTTAACTAGAAATGGATCATCTGATCCCTTAATCATGGAACAATACATAAAATCCCTTGAGAATATCTTCTTCGTCCTTAATTTTTCAAAGCAAGATATGGTTTTAATTGTTTTTTATTTTATTGATGGTGAAAAAAATTAGAGGTAGACATTGATCAATAATTTGAAGAATTAGGAAGAGAAATTAGGGTTGTGGAGGAAGGAATTATGGAAAATGTTGTTCGATGAACATTTTCCTTGTACTCTCTAAAATAAATTGGAAAGGGATTTACTTTAACTCAACCAAAATAATGATTAAGCTATCAGCGTGTATGAGTAAAACAGCAAAATGCATTCATGATACACCTCTACCTTTGTTATTACCCACAAATTCATTCTTGACAGCTTCTTTGGTGGGATAAGCCATTATCTACGAAAATCCATGTAGATACAAGACATTTGTAACTATGAGGAGATTTTATGATGGTCTATAAATGTTGAGATGGAGATCGATGATTCTCATGGGTATCATGAGGAACATAAGTGTAAAAAAGAGTTTAATTACGGTGGTTTGATGGTAAAATATAATGGTCCTATGAAATTTAAACAGCGTAGTCCTAAAAAATGTGGAAAGAAGCACCCTGAAACGTCCATAAGGTGAATGAGGAAATTATTTTGGGGTGGGAAGGAAGGAAACCTAGATAAATATTGTCAACAGGATAATATCACTAATGTTATAGGTGAAATTAATGTTCGGGTAAACCCTCAATGCATTTTAAATTGTTCCAACTACTAGGAATAAAGATACATTGAAAACCAATGCATTAAGACAAGTTTTTTTTGATATTACCAACTTTTTCTAAGGTAGAAATGGTGATATAATGCTACCACAACCGTTGAGGTGGATCCCAACAATTAATTGGTGAGAGGTACACTACATAATAATTCAAGAGTGTAGAATGTAATTTTTTATTATAGTTCTATACATTCCGTTGTATCATTAATGTTTAGTAGAACTGCACAAAATCCACCACAGATTCTATGTGAGGGAATATTCTAGAGTGTTTCCTGGAGAATTATTGATTCTTCATCCTATCGGATAAGTTAAATATTCAATGAAGCATATACATGGGGTATTAATATAATCCAAGACTCTATATAGAATGGATTTTGTGAATCTTTTAGAGATCAGTAAAAAATAATAAGATAATCTAGATAAAGGGTTCATATGCCCAAGTGCTTCCCCGTGGGGTGAAATAATTCTTTTAATCAAGAAAAATGATGGTTCAATGTGCCTTTTCATCAATTATCAGGAGATAAACAAGTCCAGAATAAATAATAATATCCTCATCCATGGATTCATGACGTGTTCAATCATCCATGTGGAGCACAATACTTCTCTATGTGGATCTATGGTTAGTGTATTACTATCTTAGGGAGATGAAAGAGTATATCCCAAATACTTTTTTTTCATAAAATTTACGTGCACTATGAGTTCTTAGGAATTCCATCTAGACTCACTAATTATCTATAAATCATCATGTACTTGATTGATAGTGTATTAA
Organism: Viscum album; assembly: GCA_963277665.1. NCBI lineage: Eukaryota > Viridiplantae > Streptophyta > Magnoliopsida > Santalales > Viscaceae > Viscum > Viscum album. The sequence continues at coordinate 1,099,958,568 of OY728155.1, read as the reverse complement.
TAGATTAACTTGACAAATTTTGGAAATATTTATAGATGATATTCTAATATTCTCCCAAGTAAATTAGGAGCATGAGGAGCATCTTAACACAATGCTAAAGACATTAAGAAAGGATAATATTTATGAAAATTACAACTAATGTTGTTATGGTTTAAAGATGTATCATTATTAAGACATATCATCATAAGAAATGGAATATATGTGGATCCTTCAAAGATAGAAACAATTAAAGGATGGACTATGCCAACATGGGTGACAGATATCTGTAGTTTTTTCTATTAGCTGGGTAATATCATTGATTTTTGAGAAATCTTTCATAATTTTCATGTCCTGTTATAAAGATTACTCGTATGGTAGTCATTTTTTCATGATATGATGAAACTGAAGATTGATTTATGGAGTTGAAAAAGAGGCTTATCATTATACATGTACTCACGCTACTAAAAATTTGAGGGATTTTCATTGTATTTATTAATGCATTGTAGAAGGTATTGGATTGTGTGTTAATGTAGAATAAAAATGTGATAACATATGATTCAAGGAAATTATAAGTTCATGAAAATACCTACCCAATTCATGATCTAGATTTGTCTTTAGTGATCTTCATGTTGAAAATATGGTAAAATTTTCTCTTTAGGGAGAAGTGTGAAATATATACGGATCAAAAGATCTTCATGTATATATTCACACAGAAAGAGCTCAACATTATCCAACCAACATGGTTAGACTAGATCAAGTACTATGAATTTTTAACCTACTACCATCATGGGAAATAAAATAAAGATGAAAATTCTCTAATTAGAAAGGATACAAAAATTCAATCATTGATGAGAATTGATAAGGGTATGATTATCTTAGAGTAAATAATTATGGAAATGGGAATCATAAAGGATGGAGAATCAACAATCCTTTGAAAATTATTTCCTGTGTATCCATTCTGGAGAAGATAAAGGATGCTCAAAGTGATAATGAGGGAATTCAAAGGAATTTGGATGCTATAAGAAAAGGGAAATCCTTAGAATTTAATGTCAATAAATAAGGAGTTTTAATATTTGAATATAGACTATGTGTACCATCAAATCCTAAATTAAATAATTATTTCTTAGAAGATGAATATAGATTGACCTTCTCTATACAGCATAGAAGAATGAAGATGTTTCATCATCATTAAAAGCACTATTGATGGGAAGATATGAAAAATGTGACCTCTAAGAATACAAAAAAATGTCGTCTATGACAACAAATGAAGGTGAAATGGAAGAAAATGCTAGGGCATTATGTAACCATTACCCATTCATACATGGAAATGGAGAAACATAACCATTGAATTTTTGATTGGTATTATAAAAAATCAAGAGAAAATAATTCTATTTGGGTTTTGGTGGGTCTCCATACATTGACTCCACACTTAATTGTTATTCGAGAGTACTTATCCCTCAATTTATCTGCAAGGATATACATTAGAAAAGTTGTAAGGCAATAGGGAACACAAATATTATATTTATATGATCGGGATCCAATGTTTACCCACATGTTTTTTAGGACTCTTTAACATGATATATATATTGATTTTTAACTTCATGATGGCTTATCACTCTCAAATTGATGTCCAATCTTAGAAGAATATATAAAACATTGTGGAAATGTTGAGAGACTTATAGATTGACTTCAAATGAGGATAGGATCAACATATTCCTCTAGTCAAGTTCTCATACAATTATAGTTTCAACTAAAGCATCAAAATGGATACCAATAAATCACATAATGGAAAGAGGTGAATATAAACATCATTCTATGATGTTGGAGAACAAATGATAATAGGTTATTAAATGGAAAATAAAATGATTGAAATGATATAGATCATTTAGTAGCACAAATAGATGATTAGATTAGATTGAAGAGCAACACTGACAATCATGGATGAGACCTATAGATTGATGTTTGAGACATGGTATTCCTATTCATATCGCCTTTAAAAAAGTTATGAGATTTGTAAATAAGGGAAGTCTTAGTCTATGATACATCGGTCAATTTGATATCCTTGATCACATCGGAGTGTTGTCCTATCAACTAGAAGTCCCACCTAATCTATCATAAGTACCTGATATATTACATGTATCCATGTTAAGTAAATACATTCCGGACCCCTCACGTGTACTCAATCTAGAGGTGGAGGTGTTGTAGAATGATATCTCATATGACGAGCAACCAATGAAGTTATTAGAACGTAGAGAAAAATTTCTATAGAATTCGTCAATAAACATGGTCGAAGTGATGTAGAGAAACAAAAAGTTCGAAGAATTGACATGGGAATTGGAGGAGGGGATGAAAAAAAATCACCCTCTTATGTTTTAATGTGGGAATTGAAAATTTTGAGGGAACAATTTATGAAGGTGGAAGATTGTAATGATCCAAACAATTACAAATAAAATACCACTTATATGTAATTAAATGTATTTTTAAGTATTATGGTTATAGAAAAAAATTAACATAGTTGGTTTTATTATATCCAAACAGATTTTAAAGACCATTAAGAATCATTACCATTGATAATAAAACATTGAAGAGTAATCTTTTTACTAGTATAAATATAGGGTTTTAACCAATCCAATTGACAAAGACATAGAATATGAGGGCCACAACTAGTAGAATTGTACCCTATTATGACCATTTATTAGAAAACACAAGGGAGATAGAATCATTGGGATGTTACCTTGATTAATACAAATATGAGATCCAATAACATAATCATGGTCAAAACCATTTATGGGAGAAGTTCAAGTTCATATAGATAGCGGCCCAAACCATGTATGATGAACCACCCCATGAGAGTCTCATCATTGTGAACCTTATCATTTGGGTGTTTTCTACTGTATTAAAGTGATATGTATCAATAACATAATAATATAAATATTTATATTCTATTTTAAATAGAATACTGGAAATATTTACTTCATATTATTACATTATAAATAATTTTGAATTTTGATATAGTTAAAAAATTGTATTTTTTAGAATATTCAAATTCAATTAAGTAATTTATTGTAATTAATTAATGAATTATAGAATTAAATAATATTTTAATAAATTATTATTATTAAATAATTATTATTCACTATAAATAATCTAGTAATTTTTATGAAGTAAAATGTTATTTTTAAAAGTGTTTGAAAACTTTTATTGTCGAAAATCCATCATTTATCTATACATGTTATCTATTATTTTAAAAATGAAAAAAAAAATTTAAAAAAAATTAAAATTCATATTATTTTTATTCATAATTTTGAAATTATCTAATGGTAAAGTTTTCAATATTTTTAGAGTGTTAAATTTTAAGGTTAAAATTATATTCTGTAAAAATATAAAATGTGCATTATTACATCATAACGAAAAAAAATGATGTAATAAATACTATCAAGAGTATAGATTGAGAAATATGTGTTTTAAATATAAAATATTGTGATTTATGTCTATTTTATTAATTTTTTTAATCCTTTAAGAATCCTCCAAAACCTATTTTATATTTTAAGGTCTTAAAATCAATTCATTAAGAGTATGACTCTCCTCCACATCACCAAGGGTAGTATTTTAAGAAGTTTTTTCCCATACCATGTAAATTAATTAAAACAACCCCTTTTGGAAGAAACCATGGGAAAACCCATGGTAATTTTTCTTATTTTGGTTATTTTATTATATATAGTCAAAAACTTGCATTTGAGAAATACTAATTAAATCCCCACTTATTTCCTATATGTACCCATCAAACATCCCATTTATATTCACACATAACACATGAATAACATTCTTAATCTACCCTACCCTCTCTATAGTTCTCCCATGGTTCCCTAAGCTCTCAAGAAGCTCCTCCCAAGAATATAGAGTCACACTATCAAGGTAAGGGTTCTTTTCATTCTTCTCTTTATTAAATTTTCATTATTATCATACACATTCTATATAAAATTCCTATTATTGGGTTATGTTTTTAAATGACACTATTAATTTAAATTTTATTTTAAAATGATTATAGCCAACTTTTCCTCTCATCATCCAAATTTATGAATCTTTAATGTATGTCGTTATGCTACATAAATTTCACCACATTTTTACATGAAAAAAAATAATGTATTGAATACCATACCCATTTCCTATCAAGGGTGTCTAATTTTATACACATATACATATTTGAATGTAGAAGTAAATCTATATTTTCCACCACCCATGAACATTTAATAAAATATTGTGATCAATCAATCCATGTTGTATGCTTTATGTTACACACTTAATCATGATAATGAAATGAAAGTGATGGGTGAGGCCTAAATTGTATATCACTCCAATGAATTTGGTAATGTTTATTCTCACAGGACATCATTTTCAGATAGGGAGTAAACCCAGTTTTTTATTGTACTTTTTTTATCATGTTTTATTGGAATTTCTCTTTGACTTATGTTTTTAATGCAATTTTCAAAGATATTTCTACATTTCCCCTGATCCCTTTATGTTATCGTGATATATCATGTATTATTGTTAGTTTTTATTATTCTCACACCTTTATTCTCTATTGATATGTCTATTTTCTATATTGTATTATGTTCTTCTTATTATTATATTTTTATGCCCTTACTAGGCTATTTAGTTGACCCATTTATTATGTATATTCCATGGTTCTCTGGGTAGTTTTGAAATCCCTAGAATTTTAGAATCTTGTTGATGATATTTTCAATAATGTTGTTGTATCCCAAGGTTAAGATGTTATGAAATATGCCTAATTCCCATATAAACTATTCCTATTGAACATTTGGGTTGTATTATGTTTAATCTTATTTAATAAATAATGTAATAATGTGAATTAAAAACAAGTTTTGTTATATATATGGTCACAAAAGACATGAGGAACTCATTATATTAATTTATTAATTATATTTTAGGTGTCTCAGGATGTTTTTTTCTTGTGGAATAGTGGTGTATCATTAAAAAAGGGGTGAAATGATATGTAAAGACATATGTCACATACCTTGAGGTAGTATAACTCTATTCATTCATTTTTGATTCTCGAATCAAGCTAAAATGAGAGAAAATGAATGAACCATCAAATTCCTAGAAAATGGTTAAATGAGATTGCACCTAAAAAGAAAAATAGAGTGTGTAATACACATTAAATATAAGGAAGTATATATGGCAGAATAAAAATATATCTCCAATGATTCTAACATTTAGTGATTCAGATGCCGGGTTGAAGATGTATCCCTAAAAATATGGAAATGTAAGAAGCAGAATCTTGAATGAAAGAGAAAGAGATAATCATTAGAGGGAAAATAGATAAATAAGGGGGTTGAATTACAACATTAAAGTGGGTAAAATATGTAATTTTACCCACATAAAAAGGGTAACATGGTTTGGTGGCACATTTGTCCAAAACATGCGCCAACTGTGCACTAAGACACTACTCAAGAAGAACCCTACATGGGCTGGCCACACAGTTTGGATAACCATGCACTGCCCAAGTAAAGTGGCACTATTAAAAACTATATGTGTCCTATAAGGGGATTATCCTAAAGTCTCATTGTTACAAGATAACTGTGTGGACCCCAATATCCCACTTTCCAAAGCTGCATGGTTTATCTAAACTATGCACGCTAGACCATACAGTTTTTACTAACCATGTGGCCTAGTCTACCTCTTCTGAAAATTAGTCTACGAGCTTTGAAAAATTACTGGACACCCTTGAAATATCCTTGAATCCATTAGGAAACAAAAACATCTCCAAAAATGATTTAAAATCGAAAAAAAATATTTCATTCCTTTGAGAAATGTATGAGAGTTATGACCTCACCTCATTAAGATAACGAGTCCCTATGTTTCCCTTATGAGGGCGGTAAAACATCATCTGAGAAGTTATCCAGCCACTAAACACTTATATCAACTTATTTCTGATGGGTCTCATCTCGACGGCATATGTGCTACCATAGCACCCAAACCAGTGGAACTGACCTACCTCCGAGATCCTTCATTCCACCTCCAATGATACATATTAAATTCACTTTGAAGGAAAAATTTTCCTCTAACTAAAAATCCTTAGGGTCAAACAAATGAGACGAGTCAACATGACAATTGTTAATCTACAATACATTGAAGACATCATTCTTGGAATGGTACATCTTAGGTAAGTACAATTGATAGGCTATCCTCCCGACATTATCTAATATCTCAATAGCTCCAACATATCATGTAGATAACTTGAATTATCTTATAATTTTTATATAAACCATTCTTGGTGTAACACACAAAAAGACCCAATTTTTCACATCAAACGTTGTATGTATATGATGATGATTGATATAAGTCTTCTACCCGGACTGAGCTATAGATATACACTTCTGAATTAGCTAGAATTTCCCGAATGTCTCTAGAATAAGTAGAGGAAGCAGTAAATATGCCTCACCTACCTCTATCTAGAATATAGGTGAATGGAATGAAATTCCATATAGGGCCTCATATAAATCAAGATAAATAATTTCTTGAAATAAGTTCTTTTAGTAAAAATAAAATACATGAATATGATTTTCCTAAGAACAAAGAAAATCAAGGATGAAGGCCCAAAGAATTTCTTATATAACCTATATCATTAGCTCAAACTACCCATCAGTCAGAGGGTGACATTATGTACTCAAGATAACTATTAAACCCATTAATTTTTTCAACCCTTCCCAAAACCATGATGTAAATTGGGAATCTAGGATTGATGCGATAGAATGGGGAACACCAGTGAGGTGAACTATCTCCCATATATAAATCGCTCATATTTCATCAATAGATAAGTTCTCTTTGCTTGGTAAGAAGTGTGCAACCTTATTCAACATATCGATGATTAACCATACCGCATCGTTGCCTTGTGCGGATCTTATAAGTCCTATAAAAAAACTATGGTGACATCAATCAATTTCCACTCAGGAATGGATAGTTCTTATTGATGACCAATAGGTTGCTGGTGCTCAACCATCACCTTTCGATATGTGGATCCCCATGTGATGAAAAATTCAATATGCATCTACATACCTGGCCACCCATACATGTTACACATACCCCTATACATCTTGGTAAGCCTAGGATGAACTATCCATATATAGGAATGATATTCCCTTAACATCTCTTTTCGTATATCATAAGTCACCCACACACACCCATAGAAGATAATGTCCTCACTTTTATCAACAACCAAACTAGGAGTTCGGTCACCCCCCTATGACATTCTACCTCAAAATGAGGCACTTGAAATCATAAAACTTCTTCATCTAGACCCACTTCATAATAGAGGAATTCATTTTTATAGTTGATAATTCTTTCTACCTAAGATGTTCCTAAATCTCTAGGTGCATATTTAAAAACAAATCCATAAACTACCAATCACTACTAACCTCCTATATGGATTCTATCTAAGTCTTCTATATCAGGTCATCTGCTACATAACTTATCTTATAGAGTGTGTATTCCATAATAAAGTCATATGATTGTAGGTATAAAAACCACTTGCACTGCCTCATATTCAAGTCTTTCTATGTGGAGATATATTTGAGCCTATTATGGTCTGTGTAAACAATGAACTGCTCAACAAAAACATAGTTCCTCTAATAGCATAGGTTATAAAAAATGGATGCTATATCGAGGTCATTAATAGGTTCATTACACTCATGGGGCCTCATCTAAAAGAACCTATATGGCATGACTCGATCATCCTACTTTAAAAATATACCATTCTGAGTCCCAGAAGCATCATAATAAATACTATTGCTTCTCCTGACACTATTAGAATCAGGATCAGTGCTGAAGTGAGTCTTCCCTACAACTCCGGAAAAGCTATCTCACATGCCTCATACCAGGTGAATTTCATTCCATTCTTATTCAAGACCATAATTGTCTCTACTAAGAAGGATAAATCATAGATGAGTCTCATGAAATATCCAAATATCCCTAAGAAACTACGTATACAAAACACATTATTGGATACTCCTATAAAACCATGGACCTCACCTTCTCTAGGTCAATAGATATGCCTATATTGGATATGATATAACCAAATAAGTGATCAATACTAATCCCAATGTTTAATTTACTAAGAATTAAATATAGTTAAATCTCTCATAGTGTATTTAGTAAGATCTCAGAATGATTGGTATTATCATTTCTTGTGTGAGAATACATTAAGATTTCATTTACGAAGACCATATAAAATGAATCATGGTATGGGTGAAAAATAACATATTAATTAAATCCTTAAATATTATTTTGGCATTCGTTATACTGAATAACATAACGAAATACTCATACATGAAATAACTACTCAAAAACATTGTACATAGAATGTCTAATGGACTTACATGTACCTGATGGTAACTTGACTTCAAATTGATCTTGTAGAAAACTGTTACCCATCAAAGATGTTCAAATAATACATTGATAAAAGGAAAATTATATCATTTCATCACTGTAATCTAGATTTATCGGTAGTAATCCATGCACAATCTGAGGGTGCCATCTACCTTCTTGGTGAAAAGGATGGGTGAAACCCAAGGCAATGTGTTGGGTCAGATGAAACCATTTTTCTCTAAATCATCATTTTTCATATTGGATTATTGGATCTCTATAGATTCAATTATATAAAGTGAAATGGAAACTAGTTCCCCACATGGAATTATCTAATCAGTGAATAAAACCTCTCACTTGTGAGGTAATCCAAAGAAATCATTTGTGAAGAAGTCATTAGAATGATCCACAATTGAAGGTTACTCTGTTAACTACATTACCAAATCTCTCATAAATAGAATCACCAACTAATTATTCACCACACCTATCCTACTATGCTTGGTTCCATTATGAACTACCTAGATATCCCATTCTCCCTTATGAATATACGTGGAACCCTCAGGTGATGTCAAAGACCCCTTTTGGTGAGAGAAATCCACATGGGCCAGATAAAGAAGAATCCAATCCATAATGAGAATGATGTTGAATCCAATCATCTCAATTATGAATAGAATCCATAAGAAATCATACCCAACTAACACTAATGGAACTCTTGGTACCAGATTATTCTCTCTATCTAGATCCCTAGAGGTGTTTCGAGATACATAACACCATAAAAGTGCTCAATTGAATGGACCAAAAATTCCAAAACCACATAAAACATAAACGAATGTGATGCACCTGTATACAAATGAAAAAAAGGAATTGTAAAGGATACTAGAATAAACGTGTAACTTTAGATAGCCTAGGAATATGCTCCTTGGGTGCAAGATGTATATCATTAATATGAATTGAACTGTAGCCCTAAGATACTGCCTGAATATCCTGAGCAGATCTACCCTGCTGAAGATGAAGCTCTCGGGCCTGACTACCTTAGCCACAACCACTTCCTTCTTAGCATGATTGTCTGGTAGAATACCAACTCCCATATTGATTTGGAGTCAGGGTACCTATATTTAATAGTGGTTTCAGTATAGATCCCCTCTCACTAGATGCTAGAGGAGTGGATTGGAATAATAAATGATGGTGACCCATTCTGTTTCAAGCTCGACACTCAATTGGGTTCCTAGTAAACTTTGTATTTTTATAACCTATAATGACAAACTAGGGACACACCACATGGAATTCATTGTATGTCATATGAATGTAATTTCCCTCACATTCAGTCTCGACATGGTGCTTCCTACTATAAGATTAATTATCATCCAATTTATTAACTAAACCGCCATGTATCACATTACTAGCTTCTCTCAGATTATATAATGTAATTAGGGCCTGGTTCACTTGATTTATAATAGTATTTACCCATTATATGTTCATACGTTAGACGAAATTGTACATAATATTTTCCTCAAAACTCCTCACATTAGTCAAAACATCATTGATCATAGAAAGAGAAATATACTAGCGCTCGGTGAAGAGAAAACAATATGGAAGTACAGTTATAGTGCCCTGCCAAAGATTCAGGAACTCCCAGGTGTGGTCCACCCTAAGAGTTGGTGCAATGAAGTGGTCATAGAAGGCTTTCTAAAAGTCTACCCAGACCATTCCTCAATGACTCTCAACCTGATATATGATGTCCCACAAATGATTTATAGAATCAGATAACATGTAGGTAGAGAGAATTACCTTCCTCTCTAGAGGCATCTCAATATGGTCAGAGATATAAACCAATGATTCTAACTAGGACTCAATAGCTTAAGGTCTTCCATACCCTGAGAAGGTGGTAGGATCATACTATTGGAAGTCCTGAGTCAGCTCTGGTATAATAGGGGCAGGTCGGGGAGCACTCTAAATAGACTATATGAACCTGAGAAAACTATCATGTAATTGTGCATCAGTGCCTAGTGGAATGTCATTAGGAGGTGCCTTAGGTGGAACCAAAGGAAGCACTATGAGTTTTGTAGGGGCCACCACATTCATAGTGTTCACATTTCAACTCTCTTAGCGTACATCATAAGGATTTCATGGTGGTATAGCTCCACAATTTCTATCTCTACTCCTTATAAAGGATTCATAAAAGATAGAAATGGAGTTATGGAATGCGATAAGGAAAGGGTGGGTAAAGGACTTCCTATATCACGGAATAATCAAAATAATCCTCCTAAATTCAGGTCTAGATAATGAGAAGAAGTTATAAAAGGATCAGAATTGATATAAGAGACACGGACTACTGCCCACTACAAGGTCGGGTCCGGGTCAAGGAGTCATATTACCCATATTAGGTGACCATTTAATTTTAATGATCATACTCATTTTAACTCATTTATGTATTTAGATCCCTTTAAATTTTTGAATTAAATGGTTCACAATTTTAAATTTATAATGTCCCATACACCTTATAAATTGATGTATTGCATCCATTTAATCTTAACCACAACAAATTCCTTCCTATGTGACCAAGGGTCATTGGCTCCACATTCCATAGCCTATTACTCAAGGTCTCTTCTTTAAACTATAGACGAAAACAATGATATTTTTGGGTATACACTTTGAGTTTCATTTATGTTTCCTTATCCCTATAAGAAAATTTTTCTCATTTCTATATGTAACAATCATGCACTACAACACCACACGAATCATCTGAAATACTCACAAAAAGTAGATATATAATGGAATATTATGTGAAATTTAAATACTATGGTACGTAGTATGATGCATGATATTGATGTACACAAATATCATTGGACCAATGTAAAACAACCCATAATACTAAAATCAACACTGAAAATGACACATGGAAATTGAATCACCCAATAGTGAAATCGAGAAACAATTGCAGCACAGCCAATAGTGTTATTTACCCAACCCAACTAATTTGGGTTTCCCTTATACATGGGTTAGCTACTCCTTGGAACAAGATCATTATTAAATCCCAACATCATAGTGTCATTTCTAAATTCAAACAATCAAACAAATGAAAAATTTCCCTCTGAATATACATGGTAGAGTACAGAACCAAATGCCATGTGAAGTGTTCCCCATGACGGTACCCAAAAGTCCTCAAGTGTCCCTGCCCCCCTGAATGCTAAAGGCTTCTAACTAGTAGTAGGAGATTAGGGTGTTTCTTTGGGGAAACAATTCCCTCAAAGATCAGAGTGATCATAGTACCAAATAATAGATGGGAAATGGTGGAAGTTGAATTTCAAAACATATAATAGTATAAATAATGGAAATTTATAATGAGAAAAAACAATTAGAAGTGGAATAAATAATAGATTTCAATGATGATGATGATGGTCATGACGCTATACAAAAACTATGTACATAGGGAATAGGGGATACATAGATACACCACGAGATAAATAAATAAATAAAGCCCAGAACAGCTATAATTATCATCTCAAGTATAGTATTGGTCCCCTGTAACTCATACTCCATCCTGAAACTGTCAATAAATTAAGAATTATAATCCACATGATTCCCTTTTTCAAAACCTGAAATCATGAAGTATTCATGGCTACCAATGTTTTCCCAATAAGGTTGTGAGATACAATCTCAATAAGTCACCACAAATGGTTTCTAGATCAATCCATTTAACTAAATAAATAAATGAAAAGTATTCCATATATAAAATAGTTCTCGGTAGACAATACAAAAAAATCTTCGGCCTGAGATCCTAAGTGGACAACTGAACGATACCACCTGCTTTGGTGTAATCCAGTTATCTAAACAAATATATATGTACATGTGATAATTCGAATACATAGAATAACATAATATAAGTAACCAAGAAAGAATACCCTGATATTTTTCTTTGGATTTGAAGTCGCAATTTTGAAATGTCATGTAAACATGCACATAATATAAATAAGATAAATCTAATGTCACCTATGTAAAACATCTGTCAAATCCAATGGTGGGGTCCTGAACCTGTCTAAGGAAATCTTTAAATAGTCCTTTGGGTTGCTATAAGAGCCTAGGATATAACAAATGCCATAGTTTTTATTTAAGGAGACCCATAACAGTGTCCCTTGTATTAGTCATGGCATGGGAAACTCTGATTTGGTACCAACTATCACGCATTGGGGACCGAGTGTCACCTAGGGCATGACATAACCATCTTTCTAACTATTCAATCTAATGTTTCTCCCCTAGGGAACCAGTGTCACTCATGAGTATAAATATCCATTCTGAACAGACTATACCTTATAGGGAAATTTGTCTCTCTTGGTGCGTTAGGATCTAAACAAAACATGGAATCGGCGATGTCCTTAAGCCAAGATATGTGTTCTCTCCCACCTCGTAGAGGGTGAGGCATTGGAATCAAGTCACATATAAAAAGGAATAGAATATAAAATCACATGACATAGACAAGGCATAATAATATCGCACTGTTAACAATCTAGTCCAATCCTAACATCCAATTATATTCAATCAACCATGGAATAAGTCAAGAGGAAATAAGCTCAAGGCATTTGATATAAGGCATAAGGTAAAACCACAAGGGACTAATCAATAATCTCAAGTATAAGGTATATATAATAATATAATGGAATTAATGGAATAATGAATAAATCATGAGTCCAACCAACAATCATGATGAATAGGGATCTTCTAAGGCTAGAACTCATCGCTCATAATTCATATTAAATAATTTTATAATTTATGGAATCTAATCAAGGTGAAACACACAGACAAAAAAGTTGTTAACATTTCTAGGCATGGGAAAATGACCATTACGGTGGGACTAAAACATGGGATGTCCAATGAAAAGGAGAACAACCAACTAATGGTATTCTCCATATGATAAGGTCACAAAAGACATAGGAAATCATTTTATTTATTTTTTAAATATATTTGAGGTGTAGGTGGAAATGTCCAGCATGGAACACTATGGTAATCAATTTAAAAAGATAAAAAATTATAAAAAAAGACCTATAATACTAACATCAATATAGTATGACCCCACTCATCTATTTTAAAAAATTGAATCGAGATAAAATGGGAGAAGGTGAAGAAACAATCAAAATCACTAAAAATGGGGAAAATAATCATTCACCTAAATAGTGAAATATAGGATGAAATAAACTAATAATAGAAGGGAGTGGATCGAAGATCTTTCTAATAGATATAGATATAATGCTGAGTGATTCAAATTCCATATTCAATAGTTATATCAAAATCTATGGAGGATGAATAAGGAGGATCACACTTGGAAGAGGAAGATAAGACCCCTAGAAAAAAAATGGGAAAATAAAGGGTTGAATTAAAATATTAAATAGTATAAAAATTGGAATTCCACAAACATGGTAAGGGATGCCAATTTTGGCCACACGGTTGGCCAAACCATATGCCAATCCAATTTTCAATATGGTCCTCCCACGGGCTAGGTGTATATATTGGTTAACCATGAAAAGCCCATGAAAATTAAATCTATTAATTACATTTGATGACCCACATGGGCTTTCTCCCAGGGTCTCACGGTTAAATAAAACTCATGTTGCCCCAATCACCACACACTTTGATGCTTCATGTTTTAGGGAAACCTGGTGGCCTAGTCATCCTATTCCCAAAATGGGGCTCTATTCTCTAAAAGAGACTCAAATTCCTTCATAACCTCCTTTACTCCCTTCTGCAACGAGAACAAGGAAAAACAAAAGACATAAAATGTAAAAATTGGGTTGTTCCTTTGAGAAATTTTAAGACAATATAGAGCATCGCTATCTAAAATGATGGAATGAGAAATTTCATGTTAGCATATGATCTCATTGACATATTTTCTTCCATTCTTATCAACAGAGAATGTTTCTTAGATAAGAATTAAGTGGGATACCATTTTTAGTCGATCCCTAACTACCCAAACAAGGGTGCTACCTCAAGGATGCCTTGGTAAACCAACTACAAGGTCTATGGTGACATCATCCCATTTCCATTCGTAGACTAGTAAAAACTATGAAAACTTATTAGGCCACATGTGCTCTTCCTTCACATTTTCATAGGTTGAACACCTAGTGATAAAACCTATAGTCTACTATTTCATATGAGGCCCCATATTTTTGAAACGAATATCATGATACATATTGGGGATATGTCGATAAAATTTCCATTTAGAGGCATGGGACTTTGCATTAGATCCTCCCACACGACTATAAGAACCTGGAAACAGACATGTACATGAAAGATTCTGTCTCTATCAATATACCAATCCAGATGTGGGTCCTCTCCCAGGATACTCTCACGTTGGACTAGGCCTTTAGGGTATGAGAATTGCCTTGTCTTCAGCCTATCCAATAGTAATGAGGTAACTACTAAGGCCAAAATAAAATTCTTCTCATGACTCACTTGAAACATATATTCATCTCAGAATAGAGGTCAATAAACATCTGTTCATTACTGGCTTCCTAAATTGCTTGTTACTATGTTTTATGGGTCAGTGCATCAACTACCGCATTTCCCTTTCGAGGTGTATAGTAAAGATCATAGTCAAAATACAAAAGGTATTCAACCTAAAATTTCTATATGTGATTCATGTTAGGTTACGTAAATATATATTTTAGGCTCTTATGATCCATGTACATCACAAAGCATTCTCTCATCATACAATGCATCCAACAACACATGACATGAAAGATGACTATAAGCATGGGGTCATCTGTCGGGTAATTATACTCATGAGGACACAACTATCGAGACTCGTATGTAGTGAATCAATCCTCATGAATCAGTACTATTTCCAGAATAATTCTTTATATATAAAAAACACTATATATCCTCTTTTAAGCAATAGAAAAATTCAAATTGGTGCAAAAGTAAGTCTTCATTTCATCCCCTGAAAGGCCTTCTCACACACTTCATACCATAATAACTTCAAACCCATCTTATTAAGACCAGTCAAAGGTGACTATAGGAATGATATGTCCTATATGGAACGCATTTAGTATCCATATAGTGGAAATAAACTAAATATATAAAACAATTTATTGGAAAAATCTTGGAAAACAATAGCATTCACCTTCTCTAAGTCAACTAATGCTCGTGATTCCAGGATTATATGACCCATGAAGTGAACATTTATTATTTATAAGTGTAACGTAGAAATATTATAATATAACTAATTCTATCTTGGTGTATTGAAAAGAATTTAACGAGTTTTGGTATGGTCCCTTTGTGTATGAGAATACACTAATATGTCACCTACAAACACCATGTCAATGGAATACATGTAGGGGTAGAAAAACCTATTCGTATAAGCCACGAAAGAAGTTGTCATGTTTATAAGAACAAACAGTATAAAAAAACTCATATAAACCATACTAACTTTGTATTGTCATGCGAGGTATGTCTGATGCTCTGAATCCCACAAGTTGATAGTCTAATTTTATGTCAACCTTCGAGAACACTTTAACTCCTCAGATCTAGTTAAAGAGATCATATATATGAGTAATTGGATACTGGTTCATAACTATAGGCTATTTCATCTATCAGTAATCCATGTAAGCCTAAGGATATCATCTTCCTTGATGGAGAAAATCTTGGGAAAACGTTGAGATGATGTTTGAGGTCAGATAAAAAAACTTATATTCTAAATCCCCTGACAATCTATTGTCCTCCTAGAGATCAGTAGAATCCATACTATATAATGGAATTGATACTGGAGATAATCCTAGAATGAGGTTGATTTTAAACTATTCATCTCTCTCTCAAGAGGTGTCCTAGAGAATTCATCCATAAAGACATCCCTAAAATGATCAACCACCAAAGGAAATCTAGTTTTATGTAACACTCGATCCTCTATTTAGAGGCTAGAAATATGATATTTCACTCCCCCAGACCATGATTCTCTAGTCTATCATTACATTTATAGAAATCCCACTCACCCTTGTGAATATAAATACTACCCTATGGTTATGTAATGGATACCCTATAATGACAGTAGTCCACATAGGCATGATAGGGGACAAACTTTTCCATAATGAGAATAAATCTAAAGCTTGCCATCTCTAGGATGAAGTGTTCCGACATGAAATGATAAATTTATACCTCAATGGGGTAGTCCCTACATTAGCATATACCCTATGAACGCACACCCAACGATGTATCCATTTCAACATCACACAAAGGTAAATATTTCCCATCCCTAGGATTTCCATGATCAATACTAAAATAATAGAGTTTGATGAATATATATCAAATAAAGTGGATATGATAGTGGAGGCTACTAAATTTGTACCTCAAACAATAGATATTCATGCACTCTCCTCCATTGGTATATGTTGTAATGCGAGCAACTGGATAGATCCAAGACCATGAGATACAAACAGAATATCGTGAGCAAGTCTTCTCTGCTGGTTCTTATATTCATATATATGGATACACTAACAATGACTCCATCCTCTTCTTGTTTTACTAGTGATACTCCATCTTTATACCTGATGTGGATCTATTGATTTATCATCTAAATGTGGATATGGTGTGTATCCTCATCCACTAGAGATAGAAGGAAAGGTCTAGAAAACCCTATGAAGATGACCCATCTGACCGTATGGAAACTCAAGAGGGTCTCTATAACACTACATATTAACATTCCCCTATCATCCAAACTAAGGGAATAAAATATAACTACCAATTCAGATAATCTAGCCTCCACTATTCTGATGAGATTCCTCAATTCTATACATCCCTCAATTGGTAGAACTACTACCCTTTCATGGAAGTGAAATTTGGTGTCCAATAATATCAACTCTACTCAAGTTCTACTCAATGATAATATCACAATCAACAGTCTCAAAAAAGATGATATGTTAAATACATTTACGTATGAGTGGATTTCTTGCTTAATCACATTCTTTATGTCCCTCTCTCATGTTATATCATCACTATAAAGAATATTTGTGAAGCATTTAAACATGGTAATTTTTTTTGAATAATCCATGAAGGACATATCACCTTTATCCAACTTCATTAAATCTCTGTCACAAACATCAATCAAACTCTCAGAGAAAAATTAATCATTGTAGTAAGTTTAGAAATCTTCTCAGAACAAGCAAAGATGAGGGCCAACCAGAGTAATCACATACCACAAGCACTTGGTGGAATAATGTATCATGTAGGTGGAGATCTTAGACCTCTTGTCTAGAGGAATCTATAGGTTATCTATGAGTAAAATGATGGCTTCTATCCATGACTCAGTATCCTGACAACTTCCATCCCCCAAGAGGATAAGAGTATGATGCTACTCGAACTCAATAGTTATATCAGACGTCGTAGTTTCAGGTTGTAGACCACCCAACATAGACTTAATCTAGTGTTGGAAAACTTCTCAAAGATGAGCATCAATTCCCATTTCATGAATAAAATGTGTTTTATCTAGTGTCACTACTAAAGAAAAAAGTAGGGGCTCATGGCCCACCACCACTAGAGTATGGTCACCACAACCCTCCTAGCACATGACTTGAGGACAACATGGTGGAATAACTCTATAAATTTCAAGCACCATCCTTAGAATAAAACATAACCATAGATAATAACACTATTAAATAAGAAAACAAGAGAATATAATCACTAAAAAACATACTACCCCAGGTAACCTCATATATGGTTACGGTATTGGTAAGTATTCATGTTTTGATTTACAAGGGTTCCGATATATGGGGGTTAATTAAAATTCAAAGAGGAAAACACTATTTAAATATAAATTGGAATTTTAATTTATAAGAAACTATTTCATTTATAATTTAATCTTTAATTTTTAAATTTATATGTGATTATATACATAATAAAACATTTAATTAAATGGATCATCATTCCTAAATTATAAAGGTCCATACACTTTGTAAATTTTACTTGACACCCATTTAATTACAACCAGTCCCCTTTAATTCAATCTTAGAATGAAATGGGTAAAATGTGATGGATTTATTTATATGAATTACCCATTAAAATTTATAAGGGCCCATACAGCATATAAATTTAAATTGGTAGTCACATAATCATAGTCAAAGTTGATCTCATGTAACTAGAGTTATATATCCCTAGGTTGAAATTGTATATTTAGGATTTCATCATCAATATATACAAAAAATCACCATTTTTTGGGGTTTACATTTTAAACAACCAATTTCCCTTCCATGTAGAAGGATTTTGTAGCAAATGAAAATATTACAACCCAATCTCACTCAACAATCACAGGGACATAGATAATGAAAGAAAAAGAATGAACCTATATGTAATGAAATATAAAAAGCATGTGAATCTTATGTGCATATAATGATGAATGTAACAATGACACTTTCCATATCAATACAAGTTATAATTTTCATAATGCATAACAAATACCACAAGTCTTGTGAATCACATAATGGTGAAATTTTATAAACTGTAATAAGGGAAAAGTATAACAACAATTTCTCATTCCTAATAAACTTTGAATTTTCCCTAAATGTGGGATAGATACTCTTAGAATCATATTATGACCAATATCCATCATGTTCCTTATCTCTTATTTAAATTTCCAAAACCATAAGATATAAATTAAAAATAACTATAATATCACATTGTGATGTCCTAGACATGGTTCAATCCTAAGTAACCACATTCGGTCGGGCACATGGCCTCAAGAAGACCACCTCATATACCGAAGGCTATTGACTAGAGTCAAATTCCTAGGTTGTTTTGGTGGGGATACAATTACCTCATGTCATAGTGGATCATAGAAGACATACTAGATAAATAAAATATTAGAATCACAATAATAAATATTTCAGTGAAACTATGCATAAAAATCCATATAATAAATAATCATCAGAAGTGGTAAACTATATAATATACAAGATGACGTTGTCCTATCTCTAAAAAAAGAGATAGAATATAATGAAATATGATTATAGTAAAATATATCTTATATAAAAGAATAAAAATCCTAAAAACTATCCAAGCATCCTGATCTCCGGCTCGATCATCTATAACCAAGCTCTATCCAATTTCATGAAAAGTGGTGTCCAAAGAATGATACTTCCCCTAATCCACACATGCGATCAAATAATCTACACATGTTCTAATGGTAGCTCGGATAGGGTGTTAGATAAATCATTTTAGTCCACCACCAATAGAATCTATACAAATCTAGTCTCTAAATATTAATAGTAATGTGTGTAGATATATGGATTTAAAACAGTAAAAATATACAACTCATGTCTTCTTCAACCTCTATTAGTGTTTGAAGATATATTCATTTAATTATTAATTTTATTTAAATTTAGTTTATAATTAAGTGATCACATGTAAATGTGTTATAATTAATGTAATAATAAATTATAATAATAGAGGATACAATGTAAACCCAACGTATCCTTAACCATGGGGCCAAGATAACTCATTGTGATGACTCACTCAGTCTGGAAATAATGGTCTGAGTGTAATCTAAGAGGTATATCTAAGCCATTCCACTATAAAATATTTTAACAAAGTAAATGGAGCTTATAAATAGTAATCATGGTCCAATCATGATAGTACCCAATGGGTTTAATCAATGGCATCGTGTGTCTAATGATATCATCTGAATTCAATGATTGTATCCAAGAGATTCTAATCTATGAATAATTTTCAAGTGATAGATCGGTACATCACTAAGGAATTTATGTAATAAGGCAAAGAGCATATTTCATGGTGAATATATACCATGAAAATCAGTTCAATGAATCGAAATGGTTTCCTCTGAGTTCTCATGTCATTCTATTGGGAATCCAAGGCAAGATCAAGTCTAACCATTCTTATAAAGATGAAAAAGTTGCATAGAAATTGGAACCTAATAATCATTTTAAATATATAAATATTTCATCATATGTAATTTAATACTCATTCCATTTAAGTATTTAAAAATTTCATTAAATTTCCTTTCATTAAACAATTAAAAGGTGAATTAAAGACATAAAACCAATTTCCATTAAAATTATAATTTTCCATGGCCATGTGATATTTGTATATATATAATTTATATTTAGTAATATAAATAATCAATTAATTTTTATGGGACACTTACTATAATGGGTGGTCTGTGTTGATGTCTCAAACTCCAATGGTCTCATGAGTTTCCACTAGTGTTGTGTCATGTAATTTAACCAATTGAATTTAATAAATATTAATTTGAGGAGAAAATCCCCATGAAACTTATTTGTGTATGATTAAAAATTCTATATATGGTGATTCATTAATGGATGAGTCATAGACCACCCGTCATGTGCATATTGTAGATGCCTCATCTAGTATCGGCCATTAGTTTGTCCCAAGTTAGAACAAAAACTATAAATAGATGATCTCCCTGAGAATATGGCATATGATCTCACACAAAAATACCTTCATTGATTGAAATAAAAACAAAAAAAATGAGCTTAATGAGTGTGTCACATATCAATGTGGATCGAATAATACGAATGGTGCTTCAATTTGACACTGGAAAGGGGGGGTTTTAAAAACCATTGTTTTGGCCACCAATGTAACACTCAACGTAATGAAAGGGAGGAGCCTCTGTCTGTTGGAAAGAAAAGAGAAATATGGTTTAGATTTTATGAATATTAATGGTAAAATTGTTATTTTACCAAACTTATTGGTGTCTCATTTTTTGGAAACATAATTGCACAAACCATGTGCCAACTATGTGTCCATCTCTATTTTAATAGACCCCTCACACGAGCTAGGTGAACGGTTTGACTAACCATATGAATCCTGGGTTAAGCCCCAGTTTCTCTTGTATAAGACAGGACACATGGTCATGTACCCCTATATTGTCCACTAAAGTTCCCCACATGGTTTTAACTAACCATGAATTCTAGGCTGTATAGTTTCTTTTAACTAGTGTCCTGGTATATTCCTTTAAAACTTAAGGCTTCAGGAACTAAATTGACCATAGACACCTTCGAATCCATTAAGCTCTCATTATGAATTCATATTAGTTCAAAACCATGGAATTAAACCTCAAATTAAATGACCCATACCTCCTATAAATACAATGTTTGTACAAATATGAAATAGTCATTACCAATTTACACATATACCCAAACCATAAAGTTTATTATAATATGAAATTTTATTGTCCATAAAGCTGATGTCACCAAAACCATTCTCTGTCTTAATGCATGAAATCAAAGGCGCATATTCAAAATGAATTAATATTAGAGGATTTAAAATAGTTCTTTCTATATATCCATTTATCACAAACATATAAATACCATAAATTAATTTAAAAATATATCATATCAAACTGATTTACTATGCTCAACCATACTAATGGAATGTTCCATAAAATCTGTATTTTTTGAAACTACAAAAAAATGATCAAAATCATGGTTTTACATAAATATTTGAAATAATATAAATTATTACATAGTAATTTATCAATAAAATATGACTGGATTTTCTAAATTTATATAAAAAATACGGAGATACCTTTATAGATTTGATTCCATTGAATCTCATTTAAGTTATCCACTAATGATTTTTATGTATTTATTTATTATGAAATATCAAATAAATAATTAATAAATCATTTTTCATTAAATAAATGAACATTAACTCCTATTAAATTTATTTTTGTAAAGAAAGTGTAAATTTAGTATGTCTACATACACATTGCGAATATATCATTCTATTTATCCTGATACTCATAATAAATCACTAAAAACGCCTCAGGTGAGTTTCATATTACCTATACCACATGAGACAATGATAGTGTAACTCAATTCCATAAAGATTTGAACGATTATGGGTAATAAAAACTTTTTTTGAAACCACTCTAATTCTATATGGAAAATCCAAGAAAATGTAATTTAAATCTATATAAATAAGAAAAAATTATAGATAAAAGGAAATGAAACATCACACATCACTCCAAATAAAATATTAAAAAATATATGGAGTAATTCATTCTATATACCTTAAAAATATGAAAAATCCGTTAACGTTAGTTTACATTCCTATTAAGAATCAAAACCCAAAAAAACGTAATGAGTGTGCTTAATGAGAGGTAATATATGAACTATTATTTCTATCTATAAACCAAGCCATCAATCCCAAGATAAATAAACAATCTCAAACATCCACATTTAAATGGGAAAATAATTCATTCATCTCTCCTATATAAATATTTTAGTCTCTTATACAAAAATTCCCATCTATCGATGATAATTTTATTACATTCCTTATAAATTTGTGGTTAGATAACCTAATTCTACATCATAAATCTCCCATGGTACTCTAATTCCACCTAATTAACAAAAGTAAATTCTTAATATAACATATCTAATTTGAAATCCCCAAATAAATTTATGATGTCTTCTACTATTTTAATATACTACAACTAATATTAACATAAAAAATCTACAGTTACTAAATTATAAAATTTTATAATTATAATTTAAAAATTTCCAAGAAGATCTCACATTTAAAAATTAACTCAAGTCATTCTCCAAATCCATGAAATGAACTAAATAAATAAATAAATATAAGTTGATATTATTTTATCAACCAATCATAATGTTATTTAATTTATTTTTATTAAACCATTAATAATTTAAACAATAAAATTTTTTATTCCCATGATTATTCATTTTTTATTATTACCTAACATAAAAAATAGCTCACCCTCTATTATAATTCTTATAAATAATTCCTTAACTATTTTAATGTTAAATTAATAATATGAATCTTGAAATTATTTATGATTGGAACTGAATTCAAATGTAGATAAATTTTTAGAATTTTTTATTTATGGTTTCAAATTTGTGAGTAATTGGTTTTTCATTTTTTACCTATTCATATTGAAATTTATGATATTGTTATATGTGAAGAACATCAACTATCATAATCTCATTTTTAATTAACATAAATAGTTTCAATGTGTCTGTTAATTATTATTCCAATATTTTCTATCCTTGTTTTATTTAATCAGCAACCTTATATTCTATGTTATTTATTCAATTATACTTATATAGATGGGTAAAATAGTTAAAACACATCTAGAATTTTGATTTCCCTCCCATACATCACAATTCCATTTTTCTGAAATATTATTGAGCAATGGATAAAATATTAATTATAAATACGTCATAATATTCAAATTTACCAATTTTGTTTTCAATTCCAAAGTTTAATTTATTAAATTCATCTATATAAATCCATATAAATCATCCTTATTTTATCCTTAATGTGTATCATTTTGTTTTAGTATACAATATATATAATATATCTATTGATATATAATTATTTTTCCATAATTAATATTAGATCAATACAGGGTTTCTTTAAATTATAACTTAGGATTTTTTTTCCTTATAGTCAAAATTACAACATTGTAGAGTTTAGTTGGTATATAAAAATATTCCTAAAAAATATAGATAGACCACATCATCCTTATAACATATTCATGAATACATAATTCTCTTTCACAATTCCTTATTGATCATGAAGAATACTCAATATTATACCCATGATATTAAAATCATGTCTGCACCCAATTTACCATTGTTTTGTCTTATGGAATAAATAAAAGATTTTAAAATCATCTTACAAATATTTTGATTATTGAATGACCTGATTATGAAAAAAAAAACAAAAATAATTTATAACCCAAAAAAATTGAAAACTACAATATATATTATTTTTCTAGGTTAAGACATTTGATATTGATTACAATAAAATCTCAAATAGATATACTACAAAATAGAAAAATAAATATTCACAAGGATAAAATTAAATTAAAATACTTATTATGTTTTTGTGTGGTTCTATAATGTCACATACCTTTCATACATCAGTATTAAATCTTAATAGATGAATATTCATTATATAACCTTATGATCCATGCTAGAACCATAAATTTTTAGTGTCTTTGGAGAAAAGATACATAATATTAATATGTAATGAAAGATATTCAAAATCCCCCATAAATATCTTCCCACATAGTACTGTTATTATACATACCCTACATAAAACTATTCTATATAACCCTGGGAAAGGAATCAGAAGAAAGGTTGAGCTCATATGCTCAATAAGGGTAAATAAGGGAGATATCGATGATCAATTAACCAAAACTAGAGTATAATGGATTGAGAATATGAGCTATTTAAAAATCCTTAATCATCACATCATTTACTATAATCGTTAGTCATGGAATAAATGTTGGAATTTTATATGACTTGAATCATAAAGGAATCAAGTAAAAAAATCAATGAGAGCTTAACATTAGCATAATAAATATGTTTTTGGAATACACATAATCATAGAAAATATTTTCCTTATTCAAGGCTCACTATCAATGTTGTCATAGTGGATTGGTCTCACTCCCCATTTAATCATATCCTTAATCAAGGTTCACTATCAAGACTACTAATGTGGATAGAGTCACTTACTGAACTAATTTCACTCCTCATTCAATTATTTATTATCTCATGATATAAAAAACATTAAGAAATTAATTATATGGAAATATAATTCTTGTACCACCCGTAAAATAATTATAATCCATTCACATGTGTTCCACATCATTATAAATTATTCATGACATACCATAACTCTTGGAATGGAAATGGGTCTCATAAACATCTAATGATTTCAACTTAGAAAAAACCATGGAAAATAAATGGGTTTCAAAAAAATTTACTCATAATAAATGTAAATCATCCAAAGGAAAAATAAGGATCGTATCCTTGTATCATAACCCCAGTAATTCATAACTAACATAAAATTACATTATCATAAATTATGTTTCCTTTAAAAGATTACATGGAATATTTCTTGAGGAAAATACACATTTAAATTTGGAATCTCTTATTTATAATGTAAAAATAATATGAATATTATGAAAATATTTTTTCTTTTAGAATAATAGTGTAAAATTTTGAAGGGTGGTTCATACCATTGATATGTCATGATGTTGGTAAATTCCATTCTTGTCTGGTATATAGAAACAAATATCCCTTTTAGGTTTTCATTAAAATGTCAAAATTACCTCATTTAGAAAAATATAAGATGAATCCATTTAAACAAT
The DNA here is from genome assembly GCA_963277665.1 of Viscum album. Classification (NCBI taxonomy): domain Eukaryota; kingdom Viridiplantae; phylum Streptophyta; class Magnoliopsida; order Santalales; family Viscaceae; genus Viscum; species Viscum album. The sequence goes on along the minus strand of OY728155.1, from coordinate 1,099,933,067 downwards.
TTTTTAAAATATTAAAAAAATAGATAAAAATGAGTTTAAAAATCATTAGATAATGGTAACAAAAGGTTAAATTTTTTTTAGGAAACATAGACATGGAAGAAAAAGGATTTTCAACCAAAGAGAGAAATAATATCAGATTTCCATAAAAATATTCTTTTTTTAACTTGAGTACTAAAAAATTCATAAATGAAAGGAAAAGAACGGATCTGCAAAAATAACTGAATTATTTGAATATTTTTGTGTTCCATTATAGGTATATCATACATTTTTTTCATTACAAACATGATCTTAAACAATCCTAGTAAATATTGAGATTGTAACAGAAACCCTTACTGATTTGGAAACCATTAATCATGAGCCCCATGAAATAATTCATTCAAATGAAAAATTAAATGTAATTATTATAAATAAATTCATGATATAAAATTTAAATTTTTTTATATATATACATCAAAAGGTAAGATAACTGCATAATATATCATATGTACCAAAGAATCCAATTTGAGATTATAAACCCTTACCTTAAGTCTTTAATTTCCATATATTCATTCAAACCTCCTCTAAAATAAATATAGGTTTATTATAAATTTATTTTATAACCATAATCACATATATCATACCATATATGATTTTATTATGATATCATATCACCCATTGACAAAAAATTTATTATTAAAATCATTGTTGCTGATGATAGATCCTTCTTTTTTCAAGTATGTTTTGGTTCAATGGTCTTGGATCTCACGAACTGTCCTCGGGGCCCGTGTTGTGACTAACCCAATCCCACCTTCCATAGGCCAGGGGCTGGAAACTAGCACCGAAAGGCATATCCCAGTAATCGGGAAGGCATTGCCTTTAAACCCCACAACACACACAGTCTGAAAACACAAAAAAAGAGTTACCACAAGTAACTACTATAGTAAAAAGTGTGCAGAATGCAAGGGCTAGTATACAAGACCAACTGAAAGTTCAAGTACAACTAAAATGGAAGCATCTCCTAGAACTTCCACTGGGAATCCTACCTGATGTGTAGGTACATCTCTCGATCAAGTCGTCCCTATCGTACGTCTCGTCTAAGTCCACCTCTGAGCAGCCTCATGTCCATCACCCTTAGCCTCAATCAATATTGTCCATCGTCTGCATAGGACACAACAAGGTGCGAGCATATCCCATACAGGGGTGAGTATAAAGATACTAAGTAGGGACCCCGAGACCCCCGAAGGACTCCTAGAATCCACAAACGATAAACCTCAAAAGTAACAGTACAATCACAAGGTACAAGGTAACCACCATCCTAACTTAGGTGTATGCCCATACATATACCTAAGTTGTCAAGATTACATAGAGCTCCATCTCCTGATCCAAAACACAATTGTCCACAAAGGAAGAAGTATCACGATGGTAACAACTCATAGAAAAGATTCACAATGATTTCACCACAATGATTAGAACTCATCTCACACTATGTGTAACTTAGGTACGGTAGAAATGATGATTAGATATGAATACTGGATCATCTTAATCCGTTTAGAGGCAGACCCATGTAGGATTCTAAATCATCACATCCACGTAGGATCCTAGTACAGTAGACCCACGTAGGATCCTAGAGTATTCCCAAATGGATTCACAGAGCAGATCCATGTGGGATCCTAGAACACAAACCCACATAGTATCCCAAAACTCATACCCACATAGGATCCCAAGCCAAAGTTCAACATAGGATCCATTCCTCAGTTTACAGCTAGCCACAGGGTTCCCGCACAATGCTTTCTTGATTCTGAGAGGGTCTTCTCATCATGCCACAGGTCGATACTATAACATCAATGATGTTCCATGAAAAAATATCCCCAAATGACAACCATGTAATTGGGGTCTCAACGCAATAGACGGTTCGTCAAATGGACGCCTGGTCTGTAAGTTATTGTCTTTTTTAGTCCTGATGGCCCTGTTGGATTCGTGTTTGATCCAACTCAGCTATACCCCAACTTTATCAAAAACACTAGTGGGGTATACCAAAAGGACCGTCTCCATCCAAGGATTCTGGCGCCATATACAATTTTTCAAATGGACGCACATAGCTCATGTTATGGCTGAATGTGTGGAAAGGGGTCGAAGCTGGTCCAGGTTCGGTCCGACCCAGTCGGACCGACCTGGCCTGATCTGGGTCTGGCCCAGGGTCCGACCCATTCCCTAGGATTCGACCAGGCCCCCCGGCACAGCCCGTGCTGGGCGGCCCACCTGAGGCTCAAAGTTAGCCTTCGGCTGGGCGGCCCCACAATGGGGTCCACCGTAGCCCCCGCCCAAGGAGGTGGCACCCCCTGTGTACCCCAAACTGTCCAAACATTCGGGTTGGCTAGACAACTGACCGCGCCACGTGGTACCAGATGTAGGCACGCGGGACCCGGGGGGTCCCGCTTGTCTCTTTAGCGGTCCAGATGGCCATCCCACCATCGTAACACGATCTCGCGCCGTGCCGCCTCCGGTGGCCGACGGTGAACCCCCTGCAAACGAGGCCTCGTGTTGCGGCCCCTGCAAGCCCAGTGGTGTGGACGTGTGCCGCTTCCCCCTTCATGGATCCGGTTGAGTGTCGGCCACCACCCTTGCTCTATCGCGGAAAATGGGTCGTGACACTCCTTCGAAGGGGCAGTCGCGCCGCCGCCATAATCGCGGCCGGCTGCCGCTATCGAACCCTACCGGCGCTGGTCACCGGCACCAATCACCGGTGACGTTCCTCGGGTCACCTGGTGCACCCCGGTGGCCTGATCTTCATTCTAAAGACTCCCACACTCGTCTCGGGATGTCACCATCGATTCAATACCACCACAGTCGGTATTTGGTCAACCTAAAAACAAGCCACAAAGAACACCAAAATCCACAATGGTTGAGGAGGGGTCAGGTCGTGTTCATTTGTCCCACACTCTCCACATTACAATGGTAGAAATTTGCATAATTGTTCTTAAATCCATAAGATCAAAAAGAACGAGGTAAGGGGTATACAAAAACAACAGTCCCTACCTTGAAGATTCATTGACGTCGGTGAGGAGAGGGAAATATGGACTTTGATTCATCATCATGAAAGATGTTCCCCGTTAGAGATCCTTCGACAGAGTTCTTCATTGGAGAAATGTTCATCGAATGAGAAGAGTTATTTCTCGAAGGGGGGTTTCCTCTAGCAAGATCCTCCACAAAACTTCTTCACCGACAAAAAACATGAGCCCAACCATGGTGGTTGAGAGCCTCCCCCTTAATTGATAGGTTTTATGACATCATTTAATGAAGTCATTAAATGTTGACAGTTTTCACAATTTAAAAAGGGTTCAAGAGATAGTCTGGTCCCCACCGATAATTCAAAATAATTCAAAAGTTAAATAAAAATAAAGTTACATTATTTTTATTTCCACTATTATTTATTTTCCCACGACGGGTAGCAAAAACTATCTTCCACCCTTGACCAATTGTAGCCAAGGTGAAGGTATCCTTAAGAAACTATAGGCATGGTGAGATCAACGATGCCCTCAGATTTCAATTCCGAGCACCAGTTCAGAAGTTACAAAAACCCGCTCATACGCTTATTGAAAGTACTTAAGAAACATCATAATAACATTTTGGGATCTCCATACCTTGTAATCAAGTACCATGAGAAAATAAAGACTCAAATATTTCGATATAATTTAAAAAAATTACATGGAATTTCCAAGTCTTTACATTCTCCCAACCTTAGAGATTTATGTCCACAAAAACCACATCAAAATACTAGGAGAATCAGTGGAAGTATTGAGCACGAATTAGAGCCTACCGCTCACATGTTCTCTCTTAGAGATTATCATGATGTCAACATACATGCACCAATGGTTTCGATCACCCAGGAAGTACTCTCTCTTATAGATCCTCAATCTCCACTGGAACCTCCAAAAATGTTGCCCCATCGTCGATGTCAAGCTCCCCATAGTCAAAGATATGAGTAGGATCATGCACGTATATCCTCAACTGGGATACATAAAAAACATCATGCACCAAGTGCAACTGAGGGGGATGTTCTAGGTGGTAATCCACCTTTCCAACTCTGCTGAGGACCTGAAGGGGTCCAATGAACTTTGGAGATTACTTGCCACCCTGGCCAAATCTCTGCAAACCTCATCGGGGTGGGACCCGTAGAGAGACGTGGTCACCATCCTTTGAATTCCAGAGGTCTCTATCTCCTTTCTGCATAAGACTTTTTACTGCTCTATATAGTATACATCTTCTCATGGATGATCTGTTCCTTCTCTTTTGTTGCACATACTATCTCTAGTCCCACGAGTCTTGATTCCCCTAGGTCAGTCCAACACAAAGTTGATCTTCAAGGTCGATCATACAGAGCATTGAAAGGTGTCATCCCAATGGTGGAGTGATAGATGTTTTTGTATTAAAAATCCACCAAGGGCATAATATCATCCCATATGCAGCCGTAGTTGAGGACGCATGAACGCCACATGTCCTCAAGTGTCTGAATGGCCCACTCAGTCTGGCCATCCGTTTGAGGATGGAAAGCGGTGCTCAAAGAAGCTGCATCCCGAATGCCTCCTGCAACCCATTCCATAGCTGGGAATTGAAACGTGCATCATGATGAGAGATAATCATAGAGGTTACTCCATATATCCACACAATTTTCTACACATAGAGGCATCCCACGTACTCTACTAAGCCCTCCTATCAGATCGGTAGGAAGTGGGCCGACTTGGTGAGTCGGTCGACGATCACCCTGATAGAATCATGAACCCTGTATGTATGTAGAAGTATGATCACGATGACCATGGATATTCCATCCCACTTACACTATGGTAACTCTAAATGCTGAACTAAGCATGCTGGTGCATGATTCTCTGCCTTCACTAGCTGACAAGTGAGGCACTGAGAGACAAACTCTTCTACTACTTTTTTCTTTCTCGGCCACGAGTGCTATCGTCAAAGGTCCTAGAATATCTTCTCAACTCCTATAAGTACCACTAGAGGGGTTGTGTGGAACTCCCCCCAAAAGTTACTCTTGAAGTGACATGGGTACCATGGTACGTCCCATGAAAAAAAAAGACATGATCCATATCTTTAGAAAATTCATCGGGTGCCTTTTCTGTTGATATCTCAGCACGTCGAGCCTCAAAGTCAGTGTCCCCATGTTGTGCCTCCCAGACTTGCTGAAGGAGTGGTGGGGTGACTGTATGAGACTGAATAAAACTGCTTCATCTCGATCCAAAAAGGATATTTGCAAAGCGGCCAGCTACTCTACCACCTCACATAGCAGCTATATACCTGTTCTCTTGTTGAGTGTATCTGCTACAACGTTCCCCTTCCCAAGAGTATAGACTACCTTGAAGTCATAGTCCTGGAGTAAATTAAGCCAATGTTGATGTCTCTGGATTAGGTCCTTTTGGTAGAAAATATACCTGAGACTCTCGTGGTCATAGTAGACCGTAAAATTCTTGCCCATCAGATAGTGTCACCCCATCTTCACAGTGAAGACTGCTGCTGCTAACTGACAGACATTGGTAGCGTAGTTCTACACATGTTGCCTAATATGTTGAGAACCATATGCGATAACTGCTCGCTACTAACTCCAGACACATCCGAGCCCAGTCCCTGATGTGTCATAGTAGACTACGTACCCAACGCCCTCCTCCGGAAGCATAAAGATGGGGGGACACTATTCAAACTCTACCTTAGCTCTGAAAAACTCCGCTAGCATCTCTTCGACCACACGAAGTGTTGACCCTTCTTCATCAATTCTAATAAAGGTGATGCAACAGTCGAGATATCTGGGCGAAATATCATGTAATATCTGGCCAAAACCAGGAAACATCGTACCTCCATCACACTCCTGGGTGGCTCCCAAGAATGTCCCACCTCAATCTTCGCTGGATCCACCACAACTCCAGCCTCCAAGATGACAGGTCCTAGAAATTAAACCTCTCATATCCAGAACTGGCACTTCGAGAGATTACCATAAAACTGGTGCTCTAAGAGTGTGTCCAGAACTACCTTAAAATGATAGGCATGCTTCTCTCAGTATCCGAGTATATCAGAATGTCGTCGATGAAGACTACTACAAAGTGATCATGTTATTCTGGAATGATCTGGTACCTGACTCCCATGAACATAGCTGGAGCATTGTTCATGCTGAATGACATGACCAAAAATTCATAATGGTCGTATCGACATCTGAAAGTCGTCTTCTGCACATCCTCATCACATACTCTCACATGGTGATAACCTGACCTGAGGTCTATATTTGAGAACCACCATGCTCTGTTCAGCTGATCAATGAGGTCATCAATCCTCAAAAGTGGGTACTTGTTCTTCACGGTCACCTATTTCAGGCTCCAATAGTCAACACAATGTCTCAATCCCCATCCTCCTTCTTGGCGAACAAAATCGGGGATTCCTAAGGAGAAAAAATGGTTAGGATGAACCCCTTCCCCTGTAAGTCCCCCAGTTGTACCCGCAGCTCACGAAGCTCTGCAGAAGCTATCTGATACACTAGTGTAGATATCAGTGTCATCTCGGGGTAAAATTCAATGTAAAAGTTCACCTCCCTATGAGAAGCTAGACCCGGAACATCATCAGGGAAGACATCCGCTTACTGGTCCACCACTACAGGATAACTCGGACTCTCCACATCAACCGCTCTGAGGGTGAGGATAGCCAACTATTGAGTGATTGGCTACACTCTCCTATGGGTAAGTCCATCTTGGGCTGAAAAGGATCCCTTCTCACTGGTGAAGTTAAACCTATTCCCATCTTCATGGATACACCACACTTTTTTCCTAATGCAGTCAATCTGGGCATAGACATTAGATAACCAATCAAGACCCAAGATGACGTCGTAAGGCCTCAATGCCACTACTAGAAGATCCCAGCTGAATATCTTTCTTTCTATAGTAAGCGCACACTACCAACACCAGTGTGTAATCATTGAATCCTATCTTGTATGAGTCTCTATCCATAATGATCGAGCCAACGGCTCCTCCAAAATCTCTGTGCTTCGAAAGAGGGCAGTGGAAATAAATGAATGACTAGAACCTATTTCTATAAGTGATGCATCTAGAGTGGAATATACACAGATTATACCTCATATCATTTCTAGTGTTTTGTGTTCATAGGCCTCATCTTCCGGGACTTGGGCTTTCCCCTATCCACATGCTACCTATGGTCTGGATGTACGACCTGATTGTGGTGGCGGTAACACCTCGAATCATCTCCCACCACCAGTTGCATGGCCAAATCCTCTTACACATCCAATTTTTTCCTGTGGACCTCCTCAGTTGTACCTCTGTATATGCATGGGTGGTCTTTCGACCATCTACTGATCATCCGTACGACGGGTCGGGCAGTCACGTGCCATGTGACCCTGCTCGCCGCATGCATAACACCGCCTGCTCCTCCCATGACTGGCTCTATCTCAGGTGCCCCACACAACTGACCCTGAATCCTGTAGTCGTCCACCTGTAGGTCTGGTCCTCTTGGACCTCTATGACATCTGTCTATTGCCAGTGGCAGAAGACTCCACTACGTGACGCCCGGTGGTGGGTCTCACTACTGGTGACTACTCACCAAGAAAAATCTCCAATAAGAGGGCTCACTCTAACACCCCCGCATGTGTCGAGATGCTGAGAGAAATCATCGAAGCCCTGATCTCCCGCCTAAATCCCGTGTATAAGGTCTAGGACTTGAATAATGAGTCACACACCATATCAGTGGAGTAGCGTGGGAGTTCAGTGAACCTCTCTTAGTACTGAGCCACAATCACGCTGCCCTGTTGCAGATGAAGAAGCTCTTATATGAGCACTGCAAGAAGGGTCGCTGGGACAAAATCTACCCGAAACAGGCTCTCAAAGTAATCCCAAAGATTTGTCACCTCATCGTGAACTTGTAGCATCAATCTCTACCATCTGACTATTGGTTCCTGTAGAAGACTGATGGAAAGGATCACCATGAGATCAGCTGGTGTCCCGACCAGTCAGAAGGCTCTCTCCACGGCCTCCATCCAATCCTCAGCTACCTGTGGGTCCATCTCACCCCAGAACCTGGGTGGCCTCTATCCCTAGAACTCATGCAACGTGCTCAAGCAGTGTGCACTCTATGTTTTTGGGGCTAGTGTCATTGGTGGCCACACGGGTATTTGTACCGATGTTACCTCTATTGGTGCCTCTACTAAAAAATGGACCTACACTAAGGCCTTGTCACTCTGTGGGCTGTCATGACACACTATACCCGGAACCTGGGCTGGTAATCTACATGGAGGCATCCTGAAAAGAAACAGGTGTGCCACTGTCGACAATTATACCTGGTGATCTAACTCAAAGAGGTCACAATGAAAACTTTTCAAAACATACACGCAATCAGTGTTTTCATGCACTGAGTTAGAAATCAGAAGTCATGGTCCTGGTGTATAGATAAGTCATCCACTACCCCAACACTAGATCCCCATAACTAATAACCACACTCATAACACTTAACATTATTACCGTTAAAATATCATAGTCCAATTTTCTACGATAGAACCGACCCCTCTGATACTAACTTTTCACGACCCATCCTTGGGGCCCGTTCCATGACTACCTCAATCCCACCTTCGAAAGGTCAGGAGCTGGTGACTAGAACCAAAAGGCATTTACCAATAATCGGGAAGGCATTTCCTTTAAAACCTATAACACACACAGTCTAAAAACACAACAATGATTAACCACAAGTAACTACTATAGTAAAAAGTGTGTAGAAAGTAAGGGCCAGTATACAATCCCAACTTGAAGTACATGTACAAGTAAAAGAGAAACAACTCCTAGATCATCCACTGGGAATCCTACCTGGAGGGTAGGTAGAGATCTCGATCAATTCATCCCTGTGGTACATCTCTTCTAAGTCCACCTCCGAGCAGCCTCCTATCTGTCACCCTTAACCTCGATCAATGTTGTCTGTCATCTGCGCAGGACACAACAAGGTGCAAGCATAGCCCATGCTGGGGTGAGTATAACGATATGCAGTAGGGACCCCAAGACCCCCGAAGGTCTCCCAGAATCCCAAAAAGATAAACTTCAAAAGTAACACTATAATCACAATGTATAAGTTAACAACCATCCATACGTAGGTGTATCCCCATACATATACCTATGTTTTCAAGATTACAGAGAGCTCCATCTCCTGAGACAAAAGCACAAAAATCCATGAAGGAAGAAGTACTACGAAGGTAAAACCACACTAATAAGATCCTTAATTATCTCATCACAAAGATAAAAAATCAGCTCCCACTAGGTATAACATAGGTACTGTAGTAATGATGATTATATGTAACTACTGAATCATCTTACTCTATTGAGAGGAAGAACAATGTAGGATCCTAAATCATTAGACCCATGTAAGATCCTAGTACATCCGACCCACTTTGGATCCTAGAGTATCCCCACGTGGATTCCTAGAGTGGATTCATGTGGGATCCTAGAACACAGACCCATGTAGGATCCCAAAGCACAAACCAATGTAGCATCCCATGCCACAGTCCCACATAGGATCCCTTCCTCATGGTACATCCAGTCATAGGGTTCCCACATTAAGCTCTCTTGATTCTAAAAGAGTCTACTCTTCAAGACATAGGTCGATACTACAACAACGACGATGTCCCATGAAAGAATATACCCAATGGACCGCCGCGTATTAGGGGTCCCAACGAATTAGACGGTGCATCAAATGGAAGCCATGTCTGTATGTTATTCGCCTTTTTAGTCCCGAGCGCCCAGTTTGTTTCATGTTCAATCCAATCCGATCATACTCTAACATTATCCAAAACTGAAGTGGGGTATACAAAAAGGACCACCTGTATCCAAGGTTTCTGGCACCGTAGAGTGTTCATAAAATAGAGGCTTCTGGCTCATGTTATGGATGAAAGAGCAGACAGGGGTCGAAGCCGGTCAGGGTCTGATCCGACTCGGTCAGACCGACTTGGTCGCACCAGGTTCAGGTCAACCCGGCCCAATCCAGGTCCGGCCCTGGGTCCAACCCAGTCTACGGGATCCGACCCAGACCGCTAGTTTTGTCCTGGCCTGCTAGGGCCAGCCTGCGCTGGGCAGCCCAGAGGAGGCCCACAGTTGGCGAACCCGTGGTGGGCTTCGCCCTAGCTGCCACCCAAGGGGGAGGCGCCCCCTAGGAACCTGAACGGCCTAGAATTTCGTGTTGGGTGGCCAACTGGCTGGCACCACGTGGCACCGACGGCTGGAACGTGGGACCCGGAGGTCCCACTCGACTCCTCTGCTGGCCAGAAAGCAATCCCACCTCCATAGAGCGGTCACACGCCATGCCACTTCTGGAGGCTGGCAGTGAGCAAGCCGCCGCTCCTGATTCCTACGGGTGCTGGTCGTTGGCGACATTCCTCGGGTCACCAGGTGCGCCTTTGTGGCCCGATCTTCATTCCAATGACTCTTGCACTCATCTCAGTATGTCACCATCAATTCAAGACCCCCATGTTCAGGATTCTATCAACCCAAAAACAAGCTGCAAAGAACACCAAAATCTACAAAGGTTGAAGAGGGGTCGGTCCTTGTTTGTTTGGCCCACACCTTCCATGTTAGAATTGTAGCAAGTGGAATAGTTGTTCTAAAATCAAGAAGAACAACCAAAATGGGGTAATGGGTATACAAAAACAAAAATCCCTACCTCGAAGATTCGCTGACATCGGTGAGGTGAGGGAAGGATGGACGTCAGTTCGTCGTCGTTGAAGACGTTCATCATGGGAGATCCTTCGACAGAGTTCATCATTGGAGAAAAGTTCATCGAAGGAGAAGAGTTCTTCCTCTAAGGGGGGTCTCCTCCAGCAAGATCCCCCACCAAGCCTCTTCTCCAGAAAAAACCAAGAGCCTAACCAAGGGGATTAATAACATCCCCCATAATTTATAGGTTCAATGAATTCATTTAATGAAGTCATTAAATGTTGGGGGTTTGGCACAACTAAAAAAAGGGTTAAAGAGATCGGTTGGTCCCCACCAAGAATTCAAAAGACTTAAAAAGTTAAAAAATAATGTTAATTTATATATATTTCATATTTTTTTTATTTCCCAATGATGTGTAGTAAAAAATATCGTCCACCCACAACCAACTGCAGTTGAGGTGACGGTCTCTTTAATAAACAATTGATGCGGCGAGATCAACGGTGCCCTCGGATTTCAATTCCATGCAACGGATCAAAAGTTACAAAAAACCTCTCACAAGCTTACTGAATGTATGTAAGAAACTTCAGAAAAACATTCTGGTCTCTCCAGGACTCAGAATCAAGTACCTTCATAAACTGCAGACTCAAATATTTCCATATAATTTAAAAACAATTTACATGGAATTTCCAGGTCTTTACATTGGTCCTTATAAATTCATAATGGTAAGATAAAATATATAATTTTAGGAAAATATTAGAATGATAATAATGATATATATTTTTATAACTATTAATATAATTTAATAATGAAAATTTAATTACATCACTTCATGGAGACAACAATCCATACATACGCATGCACGATGTTTCCACTTTTAGATGCATTGAGCAAAAGAATTTTAAATAATAATTAATTTTTACATAAAAATAATAAATTAAAAAACAAAATATATTTTTATTAAATCCATATTTATAATTATAAATGTACAGTTGTGATAAAAAACACATTTCACTATTATGTGGAGATGATATGTCATATGTACGCATGATCAACGATTTCACTTTCTAAAGGTTGGATATAAGGTGGATATTTTTTGTCGCATTATCATGATAAAAATTCCATAAATTTATGGTACTGAATTCATTTTTTCATAATGGATACCATGTATTTAGAGGCATCATTATATGAAATGAAACTAAAATATTTGGTTAAAAGTTATACCTCATCTTCATAAAGCCTCTATTCCATTACATCTTAAGCCCTCCAATGTTGGTATTCATCCAAAATAATGACCTATAAAACATGGGGATATTTTAGCAATGTATTCAGGTAATTATTTTCCAAAAAATTGATCTAGAATTTTGGAGAGAATATTATAGGAGGTTCCATTTTATAGGTGGGATAAAGGGAATTCATTGAATTTCATAAAGATTAACATTAATATAAATTAATTTTCTAGATAAAATGAATCTAAATTTATATAATTAGAATATAAAATTATTGTTAGTATAAATACTCTCATTAAATAAACATTTGAAAATTTTGTATGATTTTTACACCAATATATCTGTGTTTTAATCCCACATAAATAGTTTTGGTGATTACCACAAAATCAAAGTTTTTTACTATTAAGTTATCATAGAAATTACTATAAAAGGAAATGTGACCCATGGATATATCATTTTTGGTATTTTGAATCATATTATATTCACTTAGATAAAGATTTTATTTTTATTTATATTAAATAATTTAGCATAATATTTTTTAATATAAAATATCATTAATGTCAATTTTAGAAATATATGAAATATTATAATATAATATATGTCTAAATCATGTAAAATTGTTAAAAAATATCATGTGTTGAAATTTTGGGAATATATGGTCTTAATTAAATCATCAAATATATGTTTTTTTGGTTTGGATGTCATTTTATACCTTATATGTTGGTTTATCCCCTCAAATAATAAGTATTAACATTTACATTAGTAATGACTTTTTCAATATAAAGGGGTTATAATTTTATATATAAGGTGAAAAATGAATCAGAAATGTAAAATGGATAACATTTTTTCCTATTTATCATTATACGTGTCATATTTTAATATTTTTATGATTTGAAAATATTATTATAAAAAATATATTTAACATAAAATACTATTAGTGCCACTTTGTGAATTATACACATAATTGGCATTGAAAACAACATGATAATAATCGAATTTGAATATAATCCTCTAAAAATAAATAATATGTTATAGTTATATATAACATTATTGGGAAACAATAATTCACCAAAATATTATTTCTGTTAGTGTTTTAAATACCATTTACATGATTTTTCAATTCCTTGCACAAGAACTGTGTCACCGTTAAATAAGAATTTAAGGTAATTATCTCATCACAAAAAATTAAAAATAAATTACCCTAATAAAATAATATTAATATATAAAATAATATTTTATAACTTAACTGTCATTACCCCCTCCCTAGAAGTTGTACCCCTCCTAGGCCGACAGTGTGAGAAGAGAGATAGTGAACTCTTCAGTCCCGCCTCAAGTAGGCACCGAGTTGGAGAAGAGAACCAAGGGCATAGTAAACAAAAAAAAATTGGGAGGCATTACCCTCTAATAGAACACATGAAGAAGAGAAAGATAAGATAGACATCGACCAACTCCAACTCATTCTACAATATAGATGAAATCCCAAGTACACATATGTAATGTCATGCAAATCTACTACAATAGGATGGGAATGTTGTGAGTACCAAAAGAAGGTAAAAACATTAGCTACCACGAAGCCCGAACAGCTCCCCAAACCCTATGCTATTAGTAACCATCCCGATATCTTACCTGCTCCAGGTGACCCGAAAAATAATTTATACATACATTAGGTGAGTATAATAGTATAATCAGTAGGATCCATCCAGGAGCCTCTCGTGAAAAAGTAAATAAAGCATGATAAAGTACAGTGAACAACTAGTAAAAGTAACTCATCACTTAGACAGGTGTACTATGTTCCCAGCCTCACCATGGCTACGCTCACCAAGTATCATATACAATAGTATATAATAAAATAAATAAATATCAAAGGTACCCCACTACCACTTCCCCACTAGTTTTCCACTTTTCCCCAAAATCACATGTCCTAATCCATATTTCTCTAAAATGGACGGCCCAAAGACATGTGGGAAAGCACTACCACATGCACCTTGTGCAACAAAATTATTTCCGACATACACATGGGTGAAGCACCACACCATCCACACAACATCAAACACAACCAGGTTGTTTAAGGGAACCACCACAACCCGCATAATCTGTATCACACATTAGGTATTACACCTCAAGCCATTACAAACCATACACTGAGTACGGATCCTCATGCTACAATAGCCTATACCCATTATAACTATAGTAACACAACGGAACCCATATCTAGAATATATGTTTTGGAAATAACCAAAATCCATTTCAACCATCTATAAAAAATTATAGGGAATACTAACTATTGTGTCTACTATCACAATTAACTATTAGGAGAAGAGAGATGGACCATATGGGGTAGTCAACCATCCATCCTCCCACCAGAATGTTGATAAAAACCCCACCCCAAGGCTCATAATCCACACGGTGTTAGTGTCCCTAACAAATGGGGTGGAGTAGAAAATAGAAGCAAAAAAAGTACATAATATATTATAGCTCACAACCACACTATTGGCATAACCTAGACTTAGACTCAACTGCAGTTAACGTCTCTCGAACTCCAAGATAACACTGCTAGGATTAGGTATCCTATAAGAAAATAACCATTTAAAGATATTTATTACATTACTTCATTCACTTTTTATCAGTTGAACATTACATTAATTAATTATTTAAACATTAATTATCCATTAAAAATTACAATTTGTTTTCATTAGAATCACACCAAAAGTCCCTTGTTCCATTAAATTGTAGCATCATCATATCATTAAACCAAGTCCCAACCCCATGGGTTAAAATCATTTATTCAAACATTTATCTTTAGCATTATTACATTCCCATATTCCATGCATTCTTGAATATCATAACTAAGATACCAAAAAGAAGGGGATCAACATGGTGAGTGGATGGGCTACCATAGAGTCATTCCCACCTATAGAAAGAGCATACACCCATCAATCCATGAGAAGATAGATACAGAAAACAAGTGGAATACTGCATGCGTTTTCACCTCTATTAGTGTGAGGGTAAAAAACAGCTACCTTGAGCAGTTTGGAATGTATGAATGATAAAATACCAACAACAGATTCAACAATAAACCACATTCACAGTTGCGGGTAATCCCATCATCAACCTGTTTTATAACTTCCAGTGTCCTCCCTGACACCCACCTGCATAAATCGATGCATCTCACCACTGTAGGCATTAAATACCGCCACAACCACTGGGCCTCCCTGCCCCCACATCTCACAACATCCATCGATGCTCAAACCACATCACAAGAAATAGGGAACAACAAGGAAACTATAATCATGGCCCTAACCGAGGCATTTTTCCTTCACATGTAATGAGCTCTCACAGCTCCAAGCATAAGGATATTTGGGATTTACCAGCAAGAGGGTATCTCAGAACCCCATCAGGCATTTTGTTTTATCAAACAACCAGCCCTTTAATCCATCTTTAATTAATCGATTCATTATTAATTGGTTCCAACTATGGGAATCCTAAACTACAAGCAATCATAGCTATCAAAATTAATTAAACCATTTTTTTACATTCTTTTAAATAACAAGGACCAACAAGCTTCAGGTTTAACAACCAAATGGAATAGTCATGCACATCTTCAACAATTTGATTATCCTCAAATTACAACAACAACAATAGGAAGAATAATTTACATGCATCATTAACTTTATCCATTTAATTATTAATTATATCCATCTTTATATTATTTAAAAATTTCATAAATAACAACATGATAACATAAAAAGAATAGATATGACACTATTTATTAGATCAAGAGGCAAACCATTATCGTTGTGTAAATAAACAACATGAAATCATACCAATTCTTTTAATCTAGTTCAAGTAATTAATTAGGTCAATTCCATTATGATACAATGGGTAAAACATGATAACTCTACATTTTTCATGTAAAATAATTGAGTAGTAATGGGTCCCCTACCTCAAATTTTTTCTGACGTTCTTCGTTAGTGAACACATCAATGCATCAGATCATGATCTACTTCCCAAAAACAACTACATCCACCTGAGGATGTCACGACACAACTGCATCAACAACAATGAAAATAAGATCCCTTAGATCCATGGAGATCAAACGCCATAGCATGGAATTGAAAAATGGGAGAAAATAGATTGATGAAACCCATAGAATGGAGGTAGATATTACCTTGGATTAAAGACAGATTAAAGAAAGAATATGGGAACTGATTCAAGACGATGGAATCCCCAAACATTGAAGAAGGAGGCATCCAGGTCATCTATGGTCAAGAGGTGGTGCGCTCAAGACATAAGGTTTGAAAACCCCGAGCGGATGGGTGTCTTTAAAACACCAAGTGGCAGGGTAGTACATAACATTTACCTCCTCATCACGTTTTGTACCACCTCAAGGTGAATTATGCCGAAAAACAAGTCTCTGTAGTTCTTTGTTTTATTTTTCTGAAACTCTAGGGGTACACATCGTGTACCCCTTGGTCACGTCATATAGCCCTCTATTTCTTGATTCTCGTGACCACTCTCCTCCAAACTTATTGTGAGCCTTCTCCGAGAATCTATGTCTTCAAAAACATGCAATGGTTTGATCCACGTGGATCTGGGAACTTACATCAGATACCACTCAAAATATTCTCATCCTTGGGAATCCAAAACCAACCTAGAGAGGAAACATAAAAGGGGTTTTCTAAACAACCACCACGTGAGATACCTCTCAAGGCTCTCTCTAACATAAGATATCAACAACAAAAAATGTCTACATGACACCTCGTGACAACCAAAACCAGGTCCTAAAGGCTCTCCTGATGGAGACACCTTTCAAAGAGATAAATCCACAAAAAGAATCAAAAGGAATCCATCTCATAGATAAGAAAGGTCTACAAGCAAAAAACGAACATCGTTACAAGGAAATAGATTAACATCAAACATCTTGGGGGTACTAAGCATGTATTTGGGAGTCATATTCCCAAGTACTCTCTTCCATTCCACTGTGTCACAACAATACACTAACCAAGGAAATAGAATGCATCATCATCAACATCGATCTCACCCTAATGGATGACATGGGAGTCATCATAAAGATAACAATGAAGCTGAGGAACTAGAAAAACAACATGTATTCAACTCATATATTGGGTAAGTGCTACATGATATGTCATGACCCCAACATGAGCCAACACCTCTAAAGGCCCAAAAACCAGGGAGACAACTTACTCCAAAGACCAAACCTTCACTACCCACAACAAAGATCCACCTTCCAAAACATGTGATCACCAATATCAAACTCTAAAGGTCTCCTCCTTTGATCGACATATGATTTTAGACAATCCTACACTACCTTCATTCTCTCAAGAATCACCTGAACCATCACTATCACGTTATATACCAGTTCGGGCCCGAGAATTGGGCACTCTCCAACCCCAGTCCAGCATAATGGAGAATGACGAGGTCAGACATACAAGGGTTCAAATGGAACTGTACTGATTTTTAATTGAATAATAATGTTTTATGAAAACTCCACAAAGGTTAATTGTCCCACCCACAAATCTCCAAAATCTAGGACACAATAATTCTACATGTCTTCCAGAGTCTGGATGGTACACTCTATCTGACAGTCTATTTGCAGATGAAAATTAGTACTAAAGAATAAATGAGAACCGAAAGCATGATAGAGACCTCTCTACACCCTAGAGGTAAAACAAGAATCTCGATCAAAATTTATTGTCCTCGGGACTCCATTGATTCTCACTACCTCCTTTATACACTTCCATGACAAAATGTTCACTAAGCTTGATTCTTTAACTTCTATGAATAGGGATGATTTAGTCATGTTATCCACTACCACCCATATAGCGGCATGGACTCCCCGAGCTACAGATAAACTTGTTACAATGTTCATAGAGATGTACTCTCACTTCCACTGAGGAATATCTCGAATCTAGAGAAAACCACCAGGGATACGGTGCTCGGCCTTCACATTCTGGAAAACCAATCATCGAGACACAAACTCTGCAACTATATGCTTTATCCCAGGCCACCAAAACTGACTCCTTAAGGCTCGATACATCTTTGTCACACCAGGAAGTACCACTAAAGGTGAACTATGTAACTCTTTGAGAATCATCTCAAGCATCACCAAATAATGAAAAGCCTTCCTTAATACACAAATCAGTGTTTTTCATCCTCAGACCAACCATTAGGGGCCTCATGAAAAACAACTAGGTCTCTCTAGAAATCCCCCTCTAGGTCCTCCTACTCGGACTCTTCAACTTGATGTACCATAGATGACAACACTTTCATCTAAATAAGACATACTATGCCCCCAAGTTATCCCATATCTGGATGTAATGTTGAAAGTTCTTCCATCACTCTCTAGGAATCACTAGATTCATGAACAACATCACTACATGACTTATTGCTCAGCGTATCAGCTACAAAATTTCCCTTTCCATGTGTATATGACATTTCAAAGTCATAATCCTCTAAGAAATCCATCCACTGATGCTACCAAAAATTCAAGTCATGTTGGGAGAAAATATACCATAGGCTCTTATGATCAGTGAAAATCATAAAGCGCTCACCAATGAGGTCATTTATCCACAAATTCATATAAGACACCGCGATAGAAAACTCGAGATCATGGGTGGCATAGTTACATTAATGGGGATGTGACTATCGAGATCCATAAGAAAAGACTGATCTCTACTGCATCAGAACCCAACCTAACCCCAGATGCAAAGCATCGTAGAAATCATTAAAATGTACTCCCTCTTCTGGAAGAAAAAGAACTTGAGCACTTAACAAATTCTCTTTTAGATACTCAAAAGCTTACTGACACTGATGAGTACACACAAACAACTAATCATTCCTGGTCAATGTTGTAAAAGGATTCAAAACCTAAGAGAAATCAGCTATGAACCTCATATATTAGCCTTCAAGAACATGGAATCTCCACAACTCTACCACTGTCTTGAAGGATGCCCCAGACACAAATGCTTCTATCTTCGATGGATCCAAAAATACACCCTCCTAGGACACGAAATTCCCTATCAAACTAACTTCTTGAGCCTAAAACTCACACTTTTACTATATCCAAAATAACTGAGGTTGATGAATAAATCCCAAAATGGTGTGCAGATTCTCTACATGCTTCTCCTCAGATGAGGATTACACAAGGATGTCATCGAAAAAAACCAACATGAACTTATCCAGGAACTCACAAAACATAGCATTCATCATCCCCATGAACAACGGTTGGACATTCGTCACACCAAACGGCATTACAATGAACTCGTAATGGTCATGAAGACAATGTAAATAATTCGTTGGGATATCTTCATCCTTATCACACATTTGAGGATATCATAACCGCAAATTGATCTTCGAGAACCAACTTACACCCTTCAGTTGATTAAATAAATCATCAATCCATGGAATATAATATTGATTCTTCATTTTCACTTTGTTCAAGAAACTATAATTTACATAAAAACGAAAACTGCTTTCATCCTTCTTCACAAATAGTGTCGGTACACCCAACAGTGACACACTTGGCCGAACAAAACTGCACAGTAATTGACTGTCATGTTGTACATGCATCTCCCATGATATATAAGGGGTTGCCCTTTATGGAGGCATCGAGATAGGAGACACTCCTGGCTATAGTTAGATCCCAAACTCAATCCCTCATCTAGGGGGTATTGCTATGACCTATTCTGAAAAGACAGCAGGGCCCACTTCTACGACCCTAGGAAATGTCAATTGCTAAACCTCTAAATAACTTAGCATCAAATCAACCATCAAGGATGACAAGGATGGAACATACCTCTATACCATCTGAGGGTCCCTCTTTCTAACAAAAGTTTTTGTCTCTTCATAGACATTGAAGAACAACAACTACCTCATAATGCAGTCCATGATATCTTGCACTGAATACAACCAATCCATCCCAAGGATGACATCATATGGTTGTATATGTAAACATATGAAATATCTCCAAGAGTGGTGCTACCCCAAGAATAGCATACAGTCTCTATGTACTTCAAACAAGTCAGATCAACCTCCAACTAGTGTAGTCAATGCCAATGGAACTAGAAGACTCTCTACGTCAAGTCCCAAAGCATGGAAAATGGAAGGTGATATGAAAGAGTGTGTTACTACTATATCAAAAAAGGAATGCACCCAAGTAGAAAACACAATAAAGGGTACCTCAAATGAAGAATAGTTGACCTAGCACATGAAATGCTAAATCATGAAGCTGACCATGACATCCTCCATTGCCTCTTTGACCCGAATGACAACCACCACCATGGATGCACTCTACTCTCTGAGAATGGGGAGTATTCTAGGGTATTCTTATGCATGCCCCATCTTCTCTCTGCTAATCCATAGCTAGAGCAACCCACTGTTGCTGCCCTAGTTAGAACTGCCTCAATGGAGGAACTTGGAGCGGAACACCTAGTTCACGCTGACCGCTGTGAATGTTCAGTAACTCTCACTACGGATGACTTGGCCTCCATAATAAAAAAAGTGAAAGATCCCTTGGAAATTTACTGGGAGCTTCCACCCCTAGGGAAATGAGATGTTGAGGGATGGGACCTACCCCTGGCTAAACATAAACTCCTCTGCCCTGAAATCCAGGAACCCAGGACCACATTTCTTTTTTGTGAGGAATCCTGAAAACTCCCCTTTTGTGAATTTATGGCGTTGGATAATGTCCTCTCGATGACCTCTTCCCTTTCCAAGACCACAAGATATGTCTTCAGAATAAACGGGGTGACCTGGCATTGGATATCTGGATGCAAAGCTTGTTCAAAATGCCTCACCCTAGCCTCTTCATCTGGAAACAGGTCCAAAGCATATCGTAAAATATTCCTAAAATGGATTCCAAATTATCTCACACTGGAGATACCCTGTTGAAGGTTATTTATCTCTCAGTGACTGGATGCATTTATTGCCAATGAAAGAAACATGACTCTAAAGTTGTCTCAAAAATACTCTCATGATATCTCTAACTCCTCATGATCGCTAAGGAACAAGAAACACAATTTCATCACTGACCCATGCAACATTGTCACAACCGAAGACACCTAATCCTCCTTCTATGAACGAATATAACTTACGGATATCTTATCCTCCTCTAACCCGTCTTCTGTGAATGCCTCTTAAATTAATCCCTCATACTTCTATAGAATGTGGTGATGAAATTTTCCAAGTGTCCTATTCTATGTGACATCGTCGTCATCCTTTACCCAGCGATGATTTTCTGGCATAGCCTGCTGGACATCTTCTTTGCAAACCTGATGAGGACGTCGACCGGGAGCCATACCTACAAAATAGAAAACAGATAGAGATCTTAAGTATAGAATATATAGGACTAAAAATTAATTAATTAATTGTTTTCATTTATTTATTTTAGGTTAACCTATCCCAAGTTATACCCATTAAAAAATAGACACAATGATGAATGATGCATGATCCTTTCTTAGGTCTCTACCCTGGAACCAGTATCACCACAATTAGTAGCCACAATAAACAAAAAGTCTTATGCATCAGATCACAGGGGGACCTAAATGCCTATGTCACAACTGGTCCCCAGAGTTTATATCACTTTCTAAACTTGACTGACACTATTTCCCTACAAACCCATTTAACCTCACCTGTACCTAACACCAACTCCATCTTATCCCTCCACCTGACCTTTGATACCACTCTGTCTTGACTCCCTTTCCACAAGGTGTACCACTACTGGACCGACAATTTGAGAAGGGAGATAGTGACCCCCCAATTCATGCCTCTAATCATCCCTAGGTTGGAAACTAGACCCCGAGGGTATAGTAAACACACAACTGGGAAGAATTACCCTCTAAGAGAACACATGCGGAAGATAGAGATAAGAAATACACCAACCAACTCCAAATCATACTGAAATATAATAAAAATCAAAAGTTCACATATGTAATGTCATGTAAAACTACTACAACTGGTAGTGAAAACTGTTTGTACCAATAGAAAGTAAAAACAATAGCATTCCTGAAGACCTAATAGCTCCTACAACACCAAGATATTAGTAACTATACGGATCTCCAACCTACAGTAATTGACCTGAAAAATAGTTTATATAAACATAGGGTGATTATAACAGTATACTCATTGGGATCCTCTTTGGAACCACTCTTGCAATTGTAATGAAATCATGCTAAAGAACAATGAACAATAAGTGAAACTAATTCATCACCTGGAAAAGTATACTATGTTCTCATCATCACTATGGCTAATCTCACCAAGTATCACATAGAAGAGTATATAATATAATAAAGTAATATCATGTGTACTCCGCTATGACTTCCCCGCTAGTTTTCAACTTTTCTCCAATGTCACGTGTCCTAAGAAATCTCACTCCAAAAAGGTCGGCCCGAAGACACTTGGCCGAGAACTACCACATGCACCTCATGAAACACAAATCCTGACTATTGAAACCTAGGTGAAGCACCCCACCATCCACACTACCACAAATGTAGTGAGGTAGTTTCTAGAAGCCAACACAAGTCATGAGCCGTCCTCCAGGGCATGTGCCGTGACTACCCCAAGTCCGCCTTCCATAGGCCAGGGGCTGGTGACTAGCACCAAAGGCGTAATCCCAGAAAATTGGGAAGGAATTTTTTTATAACCATTAAACACACAAACAAGCAAGCACACAGCTGGAAGAAACACCAAGTAAACTATATAACATAAGAGTGTTGAAAGTAAAAGGGTCCAGAATACAAGCCCAACAGTAAAGGTACAAGTACAATTGAAATGCAATACAACTGAAGAAAAAGAAAGAAAATATGATATTGGGTCATCCTCTGAGATTCCAACCTGAAGGGTATGTACATATAGCCTCCTCATCCATCCGCGTCCGTCTGTATCCTCCACGCACCGACATGCCGTGTGGTCAACCTCTAGGTACCGTCTAGTCCTGGAACTCTCAGCCTCAGTCTGTGTTGTCCGTCGTCTGCAACCAAAACAACAAGTTGCCGGCATAGCCCGTGTAGGGGTGAGTATAACGACACTCAGTAGGGACCTCGAGACCCTCAAGGTCTCACAAAATCTAACAAGGATAAACCAAAAAGTAAGAAATCAATAGATAACCTTAATTTTGTATATTACCATTCATATACCTAATATATCAAGCGATCCTTCTCAATCATGAGGAAAACACTGAAAAACTGACTTAGCTCAACCTGAATTATATTCTAGGGGTAGTATCAAGTAACATCCCTAGTCAAATTTTTGAAACCTAGGCTACTAAATAACACCACCTTTATCGAGTACAGTGGTCCTGCCATGACAACAAGAGTGCTTCACACTAACCTTGGACTGCTGAGGTACTCCTCCTGTCGAGTATCGTGGATCTTCCGCATCACCAAGCGTGCTCCCCACCATGGGTATGCTGCATCACCAAGCATGCTCCCCCTTGTAGCATGCTGAGGTACTCCACCTGTCAAGTACTGTGGGTCTGTCGCAACACCAAGGCGCTCCCCGTTGTGGGACTTTTGAGACACCAAGGCACTCCCCACTGTCTAGTAGAGTCACTCTGATTCAAAACGGCTAGCAGTCGTCAGGTCTCAGCCAGCTACTGGGTCTCCACACTATGATCACTCATCTCTGAGAGGATTCACTCCACAAGATATTGTTCGATACTCCAACTATCACAAAGTCCCATTAAGAAGTATCACAAAGGTCTTCCATGTCATAGGGGTCTCAACGCAACAGACGGCACGTCAATAAGATGCTTAGTCTGTGAGTTATTAGCTTTTTTGTCCTGGAGGCCCGGTTGGGTACGTGCACGATCCAACCTAACTGTATCTCAACCATACCCCAAACTCCAGTGGGGTATACTCAAAGGGGTTTTCATTATCCAAGATTTCAAGTGTCGCTGACAGTTCGTCAAATGGATGTCTAGTGTCAAAGATATGGCCGAAGGAGCATAAATGGGTCGTAGTGGGCCCGGTTCTAGTCCGACCCAGCCCAACCCAGTCTAGGCCGACCCAGTTTGGGTCGACTCGACCTGACCTGTTGGGTCTAGCCCAGCTGGTTGAGCGGTCCAGCCGGTTGGGTTCGGCCCAGCCCGCTCGGCCCCGCCCAGCCGACCGTGAGGGGCCGCGGAAAGGCATGAGGGCACGGACCGATCACAAGGGCGTGGACCGGTTGTGGGTCGATGCGAGGGCGGTTCATCCCAGAGGGAACTGCATGGGTGGCTTGGCCTGGAGGGTGCTGTGAGGTCGGCTCAGCCCGGGGCGCAGGGGGTTGGTTCATCTTGGAGAACCGCTGGGGCGCGACTATGGGCGGCTCGGCCCGAGGGCCGGGGTGGCGCGGCAGGGGCCGGTTCGGCCAGCGGGTGGTGCGACCGGGGTGGGTTCATTAGGGAGGTCGGAGCTGCCGGGTGTGGCCTGGCCGGTGGGTGACGTAGCCAGGGTGGCTCGGCTGGGAGGCTGGGGTGCGGCGTAGCCAGGGCGCGGCGGGGCTCGGGGCCGGTTCGGCCAGGACGCCATGGGGGGCGGGGGGGCACGTGGCCAGTTCGGCCTAGAGGTCGGGGCGACGTGGGGGTAGCGCGGGTCTCTAAGGACATGGGTGGAGATGTCATTCCCTTCATCGCCTTCATTGCATTCCTCCATATTGAATAACACCACAAATAAACACAATGGTTACAGAGAGAATGGGCCATGTTAGTTTGGTTCACATTCTCTACATTAGATCGGTAGAAAGAGGTTCATAAAAACAAAGCACATCATTCCCTCCCGCAAAAATACTGCCACAACCACTGGGCCTCCCTGCCCCCACATCTCACAACATCCATCGATGCTCAAACCACATCACTAGAAATAGGGAACAACAAGGAAACTATAATCTTGGCCCTAGACTTGTCATTTGGCATTCACATGTAATGAGATGTCACAGCTCAAGCATAAGGATCTTTGGGCTTTACCAGCAACAGGGTATCTCAGAACCCCATCAGGCATTATGTTTTATCAAACAACCAGTCCTTTAATCCATCTTTAATTAATCGATTCATTATTAATTGGTTCCAACTATGGGAAACCTAAACTACAATCTATTATAGCTATCAAAATTATTTAAACCATTTTTTACATTCTTTTAAATAACAAGGACCAACATGCTTCAGGTTTGATAACCAAATGGAATAGTCATGCACATCAACATGAATTTGATTAACCTCAAATTACAACAACATCAAGAATAATAATAATTTACATGCATAATTATCTTTATCCATTTAATTATTAATTAAATCCATCTTTATATTCTTTAAAATTTTCATAAATAACAACATGATAACATAAAAAAAATAGATATGACACTATTTATTAGATCAAGAGGCAAACCATTATCACTGTGTAAAGAAACAACATGAAATCAATACAATTATTTTAATATAGTTCTAGTAATTAATTAGGTCAATACCATTATTATTCAATGGGTAAAACATGATAACTCTACATTTTTCATGTAAAATAATTGAGTATTAATGGGTCCCCTACCACAAAATTTTTCTGAAGTTCTTCGTTTGTGAACACATCAAAGCATCAGATCATGATATACTTCCCAAAAACAACTACATCCACCTGAGGAAGTCACGGCACAACTGCATCTACAACAACAAAAAGAAACTCCCTTAGATCCATGGAGATCAAATGCCATAGCATGGAATTGAAAAATGGGAGAAAATAGATCGATGAAACCCATATAATGGAGGTAGATATTACCATGGATTAAGGACGGATTAAAGAAAGAAGATGGGAATTGATTCAGGACGATGGAATCCCCAAACATTGAAGAAGGAGGCATCCAGGTCATCTATGGTCAAGAGGTGGTGTGCTCAAGCCATAAGGTTTGAAAACCCCAAGCGGATGGGTGTCTTTAAAACACCAAGTTATAGGGTAGTACATAACGTTTACCTCCTCATCATGTTTTGTACTACCTCAAGGTGAATTATGCCAAAAAACAAGTCTCCTTAGTTCTTTGTTTTATTTTTATGAAACTCTAATGGTACACATCATGTACCCCTTGGTCACGTCATATAGCCCTCTGTTTCTAGATTCTCGTGACCACTCTCCTCCAAACATATTGTAAGCCTTCTCCGAGAATTTATGTCTTCAAAAACATGAAATGGTTTGATCCACGCGGATCCGGGACTTACATCAGATACCACTCAAAATATTCTCGTCCTTGGGAATCCAAAACCAACCTATAGAGGAAACATAAAAGAGGTTTTCTAAACAACCACCATGTGAGATAGCTCTCAAGGCTCTCTCTAACATAAGATATCAACATCAAAAAAGGCATACGTGACACCTCGTGACAACCAAAACCAGGTCCTAAACGTTCTCCTGATGGAGACACCTTTCAAAGAGATAAATCCACAAAAAGAATCAAAAGGAATCCATATCATAGATAAGAAAGGTCTACAAGAAAAAAACGAACTTCGATACAAGGAAATAGATAAACAAAAAACATCTTGGGGGTACTAAGCATGTATTTGGGAGTCATATTCCCAAGTACTCTCTTCCATTCCACTTTGTCAACACAATACACGAACCAAGGTAATAGAATTCATCATCATCAACATCGATCTCACCCTAATGGATGACATGAGATTCATCATAAAGATAACGAAGAAGTTTAGGCACTAGAAAAACAACATGTATTCAAATCATCTATTGGGTAAGTGCTACATGATATGCCATGACCCCAACATGAGCCAACACCTCCAAAGGCCCAAAAACCAGGGAGACAACTTACTCCCAAGACCAAACCTTCACTACCCACAACAAAGATCCACCTTCCAAAACATGTGATCACCAATATCAAACACTAAAGTTCTCCTCCATTGATCGACATATGATTTATGACAATCCTACACTACCTTCATTCTCTCACGAATCACCTGAACCATCTCTGTCATGTTATATACCAGTTCCGGCCCGAGAATTGGGCACTCTCCAACCCCAGTCCAGCATAATGGAGAATGAAAAGGTCAGAAATACAAGGGTTCAAATGGAACCATACTGATTGTTCATTGAATAATGATGATTAATGAAAACTCCACAAAGGGTAAGTGTCTCACCCAGAAATTTCCAAAATCTAGGACACAAGAATGCTATATGTCTTCAAGAGTCTGGATGGTACACTCTATCGGACAGTCTATTTGCAGATGAAAAGTAGTACTAAAGAATAAATGAGAACCGAAAGCATGCTAGAGACCTCTCTACACCCTATAGGTAAAACAAGAATCTCGATCAAAATTGATTGTCATCGGTACTCCATTTATTCTCACTAACTCTTCCATACACTGCCATGACAAAACATCCATTAAGCTTGATTCATTATCTTCTTTGAATTGGGATGATTTAGTCATGTTGTCCACTACCACCCATACAGTGGAATGGCCTCCACGAGCTACAGATAAACTTGTTACAATGTTCATAGAGATGTACTCTCACTTCCACATAGGAATATCTAAAATCTAGAGGAAACCACCAGGGATACGGTGCTCGGCCTTCACATTCAGGAAAACCAAACATCGAGACACAAACTCTGCAACTGTATGCTTTATCCCAGGACACCAAAACTGACTCCTTAAGGCTCGATACATATTTTTCATGCCAGGATGTACCACTAAAGGTGAACTATGTAAGTCTTTGAGAATCATCTCACACATTTCCAAATAATGAAAAGCCTTCCCTAATACACAAATCAGTGTTGTTCATCCTCAGACCAACCATTATGGGCCTCGTGAAAAACAACTAGGTCTCTCTAGAAATCCCCCTCTAGGTCCTCCTACTTGGACTCTTCAACTTGATGTACCATAGATGACAACACCTTAATCTAAATAAGACATACTATGCCCCCATATTATCCCATATCAGGTTGTAATGTTGATAGTTCTTCCATCACTCTCCAGGAATCACTAGATTCATGAACAACATCACTACATGACTTCCTGCTCAGCGTATTAGCTACAAAATTTCCCTTTCCATGTGTATATGACATTTCAAAGTCATAATCTTGTATGAAATCCATCCACTGATGCTACCAAAACTTCATGTCATGTTGGGAGAAAATATACCATAGGCTCTTACGATCAGTGAAAATCATAAAGCGCTCGCCAATGAGGTCATTTATCCAAAAATTCATATAAGATACCACGACAGCAAACTCGAGATCATGGGTGGCATAGTTAAATTAATGGGGATGTGACTATCGAGATCCATAAGAAATGACTGATCTCTACTGCATCAGAACCCAACCTAACCCCAGATGAAAAGCATTGTAAAAATCATTAAAATGCACTCCCTCTTCTGGAAGAAAATTAACTTGAGCACTTAACAACTTCTCTTTTAGATACTCAAAAGCTCACTGACACTGATGAGTACACATGAACATCTAATCCTTCCTGGTCAATGTTGTCAAAGGATTAAAAACCTAAGAGAAATCATCTATGAACCTCATATATTAGATGGCAAGACCATGAAATATCCACACCTCTGCCACTGTCTTGAAGGATGCCCCAGACACAAATTCTTTTATCTTCGATGGATCCAAAAATGCACCCTGCTAGGACACGAAATTCCCTATCAAGATAACTTCTTGAGCCTAAAACTAACACTTTTACTATATCCCAAATAACTGATGTAGATGAATAACTCCCAAAATGGTGTGTAGATTCTCTACATGCTTCTCCTAAGACGAGGATTACACATGGATGTCATCGAAAAAAACCAACATGAACTTATCTAGGAACACACGAAACATAGAATTCATCATCCCCATGAACAACGGTTGGACATTCGTCACACCAAACGACATTACAATGAACTCGTAATGGTCATGAAGACAATGTAATGCATTATTTGGAATATCTTCTTCCTTCTCACACATTTGAGGATATCATAATCGCAAATTGATCTTCGAGAACCAACTTACACCCTTCAGTTGTTTAAATAAGTCATCAATCCATGGAATATAATAGTGATTCTTTGTTTTCACTTTGTTTGAGAAACGATAATTGACATAAAACTGAAAACTGCTTTTAGCCTTCTTCACGAATAGTGTCGGTAAACCCCACAGTGACACACTTGGCAGAACAAAACTACACAGTAATTGACTGTCAAGTTGTACATGCATCTCCCATAATATAGAAGGGGTTGTCCTTTACGGAGGCATCGAGATAGGAGACACTGTTGTCTATAGTTAGATCCCAAAATCAGTCTCTCATCTAGGGGGTATTGCTATGACCTCTTCTGAAAAGACAACAGGGCCTACTTCTACGACCCTAGGAAATGTCAATTGCTAAACCTATAATGAACTTAGCATAAAATCAACCATCAAGGATGATAAGGATGGAACATAGCTCTATACCATCTGAGGGTCCCTCTTTCTAACAAACATTTTTGTCTCTCCATAGACATTAAAGAACAACAACTACCTCATAACGCAATCCATGATATCTTGCACTGAATACAACCAATCCATCCCAAGGATGACATCATATGGTTGTATTAGTAAAAATATGAAATATCTCCAAGAGTGGTGCTACCCCAAGACTAGCATACAGTCTCTATGTACTTCAAACAAGTCAGGTCAACCTCCAACTGGTGTAGTCAAAGCAATTGGAACTAGAAGACTCTCTACATCAAGTCCCAAAGCATGGAAAATTGAAGGTGATATGAAAGAGTGTGTCACTACTATATCAAAAAAGGCATGCACCCAAGTAGAAAACACAAAAAAAAGGTACCTCAAATGAAGACTAGTTGACCTGGCACATGAAATGCTAAATTATGAAGCTGACCATGACCTCCTCCATTGCCTCTTTGACCCGAATGACAACCACCACCATCACTGCACTCTACTCTCTGAGAATGGGGAGAATTCTAGGGTATTCCTATGCATGCCCCATCTTATCTCTTCTAATCCATAGCTAGTGCAACCCATTGTTGTTGCCCTAGTTAGAACTACCTCAATAGAGGAACTTGGAGCGGAACGCCTAGTTCATGCTGACCGCTATGAATGTTCAGGAACTCTCACTACGGATGACTTGGACTCCATAATAAAAAAAGCGAAATATCCCTTTGAATTGTCCTGGGAGCTTCCACCCCTAGGGAAATGAGATGTTGAGGGATGGGACCTACCCCTGGCTAAACAGAAACACTTCTTCCCTGAAAACCGGGAACCGAGGACCACATTTCTTTTTCGTGAGGAATCCTGAAAACTCCCCTTTCGTGAATTTATGGGGTTGGATAATGTCCTCTCAATGACGTCTTCCCTTTCCAACAGCACAAGATATGTCTTCAACATAAACGGAGTGACCTGGAATTGGATATCTAGATGCATAGCTCGTTCAAAATGCCTCACCCTAGCTTCTTTATTTGGAAACAGGTCTGAAGCATATCATAAAATATTCCTAAAATGGATTCCAAATAATCTCACACTAGAGATCCCCTGTTGAAGGGTGTTTATCTCTCAGTGACTGGATGCCTTTGTTTCCAATGAAAGATACTTGACTCTAAAGTTGTCTGGAAAATCCACTCATGATATCTCTAACTCCTCATGATCAATAAGGAACAAGAAACGCAAGTTCATCACTGACCCATGCAACATTGTCACAACCAGATACACATAATCCTCCTTCTAAGAATGAATCTAACTTAAGGCTATCTTATCCTCCTCTAACCAGTCTTCTGTGAATGCCTCTAAAATGAATCCCTCATACTTATATAGAATGTGGTGATGAAATTTTCCAAGTGTCCTCCTCTATGTGTCATCGCCTTCATCCTTTACCCAACGATGATTTTCTGGCATAGCCTGCTAGACATCTTCTGTGCAAACCTGGTGAGGATGTCGACCTGTACCCATTCCTACAAAATAGAAAACAGTTAGAGATCATAAGAATAGAATATATAAGACTAAACATTAATTAATTAATTGTTTTCTTTTATTCATTTTAGGTTAACCTATCCCAAGTTATACCCATTAAAAATAGACACAAAGAAGAATGATGCACGATCCTTTCTTAGGTCTCTACCCTGCAACCAGTATCACCACATTTAGTAGCCACAATAAACATAACGTCTTATTCATCAGATCACAGGGGACCTAAATTCCTATGTCACAACTGGTCTCTAGAGTTTATATCACTTTATAAACATGACTGACACTGTTTCGCTACAAACCCATTTAACCTCACCTATACCTAACACCAACTCCATCTTATCCCTCCACCTGACCTTTGATACCACTCTGTCTTGACTTCCTTTCCACAAGGTGTACCACTACTGGACCGACAATGTGAGAAGGGAGATAGTGACCCCCCGATTCATGCCTCTAGTCAACCCTAGGTTGGAAACTATCACCCAAGGGTATAGTAAACACACAACTGGGAGGAATTACCCTCTAAGAGAACACATGCTGAAGATAGAGATAATACATACACCAACCAACTCCAAATCATAATGAAACATAAAAAAATCCACAGTTCACATATGTAATGTCATGTAAAACTACTACCACATGAAGGGAAAATTGTTTGTACCAATAGAAAGTAAAAACCATAGCATTCATGAATCCCTAATAGCTCCTACAACACCAAGATATTAGTAACTATACGGATCTCCAACCTACAGTAATTGACCTGAAAAACAGTTTATATAAACATATGGTGATTATAACAGTATACTCTTTTGGATCTTCTTTGGAACCACTCTTGCAAATGTAATGAAATCATGCTAAAGAACAGTGAACAATAAGTGAAACTAATTCATCACCTGGAAAAGTATACTATGTTCCCATTCTCACTATGGCTAATCTCACCATGTATCGCATAGAGGAGTATATAATATAATAAAGTAATATCATGTGTACTCCGCTATGACTTCCCCACTAGTTTTAGACTTTTCTCCAATGTCGCATGTCCTAAGAAATCTCTCACCAAAAAGGTCGGCCCGAAGACACTTGGCCAAGAACTACCACATGCACCTCATGAAACAAAAATACTGACTATCGAAACCTAGGTGAAACACCACACCATCCACACTACCAAAAATGTAGCCAAGTAGTTTCTAGAATCCAACACATGTCATGAGCCATCCTTCGGGGTCGGGGCCGTGACTACCCCAAGTCCACCTTCCATAGGCCAGGGGCTGGAGACTAGCACCAAAGGCGTAATCCCAGAAAATTGGGAAGGTATTTTTTTATAACCATTAAACACACAAACAAGCAAGCACACAGCTGGATGAAACACCAAGTAAACTATATAACATAAGAGTGTTGAAAGTAAAAGGGTCCAGAATACAAGACTAGCAGTAAAGGTACAAGTACAATTGAAATGCAATACAACTGAAGAAAAAGAAAGAAAATATGATATTGGGTCGTCCTATGAGATTCCAACTTGAAGGGTATGTACATATAGCCTCCTCATCCATCCGCGTCCATCCATATCCTCCACGTACCGACATGCCGTATGGTCCACCTCTAGGTACCGCCCAGTCCTGGAACTCTCAGCCTCAGTCAGCATTGTCCGTCGTCTGTAACCAAAACGATAAGGTGCGGGCATAGCCCGTGTAGGGGTGAGTATAACGACACTCAGTAGGGACCTCGAGACACTTAATGTATCACAAAATCTAACAAGGATAAACCAAAAAGTATGAAATCAATAGATAACCTTACTTTGGTATATTACCATACATATACCTAAGATATCAAGCGATCGTTCTCAATCATTAGGAAAACAAAAAAAAACTGACTCATCTCAACCTGAATTATATTCTAGGGGTAGTATCAAGTAACATCCCTAGTCAAATTTTTGAAACCTCGGCTACTAAAGAACTCCTCCTTTATCGAGTACAGTGGTCCTGCCATGACAACAAGAGTGCTTCACACTAACCTTGGACTGCTGAGGTACTCCTCCTGTCGAGTACCGTTGATCTTCTGCATCACCAAGCGTGCTCCCCACCATGGGTATGCTGCATCCCCAAGCACGCTCCCCCTTGTAGCATGCTGAGGTACTCCTCCTGTCGAGTATTGTGGGTCTATCGCAACACCAAGGCACTCCCCATTGTGGGTCTTTTGAGACACCAAGGCACTCCCCACTGGCTCGTAGAGTAACTCTGAGTCAAAACGGCCAGCAGTCGTCAGGTCTCAGCCAGCTACAAGGTCTCCACACTATGATCACTCGTCTCTGAGAGGATCTGCTCCACAAGCTATTGGTCGATACTCCAACTGTCACAAAGTCCCACGAAGATGTATCACAAAGGTCTGCCATGTCATAGGGGTCTCAACGCAATAGACGACACGTCAATCAGACGCCTGGTCTGTGAGTTAATAGCTTTTTTTTCGTGGGGGCCCGGTTGGGTACGTGCATGATCTAACCTAACCGTATCTCAACCATAACCCAAAATCTAGTGGGGTATACTCAAAGGGGTTTTCATTCTCCGAGATTTCTAGTGTCGCTGACAGTTCATCAAACGGATGTCTAGTGTCAAAGATATGGCCGAAGAAGCATAAATGGGTCGTAGTGGGCCCGGTTCTAGTCCGACCCAGCCCAACCCAGTATGGGCCGACCCAGTTCAGGTTGACCCGACCTGACCTGTTGGGTCTGGCCCGACCGGTTGAGCGGGCCAGCCTGTTGGGTTCGGCCCGGCCCGCTTGGCCCCGCCAAGCCGGCCGTGAGGGGCCACGGAAAGGCATGAGGGCACGGACCGGTCACAAGGGCGTCGACCGGCTGTGGGTTGGTGCGAGGGTGGTTCATCCCAGAGGGCAGTGCATGGGTGGCTTAGCCTGGAGGGTGTCGTGAGGTCGGCTCAGCCCGGGGCGTAGGGGGCCGGTTCGGCTGGGAGAACCACGGGGGCGCGACTAGGGGCGGCTCGGCCCAATGGCCGGGGTGGCGCTGCAGGGGCCGGTTCGTCCAGTGGGTGGTGCGACCGGTGTGGGTTCACTTGGGAGGCCGGAGCTACCGGTTGTGGCCTGGCCGGTGGGTGGCGCAGCCAGGGTGGCTCGGCTGGGAGGCTGGGGTGCGGCGTAGCCAGGGCGCGGCGCGGCTCGGGGCTGGTTCGGCCAGGGTGCCACGGGGGGGGGGGGGGGGGGCATGGGGCCAGTTCGGCCTAGAGTTCGGGGCGACGTGGGGTCATCACGGGTCTCTAAGGAAACGGGTGGAGGTGTCGTTTCCTTCATCGCCTTCATTGCATTCCTCCATTTTGAAGAACACCACAAATCAACACAATGGTT
This sequence comes from Viscum album, assembly GCA_963277665.1. Lineage (NCBI taxonomy): Eukaryota > Viridiplantae > Streptophyta > Magnoliopsida > Santalales > Viscaceae > Viscum > Viscum album. The sequence continues at coordinate 1,099,898,896 of OY728155.1, read as the reverse complement.
ACGGAGATAATGGGCCAGGTTAGTTTGGTCAAATTCTCTGCATTAGAGCGGTAGAAAGAGGTTTATAAGAACAAAGCACATCATTCCCTCCCGCAAATATTTTTCCCAACCCGCAAAAGAAAAGAATGGGTGTACTTGTGAAGTGATAATCAAACAGCATTAAGCGCATACTTGTTCATTGTTGGTTGATGTTGGTGTGAAAAGGTGGATGTCAATTCGTTATAGATGAACATGTCCTACGTCGACGGAAGTTTCGAGGATGAAAGTCAAAGTTGAGGTCGTTCTTCTTAGATGAAGGCATTCCTCGTCAGTGTGCTTTGTCGGTGGAACGTTCTTCATTGGGAACTTTCTCCCAAATTCCTCCTCTCACCAAATTCCACCCAAAATGAAAAGGTAGCCCAAGATAATTTATTATAATATCTTATTAAGTCATTGGCATAATATTCAAAAAGGTTTAATTGATTAAGGGAGAGATGGCACAATTAAACAGTGGATGTGTTGAAGAGGATCCCCCCACATTTATTAGGGAGTTGAGGGTTTCTCCCAAATAAAGGGGGGTTTCAAGGGGATTTAATCCTGGGTGGTCCACACCTTCATAACATCTCATGGGAGGTTAAGTTCTGGTGGTCCCTATTTCCAACTTCAACATGGAGGTTTAGTTCCAGAGGACCCCACCTCCCAACACCCACTTGGGTGTTATAAATAAAAATAAAAATGCCACACACTTTTATTTTTCTTTTTTTCTTACATGAAAAATCCAAAAACTATCTTTCACTCTCGACCTACTACCCTCGAGGTGATAGTGTCCTTATGTTAATACTAGTGCTACGAGTTCAACAGTGCCCTCAGATTTCAATTTCGAGCATCAGTTCAAAAGTTATAAAAACCCACTCGCACATACACTGAACGTACCGAAAATATTGTTCAGAAAATTATTTTGGGAACTCCGGGCCTCGGAATCATGCGCTATAAATTTTATCAGACTCATAAAATTCCCTTATATTTTAAAAAAATTACACGTAATTTCAAAGTCTTTACATTCTCTCCACCTCAAGATTTATGTCCCTATAAGCCACAAATCAAACTAAGGGAACAAGTGGGGGTACTGAGCACACATTTGAGCCTCCTACACCCATGCGCTCTCCTAGAGATTTCCATGATGCCAGTGAACGCACACCTGAGTTATCGACCTTCCATTAAGGTCACACTCCTATCGATCTTGAATCTCTACTGGAACCTCTGTAAAAGTCTCCCCATCGTCAACGTCCAACTCTCCATGGTCAATTATGTGAGAAGGTTCGTGCACATATCTCCTTAGCTGGGATACGTGGAAGACATCATGCACCCGGTGCAACTGAGGTGTAAGAGCTAACTGATATGCCAGCACGCCAACTCTACTGAGGACCTGAAAAGGCCTGATGAACCTCAGAGATAACTTTACACCTCAGCCAAATCTCTGCAAAACTCATCAAGGTAAGACCCGTAGAAAGACATGGTCACCATCCTCAAACTCTATAGGTCTTCATCTCCTGTCGGCATATGACTTCTGCCTACATTGTGTAGTCTTCATCCGCTCCTGGAAGACCTGAACTTTCTCTATAGTAGTACGTACCATCTCTGTTCCCACTAGTGCTGACTCCCCTGGGTCAGTCCAGCACAACGGTGATCTGCAAAGTCTCCCGTATAACTCCTCAAAAGGTGTCATCCCAATGGTGGAGTGAAAAATTTTGATGTATGAATACTCCACCAAGGTCAAGTGATCCCCCCAGTTGTGGTTGAGGTCGAGGATACAATCATGGAGCATGTCATCAGGGGTCTGAATGGTCTGCTCAGTCTAACCATCTGTCTGAGGATGGAAGGCGGCGCTCAATCGAAGCTGTGTCCCGAAAGCCTCCGGAAACCGCCTCCATATCCGAGAAGAAAATCATTTTTCATGGTCGTACATAATCATAATATTTACTCCATGTAGATTCACAATCTCTTACACATATAGGCATCACAATCTCTCAACTAAACCATGATCTCTAATCGGTAGGAAGTGGGCCGACTTGGTGAGTCGGCCGACGATCACCCAAATCGGGTCATGTATCCTATATATATGTGGAAGTCCTGTCATGAAGTCCATGGATATCCCATACCACTTCCACTCTGGGAGCTCTAAAGGCTGAACCAAGCCGGCTGGTACCCGATGCTCTGCCTTCACTTGTTGACAAGTGAGGCATCGAGAGAAAAACTCTGCAACTGCTTTCTTCATTCCTATCCACCAGTGATGTCGTTGTAGATCCTAGTATATCTCCACCACTCCTAGTTGAACTGCTAGAGGGGATATGTGGAACTCCCTCAACACTTCCTCCTAAAGTGACACTAGTACCATAGTACTTCCTCTAAAGAGGATGACATGCTCCCCACCTTCATAAAATCAATCAGGTGCCTGCCCTGTGGATATCTAAGCATGTTGAGCCTCGCAGTCAGCGTCCCCATGCTGCGCCTCTCGGACTCGCTGAAGATGTGTGGGAGTGACTGTAAGAGACTGATGAAAAGCTACTCCATCACGTTCCATGAAGGATATCTCCAAAGTGGCCAGCTACTCAGTCGCCTCGCCTAGCAGCTGTATACAAGACTTCCTGCTGAGTGAATATGCAAAAACATTCCCCTTCCCAGGTGTATAGACTATCTTGAAGTCATAGTCCTGGAGGAAATCAAGTCAATATCGTTGTCTCGGGTTCAGGTCCATCTGAGAGAATATATACCTGTGACTATTATGATCAGAGTACATAGTAAAATGCTCGCCCATCAGATAGTGTCACCACATCTTCAAGGCGAAGACCACTTCTCCTAACTCCAGGTCATGGGAAGCATAGTTCTTTTCATGTTGTCCCAACTATCGAGAACCATATGCGATCACTTATCGCTCCTGCATCAGCACACATCCGAGTCTGGTGAATGATGCGTCGCAGAAGACGTCGTACCCAACGCCCTCTTCTAAAAGCTTCAAGATGGGCACACTAGTCAGACTCTACCTCGGCTCCATAAGGCTATGCGGGAATCTCTACAATCACACAAAGGGTTTCCCTATCTTCATTAAGGATGATAGTGGTGATGCAACTCTAGAGAGATCTGGCACAAATCACTGGAAGTATCCAGCCAAACCCAGGAAACAATGTACCTCTGTCACACTTCTGGTTGGCTCCCAAGCAAGTACTGCCTAATCTTCACTGGATCCACTACTACTCCAACCTCCGATATGACATGTCCCCGAAAGTTAACCTCTCGGATCCAGAACTGGCACTTCGAGAGCTTACCATAAGATGGGTGCTCTCGGAGTGTGTCCAGTACTACCTTTAAATGATAGGCATGCTCCTCCTTAGTAGCCGATTAGATCAGAATGTCATCGATGACGACTACCATAACGTGATCAAGGCATGGCTGAAAGATCTTGTTCATGAGTGCCATGAACACTACTAGAGTGTTGGTTATGCCGAATAGCATAGCCAAGAAATCATAGTGTCCATACCGACACCTGAAGGTTGACTTCTGCACATCCTTGTCTCGTACTCTAAGATGGTGATATCCTAATCTGATGTCTATCTTCAAGAACCATTGTTCCCCCTTTATCTGATAAAAGAGGTCATCAGTCCATGGGAATGGGTACTTGTTCTTCTCGGTCACTAGGTTCAGGCGCTGATAGTCAATACAAAGCCTCAAGCTCCCATCCTCCTTCTTGGTGAACAGAATCGAGCCATCCCAGGGAGAAACACTGGTCCGAATAAATCCCTTCCCCTGTAAGTTCTCCACTTGTACCCAAAGCTCACGAAGCTTCGCGGGAGTCATCCGATATGCTGGTGTAGATATCGGTGTCGTCCCGGGGTACAATTCAATGTAAAATTACACCTATCTGCAAGGAGGTAGACCTGGGACATCACCAAGGAAAACATCCATGTATTAGTCCACCACTAAAAGATAACTCAAACTCTCCACATCAATAGCTCCGAGGGTCAGGCCAGATGACTGATGAGTGATCAATTGCAATCTCCTCCAAGCAAGTCCATCATGTGCTGCAAAGTCGCCCTTCTCACCAGTGAAGGTAAACCTAGTCCCATCAGTGCAGACACACCGCACTTTTCTCCCAATAAAGTCCATCTGAGCATGGATTGTAGATAACCATTTCATACCCAAGATGACGTCGTAAGTACTCGATGCCACTACTATGAGATCCCAGTTGAAGCTCTTACCTCCTAGAGGAATCTCACACTTCCAGAACCAATTCTAATTGTTGAATATGCTCTTGTAGGAGTCTCTAGCCGTAAGGATTGAGCCAATGGCTCCATCGGAATCTCCAAGCTCCAAACGAGGGCAGTGGAAATAAAATAATGACTATCACTTGTGTCTATAAGTACTACAGCTATGGTGGAGTAGACACAGATCGTACCTTGTATCATCTCCAGAATTTCGTGGTCATAGGCCTCATCTTCTTGGAGATGAGCTCTCCCCTATCTACCTGGTACTTGTGGTTGGGGTGGACGTACTGGTGGTGGTGCCAGTAAAATCTTCAATCATCACCCATGTCCAGTTGCACGACCAGATCCTCTGCCACGTCTGCCTACTCCCCGCGGACCACCTTGATCGAATCTATGTCTCTGCATGGGCGGTCCTTCAACCATCTGCTGGTCATCAAAATGGCATGTCAGAAATTCACGAGCCATGTGACCCTGTCTGTCACATGTGAAACACTACCCACTCCTGGCATGTCTGTCTCTACTTTGGGTGCCCCGCACAAGCGATCCAGAGTCATGTGGTCATCCACCTATAGGTCTGGTCCTCTTGGACCTCTGTGATGTTTGTCTACTGCCAGATGCAGAAGAATCCACTACGTGGTGATTGGTAGTGGGTCTCATTGTTGGTTTCTGCTCAGCAAGGATAATCTCCACCAATAGGGCCCTATCTATCACCCCTGCCTGCGTCGGGATGCTAAGTGAGATCATCGAAGCCCTGATCTCCCACCTGAGTCCCTGTTCAAAGGTCTGAGCCCTAAAAAATGGGCCCCGCACCATATCTGTGGAGTAGCATGAGAGGTCAGCGAACGTTTCTGAGTACTGAGCTACAATCATGATTCCCTACTGAATATGAAGTATCTCCTGTATACACACTGCGCGAAGATTTGCTTGGACAAACTCTACCATAAACAAGATCTTGAAGTCTGCCCAAAGAAGCGTCACCCCATCGTGGACCTGTAGCATCAAGCTCCACCATCTACCCGTTGCTTCCTGTTGAAGGCTGGCACCAAAAATGACCATGAGGTCAGCTAGTGTCCCTACCAGTCCGAACACTCTCACCATAGCCTCCAGCCAATCCTTATCCGCCTATGGGTCTGTCTCTCCTCTGAACCTGGGTGTCCTCTAGTGCTGGAACTTGGGAAATGTGCTCAAGTGGTGTGCACCGTCTGATTCTGGGGCTGGTGGGATTAGTGGCCCAATGGGGAAAGGCACCCTGGTGCCTTTGTTGATGCCTCTATTAGAAGAGGTCCCTACACCAAGGCCTCATCGCTCAGTGGGCTATCAGTGTGTACAACTCTCAGAACTCTAGCCGACTGTCTATATGGAGGCATCCTGAATGGAAACAGGTGTTCTATGGTTAAAATTTATACCTGGTGAGCTGACCTAGTGAGCAGACATAAAGAAAACATTTGAAAACACACACACAATCAGTGTTTTCGTGCACTGAGCCGGAAATTAGAAGTCTGGGTCCTGATGTATGGATACGTCGGCCGCCGCACCAACACTGGACTCCCTGAACAGAAAACAACACTCACTACACTTAAAACTATTGCTTTAAAGAAAATATCAAAGTCCTATGTTCTATGGTAGAACCGACTCATCTGATAAAAAACTTTCCAAACCCATACCCTGAGGCCAATGTCGTGACTACCCCAATCCCGCCTTCCATATTCCAGGGGATGGAGACTAGCACCAAAGGCATAATCCCCTAAAACTGGGAAGGCATTTCCTTTATAACCTGTAAACACACACACAAGAAAGCACATAGCTGGACAAAACACCATGTAAACTGTATAACAAAAGAGTGATGAAAGTAAAACGGGCCAGAATACAAGCCCAACTGTAAAGGTTCAAGTACAACTGAAATGAAATGAAACTTAAGAAAAAGATAGAAAAGCAGCTACTAGGTCATCCTCTGGGAATCCTACCTGATGGGTAGCTACAGATAGCCTCATCTACACTCCGCGTCCATCCATCTCCACCACGTACCGACATGCCGTATGGTCCACCTCCAGGTACAATCCAGTCCTGGTACTCTCAGCCTCAGTAAGTGTTGTTCGTCGTCTGAAACCAATAGAACATGGTGCGGGCATAGCCCGTGCAGGGGTGAGTATAACGATACTCAGTAGGGACCCCAAGACCCTCAAGGTCTCACAAAATCCAACAAGGATAAACCACAATGTATGAAATCAACAGATAACTTTACATAGGTATATGCCTATACATAAACCTAAGGTATCAAGTGATTCATCTCAATCATGAAGAAAACACAGAAAAACTGACTCAGCTCAACCATGATTTTATTCTAGGGGTAGTATCAAGTAACTTCCACAATCACATTGTCTAAACCTCATCTTCTGGAGAACCCCTCCTCTATCGAGTATAGTGGGCCTACTGCAACACCAATCATGCTTCCCATTAACCTTGGACTACTGAGGTACTCCTCCTATCGAGTATCGTAGATGTGTCGCGTCCCCAAGCATGCTCCCCACCATGGGTCTGTCGTATCAACAAACGTGCTCCCCCTCGTAGCCTATGGAGGTACTCCTCCTATCGAGTACCATGGGACTGTCGCGACACCATGGCCCTCCCCACTGGGCTAGTAGAGTCACTCTGAGTCAAAACCGTCAGTAGTCGTTAGGTCTCAACTAGCTACTAGGTCTTCGCATTATGCTCTCCGGGAGTATTTGCTCCACAAGATAGTGGTTGATACTCCAACGATCATGAAGACCCACGATGAAGAATCACAAAGGTATTCCATGTCATAGGGGTCTCAACGCAATAGGTGGCGCGTCAATCGAATGCTCGGTCTGTGAGTTATTAGCGTTTTAGTCCCAAGGGCCAGGTTGGATTTGTGCATGATCCAACCTGACTGTATCCCAACTATACCCTAATCTTCAGTGGTGTATACTCAAAGGGACTGTCATGCTCCAAGATTTCCAGCGTTGCTGACAGTTTTTCAAACGGACGTCCAGTGCCAAGGATATGGCCGAATAAGTGTAAATGGGTCGTAGTGGGCCAGGGTCCAGTCGGACCGGGTCAGACTGACCCAGCCAACCCATTGGGTTTGACCCGACCTGTTGGGTGGGAAAGCCCGTTGGGTTCAATCGGGCCCACTAGGCCCCACCCTGTGTGCCATGGGGGCCGTGGAGAACCGTTAGGGTGTGGACTGGCTGTGAGGGCGCGGACCGGCCATGGGTCGGTGCGACGGCGGTTCGGCCGGGGGTGGATTTTCCAATGGATGGTGCGACCAGGGTGGCTTGGCCGGGTGGTCGGGGTGCTGTGCGGCTTGGGGTCGGTTCAGCTGGGAGGCAAGGGCGCCATGGGGGCAGCACGGGGCCGGTTCGTCTGCGAGGATGGGGTGTCGTGTGGGCGCCGCAGGTCATGGAGGCCACGAGTGGTGGCAACGTTGCCTTCGTCGCCTTCGTCTCCTTCCTCCATTTCAAAAAACACCACAAATCAACACAAGGTTTATGGAGAGGACGAGCCATGTTAGTTTGTCCTACACTCTCTATATTAGAGCGGTAGAAAGAGGTTCACAAGAACAAAGCACATCAATCCCTCCAGCAAAGATTCTTACCAACCTGCAAAAGAAAAGAAGGGGTGTACTTGGGAAGTGATAATCAAACAGCATTAAACCCCTACTTCTTCATTGATGGTTGATGTTGGTGTGAAGAGGCAGATGCTGATTCGTTATAGATGAACACAGCCTATGTCGGAGGATTTTCCAAGGAAGAAAGTCTAAGTTGAGGTCATTCTTCATAGTCTAAGGTGTTCCTCGTCAGCTTTCTTCATCGGTGGAGGGATCTTCGTTAGGAGTTTTCTCCCAAATTCCTCCCCTCCCCAAATTCCTCCCAAAATGAAAAGGCAGCCCAAGATAATAGATTATAATATATTATTAATTCATTGGCGTAAAATTCAAAAATATTTAATTGATTAAGGGAGAGATGGCACATTTAATGTGGTGTGTTGGCATAGTTAAATTATGGAGGTGTTTAAGAGGCTCCCCAACACATTTATTAGGGAGTTGAGGGTTTCTCCCAATTAAAGGGGGGGTTTCAGGGGGGTTTATTCTTGAGTGGTCCCCACCACCATAACCTCTCATGGGAGGTTATGGTTTGGGTGGTCCCCAAAACCATAACCTCTCATGGGAGGTTAAGGTCTGGTGGTCCCCAATTCCAACTTCCACATGGAGGTTTATTTCCGATGTACCCAACCTCCCAACACACACATGGGTGTTGGATATAAATATAAAGTTGTCACACACTTTTATTTTTATTTTATTCTTATATGAAAAATCCAAAAACTATCTTTCACTCTCGACCAACTGTCGTTCAGTTGAATGTCTCCTTAAGCGGATACTGACGCTACGAGTTCAACGGTGCCCTCAGATTTTAATTCAGATCACTGATTCAAAAATTAGAAAAACCCACTCGCACTTTTTCTAAACGTACCTGAAATAATGTTCAGAAAATCATTCTGGGCACTCCGAGCCTCAGAATCAACGCCGTAAATTTTCGCAGACTTGTAAAATTCCTTTATATTTAAAAACATTTACATGGAAATTCTGGGTCTTTACACCACAGCCAATATAACGTGTATCATACATCGTGTATTATGACTCATGCCATTATAGCCCATACGTTGAGTAAGGAACCTCAAGCCACCACATCATACACACGTTATACCTATAATAGTCCAAAGGAAAGTATATCAAAAATATATGTGTGTGAAACCTCCACAATCCATTATAGACCTTTACAGACATATGTGGGGAAAACTAACCGTTTTGCAGACCAGCACATGTAACTATCAAGAGAAGGGCGTGGGGCCAAAGGGGGTAGTTATCCATCCATCCTACCAATGGAATGTTAGTAAAAACACCCCATGGATTAGAATTCCTAGGGTGTCAGTTTTGATAACTGATGGGGTGGATTATCATTTTGAATTTCAAAAATTTTAGAATATATTATATCTCTCAACCACACTATGATCATAACCTAGTCTTAGACCCAACTGTAGCCAAAATCTGTCAGACTCCTAGATACCACTGCTAAGACTCAGTATCCTATAAGCAAACAACCATTTGAGGAGATTTATTACATTAATTCATTCCCTTTTTATTAGTTTCATTTTAACTTAAATAATTCATTAAACGTTAATTAACCATTAAAAATTAAAAATTATTTTTCATTAGCATCACACCAGAATTCCAATGTTCCATTAAATTGTAACCTCATCATTGCATTACACAAATTCACAACCCCATGGCTTAACATCATTTACTCAACCATTTATTAACAACATTATAACATTACCATATTCCAGGAATTATAGAAAAGAAAAACTATGCTACCAAACACAAGGGGACGAACACGGTGAGTAGATGGGCTACATATACAGTCTTTCCACTTATAGAAGGAACCTAGTCCAATTCATCCTTATGAAGTTAAACACAGAATGCACATAGAATACCCCTCATGCCTTCACCTCTTTCGAAAGGATGGTAAAAAAACCCGGATTCCCTGAGTAGTGGGGAAAGTAAGAAAGATAAAAAACCAAAAATATATTCAACAAGAAACCACATTCAATGTATTGGGTAAGCCCAGCTTCAACCTGTTTCCTCACCTATGGTGTCCTCCCCAAAACCCACCTACATAAACTGATTCTTCTCGCCACTCTAGGCATCAACTGCTTCCACAACCACTGGGACTCCATAACCACACATCCCACAAAGGCCATCTAGGATCAAACCACATCATAAGTAGCAAGAAACAATAAGTAAATTTGGATCATGGCCCTAATAAAGGCATTGTTCCTTCACAAGCAATCTGCTCACACAACTTTAAGCATAAGGATTTTTGGCCTTTATCAGCAAGAGGGTAACTCAGAACCCTACCAGGCATTAATTTTCTACAGAGAACAAGTTCGTTAATACATTTTGAATTTACCAATTAATTATTAATATGTTCTAACTATGAGAAACCTATACTGCAAGCTGCCACAGATTCCACAAGTGATTAAACAATTAATTTTAAATGGCTTTAAACAATAAGAAACAACATGCTTCAGGTTTAACAACCAACTGGAATAGGCATGCACATCTACATCAATTTAATTAACATCAAATTACAATAGAAACATCCAGATTCATTTATATGCATCATTATCCTTATCCATTTAATTATCAACTAATTCTGGATTTACATTATTTACCAAGTTCATCAAGAAAAAAATTCTCATATATAATGAATAGATATCATGCTACTTAGAAAATCAAGAGGAAAACTATAATGATAGTGACAAGAAACGACATGCGATCAAACCAATTCTTTTAACCTGTTTAAATAATTTAATTATGTCAATTCCATTACGATCCAGTGGTATAAAATATGATAACTCTACAGTTAAATATAAAATAATATAGAAGAACCAAATCCCTTAAATCTAATGGTTTTTAACATTCTTCTCTCAATAACAGATCATAGAAATTGATCATGATCACCTTCCCCACAAAAACTGCATCCACCTGAGGACGTTGTGGCACAACAACATCAACAAAAACTAATAAAAACTCCCTTAGTTCCATGGAGATCAAATGACATGGCATGGAAAAATGGAATGTGAGAAAACTGAACAAAGAAAACCAAATAATGGAGGTAGATCCAACCATAGATTGAAAATGGATCGAAGAAGGATATAGAGAACTGATCCAGGACGAAGGAATCCCCAAATGTGGAAGGGGGAAAAATCTGGGTCATATGGGGTCGAGAGGAGGTGAGTTTAAGCCCTATGGTTTTAAAAATGTGAGCAGATGGGTGTCTTTAAAAAACCCTGTGGTAGGGAAGTATATGATGTGTACCTCCTCATCATCACGTTGTGTACTTACTTGAGGAGACTTATTCAGAAAAATGCATCACCTCAGTGATTTGTTTTATTTTTCTGAAACCCAAATGGTACACGTCATGCACCCCTTGGTCACTTATTGTATCCCCCCTTTTTTGAGATTCTCAAGACTGAACTCCTCCAGAATTCCTCTGAGCCTTCTCTGAGAACCTTATTCTTTGAAAACACGCAAAGGGTTTATCCACATGGATCTGATCCCTTAAATTAAAACGATTTATTTTTATCCCTTTCACAAAATATTTTAGATACTAAAATCAATAAAGTCACATTTATACTTTATCTTATAATTAAATATTGTAATGGTCAAAATAAAATTAAAATGGAAAAAATGTTCATTGTTTTGAAACATAGATTACTATAGATGAAATATACAAATAAAATGAAATAAAAGTGAGTTTTTAATTGAATTTTAATCCTTGTCACATTAGTTTTAACCATAATTAACGTATTTTCCTTTATCATTGTGACAAAAATTTAGTCTAATTACTATTCATATTGATAAAAAATAAAAGGGTCTAATTACCAAACACATACCTCCTTATTAAAATTTTAAAATATTTTTTTAAATATTTTTTTATATAAGGGGAATAAATTAATTTAAGATAAAAATACAAAATGTACCTAAAACAAATTTTTTTACAAAATTGATTTTTAAGTATGGAAATGTTTTTATACCCAATTAAATAATGAAATTTAATACAATAAACATAATTGGATTATTTAAAATATATTATATATAATTTTACTTTTAAACAATTTGAAAACAAAATTTAACTTTATAAATTCTTCAAATATAAAAGGGTTTTCAATTAAAATCGGTATTTTCACCATTCACTGGAAAATCAATTTTTTTAGAAAAATATGAAAATTTCACCCTATTATAGTTATAATATGAATAATAATAAAATTATTTTATGTTTACCAACTAAAATTTCTTAAATTTACAAAACAAATTATAATATTCCCTCAAAATATCAATAAAATATATATTTTTGGAAAACATTTAAAATTATATAAGTATATTAATACCATGTCAATCCACTTAATTTACTATAATTCATTATATGGGACATTAAATTCAAGTAAATAACACTTTTGGATGTCAGGAAAGGGATTCTCTCCAAACCACCATTTTTCATCAGATTAGGATTTCTCTCTATTTATCCTAATGTTATAATTTATTAAAATTATTCACTCCTAAATTCTATGTTTATGTTAAGAAAATATTTATCTCTCCCAAATAATATTTATTTGATGGGGAAATACATGTTTTATAAGGTTTCATTATCAACTCCTCTCAATAAGAAAGCCCGATTAAAGAGAACTTCCCAATTTCTCAACAATTTTCAAGTACCATCCATAATCTTTTTAAAATCCATAATTATTTTTGAAAATAGAAAATTTTATCATGAAAAACTATCACAGTTCATTTATGGTTTTAAGAAAACAATCATGCCTTTTCCACTTTAAAGTGTCTCTTATATTTTCCCTTAAACCACATCAAAGTATCTCATTTAAAATGTTTCTTAAATAATATTATTACATGTTTTCACTTCTAGTGAACATAATTTATCATGATATATTACTATTTTCCATTATTAATTCCCATATATTATTTAAATACGGTTTTAGGGAAAAAATTAAGTCATTCCCATTGGTTATGCTTTATGATTTGATTAGAATACCCTACTTCCATTAGTGAACCTTATGCTTATTCTTATGTTTGATTCTGAATGTTGCACAAATATATATACGAACATGTTATGATGGGTGAACCTAGATAGTGTTCTAATGAATTTTGTAAAGTTTACTCTTAGGATATGTCATATTAGGACAGAGAGTAAACCAGATTCCTATATGGTACTTTGTCCAGCATGTCATATAGTTTTTGAAGTTAGTGTTGACTCATGATTGTGACATGTTATATGTTGCTGCAACATTCCTATGTTTCCATGATTACATGATCCAATGTTCTTTATTTAATGATTCCATATATTTACACATGGTACATACCTTTTTATTTCATCATGTTATACCTTCTTACCCATGTGATATGCTTTATTCCTTCATTTATTCCCTTACTTGTATTTTTAGCTCATCAATTTTTATCATTTGTTTCACAAGTCATCCTATGATGATATAATATCTTAAAAAATGTTAGGAGATCATTGTCACGATTATATGAATAATTATTTCTGTTTTGGTTTCATGATTCCTAATTATGAACCTAATATACAAAATACGCTAGACATTATGATCTTTGATTGGTATTTTCTGTTCAATTATGCATAAAACTGTGTAATAATAATTGTTAAATGATAGGGTTTCTATAGATTATATCATAGTATGGTCTAGTTGTTTTTTTTAAAAAAGTATAAAAAACTTTTGTTGTCATGGATAATTCTGTCACCATGGATAACTTAGCATGAATCATTGCGATTCACAAGATTGGATTTACTTTCCATTTATATGTTTATCCCTCTCTGTTCAATGTTTCATCTTTTATATTATTAATATCTAAGTATTCAATAACCCTTAATTGTATATTATTATTTGTATTTAATGGATGGAAATATATGAACATGTGCCAATAATCAATATGATAGGAACTGTGATGATTTCCCTAATGAAATTCCAAATCTTATCAGAATGGGTGCTCCGTACTTCATGATAGTAATTTCAAAACTATCTAATATAATGCATATTACACTACTAGAAAAATTTCCTATATACATGCTTTATAACCATGGATTTAGACCCCAAAATTGGGGTTTTAGGTAATATCAACAGTTTCATTGTTCATGGATTGAAATGGCGTGGCTCTATGGAAAATCTTGTAGCCCTTGTTTTTTACCATGGAAATAAGACTATTTCCACAGTTCAAACTATGTCAATATTATTCTAACCAAGATTCCAACTATGGAAATAGGTATTTTACCATTATTATAAACCTTTTCATTAGAAACAACCACATGGATTTGTTTCCACTATTTATAATAGTCGTAATATCTCTACATCCATGGTTCAAACCACAGTAATAGAACTACATCCATAGATGTAAACCATGGATACATCATCTATTGTTTATAAAAACACCCTACAATGCACCCCCACTACACCCCTACAACACCCAATCAGTAGAATATATACCTTGATATAATATACCATAGAATTAGGTATATATATTTCCAATGATAGAATGAACCTCTTGGTTCTATGTGCATTATATCATCTCCCAAACCTTTTCTATTTGTATAGTTAGTGAAAATATTTGTAGTTTCTATCACCATATTCAAACCATTTTTCATTGAAGTGATTTCTATCTAAACTTCCTTTTACTATCAGGATGTTATTCTATTAAGTAGATGGTTTGATTTTCTCAATTGAAGATGAATTATAACTCTGATTCTTATTCTGATAAAATGAAATGTTATCTTCAATAGAATTGATATCATAGTCAATGATATAAAATGTTTTTTCTACTCCTTTGGAATTATTTTTGTTTTCTTGAGTTTCTCATCCAATCCATAAAGTGTTCTGTCAAGAGAAACACGATTCCAAGATTACTTCCCTTGATATAGGAATGATAATACATCCATTGTTGAATTTATTAGGTATAACAACTAACCAAGATATATGTGACGTGATCTCCAAAATTATTTGATTGGGATTAAAATGGATTTTATGGAGGATGAATCTAGGGATTCCAATGGAAGAACCTCTATCATCCATTTGTACAAAAAATCTATCCAATTTTCATTCGGGCTTCTATTTCTAGTTTATCTCATATATGTAAAATATTCCTTAGCTATCTACACATTAGTGAAATGAATAGAATCAATATATTTAGAAAATTCATAGGATTCAAACATGATTAATTTAATTCTATTTTTTCATCAAGCCTAAAATAGAACTGAAACCCCTTTAAATGATCTATTTGTGAGTCATGATGTCGAATAATGATTTTAACTCCCTCAATTTTTCCAATAATCTAATATTTATAGTGGATGTATATAAAAAGTTGATGGAGAGGATTGAACTATTAAATGCGATGGATATTGAAATGCTCTGGGGAATCTTACTACATATTAGAAGATTCACACAATCATGATTTTAAATTCAAAAGTGATCTATATTAATATCATGATGGTTATGTGAAAAAAATAGTACCAAATGAAGGCCCATCTAAAATATTTCTAATTTTCAAACTACATTTTTAGTTCTTACAGCCCAATTAAAAGGTGTGTGTGGGTCATTAAATTTTTTTAAAGGGATGTGACTTTGGATGAGTTCCCAACCATTTTCAATTCTGGTATAGGATATTAATTACATTCAATCCATGCATCTTATAATAGGACCTCCTTGTTGTTACATATCCCCATAGACCTTCTTTTCTTTTTTTCCATCATTCCCTCCTATTCCTTATGCCCTATATTATACATCCCTTATTTCAATGGGGCCAATATCATCCGATTAATCCTCATAAAAATTTATTCCTTTACTGAAATCATCACAAAACTTTCCATTCAAGGTGGTTAACTAGTTTTAGGAATGCACCTTTCAATAGATGGTATCTATAAACATCTCTATAGAATCCATTGATTAAGATACCTTTACAAAAGGATCCTATATTTCCACCTTTTAAAAGGTCGCATAGGGGATGGGTTCTTTTGGGTGTCATATTATGTCTTGGAAGTAAGTGTTCTAAGACTGTCCAAAGGATTTGTAACCTCATTATATTTTTTATCTACTACTCATATCATTTTAATATTAACCTCAGATATAATATCTGAATTGGGTACTCCATGTCCATCCATCACCATCACACTCTCCTCCCTAGAGACCAAATCAATAGAAGGGGTATGCTCCATTACTTTTGGGCTAGAAATATGATCAGACCTTTTGTCAATAGCCACATCCCTAAGGGACCTGTATGGAACTATATTAAATGGAATGGTATCATCAAGAGTATGCACCACTTCATATTTCATTCCATTAATAAATAATCATGAGGAAAGATATTTATTTTTTATAACTATAACCAATTGTTAGCTTCATCCACTTCAATAAGTCAAACCATTTCTAATATCTTGGTGGCAAGGATCACCTCCTCAGTTTCAGGTCATGGGGAAAATGTGACTATTATTGATGTTCAGCATATAGTGAGTTCATCTTGGAGTTATATACACCTAATGTATCATATGGGGAGGGTTCAATGGCTTCCATATTAAGGGCATAAGAGCACAAGACCATACCATTCCCTTTTTTTCTACTACATAAGGATTATTTATTCCCCTTCACCTTATAGAAATTTCAATATATTTCCCTCTTAAATTTAGAAGACAGATACCCAAACAAGTTTTAGGTTTGAATAAAATGGTTTTTCTCTCATACAAGATTGAAATTATGAAACTTACATCCCCTTTTTGAGAAAAAATCATCATATTTCATTCTATCCATGTCTACATAAAAAACCTATAACAATTATCACATTTTGGGTTTTTATTCTATTGATCCATCCCAATATAGTATCCCACCACATAAGCAATATTCTATAGTATTTGTGAGTTCCTGTAGAGAAAATTAATCTTATTTATTTGGATCTGTACCTTGGTAATATGGTTTATGATATTCGTAGGATAAAATTTCCTTTACTGCCCCTAAATTCTGAGAAAACTATATTTCATCATGATAGGTTTGATACTCCAAGCCCTCTTTTTGCACTCATTATATAGAAAAACAATGTGATTATATACTATTACTATATATTTCATCCCACATTAATCATGTCCCCTTTAATATAAAATTATTTTAATAACCATACACATAATTTCTTAATGGGTTACAAGGTTGGATACCTAGAAAATAATGATTTTAAAAAGTTGATAGAATCTGCAGGATATAATCTGGAATTCCCTCTCATCATAGACCATCATGGATCCAAGGGATAATAGACCATTGGAATTAAAATTATATTAAATAATAGTATGAAATAATGGAATTTTCCATGAAATTCAAAATAGTTTCCTTGTGGGAATCCATATCCTACTCCTTAGGCATTCAAGTCAACATAACCAGCTAAATACATGGAGGTTGTTGAATGGATTTCACCCTATTACCTTATAAGAATCTAAAAAATTAGTTGGTGGCATCTGATAATATATGGATTACCCAAATCTAAGAGGATCCACCCCAATGAATTGATATTTATGAATCTTTGTATAGTCTAATGGAATACTCAAGAAATTATATAAACGGTGAGGAAACACAATAGTTAATTCTATTTATCACTCAAATTTACACTCTTTAAACCCTAATACTCAATCACCCAAACATTTAACCTTCAACTAAGTATGGAAAAATCAAAGAGAAATGATAAAGGTTTTTCAAATTTCTCAAAGAAACTAGTTGATTAAATATTAAGTGGTGAATTATTCCTGTTAAGGTAGTCAATTTTATCTCAATCAATTTCATAGTGATGTTACTAAAGAAGGTTCCAATTTTTCAAGACTTGTTGTTTCTGTTTGATGAAAAGAAAAAAATATTTTATTTATTTTTTATATTTTTATGAGATCGCCCAATTCATGTTTTCTCAAAATTAGGATGATGTCATCTCTAAATTGAATGAAATTTCATTTTATACTATTTAGATGGCCAAACTTTTCTCCTGATCACGTAATGGTAGATTCATGTTTGTCCATAAGATATATAATTGTGGGTTTTCTATTCCCAAGGATGTTATTTTCAATCCATTGGAATCTCATACAATCATAATAATATTGTAAAGTACCTATAAATAGAATATAAGATCCCTGTTATGTTAGTTTTTGTAGATATTTCTCAAATGGCATGGGATTTTAAAAATGTATTATTTTGTGAAATTTATTTTCAATATTTTATTATAAAAGTGGAGAAGGTAACCCTGAGCAGATATATGTTGAGATACATGTATCATTGCTTACATAGATTAGTAAAATGCTATTTCATATCCTTATAGTCGGGTGTTAACCCTTCTTTTTGACAATGTAGATGTAAATTCAAATCATCTAATAAAATTTCAGCATAGTTTGATTTTACAATCCAATAAACCTAGAAGATTTATATTATAATTAAATTATTCCTTGAAAAATATAGTGGTTATTAGAAATTATTTTTTAAAATAATAAAACAATTATGGAAATAATTTTTAAAAACAACAAAGTAATTATGGAGATCAAATTAAAGCGGTTGTCCTAGGGATCCTTCCTCAACCTCAAGGTGTACTACTTTTGACAATGAAAACATGAATCTGCCTTTATTTACAATATCACGCATATGAGACATCACATATATAAGGACGCCTAGCCTATGTGTACACATTTTCATGGACATATATACATATAGGGGTCCTTAAATATGTGTTTATCCTTTCATATACCCCTATACACTTACACTGAGATTAATTTTTCTTATCTATATATAATAATACCTTTCCCCAATGTATATATTCATACTTACATGGTTGAATATATTTAAAGGGGGAACTTATATATGTATATGGATACCTATTAACATATATGTAAGTTACCTTTGGTAATGGCTTCCTGAAACCACCACAATGAGAACCAAAATGAACTACCAAAATATAGAGAACATGGAAATCAAAAAATCCTAAATAAAATTAGGCCAAAGGAATAAAAATAGAAGAATCATTACATGAATCCGATGTCAAATTCACCATCATCGACATTAGTGGATAGAACTAGCCTCATCATAGGAAACCTCACGTAAGGAAATATTAGGAAAAGAAGTGAGGTATAATGACTTATTATATATATATATATAATTAGTGTGTCAATTGTAAATGATAATGATACATGACTCTATAAACAATAATGAACAAAGAATATTTAGATTTATATGTACATCCCAATACTAAATAGCATGATCATTAATAATGAATTTTGTTAAATGATATCCCATGTCATTCCATACATACACCACAAAGTGGTATCATGAATCATTGGATAACACAAAACACAACATAGTGGATTTTACTACATCATTCTTTATACATTGCTGCATATTAACAATAATCTAATATATTCACATATGAATAATAGGTTTTATTAAAATAATTTAAAATAATTGTGAAATTATTAAAACTCATTTGGATATGATTTTCATATAAACACCCTCAAACATTGGGAGAAAACATTATACCAAAATTTATCTTAATTCTATGCCATGTTATATTACACTACATGTGTTTGTAAAATTTTAAAAAAACATATAATTTCCCAATAAATTCTTGTATGAAATGGTGTCCAATATAAAAAAAATGTATACTCAGGATATAAAGAGTTATATAGTGTTTACAATCAAACAAACTCATATATTCAAATAAATGCTTCCATATTATGATATATCAGAATAAATCTTTTGAAAACTTTTATAGTAGATTTTTTATGTATTGGAGTACAATATAAATATATATATATGTATTTATTGTTAATGTATTTTATAACATCTCATTGATTCTCAATTCACCAATATTGACTCACCAATTTGAATAAAAAAGACACATGTCATTAACCTAAGTAGATCAATATGTCACATGTCACTCACCTAAGATGTGTTCAGTACATTAGTGAGATACATGATTATTACCTTGTATAAGATAGTATTTTAAAAATATGTGTTAAGTCTAGTGGGGTTAAGGATCCTGGTAACTTAATGTACAAAATTTGTTATCTAAATAATGGTAAAAGATAATGAAAACTATAGAATCACAAATTATATTGGAGGTATAAGTGGATGTTCTAATCAATGAAAGTAATTACACTAAATTATTTGGTTAGTGATGAGATTTAAAAGTAATTTAAATCTATATTTGGGATTAAAATTATCTTGAAGAAACTCTTGAAACTATTTTCTTAAGAAGATATAGGGTTGTCCCCAAAAAATTGGATTCTCATATTTGGTTTTGAAAGAATAAAATAAAAGGATTACATGAAAAAAATATGATCATAGATGGAATAAAGAATAGGTTTTTATCAAATGAGCATCATATATTTTTATTCACATGAAGTGTAAATTTCATGTAATTTCAGTTACCTATGTAGAACTATGAGAGGCAATCATGTATATACGAGTGTGAATCTGTTGAATGGCTGGAATCCATGGGGTTTGATCATGTGACTGTGCTGGATGTGTTCATTTCATGAAAAAATAATGAGGATATTGCCACAAAATACCTGTTGGGCCACATGGATGAATCTAAATATTGAGGTTGTCAGGTGGGTTTTTTCCTCAATTTTTCTAATACATGATGGATTAGGGATTGATGCATTGTTATGGGTTCATATATATATAACACGATTATCATTTTTGTTTTTACAATATAAGTTATCATTCTTCAAGGAATGTGTTAAATTACCTTGTTGGTTTTTTAAACCCCAACAATAATATCAAATCTACAACAATTAAATAGAACCACCCTTATCCTCCATTAAAATGAACATCTAACTCCACAAAAACCTAGAATAGTATACCACACAACATCTACCAAACACTAACATAATTATATGATAAAAATCAATGTTGAAACCAATAATAAAATTTACATATGAAATATACATCATTATCAGTTTCACCAGAACCATCACAACCCTCATCAACTCTATTAGAAACAGTGACATAAATATCACCTCCTCTCATACCACTAAAATCATCGTTGACATCCACATTGGCATATGAACTAAAATTTGTGGCATGTGAAGAAGAATCCTTATAAACGAAAATAATAAATTAGAACACATTTAACAAATGAAAACAAAAATTTTTGCATTATTTATGTTTTTGTAATGAAATTATTGTAATAATGACCATAAGCATAAGAATATGTATGTAAATAATAATTTTATTGTTTTAGAAGAATCCTATGAAAATGAATTTTTTATGCTTTATATATTATTGTATTTTTTAAAATACCTTTATATTATAGTATTTGAAATTTTGTATGTGTTTTAGTATTTCTACAATCATTGATATAAACTTAATCATAGGAATATACACTATTAATTTTTTTATGTGATTATATTCTAGAATGTTTTTAAGAATTATTATAAATATATTCACTATCAATTTACAAATGTGTCTATTTTAGTAATTGTATAAGTACTAGCATGAGCATATGCCTAGGCATTAGTATATGTATGTATATATTCAATATTTTTATAAGCATGACCATAAATAGATGAAGAAGTAAATTCATTGAAATTTGTATTATAGTATTATAGTATTTTTATATTATAATGGAAGTATATTCATAGGTATAGTAAAAATTTGTGTCTTATAATATCAGTTAGTATGTATATATTATAGTTTTTATTGTGTATCTTTTAGTATTTCTGTAAGAATAACTTGATGCCAATATAGAGTAAATTTTATAATTAAAAATTATGTTTTAATGACAAAATTCATGTTGGTATCAAAATTAGTATCTGGATAAACATTAACATATTTATAATGATATATATATATATATATATATTAGTTACATATTAAATTCCATTAATATTTCATAATTTTAAAATGTTTATTTATTGAGGTCTTTTTATATTACAATTATCAACATATTTTTTATGGTTTATTTCATCCTAATTTGTTATATTTGAATAATATTTTTCTATTTAAGAAAGAATGTTATTGAAGGTCTATAAAATTTATATTCACGTATGTTAATGTATAAAAAATTACATAAAAAGGAATCAAAATATTTGATAATGTATAATGTTTCCAGAAATGAAACAATACAAAAGGGGTAATACGCATAAGGATATAGAGTCTGGAAAGCCTGCTCCAAGAAATCATTTATTAAAAAATAAAGGCAACAAAAGAGGAATTACATGGGGGCTAAAAAAGATGAGTGTATACATCACCACACGTATCTTCATAAACCAACCCACAACAAATGTTTGGGGTCACAAAAGACCACATTAAACTGGTCTCATCAATGGATCTCTGGGAAAGAGCATCATCAACCTTATTTTCCTCTTTATAAACATGAGTAAAACCATACAAAGCTACTCCACATTCTTGAGACATTCTTCATAGGATGATAGCATCGTCCATGGAACATTTCGTGAACAAATTTGAAGTGATTCCACCATCAACATTGAGTTATATTCCATCAATGAATCTATCTATCCATGATAAAAACAATACATGATAGCTTTAACCTTTTCCCAGAGTTTATCCACAATTGAAACCACATTTCCAATGAAATGATAAAAAAATACTTTAACAAGGCCCCTATGAGTGCAGAAGATGCCACTACAACCTAAAGGTCTCGGTGCACCTAAAGCCATCCCATACTCATTTATTTTCCTCGATGAATATATCAGAGGTATCCACCATATATAATTCACTATAAGAGGATTCTTGCATCTTCGAAAAACACCAAGGGTGCAAAAAAACATCAGATCTGAAACTTCATTCAACATGACACAAATCTGAGTCCTCATAGTAGCCATGACATAAAGGTGAAACTCCGAGATTCCAAAATGCAGTGGAGTGAATCTATTTTCAAAGTCCAGTGCATTTTTGGTCCTCCATATATTGGAAACTAGTGTTGCGGTAGTAGAAATAAGGAGGGCCTTCACCTGTGTACTTCTACCCACCCTTTGAATGGATTCCATAAGATTCCCAAAGATATCAAAGTTTATATTATAGACAAAAACGTCCTACAAATAACTCCATAAAATATAAGAATAACTACAGCAGAAAAAAAAATATCAGCAGTATCATTTATTGCATGGAAAAACCAAAAAATAGGGGCCAATGGAAACCCTACATGCTAATGCGTCTTTTTTATAGGAAACCTACATTTTTATATACTCCAAATAAGTAAGTAATGAAAAGGTGGAATAAAATAATTAAGAAAATATAAAAACCAAGAGGGGATCACTAAGGAGGAATCACACCTGTGCTGATAAACCCCCATAATTGTTAACATTCATGTTAGGCATCCATATAAAAGTGTCCATAGAAAAATAATCATAAGATTCTAAATCATATTTTATATGGCTTGGAATAAACCCCTCATAAGTTGAATTATTGTGAAATTCAGCAATAGAAAAATCCTTTAACGAATTAGGGATATCAATATCATTAATAATATCATTAGATAACTACACCCTCCTCCAGAAATTAAGGTAGGATTCCCTACAAGCAATCCATTCTGAGGATTGTAAAAGACCACAATAGTTATGTTTTATGGAGGTACATATCCAAGAGGGGATATATAAAGAATACTCATTTAATAGCTTGTTCACAAATATATTGACAGGTATTCCAGACAAAAATCACTTAATGTTAAAAGGGACAAAGTAAATGTTTTAATGTGGGACTCATTAAAAAGCTTGAGGCCCTTAAGTCCCATTCCTCCCATGTCAACATGCTTAATACAATCCCTCCACGAAATTTTAATAATATTCCTATCATTAACCGAGCCAGTCCAAAAAAAATTTCTAATTAATCTTTGTAACTCTTTAACAAGATCCCTAAATCATCTATACTAAGAAAAAAATATATACACATAGAGGTGATCATCGAGTTAACAAGGCATACACGTATTTCCTGAGACATATATTCAACTTTACAAGATGCCATTTGATTTATAATTCTATGAAAGATGTTTCCCATATAACACCTTTTAATTGTACCTCAAAATAGCTACTCCAAGATAACTAAAATGTAATGAGCCTGTCGTCAACCCAAGCTTTTGAGCCACCCTATTTTTTTGGATTTAATAACCCATTCCCCAGAAAACACATTGGATTTCACCCAACTGATAACTTGACCAAAAATGGACCCATAATGCTCAAAAATGGATTTCATATATTATATAGTGGTTCTTCCAGCCTTCCCAAATAGTAAAATGTCGTCTGCATACAAGAGGTGTGGAGGTGAAAAAGGGCTCTTCCATATTTCATTTGTGGATACAAACTAGCACACGCAATTAATGGGAGACGATCCCATTATGAATATACCAACGAAATTTTAATTAAATTTGATCTTTATGATTTAATTATTTTACATATTTCAACGTTTTAAAACATATAAAAAATCCATAACATTGAAAATAAGGGATTTTCTGTCTCCAGTGGGTGATGAAATTTATATGATGGATGAACCTCAACAATAATGAACGATACCTCCATCGAATCTAATTACTTCAAAATAGGATAAATATGAGTTGAGTTTCAACCCTAGGAGAGTGGATATTCACTTCACCCAATGACCAATGTTTTCCCTATTTGCAGCACCTTCCATTGAATAACACCAGGAACATAACTAATGTGGACATTGCCAAAAACAATTCATGGATGATGGAAAAAAACTCAGTGTGAGGAGTGGTAAGAGTCTAGTTCGCATAAAATGTAGGGTTTGGCCCACATGGGCCATGCTCATGGAAGGTATCACCTACACATCATGCAGGTTCCCCATTTAGAATAAAAATTGATCAACCAATGCACTTAATAGGGAGGAACTCAGTAACATTATTGGTGTACGGTCCACTCATAGAAGGAATTGGGATCATCTGATTCGCCGAATGGAGCACCAATGTGTGATGAAGGTGACAGTGGGAATGAGTAATCAAAATGAAGGTAATGGATAATTAAATAAAATGTGTGGATGAATCATCTTACACAGTATCCTATGATAGTGAGGAAGCCATGAATGAAATTTCCCTATTAAGTTTCCCAGAGGATGGGATTAGAATAAACATTGGCCCATTACAGTGCATCATTGTGGATCGTGCATGGGTAGAAGATGATGGGAGGGTGTGATTATATAAGAAATTGTGAGTAAAAATAGCTCCATGTAAGAATATGGGAGTAATCTCATGATTATGGGAGGAATCTAGAGGGATTCATTATCATGGGAGAATGGGTTGTGGGTGGGATAGGATACTCATGATGCATGATAAACTTTTTCATGCCCTATTACCAAGAGTATACTTTTCCCATGGGTGCATGAATAGTAAAGAAAAACATTTAAAGAAACCATGGATATATCTCACCCTATATCAGTGGATCATTTAAATCATGACTATTGATCCATGGTTATAGGTCAATATTCTAATGGGGATAACTTGAATTGCATGTAACGCCATCCTTCTCCTAATAAATAAAAGGGGGTGGTAGAGTCCTTTATGTGAAAGATACCTCCTATATTTATTATCTCTTCTAATTACCTCATCAAAAAACAATAGATTCACTCCATTGAGAAGATATTAAATGTCCCCCAGTTCCCACAATAAGAGAAAGGTGTGTTGGGGTTATATAATATTGATGGACATGCTCATCGTTGGGACACTAATCAAGAACACGAAGTCTAAAGAGGAAATTGATTACATGGACTGGGAATAATTCAAGAAAATATTTTCCAATAAATATTTTCCCTAAACACTCTATCTTAAAATGGAAAGGGATTTTATCAAAATTAATTTAATGGAAGATGAATCTATTAGGGCGTATAAAGAAAAAATAACCCGACATGCACGATACACCTCCATCTTTTTCATGAAAATTGGAAGAAAAAAGGATCAAATATATAGAGAACTCAAAAGGGGTATATGAAAATTCTTATTGATTTGAGACGTTGACAACTATGATGATATTTTCTACTATTCCCATAAGGATATAATAGAGATCAGATACTCTATGTGGTTTCATGGTCTTATAGATAAAAATAGGAAAAGAGAGTTTAATATGGGATGATCAATTCATAAATCTCATGATAGAAAGGAAAAACAACATCACACGTGTCAAAATTTTGGGAAGGTTATTTGAAACTACCTAAGGGGAACTGATAGATACTTTTAATGTGGAAAAGGTGGTCACATGGATAATAATTTTCATAGATATACGATGAATCCCACAAATGTGGAGGAATAAAGGAAGGTTCATATCAATACTTGTCCTATGATGAAATGTTTCAACTACAAGGAACGTGTGCATTATGTGAGACATTTCTCTAATCCAAGGTTTGTTAGAGAGAATAAACAATGATAACCCACAAGGCAACAGGGAAGGGAATATGATTTCACAACTACTATGGTGTAACCCACCGATGATGTGGTGATAGGTATACTAGTTATTCATTCAGTAATAGAGAATTCACTATTTGATTATGGTTAAATGCATTGTTTCATATCATGAATGTTTACTAGAACAATTAAAACGCCACTAAGACATATGAAGGTAATGTTGTCTCTGAGAATAGATAATGGACAGAATTATTGCATCTAAAGTGCATAAATCCTCTTCAATTAATTTTCGTGGACTAAATATCTCATAAATTAATTTTATTCTTATTTTTGTGTAGTTTGATGCTATATTGGGAAATGATTGGATATCTTTATACAAATTCAACATCAATTTTCAATAAAGGGAGATAACTATTCACATCATGAAGAATCCTACAATTCATTACAATTTTAAGGAGGAGGATGAATTTCCTTCATAATCATAATCCTAATTTTTGATGTTATTTCCTTATGGGTAGGTATATCTAGAACAGTTTATTGAGAAAAAATGAGAGAATCATGCTTGAAGACATGCCTATTATGAGTGCTACCCTGATGTGATCCATAATGAATTTAATGGTCAGTATCCTGACTTGGAGGTTGAGTTACATATTGATCAAATTCCTAGATCTTTTCCTATATCAAAGACACATTATAGAATTTAAATAACTGATTTTGAGGTTTTAAGGAAGGAGTTATAATAGAATCTGGACAATGTTTTTATATATCTAAGTGCTTGAACATGGGGTTCACAAGTCCTCTTTGTCAAGAAGAAGGATGGATTAGTTAACCCTAGAATTGATTATCAGGGGATCACCACTATCACGATATATAAAAATTATTCCCTTCCATAGATAGATGGCTTGTTCGATCAACTATGTGTGGCCAAGTATTTATCTAAGGAGGGCCTTTTATCAGGATATCACCAATTAAAGTTGAATAAAGATAAGATGTACAAGACTACCATTTGAATAAGTTATCGACTTTGTGAGTTCATAGTGGTTCCCTTCGGACACACTAAATACATAGGTATTTTCATGTATTATTGAATAGATTTTTTAAAGATTTCCTTGAAAATTTTGTTGTAGTTTTTATCGATGATATTCTTATATACTACAATAGTAAGTAAGAGCATGAGAAGATTTTCCATTCTATGATAAATACAATAAGAAGTTAGAAATTATATGGAAATTAGATTAAATGTTAGTTCTAGAGAGTAGGCTAATCATTCGTGGGGAATGTAATCCCAAGAAAAAGGATATCTATTTACCCTTCTAAAATAAAGGAAATTGGGGAGTGGCCCAGATTATTATATGTAATGGAGTTCTATATTTTTCGTGGATTATCTTGGTTATATCAATGATTTTTGATGAATTTATCATGATTTTAAAATGTGATAACTAAGTTAATACGGAAATGTGTAATGTATATATGGATGCAAGAATGTGAGGAAGGAATTAAGGAGTTCAAGAAGATGTCAATCACATCACATGTGCTCACACTACCAATAATTAGAGAAGGTTTTGTGATATAAAGTGAATATTCAATGAAATGAATGGGTTGTGTACTCATGAAAAATAATAAAGTGAGAGTTGAAGATTCATGAATAGAACTACCCAATGCATGATCTAGGGATAAAAGATATGATTGTTTCCATGAAAATAGTTTTTCACTTTCTCTATATTGACAAGTGTGACACATACACTAATCAACAGACCCTAATGTATATATTCACACTAAATGAGATCAACATGAATCAATGGGGATTGTTAAAGAAAATAATGGAATACGATTACTCTCTTCACTATCATCATGAGAAAGAAAACATGGTAGATGATACTCTTATCAAGAAATAACCGGCTACTATATCCATGATTTGGATTGAAGAATACCCTATAATCACATAAATACAAAGGATGGGTCTAGAAATCAAAATGGTAGGGAATTAATCCTACCTTCCCCAAATGATTACCCAACCATCTATCCAAGAGATGATCATGGAGGCACAATGGATAATCTACATATACAAAAGAATATTCAATAGTTAAAGTAAGGGAAGTTTCCTGAGATCTACATCGATGATAATGGTGTTATTCAGTTTGGAACTTCGATTTGTGTTCCTTTTGGGTATGAGATAAATAGAGAGATACAAGATAGTTCATGTAGTTCATCCTTATCTATATATCTTAGAATTTCCAAGATATATTGTGATATTTGAGAATAGTTTTAGTTGGGAAATATGAAAAAGGATATTATGAAGTACATCTAAAGGTGTTTGGTATGTCAAAAATTTAAAACATAGTGAAAATGGTCCAAAAAATGATGCAACTATTCCTTATAATCATATGTAGAGGGGATAATTTCATTATGAACATTGTAAATCATCTCCCAAAAACATCCAAAGGAAACAATACGATATGGGTTGTAGTGGATCTACTTATAAAGAACCCCCACATCATTACAATTTGGGATGATGTCTCACTTGAACAAGTCGACAAGTTATATGAGAAAGACGTTTTGTGGAAGCATGGGGTACCACTTTTGATAATATCTAATCATGATCCGAGGTTAAGATATAAATTCTGGAAAATTATTCAACCTTATTTGAGTATAGAATTGAATTTTAGCATATCCTATCACCACCAAACTCATGTCGAATCTAAAATAACAATTTTGATGCTCGAGGACATACAAGATCCTTCTTGATGGAATTTTAAGGTGTATGGGATCGTTATATCACATTAGTTGAGTCATCGTACAACAAAATTTTCTACTCAAGTATTCATATGGATCTATATAAAGCTTCATTTTGAAATTGATGTATAACTCTAACTAATTGTAATGAAGTTGGTGAACGAAATTTACTTGGACCTAATCATGTGCATGAGTTGGTAGGGAAGGTTCAAGAAATATGGAGTCATATAAAGGAATCCCAAATCTAATATAAAATCTATGAAGAATATCATTGATGGGACTTATTGATTGGGGTTGCAGATATGGAATTCCTCTACATATCTCCTAAGAATAGGATCTTGAGATTATGGAATAAAGGAAAGCTGAGTCAAAGGTATATTAGCCCCTTTTATATTATTGAAAATTTTGTATAATTATCCTACTAAAAGAAATTCCTCATACAATGTCTCATTTACATGATGTATTCCATATATCCGACTTGAGGAAATACTTACCAAACCCCTCACATGTACTGAATCTGATGGTGGTAAAAATGGAGAATGACCACTCATATGAAGAGCTACCAGGGAAGATCTTAGACCATATTGATAATGTTATATGAAACAATACTACTCACATCGCCAATGTACTATGGAAGAAACATAAGTATAAATAGGAGATATGGGAACTCGAGAATGAAATCATGGAGAATCACCCTCACCTATTATTACATTATTATGTAAAATGATATTTCGAGGGTGAAATTTCATAAGGGGGAAGATTGTATCGACCATGAATTTTATCAATTGAAATTATCTTCATATAATTAATTTATATAGTATAGATCATGTAAAATAATATAGATAAAATAATACAGTCATTATTAATAAATAATTGATGAAGTAATATGTATTTCTAGAAATTAATGAGCCTATACTAATGGAATAGAAACTTGACCATTGGAATACTAATATGGCCTTTAGGAAGAGTAATATGGGAAATAGAATAGTAGCCTCACATTTTAAATTATAAATAAAATCTATTATTTCTTATAAATGTAAATAAGATATATTTATATATTAGCATAATTAAATAAATGTTTTAAAATGATAAATTATGTGTTCCTGTTATTATGAAACATAAGCTATTATTTAACTTTTTAGAAAAAATATAATGATTTAAGAGAAAAAATATTTTTTTAAAATACATTCACAAATAAAAGTTTTTTTTATTATAATTATAATATAATTTTATGATACCTTAATTAATTTTTGGAAGGGTCATTAAATCAGTTATAATACTTAAATCGGTATTTTTTTAAAAAAATTATTTTCTGGTAAAAATAAAATTTTTCATATTTAAAAAATAATTTTCATAAAATTAATTCCATTTTTTAAATATACATGTTCAAAAATTTATAGGGTGAATTCTTTGGTATTTTTCTAAAATAGTGGAATTTTTGGTGAATAGTAAAATATCGTAATTTATGTTCTTTAACCAATACATGAATTATTGAGTAATAGATGATGTATAGATGTGGTAAAAACCCATTGGATAGAACTAAAATTCACTATTAACTATACATATTAACAAGAATAATCACTATTGATAGTCTTGAGCCAGGATAATAAACAAATGAATAAAATAAAAAAACACCCCTCTCTTCCCCTCTAAATACGACCCCTCACCACCTCTTCAACTCGCACATTCTAATCTTTTGATTATGATTATATTCCTCAAAAATCCTCTCCCAAACTGCTTACCCACATTCTAAACATTCTGGTCACGCAAAAAGACCTATAAGAAGTTCCCTAAAAAGGTTATCAAGGAGACGACACTCAAAAGATATGATCAGTTTTCTTTCAATTATAATTTCTCTTGTTTTCATATCATCATATCACCTCCCCTATCCAAATAAATCTTTATAACTCCAGTATTATATATATATAGTAAAATTATTATGTTAATGTTATATCCATCATCAATTTTCTTCACTTCAACTTTATTCTAAAAATTTAAACATTGGTCGTGATGTTTTGATTCACTAACATCAGGGGTCATGTTTTTTTAATTACCTCCTTCAAGGATGGTCATAAATCCATTGCAATGGTTAAAAAAAATTTAAAAATTCATATTAAAACTTTTTTATTTTTTGTAACTAATATATATACATAATATTAAATAATACAAAAACTAGTTTGTGATGATCGGATATTGTCAAAATAAACTAACGTTCATCACTACCATTTAACTAATTAATCATCCTCATATATGAAAAAATAATTATATATGGGAAATTTTAAAATTATGGAAGTATATTAATAAAATTGAAGTCCACTAGGTTAGTTTTTTTTCTCTTTGACAAGAACTCCCATAATTAAACAAAAGGGTGGCAATAATGAAATCCATGAAACGAACACACCCGGAATGACAAACTTAAACACTATAACTCAACATAATGAACATAATTAAACCAAAAAAATTATAATAAATCAAATATATATTTAATAGGCTCTAAAAATATTTTATTAATGAATCTAATTTTATTATCCCATACAATTTAAGACATAAGGGTAGGGACTCTCTCTTAACCACCATTTTCCCTTCAAATTATGCTTTCTCTCTCTTTAATCTAATGATATTATTAATTATTCTTAGGTACTCCTCCTAAATTATGTGTATTCTTTCCAATAATATGTAATTGTTTTGATTATTAATTATTTTAATGGTATTTAATGTTTAATAAGGTTTCTATCTCAATTCCTTCTGGTTATCATGCCCGATTAATGGGAAAAGCCCAATTTCCTACCCATTTTATAGTACCGTACATAATATATCTGAATACCTCAATATTTTTATAAAATATATCTTTTAATCCTAAAAAAATATTATTTTATTTATTGTTTTATGAGAAAAATTATTTGTTTTTCTACTTCAGAGAATATTTTATAGTTTCCATTAAACTTCACTCAAGTTGTTTATTTCTAACATTTTTCATGAAATCTTTTTACATGTATTCACCTCGATTGGACATCATTTATCATGATATATGATAACTTTTCCATTATTAATATCAAATAATGATTTAAATTTCTTATTTAATGGACACGTTTATGACATTCCCTATTATTATTATTATGACATGAATATTATATCCACTTCTTGCTATAGTTAACCCTTATAATTATTCTTATTTTGGATTGTTAATGTCAAACACATCTGCATAAACATGTTATGGTGGGTGATCATAGATAGTTCTACATTTCTTTAGGAAATTTTTTGTCTCATGAGACTTACTGTATGTACATGTATTAAACCTGATTCCTTTCTGTGATATTGTCCACTTTGATATATAGTCTTGGAAGTTAACTGTCACTGATGATTATGTCATGTTATATATTGCTTCCACATTCGTATGTTTCCAGGATTTCATAATCCCATGTTTTTTATTTTTTTCTTCTATTTGTTTATTCAAATTATATTAATTTTTATTTCATCATGTTATTCTTTCTAACTCATGTTTCTATTCATTATTCCATTTTTTATTCCTTTATTGGGATTTTTATCGCCTCGCTTTGTTCATGTATTCCCATCGTTATCATATGTTACTATAAGAACTCAATGAAAGTAAGGTGCTCATTATAGAGATTAAATAAAATATGACTTTATATCTATTTCATTCTTTATAATTATTTACATAGTCTATTATATACAGTAGTATTTACAATCCTCTTTTGTAAATGGTGGTTAATTATGCTTATTAACATGAAAAAATATTTGTAAATGTCTTGGTTCTCTATATTATAGTAGTTAGAATATTATTTTGTGGGTTTTAATCTTGATTTTGTGTGTTTTATACACCATTGAACATCGTATTATTTTAATATATCATTTTGGAGCATTCTCCCCAATAATAAATTGTATATTCTCAATCTGAACTTTTTATTGGTAATCAAGGGTTTGATATTTTAAAATTTCTTTATTGAAAAGACACATTGTAAAAAGGGTTAATAAAAATTCATATTAAAAATAGAAAAAGGGAATTATGAAGGACTAGATCTATATAACTCAAAACTAGGTTTCCAAATATGAACACATTTGTGGGATGTGAAAATATGGACATGTATGAAAAATGTATTGTTCAAAAAAATTATGGAGAGTGAGAAATAATATTGATCACAAGATAGTGAATGATGATGAAAATTTTAATGACTCAAAATAAAAAAATAATTAGTGTGTGGAAAATAACATACATTCATCATTATTCAATGTGATAGGATAACATTTTTGTTTAAAGATCTTTTTCCTAGAGGTAAAGAATTTATTTACTAAATAAACTAAGAGCATAAGGAAATATACTTTCTTGACAATTCTAATATAATACTTTAATCAATTTTCACCATAATCATTTTTTTCTCTGGACTATAAGCATTCAAGATTAATGTTTTTATCTCTTAAGAATTAAAATAAACTTATATTGGAACATATAATCTACAAAAAGAATTAAATATATTCTTGTAATATTAAATAATGTAAAAACAAAAATGGTTATCATATGGTAAGATATTATCTAAAATTAATAATACATTTTACTCTAAATTTACCATTACATAAAATTTTTGACATAGATCATTCTCAATACCATAAACATTTATTTATCATTTAACCTAAATAGTCATCTCATACCTTTTAGCTTACATTAACAAAAAAATATTTTTATTCTTCCTAAGTAATAATCTAAGTTAAATCACATGTTAAACAAAAGTCTTTCATATACCTAAACCCAAAGAAACATCTCCAAAAATTTCATTAATTATTATGACAAAAAAATTTATAATGCAGTCAACCACATCAGAATATCCTGAATAAAATTTAGAAAATAACCTAAAAGGTAATCCTTATGTTGACTATATGTATATCTAAAAATATCATCTTACCAATGAGTCACTTTTCAACCATCAAGGTATTATATATACAAATATTGAATAGATCATTTTTATGTTAACATCAAGTAATATATTAACCCAAAGGCTTATTTAAACCTCAATATAGCATTATTCATATAACACTATAAAATTTTCAAAACTCCTCAAAATACCATCACTTAAATCCTCAAAAGAAGTATATATGCCTTTGAAATTATAATAAACCTTAAACTTATATTGACATGATGGTATCTATAAATATTATGTTATCCTCAAATGAAAATATATATGCTTCCAAAAATTTACACAATCCATTTTCCAAAAAAAATAATAGGCCATTGGATTTATTCCATAAATCCGAAAATGAAATAAAATTTGTCAAATATAATCTAAATCACATTGAACTCAAATCAAAAACCAATTTCAATGTCAAAAATACTATCCCATTTACTTCAGAAATTTCAACCATCTCTGTATCATAAATAATCATTATCAAATTATTGATAAATAATTTTTCATGGTTCTCAATTACATTCAAAATATGTTTTAAAATACTCAAATAAAAACTATAATGGAAAAATCGTTATATGTTTCATGATTCATATATTCAAAACATCAATAATATAACACATATAAAATATAATTATAAATCCAAATTTATAAACACATCAATCATTTCTCTTCAGTGATTGGTATAACATAGGTACTTCCATGGTCTATGAGTTAACCATTAGATCAGGGAATTGTATTGGATAATTATAATATTCTCCACACATACGATATTGAACTATAAATTATACCATAGTATCATATTTATATACCTCAATGAAATTGTTCATTTTACATGGGTAATGACAGGCTTTATTCTCTTTTTTCCCATAAAGAAAAATCTTTCCATTGAGGCATTCTCTTATGTGCTTTTTACCACATTATTGACATATAAGAAGATGAATCTTATTTCTTATATGGTCTTCATGAAACTAATTTTTCTCTGATAAGGTGTGCTAGCTAACTCACCTAATTAGTTATTTATAATTA
This sequence comes from Viscum album, assembly GCA_963277665.1. Lineage (NCBI taxonomy): Eukaryota > Viridiplantae > Streptophyta > Magnoliopsida > Santalales > Viscaceae > Viscum > Viscum album. The sequence goes on along the minus strand of OY728155.1, from coordinate 1,099,864,004 downwards.
TAAAAAGAGATAAAAGATTATTCACAATCACAATTTCTACCTTCCAAATAAAATTTTATGTGGTTTATCTTGATGAAAATAATTCTATTTCCTATCCCATTCTATGTTAACATTATTACTTCTATTTCTAGGTATTTACTAAAACAAAAAGAATAATGTGAGAAAAAATAATCATAGTGATCAATCATATGATAATTATGAATAAATTAATGATGTCTAAATCAACCCAACTTATTTTCAATCTATGTAACCTTAGGTTTACCATATTCCAACCTTTTTATTATATATTCAAATCCTTCATAATGGTTCATAAATAAAACTTGAATTAACCCAAGAATATCCTCAAGGAGCATCAAACTAGGTGTGAAGTAAGGGGACAATATATGTTCACTATAATTTGGGTTGAGATATACTTGTCCCACTTTTATCATTGTTATTACCCAAAGGTGCATCTGTTCCAAAACCACATCTACTTGTAGTATTCAGATAAGTATGTTTTTCTTGTAAAAATATATAAACTATATCTTCTAAAAAAATTAGGTTTTTATCTTTTTATTAAGATAATAATTAAGGTTTTAACAAAATATTTATAACCCTAATCTCTAAATATTTTTTAAACTATACTCTAATACCAACTATAATGACACATACCTTTCATATATAGATATTTCATCTTAATATATTAATATTCATTACATAACATTACGATCTATTCTAGAGCTATAAATATTTATTGTCTTTGGATACTATATACCTAATATTTTCATGTTTCATGAAACATCATTAATATATCTCCCAAATATCTTCCTCGATAGTCTCTTCATAAACATATGCTAGTTAAAACAATTATCCATAACACGGGGAAGAGAAACATAAGATAAAGTGGCATAATATGCTAATTAAGAGTAAACACGGGAGATATTGATGACCACATAAACATAACAAGATCATATGGGTATGAGAGAATTATATCATTAAAAAATTAAACTCATCACATCATATATCATTATCATTAATGATGGAAAAAATACTGACAGTTCATAAGAGATGAATCATAAAGGAATCAAGGAACACAATCCAGGATAGCATAATATTGGTATACGAAATATGTTTTTGGCTTAAAAATAATAATAGAAATTCATTTCCTTATAAAATTCTCAATTCCATGACTATGAATGTGGGTTTATTTTACACCTGATTCCATCATATGAATATTCAAGCTTCACTCCCAAAAATATCATAGTAGATAGAGTCATACAATTAAATGGGTTCACTTCCAATTCTATTCCTTATTATCTCATGAGATATACATATTTCCCAATTCATTATTTGGATATATAATTATGTTCTTACCGATGGAATTATCATAATGAATTCACAATTTTCCTATAAGAAAATAAATTACACATCATATTTAATAACCTAAGGAAAGGAAATTGGTCTCATAAACATTTCATTATAGTATAACTCAGGGAAGATAAATGGGTTTCATAATCATTTAAACGTCCTAATAATAAACCATATAGAGAAGGAATATTGATAATTTATTTAGATAATAAAGCTGTTAAATCGTAAGTAATATCAAATGATGTTATTATAAGTGAAAATTCATTCAAAATATCACTGGTAATAATTTTTTTAAGGAAAATACCCTTTTCATTTGAGAATCACGTATTTAAAATATAAAATATTTAACATGTTATAGAAATTATTTTATTTCAAAATAAGCATGGAAACATGTAAAAGAATCATTGAAGAATTGGTTAGTCATGGTGGTGGGAAATTCAATTCATGAAATTTATGTAAAAATAATGATTTCTTTCACATTTTCAATAAAATGTAAAAACTACCTCATTCAGAAAAAGACAAGAATGTTTCAGTTAAATATTTCATAAAAAAATAATACATGAGTAATAATGAATTTCAAAAAAAAATTGTTCAATTTTATAAATGATCTTTAAAATATATTTTAAAAATGTCTACATGGAAGAAAATGTATTTTTGAGTGAAGAAAGAAATAGAGTCATATTTATTTAAAAATAATATTTTGGTATTGTGATTTCTTAAAGGGAGGAAAATGATAGGAAAAAATGATATATAAATAAATATCAATAGGATAAGAAAATTCGTGAGGTCCTTAAGTGGTATATCAAGAAATTTTATCATCATAAAGTTGATCATAAATAATCTCAGTAATCAATGAGATTGAAACATAAAAACATTAATACATTTCTAACTTATGAATCATAATTCCCAAGAAATAATAACATAAAGTTTAACATTTAATATATTAATAATATGAATATTATTTATATACCATGTAAAAAGGTCTATGTATACACCTCATAGTGTAATATAGGTACATAAGATAACATATGCCTCAAAGAAGCCATTTTGAGATGAAATACCATTACCTTAAGTCTCAAATTTCATAAAACAAGTTCAAAATTCACATATGATTTATAAATATTTATTATACAACCATTAAAAACCATAATAATGTTGGATTTGTGTTTCCCGATCTGGTTGGGCCGAATTCTTATGGTCCGCGGTGAGCTCGTTGGGGGTTGCAGTGGGCAACGCACCCCTGATCCGGGGGTCCGAGGGCCGAAGGTCCCCGACCCATTTTTTCGGCACTGTAGCAATGATGACCACTGTAGCTGAGCTGACCGACCGACATCGACATGCACTGTAGCTATGCGGACTTCGGGGTCAACTTCACTATAGCGCTTTTGACTACCAGCCGGTATACACTATAGCACTTTTGACAAAGTGAGTCATCGATCACTGTTGCAATGCGGGCTACTATTCAGAACAGTGGACCGTCTTCTTCATATGTAGCCCATTTCGGGCTAGGGTTTCACTACTGAAAAAACCCCTCTGTAATTTGTGATTCCGACTTAGTGAATTTCTGCCTCTCTCGTGGACGTAGGGATTATTCCCGAACCACGTAAATCGTTGTGTACTCTACTTTCTTTCTTTCGTTTTTTCCCATTTTCTATCATTGTGTCTCCCAATGATTCCACAACAAAAAACATATATCAAAAAATATATGATATAATTATAATATATTATCACTCTTTAATTTACAACTTGTTATTGAAATCATTATTCTGAGTGATAACTACTTCATTTTTCATTAATATTTTAGTTTTTAAGTCTTATACCTTATACACTGATCATTGTTACATTATATACAAAATATTTATCTTTTCATGAGTATATTAGTAAATATATATACCCTTATAAATATTAATATAAAGTGGTGATGAAAAATGGATTACATCTCTTCATGAAGACAATAATCTATACATATACATGGGTGATGATTCCACTTTTCAATGGATATAATAAAATAAAGGAAAATAATAATTAATTTTTTTAGAACAAAAAATATAACATAAATAACTTATATTTTTATTAAATATATTATTATAACCATTCCTCTAAAGTGTTGATGAAAAAATTACATCGCTATTAGGAGACAGTATGTCATACGCACACACTATCGATTCATTCACTTTTATTATGATGGAAAGAAGATATATAATAATCTATACATTATCATGAAAATTATAGAGTGTGTTTAATATAATTAATTAACTATTTTATATTGGATACCTGGTATTTTTTGGAGGTATAAGAAGAAATAATAGTAAAGAATTCTGTAAAAATCTATACCTCTTCTTAATAAAACCATTTTTTGTTTTAGACATTATTCCCCATAAGATTTTTATTTTTACCCAAAAATGGAATCTATATAACATCCCACCTTTTTATAACATAAACTTTCATTACATTACACAAAACTGAGGATCTTTAAGGTTTAGTGTCTTGGAAACCAGGAACATAATACATGAAAACAACATAAAATATTCTTCTTAAACACTTGAAAGGATTATACTTAAGATCATCCTAGGTTCATTACTACATCTCATAACCTGGGGAAATACATCAAGAAATAGTGTGAGCAGAATTCCCAGTACGGGAAGAAGAGAAACATTTAACACGTGAACTTGAGATACATCAATTATGTCCTGAAGAAGAACTTTAAGGCATGAGAAAGAAATCATGTGGCATATCATAATTAAAATAACATTTTTCATAACATTAAGATGTGGCTACATCATTTAACATGGACAATCATGAAAATATCACCAAGGTCCATCCCCAAGGTGTCATTTGAAAATTACCAAGGTTATTCAACAAGATATCGTGAAAATTGTAATCTTTAGTGGTTACATCAATACCCAATGCATTGGAGCGCTATCTGGGCGTAGCCTTAAATTTGACTTCATTATAATGTGAGCCACCTATATCATCATCAACATTTCATAAAAAAAAATATATAGAATAAAATAAATGGGTTTTATTTCATAATCATAACCTTTTAAAAACTACTTTTAAGACATTATCTTTATGTCACTTTAAACCTACGGAAAAAGGAAATCGGGTTTCATGTATGTAAATACCAGAATTTAAAAAAGAACATTTTGATATATATGTGAATAAACCTATAGAATAAATAGCTTTGAGTATTCACTTAATAACATAAAATAATTTTTGGAAAAAGAGAGAGGCATTTTGAGACGAAAATTCTGCAGTGTAACGGCTATGTTACAGGGTTTTAGAAAACATTGAAAAGAGAGGGGACATGGGTCAAACAGTCATAAATGACCCATAAAATAGTAGAGGGACAGAATATATGGGATTTAAGAACATGGTAATGAAATTTGAAAATATACCATATGAAATGGAGAACATGAAAGGAAGACAAAAATAAGATTTCTCTTATGAAAATTCGGCAGTCTAACGGCGTCACATAAACTTCAACCAAAAAAAAATGAATTGATGAGATAAAATATGGTCTATCATCATATGAACATAAACGATCAGTATGATTGATATAGATATCATACCCCCAACATAATAAAAAGGAACCTGAAAGACCTGACATGAAATTAGAACTTGAAAATGAGAAGGGTGAAAGAACCACTTAAATATTCGGCAGCCTAAGGGCGTCACATAAAACATCAAAATACAGAATTGAAGAGATAAAATCGGGTCTCTCATCATATGATCATAAATGATCAGTGTGATAGATATATAGATCATAACCCAATATAATAAAAAGTAACTTGAAATACTTGAGATGAAAGTAGAACTTTGAAAAAGCGAAGGGTGAAAGAATCCTTTAAAAATTCGGCAGCCTAGCGGCGCCACTTGAACTTTCATAAAACGAAATGATGAGAGTAAGAGGGTGTCTCTCATAATGTGAAAATAAAAAGAAAATTATAATGAATATAATAGAACATCCTTCAACATAATAACATGGAGCATAACCAAAGTGACATAAAAGATATCACTTGAAAAGAAAGAGAGAGGTCGGATCCCTTACCTTAAAATGTATTTCTTAAAACTCAAATGTTTTGGACCTTGAGGGATTGGGGGCACCTTGGGATGACTACTTGGGAGGTAAGGAGACCAGAAATTCTTTGAGGATGGTTTTGGAGTCGAATGGATGAGAGGAGGGATTAGTATTTATAGGGAAAGTGAGGGGACAAGGCATTAATGGCCAATGGACACCTCACAAGTGCTTTTCTCAAAACCGTGTGCTCTCCCATGGAATTTACCATGGAGTTAGGCCACATGGGGCCCCCAATACAATAATTCATCACCTTTGGTCGGAAAACCCATAAAATATCTCATGAAATCATCATGACACAGTTATGATGTCATTAAACATAATGAAACCCTAAAGCAGTAGTTTTACTATTCACTGAAAATTCAACTTGCTCAGAAAAATCCCAAAATTTTACCTTAACCAAATATGAATGATCTGATTTCAAAAATGAAATCCATTTTATAAAAATAATTTTCTAAATATTTTAAATTTATTTTTTAAATAAATACACTATTCACCGAAAATTCATTTTTTTCAGAAAAATCCCCAAAAATTATCATAACATAATATCGATGTTTTGAGTTCGAAAATGGAATCCATTTTATAAAAATAATTTTCTAAATATTTTTAATTTAATTTTTAATTAAAAAATACTATTCATCTGAAAAAACTAATACTTGAATAATAATTTATGAGACCGTTTTAAACCATTTTATTGAATCACATTACATAATCAAGGTGCCTAGATTATATTAATACTTTCTTTAAGTGAGATTACTAATCCATTTGCTCACATTACTAATCCTAAGAATAAAATCACTATTCATAATTTACTATTAATCAAAAATTAAGTTGTTCTTATTAGACTCTAAATTTTATATTGGACATAATTGTAGAAGACAATTTTTTGAAAATCATTATGCATTTTTAATTATTTAAGTTTTACATAAACATTTTTAAAATATCCTTTCTCTAAAATTCATCAAAAATATGCATACTATATTTATCCAGACATTTGAAAATTTATAAACATCATAATATGAAGAAATGAAAATTTTTATTTAAAACAATGGATTACACAAGGCAGTTACGGTCTCCTTACAGAGCCCCTTATCACACCAGTATAGGACCTAAGTGTAAGGTGTTCTATGGTGAGAGAATCCGAGGGAGGCTCGGCCAACATCGCACGAGTAGTAATTTCTATCAGTTTGAACTTCTGGCGAAGGCGATTCTCTTCTAGCTTCACATGATGAAGTTCGGCTTGGGTTTGGTCCAGAGAAAAGCCCGGTGGTGCTACCTCCTTCCCAAGTTCTGTTAGATGGGCTTCGATCGGTCCAAGACTACTGGGTGAGGCCATCGAATCTTCTTTCTATATTAATTAACCATGATTTCATGTATTTAGAGACAATAATAAAAATGTTTAGTTTCCAGCTGTCATATTGACCAATGGTCATATAACAGTCAAACCCTAAGGGTCTCATTTTAATTATACTGATGTTATCAAATGAAAAAGTTTTGTTGAGTATAAGAAATAAAATAACACACAAAATTAGGAAACAAGATTTATTCAAAATTTCGGGTCGTTACAATCTTCCCCCATTATAAAATTGCGTCCTTGCAATTTTTAAAAATGGGTTTTGAAATTTCATTGAAAGTCCCACATCAGAAAAATAGTCAGTAACACTATTACTTTAAAATAAAGAAAATTAAGTAAAAAGGCCACCCGAGTTAACCCACAATAGGATTCCATGTAGGAAAACATGGATATGGAGGAGAAAACAAAGGGTCATGTTCTGAGGGAGAGTGATAGAAAACATGATTAGGAGAATGTTAACCATAAGAAAATCCCAAACTTATGATGTGTGTAAACAATATTTGATTACCTAGTAGGAAACGTAAACCAATAATGTTTTTGTTTTACGTTCCATTTCATAATTTTGAGGAATTCATTTACTGCATAGAACAGAAACATAAGAAAATATACCTACCATCAAGTAGAGTTTCATCCTTTAATAAGTCTCTACTAAAACTAATATTTTCTCCAAATAATGAGAATTCAAAAACACTTGGTCTCATCAAAAGCACAAGAATGATCTACTAAGGAATCACATAATCCACAAAAGATTAACTATCTGTTTCTTCAATCTTAAAACATTATCCCAAATACAGAAAGGTTAAGGTAAAACAACTCTTCAAAAAGGAATAATCCCATAGGAATGGAAACTACTTTTAAAACTTCAAAGTTCCATGGTACTACTCAAAGTTCATCATAGACCATTCCATAAATAACAGTCCTTAAAATTCCTCAAAATAAACCAAACTAAGATTGAAACCTAAGTACAAGAAGGATTTGATAACATAGTCTTCCAAAATAAACATCATTGTTTATCTCCAAACAACATAAACCACTCCTAACATCTTATAACAAGAGTAACTAACCTAAACATATTTTCCCCATGATAGGTTAATCATTTCCATAATTAACCTATATTACCATAAGTTTACCTCAAATTCATCGATTCTTCAAAATATATGTCAACCTTACTCCTTAATGAATATACCGTAGTAATCTCTTTACCTCGATCATATAGGGTCCCCAATATAGTGAACGTCTTCCAAAATAATAATCATCTTTTGATCCCCTAATAATATCTGTCATATTAATACGGCAATCGTCTCATTTCCTATCACATTGGTTGTTGGGACATGTTCTTCCATTTCCCACCGTTAACTAAGAAGAAAAAGTATAATTAGGATCTTAAATACTTAGCCAATAATCTTGAAAAGAAACTTATAGCATATAAGGATAACTTGTAGAAGAAAAGTATACCCTAACTTGTGATCCCCTAGGTTCCCATCTAGGTTATCCATGATCATATATTCTTATGTAAATATTTATTTTATTTTATCTTTTTTCCTTTAATAATGGTTCATACTAAACGTATGAATTTACTAAAGCATATCCCCCAGGAGTGTCATAACCAATAGTTCAACAAGGCCCATTATCGGGTACCAGTTCCCATTTGAGTCCAGCTCAAAGCGGTGTTTTTGGTTTTTACCCCTACGTAAATCTGTGCCGGAGCCACCTCTACCTGCTCGTATCCAGATAGGGATGTATTTTCTTGGTAACACAATACTCAATACTCACCAAAATACCAGGAATATTTCATATATTTAAATATTTATATAGGGTTATTCGTAATGTTTTCATATCCTAATTTCCACAAATAACTAAACCATCCTTTAATACCAACTATAACATCCCGCCTTTTTATAACATATACTTTCATTACATTATACAAAACTGAGGATCTTTAAGGTTTAGTGTCTTGGAAACCAGGAACATAATACATGAAAACAACATAAAACATTCTTTTTAAACACTTAAAAGGATTATCCTTAAGTTCATCCTAGGTTCATTACTACATCTAATAACCTGGGGACATACATCAAAAAAAAAGGTGAGAAGAAGGACCATTAAGGGAACAAGAGAAACATTTAACACGTGAACTTGAGATACATCAACTATGTCATGAAGAAGAACTTTGAGGCATGAGAAAGAAATCATGTGGAATATTATAATTAAAATAACATTTTTCATAACATTTAGATGTGGCTACATCATTTAACATAGGCAATCATGAACATATCACCAAGGTCCATCCCCAAGGTGTCATTTGAAAATTACCAAGGTTATTCACCAAGATATCGTGAAAATTGTAATCTCTAGTGGTTACATCATTACCCAATGCATTGGAGCGCTGTCAGGGTGAACCCTTAAATTTGACTTTATTATCATGTGATCCACATATATCTTCATCAACATTTCATAAATAACCCATATAGCATAAAATAAATGGGTTTCATTTCATAATCATAACCTTTTAAAAACTGCTTTTAAGACATTATCTTTATGTCACATTAAACCCACAGAAAAAGGAAAGCGGGTTTCATGTATGTAAATACAAGAATTTAAAATAGAAACTTTTGATATATATTTAAATACACCTGTTGAATAAATAGCTTTGAGTATTCACTTAATAACATAAAATAATTTTGAGAAAATGAGAGAGGCATTTTTAGACGAAAATTCTGCATCATAACGGCTATGTTACAGGGTTTTAGAAAACATTGAAAAGAGAGGGGACATGGGTCAAACATTCTTAAATGACCCATAAAACAGTAGAGGGACAGAATATAAGGGATTTAAGACCATGGTAATGAAATTTGAAAATATACCATATGAAATGAAGACCATGAACGGAAGACAAAAATAAGATTTCTCTTATGAAAATTCGGCAACCTAACGGCGTCACATAAACTTCAACCAAAAAAATGAATTGATTAGATCAAATAGGGTCACTCATCATATGGACATAAAATATCAGTATTACTGATATAGATATAATACCCCAACATAATAAAAAATAACTTGAAAGACATGACATGAAAGTAGAACTTGAAAACGAGAAGGGTGAAAGAACCACTTAAAAATTTGGCAGCCTAACGGCGTCACTTAAAACTTCAAAATATAGAATTAAAGAGATCAAATGGGGACTCTCATCATATTATCATAAAGGATCAGTATGATAGATATAGAGATCATACCCCAACATAATATAAATTAACTTGAAATACTTGAAATGAAAGTAGAACTTTGAAAAAGAGAAGGCTAAAATAATCCCTTAAAAATTCATCAGCCTAACGGCGCCACTTGAACTTTCATAAAACGAAATGATGAGAGTAAGAGGGGGTCTCTCATCATTGGAACATAAAAAGGACATTATAATGAATATAAAATAACATCCTCCAACATAATAACATGGAGAATAACATAAATGACATAAAAGAGAACACTTGAAAAGAAAGAGAGAGGTCAGATCCCTTACCTTAAAACGTAACTCTTAAAACTAAAAGGTTTGGACCTTGAGGGCTTGGGAGAACCTCGGGAGGACTCCTTGGGAGGTAAGGAGACCAGAACTTCGTTGAGTATGGTTTTGGAGTCGAATGGATGAGAGGAGGGCTTGGTATTTATAGGAAAAGTGAGGGGATAGGGCATTAATGGCCAAGGGACACCTCACAAGTGCTTTTCTCAAAACCATGTGCTCTCCCATGGCATTTACCATGGAGTTAGGACACATGGGGCCCCCAATAAAATAATACATCACATTTGGTCTTCCAACCCCTAAAATATCTCATGAAATCATCATGACACAGTTATGATGTCATTAAACATACCGAAACCCTAAAGCTGTATTTTTTCTATTCACTGAAAATTCAACTTTCTCAGAAAAATCCCAAAATATCACCTTAACCAAATATGAATGCTCTGATTTCAAAAATTAACTCCATTTTATAAAAATAAATTTCTAAATATTTATAATTTATTTTTTAAATAAATACACTATTCACCGAAAATTCATTTTTTCAGAAAAATCCCCAAAAATTACCATAACATAATATCGATGCTCTGAGATCAAAAACGAAATCCATTTTATAAAAATAATTTTATAAATATTTTTAATTTAATTTTTAATTAAAAACACTATTCATTCGAAAAAACTAATATTTGAATAATAATTTATGAAACTGTTTTTTAACCATTTTATTGAATCACATTACTTAATCAAGGTGCCTAGATTATATTAATACTTTCTTTAAGTGAGATTACTAATCCATTTGGTCACATTACTAATCCTAAGCATAAAATCACTATTCCTAATTTACAATTCATCAAAAATTAAGTTGATCATATTAGACTCCAAATTTCATATTGGACATAATTGTAGAAGGCCATTTTTTGAAAATCATTATACATTTTTAATTATTTAAGGTTTACATAAACATTTTGAAAATATCCTTTCTCTAAAATTCATCAAAAATATGCATACTATATTTATCCGGACATTTGAAAAGTCATAAACATCACAATAAGACGAAATCAAAATTTTTATTTAAAACAAAGGATTACACAAGGCAGTTACGGTCTCCTTACATAGCCACTTATCACACCATCATAAGACCTAAGTGTAAGGTGTGCTAAGGTGAGAGAATCTGAGGGAGGCTCGGCCAACATCGCACGAGTAGAAATTTCTATCAGTTTGAACTTCTCGCGAAGGCGATTCCTTTATAGCTTCACACGATGATGTTCAGCTTGGGTTTGGTCCATAGTAAAGCCCAGTGGTGCTACCTCCTTCCTAAGTTTTGTTAGATGGGCTTCGATCGGTCCAAGACTACTGGGCGAGGCCATCAAATCATCTTTCTATATTAATTAACCAAGATTACTTGTATTTAGATACAATAATCAAAAAGTTTAGTTTCCAGCTGTCATATTGACCAATGGTCATATAACAGTCAAACCCCTGCGATCTTATTTTAATTATACTCATGTTATCAAATGAAACAGTTTTGTTGAGTATAAAAAATAAAATATCACACAAAATTAGGAAAAAAGACTTATTCAAAATTTCAGGTCTTTATAATCTAGATCGTGATGCGGTATGTTAGGATTTTATTTTTGTAGGTATTTGTCAAATAAAATGAATCTTAAAGTGTTTGTAGAAGAGAAGTGTATGATCCGTTTTATAAGTGAGGGAATGGGTAATTATTGAATTTCTGAAATTATAAAATTAGTATAAATTGATTTTCATGTTAAAATGGGTTAAAATTGATGTTATTATAAAATAATATAAGTATTAGTTTAAATAATCTCAACCAATAAAATTTATAATGTTTTTGGTGATGTTTCACCCTATTCTATTTTTTTTAACCTCACATAAATTGCATTGATGATTACCTCAATATCAATGTTCTTTACTATTCAAGGGTAAAAAAGTCACTATAAAAGGACAATTAAAAAATAGAACATGGTTTAAATTTAACATATACCATCCACATGGATGAATATATAATTTTTATTTATTATAATTCATTTAATAATATATTTTTATTAAAAAAATTATTAATGTCATTTTTTAAATGAATTTAAATATTATAATATAATATCTTTTAAAAATAGTAAAATGGGTCCAAAATGACATTTATATTATTATAATGAATATATGGTCTTAATATAATCATATAATAAAAATTTTATAGGTTTAGATATCATTTCAAACATTATCTTTGGGTTTTAACCCTTTGTTAATAAATTTTAACATTAACCATGGTAATGTCTTTTCAATATTAAAGGGTTATAATTTTTCATATTAGGTGATAATTAGATCTTATATTTAAATGGAATGAAGTTTTAGACCATATATGATCATACTTTTCCTATTTCAATATTTTTATTGTTTTTAAAAAATTGAATAAAATATATTAATCATAAAATATTATTAATGTCATTTTAAGAACTATTCATATAATTTGACTTTGACAAAAAACTAACAGTGATGGAATTTTAATATAAAACATTAAACAATATATAATAAGTTCTAATTGTCTATAATATCTATAATATGTTATAATTGTTAACAATATTGATTCCAATGAATTAATAGGGTTATTAAAAATTTAATAGAACTAACATTACTTGGAAACCATTTCAAAAAAATGTGCCTTTTTTTATGACTTCAAACAGTCATTTTATAATATTAAAAAAAATCTTGAAAACATTTTTAGAAAACATGGACATAGGAGAAAAATTATTTTCAACCGAAGAGAGAAATAAAGTAATATTTTCAAAAAAAATATTTTTTTTCCTTTTATTGCAGAAACCGATAAAAACAAAAGGAAACCGTGTAATCTATAGAAATAAATATATGAGAATAAAATTAATATGTTACTTGATAGTTATATAATGAAATTTCATCATCCTAAACTTAATAATAAACAATCCCAATAAACAATGATATTATAGCATAAAAACCATTACCGCAATGATAACTTTTGAATCATACGTCACAGTAAATAATAACATCAAATTAAATAGTTAATATAATGATAATAAGTAAATTCACAATATTACATATAATTATGGTTTTATATACACCTCATAAATGATGAAAAGTGCATGATATAACTTATGTCTCAAAGAAACAAAATTGAGATTATAAACCCTTACCTTAAGTCTCGTATTTCCTCACACACATTCAAACCTATCTTAAAATAAATGTATATTTATTATAAATTTATTCCAAACCCATATTCATATGAATCATACCATATATTATTTTTTCATAATATCATGACACCCATTTATTAAAAAAATTTATTAAAATAATTGTTTTAGGTGATAAGTGCTTCGTTTTTCATGAATGATTTGGTTCAGCAGCCTTAATCATTATACATTGATCATAGTTATATAATATCCATAATTTTTATAATTTAGTTATTATAATAATCATTATATATACCTTTATAATTATTCTCATAAATTAGTGATGAAAATGATATTACATAACTTTATAGAGATGGTAATCTGTACATATGCACGAGGGATGTTTCCACTTTTTGAATGATAGAAAAAAAATCAAATAATAATTCACGCTTCTATAAAAATAATTATATCATAAATAACATATATTTTTATTAAATACATCATTTTAGCTATCCAATAAAAATCGTGATGAAAAATAAATTAAATCGCTACATAAAGATGGTAAGTCATACGTACGCATGAGCGATATTTTCAATTTCTATTGGATGGAAATAAGGTTATTAATGGTCGTAACATTATCATAATAAAAAATCTGTATATTTAATCTAATTATATAATTATTTTATAATATATACCATGGATTTATCATAATTATAATAATAAATAAAAATTACACATTTGGTTAAAAGCTATACCACTTCTTCAAAAACTACCCTTTTCTTTAAACCTTAAGCCCCAAAATGTTTGTATAATGAAAAACAAATACCTATAGAACATGGTTATGGATTTTATTAATTTATTAGGGTAATTAGTTTCATAACTAAATGGATCATTATGTGAGGATAGAATATTATAGGGGGTTCCCTTTTATAAGTGAGAAAAGGGGCATTCTTGGAATTTCTTAAAGTATTGAATAAATATAATTTTTTTGAAAAAAATGGATCCAAAATCAATAAAATTTCATTATTAGATGATTATTGGTCAAATTAATTTCATAAAATAAAATTGTTACATGTTTAGGATATTTTTTCACCATTATTTCATCGTTTCAACCCCTAGTTATCTATTTTAATGATTACTACAATATCATAGTTTTTTACTCTTAATGGGACAATAATGTTATATAAACGAACAATTGATATATAAGTAGATAATGGCTAAATTTTCAATCATATGGAATTAAATTTTCTTAACATATTATTTTTATTCATTTTAGATCATATAATAAAATATTTTTTAATATAAAATATCATGAATTTCATTTATTGAAACACATGAAATATTATAGTATAATATGCATCTAACTCATTTTAAATTGTTCAAAAAATATCATGGAATTGACTTAATTAATATATGTTCTTAATAGAATCATATAATAAAATTATGTCAGGTTTATATATTATTCTAAACATTATCTTTTCATTTAACCCCTTGGTTTTCAAAGTTTATCCTTAATCATGGTAGAAAATTTTGAATTTTAAATGGTAATATTTTTTATTAAGTGAAAATTGTATCAGAAATGGATAGTGGATAAAATTATAGATCATTTATCATCCTACATAATCTATTTCTTATTTTATTATTGTTATATAATTTAATAAATTATAGTTATCGTTAAATACTATTAATGTCATTTTATGAACTATTCATAAAATTAAGATTTTTGAAACAATTTGAATGAAATGGAAATTGAATATAAACATTTAAATTATCCATATTATGTTATCATTATCTATAAAATACTTAGGGTTCTATTACTAACCAAAACAATGGTACTTTTAGATTTTTTTATCATTTACCTGATTTTTCTACTCTTAGAGAAGCACCGTGACAACATTATGTAAGCTTTTATGGAAATTATTGCATCATTAATAATTAAAAAAATTAAAATAATAAAAACACTTAATCTATATTTAAAATAATAAATTATAATGTAACATATATTTTTTTATCTCGGTCCAAAAATATTAGAGATATTTAATGAACGAATGTGATATTTTTGAATTTTGGATGAATATGGACAAAATAGACTCATCCAATGAAATAAAGTAATTTTTAATGAATTTCAAGCCTTGTGATAGTAGTTTTAACCCTAATAAAAAAATACCTTTACCGAGGAAACAAGAAATTATGTGGTTTCCATTTGTTTTAAACAAAAATAAATGAAGACAATTTACCTAATTAGGACCTATTGATTTAAAATATTGAATTAATTTTTCTATCTACAGTTCATAGATTTGGAATAAATTAATTTAACTTAAAAATGAAAATTTCAATGAAAATCAGTTTTTTAGGAAAATGCCTTTTATGTATATAAACATTTTTATAGAAAATTCAATGTCATAACCCATCCTCGGGACTCGTGTTGTGACTAACCCAAGCCCGCCGTCCATAGGCTAAGGGCTAGCGACTAGCACCAAAGGAATAAATCCCAAAGATGGGAAGGCATTGACTTTATAAAAAGAAATCAAACACAATTAGAGTACACAACTAGTAGCAAAACACTAAGTAATACTGAATACAAAGGTAGTGCTGAAATTAAATGGGCCAGTATACAAACCCAACTAAACAACAAGAACAAGTACACGTTAAAAGGGAAAACATCTCCTGGATCATCCACCGAGGAATCCTACCTGAAGGGTAGGTAATGAACTCGAATAGATCATCCCTGAGTTACGTCCCGTCTAGTCCAACTCCGAGCAGCCTCCTGTCTGTCACCCTCAGCCTCGATCGCTGCTGACCATCGTTTCTACAGAACACAACAAGGTGTGGGAGAAGACCATGTATGGGGGGAGTATAAAAATACTTAGTAGGGGACCTCGAGACCCCCGATGGTCTCCCTAAATCCATAAAGGATAAACCAAAGTAAAAAAGATACAATCACAAAGTATCAACCATCCCTACTTAGGTATATGCCCATAAATATACCTAAGTTATCAATCACAGTCTAGTTCCAACTCTCGAGCCCAAGCACAGACCATTCCATAAAGGAATTAAAGTCATTCACAACGATTATAATGGTTGAAAGACATAACTCAGCTCACATAGGTATACATATTTTGTAGAGTGATAGATATGATTATATGTAATCACTGATTCATCTAAGCTATCGGACCCACACAGCATATTGGACAAGCTAAGCTTTCGGATCCACACAGGATACAAGACCAGCTATGATTCATCTCAACTGTCGGACCCACACAGGATACAGGACCAGCTAAGTTGTCAGACCCACACAGGGTACAGGACCGTCTATTCTATCGGACTGACACAGGATACATGAACAGCTATCAGAACTGTCAGACCCACAGAGGATCCTGGTACAGTAGTCATCATTGTCAAACCCACAGAGGATCAGGATACAGTAGTCATTATTGTCGAACCCATGGAGGATTCTGTTACAGAAGTCATCACGGTCGAACCCATGGAGGATTCCTATACAGAAGTCTTCGATGTCGAACCCACATAGGATTCTGGTAAAGTACCGCAGTCATCCCTAGGGTTCCCGTACACAGCATGCTTGATTCCGGGAGGATCTGCTCCTCGAGCCAAGTTTTGATACATCAACTATCACAAATTCCTGAGTTCATGTACCCTATAGTTCCATCTCATCATAAGGAACCCAACGCGACAGATGGTGTGTCTATAGGAAGCTCAGTTTGTGAGTTATTGGCATTTCTGTTCTAGGGGCCCAGTTGGTTTTTAGGCTCAAACGAACCTGGTTGTACCCCAACTGCATCCAAACCTCAAGTATAGTATTCCAAATGAATCGTCTCACTCCACAAATTCCATTTCCATAGGAGGTACATCAATCGGACACTTGAAGCCCAAGATTAGGGCGAAAAGGTGCAAATGGCCATAGCGGGTCTGGGTCCGGTCTGACCTAGTCAGACCGACCCAGCCTGACCTGGTCCGTGGGTGCATCCAGACCTGAGTGGTCGGCCCGACCAAAGTGGGTGGCCTGATCCAAGGGATTGGCCTGACCCAAATTAGTGGCAAAGCTTGAAGGCACGGCCCGGCCCGAAGGCGCAGCCTGGCCCATGGTGGTTGGGCCTAGGGGCGGCCCGGTCGAGGGGGTCCCGACCGACGGCGGCCCAACCCGTGGGTGGCCCAGCCAAGGGCGGCCCAGCTTTCTATCCCATGTGGCCCAGCTGGCCATGCTGTTGGAGGGGGTACCCCCCTATTCGATCCGAACCGGTGCTAGGTGCCGGTTCTGTTTTGCGCACACCGGAGGCCAGAAAAACCGGCCTCCCGTGTCTCCTCCACCACTGCACGATGGCGCCGCGGTTCAGCTAGCCTCCATGTGGCACGACGGCGCTACGCCTCCTCCGCCATGGCTCGGCCTCACTACGGCTTCCAGCTCCAACGCGCAGCACGACGACACCACGATTTTCTTCTGACCATCGCGGACCTCATGGTTGCGGCTCCTCCTTCTGGTGCGCTGCGATGGCACCGCCGCTGCCCGCCGGGCTGCGGATCTGTTCTTTGCGTGGCATGGTGGTTTCGTGCCCTTGTGGAGACTCGGTGGCCTTGTGCCTCTATCTTTATTCGTGGCTGTCTCATTGTCGGTCACCACGTGTACCGCCTCCGTCATCATCAATTAAGAACCAACAAAATGGGGAGGGTCAGGCCGTGTTCGTGCGGTCCGAACCCTCCTTATTACGATGATATATTTTGGCACACCAATCCAAAAATTTAACAACCTAAAATGAAGGTTAAATTTATACAGAAATATAACCCATGCCTCGTATTTGTCGTTCGTTGACGATCTTGGAAGAAAAGGTGGATTTCGATTTGTCGATTGTCGCGTTCATCACGAACTCCCAATTCTCATGATCATGCATTATAAAGGAAAAAAGGTACTCGTCATTGGTGTATGAGCATTCGGAGGTGACGTCATCGTTGGCGACTTTCTTTCCAGGCGACATCTTCTCCATTGACGTAGATGAAGGTCATTGGAGATGTCGTGGGCGTCGCTTCCCTTTCCTTACCTCAGTTGAAGAACGATAAAGAAGGAAGAATATGGCATCATCATGCTTCGGTGGCGGAAGACACGTTCTTCATGTTCTTCGTGGGATGTATACTCTCTCTATTTCTCCACAGATCCACCAAAGTATTACGTTCCAGCCAAAATAATAGCTTTGTCTATTATTTTATTCTTGACATGAATTCAAAAGAATTCAAATTGTGCCAGTTAATTAATAGAAGTTCAATTAATTAATTTCTTGTGTTGGCCCAAAATTATTGTGGAAGGTGGAGGGTCTCAATTAATGAGAGATAGTTTCATCCACATAAATGGGGAGTTCAAGAGTTAAGAAGCTCGTGTGTGCCCCACCCCCTTTGATTGCAAGAGAGGTTAAAACTTCGTGTGGGCCCCACCAAGTAATATCCTCCTAAGGGAGGTTTATGTGCGTTCATGCCCCACACTAACTGTAATGCCCCGACCCCAGCTACCTAGAGTCGGTGCATTACTTCGTAACATTGGCATGATCACAAAAGATCAAGTCTAGAAATACCGATTAGTTTAGTAGCCTTGGAAACACTAGATACATTCATAAATGTTACATTACATCATAAAGTGAAAAACTAATAACAAAGTCTTCATAGTCCACACTCATATCCTCTTCTGACTATCCCTGCAGGTCATTAATAAAATACTTCTTCACATCCTGGAAAATATTAAAACATTGAAAGGGGTGAGCTCAGATGCTCAGTAAGGATAACAATATAGCAGAAGCTTTCATCAATAAACATAAACATTTAAGGCAATGTATAACTAAAACAAATGCATTTTAAACATGAACTTCTACATAATATGGCAAAAGTAAAATGAGATAATTCCATTCACTTCTTCACATGGATATTCTACTGGTCGAATAATCACATGCAATATCATTAACCACTTTCATAATGAGGGAATGTATAATGCCAGACATTCTGAAACACTTTGTCAAGGCCTCGGCCAAGACGTCTAAAATGATTAAGGCCTCGGCCAAAACCATAAATCAAATTTGGAAAAGGCCTCGGCAAATTCCATGTCTAGTTGTCTCATGAGACCTACCGATGCATCGAGCAGCTATAGCGGGATCCACCCGTCATTTAATAAGTCTAATACATTCCTCATATGAATAGGTTTAAACATATCATAAACCATAACATAATCGTATCACATAAAACATGCATAAAGGAAACATAACATTTCCACATTTCACTCACAAGATATCAATACAACACATATATATAATAAAAACTCTTTAATAACCATTTTCAATACCAAAATAAAAGAAATTTAAAACTTTGTATTTATTTTTCATAAAAAAAAGATGGCTTGTAGAGGAAGCCAAAACTCAAATAATGGTCACGGCGGCGGAGAAGTCATTGTCGCCGCATATGTACGGAAAGCAAAACATTCCGTTTTTGTCGTTTAGTAAAATTCTTCGTATAGAAAAGATTCCTTTTGAATAAAAATAAAAGTCAAAGGGGTTTATACACCGTATAAAAGGAAGTTGTGTATAAAACCAAATATGTCTCAATGAATGGAGATTGAGAAGATGTCCTTAAAAAGATAATTTTTAAAATAAAATAGATATATTATGTGTATTCACTACTGGTACACATAAAGAAAGTAAAAAATACAAAATAGGACATAATAATATCATGACATAATTTGAAAGTAGGAGATTAACCCAAAGAATGGAAGTTGGGTTAAGAAATTCCCTTACCTCGTGTCTGACTTGACTCAACCGTTCTTTAACCTCCTGAATAATAAACTAGAGTTAATATATACCTTATTAAGAACCATTTTTAATTTCATTATCCTTTTTATATCACTTATTACAATGTTATGAACATTATGTAATTATTTAAGTTAATAACGGTCGTTTTGTCGATCTTTGGTACTTGAGTCAAAAATAAATTTCTTAAAATTACAAGTTCTTTATGTGGTAGAATATCCATTATCTCCAGAATTATATTCATTATTTAGATGTCATATATATCATATATATCCAGTATATACATACATTTATAATATTACGTAACATTTAGAGGTAAGAAATGAAATGTACCGTTCATGGAGACGGTAAGCCGTACGTACGCATGAACGCTACTTTCATTTCTATTTCGTATTTAATGGAATGAAATAATAATTATATAAATTTATAATATAATTACAGTATAATATATTGTATAATACCATTTACTTCATCCTTTATACATCCCACATATGGCATTAACGATTCAAATCACTTTGAGGGGGCGGTAGTCCGCACTTCCTAAAATGAAATTATCGCGTTTACCCATAATGGAAATCATAAAGTATGACATAAATGAGAAATACAGAAGCATAAGTAAAACATAAACATATTATATATCATATATAAATATAGTGACATATTAATTTCCACCTTTTAAGGTGTTATATGAGTGTTGAACAATCATCGTTTCGTGAGGCAGAAATTCGCCATCCACAGAAACCGTATGTTCTTTAACCATTATATGTAGGTGTGTGTAAGTGTAGCTCGAATCTATCTTATAACAACATCCTAGTATATTGGGGATACTGGTGTTGTTACAAAATAAATTAATAAAAAGATTTTAGGGGGTTGGAGAAGAAAAATAAAACAAAACAACATTAGAGAAGACATTACCTCAAAATCGGGTAACTCTTTTTGATTTGAGCCCAAGGCTTCCTTGGGAAGAGTTCTGCCCAATGTGAGCCTTCTAGGAGTAAGAAGGGGAAGTTGGGAGAGTATTTGAGCATAGTTTGGCTGATCCAAATGGCTTGAAAGTGTGAATGAGGTGGTAGAGGTGGGGGCCTTTTATAAGTAGAGAGGAGGGGCACTCTTGGAAAGTAAAGAAAAGTCACTTTATTATAAAAAGAGTTTCGGATTTTAGAGGTCCCACAATTTTATAATTAGAGGATAAGGTGATAAGGGTTAGAAATCTCCTCATACAATAGTCTTTGGACAAGTGTAAACCTTGGATTTTGAATTATCTTCTCATTTTATTTAAATCATTAATTAATGATGTCATCGCTACATCATCATGATGTCATAAATAATTTAATTTATATAATGTCGAAAAATTATAAAAAAAATACTATGATGTAGGAAATATTTTTAGCTTTCTAATTAATATTTATAGTCAAAATTTGGACTTGTGTAACCCCACTTAAAAACTATTTTAGTAAAACATTTCATGTTTGTGTCATTTTTTACTTTAACATTAAATAAATATATATTAATGTCATTTTCCAACCAAAGAGGATCCATGGGGTCCCCAAGTTGACCCATGGGTTGTCTTGGTCGGCCATGACTCATCCAATAGGAGTAGGACAAGTGTCAAGCTCATCTCATATTATTAAAACATTATTTTTACCTTAAACTACACTAATTACCTCTAATCGCGATTAAGAACTTAAAAGTTACTTTTCACCAAAAACCATATTTTAATCTCATTGAACCACATTTTACTTCTTAATGAAAACCATGTATGTTTTATTCTTGAAAAACAAATCACAAAAGTGGTAATATTTCATTTAAACGAAAAATCAGTTATTTAACTACCACTTAGTGGTTTCACTATTCATCAAAAATTGAAGTTTTTCAGAACAATGCCAAAATTTCACCCTAAGCTATAATTGATATTCCGAATTCAAAAATTATGTCTATTTTAAAAAATTCCAAAAATATAAGTCGCATTAATTAATTTTATAATTAATTTTTGTTGTCACAACAAATAGCGTGTTTTTAAGAAACAATTTATATCAAAAGATTGGCAATTGATTATGTCCAATTTCAATGTTAAATTAATTCTAATGACCAACATTGGATAAAATGGTAAAAATATATTATAATTATTCTTTAAAACCACTAAATAGTATAATTTATCTGTATAAATTATTTTTATTAAAAAGGTTGTTTTTAAGTATTTTTCACTATTCATAAAAAATTAGAAGTTCTCAGAAAAATACCAAAAATTCAACAGAGGATAATTTTGATATTCCAAATCCAAAAATGAAGTCCATTTTGAAATATAAAATTTCTATAATTTTAAAAAGTGGTTATTACTATTCATAACGGCTACTTTGATTAGTCGCGGTGTTTTAGAACTCAAAGTTGCGTACAATGCAAGACATTGCATTATTGAATGAGAAGCGTATCGTGGAAGCTCGGGGTGTTACATTATCCCCTCCTTCAATAAATTGTGTCCTCGCAATTTGAAATTTTTTTCTTTGAAAATAATAGGTTAAAAGAGAAAATACCTTTGTGGAAAACCCATATCGAAAATAAGATTAATAAAATTTAGCCTTAATAAGAGGGAAATGGAAATAAGAAAGTCACCACCAAATTATGATCTCGATAAGGAGAACATTGGTGGAAATTAGAGACATATAATTGGAGGAAAAACGTAAATATTTGTAGGGATTGATTGAGGTCATAAATCACAATCAACTGTCAAATTGAGGGCCTCAAAGCCTTCAATCTATGTTGATTTAAAATATCATCAGTTCAACAAGACATAAGGTATTAGGATAACACATATTTTGTTTTAATATCCCTTTACTAAAGTTTAAGAATTAATTTATTCATTGAATAAGAGATAGGTATATATATATTTATGCTTGACAATTAGAGTTTCAACCTTCAACTCATCTTTCACTCAAAAAGATAATAGAACTCAAAAATATTATACCTATCCTAATTGTATAAGGTTCCAAATGTTAACACATACCATTTAGATTAGTAAAATTGTTTTTTAATAACCAGGGACTTCCTGTAGGCCAGTGGTAGGAAATAAAGTCCTGTCGCACTATGATTGTGGGTTCGATTCCTGCAGCTTTGTCTGATGCGACGGGTTATGCCCCACCCTGCAGGTTGTCCTTTTCCTACAACTATAGTATTATAGTATTCCAAAAATAATCTTCAAAAATATTTTAACCATAAACAATACTATCCAAAGATCAACTTAATCCACTCCAACCTTTATAGTTATCCAAAATACCTCCGTCCAGACTTTTTCTAAAAGGTCTCTTTATTCCAAAATCAATTTATCAGATTCCCCAAACAAAGTAAAGTTTCTCTTATTGTCACATACTAAAAATATGATTACCTTCATCATATTAAAACCTTACTAAAACAACAAGTACTACAGTACAATCCTTATAAATATATCACATTATTCAAATAACCAGAATAAAATCCATGAGTCCAAAAGCACCAATACATTAATTATTCCGCTTCAACTGTAGTAACAGCATAAGATTTTCCTTGATCCCTTGGCCTTTTCTGAGGTAAGTTTCCTTGATGCTTAGGACATTCATTTGCATAATGCCCCATTTCCCTACAATTGTAGCATTCAACATTGATAGCCTCTTCCGTTCCCTTGCAATCACACGCCTGGTGACCTTTTTCTCCCCATTTGTAACAAACTCCCATTCCCTTTAGGCAAGTACCAGGGTGATTCTTCCCACAATTATCGCATAATGGAAAATCCTTATTTCCCTTTTCCCCTTTATCCATCTCTTGTTCCACCATTCTCTTCTTCTCTTACTTTACTTTGTTGTCATAAGACGTAGAGAATTCCTTTTCTGTCTTGATAGCACATGAGACAATATCTTCGTATATTGAGAAAGATTGTGATACTAAAGATCTATGGAGAAATGGTTTTAACCCATCAATGAAACCATCAATCTTACCTTTTGGGTTACGTATATAATCTGCAGCATACCTCGCCAACCTTGTAAAGTTGGCCTCATACTTTGCGACATTCTCATCCTCCTTTTGTCTCAGACTCATAAATTGCCTTTCCATATCTGCTCGATGGTCATGAGGAAAGTATTTTTCTAAGAAAATATCTTTGAACACCCTCCATTCCATATTCGATACGTCATCATCTTCCTTTGTATTTTGAATCAATGACCACCATTGATCGGCATCTCTAGTGAGGCGGTAAACTGCCATGATAACCTTCTCCCTTTCGCTACTTCCCAAGGCGTGGAATATTTTCTCTAAGGAGTTTATCCATTGCTCAGATACTAACGGATTTGTACCCCCATTAAATGTTGGTGGTTGTTGCCTCATGAAGCGGTCTAACATTGATCCTCCACATTGTGGATCAGGGTGCTCCATACGAGTAAGGTTATTATTCATAACCTGAGTGAGTTGTCCCAGTATGGTAATAAGTTGATCAGCACCAGTTGTATCTCCAGATCCACAATAATTATCTTGAGCAAGAGGGCAATCCCTACATGGAGTGCGTGCATTGATACGGTTTCCATTCCTTCCACTAGGCGCCATTTCTAAACAATGGCATAAACTAGATTAGTTTATGAATTAAAATACATAATTCCATATTTGTAAAACACTTTACATAAATTGAACTATTTATGGATATAATCCATAATCATAAAAATAAATGTTTTCTTTGATGAAGTATATACTCATAACCCTTCATAGTGGTTTGTAAAGAAAATGAGAATTATCCTAAGCATATCCCCCTGGAGTGTCGTAACCAAGAGTGCAGCAAGGCCCGTTGTCGTGCACCAGTTCACGTTCGAGTCTAGCTCAAAGCGGTGTTTTCGGGTTTTACCCCTAGGTACATCTGTGCCAGAGCCGCCTCTACCTGCTCGTATCCAGAGAGGGATGTATTGCTCGGAAAACTCACAAAATCTCTACAATACCAAAATTTTTAGGAAGTTCTTCTATACTAATTTCCAATGTTCATCTTAGGTCTACATGCTCTAATCAGAGTTTGTCTGAATCTAGCTTCCAAGGTTAGTACTAAACTACCTCTGATACCAACTATAATGCCCCGACCCCAGCTACCCAGAGTCGGTGTATTACATCGTAACATTGGAATGATCACAAAAGATCAAGTCTCGAAAGGCCGATTAGTTTAGTAGCCTTGGAAACACTAGATACATTCATAAAAGTTACATTACATCATAAAGTGAAAAACTAATAACAAAGTCTTCATAGTCCACACTCATATCCTCTTCTGACTATCCCTACAGGTCATTCATAAAATACTTCTTCACATCCTGGAAAATATTAAAACATTGAAAGGGGTGAGCTCAGATGCTCAGTAAGGATAACAATATAGCAGAAGCTTTCATCAATAAACATAAACATTTAAGGCAATGTATAACTAAAACAAAAGCCTTTTAAACATGAAATTCAACATAATAAGGAAAAAGTAAAATGAGATAATGCCATTCACTTCTTCACATGGATATTCTACTGGTCGAATAATCACATGCAATATCAATAACCACTTTCATAATGAGGGAATGTATAATGCCAGACATTCTGAAACACTTTGTCAAGGCCTCGGCCAAGACGTCTAAAATGATTAAGGCCTCGGCCAAAACCATAAATCAAATTGGGAAAGGGCCTCGGACAATTCCACGTCTAGTTGTCTCATCAGACCTACCGATGCATCGAGGAGCTATAGCGGGATCCACCCGTCATTTATTAAGTCCAAAACATT
The DNA here is from genome assembly GCA_963277665.1 of Viscum album. NCBI lineage: Eukaryota > Viridiplantae > Streptophyta > Magnoliopsida > Santalales > Viscaceae > Viscum > Viscum album. Next base: position 1,099,838,007 of record OY728155.1, on the reverse strand, counting down.
CCTCATATGAATAGGTTTAAACATATCATAAACCATAACATAATCGTATCACATAAAACATGAATAAAGGAAACATAACATTTCCACATTTCAATCACAAGATATCAATACAACACATTGATATAATAAAAACTCTTTAAAAACCATTTTCAATACCAAAATAAAAGAAAGTTAAAAATTTGTATTTATTTTTCATAAAAAAAAGATGGCTTGTAGAGGAAGCCGAAACTCATATAATGGTCACAGCGGCGGAGAAGTCGTTGTCGCCGCATATGTACGGAAAGAAAAACATTCCCTTTTTGTCGTTTAGTAAAACGCTTTGTATAGAAAAGATTCCTTTTTAATAAACGTAAAAGTCAAAGGAGTTTATACAGCGTATAAAAGGAAGTTGTGTATAAAACCAAATATGTCTCAATGAAAAGATATTGAAACGAAGACCTTAAAAAGATCATTTTTAAAATAAAATAGATCTATTATTTGTATTCACTATTGGTAGACATAAAGAAAGTAAAAAAACAAAATAGGATATAATAATATCATGACATAATTTGAAAGTAAGAGATTAACCCAAAGAATGGAAGTTGGGTTATGAAATTCCCTTACCTCGTGTCTGACTTGACTCAACCGTTCTTTAACCTCCTGAATAATAAACTAGAGTTAATATATACCTTATTAAGAACCATTTTTAATTTCATTATCCTTTTTATATCACTTATTACAATGTTATGAACATTATGTAATTATTTATGTTAATAACGGTCGTTTTGTCGATCTTTGGTACTTGAGTCAACAATAAATTTCTTATAATTACAAGTTGTTTATGTGGTAGAATATCCATTATCTCCAAAATTATATTCATGATTTAGATGTCATATATATCATATATATCCATTATATACATTCATTTATAATATTACGTAACATTTAGATGTAAGAAATGAAATGCACCGTTCATGGAGACGGTAAGCCGTACGTACGCATGAACGCTACTTTCATTTCTATTTCGTATATAATGGAATGAAATCATAATGATATAAATGTATAATATAATTACAATATAATATAGTGTATAATACCATTTACTCCATCATTTATACATCCCACATATGGCATTAACGATTCAAATCACTTTGAGGGGGCGGTAGTCCGCACTTCCTAAAATGAAATTATCGCGTTTACCCATAATGGAAATCATAAAGTATGCCATAAATGAGAAATACAAGAGCATAAGTAAAACATAAACATATTATATACCATATATAAATATAGTGACATCTTAATGGCCACCTTTGAAGGTGTTATATGAGTGTTGAACAATCATCGTTTCGTGAGGCAGAAATTCGCCATCCACAAGAAACTGTATGTTCTTTAACCATTAGATGTAGGTGTGTGTAAGTGTAGCTTGAATACTTCTTATAACAACATCCTAGTATATTTAGGATACTATTGTTGTTACAAAAGAAATTAATAAAAAGAGTTTAGGGGGTTGGAGAAGAAAAATAAAACAAAACAACATTAGAGAAGACATTACCTCAAAATCGAGTAACTCTTTTTGATTTGATCAAAAGGATTCCTTGGAATGATTTATGCCAAATGTGAGGCTTCTAGGAGTAAAAGGGGGAATTTGGGAGAGTATTTGGGCAGAGTTTGGCCGAGCCAAATGGCTTTAAAATGTGAATGAGGTGGTAGAGGTGGGGGCCTTTTATAAGTGGAGAGGAGGGGCACTCCTGGAAAGTAAAGAAACGTCACTTTATTATAAAATGAGTTTCGGATTTTAGAGGTCCCCAACTTATATAATTCGAGGATAAGGTGATAAGGGTTCTAAATATCCTCATCCAATAGCCTTTGGACAAGTTTAAGCCTTGGATTTTTCATTATCTTCTCATTTTATTTAAATCGTTAATTAATGAGGTCATCGCTGCATCATTATGATGTCATAAATAATTTAATTTATTTAATGTCTAAAAATTATAAAAAAAGTACTATGATGTAGGAAATCATTTTAGATTTCTAATTAATATTTATAGTCAATGTTTGGACTTCTGTAACCCCACTTAAAAACTATTTTAGTAAAACATTTCATGTTTGTGTCATTTTTTACTTTAACATTAAATAAATATATATTAATGTCATTTTCCAACCAAAGTGGCTCCATGGGGTCCCCAAGTTGACCCATGGGTTGTCTGGGTCGGCCATGACTCATCCAATAGGAGTAGGACAAGTGTCAAGCTCATCTCATATTATTAAAACATTATTTTTACCTTAAACTACACTAATTACCTCTAATCGCGATTAAGAACTTAAAAGTTACTTTTCACCAAAAAATTATTATAATCTCATTGAACCACATTTTACTTATTAATGAAAACCATGTATGTTGGATTTTTTAAAAACAAATCACAGAAGTGGTAATATTTCATTTAAACGAAAAATCAGTTATTTAACTACCACTTAGTGGTTTCACTATTCATCAAAAATTGATGTTTTTCAGAACAATGCAAAATTTAACCCTAAGATATAATTGATATTCCAAATTCAAAAATGATGTATATTTTACAAAATTCCAAACATATAAGTTTCATTAATTAATTTTATAATTAATTCCCGCTGTCACAACAAATAGCGTGTTTTTAAAAAACATTTTATATCAAAAGATTGGCAATTGTTTATGTCCAATTTCAGTGTTAAATTAATTATAATGACCAACATTGGATAAAATGGTAAAAATATATTCTAATTATACTTTAAAACCACTAAATAGTATAATTTATCACTATAAATTATTTTGATTAAAAAGGTTGTTTTTAAGTATTTTTCACTATTCATAAAAAATTAGAAGTTCTCAGAAAAATACCAAAAATTCATCATAGGCTAATTTCGATATTCCAAATCCAAAAATGAAGTCCATTTTGAAATATAAAATTTCTATAATTTTAAAAAGTGGTTATTACTATTCATAATGGCTACTTTGATTAGTCGCGGGGTTTTAGAACTCGAAGTTGCGTACAATGCAAGCCATTGCATTATTGAATGAGAAGCGTATCGTGGAAGATCGGGGTGTTACAATAACCTCCTCTTGGAGGTTTTAACCACCATGGAATAAAATAAAATAAATAATTTATTTTATTCAATTTTATTAAAAACCCCCCAAAACTAACTTCTAATCTCGATAAAATAAAACTGTGGTAAATCTCTCCTCTGACAATTATCGGCATTGTGAGTTCAACGGTGTCCTTGGATTTTAATTCTGAGCAACGGTTCCAATGTTATGAATCTTCGCTCACACGTTTACTGAACGTACCTACAAAAAAATTTCGGAAAATTATTAAATGCCATCCTCAACACACTGTGCTTGAGGATAGTCTCTACCTATGTGAAAAACGCCCCAATGAACCCGGCGGTACCCTCAGATTTCCAATCCGAGTTACCTTTTTACTGTGATATATTTTATAATAAAATAATTGTCACTTAGTTATTTTATTTGCGGCAAAAAACTAACATTCATTGGTGGCCCTCTCTAACCCAAGTTAGTATCTTCTTAAAGAAATCCTACCCTCATGAGTACATCAGTGGTCTCGATTTTTAATCCAAGTTATAGTTTGTGATTTATGAGCATTTAAAAAATAAAATAACATTATTTAGTTATTTTATGTACGGTTATGTCATTTTTGGGTTTTCTCACAGGAGGCCCGCGCAGACTAAACATAAGTCATGCCTATGTTAAACCCGCCATCCTAAGACAACAGTGGCCTCAGATTTCTGATTTGAGTAAATTTTTAAGAGTTATTCCACTTTTTCAGGAGAACTGCATATGCATGTTAATTTGAGCTTAACAAAACTTTTACGAATCATTTCGGGCGCTCCGGGCCTCAGAATCGTGTGCTGTCAGAAACTGTGGACTTGTAAAATATCCATGAATTTAAGAAAAAAAATTCCATGGGATTTCTGGGTCTTTACATTCTCCCCACCATAGGGATTTATGTCCCCGTAATATATAACTCACACTAAAGAAACAAATGAGGGTCATGAGCATGCATTTGATCCTCCTGATCCCATTGGCTCTCCTAGAGGTTCCCGTGCGGGTAGCGAACGCGAGCCAGAGGTATCGACCGTCCACGTTGGGGTTGATCCTGTCGTTCCTCAACCTCCACTGGAACCTCTATGACAGTCTCCCAATCCTCAACGCCCAGCTCGCCATGGTAATTGATGTGGGATGGGTCATGAAAGTATCTCCTCAGTAGGGATACATGGAAGACATCGTGCACCTGGTGCAACTGTGGTGGAAGAGCTAAGCAGTAAGCCACCTTTCCAACTCTACTGAGGACCTGGAAAGGTCCGATGAACCTCTGAGACAACTTTCCACATCAGCCAAAACTCTGTAGACCTCATCGTGGTGAGACCCATAGAAAGATGTGGTCTCTATCCTCAAACTCCAAAGGTCTCTGTCTCTAAGATTTATTACTGGAAGAGATGTTTGGAACTCCCTCAACACTTCCTCCTAATGTGACACTGGCACCATAGTACATTCTTAGAAGAGGATGACGTGCTCCCCACCTTCAGAAAATCCATCAAGTGCCTGTCCTGTGGATATCTGAGCACGTCGTGTCTCACAGTCAGTGTTCACATGTTGTGCCTCCCTGACTCACTGAAGAATTGGGGTAGTGAATGTAAGAGACTGAAGAAAAGATGCTCCGTCTCTATCCACAAAGGATGTCTGCAACATGGCCAGCTGCTTCGTCACCTCTCCTAACAGTTGAATGCATGACCTCCTACTGAGAGCATCTGCTAAAACGTTCCCCTTCTCATGAGTACAGACTATCTACAAGTCATAGTCTTGGAGAAACTCGAGCCATCGTCACTGTATCAGTTTTAATTCCTCATGAGAGAAGATATACCTGAGGCTCTTGTGATATGAGTATACGGTAAAACGTTCACCCTTAAGATAGTGCCAAAAAATCTTCAAGGCGAAGACCACTGCTTCTAACTCCAGGTCATGGGTAGCGTAGTTCTGCTTGTGTTGTATCAACTGTCGAGAACCATACGTGATCACTGCTCTCTCCTGCATTAGGACACACCCGAGTCCGGTCCCTAATGCGTCGTAGTAAACTACGTACCAAATGATCTCCTCTAGTAGCCGCAATATGGGCACACTAGTCAACCTCTTCCTTAGCTCCTGAAAGCTCTGCTGGCATCTCTCTAACCATACAAAGGTTTTCCCCATCTTCGTCAATACTGATAGTGGTGCTTAAACTCTGGAGAAGTTTGGCAAAAAGGTAAATCTTTCCGACTCATGAGTGATCAACTGCACCCTCTTATACATGATTCCATCCTGTATTGCCTGGTATTTCCTTTTTTCCAACCAAGGAAAACCCCATCCAAACGTTGTAGATAAACCACAACTTTTTTTCCTAATACAGTAAATCTGTGTATGAACTGTGGTTGCCCAGTCCATACCCAAACTAATGTCGTAATGCCTTGACACTTCCACCAAGAGGTTCCTACCGATACCCTCACCTCATGGGTCAGATCACACCATCGGCGTAAGTGTGATTATCGAGTCTCCTCCCAAAGGTATCTCTAGACGTGAGGGTCAAGTCAACGGCTTAAACAGAATCTCTAGATTGGGGACAAGATTCGTGGAAGGAATGATTTATTGGTACCTATGTCTATTGATATGGAGGCTAGTGGTAGACGCAGACCATACCACAAATCATTTTTAGACCCCTTGGGTCACACTCCTTAACCGCATGTAGCTACTCTCTTCCCCAAACCTCTATCTTTCCGAGCCTAGTAGGGACTACAAAGGTGGGTGGTTGAAACATGTAAAAATGTTCACCACTTCATGCTGCTCTCCTGGCTCTGCTTCTACGTCTACTTCCCTACAGATTCATCTGTCATTAACACTTCCTATTCCTGAAACATCTCACACACCCAAGTCTCTGAGACAAGCGCCAGTTCACAGCTTCTCACTGCTAACATTCACTGGCTGTATCTACTCAGCCAAAGAACATTCAACCACAAAGGGTATCTCTAGCACCCTAACATAAGTAGGAGTGCATAGAAGAAAAAGTGATTTCTCGAATGTCTTTAAACACACATCGCTCAGATGTCTATGATCTCAAGAACTACTCGTATCGTATTGATCGAGTAAGAGTAATGGTCTGTATGCTTCGATGAATACTCATCTACCAACATTTCATCCTTCTGAAACTGCATAAACTCTAGAAAACTCATAGCCACCTCCTCAAGATAGTCCTCAACCGCCTGTGGGTTGGGCTCACCTCGGAATTTGAGGGATATCTGGTGCTGAAACATATATAAGACACTAATCCTACATGTGTCCTCTACCGGTACCGCCAATAGTGACTGCTGACAAACGGGCAATTATATAGTTGGCACACTACTCAAAGGTACCATCTTAGAAAATAGACCATGTACCGAAACCTCATCACTATACGGACCATCCTCATGGTCACTCACTAAAAACGATTAGTAGCTAAGATCAACATCTACTCTACTCGTGTCTCATATAGGCGGAAAACTCTAGTAATTGCCTCCGTCCAGTCCTTTGCTGCCTGGGAATCTGTCTCACCTTGAAACCTCAGAGGCCTCTACTGCTGGAACTTGTAAAACGCGCTCAGTCAGCATGCACCGTCCGCCAATACGGCTGGGGGTATCTGCTACCCTACGGGTGGTGGTGTTGCTGGTACACCACCCGATGGTGCCAACATAGAAAGAGGTCCCATAAACCGGATCTTCGTCACTCGGTGGGCCGTCATCGTGTACTCTCTCGGAAACCCTAGCTGGCTGTCTATGCTGCGGAATCCTAATAAGAAACCAGTGTGCCACGGTCAATAAGTTTTATCTGTTGATCTGACTCAAAGAGTTCACAAAGAAGACTCTTGAAAACACACTCACAATCAGTGTTTTCATGCACTAAGTCGGAAATCCAAAGTGAGGGTACTGGTGTATGGATACGTCAGCCTCCGCACCAACACAGGACTCCCTGGACTGAAAACCACACTCAATAATCATAACATTATTGCTTTATACAAAGATAGATCAGAGTCCTAAGTTCTATAGTAGAACAGACTCCTCTAATACCAATTTTTTATGACCCTTCCTTGGGACTGATGTCATGACTACCCCAAGCCCACCTTCCATAGGCCAGGGGATAGCGATTATCACCAAAGGCATAAATCCCTATGTCGGGAAGGCATTGCCTTCATAAAAAGATATCACACAAAATCAGAGTACACAACTAGAAGCAAAACACTATGTAAAACTGAATACAAAGGTAGTGTGGAAAGTAAATGGGCCAGTATACAATCCCAACTAAACAACAAGAACAAGTACAAGTTAAAAGGAAAAACAGCTCCTAGATCATCCACCGGGGAATCCTACCTAAAGGGTAGGTAAAAAACTCAAACATCTTGTCCCTGAATTACATCCCATCTAGTCCAGCTCTGAGCTGCATCCCGTCCGTCACCCTCAGCCTCGATCGCTGCTGACTGTCGTCTGCACAGAACACAACAAGGTGCGGGCAATGCATGTGTAGGGGTGAGTATAACAATACATAGCAGGGGAACCCGAGACCCCCGAAGGTCTCCCTGAATCCACAAAAGATAAACCACAGTATAAAGATACAATCATGAAGTATCAACCATCCCTACTTAGATATATGCCCATACACATACCTAAGTTATCAATCACAGTCTAGCTCCAACTCTTGAGCCCAATCACAAACCATTCCACAAATGAAGTAATGTTATTCACCACGATGATAATGTTTGAAAGACATAACTCAGATCACACAGGTATATATCTTTTGTAGAGTGATAGAGATGATCAGATGTTGTCACTAATTCATCTATGCTATGGGACCCACACAGGATACAGGACCAGCTTTGATTCATCTGACCTGTTGGACCCACACTGGATACAGGACCATCTAAGCTGTCGGACCCGCACAGGATACATGACCAACTATTTTGTCGAACCCACATAGGATACAGGAACAGAAGTCAGAACTATCAGACCCATGGAGGATCCTGGTATAGTAGTCATCGATGTAGAATCAACAGATGATCCCAATATAGTAGTCATGGTTGTCTAACCAACAGAGGATTCCGGTGCGGAGGTCATCACTATCGAACCCAAAGAGGATTCCGGTACAAAATTCTTTGATGTCGAACTCACGATGGATTCCAGTATAGTACTGCAGCCAGCACCAGGGTTCCCACACACAACACGATCGATTCCGGGAGGGTTCACTCCTCGAGTCAAGTGTTGATACATAAACTATAACATAGTTTTGTGTTAATGTATTTCGTTGTTCCGTCTCAACATTAGGAACCCAACACGAAAGATGGTGAGTCTATCTGACGCCCGGTCTTTGAGTTTTTGGCAATTCTGTTACAGGGGCCCAGTTGGTTTTCAGGCTCAAACCAACAAAATCGTACCGCAACTGCATCCAAACCTCAAATGGAGTATTCCAAAAGAATCATCTCACTCCAAGAATTCCATCATCGTATGCAGTACATCAATCAGGCACCCGAAGCCTAAGATAGGGGCGAAAAGGTGGAAATGGCCATAGCGGGTCGGGGTCCGGTCCGACCCAGTCGGACCGACCCGGCCAGACCCGGTCCGTGGGTACGGCCCGACCCGAGTGTTCGGTCTGGACCAAGTGGGTGGCCCTAACCAAGGGAGCGGCCCGACCAAAAGGGGTGGCCCAGCCCAAAGGCGCTGCCTAGGGGTGGCCCGGCTGGCTAGCCTACGTGGCCCGGCTGGCCACACTACGAGAGGGGGTATCGTGCCCCCCCCCCCCCCATTTTCGATCAGAACCGGTGCTGGCCATCAGTTTTATTTAGCACGCACCGACGGCGCTGCGCCTCCTCCACTGCGGCCTGACCTGGTCGCGACCTCCACTCCACAGTGCGGCGCGACGGTGCCACGCATGCCTTCTGACCGCTGCGGCCCTCATAGTGGCGACTCCTCCTTCCACCACGGTGCGACGACACCACGCCCCTCTGGAACCGCCGCGGCCTACGAGTCCGTGAATCATTTTTTTTCTATGGTATGGTGGTGCCACGCCATTGGGGCGACCTGGAAGCCTTGCGTCTCTGGCTTTCCTCGCGGCCGGATCGTTGCCGGTCACCTCGTGTACCGCCTCCGTCATCATCAATCAATAACCAACAAAATGGGGAGGCTCATGCCATGTTTGTGAGGTTTGAACCCTCCTCGTTATGATGATTTCATTTGGCACACCATTCCACAAATTTAATGACGTAGAATTGAGGGTAAATTCATTCATAAAGATAACCCCTACCTTGTATTTGTCATTCATTGATGATCTCAAAAAAAAAGGCAGATGTCGATTCGTCAATTGTCGCATTCGTCACGCACTCCCAATTTTCACGCTCATGCGTCGGAAAGGAAGAAGGTTACTCGTCGTTGGCGAATGAGCATTTGGAGGTGATGTCGTCTTTGGAGACGTTATTTTCGGGTGATGTCTTCTCCTTTGACACGGATGAAGGTTATTTGAAATTTTGTGGGCATCAGTTCCCTTTCCATGCCTCGGTTGAAGAACGAAGAAGAAGGAAGAAGATGGTGTCATCGTGATTCGGTGGCAGAAGAGACGTTCTCTGTGTTCGTTGTGGGAAGAATGCTCTCTCTATTTCTCCAAGCCTCCACCAAAGTATTACAGGCCTACCAAAATAATATCTTTGTCCATTTTTTATACTTGATATGAATTCAAAAAAATTAAAATGGTGCCAATTATTTTCGTGAAGTTCAATTAATTAATTTCTCGTGTTGGCACAAAATGAATGGGAAAGGTAGAGAGGCTCAACTAATGAGAGAGTGTTTAATCCACATAAATGGGGAGTTCGAGAGTTAAGAAGCTCGTGTGGGCCCCACCCCCATTGATTGTAAGAGATGTTAAAACTTCGAATGGGCCCCACCAAGTAATATCCTCCAAAGGGAGGTTTATGTACAGGCATGACCCATAGTAACCTCCTCTTGGAGGTTTTAACCACCAAGCAATAAAATAAAATTAATACTTTATATTATTCAATTTAATTAAAAACCTCCAAAAACTAACTTCCAATCGCGTTAAAATGAAATGACGGTAAAGGTCTACTTAAGTGAATACCGGCACTACGAGTTTAACGGTGTCCTTGTATTTCGATTCTGAGCAATGGTTCAAAAGTTATGAAACGTCGCTCGCACGTTTACTGCACGCACACAAAAAAAATTTCGTAATATTATTAACAGCCATCCTCCACCCACTGCGGCCGAGGTTAAGCTTTTCCTAGGTGAAACATGCCACAATGAACCCAACGGTACCCTCGTATTTCCAATCTGAGTTACCATTTAAAAGTTATTAATATTACAATAAAATAATTGTCACTTAATTATTTTATTTGTGGCTAAAAACTATCTTTCTCTGGTGGCCCTCGTCGACCCAAGTTAGTATCTGCTTAAAGAAATCATACCGCCACGAGTTTAGCGGTGGTATTTTATTTTTAATAAGAGTTACCATTTGTGAGTTATAAGCATTTGAAAAATAAAATAACTTTATTTAATTATTTTATTTTCGGTTATGCCATTTTTGGGTTTTCTCACAAGAGGCCCGCGCAGACTAAACTTAAGTCATGCCTAGGGTAAACCCGCCATCCTGAGCACAACGGTGGCCTTAGATTTCTGATCCGAGTAACCTTTTAATATTTCTTCCACTTTTTCTGGAAAACTGCATAAGCATGTTAATTTAATCTTAAAAAACTCAACAGATCATTCCAGGCAATCCAGGCCTCGGAATCGCAGGCCGTCAGAAACTAAGGACAAGTAAAATTTCCAAGAATTTAAGAAAAACATTTCCACGGAATTTCCCAGTCATTACATTCAACCATAAAATTGATTCAACTAAAATTAATTATGTTATTAATAATATTATATTATTTATTTTATTTTTATTTTTTTAAATGTAACTTTGTAAATTGTTGATGAAATAATAAATTTTAAAAAAACCTGCATTTTTCACCACTCACTAGGGAATCAATCTCGTCAAAAAAATTAAAATATTTAACTCTAATTGATATTTGATATTCTAACTCCAAATATTATATTATTTTATAAAATAAAATATATAAAAGGTCCAAACATTAATATTAATTTTCCTTCATCAAAAATAATAAATGATTTTCTGAGGAAAACCTATTTTTTAAAAATAAAATGACTTTTCAAAATATTGAGTGCTTATTTCCTAATAATTTAATAGTATATTTGTATTGAGATTGAGATTCTAAAATTATTTCATAATTTTTTTAATCATATTAATACCTTCCAATTCAATGGCTAGGTTATAACGGTCATAATAATATTCCATGGTTTTTTATGCTTGGTGTTTTGTGTGGTATAAAATATTAAACATAGTCTTCTTTTAGAATCTTGTTTTTTTCATGTTTAATATTTTAATCAAATTTATGTATTGATTTATTTCAAGGGATTTCATTTCAAAAACCTAAAAAATTATTTATGCAGAAAAATCGTTTTATCGATCCTTGAAAAACATTGATTATTATCACTCAAAAATATAATAAATTACACTATAACATTTAGAGAAATTATGAAAAATATAAAAAATAAATAAAATTGAAATCATAAATTAAAATTTAATATGGTTTAGAAATGTTTCCTATGTCCATCGAGAGGGGAAATGAATTTAACTATTCGAAGAAGAATATTAAATGGGTTTTTTTTCATACGCACCATTATTGATATTGATCCACTTGAAAATTAATAAATTGGATTAAATTTAACATTTTATATATTTCCCAAAGAAACTATTATCCACATGAAATAAATATCTATATATTTTCCATGTTTCCAAAATGACACAATGTGAATTAAATTCCCTCATTTTTTTAATTTTTACACGACCTTTAGGTAAAATTAATTTTATTATTCATTCGTATTTTCAAATTGAAATTAGGGGTAATACTTTTAATTATATTTGGGGTTTCAATGTACATGTAGTAAAAAATAAATTTGACATTTTTATTTCATTTTATAATAGTAAAAAAATTATTAAATTTTTTTTAAGAAAACATGTACATTCAAGGAAAGGTATTTTCGACCAAAGAGATAAATAAATTGATATTTCCCCAAAAAAATTGATCCCTTAAGTACATAGAGTGATTAAAAAAATGGAAACCATGTAACCTACAAAAATAAATATATGAGAATTGAATTCCAAAGGCCCCTCATAGGAAGAGCATGAAATTTCATCATCGGAAATTTAATCATAAATATTATTTGTAAATAATGATATTGTTGTAAAAAAATGCAACCTGATTTGGTAATTTTGAATCATAAGCACCATGAAATAATAACATCATATGAAACATTAAGAATCATTATCATAAGTATATTAACTAAATAACATATAAAAAATGTCTTATATCCACATCATAAATAAATATAAGTTCATATCATAGCATGTGTCCCAAAAAAGCGAATTTTAGATGATAAACCCTGACCTTAAGTCTCATCTTTCCTCATACGAGTTCAAACCTCATGTATAATAAATATATATTTAATATAAATTTATTAATAAATGATAATTATATACAGAATATAGTATGTTATTTTCTTATAATATCTTATCAACCATTTATTCATAGTTTATTATTAAAATCATTGTTTCATGTGATTATTTCTTTTTTTCCATGTATGTCTCTGTTCGGTGGTCTAAGTCCTTATAATTTTATCATGGTTAAAAAATATCTATAATTTTAATAACATAATTATTATAATAATAATTTTATATAGTTTTATAATGATTCCTATAAACTAATGATGAAAAATTAATTGCATCACTTTGTGGAGACAATATCTTTGCGTACGCAGGAGTGAGGTTTCCACTTTTCCTTGGATGGAAGAACATAAATTTAAATAATAATTCACCTTTTTATAACATTAATAATATCGTAAATAAAATATATTTTTATGTAATTCATCATTTTAACCATACAAGAAATATTTTGATGAAAAAAAATTTCATTGTTATGTGAAGGCAGTATGTCGTACGTACGTATGAGAAATATTTTCATTTTCTATCTGATGGAAGTATGGAGGACAATGGTTGTTATGTTATCATAAAAAAATTAAGTATATTTAATCAAAATAAATCATTTTTTATAATATATACAATAGATTTATTGGTGGTATAAGATAAAATAAAACTAAATCATTCGGTTAAAAGCTACATCACTTCTTCGAAAATCCTTATTTTATTTACACCTTTAGCCCTAAAGGGATGGTATTGTGCCAAAAATATTATCTAGAACATGGTGATGGATTTTATTAAGTGATTTGGGTAGGTATTTTCTGAACCAAAATGATCATGATGAGTGGATAGAAGAAGAGAGGGAATCATTTTATAAATGAGGGAAGGGGCATTCTTAGAATTTCATAAAGTATTAAATTGACATAAATTAATATTTAGGTTCAAATGAATTCAAAAAGATATAATTATAATATAATATGATTATTAGTTTAAAAACTATCATTAAATAAAAATTTTACATGTTTTGGTTTTTTTCTTACCCTTATCTCTTTGTTTTAACCCCCAGTTAACTATTTTGATGATTAACTCAATATCAATGCTTATTACTCTTAAAGGGTTGGGAATGTAAATATAAAACTTCAATTTACCTGTAAATAAAATATGGTTGAATATTCATACCATATACCACTCACATATCTCAATATATTATATTTATTAATGTTAAATCATTTAATAATATATTTTTTATTATATACTATCATTAATTTCATTTATTGAAATACATAAAATATTATATTATAATATTTTTATAAATCAGGTGAAATGGTTCAAAAAATACCTTGATTCCAATTAATTAATATATATTCTTAATATAATCATTAAATCAAATTTTTTTCATGTTCAGATTTAATTTTAAACAATATCATTTGTTTTATTCCCATGGTTAAACAAATTTATCATTAACCATAGTAATGGATTTTTCAATATTAAAGGGTTATAATTTTACTTATAGGTGATAATTGGATCAAAATGGATAAGAGAAGAAATTTTGCTCTATTTAGCATACTAGTTGATTTATTTTAGTATTTTTATTACTTTTAAATATTTTAATAAAATATAATTAAAAAATTCTATTATTGTCTTTTTAAGAACTATTCATGTAAATTTTATTTCAAAACAACATGAATGAAATGAGATCAAATATAAAAATTTAAAAAATATATATTAAGTTATACTTATATATATAATTCCAAGTATTCCTTAACTCACCAAAATAATATTACATTATGATTTTCATAAACAATTCACATGATATTTGTACACCTTTAAATAAGAATTGTTCTAGCATTATGCAAGCATTTAAGGTAATTATTTCATCAATACAGATTAAAAATAAATTAACATAATAAATAATATTCATCCATATTTAAATTAAAATTTATAATGGAACATGTGTTTTATATGTCTATCAAAAATTATTATAGATATTAAAAGAATGAAAGTGGATATTTTTATTTTATCATTTACATAAATAATATAAAGGTAAAAATAAAATTTAAATAATAAAAGTTATATTTTAGAGTTTCGAATGATTGTGGACAATATAGACTCATCCAAATAAAATAAATTTAAGTTTTTGTATTTATTTTAACGCCTTATCAGATTATTTTTAACTTGAATTGACCCAGTTTACCTTTATCATGATAAACGAAAATTTTTATTGTTAAAACTAATAATGGGAAAAAAGAAAGGGAAACTATTTAAAATATTTGAACCTACTAATAAAAAATGGAACCTATTTTTCAAGTTTCAATTTTTTTGATGTGGTAGAAATTAATTTAATATAAAAATGAAATTTGTAACATAAAATAGTTTTTTTAGGACAATGTATTTTAAAGTATAAATATTTATTTATACAGAATTCAATAATAAAATTGATTAAAATAAACTTATTTGGATTATTAATAATATAATATAATTAATTTTTCATTTGTATTATTTTAAATAAATTGTCCATTGTAAATTCATGAAGAAGAATTACCTTTTTCCAAAAACAATTAGCATTTTTCACCATTCACTAGAAAATGATTCTCTTTAGAAAAATCCAAAATTTCAAACTAATTTAATTTTTATACGTTGAGTCAAAAAATTATCTTCTTTTTATAAAGTAAAATTTTTAAAATTTTTAAAAATTAATTATACTATTCCGTCACATAAAAAAATAAATGCATTTTTGAAGAAAATTTATTTTTGAAAAATAAAATGACTTTACTAAAAATTTAGTTCTTATTTTTTAAGATTTAATTAGTACCGTTTGATTATAAGGACCCATCCTTAATCATAACTTATTTTAGTGACTTTTGACGAGAATTTATTTCTATTCATTCCAAAATCTCTTTTAAGACTATAGTTATAGAGAATTAGAAAAATATCTTACATAGTAATCCCATATATTACATGTGGATACTTATATTTAGTATCAATTGTTTCACCAAAGGAAACAATTTCAAAATAAATCATGGTTTATTTCCTTGTCAGATATTTGATAGTTTCAATATGACAAATTATTTTTCCTTACCAATATTTAAGTCAATTGAAAAAATTTAGAAATTCTAATGAGCACAAAATATTAGTAAGGAACATAAATAAGGAAAACCATTAGTCATTTGAAAACCCATAAAATATTTCCTTAAAATAAAACATAAGTTTTTACCCTGAAAAATAGATCATAATTCAAAAAAATAATTATATTACCTTTTAAAATCAATGATTTTTATGAAAAATCATAAGAGAACATATAATATATAAGTAAATAAATCTGGACATATTTATACAAAAATAGAATAACAACATGGTCAAATTCCATACATGTTACTCTTACAAATGGAATAGACATACAACTGACTTCCATACATGCCACTCTTATAAGTAAAGTATCCATACGGATGACTTCCATACCCAATGTATTGGAAATTATAACGTAACCACCCATCCTTATTTTATCATAGAACCACCGATCTTGGATTTATAAAATAAAAACCCATCAAATATCCACGTATCATTATATAGTCATAACAAATAAAATATTTCAATTTTTGTCATTTCACTCATAAAAGTATAATTTCAATCAAAAGAAATCATTTCAGGATATCAAAATAATAATTCCATTTTCGAAGCCATTTTCCATACAAAAATACCTATTCAAATGAATTAAGGGTTTTTTCTTCTATTATATAAAACATTATAGATTTTATATAGCTCCAAATATCAAATAATGGTCATAGTGGCAGATAAGATTTCCTCAATGTATACGTTAAAAAATTATTTTTTGTCATTTGTCAAAACATTTTTTATAAAACATGTTAAAAGATTACTTTATGAAAATATTTAAATGAAATTAAAAATATAAAAAAAATTCATTATAATCCTTTTATATCCATATAAATAAATATTTTAAATAATATCATCACTACTGACATGGATAAAAATATTTGATAGGTAAATCTATAAATATTCAAGGTGTCTGATACCACTTTGATCATTTAAATCTTGATGTACATGAAGAATAAATTTAAAAAATCATTAAATAAAATTTATATATATATAATATAGATATAAAATTTCATATTATTTTTATATACACTTTATAATATAATAAAGGTGCTTGTCATCATGAAATGAATCAATGAAAGGAGATTTAGACCAAATCCCTTACCTCGAGTCTAATTCATCATGTATCTTATTTATCTTCCGGAATAATAAACATATATTACTCATTTAATTTCATGAGAAATTTTTTTATATTTATTACTCCTTTTATATAATTTATTACCATATTATATCAATTTCATAATTATTTATGCTCACGTTGGACATTTAGGTGATATTCGATGCTTGAGTCTAGAATGACTTGGGTATAATGTCAATATTGAAATGTTGTCATTATTCCATAAACTCTAGAATAATATTCATGATATAAATAATAACTTTTAAAAATTAAATATAATTTTAAATCAAACCATTTATGAATGGTTATGAAAAATTAATGACATTATAATCAACGGGACGGTAGGTCGTACGTACGCATGAGTAACGCCCCCATTTTTCATTAAACATTATTGAAAGAAAGTAATTAATATTTTATACTTATAGAATTATAATAATATCATAAAAAAAAATTAATAATTTATATATTCTTATATATATTATACTTGTGAAGTGGTGCAGAAAAACGAATCACATCACATTGTGGAGGTGAATGTTCATACGTACGCACGAACGAAATTATCATTCTTATGTGGATGGAAGGTAAAAATTTAATTGATTTATTATGTTCATGTAATGATTAATATGTAATGAATATAATATTTAAATATTAATTCCATAATTATAACCAGTCTTGAGATATAGTACTAAAAAACAGATTGTATCGGTTCGAGGAGGTGATAGTTCACAGGTACACACGAATGATTAATTCTTTTCCCATTTAACGGAAGTTGATATGGATTTAGGTGATTATATTAACATAATAAAATCTCATTATATTTAGTATGCTGGAGTGATAATATCATCATGGAGGAATAATATTTTATGTATGTGGAAGAAGAAATAACATAGAAACACATGATTAAAAATGATACTTTTCCTTTTGATGGTCAACTTGGATTAACACCTTAAAAAATATGAGTAGGGTGTTATGTATGAAATAAATCCATATAAATGTTGGTAGGTATTATAGTAATGTTTTTTTGGAAGATCATGTCTGGACAAAATTGTTTTTTGATGTTGGAAAAAATGATTGGAAGTGGTGCCCATTTATAAGAAAATGGAGGGGCACACTTCGAATCCTTCAAAATATTAAATTAATATAAAATATTATTTAATTAAAATTTTGACCAATGTGATTTATTTAGAATATAAGATGAGTATGGTTATTAATATAATCATAAAATTAAAATTAAGAATGTTTTTAATATTTTGTAATCCATTTATTTTTATTTTTACCATTTTAATGCTAATAGTTTTATCAATTAATTTACACAATAAGGGTCAGTATAATTATCATAACAAAAAAAAGATCAATAAAATATTACTTTATGAAATTTCAGGACATTCCAAAACTATTAGTTCAAATATTAGATTTTTATAAATTTTATATCACTTAAAAAAATATTTTATATTTTAAAATACCATTACTGTCAATTTAGACCCTATTCATTTCATGACTTTTTTAAAATATCATTAATTAATGATATTATACAACCAACTATTTTAACACAACAAATACATGTCAAATTTATCCAAAAACTTATTGGATGATATAAATTATTTTAAATTATATTTATTATAATATTTTTAATATTATTTATTTGATTCTTCCATTAATGGATCAATTGATGCATTATCATTGTTTCACCATTTAATTTAATTATTTATTTAATAAAAATTATAAATAAATTACCATGATGAATTTAATGATAATATATTTAAAAATAATATTTATAGTATAATATATTCCTTGTATAACCCAATATTAAAAATACTTTAATTTTTTAAAAACAAAAATATAACAAAAATGACCTTTCATTGAATATAATATTATAAATGCATTAAAGTCATACAAGTGGCTCCAAGTGGTCCAACAATTTACAAAATGATGGTTTTTTTCATAATAATCCCTTCCAATTAAATTACAACATCTGTTAGGATAATTTCATATTTTTAAATAAAATTGTTGCCTTTAATTACCCGATTTACCCTAAACCATGGTATTAAAAATTATTACTAATGTTAATATTTATATGATATAAAAAATGGAAATTTTTAAATAATTTTTACTTTCTGATTCCAAATATTGAATCTATTTTTCAAAATTCAAAATACAGAATTGTCAGAAATTAATTAAAAATTAATTACGTTGGCGGAATAAGAAACGCATTTTTTAAATAAAAATGTTCAAAAGTTCACCATGTTTTAATATCTGGTTTCATTGTGAAATTGATTAAAATATCATAAATTGGATTAAATTTTAAAAATTTATCTGATTATATTTTAAAACCATTCAAAAATAAAATTTTACTCTATAAACATATTTTATTTAAAATTAGTATTCAATTAAAATGTATTATTATTTCACTATTTATCAAAAAATGAATCTTATCAGAAAAATAAAAAAATTTAAATTTTCAATTTTTATGTAATTATTCTATACAATAAGTTTATTTTTTTAAATAAAATTTATAAAGGTGACAAAAACTATATTTAATATATGTGTTCCATCAAAAGCTTGAAAACTGACATTTTCAAGAAATAATTCTTTTATGTGTAAAATTGGATTTGATATTATATAATGTCTAGGAAATACATAAAATGAATGTTAAAAATTAGAATGAACATATTATATATATATATTAAATTAATATACTCCAAAAAATTTATTTGTTTATTTACTAGTATAAAACACACTTCTACGCATTTAAATAGTTTTCCAAATGTACATTTCATTTTATTTTAAAAAAAGTTTTTACATTAATTTCTAATTAATTGGTCATAAAAGAATTAATTATATATACATTAATAAACTATATTTTGTTAATTTTTTTCATTCCTTCCATTGTAATGGTTAGGATTTTATGGTAAAAATTGAATATTAATTAGTTGTTCGATTAAGCTTCATGTGGCGTATCATATACATTATTGAATATAGTTTTACCTTTTAAAAAAACTAGAGATGTTACGTTTTACCTAATTTTACAAATATCATCCTCACCATTTAAATTTATGTTTGGTAACTAAGGGATGCATTTTCAAAATACCTTTATTGCAATCACACATCAGAAAAAGTATAAATAAAACTACTATTTTAAATTAAAGAAAAAAAAGTATGAATACTACTAGAGATATAAAATACTAGGTTTATATGTAGGAAAAATGGATATATAAGAGAAAAGTAACCATCATGTTCTGATGGGGAGTGATAGAAAATATTTTCAGGTAAAATTTAATAATCATAAAACCGTAAATTTTGTATTTGTTAAATGAACTTTGACTGTGTTGTAGGGAAAGTAAAACAATGTCTTCTTTAAGATCATTTTCATATATTTGAGGAATTTTATCACTAATTGGACTAATATCATAGGTAAGTATACTTACTTGAAAATAATAGTTTCATCCTTTAACAAATTTACACCACAAACTCATATTAGTCCCCAAATTATGAGTATTCAAGATGAATTTTTGATACCAGAAGAACTAGAATCAACTTCAAGAGAATAAAATAATGCAAAAAATATTAACTATATATTTCTCATGTATTTATGAATTAGTATTATGATAAACCACTTCAATGTCTAAAAATAAAATGTAAAACCCAAAGATCAACATAAACCATTCCATAAATAACTACTCTTAAAATTCCTAAAAATAATTCTAACTACGACTGAATCCAAAAAATAATAGATATTTAATAACATATTATTCCAAGAAAAATATTCACATTTAACTCTAAATAACGACAATATCTCTTAATGTCTCATACTAAACAATAATTTCCATAATCACATATTTTTGTAGATAGGTTAATCCTTTCAATAAATAAAATCATTGTCCAAAAGTCTACAAAAAATCATATATTCGAACAATATATAAGTCAACCGTAACTTATAAAATAAAATCCCATAGTATTCTCTATAACATAGTTATATAGGGTTCCAGAAATAGAAAATATCTTCTGAAATAACATTCATCATTTAGTCCCCAAATCATTTTTCTAATATTATAATAATTTGGTTCCAAAAATAAACTTATTCAAATTAAATAAACTTGTTCAACAAAAAATAAAAAGTTATACTAACATGGGACTTCAGCTAGGGTAGTGTTAGGTGATTCACCCTTCTTTCTCTTCGATTGTGGGTTAATTTTCCACGGCCCTTCCAAACACGACTAGTCCTCACCCAACTAATGGGTTGTCCTTTTTCAAAAACTATATAATTATTTTAACATTCACAAAATATGATAAAGTCTTAAAAATAACCATAACATGTTTTAACCGAAAATTTTGTCTCACACTTTTCATTTTTCATCCCAAAAACCAATAACCCATAATTACCTCAAAAATAAATTCCACTAAATATACAATTAGTAACTTTAATATTCCATAACTTAAATCCACAAAATTTTTTCTAAGACATTAAACATATAAGCCCATGATGATATCTATATCTCTTAATAAGACATCCTAATATCCAAATTTGTCTAAAACCTACTCTGATACAAACAGTTATAACCCTACCTTAATCATAACATATTCTAGTGACTTTTGATGAGAATTTAATTTCTTTCATTCCCAAAAATCATTTTGTTCAATGGTTTTAGATAATTCAGAAAAACTCTTACAAAGTAAACCCATAAATTTCATGGGGATACTTATACATAGTATCCATCTTTTTATCTAAGAAAAAGCTTTTAAAATAAAACATGGTATCTTTCCTTGTCACATGTTTTATACTTTATCATGAAACTTATTTTTTCTTTACCAATCTTTAAGCCCAGTGAAAAACATTTTAAAACATCGGATGACCTCAAAAGATAATTAAGGGATGTAATAAATCTAACCATTCATCCAGTGAAAACCCATAAAACATTTCCTTTAAATAAAACATACCTTTTTACCTTGAAAAATAGATCATAATTTCAAAATTTAATTATCAATCCTTGGGAAAATAATGAATTTTAATGAAAAATCATGAGAATACATATAATATATAAGTATGTAACTTGGGAAATATTTATACTAAAATGGAATAACCAAATAGTCAACTTCTATACAAGTCACTCTTACTATTGGGATAGTCATATGGACAACTTTAATACAAGTCACTCTTACAAATGAAATAGCTATACAACTGACTTCCATACCCAATGCATTGAATGTTAATCGAAATCATTTAAAGATATTGAAATAATCATTCCATTTTTAAAAATAAATTCAATAAAAAAATACGCAGAAAAGCTAATAATGGGTTTATTTTTCTTAAAAATCAATATTAACTCATATAGATAAATAAAAATATCAAATAATGGTCATGATGGTACATAATTTGTTGTCAGTTTATACATTAAAAAACATTTATTTTTGTCTCTCCAAATGTTCCGTATGAACCACGTAACAAGATTACTTTTTTTAAATACATTGAATTAAATTAAAAATAGACAAAAGAATTTATTTTATAATCCTTTCATATCAATATAAATAAATATTTAAAATAATATCAATAATATTAACATGGAGAAAAATATTTTACAATTAAATATTTAAACATTCAAAGTGTCCCATACCACTTTGAACATTTAAATATTAATCTCCATGAAAAAATATATTTAAAAAAATCAAATAAAACTTTTATTGGTAAACTGTGAATATTAAATTTCATAGTAGCTATATATATACCTTATAAAATATAAAACATTTCATATCATCAAGACATGCCTTAATGAAATGAGATTGAGACGAAACCCATTATCTCGAGTATAATTCATCACATATGTTCTTTATCCTCCTGAATATTAAACTTAGGATAATTAAGTACATTATTGAGAAAAATATTCACATTTGTTATTTATTTTATATAACTTATTACCATTTTATAACAATTACTTAATTCGTTAATCACATGTTGGATGTTTTGACGATATCTGGTGCTTAAGTCTAGAATGACTTGGGTATGATGTCAATAGTCAAAATTGTTCATTATTACATAATCTATAAAATATTAATAAAGAAATTTTAATAACATGCAAACATTAATTATAATTTTAAATAAATATATTAATGAATGTTTACCAAAAATCAACAACATTAAAATCATATAGAATGTTGGCCGTATGTATGTGTGAGTAACGTTGTAATTTTTCATTGAACGCATTGGGAAGAAGGTCATTACTATTTTATCTTTATAAAATTATAATAATATCATAAATATAATATTAATAATATTTTTATAATTATATATATCATACTTTTGATTTGGTGAATAAAAACGAATCACATCTCATCGTGTAGGTGATAGTGCACATGTATGACTTAATGGCGTTATCATTTTTTATGTGCATGTAAGGTAAGAACGTAATTGATATATTATATTCTTATAATGATTAATAATTAATTAATAACATATATAGATATTTATTCCATAATTATAACCAGTCATGAGAGGTGGTAATGGAAAACAATTTATATCAGTTCGTGGACATGACAGTTCACACGTACGCACGAATGAATAATTATTTTCCCATTTGATGGAAAAGGAGAAGTATTTATCTAATGATATTAAAACAATAAAATATAATTATATTTAGGATAATGGGATTAATATATAATCATGGTTGAAAAATGTTTTATGGAAGTGGAAGAATAAATAAAATATAAATAATTGATTAAAAATGATACCTTTTATTTGGGAGATCACCTTTGGCTAACACCATAACACCTCAAAGGAGGGTTTCCTACAAAAATAAGTGCTAAAGAATTTAGGGAGGGATTATAAGAAGGTATTTGGGTTGATAATGGATAAACCAAAATGTTTTTGAGGTTTGAATAAATCATAGTAAGTAGTCCCCTTTTATAAAAAAGGAGAGGGGAACTCTTGGAATTCTTCAAATTATTAAATTAATATAAATTTATTTTCTATTAAAAATTGGTAAAAAGTTATTTATTTTGAATATTAGATGAGTATGGGTATAAAAATAATCATCCAATGAATATTATACAAGTTTTTTTATTTTTTAATCATTATCTATTTATTTTAACTTTTTAACTCTTACCATTTTATCAAGTTATTTATACTTTGAGGGTCAATATAATAACCATAACATGCCAAACATCCAATAAAAGAGTCATTTAGGACTTTTTAAAAATTATCACAAATGTTTTTATGAATCTTTTATTTTTATAAATTTTATAAAAATTACTAAAATATTTTATATTTTAAAACACCATTACTGTCAATTTTGACACTATTCATTTCTAGACTTTTTATGAATTTAAAAACATCATGATATAGCAGAAATAACTATTTGAACACATCGATAACAAAGTAATATTTAAAATTCATGGATTCCATAAATTATATCAAATTATATTTATTATAACATTATCAATATTATTTATTTTATTCTTCCATTCATTAAGCAATCATCACGTCATCATTGTGTCACCATTTAATTTAATTATTTATTACCTAAAAATTATAAATAAATTTCCATTATGTAGGTAATAATTTTATCATTATAAATTATATTTATATTATAATAAATCACTTTTATAACCCCATATTAAAAATATTTTACTTATTAAAAACATAAGTGTAAAAAAATGACTTTTCATTGAATATAATATTATAAATACATTAATGTCATCCAAGTGTCACTAAGTAGTGATAACATCGACCTAAGGATTAAAATGGTTTGAAACAATTATCCAAATAAATTATGATATGTTTTAGGGGTAATTTCGTATTATTATAATATATATTTTACCATCAATTACCAGATTTACCACTAACCGTGGTAATGATTTTTTTACTTAAGTTACTATTCATACTGTCAAAAAATAAGAGACTAATTTTGAAAATTTAACAGTTATTTATGAAAAATATTTAATTAATATTAATATATTCAATGTATATAATTTTTAGAAATTAATTAAAAATTAATCACATTGACAGAATAAGAAAATGGTTTTTTAAGTAAAAACGTTTAGAAGTTCACCTAGTTTTGATATCAAATTTCAATTTGAAATTGATTCCAATGACCTAAATTGGTTGAAATGAAAAAAATACACTAGATCTAATTATACATTAAAACCATTCAAAAATATTATTTAATAATATAAATAAATTTGATCAAAATGTAGTTTTCAATTGAAATGTATTATTTTTAACTATTTTTTAAAAAATGAATCTTTTGAGAAAAATACCAAAAAAAATTAAAAGGTTAATTTTTATGTCCCAATTATAAATAATAAGTTAATTTTTCAAATATATTTTATAATATTTATAAATAAAGGATTTAAAATAGACTCTCCATCAAATGGCGGCAAAACTATCATTTTTTAGAAATACTTCATTTATGTGTAAACATAGATTTCATCTTATATAACATCTAGAAACGAAATAAAATGTATTTTAAACACTATAATGAATATATAATATATTTATTTCATTAAAATACTCTAAAAAATTTATTTTTTATTTATTGGTATAAATCACACCTGTTCACATTTAAAAGGTTTTCAAGAAAAGAATTTCCTTTTATTTTGAAAAAAGAATTTACAATAAATTATAATAAATTTTTCACCAAATAATTAATTATATAAACATGTGTATACTGGAATTAGTTAATACTATTAATTCCCGTCACTTTAATTGCCTCGTTTTCATGCTAAAATTTGAATATTTATAATTTTTTGCTTAAGATTGATGTGGTGTATCATGTACGTTATTGAACATAGAGTTAACTTTTAAAAATATAGGATGTTTCATCTATTTTGTTGGAAATTCTAAATATATTTCATAATTTGTTTAATCATATTCATATCCTCCAATTAAATTGATCAGTTATAACTATCTTAATAATATTCTATGTTTCGTTTAAGCATGGTGTTGTGGGTTATTTACGATAACTAACAGTGTATTTTAAAATCTTGAGTTATTTCAGGTTTAATATTTTAATATTATTTCCTTATAGGTTTGTATCTAGGGATTTATTTTCAAAAACAATAAAAAATTATTTAAGGGAATCGGGATATGGATGCATTAAAAAACATTGATCATGATCACCCAAAATATATTTAATTACCCTATAACTTTTATAAAAATTATGAAAAAATATAATTTAAATCTTATATTAAATTTCTTATTGTTCATGAAATGTTTCGTCTATCCATTGAGAGGATAATAAAATTTCACAATATGATGTAGAATATTTTATGAGATTTTTTCAACCACACAACACCTAAAAAAATCCCCTTGAAAATAAACAAATAGGATTCAATTTATCATTTAAAATATTTAAAATAGAAACTATAATCCACATCAAAATGTCTGCATATTTTCCATGTTTCCAAAATAACATTGTTAAATAAATGCCTTCAATAGTTTTTTCTTTCACACTATGTTTATGTAAAATAAATTTTGTTATTAGTTAATATTTTTAAATTAACATTAATAGTAATAAATTTAATTATCTATGGGGTATAAATTTACATATAGTGAAATAAAAATGCAACATTATACATTTCATAATCCTTAGGGTCATTTGGCCCAATCATACCCAGGGAGAAAAATAGTCATTTTTTATTAAATAAAAATATATAAAATTTGATTAGAATATGTGGTTATTTTCTTGACTGATAGTTCATCATAAATCCTTAGAGTCTTCGTTTTTGATAATTTTATTTAATTTTATTTAATTAATAATTTACGTGTTGTGTATAAATTATTAATTTTTCTAAAGAATGGGGATATATAGAAAACACAACCTCGAATTATTTTTTCAAATAATAGTATTTCTATATATATTTTATATTACCATTAATCATTAATTATAATATGAATAAATTTAATTAAATTCATAGAATTTAAATGGATTAAAAGAGGAGTAAGTGGTCCCCCCATGGTTGGATCACAAACCCTTTTAAATCATAATTCTTATCATTATTATTTATAGTTATTTATAAAAAATGGTAATTATAATTTTATTATATTCAATTTTTTATAAATGGAAATATTAATATAATTTTTGAAATTGATTTTGAAAAATGATTGACCGTTATACTACAAACCACTAACCAATATTCTGAAACCATCCATGAAAACGTTAATTTCCCACTACATCAAACAACATGAACATCCCCACAATTCATAGTGGTAGATAACGAAGTGTATAATGGAAATGGTGGAATTTATATAAAGATATATAGTGAGTGTAAATTTCGTTATAAAATAAATAATTTGGGGATGATTGAGGTTAGTTAGTGGAGATGGTGGAGATGTCTAGGTGGGTGTGGATGACATATCGACATGGTTGTGGTGTCCAACTACACAGATTTCTAGAGAAAGTAAGATGAAAACATGAATCCCCTAGTTCGGTGATCTATATTTTATTTAAATGGCTCATGAAATTGGGGAATTATCTTTAACGTGATTGAATTTGGCTACGATGATGGTTTTATGAGGCTGTAGAGTCGAGAGGGTAGTCGAGGTTTTGATAAAGAGTTAGTGTTGAGGCTCTTCATTGTGGATCTTTGAAGAGGAACTGTAGTGTTGAGGGTGAATATTCAAGAACAAAAATTATTTTCATCTGATAGAGTTATTAAATTTAAATATAACCACAATAGTTCAAATATTTTTAGATATGGGTACTATGATTTCTTAAAGGAGTGAATATATTATGTGTGAGTGGTTCTCAAGAAAATTTATTTTGTATTATATTAAAATTTTATTATATTATAGCATATAACATGTATGTATATATGTATATATATATGTCTGTGTGTGTGTTTGTGTGTGTTCTTGGGCGTGTGTCTATGCAATTTTATATATATGTGTTTGTGTGTGGCACAAAAAACTATACTGGGTGGGATGGGTGAGGGGGACTAGTTTTGATAGGAATGTAATTCTACAGAGTAAGCCACCATATATTATTAGGTGAAGGAAAAAAAAATTTGGGTATGGCCCCATTTTGATATTTGGGAATTTATGAACTTTATGATATATTAAATTTGATATAAATTTCATTATTATTCTTTCATCCTCTTTTTCAAATAAATTTCTAGAATGGAAATTGATTTATGATACACATGTGAAAATATAATTGTATCATCAAGATAATTATTTCTAGAACTATTTGTGGTAGAAAATATTGTCCATTGGCATCTCCCAATAGTCTTCATTGTGGAAAAATATTTCCATTTATTGGAATAATTGAGTATTTTTTAGCGACTATCTATTTTTGGAAATATTTATAAACATATTTACTCATTTTTTCCAATAGATTATGATGATGAAATATTTTAGTTCAACGGGATGTATATAATTTTAAATAATTAAAAACCAAAATTAATGGAATATTTCCCCAAATAAATCCAAGGCAACTACATTCTTCATTTTTTTCAAATAGGGTATAGTAGTGAATTTCATTAAGTTGTTTGAAGATAATATATGAAAATAACATATCTAAAAGATTCTATTTAAATTTTTATTTTAATAGTAATTTTACATATTTATATTATAATTATTTTTCATGAGGATCTCTTGATGGGACCTACATTCTTGAGTATAAATATTATGACTCATATCAGTTAGTTAGTTAGTATGATATGACTGTTTGATAATGTTAATCCCAATGAAAAGTATTGATGACAATTTATTTAGAATGGTGAGCTGGGAAATGATACTTATGTATTTTTGAATAGTTGATATTATTTGGTGTTGAAATTTATATAATGAAACTAATGTCCTTATCATATTTATGAAATGGATATGTCATGTTAATGAATTAGAATATTGTGTATTAATGATAATAAAATATTTTCTGATGTAGTTTGATGTTGACTCTACGGGTGGTTATAGGTATATCATTTTATAATAGACATTGAAATATTCATATTTACCTCTTATTATCTATTATAATATTATATTATTTTATATGTTTTCTTTTGTGATAACTAGATTATTATCTTGTGGTTTTCTATATAAATTTTATAGGATAAACAAATAGCGATAAAAACTATTTTTATAAGTTATAGAATAGATTTTTAGACATTATAGGATTCATAATGAGGGTTCAATAATTAATTTTAATCATAATAGTGATAACATATATTACCTTGATACCATATTTGAATGAGTATCTTAACATTGTGAATGCTATGATTTAGAAGAATATGATGATGTGGATTCTATAAGGATAAAGTAATGATGTTGATAATATGTTTATGATCATGATCATGTAATTTTATTATTATGATTAATGTAAGTAAATTTATTTTTTGGTATGGGATTATGTAAGCTATTATTATAATATTTTTATGATATTTTGATTATGATATTATCATTTTCATTGTAGACAATCACATGAGGGATGTTTTCTTAAGAGTGAAATAGAATTGAGTTAATGTGTAGTAATCCAGATTGATTTTTCCTAGTTTTACCTTATTTATACACACATATTTATTAATATAGAGGTTTTTTTCTTGTTATGGATATGTAATATTAATTTCTATAATAATTGGTCAGTGATATGATGATAGATATTAGGAAACACGGGGTACTTACTAATGGAAGTTGTTTTCATGGCCTCATCTATACTCTGACGAAATGTGTTATATTATACATATCATATATCTTGGTTAATTATTCTTTCAGTGATCATGAGAATGAGTTAAAAGTATAGGTTTTATTTATAGATAATGACTATATAAATTGTTAATGTGTAAGGATCATGTGTAGTTTTTTAGTATAGGTATAAGATAGTTTACAAGTTGATGTTTAAAATAGATTACCCCTATGTGACATTAGGATGTTCTCTTTTAACTATGTATTAGTATATTTAATATATATAAATAAGAATGTATGGTATTAAATTATTTTATTCATTATTTGGGGTTGAGTTATTATTTCTATTGGTATACTGATCCCACTTTTACATATTATATGATTGTATAGTGTAAATGGAGTGTTATGTGACATTACCTTTGAGGTCAATCTTGATAATAGGTGCACGGTTTTTGCAGTATTATTTATACACCACCAAGATTAATTTGGTGTTTAGGATATTCTATAATTTTTTTTCAGAGTTAATTTTATCACTTATTTTTTATTGTATTATTATATTATATAAAATTCTTACATTGAATGTTTTTTATGAAATAAATTTTTCATTAATTTATTATTGTTCATGGTTTATGGATTTATTTATTTAAAATTAAAATGTTGTATTTTTTATAGTGTAAAAATTTATTTTTAATTATTGAATGTAAAATACTAAATTTAGTAACCACTAACAGATAGAAGAAAGTCATGAGATTTCACTCACATTCTCATCACTGATATATGGATGGGGTCTGAAAATGGATGGGTAATGAGATAGTGGTAGTAGAAAATTTTGTTGTGATCTAGCTTGAATTTGGAAGAAATACATGTGTGATGTTTTTTGGCATAAGATAAATGAAGGAAACAATGTTATCCGTCTTATAGTTCTACCTAATAGACTAGAATAATCATAATATAGGGTGTTGATGGATTCATTTCTATACATGGGAACTATTTTTATTCTTAATAACAAGAGAAATTTTTTAATTTATTCAAAATGATAAATATTTTGGTATATTCATCATATAGAGCCTTTGAAATATACTATGAAAATTATTTATTATTATAGGTAATTTATTATAGGAAAATTGTCAACAGATTATAAAAATAAGAAATGTTACCTTAAATATATCGAGAATCTATCAAAGATTGTCCATATTTTTAATATGGTATGTTACCATGTATAATTTTCTATATAATCTCATGAGTTGTAAATTAATAGGTTAAAAAATATTATTTTTTCACATATTTTAGATCATGAGGATAATTAATACATCTCTCAAGGACTTATGTATTTTGGGACATAACTTATTATCAAAAAAATAATTGATATTTTATATATTATGATATAGGTGGTGTTAGTGAGATATTTTAAGATAATTCTAGGTATAAATACTAGAGAGATTAGAGATTTCATGTTATTTTATTTAATAAATGGGTCTTGTATTTTTACATATTTTCTATTCATTTTTCGGATTTAAAGATTTTTAGTTATTGGAAATTTGGTCACACTTTTATTTCAATATTCCTTATTTATTAAAGTGATAGTTTCATTATAAGGGTTTCAACCTCTAAGATATATCATTTAAAAGAAAAAATAGATCATTATTTCCCATGATATTTGGGGATTTGATATTGTTTGGTAGCAAGATAACGAATGGGATTTCTAAAATTTTGAAGAGCTATGGGTGTGAAATTATCATTTTGGTGTGAAATGATCATTTTGGCTCATGAGATAATTAGATTTACCATGAATTGGAGATTTATTATTTTTTGGATTATAGTTGGTTCTTTATTATGATTATGGATTATCTACCTGGAAAAATATATTTATATCACATTCCAATTTTGGTATAGTGCATGCCTTTTTATGTGACGGTCACTTCAATTTTTTTGGGTAATAATTTATAATAACTCAGCTACTCCCTTATAGATATAAATGATTTTAAATGAGTTCAAATAATTGTATCATTTAGAAATTCACTTCTAGGGTTTATAATGGATAATATGGATTGAGATCATTCTAATAAATAATTCATTATTATTTTCAATCAATATATAATAATACATGTCTAATTGATTGTATGTGGAAATAGTTTCTAATGTGCGCTTAAATTTATATATTTGGATATAATATTTTGAGAATCGTAACTATATCAAAGGGTAATTGTGTGGGTAATATAAATTGTTCCTATATTAAGGTTATTTCACATGTTTTATGATTTTTGTGGGTTTAAATTATCATGATATCATTATGATTTATAAAAAATGACAGATATATCTATCATGTTACCAATTCATAGTTTGGGAAGATGTTTTCCTTCATTAAATCATTGTAATAATATTCTTTTCTAAGGATTGACTTATATAATAATTAATTTTTTCATTTTTATAGTTTCTTACTCTACTAAGTACCTTCATGGGATATGGAGACAATTGTTTCAGGTAATTTAGGTGTTAATATTGTTGTTAACTTTGGATTGTGGTTTTACAAGATCTAGTAGTCCATATGCTTAAAAATTAGGGCAATATGTGTGAGTTGTGATAGTGATGATTTTTATATGTTAGTTCAAGATTCTTTCACTACATTATCTTTAATCAGAGTATGAACAATGGTTTTACCTTGGTTCCATTGAGAATTGTAATATAAAAAAGTGATAATGATATTTTTTAATGATATTTTATAATGTTCTGTGGGATGTTGATGTGTCTGGAGATAGAATTAGGATTAATAATGTAGTCAATATTGGACAACTATTGGTGCTATAATTAAATGTGGGTTCATAAAATTGTTATGAATAAATAAGTATTTCATTAAAATTAAATTAATTAAATGTTTATGTATCTTTTGGAAGATATTTTTATCTGAGACATCTTAGAAGTAAACATATCTTATTAAACATGATTTATAATGTTGCCGTTTTTTATTTATACTAGTATAAATGAATACCAAGTCCTATTTGTGGAAAATATTTTATTAATAAATATAGTTATATGTCATGAATTGATTTTCCTATTACGATATGGAAAATAATCAGTAGTTAGATAATTGAATTATCCATTATTTTTCATTTAATTATAAATATCTATACATAATTTTGGTATATTCCCCCTTTATTCGCATATTGGTTACCAATCCAGAATTCCCTATCTAAATTTTTATTGATATCTGTTAATTTTTTTCACTAAAATGATATACATATATTTCTTGTATCACTTTAATGGTCATATCTTTGAATAATAATCAATAAAAAGGGATAACGGTTTAATGAAATTCTTTAAATATAGGTTAATATGATGTTGACTTATTTTTATGATCTTATAGAATTTAAATTCGAGATTAGTTTCCTCAAATATAACTAATAGTTATCCTATATTATTATGTTACTAGTTTTTAGTTTTTAGAGGTTTCGTGTCTTGGAGATATATCTACACTCTATTTACACTGCCCTCGTATAAAAAAATAATACAGGTACAAATATCATAACATACACCACCATATTATATTATAATACCTAACAAAAAATTCAAAAAAACTCATTTCTCAAATCCTAAAACCATATTAAGGTAATGAAACCAATACAAATCCTTCCTTTAATCCATATATTCAATATAAAATACAAATATGAGAAACTTATACCTCATTATGGTTTTTTCAGAGTTTATTACTGAAAAATCCATTAAAAATGACCACACATATCATTATCATGATTTTCATAAAGAAATATATGTTAATACAAAGTGATGATCCAAATTGATTTAATATGTCATAAAAATGATTAGGGGTCTCATTTTAAGCTTCTAGTGTTTCATAAAACATATGTTCTTAGTGTAGGATTCTCATACACTAATATGGTATGAATTACTGGTTACCAAAAAATTTAATATTCAAATGAAATTATTCTATTATTGGTACATGAAAATGAGATATGTAAAATAAATTATAAGTTATGTGATATTGATATTTAGAATGATTGAAATGACAGTAGAGAGTTTTGATAAGGTTCACTATCTCATTATCGAGTGTATAATCCAAGGTGTCTATCGTTTTCAATCCCATTTTCTACAATATTATCTTATTTTCCAAAATATTAGCAGAAACTATTAAGAATATGATCATTAAATCTATTTATAATAATGATCATAATTGACACAACCCGACCCATTGGGACCCCTCCTAGTTATGTAGTAGGATAATGTGCATCCACATGCTTACCTCCAATAGGTCAACAACATGCGATAAGCACAAAGAAGTAATATCACACATATAATATTACTTATGTTATATATATATATATACACATCTCAAATATAATATACAAATTAATTTAAGCTAAATATATTACCAAGTATAATAGAACATTCATGGAATTCGTGATAAATATCATAACAAAACAATAAATACCAATTCCTATAAATATGGGAAATGTAAAAGGACTAACACTTCAATATAAGTATAAAAATAGAACAATGGAATAGTAAGACTATAAATCATGCTGACACTAGATCGAATTCCATCAAAATGTACACCAAAAACCCCCTTACGGATTAGATCTATATTTTTCAAAAACAGCATCATACTATGAAGTATATACATAGGTACAACACATGTGGGAACATGGTTCTGGGAGTGGTATATATAAATATAAATAGTAAGATTACCTTATAACTTAATGTTGATACATAATAACTATCCAACTTGTATATAATAATCACAAATATGTTATGGGAGAATAAGTGAACCTATGTTAAGATGGTTTTTAGTATTTACATCACAACTCCAAAGTATTAACATACTAAAACAAACAATAATTACTGAGAGAAATTACCAACCAAAAACCATCCTCTAATTCATAATCATACCTTGGTAGTTTTAATGGGAGACCCATGCCTCACTGAAGAGTTCAAATCGGTTTAGAGGGTATCAATTTCAATAGTGAAACCTCAGCCCATCCTATAGTATATGAATTGACTGAGAGGGTTACGTTCCCCATAAGTGGAGTACCCAAACCTAATATCTAGTGGGGGTTAGAAACTACTATATGTATATATAAGATCCATTAATAGTGAAATATATGCTTCCATGGGTTTTCAGACCCTATAATACCCTAACAATTTATGATATATTTATTTAAATTTAATTATTTTGATTGCTTGTGATACACCGAAGCGCAAGTAACATAGTATAGAATTATAAATTATCCATTTAATTGGTGGGTTTGATTAGGATTAAATAATTTACATGTAAAATAAATTCAAGGATTATAATTTGATAAGGAATGAAAATAAAAATCATTTGATGGTAAATGATTTTTTTCTGAAAAAATGTTTGTATGTCTACAACATGTTTTTATCATAATAAATTAATATTTTTCACAATTGATGATTTATTTTAATGAAATGTTTTTTCTATAGATTCAATATATTTTTTCAAAATTCATCTAATGTTGTTTATACTAGAGATTAAAATAAATCATGTTTTATGATTTAGAATGTATTTTTTTCTAAAAATTGATTTTCATCACATTATGCACACTTATTGTAAAATTTATTTCTTCCACTTAATTATATTGAAATAAATAAAATTTATTACATATTTGTTTTTATGATATTTAAATTTGGTAAATATAACCCTTTTATTTTTAGGCATTATGAATAGTAATCAAGGTAGAATTTATCACCTTGGTAAATAGAAAATTGGGTTAGTAAATGATGAAACAATGTGATAAGGTCATCATATTTCATCATATTTATTATTTGATGAATCTAATCAGGAACTTATAACCTTAGTTTAGAAAAAAAAATTAATGTACATGAATCCATGAAAATATCCAATAAAATGTCATAAGAAAAACTTTTACAAAATGTCACTCTCTTAGTTTTAAATATCTCTTATGTTTCTGCATAGGAAAAACAGAAATATATGAATGAATATAAATGTCTATTTAATGACAACTAATTTAATTTAAATATTTATATTTAATTATAAATTTTATAAATTATATAAACACTTTAAATTCTTATGCAACGTTGATACAATATTTATTAAATTATTAGAAAATAAAAATGAATGAATTTAAAAATATTTAATGTAATAAAATTTCAGTTAATTATAGTCTTCGTATAATTTTTTAGATGGATATGAAATATTATTATTGTTTTAAAGGATTATATTATAAATCCAACTTCATATTTATGTATTTTATTTCAAATTAATTTAAGGGTATCAAAATTGATATTATTAATATTTTATCAAAATAATATTTTATTAAATTATATAAAAATTATAAATATTTTAAAAAGGGAAATTAAGATAATATATTTTATAAAAAATAATTATTATTTTTGTTATTGTTCAATATCTATATTATAAATAAAATTGCAACCCATTAAGAGTGATAATGTTGTTATAGTTGTTAATGTCATAATAGGTTAACTAAGGGGTTAAACCAAAAGGTAATGTTTAAAACCACATGTAAACCAATGCAAAAATTTTTTATGGTATTTTTTCCCCATACTACTTTATCGTCATATCCCTAGAAATTTGTAATGATATTTCTAGAGAAAGACTTCATTATATTTTAATATTTTAATAAATTCCAAAAGTACCTCTCACCTAAATAATAAAAGGGAACCTCCTCCCTTAACATTATAAAAACACTTTATGAAATTTATATAGACCATATATTAAAAAACTCTCTTAAAAAACCCTGTACACAATATATAGGTGATGTTATTTCCAAAATACCAACCCTAAGGCACTAATGATGATATCAAAAAAAGTTCAAATATTAGGTGATCGCCTTAACTGATCACTTTATTTTTTTTATTCTTCTTTTACTTATGATAAATTTATTATATTATTCATAATATAATAAATTTAGTATAAGAAATATAATTAAATATTTTTATTATTATTAAACCCCCATTATCCACCATATTTCACGTAAAATGAGAATTAAAATTATTGCGAGTTTGTATGTACGACTAAATATATCCAAGTAGCAATGATAATCATTTTTTATCACCAATGTTTATATAATTCTATTATGATTTTTTAATATTTATATATTATATTAATGAAATAATTACTCTTATTGAATTATAATGTCATATCTACCTTATTACCTTCCATTCCATTGGAAAATGATAATATCGGGCATGCGTACGTGTTGACTACCACCTCTCTGAATCTATGTGATCCATTATTCATTTTGATTTAATATAGATATGAATAAAGATATATTCAATGAATATATTTGATTTATATGTTATAATAATGATTTTATAAAGGTGAATTATTATTTTCATTTATTTTTTTTCATCTGTTAAAAAGTAAAACCAATGTTCATAAGAATGTACGGTCTATCATCTCCATGAAGAGTGTGATTCAGTTCTCTATCTCTATATTTGATTGACTAATTTGAATAAATATATAATAAATATTATATATATATATATCATGGTTAAAATTATGGAAATTATCTAACTCTAATAAAACTAAAATGACAGAAACTACCAGATAAAGACATATATGGAAAATGAAGTAGTTATTACTTGTTACAGTGATTTTAACAATGAATTCTTAATAAATGGGTGACAAAAAAATTATAATTAATTCATATATTATATGGTATATATTAGTATGGTTTTGAAATATATTTATAGTAAATATATATTTATTATACATGATGTTCGGACACATATAGAGGAACTCATACCTGAGGTACCGGTTTATTTCACATTATCATCATTAATATGGATTCTTTATGTTTATGTCTCAAAATGGAGAATTATTATGTAATTATATATTAAATCCAATTAATTTTATCATTATATAGTAATTTTTAAAAATTAAAAAAAAAATTACATTTTCCAATCTTTAATTACTCATGATATCAAAATATTGTTTTTAAGGAAAATTGATCTTATTTCTACTTGGTCGAGAATATTCCTTGTTCATGGACATGGTTTCTAAATTTTTTTTCAATAATTGTTTTAATATTATATAATTACAGTTTAAATCATTTTTACCTAAGTTTTACTTTTTAAAAAATGATTTAAAATCAATCTTTTTTTCATTTTCTAAAGAAGGTATGTTTTAAATTTTTACAAAAGTGAGAAAATAATGTTTTTTAACATATATGACATGAAAAAAATTTCCCATTTCCATGAATTATATTTTCCTTAAATATTACTTTAAAGGTTTAAAATTATATTTTAAACTAGAATTTCCTCTTTAATATTTAGATTTTAAATAAGTTATTTAAAACTGTAAATGGAATTTTCCTCAAAAAAATATTCCTATGATATTTTGGTATTTTTTCCTATATTTCAAAATACACTATTGAATATTATACTTTAATATAGTTATAATGGTATAATACCATCCACCATTTTTATTGGGAATTTTTATAATAATCTTGACTGGGGGTATTATTGACTATTCGTATGTTATTTTATTCAATATGAATAATTATTGATTTTAAGGCGTATTGATTAAGTTATGTTTTTATTAATATAATGAATATATTGGAAATATTAACTATTGAATTCATAATGTAATTACATTGCACCTTAATGTGTCATTATGTATCATGAGACAAAATAGATTGGGTATTTTTCAAAGGAAATTCCCATTTATTTAGATGTCTTGGAATGAGGCCCTAATAGTATTTTTAGATATCTTGGTACAAGGTCATAATGCCAATTTCATAATTATAGCATTACGAATTCCATCATTATAAAATCAGTTATTAATGTTGATGGGATTATTTGAATAGTTTTTATTTCAATGTATAATTTTTGAACACATATTAATAATTATGTGGAATTATTTGATCATAATTTAATCCTACTATATTATTCATGAATTATTTAGATTATACTGTATATATTACTTTACTGAGCATCTGAGATCACCCCTATCTTATGTTTCAATTCCCAAGGATTATTTTAAATATTTTATGATTGATATGTATGTACATGATAAAGATAATAAAGATGATCCCAAATAAAATACTATATTAAATATTATGATTTCAAATGTATTCTGGGATTCAGTTATGTATCTAGATTACCGATACTACTAAACTCTATTGTCTTTTAGGATGTGATTTCTTAAATCTAGGGCCGCTAAAATAATGTAACCACTATATTTGGGACACTAGGGCTAGAGTTTTAGAATTTAGTATCAGATAATGTTTAGTAAGAAATTTGGTAACTAGAGTTATGCAATCATATATTAAGGAACTTAACCCTATGATGGACCTTAATAATATTACTAAATAAACCAAGAATATGTTTTTTCTATTATTAATTTATAAATATTCAATTTATATTAAGTGTGTCACTCTTTTAGAACTTATACATTGTTATTCATAATGCTAAAATCTAATATCATGTGTACCATTGTTTAGAAATGGCACCTAATGGAAGGAATGGAAGTTTTATCAATGCACATAACCAATGTTGATATTTCCATCATAGGCATGATAATGAAGTTATATCTCGAGCTATATCTTTATATGAACAAATTATATTAATATTAGGATAATTAACTCACTTTTTGACCAATAACCTCTCCCATAAGGAGCTTCTTAATGGTCTACTATGTGGTGTAATAGTTTTTGACCTCTTTTTGCATCTACAACACCTATTTTTCAATAGTTTTACGAATCCATTTGTATTTGAGGAATTGATATGTTCATTAGAGAAGATATTTATAAATTTGGGAAGTTGTGAATGGGATAAGGATGTAAAGTAACTTTATCATCTCTAAAAGGATTCATATATGTGATGGTCGTTGATTCCAAGCACTAAAAAGGATGATGAAATATCAAGCTTAGAATGGAAGGATTTTAAGGGCCTTTTCTAGGAAAAATACATTCCTCACGAAAAATGAGTAGATATAGAGAGATAATTCTTGAGTTTAAAATAAAAGGATTAAAATGTTACTAAGTATGACGCTAACATTAAATATTTATTGATGAATTTTATATATGATATATATAATCCAAAGAGTAAGATTGAATCATTATTTTATGGGTTAAATCCTATCATTAAAATTTAACTAGTATCCCATAAATTATCAACATATAAAGATATAATAAAATGTTTTATCAATAAATATAATGAATTCTATAGGAATTATATCATTCGAATAAATAAATAAAAAAATAATATGGTAGATAAACAATGGATAAAGGGAATAAGAGAAATAATAATTTCCCACCACATTAATACTTATGGAAAGAAAAACCTTTGTACATTCCTAAAATTAAAATTTTTTTGTTTCAAGTGAAGAAAAAAAACCCATAAAGATCATCAATGAAAGGGTACGATGGATTCCATAAAATTATAGTTCTTTAACTGTAAGGATATGGGGATATAATCTAGCCAATGCCTTAAATGTTAATGAAATATACTATAAAATATTCTAATGGAAGATGGTTAAGCATATAAAATTACTACAACTGATGTGGAAGTTACTACCATAATGGTGAAAGGTACACTTATCTTCCAATCTGAAATTGAAAATATTTTATTTGAAACTAGCTGTAACCACTCCTTCATATTTGAAGAATTGTGTAAGGGTATTGTATAATTAGCTCAATGTTTTTGATATTGAGTTAATGGAGGAGACTCCTAATGGTAGTATAAACTCATGATAGCTCTATAACTCCTCTATAATAAAATCTTGTGGTACGGTTCTTCTTATTAATATTTTTATTCTTACACTAGTTAAATTTGATTTAATTTTGGGAATGGATTTTCTCTCTTAGTATAAATACCATATCAATTATCATAGAATGGAAATTGCATATGATATTTTGAATCAACCTTCAATTATCTATAATTGTGAGAATGAACCAAAACACAAAATGGATATTACTTCCATCTTATGTGTTTTCTACCTATTCATGAGGGATATTGATAAAAAATGTTTGGGGGAAAATTAATATTAAAAATGTACCTATTGTTCCAGAATATGCAGATGTATTACCACAATACTTTCTTAGTGTTCCCCTTGAATCGTGAGATTTTTTTTTCAATATAACTCATGCAATGTGCTATACTTATTTTAAATTCCCCATATATAGTAGAACTGATTGAGTTTTGGGAATTGATGAATCAACTCCATGAATTCAAGAAAAATAATTCATTCATCCAAGTTCTTCTTCATGGGGTGTAACAATTTTTTTTGTTAAGAAGATTTATGGGTAAATGTGTCTTGCCCTTGATAATCATGAACTTAACAAAATTACAATTGGTAAATACTACCATCTTCCACATGTTGATGATATGGTTTACCAATTTTAAGGAGGTCTATATTTTTCCATGATTTATTTTTTATCATGATATCATCAACAATGGATCAAGGAGGAGGATATAGAAAATATTTCCTTTCATACAAGGTATAGTCATTATGAATTCATAGTAATTCCATTTGGACATACCAATCCTACTTCTATCATCATGGAATCAATTAATTAAGTCTTTAGATATTTCCTTGATCAGTTTTTGAGAGTCTCTATAGTAGATATTGTTATATATTAAAAGTTTATGGAAGAGCATGATGAATATTTGATAATTTCTCTAAGTACCATGTGGAATGAGAAGTTATATGCTAAATTTACCAAGTATGAACTTTTTGATTTATAATGTTTCAATATTGGGTCATATAATCTCAATTAAGGGTATATTAGTAGATCCCTCATTGATGAGAGTTATTGAGAAATGGCTTAGACCAACCACAGTTAAAAAAATTCGTAGTTTTCATAGGATGATTGGAAACTGAAAATGATTTGGGATATATTTCTCATGAATATCTATTCCACTCACAAATTTCACTCTGAAGGGGGTTATTTTATTATCGATTGATCAATGTGAGGAGGATTTCGAAGAAGTAAGAGAATGTTGGTCAGTGAGCCTGTACTTAAAATACCCTATAGTGGAGAGGCGATAGTGATCTATAGTGATGCATTAAAGAATGGGTTGGGATTTGTTCTCATGAAGAATGATATTGTG
Organism: Viscum album; assembly: GCA_963277665.1. Classification (NCBI taxonomy): domain Eukaryota; kingdom Viridiplantae; phylum Streptophyta; class Magnoliopsida; order Santalales; family Viscaceae; genus Viscum; species Viscum album. The sequence goes on along the minus strand of OY728155.1, from coordinate 1,099,796,538 downwards.
ATAAATTATATCGGACACTAATTATATTTTCAGGGGGAAAATACCCAACTTATGATTTCTAGATTGTTGTGGTGATTTTTCATTAAATATATAGAGGCATTAACATTATAGAGAAATTTCATGTATTTATATATATATATACTGATCATAAAATATTATTGTATATTTTCACACATAAAGATTTTAATATGAACCAGAGAATATGGTTGGAGTTTATTAATGATTTAGACTACTCAAGATAATACCACCCTGGGAAAGAAACCAAGGTCAAGGATACTCTGAGTCCGAAATATCATGCTATCATATATATGGTTCTGATCCCAAATGATCCAATTTTTCTTGATTTTAAAATAATATATCTTGAAATATTTACGGAAATGGATAAATCATATCTTTTACAAATGTGTGTTCATCAATAAATCGAAGTGATGATTAAAGAGGCATAGCAGGAAGATATAGATTTGTAGAAGTAAGTGAGAAACATTTCTATGTTTAACATTGATTATGATGGAATGTAAAAATTTAGGAACCATGTTTGTGTTCCACCCATACCATATTTTAAAACAAGATTTAATGGATGAGATTCATGGTTCATGATTCTGTATTCATACTAGAAGTGTGAAGAATTATAGAGATATGAGTGGGTATTTCAAGTGGGAAAACCTAAAGAGATATGTTGAAAAGTATGTATCTTGGTTCCCAATTTGTCAACAAGTTATGGCTTGGAGATTTAATTCTATGGGTAAGTTAGAGCCATTACCCATATCAAATGGAAGTTGGAAAACCTCACCATGGATTCTTTCGTCGGACTCCCCAAAACATCAAAAATACATAATGTTATTTGGGTTATAATCGATCGACTTATAAAATCAACACAATTCATTGCTGTCATAGAAAATTTCCCTCTCAATCAACATTATGGAATATATTGAAAGGATATTGTAATGTTTCATGGAGTAACATTTTCTATTATATCAGATCAGGATCCTAGGTTTACCAGAATGTTTATAAAAATTATTTAATGATCTTTGGATATTTAATTGAGTTTCAATAATGATTATTATCCTCATAAATATGGTATGTCAAAGAAAAACATTCAACCCCTATATGATATGATGAGTTCTTGTTCTATTTATTTTCAAGGTCATTAGGATCAACACCTTCCTATGGCCGTGTTTTCTTAAAAAAATTACATTCACTATAGAATTCATATGGATCTATATGAAACACTATATGGAAAGAAATATAGAACTCCAATATTATCATATGAGTATAGATAAATATATATATTAGTATATGAACAAACTTAGGTAACTGTATAGAAAATTAGTGTTATTCAACATCACATCAAGGCAGATTAGATTCAATAGAAATGTTATACTAAACACTGACAGTATGATCTGGAAATTGAAGTTTATGAGAAGTTTTTTCTATTAATACCTCCCTGGAGGAATACAATATTATTTGGAAATTAGGGTAGGCTAATTCGTATGTATATTAACCCTTTAATGATTCTTGATCGAGTGGGGATGATAGCTTATCACTTGGCAGTTCCACCAAACCTCTCTCAAGTTCATAAAATATTCCATATATCTCTCTTGAGGAATTACATGACCAACACATCACATCTACTAAACTCGTAGGATATCAATCATATTAATATATTTACTATGAGGAACATGTAGTAAAAACCTTATATCATATAGATAGAGTTCATTGGAATAAAATGAATTGCCTAGATAAATTTCTCTAGAGGAGTCAGAAATATAAAGAAGCTACTAGGGAACTGAAGGATGTAATTTAATAGAGATATCCTATTTTTTGTATCAGTTTAATGAAATTTATAGGGTGAATTTTTTAAGGTGAGTGTAATGTAACTCCCATTGAATTTATGAGATATTTCATAAAAATTATTTTTTTGATACCTTGTGATTCACTCAAAACCAATTTCAAATAAACCATAATATAATGTATCACTATAAACTATTCATTAAATTTTTTAGTATGAATAAGACAAAAAAATTTATGAATAAATTATCTAGATAATAAATTCATTTATTATAATTTATTATAAATGGAAATAAAAATAATTTGAATGTAAAATTGGTCGTTTTCTGATGAAATAAAGGATGTTTTTATACACGTAACATGTTTTTATATTTATATATTTAATTAATCAAAATTTATGAATAATTTTATTAAAATATATATTTTTTATATTACATAAAATGTTTTAACATTCACCTAAAAATTTATATTCTTCTGATATAAATAAATTCATTTTTATGCATATTAAATATTCTATTCTAAAAAGAGGATTTCATCATATTTTATGTAATTATTTTTAATTTAATTTTTTTTTGATAAATATGTATTTGATTTGATAAAATGGATTTAAAATTTTTAATTATAAGGTTAAAATTTTGTAAATTGGAATCTTTTATATATAGGCTTTATGAATAATAACTATGGTAAAATTTATCGCCTCAATAGTGGGTAAATAAGGTTAATCTAGGTTAAAGTTAAGAGATTATGCCATCATTATTCTTCATAATTATTATTTTATGAATATAATATATATGATATCACCTTATTCTTGAAATTTAATTATTTTATGGACACATTTCCATGAAAATTACCTATATTTTATTTAATCTACTGAAATTACAAATTATCACATTTTTAGTTTAATATATAATTTATATGTCTATGTAGGGAAAATAGAAGGTTATGACTGAATAATAATATCTCTTTTTAGCTTAATGAAATTATTTTAATGATTTAAATTTATTTATAAATATTATAAATTATATAATTACCTAAATATCTTATGTAGATCTACTGCATTATTTATTGAATTATTTGATAAATAAAATTAATGATTTTAAAAATATTAAATGTAATATAATTTGAATGATTTATAGTGTTACCTGAATTTATTTATAGATATAATGTATTTGTGTTGTAATTAATGATTATATTCTAATTCTGACTTCTACTTTGGTCTTTTAAGTCAACATAAATGAATAGTGTCAAAATTGACATTAATGTTATTTTATCAAAATAATATTTCATTAAATTATTTAAAAATTAAAAAAATATCTATAAAGAAAAATTATTATATTATATAATCTAAAATTTCATCATTTTCCCATTTATTATTCAATAGTTATCTTATAAGTAAAATTATAACCCTTTAAAGATGAAAAAGTTCTTACCATGGTTAATGTTGAAATAGGTTAACTAAGGGGTCAAACAAAAATATAAGGTTTAAAACACCAATTAAATGTATTCAAATTTTATTGGTTGATGGTATTTAAACCCATACAACCTTAAATTTGAATACCTTTCCATTTGGAATCATTTGGATTGAGAATGACTTTTTTATGTCTAAATATTTTATGAAATTCCAAAAGTGACCTTAAACTCAATTATAAAAGGGAAATTCCCCCCTCACTTTGGCATATAACTTTTATCCATCTATATTAAAAAAAATACTGCCAAATTATCTTCCTTAATCCCCTATACAAATTTTATATGTGATGTCCTTTCCAAAAGTCCAACCATATGGTACTAAATAAGAGATCTAAAGGAGTGGTTTCAAAAAAGACGTCATTACATTAACTGGTAACTTTCTTTTTTATTCTTATTTTAACTTAAATAAATAATTTATATTCTTCATAAAATAATAAATTCCTTATTATAAATTTAGTAAAAATTATTATTATGATTATAAACCCACAATTACCCACCCTCTTTCTAATCCAATTGGATGTGAAAGTATCACTACTGTATAGTATAGATTAATGTCTCCCCATAGCGATACAATTCATTTTTCATCTCCATAATTAAAAAAATGTTTCGATCTAGGTTATTGGTTTTCACCCCCTGATACTATATCATAATCCCATGATAAAATCATAGTGGAACCCCATGAATTAGGGAGATTGGAATTATGGCATCCATGGGGGTCTTTCCATCACTTTTAATGGTGGGGGAGGAAGCTCCTCAGGCATTAATCAGTAACAACATCTATTATGGTGCCCTAATTAGATAACTGGTTTAGTTGTAGAAGAGGATGCCACGACTATGGTGGGTCTCATTTGATGGTAGGTTCATGATATTATGGATCATCTGATGGTGGACGGATCAGTAACCAACCATGTATTCCTTGATGGGGAGATGGGTTAGTGGAAATAGTAATGCATTCAATGATAGAGGTCATCTCAGTTGTGGTGGTCCTTGTTCGACAACAGCAAGTTTAAGGGATAATAAAATAGTTGTTGGATTTACTAGAAATGACTATGGAAGAAATATCGTGATGGAAAAAACATCACATGCCTCAATATACATATAATGACGATCCATGTAGATTCAGAGAAACATAACTTAGATTTGTAGGGTTCCATATTGGAATAATGATATGTCGTGGCATTAGACATTTGTACCATGCATTGTTCCTTAAGGAATAGGGCCATACGAGTTGTGCAGTCATAAAAAGGTTGGGTACATCGTTAAGAGTATCATATATGTTGGGGAGGGTAGTTTCTAGTGGTTTCAAGTATTTTCGCTTTTCACGGTCCAATACTGTATTCCCCCGACTCCAGGTACATAGAGTCGGTGCATTATTACATAACATTGGCCTGATCACAAAAGATCAAGTCTCAAAAGACCGAATTGATTAGTAGGCTTGGAAACAATATTCATACATAAGTTCAACTTTACAACATGAAGAGATATACAACACAAATATATTTCATTAGAAACATCCAAGCCTCCTAGATTATGCATGAAGGTCACTCATAACTATCTTCTTCATATCCTAGGAAAATGAAACATAAGAAAGGGGTGAGCTCAAACACTCAATAACTGTAAGTAATACAGCGGAAAATGACATGAATATTAAGCATGGTGAATAATTGAAACTTCATGTGTTTACCAATAATAAACATGAATACTTTTATGGATAGAATTTGATATGAGTAAATAATACCATAATAAAACATAATAATACGTATTCTACTAGTTGAATAACCACATGAACTATCAATATTATTTCCATAATGAGGGAATGTATAATGCCGGACATTCTGAAATATTTTTTCAAGGCCTTGGCCAAGATGTCTAAAAATGTTTATGGCCTCAGCCAAAACTATATATCAAATTGGGAAAGGGCCTCGGAAAATTCCACATCAAGTTGTCTCATGAGTCATACCGATGCATCGAGGATCTATATCGGGCTCCACCCGTCACTTACTAAGTCCAATACATTCTTCATATGAAACGTTTTAAACATATCATAAACATTCGTATTAAAACTAGTATACGAAATGTCAATACTTTAACCATAAACCATTAATGGAATAAAAATAGCATATCCATATTCAAACATATCACAAAACCTTCAATACAATATGGAAGTTTTGTATCATAATAAATCAACTTCAAATAAATTTAAAATCCATAAAAGGATGTTGACATAGATGAAATCAAAACCCTTTTTAGAGAAATATCTCAATCTATTTTGAAATCATTTAAGAGTCACATAATTATAATGAAAACATTTATTTTGAAAATATTATTATATGTTTTTTAGGGATGCTTTGATAATGTAATAACGGCGGAAAATAGTCACACCTGCTGTATAAGTTAAAATAAACATTCTTACATTAAATTTGCCGAAAAGGTCAAAAAGAGCCTTCTTTAGAAAATGAAGGAAAAATTACTTTCAAAACACATAAGGGTATAAATGACTTAAAACTATTTTCTAGTAAATATTAAAAAAATTTGAAATTTATTTTTATGAAACATGGATGTGGATGATAAAGGGGGTCCCAGTAGATACTTACGTAAAAACAACCTCAGATGATAAAGAGATTGTGAAATTAACCCTTACCTTGTACTTTTCCTTAGTCGAGGGTAGGTTAACCTCCTGTATAATGGTGAAATAATTGTTATTAAATTATTCAAGAATCATATACATTTATATGATATCATATATGATCTTTTAACATTGCTTTGTAAATAATATCTTTGTATTATCGTCGTTTCGGGTGTTAACTTACTCGTTTTCTTTTATATGTTTTGTTACATATGTAATGTTTGTTATGGATAGGTTGTATGTTATTAATATCCAGAATTATATAAAGTCCTTAAACATTATTTTTAATCATTAAATGAGAATTAGTCTTGAATGGATACGATGGGGAATGAATCTCATCGCGTTCATGGAGATGGTAGTCCGTACGTATGCACGAGCGACAATATCAGTCTTTTGATATTAAAATCGTATATAATTGGATGATATATCATATATACAGAATCATTATAATGTTATATTTATTTTTCCTTCAATTACACATCATTATCATACCCATCCAAATAATAATGTTTTGAATAACAATTACACCATGACATGGAGACAGTAAGTCGTACGTACACACATATGGTGACATGTAATTCAAAATATGGGTAGAATACTAAATATGGTTGTACTATATTTATAATAACATCATAGAATATAGAATATACTTGATTTATTATCTTATAATTGAAATCAAAAAGAAAGAAGAAGTGGAACAAGAATGGAATTTGAAAGAGGGTGGTGGAACCATTACCTCTTCTTTAGGTTATTCTTTTTGATTTGATCAAAAGGGATCCTTTGGTTTGCTTTATGACTAAAGGAAACCCTCTAGGATGATGTGATGGAATTTTATAGGATATTTGAGTAATTTTTGGAAGAACCAAAAGGCTTTGAAGGTTTGAATTAGAGAGAATGGGGAGTGCCCTTTTATATGAGGGGTGAGGGGCACCTTAGGAAAATCTAGAAATATTGTTTAATAATAAATTCATATTCAGTTTATAACGGCTTAAAAGTGTATTATTTATAGTATAAGGTGGGGATAGGTGTAAAACAACCCAACCAATATGTTTTAGATAGGTTTGGTTCACTATATTAACATTATCGTTTTGATTTAACTCTTAGTTAAATAGTTTGACATTTACCATGTCTCTTTGTATTTTTATATTATATAGTTAATAAACATAATATATACATCCAAGAGACCCCCATGTGGTCCATTATTGATAAACCTATCATTATATAAGCCCTTTGGCAGAACCATAGATTTTTAAGAATATAATATCAATTAATAATATCATATTTGTTTTAAAAACTACTTTTTTTCAATTTTTACACTATTTAAAAATTGAATTTTGATAAAGTCTTAACAACTTTATTAATTCGAACCAAATTAATTTAAGCAATTCAGATAGGTCATTTTAACCAATAAAATTTGTTTATGGCATCCAAACTTTCAAACTATGTTTATTTTAAAATTTATAATACCAATTGTTTGATTCTTTCATTAATTCGGAAAATACTACATCATTATTGTGTCATATATAAATTTAATTATTCAATGTATAAAAATTATAAAAAAAATACCATTAAGTAGGAAATATTTTTATATATCTAATTAATATTTATAGTCAAACATATAACATATATAACCTTATGTAAAAATTGTTTTTATAAAAGATATATGCTTATGTCATTTTTGTATTTACTTTAACTTAATTACTATAAAGTGTTATTATCACTTAGAAGTACCTCCATGGGGTCCCAAAATCGACCCAAAGATTCTCGTGGTCGTACATGTATCATTAAATAGGGTTAGAAAACGTTTCAGGGTAATTTAATATTATTATAATATTATGTTTTCCCTTATTTACTGGATTTACCCTTTAACCATGGTAAATAAAATATTTACGGAAGTAATTATTCAAAATGTCTAAAAATAAAAGTTACCTATTTAAACAATATGGAATTCCTTATTCTTTATATAGAATCCATTTTTCTAAATTCAAAACACATAAGTGGAAGAAATTAATTTAATATTAAATCCCATTTTCAAAAAAAACGTGTTTTTATGAAATAATAACTATCAAAAGATTGGCACATGCTTATGTCCAGTTTAAATGTGAAATTATGTCCAATGACCAACAATGGATTAAATGGTGAAAATATAATCTAATTATAATTTTAAATCACTCAAATGCTTAATTTATCACTATTAATTATTTTGATTTAAAAAGTTGTTTTTAATTAAAATTTAGTAATTTTCAGTATTCATCAAAATATGAATGTTATCAGAAAAGTACCAAAAATTCACCCTAAGATAATTTCAATATATCAAATCCAAAAATGAAGTCCATTTTGAAAGATAAAATTTATAAAACTTCCAAAAGACAGTATTACTATTCATAACGGCTAGTTTGATTGGTTGTGGTGTGTGTTAGAACTTGAAGTTGCGTACAACACATGCAACTGTATTATTCAAAGAGATGAATATCGTGGAAGCTTGGGGTGTTACATTCTTCCCTTATTCAATAAATTGCATCCTTGCAATTTTAAATTGATCTTTCAAAAATAAAAGGTTAAGAATATAAAACACCTTAGTGGGAAAACCTACATCGGAAATTGGGTTAATAAAATTTAGTCTTAATAAGAGGAAAAGAGAAATGAAAGGGTCACCACAAAATTATGATATCGATTATGAGAAAATTAGGGGAAATTAGAGACACATAATTGGAGGAAAAACGTAAATATTTATAGGGAGTGATTGAGGTCATCAGTCATAAACAATTATAGAATTGAGGGCCCCAAAGCCATCTATCTATGATGATTTAAAATATCATTGGTTCAACAAAACATAAGGTATTTGGATAACACATTTTTAGTTTTAAGATCCCTTACTTAATGTTTAGGAATTAATTTATTCATAAAATAAGGGAATATATATATATATATATATACTTGACAAATAGAGTTCTATCCTTTCACTAATTTCTACCACAAACACATATTCCACTCTAATAGATAATAGAACATAAAAAATTATTCCATTTATCCTATTCATATAGGGTTTCAAAAATAATGAATTTATAATTCATCTACCAGACTTTTTAAAAAAAATTACATTATTCAATCCAGGATATCACCTTATGTAGTGGTAGGTGATACACCCTTGTCACCCTTCGGTTGCGGGTTCAAGTCTCACGACCTTGCCGGACATGACGGGTTGTCACACGGTCTGCGTGTTGTCCTTTTTATAAATATCCAAAAATAACCATAACAATAGTATCCAATGTAAAATATAATACATTTCAACCTTTATACTTATCCAAAATACTTCTGTCGAAACTCGCAGTCCAAAATTTATAAGGAAGGAAAACGTAATGTAGATCATTTTTACAACGTAATAACATATTAATACCTTCATCGTGTATTATTTTAAAACACTAAAATATCCTGAATTACCATAAAACCTTATTGATTACATTCATGCTCCCTTATTCCTTATAGAATACTGGATAAACTTCTACCATCCAAAAATTTTGTAAACTCCAACAATGATGGAATATATAAATCATTAATCAGTTTCAAGGTAGTCAAGAATATCCAATATAATTTACACAAATCAACCATCTCTTATTCCAAAATCAGTACCTCAATATTGGGACCATATTAAGGTTTATATTTCCTTCAACAATGTAATTTCCAATAATTTTAACTCACTCTTGAGTCACTTTTCATAGTACCATAAAATATCACATCCTCAATGAAATATTACTGCAGTATAATCCTTATTTATTTCCAGTACATCATTGATACCACACTTAAATGAAATAATTCTTAAATAACAACATAAGAACACTAGTCATTCCTCTTCATCTGTGGTAGTATCATAACGTGATTATTATCCAATAGCATCATTTGTGTCATAGTCTGATGACTGGGACATTGGTTCATGTAGTGTACAAACTCCTTGCAGATGAAGCATTGTAAATTTGAAACCTTTTTCTTACCCTTGAAATCACGTACATGGTGTCCATTTTCTCCACACTTATAAAAAATTCCATTTCATTTCAAGCAAGTTCCAAGGTGTTTCTTCGCATAGTTATCACATATGGGAAAATTTTTCTTTTCCCTATTCCCTTTATCCATCTTTCTCTCTTCCATCCTTTTCTTCTCTTGCTTCCCTTCAAACACATAGGACTCAAAGAATTATTTACTTATCTTATTAACACATGAAACTATTTATTTATATGTTGAGAATACATGGGTGACTATTTCTCTTCTAAATGTTGGCTTAATACCGTGAAAGATATGATCCTTCTTACTCTTTGGATCATATGTATTGATTTAGTTCACATTCCTTCTACTGGGTTCCATTTATATACAATGGAATAAACTAGGTCAGTTTATGAATTGCAATGAATAATTCAAAACTTGTAAAATACCTAATGTAAATTAAATAGTTTATGGATATAATCTATAATCATAAAGATGTTTTCATTGAATAATTATATACTCATAAACCCTTCATAATGGTTTGTAAAGAAAATAAGAATTATCCTAACCATATCCCCAGGGGTGTCGTAACCAAGGGTGCAACAAGGCCCATTTTCGTGCAACAATTCCCATTCGAGTCTAGCCCAAAGTGGTGTTTTCATGTTTTACCCCTAGGTACATCTATACCAGAGCCGCCTCTAACTGCTCATATCTAGACATGGAGGTATTTCTTGGAAAACTCACAAAATATCTACAATAGAAAAATTCTAGGAAGTTATTTTATACTAATCTTCAGAGTCCATATTATATCTATGTGCTCTTTTCAGAGTTTATCTATATATAGCTTCCAAAGTTTTTACTAAACTTCCTCTGATTCCAACTATAACTCCCCGACTCCAGTTACCCAGAGTCGGCGCATTATTATATGACATTCTCATGATCACAAAAGATCAAGTCTCGAAAGAACAAATTGTTTAGTATCCTTGGAAACAAGATTCATACATAAGTTCAACTTTACAGCTTGAATAGAAATACAACACAAATATATTTCATTAGAAACATCCAAGGCTCCTATATTATGCCTGCAAGTCACTTATAACTAACTTCTTCATATCATGGGAAAATGAAACATAAGAAAAGGGCGAGCTCAAATGCTCAGTAAGGGTATGTAATACAATGGAAAATGACATAAATATTAAGCATGGCGAATAATTGAAACCACATGCCTTTACCAATAATAAACATGAATACTTTCCTAGAAAGAATATGAGATTAGTAAATAATTCCATAATAAAACCTAATCATGGGTATTCTACTAGTCGAATGACCACGTGAACCATTAATATTATTTCTACAATGAGGGAATGTATAATATTGGACATTTTGAAACATTTTATCAAGGCCTCTGCCAAGACATCTAAAAATTATTAAGGCCTCGACCAAAACCATATATCAAATTGGGAAGGGGCGTCGGCCAATTATACCTTTAGTTGTCTCATGAGACCTACCGATGCATCTAGGAGCTATAGTGGGCACCACCCGTCACTTACTAAGTTAAATACATTCCTCATAAGAAAAGGTTTAAACTTATCAAAAACATTCGTATTAAAACTAGTATAAAAAGTGTCAATACTTTAACTATAAACCATCAATGATATAAAAATATAACACCCACAGTCAAACATATCACAAAACCTTCAATAAAATATGGATGTTTTGTATCATAATAAATCAACTTCAAATAAACTTAAAATCCATCAAAGGATGTTGACATAGATGAAATCAAAACCCTTTTTAGGGAAATATAACTATCTATTTTGAAATCATTTAAGAGTCACATAATTATAAAGAAAACATTTATTTTTAAAATATTCTTATACATTTGTAAGGAAAGATTTGATGATGTAATAACAGCAAAAATTAGCCGCACCCACCGTATAAGTTAATTGAAACAATCTTACCTTAAATTTGTCGACAAGGTCAAAAAGTACCTTGTTTGGAAAATGACGGAAAGATTACATTCAAAACACATTAGGGTATAAATTACATTAACCCACTGTCTAGTAAATAGTAAAAAGGTTTTGAAATATACTTTTAAGAAACATGGATGTGGATGATAAATGGGGTCCTCATAGATACTTAAGCAAAAACAACCTCGGATAATAAAGAGATTATGAAATTAACCCTTACCTTGTATTTTTCCTTGGTCAAGGTTAGGTTAACCTCCTATATAATGGTGAAATAATTGTTATTAAATTATACATGAATCGTGTACATTAATATGATATCATATATGAACTTTTAACATTTCTCTGTTAATAATATCTTAGTATTATCGTCATTTTGGGTGTAAACTTACTCATTTTCTATTTTATGTTTTGTTACATAAGCTGTGTTTGGAATGGATGTTTTGTATTGTATTCATATCCAGAATGATATAAAGTCCTTAAAAATTATTTTTAATCATAAAATGAGAATTAGTCTCGAATGGATACGATGGAAAATGAATCTCATCGCGTTCGTGGAGACGGTAGTCCATATGTACGCACGAGCGACAATATCATTCTTTTGATATTAAAATAGTATATAATTGGACCTTATATCATGTATAAATAATAATAATAAGGTTATATTTATTATATACATCAATTACACATCATTATCATACCCATCCAAAAAATAATGTTTTGAATAACAATTACACCACGGCGTGGAGACAGTAAGTTGTACATATGCACGTATGGTGACATGTCATTCAAAGGATGGATAGAATACTGAATATGGTTGTACAATATTTGTAATAACATAATGTTATATAGAAGGTACTGGAGTTATTATTTTATAAAGTAAATAACTATGAAATAAGAAGTGTAATAAGAAAGGAACTTGAAAGTTGGTGGTGAAAACATTACCTCTTATTCGGGTTCTTCCTTTTTATTTGATCAAAAGGGCTCCTTAGGATGGCTTTATGACTAAAGTAAGGCCTCTAGGATAAATTGAGGAAATTTTAGAGTATATTTAGGTAGGGTTTGGCCAACCAAAAGGCTTTGATGGTGTGAATTAGATAGAAGGGGGAGTGCCCTTTTATAAGAGGGGTGAGGGGCACATTAGGAAAATATGGAAATATTATTTTATAATAAATTCATATTCGGTATTTAATGGCTCTAAAGTGGATTATTTAAAGTTTAAGGTAGGTATAGGTCCCAAACCACTCAACCAATTCGTTTTAGACAGGTTTGGGTCACTATATTAACTTTATCTTCTTGATTTAACTCTTAGTTAAAGAGTTTTACATTTACCATGTCTCTTTGTATTTTTATATTATATAGTTAATAAACTCACTATATACTTCTAAGAGACCCCCAAGTGGTCCATTAATGATAAACCTATCATTATATAAGTCCTTTGGCCGAACATTAGATTTTTATGAATAGAATATCAATTAATAATATAACATTTGTTTTAAAAACTCCTTTATGTCAATTTTGACACAATTTAATAATTGATTTTTGTTAAAGTCATAAAAACTTTATTAATTAGAACAAAATTATTTTAAGTTATTCTAACATGTAATTTTATCCAATATAAGTCTTTTATGGAATCAAAATTTTCAAATTATATTTATTTTAGCATTTATAATACTAATTATTTGATTCTTTCATTAATAAGGAAAATACTCATCATTATTGTGTCATAAATAAATTTAATTATTCAATGTCTAAAAATTATAAATAAAATACCATTATGTAGGAAATATTTTTATACTTCTAATTAATATTTATAGTCTAAAATATAACATATATAACCCTATGTAAAAAAAATTTCTAAAATTTATATGCTTATTTCATTTTTGTATTTACTTTAACTTAATTAATATAAAGTGTCATTATCAATTAGAAGTGCCTCCATGGGGTCCCAAAATAGATCATAATATTTCTCTTTTCAGACATGTATCATCCAATAGGTTTAGGACATGTTTTAGGGTAATTTAATATTATTATAATATTATTTTTTTCCCTTATTTACCGGATTTACCCTTTAACCATGGTAAATAAAATATTTACCGAAGTAATTATTTAAAATGTCTAAAAATAAAAGTTACCTATTTACACAACTTGGACCTAATTATTCTTACTATGTAATACATTTTTAAAAATTTAAAACACATAAGTGGTAGAAATTAATTTAAAATTGATTCTCGTTGTCAGAACAAAAAGCGTGTTTTTAAAAAATAATAACAATCAAAAGATTGACACTTGCTTATGTCCAGTTTAAATGTGAAATTATGTCCAATAACCAAAATTGGATTAAATGGTTAAAATATAATCTAATTATACTTTCAAATCACTCAAATGAAAAATTTATCACAATTAATTATTTCGATTTCAAAAATTGTTTTTAATTAAAATTTAGTAATTTTAACTATTCATCAAAATATGAATGTTATCAGAAAAGTACCAAAAATTCACCCTAAGCTAATTTCTATATTAAAAATCCAAAAATGAAGTTCCTTTTGAAATATAATATTTATAAAATTTCAAAAAGTGGGTATTACTATTCATAATGGCTAGTTAGATTGGTCGTGGTGTGTGTTATAACTAGAAGTTGCGTACAACACAAGCTACTGTATTATTCTAAGAGAAGCGTACCATGGAAGATTGGGGTGTTACATATACTAGGACATCCAACTATCAGGCCTAAGGGTCATTTAAGGTTTCCCCTCAACCCATTTAAATAGAGAATTATCCAAAAATAAATAAAAATGTAATGCCTTTGGGCTTTAAGGAACCACTATATTTAATGGGTGAGTATAATAAAAGGATTAATATTTATGTATTAAATTTATGAAATAATTAGGATTTCTTAATTATAATATTATATCTTCATTCTTTCCTTACAATCCATTTTAAAATGATAATGTCTCTCACACATACGTGTGAACTACCACATCTATGAAGCGGTGTGATCTGTTTTCCATTTCTATTTCATATGGATAGTATTATGGATATATTTAAAGAATATATAGGATTTATATATTGTAAAAATGTTTCTATATAGGTGATTTATTATTTAAATTTATTTTTTTCCATCCATTGAAAAGTGAAAATAGAGTTCATGAGTACTTACGACCTACAGTCTCCATGAAGAGTGTCATTCAATTTTCCATATCTATATATAATGGATTAATATAAATACATATATAAAGAAAACATAAAATATTTAAATAAATATTTAAATTCTATATATGATGGATATATGATAAAATTAGTAGGACTAAAACTACGAAACCAAAACCTACATGAAAAATGAAGTAGTTATTATCAAAAACGATGTTTTTAACAATGAATTGATAATAAACAAGTAGTAAAAGATTATAAGAAAAAAATATAAGTATGATATATATTATTATGGTTATAAAATATATTTATGATATATTTATAATAAATTTATATATATTATACAGGAGTTTTGGACACATACAAAGAAAATTGAGCTTAAGGTAAGGGTTTATTTCACAATCTCATCGTTAATCATGATTATTTATGATTTTGTTTCCATTGGGATAATTATCTTATATTTTCATATTTAAACCATTGAATTTTCTTATCCGCTATTTATTTTTATAAATTACAAGTTTTCTCTTCATTTTTCTTCCTTTTATTACTCAAGATAACAAAAATATGTTTTTATTAAAAACAGACATTGTTTTTTCCACTTGGTCAGGAATCTTTCTCTTTTAAGTATATGTTTACTAAAAATGTTTTCAAGAATGTTTTTAATATTACACATTTATTATTTAAATTAATTTATACCTATGTTTTTTTAAATGTTTTAGAAGGAATATTATTGTTGTTTTCAAAATGAGGTACGTTGTAACCTTTTTACTAAAGTGTTAAAGAAATGATTTTTCAACTTATATGACATGAACAGAATTTACCAATATCATGACTGATATTTGGTTTAAATATTTATTTAAAAATATAAATGTAGATTTTAACATAAAATATTTTCTAATATATTTGGTTTTTAAATAATTCATTTCACTGTAAAACTTCAAGAAATATTCTAGTGATATTTTTAATGTATTATCATCTATGTAATCATTTTTTGTAGAATCTTATACATTACTGAGGTTATAATCTTATGATACCATCCAATATATTTATTTGGATGGTTTTTTATCATCTTGGATAGGGAAAGTATTCACATTCCATATTTGAGTTCTTTAATATAGATAATTATTGATTTTAAAGGGTGTGGATTATGTTATCTTTTTTTATTTTCATGATGAATGAATTGGAAGAAACAATTGATGAGTGGGGCCCATTATTACATAGCCCCATTATGCATCATTAGGTTTCATAATAATAACTAGATTTGGTATTTGTATGAGGCCTTGCCGTTTTTTATAGATGACTTGACATGAGGTCATGATAGTATTTTTATGTGTCTTAGAACGAGACCTCAATGGTATGTTTAGATGCTCGTCATTATGAATTGAATAATTTTGAATTCAGTTATTAATTTCCATGAGTTTAATTTATTATTTTTGATTTAAATGGATATTTTCAAACTCATGTGATTATTCATATGAAATTATTTGATCATCATTTATTTCAACCATATTATTTGTTACTTATTTAGCTTCTGATCTATGCATTCCAAAACAGAGTACTTAAGACCACCACTTTCAATTGTTTCCTTTCACCAGGATTTAAGTAATTGTTTTATGATTGATATGATGTGATATTATAGAGTGAATAAATATGACCCCAAATAAAATATTATATTGTATTTTATGATTTCAAATGTAATGTGGGGTTCAAGTACGTATCCAGTTTACCAATACTACTAAACTTTTCAATCTTTTGGGATGTGATTACATGTATCTAGTGAAAATGTAAAAATACAACCACGTTCTTTATGATAATTGGGTTGTAGTATTTACAAACCCAATTACTACTCCAAGACTTTCACCAACTCTTCATCAACATCTTAATGAAGATAAAGAACCCCAACTACTAAAACTTCATGGGAGTTGTCCCCAGATCAAGATGAGATAGGCAGCATAATGTTATGTTTGAAAACAATTCTCAAAATGGAATAATTATATGTTTGATTTTGATACTCAGGTGATAATAAATGAATAGCGCAAAAAAATACCATGTAAATATCGTTTAGTCTTTCATACACTTCATATAGTTCATAATTATAGTTGGTAACATGCCACTATGCCCATATTAATGTGATCCATCCTATAAGTATTTTCTAATATCATACATAGAATATGAGACATATAGATTTATCAATATTATACTATCATTGGTTCCCATTTCATGTAACAAAAATAAATTAAATATACTTTTCCTTCATAGTATGTGAACCCTCAAGATGAATTGTTCATGTACCACGAGACCCACTTGAGTCCGGACATAGGAACATACTATAAAAACCCATCTAGAATAAAAATTGTAATTACATGATTTATAATAAGGATTACACTTTCTTATATTTCTATGATATTTTATGTTTAGAGTTATATATAATTAGGAAACCCATTAAATCACAAAGTTTGAATTTCCACATAGTGTACATTTTTTTCCTTAAATTGGTTATTTATTATACACTCGTATTTTTTCATGACACATTTTTTATATTTAAGACGAATAACTATGAAAATTTTTGTAATCACTACACATGAATAAGTACTACTAAAAATTTTAAAAATCATTGATGATAAAAAAACCTCTGTATGAGATACAAAAATAAAGGAAACCCATTAACCCATTCGAAAAAAATGAAAATCCATAAAAAATTATTTTTTACAAAATAAACATTTCATAAATTAATCATGTCATTAATTTTAAAATAAAAATAAACATTCAATTTTTTCAAAAAAAAATTTTTTATCAAGGATAGATGACAAACTAAAACAATCATATTTTCTTGATAAAAAATAAAAACCAATGAAAAATGTTTCCTTATAAAAAATGATTTTACCTTTATTATTTGAAAACCTTTCAAAAACCCATTTTATTAACCCATGAAATAAAAAAAATTCCATTAAAAACTCATAGAAAATATTGAATAACTATTTATTCATCTTTGGACATAATCCTTACAAAACCTTTATAAGAACCCTTAAATGTGACATTACAATGGAATAACCATCCCAATTAATTTCACATGTCTATTCTCATGGGAATATCATTAGTCATTGTATTAGAGGGTTATATCAAACCCACCCATAGTCATATAAAATTTAAAAGAACTATAAAATGAATAAAAAATAAAAACAACAATTTAAATCATACAACTCATAAAACATTTCATTAGATCTTATAAGACAAATAATTTCTAAATGTCTCACAAAATGATAAGGAATATAATTTTATCATGAAACAATTTTGAAAATAAAATTTCCCATAATAATGGTAATAGGATATTATTTAAAAACCAAGAAAAAATATAGAGTAATCTTGATACCAAATAATGGATATGAATACATGAAAAGTAAGTCATGTAGTAAATGTAAAAAAACATTCTCTTTGTGATTTTTTAAAAAAAGTTAGTCATATCTCAAATATTAATTCTGAAAAAAAAATTAAACATTTATAATGAAATTTATAGGTCTTTAAAAATGAACATTAAAAATGTTTTCATTGTAAATAATAATATTATAGAAACATCTAAAATAACATGGAAGAAAATGGAGTTTAAATCATTTAAAACAATGTTTTAAATAAAAATAAATTCAAACATTATTCACTTTTGATTCAAAAGGATATTGAAGGATATAACATCAAATTGAGTTTCAAAAAAATATATTTAAATTAATTTAAAGATAAAATTACTCCATATTTTATTTTATATAACATATATAAGAATGAGTGGGGAGAAAATTGATTAATTCTCAATGAAATAAAAGTGAGATGTGAAATCCCCTACCTCGAGTCTTGAATTTCCATGTCTGTATTTTACATTATTAAATAATGAAAATTTATTAGTAAAATTATATCTTAAGAAAACATATCATGATTATTTAATTACTATCATTCTTTTTATTTCAATGACTTCCTTGTTCTATTTAATTACTAAGTTAGTTGAGTTCGCATTTGTCATTTTTATCACCATTCGATCCAAAACAGCTTTAGTGGGTTAACGGTGGTCAAAGGATTCATTATTCCATCATATATATAGTATTAAAAATGGTATAATTATCATTTTAATATATTAAATATAATTTTTATTCCATCTATGTATGGTGTTCCTGAAAAATAATAAGCATCATTTCATGGAAGTGGTAGTCTGCACATAAAAATGGGCGATATTTACAATATTTTAATAGATAAAAAACTAAATAAATATCATAAAAGTTTCACTTTTATAAATCATAAATATAATATAAATATCATAATTGTTAATTATATAGATCCTTTTGACAATACATGTGAGTAATAAATGAAAAAATATTTGCATCTCTTCTTTGAGGTGATATTCCACATGAATGCATGAGAAATATTATCAATTTTCAATGGATGAATGTGTAAGAAGATAAAAAATATAATAAAATTATTTAATCATACTAATTTCATAATCATCATATGAATTTTAAAAATAATATTTATAACCATCTGAGTGAGGTGGGTGTAAAAAATGAAACACATCACTTTATGTAGAAGGTATTCTACATCTATGCACGAGTGATGTTTTCAATTCCCTGTTGATGGAAATAAAGTAGAAAATTACTTTAACATCAAAATAAAAACATTTCATATATGATATTTATTTATTTTTCCTCTTTGGATATGTTTCCTTATCTTATAAATTAATCCTTCTAAGATTCATATTTTAGAAAGAAAAAGAAATATAGGATGTATGGAGGATATTTGGAATGATATTATATCAAATATTAGGTGATATGTAGTTCCCAATGTGTGTTGAGAAGTGTGGTGTAATGTTTCCCTTTTATAAATGTGAAGAGTGACATCATTTTAAATATTAATAACTTTAAAATATAATAAATGTATTTCTATTTGAATCTGGATAAACTTTTGTATAATTTAAAATATAGGAAATTTAAATGTATAAATACACTCACATAAAAAAATTAGGCAATTTTTAGAGATATTTTAGGTTTTATCTCTTAGTTTAATCCCTCTTATAAACAATTTTAACCATTATCATGGTAACAAACTTTTAACATTGTATTTATTCATTATGAAAAAAATTAAAATTTATCACATTGAAAAATCTGAAAATAATTATTCTAAAAATGGAATCCATTTTATAATATTCAATTTCCATAATTTCTACAAATCAATTTTAATATGAGTATTAAAAAAGCAAAGAAAAACTGTTTTAGACAGATTTCCTTTTTAATCATAAAAACGATTTTACACAAAAATAAATTACAACTTTAATTAATGTGGAATTAACTAAATTAGTTTAAATCAGAGATAATAATTTGTAATTAAAACTAAACCAAATAATTAACATTTTGAAAATTTTATTAAATTAGAAGACCCAAAATGAGTTTTTATTTGTACAAAAAAAATACTTTGATTTCCAAAATGTCAATGATATATTTCTAGGTTCAATATTATACATTTAAATTGGTGATATTACTTTTTATATTTATTTTTGGTCAATAAAAATGGTTTTAGAGACTATAAATTCATCCTTATATATTGATAATTTCTTAAAAGTGAAAATAATTCTAAAATTAGTTGTGTTCTCTATTCACCTAAAACCCAACAATTACTAAAACATCCGAAAAAATGTTTTTAATATAATTTTAAAATGATTATTTAAAATTTTATTTTAATTTCATTAAATTAAAAACTTAAATTTCAAAAATTTATCTTTTTAATGAAAATACAAAATATAACTAAAACCCACTTTTATAGAAAAATAACCATTTTTAAACTTTATGTTTTCTTATCCATATTTTATATCAATTACCAAAGTGTGTAAATTTATTTTTTTCACTTTGTACATTTATAATGTATTGATTTTTAGCATTAATTTTAATTAATTATTATTCACGTTAGTTTTGTGTTTTGTATAATATAATAAATAAAACACAATATTATTTAATGAAAATCCATTCTAAAATATTTGGGTGTTAATTCACCCCAAAGTAAATTGCATCCTCATTATTTTAATCCTTTTTTTATGGAAAAATGTTTTAAAACTTTTGGGGAATAATTTATAAGGAGTTTAAGATAAATATACATAATGTGAAGTAAATAACATATAATCTATTTTGTAACATTTCATTTTTGTTAACAATATTAATTTCATTTCTAAGACAAGAAATGTTATCATTTTTTAAATATTTATTAAATCATGATATTAAAATTATGATACTTATACTTTTGAATGATTTTGAAAAAAAATACCTTAATAGATTATATAAATTCCCCATACAATACATGATCAATATTTATTCCACTTATTTTAGTCTAAGGAATTATTTTATGATTGCGATAGATAATATAGAAAAATATACATACTTGATTTATTTCTATACTATATGAAACATTTAATGATTTTATGAAATATCCTAATTCAAATTATTTTTAATTATTCAATAGATTATGTAACCCATAGTAAAAAAATCATCTTTAGTGACATTAAACATTTAGGTTATCTTCTGTTACATGAAAAAAAAATTCTATGGTAACATGTGTGATATTGAAGATAAATTTTTAATGAATAAGAGTATAATGTTAAAATTATTATTTTACATGATAGTTATCACCTAAATATTGGAATAGAATGAAATAATGATATTAAATAATTAATTAAAATATATTTTACACATGATTATAAAATAAATATACTAGTTACCAATTATTTAGAAATTAATATAAAGACAAATTGAATCCAAGGGATGTGTTTTTATAAAAAAACTTCTTTTATGACCATAATGGGATTTTATCGTAACAAATTAAATTAATCACTATTACTAGAAGTTATTAATTAAATTTATATAATATATATTTTCCCAAAATTATTCAAATTCATAAAAAATAGTTTGATCAGAATAAGATAACAATAAATCTCATTTTAGCATAAAAATATGTTTATTTTTAAAAATAATTTTTACCAGATTTTAAGTTGAAACTTATTTTAAAACTAAATTTTGACACTTTTATAAATTGTATTTTAAAAAATTAATATTATTTTTAAATTTTATTATCAAAATTTACATTGGGAAATTTTTAGGCATTTTTCTCCAGAAGATACACTTTTTTATGAATAATGTAAAACACAAAATTTTCATTGAAAAGTGCATTTTCATCTAATTTATTAATATAGATAAATTATATATTAAATTTATTTTAAAGTATAATCGGATAAATTTTACATATATTAATCTAATTTAAGTCATTGGTATCAATTTTACAATGATGTTTGATATAAAATTAAATCAAACTTTTGAACTTTTTTATTTTAAAAACTCCTTGTCTCATCCCATCATCGGGATTAATTTAAAATAAATTTCTAAAAAATATTTGCATGTAATTTTGGAAAAATAGATTCCATATTTGGATTAGTAATTCATATTTTCAATTAATTTAAACATAGTTTGTGACAAAAAACATTAGTGAAAGAAATTATAATTAATTATAATGATTAAAAGAAAAACATGCTTAAAAGGGACTAAAACCTATACATAAGGACAAAATGACCAATAAACATGTATGTACCCTATTTTATGGCCATATTTTAACCTTATACCTTATTTTATTTAATGTATTTGGTTTTTTAATACATTTTATAGCTAAAAACGTGGGTACACATAGCTTCTTTTCAAAAATGCCATATATATCCTCTCCACCACTTATAAAAGGAGATCCACACTCTCCCTTAATTAAAAATCTAAATACATTGAGTTTAGAAAAATACCTTCCAAAATATCTCTCCAAAATTCCTCCCCAAATACTATAATCTTTAATTTTTTCACAAATCAAACTAAGTAAGCCCCTTGGTGCAAAACAAAAGGTGTTACCTGAAGAAAACGTAAATTTATTCAACGAACACTTTTGATTTATTTCCTTATCAATCCTTCTTAATTATTTATATATAATTATTATATAACAACCTCAGTATCCTAAATATACATATATTTTTTGTGTTATTTTTTCTACCTACACCTACATAAACTTTCAACATATGGGTAGTGATAATGTCGCTCGTGTGTATAATGAACTACCACCTCACAAAATGAAGTCGTACCTTATTACATTGATACATCTCATGATTGGTAATTTTTATGTACATAATATGTTTATAGAATATATATGATATTTATAATATCATCATAATTATTTAATTATTATATAACACATAGCTTCATGCTTTCCATTTTGTGGGAATACATCATTTTTTGACGTCTTAACTACCTCCTCCTCAGTGAAATGTGTTTTGTTCACACTTTACAAGGAGTATATAAGGAAGGGTTCAAAAAAATATGTGATATAAATGAAATATAAATATATTTATGACATTATTATCTTTTTATAAATATAATATATCATTTTCATTATTACATTTTCAGACACTGTAGAACTAATAACTTCGTTTGTAAATGTGTGGGCCTCCACCTCCTCGAAGAAATGTGATTCATTTTACCTGAAGAGAATTAAATATAAGGATATATTATTAAATAAAATGGTATTTATGATATATTTATCATTATTTAAAGATAATTTTTAATTAAATTTTTTCAAAAATGAACATTGAAAAATGGGAACATTTCTAATACATATAGAGGGCCTACTATCTCCCTGATCGTAATAATGGTTCATTTTTCATAACATTATTTAATGATTTATTTTAAAAGTATAATTGCGGACTAAATATAATAATTTTATCATGCCTATAATTCTGGATTTTCTTTATAGTTACCACTTTTACCATCATCATCAAACCTTAATCATTTTTGAAAAATATGCCGAATATGGTCAAAATATCAAACTAAACCATTATTGATTAAGAAATTGTATTTTACATGTTAATAATTTAAATAAAAGTTATAATAAAGTTTAAATATTTTATTAAACAATTAAATATTTATCATAAGTTTATTATTGAAAATTATAAAGACACGTAGAAGGTATCAGACTCAATTTAAGGTTTTTTGTTTCAATCTCCTCTCATTGAGGTGGATCTTGATTTTATACACTATTATTATTTTATAAGGTATATATAAATTCCCTTCCATTAGTTATATCATGAATTTACTCTATTATAATGATATTTAATATTGGATTTTATTTTATTCTTTATTTATTTTTATTATTTAAATCCTTCAAAGTGGTAGGGGACACATTGATTTAAAATAATCAAATTTTAAATATTTTATGTTTTAATTTCATAATATTTTTCTCCATGCCAATATTCTTGATATTATATTATATTATTATTTATATAAAAGTATGATAAATGTCTATTTATGAATATTTTCAAATTCATTTAATGGTTTTTAAAATTGAATATCTATTTTTTTTGTTATTTATATGGAACGTATTGAAAAACGAAAAGCAATGTTCCATTATTAACATATTCAGTGATAATGAATTTTCATCCACAATAACCATTTTTTTATTTTTGGATTTATTTTCAAGAATTATTGTTTCCTTGAGTTTTAATCCCATATTGACATTTTTTTATTTTGGTTTTGAAAATGTATTTTCATAGAAATAATGTGTTTTGGTATTGGAAATGGGTTCTTAATGGAAATTGTGTTTTTATCCAGAAGGGTTTTTAATTTGGATTTCAAAATATTTTCTGGACGGGTTTTATGATGAAGTATATTAATTTTGGATATTATAATTGAGAATTATATTAAATGGGATAACATAATATAGTTTATATGGATTTTTGAGCCCCAATATAGCTCACGAGTGAGACCAATATAGCATATACGAAGGGTTGAGCCCCATTATAGCTCATGAGAAACGGGTAATCCTGATATAACATATACAAATGGTTCATCCCCAATGTAGCTCATGGGTGATCCAAATATATATTATAAAAATAAAGATCCCTATTATAGATCTCCAATGCAGTGGGTAATGATAATGTTGGAAGGAAGCCTTATACATATTCCAATTAAAATGACTTAAACTGTTTTTATAAATATGATTCTCTATGTCACCTAATAGAGTTATAATTACTTTATATGTATTTTAATGGTTTTATTTGAGTTAAATGTGTGTGTTTTATCTTAAGAAAATTCATTATTTCATATGCTAAAGAATATGAAGGTAAAGGTACATGTTATATAATATTTTAATTTTTCACTTCACTAGTGGTTTTCCATATTTTTATAAGCCATATTGGGTATTTTCTCATCCAATATTATTTAAAAAAATTTCATGTGGTTTAGGGATGTTCATGGGAAAATAAGTGAAGTTCAAAGTCATGGATACTAATCATAAGTGTCAACTTTTTATAATATGGTTTTGTAATTTAGGATTTAGATCATAATTATCTAAAACTCTAAACCAAAAAAAGATCCTCAACAGGATAGAATGTAAATTCCTGACCAAAACACAATATTATGTAATTATTAAGGATGGATCCTTTCACTATTAGAATATTCCATCCATTGATTTCAATTTGAGAAGTTTTTCCAACTCTGCTTTTCCTCATATTCTAAGTTATAAAAAACCATGATTAATTTTATTTTACTAAAGAACTAAAATTATCTTTTAAAATATCATAAGATCCAAAAATGTATTTCAAGTTATTCCACCTATTTTTATCCATTTACTAAAATTGAAATACTAAGTATAAGTTCATAAAATATCCAATATGAATAAACATTTATATGATGAAATCATAAATTAGTCATTAAAGCCTCAATAAAAACACCAAAACTTCAAATTAAATCATTCTAAAAAATAACACTAAAAATCTTTAAAATATTCCTAATCAAATTTAAACAAAAATATTCGAATGATTTCAACATATATTCTTCCAAAATCAACATACAATTTATCTCAAAACAATATCAATCACTCATGATGTCACATTCAAAAATGTATATTCCCCAATAATATTATCTTCAATATATGATAATCTTTTCCATAAGTAACCATAATCCCCATAAAGACTTGACCAAATCATATAATCTTCCAAAATATAACTCAATAATTATTCCTTAATTAATATCATATAATTTTACATAAAATCCCATAATAAAAAAAAATTCCAATTTACCATGATTCATTTAATTTTTCCAAAAATATAGTGAACTTCATCCAAAATAACTTTAACCATATAATCACCAAATCGATTTTTTTAAATCCCAATATCATCTATGTAAAAAAACATATATTCTCAAAAATAAAATAAATTCTATCAATTAACCATAATTACCATTTCATCAAAGGTAATAATTTCCATAAATTCTATATTTACCTAATAGTTTTGTGCCCAATATAAAAACATTCCTCATAAATAACCATCATATTAAATAAAATTATAATCTTAAGAGTTTCATATACACCAATAATATATTAAAACCTAATAAATGTCTCAGAAAATTTCATTAATTACAAAAATAATAACATAATACCTCAAAATGTATTATATATTTTTAGAAATTTTATCATCCATAAATTCATCAAGAATTAAATAAAATACTTGTACATCATAACTCTTGAAACCTTATATATAGAAACATTATTCATTTAACTACCTTCTTAAACCACTAACACAGATGTCTCATTCTGTCCAATAATACTTTATTCAACCAATAAACAAATGTGAATCAAGTCCTAAGGTTCATCAATATCAATATAATCATTTTTTTAGTTTACACTTAAGAAAAAATTTAAAAATAACTCATGCCTTTTATATATTTTTCATGGTTTCCTCATCTTTAGTATATAATGAGGCAACCCAAACCATTATAAATAAAATTACCTTTGATATTTAATTAAACTCTTTATTATGTAGTATGTTTATAAAAAACACATGCATTTACGTGGATTTATTATATCATATCATATTTTAGAAACCATTAGGCATCATAATTTTTTATAGTACATTTAAGGAATAATATTCATATGATTAGTATAAATATAGGGTTTTGATAAATGAAATTAACAAAGACAAAGGAAATTATGTCTTTGACCCATAGAATTATACCATATGAATCCCATTTATCATATATTGTAAGGGTTATAGTATCAAAGGTCATTTACCATGACCAATCCCAAGTTGATATCTAATAACCAAAGTAGGAGAGAAACTATTTACAAGAGAAGTTCAATCTCATCGAGATCATGACCCAAGACATGTACGCTAGACCACCCCTGGAAAATTTCACCATCATACACCTTAACCAAAGGAAATTTTCAAGTGTAATGAAGTAATATTAATAAAGACCATAATATTAGGAATATGTATATTATATTTTCAATATAATACTAGTTATATTTTCTTCTACTTTATTAATAATTTTGGTTTTCCATAATAAAACACAAATTATATTTTTGAGTAATATTAAATTTCAATTAAGATGACTATTTTGATGAACAAATTTATTTTTAAAATATATAAAATATTTATTTATATATTACTATTAAATTATTTTTATAAAATAAAAATGATCATATATTTTTTATGAAGTTATATGTAATTTTAATATATGTTTGTAAACATTTATTATAAAAACCCAACATTTCTGAATAAATGAATATTATATTTTTGAAAGTAAAAATTCATATATTTATAAAAAAAATTATGATAAAAATGAATATTATTTTTTGAATCATAATGTTGAAATTTTCAAAAATAGATTTCTGTATAACTTTCCAAGACAGTTGAATTTTCGAGTAAGAATTAAATAATGCAGAAGAATATGATGTGTGTTATGAAAACATAAAGACCCAATAGTTCTATAATAAATTCTATAAGGATATATACTAACCAATATGTGTTTCATATTTAAAATAATGTGTTTTGGGAATATTTAAAAAACCAATCAAATTTTTAAGAAACCACTAGATGTTTTTTATTTTTTATGAATTTATTATATTGAGTACAAAACCTAAATTTGTGAAATATTAAAGAAATCCCTTCACTTTTCATATATAAACACACCAAAAATCTCATTTATCTACACTAAAAAACCATGGATCAAATATTTATTCTCACATTGAAGATATAAAGTCTTCAAATATTCCCCCATGCCCTCAAGAAGCTTCTCATAGGCTTTTTTAATCACAATGTTGAGGTAAGGGGTCCTATCCTACTCCACTTTATTCAAAAATCATCTTGATCGTTTTGAATTTCTTATCCATTTAGTAATGTTGGGATATGTTCTCCCATATCCCAATTACCGGACTTATGTTGTCTAAATGACGAGATACCCATTTAAATATCAGTAATCCAACCCCTTAACATTTATTCACAACCATTATGTTGGTTGAAATTTCTCAGTGATTTTCCATGCCAACAATTTTTTAGTGAATACCCATACCAATTTACTATCAAGGGATTTTCCCATTATGAACAAATAATTATTCGATTGTGGAATCCCATTTATTTAGTACACACTTATTTATTTTTTAATAATATTTGATGAAAAATGATTCCATGTTGTATGATCTATGTGGAATAGTTGTGGATGTGAAAAATATGAATGTGGTGGGTATGCTTGGAATTATATACAGCTCCAATGCATTGGGTAATTTTTTAGTCTCATGATTATCACTAAATGGATTTTGGGGTGAACCTAATCTATCATAGGAGTTTTTCCACTATGATTTATTAGCATTTAT
This sequence comes from Viscum album, assembly GCA_963277665.1. Taxonomy (NCBI): domain Eukaryota; kingdom Viridiplantae; phylum Streptophyta; class Magnoliopsida; order Santalales; family Viscaceae; genus Viscum; species Viscum album. The sequence continues at coordinate 1,099,767,873 of OY728155.1, read as the reverse complement.
CCTTGACCATTGTTATGATGGCATGTTTAATTTTTTTTCCACATTTCCCTTATTGCCATTATGTTATCATGTTATATAATGCCTCTTGGTTCATGTTTAGGATTCTCACCTATTTATGTATCATTGATATGCCTATTTTAGTGAATTTAATACTTCATTTATGTTTTTAAATGTTTATTCCATTACATGGCATTATATCTCACCCCTTTGTTACGTATGTACCCATGTTATCCAATGTAGTTTTTATTACTATGGAATATAATGAGAATGTCAATAAAGTTTTCAATAATAGATATATATTCCTGATTTTATGTTTTTATGTAACATAACTAATTACCAATGACACTATACTTCTCAATCATCTGGGTTTTACTGTATGTAATATTGTGAAATAAATCATGAATTATTGTGTAATAAAGACAAGGGTTTTCAGAGTTGGTAAAAAATGATGGTTTAGTTATTTTTGAGATTAGGATTAGAAAAATCTAGTAAAATTTTTAGTTATAAGAATAAACATATGAATAAATCCATAATTGTTGGTGAATAATAGAGTATATTTTTTCATGAATATTCATCCCTCTCTCGATACTACAAGTGGATGCGGCTCTACCATAGATGCACCTATGGGTAAAACATGAAAAAACCACATTTAGCTTGACTCGATCATGTCCTTTTGTGAAATAATGTTTTTTTCTGCACACCTAGTATGATACATCTAGTGTTTATTCTTTGGTAAATTCACAATCTTATAATAAACCATTAATAATGGAACCAAAATGCTTAAGGGTGTCTATGTTGGAAAATAGATCCTGGATAACATAGATTGAAGCTCAAAAATTCATATGTTAATGACATAAATGTCATTTATAAGTAATCTAATCGGATTTATTAGTTTCACTTTATGAATTTAATATTTGAAAAATAATTATCCCTAATAAACCCTTTCTTCTATATAATGGATGGAAATAAATGGAACCAAGTAAACAACCTATGTAAATAGAAATGCGATGACTAACCAAATGTGATTCCCAACTTGATGGGAGCATGAATCACAAGATTTTTAATGATAGTCTCTCAGTTGAGTCAGTTTATGATTAGAAACCTAGAATGGGAGGAATTACAAAATCCCCCTAAGAATGAACATGCTGAAATTTGGACCATTATGTTAAAAGGTCCTACAACATTAAAGGGATCATCTAATCAATTAATCATGTAAAAATGGATCAATTCCATGGAGAATATATTCCCCATCCTTAAATGTTATGATCAAGAGGTGTTTATACTAGATCTTTATTATATAGAGATAGATTCTTGTTAGTGGTGGATATTGATCACAAATATGAAGACTATGTAAAATATTTAAGTGATGGGGTTGATAGTGTTCTGGAAAATAGTTTTTTAAATTTTTTTTCACAAACATTTACTTTAAATAGAAATAAATTTCCTTTACCTCAGGAAAAAATATGATGAATCCACCAGTCCATATAAGGAAAACATCCCAATACTTTCATTATATGTATTTTTCATTTTGGTTACCACCAAATACAAAGTTAACCTCTTTTTTGTTAGATAAAACCTAGTCTAGGAAAAGCCCGAGTGATCTGAGACTTTGATAGCTACGATTTTTCAACATCACTCATGTTAGAAGTATGAAAATAAGATCCGTAGAAATTTCCTATGGTGGAATAGGGAATTCTTTATGTGTGGTAAGGATGGACACCTATCAATGATTTCCGACAGGAGAAACCCAGTAATGAGATAGAGGAATGGAATTCTCAACTAAACCATCAGTGAATTGTAAATTGTGTAAACTACAAGGAAAAAAGGTCACATTGAAAAATAATTCCCTAATCGATGTATTTTTAGATGCAACCAACAACCTCCAAAGTCGCATTTTTTAGCTCATTCCATCACAACCACTGAGTTGGAGCCTGACAATGAAGTGGTTATTGGTACTCTAGCTATTCATTCAATAATAGAAAACATATTATTTGATTATGGTTCTATGAATTACTTTATATCATTTATGTTTATTTGAACTATTCAAAAATCACCACAAATCATGGAAGTAACGTTGTCAGTGAAAATAAAAATGGTGCAATTAATGTATACCAAGTATATACCACCTCACCTATCAAACATGGTGGATAAACATTCTAGGGAACCTTATGATTTAAATTTAGTGGAACATTATGAAATTATAGGTATGGGTTGGATTTCCTTATATAATCTGAACATATATTTTCATGCCAAGAAAATTTATTTCTGTATTGCGAATCACGCTTCGATTCGGTACTATTTAAAGGAGTTGTATGAATATTCATTAGAACCAATATATGAAATATAAATAATATTACCATACAATTATATTTATCTAGCTAAAATGATTTAGTCTAAGTAAAAGTTCATCCTTGAATATATTCCCATTATGGGGGATTATGATGAAATTTTTTACAAAACATTTCATGGTCCTCCTCCCAGCTGATAGGTTGAATTTTCAACCAAGTTTGTACATGTGGAGTTTCCGTTATCCAAGACTCTATACAAAAAACTATTGTGGAACTTGAGGATGTAGATAAATTACTATATAAATATCTAGATATAGGATTAACACACCCAATTACAACAATGTGGGGTGAAATAGTCCTCTTAATCAAAAATAATGATGGCCCAATGCACCTTTTCATTGATTAACAGGAGCTAAACAATATAACAATGCTTTAAAAATATCCTCTACCAGGTATTGATGACTTATTTGACCATCTATTTGGAACAAAATACTTATCCATCGTCGATCTTTATTTGGGGTATTACCAATTTTGGGTGATTTATGTTTATTTACCTAAGAATACAATTTTTATAAGGTGTGGGCACTATGAGTTCATAGTAATTCCATTCAGACTCACTCATTCTATAGAAATATTAATAAACATGATGAATGGAGTCTTTAGAGATTACCTGGGAAAATTTTTGGTAGTCTCTATAGAAGTTGTTATAATGTAATCCAAAATCAATGATGACCATTAGGATTAACCGATCACTCTTCTAAAGACCTTATGAAAGGAGAAGCTTTCTGAAAAGTTTAGAAAATGTGAGTTATGGTTGAAGTATCATTATTATATAATATTATCACAAGAATTAGAATAACTATAGAACCTTTAATGAGTTAGGTAATTAAAGGATTTCAAGGGAAACAACTATGATAGAAATTGTTATTTTCCTTAGATTATCTATCTATTATCATCAATTTGTGAGAAATTACTCATGGTTCTCAAATGCTAAAACATAGATAACTCATAAGAGAGTATTTTTTTGGAATAATTAATGTGAAAAGAGGTTCAATGAGTTAAATAAGAGCTTATCACTACACTTATACTTAATCTACCCACGACTGGGAAAAAAATTTTGTATACAGTGATGATTTAAATAAGGTCTTGGGTTGTTTACTAATGCAAAATGAAAAGGTGATCATCTATGCCTCAAGGAAATTTAAATATCATAAACATAACTACCCAAAACATTGTCTTGTGTAATCTTTGTTTATATTTTCATTCAAAATGTGGAGGCATTATCTATTTGGGGAGAAGCATGAAATAAATATAGATTATAATAGCCTCAAGTTTATACTCACAGTTAAAGAGATGAATATGCATTAGTGGTGACATTTATATATGATTATGGACTAATAATTTTCAATCTACTAATATCATGGGAAATAAAATAATGTGGAATATTCTCAATGTATAAAGGATCAATAAATGATATCATTGATGAAAAATGATAATTATTCAATCTTCTTATACTTGAAAAGTATGGACATTCGAATCATAACTGAATAACCATCATTAATATTTTTTACAAATGACTTATTCGTGATCCATTATGTATAAGATAAATAATTATCTAATATTTTATATGGAAATTTAGATTAATGTGGAATAAATAAGAAAAGATAAATACTCAGTGTTCAATATCAATGATGAATGTATTGTAATATTTGGGTCACAACAATGTGTTCCATAAAATCCTATGTTAATGAAGGAGTGGTTGGATGAGGCACATAGATAGACCTTATCTATCTATCCAGGGAGCATAAAGATGTATTGATATCTCCGAGATAATTATTGATGGTACAATATGAGTAAATAGATCCCAAAATATACATAAATGTGTCTTGTATGTGAGAAAGTGAATTATAAAAGGATAAAATACATTGTGATAATGGAACTATTACACATATCTAAATGTAAAAGGGAAAACCATTACTGTAACACCCCAATCTTCTACGGTACTTTTCTCTTTGAATAATGTGATAGCATGTGTTGTACGCAACACCGAGTTCTAACACACCATAACTAATCAAACTAGCCGTTATGAATAGTAAGACCTACTTTTTGAAATTATATATATTTTATATTTTAAAATGGACTTCATTTTTGGATTCGGAATATCAAATTTAGCCTAAGGTGAAATTTTGGTACATTTCGGATAACTTTCATATTTTGATGAATAGTGAAAATTACTAAATTTTAATTAAAAACAAATTTTTTAATCAAAATAATTAATAGTGATAAATTATGAATTTGAGTGGTTTTAAAGTATATTTAGAATATATTTTTACCATTTAATATAATTTTGGTCGTTGGACATCATTTTACAATTAAACCGAACATAAACAAGTGTCAATCTTTTGATAGTTATTATCTTTTAAAAACATGCTTTTTGTTTTGATAGCGGGAATTAATTTTAAATTAATTTCTACCACTTCTGTGTTTTGAATTTAGAAAAATGGATTCCATATTTGGAATCAGGATGTTCAAATTGTGTAAATAGGTAACTTTTATTTTTAGACATTTTGAATAATTACTGCGGTAAATATTTTATTTACCATGGTTAAGGGTAAATCCGGTATATAAGGGTTAAAAAATAATATTATAATAATACTAAATTACCCTAAAACGTATCCTAGACTTATTTTTTGATACATGTTCGAGAATAGGCATCATTGGGTCGATTTTGGGACCCCATGGTGCCACTTGTAGGTGATAAAGACACTTTATTTTAATTAAGTTAAAATGAATACAAAAATGACACAAGCATATATCTTTTAGAAAAACAATATTTACATAGGGTTATATATGTTGGATTTTAGATTATAAATATTCATTAGAAAGATAAAAAGATTTCCTACATTGTGATAGTTCATTTATAATTTTTATACATTAAATAATTTAATTTATTTATGACACAGTGATGATGAATTAATTTCTATAATAGTGAAAAATTAAAATAATTGATATTATAAATACCCAAATAAATATAATATGAAACTTTTAATGAATTAAACTAATTTTCTAGGATAATATGATATTTTACTATTGATTTAATTGACTTTTTTCGAAGTAATCAATCTGTTATGAGTTTCACAAAAATCATCTATTGAATAGTGTCAAAATTGACATAAAAGAGTTCTTAAAAAAATATTATATTATTAATTGATATTAAATTCCTAAAAATATACGGTTCGGCCAAGAGACTTATATCATGATAGGTTCATCATTAATGGACCACTTGGGGGTCTCTTGGATGTATATAGTATGTTTATTAACCATATTATATAAAAATACAAAGAGACATTGTAAAATTGAAACTAATTAACTTAGAGTTAATACATAAAGATAAGATTAATATAAGTACCCAAACCTGTCGAAATTATATTGGTTGAGTGGTTTGAGACCTATCCCCACCTTAACCTTTGAATAATCAACTTTGGAGCCATTAGAAACCGAATATGAATTTATTATAAATTAATATTTCTAGCTTTTCCAAAGGTGCCCCTCACCCCTCTTATAAAAGGGAACTCCTCCTTCTCATTTCTTCACACCTTCAAAGCCTTTTGGATCAGCCAAAATCTGCCCAAATACTCTCCCAACATCCCTAACTACAACATAGAGGCCTTAGTTTGATCAGAAAGCCAACCTAAGGAGCCCTTTTGATCAAATTAAAAGGAAGAACCCGAAAAATAGGTAATGTTTTCACCACCCCTTTTCAAGTTCCTTTCTTCTTCCACTTCTTCTTTCTTTGTTCGTACCATTCTAAAATAATAACTCTAGTATCTCAAATATACTGTGATGTTATTATAAATATGGTACAACCGTATTCAGTATTCTATCCACCCTTTGAATAACATGTCACCATACGTGCGTACGTACGGCTTACCGTCTCCACGTAGTGGTGTAATTGTTATTCAATATATTATTATTTGGATGGACATAATAATGATGTGTAACTCATGTAAATAATAAATATAACATGTTAAGGATTCTGTATATATGATATAACATCCATTTATATATTATTTTAATATCAAAAGAATGATATTGTCGCTCGTGCGTACGTACGGACTACCGTCTCCACGAACGCGATGAGATTCATTCTCCATCGTATCCATTCAAGTATAATTATAATTTGATGATTTAAAAATGATGTTTAAGGACTTGATATCATTCGGGATATGAATAAGATACAACAATCATGGCTTATGTAACAAAACATATAAAAGAAAATGAGTAAGTTAACACCCGAAACGATGATAATTCTAAGATATTATTAACAAATCAATATTAAAAGATCATATATGATATCATATTAATATATATTATTCTTGTATAATTTAATAAAAATTATTTCACCATTATACTGGAGGTTAACCTACCTCAACCAAGTAAAAGTACAAGGTAAGGGTTGTTTGACAATCTCTTCATTATCTGAGGTTGTTTATACGTAATAATCTACTGGGATTTCTTTATCATCCACATCCATGTTTCTTCGAAATGTATTTCAAAACATATTTATTATTTACAAGAATATGGGTTAAAGTCATTTATACCCTTGTTTGAATTTTTATAAGAGGTTTATAATGGAATCTTTCTGATGTTTTCAATACAAGGTCCTTTTTAACCTTTTCGACAGAATTAAGGTAAGAATGTTTTTTTTAACTAATACGGCGGGTGCGGCTATTTTCCGCCGTTATAAAATCTTCAAGGCTTACCTTAAAAGCTTATAAGAATATTTTCAAAGAAAATGTTTTATTTTATATGGATCTTAAATGATTTCAAAATAAAAGGAGATATTTCTTTAAAAAGAATTTTGATTTCATCTATGTCAACATCCTTTGATGGATTTTAAGATTATTTGAAGTTGATTTATTATGATACAAAAATTCTATATTGTATTGAAGGTTTTGTGATATGTTTGACTGTGGATGTGCTATTTTTATACCATTCATAGTTTATGGTTAAAGTATTGACATTTTCTATGCTAGTTTTAATACGAATGTTTATGTTATGTTTAAACCTTTTCATATGGAAATGCATTGGACTTAATATGTGACGGGTGGAGCCCGCTATAGCTCCTCGATGCATCGGTAGGTCTCATGAGACAAACTAGTGTCTTGGAACAAGGCCTTGACAAAATCTGATTCGTAGTCTTGGCACGAGGCCTTGGCTATGTTGTTATAATAGTCTGGCATTATGCATTACATCATTATGAAAGTGGTTATTGATTTTTCATGTGATTATTCGATTAGTAGAATAACCATGTGAATAAGTTAATGGAATTATTTCATTTTATTTATGCCATACTTTGTTAAAAGTTCAAGTTTGAAAGGCTTTTGATTTAGTTATACATTGCCTTAAATGTTTATTCTTATTTATGAAGGTTTCTGCTATATTGTTATCCTTACTGGGCATTTGAGCTCACCCCTTTTCTATGTTTTATTTTTCCCAGGAAGTGAAGAAGTAAATTATGAATGACCTGCAGGGATATTATGTGGGGATATGAGTGTGGATTATGGAGACAATATGTTGTTGTAGTAGTTTTTCATTTTATGATGTAATGTAAGACTTTTGAATATATCTAGTGTTTCCAAGACTACTAAACCAATCGGTCTTTCGAGATTTGATCTTTCTTGTGATCATGCCAATGTTATGTAATAATGCACTGACTCTGGGTAACTGGGGTCGGGGCGTTACAATTGGTATCAGAGGAAGTTTAGTACAAACCTTGGAAGCTAGATTTAGATAAACACTGATTAGAGGACGTAGACCTAAGATGAACTTTGAGGATTAGTATAGAAGAACTTCCTAGAATTTTGGTATTGTAGAGATTTTGTGAGTTTTCTGAGCAATACATCTCTGTCTGGATACGAGCAGGTAGAGGCGGCTCTGGAACAAATGTACCTAGGGGTAAAACCCGAAAACACCGCTTTGAGCTAGACTCGAACGGGAACTGGTGCACGACAACGGGCCTTGCTGCACTCTTGGTTACGACACTCCCGAGGGATATGCTTAGGATAACTCTCATTTTCTTTACAAATCATTTTGAAGGGATTATGAGTATATACTTCCTCAAAGAAAACATTCTTATGATTATGGATTATATCCATAAATAGTTCAATTTATGTTAGGTGTTTTATAAGTATGGGATTATGTATTTTGATTCATAAACTGATCTAGTTTATGCCATTGTTTAGAAATGGCGCCTAGTGGACGAAATGGAAACCGTATCAATGCACGCACTCCATGTAGGTATCGCCCTCCTGATCAAGATAATTATAGTGGAGATGGTGATGCAACTGGTGCTGATCAGCTAATCACCATACTGGGACAACTTACTCAGGTTATGAATAATAACCTTACCCGTATGGAGCACCCTGATCCACAGCATGGAGGATCAATGATAGATCGATTCATGAGGAAACAACCACCAATGTTCAATGGGAGTACAAATCCCTTAGTAGCTGAGAAATGGATATTTTCCCTAGAGAAAATATTTCAGGCTTTGGGGAGCAGTGAAAGGGAAAAAGTTATCATGGCAGTTTACCGCCTCACTGGAGATGCTGATCAATGGTGGTCATTGATTCAAAATACGAAGGAAGATGATGAAGTATCAAATATGGAATGGAGGGAGTTCAATGATCTGTTTTTAGAAAAATACTTTCCTCGCGACCATCGAGCAGATATGAAAAGGCAATTTCTAAGTCTGAGACAGAAGGAGGATGAGAATGTCACAAAGTATGAGGCTAACTTTACAAGGGTATCAAGGTACGCTGATGATTATATATGTAACCAAATAATTAATATTGATCGTTTCTTTGATGGGTTAAAACCATTTCTCCGTCGAGCATTAGTCTCACAATCCTTCTTGTCATACGAAGACATTGTCTCATGTGCTATCAAGACCGAAAAGGAATTCTCTAAGTCTTATGAATTTAAAGAAAAGAAAGAGAAGAAGAGACCTGCTGATCAATCTGCTAATGGAAATAAGGGGAAGAAGGGAAAGGTTGAATATTCATCCTGTGGTAAATGTGGGTAGAAACACCCCGGTACTTTCTTGAAGGGAATGGGCGTCTGTTACAAATGTGGTGAAAAAGGCCACCATGCTCGTGATTGCAAGGGAAAGAAGGAAGCTACCAACGTTCAGTGCTACAATTGTAGGGAGATGGGACATTATGCAAATGAATGTCCTAAGCATCAAGGGAACTTACCTCAGAAAATGCCAAGGGATCAAGGCCAAGCTTATGCTATCACTACTGCTGAGGTAGAAGCTCCGAAAGACGTGGTGGCAGGTAATTTAATGGTTACATCAAGTTTAGCAAATGCATTATTTGATTCTGGATCATCGCATTATTTCATATCTTCCCAGTTTTCTAATAAAATTAGTTATTTCCAATTTGATTTAACAAGGGAGTTGTCAGTTAAATCTCTTAAGGGAAGTATCATTGCAACAAAGTTTTGCGAATCAGTCCCCATTAGAGCACATAAATGTTCTTTATCTGCTGATCTCATCGTCATACCTATGATTGAGTTTGATATAATCCTCGGTATGGACTGGCTTTCATACTATTATGTGAAGATTTATTGTAAGAAGAAAGAGGTTATGATTCTTGATGATAATGATAAGGAACACCTCATCTTTAGAGCAGAATCGTCACCACCTAATTCTTATTTAGATCCACCCTCAATAGCTCAACTAAATTCAATTATTGGAAAGGAAGAGAATGAAATAACTACGGGTGAGGAAAGGAATGTTCAAATAGAGGATGTACCTGTTGTGAAAGAATTTGTATATGTATTTCTGGAAGATTTACCTGGACATCCTCCAGAACGAGAAGTTGAGTTTTCTATTGATTTCATTCCTGATCAAGGCCTATATCGAAGACCCCTTATAGAATGGCCACTGTAGAGTTAGTCTAACTAAAGAAACAACGAGCGGAGTTGAGTAATAAAGGATTTATTATGCCTAGTGTTTCTCCATGGGGTGCCCCTGTTCTTTTTGTTAAAAAGAAAGATGGATCTATGAGGTTATGTATCGACTACAGGGAGATCAATGCTATAACGATAAAGAACAAGTATCCCCTACCTCTCATTGATGATTTATTTGACCAACTGCATAGAGCTCAATACTTTTCAATGATTGACCTTCGATCTGGATACCATCAGTTGTGTGTAAAGAAGGAACATTCCGAAGATAGCATTCCGAACTAGGTACGGGCATTACGAGTTTACTGTAATGCCTTTTGGATTGACTAATGCACCCTCTGTATTCATGGATCTGATGAATAGAGTTTTCAAGGAGTATCTCGATGAATTTGTGGTGGTATTTATTGATGATATCGGGGTATACTCCAAAACCTACGAAGATCATGAAAATCACTTGCGGATTATCTTGAAGACTCTAAGGAGGCATGAATTATATGGGAAGTTTAGCAAGTGTGAATTCTGGCTTCAGGAGATTTCTTTTCTTGGCCATATTGTCTCTAAAGATAGAATCTCTGTTGAACCTTCTAAGACCAAGGAAATCCAAGAATGGCCAGCACCTACTAGTATAACTGAGGTACGCAGTTTTATTGGTTTGGCAGGTTATTATCGACGTTTCGTCCAGAATTTTGCCCGATTGGCTAACCCATTAACGAAGCTCACACGTAAAGGGGTTAAAGTTGTTTGGAAAAAAGAGTGTGAAGAATGTTTCGAAGAACTGAAGAAACGATTAGTCAATGCTCCTATATTGACTCTACCATCGGGGAATGATGGGTTCGTTATTTATAGTGATGCATCGATGAAAGGACATAGTTGTGTCCTTATGCAGAATGATAGAGTTATTGCCTATGCATCACGACAGTTGAAAATTCATGAAAAAAACTATCTTACTCATGATCTCGAGTTAGCAGCTGTGATATTTTCTTTGAAGATATGGAGGCACTACCTCTATGGTGAAAAATGTGGGATTTATACTGATCAAAAGAGTTTGAAGTATATTTTCTCACAAAAAGAACTCAACATGAGGCAAAGGAGATGGCTTGAATTACTCAAGGATTATGATTGCACGATACACTACCACCTACGGAAAGAAAACAAGGTGGCAGATGCTTTGAGTAGAAAAGACCATAGAGTTTTGAACAACATGAGAATTTAAAGGGATCCAATTTTCATGGATCTAGTGAAGATGGACATGGGAATAACCAGGGAAGGCGAAACATCATTTCTTTTTCAAATGGTTGCCAAACCATCTTTACTAGAAAGGATTAAGAGTACTCAGACCGATGATGAAGAATTTCAAAAGAAGATTAAAGATGTGAATGATGGGAGATTGAGAGACTTTGTGTATGAAGATGGAATTTTGAAATTTGGGAAGAGACTTTGTGTTCCCGATATACCTGATCTAAAAAGGGAATTGTTGGATGATGCTCATAGTTCCAATTTCTCTATACACCCTGGGAGCACAAAAATGTATAGTGATTTGAAGGAACATTTTTGGTGGGACAACATGAAGAGAGAGATTACTGATTTTGTGTCAAGATGTATGGTTTGTCAACAAGTGAAAGCTGGAAGGCAACAGCCTGGAGGAGTCATGCAACCTCTTCCCATACCGGAGTGGAAATGGGACAATATTACGATGGACTTTGTCCTGGGGCTACCAAAGACTCCTAGAAGGAACGATGCAATATGGGTTATTGTTGATCATCTTACCAAGTTAGCACATTTTCTTGCTATAAGAGAAGATCTACCCCTGGAACGTCTAGCAAGACTATATATTAATGAAGTTGTGAGACTTCATGGAGTACCCCTATCGATTGTTTCTGATCGTGATCCCCATTTTACTTCAAGAATCTGGAAAAGTCTTCAGAAATCCCTGGATACTGAACTTCATTTGAGCAATTCTTACCACCCTCAGACAGACGGACAATCAGAATGGACTATTCAAACATTAGAAGACATGTTGAGATCTTGCTCACTTGACTTTCAGGGTATGTGGGATCAATATTTACCTCTGGTAAAATTTTCCTATAATAATAGCTTCCATTCGAGTATTCAGATGGCACCATATGAAGCGTTATACGGAAAGAGATGTCGTACACCAACCTGTTGGGATGACGTCGGTGAAAGAAAACTTGTAGGTCCAGAACTGGTGGAGGAAACGATGGAAAAGGTGAAGGTAATCCAAAATCACATCAGAGCAGCTCAAAGTAGGCAGAAGAGCTATGCTGATAATCTAAGGAAGGATTTGGAATTTCAAGTCGGTGATCATGTTTTCTTGAACGTATCTCCATGGAAGGGAGTCATACGTTTTGGTAAGAAAGGGAAATTGAGTCCCAGGTACATCGGACCCTTCGAAATTCTAGAACGAATTGGGGTAGTAGCTTACCGATTGGCAATGCCGCCAAGTCTCTCTAAAGTTCACGATGTGTTCCACGTATCTATGTTGAGGAAATACATGCCTGACCTAACGCATGTACTCACCTATGAGGAATTAGAACTAGAACCCGATCTGTCTTATTGCGAAGAGCCCGTCAGGATTCTTTATACGAGAGAAAAAGTACTGAGAAACCGGATGACGCATCTGGTAAAAGTTTTGTGGAGAAACTATAAGATGGAAGAGGCAACGTGGGAACCTGAGGAACTTATGATGAAGAATCACCCAAGACTTTTCAAGTGATAAGTATTCTAGAAATTTCGAGGATGAAATTATTTGAAGGAGGGGATAATGTAACACCCCAAGCTTCTACGGTATGCTTCTCTTTGAATAATGTGATAGCGTGTGTTGTACGCAACACCGAGTTCTAACACACCATAACCAATCAAAATAGCTGTTATGAATAGTAATACCTACTTTTAGAAATTATATATATTTTATATTTCAAAATGGACTTCATTTTTGGATTCGGAATATCGAATTTACCCTAAGGTGAAATTTTGGTACATTTCGGATAACTTTCATATTTTGATGAATAGTGAAAATTACTAAATTTTAATTAAAAACAACTTTTTTAATCAAAATAATTAATAGTGATAAATTATTAATTTGTGTGGTTTTAAAGTATATTTAGAATATATTTATACCATTTAATATAATTTTGTTCATTGGACATAATTTTACAATTAAACCGAACATAAACAAGTGTCAATCTTTTGATAGTTATTATCTCTTAAAAACACGCTTTTTGTTTTAACAGCGGGAATTAATTTTAAATTAATTTCTGCCACTTCTGTGTTTTGAATTTAGAAAAATGGATTCCATATTTGGAATCAGGATGTTCAAATTGTGTAAATAGTTAACTTTTATTTTTAGACATTTTGAATAATTACTGCGGTAAATATTTTATTTACCATGGTTAAGGGTAAATCCGGTAAATAAGGGTTAAAAAATAATATTATAATAATACTAAATTACCCTAAAACGTGTCCTATACTTATTGGTTGATACATGTTCGACCATAGGCATATTTGGGTCGATTTTGGGACCCCATGGTGCCACTTGTAGGTGATAAGGACACTTTATTTTAATTAAGTTAAAATGAATACAAAAATGACACAAGCATATATCTTTTAGCAAAACAATATTTACATAGGGTTATATATGTTGGATTTTAGATTATAAATATTCATTAGAAAGACAAAAAGATTTCCTACATATTGATAGTTCATTTATAATTTTTATTCATTATGTAATTTAATTTATTTATGACACAGTGATGATTAATTAATTACTATAATAGTGAAAAACTAAAATAATTGATATTATAAATACTCAAATAAATATAATATGAACCTTTTAATGAATTAAACTAATTTTCTAGAATAATATGATATATTAGTATTGATTTAATTGACTTTTTTCTAATTAATCAATCTGTTATGAGTTTCACAATAATCAACTATTGAATAGTGTCAAAATTGACATAAAAGAGTTCTTAAAACAAATATTATATTATTAATTGATATTAAATTCTTAAAAATCTAAGGTTCGGCCAAGAGACTTATATCATGATAGGATCATCATTAATGGACCACTTGGGGGTCGCTTGGATGTATATAGTATGTTTATTAACCATATTATATATAAAAACAAAGAGACATTGTAAAAGTGAAACTAATTAACTTAGAGTTAATACATAAAGATAAGGTTAATATAAGTACCCAAACCTGTCTAAATTCTATTGGTTGAGTGGTTTTCGACCTATCCCCACCATAACCTTTGAATAATCAACTTTGGAACCATTAGAAACCGAATATAAATTTATTATAAATTAATATTTCTAGCTTTTCCAAAGGTGCCCCTCACCCCTGTTATAAAAGGGCACTCCTCCTTCTCATTTCTTCACACATTCAAAGCCTTTTGGATCGTCCAAACTCTGCCCAAATACTCTCCCAACATCTCTCACTACAACCTATAGGCATTAGTTTGATCAGAAAGCCAACCTAAGGAGCTCTTTTGATCAAATCAAAAGGAAGAACCCGAAGAAGAGGTAATGTTTTCACCACCCCTTTTCAAGTTCCTTTCTTCTTCCACTTCTTCTTTCTTTGTTCTTACCATTCTAAAATAATAACTCTAGTATCTCACATATACTGTGATGCTATTATAAATGTGGTACAACCGTATTCAGTATTCTATCCACCCTTTGAATAACATGTCACCATACGTGCGTACGTACGGCTTACCGTCTCCACGTTGTGGTGTAATTGTTATTCAATATATTATTATTTGGATGGGTATAATAATGATGTGTAACTCATGTAAATAATAAATATAACATGTTAATTATTCTTTATATATGATATACTATCCATTTATATATTATTTTAATATCAAAAGAATGATATTGTCACTCGTGCATACGTACGGACTACCGTCTCCACGAACGCGATGAGATTAATTCTCCATCGTATCCATTCAAGTATAATTATCATTTGATGATTTCAAAATGATGTTTAAGGACTTGATATCATTCTTCATATGAATAAAATACAACAACCATGGCTTATGTAACAAAACATATAAAATAAAATGAGAAAGTTAACACCCGAAACGACGATAATTCTAAGATATTATTAACAAATCAATGTTAAAAGATCATATATGATATCATATTAATATATATGATTCTTGTATAATTTAATAACAATTATTTCACCATTATACAGGAGGTTAACCTACCCCAACCAAGGAAAAGTACAAGGTAAGGGTTATTTCACAATCTCTTCATTATCCGAGGTTGTTTATACATAATAATCTACTGAGATTTCTTTATCATCCACATCCATGTTTCTTTGAAATGTATTTCAAAACATATTTATTATTTACAACAATATAGGTTAAAGTCATTTATACCCTTGTTTTACTTTTAATAAGAGTTTTATAAAGGAATATTTTCGTCGTTTTCAAAACAAGGTCCTTTTAAACCTTTTCGACAGAATTAAGGTAAGAATGTTTTTTTTAACTTATACGGCGGGTGCGGCTATTTTCCGCCGTTATAAAATCTTCAAAGCTTCCCTTACAAGCTTATAAGAATATTTTCAAAGAAAATGTTTTATTTTATATGGATATTAAATGATTTCAAAATAAAAGGAGATATTTCTTTAAAAAGAATTTTGATTTCATCTATGTCAACATCATTTGATGGATTTTAAGATTAATTGAAGTTGATTTATTATGATACAAAACTTCTATATTGTATTGAAGGTTTTGTGATATGTTTGACTGTGGATGTGCTATTTTTATACCATTCATATTTTATGGTGAAAGTATTGACATTTCATATGTTAGTTTTAATACGAATGTTTATGTTATGTTTAATCCTTTTCATATGGGAATGCATTGGACTTAATATGTGATGGGTGGAGCCCGCTATAGCTCCTCGATGCATCGGTAGGTCTCATGAGACAAACTAGTGTCTTGGCACAAGGCCTTGACAAAATGTTATTTGTAGTCTTGGCACGAGGCCTTGGGTATGTGGTTATAATAGTCCGGCATTATGCATTCCATCATTATGAAAGTGGTTATTGATTTTTCATGTGATTATTCGATTAGTAGAATAACCATGTGAATAAGTTAATGGTATTATTTCATTTTATTTATGCCATACTATGTTAAAAGTTGAAGTTTGAAAGGCTTTTGTTTTAGTTATACATTGCCTTAAATGTTTATTCTTATTTATGAAGGTTTCCACTATATTGTTATCCTTACTGGGCATTTGAGCTCACCCCTTTTCTATGTTTTATTTTTCCCAGGAAGTGAAGAAGTAAATAATGAATGACCTGCAGGGATATTATGTGGGGATATGAGTGTGGATTATGGATACAATATGTTGTTGTAGTAGTTTTTCATTTTATGATGTAATGTAAGACTTATGAATATATCTACTGTTTCCAAGACTACTAAATCAATCGGTCTTTCGAGATTTGATATTTCTTGTGATCATGCCAATGTTATGTAATAATGCACCGACTCTGGGTAACTGGGGTCGGGGCGTTACAATTACCATGGGATTTGTCCCTAGTATTATGAAGGAATTAAGAAGAAATAATTCTCTAAGGGTTGCGGTTTATGATCTTATAAATACTTCTCACTTCATCACAATTTTATAACACTTCTCATGGAATCAATATGGAAGGATATACATTAGATAAGTAATGAGGATTCATGGAACTCCACTATCGATTATATATGATATAGACCAAATATTTTCTTCCATGTTCTGAAACATTCTCAAATAATATCTAAATTTGATGTTATAGAGACCCTATCATTTTAAACATATCGTAACATGATTTTTATCATAATTAAACATCAAATTACAAGTCAATGATCATAAATTCTATTATCTTGGATGACTTGGTACAAAAAACAAAAAACATGGGACTAAATAAAATATTTCGTTATTTATCATCCATTATGAAATCCTAACATTCATTGACCCCAACATCTACATAGTATAACCTAGGGATAACCTACAAAAGGGATGAAATAAAAATTATAATAAGGGAATAAACATTAAAATATATATTAACACATTGGTTAGAAGGTATAACATAATGATAAAAAAATGCACATATCATTATTAAACAAAAGGAATCATAATATGGGATCTTGTAATCATGTAATTACTGTAATGTATAATCAACATAAAACAAGAATTTATCATGATTCAAGGATCATTTCCTTTATAGGGGCACGATTCAATGATCGTTCCATATAGAAGTGTATGGGTCAAGGTTAACCACTAAGATCGTTGTACATGGAGCACGAGTCGAGGCTAACCACAAAGACCATTACATATAATGGCTCATCATACTAAACATTACCCAATGCATTGTATAATTATTTGGTCACACCCATCATATCATGTTTAGGATTATGTTTTCTACAAAATTAATCATAAAAATTCAAACATAAAAATAAGGTGTATCCATGGAAGGAATTGGGTATCATAATTATGTCAAAGGCATATCAAAAGGAAATTTCATAGTTTTGTCCATGAAAGGATTAATTTCAATATATTATAGATATTAATAAGGTAATATAGTCATATATTATGATAAGTGATTTTAATACTGAAGTGAAAAGTGATTTTAAGAAACTTTAGAATCAAAAAAATTATTATGGTTTAAGGGAAAACATTCACGATTCTTTATAATGGAAAAAGGAATAATTATTTTTATAAAACCAGAATTAATACAAGTTATTTTTTGTGATACAATGAATGATTCTATAAATTTAATTGTGGATAAAAATAGATAATGGATCACACTTTAAAATAGATAAGAATTTGGGAAGATCCCTTCAATTTGACTTGCTTATCAGGTTGATTTTATTAGGGAACCTTTTAAAAAAATGTATCTCCCTGTAAATAAGGATGAATGGATATTGATACAATAGTGTTGAAAATATAAACAAAATTTAGAATATATTCATAAAAATAAGATAATATAATTTCATTTGTGTAAAAAGTGATAGGTAGAATCCCTTTATCTCTGAAATGATTCTTCACATGATCTTAATTTACAAAATAACAAAATTAGATTAATTAATTAATATATATGGAAACATTTATACAAATATTTTATTTTTTTTATAATTTTATAAATTTTATTTATATCCCTTTTGGTGGTTTATAAAATTCAATTCCGTCACTCAAAAGCGTGAGTTTTATTTTTTTCCATGATTGGTTTACTTATAGATGTATATGAAAAAACATGTAAAATGAGGATAGATTCCCAAAATAGAACTTATATGGTATTAATATACATATAGAATATGAAAATACCAATTTTTTCTCATATTGATGATTATTAATTAGATAAATCATTGATGATAATTCTTTAGATAAAGTTAACATTTTTTATCACAATGAAAACATAAATTAATATCATGTGTAAAAAATGATACCAGAACATTAGATAAGATATAATACATAAATTATAATATTTTTCATCCATTAAAATGGTAACATTACCATCCTTGAATATGGAATTTAAATATTAAACAACATCATCCCTGAAGGAGGTAAATCAGCACCTCACAGACAATATTTTAATTCTTATAATAAAAGAGAGATGAGGATTGATTTAATGAAGAATTACTCCATAAACATGATAGCATTATGGTATATGTATTATACTGAAGTTTTCATGCTATTTTGATGAGGGGAGGTGATGAGAGAAATTAAAATAAAGGAACTATAAAAAGAAATTGAAATAAAATACAAGAAGTTTTTACTTCTTGATTCCTTATTCTTGAGAACCTACTTAGGGAATTGGTTTTGGTATTTTATTAAGATAAAATCTCCTAGGTAAGTGGGTGAGGTTTGGGAAGAGTATTGGGCATAATTTATACAAGGCTCAAATATTAATAATTGTGAGGGGAGGAGGTGGTGAGGGGTGGTATTTACAATGGAGGAGGGAGGGTGTTTTCTCGTTATTTAATTCATTAGTTTATTATTTTTCCCAACACAATAAATTGTGATGATTATTTAGATTAAAAATAATAATTTTTTCATGTTAATTAGATTTAATTTTCACTTCCATCATCCATGACTCAAGGATGACTCAAAAATTCATTTATTTTCTTATTTTGTAAATTACCATATTTCACTATTCACCAAAAATTCATGTATTTTAGAAAAACACAAAAAAATCACCCGAACCATTTTTTTGATTTGTAGAATTCAAAAACGAAATCAATTTTCTGAAAATAATTTTAAAAATATGGTTAATTTAATTTTTAATTAAATTCATCAGTTGCTTGGAAAATACACATTTTAAAATTAAAACTATTTTTCTAACACTTTGGAAAATTTATTATTATCCCATAAAATATTCTTATAATAATAATAAATCAAAATATAAAATTATGAATTTTTTCTGAAAATAAATGTTTTTTAAATTATTAAATTATTCATAAAATTTTATTTAAATGTTTATGACTTGTAAAAATACCAAACCTTGATTAATAATTTCTAAAATATTTATTTACTTCTACTATGATATAACTATATCATATTGAAACTTATCAGATGGAAAAATTTTAGGTATAATTTCAGAAGTGAAGTGACTATTCAAATGGCCAATTTACTATCTATAAGGGTCACATTACTATTACAAAGGTCATATAACTATTTTATCGGTATAGGTTCCTTAATTTCTGGAAACTCGTCTAGTTTTATTTATTAATCATTTATAAAGTTTTTATTATTCTATCTATCTGATTATTCCATATGAAATAATTTTAAGAAGGGAATTCCATTTTATAAAACCTTAAATCCTTAAGTTCTCCCCACCCCCCCCCCCCCCTTATGAAATTTCACCCTCGAAATTTCGATTTACAAACAATGGTGAAAACAGGTGTGGGTACATTTCCTTCATTTCTTCCCCTGATTACCATGATCCCTATTGGGAATGTTTTTATATTCTTATCTATAAGACACAAGTCTATGTCGTATGCCAATTTTATGCTCTCGTGACTCATGTTTCTTTGATTTCGTAATGATTCATGTCTTATGAACTGATAATTTTTATTTCATGACTCGTGATTATGATCTTTGTTATTTAGGGTTTGAATATGAAATGTTTTTCTCATGTTCACATACCCTTATTTCCATGTTATTCTTACATATCTCCTTTATTTACCCTTACTGAACATCTATGATCACCCTTTAATATGTTTCCTTTCCCATTGTTATGAAGAAAGGTGTGATGTTGGAGTACTAATTGCTTAGATATTTTTGGAAAACATTGAAGATATTTCGCCAAGATTATAATATTTTATTATAAGATTCCAAAGACACTAAACTATTATATTCCTCAGGAACATATGTTTTTAATGTGTAGAATATTTATCTAAAATTATATAACATCAATATATGATAAACATGGTTCTCTACAGATGGAATCAAAGGAAAGGTTTAGTTAATATTTTGAAACTAGGATGAGAAATATTTAGTTATATCCCTAGGGTTATTTCAAAATATATTTCTAGGAATGTCTCTTAGGATGAGTAAATGTATATGCAAATGTATTGGAATTTTGGTAAAGGATAGAGTGAGTGGTTTACTTGAAATTTATACTTTTATAGATACTACAAGTGGTTGTGGATTTGTAATAGATTTATATCTATATTAAGCTGGATAGGATTGAGAACTATTGTACGATAATGGGCCTTACTGCACACTTGGTTTGACACTCTCTTGGGATATTCTTTTGGAATTCACAAACTCTTTACAAACCACCATAAATAATTTTAATATAATATGACTACTAATAACCTTTGATAAACCTAATGCTTCATAGACTCAAGAAGCTGGTGTCACAATTTATACATCATATAAGTGATTTTTAATGATTATGAGGTTTTCTATTATGATAAGTATTTCTCACACTATGATTGCTAGTTTAGTCAATGGTGGGAATTGTAAGGAAATGGGATAATGAGGATTGTAATGGAAAATTCCCTGATGAGCATCTAAAGGGGAAGTTGACTGGAGTAAAGGTTGTTCTGATCATTCCTGGTTAGTTTTTGTGGAACATGATTAACAATGGGTAACCTAATCAAATATTGGACTCACCACAGAATAGAAGTAAAATATTTTCTAAGATTTTTGGTAATAGAGACCACCTAGGAAAGAAGGCTAAATTTAATTTGTGTAAAAAATGTGAAAATAATCACCCATGTGAATGTCTTAGAGGAATAGAATGATTTTTTGAATATGGAAAATATGGACACAAAGAATGTAACTCCAAAGGGAAAATGATAATTTTGGTCAAAATAATGAGTGAGAATACTGGCCTCCCTAAGAAATTTTCGATGGTTGAGTGATTTAATTATGGAATGAATTGGAATTATGGAAACATAATTCCTATGTGGAAAGATACATAAGGGAATTAGTTTGGGGTATGAGTAAAGGTTAATTTGTTGATGATCATGAGGCTACAAGTAAAATCTGAAAGGAAATATGTATTTAGTAATAGTACGAGGTATCCTAGGTCATGCCATAATGATGTGGTTGAAAGATCAAGTTATTATATTTTTATATTAAATAATTATTCTATATTAATTGGGACATATACAAGGATAATTAAATTTACGTTTTTCACTATAGATTTATAGAAATATGTTGAATGGTTCTGATGGACTAGAAAAATGATTTAATGGAAATGTGATATTCATGGGAAACACAATATTAAGGGAAATATAACCCTTAATATGTTCCATATATTTTGATAATTATGTTTTATTTAAATAATTAAATTGGATGATATTGATGACCAAAAAAATTATAAATTATTTAACGAAAAAGTGGTTTATGTTGTGGCTGATTAAGTTTATTTCATTTTTAGATTTAAATAATATATCCAATTTTCATTGGAATAATAATGAATTCATTTTTTCAATAATTACTTATTGTAATACATGTTATTACCACATTTAAAGATAATAAATTATGAATGTATTCACTTGTTTGGTATGGGACAACCAAGAGATAATTTGTGATATGTATAGAATCAACGTTAAGATGATTTTGAGAAAATTATTTACCTTATTTATATAGTTTTGGATTTTAAACTTTTGGAATGCTAATATGGTTAACCATTTCTGGAATGGTACACGTTAAACATTATATTTAATTTTAGATATTAAATAATTATCTCCCTATATGAGGATTTATGCATATTGGATAACATATGCTAACCATTTTCTGTGATGATAACTAATGAAAGATTGAATGACTTATCATTCTACCTTATGATCAATTTGTAATTCAAGAATGAGAAATTCACCAAATTTATAGGAGTAATAGATGAAGTGGAAATCGATCAAGGCAAAACCAAAGGGTAAAATTTTATATATATAAAGGGATTTAATAAATTAATTATGTTTCCTTATGTTCTTAGATGATAAAATAATTCCCTAATTATAGGAATGATATATTGAAAAATATTAATACTAACACCTTGATTTATGTTCAATTGATTGTCTTATAAGTTATTTATGGTTTTGAGGCCCTTATATTTCCATTGATCATTCACTTTCTAGTGATCAATGATCTTTATTACTCTCTATAATTATTTATTCTTTTTCTTCCATATCCAATCATCCCTCCCAACATCTGTTATCCTACATGGAAACATACTTATGAGTTATGTTGTGTAATCATTATGGTTCCAAAGTTCCATTTTTAAGTGAAGTTTTAGTATTCGTTTTTAAGATGTGTATTTCTAAGAAAGTAACATTAAATAATTAAACCTTTAATAACATAAAATAATTTCAAGGGTGAAATTAATTTCATGGGGGGAAGAATGTAACGCAATGAAATTGTGTGGAATATTTTTTTATATATTTTATTTAAAACAACTCTGAATATAGATTTTTTCTATATGAAAGAGCTAGGTTTTTCATGCATTATATATAAATCAAATTAAATATTTCCATGAACACCACACATAGATAAAATTTTGGAACAAAAAATTCAATTTATGTCTTATGTTAAAAAAATGTAGAGTTCCTTTGATAGCATTTATTACATGCATGTTTGAGTTTTACGAAACTAAAATATGCCATTTATATTATTTTTAAAATACTATTATAGTTACCATACAGCCATTGTAATGGAAGTTTGAATAAGATTTACTGAAGTGTGAATGCTTTATTTACACATGTATAAAAAAAGTGTCCTTTCAATATCAATTAGTTAGAAATGAAAGCATTATCTATTTTAAAATAATGAAATTCCTTTTATAAGAAAATTATCTCACCATATACAAACACCATTATATCTCAGTAAACTAAACAAATCACTTTTAATGAAAGTTTTTAATAAAAATTATATATTATATATTCAATAAATTTTATTGACAATAAACTAGTAGGTTTCATAGACTTAAAATAATAATAAATCCAATTATATGAATAGAAAATGTTGTTTCTCTAAAAGGTGATTTTACCTCCTTTTAATGGCGAAACTATTTTAAATATATTTTTTGACCCTTTTTTAATTTTTATTTGATAAGATAATATTAGTTTTAGAATGATTAATGTAAAAAATTAAATTGGGCTATTTTTTGTATTATTCTAAGAAGATTCATTTCTTGATGAATAGTGGAAAAACTGGATTTTAATTCAAAATTAATTTTTTTCTTATCTATTTATAATTATACAATATGTTTTAAATTATTGTTAAAGTATATAAAGATCAATTATACATATATTAATACAATTTTAGTAATTTTAATTAATTTCTAATCTAAATTGGATATAATAATAATTCGAACTTTTTAAAAATTTTAATTTTAAAACTCATTGTTTCATCCCGTATGTGAGATTATGTTTAAATTAATTTATACCACTTATGTGATTATATTTTGAAAAAAAAGATTATATATTTTTAATAATAATAATAACTAATTTATTATAAGTTAATATTTTCTTCCATAATTATTAGTTAATGATATTAAAATTAAATACATTGATTAAGGTAAAAACATGTTAACTTTTATATTTATATATATTACACTATTCCTCTCTTATAAAATGGAACTCACCCCATCACTTATTCGTATATATAAATTACATTCTATTGTACAAAAAATACCCAAATAAGCTCCTAACTTCCCACATATTATCACAGAATCCTCACTTTGGGAAGAAAGTAAACCAAGTTACTGCTTTGGTGCAAACCAAAAACAATTATCCAAAGAAGAGATAACATCCTTCAACAAGTAATTTTTCAATTTTTTATCTACTCAATAAATTATTATTATTATTATTACATGATTATATAATAACTTTAATATCCTCCATATACTGATATTTTTTATGTTAGGAGTTCAACCTCCACTCACACGCACTTCTATCAAATGGGGTATGTAATCATTGTTCGTCTGTAAAATGGACTACTGCCTCTCAAACTGATGTTATTCGTTCTTCCATTATCAACACTCAATGTTTGAAATAATGATTTAATTTATATTTTTATTTGATATTTATGATATTTATGGTGTTTTTATACTCATTTAAAAAATATATAACATACATCATTATTCTTTAAATTTTGTGGGAATATGATCACTTTGTTTGTGGATGTGTGGAATAACTCCTCCTCAAAGCGATGTTATTTGTTCAAACCTTAAATAGAAAAAGTTAAATATGGTATTAGTAAATTTATATGATATTTAAGAAATAATAATTATAATTTAATGATAATAAATATGTGTGTGTGTGTGTGCAATTTACATTCTTTCACTCAATACGACAAAAAAACAGAAACAATGATCATGCGTACATACGACCTATCGTCTCCTTGAACGGTGTATTCAATTTCATATATCTATATTTTATATATTTTTTTAAATATTTATATACTGTATATATATTATATTGAAATAATTTTTTAACATTCTATAAATATGTTAATCAGGATTTATGTAAGATTATCAATAATAACAAGTCAATGCATATATGAAAAACAAAGCTGATATTACCCGGAACATAACATTAACATGAAATTATTAATAAAAGGGTAACGTAAAGTCATAATAAAATAATATATGTTATTTTATATAATAATATTGTTCTTATATATTTGTATAATAAAAATACATTTTTTATATTGAAGGTTTAAATTACACAAGGAATGTTAAGACTTCAAAAAAGAATTTTCATGTCTCACTTTTATTTCAATGGTATATATGTTATATCCACCTATTATTATTATTGTGTAGTGTATATAATTTCCTCTGAAATTTTATATCATTAATTTACATAATTTCATGATATTAATGGTTTTTATTTATTTTATTTTTTATGAGGATCGCGAATCAAAAAGTTACTCTCATGTATATAGGGAATTTATTATCTCACTTTTATTTCTGCAAGACTTATGACTTATTCACCTCTAGTTTATTTTGTGTGGTATATATACTAACCATGAATGTATTATATTATTACTATCCTTAAATTTATGGGTATTTATATATCTAATTAATTATCTATCTTTTATTCACTTTATGGATCGAAATTTACCAAATCGGTAAAGTATGTTTTTCTTAATTTTTCTTCTTTGAGACACATTCCATGTTGTACGAATATATTATTCTATGATATGTATATAATTACTATTGAAAAGGTATATCATGAATATAATTATTTTTAAGATATTTTAGGCTTCATTTATTTTTAATATTTCATGGGTATTATGATTCAATGTTACCAATGTAGTAACTGTTTATTACTATAATATCAATGCTTATTGTGACCGTTTAGGATTATTCTTCCATTAATTAAACTTTATGATCTATATCTCAATAAAACTCTTTAATTCTATTGTCCTATAGTTATTAATGATTTATTCATGTGATGGTAATATTTTCCACTATTTTTTAGATAAGATAATTAAAATATTTGTTTAATAAAATATGATTATTTCTCTCTTTGCTCGGAAATCGATTTTCCTTCAAAATCATATTTTCTCAAAATGTTTTCAAAATTATTATACTATTCTCATATTATTTTTAAAACTAATTTTTTCTAGTGTTTTTTCTTTTTATATATTGTATTAAAAGTAATCTTCTAGTCATTTTCATATCATGGTACTTTTCTAAACATTTTATGTTGAAAAACGAATGTTTTATATTTAAGAATTTAATCTTAATCATAAAAGTGATTTATTTTAAGCTTACATTACATGTTTAAAAGTTATTTTTAAATAAAATATTTTTCCTAATATTCTTGATTTTTTATTTTTTATTTTGTTTTCAAAGAAAAATGTTTTCATATTTTTTCAAAATTTTGTTAAATTTTTTAAATAATTTTTCAATGAAAATTGTTTTGAAAATGTTTTCAAGATTTCATTATAAGTTTTTAAATCCATTTCAAAGAAAAATTGTTTCAAAATTCATTTTGTTTTAAAAATATATTTTTTATGTAGAAAATATTCATTCCTCAAGAAATGTTTTACATAAAATTTCAAAGCATTATTTATAATAAAAGGGTTTTTTAAAATGTTTTATGAATGGGATTTTCAAATAAAGGATATTTTCTTTAATTTTACAAAAAATCATTCAAAATATCTCTCTATTAATGATGAAATCCTTTGAAATATTTTATGCTTTTCTGTGGATATAATCCAAGGTCACCATTCTAATTATTTCATTGAATCCTCTATGTTTGTGATGAAAAGTTTTTTATGAAACCCATTTCTCATCCATGGGTTATATTCTTGTCAAGACCACTTCTTTTTTATTTGTTATTATTTGATTAAAGGATTATCAAAACATTATATTTTTTATAGGTTATGATATGATGAAACTTTAATGATACCCATTTAATTTCAAGGGTTATGATATGGTTTTCATGAAATACATCTCTTTTTTTTGTTTATGATATGTTGAATGTTTTATTATCTTGTGACACATGTATGTATGATTTTATAATGTTAAAGGTGGGAGATATATGACCCTCTAATTAATTACATAAATATTTATATATCATGAGATAATGATGGAAAACAAGTCAATGAGCATGATCCACTATGGGAAGAAGTGGAAACCTGATCCACTATGGGATTAATGGGAAACCTAATCCACTATGTGAAGAAGGTGTTACCTGATCCACTATAAGGAATGGAATGTGACTGAGGATGGTGGTGTTTCCCACCCAGTAGGTGTAGTCCCCATTCAATTCCATTATAAGTTTTGGTAATGATCCTTGACTTATAGGGAACGTTTTTATATGATAATGTGTATTCCACCAGTCTATGTCTTATAAGGATATTATGATATCAGGAATCATGTTATTTTATTTAATTATGACTCATTATTATGAAGTACTAAAAATTATTCCTTGAATCATTATTATGATCTTTGAAATGTTTGGTATTAACTTCAAATTTTTTTCTCCTGTTCTTATACCCTTATATCCTTATTATTCTTAAATATCTACTTTATTTACCCTTACTAAGAATATAATCTCACCCTTTATTATGCTTCATTTCCCTAGGTTATGAAGAAAGGTTTTAAGTAGGATTACTAAATGGTATGATATTTAGGGAAAACATTGAATATCAATCACCATGATTAGAATATCGGTTTCCGGGTTTCCAAAGACACTCTACTATTACATTCCTAAGGTATTTAATTTTTTAGTATGAAGAATATTAATCTAAAATTAGTTAATATTTAGGTATGTTAATAATGGGTCACAATAATCATAATTTCATAAAAATAAACTAAGTAAATAAAACATTTTTATATAGTTTCACCAAAATTGAACTAAATCAAGTAAATTTTTGATTCCCAAAATTTAGTCAACCTAATAGAGTTTTTAATGAGAACATTTTTATAAAGATTCATCAAAAATAATTTCTACACGAATAATGGTTTTAGAGATAAAGAGGAAAATGGAGGTGAACTAGTCAAATAGTTTTCAATAAATTATTTTATCTTTGGTGTAAAAGTAGTAGTTATAGTTACTGAGAAAATTAATTTTTTCAAATAAGGAAAATTGTGAAAAGTATTTACTTTTTTAAATGTAACTTCTAATATTGTATCCCTGAACTAGAAAAAATTGTTTCCAAAATCTTATGTTAAAATAGTTTCAAAACGTTAAATTTAAAAACAATTCTCTTCAATAATAGTATTCTAAATAGACATAAAGTTTATCAAAAAGGAATGTGAAGTGCAAGATAAAAAATTTGATTTTAAAATAATGGAAAACCTTTTGATCATTCTGATATACAATTTTTGATTACCCACATTTTATAAGAGTAACCAAAATATCCTTTTTGAAATATGACAACAAAAATATGAAGGTAAAATGAGGAATAAAGAGTTGTATTTTCAATTATAAATTAGAACATTACCACGAATGAAAAATATGAAAAATGAGGGGAAATCATAATAAAACATGATGAAAATTATTATTCACATAGTTTCATTTTCAATAAGGATTATAATATTTCAATAAGGATTATTTGAATCAAAATTTATCTCCCAAGATATAAATATTGTATTCTATATGAAATGAAATATGAATCTCATGGAGAAGCATTATAAATAAACAAATTGACATAAGAATCCAGTGAAATTTTAGGGAAGATATCAATAATTTTCAACAACTGTTGATATCATCAATGGAAGTGATGTTTCCATGTTCAAAAACAATTTATAATATTATAAGTAAATGGGTCATTAGTTACACCATAAAAATGATGATCAGTGCTTAATATCAATGTTTTACTCAAAGAAGGTTGATTTTTATTAAAACCCTTATATCTTTTGAAATTTTTGAATCAAAATATCATGGGATAAAAAACATGAATATAACATTGAATATTATAAAATATAAAAGAATCATCGTTATAAATTATTTAAGGTCATTAGATATATAATTCCAAATAAATCATGTTGTTTCATAAGAAATATGGATCAATAGTCTAAAATTGAGCTAAGATTCCATTTCATTGAGGTCTTTCTTAGTTGTTCGTACTCGAAAATCTGATACATTAAACATATTGGTTACATTGGAATAATTATGAGGGTGATTAATTGAGATTCAAATAAAAAAATTCTATTTAAAAATTGATTTAAGACTAAATCCCGCAATTTAAAAAATACACCTAATTAATTTAAATATTATGTTTAAATAATTTTATCATTTCAAATATTATCTTTGAATTATGATAATAACTTACATAAAATAGGTTCGGAAACACTTTTTACTTTTTAAACACTTTCACTAAAATTAAAGTAAGTATATAAAAAACAAATTAAAATTAACTGTCAAAGTAATGTTTTGTACATGGATTTTGAAAATTGATTTAGATTTTAAAAAAAAATTAAACAAAATAGAAGAAAACGTAATGGAATAAACAAGGGGTTTAGTCTTAAGCCAAAACCTAATCTCATCCACTTGTAAATAACCCACTACATAGTATTTTATTATAAAATAAATAGATCCTCATCCTTGATTAGGTGTTACACAATAGCACACAAGGTTGTCCCAACTTCATATAGCTACTTACACATTTCTACATGGGAGAAATAAATCATTTCAACTACATGAAGGTGATCTAGACTTTACAACCTCTTAAAATGTTCTAAATTGGAGAATAAATAATAAAATGGGAGATAGTTCCTTACACTCTTTAGTTCAGCAAGGTAGTTGGCGTTAAAATATAAATAGTGTAAAACATACACAAATCAAATGTAAATAAAATAGAGTAAGAGAAAGTAAAGATTTTGGTATAGAAAAGAATGTTGTTTTACTATTCTATATGTATTTACGCTCTTCTTCTTGTCATCTTTTGGTATGGATTAAGTGTAAATATAAATTCTAATGTTCTCATCCCATATCGTAAATGATCTAGTGGTCGCAAAACTTCACATACATTTAAAACAATATGTACGTCTTTTACATTCATTTAGGAAAAAACTCTGATGTCTTCTTATCACATGGTCATGATCTTCATTCATTATCATTATTTATTTTCTTAATCATTATTCAACCTTTTAAAAAAATATGTTCTCTTTGGAAATAGTTATTGAGAAATCATTAGGAAGATCCTCATATGTTGTCAAAAAATTTGGGCTCATTAAATTCTTCCCAATAGAATTAAATTCTATATAGAAAAGTGGTTGGATTAATAATATAATAATATAATGCATACCTTTATATGCAAACAATTTAATGCTTCAATGTTATCATCTATGTTCACATCCATATTTTATAGATTATTTGATATTTTATATGGTCAATCATTTTTTATTACAGTCAATCACCTTGTATATGCAGTTGATCACCATGAATTTGTAGTTGATCACCTTATACTTATTCTCAATCCAATAAATTTCCATGTTTTGAGACTACAAAACATGTTCGTTCCACATGTTATTGTGGCCAATTCAACACTTGAAAATAAGCAACATATGCAATTTATTTTATTTTTTATTGTGGTCATAAGTTTGTGTGGGTGGTCTTTCTAACTATATTTATGGTCACTCTGATAGGAATGCAGCCAATATATGCCATTGAAAAAAAATATTGTTGTAGTTTATTTGATTAAAACATATGTTCAATTTTATGTCATATAGTCACAAGGATCCTTAATCATATACATTCCACCTTTAATTAGGTGGTCGTGCAGTCAATTTTAGACTTAGTGAAATTTTCATTTTTCTCTAAAAATTAATTTAATTTCATTAAACATAAAATTGATTCGAAATAACATAAATGTGACTTTTGATAATTAAAATAATGATTTTTTCTTCTAAAACAACAATATACCCGTTTTCTGATAAAAATCATGGGATAATTTTTTTTCAAATAATTAAATTTAGGAATTAAATATTGTATTTTATTTTACCAATTGGTAGTAATTCATAACTCAAGTTAAATTGTGGCTATGCAATACAATTTACTCCCTATTTTTATTATATATATTTTTATTCCATAAATTATTCTCTCCCATTGTATTTATCGATATTAAATCATAAAGGGGTAAATAGTAAAAAAAGAATCTATAATAAAAATGGTAGGAAACGATATAACAATAAACTGATACTTTGATAAATGTTCAAAAAGTGTACATTATCCCAAATATATGATAGTTTGATTTTTTATTCACAGATTTTGTATGGGTATAAGGGTCAAAGGGATCCTTCCCTTTTCTAACAACCGGAGAAGGAGAAGGGCCAACAGTCTGAGGAATTTCTGTAGGTTAGGGAATAGTTACTCCTTTTGAAATTATAATGATATTACCAAGGGATTGGGGATGAATGAGACAAAAATATCATGTTTTTGGTATAAATGAGGTAGAGGTTGGAATAAATAAAATGAAAGATGAGGATTGGGTATGATAGGTAGAGGTGTGAGTTAAAGTACGAGTAGGAGGTTCTAATATAGGGGAATTAACAACATAGATAGATGATTCTAAGTTCCATGTAATATCAAACACAACTCTTGTTCTATGTTCCATTACATGATGGAACTCATATATCTCTATTGTGAATGGATTTACTAGGGGATTCATTTTTAATGAATTCTCTACAATGTATTTGAATGAAGTTGTTAGAGGTAGCATACTTAAATCGCTGGCAAAAGATATAAACTAGGTCCTAAGTCATGATTTATTGTAAATCCTTCTTATATAATACATTTTCTCACACTTGATTACACCTTTATCCATATTAGACTTAACAGATTCATTCTTAATAAAATCATATTGATTTTCTCCGTGAGCGGAAAAATAATTTTTCACTACATTTATAGCATCCATTACACTATCTATAATACTCTAAATTTCTTCATGAATCATCCATTGAATTAAATTCTCATAAAAAGATATTTAAGTAGCAGGGGGATGTTCTAAAGCATGTGTGGACGGTCTAGAGAAAATGGTCATCACTAAAAGATATCTCTCATCCATAGTAACCATTATATCTCACAAATTAACATGACGGGCTCCAATTTAAGTTATTAAATTTTCTATTTATCTTATAAAATATAAAATCTCATGGTACATATATTATATCTTTAGAAACACCCATGGATGAATGTGTCTAAAAAACATTGAATCATGTATGTAATGTCCTCTTCTCTGTCATGAGTATAATCCCAACTGATACACAAAAACACTTCTTTTAATACCAAAAAATGGTTGTTTTTTAATTGTAAGGAGACATCACAAGTTATTATAGTGATTTGAGTAGAAGATGGTATATCATTCTAATATTGACTTGTTAAAACATAATAAGAATCATCTTTAGGAAATAAATCATCTTATGGATCATAATATTGATCACTAATGTTGAGAGTATTTCTATCAGATTCTTATTTGGTGTATAAAAACATAGGAAGTCACTCAACA
Source organism: Viscum album (assembly GCA_963277665.1). Lineage (NCBI taxonomy): Eukaryota > Viridiplantae > Streptophyta > Magnoliopsida > Santalales > Viscaceae > Viscum > Viscum album. Next base: position 1,099,735,178 of record OY728155.1, on the reverse strand, counting down.
TATTTAAAATAGGCATTATATTCTTCCTTATAATCTCTCAAGGCCACAACTTCTATTATAGGATAATATTTGTAAATAAGATATTATTTAGAAATATTTTTCTAAACATATCTTAGAGGAGGTGGAGTATCCAAAAACTTCAACAAATCATCAAAACAGTTGATCCATACGGTTGTTTCTGAAACATAAGTAAAACGATTTGGTTCAAATAATCCTACTTCCCTTAAATCATTAGAGATCCTATTTTTTCTTTTAATACTTTTAAATATATGTAGAAAATTTTTCAAACACATCTGCAGAGATGATGTGGGATTCCAAAGCCTTGTTTGTTTGAAATTAATTTTATAAAAATACTTTATATATTTTATATCACTCGTACATGATTTATTAAATAAAATGTTATAACTATTAAATAGAGTCTAATATCAAAAGTCTAAGACCACAGTTGAATCCAAAATGTGAGTTTTACCCTAGGAGCATCCAAAAATAAGTCGGCGTGTACCATTCGGATAAAACAGTCATTGTTGGTATGTTCAATGGATTAATTAAATAATTAATTTAATTAATTTATTAAAAAACCTAATTCGGAATCACTCTATATGAATTCCATTATTGAAGGATCTCCAGTGTTAGCCACATAACCCTAGGATTATTGAGAGACAATCTTCAACCTTATTAATGGTGAATCCTAATCAGGTGATGATAAACCTCGGGATTGAGGAAGATCAAGGTGCAGCGAATGCAACTAATTCTCTACTTAATTGTATATTGTGTAACTTAGTGAATAATGATCCAATTTTATTAAATACTCATCAATTTAATGATTATACTCTAATTGATTAAATTTTTTGAGCATGATCAATTCTATGTCTTGATTTGTGTTTTATTAATCCTTTTTATGCACCAATGAATTGGGTTTTAATTGATTATTCATAAATTTCCCACCCTAGATATCCATTATTGTGTTTTTTTTTCATGAAATTTTTTCCAATGATCTTACCAATTTGTTTTTGTGATTTTCTCTCAATTATTATTCTCTTTCTTCACTTATTGGCCAATGGGGCCTCAGTTTGTCATTGTCGGGCAGGACTGAGATCTAATGGACCCCTAAATTTGTGGAGGATTCAAGTGAGATTAATGGAACAATGAATTAGAGTTGGATTGGGATGTTTTTGGGGATATGGATGATTCTACTAAGGACTGTAATACCAATGTGGTATTTCAAGTGATGGTATAAGTGTGTGGTGCTCTAGGGAGTTGAACGAACCAATTGGAATATGATCTCCCACCATCAGATGGGCAGAAATGATGACCAAAAGCCTTACCCCACTGATTTTGGGCATCTAGGAGGCATGATTTGAGGAGGTGATGTTGGATATGTAATGATGAAATCCCATCTAACTTTCTGTAAAATCCCCAACCACACAACATGTATAGTAATGAACAAATTCCATGTAGTACCCCTTTGGATGTGGCACTAGGGTTTTGGAAATAAGTTAAGGATGACACACCATGTGGTTGGGGCACACGTTGTTTGACCCTCACCATGTAGAAAATACATGTGGTAGGAGCATATGGTTAGGACCTCATTTGGTAGAAAATGGCGTATACCTAATTACATTGGCATGACCAAAGATACATTAACAGAGTCAGTGGCACATGCAGGATCCCAAGTGGCTGATACATGTCTTGTAGGAAGCTCACATTCCACATAGCTCTATATGGGATGTGATACATATACCAGTAGGGATACATCCTGGAAGTGGAGCAGGACCACACACCATGTTGTTCCCCTTACACACTATTGTGTACCCCTAATTTCCATTTTGAGAAACTTATATCTCTCATAACACCTTCATTTGGACTCATACTTTGTCCCATGTTTATTATATCTTATGTGTTTTTTCCACATAGAATGTGATGGTGGCATCTGTTTTGTCTTTTGAGAAATGATACAAGATTTTTCAGGTGTTACACTTATTTAGGAAATGATCAATGATGGTATTCATCGAGCATGATCATATTAGGTATTAGAGTGTCACCCTAATGCTAGGATAGGGCATGGGTCCTCTACCTATCCACTTAGGTAAACTCTTTTATTAAGAAGTTCATGGGTCCTCAATAAACCATTAGAGTGTTTCCCTCCTACTATCCAGGTCATGGGTATTCTACCACTATAGTGGAACCCTCCTACAAGCCAACAAATGGGTCATCTATCTTACATTTGAGTGGAACCCTCCTATTGTATTAGGGAATGGGTCATCTGTTGACTACTTTAGTGGCACCCTCCTATAGATTTTGGGAATGTGTCCTCAACCATCAAAGTTTTACCCTCCTACCATGAAATGGAATGTGTCCTATAGCTATATACTAAGTGGAACCCTTCTAAAAATACATGTCATTTGTCCTCTATCAACTCAAGTGGTACCCTACTTTTGTACCAGCGCATGGGTCCTTTACCTAGAGATTGTTCCCCTAGAATATGTGGCATGGGGGTGAGGAGTGGAATGACATGGATGTCTCTTTAGAAAGATTTGATAGATGTTAGTAATCATTGATGGACCTTTGGAACTATTGGAACTCTATTCCGGGGATGATCTATGATATAGATATCCCCTTTCTATCTCATTTGATCTTATTTTATTTTATGAATATAAATCAGTATCCATGTCATTGTATTTTTTTAGTATCTTGATTTAGGATGAGATGTATGTCTATTCTTATTGTGTCTCTAACTACTCCCCCTTCATCTTTAGGGGTATCTTGTTGGGTAGGCATATAATCACCTTGACATGGTATTTTCCTACATGTGCTGTGTCTTTTGGGCACTAACAAGCAGTTCATCAGTGGCTATAGAGATTCATAGATATACCTGGTGCATTGGACCATGTATAGTGGTTGGAACTCTAAGATGCAGATCTATGATTTCTAAGAATTTAACCTTTCTAGTTTTGTTGGTTGGGGAAATCTTTTTAACTGGGATTTTATTATTTTCCTTTTCCATTTTAGTTTACATTTTATACTCTTTCTATTCACTAGAGGTTTTGAATGATTGGTTATTACAAAAAAATTTGCACCATTTTCTATTATTCATGTTCACTTATTCATTGGGATGTTCAAGTGTGTGCTAATAGGTATATTAATAAAATCTCTCCCATGTTAGATTTTCCTTTCAGCACTTGTCTCTAACCACTAGCCTATGGAGTAGACTTGGGATAGTTACTTCTTGAGCCCAGTTGGGTCTGGTTGTAACAAATTACTATTATAGGAGGTTCTTTCCTTGGAATGGTGTTTTGAGTTTTCTCTTTATTAGTATTTTTTGAGATTTATTGAAATAGTGTCAAAGTTTCTTAAGTGTGTCTCTCATTCTAGGGAACCTAGTATTGGTGTGGTGGCTGACATATCCATTCACCAATACATTGACTATATACTTGTAAACATAGAATACTGAGACATCGGTTGCAGGGGCCAATGGTAAATGCATCATATAAGATTTTGTATTTTTACTATCCTTCTTAACTAATCTCCCCATTATATATATATATATATATTCACTTCTAAACATGGTATATCTTGATTAAATTTTATGGATAACTCTATGATGACATCCATCTAGGTTACTGAATCTAGATCATGACATCGGTCTAATGACTGACGATGTATCTTTTCAGTGTCCATTAGAAGAGAATCTTCCTCCATGTGAGTATGTTTAACAGATACCTCCTATTAATGGGAATATCATACAATTAGATCATGTTAAGGATGCATGCATTCTTAGTGTACTTATTATGTTTCAGTGTCAAAGGCCATTGAGGGTCCATGATGCGCTTAAATGCCCATGTAGTGGACGATTTTCTAGAGTCAATAAACCATGCTTTCATAAATATCTAGACACCAAAATATCATGTGGTTATACTGGCAGATAACAGTTTCCACAAAGTAGCAGGGTTCTGGTGGAGTCTTATTGTGAAAATTCATGATGAGTCGACACTCTCTTAGACTGACATCTAACAGCTGTTCAATGAGGATTACTACCCCTCCTATTTTAACTCAGTTCAGATTTAAAAGCATTTGGTGCTTCAGTAGGTAGGGAAGATAGTAGCTCAGTATGCAATGAAGCACATAGACTATACAAATAACTCCCGCAATATGATTCTGTATGGAAACATCTGATCATGGAGGTTTGAGCAGGGTATCTATAGAGAAGCATGTTCCATTGTAGTGACCCTATGAATTCCCACCTATACCCAGTAGTTGGAGTGGGTTCTAGTGAAAGGGAGCTTCATGTCAATGGAAAGATAGATAACTAGATCTAGTAGTGGTCATTATAGGTCTGAATCATATGTTTCATCTAGAAGGTTCTAGTCGAAAGGATCTCAACACATGAGATCTTCTCTTGATTATGATTATGCATGTTGTCAAGGGAATCATGGAGGAAAAGGGCAGCTCTGAGAGGGGTGCTTATATGTATGTGATTGGTGACATCCCATGGTACATGATTTCTTTACCCGACATGTAGAGGATCACATGTAGATAGCTGATGCACCACCATAGAAGAGGCAGCACCATGATTAGGGAATGCCTAGGTAAGGTTAGGGTGGTCCCCATTGAGGAAGAGTTGTAATAGGAGTAGGTATAACTCTAGGAGGAGGAATTGCGGGAAGAGGATAGTGAAATGAGATCCTTCTACCACCACATCCACTAGGAATCCCATGTCTGGCTCAAAGAGTAGGTGGTTGGGGTTTTCAGCAACTGGAGGTTATGGAATCTTATGACCTAGTGACACACAATATTATTAAAGCTATAATATATGATTTTTCTACTCTGGAATTGTTATTATAATACATAGGTGTGATTAATTCCTTCTTATATTTACTCCTAGGGTGGGACTTGGATCTCCAAGTTGTGACATTAGCCCAGCTACTTTGTCTGGAGGTTTCTACAGGGAATGCTTCATCTATATCATTTATCTGATAGTAGTGAGAGCTGTCACCTAGATTAGCATGGTTCTCTTAAGACCTTTTGGTAATCACGATAGAACCCTATTATTCAATATTGTGTATGGATTGGTAATCCATGGTCTATGACCTGATTGACTGTCACCGCAGATGAGTCATATGTCTTCTCAGTGAAGGGACAAGATTATCCTTTATGAGTGAGAGAGATCTCATGGGAGGGTGAGTTTAGTATTTAGGAAGGATGATACAACCCATCACCAATCAGTTGGATAGTGTATCCCTTGGTGTATAAGTCCTTCAGACTTATTGATTACTGTAGTCAGGGAGTATTTTATGTAATATTCCTTAAAGACATTACGGAACTACCTCCAAGGTGGTATATGTATTTTTTTATCGAATTATTTCTTTGGACTTCTCGGATATCTTCTATGGAATATCAGATGTCCCCTAAATAGATTTTATAGATGCATTTATTGTTGGATGAACATTGGGAGAACAGTTTTATCATGTCTAGTGTACCCCCTGGTCAGCTCTAGTATTGTTCATGAAAAAGGAAGATGGGATGGTGTGTATTTGGGTAGTTTATAATCATCTAAACCAGGAAAAAATAAAGAACAATTACCCCTTACAATGTATTAATGACCTCTTTGATCATTTTGGAGTACTATGATGGTTCTCGAAGTTTGATCTCAAGACTATCTACCACTAGTTGAGATATTATGAGCCTCATATTATGAAGTTAGCATTTTAATGTCTCTATAGACACTTTGAGTTCCTGGTGATTCCCTTTAGTGTGATGACTTCCCTTATCATGTTTATGGACCTAATGAACTGGACATTCCATCCATATATAGACCAGTTTGTGGTTTTCTTCCTTAAATACATACTCATATACTTTTTATCATTGTGGGAGGATGAAGATCACTTGATGATATTCCTAGATTTTTTTCAAGAGAAACATATTTATGGTAAGCTCTTGAATTGTCATATGGGTATAGTTTTTTTGGCTTCGAAGAATACTATAGGAGGTTTATTAAAGACTTCATCAGGATTATATCCCCATTGGGGTGGAAGCGAGATCTATGAAAGCAGGCCTAGCTTTGTGAAAAAGACTCTAGATTATAATCAAATAGGTGGAATCAGACTCAAAGATGTTGGTGAATATGTTGTAGTGGAAGGTGGTTTCTCCTTGGTACCTCCTGAATCTGATCTAGTGGTGAAAAATTAACATATCCCCTGGGTTTGTAGTGAGGAATATTTTTAGGGAGAGGAACTTCGCGGCTAATGGTCTGGTGAGAATAGGTTGTGTAGGTGACCCATTTTCATTTATTATAGTTTGGGTTATCTTATGACTCATTGTAATAGCATTATTATAGGTAGTTCCCTTGGACATGACCACATTATACCCCCCCCCCCTAGATTCCCTTGGGGAAGGGTTCCCCCATCCTTCCCCATTTCATTCCCTTATAATAAAAATATTCAATTTTCAGTCAATTCAATTTTCAGTCTATGGGATTGATTCTTGTTTTTGATCTAGTTTTTCAAGGCTAGAATGGTGTTTTGAGTTTTTGTTAATTATATATGGTTAACTATAGAGGGTAGTCTTGTGATATGCTTCAGGTTGGTTTTGTAATTCTTATTTAAATTATGCCACATAGAAATGTCCAATGGTCGCTGATGGGTCATTTTTATTTTTTTAGTTTTACCCATACTCACCTTAGAGTTGTGGGATAGTTTTCTTTTCATTAATGCTTGTTTTGTAAATGTTGTATGAGGTTTAAGAGTGGTTTTATTGTAACTTGAGGACGCTGGGTGTTTTTAGGTATTTGCAAATTCTAGATGTTGTGAGGGTATTAGAGTTCTGGTTTTGTGAAAAAAGACCCTATTTGAATTGGTGAAGGGTGATTTCCCTTATTTAAAGTTGATTCACAATGGGAGGATTTTATCAAAAATCATTTTAGTTTCTTATGGTTCTCGTGAAAGGTTATCCATATGATGAGGAGTGTGAACTTGAGGAACCTATACCTGGAGTGTATTCCTTGTCACTCCTTGTTTCTCAATCTAAGGCCCACATACTCATTGCTTCTAATGGTGTCAGTTTGACACTCTAATCCCCTTTTCCATAATCCTTTGAAGTCCTGTTGAGGTGGTAGGCATAGATCATTTCTATAAGCTATGTTTCCAGATGATGGATCCTCGGTTGATGGTTGTCAATTCTTGACTGCAATGTAGTAGATGCTTCAAGACATCAGGACTCCAGCCATAGATCACAGAGTTAATCTTTTCACACATTCGTGTAGTATTTAGGTGCGAGGGGGATATGAATCTAACCTAATAGCTCTAAAATTGGATTGGACGTTAGTTGAACCTTCCTTTATTGGGTTTTTTTGATTTGGGGCCTTATTATGGAGGTCTTAGTGACCTCTTCTATAATATTTCAATGGTTATACCTTGTTAATGTAAAATTTAAATGGTTGGTCTTTCTTTGGACCAATTTAATGTTCTCGGTGATTCTCATTTGGAGATGTATGCGAGTCATGGATCTTATGAATCATTTTTTGGCTTTTCATATTTTTGATGTCTCTTTTTTTGGACTCCCCTTGGACTGAGGGATTCAAGATGGTCGTTTTTGATGATTCTCCCTAAGTTTGGGGCTTACCGATGATAGTGGTTTCAGGATGGGAAGTTCAATCTACATTGTTGAAATTGAATTGAGAGTTCCTATGTGGGTTACATTGAATAACTCAATTTCTAATGTGGTGGGGGAGACCCACTTTTGGTCTCACCAATGTATTCCCTCATGTTGGTCGAGTGAGACTCAAGAAGTTATGTTGTCAAACCAATGTCAGGGGTCTTGATTGGTTTTCTGATTTGTCTATATTTGGGTAAGATAGTATTTGCCTAGAGTCCAAATATGGTGGGTTTACCAAAAAAGGACAAATTCAAGGAGAACTTTGTTTTCAAGGTGTTATTTTTGGGGAAACTCTTTACCTCAACTCCGCCCACCCCCAATCAATGTAGATGTTTAGCATAGATGATGGGTCATTTGGGGAATGTTCATTAGAGACCTCGATTGGACTCTAGTGATTTCTATGTTTGGGGTCATGGTGTTCCAGGTTGGGGTTGTGTTTGGAAATGTGAATTCAATGTCTTTGGTTATTTCACTTGGCAGTGTGAGTCCTGAGCTTTCAGTTCTTGGGTGGAAAGTGTGTGTTCAGTCCTCAAGTGGTTTGGGTTTTTTTAGAATCCTTGCATCCTTGTTTCAAACATTGAACAACTAAGTCTTTGGGGCCTTTTTGGGAGAAAAAAGTGTCATAGTGGGGAGAATTTTCACACCCCAACCTGACACTACTCTTTTATTTTAATTATTTTATTTATCCTTGGTCTTATTTTCTTTTGTGTTTGACTGGGTTGAGACTTGGTTTTAAGTTTTGGGTTGTTATTTCAAAATCGGCATTCTGGACTTTACAGCATCTGGCACGCAAGCAGAGCACAGTTTGGGAACCATGCAGCATCACCCATGTATCCATATGGTTTTATTTTGTTTTAAAATAAATAAAATTAAATGAAAATGTTATTTAATAATAATAATGATAATGATAATATTATTATCTTGATTATTATTATTATTATTTTCATTGTCATTAACTATTATTATCATTATTATTATTAAGAAGATTGGTATTTTAATTATTATTAATACCATTATTATTGTTGATAGTATTATTTCATTTAGTTTTTTTTTTGGATTTTATTTTATTTTCCTTTTTAATTTTTTTTCCTTTTCTTTTCTTTTTCTTTTTTTTCTTTAATTCCCTCGTTCTCATCCACTATCTCTTGTGTTTTGCTACTCCTCCCCACCTAGTGCATGCGGATCCTGCTCCCTTGGCTTCTCACTTGGTCAGCGCATGACCTCTGACAACCGGCCTTCTACATAAAACCTCTATATGTCGCACATCCCTCCCTCGGCAAAACATCCTTGTGGTGTGCTACCCCTTGTAAAAACTCTCTTAATCATGTGATTCCTCCCCTGTGGCCTCCTGTTCTCACACTAATCCACCAGTTTTCTCATTGGATTTCCTTCGATCTGACGAGGTAAGCCATCTCATTCCCTATTCTCCCCATTTTTTGCTGATTTAGGTCTTCATCTCACAACTTTCAATTCAGTCAAACCCCCTATGTTAGGATTTGAACCGCTTTTTTTATTCTTCTAGTGCTAGGGTGTGTAGGTCCTGACTCGAGACCCATTTGTGTGAGGTTGGACGTTCACCACCGAATTTGAAGAGGATTTTTTTTTATTTTAGTCCACCATTGTCGATTCAAGGTAAGGTTTTATACCGCTATTTTGTTTCTCACCCACTAAATTAGGGTCTTTTTTAGTCTTATGGTTCATGGTATGTTTTTAGTAGTGAGTTGGATTGTTTAGTGTGGTTTCGAGTCACCGGTCCCAGGTAAACTCACCTTCGTGTGCATAATTATGTAAATATACACATGTATGTTCCCCTATTATGTGTATATTCATCCATGGAATTAAATATACATGTATGGAGATAGGTGTGCCTATTTGTATATATATAAATACATACACAGTTGATTGGAGACTGGTATATGCCTATAAGCATACTTGTACGAATCCCCTTGCACATGTTCAGGGGAAATGTGAATATATGCATAAGGTATAGGTTTCCTTTCAGTTGTGTGAAGACGTATATGCTTAGTGGGGGTGAATAAGCTTTTAGTTATAATGTACAATAGCAAAAGTTGATGACTTAGTTCGACCTTGAGTTAGGTTCCCTATACCTTTAATTAGAATTTCTATAATTTCTTAGTATTCAATACAAAATATGTTTTTGTCTTCAACATGAAAACCATATGAAATATATATATGTGTGTGTGTGTGTGTAAATGGTTTCGGTTCTTCAAAAGTGATTTATTTTATTCTTTTGAACATGAAGCTAGTATTTCCAAAGGAGAGTGGTCTTTTTTCAAATTTTTTTGTAAAATTGAAATGGTATGTTTGTTTTACAATAAAGTTCCAAAGTGATTTCCAAAATGATTATTGGTGTGAACATAAGGTTAAAGGGTAGTTTGATTTTTGTAAAAGGATTGCTTCATTTTTATGTGTGGTTTTAATATTGCATTAAATATGTAGCACCCAATTTGTTTAGTTACACTTTCAAACTATTTAGGAAACATAAATATGTTGGGAGATTGTGTTTATAAAATGAAAAGTGTTCCCTCTAAGTGATTAAGACATATGGGTTCTTTAAGAATGATTTATGGAAAGTAAAAATCCTCTTATTACTTTCCCTATTTCTTTAGAAAAATGATGTGTATGTTAAATGTATGAATTTTTATATGTCCCTAATTAAGAGGCTTCTACAATGATGATTATTTGTGAAAAAATGGGATGCACTTAAAGGGGGAGGTCTGTGGTGAAGACTGGAAAGTTTTTAGATAAATAATGTGATGTGTGTTTGTCTTTACTTATTGATAAAACTCATCACCACTGTAAATGGTGTACATGGGAAACCTAGGTATCTAGGTGGGTGTACTAAGACTAGTAAACTAGATTATACAGAAGTGGTTCGTCCTATTTTCGTATAACAAGATTGATGCTTACCATGCAAACTAAATATAATAATGATTTATTGGAGACCCCTAGGTTATGGGTGTGTTCCCTACTAGTAGCTCTTGAACAAGAATGTAGTTTTTTGTGGTTTATATTCCACATTTCACTAAGGTATGAAGATCCTAGGTCCGCAACTAACACTAGCTTATTAGGGATTTCGCTTGGTTCTTGTGATATTAGTTTCAATTCAATTTTTGTTTATTCATGTTTCCTCTTTCCTAAAAACCATATTTAAATTTAAATTGATTCCCTTTTATTTTGAAATTTTAATGTATATTTGGATTCCATTTTGAAAATGTAGTGGTAGAGAAATTTTTTCCATTTTTAAATATATAAACCTGTTACTTGATTTTGAAAGGAATGAATAACAATATTTTAATGGGTGTTATTTTCAAACTAGAATGTTTTGGGTTTCTTTATAAAGGTAAGGTCATAGGGTGTTGTTATTCCTGGGATTTCCTACTATGAAATTAGTGCTCAAGTCTACATTACTTTTCAGTTTTAGGCTCTAGTCTTGGATCAATCTTGGGTGAGTGTGGTTCTATGTTTGGTGGTTAACCATGGTGTCACTAGGAGGTATGTATAGCTAGTTATATTTATTTTATCTTATGATAGTATTGTTGTTTTGGTTTTGTTCAGTTTATATTCTATTATCTATCTTTTTTTTCTAGGCCAAACCATTCCCAACTATCTCACATTGATGCTCGACACTAGTTTCCATCCCATGGGGAGTGGGAATGCCCATCTAGCCATGTTGCGGACCATCTCTAGTGACCGATACAGTTATCCATTAAATGTTTTAGGCCATTTTCACATAAAGTTCTGAATTGAAACTTTCTATTTCTTGGGAGGATGTGAGTGTCCCTCCTGATTCATGTTTTTTATCAAAAATTGAGTTAATTGAGTATGTATTTCCATAAAGTGCATGATTCATGCTCCTTTAATTTTGGTCATCTCATTTGGGAACTCAAAAAATTTCCCATCTCATTGTTTGTTGACTTGATTCCTCCTATTTCTAGCTATTGACTAAAATATAGTAAAATTAGTGATAAAAAATTTTAAACTATTAAACATATAAAATGGGAACTATAAAAATGATGGTATAAATCATAAATGAAATATATTCCTTAACCTATGAATTTCTAGGTTTCAACATATTTTTTGTAGGAATTATTTTCAAACATTAAATTCCATAGGTATTTTTGTTCCCTTCATAGTGGTTCATAAAAATCAACCGATTAACTAAATAATTTCTCATAGGAGTGTCCCAACAGATTTTCAGTATTAGAACTCTTTGTCATTTATTGGCTACAAGTCAAGTTAACTACCAATGATCCATTTAAATGTTATTACTTTGAGGTACATTTTTTCCACATCCGTATATACTTTCCAATATCCAAAAAATGATTTTTTTTCATGGAAACCCAATAATTCCACATTTTACCATAATTTATGGTTGTTTCCATATTTTTAGTTTTATCAATAATTTTTTCTCAAAGTATTTCTAATCCTAATCCCCAAATATAATTATTCCCCTCCTCTCGTACCAATTATGACAACCCGTGTCTTTTATAGACTTTATATCTTTATTAATTATATTATCAATCAAATAACAGAAACCCATAAGATCGAGAGGCCTAGTGTCTTTAGGAAATTAGGTAAGCATCATAATAACATAAATCATGGATACAAAAACATAAGTTCAAAACTTCATATCATCCCCTTATATTATATTGATCATCTAATATTACATGGGATAATGGAAGGACGTACATAAGAAAGTGGTAAACTATAAATCTCAATAAGGGAATAATCAATGAATAGAATGAACCAAATTACTAAATTAGATCCAAGGGACATAAAATGGTGAAATAATAAGTTGATATTCATAATCATGAACCTTGAATCATGATAAATATGATAACATCAAGGCATCATATGAGTGTGACAAAAACATTAACCTTGACATCATAATCATAAGTCGTGACTAACCATAGACACCTCACATAATAGTGTGCATATATAATTTCAAATGCACCATATATAGTACCTTATGAGAAAAATACCTTAATCATGCATTATTGGACTATATAATTTTGATCCCATCCATGAAATTCGTATTCTGTTTATGCATTTGTGTGCCACATAGATCATACAACATCAGAATGAATTTCATAACTTTTAAACCCACTATTATGGAGTGTGGGTTATATATATGGAATTAAAAAATCAATTAAGGATAGGTAAAAAAAGTAAGATACCCTTGATTGAAAATGAGGATGTATATTCACAACATAAAAGTCTATCATGGATATCGCATGGTAATTTCAATAGTATAACTAATGTATATAAATGTTCAAAAAAGGATTTAATTAGTGTGACTGGTTGTCTATAATTTCATCGGGATTATAAGGAAAATAAGGGGATGTGTGAATACCCATAACAAAATGAAAAATTTGAAATCAAAAGTATTAAAAAATTTAATGCACTTGAATAAAAAGGAAGAGAGAATCTCTTACCTTGAGAGGGTGCTTTTAAAATCCTATGAGGGGCTTATTAAGAGATTGAGAACACCTTGAGAATGATTTAGAAAGTGAGTGGAAGAGGAAATTATTTCTCAGTTTCTTTTTAGTAAAGATTAATTATAGTTTGGGTGGATATTTATAGAAAAAGATAAGATAATTATTTATTAATTTCTAAACATAGGTTTTGGACTCTGAGTGATAGATTAATAAACAAGCCAAATATTCCAATTGTTTTTAAAAATAGTTTTGTCACAGAGAGGAGTGGTTTTCATTATATTTTAAGAACCTAACTCATTAAAAAAATACTTTTCATTATATGGAAGAGAGTCATGTTCATAAAGAATTATTTTAAAAACCCTAAAATATAAAATTTGTTTCATAGAATTCTTTTTTAGGTTTGTAAAATAAATAAAATAACTTCAAAAACATAATGTAAAGGATAAATCAATTTTGTTTACTTATTCTGTTTATAGTTTTTATTACATAACTTTTGTGATCTTTTTATGTCATAATATATACAGTAAATTTATACCATTTTTAATTTTTATCCAAAAATCAAACTATCTCAAAAAATTATGACAAATCACTGTTGATCATTTTGATTTCAAAAATAATAATTATTTTATCACAATAATTTTCTAAATATTATAATTTCTAACTTTAAATAAAAATCATCATTTATTGAAAAATAATAGTATAATAACAATAAGAACTTTCTAACCCTTGTATAATTTAATTGGACATCATTACATTTTATTATCATTTTTATATAAATAAACATTATTTAACAAATATATTTTATAAAAATATCATTTATTTCAAAATTCCGGAATTTATCAAGAGAAGTGTTTTAATTGAAACTATATGTTTACCAAACATACAATTTTTGTTTCATATTATCAAAATCTATTTCTCATTAACTAATTTATAATAACATATATATAAATTAATAATTAGAATTGATTGACATAATCATTATTTTATTAAAATAAAAATATGAAAATTCATACTACTTGGGTCGACATACATAACATTTTATTACAACAGCGTATTCCCAAAGGGTATCGTATACAATGGTAGTAAACACTTTATTTTGCTTGGCTAAAATGGTTTGTGTTGTGATATCTATGAGCTTAAATTTATTCCATAAATGGTTTTAATCATGTTTTAGTTTTTGAATCTGGGCTTAATCTTGGTTAAGGTCAAAGACACGTGATTCAATTTCCCTCATAAGTTTTGATAAATGGGCTTCATAGGGTATGATTCTACTGATCTAGGATAGGGATTCTTCATTTCTTATTAATTAGTTATTATCATAACCTCTAATATATTGTAATCTTAACAGTCACATTAGAATAACTATGTTATCAATGGATAGGATTCTTAATGGTATTTTAAGCCATATAGATAGATTATGACTTTATTTTATAATGGACCAAAATAAAAAATGAAATATAATGAATGTGTTTACTATAAATACATTATTTAATAATACATTTATTCATTTAAAAGATAATTTCATTTATAAAATATTGGGTCATTATAGATCCTCTTTTTCAATTCAATATTTTTGGGAAATGAAACAATTTTATAAAGAATATAGTCATCAAAGGATCCATTGTCCTCGCACATGAGATGTTACCAGAACTAAATAGGAACATATAGGGTTACAATGTTATAGACAATGATGATATGGAAAAATATTATGAAAAACCGGAGTAGATTGTCATTTCTAAATTAATGTATCAATATGGGTTCTCTTGATGGCTTTATGTTCAATATTTCTGATTCTATTCCACTATGTGGTTCTCGATATAGATTATATATAGGAGATTTACATTATTCTATGGAATAAGAGGGACTCATCAAGAAGATCCCCTTCTCTAACCTTGTTTGTTCTTGAATATGATGTTCTATATAGCTTCATCCACCAAGACCTTATCATTGTCCTCATCTCCCCTTTTAGAGGGAGGTATGAATCCCATGGTATGTCTGACATATTTTTCACTGATGATATGATATATTTATTAAATGGTAATCATAGTTCTATCATGTTTTTTAGATATCTCCTTAACAGATACTATGAGTGGAGTGGAAGATTATTTAATCTATCAAGAAGAAATGGTTGTATGTCTAGTAGATTATCGACCAGGAATGTTGATCAGATAAAGGTCTTAGGTTTTCCAGGGTCTCTCCTTGATCTTAATGCATAGACTCTCTATTATAAAAGATCTTAAAGACACTATCTAGAGGATTGAAAACATAATAAATGGTTTCATTTGGGACCCTCATTAGATTGGTAGATGTCATTGGTGTGCTATAAATAACTATATAACATGTTTGATATAGGAATTGGTATAAGGAGTCTCATCACTTCCATGCTAACCTTATAGGTAAACTAGTAGGGTATTTCTTTTCAAGTAAGATCACAATGGGCACCGTATACTAGAACTAACTATAAGAAAGGAACATTTTCAAAATTAAAAAAAAATCTCCCTAACTTCTCCTCTATGGCAGGATCTCCAATATCATATCAACCTCAAACATTAACATTCATAGTGAATCATAGATAAAGGATATATTTTATTTCTAATCAAAAATTATATAGTAAAACCTATATATTATCCCTCCAACCTTTAGTCTGAGTTAACCATTAGACAAAATGGGGAGTTACATATCCTCATCGATTAGGCCCTCAAAGATGATAAAAAGATCTAATTTACTAACATATGTATTGAGGATGAACTTTAAATGTGTATATTTATCATGACTCGGAATGGAATGTTCTTCTCAAAAAGATATAGTATACTTTTCCATGACAATGTGAAATATCTCCCAGAGAATGAAGAATTTGATATCATCCCATTAAGAAACTACATCCCATTAATGTATATCTTCCTAGTTTGGCTTGCACAACACAGATCTATACAAAATAAAAATTATATCCATTGAAAGGGTTTGATATTGGAATCCTATTTCATATGGTTCCATTAACCTCAAATGAAAATAGAAGATCATATTATCCTAAAAGGATACTAGACCTGCATCATTTTGAATTTTCTATAGACTCGGATTCACATCCCCATCAACCTAGACTCAATCAAGTTGTAACATTTTTCATAGTTCATAGGCTAGTAAGAAAATGCTTGAACAACTTGTATTTTCACTATTTGGGTTGGTTTTTGGTCCATCTAGGTGACTTGCAATGACTCTAGTTATCTAACTACTCATATGAGTATTCAGATTCTGAAGATGATTTTGATCTCTATAATTTATTACCTGGATCATATAGTTCCATGGGAGCACCTTTCTATCTATATTACAAGTTAGAAAGGAGGATCCCATAGAAAAACAAGGCAATATTATCTATAAGGGATGATATAAATGGGTTCAAGGACAACCTCAATAATTCAGATACAAATTGAACACTAATGGAAATGATCTAATGTCATAATTCATGGTGGGGGCCTCATACACAGTGGATTCATAGAGTCTACCCTCAAATATAATGCCTAATACAGTATGGGATTAACCCTTAGGGTAGATACAATATCACTTCTTACCATCCTAACTTTCTACAAAATAAAATGAATACCTATGACAGTGATTAAATCAGATACTTCCTTAGTTATTAGGTTCATGTAAGGATTATATTCAACTCATTTTATTTTAATTTATATGATTCATGAATTCAAGAAAATGGTCAACTAATGTACTAAAATTAGATATACTCATCAATAAGGGAAATGGGTTGTAGATTGTATGGCAGAAAAAAAGAATATATCTTTGGACCTTAAAATATAATATTTTCTAGACTCCCTTACCTTGGAATGTATGTTTATTTCACTTGAGTACATCCTTATTCTTTATCATTTTATCCCCTATTAATTTCATCTTCAGAAATTTTTCATCCTTTAATTAAAAAATAAAATTTCAATCAGTTGTCAAATTCCTTTCATAGCTTTCACACTCTACACCTATTACTCTTATGGATAAAAACATTTGAGTTGTTCAATATAAATATATTTATCAAGTTTAAAATACAATAAAATTGACTCTACATCTATTTATAATAATTTTTTGGTTTTTTGGACATATATCACAAATAATATTTGAATCATTTCAAGCCTTTCAATATGAGAAAAACCGTCATCAAAATATATATCCTCAATTTGATTTTATAACATACATACAATAAAATAATTTTTTCATGATGCATTTAAGTTCTCACTAAATTTATTTTGAAAGAATACATTTTATTCTTTATCATATTATTTTTTTGGGATGTGATACTGACTCCCAAGTTTCTTTCCATCCAATTTGATTAAGATCTAATTCTAACACCATAACATAATTCTTGAATTATAAAACATCATTAATATTATATAGTCTAACTTGAAAAATAAAACATGTTTGATTGTAATTTCACAAACATCTCACAATTTTAAATCCCTTTCAACTATATCAAAGTGTGTTTTTAGATGAAAAAGATTTATATGTCTTTGTAATGTAGCACATACTATATTTTACACTTCCTCGTTATAGAGAATTTCAAAATTAACATGTGGATTATGAATACATTTTCTCTTTAAAAATCTTTCATATGACTTTTAATATGATCTCCTAAAGCTTATATATTATCATCATCATTAGGAAATGATGTAATTAATGTTATATTAACATCAATAATGAAAATATAAAATATTTCAAAAATCATCATTAAATTTTTATCATAACTCCAACAACACCTTTTTTGGGTGTATATCCATGAAATTATATCCCATAAACTATTTTATCAAATTTCATAGGTTTATTATAGGAAATACATTTTTTGAGGTAAATATGGATAACTATATTCATACCTTATACAATTATTCTCATAGATATTCTTAAAACTCATTATTATTATATTTAGATCCATTATTAGACTAATATATTTTCACTGGACATCTCACATTATTTTATATTCACCTTAATAAATTTAATAAATATCCCAAATTATTTTGATTTAGGAAAAATGAAATAAACATAATTCATACAAGTAAAATAATCCGTACAAGTAACTAATTTAATATATCCAATGGTTAACCTAAAGCTCATTGTTCCTCACACATCCGAGTGTATTAACTCTAGAATCTTCTTTATTTTGATATCCATATTCTTATTACTCTCATTCACCATTTTTCTTTTGTTGAACTGAACACATGTGTTACACACCATCATGATTCCACATTAGTGGATTAATTACTACTTCATACATGTAATTATTTTAATTGTTATTTTAAATAAAATAGTTTTTTATGACAAAGCTCATTCTCTTATTTTACACGCATACAATAAGTGTTTTCATTATTAGAAATATGGAATAAGTTTCTATATTCCCACTATACCACCATGATAATTTAGTTACCATTATTCCTATTTATTAAACATCCATTCTTTGAGAAAACCATATCACTCCCATTATCATTTTGTTATGAAAATATAAAGTGTTTATGACAAAACCCATCTAAAAAGAGAAAATCATTCGATTTAATTTTATTTTCACTAATATTCGTGTTTCTAACTCCTTTCACATTAAATAATCCATCACTTAAAAAGGTAAAATATCCTACATTATAATAATGGATATCTGTTAAAGAATTATTTTTGGCTATGTAGGATGATAAACTATTATCTAATATCATGGGTTTTCTCCTTTCAATTATTTATTGGATACCTTGATCTCCATATCTTGTTCATGATCACTGTTCTTGATAGCATTGATGTTATAAATTTTATTTTAACTATTTATATTAATTATGTGACATTTTTTCTAGGTTTTTTGGGTTTCTCACACCTACAATAAGGTTCCTCATAAAAATCCATAGAATTAACCAATTTCACATTCTCTTTTAGATGTTGTCCAAGTTGATTTTCTTATTATCAAATTGTATCCCACATAATTCTTAAAATCTCTTTGATTAAGGGGGTGATATATTATTCCAACATACATATGATTTGGGTTAATATTATCTACAATATAAATATCATCCTTCAAACTAAACACTCCTAAGTTGAAAATGAATTTATTAAAAAATAGATCATGTATTTTACATTTTATTTAATGTTTTTTATTTTTCTACACCATTTTTATTATTTGGAATATTATATTTAAACTTTATTTTTCTATTTTTATTAGCTTATATATTATTATTTTTTCATATCTCACTACCATAATAATTTCTTGAAAATAATTTATACGTATAAATGGATGAATCTTCTTTCATTGATGATGTAATCACTATATTTTCATTATTTTCAATAATTACACTATTTCAACTCCATTATAGTGTGTTCTAGGGGATCAATAGAGATTAGACAAGATTATTCAATGCGTAGATGACTTTTTCCACTAACTTTGAACATTTTCTATGATCCCTGATATAATTTTTAATATAAACTGGAATTCAATCAAATAAATTTTTTCTTTATGTACTTTTTTTATCAAGAGAAATCACACCCTAATTAGTTAATAAAACATTTATTGTTGTTAATTAAAGTATATTGTATCCTACTTTAAATATTAAATTGAGATTGATCATATTCCTTGAAAAATTGACATCCATCTGGTTTATATGCTTCGACATTGATGTATCAAGTGGATTATTTAATGTATAATTATCCTTATTCATAGATAATTTCTACCTTTCAAGATTCAAGTTTTCTTTTAAAAACCCATGATATACATTCTCAATTAAAAATATTTAAATGTATCTTCATCATTGTTCTCTTATTAATAGTTTTCTAATTATTTATTAATGGATTTCGTTAGGCTATTTTTATTTTTCCATAAATTATTTAATCCAACCATTCATCAAGTAATTTTCATCACTTTTTATTTCATTATAATAATATTTCATGTCATTTATTGATTAAAAATATCACTTCATTGATGAATTTACCTTTCCCTTTCCTTTGGATAATTTTTATCTACTTCAACTTATTTATCGTTGATGATCATTTGGGTTATCCATCCCCCTTTCCTTCTTGTTCCTTCTCAGGGCAGATAGATCAAATTTTTCCAACATTTTCATTATTAAATTACATGAATGGCTATTTTCCTTTATTCATATCATTTATTTAAATCATTACTTTAATGAAAAATGATATAAACTCTTCAAAATTCATGGGGGCATCTCAAACTAATAATTCCACATCAAGAGGCCTCTGCGTATCAAAGTTCTTTTATCTTTTAAAAAATTTGAATGAATTATCACATTATGTTTTGAATTTATTCTATAAGGATTTCCCTTCATCAATTCATAATATATTAAAACATTATTGAGAATATCAGTGGTAAAATGATCCATTTCATCATCCTAAAATGAATAATGTTTTTCATTAAAAAATTACGGTAAATTTTTTAATAATATCATTACAATCATAAAATATTTACAAAATTTTCCATAACATATAATCTAATAAAAAATCACTCATGTAATGAAACCATCCACAAAATCATATTCATCCATTTTAATATAACCAAATTATACATGAAAAGATTATAACTGTGACTCATGTAATTTCTTATCTCTTATTTGGATTCCATGATGCTTTCTATATACATAATTCACTATTTTAGAACCCATAACTTGTGTCAATTTTTTAATTGAAGGGATGAAAGTAATGAATTGTAGCAACACCGATAAAATTAAATTTTCTTCTTGTCATTCAATGTCATGGTTGATCCGTTATAAATAATTTTAACTTCATTCCTTGTGAAGGGAAGAATATATGACCTAAGATATTGTTTACTAGTTTTAATGAAACATTTTTATGAGTAGTTAATTCATTATTTCCAAGGGACAAGTTCTCACTAACCAAAATATGTGTTTATTATAAATAAAAATACAAGGGAAAAATAATAATATTGTCCAAAATCCATGTATAACTAAAATCAATCCAATAATAAATAAGTTGATAAATCTTTTATAATCTTCCTCAAGTTCTTCTAATTAATGGATTATCATGTTGTCATTTTCAATGATAATTTGATTAACAGTAGAATATATAATGGATGATGATCATGGGTTGACTTTGAGAGAGATCCACTTGGTTATTTATACCTAATGTGTGTGTTTGATCTACGTATTATTATTTCATCTATTTTTTGTGTTAAAAATAATGAGAAAAGGATAAATGGATTGACAGTTTATTTAGACAAAAAAACATGAAATGAAAATACTAAATTTTTTAAAATGAAATAAATGTTGATCCATCATAGAAAACAATGCCATATATAAATTAATTATAATTTTGATATTAATCCAACCATGACTTTCTCAATAAAAAAAATTTATACCATTACTTCTTCCATCCCGCTTTGCTTAATTGAATTGATGCATAGAAGTTTTACATAAGTACACACACACATGCCACATATTATATTTGTAACCTATATAATAAACACCCATTTCATACATGAAACTCCACCTATATAAAGAATATAATCATTGAGGTGTAATTAAAAACTTTAATGGGTGAGAAATATGAGGGAAGGAAAACCAAAATTGGTAGTGGAATTCTGCATCATCATCATTCACAACCCCACAACCATGATGCACCATGGTGAAATAATTTCATCCCTCCTATATCACCACGAATCACCACTACTTAGATAATAAATAATTATAGAATAAGAGGAAACTAAAATTAAAGAAACAAGAATGAGTTGGGAAATCCTCAGTTTAACCTCAAACTAAAACTCCATAACCTTATACAAAGTTGGATAGTGAAGAGAATGTGTAGCAGCACAAGATAAGGATCATAGTCACTGAAGAAACATTGAAATAGAATTCACTATTATATTATAAAATAATATAATTCTAAAAATAGAATATTAAATCATTCCTGAAATACCTCAAATCATTACTCTATAAACCCCTTCACCCATTTTTATATAATCATATGCTTGACTCCCAAAGAAGAAATAATTAAAAAATGTTCATACCTTATGGTTGGATCCTAATACATCCCTTAAACAAGAATCAAACTCCACTATTTTTATCTTATGGAATTAATTAAAGTAATAATTACTCTTGAAGTAATCTCGATCCACATCATTTGTATCACAAACTTTAGAAGTGTGAAATACCAGATTTTTATATGTTTGTTTCTAATATTAACATAAATTGTTGGTTGGCCTTAGATTTTGTTAAGATGGGATTGAATTGTATTTGATTGAGATTCACAAAGTTTTATATGGTTGACCTAATAACAACATTTAGGGTTACAGTTTTTGTACATTAATAGAGTTTTTTGGGATCATTATGACATTCTAATTGTCAATGTAGCTAATGAATATCCTTTAGTCAAACACTATATGTTCACTATGAGGGGATAGAAAGATATTGATCATATATAGATGGTGTGCAATGGATACCTTCAATGAAAAAAATATTCATAAAAGGTTAGTTGTAGGTACTTTAAATATTGGATATAGAGATGTTATTTCATGAGTGATGAAACATGTAAAAGACCACAATATTGGATTAAGTTTAATAAGAGGGATATGTGCTATACATGGATATATTTGGGAGACTTGGGTTATTGTCTTGTGTTGAAATATATGAGTTGGACATCAGAATTTTGGATGAGTAGATCTATAATTTTCATAAATACTCTATGTGCATCTGCATACAGTGGTGTGGGTGAAGTTTTGTCTTAAGGAGAAATTATGAAGGAATTAAAGAGGACAAATTACATTGTAGCATAATTAAAAATTGGTTTCCTACAAAGGATTATGGAAATGTGAAATATTGACCAATGAAGAGGAATATTTATTCTTGGGTTCCATGAGGAAGATTTATTCTTGGGTGTGATGGATCTGAATACTTTATGAGCTCTATGGTTATGGTTAGTTGTCACAAGGATGTTTGGGCTTTTTCCCAGGTTGGATAGATCCTATATTACTAGGTTTAGTTATTGATTGACATAATTTAAGGGGGGTGATTATACAATAAATACTTTATGGTGGAATATAGTGATCAGTCTTATATGAGTTGTAGTTTGGAACTTGATAGATAATTTATTCGATGTTGATATAAGAGTTTATAGGCATCAAAATGATCACTTGAGTTAGAATTCAGGAAATTGTAGGAGATTTCATGCTATTTATGGATAGAATATTTGGTTTATATGTTTTATGTAGCTAGGAAAAGTTATATTGTACAATTTGGTGGGTTTCATTAACTCATCCAAAAACATTTTATATTTATCCAAAAAAATTAGTTAAATGTATTAGAAAGAAATAAAATCTTAAAGCCTAAAATTATTGAAATGTAAATTTAGTACCATGTAAATTTATTTTTAATTAACTAAAATGAGCCAAATGAATTTATAGCATGATCACTGAGAATTCCAAAACACAATAATATCAAAATTAAAATGCAGTTTCTTTTTTTAACTAAGAAAAAGTGATTTAAAAAACATGATATTACCCACAATGTAATGTGATATAAATGAGTAAATGTGAGGAATTATTTACAAAATTGTAATAAATGATCATTTTATCCCACCCCAAAGCATAGTATTTGAAATCCTGGTGAATGAATAAATCCAAATCAAGGGGATCATCCCACACTATGTGCATCCTAAAAAAAATTTCAAGAAAAATAGAGCCCTTGGATGTGATTATATTCAGATTTAATGTTCAATGAAGATTCCATAAAAAATTCCAATGTATAACTCAATGAAATTAATTTAATTCAGACAAATGACTCATAATAACAAACTACTAATTCAAGAAAAATTTAAACCAATTCTAATGGATCAATAAAGATTCAAAAAAATAGTTTAGAGCCCCGATTTAATATAAATATAATTTCAAAACATCACTAATAGTAGAACCTAAAACCAGATTATTATCTAGTAGGTTGAACCTTCATATCAGTTATCCCTTGTATATATATATATTTCAAATTCTAAGTCATAGTTCTAGAGACTCAAAATATATGTATCAATCAAATTTCATGGAGCACGGTCTTGGAAATTTCATTATTTTAGAATAAATAATCAAAAAAACTTCTAAAAAACTTTAAATTATAACACTAATCATTATTTAATATGTTTATTCTCTAAATAGACTTCTTTGAGTTAAATCCATTTTATTATTACAAATATATTCTCATATTTTTAACAATTAAGAATCATTAAACTGCTGGAAAAATATGAGATACAAGGATCATAGAATATATTTGAATGTTCATAATTCAAAATAATTATTCATTTTAATTTTTATGAAAAAAATTATTATATAACATTAAACAATATTTCTATGATAGAAATAATATTTGGGCACTATTTTTTCTAGATTAATCCTAAAAATAATAATTATCAATTTTATCTCATTCTTTATGTATTTATTATTTTCAATAATTGTAAAATTTAGTCTTTATAGATAGATCCATAAATCCACGATAAAAAATCATATCAAAATAGAGAAAATTAATATTTAAGTCCTCTTAAATTGCAAAACAATTCTCAATTTTCATAAACTTAACTTGCACTAAATTAATAAAATTAGTTAAGTGTATCCTCTCATACATGATTCCAAAAATCTCCCAAAATAGGAATCAAATTCCAAAATAAAATAAATTAAATGGAATTCATGTTTTCTTAATAATTCAATTTAGGCATCCTTATTATGATTTTCAATCAATGAAAGAGAAAGTTTATACCTTAATCAATTTTAAACAACCATGATATTTCTGGGATAATCTATTTTAGTCATTTCAACATATGCTCTATCATGCTTCATTTTGATATTTGATTCCAAAGGTATTATTCCTCTTATCTATACGAAATACAAATGTTTATATCAATATAAAACATTTTTTGAACTGTCTCACTTGAAATAAATCTCATTATTCAGTCTAGAAACCATATATATATGGGGGAGAGTTAATTTCATACTTGGAAAATGAATGATCCATATAAGGTTCAAAATTTTCATAATCACTATAAAAAGAGAAAATGAAAATAAATTTTATCAATTTCTTTCCAATATCTAGGGTTTATAAATTTATCGTTGACCTTTCTAAAAATAAGGATAGCCTATAATTTTGAAAAAGAAGTAAACAGAAGAAATAATATCAATAGGATAAAAAAATATAGATATTTAAAAGAGAAATAAAAAAAGATAATAAATTAAAGAAATAAATTAAGGGAAAAATAAAAAAGGGGAAAATTATTAAAAAGAAAAAGAAAAAGAAGAAAAACCCGAGGGAGGAGAAAAAACATACAAATAGGAAATAGAGAAAACAAACGAATAAAGAACGTAAGATGAAAGAAATACTACAAAGAAATATGGAAAAAATAAAATCATCAATAGAAAAAAACAAAAATAAAAAAGGGAATAAAAAAATTAAAAAAAAGATGAAAATAAAGAAGGAGAAGAAAAGAGAGAAAAAATAAAAGAAAAAATATAAAAAGGATAAGATTATTCAACAAAAATTAATTAAAAAAGAAAGAGAAAAAAGGATAAGAACAGATAATAAACCAAAATAGAATATAACTAGAAAAAATAAATACAAAAATGAAATAAAAAATGAATAAAAAAAGAAAAAAATCAATTAAAATATCAAGAATATTGTTTGAATTTTTTTAAATAAATAAAACTCAAACTCAATATGTGTTTCGTAGAGTGATATTATGAAACCTTGGTTTAGGAAAATCAAAATAAAGGGACTTTTCAAAAATGAGTTCATTAAGGTGAGGATAGTTTTGTACATAAATGAAGAAGGAGAAAACTTATTTACATGAAAATCATGTGCATTATATCAATTAATTAAAAAAACAAATATTTGATTTTTTCAACCTTGTAGAGAGTGATAATTGAAAGTGTCTCTTGTTAAAATCATTAAATATTAAAAGGTAAACATTATTGTGAGGTCTCATTTACATTTTATTCCTCCAATAATTGTTAAAATTTAATCAAATAGGTTATTATTTCTAAATATATCCACAATATAGCTTTTGTACATGTTTCTATGTCATTTGGCCTCTTAATATTAAATATTAATCATTAAGTAATCTTGTATTTACCTTAATCACTATAATTAATTTTAATTACCTTCACTAATACTTTTGGAATAAAACTAAGCTGAAGTTATTATAAAATATAAATTAACTTTATTCCAAATTTGGAATCCATTTTTAAAAATTCTAATCACATTGGTGGCATAAATTAATTTAAAATTAATCCCACAGATGTGTCACGACAACGGCGTTTTATGAAGAAATATTTAAAAGTTTGAAATGTTTTTATATCCAATTTCAAAGTGAATTTGGTCCCAATTACCTAAATTATATTAAATGGTATAAAATTTATATAATTATACTAAAAACAAAATAAAAAATTTATTAAAATATAGAAATAAATAGAATGAAATTGTGGTTTTGAACTAAAATTTAGTATTATTAAGTATTCCTCAAAATATAAAATTTCTCAAAAAATTACAAAAAAATAACCTAAATTAAAGTTTGATATTTTTATTTAAACAATAAATTTTATTTTATAAAATAAAAATTATAACTGTGTGAATAATTATAATTTAAATTATTTCCTCATTAAAAGGTGATAAAATTACCTTTTAGAGAAATACAACTTGTTATTCATAAAATTAGATTTTTTCATATCTTATACCTATAAAATATATTTGTATGAGTATAAAAATATTTTCCTAATATATAATATATAAATTATATTTAATAAATTAATCAATATTTTTATGTTTAACTTGTCGAGATAAAATTGTGTTTGTACATAGAAAATTTGTTTTCAGAGAAAATCAATTTCTTTATTTTCAAATAGTTATTTATTTAAATTCATCAAATTTATGACCAAATGATTAATTTTATATACATTTTTTATTAATATATTCACAAATTTTTTCATATTATTCATGAATTCCATTCCAATGGCTAGGTGTTAGCTATAATAGTACATTAATAATATTATTAATTGTATATTGTAGTTTATTAAAAAATCAGTCTTGTGTGTAACAAAAGTTATTGAAGGGACTCAGTATTATGTTTAATACAAGACTAAATTATTTTTGTGTGTAATGAAAGATAATATAAGTTGTTTATGTAGTGTATGATTAACTTGGTGATACATATAACGCTATCCAAACTAAGTGTTTTTATATAAAAAATTATATTCAGTGTTGCGTGAAATAAAATATATCAAAGAAATTAAATTAATTTGAAATATATATATTTCAAAAAATATTAGGGTGTTATAGGATTATATTTTCCCATACATATAATATTTATTTCTCATTTTATGGTTTAATCTTATGGTAATATCAAACAGACACATTAAAAAAATACACACATTCTTGATCCAATAAACCTATCATAGTGGAACTCTATAAATAATTCACATTATAAATATAATAATTCAATGTTTTTATATTTATTTTATTTTTATATATCAAAATAAATTAACTGGGCCATGAAGAATTATTTTAGTTGAAATATGCATCGTTAGATGCAATATTCTTGTGAAAAATAATGGTGGAAATTTTCCTCTAACTCGCATAGAATTAATAGTTCCTCTTTCTATATGTTTTTTATGAAAGACAAGAAAAAAAATTAACAAAAATAATTATATAAAAATAAAACAATTGAATCACTCCCACTCCTACATTAATGAATAGTATAATAAATATTTCTATTCAGGTCAATTCAATAATTATTATGTGATACTAATGAGTGTTCAAATATTTCATCCTCAACTCTCTTCAATTTAAAAATTTTGATATGTTTCTAGAATAACCATCAGGAACCCTGATGATCTATATTTCTTCCAGAAATTTATTTTTTCTGATGGTTTCATCACATAAGAATCACACAAAACATTTCATTTATTTTCACTGATACACACAGGATGTAATTATATTCTAATAACCTAATCAACCAAGTCATGTAGAGACCATACATCATATATTTTCTTCCCCTTTAAATTAATAATAATTGAAATAAAAAACTTACTTATTTTTTTCAATGTGCATTGCATCTAAATAAAGATGTAATAAATTACTTTTCCAATATGGAAACTAAAAGAATACACATTTCTTCTTCTAATAGAAATTATATTTACTTTAAACATTATTCCTCTTTCAAGATTTCATTTTAAATTTCCTAATAGAAAAGTAAAAATCTTTCAATTCATTAATAACATCAATTACATACATATGAAGAGGTGGATTTTTGGTCTCAATGGTTTTTTCAAACCTTTAGTTATTTTTCCAATATGGATGATTCATTAAAAATAATCATTTATGTCCTATGAAATTGATACTATGATGATATTTTATTATTCAAGATCATGTATTATTCATAAAAAAAGGGCAATATTTTTATTCATTTATGCTTCAGCTAGATATCATTACACAAGAAAGAAAATTATTTACTATCCACTTAAGGACAACCCGTAAATGAAATATTTATTTCAAATAATAATCTTATGTACAGACATCCAAATTCAAAATATTATTAAAATAATTTATTAAATGTTTAAAAGTTTATATCTATATCATTTATAGGATTAGAAATTATAGATATGAATATTCTCATCAAAGTGAATGGGTTTTTCATAATCATCCGTGGATAAAGGTTATAAATGATAATGAAAACTCGCTATTTTTTGTGTGAAGTAATCATTTATGCAAATAGATAAAAACCATTACATGATAGAACCAATATTAAATTTCATACCCCATATGAAATATTTGGATAACGTGTATCAACTTTCTCACATAATAATCCATCTATAGGATGAATAAACTCATCATTATCCCATTTTTTATCTATATCATGATGTCAATTATTTGTTGAGATTTCGTCAGACAAGAAAATATTTTCTCGGGTAGAAATCAATTGAAAGTTATAAATTATGTTTTATGGTATATGAGATATTGTTCTATTAGTATTTGTATTCCATCCATATTTTTCACGTTTTATACAATAATTTATTCCTATGGTTTCATCCTAGAATATGATACAATATTTCAAACAAGAAATAATATTATTTATTGAAAATTTAAGTTAGTCAATTAACATTTATTCCACAGAATGGTTTGAGGGAATATATATATAATTAGAAACTAATCCCTTAAAAAGGTAATAATAGAGTCTATATTTGTATTAGAAATTCCTTACATGGTTTTCCCATGAAACATTTATTATAAGAATTCCAACTTTTTCATTTTACCACATTGCTGATATACTAGATTCATGGCAACATCCTTCATTTTTTTCACTATCTTAACATCAAAATTTTTATTTCACAAATCATGTATACTCATATATATATCTTCTTTAATGAACATATATTCTTTCTCATGATGACGAATAAGTGGAAACCAAACATATAATAAATTTTGTATTCTAACCCTCTGAATCATATCTTAAACATTTTGATATTATTTTTTCTCACTATTATGATTCAAGAAAAAATTGTTTATTTAAATTTATTTATATGGTAGATATCATAATCATGAATTTTCCAATTTATTAAATAATAATAATAACATGTTTAGTGTATAATACCTCTATTTGTAGAATTTTTAAACGTAAAATCAAAAAATAAATCCATCTGATTTTGAAAATCGGTTGAGATTTGATCAATATCATGCATCCAACTTTTATCCATTCCGTTAAAAAATATATCAATGTTATTTTTCATGTTATAAAATAATTAAAATAATATTTATGTCAAAATCAAAATATATTTAAAGAAACAAGACTGTTATTTTATTTCAATCACCAAGAAAAACATTGAAATAATATTAAATTCTAATTCATTTTAAATCACTCCCCATTTTTCCCATCAATGCCAAATTAATCATACATGAACACATCATTATAAAATGAAATCTCATTTTATCCGAAAAACTCAAATTTGATAAGTGTAAATGCATTTTGGAAATATTTCAAATATTTTATTCAATAACCCATATCCTTAATTTCATATATCTATCCCATGAGTTAAAAAATACCATATATATAACCACATTATTGAAATCCATTATATCAATGAGTAATAAATATACATATTACCACACAAAAAATCCCAATATAGATACAAAAATGGGTTTCATCCATTTTATATGAAAAATTATTATTAATTATATTTAAATTAATTTTAAACTTAATTAATACATTAATAGAATAAATATTATTAATGATGATTTATAAAGTGTAATAAAAATTTATTGTGACCATAAAACACACTATTATATGAAACATAACATAAAATCATGAGAGCATTTATATTTTAAAACCAAATATGAAAATAAAAAAAAACTTGAAAACATAAATTTATTTACAAACATCTATAGTGCATGAATTTATTCCCTTGAAAAACATATTTGGAAACAATGAAAATCAATAATAAATTATAACTGAATACATGACAATTTTTTAAAAAATACATTCTCTATAAATTACACCCATCAAATAAAATCACAACACTTTCATAAACATCCCTTATATAAAATATGATTTGAAATATTTATTTTCATTTATAAATAAATTTCTTGGTAATAAAAATAAATTTTATTTCATTCACATTTTTAGAAATGAAATGAAGAAATATAGGGATTATATTTGAGAAATGGTTAAAATATTCAACAAACTGTTAGGATTTGACTAATCAATATTTTTAATAATGATGAATCCAACAAACTTATATGTAGAATTCAAGGTATGGTAGGAAATGATCCCACTGAGGGAGATAACTATTCATAGAACACATATTTTTAATATATTTATGGGTTTAATCAACTTTCTATGGTAATGGTTTTAAAAAACTATTGTTATAAGGAGACCTATACCATCACTTTTTTAAAACCATTGGTATAGTCTATTCTTAAAGAGGATTAACCAACAACTACTTGTATAGGGGGGCCTAAACTAACAGTTTTAATGAATTGTTCATATAGGTATGTGGGGATATCTTCAATTTCTAGTAGTGATGGTCGAGCCATTATATGAAAGAAGTGATCATCATGGCCATTGAGTTTGTAAAGAATAATTTGGATAAGGAAACATGAATTATAAAATGAGTTTAATTGATTTTGGTTCAAGTCTATGTTTTGGAAATAGAAATATGGTAGCAATTTTATTATGGAAGATTTTGGTTTTTTAATATATATCTTATGAGAAATAAGGTAAAAAAATAGAATTTTAGGATTATATATTGTAATTTACTTATGAATAACCGAAATTGGAAACTGTGGATTCTTGTGTTATGTTGTATGATTTTTTTATTCATATTTCTAGATTGATTATTGAAATGGAAAAAATAAAAGGTCACTAGAGTTTCAGAAGTTATTTTTAACGGAGATGGTTTTAAATTTGGTCTAGAGTGTGTCATTCCATAAATGTCCAATGTATGTTCAGTTTGGAATTAAAAAAAATTGTTTATCAAATGATTGAGGTTATCATTCCTTGGTCCTAGGTGGTCAGGGGCTTAGGTGGACTTCACTATAGGTGTTTTATAGATTTAATATCCATGGTAGGTAAAATTTTTAAAACAAAAATAAGAA
The DNA here is from genome assembly GCA_963277665.1 of Viscum album. Lineage (NCBI taxonomy): Eukaryota > Viridiplantae > Streptophyta > Magnoliopsida > Santalales > Viscaceae > Viscum > Viscum album. The sequence goes on along the minus strand of OY728155.1, from coordinate 1,099,703,464 downwards.
TAAACTAGTTTTGATAGAGAATAAAAAATTAATTTAAATAGTAATTTGATTATATTAATTTTGGATGAATTTTAGGGCATATCATGAGATGAAACACAGAAAACTGAAAGTGGTTATTTTTAGAATTATGAAGAATTATTATATGAATAGGAAACCTGGAAAATTGTGTTTAATTAAGAGGGATTAAAAAATTGAATAAATAAGTGTATATATTGTTTTTTAAAATAATGTACAGATAAATTATTATGGATATATTGAATAATTGTGCACGGTAGAAGAGATTGTATTTAAAAAATAAAACTCATGCTCTTTGAAGTAGTTAATTAATAGGTAAAATTTGGTATTGGAGATTAGATCAATAATAAGACCATCCTAAGCTTGTAATCACATAATTTTCATAGTTATATCCAAGGTATGATGAATCATCAATGGAAAATAGTCTTCATAGTATCCCTTTAGGGTGAACCAAGTTGATCCTTGGTGTTATTACATTTTTTTTGTATTTGTATTCCTTATACGTGTTAATTATTGTGAAAAGTTTATATCATTCTTTCCTATAATAGAATATGATGTAATTAAATGAAATAATATTTTGACCCCCTAATTTATCCCTCTTAGTATGTATTAAAGATTTTTTGGTTGCATGTAGTTGAATTGTAGCCACATGTTTATTCTTTTTAAAATAATCAAAATATGTTTATCATCATGGATAATTTCATTAATGTGAAATTTTCTCCATCATTCCATTTTTTCTCATGAGATTTATGTTTTTAATGATGATGAAAAGGCCAACAATACCATATTAAGTGAACTATCAAATAAAATATACATAAAAGATATTTTTAAATATATACTAGCTAAATGTAGGATAAATTGAAAAAAAGTTATGAAAGGGACAACAATTTTAAAGAGTAACATTTCAAGAGTTACATAAAATATTGGATGATTTGAATATTAGTTTAAATGAAAATTTTTATGTCTTTATAAACCACCCAATTAATATAATCAAATCTATTCATGGACTTGGTGATGAGATGAAGTACATTAATATAATAAAGAAAATCATGTATATATTTACACTATTATATAGTCCTAATGTTTTATAACATTAATAATGAAACCTTATAGAGATATATCTTAATTATTTTCATATCAAGATAGTCGCTTATAAAATGTGAGTGAATTCATAAAGAACAACAAGACGCTCCCCAAAGGATATATAATTCAAATCTATGTAGATGTTTAGTATTCATGAGGAATAATATGTGGAAGAAATTATTAGTGATGAGTTCCAATCACTTGTGAAATGAATGTTTAATAAAGGTAAAAGAATGTTCAATGAAAAGATATAATTTCCATTATTTATCATTTGAAATGATAGCTATATTATTTGGAAAATTATAAGGAATGGTGATATAGAAAATGAATTTGATAACGTAAAATTGAATCATATGATGTTTTACCTAAATGAAATTTAAAATGTAGAAACAAAATAGTAAATTAGTTTCAATGGAAGGTCTTAATGAGTAATGAAGATGAAAAATATTAGGCATACATTGAAGAAAAAGAAATTGAATAAATATTAGAAATATAGGATGATATGGTAGATATTGAATAGAGTGGAAAATCTATGATTGATGAAGAAAATAAACTGGAACTTATTATTGACATAAAGTTTGAACTCAAAGGTGTTCTTGAGGAACCTATCATACAAATAAATAAGTATATAAACATTAGCTGTCTATTGAAAGAGGCTATAATGTATATTGACAAACATGATTATAAAATCACAAGTTAGAGAATGTTAGGGAAGATCAATTATCTACTCTTGTAAAATGAAGATAATTTTCTAACTATAATATAAAATTTAAATAATAATCTATGTTGATTGATGAACTCAATACATTTATCTCTAGGTGTAATTTTTTTCGATCTCTTGAAGTAGAAGGGGTTACTTTATGTAAGAAAATCAAAGAAAAAATGTAATTAAGTGGTTTAAATAAGATATTATAGTTTCAAATGTCAATAAATGAGGAAAAATATTGTAACGGCCTAGTTCAGCCCACGATCATGATATTTTCTGCTTTGGTCCTAGCTCGCATGGTTTTGTTTTCCCTGGGCTCGGGCCTATAAGAATTTCCCATGATAAGGCCTCATGATGTGAGAGGTATCCACACCACCATATAAAGTGGTGATTCATGCTCCTCCTCCTTTGATGTGGGATAACCATAATCCACCCACCTAGAAGGGCCCAGCATCCTCACTGGAACATCAAATGGACATTGGATATGATACCATTTGTAATGGCCCATTCCAACCTACGATCATGATATTGTTTGATTTGGGCCTAGCTCGTACGGTTTTGTTTTCCCTAGGCTATGGCCCATAGGTATCCCCCAGGATATGTCCTCATGATGAGAGAGGCAACAACCCCACCTTATAATGGGGTGCTTTATGATCCTCCTCCTTCGATGTTGGATAGCCTAACATCCTGATCCTGCTCACCTCTATGACGATGGCTGGACCTGTGGGTAACATAACGTCAAGCGCATCTCCCCAAACGCTAGAGGATTCCAACTAGCATCACGGGCCCTTTTGTTGTTAGTGGGGGAGACTATGCCCTCGTAGGTAATGGGTAATATCATAGAGTAAGTGAACAACAACCAATAAAAAATAATGGAAGCATGTGAATGATTAAACTACAATAGAAGAAATATAAATATTCCAACTAAATAAAAATCAATTGCGGAAGCTCACAAAACAATGTCATGTCATGATGTCTGTCTAAACTGATAATACAGAAAACAGAACTCAAGCATACTATCAACTAAATAAATGACACAAATCAACTACTAAATCCTGAGAAAGGCTCGATCATCTACCCTAGTCTCCATCCTAATCGGAACAAAACAATCGAGCATCAGAAGTATCATGCTTCCATTTATCAATACCTACAAGCATGTAATCTGCTCGGGTATCAAAGACGCCCGAGCAGGGTGTGAGATATCATCCCCGTAGGCTGGCACCTAGGGTATCCAAACCTTTCAATTTCATGAAATGCTAAAATGTTGTGATCCATTATATAACAAATTCAAATAATTAATTAACTGTAATGAAATAAATAAGTAGGCTCGGCTTCCAAATGACACCCTTGCCTAATCACCTGTATCAACCTAAGCCGGAAGACTAAGACAGTACCTGTCAGCATAATTCACATACATACATACATACATATATATATATAACCTATAAAAGAAAGGTAAAACAAGGAAGAGTTATACCCTATGCTTTTTATTTAACTTGGGGTCTAAGTTGAGTTTCAACTAGGTGTGCTTCAATATACTAGAATAACATTGAAAATCTCAAGAGGATCAAATGGAAATATTATAAACTTTAAGTGAATCATTATTAAGGTTCAAGTTGAGAGTTAGAGTCCGAGCCCATCCCGAAGGTATCCCTATATAACATTCTTCAATTTATCCAATACCACCGAGCTAGTCCAAGGAAATCTATCGAAAGTCCATGTATCGCTTGAGGCATGTCTTTACCATGAGTCTGTTCTTATTTCTCAAAAAGGGGTCGAGTGTCATCTAAGTTTGTCTTAGCCACTTTTCCAATAGATCTTTCTCGATGGGTCCTTTTGGAACCAGTGTCACTCAAAAGTATTAGAAATCATAAGGAAGTCGCAGTCCAACAAATCCAAAGACACCCCCCCCCCCTCTGATGCGTAGTGGTAACAGTTAGGAATAGAGGGTCTATGTGTGGCCCTAAATATGAGACCCAACTCCTTTCCCCACCCTAAAGTTAATTAATGTTTTCATAGCAGCAGATATGACATAATAAGCATATGAAATTTCAGCTTCAAAACAAACTAGATACACCCGTTCATCACAAGGTATAAATTAAACATTACAACATAAAAATTCAAAAAGGGAATGTACCATATCAACATAAGTAGATAATGCACTTTTTAAATAAATAAACAGTTCAGAAAAAACAATTACCAATGATCTAACAATCCAATGTTCATGTTCAGTGCAAACTAATTATTTAATTTAATTACAATAATAATAGGTTGTGCAACTCCTGCAATTAATTAAATTGAAAACCCATCTAATGGAAAAATATACCAACCATGTTGGAACATCCAGAGGGGTGTTTTACATTGTTTCAAAAATTTAAAAAATTAATTTAAGATCATTAAGTCTACAACAATTAGGCAAACAATTAAATTAATGAAAAAGGGTGAACTTCCACAAAGTCGGTAAGCACCGACTAACAGCACAACAGTGCGTTTTTTATAAACCACAACGAAACAAAGGAAAAGTGAGTAGAATCCATAACTTGTAGTCGTAGATGACTCTAAGATCGGCAGTAGGATTTTATTTGACCTAAAATGTTAGAAAACGGAGGATTTTAGAAAAGCCCCAATATAGGGTAAATTCCTTCCATGATGAAATACGTGCAAGATACTAAATGAAAATGCACGATTCCCATTGAATAAGGTTAAACATTCACTAAAGTTTGTTGTGAACCTGAAGGTGCAGAAATTAGATGATGTATGGAGGAGTTGAGGTCTTTTGAAGGAGGAGTAGGGGGTGCGTCGCCTAGGCGGAGAGGGAGGTGTGACGTAAGGAAGAGGAGGAGAGAAAGAGAGGAAGAAAAGAAAGAAATAAAATGAATAAAAAAAATAAGGGAAATATAAAAGAAAAAGAAAATGTAAAAAAATAAAAATAAAACAGAATAAAATGATGGAGAGGAAAAAGGTTAAAAATAAATAAAAATGGAAATCTCCTATTTAATTTTTTTCCCATAACCCCCTTTCGATTTTATTTCAACATATATTTTTATCCCTTATTAATTTATTTTAAATCTTCTTTAAATATCTTATTGTTATTTTTCAACCTTTAGTTAATTATTTTAATCCCGAACACTACGCTAAAGCATTCCATAGAATTTTTCATGAAACGTCTGGAGATATTTAAATTAATTAAAAAGATGCATGGCACCTGCAGCATGGTGCGAAGAAGCGCGCCCTGAGTCGATTAAAGAATTAGACAGTAATAAATTAAAAAATTTCTATACCTAATAAGGGTCTGTTTGTTACAACCTCCCCTCCTTAAGACAACTCGTCCCTGATTTTTCCTTCTGAGGGTAGGGGAATTTCACCATAGAAAAGTTATGGCCACTGCATATGTACATCCATCTCCCACTCCCAGGTCTCATCCTTAACGCGTCTATGATTCCATAACACCCGGAACAGAGGGACTGACTTACCTCGGAGGACTTTCATGCTGAGATCAACAATACAGATCAGATTCTCCTCAAAGGATACATTAGCATCAAGCTCGATGTTGTCAGGGTTAAAAGAATAAGATGGTTCTAGATGATATTGTTAGAGTTGAGATACATCGAAAACATCATTCATGGCATGGTACCTCTGATGTAGCAATAATTGATAAGCTACCAGCCTAAATCTCTAAACAATTTCAAAAGGCCTGATGTATCTCAGTGATAACTTCCCTTGTCTCATGATCCACATGTGACCCAACCTCATAAAAACACACAGAAAGACTAGATGTCCCACTTCAAACTTTAGAGGTCTATAGTGACGATCGGTATAAGAATTTTGTCTAGACTGAGCTTTAGTCATATGATTTTGAATTATCTGAACTTCCTCAAAAGTCTCCTGAATGATATGAGGACCCAATAGATCTTCCTCGCCTACTTTGAACCAGTATAAAGGGGAATTCCATGGTCTACCATAGAGGGCCTCATACGGGGCCATTTGAATTGTCACCGGGAATCTTTTATTATAGGTAAAATCAACAAGAGGTATATTCTTCTCCTATGAACCTCCAAAATCATGGATACATGCCTGCAATATATCCTCTAACACTCTTTTTGTTCTATCAGACTGCCCATCAGTCTTAGGGTGATATACAATACTCATAAGTGCCTGTGAACTCAGCAGCTTTTCCAACCCTTTCCAGAACCAAAAATTAATGAAGGCATCCATGTTCGATATAATAGAATGAGTTACACCATGAAGTTTCACATTCTATTGGATATATATCCTTGCAACTCATCAATTGTAATGGTATCTCGGATAGGCAATAACTGTACAACCTTGGTCAACCTATCGACAACCACCCATACCGGATCGCTGCCTCGAGGAGATATTGGAAATCCAATAACAAAATCCATAGTGATGTCATTCCATTTCCATTCAGGAATAGACAGAGGTTGTAGGAGTCCAACAGGCCGATGGTGCTCTCCCTTCACCTATTGGTAGGTGGGGCACTGAGTGATGAAACCTGCTATCTCCTTTTTCATACCAGGTCACCAATACTATCAAAACATGTATTTTTACATTATGGTCAGCTCAGTATGAACTTCCAAATTGAGGTGTGAGATTCTTTCAACATCTATTCCTATATACCTAAAGGAACCCATACATAGACACGATAAAGGAGAGTTTCACTACCCTCAACAACCCAAACAGAATGTTAGTTCTCTCCAGTAACACGCTACCTCAAAATGATCCCCACAAAATAAGTCAACTGTCATCTGTGGACTTGTTCTAGAAGAGAGGATGTCATTGTTAGATCTACTGGAACTAGTTACCCACTATGCTCCTGAACCATTATATTCATATTTGAAAACAAACCCATCATCTTCCACTCATTGTTGGCTACCTGCACGACTTGTGTCTATGTCTTGTGATGTAAAGAATCATTCATGACATTTCATTTACCAGGGGTATATGAAAGCTCAAAATCGAATGAATGAAAGTATTCGACCCACCTGCATTGTCTTGAGTTCAAGTCTCGTTGAGTGGAGATATATTTTATGATTTTATGATATGTGTAAAAACGAATCTCTCACCCATAAAATAGTTTCTCCAATAGCATAGAGCATAGACCATTGCTTCCAACTCAAGGTCATGTGTATGATAATTCCGCTTCTGAGGTCTCATTTGGTGGGAACCATAAGCCATGTGTCGAGCACACTACATCAAAATTGTACCCAGTCCAATTCCAGAAGCATCACAATAAAATGTATAGCTTTTACCTAGATCATGTAGAATCAGGATCGGGTTTGAGGTTAGTCTTCATTTAATTCCTGAAAACACTTTTCACAAGCTTCTAGACAAATGGGTTGTACACCTTTCTTATTCAGGGTCGTAGGAGGCGATGCTAAGTGGGAGGAATCCTGGATGAAAGTCCAGTAATATCCAGTCAGTCCTAAGAAACTGTGGATGTCTAAGATACTCATGGGATTCTCCCATGAAACTACAGCATTCAACTTTTTTGGGTCAACTGATACTCCTGCTTCAGATATAATATGACCCATGAAGTGTACTTTATCAATCCAAAAGTAATATTTTTTAATCTTAGAATTTAGTTGGTGATCTCTTAGTGTACTCAACCCGATCTCAAGATTGGTTACATGTTCGTGTCTAGAACGCAAATACAATAAGATGTCGTCCATGAAGACCACCCCAAACGAATCAAGTTTCATGTTAAAAAACCTAGTTCATCAGAGCCTTGAATACTTTTGGTGCATTTGTGAGGCCGAATGGCATGACCAGATACTCGTACAGTTCGTACCTACTTTGGAATTTCATATGTGGTATGTTAAATGGTCACACACGCACCTGATGATATCCCGACCTCAAATCAATCATGGAGAAAAACAGTTTCTCCCCGAAGCTGATCAAAGAGATCATCTATACGATGCAATGGATATCGATTATTTACCATGATCTAGTTGAGTCGATGATAATCCATTCATAACCTGATGGTATTGTCTTCCTTATTGGGAAAAAGGACTGGTGAACCCCACGGTGATGTGCTAGGTCTAATGAAATGCTTAGCCTCAAGGTATTCAAGCTGCTTTTTGAGTTCCAGTAGCTCTATTGGTTCAACCCTATAAAGAGGAATAGACACTGGTGTCGCAACTGGAATGAGATTGATAGTGAAGTCCATGTCTCTCATTGGAGGTAAGCTAGAGAGGTCTTCAAGGATGACATCCCTAAAATGATCTACCGCTTGAGGGAATTGAACTAGATGAGTTTCTAGGTCACTCATGAAGAGACATTCCAACTGAGCTATCACCCTGCCCAACCATACGTATTTAGCCTTAGCTCAGTCTGCCTGTATTCCAATTCTCCTTTGTGAAGATATGTGTCAACCTCGGGGAATGTAAAGGAGACCTGACTGTGACAGAAATCCACTTGATCACGATACGGGGCAAGCCATTTCATACCAAGAATGACTTAGATGCCAAAACTATCGAGGATATAAAAATTATAAATGATATGGTACCCACCTATCTCGTGGGGGAACTCTTGGCACTGGTGTATGCCCTCTAACCTGACTCTGAGCGGATTGTCGAGAGACATGATGCTGCAAAGGCAATCAATTATAAAATAATGACTTTCGACAACAACAGCAGATATAAAGGAGTGTGATGTGATGATATCAAGAAGGGAAGAAACTAATGTATAGGCTACTATAATAGTACCTATCATTGTAGATGGTCATGCACTCTGCTCCTCTAGTGCTGATCGCATTACGTACATGAAACATGAGCCACGACCCTGATATGATGCCTGGTTGGCCTGAGAAGATCCAATCTGCTGATGCTGAGAATCAGGAACATGATTTCCTCAACCATGACCTCCACCATTACCTTGGCCTGATCGTATAGTGGAAAAAGAACTTCTATCCTGATGTGGTGTCATAGATCTCATGCCTGAAGGAGGTGCAGGTGAAGATCCTCTACTAGTGGATGCTGAAGAGAATGAATGGAAAAACACTAAAGTTGACCCATCATGCTGCATGATCGGCACTCCTTCGGATCTCTTGTACATTGTGGCTTCTTGTAACCATCTCTTCCGCACTGATAACATGTGACAGATCCCTCTACGTGTGCTGTTTGGCTACAATTTCCCCTATGTGCACCTTCAAAACAGAATTTCATACTACTAGAAGAGCTATCACCCTATCTCAGAACTGAACTTCCCTGGCTCACAGGTTTAGCTTCACTGAAATTTCTCTCTGAGATTAGATCCTAGTTTATAATCTTAATTATGGTGGTCAAATGAAATACATTCAACTGTGAGTGGATAGTATACTCAAGTCTGTCCTCAAAATGTCTTGTATTAGTCTACGCGTCACCATTCAGAGATGGGGAAAATGATGATGTTCTATGAAAAGAGTTGAATACTCTAACACAGTCATAGAGCCCTACTGAAGATGTAGGAACTCTCACACATGATCATCTCTTAGATTCTGTGGGAAAAAGTGATCCTAGAAGGCTGCTTGGAAGTCGGCCCAAGCCATGTCAATTGTCTGCTCTGCCTGAAAAACAACTAATGAGTCAATTAGTATTTTCTTATGATTTTTCCATTCCTTCTTGTTTACAAAATCAAAAACACCTTATCTTTAAGAAAATATCTCTTATAAGAAAAATTTCTTTTATAAGGAAAATCGCTTTTGTAAGAAAAATTATCCTTATCATATTTTCAACCATATTTTTCTTAAGTATAAGATTCGGAATCATTTCTATATTCTCAGAATTGTTTGAAACATTGATATAAAGTATTCTGTTTTAGGATCCGAATTCTAGATATGAACTGTAATAAAGATTCACTCCGAAATCCAGAATGAAAACTGTGATAAAGTTTCATTTCGAATTCCATATGGGAACTCTAATTAAGTTCTTCTCCAGATTCAGGATACGAATCCTTATGAAGTTCGACATCGAATTCTCATTACGAATTCTGATGAAGAATTCTCATTCCGAATTCTGGATACGAATTCTCATTACGAATTCTGATAATGAAATCTCATTACGAATTCTGATGATGAATTCGCATTCCGAATTCTAGATACGAATTCTCATTACCAATTCTTAAGATGAAATCTCATTATTAATTCTGATGATAAATTCCCATTACGAATTCTGATGAGGAATCCTCACTACGAATTCTGATGACGAATTCCCATTCTGAATTCTCATTCCGAATTCTCATTCCGAATTCACCTATTAAACAGAATCTGATCATCTTTGTTTTATACACTCCGAATTTATTTAGACTCCGAAAATTATTTTGGTTAGACTCCAAACTTTCATTTTGATTTGGATTTTATAATTTGTCTACTCTTTAAAAAAAATTTACTCCGAACATTCACTCCGAATCATCACTCTGAACTTTTTAGTTAAGACTTAAAACGATGTTGTACATTCTGTTACACTTTATTTGTTATAAAACGATGTCGTGTATTCTATTATGAACTAACCGTTGGTTAAGTTACACGTGTACAAGTCCCTCCAATTTTTAAGGAAAAAATGACCGTTGAAAAGGAGGCCGACCTTACCTATAAATAGGAGCTCATTTGAAAGAGCTCAGTGCTGAAGTGCTGAAAGGCTGACTGATCTTCGACTCATGTGATTACATGATTGAAGTGATTTCTAGAGAGAGATAGGATCTTATTAACTCTCAAGGCTTTGTGTGACTCCGAATGTTGGTGATTACATTCAAAAGCTTCCTGGGATAGGAAGACAAAGGTTTCCAACACCTTGAAGTTGAGGACTTTCGGGGATAGGAAGACAGAGGTTTCCAACACCTTGAAGTTGAGGGCTTCCATACTGAGGAAGGCAGAGGTGGCCAACTACCTTGAAGTTGAGGGCTTGCGGGGATAGCAAGAAAGAGACTCTGATCTTCGTATCGAGGGCTTACCCTGGTGTGGGTAAGACAGACTTGCTTGAAAGTATAAATCAAAGGACCTTTATCCAAGGTTGTTGGATACCCTTCTCTTTGGGTTAAAAGACTTATATCTTGTTACTTATAGTTTTACTACTTGTTTATTTCCACTGCATTTTGTATTACAAGGAAAGTATAACTTTCTTATACTTACTTACTTATACTCTGTTTCATTTAGATTCTATACGCTTTAAGGTAGAATCTCATATTGTAATCTTTTGTTAAGTTTCAATTTCCAGAACCATATTTCTGGAACCTACTTTCGGAATCTCTTTCCATGTTTTCATTTAGTATTAGAGTTGTTGTGAATTTTCTTAAATTTAACTTTGTTAAACTTATCCCTTTCCTTTGTTTAAGGAAAACATAGTTAATCGTAACTAACTTTAATGGTTTTAAAGGAATTTTTAAAGTATACAATTCACCCCCCTCTTGTAAATTGAGCATCTACATCATTATTTAGATCCTGCAATTGGTATCAGAGGAGGTCTCTGAAATACTTAAACTCACATATAAGTTTTTCTTGCTCACATTCCAATTCCGAACTTTTCATTCCGAACTTTTCATTCCGAACTTTTCATTCCGAACATTCTCATTCCGAACATTGTTATTATGAAGTTTTTCTACTAACAAGTTTGTGTGCCAAAGGTTTATAATTATGGAAGGAATCAATGTTGGATCCATTGATAATCTAAATCGTACAAGACCACCAATATATGAAGGGAATGATTATGAATACTGGAGAGATCGAATGAAGACTTTTGTTATCAATACTGGAGTGGACAACATTGTTATGCTCACTGGTGATTATAAAATTCCTAACAAAAAAGTTAGAACTTTTACTAACCAGGAAAAGCAAGAGTATCAACTCAATTATAAGGTATGCAATACTTTACTTTGTTCAATGACTAGAAATATATATAGCCAAATTTCTTCTTGTAAAGCAGCTAATTGTATCTGGAAGAAGTTAGAGGTTACACACTTTGGATCTTATAAGGTGATTGAAACTATGAGAGCCATGCTCAGAGCTGAATATCATGGCTTCAACTTTCCTTATGGAGAACCAATTTGTAAAGTTCAACAGAGATTTATGACCATCGTAAATAGTCTAGAGTCTATGGGAGAGAAAGGGTTAGATGATGAATCACTTTTGGATAAGATAATTGATATCATGCCCAATGAGTGGGAATCCAAAAGAACTGCTATAGATGAGAATAGGAAGGTTACTCAAATTTCTCTTGATGAGTTATTTGGAACTCTTTTACAACATGAAACCAGAATGAAGAGAGATGCTGACATCATCAAAAAGAAAAAGGGAAATGGTACCGTTGCTTTTACAACAACATCTAATCAGATGAAAGCTAAGACTCCGGAGAGAGTAACCAGATCCATGTCTAAGAAAGTTATTTTCCAATCCGAATCTAGTGAGAGTGAAATATCAGAAAATGAATTAGCAAATCTTTCTCGAAGGATGAACAAGATAGCTGGTCCGAAAAATTTCCAATCCAAGTATAAGAAAAAGGAAAGGAAAGATAAGAAAGATGGAGAAGTTACTTGCTATGAATGAAAGAGAGCTTGACATATTAGACCAGATTGCCCTCTTCTCAAAAAGAAAGAAAGGAAAGAAAGGCATTCAAACAGAAACAGAAAGAATTATTATAAAGCCAAAACTATGAATGTTCTGAAAGCTAATAACATGTGGAGTGCCAGTGGTGGTGACTCTTTAGATGAATCTTCTGATTATGAATCTTCAGGACAGAAGAATCTTGGTCTTATGGCCAGATTACCTATTGATAATCATTTTTTATGGCTAAGGTATGTAATGCTGAATCATTGACCAGTGTTTCTTTAAATTCTAATAATAGTAAGTATTATAACACTTCTAATGAAGAATATTCTCCTGATGAAGAAAATAATTTACCTACTTATGAAGAAGTCTCTAGGTTTTCTGAACTTCTGGAGATTGAGAATTCTAAACTCAATAAGAAAATTGATAAGGAAAACTCTTGGAATTCTATTCTTGCAAAAGAGATATCAGATCTTCTTAAAGATCTTGATAAGAAAAATGATTATTTTGAAAGTATTTCAAAAAATCTTGAGGAAGTAAGTTCTGAGAAGAACAAACTTGCTAAAGAATTAGAAAAAGTAATTTCTAAAAAAAATGTTTTCGAACCTAGCTCTAGTTCTAAAACTAATGATTTTGAGGATAAAAACTTGGTTATAATACTCATGTCTGAAATTTTTTCCTTAAAGAAGTGTTTATCAAACTTTACCCATGGTAAGGAAAATTTTGATAAAATGTATTCCCAAATACGACCATTAAGAAATAAATCTTTATTTGGTTATACCCATGCAAACCCATTTTTCAGAAACAATTATTTTGTTCCTCAAAGTGCCCCATTTTGTACTAAGTGTCAATGTGGTGGTCACTGGGCAAAGAATTGTTCCTTAAATAAAACCCAATCATTAGGTTTTCATAAAGCTTATTTCTCAAAGAAGATGTGGGTACCTAAAATTTTTTTATCTTGTAATCTCGAATCCAAACAAGTTTGGATTCCAAAAGTCCAATTTTCTTTTTATTTTCAGGAAAATAAAGAGAATACCAGCAACAATACATGGTACATGGATATTGGATGTTCCTGGTACATGACTGGTAACAAAAGCTATTTTTAAAAGATTATCAAAACGAAAGGAGGAAAGGTAACTTTCAGAGACAATGCTAAGGGTGAGATTTTTGGTATTGGTAATATTGTTGTTTTAGGAAAAACATTTATTTCAAATGTTCTTCTTTTAAAGGTTCTTAGGCACAACCTCATTAGTATAAGTCAGTTATGTGATGAAGGTTATCTTGTGAATTTTAGGAATGATAGGTGCTTAGTTCACAATTCCAAGGAAGAATTTATTCTCTCAGCCAATAGGCAAGAGAATGTTTACACCTTAAACCTAGAAGACCTTAGAATCCAAGATTTACCTTGCCTATGTGCAATGGAAGATCATTCCTGGTTATGGAATAGAAGACTAGGTCACTGTAACCTTAGGAACCTATGTAAACTCTCTAAGAAGAAACTAGTTAAGGATCTATCGGAGCTTAGATTTGATTCTTCTAAAGTTTGTGATCCTTGTCAATATGGAAAGAAACATAAATCTAGTTTTAAATCAGTCGGTGAAGTCTCAACAACTGATGCATTACAGTTAGTGCACATGGATCTTTTTGGTCCAACACAAACTGGAAGTATTGGAGGCAAATACTATTTGTTTGTTCTAGTTGATGATTACACTAGATTTACTTGGGTTTATTTTCTAGCAAAGAAGTCTAATGCTTTTTATTATTTCAAAAGTTTTAGAGCTCATGTTAAAAATGAGAAAATCCTTCCATTGAAAACTATTCATAGTGATCATGGAGGAGAATTTCAAAATTCTGATTTTGAATCTTTTGTAGTAAAAAATGTATTACTCACAATTTTTCAGCACCTATAACTCCTAAAAAAATGGTGTAGTTGAAAGAAGAAATAAAATTATTCAAGAGATAACTAGACCATGTTGAGTGAATATTCTATAGCTAGACATTTCTGGGCTGAAGCTGTAAGTACTGCTTGCTATACTATAAATCGAGTTTTAATTAGACCTTTTCATAACAAAACTCCTTATGAGTTATGTAATGGTAGAAAACCAAGAATATCTTACTTCAAGTTTTTTGGTTGCAAAGTATTCATTTTGAACACTAAAGATAACTTACATAAATTCACACCAAAATCCGACGAAGGAATTTTATTAGGTTATTCCACAACTTCTAAGGCTTATAGAGTTTTTAATAAAAAATAATTGTATTTTTGAAGAAACAGTACATGTAAAATTTGATGAGTCCGATCCTTTTGTTTTTAAACCATCCTAGCCTACATCCTCGGATGTGTTTTCAAAAACTGATTATCAATTGTTGATGGAAGAATCTTCTGATAAGGATAATGTTCAAGAAGTTATTCCTGAAACATTTACCCCAGAAGACTTTCTCTCCTATGTTGATGAACATGATTTTCAAAACCCAAATCAGACGTTTCTTAAGAATAATCCTAGTGATATTATCATTGGTGATGTTAATTAACCTATAAGGACTATATGTTCCTTAAGAAATGAAGTATAACATCTATCATTTCATTCTCAATAAGAACCTAAAATCACTGATGAAGCTTTAGGTGATGATGATTGGATCAAAGCCATGCAAGATAAACTAAATGAATTCGAAGGAATAAAGTCTGGACCTTGGTTGAAAGACCTAAGGAAACTTCTGTTATTGGAGTAAAATGGGTTTTCAGAAATAAATGTGATGAAAATGGAGTCACAGTAAGAAATAAATCTAGACTTGTTGCTAAAGGCTATAATTAGCAAGAGGGAATAGACTATGAAGAAACCTATGCTCCAGTATCCAGACTTGAATCTATCAGTATTCTACTTGCCTTCACAGCTTTCTTTAATTTTAAACTTTTTCAAATGGATGTGAAATGTTTTTTTATTAACAGTTATGTTCAAGAGGAAGTTTTTGTTGAACAACCTCCTGGCTTTGAAGATACAAAACATCCTGATTATGTTTTTAGACTTACCAAAGCTCTGTATGGCCTTAAACAAGCCCCACGAGCATGGTATAATAGACTCATTGGATTTTTGCTTCATAATAACTATGTTAAGGGAAATGCAGATCCAACCCTTTTCATAAAGAAAGATAAGAAAAATGTTTTTATTTTTTAAATTTATGTTGATGCCATCATATTTTGTTCTACTCAGCAATCTTTGACCGACTCTTTCGGAAGTCTAATGAAATTTGAATTTGAAATGAGCATGATGGATGAGTTAACATTTATCCTTGGTGTTCAAATTTCTCAAAAACCAAAAGGTACCTACATATCTCAACATAATTATATTCTAGATCTACTTAAGAAATATGGTTATGACAACACTAAGATTATAAGTACTCCTATTGGTACCTCAAACTCTTTAGATCTTGATGAAGCTGGGAAACCAGTAGATCAAACATCATTTAGAGGTATGATAAGGAGCCTACTATACTTAACATCTAGTCAACCAGACTTAATGTTTTCAGTATACTTATGTGCAAGATATCAATCCAATCCTAAGGAATCTCACTTAAAGTCAGTAAATAGAATTTTTCACTACCTTAAGGAAACCATGGATCTAGGATTATTTTATACTTTTGGAAATAATTTTATCCTAAAAATCTTTTCTGATGCTGACTTTGGTGGATGTAGAATGGATAGAAAAAGTACATCTAGAACTTGTCATTTCTTAGGAGATTCATTAGTTTCTTGGTCCTGCAAGAAGCAACATTCTGTAGCACTCTCCACTGTTGAAGCTGAATATGTAGCAGCTGGAAGTTGTTGTGCTCAAGTATTGTGGATGAAACACACACTCACAGACTATGGCTTGAGTTATAATAAGACTCAAATTTTGTGTGACAACACAAGTTCCATTTCCCTTAGTAGGAACCTTGCACATCATTCCCATGCAAAACACATAGAAATTAGGCATCACTTTCTTAGGGATCACACACTAAAAAGAGATATTATTCTTCAATTTATCAGAACACAAGGTCAACTTGCTGATATTTTCAGAAAATCTTTGCCTTCTGATATATTTGAATATATTAAATAGAATTTAGGAATGATAACCGTAAGTTAATCTTTCTTAATTAACTTTCTATTGGAAAAGTCTCCTTACAGTAATAAACTCCCTTTTATAGGGGGAGTAAATTTTATTGTGAAAGTAAAATTTTTTTTTTCAAAGTTAGTTTTTCAAAATTTTCAGAACTAAATTTCTGGAATGGAATTTCCGGAACTAAAACTTTCCAGAATGGATATTTTCGTATAGAAAACATATGGAATGGAAATGTTCGTATTGAAAACATCAGGAATGGAAAATATCGTACAGTTATTTTTATAACGTGATTTTCGTACCGAATCTTTCATAATAAGTTTTTCGTTTTCAAAATTTTGTAATGAAATTTTCATAGTAAGTTTTTCTTACTGAGTTTGTTTTTCGTACTGAGTTTTCCGAATTTTGTCTTTTCGTAATAAATATTTTTTCGTAGTTTTCATAAAAAAGATACCAATTAAGAATAATCTTCCTAAGCCAATCCGAAAGGTATGATTTCCTTACTCAATTTTTCGTAATCATACTTTACTTACTGGCATTTTCTTATATTTTTTTTTCAGATAATAGTTTTCTTAATTCTTTGTTTTAATAAAATCCTCAAAAGTTTGGATTCAAGAGAATTGGTTTTCGACCGTCATATCTGATCTCAACATATCACAACCGTTCGATCAACCGTGGAAGTTGAACCGTTTTTTCGTTTCCTATATAAAGGGGACCCCAAATGGTTATCCCACATCAGTTTTCAAGTTCCATCATTGCGAAGCTCTGCCTCTCTATTTTAAGACCGTTCCGAACCTCAGCTTTTTCCATTCCGAACTTTTGAGAGGTATTCAGATCCGAATGTCTGTTAAAGTAGCTTCTCAAGACATGTCTTCCTCTAAGACTATTTCGAAGTGGTTAGTATATAGAGAGAGGCTGGCTCATCTGGATTTCTTCAACAAGTATGACTCTCTTATTTCCAAGAATATTAAGCTTAATGGATGGGAAGATGTTACGGTATCAAAACCTGGGAATCCAGATGAAGTGTATTCAGATTTTCTTATAGAGTTCTATGAAACAGTCTCCTTTCTTAAGGAAGATGGAAAGGAGAAGTTGTCTTTTAAGTCTTATGGTAAGACTTATAAGCTTTCATATGCCAAGGCAGCTAGCTTGGTAGGGTTGAATAATGAAGGAGAAGCTGAATTTATATCTCATGTGTTGCCGGATTCAAAGGGTAGCTTCGACAAGGAAAAATCATTAGAAACTCTCGGCCTGGCAGATGATAAGGCTCCGAAGATTTCTAGTTTATCTACAAATATCTGGATTCTAGAATTATGGGTACGAGGCCTTATCGTACCGAGGAAGGGTTGAAAAGATAGATTAAAGAAGAGTGAGATCTATATCCTATATTTTCTGATAAATCTGAGGAAGTTTAATTTGATGATGCACATTCTTATCACTCTTGAGAATGTGAAGAAAGGAAATCCGAGAGCTCAGATTATAATGTATCGAGGAATCCTCTTGAAGTTGACAGTTTGGTGCCATGAGTCTTTCAAGGAGGCATGCAAGTCTAAGCTAAGAGTTTGGAAGATTATGCTGGTGAGTGATGGTACACTTAAAAGGATGGATGTAGCTTTTGACAAGAAGACTGGTCAGTTTGTTGATTCACCTGCTCAAGAAGAAACAGTTCTGAAAGTTGCTAATCCGGAATCCTCTAAGTCGGTAAGGAAGAGAAAGTTGAAAGACGTTTAAGTAGAATCAGAGAATCCCAAGTCTAAGGAAGTTCATTCCGCACCTCCAAAACCAAAGAAGAATAAAGCTTACCCAGATGTGGTTGTTTCTAAATGGAGGGAGATCAAAGAAAAAGGAGTGCAAGGGGAGCCTCAGTTTGGCTTCGACCCTATGGAAGCTAAGGCCTTGAAGGAAAGAACTGCGGATGAGCTAAAAAAACAAGAAAAAGAAAAGAAGCTCAAGAAGATGATGACTGAAGCAGAGGTAGCTCAGGCATTGTTGAAGTTCAATGAGATGGTTTCAGAAAATATTCCTGTTCTGAGATCTTTTTCCTTGGACTCTCTTCTTGAGACTCCAGGAAGAAATTTCGTCACATCGGAAGAAGATGTTTCTAAGACTGATGAGGAAGTAGAGAAAGTTGAGCAAGTGGAAGAAGAAGAAGTTTTTGATGAGGGAAGTGGTGAAATCGGAGATGTGTTGAAGCAAGTAGATGATTATAAGGGAACACCTTCAGAACATTTGTCACTCTGAACTTCAGAAGCTGAGTCTTCTAAGCTAGTCACTCTGGCAATGGAAGAAGAGAAAGGAGAATAAGAAGTAGCTTATCATGTAGAGGAAGAAAAACTTCTACAAAATATTGCTCAAATGGAGAATGTAGAGGTTGGTGCTCAGAAAGTTCCTGATAAGGAAGACAATATTGTTCTAGTTTCTGATAGTGAAAAGAAAACTCAGGAACAAGATTCTATTCCGAAAAGAGACAAGGGAAAGCAAATTGTTGTTGATTCTTCGAGCTCAGTATTTGTGAAGAGAAAGGAAGTTGGTTGTTCTTCAAAGAGAAAGCATGACCAACTTGAAGAAGAAAATTCTCCAAGAAGAGTCTCGGATTCAGAGTCATCTTTATTGGGGCATGAATTTTTTGTTCAGTCTTTAATGAAGTTGGTAGGTTCTATTCCGACCTTCTCAAGCATTGATTCAAGATGTCAGATGCTCCAACATGCTTTCAATCAGAAATAAAACTCTGTATCCATGGTCATGGATAAGTGTGTTCAGATAGAATCTCAATTCAAATCTTTCTTTGTCGGCTATGAAGCCCATAGAAGATCTTGCTAGAGGATGACAAATTGGTCGAGGAAAACTGTAGAAGAGATGAGACACTTAGATGAATTCCAAGATAATGTGAAGGATGCTTTTGAGACTGAGGACAGGAAGATAAATGATCTAACTTCTTCCATTGAAGAGAATCTGACAGATGAAAAGAACTTCCGGATTCATGATGTCAGAGATCTGAATGGAATGCTGAATTCCGTTTCTCAAAACTGGAAGTTTGAAAGGGATCATCGGATTGAGTTTGAAGAAAATCTTAAAGCTCAGGAAGAAAAGCTTAAAGCCCAGGAAGAAAAGCTTCATGCCCAGGAATAAAAGATTGAAGCTCAATCTGCAATAATAGTGGTCTTAGAGAAGCAAGATGAATAAGATCATAAAGACTAAAAGAAGATAAAGACTATTCTAAAAGGTCTCATGGCGAAGGAGAAAGATCCCAAATAGACAGATCTGATCTTTTGTTGTACCTTAACTCTTTTTTTGTTGAAATTTTCAAACTTAATAGAAATTGTGCTTGTCCATTTTTTTGTTACTACTAATTTTTCAGGTACTTTGTTATATTTCACATTCCCTCGAATTGTTTTTGAACATCACAACGTGGGAGAAGGAAAAAATCCTTAATAAAAAAACTCTAATAAGAGATTATCTAAAGGGGGAGTTTTTTTCATTAAAGAAGACTTTCTTATTCATAATGAAATGTCACTCCGTAAATCTAGAATAAGATCCTTAGAGTTTCAAAGCCTAAGGGGGAGTTAGTCATATTCATCAATATCCTTAAAGAAAAGGGAGATAAGCCTTGATGTTTTTCTTTCTGCATAGAATTTCTTTTTCAAGAATGTATGTGCCTTCCAAAAAGGGGGAGATTGTTGATTCAATAAGGTTTTCCTTATGACTTTTCCATTCCTACTTGTTTTGAAAATCACAAACACCTTATCTTTAAGAAAATAGCTCTTTTAAGAAAAATTGCTTTTATAAAGAAAATCGCTTTTGTAAGAAAAATTATCCTTATCATATTTTCATCCATATTTTTCTTAAGTATAAGATTCGTATTCATTTCTATATTCTCGGAATTGTTTGAAACTTTGATATAAAGTATTCTGTTTTAGGATCCGAATTCTGGATAAAAACTGTAATAAAGTTTCACTCCGAAATCCAGAATGAAAACTGTGATAAAGCTTCATTCCAAATTCCGGATAAGAACTCTAATTAAGTTCTTCTCCAGATTCCGGATATGAATCCTTATGAAGTTCGACATCGAATTCTCATTACGAATTCTGATGAAGAATTCTCATTCCGATTTCTGGATATGAATTCTCGTTATGAATTCTGATAATGAAATCTCATTACGAATTCTGATGATGAATTCTCATTCCGAATTCTAGATACGAATTCTCATTACAAATTCTTAAGAAGAAATCTTATTATGAATTCTGATGATAAATTCCCATTACGAATTCTGATGAGGAATCCTCACTACGAATTCTGATGACGAATTCTCATTCCGAATTCTCATTCTGAATTCACCTATTAAACAGAATCTGCTCACCTTTGTTTTATACACTCCGAATTTATTTAGACTCCGAAAATTATTTTTGTTAGACTCCAAACATTCTTTTTGCTTACGCTTTTATAATTTGTATACTCTTTAATATATTTTTTTACTCCGAACATTCACTCTGAATCTTCACTCCGAACTTTTTAGTTAAGACTTAAAATGATGTCGTACATTCTATTACACTTGTTTTTTTATAAAACGATGTAGGGTATTCTGTTATGAACTAACCGTTGGTTAAGTTACACGTGTATAGGTCCCTCCAATTATTAAGGAAAATATGACTGTTGGAAAGGAGGCCGACCTTACCTATAAATAAGAGCTCATTTGAAAGATCTTAGTGCTGAAGTGCTGAAGTGCTGAAAGGCTGACTGATCTTCGACTCATGTGATTACATGATTGAAGTGATTTCTAGAGAGAGAGGCTCTTATTACCTCTCAAGGCTTCATGCGACTCTGAATGTTGGTGATTACATTCGAGGACTTCTGTGGATAGGAAGACAAAGGTTTCCAATACCTTGAAGTTGAGGACTTCTGGGGATAGGAAGACAGAGGTTTCCAACACCATGAAGTTGAGGGCTTCCTTGCTGAGGAAGACTGATGTGGCCAACTACCTTGAAGTTGAGGGCTTGCGAGGATAGCAAGACAGAGACTCCGATCTTCATATCGAGGGCTTACCCTGGTGTGGGTAAGACATACATTCTTGAAAGTATAAATCAAGGGACCTTTATCCAAGGTTGTTTGATACCCTTCTCTTTGGGTTAAAAGACTTATATCTTGTTACTTGTAGTTTTACTACTTGTTTATTTTTTATGCATTTTGTATTATAAGGAAAGTATAACTTTCGTATACTTCCTTACTTATACTCTGTTTCATTTATATTCTATACGCTTTAAGGTAGAATCTCATATTGTAATATTTTGTTAAGTTTCAATTTCTGAAACCATATTTCCGGAACCTACTTTCGAAATCTCTTTCCAAGTTTTCATTTGGTGTTAGAGGTGTTGTGAATTTTCTTAAGTTTAACTTTGTTAAACTTAGCCCTTTCTTTTTCTTATGGAAAACATAGTTAATCGTAACTAACATTGATGGTTCTAAAGGAATTTTTAAAGTATACAATTCACCCACCCTCTTGTAAATTGAGCATCTACATCATTATTTCGATCCTACAATAGCGTCCTACCAGTGCTTGGCATAGTCACATGGTTTGTAGAATACCAATTTGACCCTTCATTCTAGAAGCATCTTGAGGTGGTCGAAGATAGACCTTATAGCCTCTATCCATGACTATGCAGCATGAGGGTCGCCACTCTTAGAGAAGATGGGAGGGTGTTTCTATAGAAAGTCCCGAGTGAGGTCTACTATAGACAGGGCAGGTCCGGGGATATTCTGAACTAACTATATAAGCGTGAAGAGACTATTCTTGAACTGAGCGTCAGGGTCCCTCAGAAGATCAACAGGAGGTAGTGCCACATGAGGCTCTATAAGAGGTACCACTGGTGGTTCAGGACCCCCTATCTCTGGAATGTGCTCATTTCCAATCTCCTGAAGCATGGCATGAAGACATCATTGTGGCATTTTTCAACAACATCCAAACACACACCTTTCGACTAGGAGTAAAAAAGGTGAGAAAACATGTAAGGCGCAAAAATAGGTTTGGTACATAGCCTTCCATTGAGCACTAAACAAAAGACAACCCACATCAAAAGCTGGGTTTCGATATGGAAGAGACAACTCAAAAGGTAAACTAAACAAGTTCT
Source organism: Viscum album (assembly GCA_963277665.1). Lineage (NCBI taxonomy): Eukaryota > Viridiplantae > Streptophyta > Magnoliopsida > Santalales > Viscaceae > Viscum > Viscum album. The sequence continues at coordinate 1,099,680,910 of OY728155.1, read as the reverse complement.
ACAGTCCATTCCCAAGTAAAGTCAAACTAACATCTAACTGGCTATCATAACTTTATATTTAACAAACCAGGACTTCCATTTTTTACCACTAGGCATAATAGAACTCACACACACAGGAAAATTCACATTGAATGTAGATATGGCATGGAAATATGCATGGAAATTTAAATCATATAGTGTCTATTGTGCTGCATGGAATTTATTTCCCTCATATCCCCGTGATGCAATGGTAAACCCATTATTTCAACAATACTAACACAATAAAAACACAATAAAAGTGAGTCCCTCAATGGTGAAATCATATCAATAGTGACTGGCATAATCAATAAATTCAATCCCAACCTAAGAATTTGGGATTTCCCCTATACATGGGTTAACTACGTCCAAGCTCATAGTATATTTCAAATTCCTATATCCGTGTCTTGTGTCTAACCCAAAAAGTAAGACAAATGGAAAAAATCACACTTGATTCCACTTTGTAACATCCTGAACCGACTCTCCTCTAATACGGTGGTTGGACCAGTGGGTCACATAACCTAAAGCGCATCTCCCCAAATTCCAAAGTCTGATGACTAATAGCGAGGGCCATTTCTATGTTAGTAGGGGAGACTATTCCCTTATATGTAATAGGTAATATCATAGTGGAAGTGAACAAAAAATAATAATAAATAGTAGAAGCATGTGAATGAATAAACTGTAGCAGAAGAAATATAAATAATCCAACTGAATAATAATGAAGTGTGGAAGCCCAAAAAACAATGTCATGTCATGATGTCTATCTAAACTGAATATATGAAAAACAGAACTCTAGAATACTATCAACGAAAGAAAAGCCACAAAGCTTCAAATGCATCATGAGTAAGGCTTGGTCCACTACCCCAGTCTCCATCCTAAGAGGAAGGAAAAGTCAAGCATCCGAAGTCACACGCTTCCCTTTGTCAATACCTGCAATCATGTAATCTGCTCGAGTATCAAAGACACTCGAACAGGGTGTGAGATAAAATCCTAGTAGGCCGGAACCCAGGGTTTCTAAACCATTCCATTTCATTCAATGATAAAATTAAGTGTTTCATTATATAACAATTTCAGATAATTAATTAAGTGCAATGAAATAAATAAGTCAGCCCGAGTTCCAAATAGCACTCATGCCTAATCACCTGCTTCAGCCTAAGCTGGAAGTATGAAAGTGTACCTGTCAGTAGAATGCACACACACACACACACACACATATATATATATAACCTAGAAAATCAATGTAAAAAAAGGAATGGTTATACCCAAATATTGTGCTTTAACTTGGGGTCTACATCAAGTGTCAACCAGGCGTGCTTCAACATACTAGAATAACATTGCAAATCTCATGTGGCTCAAATGGAAATATTATAAAAATTAAGTGCATAATTATTAAGTTTAAAGTTTAGAGTTGGAGTTAGATCTCTTCTTGAAGGTATCTCTATAGAACTTCCTTCAATTTATCCAATACTATCGAGCCCATCCAAGGCAATCTTTCGAAAGGCCAAGTATCGCACAAGGCATGGATTTACCATGAGTCTGTTCTGATCTCGCAAAAAGGGTGTCGAGTTTCATCCAAGGATAGCTTAGATACATTTCTAATGGGTCCATCTCGTTGATACCTTTTGGAACTGGTGTCACCCATAAGAATTAGAAATAACAGAGAAGTATCGGTCTGGAAAAGCCGAAGACACCACCCATCGACGCATAGTGGGAAGAGTCAGGAACTGAGGGTCTAAGTGTGGCCCATAATAAGGGACCCACCTCCTTTCCCCATCCAAAATTTAATTGAAGTTTTCACATCAATAGATATTACAAAATATTCATATGAAATTTCATCTTGAAAACTAACCAGATATACCAGTGCATCACAAGGTATAAATTAAAAATTGTAGCATAACAATTCAACAAAGAAAAGAACCATATCAATATAAGTAGATAACGCACTTTTAAAATAAATAAACAGTTCATCACAAAAAATTACCAATGATCCAAAAATCCAAAGTTTTTGTTTAGATCAGACTAATTATTAAATTTAATTGCTATAAAAATGGGTTGCACAGCAGTTGCAGTTAATTAAATTGAAAACCCGGCTAATGGAAAAACATAACAACCTTGTTGGAACGCCCAAAGGGGTGTCCGAAATTATTTCAACAATTAAAACAAATTAATTTACGATAATTAAGTCTTCCGTAGTAAGGAAAACAATTAAATTAATGAAAAAGGGTGAAATTAGACAAATCCAGCAGGCACCGACAAACGGCACAACCGTGCGTTTTTAAAAACCGCAATGAAACAAAAGGAAAGAGTGTAGAATACCTAACTTGTAGGCGTATATGACTCTAATATCCACATTATTCATTAATTTGACCTAAAGTAGAGGAAAAAATATGATTTTTGAAAATCTCCAAAATATGGTTAAATCATTCCGTGATGAACTGTGCGAAGGAAACTCAACAAAAACGTATGATTCTAATTGTACAAGGTTAGCCTTGACCTAAGGTTAATATCAGGCCTGATAGAGAAGAAATTGGATGATGGATGGAGGATCTAGGGTCTTCCGATGGAGGAGTAGGTGGTGGGCCACCTAGGGGGAGAGGGAGGTGCGACATGAGGGAGAGGTGGAGAGGAGAGAGGAAAAAAAAGAAAGAAAATGAAGAAAAAATAAGTTAAAAATAAAAGAAATAGAAAAGGGAAAATAAAAACGAAAAATATAATAGAATAAAAGGATAGAAAGGAAAAAGAATAAAACAAATAAAAAAGGAAATCTTCCATTTTAATTATTTTTATTTTTTCCCATAACCCCCTTTCTATTTTATTTCAACATTTCTTTTTATCCCTTCTTAATTTTTTTAAATATTCTTTAAATATATTATTATTATTTTTATCTTTTAATTATTTATTTTAATCCCAAATACCATATAAAATCATGACATATAATTTTCCATAAAACAACTAAAATTATTTAAATTAATTAAAAATCTTCTTGGGACCCGTAGTGAGGTGTGTAGATGTACACCCTGGGTCGGTTAAAGAATTTGATAGTAATAAATTAAAAACAATATGTACCTGATAAAGGGTGGGATGTTACAAAAAGAAAAAGTTAGAATAAGGAACATTGTTTATAAAGAAGGTGTCTAATAAGTAAATACAAAACTACTTAGACAAGATTGTGTTTTTTCTATGTTAAATCATCTAAAATCAGATAATTTATTACAATAGATAAATTAAAGCAAATTATTTCTAGTAATTATCAACCAACATGATTGTATTAATGAATAAGTATCTACTTTAGAACTATGAATATGTGGTTAGAATATACTAATAAATTATTTTCCATCATGAAGCATAAATTTAATGGTAATAATTTCCACATGATGACATACTGTGATGAGTCTGGAAACTACTTGAGAAGATAATAAAATAAAAGTTAATAAAAGAGGTTAAAAAGATATCTTATACATCAATGAAGAAACCCCTTTTAAACCATTATTTTTATCGCTCAAATTTTATTCAAAAAGTCATGGATTGTAGGAAATTATAGATAAATAATGATTTATATATATGACCAAAGATAATAGATGGATGACCCATGTACACTTTTTCATTAGGAAATAGATTTTATATATTTAAATAAAAAGAATATGATTATGATTCTTATACTAGTGAGAATGTGGGGAGCCACCTATATATCTCAAATCAATTATGAATTTTATAAAAGTAGAGGAAGAAGATATAGAAAGTGATCATGTCGAAAAAAGACCTTCAATCAATGAGTAAAAATAGAATATTGATCCTTGATAGTGTGTTCTCATCCCACAAGACCAAGAACATAAACCTCTTAATGAATATGAAAGTCCTTGTTGATAATAAAACATAATTCATTAATAATAGTTCTTTAGAAATTAAAGGAACTAGAGAAATAGAGCTTTATATTGATGAATTGGAAAATAGTAATGTGCTCGATGTGGATGGTATTTTAAATAATCTCTTGAGAGTGAGATAACATTGTGTCTCATGATTTAGAAAACGCATTCAACTAGAAGGGGTTCATTATCATAGGTGTGACTTCAAATTCATATATCAAAGAATAAATTTTATTTTATTATAAGTGGATAGTATATAGAATAATATCTACCTTATAATAGAAGAGAGTGAAACTATGGAAATAAAGGATCGGTCACATACCTTACAAAATCATGTAGATTATATTTAAGTAAAGAGTTGACATTGATACTCAAAAACTAATGCGTGTTCTAGAAAGACTTATGATGCTTGTATGAGAGGAAAGATGATTATAAATCTTAATTGATTGAATACCAAAAGGTTATCCAACTTTTTGGATCCAACTCACATTGATGTTCTTATTTTAATGAAACATTCCAGAACATGATGTGAAAAGTATTCCATTTTTTCAATGATGATTTTATTAGAATGGGATATATTATATTCATTAAGACCAAAAAGGAAGTCATAGATTTCATTCAATGACATTTAAATCCTATTGATAATGAAATAGAAAGAAAAAAATAAAATTTTATAGATTAGCTAATGGCATGGATTATACTTACATTTAAGTGGAAAAGTATTTGGAGAATGTTGGAATCTATAATGAAGTTTCAGTGTTGGGTACACTACAACAAAATGGTGTCCCAAAAATAGGAAATTAAATGTTTAATAACATAAGGAAGACAACACTCATAGAAATTCACATCTCAAGGAATTATATGAAATAGAAATTGTATGTATTAATGTACATCTATAACTAATAATTTCTAAGTCGTGAACATTTTAAGACACCAGATAAGATGTGGCATGGAAGGAGTCAAATACATAAACACTTTTCTATATTTTTAATAAAGTGTTACATGTGAAAAAAATAAGGGATCTAAGGAAAATATGATGCTGTGGAAAATGTGGAAATCTTCATTAGTTATACAAAAAAATTTAAGGCCTATAAATTCTCTAATAAAAGGTTGAATAAAATCATAGAGAGTCATGATGTGGAGGTAATTGAAGACAGGGCTTCAAATTTATTTATAAATTCGTTTTTGGATGAAGTGTGTGATAAAGAATATGATATTTAACTGAAGGTTTTCAGGGTCCAACAACAGAAGAGGATTTCAAAGATGAGTTATAAAAATATGAAACTATTAGAGAGAGTCTCCTATTAACTCAATGGAGAAATAAAAGATCAAATATTTAGGAATCAAATATAATCACTGAAAAATATTCTATAACAAAAACCTATAATATTAGGAGTGTATATCAGTCTGCTCTTTTATTTCAAGAGGATCCAATATAATTTGATAAATAAGTGACGTATGAATCATGGGTCAAGTCCTTTAATGACATTTTCAATAAAATAGTAAAAAATAAAACATGGTAGCTTATGAATAGATCATATGATCCCACTATCATCAGAGTGAAGTTGGTGTTCATGAAGAATATATATGATGAACATATGAAAGTGATTTAGAACAATGAGATATTGTTGTACAAGGGATCTGAACATATAAAAATCATTGATATAGATGATACATGGACACTAGTTTCTAGACTTTATTTTATAAGACACTTCATATTTATTATTATTCCAAGAGGCTTTAAGGTGTTTTAAATTGATACGAAGATGAAATTCTAGAATAAAATGATCAAATAAGATGTATAAATTGAATAATCGATGGATTTTCTAATTAATGTTGAAGAATTAGATATATGGAGGTTCAAAAGGAATTTTATGGACTAAATAAAGAACCAATATCATGGTTTTATTGGTTTTATACTTACCTGTAAAATCAAGAGTTTTACAGAGTAAGTGTTGATTAAAATATATATGTTAAATAATGAAAGGAATAATAGTACATGTTTCTTACCTATGTCATCATATTTGGAGGAATTAAGGTAAATTATATTTATGAATTTATAAGAATTATGTTAATAGAGTTAAATTTTCATATAATTAGAGAACTTACAAATTTTCTTGGGATTCAAGTGATTCAAAATAAATGTTTATCTTACATTCTAAGTATTCATGAAATTTTTGTAAGAATTTTTTGATACCTGGCATCATACTAATATCGGCACATATTATAGATGGGATGAAACATGTAAATAATGAATATATAATGTATTTTGACCCTAAAATTCATCTATGAATCATTGGAATCCCATTATACATAAAACCATCTACATTGTATATTTCTATAAAATGTGATTTGAATATTGATTTAAATTCATTTAATGTATGTGTATCTCACTATTCAATAAAGAAAATCCATGATTATAAGAACTCTATTTATGTTAAGTTGATTCATTGGATTGTTAAATAAGAAATAGGAGAGAATTTATATCAGAATGGTTGAATCATAGTATATTTTAGTAATGATGGCATGCATTCAATTGTTATAGATACCAAAACAATATTAGGATCTTGGTGAAGAAATGGAAGTACCAATGGTAATCAATTATAAAGAATATTGAAATTGTGATGATAGATAATCTAGTAAAAAACTCACATTTAACACCCCAAGCTTCCATGGTACGCTCCTCTTTGAATAATAGAGCAGCGTGTGTTGTATGCAACCCCAAGTTCTAACACACCGCGACCAATAAAAGTAGCTGTTATGAATATTAATACCCACTTTTTGAAATTATATAAATTTTATATTTCAAAATGGACTTCGTTTTTGGATTCGGAATATCGAAATTAGCCTATGTTGAATTTTTGTTATTTTTCTCATAACTTCCAATTTTTGATGAATAGTGAAAAATACTTAAAAACAACTTTTTTAATCAAAATAATTAATAGTGATAAATTATACTATTGAGTGGTTCTAAAGTGTAATTAGAATATATTTTTACCATTTTATCCTATGGTGGTTATTAAAATTAATTTCACTTTGAAATTGGACATAAACAATTGTCAATCTTTTGATTGATATTCTTTCTTAAAAACACGCTATTTGTTGTGACCGCAGGAATTAATTATTAAAATAAAAATGTCACAAACATGAGTTGTTTTACTAAAACAATTATTACATGTGGTTATATAAGTTAACATTTAGACTATAAATATTAATTTTAAATCTAAAAAGTTTTCCTACATCATGATATTTTTTTATAATTTTTAGACATTAAAAAATTAAATGTTTTATGATGCCATGATGATGCAGCGATTACCTCATTAATTAACGATTTAAATAAAATGAAAAGATATTGTAAAATCTAAGACTTACACGTGTTAAAAACCTATTGGATGAGTATATTTCTAAACCTTACCACCTTATCTTTGAAATATATAATTGTGGGACATTTGAAATCCGAAAATCATTTCATAATAATGTAACATTTCATGAGTTTCCAAGAGCGCCCCTCCTCTCCTCTTATAAAAGGCCCCCACCACTACCACCTTATTCACAACATCATAACCATTTGACTTGGCCAACCTCTGCCCAAATACTCTCTCAACTTCCCTCTCTTACTCCTAGAAGCTTCACTTTGGGCAGAAGTCTTCCCAAGGAAGCCTTTGAGCTCAAATCAAAAAGAGTTTCCCGATTTTAGGGTAATGTCTTCTCTTATATTATTTTGTTTTATTTTGATTCTCCAACCCCTTAAACTATTTTTATTCATTTATTTTGTAACAAAATAGTATCTTCAATATAATAGTATGTTATTATTATAAGGATTTGATTGAAACTTACACACACCTTCGTCTAATGGTTAAAGAACATATTGTTTCTGTGGTTGGCGAATTTATGCCTCATGAAATGATGATTGTTCAATCTTCTTTTAACACCTCTCATGGTGGCCATTAATATGAAACTATTTCTATATATGATATATATTATGTTTATTTTTTCCTTATGCTTATGTATTTCTCATTTATGGCATACCATTATGATTTCCATTATGGGTAAATGAGATAATTTCATTTTAGGATGTGCTGACTACCGCCCCCTAAAAGTGATTTGAATCATTAATGCCATATGTGGGACGTATAAAGGATGGATTAAATGATATTATATATGAGATTATACTGGAATTATAATACACCTTTATATCATTATGATTTTGTTCCATTAAATACGAAATAGAAATGAAAGTAGTGTTCATGCGTACGTACGGCTTACCGTCTCCATGAACGGTGCATTTCATTTCTTACCTCTATATGTTACGTAATATTATGAATGAATGTATATAATGGATATATATGATATATATGATATCTACATAATGAATATAATTATGGATATGATGGATATTTTATCACATTAACAACTTGTAATTATAAGAAGTTTATTTTTGACTCAAGTACCAAACATCGACAAAACGATCGTTATTTACATAAATAATTACATAATATTCATAACATGGTAATAAGTGATATAAATGGAATAATAAACTTGAAAAAGGTTCTTATGAAATTATAAATTAACTGTAGTTTATTATTCAGGAGGTTAAATAATGTTCGAGTCAAGTCAGACACGAGGTAAGGGAACTTCTTAACCCAATTTCTATTCTTTGGGTTAATCTCCTAATTTAAAATTATGTCATGGTATTATTATGTCCTATATTGTATTTGAACTTTCTTTATGTGTACTTATAGTGAATACACATAATAGATTTATTTTATTTAAAAAAATGATCTTTGTAAGGGACTTCGTCTCAATCTCCATTCATTGAGGCATATTTTGTTTTATCCACAAATTTCTTTTATACAGTGTATAAACCCCTTTGACTTTTACATTTATTCAAAAGGAATATTTTAATACAAAGCGTTTTACTAAACGACAAAATGGAATGTTTTTTTGTCGTACTTATGCGGCGACAACGACTTCCCCACCGATGTGACCAATATTTGAGTTTTGGCTTCCTCTACAAGCCATAACATTTTTTTAAATGAAAAATAAATACCAAGTTATAATTTTATTTTATTTTGGTATTGAAAATGGTTTTGATAATGTTTTTATTATATCAATGTGTTGTATTGATATCTTGTGATTGAAATGTGGAAATTTTATGTTCCCTTTATGCATGTTTTATGTGATGCGATTATTATATGGTTTATGATATGTTTAAACTTGTTCATATGAGGAATTCATTGGACTTAATAAGTGACGGGTGGAGCCCGCTATAGCTCCTCGATTCATCAGTAGGACTCATGAGACAAACTACTGTCTTGGCATGAGGCCTTGATAAAATCTTATTTGTAGTCTTGGCACGATTCCTTGGCTACGTGGGTCTAATAATCTGGCATTATGCATTCCATCATTATGAAAGTGGTTATTGATATTTCATGTGATTATTAGAATATTAGAATATCCATGTGAATAAGTAAATGGAATTACTTCATTTTACTTTTGTCGTATTATGCTGAATTTCAATTTCAAAAGTCTTTTGTTTTAGTTATACATTTCCTTAAATGTTTATGTCTATTTATGAAAGCATCCGCTATATTTTTATCCTTACTGAGCATCTGAGCTCACCCATTTCAATGTTTTAATTTTTCCAGGATGTGAAGAAGTATTTTAGGGATGACCTGTAGGGATAGTCTGAAGGGGATATGAGTGTGTAAAATGGAGACTATGTAATTGTAGTTTTTCACTTTATGATGTAATGTAACATTTATGAATGTATCTAGTGTTTCCAAGGCTACTAAACTAATCGGTCTTTCGAGACTTGATCTTTTGTGATCATGGCAATGTTATATAATAATGCACCGAATCTGGGTAACTCGGTTTGGGGCGTTACAGTTGGTATCAGAGGAAGTTTAGTACTAACCTTGGAAGCTAGATTTAGATAAACTCTGATTAGAGCACATAGACCTAAGATAAAATTTGAGGATTAGTATATAAGAACTTCCTCGAATTTTAGTATTATAGAGATTTTGGGAGTTTTCTGAGCAATACATCCCTGTCTGGATACGATCAGGTAGAGGCAGCTCTAGCACAGATGTACCTAGGGGTAAAACCTGAAAACACCGCTTTGAGCTAGACTTGAATGGGAACTGGTGCATGACAACGGGCCTTACAGTACTCTTGGTTACGACACTCCCGGGGGATATGCTTAGGATAATTCTCATTTTCATTACAAACCACTAGGTTTATAAGTATATACATCCTCAAAGAAAACATTTTTATGATTATGGATTATATCCATAAATAGTTCAATTTATGTTAAGTGTTTTGCAAGTTTGTTATTATGTATTTTGATTCATAAACTAATATAGTTTATGAATTTTTTTAGAAATGGCACCTAGTGGGAGGAATGGAACTGTATCAATGCACGCACTCCATATAGGGATTTCCCTCCAACTCAAGATAATTATTGTGGAGCTGGAGATACAACTGGTGCTGATCAACTTATTTCCATACTGGGAAAACTCACTCAGGTTATGAATAATAACCTTACTCGTATAGGGAACCCTGATCCACAACGTTGAGGATCAATGTTAGACCACTTCATGAGGCAACAACCACCAACATTTAATGGGGGTACAAATCCATTAGTAGTTGAGAAATGGATAAACTCCTTAGAGAAAATATTCCACGCCTTGGGGAGTAGCGAAAGAGAGAAAGTTTTCATGGTAGTTTACCACCTCAATGGAGATACCGAACAATGGTGGTCACTGATTCAAAACACAAAGGAAGATGAAGAAGTATCAAGTATGGAATGGATGGAGTTTAAGGAAATTTTCTTAGAAAAATACTTTCCACATGACCATCGAGAAGATATGGAAAGGCAATTTCTGAGTCTGAGGCAGAAGGAGGATGAGAATATCGCAAATATGAGGATAACTTTACAATGTTAGCAAGACATGTGGTAGATTATATACGTAACCCAACAAGTAATATTGATCATTTCTTTGATGTGTTAAAACCATTTCTCCATCAAGATTTAGTATCACAATCTTTCTCAACAAACGAAGATACAGTCTCGTGTGCTATCAAGATGGAAAAGGAATTCTTTAAGTATTATGACAACAATGTAAAGCAAGCGAAGAAGATAATTGTGGAACAAGAGACAGATAAAGGGAAAAAGGGAAAGAAGGATTTTCCATTATGCGATAATTGTGTGAAGAATCATCTTGGTACTTACCTAAAGGGAATGGGAGTTTGTTATAAATGTGGAGAAAAAGGTCACCGGGCTCGTGATTTCAAGGGAAAGAAAGAGGCTATCAATGTTGAGTGATACAATTGTAGGGAAATGGGGAATTATGCAAATGAATTTCTTAAGCGTCAGGTAAACACACCTCAGAAAAGGCCAAGGGATCAAGGACAATCTTATGTTGTTACTATAGTTGAAGTGGAATAATTGATGTATTGGTGTTTTTGGACTCAAGAACTATATTATGGTTATAAGAATAATGTGATATATATAAGGATTGTACTGCAGTACTTGTTGTTTTTATTAAGGTTTTAATATGATGAAGGAAATCATATTTTAAGTATGTGACAATAAGAGAAACTTTACTTTGTTTGGGGAATCTGATGTTACAATTGTTCTTAGAATTTGGAGACCTTTTAGAGAAAGTCTGGACAAAGGTATTTTGGATAACTAGAAAGGTTGGAATGGATTAAGATGAACTTTGGATAGTATTGTTTAAGGTCAAAACATTTATGAAGATTATTTTTGGAATATTATAATACTATAGCTTTAGGAAAAGGAAAACCTGCAGGTCGGGGGATAACCCGTCGCGTCGGACAAAGCTGTAGGAATCAAACCCACAACCATAGTGCGACAGGCCTTTATTACCTACCACTAGCCCACAGGAAGTCCCTAGTTATTAAAAAAAGTTTTCCTAATCTAAATGGTATGTGTTAATATTTGTAACCTTATACAATTATGATAAATAGAATATTTTTGAGTTCTATTACCTTTTGGAGTGAAAGATGGGTTTGGGGTAAAAATTTATTAATGAATGAAAGTCTACATGACAAGTAAGTATATTTCCTTACGTTCTTAGAAAATATCCTAAATAAATTCCTCAACTTTATGAAAGGTAACTTAAAACAAAAATGTTTTCGGTTAACTTTTCCAATTAGGGAATCAATGCCCGTTTAACCAATCACAGGTTTGTGATTTTCTTGTAGTTAACTTTCTCCTACTCATATTTTATACAACTCTCCATCAGACCTTGATGGTTTCTTTTTCCTCCATATCCATATTTTCATAGAATCCTAGTATGAGCTATCCCGGGTGACCTTTGTACTTCTCTTTCTTTATTTTAAAGTTATATTTTTATTAACCATATTTCCGATGTTTGTTTTACACAAAGGTATTTTCTATTTTCAACCTTGTATTTTCAAAGAAAAATTTTAAATTGCGAGAAATCAATTTATTGAAGGAGGGGTGAATTAACACCCCAAGCTTCCATGGTACGCTCCTCTTTGAATAATAGAGCAGTGTGTGTTGTACGCAATCTCGAGTTTTAACACACCGCGACCAATAAAAGTAGCAGTTATGAATAGTAATACCCACTTTTTGAAATTATATAAATTTTATATTTCAAAATGGACTTCTTTTTTGGATTCGGAATATCTAAATTAGCCTATGTTGAATTTTTGTTATTTTTCTGATAACATCCATTTTTTGATGAATAGTGAAAAATACTTAAAAACAACATTTTTAATCAAAATAATTTATAGTGATAAATTATACAATTGAGTGGTTCTAAAGTGTAATTAGAATATATTTTTACCATTTTATCCAAATTTGGTCATTAGAATTATTTTCACCTTGAAATTGGACATAAACAATTGTCAATCTTTTGATTGAAATTCTTTCTTAAAAACACGCTATTTGTTGTGACAGTGGGAATTAATTATTAAATTAATTAATTCAACTTATATGTTTTGAATTTTGTAAAATATAAATCATTTTTGCATTAGGAATATCAAATATAGCTTAGGGTTAATTTTTGGTGTTGTTTTGAAAAACTTCGTTTTTTAATGAATAGTGAAACCACTAAGTGGTATTTTAAAAACTAATTTTTCGTGTGAATGAAACATTACCACTTCTGTGTATTGAATTTCAAAAATCAGACATACATGGTTGTCATTAAGAAGTAAAATGTGGTTCAATGGGATTAAAATAATTTTTGATGAATAGTAACTTTTATGTTCTATTAATCACGATTAAAGGTAATTAGTGTAACTTAAGGTAAATATAATGTTATAATAATATGAGATTACCATTACACTTGTTCTACCCTTATTGTGTGAGTCATGGCCGACCAATAAAATCCATGGGTAACTTGGGGACCCCATGGAGCCACTTTGGTAGGAAAATGACATTAAAAACTTTTTATTTATTGTTAAAATAAAAAAGTCACAAACATGAGTTGTTTTACTAAACAAATTATTACATGGGGTTATATAAGTTAAATTTTAGACTATAAATATTCATTGGAAATATAAAAATATTTCCTACATCATGATATTTTTTTATAATTTTTAGACATGAAATAAATTAAATGTTTTATGACACCATGATGATGCAGCAATTACCTCATTAATTAACAATTTAAATAAATTGAAAAGATATTGTAAAATCTAAGACATACACATTTCAAAAACCTATTTGATTAGTATATTTAGAACCCTTATCACCTTATCTTCGAAATATATAATTTTGGGACCTTTTAAATCCGAAAATCATTTCATAATAGTGTAACATTTCATGAGTTTTCAAGAGTGCCCCTCCTCTCCTCTTATAAAAGTCCCCCACCACTACCACCTTATTCACACCTTCAAAGCCATTTGTCTCGGCCAACCTCTGCCCAAATACTCTCTCAACTTCCCTCTCTTACTCCTAGAAGCTTCAATTTGGGCAGAAGGCTTCCCAAGGAAGCCTTTGAGCTCAAATCAAAAAGAGTTTCCCGATTTTAAGGTAATGTCTTCTCTTATGTTATTTTGTTTTATTTTTCTTCTCCAATCCCTTAAACTCTTTTTATTCCTTTCTTTTGTAACAACACTAGTATCTTCAATATACTAGTATGTTTGTATGAAAAGTATTTGATTTACACTTACACACACCTTCGTCTAATGGTTAAAGAACATATTGTTTCTGTGGTGGGCGAATTTCTACCTCACGAAACGATGATTGTTCAATCTTCTTTTAACACCTATCATGGTGGCCATTAAGATGAAAATATTTCTATATATGATATATATTATGTTTATATTTTCCTTATGCTTCTGTATTTCTCATTTATGGCATACCTTTATGATTTCCATTATGGGTAAACGCGATAATTTCATTTTTGGAAGTGCTAACTACCGCCCCCTCAAAGTGATTTGAATCGTTAATGCCATATGTGGGACGTATAAAGGATGGAGTAAATGATATTATATATGATATTATACTGGAATTATAATACAACTTTATATCCTTATGATTTCATTCCAATAAATATGAAATAGAAATGAAAGTAGCGTTCATGCGTACGTACGGCTTATCGTCTCCATGAACGATGCATTTCATTTCTTACCTCTAAATGTTACATAATATTATGGATGAATGTATATACTGGATATATATGATATATATGATATCTACATCTTGAATATAATTCTGGATATAATGGATATTTTACCACATGAACAACTTGTAATTATAAGAAGTTTATTTTTGACTCACGTACCAAAGATCGACAAAACGACTGTTATTTTCATAAATAATTACATAATGTTCATAACATGTTAATAAGTGATATAAAATGAATAATAAACTTGAAAAATGTTCTTATGCAATTATAAATTAACTCTAGTTTATTATTCATGAGGTTAAAGAATGGTTGACTCAAGTCAGACACGAGGTAAGGGAACTTCTTAACCCAATTTCTATTCTTTGGGTTAATCTCCTACTTTCAAACTATGTCATGATATTATTATGTCCTATATTGTATTTGTACTTTATTTATGTGTACTTATAGTTAATACACTAAATAGATTGATTTTATTTAAAAAAATGATCTTTGTAAGGGACTTCGTCTCAATCACCATTCATTGAGGCATATTTTGTTTTATACACAAATTTCTTTTATACGGTGTATAAACCCCTTTGACTTTTACATTTATTCAAAAGGAACCTTTTTATATGAAGCGTTTTACTAAATGACAAAAATGAATGTTTTTTTTGTCGTTTTTATGCAGCGACAACGACTTCTTCACCGTCGTGACCATTATTTGAGTTTTGGATTCCTCTACAAGCCATAACGTTTTTTAAATGAAAAATAAATACCAAGTTATAATTTTCTTTTATTTCGGTATTGAGAATGGTTTTGATAATGTTTTTATTATATCAATGTGTTGTATTGATATCTTGTGATTGAAATGTGGAAATGTTATGTTTCCTTTATGCATGTTTTATGTGATATGATTCTGTTATGGTTTATGATATGTTTAAACATGTTCATATGAGGATTGAATTGGACTTAATAAGTGACGGGTGGAGCCCTCTATAGCTCCTCGATGCATCGGTAGGTCTCATGAGACAAACTAGTGTCTAGGCACGAGGCCTTGACAAAATCTTATTTGTAGCCTTGGAATGAGGACTTGGCTACGTGGTTATGATAGTCTAGAATTATGCATTCCATCATTATAAAAGATGTTATTGATATTGCATGTGACTATTCGACTAGTAGAATATCCAGGTGAATAAGTAAATGGCATTATTTCATTTTATTTTTTCCATATTATGCTGAAGTTCAAGTTTAAAAGGATTTGGTTTTAGTTATACATTGCCTTAAATGATTATGTTTATTTATGAAAGCTTTCGCTATATTTTTATCCTTACTGAGCATCTGAGCTCACCCCTTTCAATGTTTTAATTTTTCCAGGATTTGAAGATGTATTTTAGGAATGACATGCAGGGATAGTCTGAAGGGGATATGAGTGTGGAAAATGGAGACTGTGTTATTGTAGTTTTTCACTTTATAATGTAATGTAACATTTATGAATGTATCTAGTGTTTCCAAGGCTACTAAACTAATCAGTCTTTCGAGACTTGATCTTTTGTGATCATGCCTATGTTACGTAATAATGCACCGACTCTGGGTAACTAGGTTCGGGGCGTTACATCACATATTAAAAATAGTGAAACTCAATACCATTTTTTTATAAATATATTTTAAAAAGGGGCCATCAAGAATGAACATGTTAGAAAAAGAGATGAATATTTTCTTAAAACCATTGGCCACAATAATGTTTGAAATGTATCATTTGAACCATGGTGTATAACCACATACCTCGACTTAAGGTGGTTTTGAAAAGTTACCTCTCCCCATATGAATTATATTTTATGCATGGATTCTATATTTTTTGGTTATCTTATTCCTCTTGGGCTATTGAAAAGGGTTTATATTTTAAGAGGATTATAGAAATTTGTAGAGGATAATACTATTGACAAGAAGGAGTTCTTATAATAGGTGGAGAAAAGATCCATGGGGAATAATTATGTTATAGGATGAATGATGTTAGTTTGTTATTTTTGGGATGTCCAATATGTTTTTATTAGATTTTAAGTGAAAATTTATGATTGGTAGGAATAGATTTATCTCTGGATAATGGATTTTACACCCCAAGTATTTCTCATGTTCAATAGAGTGATATAAGAGTAAATCCTTTTATTTTTAAATTATCTTGAGTTTAGAGGGATTGAATTTCAATAAATATACCTTAGATTTATAGAAAACCTAAATGATGATAATTTTGTTACCAATGATATTATTCTTATAGATTTTATGAACAAGTGAAGAATTTTAGTAGTGGTGAGTGGTGTTTATTTCTTATTAAGGATGTAATTTTATTTTTTCATGATGATATTTGGATAGATACAAGGCATGGAAAATATATTAGGATAATTTATAGATCTCTAATATTAATTTGGGGAATATTTATCACTCCATTCCATAGATGGGTAATCTGTATCATGGTTCAATGGGAAAAAAGGGTAAATTATGTTTTTGGGTGTTTTCATACTCATGGTGTAAATATAAAATTATATTACCAAAAAAATTCAATTATGGAATGGTGGATAGAAAAATTTAGAAGTAAAATACGGGAACCTATTTTGTGAAATAAGTGGTGATCATAGAACTTGATTATTGAAGGAAAAATGAGGATATTGAAACAGGGTTATAGAAGGTGTTTTAGTGATTGTAGTTCCACATTGAGTTTTAAAAACATGGAGATGGTTTCATTTTTTATAGAAGGTGGTTTCTAGGATTAAAAATTATTAATAAGAAATGAGGTGGCACAAAAATGGTGCATAATATACCATAGTAGATATTATATACAAATAACCATAATGGAGAGCTAGAGTTTCCAATTTCATTGTAAAAATCATACTTTATGTTGAGGATTTTGATGTCTTTCTATAAATGTGAACAAAATATTGTTATGGGACATTGTTAAGCTTTTTTCCTATGAAAGATTTATGTGTTGGTTTAGACTGTTCTATACCATAAATGGTGAATTAGTGGTCAGTTTTAAATTTCAAAATACTTTATCATATCAGGTGATAAAGGTGACCATGTTATTTCTATTACTGGTTAAGGGCTATAAAGGATTTCAACATGGGGATTTTGAGGATTGAACAATCCATGGTGGACAATATTTTCTAATATATTTAATATTTACCTTGTTTGAATAAATGATTTTAATAAAATTTATCCAGATACTCATTATAATTCAAATTAGGACATCCTTAGATGTTAATATCATTGTTTTTTGAAAAATATATGTTGATAAGAGTTTTTAATGAAGTGAAAATTAATAATAAACTAAATAACATCATATCTAGATTTATTTTATAATGGAAAGAAAAATTTGTATACATATATAAGAGATGTTGAATTGGTAGAAGATATTGTAATACAATGATAACTAACTCATTGTTTTATTTTGATTATATTATGGTTATTTATTGTGAGTGAAAATTTAGTTGTCTATTTCTCCATGTATCACTTCCTTGAAGGAATGAGTGGATAGTTATAAAGTTGAACTATCCCTTGGATAGTAAATATATCCTTATTAAACATGTAATCATATAAATGGTATATTGATATCCATTGTATTTCAAAAAATAATAAGTATATTTTCCTAGATGTATCACTTTGTGGTGAATCAAGTAAAACCCTAGTGTTGCTAAATTTATCTGTTAGTATTTAGATTATTTGGATTTTTTTCATAACAGAAGGTTTATATCATTCATTATAAATATGTAACAAGATATAGGTGAATATGACAATATTTTGACACCATAATTCACCCCCACTTGTGGTATATTTAGAACATTGTGGTGACAACACATTATAATAATCAAAATAGAAGCACCTCCCTCACATTCACTCGTATTTATAATGCATATCAAAGTAAACACAAGAATTCCCTTCCCCCACATTCAAACAAGAAATAATCAAGAAAAATAAATAGGGTGAGGGTGGGTAAGACACAATTGGAATGAAATGAGGCATGAAACTATAATACCTTGCATGGTATTCTAAGGGCTTAATAAGAATTGATTTAAATAGTAGGTCTTAAATTTAATAGAATCCAAGCTACATAAAATCCATAATTATTTTTGAAACATTTTATCTACAAAAAATATATAATCAAAAAATATATAAGAGATCTTTTTTTCACAAAAATATGATATTTATCTCAGTTGAATTAAGGGAATTGGAAAAGGATATGTAAAAATAGGAATATAAACCTCTGAAATTGGGGTGAAATTATTTAATTCAATCACTAGTGGGTAAACATTTCAACTCATTATAAACATTACATAAAATGTTCAAAATAAATACACAAAAAAACATATCATCTATTATTTTATATTTTTAGCTTCAATAATATGTTAAATATAAATATATGTCACTCAGTGTTTGAAAAATTAATTTCAGTATTGAATTCATCTCAATAAAAACCTAAAATAAAATGAAATAAGTTAATATTTCATTCGATAAAAATAAGAAAAAATCAATTCTTTCCTCTGTAATTTTTAATAATGTTTAACATAAACATAAATAACATTAAAGAATAAAAATAGTAATTAATAGAGGTTTCCAAAACTATTTTGTTTCTTAATGCTTAATAAAAATCATTATTATAATGTAAACTCCAATTAAAAATTAAAATATCATAATAAATATGTGCGTATAATGGAGAGATACAACCTGAATAATTATTATTTCCTATGGAATGATTTGATAGAATGTGATTCCATCCTTCTATAATTTTTGAAGATATTCATGAAGGTACTGGATTCAAAATTCATAATGTTTCCAGCAAATAAAATTAAGAAAAATTAATTATTTATAATAAAACTATTAAAGGAGATGAAATAAAAATCCAAAAATGAAAACCATGGGGTTTCCTCCACATATGATTTGAAATTATAAATTAAATAACATAGTAATAATAATAGTCATTAATTTTTTTAATGTGGGTGGGTTTTATGTAATATGAACCACCACATATGTATTTTCCCAATGTCTATGTGTGGATAAGAAGTTGGGATAACCCTATTAGAAAATAAAAAAATACAATCCATGAATAAATACATAAATAACCTTGCAATGGGGATAGAATAAGTATAATTTGGAATTAATAATATCTATTATATACTTTTCAAGTTTATGTTCTATTTGTTTTTGTGGATGTATTTTCATTATCAAAAGTTCCACGGTTTTATAAAATTCCAACTCTTTATTCACTATCTTTGTTAATATTTCTTATTCTTCAATCTCGAGAGAAATGAATGGATTATTTTATTTCATATTATTAAAAAAAAGTTAAAATATTTTTCATGTAATTAATACTAAAATAAAATGGTATCTTAGGGATTTTATAATCCCTTTAATGGTAAACTTATGAGATCTTCTTCCTCATTAAGTGTCATTATATCCTATTCTTCAAAAACAACCAACTCAACCGGTATTTTGGTGACCACATCCTCATCCTCTTCTAAATAAAAGGATATAGATATGTATATAAAATTGAAATAATGGTAGTGAGTTGGATTTCATAATAACGATAAATCAAATACAACTTAATCTAATCTATTTTACATCCCCTTTTATTGATCAGATTCAATGTTGTGTTCTCTTTAATAGTCCTTAAAAGGTGATTAAAACGTGTTTGGAGTGAAGGATTTCGATGTTGTTGTTCCACCCCCATGACATCATCATTAAAAAATACCATTTTAATAAATTTAAATTCCTATTATCATTATTATCACCATTACATTAATACATTTATAGTGGTGGTCATGTAATCCATTTTCGTATTCCACTCATTGATTTTCTTTTTAATGAAATTATACATCTCCAATAATAAAATTATTCCCATAGTGTCTGGATATTATTCATCTCAATGTTGGTAATAATAGTTTTCAATGTATAATCCTTCCACCAATCCATTGGTCTAAACATCAAGATCTTGTACTTCATGGGGTGATTTCGCACCATGTCTCTTAGAAAAAATAAAAAAGACAAAATAATGCTAAATATATGGGTTCATATATTAGTATCTAAAAATTAAAAAGAGTTTTCCACAAACTTTAATGGGATAAAGAGATTGTGACACATTATAATTTAATGGTCACTCATCTATTCTTATCATAGTGTTAAATAAAAAAGATAAAAGGAAAGTAAAAGGGAAAACAAATAAAAGGATGACTTTTTACAATGTATAGATAAAGAAGAAACAAACCAGTGATGTATCCTAAGAAATGGGGATATATTATCACAAGTACCAATCTAGGGTACTTATAAACATAATTTAATTCATATTAGAATACATTACAGTGGCTAGAAATGGGTTTTATATTTGAAGTATCAAGTTAATTAGTCATTCATTGTGTGTTTGTTTGTGTTGTTAATTATTATTATTCATGGTTTTTTTAGTTTTTAAAAGATTAAAATTAATATAATTTTTCAAATGTTTGACTTAAAATGAAAAGAAAATAATTAAAGAGACTATTAAATTTATGAAAATGAAATAAAATCTAGATGAACATAAGAAACTATAACAATAATTAAATATTTGTTCATGTAAGATAATTCTATACTTGAATCATTGTTTATAAAAATTAAATACCTTTTCTCGGTAGTGATTATCATCTTAATTAAAAGGATGCATGGTACTAATATATAATTTCACACACACATCTCACCTCTCTTAGCCATATCCTAAGTATTACACACCCATTTTAACCATTCAACTCCACTAATATGTGGAATGTAATCAAAAATGGGGAAAATTTTTTAAAATGGAGAAATTAGTGAGATAGGTGATGGAAATGGAGACTTGAATGTTGCCTTATCTTTATTAACATACCCACTACTATGATAGATCATCATGTAAAAGTGGATTTTTTTCCTACTCCTTCACCATGAATCAATAATAATAAAATCATGAATAAGTTTATGTGACACCTTCTAGGTCACTTGTCTTTCTTATTTTGAGCATTAATTATTTATTCATAGAGTTTATGGGTGTTGTAGGTTGAAAACCCTCATTTTTTTGAGAAACAAGATCTGGTGAATGGTCGGTTCATGGTTAGTATCAAATATAAGATTGTCCATCCAAAAGATGATTTAAAAATAAATAGTAATTTTTGAACCTTAAGCATGGTTTGACAAACAATGAAACATAATTTTCGGGAGAAAATTGCTCGCGCATGGTTGGAGCATGGTTTTCCTAACCAATAGGAAAATTTCACAAACCCCTCCCTAAAAAATGTACCTATCCTAGTCTAGAAATTGTTGAATTGAGATAGTGACCCCTAAGTCCCGCCTCCACTAGGCCCCAAGTTTGTGACTAGCACCGATGGTATAATAAATATGTAGATGGGAGGAATTTCCCTTTAAGAGAAACACATGTGGAAGAGAGATATAATATAGACACCAACCAACTCTTTCTTAGACTATAGTATAAAAATTAAACCCATGTTAAAAACTGTAATGTCATGTAAGAACTACTACAATTGGAAGGAAAAACTACACGCACCGAATGAAGGTAAAGATGGTAGCAACCATTAATACCAAATAGCTTGGGAAACCCACAATCTAGTAATAACCAACATGATCTCTATATTTCTTCAACTCACCTGAAAAAATAGTTTATATATACATAGGGTGAGTATAATAGTTTACTCAATAGGATCCTCCCTAGAGCCTTTCGTGTAAAAGGTAAATGAATCATGATAAATCACAGTGAACCAAAAGTGAAACTAACTCATCACTTAAATAGGCATACTATGTTCTCAGCCTCACCATGTCTAATATTACCTAGTATTTCATACAAAATAATATAATATAATAAATAATATCAAGGGCACCCCACTACCACTTCCCCGCTAGTTTTCCGCTCTGCCCTAATGTCTCACATCCTGAGCGTCTCCATCCAAAAATGGTATCCCATAGACACTTGGGAAAATCACCAAAACATTCACCTCATGAAATACACACAACCATGTCCACATATAGAATAGTAACCAGGTAATTTCCAAGAGCCAAAACATCCTGTATAACATGTACCATACATCGGGTAGTATACCTCCATCCATTATAGCCCATACACTGAGTAAATTTACTCAATCCATCATAGGCTATACACATTATACCTATAGTAGCCCTTGGGAAACAATATCCTGAATATATATATGTGAAATAAACACAATGAATTAGATACCTATACAAAAAATATATGTGTAAAACTAACTATCATGCATACCAACAAAAGTAACTACTAAGATAAGCGATCGGGGCCAATGGGGGTATCCATCCATCCATCCCCCCACCAGGATGTTGGGGAAAAGACCCCCAGGGATCCAAATCCATGGGGTGTAAATTTCCCTAACTGATAGGGTAGAGTAATGTATAGAAACATAAAATGTACATGATATAATATATCTCACATTCACATTGTGGAAATAACCTAGTCTTAGACTCAACTGCAGTTAACGTTTCTCAGACTCTAGTCTTTCACTACTAAGATCAGATACCCTATAACCACAAAACCATTTAAAGAGAAAAATTAAATTAATTTATACCTTTTTATCAGTTTCACTTTATGTTAATTAATTCTTAACCAATAATTTACCATTTTCATTTCAACAAAGATCTATGACCTCCATGCATAAGCAAACTGATTCCACGAATTCTCAGAATTATAACCTCAGCATTGCATCCCATAACGCTCCAACCCCATGGGTTGAAAATTTATTCATTTATTTAACAACAATTACCTCCTTCCATATTTCTAGTTATTCTATATATGCATAATACGCTACCAAACACAAGGGGATCAACATGGTGAGTAGATGAACTTCTCATCAAGTCTCCACCACCTATAGTAGGATCATAGACTAATCCAACCATGAGAAACTAAACACGGAAAGCATATGGAATACCCTACATGTCTTCACCTCTCTTAGAAGGAGATAACTAAAACTATCTACCTCAAGATGTGGGTAAAGGATAACAGATATATAAACAATATAATCAAAAAATAATATATCTTTCATATCAATGAGTAAGCACAAATTCAACTCGTTCCATCATCTCTGATGTCCTCCCCGACACAACGTGCATAAACTGATGCTTCTTTATATTGTATGAGTTAACTGATGCCACAAAAATGGTCCCCCTACCACACATGCCACAACAACCCTCCAAGATCATCCATCCAAGGCTCACGTCACATCCGGGACTCCCTACCTCCACAACCACAACAACCCTACAGGCTCAACCATAACACAAGAAGTTGGAAACAAACATATAAATTGGGATATTGGACCTAAAGTAATGAATTTAGCCTTTACGTATAGAAAGATATCCTTGGTCCAAAGTATAAGGAACTTGGAATTTACATGCAGGTTGATAACCCATTCCCTATAAATGCATTATCTTTTATCACACAATCTGTTCTTTATCCAATCTTTAATTAACAGATTCATTAATTATAGTTTCTAACTATGGGAAACCTATGAAACAAGCTATAAAAAATTAATTAAAAAAATTAATTTATAATTAATTTACTTATTTTATCAAAAAGAATCATCATTCTTTAGGTTTATTAAATATTTCAATTAAACAGTCATATCTACACCAATTTGATTATCACCAAAATGCAACAACAACAACAACAACCAAATTCATTAAACATGCCTCTTAAAATAATTTATCCAATTCATTATCCATTGATTCCATCTTTACCTTATTTAACAATTTCCATCAGTAACCACATGCTAAACCAATTAAGTCATAGATATCACACTATCTAAAAAATCAAGAGGCAAACCATTATCACAGTATAAACAACAACATCATCTAGTGATCGATATCAATTTTTTAATCTGGTTCAAGTGTTTAGTTAGGTTAATTCCATTTCAATACAAGGATATAAATCATTATAACTACATGATTTCACATAAATAAATATAGAATCAATGAATCCTCTACCTCAAAAGGTCACTGGCGTTCTTCACACGAGAACAGACCATCCAACAGATCTCTGATCACCCCTCCCACAAGGACTGCATCCAACCAAGGATGATACGGCACCACCACACAAATAAAAACCAATAGAAACCCATTAATAACCATGGTTAGGAAACTTATATAGAACAACAAGAAGATATGATGGGAAATGAGATAAAATCATGGATAAATTGCAAGAAAATGGAGGAAAAACATACATAAGATCATGTCGGGTCACCACGGATCAAAGATGGAAGCCTGAGATCCATTCTCATCAAAGGGATTTCAAAAATGCAAAAGAGGGGGTCATCAGGTCACCTGGGATGAGAAGGAGGGAAGAAAAAGTTTTAGGTTTTGACATCCTCAGTGGCTTGAAAAAACCCTTAAAACTTTACATTATCGGCGAATTAAATTATTTGTAATCCCCTTTCACGTGGTGTGATTCCTCGAGGTTGGTTTCAGAAGAATAACCCAATGCCTTTTGATTTTATTTTAATTTTAAAACCTTGAAATATTATACTATTTGAATCACAAATACACATAGAAAAATTCTTCTAAATGGCATAAAACCAACATTCACGCCATGAAAGTTCCATTCTCCCAATTCTCAACACCTGAGTCCCTCCAAACATCATCCAAGCCTCCTACATCCTCTACAAGCCTCTAGAGAATGCATAAGGTCAATCTATGTGGATTTAGTCCCTTACATTAGATACCTCTCAAAACATTATCATCCTCATGAATCCATAACCAACCTATAGAGAAAATAGAAAAGGGTTCATTCGAACAACCACCCCATGAGAAACCTCTCAATTCACTCGCCACCATAAAAACTCAACTACTTTAGAAAATAAACATCATGAAAGCATGAAAAAACCACAACCAGTTCTAAAACACTCTCTTGGGGAAGATACCTCTCAAAAGAGAGAAAGATATATTAAGAAACAAGATAAATACATCTCATAAATAGAAAATGTCTATAAAAACCATACAAACAACATTCCAAAATAATAGTAAAACATCAAATAGATAGGGATATTGAGAGTGTATCTGTGCATCACATTCCTATGTACTCCCCTAAATGCCATTGTACCGCCATAAGACTTGAAAAAAGGGGATAACATGCCAATGAAACACCTTCTCCTGGGGGTCTTGGATCCCTACAAGTATCTCCTTGAAGGTTGCATCATTCTCATCATCGATCTCACCCCAATCGATAATGAGAGAGTCATCATGAAGATATAAATGGAGCTAAAACTTGTTAAAAATATCATGTATCTAGAACATCTATGGATGAATCACCATCTAATACAATATAGCTCCAACAAAAGCCAACACCACAAAAGGCCAAAAAATGAGGATAAATCTTACTCCCACAAAAAAACCTTCGATATCCATAATGAGGAACCACCTTCATGAACACATAATCTCCAACATCAAACTCTATTGGTCTCCTCCTATTATCTATATAGGATTTTTGATAATAATATGATGCTTTCATCCTCTTAAAAATCACCAGAACCATCTATGTCATGTTTTATACCAGTTTCAGCCCAAGAATAACTGACTCTCCTACCCTAGTCGAGCACAATGGAGAATGGAAATGTTAGCCATAAAATGCTTCAAATGGGACTATGTCGATAGTGGAGTGTTTCTTCTGGAAATGGGTATGACCTTGTTTGTTTATGGTTCAAACATTCCAATCAGTTTCTAATGGGTTTATTTATAGAACCGAAAACATACAATGATTCTATATCCATTTGGACCTACTTTCCAAAGGTAGGTGCTCATTAGTTGTGGACCGATGAGTCTTAAGAATTTGCAATGGTCGAGAGGATGGGAGGTCAGACTCATCACTTCTTTTTGGGGGGAATTATTGTCTACTCTGAGACTCTCTTGTAGATTTGAGTTATGTTTGTGAATCCTTATTAATTTATCAAGTATGAAAATGAGCTTTCCTTTAGATATGACAATCAATGATTGATATGTATGAGATTTAGAGAATATTTTATATGTACTTTAGGTTCTTCATCAATTGAGAATCATCCATATTTATTAGAGATTATCAGTCAATGGTATCCTTTAATACATTATATAGAACTCCATTGGTCATTATGATGACCATACTGATTTTAAAGCCACTCTGTGGGGCACTTGAAGTTTATTATCATTTAGAAAGACATGGATTATTTTAGAGTTGGGATCATACCCGTAGATGGGCTACCTACGTATCCCTGTTAGAAAAGGAATCAGAACCCACGTAGTTCTAGTGAAGAAATATGGAGTTTATTCATGATTGATGGCCCAAAGAAAGATGTCCTAATTACTTTTGTGCTCTAAGCTCATGTGAGTCATGCTCATTATTAGAAACAAGAGGAATCTTTAAAATCTGACGATTGTGCCATGAAAGATGAAATCATAAGAAATGATGTGGGGCTTATGTATGTATTACTACCCAGATAGATGAATATCAGGACTTACTTCAGGGAAGAATCCCGGAAATAGGGTCCATAAAGGTATATGTGGTTTATGGAGATTTGGATACTCAACATAGGACTTAATGTTAATAAGGATTCCCAAATTAGGGGGGACTTATTGTTGGGTTTTATTCCTAAGAAGGAAGCCCAAATAAAAAGAAATTAATACTGGGGATTACTCCTAAGGAGGATTCCCATATATTAAGGGGATTTGTAATTTAGGGATTACTCCTGAGAAGAAGGTCTAGGTTAAGGGAAATTATGACTGGGGCTTACTCCTGAAAAGGAGGCCTAGGTTAAGGTAATTGGGAACTTGGGGATTACTCTTAAGGAGGATGCCCATATTAGGGAACTTGGGGATTACTCCTAAGGAGGATGACCAGATTAAAGATATTCTCATCTTAAAGGATGAGGTTGAATGAAGGAAATCACTAACCTTAGTGACATAAAGTAATGTAAATCACAAGTTTTTGAGAGATATTCCACAGAATTATTTTCAGATATGGAATCCAACAAAGGAACCATGTTATAAATGTCTTTGAAGAGGGTTTTTAAGGCTAAATCTTGAAGAGGAAAGGTGTATTTGAAGAAAAGAGTTGAATAGGTAGGAGGGACGCCCAAAAAGGGGCAGGCGTGCATGTCCTGTTTGGGCGCGCAAGTCCTGGTCACGCAAGTATACTTGCGCGGAATGTGTGTACTTGGGCGACAGTTAACCAATAGGGTAATACTTTTTCGAGACTTGGCTCAAGCCCTTAGTATTATCCCTAAAGGATTCCAAAAGGGTGGCGCGCAAGTTCTGTTGATAGGATAAGGCGGCGCGCAAGTGTGGCCATTTCCCTTAAGAGATGGACACATAGGCGCGCAAGTGTTGATGAATTCCAACACTTAGGCCTTATTCCTCATCTTTAGATCTTCCATTTTAGGTAAGAAATTACCTATGAATTGTTCGGAAGACTTCATATGAAGACTATGGTGCTGAGGGCTTAAATATGACTTTTGGATATTTCATCCTCGAAATGGGGGGCCCACAGGGGGTATTTATAGGCCATTGAGGACCTTGAGTGAAAAAATATAGGGCGCGCAAGTGACTTTCATGACGCATATGTGACGCTCAATTATACTTGCACAACCATGATGAAACTTGCATGATGCATGCTTATGAGGTTCCTTGTTCATGCCTTATCAATTTTTTATGTTTCATTCATGGATGAATCTCTTTGTGCTTAAGTTATTCCCATTTTTCATTCATTAAACTCTATGATGAAATGGAGAGTCAACAAAAGTCCCCCCTCAGTGTTGGATCCAAAAAAGAAAGAGGATTTGAATATGAGGAAAATGAGAAATAAGGAGTTGTGGTGAGAAAGTCATAGGCGCGCAGGTATGCTTCTGACACGTAGGTTTAAGCGCACAGGGGTACAGCCTTGCCTATAAATATGCAAAACCACTTCGTAAAAAGCACTCAGTTTCAAACGCTCTGGAGCTCTCGGCATGCAAGTATCTCTTGTTCGCGCAAGTGACTTGCTTTCCATTGTTCATTGCTTCTTTTTGTCGCGCTTCTGTAGAGGTATTTGGACTTGCGCGGTGATACCTGCGTGCCCATACTTGCGCGACTGGATTATACGTGTGCTCCAACATGGGACTTGCGCGCTATAATGCCTTAGCCATTTTTTCAAATTTATTCACAAATTTTATGAAAAATAAACTTACTTAAAAGTTAATTATCTATTTTTTGTGCAGATTAAATGGATCCCAAAAGAATTGGAATGGCTGATGACCTGGCTAGCAAGTGGATTGATGATATGATGAACGTCATTGGCCATCATTACTATAATATCTGCGACAAAACTCTCTAATATTTGGCCAATTAATTGAAGAAGTGTTATCTTAATTTACCACAAAGTATTTACCTGCCTCTGTATGGGCATGGTCATCTACAAGGAGTCAACATTCTAGATGCAAAGAACTATCTTCCTCATTCTTGGTTTCAAACATAGACCAACTTTTCGTCAGCAAATATCTTAGTTGGAGGAACAGTGGAGAAGGTGTTTATAATGTATCATCGCCCATGTTCCCCAAATCTGAAACCTCAAAAACCTATGCTGCAACTGCATTGTTATCCCTCAATCTTCTGAAACTCTCAGATGGATCAATCCAAAGGCTGGAAGAAGAGTTGGGATTTCCGTCCTGGAGGAGGTGTGAAGCCAACTTGGATGTGGGCATATGGGGTGTGACAAACCTATGCAGATTTTGTTGAGGATCTGAAAGGATCTGCAATATATGAAGTCATCTAGGCTGGGCAGACATATGTTTATAGGAATGATGACTTTGTTCCAGAGCTAATCAGCCACCGGATCCCGGAAACCAATTTTTTCCATTTGAATCATGGAGAAGTAGGCAACAGTTTGTGGGATGTCTACAAGATCTTGGGGGCGCCAATTTTGGGTGATATGTATGATGAATTCATCCCTCCCAAGGTGACCTGGAATGATTCGGAGAAGACTCTGGCTTTGGCTCGATAATTATTGAAAATTTTCCACAAGCTCATGAATTCAAAGACCTCCAAAACTCATTCTCAAAAAGATATTCATCCAGAGGAGTGGATGGATATTTTTCTTATCCAAAAGACAGAGAAGGGTCCCACCTGTACTCGTCCTACTACCTGCCCTATAATAGAGAAAAGAGGTGCTCTTGGCACATTTTGGCCGACCCAGGAAGCATGAGAATTTGAAAAATGGGGGTACAATGTGGATCAAAGAATCCCAGAAAAGACCTGTCTGGTAGGATTCTTAGCCTTGTGGATCAGTGTTTATCTTCTGCTAGTCAGGGATTCGATGGAAGGCGTCAGGCCAGGGACCTTCATTGTTGTATCCATGTTGGCTGAGTGGAAAATGGTTGGGTTGGCTACCCCCATTATGGAAAATATTCATAGGAGCTTACTCCATGTCTTTATGGGTAAGTCTCCTTTGAGAATAGTTGGAACATTCCATGTTTTGTGGGGATGTATCGCCACTCATTTTAGGACATATGTTGTATAGAGAAGAGTACAGGTTCTTGGACGTTCTTTCAGGCCATCAGTGCAGGCATTTTCTGGAATTTTTCTGT
This sequence comes from Viscum album, assembly GCA_963277665.1. Classification (NCBI taxonomy): domain Eukaryota; kingdom Viridiplantae; phylum Streptophyta; class Magnoliopsida; order Santalales; family Viscaceae; genus Viscum; species Viscum album. The sequence continues at coordinate 1,099,650,826 of OY728155.1, read as the reverse complement.
TATCCCTCAACTCTTATGATATGAAGGCGAGGCTGAGCATGTTCAAGGAATTCTATTTCTTTCCTTAGGGAAACCCACCAACCGGGCAGTTTTTTGATGATGGAAAAGCCAGCCTGGAATTGAGATCATATGTGCTGTCTTGCAGAGATGGTGTATTGGCCTCCAGGATTGATGGAGATATTATATGTGAGGCCTATGCTTTATACATTTTTTCACTCCAATTTAAATGTCTACAGTAGATTTTTGTATCCCCTCCCATGCATGTAAGGTCAGAGAAACATATGATGGTTTCCCAACAGCTATGGTTGCTGACAGCTATGGAGAAGACCGGGGCGGTGTTTGATCTACCAGTTGCTAAAGCAGCGAGTCACTTGACTAAATGTTATGTCGAGAACTAGGTAGCATTATACCCTAAAGGGGTACTGAATCATCCAGTTTATCGGGTGGGGAAAAAGAATAGAACTGTAGAGAAAGAAACCCTTCATCTAGAAGGTGACTCTTCAACACCTGGAGCTGATTCAATGGGTTTCTCCCCCAAGGCTGATTCGGCGGACTCCCAGGATGGGGATGATGAGGCACGACATGCTTCAATGTGGCCTCGTGCCAAATATAATCCTCTATACAGAGTTAAGAGACCAACTCCATCGACTCCTGGTGAGTTATTTCATTGAGGAAATTTAATCATCGTTATTTTATGGAGCAACTAGTTTTATCTTCTAATTATTTATCTGTGATTTCAGGAGCTAGGAAGAATTTGAAGTCCACGATTGTGTGACCTTCTTCGTAGCCTTCTAGTGAACATGCTTAATATCTATGACCAGATGTTGTCCAGACATGGTGGAGTTTATATTGTGATGCTGAAACTGCCTGGCTGGACTTATGCGAATGGCTACACATCCCTGGAGAAGGGAATCTTCGGGCCTCTACTGATATCTGTTTCGAGGATAACCTGGATGAAGTGCGGGCTTACATCAGAGAGCTTGATATTCTCACATATGCCACTGATGATTCCATTCCTATCACCAAGTGAGTGAAGCAAATGATGGATCGTGGCACCACTGAGGGGACTGGTTCTTCCGGAGATGAGGAGTGGCACGATTACGTGGATCCTAAATATGTAAGTCTCTTTCCTTATTTTCATTGCAACTTGATTCTAGTTAAATCTTTTTTACTCAAGGAAATTTCTTTCTTTATCCTGCAACTTATGAAGAAAGGAACTGCTGAGGTTTCTTTACTACAATATAGCCTTGGTGGTACTGCTATCGGAGCTACTTAATCACCTCCCAAGCCAGGCGAGGTATCTCCAGGCCAGTTAGCCATGAACATGGAGTTAGAAATTTATTTTCACTCTCTAACACCTATATTTGGAGATGATGATGTCAACACACCCAAAAATCCAAAGAAGAAAAGACATCGAAGGAAGAAGTACATAGCTAAATGTTGCATCAGTAGTGGTAAGGCCTTCAGATAGTCATGAATCTTAACCCATAAAAATATTGCTCATGATTCTTGGGATTGCAGGGGCTTCTTCAATTTCCCCTTTGAGGGAGAGAACAGACCCTCCTCTGAGGACGATGGAGGGTGCTGGTGAACAGTAGCAAATTTATGCTGTCTTGGCTGCTCCTGAAGAATAGCCAGTGTCTGTTCCTAGTTCTACTACTGCTGCTTCTACAAGGAGAGAAGAGCATGCTTCTAGTAAATTAACAATGCTTCATATAATGTTGAATGAAAACATCAAGTAACTTCCATTATGTGATACTTTAGGTTCAACACCTGCACTAGAACATTTGGCGGCCACTGCAACTGATTCATCAATTTTATCTGAATAAGCTATTCAGGGTCAGAGACCGTAGGATGAGGGTCACCAAGAAGACACATCAAATGCTCCCACTGGTGAGACTAACCAGGAATCTAAGATATCACCCGATAAAAAGATGAAACTTGGTGCATCTTTTGAAGAAATTTTAGATCATGTTAAATTACCATATAATTTAGAAGATTTTGGACGTGAGTGTTAACTTTCGTCCTATTAAATTTTTTTTATTACATCTCTGACCCTGATTGGTTGAAATGTGCAGTTCCATCTGAGCAAGCTATTGAACTGCCAATGCCTGAAGGGGGTATAGACAACCCTACTATTACAGAGACACTAGCTCAAGTGGAGCTTAACCCGGTAGAGCTTCCTGAAACCCATCCGGAAAATCCTTTTGAAGCTAAGAAAGATGGGTAGGAGCCTTATCATTATATTGATCTACCATTGGGTAAGAAATAATAATATTTGGGCCTGCACTTAATTTGTAAGACAACTTAATCAACTTTTGTTATCCTTTGAAACTAACCAAAACTTTTGATTGACTATGTAGGGCTGTCAATGTCAGTGGCTAGATCTAGAGGTGAAGCTTCAGCCTCTGCCCCAATGAGAGTAGAATGTGAAGTAACAATGGTCAGGGGGGAGGACTAGAACATGGCACTTCTCTGAGTGCATTAATCATAGACTATATTCCCCCTTGTTATAGTGATGTTGAATCAGACCCGGAGGTACAAAAGGCACTCCATTTTTTATATCTCAAGGCATGGAAGAACATATGGAAGATCATATCTGAAGTACCTCTTGAAGAGCTGTCTTCGAAGATCCCATGACTGTCATCCTTGTTCGTCATGTTGGGACTTGGTGGTTTTGGATATCAAGAGATCCATACTGCGATGAAACAAGTGATTTTAAGGAGGGTGCAGGAGAAGAGGTACCATCAAGACCTAACCAGAGTGGGGATATTGACCAATATCAGTAAATTTGATATTGCAGTGTCTCAAGATAAGGCTGATCATGCCGCCAAGTTAAAGGAGATGCAGCATAAGATCAAGGAGAAATTTTTCTAGTAAATGCACCTTCAGCAATAGTTAGATGTTGTTACTAGGGAACATGACCGTCTTAACAATTCACGGGAAGGAGTTCAAAAAAATGGTATGAAAGCCATCGTAAATGCCAAGAAATCACTCCATCAAGCTAAAAAGAGTAAAGTTGGTCGAATGTATGAACTTCAACTAGCTGCTGATGAAGTTCGGGATGCCGTAAATTAAATGAAGAGTTATGTTGAAAGCCTCTTGTAATTACTGAAAAAGAGAAGAGACTACAGTCTATGGATGTCCTTATAACTCTTGTGCATCAATGAAAAACACTTTCATCTTCAATCATTTGTGTCTGCATTCTTTTTATACTTGATTTAAATTTTTACTTAAGCCAATGGGCCTAGTAATCATAGTTTGATTTTTGCTAGATGATAAAAAATAACCCTACAAACATTGAATCCTTTTATTGCTCAATATTACCTAAATCATAAAAAATGTATATTTAGTGAGCTGGGACTTGACTTTTGTTCTGAGTTCCCTTGTCTTTTAGGAGTTGTTTAAAATCATGCACGTCGGACATAAAAAGGCTAATGTTTGAGGTCGAAATAGCTTTGACCGAATGGATTAAAATTGAATCAATTCCTTGATAATTTATCTGAAAACATATTACCATATTCTTGTATGGTGGAAAACATGTAAACTATGACCTAAGAAATTTAGAATCTGAGAAATGATATGAAAAAAGGGCTAAAAGGAATTAGAAGAAGTATTTCCTAAGAGTGAAGTTACCACTATTTAGCAAACCCATTAGGGGGTTGAATTACGTAGGGCCACTTAAGGGCATTGGCTGCATAGTCAAATAATTGCATATTTTGGCTGATAGGCCCGTTATGTAGACTACTTATGTAACGCCACCTAAGGGAATGTGTTGCATAGTCCGGAAAAAGAACTCTCAGAAATTTTACTTTTCTACTGCTAAAAAGCCAGTGGAAGATTATGGAGAATCAAATTTTCCAAAGCATAGAGTTTTTTGTATGGAGAGAAGTACTTGAATATGGAGAGAATATTCCCAATTATGATGGTCAAAGAATTGGACGAATGTCACTCCTGTGAATGTCTGACCCAAATGTAGGGAAGGGAAATATAAACCATAGACTTGAATACTTTCATGTCATTAAAAAGAGTTTGGGACAAATATGTTAAGGATGGATATTTTTTGCAGATCCCTACATATTGTTGTTAAAACCATTAAGGACAAAAGAGGTTTTCCTCCCAAGAATGAAATTACCACTATTTGACAAACCCATTAGGGGTTGAATTATGCAGGGACACTTAAGGACATTGGATACATAGTCAAATAATAGAATCTTTGGGCTGATAGGTCCGTTATGTAGACTACTTATGCAAGGTCTCCTAAGGGCATGTGCTGCATAGTCAGGCAAAGAGAATTCCCAAGTATCAGACATTTTGTGACCAGAAGTTAAGAAAATGGTTACGGAGATCTGGAAGAATTTATATAGAGGAGTATGACACATGAAAAATGAGTATTTTCCAATGCATGAAAGAGACACATAGACCAATGTTGACCATAATCTTCTTGTGGCTGGGTCCTGAATTGAAATGCTGGACTTCACTACATATCTCATTAGAATGAGAATCAAACCAAATGTAATACTTGAAATATAGTTTAACATCATATGGGACGAGAATGTATGATATCATAGTTTAGGGTCATAGAGCTCAGACCATAATAAAGAATACACAATGTGTGTTTTATAAACCTGACGTGAATGAAGACCAGGGTTTTCATACCACATTCATGTTTTCACAGGGGGAGTTTTCAGCCAAGAGACTGAAAGTGGAATTTGGGGTTAGGGCCAAATACTTGGGGCTGGATTCTTGGGATGCTCTAACGTTCCTACGTATCCCATAAGGATGGGAATCAAGCCGCACATAGTTCATGAAATACCCTCTATACAGATTTGGTTCTTACAAGTGAAGGGTGAAAGGGGACTTTAATGCAATGATGGTTCGACCCAAGATTAATGGTTCGGGTATTTCCATGTATGCACGTAGTCCTTGGAATAATACATGATTGGAGGTCAATGTAAATAATGATTCCCTCTCAGGTGAGGGTGTCAAAGAATGTTGTAGTTTATTGTCATATAGGAAGAAATTGTGTATATTTTAACATCATATAGCAAGGACTATGGTGAACAAATGTAAAAAAATATTGGTTTTGGGGGAGGCTTCGTGAATCAACATCGTATGAGATGTAGGTGAACCGATGTGAAGATGTTGGTTTTGGGCTTGAACCTCGGGAGGTTGCCTACGTACCCAGCCAAGAATTCAAGGATCAATGTCCACATAGTTCGATTGAAGAATGAATTGGTGATCAAGTTGTACTTGAGGACAACGACCTAAAAATGGTGTTGGGATTTACACATGGTTAGCGGCCTAGAGAACGTGTTATGGTTGAATTTTACTCTAATCTCATGTGATTCATGCTCGGTGTGAGAATCAAGAGGTAAAAACAACCTTAATGAATCACAGTTTAATGTCATGTAGGACATATAAGGGACTGGACACAGTTTAACATCATGTTGGACAATGAAGGACTGTGCAGTTTAAAGTCTTTCAGTGAGGACATAAGGGACTATGAAATTTAATGTCATGCAGTCAGGATAAAAGAGAGGTTGTATAGTTTAACGTCATATATCATGGGTGATAGGGGGGTTATGCAGTTTAATGTCTTGCAGTGAGGACAACACAGTTTAATTTCATGTTGGACTAAAGTAGTTTAATGTCATATGCATGGACTAGTGTTGCACAGTTTAGAATCATGTAGCTAGGACAACATAGTTAACCGTCATGTTGGACGAAAGTATTTTAAGGTCATATGCATGGACCAGTGCTGGACAGTTTAGCATCGTGTAGCTATGACAACACAGTTTAACATCATGTTGAATGAAATTTTTTCTATTACACAAAATACTTCTTCAAGAATCTTCCATTGGTTGGAGTCATGATGAGTTCTCCATCCATTGAGATTATAGAATAATCTCCATTGGAGTATAGCTTATGTATTGAGTAAGGTCCTTCCCACTTTGGCTCAAGCTTAGGGGGTTTCTTTCCTGGTATCATTGGAGTTCTGAGAAATAATACAGATCCTCTTTGAATGAATGAATGAAGACGAACTTTTTGTTGAAAGCTCATGTTATTCGATTCTGATAGACTTCCATGTGGTGCAGAGTGCACAATCCTTTCTCATCTAATCGTTCCAATTCATCCAATCACTTTTAAGATTGTTCATCTGTAGATGACTGATCACAAATGGCTACTTTGAGTTAAGGTAATTGAACCACAATGGGAAATACTGCTTCTGTTCCACATACCAATTAATATAGAGATGACCGCGTAGCAGTTCAGGTGGTGGTTCGATAATCCCATGAAGCATGAAAAAGTTTATCAGGCCATGATTTCTTATCTTTATCAACCATCTTTTGAAATATGTTTGAAAGAGTCTTATTGAAGGCTTCTATTTGGCCATTGGCCATAGCATGATACCGAGATGAATGGTTGGATTTGATGTTGTATTCTTGATACAACTTCCTTACCTCAGATGAACAGAAGTTGGTGCCATTATCCATCAATATGGTATGAGGGACACCAAATCTAGTAATGATGTTAGACTTGATGAAGCTAAAAATGATTTTAGAACTAACTTCTTTTATAGGTATTTCCCCATTTGTAAAGGAAGTCTGTAGTAGTTTGAATATTTTTAAACTTCTTGGATGTAGCCAAAGGGTATGGTCCTACTACATCCATTCCCCATGTGGAATATGGACATGAGTATTTAGCTGTATGAAGAAACTCTGGGGGTTGATGAAGGAAGTTGGCACATACTTGGAAAGAATGACACTTCTTAGTGAATTCAACACAATCTTGTATCATTGAAGGCCAAAAGTATCCAAGCCTTCAAATTTGATCAGACAGTCTATGTTCGGACTGGTGGGCACCACGGACACCTACATGTACTTCTTTCCTGACAGCCATTATCTCTTCACCATCAATGCATCTGAAAATAATTCCATCAAAACCTCTCTTGTAGATAATTTTTTCGTGATATGGGCTATTATAAAGAGTAAAATTTACCACACGTCGCCAGACTTGTTCTTTCCCGGCTCTATCAGGTGGGAGTGTTCTATTTTGAAGGTATTCCTTGATAGGTGTCATCCATCCAGTACTATGACCATATAGTTCAGAAATGGGACTAATTTCATCGATTTCTTCTATTCTGATTTGAACCTAAGGTGAAACTGTATGACGGTGGGCAATACTGATGATTGTCTCGTCCCGATTTGGATCTACCAGAGTTGTGGCTACATTATCCAATACATCATCTTGAGCATTTTGTGATCACGGGACATAAGAAAATGTCATTTCTGAAGGAAATTCCACCATTAACTCTCTGACTTAATCATACAAATGGATTAACTCTTCTTTTCTGATGGCATAATCCCCATTGACTTGTTTTATTACCAAGTCTGAATCACCTTTCACTTTTAAGTGATTCACCTATGCCTGAAGCTCCAACTCCATTCCTGCAATGAGAGCTTGATATTCAGCTTCATTGTTTATATCACCTTCCCACAATAAGAAGTAATAGGGTAGCACTACCTTTACTAGGGAAATAAGAACAATTCCCAACCCAACTTTATTGAATTTAGGATCTTCCATTTTCTTCGTTGTTGTACTTCTGGAAGCACCACCAATGTACATTTCCCATGTTTGAAGACTATCTTGAATAGATAAAACTTTCTCATCATGAAGTTCAATATCTAAAGATATATCTTCTACTGAAGGGTGTTCAGCAAGGAAATCAGCCAGAGCATGTCCATTTATTGCCTTTTGAGACACATACTGGATATCAAACTACTGCAAAATAACTGCCCACCTTGCCAGACATCCTATAAGCATTGGAATACTAATGATAAGTTTTAGTGGGTTATTGCAAGATACCAATTGGACCTCATGATATTGCAGGTAGTGTCTCAATTCTTGAACTACAAAGAACAATTCTAGTAAGCACTTTTCAATACTTGAATATCGGTTTTCTACTTCAAGCATAGTCCGACTGAGACAGTAAAGGCTGCTTTCATTCCCAATATCATTCTTCTGATCAAGGAAGGCACCCAATGATTTCTCTAAAGTTGTCACATAGAGGATAATTGGTATTCCTTCAATAGGTGGCATTAATACTGGTGGACACAGGAGATATTTCTTCAGGATATCAAATGCCTCTTGGAAATCATCGGTCCACTGGTATTTGACTCCCTTCTTCAATAGTTTAGTGAAGGGTAAATATTTTCCTGCCAGATTGGAGATGAAACGCCGAATATAAGCCATGTGTCCTTGAAGTCCTCTCAATTCCTTTAAATTTTGAGGAGGTGACATACCACATATTGATTTTTTCTTCTCAGGATCGACTTCGATACCACGATGGCATACAACAAAGCCGAGAAATTGTCATGAGGTTACCCCAAAAGCACATTTCAAGGGGTTCGTCTTCAAATTGTGTTGTTGAAGTTTGTGGAATATGATTTCCAAATCAGCCAAGTGATTAGAACGTTGTCTGGATTTAACCACCAAATCGTCCACATAAAATTCAACAAATTTCCCTAAAAAGGGTTTGAAGATACGGTGCATGGCATGCTGATACGTTTCACCTACATTTTCCAGTCCAAAGGTCATTACCCGATAGAAAAACACATCTTGAGGGGCTCTTAAGGCTATAGATTCTTCATCTTCTGGAGCCATTCAGATTTTATTATACCCCGAATATCCATCCATGAAGGAAAGTGCTTCATATCCAGCTGTTTCATAAATTAAGAGTTCTCTGAACAGAACTAGAAAATCAACTTTGGGACAGTGCTGATTAGGATCTATAAAATCAATGGAAACTCTAATTTATACATTCTTATTTTTCAAAGGGACAATATAAGCCAACCATTTGGGTTATTGAACTTCTCTGATAAAGTTATCCTTGATAAGATTTTCCACCTCGACTTCAATTTTGGAGGCATAAGTTGGGCATTTTCTTCTTGCGGCTTTCTTGAATCCTCTATGTTCTTCTGGAAAACCCAAATGATGAGTAGCAACATCAGGATCAAGCCCTAGAATTTCTGTATAGTTCCACACAAATATATCTCGATTTTTCTTTAAAAATGAAATATACATTTCTTTCTCTTCAAGAGTCATGGCTGCACTAATTAAAGTGGGGTGTTGATCTTCTTTTGTACCTAGATTTATTTCTCTGAGTTCATCCACAGTGGTGGAGATACCCTCTTCAAATACTGGAGGAGCATCTCTGAGATCTTCCTATTCTTCTTCAACACGTGTTATTTCTTCTTTTTCTACATGCATAGTAGATGATGAAGTAGAAATTCCATGATCAAGATAGATGTTAAATTTTGATCATCTTGAAGAAGAGGCTACCATTCCTGACCCTATTGATGATGAAGGGTCTTCCTTGGGTAATAAAGAGGAGATGATGGATTGAGAATCGACATCATCATTCACCTCTGACATTTCTATAACTTCTTCTAGACTGGTTGATTAATAATCGAATTGCTGGATTTCAGCGGATGAAATGAAGACATCTCCATTTGAGCTTTCATCATTTCTTGGTAAATCAACAATTTCTCCCATGCTGTCTGGCTTGGTTGTCGTAATTGACATTATAGAAGTTTCTATAAGAGTATTTGGATTTGGGTCTATCCAGTCAATTTGACTGATAGGCAACACATAATCTGTACTCACATGTATGAATGGGTTTACTGGTATCTTTTCCAAACCATATGGACCATTAATTTTGGTAACCTCCTTTGTCATAGATACCTCCTTTCCCTCCACGTGATAGAATTATACCTCAATGTATTGAGATTCACATGTTTTGAATGGGGCTTTATCACAATACAATGTACCAATTTGAATATTGAAAGAATATTGGAAACATTTATGGTATGATGAAGGTATAGCTGCATGTTGATGTAGCCATGGTCTTCCAAAAAAAATGTTGAAGGTTGTGTCATGACGAACAACCATGAAATCTGAATTGGATACAAGATCCCCAAACTGAGTTCTGAGTGTAATCTCGCCTAGAGGTTCTTGTTCATTTTTATCATATACTTGCAACATCAAACTAGAAGGAGATAAATCAGATTTGGTGAGCCCCAATCGACGAAGTGTATGAATAGGGATGAGGTTGACTCCTGAACCATTATCAATGAAAACTCATTGGATGTCTATATCATTGACCTTGCCAGATAAATACAAAGGTCTAATATGTCCATGCACGACATAATCTTCATCTTCATCTGTAAAAGATATCACTGCATGGCATTTTGTAGGATCATTCTCTACATGGTAGACTTCATCCGCATCAATTTTAGTTGTGAATTCCTAAGGACTTGACAAAGCCTCAATGACTGCCTCCTGAAGCTCTTTTGATAGATTTAAAGCATCCATAATTGATAACATGGCCAGTAATTGGGCCAAATGTTTCAAGTCATTATACTTATGGTCTAATGGTTTGCATTTCCCAACAAGAACATGTGGTTTTTCAGGTGCCTTAGAAGTTGATGCTTTAGAAGTAGATTCATCTTGTATCAGGGTAGGAGTTGGAAATACTCCTAGATTTGGAAGATTAGACAGACTATGTCTATTTATTTGTTGAGAGGAAGAAGGTGTAACTTCTAACTGATCTTCTAAAATAACTATGCCAGGACTGAATCTTCCATGCATGGAAGAACTTTCTTTTTCCTATTGATCCTGCTAAAGAGCTCTCCCATGAGTTTTCGCTGCATATACAATTCTAGAAGGGGTATGATTGTAATATTGGATTCTAAAATATCCATGTCCTCCCCTATATCCTGGACCTCTGGAACATCCTCTAATTCTTCTGTTTGATACAGGGAAGTCAAGATCATCAAGATCGAAACTATGATTGGCATAAGGATCTATTAAGTGAATCATGTTTGTAGAACCAAAGATCAACTCTTCATCTGATAAAGATTCTGCCTGATTGGCCAGTTTTGGCTATACCATTTGGTGGGGCGGTGCTCGTGACTTTGAAGTAGATGGCATAAAATCTTCCAGAGTCAATGAAAACTTGTGATTTGATAGGAGATCATATTTTTATGACTATTATTATTTCTTTGAATTATGCCTCTTCTTTGAGGATTTTCCTTCTGATGAAGGGGGTTTTGTTGTGGCATTCATAGTAGAATACATGATTGGTTTGTTCAATTGTGTTTGTAAAATGGCATGAGTTCGGTTGATTGTTTTCATGACCATCCAATCATCATATTTCTATGAATTTTTTCTTTTGACTTCGTGCCACTCACCTTCTTCCTCTGGATCTGTCGTAGTAACACATGCTACCTTGGCTGAAGAACCTTTTAGTTTGAATTTTCCTGAGTCCAACATCTTTTGTAGGAGGTCTTTGAAGACAAAACACTCTTGAATGGGATTCCCCAACATCTGATGAAATGGGAAATAATTAGAAAGGTCTTCGTCTCTTTCCTTGTTAGGCATTTTAGGCCTTGGAAACTGATCCAAATTATTTTCTAGAGCTGAAATTAAGTAACCAGGAACTTGTTTATTTCAGAAAGAAAACACTTTGTTCTTTAACTCCTCAAATTGTCTCTATCTTTGATCTCTTTGACCATATTGATGAAACGGCCTCTGTTGTTGATGCTCAGGAGGTAGAGCCCTTCGATAAGATGAGGGTTTGGATGTGGAAGAAGGTATAGATGCTTGTTTAAGTGTAACTATAGCAGTCTCCACATTCCCCATTCTCCTTCCTGTAACTGATGGAATTACCCGAGTTTTATCCTTAGTCTTTTTAAGATATTCTTCAATCTGTTGAGTGATTAAAGAAAGGTCTCGAAACCCTCCTGTGTATTTAACAGGGATCAACTATGTGCGGAAATTATCATGCAAATTTTCCACACATATTTTCAATAACTCTTCTTGAGGGAGTGCTAATCTTAAGGAATATGTTAATCCCTTTCAGCAAGAAGTGATATCTGAAACCCTTTCATTATCCCTTTTTATATAATTTTTAATATCATAAATTTTCATCTTTGGCAACGTTGAGATAAATTGAAGAAGGAATCATTGGCGGAGATCTTTCCACCTGGTAATTGACCGGTATTGCAAGCTTGTATACTAGAAAAAAGAAGGCCCTTGTAATGATTATACAAAACACCTGAGCTTAACTACTTATTCTTGTTGAGGAGTTCCAATCATAGGATCACAACGAGAAACAAAATGTGTTAAGTGTTGTTCTGGGTCTCCCAAACCATTAAAAATTGGGAATGTGGTACTTGAAAAATTTGATGGGGGAGGAATTGCATCAAACCATTCAGGATGAGCTCTCTTTTCTGGTTGAATTTGTGCACCTTATCCTTCCATAGCTTCCAACCGAGCTGTTAATGACTCAATGGTAGTTATTAACTTTTGAGAAACATCTGGTTGAGCTTGGACATGAGCAGATGCAATAAATAGAGTTTGAATAGGTGTGGTGACTGGTACTGCAACTGATGGTAGCACTACTAGATGTTGTTGCACATGACCCATAGGATTAGACCTGTGAGGGTGTACTGGTAAAGGAAAATATTCTTGATCCATCTTAGTAGCTACAACAAATTCTCTTGACTGACTGACTCCATCATGCTTAGGAGGAGGACTACCTTAAAGTATTTCTGCATTCAACCTCCTTAATTCCTTCATTTCTTTCACTTGTTGTGAAAACCTTTTCTTTAGTGAGAGTGATTGGCATTCTCCAGAGGAAGGGTGGAATGTAACCTGATTTTTTCCTTTCCCCTTGATGGATGTGTTTCAGAGAGGGGGAAGATGGTTATTTGAAGGAATACCTAGATTCTATGTAAGCCTTTGATTTCATGTACGCACACGTTCTTCATTTATTTCCGTGTACATAGCCTCTTGAGCAGGAACTTCTTCATCTAATCCATATGAGTGAGCCACATGTTCTGTAGGATCAGTAAAAACGGAATTGATGACATTTATTGATGCATAACGCATTGCATCCCTTCTATCGGTATATCTGAGACATTGTATTCTTCCATGTCCTTGATGATGCATTTCCTTTTGTTGAGTTGATCCTTCGTAAATTTCTTGACGAATCGTAACTTGGAGGGAATCTCTAGATAATTTGGCTCTATGTTCCTTTTGTGGATTCTTCCCTAATCGAGAGAAGACTTACTTTCGCTGAGGAAGAGATTAAGGATTTGAAAATGTCCCTAGTCCGGTGGACTGGGGTTGTTCCTGTTGTTCCTGCACAACTCCCTGAATACTATTTGTTGATTCCAAGGGTTGAGCTAAAAGAGTCCCTTGTCTGGAATGATGAGGTTGTTCTTGAGCTACTACATCTAAGACTTTCTTAAAATCTCTCCTGATTTTGCGGACATTAGTTTGGAAATTGACTGGATGCATCAACTGACATCCACTCAAATCACCTGGCTCAAATGACCATTGTATGATTTCTGACACTTCTGTCACCTGAGGATGTGCATGCTCTTAATTAAAATCATGTTCGATATTCTCATTTTCCCGATGCAAGAGTAATTCGAAAACTTTTTCTCTGTATTATTGAATTTGAGAAGAACTAGATGAGGCCTATTCTTGAGTAATCCTTTGATTACACACAAAACCAATTGGTTGTGGCCGGCCATGGGCAATAACATTGAATGAGACCATTTTTGGTTGGAATTGTTGAATGGAGAGTACAGGGAAATACAGTGCTCCGTGAACACCCCATCCCCTGATATGAATACCAGATGGGGCATTGGTAATTAACAAGTGAAATCCTTTTAGTGCGCCAAGGCGGGCACGCTGATTGAGAAAGTATTTCACCTGCTAGAGATAAAGCATCATACATGACTGGCTTCACATTTTCAAGTGCCTCAAGATAAGAGGGATTTCTTGTTACTGCATTGTATTTTGAAAGATTTTCCAGGCAATGCATATTACTTCTACGGAGAGGACTTTCGTAGCTAAATTCATCGTTATGGGGAGGACCCCCATGGTGGGTTACAACAAAGGATGAAACCTTTTGCTCTTTGATCTTCTGGCCACACAGAGGGTTATCGTGACTCTCATATGAAGATGATACTTTAATATTGACCGAACTAGCATGAAGCAAGACTTCATGAGAGATCTTCTGATGAAGAACTTTCGAATTATTGTTCATGCTATTGGGAAATGAGAGAGTAGAATCTTGAGTTGCAATAGATAATTGTCTGAGTGCACCAAGAACTCCAACATCGAGGAAGGCCTTATTACAGATTGGCTCTTGATTTGATGATTGTGATGGATGGGTCTTTTTCTTAGGTGCCTTATTACTCAATTTACGAACCACTTGTTGAAAAAAGTGGTTATTATGGGTAGGTGTATGTGCCTGCTTTGGAGAAATGGTCAGGTTAGGCTGATTATCTCCATTCAAATCAGGTGTATGTGTCTGACTTGATTGTTCGTATGACATGGAGGAGTATGCTCCAAAACCCTCTTGGATTGGAACAGAGGTGTGTATCAATTCCGGAGTGATATGTTGGTGTTTCACTCCACTAATAGGGATAGATTTATGATTCATTCCCTATGATGTTGCTAAAGTTGTTATAATATTCTGGTAGGCATCTGCAATATGGGCAGGGATTTTCTTCTGCTCCTTTACCATTTTCAGAATTTGATTGGTGAATTCAGCTGTCGGAACGGGAATATACGTCCATTACGTGCTTGGATTAGGTGCGTATTCCTACTCTTGTCCTCCTTTTCCTATCAGTGAATTCTAACAGTACTCATGTGTGGGGGTAGAGAGTTGAGTCTGGTCCAAATTTATTGTCGGAGCTTTCCGACTGACTTCTATGGGTGCTACCAAACGAGAATATTCGTAGACTTGATGAAAATTAGTAGGTGTATGTTCCTGGTGTGTATTCTTCGTCAAGTATGGTTGATGAATTTCCTTCAATACTGGAAGATGAGACTACTGACAGAATTGTTGATTGTAAACTGGTGTATGTTCTTGCTTATCAGTTGCCACTATATTAGATTGGCGAGCTTCTTTGGTTGCAGTCAGACAAGCCTGATGACTGGTTGATGAATTATAAATAGGTGTATATGCCTGCCAATAATACTCCACCATAATTTCCTGGAAGGATTGGTGCGTTACTACCTAATGAGTCTGATGGGCAGTAGTATCAGGATGGACGGGTGTATATGCCTGCTCGTTGTTTGCCATCAAGTTGGCTTGATGGACTTTTCTGGAGGGGGGAAGAAGTAAGAACCTGATCCCTATTGACCAGATTTCGCCTTTAGCAGTTCGTCTTGTAGACTCGGGTCTGAGTATCCTAAGCCGAACCCCTAAAGGTGGTACCCTCATCATGTTGAGGGTGCACTGCTGCATGATTCTGGCGGCGATTGTTGATGGGAGCCCTCAGGAAGGAATCTTGTCTTCTTGAATTAAGGCCTTGAGTGACCTTCTCATTCACCTCCCCATAGTATGGTAGGGACTGGTGATTGCGTTCCAAGGATAATGACCCCAAACTGTTGGAGATGGTGGTTGGCACCACCTGCTTCTTGATCATTGGTCGTCGCTATATGGACAACTAGGGTGTATTGTTAACCTGGAGGGCTTGTAGAGCACCCTACAGAGTTGGAATGGTACCATGTTGATGGTATTCCTTAACCAGTGCATTTGAGACCCAGCGTTGAAGACACTGAGTAGGTGATGTCGTCCTTAGAGCGGATGAGGATCCAGCAGGAGTATCAGTAGAGGCATTTACAGTTGTGACCATTAGAGAATCCATTTCTGTAATGTAGAGAGATCTTGGAAAAGAGTTCCTATTTGATATAACAATCATAATCAAGATAAGTTCGACCACAACATATTTTGGATGAGCACAAATGTTATTGATTGTTTTGTTGGCCCTCTAATTGAGTTTAAATAGCAGCCTAACAAATTAGTAAAACATCATTTAACATGGTTAAGGTTTCACGTCCGGTTCACCATTTTTTTCCTTCTGGAAATGGGGTTGACCTTGTTTGTTTATGTTTCAAACATTCCAATAAGTTTCTAATGGGTTTATTCGTAGAACTAGAAACATCCAATGATTCTATATCCATTTCGACCTACTTTCCAAAGGTAGGTTCTCATTAGTTCTGGATCGATGAGGCTTAATAATTTGCATTGGTCGAGCGGATGGGAGGTAAGACTCATCACACCTTTTTGGGGGGAAATATTTTCTACTCAGGGACTTTCTTATAGATTTGAGTTATGTTCCTGAATCCTTATTAATTTACCAAGTATGAAAATGAGATTTCCTTTATATCCGACAATCAATGATTGATATGTATGATATTTAGAGAATATTTTATATGTATTTGAGGTTCTTCATCGATAGATTATCATCCATATTTATTAGATATTCTTAGTCAATGGTATCCTTTAATACATTATATAGAACTCTATTGGTCATTATGATGACCATACTGGTTTTAAAGTGACTCATTGGGGCACTTGAAGTTTATTTTCATTCATAATGATATGGATTATTTTAGAGTTGGGATCGTACCCGCAGATGGGCTACCTACATATCATTGTTAGAAAAGGAATCAAAACCCACATAGTTCAAGTGAATAAATATGGAGTTTATGCATGATTGATGGCCCAAAGAAAGATGTCATAATAACTTCTACACTCTAAGATCACGTGAGTCATGCTCGGTGTGAGAAACAAGAGGTATTAGTAAAATCTGACGATTTTTCCATGAAAGATGCAATAATAAACAATTATATGGGTTTATGTATGTATGACTACCCAGATAGATGAATATTGGGACTTACATCTAGGAATAAGCCCGGGAACAGGGTCCATAAGGGTATATGTGCTTTATGGAGATTTGGATACTCAACTTACGACTTAATTCTGAGAAGGATTCCCAAATTAGAGGGGACTTATGATTGGGTTTTATTCCTAAGAAGGAATCCCAAATAAAAAGAAATTATTATTGGGGCTTACTCCTAAGGAGGATTCCCATATATTAAGGGGATTTGTAATTTAGGGCTTACTCCGGAGAAGGAGGCCTAGGTTAAGGGAAATTATGACTGGGACTTACTCTTGAAAAGGAGGCACGGGTTAAGGGAATTGAGAACATGGGGATTATTCTTAAGGAGGATGCACATATTAGAGAACATGGGGCTTACTCTTAAGAAGGATGCCCATATTAAAGATCTTCTCATCTTAAAGGATGAGGTTGAATGAAGGAAATCTCTAACCTTAGTGACACAAAGTTATGTAAATCACAAGGTTTTGAGAGATGTTCCATAGAATTCATTTCAGATAAGGAATCCAACAAAGGAACCATGCCATAAATGGATTTGAAGAGGGTTTTGAAGGATAAATCTTGAAGAGGAGAGGTGGATTTGAGGAAAAGAGTTGAATAGGTTGGAGGGACACCCAAAAAGGGGCAGGTGCGCAAGTCCTGTTTGGGTGCACAAGTCTTGGTCACACAAGTATACTTGCGCGACACATGTGTACTTGGGCGACAGTTAACCCATAGGGTAATACTTGGGCGAGACTTGGCTCATGCCCTTAGTATTATCCCTAAAGGCTTCCAAAATGGTGGCGTGCAAGTTCTGTTGAAGGGATAAGGAGACGCACAAGTGTGGCCATTTCCCTTAAGGGATGGACACTTAGGCATGCAAGTGTTGATGAATTCTAACACATAAGCCTTATTTCTACTCTTTAGATCTTGCATTCCAGGTAAGAAATTACCTTATAAGTGTTCGGAAGAATTCAGATGGAGACTAGGGTGTTGAGAGATTGAATCTGACATTTGGATTTTTTTTTCCTTGAAATGGGGGGTCCACAGGGGGTATTTATAGACCATTGAGGACCTTGAGCAAAAAAAAAGATAGGGTGCGGAAGTGATTTGCACGACCCATATGTGGCACACAAGTATACTAGCATGGACATGATGAAACTTGCGCGATGCATGCTTAACAGATTCCTTGTTCATGCCTTTTTCAATTTTTCATGTTTCTATAAAGGATGAATCTCTGGGTGCTTAAGGTATTCCCTTTTTTCATTCGTTAAACTCTCTGACTAAAAGGAGCATCAACATGGAGTGAAAACTATTTTTATAAGAAAAATATATCGAGGGATGGTGCCTCATCTATGAACCCCCAAAATCCAAGACACAAGAGTGAAACATGTCTTAAAGATTCTGGATAGTTTGCTCTATCTGACCGTCCATCTGTGGATGAAGAGTAGTGTAAAGGAATATATGAGAACCAAAATAATTCTAGAGACCTCTCCACACCATGGAGGTAAAATTTGGACATTAATCAAAAATAATCATCCTCGGGACTCCATGGAGTCTCACCACATCCTCTAGATATTCCCTCGACAAAACCTACACTGAGCATGACTCTTTAATTTCTATAAAGTGGGGTAATTTAATCAAAAAATACACTACCACCCATATAATATCATAACCATCCTAAGCTTGAGGTAAACTGGTAAAAAATTAAATCAATATTTCTTCCCACTTCAATTGAGGAATATATAACTACTTTTGAAAACTACCAAGAACATGATGCTCGACATTCACCTTCTAACAAACCAACCATCAAGACACAAACTCTACAACTACATGCATCAAATAAATCCACCGAAAATGACTACTCAAAGCTCATTACATATTATTTACACCAAGATGTACCACTGGGGGGGAACTATGAAACTATATGAGAAACATCTCACACATCTCTAAAGGAATGAATATCCTTCTGTAAAAAACACCCGGTGTAGTTAATCTTTAGAAAAATCATTAGGGGCCTCACCATAAACAAATAAATCAATCCAAACCTCTACATAAAATTCCCACAACTAGGAATCTTCCACCTGTAGCACCATATATTACATCACCTTCATTTGGAAATGACAACCTCTACCCAAAACGTCTCTCATATCTAGATGAAATGCTGAATGTTCTTCCATAATCCTCAAGAAATCACCAGATTCACACACTGTACCACTACACGACTTCATGCCCAATGAATTGGCCACAAAATTTCACTTTCTAGGTGTATATTAAATCTTTATGTCTTAATCCTTTAATAATGACATCCACTAACATGGAAGAAGGTTCAAGTCATGCTGGGAGAAAACATACCTTAGGCTCTTATGTACAGTGAATACCACAAAATGATTTCCAATGAGGTAATGTATCCATGGATTCAAGGAAAATACCACTGACACCAACTCCTGATCATGGGGGGCATAGTTACACTCATGGGAACGTAACTACTGAGACCCATAGGAAATGACCAATCTCTGCTGCATCATAACACATCCCAACCCAAGACATGAAACTTAATATAAAACTACAAACTAAACACCTTTTTTTGGAATATAAATAATTAGAGAACTGGACAACTTATCCTTTAGATAGTAAAAATATTATTGACACTAATCAGTCCACAAGAATTATTGATCCTTTATGGTCAACACTATCATAGGAGTCGCAACCCAAGAGAAATCGTCTATGAAACTACTATAATAACCTACAAGTCCAAGGAAAAATAGCACCTCTTCCACTATCTTGGGGGATTACCAAGATGAAAATTATTCTATCTATGATGGATCCATAGCTACTCCCTACTAAGACTCAATATTCCCCATGAAACAGACCTCTCGAGCCCAAAATTTAAACTTTAGAAGCATCCTAAATAGTTTCTAATGATTAAGAACTCCCAAAATTTCATGTAGATGTTATGAATACTCCTCCTCAAACATGAAGTACACAAGGATTTCTCAATTAAAACCACCAAAAACATATCCATGAACTCAAGGAACATATCGTTCATCAGCCCCATGAACATGGCTGAAGCATTCGTAACACCGAATGGTATCACAATGAACTCGTAATTCCCATGATGATAATGGAAAGCAGTCATCAGAATATCATCATACTTCACTTTCACTTGATGATACCCTAACCACAAATCATTTGGTGATAACCAAATCAAAACCTACAGTTGATCAAATAAATCATAAATCTATGGAATATAGTAGTAGTACTTCATTGTCACTTGGTTTAAGTGATGATAATCGATACACAACCACAAACTGTTGTTTGTATTATTCACACAAAAAAAATGGGTGCACTACACGAGGACACACTTGTCCGAAAAGAAACCACACTATAAAAGACCATAAATCTATATGCATATATCTATAAAAATTTATGGTTCCATCTTATATGAAGACATTGAGATAGGTGATATTTATGGCTATAGATTGATCCTAAACACGATCTCTCATCGAGGGCATAACAATAAAAGCTCTTATGGAATGAAATTATGGTGGTCTTCTTGTACCCTAGGAAATTCTGATTATTGAACCTCTGACGAACTCAAAATCAATTAATCCATCAAGGATAATAAGAATGGAACATGCCTCTGACCCATTTGAGGGTCTCTCTCACCAACAAACACTATTGTCTCTCCATTAGCATCGAATAACACAACTTACCTCCTAAAGCAATCCACAATATCATGTACTGAATACAACCAATCCATATCGAGGATTATTTCATATGGTTGTATCTGTAAACATAGGAAATTTTCCCAAGAGTGTTGATTCCCCAACACTTCCTCATAGTCTCTACGTACTTCAAACAAGTCAGCTCAACCTCCAACTGGCATAGTAAATACTAAGGGAATAAGAAGTCTCTCTGCATAAACTCCCAAATCATGGACAAGGGTAAGTGATATAAAGGATTACATCTCTAGTGAATCAAATAACGCATGCACCTAAGTATAAAACAATCAAAGAGTTCCTAAAATGATGTCTGGCTCACTTCGAGCTGGCAAAGACAGTGCATGAAGATAACAATGAACTGATCCATGGCCTCTGTAGCCATGATGATGACCACCTATATGGCCTCCCTCTACTCTCTAAGGCTAGGGAGAATATCTGGGATATCCCCTTCATAACCCATATTCTCTCTACTAATCTAAAACTATAGAAACCTACTGTTATTTCCTTGGATGGAACTACGTTAATGGAGGAACCTGAAGCGGAACAACTTTTGCATGCTGACTGCTCAGAATGGTTGGGCACTCTCACCACTGATGACCGTGGACTACACAGGAAATAAAAGTTTCTAATACCTTATAATAGGCCTGATATAAACTTCCCCCTAGAGAAATGAGACATTGAGGGCTAGGACCAACCCACGACTGATCAGAACTTCTTCTGTCCTAACAACTAGGAACCCATAACAACAACTCTACTTTATGAGGTATCTAGATGAATCCCCTCTCATGATAATCTACATCTAGATAACATCCTCTCGATGACATCAACTCTTTACAACACCTTGATATACATCTTAAGTGAAAATGAGGTGACCTAACACTAGATCTATGGATGCAAAGCCGCCTCAAAATGACTCACGCTAGACTCCTCATCTGGAAAAAGGTCCAAATCATATCACAAAAGGTTCCTATAATGGATTCCAAACTCTTGCATTCTAGAGATCCCCTACCAAAGGTTAAGAATTTCCTAGTGACTGGTCACCTATGTAGTCAAATAAAGAAACTCGGCTCTGAACTGGTCTCAGAACTCCTCCCACGAGACTGTTGACTCCTCGTGAACCTCGAGGAATAAGGACCCCCACTGCCTCACTGCCCCATAGTACATGTTCAAATCCAATAAAACCTAGTGATCCTTCCAAGCAAGGATCAAACTGAAATCCATCTAAACCTATTCCCACAAGTATTATGTTTCAAAATCTGAAATGGATACCTCACACCTCTGCAGACTATGGTGTCGAAACTCTCAGAGTTGTTGTCAAAATCTACCATATAGTGATCTGTTGGTGCAACCTACTGAACATATTTTGTGTAAACTAAATGCAAACATCGACCTAGATCCATACCTACAAAATAAAACATAATCAGTTCTCTTAATCCATGAATATGTAATACTTTAACATTAATTAATTGTTTTATTTATTTCATTTTAGGTTAACTTATCCCAAGGTTTACCCATTCAAAAACTGGCATAGAGAAGAACGATTCATGATCTATTCCTAATCTACTTCAAAAAATGTCCTTTAATAGAAGTATAATATGCCTTTCTCAATGCTAATAAATAATTGGTAATTTGAGAATGGTTAAAGGCCAAAAACTATTATCAACACTAAAATATCATTATTAATGTATCCCTTTAACAGTGAAAAAAAACTGTTAAACAGGTCTATTAACATTTCTTTTTACAGTGCTATCAAAGGACCCTTTTATCATTATTTTTGTAGCACTCTTAATGGGTGCCTTTAAGAATGCTAAAAAAGGTGTTGATAAAGGTCCAACTGATAAAGGGTATATAAAAAAATTGAATGCCCCACCCACCCCCCTTCATAAGTGCTTCCCCCCTCCCTAACTCTTTATTAGTGCTTCCCCCACCCCTTTATTAGTTTTTTAGATAATCCCACCCTCCCTTGTATTACCCTGCATCGATCGAGTTTCAAACCCTATACATCTAGCATATACATCAAAGCCTTCTCTACTCCCCTATACTGTTTTGTTTCCCATTTTATAATATCTCTATATATTTATATATATATTGTAAAAAAATTTATCTATATATTTATATATATGTTCTTATATTAATAAATAAATTTTATATGTAAATATGTTTATTTATTTATTTATAAAATTAAATTTTTATGTGTGAATATATAAAAAATATGTATATATTGTTATATATTTTATTTTAAATAATAGTACATTGTAAAAAATGATAAAATTTCAAAACCATAATATCAATATGAATGTAATACAGCGGAATAAATTCATTCCCCACAAAAAAATGGAAAATGACTCCCATAAATTAGCCTGAAAATCCATCGAATGTTAAAAAAATCGTGGTATGCTGACTAAAAACATATTTTTAAATGAATTATGAGACTTTTCTGGCCTCAAAAAATTTGATAGAGGTTTTCCTCTATCACTAATGGTGTATATCTAATCGCAGGCTTCAATTTGATATGTGGTAGAGCTCAAATGGACATTCGGATCAAAATTTATGAATTTTTTATGTTCGAGTTACATTTTCAACTTATTTTTGATATAATGTTTTTTTTATTTTTATTAACTTTTAATTGATAATAAATGACAATTACAATGTAATAATTCGAAAATAATTAATTAAAATTATTTTTTTACTTATTTTATAAGTTATATCCACTAAATATCTTATATATTAAGTGTAAATGCTAATTTACCTTATCTAAAACATATTTTAAATATATATATATATTATATCTATATCAATATAAATATATAAATATATTATTTTAATGAAATATAATTTTTTGTTAAGTATAATTTTATCAATTCTTGTAAAAAACACTGATAAAGGGGGATCTTTTATCAACACTTCTAAAAACCACTAATAAAACCCCCCATTATCAATAATTTTTAACAAGCACTGACAAAAGAGCCCATTTATACATGATTTCTTAAAATTCCCTCATAAAGGGTGTCCCTTTATTAGTTCTGGTAAAAAAGAACTGATAATACACCCCCCCCCCCTTAATAGTTCTTTTTTAGCACTGTTAAATACCCCCTTTAACAGTTCGTTTTTTAGCACTTACAAAGGGGGTCTCTAATAACATTTTTAGATAGTACTAGATAAAACTAGTTTTGTAGTAGTGATAGGTCTCTACCATTCAACCAGTATCACCTCATTTAGTAATCATTTTATCCTTAAATTATTGTGCATCGGATCACAAGGGGCCCTAAATATTCATGTCTCAGCTGGTCTCCCATGTTTAATGCACTTGCTAAACTTAGCTGACACTGTTTCCCTACCAACCCATGCATCCTCACTTTTTTCTAAAACGAAACTACATCCTATCTCTCAATATTCACTTTTATACCACTATTTCATAACCCCCTCCCCACAATGTGTACCCCTCCTATGCTAGAAATGGGAGAAGAGAGATGGTGACCCCTGAGTCCCACCACTAGTAGGCCCCATGATGGTGACTAGCATCGAGGGTATAATAAACATGTAGATGGGAGGAATTACCCTATAATAGAAACACTTGTTAAAGATATAGATAAGATAGAAAACAAACAACTCTTAGTCAAACTATAATATAAAATAAAACCCAAGTTAAAAAATTTAATGTCATGCAAGAACTGCTACCACTATAAGGAAAAAATTACAAGTACCAAAAGAATGTAAAGATAGCAGTGACCAAAAAATCCCCTATAGCCCCTGCAACCCACAAGCCAGTAGTAACTATCCTGTTATCCAACCTGGTCCAGCTGACCTTAAAAATAGTTTATATATATGTAGGATGAGTATAATAGTATACTCAGTATGATCCTCCCCATAGCCTCTTGCGAAAAAGGTAAAGAAAGAATTCTAAAGCATAGTGAACAACAATTGAATCTAACTCATCACCTAACCAAGTATACTACATTCATATCCTCACCATGGATACTCTCACCAAGTATCACATATAAACCAATATAATAAAATAAACAATGTAAAGGATACCCCACTATATCTTTCCCACTGGTTTGTCGCTCTGCCCAAACGTCACATGCCCTGTACATATCTTTCCATAAAGGCTAGCTCGAAGACAGTTGGGAGAACAAACACAACATGAATCTCATGAAACGCACACCACTATTTACACATATCCAAAAATAACCAAGTAGTTTTTTAGAGCCACCACAGCCCACATAACATGTATCATACATCAGGTATTACACCTTAAACCATTACTACCCATACACTTGGTAAGGATCATCAAGCCATCACAACCCATACATGTTATACCTATAGTATCCCCTAGGATACTATATCCAGAATATATATATGTGTGTGTGTGTGAAATAACCACAACCCATTACATCCCTTCACACACTTATATGGGGAAGACTAGCTGTCATGTATACCAGCACAAGTTACTACCAAGAGAAGAGAGTAGGGCCCAAGGGGGTAGTCAGGCATCGATCACCCCCCCCCCCCCCCCGAGATGTTAGAGAAAGCACCCCCCCCCCCCCCTCATAGGGCTCAGTACCCTTAGGATGTCAATATCCTACACTGACACTGTGGAGTAGCTTATAGAAGTAGAAAATTTACAAAATCTAATATATATTACAACCACACTATGGGTATAACCTAGTCAACTACTCAAATACAACTATCATCTATCATATATTAGGATACAACCAATAAGACCATATATCCTATAAGAACACAACCATTTAAAAAGCTACATTAAATTACTCTATCCCTTTTTATCAGTTTCAGTTTATATAAATTAATTCGTAACCATTAATTAACCATTATCATTTAAATAAATATTCATCCCCCCCCCCCCCGACATAAGTAAACCGAGTCCATTTCTTCTTAGAATTATAACCACAAACTTTCATCCCAGCAATCTCCAACCTCATGGGTGAAACATTTATTCATTTATTTAATAATAATTACCACATTCCATATTTATATGTTTGATAGAAAGACATTCTAATCTACCAAACACAGGGGGGTCAACACAGTGAGTATATGAACTACATGTCGAGTATTTTCCACCTATAGTAGGATCATAGAATCATCCATTCATGAGAAGCTAAATAAGGAAAGAATATAGCATACCCTACCCATCTTCATATATATTGGAATGAGACTAATCAAAACCATCTGCCTAAAGTAGTGGGGAATGGATAGAAGATTAAAAAACAATTGAATCAAACAAGAATCTAAGATTTATATCAACAGGTAAGCCCAACTTTAGCCTGTTCCATCATCTATGGTGTCCTCCCTGACAACAGGTGCATAAACTGATGTGTCTCACCAATGGGCTTCCATTCCCCACATACCACAACATCCCTCTAGGATCAACCATCCTAGGATCACATCACATTTGGGACTCCCTACCCCCACAACCACAATAGCCCCCTAGGCTCAGCCATAACACAAGTAGTAGGAAATAATCATAGAAATCATGATTTAGACCATAAAGTAAGGAATTCAGCCGTCACACACACAAATATATCACAAATCCAAATCATAAGGCACTTAACCTTTACCATTAAGCGGAAATATAAGGCCCTATAAAGGAATAATATTTTATCACACAACTAGTTCTTAATTCCATTATGAATTAATAGATTCATTAATCATAGTTTCCAACTACAGGAATCCTAAGCAACAAGATATAAATAATAAATTAGAACAATTAATTTAACGTTCCCTTAATTATTTTAACAACAAGAATCGTCATGTTTCAGGTTCATTAACCAATTCAATTAAACATTCATATCTACATCAATTTGATTATCTTAAAACTACAAAAACAAAAACTAGATTCATTAAACAAGGC
Source organism: Viscum album (assembly GCA_963277665.1). Lineage (NCBI taxonomy): Eukaryota > Viridiplantae > Streptophyta > Magnoliopsida > Santalales > Viscaceae > Viscum > Viscum album. Next base: position 1,099,624,478 of record OY728155.1, on the reverse strand, counting down.
TTATAAATTCCATTAGACAATTAATTTTAAATTAATTATATATTTTAATTCATTACCAATCTACATCAAGAAAAACAAGATAAATGAAGAAAGGAATAGATATCAAAATATCTATAAAATCAAGATGCAAACTGTTACCATGGTAAAAACACCAACATCGTTAAGAAATCATTATCAATTATTTAACTAAGTTAAAGTATTTTTTTAGGTCAATTACATTGTGATCCAAGGGGATAAATAATTATAACTCTATGATTTAACCTAAATAAATAGATAATAAATGAATCCCCTAACTAAAAAGGTCACATACATTCTTCACACGAGAATGGACCACATAGATGATCTCTAATCACCCCTCCCAGAAGAATTGCATCCAAATAATGATGCTGCAGCAGCACCACTCCAACAAAAACCAATAGAACCCCCATTAGAACCATGGGTAAGGAACATCCATAGAATATATAGAAGATACAAGTTGAAACAAGATCAAAATGGTGAGAAACCACTATAAAATAGAGGAAAAACAAAACTTGGATCAAGTCGGGTCACCATGGATCGAAGATGGAAGCCCGAGATTGATTCCCATTGAAGGGATCTACAAAACACCAAAGAGGAGACTACTGAGTATCTTGGGATGAGAGGGATGGAAGTATCATCCTTAGGTTTTGACAACCCAAGCGGCTAGAAAAACACATAAAACATAACATCTCCAGGGGATTACACGATGTGTAATCCCCTTTCACATCGTGTAATCCCTCAAGGACATTTTCACTAAAAAACCTTCACCATTTGATTTTTATTTTATTTTCAAAACACTGAAATATTACACAACATGAATCCCACTTTCACATCATGAAATTATTTTACACTATGTGATACCCACTTTCACACCATGAAAGTTCCTTATTCCCAGTTCTCAACACTCAAGTCCCTGAAAACTTCATCTGATCCACCTCTAAGCTGTATGAGCCTTAGGAAGACACAAAGGGTCAATCAACATGGATCTGAGCCCTTAAACAAACTGTGCATATTTTCAAACACATTAAAATTTTGTGTTTTTACTAATTTAACCTTATGATATTTGAACTAAAATCTTCCCTCCCCACCCCACATGTGTAAAACCCTCACACGTAGACTTGGAGCTTCTTACCCTATGATTCTTGGTGGATTCTCCCTGATCTTTAATGATTTTATCTTTAGGTAATCTTGTTTCTTCTTTATTTCTTCATCAACACCACATTTCTTTTTTTTAAATTTTCAGGTAATATGGAAACCTTATCATGCGATTTGGATGAATCTAGGGTTATTCATGGGTTTTTATTGATTTTTTTGTTTTAGGTGTGTGAGGAACACTCCTAGTTGAATATTATGTCAAAGGATATGAGTTTATATTTGATTCTATGGTAGGTGACTCTATTTAAAGGTTATTTTCTATCATTAATCTTTGATTCTTAATCACCTTTGTTTTTTATTTATCAAACTATAATTAAATTTTATTCTAAAAGGTTATTAATCCATGCTTGGTGTGATTCATGGTGTGTGTTGTGAATTTGATGTTTTAGAGGGATCTTTTTCAAAGTAAGTGAATTAAATTCATGTGATGTGTTTGATAAAATTCATCAAGGATGATTTATTAAAAATTGGGTTTCTAAAGGTGTTCTAAAAGGGGTTTTACCTAGAGAAAGTAATTTTATTAATATGGGTATGTTTTCTATATAAAATTAGAACTTGTTACATGTTTATATGATTGTATTGTGTGGAAGACGTAAGTCCTTGGATGTATGTGAGGTGACCTAGTAACATGAAATGTAAGATTATGTAAAGGACTAACAAGGGTGGGTTATCTAAGGGGTTGAGAGATCCTTTGGGAGAAAGACCTATAGAGAATCCAAAATGTGCCTTTGCAGACTGTGAATACCCATGGAATTATTGTTGGGACAAGGGAAGAAATAGAGATATTCCAAACCTATATTATATGATTATCTAGCTAGATAAATATTTCATAGAGTAAGTTACACTAGAATCAATTTGGTAGAGCCCATGATTCTCATTATTTGTGCCATTTTTTATTTGGATTCCCATGTATTTATGTTGAAACCCCTTCTTTTTATATAAGATATTTTTATTCTAATGTTTTGTGCTTATGTTAATGCTATTTTTGGGATGATTGATAATGTTTATATCTGGTGTATTCAATATCATTTTATTTTGTTTGTGTTTATTTATTCTTAGAAGAGATGTGTGCTTTAATAAAAAACAAATGAAATTTGAAATTAATGTTTTTAAATGAACTTAATTTAAAGGGGAACATGTTTTAAAAGTTGTTTTAAAACTAAAGTGATTGGTTTTCATAGAGAAAGGCCTTATGTATATTCATGGTGGTATTCTATTATGATTTATGCCTCACACTCAGCATATGACTTTTAGAATATACATAACATATTTTATAAGAAATAGGGAAGGGTAAGGTAACAATTCAGTTCGATGACCCTTCAAAAAAATAATTCATTATTGTTTTGGGAGGTGGAACTGTGGTATGACGGGGTTAGATTGTGTATAGAATTTATTAGATTTTAGTTATTAGGATGTTTTGTGTTGTAAATTTCGGTCTTGATCCCTTTCTTGTGCTTTTGACTATGGATATGATATGTTTATATCTTATTTATAAATTATGATATCATAATGTCTATGATTTCTACTTTAGTAATTTCTTTATACTCTATTATATGTATATATTTGTTTATGTTGACTTTTTCATTGGTGTGGTTGTCTAATTCATGAATGTTTCATGCTATATTTTAATGCCTACAACCATTCCCAAATGGTTATCTGTGATGAAATGGTTCTTGTTAGAATCATATGGTGATCAAGAACATGCTCGGGTCCTTGCAATATAGAAGATTTGGTGGTGGTTTGGGTATACTCGAGCGAGTTCATTAAAAAATTGTATCAGTTCCCTCTTATGATTTGGGGGGTCCATGGTAGAGAGTATATTAGACGGTAAAGAATCAATAGGTTGGTCTAGATTTGTTCCTGACCATATCTTTTCCATTCCTATCCTTTATTTTAATGGGATGGTCAGGAGTTATGTTTTAAATTTATATTCATCTTTGAGTTGTTTTTATGATATGTGATGTTTTTGTCATTGTATGTGGATTTCAAGTAGAACACATTAGTCATTATAAGAAATTTTCAGTTTTAGGTTAAAATGGGGAAGAAAAGCATAGGATCATGGGTATAGTACATGGTTAGTAGTTACTATATAGAGCTCATGTGTTCAGGTCTACAATCTTCCAGTGTTGTTTCACATGATTACTACATGGTTTTGATAATTGTGTAGCCAAACAGTGCATAGTGATTTTTTGAAATTCTTTTATTTTCACCCCATATTAATTTAAAATTGTTTTTCATTTTTATATTCTTTTTTTGAGTCATATTTTAAGGGTTTCATATGGTTTAATTGATATTTTTTGTGATTTAATTAGGCATTGAATGAGTTTTTTTCTTGTGTTTATTGACAATAACTCCCATAATGGGCCTCTTATAAATGAAGGGAGTGATTTTTGGATAATTTTCCATAGGAAATAACTATAATTGATCCTTAGTTGGAGGAATTAGTTACCCAGATGATTTAAACCTTATACTAGGAGAGAAAAGGAGGTCAGATAAATACAGTGGACTATCCCCAAGAGTTCCTTTTGAAGAATCCATTGGCCTTTCATGGTTCCAAAGGTACCCCTGATATATAGGAATGGATTGATGGGATCAAGTATATATATTATTTTTTGAATACCCATAATACCTATAAGGTGAGATTTTCCACTTATATGTTTTGTTAAAAGGACCAGGAATAAAGTGGTGGGAATGCACAATGAAAGTGATGAGTCATGAGTATCACACCTAGAATAACTTTAAGAAGGATTTTAATTCAAATTTTTACCATAATAATTTGAGGGTGTTTAAGGCCATTGAGTTTATAACTTGGGATAATGGTGATATTTTAGTGATGTAATACGATACTCAGTTTTCCATGATTACTTGTTTTCTTCCCAATCACCTTCTGAATGACTACCTTAAGGTGAAATGTTTTGAAATGGGTCACAATGACATGATTATATTGATTCTTATTCTCTTTTTTGAATAAAATTATTCTGAGTTGGTCGATAAAGTGGTGATGGATAATGTAACGACTGAAACTTTTGTAAATAAAATTAACTTTTATGGTTAAATTAAATTCCTTATTAAGTAATGAAGTTATAGAAGACACATGCACTTAATTTTTTACGAATATTTTACAATATTCGATTTGAAATTTTAATTAAACTTCACAATTTTTTATAATATAGTCGTTTAAAATTTATCTTATGAGAATTATATAATAAAGGGTATGAAAAATCCAATTGATAGAGAAAAGGGAAGTGTTGGCCTTAACCACTTATATCATACCCTCTAAAGCACATATAACAGAATATCTGAGGGTGATAATATCTCTGTGACTTTATCTTGACCAATACCAAGATTAGATACAATAGATAAATCATGAAAAAAACCATTTATGGGAGAATTGCAAACTGATCAAGATCACGTCACAAACCATATTTGTTGAACCACCCTATGAAAATCTCACAGTTGCACAACATACCCTTAGGGAGTTCACTGGTGTAATAAAGGGCTAAATATCTCATCCACAACAAAATGAATATTTAAATTGTTCTGTGTAATTGTTATATTTATTCCTTATATATTTCACTTTATAAATTATTGATTAATGTGTTTGATAAAAATTAGATTTCAATATGAGAAAACCTTAATTATAATTTTGGGTAATAATAAATTTCAATTTAGACATTCCTTTTGAAGAATTAGTTAATTTTAAAAATAAAATATATTTTAATAAAATATAATTATAAAATAATATTTATTAAGTCTAGTTGAAAATATAATTTTATAAGGTCAAAAATAATTTTTATAAGGGTTGGAAAACTAGTATTGTCAAAAAATCAATATTTTTAAATAAATGGAGTCTTTTATTTAAAAATATAAATCCTAATATTTATATATTTATTTGGATAAAATAAATATTATTATTGGATTCATCTTGTTGAAATTATACACTGGTTAATTTTTCATAATTTTATGAAATCGTGGAATTTTTAGGTAATAATTAAATACTGTATAAATATACAATTTGTATTAGGACATCATACTGACAAAAATTGATGTAATATATGAAATAAAATGTATAAAAGACCAAATATATATTTAAACTTGAAAATAATTTTTTTTAGGTTATTTTATTAATATTATAAAGACTTTATGAATCCCACAAAACCTATATTGTATTTTAAGGTTTTAAAATCAATTATTTGTAAACATGACTCACTTCCACATCACAAAGGGTAATGTTTTCATGATGTCTATTATTGAATATATAAAATAATTAAAAAAAGTCTTCTTTTATATAAAAAATGGTTAAAAACTATGGTATGGTTTTTTTATTACTTTATTATATAGAGTCTAAATCATAGGTTTAGGAAAAATTAAATACTCCCCAACCTTTTCATAAATAAACCCACCCAATATCCCATTTATCTTCTATCAACAACATTGGATCACATCCTTATTATTACCTAATATCCATAGATACCTCCCAAGGTTCCCCCAATATTTCAGTAATCTCCTCTCAAGATTTTTGAAACATCGTCTCAAGGTAAAGGATCCTCTCCTTTTCCACTCTATTCAAGAACCTTCTTCTTTTATCCCTTTTGATATCCAATTTATAATGTTGAGATTTTTTTTAAATATCCTTAATAAGTTAATGTTGATTTAAAAATGATTATATACACCTTTCACTCTAATTAAACCATTTTATGCTTCATTATCTACCTCTGTTATGCGGTAGAATTTATCCTACGAGTATTCCACATCGAAATTTTATTCTAGTAACCTTTTTATTATATATTTTAATTAAAAAATATTCATGTTGTATTATGTTTTTATATATTCATATTACAAATATTATTATCACCAAGTCATTATAGCACCCTTTAACTCTCATTAATCCCTCTCATGATTCATTAGGTACCCCTATTATGCTGTTGAAATTGTCCTGTGATTTTCCATGCCTAGAATTTGTGATGTGTATACCCATACTCATTTATATTCAAGGATATTCACCTAGTTATACCTATAAATAATTTATTGGGTACTTCTATGTATGTAACCCACATTCCTTAATGTTTTTAGTTAATTTTATGTAACATGTTCTTATGTTATATGATCTATGTCACACACTTGTGCACATACATTATAAGATTATGATGGGTGTTCCTTGATAGAACTCCAATGCAGTGGGTAATGTATTAATCTCATGATATTACATTTAAGGTGCATGAGAGGCTATCATAATCACAATATATCCTGATTTATTGGTTTTAAACCTTGAATTATGATTATTCTTCCATGTTTTCAGTCATTGTAACTTCCCCATATTTCCATTATTCTATCAAGTTGTACTATACCTAATTGTTCATGATTATGATTCTCACCTCTTATTATAAATTCTTATGACTCTTGTCTCCCTTGTATCTCATCACCCTATGCCATTATTTTTTTATTCCACTACAATGATTTATATCTCACCCCTTTCTTATGTATGTCCCTAGGTTATCCCATGCACTATTAGAAGAGTGGTGTAAATTTAAGAGAATGTTAAAAAAGTTTTAAATAATGAAATTTTATTCTGCTTTTATGATGTTAATTTATGTACCTAATCTCCCAAATACACTGTTCGTCACAAACTTAAAGGTTTTATTAATTGTTTTTTATATAATAATTCATGATTTAATATGTATTAAATAAATGATTAATCATAGTGGGTATGAGAGGAATGTATAGTTATTTTTCATATTAATATTACAAATCTCTATTAAAAGGATTAGGGATAAGACTGAACATACAAAAAAATCCCTAGATTTTTTGTAATGTAAAGAGGAAGTGGATTCCATGAAAATAAATTTTTTTCTGGATACTACAATTGGATGTGTCTGTAGCACAGATGTACATGGTGGTAACAACCCCTAAAACACTGTATTAAGCTAGACTCGATCTAGAACAGGTTCATGAAAATGGACCTTTATGGACACCATGTTTGAAACACTTGAGGTATATGATTTGATAAATTCACAAGCTCATTTGGAACAATTATTAAGGGAAATAAAATTTCCCATAAGATTTTATGTTAGGAAATAGATCATGGATAACATATATTGAAGCCTAAAAATTCATAGGTTAAGTAACATAGGTCATTTATGATTTATCACTTTAAAATTAAAAAATATCCTTTTATTCGTCTAATAATTTAAAAATTATCATCCATAATTTTCCCTTTATTCTATTCAATGTATGGAAATATGAGTAATGGAGTCAACAACCAATGTTAGGGTTAATGAAAGGAAATATGATGATTTCCCAAACAATATGTCAAACATGATGGGAGATGTAGTGAGACATCTTGTGATTATTCCATAAAAGCTATCCAAAATAAAGATTAATAGCCATAACTTATTTTAATGTACAAAAATTTCAAAGAATAGGAAGGAAAAATCTCAAGGGATTTTATTTGATAAAGGTAATAAGGAAAAGAATACCCAATTTCCATTATGAAAAAATATGGAAAAAGGTACTAAGGGAAATCTCACAAAGGAATTGGGAGATTTTTAGTGTGGGAAAATATGGTATAAAGTAGAAAATTTAAAAGGAAAAATAAATAATATGATCTATGGAAATAAATTTCAATCTAAGGTACTATATACAGTTATATTTCATAAATGTGGTGAATTTGGGAATTATCCAAGACAATTCTTTATTCCAAATGATAACAAGTAGGATTACCACCGACAATCAACAAGACCAAGGGAACAAAGAAAGTCATATGCTGGGATGGATCTCAAAAAATGAAGTACATGTAACCACTACTACATAGTTTTTTATGTCATGTTTAATATCAATTCATTTCATATCATCATATAATGTATGTTAATTAAGAACATCGAATCACCACCCCAATTGATTTGATATCTTCAGGGGAAAAATTATATGATTTTTGTATCACAAGTTGATGTTTGAGTGAATATTCTTCTTGAAAATCTTATCAAGTTTCTTTTAGTGGAATTTTATATTATCCTAATTATGGAAATTTTTTCCTTTTATAAATACAATATAAATTTTCAAGAGAGTGAAATTACCCTCAGTGTTATGAATCAGCCTATTATTCTATACATTTGTAAGGATGAGGATGAATCTTTATTTGTATAATAAACTCCATCATGGATATTCCTACCATACAAGAAAGTGTATCTACCTCATATTATACAATCTAAGGAAAAGATCATCCTTGATTACATTATCTTTGTAAGGTAATTCATTGATGTGTTTCCTAAAGAATTTTGTGGTCTTCCTCTTAAATGAATGGTTAAGTTATCAATCAAACTTATACCAAGACCAAGTAAAATTCCTAGGGCATGATATCACTATAAAAGGGTTATCTGTGGATCCTTCAAAAATGAATACAATTTATAGGTGCCCAAGACCAACATCTAGGATAAAAATCCATAGTTTCCTTATATTATCTAGGTACTATAATAGATTTCAGAGAAAATTATCATAATATTCAATCCCCATATCTAAGATAACTCAAAAAGTCAAGTAAGATTGTATATAATGATGAATGTGAGAAAATTTCAAATAAATGAATAAGATTATAATCACAACACTTTTTCTCACATTAACCCCCAGTAGGGAAGTATTTAAGATCTATAATGAAGAATCTAAAAATTTATTGTGTTGTGTACACAAGAAGAATGTCAAAGGGATAGCCTATCCCCCCCCTCTAACTAAATATCCATAATAATAACTACCAAACTCATGATCTATAATTGGCTACAGTGATAATTGAACTAAAAATATGGTGGTATTATATCTATTTGGAGAAGTGTGAAATATAAACGGACCATAAAAGCCTCAAGTAGATATTCACACAAAATGAGATATATATGTGCAAACTGAGGTGGTTAAGCTCATAAAGGATTCTGATTATTTAATCTATTACCATCGTGGTAATGAAAGAAAATTTGAAGATTATCTATGTAGAATGGATCCCACAAATCTATCCATGATGAGGATTACAAGGGATCAAACATCCTGGACATGAAAAAGAAGGATATGGGAATAAGAAAAGGATATTTATCCTACGTTGATCAAGTAACTTCTCAACCATCCATTATTGATAGGATAAAGGAGGCTTATAAGGATAATTAGTTTCTATATAATATGGTAGAATATATTTTACAGTTCAACAGTGTTGAAGATGGAGTTACATGGTTTGGAACCTGGATATGTGTCGCATGAAATCTAAAATTAAAGAGGAAACTTTTGTATGATGATCATATCTCATCCTTCTCTATTCATCAATGAATAATTAATATGTATATATATTTTAAGTAACATTTATGAGGGTATTACATTACTATAGAGATTGCATAGTTTTTTCTCAATGTTTGGTATCCAGTCATGTCAAGGCTTAATAATAGAGTTCTGAGGTTATGATGGAACAATTTCCCATAGTAGTATGGAAATGGGAAAACATAACCAAGGATTTAATTATTTTATACCATAGGAAACCTAAAGGTAATAATGCTATTTGGGTGGTAGTTAGTTGCCTTAAAAATTCACCTCTTTTCATTTCTATCAAGGAAGATTTCTCTCGTGACAAACTCATAGAAATATATATATTAGAGAAGTGGTATGATTGCATGGAGTTCCAATTTATATAATATATGTTCAAGATCTGAGATTTACCTATAGTTTTTGGAGAATATTTTAGCAAGAATTGAATATAGATCTCCACTTTATAACTTCTTATTACCCTCTGATGGATGATCGGTCTAAAATTTCCATTTAAGCTCTGGATGATATGTTCAAATCAAATTCAATGGATTTATAAGGATATTGTGATCACACCCTACCCCAAGTAGAGTTATCATATATTAATATTTTCAAATCGAGAATTCAAATGGCGCCTTATGAGGATATGTATGGTAAGAGTTTTAAAACTCTAACATACTTGGATAAAGATAGAGAGTGGAAGATTTTGGGGCCAGATCTTCTCCAACAGATTATAGAGATTGCTAAAACCATTTAGTGTCAAATTAAATCCATAAAAGGTTGACAGAAAATCTTTGGATACAATCACTAAAGAGATCTATATTTTATGGTTATAGAAAATGTTTTCCCTCAAATATTTCCATGTAAGAGATCAATGAGGTTTTTAAAGAAGGTAAATAATAGTATATGATACATTGGCCCCATTAAGATCCTCGATCACATCGATGTAGTGGAATATCGACTAGCACTCCCACCTAACCTATCTCAAGTACATGATGTGTTCGGTGTATCCCTCTTGAAAACGTATATACCAGAACCCTCATATGTAATAAGTCCGTAGGTGATACATTTTGAGAATGATATTTCATATGAAGAGAAATAGATGAAGATCTTAGATCATGGAGACAATTTTCTATTAAAAATGAATGTCACCTGGTCAGATTATTGTGGTGGAACCAAATGTATAAGGAAGAGACTTGTGAACTAGAATAGGCGATGGAACTAAATTACCCTCATTAGTTATAGTGTATGAAATAAAAAAATTTAGGGTGATTTTTATGAAGGGGGAATAATGTAAAGACCTTAAATTTTATAAATAAAATTCTCTTTGTGGTTAAAAGTAATGCCTTATTATTTAATAAAGATATAGAAAACACATGAAATTTTTTTAAGACAAAATCTTATCATATTTAAAATACGATTATGAATCATAACAATTTATAATATATCCATTGAATAATGATCTTATTATTTTTGTATAATAAGGGTTTTGAAAAATCCAATTGACATAGACAATGGAAGTGATGACCTCAACTAGTATGATCATACCCTATGAAGCTCATTTATCACAGCTTTTCAGGGAGATAAAATCTGAAATATTTTCCAATAAACAATACCCAATCAAGAATTAATAACTAAATAATGAGATAAAATATTTATAAAATACTTTAATCTCATCAATATCACAACCCAAACAATGTTTTTCGAACCACCCCAAAAAACTATCACCATCGCACACCTTACCTAGAAGTAATTTGATGGAGTACTAAAGAGATGTGTATCTCAACACTAAAAGAATGTATATGTATATTTATGAAATAATTTTTATATTTATTTCTTATTTATTTTACATTAAAAATGATAAAATAATGAATTTGGTAAAATTGATATTTCAATATGACAAAAATCATATTGCATTTCTTGGTAATAAGAAATTTCAATCAAGACATTCCATTTGAATAATTCATGAGTTATCCAAATAAATGATATTTTAATAAAATATACTTCATAATAAAAATTACAAAGTATATTTGATAATATAATTTTATGAATTCAAGAATAATTTTTATAAGGGACAAAAAATATTATTGTCAAAACAACTAGTATTTTTTCAATAAATATGGATTTTGATTTAAAAATATATATTATAATATTTATTGATTTATTTGGATAAAATAAATGTTATTTTCTATTCAATGTGTCAAAATTATCCAATTATGAAGTTTTCATAATTTTTTAAAACAGACTAATAGTCGAGTAAAAATTAAATATGGAATGAATATATGGTATGTATTATGGCATCATAATGACCCAAAAGTGATCTAATATATACCATAAAATTTATCAATGAATAAATAAATACTTTTAATTTAAAATATCTTTTTATGGTTATTTGATTTATTTGATAAATTCTTTATGGATCCTCCAAAATCTATATTATATTTTAAGGTTTTAATATTAATTATTTGTAAACATGACTCACTTCCATATCACCAAGGGTAATATTTTAATGATATTTGTTATTGAAAATATAAAATAATTAAAACCTATATAATTTTGTAGAAACCATGTAAAATAATCATGACATGGTTTGAATTTTATATTTCTTTGTTGTATTGTGCCTGAAACCTAAGTTTAGGAAATAATAATGAATTGTTCCCTCTTTTCCTATATAAACCCACTAAGATCCAATTTATTTTTGCTAAAAACCCTTGGATCACTTCCTTACTCTACCCATACCCCTATATATGCCTCCCAAGGTTCCTCCAATATCTCAAGAAGCTCCTCACATGCTTTTGGGAACACCCTCTTAAGGTAAGGGATCCTCTCTTTCTCCTCTTTATTCAAGAACCTTCTTTATTTTATGCTTTATGATTTCCAATTCCTAATTTTGGGATATTTTTTACAAATAAAAAATACTATAAATTTTTATATCAAAATTAAGAGATACCCCTTTATCTCTCATTAAACCATTTTTTTATTCATTATTTACCATTTTTATGCTTTTGATATTATCATTCAACTTTTCCATGCCAAACATTTATTTGAGAGCCCTTATTGTAATATACTTTTTAATTCCAAATTGTTCATGTTTTATTATGTTTTTACATATCCCTATTACATAATTTATTATGAAAAAGTAATTATAGACCCCTTTCACTATTATTAACCCCTCCCATTATTCATTAGGTACCCCTGTTATGCTGCCAAAATTGTCTTGTGATATTCCAATCCCATAATTTGTGAAGTGTATAACAATACCCATTTACACTCAAGGGTGTTCCAATAGTTATACATATACTTCACTTATTGGGTACATACATGTATGTAACCCACATTCCTTAATCCTCAGATTAAATTTGATGACATATATTCTTATATTTTAAGATCAATGTGGCACACTTATGTTTGTACATGATATGATTATGATTGGTTCACCCAGATAGCGCTCCAAATCATTGGGTAATGTTTTAATCTAATGAAATTCCATGTAATGTTCATGATATGTCATCTTAAGAACACAATTTTATGATTTATATGTAGTTAATATTGAATTTTTCTTATGATTCCATGTTTTATGTTGTTTCCACAATCCCATGTTGCCTTCATTCTATCATGTTATACAATGATTCATTATTCCGGATTACGATTCTACATCTTATATTATATTTTTATGCCTCTTAGATCACAAGTATTGATTTAACCTATACCATTTGTTTTATTCCCTTGCTAGGGTTTATACCTCACTCCTTTCTTATGTATGTCCCCAGGTTATCCCATATAGTTTTAGAAGAGCGGTGTAAATTTAAGAGCATGTTAAGGAAGTTTTCAATAAATATGTAGTATCCAAGTTTTATGATTTTATTTTATGTAACGAATATCCCAAATACACTAGGCCTCTTGACATTATAGGTTTTCTTAAGTGTGATTTTTTAAAATTTATGAATTAATGTGTAATAATGATATGGGTTGTCATAGATAAGGTAGAGTTAGTAGGGATGATAAGACTTGGTGGGTTTTATTTTATAGTTTTTAGTAGCTATAGATCCTCCTCTAGATAAAAGAAAAAGTGGGATGAATCTCATCAGGGTAGTGTAAAGGGTGCTAAATCATTATCTATTTTGGAACCATTATATTATTTTGGGCATAATTTGATGACTTATTACCATTGTAGGATGTTTTTCTATACCAGGACTAATTTCTTAGAGTCTCTAAGTATGTGCCACTGGTGTTGGAATCTAGGTCATCTTTAGTAATTCTAAATGGAATTCATTTAGGGGAGTGGAGTTGGTTCTTATCTTTCCATGGGTTCACATGTGTGATTAGATGATTCTAAGGGTGTGGTATCTCATCTTCAATCTATAGGGGATTCTCAACCAACTAAGAATCCACAGGGAAGGTGTGAGTTAGGGCATCATTAAGTATCATATATGGAACCGTATGTTTTTTATTTTTGTCTAAACACCATGAGAGTTATGATGTTTATTAATTATTTTATAGCTTTATCCTTGTTTGATATAGGTTCTTCCCATTCAATTATCCCATTGAAATCGACTGATTCTTTGGGTATGTGAATAGTGTTGATGCCATTTATTATGGCACTACTCACCTTGTTTGGAATAAGTAAGAAGAAAGGCTTTGAGTATCTGGAATTTCATGTTTTAACCACTTACATAGAAATTTTTGGGGGATTCCTTATGTTATACCATGATGTTTTAAATCTCCTCATCGATGTAGATTGGATTATTAATTTTAATGATTATATTGACCATTATCATAGAATGGTCTAAAATCTACCTCCTGACAAGAGTACTCTCACCTTCTAGGGTAAGTGAGATATGGGGTTAGGGAGGGAAGAGCACATTTCTCTAGATGGGGAGTTGATTTCATGTTAGTAATATAATTTTTTCCATGATTTCATGGAGAAGGGTTTTGATGGTCTTCTTCTAGTGGTTGTGGACTAGTTCCCTGAGGTTTTTCCAAATGAATTATATTATCTATTGATCTAGGGATTGGTCAAGTTTACAGTCGATATTCTCACTAGGATGAGCCTCATATCGTTACCATCATACCATATGGATAATATTGAGTTTAAGGAGTTACTTTTTTAGTTGGAAGACATTGAAAGTAATATATTTATTCATTCTATTATTTTATTGTTTGCACAACCACTTATTTTTTAGAAAATGTTAGATGGAATCCTTTGACATTGCATAGATTATTATAGGTTTAATTAGGTGACTGTTAGTATAAAATACCCATTAACATGAATTGATGAAATTTTTTTCAACTCATGGGAGACCTGTGTCTTTTGAAAATTGGCCTAAGGATGGAATTTAATGAGAAGTGGGTTTCGATAGAGGATGTTCCCAATACGTCTTTCATGAGCTGGTATGGGAAATTTTAATATATAGTTATCCTTTATAGACTTACCGATGATCCTAAGGTCTTTCTGGATTTGATGAAACAAATATCCCACCATATTTTACAATCCTTTGTGGTCATGTTTATTGCTGACATCTTGGTGTATTCCAAGGTGGATGAGGACCATGGAAACCATCTCGAGGTTGGTTTGGGAACCTTAAAGTAGAATTTCATGTAGGTTAATAACTCTAAATTCCATATTTGGAATAAAGAGGAATATTTTACAAGTGATGTGATTTCCAGGTGAGGGATTCCATTGGAACCTAAGAAAATCCAAGATGTTATGTCATGGGATTTACCAAATAACTTGTTTCATATTAAGAGATTTTTGGGCTTGGTAAGTTATAACAAGCATTTTTCTTGAGACTTCTACGGGATATATTCTCTGTTGTCGATGTTGAATTAAAAAGCGGTGGATTTTGTGTAGAGTGAGAATTGAAAATGTTCTTTTGGGGGGTTACAGGTTCATTTGACATCATATTTAGTTTTTATTCTCTCTATCATTGTGAAGGGATATGTAGTGTATTGTGATGCCTCGAGTGTGGAGTGAAGTGTATGATAAGTCAATATGATCATGTGGTGTCCAATGGCTCTCGAAATCTTTTCACACATGAGAGGAATAAATCCGATGATGAACTAGAATTATCATATATGATTAATAAATTTAGGACATGTTACCATTACCTCATGGAGGAGTTTTTTACTATTTATTTATATTATAAGATCCCAAATTTTATTTTCACCCAGAGGGACTTGAACCTTAATAAAATCAATGAGTTGTATTATCTTAATAGCATAGAATTCGATATATATTAGAACCTTGATAAGTTTAATGTGGTCATAGATACCTTGAGAAGAATGTTATATAACCAAATATTTAAAGAATCAGTGGATGAGTTTAGTTTTATGCGATTCTTTAATGATTTCTGTTTAGAGGTGAATGAGGATGTAGAGTATGTTTTTTAACCAATGTTATGGTCACACCATAACTTTTTAATTGGGTTTTCTTTCAGCAGTCACCAAACCCATTTCTAGTATATTAGTAAAATTTTAAAATGTGGGGAGAGATTGGGTGAATGGTTTCAGTCACCTGATGGAACCCTCTTCTTTAGGAAGAGACTGGATGTTCCTTTGAACATGAGGTAGAAGGTGATGCAAGAGTTTAATTTTTATAGTTGGGTCATTCACTCGAGGGATACCCAAATTTTTTATCCATTGAGGAGTCTATATTGGTGTCTCAATAAGAGGTAGTCAGTTTTGGACTTTTTATCCTGATGTTTTACCAATTATAGGATAATAACTAAGCATTAAAGGTCAGATAAGATACTTCATCCTCTGGATATTCTTGTATGAAGTGGTATTAGATCTATATAAACATTGTGATAAATATAAACTATTCTCTTATTGGGAAAGATTATATTTTGGTGATTATTGATCAATTGACTATGGTGTCATATTTCCTCTATCATGACTCAACCCACTATGGGCCACCAAGACAATGGTAACACAGGTGTGACACACAACTCCCACCTTTAATAGGTTAGGGGATTATGACTAGTGACAAGCAATCATATCATACACACATTGGAGGCCTTATACTAATGTAACTATACACACACACACACACACACCTCTACAAACCATTATAATGTGAAAAGAAAGGAAAAAATTTATACTAGATATGAAATCATACAACTAACAACACATCTTAGTATGGTATATGTATGGAAAGTAAAAGGGACAAATAAAAGATCTCTAAATTATAAAAAAGTAAAACATTCTAGTTAAAATGGAATTTCTATGAATATAAAACTCCTAGAACCATCCATGGACTAACTAGGGCTACTAAGCTCTTCCTATTTATGATCCTATGAGGATTCCAATAAAAGGCCTTTCATATTCATATGAAATGACATGTGTGAGTAGAGCCCATGTATGGGTGAGTAAAAAACCAACTGTGACACCCCTTAAAATCACAAAACATAAATCATTAAAGAGATTCATCTCATAATAAATGGTGATAATGACCCTAATCTACTCAAAGATAGACACCAAGTGTCAAACTAAGTTAATATCCTTACTGATAGCCAATGATTCCACTTAAATATCCATGTTAATGATCATCTATAAAAACTAAATCCTCGGGTCATGATAAAACTGATGGTTCTCATCCAATAGGTTTTGTTGATTGGTCGGTTCCATGAAGAAGAACGTATTGGAACATAAAAGGTATATATATAGAGGTAGGGTATCACACTTAGGGGATATGTTGGATACCTAACCCTATCTATAATAACATACTAGAGTGGGTATCACTTGTTTTAGAAGTTAGTATCAAATACCTAACACAACCTAGGGAAGAATAATAGAGGATCACACCTCAGGACATAGGGAAGGATACCTCACTCTATCTAGAACAAACCCACATAGGGTATAATCCAAGGGAATATACCTTAATGATACTCATATGGACTATAGAGAACAAGGGGTCCATCATTCCTTGACATAAGTAGATGATGTGTGTAGCTAATACATGGTGTGTCCTACTTAATCAAAACATGCCCAAGTTTGTGATTGTGGTTATGTCATCCAACCCATGCCCGTGTACTCTGGTGGTGCTTGTGTACACTGGTTGTACCCATGTACACTAGCCATATTCTTGTACACTTTCCATAACAATTACCCATGTCCATGTCTATTCCCTTGTACCCCTAGGGTTGATATTGGGTCACCAATCAGGGGTCCCATGAAAGGTGAAATATCACATGAAATGTGAAATTTATATTTTCATCTAAATCCTATTCACCAAAAAAGGGGATCCATATAATTTGTGTTCTTATGAACTATATATCATGTATGTTGGGATTTACTAGAAATTTCATGCTATTTCACACATCAAGTTTTCACCACTACCTCCTACAACTCTGACTTGATCTTCTCTTGAAACCCTAGATCTGGGTTGAATGTACTTTCAATGATGCTAGTGGCTAGCTTTTGGCCACTCATCCTCCCAAAAATAACCACACTACAAAATATTTATTTTTTCAACAAGGACATATCTATTTGTAAAAGTACATTTTCTATTGGTAAAAAGTTTTACCAACACATATGTACATGTCACTAAACATTCAGTAAAACTCTATCAATAAAGGTTTTTGTGACAAGTAAAATAGTTTTGTTACAATTATAGTAATACCAATAGATAATATATATGTTGGTTAAAGTTTTTCACAACATATTCTATTGAAAAAAAAATTCTATTGGTAATAATATTATCATTATATAATATATATTTATAAACTTCATTTAAATATAAATAATAAGCTATTAAAATTTTATATTATATTTATTAATTTATCATATATAATTCATCCGATTTAATTGTTAAACAATAGAACATTTAAAAAAATCAAAATTATAAAAAATAATTAAATATTTTATCAATGAAATTTAATACAAAATGAATCAATAAAATAATACAAGATTTGTTACCCAACATAGGATCCCTCAACAGAAACTTGATCTACAGACTATTTCTCAGAAACATCAAATGTCGATGTCGTGGAATCTCCACCACTTCACATGAGCTGTTATCCACTATAGTGAATCTGAACATGAACAACTCCATCATCTCTTTGATTGGAGTGGAACACCCTTATATGATTTATGTAGCACCTATCCCAGCTCTAATCTCAAGTAGCACATGTCCAGTTTAGACATGCACCATCATGAGAACATTCTAATTACACAAACACCACAATTAGAAAGTAGTTTTCATTTAAGCTCATGGTATAAAAATTAATAATTCATGATATAAAAATATCATCTAGTGACCACAAGAGTATTATCTAACCTTTGAAAACAATAACTATAAGATGATCTAACTAGAGACTAGGTATACTAGAATATTATACATCAAATAACCACAATAAGAATATATATCCAATGACCAAAAAAAAATCAATAATGCATGATATAAAAATAACCAACAAACACAAAAGTAGAAAAATGACTAGAACCATTGATTGCAAAAACATTACAAGTTATCTTATTAAAAAAATATAATAAGTGACCATAATAACTAAAAATAACAATGCATGATTTAAAAACAAAAATAATATTGTGAAACATGTGACCACAAACCATTTATAATGACACTAATATAAATTAAAAGTGACACAAAACTCAAAATTCAATAATCTAGAAACACTACATTAAATGTCTTAATCTAGTAAAGCTACTTTAAATTAATAAGAAAAATTATTTTCAATTGAGAATGATGACTAATTCAATAGCTAAAAAATCATAGTGCAATGAAAAACCATAGGAATTGAAGATGTACTTAAGAATGGTTTTGAAGGATATTTTCATATTTTAAGAATATAACTAGGAATTTATTGTCTCTTGACATTTGGATTTATTTTAATGTAAACACGCATGTTTATATTAATGGATTTTCAGCCGATGTTACTTATGATGAGGTTGTGGAGGTGTTTTACAAGTGTGGGATTATAAAGGAGGACCCCAAAAAAATTCCCCGTGTGAAGATTTATGTAGACAAGGAAATAA
Source organism: Viscum album (assembly GCA_963277665.1). NCBI lineage: Eukaryota > Viridiplantae > Streptophyta > Magnoliopsida > Santalales > Viscaceae > Viscum > Viscum album. Next base: position 1,099,605,041 of record OY728155.1, on the reverse strand, counting down.
GAAGAAAAAAAGGGCAATTCACTAGTTATATATTTGAAGGAACCTTATGTTACTTTGGCCATACAGATCCCGGATGGAACACCTCTGCAACTATGTTTCAATACACCAATGTTAGTGACCCAAGACAATTTTCAACAAAAATAAGAGAATTTTTTACCAAATTAACAGGAAAAAGGTATATTCTTTCGACAGATAGCAATGGTGTACAAAATTTTGAATAATATTTCAATAGTATTTTGAGTTAGAAATAAATTAAATAGACCAACCATGATAAATTTAATTGTGAATCATGGAGTCACTATATAAAATTATATACAATACTGTATACCTTCCATTAATTTCTACTACACTAAATTTTGAATAATATGTAAACAAAATAATGTTTACATATTTAGGAATAGATTAATAGAGTATGAATGGACCGGCCAAGATAATATCATGGTCCTAAATGATTAAACATTGTGAATAATGGGAAAGGAATGCTAACAATAAATAGTAATGGTGTACCTATTCATACTGGCTAGTTATATATATTTTATTGATACATATTATTTCCATTTATATCATTTTCATATCTTATTGCATATAATATACTTGATTAATTTTAGTAAAATTTATTTTATTTACAAAAAATGAATAAAATAATTAATACATCCTTTATAGAAAATTAAAATAATAATTGAAGTATACATTTTACATACCGAAGGATGTACTTATTATCAAATAGAACCTATTGTAAGCTGTGTGGGACGTACTTACTATCAAGAAAAGTATTTTTATTACACTTCAATGAAACATTGAGTTAATAGGTGAAGTACAATGGAATCCAATTCAGCTCATACGGGTGATATTTAAAGTACAATGAAATCCACTATAGTGATTAAATAATCATGATAATTATGATCAAACAATGTAAATTGTTTTAAGGGCTAGTTTTATTTGTAATTAATAATGGAGTCGGTGACATTGAAATGGATTGGATCATAATTATCTTGTGTCTTGGGACCTTTTACAACCTCCCAGATCCTAGGTAACCTAGTCTGAAAATAAGTATCAAATTAAAGAACTCCAAATAGTTATATCAATGATACACTTATTTGGTTCATGTACACTTTAGTAATTTTTATAAGTGTTGTGTAATACAAATACTGGATCTTACAACTAACTTTAAATAGCACCCATAGTAACCTATAAAGGACCTTACCAATGTAATACATATTATAATGAAATCCACTTCAGTGTGTCGACTAATAGTATACTGTTAGTCTATAGAATCATAATTATCATGTGTATTTTTCTAAGACCTTACAATAGTAATAAAAAACATTCAATAAACAAAATGTACAAGTTAAATAATACACATGGAATATTTCAAACTTTTTTTTATAACTAATATACACCGTTTGGTTAAAAAGTGTTTAAAAATGTAATACAATGTGTTAATTATATAATATTAAATAAGTTATGAAATGATTTAAATGGAAATTGTATGTATCAAACATTTCATCTCCTCTTGTGAACTTTTTCAAAATACTATTTACTAAATAACATTTTTGCACATCTATCAATATATTAAAAATAATTTGTATTCCACTTATTTTCTTCTTGCATGGTGATAAATTCTCATATGCAGATGATTATAATTAAACACTCCTTTTACTATATTTCTGGTACCTAATTCTCAAACAATCGTGATATTCAGAGGATCTCTTTATTGTTAAAATCACATATAGTGTGGCTAATAATTTAATGTTTTAATGAAATATCATATGGTTGTACATCATATCATCTAAGTTGGTGTTGAATACCCTCTCTATACTATTCATGCATGAGTAGTGATCAATTATGGAGCTAAGATAATATATATTATCCCATCCATCTATCTTATCAACTTCTAACAAAAAATCATATCTTGGTTTTTTTCCTTTAGGTATGAACTATTTCACCCTTGACTTTCGATTTGAGCTAACTTATCATTTATTTACATTCTATTTTTATAAAATTGGTTCTTAGATATAATAAATAATATTTGGGGTTCTTTGAATCTACCTCAAAATGAAGTTGAATAGTCACTAATATTGGGTAGAATTCATAGTCTCTAGTGAATACCACTAATTAGGATGAGATTGTTATTAATAAGGGAGGGGTAGTTGATCCTATTAATATCACTGCTGAAGATAAGGATGATCATGGAACCCTCGATGTTGGTGATAAATAGAGTATGCATCATGAAGCTAATAACATAGAGGCTTCTCATGTTTTAACATTACCAAACAATTCAAGTATTGATGACTCAAAGGTCAGAACTGACTTTTTTACTGAAAGTGATTTATCTAGTCATCAAATGGCATGTAAAATTGGTTTAAACATAATGATTTTTATTTTATTAAGAGGTAAAATGTGGTCAACTGGCCAGGTTGAATGTTGATGGAAACAACATAGGATGTGCCTTCAATTTCGTAGATCATAGCGGGGTAGCCCTCAAATCAGCTGAGTAGAATATGTCATTGAGAAACTAGGGGGATGAGTTTTTAGTAGGCATTTATCTACTACATTATCATGATTTCATAACTCTTATATACGTTACAAATTTCACAATTTCAGCATAGTAATTATAAAAATTATATATATTATTTTCTATGGTCAGTTATAAGACTTAGATTATTATTACAAGAAACAATATTTTTAGGTATCCTAAAAAGATATCCCTACCCTTAATACATATCAACCACATCTATACTAATAATGTTCATTTTTTAGATTAATCCAATGGGGTGTAAAATGGATCCATACATTACATACTAGATCTCATTGAATTTCATTATCCATTTTAGCACGTTTTACACCATTTAATCATTCCAAAGAAATGTTTAAACAAAGAACGAGATTATTTGATGATGAAAATTTAGGATGGTACGTGAAGGGATCAGACACGAGAAGTGAGATCCTGAACAGGATTCCTCATCCGCTATAGATTTTAGAATAAATCAACTAAAAACCTCCCTTGGAGCCCCACTCCCTAACAAAAAACTCTTAAAAATAAAAATTCATTTTTTTATAAATGATTGATAAAAACCTATGTAAAAACACCTTTACTAATCAATAAGTAAAATAAGTACTCTTAACTCCATTGCCAACCACTTTCCAAGATTGAAAGAGTTTGATCTAATTTTTCCTAATCTATTTTTGCTTCTAACATCAATGTACCTGAAGATTCATTATTTACCTTCCATACAATGATCAATGTTTCGAAGGAAGAACTTAAAATCACTATCATTAACTACACATCATTGTATTTCATGTATGATAAATCAAGTAAAATAAAAAAACATTAAAACATTAATCTTATATGGGTTGAATTACAAAACAAACATGAAAATGAAGCCCTGGTTTACCATCTCACAACATGAACCTTATATGAATTGAATTAAAAAAATATCAATTGAATAACATAAAAAAAATTTCATAAAAAAATATATGCATTGAAATGCCTATAATATCAACCATTATAACAATAATTTAGTTATTCTTTCACAGTTAGCAATGTACCATCAAAGAAGATATCTCCATCCATTGAAAAGGAGTTGCATATAGGATATATCATAAAACAAGAAAAATGAAACATCCAGGCTACCACCCCACACTTTTACCAACTCATGTAATGAAATGAAACAAAATGTATTAAACACATCACTTTACTAGATTAACCAAAAATTTCATGGATCACTTGCAAACTTGGGATACTTATCATTAAATTTGTTTCCAAGCATACGAATATGTCAGGTGACTTAAATTACCATATTTAACCTGATCATGCTCATTCTATGTCATGATAGAAGCTATTTTAGATGAAATAAATAGCCTTTTAAGACTAGGTATCATGTGGAAGTGACCAAAAATTCATGGCGAGGGGAAGCTGCTACTAAGAGCCAGCAAGTAGTGAGTTTAGGTTTTCATGGTACCTTAAAAGCAACAAAATGGATTACAGAATGGGAACATCCACCCTTGTGGTTGGGGAAAGCAGGATATTTCTCATGTGCGTGGTGGATTGAAGTGGATAGGTGCACTTTTTCGGGTGACGCACTCTCCATTTCTCCCCTTCCTCCACCACATCTTCCCTATTCTTTTCTCACTATTGCGCATGAACATTTTTCGCTTCCCTAAAAATTTCAGCACCCACCACCCAACTCATAAGCATTCATATTCTTTATCTATTCACCAAGACCATAAATGGATTGCTCCTCCTCTCCCCCCATATGTTTATTCCTTTTATTCTTCATGATTTAAGGTGCCTATGTTCACCATGATTGACCAAATATAGGTATCATCATCATCAGTGGAAGAACCTCCCTTTCCCATGCCCATCCCTTCATTGGAAACCACCAAACAACATTTAAATTCTCAAATTCCACCTATGAAACTATCTCTGACATCGCCAATGATTTCTCTGTGAAATCTCATAGCAGGGATCGATTAATCACACTTCCTTATTTCACCAACTCAGATATATTCAATGTTCCTTTGGAAATTAGGAATCCAGACTTAGCCGAGGAACCTCCATCCTCAAATTTGTTGGTTGGAACTGATAATCCTACTAAGGCGTGAGGATTTAAGCTGATCAATTAGAGTCGAGCATGTAATCTAGACCTGACTGATATGGGATAGTGTTTGGGTGTGCATGTAAAAAGTGTGTAAATGCATTGGAGAATTAAAAGATAAATTAATATGTAATATTATAAATTAAAAATATAATAAATATATATATACATGGAAAAATTAATAATTTTTTAAAATCAAATAAAAATAATATATAATAATACATTATATAAATAATAAATATGTAAAAACCCATTACTAATTACATAAGTTATTGTTATATAATGAGTATAATATTTTATAAAAAATAATATATATTTTTATAATATAAAATGAATTTTCAATATATGAATATCAATTGTTAATTAATTATATTTTAATTATGTATATTTTTTAATCTATTACCATGTTTTTATTTATTATGTTTATTAAATTCAAATATCATTATAATTTAAATTTCTTATAAAATTATTCAAATTTTTATTAAATAAAAAACATTTGAAAATATGAGAATTAATAAGGTGATGTTTTTAATAAAACCTCTAAAAGTGAATATTGGCTTTGTTCATAAAAATAATAATCTATATAGAAAAATTGATTCCTCATAATTTGTTATTATCAATAGATGGTTTATTGTAATAGATTTTATTAGTAATAAAATTGGTTTTGGTAATAGTTATTATTAATAATATATTCATGTGATAGTAAAACAATGTTGCTATTAGTAATATAATGTAATAGATTTAACTGTTGGAAAAACATTTGTTGGTGTTAAGTGATCAATACCAAAAAATATATCTCTTGATAAAAAAAGTTTTTTTACTTAAAATAAATATTAATATTACTCAATATCTATTAGAATTGATCATTTTTACCAATAGATATATTATCTGTCAATAATTATCTATTTTTATATTTCAATTTTTTGTACTGTCACCCATCACACCACTTTTATAAAATGAAAACCAATGGATTGTAAACCTCAATCCAAACATGATCTTCCTTCATCAACATCACACATTGATCATGCCTTCGATCCTAAATATGAATATTTGGAAACAATCTATTGTGCCAAATATTTATTTCACAATGATCGATTTCCATGTATTTTGAAACAATCAGACAATGAATTACTGATGATGAATGTTCAAAGAATAAGGTGAGAAAAGAACGAACCAAAAAAGTGAGTCAATGAACATCGACCTTTATTCATGTTGGCCTCAATCTATTATTTGGGGACATGATGAATATATAAAAATAGTGAATAACCAACATAACATTATTAATGAGTATTTCAATATAGATGATTCTGAACCACAAACAAATAATTGATTTCTAGATTATTTCTCAAAAGTAATTAATCCATGTTTGATTTTTGAAAATAAAAAATGGGTATTGATCCAATAAAATAAAACATATTACCTAATAATTGGATCATACACTAGTGAATAATGATTCCATGTCATTTTCATTGGTGGGATCTAAGAACTCCCATAACGAAGGAAACATCCTTTAAAAATTGATCACTGGTCCATGATCCTATTATCATCCACCAAATATCTCCTCCATAGTCCTCTAAAATATATAAGGTTATGCAGATAACCCCAGGATATTTCCATAACCATGTTTAAATAAGAGTGTTTTCAGTCACAACCATTTTATAAATAATAAATCATGTATTTAAATAATTTATTTATTATTTTTACTTTGAATTATCTTATAAAAATACTCAACTAATGCAAAGGTTATGTTACACATAGGTTAATACCAATATTATAGATTTAATTTAGGTATCATATTTACAATCTAAAACATTGTTCATGATATATCCCATTATTTAAAATAAACATCATCCATGTGATATATAATATTTAATATTTTTAATATATCAACATTGAGGCTCCAAGGAACCGGTAATCCCATGATGACACCATTCTTATCTCCAGAGTTATTCTCTAAAATATTATAAAGCGACATAAGGAAAAAAATATAGTCATCACATTCTCCCCACCTTAGTAATTTTCATCAAAAAAAGAAAAAATCCTAAAAAAGGATGAGGGTACTAAGATAACGTATGGTTTTCACACTCCAAGGTTCCCTCCTGAAGATCCTCATGCTTCCAATGGACATACAATAAGGGAATAACATGCCCATAGAGTATCGTCTCCTACCGATCCTCAATATTTATCAGGTACTTTGTGAAGGTAGCTCAATTTTTGAAATCCAAATCTCCTTAGTTGATAACATGTGATGGGGCTTGAATATACTTCCTCAACTATGACATGTTGAAGACATCGTGCACCCAGTCTAACTACAATGGTTGGTCTAAGTGGTGCACCACCTCTCCAACCCTACATCGTATATGGAAATGGCCAATGAATATAGAAGATAACTTGTCACCTTGGCCAAATGTCTATAAACCTCACCAAGGTGATATAATCAGGAACACATGGTCTCCCTAATCTAACTCCAAAGTCCTCTATCTTCAGTTATTATAAGACTTATGATATCTTTTGGACATCCTCATCTACTCTAGGATGATTTTTACCTTTTCTATCATTACTTACACTGCTCAGTTTCCATGAGTGCATACTCCACTTGATCAGTCCAGTATGGTGGTAACTTACAGTGTCTCCTGTAAAAGGACTTTAATAGTTTAATATTGATGGTATAGTGGTGCCAATTATTGTATGAAAACTCTAATAAGGTTATTTTATCCTACCAGTAGTTTCCAAAGTCTAGCATGGAATCCTGAAGTATGTTCTCCCGAACTTGAATGGTCCACTTTTTTTTGGGGTGGACTATTATGATCAACTGCAAATGGGTGCCAAAGGCCTCCTATAATCTTTTCTATACTTGTTATTTGAATCCATTATCATGGTTTGATATGATATTTTAGGGAACTCCATGAATCCATAAAACCTCTTGCACATGCAGGCACCCCAAAATCTCAACGGAACTCTGTTCTGGGATGGCTAGAAAGTAGGTCAACATTGTTAGTTGGTCGGCGATCACCAAGATAGAATCATGAACTCTAGTTGTTTCTTAAATTACTATTTTATAATACATTTATATACCATCCCACTTCAACTCCAGTGCCTCAATGGATTGGGTAAATCCCACTAGAACTAGTTTCTTGACCTTCACCAGCTAGAATGTGAGGCATTGAGAGACAAACTCAGCATCACACCTCTCTATCCCTAGCCTATTGAACTAATATCGATGGTTGAGTACATATTTTTCACACTTGGATGTACCACTATGGGTTTTGAATGAATCGACCTCATCACATCCTCTCACATAGTAACTGGAATCACCATTCATCTTTAGAAATGGATGACATACTCCCCACCTTCAGAAAGTCTGTAAGGAGAACATCCAGCATATACCTGGCCAAAACAATCATCACGGTTGATATCTCCAATACAAGAATCTATAATATTATAAAGAATTTGTGGTTTTAAAACCATATAATTTAGATAATAGTCACCACCATTTGCTACTAAAGACAACTAAAACAAGGCCAATACTACAACCCCTCACTCAACAACTGGGAAATAAGATATCCTATTAATAACATATGACAACATATTCTCTTTTCAAGGTATATATACTATCTAAAATTCATAATCCTATAGGAAATATATTCATCACCTCTTCCTCAAGTAAATATATTTATGTGAAATTATATAACCGATACTTTTGGGATAAGAATGGACAATAAACCACTCTCCCATAAGGTAGTCTCACCACATCTTTTGGTCAAAGACCACTACATCCAATTCCCAATTTAGGTTCATGTGTTTCTACTCATGGGGTATCAGCTATCAAGACCCATAAGAAATCACCACCTACCCCTACATCAAAACACATACAAGCCTAGTTTTGGATGCATCAAATAACACCATACACTCAACACCCGCATATGGCAGTCTCAAGATCGGGGTGCCCATCGACCCTTACCACAACTCCTAAAAAGAAAACTAAAAATTATATATATATATATATACTAATAGTTTTCCCTTCTTGGTAAAATAATTATTTTATTAGAAATTCATATAGAAATTTGGTACAAACCTCTAATAATATCCTACCAACCCAAGGAATCTTCACACCCCAATCACCATCTTAGGTGGCTCCCATGCTTGCACTACCCCACCCATTTCATGGTCCATTTCTACTCCCTCATCTAAGAGAAAATTTCACCGGAAGTGGACCTATTGAATATATAAATGAAATTTGATATATTCCCATAAATTTGGTTCCTTTAGAATATTTCTAGGACAATCTTCAATTGTCTTGAAATCTCCCCCTCCAATGCTGAGTACACACAGATTTCATTGATTAACACTACTAGGAACTAGTCCAATAAGGGTTGAAAGATCCATTTTATAAGTCCCATGAACACTAATGGGGTTTTCATCACATCAAAGTGAATAACCTTATAGTTTTAGGGATTTTAGCGAAATTTAAATTTCATCTTTGGTATATCCTCATGTCATACTCGGAGCTAGTGATAGCCCGATGTGAGGTCAATCTCCAAGAGCCACCTGCCCCATTTTATCTAGACCTAGAGTTTTTTAATTAGAAAAATTGGATACTTATTATCAATAGACACATTATTTTATTGATAATAATCTACAAATAACCTCAATCTCTCATCCGTGTTCTTGGTAAACAGCACTGGGTAAGCCCAGTAGGACACATAGAGTCTGACAAAGACACTATAAGTCCTAAAATTGCACATTCGTTTATTAGAGATCTAAAAGGTCCATAAAATATACTAGTGTAGATATAGATGTATTCCTAGGGTGTACGTATATGCAGAAATTGATCTCTTTGTAGGGAGTTATATCTATCACATCCTAAAGAAATACATCCTCATACTCTTCCAGTAATTTAAGAAACCAAAATGCTATAACTTCTATAACTCCAAGGGTTTAACTAGATAACTAAAGTTTATTAATCTCCATACCTGTATGTATGATCCCATCCAAATATTCATAATATAACTTCTTAATAATGTATTAAAACCTCATCTCACCCACTTGGATGCACCACATCCTCCGTCTAAAATATTCAATCAATGCATGAAATCTGGAAAATCAATACATACCTAGAATGATTTCTTATGAAAACATCATCAAGTCAAAAAGTCATCAAAAGAAGATATATCCTCCAAAAGATATTTCTCAATAAACATAGAAGTGTGTGATTTCTAAATATCAAAATTTAGGAGTCTCTAAAAAATGTTCAAACCAAATGAACCACTTGATTATCAATATCTCAAACAAACAATGTGGTAAAGAATGAGTGTCTTATTAATGTGCCTATAAATACTATAGCTAATGTATATATGACACAAATCATAAATTGAATCATCCCTAGAAACCTCAGGTTCAAATTTATTCACTACCTATAGCTACCCACATCCTTGACATAGATCACCTCGGGGTGGTTATTGTAACAGATCAAAATGTCGAGAACATCTTTCTTATCTCCCAACTCCTCTACAATTTCTACGACCCTAATATTTTTCATTCTCAAACTGATGCCTCTACCTAGTATTCTTGTTGAACATCACCCAATCCATTCTAAGGTGGGTTGTGAAATGCTTCGTGATATCTCCTAAACCATTATAGGAGTATCATTGCCACTCCCCTGACTAACTAGAACCATCCTGAGAACCCTATACAACATACCCTCTATCATATGCCCATCTACAAAAATTTCTCCCACACTTGGGTCCTTATGTCTTTCATTGACTACCAATTGGTAATGTATTGGCATTAGGGTGCCCACTACCAGAACCAATTTTCAATGGCTTCTCAATTAGAATGATATCCATAACCAAGGAAAACTCTATCACTCCAACATATTTAAGGATAGAGAGAGATAACACACCATCTACGATATCTCTGTGAAGGCCATTCTTGAAGTTCCATGCTCAAAATAAGGCATCACAACCTACATAAATAGAGGAACATGTGAGGTTAGTGAACCTTGATTTATACATTGTAACTGACATTTTTCCCTTATAGAGCTCCCCAATCTCATGGACACATACTACTTATAGTATTGATGGGTAGAACCCCAATACAAATAGTAATTTGAACATTTTCTTAGTGAGAGTCACATTATCATGCATATGTGTCACCTAGCTCCACTATCACCCTATGGGGAAATGGAGAAGGATCACTTCTATAACTACCATCTAGTTAGAAGGGGTCCAAAAAAAGGATAAATACCTACCCAAGTACCTTGATCCAATACTCTAGGTCTTGGGGGGTCTAAATAACACTAAAACCTGAGGTTCCTCTACTTTGAAGATTGATGACGTGTGAAAAATACTATGCATGTCATCAGGAGATACTTCTGGAACAACTAGCTGCACAGTGGGTGGATGTATGATCGAAAAACCACCCAAGGGTGCTAAGTTATACATAGTCCCATGAACTAAATTCCAATCACTAAGAGGATCATCGGCATGTTATCATTGTGAAATCCAAGTAGGATTTTTTTAGGGAGGCATCCTAAAAAATTCAACACATTCCACAATCAATGAGAATAACTGGGGATCTGACTCAACAAGAATAGGAAACCACACAACATTATTATATAAATAATATAAAATTATTTTTTCAAAGTTCCAGTTATTACATGTAACAAGTCATGAAGAAGGTTATAAGACTCCTTGTGAATGGATAGGTCTTCCGCTAAACCAACACTGGGTTCCCAGGCCTGATAGATGAACTCAATGAACACTAACACCATTTCACTAGTACCCAAACCAATCCTCACAAATAGAATATCTCCAAAAATTGATCCAAATATGATCACTCTGATACAACGCTATCATGAATAGACCCAATGGAGTATACATGGCTAGTGGTACGCTAATTTTGACACCCCTAGCTTGTCTCAAATAGGCTATGAGATGGTGACCAGTGTTATCTAGGTATGTCACACACACATGAATGGCCTTACCCTATGGTACCTGTATACACTAACACATCTCAAAAAATATATAATGTGTAAAGGAAAGAAAAACATTATAACATATATGTATGCATATAACTTACCTCACACCATAGTATGATACAAGTACATAATGTAAAAATTCCAAATAAAATCCCAAAAAAACGGGAAAAGAGTCAAACCTGTTAGTAAAAGGGGACTTTTGTCAAGATGAAACTCCCAAAACATTCCAATTTTGACTCATGCTACTATGATCCACTAGCTCCTAGTCCTCCAATGACTCTATAAAAAGTCTTGTAGTCTATATAATACACGACTTGTGAGGGATGATCTCATGCATTGGTGATTTTAAGTATACTCATTAGGAAACCCGAAAATCACCTAAAATAAAGCATCAAATTGTGTCAACTCATAATAAAGGATGATAACAACCCATATATTCTCAAATATAGACAAAAATTCCCAACTTAAGGTCATTTCCTTACTTCTAAGAAAGGATTTTGCATGTGGATCACCGGTAATACTCATCCAAGAGAACTCAATCCTCAGATCCTACTAACCCTAATGGTGCTCATCCAATAGGTTATTATAGTTGGATTGTGCCATAAAGAGGTACATGCTGAAACATAGAATATGTTGATGTATAGGTAGGGGATCACACCCATGGACTATTGGGGACACATAAACCTATATATAATGACCTATTGGGATGGAAATCACATTCCCTTGAAGTTGGTACAAGATACCAAATCCAACATAGGGATGACTAATAGTGCATCACACTGTGGTCCATATGAAGGGATACTATAATCTATCAAGAACTAATTTATATAGGGTATGGAGTAAGGGAATATTTCTTATTGATACTCATCTATACTAATGATAATGGGTGATTGATCTTTCCTAGAGAAAATTATACTGAATTCATAGGTATTAAACGGGGTGTCCTACATAATCTAAATATGCATGAGTTTATGATTGTACCCATGTCCTATGACCCATGTCCATTAACTCTCGATGTGCTCATATACACTGATCATTCCTATGTACATAGGTTGTGTCCATGTACACTATCAATATTTGTGCACACTTGGTCATGTCCATGTCCATGTACACCTAGGAAATACCCCATGTCACCGATTAGTGGTCACTCAACATGAGAAAAGTAATACAATGTGTAAAAAGTCACACGGTGTATGATATTTATTCCTATATGTAAACCCTATCCATATTAGAATGGGATCCACACAACATGTGTTCTTCTGAACTACAAGATTGGTGACCTAGAATTCTCTTTAAAGTCCATGTTGTTTCATGAGTCTCTCCAAAACCACTAAAGCATTTAACTCTACCATGATCTTTTCCTAAAACCCAAGATGTGGGGTGAACGTACTCACAATGATATTATTGGCCATATTTTTACCACCCACCTACTAAGAAAATATCTTCCAATTTAACCACATCATAGAAACACAATCGCATGGGGAAAAAACACAATCCAACCCTAACATTACATTGTCACCATCACACCCTGATCATGGATTTGATCTTGAATCAATACTGATAGAAATGATCCATTATTCCAAAGATCAATTTTTCAATAACAAATTTCTAGGTATTGTGGAACTATTTTTCAACAAAATACTGATGATGAATGTTCAAATAATTAGTGGATAAAAGAAAACAAAAGTGAGTAAATTAACATCAAATTTTTTTTGGGTTGGCCTAAATCCATTAATGTGGGTAATGATGAATGCATGCCAATTTTGAAGAACCAAAAAAGAATTATCATTTTCTATTTATGGAAGGAATCTCATCAACCAAAATCTGTTAATCGATCCACAGATTAATTTTCTAAAGACATTAATTTTCATTTGATGTGTGATAATAAAAAATAGGGATTAATCCAACAAATTAAAACATAATACTTCATAATTGGAATGATCACTAATTTAGAATTATTCCATGTCATTGTTCTTGGTGATATTCAATAACTCTGATGATGAAGGGAAACTCAATAACAAACTGACCGCTGGTCCATAATCCTATTATCTTATGGAAAATCACTCCTCCACAGTCATATAAAATATATATGATTATAAATATGACCCTATAAATTAGGCATAACTATGTTTAAATAGGAGTGGATTATGTCATGACAATTTAAAAAATAATTAATCATTTAAATAATGTATTTATTAATTATTTTCCCCATGAATACTCCTAAATAAAACACCTAACACACACAATGTTTATTGAACACCATGTAAGAGTCCTTAAGAAATCCAACGGAACATAATTGATTTTATACATAGATTATCACCCAAATAATTCATAATATCCTAACTCAGTATCCACATAACAATACCCCAAGACGGTGGGTACATGACCCCAAGTGTGCCTCCCCACATGCCAGAGGCTACCAACTAGTAGTGAGGACCTAGGGTGTGTCATTGGAGAGGATATTCTCTCATAGATCATAGTATTATCAATGGTAATAAATAGTTAATAAATAGTATAAGCATAAGTAGAAATAGACATTAGTGGAAACATTGTAATTCTAGTAATAAATAAAGCAGGATAAATCCATAACTGCCAGAATTTGAATATCAATATTAAATTCAATGATTGTGATTTTCATGATTCTATAAAAAATTAAAAGAGACCAAAAAATGATATATAACATCTCAAGTATATTTTATGTCCTTTTTCACCCAAACTCCATCCTATGAAGCAAGTTAAACAAGTATCGGAAACTGCACACTTCCCTTTATCCATCCCTTGATCATAAAATCTACTCTGATTCCATACCACACCCGATTAGGGTGTGAGACATAAATCTCAGTAGGCCAGCACCCAAGATGTATAGAACAACCCATTTATTGAATTAAATAAAATTTAGTGTGTCAAAATAATAGATAATGAGTAAATAGTAAATAAATAATAAACATCATAAACCATGTTCCTAAATGGACACATGATCAATACCAACTACTTCAGCCTAAGTCGGATGTCCAACTATGAACCTATTAAAGTCATGATATATATATATTAGGTCCAGTAAAACAAAATAGTCCAAGTAAAAGAAAACCCCAAGTTTGTTCTTTATCATGGAGGCCACATTTCCATTCCATAACATAATCATGATATAATATAAATCGGAGATGTCACGTGTGAAAAAGAAATTAATAAATCCATAAATTCCATTAGTGGATTCCTGATCCCATCCTTGGTGATCTAATAAAATTCTAAGGGTTTCTATATTAATATAAAATATAACTAATACCTTGATTCCATCCATGTAAACCCATACAATGTCCCATGTATCACTCTTGGTATAGTGACTCTGATTTTGAACCTAGTATCTCATATAAGGGACCAGGTATCACCAATGGAATTGAATAGCCATATTTATAGTGTTTTTCTCCTTGGATTATCCTTAAGGGAATAGTCATGATTATAAATAAATCCACCCAGTGACCCTGTAATTAGAAAGCCAATGTATCGATCCCGATGCGTCAAGTAAATCTAACCGAGCCTGGTGGGTCCATCAATGGCATCCTTAAATTGGGACTCGTGTTCTCTCATATCCCATATCTAGTGATCCATATCAAACCAGGAACATATCACATAGAAAATAATTTGTATAATCACATTACATTAAATAAATATCTCATGCCCAAAATCTAACAATCTATTTATGTATCGCAATTTAACTATAAAAAGGCATGAGGAACTAATAATATGAACAAGTTCAAATCTATAAGGAATGATCATCAATAAACACTCAATATTCATAAGAAATGGAATGCATTAATAAGAACATGGAATTATCATGCTTCTAATCACATTTCATCAATGAAATTTAAATATCTCAAGCCATCAACCTTGACTAAGAAAGGCTTTCTATTCAAAAAAATTAAAGGCTTAAGAAATAATCCTTAAATGAGGCAAGGGATCATCGAACCATGAATAACATATGGAATAAGTCTAGCATAGGTATAACGGGAAAGAACATATGTTAAGAAATATTTTCAAAGGCATATAGAATTCCACATGGGACAATCAATGATAATTTCGTACAGGCATTCCCAAAAGAGGTTCAAACTCAGGGTTCATCACACATCTTTAACCATTTCATAAAATTAATGCATTAAACCAAGTTCAGCTCACACACTCAAGGTTATTTCCACTTTATTTCATGGAAAAAATAGGCCATGGAAGGTAGGAACATCCAAAGGTATGGAAAATGATGATCGAACACACTGTGAATGGGTTTTACCGCAAGCTAAAGTCACAAGTGACGCGATAATCCATTTCAATTAATTTAATATGCATGAATGAATAATTGATGAAAGTGTATAGTGAGAAACACAACGATGCAACAACTATAACACAATGAAAATGATAGGAAAAATCATATACACACTACCTTATATTGAGGATGACTCACACATTTTATATCGATCCACAATTTGGTCTGGTTTGAGGCAAATTGAAAAAATAGACATTTTCTCTGAAAATAGAGAAAAATGAGTCGTTCCAAACTTGTAAAACTGAAGGTGAATTATTTGAGTGCTACACGAATTAGATACATCAAAACCCCATGGATGAGGGAGTAATATTATCATGCATGATAAGCCTTGGGAATTTTAATATAACATCACTCAACCTACACATGCCATGAAGTCTTGTTCAAATGGTCGTTTTGAATTTTCAATCACCCAACACACCTTGAATCGTCACCTTTTTTCATGGTGAATTAATCATAGAAACTCTATCCAACACATGTTTCCATTATTAAACCATGATATAGAGATCACCCAATACCATCCAACTCGGGATACAACAATGTCATTATCTCTTCAACCAACCAGGCTATGATGCAGCCACCATAGGCTCATTCATTTAAGGTCCAACCCTGAATCATGGTATCTCTACCATTATAGTTTCCTATCAATATGTTACTGTAGTGTTTCAATGATAGTCACAATATGATACATGATTTTATTAATAGGGTTGACTCCGAACTGACCCCATTTAAACTGATCATAACGACCATTCCATGAAAAGCAGTAATCAATATAAACCTTTCACTCGTGTTACCAAACAAGGTCAAGAAGAGGTTCCTCACTAACTACATATATAAAGTGAGGGGTATCAAGTCACACCATCCCTGGTGGACTACCCTCAAGCAACCCAGCTTACATGGATGGGACATTTCAAAAGATTGAACCAAAGAAGTCAAACGAAGTCAGCTATAGGCCTCTATGAGCATGCTCACAGAAGCCTACAACCATCTTCCTGTGAAGTCTCTAGCCCAAATTACTATATAATTTTCTGATACTTATCTCGAACATAGAACATTTCCTAATCAGGAACACTTGAACTACCCATCTTAAGCAATTCATCTAAGCCCAACAGAAAGTCTGATCAATAGGAGTCCAAGTAGATTATGAAGGGAAAAAACCAAGAACATACTTTACAAAGTAGAATTTGGTACCAAGAAAAACATAAAAATAATAAGATCATCAACTAAGTACAAATAGAAAAAACACCTGGAAATCTTGTCAGAGGAAATACCACTACCTTCCAAGAATTTTTCCAAGGTTTTCTTACTTGGGAACCCATATATCACTTGGAAATTACCAGGCCTTTAAGAATAACTATGCTTCTAGAATGCAACTATGATCAAAACCACCCAAACTAGAAAAACAAATTATATATAATTAGCATGGTGTAAGACCAACACTCTCTCAGTGTACCCATATGATACCAAGATAGGGGACATGGTCACCTTAAAGTTTAGAGAACACTAAGAGGTTTTAACAATTTCTAAAAATTATCTGAGAAGCATTTTCCATAAAGAGTGAGAGTGCTTCATATGTTTTCAAACCAACCTTTCCAAAAGAAAAGGGAAGGATTTTTAAACCATTATAGGTTGACTTCCTTATAATATCCTGGCTATATTCACCGATACATCACTATCACCTGACCATGATTCCCTTACAGCACAAGGAACTTCGGTATGCTTAAGTACAAACACCAATGTCCATGCATGACTAACATTATTTACAAGTGTTTCATCCATATCTAACCACTCAATGTCCTGATGCCTCCCAAGAACTAACATGAGACCAAATTAATTTCCTTAAGGGATAAATAGATAAGCATTAACCATTCAAGAAGGTCCTTCTTGTTTATGTTTCTTTTACATAGAGGACACATTTAACAAGAAAATATGTGATGATCTCCACCTAAGGAGTGTACATAGTTGTCTAACCCACTGAAGAGGGGAATCATTTCATGGAACATACTCCAATGACTACAGACTATGTTTCTCAAACATTGCTACCATGATTTCATAAAGTGTTAAACCAATGAGATAAAGACAACCAACCACTCAAGAGTTCTAGATTAGATTAACACCAAGAAGTAAATTTGATTCTTCTTAGATTCACATTCCTACAAATCAAGGAATTAGGAATAAAATCCAAGATAACTAACAAGTATGTCAAACTCTTAATTCTTCTTAAAAAACAATCTTGAACATTGGAATGAATTTTGAGTTCTTGCTAGTACCCAGGTCACTCTACTCTAGAGATGACTGAAATTCAAAAAAAGAGTACCCCAAGGATTTAATGAGTACCTATAAACCTAAACATTTCATTGCATGATTTGATAAGAAGATGGTTATCATATATATTAACGCATACTACCCCAAGATTACATGAGAAACTAAGAGATCCCTAATACTTTCCATAGGATTATCAACCATATGCATTCGTGTATCTGATGCCCCACACTAAGTATTAACCCAATAATCACATTACTCATAGGATTTTAGAACAAGAAGATGACCTCTCATGTCTTCCTAGAATAAAAATCAAGGATATGAAGGGTCGCATAACCTACTAAGAATTCAATAATTCCCTAAGTAGATCTAACCCACTAGAACTGATCAGTAACTAAAGCTCAAACCCATAACAAGGGACAAAAAACTGATTGAACACCCATCTTGAAAATGATTTTGTTTTTAAAAATTAAGAGTCCTACAAGGGATAAAGGCACCCAAACAGCACCAAGCAAGTGAAACTACTTGTAAGCAACCAGAAAGGGTTCTAAAGGTCTGAGGGAACAATCTAAAATGGTCTATCACCTTACTGAAGCTGAAAGAATTGACCCAAAATGAGGTCACACCTACCAAAGGTCACTAAGATTAAAGGAATATTATGTAGGATAAGATATATAATGGAATAATCCTATGGAAAACATTCATGCTCCATTTCATAGACAAACTCAAGAATACATTTTTATACCCTTACATGATGGTTAAGGACTTGAACACCTCTTAAGGTTTCATTTTAAGAAATAAAACCAAAACACATGGATTCATTAAATGTTTTTAATTTTAGTTTGATATAAAAACCAACACTATCCATAAGAATAAACTCACGATGTATTTTAAACTACCTTTTTAAACATTATTGATCATAAACATATTGTTATATTTAGGGGATTTTTTCACATAAACCCATTTTAAACAGAAATCATTTATATATAAATATTCAAAAAAGAGAAGATCAAACATACTAAATTGAATTTTCTTAATTATGGGTGATATTTTCCAATAAGAAGGCCCCAAAGTGAATAGTTCAATTAACCACTTGAACATATCATAACTTACCACCAAGCGTTTTGGAATTGGGAATTTAAGATAAAAGGAAACCATTTAGGGTCTTATTATCCATTTTTTGCTTAATTAAAAAGAACACAAGAATTTTAAGAAATTACATTTGGAAAACACCCTTGGAGGTTAATTTGTATACACAACATGCCCTAACTAACCTACTTGGGTATAGTTTTCCATTTAATAATTTTAACCACATGGGTCATCAAGCCCAAGGAAAAAGTTCTAAAATCTTCAATAAGGAATTAAATTTATTTAAGTTCAAGAGATTTTGTGTTTACTCATCAACATCTAAGATGAAATTTCATAAAGGATGGTTTTTCTCTATGGGTTACTACATTTCACTCCATATAGCTCCCATACATCGTATGAGTTATAGGAATCTCCCATCTAACCGCATCCATTTAATCCTGGGTAAGGAGAATTAAATCTCTTAAATATTTAAATTAAAACATTTAAACATTTTAGAAGGTGCTTCTTTATGGGTTCAATTATATGTGTGACCATGGTCCATCTCATAACGTTCTCATACACATTACAAATTATAAATTGGTTCTCATCTAACCACATCTATATTTTTTAAAATAAAGATAAATTTTAATAGATTTAACATTTATTCAATAAACTCTGAATATATATAAGGTAAAATTGCAATGGTTTGGTTTTCTAGGTCATAATTTCCCAATTGATAAGGCTTTCATACCCCTTAAAAGTTGGAATTTGATTCCAATTTACTCGCAAATAGAGCGTTTCAACCTATAATAAACAATATAGAAGCATGGAAATTTAATACAAGAACACTAATAAGTTCCCTAAATATGGTAAGTAATTATACATGAAAATAAAATCAGAAAGTCACAATAGAAAATTTTAAAAAAACATCACATATAATTTACATGGAATGGAAAATTCATGAAATTTGAATTCCTATATGACTATAATGTGGCATGTAATGCTACTTCCTTACAACATCGGGCCAAATGAAATTTTTATAAATCTCATAAATCATTAAATAGATGAAATTACACTATTAAATCCACCTGAATCCATAATCAACTGTAATAGAAAAAATATGAACATCAATCCTAGCCCTAGCCACATAGACTTTTATCCATACATGGGTTAATCAATTATAGGAATGACTATTTAAAACGTGTAGACACATTCATTGTCTGTTTTATACTAACTACAATCATTATAAAAATGAAAACAAATGATGGCTCTCATACCACTTGGTAATGTACCACCCCGGGTTCCACTCAACAGCACCCCGAGAAGGTGGCTAAAGGACCTCAACCGCACCTACCCATACACCAAAGGCTACTGACTAGCAGAGAGGGCCTAAGGTGTTTCCATAGGTATAATATTTCCTCAAAGATCATAGTATGCATTGTGGTAATGAATAGTTAATCAATATCATAAGAATAAGTAGAAATATTAAGTTGAAACAATATAATATTAGTAATAAACAAAACAGGAGAAATCCATAACTGAAAGAATTTTAATATTAATAATAAATAAAAATTTATGATGTTCATGATTCTATAAAAATTATAACTGAACAAAAAATATCAACATAGCATCTCAATCATAAGCTTGATACTCTACCTCAAAACTCCATCCTAAGAAGAAAGTCAAACAAGCATAAAAATAAATTTTCTTCCCTTTATCTATACCTGTGATTTTAAAAAATACATAGGTACAAAATGATGTCTGGTCAGGGTGTGAGACACAAATATCAGTAGGCTGGTACCCATGGTGTCTAGGATGATCCATTTTGTTCATTAAAGAAAAATATATTGTGCCAAAATAATAAATTTAGAAAAATACAAAATTGATAATAAACATATCAGACCGGGTTCCGAAATAGACACCTGATTGATACCACCTACTCCAGACTAAGACAGAAGTTTAAAGAAGTACCTATGATTGTCCTGGTATATATATATATATACAAGGTTCATTACAATATAACCATCCAAGTAAAATAAATCCATGGGCTTGTGCTTTAGTTTGGAGGTCACATCGACATGTCATCAAATAAGAATGATCTAATATAAAAGGGAGACATCACATGTGCACAAGAAATTAATCAATTTATCAATTAAATTGGTGGAGTCTCGAGCCCATATCTGCTAACCTAATCAAGTCCAATGGGTTTCTATAATAAAATTATATATAAAAAAACATTGATTCTATCCGAGGAAATCCATAAGACGTCCCTTATATCCATTAAGGTATGGTGAATCTATGTTTATACCATGTATCTCATATAGGGGACTGGGTATCACCCATGGAATGGTGTATCCATCTTTCCAATGGGTACGTCCTTGGTTTCTCCCCTAGGGAACCGGTGACACTCATGAGTATACTTAAATCCACTAAGTGATCCCATACCTAACAAGCCAAATTATTCCTCTTGGTTTGTCATGTTGATCCAACCGAGACCGAAAACCCTATCCATGGAATCCTTAAATTGGGAAACGTGTTCTATCTTGCCCAGTAGCAATTGAGACATATCAAACAAGGCACATATAACATGGAAATGTATTTATATAACAAAATAACATTAAATAAACATATATTCCCCAAAATTAAACAATATATTTATCTATCACAATTCATTTATAAAATGTCATGAGGCACTAAGCATATGAAAAAGATCAAATCTACAAGGTATGATCATTTGGAAACATAAAATAAGCATTAGAAATGGAATGTAGGAATAAGTACATGGAATTAGAATGCCTATAATAACATGTCATCAATGAAATTTCAATAGCTCAAGCCATCAAAAATGGCCAAGAATGGTATTTCATTCAATATAATACAAGGCTTAAGTATTAAACATTAAACAATGAAAGGAATCATGGAACAAGGCATAGCATATGGAATTATCGTAGCATTGGGATAATGATAAATCACATATATAAACAAGCATGTTAAAAGGCATATAGAATTCCACATGGTCCAATCAATGAGAATTAAGTGTAGGCATTCCCAAAAGTGGCTCAAAATCACGGTTCATCACTCATCTTAAACCATTTATCAATTTTAAGGAATTAGAACAATGGAAATAACCAAAACCAAGGTAATGTTTTCATTAAATAATAGAAAAAATATGTCATATAATATAGGCTCCTCTAATTTATTTTCCAATTATTAGTTAAAACCCCATGAATTGGTTTTTCTGCAATATAAGTTAATAAGAGACATGAAAATCCATTTGAATTAATTTAATATGCAAGAAGTAAGAATCACCGAAAGGGTATGATGAGCATCACAATAGCACAAAATCTAAAACATTGAGAAATTAAAAGAATGATTATATACACCCTACATTATATCGAGGATGACTCATATGTCTAATATCAATCCTTGATTTTGTCCAGATCTAGAGAAATTGATGAAATGGGCATCTATCCTAAAAATATAGAAAATGAGTCATACCAAAATAGTGAATGGGATATAAGAGGAAATTATAAATAGGTGGGTGCATAATATAGATATTACAAATGGATTTATATAACTTTTGAAGATGATGTATTTGAGTTTCAGATAAAGGAGATACATCAAAACCCCATCGATGAGGGAGGAGGAGATTTGCAGATGAAGGAAAGGTAGAAAATCCACGGGGGAGGAGAAGAGTGGAAATAAAAGAGGCCTAAAATATTTATTATGGTCAAAAGGGTAAATTATCCATCAAAATTGGGCCTAATGGTTTGGACAAATGGTTTGACCAATATGTGTGTCAGTCGTGTGGCTCCAACTACTTAGGAACCCACATTTCATGATTTGTGTTGCATGGTTTCCCTAACCTTAAGCTAATTGAATGATGAATATTGAAATTGTACATCCTAAGTGGAACATACCATGTTGGATAGGAACATGGTT
This sequence comes from Viscum album, assembly GCA_963277665.1. NCBI lineage: Eukaryota > Viridiplantae > Streptophyta > Magnoliopsida > Santalales > Viscaceae > Viscum > Viscum album. The sequence goes on along the minus strand of OY728155.1, from coordinate 1,099,581,883 downwards.
TGGGTAAAACATGTGTAGCCCATGTGAAACCAATTTCACCTCTAGAATATGGTGCATGGTTTGTTGTAGAGGGTCATGCGATTTTAGAAAAACCATGCACCCTATACAGTCCTTCCAAACTTTGGATTTTCAGGGCCTGATGCTCATGAAACTCAATGAGACCTCCAAGAGACCCCTAGGGCCTTGTACCATGTCTTACAACAACATGTTGTAGTTTTCAACTCATGGAATTCAAATCTAATGCATAGTTTACAAAACAAACTATCCACTAACAAAAAAAATTCAAATTCATTTGTAATTTAATCGGGTCCAAAAACATAGGATGTTGCAGAAATATGGACATACTAAGTGGGATATCTAAATTATTGGGGATATACTTCATTCTTTTGTGCTTAACATTGAGGCTTCAAGGTATGGGTATTTTTTCAAAAATTTTTATTCCAAAAATAGTTATGATTACTCAATAAATATAACCCATTTCAAAGTATTATATGGTTAGACATGTAGGTCCCCATCATATTTTGTTGAGATGGGTGAGAATTCATTTTTTGGACTGAATATCATCTAGGAGATGAAATAGAATATTAATTTAATCAATAAGTAGTTATAGATAGTTCATATTAATCAAAAATCATATGTCAATTGTTGTCATCACCCATTAGTGTTTTTGATTGGTAGTCAGGTGTTCCCATAATAATATTCCTGACTGGGTATCATCGCATGGAAAAGTAGGTGATGTTAGCGATGAATTATTTCAAGCCCTTTTGAATTATGTAGTGTCTTGGGAAGGTAGCCAATTGGTTGAAATTTACACCATTTATGACATTGATTCATGATGTGATCAATGTATCCAATTCAAATATGGTCCATCAACACCCATCTCATGAGATAGAGTGGTAATATTTAGAGATGGGACCTAACATCATTGTTGTCGATCATCCAAATCATATCATGTATTATCATAATAAATTTCTCTATGATAAGTTCATGTCATTGGTCTATGTTATTTTGAATCATAGTGGTGATAGCCACAATACATTGAAGCATGATGTTTTGGTGGGGGAGTAGTGGCATCACCCGTTTTCTTCTAAGAATCCTTGGGGATTTCAGTGTCATAAAGTGGAATGATGGGGAGAATTGTGACAACCGCTGGGTCACTAGTACGTCTTATTTTTATATTGATCTATTTATTTATTTTAGGATTTTCTAGGTGTTGGATGTTTAGAAACATTAGTTTTTGGGGAAATAGTCCTTGATGCGTTGTTGAAACATGATCAGTAGTAATCATGCAGCTAACCGTGTGAATGTAGATTTTTAGGGATATATGGGATTTTCATGACTGAAGCATGGTTTATCGAACCACATACGTTTTTTAAAAATTATGTACCTTCTTTTTTGGGAGACAATAACCCCCTCAGAGTTAGAACATAGTTTTCTTAACTCTGTAGACAAGACCATTGGATTTTTCATCAAATTAATATTTAGTGTTTTCACTAATTTTACATTATAGGGTTTTAATAAAAATCACCCCTATTTCTCCCCCATGAATATTCATCCCTCTCCCTTAGCATTGGAGCTTCTTCCCTTTTGATTATTGGTGGTTTCACTTTAGAGTTTGGTAATTATATCTTGAGTTAATATTTTTCCTTATTTATTTCTTTATCATTCCCCCTTGTTCCTCCTTATTTTTTAATTTATATGTAACATGGAAACTCTAGCATTTGATTTTGGAAAATATAGGGTGTTTGATGGTTTTTTTGGTAATTGTTATTTATAGTTTAGGTGTGTAATGAAATAACCTACTCTAATCATGTGGTTTTCATTGAAGGGGGTGATTTTTAGTTTCATTCAGTTGTAGGTGTATCTACATAAGGGTGAATTTCTATATATAACCATTGATTCTTGATTTTTCATTGGTTTTTATTTATTAAAATTACTTTTAATTGTATTATAAATTATGATTTGTCTATTAATGGTTTGATTCATGGTGTGTGTTGTTAATTTGATGTTTTAAAGGGGTATTTTTTTAATGGATGTGATTTGAATGAATTTGATGTGTTTGATAAAATGACTCAAGAAGGATTTATGGTTCCAAATGGATTTCCAAAGGGTATCTAAAAATGTTTTTCCATGAGAGAGGTGTTTTATTATCATGTCCCTATTTATTTTATAAAATCAATACAATTTATGTCTTTATATAAAAATAGTTTTTAGTACATGGGAGACCTTGGGTGTGTGTAAGGTGACTTAGGCACTGAAACCATAGACTATGTCATAAAATAGCTAGGGTGGGTTATCCAAGGGACCTAGAGATCCTTTGGGCGGAAGGCTAAGTGTGAAACCAAGTTTTTTGAAAATGATTACATGGAAAGAATATTGTGTCTTGGAATAAATAAAACTAGACTCCATTGGTTATGTCCCATGATGCTTATTTCTTTTTCCTTGATTGATTTGGATTTCTAGGCATTTATATTGAAAACCCTTCTTATTATAAAAGTTTTTACTTATGATATTATTTTTTTCTTATGCTTATGCCGTGTTTGGGGTGATTGATCATGTTTATACCAGGTAGATTCACTTAATTTTTTTATAATTTTATACTCATTCTTTGAAGAGATGTGTGTTCTAAGAAAAACTAAAGGAATTTTGAAAGTAATGTTTTAATGTGAACATGTTAAAAGGTGATGTCTTTGTAAAATTAGGTTTTAAACTAGATTGATTGTTTTGTATGGAGAATGACCTTATGTAGATTCATGCTGGTATCCTACTATGATTTTTTCCTCACCCTATATATTCTTTTGGTTATATACAGACCTTGTCTTGCAGGACATAGGGAAGGATATGGTCCCCATGATGTTTTGTGGACCTTCTTGATTTTTGACATCTATAGTTGTTTTTGGATTGTGGAGATGTGGTCTCCTTGGGTGAGCTCGTGTGGAGAATGTTTGAGGTTATATTTTTTCGGATGTTATGTATTGTCCATTTTGTTCTTGCTCTATATTTTGAGAATTTGACAAGGAAAATAAAATTTTAATTATTTGTTTATAAATTGTGACATGATGATGTTTATGATATCTTCATTAATTGTTTCTAAATATTCTTAGTTGTATGTTTAAATATGTTTATCCTATCATATTTGGTTGTCATCTAAATCCAATTCATTGATGGTTCATGATAGATATTCAAAATTGATTCCATTCCCAAGTAGATATATGTGACTCCCTGCTGCTAGTCTCCAAATCATGAAGATTGAGAACATGCTTTGGGACTTGTGGAATAATGGATCAAATGGTAGGTCGGGATGGCCCGAGACAATTTTTTATAGTATAGAATAAGAAATGAGTAAAAATTAAGAACTCAATAATAAGATAGAAACACATTTTTTCAATTACAAACTAAAACTTCATAGCCAAACAACATTAGTGAAAATTAAGTGGTTGTGAAATGACACTATATAAGGAACATGAAAAATACTGAAAATATAAGAATAATTGACTATAAAATTTGAATAGAAAATAATACTAATGTGGGATATAAAATTAATATTAAATAACCTAGAATACCCCCCCCCCCCAATGAACCCATTAAATACATCCTATGTAAGAAGAATGTTGATCCCCCACTCATAAGCACATATTATAATAAAATTATAGAAAGTAAAGTCCATGATATACTATTGAATATTCCTCCGTCATCTCTGTAAGGATGAATCTCCTTTCTTTTTCTCTAATAGAATTTTTTTCAATAATGACTCTTGAGTAAATTACCACTCATATGCCATACTTCATTGTATAACCGCAGTGTGATATCTCAACTTCATATGTGTTGGATTCTATCATGAAAATAATTTGGAGGTTGAGTTTGAGTTTTTTATGATGAGATTAACTTAGATCTGATTGGGATTCACATAGTTTGTTATAGTAGGGCCATCTTCAATAGTACATGTTGTTGTATTGGTATTTTAATGGAACTTACCTGAATTGGTGTACCAAAGAAATTTTTTAGGTGTTTGATAGAGACTATTTAGATAAACAGAAAATGAGTTTTCATGAGGTAGAAATGTATATCATGCTATGTTTGATAGTATGCACAAGATATCTTTATTGGAAAGAATATATGCAAGGAAAAGAAACTATAGTTTCTTTAAATATTAGTTCTAGAGATTTTCTTTCTCAATTTCAGATATGTGTTGGAGACAATAGAGATAGATCCAATATAAATGGATTGATTGGTTATTCACTTATCTAGTATCTTAGATTTGGGTTGTTGTTAAAGACTAAAATAGACGTGATAAGATTCAAATATTGAATTTTATAGAATATGCATATTCTTGAACACCTTATGTGTTGGTTTGTATTTTATTATGGGAGATATTTAGTATTGAGGTGTATTGAGGAAGGTATTTAAACTGGTGTATTTCAATGGTGATGCATTCCATATGGTTTTTATTGTTGATGTTTTACCATGGATAGCTTTACTGGTGTCAGGGAAGAGTGACACGCAGGTACTATAAATCTGTGTGCTAATGGGGAAATGTGGTCAAAGTGTAAGGAAGAAAGGTATATTATGAATAGTAGTATACTATCTAAAGTCATAATAATTTGATTTAGGCACCAATATACTTATTATAAGGGGCTTCATGGGTAATTGAGTCTAGGATTTTCATAGTGGTTTCAAGGATTGTGTAGGTTATGGACAAAAGAAAACATTTCTTATCCTGTATGGATAAAAGGAATATTGAGAACTATATAATTATTTCTTAATATGGAATGAGAGGAACTAAAGCTGGTATCTAGTACTAAATGAACTGATGATCAGTTTTATCTATTATTTTGTAGATGGGTTATATGATCCACTACAATTTTGTGGACTACATGAACCTATCATATAATATTTCAGGTCTACCCTATCTTTTTAATTATGTGAACTAAAATTATAAAACATAAAAGTATTAATTAGTTCAAATATAACTTCATCACCTTACTAGTTGACTTTTAATTAATTAAAATGATGCACATGTATTTATTTATAGAAAATTGAAAATTCCAAATAGATTAAATTCAATTCAAAAATAAAGATTCAATTATATCACTAAAACTAATATTACCCTGAAATTACTATTATTTAAGGGATCCAATGTAATTAATTCTTCAAAAAAAATATGAAAATCACATTTTATCATACTATAAGGTTTGTATCAAGTGTGGGACTTTATTTTTCTCTTTAAACCTAGCCATGTTTCTCTCTATATTCCCCTATAGAGTGTTTTATAGCTATCCCATGTTTTTAACACAATTCGAAGATGAACTCCAATTTTTAATGACCCATATAAATTTATGGAATTTAAATCAACATTATTATGTAATCTAATTATGAAACACATTTCTTAAAATTATGGGATGATCATATAGCTTTTAATTCTTTTATGTGAAAAAAATAACATAAATCATTTCTTCATGAAGCCCTATACTATAGTGTTATACTCCATAACATGGTGCAGAATTATGCATATGATAGAGAGTCTTACACTCCCCCCTATCCAAAAGTTAGAACAAATCAAGTCCATATTTTTCAAGATGATACCTAAAAAATATTTGAACCATAATTCCCTTGAATGTAATCACAGTGAAATAAAAAATTATTGCATTGTGATTATCATGTAAGTGTAAATCACCTTATTCCTTTAAATATTATGATAAAAACCCATGTTATAGTAAGGTTTTTTAATTATCAAGAAATATTTATACGTTTTCTTCACCTCAAATTCAATAAAAATTTAACTCGTCTATGAGAATTTTCAAAATCAATACATTAAGAAACCTTTATCAAAACTCATGAATGAAACACCTCATGAAACTATCAATAGTAATCTATCAATGTGTGACAGTGATCTCAATACCACTCCATTGGATTAAAGAATATTTTTTGGAGTTTTATAACCCTCTGTGTATGTTTCAAATCTATAATGAAAAATCTCTGTTGAAATTATCTCAACTCCCGCTTTATCGATTCACTTCCTGAGGGTTATTCTATATTAAATATCTCATCATTAAATTTATAAAATTTTCACAAAAAAAACTATATCTCACATCCTTTTTCAAGAATTATTTTAATAATTTCATTATTTTAATGTCTTTGAATTATCCAAAAGAATAAATTATTCTATTCTACTTAGGAAATGTAATAAATAATTACTCAAAAAAAATTACCATGTTGAGTCACCATCGATTTAGGTGTTCAATTATTTAAAATAAAAATATTTCATATTAAATTATATTTTATTTCCATAAATAATTCATCATCATGAACTACATAGAAAATGAGTAAAATCTATTATTTGTTAATATGAAATATACAAGGGGATAAAAAATATATTTTATATTTATATTTTATCATTTATTTAATAATTTAATAAATATTAGTTGGAAAAATAAAGAGGGTACTTCGAGGTGTCATGCCATGCACATAGTAGTAGATCATGGTTCCTCGACTGACACACTTTGGTTAACATTCTTAGACTCAGGTTTCTATCTAGATTTTTAATATCATCCCTACAGAGAAACCCCTAACTACAGTATCCATAACCAATATCATGGATCCCTTTCACCATAATTGTCTGATGATTTATATTATACAATCCACATTCATCATTCCCATATAACCCTTAAATATCTCAAAAAATTTATCTTTATATAGTTTCTCTTAAACAGAATCCTCACCCTCTCAAGAATATCATAAAAAACAAATACGGATAGACTAGTTTAACGTGGGTTTGTTAAGATGAACTTCATCAATGAGGAAGGCAGAAGATTGTTCTTATTCAAACAGGAGAAAAAATCATAGATAGGCACACCAACATCTTTCATTCCCTCACATAAAATCCGATTTATTAGGGAAAAAGGATAGACAATAAACATAAATAATCTCTAAATGTTTTGACAGGGTGGTCACCAGCTCCTACAAAGTTTTTCAAGCGGCACCAACCACTACAGTGGGTCTCCACGATCAGTCACCTACCACATTTGAGGGTCCACTTTCAGTGATATTTCAGCGTCAATATTAAAAAATATTGACCATGATGATAAATATAAACATTTTTCTAGTCAATAAAATCTTACTCCAATTGATGCCTTCCTGATTCTCATAGGTATATCAAGTATGAGTGATGTTGTTTAAGCCCAAAAAAATTTGTAACATAATCCTTGAAACCACTTTCATCAATATGTAATCTTTGTTCTATAATTCCATGATCTTTTATAGTGAGATACATTTCTCATTGATAAACTCATGGACGAAATGGAACTAATCATCAATATGTTTGGCTTGACTATAATGGACTTAATTCATTGAAATACATATAGCACTCTATCTATCAAAAAATAAATTGATGTTCTCCTGGATGATCCCTACACCTTTAATCATCCCATGTGAATGGATAGCTTCCTAGAGAGATTTTTTCACTTCCATATACATTTCTTCCATAGTAGAAAAGGCCATTGTAGAATATAGAGTAGATATCTAGCAAACTGGTCCTCCTTCCATGGTGAAAACAAAACCAGTAGTAGCTCATCTCATATACAGGTCCCTTTTATAATCTGAATCAAAATATCTAATAAGAATTATACCATCATTTATATCTCTCATAAACATTAATCCAACATCTACAGTACTTTGATATACTGTAGAATCTATCTGATTGTTTTCCAATGACCTTTATCAGGATCAAGCATGTACCGACTTACCATAGACGCATCATGTGAAATATTTGGTGTCGTACACACCATAGAATACATCAAATATCCAACTAAACTTTCATATGGAACAAGATCCATGTGTTTCCTCCCTTCATCTGTATTTGGAGATAATTTTGTGTTATTCTTTACAGGTGGTGCTAATGGAGTGTTGACTAGTTTGAAGTTATGATAAATGCCAAAATTTTGGTGAAATGTCTTCAAATATTCCATCTGGATGAGGGTAACCACACACTTTTCTATGTCTCTTTTGACCTCTAACCCTAGAATATTCTTGGCCACTCCAAGATCCTTTATATAAAACTCTAATCTGAGTTGATATTTCAACCTATCAATATCCACCTCTCTTTTACAAGCAATAACATATCAACAACATCTAATATCAGGTAGATAAATGTTTAAACATGATGTTTCTTGAAGAAACCATAATTATCAAACTAGATTCATAAATACTTATGATTTAGCATAAAAGTTTCAAACCTTTTGTACCACTTTCTTGGTAACTTCTATAGTACATACAATGATTTTTTCAATCTGAAAACCCAATTCTCATGTCCTGGTACATGAATTCACTCAGATTCTTCTATGTATGTCTCTTCATCATATGATTCACATGTCATGGTACATGAATTCAATCATATTGTTCCATGTATATCTCTTCATCATATGATGAAATGATGAAATGATTCATTGACATCATGTTGAGCTAACTGTCTATCAAACTATGCAACTGATGAAAAAAATTCAATGTATGCATGATTTAAAAATAGAAAATACCATGTTCTATTCTATCTATTAATTTTATGCATATCCTTTATCAATAAGTCTAGTCTGGTACATGATACCATTCTTTCTAGTGTCATCTTCCTTATTCACAAACACCCTATGGCACCCAACATATTTCTTATCCTTCAAAAGAGAAACGATACCCCATGTCTGATTTTAATGTAGTGAACTCATTTTTTCTTCCATAGTAGACTTCCACATGTTCATTTATTTTCTACCTAAAACATCTTTATAGCTTTCTGTAACGTCATATTAAATTTCCAGAAAGATAAAATCTATCCATATCATCATACCTATAAGGTATTCGTATGGTTTGTAGCGTGTTTGATTCTTTCCTAGGTAATGAAACATCACACTAATACTAGTTTTTTGTGTAATCCTCACTCTCTCTTGAATCACACAAAAAAAATAAAATAAATAAAAACAAATAGTGACACACTATTTTAAAGTGGTTTGGTCGGGATGACCTACATCCATTGGGAAGGCAGCAGATTGTTATTATTCAAATTGGATAACATATTATAGAAAATCATACCCAAATATTTATTTCCCATAAATCTAATCTTGATTTAAATGAATAATGGATGTATAAGAAAAAAATAGTATCTATAGGTTTTGAAAGGATGATCACTAGCACAAATTAATTTTTCCCAGACAGCACTAAACACTACAATAGGTCTCCTCGGGTAGCCACCTACTATAGGGGATGGTCATATTTGGCAGTAATAATTTAGGGTCGACATTCAATATCTTAAATAGGTTTAGGGAGTATAGGGTATCCACTACTCTACCTCAGGAATCCATCATATGTGGATCTAGTTATCTTATCTATTCATAATTTATTAATTTCCTAATTCACATTTCCTCTATAGGTTCTACCATGCCCACCTCACCCTACCACACAAAAATATTTTTGTAAAACCTATATATCTTCACTCATATCCTTGAAAATACAATGAAACAACACTAGTTTACTCATTAACACAATTTCATAGCATTTACAAGCCCTTATACATCATAAAATCCTTCAAAACACTAATTTAAATTTCCCCTACCACTCTTATAAATCTAATATATGTTTTGGTAATACCATGATCATTGGTTTTAGTCTAGATGTTTGGTGGTATCCTCTAGAAAACGTTGTTGTTTTCTATTAGTGGTTATAGAAACATATGTAGTAGTGGTTGATGATTGATCTCTGAATGATAGTGCATAGTATACATCTAAATCTTGGACGAACACTAATAAAAAACATTAAACAATTAATTAATTAAAAGATAATATTGATAGAAGAAAATAAATTTATAGTTTAAAAAAACTAAATTCCCATAATAAGAAACTCATAAATGTTATTTACTATATTGTTTTAGCTCATACATCATAGAGTTCACTGGATACTCAAATAGAATAATTTGTAATTATAACCATGATTCGTGTTCCAAATAATGCTCATGGATTGATTAAAATTATCTATAGAAAACACACTCAGGATGTGCCTGAAACATGATATCAAATTATCGTGCTATAAAATAAAACACAATTTAATTAGTGATACCATGATGAATTTTTTTTAATATGATGGATTATGGGATATTCTCATTTTCAACAAACTAATTTTAATCCATTATTCCTTTAAAATAATTCATATATTAAATTAAATGAAAACCTTTGATAATAAAACACCTCATAATTATCCCAAACATACACAGTTATCCAAAAATAATATTTGATGACTCCCAATGATTATTCCAAATATTTTTGTAGTATCTACTGAAAAATATTATGGTATGTTTAATGTTAGGTCATGTAGAAACAAAGGAATTTGTTAAAATATAATTAGGGATTCATATGGAAATTTTTATATAGATATCATTCTTCACAAGAGTATGGTGACTAATCCATTGATAACATGAAATGACTCACTTGACTAATGGAGACAAAGACTTATTACTATATGTTAAACTTAATTAAATCTATCTCTTTATAGGTTTTTTGTGATACTCTAAGAATTTATGGGACATTATATTAAACAATCTTAATCCCATGAATAGTTTTCTCCCCTTCAATATCTTTTATATCAAATGAATTTGATTATTTAGTTATATACACCTTGATACTATGTTATTTAGACCTAATGATGATATTATTATCAACATTCAATAATAGTATATTATTAAAATTATGAAATTTTTTGAAATAAAAACATTTAAACAGGTAAATTGTTTGTTTCATTAGTCAATAAAAACATTTTTTAATATTATAATTTTTTTATACCATCACGAACTCAACAAACAGTTCTCATAAAATTCTACAGATATCTTCCTCAAACCCTCCATGAAGATATATTATCATTAGATTTAATTTTGAAAATTTAAATCCTTTAATGTAATAATACTCACCAAAACATGTATAGTAATTGACATAAATTTTAGAGAATAAATTTTTACCAGATTGATGATATAATTTTTGATGGATACACATCACAAAAAATATCACATAGTACCTTTACCTTCCATCAAGTTCATTTATGTTGTGTATCAATTTTGAATTTGGTAATTTCATATTCTTTGTTAATGATGTTATTTTTTTATTTTTTATTTATATACATGATTGAAATTTCATCCATTATTTACAACTATAACATGTTATAGTCATTTATCTACATTACCTCTTCAAAACACTCAAGTTCCCCAATGTCGGTTAATAAGAAATAATCAAGAAAATAAAAATATGTTTATATTGGAATTCATCCCTTAATTGACCACCTAAGATATGTAGTTGAACTATGATTCTCTTACTGGTTCTATAATATATCATTTTTTGATATTCTTTCATGGTTAATAAGATCATGTGGAAGGGTTTCATTTATCTAACTACCAAGATGAATTTTCTAACAAGGATTATATAAAAATAAATTAAAAAAATATTATATTCATGTCCGTTGTGATTTTTTATTCTCTTCATACCAAAAAAATTAACCAAAATATTTATTTCCATACCTAAAAAATAAAAACTTTTCAGAGTTTACATTTAAGAAATTCGTGTCTTTTTATTTAACATTATTATAAGAAATATAGTAAAAATTTAGTAGTAAAAAAATTCCAATTTTATGTTTTATGACACCTTAAGTATTTCCTCACGATGAGCTTTAAATGATCCTAAATTTATTATGAATATTTACATGTTAACTAATTTATCCCAAAATAACTTTAGATAATCCATCCTAAAACGTCAAACTTTAATCATGCCCATTAATATTTTATCTCATGTGTCATAAAATGAAATTCCATTATCTTGTCACTAAGTTGTAATCTTTCTAAAATCTATAGTATTTGTAAAAAAACATTGAATTTAAAAAATTCATACAAACCATTATTATTAATTCATATATACATTACTTTCATAGCTACATTATTTTCAACAAGGAACTTCTATTTTTCAAATTTATATAAAAACATTACAAATATTTTTCTATAAATATATCATCTGTATTGTGTCATCAATGAGTTCCATATAAAATAGATATCCACTAATATAATGTATATGTTAGGTTCTAAAAATATATAAATGTAAAAACACTCATTTTTCAACTATTTGTTTTATACTGATGTTATCCAATAAAACATTCTTTTTATCTCTAAATATATAATCCTTAAATTGATCATCATCAACTCATTTTAAACTTGATAACATTTCCTTTGAAACTAAAATTTTCATTTTTTTCTCATTCCTATGACCCAATCTACAATGTCGGATTTTATATTTTAGTATTTAATTCAAATTCACCACCATATGCTTCAAATAATATCTCATATAATGTATTCTATTTTTTATTCGATGCATTAACACCATAATACCTTTTATGATTTTCAAATATACATATATAAATGGGGCATAATATATGTTATCCTTGAGTTTCCTAAAGAAATTTATTTTCCATTAAATTAATGGATTGTGTTTAACATTATTTAACATCATAAATTTCATATTATAATACTCAATGATAAACAATTTAAGGATCCTGGAAAATCCTAAAAGGTTTGATCAACTATAGATTTTTCTTCAACCATTTTCTGGTTAACTAGTCAGTACATCATAAACAAATTGTTTGATACAGAGTATTTTTTATACATATTTGATAAAATCTTCTTCAACCCCACAGTGGTAATTTATACTCCTATATAGAATTAAAAAATTCATGATACTATTAGATGTAGTATACTTAGATCTTGAAAATCTTTTTAGGCCCAATCATCATCAAATATTATTATAGTCCTTTCTACAATTATTGGAATGTATATCTTCTTCTGATATAGATATACCTAAATTTTCATATTTTAGTAACCTAAATTTATTTCATAAATGTGACTATTCAACTTCTTACCTTTTTCTATAGTATGTTTTTATAGAAGATAAAATCACCATCCTCAAACCCAAACTCGGATTTAATATATCTTATTTTGAAAAATAAAAACAAAAAAGTAAAAAATAAATTAAATCGAACATTAGAATTTTATTTCATTCTAGAAATATACCCTATATCTATGGAGAAGAGATAAAAATTACACTATATTAATAATAATTCTAGGAAGATATTTTCCCAATATATCATACACAATCTAACATAAAAAAATGAAATAAATAAGAAACAATTACAAGTATAATAGATATGGATATGAAATAATAATCTATATGAAATAAATGTAGTCATTATTTTCATGTTTATATGTTGATTACTTGTATGATAAATGTTTTAATTTGTAAAAATTCCTATTTCTACATCATGTGAAATATATATATTCATTATTTATCTATTTTAATATTTAATTTGGGTAAAGTAAATTACATCGCCATTGGGGGCTTGTGGTATAGTATTGAATCATTGAAATCATGATCTAGAAATATCTCAACACAACATCTAAAATACACTCAAACACCGTAAATACATCCAACTATAAAAATTTACATGAAAAAATAATGAAAAAAATAAAAAATAGATATATATGAAAGAAAATGATATTTCACCATGTATGATAATTTCTATATGGGATATAAAATTTATTCTAATCATTTTTCAAGTGTGAAAATAATATTAAATTACACCTCACTCATCCATCCTAAATCGTTACATGTCCCTTGTATATCCCAATTTTGCATTCATTATTTATATTTTCACATTATTCAAAACTAAAGGACTTTAGACTCTTGAATAATGAATTTTCTTAAGAAAGAAACCACTATATTTATGAGTTGTTTTTTTTAAATTTTGGATAGTCTCAATGTCCCAAATCATCATGTCACTTTTCGATAAATCATAATAACTATTCTAAATAAGTAAAAACTATAAGATTATTCAATGGAACTAGATGGACATTGTAGTGTAATGAACATAGTATATATTTCTCAAAATATTCCAATGTAGGAAACATGCTACATGATATTATATTAGAGACTGAAGTAAATAATGTTTCTATGATTTTAAAATAAGGGTGTTGGAAAAGATAGAGAGAACTCGAATTTGGTTGAGTGGAAAACTTGATAGTATTTTCAAGTATAAAACATGGAGTTTTTTCAATAGTATATAAAAATATAATGGTGCAGAGTATCCCAAAATAAACATATACAACATTTTATAAAAAGATAATTCTATAGATAATAATTCTTGAATCTAATATAAAACAACAATATGTAGGGTAGAAGATTCTAGGAGTTGATAACTGACAACCCACACATGGAAAATACTATTTATCTAATGCAATATATTTGAAAAACATCATGTACCATTTCACCTAAAAATTATATCATTTAGGAGAATATATATGATTTTGTAACAATAATGCATAGTTAAAGAAAGAAATTTATCTCTTATATGAGTCAAAATAAATTTAATGTATAATGACACTAATTTATAAAAATGATAATGTATCACGTATTTGATAACATATATTTGATAAAATTATACATATATAAAATAAAACATATTTTTTTTTGTGATGTGATATTATTCATGTACAATAATACATCATTTAAGAAATCAAATTATTCTCATATAAAATATTAGATAAATTTCATATATATGGTAACTTCTATTATGTGATATAAGTGTTCTATATAGGTTAATATTTCTGTGTGTGTGATGAGATTCATGGGAGAACTCTAAGACCATTAGTAGTAGAAAAATATAAAAAAATTATGCTAAGATAGATCATAGGTGAAATTAATAATATGAAATAATAAATACATAAAACAAATGTATCTCACAATCCATGGTTTCTATATTAATTTACAATGAGCTTAATAGATCCCCTTAAATAGTAATGAATAGGTTCTTTTGTACGATGGAAACCATCAACCACTAAATCACTAAATTCTTCAGTATAATTAATTTTTCATAATGGAATGTTAACACATAATCCTCGAAGGCATATGGAAGGAGGAGAATCCAATATTGATTTGAATAAAAGATATCAATATCCATATCTAAAATGAATTGAATGATACTTTTTTACTCATTGTTAATTAAATTAAATAGACCTTTGGAGTTACTATGTTTCAAACATCTTGATATGGAAAACCTTTCTCACTCCACCTCACTGATAAATTGAAATGTTAAACTCCTTTAAAAATAATTGTTTTATTTATACATAATCATATGATGGGTTGATAGGATGAAATAGATATGATAATAAATATGATAGAGTTTATTGAATAATATCATATATCATTAATAAAATGAACCAAAATATGGAATTAAGAATAGCGAGATGACAATGTCTATGGTTTGGTGACTTTCACAACATTGTGGTTGGTGATTTAGTTCAAAACACTCAAAAATTACCCACTTTCACCATAGCCTCATATACGTTAAAAAAATTTACAAAACTCTTTCATTCTATCCAAAATCATTTGGATATGATTATCATTATCTCAATTATAGTTGTACATATACTTCACACAAAATTATATCCTCATTATATGGATTTATGTTTGACCTTAGAAACCATTTAATCATTGAAAAAAATTAGGAATTCCTTAATCCGTAATTGTAATTAAAGAGTATATTTCAGGAAAATATAATTGATACTTATTCTATAAATTTTTTTGTTATGATCTCTATCAAACATAGTTATATCTGTAAATTATATGTATACATATATATTCCATTTTTCTAATACATCAAATGATCAATAGACATGAAACATTTCAATATAGTATAGTAAATATCATACATTCCAAATTCTATAAAATAGAATAACCAGTTTATATGAATACATCACATGTCATTTGTAACATCCCGCCCCAACTCATTTGCTTGAGGAGTGATGGGGGAGATAATAGGACTCATTTGACGTCCTCTAGACACCAATGGATGAAAATAAATTCCAAGGGCCTAGAAATAATAGGGGGATGATTTTACCTTTGAAAGATAAAACTTACAACAACATGAACAAAACCAAATAAAAGAACTTCAACATGATGCATGAGAAGAAAATACAATGTAAAGTATAATAAAACTTACTACCACATCAGAGTACAAGAGAAAACTAGAATATATGCTCAAATAAAACCAAAATACCACAACTCAAACTGCCAATAGGCAATCAATCGGCAACACCCAACCCACTCCAACCTCCAACTCCACAAGCTGAGCCCATAGTATGAAGAAGCATCACTAATGAACTAAGATAAATTTCATTTACCAATGTCTCGATAGAGGGCATCAGTAAACACATAATAGTTACCAAGTAAGGGGTGATTCTAAACTAATTAGTTATTCCCCCAATGACTTCCCAACTCATTCCACTATGAAAAAACTTGTTATAACAATTTATAAAATAGTTTTAAGAAGTAAATATAGTTTATATCATCATTATAAACCTATTTTACAAGGAAATAATAAACAAATCCTTTAAACCATTTCTCATTTGATTTGGAATATTATTTTTTATATGCACACACACAACCATACAAACAGACACACTCAAACCTCGTATCACTATTGATGGTGGAAATTCACATCCATACTACGTCCCATTTTCATGGAGGCACTTCATGACCATTATCCATCCTATTCAACTCATTTCCAACCATTTATGAGAAAAATATTTCCATGAAATTTAAATCAAATAATTTCTTTCATTTTAAATCATTTCAACAAATACATTATATGCATCAAACCAAACAATAATTTTAGGAAATCATTTTAAAATTATGAATAATGGTGTTTTCAAAAAATTAATCACTTCCCACAATTTCCAAGTCAATAACAAAACAGTATTTCAATAAAGATTCATATAATGGTTTCACAATAATTTCAAAAAAATTAATTCAATTACAACGAATCCTTTAAGTCCTAAATCAATTTGAGTCAATAGAGAAGCCAAATACCACCCAATAGTCGAAGAAAATGAAGAATGACACAATAAAAATTTAGTATCCAATCACAACTCATGCTCCATTCACTATATCCAACAATATGTGATCATAATAAAATTTATAACACATATATATATTCATAACAGACTAGATCGACGGTCCTGAGACAGATAAAAACCTTTGATCTAAGAACAATGAGGAATAAAAAGAAATTAACAATGAATCTAGGCATCTAAAACACTTTTATTCTCCTAATGATCACTTTCATATTAAAGGGGATCATCTCTAATGGATTTAGAGAAAATGGAATTTGAGTTATGGGAGTATTAAGGAAAAATGGGGGTTAAAGGGGTTAATTTGGATTAGATTTACTTTTTAAGAAGGACAAACTATACACTTCTTGGTAAGGCCACATATTTTGGTAAACTATGCGCCAACCTTGCAATGATACTGTCTTAAGCCCATTCCTTGAATGGATAGACAAACCATTCAAAAATTGTTGAATTCACTCTATTTCAAGATGCAATATTTCTCCTAGGAATTCATATAGTTTGGCCAAATTATGCACCAACCATTATTCTTCCTAGTTTCCATTGTCTTCCCTTGTACAGTTACATAGAGGTACTACACCGTTTCTACTAACTTTTCACTAACAATACACCTCTAGAAATGACTACAAAAAATGCCAAACCCCCCCCCCTAGAACCTCCAAAAAACTAACATGAACAATATATAGACTCAAAACACATGAATAAAGGATTATCTACCTGAAAGTTGAGGTGATACTATCTCCCCAATATTGTCCTTTCCATCCTGGTGATGTAGAAAAACCCAATTTCCCTGGAATAATCTAGGCTATTGCTCCACCATTTCCCTTTCACGTTCCCACATTTCTTCCTTAATCTGACCATGTTTCCGTAAAACTAGCACTAGAGTAATGATATTACCATGAAATATATACTCTTATCTGTCAAAAATCCATAAATCCACATAAATAAATGTATAACCCAACTCTAGGTTAATGTGGTCCCATCAAATCACATGGTCATGATTTGGGTAGTACATCTTCCACTGAGATACATGAAACACATTGTGAATTATACAAAACATTGGTAGAAAATCCATATAACATTCCACCTCACCAACTCATTCAAGTATCTGTAAAGGGACCATGTATCGAGTATATAAATTAACATGGTTACTAAAATAAAGATGCACCAGGCTTGGAGAGATTATCAACAACACATGATCACTTTACAGCAATCCATATATGATTTATGATGACTCTAAGCTATCTATGTTCATTTTTTAATAAACTGAATCTTTATTATTGTCTCTTCATCATGGTTGGGTCTAATATTTAAGTATCTCATATTTCAACCCAAAAAGGTCCAGATTGACAAAGACACTAGTACAATAATTTAAAAGGAGCCATAGTATCATCACAGAGTAACTATTATTATATGATAACTCCACTAATGGTAAATGATCCTCCCATGAGCCACCATAATCTATTGCACAAGCCCTAAGAACATCCTATAATGTTTTTATTGTCCATTTTGACTATCCATATATAACACCCCATGCTTCCACGGTACTCTTCTTTTTGAAAAATATAGTAGCATGTGTTGTACACACCTTCGAGTTCTAACACACACCACAACCAATCAAACTAGCCGTCATGAATAGCAATACCCACTTTTTGAAATTTTATACATTTTATCATTCAAAATGGACTTCATTTTTCGATTCTTAATATCAAAATTAGCTTCGGGTGAATTTTTGTTATTTTTCTGAAAACATTCAATTTTTGATGAATAGTGAAAATCACTAAATTTTAATTAAAAACAGCTTTTTTAATTGAAATAATTAATAGTGATAAATTTTGAATTTGAGTGCTTTTAAAGTATATTTATAATATATTTTAACCACTTAATACAATTTTGGTCATGGGACGTTATTACACATTTAAACCAGATATAAACAAGTGTCAATCTTTTGACAGTTATTATTTCTTAAAAACACGCTTTTTGTTTTGACACCGGGATTTAATTTTAAATTAATTTATGTGTAAAGACCCGGAAATTTGAAGGAAATTTTTTTCTTAAATACTTTGGAATTTTTTGAGTCTGTGGATTCTGATGGACATTTGATTCCGAGGCCCAGTGTGCCTGGAATAAATTCCCGAAGTTTATCTCGGGTACGTTAAGTAAACGAATGAGCGGGTTTTTCTATCTTTTCAACCGATGCGTGGAATTGAAATCCGAGGACAATGATGACTTCATAGTGCCAGTATTCGCATAAGGGGACCTTCACTGCATTTTTTTTTATGCGGGTTGAAAGTTAATAATTGGGGAATTAGATTAAAATAAATAAAATTGGTGTGTGCAATTTTATTTATATCTGAGGTAGTTATATATTACAAAGGGGAGTTAAGGGTGGGACCCACAACCACCTTACTACCCACATGTGGATGTTTGATCGGTGGGGCCCACACGAGCCCCAACATTTCATTTTCCCTAAACTTTATAAACCCCCTTCATTAAATTGGCAACACCCCTTTAATTTCCAAACTCTCCACCTCCCTCACTCCATTAATTCATGACAACCCCTTTAATTTATGAGGACATTTCCTCTCCCTCTCCCTCTCCTTAACTCTTTCCAACATACCTTAATTAATGAATGGAACCTCTTAATTTAATTAATTAGTTGTTTGAATGTTTGAATTTTAAATGGCTTGTGTTAATAAAATAATAGTATTAGCTTATTATTTTATTTTGGGGAAACTTTCGTTGTGTGAAGGGAGAGACCTATTGAGAGAATATTTTTCTTCTCCGATTAAGAACAGTGTTATCTTAAATGAAGAACATAGGTTCCATGAGTAACGACGATGAACCATCCTTTCTCTTCTCTGCGACAAGTGAGGAGACGCCGCTTCCCCCTCAGACGCACTCTGACAACGTCTACAAATCCTTACACTGCGACGCCGTTTTCCACAACATCCGATGTATGACATCAATTATCGAGGTAGGGTATTATGTTCAATTTTAATGGATTAAAATTGTTCCTCATTCGTCATTGTATACCTTTGATTGTCTCAGCCTATTGCTATCGCTTAATGCGGAGGGCGCAAGCCGAACGAACACGGCCCGACGACCCTCCGTTTGATCTTGTTTATTTTTTGGAATCGGAAATCGGAAGCTGAATGCGGAATAGGTCGGCGGCGCAAGGACCATCATCGCAGATGCAAAGAAAGCTGAGGCCAAGAAGGCTATGACGGAGGAAGTACGTCACCATCGCACCGTGCTGGGAACGCAGAGCCGCGGCTATGGCAGGCTGTGGCGGTGGAAGCCGGCGTCGTCGTGCCAGCTGTGCGGAAGGAATCGCTGCCTGCTTTGCCCGCCGCTTCGGTGGAACGACTGTCTAGCCCGTCGGCCAGCTGGGTGGATCAAATCTGCTGCACTAGGAGGGCGCCGCGCTGGATTATCCGCGACCCGCCCATGCGGGTCGCTTGCACCAGAAGGCAGGCCGGCTCTAGCCAATCGGTTAGGGAGGGCGACGCCACTTAGCGCCGCCGCTTCGGGCAGCCCCCCCCCCCTCGGACTGCTCAGCCTTCGGTCCGAGCCGCTCGGCCGGCTGGCCGAGCCAGCCGGGCCGCCCCCAGCCCGGTCACGCCCAGCCGCGCCGTGCCGGGCCGGGCCGTGCCAGGTCGCGGCACTTCGGGGCGGGCCAGGTCGCGGCACTTCGGGCTGGGCTGGGCCGCGCCCCTCAAAGCGGGCCGCGTGAATCTTCTGGCCGGTCTGACACCCCTACCAGGTCGGACCCGCCAAAACTGGGTGACCCGACCAGCCATCCCACTGGGGTTAACGGGTCGGGCCCGTTATTCACATAAATGTGAATAACGTAAAGACCGCACGTCTGATCGACGCGCCATCAACAGCACTAGGATCCTTTCAACGAGGTGGTCCTTTTGCGATACTCTAAGTGTGTTTTGGTCATCTTGGGAAAATGGCTGGTTTTGGAATGTGTATATTTCCAATCGGGCCCCTGGAACAGAAACGCCAATATCTCTCAGACCGGGCGTCCGATTGACACGCCGTTTGTCGTGTTGGGTTCCTTTTGATGATAAGGGACTTCGGGATATATCAACTCAGGACTTCATGACAGTTGATGTATCTAACCCTTATTCGAGGAGTGGACCCACTCATAATCAAGTACGTTGTGTGCGGGAACCCTAGAGCTGGCTGTGACTGCGACGACTAATGTGTCGGGATCCTCCGTGGGTTCGACAAAGATGAAAACTGTACTTGGATCCTACGTGGGTTCGGCAGTGAGGACGGCTGGACATGGATCCTCTATGGGATCGGCAGCAATGACAACTGTACTTGGATCCTACGTGGGTTCGGAAGCGATGGTTACTGTACTTGGATCCTACGTGGGTTCGGCAGCGACGACTTTTTTAATTGGATCCTATGTGGGTTCGGTAGAGGAGATGATTCATAGGCTACATCTAATAATCTCCACCCCACTTTGTGAGTATTATATCTGTGTGATATGAGTATTGTCTTTCAATCATTATCATTTATGTGATTTACTTCTTTCCTGTGTGGACCGGATTGTGCTTGGGCTAGCAAGTTGGAGCAGAACTGAGATTGATGACTTAGGTATATGTATGGGCATATACCTAAGTAGAGTTGGTTGATACTTTGTGTTTGTATCTTTCCTGTTTGTTTTATCCTTCGTGGATTCTGGGAGACCTTCAGGGGTCTCGGGGTCCCTACTGAGTATCCTTATACTCACCCCTATACGAGTAATTCCTGCACTACGTTGTGTTGGTTGCAGGCGACGGACAACACTGATCGTGGTTGTGGCTTGTGGAGCTGGATGGTATCCGAAGGTGGACCACCTGGCATGGCGTACATGGAGCGGACGGACGGAACCAAGGTACCAACGAGTCTATCTGTACCCACCCGTTAGGTGGGATTTCCGGAGGACGACTCGGTGGTTGCTGCTTAACTTTAAAGCTATTGTACTTTCTTTCTCTGTTGAACTGTACTTATAGTTGGGTTTGTATACTGGCCCATTTACTTTCCAGCACTTACTTTTGTTCTCAGTTTAACTTATTTCTTATATAACATGTGTACTATTATCTATTTTTTTACTTTTATAATGGCAATGTCTTCCCTTTTTAGCGGGATTTATGCCTTTGATGCTAGTCGCCAGCCCCTGGCCTATGGAAGGCGGGCTTGGGGTAGTCACGGCACGGGCCCTGAGGATGGGTCGTGACATTCTGCCACTTCTGTGTTTTGAATTTAAAAAAATGGATTCCATATTTAGAATCAGGAGTTCCAAATTGTGTAAATAGGTAACTTTTATTTTTACACATTTTGAATAATTACTTCGGTAAATATTTTTTTTGCCATGGTTAAAGGGTAAATCTGGTAAATAAGGGTAAAAAATAATATTATAATAATAATAAATTACCCTAAAACGTGTTTTAACCCTATTGGTTGATACATGTCCGACCATGGGCATCTTTGGGTCAAATTTGGCACCCCATGGATCCACTTGTCAGTGATAATGACACTTAATATTAATTAAGTTAAAGTAAATACAAAAATGACATAAGCATATATCTTTCAGAAAAACAATTTTAACATTGGGTTATATATGTTATATTTTAGATTATAAATATTCATTATAAATATAAAATGATTTCCCACATAATGGTATTTTATTTATTATTTTTAGACATTTAATAATTAAATTTATTTATGACACAATAATGATGTTGTATTTTCCTTATTAATAAAAGAATCAAATAATTAGTATTATAAATGTTAAAATAAATATAATTTGAATGTTTTGATTCCATACAAGAATTTTATTGGTTAATATGACATTTTATGATTTCTTAACTGAATTTTTCTCAATTAATAATGTTGTTACGACTTTAGAAAAAATCAATTATTAAATGTTGTAAAAATTGACATAAATGAGTTTTTAAAATAAATATTATATTATTATTGATATTCTAATCCATAAAATCTATGTTTCGTCCAAAGGACATATATAATGATATTTTTATTATTAATGGACCACTTGGGGGTATCTTGAAAGTTTATAGTAAGTTTATGGACTATATAATATAAAAATACAAAGAGACATGGTAAATGTCAAACTATTTAACTAAGAGTTAAATAAAAAATATAACATTAATATAGTGATTCAAACCTATCAAAAACATATTACTTGCGTGGTTTTAAACCTATACCCACCTTAATCTTTAAATAATCCACTTTTGAGCCATTAGAAACTGAATATGAATTTTTTATAAAATAATATTTCTAGCTTTTCCAAAGGTGCCCCTCACCCCTCTTATAAAAGGGAACTCTCCCTTCTCTCTAATTCACACCTTCAAAGCCTTTTGGATCGGCCAACCTCTGCCAAAATACCCTTGCAACTATCCTCACTTAATCATAGAGGCCTTACTTTAGTCAGAAAGCCAACCTAATGATCACTTTTGATCAAATCAAAAAGAGGAACCTGAAGAAGAGGTAATGTTTTCACCACCATTTTCAAGTTCCTTTCTTCTTCAACTTCTTATTTATTTGTTATTACATTTATAAAATAATAACTCCAGTATCTTCTATATACCGTGATGTTATTATAAATATGGTACAACCATATTCAGTATTATATCCATCTTTTGAATGACATGTCACCATATGTGCGTACGTATGGCATACCGTCTCCACGTCGTGGTGTAATTGTTATTCATAACATTATTATTTTGATGGGTATTATAATGATGTGTAATTGATGTAAATAATAAATACAAAATGATAATGATTCTGTATATATGATATACCATCCAATTATATATTATTTTACTATCAAAAGAATGATATTGTCGCTCGTGCGTACGTAAGGACTACCGTCTCCACGAACGCGATGAGATTCATTCCCCCAATGTATCCATGCAAGTATAATTATCATTTTATTATTAAAAATATTTTTTAAAGACAAGATATCATTCTGGATATGAATAAGATAGAACCTATCCATTAAAAACATGTCTTATGTAACAAAACAAATAAAAGACAACGAGTATGTTAAAACCCGAAACGACGATAATACTAAGATATTATTAACAAAGCAATGTTAAAAGATCATATATGATATCATATTAATGTATACGATTATTTTATAATTTAATAACAATTATTTCACCATTATACAGGAGGTTAAACTACCCTCAACCAAGGAAAAGTACAAGGTAAGAGTTTATTTCACAATCTCTTCATTATCCGAGGTTGTTTATATGTAATTATCTACTGGGACCTCTTTATCATCCACATCCATGTTTCTTAAAAATGTATTTCAAAACATTCTTTCTATTTTATAGACTATGAGTTAAATTCATTGATACCCTTATTGAATTTTTATAAGATGTTTATAAAGGAATCTTTTCGTCATTTTTTAAACAAGGTCCTTTTTAACCTTTTTGACAAAATTAAGGTAAGAATGTCTTTTTTAACATATATGGCGGGTGCGGCTATTTTATACCATTATAAAATCATCGATGCTTCCCATACAATATTATAAAAATATTTTCAAATTAAATGTTTTATATTATAATTATGTGACTCTTAAATGATTTCAAAATAGAAAGAGATATTTCTCTAAAAAGAGTATTGATTTCATCTATGCCAACATCCTTTGATGGATTTTAAGTTTATTTGGAGTTGATTTATTATGATACAAAACATCCATATTGTATTGAAGGTTTTGTGATGTGTTTGAATATGGATGTGTTACTTTTATACCATTCATGATTTATGGTTAAATTATTAACATTTTGTATGCTAGTTTTAATACGAATGTTTATGATATGTTTAAACCTTTTCATATTAGGAATGTATTGGACTTAGTAAGTGATGGGTGGAGCACGCTATAGCTCCTCGATGCATCGGTAGGTCTCATGAGACAAATAGATGTGGAATTGGCCAAGGCCCTTTCCCAATTTGATTTATGGTTTTGGCCGAGGCCTTAAACATTTTTAGACGTCTTGGCCGAGGCCTTGACAAAATGTTTCAGAATGTCTGACATTATACATTCCCTCATTATGGAAATAATTTTGATGGTTCATGTAGTCATTAAACTAGTATAATATCCATGATTATGTTTAATTATGTCATTATTTACTCAACTCATATTATTTCCATAAAATTATTCATGTTTATTTTTAGTAAAGGCATGTGGTTTCAATTATTTATCATGCTTAATATTTATGTCATTTTCTACTGTATTACTTACACTTACTGAGCGTTTGAGATCACCCCTTTTCTTATGTTTTATTTTCCCAGGATATGAAAAATTTAGTTATGAGTGACCTGCAGGCATAATCTAGGAGGCTTGTATGTTTCTAATGATATATATTTGTGTTGTATTTCTCTTCAAGCTGTAAATTTGAACTTATGTATGAATCTTGTTTCCAATAATACTAAACTGATCGGTCTTTCGAGACATGATTTCCTTGTGATCATGCCAATGTTATCTAATAATTAACCGACTCTATGTAACTAGGTTCAGGGTGTTACAGTTGGTATCAGAGGAAGTTTAGTACAAACCTTGGAATCTATATTTAGTTAAACTCTGATTAGAGCACATAGCCCTAAGATAGACTTTGAGGATTAGTATAGAATATCTTCCTAGAATTTTGGTATTGTAGAGATTTTGTGAGTTTTCCAAATAATACATCCCTATCTGGATACGAGTAGGTAGAGGCGGATCTAGAATAGATGTACCTTGGGGTAAAACCTAAAAACACAGCTTTGATCTAGACTCAAACGGGAACTGGTGCATGACAATGGGCCTTGCTGCACTCTTGGTTACGACACTCCCAGGGGATATGCTTAGGATAATTCTCATTTTCATTACAAACCATTATGAAGGGTTTATGAGTATATACTTCCTCAAAGAAAACATGTTTTTTATGATTGTGCATTATATCCATAAACTTTTGAATTTATTTTAAGTGTTTTAGAAGTTTGGAATTATATATTTTGATTCATAAACTAATCTAGTTTATGTCATTGTTTAGAAATTGTGCCTAGTGGAAGGAATGGAAATCGTATCAATGCACGCACTCCATGTAGGGATTTCCCTCCTACTGAAGATAATTATAGTGGAGCTGGTAAGTCAACTGGTGCTGATCAGCTAATCACCATACTGACACAACTCACTCATGTTATGAATAATATCCTTGCCTATATGG
This sequence comes from Viscum album, assembly GCA_963277665.1. Taxonomy (NCBI): domain Eukaryota; kingdom Viridiplantae; phylum Streptophyta; class Magnoliopsida; order Santalales; family Viscaceae; genus Viscum; species Viscum album. The sequence continues at coordinate 1,099,555,690 of OY728155.1, read as the reverse complement.
AGCACCCAGATCCACATACTGGAGGATCAATGTTAGATCGCTTTTTGAGGCAACAACCACTGACATTCAATGGGAGTACAAATCCATTAGTGGCTGAGCAATAGATAAATTCCATAGAGAATATATTCCATTCTTTGGGGAGTAGTGAAAGGGAAAAAGTTATCATTGCAGTTTAGCGACTCACTGGAGATGCTGATCAGTGGTGGTCACTGATTCAAAACACAAAGGAAGATGATGATGTATCAAATATGGAATGGAGGGAGTTCAAAGAGATTTTCTTAGAAAAATACTTTCCTCATGACCATTTAGAGGATATGGAAAGACAATTTCTGAGTCTGAGGCAAAAAGAGGATGATAATGTCACAAAGTATGAGGATAAATTTACAAGGTTAGCGAGGCATGCTGCAGATTATATACGAAACCCAAGAAGTAAGATTGATCTGTTATTTGATGGGTTAAAACCATTTCTCTGTCAAGAATTAGTATCACAATCCTTCTCATCATATGAAGATATTTTCTCATGTGCTATCAAGATAGAAAAGGAATTCTCAAAGTCTTATGACTTTAAATCAAAGCAAGAGAAGAAGAGATTTGTTGAACACTCTACGAAAGTAAATAAGGAATCATGGAAGAAGGGAAGAATTGGATTTCCACCTAGTGATAATTGCGATTGGAAGTACCCTGGTACCTGTCTAAAAGGAAAATGATTATGCTACAAATGTGGAGAGAAAGGCCACCTAGCTGGTGATTGTAAAGGAAAGAAAGACGCTACCAATATTCAATGCTACAATTGCAGGGAGATGGGACAATATGAAAATGAATGTCCTAAGCGTCAGGAAAACATACCTTAGAAAAGGCCAACGGATCAAGGCCAAGCTTATGTAATCACTACTGCTGAGGTTAAAGCCCCGAAAAACATGGTGGTAGGTAATTTAATGGTTTCATTAAGTTTAGCCAATGCTTTATTTGATTCAGGATCATCACATTGTTTCATATCTTCCCAGTTCTCTACGAAAATTAGATATTTCCAATTTTATTTAACAAAGTATTTGTCAGTTAAAACCCCTAAGGGAAGTATCATTGCTACAAAGTTCTGTGGATATGTTCCCATTAGGTCATATAATTGTTCCTTATCTGCTGATCTCATCATTATACCCATGACTGAATTTGATATAATCCTCGGTATGGATTGGATTTTGGACCATGATGCGAAAATTTATTGTAAGAAGAAGAAGGAGGTTACGATTTTTGATGATGATGATAAAGAACACCTTTTCATTAGAGAAGAATCATCACCACCTGATTATTATCAAGATCCACCCCCATTAGCTCAACTAAATTCAATTATCGGGGAGGAAGAGAATGAAATAACTATGGGTGAGGAAAGGAATTTTCAAATAGAGGATATACCTATTATGAGAGAATATGTTGATGTGTTTCCGGAAGATTTACCTGGACATCCTCCAGAATGAGAAATTGAGTTTTTCATTGATTTAATTCATGGTTCAAGGCATATATTGAAGATGCTTTATAGAATGGCCACTGTGGAATTAGTTGAACTAAAGAAAAAACTAGAGTAATTGAGTAATAAATGATTTATTCTCCCTAGTGTTTCTCCATGGGGAGCTCCTGTCCTTTTTGTTAAGAAGAGAGATGGATCTATGAGGTTATGTATCGACTACAGGAAAATCAATGCTATAACAATAAAGAAAAAAGTGTCCCTACCTCGCATTGATGATTTATTTGATCAACTGCATGGAGCTCAATACTTTTCAAAGATTAACATTCGATCTAGATACCATCAGTTATGTGTGAAGAAGGAAGATATTCTGAAGACAGCATTTCGAACCAAGTACGGGCATTACGAGTTTATAGTAATGCCTTTTGGGATGACTAATGCACCCTCTATTTTCATGGATCTAATGAACAGAGTTGTCAAGGAATATCTTGATGATTTTTTAGTAGTATGTATTGATGATATCTTGGTATATTCAAAAAGCTATGAAGACCATGAAAATCACTTGCACATTATCCTAAAGACTCTTAGAAGACATGAATTATATGGGAAGTTTAGCAAGTGTGGATTCTGGCTTCAGGAGATCTCTTTTCTTGGCCATATTTTCTTTAAGGATAGAATCTCTGTTGATCCTTATGTGACCAAGGCAATCCAAGAATGGCCAGCCCTGACAAGTATAACTGAGGTACACAGTTTTATTTGTTTATCAGGTTATTATCGGCGTTTTGTCCGGAATTTTTCCCGATTGGCTAACCCATTAACGAAGCTCGCACGTAAAGGGGTTAAATTTAGTTGGACAAAAGAGTGTGGAGAATGTTCTGAATAACTGAAGATAATATTAGTCAATGATCCTATATTGACTCTACCATTGGGGAATGATGGGTTCATTATTTATAGTGATGCATCGAAGAAAGGACTTGGTTGTGTCCTTATGCAGAATGAGAGAGTTATTTCCTATGCATCAAGACAGCTAAAAATTCAGGATAAAAACTATCCTAGTCATGATATTGAGTTAGCTACTGTAATCGTTTCTTTGAATATATGGAGACATTATCTCTATGGTGAAAAATGTGAGATTTATACTGATCACAAGAGTTTGAAGTATATTTTCTCATAGAAAGAACTCAACATGAGGCAAAGGAGATGGCTTGAACTACTCAAGGATTATTATTGCATGATACACAACCACCCGGGGAAGGAAAATAAGCTGGAAGAAGCTTTGAGTAGAAAGGATCATGGAGTTTTGAACAAGATGAGGGTTGAAAAGGATCTTATATACTTGGATCTAGTAAAGATGGATATGGGAATCACCATGGATGGTGAAACATCAATTCTTTTTCAAATGGCTTCCAAACCATCTTTACTAGGGAGGATAAAGAGTTCTCAGACCGATGGTGAATAATTTAAAAAGAATATTAAAGCTGTGAATGATGGGAGATTGAGTGGCTTTGTGTATGAAGATGGAATTTGGAAATTTGGGAAGAGAATTTGCGTTCCCGATATACCTGATCTAAAAAGAGAATTGTTGGATGATTCTCATAGTTCCAATTTCTCTATACACCCTTGGAGCGCCAAAATGTATAGATATTTGAAGGAACATTTTTGGTGGGACAAGATGAAGAGGGAGATTGATGATTGTGTGTCTAGATGTATGGTTTGTCAACAAGTGAAAGCTGGAAGGAAACAGCCTGGAGGAGTCATGCAAGCTCTTCTCATACCTGAGTGGAAATGGGATAATATCACGGTGGATTTTGTCATGGGGCTACCAAAGACTCCTAGAAGGAACGATGCAATATGGGTCATTGTTGATAGTCTTACCAAGTCAGTACATTTTCTTTCTATAAGAGAAGATCTACCACTTGAATGTCTATAAATACTATATATTAATAAAGTTTTGAGACTTCATGGAGTACCCCTATCGATTGTTTCTGATCGTGATCCCCGTTTTACTTCAAGATTCTAGAAAATTCTTCAGAAAGCCCTGGATACTGAACTTAGTTTGAGCACTGCTTACCACCCCCAAATTTATGGGCAATCAGAACAGACTATTCATACCTTATAAGACATGTTGAGATCTTTCTCACTTGACTTTCAGGGTATGTGGGATCAATACTTACCACGGGTAGAATTTTCCTATAAAAATAGCTTACATTCCAGTATTCAGATGGCACTGTATGAAGCGTTATACGGAAATAGATGTCACACACCAACCTGTTGGAATTATGTTGGTTAAAGAAAACTCATTGGCTCAGAACTGGTGGAGGAAACGATAGAAAAGGTGAAGTTAATCCAAACCCACATCAAAGCAGCTCAAAGTAGCCAGAAGAGCTATGTCGATAATCGAAGGAAGGATTTGGAATTTCAGGTAGGAGATGATGTTTTCTTGAACGTATCACCATGGAAGGGTGTTATAAGTTTTGTTAAGAAAGGTAAATTTAGTCCCAGGTACATCGGACCTTTCAAAATTCTAGAACCAATTGGGGTTTTACCTTACCATTTGGAAATGCCGCCATGTCTCTCCAAAGTTCACGATTTGTTCCACGTATCACTGTTAAGAAAATAAATGTCTGACCAAACGCATGTACTCACCTATGAAGAATTAGAACTGGAACCTGATCTATCTTATTGCGAAGAGCCCTTCGGGATTCCTGATACCAGAGAACAAGTGCTGAGAAACCAAACTAATCGTCTGGTAAAAGTTCTATGGAGAAACCATAAGATGGAAGAGGCATCGTATGCACCCATGGAACTTATGATGATGAACCACCTGAGTCTTTTCATGTGGTAGTATTCTAGAAATCTCTAGGATGAAATTATTTTAAGGACGTGAGAATGTAACACCCCAAGCTTCCATGGTACGCTTCTCTTTGAATAATACAGTAGTGTGTGTTGTACGCAACTTCGAGTTCTAACACACACCACAACCAATCAAACTAGCCGTTATGAATAGTAATACCCACTTTTTAAAATTTTATACATTTAATCTTTAAAAGTGAACTTCATTTTTGGATTCATAATATTGAAATTATCTTAGGGTGAATTTTTCGTATTTTTCTGAAAACTTTCATTTTTTGATGAATAGTGAAAATCCCTAAATTTTAATTAAAAACAAATTCTTAAATAGAATTAATTAATAGTGATAAATTACGAATTTGAGTGGCTTAAAAGTATATTTAGAATATATTTTTACCACTTAATACAATTTTGGTCATTGGACGTAATTTTACATTTAAACAGGACATAAACAAGTGTCAATCTTTTGATTGTTATTATTTCTTAAAAACACACTTTTGTTTTGACAGCGGGAATTAATTTTAAATTAATTTCTACCACTTCTGTGTTTTGAAGTTAGAAAAAATGATTCCATATTTAGAATCTAGAGGTACAAAAAGTGTAAATAGGTAAGTTTTATTTTTAGACATTTTGAATAATTACTTCGGTAAATATTTTATTTACCATGGTTAAAGGGTAAATCCGGTAAATAAGGGTAAAATATAATATTATATTAATAATAAATTACCCTAAAACATGTCATAACCCTATTGGTTGATACATGTCCAACCATGGGCATATTTGGGTCTATTTAGGGACCTCATGGATCCACTTGTAAGTGATAATGACACTTTATATTAATTAAGTTAAATGAAATACAAAATTTAAAAAAGCATATATATTTTAGAAAAACAATTTTAACATAGGGTTATATATGTTATATTTTCGACTATAAATTTTCATTAGAAAGACAAAAATATTTCATACATAATTCTATTTTATTTATAATTTTTAGACATTGAATAAGTAAATTTATTTATGACACAATAATGATGCAGTATTTTCTTTATTAATGAACGAATCAAATAATATGTATTATAAATGTTAAAAAAATATAATTTGAAAGTTTTGATGTCGTACATGAAGTTTATTGGTTAATATGACATGTTATTATTTCTTAAATAAATGTTTTTTGAATTAATAATGTTTTTAAGACTTTAACAAAAATCAATTATTAAATATTGTCAAAATTGACATAAATGAGTTTTTAAAGAAAATATTTTATTATTAATTGATATTCTATTGTTAAAAATCTAATGATTGGAAAAAGGACTTATATAAATATAGGTGTATTATTAATGGACCACTTGGGGGGTCTCTTGAATTTTATTGTAAGTTTATTGTCTATATAATATAAAAATAAAAAGAGACATGGTAAATGTCAAACTATTAAACTAAGAGTTAAATAAAAAAGATAAAGTTAATATAGTGACCCAAACCTATCTAAAACCTATTGGTTGAGTGTTTTTTGACCTATAACCACCTTAAAATTTAAATAATCTACTTTTAAGGCATTGGAAACCGAATATGAATTTATTATAAAATAATATTTCTAGCTTTTCCTAAGGTGCCCCTCACCCCTCTTATAAAAGGGAACTCCCCCTTCTCTCTAATTCATGCCTTCAAAGCCTTTTGGCTCGGCCAACATCCTCCCAAATACCCTATCAGCTATCCTCCTTTCATCATAGAGTCATTCCTTTAGTCATAAATCAATCCTAAAGATCCCTTTTGAGGAAATCAAAAGGATGAACCCAAAGAAGAGGTAATGTTTTCACCACCCTTTTTCAAGTTCCTTTCTTCTTCAACTTCTTCTTTATTTGTTATTTCCATTATAAAATAATAACTCTAGTATCTTCTATATACTGTGATGTTATTATAAATATGTTACAACCATATTCAGTATTCTATGCATCCTTTGAATGACATGTCACCATACGTGCGTACGTACGTCTTACCGTCTCCACGCCATGGTGTAATTGTTATTCAAAACATTATTATTTGGATGAGTATGATAATGATGTGTAATTGATGTAAATAATAAATATAACATAATAATTATTTTTTATATATGATATACCATCCAATTATATATTATTTTAATATCTAAAGAATGATATTGTCACTCGTGCGTACGTACGGACTACCGTCTCTACGAAGGCGATTAGATTCATTCCCCATTGTATCCATGCAAGTATAATTATAATTTAATGATTAAAAATAATGTTTAAGGACTTGATATCATTATGGATATGAATAAGTTACAACCTATCCATAATAAACATGGCTTATGTAACAAAAAACATAAAAGAAAATGAGTAAGTTAACACCCGAAACGACGATAATACTAAGATATTATTAACAATGAAATGTTAAAAGATGATATATGATATCATATTAATGTATATGATTCATGTATAATTTAATAAAAATTATTTCACCATTATATAGGAGGTTAAACTACCCTCAACCAAGGAAAAGTACCAGTTAAGGGTTTATTTCACAATCTCTTCATTATCTGAGGATGTTTATACGTAATTATCTACTGGGACTTCTTTATCATCCACATCCACGTTTCTTAAAAATGTATTCCAAAACATTCTTTCTATTCTATAGACTATAAGTTAAATTCATTTATACCCTTGTTGAATTTTTATAAGATGTTTATAAATTAATCTTTCTGTCATTTTTCAAACAAGGTCCTTTTTAACCTTTTGACAAAATTAAGGTAAGAATGTGTTTTTTAACTTATACGGCGGGTGCTGCTATCTTCTACCATTATGAACTCGTCGAAACGTCCCTTAAAATATTATAAGAATATTTTCAATGTAAATGTTTTATTTTATAATTATGTGACTCTTTAATGATTTCAAAATAGAATGAGATATTTCTCTAAAAAGAGTTTTGATTTCATCTATTTCAACATCCTTTGATGGATTTTATGTTTATTTGGAGTTGATTTTTTATGATACAAAACTTCCATATTGTATTGAAGTTTTTGTGATATTTTTGACTGGGGATGTTCTATTTTTATACCATTCATGATTAATGGTTAAATTATTGACATTTCGTATGCTAGTTTTAATACTAATGTTTATGATATGTTTAAACCTTTTCATATGAGGAATGTACTGGACTTAGTAAGTGAAGGGTAGAGCCCTCTATAGCTCCTCGATGCATCGGTAGGTCTCATGAGACAACTAGACGTGGAATTGGTCGAGGCCCTTTCCTAAATTGATTTATGGTTTTGGCCGAGGCCTTAAACATTTGTAGACTTCTTGGTCGTGGCCTTGAAAAAATGTTTTAGAATGTCGGGAATTACACATACCCTCATTACGGAAATAATGTTGATGGTTCTTGTAGACATTCTACTAGTAGAATACCCATGATTATGTTTTATTATGGAATTATTTACTCAGCTCTTATTCTTTCCAAAAAATAATTCGTGTTAATTATTGGTAAAGGCATGTGGTTTAAATTATTTACCATGCTTAATATTTATTTCATTTTCTATTGTATTACTTACCCTTACTAAGCGTTTGAGCTCACCCCTTTTCTTATGTTTCATTTTCACAGGATATGAAGAAGTTAGTTATGAGTAACCTGCAGGCATAATCAATGAGGCTTGGATGTTTCTAATGAAATATATTTGTGTTGTATTTCTTTTCATGATGTAAAGTTGAACTTATGTATGAATCTTGTTTCCAATAATACTAAATTGATCGGTCTTTTGATACATGATTTCCTTGTGATCATGCCAATGTTATGTAATAATGCACCAACTCTAGGTAACTAGGGTCGGGGAATTACACCATCCATTTGTGGATGATAATAAATACTAATATTTAATTATGTTCCAAGGTATTCATATAATAATTTACAAAAAATTAGAGGTAAACTCATGTTCTATGTCTAGTAAAACTGAGATTGAAATTTCAGGCATCTTTACAATTTCTGAAATTTAAATATTTGAAATTTATTCCACCAAATTATTTTCACGAATCCAAATGATTTAAGATGAATTTGTGAGCCGGTCCACTATCACCAATATTGAATCATGTTTCCTAAATATTCTTGGTACACCTATTACAAAATCTAAGTATATTTTCTCCTATTTCCAAATCGGAACAGGTAGGGACTACAACATAGCTGTTGGTCGTTGATGCTCTACCCTAACCAGCTAATAGGTGAGGCGTCTCAAGTCATACTCTGGTAATTCTCTTTTCATTCCAACCCAAAAAAATATGATTTTAATTCTATATACATTTTCTATATTCGAGAGTAAAGAACATATCCTGAATAGCGGTAGGCATTAATAAGTTGTTCCAAATAATCATATGGTATGACCATTTGATCTCCAAACTACAACACTATATTTTTATCTAGCAATAATCCCTCAATGGAATCACCAATATTGTATTTTGACCTCATAGAAGCACAATTAGGATTATATTTTTGAGAAAATATAACCTACTCTACAAAATTAGGAAAAAACTAAACTATAAAGAAAATTTCGACATCACCTTGGTCTGACCAATCTAGATCTATATCTACTATAACTGACATTATTTTCTACTAGTTTGAAACCACTTTAGAAAACTGAGTATATTAATTCTTGATCAATGCATCTTCCTAAGAGTTCCCTTTACTCAGTGTACACATCAAGTTTAAAACAAACATCTGGAGATACTCGATCAATTTATGCTTTCTTACATATAAAAATATTTGTGAGAAAATGTGTTTCAATATATTATGATCTGCAAATACAATGAGTTTCTCACCAAATAGGTAATTATTCCACGTCTTCAAATAATAGACCACAATATCTAATTACAACTCATGTGTTTGGTAGTTTTTATCCTATAACTATAACTATCATCATCTGTAAACAACAATTCAGTCTCTTAGCATGAGAACACATCCTGATATGTATCATGATGTATCACAATAGACTATATTGGCCACTACATTCTATAGAATTGTATAGATAGGTGTTGATGTAATTATAACATTATGTTCTTCATTGGATTTTTTACCTTTTTCATCCATTAAAAAGGATCACCTTTCCTCATCAAAGATGTTATTGGTGATTCCAAATGTGGGAAATCACATACAAAATAATCTGTAGTATACCATTAAGCTAATCAATATATGCATCTCAATGAAATTCATCAATAGTTTCTAAGAGATAACAACTTCTATCCTTTCTAGAACAACAAAAATTCCTTTTTCAAAAATTTACCTAGCCACGAAAACATACATATTCTTTGCAAAAATCACACTTTGATAACATGGAAAATGGACGATGCTCTCACAATATACCCAAAACTGTTTACATGTTTTGATAGTGGTATTCTTTTGTTCTAGAATACACAATTATTTCATCGAAATACACCACCACTACAGAATCATGATTCCTTTGTAAGATTCAATTCATCCATTACATAAAGATAGCTGGTGAATTCATACGACCAAAATGCATAACCATATACTTATAATGACCATATCTTCTTTTAAAATATATCTTCAGAATAAACTCCTTCATAACATGTAATTTGTGATATCCCATATGTAAGTTAATTTTATAGAACCACTGGGATCCCCTCAACTAATAAAACAATTCATCGATGTGTGTAAGAGGATACTCATTCTTTATCGAAACTTGGTTATTCTTATGATAATCTAAAAAAATTATAATATTTTCATCCACATTCTAATCAAACTAAACTGGTGCTTCCCAAGAGACGTACTCCATAAAATAAAACTATTACTTTTCTAATCTTCCAACAGAACTTTCAAATACCTCAATAATTTTAGTGTCAATTGATAAAATGAAATTGTGATAGGACTAGTCCTTAGTAGGAGATCAATCATAAAATCCACTTCCCTTAATAGTGGAAACCCTGGGAAATTATCAAGGAAAAAATTAGTAAAATTATCAATAATAGGTATAAAATCTCAATTCCCATTATTTTCATATATTTGATGCTAATTTCATTCAACTAATATGAGATTGTTCCAACCACTGGTTCCAAAATTCCTTCTCTAGTTTCCACTATATCCGAATATCCTCTAGAGAGATGCTTTACTCCATCCAGATATGTTAAACTAACCATTAAAGCATAATAATCAATGTTACATTTAAATGATGTTAACCAATAAATAATAAAAATAAAATCATATACATCCTTTTGAATCATATAGAAATCCCAAAGAAACTCATCTTCATCGATACTTATAGAATAAGATTTACACCAAAAGGCCCGACACAATTTTTGACCAAGAGGAATTTGTTGTTTTAAAATAGAAAGTACCATACCAACAAACAAACTCGTATTATCAATAAAAAAGAGTCAAAAAATTATGGGATGTTTCTATATTGATAAAATCCTTTATATGGGTATAATATAAAAGAACTATACCTCTCACCATCGAAGGAGCATATTGATCATCTATGATCAATTTCTAAATTCTATACAATTAATTACACATTTCAACGTTCTCTTTCTAACCTGTTGATATTGCACTGCTTTAGGGTTTATGCTATTCCTAGAATCACTGTGGATCACTATATTTGGTTTAATAGATTTGTTCTACTACACTTGTCTCATCAAATCATAATATTACTAGGAAACATGAGGTGTTTTTGTAGAACCTGACTTTGGAGCACTGTGATAAAAGTGAAAAAGATGTCCCATTTTGTTGCAATTGTGACATTATCAAGGTTTTTTCATAAAATCTTTCTCGATGTGATCTAGAGAACAAAACTAAAATCATCCATGATTACTTTTGGGTTGAGGAGGTAGATTTACTGATCCCATTGTCTGATTTTAAGGTGAACCATCAATTTGGAAGTATGTGTCCCTATTCCTCTAGTCCCTAGCATTAGAGTTCCCACCTATTCACTTAGAGATAAACATAATTCCTACAACCATATTTCCTAGGATATCCCTTTATTTTATATTCACACTATTGACCATATTTTTATAATCCTTTTTAAAAATCATGGAAAACTTTAAGTGAATATTTGGTCATAACCCCTACTCAAAAATGATTTCCTTTAAAGGCATAATTAAAGAAAATTATAAGGAAAAGTATACTAAATTAATAAATTTATCCGCCTACTCTGTCATCGATAGATTCACTTACTTGAAGTTGAAAATATTTATTGTTCTAGAAATATGAAATGTGTGAGGATAAAATTTATTATCCAAAAATTCTTCAAAATCCTCCCATGTCCTCCCTTGGTCCAATTTAGCCTGAAATGATAATTCCCACCATGGGATTTCCAAATCCTCTAGTACATACACTTAAAAAGTGAATTTCAAATTTTCTAGTGTCCTAAGGAAATTGATGATTCAATTCATCCTATTCAACTAGACATTTTATTTTTCCAGCTTAGAATCCCCCCCCCAAATATGGTTGGAATGATTATTTGAAAATAAATTGAATGGTCCGGTTACTGTGGTTCATCATTTCTATTACCCATATCCATGTCTTAGAAAGCCTGTAATATTATTTGAGAGAATAGTTAATTCACTCGTGGCTTAAGAGAATCCACATTTTTATCATCCTCTTCTGGTTGGTTAATACAATACATACCCAGTGCCATTAACCATAACCAGAACAGAACTCAATTTAATCTCACTCATTATCTATGTAAGGATTATCAATCTCAATATACCACATCAAAACATGTCAAAACATCGATTTATACAATTCTAACATCATCAAAATTTTAACCATTTTTTAAAATACTTTCACCATGCTTTTCAAAAATCATCCATTTTCACTATTTTAAAAAATCATCAATTTTTATCTATTTTATAAATCATTTTACTCAAAATGATGAATGCAGTAATATTGGTAAGTCTTTCGGTGAATTGATATCATGAAAAAATTCATCATCTAAACCAATTACTATGAGGTGAAATGTCACCTATAACTGTCTAGAAACACCCATGTACCCAAACACCATACTAGCTTGATGTTTGACATAAATAGATTAGATATACCATTTTATACTATTTATTTCATGTTTTGATAATACTAATCCTTATTACCATACCAATAGATATACTGATACTATTTACAACTCCTAGATCAAACAAAACTAACACCATGTCTTATATCAAGGACTGAACAATGGTGATACCATTATTCTGAAAATGATATCTAAACCAATAAAAACCAGAGCCATTTTTCTCAAAATTTATTTCTGGAGGGACCAAAATTGGTACCATTTGTAACATCCCTCCCCTCTACATTGACTTGAGGAGTGACGAGGTATCTACTAGGACTTAGGTGACATCCCCAAGACACCAAATCCTAGAAATAAATTCCATGGTCCTCAAAAAAAATTAGGAGATGATTTTCCCTTCGAAAGATAAAACACCCAACTACATGAAAAAAACAAATCAAACAAACTTTTATATAATACATGAGATAAAATAAAATGAAAAGTATAAACAACTATACAACCATATCAGATTATAAGTGGAAACTAGAAACATACTCAATGAAAACCAAAGGACCACAACTCAATCTTCCAAGAGACAATCAACTGGAAACACCCAACCCAGTCTAAGATTCAACTCTACATGCCATGATGGCAATATCAAGAAGCATCACAAAAGAACTGATATACCTTTCCTTTACATGTGTTATGATAGATGACATCTAAATATGAACAATAGTATCTATGTAGGGGGTGAGTCTAAACTTAGTAGGTTTTCCCCCTATGACTTCCCAACACACAACACTTGGTCAAAACCTAATAGCACAATTATAAAACTAGTTTGAAGTGGTAAAAACAGTTTATATTAACATCATAAATAAGTTTTCCAAAAAAAATCAAAAAGGTTGTAAACCATTTCTCATTTTATTTGTAATATTCATTTAAATTTCCACACACAGTCAATCTTGGTGTCATAATTGACGGTGGAACTTCACATCCATACTCCATCCCATTTTGATGGTGGTACTTCACAACCATTATCCATCGCATTCAACTCACACCCAATCATTTATGACAACACATTATTAATCCATTTAAATAAAAACATTTATTTATTTTTAAATAATTTCAAAAAATACATTACATGCATCAAACTAAACCATAATTTTAAAATTAGCATTTTAAAATTATAAACAATGGGGTTTACCAAAAACCAACCCCTTTCGATAATTTTGATGGAAATACTAAAACAATATTCACATAAAGATTCACAATTTGATTTTACAATCATTTAAAGAAAATAAATAAATTAAAACTATGCCTTCAAGTTCTAAATCAAGTGGGGTCAAGAGAGAAGGAACCTACATCTCAATAGTTTGAGAAAACAAGGAATATCATAACAAAACTTATAGATCTGATCATAACTGACCTTACCTTCACCAGATCCAATAATATGTCATCATAAAGTCATTTATAATGCATATATATCCATAATGAACTATATATATGGTTATGAGAGAATGAATAACCTTTGATCTAAGAATAATGATGAAGAATGAGCACTTATCGAAAAATATGGGCCTCCAATGCACACTGATTCACCTAAGGATGGCTCCTGATTTGAAGGGTGTCATCTTTCACGCCTTAGGAGAAAAAGGAATTTTATTTATTGGAGGATTATAGAAAAAAGGGTAAAAGGTGTTAATTAATATTAGATTCACTTTTAATAGAGGTCCAAATTTATACTACATAGTTAGGCTACATGGTTGGTAAAATCGTGTGCCAACCATGCAATGCTATATTATTAAGTCCATGCCATGCACAACTGGATTTCTTAGTTTTAAAAACTGTTCACCAACTATTCCTTTCCATTTAATTCAAGATGCTTAGTTTCTCCTTATCATTGGCATGGTTTGGCCAAACTATGTGCCATTTGTGTGCCTGCCGAGTGTCTATTGTCTTATATTTCACAGTTTCCTAGAGGTGCTAAATAGTTTCCCCTAACTATACACAAACTGTGCTCCTCTATAGAATCCTCAAAAGATGCGAAAACCCCTTGAAATATCCTTAAATATAACCCAAACATTATATATAATCCAAATACATGAATAAAGGGTCATGTACCTAAAATTAGGGGTGTTACATCATTCATACAAGTAGTTGGGTACATAAAATGGCACTTAATTAATCATGACCATGAATTTTATAATTATAATTCAATAATAAAACAAAATTACATACTTTTTTGTAAAATATAATAATCTCATCTTTTTTAACTCAATAGAAAAAATGATACAAAAACATTTCCATCTGCTCTTAATTAGATCATTATTAAGTTTGCACTATAAAAAATAGCAATGTATAAAGGTTTTTATACTTTGTATCCTTTCAAAACCTATTATAAGGATTCATATTTATAATACACCCTTAATTTTATTAATAATTCTATGAAATTCCATGTGATTCACATTCATGGATTCGTCTATATTATAATTCACCACTTCCTATCTCATGGGTCCACTCTATTTCATATACAAGATTCTACTTAAGATAGTATTCTCATATCACCTTAAAATATAATACCTTGTGATGATTTACATTAGGGAAAACTAAAATTCCAACATTTAGGTTTCTATCATTTAACTATTCAAGTAATTTATGTTTTAGACATGAATAAATGATAAATTTATATTTCCTTTATTTCAAAACCATGATACTTGTCACAATAATTGTATCTAATATATAATTTTTATACTACCCTTACAATCAATATTAACCTCATTTTTTCCATGTTTATGGTTTTTCAAATGATCTACTACGTTTTCATTTATATCCACTAAATAGATCTTTACGCCACCCATCTCAATGATTTATTGAATGAGATAGTATTGTTTAAGGATGTTGGTTGTCGATTAGTGAGATTGGGGTTCCATAGCTTGAGGAATGGATCCATTATAGTCACAGTAATGATTAATAACTATATTAGTTCTAGAAACATCCTAATTTTTATTTGTTAACTTCATGATCCAAACAACATCCCTCATAGTATCTAAGGATGTGATGGGATCTTTCTCTATTACTGAGTTTTTCATGGAATCTTTTTAGAACTCTTCTACCCGATATCTCTACTATTGATTGAAATCTCAAACACAGATTGAGATATCACATCATCTTATTTAGTTTGGAAAATATCATCGTTGTAACCCTTTACAATGTTTTTATCCTGTCCTATAATGTCTAAGAAAAAATACTCACCTCTTTCTAATTACGTAAGGATGTTCTTGATATCAATCCAATGACTCTCACCATGATTAGATATATATCTACTTGTCAAACATGAAGGAAAAAACCTAGGGTTGAGTTAAAATCATTGAATAAATTAATGTTCCTATATCAAATAAATATACAATCCTATCCATCCTTTATAAATATTTAGAATAATTCAAATATTCTAAATAATTTTCCATGAAACATAGCTAAAAACAACTTATTGGAGTTCCTGATTCTAAAAGATTTTAGTAATTTACTAATATATTTATTTTGAATCAATAACAGAATCCTAAACATTATATCTCTATAAAACATTATACCTGTTATGTTGGCTAAATTACTTATGTATTTCATTAAGAAGAACTTTCATAACCACAACACTAAAAAATAAAAAATTTGGACATTGATGAGGTTATTATTTGGTAGAGTTCACATGAATTTATTTATATTCTAGGTATATTTAAACTTAAAATGGGATCATAATGATTAATTTAGTTTGTTTTATAATATACACTAAAAATTGATAAACATTTTGAATTATTTATAAAATTTAGTCATTTTGTGTCATTTATAAATGAATTATTATTTTTCAAATTGATCAATTTTGAATTAATATTCAAAAATTGGATGGTTTGATAATTTATTTAATTTTAAATGTTTTGTTCTATATGTTTTATCATTAAAAAAGGAAATTTATTATTAGAATAATTTGTAGTTAAAATGGAGTCTTTAATTGATTGTGAACATATATTTTAGAACATTTGTGTTGAAATGGGTGTTGGGGTAATGGATAATTTTTTCGTAAAATATTATTTTGATTTGATAATCTTTGATTGGTTAAATTATTTAATGATTGAAATTGATTTCTTTGAATTTTTTTTTATATTTTTGGAATACATAGATTTTAATATCATTCTAGTAAATATATTTATTATCTATTTTGGGCCAAAAATATATTGATTGTTCGATCTTCCCCTGTTCATTGTAGTTCATCTAAATAATTTGGAAACTGGAAGAGGGGACATTTAGAATGGGATTTTTTTATCTTGGTAATTTTGATGAGCACCTGCCTCTTGGGTTCATTTACCCCTGATGGATGGATGAATCTAATGATGAGTAGATCTAGATCTGCAAGCCATTTCAAGCTGCTACATTGTTTTGGAACTGGAATGTGAACCCATTGGTTGTTGGTATGACACTGATTGAATTGAAGATGAAATCAAGATAAGGTGTGATTGTGTATTATTAGCTTACTTGAGTTCTTTCACTTCAACTGGAGGATTGTATTGGGATCTATTTGTATAAAGTGGTAATCTAGTCATAGAGATTCGTCATCTGGGAGTTTAGAGTAAATTGAAGTGCTGATGTAGTGGGCCAAGTGTTTGAAATTTTGTCTCATATAAGTATTCCAACCATTTATGGTTGGGAATGCTGTCCCAAATTAAAATTTTATTTAAATATAGGGTATAAAAATACATGATTAACATATATGAATAATGTTTTTCTTAGTCTTTATGTATAACTAATTAAAATGATTCAAAATATAAAATCATTTAAATTATAACCCCAAATATTTCCTCATTTCATTATTTCTCATTACAGTATCATTATGTGTAAACTCTCATACCTTCTTCTAGTTTCCTTGTTCATACAAGGGTTTCTCAGTCTCGTAGTCTCTTCAATGGGTGACAAATCTCAGAGGGTATATCTAATCTATTCCAATCTCTATGGTTTGGCATATTCTTCTTCCTAGTTCCTCAGAAGCCTAGTAGGGGGATCTTAATGGTGGTCAATCAATTGTTGCTTGAGGCTAGTAGTGATTGTAGAGGCGACAATTGGTAGACCAGCATAGATCAGACACTACAAGATATTGGGGATTTGCTGATCTTATATTGGTTGTCCTTCTTGAGTCAGACGTAGAATATCATGTATTGGTATCATCATTTTCTATTGGTCCATTTTTGACTTGTGACAGGGTAAATATGGAAAATTTTCATATTTTTGTCTTTTGTTTAGGCATCTAGTCCATGTCTTATGGGTCTTTTGACATTTTATTAGTTTACTCATAACAAAGTAAAACGAGGGGTTTTATATGCCTCTTTTTTTATTAAGGGGGATCAAAACCAAATCATTTCAGTTAAAAAAATATTTCTGTGGTTATATTTTAATTTAATTTTAATAACATGTTATAATTTTAAGAACCACTCGGATAAATGGGTTTTTTATTGGGTATGTTCTATTTTTTATTAAGAGTACTTTTGAACATTATTTCAATATTCTCAACATCATTTGAAATAAATTTTTCATCTTGTATTATAAATGAAGATATATATTTTGTTGAAAATTATCTTAGAAAAATTATCTATGGGGGAAATATTTTTTCTTCTTTATACCTTGGAGAAATCCAAATATTCATTCACCATATTTTTTTCAAAAATAAAAGTGAAAAATCATAGAAAAAATATGTGAGGATGGGAAATATTTTTTCCTTAATTAACTTAATAATAATTATACACAAAAATATACATTTATATGTAATCCTCAGGCCATGACAACATAAATGTATAATGACCATATTAAATATAAAAAAATCACATGTTGTAATTACCCTCAAACGTTTTATTAAATAATTAATGTAAATGCGTATTTTATTATTTTAATCAATTCCATGTGTAATATATTCTCCCAAATCACTCCAATATGCATGAAATAGTTTCTCCTAACTACTTTATAATTTGAAGATACTTTTAACAACATCCCTCTCAAATATTATTTTTTAAATATTATTCTCCATTTTTAATTTATCTAATGATTCTCCCTTTGACCAATTTTTCCAAATATTTGTAATATTATATTTGAATATATAATTTATTTATTGGCATCTCCATCATTGAAAATATCTTGAAGAAAATAATATTAGATATTAAGGTACTTATTTATTAAATGAAATAAATGACTTTATTCTAATGAAATAATTATTCTACTATCAAAAAAATCATCAGACTATTTTTTTAGGCATCAATTCTTTAACCATACTACAATTACAAACTTCTAGAATGATAGAGGTGCAAAAACTACATATTCTATATTAGTTTTAGATAATGTAACAATCTATTTGTTTCACATGAAATAATGAAAACTATGAAATAATTTTCCTTTTTTGGTGCCACCAGCCTAATAGATATATGTTTACCTAAATAAAAAAATAATTATACTTGGAGTAAAAAATTTAGTGATCATGTATATTGGTGATATGGTATTACATAAAATTTTCTTCTTATAAATATTGTAATGATTCTACCTGAACTGACTAATTATACCTATTTTAAAAAAGTATATGGATTTTTTAATGTCATATATCATATGATGCCCGGAATAATTTCAAAATAAGAGGTATTTTTTAGTGCATTCATCCTTTATTTTTTATTTCTAAATAAAATCATCATTGGATTTTGAATTTTATTGAGAGACTTTATCTTAAGATGCTTTAAAAATTCATTTTTATTTTTATTTTGAAAAATAAACATACCTTTTATCGTTTGTTTCACTTAAATTCCCAGATAAAGGACATTAATCCTATATTTGTTATTTGAAACTAAATATTCACTACCTCCTGAAATTCATAAAATTTTGCATATGAATTTCTTGTGAATATTAATTCATCTAATAAATTAAAAACATAAAATATATTACTCTATGTGTTTGAAAACATATACATTTTATTCTTATAAGGAAATTTTTTTTCAAAGATTTTTTAGAATATATTTGTCTAATATGGTATCTTACATGATTCACATAGACTTCCACTTCATGAATACCACTTAGAAAACATTGAATTCCCATATATCTGATGATTTTTCAATATATTATTAACTGAAAGTTCTACAACACTTACTATGGTATATATTCCCTAAACTTTTGTAAATAACTCAATATATTAGATTTTGGTAGGTTCTATTGGTCATGAATGTTCTACAACATTCAGTAACCTAGGAGGGCATTGATTATAATAACATTTAAATAAATACAAAATATAGTAAAAACATAATTTATATGTTATTATTTTCCAAATTTTTAACAAAAAATGTATAAGAAAAAAATTGATTATATTGATTTATTATATAGAAATATGTAAAAAAAGTTATATTAAATTCAATTTTCTAATTTACAATGGTAATATATATATATATAATGTCTGAACAAAATTCACAAACTATAAAATTAGTATAATATAATATTTCAAATAACACAATTAAATAGAAATATCTAAAATAACTAGTAGAAAAAGTGGTTTCCACATCATGATGTTAACATCATTATTTTAGAAAATGATATTTAAAGTGATGTATGAACCTTTTATATTTTTTTCTCAAAAAAAGTTATTAAAAGGACTTTAGAATTACCTTTAATGTCAGTTTTAAAGAAAACCAATTTTTAATGTAAAAATAAAAACCTTTAAAAATTACTTTTGGATAAAACCAGAATTAAAAGTGTTTAAAATTAAACAAATATGTCCCAAAACCTTCATTTTTTTACCTAATATTTCAGAAACCATAATTATCTTGACCCTTGATGGCACCTGAATAGGCTTGGTCTTCACTTTCAGTTGATTTTTATTATCTTATCCAACTATATCTCTTTAATCTTCAATCCATCACCCTTCGTCCATGAAACTCAACATTATTAGGTCAATGGAATCCCTAATTTTCTCAAATCACAACTGTAGTTCAAGGGTTTTCTTTTTTCTTTTTTCTTTTTTCTTTTTTTTACAGTTTTTTAAATTTTTCTCTTCAATCTTATAATCTTCAGCCCATTTTCACTACCTTTGAGTGAGTTATTCATAATTGTTTATTTATTTTCCTATATCAAACTCCAAATTTTGTAAGTTATTTTATTAATTTTTGAAGATAAAATAATTATCTATTAGTTATAAATTGAATTTATCCATTCATTTTTTATATGTGTTTTATTATCTACTATCAATTTTTTAGTTGATTTTTCATTAATGTTATAAATTTTTCATGATTATAGATTTTTTATGATTAATTTTTTTTTGTTGTAACTTCTCGTAATAATAATTGTTTGTATTTATAAAATTTTTATCATTATAATTTGATTATGGTTGACATAGATTTAACCCACATTTATTTTAAATTTATTTCTTCATTTTAATTACTGTTGATTATTTTTTTTAATTTTGTTTTTAAATTGTTTTTTAAGAATTTATATCTGATTAAATTATTTATTTTTATATATTCTTATATGTTTTATTTTTTATTTATATATATGTTTAAATTTATATACATATATATATATATTAACATATTCATCTTTTATATTTTCATATTTATTTAATTTTTGGATCGTAATTAGGTAAATTCTCGAAGAAATGCCAATGAATGTGAGAAATGGGTTGATAGTTTCTTGAAATTTTATAAAATAAATCTTTAAAACAAAGATGTAATTTTCTATCCATGATTGATATTTTTGAATAGGAGAAAATTAGGGTATATAGAAATCAAAGATCTTATGAATTTATATGGTTTTAGTGACAATTATACATATGGGATATGACATGGTGAAATAACATACATGCCATTATCTAATGATGATGAAGATGGTCCACATCAGAAACATGATCATCTTAAAGAAATAATTCAATATGTAGGTGTTGAAACCATTGAAAAAGATAGCATTTAAAAACTATAATGAGATTCTGAGAAACCATTATTCTATGGGTACACTTAATTTACAGTGTTATTCATAGTGCCGAGATTAGTTAAATTAGAAGAAAGACATGGTTGGAGTGATAAAAGTTTAACCAAATTGCATGAACATTTAAAAGAGATACATCCTAAAGGTAAGTGGCTTCCAAATTCTAATCTTGATGAAAAAAATATTATTTCTAATGGTATTGTGTTATAAAAATATATATTCTTTCCCTAATGATAGTTTTTTGTATATTAAGAAATATGAATGTTTATAAGAATGTGTTAAATGTGGGACAACACTATATAAAATGGATGAATAATCCAACCGTGATTCATTTTCAGAATAAGCACCAAACCTCCCACTAAATAAATCTGGTATCTACCAAAAATTCCATGTTTGAAGCATCTATTTGTAAATTAAAATGATGAAAACAGGATAAGATGGAATACAGATGAGTTCATCTTTGATGGAAACCCATGCCATCCCTCGGATTCACTATGATGGGAAATATTTTATCCCAAATTTTCTGATTTTGAAAATGAATATTGAATTATTAGAATGGTTATGTTCTCATATTGAATGAATCCATATATGAGTCTAAGTATCCAACCTAGTTAATGACTTTTTTTCTTAGATGTCTATTACTCTTACCCATATACATGAATGCAGTAGAAATATGTGATGATGAGCTTGATAATTGATGGAAAAAAATCGCCTGGAAATAATATGGATGTTTACTATCACCATTTATTGATGATTTGAAATTTCATTGGGTGAAAGGTGATACATTATTTGATTCAAACAATAAAGAGTATTTTCTTTTGCATGTTATGGTAATGTTCAATATAAATGAATTTCCAACATATTGAAACTTATTTGGATAAAGTGTTAAGCGATATAAATATTGTCCAATTTTCAAAGTAGGAAATCATATCATAAATTTATGAATGGAATAAAAATAGTTTATAAGGGACATCATCGATATTTGTGAATGGATCATCCTTATAAAATATTAAAAAAGCCATTTAATTATTTATAAGATTATAATAATAGAATACAACTATTTTCATCTGAAAAATATTATAATAAGTTGAAAACATTGATGTCGCATTTGGAAGGAATGGATGTTTTAGTCTTCAACCAAATATATGGAAGAAACAATCCATTTTCTTCAAGCTACCTTATTGGAAATATTTGGATGAACATTGACATTTTTCAGGTCAAAAAAACATTTGTAGAACTCTAATTGGGACATTGTTTAGAAAAAAAGGAAATACAAAAGATGAATTATAAGAAATATTGGAATTAATAATAATTTTAATACCATTGGAGTTGGCTCCCCTAAGAAAATGAAATAGGCTATATTTTCTACTAGCTTGTCACACATTAAGAATGATTCAGAATATAAATTTTTGTCAATGAATACATGGTATTGAAGTACCTAGTGTGTATTATTAAAATGTGAATGGTTTGGTGTCATTGAAGGATTTAATATTAATATGTATGATATACCATGATTTCATTGTATTGATGAAATATTTATTATCAGTTACATTATGTGGAATAGTGTCATCACCTGTCAAAAAAGTCTATAATTAGGTTGTGTTAATTTTTTAATTCAATTTGTAGCAACTTCATAGATTCGGAATTTCTAGATATGTTAGATAATGAAGCTATCCTCGTGATTTGTAAGATAGAAATTTATTTTACACCATTGATTTTTAGATAAGAATATGTGAGCCTGTTTATTTACATTGGATGTATCATTTTCAATGATATAAAAAAAATTTAAAGGGATGTGTTAAAAAATCCATCAACCAAAGACCTCTATTATTCAAATAAATATATATAAATATGTAATTTAATTATATACTGAATATTTTTCTAAATTGGAGCATGTTGGTCCCCCTAAATCTCAACATTTGGAAAGTTGAAAGTGATGGTAAAGGGATTCATGGCATAATGATATTGTTAATTCTTCATGATGATGTGACTCATGAACATTTTATATTTTAGAAAACATAGGTGATGTTTAACCATATATATCATCCTATATTGTGGGATTCAAGGTAGGATATTTGATATGAAAATAAAATTGGATGACGAATATACTTAAAAACACATTCCTCAAAAGGTTTAAAAATAAAATCAACATTTATTTATTCACATCAGAAAATTCAAATGGTTAGAAGGGGGAGTAATGTTTGTCACTAATCCACTACATTTTTTAGTGAAGAATATAAAACCCCAATTTATCCATCAACATAATATATCAGAGTTTGTTGAAGATATATATGAGATTGATGAAAATAAAATGATATTCACACTAGAGAACATGCCTCATGTGCTGCCACAAATTTAAAATATGTATACCATTTCGGTGGATCTAGGCTATCTATCAGAGCCAGAGAAGAGTGCATGTTTCCCCTGGATTCGTTGGCTCCTCCTTTATCCTCCCATTCTTCTATTCCTAGTTTGCTGGACTCGGATCCCTCAACTTGAGTGTCATGGAATTATTCCTTCCTCAAACTAGCATCTTTCCATTCCCCTCTTGCCCCCTAGATTTTCGCAGTTCTGACGGTTACCTCCTCGGTTGGTTCCCTTGATGGGATCTTGGTGATATCCTTTTAAACTTCTTCCATCAATGATGTGTCGAGGCTTCTCAAATGACCATTAGAGGATCTGTTTTTTTAGAATAACTCAGGTTTTATTTATTTAATATTTTTATAATGGGATAATAAGGGATAATATTTTAAATTGATGGACTTTGATAGATAATTATGTAACCACCCATATAATCATTTTATCCCTATTTAAAGGGTCATTTCCATGAAAATAATGTCTCAATCAAGTTCTAGTACATTCTGTCAATTTTTTTGTGGTGTACGAGGCATATTTTATTGTAAAAATATGCCATGACTTTCTAGAAACTTTGCAAATGGGCCAGGTTTTCTCCACTTTCATAAAATTTTCTATAATATTCACCACCCCTATCAGACCATATGACCTTCACCATTTTGTCTAATTGATGCGTATATTATTTCCAAATGAAGTTATTTTAATTAGTATCAATTATGTTTTTGTATTAGTGTTTCACCCAAAGGATAATACCAATACACATTTATGTTAAATAATTTGTCTGAATCAATTTATTATTATTATTTCAAAGTATTAATTTCAAGCATGTGTTTATTGAAGTTAGCTTTTCATCATCATTTCACTCTCAAAACTCATATTTTCTGATCTTTAATGGATTAAATTTCTCTGATTAGAGTGAGAAAATCCAATTTCACCATGGTGTATTGGATCTTGATTTAGAACTCTGAATAGAGAAACCTATTAATACAATAGATGATAGTAGTGATTATGATAAATTATATTATGCATCATGGGAAAGATCAAACAGATTAAGTTTGATGTTCAAGGGAATTATCATAGAAAGTAACATCAAGTTAGGTCCCCCTAAAACTAAAAGTTCTAAATTATTAATGAAATCATTGGGAGACCGATCTCAAACTGAGGAAAAATCTCTTTATGGGACATTAATGAGTACATTGACCACCATGATGTTTGATGGTTCTCATACCATGCATGAGCATGTCATTGAAATGACAAATATTTTAGTAAGACTTAAACCCTTAAGAATGTAAGTGGATGAACATTTCCTTGTACAGTTTATCCTAAACTCATTACCATCTGAGTATGGACCATTCCAAATGAACTACAACACCATGAAAGATAAATGGAATGTGCATGAATTTTATAATATGTTAGTTCAAGAGGAAACACGTTTAAAGATTCAAAGAATCCACTACATCCATTATGTACATCATCAAGGAGGAAAGAAGTATGGAATACAGAAGCATGGAAAAGGAAATGGACCATTGAAGGTTAATGATTCTTTTAGAAAGAACCAGAAGAACACAAATAAAGATAAATTCCATTTCTGTGGGAAAGATGGGAATTTCCAAAAGGATTGTCTAAAACTAAAGGCTTGGTTTGAAAATAAAGGTAACTAAAATGATTATACATGTTACGAATCAAACATAGTGGAAGTTCCATATAATTCATGGTGGAATGATTCTGGTTGTGCGACTCATGTTTCTAATACAATGCAGGGATTCCTTTCAACCCAAGTAACAAGCCCAATAGAAAAATTTATATTCATGGGAAATAGATTGAAGGTTCTAGTTGAAGCTTTTAGGACTTATCGTTTAATCCTTGATAGAGGATATAGTTAGGAATTATGTGGATGCTTTTATGTACCTATTATATCTAGGAATATGGTTTCTTTGTCAAAACATGATTCTGCTGGATACTTTATTAATTTTGGGAATTGATATTTTAGTTTGTTAAAGAATACACGCATGATTGGGTCTGGTTTATTGTATGATAGTTTATATTAACTAAATCTTGATAATATTTATGCTGAAACACTTGTGACCTTGTATCAAGATTCTGGTACTAAATGTGGTTTAGTAAATGAAAAGTCGACTTATTTATGGCATAAACACTTAGGTCATATTTTTAAAGAAAATTAGAGAGATTGATTAAGTTTTAAATCCTTCCAAAATTGGATTTTACAGACCTAAAATTTTTTGTGGATTGTATTAAGGGAAAAAAATAAAACACCCAATGAAAGGTTCCATAGGAAGTACTCAATTCCTTGAGATCATAAATACCGATATATGTGGACCTTTTGATGTAAATTATTTCAGTAAGGAAATTTACTTCATTGCCTCTGTTAATGATGTTTCATGTTATATATATGTCTATTTATTGCATGAGAAATATGGTTTTATTCATTTTTATACATGTGGGATATGACATGGTGAAATAACATACATTCCATGATCTAATGATGAGGAAGATGTTCCACATCAGAAACATGATCATCTTAAATAAATAATTCATTATGTAGGTGTTGAAACCATTGAAAAAATAGCATTTAAAAACTATAAAGAGATTCTGAGAAACCATTATTCTATGGTTACCCTTAATTTACAGTGTTATTCATAGTGCTAGGATTAGTCAAATTGGAAGAAAGACATGGTTGGAGTGATAAAAGTTTAACCAAATTGCATGAACATTTAAAAGAGATACATACTAAAGGTAAGAGGCTTCCAAATTCTAATCATGATGAAAAAAAATATTATTTCCAATGGGATTGTGTTATAAAAATATATATTCTTTCCCTAATGATAGGTTTTTGTATATTAAGAAATATGAATGTTTATAAGAATGTATTAAATGTGGGACAACACAATATAAAATGGCTGACTAATCCAACCGTGATTCATTTTCATGAATAAGCACCAAACCTCCCACTAAAGAAATATGGTATCTACCAATAATTCCTAGTTTGAAGCATCTATTTGTAAATTAAAACGATACAAATAGTCTAATATGGAATACACATGAGTTCATATTTGATGGAAACCCATGTCATCCCTCAGATTCACTATGATGGAAAATATTTTATCACAAAGTTTCTGATTTTGAAAATGAAAATAGAATTATTAGAATGGGTATGTTCTCAGATTGAATGAATCCATATATGAGTCTAAGTATCCAACCTAGTTAAGGACTTGTTTTCTTAGATGTCTATTACTTTTACCCATATATATGAATGAAGTAAAAATATGTGATAATGAGCTTCATAATTGCTAGACCAAAATAACCTGGAAATAATATTTATGTTTACTATCACCATTTATTGATGATTTGATATTTCATTGGGTGAAACGTGTTACATTATTTGATTCAAACAAGAAAGAGTATTTTATTTTTCATGTTATGATAATGTTCAATATAAATGAATTTCCAACATATTGAATCTTATTTGGATAAAGTGCTAAGCGACATAATGATTGTCCAATTTTCAAAGTAGGAAATCATATCATCAATTTATGAATGAAAGAAAATAGTATATAAGGGACATCATCGATATTTGTGAATGGATCATCATTATCAAATATTAAAAAAGCCATTTAATTATTTAGAAGAGTATAATAATAGAATACAACTATTTTCATCTGAAAAATATTATAATAAGTTGAAAACATTGATGTCGCATTTGGAAGGAATGGTTGTTTTAGTCTTCAACCAAATATATAGAAGAAACAATCCATTTTCTTCAAGCTACCTTATTGGAAATATTTGGATGAACATTGACATTTTTCATGTCGAAAAAAACATTTGTAAAACTCTAATTGGAACATTGTTTAGAAAAAAATGAAATACAAAATATTAATTATAAGAAAGATTATAATTAATAATAATTTGAATACCATTGAAGTTGGCTCCCATAAAGAAATGAAATAGACTATATTTTCCACTATCTTGTCAGACATTAAGAATGATTAAAAATATATATTTTTGTCAATGAATACATGGCATTGAAGTACCTAGTGGGTATTCTTAAAATGTGAATGGTTTGGTGTTATTGAGGGATTTAATATTAATATGTATGATATACCAGGATTGCATTGTATTGTTGAAATATTTATTATCGGTTACATTATGTGTAATAGTGTCATCACCTATCAAAAAAGTCTATAATTAGATTTTGTTCATTTTTCAATTCAATTTGTACCAAATTCGTAGATTCGGATTTTCTAGATATGTTAGATAATGAAGATATCCTCATGATTTGTAAGCTAGAAATGTATTTGGAATCATTTATTTTTAGATAAGAATATGTGAGTCTGTTTATTTACTTTGGATGTATCATTTTCAATGATATATGAAAATTTTAAAGGGATGTGTTAAAAAACTCCATCAACCAAAGACCTCTATTATTCAAATAAATATATATAAATAGGTAATTGAATTATATAATGAATATTTTTATAAATTGGAGCATGTTGGTCCCCCTAAATCTCAACATTTGGAAAGTTTAAAGTGATGGTAAAGGGATTCATGGCATAATTATAATGTTAATTCCTCATGATGAAGTGACTCATGCACATTTTATATTTTAGAAAACATAAGTGATTTTTAACCATATATATCATCCCATATTGTTGGATTCAAGGTAGGATATTTGATATGAAAATAAAATTGGTTGATGAATGTACTTAAAAACACATTCCTCAAAATGTTTAAAAAGGAAATCAAAATTTATTTATTCACATCTGAAAATTCAAATGGTTAGAAGGGGGAGTAATGGTTGTTGCTGAAACACAACATTTTTTAGTAAAGAATATAAAACCCAAATTTATGCATCAACATAATATATCAGAAGTTTTTGAGGATATATATGAGATTGATGAAAATAAAATTATATTCACACCAGAGAACGTGCCTCATGTGTTGCCACAAATTCAAAATCTGTATACCTTTTCGGTGGAGCTAGGCTATCTATCGGAGCCAGAGAAGAGTGCATGTTTTCCCTGGATTTGTTGGCTCTGCCTTTATCCTCCCATTCTACTATTCCTAGTTTTCTAGACTCAGATCCCTCAACTTGAGTGTCGTAGAATGATTCCCTCCTCAAACTAGCATCTTTCCATTCCCCTCTTGCCCCCATATTTTCACAGTTCTTGTGGTTACCTCATCGGTTGGTTCCCTTGATGGGATCTTGGTGCTATCCTTTTCAGCATCTTCCTTAAATAATATGTCGACGCTTCTCAAATGACCATTAGTGGATCCATTTTTTTAGAATAAATCAGGTTGTATTTATTTAATATTATTATAATGGGATAATAAGGGATAATATTTTCAATTGATGGACTTTGATAGTTAATTAAGTAACAACCCATATAATCATTTTATCCCTATTTAAAGGGTCATTTCCTTGCCAATTAAGTCTCAATCAAGTTCTGGTACATTCTATCAATTTTTTTGTTGTGTATGAGGCATATTTTATTGTGAAAATATGCCATCACATTCTAGAAACTTTGCAAATTGACCAGGATTTTCTCAACTTTCATCAAATTTTCCATAATATTCACCACCCCTATCAGACCATATGACCTTCACCATTTTGTCTAATTGATGCCTATATTATTTCAAAATAAAGTTATTTTAATTAGTATCAATTATTTTTTTTATTAGTGTTTCACCCAAAGGAGAAAACCAATACACATTTATGTTAAATAATTTGTCTGAATCAATGTATTATTATTATTTCAAAGTATTAATTTCAAGAATATGTTTATTGCAGTTATCTTTTCATCATCATTTCACTCACAGAACTCATATTTTCTGATCATTAATGGATTATATTTCTCTGATTAGAGAGATTAAATCCAATTTCACCGTGGTGTATTGGATCTTGATTTAGAACTCTGAATAGAGAAACCTGCTAATACAACGGATGATAGTAGAGATGATGATAAAGTATATTATGCATCATGGGAAAAATCAAATCGATTAAGTTTGATGTTCAAGGGAATGATCATAGCAAGTAACATCAAGTCAAGTCTCCCTAAAACTAAAAGTTATAAAGTATTAATGAAATCATTGGGAGGCCGATCTCAAACTGATGACAAATCTCTTGATGGGACATTAATGAGTACAATGACCAACATGATGATTGATGGTTCTCATACCATTAATGAGAATTTCATTGAAATGAAAATTATTGTAGAAAGACTTAAGTCTTTAAGAATGTAAGTGGATGAACATTTCCTTGTATAGTTTATCCTAAACTCATTACCATATGATTATGGACCATTCCAAATGAACTACAACACCATGAAAGATAAATGGAATGTGCGTCAATTTTATAGTATGATAGTTCAAGAGGAAACACGTTTAAAGAGTCAAATAATCCACTACATCCATTATGTACATCCTCAAGGAGGAAATAAGTATGGAATACAGAATCATGGAAAAGGAAAGGGACCATTGAAGGTTAATGATTCTTTTAGAAAGAACCAGAAGAACACAAATAATGATAAATTCCATTTCTGTGGGAAAGATGGAAATTTCCAAAAGGATTGTCTAAAACGAAAGGCTTGGTTTAAAGAGAAAGGTAAGCAAAATGATTATACATGTTATGAATCAAATGTAGTGTAAGTTCCACATATTACATGGTGGAATGATTCTGGTTGTGTGACTCATGTTTCTAATACAATACAGGGATTCCTTTCAACCCAAGTCACAAGCCCAACTGAAAAATTTATATTCATGGGAAATATATTGAAGGTTCCAGTTGAAGATGTCGGGACTTATCGTTTAATCTTTGATATAGGATATAGTTAGGAATTATGTGAAAGATTTTATGTACCTATTATATCTAGGAATATGGTTTCTTTGTCTAAACATAATTCTGCTAGATACTTTATTAATTTTGGGAATGGATATTTTAGTTTTTAAAATCATACACGCATGATTGGATCTGGTTTATTGTATGATGGTTTATATTAACTAAATATTGATAATATGTATGTTGAAACACTTGTGACCTTGTATCTAGATTCTGGTACTAAATGTGGTTTAGTAAATGAAAAGTCATCTTATTTATGGCATAAACATTTAGGTTATATTTTTAAAGAAAATTAGAGAGATTGGATAAGTTTTAAATACTTCCAAAATTGGATTTTACCGACCTAAACATTTGTGTGGATTGTATTAAAGGAAAATAAACAAAACACCCAAAGAAAGGTTCCATAGGAAGTACTCAATTCCTTGAGATCATAAATACCGATATATGTGGACCTTTTGATGTAAATTATTTCGGTAAGGAAAAATACTTCATCACTTTTATTAAATATGTTTCATGTTATGGATATGTTTATTTATTGCATGAGAAATATCAAGAAATAAATTCCTTGGAAATTTAAGTAAATGAATTTGAGAGGGAATTAGACAAAAATGTGAAAGCCATAAGGTCTAATAGGGGTGGTGAATATTATGGAAAATTTTATGAAAGTGGAAAAAACCCTGGTCCATTTGCAGAGTTTCTAAAAAGTCAAGGCATATGTTCACAATACACTATTCTTGGTACAACACAGTAAAATGGTATAGTGGAAAGGCGTAATAGAACATTAAGGGATATGGTTAAGAGTATGTTAATTACTTATTATTTACCATTATCTTTGTGGATGTATGCTTTAAAAACTTCTGTGTATTTATTGAATAGGGTTCCTAGTAAAGTAGTTCCAAAGACTCCTGTTAATCTTTGGACTGGTAGGAAACCTAGTTTAAGACAGCTGCATGTATGGGGTTGTCATGCAGAAATAAAAGCATATAATCCACAACCAAGAAAACTGGATACAAGAACAATCAGTAGACATTTCATTGGTTATCAAGAGAAATCAAAGGTGTATAGATTTTATTCTCCTAACCTTTGTATGATAACTTTTGAAACTGGAACGAGTGTGGTGAATCCAATGGGAGTGAAGTTCCACAAAATGTGGAAATTAAAGAAGTTAGAAATCAAGTTCCATTTCCTTGTATTCCAACTTCACATGTTGTTGTTCCTCAAATTATTTCATCAAAAAATAATCAAGTGGAACCACAATAAAATGTTTCCCAAATTCACAATGAAGAAATGGTTTAAGAACCACAAGAAATAGTGTTAAAAATATCCCAAAGGGAAAGAAGGATAGTTATTTCTGATGACTAAGTGATATATCTTCATGAAATATAAAATGATATTAGCATTAATAATGATCCAGTTTCATTTTATCAAGCCATCATGTGTGATAATTATGATAAATGGTTAGATGCCATGAAATGTGAATTGAATTCCATGGAACAAAATAAAGTGTGGGACCTTATTGAATTTCCTCAAGGATGCAAGAGAGTTGGATGTAAATGGGTATTCAAAACCAAATATGACAATCTTAGTAACCATGAACGTTACAAGGATATACTTTTTGCTAAAGGATTCACTAAAAACTATTGTGTATACTATAAAGAAACCTTCTCACCGGTTTCTAAGAAAGATTCTTTCAGAATTATTATGGAATTGGTAGCTCAGTATGATTTAGAGTTACATCAAATGGATGTTGAAACAGCCTTTCTAAATTGAAACTTAGAGGAAGGTGTATACGTGGATAAACCAATGGGGTTTTCTGTTAAAGAAAAGGAACACAAGGTATGTAAATTAAATAAGTCAATATATGGACTTAAACAAGCTTCCTGACAATGGTATATTTGGTTTAATGGTACCATTATATCTTTTGGATTTACGGAAAACATAGTTGATTGGTCTATATATCAGAAGATCAGTGAGAGTAAATTTATATTCTTGGTTATAAATGTTAATGACATATTTCTTGCTACAAATGATCTTTGTCGATTATTTGAGACCAAGAAATTCCTCTCTAATAATTTTGTAATGATAGACACGGGAGAAGCCAAGTATGTGATTGTAATAGAAATATTTCATAATAGAACTCAACACATATTGGGCTTATCTCAAAATTCGTGCATCAATAAGATTTTAGAGAGGTTTAGGATGAAAAAATGTTTAGTATCACCTGTTCTAATTCAGAAACGAGATAATGTTAATCCCAATCAATGACTTAAAATTGATTTGGAACGAAAACAGATGGAAGAAATTCCTTACGCATCTAGTGTTGGAATCTTGATGTAAGCTCAAACATGTACAAGGTCTAATATTAGCTTTGTAGTTGGTATGTTGGGAAGATACTAAAGTAATTATGGACTCGATCATTGGAGAACTTCAAAGAAAGTTCTGCAATATTTTCAAGGAACGAAGGATCTCATGCTTACTTATAAAAGATCCAATGATCTTGAGGTGATTGGACACCCTAATTCCGACTTTTCTGGTTGTGTTGATACAAGAAAGTCTAATTTTGGTTATGTGTATCTTCTAGCCAAAGGATCAATATCATGGAAAAGTGCAAAGCAATCGGTTATAGCTACTTCGACCATAGAAGCTGAATTTGTAGCATTCTTTGAAACTACAATTCAGGGTATGTGGTTCCGGAACATTATTTCAAGACTTGGAATTGTCAACAGTATCGCCAAGCCCTTGAAAATTTATTATGACAATACCGCATCAGTATTCTTTTCCAACAATGACCGATATTCCAAAGCTGCTAAACACATGGTATTAATGTACTTTGCAGCTAAGGAGGAAGTTCAAAAATGTAAGGTTTCAATTAAACATATTAGCACAAATCTTATGAATGATGACCCTTTGTCAAAAGGGTTGCCGCCCAAGACATTTATTGGATACGTTGAAAGTATGAGCATTATCACTGAGTAGGTTTCATTGTATGTATTGAATGTTGTGATTATTACAGTTGACAATTGAACTTATAAATGTTTTGATCATGTAGCCTTTTTTTCAATAAGTATACATGATTAGATTCAATAATGATAGTAGGAAAAGTATTCAATAAAGACATTATTGTTCGACCAATTATATATATATATATATATATATCATTTTAATTATAACAAGGAAAATGTTCATATTGTAGTACATGGAAGGAAGTATATTAATAGAGAATATACGACCGCCATGACTCTTGTGGACATTATCCTTTATTATGATGAATGTTTTATGCATGATATAATAGATATAAATGCGCATAAATGATCGCTCTAATATTAAACTTCATAAAGAAATATCACTTGAGTTAAGTGGGAGAATGTTATAATAACTCACGTTGTATTTATTTAATATTATTATAATGGGATAATAAGGGATAATTTTGTCAATTGATGGACTTTGATAGTTAATTAACCACTCATATAACCATTTTATCTCTATTTAAAAGTGTCATATCCTTTCCAATTAAGTCACTATCAAGTTATGGTACATTCCATCAATTTTTATGCAGGAGAGAAAAAATGAAAAGAATATAAATCCTTTTAAGTGGGAGTAAATCAAGGAGATTAAAATAAAGATCTCATGGATCAAGGTATGTCTTATCTTATTTTGAATTATATTTATCTATGTGATAAACAGATTTTAATGATTCTAAAATAAATGAAATTAATTTACAGTTTGGACTTTGACAAACCTTCACTAGGTTTCATTTAGAACTACATGTAGGCTTGGAGCATTGGATGTGTGTATCTGAACTGAAAAAAATGCCTTTTGTGTTAGGGATCTTATAGGCTGAATTTATATGAATCAACGATCAATCATGGTCATGGAGCTCCATATCGGTCAACCGTTGGAAGTTTCATCTCTCCCACTAGGCGATAGAGGTTCACTTAGGCTGGGAATCCACTGTTCCAATGATGTGGATCAATCTCCCCAGCCTCCCACTTCACTTTCACAATCCTGATTTTCTAAAGAAAGTAGGGATCTTATAGGCTGAATTTATATGAATCAACGATCAATCCCTGAATATGAAAGAATGAATAATTGCTTGGATCTGCATCACCAATGATCTCCCCCCCCCCTTCGGCTCAGATTCGCCTTCAGGTTGAAGAGGCGCTAGATTGGAGACAGTCCCTTTTATATCCTTTTTCCCCTCGCTATTGTCATCTTCATGGTCACGCATTATCAGAGTGTAGGAAGAAATCACATTAAACTACCTTGCATCAACTGAATACTTCACACAGAGGCGTATCATTGCTGCATGCTGCTTTGGTTTCTCGGCCTTCCAATA
The DNA here is from genome assembly GCA_963277665.1 of Viscum album. Classification (NCBI taxonomy): domain Eukaryota; kingdom Viridiplantae; phylum Streptophyta; class Magnoliopsida; order Santalales; family Viscaceae; genus Viscum; species Viscum album. The sequence goes on along the minus strand of OY728155.1, from coordinate 1,099,520,859 downwards.
CCGCAGTCTCTTCTTTGACCATTTCCCCCTCGGATCAGACTCAGGATGATCTTCCACTCTATTCAATTCCATCTCTACATGTGACAATTGAACCCAGATCCTTCATGGCTATTGTCCCCTTCATTCCAAAGCCCTTATCTTCGGCCCTGAATGTCTAGTTTCCCTCCAATTCTTCCTGCCTAGAGAAGTTTTCCTCTGAAGGGAAAGGTATGGTCTACTCCAGCCCAGATCTTTCCTCCCACTGCTTCTTGGACCTTGGTTCTTCGACGAGCTCTCTGTTACCAAGGTAGAACATATTCAAGGTGTTATTGAATGCTCCGGATAGCCTCCGGATAGCCTTCCCCTCTCATCTTCATCTACTAATTTTACTTTGGAAAAGTCTGAAGTGTTTAGGGATGATCCAAAGACTCCTTGTATCCCTGCTCCTTCTAGCGGAGCATGCACCCAGTATCATTTTAAGATTATGTCCTCATATTCTAGCTCGCATGCCAAGAGGCCTCATGTGCTTGTGGCTAGTACCAAGCACACCCTCTTTCAATGATCTTCATCGTCCTATGAAAAGCCTGTGGCTTGGGGGGATAGATGAAGATAGACTTCCGCACTAATGAGGATATAAAAGCCATGTTTCTCTAGTTATGGTGCTTGAACCCAAACAATGCAACATGAAAATTGTGGACTTCCGTAAAAATATTTGTATGAGATTTTTTTATGCATGGGTAGCCTTCCAATCAACAAATTTGGATCTTTTAGACATCCCCCATCTTTGTGGATATGCTTAATACATTCGATCATCATGTTACGGCTAGAGTCAACTAGGGGAATGTGGAGAATCTATTCTCCTATGTCTTTGTTAAGGTGATATTTGATTAAGGTTGTAGCTTTGGAGGGACCTCGAAGCCATTAACCCATAAGATGTTGCCTGATTGATTGGCGGTGATTTCAATACTATCCTAGATGTGTCCGAGAAGAAATATGGATGTCTATTTCCATGGAGGGACATAATGGATTTCTCAACCTTCATGGCTCAGAAAGGACTCCTTGATCTGGGTTTTATGAGTGACAAGTACACTTTGTGTAACAATCTGCGCAGTGATAAGAGAACATGGTGTAGTCTGGACCATTTTCTTATCAACCTTATTTGCATCTCTTTCTTTCCAAAAGATGAATTCAATCATCTAGTTCGTTCAATTTCAGATCATTACCATCTTTTGATTAATCTAAAATCCAAAGAGAGACTTGGTGGTTGTTTCTTCATTTATAAACTATGTGTGCAATAACCCAACTACCAATCAGTTTTCCATGAATCATGGAATGATACCATTCAAGTAAATCTCATGAATCATTTTCAGAACAAATTGTGGTGGCTGGAGAAAGAGTTAAGCAATTGGGTTAACTCCCTCCCATCTGTCACATACGATCTGGATTCCATAAAAGCTGACATTGAGTAGGCGGAATCCAATCTGGAAGATTCATGGGATGACAAACGGTTTTCCTCCGTAACCCTTAAAAAGAAAAATTTCTATGATATGCTGCTTGAACACAAGAAGACCCTATATGAAAGGGATAGATGAAACTGGCTCAGGGAAGGAGACTGTAAAACGTTCTTCTTCCTTCCATGGTTGAATGAAAAAGATCGATCGAGTATTCCAAATATTTGGGTGGAAGATGGATCATTTACCAACAAACAGGAGGTGACCAGTGGTATGGTTTTTGTTCATTTTAATTCTATTATAATCCTAACAAGTGTATGTAGGATGGGTATCCCAGAGGTCTGCCTAATAATTTCAACTCAATCCATCGAATTGTTGCATCACCAGACAATGTCTTTCTAGAGTCTATTCCAGAAGCGGAAAAGGTGTGAGACATTATTAATTATCTTAATTGGGATAGTTATCCCAGGCCAGATGGGGTCCTGGGTTCATTCTATGTGAAATCCTGGGATATCATCAAGGATTTTCTTGTGGAATGATTTCAAGACTTCTTCCATGGGGGTTTTTGGCCTCGGGTAGCTTTTGCCATAACTATGGTTTGGATTCATAAAGTAAAAGATCCATTTTTCATAAAACACTTCAGACTGATTAGCATGTGCAACTTACCCTACAATTTTTTACCCTCCATCATCAATAGGATACTATCCCTCTATATCAACAAATGGGTTTCTATTTACCAACATGGTTTTATTAAATTTTGTTCCATTCAAGGTGCCATAGGTATCACTCAAGAAATGGTTGGAGGCATTAATAGGAGGATGATAGGATCCAACATTATTATTAAAATTGATATAGATAAAGCATATGAATATATGGAGTGGAACTTTATTCTTCAGGTAATGAGGTAGACGGGTTTCTCGAAATGGGTGACAGATTCACTCTTTCATTGTTACAACTTTCCCTGGTTCAGTATTCTTTTCATGGGAAGACAATGTGGTATTTTAAAATCAGTGAGGGGGCTAAGACCAGGGGATCCAATATCTCTTACTATCTTTATTATGGCCCAAGATACTCATAGTAAGTTCATTTCCTTCAAAATGCATCTTGGCATTCTTCGTCCCTTCAAATGTAGGGCTCGATTCAATGGTGTGTCACCACTTCTATTTTCCGATGATATGATCTTTATTATTAATGGTCCCCACTTTCCTATCATGGAATATCATAACATCATGGGAGGCTATTTAAAATAGAGTTGTCAAATTATCAATAAGCGGAAAATTTGTGTTTTCTTTCCCTCCTCAAGCCCAAAGAGGTGAAGACAAAGAGTTTAATCCATACTTGGTATCCACAGAAGAAATATTCATATCATCTTCCTAGATGCTCCTCTTTCCCCTGGAAGAATATGTATCATAAATTTTGATGGAGTGGTTGAAAAAATTTCTAATTGAATCACAAATTGGAAAAACATGTTTTTTCTTTTGGTGGGAGGATCACTCTTGTTAACTATGTGTTAACTTCAAATCCAATTCATATTATATCAGTTCTCAAAGTACCTAAGTCTATTCTCAAGGATATTTAAAACCTCCTATCACCTTTTATTTAGGATTCCCAAGGAGAGGGTTGATGTCTCTAGGCTTCCTGTAGATGTATTCTATACTGATGGAAGAGGGAGATGTCAATGTGAGGAATATAGCATAGATGATGTATTTCCTTGATGGAAAATTGGCTTGGGTGGTTATTGAAGGGAAGTCCCTCTGGAGCTGGTTCATTACTAGAAAATACAGTATCTCTGGGAGAGAATCCTGGAGCCCTCTTCCTCTTTATTTAATTCCATCCAAGGTCATATTCAAATGCTTCAGAAGTAGTCTCATTGGATAGTTGGGCATGAGGATATCAATTTTTGGAACTGAAATTGGGCTGGTGAGGTGTATTGTTTTTCGGGGTGTCCCACGCCAGGCATATTCTTCAAGCAGGCCAGTTTTTTTCCCCACTTTCATACATGATGTCCTGAATCGCTCTCAGATGATTCTATTCATTCATATCAAGATTGTTGATGTCCTGGATGAGTGCATCTTTATGGGATAAATTTCAGGTACCTTCTATGCTAAGGCGTATAAAAATTCTACTTGGTGAGATCATGTTGATCATGTTTGAGGTAGTGCACTTTGGTGAAATTTCATTCCGACCCGGTTTATATTCCTGATCTGTAGAATCTATAACCATGCGATACCCACTGATAAGGAGTTCAGTAATAAAGGAGTTTCCTTAAATTCAAATTTTCGGTGCAATGCAGCTCATAAAGAGGAATCCATCATGCATTTATTTTTCCAAACTGATTGGGAGATCCAGGTGTGGAGAACCTTTAGTGTTTTCACAAAATTCTCTGTTCTTGTTACGATTGTGGATGAGTTCATTCAATGCTGGTTAGGTGGGGTCATAGTTATTAATGGCGCGCTCCATGGCGTGCCATTGCACCATGGCTAGCACCAGGGAGTGGTGTGTCGCGCCATGGCTTCGCCATGGCTCATTTAAGATGGATCATTGTGGCGTGTGCCATATTGCACAATAGCGTGCACCATGTTACGCCAATGGCACGCGCCATTGAGACATTTTGATTTTTTGATTTTTTTATTTTTTAACCTGCCAACTCTTATGTCCTGATTGAAAATACCTCTTTTGAGGTCAAACAACGATCTCCCCTTTCGACTTTACGCAACACTCTTCCCGTGAGCGTAGCGACCTAGCCGGTGTTGGACCAAATTGACTGCCACGACCAAACCGAGATCCCTCGACCGCTGTGACCCAATAGACCACGACTTAGCCGAGCTCCCTTAACCACTGCGACTTAGATACGCAATGTTGTCCAGATCAAGTGCACCTTCTATGTGAATCAGTAGTTTTTTTGTTTTTAATTCACTTTTATTTATGTTGCTCCCCCTTATTTTTTTTGAATTATCCCTGTTGTTTTTTTGAGATATATGGTTTTTTACTCCCGTCTTGGTTTTTTGAGATATATGGTTTTTAATATATTTCAAGAATTGATATATATTATTTTTTGATATGTATAGTTTTTAATATTTAATTGTTGGTGTCATTGTTAGACTTCATTTGTTTTTTGATGTATGGAATATGAATTATTGACATAAATCTTTGTTTTTAATATATAAATTGTATAATTTATTATTTTTTATTGTTGATATACGTATACACCTCTTTTTTGCGCCGCAAGTTAATATTGCCACGTGCCGTGTGCCGTGCCGTGGGCTTTTGTGCCGGGGGATCTTGTCGCCGATGTGCGCCATGAGTCGTAAATAACTATGGGTGGAGTGGGGAGAAACAAGCACGAGAATATGGCTCGCTTTCTCACTCTTGCGGTTGGCTGTTAGGGATTATGGGATGTAAGAAATAATTCGTGACATAACAGATCCCTTCCTTCTGATACCATGTTGGTGGTAAGGGTCATATTTTTAGTGGTGGATATAGCGCATCCCATGAAACATTGGAAGGAAGCTCCCTATCTAAGACGCTGCATGGCCTTGAATTTATTCACTGTTGTTATCCAACCTCCGCTATTGGGTCAATGGGTTCGCTTGAATCCACCTTAAGTGGCCTCAAACTTAATTTTGATGAATCCTATAGCCATGGGGAGATGCGGGGAGGAAGTGTGTTTCGTGACTCCCATGGATCGATGATAATTTTCTTTCACCACTTTTTATGGCAATGGTGACTCCCTCATAGTGGAAGTTAATTTCATTCGGCATGGCCTTGAGTTATTCCTCTCCCATAATATTTTATTAACTACAGCTGCAACGGACTCTAAGCTCATTTGGGGATCCCTTAATGGGCTTAATGCAACTCCATGGCACATCAAATACCTGATCATCAAAAGAAAGTCCATCATCATTGATGAGATTGATCTTCTTCCCATGTGGCGAGAAGGAAACTATATGGATGATTTTCTAGCGTCCAAGGCCTCTTAAGAGATTAATCTCATGGAGTTTTGTAGCATTGGTTCCCTTCCTTCCAACATGATGAAAATTGTTATTGGGGGTGCTTTCAGTCTCTACTTTTACAGGCCCCCCTTGATTTCTCCCCCTTCTTGTGCCCCCATGATTCATTTCCTCTATTCATAAATAAAAAAATGTTGGTATTATGAGATTGATTATACTAAATTTTAGGTATTAATATTTAAGTGAAAGTTGGATGATAGTAAAAGCGGTGTGAAACATGAAGAGTATGATTTACACTTATTGATATAAAAATATTTATTTGCAAGGATGAATCCTTTATTATGGTGATGCATGATTTTTTTTATATTTATAACCCATCAAGTTATGATAGGTATGTTGTTCTTCTAGGGAAAAAAATAATTGGGTTATAGAATATTAATGATGTTGAATACTTGTTTGAAATATCTCCATCTGTTACATGACTGCCCATTGATAGAAACTAATATGATGTGAAAAGTTTCCATAAACCACAAAATGATCTTGTTTAAGAGAGATGAAAAACACTCCATTACATACCTAATTAATAAGGAAAACAATTTTTTTTTGTGAAACTGGTAGACTTAAAACATTATTTTTCTTTACCTTTGCTGATTAAATATATAGATTTTTTTTACCTTTGTTGATTAAATATTTAGATTTTTAACATTCATTCCATTTTTTAAATATTTTTTATATTAATTATATTTAGTTATCCATTTTTTGGTTGAATAATATTTTCTATTATCATTTTGTTGTGACTCTTTTCTTTATATTCCCCATTTTCAAGTATATGCTTTTATTCAATAAAATATTTATAATTTTATTCTTATTATGAACAATTATATTTTTACTTATAAAATTTATTTATTACTAAATAAATAAATTTACAAAAAATAATTATTTTTAGAAGATAATCATTTCTATCATTTTTTAAAATTTTAGTATACACTATTTTTAGTTATACATTTTTTTAGTTGAAAAATATAACATTCACTGTTTTTTTTTCTATTATGAACAACAAATTTTTTAGTTTATTGCATTTATTTAGTTTTAATCAACTATAAGTACACATGATTGTTTTAACTTAGCATACATATTTCTAAATGACAGACACCGAGACAAGGGAATCAAGATATGTATATTTTTCTTATAAATATATATCTATATTAATTAAATTATTAAATGAAATTAAACATATATTTCATAAAATTATATGAAGATATTCTTCTTCTCTGGAGAGGAAATTACCTAATGATGGTAGGTGTGGGATTACTAATTTTCCAAAACATTCACTCGCATATAGGGAGAAGATGGTAATAATTAACATTGATGAGAATGAACGCACAACTAGCCCACATCCCACACACTTTATGTATTACCTAGCTATGTAGATTCATCATCATCATCACCATTTCATTTTTATTAAAAAAAGGATAACATCCCACAAAAAACATGCCATGATCAAATCACAAACAATTTAAGGCGGTCTAAAATAGTGGAGGCCAAGCTGGTCTCCCCTAATTAAGTATACTTGTTTCGTCCTAGCTATGTAGATTCATTACCAGATATGTATTTTATTCCACAATTGGAGTAGATCTGACAAGTTGGTGAAAGATTTCTTATGGGGGTCCATAATGGTAAAATTTATAATTTATTTATTTATTTTTCCAAAGTTTTTTATATTGTAAATTTCTTAATATTATATCTATTCAATTAAATATAAAATTTAAGCTTCAAGAGACAAAAGTAATTTAGAAAAATTGTCGACCCTTTGTGGAAATGAGATGTAGAAATTTTAAGATGAAGTTGAATTTATTTTATATTTTAGGGTGTAAACATAACAAAAATCATTCCCTCAAGTATGAGTTTATAGATAGTGGGACATAGAAGAAGTTGGTCTCTAATAGGCAGGGGGTAGCCTTTATGGTTTTTTTTTATGTTGGATAAATTTTTTATGGGCCTTCATTGTTTTTTTTAATAATTGTATTTATAATTATTTACTTATAAATATATTTATTATAATTATGTAAGGGTAAAAAAATGTTAAGTAAGATTAAACGACTTTTTTGATGAATTTTAATTAATTTATAACACATTTATCAGTTCTTAAATAAAATGCCTCTATAAAAACTCTACAAGATATATAGTATCACACTTTATACCCTCAAACATTGTCACATGGACGGTATCCTTTATTTGAGTATCAAATTATTCCTGAAAAATTTAGGGAACTAAGAGCTATGTCATGTAACAGCTCTAAAGATATTCCACTTGGCCCTCCATCTCTTCCCCTAGTCATATAAAATGGAAAAGGGAGAGAATGAATTATTTTTTGAAGTATATTACCGATATAACAAAGGAATAAATTGATAATACTGTACGTAATTAATTGTTACTTTTCTTCAATAATAACATTTAGTGTCTTTATCTCACTAATATTGCATTTCAAAATATTACTTCAAAATTCCCTTTTGTAGAAAATGACATAAGGTACCTTTATCCCTCAGGTTAGGATCAATATTATTTACATTACTATAGGAAATTTGGAACACTCGGGCAATGTTGGAGGGTATCAGGAGGGTATTGATTTTAATTTTTTTTGGTAACACCCTTAGCGGGGCATCGATGGGGAAAATTATAAGGAAGAAATAGATTCTTTAAATGTTGATTGGTAAAAATAGAATTTTCTAATAGAGGATAGAATTAAATCATCAATATCGACTATGTTGTTGATGTGATGAGACATACGTAGCCTGGCTACCCTAATCTGCGACCTCCTCATTCAGACCCGACCATGCACTATGAGTTGCATGCCAGGGATCCCCATGCATATATTGTATCAAAAAAAAATTTATATCATCTGGGGGATTATTTACATCACCAATTTATGCATTCAAGTCTAGTATGAGTAGTGGTACATGATATTATGGATCCAACTCATCCAGTGATGTTGCATACTAAGGATGTGTATATATTTGGGAGAGTATTGGCCATTTTTAATTTTTCATGCTAATATTTTCCATAATGTGACATATGAGGTATTAATTGCATTCATTTTCTATTTATCATTAATTATAGAATTACTTATATTTGTTTTTTACACTTAAATTATACAAGATTATCTGAAATCGATGGAATCACTGTAAAGGAGTTGAAAAGTTAAGATTCTATTTTCTTTAGATACTCTTTATGATATTGATTGGGTATCAAAGTTATCACATGTTCATTCTATATTAGAAAACTTTTTATAATTTTCTGATGATTGATGATGTATGTGGAAGATATTATACATTAAATATTTTTAAAAATTAAATCCTTGATATTTTAAAGGGCGATCATCCAAGTGTACATGTGTTGTAATTATTTTTCATGTAAGTAAAATTCAATTTTTAATTTATTTTCATTAAGTAAACTTAAGTTATATTTATTTAATTATTTACTTTTATAATTAGGTATCTATAAATTCTTTTCATCCAATATGATTGGACTTAATTTTAGGATTTTATGGACCCAAAATACATTTCAATAGAGGTTAAATATTTAAAACAAGAATCCAAAAAGTGAGTATGTATCTAAATGATTAAAAAACACATAAATTTCATGTTTTTTATTCCATTATAGGAATGGTAAGAAAAAATATATAATTTTGAACTAAAATTTATTTAACTATTATTAATAATTATTTTTGTTTGTATTTTAGTGGACATTGGATGTTATGTGTATTTGTCCCAGAAGAATGAAAGACATATTATTTATGTTCTATATTGGGTGGTGTTTGAAAAAGATTTATCCAGTTTTTAAAGAAGTTTTCTTCAATTCTTGAAGTATGTTAATCTTAAAATTTTCATTATAAATAATCTTTGATAAATAATAGTTTAAATTAAAAAAGTTCATGGATTATGTTCAACATGACTCTCTATTCAACAATAGAACCAGAAAAATCAGATTTATGAAAGTTGTGGTATCTAACCCTTATATGAGTAAATAATTGTTTTGCATTTATTATTAAGTGTTTTTTGTTTTCAAAAATTGTTTTATAAATTTAGTTTCATCCTCCATAAGGTAATATTGAATATGTATATTATGTTTTATGATTCATTTAGAAGATAATCATGGCCAAAACAATAATAGATTTTGAAAAGGATAATTTATAAGAATACTAATAATTTTAACAAATATGTTATTTTTTAAAATAGAAACGCATAATTTTGTAGTTTTTTATCATGTTTCTTCATATACATCAAATGAATTGAAACACCTTCAAAATATATTTATGAAATATTTTCTATGTTTGACTAATTTGAAATTTTATTTTCACTTAGCTGTATATTTGTAAAAACAATTTGTAAAAAATATCAATTAGTTTTGACACTCTTGTTTAGTTTCTATTACATTTTTAATCTTTTGGTTCTACATTTTGAGTTTTCAGGTGTGGGATCATGTTATTTTGTAATATTTTATTTTAAAAAATTCAACTATTCATGTAGGTTTTCTATAAAACCGATGTGGGAGGCCTATTATAAAGGCTTTCAAAATTCATTTTACGAAAATACATCATTGAAATAATTATATATTTCACCTTTTAGAATGGTTTTCAATATAGGTTTATAAAAATAGATGTTCAAAGATCCACTTTCAGTTATGCATGTGTTGACATCTCTTTATAACTAATGTTGAATGTTAAGAAAAACTGATGGTAAAGGTGTTCTTTTCACAAGTGAATTAAATAAATTTTTCTATCTCCAAAGAACAAATTTAAAACACAATAATTATAGTTTCATAACACTAGAATGAATATAAAAAACAAAATTGATAAAAAAACTATAATCCAATAAAGAAATATAACATCACTTATCCAGTTATAGAGAATGTAAATGTAATTCATACAGGAATGGCATTTGGAATTTTTGATCATGTCTAAAGCACCTTGACTATTGAAATTAACCTTAATCTCCATTTAGATGAAAAAATGGAGAAAATTATTTAATGAAAACATATTCCTTCCGTCCTTTAGAGTATTAATATACTTTACTTATGTCATGGATAAAGTATGGAACTTATGCAACTGAGATTTCCATGATTCAACTCCTCATACAAAGTATAAAGTTATCATAATATATAATTTCTAGTATGAGGATATACCACCATATCTACATATGTATATCCATCCAATATTTGATCATCTCCCCCTTAGACCAATAATAAAATTTATTTACTTTTACACTACCTCAAAATCCACTTTACTTCATCCTAGGACAATTTCCCAAGATTAGATAGAAATCAACTCATAGTTTCCAATTCATGGGTAATGTTTGGCCATGTGCACACGATTTCATACCACTAACTTATAACTTATATGGGGTATGGTATCATCTTCATCACATCAAATTCTACCATATAAAATAGACACGAACTCTTACATAACTTCTAATTACTAATAAGATAAAAAAACACCAATTTAGATTTTTTCAAGTTAGAACATTTCATAACACATTCATCATACCAATCCTAATATTTATATAATATCTACATCTTCTTGTATTAAAAAATCTACATCCCCAAAAACTGTGGAATTTTTTTAATTATTTCATATCAAAAGACATGTATAAATCATTCCTCAACTAACTTATCTTTTTTACATATTTCCCAATGATCATTGTGTCATAAATATAATTTAGGAGATAAATAAAGTTATTATCTTTCAATATATTCAATAAGAAACACCGATAAACCTATGTTTTCTAATTTTCAAGAGTAAACATAAATGATTGAAACATTTTATACAACTATTTAAGAGAAAATTTCTATCTGTAAGACTCTTATTCAATTTTCTTAGGTTGTTTTTATGTCAAGAAACATCAAAAACTTTAGGATAATTTATATATATCTTGTTTGTAAGTCTTGTAGGAAGAAAAGTTATCTTTATTTTTATCAGTTGATCTCTAAGTCCAAGCTATACACCAATCTGAAAATGACTTTGTTAGATGCTATCTTTTCAACATGTGAAAAAATATCACTAAATTAAACACATTTCGTCAAAATTTTCAATTTAATTATCTTTATTATTAACCTAATATACACAAAAATAATTATTTAACTTAAGAACATAATTTTTTTTCACACTTTATTACCTCTAGGAAGTTCTAACAAATCAAATATTTAGCTATTCATGGAGGAATCCATATCATCGTCCATTTCAAATATCCATTTTAGTTTTTTAGGATGATATACTACTTTTGGATATCTATCTATCCCCCCCTACATTCAAAAATATGTACTTTGATTTTAAATATTTGTTTAATGTAATCCTTCCTCTTATTGAAATTCAAACCTTTAAAATACAAGGTTCATAAGAAACACCATTAATAGGATCCTATAACTTTTCATAAATTTATAGTATAGGGGATATACTTAACACCTAGTCAATTATCTCCTATACTGACTTTTATTCTATTACTAATGGACCTTAATGAAACTATTCCTATTCAATGGAATATTTATTTAGTAAAGGTGTTGGATCATGACTTGGTTAATTATCACTGTGTCTTCATGAAATTATAGAATTTTTAATGTCCTCAATCATTTATTTATAATGGAACATTGTATCTCTTCATCGGATTAGGTTCATCTCATTCTAGTCCCAAATATTGTTTTTAAACTCTTCATATCTATACTTGAAGAAGTTAAATAAAGTAGATCTACCATTTATCTTATTTTAGAGCTCTTTTGATACAAGTAAAAATTCTAGACATCCATATTCTCGTAAATTAGATAAATAGTGTTATTTACCGATCCATATATTCAACAGAATCTCAAATTTTATGGGTTCCTATATAAATATATTGATGAGGTAACATGAAACAAGAATATATTCACCCTATAATGGATTCTAAAGAATAGGTAAAGTCATCCTTACACTATCCTTCTCCATGATGTATTTGAAAGTCCATTATGTAACTCCATTATATTTTTTTGTATATTGGGCCATCACCTCATTTTTGATAGCTTTACTACTGTAATGGGAATCAAACTCCTTAGTTGTGTACTCTCCTACAGTGTCTTAATAAATACATTATGGATTCCTTCCATTTTCATACTCCACCATGTCATGAAACTTCTTGTATAAATCTTATATTTAGTCATTTATCACTAATAATAACAAATACACACGCACCTTTCAATATGGATCATCAAAGAAGGTTACAAACTATTTTCACCACCCTATGATTCCCCCTATATAGGGCCACAAATCATAGTTCAACATTTCTAGTAACTTTGATCTCCTAAATGTAGTAGTATAAAATAAGTTCATTTTTAAATTTTATATAAATAATAGTTAAAAAGATATAGTGATGCATCATTTTCCACTATAATGTATTTATTCTTCTTCATCAATGTGGATAAATCTTCTTTAATCGTATACCAAAATCTCATAGTCCTTTTATTTGATGGCTCATGTCACTCAACCATTTGGAGGGTATATTCAAATATCTACATAATTATTTTTTATGACATAACATATTTGTGTCCTCAGGAAATGAAAATGGATATAATCACAAAGCGAATCACTATTCATTTCCACCCTTATTCAACTTTTTTAAAATGGTTTTATATTGAAAATTAATATTATAATAAAAAATTTCGCTTCATGTTTGATTAAATAATTTAATGATTATAAATTTTATATGTGGAAATTTTACTTATTTTAATGTTTACATTGTAGGAGGAGGTGATTTTTAGGATCCATAATGAAGTTCAAGAGAAGCAGCCCAAACAGTATAGGAGACCAAGAACCCATGTAGACTAAAACACACACCATAACTAATCCCTTAATCCAATTGTGATGAAATTTTTTGGTATTATCAAAAATTAAGTGTTATAAAAATAATCTTAATACACAAAATACCCAAGTCATCCATTAAAGATCCCATCTAAAATGATATGTCCATGAAGAAGAAATCTGCTCAAAGTCAAAAGTGGTGTTCTGTATTTTGAAAGTATCTTGAGCTGTGGGCCTCAAATGGATGCCAAAATGTTTGGTGGAGATACCCAATAGGTGTGGAAACTTGTTTTTAGTGTTCTAAAAAAGTTTTATAATACTCTATAGTGGCAAAAAACCATGTACAATTTTGTTTTATGAAATTAGGGATCCCAAAACCACCTTCCACTTTGCCTATAAATTGGCACCTTAGGCACCCCATTTGGGAGTTTGACTAGAAGGAAAGGTACATCCATTTTGGAGACCCAAATGGGTTATATAATCATTCCTAGAATTTTTGGAGACTCTGGGAAGTTCTACTTCAATATCTATGGCTTCATCCCTTTCAATGGAGTTCTAAACTCCTTGTGATCACCCGGGGGGATGTGATGTAAATACCGAGCTTCGTGTTTGTAATATTTGAATGATATTTTTAATTATAGGTTTTTTTTTGTTTTTTATAATCCTATATTCTTATTTAATTGATTTATGTATAGTTATGTCATGCTTAACTCATGTTTTCATTTTTGGGGATACCCTTTCATGTTATGTTTCACACACCATTCATGATTTCTTCTTCCCTCTTTTAATCACGATGTTTGTGTGGTTAATATTGGTCAATTGAACTCTCATAAAAACTATAAAGTACATGTATATTTATTTCATGGTATCATAAATAAAAAACATATAAACCATAACAACTCATTGAGTTCTTCATGTGTTTCCTTGGTGAGTTTCGGTTATGAAGTCGAACATTAATCACCCAATCATCAACAGTAACCGGTGAATCATTTTGTGTTTAAAAATGAACCCTAAGAGGTATAATCGTATTAAATTATTAACACTATGGTTATATTTTTTAAATAACATAGATTAAAATATCTATACCATTTCTCTTGAAGTGATGAAGGATGAGCATGAAGAGATTTCCCCAGGATGATCAAGAATAATTAATTCTGTTCATTTCAGGTTTGTTTTGTCGCTGTACTTTTACTATTTGATTATAAAATATTAAAACACCATTTTCTATAGAACTCCATTACTATTTTATTTTCATAATAAAATCCTTATTTTTTTAATTATTTATCTAAGGGTACGTTCAGAGATGACCTATGGTTCCCGCTGTACTATAGAAATTTTGGTAAAACTAAACATTTAATTTGATGCGCTCAACAATGTGATCAAATTTCAGCATCATTGCTGGGGATCCAAGATAATTTCTTTATTTATTTATTTTATTTTAATTTTTTATTTTCCTTTTCTTATTACTCCTTTAAATACCCCCCTTACCTTTTGAATTTTTTTGAATTTTTTATTTATTTTGTTTTTATTTATGTTTTTTTCATATTCTTCTCTCTCCCTCTCTCAATTCCTCTATCTCTATCTCACTCTCTATATATATCTAATTATATATTATAACATTCTCTTTTCTTCTCTACTTCCATTATTATAAATATATTTTATTTTATTCCTCATCCATTAAAAAAACAAACAAATGTAACAACATTGTTGCATTTTAATATTGGAAAAGGATAAATTGATACTAATTGACCCATAAATTAAAAGTAAACATCACTCATAAATTATGTCATCTAGATAAGGAAAGTCCATTAATATTGAGTAACCCCTTTTGGAACCTCAATTGGTCCTAAGAAAATCTATGAGTAAACAAAATCATACCCAATAAATCATGCCTTCAAATAACTGGACCTTAAAAGAATTGACCACCCCAGATGTGGATTACCAACCTCCGTACATATAATATCATGAAGAAGAATCCAAATTTAAGTTCAGATCAGGCTTTATCCACCTCCTTTTAAAATTTCATGGTCTTCTTCGTGATGACCCTCACAAACGTATCAAAGATTTCCACATAGTGTGCACCACTATGAAACCAAAAAATGTGTATGAGGACCTCATTAAGCTTTGGGCCTTGCCTTTCTCCTTTGATGGTATAGAAAAAGACTAGCTATACCATCTGCATACCACACTTGGGGGTTGGAATGACTTGAAAAGACTCTTTATAGAGAACTTCATTCCTACCTCTTGAACTACATCAATTCAAAAAGAAATATGTGGCATTAGACAATCATAAAGGGGGGCCCTTCTTGAATATTGGGAAAGACTCAAAAGACTTTGTTCAAGTTTCCCCCAGATAAAAATTAGTTAAAAATTTATAAATCAATAATTTTATGAGGTGATTTTTCCCATGTATCATGGAATGATAGATTCTACAGCTGGTGGTGCCTTAGTGGATAAAACTCCTCCATCTCTTGTGACTTAATAACCAACATTTCTCAAAATGCAAAAAACAAAAAAAATGTACATGAGCAATTTCATCCACTCGAGGATTTCATGAGGTAATTTATTCATCCCTACAAAAAAGGTTGATAATAAGCATGATGAGGTGTATAACCTTCTATGAAAATTATCTCATTTTCATGGTAATTCACACTCTCCACCTGTTTCATTGTACTTTGGTATTTGTTCTGATAACAATCATTTTTTTGACCACATCCCACAACTTTAGGATATATCTGAGTCTTGTATAGTTGTATTCCTAGAGTGTCCTTTTTTGAAAGAACCACCCTTTAATAAAGAACCATTATGGCCAAATCCAAACAACAACTGGAAATAACAACCACAATACCAATAAGGAGGTAACTAGAGATACCCTAAATAGAATTGGAATCAACAAGGGCAAGGTATACAACCTCTTATCCATAAACAAATCAAAAAAATATGCATCCTCTCAAATCTAAACCAATCCTCAAGTACATGGTGAAGAAAATGGGAACCCAGATCCTCCTGTTCTAACCAACCAAACAATAAACTATTCAAGACCTACAAACTCAAGTGGGACAATTGAAAAACTTTATCAGTGAGAAAAATATGAAATGTTCTAGACAACTACCATCCTAACCCATGATTAATCCGAAGGACAAAGGTAATGTGTGCACAATTACACTTTTTAGTTGTAAATATGTTTCTTATTCTACTGATTCTACACAATATGTAAGTACCATACTTGAAAAATCTATTTCACTGCACTTAAAATATTTTAATGAAGAAAAACAAAACAAAAAGGGTAAAAAATTTATTATTTAGGATTATCCTAAAGAATACATTCCTCTTCCTTTCCCCCAAATAATCTATAAATCTAAAAAAATTGATAGTGATATTAGTAAAGATATAATGGATACATTTAAAAAGGTGCAAGTTAACATTACATTATTGGATGTACTTAAACAAATCCTTTGCTACCCCAAATTTCATAAAGATATTTTTACCCATAAAAAACAACTATAGGGGAATAATAGAGTTAACCTGGGAAAGAATTTCTCATATTTCATAAAAGAAATGATGCAAAAAAAATGAAAGGATCCAAGAATTTTCAAGATACCTTGCACCATAGGAGAGAACTTCTTCTCTGAAGAAATTATAGATTTGGGTTCTTTGATTAATGTGATTCCTTACTGAAGTATACACTTCTCTTTAAAATGGAGATCTTTAACCAATGGGAATCATTATGCAACTTGGAAATTAGAGCACAACACACCCATCCAGAGTGATCAAGGATGTTCTCATTAGAGTAAAAAATATCATCTTCCCTACAAACATCTACATTCATAGTATGTAAGATACCTGAACCAAATGATATGATCCTCTCATACATTGGAGGACATTCATCAAAGCAGCAAAGACGACCATCAAAATTCACAATGGTACATTGTACATGTAGTTCAGTGGAGAAATGGTGTGTTTTAATATCCTTTATGCCATGAAACACCCCTTTGAATATCACTCTTATCATCTTATCTATTTGATGGATGTGATCTCTAATGAAACACCCACAACACATTCTCTCCTCAACCCATAATCTGATTCATTTTCTTCTTCTTCACCCTTGTAT
This sequence comes from Viscum album, assembly GCA_963277665.1. Taxonomy (NCBI): domain Eukaryota; kingdom Viridiplantae; phylum Streptophyta; class Magnoliopsida; order Santalales; family Viscaceae; genus Viscum; species Viscum album. The sequence goes on along the minus strand of OY728155.1, from coordinate 1,099,503,549 downwards.
GATTTGAAATTTGATTCATGTTTTGAGTGTTGTGTGGGTTAAAAAATTTGTAAATTTTGTATTGTAGTTGATGAGTGTGTTCATTATGAGGTACCCATGATTGTTAATGATTTTGAAAATATCGTTTCAATTGATTCTATTTCCTTAGAGAATAAACATGAGGAGATAGACAGCTTCATGGACCTCTCTCCCCTAAAATCCCCTCCCTCAATCAAAAAACCACTGGTGTTGGAATTAAAACCGTTTCCATATAATTTAAAATATGCCCATCTTGAGGGTATTGACCAATTTCCCATAATTATTTCCAAAAACCTCTCTCCAAAATAAGAATCATAACTACTAGAACTTTTTAGAGAGTGTAAAAAGATAATAGGATAAACATTGGATGATATTACTAATTTTAGATATTCAATTTTTTACACTATATTATTTTAGATCACAAGGATAAACTCGTATGTCAATCTCAATGCGAGTTGAATACCACTCCCCTTGAAGTGGTAAAATTTTAAGCTAATAAATTACATACTTCTGGGATCATTTATCCTATATCCTACAGTAAATGGGTTAGATTAGTTCAAATTGTGCCTAAAAAATATAATAAGGGTTCTGTCAAATGAACAAAATGAATTGGTTTCAACATGTGTGTAAAACATTTGGAGAGTCTATATTGATTTCTATCGACTGAATCAATCCAGGCGAGAGGACCACTTTCCTCTACCTTTAATTGACCAAATGTTAGAAAGACTAGATGGTAAGTCCCATTATTGTTTCCTTGATGTATATTCAAGTTACTTTCAAATCCATATATACCTTAAGGATCAAGAAAATACCACATTTATAAGTCCATTTGGAACATTTTCATAAAAAAGGATGCCTTCAGGTCTCTATAATGATCCTGGTACTTTTTAGCAATATATGTTGAGCAATTTTTCTGAGTAACTTAATAATTGTGTGGACGTTTTTAGGGATGATTTAATGTTTATGGAACATATTTTGATGACTTTTTGGAACACCTAGCTTTGATCCTCCGTCATTTTAATGAAAAAGATCTCATATTAAATTATGAGTAATTCCATATCATGGTGGAGTGGGGGATAGTTCTTGGGATTGTTATTTAAAATGAGGTAATTTAAGTGGATAAATAAAAAATTATATCAATTTCATCCCTTCTATATCCTAAATGTTTTCATGAGGTGCTATATTTCTTAGGTCCTGATGGTTTTTACTGATGATTCATTAAATACTTTATTAAGATCACGGTTCCCATATCTTGATTGTTGTAAAAGGATTATAAATTTGTTTTTTATAAAAACATTGAGGATTCATTCAACTAACTAAAAAGGAGTCTAACAACACCTCTCATCATCCAACCACCAAAGTGGGATCTCCCCTTAGAACATATGTGTGACCCCTCTAACTTTGCAGTTAGGGTAGTTTTATCACAAAGTCTTGAGAAATCTCCTCATGATATTTCATTTTTCTCACGTACCCTTAACCCTAACCATGAAAAGTACACCACCATTGAAAAAATCTCTTTCTGTTGTTTTTCCTTTGAAAAAATCCATTCAAATCTCCTTTGTTAAAATTTCATTGTGATTTGTGACCATGTTACCCTTTGATTTTTCCTTAAGAAATCCAAAGCTAAGACCCGCCTTATATGGTGGATGATCCTCCTCTAAGAGTTTGACCTTGCGATTAAAGATAAGAGAGGAGTAGAAAATGTAGTATCTAGCCACATTAACATGATTTCAGGAGCACTGAACAACTATGTTGACTCATCCCTCCACATTGGATAATTCTTTCATCTTGAGAACCTTTGTGAATTTGTAGACCTTACCCCCTGGTATGCAAACTTTTTGAAATTTATAGCAACATATAGGGTCCCCATAGATTTTCTCACATAACAATCCTAGAGACATAATAATGATTCACAATGTTACTTTTTTGACAAACCTTACTTGTAGAAAATTTTTAGTGATGAAGCTGTTCATAGGTGTACCCTAGACAATGAGGTCACCTCAGTTTTGAGCTTATGCCACACATTGGATTACAGGGGAAACATTGGCTTTAAATGAACTGTTCAGAAGGTACTTGACTTAGAACTTCATTGGAAATCATTTTATAGATATTACCATCAATTTTTTAAGTCATGTACTCAATTCCAATTCATAGGGAACATCGTTAAGAGGAATGAAATTCCCCAACATCTTAGGTAATTTTGTGAGATCTTCGATGCATGGGGAATTTAATTCATGTAGCCTTTTCTAAATTCATATGGATTTTTGAAAATTTTATTAGATATTGTATACATAACTGAATGGGTGGTTAAAAAGACTACCAGGACAGATGACTCTCGAGTTTTTGTTGATTTTGTGAGGTGCCAAATTTTTAGTAGGTTTGGTTTTCCAGGATTTATTATTAGTGACAAGGGTTCAAAGTTTAACAATTGTCACTTGAAAAATATTCTATGTAAGTATGGGGTTGTTCATAAATTCTCCACTTCATATCACCCCCAAACTAACATAAAAGAAAATAGTTCAAATTGGGAAGTTTATAGAATATTTGAAAAAATGGTACAACATAATATGAAAGATTAGAGTTTGCGCTTAGATGATACACTCTGGGCATACCGTACAAATTTTAAAACCCCGATCAGAATGTCACCATATAAGATTATGTTTGGAATGGATTTAACCTCTCAGTAAAGGTAGAGGTCAATGAATATTGGGATATTAAAAAATTAATTATGAATCTATCAGATATAGCTGAGCATTGGAAGTTGTAGATTCAGGAGTTAAAATAATTTCAGCATTATGCATATGAGAGATACTGAATCTATAAAGAGGAGACAAAGGCTATCCAAGAAGAGATACTTAATCATTAGAAGTTTAATATTGGTGAGAATGACCTCATGTAAAATTCCCGGCTAAAGCTCCACCCAGGTAAGCTTCGTTCCCGATGGCTTGGTACTTACACTCTTACTAACATTTAACCTTTTGGGGAAATACTTGTCTTGCATGAGTAAAGTGGATGAAGTATTACCATAAATGAGAAAATACTTAAACACTTTAATGAGGATTTTCTGAATCATCTGATGGAGGAAATCCATATTCAAGAAGAAACATAATAATGAAAACCACCATGTTTTATCCTTCATTCCCACATTATTTTTTATTACACTGGGGAAACTACACAATATTGGTGTGGGGTGTGTTTACATTCCTGTGTTTGTTAGGATTTTCATTATCTTTCTTTTTTTTCTTCTCTTTTTCACTTGTTGCATAGTATTTTTACTTTTCCCCACCTTGTTGGGTTCATTGGATTTTTCATTTTATTTCTTCATTATTCTAATTTTTGATTGTTTATTAGTATTTTTACCTTTACCCCACCCCTATTTTTCTCACTAAATCCAGGAAATTACTGAAAATTCATGTTGAAATTCCTAATTACAAGTTGTTTCAAAATTTAATGAAAATTGTTCTAGATTTTGAAATGTGAATTTTTTCATTAATGTTACATTGGGAAGTAATTTTTAGAAAAATGGTTGATTTTTGGTGATATTAATGATTGCATATCTATGAAACCTTTTATATAAATGATTCCCCTTATGAGAGTATTTTATGGGGAAATTGTGCCACTTGATATCTCAAGACATTTTGTCACCAAACCATGAATTGTGAATATTTATTACTTAATAAGAGGTAAATATAAGTTTTGTTGATATTTATCTTATTTCTATAATGATTATTCAATACTTTAATTCCTTATCCTAACTTTTTTATTACTGTACCAGATTGAATTATACACATGTACATATTATCAAACTAGTTCACACACTAAAAAACAAAAAATTTAAAAATAAAAATAAATAATAATAAAATTAAATATTGAGGGGAGTGATGAAATTTCAAAAATATAAGGATATCTAGGTCGTGGAATTAAGGTTTTACTTTTGAGAATTCTTAAGTGAGTGATTTTTGAAATTTTATTGCAAAGGATATAGGGAAGGTTCAGTGGAAAGTAGCAGGTAAGAATAATTTTTTTAAAATAACCTATATTTTCTAGAAAGAATGTGGAAAGACTATAACGAAATGGTTTTCAAACACAAAAGTTGAGTGTTATTGGCTTGGTGGAATTTTTAATTCCTTTCTAATATTGTTATAATTCATCTCTTTAAATTTCATTCTGATATAATTTATGAGACATCATTTTCCATGGTCATTGGGAATAACTCCTTAGTGTGGTTTGTGCTTTGATCAGATTAATTTAATGAATTAAAATTTCATTGAATGTTAAATATTAATGATGTTTAGAATATATGCATGCATAATTTTTTTTTTGAAAATGTGACTTTTCGTAGGAGTGAAAATTTTTATGTGTGGGGGTGTGATCATATAACGATTCACTATTCATTTCCACCCTTATATAATTTCTTTAAACTGGTTTTATATTAAAAATTAAAATAATAATGACAAATTTAATTTCATGTTTGATTAACTAATTTAATTATGATCAATATTAAATAGTAAAATTTTACTATTTCAATTTTTTACATTATAGGAGGAGTTGATTTGGAGGATCCAGAATGAAGTACAAGAGAAGCGGCCCAAACTGGGTAGGAGCCCAAGAACCCACATAGAATCAAATACACAATTAATCTATTCCTTACATCCCATTGGGATTAATTTTTTTAATGATCCAAAATTATGTGGGATAAAACTCTTTTGAATACACCCAATCCGAATTCATCCATTAAGGAGCTCATCCGAACTAATCTTTCTAATAAAAGGAATGTGGTCGAAGTCAAAAGTGGGGTTTTATAATGCTGTAATATCTAGAGTTGTGGGCCTCCAAATGATCAAAACTTTTAGGTATACATAGACAATAGGTGGGGAAGAATGTTTTTAGTTTTTTGAAATAGGTTATATATGACTTTCTAGTGGACAAAAACCATGTTCCAAGGTGTTTTACAAAATTAGGGTTCCCCAAACCACCTTCCACTTTGCCTATAAATTGGAACCTTAGGCACCCTATTTGGAAGCTCAACCAGGAGTCAAGGTGATTCTATTTTGGATACCCAAAAGAGTCATATGCTAATTACTAGAGGTTTCAGAGACTATTGTATGTTCTACTTCCACATCTATGGATTCCTCCCATTCAATGGAGTTCTAAACTCCTTGTGATCACCTAGGGGGACATGATCTAAATCTCGACATAAATGTCTATAATATTTAAATGATATTTTTAATTGCTGGTTTTTATGTTGTTTTTAATCATCCACTATTCTTATTTATTTTATTTATGTACTGATATGTGATTCCCAACTCATATGATCATGTTTTGGGATAACCTTTCATGTGATGTTTCACACACCATTCACTATTTCTTCTTCCATATTTTATTTGCAGTGTTTATGCGATTCATATTAGTCAGTTGAACTCTCATAAAAAATATAAACGACATGTAAATTTATTTAATGGTATCATATATAAATAACATATAAATGTATAGAACACATTGATTTCTTCATGTGTGGCCTTGGTGAGTTTTGTCTATGAAGTCAAACAGAAATCGCCCAATCATCGACGATATCTAGTGAATCATTTTGTTTTTTCAACTGAACCATAGGAGTTATCCTAGAATAAAATTATTGAATCTATGGTTCTACGTGTTAATACCCATGGATTAAAATATCTATACCCTTTCTCTAGAAGAAATGAAGGATGAGCATCAATAGTTTTCCCCGGGATGATCACACTTAATTAATTTTGTTCATTTATTCTTTGTTTTATCATTTTACTTTTATAATTGGATTATTAAATCTTAATACCCCATGTTTTCCAAAATCACATTAACATTGTATTTTTTTAATCAAAACAATCTTTTTTAATTAATGATCTATGGATTCATCAAGAGATGACCTAGGGTTCCTGCTATATTGAAGAGATTATGGTAAAACTAAAAAACTAATTTTACACCAAAGTTGAGGAGTCAATATCATTTTTTCGTTATTTATTTCATTTAATTTATTTATTGTAATTTTTATTTTTTACTCCTTTCAATGTCCTCCTTCCCTTTTTTATTTTCTTTTTTTTTGTTTTTTTATTTCATTGTTTTGATATGTTTTTTATTCTCTCTCTTCCTCTCTATCTCTCACTCTCAATCTCTATCTACCTATATATATATCTCTAATTATACAGTATAAAATTATATTTTATTTTATACTTTAATTATTTTTATGTGCTTCGATTTTATTAATATTACATTAAAAATCAAATATCACAACATTATTGCATGAAAAGATTTGAAAAAGAAAAATTGCTTCCAATTGACCCAAAAAATGAAAATACACTACACACAAAAATTAAGTCATCTAGAGTAGGACAGTCAATTAGCACTGAGGAATCCGAACCTCAAGTAGTCCTAATTCAATATAATATTTTACTAAATCAAACCCAATAATACATGGCTGAAAATAATTGGACCTTAAAAGAACATACCACCCTGGATGTGGAGTACTAACCTGCATCCATCCAATATCTTAAGGAAGCATCCAACATTGAGCTGAGATTGAGCCTTATCCACCTCCATCCAAAATTCCATGGTCTTTTTGGTGATGACCCCCAAAAACATCACAAATAGTTTCACATAGTGTACTCCATCATGAAACCCCAAAATGTGTCTCGCAACCTCATTATGTTTAGGTCCTTCCCTATCCACTTTGATGGTGTAGCCAAATACGGGAAATAGTATCTGACAAACATAATTGGGGGTTGGAATGACCTGAGAATAATCTTTATAGAGATGTTATTCCCTACCTCTTGAACTATTTCAATTATAAAATAAATTTGTGGCATTAGGAAATCCAAAGGAAAGACCCTTCATGAATATTGGGAAAATTCAAAAGACTTTGTTCAAGTTTCCCCACCACCAAATTAGTGAACAATTTAAAATTAAAAACTTATATGAGGTAATTGTCCCCATGCATCGTGGAATGATATATAATGGATATATTGGTATCCTAGTTGATAAAACTACTTCCCCCACTTGTGACATAATATCCAACATGGCTAAAAATGTACAACAATTTTGTACACAAGAAATTGCACCCACTTGAGGAGTTCGTGAGTTAATTCATTCATCACTTGAACAAAAGGAAGATAATAATCTTGATGATATGTATATTATTCTAAGAGAATTATCTCAATCTCAAGGTAATTTACACTCTCTGCTTGTTCCATTGCATTGTGGAATTTTTTTAGACAACACTCATTTTTCTAACCAATTCCTATAACATCAAGATTCATCTGAGTCTTTTGAAACAATATTACCTAGGAATCCTTTTCGGTAAGCACCACCATTCAAACAAGAAGCCTTCAGGACAAATACAAACATTGAGTAGAATTCACAACCATAGTACTGATAAGGAGGAAACTCAAGCCACTATAAACAGAACTATTATTAACATGGAAAATTTACCCAACTTTATTATCCATCAACATCTCAAAATAATCCTCCTCCTCCCAAATCTAAACCAAGCCTTGAGGAAATAATGAAGCATACGATAACCCTTAACCTCTAATTTTAAAAAAAAAACACAATCATCTATTCAAGACATACAAACTCAAGTGAGAAAATTGGAAGACATCATTAATGAGATAAATATGCAAGGTTATAGACAACTACTATCCCAACCCATTGCTAATCTGAAGGAAAAAAGGTAACGTATTCAAAATTACACTTCGTAGTGATAAATAAGTCTCTTATTCTACCGATTATATACTACAAGTAAGTACCCCACTTGAAAACTTTATTTCACTACCCTTAAAGGATTTTATTTAATAAAAAAAATAAAAGGGTAAAAAAGTTATTATTGAGGATTCCCCTGAACAATCCATTCTTCTTCCTTTCCCCCAAATAATATCTAAATCTAAGAAATTTTTTCATAATGAGATTTATAAATAATGTCACACCAGCCTTTTTTATTATTTATTTTATTAATTTTTCTGGGAATCGGGTAGTCCTGTGTTGAAGCCCGACATAAAATTTTGGGTTCTTTTTTAAAAAAACTGCTATTGGCCTTGACTGTGTCCAGCGCACTACGTCGAAGCCATGTGGCCTCACCTGGGTCACCGTGTGACCTCGATCGGTTCACTGCACAACCTTCCTTGTACACGATTAGTTAATTAATTAATTAAGTGTAATTATCAATACAAGATTGAAATTAAAATAGGTGTTTAGGATGATAATTTTATTGTGATTATTATTATTACCATATTCATTCTATTAAAAATTATCATGAGCCATGGGGGTAACTACGTGGTTTCCCAACTCCTTAAAAATAAAAATAATCAATCAAAATTTAAAGGATTATTTTAATGATGATAAAAATGGTAATTATTATTATAATTAATATTATTAGGATATTAATATAGTTATTAATATTATTAATCTCATTATAATTATTAAGACCATAATCATTTTTTAAGTTTATCATTATGATTAATATTATTACAAATATATTTAAGTTGAATTATTTTTCTTGTTCCCTTTCATTTTTTCCTTTTTCTGTTTTCTCATATTTTCCTTTTGTTTTTTTCTTCCCTCTTGCTAAATTTCTCTCCAGCCCGTTGCACCCATCATCCCCTCTCCCTTCACCCGGTCACACCAAAATCCCTACCCTGAAACCCTACCTCACAACGTACCTCCAGATCGTGCCTGCCGCCTCACCCCTTCCTCCCGACCGACTGGCCCTCATCACAGCCTACTCCCCTCAGCCAGTACCCTTCTCACCTGACCCCACTCGGTTGGCCTTGTCATGGCCTACAATTAAACCTAGGAAACCCCATTGGCTGACCTCCTTCCTTGCGTGATGCACGAAGGCCGACCCCCCACCCCCATCCTAGCCGGCACCGCAACTATCGTCTTCCTTACCTGCACCTACCTCCATATCGCGATCTACATTTGGCGCCTCCCCTGTTGTTTGCGACCAAGCCTAGTGCTCCTCCTCCTTGTGGGTTCAACCCTTCTCGGATGTATTTTCCAGGCATGATATACCTCTTCACTTCTCCAACGTGCTCGGACAGCCACCCAATAACCCCACCGCAGGTGCGTTTTATTTAGTTTGGATTTTTATTCCATTGGGAGATTACCATGTTAGGGTTTATGTGGTTTTTGGTTTGGTATTGATGTTATCTTTGGTCTGATTATTGTTTTAGGGTTCCATTGAGTATGTTTGTGGTGTGTATTAGGTGTGGATGAAGATCCACACAAGATTTGGGAAAAATTAACACCCAGGTAGGTGGCTCCACATCTAATTATTATTTGATGAATTAATTTTCAAGATTAATTTGTTTGTCATATTATTTATTTAATTTTTCTAGTGGGAAGTTGGTTTTCATTGAAATTTGATTTGCATTAAAATTGTTTAGTAGGTTTTTTATATCATGTAAGTTTTTTCTGCCGAGAACTCTGTTAGTGATTTTTAAATTGTGTGGTTAGATAATTAATTTGTACATGTGGTGAGAACTGCATTTTTGGCATGGTTTCAGGTGCGTTTTGTCGTACAAGAAGGTTTTGCATGAGTTTAGTGGGTAACACCAAGGGATTATTTTAAATCATTCTATAAGATTTTACTTTTGTATTATTAAATTATGTGGTTTGTGAAAATTTGTTTACATATGGTGTAAGGTTTTTCATCAAACTATTTATGTGGTGTAGGTAAAACATTAAAATTGTAATCGAGTGCATGTGATATTGGAATGCATTTAAATGTATAAATTTTTATTATAGTGTGTGTAAAACAATGTGATATTCTTTTATGGTTTCTTTATAATTTTTTAACGGTTTATTAAATTATTTCACTAGTGGGAAACATGTTTCAAAAAAGATTAGTGTGGGTATTATTTCAAAATGATATTTATGTCTGTAAGTGGTTGATTGTTTAATGATAAGTGACTTTAAACTGTGTAGATGATTTAATTGAGTATGTAACCTATGAAGATTAAGTTTTGAAAAGATTTTTGGTGAGTATATAATTTTGAAAGATGGTTTGGGTTAGAAAATGGTGATTTTTCATGTGTGAGTACCATTTTGGGATTTTATGCATAAGTGTGATGTGTGAAATGAAATTGAAACTTGTTTGAGAATAATGCAGGAAACCCAGGTATCTAAGAGGGTGGACTAAACTTGTGGGCTAGTGATCTGGGGGTGGCTTTGGCCCCGTTTCACTTAGCAATTTTGACGATTGAAACACCAACTAAACATATGAATGACTGAGGGTCATGGTTTCTAAGCCACGTTTTCTGAGGGTTGTGGTTTCTAAGCCATGTTTTCTGAGGTTCGTGACTTCTAATCCACACATCACCGAGACACGAAGATCTAGGGACCAAATATTGCAAACACCCATGAGGCCACTCCCATGTTAGTACTCATCAGTTACTTATTGCTTATCAGTGTGACACTTTGGTTATTTTAAAAAGTAAGTGTCTGTGTATTTTAATATAATTTGTTCCATTTGAAATTGTTTTCTTTAATCCTTTTTTCCATAAACATGTGCAAACATTTACTTATTTGCTTTAGTTAACATTGGAAATGTATTTGTCATTTAATAATTATGTGTGGAACCTTTTTAGTGGGTGACGCCCTACTAGGCTCTTGGCTCACACCCTACATACACCTTTGGCTGTATTTAGACCTTGTTATTTGTGTATTCCAAGTTGAGGAATCATGCTCAACGATGGTGGTTCAGGTAGTTGATGGTCTTCTCATGTAGGTTGGTGTTTGTATCTTGTGGATGTCACACCTCTCTTGTTTCTTGGAGGTTTGACTTAGAGTTTTAGTTTCATTCTATTTCATTACTTTTTGGATGTTGGTTCAAGTTGAAAATATTTAAAATTTATTTATTTTTGTTTAAGGTCTAGTTTAATTGTCTGTTTCAATTTTAGTTTTATTTATCTTGTTAGTTGTTTTGTGTTTACTATTTCAGGTAAATAATTCTCATTTTTATGTTTTGATACCCGGGCACTTGTGCCAGCCCTTTGGGATTGGGAATTCCCTTTGGGCCATGTCGCAGACCAGGTCGGGAATCAAATCAGATGGAAACCCGACCTGGATCGTGAAAAAATGGTATTAGAGGGCCAGGTTTTCTATCTTGGGTCGTGTTATTTTGGGATAGAGTCAGGTTATACCAAAGTTAAGGGTGTCAGAACTTTGCGTTCCAGCTAAGAGAAAGATTCCTATCTAGCACACCTCATGGTGGGACTCAAATTACCAGAGTAAGTTGAGGTTTGTCTGAGTCGTTGGTCCTCGTGAGTAATTTTGTTTAGGGGAAATGAAAATGGAGTAGGGTCATTGTCCCATTGAGCTCGTAGGGTCTATAAATCCATGTGGAGCCAGGGATGTTATCCTAGAATACTCTCTGTGGTGGTGGAATTATTGGTCTATGGATCCCAACAACATGTCCCAGTAACCCACCGACACTAGTCTCCCCTTGCATCATTCTTCGTCCCTTTGTTTTGAATTCATGGGAATTTTGTTTTTAAGTAAAAATGATTTGATTTTTTTAATAATCGGTGGTTGTGTGGTGTGTCCTTGTATTTTGGAAATGTTGGACGTGAGGCGTTTCGAGCCGATAATCCTTTTGGAATGATTTGTGTTCTGACTTTGAATTCCTATTTTTAAGTTGGTGTGAAAGTGTGTGGTTAATGGTTTCTTTTGAAAAGTGATTTGGGAATCCCTTGCAGTGGTTCTCCCTACACGATTAGTGCTCACTTGCAGGATGTCTTGGCTATTATACTAGTTTTATTAGGTACATGGTTTTCTTTATTTACTAGTGAACACCCTATAAAGCATTAAAATTCGATTGAAGTGTGACCAATGGTAATTCGACGTTGGTTGACCCTCTAGTTAATTAAAGCAAGGACTCTCCATTTTGAGTGATTGGGTTATATCTATCCCTTTTTCCTTTTCAGTTAAGAGGATCCTCTCATAGCTGGATGATAGATGTGAGGGGAGTTGAAGGGATTCTTGCTCTCTTTGATTTGTCTGAGTGATCAGGTATGATGTTTGACATTGTTGTGTTTGAAGGATCCCCTAGAAACGGTGAATGGAATTCTAGTGGGGAAGGGTGAAGGCAGTTTGGAAATATAAGTGCTGACTGATGGCTTGAAAATCTTGTAGTTCCCTTATCAGTCGTATGATTCATGTTTAGTGATGTCTTGCAGTGTGATTTCTCTTGAAGAGTGAAGTTGGATTTCATAGAACCCTTCGAGAATCCCGGTTTTCATAGGAGTGTGTCCTCCTCTTAGGAATTTCTATTTTTTTTGTTCAAAGGGGAGTGTTCATTGTGTATCTTTCCTTCTTATGTTTCTTGGTTAAGGCAAAGAGGTGTTTTGTGTGAATCATCTAAACCCTTGTTTTAGTGGATGTGCCATGAGGGAGAAGGTGGATTTTAGAGATTGTTGTGTCTGATGGGGTTGTCTCGATTGCAGTGTGGTTTCTTACAGCACTAGGAAAAGGAGAAGCTTCATTCGGGTGTCTTCGATGCTTGACTAAGAAGTAGGAGATGCTTCAAACATCAGGTCTCTAGCCATATTCGTCAGAATGAAGCTGTCGCATGGTCAGGAACCTCAAGAGTGCATGAGACCCCAACATTATTTCGATCGATGGTGCTGAGAGTAAAGGCAGTTTTAATTTTTTTTGTGGTTATTCCATTCTGAACGAACTATTTGGGTGTGTAAGGATTAGGTGACTATGTGGAGACATGGTCATCTTAATACCTTCATGTCCCAATGGTTGCGCTCCACCGAATGTAATTGCTTTTAGTGCTCTTTATGTGGGTCTGTTGGGTAAATTGGTCTCAAATTTGAATATTACTCATCCAAGGATGTGGGGATGCTGGTTTGTCTTGGGTAGTGGTTTTGACGCCCTGATAGCTGGGCCCAGACCTCCCCGCCCCTTGTAGTGGGGTGTTTGGTCACTTTCAAAAAAAAATTCGAAGTTCCTATATCTTTCATCAGTTCTAATGGCGGGGAGACCCACAGAGGGTCTTGCTCAAATGCCTCTGCAGTAAAACGATGTTGGCCCTTCTTAATAATGGTGGGGATTCCGTCCGGGACACCACGTTTCGGTTTCCCAGTCTTATTTTTGGAATTTGTAGGTTTTTAATGGTGAGGAGCCCTTAAGGCTTTCCCTATGTTGGTCTTTTGATTATGTTCCTAAAGATGGCTAGGTGGTGAGTGTTAAGAGTGTTCCTTTGAAGTGGTTAGTCTTATTTGGTTTTTACAGACAAACAGTGTGGCTTCTGTTTTATGGTACTTGAGGTGTTCGGTTTGTAAAGTTAGATTCTGTGGGTGAAAGAGTTCTTTTCCTAAATCAATCCACTGGAGGTGTTACAGCTCTATGGGGTGGGTGACACATAGAGGAAGGTCTTTTAGGGATTTCTTGAGGTTGTCATTTAAGTCACTTTATTTGAGCACGGTGCATTTTCTACTTTTCACTTGTTGATTGTGGGGACCCTCATTGAACCTTGAGTAGGTTACATTTTCCACTTTGGGGATTAATTGTATTTATGTAATTCTAGGGATGGAAAGAGATATGGGGGGGGGAGAATTGTCACACCCACCTCTTTTGTATTATTAATTTTTCTGGGAATCAGGTAGTCTAGGTTGAAGCCCGACTTAAAATTTTGGGTTCTTATTTAAAAACATTGGTATTAGCCTTGACTGTATCAAAGCTATGCGACCTCTCCTAGGTTGTCATCTGACCTCGCCCGGTTCACCGCACAGCCTGCCCCGTACACGATTATTTAATTAATTTATTAAGTGTAATGATCAACAAAGGATTGAAATTAAATGAGGTGTTAAGGATGTTGATTTTTTTATGTTTATTAATATTATCATCATCATTAAATTAAAAATTTTCATGAGTCATGTGGGGTAACAATGTGGTTTTCTGACTCCTTAAAAATAAAAATAATCAAAAAAAATTTAAAGGATTATTTTAATGATGATAAAAATGGTAATTAATATTATTATTATTATTATTGTTAGGATATTAATATAGTTATTAATATTATTAATATCATTATTATTATTAATAACATAATATTTTTTTAATATTTTAATTATTATTAATATTATTACTAATATATTTAAGTTGATTTATTTATTTATTTATTTATTTATTGGGTCCCTTTCATTTTTATTTATTTATTTTCTTTTTCTCTTTTATCCTATTTTCCTTTTGGTTTTTTTCTTCCCTCTTACTCCATTTCTCTCCAGCCCATCGCACCCATCTTCCCCTCTCCCTTCATCCTGTCATGCTGAACTCCTTACTCTAAAACCCTACCTCACACATCGCCTCCAGATCCTGTCTGCCGCCACACCACTTCCTACCGACCGGCCGACCCTCATCACGCCCTGATCCCCTCGGCCAATCCCCTTCATACCCAGATCCACTTGGTCAGCCCCTTCATGGCATGTAATTTCAGATGGCCAACCCCATTGGCGAACCTCATTCCTTGCGCGATGCACCAAGGTCGATGCCCCCCCTTCCCAGTTGGCACCACCACTGTCGGCCTCCTTACCTGCACCTGCCTCCACATCGCGATGTACGTCCGGAGCCTCCACTGTTGGTCACGGACAAGCCCGGTGATCCTCCTCCTTATGGGTGAAAACCTTCTCAGATGTATTTTGTAGGCATTTCGTACCTATGCACCACTCCAACATGCTCAGACAGCCCCCCAATATCCCCGCCATAGGTGCGTTTTATTTATTTTGGTTGGTTCTTCCTTTGGGAGATTACCATGTTAGGGTTTATGTGGTTTTTGGTTTGGTTTTGATGTTATCTTTGGTCTGATTCATATTTTAGGGTTCCATTGAGTTTGTTTGTGGTGCGTATTAGGTGCAGATGAAGATCTGCACAAGATTTAGGAAAAATCAACACCAAGGTATGTGTTTCCATGTCTAATTATTATTTGATGAATTTATTTTCAAGCCTAATTTGTGTTTCATATTATTTAATTAATTTTTGTAGTGAGAAGTTGGTTTTCCTTGAAATTTGATTTTCATTGGAATTGTTTAGTAGGTTTTTTATATTATGTGTGTGTTTTCTACTGAGGTCATTGTTAGTGTTTTTAAATTGTGTGGTTAGCTTATTAATTTGTACAAGTGGTGAGAACTGTTTTTTTGGAATGGTGTTGGGTGTGTTTGGCCGTAAAAGAATGTTTTGCATGATTTTTAGTGGGTAACTCTAAGTGATTATTTTAAATTGTTCTATAAGATTTTAATTTAAATTAATAAATTACATAGTTTTTAAAAATGTGTTTTACATATGGTGCATGGTTTTCCATCAAACTATTTGTGTGGTGCGGGTCACAATTTAAAATTGTATTCGAGTGCGTGTGATGTTGGAATGCATTTGAATGTATAAATTGTTACTTTAGTGTGTGTAAAACCATGTGACATTATTTTACTATTTCTTTATAATTTTTTTAACGGTTTATTAAATTATGTCACTGGTGGGAAACATGTTTGAAAAAAATTAGTGTGCAACTTATTTCAAAAGGGTATTTTTGTGTGTATGTGCTGGTTTGTTTAATGATAAGTGACTTTAAATAGTGAAAATGGTTTAATTGAATATGTAACCAGTAAAGAATAAGTTTTGAAAATATGTTTGGTGTGTGTATGGTTTTAAAAGAGGGACTGGGTGTGTAAATGATGATTTTTCATGTGTGAGTACCCTTTTTGGATTTTATGCGTATGTGTGACATGTGACATGAACGTGAAACTTGTTTGAGCACAAATCGGGAAGCCCATGTAGCTAGGAGGGTGGACTAGAAAAGTAGGCTAGTGATCCGTGGGTGTCTTTGGCCCCATTTCATTTAGCAGGTTTGACAATTAGAACACTAACTAAACATATGATTGATTGAGGGTCATGGCTTCTATGCCACGTTTTCTGAGGGTCGTGGTCTCTAATCCACGCTTCACCAAGACACGAAGATCTAGGGACCCAAGCTAGAAAACACCCACGAGTCCTCTAACATATTTTTTCTCATTGGTTAATTTACGCTCATCAGTGTGACACATTGGTTATTTGAAAAAGAAAGTGTCTGTGGGTTTTAATTTAAGTTGTTCCATTTGAAATTGTTTTCTTCAATCCAATTTTCTCTAAACCTATGCAAGCAATTACTTCTTTGCTTTAGTTGATATTTCAAATTTATTTGTCATTTAATAAATATGCATGGAGCCTTTTTAGTGGGTGACATACTACTAGGCTCTTGGCTCACACCCTATATACACCTTTGGGTGTATGTAGACCTTGTTCTATGGGTATTCCAGGCTGAGGCATCACGCTCAACGATGGTGGTTCTAGTTTTTGATGGTTTTCTCATGTAGGTAGGTGTTTGTATCTTGTGAATGTGACACGTATCTTATTGCTTGGAGGATTGGGTTAGTGTTTTAGTTTCTTTCATTATTGTTACTTTTTGGATGTTGGTTCAAGTTGTAAATATTTAAAATTTATTTTTTTGTATAAGGTCCAGTTTTATTGTATGTTTCAATTTTAGTTTATTTATCTAGTTAGTTTTTTTGGGTTTATTATTTCAGATAAATCATTAGCATGTGTTAGTTTTGATACCCGGGCACTTGTGCCAGCCCGTGGGGATCTGGAACGCCCATCGGGCCATGTCGCAGACCGAGTTGGGTGCCAGGTCGGATGGTGAACCATACTGGTTCATGAAAAGTAAATAATAGATACATTTAAAATAGGGCAAGTTAAAATTATTTTATTGGGTGTAGTTAAAATAATCCCTCACTATAATGTTACTAGAGGGGAATGAGAGAGTAAACATGGGAAGGAATGTCTCATCTTTGATCCAACCTGTGATGAAAACAAAATATAAGGATACAAGAACTTCTAAGATACCTTTCACCATAGGGGAGACCTTGTTTACTGACTCAATTGAAGATTTGGGTGTTTCGATCAATACGATTTCTTACTCTATGTACACTTCTCTTTAGGATAGATAGCTTCGACTAATGACAATCATCATGAAACTTTCCAATCGAAGAACAACACACCCATCCTAACTGGTTGAGTATGTTTTCATAAGATTGAAGAATCTCATCTTCACTATAGACTTCTACATTCATAAGATGGAAGACACCTGAACCCAATGGAATTCACCCCTCATACATGGTATGTTATTCTTCAAAACAAAAAATATGTTCATCAATATTCACAATAGACTAATATTAATGGAGTTTAGTGGAGAAAAGGAATGTCCTAATATCCTTGATGTTGTGAAACACTTCTTTGAAGAGGAATCTACTCTTCATGTCTATTCGATGGAAGTGATCTATAATGACACACACACACCCACTACATTATCTCCTAGACCCATAATTTGATTCATTTTATTCTTCTTCACCTTTGGAGGATTTGTGTTTTGATTCATGTTTTTATTATTGTGTGGTTTCAAAAATGTTTAAATTTTGTTATTTAATTGATGAGGGAGTTCATTCTGAGGTACCCATGACCGTCAATGATTCTATAAATCTAATTTCTATTGATTATATTTCCTTATAGAATAAACATGAGCATATTGATAGTTTCATGGACCTAACCCTCCTTAAATACCCTCCCTCAATCAAAAAACCATTGATGTTGGAATTAAAACCACTTACATATAATTTAAAATATGCCTATCTTTGAGGGTATTGACCAATTTCCTATTATTATTGAAAAAAACCTCTCTCTATAGTAGGAATCAAAACCTTTAGACATTTTTAGGGTGTAAAAAAGAAATATGATGGAAATTGGCTGATATTAAAGGGATTATACCATATATTTATATGAACCATATATATTAAGATGATGAGGCTAAACTCATAAAGAATGATCAACGTCAGTTGAATCCCTCTCTCCTTGAAGTTGTAAAATAGGAAGTCAGTAAATTACTTACTAATAGGAACATTTATCATATATCTGATAATAAATGATTTATCCTAGTGAAAATTGTTCCAAAAAAATGAAATAACGGTTGTGTAAAATGAAAGAAAAGAATTTGTTCCGACACTTGTGAAAAACAGTTGGTGAGTCTGTATTAAATACATTTGAAAAAATCATGCAACATGAAAGGACCACTTTATTCTACCTTTCATTGACCAAATGTTTGGAAGTTTGGATGGTAAGTAACATTATTATTTCCTTGATGGATATTTAGATTATTTTCAAATCCATATATCCCTCAAGATTATGAAAATACCACATTTACCAATTCATTAGAAATATTTTCATATAGAAGGATTCCATTTGGTCATTGAAATCTCATAATACTTTTAAGAAATATATGTTTCATATTTTTTCTAAGAACCATGAAAAATATGTGAAAGTTTTTATGGATGATTTCATGGTTTATCAATCTTCCTTTGATGGATTTTTGGAAAACCTATGTTCTGTATATACTCGTTGCATTAAAAAAGATCTCATATTAAATTAGGAGAAATTACATTTCATGGTAGGGTGGGGGATAATTGTTGGGAATATTATTTCAAATTAGGTAATTCAAGTGGAAAAATAAAAAATTGAATTAATTTCATCCCTTCCATATCCAAAATGTTTTTATGAGGTGAGATATTTCTCAGTTCATGCTTGTTTTTACCGTCAATTCATTAAAGACTTTAGTAAGATCACTCTTCCCTTATCTCGATTATTATAAAGGGATTCTGAATTTGTTTTTGATAAAAATCATAAGGATTCATTAAATTCACAAAAGGAGTCTCAAATCACCTCTTTTCATATAACCACCAAGTTGTGATCTCCCAATTAAACTTTTGTGCGATTCCTATAACTTTGTATTGGGGCAGTTTTATCACAAAGAGTTGAGAAGTCTCCTCTTTTCATTACATATTCCACGTTTACCCATGACCCTACCCAAGAAAATAACCCCACTAGTGAAAAATAAATTCTTTATATTGTGTTTTCATTGGAAACATTTTGTTCATATCTTATTACATCAAAAGTAATTATGTTTTCTAACTATGCTACAATTTGATTTCTCCTAACGAAAGCTGATGTTAAGCCCCACCTCATACAGTGGATTTTCCTCCTCTAAGAGTTTGACCTTGAGATTAGAGATAAGAGATGAGTAAAAATGTGGTATCTGAAAACATTAGTAGGATTTTCCCACCATTGTACCACCTTTTTGATTTATCCCTCTCCATTGGATAATTATTTTATCATGAGAAACTTTGTGATGTTATAGACCTTACCCCCCAGTATGTGGACATTGGAAATTTTCTAGCATCATCTTGGGTCCTTAGAAATTTTAGCACTTCACAATCCCAGATACTTAAGCACGATTCAAGATGGTATATTTGGGATGACCATTACTTGTGTAGAATTTTTAGTGACAAAGTTGTTTGTAGGTGTTTCTTTGACCATGATTTTACTTCATTTTTGTGATTCTTTCACACTTTGGATGGTGGGGGCCACATTGGCTCTCAACACACTACTTGAAATGTCATTGATTTGGGACGTTATTGGAAAACATTTTATAGATATTCCCATCTATTTTTTAAGTTATGTACCCAATGAAAATTCATAGGGAATATCTCTAAGAATAATGAAATTTCCCAAAGGCCAATGTTATTTTGTGAGATCTTTGATGCATGGGGAATTGTCTTCATGGGGAATTTTATAAATTCATTTGGCTTTGTGTAAATCTTATTAACTTTTAAATATGTATATAAATGGTTGGAAGAAAAGGATGCAAGGACCAATGAATCATTAGTGGTTTTTGATTTGGTGAGGCCCCAAATTTTTAGTGGTTTTGGTTTTCCAAGATTCATCATTGGTCACCAGGGTTCACATTTTTACATTTGTAACATGAAAAAAATGCTCAGTAAGTATAAGATTTTCATAATGTCTCCAATGTATATCAACCCCAAACTAATGAACAAGAAAAAATCTCAAATTTGGAAGTTAATAGAATCATGGAAAAAATCGTACAACCAAATATAAATAACTATGTTTTGTGCTTGGATGACACTCATTGGGAATATCATACAACTTTTAAAACCCAGAAGAGAATTTCACCATAAAATATTGTGTTTATAATGGATTCTTACCTCCTGATAGAGGTATAACACCATACATATTGGGATGTTAAAAAATGTAATATGAATCTCTTAGATGTATGTGAGCATATGAAGTTTGCAAATTCAGGATTTAGAAGAGATTCAGTGTGATGCATATGAGAACTAAAAAATCTATAAAGGGAACACAAAGGCTATCTATGAAGAGATGATTCATTAGTGGAAGTTTAATATTAGTGGGAAGGTCCACATGTACAATTCTAGGCTAAATATTTACATAGGTAAGCATTGTTCCCAATGATCATTCCTTACATTATTACTAATGTTTACCCTTTTAGAGCAATACAAGTCTTTCATGACTAGAGTGGTCAAAGTATATCCATCAATGGGAAGACACTTAAACAATTTTATGAGGATTTTCTGATGAATCCTCACGAGGAAATCTATCTTTAAGGAGAAACATACCATTGAAACCCACAGTGTTTTAACCATCCTTCCCACATACTCTTTTATTACAGTGAGGAAACTGCACACTCTAGGTGTGTGTGTATGTGGGGGGGGGGGGTACATTCCTAGGTTCGGTAAGATATTCATTGTATTTATTTTATATCGTGTCTTTTTAACTTGATGAATAGTTTTTTTGTGTTCCCCAACTTTTTTAGTTCATTAGGATTTTCATCATATTTCTTATTTCATATCTTTTTTTCTTGTTTAATAGTATTTTTAAATTCTGTCCCCCTCTTTTTCTCAATAAATCATGGAAATTAGTGAAACATCATGTTGAAATTCCTAATTCCATGTTGTTTTAAAATTTAATGAAAATTTGTCTCAATTATAAAATGTAATGTTTGGTATTAATTTTACACTAGGGGTGTGATTTTTAGAAAAATATTTGCTTGATGATGATATGAATGGTTGTATCTCTATGAAACCATTGATATGAATGATACCCCTTTTGTGAGTAGTTGATGGGAAAATTGTGCCACTTGATATCTCCACACATTTTTTCACCAAACCATGAAGTGTGAAAATTTATTACTTAATAGAAGGTAGATATTAGTTAGGTTAATATTTATCATATTTATAAAATTATTATTCCATATGTTTTTTCCTTATTAAATTTTTTTCATTACTCTACCAGAATGATCTATGCATGTGTACCTATTATCTTACTATTACATGACCTAAAAAATAATAAAACAAAAACAAAATAACAATAATAATAAATAATTAGGGGAGTGATGGAATGTAAAACATCTGGGGATATCTAGTTCGAGATCCTAAGGATTGACTTCTGATAATTATTATGTGATTGGTTCTTGAAATCTGATTGCAAATGATGTAGGTCATGATCAATGGAAATAATTAGGTAAGAAAATTTTTCATAAAATAACCTATATTTACTGGATAGAAAGTGGAAAGACTAGCCTGAAATGGTTTTCACACACACACTGGAATGGTTGAATTTTGAATTCATTTCTCATATTCTTAATATGAATCTCATTGAATTTCATTCTGATACAATTTATGAGACATCCTTTTCCATGATCTCTAGGAATAACTCCTTGGTGTGGTGTGTGATTCGATCATATTTCTTTAATGAATTAATATTTCATTGAATGTTAAATCTTCATGAAGTTGGGAATATCTATATGCATCATTTTCTAGAAAATCATAATTTTACCAGGAAGGAAAATGTTTTTGTACGGGGGTGTGATCGCATAACAATTCACTATTCATTTCCACCCTTATACCACTAATTTAAACTAGTTTTGAATTACAAATTACAATTATAATCACAAATTGAACTTCATTTTTGATTAAATATTTTAGTTTTTATCAATGTTAAATAGGGAAATTTTACTTGTTTTTATGGTTTACATTATAGGAGGAGGTTATTTGGATGTTCTAGAATGAAGTTTAAGAGTAGAGACCCAAACTGTGTAGGAGCCTAAGAACCCCTATGGACTCAAACATACACTTGAACTAATCACGACATCCACTTAGGATGAAATTTTGTAGTCTTATCAAAAATTTAGTGGGATAAAACTCTTATGAAGATACACAATCCCAATTCATCTAGTAAAGCGCCCATCCCAACTGATCTCTCCAAGAGAAAGAATCTGATCGAAGTCAACAGTGGTGTTCTATATATCAGCGATATCTGGAGTTGTGCACCTCAAAATGATGTCAAATTTTCAATAGAGATATTCAAGAGGTCTGGAAACATTTTTTTAGTCTTGAAAAAAGATATATAAGACATTATAGTTTCCAAAAACCATATGGAAAGCGATTTTAGGAAATCAGGGTTCCCAAAACCACCTTCTACATTGCCTATAAATTGTCACTTTAGGTACACCATTTGGGATTTTGACAAAGAGGAAAATCTATTCCATTTTGGAGACACAAATTATTTATATAATGATTAGTATTATTCTTGGATTCTATGGGAAGTTATACTTCAACAACTATGGCTTCTTCCTTATCAACAGAGTTCTAAACTCTTTGTGATCACATGGGGGGAAGGTGATGTAAAAATTAAAATTCATGTTTGCAATATTTGAATGATATTTTTATTTCCATTTTTTATGTTGTTTTTTATTCATACTGTATTATTTTATAATTGATTTATGTATTGGTATGTCATGATCAACTCATTTGATCATGTTTGGGGATACCATTTCATGTGATATTTCACACATTGTTCACCATTTATTCTACCCTCTTTAGATTGCAGTGTTTGTGTGGTTCATATTCAATAATTTAACTATCATAAACAATTTAAAAGACATGTAAATTTATTTCATTGTATCATAAATAAATTACCTATAATCATGGAAAACACATTGAGTTCTTTGTGTGTTTCCTTGGTGAGTTTCAGTTATGAAGTCAAACAAAAATCACCCAATAATCAACAGTAACCTGTGAATCATTTTGTCTTTCCAAATAAACCCTAAGGGATATCCTAGTATAAAATCAGTAAATCTATTTATAGATGTAAAAAATCAGGGATTAAAATATGAATACCCTTAATCTTGAAGAAATTATGTATGAGCATCAAGATATTTCCCCGTGATGATCATGCCTAATTAATTATCTTCATTTCTGATTTGTTTTATCACTTTACTTTTCCAATTGGAATTTTAGATCATCAAACCAAATTTTTTCCAAAATCCCATTACAATTTTATATTCATAATCAAACCCATATTTTTGAATAAATAATTTAAGGCTCTGTCAAGAGATGACCTAGGGTTTCTACTATACTACAGAAATTATGGTAAACCTAAACATCAAATTTGATATGATTCACAACATGATCATGATCCTTTTATCATTTTCTAAGAATCATTACTGAAGTTATTTTCTTATCCTATTATGTAAAAGGATATCCTTGGTAATAATATTAGTTAATTTCTTATAAATAATAGATAAATATTTTATGAAATTTTGTAGACAACACTCATCTTTATATGGATATCACCAATTCTACTTATCTTTTTTGAATTAATTTTCCTCATTTTGACTCAATAAAGTTACTTGATTAATAAATCATGAAATACTAATGATTAAGAGTGATGTGGTGTAATTTTATAGTATCATCCACCCATCCCATGTCTTTGATTTATGTGTGATATAATTTTAGAAGAACCATTATGGAATATATTATCATATCCTTATATAGTGGAGGATATTATTAAATATAAGTTGAGTTAAAGGCTTGGAATAATAATATCACACTTTAATAGAATAATCACATTGATGTAGCATGTTAGACCAACATTTAGAAAGGCCACTGGAAAGTATTTAACAATATAACAATATGTTCTTCTTTGGAGAGGGGGGTACCATAACACCCTTGGTTAAACCAAATATTTAATGCCTTTATGGAGTTAATTTCAGATATGTTTTTGAGGTCATTTGTACTATTGGATTCATATTTATGAGATCATCAAGAATATTTCTTGAAAATATGAATCTATTTAATTTATTTTTTTTACCATCAAATACCTCCTTTTATTAATGTCATTTCAATGCTAGAGTCTCTGATACCACTTTTTGTGATTCTAAGATAACTATGTAAGGGAATAATAATAAAACCATTATTTTATTTCACCAGGAAAAATGGTTTTAACAAAACCTACCAAAAAAATGACATTTTTATCTCATGAAGAGGTATTGAGCCTCTCTTTCTGGATATAATGGATCTCTCAAACTCAGATGAAGAATGGTGTAAGGCACCATAGTCCAACTTAAGTAGCCACGGTGGGTGGATTCCATGTTTAAAAAATTCCCACCAACCACAAATTACAAAAAAAAACACCCAAAAACAAGACCATGTTATCTTATAATAACATATGCACAATCAAAATTTGATACATCTATGGTTGAAGTATCTTAGGGTATATCGGGGTTGGTACAAACATAATTTACATGTGTTGGTAGGTAGCTTTACATCATCTTCATCCTATAAAATAAATTTATAAAATAATTTTTATATATTTATCATGGAATGAAACATATAATTAATATACTAATGTTTAATTTATTTTTTAATATTATTAAAACATACTTTTAAATATCTCCATGATTAAAATTGATTAAAAAATTTCATACAGGTTCCCACTATTCTTTGTTTAACGGGGTGTGTTGGTTTTAAATGAAAGGTTGAGTGGTTGATGATAGAGATATTCCCTAAAGAATAATGTATACATTTCATATATGGTCTTTTATTATTTTATGATTGAGAATTTCATATAGAATGATACATGTGATTCAATAGGTATAGTGTATTCCTTATTTATATATCATAATGCATTAGACATTGAATTTTTTTAGATAAAATATATTGATATCATTGAAACTAACATAGCTATATCAAAATTTGTAATGTCATATTTTATGATAACAGTAGCATTATATGATTATCATGGTATTGAAACATTAAGGTTTAATATTTTAATCTCTCCAACATTGTCTATCATTAGTATAAGATCATCATATCAAGAAATACGTCAAGAATTGGAAAGTTTGAGGGTTAAAAGTGTTTTAACTGAAGAATATACTCAAACATTTAGTAACATCTAAGTAAATAACTCTAAGGACTAATGAATGTATTTTAGATAAAATAAAATAGCATGTATCCATTTATATGGATAATCACGATTTCCCAAGCAAATTGAAAATTCTCTTATTCAATCCCAAGAACTATTTCTTCTCCACTCTTAACCCATGAGATATTCTGTCATATATTTAATGTTAAAAGGATCACACCCAAATGTTGGGTAATATAGTTTATTATTTTATAAACTATAGAAGAGAAATTCCATTATCCACCTCTGAGTGATATTTATCAAACAAACATTTGAAGATAGAAACAGAGGCTCAACAGTGCAATGAACTTTTTCTTATTCATTTATAGTTTATAAATAGTTTCAATGTTCATAAGATGGTGATCATGGTATTTTAGGTCTCTAATGTCTCTAGTTGCATTTAAAAACATTTATTCAATAAATAGAAACCCTAGCAGTTTTATTAGAAAATTACATTACTTCTTGATTCATAACATAATTCTTGAAAATTAGGAAAATATTTTTAATTTTTTATATCATATTTTTAATAATAAGAAATGATATGTGATTATGAATTGTGGAATTTTTTTATAATATTTGATATCATATAAAGGGATATAATCACAACAACCGCTAAATTATATCATTACTAGTGTCACGACACAATCCTTCTATATTTTTAATAAACCATAGTGTTTGATATTGATAATCATACTTAACGATGGAGTCGATTAAAGAATGAAATATAATGTCATATAACTTGAGAAAAATTATATGTATCAACTATTATGATTATTGATTTATAGAATATGATATATAGGATATCAAAAGATCTGATATATAATGTGAGATTATATATCATTGGTCATGGAACCCATATCATAATAAGCGATACTGCATCACCAATTATAATATGGGTTCTATCATAAAATATAATATTCTAGAAAAATATTATTTTACTAAATTTAAAATTACGAATTGAATAATGTAATTTTTATTTATTAAAAAATTATTGAAAAAGATGTTTTTGGATATTTATTTAACATATAATGTTTTTTAAAAATTAATTTATTATAAAGTGTTTTTAATTATTTAATTAAATGTTTATAAAAAATTTATTAAATATATATCCATAATATTAAATTTTTATATCAGGAGAGATTTTTTATTTATATGGAAGGAATTATAATTTTGATATAATGTGTTTATTTATAAATTATATTTATTATTTTTAAAAAAAATTAAATTGAAATATATTTAAAAATATAAATTGATTTATATTTAAAATTATGGATTGTTCATAATATTTAAAATATTCAAATAAAATACCTTATTAGAGAAATTATTTAAAAAAATTTCAAAGGCATTTTTGTAATTGATATGATAAATGTTTAAATAATTTTTAACAAGTGAAATGTAGATTAGATAACTTTTTTACATTAAAGAGATGGAATATAAAGAATTTATTTTTCATTTAATATAAAATATTTAAGTAGAATTATGTACATAATTGATAATATGACGATTTCATATTAGAAATTAATATAAAATGTTTAGATTTTTTCAATTATACAATTTCTATAATGCATCAAAATAATTATAAAGTATTTATAATTTCAATATCTATGAATTTTTTATAAATGATTAACTGATGTCTAAATTTATGAAATGTTCATTTATTTAGTTTTATAAATATCTTATCGAGAAATATAATTATTATATTATAATTTTTGATGTATTTTATATTTTAAAGTATTAAAAAACATCTATAAATTTTCATAAATTCATATAAGGAGTTACATGTTGTGTATTATAAATGATTTAGTTTTCATTCACCTCGAATTAGATTTGTGTTGGGTAATGAACATGAATTAAAAGGTTGATTATTGAAAAATATTAAACGTGTATTAACATCACTGGGGGGGGATTTAATTAGTGACTTTAGGTTTCTCAATCATGTTATACCTTCTACTTATTCAGTAGAGATCTCATCAATCATAAATAAATGGGTAACCTAACATTCTTGTTAATGAGTTTTTCCACAAGATGGATGACTATGTCCTAGATGTATGATGGTTCCCCCCCCCCCCATACACTTTTTTTATCAATTATAACAATAATAAGGGGTATATCCTTGTAAATGTTACACTATTCTTTAACTAACTAGGAAAGTATAGATTTTTTCTCATTGAATAAAAAAATGGGCCTTTGAATGATGCATAACCAGTAAAAGCACAAGCTTCTTTTCATCTCAACAGATCAAGACCCCATTCTTCTTCAAACAACATGATTAAATGGTTGCGCTCAACACTCAGAAATAATTCTTCACTCACTCAACAATTTTTGAACCTCAGTCCCTTCTTCTTCACTTCATTAAATATTCTCAACACGCATGAATCAAATTTGCTTATATTTTCTCACATTAAATTAATTTTGGAGACTTAGATGATAAATAAATATACTATATCCAATAACCACCACACAAATATTTTAATAAAACCCAAAGCAATAATTATTATTTAAATCACATGGAACTTAGTTTGGAATTTTTCACATGGTATATCAAATACCATCACTCAGTATCTCATCTCTTCCACAAATACACAAAATTTAAATTATTCATTTTATTGAGCATTGAAATTTTTCATGACCTGCATACATATTCTTGAACCAATTTTTATGGCATCATTTCTGTACAAAATATTCATATTTTATGCATGAAAATTTTTTATGTGTCTCACGATCCACAATTTATGATAATAAATTGCATGAATTCCACATGCATCATGTTTCTCTCCAAAATAATACAAATTAATATAAAACTAAATGTATATGAATGAATATAATTTGTATTCTACTTCTTTACTCTAGATAAAATCATGTATTAACAGAGATCTCATGAAACTCTCATGAATTCTTTTTCATGTGACAATGAACATGTGAGCTCTGGTCATTCTTTGTAAAACATCAACCTATAGATCCTATATTTTAATTCATAATTCTATTTTTATGAATGTAATATGAATATTCATTAATAAACCATTTTGATCCCATTGATGCATAAATTCTAGCTTCATCATCAGATAAAACCACTTCTTTGAGATTCTGTAAATCTTTAATGGAATTTTACCAAAATGAATTGTAGATCACATCATCCAAGATTATCCCACATGAATAGAAGATCTATGGAGATATCATGAAAGATATTTGTATATTTTTATGAGAAACTTATTCTTCATGGAAGGTCTATACATTCTTCATACAATAGTTTTTTTTCACATGGAATCATTCATATAAACAATCCATGATTCGATCCGTTCTCACATAAAGATCATGCCAACACTAATGGATGATATGTGTGAATCTTTAATTCATGGAATATTTATTCTCATCATGTGGAGGATTATTACACTAATGAAATCTTTATACAATCATTATTTATCAACACTTACAGAGGGTTCATGGAAATAATATCAATTAGACTCTTCATATGGTTAACCTCATTACACACAAAATAGATTGTATTTCATAATTATAGAAGAACCTCAAGGTCATTTGAGTTAAATAGCCATGGTAGATCAAAAATCACTTCATTAAGTCATTCGAAGATCATGGTCGAACCCCACATGTCATGATGTTGATCAATATTATGTCACATTATAGATCACATGTTCATATAAAATCTCATCTCAAATCCATGAGTTTGATCATAAGTCTTCATGTTTATTTTATCTCAAACATAAAATGATATATTCAAAATAGCCATATCCTCGAAGACCCTGATCTTGAAGATGATTAACATCACCTAGATTGAGTTTGATCCTAATAACTTAAATTTTTAAATGATGAATAATAATGTGTTTTTAGATTTCCCACATTGAAATATTTTTAGCATGTGTATCTTCAATATACCTCAAAAATTACTTCAGTAGATAGAAATCCTTGGAATTGGGGATCATATCTTCAATACACCACTTACAATCCAGTACATATTGTTGTGTCACACTAAGGAATGGTGTCTATAATGACATGAGATTTTAGATCCTTTAAAACACATACTAAGTTCTATAACTCATGCAACATGATACTCCCAAAATACAAAGACCATAACATATCAATAGTACATTATTAATAAATCTACGATAAACACGAATATGGTAGACCATTAATAGATATTACCTTTAATAGAAAAATTAGTAATACGAGTTAATATTGAAAAAATTATATTAAAATTTGTTTTCTTTATATTTTAACTTATTTCAAAAAGTGAATTTAAAAATTTTAAAATGAAAATTTGAAAAAATAAAATTTATTTTTCAAATCCTCTTATAAAAATTTTCTTAGTATGATTTTTTCAATTTTCTTTTGAAAAGATTTATATTTTAGTAGAAAATACGGTTTTTTGAAATTTTATCACTTCATAAGTATATACTAAAAGTTTAAAAAACATTTAAAATTAAAAAATATATATATTTAAGGAATAACATTATGAATTTTAATATATTATATTACTGTATAAATACCATGTGAAACGTTTTAGAAAAAATAAAAGTGTTAGTTTTAAAAAAAAATAGATTACGATCTATTCTTTGATTAAAGTATTTTGAAGATGATATTTAACTGTGTAATTCCATGAATTCCTTATACCATCCATTATATTTATAATATTTAAATTTATTTCAATAAATCATTAATAATAAAAAATTTACTTATATATAAATTTATAGATGAAAAAAGTGATTATTCTAAAAATTGTTTTTACTTGATTAAATACGTTTTCATGAAATTAACTTATCACACAGTTATAAATTAGATAGGATAAAATGATTTTAAAATTTAAATTTATATGGTCAAAATTATCAAATAAGGAAAATGCTAATTTAATTTTTCTAAATAAATTACTATGTTTAAAAACTAGTTAACCCAATAAAAAATAGAAATGGTAAGAAGAGTTTTACTTAGGGGGAATGGCCAAAACAGGTTAAAAACATGTTTTCAAATAAGTGTTTGAGATTATGTTATACTTTATACTATCCAAAACTCAATTTTGTCAACTTTTGAGACATTGTACCTTGAACTGGGTCCTAAAATTTATAAAAATTGTTTAGTGTTTCTAAAACATCCCTTTTCTCTTCTAATAAAAGTATTTCACTTCCACCCATTAAAATATACATTCCTTTTTTAAATTCCTTTTAGAAAATATAATCTTTTACTCCACATAAACCATATACAAAAACTATAAACCCATGGACAAACATATTTATCCTACTACATTCAATTTTAAGAGAAAATCAAAGGAAAATCATGTTTATAATGTGGTTAGAGTATGATCAGCTAGGCAAGGAAACAAGGTAAGGGATATTTGTGTCAATTTAATTTCCTTGAGACATTTTTTGTATTACCCACCAATTTTTACTTAAGTGTTTTGTATAATTCATATGTGATATATTATATCATGAAGTAATTATTCATTCATTGTGGTCTAATTTAAATTTTATGGTCATTCCCATTCAAGAATTTTTATTTAAATTTCACTCAAGATTTAAGGATTTACTTTAAACTTCCTTTCATTGACCAAGATCTATCAAATGTGATAATCCATTTGGGAAATTTGTATTCTTATTCATTCTAAGGATACTAAACGTTTATACTCCGCTGGATATCTATGAAATACATCAACTTATCATTAAGTCATTTTAAATGGGATGTTTTAAAATCATTTTAGTTATGTTGATTTTTAACAAATTTATTTCAAAATGTTTGAAATATTTTTACTACCATTTCAAAATAAAATATTTCATCATCCACTCTACATTTTCATTTGATAAAATTTATATCTTTTTCTAGCTTCTTATTATTAAAAATTATTTATAAAAATAAATTTCTTAGAAATTATTTTCACATTCCCTTTTTTAAAACTTTATATCTTTTATAATTTTACCTTATTAAAGTATCTTTTTAAAGATAATGTTTTCACATAATTTTCACATAACCTTTTGAAAACATAAATTCATATTTAAGTATCCATTATTAACGATTGTTTTTAAATTTAAAATTTTTCAATGTATTTTAACTTACATTTTTGAAAACATCATATCTTTTCATGTTTCCATTATTAAATGTTATTTTTAAAAGTAAATGTTTTAAAAGTATTGTCAACTAAATTTTTGGAAATTTTTTATATTTTTCAAGTTTCCATTATTAAGGATTATGTTTAAATAAAAATGATTTCAATTTATTCTAACTTACCTTTTTGAAAAAATAATTTCATTTTAAATGTTTCATTATTAAAAATTCATTTTGAAATAAAAAATTTCAAAGTATTCTCAATTATTAATGGTTCTTTTAAAAGTAAATATTTTCCTAGTTTTTTCAATTCCCCCTTTTGAAATCATTATTTCTTTTTCAATACTTCATTACTATAGATTATATTTAATTTAAAAGGTTTCAAAGTATTTTACCTTATCCTTTTTGAACCCATTATGTATTTTCAAGTATGTTTTATTTGTAAATAAGGATTTCAATATTCTTCTCTTTCCCTTTAAAAAAATGTTTTTTAACATAGCTTTAACTTCAATGTTTTTAACTTTTTTTGGGAACTTTTTATTTTCACTTCTATTTACCTTAAAAAATTTATCATTCATGGATAGATTTTATGACCTACATTTATATGTTATTATGATATGATTTATTTTGGAAACTTTCAGATTTATCTTCTATGATTTCTTACATTCATGTTATGTGATGTTTTTGAATGTTTTAAGAAACCCATTATTTTTTCCAAGGGTTATTTATGAAATTATGAATGTTTAATTTTCTTATGGAACCAATTTATATGAATCGTGAATGGTGGGGTCCTATGTCACCCTCCAATGAATTGGTTAAGTATTTATACCCCATGATAAAATGATGTTTTTCATGGACATTTTTTTTCAAAATATAAAGCATGATCATTTTTTTGTCAACAATTTAATGTGTGGGTATTTTTTTGTTCATAATATGAAGCATAGAATTTTTTTCACAATATTAAAAATTGTTATTTTTTTCACAATACAAAGTGTGGAAATTTTGTTTGTTAAATATATGATGCGTGGGAATTTGTTTTGTTCTGAACATCAGACATGGGCATTTTTTTTGTTCTTAACATGAAATGTGGGAATTTTGTTTATTTAAAACATGATCTGTGAGATTTTTAAATTCACAACATGATGTGCAGTAATTTTTATTATTCAAAACATGAAGTGGGTACATATGTTTTAGTCATAACATGAAGTGGGGTAATTTTTTTGATCACAATTATATAATTTCTCTTTTTTTATGATTGTTAAAAAAATTCAATTTGTTTATCATCTTATTCCATGGTTTCATAATTATTACTTATTACTAATGTATTCCACAGTTTTATGTCACAATCATATGTTTTTGGTTATCGATGTGTATTTCGAGCTATGTCATGGATTTTATGATTCATGAAGGATCTTTTTATGTTTTTGTGTTTCTATATCATCTTTTATGATTATCATACATTGTATTCTGATATTTTATTAGGATAATTATGTCTTACTCATATTATACTTCATGTTTATGATATAATTCTTTAAGATATATCATTTCCTTACTGGGTTTTTGAGAACGTCCATTTATTATGTTTCCAATCCATAGGTTATGAATATGATGATATCATGTTAGTTGTGTATAGAATGTCTAAATATGCATGATTATGGATAATTTTTCACAAGTGTAGTAAAATAAGATGTTTATATAGATAATATCTAAGACACTAAACCATTTAGTCTTCATAAAGTGATATTTTTGTGAGATATATAATCTAAATCCTGATATTAATATACAATTTATGTTATGATTAGAATGAGTTGTTATAGTTGGTATTAGAGTAGGGTTTAGTTATAGTTGGGATTTGTTTTGTTATTTTTGGAGATTAGATTACATAAAATTAGTGAAAATATAATGAAAATTTCATAGGGATCAGTGTAACATCATGAATCAGGATCCACTAAAATGGTGCCCTAAGCAGGTGGTTCACATAACCTCAAGCACTCCTCCCCATACACTAGAGGGTACCGATTAGTAGAGAAGTTCTATGGTGGTACGGTGAGGAGACTATACCCTCATAGTGATGTGGAACATTGGATATAAACTTAATACTAAATAGTGGAAGTGTAAAAGATAACCAATAGAATAACGGAAAAAGGTACCATAAATAAATAATATAAGGTAAACAACCAAGTAGTAATAATAGTCAAAATCCAAAGGTTGATTCATATATAAAATGATGTCATTACTTATTGATATACAAAAGGGGGAACATGGGATAAATGAGGTAAGACATATACAAAATTCTATAAAAAAAATTAAAAATTCAAAAAAGATATTTTCATTATCATCATGAGTATAAACTTGGACATCTCCCTTCATCCATATTATAAGTAAAAAAAGATCAAACATCCATGACATGGTGATTTCTCTTATCTACATCCATAGTCATGAAGTCTACTCAGGTAGTAAAGTTGAACCATGTATGGTGTGAGATTAACTTAGTTAGCCACCACCAATGGTGTCTAAAATAATATATCTAGTGAGAATATCAAAGTAGCGTGAAATTATAACAGATAATAGAAGATTCAGAAAGTAAATACCAGTCGGCTCAGGTTCCAGTGGGACACTCGAGAGACTCTACCTGCTTCGACATAATATAGAATGAGTCTCATCAGTCTAACTTATATATATAGTAATAATATATATATTCTACATGTATAGAAATCTAGAGGCATAAACATGAATATTAGGTGATAGAATGAC
Organism: Viscum album; assembly: GCA_963277665.1. Lineage (NCBI taxonomy): Eukaryota > Viridiplantae > Streptophyta > Magnoliopsida > Santalales > Viscaceae > Viscum > Viscum album. The sequence continues at coordinate 1,099,469,559 of OY728155.1, read as the reverse complement.
ATGGGGCGTAACTCAGGAATCCATGACTAGTCTAATAAGCCAATGACCCTATAATGGGTAAAAGACTTGAATCTCATATGAATTTGAGATGTCATGCTCATTATTCGATATAGTGGGATGAGTTTTTAGGACCAACAACAGATACAGAGGAACATGGAATGTCATGCCCATCACCCAAATAAGGTGAACAATTTGAGATATCCTTCCTAACACCCAATATAAGGGAGCATGAAACTCCAAACTCAATAGAATCCCTTAACCATTATCCATCAACCAATATATATGGTATAATAATAATAATCTTATTGTTTTACCTCTAAAATATTAATAATTATTTTACCCCATCCAAATATGGGTGTGAAAATTCATACAATTCATATTTATAAATATTCAACATGTGGTGTGGCATTTCATCCAAATTTCATTCATTTAAATTTATCCATTAAATTTATAAATAAATTAAATTTCCATATTTACTATTAATCCACACACATAGACAATGTTGGGTAATTTTAATCATTTATATAGAAGATGGTATTCAATTTATCACACCTAAAGGGGTGGAAATCAATGAGGCTAACCTTTTCTAATCATTCAATATGGTCCTTAGGATTAATAAAACATGGAATGATTATTTAAATAGTTTAATAAAATTTTAAGGAAATCCATGGATGTTTTTTCATGTAGCACAATGGAAGACACTAAAAACTACTTGAATTTTAGGGAAAATTGGTAGAATCTTAACTTAGGTTCATGGTGCGCTCTTTATCCAGCGTTAGCCTTTAAATCAAACTGAAATGAGAAAAATCAGAAGAACCGTCCAATTCCCTAAAATTGGGGCAAATTAGATTACATCGAAATAGTTCAAGTGATGTGAAGATAAACTAAAATATGAATGGAGAGGATTTGGGAGCTTACTATTGTGGATCCAACACACCTGACGGTGATGAAAATAGAGATTGTATGAGTGAGTTATCAAAAATCCTAACCTATGACTAGGAGAGATCCATGGGAGAAGAAATAGAGATATCATATCCTTTGGAGGATTTGAAAAATATGGGAAAATATTAACAAATTTTTGAGTAAAACCCACAAATTCACCCTTAAAAAGGGGTCACATAGTTTGGCCTCATGGTTGGCCAAACTGTGTGACAAACGAACCCCATCCACTATACAAGAACCCCACTTACATGATCAAGGTGCACGATTTGTATAATTATGTGCAAGATATATGGAAATCCTATATTAAAAACTCTATATCACATAGAAATGTGTGCATAATGGGTCACACGGTTGCAGAAAAATAATATAGACTCTTATTGTGCACACTATTCCTTGTATTTTTGAGTCGCATGGTTAGCATGCACTATTCTCAAACCACGAGGCTTAGTTTTTCTTTCCAATACCATATCTTTGTGATCTAAACAAGACCTGAACACTCTCTATACCATCTTGAGGCTATAATACACCCTAACTAGGAAGAAATAAGGAATTTAAACAAGAAAAAATGATTTTTACTTTCACAAAAAGATGGGTTGTTAAAACCTCCCCTCCTTAAATAAATTCCCCTTATGTTATAAGGGTAAATATGAAAAATCTAAGAAAATATCTGGCCACTAAGCATGTATTTCATCCTTACATTCAAATGTATCTTCTTTTACTTGTTTTTTCATCTATAGCACCCGTATGTACGGAATTTATAACATCCTGCCTTTTTATCACATAAACTTTCATTACATTTTACAAAACCAAGGATCTTAAGGTTTAGTGTCTTGGAAATCAGGAAAATAAAACATGAAAACATAAAACATTATTATTAAACACTTGAAAGGATTCTACTTATGTTTATCCTAGGTTCATTACTGCATCTCATAACCTGGGGACATACATCAAAAGAAAGGGTGAGCATAAGGCCCAGTAAGGGAAACAAGGGGAAACATTTAACATGTGAACTTGAGATACATCAACAATGTCATGAAAAAGAACTTTAAGGCATGAGAAAGAAATCATGAGGCATATCATAATAAAAATAACGTATTTTATAACTTGAATATGTGGCTACAACATTTAAGATTGACAATCATTTCCGTTTCAGCAAGGTTCATCCCCATGGTGTCATTAAAAATTACCAAGGTTATTCACCAAGGTGTCGTTAAAAATGGTCATCTCTAGAGATTAAGTCCTTATCCAATGCATTGGAGCACTATCAGGGAACACCCTTAAATTTGTCTTTATTATCATATGAGTCACATATATCATCATCAAAAATTTCATAAACAACCCATATAGCATAAAAGAAATGGGTTTCATTTCATAGTCGTCACATTTAAAAAACTGCTTTAAACACGTGATCCTTATGTCATTTTAAACCCACGGAAAAGGAAAGTGGGTCTCATGTATGTAAATCCCATAATTAAAATCAAACATTTTGATATATATGTGAATTCCCCTGTAGAAGAAAGATCTTTTAGTATTCACTTAATAAAATAAAATAATATGAAAAAAGAGAAAGACCTTTTCAAACGAAAATTCTGCAGCATAATGACTATGATACATGGTTTTATAAAACATTGAAAAAAGAGGGGACATGGGTCACCCACTCATAAATGATACATAAAATAGCAGGGGAACAGAATATAAATTATTTAAGAACATGGAATTGAAATTTGAATGATATACCATATGAAATGAAAAACATGAATTGAAGTAAAAAAAATAAGATTTCTCTTATGAGAATTCAGCAGCCTAATGGCGTCACTTAAAACTTCCAAAAATGGATTGACGAGATCAAATAGGGTCTCTAATCATATGAAAATAAATGATCAGTATTATAGATATATAGATAATACCCCAACATAATAAAATGGAACTTGAAAGGCTTGACCAGAAAATAGAACTTGAAAATGAGAAGGGTGAACGAATCCCTTAAAAATTCGGCAGCCTAATGGTGTCACTTAAACTTCAAAAAAAATGAATTGACAAGATCAAATAGGGTATCTCATCATATGAACATAAAAGATAAGTATGATAGATATAGAGATCATACCCACACATAATAAAAAGGAACTAGAAAGACTTGACATGAAAATAGATCTTGAAAAGGAGAAGGGTGAAAGAACCCCTTAAAAATTCGGCAGCCTAAGAACGTCACTTAAACATTAAAAAAAATCAATTGAAGAGATAAAATAGGGTCTCTCATAATATGAACATTAAATATCAGTATGATTGATATAGAGGTAATACCCCAACATAAAAAGTAATTTGAAAGACTTGACAAAAAAATAGAACGTGAAAATGAAAAGGGTGAAAGAATCTATTACAAAAAATTTGGCAGCCTAACGGTTCCACTTAAACATCCATAAAACTAAATGATGAGAGTAATAGGGGATCTCTAATCATATAAACATGAAAAGGGAAGTAATAGTAATATAAAATAACATCCTACCACATAAGAACATGGAGAATAAAAGAAATGACTTAAAAGAGATTATTTGAAAAGAAAGAGAGAGTTTGGATCCCTTACCATAAAACGTAACTCTTAAAACTCAATGGTTGGGACCTTGAGGGCTTGGGGGCACATTGGGAGGACTTTTTGGGAGGTAATGAGACCAGATCTTTGTTGGGGGAGTGTTGGGAGTCAAATGTATGAGAGGATGGCTTGGTATTTATAGGGAAAGTGAGGGGACAAGGCATTAATGGCCAAGGGACACCTCATTGGTGGTTTTGGAAAAACCATGGGCTTGCCCATGGTATTTTCCCATGTTATTGGACACATGGGACACCTAATACCTTATCTTATTATTCATAAGTCGAACATATTTATAAAATACTTAATACATCATTTAATGATGTCATTAAACACCCGTAACTTAAAAACTGTATTTTGACTATTCATCGATAATTCAACTTTCTCAGAAAAATCTCAAAATTTCACCTTAACAAAATATCGATGCCCTGATTTCAAAAATGAACTCCATTTTATAAAAATAATTTTCTAAATAATTTTAATTTAATTTTTAAATAAATACACTATTCACCAAAAATTCATTTTTTTCAGAAAAATCCCCAAAAAATTACCTTAACATAATATCGATGCTCTGAGTTCAAAAATGAAATCCATTTTATAAAAATAATTTTCTAAATATTTTTAATTTAATTTTCAATTAAAAAACACTATTCACTTGAAAAAACTAATACTTGACTAATAATTTATGAAACCGTTATTTAACCATTTTATTGAATCACATTACTTAATCATGGTGCCTATATTATATTAATACTTTCTTTAAGTGAGATTACTAATCCATTTGGTCACATTAATAATCCTAAGCATAAAACCACTATTAATAATTTACTATTCATCAAAAATTAAGTTGATCTTATTAGACTCTAAATTTTGAACTGAACATAATTGTAGAAGACCATTTTTTGAAAATAATTACACATTTCTAATTATTTAAGGTTTACATAAACATTTTTTAAAATATCCTTTCTCCAAAATTCACTAAAAACATGCATACTATATTTATCCGGACATTTGAAAATTCATACACTTCATCATAAGAAGAAATCAAAATTTTTATTTAAAACAAAGGATTACATAAGGCAGTTGTGGTATCCTTACATAGCCCCTTATCACACCAGCATAGGACCTAAGTGTAAGGTGTGCTAAGGTGAGAGAATCTGAGGGAGGCTCGACCAACATCGCACGAGTAGTAATTTATATCAGTTTGAACTTCTTGTGAAGTCGATTCCGTTATAGCTTCACATGATAAAGTTCGGCTTGGGTTTGGTCCAGAGAAAAGCCCAGTGGTGCTACCTCCTTTCCAAGTTCTGTTAGATGGGCTTCGATCAATCCAAGACTACTGGGTGAGGCCATCGAATATTCTTTCTATATTAATCAACCAAGATCACTTGTATTTAGAGACAATAATCGAAACGTTTAGTTTCCAGCAGTCATATTGACCAATGGTCATATAACAGTCAAAACCCAACGGTCTCATTTTAATTATAGTCATGTTATCAAATGAAACAGTTTTGTTGAGTATAAAAAATAAAATAACATACAAAATTAGGAAACAAGATTTATTCAAAATTTCAGGTTGTTACAATCTTCCCCCCTTAAGAAATTGCATCCTTGCAATTTTTAAAATTGGATTTTGAAATTTCATTGAAAGTCCCACATCGTAAAAGAAGTCAGTAAAACTATTACTTTAAAAGAAAGAAAGGGAAGTACAAAGGTGACCTGAGTTAACCCAAACTAGGATTCCATGTAGGAAAACATGGACATGGAGGAGAAAACAAAGGTTCATGTTCTGAGGGAGAGTGATAGAAAACATGATTAGGAGAAAGTTAACCACGAGAAAATCACAAACTTATGATGTGTGTAATCGTTCATTGATTACCTAGTAGGAAATGTAAACCACCAATGTTTTTGTTTTACATTACTTTTCATAATTTTGAGGAATTCATTTACTACATAGAACAAAAACATAAGGAAATATACCTACCTTCAAGTAGAGTTTCATCCTTTAATAAGTTTCTACCAAAACTAATATTTTCTCCAAATGATGAGAATTCAAAAACAATTAGTCTCATCAAAACACAAGAATCATCTTCTTGAGAGTCATATAATCCACAAAACCTTAACTATCAATTCTTATATCTTTAAAAATTATCCCAAAAATAGAAAGGGTAAGATAAAACAACTCTTCAAAAAGAAATAATCCCATAGGAAGGGAAACTACTTTTAAATCTTCAAAGTTCCATGGTACTACCCAAAGTTCATCATAGAACATTCCATAAATAACTGTCCTTAAAATTCTTCAAAATAAATCAAACTAAGATTGAAACCCAATTATTAGAACGATCTCATAACATTGTTTTCCAAGATAGGCTTTATCGTTCATCTTGAAACAACATCAACCACTCTTATCATCTTATAACAAAAGTTACTAACCTCATCACATTTTCCCCAAGATAGGTTAATCATTTCCATATGTTACCTAAATTACTATAATTCTACCTTAAATTCATCGATTCTTCAAAATATAAGTCAACCTTTACTTCTCAAAGAAAATACCGTAGTAATCTATTTACCTCGATCAAATAGGGTTCCCAAAATAGTAAACATCATCCAAAATAATAATCATCTTTTAATCCCCTAGTCACCTTTTTTAAGAAGAAAAGCTTCACTACATCAACATGTGGTACATAACAATAGATGTTTTCCTCAATGATATAAAATCATCTTAGGTAGTGACTCAATGATCAAAGAAAACATAAAAGATACGCTCATAGAGTACGAACTAAAATAAAACATGACGTAGAAAATTATTAAGAAGAAGTTACATGTACTTCAGTCATCATGATCCATCTCAGCATAGGACATGCATTGTTACATTGTCCTCAAAGATTGTTGATGCTCATCATGCTTCTCATCCATTCCAAGAGAGAATTTCCTTGGATAATGTCAAACTTCTCCACATTTATGACATCGAAATGTATAAGGTACATTAGATCGAACCTTATCTCTATTCATCACATTATCCATTTTTTAAAGCAATTAGCTACTTTATGCCCCATCTTCCCACACTTAAAACATCTCTGGGTTCCTTTGTGACATTCTTCTTGGTGCCTCTTCCCACACTTTTTGCAAAAAAGAAATTGGGTCTTCTTTCCCTTATCAACATTATCATATGAACATCCTTGAGACTTTGTCTTCTTCTTCCTTGATGAATTTGGGCATTCAACTAGGTACCAATTATTAATTGTGATTTTTGATAGCTGGTTTGGCATAATCAAAATATGTTCAACTTGATCTTTCGTTATCTCTGTCACATTAATAGGGCAATCGTCACATTTCCTATCACATTGGTTGTTGGGACTTGCTTTTCCATTTCCCTCCATTAACTAAGAAAAGAACGTATAATTAGGGGGCTCAAATACTTAGCCAATAATCATGAAAAGGAATCTTAAAGCATAGAAGGATAAACTTATAGAAGAAAAGTATACCCTAACTTGTGATCCCCTAGGTCCCAATCTAGGTTATCCATGATCAAATATTCTTATGTGAATTTTTTTTTTATCTTTGTTCCTTTAATAATGGTTTATACTAAGCTTATGAATTTACCAAAGCATATCTCTCGGGAGTGTCGTAACCAAGAGTGCAGCAAGTCCCATTGTCGTGTACCAGTTCCCATTCGAGTCTAGCTTAAAGAGGTGTTTTCGGGTTTTAACCCTATGTGCATCTGTGTGAAAGCCACCTCTACCTACTCGTATCTAGACAAGGATGTATTTACTTGGGAACCCCTTACTCAATACTCACCAAAATACCAGGAAGATTTCCTATATTTAAACTTTTCTATAGGGTTATTCCTAAAGTTTTCATATCCCAATCTCCATTTATAACTAAACCATCCTTTGATACCAACTATAACATCCCACCTTTTTATCACATAAACTTTCATTACATTTTACAAAACAGAGGATCTTTAAGGTTTAGTGTCTTGGAAACCAGGAACGTAAAACATGAAAACATAAAACATTCTTCTTAAACACTTGAAAGGATTCTCCTTATGTTCATCCTAGGTTCATTATTGCATCTCATAACCTGGGGACATACATAAAAGAAAGGGTGAGCAGAAGTCCCAGTAAAGGAAACAAGGGGAAACATTTAACATGTGATCTTGAGATACATCAACAATGTCATGAAAAAGAACTTTAAGGCATGAGAAAGAAATCATGAGGCATATCATAATAAAATTAACATATTTCATAACTTGAATATGTAGCTACAACATTTAATATTGAAAATCATTTCTGTTTCACCATGGTCCATCCCCAAGGTGTCATTAAAAATTACCAAGGTTATTCACCAAGGCGTCGTTAAAAATGGTCATCTCTAGAGATTAAGTCTTTACCCAATGCATTGGAGTGCTATCAGGGCGCATCCTTAAATTTGTCATTATTATCATGTGATCCACATATATCATCATCAAACATTTCATAAACAACATATATAGCATAAAAAAATGGGTTTCATTTCATAGTCATCACATTTAAAAAAACTTCTTTAAAAATGTGATCCTTATGTCACTTTAAACCCACAGAAAAAGGAAAGTGGGTCTCATGTATGTAAATCCCAGAATTAAAATAGAACATTTTGATATATATGTGATTTCCCCTATAGAAGAAATATCTTTGAGTATTCACTTAATTAAATAAAATAATTTGAAAAAAGGGAAAGACATTTTAAGATGAAAATTCTGCAGCATAACGGCTATGATACATGGTTTTTGAAAACATTGAAAAGAGAGGGGACATGGGTCACCCACTCATAAATGATACATAAAATAGTAGGGGAACATAATATAATGGATTTAATAACATGGTAATTAAATTTTAATGATATACCATATGAAACAAAGAACTTGAAAGGAAGACAAAAAAAATAAGATTTCTCTTATGAGAATTCAGCAACCTAATGGCGTCACTTAAAACTTGCAAAAATGGATTGATGAGATCAAATAGGGTCTCTCATAATATGAACATAAATGATCAGTATGATAGCTATAGAGATCATACCCCAACATAATAATAGGTAACTTGAAATACTTGACCGGAAAATAGAACTTGAAAATGAGAAGTGTGAACGAATCCCTTAAAAATTCGGCAGCCTAACTGCGTCACTTAAACTTCAAAAAAATGAATTAAAAAGATCAAATAGGGTCTCTCATAATATGAACATAAAATATCAGTATGATAGATATAGAGATCATACCCACACATAATAAAAATGAACATGAAAGACGTGACATGAAAATAGATCTTGAAAAAGAGAAAGGTGAAAGAACCCCCTAAAAATTCGGCAACCTAACGACGTCACTTAAACATAAAAAAAATAAATTGAAGAGATCAAATGGGGTATCTCATCATATGAACATAAAAGATCAGTATTATATATATAGAGATCATACCCCAACATAAAAAGTAACTTGAAAGACTTGACAAGAAAATAGAACTTGAAAATGAGAAGGGTGAAAGAATCCGTTACAAAAATTTCGGCAGCCTAACGACGCCACTTAAACATTGATAAAACGAAGTGATGAGAGTAATAGGGTATCTCTCATCATATGAACATGAAAAGGAAAGTAATAGGAATATAAAATAACAACCTCCAACATAAGAACATGGAGCATAAAATAAATGACTTAAAAGAGAATATTTGAAAAGAAAGAGAGAGTTTGGATCCATTAACTTAAAATGTAACTCTTAAAACTCAAAGGTTGGGACCTTGAGGGCTTGGGGGCACCTTGGGAGTACGTTTTGGGAGGTAATGAGACCAGATCTTCATTGGGGGAGAGTTGGGAGTCGAATTGATGAGAGGATGGCTTGGTATTTATAGGGAAAGTGAGGGGACATGGCATTAATGGCCAAGGGACACCTCATTGGTGGTTTTGGAAAAACCATGGGCTTGCCCATGGTATTTGCCCATGGTATTGGCCACTTGGGACACCTAATACCTTATCTTACTATTCATAAGTCGACCATATTTATTACATACTTAATACATCATTTAATGATGTCATTAAAAACTCGTAGCTTAAAAACTGTATTTTCACTATTCATCGAAAATTCAACTTTCTCAGAAAAATCTCAAAATTTCACCTTAAGCAAATATCGGTGCCCTAATTTCAAAAATTAAATCCATTTTATAAAAATAATTTTCTAAATATTTTTAATTTAATTTTTAAATAAATACACTATTCACCGAAAATTCATTTTTTCAAATAAATCCCCAAAAATTACTTTAACATAATATCAATGCTCTAAGTTAAAAAATGAAATCCATTCTATAAAAATAATTTTCTAAATATTTTTAATTTAATTTTTAATTAAAAAACACTATTCACCCGAAAAAACTAGTACTTGACTAATAATTTATGAAACCATTATTTAACCATTTTATTGAATCACATTACTTAATCAATGTGCCTAGATTATATTAATACATTATTTAAGTGAGATTTCTAACCCATTTGGTCACATTACTAATCCTAAGCATAAAATCACTATTCATAGTTTACTATTCATCCAAAATTAAGTTGATCTTATTAGACTCTAAATCTCGAACTGAACATAATTGTAGAAGACAATTTTTTGAAAATCATTACACATTTTTAATTATTTAAGGTTTACATAAACATTTTTTAAAATATCCTTTCTCTAAAATTCACCGAAAATATGCATACTATATTTATCTGGACATTTGAAAATTCATAAACATCATCATAAGAATAAATCAAAATTTTATTTAAAATAAAGGATTATACAAGGAAATTACGGTCTCCTTATATAGCCCCTTATCACACCTGCATAGGACCTAAGTGTACGGTGTGCTAAGCTGAGAGAATCTGAGGGAGGCTCGAACAACATCGCACGAGTAGTAATTTCTATCAGTTTGAACTTCTCCCGAAGGCAATTCCATTCTAGCTTCACACGATGATGTTTGGATTGGGTTTGGTCCAGAGCAAAGCCCAGTGGTACTACCTCCTTCCCAAGTTCTGTTAGATGTACTTCGATCGGTACAAGATTACTGGATGAGGCCATCAAATCTTCTTTCTATATTAGTTAACCAAGATAACTTGTATTTAGAGACAATAATCAAAACATTTAGTTTCCAGTGGTCATATTGACCAATGGTCATATAATAGTCAAAACCCAAAAGTCTCATTTTAATTATACCCATGTTATCAAATGAAATAGTTTTTTTGAGTATAAAAAATAAAATAACACACAAAATTAGGAAACAAGATTTATTCAAAATTTCGGGTCATTATAGAATTGACCTGCCTTAGAGTATCTTTACACTTCAATCCATGATACGTACTGGTCACTCCTCAAAGTACGCATCCACATCAAAGTCGATTTCACCAGGCCAAAAAACCTGAAATGGATCTAGATTATAATAATAGATATTAGACACATGAAAAAAATATTTCATATATCAGTATCTCTGAGGAAGTTCTATCATTTAGGCCACTAGTCTAATTCACTCAAAAAAAGATCTCATGAATAGAGAAAAAATTTTACCCTACATCTAAATCCATTAATGGCCTAACCTAGGTGAAATAGACAAGAAACTCCAATCCCTATCCTCAAAATAATGTGTTTGTTGAGGTTGATTGGTATATGACTAATGTCTGGACTTAGCTATCAACATGCACTTTCGGATAAATTGGACATACTCTGAAGTCTCCAAAACATGATGTTTTCCAAGAAAATATTCATCCCCTTCCTCTAACTGTCCCATATGTAATCTACATGACCTATACAACTTCATACAAAGCCATATAAATGATATCCTTAATGATATTATTGTATGAAAACTCAACTTGCGGTATATATTAATCCCAAGAACCCCCAAAATCAATAGCACAAACACGGGGCATTTCCACTAACACTTGAATCATGTGCTCTATCAATCCATTGGTCTCAGGCTGATAGTCCATGATTAGATGCACCTATGTACCAAATTCCTTCTATAACCTATTACCAAAATGGATATGTGAAGATATCATCCCTATCTGGTATGATAGAATGAGGAGATATATGAAGTTGTACAATCTCCCTGGTGTATAGCATCCCTAGATCGTTTACTGAAAATGTCTCTTTAGTAAGTAAGAAATAGGATACCTTCATCAAATAGTCAAAATAATTCCAAAAAATATCATTGCCTTGAGGTGATCTAGAAAAACCTTTCATGATGTCCATAGAGAGGTCATCCCATTTCCACTTAGGAATAGATAATGGATGTAAGAGTCCCACTAGTCACTAATATTATGACTTCACCTGCTAATAATTGGAACACCAAGAAACAAATTTGGCTATCTCTTATTTACTATCAGGACAAAAATACTCCTGAGGTAATTCTTAACACATCTTGGTGACACTGGGATATACTACTTAAGACGAGGTATGAGATTCCCACATCAGTTCATATGGGATGTCTACTGGAACCCAGAAATGACCTTGTATGTATATGGTATCATCCTTATCCACAGTCCATCCAAGAGATGAATCCTCATCCTTGATTCTTTCCCTCAAGACTAGGACCTCATTATTTGAAATCTTCCTCATTCTTACCCATTCCAGAAGGATATAGGTAACTGTTAAACCTGAGAGGATTTTCTAACTATGATCTTCTTAAACCTCAACATGAATATTATAGAATAAGGGAATGATATTCCACTCACCACTATCCTCTAGAATCCCCAGTGTCTGAATATTATGGCTCATATCATAATCTAATTCATTACCTTAACCAAGTGCCTAGGATTGCTCAAAATCAAACCCCTACATGTTTCCAACCCATTTTCACTGCCTGATATTTATATCATGCTATCTAAAGATATAGTTGAGGGTTTTGTGATTAGTGAATACCAAAAAATGATCCCTTTGTAATTAATTTATATAAAATCTTAAATCATGAAAAACTATTTCTAATTCATAGTCATGTGTTAGCAAATTCTACTCATGAGGCTACAACTGAAGAGACCCATACACCACGACTTTCTTGTCCTAAAACTGGACTTCTCCCATCCCGATACCTCACATTTCACAAAATACCATGTATCAACTACCTGGCTCTAGAATAATCAGAATCGGTGTGAAGTAAACCTACCTTTCAATTCATGATATTCTCTTTCTCAAGATTATGACCATATGAATTTCATACCCTTTTTAGTCAAACTTGTAACAGGTGTTGAAATGCATGAGAAATATTGGATGAAGTGTATGTATTAATTAGATAGCCTAAAGAAACTCCACATTTAAAATTTGTTCTTTGGATACTCTCGAGAAACTAAAACTCTCACATTCTTTGGATTTCCTAATACTACTGAATCTGAGATAATGTGATATAAGAAGTGTACTTTTTTTATACAAAAGTGGAATTCAGTGAGGTTTTCATAAATATGGTGATCTATATATGTATTCATTATGATCTCAATATGTTGGGCATGGTCATGCCAAGTGTGAGAATACACCAAGATTTTGTTCGCAAAGACTGCCATGAATGAATCTTGATACGGGTGGAAACCCTGATTCACCAGGGACATAAAAATAGCTAGTGTATTCATGAGACCGAATGGAATTACCATGTACTCATAATGACCATACCTACTCTGGAAACATGTATAGGGTATGTCCGATGACCTGAATTTCACCTGATGATAGCCCAAACTCAAATCATTCTTTTAAAACACCCTTTCTCCTTGAAGCTGATCAAATAGATCATCTAATAGAGGCAATAAATACGGATTCTTTATAGTAAGTTGGTTCAACCATCAATAATCCATGAAAATTATGAGGGTATTGTCTTCCTTCTTATAAAAAAGTACTGGTGAACCCCATGGATAGGTATTGTGGTATATAAAACCTTTATCCTCTAAGTACTCCAACTAATTCGTGAGCTCTAGAAGCTTTATAGATGTCATCCTATAAGGAGGAATAAACACTGATACCACCATTGTCACTAGATAAATTTTGAATTATACCTATCATACTAGAGGTTGTCTAGAAATTTAATTAGGTTAGCCATCCATAAAATGACCAACTATAAGAGGGAAAATAGTATTTTGAATTCCTTACTCATCCAATAAAAGACTAGAAATGTGGGTTGTCACTCTGCCCAGCCGTAGATACTCAGGTTCAGCTGGAGACACATGGACATCACATTCACCATTTTGAATATGTCTACCACTGTATAGTGATGTAAACATCATCCTATGATGATATCAATCAAAGTGGTAACGATAGAGAACTAACCAATCCATCCTGAGAATTACATAAAACCCAGTCATGTTGAGGATGAAAAGATTACACATGAAAAGATATCCACCTATCTCAAGGGGAAAATCCTTACATCACCCAACACTCTATGATTGGATACCCACAGGGGTATCGAGTTCCATGGCTCTACCAATGTACTCTATCCTGAGTCTCATACTCTCCATAATTACCACATATATAAAAGAGTGTGATGTACCCATGTCAATTAAAGAGGAAACTATAGCAAAGGATAGCATTATAGTACCTTTAACTATATAAGGTTTCGTGCTATGATCCTCTAGAATAGATTTTACTACATTTTAATAGATCATACCATGACCCTGAGATACAACTTTACTACCTAGAGCAGGCTCGCTCTGCCAGTGCGGTAAATCCTAAGCCTGGTTCCCTCTGCCTCGACCTCTACCTCAGCCTGAGCAATCAGTGGTACTCCACCTGCCTACCTAGTGAGGCACTACTAGCCCCGCTCCAGAACATGAAGTCAGCATAGATCCAATCATTCTAGGTATTGGTGGAAGAGTTATATAGAAGCACTAGATATGACATATCTGACTATAGCCTCTACACTCAACTGGATCTTGTATACACTAGGGTTTTGTGTGTCTCGGTGTCCCACACTGGTGAAATATTAATAAGTTGTCATTAAAAGTTGGTTTACTACTACTACATCTATAAGAAACCTAAAAGTGACTCTTTCGTTCTCTAGAAGGACCACTTTCAGGTTTGGGTGTTGAACTGCCCAGTCTCACACCATCAGCTTCCCTCAAATTATGATCTATAATTAGGGCCTGGTTGACTATCTCCAAAATAGCGATTAACCAAAATACATTAACCTATGATCATATAAAGTATAAAAGTCCATACTCAAATCACCTCAAAATCATGAACTCATCACTAGATAAGGTAAGAGAAAATCATTACATTTTAGTAAAATGGGAAGAATACTCCATGAAAGACATGTCTCCCTACTGCAAGTTCATGAACTCTCGATCTTGGTAAGATCTCAATGTCTATGGAAATATATAATATCTAATTTTTGTCTATAAATCCTTCCAGACCATATCCCAATGTCAGTATACATGGTTAATGACATCCCACCATCATTTGGATGAACCACATAGAATATAGGCATTGAGCTTGGACCTTCGCTCTAGAGGTGTCTCCAAATTCTCAAATATTGAATGCATGGCCACCAACCGTGACTCAACATCATGAAGAACATCAACCCTAGAGAAGGTGGGTGGATAATACTACTGTAACTCACTAGTAAACAATTCTATAGATGGGGAAGGTCAGGCAACACCTTTTATAGACTATATCATATAGAGAAAACCCTCTCGAAACTGGGCATCAATGCCCAAGTTAGAAATAGAAGGTGGTGCCACAGGTGGAACTATGGGCGATAATACTGGTGGATCAATGAACTCCTCTTCCATTTCATGTTCATCTCCATTTTCCTAGCATATGAATCATGGAAATCATGGTGATATATGCCTCAGAATATAATTCTGTGGTTAAAAAGATCACAGATAGGAAATTCGGACAGGTACATAACCATACTATTAAAAAGTTCACACCTCTCTGCATACTCCAAAATCCAGGTCTAGGTGATAGAGGGAGACCATAAATGGACATAATAACATAATATACACTCCCAAATACCCGCTACAATGATGAATTTAGGTCTAGGTTTCATATCCCACAAAAAGGTTCAGGTATATGAAGCATCAATTGCAAGGTATAGAGGAAAACCCCCTTCACTTTGCAATTATAATTCCCATTTATTAGTAAACATTTCATTTAAAATTCATCATTCATTTAAGTTATTACTCTTTTATGTGTTTATATAATAGGGTCTAGTTAGATTCATTCCCATTACCAATTTATAAAAGTCACACTCCTTGTAAATTGTAATTGGCATGTCATTTAACTACAACTTAACCATTACATCTAGTTTTAGGATTTAACAGGTTATAAGTAATTATTTGATTACATGAATCACCATTCAGGATTTATAAATGAAATTGATCCATAAATTAACTTCGTAATTCAATTAATCCAATCAACTAATGTTGTTTCATTCCATAGGACTAGTAGATCCAAAACCCACAACAAGGAATAATTAGTAAATTAAGGAGTCATCATCAATCTATATAGGAACACACCACATTGATTGATTCATGACCCTCAATTATCCCAATTATGTTATCCCTAGAAGATGTGTTAACACATTTATATACAAATAACCCAATTACTAAAAATAGACACATGAAATATAGGCAAATTCATGTAGGAAATAAACTTGGAATGGAAAAATACATGGAATATAAGTCATAAAGTTCCAATGATGATGCATGATGTAACACCTCATATTCATAACAGGATAAAGTAAAAGTCTATAATCAAAATAATATTGGTAATAATCACATAAAAAACCATTTTTGTTACCCAATTGTGAAATATGTGAAACTATAAAAGGTGTGATCCAATAATAGTAACAATCATTCCTAGGTAATTTGTGTTTCCCATGTACATGGGTTAGCTACTCCAAGGAACATGCTCATTACAAAATTATATTACCTCTTAGTCTCATGTATAATACCCAAATATTAATACAATGAAAAAAGAAATGCCTATGATACCACTTTTTAATGTACCAACACGAGATCCACTAAATTGGTTACTCGAGCCTATAGTCCACATGTCCTCAAGTGCACCTCCTTGTATGCCAGAGGTTTCCGACAAGCAGTGAGGGTCTAAGTTGGTATGGTGGGGAGAATATAAACTTTTATCAAAGTGGCATAATGTATATAAAGAGAATAATAAATGGTGTAATTTTAAATGATAACCAACAACACAATGGAAATAGGAACCATAAATAAACAATGGAAGGTAAACAAACAAGCAGTAATAATAATCAAAATCCATAGGCCGAGTCATATACAAAATGACTTCATGACTTGATGATATATAAAAAAGGATAACATGGGATACATGACATCATCCATATGAAACATGTTATAAAAAAATTACAAAAACCAAAATACATATCCATAAGTATCACGAACATATGCTCAGTCATCTTCTTCCATGATTTATGCTAAAATTAAAACCAATCAATAATCTATGATAAGGTACTTTCCCTTATCCACATCTACAGTCATGAAGTATACTCGGGTACCAAAGGCAGCCCGAGTAGGGTGTGAGATAAACATTGTAGGCCACCACTGATGGTGTCTATAATGATCAATCCAGTGTGAATAGAACAGATGTGTGCATGTATTATAGATAATAGAATATGGTAAAAGTAAATACGAGTTATCTCAGGTTTCTATATGACACCTGGAAGACTCTACCTTCTTTGAAATAGGACTAAATGAGTTTGATAAATCTAATATATATATAAATTATTCATATATATATATACACACACACACATGTATATACTCTCTATTTGTATGGAAATATAGAGGCATATACATGTACACTAGGTGCTTTATGCACATGTGGCATAACTCAGGAGACCATGACTAATCTAATAGGACAATGGATCTGGAAAGGGTATATACTCTGAATCTCATATAATTGTGATATGTCATTCCCATCATTTGAGAGAGTGGGGTGAGTCATCATTCCCAACACCCGATACAGAGGAATGTGGAACGTCATGCCCATCGCCCAAATAAGGCAAATTATGTGAGACGTCTTGACCAACACCCAATATAATGGAGTGTGAAATGATATGATCAATAAAATCACTTAACCAATATCTAAAGACCAATATCTATGTTCTAATCATAATAATCCCAAGGTTTTACCTCTAAAATATTAATAATCATTTTACTCCATTCAAACATGGGGTCACAATTCATATAATTCATGTTTATAAATATTCAACACATGGAGTAGCCTTTCCACCCACTTTAATTCATTTAAATTTATACATTAAAATTAAAAACTAAGAAAATTTCCATATTTAATTTTAATACACACACTTAGATGATGTTTGGTTATTTAACCATTATTATAGAAAAGGGTATTCAATTTAGCACACCCAAAGGGGTGGAAATAAATGAGTTTTGAATCCATTAATTATTCAATACGATATTTGGGATTAATTAAATATGGAATAATTATTTAAAGTGGTTAATCACATTGTAAAGTAATTCATAGAAATTTCTAGCATGTGGAACAATCAAATACTATAAAAACACCATGAATTATATTTCAAATTGATATACCACCTTCCTTTGGTTCATAACACTCTCCTCATTGAGCATCAGCCTTTGAATCGAGCTAGAACAAGAGAAATCGTTAGGAAATACTAGATCCATAAAAATAGGGTATATTATTTGGTAATAAAATATCATATGATATGGGAAGATAAACTACAATATGAAGGGTTGGGATTTTAGAGCTTATCGTTGTAGATCAAACCCACCAGCGGTGATGAAAACAGAGATTGGGTGAGGGGGTTATCAAAAAGCCAAACCAAGGCTTGGTATATCTCCATGAGAGAATAAATAGAGAGATATTTTCCATTATAGGAGGATAAAATGAGGGTGAAAGGTTAAACCATTTCTTTGAAAAACTATAAATTCCCCCTTAAAAATTGGGTCGCATGGTTTGGCCACATAGATGGCCAAACCAAACTCAAACTGTGTGCCATCCAATATCCATGAACCCCACTCACATGGGATAGGTGAAGAGTTTTTCTAATAGTGCACGTGATTTTTGAAAGTACTCTATAAAAACATACAGTTCCTGTAAGGGCATGCAACTTGGGTTACACAGTTTCATACAAACCATGTGTCCTCTTACTATGCACTAACTACCCCATACGGTTGAGTTGAATGAATAACACTAACTCTAAACTAACCATATGGCTTAGTATGTCTCTCCAATAAAGTAATTTTATCCTACAATAAAACTCTTAACACTCCCAAGACCTTCCTTAGGCCATATAACAAGCTCACTATGAAGAAATAAGGAATTTAAACCAAAAAACAATAATCTGTTCCTTTGAAAAAAATCAAAGTCATTACAATTAGTCTAAGTATAGGATAACAACCCAATGTTTTGGAAAATTTTATATTTTAATGTTATATAATAAATGGCATCCCTTTCTAGATAATTCAAGTGGATGCAGGCTCCAACATAGTCGTACCTATGGATAATAACCTCGAAGAGGGAGTATTGGGTATGAACTTGATCATCACCTAGGGTAAGAAAGAGGTTTCTATCTACATACATGTTTTGAAAAACATGGGAGATTTGATTTGGTTGACCATAGGATCTTTACAAACCACTATGAATGATTTTTTTTCCTTGTTACATTGAGGAAGTCGGTTGATAATTATGAGAGAACACAATTTAATCTAAACTAGGTAGAAACAAGGTGGTTTTAGGATTTACCAAAATATGAATTTTTTTAAATGAATATACAATAGTTTGAAATGAAGGTGTCATTATATAATAAATCATATGATTGATCCTTCATATTTATATATAATAATTATTTTGGACATTATCATAAATTTTGTGGATTTAGTTTCTGGTTGAATAAAGATCAAGGAAATTAAGTTATGAGAGTAATGTCTTTAAGAACTCATAGGAAGTATAAACTGGATAAGTAGTTTCCTAGTATTTACTAGGGGAATGAGGTGGATGTCTTTTTAGAAGATATATGTTGAGTTTATTATGGATATCTTAGATTCCTAATTTTGTAAATGATAATTAAAATAGCAAGGTCATGGTTTATTTAAGGGGGAGAATGAAATGACCCACCATTTTAGACCCTTTAAAATATATATTATGTTATATAACTTCTGTGATATGCTAAGAACAACATAAAAAACCACATCATATTAAGAATAAACTATTAATCAATCTATAATTAACACTATGTTGGTAGACCGTAATAGATATCAACTTTAGTAGATAAATAATTAATATGAGCTATTATTGAAAAAGTTATAATAAAAGTATTTTTATTTATATTGTATATTCTTTAAAAAACTAAATATCAAAATTTTAAAATTTATATTTGATAAAATAAAATTTATTTTTAAACTCATCTCATTAAAATTTACTTATTATGAATTTTTGAATTTTTGTTTTCTAAAAATATTGATTTTTTGTCAAAAATACTATTTTTAAATTTTATCACTATTTAAGCATATTCTAGAAGTTTAAAAAACATTCTAAGTAATAAAATATATATTTAAAGAATATAATCATGCATTTTAATATATTAATTAATCTAATAAGTTCCATCTCTATCATTTTCAGAACAAAAAAAAGTTAGTTTAATAAAAATTGATTTCGGGATACTCTTTGAATGAAGTATTTTCATAGTGATATTCATTTGTGGCATTCCTTAAAATACTCATACAGTTAATTAATATTATATTAATTCAACATATATCTTTAAAATCACTAATAATGATAACTTTATCTTATATATAAATTTAAAGATGAAAAAATAAATTTTTATAAAATATGTTTTCAGGTGATTAAATGTGTTTATTTAAAAATTAACATTTCACACATTTATAAATTTGATATGATAAAATTATATTCAAATTTAAAATGATAAGGTTCAAATTTGGTAGTAAAGTCAATTTTAATTTTTGTTATAAAAATTAATTACCAATGCAAACAAATAGTTACCCTTGTGAAAACTAACAAATTATAAAAAGTGGATTACTTGGGGGGAATAGTCAAAACATGTTTAAAATATGTTTTAAAATAGTTTTTTGAGATGATTTTTCACTTTATATTGTCCCACACTCCACTATTTTCATCTTTTGAGCCATTTACCTGTGAAAAGTTTCATGTAATTTTTGAAAAATTATGTTGTAAAAAATCCCTCAAGACATCCTATCGGTATCTTTTGGGTGTGGTTATGTTTCTTGGAAAAGCCAGATGTCTGCAAATGAGTATGGATGGTGTTTTCTGAGGAAATGATTTTATGGTGGAGCAATTTCCCAGTGTTGCCTAATTTTTGGGCCTTAAAATCGGGAGTTTGATGTTGTCAAAGGAAGTATTTCTTCATAGGAGTGAACGGTATGAAAAACGTTAATGAAAATCAGAAATGGATGGGAACTGTGTGCCACAATTCATGGGATGCGTACCATGTTCTCATAATGGTAAACGGAGCTACAGGAATAGTATGCTGTAGCGGTTTGTGAAACTGAAAAAATTTCGCATAGCATGGTAGTGTGGTATGCGGATGGGTTGACATCATTGGAGGAGATAGACCACATAAGAGAAAAGGAAAACACAAACAGCGTATGAAAAATGGTTCGCGAGTGTCTTGTGGTTCGCGATGGAAGAAAGATCGGTAAGTGGTAAAGGTTAAATCAAAGATTTGGTAAATCAAATATTAGAGGTTTTTTAGGATATCATTTCCTATATAAGAATGGATAATCCCACCATTTATAGGTGTGATAAAATATCATTAGAATGTCTTTTTGATCCGAGATTTAGGAAAAGTCCGAAGGAGGTTCACAAGGATGAATTCTATGAAAACTAAAGTGGTATATAGAGGAGGAAGTCTGATACATGGAAGGAGTTGACTTGTTGCAAGGAGGAGGAATCTATGGTACATGAGAGAGAGTTCCACAAGTGGTACACGGAGGGTGAGCTCGGGTACGCGGATGTGAAGACAGTCCGCGAACAGAGAATATTTCACGGACATAGGGCAGTTTGTAGAGGCAGAACAAAGGCAGCGGTATGCGAAGTTGATAGCGGTTTACAGAAGAGGCATATGTATGCAGAATAGGTGGTCCACATACTATTACTGGTACTTAGTATGCAGTAAAGGAAGATAGTTTGTGATTTCTACAAGGAAGCTTGTGTGAGCTTCAAATCAGTTCGCGAAAGTATTTTCCGGTACCTAGTAGTACCCAGGAAGGTGGAATTCATCAACGAGTGAAAAAGGGACTTCAACAGAGCGTCTACCTATAGTTAAGGATATAGGAATTCATAAAAATGAAGGTACCTACTTGTCTATAATCTATGTTTTACCTACAATTCGATAAACTGTGTGTGGATTTTTTTTCCAAGAGTAGTGAGCGATGGAAGAGGAAGATGATGACCCTTTCCACTTATAGTGAGCCAGGGAAAGAGGCATAGGGAGTGAACCTTGGGAATGTAGCAAGAATACCCTAAAAATTGTAAAGTAAATGATCCTAGGCATATAAGATCTACCTAATCATTATACTCATTATTGGTAGTGAGCCTTAGTGAATTTGGTACATCAGCACATTTTCGTTGTACACTCCATGGATGTAGCCCAGTGAGGGTGAACTAAGTAAAAATCACTGTGTACTATGCATGATTTCATATATGTTCATATATTGTTACGAGAGGAAGATAGAATTGAGTTTTTTCTAACAACAAAACAATATCCTAACGGGAGAATGTTTTAATATGTCATACCCTGATTCACCCTCCCCCTCTCAGGGTATCCAACCTAGTGGACCAAACAATTGGTATCAGAGGGAAAGGTTGAATGTTAGTGGTTCTCTCTCAAGAAAAATAAATGGATGCCCTCAATAATAAAGTAATTCTGATCTTATATTGAAATAATTTTCAACTATGGAAGAATCGAATGCAGCACTACTTCCGATCAGTAGGGATGGATGTCTTCACAGCAGTTATGCATGGAATATCAGCTAACATTAATAGTGGTTCTTTATCAAAAGTTGAAAGAAGATAATTGGATAATTATGCTAAAGGGATAAATTATTTATATGGAGCCCTATCGAATGTAATTTAATTAAAGGTGATGTCCTATAAAACATCACATGAAATGTTGGAAAAATTGTTAAATGTTTCTGAGGGTGACTCAAATGTCCGAGAAGCAAAGATGCAGGTCCTATGGAACAAGTATGAGGATCTCAGAATGAATCCCAATGAGACTATTGATACATTCTTCGATAGGATAAATATTTTTTTGCAAGACATGCAGGGTCTTGGAGAAGTCATTGAAGATATTAAGATTGTGAAATGTATCTGGAGGAAACTTCTACCAAGATTCAATCCAAAAGTTTCTATATTGGAAGACAAAGACCTGAAAGAGATGACACTAGATAACCTACACAGTACCCCTTTACCATATGAAATGAGAAATGATGATAATGATGAAGTAGAGAAGGGGATGTCTAAGGAATTATCATTCAAGCCCCTGAAGAATTTCTTTTTTGAAGATTGTCCTAAGGAGGATAGTATGGACTATGTAATGTCATTTGTATCCTCAAATATACATAGGAGAAAAGGGAAGTTCAAAGGTAAAAATCCATACGCATGTTTTTTATGTGGAAAGATTGGGAATTTTGCAGCAAAGTGTCCTAAGAAGTTTGATGATTAAACAAAGAAAATTATGAATTTCCCAAAAATAAGTATTCATCAAATGAGAAATGGAGGATAATTACTAGGAGAAAGTTCTTCAAAAAAAAGAATATGCTTTCAAAAGAAGATGAATTTTCAGAAGAATCTGAGGTAGAAGAGTTGGAGGACTGAAAGGACCAAATAATAGATTCTTTGTCGGAAGTTTTAAGAAATTCGTTAACAAGAGATGAAAGTGGCAATGAAGAAGAAGAAATTAAAGGAAGAGTTGATATTCAAGATGAGTTAGAAGATACCCTTGAAGAGGTACATATTTTTAAAGACAAAAAAAATAAATCCAAAAAACATTGGTGATGCCAAGCTCTTCATGCAGTAGCAGGAAGAAGAGAATTTGAAACTTAATGCTGAAATTGAAAAGTTGAGGTCTTCAATGCTAGAGATATCAGAAAAGCTGGTTGAGTACAAAATCAAAAATGAATAACAGATAATAGAAATTGATAGTTTGACTGAAACTGGAAAATATCGAATCAAACATATTGAACAATTGAATACAAAGAGAAACTATTCCGATATTTGAAAAGAAGATCATACAGGAAATAGAGAAGATGATATTTTAGAAGAGTGGTTCCTCAAAATAGAAGTAACAATTAATTTTAAATGATTAGGTCATTATAAGGCTTGATCTAAAATAAAAAGTAGTTATGGTTCAAGTTAGACCATAAGTACCCACTCCAAGATTGAAGATTGATTTGGGTATAAAGCAGAATTAGAAGATTCAGAGAAAAAATCCACAACTAGTGGTGCATCATTGCCACATAGTAATGTATCTCACATAAGATTCTATTATTGTGGTAAGATGGGACACTCTTAAAATGTATGTTCCCTTGAAAAGGGGTATCAAAGAGAACAATACCAAATGAGGTGGTCATACAAAGCTCAAAATTCTAGGTCATCATTTGATGGTCATTGTTTTAGGTGTAAATGACTCAGATATATGGGAAGATATTGCACATCAACAATACAGATGAATGTTCCAAGGAAAAATGAATTTGTTCATAAGAAGCCAAAAAATGTATCTCCAAAAGATTTGAATATTCAAAGTATATTTGCAGCCCTGAAGTTTAAGGATGGATAATCATATACTGAGAAAGATAAAGTTTACCATTAGATGTTGGATATGAAGTCAAATACTTAGGTCAATAAGAAAACGACAGAGTAGGCATTGGTTACAGAAATTGTGTTCTAGGAATCAGATCGCATTGGGATATAGATCATTGATAGTGGATACACTTACCATATCATGGTAAATAGTGATCAGAATCTGGTTGGATAAAGAAGGTATCGTAAGATTTGGTAATGTTGTGGGCTTGAAAATTATTGGTTTAGGAAAAGCTAAGTTTGGAGGAAAAGTGATGAGACAAGTATATGTTTTGGTTATTGAGGGGCTTAGTCACAACATGGTTAGTATCAGTCAATTGTGTGACTCAGAGCATGCCATATGTTTTTTCAAGAAATTATGTATCATCGAGGAAAAGGATGGTGTTGTTTTGTTTCAAGGAAAACATATGAAAGGGAATCTCTATCTCGTGAGTGGGAAATAAGACACGTGCTTTCTATCTAAGGATGAATAAAACAAGTTACAACATTATTTTCTTGGCCACATAATCTAAGGTTTCTTAGAAGATATGGTGAAATATGATGCAACTCTAAATCTCCCTAGATTGTCATGTGATTGTACTCATACATGTGATACATGAAAATAGGGAAAGATCATTTGAATGAAATATAAGCAAATGGAGAAAAGGTCAACAAGATTGCTTGAGTTGGTGCATATTGATGTGTGTGGGACAATTTCACAAGGGAAATTGAAGGTATGAGATATTATGTTCTCTTCATTGTTGACTATATCAGAATGGCATGGGTTTCAATAATCACCCAAAAATATGAAGTGTTTAGTTTTATTACAAGATATCAATGAGAATGTGAAAAGATGCTTGGTCAGAGAATTCGGACAATTCGAACAGATATTAGAAAAAAATTCAAAAATATCCATGTGGAGAATTATCTTGAAGAACATGGGATAAGGAATCATGTTTTAGAAGTAATAACTCTACAATAGAATAGAGTTATTGAGAGAAGAAATCAGATTTTCAATAACATGGATAGAATAATGATCATTGAGAAAGATCTTCCAGCAAAAATTTGGATACAAGAAGTGATGACAGCAGTATACACATTAAATAGAGATTTACTTTGTTCAAAAGAGGATAAGACACCATATGAGTTATGGTATGGAAAAAGCTGTCATTGAAGTACTTTCAAATATTCAGAAGTTAATGTTTCATTCTCAATAAGGAGAAACATAGGAAATTTGAATCTCATGGGGATAAAGGGGTATTTCTTGGATACTCAAAGAAAATAAAAGCGTATAAATGATTTAATAACCAGCTGGGAAATATAGTTGAAATTTATGATGTTACAATAGTATAAAATGAATAGAATATTCAGTAAATACATGATCAGACTCAGGAGGATAGTGATGAAGAGATGAGCAGATCAAGAGATGCTCTAGCTCCAGAGGGTGACTCAGAAGAAGACTCGGATGATGATAATAGAGTTTGTCAGCTTCATAAGTAGTTATATGGCTTGAAGCAAGCACAAAGAGCATGGTCTTCAAGGCTTGATCAGTTTCTAAAGAAACTCAGTTTCTAACATGGTGGAGTTAATTACAATCTATATTTCAAAAATGAAAATAGTCAAAGGATGTAAGTGTTGGTTTATGTTGGTGACATAATCTTTGGTGGATCATATGAAGCACAATGTAGATAGTTTTCTGAATTCATGAAAATTGAGTTAGAAATGCTGATGATTGGTGAGCTGACATTTTTCATTGTCTTATAGGTGACACATGGAAGTAATGCGACATTTATTTCTAACTTTAAATATGCCAAGGAGGTTTTGAGAAGATTGGAATGGATAATTCCAAAGAGATGAAGACTCTGATTTCTACCTAGTTGAACTATTATGGGATGACAAAGGCCTAACAGTCAATATCACATAATATAGACAAATCAATGGAAGTCTATTGTACCTGACAATGACAAGGCCTGATATTGTATTTTCCATATACCAAGTAGTGAGATATCAAAGCAATTCCAAGGAGATCCACATGACTTAAATAAAGATAATTATTTGGTATATCAAGGGAACATTGGATTTTTTCCTAATGTATAATGAAAAATATCAGCCAGAGCTATTGGGATATACAGACGTGGATTTTTCCAGTTCAGTAGATGATAGGAAATCAACATCAGTAGGTGCCTTTTAACTATGAGGGTTGTGTATTTATTGGTTAAGAAAGAAACAAGATTTAATTTTTTTGAGCACCGTAGAAGATAAATACATATAAGCTACTCAATATTTCGCACATATATTGTGGATGAAGCAACAACTTAAAGATATGGGATTTGAAGTAAAATCTTCGATCAAAATCCATTGTGATAATTCAAGTGTTATAAATATTAGCAAAAATATTTTCTATCACACAAGGAAAAACAACATTGAAATAAAATATACTTTTATTAAGGAGAATGTGGAGCAAGGGCTTGTGATGTTTGAGTATGTGCCTATAGAGCAATAGGTTGCAGACTTTCTGACAAATGGTTTACCCAAAGAATCATTTGAGAGGCATCGACTGGCTCTGGGAGTCCAGTCGACTTCCCACACTTGAAAAAGTGTGGATGTTGGTCCCCCTCTCCCTGAGGTATGATGTGTCTTTCCATTAATTTTCTTATATGTGTTCTTTAGCCTATTACATACAACCTTGAAGTTCCCTTCAGGTTCGTTGACTAAGGGGGAGAAATTCTGGATATTCCGGGGGAGAAAAGACACAGGGAGAATCTGTTAAGTGGAGCTGTGAGATAGGGGAAGTTAAAGCTGAGATGAATCTATTAGAGGAGATATAACTTAGTGGGAGAATTAAATTTGACGATTCTAAATGTGATTGATCAAATATTACATATCACAATGGCCGAGGTTTATGATGACATCAGTTCATTGGTATCAGTATGGTATCAAAAATTGGTGATTAGAAATGAAGTGATTCTTTGATGAGCATTTCATTTACTCTTACTTATCACACCGACCATTGCTCATATGGTATTAGAGTATGTTTTGAGTAAAACCTTGATTGTTATCTTAATTTCATAAAGAGAATAGTTGTTTAAGAGGGAAGAAGTTTTAATGAGGCATCAAAATGTGAAAGCATTATCAGGAGAAGAATTTTCAACAAACCCAAAGGGGGAGATTGTTGGTAAAAAATACAGCAAGGAGTCCTCTCGGTATGTTTTCGGTGTGGTTTTGTTTATAGACAAATCATGGTGACCGAAAATGAGTATGGATGGTGTATTTCGAAGATAGACTATTAAGGTAGTGCAATTTCCTAGTGTTTGCCAAATTTATGGGCCTCAAAATCGAGAGTTTGATGTTGGAAAAGGAATGATTTATTCATAGGAGAGAACTGTATGAAGAAAGTTGATGAAAATTATCAAAGGATGAGAATCACGTACCACAATTCATGGGTTGTGTACTATGTTCCAGGAACAGTATGCAAAGCTACAGGAATGGTATGGTGTAGCGGTTTGCGAAACTGAAAACGGTTTACGACGGCAGTACGGTACGTGGATGGGTTGATGTCGGTAGAGGAGATCGACTACAAAATAGAAAAGTTAGTATGTGGAACGTGTATAAAACATGGTTCATAGGTGGTTTGGGTTCGTCGCGGTAGAAGGATCAGTAAGAGGTGAAGGCTGAATCAAAGATTTGGTAAATCTTGGATTAATGGTTTTTGCAGATATCATTGCCTATATAAGAATGGCTAAGCCCACGACTTACTGGTGAGATCAAATATCTTTAGAAAAAAAAATTTGATCCTAGATTTCAGAAATGTCTGAATGAGATTTGTGAGGAGGAATTCCGCGAAAGATAAAGTGGTATACTAAGGAGAAAGTCCAGTATGCAGAAGTAGTTGACTCAGTAGGCGGCGGAGGAATCTCCGGTACGTGAGAGAGAGAATTTCATAAGTGGTATATGGAGGGGGAGCTATAATATGTGGAAGTGAATACAGTTCGCAAACAGAGAACAGTTCAAGAACATAGAGCAGTTTATAGAGGCAGAACGAAGGCAGTGGTATGCGGAGGCGATAGTGGTTCGTAGAAGAGGTAGATGTGCGCAGAGAAGGCGATCCACGTACTATTCCTGGTACTCAGTACGTAGAAGAGGAAGGTGGTTTGCGATTTGCACAAGTAAGCTTGTGCGAGCTTCAAATAAATTTGTAAAAGTATTTTCCAGTACCTAGTAGTACCTAGGAAGGTGTAATTTATCTGCAAGTGAAAAAGGGACTTCAATAGAGAGTCTACCTATATTTAAGGATGCATGAATTCATGAAAATGAAGGGAATTACATGTCCATAAATTTTGTTTGACCTAAAAGTCGATAAACTGTGTGTGGATTCTTTTACAAGAGTAGTGAGCGAAGGAAGAGGAAGACAATGACCCTTTCAACCAGCAGTGAGCTAGAGAAAGAGGCACAGGGAGTGACCCTTGAGAATTTAGTGAGGAGACACTAAACATTGTAAAGGCGGTGAAACTAAGCATAGAAGTCCTATCCCAAACATTTTACTCATTATTGGCAGTGATCCATAGTGAATCTTATACATCGGAACAATGTCGTTGTATGCTCCTTGGACATAGCCTAGTGATGGTGAACCAAGTAAAAATCATTGTGTCTTGTTCATGATTTTATATATGTTCATATATTGCTATGGGAGGAATAAAGAACTGAGTTTTTTTATAACAAAGAAACAAGATCCAAACGAGAGAAATTTTTAATCTGTCATACCCTGATTCACCCCCCTCCCAGGGTATTTAACCTATTTGACCTACAAAATTATTAGTGTTTCTAAAAGTGAAAATTTCTCCTCTTATTAAAGGATATCACATCTACCATTTAAAATCTACACATCACCTTCAAATTATTAATTTAAACTCTCCCATTTTACTCTAACAATAACCCTATCCAACAAACATAAGCCCAAGGTTGCACATTTTTATCCAAAGATATAGAATTTCAATAAAAATTACAATGGAAAATAAACTCCCCAACTAGGTTAGAGTGCGATCAACTAAGAATGGAAATAAGGTTAATATGTTTCCTCTCAATTTCCTTTTATTGATATATTTTTTATATTATGCACCGATTTTTATTTAAGTGGTGCCTATATTATATATTATATCATGAATTAATTATTCATTCATTGTATTCTATGTTAAAGTTTCATGGTCATTCTCATTCAAGAGTATTGATTTAATTGTTACTCAAAATTTAAGGATTCATTATCAACTTTCTTCAAAAATTTAAGATATCTAAAAACTAATAATCCATATAAGGAATTTTTATCCTCATTCATTTAAAATCTTCTATCATTTTCTGATCCTCTAGATATATGTGGAATACTTTAATTTCTCATTACCTAATTTTAAATTATATTTTTTTAAATATGTTTTGTGATGTGTATTTTCAATAAGGTTACTTCAAAATGTACATATGATTTTTACTACCCTTTAAAATTATAATATTTATTCATCCACTCCACATTTAAGTTTGATAAAATTTATTTCATTTACAAGTTTCCATTATTAAATATTATTTTTAAATGTATAAGTTTTCATATTAATCTCACTTTTTGTTTTTGAAAACTTTTTGTCCATTTCAATTTTCCATCATTAGATATTATTTTTAAAATTAAATTTATTCAAAGTATTTTCAATTAATTTTTTGAAAAAATCATTTATTTTTCATGTTTCCAAAATTAAATAATTTTTCTAAAGTATATGTTTTGTAATTAATTTTAGTTTCATTTATGAAAACATTATGTCATTTTCAAGTTTCCATTATTATATATTATTTTTAAAAGTAAATGCTTTCAAAGTATTTTTAATTTTTTTTAAATCATTATGTATTATAAATGTTTCCATTATTATTTATTCTTTTAAAAAAATTCAATTTGTTTTCACTTACCTTTTAGAAAATATTATGTATTCTTAAAGGTTTGAATATTAATTTTTATTTAAAAATATTTTTTTTCAATGTATATTTACTATTTTTTTGAAACAATTATGTCTTATTCAAGTATCCATTATTAACGGTTTTTTAAAAAGTAAACATTTTCATAGTATTTTCAATTCCCCTTTCTAAGATCATTATTTCTATTTCATGTCTTAATTATTATGAATTATTTAAAAATTAACAGTTTTCAAATTAATTTAGATTCTCCTTTTTGATTTTTTTTATTTTCAGGGTAGTTTTAATTAAAAATAAGTTTTTTCAAAATTATTCTCTTTCCCTTCAAAAAAATGTTTTCTTAAAAATAATTTGTACTTCAATGTTTTAAATGTTTTTTTCCTGTTCTTTTAAATTTTTACATTTATTTACCCTCCATGGTTTTTCTTTCATGTAGAGTTGTTTTGATCACCCTTTATATGTTATTATGATATGATTTAATTTTTAAAATGAGATTTTTGATATTATATGATTTATTAAGTTCATATTAGGTTGTGTTTTTTAATGTTTTAAGAAAACAATTTCTTTTTCATGGGTTATTTATGACATGATAAATGTTTGATTTTCTTGTGGCACTTATATATCTGAATGGTGAAGGGAGGGGTCCTATATAACCCTCTAATGCATTGGTTAAGTGTTTATGTCTAATAAGAAAATGTTTTTTTATCACATATTTTTTTTCAAAATATAAAGTGTGGGAATTTTTTTCACAATATGAGGTGTGGGAATTTTTTTCATTTACAATATAAAGCATGGGAATTTTTTTATTCTCAATATGAAGGGTGGAAATTTTTTTATTCATAATATAATGTGTGGGTATTTTTTTCATAGCATTAAGAATGGGAATTTTGTTTATTCACAATATGAAGTGAGGAAATTTTCTTTCTTCAAAACATGAACTACAGGCATTTGGTTTGTTCACAACATGAACTGTGGGAAATTTGTTAGTTCACAACATGAATTGTAGATAATTTTAAGAAAAACATGAAATGGGAAATTGTTTTGTTCACAATGTTATAATTTCTTTATTTCAATGATTACACAAAATTTTCATGTTTTTTATCATGTTATTCCATGTGTTTTTTTATTCCTTATTGTTAATGTACTTTGAACATTTATGTTATCATCAAGAGATTTTGGTTATTGAGCTATACTTTGAGCCATGTCATAAATTTTATGATTCTATAATGATCTTTTTATGATCAGATGTTTATTTATCATGTTTTATGATTATCATCCAAGGTATTTTGATATTTCATTATGATATTTATGTCTTCCCCATATTCTCATTTTTGTTTCTAATATAATACTTCATGATATTTACTTCCTTTAATAGGCATTTGAGATCACCTCAGTATTATGTTTCCAATCCCCAAGTAATGAATATTATTATTTCATGTAATTTTGTATAGAAAAGGTATAAAAATCCTGATTATTGATAAATATTATAAAGTTCAGTAAAATAATATGTTTTTTTAGAAACACTCTGAAAACCTAAACCATTAGGTCTTTAGATTGTGGGACTTTTTTGAAATGTATAATCTAAATCATGTGAAAGATGTACTATTTTTTGTTAATTTTATCATAGTTCTTTATAATGGATCATTGATGTGTTCAATTATTCTTCTATGTGAACACTCATACTAAGGACCATACATGTGGATCACCTTTATGCACCTCCTCATCCAAACTAGTAAGGGATTGTCATGTTTTTTTAACAAATATCATCTCAACACATATGAAATCTAATTATGATGACAAGGAATCCACCTCAAATATCCCTCAAATTTTTTTTATTAATCAAATGTTCTTTATGAAATAAAATATATTGTAATGGCCTCCATTCGTCATCATCAATACTTATTCACTTTTTCATTGTTTAAAACGAAGTGCCTTATCTAATAATCATTGGAAAATATATTTTAACATTTAAGAATAGATAAACAATAATCAAAATAAAGATAATATTTTTTAAAAAAATGCAACATCATCCTTTTAGGTTTATTAATTCCTTGCTTGGGAGTTTTTTTTGCATTCAACATATTACTCTTCACCCACTTGTTTATAAACAAACAAAATAATTCAAACAATGAGTGTGAACAAAACATTATCAAAGAAAATATTCATGAGGAAATGAACACTCAGAATACATGAGCTTTCTTGGTATAAAAAACAAGTGTGATTATATCAATTATCTATGTTTCCCAAAAAAAATATCATTTATCAATAAGAAAGATAAAATAATAACTAAATGTATTTATTGCACAATTCAATACACACATTAAAATAATTCAAAACAATGATAATGGGTTTTCTCTCCAAGAATGTTACATTAATTTTATTATTAACATGAAAAAGGAATAATAGTATACTAAAAATAAATTTTATACCTAAATGTTGAGGACCAGGTCTCACTCCACTTTGAAACTTCAAATATTCAATGGACTTAGTTGTGATAGGATTAGTTAAAATATCAACAACCTCTAACTTGGATGAAATAAATTCCAACATAAAATTACCATCATCCACCTTCTCTATTATAAAATGATACTTTATATCAATACATTTAGATGTTGATTGATGCACTATATTTTTAGAGAGATTGATTGTTCTTTTGTTATCGTATATGAAATCTAGAGAAAATTTCATTTGTGTATCCATACCCTAAAGATGTTTCTTCATACATATCATCCAAGTAGCTACCTATGTGATGCCAGATATTCAGCCTTAGTGGAAGTCATTTTGACTATTGATTATTCCTTTGAGTGAAATGACCACATTTTTATAACTATAAAGAACACTCCACTAGAAGTGGATTTTCTATCATCAAAAGCTCCAGCACAATTAATATCTAAAAACCCATTAAAACATAGTCCTAATTATTTCTTATTTTGAAGACCATAGTTGGAAGTATTTTGAATACATATTAGTATTCTATTATTATCTAGTATATGATATTAATTTTGATTTATATTGAAAGAGTTTGGAAAAGAGTAATAGAGAATAATATGTTTGATCATGAAGTAGTTAAATACAAAATACTTCCAATGAGTTGTCTAAACTCCATCTCATTCACTAATTTTCATTTATCATTCTTTCATAGATATGTCATCATTTTTATATGAGTTTTAGAGATATGGATTCCATCATTCCAAACCTTTTCAATAATAGTTTATCATAACATTCTTATTAAATGAAAACTTTTATAGTATCTTGGGTTATTTGTAACCCAAAGACGAATATCATTTCTACAGGAATTAGCATATTAACCCTTTTCTTCATTTGAATTGAAAAATATTAATTTAAATTTTCATCATCACACATAATGATAATATCATGAATATATACAATCAGAATTATTGATGTGGTTTTGGTGAAATGTATATGCAAATTTATACCAAGTTTTACTTTTTTGAACTCTGTGAATCTCAAGTACCCATCTTGTTTGAAGTACCAATATCTTGGAGCCTGTTTAATCTCATGAAGATACTTTTTTTTAGTTATCACTCCTTTATTCTATTATCATAAAACTGAAAACCTCATGTTTATCTATATAAAAATCTTCGTTCAGTTCACCATTAATAAATGATGACTTCACATCTATATAAAATATTTTAAAATTAAATTGCAGAGAAATGTCATGAAAAATACTTACTGCTTCAATCATGGAAACTAGGGAAAATATATCTTCAAAATAAATTCCATCAACTTGAAAATATAAATTAAAGAAAATTATGGCTTTATGTGATGAAAAACATACATAATCATTTATTTTTTTCTAATTTGTTTTCTGTTGGCATTTTTCTCCAATTAGTATTGGAACAAGTTACCATGTTTCATTTTTCTCAATTTGATCCATTTATTCATTAATATATTAGATATACTCCATTATATCATATTATTATTCAATAAATTTTGGTTCAATTTTATATATCTTCCTAGTTTGAATGGTTCCCATAATTTTTCTTCGTGTTTGAATGCCCAGAATCTAGTCACCATTCATGTTTTTAACATCAATATGATTCTGTTTCCTTGAACCTGAAACTATTAATTTCTATATTCCTTATTTATCACTTTTATATATAAAATATATATCATCTTCTTGAGGTAGTGAAATAAATTCTTTTACTTCTTTTTTTTATCATTCACAACATCATCCTCCATATCATTCATTATAAATTTTTGGATATATTCATAATTTTGAATTATTACAACATCATCATAGCTGAATAAATTATCTTAATTTTTTTGTAACATATTTATGAACTTCCATTTGGTTTATAAATATGACTTATTTCTTCATCTACCATTTCATAAAATTTAGTTCCACTTATTCATAACCTTTGTATCAAACGTTTACTCCCAAACACTCTAAATTGTTTTACACTTAGTTTATTCCTGATCTATAATTCACAGGGAGATAGATATGAGATGGGACATGACAAACATATGTTTTTAATAATTCCTTCAATTTTAATGTCCTGTAAATATTGAAATCTTGATGTGTCATGTTTAGTAAGCATGGATCTATCTATGTCAAAAATGATTCTATTATTCATTTCAGCTATCAAATTTTGTAGAGGGGTTTATGGATCACTAAATTCATATTTAACTCAATGTTTCCCAAAATAATATATAATATATATATTGAAACATTCAATACCATTTTTTAATATCAACATTTTTAATGAGATTGTAATTTTATCATCCATCCTACAAAAACTTTTAAATATGTACATATCTTGAACCTTGTGTGACATAAAAATAAATAATGTAATTTTAGTGAATTCATCAATGAATGTGATGAAATAACTTTCAACACTCTGTGAATTCATTTTAATTGAGCTAAAAACATATGTATAAAGGAGTTGTAATTTTTTAATGGAGGTTGTGTCTCTTTTATTAAAAATATAGCAAAATTAAGAAACCCAAAAGCCTATGAGAAATAAGGATAAACCCAAGATATACATCCATATACCTATATTTTTCATCAATATAGCACTTAAACTTATTTATTCTTATTTAGTTGTATGCAATTCATCGCATCTATGACTATGACCACGACCCCGACCTCTCGATCTTCCTATATTTGTAGGATGAGCTTGAAGCCTTTCCAAAAGTTTCTCAGTATCAATGCAATCAGAATCAAACATATCTTCTTGTTGCTTTTTTCTCTTTATAGGATAGGGATATCCCTTATTTGAGGTTGTTAGGTCTAGGGTCTCCTGAGCCTCATTAACAGAGCCCTAAGTGGCATCATCAAAATGTTGACAAAAATAAAGAGTGGGTTTACCTGCAATTGACACAACTGAAGACTTTGTCATCTTGTTGGAAACAAGCTAAAAACCTTCATTATCCCGAACTAATTTTGAAGAAGCCTAATTAGGTTTAGACGTGACTAGGGAGTTAGATTATAAATTTTTTTACCCTTTTAGTTATTCGAAGAAACCATCCTATCATATGAAAGCTGATGATCAACTTCATTCTAAATTTTATCTTCACTCTCTTGGCCAGCTTTTGAGTTTTCATCATCGCCTAAAATTTTTGGAGACGAATAAATATTATTTTTCTTCAAATCAACACACTTTCCAGGGAAAATAGTATCAACATCAATCACCTCCTCCTAAAAGATGCAAGCCCAAAACTTTGGCTTGTTCTCAGAGGTAGGGTAATAGATACTAGGTGTGTCCCACCCTTCTCATCAACTGTAGGATTGAAAAAATCCTCAGAAACACCTCACTGCATTTATTTCCTCATATTATCAGTTGTAATGGAAGGTTCATCATAACTCTTGAAATATTCCTTGCAATCCTTAGGATTCTGACCATGTGTAATTTTTTTCTTTCTGAGATAATTTCTCATCTCATGTCCACGTGAAGAGCAGTAACTACAAAATTTTGAGAACCTATAGGTAGATGAGTCATGACCTATAATGTTATAGTACTTCCATAATTTTTGAATTTTTTGATAAATAATCTTCAACTCAATAATGTCATCATTAGTTGCCAGCATAATTTTATCAACCAGGGTTGATCCCAATTCAACCTCAACCAAGAAATGGTCTTAGTAACCAAATCAGGCCACTTATGTTTCCTTTTCAATTTTGATAGGGATTCCAATTGACAGTACTATATCATATAATATTTTGGGATGCCAGAGTATCCAATTCAACCCATACACTCTAACCCATATTTGTGTGGTGGTGTTACCAACTTCCAAGGGGTTTAATTTTTTATCCCATTCAAGAAGGTGAACAATTCCTGGTTTGAGAGCAATGGAATTAAATCCCGAAGATATAACTTTCATATATTCAATGGGGAAGAGAATATGGCTGTATCTACATCCTAGAGAGACACTTTTCCAATATGAGAATCCCCAAATCAATGAAATACTCCTATTCAATTCATCTATTTTTAGATGCTATAAGACTTTATGAAGAAATAATCTAGCTATGATAGAGAACTCACCCATTTTATGCTGTTCATAAATATCATTAGGGTCTGATTTCATGTGTTTAATGTTCCCCTTTCCTCAAATAGAAGAATATGTTACTCCTTTGAAGCAAGAAAAGGACCAGTTCAAATATATCTCCTCATTAGAAACAGCCTATCTGGCATGGTTCTGATTATCCCGTCACGCAATGGAATTTTGATTGCCACCCTCCTTTCCTCTAATAACTAGCACGTATCGCTAGTGTGTTTCTAGATTCGAGACCACAGTTCCACAAACAAAGATAGAGGAGCACGCCCCATTCAGTTTTGCTGCAACACCATGACATCTCTTGGCATCACACAACACCACTGACCTAGTATCAATCACATGTATTTTAGTCTTCTGGACGGAGACCTCAGCTACAACAAGGGAATCAGATACCTCCTATAAGCAAGCCCCATCTAATGATGGGAATGAAACCAATTTGTGGACAAAATGAGAACAGATCATACTGCCTGTGTCAACCTTAATATATTTTCACACTATGGTCGTGCTACTGGTATCAGTGACCACCGGCATAGATCTTCCCGTGCATATCGCACCGCCCGCTTCAGTCACCACCATTGAAGACCTACAGACCCATTCGACAATGGTCTTCATGAAACCATCCTCATCAATCTCTGACTCCAAAACCACACTAGGCACCACCATCCCAGATCTTCTATCCGCACCGGTCTCTGTCACAGTGTTATATCTGTAGTCGTAGAAGAAACCACGAGGGAACTCAATCAGATCCATTAAACCCTATAATCAATGGATCATGTATAAAGAATGTATCTCCCAATCCCTTTTAATGATCTAGAGTAGAAAAAACCTCCGTATGAATGAGTTCTAATGGCTTCCATGTATCAATTTCAATTCATTTATGATTTTTGCTTATAATTTTACACTTCTTACATGTATTTCAAACTATTGTGGTTTTTCTTCAATATTGGAATATTACTCATTGTGTCTACTAAAATAGATTTTCTTTTTTCTCTTTTGGATAAGGTGAATTATCCTTCTATTCCATAACCTATTCTTAGAATGAAAACCCAGATAGAAATATGATTTTTCTTCACCAATATGAATCTTATTACTTTGATATCCTGTTCACTTTATGAGATCAACTATATATATTTACCTATTTATAATACATCCATTTTTTTTCAAAAAATAACTTCATTTAAATTATCATAGAGTCGTGACACAATTAGTATGTTATGATTTAATCCATAAAAAATAACACATTACTTGGACCGATCTAATTCTTTATAAGTATACCAGTTTTAAAACCTTTGTCTTTAAAATATATATCATTCTCAAAAGTAATAGATCCAAAATCATATTTTTACACATTATTAAAGGAGTTTAAATATCCATTCTTGTGTGAAGATACAAAACTATCCATAATTTAATTCACTAACCCCAGTTTCCTAAAGACGATGTGTTATTTATTATATTAGAAACTGAGTACAAGATATTGAATTTCAATGATCAAGGTTTAGTAGTCCTCAAGAGATTTGATACATTAAATTACAATTTTAAAACATAAAATGGAAAGTCTTTATTCCAAAATTCTATCCTTGATTAATCCTATAATTCCACTTCATTACCAGGGGAAATGGGAAAACTAAGTGAAGGTGGTGAGTTTAACTGATTTGTAAGGAAAAATTGTACAACATAAGATATTATAAGATGATTATAGCATATGAAAAATTAGTAGAACAATTGAATCCGTAATAATGAATACATAAGTTTAATCTATATAATAAATAGAAATTCATAATAACTTGGATCACAAATAATATGAAATATGTAATTGTATAATTTTGGACATTATAATCATAATGTAGAGGCCTTGGGGTAAGACATGATTAATAAATGGTTAGGATGCTCCCATCACCCTTTCATAGTTGTACAATGAGACATACTAGTTAACTGAGGGGATATATAATTACAGTTCCACCGATAACCACAAATTCCAATGCATTCCATAACATAACAAATTAATATAGGCTATATATGGCATAATGCTTGACAGTGAACAACCTAGAAATACATGGAGAATTTTCCCATTGGAACTTATCATATATGATCTGGCCATATGGAATAATAGATTATATGGGTCACAAATAGATTAACCTTGTTAATGAGTTAATAAAAATTTCTATGTGATTTACCTCAATGCATATAGAGAATAATTAGGGATTCATCATTTTCAAAAAGTACCCAAAAGAAGTTATTTATATAATGTTGTAGTTAAGAGGTACTTATCTAGATTAAGGATTTTAAATGTGTTTAAGAAATTGAATTTGAAGTGGTATGATTCTAAATAAACACATAAATTATATACCTCTATATAAATTTTATGTTTTGAATTAAAAATAATATGATAATTATTTGAATCATATCCCCAAAGAGTGAAAAACCCGTTCATAATAAGGTCTCATTCACTGTGCACCCAAATGATGACCAGGATATACCTAACCAACTATTTTTAGGGTTATCAGAACTATATTAATATATTCCAAAAAATTATCCTCTAGAATTATCTACACATGGATGTATTTTCATGGAAAATCATACACTTTTTACTTAACCATAGTATAAGATTTCTATAGTCACAATGATGTTTAGGCATAGTAACAACTTATGAATTGTGAATAATGTGAGTGAAAATAATGCTCACATGGGTTATATTTCTTAATAATGGAACATAAAATAATATATACATAATAATAGAATAATTATTTTTTTATTAAAAAGGATACAATAATGGAAATATAAATAAGATTTGTAAGGAGAGAGAAAATCAACCCTTACTTCGACATGGTAACGACTTAAAAATGTGTATAAATAAGGTGTTTGGGTAATATTTCCATGATGATAGTTAAATGGGGAGATAATAAAATTTTTATATATCATTGAATCATATAAAATTTAATTTCAAAAGAGATTACAAATAAAGAAATTGAAATAGGAAATGAATAGAGAGAACTAGGAACCCTTACCTCTCTTGAGTTTCATAGATTGGAACCTAACCACAGATCAAACCAAACACTTCAATAATAAAGAGTGATCTAGGGGAGATACTACTTGAGATATTAGTGATTATGGAAATTTGAATTTTGTGTATAATAACAAGAGGTGGGAGTGGGTATTTATAGGTGTGGTGAGTGGAATATCATGGAATAATTTTTTAATTATTCTATTATGACACATTTCTTTAGTGGTTCACTATAACCATTTTTCTCCACTTCCACCCATAATGACCCACTATAGTGTATATTTCTATAAATCGTGAAATTTCTCTTGGACAAAATGTGTCGTTATTACAAAAATATGAGGTCATATATACTGTATTTACTATATTTTACTGTATTCCACCATTGTCACCATATTTTACTATTATGATAAAAAATTACAAAATTTCACCCCTTGGATAATTTTGAAATCTAGATTCCAAATATGAAATCCATTTTATCAAATTCTTTCACTATTAACCAATTTTATACCTTTTATATATTCTTAAAAATAAAGTATAAGAGTAAACATCCTTTTAATTTATTTTAGGAATTACGTTATAAAACAAATCAACCCTATATACATAAACTCTAGGAACAATAAAATATGAACTAAGGGTATGATGTGGAATGATGGTAATTTTAGGGGGTGGATTATCAAAAATTGATCTGGTGGTGATCTTCACTAACTTGAACATATTCCAAAGATGGTTCTATTCCAACTTCACTTGTTAGAGTTCTTCATAGGATTGGTCAAAGGAGAACCCTAGTGATGCTACCTCCTTCCTAATATTTGATAAATTAAATTCATAGGGGATATTATTGTTGGTCAAATCCATTTTACCAACCCTCCAGGATACATAACATTCATCAATAAACTTAATATAGACTAATCCTAATGGCTTTTTCTTAATCTTTATACCACCAATGTTTATAATTCCCAATGGTAAAATTTAACAAAGGTAATCTTGACCAATGGTAATATTTAATAATGTTCAAAATTCCAAATTTTAGTATTGATCAATGGTCTATAATCCTCAATGGTCATATTAACCCTTATAAATACACATAGATATATAAATCCATTCATATCATTCTCTAAGTTCTTACACCATTTCAATTTAAATATTTATTTATTTTTTTAATAGAATTTTTTTCTCATATACCTATTATTATTTTTTGAGTATGATTCAATTAATTTCAAAATTACACTGTTTGTATACATTATTACATGAATTAATGTGATTGTATTAGTTAGGTTATAAATTAAATTACTTAATGTTTTTTGTTGTATCAATATGTGTTATACTATAATGATGAAATAATATAGTGATCATTGTATAGTGATCTTGTAATGATTATTTTATTTACTATTATATACTCTCAGGTATTACATTATCTTAAATTATTAAAACAATTCATCCCAAAATTGTAAATTAATCTACAAACAAATTTTGATAATTCGTTCTCATAGAATCATTTGGCTCAAATGTTGCATCTTTCAGAAGTTGATTCCTCTAAAGAATATTCACCATATGAGTAATTATATTTCATAGAATATGTTCCCTTATATCATGAATTTTAATCATCTCTTACTCATATGATAATTTTACAGCAAAATCAACATGAAATACTTTTAGAACCTGGGTAGTATCTGGTATATACTTTATTAGAAGATATATATAGAATTCATCATGAACCTGGGATCAGTTTGGTGTCCTAGAAAAATGATATTCCAATACTCTTATCCAATACAATATTTCAAATAGGGTAATATATCTTAGACTTGGCTTCTCTTTCTTTCGAAATTTCATAACCCCTTTCCATGGAAATACCTTCATGATGACATAGATTCCCAACTATAATTCAATATCCTTTGATTATTAGTATAAATTTTTCTCTACTTTGAGCTTCCTTGATATACTTATAAATGGTTCTTACCTTTTCAATTGTATCTTCCCTTGTTCTAGATGAAAATATTATCCTTTCTCCAACTTCATACCAGCATGTCAGAGTTTGACATATCCTTCCATAAAAGGATTCATATGTTGTCAAATTAATATTGGATTGGTAAATATTATTGTAGGTAAACTAAAGAGAATAAAATAATGGTCCCCACTTCCTTATAATTCAAGAGATAATAATATTAGTATGATCTCTAGAGTTAGTATAGTTTGTTTAGACAACCCATATATTTAAGGGTGATGGGTTTTGATTATTTTAATGTATGTATTTAAAGCCTTCTAGAGACTCTCCCAACATTTTTATGTTAACCTTGGTTCTCGATCAGAGACTATTAATAGGGGTGTTCCATAAAGTCTAACAGTATCATTTATATACATTCCTGGAAGACTGTCCTAAGAAAAATCTTCTCAACTTACAAGAAAAAATTATAACTTTGTAAGATGATCAATAATGTACCATAAAAAATTATTCCCCTTATATGTATTAGGAAGCCTGGTAATGTAATCCACATTAATATTATCCCACTTCTATTCTAGTATAGGTATAGGCTATGATAATCTTTTGGGATGTTGTCTTTCATCCTTAACCTGCTGGCATACTAAGAATCTTGTATTATAATATGGATTTTCCCTTCATATTTTCACACCTGAAGTTCTCTAAGATATCCATATACAACTTGGTACATCTATGATGTATTGATAAGTTTTATCTTTGAGCCTCATCAAAACATCCTTCTTTAAATCTAGTACATATGGAACATA
This sequence comes from Viscum album, assembly GCA_963277665.1. NCBI lineage: Eukaryota > Viridiplantae > Streptophyta > Magnoliopsida > Santalales > Viscaceae > Viscum > Viscum album. Next base: position 1,099,427,009 of record OY728155.1, on the reverse strand, counting down.
TAACCTCTTTCCAAATCATAAAACTCCATACTCAATAATGTTGAAATCTAGTGATTTCTCATTCATCGCATCTTCCAAAATCTTTTGTAGATATTTATCTCCTAATTGACATCATTTAATGAACTATAATAATTATGAATGGGTAATTTCAAGAATTAATAATGATGTTCTCCTTTCATTACAATTCCCAAGTCCATCTTTACTAGGTCTTTAAGAATGTGATTTCTGTTTACCCTTAATAAGGATGAGTTACCACGTTAATTTCTACTGAAATATCTTCCAACTTGTTTGTTTTCCGCATATGATAATGGATAAAACAGTAATAATATTTGAGTATATATAACCATCTTTTTTCCATATATTATGATATTTTTGAGTAAATATATATTTCAAACTCATGTGGTCTATATATATATCAAATTCCTATCTATGGAGGTAATGTGTCAATATCTTCATAGAAAAGACTACTTTCATTAATTATAAATCATGATTCATATATTTTAACTCATGATCATATTTTTTTTTAGGAAAAAACTCTATAAATTTTTATTAGAACACATCCACGACTATTTCTTGAACCATCACTATAAATAACAACTCATTTTTACCAGATGAAAGATTCAAACCATGAACCTTCCAAAATAACCTCTTTGATTCTTCAAAAATATCTTCACATTCTTTTGAACATGCGAACTTAACCCCCATATGTGTAATTTTTCTTCATGTATTATTCAATCAAGCAATTTTTTCAACAAAACACCGATAATATTTTCCTAGCCAAAGAAATATTTTTTATTTCTATTATGTTGGTGGGTATTGTCCATTCATGGATTACCTTTTTCATTAAATAGTAAAAAATATACCATAATTAGACAAAATATGACCATATAAATAAACCGATTGAATCTAAAATTCACATTTATTAAATTTACCATATAAAATTATTTTCTTCAACACCTTAAGAATAATTGATAAATGAGTATCATTCACCTCAATGCTCTTAGATTATGTAAGAATGCCACTAAATATTACCACAAAAAACATATGTAGGTAGTATTTAGATACTCTTTTCATTAATTATATAAACAAATAGGTCGAATTTATTAACCTAAATGGAATTATTATGAAATAATAATGATCATACCACATACGAAAAGTAGTCTATGGAATATCCTCTTTAACTTTTAAATAATGGTACCCAGAATATAGATCAATCATTGAAATGAATTTATCCCCTTGAATTTGATCAAATAGGTAATTAATATGAGGAAATGGATACTTTTTCTCTATAGTAATTTCATTGATTTTCCTATAATTAATGTATAATCTCATTACCCCATCTGTCTTCTTCACAAATAGTACAGGTTCTTCCCAAAGTGAATCACTTGGAAGAATTAACCCTTTATCACATAAGACTTGTATTTTCTTATTCAAATCAACTAACTCCACTGGATCCATATTATATAGTGTCTTAGATATTTGTTTCACATTAGGGATAAGATCAATGGAAAAGTTAACTTCTCAATCAGGGGGTAATCAATAATTCATCTGGAACTACATCAATATATTCTCTCCCATCAGGTATATTATCTCTTATTTGATAATTATTACACACAATAGATTGAATTAAATACATATTTATCCCAAATTAATTCATTAATATGAGTTTCTAATGGGGTTTTAAGATGAGAATCAGGTGATTGCATCTCTCCTCGAAAAAAATTTACTCCCTTACTTGCGTCACCAATTCTAACTTATTTATCGCTAAAATAAATTATATAATCATAATTTTATATCCAGTACATCACAAATATTATCTAAAAATAAACCATAGTAGTAACACCTTGACACTTTTAAGAAATATCTCTCTTTAAATAATTTTGTTTCTTCGATATCTTCTGTTGCACATAACATCGAGTTTAAACGAAACACGTAACATTGTTATATGTTTGTTGTCTATTAACTGTTAGATTAGAGGGAATGAATAGTAAAAACTAAATAATAAAAATATATGGAATATTAATTTATAGAATTAATTCATTGGTTATCAAATGATTAAAATTGGAAAATATATTATTTTAAAATAAATGTGACGTTTTTATGAAAAAAAATTTATGCATAAAAATGAATTCTATATCAATATATTTAATTAATACATATAAATGAACGTTTGTAATGAAATATATATATATATATTACTTGATAACTCTTTTAAACATTCAAAAAATATTTTTATAAACATAGGATAAGAATAAATATGGTTTTATGCTTAAAAATGTATTTTCCCTCAAAAATAAGTTTTGTCACGTTTTATCCACATAATATAAAAATAATTTATTTCATTTATATGAATTTAATTATATATAATTAATTACATATTTATAATTATGAAGTAAATTTTTTAAAACTAAGGCACTTTTGTTTGTCAATATTAATATTAATGTGGTAAAATTTATTACCTCGGTAAATGGTAAATCATGTTAATTTGGATTAAAAAGAAGCGATAAGGCCATAATTTTTCATTCTATTTCTTATTGTATTAAGTTAATTAGTCCATTAAAACCTATGTTTCCAAATTTATTTATTTAATGGACACTTTTACATGAAAATGACTTATATATTATATAAATCAAAGAAAGTGACAAAATCTATAACTCTTATTTTTTAAAAGTATAATATTTTTAATATAGGGCAAAAAAGAATATATATTAGACTATAAATATTATTTTTAAATATAAAAGACATATCTTAAAAATAATAATTTATTAATAATTTATATGAATTAAATAATTACCCTAAATTCTTACAGAACAATAATGTAGTAATTATTCAATTAATAGAAAAATGAAATAAATTAATTTAAAAATATTAAAAGTTACATAATTTGAGATATTTAATGTGATCCAAGAATTATATAGACTCAATTTCATTTTAGGGATATAATAATTTTTCTTTTGAATCATACATGTTGACTTTACATTTTTAATAGTCAAAATACTAAATTATGTCAAAATTGACAGTAATGATATTTTATGGGATTAACATTTTATTAAAATATTTAAAAATAATAAACATTTTCATCCAATTAAAATTATTTATTATATGGTCTAAAATGTCATTAATTTACCATTTATGTTCCAATTGACCCCATATAAGATAAAATTAAAACCATTTAATATTAAAAAAAATTGTTACCATAGTTAAAATTAAAATAGATAAACTAAGGGTTAATCAAAATAATAAGGTTTAAAATAATACCAAAACATGTATGAAATATATTTATTGATGATATTACAAAATTTTATCATCTTAAATTCTAATAAATGGTCATTTTGTTATATTTTGAAAGAAAATTAATTTATTATAATTTAATATTTTTAAAAATTCTAAAAGTGCCCATCTCTTAAATTTTAAAGGTATGCATCCTCCCTCACTTATTTACATCTCATTGAGACTTATATCTCAACCATAAACTAACAATTTATCTTATATAATTCTATTTACCCCTTTTATAGGTGTTTGTATCCCCAAAATACTGACCCTAGACACCTTTAGTGGAGATCCAATAGAGACATTTCGAAGAAGAAGTAATCGCTCTAACCGATCACTTTATTTTTGTAATCTTTCTTAACACCTCTAAATCTATGATTTTTATCATAAGAAATTACTTTAGCATCCTATATATTCTGAAATGTTATTATTATTATGAAAACTCCATTTATTCCCTCTTTCTCATCAAACAATAAGTGAAAGTATCGCCCGTGCGTATATACAGCTTACCATCTCCACATAGCGATACAATTCATTTTAATAACTATATTTTATGGATGATTATAATGAAGAGTTTAATATATAAAAATTATATTTTTGGAATATGTATAATTATGTAATGATTATATTAATCTCCTTATCATATAATCTTTTGAGAAATGATAATGTCGCTCGTGTGTACGTATGGACTACCATCTCCACGATGCGATGTGAATCATTTTTCATTTATATTTATCATTAATGGTAATAAAGATATATTTAAGGAATATATATGATATATATGGTATAATAATTATTATTTAAATATTATTTATTATTTATCTTTATTTCAATCCAATAATCGATAAATGAAAAAATCATTCATGCATACGTATGACATACCATCTCCATGAACTACGTTATTCATTTTTCTTTCCATAATTTATATGAATGATTATAAATATGTATATAATTATTATATATTATATTTATATCATTAGTAAAAAAATTTAATTATTATACCAAGATAAAATAATAAGGACCAATATTTTTGAACAAAAAACTTGCTTGGATAACAAAGTAGTTATCACCCAGAACAGTGATTTTAATAAAAATTATTAGAAAAAGGGATGATAAGATGATAAAAATAAATAATAAATGGTATGATATAATCAAAGTTATAAACTAAATCTATAATAAATCCATATTTATTATAAAGGAGGTTTGAATGTGAACAAATAAATATAATATGTGAGGTAAGGTATCCTTCCACAATATCAATATTATTTGAGATTGTTTACATTTAAGTCTCAACCGAAAATATTTCTCCTCCATGTCAATTTTTCCTAAAAATGTTTTCAAATTTTTTTCTATTATACTATGAATTTTAAATTAATTTTTACCCATGTTTTACTTTTTAAAAAATGGTTGGAAAGGAATATTGTTTTTCATTTTCCAAACAAGGTACATTGTGACTTTTCAACAAAATAACAAAGGAATGTTTTTGTAACATATAAAGCATGATAGGATTTTCTAGATGCTCTGACACATTAATGATTTGTGGATTTCTATACAAGATTACAAGGTTATTTTCAAATAAAATTCATTCATTTTTAATTTTATGGTAATTTAAAAAAAATCTTTTAAAAGGAAAAAATATATTTTCCTCAAGAATTATTTCAAATGATATTTCAAAATAATTTTCCATCTAAGAAAAAATTTCTTGATGATACTTATGTTTTAATGGGGATATGATCCAAGGATACCATCTATATTATTTATCTAGATTTTTTATTTTTATGATGACATTATGTTTAGGAATCCTATTAGATTTCTATGGGTTTTCCAATGATAAAATTTTTATGATACCCATTTCCTTTAATGGGTTTTTATATAGTTGGTTTTAATGCAAAAAAATAAATTCAAGACATAAGGTAAGATTTTATTTCATAATATCATCATTATTCGAGATTGTTTACATTTAATTTTCTACTAGAAATATCTATCTTCCATGTCCATTTTTTCTAAAAAAATTATAATTTTTTTACTATTATTCTATATTTATTTAAATTCATTTTGACCCATGTTTAACTTTTTACAAAAATGGTTTGAAATGATTATTTTTATCATTTTACAAAAAAGGTAATTTTTGAATTTTCATAAAAAATTCAAAAGGAATGTTTTTTTAACATACACATCATGAACATATTTCCCTGTTATCCTAATGCCTTAATTATTTTTACATTTCTATAAAATATTACAAGGTTATTTCTAAATAAATATTTTCTTTTGTAATTGAGAAGCTTTCCCAAAAAAATGTTTTTAAAATTGAAAGAATGTTTTCCTATAGAATTATTTCAAGTGATTTTCTAAAATAATTTTCCATATAAGAAAACATTATTTAATGTTACTTATGTTTTAATATGGATATGAATTATGTATATCATACATATTCTTTCTCAAGATGGTTTATGTATATGATAGATTACTTTTTATGAATCCTGTTACTTTTCCATGGGTTATCTAATTATGAATTATTTATAAAACCCATTTATTTTCATGGGTTCTTATATGATAAATGATTTATATTATTATGGAACACATATCCATAGTTTTCATTATGATATGTGTGGGTAACTTTATCTCTCTTAAATTCGTTGGGTAAATATTTATATCTCATGAGATTGACAGGAGTAGATTGGGGAGTAATCCCAGTTAAGTAAACATGACCAGAAGTTATTGTGGAACAAGTTTAGTAAAAACTAGGCTAAAATAGCGTGTTATTATGGATTAGTACATGATTTTTTATGCTTATATAGAATTAGAAGTGTGACTTTATTTATAAGGAAATTATTTTATATTCTTATGTGTATGTCACAAATTCCATGTATTATGCCAATGTTATTCTCTCATGGATAATGTTATTTGATTTCCTAATGATTCATGTCTTACGAATTGCCAATATTTGTTCCATAATTCACGATTATGATCATTAATATATGAGGTATAATTTTACAAATGTTATTTTCATCTTATTATACCCTTATGCTCATATTATTCTAATAAAAGAAATGTTATATCCCTTGTGTACCCATACTGAGTGTATGAGCTCACCATTTCTTATGTTTCATTTCCCCAGGATTTAAAGAGAGGTATTAAATATGATATATAAAAAGGGTTATAGTTATTAAGGAATAAGTGGTAGATGATGTATATTTTTTATGGTTCAGTTGTTTATGTTTCCAAGTTTCCAATGACACTAAACCCATATAGTTTTGGCATGGATTTTTAATGTAATTGATATCTATCTAAAAATTTAATTTCAATGTTTTAATAGTATGTGATGTTATATTAGGTATGATGATTATATTTTCAATGAATAAACACCCATTCATCATTATTTGAAGAAACTAGTGTACCTTTTTTCCATCAATGTACTACTTGGTGTGGTAATTGATAAACCATTCCTTATTGTAGTAGGGGTGACTGGATATTCTTTACACACAGTTAGGGTGAAAAGAAATGCATAGACCCAGAATCAATAATGTATTTTTAAGATTTGGATTTATAATCAATGTACCAAATATCACATAATTTATAGCAATAAAATCATATATTGTTATAGAAATAGAATAACAATGATCCATAGGCCTCTTCTATGGAATATTCCCTTGGTTCTTAGGGAATTGATAAGAGTAATATAAAATCTCCTTATATTTGAAGCATTGTAAATTGGTTTCTTCCCTCCTTCCATTTCCCACATGATATTGATTTACATTATCTTTACACTTGTAGTTGATGCCAAATACTTTTAATCAATTCATAGGGTGGTTGTCCTGATTTATTGCTTGTTCGAAAATATATCATTCCATTCTTTTACTTTTTTGAATTCCTTTCATAATGGAACTTATCCATACCATTCTTCTTCAAATTCCCTTTTATAGTAAAAAATATATATAAATCCTTATCAGTATTGAAAGTGATTATTACTATCACCTCAGATGTTGTGAAATTTTAAGATACCAAGTATCTTCAAAGGCTAGGATCTAAAACATAAAATAAGTGATCAATCTTATTTTCAGAGTTGTGCTGAAAATAACAACATACGATTATAAAATTGTAAGATTACCATCATACTTATCCACCACCTATTTTTATTTTTTTCTTAGGTTCAATATTTTTCTTTTCAATATCTACATGCTACTGTTGAGGATAATATATTTCTAGAAAAATCACTTTGGATTCGTTTCATTCCATGTTCTCAATATCTTCGAATTCCTCAATATTTTTATTTAAGGACCACTATTGGTAAGAATCACCTCATAAGAGATACATATCTATTATTAATTTCTCTCTCTTAGAGCATTGTGATGCCAAAAATATTTTATCTAGAGACTAAATCTATCGTTTTTACTCCATATTATTAGTGGTTCACTAAAAGGTGGGTTTTGTTACCTCGGGAAATTATAAAACATGGTTTATCCCTATGGAGGAGAAATTGGTTGTTGTATGTGGGAAAATTTATTTTTTATAACCTAGGTCAATTTTCCTTGAATAGTAATAATATTTTATAGAGAAATATTGACAATATTTTATTTATTATTTAGACATTCATCACATTTTTCATGTTTTATGGCATGATTTCCAATTCTTCTAACATGTGAAAATATCTAAAAAAATTCATCGGTTCATTGGTAAACATATTACATGACTTATATAGTATACCATCAAAAAATCGAGAATAATATATAGAAATGTTTCTAGTGGTGAAATCAATTTTTTCTACCAATGTTTTACTAATTTTGGTTCTTATTTGTTTTCTAAACTAAAATAAAATACTAGTAATAATTCCCCATCCCCAGTTCCTAATAGCTGGCGGTATTTATTAAAATCGAAACAAAGTATTAGATATTACATTCCAAGGAACAATGTTTAGTAGTCTTCATGAGACTAGAAACATAACATTACAATTTTAAAATATAAAAGTATATATATTTATTCTATAATACTATCCTTATATATTCCTTGTATTCCACTACATTACCTAGGTAAATTGGGACATAGAGTAATGGTGGTGACCTTAAATTCTATGTTAGGGAAAATGTATAATAGAAATTATTAAATGATGAATAAGGAATATGAAACATCATGAGTAAAATTAAAGCCATAATAATGAATTCATATGTTTAGTTCATGGAATAAATATAAATTAATAATCACATGGATAAAAAATAATATGAAATAAGGAATTGCATAATTTCAGACATTAAGATCATATCATTGAGGCCTTGTTCCAATATATTATTCGTAAACTGTATGGACACCCCCATTACCTTATCTTAGTTTTCCCTTGAGGACTACCAGTGGATGAGGGGATATATAATTTTGGTCCCCACCCATTACATAAATTTCTCATTCATTCCATCACATACCAAATTAATAGAGGTTATACATGCTATAATGGTTATGGGTGAATAACCTAGAAATACGTGACACACATTCCCAATGGAACTTATCATACCTGATATTATAATATGTAACAATATATTATATGGGTAAAAAATTTCTTTACCCAGTAAAAGAGTTAATAATAATGTCTAAGTGAATTCCCTTAGCACATATAAGGAATAATTAGAGATCCACTATTTTCAAATAATACACATAATAAATGATTTATACAAAGTTAAAGATAAATGGTACTTATCTAGATTAAGGATTTTCAATGTGTTTATAAAATTGTATTTTCAATGGTAGGATACCAAATAAACACATAAATTATAAAACACCATATAAATTATTTTTTTGGGTTTATAATTTTTATGTTAATTACCCATAATATATCCCTCATGAGTGTCAAACCGGTTTTGTAGTAAGGTCTCATTCATCGTGTACCAAGATAATTAATGGGATATACCCAACCCAATATTTTTGGGTTTATTAACCCTAGATTCATATGATCCAAAACTAAATACACATATAGTATTCATATGAGGATGAATTTTCTTGGAAAATCACACACTTTTTTACTTAACTAGAGTATAAGATTTCTATGGATATGATGAGGTTTAGGCATAGTAACAACTTATGAATTGGGCCTAATGTGAGTGAATGGAATGATAACATGAGTTATATGACTTAATAAATGAATAAAAATTGTATCATATCAATAATGGGATAATTAACTATGTATTAAAATGGATACAATAATGTTGATTGAAATTGGAATTGTAATTAGAGAGAAAATGAACTCTTACTTAGTCATGGTAATGTATTACAAAAAGAGTATAAATAAAGAGTTTTGTTTAATATTTACATGATAATAGTTTAATGGGGTGACAATAAAATATATAAATACCATCAAATAATATAAAATTCAAATATTAAACTGACTAAAATAATTAAATTCAAATAGAAAATAAAGAGAGAGAAGTAGGAACCCTTACCACTCTTAAACTTCTTAGAATGGGTCTAAAACATAGATCTAACCAAACTCTTCCAGAATAAAGAGAGAGATAGGGAATAGAATTATAGAGAGAGAAAATTAGGGGGAAATTATAATTTAGTGTATAAGAGTAAGAGTAGGGGTGTTTATTTATTGGTGTGGTGAGTGGAATTGCACGGAATAATTTATTTATTATTTTATTATTTCACTTTCTATTAGTGCTCTACTATAACCGTTGTGCTCCAATACAACCCTTAATTCCACACATTAGTGTTTAGTGCCAAAAATATGTTAATATCTCTTAATTAGATTGAATGAGTCAGGGTTACATAAACATGTAATCATATATACCGTATTTACCACATTTCACCATATTCCACCATTTTCACAATTTTTTACTATTTAAATCTAATATAAAAAAATTAAACACTTCGATAATTACAAAATCCTCATTAAAAATATCAAATCCACTTTATAAAATTACTTTTATATTTAGCTACATTATACCTTTTATGTTAGATAGACACATTAATCAAAAACAATGTACAAGAGTAAGAAAACATTTGATTTTTTAAATAATTTAAATTGTAACATGACTCAACCATTAGATATATAAAATATAATAACACCACAATATTACCTAATGGTAAGGTGTGAAATATTGGTAATTTCATGGGGTGATTCATCCATCATTGATTGGGTGGTGATCTCCACTAACATGAACTTCTCTCACAAATGGGTTTTCTCCAGCTTCACAAGTTGGAGTTCTGTTTGGGCTTGGTTAAGGGAGAACTCTAGTGATTATACATACTTACCATAATCTATTAAATTAAATTTATAAGGGATGTTCCTACTATTTGAATCCATATTCCATCACTCCCGTTATAACTGACACCCGTTTATTCGTTAATATAGACTAGTCCTAATGGTATATTTTTAATTTCTATACCACCAATGGTCATAATTCCCAATTTTAAAATTAATTAATGGTAATATTGACTAATGGTATTATTTACTAATAGTCATAATGCACAAAAATTATATTGAATAATGGTCTAAAATCTTCAATGGCCTTATTAATCCTTATATATACATGCCCACATTTAAATACCTTAATATAATTCTCTAAGATCATACACTATGTTAATTACAATATTTATTGTTTTATTCTTAAAAGAAATGTATCTCATATACTTGTTATTATTTTTTGAGTATAATCCACTGGATTACAAGATTATGGTGTTTTCAAACATTGTTACATGATTTATGGTACTAGTTTTTGCATCTATTATAAATTTAATTAAAAATTGTTTTTTATATAAATATGTTTTTTACTATTATGATGAAATAATAAAGTGTGAATTTTGAGAAAATATTGTAATGAATGGTTTATTTACTATTACTGAATCTCAGGTATTACACATAATAAACAATTTCTTAGTTTTTATTTCCTTAAAATAAACTTAAACAACATGATCCTGCTAGTTTTTATAATGATTTTGAATCATCTTTTTCATATGATGGTGATTATATTATTCTGGTGTAAACATTACACATTAATTTGAAATATTTCCATCCTAAAAAAATCTCCCACTTGTTTCTTATAGAGTATCAAATATGTTGATTATGTCACTCTTCCTTTTCTAAAATTTGATTCCTAAAACTATTTTTCAATTGAAATTGTTGATGTATCCCAATTTTTGTTTGATTATTCCTTAAAATAGTATGATACATATTTACAAAAAATATATTTACATTATGAAAATAGAATCCATAACACCAACAATAACCAAAAAATATTCTCCTTTCACTGATGTTATTTTGTTGTATATAATTATTTCATTCCACTATTTCAAGCATGTCCTATGTTATTTTATCAAATTATCCTTGAAAATTTCGTATTTAAATATTAGAGGATGATATAGTGATTTTTCTATAATTTTTATCATTCATAAAAGGCCATTATTTTGGATTCTATATTTTTTTTATAGATGGAACATATTGATGTTGTCCCCTCATATATTGATAAATAAATACATTCTTCTATTATGGGATGTCAGTGGTAATATTGATATTGTGTTCCCCAACTAAAATTTTATAATTGATATATTCCCACTGATTGGAACATTCTATTTTAACTTCAAAAACATTTTTATAGTTATAATAGTATTTCCCTTCTATTTTGTATCTCAACAATGTACTTATTTATTCCATAAACCTCAATAACACTAAGAATAATATTAGAGGGCGTACCATATATAATATTATTCTTCTATGAATTATCATGTTTCAATATTTTAACATTTTCAAAAATATTTTCATTCTCAAACTAAACTTTTTTTTATTTACTTATTTTCTTGATATTTGAATTCACATTTTCGACTTTCCAATTTCCTTCAAAAACAACATTATTTCCATCATAAAAGTATATTTTTTTCAAAATAAACTTATTTACTAGAATATTTGTTATTTATTTACGTATCATTATCTAAGATTAACTCTTATATATTTCATGAACCATGAGAACCTTATGATATACTTCCATTTTTTTCTCTTCATCTTTATTGTAGTCATCACTATCTAAAACCCATTCATCAATATATAAGATGTTTCTTGTAAAATACTTTGGTGAAATTGTCTTATTCCATTTCAAATATGGTTGAATTATTTACTACGATATCACTTTATAAAATGGGATTTATCAGTTTCCTCACATCCAACATCATTTTTAAACTTTTCAAGTCAATTGGTATAGAAATAGCCATGTTTCCTAAAGTTGAAACATTTAAAATTCATCTTACCTCTAATCTTGCTAATTTCTCCTCATGTGAAATTTTGTGACATAAGAGAAATATATTTTTTCATGCTCTTAAAAATTTCATTTTTTATCTGAGAAAACATTTTCATCTCTAATTTTATAATTATTTATAGATTTAAAGGAAATTTCATTTTTCTTTATTTGCCTAAATTTTGAGAGCAGTTCCTATTCCCATTTCATAATTAATAAGAGTGTTATGCAACTCATCGATAGTGAATTTATTAGGATCCCTCTATCCTAATGATGTGACCTTAATATCAAATTTATTTGGTATAATTATCATGAGATTCTCGATAATAGTTGATCCATAAAGTATTTATATGAATACATTGATAGTGCTCACAACAACATTGACTCTTGTAAATAATTCAACAAATAATTTATCTTCTTTAATTATTATGCCTTCAATAAATTTTGTAATGATTTTAAAATTTGTTTCATTAAAATGTGTGTTCCTATAATGTATAATATGATGTTTTTACACATATCATTGGATGTTTCTCATCCCATAAACATGGTTAAATTTTATTGGATAATAATTAGATTAATGTATTCCTAGATTTTAGAATAATCTTGGACTTCTTCTTGACAATAATATCCCATGAGAAAAACACATTAGTAGTAGTGTAACCTTTAAGAGAAGCATTAAGAACATATCATCCTAGGTACAGATGATAAGGAATTATTCTATATTTACATAAATGAAAACCATTACCATTAAATGTAGGTACTATTTTATAGTTAACAGAATTTTGATGATCCATGGTAAAATAAAAAATATTTCAAGGGAGTATTTTTTCCTCTAATACCAATTGAAAAGGATCAAATAGATATATAAAACACTAGGGGATGGTGGAGGTGAAGAATTGGTTTTAGATTTTTCAAATATATTATCCCTTTTTCTTATTCAGCTAATATATAATCCAACATAAATAAATAAGGGACACAATAAGTTTGTTAAAAAATTTCACCTCTATAATGATGAATACGTCCCTAGTGAATGGTGGTTTTTGTCCCCCACACACTACTATTCTTTTATTATCTAGGATAGAAATAGGAAATGTTATGACCATGTACCAACTATAATATGTTGGAGCCTACTATAGAATTAAGGATTTTTTCATGTTGAATAAAAATATAACATAACATTTAAGTATAGATCACTAATAAAAAAATTCTTATTTTTATCTCAACAGATCAATATATTATTCTCCATCACACCGTAGGACTCAATAACTACACTCAACACTCAGAAATAAATAATCAAACACTTAAAAAATTTTAAACACTTATCTATAGTTTTTTTCATCCTTTAATATTCATAGGATGCATAAATCAAAATTCCTCGTATCCAAACCCTTTAATTTACTCCAAGAGACTCAGTTGATAAATACCAATAATATATCAAATAACCACAACCTTAATTCCTCTATAAAACCCATAGAAATAATACTTAATTAAATCTCATGTAACTCAACTTTGAGTTCCTAAAAAAGTATATCAAATAACTAAAATCAGTATCTCATCTCCCCCACAAATAAAAATTATTTAAATTAATCATTTAATGAAGCAATAAACCTTTAAACAAAATACATACCTATTCTTGAACTAATATCCTTTACAACATCAATTCTATACACAGAAACATATTTTATGTATGATAATTCTTGATACGACACATGCTCTATAATTTATGGAAATAAATTACATTAATTTAACATGCATATTGTTTATCTCCCAAATAATACATACTAAATTAATAATATATTTATATGTATGAATATCACTTGTAATTCTTATATTTAATATATTCTAAACCATGCATAAATTGATATCTCAGGAAACTCACACTTATTATTTTTCATGTGACAATGGTCATGTGAGGTCACTATATTCATTATGAAATTTCATCACATATCTCCTCTATTTTTATTTATAATTTAGTTTACATGCATGAAGTAAAAACATTCATGCATATACTATTTTTCTCCTAGTAATACATAAATATAACATTCATCGTCAGAGAAAACCACAACATCGAACTTTTCTAAACAATTAATGGTAGTTTATTTTCATGAAACTCATATCAAACCATTAAATATTATCTCATAAACCTATAATATCTATTTATGATTCAAATAGGATCTAAGTATAGTTATTATAGAAGCTCATTCTTCATTGAATATCCTTATTTTCATGAATTTATATGAACTATTCATATGAAAGAATCATATTCACATTGAATCATGCATAAAGAAGATTTTTTCTTCAATAAATTATCATAGAAGGAGCAGATCAACAATCATGAATGTTATACCTGAATATCATATCAAGGAATAAGTATTTCAACTGTATAGAAGATATATTCTCATCATATGTAAGATCCTTACACACAAGGAATATCTATACACTCATAAAATATTGACACTTACTAAAAGATCATAGTTGCACAGTTAACTATACACCTTATATAGTTGATCTCATTGCACTCATTGTCGACTGTATTCTATTCTTTTGGAAGAACATTATGGTTTTTTGAGCTCAATAGACACAATATATTGAAACTCACTTTATGTGGTTATGAAGAAATAATGACTGATCCATACCTGTAATGTCGCCACTAAATCTCACGTTAAATGATATATCATATTTTTATAAAAAAATATCATCCCAACATCATGAATTCAATCATAATTTATAGGGTTCCTTCGATTTAAAACTTCTCAAGGTAGATTCCACAAAGCTAGATTCCCAAATTCCCCATTCATGAAGATGATCATCAGTATCTAGCCCTAGTTCAAGATCAATAAATCATAACTTTAAATGATGAATAATACTATACTATAAGAAATACTACATTAAACAATTGGTTATTATGTAACTCCTTAATATACCTCAACCCTTCCTTCGACATCTCGAAACCCAAGGAACTAGGTATCGAATCCCAAAAATACCACTCAAACACCTATACATCACTACAACAAAACTGGCTATTAGTGGAGGTTTATAGAAACCGCCGCTAAACTGGGCGTTAGCAATCTATTAGTGGTAGTTTTTTCCATTTCGTGGCGTTTTAAGGGAAGCGTCGTAGATGCCTTATTTCATGGCGGTTTTTGTGACTTTAGCGGCGGTTTGACGGTTTCCGGATATTTTTTTTATTTGCGACGATTTTAACCGCTGTGATATTCAGGCATTTGATGCGTCTCTATCGTAGCGGTGAAAACCGCTGCTAAATATAAAGTGATTACATTTCACGGTGGTTTTAACCACTACTAATGGTTTACCAATAAAGCATTAGCGGTGGTTATAACCACCGCGAAATGTTGACTAGTAAAGCATTAGCGTCAGTTAAAACTGCCGTGAAATTCTTACCAGAAAAAAAAAATTACAGTTTTGCTTCTACTTCCCCACTGCCCTGAAAAAAAAATCAAACCAGAAAATGGAACATGAGACATCATACAAACAAATAAAATGTTATTTCTAACTTGGTATCCCCAACATGATGAAATAGGAGATAAGAGGACCTTCATAGCTACTGGAAGCAAAGTAAATAAGTGGACCTTTTCAAATGAAACTACTATTTTTGTAATTTGGTAATAACGGATTAGGATCCTGATCATCCATAGATAAACATATGAGGGTTCAAGAACACCAATATGAAGTAGATCAAGATCATAGAACATATATTCATTTTCCAATCAACTTTGGTGTTGCTTCTTTTTGGATACTCTCTTGTGGGTGATAGAGGTTTCTTTCTAAGGATATCATCTTACATATACTTAATCATGTTTGATTATCTCTCATGTCACTATGATAATTTTATGATAGGTGTATGGAATTTCGGTTGGGATATGTTCATACCCTATAGTTCCCACTAGGGTAGACCGATGACCTTTAGTTGGAATGAGGGTATGGTCTCGATCTGGTTGTCCATATGACATGGTATTTGGCCCATGACCCTCTTAAATGGGAGAAAAGATGTGTATCTTCTCTAAATCTCCACATATTGTGTTAATGAGTCACCCAAATTATGGTAGAATAGTTGTGTGTCTTCCCTTTAACCATTTTTAGAATATTCAAGGTGACTTCAGTGACCAGAAAATGCATATTTTATTATTCTATTGTTGGAGAATGTGTATAGGCCTGATATTTTCCTCCATTTCACATAGGTATATACTGATGTTAATCAGGTCAGTGGGAAAGGATATGGGTATTACCTATATTTTTTACCAAAATATTCTTGGTGATTTCTTTGAATAATACCAGATTATACCGACAAGCTTAGTAAATGTGGGAAAATGTGTCCTCTTGCTCATAGTTTTCCACCATATTTAGTTAGTGGGATTCTTTGGAGGGTATAGATGTAGGGCCATGTTCTTGATTGATTGTTAACTACCCTCAGTGGATTTTCCTGACTACCTAGGTTTGGGAGACTTTGTTTAGACTCTCGAGGTAAACACACACATCATATAGAGGTTTTATTGCTTTGTAGCATTGGTGATGGTGAATGCTAGAAGGTTCCCTTTGGAGGGTCCCTTATGCTATCTAGATGAGTCCATCAGTGACCTCTTGATTAACCTCCTTAGATAAGGAAGGAACATGTTATATCCTTCCATGGATATGACCATGAAATGGTTTCAGATGGAAACTATTTGCAGCAAATTATGTTCCACTAGTCATTGTCGAGTAGACATCTAGTAGGGATTTTTGAGATGAATGGATTTTTTAGCTTCCTCTGAAGATGGAAAGGTACCATTTAGGTGTGACTCCCAAAACAGTGAATTTGAGACCCAATGTTGAGGGTTCAAGGTTGATAATAGAGCCCTAGTTTTAAATGAGGATCCAACTTGTTCAGTAGTCGAAGCATATGTGTTCTTAATGTAGTAAAATGTCATTTGGATCAAAGGGGGTTCTAGTTGAAAGTGCCAGAATACTTATGAGAATCATTTACAAGAAATCCTCATGAAATCAGCATATCAATAAATAAACACATGTATAATCAATTGTATTGGATCCATGTTTGTCCACATTTCGTATTTTAAGAAAGAAAAAGGAGCCTAACATGTGGGTGACACATGCATTTTGTTTAAGGTTCCATGTTAGGTTCACCATTTTTGTTTCCAACTAATTCTGTTGGTGAGTATGTGATTCGTATCACATGATTAGGATAAACCACATTCACATCATCCTCTTATGTTTGGTCTCTATACTTCCTACTAGGTTCCAATTTATATATCCAGAACAAAATAACAAAGGGATCACTCTTTAGTCATCCAAAATGTCGACTACCAATTCAAACACATGCCTAAATGGAATGATGTATACCACACTCAAGAAATCAAGACATAAAATAAAACATCATAAATAAATAAAATGCATAGAAGGAAATGTGAGAAATCAAGAAAATGTTAGGACATGGAAATGTTTGGTGGAAACTATGTGCCATACATGTTACATATACAAACAAACCGTTATCATATTTTTTCAACACATCAACAATACTACTACTCATGGTCCGATGATGCATCGTCACCCTCTCCACCTCCATCTCCACTACCTGCTGCCACCTATAAGAACATTATATTGTAAATTATATATTGTTTCATATTTATAATTAAACTTAAAACCAATAAAAGTTTGAAAACTAAATGATTTTGATTTTTTGTGATTTACCTGCTCACCAATACTCGATGCACCACCACCAGGGGTATATCTGCTCATCTGATGATATATATCAGTCAACACTTTCTGCATAGCGGATATCTGAGCCCCATGGTCTTGAACTGTGGCTCATAGAGAAGACATCTCCCTCTGAGCATCTTCAGGTATGAAATGACTATAACTAGGAGTAGATGCAGCTGGAACCCCTTGTGGCCTGCCAAAGACCTCAGATGGTACGAGTCCCAAACCCATCTCGTGCACTCTACGAGGATGCTCCTTCCCAAGGACTTTAATAACCAGGTCATCCTGGGAGACTAAGTAGGACTACCCAGGATTGGCATCCCATATTTCTTTAATTTTTACCTATAAATCAAATATCAATATATATTAACACAGTAAAAACTGATAATAAGTTATTATAATAAAAAATTGACTTCATACCCCAACTTCTTTGGCAGGCTCATTAACAAAACTTCCATCTGTTTTTTTGTGAACATCCAGCCACAGTTCAGTTCGGGATGCTTCATGCCCTAAACTCTGTGACTGCATTAAACAAAGATTAATCAACAATTAAAAATGTTAAATAGATAATATTGTCTTATAAATATTTAAACTAATTAAAATATTACCAATGACATTCTGCTTCTAGAAAAGCTATTTGAGCCCGTAGTGTGGGGATGACTTGCTTTGCCCGGTTTGATGCATTCTACCTTGAGAGATCCTGAAATAAATAAATTTCAATTTAACAGTAATGTATTCAATGTCATCTCCTCTTCATATACATGTATAAATGTAAAATGAGGATAATATAATAATATATATTTCAATACCATCTGCTTCTCATCATGATGTCTATCAACAAAAACTTTCCACTGTTCTTTCGGTACCCCACTGGGTAGCTTCTCATACATTTGTTGCACTGTCAATGAAGTATCGTTGACATCACACCACAACCTCCATTTGAAATCTTTCCATTTTTTACCAAGATTTTTCAATGTCCACTTCCGTGCTATCACATTAGCAACGGTAAAGTGGAAGAACATCTGTATACAAAAATTCATTTTGAACATATTAGTACATGACATTCAATTAAACCATAAAGTAATAAAATTACCTTTATCTGAGAATCAAAAACTTCATTTTTCCAGTTTGGAGGCATATGCCTCTAATCATCATATGAAATAGGTAGGGAAATGGGCTCTGCTGCCAACTGACCTATAATATGGCCAAGTAACCCCGCGGCGTCATCCATCGGGACCCCATAAGAATCAAATGGTATGACTATCTTCTCGCCATTCATGTTCTAAACATCTGAACTTTTTATGTGTTCTTCCGTGGTTGCATTTTTTTAATCTGCAATGAGAAAACAATTAGTATAAACAAAATGTAATAAATTAATTTAATTAAAATTTGTACCTATGACTGTGACCCTCCAGAATGTTAGTGATGAATTGGAAGGGGCATGTCACTGCCCCACTGCTGAGGCTCCTATAGGGGGAGTCGATGAATCATCCTCTAATGAGACATCCAGAGATGGCGTCAGAGATGGTGCAGTGGGAGGTGGTGCAGGGGTGTAGGCAGCTGGTGCCTCAGATGCCGTGGGGATAGACAGATCATCATCTATCGTAGAACTAGATGAAATAGTGTAACGCTTACTCCTTGGAATTCCTATCATTTAATCAAATAAAATTAAGTTCAGAATATATATTTCAAAAAAATTATGCAGAAAAAAAATTTAAAAATGATAATATATTCCCAGTACTAACAAAAAAAATATATAACAATGATAATGAATGACTGCAGAAATGAAACAAGTGGTTGCTGAATGAATAAATAATTGTACATACAATCATTTTCCCCTTCAATCATGTCGGTTTCCTGCTCCATTGCTTCATCCACTTCATTCATCCTTGCTAGACTAATATTTTCAATATCCTGATGGACAAATAATTCTACTTCCTATTGGGGATGAAATTTAATTGCAGAGGTCAAATATTCCACTTCATCACCCATATCATACAAATCTCTTTGTATTACATGAGTAACTACACTCCACCCTTCATCTACAACATCATTCACATGATATACCTTTTTTTCTTGTGATGCTAAGATATATGGATCATGCAGTTCACGATCACCAATATCCATCAAGCAAGAGACGTTTACAGAAGTAAATTGCAAGGAATCTCTTTTAACACCTTTGATAATATTGACCCATTTTCATTTGAATAAAACAACAGAAAAATGCTTGCGGTAGTTTAATTCAATAATATCATGCAACTTTATATAGTATCCCACTTCAGGAAATGTAAATATACCATTATTCTATGTTTTTAAACCCACTTCTCAATTGACTGTATGAAATCTAAAGCCATTCACATTATAAGCATCGAACTTTCTAACTTGTTTTACAGGACCTCCAGCAAGAAACTTCAAATCTTCTGACAAGTCTGCTTGAGTATCAGTATTCATGATCTGAAAAAAGAAATATATTTAATATATTTACAAATTCTATGTGTCAAACTAATATTCGTATTTATTGAAATATTTATAAACATACACGTCGTGAAAACCATTCTACCAGATCTTCATTCATAGATTCCATTACATCTTTCTCATCTCGTGTTCGGCCTCTCATTCGTCTCTTTGTTTGTATCCTCAACTCTTCAAAAAATGGATCTACAATTTCACTATTTAGCAGCACATATCTATGTGCCTGTAATAATTCCAATTCTGTCAGTGTCACATATGAGGTCCTCCCAACTAATCGGCCAATAGCAGGAAATATTTTTGATTTCTGATGCATTTGAGATTTAGTTGATGTGTCATCAACGTGTCCAACTTGATTAAATCTTGTCTCAATATCATCCAAATATCTGGAACAAAAGGTGAGACACTCCTCGGCCAAATGGCCTTCAGCAATAGAGCCTTCTGGTTGAGCTTTATTTCTCACGTATGCTTTCAAATGCCCAAGATATCTGTGAAATAAAATAATAATATTGTGCATTTATTTAAATTAAAAAAATTGTTTACTTAACTGGAAACATATAAATAAAATACCTCTCAATTGGATACATACATCGACAATGAACGGGGCCTCCTAATTTAGCTTCTTCAACCAAATTCATAGTTAAATGCATCATGGCAGTAAAAACGATGGAGGAAAGATCATATCTATTGCACAAAGGGTCAATACAAACCCCTCCTAGAGGTTGTCAAGCTGAAATGGATGTAGAGATTTCTCACATAATTGCCTAAAAAATGTGAAGAATTGGAGTACAACAGTAGTAATATTTTTAGGTAATAATGTACGTAATGCCAATGGTAGTAACTATTGTAACAAAATATGTGGATCATGAATTTTCAATCTATATAACTTACGATTCTTCAAGTCAACACACCTTGAGATGTTACTCGAATACACATCAGATACATTTATATTCTTTAAAATTCAAAGGAACGTATATTTATCCCTATTTTTCATTTCAAAAATGGTCGGAGCATACTTTTCATTCTCATTTGGCCAGAGATCATGTTTTATGTTCATTACTTGTAAGTCTTTGCAAGCATTGAGATAATCCTTCAACTTTCCATGCTCATTAAGTAATGTGAAAATAAAATTATCACATAAATTCGTCTCAATATTCATCACATCAAGATTGTGGTGCAACAAATTAAATTCCCAATACGGAAGTTTGAAGAATATACTTTGTTTCTTCCATTGTTACGTTCTGATTTCATTTGACGATGCACTTCAGACTCGTTTTCTACTATCATTCAAATGATGAACCTTCCCAAATTCTGTTTTAACATTTTCAAGCTGTGTCAATATTTCAAAACTGGTTAACAACTTTGGAGGTGGTCTATGATCTATGGAACCATTAAATTTTGATTTGTTCAGCCAAAATCTATAAGATGCATCAAGAAATCTTTGATGGCACAAGAATCACCATTTTCTACTGTGAGGTAGCCGTTTGGGATCAAAATAAAATTTAAAAATGGGACAAGCCAAACCCATATAAGTGTTCCAACCAGAAAAATTCCTAAGCCCAGGGAAATCACTAATGGTCCACATTAAAGCAGCATGCATTTTGAACATTTTTTTAGAAGAAACATCAAATGTCTCAACACCGTTGCTCCAGAACTCCTGCAATTATTCAATCAAAGGCTATAGGTATACATCAATATCATATCTAGGCATTTGTTTTCCATCAATAATCATTGAAATGATAAAATATGTATGCTTCATACGCATCCATGGAGGCAGATTATAAGGGATCAAAACAACTGGCCAAATGCTATAACTGGTACTCAAAGTCCCAAATGGGTTGAATCCATCGGAAGCCAATCCCAATCGAACATTCCTAGGATCAGCTGAGAAATCTGGATGTAATGAATCAAATGTATTCCTTGATTGGGAATCTCGTGGATGTATCATTAACCCATCATTTTTATTATCTACAGAATGTCACTTCATGTGTTCGCGGTGGTTTTTGATGACATGAATAATCTTTGCAATCGAGGCTTCAAAGGAAAGTAACACAAAACTTCTGCAGGTGTGTTCCTTTTCTTCTTCTCCATGAAATTATGTTCAGTCAGACTTCCAATAACACCCTTTGACTACCATCTAGAAGAAGAAAATTTCTTACAATTCTGTCTACTTGAATCCTCTCCCCAATAAAGCATACAATCATTGGGACACACATGTATTTTTATATAATTAAAAACAAGCTTGTTAACAACTTTTTTCATATCATAAAAAGATTTTGTGATTTTTTCTTTAGGAAATGCATCACGAATCAATTCCAATGTCATGGAAATTGCCGTATTTGTAATGCCATGTAGACATTTGATATAGTACAACTTCAGTAGAAATGAAAGATTTGAATATTTCAAACACCCACTATACAACTCTTGATTTCCATCATCAACTAAATCATGAAACACATTTTCCTCACTGAAGTTTTCCCTTATATTTGGCTCCACGAAATCAAGAGGAGGATCAAATGATATGTTACAATCTTGATCTTCTTGTGTTACAGTCTCAAAAACATCACTTGTCACATTGCAATTTGTAGCACCCTCTTCTGGTTGTTCTGATTTGTTTTGATGCTCATAGTGGTGTCTTGTAGTGCTGAATGAATCATTTATGAGGTTTTGCATTTATTTTCCATTTTTGATGAACTTGGGACCTCATTCTGTGGATTAACATCAGTTCTCAATCTTTCTGTATTGTTCAATTCTCCATGCCAAATCCAACACAAATATTGATCAGGGAATTGCTTCAGTATTAAATGTTCATAAACTTAGTCTCTCTTCAACCATGTTCTAAATTTACATTTAGGATATAGACATCTTATTCTCCCTTTAACAGATCGATTAGAAATTGAAAAATCTAAAAACTCATTCAAACCCTTAACATATTGAGGTGTGTTTTTCAGTAATGTGATCCAGCTTTTATCCATGTATATCACAATGTGCCTACACAATAGTAATAAAAATTAAAACACATAGTTACTACTAAATAGAGAAAGAGTTTCATATATACGATAGTGTAAGATTACAGAAACATAATATAATAAATATGACCCATTGATCATAAAGTATGAATAATATAATAAATATGATACATTGATCACATTTACCACTTACTTAGCATGCCCAGACAAACCAAACAAGTCTGGTCCCTATGAGACAACGTCAACACCACATTGAGGAGTAGTAAGAATATTGGGTTACACACTTATCATAACACAGTCGATCACACATTTATGTTGCCTCAAACAACACCCTGAATAGTAATGTAATATAAAATAAACTATACTTTAATACGACCTTGTAACACCCTGACCCATTTATCCCACTAGTGATCGAGTTGGGTGGGTTATGTGACCTCAGCTATACCTCCTTGTAATCCTGAGGTTGTCAAATAGTAGTGAGGGTGTAATAAATATAGTGGGGATACTATACCACCTAGTATAGAGTTGAAACAATAGTGTAAATAATAATAGAGTAGCAGAAATAGTGGAAACAATATAAATTATCAGATAGGAAACCAAAAATATATATAAAGGTCAAACCAAACAATCCAAATTATAATTAAAACAATGAAATGACAAATTGAAGGTATACAAACGATGTGCTTAATGTTATATAAATAAAACAATAAAATATTCAATAAAATACTCTAAAAAATAGTTCCCTAGATCTATGTCAATCTCATCTCCAGGATCCAACCCATCTCACAATCAATCAACCAACATAAGGCCCCTTACCCTTTTCCATAATTGCATCCATGAAATATTCTAAGGTACCAAATATTGGCCAAAATAGGGTGAGTATAACTCATTATTCCACCACCAATGTTGTCTGAACATGTCTAGTCTGAGCATATAGTGTACGCAATAAAGCGATAAACAAGGGTGTTAATTTAATAAATTAATTATATATATATAATAAACCCACAGACCCTTAGGCTCTATGATGACACCCTATGTTAGCCAAAACATCATCAAATCCATGTGGGGTGTCTCTTTCATGAGGTGGATCCTCCTACATCATGACATATTTCCCCAAAATACTGGAAGATTCTGTTAAATCGGGATGAATTTCCAATATCATGATTCAAGTATCCAATCTTGGTATAGACTTTATAAAAATAATTTCTTCTTCCCATGGCTTTTACCCCCAATGGAAAAAGTAGCCGTCTCACCAGTCCTAGAATTGATATAACTACATACATCTTCCCATGGAATATGTTTTTAAGAGGAAATAAACCATATAACCGGGAAAAGACATTCTATAACCACTTATGTCTTCCCATGAAATGTGACACTAAGGGTAAAATTAATAATCTCATATCAAATGGTGGATTCTCTTGTATTAGGATGAATCACTGATAGTATATATCAAATAGGTCTAAAATATTATTACAAAACATATTAGTTAATTCATCCCATCACTTATTAATTTTATCATTTACTCGTAATTTTCAAATCCTCTTATAGATACGAATCACCAAAATCATCTTAAACCATTTTCCATATTTCATATGCAATGTAAAGATCTTTAACTAAGCCAAGATTCCAAAGGATATCATAAAATCATGAGGGGTTGGAACACCACAAATGTTAATGCAAGTCCTAACAATAATTCTAAGAGAGAAAAAAGGGATCCTTGGGAGGGATCAACAGGAGGATTTTAGAAAGAATGGATAATTCTAATTATTTAGGTTGTGCATGTGGCATGTCGATGTGATCATAATTTTTCACATACTAGCATAATCAGAACAGACTAAAGGGAGTTTTCCAAGACCACCCAACTCAAAATAATAAATTTTTTTGAAAAATCCTCTTGTTTGTGGTAGCAATTAAATTCCCCCTTCCCTTTAATGAGAACTATAATTTTAATCAACAATAGATCAAGAAACCGAAGATGAACAGGGAGGTTTACCTTAAAAATATTTGTTCAGAACACCAATATCCAACATGGTCTTGCTTATAGATCAAATGGGATCCTCATACGTCATCCATGGAAGGTTTGATGGAATAATAAAGGAGATAGGAAATTTTAGAACATAGGTGTTGGATTGTTAAAATTATTGGAAGATATAATTCATGATTTGAATAGGGAATTCACATCATGAATTCCTCAATTCCCATATTTGTTGAAAAATTTATCACCTCCTTTTAAAAACTAAATTTAACCAATTTAATGTCATGAATATATTTAATGAAGTGAATTATTGTTTCGCCGATTTCCCAAAACCAATCCATGGCATTAATGGGTTCATGTGGTTCGCCTGGAAAATTCACATAATGAATTGGGAATTCATAACATCAATTCGTTTTTACATCTATAAAGAAACTCTCATACTTCTTCAATATGAAACAACTAATCCAACTAGATAAAGGCTTAATAAACACAGTTTAAATGAAAGGAAACCTAACTCAAAGAGATTTATCCAAAAACATAAATGGATACATACCTGGAAAAGATAGGGGTCACCGGATACAGAGGTCGCGGGGTCACCGGAGAGGGAGGTCACGGGGTCTCCTGACAGTTGGGGGTTGCGGGTCACCGGGGGGGTCAGGGGAAGAAGGGAGGGCACAGGGGTCGTGAGGGTTTTGGGGAAATGACCGGGGTGGGGGTAGGGAAGGGTTGGGTTTTTAAAAAAAAGTACGGGTTTCGCGGAGGATTATTAAAAACCGCTGTGAAACCATTTGGCGAAAATGTTTAATGGCGGTTTTGTGAACTACCTCCACAAAACTGCTGCTAAACCCAGTTTTTATTCTAGTGCATGTTTTCGTACCACCCAATTTCCTAGTGTCTCCTCCATGCAGGAACTACTTCTTCTATGTATACTCAAGTGTGCACCAATTCTTAGGATCATGTGTGTGGATCACCCTATGAACCTTCTCATCCATCCTAGAAAAATCATAGAATTTTTTTGAATAAATATCATGTACACACTTATAAAATCTATGTTTTATTCCAAGGTATCCTCCTAAAAATATCTCATATAATATTTTTATTCCTCAAGTATTATTCATTAAATTTAATATATATTCATATCATTTTCATTCCTTCTTAAATACAACTTCACTTTATCATTTTTGAATACAATGATCTATCTCCAATAATCATTGGAACATGTATTTAGGCATTTAAGAGTAGTTCATCAGTTTTCATAATAAAGATAAATATTCACAAAAAATAAAAAATTATAATTTGGGGTTCAATAATTATAGTTTATAAAAATTAGGTATTATAATTGTGATGAAACTGAGGTATCACTTGAGTAAAGTATCAATGAGTAGAGGGACATTTTGATAGACCACTCAGTGTCCTCGTGGATTATGTCTGGCCTTGAAAGGTGAGGGTTGGATATATATGTCACATTGGGATTACTCTTGTGGATATTGTTGATTTCATAATTTTTTATGACTTTAAACCAAAGGGTTTTATATACCTTATGAAAGGGATGCATTTAGATGTGTTGAAATTTATTTTCCCTTTAATTTTGGTTAATAACACATGTTATGGTTTGTTGAAAGAGTTATACATCAATATAGTTTGACCATATTAATTATGTGGATGGAATAATGATTATAAACTATGTCATTATAGACATGAATACTTATAACATGAGTAACAAGGGATTATATATGGGGACTAAATCCCTTATAAAAATAAAATGTGATAAATTTTTTCTAACTTAGACACATATCAAGACTTCAATCATTCATCCAGGTACGATTTTATGAAGTAAAGTTCCACTGAAATATATTGTGTAATGAATTCAAGTAATGGGAGACCCTAATTTGATTGTTTGGTTGTTTTTTATATTTTATTTAGGTTACACTTAGCTAGAAATACCATAGGAATGATTCTAGAAAAATGATGATGATTTTATCTATATGAAGGATTTAGAAAAGAGTAGTCTTCTCAACATCCAACATTCATATATGTTAGTATTGGCTAGATGACCTACCTAAATTTAAAATAGGTGAGAGTGACCCCAAATTTTACTAATTTCATAGTAATATACCGATCTTGTTAAAATAATGGAGGTGATATATTCAAAAAGGTGTTATCATTTTAGGGGGATAATATTTAATAATGGTCTTTATTTAATGAATGTAAAACATGATATTAATTTGATAAAGGTTTTTATTATAGAAAAATAACATCATAATAATTACCTAGATATAAATCCTAGAGAATAAAGAATATTAATATACAAAACTTCTTAGACTGGTATAATACATAATAAATTTTCCTTAAAAAAAGATAAAAAATTAAATTTCTTAGAGTAATAAATTCATAAGTAACAAAATGTAGAAATTCATTAAAAGTTAGTGTAAATTATTCTGAGAAGTGTAATATAATTCAAATAATTTTTCAAAAAAGTTTGATATAATACTACTATAGAAACATTAGTCTTTACTCATATACTTAATGTGATTGGTTGTGAAGATCGAGTTTTGGTATTATGTTGATAGGACTGAAGGGTTATGGTTTGATCTAGATAAATAATATCAAACATCTCTAATAGTTATCCTTGTTTAATGAAACCTATAATTGGTATATGAAAGGTGGGAAATTATTTACAAATAATGGAATTGTCTATGATACCATAATTTTTATGAGAAAATCTATTAAAAGTCCACATATGGTATCAGTATTATAGAAATAAATTATTTGACTCAAAAAGTTATATTATACTAAATTTATTTTTTATAATTTTTGTAATTCTTCAGGAGATCAAAATAAATGTAAAAAATGGATTTGATGCATAGTTTTCATTCATTTAATGATGAAAACATTTATATAATCACTAGGAATTAAGGGTTTTGAAAACCATAAAGTCAACTGGAAAGGAAAATATCATTCTATGATGGATCGTTTTAAAGGTTGTGTATGAAATTTATTTTATATGACAAAATAATTGGAATACCGATAATGAGTTTCTATAAACAATATGAAAAGATATATTTAATATTTAAGGTTTTTAATTTGTTAAATTATATAAAATGAGTTGATATAATGTAAAGATAAAAGTGTTTTTCTGAATAAAGAGTTTCTCTTACAAGTTTATTAAAATATGAGGTATATTATCTTATAACACATTTTTTCAATAAATTGGAAACTAAAATATTTCTTTTCTTTACACTACTATACAAAAAAATATCCTATAAGATAAAGACATAATAGTTTATTTCTTAAATATTCACATTAATAATAAATAAGTGTTATATAGTAACATAAAAGTGTTTGTGTATCTTAGAATGATATTCAGAAGAGAGAATAGTTTTTAAGAGCCCAGTTGAAGTATATTTAGAGGTATAGATTTTTTTATGTTAACAAATAAAATATTATCGTACTCCGATTTCAATGGTTAATTACACTTAAATATCCTAAAAAATTGGGATATATCGATATAGAAAAATGTAAATAGTTATATTTAGTTACCGTAATGAAGTGATTATCACTTTATATCCAAAAAGTGTTAAGTATATGTCCAAAATGGAAAAAAATATAGAGTTATATATTTTTACCAAAATGGAATCATGTAAAAAACATTATGCGAAATTTCAATGAATGTGGATGAATATTAACATTTAAAGACTTCTATATAAACAACAGAAGGTATTAATGTCATAAACTATGATTATGGGAAGGAAATTAGTTTGAATACTTATTAAATAATTTAAATATTGTGCTTATTATACTTATGTCTAAAAATTATTCAAACCCTATCACATAATATATATATCACACTAAAAGAGTTTAGTGGGAATATTTTATTATTTTTTCACATAGTGATGTGATTGGAGATACATAGATATGTATCAATTGAAAAAAACCCAAAACGTTTAGCAAATATAAAGCCACATTAGTAGTCTATCATATTTTATATGATTAAATATGCCCTTATGTATGGTTTTTTAGAATTTATAAAAGATTTTGGAAATAGAAAATGTGTCATATTATATAAAAATCACATTGAACATTATAAATCATTCACATTGGTTGCATATACAATGAGAAATGAAATGATAATTGATCTCTCAAAGTATAACTTTGATATATCATTAACCAATGTTAATCTAGAGAATTATATTTTATGATGAAAATCTATGATTACCCTAAGTAATAGTTCATATAAAGATATAAAATATTCCCATAAGGAACATATATAGTTTTTTTCTGTTGGATGAACCCCAATGTATACCACATGTTGTTTCATACACTTTGACTTTAGAATACTTGGGGGAATATTTAAAATTTTGATTTCCCAAATACCATATTTTGACTATATTCCTAACACCAAAACCATTATACTTTGATATCATTCATATAAAAGGCGGGAGTCATAGCTATTTAGGGGGTGATTTGGTATGGTGTTAGTTATGTCATCTGTTAGAGCTTAAACAAGATGAGATTTTCCCCTAGTATGATGAGTGAAATATATAGGCCCTTGATTGAGAGAGAATGAATGATTTTATGGAAAAACTAACATGTTATTTTCTCATCTAATGATAAGATGTTAGTTTTATTTATTAATCATCTATGATGAATTACAAGTTATGTATTCATCATTTTTTACAGTCCCAACTCGAATAAATAAGAATGTATAACTAGGATCTTCATGATTTTTATACTATGTATCCCATGTTTACTTGATTTCTTAGACAAAAATATCATTTTAATATTCATGTTTGTATATAAAACATATGGTGTAATAGGTATAGAAAAAAATGAGTTTAATAGAGATCATGCAAGATCCATTTATAGTTTGATTAGTGCATATTGTTTGTTACTATATACTTCTTTCTTATATTTATAAATTATGGAATTTATATTTGTTACCAATACAAAAAATGGACTATGGAGTCACTATTTTTTGTTGACTAAATTGGGAAGGAGTTTTATTAAACTAATATAACTTCTCTAAAATCAGTTTAGATTTTATCCAATATGAGTTTTATATTGATATTCCCAAGGTGTTTTATATTTTGCGATATATGTTGAATTTGAGGACATAATTACCACATAGTATTAGTAGATAACAAAAATGAGTTTTGGATATGATTTCACATATTTTTTATATGATATAATAGTTTTGGAATGACACAAATATCATGAGTATTTAGTATAAGTTGATAATGGAATGAATTACCCCATAAAATTTAATGTATTTGTGATATATATAGGCCCCCTATTTTTTAAAACTAAGCTGGTTTTATGAAACAACATTCATAGTTACAAATTTATATAATATCTATCATTACTATATCATAATACACTATAATTTTCTTATCATTAGATATTATATTATGATATCATCCTCATTGTCTTACCTATATAATAATATTTTAATTAATATCATAAGATAACTATATCATCCTATGATTATAATGGTTTTTAATATTAAGGGATAATATTTGAATCTCTCTTATTTGGG
The DNA here is from genome assembly GCA_963277665.1 of Viscum album. Classification (NCBI taxonomy): domain Eukaryota; kingdom Viridiplantae; phylum Streptophyta; class Magnoliopsida; order Santalales; family Viscaceae; genus Viscum; species Viscum album. The sequence continues at coordinate 1,099,395,869 of OY728155.1, read as the reverse complement.
ATATCATTACAATTAAAATGTAATTTTATCAAATGTATAGTAGAACCAGATCAATATTTGCTTACAAGTCTCATAACTAAAGGTTTTTCTTATACAATTTGTAAACATTCAAGTATATTACTTAGAGGCCTCAAAAATGTCTCAAGGCATATATTAAAAAGGAATTACAAATTGAGATTGATAACAAATATTTCCTAAGCTATAGACCAATTATACCATTATCCCCCAATATCTATTCCTTTTCTTTATTAACTTCCAAAAGATACAAACATATATTGGATGGGGGTAGTATCCCAACCAAAGGTTGAATGATCTAGTTGATCCATGGATACGCCATGGTTGGGGAGTATGTTGGTGACCTCTTAGTGATCTTACTCAAAAATGTATTTAAATATAATAAATAGGCTCACTGATATATTGTAAATAATGTTATTCATTTATATTTTATGCATGGTTTTAGATTTATTTTTCTCTGGATCTTTGGATTTGAGGTTTCTACTATATTACTCTATGTTGAAAAAGTGTTTTTCATTCCTTAGAAATCCTAGCAAGGGTATCATCATATAAAATTACCTCTTTTAAAGTTTATTACTCTCTTATATATTTAATTTTATCTTGAAATCCTTCCTAGTAAATTACAGATTATCATTTAGTTATATTTATTAATAAATACTCATGCATTTTAATTAATATTATACATAGAACTATGTTATAACACATTTGATATAACTTTTTTTTAATTATGGTATAGTTTAAAGTTATATTGCATGGAACATATTAATTTAACACTGCCTAGGTTAGAATATGGGATACGGGAAGGAAAAATGCACCATGATTGTGGGATTAGTCATATAGAGGGATTCATACATATCCCCAAGGAGAAATCAAAACCCAGATAATTTGATATCATAGTTCAAAGTCATATAACAAGGAATAACACTTTAAGTATTTAGTATCAAAACATTAGGTTTATATTTAATGAATAAAATATATTTTAATTCCATATGATCAATGTGACTATAATGTTTGTTAATGTAACAAGACAAGAATAAATGTTCTATCTTTTAAGGCTGTACAAAAAGGGTTAATATCGTTCCTTTCAAAAATTTCCATCTCTTCCAAATGTAGTTGATTTTATGGATTTGCATCAAGGATCAATTTTTAAACTTTTAAGTTCATTATTCTTGGAACAATGTATCTTGAAATTTATGTCCATAAAAATTAGACAACCCAGTGAAACGTATGTAGTAATAGAGTATGACTGGGAGCCAAGATAGAGCTTACACTTTTAATGCATCCCATGAATTTTATTTCATCTTAAATATCTTTACTAAGATTTAATGTTGAGATTTATTCAATGGGTTCCTCATAATAAAGGATCCAAATTAGTAAAGGGATACCAAATTGACCCCTCATTATGGATCCATGACATAGAGCGTAATTCCTTGGGGGAGACATCTATCAGGTTTCTAGAGTGATATTATCAATGGAATACATGATCACAATGGCCATATGAAAATAGAAAATAACCCACTCTTGTATGTATGGATATATGAGTGAATTTATTGTTGAAGCTACTATTTTAGGGTTATAACTTTGGAACAATAATACTAAAAAAAGTTAAAACTATCATTTGAGTGAAATGGAGATGCTTCACCAAGGTTGGTGTCATATATAAAGGTTAAGCCCATATAATTTTTTTATATTTGGGATATATATCTTTAATATCAACAGAGAAAGGTTAAAATTACATTCATCATGCCTAACTTGGAATCTTTTTTATTTTATTTCATTTAACAATACCTAGAAATAAAACCCAGGTAATGTAGTCTTTCAAAAAAGTGTTATATATAAAACCTTTAGATGAATAAAATTTACCATTTTACATTTCTTCCATTAGGTTTTTATATTGAAATAAACATAGATAGTTATTGGTCAATGAACACAAAACGACTAGGGTTTTCTTTTATTATATTCACTCAACCAATCCTCTATCTCATTCAAATTTAATATTGAAGTCAAAGGGTCTGTTTATATTCAAATAAATATCAGTAATCTAACCATCAACAATACATGATCTCAACCTTTAATTGGGTGAATTTTATTCCTTTATTTTGTATCATTCTCATCCTTCGTCATGGAACACACACAGATTTTAGTAGAGAATGTTCTTAGGATTCAACTCATGATGGATTAAACCTCTATATTTTGATGAACACCTTCACTAAACATTCAACATCAACCATACATAACATTTTATGTCAATGTCTATTTTAGATTCAAGAGATATCAAATGAAATATATAAGAATTATTTACCCTTTATTATGTAGTATTTTGATATCCTTTTGTTTTAATTTCCAAAATATTTATAGAATAAATTTAAATATAAAATAATGATGAAATAAATGAAACACCATGAAATGATTTTTAAGAGAAAATCATAATCTATCTTGGGATATACCATGTAAATATAAATGTCATAAATTCATGGTTATGTACATAGAAATTCACATGCAATATTATAAATCATGCTTCATCCATATTCTCAAACTACAAGTTATCACGTTCGATTTATTATCATATGATGATAATTTAGAAGTGTCCTTATGGAGGAATATGGATTTTTTAAGAAGTGAAATGTTTCATCATTTATGGGAATAGGAGATAAATGTTTTATGAATATTATTAATAAAATTTGTAATGTTTATGGAATTTTCCTCGATGGATATATAAAGAGGCCAATACGATGAGATGTGGTGTTTTATTTAGGTCATATAATTCTTCTGAAAGATGAATCTCCGTTACCCCATCTCTAACTCCAATATTATACAAAACATTATATAATAGGAAATACCTTCCCTATTTTAGTAGACACATACTACCCATGGACACCATAATAAGAAGGAATTCATTATACCATCCTCAGTAAAGTCTATCAATCTCTTGTCAATGAAATTTCATGGGTATGATAACTATATAAAAGTTGTATTTTTTGGTTGTGTAATGAATTAATGATTAATCAAAAAATATCATATTTTACAAGGAAATAAAAAATTTAGAAAAGCAACATAGAAAGAGGTTCCAAATTTCTCTATGAGATAATAGGTTATTGTAAGACACTGAGATTTTGTGAAATGTTTTTTTTCAAATTAATTTAATCATTTTAATATTTTTCATTTCAAATAAAATTGAAAATAATTTTCTATTTTAAATCACTAAGTTTGGATTGAGTTATATGAAACAAAAAGTTAATCATACACCACACACAATATAGATTTTATCTTTCTCTATAAGGAACATTGAGATTAGATTACATTACTTGCATGACTTGATATCCTCAATGACTTTTTTGACATGCAGGACCAGGTTTTATCAAACAATAATATATTATTAAATATATTATTATTTAATATAACAAGATATAACCTAGCTATAATGATGGAGGATATGGATAAGATTAAATAACTTATGACAATAAACCATTTAATTCATTGGTTACAAATTAAATATAAATTCATATATGAACAAATTGAATATAAGGGGAATGTTTTTATAAAAACTACTTTTATTCTCACAAAGTAGCTTTATCCTAATAAATTAAATTAATTACTATTATTGAATGATATTTATAAAATATATATTTTATATATTCAATAATTTTTTTTATTACATTCATCTAATAAATTTGATTGGTATAAGTTAAGAACAAACCCAATATTATAGATAAAAACCCATATTCTTGTAAAAGTAGTTTTACCACCTTTTAATGGAAAACAAATTTTAAATATAAATATTGCCAATTTTATAAAATTGATATTTCATAATAAAGTAAAATTTTGAAATATAAAAATAAAAAATATGTTTGGGTGAGTTTTTTGGTATTGTTTTTTGATGTTTCATTTTCTAATGTATAGTGAAAAATATTGAATTTTAATTCAAAACTACTTTTTCATCTAATTTAGTTATAATGATTAATTATATTTATAATTTTTTAAAGTATAATTATATAAATTATAAATTAATTATTACAATTAAGGTTATTGGGATCATTTTAACTTTGAAATTATATATATATAAACAAAGAAAACTTTTGAACTTTTTTTAGTTTAAAAACTCCCATTTTCATCCCATCTACGATATTAATTTTACATGAATTGCTTCGAATTTTGTGATTGGAATTTGGAAAATTAGATTCCTCATTTTTAATCATCATAATTTATAATTTATAATAAGGTCCACATTTTTTACTGAAAATATTATTGAATATAATTAAAATTAATTATAATGATTAAGAGGACAATTAGATTAACAAGGGACTAAACCATAATTTTAAGGGCCAAAATGAACAATAAAATTTTCAGAAATCTATTTTATGTTCATATTTTTACCATATACTCCAATATATATAATGTTTTCCATTATTTTAGCCACATGACATGGGGAAAATATGGATGGAATTCCTTTTTCAAAAATTTACAAGAATACCACTCCTCCTCCACTATAAAAAGGGAGTGACCAATCCCACTTATACACACCTCTCAATCCATTTAGATCACCAAAAATATGCTCAAATAATCTCCCAATATCATTCCACTAATACTAAAATCCTCAATGTGGAAATAAATTCATCCATGGAATCCCTTTGGTGCAAACCAAAACGAGTTACCCAAAGAAGAGGTAACATCCTTCCTGAAGACCATGTGTTTTATTTTCATTCTACACCCCCTAAAATATTATTATACTGTAATTATATAATAAAATAAGTATCATAAATATAAAAATATTTTTTATTATATGTTTTTACATACAATTACACACACTACCATCTAATGAGTAATGAATATACCATTCTTGTGTACGGAGAACTACCTCTTCACAAACTGATGTTGTTATATTTTTCATTTATCGCCTCTCATGGTTAGTAATTATTATGGTTAATATTTTTTATATGATTTATTTTATATTTATGATGTATTTATACTTCTGGAATTATTATATAACACAAACCTTCATGATTTCCATTTTGTGTAAATACGATAATTTTATTTGGGGATGTGTGGACTACTGCCTCCTCAAAGTGATTTGATTTTATCATAATATACATGGAGTGTATTGAAAATGGGTTTAGTGAACATATATTATATATAATACACAATAATTATTATTTAATGATATTATATATATATATATATCATTTTCTTTCATTTATTCAATATGATAATAAAATGGAAATAGTGTTTACACGTATGTATGGCCTACCATCGCCATGAACAGTGTATTCCATTTCAAATTTCTATATTCTATAGATTATTATAAATACATGTATAATGAATATATATATTATTTTTATATCATGATTTAAATTCTTGAAATAATAAAATCATTAGCTATGTTAGAGGATCAAGAATAACAATCCAAAACATATATGAAAAACAAAGCATATGTTATCAGAAACGTAAAATCAACCTAGAGATGATAATAAATGGATAATATAAATTCATAAGAAACTAATAAATTTTATTAGATATAATAATATGTTTCAATGGTTGATTAATAATAAAAGTATATTTATTATAATTTTTTTTGTACATTTACGAAGAACATCAAGACTTAATGTAAGAGAATTTCACATCACCTTTTATTTCTGTGAGATACATTCCTTATTCACCACTTTCTTACTTTTTGTGGTATATACTACCATATTACATGTTATATCATTATTTTAATTTATTTAATTATATTAAAATCATTAATTAATATTATAATTTCTTGTGTATCATGATTCTAATCTTACTCAAGTAGTTAGGGTTTTCTCTTCTGACATTTCTTTTACGTGAGGCATAAGACATGGTCACCACCTATTTATTATATGTTGTGTATTTTTTCCCAAGGATGAATTATATGATTATTTTACATAAATATATGGATATTTATATATTTTTTTATGATCTTTATTTCATGGGATTGGTGTTTCAGAAGTTACCGAACTAGTACAATAATTTTTTCCCAATATTCATTATTTGAGACACATGACATATTGCACTCATATATTATTTAAAGAGGTGTATATACTACCATTGGAATTGTTATATCATGAAAATAATTATTAAGATGACATTTTAATCATCATTTAATTTAATTTTCTTACATGGGGTGTATAATTCGAAGTTACAAAGTGGTAAATGTTTATTGAAACAATCTCATTGTTTATCGAGATTGTTTATGATTATGATTTCATTATTGGAATATTATGATCTCTATCTCAAAATAAATCTTTAATTTTCTCCTAAAATGTATATCCATGTTTTATTCATTAATTATAACCATTTTCCAACTCTTTGGTATATAAGATAATTATGAAAATGTTTTTTATGAAAATATGACAGTATTTCTCCGTTCAGTCAAGAATCTGTGTTATTTTAAAATAGTTCTTTCTGAAAATGTTTTAATATTATCCTAAAGTGTTGAAAGGATATTTTTACCCACGTTTTACCTTTTTGAGAAATGTTTTTAAAAGTATAATTCTTGTCATTTTCTGACCAAGGCACTTTTATAAACTTTTAAGGTGAAAAAGAAATGTGCGGAATGTATGGAGTTACCTGCGGTCATGACCCTCATTTCCTTGAAGAATCATATTTATGTTTGCAAGATTTTTTAAAAAAAAATCCTATTTTTTTTTAAACCATAGTTTTTTTTAAATTGTTTTTCATATAAAAATGTTTTCAAAAAAGTTATACTATTTAAGAAGTGTTTTAAATGATTTTTAAAATATTTATTTAAATGTTTCCAGTGCTATTTTCAAAGATAATTGTTTTAAAATATGTTTTAAATTTAAAAAGTTTTTTAATTTTTTATAGAATCTTTTATATGTTTTCAAGGAAAATGGTTTTCAATTTTTTTTCAAGATTCTTTTATAGGTTTTCAAGGACACTAGTTTTCAAATTATTTTCGATCATTCTTTATAAGTTTCAAAATTATTTTAGAATAAAAAGGTTTTAAAAAGGTTTTATGTTTTACAAAGATTTTTTTTTCAAAGAGGAAAAGATAGTTTCTTTAATAAATGTTTTAAATGAAATTATAAAAATTTCATTATAAGAAAATTATTTCTGAAATAGTTTAATGAAAAATATTTTCAAAGAAAGGATAATTACATTAAGAAATGTTCCATGAGATCTTTCAAAATCATTTTCCATATAAGATGAAATAATTTATTATAGTTTATGATTTACTGAGGATGTGATCAAATAATACCATTCATATTCTTTAATGATTGGTTTATATTTTTATGACAAGATATTTATGACACTCGTTTCTCTTACATGGGTTATATGATTTTGAAACCTTATTATTTTCCCGGGTTATGATTTACTAAAATGATTATGAAACCAATTTATTTTACATAGGTAATGATATGATTAATGGTCTATGATAACCATTTAATTTCATGGGTTATGATATGGTGTTTTAGAAACCCATATCTTTTTATGGGTCATGATATGATGAATGTTTTTTTTATCTTATGGTTTATGTTTGTATTATTTTATTACGTCAATACTAGGGCCTTTATCTCCTTATAATTCATTGGGTAAAGATTTATATCTTATGGGATAAAGATGGGATTCAATTCGATGGGCTCAATCCACTATTGAAGATGGGCAACCTAATACATAATGGGAAGATGGGGAAAACCAATCCACTATGGGAAGATATGAAAACCTGATCCACTATGGGAAGATGGGGAAACCTGATCCACTATGGTAAGATGGGGAAACATGATCCACTGTGGGAATATGGGGAAACCCAATACCTTACAAGAAATGTAATATAAATTTGGATAGTGGAATGTCTCACCTAGTGGATGTAGTCCCCATAAAGTTCCCTAATAAGTTCTAGCTATGTGTCTTGACTTATAGTTAATGATGTTACATCTTTATGTTTATACCACAACTCCATATCTTACTCCAATTATATTCTTTATTAGCTTATGTTCTTGATTCCCTTATGAATAATGTCTTATGAACTGTTAATATTTATTACATTATTCATGTTTATGGACTTTGATATATAACGTATGATATTCTAATGTTATGATCAAATTATCATACTATTATTCTCATGTTTATGCTTACATATATCCATTTTTTGCCCTTACTAATAATCTGATCTCTACCCCTTTATTGTTTCCTTCACTAGGTTATGAAGATATATTTCATGTACGATATGTTTAAGAGGGGTACTAGTCTTGGATAACCTAGTGAGAGATAATGTAGCTCACTCATGTACTAGTGTTTATGTTTTTATGTATCCAAAGGCATAAATCTACTAAGTCTTTTTTTATCTATTGTATAATTTATTATGTATTTCACAAAAATGATTAAATTTATATGTACGTTACGCCTGGTTTGATATATTTGGTATCAGATAGGAGATTTAATAAACCTTTTGAAACTAGTATGATAAATAATTAGTGATATTACTATGTATATTTTTAATGATATGACCAGGGATGCCTTTAATGATAAGTGTAAGGATGAGTTAATTTTTAAGAAAATGTATTAGGATTTTTGTAAAGGATTGAGTTAGTGGTTTCCAAGAATTAAATTCTTATTTTTATACTAAAAGTGGAAATGGGTTTGGAACAAATATACCTAAGAGTAACAACTTCGACAAGGTGCGTAATGCCTGACTCGAGCATAACATGGTACACAATAATGGGCCTTAATGTGGACCTAGTTTAACATTCTTAGGGGATATGATTCTAGAATTAACAAAATCATTATGAAACATCATGAATGATATAAATATTATATGAATATGAATAACCTAGGATAAACATAAGGTGTAATAGATTAAAAAAGTATTTTTCTTTATTTAAACATCCTATAAGTAATTTTTTTCTCGATTATGTGGATTTACGCTATGGTAAGTGATGCTCACACTATGATTGCTAGTTTTAGTCAATGGAGGAAACCAGAAGGAACTGAATTAACATTTAATGTGATGGAAAATTTACTAATGACAAGTCAAATGGCATGATCATTAGAATGAAGGATGTTGTGATAAGCTTAATTAGTTTTCACATAGCATTATTAACAATGTGTACCTTAACCAACTCTATAACTCACCTTGGATTCAAAGGAAGGAGTTTTTAGAGAGTTCGAGTAATGGATACCCTAGAAATAACAATATTTTGTTTTATTTTTGTCAAGAATGTGGAAATAATCACCTAAGTAAATATATTATAGGAAAAATAAGATGTTTTCACTGCGTAAAAGAATGATAGAAAGAATGTAACTATGAACAAAAAATGAAGTGCTTAGTTAAGGAAATGTAGGGGAATATTGACCTCTATAATAAATCATAAAAGGTTAAATTTTTTAAGTGTGGAATGAATGGTAATAATTAAAATAAATATCCCAAGTGGAAATATCAATAAGAGAGTCAAAAAGGTGGTATGAGTAATGGTTATGTTGTTGATGATGATGAGACAATATGTGATATTTGAAAGGAAAGAGGTATTATATAATAAGATAAAGTAGTCCTATTAATGGATTATGGATAAAGTGGAATAAACTATGTGTTTATGTATTTGTATTCATGAATTATGAATTGTTAAATATATAAGTATTGTTCACTTTAGGGTTTTCTTTAAGGATTTATAAGAATATATTGAATGGTTCCGACAGACTAGAAAAGTGATTTAACGGAAAGGTGATATTCAATGGAAAACATGATTAAGGGAAATGATAACCCTTAATTTGTTCATAATTATAAGATAATGATTTTTGGATAAAATACATGTTGGATATCAATAAGTTAATTTTATAGTACTTATTACCTTAGAACTGATAATGGATTTTTTTACAAATAATTTTGTCCTATCATGGATAGATTTTATAGTATTTTCCTATTTTAGGAATATAAACAATAAAATTTTGAATAAGGAATCATTAAGAGTTTTAATAAGATTATATGGTAAATCAGGTTATTACCATGATTCAAGAGAATACATGATAAAATTAATCACATTTTTGCAATGTGGAAACCAAGAGAAACTTTTTATTATATGAGGGATCAATGTTAGGCTAATCTAGTGAACTTATTTATAATGTTTTGTATTTTAATCTTTAGGAAGGGTTATAAGGTTAACCATATATGAAATGGTTTATGTTAAACTTTGAATGAGGTCTTAGAGATTAAACTATTATCTTCCCATATGTGGATTTATACATAATGTATAACTTCTGGTAACCCTTTTTTTGTGGTAGATAAAATGACCAATATTTATATATATAGATTTCATGAAATAATAATGCTTCATGAATGAAAAATTCAACTTCATTTCATAAAATAAGAGATGAAGTGGAAATTGATCATGGAAAAATAAAATGTCAGATTTTTCTGAATCAAGTAATTATATATTATCAGGAAAATTCCTCAACTCTCTGTAAAGGATATTGAAACCAAAATGGATATCCTAGTACCTTCTTTTATAATGAGTCAAATGTCCCCTTATATCATCATAGATTTATGGATTTTTTATTGTTAAATTTATCATAACCTTATTCTCTATCTATCTCCAGCAGAACAAGATGGTTGTATTCCTCTTATATATCCATGTGTTCACTTTCCACCTATTTTATCCTATATATAAACCTAGTTATGAGTTACTTTGGGTAACATTTATGGTTCCAAAATTCTTTTTAAACGAAGTTTTAGTATTTATTTTCATGATGTGGGTTTCTATGAAAGAAACATTAAAGTATTAAAAATTTGATAACCCAGAAAAAGTTCAAGGGAGAAACTCATTTTAAGGGGTCGAATGTAACACCCTGAGATTTTGTGAATTTGTTTTCGAATTAATTTTAAATTTTTTATATTTGGCATTTTATGCACCACTGAAAATAGTTTTTTATAATAAATAACTATGTTCGGGTTTCCTTACCAATGACACCATGTTAATCATGAACTACATGAAACATAATTTTTATCTTTATCTACAAGGAACACTGAGGTTATCATACATTACATGCAAGATTTAACTTCCTCTATGGCTTGCGTAACATGCAAGACCGATTTTTATAGAACAATCATATATTATTAAAAATATTTTTATCTAAAATAATAAGATATAAACTAGCGGTTAATTTTTAAGATATTAATAAGATTAAATAACTTATTAAAATACATGGTTGATTTCATTGGTTAAAAATTAATTACAAATTAATATAATCACTAATTAAAAATAAAGTGAATGTTTTTATAAAAATTACTTTTATGATCATAAATGAGTTTTATCCAAATAAATAAAATTAATGAATATTGATGAATGATATTAATGAATGATATTAATGAAATATATATTTTATATATTCAATAAAATATTTTTTACATTCATCTAATATATTTGATATACATAACATAGGAACAAACACAATGTTACACAAAAAACTTATATTCTTATAAAAACGGTTTTATGAACTTTTAATGGAAAACATATTTTAAATCTAAATTTTGGAAATATTATAAATATTATATTTCAAATTAAACTTAATTTTTAAAATAAAATCATAAAAATTATGTTAAGATTATTTTTTGGTATTTTTCTATGAAGTTCATTTTTTGATGAATAGTGAACAATTCTGAATTTTAATTCGAAACTACATTTTCATCTTATTGATTTATAAGGTTACATTTTTTATAGTTTGTTTGAAAGTATAATTATATAAATTATACATAAATTAATCCAATTTAATTCATTGGGATCAATTTCAATTTGAAATTAAATATAAAAATATAGAAAATTGTTTAACTTTTTTTACGCTAATACCAAGTATTGTCACCCCATATAGGGGATTAATTTTAAATTAATTTCTACCACTAATGTGATTATAATTAAAGAAAATGGATTAAATATTTTAATTAATAATAATTTATAATTAATAATAAATAAAACATAGTTTTTTACCAAAAATATTAGTGAATGTAATTAAAATTAATTACAATGATTAAGAGGAAAATCAACATAATATGGGACAAAACCTTAAAACTAAGGGAACAAATTACCTATAAAATTTTCTAAAATCCATTGTATTTTTATATTTCTTATATATAAGAACATCAATATAATTTTTACTTTTATTGGATCCAATTTACAAGAGGAAAATTTGGTTGGAATTCCCTTTTAAAAAATTTACAAGAATTCCACTCCTCCTCCACAATAAATAGGCAACCACCCCTCTCAGAAATTGATACCTCTCAAACCCTATAGATACCTAAAAATATACTTTAATAATCTCAAAAAATCCCTCCATTAAGCCTATAATCATACATTCTTAATAAATCCGTCTAAGGAATCCCTTTGGTACAACAAATAAAGAGTTACCCCAAGAAGAGGTAACATCCTTCCTCAAGCTCCTTTATTTTATTTTCATTCTCCACACCCTCAAAACTTATTATTACATGTTTATATAGTAAAATAGGTATACTAAATATACTTATATTTATTTATTCTAAGGTTTTTTCATTAAGTTATACACACTTCCATAAAATGGGTCGTGAACATACCTTCTTTGTGTACAGAGAACTACCGCCTCACAAAACAATTTTTGTTTTTCCTTTACTGCCTCTCAATGTTCAAAATTATTATGTACACTCTATTTTTATATTATTTATTGGATATTTATGATGTATTTATACTTATCTATTTATTATATAATGCATATCTTCATCTTTTCTATTTTGTCTAAATATGATTATTTTATTTGGGGAAGTGTGGACTACCGCCTCCTCAAAGCGATGTGATTCATTCACACTCTAAATAGAATGTATTAATGATGGTTTTATTGAACTTATATGATAGGTATTAAATAATAATTATACTATAATTATATTATATATATACATATATTTCATTTACTTTCTGTAAGATCCTGGTTTTTGGAAAGGTACATTTTTTGTTATGTTTTTGTTGGATACCTTGTTTTGGGTTTCAAGGGATGTCTTATGAAGGTGTGAGAGGCCTTGGGAGTGTTCTGTGGGCTCAGGGAATGAAAAAAATGAAATCTGGGCAAGATAATCTGGGGTGCATGGCCAGTGCACGGCCAGGGAAAATAGTGCGGCCTACCCAGGTAAACTTTGTGACCCCTCCTCCTCCCGACATTGGCATGCTCATGATTTCCACACGGTTTTCCAAACCGTGCAGACAAAATGTGCGACATCTTAATGTTCGGAAAAATTACACGTTTTCCACTCCAGGCTTTTAAAACCCAACTCAAAATTTTCCTCCATTCATCCCCTCTCAACCCTAGTGACGAACTTGGATGACCCAAGATTCCCAAGGGTGGTTCTCCTTCGATTCTTGGCTGTTTGGAGTGCCGTTGGTTGCAGATCGAAGATTCGGATAAGGCTAATCCCACACTTGCATATCTTTTTGGTTTAGGGTTTGTATCTTCTCTCTCTCTTGTTCCAAATCTCTAAAACCCTATCTTTTGGGTGAGTTTTAGGTTGATGCTCCAAAGGTTGGTCAGATCAAGGTCTAAGGACTCGATTGAGAGTGTGTTCAACCGCGGTTTTGAGGTAGGTGGTCCACAAGTGATATCCGATGGTTATTTGGGTTTTTTTCATGTTTAGTTATGTTCTTGTTTCTCCTTGGTTATGTTTTGAATAACCTTGGCATGTTTGGTAGTAATTATGTTTTAAAAGGAAAATGGGAACACTCACGGTACCCATGGGATGTGTCGGGAATGACTTGACCTAATTTAGGTCCATACATGGGATGTGCTAGCTTTTCGTGGACTTAGGGATATATATTAAACAAGTTACCTTGTTGTAATAAATTGTAGAGCCCTTGATAAACATGGTGGCATGAATGGTTGATTCATGGAAATGATGAACGGGTTAAATGGGATAATGTGTAAACTGATTAAATACCATAACGGGATTGGTTATGAGTTTAGTGTTGAATGTTTAGTGAGAAAGGTATAATACATGGGGATTGGGTGAATAGTTAAATGATGTGAAATGATAATGTGTTAATGGGTTAAGGCATGTTTTAGATTCCCATGTGGGTTGTTGTGAATAGTGTTTGCCAAAGGGCAATGGTTTGGATGGTTGATGGTTACTTATATATAATAATGTGAACATGGCTTCATAGAGTGGGGTATGACATGAGGATCTACGCCCATGGGTTGAGCTAAGACTGAGGTTCTAAACTCCACCCTAAATGCATGGGTTAGGAAAGGGGACTGGGGGTCTATTCTCCTAGTGGTTGCATCCACCCGAACTGAGGATTTAAGGTGAGGATATGGTTGCTATGAGGGGGTTAGTCCTAGTGAGACAGGATAACAATGTGTTTACCCTCTCGCATGTGATTGTTGGACTTATACCCATGTAACATAATGTATGTGATTAACCCATGGAAATGTGATGAAATGGTAAGTGATGATACTTGGTAATAAATGAATGGTAATGGAATGGAAATGTCCTTGGATATGAACTTGTTAATAGAACCTTAATTAATTACATGGAAATTATCATTCATATTCCTTGGCATAGACTACCTGTTTACACTGGATATTTTGTAGACACTGTTGGTGGTGGCCTATTGAGTTGTACTCACATGCTGCTCATGCTTCTGTTGGGTACCCAAGAAGACTCCATGTTTGCAGGTCAGGATAAGGGCAAGAGTCATTGCTAGATAGTTGAGTGGACATGGGTAGCACTTGGTGGAGGATCCAGACATGGAGTCAGGACCATTTTGGGGATTTTGGCCATTGACTTTATTTTTGGTTTTTTGTTCACTATTGCACTTGTAGTATGACATGGGATATTTATTTTTGGAAATGATAGTTTTAAATGTTCCTTGTTTATTGGTTATTTTTTCCTCAATTTGTTTTATTTCTGTTGTGGCTTACTCTGATAAAATGGGGGTATACTCTCCCCACTTGACTCAATAGACCCCTGCTGCTAGTCGGCAGCCTTTGGCGTATGGGGAGGCACGCCGAAGGTCATGTAACCACCTAGCTCGGAGCACCGGTTTAGTGGCTTCCGGGTTGGGGATGTTACAATGTGGTATTATAGGAGGTCTTTCTTCTCCTTCTCTGAGGTCTTGTTATTTGGGATAGGTTGCCAAGGGTTACGTGTCGGGCCTTGGTAATGAGATTGTGCTTGGGAGTAGCTAACCCTTGTACGAGGGAAAACCCAAGTCACCCTGGGAGGGAAATGCTGTTCTTGGTTGTGCGATGTTACAGTTGATGATATTTCACCATTGGGTGATGCACATGTGGTTTGATGTGACTATTTTATGATATTTGACTTGTGGCCTTAATAGCATGAGGATTTGCATTCATGCATCATTTTAGGCACCTAGGGAGATAGGTGACATGCATTGTATTAGGCACATGAACGGGATGGGTGTGTGAGGCAGGAAAGTTGCGTGCATCATGCATTTCATGAAACCAAGAAATAATGAGATGAATGGAATGAAATAAGTGGGTAAATGATGTTTAACGAAATCTAGGGTTTGAAATGAAGTGGAAAATGTTTTTGTAAAATGTTGTGTGAGTTTAGTGGTAGTGCATGGTTGTTTACCCCATGTGGACCATGGCCCGCTGTAGGGATGGTTAGGGCGGTGAATTTGAGGTGCTAATGTTGTTAAATTAGCATATGAAAATGGGTTGTTGTAGCTATTAAAGAGCTTTTTGAGGAAGTCATGAAATTTTTATGGTATGCATGCTAAATCTCTTGTTTGGAAATTTAGAGAGATGCCACCATGATGTCGATTTCCAGTTGGGAAACGGGAGGGTGTTTCTGAAAACACTCCTTTGGTAGAAGAGTACGAAAATGTGGTGATCAATGAAGGTAGAGAAGACCAGTTCCGAGAGAACTTGGCTCGCCTTATGCAGATGATGGATCGGGACCCAGGGCGGGTTGCACTGAGTATGTTTGAGCTGACCAGGGAGTTCTAGCTATAGCACCCTCCGACCTTCACCGGAGAGGGTGGGCTAGAAGCAGCCGAGTTCTGGTTAGAGTCTGTACAGATGATACAAATCATCTGGAGACCCCTGTTGAAAATCGAGTGAAGCTTGCCGCTTATATGTTGCGAGGCCAGGCTAGGCGTTGGTGTGACATTCAGGGTATAATCGAGCAGGCTAAGGGAATGTCGTGGAAGGTTTTTCAGGAAATGTTTCTGGAGTATTTCTATCTAGATACTTTGAGGCAGGAGAGGGCTGCAGAGTTTATGAGCTTGACTCAGGGATCTCAATCAATGATGGACTATGCTAGTCGCTTCACTGATTTGAGACGCTTTGTCCCAGTGTTAGTAGGGGATGAGGCAGTAGTAGAAAAGCATTTCCCGGATGGGCTGATACATGAGATCAGGTCTCAAGTAAACATCTTCCTCTTGAAGAGGTCCGTAGAGGTAGTAGATTAGGCATTGATCTCGGAAGTAAAGCTGAAGGGAGATTCGGGTAGTGGGCTTGTGGTGTCAGTGGGACAGATGAGCGGTGCAGCTATCGAGGGTCAGAAGTGACACCATGGGAGCTCATTGCATGGCAGAAGTGTGTAAAGTTGATGGAAGAGAGGGTCAAACCCTCAGAGTGGGAATCAGGTGTTCTGCTATCAGTGCGGTAGGTCGGGGCATATGCGTGGTCAGTGTCCTCGACCTCTAGTTGAGTACTGTTCGTGTGGCAGGATGGGACGTGTGCAGACGTTCTGTAGGAAACCTCAGCAGGTGGGCGAGTATGATGGTGGAAGGAAGGTACCAGATACGGGAAGGGGATCAGTTGCCCCATATCTGGTAGGCAGTTGGAGCTCCACGGGCCGTACTGTCAGGGTCGGTGGATGTGGAACTCCAGGGAAAGATTGCTCATGCTAGCAGGGTAGTGTAGCATAGAGTACTCGGGCAGGAGCCTTGGGCAGAGGGGCTGGTCAGCTTCAGTCAGTTCAGTTTGCACATGGTGGTGGTGAATCCAGACCGTCGACTGTTCAAGGTACAATCCTTGTAGCTTCTACTTTTTCTAGTGCCTTGTTTGACACAAGTTCCACACACTATTTTATCTCTACTAAAATTGTGGTAGTTCTTGGTTTACATGTGTAGATGGTTGTGGAGTTATGTCGATTGACACTACATTGGGGGTTCGGGTTGAAGATATCAAGCAGTGCAAGGGATGTGCCTTGGAAGTTGGTGGGTATCTTTTTCTGTGGGATTTGTTCATTCTTGAGATGTCAGGGTTTGACCTAATCATGGGAATGGATTGGTTGGTGTTGTATCGAGAACACATAGACTGTTATCATCACATAGTATCATTCAAGTCGCTTGAGGGTGACACTTATGTCCATCGTGGAGAATGGGATATTCGAGTAGATCGTGCAGGACCGATTGGTCAGTGGTTGAGTGGACTCACGACTCAAGTGGCATGTATCATTCTTGATGACGATGAGGGAGGGGAACAATATAATTTTCCTCTTGTGGTTGATCAGTTTCAAGATGTGTTTTCTGAGGATTTCAAAGGGTTACCACCCGAGAGGGATATTGAGTTCACAATCGAGTTACTACCGGGAGCGGAGCCAGTTTCTATTCCTCAATACCGAATGGCACTAGCAGAACTCCAGGAACTGAAGGTTCAGCTTGAGGAGTTGGAGTGTAAGGGGTTTATCCCTCCTAGTATGTCTCCTTGGGGATCTCCCATGCTTTTTACAAAGAAGGCCGATGGGTCGTTGAGACTGTGTATCAACTATTGGAAGTTGAATCAGATGACAGTGAAAAATCAGCACCCTATTCCGAGAATTGATGACCTATTTGATCAGTTGATAGGTGCATCAGTGTTTTCTAATATTGATCTGAGGTCAGGTTATCACCAGTTGAGGGTGAGGTCTTCTGACATACCGTGGACAGGTTGTTGGAGTCGGTACGGGTTTTTGAGTTTGTGGTAATGCCTTTCGGCTTGACCAATGCACTGGCAGTGTTTATGCCTTTAATGAACCGGATATTTCATTCCTATCTATATCGGTTTGTGGTTGTCTTTGTTGACGATATCTTAGTGTAATCGAAAACTCATGACGATAATTCCCAACATCTTGACATCATCTTGGGTATGCTAAGAGAGTATTGGCTATACGTCAAGCTATCAAAGTGTCAATTATGGATAGGTGAGCTGCATTTTCTGGGTCACATCATCTCAGGGGTAGGTCTGTTAGTGGAACTAGAGAAAGTGCAGGCAGTTGCATCTTGGGAGCAGCCCAAGATTGTTTCTGATGTTCGTAGTTTTCTGGGTTTGGCTGGGTATTACCAAAGTTTCAATCAATATTTCTCTCGCTTGGCAGCACCACTCTTGGTATTGACCAAGAAGGGAACTAGGTTCGAGTGGTCTGAGGCTTGTGCGAATTCCTTCCAAGAGTTGAAGAAGCGGTTGATGACCATACCTATCTTGATCTTACCGGAGCCAGGTAAGAAGTACATCATGTTTTGTGATGTGTCTAGAGTCGGACTAGGGGCTAAGTTGATGCAGGACACGCGGTTTGTGGCTTATGGGTCAAGGCAGTTGAGACCCCATGAGAGGAACCATCCCACTCATGACCTTGAGCTTGCTGCAATGGTGTACGCCTTGATGTGTTGGAGGCACTATCTGTTGGGAGAACAGTTTACTCTGTTTACCGACCATAAGAGTTTAAAGTACATCTTCTCATAGCAGGATCTGAATCTTTTGCAGAGAATATTGGTTGAATATCTCCAGTCTTCTGAATTTGAGTTGGCGTACACGCCAGGAAAGGAAAACAATGTTGCTGATGCTCTGAGTCAGAAGGTTCATAATTAGGTGGTTTAGGAGTCCATCACTGAGTGGAAGGTGATGGCTTTGTTTGTAGAGATGCACCTCGAGGTGTAGGAGGAGAGTTTACAGGTCACTCTTGCTTCCTAAAAAATAGAGTCGACTCTTTTGATTCGAGTTAAGGAAGGTCGGCTTAATGATCCTGAGTGTTTGATCATGAAGGAAAATTTTAAAGGTGGGGAGCTACCTTATGGCCGGGCCGTCGGCGTGGATGGTGTTTTTCATGTTCGTGATCATGTGGTTGCGCCAGAGATTATGTGGGAAGATTTGATGTGTGAGTTCCATGCATAAAAGTGGGTAGGGCATCCTGGTTTGACCAAAATGTATCGTGATCTCTGAAGGAAGTTTTGGTGGCCTGGAATTAAGAAGAAAGTTGCGAGCTTTGTGGCATGGTGTATTACCTGTCAGCATGTGAAGGTCGAGAATCAACGCCCAAGTGGTTTGTTGCATCCATTTCCCATTCTGGAATGGAAGTGGGATGATGTAAAAATGGATTTTGTCGTGGGTCTTCCGAGGACGCCGCAGAAGTATGATGCAATGTGGGTGGTTGTGGATTGGTTAACGAAAGTGGCTCATTTATTACCAATTCAGGAGACCTTTACAGTCAACTAGTTGGGTGAGCTGTATGTTTGGAAAATGGTGTGATTGCATGGTGTTCTGTGAACCATAGTTTCCGACCGATATCCGTGTTTCACATCGTGTTTCTGACAAGGGTTGTAGAAGGCGCTTGGTACGCAGGTGGTTTAGAGTACGGATTTCCACCCATAGACTGACGAGTAGTCAGAGCGTATGATCCAAGTGTTGGAAGACATGTTAATATCTTGTGTCTTGGACTTTGGTGGTTCTTCGGAAAGAAACCTATAGTTTGTTGAGTTTTCCTACAACAATAGTTTTTAGGCTACAATTCATATGGCACCGTTTGAGGCGCTTTATGAGAGACCATGTAGATCTCCATTGTGTTGTCTAGAGGCCAGTGAATCTGAGTTGTTGGGCCATGTATCGTGTATCATACTTCAGAGAAAGTTAATTTCATCAGGAAGCGAATGGCTACGACTTAGAGTAGGCAGAAGTCATATGCAGATTAGAGGCGTAGACCTCTTGAGTTTGGGGTGGGTGATAAAGTGTTCCTTCGGGCGTCTCCAAGGTTGGGTCACTGTCGGATACGAATGCAGGGTAAGTTTCTACCCAGGTATGTGGGACTTTTTGAGATCGTGGAGAGGATAGGACCAATGGATTACCGATTGACTCTTCCATAGTGGTATGGTGGGATGCATGATGTGTTTCATGTGTCACAGCTTTGATGGTATCACCCTGACACATCTCACATGGTTGATGTTGAGGATGTGGAGATAGAGGCTGATGCGTCCTTTGAGGAGCATCCAGTTCATGTGGTGGACCGTAGTGATATGGTCTTGCGAGGAAAGGTTGTGCCATTAGTGCGAGTACTATGGCAGCATGGGAAAGTTAAGGAAGAAACATGGGAGCAGGAATCGGATATGTGGGCTTAGTGGCCCGAACTCTACTCTTCAGTGGAGCAATGAGGCTTGGGAACTTGGCTCGAGGACGAGCTGTTATAAGGTTGGGAGGTTACAAGATCCCGCTTTTTGGAAAGGTGTGATTTTCATTATATTTTGGTTGAATCCCTTGTTTCAGGCTTCAAGGTATTTCTTCTGAAGGTGTGAGAGGCCTTGGGAGTGTTCTAGGGGCTCGGGGCATGAAATAAAGGAAATATGGGAAAGAGAAGCTAGGGTGCATGACCTGCGCATGGCTAGGGCAAACCATGCGGCCTGCCCAAGTAAACCGTGCGACCCCTCCTCCTCCGAATAGTGGAATGCACACAGTTTGCGCACGGTTTTCCAAACTATACGGACAAACCGTGCAATCTCTGAATGTTGGAAAAAATTACAAGTTTTCCACTATGGGCTTTTAAACCCCTACTCGGGATTTTCCTCCATTCATCCCCTCTCAACCCTAGTGACGATCTTGGCCGAGACAAGCTTCCCAAGGGTGGTTCTCCTTCAATTCTTGGCTGTTTAGAGTGCCTTTGGTTGCGGATCAATGCTCCAGGTAAGGCTAATCCTATACTTGTTTCCCTTTTTGGTTTAGGGTTTGTATCTTCTCTCTCTCTCTCTTGTTCTGAAGCTCTAAAACCTTATCTTTTGGGTGAGTTTTAGGTTGAAGCTCCAAAGGTTGGTCGGATCGAAGTCTAAGGACTCGATTGAGAGTGCGTTCAACTGCGGTTTCGAGTTAGGTGGTCTACAAGTTATATCCCATGGTTATTTGGGTTTTTGTGCATGTTTAGTTATGTTCTTGTTTCTCTTTGGTTATGTTTTGAATAACCTTGGAATGTTTGGTAGTAATGATGTTTAAAATGGAAAATGGGAACCCTCACGGTCCTCGTGGGATGTGTCGGGATTGACTTGACCGAATTTAGGGCCATCCATGGGATGTGTCGGCTTTTCCCAGACTTAGGGATTGATATTAAACAAGTGAACTTGTTGTAATAAATTGTAGAGCCCTTGATAAACATGTTGGCATGAATGGTCGATTCATGGAAATGATAAACGAGTTAAAAGGGTTAATTTGTAAACTGATTAAATACCATAACGTGATAGTTTATGGGTTTAGTGTTGAATGCTTAGTGAGATAGGAATAACACATGGGGATTGGGTGAATAGTTAAATGACGTGAAATGATAATGTGTTAATGGGTTAAGGCATGATGTGGATTCCAATGTGGGTTGTTGTGAATAGTTTTTACCGAAGGGCAATGGTTTGGATGGTTTATGGTTACTTTTATATAAGCATGTGCACATGGCTTCATAGAGTGGGGTATGACATGAGGATCTATGCCCACAGGTTAACCTAAGACTGAGGTTCTAAACTCCACCCTTAATGCACTGGTTAGGAAAGGGGACAGAGGGTCTATTCTCCTAACGATTGCATCCACCCGGACTGAAGTTTCGAGGTTAGGATATGGTTGCTATGAGGGGGTTAGTCCTAGTGAGATAGGATAACAATGTGTTTACCCTCTTGCATGTGATTGTTGGCCTTAGACCCATGTAACATAATGTATGTGATTAACCCATGGAAATGTGATGAAATTGTAAGTGATGGTCATTGGTAATAAATGATTGGTAATGGAGTGGAAATGGATTCGGCTCTGAACTTGTTAATGGAACCTTAATTAATTACTTGGCAATTATCATTCATATTCCTTTGCATTCACTACCTGTTTACACTGGATATTTTGTAGACACCGTTGGTGGTGGCCTACTGAGTTATACTCACACCCTGCTCAGGCCGCCATTGGGTACCTGAGCAGACTTCATTTTTTTTGGTCAGAAGAAGGGAAAGGGTCCTTGCTAGAGAGTTGAGTGAACATGGGTAGCACTTGGTGGAGGATCCAGACATGGAGTCGGGACCATTTTTGGGATTTTGGCCGTTGTCTTTATTTTGGGTTTTTTGTTCACTCTTGCACTTGTAGTATGAAATGGAATATTTATTTTTGGAAATGATCATTATACATGTTCCTTGTTTATTGGTTATTGTTTCTGCTATTTGGTTTATTTCTATTGTGGCTTAATCTGATAAAAAGGGGTTTAGTCTCCCCACTTGGCTCCATAGACCCCCGCTGCTAGTCAGCAGCTTTTGGCGTACGGGGAGGCGCGCTTAAGGTCATGTAACCAGCCAGCTCGGAGCACCGGTTTAGTGGCATCCAGGTTGGGGATGTTACACTTTTTATCTTTCAATATGACAATAAAATATAAATAATGTCCAGGCATACATATGATCCATTGTCTCCATAAATGGTGTCTTCCAGTTTGAATTTATATAAAATATATATTACTATAAATTCATAAATACTGAATATATATGATATTTATATCATTATTTACATTTTAAAAATAATTAAATCATGATCTAAGTAATAGGATCAATAATAACAAGACAAAACATATAAAAAAATCAATGCAGATATTACCCGGAACATAACATTAACATGGAGTTGTTAATAAATAGATAATATAAAGTCATAAAATATAATATATGGTATCATATATAATAATATGGTTATTTTTTATATTTATAATAAACTTATATTTATTATAAATGGGTTTTTAACATGTATGATTAACTTCAACGCTTAAGGTAAGAGAATTTCATCTCACTTTTTATATCCTTGAGATACATGCCATATGCACCACTCAGTTATTTTGTGTGGTGTATATACTTCCAGATGAAATTTTATATCACTAATTTAATTTATTTAATGATATTAAAATCCTTAATGAATTTTATCTTTTCATGGGGATCATGATTCTAAAGATACTCAAGTAGTAAGGGTTTTCTCGTCTCACTTTTATTTTCCGTGAGATAGAAGCCATGTTCACCACATTTTTATTTTATATGGTGTTTATAATTTTCATTGATGTATTATATTATTAAAATAAATAAATATATGGGTATTTGTATATTAATTTTATTATATTTATTCCATGGGGTCCATGTTTCAAAATTCACCACATCAGTAAAGTACTTTTGTATCAATTGTCCTTCTTTGAGACACATGCCATATTACGCTCTTATATTCTTTTATAAGGTGTATATAATTCCATTTTACATGATATATCACATAACTATGTATTTTCCTGATGTTTTAAGCTTTATATAATTTAATATTCTTATATGGGGAGTATAATTCAAAGTTACCAACTTGTAAGAGTTTATTGAAACCATATAATATTTTATCGAGATTATTTATGATTATGTTTCCATTAAGAAACTATTATGATCCATATCTCAAGAGAAATCATGATTTTTCTCCTCACTTTTTATTAATTATGTATTCATGATTTAGTACCATTTTCCCACTCTTTGGTAGTTATGATAATTGATAATTTTTTTATGAAAATCGGACATTCTCCTTTCAGTTAAAAATCTGTGTTCTTTCAAAACCGGGTTTTATAAAAATGTTTTCAAAAATGTATTAATTTTATCTTATGGTGTTTAAAGGAACTTTTTACTCATTTTTTACCTTATAAAAAAGTTTTAAAAAGAATATTATTGTATTTTCTCAACCATGGTAATTTTTCTAGTCTTTTAAGGTACAAAGGGAATGTTCGGCATGTACGGACGTACACGCCATCATGACTGTCATTTCTTTGAAGGTTACATTGTAATTTTAAAATGTTGTTTTTAAAGATATTTTTTCTTAATTTTATATAAATTCATTTTTAAAGAGTTTTTAAAATAAAAATCTCTTCCAAAACATTCTCTGATTCAATAAGTGTTTTAAATGATTTGAAAAAGTTTCCTTTAAATGCATTTATTGCTATTTTAAAAGGAAAAGGGTTTCAAATATGTTTTCAATTAAATTTTTGTAAATGTTTCCAAGTTTATTTTATAAGTTTTCAAGGGAAATGGTTTTCAAAAGGTTTTCAATATTCTTTTATAATTTTTCAAGGAAATTCTTTTTCAAAATATTTTCAAGATTTCTTTTTATGTTTCCAAATTATTTTCAAAGAAAATGGTTTTCAAATTTTTTTTTGTTTTAAAAAGAATATTTTAAAAATA
Source organism: Viscum album (assembly GCA_963277665.1). NCBI lineage: Eukaryota > Viridiplantae > Streptophyta > Magnoliopsida > Santalales > Viscaceae > Viscum > Viscum album. Next base: position 1,099,371,465 of record OY728155.1, on the reverse strand, counting down.
AGAAAATATATTTTCCAAAATAAATGTTATAAATGAAATTATAAAGATTTATTTATAAGAAATTCATTTTGGAAATGGTTTTATGGAAATGATTTTCAAATAAATGCAATTTTTCATAAGAAATGTTCCGTGAAATTTTCTAAAATAATTTTCCATATAATATGAAATACATTGATATAGTTTATTCTTTACTGGGGATATGATCAAATAATAATGTTCATATTAGTTTTTGTTAATGTTTTATGTTTTTATGTCATGATATTTTTGACACTCATTTCTCTTATGTGGGTTATATTCTTTTCAAATCCACTTCTTTTCATGGGTTATGCTTTGATGAAATGATTATGAAACCTATATATTTTCCATAGGTAATGATATGATTAAAGGTTTATGAAACTCATTTCATTTCATGGGTTTGTTTATAATGTTTTTTAAACCAATCTATTTTTATATGTCATGATGTGATAGAATTTTTGTTATCTTGTGGAACATGTATGAATGATTTTATTATTTCATGGGTGGGACCGATATCTCTCTCCAATACATTGGTTAAGTATTTTTATCTCATGAGATAATTATCAGATTCAATTTAACAAGATTAATACACTAGTAAAGATAGGGAAACTCGATCCACTATGGGATGATGGGGAAACCCAATCCACTATGGTAAGAAGGGGAAACTAGATTTACTATGGGAAGATAGGGAAACCCGATACACTATGGGAAGATGGGGAAACCTGATCCACTCTGGTAAGACGGGGAATCATGATCCCTTACAATTAAAGGAATTTGACTAGGGATGGTTTTTTTCTACCTAGTGGGTTTAGTCCCCATAAAGTGCCCAGATAATTTATAGCAATGCGTCTTGAATTATAAGTAATTATGTTACATGTTAATGTGTATTCCTCAATTCCATGTCTTACTTATATGTTATGATTTCATGGATTATCCTCCTTATTCCCATATGATTAATGTCTTATAAACTTTTGATATTTATTCCATGATTATTTTTTATGATCTTTGATATGTAGGGTATGATCTTCTAATGTTACGGTTACATTATCATTCCCTTATGCTCATGTTTATACAAACATATCTCCCTTGTTTACCATTACTGAGCATCTGAGATCACCCCTTTTATTATTTTCTTTCCCATGTTATGAAGATATATCTCATGTATGATATTCCTAATAAGGTAACTAGTCTGGTAGAACCCAGTGGAAAATAATGTATCTCACTCATGGACCAGTGTTTACGTTTCCATGGTTCCAATGGAATTAAATTAATAAAGTCTTTGGGTGCCTGTTGTGTAATGTATTTTGTATTCCAAAAAAATGATGAAATATCTATGTATGTTACGATTGGGTCATTATAGTTATATTATTCTCTATATGGCTATAAAAAATATTTACCTGGGTCATAAAAATAATCCAAACCAAAATTTCCCATCGTTAACCCCTTAAATATTTAACGACTCATGTAGTGAACTTTTTAAGTTGTTTTAATTAGGATTTGGGTTACACAAATACTAATATCTACTTTGATTTGAAATCCTTGAAAATAAAAAAAACTCAAATCTCTAGTATCATAACTCTACCATGGTTTGAATCCCTTGAATGTTAGGAAACACTAATATCCTAAGAAAACATCACTTCCAATTTAAACCCCCTTGGGTAAAAATATACAAATGAGACAAACTAGTTCTAAGTATGAACGAACTTGGAAATAGGAAGTAACATGGTCACAATATCTATGGGATTATCATGTGATGGAAATTTTCTAGAAACAATATCTCAATATGAAATAACATCACACAAAAAATGATACCATACATCAATGTTATTTTTCCACTAATAAAATATCTAACACCTTCTTAGAAATATTACAGTATGAAAATAAAAATAAAGTGATGAATTTTTTATATCCATAAATAGGTCACCATAATTTATATTAGCTAAATATTTTATTTAATAGCCTCTATAATATATTTATACTTAGAATAATCGCATGAAAAACAATAGTATTCTGTATGGTTTCATTCCAACTAATATTACACCCATCAATGGTAAATTCGATACATATCATGGATATTATTCTCTTAAGATCTCTTATATAATAAGGGTATACATAACTAATCAAAACATCCTTTGACCTACTACAGTGCAAGAAAACATTTATAGTTCCACATATATATTTTTGAAATTCATGGATCTTCCATCCAAATTTACGATCCAATATTTTCCATAAATTTACTGACTATATAGACTTCATGACATAAATACATATGGGTGTAAACCATAGAATAATAAAATAACCCACTGAATTATAATATGGAATTAGAGAAACATCTTTGACTTCATCATCTGGATGGGGGTGAAATATGATGGAATTAAAAAATGGGATTCTAGGGGGGGTATAAAGGTTTATAATTATTCATATTAAACATATCAAAATCCTTATCATTGTATCATTTCTAAATAAATGATATAATCCCCATATTTTTATCCCTATGAAAATGTATATAAATTATATTCCAAAAATATCTTAAATCTTTAATTTAATACAAAAAAATTTTAAAAAAAAATTAAATTTTGTAATCTATTTATTTTACTAGGATACAATGAATTTTAATAAATATAGATTAATATATAAACAAAACATCCATCATAACACTTCTAATGATACATGAAACTATCACATGTACGTATTTCAAAAACATAAGTGGTCTCAAAATAGTGAAACCTTATTTATCGCTATTTGGGTGATTTTTTTAACACCTAAATTGATTTATTCAATGAAAATAGATATTTTCCTTTCCTAGAAAAATAGAACCCTCTAGTTACTGTTTATATAAATCCTTTTCAAGATCTGCCTAATGAAATGTTGTTTATTGATCCAATTATTCCTTTTCAATAATCTATAATTCCACAATTCCCAACAAATAATGAATGGATATCTATTTTACATCTATAAATAAGACCTTAATTATGTAAACTCCTAGAATATGATTTTACCCTTTAGAAACTGACCATACATTATACATTGTTTCATTATCTCCTAGAAATACTTATTTATTTATTAACACCCATTTAAGGTGAAAACAATTCTTAAACATAAAATCAAATGTTGAATTTTTCTGGAGAGACTACATCTCTTTTTGAACAATGAGAACTCATATTCCATAATCATTACAACCAACTATATTTGAATATTATAAATTTTATTCATCTGAATTAAAATCATTAACCACTTTCAGTTTATATGAATTAAATTATTCATCATTATAACTCATCAGAGGTTTGAAATATCTTATGGGTTTTTCCATTTCAATATAATAATATGATATTATTGGATAGAGAGAAATATCATCTAGAATATAATAATTAATATGTGATGAAGAATCTAATAGAGAATCTAACTAAAACAAAACTTCTGATATAGTGTCATATTTATTCTATCTGAAATCGTTGGAAAGAGAGGGAAATAACATACAATTTTCATCAAATACTCCACTCCATATGATAATAACTGTGGTTATTTTTGGACAAAAAATTCATATTTTAACCATTGATTTATAATTATAAATGATACTCTTTTTTGGATATAGCTTATAATATTACATTATCAACATGAAAATTAGTTGGATTGCAAAAAATATTTTCAAATCTGTGTAATATACATGAGTACCAGACTATACCACTTCGGGTTCTTCATTAAAATAATAGTTTAAGGAGGCCAATTAATTTATAAATATTTAGTTTTAGTATCTTTCAACAAAAAATTCATTTGTAATTAATTATTAGATATCTTACAATGTAACTTCTCAATTAATTTCATATTCTTTCATTCTTCCACACCATTTTGTTGAAAAGTTATGAGAACTGTTAAGTTCCTCAAAATTGATTCCATATTTCAAAATGAAATGAATTCATAAAAATGGATTAAAGGATATTATATGTGTATAGAAAATTAAATTTTATCATTTTTTATTTTAAATCGTATTCTGTTATTACCTAAATGTATAAAAAACTATACTTTTCTACTTCAAGAAAAATATCAAAAAATTCATAGAAATCATCAATAATGGTAAAAATATTTCTTTCATCACCTATTAATGAAATTTTAGCAGAACCTCCAATATAAAAATGAATATAATCAACTGATCCCACCATATTATGAGTTCCCTTTTTAATGATGACATGTTTATTCCTCCCAAATTTATAGTGCATTTATAATTATAAGTTATTGATACTTGATCTATCTGAAATACATTTTTTCCCAATTCAGTAAATAAATTATGGATTATATGGACTAAAACCATATTCCATAATCAATATAATTAATTATACTAAAAAGAAGGAGTATAAGTAGAAATATCACTAATAACGGTATAACACTAATGAACATACAACCTAAAAATTGTTTTTCTCCCTATTCATAAAAAAAGGAGAACATTTATTAACCTTTAAAATCCAACTCCACATGGGTATTTTTATGCATTTATGTCAATTGAGAAAAAATAAATTGAATTGAATTTAAAATTTGGGACATTATTGACTGCAAAATCTATTTTAAAAATCTTTTCAAATATCATAATTTTGATGTTACTAATTCTTATATTTTTGAAATATGGAGTATCTCTTATCAACATATAACCTCTAAAAATAATTTAATATATTGAAAAACTTATCTAACTTTTAATCATATTATAATTACATGATAAATCAAGAATAAAATCCTTAAATACTTTGGATTAATAATTATAAACAACCAAGATTCCCCATCACTGTAATCATATTTCACAATATTGACTTCACTAGAATTTTAGGCTTCCTTTCACTTCAATTTAATAGGTATTTTATTATTATTCTTATATTATCGATTGAAACACATGATTTTAGTATTTCTCTTTTTATTTATCATAATTTCATCTTTTCTCTATATTTAAAGATATTAGCTTGCGCTTTTCTGAAATATTAAATTTTTAGTCACTTGTTCTACCTTTAAAAACCAAACTCTCAATCTAATATTCAGATATTACCAAAAGATGTTTTGTTTTCCCATTCATAAATAAATCATTAGAAAAACCATCAAGAGTTACTATATCATAGCTATATAGAATTGAATCTCCAAAGGTCACATATCCGTGTGGTAATTAGAATAAAATAATTATATCAAAATTATATTTTTCATATTTAACATTTATATATTCTGGATGAGAAAAAATTAACTTCTATTAATTTATTTATAAAAGATGTACCTTTTATCATGAATGGGATTATAGTCTTCACATTACATGAAAATTAATATTTAGTCTATTCGTCATAAATATTTTCTCTACTTTTAGATATAATGAAATTTTGGTTTCCACATTCAATACATCATAAAAATTTTTTTTGATATATGTTGTTGAATTTGTAAAAGAGGCTCGAAGTCCTTATATTTGTTTTATCCATGGTAAATGAACTAGGACTATTCTCAAATACCTTTAATGAATTATCCATATCCATGTTTATGGGAATAACCTAGATCTTATCTTTTTGTAATGAAAATATATTTTATGATCCAAAATAAGACTATAAAACTTCCTCGATCACATAAAGAGAAGGATAAATAAGATCATGAAGGCATATTAGATCTTTATAGTCATCTAGATCAAGAAACATGATCAGATGTACATTTGATTGAAGATTAATCTATTTCCACACCTTTATTCAATTCATTTATGAAAAAATGAGAAATAAAAAAAAGGATAAGAACACTAGAAGTTAAATAGAAAACCCAAAATATAAAAAACATTATGGTTATAACATTTATTGGAAGCATTAGATGGGTGACCATATTTAATTTTAATCGATATTTGTTGATAAAGTCTAAAGTGATAGATGAATAAACCCTATAATCACTAGATATGATCATAAAAATTTAATATATAATTAATTTAAATAATAATTACTTTGTGAAAATCCCCCCGAATCAATTGTTTCTCTACTCACGTTGCATTTTTCATTGGAGTGGAGAATGAAAATGATGATTCCTCTAGACATATCAAAATTATCTCCATAAATGTTATCATGATGTTCTTGAAACTTTAAGTGCTATTATGGTAGAATATATTGCATCAGACCATTCACCATTGATCACAACTATGATCTTTTTTCATAATATATATTTTTAAGAAGGATAAATGGATGATTTCTTACTTGGTCTGGAGAGAATTATGGAAGAGGCTTTTTGTGTAGATCACATCTCTTCATAAAAATTATATAATCTATAATATATACTCAGGGTAAAATAATGGTAATTTAAAAAAATCCCCATATCCATAATTTAATATAGGTTATTCCCCAAATCAAACAATATTCATATTATTATAACCATTACTATTATATCTCATGGAATGAAAAAAAATATAATATCATTTCCAAAATAAAAACAAATTATTTATTTAAATCATATTAAATAAATATATCATTTATAATAGATAACCAAACTAGATAGATATCCTACCCTGAAATATTATATTTATAAAACATGTGAATAAGTATTTATTTATATATTTAGTTGACTAAATATATTTATATATTAATATACTCAATAAATAGTTGAGTAAATAAATATTTTCTATTTCCTTCTGGATAAATAAACAAGAGATAAAATGAAACTCACTTCTTCTAAACTGAAATATCTAGTGATTGTATTTACATGATAAAATTTACATGAATAAATATCAATCCATAAGATGGGAATAAATATATTTTTAGGACTAAACTATATTAAATTTAATCAGAATATGAATACACCTAGTGTGAGACTGTATTAGCCCCTTCTTCAAGAGTAGTAAGTGAACATACCTTATTTCTAATATCAATGTCTAGTAACACATCAAGACACTCATAGAGAAAAATGATAATTTAGAAACTATAACAACCTTACACTAAATTCTTATGTATAATACAATCCCTATGTCTCTTGATATCTCATTATATAGGATTTATACTTGTCTCATCGCGATATATGATCAATTAGTATTTCTTTGAATTTATGAAATAGACCCATATGAAAAATACTATAGCCATTAATTTAGTGAGAAAATTAAATTTCAATAATGATTTTAGAGATATATTCTCACATTAAAAAAGAAGTAATGAATCCTTTCTTGTCTTAATAAATTAATATAATACCACTTATGATGCATGTTACATATGTTACCTCACATTGACAATATGTTTTCAGGGTTATCATTTATCCATTAAAGTAAAAAAAACATTATTTAATGCATTAATAATAATATCAAGTCTATATACAAATATATACTTTCATATATATAAATATATAATCACATAGAAAACATGTGGAATTTCTATTGTATGGTATGTCCCCATAACCTAAATTATTAGAGATCATAAGGTTTTTAACTTCATGAGATGAAGAAATAATGTCTTCTAGATCTCCAAAATATAATAATTAAAAATAATATGTGTCGCATTAGAATAAATTATCAATAACACACTACTTAATTATGAATATTTTTAAATAATTTGTATATTATCATTATTGTATAAAACTATTATAAACATTAATTTTGATGAATATTATAAGGATGTTATTATATTAATGTTATTCAAAATTAAAATATTTTGTGGTAACATTATTATTTTTATTCTGATAATTAGAATTTAAAAAAATCAATTGGTTTAAGGGAACCAAGTCAAATATACTCTCTATTACATAGGATACAACAACCAACATTTTTTAACCTACTAGATCTCACATGATTTTTATCCTTCTACTGAGGTAAGACATTAGTGAATAGGACTACCATTTTTTCTTTCATTGATACTCTTCTAATTCAAAATTCTCCTATATATGTAAAATCTCTCAACAGTTAATACTCTAAAGTATATGCTTCCCCCGTTGATGAGTCTTTGAAACTTCGGATAGAACCACTACTATATTTTATCACAATACAATATAATAGTTTTTTTATTAATGGGAAAAGATCCAAGATCTTTTAAGAAGTTGTGTATACTTGTTACAACTTTAACTACATTGAAATCCATAATATACATGGACTCTATTGTAGAATTTGCAACCATGGATAATATAAACACTTCTCAATCAAAAAATATCTATTTAGAAAAAACACATATCTTGATTATTAGTTCAAATATTTATGATCATTTATAAACTAGTGTCTATTTATCTCCCAATAACCTTCTCCCTATATACTAAAAAAACTAGGACCATATTTTTTAACTCTTAAGGTACTTTTGGATTATCTTTACAACCAAAAAATGTGGCTCACCTATGATTGATTAATATATTACAACCATGGTCAAGGTGTAAGAAACATCAATCCATGTACATAACATGACATACTTGATAAATCCTATCACATAAGAATAAGGGAAACTATACATTCTTTATATCTCTTCTCATTTTTGTGGACACGTTTTCTTTGAGATATGCATATTATTTGAAACTGGATGAAATCATATCTTGGGTTGTTCCATCTATTATCTTCTCGATTTTTTGTTAATATATGTACTTTTACATACTCAAATAATACTCTTATATTAATTTCAATGGATACCGATCCCTAGAATATAAATTTTCTCACCAAAGTACTTCATAGAGAATGTTGGACCCTCTATGATATGGTAGTTTTTATAATAAAAAATTATGACTAACTATAGATTCTACTCTTTCATGCTCTTTAAAATCTCTAATTGAATCAATTATGCCATACAGAACAATATAATTTAATATGGGAATAACCTGTATTTATAAGTCAATATGTTTACAAGTGTATCTTTTACATGTATTTTTGGATGTCACTTTGTCTTGTAATGTTATGATTCAGATATACTCTTCATAGGATTTTTACAGTTCCTAATGACACATCGATGTTCGGCACATCGATATTCGACACACCGATGTTCGACACACCAATGTTTGACACACCGATGTTCAACACACCATTGTTCGACACATTGATGTTCAACACACCCATATTTGACCCACCGATATTTGACACACCAATGTTGGACACACCGACGTTTGACACACCGTTACTCGACAAATGGAAGATAACAGACCAAAGATGACAAACCGAAGATGAAAAACTAAAGGTGACAGACTGATGAAAATGACTTGTCGATTGTCATAAATAACTGTTTCAAATTTATTAATCCAAATTTATTTCTAATGGCCATATTCAGAAAAATTATTGTTTCTGACATTGTTTAATGTTTTAATTAAGACTATCCATAGATATTACTAGGTACATGCACATGCATATATTTTCTTGCATAGTGGACCTTGAACTATAAAAGGAATTCAACCACAACATAAAAGAAGAGCTCAGAAAAACACACTGAAAAAATAGATTGAGTGAATACGCAGTATTGCACATAGAGGAACTCCAAGATTGAGCTCGCAAATAGTATCAGAAGCAACAACCTACTGAAGCTTAATGGACATCCTCACAAAGAAGAGATGAACCTTTTCACACTTACAAGTAAGATTACAGAAACTGAGACACTATGTTCTGAAGACAACTTTTATAAGAGGACTTGAATATCATTTTCTCTACATCCATTGAGTTCAGAGCTTTATTGCACAACACACATATATTTATAAACCCTATTCTTATTCAATAACTTTGTTATTTTCTTGTAGTTACTATTTGAGTAGTGTGTATATCTATTTGTATCACACACACTATCTCTAAAGTTTAACTAGAGGATACCAAAATATCGTCACACTCAATTCCTTTTTTACTCTTGTATCCCACGTAAAACTATGGAAGAGATCATGTGTGATCGGTTTGGTAGTATTCCTACAGATAACTATAGTAGAGGTCAAGTGTGACCCAGATAGACCCTTGTTCTGTTGAAAACCCCGATGCAGGGTTTGGATCAAAAGTTTATTAATATAAACTTCTTGGTGGCAGTTGATCACAAAGTGGAGAGGACTAAGTCTCATCTTGATACTGAAAATCTTATTTTATCCGTTGTGATTTTTGTCTTATATTTTAATCTGATAAGTAGGACTCGCATTAAGATAAAATGAACATTGATAGTTAGTTTAACATGTGTTTATATCTGTTTTGATTAAGTATATTAGTTTTAAAAGTTTAACTAATCTTATATTGATAAAACTGATAACTAATCAATCTTCTGATAAACTAATTAAACTTTCAAGAATTTTATAAATTCACTAAAAACTGACGTTGTTTATTATTTTAATAGGGGGATTCTATTTTAAAGAACCAATTTTTAACACATTTTTTTACGGATACTCAATTCACCCCCCATGAATTCATCTACTAAGACCAACATTTGGTATCAGGGGCTAGTTGAAAGTTTTTGTTAGTTTTTCAAATCGTGTCAACTATTATTATAGTGTTTTTTAAAGATCTCAAAATGTTTTTTATTTTTAAATTTTCATCTCTTTGAAATTATTTTACAATCCGTAGAATGGAAAATAGATTAGAAGGAGCTGCTACCAATAGACCACCTATATTTTATGAAACTAATTATGCTCAGTGGAAGCTTAAAATGAAAATACATCTAGAAAGCATGGGATTTGAAATCTGGACTACTATTGAAAGTAAATATGAAATTCCAGAAACTGCTAAAAACACTTGGGATGAACCTACCAAGACTGCCTATAACAATAATTGTAAAGAAATGACTGCTCTGTACTATTCACTAGGTGATGAAGAGTTGAACCATATCTCTGCTTGCAAAACTACACATGAAATTTGGGACACTCTATCTATTTCTCATGAAGTAACATCAAATGTAAAATAAATTCACTTACATACTTATACTATTAAATATGAAAACTTCATAATGAAGCCTGATGAGTCAATTTTTGATATGTATCTCAGGTTCAATGAAATTGTGAATACAATGATTTCTTTTGGAAGATAAGTAATGGCAAAGAGCATATTATGTGGATTCTACGATGCTTACCAGAAAGATGTCATGGAACGTCTGTGTCTATTAGAGAATTGTGTGATATTGATAAGATGCTAGTGAAGGAATTGATTAGAAAATTAATGATGTATGAAGAAGAATTTAAGGTAAATCAAGAAGAGGATGAACCAAAACAAAATTCTATAGACTTCAAGACAACTACTTCTAAATGTAAAGACAAGGAGGAAGTTCAAGCTTCTATTGAAAGCTTAAGCAGTGATAAATTAGCTTCAGACAATGATGAAGAAATGGCTCAGTTGGCTAGATGATTCAAGAAATTTTATAGGAAAAAGAAGTTTTTCAAAAAGCCCAATTATAAAGGCAAGTATGATAATAAGGGAAATTGGAAAATGTATTAGAAGAAAAATTAGAAATCAAAAGAGATAATTTTCTATGAATGTAATTGGAAAGTGCATGTCTAGGATGACTGTCCAAAGATGAAATACAAGAAAAAGTATGAAAATAAGGATAGAAGGTATATTGAAGCAATGAAGGCCACCTGGAGTGCCTCCGTGGATAGATCAAGTGAGTCTGGCTTTTCTCTGAATAAGAAAGATGATATGGAAAAGATGTGTTTCATGATAAACACAACTAATGTAACCTTAGACTCTCTTGTACATAATTCTTATTATTCTGAAAGTGAGTATGAGAATATGATAAATGATTAACTATTCGAATATTGTAACATGTTAGAAGAAACATGTAAGGAGTTTAAAGAATAATATAAATCGTTAAAGAAACAATACATTTTTTGTTTGAATACTAATTCAGAACTGAAAACTGAAAAAGAGAAAAATGATCAACTGCTCAAGGAGAAAAATGAGTTAAGAATATAAAATGAGCAATTAAAGAAATACTTAGATAAGTTTAATAATGAAAAAAAATACTCTTACTCAAATGCTTGGTAAACAAATAGCTCCTAATTATACTTCTGGGATAGGATATAAATGATAAAAAAGGAATTTATCCAAATCACTTTTTGTAACCAAATCTAGAAAGTCTGCTACCTTTTTCAAAAACCAGAATTTTACAGAAAGTTCAAGTTCCACAAATTCTGTTACCATATCCAATTATTTAGTACCAAATAGAGTTTACTTTTCAAAAACATTATTATCTACATTTAGAAAACCCATAAGACAGTTTTGGGTTCCTAAAGCTTATATGACTAATTTATGTGGACTTGGACAAATATGGGTACCAAAGTCGTTTCTTGGAAACACTGTTTTGTAGGAAAACTGCCTAAAAAGTTCCTGTAAAAATTTGTGGCATTTGGACAGTTGTTGTTCAAGACATATGACATGGGTTTTTTCAAGATTTAAAATTCTTATCAAGATTGATGGAGGACATGTCACATTTGGTGACAATGTTAAAGGAAAAATCATCGGCCTAGTGCAGATTGGTAACCCTAAATCTATTTAAATTTATAAAGTATTGTTTGTTGATGGATTAAAGTATAAATTGCTCATAATATCTCAATTGTGTGATAATGGATTTAATGTTAAATTTAAAAATGATTCATGTCATGTTTTTTATTCCAAGAATAATTTAGTATTTACTTCTTTTAGAAATGATAATGTATATGCTATAAATCTAGACACACTAGCCTTACAGAATGTATCTTGTCTAAATTCCTTTCACAAAGTGTCTTGGATTTGGCCTAGAAGACTATGAAATGGAAACATAAACTCTCTTAGGAAGTTAACTATAAATACTTAGTTAGAGACTTACCCAAATTAGAGTTTCCAAACAACAAAGTATATAATCCTTGTCAAAAAAGAAAGCAACATGAAATCTCTTTCAAACCCAATAAATAAGTAACTACTTCTCAACCTCTTGAGTTTTTTTACATTGACTTATTTGGACCATCATGAGTTTCAAGTCTCAATGGGATGCACTATGTTTATGTTCTTGTAAATTATTTCTCTAGGTAAACATAGACTTTTTTCCTAGCTCACAAAAGTGAAGCTTGTTCACATTTTACCAAGTATGCTTGGACTATAGAAAATCTCAGTGGACTAAAGATTAAATACTTAAGAAATGATCTTGGTCATGAGTTTTAGAATAAATATTTTGAAACTTTTTTATTACAAAATGGATATAATTATAACTTCTCTGCTCCTAGGACACCTCAACATAATGGTGTAGTAGAAAGAATAAATAGAACCTTACAGGAATTTTCTCGGACTATGCTTAATGAATATGATCTACCCATTTATTTCTAGGCTAAAGCTATAAATACAGCTTATTACATAATAAATAGTTTTTTAATCAGATCCATTCTTATGAAAACTTCTTATGAGATGTAGAAAATAGGAAACCCAAAGTAGGTTATTTTAAAGTGTTTGGATGTAAGGTTTATATTCTAAACACTAAAGACAATTTAGATAAATTTGCCTCCAAAAGTGATGAAAGAATATTTCTTGGATATTCTAAATCAAGCAAAGCCTATAGAGTCATTAGTAAGAAAACCAAATGTGTAGAGGAATATATACACATCTTTTTTGATGAAGCATATCCACATGAGCCCAAGACCTCTCTAGAAAATATTGAGGAGGATATGTTCAATGTGGACATTAATGATAAAACCTCAAGTCATCATGTGAAGGAATATGGGAAAACATCTAGTTCTGGAAATTCTCCAGATCCTAACCATAGTGAACCAGATCAACCTAATCAACCTAAAATATCAAGTCCTACCTTCTCAAGACCAACTAAGACCCTTAAGAATCATCCCCTATATGCTGTTGTTGGAGATTTAGATAGAGGAACACAAACGAGAGCTTCCTTGAGAATCCAGGTTGAACATCAAGCTTTCCTGTCACAACTTGAACCTAAAAATATCAATGATGTGATCAATGATGAATTTTGGGTAATGGTCATGCAAGAAGAACTTAATTAGTTTGAAAGAAATAAAGTTTGAAAACTTGTAGATAGACTGAAGGATACTTTGACCATAGGATCCAAATGGGTGTTTAGAAATAAGGTAGATGAAGCTAGAAATATAGTTATAAATAAATCTAGACTAGTTGTACAAGGATATAATATAGAAGAGGGAATTGATTATGAAGAGACATTTCCACCGGTAGCTAGACTTGAGGCAATCAGTATCTTACTTTCCTATAAAACACACTTGGATTTTAAACTTTATCAAATGAATGTCAAAAGTGCATTCTTAAATGGTTATATAATTGAGGATGCTTTTGTTGAAAAAACCCTAGGTTTTAAAAATCCACATTTTACAAATCATGTGTTCAAATTATTTAAAGCTTTAAATGGTTTGAAACAATCTCCAAAAGATTTCTATGAAAGGTTGAGTAATTTTCTTATTTCTAAAGGCTTTAGAAAAGGACTTGCATATCCTACTTTATTTATAAAAATAATTTCAAAAGAAGTTTTCATAGACAAAATGTATGTAGATTATATTATATTTGGATCTTCTAAATACTCGTTATGTAATTATTTTTCAAACATAATGCAAAGTGAGTTTAAAATGAGTTTAATGGGTGAACATAAATATTTTCTTGGATTTCAAATATTTCAAAATAAAGAAGGTATTATTTTAAATCCAAGTAAGTACACAAAAGATATTTTTAAAAGATATGGCTTTGATATAATTAATAGTAGTGAACCCCCTATGAGTTATACATATAAGTTAGATCTTGATGAAAGTGTAAAATTAGTTGATCAAACTATTTACAGAGGGATGATTGGGAGTTTCTCGTACATAACTTCTAGTAGGCCACATATTATGTCGGGTGTGTGTATGTGGGTGAGATTTCAAGAAAACCCAAAAGAATATCATTCAAATGCTGTTAAAAGAATTTTCAAATACCTCAAATATATAATTAACTTAAGACCGTTCTATCCTAAAGGACAACCTTTGGATCTAGTTACCTATTCAGATGCTAATTTTGGTGGATGTAAGTTAGATTGAAAGAGTACCTCCAGAACATGTCACTTTTTGGGAAAGTCACTAATATCATGGTGTAGTAAAAATAAAAATTCAATTTCATTATCAACTTCTGAAGCAGAATACATTACTACTGGTAGTTGTTGTGCTCAGATTTTATGGATGAAACACACATTATTAGACTATGGATTTCAATTCAGACATATCCCCATAAACTGTGACAACACAAGTGATAATAAAATTTTTAAGAATCAAATTTCTCATTATATAACAATAAATATTGATGTAAGACATCACTTTTTGAGAGATCATTATCAAAAAGGTTATATTACTCTTGAATTTTTGGGATAGAACATCAGCTTGATGATATATTCACTAAACCCTTAAATTCTGGGAGAATGAATTATATCAGACCTGAGCTAGGAATGATAAATCAATAGGATTCCTGAAACCGATCCCTTGAAACCAATCTCTTGAAAACGATCTCTCAAAACTGATCTCTTGAAACCGGTCTCTTGAAACTGATCTCTCGAAACCGATCTCTGGAAACTGATCTCTTGAAATCGATCTCTTGAAACTGATCTCTTGAAACTGATCACTTGAAACTGATCTCTTGAACCCGATATCTTAAAACTGATCTCTTGAAAATGATCTCTTGAAACCGATCTCTTGAAATCGATCTCTTGAAAACCATATCTGAAACTGATCTCTTGTAACTGATCTCTTGAAACTAGTCCCTCGAACTGAATCATTAACACTAATTTATTTAAGGATTATTTTTTATTCAATCAGTTTTATATAAAATGATTCTATTTTGTATTTTTTTCCATGATTAAGTTTTATGATGTATGATTTACAATCACTAAATGATATATGTAGTTCAATCCATCCCGACCTTTCACCTTCCCACTTCCGTAAAGCCTTCTACCCTTTTTCACTCTATCTCTTGACCATCGACCTCAACTCTTTTGGAATCCAAAGCATCGACATGGAAAGGACCAATCAGGCTATAAAAGATCCAATTAAATCTCTATAGGTTAAATTTCAGAAGGGTGAGTCCAGTGGGACTGCCAAACTAAGCTTGGAAAAGTTGAGTGGTTACAGCTGAAAAAATTGTGTATGTTGAGTGGATTCTGTCAAGGAAGTCATTTTTCTTAAAATTATAGGAATATCAAGGATGGCTGAATTGGATTGCTAAAAATGAAAGACCTTATTATACCTATATTGTACATGAATTATATGAACATTTGAAGATATCTCTTGATGTAGCTGAGGCAGTAAGAATGAAGTCAGTAGTAAAGGGAAAGGAAGTGGATTTTTCATCTACGGAATTGGTTCAATGATTGGAAATGCCTCAAGAAGGTTTCTTTGCAGATTATCTGGGTAATATTACACCTTCCTATGATTTTTTCTCTAATGGAGATTCTCTAAAGGAGTTGAGTGGAAATGGGTAATCTAGGAGGACTATTTAATGTGAGTTTGAAGGAGAAGTAAGATTAATGTTTATGTTTATTCAACATCAAATCTACCCAAGGAATGGAGATTTCTATTCTGTGAAGTATCAGGATGTATTCTTGATCTATCTGTTGAAACATGAGATATAATTAAACCTTTGTAGGTATCTAATGGTTCATTTCTTTGATTTGATAAAGCCATCCAAGAAGGCAACTTGTTTATACTATCCATGGATGATCTCTGCCATGTTGGAATAGTTAGGTTGTGTGGATGATGGAGATGAAGTGATAAGTACTAGTAGTGGATTCTGTCTTTAAAAAGATATTTTTAAATGGATGAAAATATTTTGGAACCCATGGAATAAATGTTGGTTAGGTAATGTGGAAAGGCTATATGAGGATTTCAATCCAGTTGACCATCCTACCAGACCAAAGGATCAAGTTGACCCAGATCTCAAACCATGAGAAGAACCTATTTATTCTGAAGAGGAAGGTGAGTCTGAAGTACCAAGGGAAGAAGGATCTACTTTTAATGATAGGAGTGATCCTGATGTTGCTAAAAGTCCCAAATATATGTATTATGGACCTGCTAGTCCACCTTTAGACTTACCCTTAAGAGAACCTCTACTATGTGATGAATATGAGGAAGAAACTGAGGTTACTGGAGATGAAGGATATGTAATTAAGTCAGATGAGGAGTATGATGATGATGATGATGATGATGATGAAGGAGGAAGTGATGAACATGTAAGTGATTCTTTAAAAGTGGGGAAACTAGCGGTTGAATGATCCAGGGAAGAATCTGTACATGGAGCTGGTGATGGTGTGCGCCTATTGAACACTAGGCTGTTGACCATAGAGATGCTGATCATGAGGATATATCTCCCCATACTAATGAGGAAAATCAAGAAATCATTCATGAATTGAATGAACTTATGGATGGTGGCCATGAGGAAGAAGGTGAGGATCAAGTGACTCAAATTGAGGAAGTTCCTGGAGAAGTTGAAGAGGCAGGAGCTCATGCAGAACATGAAGTTCAGTTTTTTCATGTACCCGGAAATATTGTTATGGATAGAGGACTTGATGAAGAAGTTGATGAAGATGAATTTGATCCTGAACCATAGGGAATAAGGATCAGGATTGACACTATTGATCCAAGAGACTAAACTTTTACTAGAGATTGGAATAATGATTCTAGATACTTTATTTTTGGATTAGAGTATGAATTAGATGAGGAGAGGGTGCCTCCTCCTCCTCCAAATGTCTAATATGAACCAAAACCTGTTGCACTTGTTCCACTGATTGCACCTCCAGCAGTAGATCTAGTAGCACAACCAGTGCTCAGTGACTATGTCACTAAGGCTAATTTGGAGAAATTCAAAAATGATATATGTTAGTCATTGATATCCTCAGTTGGATCTAGAAGTGAAGCTTCCACTTCAATAGACATTTTAGATGTTGATGTAGTGAAGATTACAAGAATAGTAATCCAAGAGATTCAACCAAATCTCATTACCACAGCAAAAACCATTTTTATGAACAATACTTTGCTGAGAGTAGAATTAAGAAAGGTGATAAATGAGTTAAATTATCTAACCTATGACTACAAGACATCGTTTAGTGGTGTTCTGGAAGTTCTCAGGACCTTGGTGACTCATCTCCTCAGTGTATATCTGAAGAAATTGAAAGAGGAGCTAGGAAGAATGTTATCTGGCCCATCCAGTTCTAGGAGTAGGAAAGGTGTTGTTGCTGATTTGGATTCTCTCAAGGGTATGATGAGAGAGGAACTCCAATGTCTTCAAACTCTGTTAGACAAAGAAAATTTTGAAAAGGTGCATCAAAATACAGACCTCGTGTACAATATGGTAAGGTAGTGCAAAAATGAAGCCTCTACTGCTTAGAAAGAGATTCGAGAAAAGGTGGATAAGTAATTTACTAATATTTATACCAAACATGATTTGATCAATAGCATAATGTTTCTAGAAGAGAATCTCATAATACCTCCAGTCACAGAAATGTTCAAGAAGCAAGTTACTCAATTGAAGGAGTTTACCCCTTTGCTGAAAACATTTAGGGAGAATAAGTATGAATTCGAGAAAGGTATGAAATATAGTGGTGAAATCATTAAGGATTTCATCAATATTCTTAATTCGTATCTGTATGTCAAGGCTGAAGCCATTGTGGTCCCTCCTACTGCTTTAATTGTTACTACCTATCGGCCTCCTGCTCTAATGACTGTCTATGAGGATCTTTCTCAGATTCCACCAGTCATTACAAAGAAAACTCCCATTAATGTGTTGTTAGAAATAGGGCCTAGCCTTGCCGCCAATGTCCCTATAGGTGTTGCCTTTCCTGGTGTTATCATCAAACTACCTCTACCCTATGCCACTCCCAAACCTTCTCCTCCTCCTTCAGATCCTTCAGATAAAGGCAAATCCCCTCAGAAGCCAAACCCTTAGTGCTGGATTTTATCTTTGATAGTGATTTGTTCTTTTGTTTGTCTTGTACTTTTCTGCTTCTTAATGGAAATCTTCATGGCCTCTTTCTTTTATGATATTTCTCCTCATACTTCCTTTTTTTTCTAATCCCAAAAGGGGGATAAAAGGCATAAAGCATACATTATTTATCTATGGGGAGAATTTCTGGTATAGGACACATGGAATGTTCTCATCATAATCCATTTATTGAGGGGGGAAATTTGTCTTTGAAACCTCAAAAAAGGGAAGGCTTTAGTTATATTGAATACTCTCATTCAATGTTGTATGCTCTTTCCACTTATTGTTGATTACTTATACTTGTATGTGTGCCATAATTTGTGATTATGAAAAGGGGGTATATTGTTGGACCCTCTATGATATGGTAGTTTTCATAATCACAAATTATGTCTAAATACATATTCTAATATTTCATGTTCTTTAATATTTCTAAGTGAATCAATTATTCCATACATAATAATACAATTTAATAAGGTTATATGATATATTTATAAGTCAGTATGTTTATAATTGTATCTTTTAAATGTATTTTTGGATGTCACTTAGTCTTGTAATGTTATGATTAAGACAAACTCTTCATAGGATTTTTACAGTTCCAAGCGACACATCGATGTTCAACACACTAATTTTTAACACACCTATGTTCAACACACTGATGTTCGACACACCAATGTTTGACACACCGATGTTTGACACACCGATGTTCGACACACCAATGTTCGACACACCAATGCTTGAAAAACCGTAGTTGATAGACCAAAGATGACAAACTGAAGATGAAAAAAAAATATGACAGACCGATGAAAATGACTCGTCGATAGTCATAAATAACTATTTCAAATTTTTTAATTCAAATTTATTTCTAACGGTCATCTTTAGAGAAATTATTGTTTTTGAAATTATTTAATGTTGTCTGTAGGACAATCCATAGGTAGTAAGAGGTATATTCACGTGCGGAGATCTTCATGCCTAGTGTACCTTGAACTATAAAAGGACTTCAACCTCAAATTAAATGAAGAACTCAGAAAAACACACTGAAAAAATATACTGAGAGAATACGCAATATTGAACATAGAGGAACTCGAAGCAGGAGCTCACAAACAGTCTGACAAGGAATAAACTTATCAAGCTTGCTGGAAATCCTCACAAAGAAGAGATGAACCTTTTCAAACCTGGCAGAAAGATTATAGAAACTGTGACACTCTGTTCTGAATACAAATTTCAGAAGAGTACTTGAATATCATTTTCTCTACATCCATTAAGTCTGGAGCTTTACTGCACAACACAAAGAGATTTCTAAACCCTATTCTTCCTCAATAACTCTATAGGGTTCTTATAATTACTATTTGAGTAGTGTGTGTAATTGGAGGATACCAAAATATCATTACACTCAATTCCTTTTTTACTCTTGTATCCCATGTAGAACTGTGGAAGAGATCCTGTGTGATCTGTATGATAGTATTCCATCAAATAACTGTGGTAGAGGCCAAGTGTGACCAGGACAACCCTATGTGCTACTGTGAACCCCGATCTAGGGTGTGGATCAAAATTTTATTAATATAAACTTCTTGGTGGCAGGTGATCACCAAGTGGATAGGACTAAGTCTCAGCTTGAGACCGAACCTCTTGTTTTATCCGTTGTGTTGTTTGTCTTATATTTTAATCTGATATGTATGTCTCACAATAAGATAAACTAAACTTTGATAGTTAGTTTAGAAAGTGTTTATATTTTTTTGATTAATTAGATTAGTTTCAAAAGTTTGATTAATCTTATATTGGTAAAAATTAGAACTAATCAGTATTTTTTGTAACTAATTTAACTTTCAGGACTTTTATAAATTCACTACAAACTGATGTTGTTTATTATTTTAATAGGGGGATGTTATTTTAAAGAACCAATTTTTAGCAGAATTTTTTATAGATACTCAATTCAACCCCCCCTCTTGAGTCATCTACTCCAACCAATAGAGAAGAATTCATTCAACTCTTTCTTAACTGAAATTAGTATTAGCATCTAGTTTCTCATCAATAATATATCAACATTATAAAAAACTAGGAATACAATAACACTCTCATATAACCTCTTTTATACAAATTTACCACATTAATTATTAACAGATCCATACTATCTAATGGATTAATTAAAGTAAAAATTCTAAGATTTTGATACGTTATTCCACCCATAGATGGATCTCTAGAATATTTATACCTTAATAGAACATTTTATTGTCAAAACCCCTTCTTTTTGTGTCATTAAGATTTCTTCCATAATATTTATAATATATATGGTGGTGTTTACATTCATTTTAAAATTCTCTAATCCTGGTAAGATACCATCGAATGGAATATTCATATGGTTTTTATAATAGAAATCATGAAAAGGTTTCCACACAGTCTATGCCTTGGTGTTTATTGAATCCTTTAAAAACCAATAGGGACCAAATTTTATTGAAATTACCATATTTTTCTAACTAATTCTTGAATAACCATATTCACCCAATAGGTTTTACATTAACTGAAGGATCAAAAAAAACCAAAATATGATTTTGGAACATGGAATTGATTTAAAAATTCATATATTATTGTACATTGTTACTTATAAGTTTTTGATTGATTCTTTATAAGATAAATTTTCGTTATTCTAAACTAATAATGTGTCGCCTTTCCCAAGGAAATGAGAACTATATATATCTAGTTCATAAATCCTTCTATTTTTCATGCACAACACTTGTGTCTCTTGAAAATTTTCTCATATTATGTCTTATAGAATATGTCACTCCACCAACACATTTATATTTTTATCCTTCAATTCATAAAATTATATCTTGATAACATTATCCACTTAGGATATGTTTTCCCATTCTTGAAGCATGTATTTTCTCTCAATGATTACATTTGTATATAAGGTATAGAATAGATAATACATATTATATCATTGTTTTTTTCCTATAAATATTCACTTTTTCCTTGAGATACTAGTTTGTTGCAAGAATTATCCAATAAAAAGTATTTTCATCTCCTTACACATATATGTAAAAATATATATTTCTTCTAATTTCATGTCTTGTATGAGAATTGTTTTAGTATAAACTAAGAACAAATTTAGTTTTTATTTCACTAACTCTAATGAATATCCCAAAAAGGATATTAGATGATTTACATGAATAATAATCAATATCACCATGTTTAGCAATGTGAAATTACACTTTTTAGTGGTACCATTCCACTATAGTGTCAAAGAATGAGTGATTTGAGATACTATCCCAAAATATATTATAAAATTGATGAACAATTGGTTTATATACTATTCATCTCTATCTAATTAATGTTTCATTGTCTTATAACCAAACCCATTCTACACTTTATTCATGTATTCATTAAGTTTTTAAAAGTAATTAGTCTTACACCTTACTAGGTATATATATTCATATCTTCTGAAATTATCAGTATAAGTAATGAATTATAGTGTCTTCCAATATATTTTACTTGAAAATTTCTATTACTTATTGGTGTGAAATAATTCTAAAAGAATTATGCCACATTCACTATTTCCACTGAAAGGATACTAGTTCATTGTTCCTTGTAAACATGAATGACATTATCTAAGGGTGTCATCTGAAAGGCATCTAAATAACCTTCTTTATAAAATTTTATCGAACAATTATTGTTTATATGACCAAATTTGGGATTATATAAATTGGTGTGATATAAGTCAAGTGATTTTGGTTCATTACCAATCGTTAAGACTTTGTTATTGGATTCTTATAGACAAAAAATATTATTTAGATATTCTATACAATAACATGTGAATTTAATTTAATAATAGAATTTTGTATTTCCAAACATCAAAATAAAACCATAAATGTCTACATTGAGCAAAAAATTGATGTTCTTAATTACACCGAGCATACATTAACATTTATTCAAATCTAACATCATTACATTCATCAATGTGAGATGGTAGTCTCCTATAACTAGTATAACTAGTATCACTCAATTAGAATCTTTAAGATTAACCTCGATTATATTAATATTCTAGAATCTACTTCATGCATATAATTGGATAAAATATGACAACCACAAGCTATATCTAATACCTAATTAATAATAATATAAATATTAAACTTGATAATAT
Organism: Viscum album; assembly: GCA_963277665.1. NCBI lineage: Eukaryota > Viridiplantae > Streptophyta > Magnoliopsida > Santalales > Viscaceae > Viscum > Viscum album. The sequence goes on along the minus strand of OY728155.1, from coordinate 1,099,348,483 downwards.
TCATACATGAATATTACCTTTTCTTCTTTACTAAGGAATATTTATTATTCAAGTGGGCCATCATACCCTATCCAAACATATAACATTTTTCTCTTTACCCTCTATATATATCCTCTACATCATTAAAGGTAATTGTAAAGGTGTATGGGTATTTAAACCTTCTTTTCATTTTATTTATCATGAATTAAAAAATTTGATCATGATTCATGCACAATTTGTGAATATATTTTAGAAGATCCATGAGTGACTTAATTTTATTGGTCATTTTGAAATTAAAAATAAAATTTTAGAGGCTAAAAATTAGTCAGGACAAGATGAGGTATATTCTGAATTCATTTTAAATCATGATTATGGGTATCTCTAAATGCCCACTATAGCCTATAATCATAACTACATGTGGAATAGATGGAAATAATTCTCAAGAATTGCACATAAATAGTTCCTTGGATATTTCATACCACTCTTACCTGGATTTATCTTGATAAAGATCATAGATATGAGACAAGAAGATGTAAGAATACATGTTAATATGAATTTTCTCAATCTCACCCATCATTGATGACAACATGATACAAAAGAGATCCAATTAATTATATATATATTCCCATAATATAATTTTTTCCTCTTAACATTCCTCCTTCAAGGAACCAGTTGAAATAAGGGACTATTTTTATAAAACTTTTATTCTTGGTGTAATCTAATTTGTAAGACCATATACCAGTCCTAGAATTCCAAAACAATAATAATATTTTATTTCTTCCTTATTGAAAACTATGAAAGTGATGTAGTTGAATTATATTCCACTATCTACAAAAAATTAAATAATATTTTAGTACTTTATATTGATTAATAGTCATTACATACATAATTAACTTAATTGATTTTATAACTAACTTAATAAATTCTAACTCCAATAATAAAAGCTTATATAATATATTCTCACTATGGTAGTCTAGGGGAAAGGGTCTATATTTCCTTTGATATAAATCAGAAATAGGCCTCATAAAATCATTTGATGGTATTTAGGTTGTATTTTCTTACCAAATTCATTAACTCATAGCTCACTAATATATTTAGTTGACTACCTCATCATGAAATCATGTACTTATATATCCTCAATACTTTCTTCTTTATTACACCAAATATTACTAATAAAATGAACCCTTGATTCTAACATAGCAATATTAACCCAAGAATTTCATTATAATTCCCTTATAATTTATTGTTAAATGAAATGGATTGGATAAGATCTTTTTTAACCAAATTTTGTTATGTTAATTTTTTTCAATATGTTTAAATAGGAAAATAGATGTTATATATGATGTGAATATATAAAAAATAAGAACAAACTTTAATTTTGTTTGAGTTCCCAAGCTTTTTTATGAGAATAAAGTTTGAGTTCCCATTATGTGATGAGTGGGGAATATTGTATAAAGAATTAAGAATCAACTTGTACCTTATAAGGAAGTTGTTGTCACTATTAATGTGGTTATACAATTTAAGATATTTTAATTAGTTAAATGGAGGCATTTTCACCTGGTAAATATTGAAAAAGTTATCCCATATTTCATATAATGATTTGATTTAAATGGTTTAAATATATGGAATTTGACATTGTGTTCTATAGAGTGATAAGAATACATGTCAATTTATCTCTATGAAGGAATTGTGAATAATCATTACAATAAGTTATATCCTTCTGTTTATAAAAATTATATAATGGAATGAAATATGGTAGAATATTTAGTGATTTTGTTTATGGATTGAAATTTTATTTAAGTAAATTGAACATAATTATAATACTCTGAGGAGTATTTATAAGTTTCTATGAAGTTTATAATTCGTGAGGTAATTATTAGAAAAGATTTTAATTCTCTCAAATGATTTATAAAGTATATGAGAATCTATGATGATATTTTAATATTATTTGTATTGTTTTGAGAATAATGAAGTATATATAGAAATTTGGGAAAGGAAATGATGTAAAGGAAGTAGGTAGAGGAATTTTTATAAGTGTAAATACAAATAACATAATAGAAATTTGGCTAACTCATGAAGTATCTTTGTATATATTCAGAGAATGGATGATGCATATCAGGTTCCTTGACTTAAATCTATGAATTTTGAAAAAGGTAGTGAATATATAAGATAACTGGGATGGATATACCTAAATATACTATGGGCTGAAGTAGAAAAATGAAATTGGAGAAGATGCATAAGAATTCACTATGAGAAGATGCTAAAAATGGAAATGGAAACAAATAAATAAGAATTTTTTGAAGGTATGTATATGTTTTTTAAATGAATCCAAGTCATAGAAATTATAAAGTCAAAAGAAACATATGTTGTTTTATTTAATACATTACTTGTTCATGTGATATGACACAGTGAATTTGGAAAAGGACACTAACATATGCTACATGTAAGAAGTTTTACAACAATATAAATATGATTTATTAAAATATATACAAAAGAAAAAGATTAAATATATATAAATAATTGTTCTCTTGATAGTTTATTTGACTTTATTTTAAATTATTGATGACATGTAATATAAAACTCATGTTTAATTATTGAAGAGTTCAAAAAAATTAAAAATTTAATGGAACTTTTGTATGATATGTAAAATGTTCGGATTAAAATATTAAGATAATTCTACCAGTGGAATAAGTAATAATTAAATAGTGAATGAACTGATGTATTATGTTAGTTATTTGAATAGTATGGATATGTTGGTTCCTATAATTAAAAATATTATGAAAAAATTTGGGAAAAGGAACTTATGGAAGATTAATAATGGGATTCAGAAGATAATATTTTTAATTTTTAAGTGGGATTATGTTGTAATATTCATAAATTATGAATATTATGATGCTTTTATACAATCCATGATTCATGAATTTAGGTTTTGTGATGAATTAGACGAGCTGGTCTTTACACTATGAAAATATTTTGATTTTACTTTATGTGATCAGGAAGAAAACATCAATATATTCACACCATGACCAAGCTACTACCTAAAACAATTTACACACAGAAGAAAAATATTATGAATATATAGATTCTAGGTGTAAATAAAAATAAGGAAAAATGTTGTGTTATTTTAGGAATATTATTGGGAATATAATCCCTATTATTTTAGAGATTAAATCATGAAAAATAAGATTGGGGTATATGTTAATTATGAGATATATATGATGCTTAAAATTAAGGAATATTTTTATAGTTGAATACAAATATATTATCACATGACTTTAAATATAATTAATACAGGAAAAAAATAACTAATCTTTAAAAAATTAATATTTCTGTGTATCTTGAGAAACAAAGAAAAAAGGTATAGATGGAATTATGTATTCATTTTTATTATTTAGTGTATCGAAGAAGGATTCAATATTGCATCATTTTGTTGATCTGATGTATTGGAGAAAGATATATCCAACCCTATTATCATATTTCATACTTGGTGTGTCACTAATTGTAGAGAAATATCACTTCTACTGGGGTTGATCATGTGTATTGGAAAAGAAGAACAAGAGTAAGTGAGTGAATTCCCTCTTATATATTGACTATTTTTTCAAAATGAAGAAGTAGTGGTCTAAGAATTCTAGTTTTTAATATAATCATATTGTAAGGTATGATGAATCTAAAGGCATCCCTTCTGATTGATATAGTTTGAGTAAAAATTATAGGAACAAACTATCAAGAGGGATAAAATCCAATACTATTTATTTTTATTCAAGGGGTTACAAAACAAATATTATAATCAAATTACTAAAAGGTTGTGCTTTTATTGTGACTCATTATTTCAAGGATTACTGGCATAAGGATATAACATTTTTTGATCTTTATTGATAATAATAAAGAGGTGTTCGAACATGGGATAACAACCACTAAACACCTGGGACCCAGTCATCCATAATAGAGATGAACATCATTCAAAAATCATGGTGTTGTTGTTTCTTCACAATCTTTATTTAAGTACATTCTTTCAAATGAAAGATGATTTAAAGATAGGCATCCATTTATTGATGAAGTGTAGTGGTAATGAAGGTTAAATGTTTAAACTGATCATAATATAGAAACATTGATTCAACTTACTCCCTATTATTGTCCATACCCCAAAGTTACCCTAACAACATTGAATTATGGTTGTACCAAAATAATTTTATGGAAGGATTTTTGATGAGTTAATATTTTAGTTGATGGATTTTTTTCACTTGTGAAAATATTCTTAATTTCATTATTTACATTATTCTTAATTATATTTTTATCTTTAATAATTAATTAACTATATTTGATAAAATAATTTTTGTATATTAATTAAATTATTATAAGATATCTTATTCTATCTCTATATAAATTTTATAATTAGATAATTTGAAAATTAGATAATTAAATAGTTATACCTAATAAAATATATATTTTAATTTTTTTTGTCTTATCTAGAATATTTTTTATTTATATTATGTGACTATATTTAATCATCTAAATAAACTATGAAAATTTTGTATACAAAAATATCCATTCAATGAAATAAAAAAAGTAATGGTATGATATAATTATTCGTATCTATCTATTGTTTTGATTGTTAAGTAGTGATAAACTAATGTAAAACCTATGGGAAACATTTTAAGCCTTATCTTAGATCAAATAGTAGCATTATCCATTTCATTGAGTATATACTTATATAGTATTTATCTGAGCTTAGGTCTTGAATCGTCTCCTTTAGTGGGGTACTCCTTTAATTTACTAATGTTTACTCAGACGAAGGTGAGGGGAACCTAATATTTATGGTTATATAAGTTAATCATTTGAAACATGGGACTATAAATAATAAATGAGGGGGATTACTCAAATATCAAAAATATTTCATAAAATAAAAAATATCACATAAAACCTTGAAATAAATGATTAAATTAAATAAATAAATCCAAAAAATAATATGTTACTCTATACTCAGGATCATTCAAAACATAAAACAACAACTATATTTTGTATTTATGGATTCCCATTCACATTGATCTTAATGAAGAGAAATTTTCTAAAATTTATAAATTACTAAATTTAAAATTACTTCTCTATCTTATAACTGTCTAATTTCGGGTCAATGGGGAATTTTAAGTTTACCATAATTTCCATTTATGTAAAATAAATTAATTTAATTTAAATTTAAAATAAATAATTATATGGGGTATACTTCAGAGATAAAAATACATTTAATTATGGTATTATACTAAATCCCATTTATGGAAAATAAATATTTTCATAAAAAATATTTCAATTCAGCATGTTATGTGAAACATGTTGTCTATTGTTCATGTTGCATATTGTGTACTTACATGAAAAGTATCCCACATATTATATAATTATATAAATGTTTTAAAACTCCAAATAGTCAATTTTCATGGTCTTTATATATTCTATGACCACATAGAATTCCATAAAAGTAAACTGTGTGTAGCTCTCATATAGATTTTGAAGAAAAAAACATGTTTGTAGACTATGAAATATATTATATTGGAATATTTTACATGGAAAGTAATTATTGACTATGAAGAGACACACAATATTCCAAAAGTCACTTGGGGAGCACTTATTATTTCACGTATCATGTCAGACATCATTTTCAACCTGATATAATTTTTTTCCATGAATTAGTTTAATAACCCCACATGTTTACCCACAAGACACAAAAAAAAATAACTCACTGTGTATCTAGTATAGAATAACATGTTTCATAAGATGTGTACACTTTAGCTATATGTCATGTAGTTCGGTTTCCCATGTTGAATAGTTGGGTGTTAATACACAGTATATAATTATATCATATATAGACTCACAAAACTCAAAAAAATTACATAACATAAGAATCATGCAAGGTTATAAGGAATTTACATTCCAAATACACGCCATGTTGTCCCTATTAAATTGTGTATATTCTTGGTGGTAAATATATGATGTATAATTGAATAATGTATCTAACCACAAGATGTGTTGTGATTTTTGTGGCATTTAACTTGGGTGATTTTACTATGTCTATATGGTGTTCAATTTAATGTTACATGATGAAAAACTATGTCACATATATTTTGACCTTATAACATATGTATAAGATTTTTATAATTATTCACATGTTTTTTAATGTTCATAGATATAATAACATTTATTATATAACTATATTAAAATTTTAATTATGAATAACAGAAAACAAAAACATTAAATTGATCGAATAAATTATAAATAACTATAAATTTGACTATCAGAACTTCAATATCTATTGAAGGAATTGTTGTATAGAAGAAGTGTAATACATGTACCAAAATATGATATTCAACAATATCAATGGATGAAACCTTAAGGGATGGGCAAACACTCCCAGGAATCTCTAGAGTGGATTATGTATTTTTAATTTTAAATTAATTTAAGTGACAATTACCTTTTCTGTTATAATCATCTCAAATAAATTTCATTACTTCTCTACCATGTTGTTTATTGCAATGGATAATCCAAATATTGATTCCAATAGATGTATCTATGGGTGCTCCATGAATATGAAGATGAAATTCTTGAAACTCTCTATGTTAGTATAAGAGAATCTTATTCTTTATGTCATTCATTGTTGATCAAAAAATGATATCTTCTTTTCTCCCATTGGATGAGAGGATTTATTTCTTGGTCTTGAGATAATTCTGGATTTATCTCTATTTAATACAACATATCTCATCTACAAAATGATAAAATATATCATATATACATATGGTAGTGTAATGATAATTTCGTAAAGACTGTAATTAATCATTTAATCATGGTTACTCTCCATATAAAATAATAATAATTCATTATTATTATTATTTTATCCCATGACATGAAAAATATATAATATCATTTCTCAAATAATTTATAAATTAAATAATATTAAAAAATATATAATTTCTATTGGATCATTAAAATTAATACATATCCTCTCATAAAATATTATATTCACTAAACATTTCAATGCATATTTTTTTATATTCAAGAAACTAAATAAATATTTTTGATAGTCTCTTTACCAAAATGGTGAATAAATAAATATTTATATATTAGCATGTGAATAAATAATCAAGATATAAAATTAAACTTGTTTTGTTGAAACCCAAATATCCCATTTTTAAATTTGAATAGTCAACTTTACATGAATAAATATTATTACGAAAACTAGGAATAAATTTATTCATAATGTTAAACATAGTATAATTCAATGAGATTCTTGATACACATATAATTTGACCCTACTAGACCCTTTCTTAATGGAAGTAAGAGAAAAAACCAAATGTCTCAGGTCTACATCTAGTAACACATCATGGAATCCATAGATATGTTTTTATATTTAAGCTATAAAAACCATACAACAAAAAAACTATGTAATAAAATCCCTTTGTGACATGACCCAACCATAGCAGTTCCCCTCCTATGCCAAATTGAAGAAGAGAGAGACCTCTAAATCCAACCGTAAATATGACATGGATTGAATACTTGAATTGAGTATATAGAACACATATATTGGAGGCATTACACACAACAATACATCGAAATAATGAGAAACCAGTAATAAACTCTATAATAGTAAATAAACCAATCCCAATACATGAAATTACATACAAATGAAAAACTAAAAGGGAATGAAACCATGAAAACACTTATAATAGTGACCATGAACACCGTCACCTCATGAACTACCCCTACAAGATGTAAATTCCTTACGTGATCATCAACTTCCACATACCAACCTTTAAAATACAAACACACAGTCTCTCTATATATATCTCTCTCTCTCTCCCACACACACATATTTGAGTGACCATACAAAATTTGGTAACATAATATCTATCATATATAATAAAAATATACCCTAATTTTATATTCAAAATGAACCAGTCATCCTAAATAGTAACATCTTACATCCTCATTCTCCAATCCCCTCTATACATACTACTGCACAAGAATCCACTAAGGTGACCTAAGCATAAAATAAATAAATAATGGATCATTTTAAATGAATATCCAATAAATTTCATAATAATAAACAACAGAGTACCATAAATGTTTAGTTTATTTGAAGAATAGATACATAATAAGCTTATTTGTGGAAATATATTCAATATATCACTGGATTTTATTCCCTCATATCATCTTTCATAGATATATCTTACTTAAAACATTTATACAAAATCTACAGAAAATAGAATCAAAAGAAAGGGTGGGATTAGATTCTAAGTAAAGTTAAACATGTAGATATTAATACGTGATAATATGAATGAATAAGATAAACATTAGGGTATTAGATCATGATAATAACTTAAGAATTCTATACCAAATCAGTCAAGGATCATAAATCATGAGTCGTGACATAAATCATTGGCATTTCAAAAGACATGAGTTATAAAAGTATGGAATCATCATTAATCAGTCATAATCTATAAGAACACATCACAAGCATAAGAACATGTCATATTAATTTTGGAACAATAGAAAATCACTTCATTAGTCAAGGATCACTACCAAGTCCATCATCACATAGTGGAAAGAGTACCGAAATAGATTGGATTCACTAACCAGAATCTTTTCATCAATAGAAAAGTTTTACTCCCCAAACTATTTAATATTATCTAATGATATATCAATCATTACCCAGTGAGTTCTAGGGAATTAATATACCTACCAATTACATAAATAAAATCGTACATATAAGTTCCCTATGTTCATATAAACATTCATCATTCTATCAGAGCATAACTCGTGGCAAATAAACCAATTTCATAAATATTTGCTCATCACAAAATAATAATTTGTATAAATTAAGAACATGTATGGTATTATTATATTATATAACTCGTTATATATAATAAACATCAATGGATCTTGAAATAGATAAAAAATACCTTTAAAATAGTATTTCAACATTTCTTTGAAAGCTCAAAAAATATCTGTTTCTTCTGTTATTTTTAAAAACTAAAAATTTCCAGAATTTTGAGAAAAATATTTTATTTGAAAATAACCTTGGAAAAATATAAAATATGGTTTAAGTGAACTAACGGTCATGATAGTGAACAATTTCATTAATTTAGTCAACTTTAAAAAAATTCATTTCACATTTTTTATAAAAAAAAATCCCAAACTACCTCATTCAGAAAATGATAAGAATATTGATTTTAAAATATTGAAAATAATTATAAAAATTGTTGAAAATTACATTAAATAATAATTTTACCACAGAAAAGATAATTATTTAAATCATTTTAAATTACATAGACATGGAAGAAAATGTTCATTGATCATAGAGGAAATAAGGCAAAATTTTCTTAAAAATATTTTCTTGATTGTTTTAAGTACTAAAGAGAGTAAAATGAAAGGAAAAAAATGAAAACAAGACATAAATAGAGGAAAAAATATATACGGGGTTTAAAAGATAAATTTCACATGAATTAAATCAATGTAAATTTAACAAGAGAAATCTTGAAAATAAATGAGATTGTAACATAAATCCTTAACTCAGGTACTGACATTATTCGCACACATTCAAATATACTATATAATTAATATATATTTATTATAAATCTATAATATTATAATATTCATATATATATATATATATTACTATATATCATTAATTTAGATTTTCATACTTCCCTTTTATTAATAATTCTTCATTAAAATGAATATTCAAGTGAAGACTAGTCCATTTTCCATGCATGTTTTGGTTAGATGGTTCTTGTCATTCACCTTGGTCATGGTTTCATCATTTATATAATCTCAATCATTTTATAATAATTATATTTATTCATTATTTTAACATATAAAACTATTCACATATGTTGGTGATGAAAAATTAATTACATCACCTTATAGAGATGAAAGTCTATTTGTATGCACAAGTACTGATTTTATTTTCCAACAAGTTGAAAGAATGAAAGGTAAAAAATAATATATATTTCCAAAATCATACTAATATCATAAATTTCATAAATATTCATTAAATATATTCATATTAAAAATTATGGATGGTTGATATTAAAAATTAATTACATTGCTTCGTGGAGGTGGTATCCCTCATCTACGCACAAACAATATTTGCATTTCTCATATGATGGAAATGAGATAAAATATGGATGTGAAATTAACATAAAAATATTTTAGTATATTAATGCTATGAATTTCATCATGTTAAAATGGTTATAAAATATTTTTATGATTTTAAAGAAGAAATAATCTTAAAATGATTCAGTGAAGACAATTACATATTCTTTGAGTAACCACATTTGGATCTCTTCTCAGGGACCCTTGGGTTGGTCTTTTATGAATACCATAACATACAGAATGTGGATAGGGGATTTTATAATCTATTTGAGAAGTGGTTGGTCAAGCTATGTTTCTCATGAAAGATTTAAAAATATAAGACAGTAGGTTCCCTTTAATAAGTGTAGTGGGTAGAAAACTTGCGAATACTAAAAACATTAAAATATAATAATGTCATATTAATGTTCATGTGGAACCAAGGGGACCGAATTTAAAATCTATGATAAGTAAAGGTCAAAATATATTCAAAAAATAAAATTTATATAATTTTATTTTATATCTTAAACCTTATTTTTTAGTTTATCTGCCTATTAACCCTTTATAACCTTAACTCAGGTGAAATGTGTTCACCCTAGTAACTATTCAATATGAAAAAATGAATGTTTAGTAATTATAAAAATTTGAAATTCTAATTTTAAATTTTTGGAAACATTTTATCAAATTCAATTTCTAAAATTGAGAGAATGTAGTTTTAATATTTTTGTGCAAAATGCAATGAAAATTCATTTTAAAAAAAATTAATTTTTAAGAATGAAATTTAATTTATTCTCATTCTCTACCTAATAAAAATCATTCAATGAATGTTAAATATTTTTATTTAATATATTATCGATATATTCAGTTTAAATCATTAAAAAATAGTGATTAATTTAATTTATTTAGACAACAATAAAATTCATTCATAAAAGTAGTTTTTCCAGAAAAAAATATATTTTTACCTTTACAATAATATTTTTTATTTATATCTAATTAATAATAAATGAATTATATTTCATAGGTTTAATATAGTAAATTATTTTTCAAAATAAAATATATATGAACAAAATAATTCTCATAAACAAAATTCATCAAAATAGTTCTTTAGGATCAATAATATTTCCTAAATAAAATAGATTTTTTTTCTAATGATATTTCCTTTTTATACCATATAATGTGTTTCATTTTATAATGTATAATAACTAATCACTTATATTTAGCATGGAATTATTCATAAGATGTCAAACACATTTATTAATTATGGTGAAATAAATTTTAAAATCTAGGGCTGTTACATTCATCCCCCTTATAATAATTTCACCCTCAAAATCCTATTAATCAAATACAAAAAAAACTAAGGAGACCTATACTTTATCCTATTATTATATTCCCATGTGGATTCCACAACTTTTTTATTCCTCTAGAGAACCTTAACCATGTGAATAGTCTTTCCCTATAGAACTTTGTCTCTATGATAAATGATTTTAACAGGTTTTTCTTCATAATAAATATCATCCATCAATAGTATACACTATGAGTTCAGTAAAGTTAAAGGATATGGTATAAAAATCATAAAAAGAGATACATAGAACACATTATGAACATGGTAGAGGTTGGAAGGATATTCCATGTGATAATACTCCATCACAATTCAATCAAGAGTCTCATTTGGGTCAATATATCTAATGTTCATCTTCCCTTTATTTCCAAATATCATAACATTATTCCAAGTTGGTATTCAAAGAAATACCTTCTCTGATGATTTGAAATCTATATCTTTCTAATGATATCGAGTGTAACATTTCTATGGACTCTGAGCTACCCTGATATGTCGATCAATGAATATAACTATCTTTTCTATTTCCTCATCAATCTTAGGTCCAAATAGATTTCGTTCTCCAAATTTATCCCATCATGTTGGAGTCCTAGACATATTTTCATATATGGATTCATAATAATCCATATGAACTATTTTTGTAAGAAAATTACACTAGATGAAATAATTGATCCTCACCTCTTTTGAAATACAAAGAGATTTCTCCTAGCATATCTTCTAGTATTTTAATTGTCCTCTCAGACTGACCGTCTATTCAAGGATGGTCTTTAGTGCTATAACTCAAATTTTTTTTCAAAAATTGCTGAAGAGTTCCCCAGGAAATCTAGTTAAACTTCATATCTTGATCAGATACAATTGAGAGTTATACTCCATGCAACATTACCACTTATTTAAAATCTAACCTAAAGATATTATCAAGATATAAGTAATATTTGATAGAAATGAATAGTGCTTATTTCATAATGTGATTGACTAGAACCAAAAGAGTATCGTACCTTTTATATATATTGGGGAGTCCCATAGTTTAATCTTTAGTGATATTTTCCCATTTCCACTTAGGCATGGGTAATGGATGTGACATCCCCTTAGACTTCTATCTCTCATCCATAGAATATTTATAAACAAATAACCCAGATACATACATTCAAATATCTCTATTCATGTTATCCCACTATAATTTCTATTTAAGATCTCAATATATATTCTTAATTTTAGGATGATTAGAGAAAGATAAACTATGACCCTCTCCTGAAAACTCCTTCAATTTTAGTATGGACGGAGCACATAATTTTTTACAAAACCTAATCATTCCATCATGGTTATGGTTGAACTCTATAATAATCCTTACCTTCTTTGGTATCTCTGTATCTTCCTTCTACACCTCTTTAATATTCACATGAATATATGGGTGAACATTTATTAGGTAAATATAGAATTGTTCTCCTTTCCTTATTATTTCAAGGAATATCCTCTTTAAATATATAAATATTGGATCTCTTTCAATCCTTATCAAGGATAAACTGGCATAATCCTTCCAAATCATAGAATCTTCCACATGTTCACCTTTTTAGGGTGGTAATGTATTGATGAGTCATAATATTTAATATGTTCTAACCATATCGTGTAACTCATATTCAACTCCTTATTTTAGAAAATATAATTTATGATTGTATGATCTGAATATGTGTCACAATTTTCCTTATAAAGTAAATTCTTCCATATATTCAATGAAAAAAATTATTAATGCAAGTTCCCAATTATGAGATTACAAATAATTATCATAAAAATTCATTTGGCATAAGTCATATGTTGCTTCCATGTTATTCAGAATGATAACACATATTAGTCCCTTCATTAATACATCACTATGAATCACGAACCATTCTCTATTGTAGGGTAGTGTGATCATAACTGAAAAAACACAAATTCTATTTAGTTCCTTGATTTTTTTTCACATTCATCTATCCAAAGGAACTTGTCTCCCTTCCATATCAAATTAGTTAGTTTATTTTATTTCTATGATAAATTTATCACAAAGCATCAATAATATATATCCAACCAAATAAAAATAAAAAATTTAGTCATAATTGTTGGTCTTGGCCATTATTTAATAACTTCTATCTTTGAGGGATACAACTATATACCCTTATTTTTAATTATTTGACCTATGAATGATGCTTTCTTTAGCCACATTTCACATATACTAATTTGTAATTTAACATATCATTCTTTATGGTTATCAAGAAACATCCTAAAATGATCTTCTTTATCTTCATTTCTCTTGGAAGATATAAGAATACCATTTATAAATACTATCGCAAACAGATCATGAGAATCTATAAATAATCTATTCATTGTATCCATGAAGATTTCATATAATAATTGGAAATTAAAAAAGGAATCACTATTAATTATAAGATTCATACCACAAATAATTTTATCTCTTAGATACTTTCTATTTTTTATCATTAACTGATGATATCCTGGTCTAAGTTTAATGTTTGAAAAGTATTGGGATCCACAAAATTGATCAAAAAAATCATCAATATAGGGTAGGGGAAATATTATCTTGAAAGTAATCCTATTAAATTATCGATAATAAATGAAAATAGAAATTGACCCAAATATCTTATCAACAAAAATAATAGGTGCACTTTAGATGCACTTGGTTTAATGAATCCCATATCAGGATTCTTCTATTGAAACTTATTCATTTCTTACACCTCAATTAGGTTCATTGTCTATGGAATATTTGAAGTAGGCATAGCACAAGGTCTGAGTTCTATGGAAAATCCAACTACATAATTCAGGGTAAGACTAGGAATATCTTTAGGAAATACATCAGTATATTCCCAACCAATTAAAATATCTTATGTTTTCAGTTTCTCTAAAACCATTTGAGATAGATACCCCTAATGGATTTGTAATACGACCACTAAAAATGAAGTAATTTCCATTGGCTATTCATATTCATTCCCACACTGATATCTAATCTCAGGTTGATTTGGAATACCAAACATGATTTCCCTTCATCAAAAATTGATATCGGACCTATATAGCGACAACCAATCAATTCCCAAAATCACATCAAATTAAAATAGATGAATAATCATAAGATTTTTAGGAATCAAATTCCTAAAAACTTTTATTAGAGAGGATCTGGAGAATTGATATGCGATAATAATACCATTAGTATTTTTCATTGATAATTCAACATCTAATTGTTGAGGTAGTGATATGATACCGTTACAAGAAATTGAAATAAAAGGGTGTGTATAAAAAGAGTAAAATAAGAAATTTTTAGTTCCATAGTTGATGATAAGTATAAATTTAACCACTTATTTCTCATGACACGTACTTTCAGCTATTATTGAATGAGATTTACCTTTATCTCTTGGATTAAGAGGTTATTGATTCCAAATATCATCATTAGCACTGATATTGGTGAACTGGTTTGCATAATTCTAGTACCCCATATAGTTTTAGCATCAAAGTGTGGGTGGTCGATTAAAAAGATATTTCTCCCAACTATTTTCATTGGATTTTCTATTTAAATATCTTCAATATTCACTTGCTTAGTGGTCATCCATTCCGTACATGAAATATCAACAATTCACTTGGTGAAAAATTCCCCCATGATTATTTCCAAACATCTAGCAAAAAAGAATATTTATTTTCTATCCTCCATGGGTTTTGTTATTATAATTTCTAAGAAAATCTATCTTTATCTTAATATGATAACCATGAGAATGGTGAGAATATACACTCTCCATTTCTACTTTGAGATCACATCGAATGGTTTCTTAATAGATATTAAATTCCTTTGTGGTCATCACCCTTTAAAAACATGGTTTTACCCCCTTATTGAACTGATCATTTTTTATTTTATGTTCGATGATAAAACAAGAAGCATACTTTACAATTATTGAAAAAAAAATTGTCATCGACCCCAAAAGATAAATCACCCCTCTTATAAAGTATAATAATTTCCCTTTTATTTTCATTAGTAGAGTATGGGTAAAGTACTTATTGAAAAATCACTTATTAAACCCATCGCATTATATAGAGTCAATTTATTCCTCTTTCCTTGTATTCTTAATAATATTACAACATCGGTCACATTTACCTTATAATTTATACACTACCAAGAAATTTTTTTCATGCTTTGAGCACTAGAGAATCAAAATTATTTTTCAAAGGTACTGATCCATTGCTTGAAAATTAGTTGATCAGAGGACCCACTGAAGGAAGTTGGATATTACCTCATGAAAAAATCAATGGTGCATTGGTCCCTTATTTTATAATCTTAATGATTATTATGATTCATGTCTTGAGAGATTTTTATGATCATACTAGTAATATTTTTTATTCTTGCTTCGATATCCTTATTTTCCTCAAGAGTAAGATCATTACATTATCTTCCACATTCATTTTTAACAAGATTCATAATTTTTTTAGACATTGAATAAAACCAAAAATAATAGTGTTAGAATCAATCTACAATAATCAGAGTGAGTAATCATATAATCATGAAAATCATTCCTGTGATTTCCTAAATCATGACACCTTATTATCAACCTAAGAAACATTAGGTTCACCCTATATCATATCCAATTTATTATAGGTTCTCTCAAGTTCTAGGCTCATATTATTAATAACTTAGTATTTAAAACTATCAAAACCCTCCACTTATACTAACTATATTTACCTAATCAAAACATATAGATGTATTGCATCATTTTAGTTTAATAATCAAATTTTTTTACAATAATACATGTTTGAGGGTCTTAAATGTTTAGTGGATTTGAATTCTGGATACATAATAAACATATTTAAGGAAACATATACAACATTTCTCATAAATATCTTCTCTTATATTACCCTTATTAAACATGTACTACTTAATACCTTTCTTTATAACATGGGAAAATAGAAATATTAAAATGGGTGAGATCTTATTTATAGAAAGGTTAAACATGGGAGATATCAATCAATGATCATATATAAGAATAATATAATAATAATGGTAATAGAGAATTACAAAAACTTTTTAATTTTATAATGAATCAGTTATAGATCATAAATCACGAGTCATGGAATAAAGCTCTAGAATTTTAAAATCCAAGAGTTATAAGAGTTTGATATTATGATTAATCAATAACAATCCAAGAGATAAAATTAGAAGCATAAGAACATGTCATAGTAATTTTAGAATAATAATAAGTATATAAAATCATTTCATTAGTCATGGTTCACTTCTAAGACCATCATAACATAGGATAAAAAGTCTCATAATAGATTAGGTTCACTCTAAAAACTATTTTCAGCCTCATAAATGGGTTCACTCCCTATCCTCCTTCATATTATATCATGATATATTAATCATTAACCAAATAATTTGAGGGATTTAATTTACCCTCATATCATATAATTAAACCATAAAATTGAGTTCCACGATCATAGAACCATTCATCATTACATCATAGCATGACCATTTCAAAAGAATTAGGTTTCATAACTAATTTCTCATCACATAATCATAAGAAATCCAAATAAATAACATGGTTGGTATCATTGGATCATTTCCCCAATGAAGTATAAAAAAATCAAATGATACTATAATAAATAATAAATACCTTTAAAATAAAATTTGAAAAATTCAATGAAAACATTGAAAATATACTTTTCTATTGGAATCTTTAAAA
Organism: Viscum album; assembly: GCA_963277665.1. Classification (NCBI taxonomy): domain Eukaryota; kingdom Viridiplantae; phylum Streptophyta; class Magnoliopsida; order Santalales; family Viscaceae; genus Viscum; species Viscum album. Next base: position 1,099,331,347 of record OY728155.1, on the reverse strand, counting down.
ACTAAATTTTTTTAAAATATTGAGAAAAAAATATTTTCTTTGAAAATAATAATGTAAAATATTAATGAAATATTAAAATAAATTAATGTTCAATATGGTGGGAAAATTTATTCATTTGGTAAATTTTAAAATAAATATTTGATTCAAACTTTTGATAAAACATACAAAAGATCATCATTCACAAAACTTCAAGATGATTCATTTTAAAAAATTAAAAGGAAATAAAAATATGGTTTAGAATAAATTTTATTTTTAATTTTATCATAGAAAATTTTTTTCATGAAAACATTTCAAATAACATTGACATTGAAGAAAATTTTCATCGACCAAAGAGGAAATATGGTCTATTTTCATAATAACATTATTTATCATTTTAAGTAAAAATTTGGAAAATGAAAATAAATACTTGAAAACCCCATAAATATATAAATTAGAATAAAATATATGGGTTTTAATAGAAAATTAACATATAATTTCCCTTAATGTAAAATTTTCAGACAATCCTGGAAAGAAATGAGATTACAGCATAAAGCCTTACTCTGGTCCTGAATTTCATCATACATGTTAAAACATCATCTATAATAAATATAGATTTACTATAAATATATTATATAATAATATTAATATATATTCCTATATATCATTCCCTTATAATTTAAAATTACATTTTTATTAAAAAAACTTAATTAAAATCAATATTCAGTTGAAAACTAGTTCACTTTTCCATGAATGTTACAGTTTGAAGGTTATGATCATTGAAAACTCGTCATGATTTAATCAACTAAAAAATAATTATCATTTTATATGTATCATATTTATTCATTATATAAACTTTTATTACTATTTATATAATCTCTTGAGAAAAAATGGATTACATCACTTCCTAGAGATGGTAGTTTGTACCTATGCATGAGTAATGATTTCATTTTCCAACGAGTAGAAAAAAATAATGATAAATATTAAGATATCGTCATATAATCATAATATCATAATAAATATCATATATATTAATTAAATTCATTCTTATTACTAACCGTTTTTGGAGTACTTGAAAAATGAATCATATCACTCCGTGGAGGTGGTAATCCACATGTACTCATTAATGACGTTGTTATTTCTCATAAGATGTAAAAGAGGTTGAAAATATATTTAATAAAAACATAAAAACATTTAAATATATTAATTATACTTATGTAATCATTTTTTTGTTATGAAATATTTCTAGGATGTAGAGGAATAAATAAACATAAAAGGTTTTAGTGAATAAAACTACATCTTCTTTGAGAAAACTCTTTTGGATCTCTTCTTAAGGTCCATTTTATTGGCATTTTAAGAATATTTGGATAAATATAATGTGTATAGGTAATTTTATAAGATATATTAGTAGGTTTTTATTGATATAATATTCTCAAGAAGGTGTAAAGTAGATAAGATAGGAGGTTCTCTTTTATAAGTGAGGTGGGTGATTAACTTATAAATACTTAAAACATTAAAATATAATAAAGTAATATTCAAGTGAAAGTGGAACCAAGGAAAAAAATATTTTGATATCTGATAATTTAAGTTATAAATATCTTCAACCAGTAAAATTTAGTCATGTTTATTTTATATTTAAATAATTATCTATTAGTTTAACCCCCTTGTTATCCCTGTTAAACTGTAACTAAGGTGACAAATATTTACCATAATTACAATTTATTATGAACAAAATTGAAATATTCCTCATTAAAAATTTTAAAATTATGATTTCAAATATTGAAACCATTTTATCAAATTTAATTAATTGAAATTTCAAAATAAGTCTTAAAATAAGCGTGAAAAATGAAATAGAAACAGTTTTTTCAATAATGCATTTTTAGGCATAAAACTAAATGTTTCATCCTTCCTTTCCAAGTAAAAACAATTTAATGAATGATAAAAAATTTGACTGAATATATTATCTAAAAATTTAATTAATATTATTCAATAATATTGATAAATTTATTTTATTAATAAATAATTACATTGTATGCATAAAACAAGTTTTTTAAAGAAACAAATCTTTTTTACATACAAATTATTTTATTTTCATTTCTAACCAATTGATAACCAATGAATTAATTTTTAAAATTTGTAAAAAATGATTTTTCATTGGTTTAATAATCTAAACTAATTTTTTATTTAAATAATATACTAGAATAATAATATTGATAAGAAAAATATTTCAAAATAATACTTTAGGATAATAAAATTTTATAAATGAAATATATTTTTTTTAGAAATTATATTTCTATTAAATAAAGTATAAAGTTATTAATTTTAATATATATACTAATTATTCACTTAATATTAGGGATGTGTTATTAATATTCTATCATACCCATTGTTTTATTAAAAATAAATATATTCCAAAATCTTATGGTGTTACATCCAATAGATCTAATAGATTTACATATAATCTAAGTTGCATAACCATCACATCCCCATTTTTTATAGTGACCTGAAATCCAACAAACCCAATTTAAATGAAAAAAAATCATTAATCCACTAAAGCTATTCCTTGACTACAAATATAATAACTCTATTCTATTAGATCAAAGATACATTTATATATTATAACCTCAAGTCGTTATAGCCAACATGTACATTTATCTCACGACTATGAGCCATTATAGCCTATATATTCACATATAAAAAAACATTGATCCACCATATCATCTATATCCCTACATACATACTATTTATTATGAAGGGAGTAGGATACAGGGAATAGTTATCCATCTATTACAATGAAAATATAGATGTGGGAACACACCTGGAACCAAATGCCAAATATGGGCATTGGTTGCCCCTACTCACTCATGTGGTGGAAATTAAGTAATACCCAAACATAGTGATTCACATTACACAAAAACATTCTAGGGGAAACTACCATATGCATGATTCAATATATATCTAATGTCTCACATTACATCCCAACTTCAATTACTAATGAATTGAAAGATAACACCTTAAAAATTCATCCTCATCCCCAATCATTAATTTTTAATTAATTTTCAATCCCTTGTTAATATCTGACCAAAATATATAATTTAAAATTTTCCATCTAAGTCCAAGGCTCTTTTAATTAAATTTTTATATTTCATATACCATCACATATTCATTCACCCATTCCATGGTTCCACTTACTAATATATAAAAACTGAATTTAAGTCTAGGAATCAACATTCGCTATTCTATTATTTTATTAGTTAAAATTCCATATTTTTGGGAAGTTAGACTTAGCTATAAAACTTCATGAAATATATACCAGAAATGATGGAAAATGAAAATTAATAAATAAATAGATACCGAGGAATAACTTGGAAGTTCTCATGAAATTATTTTAATCTAATACAACTATTCCAGCGCTCTCTCGTACATCATTTGACAGAATCCGTACCATCCAACCATTATTATTAGTAATCCATCACCACAACAAAATCAATATTGCTCACCCCTTATTATAACAACCATCCATAATGTATTTTCATATTAAATCACTTCAATGGATCTATTATTCTAACATATAAATGGTAGAAAATCATATTTTAATAAAAATAGATATTGAGATAAAGAAATAATTAATAACCTAATGAATGAAGTCATTAGAAAATATGGATTAAACACATTCATTTTCTAATAATATTTCCATCACTCATCATATTTATCTTCCATCTTGATTAATCAATTAATTATGAGAAGGATTAAACAATAAAAAATCCTAATATAATATTAAATAATATCTATAATAATCTCTAAATAGTTATTCTCAATTTAGAACCAAATTTTAATTAAAAAATTTTAAGAGGAATAATAATTCCTATGTTTTAATTATTTATATTTTCTATTGATTTAATGTATTTATTCTATTTAATCATTTTTAAGAAAATAGATATATTGGATGTATAAATAATTACAAAAATAACCATTCAAAATATCTAGAAAATAGAATTAGGTAGTACTATAATGAACAATTTGATTTTAGTTGAAATAAATCCACATGAAATTATTTAATTACATATTTTTATCTTCAATAGGTAGACCTCAACCATTTACTAATTGAAGATAAGGAACGTTATTATGAAAAGCATATATTATTCAAAATAATGTTTTTAAATTACTTATCTCGATATGGAACTTTGAGGAACACCACACAAGAATAAAATAAACAAATATCAATAACCGCAAAACTCTATGGAAACCACCTTTGGAAGTAATCACAAAAAAATATCATCTACCATATATAAACACTTACCCAAAACTAAAATAATGTCTATGAAGGGACATATTAAGAGGAAGTAGATGAATGGGTTAAAAGGGGAACTAATGCATGAGAGATATTTATATCTTAAAACCATAAGGTTTTAATGAATAAAGATATGTATAGAAGGAACCTAAGGTGGTATAGGGTTATTTGGGGTTCAAACAAAAGAAACAAGAGTCAAACTAGAGGAATAATGAACCCTATTTATAAAATGATACTTTGATGTTGTCCACTATGATGTGGATAACTCAACCAAGAATATGGTGCCTTTAGTCAAAGATAAATCTATGATCCAAGAAAAATATAAATGGTTTTATTCTCAAAAGGTCATTGGTTATATCATCCATTATAAATGTATTTCACCAAAACCATAGTGTGTTATTTCCCAATATAGCCATAATAGACCAAGAACATGGATCCCATCAATGATCCACTAGTATAGAGAGGGATTTTATTTCTATTCCTAATATATGACAACTCTTGATATGAGAATTTTTTCCATACATGTTTCCCAAAAGGATTCCCCCAACGTGCTACACAGAAAAAAACCATCACGATGACATGATGTCCTTCATGAGATAATGATATCAAAATATAAAATACAAATTACGTCATCAATTACAAGTCACCAAACACAAGGGTACTTCGAGACTCCTTGTAATTCCATGAACATCTATAAGGGAATCACCCTTCCCCATATCCCACAATGATGTAACCAAAATCAACCATAAATTATTCCCTTCAAAACATTTTTTCCACATTCTGGGATTCATTATAAATTAAAGTGAATAACTCACATTACCACGTCTTCAAAAAGGACTCCACTAGGGCTTTTTGTATGTAGTAAATGGCCCCTAGAAAGCCACAAATCACCCATATATCTCCAAAAAACCTTTTAACACCATTTTTTCACCACTAATTCCATAGAAAAATGCCCAATAATGGTTCAAGAAAACTGATCCCTAACATCAAATACCACTCAAATGATTCGCATCCTTGAGAATAAAACCAAACCATAAAATATAAAATGAAAGGGTCATAATATAAACACCTTGTGATATTATTTTCAAGGAAAAATCTATAATAAGACCATAACTAACTCTTCATAAGGGATAGTGAAAAAAATCCCAATATCTCATAAATCAAGAAAAATTTATTTATATCATCACAATGAAATAAACCTTCAAAAAACTACAGACATTGAGAATGAATCTATGAAACATACTACCAAATGTAGTCATTTATGACACCATGTCAATATATGAAATGAATAAATAAGAATAAAATGCATTCCTGATGCCTTCTGCTGAAATTCCTGAATCCTGTTAGGTCATTCTTAAAATGTTGCATCATCTTTAATTTCGAACTCTACCAAGTCAGTATCATCATGATGATACTAATAAATTATCAATATGTTGAAAACATAACGGATCTAATTATTATGTGACAAAATATCTAAATGATACACAACTTCACTAACACACTCTAATATTTTAAAACACCTAATAAATTAGGGTGGAAGCTTAGTCACCTTTCTAAGATATAATTCCCATGATAAGAAGATACACTTAAGAACACATGATATCTGTTCTTGACTTCTAGATCCCCCCTCAAATGATCAATATTGGTCTTATAACATATTTGTGCTACATTCATCTATTCACAAATGTCCAGATCTATCTTTATTTTTCTTTTTACCAACTTTACTCTGAAATTCATGGACTCTTAAACCTTGATCTAGAACAATATAGATATATATGGTTTTCCATAAATTTATTTTTATAGATCTATAACAATTTTCAAATGATACCTATTATTATACTAAATCTCATCCAATAAAGAAGTTCACCAACAAACCTCTAAAATCCCAAACACATGTACACAACATTCCTTCTAATGTATCACGGGTCTAATTCATCTAATCATCATTCTATGGATGAAAATATATAACTATTAATAGGGGAGGGATAAAATCACACTAGAGACCACTCTATAATTGGGAGGTGAAATAGGGATCATGATCAGATATGATCATTTGTGGATCCCCATAAATCCACATAATCTTCTACAATTGCTTCCTCAAAAAAGACATCTACTGAACTCAACCACTTAATCAATAATAAGAGAGATTAATTTTTCAAGATATCCATTATAACCTAGACTATGTCATATACATAAAATGACCAAAGTAAACTAGTTAATAAATCCATCAAAATTTCTTCCCCCATTAACTATGGAACATTTCGAGACTAAATATACCCTCTAAAAACATAATGCTTGGCCATTACCCTCAAATAGAGAAAACACTATAATATAAAATTTTCAATGGTTCTCTTACCCCCTAATGAAAAAACTGAATCTACAAGGCATTAAACATCATAGCTACAATAGGATGTGATACTAAGGGAATCTTATAGTACTCATATAGAACAAACTCATAAATAAATTAAGGGAATGGAGAAACTCCCTTGTAACAACACTAAATGCTGATATTCATCATATTATCCCTTGAGATATTCACCACAAACAAAACTATCCCACTAAAAATCAACCATGTAATATCTCAAAATATATTCCTCCACCTATGGAACCAAGGATGACTTCATGGTCATATAGTAGAAAAATCCTATGTTTTCACCATCCTATATATCACAATTCATAACTGTATGTCCCTTTATCCATCACAAAACATAAACAAGTTCTAGGAAAATATCACTATATAACTTATTTCTCAACATGTCTAAAAAACATTCCATTTGTCTCATGTAAAGAAAATATCAAAGGCATAATCTTATATTAATTATTTAAACCATCAGGAATGTAAGTTCTAATTACACTAAGAGAATATATATCTCAAATTATATTGATCATTGAAGAACAAATATTTCTCATCGACGAGAGTTTGACATCAAATTCATGTAAACTACTACTACAAGAATATCAATATCATTGTTTATATAGTCAAATTCATGGGGTTTTAATAGACGATACCCATAATAGATGGATAATCCAAATTTCATCAAAAAAACAACAAATGAAAATGTGGTAAGAGTTAGAGAAAACATAAAATATAACATTATCCTCTAGAGAAGGGACAATAAGTTCATTAACCATTTTCCCCTTCAGATACCAAAAAGTATCCTAACACTTGTTAATCCATATGAAATATTGATACTTCCATCTCAATGCTAAATAATGTTCCTCAATTGGAGATACATTAGGTGAAATCTTCGTGTAAAAACATGTGACACCCAGTAGATAGAACACATGTGATATATTCTTCAGGGATACTCAAGAATCAAAAAACTTTAACTTTGAAGGATCTGTAACTACTCCTCATAAATAAAAAACATGTACAAAAAAATAACTTCAAATGGCCATCACTTACACTTATAAAAATTGAATATGTTAAAATATTTAAGACATCCAAAACAGCTTGTATATTCTCCACATGATATTATATAGGATCAAAATATAGAATTATTTCATCAATTAATACCTCTAATAATTGATCAAGAAAATCATGGAACACTAGGATTATTACCACCAAGAATATGGTTGGTGAATTCATAACTTTGAATGAAATTAACATGAACTCATAGTGCCCATAATGAAACCTGATGGTAGTCTTTGATATATCTTCATGCTTCACCCTGATCTGATGATACCCCAACCACAAATTGATCATTGACAACCTAGTATCTCCCCTTAACTGATTTAATAAATCATAAATATGTGCGAGGGGATATTGGTTCTACACTATGACCGAATTTATGGAAAACTAATCAATTATAGAACACCATTTTCCTTCTTGAGGAATAACACTATAGGACCCTCATGTGACACACTAGGATGAATAAAACCACTCTATAAATTATCATCTATTTGAATATACAAATACCACAACTCAAAGTTACTATACTATATATATACATCAATATGAGAGAGACTCCCAATTGTGACACTATCCAAAACATGGTCACACATCGATGGGGTAACATCATAACTTTTTTAGGAAAGACATCTGGGTACTATTATATAACCCTAAGAGACCACTAGATAACCCTTCACTAAACTTTATATAAACCTATCCATCCTACAGATAAGGGATAGACATTACCTTGTACCATATGATGGTCTCTTTATCTAATGAACATTTAATGCTCACTGTGTGCGTCATAAAATATAAATTGACTCCTAAATCAATTAATGATATCTTGCACTAAATATACCATGTCTGTAACATCCCAGGTATTTATATTATAATAAATTTCTATATCTATTAAAAATTTTGAATTTAATATTAATTTTAGTTTAAAGGGGACACTATGTATGATAGTGTACCCGACACGCAACAACGAGTTTCTCAGAAATCTTATATTGCACACAAAATTGAGTTATACCCAAAAATAATGCAATATTATTATTATTATTTTAAATGGTAGTTAATGCATAGCCATTGTATTGGATGTAATGAAAATAATTAACTATATTATGATTTTTCATATTATTTAAATGTTTTAACATTTATCCAATAAATTTTATAGGCTTAAAATGAAAATGAATCCAATTTTAAACCTAAAATTCTCTTATATTTTTAAAATGAAGTTTTACAACCTTTTGATGGAGAATCATTTTTAAAAATATTTTTTGTCACTTTTATATTTTTTATTAGATAAATTAAATTTCCTTTTTAGAATTGGGACATCAGAATTTACTTCTTTTGAAATTTTTGTATTTTTCTGATAAAATCTTTATTTTTATAAATAGTTAAAATACTGCATTTTAATTCAAAACCACCTTTTAATATAATTTATTTATATAGATATATTATAATTTTAATTAGTTTTAATGTGTAATTGGATTAATTTGTTTTCACTTAATCCAATTATGTTCGTTGTATGTAATTTCAAATTTAAATTGGACAATAACACATGTTAATCTTTTGATAGTTTTTACTTCTCAAAAACCCGCTTTCTGGTTTTGACAATGAGAATTAATTTTAAATTAGTTACTGAAAATTATGTGTTTTGAATTTAGAAAAATAGACTCTATATTTATAATCATAAGGAAAAAAAATTGCGTAAATAGGTACTTTTTATTTTTGGACATTATGAATAGTAACTTCAGTAATTATTTTTATTTACCATGGTTAAAGGGTAAATCAGATAAATATGGGTAAAAAATAATATTATAATAATATAAAACTACACTAACATGTGTCCTTATCATGTTGGATAATATTTTTCTGACCATGGGTATCCTTGGGTCTATTTTAGGACCCCATGGAACCACTTGGGTGTGATAATGACATTTTGTAATATTTATTTTAATAAAAAGGAGAATATAACATAAACACATATCTCCTAACTAAATTTTTTTTAATTTGGTTCATATTAATGAAATATTAGACTATAAATAGTAATTTAAAAGATAAAAATATTTCCTAGAGCGTGGTATTTTATTTATAATTTTTAGACATTAAATGAATAAATAAATATTTTTATGACACAATGATGATGCAGTGACTACCTTATTAATGATACATTCAAATAAATGATTTAATAAATATTAAAATAAATGTAATTTGAACCTTTTTATGCCATAAAATAATTTTTTGGATGAAATTGACATGTGAGTGATGATTTAATTCTTTTTTTAAGGAATAATGTGTTTATGACTTTAACAAAAACCAATTACTAAATAGTGTAAAAATTGACATAAATGTGTTTTTAAAACAAATAATATTTATATTAAATGATATAATATTCCTAAAAATATAATATTATAGAAAATGACATATCTAATGTTAAAAATTTCATTAATTTTCCACTTTTGGTTTGATTGTCATTTTATAGTAACTATAGTAACCATATATTATGAAAATACAAGAAGATGTGGTAAGAGTTAATGTTTTTAACTAAGGGTTAAATCTAAAAGATAAGGTCAATTTTTGTGACCTAAACTTGTCTAAAAACTATTGGTTAAGAGTATTTTGACCCATCCTCATCTTACCCTTGAAATTTATCACTTTTTAACTAATATAATTTAAAAATCAATTTATAATAAAATAATATTTCAATAATTTTCTAAAGTGCCCCTCCTCCCTCTTATAAAAGGCCGCCACCTCTACCCACTTACCCACACCTCTCCAGCTTCATAGATCATCCAAATTATACTCAAATAAACTCAAAAAATCCCTCCCTTTTCATAGATTCCTTACCTTGGGAATAAGGCATTTCAAGAAATCCTTTTAACTCAAATCAAAAGTAGTTGCCCAATTTTGAAGTAATGACTCCTCTCAAGCTCCTTTCCATTATTTCCCTTATCCACCCCTAAACACTTTTTATTCCATTGTTTTATAACAAAAACAGTATCCACAATATACTAGGATGTTATTATGTTAAGGTTTTAACATAAACTTATACACACCTCTATATAAAGGATATAGAACATATTGTTTCTTGTAAGGAGAACTCTTGCCTCACGAAACGATGCTTGTTCAATTTTTTCCTACCACCTATAATGAGGGACATTTTGATGGAACTATATTTATGTATAAAATATATTATATTTATATTGTCTCTATTATTCTGTAATCTTTATTTACAACATACCTTTATGTTTTCCATAATACGATAATTTCCCTTGAGGATGTGTGGACTACAACCCCATCAAAGTGATATGACTCGTTCATGCCATACATGGAACATATAATGGATATATTTAATGAACTTATCTAACATGTATAACATAGATATTATAATTGAATTATAATATACCTATATATCATTTATTTTTCCTTCCATTAATATGAAAAAGAATTAAATGAAGCGTTCATGCATACGTATGGCCTACCGTCTCCATGAAAAGTGAATTTCGTTTCTTATCTCCAAATGTTATAGACTATTATAAATACACATATACTAGATATATATGATATTTAAATCACGAATAATATTATGGAGATTATGTAATTTTGACCACATGGATAATTTACCTCAAAACCAGTTCATTTTTGACTCAAATACCGAACATCGACAAAACGTTCGATTTGAACTCAAATAATTAAATAATTACTATAACATGATAATAAGTGATATAAATGAATAACAAATTTTAAAAAGGTTATAATGAAACTTTAAATTAACTAATGATTATTATTCAGGAAATTAAAAAAATGACACAAGCCAGACTCAAGGTAAGAGATTTCGTCTCAATTTCTTTTCATTGAGGCATTTCTTAATAATATGCATCTTTATTGTTTTATATGGTGTATATACAGCATGTATGACATTTAATATCCATATTTTATCTATACTAATGTTATTTATTAAATCATGGAGATTAATATTTCAATATTCAAAGTGGTATGGGACACCTTGAACATTTAAATATTTAATTATCAAATATTTTTCTTCATGTTATTAAATTACATTTTTATTTATATGGGTATAAAAGGAAAATACAATAAATTTTATGTCAATATTTAATTTCATTCAATGTTTCAAAAATGTATTTTTTATACAAATCATTTTACTTTATTTACAAAACATCAAAAGCAATGCTTTTTAATATATATGGATACAATGAATCCTCTACCATCGTGACCGTTTTTTTGATATGTGGCTTCCTTTATAAGCCTTAATGTCTTTTAAAAAGGAAATAAATCCCTTATTACATTATTTGGGTATCTTGGTATTGAAAATGGGGTTTTAAATGAGAATGGTATTTTTAAACAGAAATGTATTTCATATGGGATTAGAAGAAACTTTCAAAAAAGTGGTTTTGTGATGAATGTGTTTTAGTAATGAAATTGTACATGAGCATTATATGAAATAGGTGAGCCCGATATAGCTTATACAAAGGGTTCATCCCCATTATAGCGCACAGGCAAGCCCAAAACTACTTATACGAAGGGTTGATCCCTATTATAGCTCACGGCTGAGCCGGACGAAGCCTATATGAAGGGTTGAGCCCCATTATAGCTCACGAGTGTGCTCGATATAGTTTATCTGAAGGGTGATCCCCATTGTAGATCTCCAATTTGGAAGAAAACATATGATTATTCCAATTTAAAGATGTTTTAAAGGGTTTTATGTATATGATGCTTTAAGTCACCTATAAGAGTTTTAATTTCTTTCTATTATTTTTAGTGTTTTTCATTGGGCCAAAAGTATGGGTCTTATTCATGTGAAAATGTTTTGTTTCATCCACTCAAAAAACATTGAATCGGTTATCAGGTTAAAACATGACTAATGGTTTTTATTTATTTTTATGTCCCTTACTGAACTTTTTGTTCTCATCCCAACGTTTTAAATTCTTTCATAGTATTTAGGGGTGAATTGAGTCAAGGATGGAATCAAGGAAATTTTATAATGATTATACATGAAAAGAAACCATGTTTCTTTTTAAATTTTTTTATGTTATGGAAGAAACATATATTGTTGGAAGTATCCCATTTGTATTTCTATGTTTTTGTTATGTTATAGTTATGGACTAATTCTCTATGTCTATAAATCTAAAAATATTCTCACTGTGAATTCTTAACTTAACTCAAGATTATGTAATGTTAGGGAGAGGGCCTTATAGTTGGTTTTAGAGAATGGTTTTGGAAACATTGGATATTCGGAAGTTTTCATAAGGGTAAGGCATATCATCATGGGTTTATAATTTTAAGGCAGATCATAAGTTTAATGTCTTAGAAACCCCATTTGAGGCTTTATGTTCCAAAATTTGTAGGTGATTAACGGTATTTTTGGAGACATTTATTTTTGAGGTAGTTATGGGATAGTAATTTTGGAGATGAAAAATGAAATGAATAGAATAAACTTTGAGGCTAAAACATGTTATGATTATTTTTGAGGATTTTATATCTTTATTTGGAGTGTTATAAAATTACATAGTTAAACAAATACAACACGCATACCTTGTGAAAACCCGTCATTTCGGACAACACTGCGAGAGTCGAACCGACAACCAAAGTGTTACTAGGATTTATAACCTACCATTGACCTACATGAAGTCCCTGGTTAGTATGACTTATTTTTTTAGTTAAATTATTATATGGATTATGAATAATTTTATTTTGGGAACTTATGTTTTATCAAATGGATATCCTTAGTATAGAAAAATTATTTTGTGATTAAGTGAGAAATGTTATTTTGGAAGACGTTTTCTCTTTTGGGAACTCTATATGCCCAAGGAAAATAAAATACTATGGGATTTTATTTGAGGAGTAATGGTAGGATTTTATTTTGTAAGAATATAAGTTTTTATTATAGACATATATTGATTTGGGTTATTTATGGAAATTATTATCCTACCATAGAGAATATGTGGATAGGTTACTTAATTATCAGTATGAGACTTTAAGAGTAGTCACTACGGGAAAATCAATATTTGGGATGGGTTATTTGCGACGGGAAGAAATCCCGTTGCAAATAACCTATCCAGGAAGCACTTTGCGACGGGGAAAGTAGCCCGTTGCAAATAACCAATTATTTGCGATGGGATTTCGTCTCCTGTGGCAAATAGTTTGGCGCGACTTTCGCGCCAAACCGCGCAGCGGTATTTGCGACGGGTCCCGTCGCAAATACCTTGCGGCGGTCATTACCTTTTTGCAACGGGATGTCATCCCGTTGCAAATAGTTTGGCGCGACTTGCGCGCCAAACCGCGTAGGGGTATTTGCGACGGGTCCTGTCACAAATACCCGGAGGCAGTCAATACCTTTTTGCGACGGGATGTCGTCCCATCGTAAAAAGACTGTCGGAAGGTACTATTTGTGACGGGACCCGTCACAAATAACCTTTTAACCACCAACTGTAATTAATGCGGGCGAGGGTAATTGCGACGGACCCCGTCTCAAATACCACCATTTGCGACGGGAAGCCCGTCTCTAATAATCCCGTCGCAACAAATCTAACATATATATACCCCCATCCGTTTTTTCCCAAATCATTCAGATCTTGCTCTCTCTCTCTCTCTCTTCATTCTTCAATTTCAAAGAGAAATTTTCTTTTAGTTGATGTTTTTTATTCGAGAGTAATCGGAGGGCGTCAATATCTTCAGAATATCAAAGTTTAAGGTATTTATATTTTATTTTTTTATATATTTTTTATTTTTTTATATTAATTTTAATTGTTTTTTATTAATTCTAATTTATTTAGATTTCAATTGATTTTTATTTATATTTAGTTTTAATAAGAAATTGATATTGTTAGTTATAATTATAAATAATTAGTTATAATTAATATTAATTACATATAATTAGGGATAAATATATATAATTAGCAATAAATAGTTATAATTAGCAATAAATAGATATAATTAGAAATAAATAGATATAATTAGTAATAAGTAGATATAATTAGCAATAAGTAAACATAATTAGGAATAAATAGATATAATTAGGAATAAATAGATATAATTAGGAATAAATAGATATAATTAGGAATAAATAGATATAATTAAGAATAATTAGTAATAATTATGAATAATTCGTAATAATTAGATATAATTAGTAATTATTAGATATAATTAGTAATAATTAGATATAATTAGATATAATTGGATATAATTAGTAATAATTAGATATAATTAGTAATAATTCGTAATAATTAGATATAATTAGGAATAATTAGGAATAATTAGAAATAATTAGTAATAATTAGGAATAATTAGTAATAATTAGGAATAATTAAAAATAATTAGGAATAATTAGTAATAATTAGGAATAATTAAAAATAATTAGGAATAATTAGGAATAATTAGTAATAATTAGGAAGAATTAGTAATAATAAGGAATAATTAGGAATAATTAGTAATACTTAGGAATAATTAGCTACAATTAGGAATAATTAGCTAAAATTAGCAATATTTAGCTAAAATTATCAATAATTAGCTATAATTAGCAATAATTAGCAATAATTAGCAATAATTAGCAATACTTAAAATTAATTAGGAATAATTAGCTATAATTAGGAATAATTATCTATAATTAGGAATAATTAGCAACAATTAGGAATAATTAGCTACAATTAGGAATAATTAGTAACAATTAGGAATAATTAGCTAAAATTAGTAATAATTTGCTACAATTAGTAATAATTTGCTACAATTAGTAATAATTTGCTATAATTAGTAATAATTAGCTATAATTTGTAACAAATAGCTATAATTAGCTATAATTAGCTATAAATAGGAATAATTAGATACAAATAGCTATAATTATCTATAATTAGGAATAATTAGCTATAATTTGAAAAAATTAGCTATAATTATCTATAATTAGATATAATTAGCTCTAATTAGATATAATTAGTAATAATTTGATATAATTAGCAATAATTATATATAATTAGCAATAATTAGATATAATCAGCAATAATTAGATATAATTTTCAATAATTAGATATAATTAGCAGTAATTAGGAATAATTAGGAATAATTAACTATATTTAGTAATAATTAGCTATAATTAGCTATAATTAGCAATAATTAGCAATAATTAGCAAT
This sequence comes from Viscum album, assembly GCA_963277665.1. NCBI lineage: Eukaryota > Viridiplantae > Streptophyta > Magnoliopsida > Santalales > Viscaceae > Viscum > Viscum album. Next base: position 1,099,315,544 of record OY728155.1, on the reverse strand, counting down.
AATTAGCTATAATTAGCAATAATTAGCTATAATTAGCAATAATTAGCTATAATTAGCTATAATTAGTAATAATTAGCTATAATTAGTAATAATTAGCTATAATTAGTAATAATTAGGAATAATTAGTAATAATTAGCTATAATTAGTAATAATTAGGAATAATTAGCTATAATTAGCTATAATTAGTAATAAATAGCTATAATTAGCTATAAATAGCTATAATTAGCAGTAATTAGGTATAATTAGCTATAATTATCTATAATTATCTATAATTAGTAATAATTAGATATAATTAGTAATAATTAGCTTTAATTAGGAATAATTAGCTATAATTAAGAATAACTAGCTATAATTAGGAATAATTTGATATAATTAGTAATAATTAGATATAATTAGTAATACTTAGTAATAATTAGTAATAATTAGTAATAATTAGAAATAATTATTAATAATTAGATATAATTAGATATAATTAGTAATAATTAGCAGTAATTAGCAATAATTAGTAATAAAAATAATTATATTATCAATATTTACGAAAAAACAATATTAATATTATTAAAATAATAAAAAATTTATAAAATATTAAAATTATCAATATCGCAACAGGTTTTTCTTTATTCTTAACATGTTCAAATCTCAAAGGGTCACCAATTGTCAGGTCATGCATAATAAAAAGTTTGTTTCAGGCATGTCCAATGTAAACTCTATAATTTCCCTTGCATGGTTAATCACCTCACAAGTAGTGTTGCAATCAGACAAACCAAGTCATGACCTTCTTATCTATAAGAATTATGTCACATGAACCTTTACATAGACCATTCTTCCTTGAAAATTTAAGGGAAAAATAATGATATCCCCTCAAAATTTTAAGGAAGAATGATCTATGTAAAGTGTCATGTGAGATGATTCTTAGAGATGAGAACATCATTACTTTGGTCATCTTATTGCAACACTACATGCGAGGTAATCAACCATGGAAGTACAATTATAGAGTTTACATTGGACATGACTAACACAAACTTTTTATTACGCAAGACTTGACAATTGACGCCCCTTTGAGATTTGAACATGTTAAGAATAGAACAAAGCCTGTTGTGAATTTTGATAATTTTAATATTTTATAAATTTTTTATTATTTTAATAATATTAATATTATTTTTTTGTAAATATTGATAATATAATTTTTTATTATTAATAATTAGTAAATGAAATATGATTGGATAATGAAGGAAAAATTTGTAATCATCTCCACAACAGTGATTACCAAATTTCATTTCATTATTTAAGCAGTTTTCCTTTTGCTATGTATTTCTATGTATTGATAAATTAGTAATAAATAGTAATAATTAGTAATAAATTGTAATAATTAGTAATAAATTGTAATAATTAGTAATAAATTGTAAAAATTAGTAAAAATTAGTAATTATTTATAATAATTTGTAATAATTAGAAATAATTAGGAATAATTATCAATAATTAGCAATAATAAGTGTGAGAAAGATGAAATTAAATGAGCTGTTGGAAAAAGGAGTAGCTGTAAATCCACTGGAAATTGTGTTGCCCATAATTAATGATAATTATTAAGTAGTTGTAATTATTTATCTTCTTTTTCAGATAGTGTTTTTATAATTTCATACTATTCAAAAACAGTGAGGATTTTATATTTTATGTAGAAAAATATGGAACAAGGAAGTTGACATCAGTCATTATTAGATGATTGAGATTGGATAAATCAGCGCAGAAATCTAAATGGTTCTGGTTTAAATCCTCTATATATTGAGGGTGTTGAAGCTTTCATAGCATTTGCATCATCAAAACCAGAATATGTTTTAGAAGGAAAAATTATGTTTCCTTGTAAAAAATGTGCTCTGAGAACGTTTCACACATTTGACAAGGTTAGGGGACATCTCTTGCGGTTTGATTTGCAATTAGATTATGTTTTTTGGTATCAACATGGTGAACGAAGTTCCAGATAACATCATAATAACTTGATTACGGATCTGTCACGATTTCAAAATTTAGTACATGATGTTGCAGGTCCATCTGTGCAAAAAAAATGAAACTCACGATGATATTGATTTAACTTCTGAGTTGGCACCATCTAAATGTTATAAGTTGTTGAGGTCTTCTAAGGATGCATTATATCCTAGATGCAAGATAAGAAAATTAGAAGCGGTTCCAAAATTTATGGCTATTAAATCAGATAATGCAATGTCAAACAACTGTTTTGATCAGATATTTTCTTTGCTTAAAACATTGTTAGCATAAGGAAATGTGTTTCCTGAAAATTACTATGAGAGCAAGAGAATAATTCGTAATTTGGGCCTTAGTTATCGGAAGATTCATTCATGTCCAAATGATTGCATCTTATAGTCTGGATAAAATGAGTCATTGGATATTTGTCCCACATGAGGACAATCGAGGTATAAAGAATCTCAACCAGGGGAGTTTAGATCGATTCCAGTAAAATAGTTGAGATATTTTCCCCTTACACCCAGGTTTTAGCATTTATTTATGTCTCATAACACAACATCAATGATTTCATGGCACAAAACCAAGATTTAAACTGATAAAAGCATGAATCATCCATATGATGGTGATTCATGGAAACATGTTGACCATCTGCATCCGTCTTTTTTTATAGAAGCCTGAAACGTGCTATTGGGTCTTTCTACTGATGGTTTTTGTCCGTTTGGTTCTTATAGTAGTCAGTATTCATGTTGGCCTATTTTTATAACTCCGTACAATTTTCCTCCATGGATGTTGATAAAGGAGCCTTATATTTTTTTGACTTTATTAATTCTAGGACATCCGAAAAATAATATTGATGTTTATTTGCAACCATTGATTGCTGGGTAAAAATTCATTGTAGAGTGATGGTGTTAATTCATATGATGTTGCTGCGAAAAATTATTTTTTCTAGTTGGAGTACACATGGTCTTAAATCATGTCCTTACTATATGAAAGAAAAAAAAACCTTTATGTTGGTCAATGGAAAAAAAAACCTTGCTATTTTGATTGTCACCGTAGATTTCTTCCAACTGATCATCCTTTTAGGAGGAAAAAATCTCATTTCAGAAATGGTACAATTGAAAGGGATGAACCTCCAAAGATGATCTCAGGTACAAAGTTAAAATCAGTTGTATTTTCACTACCCCCCATCACATTTGGACCAAAAGTAAACCAACAAAAAATTCATGGCTTTGGGAAAGAACACAATTGGATAAAACAGAGCATTTTTTGGGATCTTCCATATTGGTCTGATTTGTTGGTCAGCTACATGTTGGATTTTATGCATACTGAGAAGAACTATTTTGATAATTTATTTCATATAGTTTTGGATACACCAGGTAAGACCAAAGATACTGTAAAGGCACGATTAGATCTTTCCCAAATTTACAGGCGACCCGAACATGAATTATTTGAAAATGTCAGATCATAGAGGTTAATGAAACCAAAATAATCTTACACACTGTCCAAAAAGAGTCGCTTATTATTTTATCAGTGGATTGCAGATTTGAGACTTCCAGATGGCTATGCTTCCAATTTGGGCAGATGTGTTAAGAATGGTTATATTATTGGATTAAAAATTCATCAGTGCCATGTTATAATGAAAATAATTATGCTGATTGGATTCAGAGGTTTGTTGAATTCTATGATTTGGGATTCGATAACAGACATATCATATTTTTTTCGAGACATTTGTGCAGCGACAACAGACAACGATGCGTTAAGAAAACTGGCAAAAGATGTTGATGTAATTATATGTAAACTAGAAAAAATATTTCCGTTGACTTTCTTTGACTCAATGGACATCTGATATTACATTTTCCACATGAAGATAAATGTGGAGGTCCAGTACAATTTCGATGGATGTACCCATTTGAGAGATGCATGCAGAAATTGATGAAAAAAATACGTAACAAAGCATCAGTTGAAGGCTCAATTGCTGAAACTTATTTGCAAGAGAAAATTTCTTTATTCTTCTCTCATTATTTTGAACCTCAATATCGCTCAAAACAGAATCTCATGGGAAGAAATTAGGGGAATGTTAATGACAAAATGGAAAATCAATTAACATTTTTTAATCAGCCAAATCATAGTTTCGGTGGATTTCATGAACGATGGATTTCAGATGATGAACATCACAGAGCTCATACATACGTTCTGCTCAACTGTGAAGAAATGACATCATTTGTCCTGTGAATGCTTCTATCACTTATTCTATGATTTATGTTATAGTATTTAAATTTATTTTATTTTTAGGTTATATAATAATCATATCAAGAAACAACTTCCACAAATTATAGTAGCTGCTCTTGAAGGAAGCAGACAAAAAAAATTCGAAATGGTTTCAAAAACTGGTAACATAAATTATTGATGGTTTAATAACAATTTCATTTATTATTTATTATATTGATAATTGTTTTAAAAAATTTCAGGTGTCTCAATATGCTGATAAAATTGATAAGCGACTGTGTATATTAAGTAACCCACCATCCAAAATGGTTAAATATTATAATGCATATGTGGTGAATGGTTTTCGATTTCATACACATGCATACAGGGAATAAAAAAACAATGAACAGTGGAGTTTTCTTGAGAGGATCACATCATAGAGAAACTAAAGTTTACTTTTATGGAATTTTGATGAAATTATTGAGCTGTGTTATCTAAGACAGAATTACATAACAATGTTTAAATGTCGGTGGTTGGATACTGAGAGAGGTTTGCGTGTTCATCCGACTCATGGAATCATCAATATTAAATATAAAAGTCTTCTTGTAGTAAATGAACCATTTTTACTGGCTGAACAGGCACCGCAAATTTATTATTCAACGTACTGTACTACTTCAAGAGACTTGATCGATTGTTGGAGCGTAATAGAAATGAAATCTCAGGAAAATCAGTTTACTCAAAATGAATGTGGTTCCCCTAAAGTGGAAGGAATTAAAATTTTTCAAGAGACGGCTCAAAATCCATCTAATCCAAAAAGAGACATGAATATCGACGATGACACCCCACAATTAAGGATTAATTGTGATGAAGATGTTAATGATGTTACAAATGAATTTTAAATGACAAGAGATGTTGAAACTGGAACTCATATGGATATTGATGATGTTGTGGAGGAAGATGAAGACATTGACATTGACAGCTATTGAGAAGAGGATGAAGATGGACATTGACACAGTTAAATGTTGGTTATAATCATAACTAATATATATCAATATATAATAGATATTTTCAACTATCTGCTAATAATAATAATTTTCTGTTTCAGATGGACTCTGACCTATTGCGTGAGTTAGAGGAGGTTGAGATACCTTTAGATGATGTGGGTGTGGGATAGGCTGACCCTCAGCCTACTGGTGGTTTAGGAGGAACACGGAGGGGGTATGGTCTTGCACGACTGATGATTCCTGACCCTATCCCCGAGCTACGTCCACATCTTAGTTTCGATCCACGCACACGGAGGTATGGTAACCTGTATATTTTTGTTTGATTTCATTAATTTATTTATATATATACTAATTTTTTGATTATTTATTCCTTTTTCACAGTTTTTAGCATGTAGCTATTGGACAGGGGAGTGCTATATTGTGCAATTATTTTTCTCAGCTATGGATCACATGGAAATAGATTCCTGTTGATGTGTGACGCGACATGTTCCAGCATTGGCTGGTACGTAAATAAATAATATTTATTTTTGAAATTTATTTTATTAAAAACTTGATATTATAAATTATTTGCAGGGTTTATGGCATCCTATCAAGGATACCATGCGCGAAGATATCCACGTGGCATAACATGTTTCTATGAGGGACCGTTTTTACCAGTTTTTGCACAATTTGAGAAGGACAACCATTAAGAAAGAAGGGGTGACAGAATTAGATGAGTCGTGTAGAGCCACCAACCAGAGTACATTTCATCTCATGTTTGGGATGGATTATGTTTACATTGGTTGGGTGGTGTAATTAAGAGGAGATATTCAGTGGGATGACAGAACCAGGGGAGATAGGAGGTGAAGCATCGAGCTGGTAGTCATATATTCAGTTCACATATAGAGCATCTGGTAAGTATATTTTTTAAATATTTTATATAACTTTAATTATAAACAGTTTATTTTATATTTCTGCAGGCATTCGAGCATCCCGATATTATGGAGTTTGACATTTATCAGAGGATGTACAGTGATCCAGCCACGGGAGAGATTAGTGGTGATCTCTAGTGTTAGATTGTGGTTTGTATAATTTTTTCAGTTTAACAATTAACTGCATATAATATTTTGACAATTTTAATTTAAAATTGGAATTGAAGGAGTCATATGAGGCTGAAACCTCTCAGAAACAAGCTAAGTGTCAGGATGAGACAGATGAGCAGACCAGTGCTCACCATTTCAATGATGCATCATGGATGAAGGCGACTAAGTATGGATTTGAGAAGGGCAGGGTATTTGGCATCGTCACTCATTTGACTCCTAGTACTTATTATGGTACTGCTGCAATTTCGGTGTCCAGCTTGAGAGGAGCTCATAGAGAGGTATCATCTTTTGGCTAAAAATATCAGGAGTAGTTGCGAGCTCAGACTGAGCATATAGAGACTTTACAGAAGCAGCAAGAAGAGATGTGTCAGCGACAGTAGTAATAAGAGCAGAATTACGAGGAGCAGATGCGTCGATGGTTGCAGCAGCATCACGAGCATATGGAGTACATGCGCCATCTAACTCATAGTTTAGGGGTGGAGTTTCCTCCACCAGCTCTTTCAGCTCCTCCACCTCCTCTAGAAGATGACCCCCAGTGATTTTTTTATGTTACAATCATTTGAATTTAACATTGTAATATGAATTATTTACATTTTCTGTCTTTTATATCGGTGGAAATATTACATAATTTAATTTTTAATATTTTTTTATTTTTTTATATTTTTTGTAAATATTGAGAATTTTAATTTTTTTTATTTTTTTATTGTTTAAATAATAGTAATATTATTTTTTCATTAATCGTAATTTTATTAAATTTTACTTTTTTAAATATTAATTTATTATTTGCAATGAGACCTTTTGCGATAGGGTCCCATCGCAAATAATCTAACTAAATATTTTTAAAAACATATTTGCGGTGGTACTACTTGACCGTTGCAAATAATTTGTTGCGACGGGTCCTTCACAGAAAGTGTTATATATATTTTTTTGTGACGGGACGAGTGCCTGTCGCAAATAGTTTTTGCGACAGGCCCGTCACGAAAACGTTTCTGTATATCTAATACATATAATCAGAAGATTATTTATGATGACGATGTTTCCCCTCCCAAATAAACTTTTTTTGTGATGGGCCCGTCGCAAATACCTGTATTTGTGACGGTGTTTTCTGCATCGGGCTATTTGTGAAGGGGCCCCATCGCTAAAACCTATTTTCGACGGTATCCCATCGCAAATAGGCCGTCCAAATTATTAATAATTCTAGTAGTGAGTTGATGTTATTTGGAGGTAAATGTTAAGATTTATTGTGGAAGACTATATGATCAAATCATTCTAAATATTAGGTTTCAATCTTAGTTTGCATTATTTTGAGTAATTTTAAGGACATTTTTTTAGAATGGTCTATGTAGAACTTGGGTGTTACTATTGAATTTTGGAGATTAAATGTCGTACTTCCCCTTATAAATGATTGTTATTTTGGGGGATTATCTAATCTTGTACTAACAACTTTAGTTTTGGTTAATGTTTAAAGGTAGGAGAAATAGATAGGTAACCTTTTGTGGATTATATATGTTTTTATAAGTTGATTATAATGCTTTAGGCATGAAAAGTACTTCTTGAATACTCATAGTTTGAAGAAAAAGATGAGTGTGTAGTGGAAATTGATTAAAGGATTATACTCTAACTTTTAAGTAAGTATATTTCCCTTTGTTCATATTATAAGTAGAAAAATAATTCATCAACTATATGAAAAGGATATTAAAATAAAGAAAATTGTTTAGTTTTTCTACTGGGAAATCAAAGACCATTTAACCCATCCCAAGTTTATGGTTTTCTAGTTGTCTACTTTCTCCAGATCATTTTTTCTTTCACTCTGCATCAAAACAGGATGGTTTTTATTTCTTCCATGTCTATTTTTTCTTACATGAAATCCTAGTATGTGTTATCTCGGGTGAACTTTTTACATCTCTTTCTTTATATTAAAGTGATAGTTTTATTGACTCTTTTTCTAATGTGGTATTTTAAATGAAGTTTCTAAGCCCAATTTTAAAATTATGAGGATGCAATTTCCAAAACATAAGATATCCTACCTAACACACAATAATGGGTTTCTCTAAAACATACATTTCACACAACACTGAGTTATACAGAAAAATAACACCACAATAATATTATTATTTTAAATAGTAGTTAACACCTAGTAGTTGTATTGAAGGTAATGAACATAATTAACTATATTATGACTTTAAATATTTTTTAAATGTTTTTACATTTATCTAATGAATTTTAGAGTCTTAAAATGAGAAAGAATCCAATTTTAAGCATAAAATTCTCTAATATTTTTAAAAGGCCATTTTACCACCTTTTGATGGAGAACCATTTTTAAAAATAGTTTTTGTCACTTTTATATATTATTTTTGATAAAATAAACTTCTTATTTAGAGTGGGACATCAAAATTTACTTCATTTGAAATTTTGGTATTTTTCTTAAAAAATCCACATTTGTATGAATAATGAAAAATACATCATTTTAATTCAAAAATGATTTTTCATCTAATTTATTTATATAGTTATATTATACTTTTAATATGTTTTAAAATTTAATTGGATTATGTTTTTATCATTTAATCTAATTATGGTCATTGGAAGCAATTTCATGTTTAAATTGGACATCAACACATGTCAATCTTTTGATAGTTTTTCTTTCTTAAAAACCTGCTTCTCGTTTTGACAACGTGATTTAATTTTAAATTAATTAATGAAACTTATATGTTTATAATTTAAAAAAATTATTTCATATTTGGAATCATAAGTTACAAATTGTATAAATATTACCTTTTAATTTTGGACATTATGAATAGTAACTTCGGAAATTATTTTTATTTACCACGATTAAAGGGTAAATCAGGGTAAAAAATAATATTATAATAATATAAAACATCCCTAACACATGTAATAATACTATTGGATGATATATGGATTACTATGGCTATCCATGGGTCAATTCGATGACCCCATGGAACCACTTGGGTGTGATAATGACCATTTGTAATATTTATTTTAAAGAAAAGGGAAATATAACATAAACATGTATCTCCTAACTAAAACAATTTTAATTTAGTTTATTTTAATGATATATTACACTATAAATATTCATTAGAAATATAAAAATATTTACTACATCATGGTATTTTATTTATTTTTTTTAGACATCAAATAAATAAAGTTATTTATTAACCAATGATGATATAGTGATTACCTTGTTAGTGATAAATTCAAATAAATGATATTATAAATATTACAATAAATGCAATTTTAACATTTTTAGGCCATCCGCGAATTTTTTGGGATGACATTGAAATTTGAGGGATGATTTAATGCGATTTTTTGAAGTAATTATGTTTTATGACTTTAGCAAAAATAAATTACTAAAGAGTGTCATAATTGACATCAACGAGTTTAAAAAAATAACATTTTATTAAATGATACAATATTCTTAAAAAAATAAGATTCGGAAAAATAAATTATATAATGATAAAAATTTAATTAATGACCCACTTTTGGCTCGATTAAAATTTTATAGTAACTATACTAACCATATATTATGAAAATACAAGAAGACATGGTAAGAGTTAATGTTTTCAACAAAGGGTTAAAACTAAAAGATATGGTTAATTTTGTGACATAAACTTGTATAAAACCAATTGGTTGAGATTATTGAGACCCATAATCATCTTATACTAGAAATTTATCACTCTGTAACTCTTAAAATTCTAAAATCAATTTATAATAAAATAATATTTCAAGATTTTCCTAAAGTGCCCCTTATCCCTCTTATAAATGGCTACCACCTCTACCCACCTACTCACTCCTATAAAGCATATTGGATCATCCAACCTATGATCACATAATCTCCCAACATCCCTCACTTCCTCCTAGAAGCCTTACCTTGTGCAGAAGGCAATTCAAGAAATCCTTTTAGCTCAAATCCAATGGAGTTACATGATTTAGAGGTAATGACTCCTCTTAAGCTCCTTTCGATTATTTTCCTTCTACACATCATAAAAACATTTTATTCCATTATTTTATAAAAAAATAATATTATAATTATAATAATATTTTTTTATTTTAAGGGTTATACATACACTTACACACACCTCTATCTAATGGATATATAACATATTGTTTCTGTGTACGACGAACTACTACCTGACAAAATGATGATTGTTCAATTTTATCCTACCACCTATCATGGTGGACATTATGATGAAACTATATTTATATATGAAATATATTATATTTATATTGTATCTATCCTTATGTAATTTTTATTTACAATATACCTTTATGCTTTCTATAATACAATAATTTCATCTAAGGAAGTATGGCCTATCGCCCCCTCAAAGTGATGTGACTCATTCATGTCATACATGGAACGTATAAAGGATGTCGTTAATTAACTTATGTGACATATATAAATTAGATATTATACTAAGATTATAATATACCTATGGTTAATTTATTTTTCATTCCTTTAATATTTCCAAGAAATAAGAGTAGCGTTCTTCCGTACATACGACCTACTGTCTCCATGAATAGTGCATTTCATTTCTTATCTCCAAATGTTACAGACTATTATAAATACATAAATAATAGATATATATAATATATAAATCATGAATAATATTATAGAGATAATGGAATCATGACCACATGGATAATTTTCATCAAAACAAGTTCAATTTTTACTCAAATACCGAACATCGACAATATGTTTGATATGAACTCAAATAATTTACCATTTGATATAACGTGGTAATGAGTGATATAAAATGAATTATAAAAATTAATAATGTTGTAATTAAAGTATAAATTAATCTATGTTTTTTATTCTAGAAATTAAATAATGAATGAGACAAATCAGACTCAAGGTAAGGGATTTGACCTCAACCGCCTTTCATTGTGGCATTTCTTGATATTATGCACCTTTATTATTTTGTAAGGTGTATATATACAAATACTATGACATTTCATATCCATATTTAATATATACTAATGTTATTTTTTAAATCATTGAGATTAATATTTAAATATTCAAAGTGGTATGGGACAACTAGAAAATTTAATGATTTAATTATCAAATATTCTTCTTCATGATATTAAATTACATACTTATTTATATAGGTATAAAAGGAATATACAAGAAATTTTATGTAAAATTTTAAATTAATTAAATGTTTTAATAAGGAATATTTTTATTTGAAGTGTTTTAATTTCTTTACAAAATGTCAAAAGGAATGTTTTGTAACATATACAGAGACAACAACTTCTCTACCACTGTAACTGTTATTTGATATTCAGATTCCTCTATAATCCTTAATGTATTTTAAAATAAAAATAAATCCCTTATTCTTTTATTTGTGTATCTTGGTATTGAAAATGTATTCTTAAATTAAAATGGTTTTTTTATATGGAAATGTTTTTCATATGGGATTATAATAAGCTTTCAAAAAAGGGTTTTTTTAATGAACATGTTTTATTCATTAAATGGTATATGATCATTATATAAAATGGGTGATCCCGATATAGCATATATGAAGGTTTTATCCCCATTATAGATCATGGGTAAGCCCAAAACAGCTTATACTAAGGGTTGAGCCCCATTATAGCTCACAAGTGAGCCCGATATAGCTTATATAAAGGGGGATCACCATTATAGATTTCCAATTTGGAATTCAACCATATGGTTATTCCAAATGAAATATTTCTAAAATTTTTAATGTATATGATGATCTAATTAACCTATAGGAGTTTTAATTGCTTTCTATTGTTCTTAGTGTTTTTCATTGAACAAAAAGTATGAGTGTTATTTATGTGAAAATGTTTTGTTTCATCTTCTCAAAGAAAATTGAATGGGTTATCAGGTTTTAACTACACTAATGTTTTTTCTTTTTTTTTATTCCCCTTAAAGTGATTTTTGTGCTCATCCCATGTTTTTAAATGTTTTCATTGGATTTAAGGAATTATAGAGTCAAGGATCGAATCAAGGAAAAGTTATGATGATTAAAAATGAAAAGAAACCATGTTTATTTTTTAATATTTATGTTATGGAAGAAATGGATAATATTGTAAGTGTCTACTTTTTATTTCGACGTTTTTATTATGTAAAATTTATGGCCTAATTTTATAATTCTCTAAACCTAAAAAATATCCTCAATGTAAATTCTTGACTTAAATCAAGATTAAGTAATGTTTAAAGCTAGGTACTTATAATGTATATTCCAAGGATAATCTCATATAGTTGTATCAATAAAAATAGTAAATATCCTGATGTTTTAGGTTACACTAGCATCAGGTCAAAATTTCAATGAAACATTCAACCTAATTTGATATCCAACTAGATTAGTAAACACCAAGGGTATTAGAAACCTATCCACCTCAATTTTGAGATTATAGACTCGGGGAAGTGAAATGATTGATTGTGGAGTTACTAAATAGAATAAAACATAATCCAGGGAATAATAATGTAATGTGGTACTATTCACAATGTCTGGGTCTCCTATCACTAGTATCTCTAAGCATGCATCTAACCACATATTTCTCTATAACCTCTTTGGACTTGATATAGAGCACATCTTCGGCCATTTTTTCTCTCTGTTCATTACAATGATAGGGATTTATGGATCTATCCAATTCTATCTCTATATCCTCGGTGCTAACCAAAGTGTGGATCACCCTAGGGATATTGCTATATTTAAAGATACTACTGTAATGGTTGAGCTTGAAGTGCTCTTCCAGCTCCACATTGATTTCAAAGGATGTTTGGATAATCATGATTATTCTAGCCACAACCAAATAATAAAAATAAAACAAAATTTAATCTCTAAATAAGTATATGATAACTACCATACCCTGTTAAATGAGTTGATAATAGTTGAAATAAACTCCATGTTATCTAAAACATTGATTAACAAATAAATTGAGAACATATTCTCAATAATGTTCTCCTCAGGGAGTCAAGATGACTACCATTTTATGATTATTTGGATTTATCTAGAATAATATATATAACATTTTCCTTCTCTAATACCTCAAGGAATGTCAACAATGTGAATGGGGTTACATAATACTAGATATTTGAATATAATTCCTCATTAAAATTATTTGATGTAGCCTTCTCATCTATAAACATATCTGAAGAAAAATGATGTAGGTTATTGAACTAAATATGAAAAGCCTATATGATGTAACTCATGTAGAATATAATTATCTTCTTCTTTTGGAAGTCCAACTTTATAGTCAAATAAATAAGAACAAATTCAAACCAATTTTGAATTTTTAGATTAAAATTGTTGACTCCTAATAATCAAAAAACAAAAAATACTACTAAAAAAGAGAATCTCTATGAAAAATATTAAAAACCAAGTGAATATAGAGATCCCTCATAGAACAGATCAAATTGAGAGTAAACTCTACCACCTCTAATCAATCATAAGTCTCCAAATCTGAAATAATTCCCCCATACTTATGAATGCCTTAGAATTTAATCAATTGAAATTTCTTTTTCTAAGATTCATCGTTGTATACTTTAACTCTATAAAGATATAATTGTTCATCCTACTTATCATTATCCAAATGATCCTTATGGGTACATCATATAGAATACATGCTTATAAAATAGAAAAGGGTATGGAAATTATAAACTGAGAACAAGGAATAATTAAAATTATTTTAAATAATTCACATCATAATTTCCCATTATCTACCCAATTTAGTCACAAACTAAAAAAATCAAGATGCATGATCCATTAATTGTTCTATACCCAACAATAATTATAACTTTAAATAGTAAATTAAGCAATATTTATGTCCTTATATCATATAATAATGGGCCATAAACTCTCATGTTCTATCCAGTCTCCCCTATTCACATCATGAAATAAGATTAACAAATATTATTTCCCTTCCAATGCATAAAATTCTCACCACTGATTATCCATTTCATCCATCCTATTTGTAAACAAAAATCATTAATACCACTATATTATAACCCATCCCCATTGGTACCCCTCTTGGAATGATAGTGAATACAGGATTTCCCCTAAATCTATCATTCAATAAGATATAGGAAGAAAATTAGAACCAATGGTAAAGAACAAACTTATATTGGATGATTTACCAAAATTATTTCCAATAAATAATAAAAAACCACCAAAAACATCATAATAATAAATAGACAGATCCAAATACATGAAAGTTTATAAAAATGGAAAAATAAAATTGAAATATATAATAAAAACACATGAAAAATTGGCCATGAACACCAGAACCTCAGAAAAAACACCCAAAAGATAATATCATCGAGCACGATCATAAATTTATTTCTATAGACCATAAAACTATGTATAGACACACATATATATATAAATCGGATATCATATTGGTATACTCAATACGATCCTCCCAAAAACATCTCATAAAAGTGTGAAAAATTTATACTTAATCCAAAATGAATATATAGGGAAATCAAATGGGTTATTATATTTGGTTATCTACACTCGCATCCTCACCAAGAATAACCCTACAAATAGAACATATAATTCAGCAATATAATATCACTCATATATAGAATAACAGTACCCCATTTACACTTTCCCACTGAACCGCTTTCCCTAAACCAAAATTCCATATGTTCAGGTGCTCTCATTCCCTATCTAAATAATACCACACTACCATACAACATATCCTAACCACATCCATATAATCACTTAAACATAAAAATAAGATCCAAAAATCATATATTAACTTGAGATCCATCACATCTCATGTAAATACAACCATGCCTTAAGCCAAAACAGCTTAATCATAATTAAATATATAACAACTATAAACCATTATAACATATATTATTCTATATATTATAACCTTAAGCCACTATATCCCATATATATATATATATATATATATTAATGTCAAAAATGAGATCCATTGTGTCCCATATGTGAACATATCTAAATATGGTGAACCACCATAGCTTGAATATGCCTACATATATACTATGTTTGGAAGGGATAACATGGTATGGGTAGTATTCAACTATCAATAACCATGAGAACAAAGATGTGTGGACAAAATCATAACCCAAATCCAAATATGGGAATCTTACACTACTATAGACTCGGATGGTGGAGAATAAGAAATAATAGAATATAGTGATTAATATCACACACAACCATTCTAAATACATCTAAAATATCCATGAATCAATCTATATCTAACATCCAACATAATAACCCAACTATCATTACTAAGGAAAATAAATCACACACCTTACTAAGAAAATAAACATCAACATTTATTATTATCACTAATAATTAAATATTAATCAATTGTAAATTATTTATTAATGTTTTGTAAATACTTTTGATATGAAGTTAATCATCAAAATCTAACGTGACTTTAAAAACAATTCCATATTTCATGTATGAACATTTTTTCACTCATCCATTCCAAGGTACTACTTATTATCATATCAATCCCAATATTGAGTCTAGTAATTATCATCTCTTATTTTATTAATTAATTACTCGTGATTCTGTATTTCTAGGAATTAAGTATCAATTATACAACATCAATAAGGATATACCCAAAGGGAAGAACAAATAAATGTAATTAATGAAAAAACAGCTTCTAAGGAATAAGCGGGCACTGCTTAAATAATATTCTTATCAAAATACCACTATTCGAGCATAATGTCCCACACATATCCATAATATTTATACCACCCCACCATTATCTGAAAAAAAAATAACCCCAAAAAAACAACAATAAGGATAATACATTTTTGTATCAAGTATCCATAATTGGTTTTCATATTAAATAAAAATATGGTTTTTATCGTTCTAATATATTAATATAAGCCAATATTATTTCCAAGTTCAATAAATAACAAGGGAATTGAGTAATTATTCTATCAAATCCCATAAGCTTTAAAAAATAGGTACCCAAGGCATTCAATTTATAATACTATTTCATGAATTCAATATATTTATTTATCATCTTGATTAGATAATTCATTATGAGTGGATCTCAATAATAAATAATCCAAATATAATATTCAACAATAGTGGAAATATTCTTTAAAAAGTTATGTGAAATTCCACTCTCATTATAGAAAATAAATATAAAGGAGGAGTAATAATTCCAATATCTAACTCCTTTATATTTTCCCTTTATTTACCATTGTTAATGTATTTAATTAGTTTTACGACAAACAAATACATGGGAATCATAAATAAAGATATCATTAGTATTTCACACTTTCTAAAAATAGAATTAGGGAGTAACATGATGAATGGAATAATCATATATAAATAATATACATTTAAAATTCATTCTTTATTGATTATTATCCTCATTAGACTAATCTAAACCATTTACTCATTAATGATAAATCATGGTAAACCCACACATTAACCAAATTAAAAATAAAGGTCTTAGAACTCCATATTTGATATAAAACTTCATGAAACACTTAGTAAGATTAGAAGAACTAAGGACAAACAACTTATAAAGAAAATGAAAACTATAATGGGACCTAACCACAATGAAATTATTATAAAATATTGACAAAAAAATAGAAATAAATCTATACCTTGAACTTTGGAAGTGGATGTAATAAAAGGACCTGGAAAAAAGGGTATAAGAGGGGCACCTTGGACTGAGAGAGATCTATCCTCTAAAATATAGAGGTATAAATCTACAAAGTGATAACTAAAAAAACCCAAGAAGGTTTGGGTTAGCATGGTTTAAAGAAAATAATTAATAGCCAAAAATAAAGAATTTAGACACCTTCTTTATAGAGGAATCCTAATAGGCCATCACTACCACCATATTGTAGTGAATCATTACAACCTATGGTTTACATAGTTGAAAAATTGATAACTATTAATCAAAAAACTAAATATATTAAAGAATAGTTTAGGATGTGAAATTAAAAAGGTTCAAACCACATTTAAAATGTATGTAAATATGGAAAACACTATCCCAACATTTAATATAAAAAATATAAGATGAATGAAAATATACACTACTTAGAAAGAACTATAAAAGATGATTTCTCTTGTCTCTTGAAAATATATGTTTATGAAATATCTAAGAATCCAAGTTATGATAGATTATTAATTTGAATTCAAAATAAATTATATGTGAAGCCTCTGTCTTGGTCATCACTATCTAAACCAATTTTGTTTATTTTCTTATTTTTATGTACTTCGAAAAATTAATGATATTGGTAACCCGAGACAAAATTTAAATAATGTACATAACCCACCTAATGGTCATGGAGATATATAATCACTAGTTAATGAATTAAAGAGTCTCTACCTCACTCATAGTAATAATATCCATGATTAATAAATGATTATGTAATATGAAATTAAGGGTGAATGCAAAAAATTAACATAGAATACCACTTATAATAATAATACATAATAAAAGAATCCCTTTTAACTCTAAAATACGCATCACAAATACTACCCAATCATGTTATCCATAAGGTAATGAATAATATAAAAACACTAAATAGACTAGAGACAAGTAGCAATAAAAGACTTGAACACTAAACTTCCTTGATAAAAATTCTTCATCCAGACTAGATTCCTCTTAACAAGAAGCATCAACCTTTATTATTTGAAAAAAAAACTCCATTAAATATACATATATGTCCATGATTTATGTTCATCCTTCCTCAACTCATACTCTATATAGATGGAACCATAAAATTCATGAAATAATCCCACCATCTCCCAAAAAATCGATCCAAAAAATAAGTTAGATTAAAACCGACATATTTGATAATAATATAAAATTCATTGAGTGATTGTGTTCATCACGTTTCATAAAAACAACATTGTTTGTTGTCTCCACTATTATTTCATGGAAATAGTGTGGAACCGAGAACTATTTATGTGACCTTCTTATTAGTAGCACTACCCTTTCATGATTGTGGTGTATCTCCAAACATTCGTGTCATGAAATAAACTTTTATTATCAATCATAAACCACTGTCATCCATTATAAAGTATAACTGCTCTAGACATGGCATGAAAATAAATCCTCCACAGAAAGAACATGTATTCATCACCTTCTAGAAACCCAATAAATTGTACAATGATTCTCCAACTCCTATATTATATATTATCTCAAACCCATACCTTAATTTTGGTCATGATCTTCTTCCACCATAGTGCAACAAAACACATAGAGATTCAGCATAATTTTCTAAAGTAAACATCATAGTGTATTACTCTGGGTCATGATGTGAACTTATCTTCCATTAAATATCATAATGTAAAATATGTTATGAACTCATTCCTCTTATACAATATAGTTAAGGAAAAAATCATATATATAAAAACTTATGTATGTATATCACCAGGAGTTCATGATATGAAACCCTGAGGAATGGGGTGAACCTCTTTTATGCATTATAATGTTCATCCCTTCTTCACTATTTGACATCAGCAAGCATAGCATGTTCATTTATTTTGAATTAACTTCATTTCAAGTCCCTTATCTTGAAATCAATAGTTGTGGGTGTGAAATTGGTACACACTTTGTGTCACCAACATGTAATCACTTCAGTTGATCTTGGTTTTTAACAATCGTGATGGAATGATCTTTATTGGTCTTCACACAAAATTAGTGACCCATATCTAGGATTACTCCATCATGTTCTTGGAATTTACCATCAAGTCATGAATGTCATAATAATGGTCTGAAATCTATCATGGTGATGGAAATAAATAGGATGATGTTTCTTTTGTCCATGACCCATGCTTATTATTTTTTAAATGATCATCACTAATCTAAATCTAATATCATCATTTCACTCTCACTATACCTCCATTAAAAATAAGGATTAATTCACCATAATTTCATTACATTCTCATGGAACCTTCCCAGACTATGGCCTTGTTCTATTCACCAAATATTGCCACATATTTGGTCTTTCTTCAGTAGGCCATCACCAACCCATGTTGGACACTACCCCCTATTTTTACCTTGGATCTATACAACTTTTGAACCTATTAATACCCATGTCTTCCCTTTATTGTGTATTTATATGCTGGGATAGACCTAATTATTTACTCCAATTCCATATATATTATTTCATTTTCTAAATTTTGGCCTCTAATCTAGACACTATTATCATTATTCAAAATTAACTAAAATCACTACTTTTCATTTGAAAATCAAAAAAATATAACTAGTAGGAAATATTTTTTTATTCCATAATATAAATGAATCTAATATTCAAAATAATTCATAAAATTATATATATATATAAATATATAATCTCCCCAAACTTAAATTCCTTTTTATCATCATGCATAAAATTTACACATCTCACAAAGGAACCATAACCCAACCATGTTTCAAACATCATAGTCCAAAAAAATTATAATTATGAAATAAAATTTAAAGCCTCAAATAATAAAAAACTTTTTGAATCATTATTTTTTTAAGAAAATCAGTCTACCATGAATTTAAATTTCCCTCTAGAAAGGATAATATTTCTCTTAAATTCCATTAAAATTTCAATTTATTATTTGTATGCATACATTTTACGATCTATGGAACTTTAAATTTTCTCTAATCACTCATGGTACTTTTTAGTAGAGTTATACTTAGACCTTAAGTACCTGATTCAAAAATATTGTCTTACAGTGTCTCTAAATCTCTATTAGGTAAATACAAGAGTCAAAATTAATCATGAATTCCAATATTAATGTTACAAATTACTCTGAGTCTATGGTTGGGTGGTTCATGATATGCAAAATTAAAATCATTTGTACTAAAAATAGGTCTTAGTTTACTTAGAAAAATACAAGATATTCAATGTAAATATCACTGAAATTTCCCCCTCCATAATTTTTTAGATGATATCAAATCCACTTTCCTCTAATCATAATAATAGATTAATAATGTTAGCATGGTATAGTGATGAAATTTATATCTCTATCTATCAAATTTTTTCTTCTCTCCTATTTTCCTACCATAATGTGTGTGAGAAAAAGTCACAATCCCATGGAACTCAAACCCACTAGCACCTTGATTGCTACCATAAATATCCTACCAACACATTTGTAATAGTTAGCGTAGAAAAGGGGAAGAGTTTTCTAATTACAGGTTAATATAAGGCATCCCATTTTCTTAACTTTTTTCCACTCCTATTTTCAATGTGTAGAGGGTTAAAAATATGATTATAATAAGAAATTGTGAAAATTATTCTCAAATAACTAATAAATGTCCCCCACATAAAATCATAAAACTATTAGCGAATGGTTCTATAAAACAACAAAATAATTTTATAAATCTCAATAGAATATCAATCAATAATACCAGTCAATGAGTTCAAGAGTGAACAATTATCTTGTAATTTGGATTATAATAAAGATAATAAATGGATTATATAGGCTCATAAGAAAGGCTAAATTCAAGGGATTATCTCAAGGGTATATATGGATAAAATAAAAAATACCTCCACCATCTCATTGTGAATTTTATCCAATCTTGATTCTATATGATATCATTGCAATTTCTAGCAGTTAACATGACCCAAGTATCTTTTAAGACATAAAGTTTAATAAAGAATATGAAAACATGGCATAAAACCCTCCAAAGAATAAGAACCATAAAATATTAGAAAACACATTTGGAATGAATAAAAAAATCATGGCATATAAATTTTAGAAAATTAATGAATAAAAATATTAGTGGATTTTATCTGTATAATTAAAATTTCATTCCTAAATCCTAATTCATTGAATTAATACTCTCATTCTTATATTTACTAAATCAACCCTCCTCTTACACATTCTACACTAACAAAAATTCCATCTAAAACATGGAATTATGGGATTAGTAAGAAACTATACATCATAAATGACATATAAGGTAAGAAATATATGTGTGTCATGGAAAGACTATTAAAATAAAAAATCATATGAAAAATAATTGGGATAGTAAAATAGATATTGAATTAAAATAAATAGTCCTCTTTCAAATTTATCTCTTCCCATTTCTTTTCCCCATATATATATTCTAATCTTGTACCTTATTTAAACATAATTGACCTACAAAATCAAAACAACCTAGTAAAATTACAAGGAACATATAATTTATATATCAAAATAGTAAGGGTGAGTTAATCAAAATCAAAAAATAAATACTAAAAATTATCTCCAAAATATCATAAAAAGAAATAATAAAATATGTTAGATCCCACAAGTTCTTTGTGTAATGTCTTTCACCTATACACCACATATTTATATCACATACTAGGTGTCTGGAAAAAATTTACTCAGTCTGGATTCTACCATGAAGAAATTTTTCAATAATTAAGTGTGATACTTATCCTTCCACATGTTGAAACCATTTGGAGACTTTATTATATAGAGAACCATAATAATTTAAGTCTTAACTATTGATGAATTTGATCCCAGGCTATCCAAACCAAACAATATTACTCCTTTTCAAATGCTTATTTTTGTTCCACTTTTAAATCATCAATTTCCATCATTTTTGTAGCAGTTTTTACCTTTTCTTCTATATTTTCTACCTCTATTAAGAATTTTTACTCATCATTATCCTTTTATTAAACAATTATAAGGGTGTTCTCCCTAGGTTCTTTTTCAAATTCCACTTCATCTTTAGATGTATCCTTATATTCTACATCGAAATCAGCATCACCAAAATATTTCTCCTAATTTTCTATCTCAAAGTTGAATTAGACATTTGGTAACTCCTTTGATTAATTATCTTCCTTATCCATCCTTTAAAAATATCTATATTACTCTTTTAATACTTTCTCTAACATATAGAGGGGTGCCCCATTATCACTTGGGTATTTTTTTGGCCCACATACTCCTTTTTAATAGATATAAATATTTAGTTGACCAGTTTGATGTCCAAGATCTTGAACTTGTATGTAAAAGTAGATTCACACACTAAAAATGAGATTTAATCCTTCCCTAAAAATGAAAAAACATCCATGAACATAAAGATATTCTAAATAAAAACATAAAATAAAATCATAAAATTAAATAAATGAGAAAATTAATTTCCATAATATGTCAAATAAAATTATCATTCAGTGTATTTAGAAACCTAGACTTATCATACATATATATTACATCATTTTTTATGAATATTCAAAACATAACACAAACATATACCTGAGGACCATAATAGTTTAGTGTATTTTGAACATTGGAAACACAAACAACTAGTTTATTATTAATCTATATAATCTCCCACTATGATCTTAATAACTAGATCCCTTATTATAAATATCATAAGTAATACATTTCTTCATAACTTGGGAAGATGAAACATAATAAAGGGTGAGTTGAGATGCTAAAATAAGGGTAAATAAGGGGGATACGTAATCGCAATATGAGTAAAATAGTGTGAGAAAAATTACATAAAATTGGAAATCCATACCATACGTATCCAATATCATAAAATTGAGACATGGAATAAATACCGGTAGTTCCTAAGACATAAAATATAAGAGAATAAAATAACATGATCCATGAGAGAATAACAGTGGTATAAGACATAGATTTTAGGACTACACGTCAGCGTATAAATTCTTTTCTATATTGTTCAAGACTAATTTCCAAGGATATAATAGTGGGACGATTTCACTCTATAAACCATCATAATAGTCAAGGTTCACTCTCAAGACTATAATAGAGGAAAAATTCCCTTGCTGAACTGGGTTCACTTCCTATTCCATTCATGTTTATCTCATGAAAAAAAAATATTTAACCAATACATTGGAGGTAGATATAGATCCCACACATCTCATAATGAAAACAATATTTCTTTGTTCCAAAATATCATAAAACATTCATCATAAAATAACCCATGAAATGAAATTGGTTTCATAAACATTTCATTATATCATAACCTATGGAAAATAGATAGGTTTCATAATCATTTCATCATATCATAATCCATTGAAGAGAAGCAGGATTTATAACAATTCTTTCATGGTATAACCCATATAAAAATAAGTGGGTTTCATAATAATTTTATATTGGTATAAAACATGGAAGAGAAAAAGTTTTCAAAAACATCATTCCATTATAAACATAAAAAATTCCAAGAATTAATAATAATGTTATCCTTAGATCATATCCCTAGTAAGGAATAGGTCACATAAAAAAATTCTATCTTAGATGGAAAATGAGTTTAAATGATCATTTGAAACATTTCTTGAGGAAAATATCATTTTTTTGAAAAAAAACATTATAAAACAAAAAAAAGTTTGAAAATATTTTTATTTGAAAATAAACTTTCAAATTTTTAAAGGGATATTTGATGTAAATAATTTTAATAATTATGTTAAGTGTATTCCATGCTGTATAAGTTAAAACAATTAATCCTCTCTCATTTTTAGTAAAAGTCTAATGGGTATTATTTAGAAACTGACATGAAAATTCCTTTCAATTTTTTTTATAAAAATTAAAACATGGTAGAAAATTTCTTAAAAAATAACTAGATAATAGTAAAAAAATTGAAATTTTTTTATAAAAATTTATTTTGGAAGAAAATATATTTTTGACCGAAGAGAGAAATAAAGTTAGGTTTTCTTAAGAACATTTTCTGAATTAGTTTAAATACAAAAGAGTTTTAAATGGTAATATTACTTGAAAATATCATGAATAAATATAATATAAGAAAATTTATGAGTTTGTTGAGAGATTTATTATAATATTTTATCATCGGAAACATAATCATAAACAATCTCGATAAACGAAGAGATTGTAACATAAAATCATTACCACATTGGAATCAAAATTTCCATGAAAGAATAACATAAAATAAAACCTAAAATATCATAAGTATAATTAAATTTATGATATTATATGTCAAATGGTATTTATATACACCTCGTGAAACAATAAAGTTGCAATACATAACATATGTATCAAAGAAGGAAATTTGAGTAAAAAATCCATTACCAATTTGGTAATTTTTGAACTAAAAACCCCATGAAAGAGAGATACTAAAATTGATATATAAATATAAATAATTTTAAGTATAATAATTATAAAATAAATTCATTTTAATTATAAAAACAACATAAAATTAAGAGGTGGTGGATATGGAATTTTTCTCACAGAAAATAAAAGTGAGACAGAAATCCCCTACCTTAAGTATTGGATTTCGTTGTACATGTTAAAAATTATTGTATGAAAAAATATAATTTTATTTTAAATCTATTAAAAAATAATATTCATATATATTATACCATATATAGTTTTATTATAACCTTTTATTACCTATTTAGTAACAATTCAATGTTAAAGTCATGTTTCAGGCAATAACTGCTTTGTTTATTTTGTATGTTTTCAGTTCTTTCTTTTGGTTCTATTACTTAAATCATTGTTTAATCATATATAAAATTTTAAACATGATATAAAAATAATATATTTTAACTATATATATATTTCTAGTAGTCTATAAATTTTAGTGATAAAAAATGAAACACACAGTTCATAGAGGGGCTAGGTAGTACCTACCGATGGACAATGTTTCCATTTTCTTTTTGGATTCAAATAAATAAAAGTAAATGATAAATTATCAATAAATAATAATTTATCTATCATATATATAACATATATTCATTAAAATTATCTTTATTACCTTCCATATAAATAATGAACGGATCACATCACTTTGAGAGGTGGTAGTCTGACGTACGCACGACCGACATTATCATATTCCCACAAAACTAAGAGTATGATGGTATGTTTGATATAATAATTATAGAATTTTAATAATAAAATTAATATCATATAAAAATAATATATCCATCATTATGTACATCTTTTATAGATGGTAATGGAAAAATTAAGGGCATCAATTCGTACGGTGGTAGTCCGCCATACACACGAACAATGATTTTGTAACACATTTGAGAGAAGTGGAGACGGTTATAGTTCATTATATTAACCTAAAAAAATATTATTATATTTAATATACTATGGATATTAAATTATTTAGGTATTAAAATAATTTAATCTGGTGGTGGTATAAATAAAACTAAAATGCTCATTAATGAATGTTACCTCTTCTTTGGGTAGCATCCTTATGTTTTCACAAAAATCCATCCTAGTTTAGAATTTTGTAAAAAATAAGGATTATAGTATGAGAGGGGAAATTTTGGAATTTATTTCATTAGGTATTTTCTGAAGAAAATGAGGTTTATGTTGTGAATAATAGAGTAAAGTGAGTGACCTTTTATAAGTTAGGTGAGTGGAACACTTGTAATATTTTTAATAAAAAAGGTGTACCCAAGTTTTTCACATTCCAAAAGGGTAAAAAATGGATAAAATTAGAACCTCAAACATGATAAGGTCTAAATAAAGCTATAAAATGTGTTTTCAAAAAATTTTGGCTATTTTTAACCCTGAAATATTTAGTTTAACCTTCAGTAAACCCATTTTTATCTTAACCACAGTAAATATTTTTTATTATTTTTGTTATTAATTTTGGTAAAAAATTAAGCTGACCTTATTATATAATTTAATTTATTCATATTTAAAATATAGAATCAATTTTTTCCAAATTTCATTCACAAAAGTTCAAAAATTTAATTCAAAATTAATCTCGCAAATGTGATGAGAAAGAGAGTTTTTAAAGATCCAACGTTCAAAAGCTTATAGAGTTTTTATATCCAAATTAAATATGAAATTAGAAAAAATGGCCTAAATTAGATTAATAGATATATAATTGAACTAATTTTAATTTGAAAATAATTAAAAAAAATAATTTATCTTTATAAATAAATTAAACAAAAAGGTAGTTTTCAATTAAAATTCATTGTTTTTCTCTATTCATCAAAAAATGAATCTTTTCATAAGAATCAAAAAAAATCACTCTAATATAATTTTGACCCGTTGATTTAAAAAATTAATTATCTAAAATTTTGAAAAAATATGTTTATTAAGGTACCAAAAATAAATAAAAATTATATTTTGAGAAAATAGTATTTTTGAATCTTATAAATACTTTTTCAATAATTGTGTAATTTTTTTCAATATTTTGCATTTATATAAAACAATTATACTAAATATTTTAAAAGTAGTCATTACTATCATATCACTATGTTTACGAGTTGGGTTATAACAACCACGTGTAAATAATTATATTAATAATATATCATGGTTTTGTTAAAACTTATTGTTATGTGTAACTTGAGATAACCCAGTGTCGTGTATAGAGAAAGATTAAATTGGTGTTTCATGTAATGTAAGATAACCCTATTTTTTGTGTAGATACATCTAAACTTGTTTTTTCATGCAATGTAATCTATCAATGAAATTAAATTTATTTGAGAAAACAATTCATAAAAACTTGGGGTGTTACATCCTACACCACTTAAAATAAATTTCACCCTCTAATTTCACCACTATGATATAAATATGTCAGGATAATTTTTTGCCATAATATCCTCAATTTCCCATGTATCTTCCTCAAAGAGGTGTTTTTTTCACAAAACTTTGGCGAGTTGAGTGGTCTGTTTTCATAGAACATTCTCTATACAATTAAAAATATATATTCCTTGTTCTTCATAAGAAATATTTTTATCTTTCAATATAACCAATGAGTTTAGAACATGTGAAGGATCATGTATGTACTCATTAAGGACAAATTCATAAACTGCATCAAGAACTTGATATAGGTTTTCTAGAAGCGCTAGTTGATAGGCTACCATCCCAATTTGATCATGAATTTCAAAGGGAATTCTATACCTAGGTCTCAGATTCCCTTTCTTCTCGAATCTCTTAATCTTATTCCATGAATAAATTATTGGAAAAAACATGTAAAAAAATTAAAATTCTAGAATATTTCAGTGATTATCTGAATAAATTATCTATCGACTCTGATATGCCTTGATATATTATTGAATGACTTTAACATTCTCGGCCATTTCTTTAGTAAACACAGGTCTCAATAGTATTCTTTCTCCAAATTCATTCCAGCACATTTAATCTCTAAATTTAATTCCACATAGATATTTTAAGGAGCCATATGAATGCTTTACTGAAAGCTATTTTTGTAAGAAAAATCAACTAGAGGAATTTGTTGATCCCACCAACCGTTGAAATCCAAAGAAAAAGATCTCAACATATCATCTAGGGTTTGAATTTTTCACTTAGACTGAAAATCTATCTGATGATGATACAGAGTGATGAAAATAAACTCTATATCAAGAGCTTATTAAATACTTTATCATAATATTGAGTTAAACCTCAAATCCTGAGCAGAAACAATGGAATGTGGTACTCTATGCAACCTCGCCACTTTTTTAATGTATATCTTGGAAAGTTGATCCAAAGAGATGTCTTATTTGATAGAAATAATGTGTGATGAATTAGTAAGGAGATTGAATATAACCCATAAATAATTATTAACATTATATGTTTTGGGTAGTACAATGAAAAAATCCATGTTGATGTTTTCCCATTTCCATTATTCTATTTAAAATGCATGTGACATCCCTTTAGACTTTTTTCATTCAGCATTAACATGATGACATACCAATCATCGAGATACAAACTCCATGATAACTATCTTCATGTCATCCCCCCAAAACTACTCTTTCAAGTCTATATACATCATCATACATTCAGGATAAATATAGAATGAATAAATTTGAGCTTCCATTAACAACTACTTCATAAAATATTGTTTTAATGGAGCACATACATGATTCATAAACCTTATCATTCCATCATGATCAAGGATAAACTCAGGAACATTTACATCCTTCTTTTATATCTCTATATCTTCTTTCTACACCTCTTTAATCTCAACTTGGATAGATTGTTAAAAAAATTTGAGAATGATATGATGTCCCCCCTTCCTTTAGGATTTCTAGATCCTTCCTTTTTGAATATAAAAAATTGGATATTTTGTAATCCCTGCTACGGATAATCTAGCATAATCCTTTTGGATCAAAGAATCAACAACCTTGTTCACTTTCCCAGAGCGGTATTTTATTGAGCAGTCGAAATATTTAATTAGCTCTAACCATATTCTTTGAAAAATATTCAACTCTTTCTGTGTGTATATATTCTTTAAAATTTTATGATCAGTATATATATATAGCTTTTCTAGATAAATATAATTCCCCTATATCTTTAATGAAAAAATTACCACAGCTAACTCCAAATCTTGGTTTGGGTAGTTCTTCTCATGAATATTCAAATTTCATGAGGCATACGTTAGAACCATGTTATTTTTCAAAATAACACTTCCCAGTAACTTCTTGAATGTATCACTATATATTAAAAACCCTTATCCAATACAGGGTAATGTAAGCATAGGTGTAATAACTAATATTCTCTTCAGTTGCTTCAAATTTTCCCCACATTCATTTGTATAGATGAACATGGATCCCTTATGAGTTAACATGGTGAGTGGATTAGATATTCATGAGTAATTTATCCAAAACTTTCAGATAATATCTATCAAAATGAACATAACTATATATCTTAGTCATCGTGGTTTGTTAGGCCTGATATTCAATATCCTATATCAAAGATGGATCTACCGATATACCATCTCTTGAGATTATATGACCCAAAAATGAAAACGTATGCATCCAAAATTCAACCTTTGTAAATTTTTCATATAGTTTTTCCTTCCTTAGGTTCTTTAGTACAATTCTCTGGTGATTTTGACACTTCTTCTTTCTCTTTCAATAGTTAATAATATCATCTATAAAGGCTACCAAAAATTTATCAATGAAATCTCTAAAGACTCAATTCATTAAAACCACAAAGATAGTGGGGGAATTAGTAAGAACTAATTGCATCACTATATATTCATAGTGTCCATAACTTGTATAAAATGTTGTCTTGGGTATATCCTCCTTCTTGACCCTCAATTGATGATATCCAGAATGAAGGTCAATCTTGAAAATGTATTCGGCTCCACACAGTTGATCAAATAAGTCATCTATTTAGGGAAGTGGATAATTGTTCTTAATTGTGATCTTATTCATCTCTTGATAATCGATGTAGAGTCACATTATTCCATATGTATTTTTAAAAAATATAATAGGTTCACCCCAAGGTTTCACACTTGTCCAGATGAATATCTTGTTAAGGTATTCAAAGAGTTTCTTCTTCAATTTATGTAACTTAATCAGTTCCATTCTATATGGAGTCTTTGAAATTAGTATGGAACTAGGTATGAGTTATTTTGAGAACTCAAATTCATGTTTTAGTTGAAGGATAGAGAAATATTCTGAAAATACATCCACAAATTTCAGTATAAAAGGAATATCATTGATGTCTTGTTTCTCCACAACCATTTGAGATAAACAGCCCTTCTGAATGAGAATTAAGACTCATACAATGGATATGATTTCCATGAGAAGTTCATATATATCATCACACTGATAGACAATGAAATTTTGTGTTTCAATAACACATTTAACTTCCCTTCATTAAAAATGGATGTGGTATTTATATAGATAAATCCAATCTATGTCTAAGATAACCTCAAATTCATAAAGAGTATGAATGAAAATATTTTCAAGAAACACATTCCCACTAACATCAACTAGAGAGGAATCATAGACTTGATATGTGATCAGTGTAACATTATGGATTTTCAATACTAATTCTACATCTAATCATTTGGGTGTTATATTTTTTGCCTTAAAAAATTATTTGGATATGAAATAATGGGTAAATCCATAGTCAAATAAGGAATTAGCGGTTCTAAAGTGGTTGGTGAGAATACTTTTCATGACTTCCTTATCACACCCCTCATATGAAACACTGGTAATATGATATTTCCCTTAATATCTTGTCTTAATATATTGATGGTGTTGATCATCATCATTAACCTTTATATTTGGGCATTAGTTATCATAATTCCCCTACTCCTTTCATTTTAAACATTGGGGTTTGGTCGGTTCATTCTATGCATATTTCTCCCTATTCAAATCATTTTCGAACTTATTCACGTCACTTCAGAAAACAATTTCCTAATGACCTTCCCTTCCACACGTACAATATTTACTAGTTCCCTTAATAAAATTTCCTCTATGCTTCTTCCCCCACTTTGACCACAAAGGAAAGCTCATATTCTTATCTATATGTTTCTTATATTTTTCTTTGAATTCCATTTTTGTCTTCTTTCCAAAACTATAAATTAAAACATAACAATGGAATCTATTTCCACTTTGATAGCATATCAAAAAATCTATTCAGAGCTACTGATGTATCTTATGGATAACTCTTTTCAGAGAGGTGGTTTTAAGCCCCTAAAGAATTGATCAAACTTAATTTCAGGTTGGATGATAATATAAAATGTTTACCTTGAAAGTATTGTACAATTTTCCTCATATGTATAAATGAATTTAGTATCCCTTTTATTTATCAAAAGGAACTCATTCTCCATATTCATACATAGAATTTGAGGAAATTTCTTATTGAAAAATAAGTTCTTAATCTCATCCCAATCCATGGAGTCAATTTTATAATTTTGACCTATATTAATGATAAGATACCTCCATTGATCTGCTTTGCCTTCTAAAATTAGACAAACAAAATGGATTTTTTATGTTTTGGTCATTGGAGAATGAAAAATAACTTTTTATCAGTTTTGATCTGTCTTTCAACAACTTTTGGATCATAAGACCCACTAAAATAAAGTGGGTGTTGACTCATGAGTCAATTATATATCCTTTGTGAGATCCCAGGGAATATATCTAAGGAAAAGTCTAAGGATGATTCAATGCATAGTAAAATATCATGGAATTCTGGTAAAGGATAGAGAGAGTGATTTATAAGAAATTACATCCCTCTATGGATACTAAAACTGGATTTGGATTTAGTACAGAGGTACCTAGGGGTAAAAAGGAAACATTTATCTAGACTCAATCATCACCTCGTACTGATAATGGGTCTTGCTTCTCACCTATTTTGACACTCACAAGGGATATGATTTAAGAATTCATAAACTCTTTATGAACCATCATGAACAATTTAAATAGATTATTTCTATGAATGATTTAGGATAAACCTTAGGTGTCATAAATTAAAGAAGGTGTCGTGTTTTAGAGGTCCTAAAAATTATTTTTCATAATTATATTATTTCCCACTATGATTATTGTTTCTTACACTAATTTTTTGTTTTAATAAATGGATGGAACCTAAAAGAACCATGTTAATGTTGAGTTCCATGTAAATTGTAATGATTTTCCTCCTGAGCATCAAATATTTTTGGGATATGGAATAAAAAATATCTTTGTTATTCCTATAGAAATATCATACGTAATATATTTTTGTATAACCCGAGGAAAGGAAACATAAGAAAGGGTTATCTTAGATGCTCAGTATGGGTAAAAAATAGATTTATTTAAGTATAATATGAGAATAAGGTATGAGAATATTAAAATAACATTTTAAAATCATAATATGCATGTTAAAGATCATATAATTGATCCATAGATTTAATATTGGATGTTTATAAGATAAGAATCCTAAGGGAATCAAAGAACATGATCCGTGATAGAATAACATTGGAATAAGCTATAAAATTTTGGCATACACATAAATATAGAAAATCACTTTCATTGTAGTAAAGGATCATTTTCAAGGATATCATAGTGGAATGGGTTGACACCCCAAACCATTATAGTATTCAAGGTTCACTCCCAAGACCGTCATAGAAGAAAAAGTCCTTTACTGTATCAGGTTCACTCCACATTATAGTCATGTCTATCTCCTGATATATAAATAATTATCCAATTCATTAGAGAGAGTTATAGGTCCCACCCATCTCATAATTAAAACCATATTTATTTGTTATATAAGATAATAAAAGATTCAACATAAAAAAACCCATGAAATTAAATGGGTTTCATACAAAATTCGTCATATCATAACTAGTAGAAAAAGATATAGGATTCCTAATAATTTTGATCATAGAATAACCTGTAAAAAATAAGTGAGTTTCATAATTATTTTATCATTGTATAACCCATGGAAAAAGAAGCGGGTTTCATAATAATGTTTTCATTGTATAACCCATTGAAGAGAAATGAGATTCATAAACATCATTATATAATAAAAATAAACCATTTAGGTTAAATAATTAGAATGGTATACTTGTAACATATTCCTAGTAAGGTATAGGTAATATAAATTTATGTCATCATAGATGGAAAATTATTTAGAACGATTATTTAAAACATGTCTTGAGGAAAATATACTTTATGCTTTTTCAAAATACTTTTTAAAACATGAAAAAATTTTATTATATTTTGATAAAATAAAATGGGAAAATAATAAATTAATCTTCAAATAAAACAATGGTCATGATTATGGGAATATTAGTTCATTCCATACATGTTAAAAAATATTCCTTTCACATTATTGATAAAATCCAAATAATAATTGTTTGGAAAAAAATAAATATTACATTAATTTTTTTTGTAAGAAGTCAAAAAAGGGTAAAAAATATATTTTAAAAAACATTGGTGAATTATAATACTTTTTGAAAACTATTTCATAAAACATGGTTTTGGAAGAAAATAGATTTCTGAGTGAAGAGATAAATAAAGCATAATTTTTTATAAAAATATTTTGTCAATTTTTTAAGTACCAAAGAGGGAAAATGTGGTAATATAACTTGAAAATAACATTAATAACCAGATTATAGAAAATTCATAAGTTTCTTTAGGGATCTATTATAATATTTAATCATCCGAAATGTAAACATAAACAATCTCGATATAAGATGACATTGTAAGATAAAATCATTACAACATTTGAATAGTAAGACCCGTGTAGGAATAACATAAAATAGAACCTAAAACATAATAATTGTAAATAAATTCATTAAATTTCATGAAAATGGGGGGTCTATATTCACCTCATGATGAAATATAGGTAAATAACCTAACGTACGTCTTAAAGAAGGAAAATTGAGACAAAAATCAGTTATCGATTTGGGAACTTTTGAACCGTTAACCCCGTGAAATAGATATCCTAAAATGGATATGTATATACCAAAATTTTATATTAATAAATCATAAAATAAATTCATGGGTATCATATACACCACATAAAAGAAACATGTGGTGAATAAGGCATTCGTCTAACAGAAAATAAAAGTGAAAAAGAACTCCATTACCTTAAGTCTTTACTTCCATCGTACATGTTCAAACCTCCTATAAAACAAATTCATGTTTATTATACATATATTAAAGAGAAATATACATATATATCATACCATATAAGTTTTTCTTATGAATATTTATTACCTGTTAATTAATAATTTCAAGTTAAAGTCATGTTTTTTGCAATAACTTCTTTGCTTTTTGTGTATATTTTGAATTTTTATTTTTGGTGCTATTAATTCAATAATGGTTTTATCATATCAATAAATTTAACCAAGATATAAATATTATATAAATTCATTATAAATTTTCTTATAGTAATCTGTAATATTTTGTTATAAAAACGAAACACAGCATTTATGGAGATGGTAGGTCATACGTACACATCAACATTGTTTCCATTTTATTGTAAAATTAATATAAAGAAAGTTAAATGATATATTATCATTAAATAATAGTTTATATCTCACATATATCACATATTTTCATTAAATAAATCTTATTTTATTTCATGTAATGTGTGAACGAATCACATCACTTCACGAGGCAGTAGTCCGCCGTACACAAGAGAGACGTTATCATATTCCCACAAAAGGGAGAGTATAAATTTATGTGTGATTTAATAATTAAAGAAGTATAATAATATTATAAATATCATATATATATATATAACAAATCCAGAATTATATCCATAATTGAGAGTTGGTAATATAAAAAATGAACGACATCGGTTTGCAAGGTTGTAGTCTGCAATACACACGAATGATGATTACATAACCCATTTGATGGAAGTGGAGACGGTTGTTGATAATTACCTTAAAATAAACAAATATCAGTTTATTTATGATACATAAGATATTATATCATCATGATATAAAAGTAATTTATTGTTGTGGAGGAAGAAATAAAAAAATGCACTGTGATGAGCATTACATCTTCGAGTATCCTCCTAAGGTTTGCAGTAAAGTCTTATTAAGTTGGATTTATGTCAAATATAATGATTCTAAGATTATATTAGGGAAGTTTTTAAGTGATTTTGGTAGTTATTTTCCAAAAAAAATTATTTTTAAGGTGTTAATAAAAGATGATAGTGGGAGGCCTTTTATAAGTGAGGTGAGTGGCACACTTGTAATTTATCGAAAATAAAAGGTGTACATGCATTTTGTACATTCCAAAAGGGTCCCATATGGATAAAATTAAAACCATAGACATTATAATGTCCAAATATGTACATAAAATTGGTTTTTTAAAAGTT
The DNA here is from genome assembly GCA_963277665.1 of Viscum album. Taxonomy (NCBI): domain Eukaryota; kingdom Viridiplantae; phylum Streptophyta; class Magnoliopsida; order Santalales; family Viscaceae; genus Viscum; species Viscum album. Next base: position 1,099,280,858 of record OY728155.1, on the reverse strand, counting down.
TTGAGTTATTTTTTACCCTTATCCTTTTAGATTAACCCATAGTCAACCCATTTTTACCTTAACCACCGTAAATAATTTTTACTTCTCTTATTATTCATTTCAATAAACAATTACGTCGAACTTATTAGACAATATAAATTATTATCATTAAAAATATGGATGATATTTTTCCAAATTAAATTTAAAGAATTTGAAAATTTTAATTCAAAATTAATCCCACAGTCACAACGAGAAAGAAAGGTTTTGTAGTCAAAATTTTCAAAAGTTTGCGAAGTTTTTATATCAAAATTTAGAATTAAATTGATTCCAATAAAATAAATTGGATTAATAAACATATAATTAAACTAATTTAATGTTAAAACCAGTTAAAAATATAATTTAACATTATAAATAAATAAAATGAAAAATCAATCTTTAATTAAAATTTAGTATTTTTTACTATTCATCAAAAAATAAAACATTTTAGAAAAGTGACCGAAAATAACCCTAAGATAATTTTGACATGGTGATTTAAAAATTGAATTTTAATTGATAAAATTAATTTTATAAAAGTGTGAAAAATTATTTTTTAGTGTTCACAAATAAAACCAAAAAACATTTTTTAGAAAATAGTATTTCTCAGACTTCTAAAGAATTTATCAAAAAGTAAGTATTTATTATCAGTATTTTTTCTTTATATAAAATAAATATATACAATATTTAATTTTTTATTAATATTTATATCGATATGTTTAATTTATATGTTATAATGGTCATGTTTAAATAAATATATTAATAATATATCATGGTTTTGTTAAAACTCAGTGTTGTGGGTATTCGAAGCTACACCAGTGTTGCATATTGTGAAAGATTAACTTAGTGTTTTGAGTAAAGAAATCTAAACCTATGTTGTGTGTAGTGAAAGATTAAATTTTTTTTTAATGTAACACATTTTATCATATTAATTTAATTTATTTGAGAAAAAAATCATAAAATCTCGGGCTGTTACAAAGTCCAAGTTCCCATCAATGACCCCAAAATTTGTAATGTTCTATAAGGAATTGTTACTTCATAAGGGTTTTCATATTTATTAATTTATCAACATGGAATGAGATAAAAATACTTATAATTAATTTTAGAGGATATTCAAGTGTCATGGTCTAACCCACAAATAAAATTTACCATAGAATGGAAAACACTAACTCAACTCTCAAGACAAGTAATTTAAAAGAAAGAAAATATACACTAAATTGAAATAACAGTGGAAAATGAGCACCCCAGACTCTTTTAAATAAAAGGTACTGAAATATAAATAATCAATGGTGTTATTTATAGTTAAGTCACTATCTACATAGAATTTATGTAAAGTATCAGTCTTGGTCATTACTCTCTAATTCAAAAACTCCCCTTTGTAATGTGCATGTACTTTAGTTGATTAATGAGATAAGAAACCCAATTAAATATCTAAAAATACTATATAACTTACACAATTCTCATGAAGAAATACATTCACTAGTTAATTAATTTAAAAGGCATTCCATCACTCACAATAACAATGTACATGCTCAATAAATGGAGGACAAAGAAGAAATAAATTTAAAATGGAAAAATGAAACATGAACAACCCTTAAAAATAATAATACTTCCAAACACAATCCAAATTCAATAAAAATTATGTTGAAAAAATAATACCCCATCAAGATAACCATGACGGAGTTAAGAAAATAAAAACTCGAAACTAACAAGATACGTGTAGTAGAAATAGACCTCAATAGTGAACCTCCCCGAGAAGAATTCCTCCTCCGGATTAGATCAATTTCAGTTCCTAATGACCCCACTATTTATATGAAAAAATAAATTTAATCTTCATATAACTCTACTATAATTTCTAATAATTATTATATACTAACTCGATCTAGATATAATTGTGAACTTCATGAAATAATTCCTCCATATCCCCTAAAATATTTATGAAAAATATCATAGTGATGGGAGAGAGTCAAACCCACATATCTATTATATATATTGAAGCCATAGTGTGACTATTTTCATCATGGTGTAACATAATAACCCCCTTTACTATCTCAAATACTCTTCCATGGAAATGAAATGGCACCACACACTCACATAGTGACATTTTACTTAGGGGAACAAGCCTTTCATGATCACAATGCATATCTATTATTTCAACTCATAGAAGAAACCTTAATTATCATTCATAAACCACTAGAATCTATCAAAAAAAAACTAATTCAGACATTTTATATTAGAATCCTCTACAACCACAACATCTCTTCATTGCCATATACAACCTCTAGACATAGTGGTATGAAACCCCAAGACTCATGTAGTTATTACTATCTCAACCCTTTATCTTTAGCAAGACCATGAGATTATTCCACCAATGCATGAAAAAAACATGTAGATTTGGTATAATCTCATACAATAAAAATCATGGAGAATCTCTCCAAGTCATAATGTAAACTCATCTTCTTTAAAACATGAGAAAGTAAAATATCCCACATATTCAATTCTCCTCAACTTTAGAGGTAAGGTATAAAACCTAAGGTAGGAAAAACCATACATACACCCATGTTCGATAATTCACGGTGTGAAACCCTTGTGTGTGAAGTGATAATATATTACACATTGGTAGGTTTAGGCCTTCATTACTGTGTGACATCTTTAGGGGAAGTTTGTACATTTCTTACTTGTTAAATTAACATGAGGTTCCATGGTATGAAATCTGTAGGGAAAAGTGTGAAATAGTTTATTATGGTGTGTCATTGTTATAAAATCAATTCACATGATCCCAGTGATTCACTATCATTAGGATCCATGAGTGATAATACCTCAAAAAGGTTCAGTGGGCTATCTCTGAGCTTAATCCACTACGAAAATATATTTTTCTCTCACGTCACAATTATCATAGTCATGGTGTGAAACCAAGATTGAGGAAGGTAGTGAAGAGGATGATGTTAACTTACTTTGGGCATCATGCATCTTATTTTTTAAGTATTCCCCACAAATTAAAATCCCATTATATATCCCAAATTTATCTATGGATAATTTGATAATACAGAGTGATTCACCACACTTATGTGGTTCTCCTATGGTGTCACCCCTCACTACGATTCTTTCTCTCCACTCTAAAAGTTATCCCATTCATGGACCTACTACTATCACCCAATGATTTCTCATACTAGGATATACCAATATATTATTTCCCTAGATATATTACATTATTAATCTTATTTTATCCATTGGATGGCCTCACTTCAATGGTTCTTGTCTTGGGATGGCATAAATTCTCACTCCACTTCCAAATATATTTGTTCCTAAAATTTTAGAGACTAATCCAAAAACTATATTATTTATCCAAAATTAAAAACAAACCATTCCTTTTAATTAAAAAGCATAAAAATATTCCTAATTAGGAAGTAAAATATTAATTATTAAATAAAAATAATTTATTAAAAATTAAATATAATGAATGAAATTTTTTCTAGCAACAATGGTGTAACCACTTTAACCACAATAATGGTGTCTCCCGTAAAAACAAAAATTTATATCCCTTCCTTTTAATATGGCTATCTCTAATTGATCCCAGTGCTCATTCTATTTTTTAAAAAAATTCTAACAAACAACCTGATGAGGTGGTACATAAGACAATTATAACAACATCGACCATGGCTCATATAGAAGCTCCAAAATAGAATGGATGAATTCCAGTAAATGTTTCTAACATACCATTGGTCTAAAAAAAATATAACATATCCCCATTCCCCATAGTAAAATTCCCAAAACACCATGGTCATTGATATAGTCATCCCTAGGACATTTTTTCATATACACGACTGATGATATACCAAAATTTAATTCAGATAATGATATATATTGTGACATTCTAAATATAGGGGTAACTTTAGAATCGCCATGATCCCACACAATTCAAAACATGTATCACTCCCTTCACTAATTATAATAAATATGTCACCATAATCTTCCAAAATACATACCCTTAAAAATTGGTGTTTCATACCCTAAGGTTTACCATGCATCAAAATTGAAAACTCCTCTTTCCACACAACCTAAACAACCCCTACCATGGATTTCATTATGGGAGTTTTGGCCCCCAGAAGATCCAAAACTCAACATGATGCCTTATAAAACCTAATAAATCCCTATCAAGACCTCATAAACCCCCATAAAAATGAAAAGTAATCTTTCAAGATACTAATCCCATATACTTTATCTTTAGATATGTAATAAAGTAGTATATATTCTAATCTGATCACTTTATATGATCGATTAATCATTCTTGGACTATCAGAAATGAGGTTATAAACTACCTAGAACATAGATCTAGTCATTTTATTCCCATTAAATCAAATCCCTAAAGATATTGTTTTCAATTAATATGAAATTTTTATCATAATTACCCTTTGTTTGATTATTGGGTTGTTGTTTTAAACGAGGATGTCGAAAGGACATTCACGGAAGCATACAAAGATCTGAGGGACATGTATCTTAAAGGATGTACAAGTTTTGTATGTATTTTAGAGATATTATTTGAAAACTATAGTTTTTTAACATATTTTATTTTTGAAAAGACCATTAATACATAATATATTTTAAGATAGAGCATATTTGAAAAAGTCATGAAGCTCTTAAGTGAGACATAATATCTTTTAGTAGTTGTGTAATGTTTTTCCCTTGGAGTTCCCTATAAATTTAGAAAATTCATGGAATGTGTATGATATTTATAATTTAAATGAAACATATTTAAGATCACACTAGATATTTGAAAAATAATATATTCTATATGATACAAAAGATAATATTTGGAGTTCACTGAAAATCATCTTAGTGTATAGATTTATTTATATGTATAAAAAATTAGATCATTTATGGAGTATATTTCTACTGCATGTATAGGTTCTTTATAATACATAGAATTTTTATTATAGTAGGTTTACCAACTTAAATAATATAATTAAATGATTTGTAACCTTTTCAAAGCAGTTGAAACTTAGAAAAGGCTTCATAGTGATACATAATATTTTTTAAGAAAATGAATAATAATTTTTATGGAGAACATAAGGAATTTTAAAAACTTTTTCTGATTTTTAAGTTTTCATACGTGAGATAATTATTGTAAAATTTCATGGCCACCTTATTATACTATAGTTCATTATGATATTTTTGATAATTCTCACATCATGGAAAAAATGGAAATATTGTTATTAACAATGGACTTAGCCATGGTATTTAAATAATTTAAATACAATATCCATAATGATTTGGTGGAATTGGTATTTGAACAGGCTTTATGCCATGATGAATCGATTCACACTATAATAAAAATAAAAATTTTCTTAGTTGAATTGAATATTTCGATTCGGATAATGAATGAGTGTCAAGTTATCTTCAAAATACAAGGAGGATTTTTTTGTAGTCATTTTTTGGAGATAAAAATACTGATAAGTTTATAATGGTTACAAATTAAAATATAGAAAGTATATCTCACATGATTAATTGAAAAATAAACAAATGGAATGTGGATACTTTTATGGGGAAAGAGTGGAGAGATATCATTGTATTGAGTAAATAATACTTTATTAAATTAAGGATTGTCAAGTTTAGAGGAGAAAAAGAGAAATTCTAGAAGAATATTTGAAAGGCAAAGAAGAAGAAGAATTAATGATTTCAAGAAATCACTAAAAACACTAAAAATGAATAAGGTATTTACATTATGTATTTACACTAGAAATTCATGGATTTTATCACATTGATGAACTAGATATATTTTTTATATCATCCACGGTGTAATTTATATTGGTTATTCATAGTAGTAACTGTAGAATTATATGAGGAGTAGTATGTTATTTCTAGTAAGGATGTAAGTGGGTAGTTAATTTATTCTCTATAGGTTGAGAACCTAGATGTTCATTAGGTTTTATCAAAATTATAATTCAATCAGCACACTTGGTGTCTCATGTTTATTGAAACATTTCCACTACATGCTCCTAGGATTAACCTAATGTGGTAGAACCATGAAAATTGATTATGTTCATCTTTTACTGCTTCATCGCTTCATATCAGTTGTGAGGGAGGGAGTGTTACAAATAATCCTAGAACGATCATTCGCATGGGCTAATAAAAAATAGATATACCCTAATTCACCCCCTCCTATGGTATTCACCTTTCATGGGACCAACGAGTTGTATAAAATATGAAGGTTCCTAGTGGGTTTTTATATCATGGGTGTTATGGTAGTGGTCTTAAACCAAAAAAAAACTAATTTTTTACAAAAACAATTTCTAGTATGAAAAAATAAAATTAAGCACTACTTATTGAATTTGTTAATTATGGTTTACAATGCCTATATTCAATGGATTTTTTTCGACAATAGAAACTAGATATTTATGAAAAAATATTAATGAGTTCTAGATGAGGATAATAAAAGATTCAACACCATTTGAGGAGAATTTTATAATAATATATACATAAAAGTGATGTCATTTAAATCATCACATGCCATGTGGTAAAAAATTTCACATCAATTATGAAGGAAATTACAAGGTATGTGAAACTAATTAGATGGTACTCTGGAATAAGTAAGGTGATTTGTGAGTGAACCTGAATGAGTTCATTGATGTGTTCTTTTATTGGGTGGGTATCATTATAGGGGACATGTGTGGAATCAGTGAAAATATTGACAATATACAATTGAAAAAATAATCTTGAGAATATTACAACCATGTTTCAACATGAAAGTATTAGTTTTCATACATAAATAGTCAAAAGATATGAAAATCTATAGTACTCAAAATACACTCATTGCATATGTAATTTGAAATAATGAAAATGAGTCCTTGTAAAAGGAAACTTATCAGGATGTGGTTCTCAATGTATTGGTAAAACTCATAGTAGAAAGTCATCACAAGGATAGATAATTTGGTAAGGAGATTCCATGCATTTCATTAACTTTAATCTTCCACTATCTTTAATTCAGTGTGTCAAATTATTACACCTTACAGGAAGTAGTCTCATGAAATTCTAGGATGATGATTAAGATGAATAACCCATGAAGAAAATGGTTAAGTGTGAGAAACAAAGAGGAGACCATAGTATTAATTATTTAAAAAGAATTAAATTCATTAATATTAGGATGTATGATTAAAAAATGGAAGTATAGGAAATGGAGGACTGCATATACCTCATTGAGGAATCTCTTAAGGTTTTCATATATAGAAAAAAAGTATGGGATAACGATTATTAAGGTTTTGAATTAAAGGAAATAGTGAAAATATATAATAAATTAGAATTTTATCATAAAGAAATTATTTTATATAGATCTAAAATGAAGACATAAAGAAGAGTTTGTGTGACCCCAAACATTACATGTAGCAGAAAATAGAAGAGAAGATTGAGTTGAATGCTGAAATTTAATAAATGATATCTATAATTTTTTAAAACTCCAAATGAATATTGAGCTCGGGATGAAATTTGAAAGTTCACAGTCAAGATTATTTTATCACTAAGAGGGGGAGGGGGAGAATTAGTGATACATTTTATTTTATGTTTCCTTAAAAAAACCTTTACGTACTTTTAAATATTTAATTACCTACTGAAAATAATTTAACTACACATCCAAAGGAACACAAGTATTTATAATTTTCACCATTAAATAACAATATCTACATCCTTAGTATGGTTTCTAAATGATCTAATATAAAAAAATCCACTAGAAAACAATCCTTTGATTACAACAAGTATGATATACCCTTTCACTCATGTAGAACTATGTAAACAATTCCAATAGTGTGTGTTCACCCTCATACCAAAAATATGGTAAGTAAATATTTTCATAACAAATCATTTTACCTATGATTCTTTTTATCATCACAAATTTATTCCTCTTGAAAAAAATATTCAATTTCTTACCCAGAAGATGGTAAGAACTTCAAGGACTTTGATAAGGAAAACTTAGTTCGATTTTCCTAATATATTTTTCCTTGTTTGATTCTTATGAGTAAGATTCTTCTGAGTAAGATTATTCTATTTATGATTATTATATATATGATTCTTCCTAGAATGATTCTCACGAGTATGGGAAATATAACTTTGACAAAGTACGGTATAGATGAATCAGAACCACTACTATTATGAGTATGAAAAACTCAGTATGATTCTTCTCATTCTGAAAATATCAATACAAAAAGATATAGCCCTAGATGAATATGATTGAGGTAATTCAAAACTCTTTCTTAATCAGTCTGGAAATTCTAGTATGGAAATCCTAATATGATTATTCATTTCGATATGATAATCAGTTGAATACGACTGATAAGAAGAATATGGTAATCAATTGAATACAATGATCAGTTGAATACAACGTTTTGATCTGGTCTCTTCTCCTTTTACTTCTCTATCAAAACTTCTTCAACCCAAGTGAATATTGAAACTTTTTATTCTTTCTAAAATTAGGATCTTTTAACTCTTATTCAATAAAAAATACATCAGTAAAAATAATTTTGTAGTAGACTTCACCTTGTATAGGTAACCAATGAATGTTTTGGTGGGAATCCCAAAATCATTCCCACTCAATAAAATTCCCCAAAATCTCAATTTCTCCAAAAATATTGGATGCATTTATGACTGTATCAACACTTCTTAAATCTTCTTGAATATTCTCCTCGGCTTCATCTCTTCTTCATAATTTCATTTTAAAATTCTATTTTGAATTAAATTTCGTAATAAAATTTGCTCAATCTGATTTCATCAAAACAAATATCTATATCAATTGAATGTAAATTTATGAAGAAATGGATACCACTCTGAATACTGAAAACAATAATTATTTTGAACACCAAGATCCCCCTTGATAGTACATTCAACAAACTCTGTCATCTCTTATCTCGAATAAATTTTACTTCTTTAAATTTTCTCTTGACCCACTTGAAAATTAACTTGAAAAGTAAACAAAGTAATTCAATCCCTATTAAATGGTTGACTACATTTTTATCAGTTTTTTTCATTACAATTTTCATCAGCATAAGCTCATATTCAAGAAATTTCCATTCATTCTAGCTTTATTCTTTTTTTCTCAACACAAGTAGGATATTTTCTGAATATGATTGGCCTGGATAATATCATCATGATGACAATCATCCTGGATTTGATCATTCTGGATATGATCATTTTGGGTATGATCTTAAGTTTCCTTTTTATTCTCTTCCTCTAGAATATGATTGTATTGGGTACTATCCTATCAATAAACAACATCTCTTTCATCTCTTCCACCCAAATATGATAAATCTGGGTATGATTTGGAATACCACTTTTCAATTATCATCCATAAACATTGAATCATATGTTATTCAATAAACATATGATTTATGTGAAATACAAATCAACAAAGCATCATCACATTTTATTTGTCATAGTTATAGAGATTCTGATTCTTCATCAAGACAACCACTTCTTTAAAATATAATTTTTAGTTTATTTGATGACCATTCACTTACAGCAAGATTTATTTTCAATGAAACCAATCCTTTTATTCCATACATATTCTGAATCTGATCAACACAATTTCTCCCAAACATCTGCTTCTTGTTATGATGGACAAAGTGATTCTGATTATTTTGAAGGTGTGATTCTGATTCTTTTAAAAACAATAGTCAATACGATTTTTTTCCAAAAACAATTTTTGGTGGTTTTATTTCTTCAAAAACATTCATGACAATAAAATACAACACCTGAAAACAATCACCTTTCTCGTCATCATAGATCTAATAATCTCCCCATTTGGATTTTGTTTTCAACTAAGTTTCATAAATCATTGAACTTTGTATCATCAAGAAATGGATTACTTTTCAATAATTCACATCCTACATAAGATGACTTGTTGTAAGAAATAAGAATCATTGAAAAAAAATCCATGTTATCCAAAATAAATGGTTATGGAAATTGTCTTCACCTTTATTCCTCGACTCTTCTTCATTCTAAGAAAACAGTACAATTTGTTTCCTACAACCACTCAAAAAATACTTAGAATAGTTCTCACACAATACAATTTTGAATTCATAGATTACCCACAACTCCATATTTTTTACATGAATTCAAAAGGATAGATTTATGGAAACAAATCCCCCTTGACAATAAAATCCAAAGGTAAGATGTGATTGGGGTTATAAAAACATACCTCAACCTTAATGAGAAAGAGTTTGGATCCCCATGTTCAAACTCAATTTAGAGACTGATTCCTTCGGTAATGGTTATGTAAAAATGTTAGAAACTTATTCTGATCTTGGAACATATGCTAGATTCAATTTATTCTTCTCCATATTCTCTTTGATGAAATGATATTTGATATCAATATTTTTTGAATGAGAATGTTGAATTGGATTCATGGTGAGATTGACTGTACTTTGATTATCCCAACCCAAGATCAAGGGTAACTTCGCTTCCATAAGTAAATCATCAAATTTATTTTTCATCCACATAAGCTAATAGGTGACTTGAGTTGGAGAAACATACTCAGCTTCATCCATACTGAGAGTTTATGAATTTTATTTCTTTGTATTCCAATTAACACAATTATTTTCTAAAAATAATACTTTACTAGATGTGGATATTATATCATCAACATTTCTTGGATAATCAGTATCTGAATACCCAAACAAATAGATACTTTTTGAGCTATCATATTTTATTCTAAATTCTATTGAGCCTTCGATATATCTAAAAATTATTTTTCTAGAATTTAAATGTGATTATTTTGGAGCACTCTGAAATCTTACACATAATGTAACAATATTAAAAATGTTTGGTATTGGGGAAGTAAAATAAAATATAATTATAATCAGCACTCAAAACTATTTATGATCAACTTATTTTTCTTCTCCATATTTTTTTAACTTTTTTCCCATTGAAATTGGTGTGGAAATAGTTTATGATTTTTTCATTATGAAACTCTTTAGAAGTTTATTATCATATTTTTATTGGCAAAGAAATATATGTTTCTTCTTTTGAAAAATTTGTATCCTAAGAAAGTAATTCATTTCCCAAAGTATGGACATTTCAAAAACATTTTTAATTTATTCAGAAAGTCTTTCACAACTTCTTTTATCATTCCCATAAAATATAATTTCATCAACATAAATAATTACGATTAGGGAATATTCTTGACTTTATCTGATATAAAGGTTGATATCAAATATTCATTTATTAAAAATGATATTCCTTAAGAAAGTATCCAATTTGAAATACCATGCTCTCATATCTTGTTTTAGTCCATACAGTGCCCTCTTAAATCTATATACATAACTTTCATCTTTACCAAAAACAAATCCAAAATGTTTTTCAATATAAAATCCCCCCATAAAGATCACCATTTAAGAATATGGATTTAACATCCATTAGAAAGATGTTGTGACCTATTTGTGTAGTAATGTCAAGAAAAATTATGATTGTTTCTAATATTCCATATGAATCAAAGTTTTCATCAAAATCAATACCTTAAATTGTGAATACCCTTTACACAACAATGTTGATTTTTTTCCTTATCACTTCACCCTCTTAATTCATCTTGTTTTGGAAAACCCATTTTGTATCAATAATATTTTTTTATGGATTCATTATGAGTTCCCATATATCATTCTTTTCAATCAACTAAAATTCTTAATTTATGGATTAAACCCATTATGGATGCTCAAAATCTTCTTTCACATCATTCAAATTGACTTTTAAATATAATGAAGTATGTGTAATAGTATTTTTTGTTCATCTTGTTTGAAAATTATTACATTGATCACCAATAATATTCTGATATTTTACTTACATTCTTAGCCTAGGATGATATTTTTGAGTATCTTCTTCATCGCTCAAAATATATGAGTCTAATTATTCTTCTTGTGTAGGATTACAATTGTCTGTATCCTTATCAAAGTTTTTTTCAAAACAATTCTTATCAACATTCTCATCTGCCTGAGTGTGTTTATTTTTCTATGTGTTTTCAATTACTTTCATATCAAATGAATCAAAATTTCTTCCTACTTTTTTATTAAAACATCTATATCATATTCATTATAGATCATAGCCAAGAAAGATTCCATCTTCACATTTTTCTCAAACTTTCCATAGTTTCCACCTTTCTTCTTGATAATGCATGGACTCTAGAAAAATCTAAAGTGTTTCAAACTTGGAGCTTTACCATAAAAAAATTCATATAGAGTCATATTTGAATGATTCATGTAGAAAAAATGATTCTAAATATAAACAGAAGTACTCATGTCTTGCCTCTATAAGTAATGATAAAGAACATATTCATGTAACATAGTTCTTCCCATTTCCACAAAACTACTATTATTTCTTTCAGAAACCCTATTTTGTTGAGGAGTGTAGAGTGAACTATACTCATGCCATATTTCATGAATCTCTAGATAACTTTCAAATTATTCACTTCTGTGTTCACCACTATTATCAATTCTCATATTCTTTACTGAATACTCACATTCTTTATCATCTTTTATTTTTAAACTTTTAAACATTTTCAAAGATTATGAATAATTATGTTTCATATACATAACAAAAGTGATGAGAGTAAAATCATCAATGAAAGTGATGAATTACTTATCTCAAATTGTTTATTGTTTTATCATTGGACCAAAAATATGGGAGTGAATCAACTCGATGGTTTTTTGGAAAATATCTCAACTCTTTTATACACTGAGTTTTTAGTATTTTCTTTTCTGAAAAATTGTGCCGCACCAATATCATTTTCTTGGAAAAATAAAAACATCACAAATAAAGTTTCATTTGGAAAATTTAATCATGTTTCACTGACACATGGGTCCAATATTTTATGCAATAATTGACTCTCTCTCAACATGCTTAAGTAAAAAGAGTTTTGTATTTCACCAACCTAAAACAAATTTCCTTTTGTACATTGTCCTCTTGTAACAATCTTTCCATATTATTCACTTTTTCACAAAAAAACCATATTTCCTGAAGATAACTTTGTTACCCTCATAAAATAATTGTGAAAAACTTAGAAATATGTGTTTAAAACCATCAACATATAATATTTTCTTAGATTTCATCTTTTCTTTCACAATGACGATTGATACAACACCTCTGATTTCCAAGGATGTATCATTTCCAAATGTCATTGTTCCTTATTTGATATCTTTCACATTCTTCAAAAATTTCTAATATACTATCATATGAGAAGAGCACCAACTATCAAGAATCCAATTTTGTTTCTACTTTTGTAGATTTCAATATAGTTCCAACAACATGAGCTTTTTATTCTTCTTTTTCTTTCTTCACCTTTGAATTCTGAGAGTTAATAAACTTTTTTTGAGTCAGTAACAAAATAAGACATCATTTTTTAAGGTGTATAGGTTGTTCACGTCTTTCAAAAATATTTTTCAATAGTTGGAATAAAATTTCAAATTTCACACCAACCTTCTCAGTTTTCTTAAAAGAACATTTGAAAAATTATTATTAGGAGTGAATTGATTCCCCATTAACCTATTTCATTCATAACATATGGATTCATAGTAATGTTATTGTTTGAACCAAAACAAATTACCCATATGTATGAATCAAGCATAATACCATCAAAATCCATAGAAATATTATTTTCCTCTAAAGCATCCATACTGACCATAATTTTGAAAATGTTTCTCAGACATCTTCTTCTCTTTCATTTCTGAGCCACCAACCTTTATTTTATCAATTAGAATCTTCCCCTTCTTTTCATTTTTATCAAAACAATAAGTATTGAAAACTTTTCTAGAATTATAATGTTAAAAAACATTTTTGGAATCAAGATTTTTTGATACTTATAAATTCCTAACTTCTTTTGTCTTGGCTATATACATAACTTTTACAAATTTCTTCTTTTTAGAAACAATTTCATATTTCTTATCAGCATTCGACAATATAATTTGTTGATATTTCTCATGTTTATCTTTTTAGGAATATTCACCAACTTCAAAGGTAGAGTTTTTGAAACTTGAATTTATCTATTCAGATTTTGAAAGTTTTTTTTGAACAAGTTTCATCAACAATTATTTTCCCTCCATCTTCACTTCAAAATACATATTACGATTATTTTCTTCCTCGTGATATTTCTTCAAATCATAAATATTTTTTACCATCATTTCTTTCTCATTAGTAAAAAATTATTGGATTATTGTTGAGGAACATTCATCTTCCTTCTTTTTTTTTCTTTTCAAACCTACTAATATTCCTTATACATTCTTTAAATTCTCTTTTTCAAATGATATTCATGTTTGGTTTCTTCTTCTTCAGAACTACTACTTATTAACAATTCATAATTTACTATTGTAATGAAACTATTTTCAACACGATACTCAATATATTTTTCATATTCATCATCACTGCCTTATTCTTTATCATCATCTTTAGATAAGAAACTTCTATTGGATTTGAATAATTTACTTTCTTTTCATATGGAATATAATTTTCCTCTATCTCCCTATTTCTTCACTAATATTCTCAATTTTCTTTCTTCTTCATTACTATACTCCTATTTATTTCTTCAATAATAATTAGTCGCACAATTTCATACTTCACCACATTCAAAAAAATTCAAGGGAAGTTTCCCTTTATATTTCCTTATACCTCTTCTAAAATTTTTAGAGAACAAGGATAAGATATCATCAAAAAATTTATATACCTCATTTTCATAATCAGATTCAACATCATTATCTTTAATCAGATTATTATTTGAATTATCTTTATTATAATCATTGAAAGACATTTCTCTATAAACTTTTGTTTTTATTTTCACAGATTTCTCTCTTCTTGTTTAATAAGTGATGAGATTCGCTATGAAAATCATTAAGATATAATGTTTCAAGATCTCTATCTTCCAATAAAGAATCTTTTGGATCAAAATTTTTGGGAAGGATTCTCAATATATTTTCAACAAATATAGAATTATATCACTTTTCCCCAAGACATTTTATAGTACTCAAAATTTCATTTACCATGGTAAAGAAGACCCCAACTGATTCATTCTCACCCATATTTAAATCTTCATATTTCAATCTCCAGATTTGCATCTTTTCCGTATTCAAACTTGTATTTCCTTCATGTATGTTTTTTAATTTATCTCATATTACTTTGGTTGTGTCAACTCATTTCAATATTAAGAATTCACTTTCATAAAGTGATGATAATATAACACTCTTGACCCTCCTATAATTCTTCAGATTCTTTATATCAAAAGATGTAAGAGGATATTTAAAATCAATAGGAGAAAACCCATCTATTTCAGCTTCAAGAAAATCATATACAATATACATAAGATAATGAATCATTCTATCTTTCTAGATATGGTAATTATTTCCATCAAAAACCGGAATACCTATACTATTCACAAAATTCAAATTCTTCATCCGTAAAGAATAAGAGAAGGGAACCAAAACTCTAACACCACTTGAAAGAACCTAGTCAGGATGAATGTATCACTGAGAGGGGGATGGGGGGAATCAGTGATTTATTTTATGTTTCCTTGAAACAAACATCACCACCTATTAATGATTCAATTCCCTACTGAAAACAATTTGACCACACATATAAAGGAACACAAGTATTTATAAGGTTAACTATTCAATAAGAATAGATACATCCTTATTATGGTTTATATATGATATAATACCACAACATCCACTATAAAATAATCCTTATATTACAAAGAGTAGGATATACCCTTTAACTTGTGTAGCACTATCTAAAAAATTCCAATTGTGCGTGTGAACCCTCTTAGCACAAATAGGGTAAGGGAATATTTGTGTAACAACGCATGTTACCTATGCTTATTTTTATCTTCAAAAATGTATTCCTTTTGAAACAAATCTTTAATTTCTTATACATCATATAGTAAGAAATTCAAGGACTTTGATAAGGAATTCTCTTCCTGATTTTTCCTGTACATTTTTCATAGTTTGATTCTTCTAAGTATGATTATTATCAGTATGATTATCCTCTGTAAAATTCACCCCTATACAATTTTTATTGGATGAATTCTTCTCTGTACGATTATTCTCAGAACAATTTTCCCCAGTACGGAAAATATAACCCTGATAGAATATGGTAGAGATTAATCGACACAACTACTATTCTGAGTATAAAAAGATCATTATGATTATTCCAAATATGAAAAGGCACAATACGAATAGATATAGCACTGGATGAGTACGATTGATAAAATTCATAACTCTTTCTTCCTTTTTCTAAATATCCCAGTATGGAAATCCAAATTTGATTGTTCATCCTGATATGATAATCAACCGAATATGATTGAAAAATCGAATATGGTAATTAACTGAATACGATAATCACCAAATATGGTGGATAGTTAAACATAACATTGAGATCTTGTCTCTCCTCCTTTTACTTCTCCATCAAAAAATTCTTCAACATAAGGGAATATGGAAACTTTTTATTCTCTCTAAAACTCAGATCTTATCTCTCTTCTCTAGTAAAGAGTATATCAGTTAGAAAAATTTAAAAGTACCCTTTGACTTTTCTAGGTGAACCATGAATGTTTTAGCGAGAATCCAAAAATATTTCTCACTCAATAAAATTCACCCAAATATTGATTTACCCTAAAATATCAGATGTATATATGACTTCTTAAAAGTTTATCAAATCTTCTCGAATCTTTTACTTGGCTTCATCTCTTCTCCATACATTCCTTTTAAAATTCTAGTTTAAATTCATTTTCTGAATAAAATTTTATCAATATGATTTAATCAAAATAAATCACTATATCAATTGGATATAAATGGATGAATAAATTGATACCACTAGAAATTATAAAAACAATAATTATTTTGAGTTCCAAGCTCCCCCTTGATAGTACATTCAGAAAACTCCTTCAACTCTACTCTGAAACTATTTTCACATTTTCACAATTTCTCTTGACCCACGTGAGAATTCACTTTAAATGTAAACAAAGTAATCCAACCCCTTTTTAATGGTTGACTATAATGTTGATCATATTTTTTCATTACAATTTTCATCAGCCTCAACTCATCTTTAGTAACTTTCTATTCATTCTAGCTTCATTCTTTTCTTCTCAACCCAAGCATGATATTTTTTTAATATGATTACCTTTGATATTATGATCCTGATAATGATCATCCTAGATAATATAATTCTGGTTATGATTATTCTAGTTATGATCTTAATCTTCCTTTTTATTCTCTTCCTCTGGGATATGATTATACTAGATATGACTCCATTTCAATCAGCAACGTCTCTTTCTTCTCTTCCACCCAGATATGTTAAATATAGGTACCATTTAGAATACCTATTTTCCCTTTTATTATATCAATATTTCATCATAAGTTCTCCAATAAACTTATGATTTATGGGAAATAAAAACTAGCAAATAATCATCACATTTTATTTATCATAGTCATAGAGACTATGATTCTTTATCAAGACAACCAGTTCTTTCATATCTAATTCAAAGTTAATCTGATGATCATTTACTTCCAACAAGATGTATTTTCAATGAATCTGATCCTTTCATTTCATACATAGTGTGAATCCGATCAAAAACATTTCTTCCAAACATTTTATTCTCATTATGATGGAAGTAGTGAGTCTGGTTATTTTTAAAACATGAGTTTGATTCTTTGAAAAATAGAGTCTGATTCTTTTGAAAACAATGATCAATATGGTTTTTTTCAAAAAGAATGTGAGGTGGTTTACTATATTCCAAACCATGAAAACAAAGAAAAACACTTGAAAACAATCACTTTCCTCGTCATCTTGGTCCTAAAAAAATTTAAAGAGTTTTCCCAACTTATTTTCTTATTGATTGATAAAGTGAAAGATTTTGTAAGAAAAATTGAGGAACTAAAAATTAAATTCATGATAATAAAATTAATGCTTCATAATTAAGATAGAATTTTTACTCAATCCATGTAATTTAGAAACATTGGTGCATCCACTACAAATTAATTTAGTAATATTCATATGGAGTCAAATAAAAAATTGATCACTTGTGTAATGACCCTGAACTTAGTAGCTCGAAGTCGGTGGTTAATTTTTTACATTGTCCTAAGATACAATGAATCGCATCCCAAAAGACCAAATAGTTTGGTATTTTTGGTAAATTTGATACATAATAGAAATTCACCTAAAAATTGAAAACATATAATATGAAAAATGTTTTCATTGAGAATTAAATTATTCCTCATAGCATACCCCTGCATATCAGTCAAAAAACCATTCCTACTATCCTATGGAAAATAAAACATAAGAGAGGGGTGATCTCATATTCTTAGTATGGTCAAGTGTACTGAGGAAGCTATCATCAATAGATAATATAATCAATATTACAAGGTAAATAACTGAAACACGTTCCATTTAACTAAAATATTGTGCATAATATGAAATAGATAAATAATGTTAAAATAATTCCATATGAATAATCATAAGTGTTTTAAACTTAACCATGGATATTTTAACTAATTGAATAGTCACATGGAATATCAATGACTAAATTATTAATGATAGAATTTATAATGTCATTAATCTTAATCAAAATACAAAGGCATCATGACAAGACTTCTTACCATCAAGGCCTCATCCCAAGACATTTTACATAAATGGGTAAGTCCTCATCCCAATAAGCCTACTGATGCATCAAGGGGTAATGTAATTACATGACCTATACATCACTTAATAAGTGAAAATTAATTCCTCATAAGAAAAGGAAAAACAAAAATCAACATAAATATTCATATTGAAAGACTAACATATGAAATTTTAATACTAACTCCAAAGAATAGACACAATCATAAATGATCATGAGTAATATGGTGAATGGTAATAAAATTACACATCCCTGGTCAAACTGATCATAAACCATCTTGATAAATAATAATTTTGGATATCAATATGAAATATCCCCAGCGTATCATAAGTAAAATAAATGATTTATGTCTTTAATTAATATAAATACCATAAAAATTTCATTACAAACCTTTTTGAAGAGAATAACCTTTTCACTTTGAAAATATTTTTATAACTAAAATTTTGAAAATTATTTTAGAAATACTCTTCCTAGAAAATATCCTTTGATAAATTTTAAAATAATATTTAGAACATTGAGTGGAAATGATTATAGAAAATTCCATTAATGTCGTACATGTTAAAACAAAAATTACTTTAACATTTTTGGTAAAAGAATAACATGGATTGTTTTGAAAAGAGATGAAGATTTATTTTAAAATATTTTGTAAATATTCATAATTGGAAAAAATAACACTAATAAATAATTCTAAAAATTATTAAAAAAACTTTTGAAATCATTTTTGAAAGAGAGGTATTTTTATTAAAATGTTTTTTTTTTGACTGAAGAGAGAAATGATGTCATATTTTCTAAAAAACGTATTCTCAATCATTTTAGGTAAAAAAGAGTAAAAAAATATAATATTTCTTAAAAAAGTTCATGAATAATGAGATGAAAAGAAAATATATTTATTTTAATATATTAATATAAAATAATTTTCCTAAGATTGACTTAAACAAAAACAATCCTGAATAATGATGAGATTGTGAAACAAACCCTTACCTGTTTGGTAATTTTTGTATCATAAGCCCCATGAAATAAGAAAATTAAAATGAAAAATTAAATACCATTAATATAAATATATTCATGATATAAAATATTGAAGGGGTCAGTATTTACACCACAAAAAGGAATGAGTGGTGATTATGGCATATGTCTCACAGAAGTAAAAGTAGGGCGAGAAACACTTACCACTAGTTCAACATCATTTGTATGTGTCTAAAATGAATGTATAGTAAATATTGTTTTATAAAAAATTTAATTAGGAAATATAATAATATATCTAATATAATATATTATTTAATTATATTCTTTTATCACTCTTTTATTAGAAATTCTTTGTTAAAATCACTATTTTGGTTTATAAATGATTTATTTTACATGTATGTTTTCATATAGTAATTTTGGTACTTTTAATTCCATCATAGTTAAATAATATATATAAGGATAAAAATGATTTAAATATCATATATATTTATTTTAAATTTATTTATTATAATATATAAAAGCTAGGGATAGAAAATGGAGTACACCGTTCAGGGAGAGGGTAGGTTCTTCATACACATGAATATTGTTTCAATTTTTATTGACCGATGGGAAAAAAGAAATTATATAATAATTAACCATTAATTATTTAATATTATTATTATATATATATCATAATATTAATTTAATCCATCATTTTTTACCATTAATATAAAAATAAGTTCAAAAATATTTCTCATCGCTACATGGAGGTGGTAATCCTCATGTACACACAAGCGACATTATTGTTTTACAATAGATTGGAATGTAGGAATTTATGTGTGATATTATTTTTATAAATTATGTTTAGATAAAAAATATCACATATATTTATTAACTATTATCCTTACTAACAACCTTATAAATTAGAATTGAAAAAATGAAGCACATCACTTCATGAGGTGATATTTCATCGTACACACGAGAAATGTTATCTTATCCATCATAGAATGGAATTTATGAACTTATATGTGATAATATAATTTAATATTTATAATAATATCATAAATATCTTATAAAATTTATAAATAAATCGTCACATCCAACATTGAAAGGTGGTGATGGAAAATCAACTACATCGGTTTGCGAGGCGGCGGTCCTCCATGCACAAGATCGGCAGTTTTGTTTTCCATTTTATATAAGTAGAGATGGATATAGGTTATGAAATTAATACAATATCTTAGTATATATGATATAACTTTTTATTTATTTTTTAATATTTTTAATATATTATAAGGAGTTATAATTTTAAGTAAAATGAAAATTTATAGTAAACAACATTATCTCTTCTTCGGGAAACCTCTTTAGATTTATTCTAAATCCATCCTAGATTATATTTATGATCTAAAAATGCCTCTAGGATGTGGGGGGATTTAAAGAAGAAATTTTTTACTTAGTTCCCAAATAAAATGGATTTCAGAGTGTGAATAGGGGAGGAGATGGGTGGCCTTTTATAAGCAGGGGAGAGGACACAATTTTTATTTTTGAAAGGAATAAATTTAACCAACTTTTTTATCCTTAAAAAAACTAAAAATTGTTCTTTCGAAAATCATATATATTATAGCGTCTAAATATGTTTATAAAATAGGTTTTTGAAAATTTGATAGGTCATTTTAACCCTTATCATTTTTGTTTAACCCCGGGTAAACCAATTTTTATCTTAATCGTGATAATAAATTTTTATATTTTTTAATATTCATAATGGTAAAAAATTAAGTTGAGCTTATTAGATAATATAGATTATAATTATTTCCAATATGGAATCCATTATTCCAAATTCAATTCATAGAAGTGGTAGAATCCAATTCAATATTATAGCTGCAAAGGGGATGATAAAGTGGGGTTTCAAAGAGAAAATTACAATAATTATAGAATGGTTTAATATCAAAATTCATTATGAAATTGATTTAAATAAAATATATTAGTTATATTTTAACATAATATAATTATTTTTTACTTTAAAACCAATTAAAAATATAATTTAACTCTATAAATAATGTAAAAAATTTAATTTCCATAATTCTTGTAGTACTATTTGTACCTTCCAACATAACTTCTATGTTATAATGGTCATGAAAAATGAATAATATTTTAATAGAGTGTCAAGTTTCGGTTAAACTTGGTGTTTTTTTCATCAAGAGCTATCAGGATGGTTGAATTTATTTAAAAATAACTACATCCTAATGTATCAGGGTGTTATGTTTTATTTTATATTAGTGTTGTGTGACATATATGTTATTTTACATGATATTCCTATTTTAAAATATCTTGGTGTTACATTCTACCCTCCTTAAATAAATTTCATTTTCATAATTTAATCTTGATCTCAATAATTAAGGGTTTGATATATGGTATCTCTGTACTTTTAATATGACATTATGAGAAGGGTTGATATAACATCCTCTTGATATGATAAAATGGGAATTATGAAGGTCATATGGAATAATCTCATAACTAGGTTTCGATGTAGGATAACATAGGTGGGAAGTGAAGATATATACATGGAAGAAAAGTGTAATGACCAAATAATTATGGTGGTTTTTAGAGGCAATTGATCAAAAAAATATAATGATTAAGAGAAAGTAAAGAACTATAATAAAATAAATCTGAAATGAGTTAATAGACTATTTGATTCATCGGAAATGAAGTTACTAGGATAAAAATTATGTTTTATGATCCCCTTCCTATATTTGATGAATTATTATTCTATCTATACTAAGAACATATGAATATGAACTTAATTGAAATATTTATATTTCATAGGTGAAATTTCATACTTTCCTTTTTCTCTGATAAACAACCACTTTATTTCTTACACCCAGATGAGAATATCCAAAATAATTTTTTATAACCAAATAAAATTTAACAGATCACTAGAATTACAAGTCATTACTCCAATATATTGATATTTTCCAAAATAAAAATGGTTAGAATACATTACCCAATAAATACCAAAGTTAAAATTATTACATTACACATATATTTAACCTTAGTACTCATCAAAAATAAGTCTCTCCAAATTAAATGTCAAAACATTTGATGGAAGGTCACAAAATCAACATTATATTCCCTACATAATATAAACTGGTTATTAATGTCACATTATAAATGTGTAAATACCTTTATTACCACAAAAACTTAATGAAAACATTCATTCTTTAAAAATTAGGTTGTTGACAATATTCCACAGATTAAAACATGTAGAAAACTCTAAAAAAGATAAAATAAGACATCAAATCACTAACCAATTTCATGGTTGCCAATATTATCCCATAAGGATATCATATTCATTATTATCTCATCATAGAGCACATATTAAGGTTTATCTACAATAAATCATGTATTTTCTAAAAGAAATAACACTGTAGTATAATCCTAATACATTACATGATTCTTAAAATGAGAATATCATAATAAAAAAAATTCCAAAAAATTTAATGGATCCAAATACACAAGCACTTTAATCTTTTCACTTCACCTGTATTAATATAATACTCATGGAATTTATCCCTTATCTTATGAGTTATATTCCCTTAAGGATCGGGGATTTGGTTGGAATTAGGCTCCATATCATTATAGTTAAAGCACATTACTTTGTGTGCTTCTTAGTTACCAATTAATTCATGAGAATTATTTCCTTTTTCTCCACAATTCATGAAAAAAAAATTTCAGTACGTACCAAGGTACTTCTTTCCACAAGTATCACAAGTGGGAAAATCCTTATTTCCCTTATTTTATTTACCTGTTTTATTGTTCTACTGTCCTATACTTGTATTTTTTACCTTCAAATCCATAAGACATGGAGAATTATTTATCTGTCTTGATATAACTTGATATTATGTCCTCATATGATGAGAAATTTTATGAGACTAGTGACCTTTGAGAGATTGCCTTTAGCCAATAAATGAGATAACCAACCTTTCACTTATGATTACATATTCAATTTTCATAATTCCTTTCTAAAATTGTAAAATTTGTTTCAAGATTAATAATATTGTCCTTATATTTCTATCTTAATATCAAGAACTGTATTTCCATATCCTCTTTTCTCTTATAAGGAAAATATGTTTCGAAAAAGAGTACCTTAAAATCCTTTCATTCCATGTTAGTAATATCTTGTTCATTATTAGTGTTTTTAATCAGTTATCATCACTTATATTCATCTCCTAAGAGATGATAAATGTCCATGAAATCTTTATCCCTTTCACTACATCCTACAGTAAGAAATATATTCTCAAAGGAATTTATACATTTCACAGATAAAAATAGATTTATAGTCACATTTAATAATGGAGGTTTCTAACACATGAAGAAAAATTACACTGTTACACTATATAGTGGATCTGTAGGAAGATATATATGAGAAATTATATTACTCAAAACCAAATTCATCTTACCTAATATGATTATAATTTGATCAGTTCCAACTATTTCTCCAACTCCAACTTCATTGTCTTTCCCAAGAGGGATATCCCTATATGAAGTATGCACATTAATATGGTTCCCATTCCTTATATTATGAACCATTTACAAACAATGTTATACAATATATTAGATCATAACAAAATGAAACATAATTTATAACCACAAAACTAGTGAAACACATGACAAAAATTGAAAAACTAATGCATATCTAATCTTATAATCATAAACACAATTTATTTGGGGATATCATTATTTTCAAATACTTTATTATGGTTTCTAAAAAATTGTAAGTTACCCTAAGTTTACCCCTTAGGATTGTTAAACCAGGTGTGTAGTAATTCCTTTTATCATGTACCAGGTAATGTTAGAGTCAATCCTAATATGACTTTTTGGATTTATTTCTCATATGTACATTTTTCTAGAACAACCTTCACTTATAGTATCTATATAGGGATGTATTACTAGGAAAAACCACATAATATATACCATAAAGAAACATTATAATGTTATTCTATACTTATTATCAATGTCTATTTTAAGGTTATGTTATCTAATCTATTTATTTCTAAATTTATTTACCAAATTTCTACTAAAATTCCTCTGATAAAATTTATTGAAACCCCGGCCCCAGTATCCAGAGCTAGTGGTTACTTCATTACATTATCATACAATAAAATGAATCTCATTCTGAAAGACAAAATAGTTTATTAGTATTTCTAATATAGACATAAAATTCACATTGTAGTTTAAAACATTAAATACACAATGTTTTTTCTTTGATAATTCCATTATTCCTCATATTTTATCCAAGAATATCAATCACAAAACTCTTTTTGGTATCCCAGGGAAAATAAAACATAAGAAGGATGTGATATCAAATACATAGTAAGGGTAAGATTACAGAGGAAGTTATCATAAATAAATAATCATAAATAATATGGAAACATAAATAACCAAAACAAATTCTATTTAATCAATAAAATAAGACAAATATAGAAAAAAATAACGACTAAATAATTTCATATTAATAATCACATGAACTTGAAACTTAACAACAAATATTATAAATAATCAAACAATCACATAGAATATCAATTTCTAAATTTATAATGATGTAATGAATAATGTAAAATATCTTAAAAAAACCATCAAGGTTTCTGGAAAATATGTCATACCATTAGGTCCTCATTCCTTGATATCTTATATAAATGGGTAATTCCTTAGTCAAATACCCAAGCTAATTTGTCTCAGGAGACCTACAAACGTATTGAGGGGATATGTAATTATGGGAACCAGCCATCACATAATAATTCCAATTAATTCCTCATATAAAAGTGGTGAAACATAATGAAATAAAAACATTCATATTGAAAACCTAACATATGTTTGTTAATACATAACACAATCAATAAACATAATCATAAACTATTCAGAGTAATATGGTGAATGGTAATAAATTGTACATCCCTAGTCAAAATGATCATAAAATATC
Organism: Viscum album; assembly: GCA_963277665.1. Lineage (NCBI taxonomy): Eukaryota > Viridiplantae > Streptophyta > Magnoliopsida > Santalales > Viscaceae > Viscum > Viscum album. The sequence continues at coordinate 1,099,255,302 of OY728155.1, read as the reverse complement.
TAGATAAATATTAATTATAGTATCAATACAATATATCCCCAATGTATCATAAGTATAACAAAACTTTGATGTCGTTAATGAATATAAATACCTTAAAATTTTCATAAAAAACATTTTTTAGGAAATAAACTTTTCACTTTGGCAACTTTTGAATCACAATACTCAAGAAAGAAATAACATCAAATGAGACTATAAATACCATTAAGAGAAATATTTTCATTATATAACACATCAAAAGGGGTATTATATTCACCACATAGAGGAATAAGTAGTGATTATGACATATGTGTCACAAAAGTATAACTGAGATAAGAAACCCATACCACTTGTTCAAAATTTATCATATGTGTCTAAAAATTATATATAATAAATATATATTTATTATAAATCCGTTTTAGAATAATAATATTATATATTGTACCATTTATTATTTAATTATAGTCTTTTATCACTTGTTTCTTATCAATTCGTTTTTATAATCACTATTTTTGGTGATAATTATTTCATTTTTCATGTATGTTTTGGTGAATTAATTTTAGTCATTTTGATTTTATCATGGTAAAATAATACAAGGAATGATAAAAATTATTTAAATATCATATATATTCATTATATACTTATTTATAGTAATCTATAAAATTTTGATATTGAAAATGGGTTACACCATTCATGGAGACCGTATGTTATATGTACGCATGAATGATGTTTCCATTTTTCATGATGGATGGGACAAAAGGAAAAAAAATATTAATTAACCTTTAAAGAATAATTATATATATATATATCATTTATATTAATAAAATTAATCTTTATTAAAATCCATGTAAATATAAAATGAGAAACATATCACATCGCAGTGTGAAGGTGATAGTCCACACGTACGCACGAGGGACATTATTGTTTTCCAATGGATTTAAAGGCAAGAAGTTAGATGTGAAATTATATTTTAAAAAGTTTTTTTAGATAATAAATATCACATATATTCATTAAATTTTATCATTAAAACCTTTCATGTAGAACATAAGTGAAAAATTAATTACATCGCTTCGTGAGGCGATAGTCCACCGTACACACGAATGACATTACCATATCCCTCACAGAATGTAAAGTAAAAAGGTATATGTTTTTTTATAATTTAAAAAGAATAAAAATATAATATATATAATATATTTATTTATTTATTTATAATCCATCATTACTTCCATCATTTAAATGTGGTGATGTAAAATGAACTATATCGGTTCACAAGGTGATAGTTTGTCGTACACACGATCGCTGATTTCATTTTCTATTTTATGGAAGTGGATATTGATATAGGTTATCACATGAACATAAAAAAATATCATTATTTATTAGATAATTTTTTATTATTTGGTCATAGTTTTAAAATATTATAAGGAGTTATAAGAAGAAGTAAAATGAAAATGCATAGTTAAAAACATTAAGTCTTCTTCCAGAATCCTTATTAGGTTTAACCTAAATACTTAATAAATTACCTTTATGATATATCAAAGAATATATTTTCTGGGGAGGGATTAAATTAAGGTATTTGTTAAGTTATTGGAATAACTAAATGCAATTTGGAGTTTGAATAGTGGAGGAGAGTGGGTGTCCTTTGCTAAGTGGGGGGGGGACACACTTGGTATTTTTGAAAAAAATCAATTACACCCACATTCTTATCATTAACAAATCCTCTAAAATGATTCTTTATTAAACCTTATAAATTATATGGTATAAATATTTCCATAAAATCTTTGTTGGAAATTTTTTTAGGTCATTTTAAATCTTATATTGTTAGTTTAACCCCTAGTAGACCCATTTTTACATTAATCATGATAATTATTTTTTATTATTTTTACTATTCATATTGGTCAAAAAATATGTTGAACATGTTATATAATATAAATTATTTAGATTAAAAATATGGAATCCATTTTTCCAAATTCAATTTAGAGAATATACAGATTCCAATTAAATATTACACCCATAGACACGATGAAAAAGTAGGTTTCCAAAGAAAAAATTTGTATAACTATAGAATGTTTAAATATCAAAAGTCAAGTATAAATTGGTTACAATGTCAATAATTTGTTAAATTGTAGTATAATTTAACAAATTTTACTTTAAAACTAATTTAAAATATAATATAACTTTATAAATAATTTAAACCAAAATTCACTTTTCAATTAAAATTCAATATTTTCCACTATTCATCAAAAATTTAATCTTTTATGAAAATTTTCAAAACCTCACCCAAAGATAATTTTAACATGTATATTTTAAAAATAAATTTTATTTTTTAAAATTAATTTTCTAAAATTGGTAAAAGTTAATTTTAAATTATGTTCACAAAGCATGATTAATCAATTATTCAGAAAAATACAATTTTTCTGAAAAAATTTATTTCTCTTTCAAATGGTTCTTATATTTTTTATAATAAATAGATAACAACTGAATTTATTTTATACATGTGTAAAACATATAATTTCCATAATTTATTTATCAATATTCATATCCACCGACTTAATGGATTTGTAATAATAGTCATGCTTAAATAAAAATAATTTAATAGAGTGGCGTTTTTTGTTTAAACATGTTGTTGCGTGCATCATAAGATACTCAAGAGATTAAATTTTTTTTATATAAATATATTTTAAGCTATTGTGGTGTTATTTTTTCTTCTAATCTTGGTGTTTCATTATATACATTCTATCAAACATGATTTTCCTATTTTAAAATCTTAGGTTGTTACAACTTTCTACAAGTATAATATTTCAAAGATAAATTTAAATCTATTTAGGATCATAATTATAAGAAACATTGAGTGGTAATTTATGTAAACCCACTAGATCCCACTCCTTATAGTAAGTTTTGGTTGCACAACTCATAATAAATATGAAAAGATGCAGATAGAGTGGTGAAAACATGTAATAATAACAATAATAAATTATATATTACTATTTTGAAAATATAGGGAATAAAAAATATGGGTGTTCTATAGAATAAATTATTTCAATGATTAAGTGAAATAAAAATATATATTTATAATTTCCTATATAATTTATATTTTTAATGGCTATTGAATTCCATTTGAGGGACATGAACACAAAACCATGAGTTTCTCATCGAGGGTATAATGAAATGCACTGAAAGTGACTAAAAATAAGATATCTTAGCAGCTAGAAACCTCAAAATGTGGGATCAAAAAATATTACAAATTATTATTCATACAATATGAGGATGATTAAATGGATCTAGAGGTAGATTTATTCACATCTAAAGGATGATAGAAAATGATATGTAAAACTATTTGAAATCAAGTTAGTTGATAGGTGTGTGGATATTTGAAAGTAGATGAATATCATATATAATAGGGAAAAATGTTCTTATGGATATCAAGTATGAAAAATAATGTGTATCCATATTTATAAATTATGATGTATTGAAAATAATTACCTCTGAAAGTCATGCATTAGAGGTAAATACAATAGGCACATAAACAACTTTTTGGTTAAAGGACATAGTAAATATTTTATAAGGGTAGTCCAATTATGTGACTATAACACCCCGCCCTACCTCTTTGTCTTGAGGAGGCGGTGAGGGTTACTTGGCCTTAAGCAATGTTTCCAAGGTGCCAAAGGATGACAATAAATACCAAGGGCTCCGAGAAAAAATTGGGGAACGATTTTCCCTTAAGACAAAACCAACCAAACAATCCACAACTATATGATGCATGTCAACAAAACAACCAACCTCATACATTTCCAAAGACAACTAGATAATCCATAACGGTCTCACATGTCAACAAAACCCAAAAAACAACATCATAGTACTATGTGTAAGACTAGACAAGAAAACACCATGATCCATGACACCACCATAGCTCCAAGCTCCAAGCTCTACCAAGACATCACAACACACCACTAAAAAAGGTTGATGTCTTACCTTTTCCCACATCATGGTACACAACATCTGCAAAGACACCATAGTGCCAAAGTAGGGGGTGAGTACTAAAACTCAATAGGCTTTCCCCAAATGACTTCCCTACACACGCCACTAGGATAAAACCATTAGTACATTTATATAAAACAGTTTATATAAGATAATCATAAGTGAAACCGATTCCATGAGCCAACATGCACTTTCCAAGCCATCTCACCCAAACCAAAAAACCAAGGGAAATCCAAACAAACATGCCACAAGCCATTTCATCATTTACACTCTAGCACCATAATTTCCAACTTGCAAGGACATGCATAATAAAAAATCATAATGATGGAGCTTCCATCCAACCCATTTCATCCATTCACAACTAGTGGCTCTTCACGTCCACTTATCCTTAGATGGTGGACCTTCCATCCACTATCCATCCCCTTTTTAAAGTTTTACTTCTCGCCACTTCCACACAAAATCCCAACCAATCCCAACCAAGCACATAACCCATCAAAGTCACAACAACATCATGTAATCAACCCATTCCATTACATGTCAATTCACTTCAATAAATCTCACATATATTGAAAACCATTTTTCCATGCCAAACCCTGTTTCGATAAAACAAACTTTTTATTGAATACCATTTCAATCAATCATTTCACAAAGCAATCATAGCATTCCATTTTAAAATTACCATTTTAAAATCCACAACAAGAAAATTTCACCACAAAACCCCTTTTTCCAAAAAACCCCCAAATGGATTTCCAACAAAATTCACACATCAACACACAATTAATTTTAATCACAAAAAAATTAATTCTAACATGGAACCACTAGTTCTAACCATGTGGATTTGAGAGAGAATCCACCTACCTTTAGGGTTTCTGATAAAATGACCCACAAACAACCGCACCTCCAATTCGGAGAATGCACCACCTAAACCTCTCTAGATCACCTTCCCTAACCATCACAAGCCATAAAATTAACATCCAAGGAAACCCCAACCCTAGATCTACACCCAACAAGTGTAGATCTAGAAAACCATGAAAGATAGGGATGTAGATCTGGAGGGAAAAACAAGAGAAGCAAGAGGAGAGACTTACCCGTAAGCAATCACCTTCAAACCACCTTGAATCCTCTTCAAAACCCTTCCAAAATGAGTGGGAAAGCTCCTCCACCACATGAGAACCCAAGAACCCAAGTGAGCCACGAGTGGGAGGAAGATATGAGTTAAATAGGTCAATACCAAGGGAGCCCGGAACTTATAACCCTATTTTTAAGTGGCCTCATGGTTAGCCCGCACGGTTTGGCAAACCGTGTGCTAACTGTGCGCACGCCACTACCTCGAGAGCCAGGGTCCGTACGTTTTCCTCACACGATTTGGCAAACCGTGTGCATGTCGTGCAAAGACTACTATCTCCCCTGCACGGTTTCCTAGAGAACCCGCACGGTTTCCACTAACCATGCTCAAACGGTGCACCCCTTTAAAAGACTACAAACTCATCCAAAACCATTCCAAAATCTCACAACCTCTTCCCAACTCAACTCATGCACTTTAAACACATAAAAATTCATATACAAAGGCCACATACCTCAAACCGGGGGTACTACATTCTCCCCACCATTGGACTTTCCATCCTCAGAAAGTAGTGAACCTGCCCTTTACCGAAAGAGCTCGGGCCACTGCTCAATCATCTCTTTCTCCCACTCCCAAGTCACCTCTTGAATCTGACCATGTTGCCACAAAACCTAAACTAAACTGATTCTTTTACCACGCAAGACTTTATCTTGCCTATCCACAACCTGAAATGGCACGTTCACCGACAAAGCATCCGGTTCTAGATCAACATGATCCCATCGAATCACATGGTCATGATCTGGGTGATACTTTTTCAACTGCGACACATGAAACACATTGTGCACTGCACTGAACCTAGGTGGAAAAGCCAAACGATAAGCCACCTCACCAACCCTCTCAAGAATATCAAAAGGTCTAATATACCTTGGAGATAGCTTTCCCTGCTTCCCAAAGCGACGATGTCCCAACCTAGGAGAAATACTCAAGAACACATGATCACTCACCTCAAATGACAACGACCGTCGACGATGATCCGCATATGATTTATGACGACTCTGAGCCGTATCCATTCTCTTCCTGATCAACTTGAAGTTCTCTGTAGTCTCATGGACCAGACTTGGTCCAACCATCGAGGACTCACCTGTTTCCACCCAACATAGTGGAGAACGGAACGATCGCCCATACAATGCTTCAAACTGAGCCATCTGTATGGATGCCTGATAACTGTTATTGTACGAGAACTCAACCAACGACAAGTGCTCATCCCACGAGCCACCAAAATCCATGACACAAGCCCGAAACATATCCTCCAAGGTTTTTATCACCCTCTCGGATTGGCCATCCATCTGAGGGTGATACGCCATGCTCATAATCAACTGTGTCCCAATGTCTTGCTGCAACGATTTCCAGAAATGAGATGTAAACCTCGAATCTCTATTGGATAAAATCGAAACTAGAACACGATGCCTCTTTACCACCTCCCGGATACAGATTTTCGACAGATCCTCCATCGTATGAGATTCATGAATTGGAATGAAATGGGATGACTTTTTTAGCCGATCAACTATCACCCAAATGGCATCGTGCTTTCTGACCGTTCTTGGGAGATCTATGAAAAAATCCATCGCTATCTGCTCCCACTTCTAGACAGGGATTGGTAAAGACTGCAACATTCCTGCTGGCCTCTGATGCTCTGCCTTGACCTGCTGACAAGTCAAGCATCTCGCAACAAACTCAGCCAATTTTATTTTCATACCAGCCCACCAGAACTGCCTTTTCAGCCTTTTATAAATTTTCTAAATTCCAAGATGAACAGACCACCTAGAATGATGATACGCCCTGAGAAGATCCTCCTGACAAGAAACTGGTACAACCATCTGATTCCAGAAACACAAAACTGAATCTGCATTCAGTTTCCAACCCTCAATGGTCTCCCCACCATTGAGTCTCGACCCCATGGTCACACACTCATAATCAGATATATGTGCCTCTCTAACTAGGCTAACCAAGTCAGGAATCAACAAAACCAGAAAGAAGACCGCTCTATCAACCTGGTCCTCACATTCCAACCGTATATCGGCTATAACTGACATCAACTACCACTGTTCTGATGTCTGTTTCACCATCTGATCATATTATATTCTACTTAATGCATCCACCACCAAATTTCCTTTACCTGGTGTGTACATTAAGTCAAAATCAAACATCTTAAGATATTATATACATCTCGTTTACCTCAAGTTTAAATCCCTTTGTGAAAAAATGTGCTTCAAACTCTTATGATCTGTATATACCATGAACTTCTCACTAAAGAGATAATGACGCCACACATTTAGAGCATGGACCACTACTACCAATTCTAAAAAATGAGTTGGTTAGTTCTTCTCATGCACCCTCAACTGTCGTGATCCACACACAACCACAAGATTTCCTTGCATGATAACGCTCCCCAACCCAGATCCTGATGCATCGCAATACACCACGTACCCTTTTCCTAGTTCTGGAAAAACCAATATTGGTGCTAATGTAAGGCAACACTTTAACTCTTTGAAACACTGCTGACACTGTTCATTCCACTGGAACGGAACATTCTTTCTTGTCAAAGCTTTCATCGGTGAAGCCAAACATGAAAAATCACGAACAAAAAGACGATAATACCCAGCTAGACCAAGGAAACTCTGTATCTCAAACACATTCTTTGGCGGTTTCCACGAGATAATGGCTTATATCTTTTCTGGATCCACTAAAACACCAATTTCAGAAATCACATGGCTAAGAAAATGAACATCCTGTATCCAAAAATCACACTTTGACAATTTGGAATACAACTGATGATCCCTCAAGATCCCTAGAATTGTCACCAAGTACTGCTCATGCTCCACCCTCATCTTTGAATACACTAGAATATCATCCACAAACACCACCACAAATGAATCCAAATATCTCTAAAATATCAAATTCATCAATGCCATAAACACCGCTTGCGCATTTTTTTAGACCAAAGGGTATAACCAGATATTCATAATGGCCATATCTACTTCTCAAAGCTATTTTAGGAATATCATCTTTCCTCACCCGCAATTGATGATATCCCAACCTCAAGTAGATCTTGGAGAACCACTGGGCTCCCCTCAACTGGTCGAACAAATCATCAATTTTTGGAAGTGGATATATGTTCTTTATCATAACTTGGTTAGGTCTACGATAATCAAAACAGAGCCTCAAAGTTCAATCTTCCTTTTTCTCAAACAACACTAGTGCCACCCACAGAGATGTGCTAGGCCGGATAAACCCTTTATTTTCCAACTCTTCCAACTAGACTTTCAATTCCCTCAATTCAGCTAGTTCCATCCATTAAGACAGAAGTGAGATAGTACTAGTCCCCGGAAGGAGATCAATCGTAAACTCCACTTCTCTTATGGGAGGTAACCTAGATAATTATTCAGGAAAAACATCCATGAACTGATCTACCACTACCAGAAGAACACTCTGCTCAACATTGTCTACTGATTCCAATGACAACGCTACCAACTGATACGATAACGTACCCACTGCTGGTGCCAACAAACCCATTGCACCCTACCTTTCATGCTTCTCTCCTCTAAAGATATTTTTAACTATATCATGTGTCATAAAATACATTGTTCGTGCATCACAATCGATGTGAGACTTAACCTCCACCATCCAATCCATTCCCAGGATTACATCATACCCATCCATTTCAAGCATTGAGAAATTCCACACTATCTCAACCTCACCCACAACGATACAACATTATCTACACAAGAAGGCTCGAATCTCTCTTTGACCCAGAGGAGTTTGAAGTTTCAAAATCTAAGTCATCATTTCTACCCTTAAACCCACAAAATCAACCACACGTGCAACAATAAAAGAGTGTGAATCACCCATATCAAACAATAATTTCATCAAGGTAGAATTTAAAAGAATAGTACCTCGCACCGTGGATGGTCCTGACTGATCATCCACCACAACCGGCTCAACTCCGAACACATGTTTTCTTTACACACTCTGATCTTTATTGCTCTGCTGAGGTGTTGTTGTATTCTGAGAATCACCATGACCCACTTTACTCAGCTGATGAGGGGTATGTTGTTTCCCTAGTCCCATCGAAGAATACGATGTCTGCGATCCCTGAGGAGTGTCACATGCACCCGACCTTGGAGAATTCTGACAATAACGTTGCAGATGCCCCATTGGCTTACAATTATGACATGATTGAGGTTGTTTCATACAATCCCTCTTGATGTGGCTCGTTAAGCCACACTTAAAACATCTCGGCTTGCTCTGGGGCTTCAGTGGAAGATTTACCGATCCTGCCGTCGGATTATATTCCATATTCCCACCATGGGAACAATTTCCCCTCTTCCGCTTGAACCCAGAGTTAGAGTTATAACTATTCCCCATGGGTACCACCATGCTTCCTCCACCCGGAGCACCCAACAAATCCCGCTCAGCCACCGAGGCTCTATTCACCATCTCTGTGTAATCATCTATACACAGCACCGCTATATTTGAACGAATTTCTTTCCTTAACCCCACTTAAAAGATCATTTCCTTCAATGAAGTGATACCCACCACCTTGGGTGTAAACCTCACTATGTTCATGAAATTAGCAGCATACTCCGTCACATACATAAGCTCTTGCTTCAAACTGAATAAATCAGTCGTACGCTGAATTCTGAAAGTATGTGGGTAGAATTGTTTATTATAAAATTCCTCAAATCCTTCCCACATTATACCCTGGTCCATCCCCGCTTGGACTACCAACTCCCACCACTGAAGAGAAAGATCTTCCAACATATACTTGGCCAACTTCACTTTCAGTTATACCGGCATTCCCAAGAACTCAAAGATCTTGTTCATTATATTCAACCATGATTCTTCCCTTTATGGATCTGAATCACCCCTGAAGATGGGTGGATTCTGCCCTTGAAACTGAACCACATGATATACATGCCTTGGTTCATCTGTTGTATATCCACTTCCCATAGCTTAGAAATATTTCACTATACTTTGCACTAGCTACTGGTTCACCTGAGGCTCAGGTGCAACCACATTCTCAGCAGCCTCCTCTGGTTGGTCTCTACGATGCCTACCTGGTGCCATTTCTATCAACAGAAAAAAAAAACCATGAATCTCATTTCTGTAGACATCAAGATGTCCCATTTCAAATCACATTACATAGAACTATCACAATAAGGCTTTCCACCAGTTCATATTTTCCACATGTGCCATGTTTCACCATTTTGAAAACCAAACCATTTTCAAAATACCAATTTATTCACATTACAATTTCACATATTCATATCACATCAAAAATCATTATACCCTGATGAAATATGCATCCTATAGGGAATTCATTTCTACCATTCATGTCATGCTCATCTCATTGGCTACACCCACGACAATGAGATATCCAATGTCTATAAGTGTCTCCAAAACACTTATGTACCATACTCCCTGTTAACTTGAGGTTCAGAATAAAAGGGTTGGCTGCATCCTTTTATACTATACATTCCAAGTTCTGACATTCCTAAGACTTTCTACCATCCTGACTCAAGGAATGTACCACAGCGAATGTCAACACCAAATCTGAGAATCAACTCCAAAGGACCGAACAAACTGATACCACTTGTAACACCCCACCCCTACCTCATTGGCTTGAGGAGGCGGTGAGGGTTACTTGGCATTAAGTGATGTTCCCAAGGTGCCAAAGGCTGTCAATAAATGCTAAGGGGTCCGAGAACAAATTGGGGAACAATTTTCCCTTAAGACAAAACAAACAAAACAATCCACAACTATATGATGCATGCCAACAAAAGAACCAACCTCATACATTAGCAAAGAAAACCAGATAATCCATAATGATCTCACATGTCAACACAACCCAAAAAACAACATCAGAGTACTATGTGGAAGACCAAAAAAGAAAACACCATGAGCCATGACACCACCATAGCTCCACACTAAGCTCCAATCTCCAAGCTCCACCAAGACATCACAATGCACCACTAAAGGAGGTTGATGCCTAACCTTTTCCCATGTCACGGTACACAACATCTGCAAAGACACCACAGTGCCAATGCAGGGGGTGAGTACTAAAACTCAGTAGGTTTTCCCCAAATTACTTCTCTACACACACCACTAGGATAAAACCGTTAGAACATTTATATAAAGTAGTTTATATAATATAATCATAAGTGAAACCCATACCATGAGCCAGCATGCTCTTTCCAGACCATCTCACCCAAACCAAACAACCAAGGGAAATCCAAAAAATCATGCCACAAGCCATTTCATCTTTTACACACTAGAAACACAATTTCCAACTTTCAAGGACATGCACAATAAACAATCATAATGATGGATCTTCCGTCCAACCTGTTTCATCCATTCACAACTAGTGGATCTTCCCGTCCACTAATCCTTAGATGGTGGCCCTTCCATCCACTATCCATCCCGTTTTTAAAGTGGTAATTCTCGCCACTTCCACACAAAATCCCAACCAATCACAACCAATCATATAACCCATAAAATTCACAACAACATCATGTAATCAACTCATTCTGTTACATGTCAATTCACTTCAATAAATCACCCATTTATTGAAAACAATTTTTCCATGCCAAACCCCATTTTGATAAAACAACATTTTTATTAAATATCATTTCCATCAATCATTCCACAAATCAATCATAGCATTTCATTTTAAAATTCCCATTTTAAAATCCACAACAACAACATTTCACCACAAAACCCCTTTTTCCCAAAAACCCCCAAATGGATTTCCAACCAAATTCGCACATCAACACACAATTAATTTTAATCACAACAAATTAATTGTAACATGGAACCACTAGTTCTAACCAAGTGGAGTCGAGAGAGAATCCACCTACCTTTAGGGTTTCCGAGAAAATGACCCACAAACAACCACACCACCAATCCGGAGAATTCACCACTGAAACCTCTCTAGATCACCTTCCCTAACCATCACAAGACATAAAATTAACATCCAAGGCAACCCCAACCCAAGATCTACACTCAAAAAGTGTAGATCTAGAAAACCACGAAAGAGAGGGATGCAGATCTAGAGGAAAACACAAGAGAAGCAAGAGGAGAGACTTACCCGGAAGCAATCACCTTCAAACCACCTTGAATCCTCTTCAAAATACTTCCAAAATGAGTGGGAAAGCTCCTCCACCCCCTGAGAACCCAAGAACCCAAGTGAGCCATGAGTGGGAGGAATAGAGGAGTTAAATAGGATAATCCTGAGGGATCCAGGAACTTATAACCCTATTTTTATGTGGCTGCATGGCCAGCCCGCATGGTTTGGCAAACCGTGCGCTAACCATGTGCACGCCACTGCCTCGAGAGCCAGGGTCTGCATGGTTTCCTCGCACGGTTTGGAAAACCGTGCACAGGCCGTGTGAAGGCTAATGTCTCCCCTACACACTTTCCTAGAGAACCCGCATGGTTTCCACTAACCGTTCTAAAACCGTGCAACCCTTTAAAAGCCTCCAAACTCATCCAAAACCATTCCAAACTCTCCCAACCTCTTTCCAACTAAACTCATGCACTTTAAACACATAAAAATTCATAAACAAATCCCACATACCTCAAATTGGGGGTTCTACAGTGACCATGGGGATTCAATTAATTTTAAAAATAACTATTGCATCATTGAAGGAAGATAAAACATAATGGTGATGCATGGAATGTGTATAAAAAAATATTGAACTCATTGGTGGAGAAGAATATAAGTGTTTTATAACTAAGGAAAAAGATAACGAGTTATGTCCCAAAAGTCTTGGACACTTGAGATAAAATTCCTTTTAGGACATAATGAATAATTAAAGGGAATTTTATATCCCTATGATCACATGAAATCACAGTCACACATGTGACACCTTTCCAAAGTGAAAATCATTTGAGAAAATTTCTATCTAATGTACACAAAGTCAATGAGGTAGATTGAGTTAGTGAAATTCATGGTGTGTGGTCTAATAAAACCCATGGATGTAAAATGGTACTTTTTTATATTTATTGTAACACCCCAAGCTTCCACGGTACGTTTCCCTTTAAATAATGCAATAGCATGCATTGTACGTAACTTCGAGATTCTAACACACCACAACCAATCAAACTAGTCGTTATGAATAGTAATACCTACATTTTGAAATTTAATAAATTTTATCTTTTGAAATGGACTTCATTTTTGGATTCGTAATATCGAAATTAGCTTAGGGTAAAATTTTGGTACTTTTCAGATATCTTTCATATTTTGATGAATAATGAAAATTACTAAATTCTAATTAAAACCATCTTTTTTAATCGAAATAATTAATAGGGATAAATTATTAATTTTAATGGTTTTAAAGTACATTTAGAATATATTTTTACCATTTAATACAGTGTTGGTCATTGGATGTAATTTCACATTTAAACCAGACATAAACAAGTGTCAATCTTTTGATAGTTATTATCTCTTAAAAACACGCTATTTGTTTTGACGACGAGAATTAATCTTTAAATTAATTAATGAAATAGATATGTTTTGAATTTGGTAAAATAGACATCATTTTTGAATTCATAATATCAAATATATCTTAGGCTTAATTTTTGGTATTTTTCTGGAAACTTTCATTTTTTGATGAATAGTGAAACCACTAAGTGGTAGTTAAAAAACTGAATTTTTCATAAAACTTAATTTTACCGCTTCTGTGAGTGGAATTTCGAAAATCCGAGAAACACGGTTAATATCAAGGGGTAAAATTTGGTTTAATGAGATGAAAATAATTGTTGGTGAATAGTATATTTTTACTTTTATTGACCACGGTTAAAAGTAAATAGGGTAATTAAGGGTAAAAATGATATTAATATTACCCTAACATATTTCCTAATTCTATTGTACAAGTGTATCTCGACCAAAAACATCCTTAGGAGTAAAATATTATCATTTAGATCCACTTTTATTAGATTAGGACAATTATTATTATTTAATTCAAAGAAGAGTTAAAAGACTTAAAATCAAAGTTTATTTAATAAAAAAAATTTAATATAGGGTTATACATAAGATAAATTCGATTGTAAATGTTCATTAGAAAGATAAAAATATTTAATACATAATGGAATTTTATTTATAATTTTTAGACATTAAATAATTTAATTTATTTGTGACACAATGGTGATGCAGTAATTACCTAATTAATGAAATATTAAATAATTAATATTATAAATATCAAAATAAATGTAATTTGAGACTTTTTATGAATTACAATAATTTTATAGGTTAATATGAAATATTAGGATTGATTATATAAATTGTTTTCGAGTAATAATTTTGTTATGAATTTATCAAAAACAAAATACCCAATAGTGTCAAAATTGACATAAAGGAGTTTTTAAAACAAATATTATATTTTTAATTTATATTCAATTCCTAAAAATCTAAGGTTCGTCCCAGAGACTTATATCATGATAGGTGTATCGTTAATGGAACACTTGGGGGTCTCTTTTATTTATATAGTAAGTTTATTAACCATATAATATAAAAATACAAAGAGACATTGTAAAAGTGAAACTAATTAACAAAGAGTTAATACTTAAAGATAATGTTAATATAATGAACCAAACCTGTCTACATTCTATTGGTTGAGTGGTTTTCGACCCAAAACCACCTTAACCATTAAATAATCCATTTTGGAGCCATTAGAAACCAAATATGAACTTATTATAAAATAATATTTTTAGCTTTGCCAAAGGTGCCCCTCACCCCTCTTATAAAAGGGCACTCCCCCTTCTCACTAATTCACACATTAAAAGCCTTTTGGCTCAGCCAAACCCAGCCCAAATACTCTCTAAAAATACCTCACTACAACCTAAAGACATTATTTTGATCAGAAATCCAACATTATGAGCCCTTTTGATCAAATCAACAGGAAGAACCCGAAGAAGAGGTAATTTTTTCACCACCTTCTTTCAAGTTCCTTTCTTCTTCAACTTCTTCTTTCTTTGTTATTTATATTCTAAAATAATAACTCCAGTATCTTCTATATACTGTGATGTTATTATAAATATGGTACAACCATATTCATTATTCTATCCATCCATTGTATGTCATTCCACCATACGTGCGTACGTACGGCTTACTGTCTCCACGTCGTGGTGTAATTGTCATTCAATAAATTATTATTTGGATGGGTACAATAATTATGTGTAATTAATTTAAATAATAAATATAACATGATAATTATTATTTATATATGATATACCATCCAATTATATATTATTTTAACACCAAAATAATGATATTGCCGCTCGTGCGTACGTACGGACTACCGTCTCCACAAATGCGATGAGATTCATTCTACATCGTATCCATTCAAGTATAATTATCATTTGATGATTAAAAATAATGTTTAAGGACTTGATATAATTCTGGATATGAATAAGATACAACCTATCCATAACAAACATGGCTTACATAACAAAGAATATAAAGGAAAACGAGTAAGTTAACACCTGAAATGACGATAATACTAAGATATTATTAACAAATCAATGTTAAAAGATCATATATGATATCATATTAATGTAAATTATTCTTTTATAGTTCAATAACAATTATTTCACTATTATACAGGAGGTTAACCTACCGTAGACCAAGGAAAAATTACAAAGGGTTTTCTTTTCTCACTTTTAATTCTGTGAGAATTCCATTGTTCACCACTTATTTATTACATGTGGTGTGTGTACTGACCATGTTTGTATTCATTGTGTAATATACTTTAATTCATGTATATTTACACCATCATTGTATGATACTTCTTTCATGTGTGTATGTTTTGTATGTTACCAAATCAATAAGGGAATTTGAAATTTCAATTTCTACTCATTTGGCTTTACGCATATTTCATTGATTATTTTACTCCACGATTATGTGTGGAATCACTATTCATTTGATTATGTCATAATTTCCACTCCCCTTTCTGTGGATATACTTTTGGTACACATAATCACTCTATTGATAAATTCTCAAGTCATCTATTTGAACTTGATAAGTGTAATTTTAACTCAATCTCCATTTGTTGAGTTGAATATCCAATTCATTGGTGTTGTTTTTACAAGAATATGTCTGAATTTCCTATGATTTATTTGCACTGAATATCCAATCATATTGAGTGTATTTAAATTTGTCACACATAATTATGTCGTTGATTTATCCTTAACTGAAGAATATATTCTTTATAAGAGAATTCATCTCAATTTACATTCCATTGAGACTTCTTTGTTGTTATACACCAAATCACTTTTACATGGTGTATATAATGTACTTTGACATAGTATATCATGATTCCCTTTATTCTCATGATATTACAAAGTTTTATTACCTCAATTATTTGTATTCAAGTGTCTCTCTTTTGGCTAGTAACTCTAACTAAAATATCATTTTAAAATGTTTTAAAGATTTATCATTCTAAATCGTTCTCATTGATGTCCATGTTTTAAAAATGGTTTAAGGATTTTATCTATATGGAAATTAATGTTTTCAAATCAAAATTCCTTTTAAAATTTTCAAAGTGGTATGGGACACTTTGATTCAAAAATCTATTTTTAAATGGCTTCTTGATAAATAGTGTGGATTTTAAATGATTCCAAGAAAAAAGGGGATATTTCTCTCTAATATTTTGATGATTATTTTCATCTATGTCAATATCCTTCATTATTCTTGATTGAGACTAATGTGATACAATACAATCTTCTATATTGTATCGAATGAGTTATGTTTGACTATGGATGTGCTATTTTTATACCATTCATGGTTTTTCAATTAAGTGTTGACATTTAGTATGCTAGTTTAGTAAGAATGTTTATGTCATATTTCAAACTTTTCATATGAGGAATGAATTGGACTTAGTAAGTGACGGGTGGAGCCCGCTATAGCTCCCCGATGCTTCAGTAGGTCTCATGAGACAAACTAGTGTCTTGGCACAAGGCCTTGACAAAATCTTATTTGTAGTCTTGGCACGAGGCCTTGGCTACGTGGTTATGATAGTATGGCATTATGAATTCCGTCATTATGAAAGTGGTTTTTAATATTTTCTTGTGATTATTAAACTAGTAGAATATCCATGTGAATATGTAAATGGAATTATTTCATTTTATCCATGCCATATTATGATTAAGTTCAAGTTTAAAAGGCTTTTGTTTTAGTTATACATTTCCTTAAATTTTTATGTTTATTTATGAATGTTTCTGCTATATTGTTATCCTTACTGAGCATCTGAGCTCACCCCTTTCATTGTTTTATTTTTCCCAGGATGTGAAGAATTATTTTATGAATGACATGTAGGGATAGTATGAGGGGATATAAATACAATATGTTGTTGTAGTTTTTCACTTATTGATGTAATGTAAACTTTATGAATATATCTAGTGTTTCCGTGGATACTAAACTAATCGGTCTTTCGAGACTTGATATTTCTTGTGATCATGCCAATGTTATGTAATAATGCACCGAATCTAGGTATCTAGGGTCCGGGCGCTACAGTTGGTATCAGAGGAAGTTTATTACAAACCTTGGAAGCTAGATTTAGATAATCTCTGATTAGAGCACGTAGACCTAAGATGAACTTTGAGGATTAGTATAGAAGAACTTCCTAGAATTTTGGTATTGTAGAGATTTTGTGAGTTTTCCAAGCAATACATCCCTGTCTGGATACGATCAGGTAGAGGCGGCTCTGGCACAGATGTACCTAGGGGTAAAACCCGAAAACACCGCTTTGAGCAAGACTCGAACAGGAACTGGTGCACGACAATGGGCCTTTCTGCACTCTTGGTTACGACACTCCCGGGGGATATGATTAGGATAATTTACATTTTCTTTACAAACCGATTTCAAGTATTATATATATAAGATGAGAGTAAATGACCTTGGTTAATCCTAATGTGTTTCAAATTGAGAATATGCTGACATGTTAATCTCTAAATGATTTTATGACTACTGTTACCGACACAATGCTTTTTGGTTTTAGTCAATGGCTGGATTCCAAGGAAGCCATAGTGACTTTTAGAATGATGTATAAGGTGGGAATGGTGTTGGAAATGAGAAAAAAAAATGGAATGTTGATAGGCGTAAAAGATATCTTCTTTATGCCAAATCAATTTTCCAAAAATATGATCAACAATATATATATTAACCAATTCTCGGACTCAACAAAGAAGATAAAGGTGATGAATGATAAGAGCTCCAGTAGTGGAGACCATGGAGAAAGGAATCCTCAATTTCCATCATGTAGGAAATGTGGAAGGAGACACCCTGTAAAGTGTCTCAATGGGACAAAGAAATTTTTTACGTGCGGGAAGGAAGGACATGAAGTGAATAATTGCCGAAGAAAAATGAAGAGTACTATGGAAGAAGATAAAAATGGTCCCAAGAATCCATTTACAGTCATTTGCCGTAAATGTAGGGGACCTGGCCATTACCCGAGTGAATTCCCTATTCTATAGGATATTTTCTTGGTCAAAGAAGAAGCTATGTGGGAATAAATTATTGGAGAAATGTTTAAAAAGTATTAGTTCTCCTTATTGACGGTTTTACTTTGGAATAATTTTCTCTTTTATTTTTAAACCTACAGTTTTCCATGTGAGAATGATATTTGAAGAAGAATTATCTTTTCTCTTGTGGATATAGTTATAAATAACCATTTGGTTTTATATGATCATTGGGTTTGAGGCAATTATAAGTTATTATAATTTGGGATGAAAATTCAAGGTATGAGATAAGATTTGTGGGTAAATTATGTTATGGTTATTTTGAGGAATTTATCTCATTTTGGTAATGTTATAAAATATAGTTTTTGAAAAAGGACAACACGCAGACCGTGTGACAACCCGTCGCGTTGGACAAAGATGTGGGAATCGAACCCACAACCAAAGTGTGATTGGGATTTATCGCCTACCACTAGACTACGTGGAGTCCCTGGTTAGTGTGACTATTATTTTTAGTTAAATGATTTTATTGATCAATAATAATTTGATTTTGGATCTTATGTCTTATCAAATGAATACCCTTTGTATAGGAAAATGATTTGGTGATTAAGTGATAAATGTTATTTTGGAAGTTGTTCGCTTTGTTGTGAACACTATATTCCCAAGGAAAATAGAATATTATGGGATTTAATTTGAGGAGTAATGGTGGATTTTTATCTATGGTTTTATTGTGGATTTATAGTGATTTGGGTTATTTATGGAAATAATTAGGTTAATTACTTTTAAGTATGTGACTTTAAGAGTAATTAATGTCATTTGGAGATACAATTTAATGTGGAAGACTATATTATTATAAGTTTTGGGTTTCAATAATAGTTTGGATTATATTGAAGGATTTTAAGGACAATTGATTATTGAATGGTATTTATTTAACTTTGGGGTATTGATTGTTTAATTTTAGAAATTAAGATTAGTGTTTTTTTCTCTAATGGAATATCCATTTGGGGGATCATCAGATATTATATTAACCATTTTTTTTTGTTTAATCTATAAAGACAAGTTAAATATATATTTTATCCTTCGTGGATCATGTATTTCTATAGATGTTTATTCTAGCTCTTCCATTGTGACCAAGTCTTCTTGAATAGTCATTGTTCAAAAAAAATTATGTTAGTGGTAAAAATTTATTAAAGAATGAAACTCTACTTAAAAAGTAAGTATATCTCTTTATGTTCTTAGTCAATATCATAAATGAATTCCTCGTCCTTATGTAATGTAACTTAAAACAAAAAATATTGTCCGTTTACTTTTCCTACTGGGAGACTAATGACCATTTGTCCCAACACATGTTTGTGATTTTCTTATTGTTAACTTTCTCCTGATCATGTTTTCTATCCCTCTCCATCAGAACTTAACACTTATTTTATCGTCCATATCCATGTTTTCCTACATGGAATCCTAGTATGGGTTGTCTTGGGTGACCTTTATACCCTTCTTCCTTTCTTTTAAAGTGATAGTTTTATTGACTCTTTTTCCGATGTGGGACTTTCCATTATATTCTAAAGCCTAATTTTAAAAAAAATTGCAAGGACCCAATTTATTAAAGTAGGGGAGAATGTAACACCCCAAGCTTCCACGGTACGTTTCCCTTTGAATAATGCAATGGCATGCATTGTACGCAACTTCGAGATTCTAACACACCACAACCAATCAATCTAGCCGTTATGAATAGTAATGCATACTTTTTGAAATTTTAAAAATTTTATCTTTCGAAATGGAATTCATTTTTGGATTTTTAATATCAAAATTAGCTTAGGGTGAAATTTTTGGTACTTTTTGGATAACTTTCATATTTTGATGAATAGTGAAAATTACAAAATTTTAATTAAAAACAACTTTTTTAATCGAAATAATTAATAGTGATAAATTATTAATTTGAGTGGTTTTAAAGTATATTTAGAATATATTTTTACCATTTAATACAATGTTGGTCATTGGATGTAATTTCACATTTAAACCAGACATAAACAAGTGTCAATCTTTTGATAGTTATTATCTCTTAAAAACATGCTATTTGTTTTGACGACGGGAATTAATTTTTAAATTAATTAATGCAACTGATATGTTTTGAATTTGGTAAAATAGAAATCATTTTTGAATTCATAATATCAAATATATCTTAGGCCTAATTTTTGGTATTTTTCTAGAAACTTTCATTTTTTGATGAATAGTGAAACCACTAAGTGGTAGTTAAAAAACTGAATTTTTCATAAAACAAAATTTTACCGCTTCTATGAGTAGAATTTAGAAAATCCAAGAGACACGGTTAATATCAAGGATTAAAATGTGGTTCAATGAGATGAAAATAATTTTTGGTGAATAGTAACTTTTTACTTTTATTTACCACGGTTAAAAGTAAATAGGGTAATTAAGGGTAAAAATGATATTAATATTACCCTAACACATGTCCTAATTCTACTGGACAAGTGTTTCTCGACCAAAAACAACCTTAGGAGTAAAATATTATCATTTAGGTCCACTTGTATTAGATTATGACATTTATTATTATTTAATTCAACGAAGAGTTAAAAGAGTTAAAATCAAAGTTTCTTTACTAAAACATTTTTAATATAGGGTTATACATAAGATAAATTCGATTTTAAATATTCATTAGAAATATAAAAAGATTTCCTACATAATGGTATTTTATATATAATTTTTAGACATTAAATAATTTAATTTATTTATGACACAATGGTGATGTAGTAATTACCTAATTAATGAAATATTAAAATAATTGATATTATAAATAACAAAATAAATCTAATTTGATACTTTTTATGAATTCCACTAATTTTCTAGGATAATATGACATATTAGGATTGATTATATAAATTATTTTCAAAGTAGTAATGTTGTTATGAATTTATCAAGAACAAAATACTCAATAGTGTCAAAAATGACATAAAGGAGTTTTTAAAACAAATATTATATTATTAATTTATACTCAATTCCTAAAAATCTAAGGTTCAGACAAGAGACTTATATCATGATAGGTGTATCATTAATGGACCACTTCGGGGTCGCTTGGATGTATATAGTAAGTTTATTAACCATATAATATAAAAATACAAAGAGACATTGTAAAAGTGAAACTAATTAACAAAGAGTTAATACTTAAAGATAAGGTTAATATAATGACCCAAACCTATCTACATTATATTGGTTGAGTGGTTTTAGACCCATACCCACCTTAACCATTAAATAATCCACTTTGAAGCCATTAGAAACCGAATATGAATTTTTTATAAAATAATATTTTTAGCTTTTCCAAAGGTGCCCCTCACCCCTCTTATAAAAGGGCACTCCCCCTTCTCACTAATTCACACATTCAAAGACTTTTGGCTCGGCCAAACCCTGCCCAAATACACTCTCAACTTCCCTAACTAAAACCTAGAGGCCTTAGTTTGACTATAAAGCCAACCTAAGGAGCCCTTTTGATCAAATCAAAAGGAAGAACCCGAAGAAGAGATAATGTTTTCACCACCCTCTTTCAAGTTCCTTTCTTCTTCAACTTCTTCTTTATTTTTTATTTATATTCTAAAATAATAAATCCAGTATCTTCTATATACTGTGATGTTATTATAAATATGTTACAACCATATTCATTATTCTATTCATCCTTCTAATGTCATGTCACCATACGTGCGTACGTACGGCTTACCGTCTCGACGTCGTGGTGTCACTACTGGAAAAAGGGCCTATACCCACGGTTCAAAACAGTGGGTATAGCCCCCAAAACCGTGGGTATAGGCTATACCCACGGTTTTGGGAACCGTGGGCTGGAACGACGTCGGTATAGGGGTCTTGACCTATACCCACGGTTTGGTAGAACCGTGGGTATAGGTGTGTCACACAGCAGCGCCACGCTGTACAGCATGGCAGGCACTTTCCCCACGGTTTGAAAACCGTGGGGAATATATTCATTTAAAAAAAATGCGCCCAGCGCGGTTTGAATGCTGCACCCAATGCCTGAGAGCGAGATCCTACACCAATCAAGCTGAGAATTTTATATGTTAAATATACATATATAATCTAATATATATTAGTCCGCTCCACAACGCGTATTCAAAAAATGCGGCCTCGGGGATTCGAACTCGCCCCTCCAACAACTAGTCCTGCCAGCTCCCCACGTCGGACCACACAAGCTGTTAATTTAATCTGTTATTAATTCATATATCTGCGTATATATATTAATATAAGCATTAATTAAATTCAAAAAATGTGTTGTTATGGAGACTCGAACCGACGTCTCACAATTATACTCAACACAGCATTTTAGTAAAGCACCAACCGAGCCGACATTGTTATTTTTTATATATAGATTCATCTGCTTATATATATTAATATGATCCCTGAAAAAATGTCTCCCCGCCAAATTTTTTTCGTGTCCCGCCTAATTTTTTTTCCCCGCCATAAAGTAGGAAAGCTATACCCACGGTTCTAGAGAACCGTGGGTATAGGTCTTCAAAAAAAACAGCAATACCTACGGTTTTGAAGAACCGTCGGTATAAGTCTTCAGATAATACCCTATACCCACGGTTTTCTCCAAAACCGTGGGTATAGGGCTTAAAAGAAAACAATACCCACGGTTTTTGGTACAACCATAGGTATAGGTGACCTATACCCACGGTTTTGGAAAACCGTGGGTATAGGTTGACATACTATCCCTATACCCACAGTGTTGGAAAACCGTGGGAATAGGGGTACCCTATACCCACGGTGTTGGAAAACCGTGGGAATAGGGGTACCCTATACCCACGGTGTTTTGCAAAACCATGGGTATAGACCTATTTTCCAGCAGTGTGTAATTGTCATTCAATAAACTATTATTTGGATGGGTATAATAATGATGTTTAATTCATGTAAATAATAAATATAACATGATAATTATTCTGTATATATGATATACCATCCAATTATATATTATTTTAACACTAAAAGAATGATATTTTCGCTCGTGCGTACGTACGGACTACCGTCTCCACGAAGGCGATGAGATTCATTCTCCATCGTATCCATTCAAGTATAATTTTCATTTGATGATTAAAAATAATGTTTAAGGACTTGATATAATTCTGGATATTAATAAGATACAACCAATCCATAACAAACACGTCTTACGTAACAAAGAATATAAAGGAAAACGAGTAAGTTAACACCCGAAATGACGATAATACTAAGATATTATTAACAAATCAATGTTAAAAGATCATATATTATATAATATTAATGTAAATGATTCTTTTATAATTAAATAACAATTATTTAACCATTATACAGGAGGTTAACCTACCGTTGACCAAAAAAAAGTACAAAGTAAGGGGTTTCTTATCTCACTTTTAATTTCGTTTGAATTCCATTGTTCACCACTTATTTACTACGTGTGGTGTGTGTATTACCCATGTTTGTATTCATTGTGTAATATACTTTAATTCATGTATATTTACATCATCATTTTATGATCCTTCTTTCATGGGTGTATGTTTTTTATGTTACCAAATCAATATGGGAATTTGAAATTTCAATTTCCACTCATTTGGCTTTACGCATATTTCATTCATTATTTTACTCAGAGATTATGTGTGGAATCACTATTCATTTGATTATGTCATAATTTCCACTCCCATTTATATGGATATACTTTTGGTACACATAATCACTCCACTGATAAATTCTCAAGTCATTGATTTGAAATTGATAAGTGTAATTTTAACTCAATCTCCATTTGTTGAGTTAAATATCCAATTCATTGGTGTTGTTTTTACAAGAATATGTGTGAATTTCCTCTAATTGATTTACACTGAATATCCAATCATATTGAGTGTATTTAAATTTTTTACACTTAATTATGTCGTTGATTTATCCTTAACCGAAGGATATGGTCTTTATAAGAGAATTCATCTCAATTTACATTCCATTGAGACTTTTTTGTTGTTATACACCAAATCACTTTTATATAGTGTATATAATGTACTTTGACATAGTATATCATGAATCCCTTTATTCTCATGATATTAAAAAGTTTTATTACCTCAATTATTTGTATTCAATTTTCTCTCTTTTGGTTAGTAACTCTAACTAAAATATCATTTTAAAATGTTTTAAAGATTTATCATTCTAAATATTTCTCATTAATGTCCATGTTTTAAAAATGGTTTAAGGATTTATCTATATGGACCTTAAAGTTTTCAAATAAAAATTACTTTTAAAAGTTTCAAAGTGTTATGGGACACTTTGATTCAAAAATCTATTTTTAAATTGCTTCTTGACAAATAGTTTGTATTTTAAATGATTTCAAGAAAAAGGGGATATTTATCTCTAATAGTTTTGATGATTATTTTCATCTATGTCAATATCATTCATTATTCTTTATTGAGATTAATTTGATACAATACAATCTTCCATGTTGTATTGAATGAGTTATGGTTGACTGTGGATGTGCTATTTTTATACCATTCATGGTTTGTCGATTAAGTATTGACATTTCGTTTTCTAGTTTAATACGAATGTTTATTTCATATTTCAATATTTTCATATGATGAATGAATTTAACTTAGTAAGTGATAGGTGGAGCCCTCTATAGCTCCTTGATGCATCGGTAGGTCTCATGAGACAAACTAGTGTCTTGGTACGAGGCCTTGAAAAAATCTTATTTGTAGTCTTGGCACGAGGCCTTGGCTACGGGGTTTTGATAGTTTGGAATTATGCATTTCGTCATTATGAATGTGGTTATTCATATTTTCATGTGATTATTCGACTTGTAGAATATCCATGTGAATAAGTAAATTGCATTATTTCATTTTATCCTTTCCATATTATGCTGAAGTTCAAGTTTAAAAGGCTTTTGTTTTGGTTATACATTGCCTTAAATTTTTATGTTTATTTATGAAAGTTTCCCTATACTGTTATCCTTACTGAGCATCTGATCTCACCCCTTTCAATGTTTTATTTTTCCCAGGATGTGAAGAAGTATTTTATGAATGACCTGCAGGGATAGTATGAGGGGATATGAAGACAATATGTTGTTGTTGTTTTTCACTTATTGATGTAATGTAAACTTTATGAATATATCTAGTGTTTCCAAGGATACTAAACTAATCGGTCTTTCGAGACTTGATATTTCTTGTGATCTTGCCAATGTTATGTAATAATGCACCGACTCTAGGTATCTAGGGTCGGGGCGTTACATTTATTGATGGTTACTATAGGATGGAATAGAAAATAGTAATCTCTCACAAATCCAAAGTATTCAAGTATACTATTATTTATTAAATATGGGAAGATAATATGATTTTGAGTAAAATTTTGATGTTCTAAACTGATAATTGAACAAAATTTGATAACAATTAGGTGTAATAATTCAACAAAAAATATCGGATATTACACCAAGATTCAGTGGTATTTACATCTAAATAAAATGGGTTCATTGAGAGGATGAAATATATTATTAATAATATGTCCTAGAAAATTCTCCTTATGAAAAATATACCAATGATATATTAGAATAATGAAATTATTTCATTATTTTATATCAATAGTAATGTTTTTTATCCCAATAAAATGTATATACCCAAAAATATGTGCTAACAAAAGAATCTGACCCTAAATTACTTTTATATTTTAAGTAACAAATAATTTATTCTTATTAAAGAGAGGATTTTCAAGTTTTAAGATCATGGTGATGAAGGAACTTTTATTTAATAATCACCAAGATCAAATAATAAAAGTTCTTTAACAAGATTAAAGGAAAAATTATTGAATATAAATATGCAATTTTTTTATAAAGTGAGAAGATTTTGCAGCTATTTTGGTAGATTTTATAGTTGAAAAATAATGAAATTTTAGAATAAACTAATGTCAAAGTGTATAGATAGTGTGGGTGGAACATGGGGTTATAAGGGAATTAGAATAATATATTTATTTTAAGGAAAAGATAATGTCTTAGTTTTCTATAGAGAGGGAAAGAAGAAAGTCCTAAATCTGATGGAAATATTGTTAGTGACCAGACTAATCTAGTGAAAACATAGCGATGAAGAATATAAAAAACTTATTTCTTATCTCAAGTAAAACCAAAGTGTTTTTAAGAGGATAATATAAATTTTAATTAGGCTAAAGTTATGAATAGAGATATTTATAAAATTAAATTAATCAAGAATATTAAATTATTTCAATATAGAATGATAAAAAATTCATCAAAATAAAGTTTTTGTTCTATAACAATTTCATTGAAGACATGAGGGTGAATCAGAAAAACAAAAAGTCAGTATGAAATCCAAAATCAAAGGTATTTATGATAATGATACATTCAACCCCATAAATTGGTGAAAAAAAATTGGGTACTTCTAGTGAAAATGGATTCACATTGTACTAAACTGATGTGAAATCATTATTTCTTAATGGAGTCATAGATGAGTAATTATATGTAGATAAATGAAATTACATTTTTATAAATTAAAATGAGATAAAATTAGTCTAGTTGAAGAATAATATTTACATACTAAAGCAATCGAAAAGATCTTGGTATTATATTCTTGACCACTAATTGTGAAAATTTGTATTCCAACTAGAAGAATTTGATTATAGCCTCTAAACCAATAAAGAAAATAATAAAATGATTTTGGTTATTATTTTTGTTAATGGAATAATTTTTTAGGATTGGATGATTCAAAACATAAGAACATTTTATAATGTATGAGGTGTGAATTCTTGATGTCCATGATTTGTGAGCTAACATTTTTACTTGGATTACTGATGACTTAAAGAAGCAATAGTACATTCATATCCCAATCAAAATATTGAAAATAAATATTCAAAATATTTTAAATATAATATTCCAATACATGTAAAACTTTTAATAGATTTTTTTGAAAAAGATGTCAACATTATAGAAACATAGACTTTTCATACATAGATATTCCATCTTTTTAGATGACTATTAATTAAATAACATAATGATCAATGTGAAAATTGTATGGGTATATTAACTTTGGAAACCTGCAAACATAAAAAATTGGTTCATAAGTTTCTCCCATTAAGTTCTTCATTACAGGTACCCTTCTTATAAATATCATTCCTAAAACCTTTCTTCATAACCTGGGGAAAGGAATCATAAGGAGGGGTGAGATTAGATACTCAATAATGGAAAAAGGGATACATCAGTGATCACATAAGAATAATATGATCATAATGGTATGATAACATGATCTTAACAGTTGAAATTTGTACCTTACATATCATAAATGACAATATTGATCCATGTCACAATGCTTGTCATTTTGTAAGACAATAATAATAAAGGAATCAAAGAACATATTCCATGAGAGCATAACATTTTAATAAGACATGGAATGGTGGAATACAAATAAATATTGAAATTAATTTTCGTATTATCCAAGGCTCATTTCTAAGACTATCATAGTGGATTGGGTTTATTCCCCAAACCATTATTATAGTCAGGGTTCTCTCCCATGACTATCGTAGTGGAAAAAGACCCATAATGAATTGGGTTCACTCCCCATTATAGCACAGTTTGTCTATGGATATATCAATGTTTACCTAATTCATTGGAGTGCTATATAATTTTGGGGCCACCCATCCTTGGTTATAATATAACCACCATCCTTGGATTATAATGTAACCACCATCCTTGGTTATTATGTAACCACCATCCTTGTTTATAATATAACCACCATAATTGGTTATAAAATAAACACCATCACATAATTTAAACCCCACATATGTGTTCCACAAGATCAAAAATCATTTTATCATATCATCTTATCGTAACTCATGCAAAATAAAATGCATTTCATAAACATTTCATTCATTAATAATAACATCACCGAGGAAAAATAAATGGATTTCATAAATATATAATCAAAATGAACATAAAAACTATAAATAAATTATAAGAATGTTATAAATTGATGATATCTATAATAATTCATAATTAACACTAAAATATGTTGTAATATATGAAAATTATTTTAAAAGATCACTGAAATATTTCCTCAGGAAAATAACCTTTCAATTTTAAAAACAACATTCAAAATAAAAATATTTCCAAAAATATTATGGAAACTATTTTTTAAAAAACAAACTTGGAAACATTTAAAGTAATATTCAAAAGAATATTTGGTCATTATGGTGGGATATCCTATTCACACAGTATAAGTTATAATAAAACATTCCATTCACATTTTTGGTAAAAACACAAAAAATGCCTCATTCAGAAAATTATTTGAAGATTCCTTTGAAAGAGTTATGTGAAAATTAATACATGGGTAAAAATTAATTAAAAAAATCATTTTATAATAGTAAAAATCTTCTTTAAAACATTTTATTGATAACATGGATATTGAAGAAGAAGGTTTTCAACCAAAGAGGGAAATGAAGTCGATTTTCCTTAAAAACATATTTTTGGTCTCTTGAGTAATTAAGGTTAGTAAAATTAAAATAAAATTGTATTCTAAATAAATAAACAAAGGATAAAAAATTAAATGGACTAATCAATTAAGGATAATAAAATTTCCTCTAATGGAAACTCAACCATAAACAATCCCGAATAAAATAAGATTGCTGCAAATATTCCTCACTACGTTGGTAACAATTGAGTTGTAATACCCATGAAATAAAGAACTGGAGATGGATTATTATATCCCCATAAATATTATACTAACAAAAATATATTTAAATAATGGGTAGGTTGTATAACACATATACTAAACTAGTAGTGAATATGGCATGTGTCTCACAAAAATAAATGTGAGATGAAAATCTTTTACCACTTTGGAATATTTTAAACCATAAGACACATTAGAGAATAACATCAATTGAAACATTAAATACCCTTATAGAATCATATTCATGATATAGATTTCAAATGGTAATTATATACACAACAAAAAAGACATGAGTAGTGAATTTGGCATTACTCTCTCATAAATAAAAGTGAGACAAGAAATCTCTTACCTTAGATATGACTTCCTTAATAAGCATTAGAACCTCATATATAGTAAATAAATATTTATGATAAATATATCATAGAATAATACTCATATATATCATGTCCTATGAGATTTACTTATAACCTATTAACACATATTTTTTAACAATTCTTTATTAAAATCACCATTACGGGTGATATATACTTTCTTTTAATGTATGTGTTGGTATGATGGATTTGGTACTTATATTTTCATCATGGTTACAAAATATACATAATATTAAAAATTATATAAATATAACATATATTTACTGTATTCATTTTCATAGTAATTCATAAAAGCAAATATAGAAAAATGAATCACACCATTCATGGAGACAGTATACCATACGTACGCATGAACACTATTTTCATTTTTTTATAGATGGGAAGAATGAAAGGTAAATAATAAATCACATTTAATTAATCATTATTATATGATATATGTTTTTTAACTCCATACTTATTACCATCCATGTAAAATTAAATTGAAAAACAAATCACATTGGTTTGTGGAGGAGGTACACCACACATACGCACGAGTGATGTTATTGTTTTCCAAAAGTTTAGAAGGTAAGAAGGTATATATGATATTATAATTAAATAGGAATAATTATGTCATTATTCTAATATATAAACATTAAAAACTTAAAAATACCCATACATAAAATATGGTGATTAGAAATGAATTATAATGCTACATGTAGACAGTAAGTTGTAGATGCACAGAAGCAATAATTTCACTTCCCATTTGATGGAAAGAGGGTGGATAAAGGTTTCTTCAGAATCAAAATAACATCTATTTATATTTATGATAATTAATTTATTAAAACTTTATGAATATGATAGATTCATAAGAGTTCAATGAAAATTTAGAAAAGAAGTGATCGGTTAAATCAATTTTCTTTTCTTTAAAATAATCCCATTAGATCTTATAATGAGGACCCTAGGGTTGGAATTTTGCGAGTAAATGAACCTCTATAATATGGATAATAAAGTTTATAAATGATTTTGAAAGGATATGGTCAACCTATAAGGCTCTAATTCATGCAAAGAAGAGAATGTAAGGGTGACCTTTTACAATTGAGGAGAGGGGCACTTATGGAACTTCTTAAAATATTTAATTAAAATAAATTAATTATGATGTTAAAATGGATCTAAATTAAAAATAATAAAACATAAAATTATAATGAGTCTAAATAATCTCACAAAACAAAATTTAGGCAAGTTTAGAGCACATTTGAACCCTTATAATTTTGCTTTAACCATTTGTTAACCCTTTTGAAAATTATAGTGATATCATTATTTTTTACTCTTAATGGGTTAATATATTTATTATAAAAGGAAAAATGGCCCATAAATGGAACATGATTTATTTATTAAACAATATTCCATTCACTTGGATGATGTTATTTTTTTATAAATTTTAAATCATTTAATAAATTATTATTTATAATAAAATAACATTAATATCTATTTTGGAACTATTCATTTAATTTTAATTTTAAAAGTAATATAAAATAATGGGGTTAGAATAAAATGAGAAAAACATCTCTAATATTTCATTTTTATCTAAAAAAATTATGCAAATAAGGATTCATTAAAATAATATTATTTTTAACATTTTAAAAAACATTTATTTCATTTTTCTATTAATTAAATAATTAACACATCATCATTGATCAAGATTTTGAGTTAATTATTTATTCGATAAAAATTAAAAAAAAAATATAATGATAAAAAAATTAAATTTATATTTCAAATGATAATTTATAATCAAACACATCCACTGGTTAAAAATATTATATTTATTAAAACAAAGAGTGTGATATTTTTGGCTTCTTATTCACTTAAATATTATAAAGGTCATAATCGTGTCAAAATGGAAATTGAAGGTAATATATTATAATTTTTGTGATTATGGATGAGATATACTCATTAAATATAATTAAGTAATGAGTTAGGGTCATTATTTTATACTTATTATTTAATTTTTAACTTTAATTACATGATTTAACCTTTACAGTGGTAACAAAATTACTAAGGATGCTATTCATAATGCCCCAAACTAAAAGGGAAATAATTAAATTTTTTTAATTTATGATTCAAAATATGGAATCTATATTTCATGATTCAGTTTCAAAAATTGTATGAAATTACTCTTAGTATAAATGTGTAAAATGAAATTAAAAATAGTTTTCAAGAAAAAATTATTTTACAGCCAAAAATATACTTATAAAAAATTATGCCAAATGATGATTAAAATGATGTTAGTTAGTTTATATCTAATTAATCAATAATTATTTTACTTTTAGATAAAATTCAAATAATTTTTAGACTCTTACTTAAATGAAAGTTTAACAAAAATCATAATGTTTTAACTATTCATTGAAAAATCAATCTTTTTAGATGAATATCAAAATTTAGCCCTAATATAATTTTTATTTTATAATTTAAAAGAAATTATCATTTTTATAAAATAAATTTTCTAAAATTTCAATAAATTAATTATATTTATTTTTTCACAAATATAAATAAAAAACATTTTTGAAGAAATCATGTGTTTAAAGAATAGAATGGTTTTAATAAAAATTGAGTGCTTATTTCCAAAAAAAATTAATCCATGAATTTATATTTAGTAGTAAATTTATATAAATTTTATATATTAGTTAATACTATTTATACTCACCAATTTAATGGCTAGGATATAATTTCATTTAATAATATTTTAATAGTATATCACGAAGGTTCGTTTAAAATTGATGTTGCGTGTAACACAATCTATCAAAGATATTAAATTTATTTGAAGATAATATTACATAAAATATAATGATGTTACATTCTCCTCCCTTAAGTATGTTTATCCATTAAAAGTTTTCTTGGTCATAAAAGGTTTAATATTTGAAAATTCTTTTTTCGAAACCCACATCATACAAAGTAATAATAAAACTTCCCTTAAAAAGGGAAAGCGGGAAACATAAAGACTACTCTATGTAACAGAAAATTGGGTTCCTAGATATAGAAAAAATTATTCGGATGTTAAAATATGTACATAGAAGGGAAAAAATTTCCCAATTACTGATAAAGAGTGCTTGAGAACATGTTTAGATGAAAATTAACAACCCGAAAACCATGAATAAGTAAGGTGTTAAAAGACCACCAATTCATCTAAATTAAAGGTTATAAGATAATTTTTTTTGTAATAATATCATTTTCCTAATGTTGAAAAATACATTTACCATCTTAAATATGAAAATAAAGAAGTACATTGTGTTGATTAAAATAATTTCATCGTTTAATTAATTTCCCCCATAGTCTAATCTGTTTCTCCAAACAATGAGTATTCAAGATGGGTTTTTTTTCATGCATGAAGCACTAAAAAAATTCTAATAGATCAAAAAGTATATAAAAATATTCCTCATATAGTTAGGAATTAACTAAAACCATATATATTTATAAAAATAAAATTCTAAAAATGAATTAACTATCATATGAAGAAATACAACATTAATATCTAAATCCATAATTACCATGATAACCTCATCATTAAAGAATTTTTTTATCTCAAAGGCTATACCTTTCATCTTATATCTCTAAATATTTAATTTCATTATTCCCAAATAGTATTTTATATTAAATCACATGTTAAACATAAGGGTTATATTTACCTCATCCTACTGAAACATATCCCAAAAATCATTAATCACCACAATAAATCACTATATAATCATGATATATTGTTAACTTCACTAAAATATTATAAATAAAATTTACATACTAACCTAAAATATAATCCTAAATTTGAATATAAATAACTCAAAAAATATCACCCTGTTAATGATTCACTTTTCTTGGATATTAGTTCCATTCAAAATATGTTTACAAATCATTTAAGAAAAACATTGATGGAATAATCCTTAGATGTTTCATGATTTTTTTATAACTAGAATATCATTAGTATAAAACTTATAAAACATAATTCTTGAATGAAATTACATAAAAACATAAAATATTAAACATCCTTCTTAAAACTTTTTTCTTGTTTCGTCATATTATTCCCTAATATTAAATTAC
Organism: Viscum album; assembly: GCA_963277665.1. NCBI lineage: Eukaryota > Viridiplantae > Streptophyta > Magnoliopsida > Santalales > Viscaceae > Viscum > Viscum album. Next base: position 1,099,221,655 of record OY728155.1, on the reverse strand, counting down.
TATAATATGAAATATGAATAATTTATTAATATTCATCAACCTCGATTTAATTATCAATATTATTTTTAACAAAATGAATTCAATTAAAATATCACATACCTTTCATATTTTTTTCCAAGTCACTTCGTCATAATTAGTAAAACCATTTCTCATCCAACCTTTCTTATTTTATTCTAGAGAATTCCCCCTATAAAATCTAATTTTATAATGCCCACACTTATCTCTTTTAAAACATTCAACCATTGAGGATACCTTAGGTGGACCATTTTTCTTATCCATTGTGTTAACCAAACTTTTCATTTTTCCCTGTTAATTACTTTTCCTTTTGTCCTTATTTTCCACAATCATAACATCGTCTCATTCCTTAGAGACATTAACTTGAGAATTTCTTCCCACATTGCTTATATGTCAGAATATGAATATTCTTTTCTCTGTGGTAGTGATGAAACACCTTTCTTTTTTTAGATGTGTTAAAAATATCAACAATGAAGAGGTTGATAAACATATAATATGATAGTTGATTATTCATAATCATATGGTTTCATATTCCTACTCCAGTTTAATTCAGATTCTCATTTGGAAAATCATTCTGTTGTGCATTAGTTTGAATCCTCCTAGTTCCGTTCATTCACTAAAACCAAAAAATATTGTGTGAGCAACGATAGTAAGAGTGAATAATCATAAAAAATCATTTATAGGGTTTCTATATCATGAGACCTCATTTTTAATCTATCAAACCTTTTTTTAACCTAGGTCATTGATGATAATTACCAAAACATTAGGATGTTATACTATAATTAGAATTATCCCCATAGTTCTCAATTAATATTTCTCATCCTAGTTTCTAAAGGTTAATTAAACCTTGCTCTTATACCAAATATTGCAAATCATTCTTTTTGTACATAGATATTTCATATTTTTATATGAATATTTATCATATTACATAACAATCCAAGCTGGAATCATATAGGTCAAGTATCTTTAGAATCATGGACACATAAACAATAGGCTCATAAGTGTATCCCATTAAGTTCTTTGTATCATAAACTCTTCATAGACATATTATTCCAAAAAACATTCTTCATAACCCGGGGATAGGAAATATAAGAAAGGGTGAGTCTAGATTCTCAATAAGGTTAAATAATGGAGAAATCAAGGACTACATAACCATAACATGATTATATGGGTATGAGAATATGATATTAACACTTTATATTAATACCCTATATATCATAGATTATAATCATGAGTCATGGAATAATTCATGGTAATTTATAAGACATGAATCATAAAGGAATAAAAGAATATGAACCATAAGAGCATAACATTTGTGTAAGACATGGAATAGTGGAATACACATAAGTATAGAAAATAATTTCCTTAGTAGTAAATTCATATTTACAAGACTATCTGAGTGGATTGGGTTCACTCTTGAGACAATCATAGAATTCACGGTTCACTCTAATGACTACCATAGTGGAAAAAGTACCTAACTAAATTGAGTTAAAATCTCATTCCAGTAATTTTTAATCATGATATATTAATATTTACCCAATTTATTAGATGTTTATATAACTTTGGTCCCATTCGTACTTATTTATAACATAACCAATATCATTGGTTTATAAAGAAACCATTTTCCTTGGTTAAAACACAACTCTATTCCTTGGTTATAATGTACCCACCATAATTGGTTATAAGGTAACCACCATCAATAAAGAAAACTATATATATGTGTTTTATATGATCATAAAACATTTATAATATCATCATATCATAACCCATGGAATGAAAATTTGTTTTATAAACATTTCACGTTTTCATCAATGAAAAAACCAAGGAAAAATAAATGGGTTTCATAAAAATCTAATCAATAAGTACATCAATAATCTTGGGAAAAATAATGATTTTATAAATGGATAGTATTGTAACTGTAATGTCCCAAAATTCAATGAATTTTATTTCTAATTATATGGGATTATTCTGAGACCAGGTGCTAAGACAACATGCGATTCCGAGGCTCGGTGTTCCAAGAATGGTACGTCAAAAAATGTTAAGTTTTAAATAGCGTGCATGAGAAATTTTCCTAAAAAAATGGAATAACTATTAAACGAGTTCCTATATCAGAAATATGAGGGCACCGTTGAGTTCAGAGTAGAGGGTTTACCCTAGACGTGACTTAAGTTTAGTCAGGTGCAGGTCTCCAATGAGAAAACCCGAAAATGGAATAATTGTAAATAAAATAATTAAAAAAAATTATTTTATTATCAAATTCATATAACTCGTGAACGGTAACTCAGATTGAAAATACGAGACCATTATTGATCTCTTAAGGGCATTCTTTCCTTAGGAAGAGCCTAACATTGGCCAACGCGGGCCAATAGTAGAAAGTAGTTTTTGTTCATAAATAAAATAATTAAATAAAGTTATTTAATTTTTAAATCCTTATAAATCATGAACGGTAACTCAGATTGAAAATGTTAGACCATCGTTGAGCTCGTGAGGGCATGTTTTCCTTATTCGGAGCCTAACATTAGCCGGCACTAGCCATCTGTGAATGTAGGTTTTTGTGATGTAACTGTAATTAAAATAATTAAAATAAAAATTATTTTATTTTTGAAATCCTCATAACTCAGATAGAAAATATGAGATCACTGTTGAGTTCATAATGAGATGTTCTCCTTATACATGACTTAACCTTGACTGGTACGGGTCGAGGGTGAAAGATAATTTTTGGACTTTTTAAAGTATAAAAAATAAACTAAAACAAGTTTATTTTATTCCCTTTTAAAATTTTAGAGCATGGAGACAATGTGCCATAGTGACAGAGAAAACCATTCTTCTTTAATAAATAGAGCAGCGTGGAGACATTGTTTCAAAGAGAAACAGTAACGTTGAAATGCGTTTACATGTTTCCTTCATTAATTGGGGATAGGGTCCAGCATCAGAATTCATAATTCTAGAGAATTCCTCTATAATTATATAGTTTCCCTAAATAAAGGGGGATGGTGCTCTCTCGTCGGTAACGACGGATCAGAGGTCAGGTTTCGATCAAGTAGCGACAAATCGATGAACCTCGGCAGAACAAAGATCGACGTGGTGACTCAACTTCATTCTATATCTGCAAGTAATCCAACTCGAGGTAGGGGTATATTATTTGTGAATTTATTTCTCATTCCTTCTTTCTAAAACAATGATTATGGATCAACCCACCAATAGGTTGATCTCTGGGTTGTTTTTTCTTAAGGGATGGGTCTGATTTTTGGATAAAACATCGGGATAGTTGATCCATGTTCAACTTGTGATTTTACTTAAATATTCATTTATCCACCCTTGAATTTATTATGTGGATGGATCAAAGGGGACATAAATAGGGCCCGATCCATCCACCTAGGGAATTCATGTGATCCTGTTCCTCCCCAGTTCTTTGTTCCTATGATCTCTGTCGCCACAACAACTCAATGATCACAACATGGCAGTGAATCGAAATAGTTGTAGATGGATATCATGGTAGGAGGTCACGGTGACATGGGGCCACCAGTTTGAAGGTTGGAGGTGGAGGAGTCTTGCGGCGGTGGCTACATGTGGGAGGCTATGTGCACTATCGCGTGCTGCAATGGAGGAGGTCGTAGTGGAGGAGGTCGTGGTGGTCTGGAGGGTAGTGTTCCAGTAGATAACCCCATGGTAACATCAGCAGGGTATTAAAAAGGGACCCTAGAAACTAGCTTTTGGGGGTATTTGGTGAATTTGGCCATGATCTGTGTCTCGCGGCTAGAGGGCCACGGTCCAACGAGACCATGGAAGGAGGGCCCCATGTAAAATTGCGGGGCGATCACACGGTGAAACCACCTCTCTTACCAGAGGCGGATGCGATAATCGCTTCCACGTCCGGGTGAGTGGAGACGGCCTGCTCATAGTGGGCCGGACTCAGACTGGGTCGGGTCGGTGGGCCCCGGGTTGGGTCAGGTTGGGTCAGTCGGCCCGAACTCAGACCCAACCAATCCCTTTTCAGTAAAACATGCATAACTTCCAAACCGTACATCTGATTGAAAAACTATTTCCGGCATTGGGACCCTTGTGATGAGATGGTAATTTGGATATATATTAAGTAGAATTTCATGGAATTTTATATACAACATTTAGATTTAGGAGTAGACTCTCTTGATATAAAGAGCGCTACAATCAAAAATCATGTGGTTATCTATATTGAGAAGACTATGATGAGCGGGTATATGTGATCTAGCTAACCTAAGAGACAAGGGGGTCCAAGTGATCTAGCTGTCCCAAGAGAAGATCAAGTCTAAGTGATCCAGATGACCTAAGAGATGAGCGGGTCTAATTGATACATTTAGCCTATGTGATGAGCTGGTCTAGGAGATCTAGTAGTCGTGCGAACCTATGTGTCTTGGCAGATGAGTAGTTGTGCGGACCTGTGTGGCTTGGAAGACAAGTAGTATCCAAGAGGACCTTAGTGGCCTGGTAGATGAGTAGGTGTCGAGTGGACCTCAGTGGCCCTATAGATGAGCAGTAGCCGAGTCGACCTTATTGGCCCGCTAGACGAGCAGGCCTTAGTGACTCATCATGGATAATTCCCTCAGTAGTACAATATGTTCATTTTTATGTCTGAAGAGGTTTACTTCGGGTATTTCTTAGTGAGTTCTATTTAGGCAAGGCCTAAAGAAGCGGGGCCTCTTTGCGTAGGTCTCTGATAACTTGATGAATCAAGGAGCGAGTCCTCCTGGGATGAGCATGCCTTGAGCAGAATCTTTGGACAAAGGATTGGTTGTGATATTGAGAATTCTTGTCTCAGTGAGACTAAACATCATAGGGAAACTTCAGGATGTATCAAGACCATATGTTCTCTCAAATACGTTTTTTAGAATTTATCTACCTTGATACTATTAGATAACTCAAGGAGTGGGATATCCTGAAATCAAGTGTGCTACACACAGAACCATATGGCTAGAAACGGATGAGACATTGAATCTTGGAATCATTTACAAGTATACCTAAATTTTATTGTTATATGTGTTGATGAAATATAACTGTATTGAGCTGATTGTACCTTCTTTTTGGTGTTTTCCATTGTGGTATTTTTATTTTTGTTTTTCAGGGACCCCTACTAAGTATTGTCTTACTCACCCCTACATGGGATTTTCCCAAATGTGTTGCGTCTTATGCAGATGACTGATGCTTTGGTGGAGTCTTAGACATAACAGGACCAGGACCAGGACCAGGTAGTTCCTTGTGATATTAGACAAGCCAAGGTGTTTCTACCAGCTTCCTATAAAAGATTTAATACCCTTGTTTATGGGTGAGGCTTTGAAGTTGTCTTTCTTTTAGTGGGATTGTATTTTGGCCCAGTAGTACATTGTTTCTTTATTTATGTCGTATTCTGTTGTTGGGTTGTAGTGGTATGCATGCATTTTCTTTACTTAGGGTTTTCACTCTCCATCCATGTGTATTTATATTGGGTGTGTGTGTACAGGTTGTTATGAAAATGCCTCCAATTTGTGGGATATGCCTACTCGGTGATAGTCTCCAATACCTAGCCTATCAGAGGCCGTTTTGGGGTAGTCATGGAACAGGCCCTGGGGGACGGGTCATGATAGAGTTGTATCAGAGCTGGTCATTTCTAAATTAAGAACCGAGATTCTATGAGTTTGGTTTAGGGAAACATTGAAAATTGTTTCGAGATTGGATTTCAGGCCATAGAATCTAGTGTTGGTGTGGTGGCACATGTATCCATATACCAATACCCTGAATTTTACTTTTTGACTAGGTACATGAAAACACTACAAGTAGGGAGAAATGATGGTACATGAATCATATAGAAATGAGTTGAGTTTTTTATGTCCTTATCGAGTCATCTCATCAGGTATACTCTATTGATCTTGGTACATCTTGTTTAGTTTCAAGGTGATTCAACATAGACAGTTAGTTAGGATTCCACCACATTGTCATGAGGATGATCTATGGGGTGATAATATGGGTACAGGGGTTCATACCAGAGACAACACCACTGGGTGTTGTACCAGCTATTCCACCACTTGTGGAGTACCACCCGATTCTTGTAGTACCAGCGGAAGAGATGCTCAGGTTGAGCACACTTCACAAGTTTCAGCGATAGAGACCCCTCAGGTTTTGAGGCGATCCTGACTCATAGGCTGCTAAGTACTGTCTTGAGGTGGTGATTAAGTTTTCTGTCTAGTCAGGGAACCATTAGATTAGATGGCAATCCTGGTAGTGAGTTTGATTCCCCAAACCATTTTCACATGTAATAATAATATCATGATGTTATTATGTTTAATTTCCATACTACCTAAACAAAACATATGAAATAAACACAAGGCATTCTTTTTAAACACAGAATTGATTACATTGATTCAAAACATAGAGAATACAGCTAACCAAAAATACCTACTAAAATCCCTATCAGATCCACTAGAAGGACACCTAACATGACAATGAGACCTAGTAAATAGTGAAGATCCTTCGAGTTATTCATAACAAAAAAATCATGGCCAGAACCACGACAGCTTTACTGAGAATCAGCAGTATGACGAGCACCATTTTCACCAGGTTGTCTGTAGAAACCTAACATTTTCTTACATTACTATTACATCATTTTGAAGATAAAAACATAATATTATTACACAAAAAGGATGCAATAGTTTATTGTCTTAGGCAATCTAGGACCATTCATAACATTTACAACATAAATCATAAACAATCATTTAATTCCTTCTTCACTATCTTCTTATTGGCACTTCCCATCTCCTTAGTACATGTAGTCACATGAGGATACACATCAAAAAAGGGGTGAGATAAAATCCCAATAACATGATAGATAAGAACAATATAGCATGGGGTGAGCATAATCATAACATGGGAAAAAGATCATGAACATGAGAGGAAGCATAAATATAAGACTTGAAATGTGGTAATGCATAAAAATAAAACATCATGTCTTACTGGTTAACTACCACACATACTTGTGAACAATGATAGAATATTTTCCACATAATTTCACATTTACTCATGATATTCATCAATTTACGCAATGCATTAGAGTGGTATAAAATTATGGGTGCACCTATCACATTCAAACATTCATATTGTGCTATATAATTCCAGGCGCACCTGTCATCTCCTAATATTATCATTATCATGCATGACACGTAGAAAATATATCAATAATGAACATAACTAACCCATGGTAAGGAATGTGTTTCATCTCATAAGAATACATTCACAAGCTTTGGGTTTCCAAAATAAAGAGGGAACAATATACTTGATACAAGAACCATCAATTATGAATGAGAGGTAAAAGTTGAGTTCTTAAAAGAAAAGTTCTTTTGGAAAACATTTTCTTTTGAAATAAACTTCTATAGAAAACATGTATATCTCAGAAAAGGTAATATAATGATGAAAAATTGATTTTTATGAAGTTACATTACCAAATTGGAGTGAAAGAGGGAGAACCCGAAGAAAGAAAATTGGGTTCGAGATTTTCCCCTTACCTTGTATCTGAACGCTTATTTCTCTTTAATGTCATGTATAATGACATTATATTCATTAATTATAAATTCCAGAACCTTTTATACACGAATAGGGTTCATTATGGTTTCATTATGTCATTTTATGTTCCTTTGGATGACTTATAGAGTTTAAAAACATTGTTCGGGGAAGTTTGTTTTTATGGGTTTTCTTGGGTGGTTCACTTGTATTCATAAATTTAAGTTCGGGTAGAACATGGGTAAAAATCCAAAAATGATATTACATGTTATTAATGAAATTAAAGAATTTAAAATGATCTTATAATGAGTTATATTATATACCATGTGGATGAATCATTAGATTAAAATTAAATGATGATTGTTTGGATTAATTTGGGAGGTTTTTCGATCACAAAGAACTTGTTTTAATTTATCACTTAGTAATATGTACATAAGTTAGTTAAAGAACTTTAAATAGGAAATAATACATATAAAATATTCTGGTTCAACCATAAAAATGGTTTCATGACTAGATCTGAAGGTAGAAATGGAAGAAGAAAACATTTCGTTCTTGAAGATGATAAATTAACACCTCGCGAACAACATTCTCTAAAATAAAAAGATGATGGAAATGGGTTGGATGATATAATATACCATTAGTATCATAAAATTCCATTATATTCATGATACTGGAGTTACCATACCATTTGGACAAAGATATGTGGGGAGAGAATAAGAAAAGAACTTGAAAATGAAAGGGAATTAAAGGAGAAGAGGGAGAGAAATTACCTCTTGAATCCTCCTCTTGAGATCCTCTTTAAGGGCTCTAATATTGGTCTTTTTATGAGACAAAAATATCTTGGAAGTGGGGCAGGGGCTAGGAAAAATGTTTGGGCAGATTTTAGACAAGGATTAAATCTTGAGAGGTGTGAGGAAATGAGGGTGTGAAGGGTGGTATTAATAGTGGAGGGGAGAGGGGTTTCCTTAAAATAAAATTCATTAGTTTATTAATTTCCCCTAAGACAAGGAATGGTGAGTCTTCAATGACCAATAATAGTAATTTTATCATGTGTTCTTAAACCAAGTGGGATTACATCATTATAAGATCACACATGACTCTATAATTAGCTTATTTAGCTTATTTTGTAAATTATGTTATTTCATTATTCATAAAAAATTCAAGTATTTCAGAAAACTCCCAAAATTTCACCCTAACCATTTTTCAAGGTGTAGAATCCAAAAATGAATTACATTTTTCAAAAATAATTTTATAAATATGATTAATTTAATATTTAATTAAAATCATAATTTATTGTTAAAAACAATTTAAAACATTCATTTACTTATTCTAAAATATAGGTACATCATAATTTCACATGAATATTATTTTTATAATATTATATGTAAGGTTACTATTCATTAGGGTACATCACTATTCATAAGGGTAGGTTACTATTCATCAAAAATTATTTTTTTTCTTAGACTCAAAAAATCATCTTGAACACAACCGTGTATGTCAGATTTTCAAAATTCCAAACACAGAAGTGACAAACATATGTTTAGTGGTCACTTAGCACTTAGTAGTTTATTATGTTGTGTTTTCATGTGATTTTATGAATAATTATAAGAAAGAAATTTCCATTGAAAAAATTTGGGTCCTTACATTCTTCCCCCCTTATGAAATTTTTCCCCTAAAATTTCACTTTACACAAACAGGTGAGGGTACTTCTCCTTCATTGCCTCTTCCAATTCCCAATTTGCTTCCTCAAACATATAGTTCATCCACAACACTTTAAAAAGATGAGTTTTCTTCTTGCTTAGTACTATATCTCTCCGATATAGAATCTCTACTGGCTGTTCCTCATAAGAGAGATCGTCTTCCAGCTATACCACCTCTGAGTTTAGTACATTTGAGGGATCCGGTATGTACTTACTCAGGAGTAATACATGAAACACATCATGAACATGATCCATATTCGGTGGAAGTGCAAGTTGATAGGCCACAACTCCTATGCGGTCAAGGATCTCAAAGGGGCCAACGTACCATGGGCTTAGCTTTCCTTTCTTCCCAAATTGCATGACTCTCTTCCATGGAGATATTAGAAGGAAGACATTACCTCCAACATCGAACTCCAATTCCCTTCGACGGTTGTCAGCATATCTCTTTTTCCTACTTTAAGTAGATTTTATGTGTTTCCGGATGACTTGAACCTTCTCTATCATCTCTTGAACAATATCAGGTCCAAGTAGATTTCCTTCTCCAACTTCATCCCAACAGGTTGGAATTCTACATCGCTTTCCATACATAGCTTCATATGAAGCCATCTGAATCCTCTAGTGGAAGCTATTGTTGTATGAGAACTCAACCAATGAGAGATGATGATCTCATCCACCTTTGAATTCTAGAGAGTAGACTCTTAGCATATCTTCAAGCGTCTGAATAGTCTTTTCAGACTGTCCATCAGTTTGGGGGTGATAGGTCATGCTGAAATTCAATTCAGTACTCAAAGCATGTTTAAGGATCCTCCGGAATTTAGCTGTGAACCTTGGATCATGGTCAGAAAAAATTGAGAGTGGAACACCGTGCAGTCTCACCACTTCCTTCACATATATCTTTTCAAGTTTATCAAGAAAGAGATCTTCCAAAATAGTAATAAAATGGGAAGTCTTGGTGAGTCTGGCAACCACAACCCATGTCACATTATTTCCCTTTGACGTCTTTGGGAGACCCATGACAAAGTTCATAGTAACATTTTCTCATTTCCACATGGTTATAGGCAATGGCCGCATCATCCCTTTGAACTTTTTTTGCTCTGCTTTAACTTTCTGACATACCAAGCACCTTGATATATATTCCGAAATCTCTTTCTTCATGTTATCCCACTAGAAGTGTTCTCGGAGATCACGGTATATCTTGGTACTCCCAGGATGGTTAGAGAAAGTTGAGATATGTGCATTGTCCAATAGCTCCTTCTTTATCCCAGGTGATGAAGGCACACAAAGCCGCGTTCCAAACCGAATCACACTATCATCGTCGATATGGAACTCTTGCAGCTTCCCTTCCTTTACTACATTCACCCTCTTTTGTATATCCACATCATCCCTTTGTGCTTCCTTAATCTTCTATTGGATGGATGGTTGCACACTCATTTGGGAAAGGTATGATGTGTCCCCTGCCCTTATGATTTTCAAATCCATCCTTTTCATATCTAAGAAGATAGGATCTTTCTCAATCCGTAACACGGATAGAATGGTGGGTTCTTTTCTACTTAGAGCATCAGCTACCTTGTTCGCCTTTCCTGGATGGTAACGAATAGAGCAATCATAATCCTTTATTAGCTCTAACCATCTACTTTCACACATGTTGAGTTCATTTTGTGTTAATATATACTTTAGGCTCTTGTGGTCAGTGTATATGTAACACTTCTCAACATAAAGGTAGTGCCACCATATTTTCAAGGCAAAAGTCACGGATGCCAGCTCTAGATCATGTTTCAAGTAGTTCTACTCATGGATCTTCAACTATCATGAGGCATAGGCTATCAAACTATCATTTTACATGAGTACGAAACCCAATCCTTTCTTTGAAGCATCACTATGTATCACAAAACTTTCTCCACTTTTCAGTAGTGTGAGTACAGGTGCAATGATCAGCCTTCTCTTTAGCTCCTTGAAGCTTCCATCACATTCTTCTATCCATACATACTTTACTGCTTTCCTTGTTAACTTAGTTAGCAGGCTTGACAATCGTGAGAGGTTTCTCTCAAAAATTCGATAGTACCCAGCTAATCCAAGAAAACTACGGAGTTCTGTGACACTAGAGGGCCTGGGCCATTCCTCAATCGCCTTTTTCTTGGAAGGATCCACATAAATTATCTCACTTGTGATCACATTTCCCAAGAACATGACTTGTTTCATCCAAAAGTCACACTTTCTTAACTTGGTGTATAACTTATTTTTTCTCAATGTCACCAACAAAAGTCTTACATATTCTTCATGTTCCTCCTTTCTCTTGGAGTAGATGAGAATATCATCGATAAACACTACCAAAAATTTGTCAAGGTAATGTTTAAAGACTCTATTCATGAAATCCCTGAAGATTACAGGGGAATTAGTAAGTCTGAAGGGCATCACCAAAAACTTATAGTGCCCATACCTTGTACGGAAGGCAGTCTTCTGAATATCTTCTTTCTTCACTTTTACATGATGATATCTAGAATTAAGATCTACCTTTGAGAAGTATTGAGTTCCTCTTAATTGGTCGAACAAGTCATCAATATTTGGGAGAGGATACTTGTTCTTTATGGTGATCTTGTTGAGTTCCCAATAATCGATACACAGCCACATTATTCCATCCTTCTTCTTCACAAAGAGCACTGGTTCACCCCAAGGTGATGCACTAGGGCGTATGAACCCTTTTTCCAGATGCTCTTGTAGCTGCTTCTTTAACTCCTCCAGTTCGATAGGATCTATCCTATAGGGACACTTTGAGATAGGAGTAGCTTTGGGTATGATTTCAATTGAGAACTCTACCTCACGATCCAGGGGAATTCCAGGTAACTCTTCCGGAAATACATCTTCGTATTCCCTTACGATGGGCATTTCCACAAGGTTGGAGCTATCCTTTGACCCAAAAATTTGGGAGAGGTATGATTCTTCATAGGGAATCAAAATCCACACAGATGAAGGAATTTTCAAAGCAGGTTTATGATCTTCTTTGTATTTGTAGAGGAGCATGAGATAGTTTGGAATATGAAAAGATATTTCCTTTTCCTGACAGTTGATATGTGCTCTATAGAATGAGTGCCAATCCATTCCCATTATAGAATCGAATTCCACCAAGGGAATTATTACGAGATTCATCGAAAGAATATTCCCACATACGCTAATAAGAGAAGAGTCTAACACTAGGGTTGTAATGATTTCACCACTTGGTTTCTTTACAGATATCTCTACTTCAAGGTTTTGGGGATTTGATTCTATAGTTCTAGAAATCTTTCAAGATATAAAGGAATGCGTAGAACCAGAATCAAATAAGACTTTTTCCATTCTTGATTTAATAGGAAGTGTACCTTGTACAACTTCATTATCTTTCTCCACTTCCATAGTATTGATTGAATAATTCTTCCCTTGTTTCTTTGGATTTGGTGGCTGTTGACATTGATTACCCACGAGAACTCGAGGTTTAGTGAACTTTCATTCATAGTGCCCTAGCTCCCTACAGTTGTAGTATTGAACCATGGGTGTTCCTCTCCTTTAATCAGCTACATTCTCCTTCCTTTTCATGTCTTTTCGAAACTCTTGAGCATGATGTCCTTCTTTCCCACACTTGAAGAATTTCCCCATCCATTTGATGTAGTTCCCATGGTGCGACTTTCCACATTTTGGGCATTTGGGTCGTTGATTTTTCTTTCCACCTTTATTATTAGATCCACTGGCTTGAAACTCCATATATCATTTCTTATTACCATAGCCATGGGACCATTCTCCAAAATCCATATCCACTTTGAGATCACACCGGACAACTTCTTCATAACTCCAAAAATCATGAATTACAAGAGCCTTTCAAAGGTGTGGTTTTAATCCACTGAAGAATCTATCAATTTTTTCTATCATTGTTGATAACAAAACCTGAAGCATGCCCTAAAATCCTTGTGAAATTCACTTCATAGGTTGTGATATATTCTCCTTATTTTTTCTTAAGCTCTATGAATTCTATCTCTATCTTCGTGCAAAGAGTTCGTGGGAAATACTTATTAAGAAACATGATCTTAAAGTCTTCCCATTCCATCTCTTCAATTTCTTCCGTTGGATTAGTGTTCTTAATCAAATCCCACCATTGATCGACCTCTCCATATAGAAGATAAATATCTAGAGTCACCTTCTCCATCTCAGAACAGTGAAGCATATAAAAGATATTCTCCATGGAGTTGACCCGCTGTTCCACAACTAGAGGATCGGAAGATCCACTAAACGTCAGTGGTCGTTGCCGCATAAAACATTTGATAGCCAGTTTCTCCCTCTTTGATGAAGGAGGATGTTCCCCATTATTATGGTTATTGTTCATAACCTGAGATAATTAGGTAAGAATCTCCATGAATTTCTAAACTCCACCTCCCAAATCATTGGCGATGTCGTTTGGGAAATTGTTGCATTTGCCCTCGCACGAGTTGTTATCTTGATTTCTCCTGGTTCCCACCATTTTCTAAAATAGAAAAGGTTAGAACAAAACATAAGCAAACAATTCATGAATAAATTATTCATTTAAACAATTTATACCAAAAACATAACAAATGGGATCCCTATGTAAATATTATTATGTGCAAATTTGTACTTAGTCTCATGCTAGAGGTTTTCATTAGGGTTCACTAATCCTAATTCCTAAATTAACTAACCCTTTCCTTTGATAACAACTGTAGCAACCCAGCCTTTTCATAAATTAATATTACATTATTTTAAATATAAACAACATAATAGTATTACACATAGAGGATCCAACAGTTGAGTTTCTTCGAAAAAATAGGACCATTCATAACTTTTACAACATAAATCATAAACAATAATTTAATTCCTACTTCACTTGCTTATTATTGGAACATTGCCTCTCCTTAGTACATGTAGTCACCTGAGGATATACATAAAAAAGGGGTGAGCTAATAGCCCAGTAAGAGGTTAGATAGAAACAATATAGCATGGGGTGAGAATAATCATAACATGGGAAAAAGATCATGAACATGGGAGGAAGCATAAATATAAGACTTGAAATGTGGTAATGCATAAAAATGAAACATCATGTCTTAGTGGTTAAATACCACAAAAACTTGTGAACAAAGCTAGCATCTTGTCCACATAATTTCACATTTACTCGTGAGATTCATCACTTTACCAAATGCATTGGAGCACTGTATAATTCTGGGCGCACCCGTCACATTCAAACATTTATATTGCGCTATATAATTCTGGACGCACCCATCACCTCATAATATTATAATTATCATGCATTCCACATAGAACATATATCAATAATGAACATAAATAACCAATGTTATGGAATGGGTTTCATCTCATAAGAATACATTCATAAGCTTTGGGTTCCCAAAAGAAAGAGGGAACAACATACTTGATACAAGAACCATCAACTCTGAATGAGAGGTAAAAGTTGAGTTCATAAAAGAAATGTTCTTTTGGAAAACATTTTTTTAAATAAACTTCATTAGAAAACCTATATATACCAGAATATTTAAGATAATTATGAACAAATTATTTTTAATAAGTGACCATACCAAATTGGAGTGAAAGAGGGAGAACCTGGAGAAAGAAAATTGGGTTTGAGATTTTCTCCTTACCTTGTATCTGAATGCTTCCTTCTCTTCAATGTCCTCTATAATGAAATTATATTCATTAATTATAAATTCTAGAACTTTTTATACATGAATAGGGTTCATTCTGGATTCATTATGTCATTTTATGTTCCTTCGGATGACTTATAGAGTTTAAAAACATTGTTTCGGGATGTTCATTTTTATGGTTTTTCTTGGGTGGTTCACTTGTATTCATAAATTGATGTTCGGGTAGAATATGGGTAAACCTCCAGAACTGATATTACATGTTATTAATGACATTAAATACTTTCAAATGATCTTATAATGAGTTATATTATATACCATGTGGATGAATCATTTGAATAAAATTAAATGATGATTGTTTGGGTTAATTTGGGTAGTTTTTCGATCACAAAGAACTTATTTTAATTTATCACTTAGTAATATGTACATAAGTTAGTTAAAAAACTTTAAATAGGACATAATAAATATATTATATTCTGGTTCAACCATAAAAATGGTTTCATGATCAGATCTGAAGGTAGAAATGGAAGAAGGAAACATGGCATTCTTGAAGATGATAAATTAACACCTCACGAAGAACGTTCTCTAAAATAGAAGGAAGACGAAAATGGGTTGGATGATATAATATACCATTAGTATCATAACATTCCATTATATTCATGATACTGGAGTTACCATACCATTTGGACAAAGATATGTGGGGAGATAATAAGAAAATAACATGAAATTGAAAGGGAATTAAAGGAGAAGAGGGAGGAAATTTACCTCTTGAATCCTCCTCTTGAGATCCTCCTTAAGGGCTCTAATATTGGTCTTTTTATTAGAAAATATACTCTTGGACGTGGGGGAGGGGTTAGGGAATATTTTTGGGCAGATTTTAGACAAGGATTCAAACTTGAGAGGTGTGAGGAAATGAGGGTGTGTAGTGTGGTATTTACAGTGGAGGGGAGAGGGGTTTCCTTAATATAAAATTCATTAGATTATTAATTTCCCCTAAGACAAGGAATAGTGAGTCTTAAATGACTAAGAATAGTAATTTTATCATGTGATCCTGAACCAAGTGGGCTTATATCATCAGAACATCACACATGACTCTATAATTAGATTATTTAGCTTATATTGTAAATTATGGTATTTCTCTATTCATAAAAAATTCAAGTATTTTAGAAAAATCCCAAAAATAATTCAATAATAATTTTCTAAATATGATTAATTTAATATTTAATTGAAATCATAATTTATTTTTAAAAACCTAGTTTTAAAACATTTATTTACTTATTCTAAAATATAGGTACATCATAATTTCACTTGAATATTATTTTTATACTATCATAGGTAAGGTTACTATTCATTAGGGTATATCACTATTCATAACGGTATGATACTATTCATAAGGGTATGTTACTATTCACTAAATTTTTTTTTGTTTTATTAGACTCCAAAAATCATCTTGAACAGAACCATGTATGTTAGATTTTCAAAATTCCAAACACAGAAGTGATAAACTTATATTTAAAGGTCATTTAGCACTTAGTAGTTCATTATGTTGTGTTTTCATGTAATTTTATGACATAATTATAAGAAGGAAATTTCCATTGAAAAAATTTGGGTTGTTACATTGTCTATAATTGGATTGACCCTAAACATGTATTTATAAGGGCCTCAAATCGACTGTTGCCCTTTGGAGATCGTTGAGTTTCTAACATCTATAATTATAGTCATTGGTAATTTTGGTTGATTAATTTAAAATATATTTATATAATTAGTTTTCCAAAATATTTAAATTATTCATTGAAATTATAACTTTAAAACATATAAACAATTTTTTTATAAATATTTTAGCTACACATCGTATGATTTCAAAATGAGTTATGGATTTCAAATACTTTTCAAATATTTCAAATGTAATGAAGAAATTTTATAAATGTGTTCACCCTCTGATGTATAAAACCAAGGTCTTAAATAAGAATATGTTTTTGATTTATGTAGTAATTATATAAGAGTTTCTTAATGATGTCTTAAACCTTGATTTATCACTTTAAGTTTTTAAAACATTAGTATTTATAAAACTAGGGGAAATATTGGTTTTAGGACTTTGTTTAGTTATAATAAGGAATTAATAATTTAAAGATACCAATATATATATATATATAAGAAAACCTATTTTTATATTTTAAAAAAATAAATATTTACTTAGCTAAAATATTGGTGAGTACCCCACCTAGCCGAGGGCCACCATGTGGTAGCCCTCAAGGATTTGATGGGCATCTCACCTACAACCCACCGGCAATGTCCCATGGGCGGTGCACACACATGGTTTGTGCTAGTTATAGCATGAACATGGGGCATAGTTACCCCTAAGGGCACACACAGGTGCATGTGCAGCGAACTAGCATGCCATAGTGCAGGACGGTAGGGGTGGGCGCAGAGTGCGCCTGCAGAAGAACCCAGTACAAGGTTGTACTGGGAGGGGAGAGGGAGTAATCTAAGTGATGGTTCAGAGTCCCGGGATTATAAAGGATCCACAAGAGCCCCTCTGTTTCGATGTGGGATGAAAAAATTCAGCTGGGAGTGGATCTGGGTTGTTCGATCACGCCGCGTACGATCTGAGTCATGCAATCTATACAGATTTCGAACCCCCATGAACACGAATATCCTTCGTGTTTTTTATGTGTCTCCTGATTCGATCGTGATCTAATAGCAGCCATCTATGTTATTTTAAATCACTGCATCTCTCATAGACATCTGATCATCACCTCAGCTGATCTCAACCATCCATCTATTTTTAAAATCCATGGACTCGCCTCCACCGCTGGATCTATCTCTATTAGATCCCAGGCGTTCATCCTTTTTCCAGATTTTCTTCCCTGAAGCATCTTATTCCTCTTACGAGCATCGTTCCAATCACGCTCAGCCCTCCCACTTGCACCATTTTTTTCACGACCGTGACTCCAGTGGGCCTTCTTTTTCATGCTTTCCACAAAGGCCAACACCCTCTGTCATATTATAAACCGAGTAGATCTCAGTTTTCCAGCAAGTGGTGTTAGAATTATAATATATGTAGTTTATATATTATATCTCATTTTTCATTTGAACCCTATGGGTGTTCATATTCTCTAGAGTCTTCTTCAAGGCACTAGTGAGTTTCCCTGAGCCTCTCCTCCTCATATACGCAAAACATGTAAGGGTCTTATATTGTCTTGCCTTGCTTCAGTTTGGTTTATTATATATAAATATATGCACATAGATGTATATACTTATATATATATATATATATATATCTATGGTTGGTTAAAAGACTGTCGATTCCTTCTAAGTTGGTGAGTCCTCATTCCTACATGAAGCTATTAATCCTTTATCATGAAAATTTTGTGTGATGTTTTTTGGTTCTATATGTGTATAATTATATATAATTTTATATATATATATTTTATAAATAAACCTTAAATATTTCATGGAATGATTTTCGATTTTTGCACCATTTATTAACTAATGTTCCTAATGTGTTTTAAATATACAAGGGTCATTAAACATATGAAATATGATCATTTATAAAAACTTTATATGATCAGTTATATATATGTCAATATATATATTTATATATATATTCTTACAGGTTTAGATAAACCTCTATTATACTCAAAATTAAGGCTCTTAATTATTGAGTTTCAAAGTTTGAGTAGTTTTGTAAAATATATAGAATTATATTTTTGTACAAAACTCTTATATACGCATGTACAACTATATGAATATATACCTTTGGGTTTTAATAATAGACTAATTAAGTTTTCATAAAAACCAATTTTTGGTGATTTAA
Source organism: Viscum album (assembly GCA_963277665.1). Classification (NCBI taxonomy): domain Eukaryota; kingdom Viridiplantae; phylum Streptophyta; class Magnoliopsida; order Santalales; family Viscaceae; genus Viscum; species Viscum album. The sequence continues at coordinate 1,099,202,993 of OY728155.1, read as the reverse complement.
TTATGTATGTGGTTTGTATAATGTTCATAATAATTTATTAAACCATGGGTTGGTTGAGAAAATATTATGTATAAACTTTGTATATATAGTTCAAATAATTTTAACCCATATTTATACATGAACAATAGTTACCCTAGTGTATGCCCTCCTAGTATTTTTAAAAGAATGAAATAATCTATTTATTTTTCTAAAACACTTTAATTTTCCGCAATAAATGTCTTAAATCATCAAGTTCTATTTTGTTAAATATATTCTTTTATTAGAATTTTTTTTAAATATGAATGAAAATTATCCTAATTTTAGAATTTTACATTCTGAAATATAAAATGTTCACATTCATAATAAGGATTTTTGGGATTGTCAATTTATGTGATAAACTTGTATTTCTTTTTGTTCTTTAGTTGTCATCACATGTGCTATAATATGTTTATCATAAATGTCATTTATTTTCATAGCCATAATAATATTGTTATTAACACTTGCATGATTCACTTTGTATATGAAAATGCTTAAAAAATTGCCTTTTTGGAATAAAGAAATTGAATTATTCAAAGTGGTGCGGGACAATTTGAATAATATTAAGTGAGAAATTAAATTATTCAAGGTGGTATGGGACACTTTGAATAATATGAAATAAGAAACCATGTAATATGTGACACTTGGAATGATAAGTGATAAGTAATTTAATAAATCAGAGTGGTATGAGCACTTTGATTTAGAGATATGAGGATTGCATTGGACTTATGAATTGTTGGGTGGGGCCCACTATAGCCCCCAATGCATTGGTAGGTCTCATGAGACAAGCTACTGTCTTGGCACAAGGACTTGAAAAATTTATGAGTTATAGATTTTTGTTGAGGCCTTAATCATTATATGTATTGGTCGAGGCCTTGACACAGTCTTGCATATGCACTATCCTCATTATGACTGTAATTTAATTAACTAAAAGAATATTTTACTAGTAGAATCATCTTGGTTAAATAGCTTATGTTTATGATAATCAGAAGAAGTAAGATCTTATGGCTTATTAATTACTTAGCACTCATTGATTTATTATCCAGTGTATGTTTCACAATAGAAGGATGAAATTGAAGTTATTATTTTATGCACAACTCTGATCATGTATTACTCTTAGATATAAATTATGTACTTACATTTTCACATGTCATACCTATTAAAGATAGAATTCCTCTTACTTATTATTCTATATGTGCATGCTTATAATTGAAACTTGTTTCCTTGTAGCTTTGTTAGTATTCCTTGAAATATGCTCTTACAAGACAAAATGTTTTGTTATGATGCATGTGTTACAACATTCCTAGGGAAAATGTTTTACTAATAATTTTAAAGGAAGGTTTTTAAAATGTATTATTTCGTATATTATGTTATTTTAAACCCCTTACTTTCCATCCGTATGCTCACCCTACATTTTCAATCTATTTTATTTTACATGTTTAGTAGATTTGAGTCACTTTATTTGGTGACTTCTTAATGAAGACATTTTTGTTCATTTTGAAGGAATTATAATAATTGTATCTAATTCTCTGGGACCTAAACCAAAAAAATCTTCTCGAATGGAACATGTGTGTGTGATTTCATCTCTTCTTTAATAAAAAAAATTAAACACACTGTTTTCAATGAAACTACACTGGCTTCGGGGTAGTCCTAGGTTAGGGCGTGACAGTGAGCCTTCTATGTGGCTCAGTAGGGTGATGGCAGGGTTTAGATTACCCAATCTTATGATGAGATGACTACACTGTGGACATAGCTTGAGAAACTTTCTCAGATAAGGGGATATTGCTATTAAATCCATGGTCTATGTGTACCTAAAAGCTTCTACAACTTCAACAGGACGACAATTCGGTATCCGAGTATTCATCAAGGCATACCGACCTTTCCAGGTACATAATGAATGTGAAAGGACCAATGCTTCAGGGCTCAGATCTCTGAGTGAGATGTTTTTAGGGACATCTGAGCCATCACTGTTCATTAGTGAATTACTATTTATACTAGGGTTCCAGAGAGAAAATTTTTGGTTCAATTTCCTTTAGATGAGTATATACAACCAATGGATATTAGCAGTGGGAGAACAAGAAGTCAACGTCAGTGTTAGAGACTTGTATATGTGAGATGTTTCAAGAAGAGGTCCCAAAACAGAGGATCTACAACTCAAGGCTCATTGGGTGAGTCTTGTTGGCCTATAAATATGTAATTATTTTAAAAAGATGGTAGGGACATCTCGCTTTAGATTGTATATCGCATTATGCTGATAGTGAAAACGTGGATGGGACAGCGGGGAAGAGATAGTGACAGAAACATATTAATCTGTAGCTAGGTAGATGAGGTAGAGGAGCTGGGAGAGAAGCAGGAGGGGGTATACATTTTAGTATATTACAACCACCACCCCAATGTGGTTCACAACAGGCTTAGGGAGCTGGAGGATAGGGTAAGGGGGGTAGCAGCATGTGCTCATCCATACCCATGTAGCAGTGGATGTTATGAGTTTTTAGTTCCCAGCAGTGGTGGAAGAGTATGGTGATGTCTTTCCAGAATGTATTTCTAGGGTTACCTCTCCATAGGGAGATGCACTTCTACATCATTCTACACCCCAAGATGACACCAATATCAGAATAATTATATTGGATGTCTTTTGTAGAGCTTCTCTAGCTGAGGGTGTTAGTGGGGGACTTGTAGAGGAAGGGATTAGTATGACCCATTGTTCGAGGTTATGTATGGATTAATTTCCCTTTAACAAATTGTTTGTAGAGAACAAGTACACACTACCAAAGGTACGATTAACACATCGATCAATTGAAAGGGGTAGCCTTTCACATGGATGGAAAGGTGCTTCTAATCTTTTCATCAATTAAGAAATAGTTTTATGAGCGCCCTAATCATGAGTTGGTAGTGGTAGTATTTGCGTTGAATATGTGGGAAAATGACCCTAAGGGTAGATGATTTAATATCTACTCTAACCACAATAGTCTGAATTATATATTCTCTTAGAAGGATTTGAACTTGCGACGAAGATGATGGTTGGAGTTCCTCCAGGACTATGACTTCAAAGTTGTCTATACTCCTGGAAAGGGGAACATAGTAGCAAATTATCTCAGTATGAGATCCAGTTTGTAGTTGCTGGATGAGAAAATAGAGCTGTTGGTCTCGTTATAGTTATCCTTTATGGGTGTGAATGAAACAGTTTATCTCCAATCATTGGTTGTTACCCGTATACTATTAAATGAGTCAAAGAGGCGCAAATCAGTGAAACTAACTATGAGTCTTTACATGCTCATTTGTCCATAGGGAATACCCTAAATAGAATTTAAAAAGGTGGGGAGTAGATTTTTCTTTTTAGGGGATGCACAGTTGTAGTAGTGTTGCCTATATTGGAGAGATGCATCAGGGTATGTGTGTGGGTGTTAAGTTTGATACCTTGGATGATAGAATGGGTTGAAGATGGTCTTACCTATTGAGAGAAAAATTTGAACACTTGTATGAATCAGTTTCATGGGTTTTTCTTTCTCTTTCTAGGGGTACCAGATAGGAAGTTGGAAGGGATATCGATGGGCTTTATGATGGGTTTACCACATATGTTTAGTAGACACAATACCCCTTGGGTGATTATTGACCAACTCATCGAGTCAACCCACATCCTAACTACCCATAAGCATTGTTTAATAGAGGAGTTTGGATGCCTCTACATGCTATAGATTTGACAACAGGGCGAATTTTGTGGATTTTCCGATAGATATCTAGGATCGAAAAAAGAGGGACCTCTATGGATGATCCATTACTCTAGTGCATGTTCGATGGAAACACAAGAATCTATAATATAGAATGTGGGAGAGGGAGGCTCAGGTTTATGATTGTACACTCATTTTTTGGTTTATCCCTTGTTTTAGCTTATGAGGATGTAAATCCCTAAAGGTGGGGGTAATGTAATGTCCTATAATTCCATGATTTTTTTTAATTATATGGGATTATTCTCTGTGCAGGTGATGAGACAACGTGTGATTCTGAGGTCCGATGCTCCCAAGAATGGTCAGTCGAAAAATGTTATGTTTTAAGTAGCATTTGTGAGCAGTTTTCCTGAACAAGTGGAGTAACTATTAAAGGGATGCCCAGATCATAAATCCAAAGGCACGATTGTGTTTAAAGTATTGGGTTTACCCTAGGTGTGACTTAAATTTAGTCGGTGCGGGTCTCCAGTGAGAAAACATGAAAATGAGATAACCATAAATAAAATTACTAAATAAAATTATTTTATTGTAAAATCCTTATAACTCATGAACGTTAACTTGAATTTAAAATCTGATACCACCGTTGAGATTATGAGGGAGTTCTTTCCTTAGGAAGAGCCTAACCTTGGACAGCATGGAGACGCTGTGATGAAATGAAAGGGAAAACCATTCTCCTTTCATAAATGAATCAGTATGGCGATGATATTTTAAAGAAAACTAGTAAATCTGAAATGCATTAACGTGTTTCCTCCATTAATTGGGGACATAGTCGAGTGTTAGAATTCATAATGCTAGAGAATTCTTCATTAACATTGGAGTTTCACTCAGGCAAGGGGGAGTAGGCTCTCTCACCAGCGATGACGAATCAGAGGTTGGGGTTTGATCAACCGATGACGAATAGACAAAAACCTGCGGAACAAGGATCAATGTGGTGATGCGACTTCAATCTATGTCTAAAAGCGATCCAACTTGAGGTAGGGCTTTATTCTTTGTGAATTTATTTATTGTTCCTTTTTTATAAAATGAGCGCAGATCAACCCACCAAAAGGTTTCTCTGTAAGGTGTTTGTTCATGCAGTATGGGTTTGATTTTGGGATAAAACATCAGAAAAGTGGATCTGTGTTTAACCAATGATTGGAATTGAATATTCGTTTATCCTCCATTAAATTTCTTACATTGAAGGATCATGGCTGACACGAACAAGGCTCGATCTATCCACCTTGGGTGATCATGTGAGCCTCTTCCTTCACTGTTATTTATTCCTCCGATATCTTTCACCATAAAAACTCAATGATTAAAACACATTGCTGGATCGCAACGGCAGTGGATAGATACCATGGCAGGAGGCTGCCAGCTTGAAGGCTGGTGGTGGCATACAGGAGGCAGTGCATGCCAGCTGCGCGTCGTGGTGGTGGGGGAGTTCACAGAAACTGCCCCCGGACAGTGATAAGGGGTGTCAGAAACTGCCAGTCATAGGTATTTGGTAGACACGACACTGAGCCACATCTTATGGTTGAAGGCCCATGGTCCATGGGGACCATGGAAGGAGGGCCCAAAGGCGAACCGCGGGGCAGTCACGAGGTGAAACCATCGCGCTGACTAGGAGCAGATGTGGTGACTGTCACCATGTCCAGGTGAGCCGAGCCGGACCTTTCAGTCCAGGAAGGACCCAAACTGGGTTCGGTTAGACCAGATCAGGTTGGTGGGCCCGGTACAGGTCGGGACAGTCTGACCAGGTCGGACCAGACCCCACCACTCCCTTTTGAATAAAATGGTGATAACATTCAGACCGTATGTTCGATTGACGTGCCGTTTGCAGCATTGGGATGTTCGTGATGATGCAACCCTTTTGGTATACACTAAGGTGATTTTATTGGATGTTTAGATGCGACTGATAGCTTGATGAGTAGACTCTCCCGGAATCAAATGTGCTACGAGCAGGAATCATGCGGCTGGCTGTATCGAGAAGACTATGTTGAGTGGGTCTATGTGATCTAGTTGGACAAAGAGACGAGAAAGTATATGTGATCTAGATATCCTAAGAGACGATTGGGTCGAATTGATCGAGCTGGCCCAAGAGAGGAGTGGGTCTGAGAAATCCAGTGGGCCCACGTGAAGAACTGTTCTAGGTGATTCAGTATCCATGCAGACCTGTGTGGCCCCGCAGAGGAGTAGCTGTGAAGACCTATGTGCTCTGATTAAACAAGTAGTCATGCAGACCTGTGTGTCCTAGTAGATGAGCATTAGTCAAGAGGACATTAGTGGCGTGGTAAATGAGCAGTAGTCGAGCGGACATCAGTGGTCTGACAGAGGAGCTGTAGTAGAGCATACCTCAGTGAATCATTGGGGATGAGTCCTTCAGTATTACAATATGATCAGTGTTACAACTGAATTAGTGTACTTTTAATAGTTCTCAATGAGTTCTATTTAGGTGGGGCCTAAAGAAGTGGGACCTCTTTGCATAGGTCTCTAATGACTTGATGGTTCAAGGAGCAAGTCCTCCCGAGACGAGTGTGCCTTGAGCAGAATCCTGTGACGAAGGATTGGCTATGATATCAATAATTCTTGTCTGAGTGAGACTAGACACCTCAGGGAAACTTTTTGATATATTGAGACCAGATGTTCTCTCAGATACTTTTGGTAGACTTAATCTACTTGGCTACTATCAGATAGCTCAAGGAGTGGGATCTCATGAAATCGAGCGTTATACGCATAGAACCATATGGCTAGCATAGTATGAGGTGTTACATCTTGGAATCCTTTACGAGTAGAAATGGATCTTTATATCATATTTTTTTATTACATATAACTTTGTCGAGCTGACTGTACCTTCTTTGTGGTTTTCTCTTGTGTGGTCTTGGGCTTTGTGGTTTTCAGGGTCCCCTGCTGAGTGTTGTTTTACTCACCCCTGAACGGGCTTTTCCCACATGTGTTGTGTCTTGTGAAAATTGTGGACGCTTTGGTGGAGTCTTAGATAGAGTAGGTCCATGACCAGGACTAGACTGTGCCTTGTGAGATCAAATGATCCAAGGTGTTTTCTGTATCTTGCTACAACATCTTCAGTGCCCTTGTTTGCAGGTCAGGCTTCGTAGTCGTATTTCTATTATTGGTCATGTATTCTGGCCCAATTGTTCTTTTATTATTTAATTTCAATCTTAATTTTTTGTTTCTTTGGAGTGGTTTGCATGTATCTTCTTTACTTACGGGTTTCACTCTACAAACTTGTGGCTTTCGGTTGCGTGCGTGTGTACAGGTTCTTTGGAAAATTCCTCCCATTTGCAGGATTTTCCCACTCAGTGCTAGTAATCATCCCCCGGACTATCATAGCTAGGCTTGGGATAGTCACAATATGGGCCATATGAAATGGTTCTGATAGTAATACCCCTATATTTTGTGAAGTATTTTTTTTAAATTAATATATTTATTTTGAGATTTTTCATTTAATGAAACACAAAAAATAGTTTATTTTATATTAAAGAACTTTGTTTTGATTGAATTATACAAAAAACCAGGTTAATCCTGAACTACATGCAACATAAATTTTAGTTCTCTCTAAATGGAACTATGAGGATAGGTTGCGTTACATACAACAATAACTTTCCTCAATGAATTGTGTAACACGCAAGACTGAGGTTTACTGAATAACAAATTATTATTTAATATAACCTAGCCATTAAATTATTATTTATGAAAAGGGTTAACTAACTTATGAAAATCTATTATTTAAAAAATTATAAAATTAATTCATTGGTTAAAAATTAATTATAAATGAATATAAAAATCTATTGAATATAAAGGAAATTATTACTATACCCAAAAAGTAGTTTTACCATAATAAAAAAAATTAATTAAAATTAGTGAGTGATATAAATATAATATTTATGTAATAAATTCAATAAAATATTTTTGATACATATCCAGTAGATTTTGCGGACATAAGATAATAACAAACCCATTTTTTTCTTAAAACCCTATATTCTTATTAAGGCAATTTTATCACCTTTTAATGGAGAACACATTTTCAAACCAATGTTTTTGTAAATTTTATAGATTTAATAAGAAAAAATAAACCTCATATTTGGAATTAAAATATAATAATTAGGTTACAGTATTGTTTGGGTATTTTTATTTGAAGTTTCATTATTTAATGAATAGAGAAAAATACTAAATTTTAGTTCAAAAAAAAATTCATTTAATTTATTTATATGGTTAAATTAAATTTTAATTTTTTTTTAATAATTTAATTAAATCATATTTTTATCAATAAAACTAATTTAGGTCATTGGAATACATTTCACTTTGAAATTGAATATAAAATCATTGCAACTTTCATATGTTTTTACTTTAAAATCCAACATTGTCTACCCGACTGGGGGATTAAATTTAAATTAATTTTTTTCCACTTTTGTGATCATAATTTCAGAAAATTGATTCCATATTTGGAATTATAATAACTTCTAATATCTAATATGCTAAAGTTTGTTTTTGACAATAATTATTTGTGAAGGTGATTAAAATTAATTACAACAATTATGATAAAAATTCAGTTAACAATGTACAAACCCTTAAATTTAATACCCAAAACGACCTATAAAATTTTCCAACACCCATTTTATAGTCATTATTAGGCCATGAAACTTACCTTATTGAGTGTTTTATGACTTTTTTTGTTAAAAATATGGGTACACCTAACTTGTTTTTAAAAATACCAAGTGTTTCATTTCCCTTCCCTATAAAAGTCCAACACCGCTCTCTCTTCATCACACCTCTCAAACCACATAGTTTTGACAATATCTGTCCAATACACTTATCAAAATCCCTCCCTTGCTACTTTAAGATTTTATTTTTGGAGAAATATCTCCATGTATGCTCATTAGTGCAAACCAAAAGGAGTTACCTGATTAAGAGGTAACATCTTCTCTTAAACTCCTTTCTTTTATTTTATTTCTTCACAAATCCACTCTCTTTATTCCATGATTGTATAACTAAACCAGTATCATAAATATATTGGGTTGTTTTTACACAAATTTCTATACCTAAACTTATACACACATTCATCTAATGGGTAATGAATATAATGTTTATGTGTATGGCGAACTACCGCCTCACTGAACGATGATTGTTTATTTTTCCTTTACTGCCTCTCATGGTGGAAATTATAATGGAAAATATGATTTTATGTTTGAAATTATATATTAATTATGTATTTAATCTTATTTATTTATTTCACAAGACATACCATTTTCACTTTGCATTTTTTGTAAATATGATAATTTCGTTTGAGGAAGTGCGGACTACCACACCCTCAAAGCGATGCGATTTGTTCAAATCCTACACGAAATGTATTAAGGACATGTTTAGTGAAATTATATGATATATATAATATGATAATTATTATTTAATAATATATATATATATAAATATATAAATATATGTCATTTACTTACTTTTTTCAATATGACTATTAAACGGAAACAATGTTCATGCGTATGTACGGTATGTTCTCTCCTTGAACGGTGAATTCCATTTCATAATTATATATTATATAGATTATTGTGATAAAATATAAAATATATATATACATGATATTTATATAATGGTTTAAATTTTTTAAATGATGATATAAGTATAAGGACCAATGATATTACAAATTAAGACACATGGAGAACAAAGCGAATATTACCCGAAGTTAAACATTAACATATGACTATTAAAAAGAGGGTAATATAAAGTCATAATCAAAATATATATCATTTTATATATAATAATATTTTTCTTCAAAATATATATAATAAACATATATTTATTATATAAGAAGCTGGTACAAGTATGAAGAGAGTCAAGACACAAGGTAACAGAATTTCATCTCACTTTTTATTTCCGTAAGATACATGCTTTATTTACCACCCAGTACTTTTGTGTTGTGTGTATACATACCATGGATGAATTATATTATTATAATAATTATGTTAATGGGTATTTAAATATCCATTTTATGATCTTTTGTACATAGTCTTTATGTTTCCAAAGATACTAAATCGGTAAAGTATTTTTGTCTCAATTTGTATTCTTTGAGACACATCCCATGTTATGAACCTATATTTTATCCATGAGGTTTATATAATGAATTTGAAATTTTATATCATGAATCTACTTATTTTTAAAATATTTTAATCTAAATTTAATTTCATGTGGGTATGGTTCAAATTTACCATGTGGTAAGAGTTTATTGAAACAATCTCAATGTTTTTTAGGATTGTTTATGTTTATGCTTCCTTTGATGAAATATTATGATCAATATCTCAAGAATAATCATGAGTTTCCTTATCCTATTTTTATTCAAGATATATCCATGTTTTAGTACCAGTTTTCCACTATTTTGTACGTAAGATAATTAAGAAAAAAATTTTAAGAAAAATCTGACCATGTTTCTCTCTTTGGTCAGAAATCTATTTTATTTCAAAAATGTTATCAAAAATGAATTAAAAATAATCTTTGAAGATAATTTTAAAGGAAAGAAGAATTTTTAAAAATGTTTTATTTTTTTAAAATCTTTATTTATGAGTTTTTAAAGTTATTTTCAAATGAATAGTCTTCAAAACATTTCCCTCATTTGTTTATAAGTTTTCAAAGTAATTTCAATGAAATGGTTTCCAAAACGTCTTCAATATTTCTTTATAAGTTTTCAAATTATTTTCGAAGAAATAGTTCTAAAAAAGTTTTCAATATTTCTCTATATATTTTTAATATAGAATCCATGAAATGGTTTTCAAAAAAAATTCAATCTTACTTTATAAGTTTTCAAAGTGTTTTCAAATAATAAGATTTTAAAATGTCCTGAATCATATTTTATAAGTTTTCAAGGAAAAAGGTTTTCAAAATTATTTCAAGTATTTTTTATAAGTTTTCTAAGTATTTTCAAAGAAAATTACATTCAAATGGTTTTATGTATTAATTTTTTCTTCAAATAAGAAAGGTTTTTTTTCTCAAGAAACTTTTTTTAATGATATTTCAAAATTAGTTTCCATATATGATGAAAACTATTGAAGTTACTCATTCCTTTCTAGTAAATTATCTAAATTTTCAATTCATATTATATCTTTAATGGTTAATTTTTTGATGGAATTATTCTTATGACACTCATTTCTCTTCTATAGGTTGTATGATTTTGAATCCCACTTCTTTTCACAGGTTATACTTTAACAAAATCATTAGGAAGCCTATTTATTTTCCATTGGTTATGATATCATGAAATGTTAATGATACACATTTAATTTCATGGGTTATGATTTCTTTCTATGAAGACTATATCTTTTTATAGATCATTATATGATGCCAGTTTTATTACCTTGGGGAACATGTATGTATGATTTTGTTATGTGATGGTTGTGACCTATATCTTCTTCTAAAGCATTGGGTAATGATAAATGTTCTATGAGATCAATGGGTACACAAGAAGGCATCCCATGCCCAAAACAAGAGGCTATATGAGGGGAAATCCGAAGCTTGAAAAAAGAGGGTACAACAAAGGACATCCCAAGCCTAAAAAAATAGGGTGAATGGGAGGGCGTCCCAAACCTGAAACAAAAGGGTACATAGGAGGACATCCCAAACCAAAAACAAGAGCATATATGGGAGGGAATCCCAAGCCCTATGTAGGTAAATAGGTTGTTGTCCAAGACTAACATGTTATAAAGGTGTTTTTAGGGATCCTTAACATAATATTTTCTATTCTTATATGCATGCCAAAAATTCTATGTCTTATTCCTTAGTTATTCTTTAATAACTTAGGATATTTTGTTTCTTATGATTCATTTCTTATGAAATACCATTTTTTATTCCATAATTCATTTTTATGAACTTTTATATGATGTTTAATATCTTCTAATGTTATGGTCACATTCTTGTACCCCTATTCTCATGTTTATACTTACATGAATCTCTTTTTTACCCTTACTGAGCATTTGATCTCACCCCTTTAAATGTTTCATTCCATAGGTTATGAAGATATATTTTATGTGTGATATGACTAATAGGGGTTCTAGTCTTGGAGAACCTAGTGGGAGATAATATACCTCGCTTATGTACCAGTGTTTACATTTCCATGTGTCCAAAGGTACTAAACTAATACAGTCTCCGGGCATCTGTTTGTAAAATTGTTTTAAGTATTCCAAAAAAGTTTTGTAATTTCTTTGTACGTCAAGACTGGGTCATTATATTTATCCCTAGTAAATCATAATTAACAAAAATAATGTTATCATATAAGAAAATTTATTTAAAAGATCACTAAAATATTTATTGAGGAAAATAACCTTTCCATTTTGAAATTAACTTTTAAAATACAAATATTTCCCAAGTATTAAGGAAGAAATTTTCTTTGAAAATAAACTTATAAAAATATCAATTAATCTTAAAAACATTGACAAGTAATTATGGTGGTAAATTCCATTCATTCCTCATGAGTTAAGAGAAAACATTCCTTTCACATTTTTGGTAAAAAGTCAAAAAGTAACTCATTCTAAAAATGACATGAAGATTCATTTTAAACCATTTTTAAAAAATTAAAAAAGGTTAAAAAAATTTTTAAAAAATAATTTCTTAATAGTCAAAATTTACATTAAATCTTTTTTAGAATGCAAGGATATAAAAAAGGGTTTTTAACTGAAGTGAAAAATGATGTTGATTTTCTGTAAGAAAATATTTTTGGTCTCTTGAGTACTTAAGGTGTGGAAAATGAAAGGAAAACATATATTCTCAAGAAATAATAAAAGGATAAGAAAAATGAAATATATTAATCAGTTAAAAATAATTTAATTTCCCCTAATATGAATTCAACCTTAAACAATCCCAAAAAAAGTAGGATTGAAACACAAATCCCATATCACATTAATAATATTTGAATCGAAACCCCCTTAAAAGAAAGAGACTTTGATGGATTCCGAGATCCACATAAATTTCATAATAATCATCTTAAAATAAATTCATTGATAGTATATACACTACATAAAAGATAAAATTGGTGAATATATGTGTCTCATATAAATAAAAGTGAGATAAAAATCTTTTACCACTTTAGTAACTTTTGAATTGTAAGACCCATTAAAGTAAAAAACATAATTGAATATTTAAAAATAATTAAAATAATTAAATTCATGATATAAAATTTCAATGGTCTAGTTTATACACTAAAAAAATTAAATGAGTGGTGAATATGGCATAAGTACCCCAAAAATAAAAGTGAGACCAGAAATCCCATACCATTGGTCTGACTTCCTTTGTACATGTTGTAAAATTCTATATAATAAATATATATTTATTGCACATATATTAAATAACCATACTCATATATATTATACCAAATATTATTTAATTACAACGTTTTATAACACATTTTCTAACAATTCTTTATTAAATCTCTTTTCTGGGTGACATCTACTTCGTTTTTCATGTATGTTTTGGTTTGATAGTTTTCGTTTGGTTTTTTGATCATAGTTATATAAAATAAATAATTTAAATAATGATATAAATATAATATATTGTCAATATATAAATGTTTATAGTCATTCATATAAGTATTTATTGAAAAATTATCTACACCACTCATGGAGATGGAAGGTTGTACGTACGCAAAAACACACTTTTCATTTTTTGAAAGACGGAATGCAAGAAAGGTAAATAAAAAATCACATCTATAGAGTAATAATTATATAATGTTTATAATATATAATAATTTAATTCATCCTTATTACCATCCATGTAAAAAATAAATGAAAAATGATTCAATCACTTTGTAGAGGTTGTAGTCAACACATATGCACGAACGATGTTATCATTTTCCAACTATTTGGAAGGTAAGATGGTTGATATGATATTATCATTAAAGAGGTATTATTAATTTATAATTATCATATATAAACATTAACACTATAAAAATACCCATTCATAAAATACGGTGATGAGAAATGATGTGTATCATTTTGTGAATGAGGTATCTTGTACCAACGCACAAGCGATACTTTCACATCCCATTTAATGGAAAAAGAGTAAATAAATGTAGTTTCATAATAAAAATCAATTTTTAGGTATATTTATTATATAGAAAATATAATTTTATGAAAAATATTAAATATTTAGTAGAGGTAAAAGAATAATTAAAAAGGAAGTAATTGGTTAAAGAAATTACATCTTCTTTGAAACAACTCTTGTAGATTTCCTCTTGAGGACACTAGGGTTGGTCTTATAGGATGAAGAGAACCTATAGAATTTGGATAATTATGTTTATAAGAGATTATTTTCAGGTTATGGTTGATATATAAGGATTAAAGTGTATTAAATAAGATAAATAAGGGTCGCTATTTTAAAATTGAGAGGAGGAGGAATTTTAAAATTTCAAACAATATTTAATTAATATAAATTAATTTTGATGTTTAAATAGATAAAAATTAATAATACTCAAATATAATATGATTATATTTCTAAATAAACTATTATAATAAAATTTTTATATGTTTTTATCACATTTATAGAGTTATCTTTTTTAACCCTCCACTTACCCTTTTGATAATTATGGCGATATTAATGTTTTTCACTACTAAGGGGTAAATATAGTTACTATAAAAGGAAAAAAGGCCCAACAATGGATCATGTATTATTTCATAAACCATATCCCATAAATTTTCTGAATACAAATTTTTTAATAATTTTAAATCAATTAATAAAATATTGTTTAATATATAATAACATTAATATATATTTCAGAAAAATTCAATTAATTTAACTTTTAAAACTTTAAAAAAAGATTGAATTCGAATCAATTACTTCCAAACCTCTATAATATTAAATTTTTATCTATATAATTGTGGAACACAATGATTCAATAAGATATTTTATTTTAAATACTTTAAAAATCATAAATTTTATTTTTCATTTAATTGAATAATTATTATACTTTCATTACATAAGATTTTAAGGTAATTATTATACCATTAAAATTAAAAATAATTATCATTTCAAAAAAACTCATTTATATTTTCAATTATTATTTATAACTAAACATATCATTTGTTTAAAAATATTATAGTTATTAAAATAAAGGGTGTGACATTTTTGGCTTTATATTCACTTAAATATTATAAAGGTAAAAATCATTTCCAACTGGAAAAAGCCCATATATTAAAATTTTCGATGATTATGGATTAGATATATACATCCAATAAAATTAATTAATATTTTAGTATTATTCTATAGTCCTTATCTTTTTAGTTTTAACCTTAATTGCCCGATTTACCATTTACCGCACCAACAAAATTACTATTGTTACTATTCATATTCTCCAAAAATAAAAGAGGATGGTTTACTGAAAATTGACCCCTAATTCAAAATATGGAATCCTATTTAAAATATTCAATTTCTAAAAGCGGTATAACTTTTTTATTAAAAATGCGTAAAACATAACGAAAAATAGTTTTTTGAAATAATGATTTTTAAGCTGAAAAATGTACTTATACAAAAATAAGTTATGATGAAGATTCAAATGAATTTAATAATATTATATAAAATTAAATAATATTTATTTTAATTTGAGATTAAATTCATAGAATACTAATATATTTAATTTAAATTAAAAGACAGTTTTTTATAAATATTTATTTTTTGCTATTCACAGAAAAAATCAATATTTTTAGTATTATAAAAAAATTTCACCTAAATATAGATTTTATATACTGATTTAAAAAATGATATCCTTTTTTAATAAAAAAATTCAAAAATCTAATGAAATTAATTATAATTATTTTCTCCCAAAAATAAATAAAAATCATTTTTAAAGAAAATGTGAGTTTAAAAAGTAAAATGGATTTAGTAATTATTTAGTTCTAATTTTCAATAAATTAATCAATAAATTTATATTTAGAAATAAATTTATATATTTCTCATAAATTATTTAATCCTTTTCGTACCTTTTAATTTAATTGATAGGTTATAGTGTTCATATAATAATATTTTAATAGTATATCATGGTGGTTATTTTAAACTCATTATTGTGTGTACTGAATGCAATTAAAGAAATTAAATATATTGAAAAAAAATATTTCATAAAATATTAGGGTGTTGAAAACATCCTAGAGTGTGAGAATATTATTGGTAAAATCTTGTACAAAATAGAAACTTGATAAGACATTTTGTTTACTACAAGTAAAGATACATGTTGCCAAATCTATCTAAAGGAACACCAAATGCTAATAGTGAAAATATTTTTTTGATATATCAATAGAATAGGGTATTTTAGGTTATTTTACCATAAAACATAACAATATAATATTTTGGGAAACATTGATACTGATTGGGTAGTTTTAGTGTATTATTGTAGGCTCACATTAGGAAGTTCTTTCTATCTTAAAAGTTCATTCATTCCCTAGAATAGTAATAAAAAATATTTAATTTCCCTTTTCACTTTTTAAGATGAATATGTTGCATAAAATCATTTATTTACTTAATTAATAGATGAATAAACAACTTAAGAATGTTTAAATTTATGTGAAATATCATATTGAAAGCAAGAGTGATAACTTGAGTGTAATAAATATTTGAAAAATCCATCCATCATTCATGAACAAATCAAATCTTGATAAAGAATCATTTTATCTTGGAGAAGGTTGATAAATTTAATGTGATGTTAGACTATGTGTCAAAAAAATAGGATGTGTATATCATGATGAGGGGTCTAACTAAGGTTTATTTTGAAAGGAATAAATTGTCTCTTTGAGACTAATAATCTATATCAAATATAAATGGTTTATAGAAGGGCCCTACAATCCCCCATTGGATTAACTATTTATATAATGGTATGGTGACTCTATTTAATTGATATTTTATATTTATAACACTCTCATGTGAACTTTTATATAATTCATATTTGGTTTTATTGAAAAATGAGAGAATTTATCCACAAGTTTCTCTAGATAAGGTATTTTTAAAATGAGTTTTTGAAGTGAAATTGGTCAGGTGTGTTCTTTCCATTTAACAAATAGGGACCATCTCATGATGATTTTTTTGAAATGGGGGAGAGTACATGAATGAATATTCTGGGGGGTATTCTAGTTTTGAAGGTTTGCAGTGCATGAAGATCAAGAAAGTGTTTAGATGATGATATATTCATTTATTAATTATTTATGATAATGACCATTACTCATGTGCGCCTATAGTTGGTGATTGGTAAATTCTTATCGAATTATTAAAAGGGAATAATGTTCAATAAGTGTTATTTTTCAATTATACCATTTTCAAACGGAGATGTTAGTAATCAGTGTTGTAATATATTTTACAATTATCCTCAAATCCAAAGGATGATTTTGTTAGTAAAAACCCCTTAGATTAAATTTTGAGTTGTGTTTGTGGACATGTTGTTAAAGGAACCTTCAAAGGGCCTCACAAAGTCTTTAGGGATGTCTATCATTAAGTTTGGATGACTTTTTAAATCACTAGGGGATAATTATAAAGAATTATTATTTTTAATCGAATTATTTTATTTTTGAAATTACCATGAATATATAATATATTCTAGGAGTAAATTTAATGGTTAAAGGCATGAATATCACATGTGAAACATAATATATTCCAATAGTTACATAATTGTTTCCCTAGAGTTACATGTAAACTGGGAAAAGTAATGGAATGCATATGAACTTTTTCATATGTTTAAAAATTGTTTAAGAACACACAAGAATCTAAAAGATAACATTTAATATATGATACATGGGATATTATTTATATTCCACTAAAAATAAACCAAGAGTTGATATTATCCTGTATAAATAAGTAATTTGACTTGGAATGCAATATCTTTGTGTAATATGCCAATAATATTTGGAAGACAGTGAACTGGAATTCCTAGAGTCCTTACTATTATTGTATGACTATTGGATGATATATAACCTTTTCCAAGTAGTTTAAATACTTCAATGTATTCATAGCTATACATAATATTTTTTGAGAAGATGTGCAATATTTTTCTGGACCACATAATGTTTCTCAAAAAACTATTTTGAAGCCTAAGGTTTTGTAATTAAGAAATTTTTATCAAAGAACTAGTTCACCTAATCAGGGAAAATGGTAGTCACCCCATGAAGAGGACCTAAATTATATCATTTAGAATTTAAATGTAGGATTTAGACAAAGAAATATGATCTATTTATTTCCATAATACTCGGAGGATTCAATTTGGAAATAATTATTAGAGAAAGTATCACTGCTAAATTTATAGATTTTCCATATTAAAATATTTTCATCACTTATTCAATTAATTTCATATCAATTATTACACACATAATATATGCCTCCTCAATAAGGGACTATTTCATCACACTTTTTCCCATAAATTTACTTGATTAATGATATACATTAATAATAATCTCATGTCTAAGGACTAATAAACACATTCATAGACAGAAATATCCAATGACACCTAAAACATATGAAAAAAATATTGACATATCTATCCATATAACCACACTTCTTATTCATAACCAAGTCTGAACTTCCTAAGAGAATGTATTTGTGTCTTATTATCCTCCATCTCTTAATATCCATACATCATAAGTGTCTTGTTATATTGATATGTCAAAAATAAAATACTTATTTTAAAATATTATCATAGAATTTCTATATTCTCATTATAAAAGGTAACTATTAATACCATTTAAATTTATAAATATTATTGGGAAATTATCTCCATAATACTATGTAGTAAAATCAAAATTAGGTGATAAGATTTTAATTTATATTTTTTGTAACTAAAATTACAATGTTGTTTTATTCTTGGGCACCAACTCTAAAAAAACATATAGGTGGAGAAAAATTTTATTATGAGATCATTGGTTACATGATTACCAACAACAATACAACTAAACATATTTATATGAATGAAAAAATCATTTTATAATCCAATTGGTCCATATCTAACCCCCATATAATTTCAGGAGTTTCCCCCACAAACTTCTTGAGCTTTCCAAATAGGATTCAAGTAGTTATAAAAATAAAATCTCCATTTATTTTCCAATTAGTTATAATTGGAAATATTTTATAGAAAGAATTTTTTGGTTTATGTTTTCTACTGTGTTTGAATATTTTGAATCCCAAAAAAACCCATAAATTGTATTAGTACCACTTAAATTTTGTTTGTACTAATTATTCAAATAAATAAAGAAATTAGATAGATGAAATTTTCCAAAATTATTGCATGTTTCAGGTGAATTTATTATTTTTATGAATTTTTCTAATCAATGGAATAAATATTTTTCAAAAAATTTATTTTATTAAAAAAAAATCAAACCTATCCATATTTTAATGAAATAGTCATAGAAATGTAAAAATAATAAATTGTTCCATTTTTAACATCAACATTGTTTGGTTAGTTGAGCAAAATTTTATAGATAGTGCCATCATAAAGAATAAACACAACATATTTTCATTTAATGAGTCAAATTCTAGGTATGATAATTGATTTAGTTTCCTTCTACCTTAAAGTTATCTTATTCAAGGGTTATAAGCTTGAATTTGTTGGTTGATTATAGTTTATTCATATATGGGGTTAAATTTGTGGTGAAATCGATATCCCAGTTGATAATTGAACTATAGTTAGTGGTATATTAAGTGAGACTACTCACTTTCTATGGTATTATGCCTTATTTAAGAAAATTGAGGATTTTATACATGATACACTATTCTAACTCTCATATGGATTACTGATTTCGGAATATTATAATCCTTTATATAAAAGTGGTTCTTGATCCTTATGCATTTCATTTATTTAGATAATTATAAATATCTTTGTATTTTAATTTTGTTTAGTAACATATACTATGGTAGGTGTTACACAAAAATATAGTTCGAAAGTATTGATTTTTTAAGGAATAAGGATTGAGAACTAAATTATTAGAATATGAACAAATATAAAGGTAATACATGAGATAATTGATCTACTTGTTTAAAATTTGTGTTATATTCCTCCCAAAGAAACACTTGACATTACCTAAATCATCAAACCAGGTTGGTTATATGAAAGAAGGGTGCATGTGGATTGTCTTGTGTGAGGAAAGAAAGTTAAGGGTGACCTTAATAGGATTAGGTTCCCATATTTATCATGTGATTTTTGTTATAAATATATTGGAAACTCTAAAGGTTTGGATACCAAAGGAATAGAGTTTTGTTTATCCATATGATATAATAAGGAATGTTTTGTTTCACAACTATCGAAGAGTTATATATGATATGATTAGCCTGATGGCCTACAATGTGAGTTAAGTGATGTAAGATACTCCAAATTAGACACATTACTTTTCAAAATTTGGATATTTTCCCACCAATGGATAACATGTAGTTTTAATATGATTCATCCTTTGAGTGGGATAACATTTATTAAAATTACTTATTAAATTAATATAAAAAATGATATTAAAGGAACACAGGACTCAAAAAAGAATTCATGGGTCGTATTTTAAAAAAAAAGTAAA
Source organism: Viscum album (assembly GCA_963277665.1). Lineage (NCBI taxonomy): Eukaryota > Viridiplantae > Streptophyta > Magnoliopsida > Santalales > Viscaceae > Viscum > Viscum album. The sequence continues at coordinate 1,099,182,745 of OY728155.1, read as the reverse complement.
CCAGATCCAAATTTTAATATTATATATGTTATGTCAATGCCTTGTTTCACCCATGGATATTAATAAAAATTATTAATATTGAGATAAATTAAAAAAAATGTAAATGGTACCATGGTGTAAGGACTCGATCTCATTTTAATTTTCATATATGTAAATTTTCCTAGATTAAAGGATCTAAGTGTCGATTCATCTAGATTATACACCCATAAACCAAAACCCTATGAAAATCATTAAATGATCTTTATTTGATAACATAGATGATTTTGGAACTTTACAATGTCCATTTGATAACTAAAAGATCACACAATCAATATCAATAATTTTAATGACGTGTTCTTTATATTCACTACATTTTATCTCATTAGAAAATTACATAGAACTTGAGATAAGAATTAATTATAGCAATAGAATTCTTGTGTATTAATTTTGGTGGTATTTTTTATAATTTGAAAAAATTTCAATAATTTTATTTTTGATTTTTATGAATTGTTTCATAGAAAATGAACAAGAAACTATCAATAATAACCTATTTAACTTATCTTAAATGTCACATATATTTTATCACCGACATGTAACACTATAGAATGTCATGAGATTAAATTAAAGTAGTTAATTTGGATTTTAACCCCCAATAATTATTTAATGAATGTTTAATGTGTAACATTCATTCAAAAATTGATGATTTTTTTTCTTATATTAACTTTTTTTCTAAAATAACTTATGTTTATAAATATATTCAATTATTATTTTTTAAAAATTGAATAATATGTAATAGATTTGTTATTTAATTACATGTTCTCATTTATGCCCGAAGGTTCACCTGTCCATGCACATGGGTCCCACATTAACCAGAACTCTAATTCATTTAAATTGTTGGAAATTATGGATGCACCTTTTGTGTTACCCTATATGCCCTCACATTAATAGAAGAGAATCATAATAAAAATTCAATAAAGTAAAATTTAAATGAATCATGTCCAATAAATTAATAAGGATAAGCCATACTTATTAAAACCTCCTATGAACACTTAATATGTAATAAAATATCATCATATCACAATATTTTAAAAAGAATGTTAAATAATTTGTGCCATTATTCTTTAATTATTTATTTATCTATTATGGATTTTATTGGATATAATTTCCTTTTTTACCACTTGAATGGATTTCGTAAATGCACTAATAATACATATTCCCATGGATAGGAATGTACATTAACAAACAAATAATATTGATAAATCCAAAATTTAATATACATATATATTAAATCATTTTACATGAATATTCAATGCATATAACAATAAATCACACATCTAGAACCTATCAGTTATCTGTATTTAGATATTAGATACATAACCAACACAATTAAAAAGCATTCATCAATATACACTGAAACTATTATTCACCCCTAATACCCTTCTACAAATATCATACACAATACTCTTCTCCCAAACTAGGACAATGAAAAATTAAGAAATGGTGATATCAGACACTCTACAGGTGGTGAATGTAAGATATATCAATCGAAGATCATAATTGAGAGTAAGATGAACATTCAGGCACAATAACATAATCAAGGTACACAGATATAATAGAAGTAAATCATTCCCAATAAAACATATATCCTTAATAATGAATCATAAAATAATGATTTAAACATAACATTCAAACTTTGGCTTAGTATTTTGGGATAAAGAAACAATTATCATAATAAATAGCAACATATCATAAGAATAGGGCATAACATTGAAATATAGAATAATAGTTTGCGATATAAATATTCATATAAAATCATTACTTATTTCAATGATTGTTATCATAACCATCATCACATAACGGATAGAGTAACATAGTATAGTGGATTGGGTTTACACCCCATTCCAATAAAAATAAGGGATAGATTCCCATAATAGATTTGGTTTACTACTAATTCCTATAAATATAGCGGACAGTGTACCATAGTGGATTGGGTTCTCTCTCCAATCCTTTACATGTCATCTCATGATATTTAATAATTACCCATTTAATTGTAGGGATATATAATTATATGACATCCTATTATATAATAAAAAACTATACATATGTGTGCCATGTACACATCAAAGAATTCATAATTTCATTACAACATAATTATCCCATGTTAAAGAAATGGGTTTCATGAAAACATCCATAAGATAATATCATAATCTATATAGATATATAAGGTAGATGAAATCATTATATCATATCCTTAGTGAAACATAAGAAATATTAAAGGATATTTATATTGATAAAAAGAACATTATAAGAGCATTACAAAATTATATTGATAAATAAGAAGAAATGTCATTTAAATTTGGATAACTTTAATTTTAAAAGATTTGTTTAGAAAAATAATAAATAAATGGAAAATCATTTTTCAAAACAAAAAACATTGGAATAGATTATTATCAAAGAAAACTGAAGAAAACTATTGTAGAATGAGACCGTCTGGAAAATTTTTAACTTATTCTTTTCACCCATTTATAGATTATAGTCAAAGTCAATAGAAAATAACCTTGATAAACCCTAAACTTTGTGAAAAGAACTTATATAAGAGATTATATAATACATTTAAATAGAGTAAAATATTCGTGGACCAAAACAAGAATTAATTTTGGTTTCACTTATAAGAATTATTTCAAGTGAATTTTAATTCAATGGGAGGGGAACTTGTAAGAATATATATAAAGCCAAAAAATAACCAGTATAGAATAAAATAGATTTTTTTTAAGATTAGGAGCATATAATTACCCCTAATATAAATTTAGAAATAAAAATTCCTTATTTAAATGTGAGATTTAAAAGGTAACCCTTAACTTTTTCCCCAAATTCCAAGAAGGAGTTTTAAGGTCCATTATTATATAGATAACCATATTAATAACTTATTCCAAAAACTATTCCAATATATTTACTTTTATACTCTTATATTATAATCATTTATTTCACATATATTAGTTAGACATTTTTTATTTTCACAATTAGATGATAATAATTTTGATTATTTTGTACATGTTTTGTTATGGAAGGTATTCAAATAGTTTGTGGGAATATAATTTATGAAAAGCATGCTTTATCTAATTTTACAGTAACAATGAGTAACTTTTTTTATGTCCATTCATTTTTTAATAAACCTTATAATACCATATTAATAACATAAATTAGTAATTTATATCATATATTATCATTATTAATGATTTTATACTCATCCATTATGAAAATGAAGCTGTTTTAATAACATTATTCATATAGGTGGTTAAATAGACCTAAACCATAACATGTTATACTAATGAATGAGTATCAGTATAAGGTTATATAATGATAATTTAATTTTCATAGAATCATGATTATGTTAATATAACATCATTATAGTGGATAATGATACATATAAATAGTATAGATGAAATGGTAATTGAAAAGATAGCAAAGAACAAGATACATACTTTGATGGACTCACTCATCAAAATAATTTCATTAGAATTGAAGGATGTAGGCCACCATATTGAGATCATAAGTAACTAATCAAGTAATAAGGCTTTATAATAGGTAATTTGGGTATGTATCCAAGTGATAACTGAAGGTAAATAGTGGTTTTGGAGGTAGATAAGGGTTCCCTTGATATATGAGTTTTGATTGGAATTAATGTAAATAATCATCCTTAAATGTGTCATGTTTTAATTTTACATAGAATATAGATACAATGTATAATTATAATGTATATCTTTCCTAAATAACCTTATAAATACAATTTATAAATAATTACATAGAAATATTTTGCCATTACCTCGTAATTTAACTCTTTTTCCTCATTTTACATTTACTATGGTAACTCAATTTGTATCTCGGTAACATATGTTTTAACAAAAAATAAAATTATCCCATTTAACTAATATCAAATTTCTAATTAAAAATATTTACTCAATTTAGTATATTTATATTAATAAATTTTATAAATTTAACTTTTATATAAAAATACAAAATATAATAAAGAAAATTTAAAAAAAGTTAATTTTTTACATTTAATTTCTTTCAATGTTATTTAATATAAATTACCAATTAAATGAGTGTTAATAATTTTTTTTCATTTTCATATTACATTTTATTTGAATCATTCTCCAAAATTGATCAATTTAATTTACAATGATTAAAAACAACACTTATAAAAAACAATTATTTGAAAAATATGTCTTTAGCATTAAATTATTTTATTCACATAAAAATAAAGTAAATTATTTTTATTATAACCATTAAATTTTATTAATCCATTAATATTTAAATATTTATTTGAATTTTATAAAAAAATGGTTTTTAATAATTATTATATGTAACAAATATGAAAACATATTTTTATAACATAGAATATTAATTAATTAGTATATTTTTATTCCATTCCAAAAATATTTAGTACATGTGAATTATGTTATATTTAATTCTTTGAAAAAAACTTCACAATATCATCAACTTATTGGATACAACTATATATCTAATAACAATATATTCAATGGCCATATAACCAATATATATATATATATATATATATATAAACTTATTAAATTTCTATATAACCATCAATATATCTCTAAAATCGTTCATCATATTCTCTAATTTGTTTTTTAATATTATTTATCATATTTATAACATGTTTTATTCTTTTTACCATTATCATTAGTTTGATAATATTCATGTAATATCAAAATATTAGTATTTCAACCTTCTAGTAATTTTTTATTCTTTTCTTATTCATTTTGTAATTTTGGTATTTATATTTCAAATATTTATCATCAAATGTATTTAATTTTTTTTAATATTATTTGATAATGAAATAATTAATTGTTAATTTTATTTTATTGATGAGTGAATCATAGTCTATCAGACATATAATATTTATTTAAATTATAATACATAGTAAAATTATTGGTTGTTATATTTTAGCCCCTAAAAGAATTTCACAGTTGAAATTTAATTTCTGTGATGAAAACAAATGGGTGTAATTTTGTCTCATTATATCCTCAAGTTCCCACATTGCTTCCTTAAATTTATGATTCCTCTAGAGAACATTTACTAGGTGGGTGGTCTTATTTTATAGTTATTTATATTGATTATCCTAGATTTCAAAAACTTATTCCACATAAGAGATATAATTTTCCTATTTAAATACCTCATATTTTAGTACACGTGATGGTTTAAGTATGTACTTTCTAAAAATGCTACATTGAAGACATTATACACTTGGGAGGGGTTTAGTGGTATAAAAGTTATATAATCTACCATCCCTATAATATCATGGATTATTAAAGAGACAATGTATCTAGGGACCACTTTTCACATTTTCCCAAATCTCATAACCTTATTCTGTGATGGTATTTTAATGATTACCTTGTCTCCAACTTTAATTTCCAAATCTCACTGATTGTTATTAGTTGAACTAATTTTTCAAATCTTTTGAGATTTAATGTTTATCATTTGTTTCTAAATTCTGTAACATTTCATGAGAAACATCATATACTAGATTATTAAACTCTCTAACTTCAAAAGAACTTTTTGGAGTTCTACACATCTTACCATATAATGCTTCATATGTTTCTATTTGAATGATTGAATAGAAATAACTGTTATATAAGAACTCTACTAGGGGGAGGTTTTTATCTAAACCCCATTTGAAATAACTAAATTAAGATCTTTAACATATATTCTATGTCTGGAATGGTCTTCTCATCTTGACCATCAATTTTATGATTATAAGTTGATTTGAATCTAAATACATTATCTAATACAAGTTGAATAATTATATAAAATTTAATGTTAACCCTTAGATCTCGATCTGATTCAATTTAGGGTGGTAGTATATGGATCCTTACCACTTGTTTTATATATATCATGGAAACTTTATTGAGTAAGAAATTTTATTAAATAACAATAAAATCTACTGACATCAAATGGTGATAACTACAAAAAAGGCATTATAGCCTTTAGAGGTCTTAGGAGGTCCCACAATAAAAATAATTATTATCTTATCCCATTTCCAAATAGGTATGGGTAATGATTGTATCATTACCATATACATATATAATTCAAACTAAATTATTTCCATTATAGGAATATAGATATATACTCTATATTCTCCCCTCCATTTTACACCAACTATAAATTCTCCTGAATATCTTTATACACCATGGATATTCCATGATGAATAAAGAATGATGAGCTATGTAAATAATTCAATAACTCCCTATTAAATTATTTTATTAAATATACATTTATATTTTTTATGAATATAATTATTACATTAATGTCAAGGTTGAAATCTAGAATATTCCCTAACTTCTTCAGTACTCCAGTATCCCACTTTTATGCCTCTTTGGTCTTCGCATGTATGGATGGTTAAGCAGTCATTTCAAATAGATAGGCTTTATCCCATTATGATTCCCAAGTCTATACTTTAAAAATTCATGTGTATTGGATCTCTTTAAAACCCCATCATGGATAAAGTAATTTTATCCTTCTTGTTTAGATCATCAGCTGCAATGTTTTACTTCCCTAGGTGGTAATGTATTGAGCAATCATAGTCCATGATCACTACCAACCATTTCCTTTGGTTCATCTTCAACTCATTTTGTTTGAATATATACTTTAATATCAAATTATTAGTATATATATCATATGTTTCACCATAGAAATAATTTCTATGTATATTTAATGTAGATATTACAATTGCTAGCTCTAAATCACGTGTTAGGTGATTTTCATAATGAACCATTATGTGACCTGAGGAATAAGGTACCACCAAGTTATTTTTCATGAGGAAACATCCCAATCCCTTATTTAATGAATCTTGGTATATGACAAAAAAACTACTTTAGGGTAGTGTGAGTACAGGTGTAGTGACCAAACGTTTCTTGAGATCTTTAAAATTTTCTTCATATTTGTAAATCCATAAGAACATTAATCACATATGAGTTAACTTGGTTAGTAGATTTTATTGTTGTAATAAATTAATAACAATGATTTGATAGTATCCATAAAATATATAAATAAAATATCTTTATTATATTTGATTTTCTATTCCATTCTTTAATTACCACAGTCTTTTAAGGATCCATAGATATAACCACACTAGTGATTACAAGACCCAATAATGATATATTTTATAGCCAAATTTGAAATTTTCTAAATTTGGTATACATTTTATTCTTTTTAAACATATTTATCACAATCCAAAAATGATCTTCATGATCTTACATTCTTTTGTAATTCATGATAATATCTTTTAAAATTACTACCATTAGTTGAATGACATAATATTTGAAAAATTGATTCATTAGTTCCATGATGATAGAATGTGTATTTATATGTATGATGAGAATAAATATGAATTAATATGGTCCATATCTTGTAAAAATGATTCCATGGGTACACTGTAAAACTCTGGAATTCTAAAGTATTACGTTGTATTTGATAGCGTGTATGAACGCAACACTAAGCATGTAAGGTACTATAATATCAGGGTAATTTATAATATATTTAATATTTTAAATATATTATATATATTATATATCTTGTAATGAAAGAAACACCAAATTATCTTATGTTTAATTCAAAAAAAAACCTTCATTGTTAGATTGCATTACACGCAAGATTGACCTTCCTCGATAGCTTATGTTATAGGCAAGACCGAGTTTCACAAAATAAGAATGTATGATTAAAATATTATTATTTAATATAATATGATATAACCTAGCCATTATGTTCATGGTTATGAATAGTATTAACTAAATTATTAAAATATATGGTTTATATAAATTTAAAATTAATTCATGAGAAACGAAAATAAGAACCAATTGGATATAAAAATAACTATTATTATATTTATGCTTCCAAAAGAGTTTTTTCTTAATAAAAAAATTAATTAAAATTAATTAATTGTTTTAATGAAATATATATTTTATATATTCAATCAAATATTTTTTATATTAATTCATTATGCTTGATAGACATGAGATAAGAACAAACTCTATATTACACATAAAACCCAATATTTTTATAATGAAACTTTTACCTCCTTTTAATGGATAACCCATTTTAAATCTAAATTTTGAAACTTTAATTGATTTAATATGTAAAAATAAACTTCATATTTTAAATAAAAACATAATAATTAGGTTAGGGTTAATTTTTTATATTTTTCTAAAACATTTCATTTTTTAATTAATAGTTAAAGATACTGAATTTCATCCCAAAACTGATTTTTCATCTAATTAATTTATAAGGATAAATTATAATTTTAATAGGTTTTAAAGTTTAATTAGATAATATTTTTATTAATTAATAAAAATTATGTTTTTGGAATCAATATGGTATGTGACACTTTGGAACGTTTAAAGATTATTTTCCATAAAAATATCTTTAATGATCATTCAATGGTATTTACATTCAAGGAAATTATATTACCATTTTTCAATAAACTAGTTAATTTTCCTCTCCTCTAGTAATTCAAGACCTTTTTCAAGTATTAGTTCCATTTTTATACTCTTTGGTGCTCAAAATGTTTTAAAAATTCTTTTAATAAAACCCAACATCATTTCCCTCTTTAGTCGGATAATCTATTTTCTTATAAAAACAATGTTTTATTAAAATGTCTTAAATAATATTTTTAAAATGATTTGGAAAATGCATTTTTACCCTTTATTTATTTTACCAATGTTTTGGAAGGAATATTCTTTTCACTTTTTAAATAAGTCACATGTTTAACCTTTAACCATGAAAAAGTAATGTTCTTTTTACCTTGTACGATTTGTATGGATTTACCCACCATCATTTATTTTATGTTTCCTTTGTATATTTAAAAGGTTTATTTTTGAAATAAAATGTTTTCAAAAATGATTTTCAAAGAATTTTTTTTAAAAAAAAAAAAATATTTTTCCCAATAATGTTTTTAAAAGATCTATTTATAATATTTCCACTCATCAATGACAACAAATATTTATTTTAATTCACTTGGAATATGTTTTACAATACCGTCCTTATTATTACTTAGGATGTTTTATGATTGATTTGGCCAAGGATAATATTCACATTCACTTCCTTGATTTATTTTTTATTTCCCTTTAAATATTCAATCTCCTATGATCATTGAAAATTGAATTTCCCCTAAATTATCAATTTAATTTATCATGGATACTTCTATTACCAAAAATCTATTCCACTTTACATCATTTATCTACTTTGATAGTTGTTTGATTATCTGAGGAATATTGATAAATATGTATTCTTTATTCAATACGAATTTTAGTTAAGGAATATTTTAAATTAATTAAATTGATTACTCGATATAAAGAATGATTTGAACATGAAATGGTGGGTAGAGCCCGAACTTTATATAGCTCCTCGATTCATCAGTAGGTTCTCATGAGAAAAATTAGTTTCCCAAATCAGAATAGTTTAGACTATGTTGTGAAAGGTCTTGATGGTATAGGTTTTCATGTGACTTAGACATGATGTCCAATAACTAAGTATTTCCTTTACATCAGTTTTAGTTATTATTCATCCATGATATTTTTTGTCAACATATATGTGGATACATTTAATTTTTAGTTCATTGATTAAATGGAATGTGTTTCAGTTTCTTACCATAATATATTGATTTTTTCTTATCTAGTTATATGAATGGATTCTATTTTCATATTTTTCCTTTCATTGTTTTTATGAACTTCTTTTTTAGTGTATTGATTATATGGAATGTGAGTTCACTTATTCAACATCTCATAATTATTATTATCATTGATTCATTTTTTCATCCATTATAGTCTTCCCTTACTGATCATTTGATCTCACCCTTATTATGTTACTTTTCCTATGAATCCATGAAGCATATTATGAAATATATGCAGGGATTTACGTGTCGGATTAGAGTTATCCTGAAAGATATTTATCTCGGAAGAAGAAAAAAAATTATGTTGTAATTTATGTATTCTTTTCTATTGTATGTATCTAGTTTATCAAGACTATTAAACTCTCAATCATTTGGGATTTGATCCCCTTTAATCATGACAGTGTAGTAGTATCAAACACCGACTTTGGACTATCTGGGGTCAGGTCGCTATATTTGGTGTCAGAGGAAGTTTAGTAGTATCCTTGGGAACTAGATTTAGGAAAACATAGGTTAGAGAACAAAACCCTAGGATAGTATTTCTGGATAATTATAGAATAAAATCTCATAATATTGGTAATTTGAAGATTATGTGGGTATTCATAGAAATAAATCCCTATCAGGATACTACAAGTGATGTGGTTGTCGAACAGATATACCAATGAGTAATAACTCTTACAAGGTGTTCTGGTCCAAACATGGGGTAACCTAGTACATGGAAACAGGCCTTACTACACCCCAAGTTTGACACTCTTGGGGGGTATGCTTAGGATAATCCATTTTTTCTTTATAAACCAATATTAAGTATTTTTACAATGAATAACCTAGGTTAAACCTAAGGTGTTTTAGATTGAAATTATGATGTCATGATTTAGAAATCTTCAGAATGATATTAAGGATAAACCCTAGACCAAGGATGGACCTATGTGGAATAAAATTGATAATGTATTTATGTATAAGGGTTGTATTGAAAACCTTATTTAAAAGGATACTTAGAGATTAACCTTATTTAAAAGATTTCAATCATATTTATTTTTGGAAATTATAATAATTTTGTTTTAGAAAAGGAATAACTGTAATCTAGGTGAAGAGAAATCAAATCCAATAAGGTCATGATTCATAAACACATAACCGAAGGATTATAATGGATTCATACCAACCACGGACCTACGCAATGTCTGGGTTAATTTTTCATTGTTTTAGTTAAAAAATTGGATGAATAAATGTCAATGATGAACCAGTAGTATCACTTTTGAGTTTTGGAGATTAATATATTAACCATATGGTTTTTGGAAGATAGTTAAAGACAAATAGTTAGACTTCACACTTTTTTATAGGCCTTGTGACCTCTTTAATTTTTTATTTTAGTCATTCAAACATCAGTGTTAAATTTTTTATATCCCTTCCATGAAATAAAGGATAAATTATAATTTAATCAAAGAATACCAAAATTTAGGATTCTACATATGAAATTGGAACCTATCACGTAATAATATTTTATTATATTATTGGTCACTAAAACAATTACCCAACATTAGGAAAATGACATAGAAATAAAATGTTGTCATAATACCTTAATTTTTTTTGAACTGATGGCCTTCTAAATAATCAAGGATTTATGGATTTGAGACCCTCAACTTTATATTTATCATTAACTTGTTTCTGATTGATGACCTCATTCATACCCTATAAATATTTACGCCTTTTCTCTGAGTAGGTATTTTCACATTCAACTGATGTTCTGATACGTAGAGACCAAGTTACATGGTATTCCATGTGACCTTTGTACTCAACTTTATATTTATCATTCACTTGTTTGTGATTGATGACCTCATTCACTCCCTATAAATATTTACGATTTTTCTCTATGTAGGTATTTTCACTTTCAACTGATGTTCTCCTAATTAGAGACCTAGTTACATGGTATTCCATGTGACCTTTGTACTTTCCATTATCTATTTTATAGAGGATGACTTATGAACACTTTTCACATTGTGGAATTTCATCATAGGAAATATCAAACAATCTATGACAATGTTCATGTTTAAATTGAGAGGATTTAATTTAATTATGGTGGGTAGAATGTAACACCCAGAAATTCTAAAGTAAAACGTTTTATTTTATAGCATATATGACACACAACACCAAGCACATAAGTTAATATAATATGAGGATACTTTATAATATATTTACTATATTAAATATATTCAATACATGATATATCTTATAATTATTTTAACACTAAGTTAGCATACGTTTCACACAGTAGTGACCTTCCTTGATAGCTTGTGTTACACGTAGGAGCGACCTTCTTTAATAGCTTGTGTTAAATACAAGACCGAAGTTCACCAAATAACAATGAGTTATTAAATTATTATTATTTAATATAACATAATATAACCTATCCATTATGTTAGTTTTTATGAATAGTATTCACTAACTTATGAAAATTTATGATTTATATAAATATAAAATTAATTCATGAAAAATTAAAATAAGAACCTATTTGATAAAAAAATAAATATTATTTTATTTGTGCTTCAAAAAAAAATTCTTAATAAAAATAATATATTAAAATTAGTTAATTATTTTAAGTAAATATATATGTTATATATTCAATCAAATATTTTTTATATTAATCCATTAGGTTTGATAGACATAAGATAAGAACAAACTCTATTTTACACACACAAAACTATATCTTTAAAAAGGAAATTTTATCGCCTTTTAATGGAGAACCCATTTTAAATCTCAATTTTGACACTTTAATTGACTTAACATGTCAAAATAAACTTTATATTTGAAATTTAAACATAATAATTAGGTTGTTTTTAATTTTTTATATGTTTTCTGAAGCATTTCAGTTTTTAATGAATAGTTAAAAATACTAAATTTTAATTCAAAACTATTTTTAATAAAATTTATCTATAAGTTTAAATTATAATTTTAATTTATTTTAAAGTTTAATTAGATAATATTTTTATAAATTAAGACAAATTCTATCAATGGAATAAATTTCACATTGAAATTTATTATAAAATCATAGAAAACTTTCAGAAGTTTTTACATTAAAAACCCGCAATGTTGTCTCATTTACGGGATGAATTTTAAATTAATTTATGCCAGTTATATAATTATAATTTTGAAAAATGGATTCAATATTTGTAATAATAATAATTTATAATGGCTAATAATTTCAAAAAAAAATTACCAAAAAAATAGTGAATGTAATTAAAATTAATTACAATGATTAAGGTTAAATTAAGATTAATAAAGGACTAAACCATTAACTTAAGGGTAAAAATGATATATACACTTGTCCATAACCCATTGTATGGACACATTTATATCCTATACTCATGTTTCTATAATTGGGTCCATTATTTGATCCACATTCAAAATCAAACATGTGCATGGGATTCTCTTTTCAAAATATTAAAAGAGTGGCACTCCTCCGCTATAAAAGGACCTCCTCTCCTCCCACTTTCTCACACCTCTCAAGAAACTTTTTCTCAAAAAAAATATCTTCTTAAATAGCTCATAAAAATAGCGCAAATAATTCTAGAAGCCTCATATTGGTTATAACACAATCCAAGGAAGCTTTTGGTTCAAACCAAAGGGAGTTACCCTATTACAGGGTAATATCTTTCCTTGAGTTTTTTGGTTTTATTTTCAATATCCAACCCCTAAAATATTCATATTATATACTTTTATAATTATTCTAGTATCATCAATAAAATAGTATTTTTTATGATAAGTTTTTTCCCAACAATTACACACACTTACATCTAATGGGTAATGAACATATTGTTTCTATGTACGGAGAACTACTGCCTCACAAAATGATGATTGTTCATTTTTCCTTTACCACCTCTCATGGTGGAAATTATGATGGAAACTATGATTATATATGATATATATAAAAATTAATATGTATTTATAATTTTATAATCCTTTTATAATATATACCATTAATACTTTCTATTTTACGTTAATACGATAACATCATTTGAGGTAGTGTAGACTACCGCCCCCTCAAAGCGATGTGATTCATTCAAACGATACATCAAACATATAAAAGATGATTTAAATTATTAATATGTGACATAAAAAACCTATATATGGTATTAATGAAATAATTAAATTTCTGAATATATATATATATATATCATTTTATTTATAAAGCTCTCACACACATAAAATGTGTTAACGTTATTTGTGGACGTGTGGACTACCATCTCTTATAGATAATGTGATTCCCCTTTTCATCACAAGAATTATATATATAAGTATAAATTATTAAATAATATGGTATTCATTATATAATGATAATTATATAAATATATGGTGTTACTTACCTTTTTTCCATAACAATCATTGAAAAATAAGAATGTTACTCATGTGTGCATACGACCTACCGTCTCCATGATTGTAACGTTGGTTCATTTTTAATAAACATGTTTAATAAAGTCTTAAATTTATAATTGATCATTAAATATGATAATTATTTCATGATTATTAATCTTTATATGTCATGTAATGAACCATTTGACCATAGTTGACCTACCAAATTTATTTTTGACACATAAACCGAATTTGGTCAAAACACCAGACATAAACTTAATTGTATAATTAGTTGTATACAACATAGTAATAAGTGAAATAAAAGTAATTATAAACATGAAAAATTTTCCAAATAAATTATAAATTTAAAATAAGTTTATTATATATGATGTTAAAGGATGTTCACCCAAATTGAAACGCAAGGTAAGGGATTCACATCTCACTTTTTTACATCCATGAGATAAGTGTCATGTTCACCACTTACATATTTTGTGTGGTGTATCAACTGCCCCTTTTGTTATATTATATAATTAATCATTTTATATTCATGTTATATTAAACTTTAATCTAATATTATTCCTTCATTATTATTATGAATTAAAATGTTTCAAAGTGGTATGGGACACTTTGGAATGTTTACAAAAATCCTCAATAATAAATTTAATGATCCTTCAATGGTATTTCCATTATAGGAAGTTATATTAAAAATTTTCAATAAACCATTTAATATTCCTATCCTATGTTAATTCATGACCTTTTTCATGTATTATTATTATTTTCCCACTATTTGGTACTCAAAATGTTTTAAAAATTATTTTAATAAAATCCAGATTCATTTCCCTCTTTAGTATGAGAACTTATTTTCTTATAAAAAATCATGTTTCATTAATTTGTTTTCAAAAATGTTTTTAAAATTATTTGGTAAGGATTTTTTACCCTTTTTGTCTTTTAATAATGTTTTCAAAGAAATATACTTGTCACTTTCCGAACAAGGAATCTTTCTAACCTTTAATCATGTAAAAGGAATGTTCTTTTTTCCTCATATGGCTTGCACGGATTTAGCTACCTTCATTTCATTAAAGTTTTGATTTAATGTTTAAAAGGTTACTTTTTGAAAGAAAATTTTTTCAAAAAAAATTCAATAAAAATATTTTTTCTAAACAAAAGACATTTTCCTCAAGAATGTTTTTAAAATATCTTTTTAAAATATTTCCATTCATTAACAAAAACAACTCTTTATTTTACTCCACTTGGGATATGTTGTATTGATACAATCCTTATTCTTCTTCTAGATGGTTTATAATTGATTTTCACAAGGATAGTATTCATATTAAGTTCTTTGATTTATTTTTTATTCTACTTGAAATATTTGATCTCCTATGATCATTGAACATTGAATTTCCTCTAAATTATCAATTTCATTCATCATGTATATTACTATTTCCTAAACTATATACCTATTTACATACAGTATCTACATTGATAGTTTCTTGATTATTTGGGAAAATAGTGATAAATTTTTATTCTTTATTCAATATGGATATTTAATAAGGCATTTTTTTTATTAATTAAATCAATTACTCGATATGAATATTGCTTTGGGAATACAATGATGGGTGGATCCCAAACATTATATAGCTACCTGATGCATTGAAATGATCTCATGAGACAAATTATTTGTGAAAATTATAATAGTTTAAGCCGTCTATTGAAAGATCTTGATGGTATAGGTTTTCATTTTCCTCAGACATAATGTCCAATAATTAAGAATTGCCTTCATATTATTTTCAGGTATTATTCATTCATGAGATTTTGCATCAACATATATATAGATACATTTATTTTTTAATTCATTGATTAAATGGAATTTGTTTCGTTTTATTATCTTTAAAAAAAAATTTCCTTATCTAATTATTTTAATAGCTTGTGTTTCCATTTTTTTACATCCATACTATTTATGTACTTCCTTCTCAGTTTATTGATTATATGTCATCTAAGTTCACTTATTCTCTATGTCATAATTATTATTCTCATAGATTCGTTATTTATTCCTCTATATTTTTCCTTTATTGAGAATTTGATCTCACCATTATTATGTTTATTTCCATAGGAATCCAAGAATCATACTATGAATGATATATTGGGATTTACTAGATGGATTAGAGTTTTCCTTAAAGCTATTTATTTAAAAAAAGGAAAAAAATTTGTGTTACAATTACTGTATTATTTTCTCATGTATATATCTAGTTTTCCGAGATGACTAAACTCTCAATCATTTATTATTTTATTCCTTATAATCATTACAATTTAATATTATAAGACAATAGCTCTGGGCTATCTAGGGTCAGGTCACTACATACACCATCTCTATTCAACCTTAATTTATTATATATTTATTAAATGAAAATCATTGATAGGTATTTATCCCCTTATATTTGATTGAATAAGGAATCAATATAGAGTATAGGATACTTATTATTGATCATGATATTGTTAATTCATGATAATCACTATAGAGATGCATTTATCCAGATTTATTCATGAAAAATAGAACCAATATTCCCCATGGTGAAGCACATGGGTATATAGAACCATTATCATATTTCTCTTAGAGTTTCTTGTTAAATTCCTCCAAATTTAATTAGGTCTATTCTATATGAATTCTTTAATACTTTCATAGTATAGGGTACGCGTTTTATTTAAATATCAACCTCAAAATCTAGCGTAAGATAAAGAAACACTTCTATAAATAGATAAAAATTTTCCTAATATACATATTTATTTATTTAATATTTTATTTTCCCCAAAAATTTCAACTAAATATTCCTCTTTATTAGGTAACCAGACCCATTTATGTGAATCAACTTTGATAGATAGTTTATAGTCTATTTATCACTGATTGACGATCATGATTCGATCTGAGATATAAAATGTGATTTCTATGTCATGGAAATTATAATGAGATGTGTATAGATAGATCATTTACAACCCCAAAATCACATCAAATTTGACTAAAGGAAAAATAATAATACTTATAGGAGGCACATTCACACAAACCTATATCAAGTAGGAGTTAAACATATAAGATGTAATAAATTTACCACAATATGTTTTTGATTAATAATTCAATATCTAACTATTAGGGTGGGGAATTGATGATATTAAGAAATATTCAATATTTGAAGGAGTGGATGGAACCATAATAAAATAATAATATTTCAATTCATGAGTATATGATGACTATAACTTTCACAATAGTGTTTTCATGACTGAATTTAATAGTTATGGTTGCATAGGTTTTACATTTTCCCTTTATCTTTGGAGTTTTATGACATTTACTATGTTTATAAAACATTGTTTAGTTAATTGGTTTGTATAATATCTATAGTTCTTACAATTAAAATAATGAATTCTAGGTGGTTCATTAGGTTGAGCATTACTTTCATCCATTTCATTGGTCTTCCTCTTAATATCCCATCAACATTCAGGTTTTTGATGACCTTCCCATCCACAATTGAAGCATTTACCCATTACTTTGAGACAATTTTCTCCATTTTTCTTCCTTTATTTACTGCATGCATTAAGATGAATTTTAGTTCCTACAAAGAATTTATAATTTATGTTTCCACAAAAATACATTTTCAAGTCTAATAAATATTGAGAATAATTTGAGTCTTCTATTTCCATTTATTCCTTGAGAGTATATTGGAAAATGTTTTCCTACCTACCAAGTACTTCGTAGCCAATAATTTTTTTAGGATTTATTTTAAGGAAATGATAAAATTATTTATAATGATTTTAGGGTCGGTGATAAAATGAGAAACATAAGGTGTCATGAAATTTACTTCATAGGTACCAATGGATTTATCATCATTTTACTTCCAATCATGGATTATATTTGTAATTTACTACATAGAATTTAGGGTAAATAATTATTAATAAAATATCTTCTTAATGTTACATATGTGGTTTTATTTTTAGGTATTTTTTCCCTTTATTTTGGCCCCTATATTTATCCCCTAGATTTCCTGGGAGTTCTTGAGAAAAATGGAAGTTTTCAGACCTCAAAGAAGGAGGCATACAGTTGGAGCACTGTTAGTAGAAATCATGTGATGTCCAATGTAAATTTTGTGGCTAAGATAGTGGAACTGTCTAGGTCTTCAGACTAACGCATGAGAGTGTAACCCCTCTAGTTAAAAAGTTTTCTGATTTTCATTTTAGATAGAGGTTCCACATAGATTTTGAATTGGTTGGTAAATTGTGTGGCCAAACCATACAGCCTGGTCGAACATTATTTTTTAAAAATTCATAAACTACCCCTCCTTGATTTTAACCCCAAAACACCACTATGTACCTCTATTCAGACTCCCCACCCCTATGAGTGCCTCCCCCTTCTCTCCTCTCCTATGGGATTCAATATTTTGCTATTTTTGGTGTATATTCTTTAATAAATCATCAAGTAAGCCTCTACTTACCTCTTTTATAACCTATTCTTGATCTTTTCTACCTTCTCTCTTGGGTTCACTTTTCTCCAGAATATTGGTTAACCTAAAGAGGGTTCAACCATGATATTTTGGGTTAGATCATGATGGTTATAGTGTAATTCTACCTTTATAGGGTCACTCTTTAGTGAGGTTGTGGCCTCCAACTGGTTTCTAGTGATTTCCAACAACGGGGTAAGTGGTTCTTTTCCTTGACATTAATGGATGATTTTATTACTCTTTCATTATTTTTTAAAAGAGTTTATAAATTGTGTCGGTGCTACTAAAGGTGATTTCCATGGGTTTTGGTTTGAGTTAACAGTTGAATGGTGAATTTACATTTCTAAATTGGATTTCTAAATATATGAATGGGAATTAAATTGATATGAACTTTAGATAAAGAACATGGAAACCATAAGTATTATATGTGGGTTACTAAGGACTATAAAACCATTAGGGTCAGCTGGGAATTGAACCAGGCTCTCTATATGGTTCGTGATGCAACACTGACTAAAAATATGATGATTACTTAGGGAATTCTTGAACATTGGTTGTGACCTATCTAGAAACTCATGCATGGGAATGTTCTATATGGTAAGATCACCAAGGTATGAGGATCTAAGGGACCTAACAACCAAAGTATCTAGGGATTTTTCCATGGTGCATTAATTTAGTTTTCATCCATTTAAATTTATGTTTTCATTACTCAATTATTTTTAATTATTAAAACCTATTTTCATTAAAAGTTATTTAAAATAATTTTATTTAAAATTAGCATGTTATTTTATCTTTTAATGTCATTACATGTAATATTTTTGTTGTATCTTATGGGGAATTTTATATCACACCCAAAATACACCATTGGGAGTATGTAGACCTTATTTTGTATGAACCAAGTAAATGAATGTCCTTCTATGGTGGTGATGGTGGATCTATGTTTTAACAGTAACCATTTTTTATTATGTGTTTGTGGTTATGCCATGGGGGTGTTAACCCACATGTTGTAATAAGGTTTTTTTTCTAGATGATTCACTTCCCTTTTGGGTTAATTCAGTTTCTGGATGTAAATGTTAGATGTTAAACTCATACTTGTAGTTATATTTTGAACATTGGTATTATGGTTGTTTGTTATGATGTGATATAGTTTTTTTTATTTTTTGTTTATTATTCCTTGGGATAAACCATTCTTAAAGGGGTTTCT
The DNA here is from genome assembly GCA_963277665.1 of Viscum album. NCBI lineage: Eukaryota > Viridiplantae > Streptophyta > Magnoliopsida > Santalales > Viscaceae > Viscum > Viscum album. The sequence goes on along the minus strand of OY728155.1, from coordinate 1,099,163,055 downwards.
CGATTCACAAGAACTAGTCGCCAGCCCGTGGGGATAGGGAACACCCTCCGTGCCTTACCAGGGGTCGATTTAGGCATTGGGTTGGATGGAATCTTGGACTGGTCTATAAAAAATATGGTATCATGGAAAATTTTTACCTTTCTTAAGGTCTTGTAATTTGGTAGAGAGCCTAGATATACTAGATATCGGGCTATCAGGGCTTGAGGTTTTTGTTGCGAATGGCGTGTTTGGACAATACACCTCATGACAGACCTTAGGTCACCATGGTATGTTCGATAATAGGTTTTAATCCTTATCCAAGTGAGATTTATAGGCTTCATACTATTCATAGACATTGTGGATAGGTGGAGTGGTTTGACTTGTTATTGGGTTTGATATGGTTTTATTATTATTTATTGTAAATGTTTGATAGTGGTTATTACTAAAATAATTTGAACGTTTCATTGATGGTTGACTTGTGTTTGTTGATTTTTGTACCATCATGCCTCCCGAAAGGCTTCTTGTGAAACCATGGGAATATGGCCTACATAATTATCTCCCATAAATTAGTCAAATATTAATGTATGTGGTGGTTCGGTTTGTCTAAGAAATAGATCAGGAAGCAGGATCTAGTTCTGATCATGCTAGGGAAGACGAATTGGGTCTAGAAAATGATATAGATCAAGATTTCCTTATGATTAACCACACATAATTTAGGGGTAGTACTTACACCCTTGAAGTGGAGTATTGGATAGAAAATATTAACATAATTTTTGGGTTTCTTGATACTCATGAGGCGGTCAAATTAAAATGTGATTCATTCATGTTGGAAGGACCTTATTATAGGTGGTGGGAATCGGTGGTCCAAGTGGGAAAACATGAGAATATGAGATGGATTTAAATAAATTACATTTCAAATAAGAATTATTTCTTAGAGACCTTAACCCTCTCCATGACTTCAAATTTTATGGATCTCCACCAAGTTGATCCATATATTTCAGAGTATAAGAACCATTTTGCAGAGTTGGTATGTTTTGCATTAGAGGTGGGTTCAAATGAGTAGTTTAATCATCATCATTTCAAGATGGGTTTCTGACAAGATATACATTCCCAACTATTCTTATTTAAGATGAATAAATATGTTGATGTGGTGGATGGAGCTTTGATAGTGGAAATTGATAGGTATGAAAAAAATGGGTTTACTAGTGTTGTCACAATAGAGGACCAAGTTGGTATTGTTATATCTGAGAAGAAAAGGAAGCATGATGAGATTGAAACTATGGGAGGTGGTGGTTCAGGACACCCCTCCCAACAATGATTATCTGCAACCACTAGTGGTGTAATTGTTTACCATCAGTGTGGGACCCCCTGGAATGTGTAGATTTATTTTTCAACTCTAACTAGGAAATGTATCTAGTATGGATCCGGGGGATCCTATAGTGGTTCTATAAGATTTCACTCCATTATCGAAGTGGTGTGTGTCCCTTAGCCTCGAGGGGGTAACTGATTAGTTAAAACCATTCAGAGACATGGGGTCTCAGTTTGGTAGTTGTGTTGGTTGGGTTGGATCTACTACTAGACAGAGTTAGCTTAATGTGGAGCTGTAAGTTAGCAGTCATTTCTAGGCTTAGTTGGAGATGAGGAACCGTCGTACTATGGACCAATCACTATCAGAATCAGATATGATACCTATGACAGTTTGAGGTACTATTTTTATTTTATCGTCCATAGTTGTAACTTTTTTATACATGTTCTTCTAATTCCATTATTTTTGTTGGTATCATGAATTTTTTGAAATTTCCAACTTAGAATTTTCCTTATTGGATGGATTTAGTAAAGCTTCTTAGTAAGAATAGGGAGTATCATTTCAAATTACTATCATTATCCCTCACTCTATCAAGGTTCGAGGTATAATGGGACTTCTTGGTTCTGGAGAAGGACCTCGTCGGTGTGATCCTCAATATAGAATGGATGGTTTAATTCAAGGGACACATAAACTTTTAATTTTCATACATTCATTGATACCAGCTATAAAAAACTATATATAACCATATATAATTAAAAAATTAATAATGATTATTCTATCTCTAATATCTGGAGGATCTTTTCCTATTTAGATATTTAGAGAATTAGGACACGTCATTAACTAATAAAGTCCATGTATTTCTAAAATTAATTGACATTTTTTCAATATATATATAATTATTAATTTATGATAAGAAATAAATATCTTCTTTTAATTCATCCACACATTATATCCTTATAAACATGTCACATGTACTACTTTTCATAAGCTATTGAATGGAAACATAGGAAAGGGATGATTTCAAACACCCAGTTAAGGAAATATATAACTGATGAAATCAAGGCATAAATAAAGAATAAATAATATTTAAGGAATATGTAAACTATATAATCCATAATATACTTGAAATTGATAAAATTATATATCCATAAAATAAATGAATACATGGATATTAATAACACTGACCTCATACTAATAGAACGCATAATGTCAAACATTATAAACCCATTTTCAAGCCCTTATGCCAATACACCTTAGTTGTCGTTGAGACTATTGTCAAAACATATTGTTGAATTAATAAGGTATACACTATATACCCAAAAACATTATCTAGTGATATCCATCTATGAATCAAGGGGCTATATAATTTTGGTCCCCACCCATCACCTGATTATGTCCAATGCTTTCACCATAAGAATCATCAAGACCATTCATACGAATAATCAGGGAACCTATTGATTTATATCCATATATTGAGAAATATAGAAATAAAATACATATAAAATATTAATTACCTATCAATAATAATCAAGTATTCCAATACCTTTCCTCTTGTTAATAAAAAGGGAAACATGTTCATAACCCTTCTAGTTAAAAAATATTTATGGTCAAACATTTCATAGTAGACTATATAATAATCTTCGATATTATAATTATAATATAGGGAATTCCAATACTTTTCTCTATGTCTAAAATGTGATAACATGATCATAACCCATCCAAAGGAACAAGGTAAATGGTTAAACCTTACGTGGTTAACTTACCAATAATCATCTGTATTAGAATAACAATAAAATGAAGGCTAATACTTTCCCCATGTCAATAAAAAAACATAAATCTTAGGTGAAAATAATCCAATAAGAAATATGAAAAATTGTAAGTTCACACTGTATTTAATATTGAGTATAATACTAAGTCAACACCGGTATAACATGATCATAGTTTATTAAGAAAAAGAAAGATAATTATTTTAAAAGAATATATCAACAGAAGTGAGAAATATTTTTCAAATATTTTTCTATAGAAATAAATATCATGAGAAAAAATTAGATAATAACATGTAATAAAGTAAAAGTTAATAATGTAACCAACCTATATGAAATGAGTTCAAATAAACTCATTACTCAATGGAAAAAAATTCAGTTACCCAAAAACCATACAACTGGGGGAAAAACTGAATCCATATCCAATTAAATTAGGGGACCTAATTTTGTATTAAATACCATAAAATAAAAGTATTATGATAAAATACATCCATGGGTAGTAAATTAACCATAAAAAGTAATCATTGGGTAAAAATTATCATTTCTTTAAAAAAGAGAATTGGGACTAAGGAAATCTCTAAGACTTTGGAAACATTCAAATAAAAATACTCAAAAAAAGAGGGAACTAAATTGAAGTTAAAATTAAATTATTCAAATATAATTCATGGTATGGTATCTCAAATAAGAATTATATATACTACATAAATGAAATTAGTTGTATAAATAAAATACTTTTCTCAATAAAGGGAAATTAAGAGATAAACCCTTATAGCCTTTGTAAATTTTGAATCAAAACCCCATCAGTGTTATAAAATTAAATAGACATTGAATATCAGGAAATAAAAATGGATCATGTTAAAAAATCAAAATAGATATGTATTTACTCCGTTTAATAGTAATCATATAGTATAGTAGATATAAGTTACATAGAATTAAAATTTCAGATAGAGAAACACTTATTTATTTTCTTGAATTACCCATATGTTCCTTAACCCCTTATATAATATAAATATTAGTCTTAATCACTTATTTATGACCATAAAAATATCCATTTTCTTTCATAACTATCATAAATAGTCATTATCTACATGAATTCATCTGATTTCCACATCAAATGTTTGTAGTTTTTATCTTTTGTACTAGTTTTGTAATTACAGTGTCCATGTTTATCCTTATTTAATATTTAAGAATTAATATGTCATTATAGTTAATTTTATGTATATTTATTAATTATTTAATAATTTTATAATTCCATTCATCATCATTTTAGTCTTTATATTTAAAAATGAAATTGATAAAAAGCATGATTCAGGGATTCTTGACAATTGAAGGGTATTTTCTTAATTATGAATTAAATATTAATGTAACATATCCATAAAAAAATAAATCATTATCTAAAAATTTATGTCATATTATAACTTTAATAATGTCCCCATAGTCATTCATGATACAAATTCATATTAGTTTTCAATCAGGTCGTAAAAATAGCCTGAAAAATGAACATACACTGATTTAATAAATGATTATGATGTGGTTTTGTTATAATATCATTGTACCAGAAACATAATAATAATATTTAGTGATTATTAGTGGGATATTTCATATTTTTTAGATATATAATAAGAATTTATATATGTGAAAACATTAATTAATTTGAATAAAAGATTATCCTCTTACTAAGCTTATTTTAAATGATTATATTAAAGATGATCATTTATTAATAATATCATTAATAGATTATCTAATTTGTAATATAATAAAATTCATTATATAATAAAAATTTATATTTATCCTTTAATACTATCCTTATATCCATCCTTTTAAGATGGTTCAAAAAACAAAACACGTTATGTAGTGGAGGCAGTAGTCCACAGAATGCACGAATAAAGTTTTTTTTTCTTAATGGGTTATGTATCTGAATAAACAATGATAATACCATTAATATAGTAAACATAAAGTATATAAATTATAATAATATAATTATATTAGTGTGTTTTTAATAAATTTTGAAAGAAGGTAATTATGAAGAATGAGTAAGTAGTTGATAAAACTCACGTTAGGAACTTGAATTTTCCTTGGATGTATCCATGTAAATAAGGGATTTATACTAACTAATGGTCACTAAAAGATTTTGAAAGTGGGAGATAGTTCAAGGAGGATAAAAATTAATTTTTTAATGTATATATTTTTATGATGATGGTGTCTTGATGTAGTGAAGATATTACCTTTTAATAAGTAAAGGGAAGTGTAGTTCTGGGAGTAGCAATTAAATTTTCAATAATGTAAGGGTATTATTCATATAAAAAAGGCCAAAAAATGTAAAAAATGGGATATTAAAATGATTTTGGGTTGAAGAAAACCTAAAATACTACTTTTTGTCACAAAATTGATTGTTTTTATGATTTTTATTTTAACTTTTTATCTTTTACCCTAATTTACTTTTACCTTGTAAATTAATTTCTAAACTTAGTAATTCATTTTAGTTTCAAATATTAAGACTGAAATTTATAAGTTATTTTATACTTATAATTTTACATTTTAAAGTAATTTTATTAAATAAAATATCTAATGGAATGAAAAGGTAATTTTAAAATAAATACACTTAATTGGGAAAAACATTTTTTAGATAAATAACGTTTTTAAGCTTTAAATTTATATACGAGATAAAATTATCGTGGATATTTATTTTAATAAAATAAATTTAATTTCTATGCAATATAAATAATATTAGGCTTCCATTGAAATATAAAACCAAATCTACCATAAATAATACTTGATTCAAAGAAATAACTAAAAGTTGTTTTTTATTTTAATGTAACATTTTAATTAATCATAAAACAATTTTCCATAGATTTTCTATGTTTAAGTAATATTTTCGAATATATAATTATATTATTTAAATCCATATTTTATTACTCAAATTTATTTATAAATTTATAGTTTATTCTTATGCAATGATAAATTCATACAAATTACATGTTTTGTAAAAACTGTATTTTTCAACTAAAATCCAACCTTTTCAAAAAATGATATAAAATTCATACTAAGAAAATTTTGATTTGAGGAATTAAAAAATATAGATTATTTTTATTAATTTAAATTTCCAAAAATTATAAATTCAATTTTTTAATAATATCATAAAATATAATGAAAATCATTTTTATTGGAAAATAAAATTTTCAAATATGAAATTTTATTATTATTATTTCATTTCATTTAACAACTAAATTAGTATTAAAAAAAGATTAATATCAAACATAATTTATAATCATTTATTATTTTTTTCTTAAAATAGAAATGCATATAGCATAATAGAAAACATTTATAGAAATATTTTTCCAAACAATAAATGATAGTATTAGTCTTTTTTGGAAGACTAAATACATATCATTCATATTAATGGTAGCCTCTATTTTCTATATAAATATAACTCGAAAATAGAATACTATAATTCATTATTTTTAATTCAACAACTAAAATTTTAATGACCAATATTTCATGTTTTTTTAAGTTTGGTGTTGCATGTGGAGTAAGAAATCAGCCACATTGAATTATTTAATGGTAATAATATATTATAATTTTAGGTGTTAGATTATCCTCCCATTAAATAAATTTAATTGTGGTAATCTAAATCATAAAATTTTAGAAATTCCTATAGAGGAGTCTTAATTAACAATACATCTCTATATGGTGATGGATTTATTTGTGATGTGGAATGCATTTTAAATATAATAAAAAACATCATAAGTTATTAATAATGAGAGAGAAATCATTTATAATTTCACATATAATTAAATTTAGGGATTTATATCTAGATAAATAATGCATAACTTCCAATAAACCCTAAAAATAATTTTTAAGATAATAATACTACAAGGTGTTTCAATTTATAACTCAGCATCTAGTAGTTGGTGAGAACTTACATGACATAAGATACTAAAAAATCTAGAGTGATGAATCACTATTAAATTTATTAGTAGTATTTTCATAGGGTTTTCCATGTTATCATGGTTATCGGGGACTATCTCCCTATTTGGACCCTAGATTCAGACATTGATCAATATACTTTCCAACTCTCTAGAAATTAGACAAATGAATTTTCATAGATTATATATTTTCATTAAACTTGTGAGCTTGATGACCTTTATCTCCAAACTTTTATCATTAACCTAAGGTCCCCTTTTAATATATATATAATTATTGATTCAATCTAGGTTACTTTGAGTTGGGTTCTTTCATAATTATTAACTTAATCCTTAAAATAGGGATCCCAATTTACCATGAACATTCTTTAAATATTATAAACCTAAAAATCATTAAAATATATGCTCTCAAAATTAAATGTATCTTTCCTAAAAAACATTAATCATTCCTACAATCATATATCGAAGTATTTTTTCTACCTTAATAAAATACTCACAGTAGCATACCTTTCCCAAAACCATTTTAATATCCAAGACATTAAACCAAAATGATATTATATATTCCTCTAAAAAATAACTATATATTTAACCCTCATATTCTATTGAACACTAGTTCATAAGGTCACTTACTAGTCACTATATATCTTGATCATCAAAATTATATTATATTACCCTAAAGTATCATGAATCAATTATCAATAAAAAGGTTACAAATTACTATATAACTAAATTATTCAAAATCAAACCACACTTTATTATCTCAACATTATGTGTATATTAAATTTATGACTTATCCATACCTCAATCGTGTATTCTTCATAATAATCTCCCAAAATATTAACTTCTCATAAAATAAATATTCAAGGTTATCAATACAATTTAATATATGTTTTTATACCTTTAAAGTAAAACTATTGAAGAATAATCCAATGATATCTAACATAATCCCCATAACTTTTAAAATATACTATAATATCATTGATAAATATCACTAAATAATGAGAATAGATAAGTTTTTAAGTATTATTAAAATATCAATATTTCTACATTAGGTAAGACAATGAAAGTCACCCTTTTCCATTATAATAGAAAAATAATAAGGTTCTCGTATATTTTAGTATGTTCCCTTATTTAGTTATATAGTATAGTGGTTTCATGGAACATACCTTTCTCGAATTCATTTTCATGATCATGTTTCAACCAAATACTAAATCCAAAGTTGTTATGATAAAATCCTAAATATTAATATGAAAACAACAATCCAAATATGTCTTCCCTTAAAACACAATTTTTTTTACCATTCCATACTTTCAAATAAACCTATGAATTTCCTTGTTCAATCCTTAGTGATCCATGGTCATTTCCATATATGGTTTTCTAACAAAAATACATTCAATCCCTATTTATAGGTTATATGGGGAATATGATTAAACAAAACATACTCCCTAGGTGTGTATAGTCGGGTGTGTAGTATGGCCTATTTTTTGTGCACCAGATCACTCTTAAGTTAATACCCAACATGTCCTCTTTTGGGTTACTATGCCTAGTTACCTCAGCTCCAAAACCATATCCACTTTCTAGTATACCAAGAGATATTTAATTTTTAGGAAAACTAAATAAATAAGACTACCAAAACATCAGGATGACATCCTATACTTAGAATTATTCTTAGGATTTTCCCTAAATTTCTCTCATCCAAATCCCCAAATAGAATGTTAATTATTAAATTAACAATAAATCATATACTATTACAAATATTCATTTATACCTTTGAAAATATGATCATACAAAACATTCAGACCCTTTGATTATCCTCAACTAACATCCTAACCTTAGAAGGTTTATAAAAAAATTACATTGATTTCAACTGTGATGCCCCAGACTCACCCTCCTGGATTTAGATCTCATAAACATGTACTTTAAATAATTTATTCTATACTATCTATAACAACATTGATATAACCATCCATAATTAAAAAATCAATAATTATTATTTTATCACTTACATCTTAATGATCTTTTTTGGTTTAGATATTTAGAGAATTTGGACACAACATAAACTAATAAACATCATGTATTTATCAACTTAATTGACCCTTTTTCATTATATATAATAAACAACTTAATTCATTATAACTCTTTAGTATCTCCTATAAATTCATCCACATGTACTGCCATTTTAAACATATCACATATACTACTTTTGATAACTAAAGAAATCGAAACATAAGAAAGGGGTGAGTGAAAATTCTTAGTAAGGGGAATATATGACTGTAGAGATCCTTGAAAATTCATGGAATAATTATTATAGATGAAAAAGTTTAACAACATGTATCCATAATCTACTAAAAAATGAGTGAATTCTTTATCCATGATAATAAATAAAAATATATGTAAGGTCCTTTAATCGTTATACTTAATAAAAGTATTTTTAATCTTCTTAATTTCATGTTATGCCATTTTTTTTAATCCAAAGGTATTTGGGAGGTATTTAGAGACATAAAGGGTGTTTTGGAAAGATTTTCTCCAAAACCAGGGTGAAATGCAGTAGACCATAAGACCACACCACAAAGGTATAGGTTTTACTAAAATATAATTGGTTTCACTTCAAGGGTGTTATATTTTGGAAATCACATCTAGCCAGAGGGAATAAAACCATTGTGTTGGGATTTCCAGTGGATTTTTCCATATCCTAGGCTATGAAATTATGGATCATTGGAATCTATTTCATAAAACATTATATCACAACATATTATTCATCTCCCAATCAGTTACTGATAGACCAGCTGGGTCTTCGGTCATCGAGTGAAAATGTTTTTGTAAGGCTCTTACTAAATTGAAATGGGGAAATTAACTTTGTTATTGAAGGAGGTGAATTTATGGGGCTTTATGATGGTATTTTCCATGGTTGTGACTCCAAGAATCATCTATAAATAATGGTTTCCCCTCTATATTCTAACTTTATCCTAGGAGGTTGCAGTGTAACTCCACACCACCGGCCAATACACTACATCATAGTTATGGGTGAACCAGAATAGTTCTACCCTGAAATACCTCCTTCTGCACTATGTAGGTCATCCCCTAGAACTCACTTACTTCACTTATCATTGCTTTTTGTTTTGGTGGTCTCTTGTTAGCTTCTTCTTTCACCAAATCTCGTTATCCAACATTTTAGTGTGTTATTTCTATGTGCATATACACCATTCTTACCAACACAGGAACTATAATGTTATTCTTCTCAAGCTTCCCTACACCATGGTTTCTTTCCACTACCATGGTGGTGTTTTCTAGCACACCATCCATATCATAGATACTTCCTTATTCCATAGAGACCCCTCAGTTTTTGAATGATCTCTCCTCTTCATTTTTTGACCTTGTTTAGGAATCCAATTAATGACCTCTATAAATATTTTGGTTCTTATTATCTTATTTCCCCTATTATTTCCCTAGAAAACTTGATATGTTGTTTCATAGATTCTAGTATTCATTTTCATGTGATCATATATTGTTGGGTTTGAAGATAATGGTTAGGTGACGGCAAACTTGACAAGCCTCCATGTCTGATGAGACAGCTATGAGGTAGGAGGTTCCTTACCATGATGGGGTCAGGTTTAAGATTGTTGACATGATATGATTATGTGATTTTTCCCATTTTTAGTTTCTAACATGTGTGTAAGTTTGAATTCTAATCACACTTATGATATGCTAGATTTCCTAGATGTGATACTGATGTTGCCTTGTGATATTCTTAGTATATGTTGTATTTTTGTATTATGAATAGTACAAAAGTTATAGTGGGACTATCATGGCTTGAGAGTCCTAGAGGGGGAGACTTCTTAGATGATGTATGTGACCTGATAAAGAGATCAAGAAAAATAGCGAGGCGTGATGGCCTACTATAGACTGATTGGGGTCATTATGATCATGAATGATTAGACCCATGTGTGACGACCAAGGGTAATAATGATCACGAGTGATCAAACCTACATGGAAACAGTAGGTTGTGCTTATCTCTGTCATTTAACTTGGATATTACACTAGGGTATGATGACTTAGTGTGTTTTAATCTAGATTATTATGGACTATATGGCTATTGAGAAGCTTGAGGATGGATCTAACATTGTGATGTTTCAACTACCATTTAGATGTTTGTTAAGTGGATCATGGAGCTAAAGTAGACCAGGATAGACTTTTAAGGACCCTACATATGTTTATTTATTTTTTCATTTTTAGCTACTTATTATACATTGTATATGATTACCACAATAAAAGATATTATTATATGTATGTCATCATTATTATTATAAATTATAACTATAGTTATTTATTTATTATTATTATTATATATTATTTTTCTATGACTCGGTATAGATTGTATAGTCTCCCCACTATTGGAATTCGACCCTCACTAAAATTTGATTGCCTCTTGTATATGGGGAGGTGCACATAAGGTCACAAAACACACTATCTCAGACCCTAAGTTTAGGGTTATGATGTTACAAAATGGTATCACATCACACCAGATTACTTACTAAAATTTCATTTCATTTACCTTGAATTTGGAAAGGATAAAAAGAAGTTGGGATAGTTGGGAATCAGGCTGGGGGACTATGACAATGTTAGTCCCACACTTCAAAGTGGACTTCTGAGTTTCCGTAGGGGTGAGAATTTATATTTTTCTATTTTGGTTGATTAAATCATCATGGGTGATGTACCTAATGTTCATATGTGATTTATGATATTTCAAATGCATTCATGTATCATGAATAGGAATGTAGGTTTACATTCCATATATATACCTATTGTTAGGTTGTATAGTAGACGTTTAATTAAATATCTTGATTTTTACAATCTATTCCAGATAGTCTCTCCGATTATGTGATATACCTCTCATGCTATTGTGATATATCCCATTAGTAATTAAATGTTCAAATTGAGCATGTCATTGTATTAGTATATATATGATGACTATGACTAATGTGCAGATATAGAGACAAGGTTTTGCACTGTCAGGGATATTCCATGGGTTGAGGGTAGACTCCTTGGAGAACCTTTCTATGATATCATAGATTGTTTAGGACTAATTATGATCCTAAATTTATTCATGATGTGTTGATTCCTCCTCGGACATGTTTGATGGGGCCACCGTCTACAACAACTGAGGATGTTATTATGCCATCACCTGTGGTATAGGGGGAGTTCCCCCAGCATGCTCTTGTACCAGCACTAGTGATACATGCTATAGGGCCCATATAGCTAGAACTATACCATATAGTTACATCAAAAGTAAGATGCATTCAAAGTACCATGAAGTATCATGCTCAGGACTTCCAACTCATGCATCCTCTAACATTTTAGGTTATTGTTGTCCCACCACATAAGGTGGATTGGAAGGACTTTATTGAGATAATATCCATGCTAGTCCCAACTAATAAGGAAGGAAAAGTGAGACTATAGACATTCATTATTGAAGAACCCACCAAGATATGGTGGAATTCCATGAGTCAGGTAGAGAGATGAGATGGTCTTACTAGGATGACCTTTTACGGAGAAATTTCTTGAGTAGTGTTTTCCTAATATGATTAAGTTATACCATACATAAGATTTTATAGAGTTCTGATAGGGTACCATGATTCTCACAATATACTCAACTTAGTTTTTATTTTTACATCATTTTTCTCAATTTTTGTTTGGGAATGAAACAGATATGGCTCAAAAATATGAGATTGGAATTAGATCAAAGATTAAACATCATGTTAGGGGATATTACCTATCAACATAGTCATAGGTGATTCACAAGGCCCTGATGTTTGATAAGAGGCTGGAGGAAGATAAAGTATCAGGGTCACAACTGGCCCATGGAAGGATAATGAATGAGCTTTCACTCGCTACTGCTAGAGATTATTATGGAAGATATAGGAGTAAGGTATATGACCTATGTCTTAGTAGTTATAGAGAGTTAGGGTTTACTATAGGATCTTCAGCACCTCCAGTGAGGGAAGGAGGTCCTCGGTGTTACAACTGTGGGTTATGGGGGATTTTTTGTAATACATTCCCAAAAACCGATATTATATGTCATTGATGTTGAATGATAGGACATTTACAATGATTGTACTATAAGGTGACATGATTGAGGCCTCATAAAGGATCAAAGAAGAATCCAACATTAAGTCATGGGATAAACCAAGGACCATGATAGATGATATAGGGTCGTGAAGATGAGAAAAGGTGAATCTTCATAGTGGATTCATATCTAGTATATATTGGAGAGGGTCATCTACTATTTAAGGTAAAATTTTGATCACATCCATATTTTCTACTACTTTTTTGGCTAAAGGTGAATCTAATTCCTTTATATCTACACAATTAGTTGCTAGACATGACCTACCAATCAACCTATCCTCTAAATCAGACTCCTTTGACACACCATTGGGAATGAAAGTGTACCACCTCTAGCAATTCATGGAGTACCATATAGTCATCCCTAGTTATAGACACCTATAGGAATTTATGATTCCTGTAATGATGACCTTTAATGTAATTATTGACATGGATTGGATGACTAGCATCCAAGTTCACATAAACTTCCACTGTTGGTCTGTATCATACAATTTTCCCAATGGAGATAAGTTCATGATTACCAGAGAGTGGGAAATAGAAGCATGAACGGTTGGACCATAATTGAGTCAGATTGGGACGATTACAACACAGATGGTGGGATTCTATCTATTAGCAGGATCAGTATAATTTCTTATGTATTTTCCTCTAGTCATGGATCTCTACCATGATGTATTCCCAGATGATTACATACGAAATCACCCTAATAGAGGAATTTATTTTGATTTAGAGCTTATATTGGGTGCACAACACATTTAAATACCATGGTATTGTATGAAATCAATCGACATGAAGGATATCAAGGTATAGCCAAATAACTTAGAGGTAAAGGGATTTATTAGGCCAAGTAAATCACCATGGGGTTCACCTATTTTTGTTCTCCATTAATGATTATGGTAGTATTCTACTATGCTTGATTACATCAAGTTGAACCAGGTGATAGTGAAGAACCAATATACCTTACCAGTGATCTATTATCTTTTTGATCATCTATTGGATGCCTAGTGGTTCTTCAAGATAGATCATCATTTGGTATAACATTAGTTGTGAGTTAGAGATGAAGATATTCCAATGATGGTGTTTTGGAGTATGTATGGGTTTTATGAGTACTTGGTGATTCCGTTCGGGGTGAAGAACATGACCGCAGTGTTCATGTCCCTCATGAACAAGATATTGCACCCATACATTGACTCATTTGTCGTAGTGTTCATCAATGACATCCTAATCTACCCACCAAATCTAGAACAATGTGTTATTCACCTAGGGATAGCCTTGTGTAACCTTTGTGAACATATGCTTAATACTAAGTTGTTAAAGTGTGACTTTTGGATTTTTGAGATGATGTTCTTGGGACATTTTGTGTCTAACATGGGTATACCTATGGACCAATTTAAAAATAAGAAACTTATATCTGGGAAACATCCTCATAATGTGTTTGAGATCAGGATCTTTCATGGCCGATAAAGATATTATCAATGGTTTATCAGGGACTTCTGTCAACCAGCATCACCCATGGAGGCACTGATGAAGAAATGAGTCAAGTTATATTGGCCAATTTAGTGTGAAGAGGATTTTCATAAGTTAAAGAGAAGGTTGAAAATAGATCTTGTACTAACACTCCCTAAGCCTTGGATTGGTTACACAGTATACTATAATGCATCATCTGGTAGTCTAGGAGTAATATTGATATAGGGAGAAAAGGTAGTGTCTTATCGGTCTCTTTTTTTATTACCACATGAGAGTAACTACCTTAGTAATTATTTAGATATAGTAGTAGTAGTACATGCTTTAAATTATTATTGATACAATCTCTTTAGTGATATATTTGTATTATATATATACCAAAAGTTATATATTCACATAGAGGGACCTAAAACTAATATCGAGGTGATGGGTAGAGTTTCTATCGAAATTTGAAATTGAGATGAAATTTACACCCAATAAGGGTATTGTTGTTGCATTTTCTCAATTATATAATACGTAGGAAGAGAAAAAGCTTAGTGAGAGTCCATTGAATGAGTAGTTATGCTTAATAGGATTATTAGATGATTGGATGATGGATGATTAATTGAACCAGGATTATATTACTTATTCTCCCTTATTAGTCACATATTCTCTTTTAGACTAGGTAAAGGCTGGATAGGAGTTCGACTCTAAGTGTTCTGTGATGATAGAACAACTAGCTGGAGGTGATCTGATACCTGGGTAGTCGTTCAGCAAGGAAAATGAACCACTGGTACATGGGAGAGTGTTCATCCCTGTTTCCATTAGAGGGGATTTGATGAGAGAGTACCATTTCTATAAATGGGAATTTCATACTTCAACAACAAACATGTAATGTGACTTTAGGATATAGTTCTAGTTTCCAAGGATGAAGAGAGACATTTCTATACTCATCTATTGATGACTTACCTATCATAGGGTGAAGTTCGAGCATCAGTGTCTTGTTGGATTTATCTAGACACTCTCAATGCCCATATGGAAGTGTGAGAACTTCATGATGGAACTTTTGATAGGGTTAATTGGGACCCCAATGAGTCATGACATATTCTGGTTGATCTTTGACTGATTAATGAATGTTTTTAACTTTTAAACAATCCTAGAGACTCACATAGTGAGTGGGATGGGAAATATCTATATCCATTCTATTTTATTCTTACATGTGGTTACTTTGAGAATTATTTCAGAAATATACACACATTTTACATCATTATTTACTAGGGATTAAAATTTTTCCAAAGGACTCAGCTAGGATTGATCACATCATACCATCCTCAGATAGATTGATAGTCCAAGATAACAATATGCATATTAGAGGATATGCTTTGAGCTCATATGCTAGTATTGGTAGAGCTTGGGATAATCACCTAGTCATGGTTGATTTTGTATTAAATAATAGTTACTAGGATATGATTCATATGAAACTTTATGAGTCTTTTATGGTAGGTTGTGTCACTCACCGCTCTATTAGTATGAGGCCAGTGAGGTAGTTATTGTATTGAAAATCATTGTTTAGTAGAAATCTAAGAGAATGAAGCTCGGTCTAAAGAGTTTGATCACTGCTCAGAGAAAATAGAGATCTTATGCCGACCATAGGAGGATACCCTTAGAGTTTACTATGGATGATTTTGGTTTTCTTGAGAGTGGATCTATGGTTAGGGAATCTACATATGGGGAATTATGGTAAGATAGAACCATGTTTAGTGGGACCCTTTGAGATCAATGAGTGGATATGGGTAGTGGCATATCATTTAGAACTTCCTACACATTTTCAAGGCATGCATGGTGTGTTCAATATTTCTCATATTTGGAGGTAAAATCCCAATATTGTGTATGTTTTATACTAAAAAGATGTCAATTTGGAACTAGATGCATCATTTCAGGTTCACCTGGTGAATATTATAAACTAGAGTGAAATATTCCTTTGAGGGAAGATAGTACCCCTTTTCTAGATTTGGTGGAAGAATGGTGGGATCCAAGAATATGCTTGGGAGTGAGAGGCTGAAAATCGATCTAAGTATCCATAATTGTTTGAGTAGGATCCCTAGAGACACTTCTCAATGATGAAAATACTTTTATAGGGGGAATTGTAAGGGATTAAAATCCTTGTACTTAGTAAAAGTATTTTTATATCCTTTTTTTATGTTAGGCCATGTTTTTTCAAGATGAATGGATTTCAAAGTTTTTTAGAGGCATAAGGGGTGGTTTATAAATTATTCTTCCAAAACCATGGTGACTATACCATCACCCATATGACCATGCAAAAAAGGTATTGGTAGAATCATAGTATAATTTGATATACTGCAAGGGTTTCATAGTCTTGAAACCATGTCACAGCTGGAGGGGTTGTTCCATAGTGGGGGGATATCTAGGTTAGTTGTGTTGTAGCCTAGGCTATGGAGAGATGGATCATTGGAGGCTATGATGTAGGGCCTCAAAACACACTGTAGGGTTATTCTCCATGTCAGTTATAGAGAGATTAGTGGGTTCTTAGGCCATCGGGTGTAGCTATTTTCATAAGGATTTCACTAAATTTAAATGGGAAAATTAATTTTAGTTTTGATGGATGGGAATTTATGAGGAATTATGATGGGATTTTCACATAGTTGGGATATTGATTATACACTATAAATACATGATTCTAATCCTGATTCTACCTTTATCCTAGGAGACGGTAGTGAAACTCCACACCATAGGCCCAAACCCTCTGTTGTAGTTTTGCGTGATCCAATACAATTCTAAACCACAGTACCTCCTTATGCATTATGGAGGTCATCGACCTAAACTCCCTTACACCACATCTCTTTTCCTCATGTCATTGTGGTTTCCTGATATCATCCCCTTTCATTGTAACCCATTTTCATACATCATGGTGTTATTTTCTGGTGCACCTCGTCACCATGGTAGCCTACCCCTAAAAGGTGGTCCTCTTCTTCTCAAGTTTCCCTTCACTATAGTGTACAACCTATACCATGGTGGTGTTTCCCAACACACCCACAATGTCATGGCTACCGCATTGTTCTGTTGAGATCCCCTAGTTTTCTAGAGAGCTCTACTCATCATTTTTTGCACCTATTTTTTGGATCCCTTTAATTACCTTGGGTAATATTTTGGTTCTCTATTGTCTCATTTCAACTTTCCTTACTCTAGATTCCATGAGATGATATTTTGGAGATTCTAGGAGTCATTGTCATGTGAAAATAATTTGTTTTGTGTGAAGATGTGGTTTGGGTGATGAAAACCTTGAAAAAACCTTGGCGTCGACTTGGAAAACTGTGAGGTTGATGTTTCCTTAACATGATGATTCCATGTTTAAAATTTTTGACATGATATTATTATGAGAATTAGACCATGTTGAGTTTCTCACAAGTTTTTTTGTTTGGATTTCACTCCCACTTATGATATTCTATGTGTTCCATGATGTGATACCACTATTGCCTTGTGATATTCTTGTTATATGATATGTTTTTGTATTTTGAATGGTACCAATGTGATGGGTGGAACCATCTTGGATCGGTAACCCTAGGGAAGGAAAAATTTTAGACACTACATGTGACTTCATGATGAGACCAAGAAAGATGATGGGGCATGATGGCCTAGTGTGGACTAACATGGGGGAATGAGGATCATGAGTGATTAGTACCATGTGTGATGATCGTGGGACATGATGATTATGAGTGATCAGACATGTGTGGAAACATTGGGGAATAATGGTCAATGTGACATAACCTAGAGATATCCATGCAGTATGATGATTCAATGTGGTTTGACCGGGAGGATTGGGTCTTGTATTTATATTAAGCAACATAATGATGGATCTGATGTTGTGATGTTTCAATGATTGTTTCAATGTTTTCTAGAATGGTGCTGAAGTAGGTATAAATGAGGCTCTATGGAAGCTTGGTTAGCACATGAATTCCTGGAATGACAGTTTCTTGTGTGTACATTTATTTAATATTACATTATACAATATTATAAATGTGAACACTTTTTAAGGTTTCATTGGTGGTGCTATATTGAGTCTTTTACTCACATCATACTTGGTCATTTTAGTGCACTTGTATCTTTCAAAACCTAAAATTCTATGAAGGGAAAGGTCCCTGTGATGGACTATTGAGTAGTGAAACATAGAGATAGAGAAAATCGAGATAGACTTTGAAAGGCCCCATTAATGTTTTTTTATATGTTCATTTATTTATCTTCTAGTTATACATTTTAAAGGCTTACCATTTTGGAAGATATTTGTATATGTATCCAATATTTATAATTCTTCATGATTAATCTACTTATTTATTATTATTACTGTATGTTTATTATTCTGTTATGAATCGATATAGATGGTTTAGTCTCCCCACTATCGTACATGGGCCCTTACAGCTAGTTGGTAGCCTCTTGAATATGAGGAGACATGCATGAGGTCACGTAGCACTCTAACTAAAACCCGAAGATTTGGGTGTGGGTGTTACCACATGCATATCAATAATACTAATATAAAATTGATGGTATAAATAATTTCAAACATCAAAGACCTGTTTTCAAGGCCTTCTTCCAAGACACTTTACTTGTAATCAAGAATGTAGTCAAGACATCTTGTTTTATTGGGAATTTATACACAAAATACCCCAAATTGTTCGGTAACATGAGACCTACCGATGTATCTTGTGGATATAAAATTGTGGGTCGTACCTTTCACCAAATAATGTCTAATTCATTCACTATAAAATTCAATAAAATGTTTCATATCATTCCCTTGGGAACCTCTGACTCAATAAAACTTGGTTATCCATATGATGATAAATATAAAAATAAAATAAATAAACAACCTATGTTAGTTGTCAATAATCTTCAAGAATTCCAATATTTTTCCCGATGTTAATAAAAGATATAACATGATCCTAACCCTTCCAAATAAAGAAGTTGTATACTCAAACATTACATAGTGAACTTGAAAATATTCTTTCATATTACAATAAAAATATACAGAATGAAAATACTTTCCCCCATGTAAATAGAATAACATTCATCTTAAGTTAAAATCATATAACCAGAATTGTATAAAATGATAGGTTCCTTCCATATAGAATAATGAGTATATGATTATGTTAATACTAGAATAAAAATGTTTTAATCATTACAAATAATAAAAGTAGATTGATTTAAATGAACATATCCCCAGAAGGGAGAAATATTTGTCAAAAGGTTTATGTGGTATGAATTTATATCCCTAGAAAAAACTAAGATAATTCCACATGATACAGTCAAAGTGAATAATGTTCCCAAATTATATGAAATAAGTTCAAATAATTATTATGACTCAATAAATGAAAATTTAGTTAAAAAAATACTCACTTGTGGGAAAGCAATTGAATCAATACTCACTTCAATAAGGGTACATAATTCCACTATAAAAAACCCTGAAATATAATAATTATGATAAAATTAAATCCATGGGTAGTAAATAAACTATAAAAAGGAATCATGGTGCTCAGAATGTATTATGCCTCAATGTTTGAGAATTGAGACCAAGGAAACCCTTACGCCTTTTGAAATATTAAAATAAAAATCCATTGAAATGGAGGGATTGTAATTGAACATAAGATACCATTATTAAATAATATATATTGATATGATATCTCAAATAATTATTTTATACATCACATAAATGGAATTATCTTCATAAATACAAAACTTGTCTTAATTAAGGGAAATCGAGATAAAAACCTTTAAATCCTTTGTAAATTAAGAATCAAAACACAATGATATTTATAAAATTAAATAATACATTGAAATTTTAAAATATAAAATATAATAATGAAACAAAATTAAAATGGGGTATCATTTACACCATTTAAAAGAAACATTGTGTATATCTTAAACATGTCTCAAGGAATTCAAATTTGAGAAAAACAAACCCTTACCTATTTTCCTAAAATTCAAGAACATACTTTAACCTCATATATCAAAAATATAGAAATCTTAATAACTAAATATTGATCCTTACTCATATCAATTTTTTTCACACTTTTTATAAATAGTAATTCTCTATATAAATTCATTTGATTTTCTACATCATGTGTTTATCATTTTTGATCATTTGCACTAGTTTAATAATAGTGGTGTCCATGTTTACTATTGTTTCATAGTTTATAATTAATAGAGAGATAGAGTTACTATTATGGTTAATTTATAATTGTTTATGTTGTTTCAAAAGCCATTCATGAGTATTTTTGTCCTTATCCTTGATGATGAAATTGATAATAAGTATGTTTTAATGACTCTTGAAAATCTAAGGGTGTTTACTTAATTAATGAATTAATAATTAATATAAAATAATTAGAATAAATAAATAAACATTTAAAAATTTATATAATATTATACGATTAATTATTTTCCCATATTAATTCATTATTCAAATTCAGAGTATCTTTCTATTAGGTGGTTAAATAGACCCAAACTTGAACATACCCCGATTTAATGAAAGATTATGAGTCAGGTTTATTGTAATATTATTACACTAGAATCATAATGATATTATTTAGTGTATAGAATTTTGATATACCATAATATATAAGAATTAGATGAATAATTAATGGATGTGAAAGCATTATAAAATCTGAATAAAATATTATCTTCTTTGTACGAAAATTTTAAATGATTAAATTTATGATGATCTTTTTTTCATATTTTTAATAGTTTCACTTATTTTTACACCAATACATTAATTATAACATAAAATCATATTTATATATTAATACTATCCTTAGATCCACCCTTGTAATGAGGTGAAGTAAAGATAAACACATTATATCATTGATTCGGTAATCTGCACAACAAAATAATGTTGGTTTTTTTATTAATTGATAGTGTATATGAATAGAAAATGATAATACCACTAATATAGTAACATTAAAATTTATAAATGATACAAATATCATTATATTAACTTTTTTATAATTTTTTTACAAAATATATTCAAGAATAAAAACTTTGTAGTTTTTAATACTCACATCAAGGACTTGAAGTTTTCTCATATGTCTCCTTGGAAATAAATAAATTATACTGTCTAATGGTGGAAGAAAGACTTTTTAAAGTGGGTTAGTGTTATAGGAAGATAATAATGGAAGTTTTTTATGTTGAAATTATAATGTGATTTATGTCTTCAAGTGGAGAATATGTTAAACTTTTATAGGTGAAGGAGAGTGTAGTTAAGGGAGTAACCCTTTGATTTTCAATAATTTAAGGTTATTGTTCAAGTGAAAAAGGCCAAATAATGGAAAAAAGGAACATTAAATGATTGTGAGTTGAAAAACACCTAAAACACTTTTTTTGATAAAATTTTTAGTTTTTAAGGCTTTTTTTACTTTTTGTCTTTTACCCTAATTTACGTTTTCCTTGGTAATTAATTGCTAAACATAGAAATTCAGTTTAATGGAAATATTAATATTCACCTCCTAAAATATTTTGATAATTCTAATTTTAAGTATTAAAACCATTTTAAAAAATAATATTTATAATTTTATGAAAATGTAATTTTAAAATAAATACATTTAATCACATAAAAAATTTAGATAATTAATGTTTTTAAGATTTAAATTTTTATATATGATAAAATTTATCATTGATTCTAATTTTAATGAAATAAGTAGAATTATTATAAAATGAAAAAAAAATGAGTCATCCAAGTAAATCCAAAACCAAATATATCTTTCAAAATAGTTGGTTCAAAAAAAGACCAAAAGATGTTTTTTATTAAAATAACATTTTAGTTAGTTATAAAAATGTTTTCATTAGGTTTTATATAATAAAATAATATTTATAAATGATTAATTTTACTCATAAAATTAATATTTCATTACATAAAAGGTTGTATAAATTTATATTTCATTCTTATATAATGATAAAGTAAGGAGAATTACAATTTTTTTGGAAAACGATATTTTTCAACAAAAACCCATCCACTAAAAAAGATATAAAGTTCATAAAAAGACAATTTTGATAGTTTGAATTCAAGAAATTATGTTTATTTTACTAATTTATTGTAAAAAAATTGAAATACAATTTTAAATTAAATTATTAAATATAATTAAAATTTTCTATAGTAAAATGACATTTTTAAATGTTAACTATTATTATTCTTATTTTGTATCATTTACCAACAAATTTTTTGTTAAAAATTTATTAACATCAAACATAATTTATCATCATTGATCATATGTTTATTTAAATAGAAATTTATATCCCTTTAATTTAAGTTTTTAGAAAAATACTTTTATAAAAAATTAATGATCTTATTATTCATTTTTAGAAAATTAATTGATTTCAATTCATTATAAAGTTAGAATTTATTTTATATATATATATAATCCATAATTATGTTACTTATATTCATTACCACTAATTCAATAGATATGTTTTTAATGGTCATACGTGAAAATTTATATTTTATCTAAATATATCATGGTTTTGTTTATGTTCAATATTGTGGTAGGAGAAAGATATCGAACATATTGACTTATTTAAAAGTAGTCATATATTATAATTTCAAGGTGTTTCATAATGTAACCACTACACATAAAATATATTTAACAAATAAATAAAACATGATAAAAAAATAACATATAAAAAGAAATATATAGGGTAAATTTTGTTAAGTTAGTTTTTAAAAAACATAATTTCATTATTCAGGATGTTATGTGTACAAAAATAATGAATCATGACCCGAGGTATGGGTTTTTTCATCTTTATTTTTTTCATCGATATATGATTATTATTATAATCCTATTTCATTTTTTTATTATATATATTTTCCATGGATTTCATTGTCGCATAATTTTCATTACAAATAATTCATTTAAAAATCCATCCCACATTATATATTTCATTCATTTTCCATTAAAAATATACCAAAATTATAAGGGTATTTTTTAAATAGACTCTCATTTTCGATTTATAATTGATCTTCTTGAAATTTTTTATTCCAAGAATGGTAACTTTCACCATAAGATTTTATTTCAGGATACATTCTATCCCTCTATCGGGAAGATTAATTCATTAGTTAAATTATTTTACCTTCATGAATTTCCTCCACAAAAAGTATATCATTGTTGAGAATAATTTAAATCCTCATTAATTATGGTTTACCCTCCTTGTAATAATATTCCTTTTCATATAATATCCTATTTTGTATTTTTAAACCCAATTATTTGTTTTCTCAGGTTAAATTTATATTTCCCCTTTCCTCTTTTTAAAAGTAATTTTTATTATCACTTTTTATGAGGATATTTTTCAATAAATAATTAGTGTATTAAAAATTTTTTCCTCTCTTCATATTATATTTCATATTTAACTCTTAATTTATTTTGAAAAAATTTATATACATTTAAAGGATCTATTATGAAAGATCATTTTTAAAAGTAAAAGTTTTCACTTCACCATTTCAAAAATTATTTTTTCATGATATTTGTAACTTCTTATTTTAAGATAATTATAAAAACATTTTATAAAATCCCTTTTATGATTTTTTTGTAGTTTTCTAATTTATCTCTAAAGGATTTATTTCCAGGGAAATTACTTTTCATGAATTTCCTTATAAATATTCTAATGAAATAATATTTTAGGGTGATTTAATTTTGAGTATTAAATGAATACATTCTTGAGGTTAATTTCAGTGATACCATTTGGAAAAGTTATAGACCCCATATTTCATTCTATTAGTTCTTTATAATTTGATAAATGATTCTTTTTTCAATTTAAACGCATATGTTTGGATAATTTATGGGTGGGGTCATATATCTAATGATTTTGGTTCCCTAGAACCAAATGTGTGTACAATTGATTGGATTTATATTCAAAGAAGATAATATTAATTAAAACACATTATTACCTATCATTCATAATTTTATATAAATTTAATTTAATAATGTCTTGGAGTGTCTTTCGCATTGAAAAGTTTATTGAAGCTCTCTATTATGAGGAAAACCATGAAATTACATGATAATAATATTATAAATTATTCTATGGTTAGACAACATTTTATGATAGGGAATACAATATATTGATTGTTAGGTGTGAGTACTTGTAAGAAGATGAGACTTTATGCCATGAATTTTACACTTTTTAGTCTCCAAGATGAGAGATTATAAGAATATATACATCAACATTAATTATACATGGATATGTGTATTTAAAAATTATTATCTACTAGCTAGTGTAATGGTCTTTAAACATTTAGATTATTATTAATACATGTCCTAATCCATTCACTTAGGTGTATTTTCATAATCCATGATGAAAATAGTTTATAACAAATTTGGTTAATTTGGATGCATCATGAAGGACATGTTATTAATTAATAAGTCCTAGAAGTATTTTCCCATCCATATTTTTTTAAGTTGCTATCTCATTCCTTTGATTGAAATTGAATCATAACATTAAATTTCATGTGTATAGTATAACTATGATTATTTTTCAGATATTCAAAGAAAGGTGCATCAAGGATATAGGTTGATGACATAGTTATGAAACCTTCTTGATGAGACTTTCTGAAAAAGTGATTGTGTTAAGAAGTGATAAATCCTATGTGGTTTTCGATTTTGTGACATTAAATTCATTCTCTTGGGTGCCTTGACTTATTCATAGATAGTAATCTTGGATATTAGGAAATCTTGTTTAATGAAAATGAGAAATAATATGAGAGGTTCACACACTAATTTTTCTATTGATCTCAATTAAAATCTATTTGAATTAGGTTAATGGAATAAATATCTTATCAAGTTAGAGAAATAATTTTATTCAGTATTTATCGATCGCATAAATTAAATAAATATTTTTCCAAAAAGTAATTAATTAATTGAATATATATATAATATTTTTTTATTTAAGGAATAATGTTTTTAGATATTTAATATATTATAATAAGGAATAGAAGACAATGATTGTGAACAATGATACATAATAATTTTCATGATGGTAAAGATAATATTTATCATTGCACAAGTTAGAACATGTCATGAAAAAATAATATTATAATTATTATTTCATGGAATGGGGTCATATAAGGTTTAATATATTAAAAGAGTTCTATTTTCCAGCTAAATAAGTTTTTCACCCGCATTTTATATCTATAAATAGACAACTATGTTTATTATTTAGAGATTGATTTAAATTGATAGTTTTTGTGTACAAAAAAAATATTGAGCTCTCTCTTATGTCCAATGAAGGATATAAATATTATTCTTACTCCTCTATTGTCTCAAGAACAAGATTTCAATGGTGACTCTTCATGTCCAAATTAATTTTTTCAATGATCATGGTGGACACCTCAAGATGATTGATCTATTGTGATAGCACACAAAAATTCATTAGCATTGTTCATAAACCGAAGGCGCACGTGTGGATCACCACTAGATGGAATCTATACTTTGTTCCTAAAGCACAATGATGTTTGAATGAACTTTTTTTAAAAAAAACATCTTCATCAAGGAAAGATATCAAGAATAAGGTATTCATTATTTTGGTGTATTTAAATTAATTATAAAGTTAATTTGAAAAGATCTTATCTTGGTTTCAGAGACCTTCTTTGTCAGTATTCATTGGAAATATTATATTGGTCCCAACCTTTATGTCTTGTACAGCATGTGAATGATCCAACCAATTTGACAATTTCTATGTTAGTTTCGTCCCTAGTAAGTGGATTCACTGCACCTAGAACAATCAAGTGGTATACGAGCAATCATATTCAAATTTATAATTAATTTTTTGTTTATTGATCATTATGCATTAAAATGCTACATTTATTTTCATTATGAAATTCTTTCTTGATATATCATTGAAATCTATTATTTCTTATTTTTATTTCATTCTCATATAACCTTGATTGGTTAATAAATAATTAATAACACATATGAAGTAACCATTCATAGGATCAAAGATTTATGGTCAGATAATACAAGGTCACATAGTATGTACTCCTTTCTAACACATCCTGTACCCTTATTCATTTCACCAAGACACCCATGTGGGATCTAAGTCATCATGTGATGACTACACTCTGCATACATTAAATGCACCATCCGTTGACTAGATAGGGTGGCACATTAATTTTTCAAACTTCACGAAATGTGGATTTCCAGCACATTATGTTTTCCTTGTATTTTTATGGTGAAAAACATTGGGTTAAGATATATCATATAATTAATACACCATGAGAATATAAAACAAGATTCATACAATATGGCAGTTGTGTATCATTTCTATATGTTGTGTACTTCATGAAAATATACTAGAAGTAGTTGTCGAGTCCCTATAAGTGTACTAAAGATATCTGATTAAGTGAAATACATATCATGTGGCTATCTTTCAAATGTTGTGTACTTTTACAATTTACAGAAAAATATTAAATTGAATTAATTACTCCTTAAAAACTCATCGAACTATGTTTTATGTTTCATTGATTTTACAATACATGATTTTAGATAGGATTTATTATATATTAAATTATTAATTAATTATGCATAATATTTAGAAATATGAATCATGTATGATCATTTCACGCTAAAGATGAAACACATTAAACTATACATGAAATATAATATTCATGTGTTTTCATGTCATTAATTTGGAAGTACACATTGTAAAATTATGACACTTGTCGTGTACACAATATGTCATATGATTGTACTATATATAAAAATAACCATACTTAGTAGTTCAAATAGGTACTCTCTGAGTTGATTCTAAGTATAAATATTTATAATAATTTTTTTGTTTTTTATATAAAATTAACTTATTTATTTTATTTAGAACACATCTGATAGAAAATTATAGGGTGATTGGATGAAATAAGATAGAATCAATTGATTGATTAACAATAACATTAAGAGTATTAATTCAAGTGTGTATTATCTTATCAAATAATTAATTGAAATGAATTATAGATATATGTTTTAAAGGATTAGTCGATGCATGTGTATGATTGATCATGAGAATTGGCTAGTCCTATGTATATTTTGTTTTTATATCTTCTAAATTTCATTCATAGGTTTGAAATTTTTTATTAAATTAAATATGATGGAATATGATTCATCTCTCCCTCTTTTATTATGTAGATATTATAAATACATTGTTATTTTATCTGATTTCACTTTACCGATCTTTTGGTTTCCCTCTATTTTGTGTGAGTTATAAAACATATGTAATAAAAGTATTATCAAAATTCATATAGACTCTATTCAATATAAATTCGAGGAAAATATGGTTTAAGACAGAACTGAGATAAAACCAACATTAGTCATACATAGGTGGAATAGTGTAATGTCGTAACTTGAGCCATGAAAATTGAAATTATTTCCCCCCTAGGGTCATAGGCTGATTTATTGTCACTTAAAAACATTTTCTATTAGATAATCTTATTTGTGTGTCGTTTATTTATTTATTTACTTTTTCTATCTCACGTATGATTTATTTTATGGATAAAAGATAGTGATCACATAAATATATGGACTAATATGTGAATATATAGTAAAAATAAATGGTCTATGCATACATGTTTTATCAAAACTTGTTTAATACCTAAATAAAACCCCTCTTTATATTAATAGGATATATAAATAATAAAGCATGAATTTTTTTATAGATAAAAAAATCCATCTACAAAATATTAAGTTTTGGTAAGACTTCCATTATTTTTTTATAAATGAAACCATAAAACATAGTGTTAGTACAACCCTTATGGGATTCTTACTTTTATTGGGGAGTTATTATGAATTTTTTGGGTTGACTTATATATGGGAACCGATGGTGTCTTTATTCCATAGGGATATCAAATTTTTGAATTTATTTTAACATGACCTACACTAACTACAAAATTTCATAATAGTGTCAAGTGTTGGGTCGATCCCATGAGTAATTAGGAAGCCCAATGATGGAAACTAATTGTTTGGTATTCTAAATTTTTTCACTAAATTAATAATTGAATCAATTATTCAATAATTTCATTAAAAAAATTAAACATAAACTGAAAGAAATTTAATCCTAAACTGGACATAAACTATTCTCGAGAGGAATAAAAGAGGTGAACTAAGTTTAGAGGAAGATTTTTTTTAATTTAAAATGATTCAACTTCTCTTACGAATAATCAAAACTAACAGTCATGAGACTTCTTGATTTGACTACTCCTACCTGCAATCATAGACTATAAATCTAGGTTAGAAATCCCCTCTCTCAAGGTGATCTACTCATCTGAGTGCAATAGGTTCAATATCTAGGTGAAAGATGAAGTTTAGTTGGATCTTTCTTTCCACTTCACTTAACTGCATTGGGTTTCATCCCATAATCATTATTTCTCTTGATAATTGATAATGGGATAAGATGAAAATTAAATGAAATTTAATAAAAAATTATTTATAAGAATTCTTAAATGATAATGAATGTAATAATTTCTTATACATACCCTTAAAATCAGAACCGCCCTCTTTTACAAACTTAGCCGCTCATGGTTAATGGTTCTTCGACTATGAATGAACCATGTTTAGTTGAGGGAATAGAAATTATTAAACTAAAAAAATGTCACGACCCATCCCACGGGGCCCATGCCGCGACTACCCCAAGCTCACATCCTAATGTTTAGGGGATGGAAACTATACCCAAAGGAAATAAACTATAAGTGGGAGGCATTTAATGAGTAAATATACACACGCAAACTCAAAACCCCAACCCATTAATCAAAAAGGGAAAACATTTATTCCACTAAGACAACCACTAAGAGTAGAAAGTATGAGTTCAATGTAAAGGGGCCAGAATACAATCCCAACAAAGACAATCTGAAAATAGGAAAGTACAAAGGCCTCTGAAAAGTATGTCTGAAGAAAATCCTACCATAAGAATAGGTGAAGAGTGGTTTTTGGAAGTCGTAGAAGTATGCATCTTCTGTCTAACCTCATTGGGAACCGCCTAGTCCTAGGCTACAAAGGTCTCCGTCAAGACATTTCTCATATGAACAAGACATGGCATGTGCAGGTGGAGCCTGTACAGGGGTGAGTAACACAATACTTAGTGGGTACCCAAAACCACAAAGAAAGTCCACAATAGAAATATACACATGAAGCAATGGAAAGGTCAAATAGGTATAACATAAAATGTAGAAAGAAATATTATCCATCGTAAAGATGAAAAATTTGAACTGTTGAGGGACTCATCCTGGATGAGTCACTGAATTCTATCATCCATTAAGGTCTGGTCGTCTTCCAGGCAACTGAGGTCAGCTCAACTACTTGTCTACCAGGCCACACATGTCTGTACAACTATTCGTCTATTGGGCCACAGAGGTCCGCATGGATTCTTGTATGCTAGGACAATGAGGTCCACTTGGATACTCATTTGTCAGGCCAATGAGGTACTCTCAGCTACTCGTCTACTGGGCCACATAGGTTTTCATGGATACTCATATGCATGGCCACTGAGTTCAACTCAACACTTCCTTCTTGTCACAGCAAGTCATGGGATTCTTGCTCGTAGCGTGCTTGGTTCTTGGAAAATATATTCTTAAATCCATCGGTTATATATCAACCTCTATAGAAACTCACTTGTAGAATTCAAAAAGTACTAACTCATAGAAAGGGTCCCAACACTGCAAACGGATCATTAATCAGACATATGATTTTCAAGTTATGAACATTTTACTGAAAAGGGGTTGGTTGGGTCTAGGTCCAGTCCGACCCAGTCGGACCGAACTGACCCGACCAGGCATGGGATTCACAAACCCAACTCGGATCTAACATGGTCCAGCTCTTACATAGACCGTATGGGCCATGGGTTTGGCCCACTATGAGCGGGCCCACCAGCCTGGCCGAGACGTGGTCGGTGTGCTGCATCCCCCCTCCACCATACGGGTTGTCGCGGGGTCACCACCACCACGGTGTAATAGTACAGATGTTTTCCAGCTTTGTGATACAGTGCAGCCACCACATCTTCATGCACCATCGTTGTGCCACTACCGATGGACTTCTCCACCACCCGTAGTTGATGTCGTGGGCTACCTCACCATTGCAGCGAGCCATCGGTGGCGTCTTCTGCAGGCCACCAGGTCTACTCCAGTGGTCTGATTCTTGAACCACAAGCACCCTCAAAATTCTCCAGTTTCTGTCATCTCTACTATGGCCTCAAGTTTGTCTTTTTATTGATCTGAGGGGGGTTTTGGTCAAAAATAACACGCGAACACTCATAACAGAGGAATATGGGCCTTGTTTGTGTCGGCCTGAACCCTCTAGGTTAGAATTCAAAACAAGTGGGGAGGTGGTTTTTAAGAATTCTAACATGGATAATCCCAATTCAAATCCCCAAATCAGAACCCTCATTCCAATGCATGCACGATCTATGAATCATTCCACTCATCAAATGATTCACGTTCATCGTAGATATATCAAAATGGTGGAAGAAAATTCATCAAGTCACCCTACCTCAAGGTTGGATCATTCATTGGTGAAGAGAAAACCATGCATTTGTCATTCTTCAAGCCACCAACATTTGGTCTGAACCCATTCATTGATTTTTCATCATTCATCATTTGTTGTTCATCATTTGTCGTTCATAGTTTGTCAATAGATTTTCTCCAAGGATTTAGAGTAAGAATTCCCTTGATGTTTTCCACCACCTCGTATCATTGCTAAGTAATTAAGCCGCAAATGTGATTCAGTGTTTCTGTTACGCTGAGTCGCTGACGTTACGCAATTTCATTTATGAAATAGTGTTTTTGTTACTTTTACTTGTAGTGTCATTACGCTGCTTCATTTATGGAAGAGATTTTTGGTTACACTCAGGTTTATGCATTGTTACATTGTAATGAATTAGAAATTCAGATAAAATAAAATAAAGTTTATTTTATTTTTCCTTAGGAAAATTATTCTATTAATTTTTCTTTAAATCCTAAAAATTAACCTTTTCCCTCAATCTTCACCGGTTGAGGTTTATTCCATTATTAGGTAAATTCATCATCCCACATGCAATGGTTCCCTCATATTTTTAATCCCGGAACATGTTTAGAGGTTTCCAAAATTGCTCACATGCACTATTCTAAATGAACATAAAAAAGTTCAAATAGCTATTTTGGGCTCACCGATCCTCATATTAAAGTTAATTATGAGATAATATTCTAGAAATAATCCCAAATAATTTTAAAAAAACATGGAATTATTGGACATTAAATTACTCGCACCTTTAGATCTTTATGTCCTTGTAAGCCAAAATAAAGGCTAAACAAACAAATGAGGGTACTGAGCATAGGTCTAAGCCTCTTGCTCCCAAGTGATCTCCTAGAGATTCCTGTGCTTCCATCTAACGTGTACCATAGGAATCTATCGTCCATGAAGGACTCACTCTTTTTGGTCCTTAACTTTTACCGAGATCTCCGCAAACACCTCCCCATCGTCGATGTCCAACTCGCCCCAGTCAATAACGTGTGATATATCATGCACTTACCTCATTAGCTGCGATACATGGAAGACATTATGCACCTAGTGTATCTATGGTGGGAAGATATAGGCGGTACTATACCTCACCAACTCTGCATGGAATTTTAAAATGGGAGATAAATCTTGGAAATAACTTGCTGCCTCAGCCAAATCTCTATAATCCCTACTGAGGTGAGACCCAGAGGAATACATGGTCTCCCTCCTCGAAATCCAAGGGCCTTCATCTCTTATCAGCATGAGATTTATACCATCTCTTTGCAATCCTCATCTGATCCTAGATGAGTTGCACCTTCTCGGTGGTATCTCGTACCATCTATGGACTCATAAGTGCTAACTCCCCTGGGTCTGTCCAGCATAAAGGTGATCTATATGGTCACCCATAAAGTCCATCGAATAGTGAAATACCAATGGTGGAGTGGTAGCTGTTGTTGTATGCGAACTCCACCAGTGGTGGGTTGTCACGACCCGTCCTCGAGGCTTGTGTTGTGACTACCCCATGCCCGCCTTCCATAGGCCAGGTTCTGGCGACTAGCACCAAAGGCGTATTCTCGATAAAAGGGAAGGAATTGCCTTTTTAACTTGTAACAAACACACAGTCTGAACACAAGCATTAGAGGAAACAACTTAAAATAATAACTAAGTAAAGCTGAATACAAGAGAAAGTGCTAAAAGGAAAGGGGTCGAAATACAAGCCCAACAGTGAAGTACAACTGTAGAAAAGTAAACAGAAAATACTGATTCATCCTCCAGGAATCCCACCTAAAGGGTGGGTACAGATGGCCTCCTCAGCACCTCAGTTTCATCTGTCCGATTTGGGTATGTCTTTCCAAGTGGTCCACCTCTGGGTACCGTCTAGCTCCACAACTCTCTGCCTCGATCAGTGATGTCCGTCGTCAGCAACCAACACAACGAAGTGCGGGCATAGCCCATGCAGGGGTGAGTATAACGATACTCAGTAGGGACCCTAAGACCCCCAAAGGTCTCCCAAAATCTAATAAGGATAAACCATAGAAGATAGATACAATCACGAAGTATCAACCAACCCTACTTAGGTATATTCCCATACATATACCTAAGTTATCAACCACAGTTCGGCTACAACCCTTGATCCCAAGCACAACCCATTCCACACAAGAAGTATAGTTAATCACATCAATGATGATGATTTAAGTCAAGACTCAACTCACACAGGTATAAAACTCATGAAGAGGGGTAGAGATGATTTGATGTAGCCTCTGAATCATCTCCTCTGTCAAACCCATGGAGGATCCTAGTAGAGAAGTAAACATTTCCGAACCCACGAAGGATCCAAGTACAAGAGTCATCACTTCCAAACCCATGGAGGATCCCAGTACAGTATTCATGGTTGCCGAACCCACATAGGATCCTAGTACAGTGGTCATCGTTGTCGAACCCACGGAGGATCCCAGTACAGTAGACGTGCTTGTCACAGCCAGCTCCAGGGTTCCCGCACACAACATGCTCGATTCCGGGAAGGTCCTCTCCTCGATCCAAGAATCGATACATCAATGAAGTCCTGAGTTGATGTATCCTGAAGTTCTATCTCGTCAAAAGAAACCCAACGCGATAGACGGTGCGTCAAACAGACGCCCGGTCTGAGAGTTATTAACATTTCAGTTCCAGGGGCTCGGTTGGAATTATGCTCATTCCAAACCCATCCATTTCCCAAAGTTGTCCAAAACTCACTTAGATCATAACAAAAGGACTGCCTTGTCGTTAGGATCCTAGTTTCATAGATGGCGCTTCGATCAGATGCATGGTCTAGAAGATATTTGCGTTTAAGCGAAACGGGCCCGGCCCGTCAAGCCTAGTGGGATGGCAGGTAGGCCCAACCCAGTTTGGAAGGTCTGACCCATTTGGGGGTCAGCCCGGCCTGATGGAGCGTGGTCCACCCAGGGACCCAGCCCGGTGGGGCACGGCTCACCCGCGGACCCGGCCCGGGTCGCAGGTTGGTCCGGCTTGCCCAGCGGTACCGAGCGGTGCCGCCCCTCCTTGCTGCCCGGCCAGTCAAAGCCGGCCAGTTTGTCCAGCGCGAGCGGCCTGCAGGTTGCGGACAATGGTTCCTCCGCAGCGCGGTGCCAAGGGGCATCACGGTTCCTTCAGCCCGGCCGGTTCACCTGCTGAAGCGGCCCACCCAGCGCGGGTCGCGGTCTTCCCGCAGTGCGGCACTAAGAGGCATCGTGGGCTCTTGCTCGGCCGGCTATGGCTGGCCGGTTCTTCTCGGCAAGTGGCCCATGGATACGGGCCGCACCTCCTCTACAGCGCGGTGCCAAGGGGTGCTGCAGTTCCTTCAGCCCGGCCGGCTTTAGCTGGTCAGTTCTTCTTTGGCCGAGTGGCCCATTCTTGCGGGCCATGGTTTCCCCCACACGGCCGACGCGATGGTGTCGGTCCTCCATCGCCGCGGCCTAGCCTGGCCACAGCCTCCGGTTGCCGTCACCTTATGGTCTTGGCCTCTTTCCTCCAGTGCAGTGTGATGGCACGTCATCCTTCTGGCTCCACCTCAGTCGCCAACATAAACAAGGTTCAACAGAGGGACGACGGGCCGTGTTTGTTCGACCCACACCCTCCGCATTAGTTGATAACAACTTGATCACCACCAACCAAAATAAAACTCCAAGGTGCGAGGGTAATATACACACGTAAGAATAAATAAAATAATCCATGTTTCCCCTACCTCGATTCAAGGTACGTTTTCTTAGTCACAGAAAATGGCATCACGGAAGACGGTGTCATTCCATCCACGTCGGAGGAAGAGGGACGTAGATGGAATTCTTTTTTTGTTGCCTTCTTTCTTGCCCCGGTTGAAGAAGTGGAGGAAGACGATCGAGTTCCTCATGTTCTTCTTCGGAGAGGGTGATATCCTCCAAACCCTCCTAAGTTCCACCAAAGAAAGTTTATGCCAAACAAATGAAAATAATAAAATCCCTTCTTTTAATGTTGGAAAAAAATTACAATAATTCAAAAAGATTAATTAAATGTGGCATTTAATTAATCTTACGTGTTGGCATTTAATTGTGAGAAGGTGGAGGGTATAAAAAATTAAAATACGGTAGGTGGGTTAATTTAATTCAAAGATAAGTTTAAAGGGAGTTTAGGGGAGGCGAAAAGTTTAAGTTCGTGTAGGCCCCACCACACATTATCATCTCATGAGAGGTTATGTGGGGGAGGGCCCCACCACCAACCTCCCTTTGGAGATAAAAACCACCAACTAAATAAAAATGTGTTACTACACATTTTTATTTAATTTATAACTTTTAAGTAGAAATCCCAAAATAAAACGTCCATCCTGTATAAAACGCAATTGCGGTAAAGGTCCCCTTAAGAGAACATCGGTGCTACGAGTTCATCGGTGTCCTCAAATTTCAATTCCGAGCACCAGTTCAAAAGATAGAAAAACCTGCACATACGTTTACTGAACATACCCGAACAAAACTTCAGAAAAATTATTCCGGGCACACTGGTCCCCAGAATCAGGTGCTGTCATAAACTGCAGACACGTAAAATTACAAAGAAATTAAGAAAAAAAATTCCTTTAAATTTCAGGTTCTTTACATTACCCCCACATTATGGATTTACATCCTCATAAAGCTATAACACACACTAGGGAAACAAATGAGGGTACTGAGCATGCATCTAAGCCTCCCACTCCCATGTGTTGTCCTAGAGGTTCTCGTGCGGCTAGCGAATGTGCACTAGAGGAATTGACCGTCCACATAGGATATGCTCCTGTCGATCCTCGATCTCCGCCGGGACCTCCGGGAATGTCACCCCATCATCGATGTCCAGCTCCTTGTGGTCGATGATGTGGGATGGGTCGTGCATGTATCTCCTCAGCTGAGCTATGTGGAAGACGTCGTGCACCTAGTGCAACTGAGGTGGAAGGGCCAGGCGGTAATCCACCTCACCTACTCGGCTAAGGACCTGGAACATCCCAATGAAACATGGAGATAACTTGCTGCCTCGGCCAAATCTCTGTAGACCTCGTTGAGGTGAGACCCGTAAGAAAACATGGTCGCCATCCTCGAACTCTAGTGGTCTCTGTATCCTATCAGCATAGGACTTTTGTCTACTTTGTGCAGTATTCATCTGCTCCTGGATGGTCTACACCTTCTCTTTCATATCCTGAACCATTTCTGGTCCTACAAGTGCTGACTCCCCTGGGTCAGTCCATCACAGAGGTGATCTACATGGTCGGTCGTACAGTGCCTCTTAAGGGATCATCCCGATGGTGGAGTGGTATCTATTGTTATACGGAAACTCCACCAAGGGTAAGTGATCCTCCCAACTACAACCATAGTCGAGGACACATGCACGGAGCATGTCCTCGAGAGTCTGAATAGTCTTCTCACTCTGACCATCCGTCTGAGTATG
Organism: Viscum album; assembly: GCA_963277665.1. Taxonomy (NCBI): domain Eukaryota; kingdom Viridiplantae; phylum Streptophyta; class Magnoliopsida; order Santalales; family Viscaceae; genus Viscum; species Viscum album. Next base: position 1,099,126,610 of record OY728155.1, on the reverse strand, counting down.
GAAGGCGGTACTCAAGCGAAGCTGCGTCCCAAAAGCCTCTTGTAACCCCTTCCATATCTGGGAAGTGAAACAAGCATCTCTATCAAAGATGATAGTCGATGGAACACCATGAAGCTATATGATCTCCTGAATGTAAAGGCATCCCAAGCTCTCTATTTAGCCCTTCTCTATGATTGGTAGAAAGTGTAGGATCAAAATAATGATGTAGATGCTCAATATACAAGAGGGGGGTGAATTGTAAACTTTAAAAATTTCTTTAGACAAGGAAAAATATAACTTTGACAAAGTTAAACTATGAAAATTCACAACACCTCTAATCACCAATTGGAAAATTGGAACTAAAGTTTACAATTTGAGATTCTACCTTAAATCATATAGAATCTAAACTAATCAGTGTACAAGTGTAAAGAAATATAAGAGAGTTATACTTTCTTTATAATACAAAATTGCAGCGGATAACACAAGTAGTAAAACTATAAGTAACAAGGTATAAGTCTTTTAACCCAAAGAGAAGGGTATCCAACAACCTTGGATAAAGGTCCCTTGATTTATACTTTCAAGAAAGTCTATCTTACCCACACCAAGGTAAGCCCTCAATACGAAAATTGGTGTCTCTGTCTTGCTATCCCCGAAATCCCACAACATCAAGGTGGTTGGAACCTCTATCTTCCTCAGCAAGCAAGCCCTCAACTTAAAGGTAGTCAGAACCTATGACTTCCTCAGCAAGGAAGCCCTCGAACTTCAAAGTAGTTGGCACCTCTGTCTTCCTATCCTCGGAATCCCTCGAATGTAATCACCAACATTTGGAGTCGCACGAAGCAATATTCCCAAAGAAAAGTTTGAACAATTAGTTTAAACTTTCTACATGAAGCGTGAGAGTTAATAAGAGCCTCTCTCTCTAGAAATCAATTCAACAGCATGTAAGAAGAATTTTTCAAGTTATCAAAGATCAGTGTCATGAGCTCGTTCAAACGAGCTCCTATTTATAGGAAAATTTCCAACGGTCGGCTCCCTCCTCTAATAGTCATATTTTCCTTAAATTTTGGAGGGACCTGTACACGTGTCACTAAACCAATGGTCAGTTAGAAACAGAATGGATGACATCATTTTATAACAAAAAATGTGTAGGCATAATCAAAACTAAAGGTTTGAATGTAGGAAAATATCAGAGTGTAAGAAAAATACCGAAGTGTAAGAAAAATATGGAAGTGTAAGAAAAATATCAAAGTGTAAGAAAAATATCAAAGTGTAAGAAAAATATCTAAGTGTAAGAAAAATATCGAAGTGTAAGTAAAATATGGAAGTGTAAGCAAAATATAAAAGTTTAAGAAAAATATTGAAGTGTAAGAAAAATATTGAAGTGTAAGCAAAATATCAAAGTGTAAGAAAAATATTGAAGTGTAAGAAAAATATCTAAGTGTAAGAAAAATATTGAAGTTTAAGAAAAATATCTAAGTGTAAGAAAAATATGGAAGTGTAAGCATAATATGGAAGTGTAAGAAAAATATCGAAGTGTAAGCAAAAAGTTCGGAGTCTAATGAACAATATATTCGGAGTCTATAATACAAGGATATTCAGATTTTGTTTATTAGGGAATTCGTAGTCAGAATTCATTATCAGAATTCGGAATGATAATTCTACACCAAAATTCAGAATGAGAATTCTGCAAAGGAATTCGGAATGATAATTCTCCACAGGAATTCGGAATGAGAATTCTGCACAGGAATTCGGAATGAGAATTCTGCATAGGAATTCGAAATGAGAATTCTGCTCCAGAATTTGGAATGAGAATTCTACTCCAGAATTCGTAATGAGAATTCTGCACCTGAATTCAGAATGAGAATTCTGCACCTGAATTCAGAATGAGAATTTTTCACCCGAATTCGGAATGAGAATCATGATCCTAAAACATAATACTTCATATCTAAGTATTGTACGATTCCGAGAATATAGATTTGAATCCTATTTTTATTCTTAAGAAAAAATATTGATATGAACAATGAAAAAAAAGATAGAGGTAAATTTCCTTATGGAAGGAAATTTTCCTTATAGAAGTAAAATAGGGGTAAAAACATATTTGCTTACAGTTAAGGTGTTTGTGATTTTTAAAACAAGAAGGAATAGAAAAGTCAGAAAGAAAACCTTATTGGCTCAACAAAAAGTGGACCGACTTGGTGAGTCGGTCTACGATCACCTAGATAGTGTCTTGTCCTCTATATGTACGTAGAAGTCCCATCATGAAATCTATGGATATCCCATCCCACTTTCACTCTGGAACCTCTAAGTGTTGTACCAAGCCTGCTGGTACATGGTGCTCCGCCTTCACTTGCTGAAAAGTGAGGCATCACGAGAGAAACTCTGCTAATGCATTCTTTATACCCTGCCACCAGTGTTGTCGTCTAAGTTCTTGATACATCTTCGCCACTCCTGGATATACCACTAGTGGGGAGTGTGGAACTCCCTCAACACATCCTCCTGTAATGCAACTGGTACCATGGTACGTCCCCGGAAGAGGATGAAATGCTCCCCACCTTTAGAAAACCCTTCAGGTGCCTGCCCTGAGTATATCTGAGCACGTCGCATCTATTTCCCTTTGGAATAGGGGATGACCTCATTGATTGAAGGTTAAAACATTCCAATCAGTTTCTAACGGGTTTGTTCGTAGAACCGGAAACATCCAATGATTCTACATCCATTTGGACCTACATTCCAAAGGTAGGTGCTCATTAGTTGTGGACTAATGAGGCTTAAGAATTTTCATTGGTCGAGAGGATGGGAGGTCGGACTCATCACACCTTTTTTAGGGGAATTATTGTCTACTTCGGGACTCTCTTTATAGATTTATGTTATGTTCGTGAATCCTTATTACATTTCCAAGTATAAAATGAGATTTCCTTTAGATCTAACAATCAATGATTGATATGTAGGAAATTTAGACAATATTTTATTTGTATTCGAGGTTCTTCATCGATAGAGAATCATCTGTATTTGTTAGAGATTCTTAGTCAATGGTATCCTTCAATAAATAAAAGTCTCTTGGTCATTATGATGGCCATACTGATTTTAAATCCACTTAGTGGGGCACTTGATGTTTATTGTCATTCAGAAGGACATGGATTATTTTCGAGTTGGGATCGTACCCAAAGATGGTCTACCTGTGTATCCTTTGTTTTGGAAAAGGAATTAGAACCCATGTAGTTCGAGTAAGGGAGTATGATGTTTATGATTGATGGCTCAACGAAATATGTCATAATTACTTTTACACTTTAAGCTCATGTGATTCATGCTCGGTGTGAGAAACAACAGGTATTGGTAAAACCAGACAAATGTTCCATGAAAGATGCAATCATAATAAATGATGTGGGGTTTATGTATGTATGACTTCTCAAATAGATGAAGATTAAGATTTACTTCATGGAAGAAATCCAGGAACAGGGTCCATAAATGTATATGTGCTTCATGGATATTTGGATACTCTAGTCTTGGGGCTTATTCCTAAGGAAGATTCCCAATTTAGGAGGGGACTTATGATTGGGTTTTACTCCTAAGAAGAAAGTCCAAATCAAAAGTAAATTAAGACTGGTTAAGAGAAATTAAGGCTAGGGATTACTCTTAAGAAGAAGGCCCAGGTTAAGGGACTTGAAAAATTAAGGGACTTGGGGCTTACTCGTAAGGAGGATGCCCATATTTGTAGATTTGAAACTGAGGTTTATTCCCGAAAAGGAAGACCTGGTTGAGAGAACCATGGTTGGGGATTACTCGTAAAGAGGATGCCCATATTTGGGAACTTTAAGACTGGGGATAATTCCTGAAAAGGAAGCCCAGGTTAAAGGAATTATGGTTGGGACTTACTCCTAAGGAGGATGCCCAAATTAGGGGACTTGGGGAATACTCCTAAAAAATAGGCCCAATTAAGAGGACTTGGATTGGGGATTACTCCTGAAAAGGAGGCCCAGATTAAGGGAAATTATGACTCGGGATTACTCCTAAGGAGGATGCCCAAATTAATGAGGACTTGGGGCTTACTCCTAAGAAGGATTCCCAAATTAATGAGGACTTGGGGCTTACTCTTAAGGAGGATTCCCAGATTAGGGAATTATGGTTGGGGCTTACTCCTGAAAAGGAATCCCGTATTTGGGAAATTATAATTGGGGCTTACTCCTAAGGAGGATGCCCAAGTTAGGGGACCTAGACTGGGGATTACTCCTGAAAAGGGGGCCCAAAATAGGGTTCTCTCATTTTAAAGAATGAGGTTGAATGAATGAAATCTCTAACTTTAGTGACATAGAGATGTTTAAATCAATAGGTTTTGAGAGATGTTCCACAGAATTCCTTTCGGATAAGGAATTAAATCAAGAAAACATGCCATAAATGGCTTTGAAGGGTGTCTTGAAGACTGAATCTTGAATTGGAGAGGTGGAATGGCATTAGAGGGGTTAAATGGGCCGAAAGGGCACCCAAAAATAGAAGGGCGCACAAGTCCTGGTAGGCACGCAGGTACTGCGTGGGCGCGCAAGTCCTAGTCGGACAGGTAAACCTGTGCGGCATATGGGTACTTGCACGATTGTTAACCAGCAGAGTAATACTTGGGTGATCCTTGATCAAAGCCTTTAGAATTATCTCGAGGTACTTCCAGAAGAGTGGCACGCAAGTTTCAATGAGTAGGTAAGGAGGTGCGCAAGTGTGTCCATTTACCTTAAGGGTAAAACACTTAGGCATGCAAGTGTTAGTGAATTATAACACTTAGACCTTATTCCTCTTGTTTAGACCTTCCATTCTAGGTGAAGAATTACCTTAGAAGTGTTCAGAAGACTTGAAGAAGAGACTGGGGCGTTCAGAGCTCTGTATCTGAATTCTGGAAAAATTCCTCCCGAAATGGGGGGCCCACTGGAGGTATTTATATGATGGAGAAGACCCTGGGAGGTTTTCAAAGAGGGCGCACAATTCACTTGCATGACCATTAGGTGGTGTGCAAGTTTACTTGCGCGACAATGGGGGAACTTGCACGACCCAAGGGTATTTGACTCCTTGTTCATGCCTTTGTTGATTTTTTATGTTTTCTTCAAAGGATGAATCAATTTGTGATAAGACATTTTCCTTTCCATTATTTTAGACAATGTAATGGAAAGGAGAGTCAACAAAAGTCCCCCCTCAGAGTTGGATCCAAAAGAATAAGGATGTGACTCTGAGGAAAACAAGAAAATCAAAGGGAAAGAGGCGCGCAAGTGTTCAGTGCGCAACACTCATCATGTAGGTGTGAGTCACGCAGGGCTAGAGAGCGCTGGATTTTAGGCACGCAGGTGGGCAGCCTGGCCTATATATATGCGCACATTGGTCGCGCATAGCATCAAATTTCGGATTTTTGAGCTCTCGCTGCGCAGGTCACCTTCGTCACGCAAGTTGCTCTCTTTTCCGCTTTTCCTTTGTTGTCGCGCTGCTGTCAAGGTACCTGGATTTGTGCGGTGATACTTATGCACTAAATACTTGAACGCCACGATTAGACTTGTGCGCCTTAATGCCTTTTCCATTTTTTTCGAATTCCTTAACAAATTTTATGCAAAATAAACCAATTTAAGAGTTAATTTATTCAACTTTTGTGCAGATTCAATGGCTTCCAAGAGAATCAGAATGGCTGATGAACTGGAAATAAAACGTCTTGGTGATATGATGAACATCATTAGCCACGATTATTATACCGTATGTGATATCACTCTTCCAGATTTGGCCAAGTATCTGAAGAAATATCACTTTGATTTCTCACAATTCACTTATCTTCCTTTATACGGTTATGGTCATCTACGAGAAGTCACTATTCTAGAAGCAAAGAACTATCTCCCATTTTCGTGGTTTGAGAATTACACCAACTTTGCTTCAGCAAATATCTCATACGGAGGAGGATTTATAAATGCTATAATAGTGGAGAAAGCCCACATGATGCATCATAGACCTTGTACACCAGATATGAAACCTCATAAGCCTGAGCTGAAACCACATTGTCGTCCTTTAATCTTCCGAAATGATCAGATGGATCAATCCAAAGGTTGGAAGAAAAGTTAGGACTTCCGTCCTAGGGGAGGTGTGAAGCTAACTTGGATGTGGGCATACTGGGTGAAAAAACTATGTGCAGAGTTTGTCAAAAATATGAAAGGAGTTGCGATATACGAAGTTGTCTGGTTTGGTCAAACATATGTTTACAGACATGATAGCTTCGTGCCGGAGATACTCAGCCATTGGAGCCCAGAAACCAATTCTTTCCATCTGACTCATGGATAAGTAGGAATCAGTCTATGGGATGTCCACAGGATATCAGGGGCTCCAATTTTGGGTGACATGTATGATGAATTCATTCCTCCCATGGTGACTTGGAATGATTCAGAGAAGACTCCTGCTTTGGCTCGGGAATTATTTAAAATCTTCCACAGACTCAATAGTTCATATACCTCCTTAACTCATTCTAGAAAGGATATTCATCCGGAGGAGTGGATGAATATATTTCTTATTGAGAAGAAATAGATAGAGCCAAAGGATAAGGAGTCTAATGAGAAAGGATCCAAGAAAAAGAAATACAAGGATAAGAGGCCCACCCATCCTACCACCTGCCCAAAAACTGAGAAGAGGGGTGCTCCTGGCACATTCTGGCCAACTCTAGAAGCAGGAGAGTTTGAGAAATGGGGATATGAGGTGAATCAAAGGATTCCAAAGAAGACTCGTCTGGCGGGCTTCTTGGCTCTGTGGTTCAACGTTTATTTCTTTCCAGTCATGGACTTGAAGGGAGGAGTCAGGCCAGGGACCTTCGTTATTGTAGTAAAGTTGGCTGAGAGAAAAATGGTTGGGTTGGCTGCCCCCATTTTAGCAAAGATTCACAGTAGTTTACTTCATATCTTCATGGGTAAATATCCTTTGATGATAGTGGGAACATTCCAAGTTTTATGGGGATGGATCGCCACTCACTTCAAGACTTATAATTTAAAGAATGGAGTACAAATTCCTGGAAGTTCTTTCAGGACATCAGTGCAAGAATTCTATGGAATTGCTCCATTAGATCTTAATGCCTATGACATGAAAGTGAGGCTGAGCATGTTTAAGGAATTCAACTTCTTTCCCTATGGAAATCCGCCAACCGAGCAGTTTTTTGATGATGGAACAGCCCACTTGGATTTGAGGGCATACATGTTGGCCTATAGAGATGGTGTGTTGGTCACCAGGATTGACGGAGAGATTATATGTGAGGCCTATGCTCCATATAGATTTGCACTCCAATTCAAGTGTTTGTAACATATTGTTGTATCTCCCCCTGTATATGTAAGGTTAGAGAAAGATATGACGGTTGCTCGGCAACTGTGATTGCTGACGTCTAGGGATACGACTAGGGCGGTGTTTGATCTACCAGTTGAAAGAGAGGCACATAACGTGACTACATTTTATGTCGGGCACTGGATAGCTTCATACCCTAAAGGGATGCTAAATCACCCAGTTTATCAGGTGGGGAAAAGGAAGAGGACTATAGAGAAAGAAACCCTTCCTCAAGAAGGTGATGGTTCCCCACCTGAAGCCGATTTTCCAGATTCCTCCTCTAGGAATGATTCACCGAATTCCCATGATGGGGATGATGAGGCACAACAAGTGGAAAAGCAGCCTCGTGCCCGATATAATCCTCTGGTAAGAATCAAAATACCTACTCCATCAACTCCTGGTGAGTTACATCATTGTGGTAATTTAATCACCATCACTTTATAAAGCAATAAGTCTTATTTTCTTATTCTCTATCTATAGTTACAGGAGCTGGGAAGAAATTGAAGTTGAATATTGTAGGAACTTCCTTGAAGTCTTCTGGTGCACGTACTGAATATCTATGAACAGAGGTTGTCCAGACATGGCTGAGTTTATACTATGGTATTGAAAATGCCTAGCTAGATTTATGTGAGGGGCTACATCTCCCTGGAATAGGGACTCTTCTGGATTCTACCGATATTAATTTCGAAGATGGCCTTGATGAAGTGTGATCTTATATCAGAGAGCTGGAAATGCTCATATATGCCACCGATGATTCAATCTCTGTCACCAAGTGGGTGAAGGAAATGATAGATTGTGGCACCGCTGAGGGGAAAGATGAGGAGTGTCATGATTACGTGGCCCCTGAAGATGTAAGTTTTATTTCCTTATATGCTTTGCAACTTGACTTTAGTCGAATATTTGTTACTAAAGGAAACTATTTTCTTCATCTTTCAGCTTGAAAATAAAGGAACCACTGAGGTTCCTTTGCCACAATATAGCTCTAGTGGTAATTCCATCGGGGTTGCTGCTGAATATCCTCGCGAGTCGGGAGAGATATCTCCAGGCCAGCAGGCCATGAATAAGGAGTTGGACATGGCTTTCCATTCTCAAATTCAGGTACCTGTAATGGAGACTTCCGACACTCCCAAAAATCGAAGGAAGAAAAAGCAACGAAGGAGGAAGTCCACCGCTAAATGCTTCATTAGTAGTGGTAAGTCCTTTGGGTAATCATGAGTCTTAAACCATGAGAAAGATTTCTCATTTTCCTTGGGATTGCAGGGGCTTCTTCAATTTCCCCTCTGAGGGAGAGGACTGATCCTCCTCTGAGGACCACAGAGGGTGCTGTGGAACAATTGAAAATTCAGGCTGACTTGGCTACTCCTGGAAAAGAGCCATCATCTGTTCCTAGTATCCCTCCTGCTGCTATTGCAAGAAGAGAAGAACCTACTTCTGGTAAGTTAACAATGCTTCATAAAATGTTGAATAAAACATCTACTGACTTCCATTCTATGATACTTCAGGTTCAACCGCTGCATTAGAGCTTTTGGTGGCTATTGCAACTGATGCCATGATTTTATCTGAAGATATAGTCCAGGGTCAGGGACCGTAGGATGAAGGTCACCAAGAAGACACATCAAATGTTCCCACTAGTGAGACTAACCAGGATTCTGAGATGACATTAGATGAAATTATGGAACTTGGCGCACCTTTAGAATATTTTATAAATCAAGTTAAATTACCACGTAATTTAGAAGATTATGGACGTGAGTGTTATCCTTCATCCAATTAAGAATAACTTCTTATTATATGTCTAATCATGATTGGTTCAAATGTTTAATTTTGTCTGTGAAAGCTGTTGAACTACTCATGCCTGAAGGGGGTATAGAAAACCCTACCATTGTAGAGACATTAGCACAAGTGGAGATGAACTCAGTATAGCTTCCTCAAACTCATCCTGAAAATCCTGTCAAAACTAGGAAATATGGGGAGGAGCCTTATCAGGTTGCTGATATACCGTTGGTTAAGGAATAACAATATTTGTGATTGTACTTAATTTGCAATACAACCAATTAACTTTTGTTATCCTTTGAAATTGACCAAAGCTTTCAATTAATTATGCAGGGCCATAAATTGCAGTGGTTAGATCTGGAGGTGAGGCCTCAGCCTCCACCCCAACGGGAATTGAAAGTGAAGAAGCTCAGGTCAGTGGGGAAGGAGCAGAACAGGGCACTTCCATAAGTTCATTAATCCCAGATTATACTCCCCCATGTGACAATGACGTTGAGTCAGACTCGGAAGTTCAAAAGGGGTTCTAATTTTCACAACGCAAGGCATGGAAGAACATATGGAAAATAATATCTGAAGTGCCTCTAGAGGAGCTACCATCGAAGATTCCCCGGATGTCATCCCTATTTGTCATATTGGGACTTGGTGGTTTTTGATATGAATAGATCCATGCTATGGTGAAACAGGTCATTTTCAGGAGGGAGCAGGAGAAAAAGTGTCTTGAAGATCTGACCAGGAAGAATTTTTCAGCCAATATTAGTGAATTTGAGGCTACGGTATCCCAAGCTGAGGCTGACTATTCTGCCAAGATGAAAGAGCTGAAGCATAAGATCAAAGATAATGTCGTCCAGTAGATACACCTCCAGCAACAGTTAAATGTTCTTACTGGGGAACTTTACCAACTCAATAATTAACTGGAGGGAGCTCAAATTAATGGTATTAAGGCCATTGCAGATGCCAAAAAAGCACTCCATCAGGCTGAAAAGAGTGAAGTTGGTCGAGTGCATGAGCTTTAAGTAGCTGCTGATGAAGCTCGGGATGTTGTTCATCAAGTGAAGACTTATGTTGACAGCCTTTTATAATTTCTTGGAAAAGAGAAGAGACTCCAATCTGTGGACGTCCTTCTAACCTCTTGTACACCAAATGAAAAACTTTTTCATCTATAATCATTTGTGCACGTATTTTCCTTTTCTACCTGCTTTAGATTTTTACCCAAGCCAATGGGCCAAGTAAGCATGGTTTGATTTTTACTAGGATTAATATAAATAACCCTACAAACTTTTCTTCTTTTAATTGATCAATATTACCTAAATCATACAAAATTTATGTTTAGTGAGATGGAACATGACTTTTATTAAAAGTTACCTTGTCTTTTGTGGGAAGTTTAAAGTCATGCACATCGGACATAAATAGGCTAATGTTTAAGGTTGAAATAGATTTGACCGAAATGGATTAAAATTGACTCAATTCCTTGACAATTTATCTGAAAACATATTACCACACTCAAGTATGAGGGAAAATATGTAAACTATGACTTAAGAAAATTCGAATCTGAGGAACGATATGAAAAAGAGCTAAAAGGCATTAGAAGAAGTAGTTCCCAATAATGAAGTTACCATTATTTAACAAACTTGTTAGGGGGTTGAATTATGCAGGTCCACCTAAGGGCATTAGCTGCATAGTCAAATAAATAGCATCTTTTGGATGACAAGTCCGTTATGTAGACTACTTATGCAAGGCCTCCTAAGGGCACGTAGTTAGGCAAAAGAACTCTCAGAAATTTACTTTTCTACTGCTAAGAAGCCAGTGGAAGTTTATGGAGATTCTAATTTTCCAAAGCATAGAGTTTGTTGTATGAAGAGAGGTACTTGAATATGGAGAAGATATTTCCAAACAAGATTGTTTATGAACTGGATGAATGTCACTCCTACGAAGGTCTGACCCAAACGTAGGGAAGGGAAAATATAAACCATAGACTTGAATATTTTCAGATCATGAAAAAGAGTATGAAAAAATATGTAATGAATTTCTATTTTTGTGGATCCCTACATATCGTCGTTAAGACAACTAAGGACAAAAATAGGTTTTCATCTTAATAATGAAGTTACCATTATTTAACAAACCCATTAGGGGGTTGAATTATGCAGGACCGCCTAAGGGCATTGGCTGCATAGTCAAATAATAATATCTTTTTGGATGACAGGTTTGTTATGTAGATTGTTTATGCAAGGCCGCCTAAGGGCACGTGCTGCATGGTCAAGCAAAATAATTATCAGAATTTGGACATTTTGTGATTAGAAGTCAAGAAAAAGGGTTATGAATATCTAAAAATATTTAAGGTTAGGATTATGACACACAATGATGGGTATTTTCCAATGTAGGCAGAGATACACAGATAAATGCTAACTATAATCATGTTGTGGCTGGGTCCTGAATTGAAATATTGGACTTCACTACGTATCCCATAAGAATGGGAATCAAGCCATACGTAGTTCTTGAAATAATGTTTAACGTCGTGTGGGACGAAAGTATGAGAGATCTTATTTTAGGGTCATAGAGCTCAGACCATTATAAGAAATACATAGTGTGTGATTTCATGGGGACTTTTCAACCAGGGGACTGAAAGTGGAATTTGGGGTTAGGCCCAAAATAATTGGGGCTAGATTAGAGGGACACTCGAATGTTCCTACGTATCCCATAAGGATGGGAATCAGTACTACGTAGTTCTATAAATACCCTCTATACAGATTTAGTTCGTTCAAGTGAAGGGTGAAAGGGGACTTTAGTGTAATGATGGTTTGACCCAAAATAAAAGATTCGGGCATTGCCATGTATGCACATAGTCTTTGGAATAAAACATGATTTGAGATCAATGTAAATAATGATTTCCTCTTAGGTGAGGGTATAAAATAATGTTATAGTTTATTGTCATACAGGACAAAAATTTTGTACAGTTTAACGTCATATAGCATGGACGAAGTTGAACCAATGTAAAGATATTGATTCTGGGGGCGGTTTCACAAATCTACATCATACGAGATAGAGGTGAACCGATGTGAAGAGATTGGTTTTGGGATTGAACCTTGGGAGGTTGCCTATGTACCCAGCCTGGAATTCAAGGATCAATGTCTGCGTATTTTAATTAAAGAATGAATTAGTGATCACGTTGTTCTTGGGGACAACGACTTAAAAAATTGTGTTGGGACTTATGTGTGGCTAGCGGCCCAGAGAGGGTGTTATGGTTGAAATTTTCTCTAAGCTCATGTGATTCATACTCAGTGTGAGAAACAAGAGGTAACAAAAACCTTAACAATGCACATTTTAATGTCATGTAGGACATATGAAGGGACTATGCAGTTTAAAATATTGCAGTTAGGACTATTGGTGTTGCACAGTTTAATGTCATGTAGCAGGGAAAAGTACAATTTAATGTCATGTAGGATGTATTAAAGGACTTTTGTACAGTTTAGCGTCATGTAGCTAGGACGATGGGGACAATATAGTTTAATGTCATGTTGGACGAAAGGGGGACTATGCAGTTTAATGTCATGAAGTAAGGACAAAAGAGTACACCGTTTAACATCATGTTGGACGTATTAGGGAATTTTTCATAGTTTAACGTCATGTTGGACGAAAAAGGGACGATACAGTTTAGCATCATGTTGGACGTAAGTGCTAATAGTTTAAGGTCATATTCATGGACCGTTGGTTATGTAGTTTAACGTCTTGCTGGACGTAAGGGACTTCTATACAGTTTAGCGTCATGTAGCTAGGACATTAGAGTTTAACGTCATGTTGGACAAAAGAAATGAAAATAGGTTAAATTCATATGCATGGACTCTGGATGGTGAAGTTTAACATCATTATGGATGTAAGGTACATGAAAATAGTTTAAGGTCGTATGCATGGACCATTACAATGTATTTTGTGTTCATACAAAATGTTTCTTCAGAAATATGGCATTGGTTGGAGTAGTGATGAGTTCTCCATCCATTGAGATTAATGAATATGGTCCATTGGAGTATACCTTATGTATTGAATAACGTCCTTCCAACTTTGTTTCAAGCTTGGGAGGTTTCTTTCCTGGTATCATTGGAGTTCTGAGAACTAATACCAACTCTCCCTGAACGAATGAACGAAGACGAACTTTTTTGTCGAAAGCTCGTGCAATTCGATTCTGATAGACTTCCAAGTGGTGTAGGGTGCACAATATTTTTTCATTTAACCATTCCAATTCATTCAATTTCTATTGATATTGTTCATCTGTAGATGATTGATCGCAAATGGCTACTCCGAGCAAAGGCAATTGAATTTCAATGGGCAAGACTGCTTCCATTCCATATACTAGTGAATATGGAGTTGACCGCGTTGTAGTGCGGGTGGTGGTTTGATAAGCCCATAAAGCATGAAAGAGTTTATCAGGCCATGAATTCTTATCTTTATCCACCATCTTTTACATTATATTTGATAGAGTCTTGTTGAAGGCCTCTATCTGTCCATTGGACACTGCATGATACTGAGATGAATGGTTGGACTTGATGTTGTATTCTTAATACAACTTCTTCACCTCGGATGAACAGAACTTGGTTCCATTGTCCGTCAATATGGTATGAGGGACACCAAATCTGGTAATAATGTTAGACTTGATGAAGCTAACAATGCATTTAGAACTGAATTCCTTGAGAGGTATTTCCTCTGCCCATTTGGAAAAGAAATTAGTAGTAGTAAGAATATACTTAAACTGCTTGGCCGTAGCTGAAGGGTAAGGTCACACCACATCCATTCCCCATGTGAAAAATGTCCATGAGTATTTAACTGTATGAAGCAACTCTAGAGGTTCATGAATGAAGTTGGCATGTACTTGGCATGAATGACCCTTCTTTGTGAAATCAACACAATCTTGTATCATTGAAGGCGAAAAGTATCCAAGCCTTCGAATATAATCAGACAGTCTATGTCCAGACTGGTGGGCACCATAGACTCCTACATGCACTTCTTTCATGACAGCCATTGTCTCTTCACCATCAATGCATCTGAAGAGAACTCCATCAAAACCACACTTGTAGAGAATTTTCTCTAGGTGATCCGGGATATCATAAAGAGTAAAATTCACCACATGTTGCCAGATTTGTTCTTTCTCGGCTCTATCAGGTGGAAGTGTTCCATTTTGAAGGTATTCCCTGATAGGTGTCATTCATCCCATAGTGTGACGTTATGGTTCAGAGATGGGACTAATTTCATTGATTTCCTCTGTTCTAGCTTGAACATAAGGTGAAATTGTACGATAGTGGGAAATATTAATTGTTGTCTCGTCCCGATTTGGATCTTCCAGAGTTGTGGCTATATTAGCCAGTGCGTCAGCTTGGGTATTTTGTGACCACGGGACATAAGAAAATGTCGGTTCCGAAGGGAATTCGGCCATTAACTCTCTGATGTAATCATACAAAGGGATCAATTCTTCTTTTCTGATTGCATAATCCCTATTGACTTGTTTGTTTACCAGGTCTGAATCACCTTTCACCCTTAAGTGATTCACTTGTGCTTGAAGCAAAAACTCTAATCCTGCGATGAGGGCCTGGTATTCTACTTCATTATTGGTACCACCTTCCCATAATAAGAAGGAATAAGGTAACACTTCCTTTTCCGGGGAAATAAGAATAACTCCTAATCTAACCTTGTTGAATTTAGGATCTTCCATTTTCTTCCCTATTGGACTTCTGGAAGCACCATCAAAATACATTTCCCATACCTGAGGACTATCCTGGATAGAGAAGACTTCCTCATCCGGGAGTTCAATATCTGAATATGTATCTTCTACTGAAGGATGTTCAGTAAGGAAATCAGCCAGATCTTGGCCCTTTATTTCCTTTTGAGACACATACTGAATGTCGAATTGCTGCAAAATAACTGCCCACCTTGCCAGATGTCCTGTAAGAATTGGATGATTGAGGATGAATTTGAGCGGGTTATTGTGAGATACCAATTGGAACTCATGATGTTGCAGGTATTGTCTCAACTTCTGAACTACAAAGATTAATGCCAGGCAGCACTTCTCAATACTTGAATACCCGGTTTCTACTTCAAGCATAGTCTAACTGAGATAGTATAGGCTGTTTTCATTCCTAGCGTCATTCTTCTGAGCAATAAAGGTACCCAGTGATTGCTCTAAGGCTGCCATGTAGAGGATAAGTGTCCTTCTTTCAACAGGTGGCATAAGTATCGGTGGACTCAAGAGGTATTTCTTGAGAATATCGAATGCTTCTTGACATTATTTAGTCCATTGGTAAGTGACTCCCTTCTTCATCAATTTGGTGAAGGGTAAACTTTTGCCTACCAAATTGGCGATGAAACGCTGAATATAGGACAATTTTCCTTGAATTCCTCTTAATTATTTCAAATTTCGAGGAGGTGACATACAAAGGATTTACTTTGTCTTCTCAGGATCGACTTCAATACCACGATGGCGTACAACAAAGCTGAGAAATTTTCCTGAGGTTACCCCAAAAGCACATTTTAAGGGGTTCATCTTCAAATTATGTTTTCGAAGCTTTCGGAATATGACTTCAAAATCAGCCAAGTGGTTAGAACGTTGTTTGGATTTGACCACCAAATCATCCACATAACATTCAAAAAACTTCCCTAAAAAGGGTTTGAAGATACGATGCATGGAACGCTGATATGTTGCGCTTGCATTCATTAAGACAAAGGGAATTACCCGATAGAAAAACACACCTTGAGGGGCTCTGAAGGATGTGGATTCCTCATATTCTGGAGCCATTCAGATTTGATTATATCCAGAATATCCATCCATGAAGGAAAGTGCTTCATAGCCAGCTGTTTCATCGATTAAAAGTTCTGTAATCGGGACTGGAAAATCATCCTTAGGACAATGCCGATTAAGATCTCAGAAATCGATGAAAACTCTAATTTGTATGTTATTCTTATTCACGGGGACAATATTAGCCAACCACTTGGGATATTCAACTTCTCTGATGAAGTTATCTTTGATAATCTTATCCACTTCAGCTTCAATTTTGGAAGCATAAGTTGGGTGTGTTCTTCTTACGGCTTGTTTAAATCCTAGATGTTCTTTTGGTAAACCCAAATGATGAGTAGAAACATCAGGATCAATCCTGGTAATCTTTGTATATTTCTAAGAAAATATGTCTGGATTTTTCTTTAAAAAAGAAATATACATCTCTTGTTCTTCAAGAGTCATGGCCGCACTGATTAAAGTGGGGCGTGGATCTTCTTTTGTACCCAGATTTATTTCTTTTAGTTCATCTATGGTAGTAGAAATACCCTCTTCAAAAGCTGGAGGAGCATCCCTGAGATCTTCCTCTTCTTCTTCAACATGTGTTATTTCCTCTGTTTCTACTTGCATAGTAGATGATGAAGCAGAATTTCCATGATTAAGAGAGATGTTAAAATTTGAACATCTTGAAGAAGAGGCTTCTATTTCTGACACAATTGATGATGAAGGGTCTTCCATGGGTAATAAAGAGGAGATGATGGATTGAGAATCGACATCATTGTTCACCTATGACGTTTCTATAACTTCTTTTAGCCCGGTTGGAAAAGTATAGACTTGCTGGATTTCAGCAGATGAAATGAAGGCATCTCCATTTGAGCTTTCATCATTGCCTGGTGGATCACCAATTTCTCCCATGTTGTCTGGATCAATTGACATAATTGACATTATGAATCTTTTAATAAGAGTATTCTGATTTGGGTATATCCTGTCAATTTGACTGATAGGCAACACATAATCTGTACTCACATGTGTAAATGGGTTTACTGGAATATTTTCCAAACCATACGGAGCATTAACTTTGGTAATCTCCTTTGTTTTGGATTCCTCCTTTCCCTTCATGTGGTAGAATTCCGCCTCAATGTATTGGGATTCACATGTCTTGAATGGGGCCTTGTCACCATACAATGTCCCAACTTTACCATCGAAACAATACTTGAGACATTGATGGTATGATGAAGGGATAGCCGCATGTCGATGTAGCCAGGGTCTTCCAAGCAAGATGTTGAAGGCTGAGTCTTGATCAATGACCATGAAATCTGAATTGGATACAAGATCTCCAAACTGAGTTCTGAGTGTAACTTCTCCCAGTGTTTCTTGTTCATTTTTATCATATCCTTATAACATCATAGTAGAAGGAGATAAATCATATTCTGTGAGGCCTAATCGATGAAGTGTACGAATGGGAATGAGGTTGACTCTTGAACCATTATCAATGAAAGATATTCAGATGTCTACACCATTGACCTTTCTAGATAAGTACAAAGGTCTAATATGCCCATGAACGACATCATCTTCATCTTCATCTATGAAGGATATCACTACATGGAATTCTGTAGGATTATCTTCTGTGTGGTAGACTTTAGCTGCAGCAATTTCAGTTTCAAACACCTGAGGACTTGACAAAGCCTCGATGAGTGCCTCCCGAAGATATTTTGAAAGATTCAAAGCATCCAGAATTGATAACGTGGCCGGTACTTGGTCTAGGTGTTTCAATACATCATACTTTTGATCCAGAGATTTGTGTTTCCCAACAGGAACATGTGGTTTAGCAGGTGCCTTGGAAGTTGATGCTTTGATAGTTGATTCATCTTGTATCAGGATAGGAGTTGGCAATATTCCTAGATTTGGAAGATTAGACCGATTAAATCCATTTAATTTTTGAGGGGATGAAGGTGGAATCCCCAACCGATCCTCCAGAATAACTGTTTCAGGACTAAATTTTCTATTGGTGGAAGAACTTGCTTGTTCTTGTTGAGCTCGTTGAAGGGCTCTGCCACGAGTGTATGATGCATACACAGTTCTAGCAGAGGTAGAATTGGAATAGTGTCTTCTAGGATATCCACGTCTTCCTCTGTATCCCAGACCCCTGGAACTCCCTCTAATTCCTCTATTTGATATAGGGAATTTAGGCTCATCGAAATTTCAACTGCGACTGGAATACGGATCTGTTAATTCAATCATATTAACAGAACCGAAGATCAACTCTTCATCTGATGAAGACTCTACCTAATTAGCTTGTTTAAGCTGTGCCGTTTGGTGGGGCAGTGCTCGTTGCTTCGAAGTAGATGTCATGAAATTTTCCAAAGTCAAAGACAACTTAGGCTTTAACACAATTTCATCTTCCTCTGATTGCTTTTCTTTCTTTAAACTATGACGCCCTTTTTAGGATTTTCCTACTGAAGAGGATTTTGTTGTGGCATCCACACAATTGGTTTCTTCAATTGTGTTCACAAAATGGCATGATTTCAGTTGATCGTTTTTCTGACCATCCAATCATCATATTTCTGCGCATTTTTTCTTTTGACTTCTTGACATTTGCCTTCTTCCTCTGGAACTATAGCAGTAACACATGCTACCTGAGCTGAAGAGCCTTTTAGTTTGACTTGTCCCGAGTCAACCATCTTTTTCAAGATGTCTTTAAAGACAAAACACTTCTGGATGGGATTCCCTAACATTTTATGAAAGGGAAAATAATTGGGACGGTCTTCATATCCTTCCTTGTTTGGCCTTTTGGGCCTTGGAAACTGAACCAAATTATTTTCTAGAGCCGAAATGAAGTAGCCAGGAACTTTTTCGTTTCGGAAAGAGTAAACTTTTCCCTTCATATCCTCAAATTGTTTCTGTCTTTGATCTCTTTGATCATATTGACGAAACGGCCTTTTTTGTTGATTCTCAAGAGGTGGAGCCCTTCGGGAAGATGAAGGTTTTGAAGTAGAAGCAGGTACAGGTGCTTGCTTAAGCATAACTGTAGTAGTATCTGCTTTACTCATTCTCCATCCTGGAACTGATGGAATTACACAAGATTTAGCTTTAGTCTGTATAAGGGAATCTTTATTCTATTGAGAGATTGAAATAAGGTCTCTAAACCCTCCTATGTATTTCACAGGGATCAACGGCATGTGTAATTCATCACGCAGATTTTCCACACAGATTGGCAATAGTTCTTCTTGAGGGAGTGCTAAGCTTAGGGAATATGTTAATCCCTTCCAACAAGCAATGAAATCTGAGACCCTTTCATTCTCCCTTTTCTTAGAGTTTGTAAGATCAAAAACTATTTTCTTTGGAAAAGTTGAGCTGAATTGAAGAAGGAATCGTTGACGGAGATCTTCCCATCCAGTAATTGACTGAGATTGTAAGATTTTGTACCAAATAGAAGCTGGTCCTTGCAAGGTTCGCACGAAGTATCTCAGTTTCACTGTTTCTTGTTGTTCTGGAGTTCCCATCATAGGATCACAACAAGACATGTAATGCGTCAAATGTTGTTCAGGATCGTCTGATCCATTGAAAATAGGGAATACAGGGTTCCCAAAACTTTATGGGGGAGAGATTGAATCTACCCATTCAGGGTAAGCTCTCTTTTCTGGTTGAACCTGCGCACGCTTCCCTTCCATAGTCTCTAACCGATCTTTTAATGACTCAATGGTAGTTATTAACTTTTTAGAAACATCTGGTTGAACTTGGACTTGGGCAGGTGCAATAATTTGAGTCTGGACAGGTATGGTGGCTGGTGCTGCAACCGATGGTAGCACCGCCAACTGTTGTTGCACTTGACCTGTAAGATTAGACCTATGAGGTTGTACTGATAGAGGAGGATATTCTTGATCCATCTCAGTAGCTACAACAAACTCCCTTGACTGACTGACTCTAGTACGCTTAGGAGGAAGACTACTCTGAAGTAGTTCTGCATTCATCCTCCTCAATTCCTTCATTTCTTCCTCTTGTTGTGCAAATCTTTTCTCTAGTGAGAGCGATTGGCCTTCTCCAGAGGAAGGATATGTAACCTGATTCTTTCCCTTCCCCTTGTTTGATCCCTTTCAGAGAGGGGGAAGTGGATTATTTGAAGGAACGCCTAGATTCTGTGTAAACATTTGACTTCGTGTACGCACACCTTTTTCATTTGTGTCTGTGCGTACAAATTCTTGAGCAGGAACCTCTTCATCTGAGTCCCCTGAGTGAGCCTCATGTTCTGGAGGATTAGAAACAGTGGAATTAATGACATTAATTGATGCATAACACATCGCATCCATTCTATCAGCATTTCTGTGATATTTTCTTCTACCATGCCCCTGATGAGACATTGCCTTTTGTTGATTTGATCCTTCCGGAACTTCCTGATGAACCAAAATTTGGAGGGAATCTCCTGATAATTTGGCTCATCGTTCCTCATGTAGCTTCTTCCCCAATCGAGAGAAGACCGACTTTCGCTGAGGAGGGGATTGATGATTTGAAAAAGTCTCTAGTCCAGTGGACTGGGGCTATTCCAACCACTCAAATCCTCAAATCTTATTTGTTGATTCTGAGGGTTGGGTTAAAAGAGTCCCCAATCTGGTAAGCCGGGGTGGCTCTTGACATGCTATGTCTGAGACTTTCTTAAAATCTCTCCTCATCTTGCGGACCATAGTCTGGAAATTAGTTGGATGCATCAATCGACATCCACTTTTATCACCTGTCTCAAAAGACCGTTGGATGATTTCTGACACTTTTATCACTTGATGATGTGCTTGCTCCATACGAGAAGCATGTTCAATATTCTCATTCACTTGATGCAGGAGTAATTCAATAACTTGTTCTCTATATTCCTGATTTTTAGAGGAACTAGGTGAAGCCTGTTCTTGGGAAAGCTTTTGATTACAAACATAACCCATTGACTGTGGCCGGCCACGGGCAATAACATTGCATGAGACCATTTTTGGTGGGCTTTGTTAACTAGAGATCACAGTGAAATTTAGTGCTCCATGAACACCCCATCCTCTGATATGAATACCATATGGGGCATTGGCAATTAACTGGCGCAATCTTCTTAGTGCACCAAGGCATGAACGCTGAAGGGCTCTCTGCTGCTTTTTAGCCTTCAGATATCGAGAGACTGATAGAGATGCCAAGTCAATTTGGCGTTGAAACCCTTTTATTATCTTAACATGATTTTCATATTCATCATAAGATAATACTTTCATTTTCAACTGACAAAGAGTTTTCCATATGTTGAGACGAATATCATGAATTCCATATTCCGTCAACATCTCTTGAATGTCATACTGAGAGTCAGGCAGAGGCCAAAACATGACTGGCACCTCACCATTCGCCAATTTTTTTCACATGTTTAGCATTTCTTCTTTATCATTAAATGAAGATTCTTCTACCTGATTTGACCAGAGTTTATTCTTACTTGTTAATTCATCGGATTCAACAATATTGGTAGAGAGATCACTGATTAAACTAGAAGATACATGACTTAGGGGTGGTTCGGAGAATGACCTACACCCTGGGCTATCTTCTGATTGATAAAGTTTTTCACCTAATAGCGATGAAGCATCAGACATGACTGGTTTTTCATTTTCAAGTGCCTCAAGATAAGAGGGATTTCTTAGCACTACATTTTCCACTGGAGCATTTTCCGGGCAATGTGCATCACTCCTGCGGAGAGGAATTTCGCAGCGAAATTCATCATCATGGGGAGGACCACCATGGTGGGTTACAAAAAAAAGATGAGATCTCTTTCTCCTTGGTCTTCTGGCCACACAGAGGGCTATTGTAGCTCTCATCTGATGATGAAACTTCAAGATCGACCGAACTGTCATGAAGAAAGCCTTCATAAAGAAGTGTCTGTTGAAGACCTTCGGAATTAATGTTCCCACTATTGGGAAATGAGGGAGTAGAATCTTGGATTCCAACAGATAACTATCTGAGGGCTTCAAGAACTCCAGCATCGAGAAAGGCCTTGTTACAGATTGGCTCTTGATCTATTGACTGTGTTGTGCAGGTATTCTTCTTAGATGCCTTCTTACTCACCTTGGAAACCACTTTTTGATGAAAGTGGATACTCTGAGTAAGTGTATGTGCCTGGTCATGATAGATGGCCAGGTTAGGCTGACGATCTCCACTCAAATCAGGTGTATGTGCCTGACTTGGTTGTCCGTATGATATGGGGGAGTACGCCCCACAACCCTCTTGGACTGGAACAGATGTATGTGTCTGTTCCGGAGTGAACTGTTGATGTGTCACTCCACTGGTAGGGATAGATTTATGTGTCTTTCCCTAAGATGTTGCTGAAGCTATTATAATATCCTGGAAAGCATCCAGAATATGAGCAGAGATTTGCTTCTTCTCTTTCACCATTGATAGAATATTCTTGGTGACTTCAGCTAACGGAACGGGGATATACATCCATTTCGTGATTGGAGTAGGTGTATGTACCTGCTCCTGTCCTCCCTTTCCTGTCAGTGAATCCTGGAAGTACTCATGTGTGAGGGCAGAGAGTTGAGTCTGCCTCTTGTTTGTCACTGGAGCTTTCCGACTGACCTCTCCTGGTGCTACCAAATGAGATTGTTGGTAGGATTGATCAATACTAGTAGGTGTATGTGCCTACTGATTGCAATTCGCCGAACGTGGTTGAAGAGTTCCATCATATGTAGTTAGACGAGCCTACTGACTAGCTGATGATTTATAAACAGGTGTATGTTCCTGTCTATAGTACTCCACCGGAATTGTGTGGTGGGATTGGCGTGATGCTGCCAGAAGAGTCTGCTGGACAGCAGAATTAAAACGGATGGGTGTGTGTGCTCGCTCATTGCTTTCCACCAAGTTAGGTTGGTGGAATTATCCGGAGATGGCAGAGATGAGAACCTGCTCACTGTTAACCGGTTGCTGCCTCTGGTGGTTCGTCTTGCCTGCTCAGGTTCAAGGAACCTGAGCCGAATTCCTAGAGTCGATGCCCTCATCATGTCGAGGGTGCACTGCCGCACGAGTCTGGCAGCGATTGTTGATGGGAGCCCTTAGGAAGGACTCCTATCTCTTTGAATTAAAACCCTGAGGGGTCTGCCCATTCACCTCCCCAGAATATGGGAGGGACTGGTGATTTCATTCCGGGGATAACGACTCGAAACAGTTGGAGATGGTGGTTGCCACCACCTGCTTCTTAATCACTGGTCGTTGTTGTCCGGACGACTGGTGTGCATTGTTCACTTGGAGGGCTTGTCTGGTAGCCTCAAGAGTTGGAATGGTACCGTGTTGATGGTACTCCTTAACCATCACATTTGATACCCAGTGTTGAAGATTCTGAGTAGGTGATGTCGTCCTCAGAGTGGACGATGATCCAGTAGAAGTAGCAGCAGTGGAATTTGTAGTAGAAGTTTTCACAGTAGACGTATTCACGGGTGTGAACTTAAGAGAAGCCATTTTGTAAATGCAGAAGATCTTGGAAAAGAGTGCATGTTTGATATAACATACGTAATCAAGATAAGTACGACCACTACATCTTTTGGATAAGAATATATGTTATTGATTGTTTTGGTGGCCCTCTCATTGAGTTTAAATAGGGGCCTAACAAATAAGCAAAGCGTCAGTTTAACTTGGTTAAGGATTCATGTCGGGTTCACCATTTTTTGTTTCCCTCTGGAATAGAGGATGACCTCTTTTATTCAAGGTTCAAACATTCCAATCGGTTTCTAACGAGTTTGTTCGTAGAACCGAAAACATCCAATGATTCTACATCCATTTGGACCTACTTTCCAAAGGTAGGTGCTCATTAGTTGTGGACTAACGAGGCTTAGGAATTTACATTGGTCGAGAGGATGAGAGGTTGAACTCATCAAACCTTTTTTAGGGTAATTATTGTCTACTTAGGGACTCTCTTTATAGATTTAAGTTATGTTCGTGAATCCTAATTACATTACCAAGTATAAAATGAGCTTTCCTTTAGATCTGACAATCAATGATTGATATGTAGAAAATTTAGAGAATCTTTTATATGTATTCGAGGTTCTTCATTGATAGAGAATCATCTGTATTTGTTAGAGATTCTTAGTCAATGGTATCCTTAAATACATAAAAGTCTCTTGGTCATTATGATGACCATGCTGGTTTTAAAGCCACTCAGTGGGGTACTTGAAGTTTATTGTCATTCAGAAGGACATGGATTATTTCAGAGTTGGGATCGTACCCGCAGATGGGCTACATACATATCCTTTGTTTTGGAAAAGGAATAAGAACCCACGTAGTTGGAGTAAGGGAGTATGATGTTTATGATTGATGGCTCAAAGAAATATTTTGTAATTACTTTTACACTCTATTCTCACGTGAGACATGCTCAGTATGAGAAACAAGAGGTATTGGTAAAACCAGGCAATTTTTCCATGAAAGATGCAATAATAAGAAATGATGTGGTGCTTATGTATGTATGACTGCCCAAATAGATGAACATTAAGATTTACTTCATAGAAGAAATCCAGGAACAGGTTCCATAAAGGTATATGTGCTTCAAGGAGATTTGGATACTCTAATCTTGGGGCTTATTCCTAAGGAAGATTCCCAAGTTTGGAGGGGACGTATGATTGGGTTTTAATCCAGAGAAGGAAGTCCAAATCAAAAGTAAATTAATACCGTTTAAGAGAAATTAAGGTTGGGGCTTACTCCTGAGAAGAAGGCCCAGGTTAAGGGACTTGGGGCTTACTCCTAAGGAGGATGCCCATATTTGTAGATTTGAAACTAGGGTTTATTCTTGAAAAGGAAGACCATGTTAAGCGAACCATGGTTGGGGCTTACTCCTAAGGAGGATTCCCATATTTGGGAACTTTAAGACTGGGGATTATTACTGAAAAGGAAGACTAGGTTAAAGGAATTATGGTTGGGGCTTACTCTTGAGGAGGATGCCCAAATTAGGGGACTTGGGGCTTAATCCTAAAAAGGAGGCCCAATTAAGAGAACTTGGACTGGGGCTTACTCCTGAAAAGGAGGCCCAGATTAAGGGAAATTATGACTGGGGATTACTCTTAAGGAGGATGCCCAAATTAATGAGGAATTTGGGCTTACTCTTAAGGAGGATGCCCAAATTAATGAGGACTTGGGGCTTACTCTTAAGGAGGATGCCCAGATTAAGGAATTATGGTTGGGGCTTACTCTTGAAAAGGAAGCCCATATTTGGGAAATTATAATAGGGGATTACTATTAAGGAGGATGCCCAAGTTAGGGGACTTGGACTGGGGCTTAATCCTGAAAAGGAGGCCCATGAATAGGGTTCTCTCATTTTAAATAATGAGGTTGAATGAATGAAATATCTAACTTTAGTGACAAAAAGATGTGTAAATCACTAGGTTTTGAGAGATGTTCCATGAAATTCTTTTCAGATAAGTAAGTCAATCAAGAAAACATGCCATAAATGGCTTTGAAGAGTTTATTGAAGACTGAATATTTAATAGGAGAGTTGGAATGGCATAAGAGGGGTTAAATGGGCAGGAAGGGCACCCAAAAATAGTAGGGAGCACAAGTCCTAGCAGGCGCATAGGTACTGCATGGGCGTGCAAGTCCTGGTCGCGCAGGTATACCTGCACGGCACATGGGTACTTGCACGATTGTTAACCAGTAGAGTAATACTTGGGCGATCCTTGATCAAAGCCTTTAGAATTATCCCGAGGTACTTCCAGAAGAGTGGCGCACAAGTTTCAATGAGTAGGTAAGGAGGCGCGCAAGTGTTTCCATTTCCCTTAAGAGTAAAACACTTAGGCATGCAAGTGTTAGTGAATTCTAACACTTAGACATTCTTCCTCTTGTTTAGACCTTCCATTCTAGTTAAAGAATTACCTTAGAAGTGTTTGGAAGACTCGAAGAAGAGACTTGGGCATTCAGAGCTCTGTATCTGAATTCTAGAGAAAATCCTCCCGAAATGGGGGGCCCACCGGGGGTGTTTAAAGGGTGGAGAAGACCCTGGGCAGTTTTCAAAGAGGGCGTGCAAGTCACTTGCGCGACCATTAGGTGGCGCGCAAGTGTACTTGCGCGACAGTGAGGGATCTTGCCTGACCCAAGGGTATTTGACTCCTTGTTCATGCCATTGTTGATTTTTGATGTTTTCTTCAAAGGATGAATCAATTTTTTCTAAGGAATTTGCCTTTCCATTATTTTAGAAAATGTGATGAAAAGTAGCGTCAACAGCGTCTCACAGTCAACGTCCCCACGTTGTGCCTCTCTGACTCGCTGAAGGAGTGGAGGAGTGACTGTGAGAGACTGTAGAAAGGCAGCTCCATCTCTATCCACAGAGGATATCTGCAGCGTGGCTAGCTGCTCAGTCGCCTCTCCTAGCGGCTGAATTCCTGATCTTATACTGAGAGCATCAACTAGAATGTTCCCCTTCCCAAGAGTATAGACTATCTCGAAGTCATAGTCCTCGAGAAACTCGAGTCATCGCCGTTGTCTCAGGTCTAGGTCCTTCTACGAGAAGATGTACCTGAGACTCTGGTGGTCAGAGTAAATTGTAAAACACTCGCCCATCAGATAGTGCTACCACATCTTCAAGGCGAAGACTACTTCTGCTAACTCAAGGTCATTGGTAGCATAGTTCTGCTCATGTTGTCTCAACTACCATGAACTATACGCGATCACTGCTCGCTCCTACATCATGACAGACCCGAGTTTGGTCCCTAATGTGTCACAGTAAACTACATACCCTACCCCCTCCTCTAGTAGCCTCAAGATGGGTGCACTGGTCAATCTCTACCTCATCTCCTGAAATATCTTTTGGAATCTCTCTAACCACATGAAGGGTTTCCCCTTCTTCGTCAAAGCTGAAAGCGGTGCTACAACTTTGGAGAATTCTGGAAAAAATCTACGATAGTATCTAGCCAGACCCAGGAAACTCCGTACCTCCATCAGACTCCTAGGTGGCTCCCAAGCAAGCACTGCCTCAATCTTAACTGGATCCACCGCAACTCTAGCCTCCAAGATGACGTGTCCCAAGAAATGAACCTCTTGAATCCAGAACTGGAACTTCGAGAGATTAACATAACGATGGTGCTCTCAGAGTGTATCAAATACCACCTACAAATGGTAGGCAAGCTCCTCCTCAGTAGTCAAGTAAATCAGTATGTCGTCGATGAAGACTATGGAAAAACGATCAAGGTAAGGCTGGAAGATCCTGTTCATGAGACTCATGAACATTGTTGGAGCATTGGTTATGCCGAAGGGCATAACCAAGAACTCGTAATGGCCATACTGACACCTGAAGGTCGTCTTCTTCATATCCATGTCTCAAACTCTGAGCTGGTGATAGCCTGACCTGAGGTCTATCTTCAAGAACCATCGTGCTCCCTTGAGCTGATCAAAGAGTTCGTCAATCCTCGGAAGTGGGTACATTTTCTTCACTGTCACCTGATTCAAGAAAAGTTATTCGACACATAGTCTCAAGCTCCCAGCTACCTTCTTGGCGAACAAAATCGGTGATGCCAAGGGTGAAACACTGGGTCAGATAAATCTCTTTCCCTATAAGTCCTCTAGCTGTACCCGCAGCTCATGAAGCTCGGTGGGATCCATCTGATATGCTAGAGTAGATATCAGTATTGTCCCGGGGTACATATCAATGTAGAAGTCTACCTCTCTATGAGGAGGTAGTCCTAGAACGTCATCAGGGAAAACATCTGCGTACTGATCCACCACAACAGGGAAACTCGGACTCTGCACATTAACTACTCTGAGGATGATATTTTCCAACTGATGTGTGATCAGCTGCCCCCTCCTCTGCATATGTCCATTCTATGCTGCAAAGGCTCCCTTATCTCCGGTGAAGGTGAACCTGGTCCCATCCATGCGGATCCACCACACTTTGTTCCTAATACAATCGATCTAAGCATGGACTGTAGATAACCAGTCCATACCCAAGATGACATCATAAGGCATCGACACCGCTACAAGAAGATCCCAGTAGAAGATCTCGCCTCCTAGAGTAATCTCACACTACTGGGACCAGTGCGTAATCATCGAGTTTGCTCTCGTAGGAGTCTCTAGCTGTAAGGATCAAGCTAACGGCTCAATCAGAATCTCCGAGCTCCGAACAAGGGAAGTGGAAATAAAATAATAACTGGCATCTGTGTCTATAAGTACTACAGCAAGGGTGGATTAGACACAGATAGTACCTTGAATCATCTCAGGTGCATCGTGGTCATAGGCCTCGACTATCTGGAGTTGAGCCCTCCTCTGTCCGCCAGCTCCCTATGGTCAAGGTGGACCTCTTGGTGGTGGTGGTGGTAGAGCCTCGAAACGTCATCCACCACCTGCTGCTTGGCCAGCTCCTCTGCCACGTCCACCTGCTCCCTACGGACTACCACGTTCGAACCTCTGCCTCTGCCTGGGAGGTCCCTCTATTGTCTTCTACTCATTTTCATAGCGGGTCAGGCAGTCACAAGCCATGTGACCCTGCCCACCGCATGTGTAGTACTGCCTGCCCCTCTTATGGGTGGTTCTATTTTGTGTTCCCCACACATCTGAACCAGTATACTGAGGCCGCCCAACTGATTGCCTAGTCCTCTTAGACCTCTACGTCAACTATCTACTGCCGTCTACAGAAGACTCTGCTATGTGTCTTCCTACAGTGGGTCTCGCCACTGGTGACTGCTTAGTGAGAAAACTCTCCGCTATAAGGGCCCACTCCAGCACCCCTGCCTACGTCAGGATACTGAGGGGAATCGTCGAAGCGATGATCTCATTCCTGAGTCCTTGATCGAAGGTCTGGGCCCTGAAGAATGGGTCTCATACCATAATCGTGGAGTAGCATGAGAGGTCAGTGAATCTCGCTGAGTACTGAGCTACTATCATGTTGCCCTTCTGTAGATGAAGTAACTCCTGAATCTGCACCGCACGAAGGGTGGATGGAAAAAACTCTGAGTGGAAGAGACTCTCGAAGTCTATCCAAAGTAATGATGCCTCGGCATGCACCAGGAGCATCGGGCTCCACCATCTGCCTGCTACTGCATGTAGGAGACTCATGGCAAGGATCACCATAAGGTCGGCTGGTGTCCCTACCAATCTGAAAACTCTCGTGATATCCTCCATCCAATCCTCAGCTGCCTGTGGGTTCATCTCTCCATGGAACCTGGGTGGCCTCTGTTGCTGGAACTCATGCAACGCACTTAGGCGGCATGCACTCTCTGCTGCTGGGGCTGGTTGTATCATTGTCCCAGTGGGTAGTGGTATCGCTGGTGCTTATGCTGTGATGGGGCCCTGCACCGAGGCCTTGTCGCTCGGTGGGCTACCATCTCGTACGTAACTCAGAACCCTAGCTGGCTGCCTTCGTGGGGCCATTATGAAAAGAAACAGGTGCGCCACAGTTAAAACAATATACCTGGTGAGCTGACATAAAGTAATCATGATGAAAACTTTGTCAAAGGAAATACACACGCAATCATTTTTTTCGTGCACTGAGTCGAAAATCAGAGGTCAGGGTCCTGATGTATGGATACATCGACTGGCGCACCAACACTAGACTCCCTGGACTGAAAAGCACACTCAATACTCTTAACACTATAGCTTCACAGAAAAGAATCAGAGTCTAAGTTCTATAGTAGAACTGACTCCTCTGATACCAATTTGTCACGACCCATCCTCGGGGCCTGTGCCGTGACTACCCCAAGCCCGCCTTCCATAGTCCAGGGGCTGGCAACTAGCACCAAAGGCATATTCTCGATAAAAGGGAAGACATTGAATTTTTAACTTACAACGCACACACAGTTTGAACACAAGCGGTAGAGGCAACGACTAAAAATAAACACTAAGTAAATCTGGATACAAGAGAAAGTGCTGAAAGGAAAGGGGCTGGAAATACAAGCCCAACAGTAAAGTACAACTGCAGAAAAGTAAATAGAAACTACTGAGTTTTCCTCTGGGAATCCCGCCTTAAGGGTGTGTATAGATGTCCTCCTCAGCACCTCACGTCCATCCGTTCGCTCTGGGTATGTCTTACCAAGTGGTCCACCTCCGGGTACCATCTATCTCCACAACTCTCTGCCTTGATCAATGATGTCAATCGTCTACAACCAACACAACGAAGTGAGGGCATAGCCTGTGCATGGGTGAGTATAATGATACTCAGTAGGGACCCCGAGACCCCCGAAGGTCTCCCAAAATCCACGAAGGATAAACCAGAGAAAAGGGATACAATCACGAAGTATCAACTAACCCTACATAGGTATATGCTCATACATATAACTAAGTTATCAACAACGGTTTGGATCCAACCCTTGAGACTAAGCACAAACTAGTCCACACAGAAAGTATAGTCAATCACATCGATGATAATGATTGAAATTCAAGACTCAACTCACACAGGTATACAACTCATGAAGATGGGTAGAGATGATTAGATGTAGCCTCTGAATCATCTCCTCTGTCGAACAAATGGAGGATCCTAGTACATAAGTCATCACTACTGAACCCACAGAGGATCCAAGTACAGGAGTCATCGCTGCCGAACCCACGGATGATCCTAGTAGAGTAGTCATTGCTGCCAAACCCATGGAGGATCCCAGTATAGTAGTCATCGCTGCCGAACCCACGAAGGATCCCAGTACAGTAGACGTCGCAGTCGCAGACAGCTCTAGGGTTCCCACACACAGCACACTCGATTCCATAAGGGTATACTCCTCGATCCAAGAATCGATATATCAAGGAAGTCCTGAGTTGATGTATCCAAAAGTATCGTCTCGTCGAAAGAAACCCAACACGACAGACGGCGTGTCAAACGGACGCCCAGTCTGAGAGTTATTAGCATTTCTGTTCCAGGGGGCCCATTGGAATTACGCTCATTCCAAACCTTCACATTTCCCGAAGTTGTCCAAAACTCACTTAGAGTATCATAAAAGGACCGCCTCATCTCAAGGATCCCAGTTTCGCAAATGGTGTGTCGATCGGACGCGCGGTCTAGAAGATATTCGTGTCTAAGTGAAACGGGCCCGGCCCGTCAAGCCCAGTGGGTTGGCAGGTCGCCCGACCCGGTTCGGTGGGTCCGACCCAGCTGGGGGTTGGCCTGGCCTGGTGGAGCACGGCCCACCCAGGGACCCCTCCCAGCGGGTCCAACCCAGTTGGGGGGTCATCCCGGCCCGGTGGGGCACGGCCCAACCACAGACCCGGCCCGGGTCGTGGGCCCGTCCGGTTCGCCTGGCGGGGCCGACCAGTGCTGCCCCTCCTTGCGGCCCGGCCGGCCGAAGCTGGCCGATTTTCCCAGAGTTAGCAGCCCACGGTTGCGGGTCGTGGTTCCTCCGCAGCGCGGCGCCAAGGGGTGTCGTGGTTCCTTCAGCCCGGTTGGCAGGCGGCCGGCCGGTTCGCCCACTGAAGCAGGTCGCGGTCTTCCCATAGCATGGTGCCAAGATGCTCCGCGAGCTCCTTCCTGTCTGGCTATGGCCGGCCAGTTCGGCTTGGCAAGTGGCCCATGGATACGGGCCGCACCTACTCCATAGTGTGGCGCTAAGGGGCGCTGCAGTTCCTTCATCCTGGCCGACTTTAGCCGGCCGGTTCTTCTTTGGATGAGCGAACCACGCTTGCGGGCCGCGGTTTCCCCCATGCGGCTGGTGCGACGACGCTGATCCTCCACCACCGTAGCCTGGCCTGGCAGTGGCCTCCAGTTGCTGCCGCCTTATGTTCGTGCCCTCTTTCCTCTTGTGTGGTGTGACGAAACTGCGCCCTTCCGGCTCCACCTCCGTCACCAACATAAACAAGGTTCAACAGAGGGATGTTGGGCCACTATTGTTCGGCCTGCGCCCTCTGCGTTAGTTGATAACAACTTGATCACCATCAACCATAATCAAACACCAAGGTGCGAGGGTAATATACACATGTAAGAATAAATAAAATAATCCATATTTCCCCTACCTCTATTCAAGGTACATTGTCTTAGTCACAGAAAATAGCGTCGTGGAAGATGGTGTTGTTTCGTCAATGTCGGAGGAAGAGGGAGGTAGATGGCGTTCATTGTGGCGTCGCCTTTTTTCTTTCCCCGGTTGAAGAAGTGGAGGAAAACGGTTGAGTTCCTCATGTTCTTCACCAGAGAGGGTGATATCCTCCAAACCCTCCCAAGTTCCACCAAATAAAGTTTATGCCATCCAAATGAAAACAATGAAATGCCTTCTTTTAATGTTGTCAAAAAAAATTCTAAATAATTCAAAAAGATTAATTAAATGTGGAATTTAATTAATCTTAGGTGTTGGAATTTAATTGTGGGAAGATGGAGGGTTTAAAAAATTAAAAGAAGGGAGGTGGGTTCATTTAATTCAATGGGAAGTTTAAAGGGAGTTGAGGGGAGGTTAAAATTTTAAGTTCGTGTGGGCCCCACCACACATTATCCTCTCATGCGAGGTTATTTGGGGGTGGGCCCCACCACCAACCTCCCTTTAGAAATAAAAACCACCAACTAAATAAAAATGTGTTGCTACACATTTTTATTTAATTTATAACTTTTAAGTAGAAATTCCAAAATAAAACTTCCATCCTGTATAAAACACAACTGTGGTAAAGGTCCCCTTAAGTGAACACAGGCCCTGCGAGTTCATTGGTGACCTCAAATTTCAATTACGATCACCGGTTCAAAAGATAGAAAAACCCGCACGTATGTTTACTGAACGTACTCGAACAAAACTTCAGAAAAATGATTCTGAGCAAACCAGTCCTCGGAATTAGGCGCCTTCAGAAACTGCGGACTCGGGAAATTCCAAAGAAATTAAGAAAAAAATTCCTTTAAATTTCTGGGTCTTTACATAGGTGATCCTCCCAACTACGCCTGAAGCCTAAGATGCAAGCACGAAGCATGTCCTCTAAAACCTGGATAGTCCTCTCTTTCTGACCATCTATCAGAGGGTGGAAAGTTGTGATCAAGTGAAGGTGAGTCCTGAATGGCTCATGCAATCCCTTCCACAACTGGGATGTAAATCATGTGTCTCGATCTGAGACTATTGTCGAAGGGACCCCATGGAGTCAAAATATCTCCTGCACGTAGAGGCTTCCCAAGCTATCTACATAAACCTTCTCTCGGATGGGTAAGAAGTGGGCTGACTTGATGAGATGGTCAACAATCACCCAGACGGAATCATGCCCCATTGTTGTATGGGGTAAACCTATCACAAACTCCATCGAGATACCATCCCACTTCCACTCCATCACCTCAAGTGGTTGAGTCAAAGTTATAGTGTAAGAGTTAGTGTCCTGTAACCATCTAGTTTTACTTTGATTACATGAATATTTAATGTATTATTACATATTGTTCATTGTTTTGCATGACTATGATGTAATAGTGTCCTAGAGTATTTGCCACATTGATAAGGTCATGGAAGTTCCTTGCTATGATGAGAACCTTGAAATTCTATAAAAAATTCTTAAATATAGTTATGTTGTTGGATGACATGATATGATGGGACACATAACATGCAGACCGTCAGGTGTGAGCACTCATAAGCATATGAGACTTCCTCTCATGAATTTTGCACTTGGTAATCTCCAAGATAAGAGATTATGGGAACAGACCCGCTATTAGGAATTCCGCATGTTTTGGTGTCATCAGATATTTCTATCTGCGACCGTGTGTAATGATCCTTAGACTTTAAGATTATCATTAATACGTGTCATGACTTACGCACTTTGATTTACTAACAAAAACCATCACGCAGACAGTTGGCGGGAAGTAGGGTACGTTGGCTGCATCACGAGTGTCATGTTATTAATGTATAAGTCAAGGAAGGATTTGTCCCTTTCATTTATGGAAGTTTATATCTTGGCCCTTTGATTGAAATAGATCTTTCATACGAAATTCCATGTTCATGGTGTGACAACGATTTTATTTCAAGTAGTCAAAGAACGATGTATCTAGCATAAGAGTTGGTGACACAATCATGAAACCTGCTTGATGAGATATTGCAAAAAAGGTATTATATTACATAGTGATCGTTCATATGTGGATGTCATTGTTGCGACTTTATGTTATTCCTCTTGGGTGACTTGACCCGTTGCTAGACAGTACTGTTGGACATTAGGAAAGCCTTCCTAATGCCAACGAGAAAGAATCCTATAGGGTCACACACTAAGTGTTTTTGGTGGTCTCGGTTAAATTCTATTTGAATTTAATTAATGAAATAAATATTATTCTCAAAACTGTGGAATAATTTTATTCAAGTTAAAAAGATCGCATAAATTAAATTAAATATATTTATATATTTTATTGAACATTTAATAAATATTTATTTAATAGTTTGTAAATAAAATATTTATTTAAGAGATTAAATTATTTATTTATTTATTAGATTGTTCAATAAATGGAAGTGGAGTTCGAGCAGACCAAGGTCTGTCCAGTAGTAAAATAATTATTTTCAAGTTGGTAAATAATTATTTAACTAGTTGGCACAAATTAAAATAACACTGTTATTATTTTGTGACGGGGAATTTATAATTTTATTTTGCGTAAGTTGGTGCACCATAAATAATGACACAATATTATTATTAAAAGAATGGGTTTTCTCTAAGTTCATTAATGTATTTAATTGTTTCTATGAAATTAAATATTGTAACTGAAATTCTATGTATATAAATAGACAAGTATTGCTATTGTGCCACACACCACACCACATGCCTGGTGAATTGAGATTTGTTGAGCCAAAAAATTTCTCTCTCGAATCCTCTTCTCTCCCCTCTTAAGAATGAGATACGTTCTTCAAGACGGAAGAACAAGTGATCAAGAACGACTGACACAGACACTTGCTTCGCCATGCTAGCACCCAGAGAACAAGCAGTGTCGATCGGAGGCCATCCGAGCATATGTGGATCACCGCTAGAGGGATTCTTGCTTGGATCCTTACAAGCACAACGAGATAATCCATAAGGGTCATTCTATATGATCAACATCATAAACAAATAAAATACCAAAGATCCAGATTTTTTTTGTTTATGAAATTAATTATATTAATTATAAACATGATCTGAAAGATCCTCTCAAAGGTTTCAGGCCTCTTTCTTCATTATCTAAATATTTGATTATATTCCATGGAGATTGGAGTTAATCATCGTATTGATCCTAGAATAATCATTGATCATGGTAAAAATCAAAGTTGGGTATCGTCTAAACCACACTTATGATGCGCCTAGAACCTACATGCAGGAACCTAATGCTCTGCCTTCACTTGTTAACAAGTAAGGTACCATGAAACAAACTCTGCCACTACCTTATTCATCCCTGACCACCAGTATTGACATTGGAGGTCCTGGAATATCTTTTCCAATCCTGGATGTACCACTATAGGGGAGGTGTGTAACTCCTTCAAAACCTCTTCACTTGATGCCACTAGAACAACAGTTCATTCTCTAAAAAGGATGATGTGCTCCCCACCTATCAAATATCCATCAGGAGATTGTCCTTAGGAAAAATGAGTAGGTCAGGCCTCAAAATCAACATCCCCAAGTTGTGCCTCCCTAACTTTTTGTAATATTGGGGGAGTGATAGTCATTGATTGAAGATAGTATTCTCTATCACCATCCACAAAGTATATCTACATCGTGGCTAACTAATCGGATGCCTCACTCAAAAAATGAAAACCGGATATCCTTCTATGTGCGTCCACTACCACATTCCCCTTCCCAAGAGTATAGACTATTTCTAGGTCATAGTCCTGGAGGAACTCTAAACATCATAGCTTCCTCAATTTTAGGTCCTTCTTGGAGAAGATATACATGAGACTTTTTTGGTCGGAGTAGATGGTAAACCACTCACCCATCGAGTACTACCTCCACCTCTTCAATGAAAAGACCACTACTGCTAGTTCCTGGTCATGGGTTTCTTAGTTCTTCTCTTGCTACCTCATTTCCATAGACTATATGAGATCACTACTTGCTCCAACATCAGGACACAACCCAGTATGGTCCCTAATGTGTCACAGAAAACTGCATACCCAACGCCCTCCTTTGGTAGTCTCGAGATGGGGGAACTTTTCAATCTCTACCTTAGCTCCTAGAAACTCTTCTGGCACTTCTTTATCCATATGAATTGATTTATATTCCATGTAAAAATTGATAAGGGTGTTTCTAACCTAGAAAACATGGGTACGAATCTCCAGTAGTATCCCGCCAAACCCAAGAAGCTTTTCACCTCAATCACGCTATTGGGTGGCTCCTAAACAAGCACTGCATCTATCTTTGTTGGATCCAATACAACTCTAGACTTTGATATAACATGTCCTATAAAGGGGACTTCTTGAATCCAGAACTAACACTTTGAGAGATTACCATAAAGATGGTTCTACCAGATTGTATCCTGGACTATCCATAGGTGTGTCACGTGATCCTCCTCGGATGCCGAGTACACTATGATGTCATCAATGAAGACCATGAAAAAACGGTCGAGGTAAGTTTGGAAGATATTGTTCATTATTCCCATGAACACTATTGGGGAATTGGTCACACTGAAAGGAATCCCCAACAACTCAAAGTGGTCATACCAGAATCGAAATTTAGTCTTCGGTACAACCTCATCCCGTACACAGAGCTGATGATAGCCTGATCGGAGATCTATCTTTGAGAACCATCTTTCTCCATTAAGATGATCGAAAAGGTCATCAGTGCTCGTTAGTGGATACTTTTTCTTCACAGTCACTTGGTTTAGGCACTGAAAGTCTACGCACTGCCTCAAACTTTGGTTTTCCTTCTTGGAAAATAAAATAGGGGCTACCCACAGTGAAGTATTGGGTCTCACAAATCCCTTATCCTACAAATCCTCTAGCTATACCCTCAACTCACGAAGCTCTGTGGGATCCATCTGATATGATGGTGTGGATATCAGTGTTGTCTCAGGGTAAAGACCAATAAAAAATCCAACCGATCTACGGGGAGGTAATCCCAGAACATCCTCGGGAAATAAGTCTTCATACTTGTACACCGCTACAAGAAAGTGAGGACTCCTCTCGTACACAACACCAAGGGTGAGGATAGAAAACTAGTGAGTGATTGTATACACCCTCCTCTAAGAAAGTCTCTCATGTTTTGTAATATATCCCTTCTCACCAGTGAAGGAAAACCTGGTCCCTTCCTCACAGAAACACCACACTTTTCACCTAAGATAGTCTATTTGGGCATAAACTGTTGATAACTATTCCATACCCAAGATGACATCATAGGGCCTCAACGCTAATACTAGGATATCCCAACCGAAGCTCTTACCTCCAAGAGTAAGATCACACTACCGAAACTAGTGTGTGATCATCGAATCCCCTCCCATATAAGTCTCTAATTTTAAGGATCAAGCCAATGACTCCACCTAAATCTCTGAGCTCTGAACAATGTTCATGGAAAGGAAAGAGTGAATTTATCCTATTTCTATAAAAACTATAGCTAAGATGGAGAATACACATATCGTACCTATAATCATATCTGGAGCATCATGTTCATAGGCCTCCATCACCTGTAGTTGGCCTCGCCCCAGTCCACCAGCTCCCAATGCCCTTGGTGGACCACTAGGGGTGGTTGTGGTAGCACATCGAACCTTTGTCCGTTGACTTCTGCTCTTCCGGCTCCCATTCCACATTTTACGCACTACATACTACCTCTCTTGAACTTATTCCTCTACCTTGGTAGTCCCACGACCATCTGCATGCTCTCTGTGTGGTGAGTTGGGAAATCATGATCCATGTGACCATGTTCTTTGTATGAGTAGCATTCCATACCCATAGAATAACTACCTCTTCCCTTGGGGTCTTGTACCACTGATCCTGCATCCTAGGGTCTCCCCTTGAAATGATTAGCCTGCTTGGGCCCCCGTGTCTGCTGCCTACTACCCATAGTTGAAGACGCTATCACCCAAGGTCTACTGGTAGCTCCTTCTTCTAGCGCCTTCTCTGCCAGGAAGCTCTCCACATGTAGGGATCATTTTAGCACCCCAGCCTGAGTAGGGATGATAAGCGATACAATTGATGATCTGATCTCCCAGCGTAGTCCCTACTCAAAATCTTGATCCCTAAAGAATGGATCTCGCACCATGTACGTGGAGTAGCGAGATAGCTCAGTGAATCTCGTTGAGTACTCTACTATTGTCATGAAAACCTATTGAAAGTGCAGTGTCTCCTTTATGTGCACTGAGCACAACGTCACTGGAAAGAACTCCTCTCTAAAGAGGCATTAAAAGTCTATCCATGTTAGGGTCACCTCGTCATGCATCCAGATCTTCATGCTCCACCATCTCCCCACTAATCTCAAAAGAAGGCTCACATCTAAGATTGACATCAGGTCGAGAGTCTTCCTTACAAGTTAGAAGACTCACATAACCACCTCAAGCCAATCCTCTTCCACCTGGGGGTCAGCCTCACCCCTGAACATAAGAGGTCACTACTTCTAAAACTCATGTAAGGCACTGAGTCGATGTGTGTCCTTTACTAGTAGCGCTAATACCAACTACTGACCAACGGGTGGTGGCAATGATGGTGCACCTCCCGGTGGGGCCATCTTCAGTATCGGTCCCCATAATGATGCCTCATCAGTGGTCATACCATCCTCGTGGTCACGCACTGGAATCCTTGTTGGCTATCTATGGGGAAGCATCCTGAAATAGATCAAGATGAACCACATTCAATAGTTTATACATGGTGAGATGACTCAAGGACATCAGAAAACACTAAAAATAATATATGATGCTGGAAACTAGTGGTTTCATATACCAAGTCGAAAAGTATAATTCAGGATCTTGGTGTATGAATAAGTCATACCCTGCACCAACACTAGAATCCTTGAGCCTGAAATTCAAACTTGAAACATCCAACACTTTTTCCCCAAAACAAAACCACAGACTCTCAGTCTTTAAGGCAGAACTGACCATCCTCTATTACCAATTTTTC
This sequence comes from Viscum album, assembly GCA_963277665.1. Taxonomy (NCBI): domain Eukaryota; kingdom Viridiplantae; phylum Streptophyta; class Magnoliopsida; order Santalales; family Viscaceae; genus Viscum; species Viscum album. Next base: position 1,099,087,907 of record OY728155.1, on the reverse strand, counting down.
ATGACCCGTCCCCCAGGGCTCGTTCCGCGACTACCTCAAGCCCACCTCCCAAAGTCCATGGGCTAGAGACTAGTGCCAATGGCAATAACATGCAAGTGTGAGGCATTAACTTGATTACATGTACACACTCAAACTCACAACCCCAACCCACAAAGCGGAAAGGGAAAATATATATGACACTAAGATAACCATTGAGAGTATAAAGTATAATCTGGAAGTAAAGGGGCCAGAATACAATCCCAAAAAATACAAACTAAAAATATGAAAGTACAAAGGTCTTTAAAAATTCAGTTCGTAGAAAACCCTACCAGAACGGTAGGTGAAGAGTTGCTTCTGAAATCCGAAGAAGTATGCCTCACCTGTCTAACCTCATTGGGCACCACCTAGTCCTGGGCCACCAAGGTCTTTGTCAAGTCGTCTCTCATCTGCACAAGACAAGACATGTGCGAGTGGAGCCTGTGTAGGGGTGAGTAACACAATACTCAGTAGGGACCCCAAACCACAAAGAAATACCACAAAGGAAATGTACACATGAAGAAATGGACATCTCACATAGGTATTAATTAAAATTTAGAAAGCATTATTATCAGTCATAAAGATGGAAAATTTGTACTACTAAGGGACTCATCCCTGATGAGTTTCTAAATTCTGTTATCCACTGAGGTTTTCTCATCTTTTGGTTCACTGAGGTCTTTTTGCCAACTCGTATGATGGGCCACACAGTTCCACACAATTATTCACATATCAGGACACACAGGTCTGCATGGCTTCTCGTAAGTTGGGCCACTGAGGTTCTCTCAGCTACTTGACTATTGGGCCACAAAGGTCTTCTCGGCTACTCATCTATTATTCCACACAGGCCCTCGTGGCTACTTGTTTTTCGGGCTACGAAGGTTCTCTTGGAAATTCCTTCTCATCACAACCAGTGATAGGATTCCCTCTCATAGCACACTTGATTCTAGGAGAATCTACTCCTAAATCCATAGGTCATATCTTAACCTCCACGAAAACCCACTTGCAGAATCTCAAAAGGTCTGCCTCATCACAAGGGTCCCAACGCCACAAACGGCTTGTTAATTGTACGTACAGCTTGCAAGGTATGACTCTTTTACTAAAAAGGGGCTAGTTGGGTCCAGGTTCGGTCCAACCTTGTCAGACCGACCAGACCCAACCCGGACCAGGGTCCACCAACCCGACTCTGGTCTCACCCGACCTAGATCTGAACCAATCCATGTCCGGCCCAGACCAGTTGGGCCGCAGGTCTGGACTAATGGGTTGCCGTTGGGCCTCTAGGGCTGGCCTGCCTCCTGCCCAACTCACTTGTAGTGGGCTGACCTACTTGGCTGAGACACGGCCAGCGCGTCGTGTCCCCCCTCCACCCCACGAGTCACAGTAGAGTTGCCACCGTAATGGTCCAACTGGACTGCGGCCTTCCAGCCGTGTGATGCGATGCAGCCGTCGTGCCTGCATGTTTTATCACTGTTCCATTGTCGGCAGCCTACACTACCACCCACATATTATGTTGCGGGCTACCTCTCCATCAGCACACACCGCTGAAAGTGATAGTGAACCATCGGTGTCGTCTATGGGCCACCGGGTTCGTTTCGATGATCCGATTCTGAAACCAAAAGCATCCTCAGAATTCTTGGGTTGTCTTCATTCATACTATGGCCCCAAGGTTGTCTTTTCATCGATTGCATGGGGGTCAGTCATGAAGAATACATGAACACCCTTAACGGAGGAATCTGAGACTTATTCTTGTTGGCTCAAACCCTCCATGTTATAATTCAAAACAAGTTGGGAGGATATTTTTAAGAATTCTAACTTGGATAATCCCAATTCAAAGCCCCTAATCAAAACTCCCCCACAAATGCATGCATGATCAATGACTCGTCCCATTCATAGAATGATTTATGTTCATCATTGGTATTTCAAAATGGGGAAATAAAATTAATCAAGACACCCTACCTCATGGTTGGATCGTTAGTTGGAAAAGAGTGATCCTTGCATTCTTTGTTCGTCAAGACCTCGACGTTTGGTCTGAACCTGTTCATTGATCCTTCATTGTTCGTCATTCATCCTTATTCAATGGATTTTCTCCAAATATTCAGAGAAATAATCCCCTGGATGTTTTCCACCACCTCATTTCCTTACAATGTAATTAAGTGGCGATTGTGATTCAGCGTTTCTATTACACTGAGTTGCCGACATTACGTTGTTTCATTTATGAAACAGTTTTTCTGTTACTTTTTGTTTCAACATTGTTACATAACTTCATTTATTGAATATTGTTTCGGTTATTCTCGGGTTGCAGTGTCATTAAGTTTCAACTAATTTGAAATTCAATTAAAATAAACTGAAGTTTTTTTCCCTTAAGAAAATTCTTCTATTAAATTTTCTTAAAAGTCTAAAATTTAACTTTTTCCATCAACCCACGTTGGTCAAGGATAAGTCCATTCTTAGGAAAAATCATCATTTTGAACGCAACGGTGCCCTCATATTTTTAATCCTGGAACCTGTTTGTAGGTTGCAAAAACCGATCACATGCGCTATTTTAAATAAACATAAAGAAGTACAAATAACTTTTTCAGGCTCACTGGGCCTCGGAATTAAGTTCTATATAAGATCCTGGTCTCAAAATAATCCCATATAATTTAAAAAAAATGCACTGAATTCTTATACATTAAAAAACTGTGTTGTTTAATAAAAGAACACTTACTTTAATTCATCAAAATATGAGTTTGATCATTACATAATGAAAAATGAAAAAAAAAACTATGTTTTAGCTCTGGTGGTTGATATCAATCTTCTTCTCCACTCTTGCTTCCGAATATAAATCCTCAATTGATCCAGTTCTCCCATTACTCTCAAGGAAAATATACTTAGTGTTGAATAAAAATCCACTTATTCCACTTCCTAAAGTGATAACCTCCCCCAAAGGTATGTGTTATTTTTTTTACTTCTCTATCCCCTGTCTCCTTAGGGGAAATTTCATCAATCAAAATCCTCTTCCAAAAACCCTGGATGAACTCCCTCTATTTTTTATGGACCCCTATAAAATAAGAGTTCATAATATTTAAGTGGGACTTTTCATCCACTATAGAGAGGAAAAGGGCACTACACCATAGTATCATCCCATCATAAACTAAGACCAATTTCATTATGGTGTAGTGTCATCTACTGTAAGGCCCTAACCTTAAACATTACTTAATCTTGAGATAAGTCAATAATTTGACTTTAATTCACATCATGGATATTTTCAGGTTTAGTGCTTTATAGAATTATATCATAACATATACATAACAACTTGAATATTAAAATCATAAACTTCTACTCACTATCCATTTTTTCATAAAACAAAAACTCTTAAAAACGAGACATTTTTCATGTTTTAACAACATAAATTTTCCATGATCCCATCCTTGACTCTATTCTTCTTTATGTCCTGTGAAAAACATTTCAAAACCTAGTATGAGAATAAAAAGCTCAGTAAGGGATACATAAAGAAATAAAACTATTCTCCTTGGGATAACATGAAAACTAGAAATACTTTATCATAAATTAATAATTTCCACATTTAAGATGCAGTAAATATACATCACTGAATATAGGCTCATTACTTACCCTTTTGTAACCAAAATATTATCATAAATCCCATAAAAATAAATATATTAAATATAAAGGTAACTCGAGACATAAACATACTTAAATGGAATAACCATACGGTCGAAATCAATAGATATCACTAAATGGAATATCCTTAAGGCTGACTTCCATACCCAATACATTGGAGTTTATAATGTAACCACCCGTCCTTAGTTTATCACGGAGCCACCTATCATTTGATTTATCACGCAATCACCCGTCATTTTGATTATCACGTAACCACCCTTCAAATGTCCAAGTACCATTATATAGTCATAACACACACAAAAATCATAAAGGAAAAATAAAATTTTCATATTTCAGTAACAAGATATTATTTCAAGATATTAAAATATTTAACTCATTTATAAAACCATTTAAAATATTTTATAAAGATACTTTGAATCGAAGTGTTCCATACCACTTTGAAACTTTTAAAATAAATTAAAATTTTAAAAAAATCATGACCATATAGATAAATTCTTAAAAACCATTTGAAAACATGGGTGTGAAATAGAATGTTTTAGAATAATAAAGCTTTAAAACATTTAAAATGATGTTTTAATTAAATATTCCACTTCCACTTGAAATATAATTGAATAAAAATCATTAAATAATAACATCATTACAAACTTTAAATATAATGAGAATATATTAATTCTTGATATAACATGTCAAAATGGATTCATATATACCTTATAGGTTATTAAAGGTGTATAACATCAAGATATGCCTCAATGAAAGGAGATTGAGATGAAGTCCCTTACCACTTGAGAAACACTTGAAAAAAAATAATTAGGGAATAAAATCAAAAATAACTTTAACTATCATGAGAATATACTATTTCATGATATAAATAGTAAAATGGGTTGTATTTACACATTATATTATAATAGATGTGCATAACAACAAGATATAACTCAATGAAAGGAGATTGAGACGAAATCTCTTACCTTATGTCCGACTTATCTTGTTCATTCTTTATTTCCCTGAATAATAAACATAAGTTAATTTATAATTTCTTTATAAAATTTTTAATTTTTATTATTTATTTTATATCAATTATTACCTTTCTATAAAAATCATATAATTATTCAAGTTCAAATCGGTCATTTTCTTGATGTTCGGTACTTGAGTAAAAAATGAACTTGGTATAAGTACAAATTGTTCATGTGGTCAAAAGTCCATGATATCTAGAATAATATTCATGATTTAAATATCATATATATCTATTATATATGTATTTATATCTAGTATATAAGTATTTATAATATTCCGTAACATTTGGATTTAAGAAATGAAATGCATTGTTCATGGAGACGGTAAGTTGTGCATATGCATGGACGCTACTTTCATTTCTTTTTCATATTTAAAGGAATGAAAACTAAATGATAAATAGTTATATTATAATTAAATTATAATATCATATGATATTTATATGTTACATAAGTTCATTAAATCCATCCTTTATACATTCCATGTATGGCATGAATGAGTCATATCACTTTGACGGGGCGGTAGTCCACACTTCCTCGAATGAAATTGTCGTATTTACACATCATGAAAAACATAACTATATATTTGTAAATAAAAATTATAGTATCATAGAGAAAATATAAATATAATATATATCATATATAAATATAGTTTAATAATAATGGACACCATGATAGGTGGTAGGGGAAAATCGAACAATCATCGTTTCGTGAGGTAGTAGTTCATTGTACACAGAAACAGTATGTTCGTATACATTAGATGGAGGTGTGTGTAAGTTTAGTTAGAATACTTATCATTAAAACATCCTAGTATATTAAAAATACTAGTTTTTTATGTAATAAAATAATAAGAATAGAATAGGGAGTCGATAAGTAAAATAATGGAAAGGAACTTTAGAAAAGACTATACCTCTTAAAACGTGCAACTCCATTCCATTTAATCCAAAAGGTTTATTTGATTTCCTTCTGTCAAAGGTAAGGTTTCTAAGAGGAATAAAGGGATGTTTGGAGCTTATTTTTTCATATTTTGGATGATTCATGGATCTTTAGAGGTGTTATTAAATGGTTAGGGGTTATTCCCTTTTATAAGAGGTAGGAGGGACACTTTAGGAAGGTATTGAAATATTATTTTATTATAACATGGTTTTCGATTTCAAATGGTTCAAAAGTCACTTATTTCAAAGATAATATTATTTTGGGTCTAAAAATCTCAAAAAATAGGTTTTATACAAGTCTAGGTTGCAAATTTAACCTTGTCGTTTAGCATTAACCCTTAGTTAACTAATTTAACTCCTACCATGTCTTCTTGTATATTCATACTATATGGTTAATATAGTTACTATCAAATGACAATAAAACCTCAAGTGGTTAATTAGTGACATTTTAAACATTATATAAGTCATTTGGAATAATATTATATTTTTAGGACTATTATATCATTTAATAAATAAGCGTTTGTTTTAAAAACTCATCTATGCCAATTTTTATACTATTTATATCATGACTTTTTGAAAATACATAAAAATTTGATTATTTATAAAAAAACTTCATTAATTAAAATATAAAACTTTATAATCATACCTAAAATTATTTTATGGAATAAAAAGTTTCAAAATAAATTTATTTTATTATTTATAATCTCATTTATTAAAATCATTCATTAATAAGGTAATCACTATATCATCATTGTGTCATAAATAAATTTATTTATTTAATGTCTAAAATTTAAAAATAAAATATCGTGATGTAGAAAATATTTTTATCTTTCTAATTTATATTTATAGTCAAATATATCTTTTATATAATCCCATATAAAAATTTTTATATTAAAATATATATGTTTATGTTATATTTTTCTTTACTTTAAATTAATAATTATAAAATGTCATTTTCACATCTAAGTGGATCCATGGGGTCCCAAAATAGACTCAAGAATGACCATGGTCAGATATATCACGTAAAATAGGATTAGGACAAGTTTTTGTGTAGATTAATATTATTATAATATTATTTTTTACCCTTATTTACCAGATTTACCCTTTAACCATGGTAAATAAAATAATTATTGAAGTTACTATTCATAATGTCTAAAAATAGAAGTTACCTATTTACACAATTTGGACCTCATAATTCCAAATATAGATTCCATTTTGTCAAATTCAATACAATGAAAAGGGATAAATTAATTTAAAATTAATTCCCATTGTCAAAACCAAAAAGCGGGTTTTTAAGAAGTAATAACTATGAAAAGATTGACATGTCTTTATGTCCAATTTCAATTTGAAATTACTTATAATGAAAAAAATTATATTAAATGATAAAAATATAATCCAATTAAACTTTAAAACCTATTAAAATTACAATATAACTATATAAATATATTATATAAAAAGATAGTTTTGAATTAAAATGTTGTATTTTCACTATTCATAAAAATATCAATTTTATAAGAAAAATACCATAATTTCATCCAAAGTAAATTTTGATATCCCTATTCTATAAAATAAGTTTATTTTTTCAAATATAACATATAAATGTGAAAAAAAACTAGATTTAAAAAGGGTTCTCCATTAAAACACGGTAAAACTGTATTTTTAGGAAAAATACTTCTTTTATCCGAAAAAATTGAATTTTTTCTTATATCATATGTAGAAAACATATAAGACGAATTTAAAAAATTACATTTAATATATATAATATATTTTTCATTAAATAAAAATCCATAAAGAGTGATGAAAACACACTTATTCTCTGTTAAATAAGTTTTTATAAAAACACATCCTTTATATTCAGTTGGTTTTTATTTCCATTTATAATAAATTTGGTAACCAATGATTCATTATTTAAACATTTGTAAACCATATTAAAAAATTCAGTTGATATTATTAATTCCCTCCATTTGAACGGCTAGTCGTTAAATACAATTTAAAATAATATTATTATTACTGTATTATATTTCGGTGTATCTCAATGTTGTGTGCAACATAAGATTTTGGAGAAACCCATTGTTGCGTGTTGAGTACGCTATCAGAAGGAGCGACCAATTTAACAAAAAAAATTAATATCTTATTCATAAATATTAATAGAAATCCAAAATTAGTATTCTATAAATACCTGGGTTGTTACATCTATATTGTGTAACTCAAAGATCTGAGTTATACTCACATTTAAAAAACCAAAAATCATATGGGAGAAACACCTTCCCCCCACAGATCATAGGCCCAGTGGTCTCCTTCCATATTTTTTTTTCAAACTAAGCTATATAAATGATCATGGAAAATAGTTCGGCCTCCGATAATATGAAAAACTCTCCTACTTTCAATTCAAGACACTCTATGGTGCATGGTGAAACCCAATGTTGTAGACGCCTCATCTTGTTATTCATAATGCACAATGGCTAACTCCGCAACATAATATCTATATTCTTTCCATGTTTATCAAAATAACCTAGATGTTAATAGTGAATCCCTATTTTTATAGGACTAAAACAACTCCTTTGTTATCTTCTTCTTCACATGCATACATGGCGCATTCTCGGGATTCACTGTAGCCTCCCAAAGGTCTCCCGAGTTCTCCAAGGACTTCTATGGTTATATTTGGTGTCCTGGTGTGGTATATTGATCTATGAAGTGGATTCCATGTATGTTATGATGTTCTATGTCCATGGTCAAATGTCTAGGCCAGTGACCGAGGGTGGCATGATATGTTTGGGAATAGGGTAACATGTTCGACAGTGGAACAATAGCTTTTTAGTAAGTGATGAATAATTCCCACATTCACTATAACACCATGAGTTTTTAAGATTTTTTGTAATAAATTAAATTTCTTTGATGGATTTTGTTACACGCAACACCAATTTAAGCTTTCATTATACGCAACACCCTGTTAAGCTTACGATACACAGAACACCATGTTCAGCTTTTGTTGCACACAAAACTGGATTTAGAATGAATTACACTCAAAACCAATTTAACCTTGATCTATACACAACTCCAAGTTAATATTATTCAAAAAGAAACACCAAGTTAAACTTTTTCTACAGGAAACATTGGCTTAGCATGTGTTACACAGAACATTAGGTTTTAACAAAACCATGATATATTATTATTATTATTATTATTATTATTATTATTATTTAAACACGACCATTATAACCTTGCCATTAATATTAGTGATATGAATAGTAATAATTAATTTTTAAATATTCTTTATATTGGGTTTTTTTAAATAAAATATATTGATAGTAAAATATATAATTTTCAGTAAAGTCTTTATATGTTTCAAAAATACTATTTTCCCAAAAAATATTTTTGTACATTTTGTGAATAATAATAAAATTGATATTTAAAAATTTTAGAAAACTAATTTCATGAAATAAAATTAAAATTTTAATTTATAATGTGAAAATTATCTGATGGTGAATTTTTAGGTTTTTTCTGAAAAGTCTCATTTTTTACTGAATAGTGAAAAACACTGAATTTCCATTGAAAACTACTTTTTTGTTTAATTTATTTATAATGTTAAATTATAATTTAAATTTGATTTGCAGTACGATTAGTTCAATTATACATATATTAATTCAATCTTGTTTATTAGAACCAATTTCATTTTGAAATTGGATACAAAAACTTTGTAAATTCTTGAACATTTTGTCTTTAAAACCCCATTTTCTCGTCACGTCTGCGATAATAATTTTAAATGAATTTTTTACACTTCTATAAATATAATTTTTAAAATTGGTTACCATATTTTGAATCATCATATTTTATAATTTATAATAAGGTAAAAAAAATTATAGAAATTTATTGTGATTGTAGTTAAAATTAATTATCGTGGTTAAGGTAAAAATGTGTTTATTAGGGGTTAAACTAAAAATATAAGGGTCAAATTTTCCTAAAAAATTGTATAAAAACTATTTAATGGAAATATTTTTTCCTTTAAATCTATAAGGTTTTATAATGGTCTATTTTTACCCTTTTTACATGTGAAAATTTTTAGAACACTCAATTCTTTTCAAAAATACAAAGTATGTCCTCACCCCCACTTATAAATGGCCACCCTCTCTCCTTAATTTTTCTCCCCTTTACACACCTCTGTTTGAGATAATACCTACCCAAATCACTTAATAAATACCCTCCCTTCATCATATAATCCTTATTTTTATAATAAATCCATCATAGGAATAATGTTTGTGCAAACCTATATAGGATACCCGAGAAAGAGGTAATGTTCATCAATAATCGTTTTTGTAATATTTCTTCCTACACCCATTTAAATTTTTATTATATCATGAATATATAATATATAAATTATATTACATATAGTGATATGTTTTTATGTTATGTTAGTTCCCTAAAACCATTGCCACATCCATCAAATGGGTCATGAAATCATCATTCGTGTGTACGAAAGACTATCTCCTCATGAACTGATGTTGTTTGTTTTTATAATATGGCCACTTGAGGATGAACATAATGATGTATATGTTATTTAAATTTCATATATATGATATTTATGATTTAATTAGGATTATTTCTTTATTATATCACATTTTCCTTCATATTTTCCATTTTGTGGGAATACGATAACGTTGTTCATGTGTACGATGGACTACCGTCTTTTGAAGCATTGTGATTCCTTTATGGTTTATATGTAATGTATTAAGAATTATTTTAACTAAAATATTTGATATATATGACATAGAAGTGATTATGGAATGGTAATAGATATCACTTAATTTTTTCTTTCAATCTGATAAGAAAATTCAAATAGCATTACTGTGTACGTACGACATACCGTCTCTATCAATGGTGTATTTCATTTCCAATCACTAAATTTTTTTGGATTACTATAAATAAAAATATACTGAATATATATCATATTTATATCATGGTTATAATTCTGTAGATGTTGGAACCATGATCAATGTAATTAGACCAAAAATATAACAAATCAAAACATATAGGAAAAACAATGTGGTTATTTCCCAAGACATAATTTTAACATGAAATCATTAATAAAAGGGTAATAAAAGGCCATAAGAAAATTATATATGGTATTATATATATTGTAATGGTTTTGTAATATATGTATTGTAACATCCCAATATTTTAAAAGGAAACATTATGTACTTAAATGAACTACTAAATATTATGTGACCTTTATAAACTAACAGTTAAAAATATTTTTTCCACTTCTGTGGTTTGAATTTTGAAAAACAGACATACACAGTTGCGATCTGTAAGTTTTTTGGAGTCTGATATAACAAACTTAATTTTTTGTGAATAGTTACATACCCTTATGAATAGTAACATTCCCTTATGAATAGTAATATACCCTTATGAATAGTAACATGCCCCTTATGAATAGTAATCTACCCTTATGAATAGTAACTTGACCCTAATGAATAGTAATGTACCCTTGTGAATAGTAACTTGAACCTTATAAATAGAAATGTACCCTTATGAATAGTAAATTCACCAATGAAATTATAAATAAAATTTATCCATCTTATAAGTTTCAGTATGATATAATTATCTCATAATATAATTAAATAAATATTTTAAAAAATTATTGATTAAGTGTTGGTATTTTTGTAAGTCATATGTATTTAATTACAAATTTATGATTAATTTAATAATTTAAATGAAAATTTATTTTCATGAAATGTATTCATAAATTAGTATTTTTATGACTTATGATTACATGATAATTTTAAGAGACATTAAGTAATTTTTCAAAGTGTTAGAAAAGTAGTTTTAATTTTATAATTGTATTTTTTAAGTAAATTATGATTTCATTTAAAAATTAAATTAATAATGTTTAGAAAATTATTTTGATAAAATGGATTTAATTTTTGGATTCTAAACGTTGAAAAATGGTTGGGATGAATTTTTGGTAATTTTCTGAAAAAAATGATTTTTTTGTGAATAGTGAAATACAATAATTTAAAAATTAAGCTAAATACTTGATTTATGGAGTTGTGGATGATGTTATGATGATGTAATAACACTTGGTTCGAACTCGCATTCACTTATTTCTATTTTCGGTCTTATAATTAGAACTATTTCTTTTCTTGTGGGAAAATAATAAAATAATGATTATAATAATGTAAAACTCTTCCTCTCCTCTACTATAAATACCACCCAATCCCCCCTCTTCCTCCCACACCTCTCATGCCATGACCCATCCTCAGGGCCCGTGTCGTGACTACCCCAAGCCCACCTTCCATAGGTCAGGGGCTGGCGACTAGCACCAAAGGTGTAAATCCCAAAAGAAGGGAAGGCATTGCCTTTATGAAGTAACAAACGCAACAGAGTGCGCAAGTGAAGTAAGCACTATATAAAACTGGGTACAAGGTAAGTGCTGAAAAGTAAATGGGCCAGTATAGAAACCCAACTAAAAATACAGTACAACTAAAAGGAAAATACAACAGTAGTAAGTAGAACAGCAACACCGAGTCATCCTCCAGAAATCCCACCTGAAGGGTGGGTATAGATAGTCTCCTCAACTCCTCGGGTCCGGCCGTCTGCTTCGTGTACGTCCCGCCAAGTGATCCACCTCCAGGTACCGTCCATCTCCACAAGCCTCCACCTCAATTAGTGATTTCCATCGTCTGCATCCAACACAACGTAGTGCGGGCATAGCCCGTGCAGGGGTGAGTATATGATACTCAGTAGGGACCCAGAGACCCCCGAAGGTCTCTCAGAATACACGAAGGATAAACCACAAAAGGAAGATACAATCTCGAAGTATCAATCGACTCTTCTTAGGTATATTCCCATACATATACCTAAGTCATCATTTACAGTTTGTCTCCAACTCTCAAGCCCAAGCACAACCCAGTCCACACAGGAAAACAAAACCCAGTCCACACAGGAAAGCACAACCAATCCACATGGGAAAGCAAGTCAATCACATCAATGAAAATGATTGAGAAAAAAGACTCAACTCACATAGGTATACACTTCTTAAGGTGATATAGATGATCAGATGTAGCCACTGATTCATCTAAGCTATCGGACCCACATAGGATATAAGGCTAGCTAAGTTGTCGGACCCACATAGGATACAAGACCAGCAACTTTGTCGGACCCACTCAGGATACAAGTATAGAGGTCATACTTCCGGACCCACATATGATACAATAACAGTAGTCATCACCGTCGAACCCACAGAGGATCCCAGTATGGTCGTCATCGCTGCCGAACCCACGGAGGATCCAAGTACAGTCGTCCTCGCTGCCGAACCCACGAAGGATCCAAGTGCAGTCGTCATCGTCGCAGTCGCAGCCAGCTCTAGGGTTCCCGCACACAGCATGCTTGATTCCGGGAGGGTCCGCTCCTCAAGCAAAATATTCTATACATCAACTGTCACGAAGTCCAGAGTTGATGTATCCTGATGTTCTGTCTCTCCAAAAGAAACCCAACGCGATAGACGGTGCGTCGATCGGATGCCCGGTCTGAGAGTTATTGGATTTTCCGTCCCAGGGGACCATTAGGTTTTTTAGCTAAAACCAACTTGACCGTACTCCATCTTTTTCTAATCTTCAAGAATAGTAAGCCAAAAGGACCATCTCATCAAGAGAAAATCAAGGCAGTTGACGGCATGTCAAACGGACGTCCAGTCCTTAGGTTATAAGTGTTTCCGCTCTAAGGGCCCGGTTGGTTTCGGATTCAAACCAACCCAGCCATACCCAAAATTTTCCGAAACCTCAATTGTAATATACCAAAACGACCATCTTGATCCAAGGATTCTTACGCATCTAACGATGCGTTGATCGAAGGTTCGTAGCTCAAGTTATGGGCAAAAGACCGAAAACAGTTCGAAGTGGGGGGGGTCTGGGCCCGGTCCGACCCGGCCCAACCCCCCGCCCTGGGTAGGCCCGAACCGGGGAGACCCTACCCGGGTCTGGGTCCAGACAGATAGGGCGCGGCCCATCCTGGTCCGTGTGACCCGCCCCGGCCCAGCCGGGGGGGGGGGGGCATGCTGGCTCGGCCAGCGAGCCGAGCGGGGGAGATGTGCCCCCCCACTTTGTGTTCCGCGGACGCGGCGCCCGACGCCACGTCTCCCCTGGATCCCATGAGGTCGTGGGATCCAATCCCTCATCGTTGCGGCTTCAGCCGTGATGGGTACCTACCGGCGGCGTATCGGGGCACTGCTGCCTCCGACCGCCGGCGCCGCCGGAGACTTCCGCGGGCCACCGGAGTCATTCCGGTGGTCTGATTTTTCTCTCGTCTACGCCTACGGTCGCCTCGGGACCCGCACATCATTGTGAAGGCCTCCAATTTCCATTTCGATCCTGCTTCATCGTCACCAAATATTCCACACATCAAGAACAATACAGCGGTGGGTTCAGACATGTTCGTTAGTCCGCACCCACCGCGTTAGTGGTTCTAAACATTACCAAACAAATTGCATGCCTTGCCGAGGGTATAAAAATCACATAAGGAAATTTATACAAAATCCTCTACCTCAACAATTGATGTAGAATGTTGGCGTCACGGGGAAGAGGATCGTAGGCATCGTCAGAGTGTGCTGAGTAGGAAGCGGTGTCTCCTCTCTTTCTGTGGAGAAGAGTAAGGGTGGCGCGTCGTCGATCTCCGAGGAATCGGCGTTCTTCATCATTCTTCGTCGGAGGTCGGCGTTCTTCATCGTTCTTCGTCAGAGACCAGCGTTCTTCCAAAAGCTCCAATGCTCTTCCGCACAATGAATGTTTGTCCCCAAATTAAATAATAGTTTCCTCTTATTATTTAATTACACACGCAATGAAACTCCTATAATTAATTACCACATTTAATAACTTGTTGACCATTGATTTAAAAGAAGGGAGAGGGAAGGTCCCCATTAATTAAAAGTGTTGGCAATTAAATGGGGGGTTTTCCAATTTAATGAGGGGTTCTTAATGAGTTTGGTGGAAATTAAATTGTGGGACTCATGTGGGACCCACCTCTCTAACATCCGCACTTGGGTAGTTAAGTGGCTGTGGGCCCCACCCTTAACTACCCATGGGAGGGAATAACCACCTTATAAAATAAAAATTGTTCCAACAATTTTTATTTATTTATTAAATAAACCCCCAAAATTATCTTCTTCTCCCTTGCGAACGCAACTATGGTAAGTGTCCCCTTGAGAAATTACCAGTGCTGCGAGTTCATCGGTGCCTCAGATTTTAATTCTGAGCACCGGTTCAAAAGTTAGAAAAACCCGCTCGTTCGTTCACTGAACGTACCCGAGCTAAACTTCAGAAATGGATTCTGGTCACACCGGGCCTCAGAATCAAGTGTCGTCAGATTCCACAGACCCGTAAAATTCCAAAGTATTAAAAAAAAATCCTTGAAATTTCTGGGTCTTTACATCACTCCCACATCAAATATTTGCATCCCCATAAAGATACAACATAAACTAGGGGAACAAATGAGGGTACTGACCACGCATCTTAGCCTCCCACACCCATGTGCTCTCCTGGAGGTTCCCGTGCTACCAACGAATGTGCACCAGATGTATCAACTATCCGCGTAGGACCCGCTCCTGTTGATCCTTGATCTCCACCAGGACCTCTGCAAAAGTCACCCCGTCATCGATGTCCAGCTCCTCGTGGTCGATGATATGCTTTGGGTCATACACGTATCTCCTCAGCTGAGATACGTGGAAGACGTCATGCACCCGGTGCAACTGAGGTGGAAGGTCCAGGCGGTAAGCCACCTCGCCTACCCTGCTGAGGACCTGAAAAGGCCCGGTGAAGCACGGAGATAACTTGTTGCCCTGGCCAAATCTCTACAACCCAGTCCTAGGTGAGACCCGTAAGAAAACTTGGTCGCCATCCTCTCACTCCAGTGGTCTCCACCTCTTATCTGTATAGGACTTATGTCTGCTCTGTGCAATCCTCATCC
Organism: Viscum album; assembly: GCA_963277665.1. Taxonomy (NCBI): domain Eukaryota; kingdom Viridiplantae; phylum Streptophyta; class Magnoliopsida; order Santalales; family Viscaceae; genus Viscum; species Viscum album. Next base: position 1,099,072,375 of record OY728155.1, on the reverse strand, counting down.
GCTCCTGGATGATCTGCAGCTTCTCCGTCATAGCCCGAACCATCTCTGGTCCTACAAGAGCTAACTCCCCCAAGTCAGTCCAGCACAGAGGTGATCTACATGGTCAGTCGTACAGTGCCTCGTAAGGTGCCATCCTGATGGTGGACTGGTATTTTTTGTTGTACAAAAACTCCACCAAGGGTAGGTGATCCTCCAAGCTGCGACCAAAGTCAAGGACCCATGCACAGAGCATGTCCTCGAGTGTCTGAATGGTCCTCTCTGTCTGGCCATCCGTCTGTTGGTGAAAGGTAGTTCTCAGGCGTAGTTGCATCCCAAAAGCCTCCTGTAACCCCTTACAAAGTCGGGAAGTAAAGAGAGCGTCTCGATCAGAGACGATAGATGATGTCACACCATGAAGCCGTACGATCTCCTAAATATAGAGGCATCCCAATATCTCTATTGAGCCCTGCTCTCTGATCGATAGGAAGTGGGCCGACTTGGTGAGTCGGTCAATGGTCACCCAGATGGTGTCGTGTCCTCTGGAAGTACGTGGAAGCCCCGTCACGAAATCCATGGATATTCCATCCCACTTCCACTCTGGGACCTCTAAGGGTTGTACCAAGCCTGCTGGTACTGGGTGCTCTACCTTCACTTGCTGACAAGTGAGGCATCGAGAAACGAACTCTGCCACAGCCTTCTTCATACCTGGCCACCAGTACTGTCATCTGAGGTCCTGGTACATCTTCGCTACCCCAGGATGTACCGCTAGAGGGGAAGTGTGGAACTCCCCCATCACCTCCTCTTGTAGGGTAACTGGTACCATGGTATGTCCCTTGAAGAGGATGACATGATCCCCGCCTTCAGAAAATCTATCGGGTGATATCCCTGAGGATATCTGAGCACGTCGCGCCTCACAGTCAACGTCCCCACGCTGCACCTCTCTGACCCGCTGAAGAAGTGGAGGAGTGACTGTGAGGGACTGTAGATAGGCTTCCCCATCTCTATCCCCGAAGGATATCTGCAAAGCGGCTATCTGCCCCCATCGCCTCCCCAAGTATCTGAATGCATGATCTTCAACTGAGAGCATCATCCAAAATGTTCCCCTTCCTAGGAGTATAGACAATCTCAAAGTCATAATCCTAGAAGAACTTGAGCCATCATCGTTGTCTCAGGTTCAGGTCCTTCTAAGAGAAAATGTACATGAGACTCTGGTGGTCAGAGTAGACTATAAAGATCTTTCCCCTGAGATAGTATCACCACATCTTCAGGGCAAAGACCATTGCTGCTAACTCCATGTCATGGGTAGCATAGTTCCACTCATGCGTCCTCAACTATCGTGAACCATAAGTGATCACTGCTCTCTCCTGCATTAGGACACACCCGAGTCAGGTCCCTGATGCATCATAGTAAACTACGTACCCTAAGCCCTCCTTCAGCAGCCTCAAGATGGGTGCACTGGTCAATCTCCGCCTCAGATCCTGAAAGCTCTGCTGACATCTGTCTGACCACATGAAGGTTTTCCCCTTATTCATCAAATCTGTAAGTGGTGCTGCAACTCTAGAGAATTCTGGCCCAAATCTACGATAGTACCCATCCAGTCCTAGGAAACTCCGCACCTCCGTCATGATCCTGGGTGGCTCCCAAGAAAGTACCACCTTGACCTTCGCGGGATCCACTGCAACTCCTGCCTCTGAGATGACGTTCCACAAGAAGTGAACCTCTCGAAGCTAGAATTGCCACTTTAAGAGCTTATCATAAAGCTGGTTTTCTTGGAGTGTATCCAGTACAACCCGTAAGTGGTAGGCATGCTCCTCCTCGGTGGTCGAGTAAATCAGTATGTCATCAATGAAGACTACGACAAACCGATCGAGGTAGGGCTGGAAGATCCTGTTCATGAGACTCATGAACACTGCTGGAGCGTTGTTCACACTGAAGGGAATGACCAAGAACTCATAGTGGCCATACTGACACTTGAAGGTCGTCTTTTGCACATCCTCGTACCGAACTCGGAGCTAATGATAGCCTGACCTGAGGTCTATCTTCGAGAACCAACGTGTTCCCTTAAGCTGATTCAAAGAGGTCATCAATCCTCGGAAGCGAATACTTGTTCCTCATGGTCACCTGGTTCAGGTGACGGTAGTCGACACATAGTATCAAGCTCCCATCAGCCTTCCTGGCGAACAGAATCGGAGAAGCCCAGGGTGAAACACTGGGTCGGATGAAACCTTTCCCCTGTAAGTCCTCCAGCTGTACCTGCAGCTCATGAAGCTTGGCGGGAACCATCCGATATGCTGGAGTAGATATCAGTGATGTCTTGGGGTACAGGTCTATGTAGAAATCTACCTATCTACGAGGAGGTAGTCCTGGAACATTGTCAGGAAAAACGTTCGCATACTGATCCACCACAACAGGAAAAATCGGACTCCACGTGTCAACTACTCTGAGGATGAGACTATCCAACTGATGTGTGATTGGCTGCCCTCTTTTCTGCGTAAGTCCATCCTGTGGTGTGAAGGTTCCCTTCTCACCGGTGAAGGTGAACCTGGTCCCATATGTGCGGACACACCGCACCTTTCACCTAATACAGTCAATCTGAGCATGGACTGTAGATAACCAGTCTATACCAAAGATGATGTTGTAAGGCCTCGACGCCGCTACAAGAAGATCCCAGTCGAAGCTCTCGCCTCCAAGAGTAATCTCACACTATCAGCACCAGTGCGTAATCGTCGAGTCTGCTCCCATAGGAGTCTCTAGTCGTAAGGATCGAGCCAATGGCTCCATCAGAATCTCCGAGCTCCGAACAAGGGATGCGGAAATAAAATAATGACTCGCACATGTGTCTATAAGAACTAAAGCAAGGGTGGAGTAGACACAGAGAGTACCTCGAATCATCACGGGTGCTCCATGGTCGTAATCCTCCCCTTCCTAGAGCTGAGCATGCCTCTGCCTGCCAGCTCCCTGTGGACCACCACGGTCGAACCTCTACCTCTACCTGGGAGGTCCCTACATTGTCTTCTACTCGTCTGAATGGTGGGTCGGGTAGTCACGAGCCATGTGGCCATGTCTGCCGCATGCATAGCATAGTATGTTCCTCATAAGGCTGTGATAAAACACTATTTTATTGAATATTTTATTGATAATAAATGATATAATTTCCTCACATTGTGTTAAACATGTTTATTTATTAAATATTTGGGATTTGATCATTCATTTGAAAATTTGGTGAAAATTCCAGTTTTACCCTTAATAGTGCACTGTAGTATTTCGAAGATATATATTTTTATGTTTATTATTTGAATTTGAAATTTTGTAACAGTGTTTCTAACTTAATTATCTACAACTTTTATTCAGGACACTAAAGCTAAAGAGTTCATTTGGTTGTTGAAATTGGGCCATGAAGTCAAAGCTGGGCTGGGCTCGCCAGAATGGAGAAGGTTCTGTATTTGGGCCATATATTCTACATACGGGCTTGGATTGAGCCCAAATTTTGATGAAAGCTCGGGGACATTATGTGGCACAAATCATCCTTCTGGAAGGCCGGCCAATTCACGCGTTTTGGTGGTCAAATGGGCGGTGCAAGTTTCATTAAAATATTTGGCCGAGATTTTGCATTCACACTTGAAACCACTTTAAACCTAGCCTCCCCTCCACTCTATAAATTAGTGATTTTCTCATTTGGAGAGGCTGGTTCGTGCATTGGGAGATTGGAGGCAGAGGAGAATTGGTTTCAACCAAATTCTCCAACCATTGTAAGAGAGGTAGCTCTTGAAGCAAGGATCCTCTCATCGAAGCCTCCTTCTCTCCTTCATGTTGTAATTGTTTTGTTTGTGTAATAAACTTCTTTGTTCTTCTTTTATTTCTTCTCTTTTCCTCTGTTTTATTTAAATTTATTCTTCTCTTAATCTTCCTCTTGGGGCTGGAATTCTTGAGTAGAAGCGATATTGGGTTATACCCATTATAAACCTTTGCACATGCAAAACGCTTCTACGATGATTACGCCACCCATGGAAGAGTAATTTTTAGTGATCGATCTATCTTCTACCCTCTTAATTTAATTATTTTGAATCATTGAGCCTACTGTAATTCACTTAATATGATCCATGAATTATGTTTTTAAATTGTAAGAAACTAAGCAAGCAATTGAACAATTAACACAAAAACACGCGAGGTCGGGATTTTGTGTAAATTGTGAGAGCGCGATCATAATCGGTAATACAAGACCACACGGGATTAATTTGTAGAGTTCAAATATAATCCCTAAACACAATTCATCCTCATTTCCAGAATGGATATGTGCCTTAATTTACCACTGATCATAAGCTAATCTTAGAACATCAATCAAAGCAGGGTGCTGCGATTGCACGTTCCAAAGTTAGCCTAGGTTTAAATTCACATCATCTTTGTGGTAAAGTTAATTCTCGTAGGGTTCGGGATTTAACAAATTAAGGGATCATAATTAAGTGAATGTTAATTTAAATGATAATGATTAATAATAAATTGAAGAGGTAGAGTTAGATCGATTACGCTTTTTAAATAGATTTCTAAAAAAACATCTTCTTGTTGTGTCATTTAAATTGAAATTCATTTCAAAACTAAAAACAAAAAAAAATTATACAATCTTCTTCCAGCAAACTTCTTCTAGATTCATAAACTTTAAACAACCACCCCCATCCTTTCAAGTAGTGTTTTTATTCTCTTTTATTTTATTTTTAGAATACCTCTAATAAGATGTTTTAATTCACTTCCTCCTTTGAGAGACGACCTTGGTTAGCCCCCTATGCTACACCAAGTAAACTAAACATTAGCTTCATAGAGTGTTGTGCTTGGAGTTTTATCCAACGTAACTCACTTTTGAAGTTCTTTTGAGAGCGTGTGCGACAACGCTCTTTCAAATTGGCGCCGTTGCCGGGGAGGCAAGTAATTATTTCAACCAATTAGAGGTATTTATTTTATTTTACATTTTAATTCTATTCCTCTCTTCTTTCTTCCGTCTTTACCCAATCTGATTTTTTTTTTCTTTCTTCTTCTTCTTTTATCTCTTTCTACTTCTTTTTGGACCATCAACTCAAACTTCTAATTTTTATTTTACTATGGTCCACATTCCTTCTTTTCATCTTTCATTGATTTATGACACGAACTAATCCCGAAGATCTCTTAGATCTTGACCCTGAGATTGAACGTAGCCTTAGGGCACGAATCAGACATTCTCAATCTACGGGAAGTTTCAACATTCAACCAGTTGGAGAATTACTCCAATATCAGAACATTGAAATTGGAAGCAATTCAAATTCAAACATAAAAGAGGAACCAATGGCTGATAATAATGGAAATGAACTTAATAGAACCATTCGAGAATTGGCTGCACCTGATATTAACTATCAACCAAATTGTATTGCATACCCAAATCTCGAATCGGACTTTGAATTGAAATCTGGATTAATTCACCTTCTTCCAAAGTTCCATGGCTTATCTGGTGAGGATCCCAACAAACACCTTAAGGAATTTAATGTGGTTTGCTCAACTTTAAAACCAAGAAATGTTTCTGAAGATCAAATTAAATTAAGAGCATTCCCATTCTCACTTGATGGAGCTGCAAAAGATTGGATGTATTATTTGCAACCTGAAGATGTAACATGTTGGAATGATTTGAAACGTCTTTTCTTGCAAAGATTTTTTCCAGCATCAAGGACAACATCCATTCGAAAGGAGATATCGGGGATCAAGCAAGCCCAAGGAGAGTCGATGTATGAGTACTGGGAGAGATTCAAGAAGTTGTGTGCAAGCTGCCCACATCACCAAATCAGTGAGCAACTCCTCATTCAGTACTTCTATGAAGGACTCACACCCATGGAGAGGAGCATGGTGGATGCTGCAGCTGGAGGAGCATTGGTGGACAAGACACCAGTAGCTGCACGAGCATTGATCGACAAGATGGCCCAAAACTCCCAACAATTTGGTGATAGAGGTACACCACATGTTCGAGGAGTACATCAAGTAAGTCCTTCTTCTCTTGAAAGTCATTTGATTGATACTAAGTTAGAAGAATTGACAACTATGGTGAGGCAGATTGCATTGGCACAAAAGACATCTCTACCCCCTCCTTCAAGGCCTTGTGGTATTTGCACTGAGACAAGCCACCCAACTGACTGTTGCCCACAACTCCAAGAAACAGAAGATTGTGCAGCAGTGTTCCCTGGGAGACCATTTCAGCAGCAACAACAACAACCATATCCCCAAAAGAAGTTTGATCCAACATACAACCAAGGGTGGAAAGATCAGTCGGACATGAGGTATGGCTCTGGACAACAACAAAGGCCACCCTTTCAACAAAACTTCCAGCAGCCTCCGCCTTACCAGCAGGGTTTCCAACAACCCCAAAGGAGATTTGAAGCTCAAACATCAACAAGTCAGCAACAAGGGAATCATCCACCAAAGGTAGATTCTAATACTGATGATCTTTTGAAGCAAATTGTTCTTAATCAACAGAATGAGCTGAAGAGTCAAGGTTCGGAGCTGAGAGAGTTGAAGACTCAAATGAGTCAGATTGCCACCGCCCTCCATGAACTTGTGAGTAAGAATTCTGGAAATCTACCTTCCCAACCCACTCCAAATCCAAAGGGGAATGTTAGTGCCATCACATTGAGAAGTGGGAAGCAAATGAACGATACATCTGCACCTACCATTCCACCGGGATTCACCTCAACTTCAGAGAAGCCGCATTCCATACCAACTGATGAGCAATCCAAGGAGAAAGATAAAGGTAAGAAAAAGATTGATGATGTTCCTCCTAAACCCCTTCCTTTTCCAAACAGGGTTGTTCAAACCAAGAAGATGGCTGAAGAAGCAATTCAAAAGGAGGTTTTGGACACATTCAAGCGTGTGGAGATCAACATTCCTCTACTTGAAGCCATTAAGCAAATCCCAAGGTATGCCAAATTCTTAAAAGAACTTTGTACCAATCGAAGAGGGCTCAAGGGAAATGAGAGGATCAACCTTGGAAGGAATGTCTCAGCACTCATTACACCAACTCTAGCAATGCCAACAAAGTGCAAGGATCCCGGGACATTCACCATCCCATGCACCATAGGGGAGTTTCACTTCTCTGATGCTCTTTGTGATTTAGGAGCTTCAATAAATGTGATGCCTCACTCTGTTTTCTCTTCATTGCAGATTGGTGAGCTCAAGCCTACAAGGGTAGTGGTGCAGCTAGCGAATAGAGCTACAGCATATCCGGCTGGTGTCCTTGAAGATGTGTTGGTAAAGGTAAAGGACATGATCTTCCCTGCTGATTTCTATGTACTAAACATGGAAGATGACCAGGTAAGTTCTCATGCCCCTATCATTCTTGGTAGACCCTTCCTCAAAACTGCTAAGACCATTATCAATGTTCATGAGGGTACTCTTTCCATGGAATTCGGGGATGAAATCGTGAGGTTTAAAATCCTGGATTCTATGAAGTACCCACCAGAGGAACACTCAGCATTCTTTCTCTCTCATTCTGAGTCTCCATGTGATAGTCCCTCTATTTTTGATTCCCAATCTCTTGGGGACTATTCACTTCTTAATGAAATAATGAGTATTGGGTCCAACTTGATGTCTCATTCTACTTCATCCCCTTTAATTCATGATCTTTCTGATCTTGGGATTGGTTCATTTTTCCAATCATATTTGAATTCTGAGCATGTATACTCTGATTATGATATGGCTGCTAATTTTTCTGATGGATTTGATGCATTGTTCTCTCATTCAGATGATATGTATGATTGTGCACAGATGTCTACGCCACTCATGCTTCCATCCATTCAGCAGCCACCATCACTGGAACTAAAGCCATTGCCACCAAATCTCAAATACTCATACTTGTTAAGTGGTGAAAAATTACCTGTTATCATTGCTAACAATCTCTCTTTTGAACATGAAGAAAAACTTTTGAATATTTTGAGGGAGAACATCAGGGCAATCGGGTGGACCTTGGCTGACATATCAGGTATTAGCCCCTCCATTTGCATGCATAGGATTCTTTTGGAAGATGAAGCTAAACCGGTGAGGCAACCACAAAGGAGACTCAATCCAACCCTTCTGGAGGTTGTTAAAAAAGAGGTTGAAAAATTGCTCGAGGCAGGTATAATCTATCCCATTTCAGATTCTCAGTGGGTAAGTCCTATTCAGGTTGTGCCTAAGAAAAGTGGTGTTACTGTTGTTAAAAATGAGAAAGATGAGTTAGTTCCAATGAGGGTACAAAACAGTTGGCGCGTGTGTATTGATTATAGGAAACTAAATCATTCCACTCGCAAATATCATTTCCCCCTCCCATTTATTGATCAGATGCTTGAGAGACTAGCTGGGAAGACACACTATTGTTTCTTGGATGGATTTTCTGGATATTTTCAGGTTCCTATAGCTCCGGAGGATCAGGAGAAGACTACATTCACCTGTCCCTTTGGGACATTTGCCTATCGGAGGATGCCATTTGGACTTTGCAATGCCCCAGGTACCTTCCAGAGATGCATGGTGAGTATTTTTTCTGATTTTATTGAGACCTGCATGGAGGTATTTATGGATGATTTTACAGTGTATGGATCTTCATTTGATGAATGTCTAAGTAGTTTGGAAAATGTGTTGAATCGTTGTATTGAGAAGAATCTAGTCCTGAACTTTGAAAAGTGTCATTTCATGGTAGAGCATGGCATTGTCTTAGGGCATGTAGTGTCAAAACATGGGATAGAGGTTGATAGATCTAAGGTAGACATCATTTCATCCTTACCCTACCCTTCATGTGTGCGTGATGTTCGATCATTCCTTGGACATGCTGGATTTTATCGACGCTTCATCAGAGATTTTAGTAAGATCGCTCTACCCTTATCTCGATTGCTTCAAAAAGATATTGACTTCAATTTTGATGATTCATGCAGGGTATCATTTGATGAGCTAAAGAAGTGTCTGACCACTCCACCGATCATACAGCCCCCACGGTGGGAGATTCCTTTTGAGCTTATGTGTGACGCCTCCAACTTTGCGGTTGGAGCTGTCTTATCTCAGAGGGTGGAGGGACGTTCACATGTGATCGCCTATGCATCGAGGACACTAGATTCAGCCCAATCAAACTACACCACAACAGAAAAGGAGTTTCTTGCTGTTATATTTGCTTTAGATAAATTTCGTTCATATTTATTGGGCTCTAAAGTAGTTGTTTTTTCTGACCATGCAGCTTTGAGGTACCTCCTAAAGAAGCCAGATGCAAAGCCACGACTTATCCGTTGGATGCTCCTTCTTCAAGAGTTTGACCTTGAGATAAAGGACAAGAAGGGGTCAGAGAATTTGGTGGCGGACCACATGAGTAGGCTTACTCACACACTAGAGGGTGACACCTTGGACCAGGTACCACTTCAGGACACTTTCCCCGATGAGCATCTCTATACCATCTCAGGTAAGCATCCTTGGTATGCTGATTTAGTTAATTACATTGTTGGCTCTGAAATCCCAGTAAATTTGAAGAAACATCAAGTCCAAAAATTAAAGAGTGAGTCAAGATTTTATGTTTGGGATGATCCATACTTATGGCGCATGTGTAGTGACCAAGTCATTAGGAGGTGTATTCCTGATCATGAGTTTGAGTCTGTTTTGCAATTCTGTCATACACTTGCATGTGGTGGACACTTTGGACCCCAACGGACAGCTAGGAAAGTTTTGGACTCTGGATTATATTGGCCTAGATTATTCCATGATGCCCATGTGTTTTGTAAGTCATGCTCTCGTTGCCAACACACTGGGAACATTTCTAGGAGACATGAGATGCCCCAACAACCCATACTATTTTGTGAGATTTTTGATGTATGGGGCATCGACTTTATGGGTCCTTTTCCTAGTTCATTTGGATTTTTGTATATTTTGGTTGCTGTCGATTATGTGAGTAAATGGGTGGAGGCCAAGGCCACCAGGACTGACGATTCTCATGTTGTTGTGGATTTTGTCAAAGCATGGATTTTTTGCAGGTTTGGAGTACCAAAGGCCATCATCAGTGACCAAGGGACACACTTTTGCAATAGGAATTTTGCTTCCCTCCTTCGGAAGTATGGGGTGACACACAAAACATCAACACCATACCACCCCCAAACAAATGGCCAGGCTGAGGTTTCAAATCGTGAGTTGAAACAAATCTTGGAGAAAACCGTGCAGCCAAATAGGAAGGATTGGAGCAAGCGCTTGGATGATGCATTGTGGGCTTATAGGACAGCATACAAGACCCCCATTGGTATGTCCCCATTTCGGATTGTTTTTGGGAAAGCGTGTCATCTCCCCGTGGAAATCGAGCATCGGGCATATTGGGCTATAAAGAAATGTAACATGGATTTGGCCCAAGCTGGAATTCAAAGGAAGTTGCAAATTCAAGAGCTTGAGGAGATTCGCCTGTCATCATATGAGAACTCAAGGCTCTACAAGGAAAGATCAAAAGCAGCTCATGACAAAATGGTCCAACAAAAGGAGTTTCATATTGGAGAGAAAGTCCTTCTCTATAGTTCACGACTGAAGTTGATGCCTGGTAAGTTGCGTTCCAGATGGTTAGGTCCTTATATTGTGTCTAATGTTTTTCCTTATGGTGCAGTGGAGATCACACAAGAGGACACTGGAAGGAGCTTTACAGTCAATGGGCAACGTTTGAAGAGATACATTGAGGGACATCCTACTGATGCAGTGGATTTTATCACACTGCATGACCCCATCATCACTTGATCACATCAGGCTGTTCCTAACCCTTTCACTTTTATATTATTTGTCCTATTTGAAAAATTCTGCATTCCATGTGCATATATCATCTCACGGGTTCACATTGAGGACAATGCAATATTTTAAGTGTGGGGGAGGGAACCTTTTAGTTTAGTAATTTCAATTGTTTTCCTGTTAAAAAAAAACAAAAACAAAAAAAAAAAAAAAAAATTGTGTGTCTTTCAAAATTTGTGTGCTTATTTTACAATTTTCTGTGTGTTTTTGAAACTTTTGAGCTGAAATGATTCTCATCACCATTTTTAAATCCATATCAATAAGTGAAACAATTTACCCCTTGAAACTAAGCTTACATGAATGCTGAAATGACTTTGTTTCAAGTTCAAATATTTAGTAATTTCATGGAAAGTACACCGAATTTTGAATCCCATGCCACATCTCACTGTCTTTAAATTTGAAATCACTTTCCTGTGAGGCTTCTAAACCATTATTTTCATATTCTTTACATTCACCTCACTTCTTGAGAGAGCCAAACCATACTTGATTTAACCAGAATTTGATCTATTCCTGTCAAAACTTGAGGGTTTGAGGTACTTGTGTTTAAATGATTGAGGCATTTGTTTGGTATTAAAACCCCTATTTCAAATAATCCTTTTTTATAATGGCCTACCTTGAATATTTAATCCTTGTAGCCCTTAGAAGCCATGCACAGCCTGTTAGGTTAAGCCACATTACAAGCCAATTTTCCCTATCCAACCAACTCTTGAAGTGAAATTGCATAATCTAGTTGAGCTTAAGTGTGGGGGAAGCTGTCTTGTGTTGTACCACCACATTATGTGATACTTTGGGTGGAAAATTAAATTCTGAAGAGATGTGTTTGCTGCTAAAGAAAGTCATTATATTGAAAGCTGTGCCTTTTCTGGAGCTTTCATGACAAGTGAAGCTGTGCCTTTTCTGGAGCTTCTAATTGAGGTGGAAAGCTGTGCCCATCTGGAGCTTTCAAGAAAATCATGTTTTAGAAGATTGACATTTTTTATGCTGAAATGATGAATGGTGTAAACCTTTCATGACTTTTCATGATGATGGAGCTGAATTGATACTATGGGGATTGAAGAGAAGACCATATTTAAGTGAAAATTAGATTAATGCAATTTTGCTTTAAAAGAGTCAAGCCCTCCTCATTCAGCCTCAGAGTTTTTCACATCTTAATCCTACCAACCGAAAGCCACAGAACAACCCTGAAAAGTCCTCATGATAAACATATGTCCTTGACTCACATCGGGTAGCGATGTAGGAATCTATCAAGCCTATGGTGACCCTTGTATGAGTTTGGATGAGAAAGACATTGCAAAAAAATTGATATTTGAGTGATGAGAGAAAATTCAAGCGAGGTAAGTGTTTTATGCATGGGTGGATAAATGAAGTGGAAATATATTGAATGATATAAATGGAGAACTTGAAATAAGGTTTTTTATGTGGCATGATATCTTTTGATTCTTGGTGTGAAATTGATTGATCTTAAAGATATGTGTTTTAAAATTGGTTTTGATTTGATATTGATGTTTACTTGATATGAGGTTTTGCCCAGGTGTGCAAAAGGGTAAGTGTGGGGGAGTTGATAAAACACTATTTTATTGAATATTTTATTGATAATAAATGATATAATTTCCTCACATTGTGTTAAACATGTTTATTTATTAAATATTTGGGATTTGATCATTCATTTGAAAATTTGGTGAAAATTCCAGTTTTACCCTTAATAGTGCACTGTAGTATTTCGAAGATATATATTTTTATGTTTATTATTTGAATTTGAAATTTTGTAACAGTGTTTCTAACTTAATTATCTACAACTTTTATTCAGGACACTAAAGCTAAAGAGTTCATTTGGTTGTTGAAATTGGGCCATGAAGTCAAAGCTGGGCTGGGCTCGCCAGAATGGAGAAGGTTCTGTATTTGGGCCATATATTCTACATACGGGCTTGGATTGAGCCCAAATTTTGATGAAAGCTCGGGGACATTATGTGGCACAAATCATCCTTCTGGAAGGCCGGCCAATTCACGCGTTTTGGTGGTCAAATGGGCGGTGCAAGTTTCATTAAAATATTTGGCCGAGATTTTGCATTCACACTTGAAACCACTTTAAACCTAGCCTCCCCTCCACTCTATAAATTAGTGATTTTCTCATTTGGAGAGGCTGGTTCGTGCATTGGGAGATTGGAGGCAGAGGAGAATTGGTTTCAACCAAATTCTCCAACCATTGTAAGAGAGGTAGCTCTTGAAGCAAGGATCCTCTCATCGAAGCCTCCTTCTCTCCTTCATGTTGTAATTGTTTTGTTTGTGTAATAAACTTCTTTGTTCTTCTTTTATTTCTTCTCTTTTCCTCTGTTTTATTTAAATTTATTCTTCTCTTAATCTTCCTCTTGGGGCTGGAATTCTTGAGTAGAAGCGATATTGGGTTATACCCATTATAAACCTTTGCACATGCAAAACGCTTCTACGATGATTACGCCACCCATGGAAGAGTAATTTTTAGTGATCGATCTATCTTCTACCCTCTTAATTTAATTATTTTGAATCATTGAGCCTACTGTAATTCACTTAATATGATCCATGAATTATGTTTTTAAATTGTAAGAAACTAAGCAAGCAATTGAACAATTAACACAAAAACACGCGAGGTCGGGATTTTGTGTAAATTGTGAGAGCGCGATCATAATCGGTAATACAAGACCACACGGGATTAATTTGTAGAGTTCAAATATAATCCCTAAACACAATTCATCCTCATTTCCAGAATGGATATGTGCCTTAATTTACCACTGATCATAAGCTAATCTTAGAACATCAATCAAAGCAGGGTGCTGCGATTGCACGTTCCAAAGTTAGCCTAGGTTTAAATTCACATCATCTTTGTGGTAAAGTTAATTCTCGTAGGGTTCGGGATTTAACAAATTAAGGGATCATAATTAAGTGAATGTTAATTTAAATGATAATGATTAATAATAAATTGAAGAGGTAGAGTTAGATCGATTACGCTTTTTAAATAGATTTCTAAAAAACATCTTCTTGTTGTGTCATTTAAATTGAAATTCATTTCAAAACTAAAAACAAAAAAAAATTATACAATCTTCTTCCAGCAAACTTCTTCTAGATTCATAAACTTTAAACAACCACCCCCATCCTTTCAAGTAGTGTTTTTATTCTCTTTTATTTTATTTTTAGAATACCTCTAATAAGATGTTTTAATTCACTTCCTCCTTTGAGAGACGACCTTGGTTAGCCCCCTATGCTACACCAAGTAAACTAAACATTAGCTTCATAGAGTGTTGTGCTTGGAGTTTTATCCAACGTAACTCACTTTTGAAGTTCTTTTGAGAGCGTGTGCGACAACGCTCTTTCAGGCTGGCTCTGCGCCGGGTGCCCCGCACAGCTGAACCTGAATCCTAAGGTCACCCACTGGTCGGCCTGGTCCACTTGGACCCCTGCGTCATATGTCGACTTCCAGCTACAGACTCTGCTTCGTGTCTTCCTGTGGTGGGTCTCGCTGCTGATGGCTGCTCGGTGAGAAAGCTCTCCACTAACAGGGCTCGCTCCAGCACCCTCGCCTGTGTCGGGATGCTGAGGGGAATCGTCGAAGCTCTGATCTCATGCCTCAATCCCTGCTCAAAGGTCCGGGACTGGAAGAATGGGTCTTGTACCATGTCCATATAGTAGCGTGAGAGGTCGGTAAATCTCACCGAGTACTGGGCTACTGACATGATGCCCTACCGCAGGTGAAGTAACTCTTGGATGTGCACCGTACGGAGGGTGGCTAGAACAAACTCTGAGCGGAAGAGGCTCTCGAAGTCCGTCTATAGAAGAGATGCCTCATCGTGCACCTAGAGCATCAGGCTCCACCATCTACTTGCTGCTGCGTGAAGGAGACTCGAGGCAAGGACCACCATAAGATCTGTCAGTGTCCCTACCAGTCTGAAGACTCTGATGATGGCCTCCATCCAATCCTCAGCAGCCTGAGGATCCGTCTCTCCATGGAACCTGGGCGGTCTCTGCCTCTGAAACTTGTGCAACATGCTCAGGCGTAATTCACTCTTCGCCGCTGAGGATGGTAGCATCGGTGGATCAGCGGGTAGTGGTACCGCTGGTGCCTCTGCTGTAATGGGGCCCTGCACCGAGGCCTCGTCGGTCGGTGGGCTGCCATCCCACATGTATCTTGGAACCCTAGCTGGATGACTTCGTGGGGCCATCCTGAAAAGAACACTACTATAAAATGGCCCTATACCCACGGTTTCAGAAAATCATGGGTATAGGTCACCTATACCAACAGTTTTCCCAGAACCATGGGTATAGCTTATTTTTAAAGACCTATACCCACGGTTTTGGCCAAATCGTGGGTATAGAGTTTTTTCAGAATATCTATAACGACGGTTTTGAAAACCCGTGGGTATTGGGGTATTTTTTTTGAAGACCTATACCCACAGTTTTTCAAAACTGTGGGTATAGCTGGTGGCGGGAAAAAAATTATGCGGGACACCGAAAAAAATTGGCGGGAACACAGTTTGGATTAATATAATTACGAATATAAGTAAACAGATATATGAAAATGTAAATAATATATTTCAAGCTCAGTTGGTCAGTTCATAAATTATATTCGCAATGGTCGTGGTTTCGAATCCCGCATTTTACATTTTTTCGATTACCGGTTATATTAATATATTTATATAAATATATAGATATATGTCAAATGACTAGATAGCTTGGTAGGTAAGAGGTGTAGTTTGGCCGGTGTTGGGTCCTGGGTTCGAATCCTGCCTGCATCGATTACTTTCGCGCATTTTATTTTATGAAAAACTGATAATATTAATATATTTATATAAATATATATGTATATACCAGATAAGTTGGTAGCTCGGTTGGTCAGAGGCATTGTGACACTGTGCATCGACCCGGGTTCGATTCTCGCCTGCCCTTTTTTTGAGATATAAATTCCCACGGTTTTCAAACTGTGGGGGCAGTCCTACGCCACCTCTGCAGTGGTGTGTATACATGGTGACCCCTATATATACCCACGGTTTGGATGAACCGTGGGGATAGCCTAAGACCCCTATTGTGACGCCACTCAGCCCCACGGTTCCCAAAACCGTGGGTATAGATAGATTTTCCAGTAGTGGAAACATGTGCATCACAATCAAACAGTATATCTGGTGAGCTGACATAAAGTAATCATAAAGAAAACTTTTAAAAGGAAACACACACACAATCAGTGTTTTTGTGCACTGAGTCGGAAACCAAAGGTCAGGGTCCTGGTGTATGGATACGTCAGCCACCTCACCAACATTGGACTCCCTGGACTAAAAACCACACTCAATACACTTAACACTATTTCTTCACAGAAAGGAAAGATCAGAGTCCTGAGTTCTGCGGTAGAACTGACTCCTCTGATACCAATTTGTCACGACCCATCCTTGGGGAACATGCCGTGAATACCCCAAGCCTGCCTTCCATAGGCCAGGGGCTGGTGACTAGCACCAAAGGCGTAAATCATAAAATAAGGGAATGCATTGCCTTTATGAAGTAACAAACGCAATAGAGTGCGCAAGTGAAGTAAGCACTAAGTAACACTTGGTACAAGGTAAGTGCTGAAAAGTAAATGGGCCAGTATACAAACCAAACTGAAAATACAGTACAATTGAAAGGAAAATACAATAGTAGTAAGTAGAAAATCAACACTGAGTCATCCTCCGGAAATCCCACCAGAAGGGTGGGTACATATAGTCTCCTCAGCTCTTCGGGTCCGGTCGTCCGCTCCATGTACGTCCCGCCAAGTGGTCCACCTCCGGGTACTGTCCAGCTCCATAAGCCTCCACCTCGATCAGTGTTGTCTATCGTCTGCATCCAACACAACGTAGTTCGGGCATATCCCATGAAGGGGTGAGTAAAAGATACTCAGTAGGGACCCTGAGACCCCTGAAGGTCTCTCAGAATCCAATAAGGATAAACCACAAAGGAAAGATACAATATCGAAGTATCAATCGACTCTACTTAGGTATATTCCCATACATATACCTAAGTCATCAGTTACAGTTTCTCTCCAACTCTCAAGCCCAAGCACAACTCTATCCACACAAGAAAACACAACCTAGTCTACACAGGAAAGCACAACCCAACCCACACGGGAAAGCAAGTCAATCACATCAATGAAAATGATTGAGAAACAAGACTCACCTCACATAGTTATACACTTCGTAAGGCGATAGAAATGATTATATGTAGCCACTGATTCATCTAAGCTGTCGGACCCACATATGATACAAGACTAGCTAAGCTATCGAACCCACATAGGATACAAGACTAGCTACTCTGCTGGACCCCCTCAGGATACAAGTATAGAGGACATACTGTCGGACCCACACAGGATATAAAAACAGTATTTATCGTCGTCGAACCCACAGAGGATACCAGTACGGTCTTCGTCACTTCCGAACCCACGGAGGATCCAAGTACAGTCGTCCTCGCTGTCGAACCCACGGAGGATCCAAGTGCAGTCGTCATCGTCGCAGTCGTAGCCAGCTCTAGGGTTCCCACACACAGCATTCTCGATTCTGGGAGGGTCCGCTCCTCGAGAAAAAGATTCGATACATCAACTATTAAGAATTCCAGATTTGATGTATCCAGAAGTTCCATCTCGCCAAAAGAAACCCAACGCGACAGACAGTGCGTCAATCGGACACCTGGTCTGAGAGTTATTGGTGTTTCCGTCCTAGGGTTCAGGTTGGTTTTTAAGCTAAAACAAACCCGACCGTACTCCATCTGCGTCCAATCCTCAAGCGTAGTAAGCCAAAAGGACCATCTCATCAAGAGGAAATCAATTCATTTGACGGAACGTCAAACGGACATCTGGTCCTAATGTTATAAGCGTTTCCGCTCTAAGGGCCCGGTTGGTTTCGGGTTCGAACGAACCCAGTCGTACCCCAAACTTTGCCGAAACCTAGATTTTAATATACCAAAACTACCATCTCGATCCAAGTATTACTATGCAACAGACGGTTCATCAATCGGAGGTCTTTAGATCAAGTTATGGGCAATAGACTGAAAATGGTCCGAAGTGGGGGGTCTGGGCCCGGTCTGACCCGACCTAACCCCCCCCCCCCCTGGGTCGGCCCGAACTGGGTCGACCCGACCCGGGTCCGGGTCCATCCCGATTGGGCATGGCCCAGCCTGGCTGGGTGTGGTCAGGCCCGACATGTGCGGCCCGGTCCGCGTGACCCACCCCAGCCCGACCGGGGGGGGGCACGCTGGCTCGGCTAGCGAGCCGAGAACGGGGGATGCGCCCCCCACCCCCCTGGGTTCCATGGATGCGGTACCCGACGCGGCATCTCCCCTAGATCCCGCGCAGCCGCGGGATCCAATCCCTCACCGCCGCGGCTTCAGCCGCGACGGGCTCCCGCAGGCGGCGCGCCGGGGCGCCGCCGCCTCCGGGCGGCCGGCCGGTGACCCGCACCGTCGGAGACTTCTGTGGGCCACCGGAGTCATTCTAGTGATCCGATTTTTCTCCCGTCTATGCCTACGGTCGCCTCAGGACCAATACATCACTGTGAAGGCATTCAATCTCCATTTCAGTCCCGCTTCATCGTCGCCAAATATTCCGCACATCAAGAACAAAACAGCGGTGGGTTCAGACTTGTTCGTTAGTCCGCACCCACCACGTTAGTGGTTTTAAACATTAACAAACAAATTGAACGCCTTTCCAAGGGTAAAAACATCACATAAGGTAATTTATACAAAATCCCCTACCTCAACAATTGATGTCAAACGTCGGCGTCGTGGAGAAGAAGATCGTAGGCGTCGTCAGAGGGCGTCGAGGAGGAAGTGGTGTCTCCTCTCATTCTGCGTAGAAGAGTAAGGGTGGAGCGTCGTCGATCTCCGAGGAACCGGTGTTCTTTGTCATTCTTCATTTGAGGCCGACGTTCTTCATCATTCTTCTTCGGAGACTGGCATTCTTCCAAAATCTCCAAAGTTCTCCTAGACAACGAATGTTCTTCCCCAAATTAAATAATACATTCCTCCTATTATTTAATTACACGTGTAAATAAACTCCTAGAATTAATTACCACATTTAAAAATGTGTTGACCATTGATTTTTAGAAAGGGAGAGGGAAGTCCCCATTAATTAAACGCATTGGAAATTAAGTGGGAGGTTTTCCAATTTAATGAGGGGTTCTTAATGATTTTGGTGGAAATTAAATGGTGGGACTCGTTTGGGCCCCACCTCTCTAACATCCTCACTTGGGTAGTTAAGTGGTTGTGGGCCCCACCCTTAAGTACCCATGGGAGGGAATAACCACATTATAAAATAAAAATTGTTCCGACAATTTTTATTTACTTCTTAAATAAACCCCCAAAATTATCTTCTTCTCCCTTGCGAACACAACTACGGTAAGTGTCCCCTTAAGCAATTACTGGAGCTGCGAGTTCATCGGTGCCCTCAGATTTTAATTCCAAGCACTGGTTCAAAAGTTAGAAAAACTTGATCGTTATTTCACTGAACATACCTGAGCTAAACTTTGGAAATTGATTCCGGTCACACCGGGCCTCAGAATCAAGTGTCGTCAGAAGCCACAGACCCGTAAAATTCAAAAGTATTTAAAAAAAATCCTTGTAATTTCCGGGTCTTTACATATCAATCCTTGATTTTTTGATAATTTTTGTCCAATAATCGTCCCAATACTCTTCCTTACATCCAAGACCTTATGGTCTCACCAAAAGTCCAAAACCAAAGGACTTAAAGAGGATCTAAAGGAGAATAAATCAAGAGGTAAACACCCTACTTTATTTGCTTTCCTTTATTTTCATTTTCTTTTCTATTATTATTCTTTTATCACCACCCCTTATCCAAGAATCATGAATGATCCATAGTCTTATATATATTCTTGATGTTATCATGTTTATGGAAGATTCACCATTATACTTCTTCTCCTATCCCACTTATTCTAGAAATTAAAACATCGTTCGTGATGTGTCGATTTATTGACAACGTGGACGATGTGATTTCAATTTCCTTTAATTAGTTCAAGGTTGGTCATGAAACATTTTTTATGTTTTAACAAGATTATAATTTATGTTTTATTTCTTATATAAGGTTCTTTAATCATTTTTACACATGTTAATAATTTATAAAACAAAATGAGTTCATTATGATCGAAGAATTTCCAAAATGACCTAAATAAATATCAATAATGTTTTAACTTATAAATCATCCTCATGTCAGAATTAAAAATTATAAATGGTATAATTTGTGGTTATGGAAATAATTAAATACCATTCCATTCCAATTCTTTATTTTCACTTCCATTTGACAATAATATTTATCATGAACCGATCATGGAAACCGTGTGTAGAATGCACCCAAAAACAATGGAATTAACAAAATATTATTAATGAATGGGTGGGATGATGTTATAAAATGATCACTAAAGGTGTTATAAACATGAATATGTTTCTGTAAAATATTAATAAAACTATTTTAAACTTCATACAGGAGGTTTAAACATGTTTTACATAAGTTAAACATGAGGTAAGGGATCCTCTCTTTCTCAATTTTATTCAATAATACCCTCTATGGTGTATTCGTTTATTTTTAATTCCTAAGGATGGGGTATATTTTTCCGCCTCCCCTATACTTTCCTAATGATGAATTAATGATGAGATGCCCCTTATTGAAATTTTTGTGCTCATCCCATTTTTTTAAAATGTTTTTCACAGGATTCCTTAGATGTTCCAAGGACAGATAAGGCACTACTACAGATGAATCCAATTAGTTATATTGTAATTATTTTTGTAAACTCTGATTCAATGTATTTTAGTTATTCTCAAATTCTCTAGAACCTATACTATAAAATATCTTCATTTGTATAATGTACTGTTTATTTTTTAGTAATCTATTATAAAAAAAATACACAGCATGTTTTAGTACTGAATTCCGAATTCTAGGTTTAGGGAATTATATGTATAATAAACTTATATTTATTATACATGAGGTTTGAATGAGTAGTACTGAAGTCAAGTATTAAGGTAAGATATTTTTATCTCAATTTTATTTCTTTAAAGTTTATGTTATGTTATGAACCTATATTCTTTCATGAGGTGTATATACGTCCCATTTGACTTTTAATATAATGAATTTAGTCATCCTATTTATTTATCAAGTTTCATTTTTTTATTCCTTCACGGTTATTATGATTAAATATTACCAAAGTGGTAATTATTTTATGTTACAATCTTATCATTTATCATGATAATTTATGATTATGTTTCTGATGATAAAATCTTACGATCCATTTCTAAATAAAATCATGAATTTTATTATCCTTTACTAATTCATTAAATTTTCAAGTAATAATATATTTTTTCCATGCATTGATACTTAAAATAATTAAGAAAATGTTTTCTAAAAATATTTTCAAATTTTTTTTAATATTATCCTATTATTTTTTAAAAACATATTACCCCATGGTTTACTTTAAAAAAATCTTTTTGAATGGAATCTTAATGTCATTTTCCAAACAATTCCTATTTGGATTTGACCAAAAGTGTGAATGAATATTCATTTTAACATGTATGACATGAATATAACTTTCCAAATTCATGACCAATCATTTCATAAAATTTTCCTTCGTATGTTTTTAATTTTATTTTTCAAGAAAAAGGTTTTTAATATGTTTTATTTTTTAAAAAGTTTTTTCAAAGTGTAAAGGATATCTTCCTCAAGAAATGATTTAAATTATTAGTAAAAAACATTTTCTATATAAGATTATATCTATTGATGATAAACATTCCTTACTAAAGATATTAACCAAGGATATCATTATTAATATTTCTCCTAATGGTTTATTTTTTATGTAATGATGTTTATGAAACTCGTTTATTTTCCATGTGGTATACCATGAAGGAAATTCTTATAAAACCCACTTATTTCACGATTTACTCTATGATGAAATGGTTATGAAACATATATCTTCTACACTGGTTATGATACGATGAAATATTTATGATACCCATTTCATTTAATGGGTCATGATACAATTAATTCTTATGATAATGTGGAATAGATAAATATGGTTTTCATTATGTCATGGGTGGTACCTATATCTCCCTCTATTTAATTGGGTAAAGATTTATATATCTTGAGATATATAGGACTAGAACGGGGAGTGAACCCTATTTATTAATAGAATACTAGATTTTAGAGACCCCATTTTTCCTTGTAATATTTTGAAATATTTTTATATATATTTCCAGAGCTAGGTGTTGAGATGGCGTGCGATTCTGAGGCCTGGTGTGCTTGAAATAAATTTTATAAAAATATTAAGTATATTTTATACATTTCACATGATGGAAAGGGTATAAATCTTAAACGGTATCTTGGATCACAAATCTGAGGGCATGGTTGAGGCCATAATGTGGTATTTACCCTAGGTGGGACATAAATTTTGTCGGCATGATTCTTTTGTAGAAAAATACATGGAGAGAGAAATCGTAAATAAATAAATTAGGTTAAATTATTTAATATTGGGATTCGTATCAAATAAATTTTGAATAAGGAATCAGATTTTAAATCTGATACCACCGTTGAGTTCATAATGAAGTGTTTTACCTGGGTGCAACATAAAGTGAGAGGGTGCAGGAAGTTTGGATCCTATGACCGTTGGTGAGTGTGTTTAAGTGGATACCATAACCTAATACAAGATTATAAATAGTTTCTTATGAGTTCTAGAATAGGGTTTTCCCCTAATACTCCCGCAACTTATCTCTCCCCCCTTGTTCTTCAGCAGATCAAGAAAAAATTGTCAATGAACCTTCGACAGATCGAAGTGGAGGCGTAGTGAATGTGTTCAACGACAAACAGATCCAACGAGGTAGGATTCTTCCATTTTAATCCCTGGTTGAATTTTTTGATAGAAATTTTTTCGTTATCAATTTGTTTCTTCATTTTTTAACATCATCATCGATGGACGAACAAACACAACCATTGATTTATGATTTGAATTCCTTTTATCTTCGCATTCTTTATCAGTTCATTGTGGATTTTACCGATATCTTTTCTATACATTGAATCATCATTGTATCATCGAGTGGAGATTAGGTTTTTGAAGGTCTTGGTGAAAGGATTCCAAATAAACTTTTGGAATGTTTTTTGTGAAATTGGATGAATCATGGTGGTCCACAAAAGGGACCACAGGTGAGGTGTCGCTGACGGCGGTCGCGGTGTCGTGGGCCACAGGAGCGGCAGCGAATCCATGGTACAGCGGTGTCACGGGCTCCGGCTAATTGGTTGTGTTGATGCAACGACAGTGATAGGTCAGCTGGCTGGGCTGATTTTGGCAGGCGGTTTTGGATGAGACGGGTCGAGCTCAACCAAATTGGTTAGGCCCAAATAATTGGGCCAGACCCGGGTAGGCCAAAGCAGACCACAACCACATTCAACTATGAATCCATGATAGCTAGAGTCATTGTGGGTCTAGTGGATGCGACCAGTCCCAGGTGGTCAACAACGCCGTCCAGTCAGTGTTGTTAGTGTACTTACTGCGACAATTGGTCCATGGGAGGCCACACCATAGATGGTCGACCATAACATTCGGCAACCATGGTTGGTGGACCAACCAGGGCGGTTGGTCCACGACTGGGCGGGCGGGTCCCAACTGATCTTTGTGTGACATCTTCAAAGGACCATATCTTCTAAATGAGGAATCTAATTGATGTTCCATCTATGTAAATGTGATCCTATCTTTGAGATGTACCTTTTGATATTAATTTGGGAATTTAATGTCTGGGGTCGAGATGCAATCCCCACAATGTCCTGTTCAGTCTTGTTGTAGTGAAAAGTACCCATTTCACCAATTATCCAATTTAGGGAAGTAAATATCCTATCATGTGTGTTTTTTCATGTATAATGTTATGGTTACCTCAAATGTGTCTTTAGGGATTTGATGTGAGGTGTTCCGAGCATGACGCTCTTTCCAGCGGTGTTTGAAGAAAACAGTGTTCAGGAAATGATATCAGAGAATCCAGAGTGGAACCTCCCTAACACACTAGGGTGTGGGTCCTCAAAGATATTAGAGTGGAACTCCCCATCATCATGGGCATGGGTCGTCTATAGTTACTTTAGATTGGAATCCCCCTACCGGGTAGGTTGCGGGTCCTCGATGACCTAGAGAGGAACCCCCTTGCATTACCAATGTGTGGGTCCTCTATAGTTAATTTAGAGTGGAAACCACCTGATGCACTAGGGAACATGTCCTATACTATGAGTTTTCACCGTTTGACTATGGATCAATGACAAGATGTACTTTGATGTAACTTTGGAATCAAAAGTAAGAGGGGGAACTTTCCCCATCGAGATGTGTCTATGAGATGCATCCTAAAACCATGAGGGCAAGACAGAGGATCTCAAAGAAGATAGTATCAAGGTATGGTGACTTATTCCCTTTGACTTACATGTGAGTGAAGATGTATGGGATGTTGGGCATCTTGATGGATACTCTTGGAACTGTTGGCAACACTTATTCTTAGGCTGAGCTGTGATATGGATATCCCCTTAATCCCTTTTTTGGGTTTATTTTGACTAATCATATATATATATATATTTATTTATATCTTACTTTAGTACCCACTCCTTGGGTTTTGGTTACTCTCCTACCATGAGATGTGAAGATGCGGGGGGTATGCCACATGATTTCCAGGTCTAACTTCTCATGGTTGGATGAGTCTATACTCTAACTATAGTTATAAAAGACAGATGAGAAGTTTATTTTCTTAACATCTCAAGAAAATTGTGTTTGGATGAGTTTACTTTACTTGTTGGGTTAATCATCACTATTTCACTATACCTTGTTCTGTCTATTGTATTCTTTCTCTATTGTATCTCTTAATGCTCCCCCTTCATCTTTCAAGGAATCATACTAGGTGTGTTTATACTAACCCCTTCATAGTATTTTCTCGCAAGTATCATGTCATATGCAGATGACAGATAGGTTTGATCATGACTTCATAGGATCGTTGGGATGCTGGTGCTTTGACCGTGTATGGTGGTTGTGGCTTGGGATCTAGGAACAGGGCTCTCGTAGCTATTTTACTTTTCCAGTTTCTTCCAATTTGGGACTGTTTTCTTGTTGGTCATGTATTTTCCCCCTTTTCCCTTTCAGTTTACATTATAGTACTTGTACTATATAGAGGTCTACACATGTTTGTTTTATTTATAGCGGTGTAGCATATTTTACTTCTTTCCCTCTGCACTTTTTTATTGAGTTTTATGGGTGCATGTGTACAGGTACTTAGGAAAATTCCTTCCCAAGTTTGTTGTTCCTTTGGTGCTTGTATCTACCCCTGGCCTATGGATACGGGCTTGGGATAGTTGTAGCTAGAGCCTCAACATGGGTCGGGTCATCAAAAATTAGTATGAGAGGTGTTTCAACCCTTGGGATGTTGTTTGGGTGTTTCCCTAAAATGGTATTGGTTGGGCTTAGGGAAATAGTGTTAAAGTGTCTCGAGAGAGGATCTTAGTCCAGGGAGTCCAGTAATGGTATGGGTAGATGACATATCCATTAACTAGG
Organism: Viscum album; assembly: GCA_963277665.1. Lineage (NCBI taxonomy): Eukaryota > Viridiplantae > Streptophyta > Magnoliopsida > Santalales > Viscaceae > Viscum > Viscum album. Next base: position 1,099,047,065 of record OY728155.1, on the reverse strand, counting down.
ACCCTGATTACCCTCTAGTAAACAGAGTACCATGAGACACCTGTTGCAGGGAAAAATTGTACATGCATCATATAGGATTGAGTCTTTGACTATCCTTCTTGAGTTAGCTTCCCATTGTTGTTGTTGTTATATATATATATATATATATATATATATATGATCATATGATCACAGTACTCCTTGATAACTTTCAAGATGCATCTGTGATGACATTCATCTATGATATCAGCTCTGGTTCATGATAACAAACCTATGAGTGATAATGCCTCAGTTCAGGGTCCATCATGTGATCCCCTTCATCCCGGTGGGATTGTAGTAGCATATCCACCTGTTGAGCAGTATTTAGTCCCAAAATAGTAGGCTAAGGATAATATTAGGATGATTTCACTTCATGGGTTCCAATGCCAGAGACCACTGAGGTTTCTTAGTGGTCCGTATCCTCAAGAAATAGAGGATTGGATGGATTCGGTGGTCCACCTCTTTAGGCCTGTGCAGACACCGACTTATCATATGGTGTATTTGGAATCTTTTTTTTTCTATAGGTTGGATGGATGTTGGTGGATCATGGTTAATCATATTCATGATGAGTCGGCACTCTTGTGGGATGACTTCTAGTAGTTATTTCATGAGGATTACTACCCCTACTTCTTATGCTATGTTTAGATTTAGGAGCTTCTAGAGCTTCAGTAAGGAGGGATGATAGTGGAAGAGTACTCAGATAGGTTCACAAGCTTGACTCAATACTCTCTAGATATGATATGTTATGGATACCTCCGAGAACATAAGTTCAAGTATGGATGACAGAGAGAGACCCGTTCCAGTATAATACCCTTCTACATCCCCACCTATGTTGGGATGATGGAGTGGGAACTGGTGGAAGATATATTTCTATCATAGGCATGCTGGTTAGCTGGGACCGGTAGTGGATTTTATAGAGCGGAGACTTCTACGAAAGATGGTAGACATCAGTTGGAAGGTACTAGACGTAGGAGGCCTCCCCATGATCAGACTCAAGAACGTGGTCCGGAAGAATTGGGGAAACACATAGCATTGGGTTAGCCTAGATAGGGCCAGTGCTATTCCTATGATGGGTGAGGTCACATGGAACGAGACTGCCCGACCAGGCGTGGTGATCATCTGAGGAAGATAGCTTATGGACTACGATAGTAGATATAGTGTCAGTATCGGGGCTCCCCCAAGCAGGGATAGGGTGGTCCCTAGGGAGGTGGTGCTGGTAGACGAGCAGGAGGAGCTACAGGTGGGGAACAACACGATGAGTTTCTTCCACCACCACCATCGGGCGACCCACTTCAGGATCAAGGAGCTAGCAGTCGGGGCCGCAGACGGCTATAAGCTATGAATTTCTATGATCCCGCAGCACATGAGATGATATGAGGTACAATTTTTGTTTATTATACACTTTCTTCGGTATTAGTATACACGAGCTCCATTCACTCTTTTATCTCATTAATCCTGGTACAAGAGTTGGAGCCCCCAGTATAGGCACTGGCATAATAGCTTTTTCTTAAGGTTCTTATGGGAATCACTTCTCCTGTGTCTTTCATCTACCAGTAGTGCAAGATATCTCTTGGAGGAGAGAGGCTCACATGTGACCTACTAGTCATCATGATGGAACCTAACGACATCATCTTGGGAATGGATTATATTTCCATGGTTCAAGCCCCTATTGACTCTCACTATAGTCTATTCAAATGCATGCTCACTAATGGGATAAAGTTCTCCTTTCTCAATGAAAGAGGCCTCATAGCAGGGAAGGCAGCTGTTGTGAGCTAGAGACTAAAACCATTCACACATCAGTTATCAATCATAACCATTGGTGAAATAGACTCTTTTGGCATCTGGGTTCAGTAAGTTGTGGTAGATTATATGGATGTCTTCCCCGATAATGTTTTGGGACTACCTCCAGGGAAGGAGTTGGATTTTTTCATTCACTTGAAACCAAGGACTGCATCAATATATTCTATGTCATATTGGATGGATATCAATGAGCTCCAGGAGCTATGGTTCCAATTGGAGGACCTTTGGGAGAAATTTTTCATCAGACCCAGTGTTTCCCCTTAGGTAGCTTCAGTTCTATTCATGAAGAAGGAAGATGGGGGGTTACAGCTTTGCATGGATTATCGTCGGATGAACTAGGTCGTGATAAAGAACAAGTACCCATTACGGAGAATCAACGACCTCTTTTACCATTTACGAGGTGTGATATGTTTATCCCAGATCAATATCAAGTCTGACTACCATCAGCTACATGTTTGCGAGGTTTGATGTCCTGAAGTTGGCTTTCCGATGTTTCTATAGACACTACGAGTTCCTAGTGATGCCCTCTAGTGTGAAAAAATCACCCGCTAACTTTATGGCCTTGATGAACTAGATCTTCCAACCATACTTGGACCAGTTTGTTGTTATCTTCATCAATAACATACATGTCTACTCTATGTCATAGGAGGAGCATGATGAACACTTGAGGATGATTCTTTATTTACATCGAGAGCACCAGCTTTATAAAAATATCTCTAAGTGTTACTTATGGATACATGAGGTCCACATTTTGGGTTCTATCAACTCCAAACAAGGTTTACACATAGACCCAACAAAGATCGAAGTAGTGATTGTTTGGGATCCACCCCAGAATGTGTTAGTAGTGTGAAGATTTCTTGGTTTGGAAGGGTACTAAAGAATATTTTTTTGTAGACTTCTCCTGGATCCCAGCCCCTTTGACCACTCTAACATGGAAGGTTGAACCATTTAGCTAGTCTGAGCAGTTCCAGAAGGCCTTCGAGTAGTTGATGAAATGGCTAGCGAGTGCTCCAGTTTTGAGACTACCATAGGAAGGTGTTGATTTTTGAAGTGTATTGTGATGTCTTAGGAGCTGGCCTTAGTTTTGTGTTGATGAAACAACATTGAATCATCACATATGAGTCGAGGTAGTTGAGACCCCATGAGAAGAACTATGCTACTCATGACCTAGTGCTAGAAGTGGTAGTCTTCTCTCTGAGGATGTAGAGGCACTGCCTTCTGGGAGAGTGCTTCATGGTTTACTTAGACCACTAGAGCCTTAGGTACATCTTCACCCAGAGAGACTTGAATCTAAGGCAGTGATGCTGGTTGGAGTTCCTATAGCACTATGAATTAAAGATAGTCTATACTATAGGGAAGGTAAACGTTGTATTATATGTCCTTAGTAGGAAGTAACATGCTCTCCTAGGGAAGTAAGTTTCAGAGTAGTTGACTTCCCTGCATCTGAACCTGGTGGGTCAGGAGGGTACAATTTTTCTATAGTTGATGATGCTAACTCCTTCAATCCTTGAGCATGTGAAGGAGCCCAAGCTGGGAGACATCTTCTATGAAGTACTACATTATTAGATATCCACAGTTGACGCACTAGATGGATATTCTAAAGGAAGGAATCATGAGATATTATTCCTAGAGAAAACTGTGGTTCCAACCATGATGTGGGAGGAGGTGATGTGAGAGTTCCACACATCACCCTTAGTCGTACACCCCTGTGTGTGGAAGATGTACAAGGATATTCAATGTTAGTTTTTTTGGTCCAACATGAGATGAAGCATTGTTGAGTTCCTCTCATGATGCATCCCCTTTCAGCAGGTGAAAGTTCGGCATTAGGATTTGGAAAAAAATTCAACCTCTTGAGATCCCAGAGTGAAAATTGGACAACATATCCATGGACTTCATCATAGGGATCCCGCACATAGAGAGGGTACATAACTCCATCAATGTGATAATGGACAGACATACAAAGTCGATGCACTTATTTTCTATTAGGGAGCATCATTTGATAGAGATTTTGGGGAATTGTAAATATGGGAGATCATCCACCTTCCCATGTCACACTCAACAATGTTCTGTGATCATGACACATAGTTTACATCACAATTGTTGAGAGACTTCTCATAGCCATTCGGGACCCATCCGTAGATGAGTACAGCCTTTCACCTCTTGATCGATGGGTGGACTGTACCCCCTATGTAGGTGCAGGAGGATATGTTGAGGGCTTTCGTGTTGGATTTAGTCCAGAGTTGGGAGGATTGCCTGACTTTGGTAGATTTTGCATACAACAACAACTACCAATATACTATTATAATGAACCCCAATGAGGCCCTATACAGACGACCCTACAGTTCAACATTTTTATGGATGGAGGACGGTGAGTCATCCCATGCGGGCCTAGATTTGGTGCAAGTGGCGATGGAGAAAGTGTTGGTCATCTGTGAAAAGATGAAGACATCCCAGAGTAAACAAAAATCCTATGTAGATCTTTATTGTAGGCCCTTGGAGTTTTAGTATGGAGACCATGTATTTTTGAGAGTCTACCCATGATGTGAAATGCGGAGTTTTGGCCGGGGAGTCTAGATATCCCTAAGGATTATTGGGCCTTTTTTTATCATGAAGATGGTTGGAGAGGTTTCCTACCACCTTTACATAACCCCATAGATATAGAGGGTGAACAAAGTCTTCCAGGTGTCATAGCTGAGGATATATGTGCATGATTCTACACATATCATCGAATGGGGTGATCTAGACATTGAAGATGGATCCACCTTTGAAGATCACATGGTGGTGATCAAGGATCAACAAGAGCAAACCATACATGTAAGGACCATCCATTTGGTTCCCAAAATGTGGAATCATAGAAATGTGTATGAGAGTTTCATGAGAATGGGAGATCTAGATATGATATAAGTATCCTAAGTTTTTTTCTTAGTTTGTCATTTTGTGGAAAAAAATATTGAAGGAGGGAATGATGTAGGGACCCAGCTTTTCCTTTTAATACTTTGAAATATTTCAATATATATTTTCAGAGTTAGATGCTGATATGGCATGCGATTTTCATGTTCTGGTGTGCCCAGAATAAATTTTATAAAAATATTAAGTATATTTTATACTTTTCACATGATGTAAATGGTATTAATCATAAACAGTATGCCATATTACAAATTTGAGGGAACATTTGAGTTCAGAATGTGGCGTTTACCCTAGATGGAACATAACTTTTGTCAGTGCAGGTCTTCTATAGAAATATCCACGAAGGGAGATATAATAAATTAATTAATTATTTTATTTTATTTTATCTTGGATTTCATATGTAATAATATTTTAACACGCACTCATATTGGGAATCTTAGATGATCATTGAGTTTGTAATGGGGTGTTTTACCTAAGTGCAACTTAAGGTGAGATGGTGCAGGATGTTTGGATCCAACACCATTGGTTGGTGTGGTTAATCACATTACTTAACCAAATACAAGGTTATAAATAGGTTCTTATGAGTTCTGGATTAGGGTTGGCCTTTAATACTCCCTCCACTAAGATCTCTCTCTCTATCTCTCTCTCCCTCCCTTCATTCCTTGGTGGATCAAGAATGAATCGCTGAAGAACCATTGGTAGATTTTAGCGAATTCGTAGTGAACGTGTTCAATAATGAATGGATCCAACAAGGCAGAAGTCCTTAATTGTAATCTCCAATTGAAGTTTTTTATAGAAAATTGTCCATTATCAATTCTTTTCTTCATTTTTGAACATCATCATCGATGGACTAACTAACATGGCCATCGATATATGATTAGGATTCGTTTTATCAAGGTGTTATTCATCCATTCTTCATAGATTTTGCTGATAAATATTTGGCATGTCGAATCATCATCTAATCATTGATCGAGGCTTAGGTTTGTGAAGGTCTTGGTGAAAGGATTTCAGATCTACTTTTGGAATGGTTTTTGGGAAACTGGAGGAAGTATGGTGGTTCACAGAAGGGACCTCTAGTGAAGAGCCACCAGCGGCGACCATGGTGCGATGGTGGCACCACGGTGTGATGGTGCCACATGGACTGGCCGGTTGGCCGCATTGACAAGGCGATGAAGACAGATTGTTCGGTTGGGCTGAGGGAGGAAGGTGGGCTGGGCTGGGGTAGGATGAGTCGGGCCCAGTAGAATTGGTCCTGGGCTAGCTGAAGTGGGCATGTCCAAACCAAATGGGCATGGCCCACCAAGTGGGCCAGACTCAGGTCGGATGGAGCGGACCTCGGCCATGGTGGACCACAGTACTCAACTGGGATGTTGTGACACATGGAGCTTCCACAGGTCCAGCGGTTGACCATTTAATCTGGTCAACATAGATAATTGATTGACCATAGTGGTTGGTCCAAGGGCAGCCACACCATGTATGGTCGACCGCGATGGTCAGTCCACAGTTTGTTAGGTAGGCCCTGACTGATATTCTTGTGATGTCTTCAAATGTCCATATCTTCTAAATGAAACATCCAATTAATGTGTTTTCTGTGGAACATTATCCACACTTCGAGACAGACCTTTTGAGTTCAATTTTGGAATTTAAATTCTGGGGTCGAGACGTGGGTCTCATAATGTTGTGTTCGACCCTATTAGAGTGAAAAACTCCTTTTTCATCAATTATCCATTTGGGTAAAGTAAAAATCATATCCTGTGTTTTTTTCACATAGAATGTGATGTTGAAATAAAATGTGGATTTTGGGATATGAAGTGAGGTTTTCTGAGCATGACGCTCTTTCTAGCGATGTTCAATAATGGCATTTGTTAAGCGATGATATCAGAGATTCCCGAGTGGAACCCCCCTGACACATTTGGGTGTGGGTCTGCAAAAATATCAGATTGGAACCCCGAAACAGTATGGGAACGGGTCCTCTACAGTTACTTATGAGTGGAATCCCCCTACCAAGTAGGGCATGGGCCCTTGAAGACCTAGAGTGGAACCCCCTTGTATTATCGAGGAATGATTCCTCTATGGTTACTTCATAGTGGAATGCCCCTAACACACTAGGGTGTGGGTCTTCTACTATTATTTTTTTCCATCCAGATATGGATCAGTGAAGAGACTTACCATGATGTAACTTTTCACTCACAAGTAAGAGGGGAACTTTCCCCAATGTGACACATCCTTGTGATGCTACTTAAAACTGTGCAGGTGAGACAGAGCCTCCCAAAGTGGATAGTATCAAGTTTTGGTGATTTATTCCCTTTGACTAGTGATTTTAGGGAATATATAGGGGATATAGGGCATCATTGATGGATACTCTTGGAACTATTGGTGAATCTTCTTCTTGGGATGAGTTGTGAGATAGAGATCCCTTTACGCTCTTGTTTGGTTTTCTTTTTACTGAGAATATATATATATATATATATATCTTACTTCAGTACCCACTTCTTGGGTTTTGGTTACTCTCCTTCTAGGATAGGTGAAGACACATAGGGTATTCCATGTGCTTTCCGTGTCTAAATTATCATGGTTGGGAAATTATACTCTCCTACTATAGGTAGAAAATAAACGATGAGAAGTTTATTTTATCACTATCTCTATCTCCTTGTGTTTTGATGAGTTTACTTTACTTTATTATTGGGTTGAGCTGCACTCTTTCACTATAACTTGTTCTATCTATTTTATTAATTTTATATTGTATCTCTTACTACTCCCCCCTTCAGCTTTTGGGGCATCCTACTAGTTATGTTTATACTCACCCTTATATGTGATTTTCCCACATGTATCGTGTCTTATGCATAAAACATACATGTTTGATCATTAATTAAAAGGAGATTTGGGATATGGGTGCTTGGACTACATACGGTGGTCATAGCTTGGGATCCAGGTGCAAGGCTCTCTCAGATATTATACTTTTCTAGTTTCGGTCAGGTTGGGACATTTTTCTAGTTAGGCATGTATTTTTTTCATTTTTTCCTTTCAGTTTACAATACTATACTATTACTATATAGAGGTACATACATGATTGTTTTATATAGATCAGTGTAGCCTCACATACTTTTTTCCCTCTACATTTTTTCAATGATTTGATTGGGTGCATGTGTACAGGTACATAGGAAAATTCCTCCCTAAGTTTTTTGTGATTTCAGTGCTTGTCGCCACCCATGGCCTATAGAGAAAGGATTAGGGTAGTTATGGCTCGAGCCCCGACATGGGTCCGGTCGTGACAGGAATAGGGAGTGAACCCTATTTTTCAAGACATGACTGGAATGTGGAGTGAACTTAGTTTTGTTTAGGACATTATACTTTATGATATCCATTGTAGTGAGCATGGAATAATATAAAAATGATTTTACATACTTATGTGTATGCCTCAACTTCCATGTCTTATGGAATCATTACAGTCTTATGGATTTTTTTATTTGATTTCATTATGATTTGTGTCTTATAAACTACCAATATTTATGTCATGATTCAATATTATGTTCTCTAATGTGTTGTGTATTATTTTCAAATGTTATGCTGAAGTTATCATATAATTATGTTCATTTTATGCTTACATATCTCCCTTGTTTACCCTTACAATGAAAATGATCTCATTCATTATTATTTTTACTTTACCTAGGATATGAATATATGTATTATGTATGATATTTCTAAGAAGGGTTATAGTTTTTAAAAATGTAGTGGGAGATGTTTTATCTCACTTATCGATCATTGTTTATGTTTCCATGTTTTCAAATGCACTAAACTATTATAGTCATCAGGTGTGTGTTTGTGTAATGTAATGAATATTCATAAAAATTATTTAATATCTATATATGATAAGCTCAATTCACTATAATTTTTATCAGAAGGTAAGTCTAGTTAACCTTGGGAAATGAGGATGAGAAAACCCAAGTGATATCCCTGGGGATATGACTAAGGATAATTCTAAAGATGAGTCGAAGTATCATAAAATGTCTTAGGATTTTGGTGAAGGATTGAGTGATTGGTTTACAATAAATTACATCCATGTTTGGATACTACAAGTGGATGTGTCTCTAGCATATATTTACATAGGTGTGAAAACTATGAAAACATAGTATTGAGATAGACCCAATCAGGAACTGTTTTATGACAATGGGATTTACTACACACCTAGATTTACACTCTCAAGGGATATTATTTTGAAATTCTAAAAATATTTATGTACCATAATGAAGGATTTAAAAAGAAGATGACTATGAATGACCTAGGATAAACCTATGGTGTCATAGGTTATAAAGAAGCTGTCATTAGTTATAAATCCTATAAGGTGTATTTCATAATAATGTGGCTCTTCACTATGATTATTGTTTATTACACTATGAGTTTTGGTTTTAGTCAATGGATAGATCCCAAATGAATTGCATTATTCTAGAGTGTGATAGAAAATGAAATGATTGTCCTCCCAAGAATCCAAATGTTATGGGAGATGTAATGAAAAATCATTTTTTTATGATCACACAACTTTCTCAAGTTATGAATCATGCTAGACATCCAAACAAAAAAAGGAGGGAATAGCATTTTATTGAGTCATTAACAAGGAAACATCCACCTTATTTTAGTGTGTCTTCTTATCCTCTAGTTAGTGTCCACTGTATGGGTACCACAAAAAAAGATATTTCCCATTATACAGTGAATAGAACATGAAAAGGTCATTTTGGCTCTCAACCATTTGTAAGGTGAAGCAGATAAATTGTGGACAATTATTAAGGATACGATGCAACAAAATGAAATTGGTTCCTTAGATTAGGATGAGATCAAGAAATTATTTTTCAATAAGTACTCATATTCTACATATGAATATGGAGAATGAGTTCCTTGAGCTAAAGAAAAATTATGATGAATCTTTTGGTGCCTATGAGGAAAATTTTGTAGGACATATGGGGTATTATTCGGTTATTATCATCCAAGATAAATGTATAGTTTTTCAATTAATTAATTGATTAAAATAAAGTATCCAAACGGAATTATACATAAGAGACTTCAGTAGCCATAAAGATATTGTTTAATGTTCTATCAAGGTCTAAATGGAGGTTGTTTTAATTATAAATATCACAGTTTTGAAAAGAAAGGGATGATGGATTTCAAAGGAAAATATGAAAACCATGGAGAGAATAGGATGAGATTTTCTTTAGGCTCAATGTGTGGGAAGAAGAATAGAGAAAATTTCCTTAAGGGGACTAGTAAATATTTTGTGTGTGTAAGGGATGTTCATTGGAAAATTGAATTATGAAGTGATGGATATAAGTTGGATAATTATGTGAATAGAGATAAAACTGCACAGAATGCACCACCCACAGTTTAGTGGTTCACATGTAAGGAGAATAGGCATTATGCTAGCAAGTACATAAACATGAGGGTTAATGATGATGATCGATGTAAGAAACCTCTTAAGGAAAGGGAAAAGGGTATTTCTTATGCGATCGTTATTTCTGAAAAGGGGTGTGATAATAACATGGTGAAAGGTACACTTACCATCCACTCTAGAATTACAAATGTCTTATTTGAACCTAGATCTAACCATTCTTTTATATCTGTAGAATTTTTTGAGGGTATTAAGATTCCACCTAGATGATTATATTTTTAATTATTAGTGAAAATTTTTAATGTCATGAGGTCTCATCTCAAGTGTATGATTCTTATCCAATAAACATTTTTTTGAAACTGTTTCCTGGAAATATTGATATTTTTCCTCAGGTAGAATTTGGTGTCATCTTAGGCATGGATTGGCTTTATATTCATAAATCCCATGACACCCTAATACTTTAAAGTATTTTACTTTTAGAATAAATATAATTTTTTTGAATTCTTTATATACAATGTTAAACTTACACTACATACGACACTAAATTAACTTATGTTACATGCAAGACCGAGTTTTACCACCTTTTAATGAAGAAACTATTTTTAAAATAAATTTTTACACCTTTATGAATTTTTTTTAAATAAATATTATTTTTGAATTCATACAGTTGAAATTATCTTGGGGTGAAGTTTTGGTATTTTTTTGAGAAACTTCATTTTTTGATGAGTAGTAAAAATTAATACAATTTAGTTAAAAATAGCCTTTTCATTCAAATAATTATTAATGATACATTATATTTTATATTTGTTTTAGAGTAAAATTTTATCAATTATACACATATTTAATCAATTAATTTCATTATAATAAATTTTACTTTTAAATTGAATATAAAAACATAACAAACTTTTGAACGTTTTTCTACTTTAGAAACTCATTATTTCGCCCCGTCTCCGGGATTAGCATTAATATTAATTTAACCACTTATGTAATTTAAATTTTGAAAATAAAACATGAATGTATGTAATTATTATTATGTTTTTTTACTAATAATATCAACTCAACTTTTTGACCAAAATGATTAATGAATGTGATTAAAATTAATTACAGTGATTATGGTATGATTAAGCTTAATAAGGGACTAAACTTTAATAATAAAGACCGAGATGACTTGGAGACTTGTCAAAAATCCATTGGATGCCAATAATTTGAAAATTACACCACTTGGATTGAAATATATGGGTTATTGGGATATTATTAAATGGATTTTCCCTATATAAATGGTTAAGGAAAAAAAGACAAAAAGGGAACTTTCCTTACCTTTAACATTTATAAAATTTTGAGATATGTACAAAACATCATGTTTTAGTTTATAAATATCCTTTTGTAATATATATGGATTTATCATAATAATTTGTCAATAATTTTTATAGAAGGTTTAGTTACTCAAAATGCTTAAGAAACATTAATGTAGTGATTATTTAGTTAATAATTAACTAAAATAAATGATACTATAAATATTAATAGGGAAGTTAATTGACCAAATTATTGTATTTATTTATTTTTTTGGATGAATATATAATGATAAAGACCTTTAAACTTAATATATTTTTATTCCAATATAAGATTTATATTTTAAAATTAATATTAAATAAATAATGTCAAAATTGACATTATTGTTATTTTACAATAAATAAATTTTATTAAATGAATTAAAATTAATAAAATAATATATTGTGAAAATTAATTTTTATGTGTTAATAAATATAAATTATTTTATATTAAATGAACAATTAATATTTTATATTTAACACATTGACCCATATGCTGTAAAACTGTTGTTAACACAGTCTGGGTTCAAGCAGGGTTTTAACGTGTCACATGAAATGGTTTTATAATTAATTTCAAAAACACATTATTATTTTATTTTATAAATTATATGTAATATTAATAATTAAGTTTATCTATATTTTATAATAAATTTCACATTAATATATTCTTAATGGTTAGATTAATTAGATTATAAAACAAGATGCTATAATAAAAACCAAAATGAAAAAATTTGGGAATCTTAGAAGTTAACGAACCAAATTGTTAAAATAAACATATTTTTGTTTGGATGAGGTTTTTATAGACCATTATTCTATGTTAATACATTATATTTACATTTTTTAGGAACTTTAGGTAAGGTATACCACTCATTATTAAATACCTTTTGGTATTTACAAAAGTGCCACTCCTCCCTCCACTATAAAAAGGCAAGCACTCTACCCATTACTCGCACCTCTAAAGACACATTTTCTCATCCAAAATATATAAAACATTGTCTCCCAACATCCATACCCTCAACATAGAGTCCTCCCATTGGGAATAAAACAATCCAAGTAAACTTTTGGTACAAACCAAAAGAAGTTACCCGATTAAGAGGTAACACCTTCTCTCAAGATTTCTTTATTCATTTCCATTCTACACTCCCTATAATATTTTTTTTATATGATTACAAAACAACACAAATATAATAAATATAATATTATGTTTTTATTCTATGGTTTCAACCTACACTTACAAACACCTCCGTCTAATGGGTAACGAATATACTATTTCTGTGTACAGCGAACTACTGCCTCACGAAATGATGATTGTTCAATTTTCCCTTACCACCTCATGGTGGAAATTATGATGGAAAACATATTTATATATGATATATATGTTATTTAAAATGTATTATACTTATGTAATTTTTATTTCTATAATACATTTATTCTTTCCAAGTTGAGTAAATGAAATAATTTCGTTTGAGGAAGTGTGGACTACCGCCCCCTCAAAGCAATATGACTCATTCATGACATACATGGAAAATATAAAGGATGGTTTTAATAAAAATATTTAACATATGTAACATATATATTATAATGTAATTATAATATAAATCTGTATAATTTATTTTTAATTATTTTAATACAACAAATAAATGAAAGTAACATTCATCTGTACGCACAACATACCATCTCCTTGAACGGTGCATTTAATTTCTAATCTCTAAATATTATAGAATATTATAAATACATATGTACTGAATATATAAGATAATTTATTCATGGTTTAAAATTTTAAGATTATTAAATCAATATTTAATTAATAGGAACAACAAATCACAAGTCAAAACATACTTGAGAAAACTAGGTAGTTAACACCTGAAATTGTTAAAATAATGAAAGGGTGTTGACAAACGGGTAAAAAAATATTGTAAGAAGTTAATATATGGTATTATAAACTTGAGTTTGGTTCTATTATTAGTTAGTAACATATTTTAAACCACTATACATAAATCTAATGACCACACATCAAAAAGGACGGATAAGGTAAGGTATTTCATCTCAATTTACTTTCCATTGAGACTTATTATAATTTATGCACCAATTAAATTTTATTTAGTGTTTATACCTACCTTGACAGCTTATATCATGAATCTAATTATTCTCATTACATTATAAGTTTCATTTAATTCACTAGTAATTATGATTTAAATGATTCAATGTGTTCTGGGACACATTCGAATATTTAAATATTATTTTTCACTGAGAATGTTTTAATGTCAACAACCCTTGTTATTTATCCTCCTCTAATATATTATTGATAAATACATATTCATTAATAAAAATGGATATTTTATAAGGAACAATATTTATTTTATACATGAGTAATTATTTGGATAGGTAAGGCATGGGTTGGGGACCAGTTAATGAAATCCCCCTAATGCATCAGTAGTCTCATGGGATGAAATAGTTGGATAGCCACCTTAGATGGGTTTTTACCATATATATTAACCGTATTATGAAATTTCTCAATGGTACAGGTACCATAAACCTAGGAAACATGTCATCCAACACATAATCATTTTCCTCAGTTATTATTTATCCATGAGATTTTGTGTCGATATATCTATTGATTTATTTTATTTGTTGCTTGTTGATTAATGGAATGTGTTTTTAGTTTCCAACATTACCATATAGATTATTCCTTATCTAGTTGTATGAATTGAAATTTTATTTAGTTATTTAATATTCCATGTGGATTGATTCATAATTTCTTCTATTGTATTTACCCTTACTAAGCATTTGAGCTCACCCTTATTATGTTTCCGTCCCCGGGTCATTAATAAGAAATCATTGAATAAGCATTCAAGTACATAGTTTATTTAATTTTATTATGTAACATGTTTTTATTTCTTATTTACCCATGTATTATGAGAATCATGTATGTAATCTTTATTTCCAAAACTGCAAAACTGAACAGTCCTTTAGGATTTGATTCCTTGTAATCCTGCTGATGTAATGTAATAATTCACCAGATCTAGGATTATGGGGTTGGAGAATTATAGTTGGTACCATAGGAATTTTAGAAACAACCTTAGAAACTATATTTAGAAAACAAATATTAGGAAGAACAACCCTAAGATAGTAATTGAGGATAATTATAGAAGAACATCCTATAATTTTGGTAAGGTATAGATTATGTGGGTATTCTGGGCAATACATCCTTGTTTGGATACTATAAGTGTATGTGGTTCTCGAACAGATGTACCTAGTAGTAACAAATCTGACAAGGTGTTCTAGGCCTGACTCGGGGTAACCTGGTACATGAAAACGGGCCTTATTGTGCACCTAGTTTGACACTCCTAGAGGATATGCTTAGGATAATTCTCATTTTATTTACCCTCTCATTATGAAGGATTTATTCACCCAATGTAACCAAATTATTTGGTTTTAGTATTTAAGATGCATAAATTTATGTTATGTTCTATAAAATATTTAGATTTATAAAATGTTCCTAACTTTATATGATAATCCAGTATATTCCACTATTTATAAATGTCATATAGTATAAGGAATGTGAACCTCACTAATGAACTTGATCCAAATAATAAGAAGGATCATATCATTTATGATCTTAAGACAACATTTAGAAGGGAAATAGTTCCCAATGTATTCTCATCATATGAGGAAATAGTATTATGTGTTAAAAAGATATGTAAATAACTCTATGAGTCCTATGGATTTGAAGGGAATAAGAGGATGTCAGAGAAAAACATGGAAAAAAGGGAAGAAGGGAAAGAAGGATTTTCCCACATGTGATAACTATGGAAACAATCACCCTAGTAAATTCTTGAAGGTAATGAGAGTTTGTTATAAGTGTAGAGAAAAAGGACACCAAGTTCATGATTTCAAGGGTAAGAAAGAGGTTTTTAATGTTTAATACTTCAACTACAAGGATATGGGCCACTATGCGAATCAATGTCCCAAGAGTCAAAGGAATATACCTCAGATGATGCTATTAGATAGTGATGAAATTATGATACTACCGCAGATGAAGAGGAATGATTAATATTCTTGTTCAATAATTATATCATTTGAATATTTTATTAGCAATGTACTAGTAATAAGAATTATGGAATATGTGAGGATTGTACTATAGTACTTTATTGTTAAGGATTTTAGAATCATATGTTGAATGGTACCATGAAAATTTATTTAGTAGAAAGTTACAATTTTTAGAAAATACATGATTGGGGGAACAAAAACCCTTAATATGTTCATGATGTTAAGATAATGACAAAGAAATGATTCACTGGATGAGTCCTAACTACCTTAGAATTGATTAATGACTTTTCGACAAGTGATTTATGCTATCATTGATGGAGTATACAACACTTTTGGATTTAATTGATCTATCCAATAACATGTTTCTTACATGAGGAATTAGGAGGAATTCATGTTTTATGGTAATTCATGTTATTACCACATTTCAAAAAGATACATGATGAAGTTATTCACTTGTTTGGAAGATGAATATTTAAACATTACTTTATGTTTTTTAAAGGATTTTAATGTCCCAGAAATTCCATATAATTTTTTTTAAATTATATGGAATTATTTACAGACCGCAAAATCTAACGGCGCATGATTCCAAGGCCCAGAGTGCCTGGAATGATCCGTCGAAGTTTGGTTAGGTTTTAATTAGCGCACGTAAGCAGTTTTCCTGAAAAAAGTGGAATAACTCTTAAACGGTAACTCAGATCAGAAATCTGAGTGCACCGTTGCGTTCAGGATGGCAGGTTTACCTTAGCCGTGACTTAAGTTTAGTCAGTGCGGGCCTCTTGTGAGAAAACCAAAAAATGGCATAACCGTAAATAAAATAATTAAATAAATTATTTTATTTTTCAAATGCTTATAACACACAAATGGTAGCTCAAGATGAAAATTTGAGAGCACCACTGTACTCATGAGGGCATTCTTTATTTAAGAAGATGCTAACTTTGGACAGCGCGGGCCACTAGTAAAATTTAGTTTTTGGCTGTAAATAAAATAATTAAGTGACAATTATTTTATTGAAAAAATCATAACTTTTAACCGGTAACTCGGATTTGAAATCTAAGAGTATCGTTGGGTTCATTGGGTTGTTTTTCACATAGGCAAAGCCTAACCTCGACCGGCGTGGGTCAAGGGTGACTGTTAAAATTTTTCCAAACTTTTTTTCGGGTACGTTCAGTAAATGTGCGAGTGAAGTTATATAAATTTCGAACTGGTGCTTGGAATTGAAATCTGAGGGCACTGTTGAACTCGCAGTGCCCATTTTTTCTTAAGGATACCTTCACCTTGACTGCAGTAGGTCGAGGGTGAAAGTTGTTTTTCATGAATTTCGGTGGAGAGTTAAAAAAATAAAAATAAAATAAATAAAAACTTTTATTTTGTTTTTAAAACCTCCTATTTAATGTTTAGTTGTGGGGACTACCCGAACTAAAAAAGTCCAATTTAAATTCAAATGTGGGGACCACCCAACCCTTTAACTCCCCCTTTAATGGGAGATAACTCTTGGTTTTCCTCTCATTGATGTGCCAACTCAATTAGTTTATTTAATAAACTTATTTGTCACTTCACCATTTGGTTGGGGAATTTTTTGGAAAAAGGGAGATCTATGGAGAACTTGGAAAGAGATTATTTAATGAATAACTACAACTACAATGAAGAGCATCCTCCGGAATCAGAGAACGAGGATGACGCTTGATCCAGGATCAGAAAAATCTTGCGGGAGCAATGAATGTTGACGTCACCATCACGTCGACTTCGTCTTCTTCCTCACGCCACCTCCAACGGACAATCGGGGTAGGGGTTTTTATATATGTTTGAATTTATTTTATTGATTCTTCATATCTTAAATTCATGACGACGATGGAAAAACAAACATGGCCATCGCCCCGCACATAAACCATGCTCCTCTTTCTTTTTATTCTTCACGTGTTCTTCATGCGGTCTTCAACACCTAATATTTATTGGCACTGGAAACATGAAGTTTTGCTGAGAGCGATATATCGATGTGAATCCCTTGATACAAGGGTCGCAAATATGTGATCGTTTAATTTTTTGGGCATGGAAAAAAGCCGCAATGGCCCATGGAAGGAGGCGGCTGAATATTTATTGGCACTGGAAACTCAATATTCTGTTGAGCGTGACATATGGATGCAGATCCCTCGACCCGAGGATCGTGAATATGTGATCATTATGTTTTTTAGGTTTATAATGAAGATGTGGTGTCTCACGGAATGTGCGACGTGGCGGTGTGATTTATAGTGTGTGTTTAGGGTGAGGATCCGGGCAAGGTAGACTATGTGAAGTGCGGTGGCGGAGGACAGCCGGGAGGCTGCGTCCAAGTGGTGCGGCAATCTGGAGGCACCGTGGCTCGGGTAGCTGGAGGTGGTGGCGGCGATCTGCCCGTGCAGAACAAGGAAAAATCATGAATGAAGATGGAATTAGATTGGAGAGAGAAACTTAAATATTTTGAAAGATATATTAAAAATGAATATAAGGTTCCAATTAAGAGGGATGCCCACTCAACTTGAAAAAAAAGGATATGCAATATAATACATGGAAGGTTTAAAACAAAGTATTAATAATATTATTAAAATATTATTATTTTAATTTGTGTTGGGAAAACTGTGTTTTGACCGTAACTTCTTCGTGCGACCTTGGTTTCACGAGCCGCTAGTGGCAGTACGTCCTTGACTTAAAGACTTAAATTATAAGTCCAATATTGGATTTTGTTTTTTGGTTTTTTGGATTGGGTACCCGAAACACTCAAATAATAATAATATATTATTATTATTCAATCTTCAACCATCCATAACTTCTGTGTGTGACGTCCGAATGACTTACTGTAAGTGGCGACGTGATACTGAAATTAAGACGGTCAATTTATGTTTAATGTTGAATATTAAATTCTGGTTCATGGATTGGGTCCACAAAACACAAAATATTATTATTATTATTATTATTATTGCGAGATCTTGTATTTGACATATCTCCCTCATACGGTGTCAAAATGATGAACCGTCTGTGGCAACAGAAACCTTGGATCGAGATGGTATTTTTGGTATACCCCAATATAGTTTTGGATAAGGATGGGGTAAGGTCAGGTTGGATTTATCACAAATCCAACCGAGCCCTCGAGACTAAAAGGATAATAACTCACAGACCGGGTGTCCGATTGATGCACATTATGTTGCATTGAGACCCCTATGACGTGGCAGTACTTTGAGATACTTCTTCGTGGGACTTCGTGGCAGTTGGATTATTGACCAGTGGATTGGGGAGCAGACTCTCCTGAAGATGAGCAAGCCTAGTGTGGGAACCCAGTAGCTGGCTGTGACGAGAAGACTGACTAGCGATCCTGTGTGGGTCAGCTCCTTGTGATCCTGTGTGGATCAGCTCCTAGAGATCCTGTGTGGTTCATCTCCTAGAGATCCTGTGTGGGTCAGCTCCTAGCGATCCTGTGTGGGTCATCTCCTAGTGATCATGTTTGAGTCAGCTTCTAGTAATCTTATGCGGGTCAGCTCCAAGAGATTCTACGTAGGTCAGCAGCATATCTTCTTAATAGAGTAAGATGATTTAGTAGCTATAACTAATCATATCTACTACCATACCTAAGTTATACCTGGTGTGAGCTGATTTTGTACCTATGTGGTACTTTCCTTCATTGTAATACCTTGGTGGTATTCTTCTGTGTGGCGTACCTGTGTGGTACTTGCCTTTATGGTTTTCCTTACTTTGTGGAACAGTTGAGCTTTGGGATTTTGGTTTAGACCCTATGTTTCCTCATGATTGAGATGGGTATACTTGATAACTTAGGTATATGTATGGGAATATACCTAAGTAGGGTTGACAGTTGACTTCATGCATTGAGGTTTATCCTTTGTGGGTTTTGTGAGACCTTGAGGGTCTCAGGGTCCCTACTGAGTATTGTTATACTCACCCCTGCACGGGCTATGCCTGCACCTTGTTGTGTTTGGTGCAGATGACGGACATCGTTGATCGAGACTGACGGTACCAGGACTGGATGGTGCCCGGAGGTGGACCATACGATGATTCTGTACATGGAGGAGGTGGATGGATATGGAGTGCTGAGGAGGCGATCTGTACCTACCCTTTAGGTAGGAACCTAGGAGGAAAACCCAGCAGATGTCTTCCTTTTTTCTCTAGTTTACTTATACTTTCAATTTCTTGTACTTTCCAGTTGGTCTTGTATTCTAGCCCCTTTTTCTTACTATACTCGCACTATTTACTATACAGTTTTCTTGAGTGCATATCCTGTTGTTCTCTTAGTTGCATGTGCTTACAGGTTATAAAGTCAATGCCTTCCCAGTTTTAGGGAATATGACTTCGGTGCTAGTCTCCAGCCCCTAGCCTATGGAAGCCGTGCTTGGGGTAGTCACGGCACGGGTCCCGGGGGACGGGTCATGAAAAATTGGTATCAAATGAGTCGAATCTACCATATAACATAGGACTCTGATCTTTTTAACATAAATAGTATTAATTGTAATGAGTGTGGTTATCAGTTTAGGGAATCTAGTGTTGGTGTGGTGGCCGACGTATACATACACCAGGAGCCTGACTTCTGATTTTTGACTTAGTGCACGAAAACACTGATTTCATGTGTGTTTTGAAAAGTTTTATTGTGTTTTATTTGAATCAGCTCACCAGGTATAACTTAATGACTGTGGCGCACCTGTTCCTTATCAAGATGCCGCTATGTAGACAGCCATCTAAGATTCCTGAGAGAGTACATGATGACAGCCCACCGAGCGACAAGGCTCCGGTGTAGGGCCCTCTTACTATGTTGGCACCTTCGGGTGGTGTACCAGTAGCCTCACCAGCCATTGGGAAGCAGATACCACCAGCCACACTAGATGATGGTGCATGCTGACTGAGCGTGTTGTATGAGTTCCAAAAGCAAAGGCCTCCGAGGTTTCGATGAGAGACAGATTCCCACATAGCTGAGGGCTAGCTGGAGGCGATTGCTAGAGTTTTTCGCCTATTTGAGACACCAGTAGAGAAGATGGTGATCTTAGCTACTAGTTTTTTCTAGTGAGTGACCATGAGGATGGTCTGCATAGTGATGAAGCTTCTGTACGTGGATTGTTGCCCAATATAGTGCCTTCGGGTAGTGTGTTAGCTATATCACTGCCCTTTGGTCAGAAATTACAAATGGTTCTACCGGTATAGGACACATTTAGGCTTAATTCCTTACACGATTTTCATCATCAGATACCCCTCAGGTTCTGAGGTGAGTCTGACTCATAGGCGGCTGAGGACTGTCTTGAGGAGGTGGATGAGAGTTATCTAGAGCTTATATAGCTTCGGTAGGACGATATATCAATATCTCAGTATTCATCAAGGCATACCAACCATTCCTAGTACTCGATGAATACAATATGATAAGTGATTCAGGTCTCAGACTTCTGAGCGAGGTGTGTTTAAAGAAATCAGAACCATCACTATTCATCTATAAATTTCTACTTATGTTAGGGTGCTAAAGAGAACCTTTGTGGTTGAATGTTCTTTGGATGAGTGGATACAGCCAGTGAATGTTAGCAGTGGGAAGGCAGGAAACCGGTACTAGTATTAGAGACTTGGTCATGTAAAATGTTTTAGGGAGAAGTGTTAGGGACATATGAACTTGCAGGGAAGCTGAAGTGGAAGCAGAGCTAGGAGAGCAGCATGAGGTGGTGTATATTTTGACATGTTAAAACCACCCCCTTTTTTAAACCCCACCAGGCTCAGGGAGTTGGAGGACAGGGGAATGGAGTAGTTGTATGTGGTCAAGGAGTGCGACCCAAGGGCTCTAGGAATGATTCAAGGTACGGTCTGTGTCTATGACTAGCTATCATATCAATATACATAGGAGCCAATCCTTCCTTCCTTACAAGAATCTTTTCTAAGACCTAGAGTTTCTGGTTAAATCGTTGACTTAACCCTCACGTCTAGAGATACCTTTGAGAGGAGACTCGATAATCACAAATATGTCGACGGTGTGATCTGACCCTTGAGGTGAGAGTTTCGGTTGGAACCTCTTGGTGGCAGCGTCGAGGCCTTATGACGTTAGTTTGGGTATGGACTGGACATCCATAGTTCATTCTCAGATAGAATGTATTAGGAAAAAAGGTTGTGGTTTATCTACAATGTTGGAATGGTGGTTTCCTTGGTCGGTGAAAAAGGAAACCCAGACAGCAAAGGATAAAATCCTATATAGGAGGGTGTGGATAATCACTCGTGAGTCAACCAACCTCACCCTCGTGGCAGCAGAAGTTTTGAGTTTTCAGTTCCCAACAGGAGTGGCTATGGTTCTTCTAGGTTTATGACACTGAGATAGTCTATACTCCTGGGAAGGGGAACATGGTAGCAGACACACTCAGTAGGAGGTCTGGCCTGCAGCTGGTGAGTGAGGCGACAGAGGATCTAGCCACTTTGCACATATCCTTTGTGGATAGAGATGGAGAATCTTTTCTTCAGCCTCTTACAATCACCCCCCCCCCACATAAACACACTTCTTCAGCAATTCAGGGAGGAGTAGTGTGTGGATTCTGACTGCGAGGCTTGACGTGCTCAGATATCCTTAGGGCAGGCACCTGATGAATTTTCTGAATGTGGGGAGCATGTCATCATATTCAGAGGACGTACCATGGTACCAGTGGAACATCGGAAGGAGGTGTTGAGGGAGTTCTATACATCCCCTCTGACAGTAATCCTGGTGTGGTGAAGTTGTACCATGACCTTCAACCTCTGTACTGGTGGCCAGGGATGAAGAAAATAGTGGCAGATTGTGTATCACGATGCCTCACTTGTTAGCAAGTGAAGACTACACAGACTTGGAAGAAGTATTATGCCTACAAGATATAGAAACCCTTGGTGTTCCAGGAGGGTAACCACGTATTCTAGAGAGTCTCTCCTTGACAGGGACTACAAAGATTTGGTTGAGGCGGCAAGTTATCACCGAGGTTTATCGGTCCTTTTCTGATACTTTGGAGGATAGGCGAGGTAGCATACCGCATGGCTCTTACACCATAGTTGGAGAGGGCACATGACGTCTTCCATGTATCCCAGCTGAGGAGATACATGCATGACCCATATCACATCATCGACCACGTCAAGCTGGATTTCGACAATGGGTCGACATTTACAGCGGTTCCAGTTGAGATTGAGGATCGACAGGAGCAGGTCCTTCGTGGGAAGTCAATACCTCCGGTACGCGTACGCTTGCAGAACAGGAACCTCCAAGAGAGCACATGGGGGGTGGGAGGCTAATATTATTGCTCAGTATCCTCTTTTAGTTGTTTAGCCTTTGTAATGGCTTTCGAGGACGTAAATCCCTAAGGTGGGAAGAATGTAATGTCCTGAAAATTCCATATAAATTTATTTTTAAATTATATGGAATTATTTCGAGACCGTGAAATCTAACGGTGCATGATTTCGAGGTTTGGAGTGCCCGGAATGATCCGTAGAAGTTTGGTTGAGTTTTAATTAGCATGCATAAGCAGTTTTCTAGAAAAAAATGGACTAAATATTAAACGGTAACTCGGATCAGAAATCTGAGGGTACCGTTGCTTTCAGGATGGTTGGTTTACCCTAGGCGTGACTTAAGTTTATCCAGCGTGGGCCCCCTGTGAGAAAACCCAAAATGGCATAACTGTAAATAAAATAATTAAATAAATTATTGTATTTTTCAAATTCTTATAACTCACAAACGGTAGCTCGGACTGAAAATATGAGACCACCTCTATACTCATGAGGGAATTTTTTATTAAAAAAGGTACTAACTTTGGCCGGTACGGGACCCCAGTTAAAGTTAGTTTTTGGCCACAAATAAAATAATTAAGTGAAAATTATTTTATTGTAAAATCCATAACTTTTAAACGGTAAATCAGATTTTAAATATGAGAGTACCGTTGGGTTTTTTGGGGTGTGTTTCACTTTGGTAGAGCCTAAACTCGACCGGTGCGCATCAAGGGTGACTGTTAAAATTTTTCCAAACATTTTTTCAGGTATATTCAGTAAACGCGTGAGCGGAATTATATAAAATTTGAACTGGTGCTTGTAATTGAAATCTGAGGGCACCGTTGAACACGCAGTGCCCATTTTCTCTTAAGGAGACCTTCAACTTGACTGCATTCGGTCAAGGGTGAAAGTTGGTTTTCATGAATTTCATGGGAGAGTTAAAAGAATAAAAATAAAATAAATAACAACTTTTATTTTATTTTTAAATCCTCTCATTTGATGTTTAGTGGTGGGGACAACCTGAACTAAAAAATCCCAATTTAAACTCAAATGTGGGGACCACCCGACACTTGAACTCCTCCTTTAATGGGAGATAACTCTTGGTTTTCCTCCCATTGATTTTCCAACTCAATTAGTTTATTTAATAAAATTATTTGGAACTTCACCATTTTGTTGGAGGATTGTTGGAAAAAGGGAGAGCTCTGGAGAACTTGGAAGGAGATTCTTCAACGAAGAACATCTACGACAAAGAAGAGCATCCTCCAGAATCGGAGAACGAGGATGTCACTTGAGCCCAGATCAGAAACATCTTGTGGGAGTAATGAATTCCGACGTCACGATATCATCGACTTCATCTTCTTCCTCACACCACCTCCAACGGACAATCGAGGTAGGAGTTTTTATATATGTTTGAATTTTTTTTATTGATTCTTCATATCGTAAATTCATGACGATGATGGCCAAAGGAACATGGCCATCATCCCACACATAAACCATGCTCCTCTTTCTTTTTATTCTTCGTGTGTTCTTCATGAGTTCTTTAACGCCTAATATTTATTGGTGTTGGAAACATGAATTTTTGTTGTGTGCGATATATGGACGGGAATCCCTCTATGCAAGGATCGAAAATATGTGATTGTTTAATATTTCAGGCTTGGAACGAAGCCACAATGGCTCGCGGAAGGAGGCATCCAAATATTTATTGGCATCGGAAACACAATATTCTGTTGAGCGTGACATATGGACACAGATCCCACGACCCGAAGATCAAGAATATGTGATCATTATATTTTTTGGATTTAGAACGAAGATGTGGTGGCCCAAAGAAGGTGCGACATGGCGGTGTGATTTCTAGTGTGTGTTCAGGGTGCGGATCCGAGCGAGGTAGACAGTGCAACGTGCGGTGGTGGAGGATAGTCGGGAGGCTGCATCCAGGCAGTGCGGAAGTCTGGAGGCACCGTGGCTCGGGTAGCCGGAGGTGGTGGTGGCGGTCTGGCCATGCGGAAGAAGGAAAAATTGTGAATGAAGATGGAATTAGATTGAAGAGAGAAACTTAAATATATTGATAGATATATTAAAAATGAATATAAGGTTCCAATTAAGTGGGATGCGTGCTCAACTTGAAAAAAAGGAAGATGCAACGTAATACATGGAAGGTTTAAAAAAAATGTTAATAATAATATTAAAATATTATTAATTTAATTTTTGTTGGGAAAATCGTGTTTTTACCGTAACTTATTCGTGTGACCTCGGTTTCACAAGCCATCAGTGGCAGTATGACCCTAACTTCGAGACGTAAATTATGAGTCCAATATTGGATGTCTTTTTCTGGTTTTTTGATCAGGTACCCAAAATGCTCAAATAATAATAATATATTATTATTATTATTAAATCTTCGACCATCCATAACTCCTATGTGCGGTGTCTGAACGACTTACCGTAAGTGGTGATGTGATCCTGACATTAAGACGGTTGATTTAAGTCTAATGTTGAATATTAAATTATGGTTTGTGGCTTGGGTCCACGAAACACCCAATATTATTATTATTATTGTTGTTGTTGTTGTTGTTGTTGTTGTTGTTGTTGTTGTTGTTGTTGTTGTTGTTGTTGTTGTTGTTGTTGTTGTTGTTGTGAGATCTTGTATTCAACATATCTCCCTCATATGGTGTCGAAATGTTGAACCATCTGTGGCACCAGAAACCTTGGATCGAGACGGTCATTTTGGTATACCCCAATGGAGTTTTGGATAAGGATGGGGTACAATCAGGTTGGATCAGGCACGAATCCTACCGGGCCCTCGGGACTAAAAGGCTAATAACTCACAAATCGAGCATCTTATTGACGCACCGTCTGTTTCATTGATACCCCTATGACGTGGCAGTCCTTTGAGATACATCTTCATGGGAATTTGTGGTAGTTGGAGTATCAACCAGTGGCTTGGGGAGAGGACTCTCCTGGAGACGAGGAATCCTAGTGCGGGAACCCAGTAGCTGGTTGTGATGAGAAGACTGACTAGCGATCATGTGTGGGTCATATCCTAGAGATCCTGTGTGGGTCAACTCCTAGAGATCTTGTGTGGATCAGCTCCTAGAGATCCTGTGTGGTTTAGCTCCTAGAGATCATGTGTGGGTCAGCTCCAAGCAATCATGTGTGGGTCAGCTCCTAGCGATCCTATGAGGGTTAGCTCCTATAAATCCTGTGTGGGTCATCTCCTAGCGATCCTATGTGGGTCAGCTTCTAGAGATTCTGTGTATGCCAGTAGCAGATCCTCTTAACAGAGTAAGATGATTTGGTATCTATAACTAATCATCTCTACTACCGTACCAAAGTTATACCTGGTGTGAGATGAGTTTGTACCTGTGTGGTACTTTACTTCATGGTAATACCTTGGTGGTATTATTCTATGTGGCATACATGTGTGGTACTTGCCTTTGTGGTTTTCCTTCCTTTGTGGAATGGTTGATATTTGGGTTTTTGGGTTGGACCCTGTGTTTCCTCATCATTGAGATGGGTATACTTGATAACTTAGGTATATGTATGGGAATATACCTAAGTAGGGTTGATTGTTGACTTCTTGCTTTGAGGTTTATCCTTTGGAAATTTTATGAGACCTTGAGGGTCTCAGGATCCCTACTGAGTATTGTTATACTCACCCTGGCATGGGCTATGCCCACACCTTATTGTGTTTGGTGTAGACGACGAATAGCATTGATCGAGACTGAGGGTAGCAGGACTGGACGGTGCCCGGAGGTGGACCATACAACGAGTCGGTACACGGTGGAGGCAGACGGACATGGAGTGCTGAGGATGCGATCTGTACCTACCCTTCAGGTAGGAAACTCAGAGGACAACCCATCAGTTGTCTTCAATTTTGCTCCAGTTTACTTATACTTTCAGTTTCTTGTACTTCCAGTTGGGCTTGTATTCTGGCCCCTTTTTCTTACTGTACTCTCACTATTTACTATAAAGTTTTCTTGAGTTTATATCTTATTGTGTGCTTGGTTGCGTGTATTTACAGGTTATAAAGGCAATGCCTTCCCAGTTTTAGGGAATACGCCTTTGGTGCTAGTCACAAGCCCCTAGCCTATGGAAGGCGGGCTTGGGGTGGTCACGACACGGACCCCGGGGGACGGGTCGTGACAAGGCTAATGATAAGTTCACTTTGGAAGTTCAGTGAATTTCATTCAGAAGTGATTGGATCACAATATGTTGGAAAAGTTAATTGTTTATAAAATGGTATAAGGTTATTATTGGATGATATTTTAGATGGTAACGTATTACTTCACTATATGTTGTATCATGTGCTAAGAGACAAATTATAAATAGTTCAAAGCATAATCAAAAGAATAATATTATGTTTATAGAAACGTATTTTTAGTTATATTCTTATGGAGTTAAAGAATTCTTTAACCATAGAAAAAAATGGTTTTGAAACAAAACTTTTCTCCTATTATCATCATTTTTTATGATACTAATTACCATTACGCATAGCTATGGTTTATGGTCTTGTTGGATCACTACCACAAAACTGGGTTTCCACAGTGCCACCCTTTATCAGCGATTTTTTTAGTAGTGCTGATAAAGGGGGGCTTTATCATCGCTTTTTCCTAGCGGTGATAAAATTTATATTTCAAAAAAAATCATGACAAATAATATATTGTCATATAAGTATATTTGTATTGATATAAATATAATACATATTTGTTAAATATGTTTTAGATAAGAAAAAATAGAATATTACATTTAGTATATAATAAATTTAGTGAAAATGGATTAAAAATATTTAAAAAATATTATTAATTAAAAATTTTATAATTATCATCGATTAATAATCATTGAATAACAATCTGAAGACAAAAAAAATCAAAAAAAAATGAATAAAAGGTCTAAAATAAGATGAAAATGTAACTCAAAATTCAAACGGCCATAACTTCTGATCCTGGTGTCTTTTTGAGATCTACATCATATCAAATCGAAGATTGCGACAAGCTCTATGCACTAGTGACCGAAGGAAACCTTATTTTATATTTTTTGAGGCCCGAAAAGGCCCAGAAGGCCTCCAAAACTAAGTTTCTAATCAGGATACCTAGATTTTTTAATATTCAAATAGGTATAACTTCTGATCCGGATGTCCTCTAGGCCTATACCACATATCATATCTAGGATTGTTTCATTTTCTTTGATTTTACTTGATGTGGAGTGAAAACAGACTTCTGAATTAGAATTTATGGTCATTTTAACATTCTATTTCTTTTCAAATACACATATATAGGTATTTATTTATATATATATGTGTGTGTGTGTGCGTGTGTGTGTGTGTGTGTCTTTGTGTGTGTGTTGTATATATGTATGTTTTTATTAATTAATTTATTTATTTATTTATAAACACACATAAAAAAATATTTTATAAATGTATTTAAAACTAATTTTATAAATATATATTAATATACAAATAAATATCTAGATAAAAAATTATAACTAAATATATATACTAATATATGAATAAATATATATATGTATTAATATAACTAAATTTATTTATATTAATATGAATCTATATTAATATACGAATAAATATAACTATATATATATAAATAGATATATCATTAAATAGAGGAAAAATGAAATAGATTAGTGGTAAGGTACAGGCACACAAGAGGGGAGGTCGTGAGTTTGAGTTTGGGTGGAAGCAAGGAGGTGCACGTGGGCATATTGGGGGATGCATGGCAAGGGCAACACACGGGAGGGGAAATGCGCGTGAGAGCCTAGCACTGATAAATTTGGGGTCAATCATTGTTAAAATCTCCCCCCCTATATTATTATATTTTTTTTTTATTTTTTTATTTTATTTTTACTTTTATCAGTGCTTTTTAAAATCACTGATCAAAGACCCCTTTATCAGCACTAAAAAGGCAATGATAACGGATCCCTTTTATCAGTGCTTTTCTAAGCACTGATAAAAGGGACCCCCCCCTGCATCTTCACCTCAATTAACTTCTCTTTTTTTAGCATTGTTAATGCACTTTTTAGCACTCATAAACGCCATATTTGTAGTAGTTGATATAACTTTAATCTGAATATATTCTCTAGAACTCTCCATTAGAACTTGATTGTTGTATTTTTCTTCCATATACATGCTTCCATTTTCCACATATGTTCTCCAACAAGGGAACCTAGTTACCTAAACATTGTGATTTCCTTTCTCTCTTATTTAGAATATGTAGTATTAACTCATTTTACAATGTGGGTCTTTTAATAATTGTTTATTTTAAATCCCTTGATTACTGAGATCAAGTTTAAATTATGAGGAAACAATTTAATTAGGGTGGGGAGAATGTGATACCCCAATACTTTAAAATATTTTCCTTTTAGAATAAATTTAATTTTGTTTTTGGAATGCTTTATACACAATGTCAAACTTAAGCTAAATATGACACTGAATTAACTAGTGTTATATGAGAGGCCGAGTTTTTCTTCCTTTTAATAGGAAACCTATTTTAAAACTAAAATTTGATACTATTATGAATTTTATTTTTAAAAAAGAAATAATTTTTGAATTTTTAATTTTGAAATTATATTAGGGTGATTTTTTTGGATTTTTATGGGAAACGTCATTTTTGATGAATAGTGAAAATTACTACAATTTAGTTAAAATAACCATTTCATTTAAATAATTATTAATGATAAATTTTATTTTGGATCTTTTAGAGTAAAATTTGATCAATTATACATCTATTTATGTAATTAAGTTCATTATAATAAATTTTACTTTTAAATTTAATATAAAAACTTAACAAACTTTTGATCATTTTTCTACTTTAATAACCCATTATTTTTCTCATCTACAACAGAAGTGTTAATAATAATTTTCCCACTTATGTGATTTTAATTTTTCAAATATAACATATATCGAAGTAATTTGTATGATATTTTTGGTCTAATAATATCAACTTAATTTTTTGACCAAAATGATTGGTGAATGTGATTAAAATTAATTTTAGTGATTAAGATATAATTCAGCTTAATAAGGGGCTAAACATTAATATTATAGACCGAAATGACTTGGAAACCTGTCCAAAATTTATTGGATTACAACAATTAGAACATTTCTTCACTTGTTATTAAATATATGGGTTATTTGGATATTATTAAATGGAAGTTTCCTATATAAAATGTTAAATAAGGAAAAAGAAAAAAAGGGAACTTTCCTTACCTTTGACATATATAAAATTTTCAGATATGTCAAAATCATAATATCTTCATTTATACATATCATTTTATAAGATATATGGGTTATTTTTATCATAATAAGTTATACATAATTTTTATATAATTCTTAGTTAATTAAAATTCTTACGAAATGTCAATGTAATGATTATTTAGTTAATAATTAACTAAAATAAACGATACTATAAATACTAAAAGTGAAGTTACTTGATTGAATTGTTGTAATTATTTATTTTTTTTGGATGAATATATCATTATAAACACCTGTAGACCTAATAAATCTATATTCAAATATAATATTGATATTTTAAAATTAACATTAAATAAAGAATTTCAAAATTGGCATTATTATTATTTTACCATAAATAATTTTTTTTAAATGAATTAAAATTAATAAAAATCTTATATTACGAAAATTGATTTTCAATTTTTAACAAATATTAATTATGGTCTACTAATGGACCAATTAATCTTTTATAATTAATATATTTTCCCATATACTATAAAAACATTTTAACACGGTCCAGGATCAGGCATCATTTTAGCGCGACATATGCGCTTGTTTTAAAATTAATTTCCAAAACACATGGGAATTTTATTCTATAAATTGGATATAATAATAATTAAGTGGCTTTATATTTTCAAAAAAATGTCACTTTAATTTAGTATTAATGGTTAAATTAATTATATTAGAAAACTAGATGTTTTAATAAAAACCAAAATGATAAAATTTGGGAATCTTAAAATGCACATATTTTTTGTGTATGAGGTTTTTATCGACTTTGATTCTGATTTAATCCATTATTTTTCCATTTTTGAGGGAATTTATATAAGTTAGACCACCCATTATTGAATACCTTTTGGTATTTACAAAAGTGCCACTCCCCCCTCTACTATAAAAAGGCAAGCACTCTACCCATTCCTCACACAACTCAAGACACATTGGCTAATCCAAAATCTATCCAAATAGTATCCAAACATCCCTTACCTCAACCTATAATCCTTCCCTTGGGAATAAAATAATCCAAGGAAGCTTTTTGTACAAACTAAAAGAAGTTTCCTGATTAAGTGGTAACGCCTTCTCTCATGCTTTCTAGTTTCATTTCTACTCTACACTCTATATACTCTTCTTATTATATGATTAAATAACAACACCAGTATCCTAAATATACTAATATGTTTTTATGCTAAGTTTTAGACCTACACTTACACACACCTCAATTTAATGGGTAACGAACATACTGTTTCTGTGTACGGTAAACTACTGCCTCATGAACCGATGATTGTTCAATTTTCCCCTACCACCTCTCATGGTGGTCATTATAATGGAAAACTTATTTTTATATAATATGTATATATATATATTATTTAAAATTTATTATTCTTCTGTAATTTTTATTTATAACATACGTTTATGATTTCTATGTTTAGTAAATATGACAATTTTGTTTGAGGAAGTGTGGACTACCGTCCCCTCAAAGCGATATGTCTCGTTCATGCCAAACATAGAAAGTATAAAGGATGGTTTTAATATACTTATGTAACATATATAATATATATATTATATTTTAATTATAATATATATATTTCATTTAGTTTTAATTATTTTAATACAACAAGGAAATGAAATTAGCATTAATGCGTATATACGACCTACCGCCCCCATGTACGGTGCACTTAATTTCTAATCTCCAAATATTATAGAATATTATTAATACATATATAATGAATATATAAGATAATTTAGTGATGTTTTAAATTCTTAATATGATTAAATAATGATCTAATTAATAGGAACAACAAATGACAAGTCAAAACATACTTGAGAAAACTAGGAAGTTAACAACTAGAATAGTTAAATTAATGAAAGGGTGTTGAAAAACAGGTAATAAAATATTATAAAAAGTTAATATATGATATTATAAACATGATTTTTGTTTTTTTATTAGTTATTAACATATTTTAAACCACTATATAGGAGGATAAATACCACACAACAAAAAGGAAGGATAAGGTAAGGTATTTTGACTCAATTTACTTTTCATTGAGCCTTATTATTATTTATGCACTAATTAAAATTTTATTTGGTGTTTATTACTCCCTTTACAGGTTATATCATGAATATAATTATTCTCATTACATTATAAGTTTAATTTAATTCACTAGTAATTATTATTTAAATGTTTCAATGTGGTATGGGACACATTATGATATTAAAATATTATTTTCCCCCAAGAATGTTTTAATGTCAACAAACCTTACTGTTATTTCTCCTCCATTAAGTTATTATTGATAAATCCATATTATTTAATAAATATTGATATTTTATAAGGCATAATATTTATTTGAGACATGAGTAATGCTTTTGATAGGTAAGACACAGGTTGAGAACTGGTTAATGAAATCCCCTCGACGCATCGGTAGTCTCATGAGACGAAATAGTTGGTTAGCCACCTTAGATGGATTTTTTCTCTTTAGCTAAACCATATTGTGAAAGGTATTTATGTTAATAGTTCCATGTACCTAGGAAACATGGTTTCCAATAATTAATCATTTTCCTCAGTTATTATTTATCCATGATATTTTGTATCAATATATCTATGTATTTATTTTATTTGCAGTTTGTTGATTAATGGCATGTTTTTTCAGTTTCTATATTTCTATATAGATTATTCCTTATCTAGTTGTATGAATGGAAATATTATTCAGTTATTTAACTTTCCATATAGTTTTATTCACTATTTATTCTACTTTATTTTACCTTACTTATCATTTGAGCTCACCCTTATTATGTTTGTTTCCCCAGGTCATGTAGAAGAAATCATTTAATAAACATTCAAGGACATAGTTTATTTTATTTTATTATTTATCATGTCTTTATTTCCTATTTAAAAATGTATTATGGGTATCATGTATGTAATATGGATTTCCAAGACTGATAAACTAAACGTTCCTTCAGGATTTGATTCCTTGTAATCATTCTAATAAAATGTAATAATGCACCATCTTCGAGCTTCTGGGGTCAGGGCTTTACAAATCCCACATCAATTTTTCAGTAATGGAAGTCAATTTTGATATTAAAAACCAAACTATGATCTTTTATCCATGTTATTATAAGTACAAAAACCTTATGGAGGTTAATTTAATTATAGGGTCTTAATTCCCTTTAACAAGGGGTGTTTATCTCAGATAGTTGGGGAAAAATTTACATCGATGATATTTCTATTATGCAGTAATTTTTTTATGTCTTTCAATAAAAGTTTCCTAGTCTTCCACAAAAATTTGAAGTTGAGTTCTCAATAGAACTCATAGTTGGTTCCACAACAATTTCAAATACCTTTTATAGAATAGCCCTGATTTAGTTGCACGAATTAAAAAAGAAACTCTTGAAGAACCTTGACAAGGGATTCATTCATACAAGTGTATCCCCTTGGGGTGAACCTATTATTTTTGTTAAAATTATATATGGATTGATGAAACTCTACATTGATTATTGGAAGATGAATAAGATCACAATTAAGAATAAATGTCATCTTCCATGAGTTGATGAATTTTTTGATCAACTACATGGAGCTCAAAACTTTTCCAAGATTAAAATTTGTTATGTATATCATAAAATAAGGGTCAATAAGGATTATATACCCGAGATAAAATTCTCTACATGGTATAGGACCTATAAATATATAGTAATTCCTTTAAATCTTACTAATTCACCTGATATCAACATAGATTTAATGAATTAATTTTTTATAGATTACCTTCATCAGCTTTTGGTAGTCTTTATAGATGATATTATTATCCATTTAAAGATAAAGGAATAACATGAAAACCACCTTAAAATTATACCAAAGACCCTAATTAAAGAGAAACTATATAAAAAAATTTCAAAGTTTGAATTTTGGTTGAAAAATGTTTCATTTATCATATAATCTCAAGAGAGGGAATATCAGTAGATCCATCAAAGACAAAGGCTATTGAGTATTGGACCATACCAAGCATGTAGACTGAGATCAAAAGTTTTCTTGATTTACCTAGATATTATCAAATATTTTTAGATAATTTCTCACAACTATATAATCCTATGACCATGTTAACTTGGAAGGGAGCTATGTTCTTCTTGACAAGTGAATACGAGGAAAATTTCAAGGAATTGAAGAGAAGTTTAGTTAGTTCACATGTGCTTATGTTACTATTTAGTAGATAAGGGGTTTTAATATATATTATTTCATCCAAGAAGGTATTGGGATTTTTTATTGTTTAAAATGACATGGTTATAGATTATTACTTAGGATAATTGAAGGTTCGTGAGAAAAATTACCCAACTCTTGATTTTGAGTTAACTGTGATAATTTTTTATTTGAAAATATGGAGGCATTATCTTTATAAAGATATGTGTGACATATATACTGATCAAAAAAATTAAAGTATATATTCACACATTAGGAGTTGAATATTTGTCAAAAGAATATAGTCATATCTGATAAAATATTATGACTATTCAATACATTACCACCTTAGGAAAGGGAACAAGGTGGTCGATGCTTTGAGTCAAAATAGTAATGATAACTTATCCCTGGTGAGGATAACAAAAAATCCAATATTTCTATATTTTTAAAGGATGGATCTATAAATCTTAAAGGAAGTGTAAAAATATTATCATTGTCAATTTAATGTTAAACCATCTATCTAAGTGATTATTAAAGAGGAATAGAAGGAAGAAATAGAGTTGTAAAATAAGGTTTGAAATGTTCCTAAGTTGAACCATGGACATGATAGAATGATATGGTTCATAAAATATGTATCTCTTCCTTCCATACTATAATTTAAAAAGGGTATATTAGAGAAATATCACATTTATTCATTCTTTATTCATCACAGAAGTAAGAGGGTATATGGAGATTTGAAATAATACTTCTGGTGGGGTGGAAAGAAGAGTGATATCAAAGAGTTTGTATCTCAATTCGTGGTATGTAATCAAGTTAAGGATGAAATAAAAAAATATAAATGGGTATTTCATCCATTTACCATAATATAATGGAAATGGGAAATCCTCACCATGGATTTTATCTTTGGAATCCACAAAATGTCTAAAGGGAATATTGTTATATGGATTTTAGTTAGTCATCTTACTATGTTAGTACACCTCTTCTCTATCTGAGAATACGTCTCTCTGGATGAGATTTCTAGGATATAGATTACAGAATTGGTAAGGTTTCATGGAGTATCACATTCCATTATGTATGATTAGAATTTGAGGTTTAACTCAATGTTTTATTGAAGCCTTTATAAAGATCTTAATATGGAATTGAGTTTCAAAATTGCATATTACCCAAAAAAGATGGTCCGTTTGAAATAAAAATTCAAACCCTATAAGATATGTTCTGGTTTTTTTTTGGATTTCAAAGTTGTTTGGGATCAACACATTCCTCTAGTTTAGTTTTCATACAAATTATATTTCACAAAATGATTCATATGTCTCCTTCTTAAGTTCTATATGGATAATGATGTAGAGCTTCAATGTGTTGTAATGATGTTAGAGAAAGAAATCTATTGGAAGATGAGATAGATGAATAAATAAAAGATAAGGTTAAAACCATTCTGAAACATAAAAAGGAAGCTCAAATTTGGTTGAAAAGTTTTTCTAGTAATCATTGGCAAGATCTATAATTTAAATTTGGTGATAATGTGTTTTTAGGAATTTATCCCAAGAATAATGTTTTTAAATTTAGGAATAAAGGGAAACATAGCCCTAGGTATATTGTTCTCTTTGAAATTATTGATCGTATCAGGATAGTAACCTATTGCTTGGAACTCCCACCAAACCCCTCTCAAGTCTATGATGTGTTTAATGTATCTCTCTTGAGGAATTACATATTTGACCCTTCATATGTACTGAACTCATCAGTCACATCGTTAGAGAAATATCATTCTTATGAGGAACAACTGGTGGAGATTCTAAATCAAAAAGATAAATATCTATGAAATAAGAACACTCACCTAGTCAATGTTTTTTAGTGAAACCACCACTTTGAGGAAGCTATGTTAGAAATTGAGAATTTAAGGATTTAGAATTATCCACATTTTTTGTATCATATTGATGAATTATGAGTTATAAATTCATTTTATGGGGGGTAGAATGTAAAACCCTTATTTTTTATGATTTTTTTTAATACATTAAATTTATTTGATATCTTTCACTACACGCAATACCAATTTAATATTTCATTATATGAAACACCATGTTAATCTGGTGTTACACATAACACCAAGTTAAGCATGCACTAAACACAAAACTATCTTAGCTTTCATTACATGAAAACCCAATTTTATATATTTTTATACGAAACACCATGTTAATGTTACATTACATGAATTACTAAGTTAAATTTTCTACTATGTGAAAAAATGGAATAACTTGAATTACACACAACAAATAATAATCCTAATTATTTTATTTAAATTTTCAATAAGGGGAAGGATGGAAACATCACAGTCACAATGGCCTAAAATAATGAAGTCTGAGGGCATCTTCTCTGACTGTGTCCAATCATTTAGGAGGAAGCAAATCCCAACTGGAAAGGCTAGTGATGGGTACATCTTGAGAGGCATTCAATGCTAGGAAATATATGATTTCTTCTCCCTCATGATAGGTATGAATAAATCCATGAAGTTGTTGATATAATTCCTACACTTTTTGATGAGATAGGAAATGGGTCATTGGGTGGATTAGAAGCCACAAAAAGAATTAAAAATAGATTTGGACTCAGTTTCAACCACCAAATGCTCGATGTTATTTTTTCTAAAAAGGATGAAACCTACCAGAAATACCTGATCCTCAGCCGGAAGAGAGTCCCAACTCCCAAAAAATATACTAAAATAAATTATAACCTATCCCTTAGTATCTCAATCCACACATCCCCCACACATTATACTTGTGCAGTAAGAGTCGCCAGTGTCGATCATAGGACCCAGACTGTGCCGAGACCATCAAATCCATCTTCCTTATAGTTTAGATAATATTGTGGGATGAGGGGGAATGTGAACCATGATTGGTCTTAGATAAGTAGCATTGATTTTTTTTGTTGAGAAAGGTCTGTTAGTAGATACCTTCTTCTATGAAATAAGGACAGCTTCAAACTTTTGATACCCTCATGTAGCATTTTATTCCTAGATTTCCATATTGGCCAACAGCTAATAAATAATATCACTTATCATTACGACCTCTCATTTTTGTTATTATCCATTTCATGGAACCATTTATCTAGGAAGGATCCACCCACTGAAATATGAGTACTAATAGTATTGAAATCTCTAAAATCCTTCTAGACCGTGTGAGCCTATTCCCCTTTGAAGAAAAGGTGCATAGAGGATTATTCCTGGAAATCAGTACAACAACAATATCTTGAAGCCTGATTTCTACATGTGTGCTTGAAATGTTCATCATTGGTAAAGGATTGGTTCCTTATGCTCCATATGATAAAGTTTATTTTTGTGGGAAGATCCTTGAAATAGGGAATCTACCCTATCTATTGAACTCATTAGGTGTAGATTTTGAACAACGATATTCCTTTTCATAGAAATTACTTGACATACAACCCATAAAGACAAACAAATAAAGGTCATTTGAAATGTCAATGAGGTTGAATAAGGCATGTTGGTCCTCCGTCAAGATTGTATGGGTGATGTTTGGGTACTCTTTTACAAGCCTAAACTATATATCCAGGATTGGGAATCCTAGGAAACCAAGAGGTACGCCATCCTAATTGGCATTCCAAGGTTGACATTGCCTCTGATTAAAATCCACCAAGTGTGGGTGTGTAGGAAAATTATATGCATTTGAATCAAAGGAAATAAGGTTTAGAAATTACTTATTGTAACTTCCATGTGATTCCTATATTTTTTTCCATAAAATTTCCCCATAATGTTTGGCCCTCTAAAATCTCACATTCCAGCTTTTCATGCAAGAAAAGCATCTCTCTAGAGACACTCTTGATGTTGATGCCACCTTCCCTAGATAGTTTATCCATTATTTCCCATGATTCCCAATGATGTTTCCCATACAAGTTATAATCTCATATAAAAGAGACCATAATATTTTAAATTCCTTTTATCATCACTTTCAGATCCTTGAGAGTAGAAAGTATGTGCACTACAATAGAGGTGAGTGCACTATTTACCAAGGTTATTCTTCCACTGAAGGACTATAAATAGTTCTTCTAGTTATTGATCCTCCTGGTGATCCTATCAGCCACCTTTTTTTAAAGTATTAATGTGGAGTTTTTTTGGGGTAATTGAGGCGCATAGATATTTCATTGGGAAACCTCATATTTTAATTCCTAACTATCTTTCCATGGTACTAAAAAGTCCATCTGATCAATGGTTAGAAAGGTACAAGCTAATTTTCTCATGGTTGTCCACTTACCATATCCAAGGATAGTATTAATAAAGAGTATTATTGATGCCAAAAATCAATTTCCTACTCACATTTGGAAATATTATGGTATCTCCAGCGAATATAATATGAGTGGTGATAATTTTGTGATGCCTACTTTGGAAAGGTATAATTTTCCTAGAATCCAAGTTCTTATTGAGGAGGTGACTTAGGGTGTCTTACATGATATAAGGAGGGAATGAAATAGGAGGTCACCCTACCTAATCTTGTGAACTGATTAGATAAACCTCT
This sequence comes from Viscum album, assembly GCA_963277665.1. NCBI lineage: Eukaryota > Viridiplantae > Streptophyta > Magnoliopsida > Santalales > Viscaceae > Viscum > Viscum album. Next base: position 1,099,008,451 of record OY728155.1, on the reverse strand, counting down.
AACTATTCCCCATGAAAGATATTGAGAGCCAAGTTGAGATGAAACATCTGTATAGAAGGTCCTAGTACAAAGGGGAAAACCCATGCACCTGAGAACCCTAAGAATAAAATTCCATTTTAGCCTATTATAGAATTTGTCTATATCTAGTTTGATAATAGAATTTGAACCAATTTTTTTTATGGTTAACCTCACTATTCATTTCCTGTTTCAGACCAATGGTGATTTGGATTTATCTACACTTAATAAATCCATGTTGCTCATCTGAAATCCAATGTTGGAGATGCACTAAAAATACTCAGTTAATAATGGAATAAAGTACCTTTTATGGGAATTTTAACATGATGATGGGTTATTAATGTTGTATCAATGATGGATCCTTGACCTTGGGGATGATTACCATCATTGTAGCATAAGCCATGCGTGGGAGGTGTATGCCTCATAACAAATCTTGTATTCCCTCTATAGGTCTCCCTTGACTAGGTTCAAAGAGCATACATAGAACCACCCTAGAAATCCATCTAATCTTGGTGAGATTTCTAGGTTGAGTGCAAGCATGAATTCATGGATCTCATTCTCATTGGGTAACATCTCAAGGTATGTTTTCTCATAATCCATCACCGAGCAGGGGATGTAATCAAGTAGCTCTCTACTGCCCCTCGGGCTCGAAAGTGATGATTGGGGCCTACTAGTAAGGACTTGATATGAGCATTAGCTATACCTCCCACTACATCTTTAAAATATATGTATGATCTATCTTCCATGAGGATTTTCATCTTGGAGAATTTTCTTTTCTCTTTAAGGAACACCTAGAAGCATGTAACACAGAGTTTTAACAAAACCATGATATATTATTAATATTATTATTTAAGTATGAATTCTATAACCTAGACATTAAAAATAGTGACATGAATAGTAATAAACAATTTTTAAATATTATGCATAATGGTTTTATATAAAAAAATATTGATTTTAAAACACATAATTTTGGTATAGTCTTTATATGTTTGAAAAATACTATTTTCATAAAAAATGTTTTTATGAATTTTTGTAAACAATAACAAAAAAAATATTTGAAACTTTTAGAAAATTAATTTTAAAAAATAAAAATATTTTTTTAATTCATATTTTCAAAATTATATGTGCGTGAATTTTTGATATTTTTCTGAAAAATGATTCATTTTTTTATTAATAGTGAAAATTATATAATTTTAATTGAAAAATACATTTTGGTTTAATTTATTTATAAAGATAAATTATATTATAAATTTATTTTTAATATAATTATTTCAAATCCAATATATTTAATTGGAACTAATTCCATATTGAAGTTGGATATAAAATCTTTGTAAAATTTTGAACATTTTTTCTTTAAAAACATGTTTTCTCATCACATATGTGTGATTTATTTTAAATTAATTTTTTCAAATTAAGTGAATGGAACTTGGAAAAATGTATTCCATATTTCTAATCATCATAATTAATAATTTATAATAATTTTTACTTATTTTTTTACTAAAATGGATAGTGAATATAGTAAAAATTAATTGATACGGCTAAGGTAAAAATGGGTTTATCATGGGTTAAATTTAAAAGATAAGGGTAAAATTTAACTATAAAATCTATAAAAACTATTTTATGGATACATTTAAACCATTAAACCTATAAAGTTTTATAATTATCCATTTTTTCCCTATGAAAAATAAAAAATATTTCATCAATCTATTTTTAAAGAATTCTAAGTGTTTCCCCTCCCACACTTATAAAAGGCCACCCTCTCTCCATAATTATTCACACATTAAAACCTCTTTAGTTCTACAAATACCTACCCAAATATCTTAAAAATTTCCCTCTTATCATCCTAAAATCATTATTTTTGGAATAATTTCATTCTAAGAAGTTTTTACTGAAATACTAAGGAGGATACTTGAAGAAGATCTAGCATTCATCCGCGAGCGTTTTAGTTTTATTTCTTCCTCCACCCACTTCAATTATTATTTTATCATGAATATATAATAAAATAAGTATCATAAATAAATTAAGACATTTTTATGTTATGGTAACGACCTAAAACTATATATGCATCCATCAAATGTGTTATGAAATCATCATTTGCGTGTAAAATGGTTTGCCGCCTCATGAACCGATGTCATTCATTTTTCCATTACCGCCTCTCGAGGCTGGAAATAATGGTGGATTTATTGTTTAAATTATATATATATACACATATATATATATATATATATATTATTTTTATAATTTTATTATGATTTTGGGATTATTATATCACACATACCTTCATATTTTACATGTTGTGAGAATACAATAATGACATTCATGTGTACGACAGACTACCGCCTCACGAAGCGATGTGATTTTATCACACTCTACATGGAAGGTATTATGGTTGTATTTAATAAAAATATACTATATATATATATGACACAAAAATTATTCTATAATGATAATATATATCACTTAATTTTTTATTCTTTCAATCCAACAATAAAATGGAAATAGTTTTCTTGCGTATCTATGACTTATCGTCTCCTTAAACGATGAATTTAATTTTATATCACTAAATTTTATGGATCAAAATATATAAATAAATTGAAAATATATATTATATTTATATCATGGTTATAATTATATATATTATGGGACCATGATCAAAGTAGGAGGACCAAAAATATAACAAATCAAAATGTATGTAAAAACAAAGTGGTTATTACCTGAGATGTAACTTCAACATGAAATCTTTAATAAAAGTGTAATAAAATTTTATAAGAAAATAATATAAGGTATTATATATATGAATATATTTTGTAAATATATGTATAATAAACTTATATTTATTATACAATAGGTTTTAATGAGTATGATGGAAGTCAAGACTTAAGGTAAGAGATTTTTGTCTCAATTTTCTTTCTTTGAGATGTCTATTATGTTATACACATATATTATTTTTTAGGTATATATAAATCCCATTTGAAATTTAATATCATGAACTTATTCACCCTCATGGTATTTTAAGTTCCATTGTATGTTATTACATCATGGGGATTATGATTCAAGATTACCAAAGTGGTAATGATTTTATGTTACAATCTCATAATTTATCAAGATTGTTTATAATTAAGTTTATGGCGATAAAATATTATGATCTATATCTCAATAAACTCATGTTTCTTATTATCCTCTATTTATTCATGTTATTTTCAAGTAATCATACCATTTTCCACTCTTATTTACATAAAATAGTTGATAAATTGTTTTTAGAATATCTAACTTTATTTCAATCTTTGGTCAGAAAACCATTTACTTATATGACCATGTATTTTAAAATTATTTTCAAAAATATTTTACAATTTTCATATTATTTTTAAAGTAAAATTTTACCCATGTTTTACTTTTTAAATTTTTTTGAAAGGAATTTTCATATCATTTTCCAAAGAATTGTCGATTTTCTTTTACCAAAAAGGTGAAAGGAATATCCTTTTAAAGTGTACGGCATGAACAGAATTTTCTAATGTCATAAAAACAAATTTCTTTGAATATTAATTTATAAGTTATCATGATTATTTTCAAATAAAAAGGTCATAAAATTGTTTTATATTTTAAAAAAATCAAAAGAAAAAGGATATTTTCCTCAAGGAATGTTTTAAATGATCATTTAAAATTATTTTCCATATAATATGATATCCATTGATGTTACCCATGACATACTGGGTATAGAACCAAGGATAACATTTTTATTCTTTATATGAATGTTTTATGTTTTTATGGAATTATTTTTATAGAACTCATTTCTCTTCCACGGGTTATACCATGAAGAAATTCTTATGAAACCTGGTTTTTTCACAGGTTATTCTAGGATGAAATTATTATGAAACATGTCTATTTTCTATAGATTATGATACAATTAAATTTTTATAATACACATTTTATTTCATGTATTGTTATATGATGAATGATTATGATCAGGTGGCACACATAAATATGGTTTTCATTTTGAGATGGGTGGGACCTATATCTCCTAGAAATGCATTTATGTAAAAATTTATATCTCAGGATATTGACATGACTGGAATGGGGAGTGAACCCATTTCAATAAGATAGTTCATGAACGTGGAGTGAACCCAGTTTAGAAATACATGACTAGAATGAGGAGTGAACTCAGTTCAGTAATAGGCTTTTTCCACTATGATATCCTTGTAAGTGAGTCTATAATAATATTGAAATTATATTCTATGCTTATGTTTATGCCACAAATTCCATGCCTTATGTCATTTTTTATAATCTCATGGATCATTTTACTTTATTTCCTTATTATTAAGGTATTATAAACTACTAATCATTATTACATGATTCTATATTATGATCTTTTATATAAAGGGTATGATTTTCAAATGTTATTCTCATGTTATCAGACCTTTATGTTTATGTTATGATTATGTATATCATTTGTTTACCCTTACTAAGAATCCCACCCCACCCTTTCTTATTTCACCTTTACCCATGTTATGAAGATATTTATTATTAAATATATGTCTATGAAGGGTTCTAGTTGTGAAGAACATAGATCTAGATGATGTAGCTCACTTATGGACCAAGGTTTATGTTTCTAAGTTTCCAAAGGCACTAACTATTACGGTACTCAGGCATATGTGTGTGAAATTTAATGATTATTCCTAAAAATTATGTAATATATATGTATTATAATCCTGGGTCTCTATATTCACCACTCCCATCATCAATTATGAAATGTTTTTGGCTATACTAAAAATGAAATCTAACGGTATTCACTTAACAGTGAAGTATAATGGGTGTTGAAGGATGTCTATCGTTTTCGATGCCACCCCACACAAGTGATAAGCTCCTACCATCATCGCATGGATGATCATAATATTTGATTGGGTTTTCCTCTATATTCTATATACCCACATCCCCCAACACTGACCCACACAGGAGCTAACCTGATCTGCAAATATTTCCCTTTGGGTTTGGTTGGATGGCCTTTGGATCTGGTTATGTGGCTTTCCCCTAGTTTGAGGAATGTCCTAGTGTGGGATGAATTTTTATCCCAAATTCTTCTATATACTTATAAAAATTCTAATATCACCTAAAATTACCTGTAGAAGATTAATCATCATTTCACCTAAAAATCCAAAACTCTATCAAACACAAATAAACTAATTCTAATACCATAAAAATTAAAGTAATTAAAATTAGGAAATAATTGGAATTAAAACACAATAATAGATGAGGACATTACATGTACATGTAAGAGTCATCAAAAACCCACACACATAAACCTTTTCTCATCCTTAATAAAAACTCAACATCAAACAAAAATGTCCCAAACTCCGCAAGGGAAATTTTCAAACAATCATGATCATAAAATAAATGTTATAACTAATGATTTAAAAAAATATCAACCAAAAAAATTCCAAAATCATGCTTCATTGTCAATTTCAAATTAAATACATTTATCTATCTTTTACTCACATCATTCAACCTTTTATTAAATATCCATACAAAAAATGATTTATCTCACTAGGATGCATTTCAATTATAACTCAAGAACATTTTATATAGAGTTATACTCAATCTCAAGCATGTTTGTGATATCTATAATCTTTAAAGTTCTCTCAATATATATATAGAAATTAATTTCTAAAAATAATGTGGAATTTTTTGTTAAGGATTAAATATTTTTGAGCCTCAAGGGGGGTAATTAATGTTGTAAAAATTATGAATTAATGACTAAAAAGGAGGAATAAATTATTAAATTAAAATTCCTGATATTCAATAAAATCAATGACATTTTATCCTCTATAATCTCCATTAACAAATATTACAGTATCCCACTCTGTTATCCTTGTCACAAATAATATCCATTTTTAAAAAATGCACAAAAATTAAAAATTGTCACCGTTTTTTTTGTGTGTATTTCCTCAAATTATTTTTTTTCTCTTATTTTTTAGTGAAATATGTATATGAAAAATGTATCACACCCTAATAAGTAAATCCCTCTAGAACCTCTATCACCATCATCAATATCCTAACAACTCTAATTATAATGGTTAGTAAAATAAAGGCGATATTTTTTCAATATATTGGTCAATCTATGGTATCCAACATGATCACTTTTTCTCAATTTTTTTTCAAAATGTAGAGGATAAAATTTAATCACAATGAAAAATAAGGAAAATTCATCCAATATCCTAATAGAAAAAACCCCACTTTTATTCTCAACACAAGATTATTCATAAAAATACCCAACTCTCTTTTTAATCTCAAATGATTGGCCATGCATTAATACTCAGAGAAATAGGTTAGAAAGTATAAAATTTCTTGTAATGTAGCTTCCTATTAAGGAATTACATGGTTTCCAAATGTTTCATAGATGATAAATATAGGGTAGGTCTTAGGGCTAAATAGGCTAGAATAAGCTCAATCGATTCCTCAATCATGTTTATACTGCTCAAAATCATTATTTTTTGACAAGAAACCAAATAAATTTATAGTAGTAGCACACATACTTTGTTCTCTCAAGAAAATGGATAATGAGAAATAATATGGAAAAATGTCTTTGAACTATATGAGGAATGAGGTTTAGAAATTTGGACAATAAATTCTTGGCATAAACCTAAATAATTATTCTAATAAATGCAAGATTGCGTGAATTAAATTCATGAATTAAAATCATATCATTAATCATTTTTCAGTAACTATAAAATGGAATATGCATGTGACATTCATAAATGTCATATTATTTCTTTTCCATTTATGGTAAAGAAAAATTCAAAATTTTCCAACAGGTAGAAAATTATCTCTTAACTGAGTATGTTTCCAAGTTTAACTCTCAAAGGATAGAAAATAAAAAGGTGGGGACTCAAATAATTCCTCCCCCAGACTTAAACTAAACATCATCCTCATTCATTAACCAAGGTTAGAGGGTTCAATTTTTTTAACTTATGATCAATACAAGGAATGTATCAAATTTTTTTGAAATGATAAAAAAAACTATATTCTATTATGTATCTATTTCCCTTAATTACATGAATGAGTTCATTTAGCATTGAAATAGTAGAATGTGTCGTTCCTACTATTTTTCATGAATTATTTTCTTCTCCTTTTAGGACATTTCATATTTAGGCCTGTAAAAATAAATTAATCATGTAAAAGGATAGATATTAATTCCATTAAAGTTCTAAAATAGTCCATAGTAAATATAAACCACCAAGAAATTTCATAAAACTAAATTGAAATTTAGAAATTCCATCAAAATTTAAAATTACGATTATATCCTAGTAAGTAGTAAAAACTTGGGTTACCTCTTGGTAGATATTTATTTTCAGTCATTAATATAAACATTTTACTTTATGTGTCACATAATTAGGGTGAAATATTTTTACCTAGTTAGGATTGAGAAATTACTTGAGTTATTCTGCATACAAACCGATTATACTCTCCCCCCCCCCTATGTCAGCTTCTTGACACTAGTTTACGGTGGACTCTAATTGTTGTACATATTTAAGTAGTTAATAATTTTATTGAATATCAACTATTGTTTTTAGCATTTTTCATCCATTTATTTATTCTTGTAATTCTATTGAAATTACAAAACAGAATTTTGAATTTTATAAATCTTATCGGCTTTTACTTGTGATAGAGGTACCTTTTTTCATAGAATAATAATGTGTACAGAAGTCCTCAATTTTCATAATCTCTTATTTTTAAAATTCACAAAAATCATCCCACTTAAATACCTCTTTAATCACCTCTTAAAATAAAATTATGTGTATCCCATGCTTGTTGTGTATTCTTCTTCTTCCCTAATATTTGGATCTAATGCTTATAAAATTTTAGAACACACCAAAAATAGTATTCTATCACATCATTTTTCTTCTTTGGCTTCACTTACTTAATTTCAACATACTCCCAATATTATTCCTCCACTACAGAAAAATGAAATTCCTCTTCCATGATTTTTATGGAAGACTAGGAAATTTTAATGGTTATTTTATCATTTTTATGGAGGTTCTTCTTCCATATTAATTTCATTTCTCCTAGCATTACCACTTGATTCTATCACTCCTTTCATTTATTATTCAAGTTCATTGTTTGTGCAAAGAATTTTAGTAATTAACTACCCCTTTAAATGTATTGGTAGTTATTTTTCATCCCTGGTATAGCGACCAGGGATTTAGATACATGGATATTACATAATTTTAAATGAATATTCTACATATTACAAAAGTGCATTCTTAAGGATAATAACAGTTTAGTACATTTTGAAACTTGAAACACATTATTTTAATCTTTGTGAAATATATTCAATGTTTTCCACAAATCTATGCCCATTTAGTACTCCAACTTAAAACATTTCTTTATAACCTAAGGAAATGAAACATAATAAAGGGTGAGATCAAATGCATATTATGGGTAAATAAAGGAGATATGTAATCATAACATGGAAAAAAAGGTATGAGAACATGAGAAAAAAATTTGAAGTTCATTCCTTGTATATCAAATATTTTAATCACAAGTCATGGAATAAATATTAGAAGTTCAGAAGACATTAATAATAAGAAAATCAAAGAACATGAGTCGTGAGAGGATAAAATTAGTATTAGACATAAACTTATGGTATACACATAAGTATATAAAAAAATTACCTATAAGTCCAGGATCCTTTCCAAAACTTATCAGGGAACTTAATGGGGACTATACATACGGGGCGATACACACCCCCATATCCATTCAAAGTCCTTCCCTTATAGAGGATCAGATTATACCTTATTCCCATAGTGGATCAAGTTTTCCCTTCTTCCCATAGGGGATCATGTTTCCCCTTATTCCCATAGTGGATCAATCTCGTCAACATTTTTCCCATCATTATCTCATGAGATATAAATTTTTACCCAATTCATTGGAGGGAGATATATGTACCACCCGTCACATAATAAATTCATACATACATGTTCCAAAATATAATAAAACATTCAACTTATCATGACCCATAAAAAGAGATGGGTTTTATAAAAATCATATCATAACCCATGAAATGAAATGGGTATCATAAACATGTCATCATACAATAACTTGTGGAAAATACAAAGGTTTTATAATCATTTCCTCAAAGAATAAACTATGAAAAGAAGTAGGTTTCAAAATCATACAACTAATGGAAGAGAAACAGGTTAAGAAACAACTTTTCAACTTAAACATAACCCATTCAAAGAAAGATTAAGAATAGTTTACTTAGATAATATCCCCACAAAATCATAAACTATCTCAAAGGATTTCATCTTAGATAGATAAGGATTTTGAAATATCACTTGGAACATTTCTTAATTAAAATATACTTTCATTCAAAACACCTCTCATAAAACATTCTAGAAAATCATTTTCTTATAAAGAAATCTTTGAAATATCATTGAAAAAAATTCTTGAGGAAAATATATTTTCTACCTTGAGAAACTATTTTTAAAACATAAAGAATTTTGAAAACCTTTTTCTTTGAAATGGATTTGAAAACTTATAAATAAATCTTGAAAACATTTTGAAAACCTATTTCATTGAAAATACATTGAAAACTTATAAATAAAGTTTGAATTTTTTTTAAAAAAAATTTCTTTAATAAAACAATTTAGAAATAACAAACTTCTATAATATTAGGGAAAACATTTTCATTAGAAATAACCTTGTAAACTTTCAAATTAATCTTCAAGAAAATGAATTCCTTGATGTCAAGTAAATTAGTACATGCCGAACTATCCTTTTGCACAGTAAAATGATTAGAAAAGTACCTTGATCAGAAAATGATAAGAAGAAACATTTTTAAACCATTTTTAAAAAGGTAAAATGTTTTAAAATTTTCTTTTAAAAATAATAGGATAATATTAAAATATTTTTAAAAAAAATCAGAAACAAATATTTTTTAACGGAAATATATTTTCTATCGAAGAGAGAAATAAAGTAATATTTTACTAAAAACATTTTCTTAAAAAAATTCTTAACTATATTAAGTACCAAATGGTGTAAAAATGGAACCATCTCATGAAGATATTATGAATTAACAAAGGAGAATAAAAATTAATAATAGCTCTTGGGAGATGGATCATAACATTTAATCAATTTAATCATAACCATAAACAATCCTAATAAATGATGAGATTGTAGCAATAAATTATTTTCACTTTGGTAACATTGAATCATAATAAGCCTAAGAGAATAAAATTTAATTAATCTCAAAATATATTGAAAATAAATATATTCATGATATTAATTTTTAATGTGAATTATATACACCTTGTAGAAGAATATGGGTGCATAACATGACATGTGTCTCAAAGAAGGAAAATTGATACAAACGTACTTTACCGATTTGGAAGCATTTGAACAATAAACCCCATCAAATAGAGATAATAAAATGGATATTTAAATACCCATAAATTTAATTATAATAAACTAATAATAAATTCATGGTTAGTATATAAACCACAAAAAATAAATGAGTGGGGAAAAATGAATAAGTCTTACAGAAATAAAAGTGGAATTAGAAATCCCATTACTACTTGAGTAAGTTTTGAATCGTGATCCTCATGAAAGAATAAAATCAATTGAAACATTTAATATCATAAAATAAATAAAATTAATGATATAAAATGTAATATTCTAGTATATACACCATAAAACAAGAATAAGTGGTAAATATAGCCTATATCCCATAGAAAAAAAGTGATATGAGAAAACCCTTACCGTAAGTCTTGAATTTATTCATACTTGTTCAAAACTCATGTATAATAAATAAAATATTATTATACATCTAACAAAGAACCATATTGTTATATATAATACTGTATATGATTTTATTATGACTTTATATAGACCGTTCATTAACAATTTCATATTAATATTATGTTTCAGGTAATATGCATTTTCTTTTTCATATATATTTTGACTTGTAATTATTGATCCACTTACATATATCATGATTTAATTATTTACATAATTTAAAACATGATGTAAATATAATATATATTCAGTATGTAAATATTTATAATAATCTATAAAATATATAAATATGAAATGGAATTCACCGTTCATGGAGACAGTAGGTCGTAAGTACGCATAAATGATGTTTCTATTTTCTTATCATATTGAAAGAAATAAAGTAAATTATATATATATATTTATATATTGAAATTCCATTATAATTATTATTTCATACATATAATACAAATTTTCTAATATCTTCATTAATTCATTCTATTTAAAGTGTGAAAAATCACATAACTTTGAGGAGGTGGTAGTCCACACATCAACAAACAAAGTTATTGTATTCCCAAAAAATGGAATGCAAGAAGGTATGTGTGATATAATAATTATAGAATTATAAATAAAACATAAATATCATATAAAAATGTAATTTTCATCACTATATCCAACCCTTAGAGGTGTTAACAGAAGGATGAATGACATCAGTTCATGAAGCGATACTCTTCCATATACATGAATGATGATTGTGTTTCCTATTTGATGGAAGTGTGTGTGAGTGAAAGTAGAAACCTTAAAATAAAGGCATAAAATTATATTTAGGATATATAGGATACTATATAATCATGTAATAATAATAATTTAGGGGTGGATAAAAAAGTGCTTGTTGAAGTATGTTGCCTCTTCTTTGGGTAATTCCTTTGGGTTTGAACCAAAAGACTAAATTAGATTCCATTATTCCAAAATTTAGGCTTATAGGATGATATTAGGGAATTTGATTTCTTATTTTGGTGGTTGTTTATGATATAAAGTTCTTTATATGTGTGAATAAGTAGGGGGTGAGTTCCATTTTATAGTGGAGGAGGAGTTTCATTCTTCTAAATATAAAAGCTAAACACTATGGAGAGGTATCCCTTACATCATGTGCCTCAAATAATTTTCCATTTTAGATAAAAGGTATCTTATTATATAAATATTTCCAGATAATAGATTTTGGACATATTTATAGGGTATTTGGCCCCTTAAGTTAAAGGTTAACCACTGAGTAAACAATTTTTTACCGTAATCACTATAATTAATTATAATTACATGTACTAATAATTTTGGTCAAAAAATATATTGAAATTATTATAAATTATAAATTATTCTAATTCAAAATATTTCACCTATTTTTAAATATTCTAATAATATAGGAATAAAAAAATTAATTTAAAAATAATCCCATAGACGGGACGAAACAACAGGTTTTTAAAGTGAAAATATTTAAAAGTTTGAATTATTTTTATATAAAATTTCAATTTTAAATTGATTCTTATAACCTAAATTATATTAATATATTTATAATTTATCTAAATATACTTTAAACCCAATTTAAAATATAATATTACTATATAAATATATTATATTAAAAAGAAGTTTTCAATTAAAATTTAGGGTTTTTTATTATTCTTCAAAAAATAAAACTTCTCCGAAAAATATAAAAAAATCACCCAAAATAAATTTAGATTCCTTATGAAAATTTTAATTTATTTTTTTAAAATAAAATTTATAAAAGTTTCAAAAATTATATTTGAAATAGGTTCTTCGTTAAAAGGTGATATAATTACCATTCAAAAAATACCACTTTTTATTCATATATTTGGATTTACTGTTATCTTATGAGTATTAAATATATTTAATGAGTGTAAAAAATTGATTGAATATATATTATATAAATTTTATATAAAACATTCATCAAAATTAGTTTGTTTAATTTTTTGAGATAAAATGGTGTTGTTACATAGAGAGATTGTTTTCTTAGAAAATGAATTTCTTTATTTTTAAATAGTCCTTACTTTCATTTATAACTAATTTATAACCAAAGTCAACATTTTATATACATGTATAAATAATATTTTCAAACATTAATTAATCTTATTCTTTAATTCCACTATAATAACTAGGTAGTAACAATTATAATAATTTAATAATGATATTAATAGTATATTTTAGTTCATTAAAACTGAGCCTTACGTGTAATGTAAGAAATCGAAGGAACACATCATTGTATGTAACACAAGACAAACATAGTTTTGTCCATACTAAAAGTTAATCAATTTACTTCATGTATTAAAATATTAACATAGTGTTGTATATAATCCAATCCAAACATAGTGTATTCAAATACAAAAATATATATTTAGTGTTAAGTGAAATGAAAAATATGAAAAATATTAAATTAATTTGAAAAAAAAATATATTTCAATAAATCTAGAGGTGTTACATTCTACCCCACTGAAAATGAATTTCTCCCTCTAAATTCATCTGGGTTATCAGAATTTTAACAATTGAAAGGTCTTTTCATAGAAATCCATATCTTAAAAATGAACACTAAAACTTTAAAAGTGTAAATTTGGAACCATAATGGTTACCCAAAGTAACTCATAACTAGGTTTCCACATAAAAGAACATAGGTTGAGAGTGAATATTGAACATGGAAGAAAATACTAAATAATAATATAGTGATAAAGATCACTGGTCACAAGCAAGTGAATGATAAATGGAAAGGTGAGGGAATCAAAACCATAAATCTATGATGATTTATAATCCTATAAGTTCAATAGAAATTAATGTATTAGGATAAATATTTTTCTCTATCCACTTCCTAGAATTAAGGAATTATTTTACTATCTAAGAACATAAAGAAATGTACTTACTTTATTTTATTCTATTACATATGAACAATCTCACCCATTGGTTGTGCCTTGTTCAATTTCCACTTCATCTCTTACAATAAGAAATGAAGGTTCATTTGTAATTCCTAAAGTACTAACATATCATGAGTTAAAATGATAAGTCATTTCATCTATCATTAGTTATCATCACTGAAAAATTGTTAGCATAGGTCATCCAATATGCCAAAATCCTTATATATAGAGATAATAATTTAATCTTTAAAACCCCATCATAAGGTTAACATAAAACATTCCATAAACGGTTAGCCTAATAACCATTCTGAAAGATGAAAATTGAAAAATTTACAAAGAAGCTCACTAAATTTCTCAAAATCACCTTATAATTGATCCCCCTTATATCATAAAGTTTCTCCTGGTTGTCAAATACTAAATAAGTTAATACCTTCATCATTTATTCTCTTGAAACATAGTAATAACCCAAATTACAATAAATACTTATTGAAAAAATGCATTATTTCTTATTCAAAAGATTATTGGTTATATTCCTTAAATCCAAAAATGATTTATATTTTATAAATAATAGAAAAAACAACTTTTTCACAAAACCCATTATCCATTCTGATGTAATTAGTACCATCCAATTTACTTATTCATATCCAACATCATTATGTCAACATCAATAAAATATTAATGGTTATATTTCCCTTAATATTCTTTTTCCTATGAATATCACAATGCTATTAAATCAATTCTCTTTTCTATCAGAACCATTCAACACATTATTGTAAATCCTTAGTGAGAAACATAAACTAAAAAATCCTTATATATCTCATAATTCATATAGAAAAATTCTTGAATTCAAATATATAAACACTTAATCATTCCACCACATCCTTGTGGAATTATCTTGGCTACCTAAAACCTTTACTTAATACCTCTTTCCTTCCAAATTTTACCTGTAGTTTCATCATCATCAAAAATATAACCATTACTCATACCACGATTCCAATTACAGTCAGTAGCTTTCCACTTAGTAAATTTATTTCCATAATTCCCATTCATTCCAAATTTAAATCATTCAACCATTTATTATACCTTATGGAGGTTATTATTCTCATTCACTGTGTTTTCCAAAATTTTCATTTTCCCTTTGTAGTTACTTTTTTGTGTCCTTTTTTTCCAAAGTCAAAAAATATTCTTGGTCTGCTAATATATTCACAAGGGTTCTTCTTCCCACATTTTCAACACAAAATAAACTAAATAATATTTCCTAAATGGTATCAATTACTTTAACCCTTAGTGAACTCTTTCTTTCTCTTATTTGGTGAGTTCGATAGTTGGTTATGGTACACATTTTTAATCATGTTCTGTGAAAACTAATTATCCATGATCACAACATCATTTACTCCAGTTATCATATCATTTGGTTTCTTAACAAATATTCCATCACATTCCACGTTAACATAGTTCCTTCAGGTTAATACCATTAACTAAAACCAGAAAGCATTGTGGGAGCAACATTTATCATTATAGAAAAACTCATGATCATAAAAAATCACTTATAGGATGTCTAAATCATGAAAAATACTTATTTATTATATGAAAACTTAGGTTTATCCAAGTCTATTAATAATAATTTTCTATTTACATCCTTCATGATTATTCGTAAATAGTTTTTGAATTCCTAAATCATATCCCCAGGAGTGTCAAACCAGGTATGCAACAATTCTCATTTTCATGCACCAGCACATAACTTAGTCTAGAAAAATATGGTGTTTTCAGGGTTGTTACCCCTATTTGAGTATGTGCCAAATCCACATTCACATGTAGTATCTAGATAGGGATTCATTTTTAGGAAACCACTCACTCTATCCTTTTCCAAAATTCTAGGACATTTTCATAAACATTAACTCATACTTAGACTTTTCCTTAGAGACATCCCTAGAAAATTCATTATAAATATCCCTATGCATATCAATAATGTTTTCTCATCATAGTTTCCAAAGGTTAAATAAACCTTTCCTTTGATACCAACCATAGTAACCCAGGATTTATATATGTGGATATTATATAATTTAGATTAATATTCTACACATTACAAAGGTACATTACTGAGGACCATAATAGTTTAGTGTATTTGGAAACATGGAACACAATATTCTAATCTTGGTGAAACATATTAAATGATTCCACAAATATAATCCCATTTATTAATTATACTTAAAACAATTCTTCATAACCTGGGGAAAGGATGCATAATAAATGGTGAGCTCAGATGTTCAATAAGGGTAAATAATATAACCATAACATGGATATACAGGTATGAGAACATGAGAAAAACTTCTTAAGTTCATAACTTGCATATCAATGATCATAATATTGAGTCATGTCATAAAAATTTGTAGTTCATAAGACATGAATCATAATAAAATCAAAGAACATGATCCATGAGATAATAATATTTGCATAAGACATATACTTTTGGAATAAAAAAAAGTATAAAAAACAT
Organism: Viscum album; assembly: GCA_963277665.1. NCBI lineage: Eukaryota > Viridiplantae > Streptophyta > Magnoliopsida > Santalales > Viscaceae > Viscum > Viscum album. The sequence goes on along the minus strand of OY728155.1, from coordinate 1,098,992,263 downwards.
TCCCTATAAGTAAATGATAATTAACAAAAATTATTGGGGGAATTCTTGGGTACTAAAACTACTTATTGGGATACCCCACCATCCCTAGTCATAGTTCTTTCCTTTTAGTGGATCATGTTACTCCTTTTTCCCATTTTAGATCAGGTTTCCCCTTTTTTCCAGAATGGATTGGGTTTCCCCTTCTTCTCATAGTGGATCAAACATGTATACTTGTTTACCATCATTATACCATGAGATATAAATCATTACCCAAATCATTAGAACTATATATAGTTATCACCCATCACATAATAAAATCATACATACATGTTCCATAATATAATAAAACATTCATCATATCATGACCCATAAAAAATATGGGTTTCAAAAAAATCATATCAAAACCAATTAAATGAAATGGGTATCATAAAGATGTCACCATATCATAACCTATGGAAAATATATAGGTTTCACAATCATTTAATCAAATAATAACCTAGGGAAAATAAACAATTTTCAAAATCATATAACATGTGGAAGAGAAACAGGTTTCATAAAAAAAATTATCTTAAACACAAACCATTCAAAGAAATAATAATAATGGTGTCCTTGAATCACAACCCAAATAAATCATAAATTATTTCAAATGATGTCATCATTAAAGGAGTATTATTTTGAAAGATCAGTTAGAACATTTCTTTAAGAAAATAACCTTTATTTGAAAATAAATTTCTAATAAATAAATATTTGAAATTTCATTTGAAACACTTCTTAAGTAAAATATATTTTATTATTTGAAAAAAAAATTAAAACATAAATAATTTTGAATATCTTTTTATTAGAAATGGTTTTAAAAAATTATAACAAAATATTTAAAAAATTTTGAAAAAATATTTCTATGAAAATTCTTGTAAAACTTATAAATAATTCTTGAAAACCTTTTGAAAACCTTTTTATAATAAAATAATTTGAACCCTTATAAATAAATATTGAAAATATTTTGAAAAAAATTCTTTAAAACCCACTTTAAAAATAATGAACTTATAGAATATTAAGAAAAATATTTTCTTTAAAAATAACATTGTAAACTTTTAATGGAATCTTCAAGGATATTATGGTCAATATGGTGGGTAAATCTATATATTCTGATCATATCTTTTTCACCATAAAATGTTCTGAAAAGTTCTTTGATCATAATAAGAATATTAATTTTAAAACCATTTTTAAAAGTTAAAAACATTGTAAAAAATGTCCTTTAAAATCAAAGGAGAATAGTATAGCATTTTTTAAAACATTTTTATAAAACATGGTTTTGAAGGAAAATAGATTTCCTACAAAAGAGATAAATAAAGTTAGATTTTTTACAAAGAATTTTTTTAATTATCATAGTTACAAAATAGTGTAAAAATTGTACCATCACATGAATACATCATGAATAATCATTGGATAAAAAAATTCATGATTGTTCTTGAGATATGGATCAAACTATTTAATCAATGGAAGTATAATAAAAAACAATCTTGATAAATAATGAGATTGTAGAAATAAACTATTACCACATTGGTAACATTGAATCATAACACTAATGAAAGAATAAAATTAAATAATGCTTAAAATATTATAAAAATAAATAGATTCGTGATAAAAAAAATTATAAGGGAATTAAATACATGTTGTAGAAGAATATAGGTGCATAACAAGTCATGTGCCTCAAAGAATACAAATTGATATAAAATTACATTACTAGTTTGGTACCTTTTGAACCATAACCCCCATTGAAGAGAAGTAATAAAATAGATATGAAAATAGCCATAAATTTAAGGATAATAATCATATTATACAATCATGGATAGTATATACACCACACAATAATAAATGAGTTGTGAATAAGTCATAATTCTTGCAAAAATAAATATAATACTAGAAATAACCTTACTACTTGAGTAACTTTTGAATAATGATCCTCATAAAATAATAATATCAATTGAAACATAAAATATCATGAAATAAAATAAATTAATGATTTAAAATTTCATAAGTAATTATATACCCCACACAATAATAATAAGTTGTGAATATAACAAATATCCCTTAGAAATAAAAGTGAGATGAGGAAACCCTTAACTTAAGTCTTAACATTCCATGTACACATTAAAACATCATGTATAATAAATATAATTTTATTATAAATATACCATATAACCATATTATTGTATATATAATACCATATATGACTTTATTATGACTTTATATTACCTGTTTATTAACAATTTCATGTTAATGTCATGTTTTGGGTAATATCATCTTTGTTTTTCATATATGTTTTGAATTTTTATTCATAATCCTATTAATAGATCACGATTTATTTATTTAAACAATGTATAAAATGATTTAAATATCATATATATTTAGTATATAAGTATTTATCACAATCTATAAAAGATAGAAATATGAAATGGAAAACACCGTTCATTGAGATGGTGGGTTGTACGTACACATGAACGTTGTTTTTGTTTTCTTATCATATTGAAAGAATTAATGTAAATTAAATATATGTATATATATTATAATTACATTATAATTATTATTTAAATCATATCATATATTTTTACTAATCCCATCCTGAATACATTTTATACAATGTGTGAAAACCACTTCGCTTTGAGGAGGCGGTAGTCCACACATCCACAAATGAAGTTATCATACTCCCACAAAATAGAAAGCATGAATTTATGTGTTATATAAAAATTAAATTATCATATATAAATAATAAATATCATATATATCATATAAAAACATAATGTTCATAATTATTTCAAACCATTAGAGGTGTTAATGTAAGAACGAATGACATCAGTTCGTGAGGTGCTAGTCGGTCGTACACATAAACGATGATTGCATATCCCATTTGATGGAAGTGTGTGTGAGTGTAGGTAAAAACCTTACCATTAAAACATATTATTATATTTATAATTCTGAATTTATTTTAAAATAATTAAATAAGAATAACTTTGTGGGTGGAGAATGATAATAAAACTAAAGTGCTTGTTGAAGGATGTTACCTCTCCTCTAGGTAATTCCTTTTCGCTTGCACCAAAGGACTAAATTTTTTTCCTTTATTCTTAAATTGGGTATTATAATATGAGAGGAGGTATTTTTTTAGCTTATTTGGGTAGGTTTTGGACAATCCAAAGGGCATAATATGTGTGAATAAGTGAGAGGGTGAGTGCCCTTTTATTATGGAGGAGGAGTGACATTCTTGTAAATATAAAATGGAAACATTATTGAGAGGTCTCCCTTACATCATGTGCCTCTAATAATTTTTAATTTTTTATAAAATGGAGGATATGGTATAAATATGTCCATAAAATGGAATTTTGACATATTTTTATGGTATTTTTCCCCTTAATTTAAAGTTTGACCACTAAGTAAACTTGTTTTTAACTTAATCACTGTAATTAATTTTAATTAATTTCACTAATAATTTTGGAAAAAAACTAATATAAAATTGATATAAATTATAAATTATTATGATTTCAAATATTTAATCCATTTTTTAAAATTATAATCATATAACAGGTAGAAATTATTTTCAAAATAATCTCACAGATGGGACGAAACAATAGGTTTTTTAAGTGAAACTTTTCAAAAGTTTGAACTGTTCTTATACCCAATTTTGATATGAAATTGATTAAAATTACATAAATTTTATTAAAATATGTATAATTGATCTAGATGTACTTTAAAAACAATTTAAAATATAATTTAAATATATAAATAAATTTGAGGAAAAAGCAGTTTTCAATTAAAATTCAGTGTTTTCACTATTCATCAAAAAATGTAACTTCTCATAAAAATACAAAAAATTCACCCAAAGAAAAAAAAATATTCCAATTTGAAAAATTATTTTTTTTTCAATTAAAAATTATAAAATTTTCAAAAAATATATTTAAAATAGGTTCTTCATTAATGGGTGGAAATTTTCTATTTATTAAAACCCTCTTTTTATTCATATAATTGGGTTTATTCTTATCTTATACATATCAGATATATTGGATGAGTGTAAATATAATTGTTGAATATATAATATATGAATTTAATTAATAACATTCATAAAAATTGGTTTTTTTAATTTATTAATATAAACTTTTGTTTGTATATAGAGAGATAGTTTTCTTTAAAAAAGAATTTCTTTATTTTCAAATAGTTATTACTTCTATTTCTAACTACTTGATTTTCAAATGACTCATTTTATATGCATGTGTAAATAATATTTACAAACATTATTTAAAATTATTCATAACTTCAATTCCATAAGCTAGTTGGTAACAGTAATAATATTTATACAAAAATATTAATAGTATATTTTAGTTCGGTACAAACATGATATCGAAGGAACTTAGCATTATGTGTAACGGAAGCCAAAAATATTGTTGCATGTACCAAAATATAATCTAAGTGTTGCATGTAGTGAAATATTATATTTTTATTGTGTATAATTAAATCCAAACTTAGTTATTTTATATAAAAATTATATATTTATTGTTCTTTGAAATGAAAAATATAAGAAAATTAAATTTATTTGAAAGATATATTTCAAAAAATCTCACATTGTTACGCCTGGAACCTGTGGGTGTGTAGTATTTATTCTTATCACTGGGATTATAAGGTTTTTCTTCACCAAAATGATAGTATCTCCCATATACTCTTCCTTTATTTCATCAAGTTTTTATTACCTTTTCACTATTATGGTGATTTTGGGAATTTCATAAACCTCAACCATGTGGTGCTCCTCTTCCATGCTAGTTTTACCTTGATATTTTCTCTCTCTTTAAACCACCATTTATTTGATGAGATTAAAAATATTCTTCTCTTCTATTTCTTGTAAGTTTATGAATTATTTCCATTCTTCTTAATTTTCAAGAATTCCAGTGTGGTCCAAACATATCTAATCATCATCCTCATATTCTTCCACTCTAACCATGTGCACTTATTGGCATGTCTCTTCAAATTCCATAAGGTGTTGTTCATTTTTTGGTAATGGTATTTCTTATACTTTAAAATTTTACATGGTCCTAAGAATTTTTCTATTTCAATTTTGATTATACTCTCATTCCATATCTTCTACTCTTTCTCAGCCACTATTTCTTCAATGATTTTCATTATGGAATTTTTACCTTCCTCATTCATTTGTACAAGTATTGATTAGTCATATTATATGAAGTCTTATTATTACTTAACATTCAATTTTGGAGGTTCTTTTTCTTTATTTAATTTTTTCTCTTTAAAAATTTTAGCTTGGTCAATTTTCAATGTTTCCTCTATGATATCTTCCACTACAACCATCTTTTCTTCCTTTAGTTTCCCTTTTATTGAGAGACTTTTTTCATTTCATCAAGACATAGAAGATGTTTTCTCAATGTAATTAATTCTTAAAATATGTTTTTTTACCTCAATCATTTGATCATCCTCTTTTAATTCAGTTCTATAATCCATTATTTTTTACTTCGTTGATCGTAATGAACTTCAAGATTGAATCTATCAACTCTTGATGGACACTTTCCTCATGTTTTCCTTCAAGTTATTTATTCTACTCAAGAAACTATTCACCTTGGATTTTTTTAGAGTTAGGATATCCTTCACATGGTGAATGGTATTCAATAGTTTTCCACAGTTGGTGATGGAATTCTTAATACTAGGGTGAGTGTGAATCATTCTATATAATTCTTTATTTTGAACACCATGCCAAATTTCATATTTACCATGAAGTTGAATCCTTTAGAAATCCAAAGTAACAAAATAATGGTGTGACATCATATTCCAACGTCATGTATCCTATAATCCACACCACTATGAACACTATTCAGGTAATGATGAAAACTAATTGAAAAAAATGTAAAAGATGAAGCTAAACTCAACTAAGGAAACAAAATGATGTAAGAATAGACTTCACCTGATCAATCTATTCATAAACTAATAGTATATTCCTTTTCTTCCCATTTTATGGATCCAAAAACATGATGGGTATTGATATTGTCATTATTCCATCATACTATCAATTTTTAAAATTTATTTTATCCCAACCTACACTATGTACAAATTCATAGAATAGTGGAAAGTGTGGGGTTGAACCCATGAAGAAGTATGAAGCCCAATGATAGTCTTAAAATATTGGTTAAGTATTATTAATTTTTTAACTAATTTAATAATTAATATAATTCTACATTAACATCATTAAACAAAAATTAAGTATGAACTAAAAGTAATCTAATGTTAAATTAGACTTAACCTAGGTTAGAGAGGATGAAAATAGGGTAAATGATGTTAGGGGGTAAATTTTATGAATTTAAAATCATTCAAATCCACTTTCAAATTTGACCAACTAACAAACATGAGAATCCTTGATTTGACTATTCCAACCTATCAAAACATACTAGACTACCTAGGTCATCTTACCCCTCCCTCAATTTTATCTGGATAATCTATGTGAAATAGTTTTTATCTATAATTTAATTATGAAGTTAAGTTGGATCTCTATTTCTACTTCACTTAATTGCATTGGGTTTCATCCCCTAATCATCATTGACCTTTCTAGGCCATTAGTGGATAAGATAAAAATTAAACATAATTCAATAAAAAATTATTTTGAATAATTACCAACTAATTAATAATCTAATCATGTCTTACACATCCCCTTAAAATCTGATCCACCTTCTCCTACAATGCCAGTCGTTCATGATTTATTGTTCGTCGACCATGAATGAAACAAACATAGATAAGGGAATATAAAATATTAATCTAAAATAAATTTTTGGTGCAAGAAAATATATCCTACTTGAACTCATAACAATACAAGTTCAATTATTAATCAATAAAAATTTAAAATAAAAAATAAAAAAACTGTGTAGAAAGTCATTTGGTTGATGTTGATCTAATTCTCTACTCTTTCTTTCAAAGTTGAAACATAAATTGAGCCAATAATCACCTTCCTCTTTGAGAAATTACTCTTAGAACAGAATCTAAATACTCTTCTTCCAATTCCCAAAGTTTTTATCTCAACGTAAGGTATGTGTTTTTCCTTTTATTCCCATATCGGCCATCTCCTTAGGGGTAATTTCATTATTCAAAATCCTCTTGCAAAAACTCAGTACAAACTCCATCTAATTTTTAAGAACTCATAGAAAGAAGGAGTTATAGATATTTGTGTGGGTATTTCTATCCACTGTGGAATGGAAAAGGTCAATACTCTATAGTATTGACCCTTCCAAAACCAAATCCAATATCTATATGATGTAGTTGCATCACCATCAAAAAACAATGAGATCAGATTTATACTCACATTTGAAAACCATCATATCCCATGAGAGCAACCAATTATCCTCATAGGTCTTCACCTTAGTGGACTCCCTCCATTATGAATCAAACTAGGATATAACATAGATCATTTATAATGGAATAGATAATTGTATAATGAAAAACCATCATACTTCCAATTTGATACACTCCATGGTGCTAGGTGAAACCATATGATGCAACCTCCTCATCAACTTCCTCCTACGATATAGTAGCTAAATCTACACCATATCTTCTCCATTCCTTACTTATTTATGGAATATCTCATAAATATATAGTGTAACCTTATTTTAATATTCCATAAACTTCTCCTTAGTTATCTTCTTCTTCACTTGATTTCATGGTGCATTCCCTGGATTCACTGTGGCCTCATGATGGAAACTCTTGTAATCTTGGGAATTCCACGGTATGTTCTAGTTTCCTGGTGTAGTGGATTGAGCTATAAACTGGTGTCCATGGTGACTCCAGTTTTCTGTAGTTTTGGTCAAACATCAGGTGTAGTTAACGAGGGTGGTACGATATGTCTGAGTGGAGAGTGGCAGTGGAATGAAAAAGATTTAGTAAGTAGTAAATAGTTATTTCTTTGAACACATCGCGCATCGATCATGTTATAGTTTAGGCTCCAAAACTAATAAAATCCCACAGAATTCAATCATAAGTGAATTCATATGGGTTTTGAAGGATGACTACTGATATTGGTGCCACCGCGCAATAGTGAGCTGCTCCCCCATGACCACACGGAAGTTCCTCCCATGTGTTGGTGTTGCGCTCCTACATGTCATGCACCCACCAACCCCTACACTGACCTTCATAGGGGATTGACCCACTTACGAGGCTCTCCCTTGGGACTTGGTTGTCTAGCCTTCTGGCCTGGCTATGTGGCTTACCCTTGGGTTAAGGGCTAGCCAACTGTGGGGTGAATATTTGGATCAAATTACTCACCATACTTATCCAAATTCCAATATAACCAAAAATTACCAATTACAAAAAATTAATAATAATTTCACCTAATAATAACTAAACTCTATCGTGCTTAAAAAAACATATATTAATTCCACAAAATTTAAATTTGGAAATAATATTAATAAAATAAAAATAATAAATTAGTCCATTATATGTATAAATTAGAGTCATCATTAAAAAATTACATCAAAAGAAATATCCATCTCTATACATGATGTATATTGGAGGCAATTGTTGAGGAAATCTGAATAAGGGACTCATGATTGGGGAGTCCACTCAACAGATCAATGAGTTGTGTGCCCTTGGATGGAAAATATTTTCCTACTTAAATACCTTCAAATAATTTTCCAAGCCCTTGATTTAGCTTTTAAAATGGGAATATAGATCATTTCCAATAAAATTTCCATGAAACTAGACATTATGAGTTCAATGGTGAGGGTTATGGAGTGTTAATAAAATGGTGGAATACATAATAAAATAAAAATTATTATGTCTAACCTAATTTTTAATCAACCAAAGTAATAATAATATTATATTTTATTATTTTAGTTTAATTAAAAGTTCATTAACCACTTTTTCGGTGTTATCAATTCTAGAGAAATACTATAATCTGACCGGTATTAACTTATAGGAATGATTTAGACACCTATGAAGAGTATTTCTCCATGAAAGAAAGTCTTACATGCAATAATCCTCAATTCTTGATCTTCCTATAAAGGAGGAGAGTGTTTTGGAGTTCACTACCTATAATAAACACTTGAGAGATATAGTTGGGAATTCAATTTTTAATATTATCATCTATGTCTAAGGAACTCATGAAGTCGCATAGAAACATGGATGCCTATATCATGCTCTATTATCTCTAATATCATTATTAGAATAGGGAATGACATGAATGGTTTGAGATATCCAAGGAATTATTCATGTGAAAACATGGTGACGGCGTGCCAACTGGGCCTCACATAGTGAAACTCATTGGGTACATTGAGCACCTATAGTTTCTATAGTTTAAATTACATGAAGAAATGCACATTGTTCTAATTATTTTATCAATTCATCATAACTTCTATATGTTTGTAATAAATTTCAATATGGGATACATAGACAAGTATCTCCCATATCTTCTCACTCTACTTCTCAAGGTTGACAAGGACATGAAGTGAAAAAATCCCTTTGTCATTATGTTAAATAAAAGTAAATTCAATAAAAAGAGTTCCAATAATAACTCCCAGTATAAATATTCTCCACAGAACCCTTACAATAATTGGAGAATCAAAGGAAAATAAAAGGAATAAGATGCTATCTATTTCACATGCACTACCACAAAAACAGTTTTTCCCAGCACCCCCCCTTTATCAGCGCTAATGAAATAGCGTTGATAAAGGGGGTACCTTTATTAGCGCTCAAAAAAGCACTGATAAAGGGTGCCTTTATCAGTGCTAAAAAAAGTGCTCATAAAAGTACCCCTTTATCAGTGCTTTTTTTAGCGCTGATAAAGCCGCCCCCCCCCCCCCCCTTATCAGCACTTGTTTCGTAGCACTGATAAAAGGGGGGCCTTTATCAGTGATTTTTTTAAAAGCGCTGATAAAGGGTCGAATTCAAAAAAAAATAAACATATATTAATATATAAATATATAAATATAGTTATATTGATATAAATATAATATATAATTTTTAAATATATCTTAGATAAGTATGAATGTACTTTTACACTTAATATACTTAATATATAAGATATTTAGTGAAAATGGCTTCTTAAAAAATTAAAAAAATATCTTTAATTAATAATTTGAAAATTATTATCGATTAAAAATCATTTAATAACAATTTGAAGACACAAAAAAACAAAAAAATTAATAAAAGATCTAAAATAAGGTGAAAATGGAACTCAAACTTCAAACGGCCATAACTTTTGATCCGGGTGTCCGTTTGAGCTCTACAACATATCAAATCGAAGCATGCGATGAGCTCTACATCACTGTGACTAGACGGGACCCCAATCAAGTGTTTTTTGAGGCCAAAAGAGTCTCATAAGGCCTACAAAATTAGTTTTTAGTAGGGGTACCCTGATTTTTTAACATTTTGTGGATTTTCAGCCTTGTATAAGGGGGTATTATTGGATTTTTTTGGTGGGGACTGAATTTATTCCATGGTATTACATTCATATTGTTATTATGTCTTTGAAATTTTATCGTTTCTTATAATGCACTGCTATTTATAATCAAATATATAACTATATGTACATATTTTTTATATATTCACGCATAAAAATTAATTATAAATATAAATAATAAAATATATTTACATATAAAATATATTAGCTTTATCTAAATAATAACTAATATCTATTTTATTTAAAATAAAAATATATGAATAATTATATACCTATATATTAATCTAACTATATATATATATATATATATTAATCTAGCTATATATATATATATTAATATAACTACATATATATTAATATTACTATAAATATATATATTAATATCACTATAAATATATATATTAATATCACTATAAATATATATATTCATATAACTATATATATATATTAATATATATATATATATATTACTATATAAATAAATATAACAATATATATATATAAATAGAGATATATATTAATATAACTATATATATATTAATATAACTATATATATATTAATATATTAATATAAATATATATTACTATACGAATAAATATAACTATATATATATATAAATAAAGATATCATGAAATGGTAAGCAAATCAAAATAGAGTAGTGGTAAGGGATTAGGCGCGCAGGGGAGAGGTCTCGAGTTCAAAACCTGCTGGAGGCAGAGGCGCGCGTGCATGGGGGTGGATGTGGGGGGCTAGAGCTGATAAAGGGTGGAGGGGGTGTGTGGGGGGGTGCTAGAAGGGGTGGAAAGTGCTAATAAAATTGGGGCTCAAGCGCTATAAAAGCCCCCCTAGATTGGCATGATTTTTTTAATTTTTTGAATTTTTTTAAATTTTTTAACTTTTATCAGCGCTTTTTTAAAAGAGCTGATAAAATGGTCCTTTATCAGTGCTAAAATGAAAGTGATGATAAAGGAAGTGCTGATATAGGACCCCTTTACCAGCGCTAAGAAAAAGCGCTGATAAAGGGGTACTTTTATCAGCCCATTTTTTTAGCGCTGATAAAAGGGGTCTTTATCAGCGCTTTTTTGAGCACTGATAAAGGGGACCCCCCCCCCCCCCCCCCCCGCTTTATCTTCACCGATTTTAACAGCTCTTTTCTAGTGCTGTTAAAGGCCATTTTTAGCACTGATAAAAGGCTTATTTGTAGTAGTGATGTGGCAAGAAGGGCCATTAGAAGAAAAATTTTAACTAAGTAAAGAAACAAAGGGAAGCTTCAGGTGTGTTTTTTAGTGAGTGAAATTTATCTATTTCTATTAATTTTTTACTAAATACCACATGAAGTGCTCATATATTTTTTCAAATATAATAACTAATTATATTCCAAAATATTTCCCAAGGTGGGGAATATTTACTAGAATCCACCAATTTGTGACTTAATGTTGTGGATATCATGGACAACCACATCATGTTTACAGTGGGAGTTATTATAGTTATAATTTTTTTTATTATGTGTATTAAATTAACAAAAACAATATTTATGTGTCTACACATGATGTAGATGGATTTATATTTAGGTTTGTAAATAAGTGTTTCTTATTTTATAAAGAACTTATTTTTATGGTAAGTCATATTTAAACAATGGTCTTTACATGTTGGATTCTATAAACCATGTAATGAAAATCAATAATGAAGATAGTTCACATGATTCAAACCACACCCAACTAGGGAATAACTGGATAGATTATGTATACAAAATAATTTTGACCACATTATACTAAGATTGATATTTGGATTCATATGAACTAAAACCATTTGGTGTATGTCACAAATCCTTACATGAAAAAATGAGCAAATCTCCATTTAGTGGAAAAGTTGAAAGGACCACTGAGTTTCTTGAGTTGATTCATTATGATGTGTTCGGAATATTTCTAGTTGAATCAAGGGGTGGTGAATCAAACTTCATAATTTTTACTGATTAATTTAGTAGATATGTATATGTCTATTAAATGAGGTATAAGTCATGTTCTTTTGGAAGATTTAAGGAATTTCTGAATAAAGTTGAGAACTAGGATAGTTATAAGATTAAGAAACTCTACATAGACCATTGTAGTGAATATATTAATCAAGTGTTAATTTATTATTTATTAGAGTTTGGAATTTTAACCAAACTCAATCTTCTTTATAGTTCACATTGGAACGGTATAAGTGTAATGAGGAACTACACTCGGTTGGACATGGTGATATCCATGATGAGTTTGGAGAGTCTTCCATTATCCTTTTAGGTATATACATTATATAAAGAAATAAATATGATTAAGTAGGTGTTGAATAAGGTAACAGATGAAATTACATATCAATTTTGGAGTGGAAAAGAACTCCTGTTGTCATACCTACATGTATGGGGATATGAAGGGTTTGTTAAGGCATATTCAAACAATAAACATTCACTATGAGGAACAAAGAATATCTTTATATGATACTCTAAGTAAAAAGGGGGATATTACCTACACAACCCCTTAGATAAAATGGAAATTATGGATAGAAAATCCATGTTCCTTGAGAGGGATCGTATCTCTAAAAGTGACGGTGGGAGTGAGATAGGATTTTATGAAGTTATGGATGAAGATATATAAGAGTTATCATAGGAATAGATTTCATAAGGCCACATTGAATAATATATTATGGAGATAAAATTACTTTGTAATAGTAAAAGATAGGTTAGAGAACTAGAAATATATTATTTTCTAGTCCTTGGGGATGGTAACTTGTTATTAGTTGAAAATAATTATAATTTAACCTACAAAGAAGAATTCAGTGGTGCATAAGTTTAAATGTGAAAAGAAAAAATGAATCTAAAATGGATTTTTTTATCCAAACCATGTTTGGATTTTATTTTATCCTCTAGTGGATGTAAATCCCATTGGTTTCCAATGGGTATTCAAGACGAAACTATACCTGGATGGAAATCTCAGTACTTATAAGGCAAGACTAGTTGAAAATGGGTTCAAATAACATCAAGGCCTAGATTATGATAAAACCATTTCACTAGTTTCTATGCTAAAATCCAAAAAATTATATATTCCATAACATCTTACCATGACTATGAGATTTGGTAGATGGATTTCAAAATAGAATTCCTTAATGGGAACCTTTAGGATGTTTTCTATATAATACAACTCGAAGGGTTTGTGACTCCAAATTACGCCAACAAGGTATAAATGTTATAGAGATACATTTATGTATTAAAACATGACTCAAAGTCATGGAACATTTAGTTTTATAAATCCCTGATAAAATTTAGTTTAATAAAAAATGAATGTGAGCCTTGTATCTATAAAATGTTTAGTGTGAGTGTAGTTTTTTTCATTATACTTTATGTCGATGGCATTCTACTTTTTGGAAATGAAATGCGTATATTACCATATGTTAAATCATAGTAGAACACATGTATAGTGACCCAAGTCCTTTACACATGTTATAACAAGATTTTTTTCATAAATATCTATGAAATAAAACAAATGGATCAAAACCATAGTGTTTTTGGAAGACTAGGTGCATAAAACCACAATATGAAACTAAAATAAAACATATTTATTTAAATATCTATAAAGAGTTCCTAAAACCCTATGATATCCTAAAACTATGTAGTTTAACTTGTGTAATACATAAAATTAAAGGGTTATATATAAATCCCATTAAGTGAATAAATACAATAGGGAAACATAACATATAAATAAAAATTCATAGTATGTTATCATAAAGAATCCATGATCATGAATAATCATATATATCCATAACATAAAGATCATTAAATTATAAGATCATGTCATTATAGAGATGCGGTAGAAATATAAAATATAATATAATAATAAGTTAATGCTAACCATAAATATGACATCACATGTTTGATAGAGTACCATCTTGGATTAATTTCACTCCCTAATCTCATACATTCCATCACATGAGATAGAAACATTACTTGATGAATTAGAGATCTATCTAGGTGACCTATCATAACATGTATGTGCTTATCTATTCCACAAAATTAAATTAATAATAAGTAATAAAAAATTAATTACCCATGGAATGAAATGGGTTGCATAATCTTTTCAAATATCATTATCAAGGGAGATTTCATAAAGAAGGCCTTTTAGAAATGAACTTAAGGCATGTATTACCCCATCAAAAGAATGAATAATAATATTGGTATATATGTCAGAGACATATATTATTAATTCATAATCATTATATAACATTAGATATATATTAAAACAGATTTAGAGAGATATGGGTTATTACCCCATGAAAAGGGTAGTTCGGAGAGATCACTTATCATATTTACCAGAATCATTCTGCAGTAACACATAATGTCTGAGATAATAAAATTAAATTCTTCAATTAATTAATTAATATTATTTTCAATTTATATATTACTTACTATAATTTTATTATGTTCACTTATTACCATTTCAATGAGTTATAAAATTTAATTGTGTTATTTTGAGGGGATTCATTCCATGGTGTGTAGGTCGGATCACTCATGGATAGTTATTTAAGTTCCCGTAAAATGGGAATACAACTATTGAAGTGAAATTAAATTTTATTCATATACTTCCATAAATTTAAATGGTCCCAAATTAAATTTTATTTATTTAAATACGAATGATTTACTTAATAAAAACCTTAACAATGTATGGCTAGTACATTTCAACTATTTTACCAACTGTCCTAAACAATATTCATTTTATTTAATTAAATAATCATAAAAAAATTAAAAAACATGTAATGAGTTATAAAATACTTATTAAAATAGTAATTAACCATATTAATATTTTTATATCCATCAGTAGATAAAAATAAAGAACGTTGTTCACAGAGGCGGTGAACCACCCACATTGTAAACAAAACTTTCTCTTAAGAAACAAAATAAGGGAGGGTAGAAGATAAATATTACATTAACATAATATAATTTCATAATATTTATGATACAAGATTCATTATTTTATTTTGGATGAGGGACATGAGGAGAATTTTGGAGGATAAACTCATTTAAAAGAGGTAAATTAAGAATATTACATATTAAATGTTGGCTCCAGGAAATACTCTATAAAGTTCAAGGAATTTTTCTTTTGTTGAGACTATAAGAACTAAGAAATTGTGTATACAATTTTTAAGGGAATTTTTTATAAATTGGGTGAACCTCAAGGCTTAGATGTTGTGAGGGGAAGGGGCGGTGAAGGGTGGTATTTATAAGGGGAGGATATGAGTGTTTTTTAATATTATATTCATTAGTTTATTATTTTTATCAAGACTATAAATAGTATTAATTATTGTGACTATAAATAGTAAATGGTTCATGTGAGTTTGAACTAATGGGATCTTAACTTATCAATGACTCAAACATTCAGGTATTTAGCTAATAATGTTAAATACTGTATTTTACTATATCTCACTATTCACCAAAAATTAAACTATTTTAAAGAATACTAAAAATTAAACCTAATAATTTATTAATTTTTATATTAAAAAAATAAAATTAATTATATTTAAATACTTTTATAAATATGAGAAATTTATTTTTTAAATAAAAACCTCATTTATTTGAAAAATATCAATTTCAATATTATGATTAGTTTTATGACCCTTTGAAAAATTACTTATGATATCATAAAATAAAATTATCATTAAAATACAATATAATATTACTTTATAAATCCATTTTTTTAAAAATATACTTTATTTTAAATCATTAAATTTACTTTAAAATTGCAATTAAAATATTTGTGTTTTACAAAAATAAAAATGATTAATTTATCATTTTTAAAGCAATTATTTAGTTGTACAATTTTATAAATATGTCATATTTCATTTTATAAGATACATAAATATTATTCTACACTTTCATAAGTGAGTATACTATTATAATGGTATGATTACTATTCCTAAAAGTCATATTACCATTCCTTACAGTCATATTAATATTCCTATGGCCAGATTACAATTCATAATAGCCAGATTACAATTCTAACAATCAGATTACTATTCGAAAGGTTAGATTTGTAACATACATAGAATATACCTACCTTCTATAAATACCTTATATTTGATTCACTCATCATTCACATCTATTTTATAAAAAGTTTATATCTATTTTGATTTTCAAAATGAATATATCATTAATCATATTCTGGTTTATTTCAACAATGTTTTTCATGAGTGTGATTATTCTAGGGGTCAAGAAATTCTATATTTTCATATTTTTGTTTTATTATAATTGAATTTTTATCTTATTGTATTAATTTCAATTCATAAGTCCATTTTTATTCTCTAAATGTAACACTCAGATATAATAAGTTTTTTTTGGTTTCATCATATGTCACATGTGATTTATACAACATTTCAAAATATGACACAATTATAAGAAGGGAAATTCGATTAAAATTTTTGGTTGTTACATACTTCCCCATTAAAAAATTTAACTCTTGAAATTAAATTTTACATACTAAGGTCAAAAAAATTAAGGTACTAATAATTTATGGCTTCCTATAGTTCCTTGGTCACCTCCTCATACATATGGTTATTCCATAGCACTTTAACAATGTGAGTTGTCTTATTGCATTGAAATTTATCTCTATGATCTAAGACTTAACTAAATGCTCTTAATAAGAGAGATCATTTTCTAGTTGCACTTTCTCTGAATTTAGTACATGTGATGGATATAGCATTTACTTCCATAATATGGATACATGGAAAATCTCATATACATGAGACAAGGTTAGTGGGAATGCTTGTCGATTTTCCATAGCTCCTATGTGATCAAGGATCTTAAAGGGGTCAATGTACCTAGGACATAGCTTTCCCTTCATCCCAAATCCCAAGACCTTATTCCATGGGGATATGTAGAAGAACACTTTATCTCTAACCTCAAACTTCAGGTCTCATCTAAGATTGATAGCATAACTCTTTTTTTAACATTGATCAGCAATAATATGCTAAAAAATAGTATTTAACATTTCTACCACTTCCTTGACCATTTCAAGAACCACTAGCCTATGTTAACCAACTTCATCTCAGCACGTAGGTGTTCTACATCTCTTACCATAAATGTATTTATATGGATTCATTTGTATTCTTGAGTGGGAACTATTATTGTATGTGAACTAAATTAGAGGAAGATGTTAATACTATCCTCTTTTGAATTTCATCGAGCATTCTCTTAACATTTCATCATGTGTATAGATAGTCTGCTCAGTTTGGCCATTGGTTGGGGGTGATAAGTTGTATTGATGTTCAATTCAATGTTAAGATCATGTTGAATTATTTTCCAAAACATGGAGGAAAACATCAGATCTAATTTGATACAATCGATAATGGTGTTCCAAGAAGCCTCACCACTTCTCTGATTTATATCCTTATAAGTTGATCAAGTGAAAAGTTCTCTTTAATTATGATGAAATAAGCAGTCTCTATAATAATTTCAACCAAAATTAATATAGGATTATTTCCTTTAGATGTCTTTAGATGACTAATGACAAAGTACATGGTGTTTTTACAATTTCTATATAGGTATGGGTAATGGTTTCATCATCCCCTTGGACCTTTTCTTTCAACTTTCACTTATTGAAATACCATGTAATTTGGTGTATATTTTTTGATCCCCTTCTTCATATTTTTTCACTAATAAGACTCCTAGATATGTTGATACCTCTTCATGATCATTGGGCTTATGGAGAAGGTTAATCTTTGTGAATTATTAAATATATCTTTATTTATCTCATGTTTTGATGGTACACAAATTTGTAACCCAAATCTTACAACTCCTTACTGATCATTTTTTAACTCTGAGGACTTCCCTTTTCTTATATCTTCCACCTTCTTTGGAATTCTCGCATTATCTCTTTATATATCCTTTTTCTTATTTTTACGGTATTTTTGAGAAATAATTTTAGAAATGAATTATTATGTTCCTTCATTTATTATTCACATGTATATCCTTTGTAAGTATAAGAAGATTTGATCTTTCTCAATTCTAATTAATGATAAGGTTATTGGATCTTTTCAACTTACACAATATAACACATTATTTTCATTCCTATGATGGCAGTGGATTGAAATTTCATTGTAATTTATTAGATTTAACCACATTATCTGGAATATATTAATCTCCTTCTATGTGAATATATATTTGAGTCTCTTATGGTCTATATATATTTTAAACGTCTCCCCATAGATATAATTCCACAATATTTTCAACATGAAGATCACTAAAGTCGCATCTAGATCATGCATTGGATAGTTTTCCTCATGAACATTCAACTACCTTGAGGAATAAGATATTAATTTATCATTTTTTTTATTAGTACATAGCCCAATACTTTATGTGAAGCATTGGTGTACACCATGAAAATTTTCCCACTTGAGTGCAGTGTGAGTACAAGTGCAGTGATAAGCCTCTTTTCTAATTCCTTATTCTTATCTTTTCATTAATTAGTATATAAAAAAATTAACCCTTTTCAAGTAATCTTGGTTAGAATGATTTAAAATCATGATAATTTTCTCACAAATCATCGGTAATACCCAGCTAATATAAGGTAAATTATGAATCTCCATTACAAATACTCATATGGTCCACTCATCAATTTCATTTTTCATTGAACCATCCACATAAATATATTTTATGGTGATACCATTTACTGATATTTATAATTAATCTATATAGAACTCACATTTATTGTACTTTTCATATAGCTTCTCCTTTCACAAAGTCATTATTTAACGACTTGAGATTGACATACATGGACATTACATTACTTTTGAGGAATCTTTCATACATTAGAAAAATGTACAACCAAAGATCATATTAGTTTAGAGCCTTTGAAAACATGGAACATGTTATTATAATTTGGTGAAAGGTCTTCTACATCTCCCATAAACATCTTCCCCTTTATTTTTCCTACTGAAAACCATTCTTTATATCCTTGGGAAAAGAAATAATATAAAAAGGGTGAAGTTTCTCGGTGAGGGTAAACAAGAAAAATATCAAACAAAACATGAACATGAGAATGTAAAAACATGAAAATAACTTTTTAAAATCATACCATGTATAACATATATCAAAATATTGAGTCATGGAATAAATATTAGTAGTTCATAAGGCATAAATCATAAAGGAACATGATCCATGAGAAAATATAATTGGAATAAAACATAGAATTGTGGAAAACACATAAGCATACAAAATCATTTACATATTTGCCAAGCCTCATTTAAAAGACCATAATTGTGTAAAAAGTCCTTTAATGAACCAATTTCACTTCTTGTTCTAGTTCTGTATTACTAAAACAGGTTCACATGTCGTTCCAACATAGTATTACTGAACTGAGATAATTTCCCATTCAATCCCTAGATTACTGATCTGAGATAATTTTCCTTTCCAATCCTTCCTATATCATGAGATATAAATATTTACCCAATTAATATTTAGGATATATAGGTCCCACTCATCACATAATGAAATCCATATATATGTGTTCCATAAGAAAATAAATCATCCATCATATTAGAACCCCTAAAATAAAATGGGTTTCATAAACATCATTTTATCATAACATAACCCATAGAAAGAAATAGTTTTCATAAATATCAAACCATAATAAACATAAATATAATATATTCATAATAGGGATAACATCCTTAAAAAGTATCCCATTCAAAACATAAGTAATATTTTATATATCACTTGAAAATAATTCTTGAGGAAAATATTCCTTCTGATTTGAAAAGGTTTTTCTTTTTATAAAATTCCACACAATTGTAAAAGGAAAAATTTTCTTTTAAAATAACCTTTTAATATTATAATGTAATGTTCATGGAATTAAGGTTTCATTAAAGATTAAAAATCCATTTATTTCGTATAAGATACAAAAACATTCTTCTCGTACTTTTTCCTAAAAAATAAAAAATTACCTCGTTAGAAAAACCAAAAACTATTTATTTCAAACTGTTTAGTAAAAATTCATGAATAGATAAAAATTAATTTAAAATTTTGATAATATAATAAAAAATATTCTGGAAAAAAACTTTTAAGAAACATGGACTAGGATGATAAATATACCTCAGTAAATACTTATTTATAAACAATCTCGAATAATAATGAGATTGAGAAATTACCCCTTACCTTTGGTTTGATAGAATTTCTATGTATCTGAACCTCCTGTATAATGATTTTAATAATTTCATTGAATTATTTTATAATCATATTAATTTTTATGATATCATATATGATCATATTATCATCTATTTTAAATAAAATTTCATTATTACTCGTTATTCGTGTATTAACTACTTTATTTTCTTATACATGTTTTATCGAATAAGTTCTGGTTATCCTTCTTGGCTTATAGTTATATCATTTCCAAAATGATATTAAAATAATACATATATCATATTTATTCATTCTATACATTTATATAATCATTATTTAATAGATATCATATAGAATGAATCACATTGCATCGTAGAGATGATAGGTCGTATGTACGCACTAGCGACGATATCATTCCCATAATTATGAAATGGTAAGGAAGTGGATTGTATATATTTTTTTATAAAATCAATATTATGATATAATAATAAAATATAGTTATTATTTCCATCATTATACCAATCCAATAAAGGTGGTGGTGAAAAATATATTACACCACGACGTGGCGATGGTAAGTCGTACTTACGCACGCATGGTGATTTCATTTTTCCAAGAATGGATAGAAAGTGGAATATGTTTATTACATAATCATAATAAAATCTAAGTATATAATTTATAATTTATTTATTAATTTATAATGGAAACAACTCATGAAAATGAATTAGAATAAGAAATAAGTTTGAAAGAATTTGTATAAGAGATTACCTCTTCTTCGAAGAGCCATCTAGATCTCCCCTTAAAGTACTAGAGTTGGTCTTTAGAGATAATAATAACATCTAGAATGTGAAAATGGAATTTTAGAATGAAAATGGTCAGGGTATTTATGATATTAAAGTATCGAAGTGAATTGAATAAGTGAGTTAGGTTGTGCCCTTCTATAAATGAGGTGAGGGTCACTTTTGGAATCTCCAAAAATATTAATTAATAAAAAAATAAAACCACATCCAAAAACCTCCAAAATGTCATATTTTAGAATATGTGATGATATAAGGTTTTAATATTATCAAATAATATATTTTAGACAATTTTTTCTATCAATTTAAACCTTATCATTTTTATTAACACTTAGTTATTCTATTTAATTTTTAACTAAGGTAACAAATATTTCAATATTAAAACAGTGTAATTTTTACTAATATGATGTCAATTAGACCATGAATAAAATATTTATAATATTTTAGACCATATAATAATTATTTTATATTTTTTGAAATTCATTATGTCTTTTAAATGATTTAATAAAACATTACTTTGACACAATATCTACAGTGTCAACTTTGGCACTATTCATTTTTAGGATTTTTAGAAGTATCAAGATAAATTGTTATCCAATAAAAAAAGTTTATTAGATCCCTAATGGGTCATATAAATATATAAAATACCTTGGATATGTTAATTATCCTAAATTATATTTATTTTAATATTTTTAATAACATTAATTTTATATTTCCATTAATAAAATAGTTACTACAACAGTTTTGTGTAATTATTTAATATGATTATTTTTTGTGTAAAAATTAAAAAAAAATACCATGACTAAGATAAATGTTTTAGAAGTTACAAGAATATTTGTAATATAATATATCTTCTTGAATGGCCTATATTAAAAATGTTGCATTTATTAAAACATGAATGTGACAACTTTGACATTAATTTAGATAAAATATTATAAGTGTCGTAATCTTTTCCATGTTGCTCCACATGGTCAATAATTAGAACCTTGGATTATTATAGTCAAGAAAGACTTGTCCAATAAGATTTAGTCTAGTGTTTTGGTATTTTATTGGTTAGTATAATTCTAATTAAAATTATTCTATTGATTTTTTATCTATTATATAACTTATGCATCATCATTGTATAAGATTTTAAGATAATTATATATTTTATAAAAATTACAAATAAATTACCATGAAAATGAAAAGAATTTAATGTTTAAAAATAGTATTTATATATGAATTTATCTTCTGTATAACATTATATTAAAAAAAATATAGTTATTAAAATTTGAGTAAGACGTCTTTAACTTTTCTTTAAATAAAATATATTAAATATCCTAATATCATCCAAGTGGATTACAAATGATAACACTTCAACCCAGGTATGATTTTGGTCGAAAAAAACTCATAAAATGATATTAGGACAAGTGTTAGGGAAATTTTACAAAATTATTTTTACCCTTAATTACATGATTTACCTTTTTACCGTATTAATAAAGATTTCTAAAGATACTATTCATATTGACCAAAAATAAAAGAAAACTGTTTAAATAATTTACACCCAATGATTCAAAAAATAGAATAAAATTTTCAAAATTCTATGCATATAATTTTCAGTAATTAATTTAAAATTAATCTCGTGGTTGGAATGAGAAAATGAGTTTTGAATGTTAAAACATTGCAAAAGATTGAAATGTTTTTACATCAAAATTCAATTTAAAATTAATTCAAATGACCTAAATTATATTAAATGATAAAAATTTAATCTATTTATATTTTTAACCCATTAAATAATATAATTTAACCATATAAATTATATCAATGAAAAAAGTTGTTTTCAATTAAAATTTAGTATACTTTTACTATTTATCAAATCTTGAAACTTATTAAAAAAATAAAAAAAATCATCCAAGGTAAATTTTTAAATATAGATTAAAAATAAGAATATTATTTTTTCAAATACAATATAAAAATGTGTTTAAAACTATATTTAAAATGGTTATGCCATCAAAAGATGGAAAACTACATTTTTTGAAAAATAATTCTTTTATCTGAAAAAATTAATTTTTTCAAATATCATGTCTTGAAAACATATAAGATGAATTTTAAATATTATATTGAATATATTAAATATATATTTCATTAATAAAATCCATTAGTATTGATTTTATTATTTTATAAACTCACTTATTTTTATTTAAATAGTTTTTTAGAAAAACATTTCCTTTTATTTAAAAAGGGATTTATTTTCATTTATAATTAATTTCTCATAAAATAATTAATTATATATACATGTGTAAATAATATTTTCATGATTAATTTAATAATATTCATACCCACCATTATAATGGCTAGGTTATAAAGTAACATAATAATATTTAGTTGTTCAATTAAACTAATTCTTGCATGAATTGAATTCTATAAAAAGAACTTGAAACTATGTGTAACGCAAGCCAAGAATTGTGTTGTGTATACCACAATATAAGTCGGTATTTCTTATATCATAGTATTATCTTACTTTTCCATACAACACAATACATCAAAGAAATTAAAAAAAACTTTCTCAAAAAAATATTGGGGTTTTACTCTTTGGTATTGTAGTAAATTATTCTCATACTCCTCCTTACTTTTGGAGTAATCATAATATATTCTACAAAAAAACCAAATTGTTTTTTATTTAATTTATAAAAACTCTATTCAAAAAGTACATAAAGGATTTTTGGAGAATTTATGAGTCTGAAGGGCATCACTATAAACTCATTGTGTTCATACCTTGTTCAAAAGGAAATCATGAGAATATCTTCCTTATTTACCTTTAATTGGTAATTTGTAAACCGAAGTTACAACTTAGAGAAATACAAGTCCACATAAAGTTGATCGAACAATTAAACTATTTGTGTCAGGGGATACTTTTTCTTTATCATGATTTTTTTTAATTAACTATAGTCAATGTAGAGGTTCATTGACCCATCCTTATTTTTTACAAAGTGGAATGGTGCACCCCAAAATGAAGCACTTGGGTATATAGAACCATTTTCTAAATTCTCTTATAACTTCTTGATTAAATAATTCCAATTCAATGGTTTCCATTCTCTAAGGATTATTTAATATGGGCAGAGATCAATGTATAAAATTGATTGAGAACTCAACCTCTTAGGGTGGAGTAAGAATATAAAGTTCTTCAAGAAATACATTTGTATAATCCCTCATAATGGGAATGTATTAAATAATGATTATCTCATTTTATAAATTATTTTATCTAGATATAGTTGATCATAAATAAATAATATGAATTCTTCAGGAGAATATTCCAAAGGAAATTCATCCACCTCCTTACACTTGTAAAACAATTAGAGGATGACTTCAGATGTAAAGAGTGATCTACCCCTCCCAATAGTTGATGTTGGTTTTATATAAGTATATCCAATACATGAAAAAATATCATAAAACCCCACTAAATTATGTATGAAAATAATTTTTGGGAGGTTTAGTCCCCAAACATTAAACGGGGAGGTGTTATATACTTGGGATGCAATGATTTCTTCAATTTCAATTCTCAAAGTTAGCTTAACTCCCATAGTTTGAGATGGTGTATAGTTCCACTAGACATGAAATATATGAATGAATATGTTGATCTATAATAATATAAGAAATTTTAATCTCGTGAAGGGATAATAATCACACTATTCAGTATTTGATTCTGGTTTTAGTTATTAACTATATCTAGAACAACATTAGGGGTGACAATACTCAAACAATAAATCGTATAAAATAAAAACTTTGAACATAGATGGACAAAATTATAAATGAAAATTATATCCTAACATATGATTATATATGTCTCAATGTAGGTCATCCATGGTAATTTCCCTATTATGTTTTATAAACTAATAATATATTCATGTCGATCATAATGGTTCATAAAGAGTATGCAAATTTTCCAAAGAATATACCCTAGGAGTGTCAAACAAGGTGTGAAACAATATCTATTTTTCATGAACTAGGTGATGATCAAATTAATAAATAGTGTTCCCTTTTCATATTATTTTACCCATAAGTACAAATTTTCTTTTACAACATCCACTTGTAATATCTAGACAGGGATTTAATTTCATGGAAACCACTCACTCTAGACTTCACCAAAATTACAGGATATTTTACTATACCTAAAATTATCCCTAGGGTTCTTAATAAATTACTCTAGTCCTAATGCACATAAATAACTAGACCATAATATGATACCTACTATAGCAACCCAATCCTTTTACATATATTATTTAATGATTTTTAACATAAAAATTTATGAAATACAATAGAAGGATCGAATTTTCTACACTCTTTGGAAGACTGGGTTCATAATAAAACAACCTAAAACTAAAATAAAGATTATTTATTTTAATCTGAATAAAAATATCCTAAATCCCTTTGATCTCCTCAAACTACAAAGGTTAACTTGGGAATACCTAAAAGAAAGGGGAGATATATAAATCCCATTAAGGGAATAAACATGATGGATAAGAATAACATATCAATCTAAAGGCATAATGTAACATCATAAAGAAGAATGGATCATGAATAATCATATGGAATAATAACATAAATATTACAGAATCATAAGATAATGTCATCATAGTAATGTGGTAGTAATATAAAAAATGAAATAAGCATAATTTATGGATAACCATCAAGACAACATCACAAGGTGGATATAGTCCCACTGTGGATTAGGTTCACTCCATAATCCCATACATATCGTCTCATGAGACAAAAAAAATTACCCAATGAATTTCAGTTCTATCTAGAATCACCCATCATAAAATTTACAAGACTATCTATTCTAAAAAGGTAAATGAATCATAAGGAATATAAATAATAATTAACTATGGAAATAAATGTGTTTCATAATCTTACCTAATATTATTAACAAATTGGATTTCATAAAGAAGGTATTTGAGAAATAAAATTAAGGAATGTATTGGCCAATCAAAGGAAGGGATAATAAGCTAGGTATATATGTGAGAGACATATATACAAAATTTATAATAATTTCATAACATTAAAGAGAGGGATAAAGTTTTTTAGAGAGATAAATGTCATAACCCCAAGAAAAAGGGTGGTTAAAAGATATCTCTTATATTATGTTCCAAAATTATTATGCTCTTTCACTTAATATCTTGTATAATTAAATTAAATTATTTTTTTTCTTAATTCATAATTTTTTATGTCTATATTTTATTTACTATAATTTTATTACATTCATTTATAACCCTTTCAATGAGTTATAAAGTTTAATTCCGTTGTTATAAGAGTGTTCGTTTCATGGTTTCAAGGTCGGATCACTTGTGGATAGTTATTTAAGTTCTTTTCATATAGGAATACAACACCAAAAGTTAAATAAAATTGTATTCACATACTATCCATAAATTTAAATGGTCCTAAATATCCTTTTCTCCAACTTAGGTATGATCTGCTTAATAAAAATGTTAACGTTATATGGTTTGTTTTTTCAACAGTTTTACATACCATCATGTACTAAATTCATTTTATTAAGTTAAAGGATCATTAAAACATTACATAACTCTAAATGAGTTATAAAATACTTATTATAATCACATATTACCCTAATAATGTTTTTTATGACAATCTTTTAAGGTAGTAGAAAAAAACGAAGAATGTTTTTCATGGAGGCGGTGGAAAAACCATATTGTAAGAAAATATTTTGTTTACTAAATAAAATAAGGGAGGATATAATATCTATATCCCATTAACACAATAAAATTGAAATAGATTTATAATATTGGTTTCATTATGTCATGTTGGATGAGGGGGTTTATAAGTTGGTAGAAGAATAAATGAATTTAAAAGATGTCAACAGAAAATATTACCTCTTCAAAGCCAGCTCCTTGAAATGTGTTGGTACCAAAAAACGAAATTTATAGAAAAAATTCTACATATAAAAAAATTAATTTTTGATTAAATCCTCATTTATTTGAAAAATATCAATTTTAATATTATGATCAATTTTCTAACACTTTTTAAAATTACTTATGGTCTCATAAAATTATATTACTGTTATAATAAAACATAATATTAATTTATAAAACAATTTTATGAAAATAAACTTTCTTTTAAATTATTATATTTATTATAAAAGTGAAATTAAAACATTTGTGTTTTATAGAAAATACAAACTCTTAATTTATAATTTTTAAAACATTTATTTACTTATACCATGGTATAATTATATAATTTTTCATTATATAAGATACCTAAATATTATTTTAAACTTTCATAAGTGATGATTCTATTCTAATGGTAATATTACTATTCCTAATGGCCAGATTACTATTCCTAATGGCTATATTACTATTTCAATGGTCATATTACTATTCATAATGGTTAGATTACAATTCCAACAGTTATATTAATATTCTAATTGTCATATTTTTAGTGGTCATAAGTGGTCCATGATTTCTATAAATCCCTCATATTTCATTCATTATTTATTCTCTTTCATTTTCACACAATGATATATATATATATATATTAATTTTCGAAATACATATTACATTACTAATATTCTACATAATTTCTATAGTTTTGTTCATGAGTGAAGTCATTTTAGGGGATCAAGGAAATACAAATTTTCATATTTTTTCATCTTATTTTGTATTTTTTTAGCCCATTGTCATATTTTCAATTCATAGAGAAATTTTTATTCTATAAATTTAATGTTAAAATATAATAACATATTTAAGTATTCCTCATGTGGTGTATGTGCTTTATACTATATTACTTAATATGACACTATAATAAGAAGGGAAAGTAAATTAAAATTATGGATCGTTACAACATGCTTATCCATGAAGAAAATAGGTGAAGTAGCATATATTATAGAAATTAAAATCCATCATGATAAATCCATGAGGCCAGTCAGTCTAAGACAAAGTACACATATTAACAAGATACTAAAAATATTTAGTACAGAACTATCCAAGATAGAATTATTTTAAATGTCACATGGAATTCGTATTTCCCAAAAAAATGTCCCCTCATTCATATAAATTTATACAAAAGATGGAAAGGATTCTAAATGCAACAAAAATTAGGTCAATCATGTATTCTATGCTATATGAAAAGATAGATGTCACATATGCCTTAATCGTAGTGAGAAGATATCGACCTAACCCATGTGATTTCTACAGATTGAATTTAAGACTATACTTGTGTATCTTAGGCATACTAATGATATTTTCATAGTCTATTGAGAATATAAGGAGTTAGTCATCAGGGGATATGGAGATTATATTTTCCATATTGATCAAAACAATATGAAATCCTAGTTATGATATATGTTCACTCTCAATGGAGTGTTTTTGAGCTGGAATAGATCAAAGTAGTTCAAGGTCATAGATTCTAAAATAGAGTTTGAGCATATTTTATCCACTAAGACAGATGAAGAAGCGCTTTGGATATGAAAATTTATCCTATAGATTGATGTGATTAAAAACAGTGAAGATATTATCACAATCTATTGGGATAATACTACGGTTGTGAATCTTTAAAAGGATAAAAGATTACTTCATCAGAAGAAGAATAAACTTCAGAAATATCTTATGTTAAGGTATTTTTCTCAAATAGGTGAACTCAGAGTGAGAAGACTATCCATGAAATAAAATTATGTATACCCCTTAACTAAATCCTTTACTTTTAAAAAACATGATCATCATGTGAGATCTTGCAGACTCAAAGTTATTGGTAGTTAGCTCTAGTCCTTGTGGGTGTCTGTTGGAGTTGGTGTCCTAGAACCAGATATGTGCACTTTGGATTTCATGTATATTCAAGGAGTTTAATATTAATAAAAATATCTTATTATGTATCAATCATTGTTCTTCGTTAGTTTATTGTAATAATATCTCAGAGTATATGTCACATTGGAAAGGGAATAATAATTCACTTCTATGATGAGAACATTAAAATGCCATGATGATATTATTAAACCTTATTCTATGGTTTGATAACATTCTATGAAATGACACAAATTATGTTGACCATCTGGTAAAAGTGATCCTAAGTATATTATAATTTATCTCATGATGATCTCACTTGGTAGTCACTAAGATGGGAGATTATGATAACATACCCACCAATTAGAATTCCACATGTTTTATGTCATTTTTATATTTCTATCTGTGATCATGTGTGATGGTACATAGAATTTAATAATATTATTAATGCATTT
Organism: Viscum album; assembly: GCA_963277665.1. Taxonomy (NCBI): domain Eukaryota; kingdom Viridiplantae; phylum Streptophyta; class Magnoliopsida; order Santalales; family Viscaceae; genus Viscum; species Viscum album. The sequence goes on along the minus strand of OY728155.1, from coordinate 1,098,962,695 downwards.
ATTGACTCTTACACTTATATTTATTACCATAAACCATGAATAAAATAGTTCATGTATAAGTTGGGTATGTTGGGTACATCACGTATGTCATGTTATTAATGAATAAGTTAATAAAGGATTTGTCCCTTCCGTATTTAGGGAAGTTGATATCTTGAAACATTTATTGAAATAGAATAATCATATTAAATTCTATTTGCATGTTATAATGATGATTTTATTTTATATATTCAAAGAAAGAAGAATCAAGCATATAGGTTAATGACACGGGTGTGCAACATTCTTTATGAGATATTATGAAAAATGGATTATATAACACAATGATAAATCATATATGGTTTCAACAATATTACATTAACTTATTTCCCTAGGATTTCTTGACCCATTTCTTGGAAATAATAATGGACTATAGGTAATCCCACCAAATGATATTGAGAAAGAAGCCTAGTGGGTCACACACTAAGTGTTTTAGTTAATCTCAATTAAATTGCCTTCAAATTTAATTATTGGAATAAATATTTTTCATAAGTCATAGAAATAATTTTATTTAGGATTTATTATTTTCATAAATTACACAAGTATTTATTCATAAGTTAATTATTTCATTACAGGATATATAATAATTATTTATTTAATCAATAAATATTTATTCATGTATTTTATAAATTCTATGGAGGACAATCGATCCAAGATTTTTTCTGGTGGTAAATGTTAATTTAAAATTTAGTAAACATAATATATATCATTGTTACAGTTAGTTCATTCCATGATACAATAATAATAATAATAATAATAATAATACATGGGATAAGGTCATATAAGGTTTAATATATTATGTAAGAGCTACTGTGAAATTAAATAATCCTTTTAACTCAAACCTTATCTCTATAAATATATGACTATTACTATTGTGTAAAGATTGATAAAAATTAAGAATTTCTATGAAAAATGAAATATAGAGTTCTATCTCATGTAAAAATAAAGATCTAGTGATTTTAATTCCCATTTCATTGTCTCAAGAATGAGATTGAAATCATGATTTTTCATGCCTAATGGATTCATCATAGTGATCAAGACAAACACCACAAGATGATTGACCCATAATGATAGCACCAAAAAATTAATTGGTTTTATTTGGATATTAATGTAGTATGTGTAGATCACCTTTAGAGATATTTAATGCTTGGATCCTATAAGCGCAAAGATATTTTACTGAAAAGTTTTTCAAATGATCGACAACATCATTGAATGAAGCTCTCAAAACCTAGGTATTCATTCTTCATATATATTTAAATTAATTATAAATTTAACATGAAAAGATCTTATTTTTGTTCCACTGATCATTTTTATTAATATTCATTTAAGATATTTCATTGGTCATGACATTGACATCTTTTATAGTATGCGAATGATCCATCGAATTCAAAAATTTCTGATTTTGTCTTAGTCTTGATAAGCACTTCTGCTGCACCTAGAACCATCAATATAACTCTAAAATTTATTATTTAAGGATATATATTCCATGAGACATGTATTCTAGACATGAAAAAAAATCATAACAAGAAGTGTGACATTTTGTTTGTTCAAAATAGGAAGTGTGGCCATTTGGTTTGTACGCAACATGATGCATGAAAATTTTATTTTTTCACAATGTTATAATTTTCAAATGATTTTTTTGTTCGCAATTTCATTTTTGTCTACATTTAATGGGACTAGAATATTTAGATTCCATATTCTTATGATTAAGCTCCATGGATCATGTTTATTACCTCCTGGTTTCGCACTCTTTTTACATGGTATATGTTCTTTCATTTGAGATTAGATGTCTTTATATTACGACTTATGGAAAATGATTATTGTTTCATGTAACAACCAAACACTGAATTTTAGGTACTTATAATCCATTATTTTTATCATCTCCTACCATTTCTTACATCAGGCCATTTGGGTGACTTTTAGAGTATTTTACAGTTTATAGGCATGTCTACGGTTGGTGGACAGTCAGTGAAAACCGTTTAGGTTAACCTAGGAATTTTTTTCCATATGTTGTAGTTATGAAGTAGGGAACAACGTTTGGTGAAAATTTAGTGAAAACAATGTATCATAACCCTCAAATTGTGCAACTTGAGACAATGGGTCATGCACGATTAGTACATGGTTTTTCAAACCATAGGGCATGTTTCACAAGAAACACCAAACTAAAATGAGCCTCAACATATTAAGTGTACATTATTAATAATATTTAAGAATAATAAAACCACTAGTAAATAAAACTGTTGTAAAAAACTAGAAATGAAAACAAAATTGAATTAAGAACACTTAAACTATTAGATTGGAATTTATCAATAAAATAATTATTTCATTATATATGTTATTTTAATTTTGAAGTAAAATTTATAAATATTATAATTATAATTATATAAAATGAAATTAATTTTTAACTCACCATGTAAAAATTTTCATAGGGTAATGTTTTGTTATTTTTCAAAAATAATTGATTTCTATGTGAATAGTGAAAAAATACAGATTTTGTTAATACCATCACTTTTATAATACAAGAATAACTTAAAGGTTTTTGAAACCACTTTTTTTTATAAAAAAATTATTTATAAATTAAAATTATTCATTTAAAATACTTTTTTTAAATAATAAAACCCATGTTTAATGTATTATAAGTTTAAGTAATATTTTACTCTAAAAAATGTTTCTATTCACTTGTATTAAAATTTAGTTTTCATATTGTATAGAATTAAATCTAAAAAAATTATTGTATATTATAGATCATGTTGTTTTAATTATTTAACAATTTCATTTTCATTTTTTGTATAAATATAATATTACTAAGATTAAAGTTAATGACAAAGATAATGATGAAAGGGTTATTTTCAAAGTACTATTTTATTAATATTATGTAATTTTAATATAATAAATTAAAAAGTTATATTATATATAATGATGTTGAAATTATTTTTACACATATATAAAAGTATATTATCAGCCATTTAATTGGTAATTAGTTATATCAAGAACACTTAATGGTTAAAACATCATTTTTTTCTATGAAAATAATTTTTCTTATAATATATGCTTTAATTTAGAAAATAAGTTTCAAATATTTATAAAATGAATTTGATAAAATGATGTCTAAATTTAGGTAAATAAACTTAATCTTTTTCTAATAGCTTTTGTCTTATATTTTTTTTTAAAAAAGAGTTACTTAGGTAAAAACTTGTTACAAATGTAAAAATCAAAATCATAGAAGTTAAAAATCTAATGGTAGAAGATTGAAAAAATATTTGAAACATGTATAAAATGAATGTAGAGGCTTTATTGGTATTATCACGCCCCAAAATTCATTTTTCCCACATTTTTATCCATTTAACCTTGATTCGTGTTGTGTAACCATTGAAAATTATTATGTATCTACAAAAGTGTCATTTTCTACACTTATAAAAGGAGATCAATTTTACCACATTTCATCACACATTCCAAAGATTTTTCTCTACCAAAAATCTACCATAGTCTCCCAAAAACCTTATAATAATGAAATAGAGTCCTTGGTATTACTAAAAGACAAAGATAATAATCCTTAACATGTTACCCAAGGAAGAACATCTTAATGGAGAGATAATGTTATCAACCAACTCTCTTAGTTATTTTTTCTTCAACCCCCTCAGATATTTCATTTCCCTGAGATTATGACAAATTAATTTTTTTTTAGTATGATGATATATTATTATACTAATAGAAAATCCATTTTATACCCTCCAATAAAACCATTTGAAAATTAAAGATGTTTTCATGCATACGTGGGGACTACCACTTCAATGAATGACTTGTTCAATATTTCTTCACACACATGTATGAATTAAAAAATGTATCAAATGTATAAATATGATATTAATGATACTATTAATATTTATTAAATATAATATCATATATTATAAAAGTTATATTAACAATAAATGGTCATAGTAAACTTAACCTCATTAAAAATATATCAAGGAACCTTTCTTAATTTGCATCCATTTTGTGAAAACTTATAAAATTGTCTAAATTTTATGACAATGGAATAATAAAATACATAAAACTATACAATTTTTTATATAAAAATCTATTTTACAAAACTTTTTACCATGAATAATATACCGAGGATGTTTCCAAGAAATCGCTTGAACCACCACCATTAATCTCCATAAGTGAAAACTATTTTCTAAATAAATAATATATAATAATAAATAGACCTCAACACATGAAAAACTGAAGAAAAATTTATTAATTAAATTTTAAATAAACTTAATTTCATTATAGAATGAATCAGGACCCAATGTTATGGTTTTTTCTTATCAATTTTTCTTCATTGATATATGATTTCTAATAACCACTTTTTTACTTTGTAGAGTATATATTATCCATATATTTAATGTTATCATTATTTTAATTAATTTCTAGTGATATAAAACTAAATCTCACATTCTATCTTTCATTGAATTTAGATTCAAAAGATATCAATGTTTTAAGGGGTTTTGTTAACTCAACTCCCTTCATTAAGTTGTATTGCTTCTTCTTGAACTTATTTCTTATAATATTGGTTCTTTCCACACTAAAATTTTATTTCATGTTATATTCTCTTCCTATATTTGGAGATGATTTTTTTTTCTATTCAAATATTTTACCTGATGAATTTATTATTTGAAAAGTTTATCATTGTTGATAATAATTCCAATCCTCTTTAACGATGATTTCCACTCCTTGTCTATAGTTTCCTTTACCACCAATGTTCTACTTTAAATATGGAAAAACAATTATTTTTTATCTCATATGAAATTTAAATTTTCCCTTTACTCTTTTCCAATGTATGTTTTATTATCCATTTTTTTATTTGATCCTTTAAAAAAATATTTTAATGTATTAAAATTATTTTGTCTTTCATCATCACTGGTTTTATCTTGCATTGATAATTTCATCTAAAAACATTTATATACATTGAAAGGACCCATTATTGAATATCATTTTTAGAAGTGATGTTTTTTAATTTTTTTCATTTAATATTTTCAAAAAATGTTTTTGAATGTGATATGTATCTTTTTCTTTGACATCAATGCTAAAAATGTTTTATAAAGACTCTTTTACAGTTTTGCAAACAATTTTGTATTTATCTCTAAAGGATTAATTGAATTTTTTTTAATGAATGTCCTTATAAATGTTTTTATTAGATAATCCTTTAGGGGGATGAATTTTTAGTATTAATGATTTAAATTTTTTAGGTAAAATTTGGTGATACCATCTCAAAATGTTACAAAACCCATTTTTCTTTTCATGGGTTCTTAATGATGTGATGAATTATTATTTTCAATTAGAACAAATATATAAGTATGATTGATGGTGGGGTCCTATATCAACGTAAAATTAGTTGTTTAAGGATTTATATATCATTAAATAAGGATTTTAAGAGTGTAAATTTTATTTTTTCGCAACAGGAAACAAGGTCATTTTTTTACACAAAAGGAAGCATGGAAAAAAATTCACAACAAGAAGCATGGAAATTGTGTTTATTCACAATATAGAGCATGGAATTTTTTATTCATAACAAGAATAATGTGCTATTTTTGTTCAATGTATTAAAATTTCCATATTCTTATGTTTCTACAAAATTTATTTGTTATACTATGTTTCAAGGGCTTTATACATTTCCATGCCATATGCCTATGATTATTCTCATCTGATCATGTATATTATCCCAAAATTATATACTCCTTTGACATGGTATATTTTTTTCATTTGAGATTACATGTATTTATATCAGTAATTTTAGATAAATCCAATTGTTAAATGTGATTTTTATAAGACATTTCTCACTTGCTGATGTTTTCTCATATGCATATAATCTAACCCTTGGTGACATATTGATATTTTTTCCCTCACTAAGGATTTAAGATCTCCAATTTCTTATGTTTCCATCACCCAGGTTATGAATATGAATATAAAATATTAGAATTATAAAACGGTATCAAGTGTGGCTTAATTATGAAAAATGTTCAGAAGTATCATAAAATAAGTTTCATATGTTGTTGATCCTCAAATACACTAAACCTTATGTTTTTAGGATTGTGTGATTATTATGTGATGTAATTATTAAATTTTTAAAATATATGTAAGTATAGTTTGGTACATCTCACCGGCATCAAATATAATTGTACATGAGGTGTTTTTAGAATCAGACCTGAGAGTGCATATATGGGTTTCCTCTCATAACATAACGAAATCATACTCAATAAAACATGGATAATAAATCATGAAATAATTATTTTGATGTAAAATGAAAAATGAGGAATATTAATTTGGAATTATGAAATAATTATCATAATCCATAGGCTCAGAACATAGGAATAAGGAATAACATAGAAATTTGGTATGTGATTTAGGCACATGCATAAGCATTAAAATCATTTATTATTTCAAGTATCACTACTATGACCATCACTATATTATGTAAATTGTCATATAACATAGTGGGTTTGGTTCAATCCCAACTCCCATAAAAATAGTGGGAAATTTATCATAATAGATTGGGTTCAATCCACATTCCCATAAGCATTATGGATAAATCCCTATAGTGGATACAGTTCACTATTGAATCCTTCTACATGTATTCAACTAATATATAAAACTTTTACCAACACATTGGAGTTCAATATAATTTGAATCCCACCCATTATATAATGAAAAACGATACATATGTTCTCCACATAAACATTAAAACATTTATAATTCCATCAAAGATTAATTAACCCATGTGAAATAAATAGGTTTTCATAAAACATCTATATGGCATGATGATAAGTGATCAAGTGAGAGAATGTGGATGATATCATTAGAGAATATTCCCATTGAATAAAAATAAATTTTAAATCACATTAACATAGATTAAAAACACTTTTCAATATCATTAGAAAATTTCTTTGAAAAATAAGAATACATGCCTTTTACATTTTGATAACTTTTTCTTTAAAAGAAAAAATTTAAAAACAAATATTTTAAAAAATAATAATAAATTAATAATATGTACATTATAAGACCATGAAAATGAGTAAGGGATTCTATGCAAATAAAATCAAAGAATACAGTGGCAAAAAATGACCATGTAGGAATCATTAAAAAATATTCATTTTTTAATTTTATAAAAGAAATTAGAATTAATAACTAAAATGAAAATAAGAAGTAATAGAAGAAGGGATATAGTTATATATAAAATAAAATGAAAAACAAGGAAATAGAAAAATATTCCTGATAAAGAATGAGGAATAAGGTTAATTTCACTTAAAAGTGTCATTTTTAGTGAATTATAATCCAATGGGAGAGGAAATGGTAAAAATACAAGTAGAATATTATGATCCCCCCAAAAACAGGTACCCCTCCTCAGCAAACAATGAAGACACGGAGATGAAACCTGAATCCCACCTCTAATAGGTCATGGGTTGGTGACTTAAACTGAGATTATAATCACACAAAGTGAGATAAATTACCTACAAGCATGTATTTTAAATAAAATGGATAAAAGTAAATACAACAATCAACTCAATATCATAAATAAAGATGTATTAAAGAAAATGAATATAATTCTATATATAAACTAATATAACTAAAATGAAAATACTATAACCAACACATAGGAAATGACCACGAACTCCAGCAACTCCATGTGAAAATAATACCTATCCCAATAATTGACCGAAAATTAAATTTTTATTATTCAAACACTTTTGAGGAAAATGTGAGAAACCATACATGACTTCACAACTTAAGACAAGAAAAACACACTAGTATAAAAGTTTAAGGCCAAACAACACCAAGCCTACATAGAAGAGACCCTACCCAGCATCAAGAACAATAAGATCATCCTCTTTCTACTCCACACTTTCGGATAACTGTCTTGTGCATGAGTTCCCAGACCTGGAATTGATGGAAAATCCATACCCTCTCAAAAATCCAATTTCGGAGTGAAGACCAGACAAAAACCCACTTCTCTAAATCCCCATATGGAGCAAAACCATTTAAGACAGATGCAGCGACCCTCAAACCTCAAACCAGATGGCCACAAAGATCATTCCACCAATTCAATGCATTTAACCAACAACCCCACCATTTCATATCATTCAACACAATTATCAAAACACTAAATCAGACCTATGATAAGTCAATTTTCATACCCCCAATGTTAATTTATAGCAGCTCCATTAGATCCATCACAGAACCAGTCAATTCAACTCCTCTTCCTTCAGCAACTCAGACTTAGCATCAAAATTCAGTAACAAAAGCTGACATCACCCGCAACCAGAAACCAAAACCAGAACCAACACAGGACATAGGTGACTTTGACCCATCCCACAACCGAAATCAACAACAAACGAATATTAAGAATAATAAAAATGAACCATCACCGAAATAACAACCTCCCAAATCTCACTGGAATAAGACCTCGCCAAAATACAGAGCCGTAGATCCTGTCTCCACCTTCAAACCCACAGGCGGAGACCAGATCTTCCCTTCACACCCACTACTGACACAAAATGCGACGAATCCTCTAGGTCACGGCATCTGGAGCTCGATCACTGGACTATCACTGTTCCACCATGAAACCCTAGCCAACTCGAAGGATAGGGCGTGAAGAAGGAAACAAACAATGGGGTTTTCCGAGAGAGACGATTTTTCACAACACCACCACTAGATGATGATTCACACCATGAACGTGCCAATCTAAAGCACCAAGGAGATACTACAGCCCATCCATGACGGTGGAGAGGAAGGCGGTGAGGGGGAAACCCTATCTTTGTGATGCCCCTTATGAGCTCATTCTAATTCCCCATCCCAATAACCAAATCACTTTTATGGGCCAAATATATGTATATATATATAGGGTTATTATAACATGTATACTCAATATAATCCTCCCTAAAACCTCTCATGATAAATTTGAAAGAAGATTACTAAAACCCAATGAACAAAAAAATGAAACCAAGACATCACTTAAGTAGGTAAAACTATATTTGAAACCTCACCATGCTTCACTCATCAGGTAATGCATTGAAGTAAATCATTATATACCAAATCAAATATATAAATTAATGTACCCCAATTCCACTACTTTATTGGTTTTTAACCCACACATCGCAATAGCTCACATCATGTTTTCTTAACTCTCATAAGTTACCATTCCTTAAAATAAACAATCATATCATATAAATTTTGTATCATATATAGCTCAACACAACCTCATCATCATCATCATCTCATCCATTAACATGTATAATTATGGAACACACCTTAGCCCATGTAACATGCATTATAACTCAACACATCATATCTCGTGAATATACACCCATGGGAAGATGTATTAACTAGTTCTGAATACAATTATGTGATATAACCTCATCTTGTTACATACCATAGATAAATGTAAAGAAATGATGAAAGATATCATACCCCATGTGAGGCCATACCTTATACATTAATCCATCACAAACTAGATATTCTCAAATAATTCACTATAACCAAAGAGGGGGTAGGGGATAGGGAGAATTCATCTATATGTGACCTTTATAACTTGGATATTTAGGAACCCCCCCCCCCCCCCAATACATTTTTGTGTAGGTTTCCATATAGTATTAGGTGGTGAAAGGTATAAATACAAAAAAAAAATATATATATAATATATTGCACACAACCACATTAATGGAAACTACTTATCCTCAGACCCATTTGCAACTATCATCTTTAAAGTCACCTGGCTACTGCCACTAAGTATTTGGAGACTAAATCTCATAGAACCATACTATAATTAAGGTTATACAATCATTAATCAATTAAAAATGGTAATTAATGATTACTAATATTTATTAATTCCATCATTAATTTCCATTTTAATTATTTCATTTCATTATAAGAAAACATGTCTCCATAATCATTATTCAATTCCATATTAAATTACTATACGATTCAATAAATTAAATCAACTATCCCATGGTTTCCAATAATATATATATCATTATTTACATGAACAACACCCCATTCCATGAGATCATTAATTAATATATAAATCATTCTATAATTGTTTCTGGGTACTCTAGGACTCATCCTAAGCTACCAAAAGTAAAAAAATGGAATTTTTTGTATATAACTAACTAATATAAATCATTTAGAATTATAAAAATCATTCATCAAAAAATAAATCAATGAGAAGAAATACCAAGAACATAATAAATGATAATTTAAACTCTAATCTCATTTCAAACAAACCTCTTCTATCCTTGACACCATTGCGCACATCTGATATCATCCTTCTATCACCAAAATCAACCATCTATATATCACTGGGGAATTATCCCCCATTCCATAACAATAATCCAAACATACTAGGTTCACACTAAATAAAAACAAACCTCTAACATCCTACAACATGCACAAAATGAAACCAAACATATTTCAAGCACACAATTCCAAGGGTAATAATGTTTATAGTCTCAAGTCATTCATGCCTCCTAAAAAATATGGGCTTTCTCAGCCAAAATCAATTGTCTCTAGAAAACAATAATTATCAATATCTTCTTTAGTTAAAAATTCATTATTTATTAGTTGTATGCAAGAAGAAACCCATAATCAGCAGCTTCCTATAGCGATAATTTAAACATAAACATGCTTCATGCACAACTTTTATGACCAATAAATTTCCAGAAATGTTGGAAATTAAATTACATTCCTCTTCCATTAATAAGTTTCATCATTATATATTTATTTTTTATCAAATTTCAACCCTAATAATCATGCTATATAACAATAATAAAAAAATTATTAGATAACATGCTATCTTTTAAAACAAAATGAAATATTAATAAAACATAAGTCATGTATGATAACAGATCCTAATTCATTATTATTCAGTAATAACTATGAAAAACATATGCTTATCATTTCATGTGAATATATGAGTAATAATATGCCAATATATTTTTATTCTTCCTTATCACTTCATCAGAATTTATATACCCAGTTTAAATTGAAAATTTAAATACCTTAGGGAATGGAAGAATAATTATAATCCTATTCTAACTATGAAATAAAAATAATAATAGTGACCACAAATGATAATTCTTTTATTAGAATTATTTCATTTAAAATCATGAAATAATAAAAATATCTAAACTGAATGAGACCATCATCCTATATTAATTATTCAATTACCTTAATATGATATAATATAATCAATATTCATGTGATCCTCTATTTTATTTCTTCCATAGGTTTCTAGATTATCAAGTTATGCATGTCATGATGTGAATATTATTTTTTCCTTCTAAATTTAAAGAATAATGAAGTAACATGCATCTTTAAGTGATATTACTTCTTCCTCAAAACATATATATTTTATCTTGTTTATAGTTGATCACATCTATCTACCATATGGAAACTAAATTATTATTATTCACAACATTTGAAAAAATAAATGTGAGGTTCATAAATCCATCTCTTTATGGAAAGAAGCTTCACATGATTAACTAAAAAATAAAGAGAGGGGATATGATAATCAGTTCTGGAAGAATAGGTAGGAACATGAATGAATTTGACGAAGTTTATTTGATCCTGAATGATTCTATTTTGATCACCTATACTTGAGGGAAAATAAAGAAACTTTTACTAGGTAAAGAAACTAGTTTTAATATTTAATGATATCTCTCCTCAAATATTCCTAGAAATCATGGCCAAAACATTCCATATTAATTCATAATAATTATTTTTTAATTTATTCTCTCACAAATTCCATTTAAAATTTTTATATTTTAGTCATTAAATGATTTCATTTTAATCTCTTTAAAAATATTAAATATATCAACTTCCATCTATTATTTCCTTTTTCACTCAAATGTGTTATAGATAAAATCCGATAAAAAAATAATAAAATATTTTCAAAAACCACTACCCACACATTGGAAGGGTGAACTACATAGGGGTAGTTTAAACTGTCTTTAAACAAAGAAGGATTCAACCTTATGAGACAAAATAGTTTACAATGACATTGGAATAGGATGACCTTCACATAGGCTACCCTTATTTGATATAATATATGAACTATATATGGAAAAGGTGAACCCAAAATGACTTTTTTTAAGGACTTCATGTGTGCCACTCTGACATAATGTTTCAAAAATCACACATCACCCAAATATTAGACTCAAACCCTACCCTTATGCAAGATTACTTATATGTGACATATGAAAGACACCTTTACGTAGAGATAGATCATATGGAATACACTTATATAGTATTTAGGAACCACAATATACCTTTACATAGTTGATTAAAAGACACAAATACCTTTACAAAACCTTAAAAAATCCCTTTATACCTATACACAGTCCAATACATCCTACCCTTATGCAAGGTAATTGGTCCTTCATAAGGGTGACAATTTTTATTGAAAATTTTTAATTTTAAAATAAACCAAAAATATAATTGGTTATGTATAGAATTTTTTATTATTTCTTATATTTAAAATTTACATATAAAATATTTTAACCACTTTAAAATTAATTTAATAATTTATAAAACCATTTTAAAATAACCTATTTGATACATATACCCTCACAAGACATCAAAAGCCCCAAATTGAGAAAGGAAAGACTCAAGGAAAAATTTGGGGAATTATATCATATACCTGTTAAACAATTTAGGACCTAAAGGATTAAAAAATCAAAAAAAAAATTAAAGGATTCTGAACTACCACCACATGATATTCATTTGAAGGAATCTTCCATATCTATAACACAACTTATACATCTTGAGGAAAGAGAACATAAATAAAAAATATCATCAATTATCCCAAAACACACTTTTGGGGGAGATAACTCTAAAATATGTATAAATACATCAGCAAGAACTAAATAAAGGGATATAAATTATCTCATAATTTAACATCAATCAAATCATACATTAACAAATCATTTCAATAACTAATAATCTCAACTTGGATTCAATAAGTCATCTCAATAAGGATTTAACAATTAATATAAAAAATGATTAATAACTGAATAACTTATGGTATTGAGAGCTCATATGTGACTCCTACTCCTAGTTTATATTCTCCACACCATGTTGTTACCAAAAAAACATGAGAAAAGGGAGTACCATGACCATACCAGACCTCAAATAGACCCAAAAATAAGGTATAAATATCACTCCCATGACCAAAACTTCACTTCACATGTTGAGGATACATCTTTAAGTACATGTGATTTATAATGTAGAACTATAAAGGCATCCTAGTATGATCATCATAGGATTTATGTTGATCCTTTACCACCTTAATTCTCTTATAGATCGCATTTACCTTATCTATCATGCTTTGAACGAATTTTAGTCTAAGAATTATTGAATCCTCGACCATACTCTAATATAATGAAAATTGAAAAGGTCAGCCATATAGTGAATTGAATGAGCCATACCAATGGTATAGTGATAATTTTTTTAACAAAAATAACCATGGGTATTTACATAACCTATAAAACTCTAAAATAAAGGACACATATATGAAACATGTCTTCAGTAGTCAAAATATTCCACTCTATCTGACCATATTTCTATAGATGAAAACTAGTTCTAAGGAATAACTGAGTTCCAAAAGTACACTGGTGACTTCTTTAAACCCTAGAGGTAAAATTGGGATCATAGACAGAGATTTATTTCTTTATAATCAAATTAAGTCTCACTACCTTCTCTAGATACTACCTCAAGAAAACCTCCTATAGTCTTGAGTCATTAATTTTTAAGAAGTAATCTAGATTCATCAAGTAGTCCATGATCATCCATACAACATTACAACCACCTTAAACTCAGTATAAACTGGTGATTAATTCTATGAATATTTAATCCCAAATCCATTGGGGAAAATCCTGAAATTGAATCAAAACACTTGGAACACTATAATCATATTTTAATGTTTTTGAAACTAAACATCAATAAATGAACATGAAAACCAAACTGTTCAAACTAGACCACCAAAATGGGCATCTCAAAGCATGTGAAATCTTCACCACACTCAGATGTACCAATAAGGGTTATGTTTGGAACTCAATTAGAGCCACCTCATGGATCAGTAAAGGAATAAAAAACATTCCTTTGAAAAACACTAAAAGTTGGGAATCCTCATACTATCCCTTAGTTTCATTACCAAAAATAACTTTATCTCACAAGACCTTTACCTTATAATTATTTAGGTGAGACTCCACAACCTACTACACTAAATAGGAATGCACCATAATATTATATGGACACCTTTACAATTAACTTTTCCAATATCTAGGTGCATTACGATGCACTCTTCTATCACTCTCCAATAGTCTCTAGACACATGCATAGAACCACCACATGAATTCGTATTCAAGTAATCCTCCATAACATCCTTTGTGGATACATAAGGAATAACCAATATAATCATAAAAGGATCTAGAATTAGTCCAATTTGAGACCCATCATGTCCTAAGAAATGGACCACATGTGTCCAGACTCACACGTCATTATCTTCCCAGACAGCTTCTGGTGATGATGAACTCTAAAAATATCCTATAGATGATTTTTGTTCTCTTATTCAGACACAAAATACACAAGGATTACATAAAAAACTCCATAAACTAATCCAGAAACTCATAGAAGGTTTTATTAATCAGTCCCTTGAACATGTCTAGAGTATTTATCAAACTGAACAACACCACAATGACCATGTAATAACCATAATTACATATGAAAGTGGTATTCAAGATATCCTAATCCTTTACTCAAATATGATGGTACCAAAACTGAAAATACATCTTATAGAATAATATATATCAATTAAAATGATTGAATAAATCATCAATCTATGGGAGAGAATAATAGTCCTTCATTGTCAGCTGATTCAGGTAATGATAATCGACACACAGCCACAGAAAGTCATTGGTCTTCCTAAAAAATATAACTTATGCTCCCAAATGTGTTAGAATATGATGAATAAAATCATGATGGAGAAGAAAATTAGTATACTTTTTTAGATCTTACAACTTATAGGGGAAGTTAATTTTATATAGGAACATTAATATAGGAGAGAAACTCAATTGTAACTTTATCCCACACTTGATCTCCCATTGAGGGGTAGTATTTTGAAATCTTTAAGAAAGACATAAGTGTATTATTTTATATGACTAGGAAAAGAAATTGACTAAACCTCTACTTGATTTGACATAATTATGTCTACCAGGGAATATAAGGACTTGATATTCCTCTGACCCATTATAGGGCCTCACTCACCAACAAACATAGCATACACTTTATCAGCAACATAAAATTTAATGCACCTCTTAAAGAAATAAATAATAGCCTACTCTCAATAAATCAAATCCATTAAAAGGATAATATAATACATATATATCCATAAACATAGGGAATTCTCCCCAATATCTATTTTCCCCAAACATTATCTCACAATCTCTACATAAAACATATATACTAGCTTGAGCTCCAATAAGGTGTAGTCAATTCTAAGGAAATTGGATGTCTCTCTACCTCAGGTTCTAATGAATGGATAAGAGAGGGTGAAATAAATGAGTTTGTATCTCCTAAATCAAATAATTCATGCATCTACCCACCAAAATAACTATAAACTCTCTAGACCCTATGTAATGCACCTCCACATGAATAAAAAACCATGCTTCATCTATTGATAGGGGTCTAAAAACCACCTGCCCTGGTAAAACAAGTTAAAGAGGGATTAAAACTTCTCCATGGTATCTGAAACCTATTATTATGAATAATAAATAGAGAACATAAAGTTAATGATCAATTCCATATAGAATAATGACAACTTTTATCCAAGGAAAATACAGTTTTATCCACCATTCTCTTAATAACTTACGCCTTTTCCATCACCTCATGATATGAAATCAAAGAAAATGGGGTGAAATAGAATTCGATATCTAGATGAAAATATTCTTCTAAATTCATCCCTTAATCCACTTTGTCTATAAAAATTAACAATGCACAATGAAATAGGTTCTTATATTATATATTAAACACCCATACTCTAAAACTCCAATGTCGAAGGGTAATAATCATCTCCTAAAAATAATCCTTCATGGTCATATAATGGAATTAATCTTGAAACTAATCACAGTACTCTCACCAAAAAAATATTTGACTCCATGTGATCCCTAAGTAATAATAACCATTACTACTGAGTTTCCAACATAGAATCATCACAACCAATAAAACCCAGTGCTCCCCCGAAGCATAAATTGGACTACAAGTAATCACCATATCCTACAAACAAACCTTTATCTTCTAATCTTCAATGGATACTATATATTTATATCAACTCTGGTGTTAAGAATCTTATATTTTCCTCCTCTAAGAGTAATTTTCATCGACCTCTACTTTGTGGTGATCTTCAAGTATATCGGGATAAACGTATTCAACATGATATTGATGGGGACGTTAACCTGGAGACATATCTAAAAAAACAAAAAAATTAGGGACTCCTAAACTCACATAAAGTTCTATTTTAGGTTACATAATTATTTGAATTCCAAAAAAATCTTATTGTTTACCTAATTCAAATATATGCACTGAAAGTTTTGATGTACGATCCTTACCTAGGGTATCTACCCCACAAATAGAATCACTTCTCTTAATATGTTTAGAAAACTTTAAGGGCCTTATATTATATCATACCGGGGCCAAAAATTTGTTTTCCTAGTTAGTATCCCTTATTTACATCTTTTACTAAGATCATATATAATCATTTACCTACCAACCCTTGCATACTCACTAGTTTTAATCACTAAACCTCATCTTATCTCTCAAAAAGCATCTTTTATACCACTCTTTTATGACCCCCACTGGTTCCCCGACTAGAATATAAATAAAGAGATGTAAATTTCCACTAAATACCATCTCTAATAGGGCATTGGCTGGTAACTATAACTGAGGCTACAATCCCACAAAATGGGATACATTACCCTCAACATATAATTTAAGGATAAGAGATATGAAAAAATACACTAGAAAACTCCATATCATAAATAAATAAGTATCCCAATAAATGAATGAAAATTCATATATAATTTGGTACAGTTAAATATAAATCACTACAACCAGCACCTAGGCAGTTCCCACAAACTATACCAACTCCATGATCTTTTAATTACCAGACCTATATCCAACCTTATTATTCAGACCTAAATAAAAGTTTATTTATATATTGGGTAAGTAAAACATGTATACCCAATAGGATTCTCCCAGAAAAGTTTTGTGAACAAATGTGAAAGAAGCATACTAAATCCCAATGAATAAATAATTAAAACCAACTCATCACCTAATCAAGTAAAACTATACTCCCAACCAAACCTTGGATATATTACCAAGTAATTAATATAATTAAGTAATTATATAACCAAAAAAATATTTAAATGATGGTATCTCACTTCCACATGCTCACTAGTTTATCACTATCATGAACCAGTGGTTCACACACTATGCTTTTGTCACAAATGAACCCACCAGGGCCTACATGTCAATAGTGATTCAAGATTGACACCAAAATCCCACCCCAAATTGAATATGGTATGGATACTAGTGCTAGGTAATCATACCACACACATGTGAGTACTTTTATAAAAGTACTTGTACACACACACATCTCCACACACTAGTATAGTGTAGTAAGGAATGTAACTCATACTGAGAATGCAATCATAAAATCAAATCTCACATCAGATTAAAATAGAAAAAAGATATAAAATCAAATTGGGACAATTAAAATCCCACTAAAACCATAAAATGTTTTGACCTTTTAATGAAAGGGGGATGTTAAAATATGAAACTCCTCAACCCATTTGTGATCGATCAAACACCACTAATCTAAAACTATTCCGAGTTCACATGGGAATCTATCAAAATTTTGATCATCTGTATAAAACAAAACGTGTACATGTATATCTCATGTTGGGGTGATTATAAAAATACCTAGAATAACCCCCAAGAATCACCTTACCCAAATCATAAAATACAAATTCATCTCTAAATAAAAAAATAATGGAGGATAAAAAAAGATAATCCAAATATGTGTAAAGAAGACTCAAAGTATCAAGGTGATTTATTTCCTCACTACCATCCTAAGGATTCTTCTCAAGGATCCACAGTAGCACTCTTCTGAGAAAACTCACTCCTCGGGTCTCGCTAACACGAATGGAACTCATCTGATAGGTCTTACTCATAAGAAATTTATATGTTGAATTATGAATTGGAGCTTAAAATTTTTTATACATATGTAGGGGATCACATCTAGGGCCTATGGGGCTAACTAACCCTTTTTCAAATCACCCACTAGAAGGGGATCACACACCCTTAATGTTTGATATGGGATAACAAACCCTGCATAGGGAAGAATGAGATAAAGAATCATTCCTCGATCCTAATGTAGGTACACGTAAATATTTATAGGACTAACACATAGAGGGGATTTCTTATCCTATGCTCAATATGGTATGCCACACTATACCCCCACAGGGATGGATTAAGATAATGTACACATACAAAAAAATTAAGATAATACAACTATGCTAATATTGTAGTTGGTCTGAGGAAAACAAGGGCACTAACCTACCCTAGAATAAGTACATGGTTTTCTCTAATGGTGCATGAAATATATCACCAAGTATGATCCTAACCATGTCCTTCCATCTCACACAACACTTTCTTATCTATATACACAGTGTGTTACTGATGTACACAATGTCCCTTTCCTATACTGACACTTGTATGTGCTCTAGAACAACACATGGCATTTTGACTCCATATACATGGTATTTGAGGTTTCCACAAGGTGTGAAGGTACTCATCATGGTACTCAATGTTTACCTTGATTTCTAGAGTCATATATTGTTGTTGATACATGGTGTGTTACCCAACATGTGCACAGCGTGTGGGATCACATGATCTATGGGGAATGAACTTTCATGCACATGCTGAGTCAAACGAATAGGTGATACATAGCATGTTGGGTTGACACATGTCATGTGATCGTTTTCTTATCCCTAAATCCCAGTGCTCTAATGAGGGGATTCCACACAATGCACACAGATCTGATCTATACTTTGTGTAGTTGGGAGAATTACTAAAACTCATTCTTGTTTATAAATCTTTGTGTGCACCTGTTTTTCATATGATAGCACCACTAGTGTCACTCATAACACTCACAACCAAGTTAAGCAAGCATGTTTCATTGCAGGTGGTTGGATTGTGGTAATTTCTCAACTGGTAATGAAATTTATTCATAATTCGTGTTGCTTTCATGCAATACATTATGAATCCAAAACATATAATCTATCCTCATATTTATATTGTTCTAATCATATATTATTCATGTAAAAATATCCATCATAGAACCTGAAACTCTGGTCCATGGAACTGATCAAACGATTATACAATGAAAAGGGTTCCTGGAATTTACTCTAATTATCAGTCAAAACAACATTGGTGATGAGCACACAATAAAAGGGGGAAGAAATCCAATAAAAAATTGAAATATATATGTTAAATTTCTTATGATTTTCTAATGTCATTGTCATAAGAAAGAGGGATCTAGAGGGTTTGATAAAATCATCAATTCCTAATTCTAGGAATAAAATTAGAATAATTAATGAAGATTGATCCATGAATTAAAATATAAATAAATTAATTTATGTCCGTAAAAAATCATCAAGAATGCAGAATAAACTAACGAAGTAAAAAACCCATCCTCAGGTTTGGATCAATCATTTGTGAAGAACACAATTTTTTCGATGTTGTTGATGAGATCCACTACAATCTACATTTCCCTCGAGAATCCATATGATTTTTTATCATTGATTCTTCTTCTGGAATCTCTCCCAATGATGGAACTCTCAATCCTCTTAGTCTTACATGGTTCTGTGGATAACACTAGTGATTTTAAAAAATGGGTATTATATAGGCATTTCACTAAGTTTAACCATTTATTAGAAAATAAATTAATAAAAAAATATTTCATTTATTTTATTTAAATTCCCACTATCATCTACAATATACCAAAATGCTCGATACTAAAAAAAATTTAACCCTTCCTAAGGTATAACCCATTTTATGGATTTAAATGTGATCTCATTTTTTCTATCTAAGAGACCATTCAAAATATATTCCTCTATTACATATGAAACTATTAATACAAGATATATTATATTTAATGTTTAAAATATATCCATACCAATCTACTATAGGGCTTATATTTTCATGTTGACTCAGCTCTTAACTCCAAAATGTATTATTCAACTTTTTAAAAAGTGTGAAACAAAAAAATCCAGGAGTCATTAAAATCTCCCCACCTTTATCTATATTCATCTGGAAAAGTGAAGTCTACTCAACAGGTGAGGGTACTGAGTTCGAATATGGTTCTCCCACTCCCACAAGTTCTTATGAAGGTTCCCATATAGCCACCAAATGCACACCAAGGTAATCATTCAAACTTTAAGGATATTCTCTTATTGATAGTTTTTCTTTGCCAGGTAATCAGTTAAAGTAGCTCCATTATCA
Organism: Viscum album; assembly: GCA_963277665.1. NCBI lineage: Eukaryota > Viridiplantae > Streptophyta > Magnoliopsida > Santalales > Viscaceae > Viscum > Viscum album. The sequence goes on along the minus strand of OY728155.1, from coordinate 1,098,942,070 downwards.
ATTTCCATTTAATTCTATTCAATAACATGTGGTGGGTTATGCATTTATCTCCTTATCCACAACATGTGGAGGACTTATTACACCTATTCTAACTTCAATGGTTATGCCATGTAGTATACCACCTCACTACTATTGTGAAGTGTCTAGAAAGGTCCAATGAATCTCAGACATAACTTTTTTCCCCAACCAAAAATCCATAGTCCTCACTGAGGTGAGTCCTTTAGGAACACATGGTCTTCCTTTTCTAACTAAAAAGGCCTCGGTTGTTTGTCCGTATAGGACTTCTAATGGATCTGGGTAGTCTTCATATGCTACTGGAAGATCTTTACCCCCTGTTTTTTCACACACACCAAATCTAACCCCATAATCGTTGTCTCTCTAGGATCTATCTAGCACAATAGTGACCTAAAAGTTCTCTAATTCAAGACCCTAAATGGTATCATACCAATGGTGGAATGCTATCTATTGTTGAATGATAGCTCCACTAAGGGTAGATGATTCTACCAGCTTCCTCCAAAATCCAACACCCAATCCCATAGCATGCCTCCAAGACCTAAATGTTTTTCTCAGTCTGGTCATACATTTGGGGGTGGAAAATCGTTCTCATCCACAACTGATTCCCAAATTCCTCCTATAACCATCTTCATAATGAGGTACATGGAGCAACTTTTAAGATCCAAAATAATAATTGAGGGAACTCCATGAAGCTTAACTATCTCATATATGTACTAAAATCCCAAGATTTTATTGAACTATACTCTCAGATGGAAAGGAAATAGGATGACATGGTGAGTCAGTTTACGATCACCTAGATAGTGTTATAACCTCTTAATATTTATGGAATCCTCATCACAAAATCCATGGACATACCATCCCACGTCCACTCTGGAACCTCAAGGGTTGAGTAAAAATTCACTGGTACCTAGTACCTGTACTTCACCTGTTATAATATAATGTACTGAGAGATGCACTCATCTACACTCAACTTCATTCCCGACCACCAGTAGGGATATTAGAGGTTTTTGTACATATTCGGTGATCCTGGATGTACTGCTAAGGGATATTTATAAAATTCCCTCATCACCTTCTCCCATAACATTATGGGTACCATCATCCATCCCTGAAATAATGTTGATGCGCTCCCCACCTTCAAAATATCCATCTGGAGCATGTCCCACAAATATATGGTCATTAAAGTCCCCACAATTTATATTTCCATGCCATGGAGCCCTGACATACTAAAAAAGAAAAGTTTTATCAACTATCAACTAGAGGTATCATACTCATCCCTGCTCTATAAAGAAAAACTAAAAAATAAAAACTACTCTATTTCATCACTCAAAAACTGTGAATGGGTTTTCCAGCTAAGTGCATATTATACCACATTCCCCTTCCCAGAATTATAGTCTATCTTGAATTCAAAATCCTAAAGTAAATCCATCCATCACCTATTCCTCAAGAAGATATATTTATGATATAAGATATACATAAGTCTCTTATAGTTAGAATAGATGATGAATCACTCTCCCATAAGAAGGAGTCACTAATTCTTCATGATGAATACTAATACTACCAACTCAAAAACATGGGTCATGTAATTTATCTAATGGTGTATCAACTATTAAGACCCATAAGAAATCACTTCATTACACTATATAATAACACATACAAGCTAAAATCTAGAGGCATCATAGAAAACCACATACTAAATTCCATCATATGGAAGTCTCAAGATGGGTCACTTGTCAACCTCTAGCCCAGCTCCCAAGAATCCTATAAAAACTTCTACATCCAAACAAATGGCATTCCCTATCATGTCAAGATAGTTAGAGTTGTCATGATCTGAGATAAATTGGGCATGAATCTCAGATAATAGCCATCCAACCAAATGTGAGATGAAAATTTCATATTTTTTATCTATTATTCCTAGAATTTAACCCTTAGTTTAATTAAAATTCCATGAAAATCAATCATTTTTTGGGAAAATTTAGAAATTTGGGCTTCATTTTAAATTGTCTCAATGGATTAATTTTAAATGATATAAAATATTTGGGAATTATATAAGTGAATATAAATATTTTAATATAGAATTAAATTATCCAATAGTAATTTAATTTATTTTCAATTTTTATTCAATTTGATGTTTAATATGGAAAAATCTTACACTAAAAAATTTGTTATGTTTTGTATAGGGAAAATTATTAAACCTACTACGAGATAAAACTAGTTTACAATTGTTAAAATGCTACAAATACAATTTCATCAAACCTATACTAGCTATCACCAGAATAAATTTCTAATACCACCATCCCATATTGTCTGATATCATGAGCAGAATTATTGTGTTACCATTCCATGCCAAACTGGAAGTCTAACTCACCTAGAGTTAAAGAAAAAAATATATGTCTGAATTAAAGAACCATGTTGTAGAAGAGGTCAAGAATTTCGTAATCTCAAAAGATGAATTTCAATTTTCAAATTCAAATGACTCAAACCAAGGTCCCTCAAGGAAAACCTAATCCATTCCTTCAAATATTGACATTGATAACCAATTTTCCACATTAAAATCATTATTCCATAAGAAATAATTATATAAAAAGTTAAACCATAGTATATAGAGACTTTTGGTTGAATATGGGGACGCCTGGTCTTCGATGAAGTTGTGCCTTTATGCTAAATTAAATTCAATGAATTTTTTTCACTGGATTATTATAGTTATTGATTTTTATGTTTAAAGAAGATGGGTACTTTGATTCTTCCCAATTCATGGGATTTAAGTTTTTTCAAGAATTCACGCCAAGTATATAAGGAAATGATGACCTAATGATGAAGCGGAGTCAATGATGTGTAAGTTGATTAACCCATTGATAGAGGACGAAGTATTCACGTAAGGTTTGTATAATTAATTCTTTGAAGTTTGAAGTTCACTTTCATAATTGTATTGTGGAATGAATAAGGATGAGGTTTGAGCTATGAAATGGTCATTAAAAATTTCATAAGGGTCATTCCAGGGTGTATAATGGTTATTAAATTGGTGCATAATGGTCACTGAGGTTTTTCCAATGTCATGTAAAGTTGAGTTCAACTTGTGTAAGGATCATCAAGCAAAGTTGCAAATCAAACCCCATATACAAGGTTAGATATAGAATTTTATATGGGTAACATTATTTTAAGGGTATCATCAGTACAAGATGTTTAAATTTTAATGCCAATAAGGGTGGAGGAAAAAGTTGTGTAAAGGTAGATGGGGGATCACATAAAGGTAACCCCATAGAACATTCCTTATTAAAAAGTGCCTTATAATGACACTAAATCTATGTGAATTTCACTAGACCATGAAGCAAAAGAGCACTCCTGCATGATATTTCATGAATAATTATGGAATATTATCAATGGATATAAATATTTCAACAAGAACATTATAATTGATTCCAATTAGGGATGAACAAGTGGAGTTTATCTAGTTGAAGAATGAGAATGAGGATCTTCAGTGATTCCTATGAAGATGCTTTAGTTTCATTAAATAATATCCCATCCCACACTGTAAGAGGATCCAAACCTTTTCCTTCAACCCATTTTCAATTAGATTATTTTTTTGTTTATTTAAAACAATTCAAATTATTTTATTTTCTTAAATTGTTCAATCATGTTGTTCTATTCTCCCTCTTTTCTTCATGTTTCGCACATATGTGACATCATAGGGATATTAAACTTCATGATAATGGAGAGATAACCTACCAGTGGATAGTTTTAGGGGAATTAAAGTGATATGCGTGAATTTATATTCTACAATGACTTACTCTATTTCTCATTGATTCTTGTGTGATAGTGGGAGTATATTGTGGAAGAGTTGATCATGACTTTGCATTCCATCAACACTACTTACCTAATCCACTTGGTCCACTTAAAATGAATCCCTCCATTTGAATACTACATCATACCAGTACATTTATATGATTTAAATTCAATAATGGTATGATATTTCTAACAGATGAGTGATTAAATCAATTCAATTGATTGAAGAGTGTGTTTACCCATTCAATAAGGAGAAATTATGAGATTCATGGTCAGTTTAAGGGATCCCTAAGTGGATTAGTGGTTTCAAACTAAGGAAAAATGTTCAGGGTGTGTATCTGAATTATATTGAGTCTTCAAATTGAGTTACAAGGCTTAGAATAATTACGAATGTTGATCTAAACCACTGTAATTCACCCTAGTATTAACTATATTCCTCTCTAAAATGTGTTGTGTGGTTATAATATTATCTCTAATTCATAAAGAAAAAACCAAAAAAACACCACATGTAATGATTTTATACTTTCAAATTTTTGAAAAAAATAAATATTAATAATTAAATTAGAATAGTGATAATACAACCCATATATGATCCTTGGGAAATGAAATTGTCCAGCCCTATACTTCATTCCAAGATTTTAATGAAATAAAAATTATGTTTGACTGCAGCCCATGAAAAACCTTCAATAAACTTGGAATTTTTTATGGGGTTTAAGGTTAGAGATTAATTTTTTATTTTTTCCCTTTTTAAATAATTTGATTCTTAAGAAAAAATAAAAAAATTGATCATCACTTGGTATCACAAATAGTGTAAGGACTTATTACTATACTCAAACAAATAGATATTAATGTTACAGTGGAACATTTTTTTAATGTAATAAACATATATAAAGATATTATATTGGAATTTTATAGATATAAGAAGATATAATAGAGATGGAATTACTGAAATATCCTTCTCTCCCACACATCCTTCATAAAATACTTAAGGAACTCATGATGCAATAAGATATACAAGATGGATTACTTGTGGGGGTGACCCAACTATTGATTCTTATACTTTTAATTATTTTCAAATTTCATTTTGATCTAACCCACCTATTTTGATGAAATATATTCAACACTATTTAAGTATGCTTTATAGGGAGATAAATTTGATTCTAATTTTATTTTGTTTTAATCTCATACAAGATGATCTATATTTTTGCAGATGTGTCTTAATCATTTAGATTCAATTGTATTATTAAGGTCTATTTCTACTAAATAATTAAAATCACCTATAAAAATGGTGAATAAACTTCTCTCTTAGAAACATACTAAGAATCAACTGGATGGAGAAACAATAGTAAAAGAAGAATTACATATGGACTCTCGTGATAAAATAGAGAAAAAATCTACAACATATGAGTTAGATAATTTTTATTTAAACTCAACATGATTTAATTTTAATGAAATTAATATACTTCATAACTCAAAATTCTTTAAAAAATCCAAGTAGCAGATTTGGAGCTTCCACTGGATGAAGAGAAAGGCATTGTAGTTGTTGAAAACCCCAAGGATAGCTCATACATTCTCCTTCCATTCTCTCCTTATTAAATACATCACAATACTCAGTGGGTGTATATGTATTAGTCCATCAAAGGGGGCTCCAAGAAGTAATGTTGAGTAGATTCATAAGGAACCAAATTTGGTGGTTCCTACCACATAAACCTAATCCTTTAGAATATTGGGGATAATCGTAGGATTTTCCAGCTGTGGGAAGTCTAAATACAACCCATCTTGGGATGGAAGCCCCTAGAATCTCCTCACTTCTCTATATTTTTATATTTTCACTTAAATAAAATATTTTATGAGTTTAATTATATTTTATTTATGTTTTAATTAACTGTATAGAACCTAGGATATTAGATCAAGTATTTCCTTAGATAACCCATAAAATATCTTAACTCAACCCTACTATAAAATAAACACAAGGTTTTACCTATCCTTTTTCTGCTGTTTAATCACAGTGATTTTGATTCATGTATACTGGAACATAAGTGGATAGTGTTTCAAAAGTGTGTGGGAGGAGATTCAGACCTATTTATAAGTAGTTTTAATTTATTTTTATGAACTATTTTAGAATATATAAATAAGTTTTTTTTAATATTTTTACTGAATCTTTTTTCAAATAAATAAATAAATGAATAAAAACTTTAATAAACAAAACCGAAAAAAATAACATTTTTTAAAAAAAAATTGTACAAAACCCTTTTTATAGTTATTATTATTATTATTTTAACTTTTTATTATACTTCATTTCTTTCCTCTTTTGTTTTAAAATATCATGCTAAAATTTAGGAATTCAATTGTTTAAAAATTATGATAAATAAATGATGTTTGAGTGAATTGTTTGCTATTTTCATGGAAATTTGGTTTTAGAACTAGGAAAGGGAGTGTGAATGAATATTTTTCTGTAGAATTAGAATTATAAATTTATGTCATTAGAATTTTTTAACTTAATTCAAGTATAATTGGCCTCTCTAAGAAATATCATGTTAGGGAGAGAATTAAATTAAATTGATATAAGTCCTTTGAACCTAAAGTAAAATGGTAAATCATGATCCCCTAATGAGTTATGAGACATTAGGCACCAGCTGTGTGAATAAACCCTTTGTAAATAATGAAATAATTTCCTTATCCTAGTTCTCTTCACATACATAACTAGGAAAAATAATTAAAATGAATATGTTCCTAATTAAAACATGAATTCCTTTAAGTGACGGGAATATTGAACCCAAATAAAGAAAGAGGAGATTGACGTATAAAAAATCATTTGAGTTTTATCAATGAAGTGAAAAAATGAAATTTGGTTTAAGAAACTTAGGAGAGAGGGATATATGTATGTTCTTCATTTTAAAATTGTAATTCCATTCAAATATAATTTAACCCACTCCTAGACTTGGAAATTTTATTGAATTGAAATGGGAGAATAGGATATATTCACATATGAGGAATCATTATTCAAGAATTATATGAATTTTTGTTTTTATTATCCTCTAGTATGTATATTTGAATCTGTATAAGACAATTTAATATATTTTTAATAAATCCAATTCATTAATAAAAATCATGGGTGTGTAATAATTCATGTGGGGGGAGTGATGTGAGATGAAAATTTTTAGTTTTTCATTTTTTATTTCTTGAAATTACACCTAAATTTAATTAAAATCCAAAGTAAATCAAAAAATGTGACTTTTTAGACTTTTCGACATCATTGTAAATTTGATTTATTGATGAATTTTAAATGATAAATTAATTTTTTGAATTAAATAAGTGAAGTCATAAATATTAATCTATAATTAAATTATACAAGGAAATTTTAATTTATTTTAAATTTTAATTCAACTTGTAATCTAATCAGGAAAATTACTACACAAAATTAGTGATATGTTTTTTATAGGGAATGATATTCTACCACCAACTTTGTACGACTGATATACTACCATTAACATGATACTTCTTCACTTTCTACCAATGGACACTTGCTGCCATCATAAGAAATTTATAATACCAACATCCCTTAATGTTTGTTATAGTTTGGAGAATTATCATGCTACCATGACATCCAAAATCAGAAGACTGAGTCACTTTGAGTTACGAAAGAATATCTATGGTTTAATTAAATTATAGAGCTTAAGTAAAGGTTGAGAATTCATGAATCCCATAATTTGAATAAGAGTCATCAAATTTGGATAAATCGAACCAAGTACCCTTGAGTCTAATGAAATCCCTTACTTTAAATATTAATAGCGATGAATATTTTTACCATTAAAATAATTACTTTGTCAAAACTAACCACTAATGAAGTCGAATCAGAGAATTTGTGGAATTTCGGTTGAAGATGATGATACTTGATGGTCGATAAAGTTGTGCCTTTTGGATGAATTTAAGTCAATTAATTTTTCTCATTGGCTTGTTCATATTATAGATTTTCAAGATTTAAGGGGATGAGGACCTCATGTTTCCCCAATAAATGGGATTCGGGTTTGTCCAAGAATGCACACAAGGGGAAAAATGAAATGCTAAAATGATGAAGAAGATGAGATGATGATGTTCTGGTTGATGTACCTATTAAAAATAAGATTAAAGATTCACATTTGGGTTTTATAACGACCTCTATAAATATTGATTTTTATCATTTAAGGGTCTTTGTAGGATACATAAGGGTAAGGCCCGATCTATGCAAGTGTCATCAATTGAATTTTTGGGTCAGAACATATGCATAAGTGTAGTTTAATACTTGCATATGGGTAATATTATCTTAATTCTATCATCAAGATAAGTTGTGTAAAGGTCAATGTTAGGTAGATTGGAGGTTGAATCTACATAAAGGTGGGTGGGGGCTTCTGTAAAGGTACCTCTAGTCATGTGATTCACTAAAAAGATCCTCCTTAGGACATTGAAGTTGTGTAAATTTCACTATCCTATAAAGAAGTAGTGCACTCACACCTGATTTTTATTGAGGAATTGTATAATTATATCATGGTAATTAATTATTTTCAAAATAAGATTCTATGTGATGATAATTATATATGTACACATGGATTTCATCCATCTAATGAAGGATATCTAGGCTCTACACTGATTCACAATAAGATTCTTTGATGTATTTAAATATTATCCCATCCCCTACTGTAAGAGTATATGTACCTTGTCCTTGAGCCTGGTTTTGAATAGATTAGAATTTATTTTTATCATCATTAATAAAATTCTAATTTTTTTATTTTCTTCATATATTTAATCATGATGTTATCGTATCCCTCTTTTCATCATGTTTCTCACCTATGTGACATCCCTGTGATCCCAAACATCATGATCATGGAGCACTAACCCCTGTTGTGGGTGGACCGAGGGGAATCACAGTGATGTGCATGACTTTAAATTTCTCAAATACTTACTCTATTTATCCATGATTCTAATGTGATAATGGGATTGGAGTGGGGAGGAGGATATTGTCACTCTATATTCCATAAACACGGATGGCCTCCTCTACTTATTTAACATCAAAGGTATCCCTCTATTTTAATCATACTTCATACCAGTGCAGTCATGTGATTTAAATGAGGCAATGGTACACGATTTCTTCCATGTGTGTAAGTAAATCCATTCACTCAATTCAATAGCATGTTTACCCATTCACTTTGGAGAATTTATGAGAATCAGAGTCTATTTAAGGGATATGTGAGAAGATTGGTGGTTTTACACTAAGGGAAATAGTGAAGAGTTTATGGATGAATGATATTGAGTTTGTGAATTGAGTTATAAGATCTTGAATAGTTGTGAATAATGATCTGACACATTTTAATTCACCCTTGTATTACATACATTCCTTTCTAACGTGTTTTTTTATATTTTATCATAATTTAAAAACCTAAAATGAAAAAACATAACATCTCCTGAGTTCTATCTTTAAAAATTAAAAATAAATAAATAAATATTAATAAGTTATTTAAAATAGATAAGAACTGACCCACACACACCCCATGGGGAATGTTATTATTTATCCCTATGATGCATTCTATATTAGTAATGAAATAAAAATTCTGTTTGATTATGGTATGCAACTTCTATATGATCATAACCCAAGGAAAATCAAAACCTCTATCATTATATTGAGTATCCCCCATGCTATCACTACCTCAATATTTACTGGGTCCACTAATACTCCCTCCTCTAAGGTGACATATCCTAGGAATTGGACCTCTCAAATCCAGAACTAACACTTTGAGAGCTTCCCATAAAGCCAGTTATCCTATAGTATACCCAAGAATATCCTCAAGTGTATTGAATGAACCTCCATAGATAATGAGTATACAATTATTTCATCTATGAATACCACCATTAACTGGTATAATAAGGGATGGAGGATCTGGTTCATGAGTCTCATGAACACAGTTTGGGAATTATCCACACTGAATAGCATAAGTAATTTGTCATAGAGACCATAAAGGTACCCAAATAAAATATTCAATATGCCCTCATCTTGAACCCAAAATTGGTGGTATCTTGACCCTGGTTCAATCTTAGATAATCACTTTTCCCCAATAAAAATTTCATAGAGATCATCGATTCTAAAAATGTGGATATTTATTTTTCACATTAACCTGGTTCATGAAATTTTAATTCATTTTCATCCAAAATCTCCCATCCTTTTTAATAGAGAAAAATACTAGGGTGTCCTAGGGGGACACACTATGATTGATAAATCCATTCTTGTGAAGTTTCTATAACTCTAACTTCAAATATTGTAGCTCTATAAGAGATATTCAATATTGTGGTGTAGATATCAGGTAGTCCCCGGGTGCAGGCCTGTGTAGAAGTTAGTCTATTGACGTGGAGGTAAGTATTTCATGTCCTTAATGAAGATTATCTTATACTCCTCTATTATAGTAGGGAAATGAAATCTCATAATGTTGACTAGTAAATGGGTCATACTCACCAACTAAGAGAAATTATTTTTATTATCATGCATACAATCCCCAAACTACTATTTCTTAGATTCCTTCTCACCAATGATGAAAAATATCATCTCATCTACCCAAACTTACCACATCCTCCACCTATAACAATAAATATATAAATGGACTACAAGGAGATAGTCCATACATGTAATGACATTATATAGTCTCATCATAGCTTTAAAAACATCTCATGTGAAGCTCTCGTCTCCAAGAAATATTTCATACTGTTGGAAGAAGTGTGTGATCACTGAAACTTCCTTATTTGGAGTCTCAAATCTCATGAGTTGAACTAGATACTCTAATAGAATCACAATATCACTCACTAGGGGTGATTCATAAAAGTAATTCTCACACCTATGTCTATAGACACTACATATGAATAAGATAGGCCACATATCATAGCTCATATCATTCTGGGATCCTCAAGGTCAAAGCCTCCACTACCTGCAACTATCAATATCTCTAACTACCCACTCCCTCATCCTGACGTAGACCTTCTTGATGTGGTAGTGGATCATACCATTAACCACCTCACACAACTATCTCTGTCCCTATTACATATCTACATCCCCACTAAAAGTCTTATGCATGGTGCTAACTCATCCATGGTGGCTCATCCTTCTCCTCCCTGGCCACTACAGACTGGCAGACAGGACATACTCGCATGACATGAAAACATACATCAAAAGTATAATAATTCCTACAAACCCCCAGCCCCTAAAAACTGATATTTTCTCCTAGGTATCTATGCAAGATGATATATCAAGTTTCATGAAATACTATTCCTACATTGCCTGCCCACTATCATCTTATCATCTTCACCAGGGACTCTAGGTGATCCCTACCTTAGAAACTCACAATGGATGCTTAGACTCAATGATTCATCACCCGACATCATCAGATCCTACTATGTGTCAATCTAACACAAAACTTCCACATGATCTATAGGAGGAAAGCTTAGATGATTCTCAAAAGGTGAAAGTACTGATTGTTTCCAAAGTAGATATAAAACATCATTATTATGTCTCTACATAGTGGTTTCATCACCCATTCTATCATAACCATGACTCCACCAAGTAATCCTCACTTATTGTCTCATGAAAAAATCTTTCAGTAGTCAATATGTACCATAGTTAAAGGGGAATATTTGGGGATCTGACTTAATAGGGATAAGGAAACCATAACCAATTGTCATAAGATGCATGTACCATTTTTCTCAACTGCAACTATTTCCTACCTGTATCAAGTTCACAATTAGGTTATAAAAGTCTGGGTGAATGAATATATCAGCCAATAGACCATCACTGGGTTCCTTGTCCAGAGATTTGTACCCCCAAATACTTTAACATTGTTTCCCTAGTTCCCATTACAAACCTCACATATAGGTTATGTACAAACTTTTATACTAATTAAACCTAAGTTCTGACACCACTCTATCACAATGTAACCTACCAGGGGCCTTTTTCCTAGTAGTAATCTAAGAGTGACACCCCAATATCACCCCTAATAGGCCAAGGGATGATGACTATCATCAAGGGGTGATATCACACACATGGGATGCCTTTTCCTAAATTAAATTCACACACACAATTCTCTACATGATAGTATAAAGTAGTTTGGAAAATAATGAACATGAGAAATTAATTCATAACATACAATCCCATATCAAAGTATGATATAAGAAAATACAAAAGAAAAATTAGCCAAATAAAAGAACAAAAATACAATAAAAGTGTTTGACCTACTAACTAAAGGGGATTTATAAACAAATGCATCTCTTGGATTTATATATTTTCTATCTCTAACCACTAATATCCACCTTATTCTGGTCCACCTAGGAAATTTCCAAAGGGCCAATTATATTCATAAAACATGATATGTGTGCGCAGAGTACATGGAGTGGTTGGTAAAAACATAACTTGTATGACTCCCCAGAATCACAAAAAAATAATGCATCAAAAGGGAAGTATGCACTAAATCAAAAAGATTAAGTAGGATAAACAAGATAAACCATATATACTCAAGGAATGATTCATGTCTCATGGTGAAGTTTTTCCTCACTGTCAGCCTAGGGATTCTTCTTGAGGATCCATGGTAACACGCATATGAGAGAACTCACTCCTTGGTTCTCACTAACAATAATGGAACTCATCCAAGAGGTCAAACTCATCATGTATTTCCATGTTTATTTATGAATAGGGAATCATAATATGTCAATACACATGTAGAGGATCACATGGCCAGTGGGGGATACCTAAACCTTTTTGGAATAACTCACTAAGAAGGGGATTGCATACCCTAAAAGTCTGATAGAGGATACATGACCCTAACTAGGTCGAAATGAGATTACATATTATTCCTCAGGCCTCATAGAGGGGTACCTGACTCTATATAGTAATAACTCATAGAAGGTATTTTTCATCTTATGTTCTGGATGATATGTTGCACTGTACTATAATGGTAATGGATTAAAGGAACATACTGGTACTGGAATAGTTCATTGGAATAAAATTATACTAATATTGTAGTAAGACAATGGGAAAAAGGGCTCTAAACTACCCTGGAAAGTGTAAAAACATGATATAGTGGTACATGATATGTCTCAAAAATTATAGTTCTAACTGTTTCCTTAAATCTCCTAGAGAATTTTCTTCTCTCTTTATATAGAGTATTACTAATGTACACAGAATCCCTCACCAATGTTGGCACATTTCAGTGTATAGATGTAATGCATGGTGATACAAATCCAATCTACACATGTGAGGTAGTCACACTAAGTGTAGGTACTTAACATGTACTCTATCTTACTGAACTATGTACATGTTTTGTGAATTGAGTGTTCCTTGACACGTACATGGAGTATGGGGCCCATGGACTCCTTGGAGTGTATTTCTAAGTGTATTCTAAGTCAGCTATCTAGGGTTCATAAATTGTGTGGGGGTGACACATGTATGTGTGATATCATTATTGTATCTAAACACTTCCACTAGATGGAGGGGGTTCACACAACATGTGTTCTTCTAAACTACACATCCTGCTGTTGGTAAAATACTAGAAACTCCAACTCCATCATGAAGCTCCCCCTATTTCTCCATCACCCTAGATACCTCCCCTAATTTCATCCATAATTAATAGAAATATTGTGGCCCAAGATTATCATACATGGATATTAAATATTTTTTAATGAATATTCACTACATTACACAAACACATTCCTAAGGACTGTAATATTGTAGTGCATTTGGAAACTTATAAGACAACATTATGAATTCATGAAAAATATTCAGTATCTCGCATGAAGATCTTCCGCCCTTAGTACTCCTAATTAAAAAACATTCTTCATAACATGGGGAAATGAAACAAAAGAAAGGGTGAGATCAGATGCTCATTAATGGTAAAAAAGGGAGGTAAATTAGTATAACCTGATCATAAGGTTATGAGAACATGATTATAAGGGTATGAAAACATGGGTATAACATTTGGAAACCATAACATACATATCAAAGATTATAATCTTGAGTCATGACATAAAGGTTGGCAATACATAAGACATGATTCATAAGGAATCAAAGATCATGATTCATGATAGAAAAACATTGGCATAAGACATAGATATGTTTCAAATGCATAATCATAGAAAAACTTATGTAAAGGTTATTGACTAGGACAATTATAACATTTTATCATTGGGATGACTAACTACATACTTACTTTAGGCATGGTCTAACTACCAGTGTACCATATTTTTTGGGCTTTCCCTAACCACCCATGTACCACCTTTTGAAGATTGGGATAACCACCCTTGTACCCTATGAGCATGTAGAATATTTATCGTTATCAATGCTTTGGAGAGATATATAGGTCCCACTAATCACATAATAAAAATAATACATATGTGTGCCACAAGATCATAAAAATTTCATTATATAAGAACCCATGAAAATAAATGGGTTTCATAATAATTTCATCATAAAATATGGAAAAGAAATAGGTTTCATAATAATTTCATAATTTCATCATATCATGACCAGTGGAAAAGGAACAGGTTTCATAATCATCTTATCATCAAAATTTAAACCATACAGAGAAAGGATAAGAATAGTTTCCTTGGATCATATCCCCAGTAAAGTATAAGAAACATCAAAGGATGTCAACTTAGATGGGAACTGATTTTGAAATATAACTTAGAATATTTCTTGAAGAAAATAGTCATTCCATTTGAATAAAACATTAAAATCATAAAACATTTTCCAAATACTTTTTCTTTGAAAATAATATTTAAATATTATTTTATAAAAATTTTTAAGGAAAATACAATTTCCACTTGAAAAAAATAAAACATTTTTAAAATACATTTATTTTGAAAATAATCTTGGAAATATGTAAGGTAATCTAGAAAACATTGAATAGTTATGATAATAATAAATATTGTTCATTACATGAGTTTTAAAACAAAAAGGCATTTCATATTTTTGGTAAAAAGAAAACATTTATTATTTAGAAATAGAAATAAAGATTCATTTCAAAAAAATTTGTAAAAATTAAAGAATGAATAAAAAAGTCTTTAATAAATAATTTTTTTAATTTTTAAAAAAAAATTGAAAACTATTTTAGAAAACCGGGTTTTGGAAGAAAAATTATTTTCGACATAGGAGAGAAATAAAGACGATTTTTCTTAAAGAAATTGTTTTAAACTCTTGAGTACATAAAGAAAGGAAAATTATGGGAAAACATGTATTCTATAGAAATAACCATAGTAGAATAAAATTAATTAGTTAATTGATATATAGATCATAATATTTCATTATTTGAAGCATACTCATATACAATGCCAATAAACAATGAGATTGTAACATAAAACTCATACAACTTTGGTAACTTCTAATCATAATCCCCATGAATGAATAAAATTAAGTGAAACCTTAAATATCGTGAGAATAAATAAATTTTTTATATTACATGTTAATTGTTCTTTATATACACCTCATAAAATAATATAGGTACATAACATAACATATGTCTCAAAGAAGGAAAATTGAGACAAAAATACCTTAATGATTTGGTGATATTTTGAATCAAAATACCCAATAAACAATAACATAAAATGAAACTTTAAAAAATGGTATTCATGATATAACATATAAAATGGGAAGTATATGCACCACATAAAATAAACAAGTGGTAAATTTTTATGTGTATCCAAGAAATAAAAGAGAGACTATAAATCCCTTACTATAAGTATCAACATACTTCATAATCATTAGAACCTCATGTATAATAAATAAAATTTTATTATAAATATATTTTATAACAATAATTATATATATATATATATATATATCATACCATATATTATTATTTATTATTTTTATTACCTGGTTATTAACAAATCTTTATTAAAATCATGTTTTGGGTAATAACCGCTTAGTTTTTCATATAAGTTTTGATTTTTAATTTTCAGTCCTATTACATTAATAATGGATAAATCTTATAAATAGTAATAATAATAAAATAATTATCATATTTATACATCAATTATACATTTAATATCAATCATGAAAGATTATTTTGAGAAATGAAGCATGTTACGATCATAGTGATGGTAGGTCGTACGTATGCATGATTAACATTTCCATTTTTCAGCGATCATTATGGAAAGGAGGTAAGTAATATATTATATTATAATAATTATAATAATATCATAAATATAACATTATTTATTTAAATATACTTATATATATTATCCATGTGGTATGGTGATGAAAATATGGTTACATCACTTTCTGGAGATAGTAGTTTACACGTACACGAACAACGCCGTCATCTTTCTATGGAAGAGAAGGTAAGAAATAAAATTATATATTATATTTTAATAATTAAAATAATTTCATTAATATCATAATTTTTTCATTTATATCACATATATTTATCTTTATTATCTTCCATATAAAACATTAGTGAAAAATGAATAACATTGCTTCGCGAGACGACAGTCCACTGTAAACATGAGTGACATTATCGTATCCCATATGGAATGTAAATTAGAAAATTTATATATGATATAATGAAACCAGAGGTATATTTATGTTATAAATATAATATATATTCTATATATCCATCATCATACTGAACTATGATAGGTGGTAATGGAAAAATTAATGACATCAGTTCACAAGGCAGTAGTCCTCCATACACACAAACAATGATTTTATAACCAATTTGATGGAAGTGTAGATTGTTTTGGTTCATGAACTTATCATAAAAACAACTAATTATATTTAATATACTTATTATTTTTTATCATAATAGATTTATAATAATTGGAATGTGTGGAAAAATAAATAAAATAAAAACACTCGTTGATGAACGTTACCTCTTCTTCGGGTATCCTCCTTAGGTTTTCCAAAAAATGCTTCCTATGTTAGATTTATGTAAAAAATAAGGCCTATAGGATGATATTAGAGAGTTTTTTAAGTGAATTAGGTAGTTATTGGATGAACCAAAATGGTTTTAATGTGTGAAGAGGAGATGAGAAGGGGTGGCCTTTTATAAGTGAGGTGAGTGGCGCACTTGTAATGTTTTGAAAAAGAAAAGGGGTACCCACGTTTTTATCATTATATAAGGTAGTAAAATAGATTATTATCAATAATTATACATTATAGGTTATATTAATGTCCATAAAATGGGTGTTTAAAAAATTTTGGGTCATTTTTAACCCTTATATTTTTAGTTTAACCCCAGGTAAACCCATTTTTACCTTAACCGTAGTAATTAATTTTAACATTTTTTACTATTAATTTTGTAAAAAAATTAAGTTATATTTATTATATAATTTAAATTATTATAATCCCAAATATGGAATCAATTTTTCCAAATTCCATTCAAATAAGTCAAAAAATTAAATTTTAAGACAATCCCATAGACACAACGAGAATGCTGGTTTTTTAAAGAGAAAATATTAAAAAGTTTTCATAGTTTTTATATACATTTTGAATATGAAATTGATTAAGATTAGATAAATTATATTAATAGATGCATAATTTAACTACATTTACATTAAAACCAATTTTAAATATAATTTATCTTTATAAATAATTTCAACAAAATGACTGTTTTCAATTAAAATTCATTATTTTTTCACTATTCATCAAAAAAATTAATTTTTCAACAAATTATAAAAATTTAATCCTAATATAATTTTTAAATTATGATTTAAAAAATTAATTTTATTTTTTAAAATAAATTTTATAAATGTTGTAAAAAATAAAATTAAAACAAAACCTACAAAAGTGAAGAAAAAACAAGTTTTCAAAAAGTTTATTTTCAAGAAGAATATGGTTTTATATTAATTAGATATATAATAATAATAATTATATGAATATGAATTAAAAAATATTGATATATAATCTATAAATTACATTTAAAACATTCTCCATTATGCATTATTTTATTTAATTAAAATGGAGAAACATTATTCACTTTAAAATAGTTTTCAGAAAACCAGTTTTTTGAACTCAAAAATAAACTTATACTAAAATTCAACAAAAATTTGATTCAAAAGTAATTAATTGGATTAAAATTAAATAAATAAATCTTATTATACTTAAAAACATAATGGAGAATTTAAATTATTTAATTTATTAAAAAAATGTCAATTTTACAAATATCGATATTTTTCATTATTCATTAAACAATAAATATTTTATATTAAATCTCAAAATATCACCATAAGTTAATTTGGATATGATTATTTCAAAAATTAGGTTAATTTTATCAATTAAAGTTTCTAAAATATTTTAAAATTAATTATAATTTTTTTTCATAAAATTTAACAAAATCATTTTTAAAGAAAACATATATTTGATGAAAATAATTACTTTAATAAAAATTGATTGATAATAAATTAATCATTTATAAATAAAATTAGTGATGAATGAAAAAGGGAATGGAGGGATAAATCCATAAAACCTAATTTGAAAGATAGACATTTTCCATGATATGATTTTTGAATGTCGTCATCTGAATAATGAGGAATCGAGAGGGTTTGAAACAACATTAATTCCTAATTCTAGGTATAAAATTAAAATAATTAATAAAGAATGTTCTGTGAATTAATTCAGTTTTTTCACAAAAAATCAAGAACATGGAATAAGTTAATAAATTCAAAATCTCTACCATGGGTTTTGATTGATCGTTGGTGAAGAACATATCTATGTCGATCAAATTGATGAGATCTACTATATTTTTCATTTTTCTCAAGAATCATACTAAGGGTTTACTGTTGATTCTCCCCATGAAATATCTCCCAATAATAGTGCCCTCAATACTCTTAGTCTCCAAGGTTTATAAAGATAACCCCAAAGATTTTCCAAAATAAGAAATATATAGGCATACCACTAGGTTTAACCATTTATTAGACATTTTTAAATATATTAATTTAATTATTTCATTTTATCTAATGTCTCACTAGAATCTAAACTATACCAAAATGTATGATTCTGATAAAACATTCAGGTAATACTGACATTTTGGATTTAAAGGAGATCTCAATTTTTCTATTTAAGACACTATTTGAGATATATCCAATTATTTCTAAAAAACTACATGCACATGATTATTATATTTAATATTTTTAATATATCAATAGAAAGCCTCTACAGGGCCCAAAACTCTATGTCGGCTATACGTTTAACTCCAAAAATATTACTCAACATTTTCCAATTTTTTAAATAAAAAATTTTGATTCGGTATAACTCTTACCTTTGATAAGTCATCTTTCCCTAACCCATGAAATTATATTATAACAATTTTTTATCTCGTGTAACCCGAAACAACCTCATCATTATTATCACATAAATAACAATATAGAAGTTTGGAATATACCAAAGCCTATGTAACATTCATTATACCTCAATCCATCACATCCCATGTATGTACACTCATGGGATTTTATATCCATCGTGCATGAATACGTGTATGTGCTATACCCACAAGTCATTAAGCCCAAACATAAATTTCAAGAATGGTCGAGATCTATCATATCCAATGTAGGACCATTCCCTATACCTTAATCCATCACAGTCTAGATATAATAAAATAATGTATTATAGTCAAAGGGAGAGCAGGGGAGAGGGAGAAGTTATACATATGTTCCCTTTCCAATCTAGATGTTGATGAAAACACCCCCCCCCCCCCCAACACACACACACACACGTGCGCACACACACAAATATTTTTGGTGTTTGTTTCCCTACCTACTTCAGAGGTGAATCATTTAAAGTAAAATATATATCTCTCTCATAAAACCACACCAAGTTAAATTATCCATCCTTATACTCATCTACAACTATCATCCCATAAGACATATAGATTCTACTACTAAATCCTACAAGACTAAAGCTCGTAAAATCACATAGTCATCAAGGATTAATAATTTTTAATCAATTACATATAGTAATTTATAGATTACTAAAATTTATTTAGTATATAATAAATTATTGGTTTAATTATTCATTTTCATTATAAGACAAGATTATTCTGAATTCATTATTCAACTCTAGATTCAATTCCCATTCTCTTAAAGATTTTAAATTAACTATCACATTGCTTCCATTATGATATAAATCATTATTAACATCAATAATACCCCATCCTATGGGTTTATTTTTAATCCAATTATCATTCCATATTTTTTTCATATACTCTAGGACTCATCCTAAGCTAACACATGTAAATAATTCACTTTCCATGAATATAACCAACTATTGTAATCAACTGGGAATCATAACAATTAATCATCCCACAATTTAGCCATCAAAAGGAATATCAAGCATAAAAAATCTGATTAATTCCTCCTCTAATCCCATTTCAACCACCCTAGTGTCATCCCTGACACCATTGGACACATCTCATATCATCAATCCATCATCGATATCAACTATCAATACAGACCTGGGTAATTCCCTTCAATTTCTCACTAATAATCCAACCATAACAGGTTAAAATCAAATCATAACAAAACCTATAAAATCATAGATAATTCATACAAGGAATTCAAACATATTTCTATCACACAATTTCAAGTAAAACTAATTCCATATCATTAATCCGTTCAAGACTCCAAGAAATAAGAATGGGCTCGCTCAACCCCAATCAATTATCTTTAGAAAAAACCATTTTCATTACCTACTTTCATTAACTAATTCATTATGCATCCGTTTTTAGCAACAATAAAACCATAATAAACAATTTCATATATCTAGAATTTAATAATAAACATGATTTAATAATAACATCTATTTTCTATCAATTTGAAAAGGGGTTGGTAATTAAATTATATTCCTATTCCATTAATCAATTTTATCTATTCATATTTACATTTTTTATAAAATTACACACATATTAATCATGTTATATAACAATAATAACTCAATTAATAGATAAAACATTATCTAGAAAATCAATAGGTGCTATTAAAAAAACATAAATCATATGTGATCACACATACAAATTAGATATTATTTAATTATATTTATACATAACCTGCTCTTATTATTTTATGTGATTCTATAAGTAATAATATCCCAATATATTTTTATTCTTCCTTATAATATCATTCATATATTATTTACCTAGTTTCAATCACATATGATGATACTAGGGGGGAAGTGAAGAATAATTATAATTACACTCTAATTATGAAATATCATGAATTACTACATATACATGGGATAATTCATCCATTTCAATCCATTTTTTTCAAGTCATGAAATAATTATAATAATAGTAATAAAAAAATGCATGAAATAATGTTCTTACCTTCATTATGTAATTCCCATATTGTAAAATAATATAATCAATCTACATGATATAATTTATTCTTTTTCGTCCATAGGTTTCCAGATTATCATATAATAGATATCATGCATACTATGATAATATTCTTCTTTATTCCTTTTTAACTTTCCAAAATTTTGAAATATTTTCCAACCACATGTAATATTACTTATTCTTATTAAATCCCAGATTTTCTATTAGTTATAGTTGATCACATCTATATACCTATAAAAAAACTAAATCATGATTAAATCGGACCTTGCTAAAAATGAAATAGAGGTTCACAAATCCCCTACCTCGTGGAAGAAAGCTTCACACAATTAACTATACCAAAAACAGAGATAGAGGAAAATAATAATTAGCCTCAGAAGCATAGGTAGATACTGTAATGAAGTTGTAAAAGTCTCTCTACTATTTAATATTAATGTTTTGATTACATATAATTGAGGTAAAATAATGAAACTTGAATGGGAGAAAGAAACTTGTTTTAATATTTATTTATATTTCTCCTCATAAATTCCTAGAAAACTCAACTAAACATTAAATACTTATTTTTAATACCTCATTTTTAATTTATTCCCTCACATGATACTTTTAAAACTCTTATATTTTTTCAAGTCAAAGAAAAATTTTCAATCTCTTAATAAATATAAGTTCACCTGATTTCCATCATTTATTTCCTTTTATTTCAAATAAAATTTATGATATATATAATCTAGGAATAAAATAAAAAAAATATGTGAAAAAAGTCTTCACCCACATGTGGGAATGGTGTGATACTTATAGGATTTTCAAACTACCCTTAAGTTGTAATGGATTCACCCTCACGTGATGAACCATTTCACTATGATGCAGGACTAGGATGAACTTTATGAAGGTTACCATTATGTTAGATAATTTATAACCTACAAATGAGAAAGGTAATCCCATAAGGACCCTTATTCATGAAATTTTACTTGAGATACCCTTATGTGAGGTTTCAAAAACTATACAGTACCCTGACGTGAGACTCAAACCCTATCCTTACATGAGTGTACCTATATATGAACAAACAAAGTTTCTTTTATATAGGGATAGATAAAATCCATTTCCCTTAAATAACATTTCAAAATTATAATATAAATTTATATAACTAATAAATAGATACAACTACCTTTACACAACTAAAATAAATTCAATATTACCTATATGCAGAACTGAACAACATATCCTTACATGAGGTAACTGGTTCGGTGTAAGGGTGATAATTTTTTTAAAAAATATTAAATTTTCATTTAAAAAACCTATAATTGATTAAAATTGTAATTTTTTAATATTTAAAAAGTTACAAACATACTTATAAAAAATTTCAACCACTTTAAAATTAATTTCATTAATTATAACTCCATTTTAAAACAACCTTTAAAATAAAAAAAAAAACTCTTCTAAGACACCAAACACCCCAAAATAAAAAGGGAAAGACTCAAAGAAAAATTTAGGCCTTTTAAAAGACCAAAAAATAAACAAATTAGAATAAAATAGATTCAGTTTTTTGAGAGAAAGAATAAATAATATTTTCCAATGGAAATTTATTTATGAAAAATCTGGATTTCAAAGCTAGATTAGAAAAGAAACACTTACCTTTACTTCATACATACATGAAGTCACTATAACCTCATTTATAAAAAATATAACAATATTAATAAATTATTTTAGAACCTAATTAATATTTATTACCTTTTATGGTCTTCAATTATAATCATTTATTACACATATATTAGTTACTTATTTTTTATTTTCATCATGAGATGTTAGTAGTTTTTATTTCATTATACAAGTTTTATAAGGAAGATGTCGATCCTCCATCATTGATAAAATATTATTCATTACCTAAATATACATCTTAGTGTATTCATTTATTAATAATTTATTCGGTCCTATGCTCGTTTGATGGATGGTATGGGTACGATTTGTGATAATAGAATTTATGATGATCATGTTTCATGTAATATATCGATAACAATGAATTAATTGATAATGACCATTTATTTTTTTTTCACACTTTAAGGACCATATTCATAACATAAATTAATCTTTAATATCCTATAGTACCTATTTTAACATCTTTATTCTCATACATGATGAAAATAATGGTGTTTTATTGTATCATTCATGTATGTGTTTTAACTGACCCTAACAAGAACATGCTATACTAATGAATGAGTGGGATTGTAGAGTAATATAATTATAATGTCATTTTTTAATGAAGTATAATTATACTTATATGAAATATTTAGTGTGGATAATGATATTTAGAATGATTTTATCAAATAATTTAATTTAAAAACATAGTGAACAACTAGATACAAACTTTGATGAATCCACTCTTTCTCGAAATAGGTTCCTTCCAAATGAAAGATTTTAGCATCCTTCAATGGACCAAAATCTACCAACCATGCAATAATACTCTATTAGAGTTAATTTTGGTATTTATTAAAAATATAAACTATGGAAATGAGTTTTTTGGGAGGGTTAGAGGAGGGGTCCTTTCATAGGTTAGTTTTTAGTGGGTTTTCTGTAAATACTACTTCCCTAAGGTGTAAACTAGCCATTTTACAATGAAAATTTATCCAAAGTGGAAATATAGTAGATATATTTCATTAATACTCTCATACACACCATTTATAGATTTTTTAGAGATTATTTTGGCATTTACCTATTAATTTAACTCTTTTACCTCATTTTACCTTCACTATGTTAAATCATTTTTTCCCTGGGTAACTTATTTTTTTAGAAAAAAATGAAATTGATTGGAATACCTAATATTAACATGATTTTTTAAAATTCATAATCAACTTAATAAAATTAAATTTCTAAACATAAAAATATTAAATTTTAATTGAAAACATAAATTATATAGAAAAAACTATTTTTATAGAAAAATAACATTTTAAGAATTAAGTAGTCTTAATATTTTTTCATGTCAATCATTAATAAAATGAATCGTAATATATTTTTTATACATTGAAAAATTACATTTTACTATAATATTCCTTTAAAAAATTTCCAATTTAATTTATTAAGATAATAATGAACAACACTTAGAAGAAAAGGCTTTTAAAAATATCCCCTTCAACTCTGAAATTTTTTAATTAAATCCAATTGAAATTAATTGTTTATCTTCTTACCATTAAATATTTTTAATAAATTTTAATTAGGTTATTTATTTTAGTTTTATGAACACATAAAATCTTTTTTTAAAATTAATTGAAATAATAAGAATAATATATGATGAGTAAATATACATATTTTTTATAATAATGTATTTAAATTATTTATTATCATTTTTTTCATTATAGATTTTTTTTATATGTGAATTATATTAATTTTTTTTACTAAAAACTACACAAAGTTAATGTACCTATTGGGTATGATCATATATCTAACGACCATATATTCAATGACCATATGAACAATGACTATATATATAAATTATATAATATTATTATATATAACCTTATATAAGACTTCAAAATAATTATTCACATTCTATAGTTTCATTGTCATTATATTTATCATATTTATAATGTTTGGTATTCTTTATATAGTTTTCATTGATGGTGTGATCTTCATGGAAGATCGTGTCGATGAAAATTTTAACATGGTAGTTTTTTATTTACTTTTGGTTTCATTCCCTTAATAATTTTAATAATTATTTTTTATTTAGTTATATTTTAATGCATTTAATTTTGTATTATAATATTTTACCATAATGAAATATGGAATTGTTCATTTTAGTTTATTTTTTCATGTATCATAAGTTATCGAACAGAGATGATATATTTAAAGGGAAATACACACTAAAATCATAACGTGTTACACATGTGGTGTTCCTATTAGTGGGTTAGTCCTCATTATATCCTCTAATAATGAACATCATGGGTAAAATTCATGATAATAAGTCTTGATCCTTATGAGCCCTCATCAACTCATATATGGAAATTATCTGTGTCTTATCAATATGATGTGTCTAGACCGTTGGACATATATTTAAAATTATATTCATAGTATCTCAAGTTTCTCATTTTTTATAGGGAATGATATGACATTTTCATATGAATAATATTTCAAGGAAATTACTATATAAATTGTGTATGAAAATTTATTAACACTATTATGGTAAGAAAAAATCATGTGTAACACTCTATATACATGATATCGAAATCAAAAAGTACAACTCAAGTTGGGTATAAGGAAGTCAAACTCAAAACACTCCCATATTCACTAGATCTAACATACTAACCATCATCATGTTAGCTCTAACATGATAAAATCATGCTTTTTAGGGTAATGAATTTAGTTAATAGTCCTATAATTTTTTCATTATGGCTACTCAGTTATTTTCAAATTCACCACCTTGAGTAAAATTTCTCAAGAGTTGATATCACAGTTTTTATACCATTTTTCCTCTATAATAACCAGTAAATCTTATAAATTTCCATTTTATTAAGAATATAAAAAATTATATTATGATAATACTTTACTTTCTTCACCCATAATTAGGAAAAGAATAAAATAAGTTAATATTCATACTCTTTCTTTTTATATATCATAAGGTGAAAATACATTATATTTATAGATATGTATAGAAATGGATTTAAAATTAATAATTTACTCATTTAATAAATTAAACTAATATTCTAGATTAATTCAAAATATAATAAGGCTAGTTTTGTGTCTTATAAATAACTATTTATCCATATTATCCATGTACTAGGAACTTATCACTTGTACTTTCTCAACTACTATTTCATAGTTCTAACCATAGGATTTTGTAGTTATCCTATATTGGTTTAATATTCTCCCATCATGTTTTATTATTAGGAAACATTAAACTTATCACATATCATGCCATGATTGATATAACCCATCATTAAATCATACAATGTTTTACTCATATATTAATATATTTTATTCCTTACACATCATCTAAGAGTGATTTCATTCAGGTAAAATGAGAAATAATTATATCTTGAATTTTTCTATCCTTTATTTTTGAATACCATGTTAATTTATAATCTATGACTTGGTTTATATAACCTCATTGGACAATATCATAAGATTTTATTCCCTATAAATTATGTTACACTATAAATTTATTCTAAGAGAAATATTTTCACTAAGCCTTAACTAATAGTAAGACTAGTATCTATTCTCTATATATTTTCTATATATATATATATAACTTATAAAAATATCTTTCTCCCACTGACCTATTTTGGAAAAATGGAAAAATAATTTTCCAATAATTTAATTCTTCTATTGATTTGTAAATGGATCCATATAGCATACACATTTTATTAAAAACTTTTTATGCCCTAAACCATTATGGTTATGTCTAATATATATTTTCATAATTTTTTATCGTTGAAATACAACCAAAACATATAATAATAATTATATGATTAGTTTTTAAATCTAAAATCAAACAGATTTTAGGATTTCTTTATTAGTGAGAAGGTTTTTACACTGTCAATGATTTTACTTGTCTTAAACCTTTCGTAACCAATATTTATTTTTTAGGAATTAACATTAGCATCTATATATTTCCTAAATTCTAGTATTTATAGTTTTTACATTACATTAGCTTGAGAAACTTCCAAAATACTAACTTTATTTTGGTACATGGATTCAATTTTTGAATTCATATCCATTTTCTATCTTTATAATAATTTACACTTTATCTTTTCATGTAGGAAAATAATTTATTATTCTCAATGAAAAATGTATCAACTAATCGGTAATTATAAAACCACTTATCTTTGGTTTTATCATTCTTATTCAATATGTTTCTTTAGAATATTCCCTTTCTATGAGCACCTATGGAACTTGATTGTATGTTGACTACTTATCCATCTTAGGCCTTTTCCTTATAAAATCCTTTCTTTCTCCCACTATCTCAAATAGATATGTGAAACAAATTATAAAAAATTATTATTTCACATGACTATTACTTTTCTAAATTAGGTATTTATTTAATGTTATTTATAATTTAAAGAGAAATTCACATAAATTCACCATGTGTTTTTTTGGTGGGTGTTTTTTCCTTAACATAGCCTTAAATAATAATTTTAATTTAAACACATATATTTTTTGACATAATTTTTTTCCTTCATATTACAACTTATATGATATCCATTTTCATTAATATTGGAATATGGTTAATTTCTAATGATTTTATTCTATAAAAAAAGTCTCAAGAGGATATAGGAATAAATTACAAGACTTATAAGGCTCGATAATTATACTACTTTATCTAACATCATGACTCTAATGTGTATAAGGAAATGAGGGTTTAAAAATAACAACACTATTATTTTGAATAATAATTGAATCCTTGGTTTATATATTCTTCCTCTCACTCACCCAAAACATATTTTATCTTCTTACCAAAATTATTCTATACTTCTCATTGAATTTTTTAAAACTCTTAAAGGAATTTCAATAAGTACATGGATTTACCTCTATAATCTATATGAAATCACTCAAGTATATTATTGAAAAAAATATAGAAACTTTCTCTATATATAACCTTTAAAACTAAATGGTAACAAAATC
This sequence comes from Viscum album, assembly GCA_963277665.1. NCBI lineage: Eukaryota > Viridiplantae > Streptophyta > Magnoliopsida > Santalales > Viscaceae > Viscum > Viscum album. The sequence continues at coordinate 1,098,914,339 of OY728155.1, read as the reverse complement.
ATTATACCTTATGAGATAGCATGTAAAATATCAAATAAAAACTCAAAAGAGTGTAAACATCCTTCTTGGTATATATATGGAATTTTTATTATTGTTATATTGACCAATTATTATCTTTCCATAAATGGGTAGTATTTGATTCATATATTTTATAATCATTATTAATTTTAGATATCAAACATCTATGATTGCATTATGATAAAACTATTAGTTAAGTATGGTATACCATAATAAAATTTATTTCAAAAATGATATAAAATATAATTTAGTATAAAATAGAATCTAAGATCATGTTTTTGACACCTAATACATAAAAATAGTTTCCAAATATAATAATTTTCCCACATATTATTCGAGGATACTATATTACCTAACATATGTAGGATCCAAGAACTATCAATAAATTAAACACCCACTTAACACTTGAAATATTTTTGATATTCCTTGTTTATTATATTTAGGTATAAATTTATCATTTATATATTGTTTCTATTAAAAAATAAGTAAATGAAAGAAATATTACATTCCATAATTAATATACTTGAAGTAAAATCATTTACATTCTTCTTCTATAAATTATTGTAGTTCACATTCGAGTGACCTTTCTTGGAACTTGCTAGCTAAATAACTTTATATTTGATTATTTACCTATTAATATTTAGTTTCCTATAAAAAAGTTATAATGGGGCCTTTGGTTTCATAATTTTACCCTGAAATTTATTCCTTATCATTTTTTCATTCACCATGAAAATTGAAGATGTATCTTTCTTCATGTTCTTGTATACTTGGTGGAACTTGTCCAAAAGTTATTAAAACAATTTCTCAATATTGTTAATTTTATAATTCTCAATTAAACTAGTGAAAATGAATGATAAGGGTGACTAAATTATATATATTAAATTATTTTTATTCATCTTTAATCAAAAAATTTATAGTCAATTAATGTATTCTATCCTCTTGAGTAGATGATAACTTGTCTAGATTTTATCTTTGAATTTTTATGTGTCTCTGTAGTCATAATATAATATGATTATTATTTCACATTCCCCTCACAAACCTTATAACATATGGGACAAAATGGTGTAACTATCCATTCCCTATAATCTAATATGTTTGTTACTCCACATTACTATCACAAACATTCTCAGAGATGGGATAATATTCTCAGGGGCCTATAACTTTTCCACTCTAGGAACATAGAGTTGAATGTTGTGGAAACCGATTCACAATCCATTCATGAGTCCCTCAAAGGCTGTATCTAAACCCCTTGGGATATCACCTATCAAATTATCCTTTTTATGAAGTTTATTTATAACTAGATGGAGGTCCTTCATATATGTCGTGAGGGGATCCAAGGAGCAGACTTTCTTGCAGGTAAGATTGTTCATGACTATCCTTTTATTCACTTTACCATACTGGGTTCCCTCTCTAGATAATGTGTGAATATTTGTAGAGGAGATTCCTTTGGCCTATATTTCTTCATGCCCCCTTGACCCTATGTTCCTTGTTTATATTTTTATCCTCACTGTTTGTTGTCCAGGATTATAATAAAATTCATTGTTTTTATTGTTAAGTCTCTTGTAAGCTTTATTTTTACCATCACATTCTTCCTAAGGTGGATCATCATTTTTTGGACTCCAACACATATAATTTAATTTCATATCAAATTTCTATATGAAATATCTTATAACACTCATGAAAATTAATGGTGGTGGTGAATTTTTAATTGTCCAATATAGATCATTGTGATTATATGGTATTAATTTCTGTTTTTATATAAAATAAAACTTAGTAGATTACTAATTTTATCTCGATTTCTAATTTCATAGACATTATTAATTTATTAATAATAAATTTTTTCCACTATTATATTAAATTCATAATATTCCTCAACTATTATATTTGAAATATGCAGTTGCTTGGATATTCTAGTGGGTAAGCTTCCTCAAGTCTCTCTTCATAGAATGAGTTATGGCATCTCCACTACTATTAAAATCTAAGGTATCCTTTTGGCTGGAAAACTGAATTTACTTAGAGATCTGTGATTTATTGAGTGGATTGTCATCTCCTATGAATCCTTAAATTGGATTCATATAACAATTTAATCTAAAATTAAACCAAGATTGATGTGGTCATTTCATTGATTCCAATATTAGTTAAATCAACCCACCAATCTAGATAGAATTCCCTGATAGGAGGAGGCACATTCAACTATGGAAAATGAGCACCCCAAATTATGGATTCATTTAAACATATGTGATTGAGGAGTTTATTACTTAATATTTACATTCATATATTTCTTAGTGATTTTTATGTTCTTCACAACTGAAACCTAATTAATTTTTTTATACATGGTACTATGTGATCACATTAACTACTTTATTCACAGAAATATAATAGAAAATTCATCATAATTTTATGCCTTTTTATATATTAATGTTCTTTAACTATCCCATTTTATTAAGTTTCATCCAAAAATTCTCATAATAACATAACTAGCCATGCAAGAGAAAAATAAATAAATAAAATGACATGATCCTGAGATTTATATTATTGGTTTATCTATCTAAGGGATGATGGATCAACAGATACACTAAAAAAATTCCTTGATTAGTTAAATGACTTGAATTATAACACCCTGTCCTCTCTTATTTATAGTCACATTTTTTGTTCCTTTCAGTTTTCATCTAGAATCATGTTCTCATGAACTACTATATTATGTATAATGTATGGACATGGGTTGGTGAAGGGAACTTAGGATATAGGATTTACATTTGTATCACTAAAATATAGATTTGAAAGACCATATATATTATATAGTCTGAGGGAAGATATGTAGATCATTAAATAATAAATATTAAATAAAAAATAATTGCACTATTAAAACATAAAATCTATATTTAAATTAAATAAATAAAAACCAATACATACACCTGTTAGACTCTAATAAAGATTAGTCATGAAATAATAATATTGAATAATACATACTAAATAATAACTCAATTAATTTATTATGAAATATGGCATTGAGTATTTGTAATGGTGTGGGCTTCCAAGGGTGTTGATGCCTCAGTTGGGTCTTGCAACCTAGCCAGAATGTTGGGAACTAGAGAAACACTCTTGTGGGATCAAGAGGCAATGCCCCTAAAAAATATTTTCCCTTAATAAAATTCATCGCAAGGGGTTTAAATATTTAAAATTATATACAAAAAATTTAATTCATAAAAAAATACCCCAATGTGCTAAAAAATTACTTAAATTGAATTTATTTTTATTTATTTTTTATTTTTAATAATTTTTTGGGTCCAATTAATATAAAATAGACCCATGGATAATTAGCATACCCTTACCATGATTAGTAATGCCGTGAAGATTCTTTCTGGTCTAACCCAACCCAACCCAGGTTAGGTGACTAGGTTGGGAGTTGAGTCAAACACACATAAAGGTAGTGCCCCATAGAACCTTTTGTCTGCCATGACAATCACCTACTTAGGCGAGTGGAAACTGTTATTTTCTTGTATTTTTTATGATTTTTTTAATGTTGAATAGTTATTAGTAATGTTCATGGTGGATGGATACCACCCGATGACATGGATAACAATAAGTAAGTTAAGTGAGTGGTTTTTATTCCCACCAGTTATAAACTTATTTTTTTTATAAAGGTCAATCCTACATGAGATGTGGCTCCACCCCACCCCTTTTCCCAATATGTAGGAGTCCCACGTGCTATTGAGTGGATCTATGATATTTTATTTATTATGTTTTGATAATTATAAAACTCTCACCTATTATATATTATTATTTTATATTATTTTGGATTTATTACTCTGGTATCTCTTATTTCATGGGGAAGGAAGTTTTAATAAGTAAAATATCTAATGCATGGAATATTTCTTACATACTAAAATTTTTACAAAATGAACTCATGCCTAAATTAATATTTCTTATATATTTTGAATATATTACATATCAATAATATTATTATTAAAAACACATATGTAAGATGTTGAAGTATAGAATTTGGAATAGTATATAATCATACGAATTATAGTGGAGTTGGAAAAATAGATTACATGCATTATTTTTACAAAGGTATATATATTACGTATGAATATTTTCTTATGTATGAAGTTCAACATATTTTATATTGAGAATTTGGGACATGAAATATATTATGTATTGGATGAAATATATTATATATTGCGGTATTTTTCAAGTAATTCCTAAAAGAATAAAAGAATACTCTTACACATTGCATAAAAGGATTTTGTTGTTAACACTTCATAAGTTAAGATCGTGAATGATTTGGAAGTTAGTGATTTAGAAGATAGGTTCAATTAGCCACAATCATAATTTTTTTATTGAATAAAGGAAGTTCACCCTGAGATAGAGGAGGACAACATAATCTAATAGGGGGATATGGGGACCTAAAATAATATAGTCCAAATGTGTCACCAATATCTATGATCACACATTTATGTATAAAAATACCCAAAAATGTTAAAGAAAATTAAAATATCATCCATAGGAGATTTAGAGGCGATATAGTCAGCCGCTCTATTTCCTTTACGCTATGTGTGACTGATCTCTAATCCATCGTGGATCGATTTATTGCTCTTATAAACTAGATAAGCAATAGTCCATGGTTTGGGATCAAATATATGCAGTGAATTGTGAAGTAATTGTGAGTCCATTTGTATCACAACAAGGGTAATGTTCCTACAATTACAAAACTTAAGGCCAGTTAAAAGATAATTCAATTCTATCTGGAGAGAACACACATTCCTAAAGAAGACCAAGAATACAATGACAGCCAATCCTCTATTGTCATGAATTAACATCCCCTTCCATGATGCTAGACCTACATGAACCATTTGTATTAAGTTTCATCCTAGTTCTATGAGGATTATATCTAACCCATAGACTGGAAAAGAGGCTCAGAGAGGAGGTGATGTTCGACCTGGTACCCAAGATAGCTCTCAAGGAAAGAGATTCTTCCCAGTACCTGATGAGATGACCAAGATCAACCATCAGATTCTTAATTTTAGAAATGATATCCAACCTAGAACTATAAATAACCTCATATTAAGATTAGTTTCTTACTTCCCAGATGCACCAGCTCCCTGTCTTAAGGATGCAGGATCTAGATTTAACTTCTAAATGATTCATCCCTATACCTAAAAAACACTAAAATAAAAATTATATGGATGTGAAATAATGAAATGAAATACCATTGAAGCTATCAAATGTTCTCCAAACATTCCTTTCATGCTACCCCTTAAAGAAAAAATGACGAGTGGTTTTCTCCCTCAACTCAGTGAAATAAGAAAAGTCAGACCCAATATAAATACCATTTTTCTTAATATTAACATTTGTACACTACACTTTATTCTTGACGTTCCACACTAGAAAACCGATTTTTTTAGGAAGATAATTACACTACAACACTTGTAACATTCCGCCCCATATCATTGGATTGACAGGGTGGAGGAATGTTACTTGGCCTTAAGCAACTTTCCCAAGGCGCCGAAGGCTCGAAATAAATGCCGAGAGCTTTGAGAATAAATTGGGGAATGATTTTCCTTTGAGACAAAACCAACCAACAAAACAATCCATTATAAACAAAATACATGATTCATGAAAACAAAACAACCAAACCCATGCATTACCAAAAAAACAACCAACTAATCCATAACAATCCCACATGCCAAATACAACCAAACCTAAATCAGAGTACCAAGCGGAAGACTGTAACAAGACACCAACAGAACAAGGACATCATCCATAGCTCCACACCAAGATCTATGCTCCAAGCACCACAACATCACCAAAGGATCATGCCGAACCGCTAGGAAAATGAGATGCTTTACTCTTACATGTGTCCTAAAATACAGAATCTACAAAAGCACCCAAGTGCAAAAGTAGGGGTGAGTAAAAATACTCATTAGGTTTTCCCCAAATGACTTCCCTATACATTCCACTAGGGTAAAATTGTTATCACATTTATATAAAATGGTTTATATAAAACATTCAATAGTGAAACCATTACCACAAGACAAACATACACTTATCAAGCCATGTAACACAAGGGAAATCCACAAACATTCTATAAGACATACCACCATCACACACATTAGCACAACCACTTTGCATAGCCACAACACAATCAAAGAACAACACGATGTTTTACAAACCCAAACTGGTATAACAATCACGACGACACTTCCATATGACCCATTCCTTACTTCCCAATTTAGTGGCACTTCTTGTCCACTTATCCTTGATGGTGTCCCTTCCTTCCACTATCCATTCTCCCTTTTATAGTGGTACTTCTTGCACAATTTACACCCAATACTTAAAAAAGTCATAGACAATCACAATGCACCAATGCCACAACAATATACAAATAACCATTTACATCACATGTCAATCCACTTTAATAAATCACCCATTTATTTGAATAACTGTTTAATCGTTTTCCATGCCAAACAACATTTCAATAAAACATCATCTTTATTGAAAACCCTTTTCACCAACCCTTTTCATAAATCAATCCTAGCAACCCATTTTAAAGTTTCCATTTTAAAATCCACAATAATAACATTTCACCACAAACCCCCTTTTTCCCAAAAATCCCCAAAATATCACCAAAGGGATTTCCAACCAATTTCACACATCAAAACACAATTAAATTTTAGAAAAAAAATTAATTGTAACCAAGCTTCAAGTTCTAGCAAAGTGGAGTCGAGAGAGAAGCCACCTAGCTTTAGGGTTTCGGTGAAATCGACCCACTAGAAACTACACTTAAAATACGGAGAATGCACCACTGAAACCGCTCTAGATCCCCTTCCCTAACATCCACAAGCCTTAAAATCAACACCCAAGGCAACCACAGCCCTAGATCTACACAAAAAGGGTGTAGATCTAGAAAACAAAGAGAGAGGGAGATGTAGATCTAGATAAAACCACAAAGAACCATGAGAGGAAACTTACCTGAGAAGAACTGCCTTCAATCTACCAAGAAACCCCTTCGATTTGCTTCCAAAACATGTGGGATAGCACCTCTAACCTTTGAGAACCCAAAATCCCGAGTGATGCTCGAGTGGGAGGAAGTTTTGAATGAAATGAGGTACACCGAGGGATACTGGATTTAAAAACTCCATTTTTAGGTGGTCGCACGGTTAGCCCGCACGATTTGGAAAACATTGTGCTAACTGTGCGCATGCCACTGCCTCGAGATAAGGGGTCTGCATAGTGGCCTCGCATGGTTTGGAAAACCATGTACAGACCGTGCGAAGCCCACTATCTCCCCCTACACGGTTTCCTGGATAACCCTCACAGTTTTCCCTAACTGTGCTCAAACTGTGCACCATTAAAAAAGCCACCAAACTTATTCAAAATCATTCCAAACTCTCACAACCTCTTCCCAACTCATCCCAATCACTTAAAACAGATAAAAAAGAATTAAAAAGGATACATACCTCAAACTAGGGGGGTGATACATTCTCCCCACCATTGGATTTTCCGTCCTTGGAAAGTAGAGAACCATATTGTTGTCGAAAGAGCTCAAGCCAATGCTCGACCATCTCTTTCTCCTCCTCCCAAGTCTCCTCTTGAATCTCACCATGCTTCCATAAAACACGAACTAAACTGATTATTTTACCATGCATGACTTTCTCTTGCATATCCATAATCTACACTGGCACATTCACCCAGGAAGCATATGGTTCTAGCTCAACATGATCCCAACGAATCACATGGTCATGATCCGGATAATAATTTTTCAAATGTGACACATGAAACACATTGTGCACCACATTAAACCATGGTGGAAAACCCAAATGATAATCCACCTCTCCAATCTGCTCAAATAACTCTAAAGGTCCAATATACCTTGGAGATAACTTTCCATGCTTCCCAAACCGTCAATGTCCCAACCTAGGAGGGATTCCCAAAAACACATGATCACCCACCTCAAACGACAATAGTTGTTGACGATGGTCTGCATACAATTTCTAAAAACTGTGAGCCATCTCCATCCTATTCCTGGTTAAAGTGATCTTTTTCGTAGTCTCTTGGTTAAGGCTCAGTCCAACCATCGAAGTATCGTTCATTTCGACCCAACATAGTGTAGAACAAACGAGACACCCATACAAAGCCTTAAACGAAGCTATATATATCGAATCTTGATAACTGTTATTATAGGATAACTCCACCAATAGTAATTGATCCTCTCATGAACCACCAAAATCCATCACACAATCCCTCAAAATATCCTCAAAGGTTTGTATCGTCCTCTCGGATTGTCCATCTGTCTAAGGATGATACGTCGTGCTCATAGTCAATTGTGTCTCAAGGGGTTACTGAAAGGATTTCCAGAAACGAGATATAAACCTTGGATATCTATCAGATATAATAAAAACTGGAACATCATACCGCTTTACCACTTCCCATATATAGATTTTGGGTAGATCTTCCATCGTATAAGATTCACGAGTCAAGATGAAATGGGCCGACTTTGTGTGATGATCCAAAATCACCCATATGGCATCATGTTTCCTAACCATTCTTGGAAGACCTGTTACAAAATCCATTGTTATATGCTCCCATTTCCACACTGGGATAGGTAAAGACTACAACATGCCTGCTGGCCACTGATGCTCTGTCTTGACTTGCTGACAAGTCAAGTATCTCAAGACAAACCCAGCCACATCCCTTTTCATACGAGCCCACCAAAACTTCACTTTCAACACCTTATACATTTTCTAAATTCAAGGATAGATAGACCACTTGGAATGATGATAAGACCTAAGAAGTTCTTCCTGACAAGCCACTGGTACCACCATCTAATTCCGAAAATAAAAGACTGAATTCCCATTCAGTTCCAAATTCTCAATGGTATCCCCGCCATTGAGTTTCGAACCCATCGCCATACACTCATAATATAATTCTTGTAACTATTTAACCAAACCATCCAAGTTAGGAACCAACAAAACTGGAAAGAAGACCACTCTTCCACCCTATTACTCACATTCCAACCGCATGCCGGCTATGACCGACATAAACTGCCACTGGTCTGATGTCTGTTTCACCACTTGAGCATATGATTTCCTACTTAATGCATCTTCCATCGAATTTCCCTTACCTGTTGTGTACATTAAGTCGAAATCAAACATCTGGAGATATTCCATCCATATCCTTTTCCTCAGGTTCAAATATCTCTGTGAGAAGATATGCTTTAAGCTCTTATAATCGGTAAATACTGTAAGTTTCTCACCGAAGAGATAATGACACCATATTTTCAAATCATGAACCACTTATTCCAACTCCAAATCATGTGTTGGGTAGTTCTTATCATGAAACCTCAACTTTTGTGATCCATGTGCAACCACATGATCCCCCTGCATGAGAACACACCCCAAACATGTAATGGCCTAGACCCTCATGGTCCATACCTTTGCCAAATTCAAGATCCTAAGGGTGGCGTCTCGGGGCTAGGGTGTCATTTCAGTGTGCGACTGATCAGAGTGAAACCATCGGTGTGTCACCGATCGATGCGACCGATCAGTGTGTCACTGATCGGTGCGACTGATCGGCATGACATGATCGGTGTGTCACCGATTGGTGTGACACGGTCGGTGTGACACGATCAGCGTGTTACCGATCAGTGTAACTGATCAGTGTGTCACTGATCGGTGTGATTAATGGGTGTGTCACCGATCGGTGCGATCGATCAGCGTGACACGATTGGCGTGTCACCGATCGGTATGATCGATCAGTGTGTCACCGATCAATGTGAATGATCGGTGTGTCGCCGATCGGCGCGACCGATCAGTGTGTCGTCGATCGGTGCGACTGATCAATGTGTCGCTGATCAGTGCGACCGATCGGTGTGTCACCGATCGGTGCAACACAATCGGTGTCACACATCCTTTTTGAGTTTTTCTTCTACAAATTTTTTTCCCGTAACGCCACTTTTAATCCTTTTTAACCTTTTGGATGTGGTTCAAGGTAGTTTTTAGCCCCATAATCAATGTTTAAATTCCTAAGAGTGGGGAGACCCTCAACGGACCCAGTTGTGTGTCTGTGTAACGTTCCCCTCTGTTTATATAAAATCCTTTAAAGTCACAACTATTACCACCTTTTCCCGATGAGATTTATTAAATAAAAATCAATTCAGTCGTGTGTAACCACCCAACTGCATGGTGAAACCACGATTTGACTTTAAAGCCATTCAAATTTCCATATCCCGTAACAACGGGATCTCATCCTTATATTGCATGGGGATTCATTATCCTTCTTCCCCTTGGCTGGTTTATTTTTCTTCCTGGTGCATTTGGAGTCCCCTTCCCGAGGCTAGTGGTACGACTGTGTCGGAGCCTTTCTGCTCGTCCATGGAGTCTCGGACGCTCCTCCTCTGCAAGTTTCGCATCCCCAATTATTGGCGCGTGGAGAGAAACATCGATCTTTGATCATCCAAGTAGGGATTTTTTTCCTTCGTCTCTCCTTACTGTGTATCATTCGAGGTGGGTACGCTACTGTTTCTGTGGGAATGGATGAAACCAAACCTTAACAAAGATAATAAACAGACTATTAAAGAATGATGGGGTGCGTTTGAAAATTCTGTTGTACTCTTTTATAATTGCTATATGTTGTGAACTATATGGGCTTATGCTAACTAAAAATCATGGTCATTGGTGGTCTTTCCTTGCGCACTAATGAACCCTTGTCTTATATGATGATTAAATAACTGTGACATGGAAATTGGTTAATCACCTAAACTTGGTTGGTTAAATGGATACCCAGTGAACATCAATCCTTGTGTGGTCACCCCGGTTAACCAACAAAAAGAAGAACCTAATGATTGATGTGCTTGAACCTGGAAGTTCCCTACTCTGTTTTGATAGTAGGTGTGTTTTTCTGTTTAATGCTTATGGGGTGATGTGGATGGGGATGGGATCCTCTGTTGTGGTATGATTGTTGGTTGTGAATCTGAAGCCGAGTGGGGCTGTATCTCGAGGCTTGGTTCAGTTCCAGTACTTTGAGGGATCTCACTGATCCCTTTGTTGTTGTGACTTCACAAGAGAACCGGGTGTGAATGCTTAAATTTTTGTTTGGGTGTTTCTCTTTATCTAGATTGTGGTTATGCCTATTAGTTTCCCAGTAGTGCAGAATTTACTTAAATGGGATCACTTGAACATGAAAACAAGAATGGGATCAATGGGGAATTGTTTTCCAGGATGAGTGGTGACATGGTCGTGGGTTCAATGTTTCTTATGAATGAATAGTAACGAGGGTGTTTGTGCTTAGGTTGGCTTTGGAAACCCTAGGTTGGGATGAGTTCTTGTTACCTATATATATAATTATAGTTCTTATATTTCTTCTTCTCACCCCACCCACGTTGAGTACTTAGTTCCAAACACCCCCATTTCATGGGGGAGGGTGTTTTTCCCCACACTCCTATGAGTGGCTGGTTATTAGCTCCTTTTCTACTCCCTTTCCCGAATAACCCAAGACTCTTCGGGCAGGCTGTGATGGCCTGAGGTCCATTATAGCCCAAGATTCTTCGGGTAGGGTAGTTGTGGTGGTTGGACCAGGTGTGTGCGGGTAGGTTGTTTCCCAAGAGTCATCGGGGTGAGGCCCAGGTGTCTTCGGGCATGGTAGTAGTTGTTTTGTCCCAGGTGTTTATGGGCGGGATGTGTGGTAGTGATGGCCCAGGTGTGTGCGGGTGGGGAGTGGCAGTGGGACTGCAGTGAGAATGGCGGGAGAGGTTTGATGTGTAGGATGTCTTCAATAACCAGTGGGAAAGTGGTGCGGGGTACCCAAATATCGATGTGCTATTACTATACATTACTTGACTTGCGTTATTTGGGGAGTGTGCCTTGGTGAGGCTTGGGTGGATAGTTTTCCTTTCTAGGTGCTTTGGTTATCTCTTTTCTCATAGGGAATTAGAATGTCTCCCCACTTGTGCATGAGAGTCTTTGGTTTTTCCCTACTGAGTATACTTTTATGCTCACCCTGCGTTTATAAAACTGCTTTCAGGTTTTCAGGAGGACTTCAGAGATCGTTCAGGGTCGTACTAGTTCAGATGTTGGGAAAATTTTTGTTGCTATTTTTATTTCTTTCGGTACTTCTTTTTGGGGTTTTCTTTTACTTTTGTATCATTTACTTTTGTAATCATGCATATGGGAATGGTTTTCTTGGCTTTACTTTTACCCCCCTGTTTTGGTGTTTTGGGATTTGCTATCTTATCTCCTGATCCTAATAAAGAAAAAGGGTAATGCCTTCCATCTTGTGTGTGATTCTATACACTTGGTGCTAGTCGCTACTCCGGGACCTATTGAAGGCGGGTCTTGGGGGTCATTATCTCTCCTTCAACTTGAAGAATGAAGGGTCTGTAAATCTGTTGTCCCTTATCTCATCTTGGTGAAGGCGGGTCGTGACAACCCGATGCTTCACAATACACCACGTACCCTTTCCCTAGTTCTGGAAAAATCAAAATTGGTGATGATGTAAGGTGACCCTTTAACTCTTCAAAACATTTCTGACACTGCTCATCCCATTGAAATGGGATATCCTTTCTTGTCAAAGCTATCATCGGTGAAGACAATCGTGAGAAATCAAAAACCAAACATCGATAATACCCAGCTAGACCAAGGAATATTTGTATCTCGAAAACATTATTTGGTGGTTGTCATGAGATAACAACCTCTATCTTTTTCAGATCAACTAAAACACCCCTCTCGTAATTAACATGGCCAAGGAAATGAACCTCTTGTATCCAAAACTCACACTTTGAAAATTTAGCAAACAATTGATGATCCCTCAAGATCCCTAACACTATCGCCAAGTTATACTCATGCTCTACCCTTGTCCTCAAATACATCAGTATATCATCCACAACTACCACCACAAAATAATCTAGGTATCTCTGAAATATTTGATTCATCAATTCCATGAACACTGCTAGTGCATTCGTTAGACCAAAGGGAATAACCACATACTCGTAATGGACATATATACTTCTAAAATTTGTTTTCAGGATATCCTCCTTCCTCACCCACAATTGGTGGTACCCTGAACTCAAGTCAATCTTAGAGAACCACTGAGATCCCCTAAACTGGTCAAAAAAATCATCAATGTGTGGTATTGGATATTGGTTCTTTATTGTAACATGATTAAGTCTACAATAATCAACACAGAGCCACATGGTTCTATCCCCCTTTTTAACAAACAAAATAGGTACTACCCATGGAGACGTGCTAGGTAGAATGTGTCACGACCCGTCCCCCGGGGCCCATGTTGTGACTACCCCAAGCCCGCCTTCCATAGGCCAGGGGTTGGCGACTAGCACCAAAAGGCGTATTACCTAAAATGGGTAGACATTTCCTTTATAGCTTGTAAACTCACACAAACCAAGCACACAGTAAGATATGAGCACAAGAAAACTGTATAGTAAAAAGAGTGTGTACAAAAAGCAAAAAAGGGCCATAATACAAACTCAATTAGAAAGTATATGGAAAATTGAAAAGCTCCGATAAAACTGTAAACAACTCATGTGAACACCAACCAAGGACCCTACCCAAATGGTAGGTATAGCTCTCGAATAGACATCTCTGCAGTACACCTCGTCTAATATACTCCTCTGAGCTACCTCTAGTCCTGGTACCCTCATCCTCAGTCAGCGTTGTCCATCGTCTGCACCAAACACAACAAGGTTCGGACATAGCCTGTGTAGGGATGAGTATAACGATACTCAGTAGGGACCCCAAGACCCTCAAAGGTCTCACAAAATCCATAAAGGATAAACCACAAAGTATGAAACAACTGAAAACCCTACTTAGGTATATTCCCATACATATAACTAAGTTATCAAGTATACTCATTTCATTCATGAGGAAACACAAGGTCCAACTCATTATCCAAAAGATCAATTGTTCCATGAAGGAAATATTACCACAAAGTTAACACCACAAAGGTAACACCACATAGAATAATAACACAAAGGTATCACCATGAAGGTAAGTACCACAAAGGTAGGCCACACAGAAGAATACCACAAAGGTATCACCACAAAGGTAAGGACCAATAAGGTATCACCACACAGAAGAATACGAAAAAGGTATCACCACAAAGGTAAGTACCACAAAGGTACGCCACATAGAAGGGATCCACAAAAGTATAGATTCATCTCACACCATGTATATCTTAGGTAGGGTAGTAAATATGATTATTTGTAACTATTGAATCATCTTACTCTCTTAAGAGCCATACCCACATAGGATCCTAAATCATCATACCCACGTAGGATCCTATTATAGCAGACCGACATAGGATCCTAGTATAGCAGACCCATGTAGGATCTTAGAGTATTCCCACATGGATTTCCTAGAGTGTATCTATGTGGGACTCTTGATCATAGACCCATGTAGGATCCCAAAGCACAGACCCACATAGGATCTCTTACTCATGTTACAGCCAACCATAGGGTTCCCGCACTAAGCTCACTTGATTCCAGGAGGGTCCGCTCCTCAAGCCACATTTAGATACTCCAACTACCACAAAGTCCCACTAAGAATTGTCCCAAAGGACCTCCATGTAAAAGGGGTCTCAACGCAATAGATGGTGTATCAATCAGACGTCCGGTCTCTAAGTTATTGGCCTTTTAGTCCTGAGGGCCCGGTAGGATATGTGTTCAATCCAACCTGATTTTACAACAAATTTATTCAAAACTCAAGTGGGGTATACTGAAAGGACAGTCTCTATCCAAGGTTTCTAGTGCTTCAAACGGTTCATCAAACGGACTCTCGTAGCTCAAGATATGGCCAAAAGAGTAGAAAGGGTTGAAACTAGTCTGGGTCAGGCCCGCTGGGTCCGGCCCGGCCCGCTGGGCCGGTGTGGCCTGGCCCGTTGGGCTCACAGCTGGCCGGATGGCCAGCCTCCTCTATGCGGCGCGATCATTCGTTGTGCCCTCTCCGGTGGCCGGCAGCGAGCCGGCCGCCCTCACCTCGCAGCTGCGGCCTTGTGTCGCGGCTTCCATACACCCAGCGGCGCGGATGCACACCGCCGGCTCCATCACGTGGCAGGCCGTTGCCAGGAACCTCCATTGCTCTGTCGCGGCCGACAGACTGCGGCCCTTCTCCAGCAGTGTGGTCGCGCCGCTGCCTTCATCACAGCCAGCCGGAGTTCTGGCCGCCACTCCCAATCCCCACCGGTGCCGGTCGCCGGAACGGGTCGCCGGAAATGTTCCTCGGGTCACTGAGCGTGCCCTTGTGGCCTGTTCTTCATTCTGAGGAATTTTCGCACTTGTCTCAGAACGTTTCCATCGTTTCAATCCCATTAAAATTCACAAAGGATGCGGAGAGATCAGGCCTTGTTCGTTTGGCCCGCTCTCTCCGCATTAGAATGATAGCATTCAGCTTATTTGTTCTTGAATCATGCAGAACGTCAAGAACGAGAAAGGGGTATAAAACAACAAAAAACCCTACCTCGATTTCTCATTGAATGATTTCATGAGGAAGAAGATGAAGTCATTGGAGATGGTGATTTCGGCATTCGTCGCTCCCGCAAGATGCTTTTGATCCGGGCTCAAGAATTGTCCTCATTATTCGATTCCATAGGTTGTTCCTCATTGGTGGGTTCTTCATTGGAGGGTTCTTCATTGGAGGAAGAGTTTCTCCAAAGTTCTCCCCAAGCCTCCCTTTGCCAAAAATTCCCCAATTTCCACCAAAAATGAATAGCCAACTTATTAAATTAAGTTTTATTAATTTAATTATAGGTGGCCATTAATTAAGTTGATGTTGGCATAATTAATTAATGGAAGGTGGCACAATTAATTAGGAGAGAACCAAGAGTCATCTCCCTCTTTGTAGAGGGATTTCAAGGGTCGGGTGGTCCCCACAATTAATTTCAATTTGGGGGGTTTTAAACTCAGGTAATCCCCACCACTAAACATGAAAATAGAAGTTTTAAAAAAAGGTGTTATTTATTTTATTTTTATTCTTTTAACTCTCCCACAAGAAACACAAAAACTAACTTTCACCCTCGACCAACTACGGTTGAGGTGAAGGTCTCCTTAAGTTAATATCAGTGCTACAAGTTCAACAGTGCACTCAGATTTAAATTCTGAGTACCAGTTCAAAAGTTACAAAACCTCGCTCGCATGTTTACTGAACGTACCCAAAAAAAAGTTCATAAATTCATTCTGGTCACACCGGGCCTCGGAATCACACGCCGTCAATTTTTGTGGTCTTGTAATATTCCCATATAATAAAAAATTTACATGGAATTTCTGGGTCTTTACATTCTCCCCACCTCAGGGCTTTGTGTCCCCGAAATCCACATAACAAAAACTAAGAAAATGAGTGGGGGTACTGAGCATGAATCTGAGCCTCCCGCTCCCATGTGCTCTCCTAGAGGTTCCCATGCTGCCAATGTACACACACTAAAGGTATCGATCACCCAAAAAGGACTCTCTCCTATCGATCCTCAATCTCCATTGGAACCTCCATAAACATCGTCTCATCATCAATCTCCAGCTCGTCGTGGTCGATGACGTGTGATGGGTCGTGCACGTACCTCCTCAGGTGCGATACGTGGAAAACGTCATTCACCCAATGCAACTAAGGTGGAAGTGATAAGCGGTAAACCACCTAACCAACTCTGATAAGGACCTTAAAGGGTCCGATGAACCTTGGAGATAACTTGCCACCCCATAAAAATCTCTGCAAACCTCATCGGGATGTGACCCATAGAAAGACGTGGTCACCATCCTTGAACTCCAGAGGTCTCCGTCTCCTATCGGTATAAGACTTTTGTCTGCTCTGTGCAGTCTTCATCTACTCCTGGATGATCTGAACCTTCTATGTGCTAGCCCGTACCATCTCTGGTCTCATGAGTGTTGACTCCCCTAGGTCAGTCCATCACAAAGGCGATCTACAAGGTTGGTCATACAATGCCTCGAAAGGTTCCATCCCAATGGTGTAGTGATAACTGTTGTTGTATGCAAACTCCACCAAGGGAAAGTGATCCACCCAGCTATGACCGAATTCAAGGACACAAGAATGTAGCATGTCCTTGAGGGTATGAATAGTCCACTCGGTCTGGTCATCCGTCTGAGGATGGAAGGTGGTGCTCAAACAAAGCGTCGTCCCGAAAGCCTCATGCAACCCCTTCCATAGCCAGGAAGTGAAATGTGCATAACAATCGAAGACAATTGTCGAGGGAACTCCATGTAGTCACACCATCTCTTGCACATAGAGGCGTCCCAATCTCTCTACTGAACCCTGCTCTCTGATCGCTAGGAAGTGGGCCGACTTGGTGAGTCGGTCGACGGTCACCCAGATAGGATCATGAACCCTGGACGTACGTGGAATTCCTGTTATGAAGTCCATGGATATCCTGTCCCAATTCCTCTCTAGGACCTCTAAAGGCTGAACAAATCCTGCTGGTACCTGATGCTCCACCTTCACTTGCTGACAAGTGAGGAACTAAGAGACAAACTCTGCTACTTCATTATTCATTCCTGGCCACCAGTGCTGTCTTCGGAGATCCTGGTACTTCTTCGCCACTCCTGGATGTACCGCTAGAGGGGATGTGTGGAACTCCCTCGACACTTCCTCTCGAAGTGACATTGGTACCATGGTACGTCCTCTAAAAAGGATGACATGATCCCCATATTTAGAAAATCCATCAGGTGCCTATACTATGGATATCTGAGCACATCGAGCCTCGTAGTCAGTGTCCCCTCATTGTGACCTGACTTGCTGAAGGAGTGAATGAGTGATTGTAAGAGACTGAAGAAAAGATACTCCATCTCGATCCATAAAGGGTATCTACAAAGTGGTCAGCTGCTCCGTCGCCTCACCTAGTAGTTGTATACCAGATCTCCTGCTGAGTGCATCTGATACAACATTCCCCTTCCCAAGAGTATAGACTATCTCAAAGTCATAGTCCTGGAGGAACTCAAGCCAATGTCGCTATCTCAGGTTTAATTCCTTCTGTGAGAAGATATACCTGAGACTCTTGTGATCTGCGTAGACTGTAAAATGTTCTCCCATTAAGTAATGTTGCCACATATTCAAGGCAAAGACCACTACTACTAACTACAATTCATGGGTAGCATAGTTATGCTCATGTTGTCTCATCTGTCGAGGAACATACGTGATAATTGCTCGCTCCTTCATTAGGACACATCTATGCCCGGTCCCAGATGCGTCGCATTAGACTACGTACCCAACTCCCTTCTCTGGAAGCCTCAAGATGGGGGCACTAGTCAACCTCTGCCTCTGCTCCTGAAAACTCTGCTGACATCTCTCCGACCACATGAAGGGTTTCCCCTTCTTCCTCAACACTGATAAAGGTACTGCAACTCTAGAGAAGTCTGGCACAAACCTCTGGTAGTAACCGGCCAAACCCAAGAAACTGTGTACCTCCATCACACTCCTGGGTGGCTCCCAAGCAAGTACTGCCTCAATCTTTACTGGATCCACCGCAACTCCATCCTCCAAGATGACACATACCATAAAGTGAACATCTCAAATTCAGAAATGGCACTTCAAGAGCTTACCATAAAGCTGGTACTCTCAGAGTGTGTCCAGAACTATCTGAAAATGATAAGCATGCTCCTCCTCAGTAGCCGAGTAAATCATAATGTCGTTGATGAAGACCACCACAAAGTGATTAAGGTATGGCTGAAAGATCCTGTTCATGAGTCCCATGAACACTACTGGAGTTTTGGTCACACTAAACGGCATGACCAAAAACTCATAATGGTTATACCAACATCTAAAATCCATCTTCTTCACATCCTCATCTCGTACTCTGAGCTGGTGATAGCCTAATCTGAGGTCTATCTTTGAGAACCATTGTGCTCCCTTCAGCTGATCAAAGAGGTCTTCAATTCTCAAGAGTGGGTACTTATTCTTCACAATCACCTAGTTCAGTCGTCGATAGTCAACACAAAGTCTCATGCTCCCATCCGCCTTCTTTGCGAACAAAATTGGGGTTGCCCAAGGAGAAACACTGGGTTGGATGAACCCCTTCCCTTGTAAGTCCTCTACCTTTACCCGTTGCTCACGAAGCTCCGCTGGTGTAGATATCGGTAACGTCCCAGGGTACAAATCAATATAAAATTCCACCTCTCTGCGAGGAGGTAGACCCGGACCATCAACAGGGAAGACATTCACGTACTAGTCCACCACTGCAGGATAGCTCAGACTCTTCACATCAACCGCTTTGAGGGTAAGGCTAGCCAACTGATGAATGATCAGCTGCACTCTCCTCCGCGTAAGTCCATCATGTGCTGCAAAGGCTCCCTTCTCACTGGTGAAGGTAAACCTGGTCCCATCTATGTGGAAAAATTGCACTTTGCACCTAATACAGTCAATCTGAGCAAGGATTATAGATAATCAGTCCATACCCAAAATGATGTCATAAGGCCTAGACGCCGCTACTAGGAGATCCCAGCTGAAGATCTCACCTCCTAGAGTAAGATCACACTTCCAAAACCAGTGTGAAATCAACAAATCTGCTCTCATAGGAGTCTCTATCCATAAGGATCAAGCCAACAACTCCATTAGAATCTTCTAGCTCCGAACGAGGGGAGTGGCAATAAAAGAATGACTGGCACCTGTGTCAATAAGTACTGCAGCTAATGTGGAGTAGTTATTAGCCAATAAAAACACATATTTTAATTAAATTTTAATTGTATTAAATGTTAATTTTTGATCTTATGGGACTGAGTTAGTGGATTTTGATTTTGAACATCCATTCTCTTCATTTCTGCACTTCATGCCTAATGTACACCAATTTAGTTCCAATGAGTCATTTGATTCTAAGGAATGTAATTATACATATTTTAATTTGATATTTTTTGAAATGGATCTTCACTAAAATTTAAACATTTTTCATTCAGGGATCAATGGATGATTCATAAAGGATGATGGATATATTTGGCGATGTAAAGAAACAATTCTGGAGAAGGAAGATTGGACACCAGCCCACTGATGAGAATGTGGGGCCCACAATACAGGCCCAATGAAGCCCAAAATTCTTGGGATGATATAAGACATATATATTAACAAATAATTCTTCAGGATCCAATGCTAATTCAGCCTCCATGATTGTTTTTTTAGGCATCCCAAATAGTATATCAAAATCTGGTCCAGAATTTGCGGCCCAGAAAAATAGCCCACCAATTAAACCATATGTCGAAAACCATAACTCATTTTGGGATGATATTTTACAGGATGTTAGGTTACATCCTAATATTAATTTATTTATTCTATGTCCCACACAAACTCAGCCATCTAGAATGTGTTTCATGTGCCTCTTTTTGGTGGATGCAAGCTGGATGCCTTTTTGGGTCAAGGATGGAATGTCTTCTTTCCACAAACTTTCCACCACCCTAGACCTACCATACTCAAGTGAGATGACTTTTACTGTTAGAGTCTTGACCCAAGGGCTCAAAATTCCTATTTAAGGCAGTGGTGTTGGAGTATTTTAGGATCATGGGTGTTTGGTTTAATTGTAATGTTCTGTTGCCACT
This sequence comes from Viscum album, assembly GCA_963277665.1. Taxonomy (NCBI): domain Eukaryota; kingdom Viridiplantae; phylum Streptophyta; class Magnoliopsida; order Santalales; family Viscaceae; genus Viscum; species Viscum album. The sequence goes on along the minus strand of OY728155.1, from coordinate 1,098,893,791 downwards.
TTGTGTTTGTAATCGCATTTCAATTTCCATGTAAGTTTCCTTTTTGTACTTCTTTGTTCTCAATCAAAACCCTTCTCTTCTATTATTCACATTTCTTGCATTAAAACTTTATAATCACAAAGGACAGTGATATCTCTTTGTTCTGATGAATTAGTTCACACATAGGTGTGAATTTCATTCACACACTCGGAGGAGTGCTCGTTATTTCCGTGGATTTAATTTCTTCATTCTAATTATTGTAAGCCATCTTCCGCCCACCATTGAGAGTATACCATCAATGGAGGGATAAAATTTTAATGGGTTGATATTATAAAGATAAAAAGGCTGGATTGAATGTTATTTTATGAATGAATTTTCGTTAATTGGTTAACTAATTTAAGACTTTAATTCTTCAGTTATTTCCACTCTTCATCTTCACTGTGTTTGAGGAAGCTAAATCCAAATACTAAAATGACCATATACCTTGGAGACATCATGAATTTGGTTCTATAAGTGTGTAGGATATTAGTATTTGAGTTTAGTTGCATCAAACCAGAAAATGATGAAGGTAGTGTTATTTTGAAGAATGGATTCATCAAGAATTAATTAAACCAAAATTGTCTAAAGAAGTAAAATTCCTTCAATCCACCCCTAGCATAATCTTAAGATCAACCCATTTTCATTTAATTGAATTCACTTAGGTTTATTAGTGTTATTTAAAACCATACAAATCAAAACCAAGTTGTTCACTTCATATCCAAAAATCCACCTCATAGGTTGTGTGTCTTAGGTATCTTCTTAGGTCTCAGTGGATTCGACAACCCAATATAGACTACAAGGACCATTATACCTTCATCTCTTGGGAAAATTTGAGCGGGAATCAAATTTTGGCACCATTTCCAGGGACCAAGTAAGTACCATAGACCAACAACCTTCTTTCCTCACCTCCATTCTTCTATTCTTACCCAAGATCTCTTATCTTGTCCCTTTCTCATTTTTTTTTGGTGCATGTCTGCCTACACCCGCGATAATTCAAATAGACTAGTTAGGGTGGAAAGTCCTAGGATAGGGGAGTCAATTGAACATAGGGGATTGTATCCATTAGATCCTAATCTTCATAATACTCCAGAATCAAAAATTGAACCAATTCTAGTGGAGGGTCTTCCAAGAATTCAAATTGTAAATCCTGGGGGAAATCAAATGGGGAACCAAAACCAAGAAGCTCGAAACCTAGGGAATGTAGTCGATCAAACCATGAATGACTAACTCACTCCATCCTGGACCAATGCCCCCTCATGAATTAGACACAATTCCCTAGGAGATTCCAATTACATCTTTAAAACCCATTTTCTAAACCACCTTCCAACCTTTCACGAGATGGAGTCTGAGATGCCCTACCTTCATGTTAAGGAGTTCAATGATATTTTAGAAACCATGTGTCCCCCACATCAACTAGAATATGCTAAAATGAGGCTCTTTCCTTTTTCATTGAAGGATCGAGCTAAAAATTTGCTAAACAACTTGATACCTACATCAATCCACTCATGGGACCAATTATAAAGATAATTCTACAAAAATTACTTTCCCCACCACAAAACAATTTCACTTAAAAAGAGTATCCAAAACTTTTTTGAAAAAGAGGGAGAGTCATTCTATGAAACAAGGGAGAGATTCAAGGACACTCTAAACATGGTTCCACACCATGGTTTTTATATACCTAAACAAGTGAGAATTTTCTATGAAGTTTTGGGTTCGAGGAACAAACAATTCATTGACATGATGTGTAATGGAACCTTTAAAAACAAAGCCCCAAATGATGCTTGCGAGTATCTAGAAATCCTTTCTGAATAAAACCAAACATGGGGAACTTCACCTTATTTTGAAAAGCCACAAAGAACTACTTGAATTCATACACTTAGAGAAGAGGAAATCCTCAGGTCTAAACTCGCAGCACTCTCTAGGAAGGTTGAAGAGATAGACCTTAAGAAAGTCCATGAAATCCAAACTGTTGACCCTGTTTGTACAATTTGTGACAAACATGACCATAAGACAAACAACTGCCCAACCATTCCATCCATCAAGGATGTTCTTTTAGGAGGACCCCCAGTGGAAGTAAATTCCTTGAACTTTAAAAAGCCTCAATACCAAAACAACTTCAACCCAAGATATAATGACCACCCAGGCTTCCGCTGGAAAGATAACCAACAAACTAGCCAACCACAGGGACAAAATACTTACCCCCATCAGAACTACCAAACCCATAACCATTTCCAAACCCAACCTATCCAATACCAATAGCCACCGGTCCATTTTCAACAAACCATCCCACCTCCAAAATATCCCCCTGGGATAAACCAATCTACTCAAGGCCCAACCCAAACTGTTCCACAAAGCCTACTAGAAAAACTGTGCAAACAAATGGAGAGGATGAACTTGGAAGTCTCTTCCATAAAACAATAACTTCAAACCATCAAAACTGGAAAGGCACCCATGCCTACTCAGGCGGTGCCATTCTCAACTTCAAGGAGAGAGTCAAGTTGCACTCAAACAACTTATGAACAACTAAAGGCTGTGAATGTTTTAAGAAGTGGGAAATCAATTTAGAAACCTGAAAAACTAATTTAGAACCCACCTGAAGATTCAAACTTGGATGAAAATTCAAATAAACCAAATGCTCAAACTGAAAAACACGATAACATTGTAAAAGAAACAACTCATCAAAAAACAACCCCATAACCTGCACCATTTCCTCAATGCATGAGGGGGAAAACCAAGCCTGAATTGAGTGAAAAATTGAGGGAAATCTTCTCACAAGTCAAGTTGAACATTCCTCTTCTTGATGCATTACAAACCATACCTGCCTACTCAAAGTACCTTAAGGACCTGTGTGCTTTTAAAAGAAAATTTCCACACAAAAACCAATTCCTTTTGGCTGCTAATGTGAGTACCATAATTCAAGGTACCATTCCTCTTAAGTTGAAAGACCCAGGTTGCCCTTACATCAATGTTGAACTAGGAGAGAGCAAAGTGGTCAAGGGCTTGTGTGACCTAGGTGCTAGTTTCAATCTCATCTCATATGTTGTGTACTGCCAGTTAGGCCTAGAAGAGCTCCAACCCACATCTGTCACACTTCAACTTGCTGACCGAAGCATTAGGGTTCCAAAGGGGATTTTAAAGGACATTCTGGTAAAGGTTGAAAACTTCATCTACCCTGCTGACTTCATTGTCCTTGAAAACCATCCAAACTTAGGAAATAAGGAACAAACCCCAATCATCCTTGGTCACCCTTTCCATGCAACAATCAACTCTGTTATCTGAGTCCGAAATGGGAACATGACCATCACCTTTGGGAACATGAGTCTAGACTTGAACATCTATAATGCAAGCTCACAAATAGTGGATGATGAGGATATTAATGAATTAAAAATGATAGGAAGCATTGATAATGAATCCATAGAACATCAAGGAATATTTGATAGATGTTTAAGTTAGGATGAGATTGATTTCCTTTGTTCACATGAAGGAAGTTTATCTCATTGGCTTGAATCATTTTCAAATTTCTCTTATGATGAAGTCTTAGGTCCAACAATCAGTGAAACCTTTCAAACTTCCTTCCATAAATCTGATCAAACCAATCTTATAGATGAAACTTTTATATGTGGGTAATCAATCCTATCTGAAACTCTAAAAAAGAAATTGATATTGATCCAATGTCCCAATATTCTGCTGAAATTATGAACCAACTTGATCTTGAATTGAAGGAAATTCCCACTGCACTCAAGTATGCCTTCCTAGGGGACAATCAAACACATCCTATTTTCATTTATTCTTCTCTTGAATCAAATCATGAGAGGATGCTTCTAGATGTCCTTAGGAAACATAAGAAATCCATTGGTTGGACCCTGTCTGATATTCCTGGGATTATACCACTTATCAGGACTCATAGGATAGTTCTAGAATCTGATTCAAAGCCATGTCGTCAACCTCAACGATGACTCAATCTTAATCTCATGGAGGTAGTAAGGAAGGAACTTCTAAAATTGTTAAAATCCGGTATCATCTATCCCATAGCTGAGAGTGAGTGGGTGAGCCCAATTCAAGTGGTTCCAAAAAAGGCTGGAATCACAGTGATAACCAATGAGGATGGAGATATTCTTCCAACAAGGGTGAGTAGTGGCTGGAAAGTCTGCATCGACTATAGGAAGCTAAACTCATTTACCAAGAAGGACCATTTCCCCTTACCATTCATTGACCAAGTCCTTGAGAGAGTGGTAGGTCATGCCTTATATTGTTTCTTAGATGGGTACTCGGGGTACAATAAAATTGAGGTATCCCTAGAGGATCAAGGGAAGACTACATTCACATGTCCATTTGGCACCTTTTCTTTCAAACGCATGCCCTTCAGGTTATGAAATTCCCCTGGAACCTTCCAGTGGTGCATGTTGGGAATCTTCTCAGACATGGTAGGGGATTTTCTAGAGGTCTTCATGGATGACTTCTCTGTGTTTGGGGATACTTTTGAGGGATGAATGTGGAATTTAGAGAGAGTCTTGTCAAGATGTGAAGAAAATAATCTAGTCCTAAACTGGAAAAATGACATTTCATGGTTAAAGAGGGACTAGTTCTAGGCCATCTGGTCTCAGGTAGGGGGATTGAAGTTGATAAATCCAAGGTTGACATCATTCGTCACCTTCCATCACCCAAAAATGTCAAGGAAGTGAGGTATTTCTTAGGACATACTGGTTTCTATAGAAGATTCATCAAGGACTTTAGTTCAATCTCTCGTCCCCTTTGTGCTCTGCTAGTAAAGGATGCTCCATTTTTTTGGACAGAAAGCTGTGAGGGTTCATTCTCAACCCTCAAATCCTCTTTCACCTCTCCCCCAATCATGAAATCTCCAAATTGGAACCTTCCTTTCGAACTTATGTGTGATTCCAGTGACTTTGTTGTAGGAGCTGTGTTAAGACAACGTTGTGATAAAAATACTTATGTCATTGGTTATGAAAGAAAATCCTTAAATGATGCCCAAATCAAATACATCACCATTGAAAAGGAGTTACTTTCTATTGTGTTTGCCTTAGATAAGTTTAGGTCCTACCTCTTAGGATCCCCCATCACTGTGTTTACTGGCCATTATGAACTAAAATACCTCTTCCAAAAACAAGATTCTAAGGCTTGACTGATTAGGTGGGTCCTTATCTTACAAGAATTTTACCTCACAATCAAGGATAAAAAGGGTGTTGAAAATGTTATAACTGATTACCTCTCTAGGATGGAATTCAAAGACAACTCAAATCACCTTTATGTGTCTGATTCATTTCCTGATGAACACCTATACTCTGTGAGTGACTGCCCTTGGTATGCTGACATAGCCAACTTCTTAGATACGGGAGTAATTCCAAAATTCTTAGGGACTCAAGCTCGAAGAAAATTATTTTCAAATGTTAGGCACTATGTTTTTGATGATCCATACCTCTATAAGTTCTGCCCTGACCAAGTCATTAGAAGGTGTGCCCCAGAATCTGAACAAGAGTCCATCCTTAGATTTTGTCATAGTGAGGCATGTGGAGGTCACTTTTCCTCTAAAAAAACTTCTTCTAAGGTTCTTCAGTGTGGTATCTTCTGGACCACCCTCTCAAGTGACTCTTACACATTTTTTCAAAGTTGTCCTAGGTGTCAACAAGTAGGGTTCATCACAAAAAGGAATCAAATGCCACTCACTCCCATATTAGTGGTTGAAATATTTGATTGTTGGGGAATTGATTTCATGGGTCCCTTCCCAAACTCTATGGGATACCTCTATATACTCATAACTGTTGATTATGTCTCAAAATGGGTTAAGGCCATTCCCACTAAGTCCAATGATCATCAAGTTGTGATTTGATTTCTGAAAGAGAAAATATTTTTCTCAATTTGGAATTCCTAGGGCTATAATCAGTTATCGAGGAACCCATTTCTGCAACTTCCCATTCTCTTCACTCATGTCTAAGTATGGTATTTCTCATAAAGTGTCCACTGCATACCATCCTCAAACCAATAGCCAATCTAAGTTAGCGAATGGAGAGATTAAGCAAATTCTTGAAAAAACTGCCAACCCCTCTAGGACAGATTGGTCTGAGAAACTCTTAGATGCTATTTGGGTTTATCAAACTGCATATAAAACCATTTTAGGAATGTCCCCATATAGGTTGGTTTATGGAAAATCATGACATTTACCTGTTAAAATTGAGCATAAGGAATTTTGGGCAATCAAAAAAATGAATTTCGACATTTCTTTAGCCGAAGAAAAGAGGAAATTAGATCTTAATGAACTTGAGAAACTTAGGATGGAGGATTATGAAAATTCAAGGATAAATAAAGCTAGAGTTCAGGCCTACCAATCTATGAATATCAAAGTTAAACATTTTGAACCAGGAAAATTTTTCCTCTTATATAGTTCAAAACTTCATTTACACCCAAGAAAGATAAGGTCTAGATGGTCAGGTCCTTTCATAATGCATCATGTGTACCCCCATGGGGCAGTAGTGATTCAAGATCCCACTAGTGGTCACATTTTCAAGGTCAATGGTCATAGGTTAAAACCATTCATTGAATCATTCAATAAACAGGAAATAGAGGTTGAGTTAACTGAGCCAACCTATGAACAGGAAAAAAATTGAAAGATTTAGGATCCATGTCGGTCTAACGATGTTAAACAAAAGCACTGAATGGGAGGAAACCCGTGGTTTTCATGTTTCTAATCTTTCTGAATCATATTTATTTTTCAAATAAGATTAATTAATCATTTTGATATTTAAAAATAATAATAATAATAATAATAAATAGACTTTTGACATGTTCTTCTATTATGAGTATGGATGGGTACGAAAGAGGAGAACCATATTCATATGTGTCACGTGGTGTGATCCTTGAGTAATACCTTACCCAGAAATTTAAAAAGAAGACAATGTATCATCAGTTTATTTTCTATATATACTTATATTTTACTTATATATATATATATATACTGTTTTGTTTTGTTTGTTTGTTTTCCTTTATCCACTAGGGAACTCTGCAAGCGATATGGATATCAAAGGACTAAATTGGAGCGGCAAGAACATTAAACTTCAAACACCAGGTGACTTCATTCCATGATCCTAATATTTCAATTTATTTATTGAACTTCCCTTTTATTCCACTACCCCATTCTAAATTTACTTTTTATGAAACTAGGGACAGTTTCATTCTAAGTTGGGGGGTGTGGAAACAAAATGTTTTTTAAAAAAATGATAAAAAAGAAGTAAAATTCTTTTATCATTCATATAATAACATCTTTTCTCACATTAAAACTACATAGAAAATAATTTTTATTTCCTTGACTCTTAATTTAATTTATTATTAAGTTTAAAAGCATTGATTTTGGAAGTTTGTTTGTCCAATGAGAATTTTCATCATTTTTATTTTCATCTATTAAATCAAAATACCACAATGCATGTCCTCTAGATCGTGGGGTAATAATTTTAATTCTCAGGGTCCTATAATAAATAGCATAGGTTGGTTTTATTTTTATGAATAAAATGATTATTCAAAAAAATAAAAAATAAATAAATAAAAATTTGCGTGTAGAGCAATGGATTGATAAAATGTGAGGCTTCCGGCACTTGGGGATTGTGACTCCAGAGTTGTCCAGACCTGAGTTTTTCACTCTATCTCTATTTATGGTAATATGATTTTGTTTCTGATCAAGTAAACTCGAGATCATGCCCGAGTATGTGGGCTTCACTTGGTTCCCTAAGGCCTTTGAGCCTGGGAGTCATCAGCAAAGTCTCGCTACATGGGTTAATTTGATTAACTGCAATCTCAATTATTATGGCAACATTGCAAAATCAAAAAAAATGAAAAAAAGAAAAAAGAAAAAAAGAATGAATACTCATATTAGGATTAAATTTAATTCCACCTAGCACTTCCATTATTTCCCCTTGAATGAAAATGAACCCCCGTATCTATTGTGATTCACAACACATCATTACACCTAATTGAGTTGGATGAATTATGATGATGGATTTGATCAAAGTAATGGGATTGGGATTGAGATATGCTTTTAAATTTATCCTGTTTTAAATTATTTTTATAGGTTATAAAGATATATTCGTGTGCAGTTTACATTGTGAGCATTGTTTCTTATAATGTGTTTGAAGAAAGGAATTCAAATAAAATCATTGAATTATTTGCTCGGGACTAGCAAATCTTAAGTTGGGGGTGTGATTAGCCAATAAAAACACATATGTTAATTACATTTTAATGGTATTAAATGTTCATTTTTCATCTTATGGGCCTGAGTTAGTGGATTTTGATTTTGAACATCCATTCTCATCATTTGTGCACTTCATGCCTAATGTACACGAATTTAGGCCCAATGAGTCATCTCATTATAAGAAATATAATTATCCATATTTTAATTTGATACTTTTTGAAATGTATCTTCACTTAAATTTAAACATTTTTCATTCAGGTATCAATGGATGATTCATAAAGGATGATGGAGATATTTGGTGATGAAAAGAAATAATTCTGGAGAAGGCAGATTGGACACCAGCCCACTGATGAGAATGTTGGGCCCACAATACAGGCCCAATGAATCCCAATATTCGTGCGATGATAGAATAAATATATTGTAACAAATAATTTTTCAGGATCCAATGCTAATTCATCCTCCATGATTGTTATTTTGGTGGCCCAAATAGTATATCAAAATCTGGGCCAGAATCTGTGGCCCAGAAAAACAGCCCACAAATTAAACCATATCTCGAAAACCATAACTACTTTTGGGCTTCTATTTTACAAGATGTTAGGGGACATCCGAATATTAATTTAAGTCTTCTATGGCCCACCCAAATTCTTCCATATAGAAGGTGTTTCATGCACCTCTGTTTGGTAGATGCAAGCTGGATGCCTTTTCAGGTCAAGGGTGGAAAGTCTTCTTTCCACAAACTTTCCACCACCCTAGACCTACCATACTCAAGTGAGATGACTTTTACTATTGTATTCTCAACCCAAGGACTCAAAAATTACTATTTAAGGCAGTGGTGTTTGAGGATTTAAGGATCTTGGGGGTTTGTTTTAATTGTAATGTTATGCTGCCACTTTGTGTTTGTAATCGCATTTCAATTTCCATGTAAGTTTCCTTTTTGTACTTATTTGTTCTTAATCAACACCTTTCTCTTATATTCTTCCCATTTCTTGCATTAAAACTTTATAATCACAAATAACAGTGATATCTATTTGTTGTGCTGAATTAGTTCACACATATGTGTGAATTTCATTCACACACACGGAGGAGTGCTCGTTATTTCCATGGATTTAATTTCTTCAATCTAATTATTGTAAGACATATTCCACCCACCATTGAGAGTATACCATCAATGGAGGTATAACCCTTTAATGGGTTGATCTTATGAATATGCAAAGTCTGGATTGAATGTTATTTTATGAATGAATTTTTGTTAATTGGTTAACTAATTTAAGACTTCCATTCTTCAATTATTTCCACTCTTCATCTTCACTGTGTTTGAGGAAGCTAAATCCAATTACTAAAATGACCATATACCTTGGAGACATCATGAATTTGGTTCTCTAAGTGTGTAGGGGATTAGTAATTTAGTTTAGTTGCATCAAACCCGAAAATGATGAAGGTAGTGTTATTTTTAAGAATGGATTCATCAAGAATTAATTAAACCAAAATTGTCTAAAGAAGTAAAATTCATTCAATCCACCCCTAGCATAATCTTAAGATCAACCCATTTTCATTTAATTGAATTCACTTAGGTTTATTAGTGTTCTTTAAAACCATCCAAATCAAAACCAATTTGGCCACTTCATAGCCAAAAATCCACCTCATAGGTTGTGTATCTTATGTATCTTCTTAGGTCTCAGTGGATTCGACAACCCAATCTAGACTACAAGGACTGTTCTACCTTCATCTCTTGGGTAAATTTGAGCATGAATCAAGTAGACACAGATCATACCTTGTATCATCTTTGGAGCTCCATGGTCATAGGCCTCAGTTTCCTGGATCTGAGCTCGCCCATGTCTACATGCTCCCTATGGTCGGGGTGGACCACCTGGTGGTGGTGGCGGTAACATCTCGAATTGTCGCCCACCACCAGTTGCATGGACAGCTCCTCTGCCACATCTGCCTGCTCCCTGCAAAACTCCTCGGTCGAACCTATGTCTCTTCCTGGTCAGTCCTTCGACCGTCTGTTAATCATTCGTATGGTGGGTCGGGCAGTCACGAGCCATGTGACCATGCTCTCTGCATGCGTAACATTGTCTACTCCTCGCATGATTGGCTCTATCTTCGGTGCCCCGCACAACCGACCCTGAATCCTGTAGTCATCCACCTGTAGGTCTGGTCCTCTTGGACCTCTATGACATCTGTCTACTACCATCTACAGAAGACTCCGCTACGTGATGCCCGGTGGTGGGTCTCACTGCTGGTGATTTCTCAGTAAGAAAACTCTCCACTAAGAGGGCTCGCTCTAGCACCCCTGTTTGCATTGGGATGTTGATAGAAATCATTGAAGCCTTGATCTCTTACCTGAGTCCATACTCGATGTTCTAGGCCCTGAAGAATGGGCACCGCACCATATCAGTGGAGTACCGTGAGAGGCCGGTGAACCTCGCTGAGTACTGAGCCACAGTTATGCTGCCCTGGTGCAGATGAAGAAGCTCTTGAATGAGCAATGCGTGAAGGGTCGTTGAGAAAAACTCTGCCCGAAACAGGCTCTCAATTTCTGCCCAGAGAAGCATCACTTCATCGTGAACCTAGTTCATCAAGCCCCACCATCTTCCTACTACTACCTATAGAAGACTGGCGGTAAGGATCATGAGATCAGTTGGTGTCCCTACCAGTCGAAAGACTCTCACCACGGCCTCCAACCAATCCTCAGTCGCCTGTGGGTCCATCTCAACCCTGAATCTGGGTGGCCTCTGGTGCTGGAACTCATGCAACGTGCTCAAGCGGCGTGCACCCTCTGATGTTGGGGCTGGTTGCATCGGTGGCCCAACGGGTAATGGTACCGCTGGTGCCTCCGTTGGTGCCTCTAATGATAAAGGGCCCTACACTAAGGCCTCGTTGCTTGGTGGGATATCATCGCATACTATACCTGGAACCCTATCTAGCTGGCTATGTGGAGGCATCCTAAAAAGAAACAGGTGAAACACGGTCAATAAGTAATACATGGTGAGCTAACTCAAAAATATCACAAAGAAAACTTTTCGAAACACACGCTCAATCAGTGTTTTCATCACTGAGTCAGAAATCAGAATTCAGGATCCTGGTGTATGGATACATCGGTCACCGCACCAACACTAGATTCCCTAAGCTAATAACCACACTCACTACACTTAACATTGTTGCCGTTAAAAAGATCAGAGTTCAATGTTCTACGGTAGAACTGACTCCTCTGATACCAATTTGTCATGACCTGTCCCTTGGGGTCTATGTCGTGACTACCCCAAGCCTACCTTCCATAGGCCAGGGGTTGGAGACTAGCACCAAAAGGAATATTTCCTAAAATGGGAAGGCATTGCCTTTATAACCTGTAAATTCACACAAACCAAGCACACAACAAGATATGAGCACAAGCAAACTATATAGTAAAAAAGAGTGTGTACAGTAAGCAAAAAGGGGCGAGAATACAAACCCAACTGGAAAGTGCAAGGAAAACTGAAAAGCTCAAGTAAAACTGTAAACAGCTCTTATGAACACCCGCCAAGGACCCTGCCTGAAGGGTAGGTACATCTCTCGAACGGTCGTCTCTACGGTACGCCTCATCTAATATCCTCCTCCGAGCTACCTCCAGTCCTGGTACCCTCGTCCTCAGTCAGTGATGTCCATCGTCTACACCAAACACAACAAGGTGCGAGCATAGCCCGTGCAGGGGTGAGTATAACGATACTCAGTAGGGACCCCAAGACTCTCAAAGGTTTTACAAAATCCACAAAGGATAAACCACAAAGTATGAAACAACTGACAACCCTACTTAGGTATATGCCCATACATATACCTAAGTTATCAATTATACTCATTTAATTCATGAGGAAACATAAGTTCCAACTCATTAGCCCAAAGTTCAACTGTTCCAAGAAGGAAATAATACCATGAAGGTAACACCACAAAGGTATGTACCACAAAGGAAACCCCACATAGAAGAATACCACAAACATATCACCATGAAGGTAAGTACCACAAAGGTATCACCACGAAGGTAAGGACCACAAAGGTATCGCCACACAGAAGAATACCACAAATGTATCACCACAAAGGTAAGTACCACAAAGGTACGCCACACAGAAGGGAACCATAAAGGTATTGATTCAACTCACACCAGGTATATCTTAGGTACGGTAGTAAAGATGATTAGTTGTAACTATTGAATCATCTTAATCTGTTAAGAGGCAGATCCACGTAGGATCCTAAATCATTAGGCCCACGTAGGATCCTAGTACAGCAGACCCACGTAGGATCCAAGTATAGAAAACCCACGTAGGATCCTAGAGTAGTCCCACATGGATTTTCAAGAGCGGATCCATGTGGGACTCTCAATCATAGACCCACGTAGGATCCTAAAGCACGGACCCACATAGGATCCCTTTCTCATGTTACAGCCAGCCACATGGTTCCCACACTAAGCTCTCTTGATTCCGGGAGGGTCTGCTCCTCAAGTCACAAGTCGATACTCCAACTACCACAAAGTCCCATGAAGAAGTATCTCAAAGGACCGCCACGTAAAAGGGGTCTCAACGCAATAGACGGTGCGTCAATCGGATGCTCGGTCTGTAAGTTATTGGCCTTTTAGTCCCGAGGGCCCGGTTGGATTCATGTTCGATCCAACCCGTCCATACACCAACTTTATCCAAAACTCAAGTGGGGTATACTGAATGGACCGTATTGATCCAAGGTTTTTGGCACCATAGACGGTTCGTCAAACGGACTCTCGTAGCTCAAGATATGTCCAAAAGAGTGGAAAGGGTCGAAACTGGTTTGGGTCTGGTCCGACCCGGTCGGATCGACCCGGCCTGCTGGGTGCCCAACAGTGCGGCGGCCTATTGGGATCGTGGCTGGTCGAACGGCCATCCTCCTCCACATAGCGCGGTCGTGCTTCGCGCCATCTACGGTGGCTGGCAGCGAGTTGGTTGCCCTCACCTCGCCATCGTGGCCTTGTGTCACGGCTTCCGCACACCCGGCGGTGCGGTCGTGCATCGCCACCTCCATCGCACGGCTGGTCGTTGCGCTTGCTCCACCGCGGCCCTTTTTCAGCTGTGGGGTCGCGCCGCTGCCTTCGTCGTGGTCGGCCAGAGTGCCGACTGCCGCTCCCGAGCCCCACCGGCGACGTTCCTCAGGTCACCGGGCGCGCCCCGATGGCATGTTCTTCATTTCAAGGATTTTTTGCACTTGTCTCGGGATATCTCCATCATTTCAAGCCCATCAAAAATCACAAAGGTTTCGAAGAGGTCGGGTCATGTTCGTTTTTCCCACTCTCTCCACGTTAGAATGGTAGCATTCGACTTATTTGTTCTTGAATCATGAAGAACATCAAGAACAGGAAAGGGGTATAAATCAACAACAAACCCTACCTTGATTGCTCATTGTAAGATGTCTTGAGGAAGAAGATGAAGTCGTTGGGGATGGTGACGTCGGCATTCGTTGCTCCCGTAAGATGCTTCAGATCCAGGCTCAAGCATTGTTCTCATTCTTCGATTCTGGAGGTCATTCCTCGTTGGTGAGTTCTTCATTGGAGGGTTCTTCGTTGGAGGAAGAGTTTCTCCAAAGTTCTCCCCAAGCCTCCCTTTTCCAACAATTCCCCAATTCCACCAAAAATGAATATCCAACTTATTAAATTAAGTTTTATTAATTTAAATTGATGTGGCCATTAATTAAGTTGATGTTGGCATAATTAATTAATGGAAGGTGGCACAATTAATTAGGAGAGAACCAAGAGTCACCTACCTCATTAAAGAGGGAGTTCAAGGGTCGGTTCATCCCCACCATTAATTTCTAATTGGGGGGTTTTAATCTCAGGTGTTCCCCGCCACTAAACATTCAAATGGGAGGTTTTAAAAATAAAATAAAAGTTATTCTTTATTTTATTTTTATTCTTTTAACTCTCCCACGAGAAACAAAAAAACTAACTTTCACCCTCGACCAACTGCGGTCGAGGTGAAGGTCTCCTTAAGAGAATATCGGTGATATGAGTTCAACGGTGCCCTCAGATTTCAATTTCGAGCACCGATTCAAAAGTTACAAAAACGTGCTCGCAAGTTTGCTGAACGTACCTGAAAAAAAGTGAAAAAATTCATTCTGGGCACACCGGGCCTTAGAATCATGCGCCGTAAATTTTCACAGTCTCGTAATATTCCCATATAAAAAAATACATGCTATTTCTGGGTCTTTACATGATGAACCCTTTGTTTTCTAAATCTTCCAACTACACCTTTAATTCCCGCAATTCTGTTGTTGCCATTCAGTAAGACGAAAGTGAGATAGGACTGGTCCCCATAAGAAGATCAATCATAAATTCCCCATCTCTCATAGGTGGAAACCCTGAGAATTCTTCTTGAAATACATCCATAAACTGATCCACAACTTCTGGAAGAACACTCTTCTCAACACCTTCCACCGATGCCAATGAAAAAACCACCAACTGATATGATATCATGCCAACCATTGGTGCCAACAAGCCTGTTGCACTCTGCTTCTCACTCTTCTCCCCCTAAAGAGATTTCTAATGCCATCCTCTGTCACAAAGCTAACCGTTCGTGCATAGTAATCGATGTGGGACTTAAACATCATCATCCAATCCATTCCTATGATTATATCATAAGCATCCATCTCAATCATTGAAAAATCCCATATCAATTAAATGCCATCAACAACTAAACAACACACTCTACATAGGAAGGCTCGACACTCTCTTTGACCTAGAGGAGTTTGTAGTTTCAAAACAGAAGGCTTCATTTCCACGTGTAAACCCAACAGATCAATGATGTGAGAAGAAATAAAACAATGAAAATCACTCGTATCAAACAAAGCTTGCATCAACGTTCAATTTAAAATAATTATACCTCACACCGTGGATGGTCCCGACTGATCATCCATCCCCTCCTGCTCAACTCCAAACAACTGCTTACTTGCCACGGTCTTCTCTTTATTACCCTACTGATGAGTTATGGTATTCCTCGAATCACCATGACTAAATTTACTATGCTGCTGAGGGGTATGTTGCTTCCCTCATCCCATCAAGGAATAAGACCCCGGTGGCCCCTAAGGAGTGTCATGAACACCCGACCTTAGAGAATTCTGAAAATAATGCTGCATATGCCCCATTTTCTTACAATTATGACATGCTCGAGGTTGTCTCGTACAATCCCGCTTGATGTGGCTCGTAGAACCACATTTAAAACATCTCGGCTTACCCTGAGGATTTGGAAGAAGATTCACTGATCATTCTGATTAGCCACTGAATGAGTCTAATATTCATTGTTAATATTATAATATTCATGTGCTTTATTATTCACAAACACCATTTTAGTGAATTTTAAACTTTGAACACCATTTCACATTATGATTCTAATTTCCCCTTAAAATTCATTATTACATGGTACAATTTTGAACACCTCCTAAAATAAAAAATGGCCTTGATTTTATTTACATATGTTATTTTTAGGTATATCATGCTACAAGGAACAATTCATAATTTTTAAGTATCTGAAGATTCACATTGGAAGACCACCAAAATGGGCGTTCATGGAAACACATTATAGGAAAGTAAACTGGAAAGCAACCCAATAAAAAGACTGTAGAGTCTAGGATCCAAGCCCAATGATTCTAAAAATTTAATGAAAGATATAGGACATCATGGGGAACATTTCATTCAAAAGTGGAAAAATCTAATTCGGATGTTTTAATGGCGTTCCAGATGGTCCAAGTTGGAGATAAATTTCTGGTCCAGATTCTGCGTCCCAAAAAAACATCCCACCATTTTACACATATATTGTAAACCATAAAATCTTTTGGGCTTAAAACCAACATAATATTAGGGGACATCCAGAGATTAATTTTATTCTTCTATGGCCCACTCTAATTCCACCATCAAGAAGGTCATCTAGGTTTCTCTGTTCGGTGGATGCAATTTGGATTCCACCTCAGGTCAAGAGTGGAAAAGTCCAAGTTCCACAAGCTTTCAACCACCCTAAGCCTACCACACTCAAGTGGGATGACTTTAACTATTGGAGGCTTGACCCAAGGCTCCCATAATTTCTATTTAAGGAATTTTTTTTGGAGTATTTAGGGATCTTGGATGCTTTCTTTCATTGTAATGTTATGCTGCCACTTTTCCTTTGTAATGTTCCTTCTCAATTGTAAGTTATTTTAATTCATCTTAGTTTCTTAATAAAAGTTCTTCTTCTCCTATTATTCTATTATTATCCATATCACTTTGATATCATTTCCACAATTTCTGAATTTATTCACACCAAACCTTGTGAAATTATTCACACGATGGTGGAGTGATCATTTTCTTTTTATTTTTTTCTTTACTTATTCAATTCCTCCCTCATGAGTCTACTTTCCGCTTCCATTGAAGCCATAGCATCAATGGAGGGTTAACCCACTTATGGGTTGATCCAAGGGAGTAGAAAGGGGTTGTATTGGATGTTATTTATTATCCCATTAATTTCTAATCACTTATTTTAATTGAGATTTTTATTTGATGATTTTAAAGCTTCTTCGCCCTTATTGAATTTTAAGGCCACATATTTCAAGAGCTAATATGAAAATTTACCTTGGAGTGCTCATAAATTTGATCCTCAAAGTGTGTAGGTGATTAGTATTATGGTGTTTTGGTATTAAACCAGTAAGTGATGAAGTCGTTTGATCTTCTTGAATAAACCCATCTCGAATATAAGAAATTAAAATCATTAAAAAAGAATTTCATCCAATTCACCCCTTGTAATAACCTAGGATCAACCCTTCTCAGAATTTTATTTCACATAAGTCACATAGTGTTCTCTTAAACCTATCTAAAATCAACCCAAAGTTGGCCACTTAATAGCCAAAATCAGTCCATATTATGTGCATGTTTATAGGTTTCTTCTTAGGTATATGAGGAATCGACAACCCAATCTACTCTACATTTGACCGCTTAACCCGAAGAACATGGGTAAATTTGGCCGATACCAAATTTCGGCGCGTTTTTCAAGGACCTAAGTAAGTTATCTTAGACACTATCTTCCTTTTCTCACCCCACTTCTCTATTCTTATCCCCAATTTCATTCCTATGGAAAACCCTTTTGAACAAATCCAAACATGGGGAACCTATTCCTACATTGATCACCCCACACAAAGTGTGATGTATAATGACCATACTAGTTTCTACTGGTGGGATAATCAACAACTGATTGAGCCATGATTTTTTAACTCCTGTTATCCACAAAACATTCCAACCTATTATGAGTTCCAATCCCAACAAGGCCAATCAGAACATCCTCCTGTGGAATTTCAACAACTTAATTATCCTCTTGGAATAGACCATCTATCTCAACCCCTTTCCCATCTTGATGCACACACATTAATTGATAAATTTTGTCAAAAAATGGAGAGAATTAATTTTGAGGTTTCATCTTTGATAGTAGAACTACAAAGCATTGAAACAGTAATGGAACCCATTCCCAGTCAGGGTGTCCATTCCTCATCATTCATAGAAGAATCTTGTTACACACAAACATCTCATGAAAATGCTAAAGAAATTTCCTTTGAAACTAGGATACCTGAAGAACATGAAGTAATATTTTATGGGTGTTTAAATCAATAGGAAAATTAATTTTTGTATTCACAAGAGGAGAATTTTACATCATGGATTGAGTCTTCTAAGTATAAACCCATTGATGATTTTTCAAAAACACCAATCACTGAACCATTGAGAGAAATAAAAAACATTGAGTGCATACCCATTCCTGACATTGATCTTTAAAATTTTATGGTTGAATCTTATATTCAAAAGTAACCAATTTTTTTGAGAAATTTGGAAAATGAAACTGAGTTGGATTCAAAATCTCAACCTATGTCTGGATGTCCTATCCAACCTGAGCTCAAAATTAGTATCCTTCCTTCCCCACTCAAGTATCCATTCATAGGGTATAACCATGAAATTTCAGTTGGAATTCATTATTATATTGAAACAAAAAAAAAAGTTTTAATGATCATTGATGTCTTAGGCAAGACTATAGAAGAAACTAGATCAACCATTTCTGATATTACTTGGATTTTCCCACTCATTATAGAACATAGGTTTGTACATGACAAAAATTATACACAAAGAATCAAGCTCAATCTAGTAGAAGTGGAGAAATGTGGGGTCCTTAAGATTTTGAAAGTTGATATTGGGTAAGTTGGGGGGATTCATGTCGAGCTAACGACATTAAAAAAAGTGTTACACGGGAGGCAACCTGTGGTTTTCATGTTTCCAATCATTTTGAATCATATTTATTTTCTAAATAGGATTAATAATTCAATTTTATATTAAAAATATATATTTAACCCTGAATATGATAGTACCATATACTGTTGACATGTTCTTCTATTATGAGTATGGATGGGTATGAAAGGGGAGCACTATATTCATCTGTGTCACGTGGTGTGATCCTTGAGTAATACCTTACCCAGAAATTTAAAAAGAAGACAATGTATCATCAGTTTATTTTTTTATGTGTTTGTAGGTTAAAATAAAAATACAAAAAAAATAATAATAAAATTAAAGGGACACGTCGTTGGTCGTGGAGAAAACCCCGTCACAACCGGCGAAGCCGCGGGGACTTGAACCCGGGACTGAAGGGAGACAAGGGCATGCACTTACCACTGACCTATGGCATATAGTGCTTCCTTATTCTATAATTTTTGTATATATACTTATATTTTAATTTTTTTATTATATGAATAAATATATATATATATATATATTGTTTTTGTTTTGTTTTTTTGTTTTTTTGTTTTTTTGTTTTTTTGTTTTTTTGTTTTTTTGTTTTTTTTTTTGTTTTTTTTTTCCTTTTTCCACTAGGGAACTCTGCAAGTGACATGGATATCAAAGAACTAAATTGGAGTAGCAAGAACTTCAACTTTAACCACCAGGTGACTTCATTCCATGATCCTCATATTTAAAATTTCTTTTAGAACTCCTCCCATCTACCTCTACCCCCTTCTAAATTTTATTTTCCATAAACACTGGGGACAGTGTTATTCTAAGTTGGTGGGGTGAAAAGAATGAAAAAAAATTATTAATTTTGTGTGCATAAAAATAATGTGTGGAAGGAAAATTTTCCTTAACCTTGAACATGATAATACACATTGCACACTTTGAAACTGAATATCAAATAATTTAACATGCCCTGATTCTTATTTTAATCCATGTATAATTTTAGGAGCATCGATTTTGGAAAGTGTGGTTGTCTAATGTGATATTTCATTGTTTATATTTTCATCCAAATAAAAAAAGAATCACAACGCACATCCTTTTGATAGTGGGGTATTAGTTTGAGTTCATGAGCTTCCCCAAATAAATAGCATAGGTTTGGCGATCATTTTAGTGTTAATATGAGTATTCAATAAAAAAATAGAAAAACAATAAATTTGTGTGTAGAGCAATGAAATCACCTAATGTGTGGCTTTCGACACTTAGGGATCGTGACTCCATAGTCTTCTTGCTAAGAGTTAGTAATTTTATCTCTATTTTTGGTAATTTGACTTTGTTTTTTATTAAATTAACTCGATATGATGCCCGAGTATGTGGGCTTCACTTGGTGCCCTAAGGTCTTTGAGCCTGGGAGTCATCGGAAAAGTCTCGCTATATGGGTTGACTCTATTGAGTGCAATTTCAATTTCCATGGAAAAATTGAAAAAAAAACAATATATATATATATATATACAATTAAAAAAATTGAATACTCATATTAATATTGAAATGTGATTCCACCTAGCGCTTCCATCATTTCCCCTTGAATAAAGATAAACCCTCATGTCTATTGCGATGCATAACACATCATCACGCTTAATTGATATTGGATGAAATATGGCGATGAATTTGAACAAAGGAATGAGCTTGGGATTGGGATATGCTTATGAAAATATCTTGTGTTAAAATATTTTGATGGGTTTCATAGTTGTTTGATATAAGGGTTTTTGGTGATCATTGTTTATTAAAATGTTTTTGGAAAAAAAATTCAAATTTCACATTTTTGAGATATATTTTTCTCGGGACTAGAAAAACTAAAGTTGGGGGTGTGATTAGCCACTTAATTATGATAATATTAATTGTTAATATATATAATATTCATGTACTTTATTATTCATAAACATCATTTTAGTGTGTTTTACACTTTGAACACCATTTCACATTTTGATTGTAATTTCCCCTTAAAATGCATTATTACATGGTACAATTTTGAACACCTCCTAAAATACAAAATGACCTTGATTTTATTTTCATATTTTATTTTCAGATCTATCATGCTGCAAGGAACAATTTATAATTTCTAAGTATATGAAGATTCACATTGGAAGACCACCAAAATGGGCTTTCATTGAAACACATTCTCGGAAAAGTAAAATGGAAAGCATCCCAATAAAGAGACTGTAGTGGCCAGGATCCAAGCCTAATGAATCTCCAAATTTAACTGAGATATAAGAAATCATGCGGAACATTTTATTCAACAGTGGCCAAAGCTAATTAGGATGTTTGAATGGAGTTACTGGCGGCCCAAGTTGGAGATAAATTTCTGGGCTAGATTCTGCGGCCCAGAAAAACAGACCACCATTTTATACATATCTCGTAAACCATAAAATCTTTTGGGCTTAAATTTTACATGCGATTAGAGGACATCTAGAGCTTCATTTTATTATTCTATGGACCACTCTAATTCGGCAATCTAGAAATTCATTTAGGCACCTCTGTTTGGTGGATGCAAGCTGGATACCACCTCGGGTCAAGAGTGGAAAAGTCTAAGTTCCACAAGCTTTCCACCACCCTAAGCCTACCACACTCAAGTGGGATGATTTTCACTATTTGAGGCTCGATCCAAGGCTCCCAAAATATCTATTTAAGGAAGTGGTGTTAGAGGATTTAGGGATCTTTGATGCTTTCTTTCATTGTAATGTTATGCTGCCACTTTTCCTTTGTAATGTTCTTCCTCAATTGTAAGTTGTTTTAATTCATCTTAGTTTCATAATAAAAGTTCTTCATATCCTATTATTTTGTTCTTCTCCATCTCAATTTGATACCTTTTCCTCAAGGTGTGAATTTATTCACACCAACCCTTATGAAATTATTCACACAACGGTGGAGTGATCATTTTCTTTTTATTGTTTTCTTTACTTCTTCAATTCCTCCCTCATGAGTCTACTTTCCACTTCCATTGAAACCATAGCATTCCCATTAATGTCTAATCCCTTATTTTAATTGAGATTTTTATTTGATAATTTTAAAGCTTCTTTGTCCTTGTTGAATTTTAAGGCCACATACTTCAAGAGCTAATAAGAATATATACCTTTGAGTGCTCATAAATTTGATCCTCCAAGTGTATAGGTGATTAGTATTATGGTGTGTTGGTATTAAACTAGAAAGTGATGAAGTTGTTTGATCTTCTTGAATAAACCCATCTCGAATATAAGAAATTGAAATCATTAAAAAAGAATTTCATTCAATTCACCCCTTGTAATAACCTAGGATCAACCCTTCTCATAATTTGATTTCACATAAGTCGCATTGTGTTCGCTTAATCCTATCTAAAATCAACCCAAATTTGGCCACTTAATAGCCAAAATCAGTCCATAGAATGTGCGTGTCTATAGGTTTCTTCTTAGGTCTCTGAGGAATTGACAACCCAAGCTACTCTACATTTGACCGCTTAACCCTAAAAACTTGGGTAAATTTGGGCGAGACCACCTGCCGTCAGATTCTGAGTCATACTCCCACCCTAGAAATAAGTGTCCCTCTTCTGATTAAACCCAACATTCGAGTTCCCACTATTTCCCTTGGGTACCAACATACTTCCCCCGCCTATAGCTCCCACAAGATCTCGCTCAGCCACCATAGCTTGATTCACCATTTCTATGTAATCATTTATACACAGCACTGCTATCTTGGAAAGAATTTCCTAGTTCAACCCAGCTTCAAAAATTTGTGTCTTCAACGATGTACTACCCACCTCCTCGGGTGAAAACTGCACTAAGTTCATAAACTTAGCCACGTATTTCGTCACTTCCATATTCCCTTGCTTCAAACTGAAGAAATACATTGTACGCTGAATTCTGAACATATGAGGGTAGAATTGTTTATTAAACAATTCCTCAAACCCCTCCCATGTCACACCTTGGTCCGTCCAAGCTTGGACCGCTAGCTCCCACCACTGAAGGGAAAGATCTTCCAACATGTATGTGGCTAACTTCACTTTAAGCTCTGTCGGTGTTCCCAAAAAGTCAAATATCCTATTCATTCTGTTCAACCACGCTTCAACCCTTTCTGGCTATGAATCACCCCTAAACATGGGTGGATTCTTTCTTTAAAACCGAAATTCATGATCCACATGTTTTGGTTCATCCACTTTATTCCCACTTTCCACAGCTTGGAAAGCTTTCACTATACTCTGCACTAGATTCTGGTTCACCTGAGGCACAAGTGCAACCACATTTTTAGCAGCTTCTTCCAGTTGGTCTCTACGACGCCTACCGAGTGTCATTTCTATCAACACCAAAACAATCATAAGTCCAACTCCCTTAACAATAAAGGGTATATAATTTTTAAATTCAATTACATAATAACTATCACAACCAGGCATTCCACAAGTTCACATTTCACATGTTGCACTATTCTGAAAAATTCACTATGTTTTGAAAATCAACCCATTTTCAAAATACCACAAGTTTCCTTGTTTCAAATCCTTCCATTTTGAAACCCAATACAGATTTTCAAAATCCACACATATATACCACACCATAGATCATTATACCCCAATGAAATATGCATCCTAGTGGGAAGTCATTTCTATCATGTCTTTCATGCTCATCTCATTAGCTACACCCACAACAATGAGATATCCAAAGCCTATAAGTGTCTCCAAACACTTATGTACCCAACTCCCTGGTAACTTGAAGTTCAGTATAAAAGGGTTAACTACATCCTTTTATGTTATACATTCCAATTTCTGACAATCCTACTCCTTGCAACCATCCCAACTCAAGGAATAGACTAAGAACGAATGTCAACACCAAGACCAACGATCAACACCACAGATTGAACAACTGCTCCCCCTTGAAAGCGAAGGACCGAATAAATTGATACCACTTGTACATCTTGCCCCATCTCATTGGCTTGAGAGGGCGGAGGAATGTTACTTGGTCTTAAGCGACGTTCCCAATGCGCCAAAGGCTGGAAATAAATGTCGAGGGCTTCGCGAATAAATTGGGGAACGATTTTCCCTTGAGACAAAACCAACCAACCAAAAAATCCACTATCAACAAACTACATGATACATGTCGACAAAACAACCAAACCCATGCATTACCAAAAAGACAACCAACTAATCCATAACAATCCCACATGCCAAATACAACCAAGCCAAAATCAGAGTACCAAGAAGAAGAATACAACAAGACTCCAACAGAACTAGGACATCATCCATAGCTTCACACCATGCTCCATGCCCCAAGCACCACAACATCACCAAAGTATCATGTTGAACCGCTAGTAAAATGAGATGCTTTACTCTTACATGTGTCTCAGAATGCAACATATACAAAAGCACCCAAGTGTCAAAGCAGGGGGTGAGTACAAATACTCAGTAGGTTTTCCCCAAATGACTTCCCTATACATGCCACTAGGATAAAACCATTAGCACATTTATATCAAACAGTTTATAAAAAACATTCAATAGTGAAACCATTACCGCAATCCAAACATACCCTTATCAGGCCATGTAACACAAGGGAAAGCCATAAACATGCCATAAGCCATACCACCGTCACACACATTAGCACAACCAATTGCCACTTCGCATAGCCACAACACAATCAAAGCACAACGCAATGTTTCACAAACCCAAACCGGTATAGAAATCACGGCGACCCTTCCGTCCGACGTGTTCCTTCATTCCCAATTTAGTGGAAATTCTCGTCCACTTATCCTTGATGGTGGCCCTTTCATCCACTATCTGTCCTCCCTTTTATTGTGGTACTTCTCACCCACTTTACACACAATACTTAAACAAGTCATAACCAAGCACAACGCACCAAGGCCACAACAATATGCAAATAACCATTTCCATCATATGTCAATCCACTTCAATAAATCATCCATTTATTGAAATCACTGTTTAATCGTTTTCCCTGCCAAACAACATTTCAATAAAACAATATATTTATTGAAAAACCTTTTCAACAACCCCTTTCACAAATCAATCCCAGCAACCCATTTTAAAATCTCCATTTTAAAATCCACAACAAAAGCATTTCACCACAAACCCCCTTTTCCCAAAAATCCCCAAAACATCACCAAATGGATTTCCAACCAATTTCGCACATCAAAACACAATTAATTTTAAGTAAAAAAAATTAATTGTAACCAAGCTTCAAGTTCTATCAAAGTGGAGTCGAGAGAGAAGTCACCTACCTTTAGGGTTCCGGTGAAATCGACCCACAAGCAACTACACCTCAAATCCAGCGAATACACCACTGAAACCGCTCTAGATCCCCTTCCCTAACATCCACAAACCTTAAAATCAACACACAAGGAAACCACAACCCTAGATCCACACACAACGAGTGTAGATCTAGAAAACTAAGAGAGATGGAGATGTAGATCTAGAGGAAACCACAAAGAACCACAAGTGGAGACTTACCCGAGAAGAACCGCCTTCAATCCACCAAGAAACCCCTTCGATTTGCTTCCAAAATGTGTGGGAGAGCACCTCAAACCTTTGAGAACCCAAAATCCCAAGTGAGGCTCGAGTGGGAGGAAGTTTGGAATGAAATGAGGTAACCCCGAGGGAGCTCGTATTTAAAAACCCCATTTTTAAGTGGCTGCACGGTTAGCCCGCACGGTTTGGAAATCGTGCACTAACCGTGCGCACACCACTGCCTCAAGAGAAGGGGTCCACACAGTTGCCCCGCACATTTTGGCAAACCGTGTGCAGCCCGTGCGAAGCCCACTGTTTCCCCCTACACGGTTTCCTGGAGAACTCGTACGGTTTCCCCTAACCGTGCTCAAACCATACACCCTTAGAAAAGCCTCCAAACTTATTCAAAACTATTCCAAACTCTCCTAACCTCTTCCCAAATCATCCCAAACACTTAAAACACATAAAAAGGCATAAACAAAGGCTACATACCTCAAACCGAGGGTGCTACAACACCTCTACCCAAAAATCTTGTTTTGTTGGTGCATTCGACACTCTACGAAAATCCCTCACCGAGAAAACACATATCGCTGACCTCGTGAAGACACATGTGTCATGGAAAGAGGACACCTCAATGAGATCAAAATCCTTATATTGGTTTGTGTGTAGAACAGCTTGGATGAAGGTAGGGTGCCAACTTTCCAGATGAAAGGAGATGCCTGGGGTAGGTGTAACGACCCGAAATTTTAAATAAATATTGTTTCCTAATTTTATGTGTTATTTTTATACTCAACAAAAATGTTTCATTTGGTAACATGAGTATAATTAAAATGAGACTGTTGGGTTTTGACTGTTATTTGACCATTGGTCAATATGACCGCTGGAAACTAAACATTTTGACTATTGTCTCTAAATACAAGCAATCTTGGTTAATTAATATAGAAAGAAGATTCGATGGCCTCACCCAGTAGTCTTGGACCGATCGAAGCCCATATAACAGAACTTGGGAAGGAGGTAGCACCACTGGGCTTTGCTCTGGACCAAACCCAAGCTGAACTTCATCGTATAAAGCTAGAACGGGATCTCATTCGCGAGAAGTTCAAACTGATAGAAATTACTACTCGTGCAATGTTGGTCGAGCCTCTCTCAGATTCTCTCACCTTAGCACACCTTACACTTAGGTCATATGCTGGTGTGATAAGGGGCTATGTAAGGAGACCGTAACTGTCTTGTGTAATCCTTTGTTTTAAATAAAAAATTTGATTTCTTTTATGAATTTTCAAATGACCGGATAAATATAGTATGCATATTTTTGATGAATTTTAGAAAAAGGATATTTTAAATATATTTATGTAAACCCTAAATAATTAAAAATGTGTAATGATTTTCAAAAAATGGTCTTCTGAAATTATGTTCAGTACGAAATTTAGAGTCTAATAAGATCAACTTGATTTTTGATGAATAGTAAATTATGAATAGTGATTTTATGATTAGGATTAATAATGTGTCCAAATGGATCAGTAATCTCACTTAAAGAAAGTATTAAAATAATCTAGGCACTTTGATTAAGTAATGTGATTCAATAAAATGGTTAAATAACGGTTTCATAAATTATTATTCAAGTATTAGTTTTTTCGGATGAATAGTGTTTTTTAATTAAAAATTTAATTAAAAATATTTAGAAAAATATTTTTATAAAATGGACTTCATTTTTGAACTCAGAGCATCGACATTATGTTAAGGTAATTTTTGGGGATTTTTCTGAAAAAAATAAATTTTCGATGAATAGTGTTTTTATTTAAAAATTAAAT
Organism: Viscum album; assembly: GCA_963277665.1. Classification (NCBI taxonomy): domain Eukaryota; kingdom Viridiplantae; phylum Streptophyta; class Magnoliopsida; order Santalales; family Viscaceae; genus Viscum; species Viscum album. Next base: position 1,098,867,080 of record OY728155.1, on the reverse strand, counting down.
TAAAAATATTTAGAAAATTATTTTTATAAAATGGATTTCATTTTTGAAATCAGAGCATTGATATTTGGTTAAGGTGAAATTTTGGGATTATTCTGAGAAAGTTGAATTTTCGATGAATAGTGAAAATATAGATTTTAAGTTACGGGTGTTTAATGACATCATTAAATGATGTATTAAGTATATATTCAATATGGTCGAATTATGAATAGTAAGATAAGGTATGAGGTGTCCCAAGTGGCCAATACCATGGGAAAATACCAGGGGCAAGCCCATGGTTTGGCCAAAACCACTAATGAGGTGTCCCTTTGCCATTAATGCCTTGTCCCCTCACCTTCCCTATAAATACCCACCCTTTCCTCCTTTAGTTTTCACTCCCAACTCTCCCCCAACGAAGTTCTGGTCTCCTTACCTCCCAAGTAGTCCTCCCAAGGTGCCCCCAATCCCTCAAGGTCCAAACCATTGAGTTTTAAGAGTTACGTTTTAAGGTAAGGGATCCGACCTCTCTCTTTCATTTCAAGTAATCTCTTTTATGTCATTCCTTTTATGCTCCATGTTCTTATGTTGGAGGATGTTGTTTTATACTCCTCTTACTGCCATTTTCATGTTCATATAATGAGAGATCCCCTCTTGCTCTCATTATTTCGTTTTATGAAGTTTTAAGTGGCGCCGTTAGGCTGCCGAATTTTTAAGTGGTTCTTCACCCTTCTCGTCTTGAAGTTCTACTTTCATGTCAATTCTTTCAAGTTCCTTTTTGTTATGTTGGGGTATGATCTCTATATCTATCATACTGGACTCTTATGTTCATATGATGAGAGACCTCATTTGATCTCTTCAATTCAGTATTTTGAAGTTTTAAGTGGCGCCGTTAGGCTGCCGAATTTTTAAGTGGTTCTTCACCCTTCTCGTCTTGAAGTTCTACTTTCATGTCAATTCTTTCAAGTTCCTTTTTGTTATGTTGGGGTATGATCTCTATATCTTTCATACTGGACTCTTATGTTCATATGATGAGAGACCCCATTTGATCTCTTCAATTCAGTATTTTGAAGTTTTAAGTGGCGCCGTTAGGCTGCCGAATTTTTAAGTGGTTCTTCACCCTTCTCGTTTTGAAGTTCTACTTTCATGTCAATTCTTTCAAGTTCCTTTTTGTTATGTTGGGGCATTATCTCTATATCTATCATACTGAACTCTTATGTTCACATGATGAGAGACCCTATTTGATCTTTTCAAATCATTTCTGTTGAAGTTTAAGTAACGCCGTTAGGCTGCTGAACTTTCATAAGAGAAATCTAATTTTTGTCTTCCTTCCATGTTTTTCATTTCAAATGGTATGTCCTTGAAATTTAATTACCATAATCATGTATCCTTCTTATTCTGTCCATCTACTATTTTATGGGTCATTTATGAATGTTTGACCCATTTTACCTCTCTTTTTAATGTCTTCTAAAACCTCGTAACATAGCCGTTATGCTACAGAATTTCCGTCTCAAAATGTCTCTCTCTTTTTCTAAAGTTATTTTATATTATTAAGTGAATACTCAAAGCTCTTTCTTCTAAAGGGGTATTCACATATATACCAAAATGTTCTATTTTAAATTCTGGTATTTACATACATGAGACCCACCTTCCTTTTCTGTGGGTTTTAAAGTGATGTAAAGATCATGTCTTTAAAGCAGTTTTTAAAATGTTATGATTATGAAATGAAACCCATTTATTTTATGCTATATGGGTTATTTATGAAATTTTTGATGATGATATATGTGGCTCACATGATAATAAAGGCAAATTTAAGGGTGCGCCCTGATAGCGCTCCAATACATTGGGTAATGATGTAACCACTAGAGATTACAATTTTCACGATACCTTGGTGAGTAACCTTGGTAATTTTCAAATGACACCTTGGGGATGGACCTTGGTGATATGTTCATGATTTTATATGTTAAATGATGGAGCCACATCTTCAAGATTATGAAAAGGTTTTATTTTTATTATGATATGCCTCATGATTTCATTTTCATGCCTTAAAGTTCTTTTCATGACTTTATTGATGTATCTCAAGTTCATATGTAAAATGTTTCACTTGTTTCCCTTGCTGGGCCTTCTGCTCACCCTTCCTTTTGGTGTATGTCCCCAGGTTATGAGATGCAGTAATGAGCCTAGGGTGAACATGAGGAGAAGCTTTTCAAGTGTTTAAGAAGAATGTTTTTTTTTTGTTTCATGTTTTATGTTCCTTGTTTCCAAGACACTAAACCTTAAAGATCCTCAGTTCCGTGTAATGGAATGAAAGTTATGTTATAAAAAGATGGGATGCTATAGTTGGTATCAAAGGATGGTTTAGTTATTTGTGGAAATTAGGATATGAAAACTCTAGGAAGAACCCTATAGAAAAGTTTAAATATAGGAAATCTTCCTGGTATTTTGGTGAGTATTGAGTAAGGGGTTGCCAAGCAAATACATCCATGTCTGGATACGAGCAGGTAGAGGTGGCTCTGGCACAGATGTACATAGAGGTAAAACACGAAAACACCGCTTTGAGCTAGACTCGAACGGGAACTGGTACACGACAACGGGCCTTGCTGCACTCTTGGTTACGACACTCCCGGGGGATATGCTTTGGTAAATTCATAAGCTTGGTATGAACCATTGTTAAAGGAACAAAGATAAAATAAAATAAATATTCACATAAGAATATATGATCATGGATAACCTAGATGGGAACCTAGGGGATCACAAGTTAGGGTATACTTTTCTTCTACAAGTTATCCTTATATGCTTTAAGTTCCTTTTCATGATTATTGGTTAAGTATTTAAGCCTCTAATTATACTTTCTCTTCTTAGTTAATGGTGGGAAATGAAATAACGTGTCCCAACAACCAATGTGATAGGAAATGCGACAATTTACGTATTAATATGATAGAGATGATTAGGGGATTAAAAGATGATTATTATTTTGGAAGACGTTCACTATTTTGGGGACCCTATATGATCGAGGTAAATATATTACTATAGTATTTTCATTGAGGAGTAAGGTTGACTTATATTTTGAAGAATTGATGAATTTAAGGTGGACTTATAGTAATTTAGGTTACTTATGGGAATGATTAACCTATCTTGGGTAAAATATGTTTAGGTTAGCTACTTTTGTTATAAGATGTTAGGAGTGGTTGATGTTGTCTGGAGATGAACAATGAAGTTGTTTTGGAAGACTATGTTATCAAATCCTTCTTGTATTTGGGTTTCAATCTTAGTTTGGTTTATTTTGAGGAATTTTAAGGACAGTTATTTATGGAATGGTCTATGATGAACTTTGGGTAGTACCATGGAACTTTGAAGATTTAAAAGTATTTTCCATTCCTATGGGATTCTTTCTTTTTGAAGAGTTGTTTTACCTTAACCTTTCTGTTTTTGGGATAATGTTTAAAGATAGAAGAAATAGATAGTTAATCTTTTATAGATTATGTGATTCTCTAGAAGATGATTCTTGTGCTTTTTGAGACCAAGTGTTTTGGAATTCTCATCATATGGAGAAAAGATTAGTGTTGGTAGGGACTTATTAAAGGATGAAACTCTACTTGAAGGTAGGTATATTTTCTTATGTTTTTGTTCTATGTAGTAAATGAATTCCTCAAAATTATGAAAAGAAACGTAAAACAAAAATGTTGTTGGTTTACGTTTCCGACTAGGTAATCAAAGACCGTTTACACACATCATAAGTTTGAAATTTTCTCATGGTTAACTTTCTCCTAATCATGTTCTCTATCACTCTCCCTCAGAACTTGACCCTTTGTTTTCTCCCTCATGTCCATGTTTTCCAACATGGAATCCTAGTGTGGGTTAACTCGGGTGACCTTTGTACTTCCCTTTCTTTCTTTTAAAGTAATAGTTTTACTGACTACTTTTCTGATGTGGGACTTTCAATGGAATTTCAAAACCCAATTTTAAAAATTGCGAGGACGCAATTTCTTAAGTGGGGAAGATTGTAACAACCTGAAATTTTAAATAAATATTGTTTCCTAATTTTATGTGTTATTTTTATACTCAACAAAAATGTTTCATTTGGTAACATGAGTATAATTAAAATGAGACTGTTGGGTTTTGACTGTTATTTGACCATTGGTCAATATGACCGCTGGAAACTAAACATTTTGACTATTGTCTCTAAATATAAGCAATCTTGGTTAATTAATATAGAAAGAAGATTCGATGGCCTCACCCAGTAGTCTTGGACCGATCGAAGCCCATCTAACAGAACTTGGGAAGGAGGTAGCACCACTGGGCTTTGCTCTGGACCAAACCCAAGCTGAACTTCATCGTATAAAGCTAGAACGGGATCACATTCGCGAGAAGTTCAAACTGATAGAAATTACTACTCATGCGATGTTGGCTGAGCCTCCCTCGGATTCTCTCACCTTAGCACACCTTACACTTAGGTCCTATGCTGGTGTGATAAGGGGCTATGTAAGGAGGTCGTAACTGTCTTGTGTAATCCTTTGTTTTAAATAAAAATTTTGATTACTTTTATGAATTTTCAAATGACCGGATAAATATAGTATGCATATTTTTGATGAATTTTAGAAAAAGGATATTTTAAATATATTTATGTAAACCCTAAATAATTAAAAATGTGTAATGATTTTCAAAAAATGGTCTTCTGCAATTATGTTCAGTACGAAATTTAGAGTCTAATAAGATCAACTTGATTTTTGATGAATAGTAAATTATGAATAGTGATTTTATGATTAGGATTAATAATGTGTCTAAATGGATTAGTAATCTCACTTAAAGAAAGTATTAAAATAAGCTAGGCACTTTGATTAAGTAATGTGATTCAATAAAATGGTTAAATAACGGTTTCATAAATTATTATTCAAGTATTAGTTTTTTTGGATGAATAGTGTTTTTTTAATAAAAAATTTAATTAAAAATATTTAGAAAAATATTTTTATAAAATGGACTTCATTTTTGAACTCAGAGCATCGACATTATGTTAAGGTAATTTTTGGGGATTTTTCTGAAAAAAATAAATTTTCGATGAATAGTGTTTTTATTTAAAAATTAAATTAAAAATATTTAGAAAATTATTTTTATAAAATGGATTTCATTTTTGAAATCAGAGCATTGATATTTGGTTAAGGTGAAATTTTGGGATTATTCTGAGAAAGTTGAATTTTCGATGAATAGTGAAAATATAGATTTTAAGTTACGGGTGTTTAATGACATCATTAAATGATGTATTAAGTATATATTCAATATGGTCGAATTATGAATAGTAAGATAAGGTATGAGGTGTCCCAAGTGGCCAATACCATGGGAAAATACCATGGGCAAGCCCATGGTTTTGCCAAAACCACTAATGAGGTGTCCCTTGGCCATTAATGTCTTGTCCCCTCACCTTCCCTATAAATACTCACCCTTTCCTCCTTTATTTTTCACTCCCAACTCTCCCCCAACGAAGTTCTGGTCTCCTTACCTCCCAAGGAGTCCTCTCAAGGTGCCCCCAAGCCCTCAAGGTCCAAACCATTGAGTTTTAAGAGTTACGTTTTAAGGTAAGGGATCTGACCTCTCTCTTTCATTTCAAGTAATCTCTTCTATGTCATTCCTTTTATGCTCCATGTTCTTATGTTGGAGGATGTTCTTTTATACTCCTCTTACTGCCCTTTTCATGTTCATATAATGAGAGATCTCCTCTTGCTCTCATTATTTCGTTTTATGAAGTTTTAAGTGGCGCCGTTAGGCTGCCGAATTTTTAAGTGGTTCTTCACCCTTCTCGTCTTGAAGTTCTACTTTCATGTAAATTCTTTCAAGTTCCTTTTTGTTATGTTGGGGTATGATCTTTATATCTATCATACTGGACTCTTATGTTCATATGATGAGAGACCCCATTTGATATCTTCAATTCAGTATTTTGAAGTTTTAAGTGGCGCCGTTAAGCTGCCGAATTTTTAAGTGGTTCTTCACCCTTCTCGTCTTGAAGTTCTACTTTCATGTCAATTCTTTCAAGTTCCTTTTTGTTATGTTGGGGTATGATCTCTATATCTATCATACTGGACTCTTATGTTCATATGATGAGAGACCCCATTTGATCTCTTCAATTCAATATTTTGAAGTTTTAAGTGGCGCCGTTAGGCTGCCGAATTTTTAAGTGGTTCTTCACCCTTCTCGTTTTGAAGTTCTACTTTCATGTCAATTCTTTCAAGTTCCTTTTTGTTATGTTGGGGCATTATCTCTATATCTATCATACTGAACTCTTATGTTCACATGATGAGAGACCCTATTTGATCTTTTCAAATCATTTTTGTTGAAGTTTAAGTAACGTCGTTAGGCTGCCGAACTTTCATAAGAGAAATCTAATTTTTATCTTCCTTCCATGTTTTTCATTTCAAATGGTATGTCCTTGAAATTTAATTACCATGATCATGTATCCTTCTTATTCTGTCCATCTACTATTTTATGGGTCATTTATGAATGTTTGACCCATTTTACCTCTCTTTTTAATGTCTTCTAAAACCTCGTAACATAGCCGTTATGCTACAGAATTTCCGTCTCAAAATGTCTCTCTCTTTTTCTAAAGTTCTTTTATATTATTAAGTGAATACTCAAAGCTCTTTCTTCTAAAGGGGTATTCACATATATACCAAAATGTTCTATTTTAAATTCTGGTATTTACATACATGAGACCCACCTTCCTTTTCTGTGGGTTTTAAAGTGATGTAAAGATCATGTCTTTAAAGCAGTTTTTAAAACGTTATGATTATGAAATGAAACTCATTTATTTTATGCTATATGGGTTATTTATGAAATGTTTGATGATGATATATGTGGCTCACATAATAATAAAGGCAAATTTAAGGGTGCGCCCTGATAGCACTCCAATGCATTGGGTAATGATGTAACCACTAGAGATTACAATTTTCACGATACATTGGTGAGTAACCTTGGTAATTTTCAAATGACACCTTGGGGATGGACCTTGGTGATATGTTCATGATTGTCTATGTTAAATGATGGAGCCACATCTTCAAGATTATGAAAAGGTTTTATTTTTATTATGATATGCCTCATGATTTCATTTTCATGTCTTAAAGTTCTTTTCATGACTTTATTGATGTATCTCAAGTTCATATGTAAAATGTTTCACTTGTTTCCATTGCTGGGCCTTTTGCTCACCCTTCCTTTTGGTGTATGTCCCCAGGTTATGAGATGCAGTAATGAGCCTAGGGTGAACATGAGGAGAAGCTTTTCAAGTGTTTAAGAAGAATGTTTTTTTTGTTTCATGTTTTATGTTCCTTGTTTCCAAGACACTAAACCTTAAAGATCCTCAGTTCCGTGTAATGGAATGAAAGTTATGTTATAAAAAGACGGGATGCTATAGTAGGACACCCTAAAAACCCGTGTTTATTGTCGTCCTAGTTGTGATTCCAAAATCTTATCTCCCTCCAGACTACTATCTAACATGAGTGACTATCGAGCATGAAAATTAAGTGTTAAATCATGAGCCAAAAAGTTGAGGATCTTCCATTCGGGTCTTGAAAATTTCATTATATTTCCCTAGAGAAAAACATCCCCATAAGGATCATCCTTCAAATGCTACCCAAGAATGCTTCGCATGAAAACCATGCATGGTTTTCAAAATGCTCCTAACCACAGTGCCCCTCACTTGCAGGTCTTTCCATTCATTCCCTGGATGCCTAGTGGTGTTTCCCCTCCGCATGAGCTTCCCATACGAACGCTTCCATTGTTTTCTCCAACTGTGAAATAATAGATGTACATGGTGAATTCTCCTTACCTCAATGTGAGGTGGAGATATTCTTTTATAGATGAGTTAAATAAATTACAAGACGGGATACTCCGATGTGGAACTCGAAAATACTCATTATACTAAAATGGGGTCCAACACTCCTCAAGCTAAACATGCCCAACTTGGACTGAGAGTCCCACAAAAAGAAAAGACGACATCGAACAAGGTTATACATACTCTCCCTCAAGCTGGGTTGTGGATGCTGTGAATACCCAGCTTGGTAGTGAGAGAGTCCAGACGAGCTCCTGTGAGGCCTTTTGTGAAGAACCGCCAGACAAAACCGAGAGGGCAGGTGCCGGGCAGAACCAGGAGTGAGGGTAGAGGCAGGGCCAGACAAAACCGGGAATCCGCAGGGGATTTTCTCGCAACCCTATATGGGAGAGATAAAAGGGAGGGAGGGTTCGGGTTAACGAGTACCCTCTGATACCATGTAGATAATAAATTCTCCTGGCCTCAATGTGAGGCAGAGATATTCTTTTATAGATGAGTAAAATAAATTACAACGCGGGATCTTTCGATTTGAGACTCGGAAATACCCATTATACTAAAATGGGGTCCAACAATAGAGATAGGAAATTTGGTAGAGGATAAGACGTGCATTGGGGTAGAGGATAACACACTTTTAACAAGGGTAATTATACCTCTAAATGATAGAAAGTGACTCTTCTAGTTAGAAAACATGTTGGTTATTATCTCTGCCAAAATATCAAAATGGTGCACACGAAATCTACTGGAGTAAATCGATGCCCCGAGATAATCAATAGGAAGTCCCCTCCTGTTAAAGTCGATACAGGATTCAATGGATTTAGCCCTTCTAATTGAGAACCTGTCCGATATGAGAAAACTTCTTTTATCTTGATTCACCACAAGCATTCTCCATTTACAATAACTTTCGATAACTTCATTAATTCCACATAAAGAACGTTTACTTCCATTAGAAAAAATGGTTGTATCATCCACAAACATTAGGTGTAATAAGCCTTGAATATTGAATGGAAGAACACTTCCATCTAAAATAATATTGTTAATTAATCTACTCAGGGTATCTTGCATCAGAATAAAAAGTCTTGGAGAAATCGGATCACCTTTCTTTAATCCCCTAAATGATTTGAAGAAACGACATGTTTTCCCCATAAAATAGATGGACATCCATAGAGAGATGAAGCATCAAAATAAAATATCAATAAAATAGCCTGAGAAGCCCATTCGGGTGATAACTTTGAGATTGAAGGACCACTCAATCCTATTATGTGATTTATCCATATCCAACTTGATGGAGATATTAGAGCCCAACATTTTTTGTTTTAAATCATTGATCATTTCTGGGCCAAATAGATAACACCCTGAATTTTTTCCCTTCACAAAGTCATGTTGTTCCTCAGTGATCCAATTATGTAGGTGAGGGGAGAGTCTGTTGATCATTGTGGTCGGGATCTTGTAAGGAATGTTATATAGACTAATCAGTCAATAATGCATCAGGGAGGACGAGTCTTTGGACTTGGGAATTAAAAAAATGATACGTGGAGCAATCCGTGTGGTGAAGGCTTCCTCCCTTGAAAAAGTCCGGCATAACTTCCACAATATTATCTTTAACCAGATTCCATGAGGAGATGTAGCAGGAACCAGGTAGCCCATCAGGCCCAGGCGTGCTCTTAGAATTAAGGGCGAGCACAACTTCATGAATCTCAAGCTCCTACAAAATAACTTCAAATGCTGACTTAACAACATCAGTCACCGCCCTAAAAATAACATCGAAAATCGCTGCATGGCCCCTCAGATAGCCTTCATACATTTGTGGGTTCGTACCTGCAAAGAGATTTTTGAATTGAGATTCGGCCATACCTCCCACCATGTCCCAGTCATTAGAGAATGAGCCATCTTCCATAAAGATATTCGGCCTGACTATCCTCCATTTTTCCATGATGTAGTCTTGGAAATAAACAGTGTTCCTATCTCTTTTAATGAGCCATTTAATCTGGACTGCTGAAGAGCCAAGAGTTCCTGTTCCAGGAGCTTCACCTCTAAATCGTTCTTCTGGATCAACCTATGAAAAATATTCTCATACCATCCATCTTCAAGCCTTGCCTCCATCTTTTCAACCTCCAGACTCAATATGTCTAGGTCTTGAAAACGAGGAGGCTGATTAAAAAACTAGGTCAGAAGGTTTCCTTTAAGGCGCATCAACCAGTTGGTAAGCCCCTTCCACAAAACACCACTAGAAGGTTTGGACCATGAGAATTCTATGGCATGGTGATAACATGGAAGAGAATTCCATCCTTGGTGGAAGAATAAATAACCACCCTTCCAGTCTTGGGGTAGATTTCAACACGGATCGATGAAAGATCAGAAAGGGCTCATACAAGATGAGTAACCTTGGCATCCGGGAAGGTGGAAATGCCATGGAGATTAACGAGCCACCGGTCGAGCCTACACCAAGTGCGTTCTCTTCACTTTTTTTGTTGCAGCATGTAAATCAGTCTCCCACAAAACCCAGGTGAAGGAACTCCTTGCGAGCTATGAATCTGGAGAAATCCTGGATCAACTTCCTTGGGACGACCCCCCACCCTTGTTCTCCTTTTGATCCAGAATTACAGTAAAATACCCTCCCACTATCCATGGTAGGTCACCTGTATCGAAGAACAGAAGATCCACCCACAAAGCCTTTCTATCTTTAATATCGCACACAGAATAGACAAAAGTTACCAGAATACGATGAGCCCCTGAGTTTATCTCAGTAGTAATAAACTGGTCCCAAGCCCCCGCAAGCACTACAGAGACATTTCCTTCTAAAAAATCCGTATCTGTTTGGTTTGAGGGTCATCCTTCAAATAATTATGCGACCTGGTTGTGTGAGATGGGAAGAAAGGATTGGCTAGAAACACTGATGGTGAAATGGGTTTGGAGCTAACGGAGCGCAAACGCCTGGATTGGGATCCAGTAATCATCCCAATGGGAGAGGTTGCAAGCTAGAAGGTTAAAGAAAATTCCGGATTTGAAATTAGGAGAGATCCTGAATGGTGGATAATGCCGAGAAGCCATTGGATAAAGGGATAAAGGATGAAGTTGAAGGTCCAGGATCACCCACTGTAGGAGGAGGAACAGGAGAAACAACCACTGTTTTACCCTTCTTAGAAAAAACTTTTGGGGAAGGAGAAAGATTTACACCCGAAGCTTGACATGGGGGCTTGTACACCACCATATATTTAAGCGGAGAGTTCTTTGGAGCATAAGGATGGGGGGAAGTAGGAAATCTGGGTAATAAGGGGGTCAAGATTATAAATTTGGGTGGGTGAAGGAATGGAGAAAGAATCCTAGAGACTTTCCCAGAGGAAGAAGGGTCAGAGGATTTCTCTAGGATGCACCTGGAAACGATCTTCGGGGTCGGAATGGAAGGGCGACCATGCTGAGCACCAGTAGACCTCGGGGACTGGGACCCAGATCTTAGCCTCTTGCACACTGAGAGAGAATGACACTGAAAATGGCATTTAGAATAAAAATGTGCCTGGGACATATGGATGAGTTTCCGCCACCAAGAGAAGTCGGACCCAACTCTGAGAAGAATCTGTTCTGGGAGTGGAGAAGATAAATCCACTTTCACACATATCTGAGCCATCAAAACATCAAGAAAGTTCGAGGTTTTATAATCCACAAATAGAAAAAGATCCCATTGCATCACCAATGGAGCGAAGAAAAGAGACATTGTGGAAGGGTAAAGGGAGACATGGGAGATTAAACTAGACTGCCACTTGTGGTGGGTCTCGACCGAAGTGGACCCCTAGGGACCATCAAAACATATTGAATCGCCGGTATCCGCATGACCTAGAGGATGAAGACCACGCCTTCACGAATTCTGCTCTGGATGATAAGACTTCACAGAAGGCTTTCTGATTCAGATCAGAGATCCTAGCCGGAGCTTCTAGGCCCCAAGATGCCACTGCATTCTGGAAATAAGGGAGAGGTGGACGATTTAGGCCGAACATCACCACCAAGGTCCATAGGAGAAGATTAGAGGACTAGTCGAAGGCTTCAGTCGGGAAATGAGGAACTAGGGAGCCGTCCACCACTCCAGAATGATCCTGGTTCAAATGGATCTCTGGAATCGTGGGGAGGCCGCACAGCGGAAGAGGAGTCGGGCGGAGAAGAATCTCCTTCACGGAGGGGCCTTCGAGTACACCACCATGGTTTTGAGACAGGAACAAGCCCCCTGGAGGATCTAAAGACAACTCTGATGGGAGACCCCATGAGAAAGGAGGAGAACCTAGGGTTGCCAGAGGACACAATAGCGCCTGTTCATTGGGATCCCTTCCGAGATTTCCCTCTCTAGTTAGGTTCAAGTAGTGTCTTGGAATTTTATTGTTCAGAAGTTATGTTCAAGGATGTTTCATAAGTTAAGGTTGTATTAAGAGTGTCATGAATTCAGTAAAATGACATACATTTTCATATCCATATTGCATGTTTTTTACTTAATATTTAGACATAGTGGTGGACTCTTACATATGAATTAACCATTGGAAATTTATTTATCACCTTATGTGATAATACTATCAATTGCAAGCTACAAATCATAATCTGGGTAACGATATTCAAATTTAAATGTGTCAACTTTCAATGGTGGTATTTCACATGATTACAGGGATTATTCAAAGTCTTTAATGTTGATTAGTATAGGGGATTTAATGTTGATTTAAATAATGAATTGAATTATTATAATAATTATATTTGATATGATTTGAGAGATTTACGAAACATCCCTAATGGAGTAATCATTTATCATTAAGGAGGAAGATCAAAGAGTTTAGACCAACATGAATTTGACATTGTCATATCATCTATATAAAAATTGAAGCTATAGGAAGTGTTCTTACATGGCACATAATTCAGAATTTGTTGGCACATTTGAAATCTATTTTTTTACACAATTGCGCTATATAACCCATGCTTCACTATTCAACATCATTAATGTTTGGAGCACACTATTTCTATAACAAAAAAACGATCCACCTCAATCACGTGTGATGTTGTTTCATATTTCATTTGGTTGTATCATCTTGTACTTTAATGTTTTATCAAGTTGAAATGAAACTCACATGTTAGTAATACCTCCATTAAAATGTACATGTAATGCTATTCTTATCTAACAAAGAAGAAAGACATGAGTTCTTCATGATCCCATAAAAGGAAAGGTTGGCCATTTTTCCAATTCGAAAGGAAAGATTTTGGTTAGAACCACTCCCGAAATATCTAGGGTTGGTATGGTCTATTAAAAGTCTAGGTTTTGACTATACCCATAAAAGATATAGGTTTGGGTTTTCCCATCCAAATGTTCAAAAGGCATATGTAAAAGGTTGTCACTCTCCCTCAAATGTGATGTAGTTGTAGTGGTTATACATACTTTTAGGATGAGAGTGTGAAGAGTAGACATAGGATATTTGTGATATGAATTGCTATAAAAAACTATGTGCTCTCTCTTGTTCGATATTACTCAACTTACACTCTTCACACATCAATTGTACTTATCATATATTATTAAATAATTTGATCTCATTATACATAATGTTTTTTATTATTTAAATTACTCATATTATTTTGAGATAAATATTCACCCCACCCTCCAGTCTCTTACAATCACTTGGTTGGTACCACTTACACAGGCGATTTCTCTACACCATTTCCTCTATTTTTTTATACTAAAAGACAATCAATCTTCAGATGGCCATATCTCATCCATATGGCCTTTAATAAACCCATCACCTATGTAATTGGGATAATATTGAAAATAGATAAATAAATTTTGGAATATATAATTAAAATTATGAATTGAATAGTTATATAATCTCTCTGATCCTCTTAAAGGAACCTAGGACATGGAGAAGCATTTAGTGTGATTTTTTTTTCAAAAAATTCAAACGAATCTAAATCTTAACACCAAATCCAATATACCAGTTTTTTGGTTCACCCATGGTTCATGATAATTTTTTTAAGAAGATGATAAATTAAAAAATATATATTTAAACGGCACCTTGGTGGAATGATGCGATCTTATAGTACACCACCCATATCTAGATCACTAGAGATTGAAGGATCTAAGAGAGTATCTCTATAGATCCTCCACACATACATTATAGACACTAGAACACCATTACATGATATTCATGTGTAAGAATAAAAGAATCGATATTTTTATGACATCCCTTTGATTATCATAGGATCACACAATCAAAACATTTACTTTGATCAATGCATTCGACTTATTTCTGTAGAATATGAGAGAGAGATTAAAAGTATAGGGAATTCACGAAAGTGTCTTCCAAGGACAAATTTTGGATGAAAAATACCATTATGTACTTAGGTTAGAATTTTATTAACTATTTTTTTCTCGAATAAATGTTGAAATGACCTTAGATTTGGAGAATCTAAATTTTTATTTATTATAAATTAGTGATAGTCAATGTATTTCAGAGGCTTCCAATATCTACATGTGAAAGGATATTTAAGAATTCAATACTACCTTTGATCATCTAGTTGGATATATTTTATGTAGTGTGTTATGACCATAAGGATTTGGTTTCATTTGTTGTGAATATTTCAATATGTAATTAGTGATGGAGAGGGGTCATATATTCCAAGATATAAATGTAAGGAATGATGTTTTTTTATTCAAAGAACCTAAAGGTATGTGTTTTTGGATGTATAGATATTGTTCGTATCATGTTGAAGTAGTTTGAGAAGGGATGGAATTTCTTTGAAGAAGTCCAAAAGCCTTTTGATGGAAGTATGTAATTTGGAACTGTAACTCGAAAAATTAAAAATCCCATGATCATAAGGTTTTGCCTACATATCACAAAGATTTAATGTAAGATATTATTGTATATAAAAAAAATAAAAAATTCCTTGATTGAAAGCCATCATGTCTAATCATAAGACATTAATTATGAATGTAAAACTTCGCCATAAAAATTTTATAATAGATGAATGTATTCATCCTAATAATTTTGTGTAAATATTTATGACTTAAAAAAATTGAGATGTCTGTAGAAATGAAGAAAGTGTTGAGATGAGGCCCTCATCTCAAGATAAATGTCTTCATGTAGAAAACATGGTATTCCATGCATATGGGTATTTTGAATTAGTTTAAAGCAATGTGTTTTATTAAGGATTTCGTAGAAGGAAGCATCTGATTATTCTGGTGATACAAATGTGGATTCTTGACCAAGAATCAAGGATGTTTGAATGAGGAGATAACACCTTCGAAAGATTAAGGGACTACCAAAAAATGAATGGAACCTAAAGATCCACATGATATTCTATGTGAATAAATATATACAGGTTGTGAAATAAGAAATTTGAAAATAATATTGGGAAGTCACCTACACTATGTGAGAATTATGGGAACTTGATAAACTTATGTGTCATGAAGAGTGAAAGAGATGAAGAATGTAAGAACACATTTTTTATATCAGGTACAAAACATTTTAAATTAGGTATAATTATTTATTATAGACGTAATATGGATTCCAAATTAATTCATGGAAGTTTCGGGGGTGGTTAGTGTTGGGAATATGTTGTCTCAACAATACTCTGTATTTTATGATGATTTTGATGTTCACAAATACCCTTGTTTGTTATTCTAATGATTTTATTTTGAGTATATTTCCGGTCATGTATATTCTTTATAATTCATATTTATTCGTAAGTAGTTCGTTAAAGTGCGCAGAACGCTATTAAGTGTATTCTGGAAACACTGTTCATCATTTATCGTTTTGCTGAAAATACTGTTCATTTTATTCATCAGAAAAAGTAACATATAGAACAAACCTTACGTTATAAGAAAATTATGGTTAATGTACCTTACGTTTGGATGGAACCCTTCATGCGACAAAATCAGAAAATTATGGTTGAGGAACCTTACGTTCATAATGAACCTTATGTTTGTATCACAAAACGTATGGATCATGAACCTTAATTTTGTATTGAACCCTACGTTTTGATAGAAATGTATGGATGATCAACCTTACGTTTGAGAAGAAACACATATGGATCATCAAACTTACGTTCATGATCTACCGTATGTTTGCTGTTTTTTCTTCTAGGGATGGAACCTTACATTTGACCTTTCAACACCGAGAATTTGAAATTTACGTCTTTATCGGAGATTCATGCAATGGTCTCTATAGATTATCAGGAAGATTAAAAGCCTGTTAATGACTATTTAAGTGTGACTTTATGATCGATTCAAAGAACCAATTATAGTGGATATTTTCATTCATATTCTTAAGGGGAGTTGCGACATCTCTGATCTGATCTGTTCTTTTTCTTAGGCATCTTTTGCATATCTGAAAAACCGTGCTAAAGTTTCTGCTCGTTATAAATCCTTCTGAGTTTTCATTTAAAGATATAGACGACTCTCTGGTTTATGAAATCAATCAATCATCTGTGAAAATTGTTTTTCAATTCTACAGCGATCAAGCATCACAGGAACATGAACTTCATCAAAAATCTATCTTTTGATTTCTGTGAATACGATGCTATCTTTTTGCTTCTGTTCTTAAATATTCAAAGATCTTCTATGCAACAAGATCTCTTCAGACATCCTTTAAGGTTTATTCTTTTCTGAATATAAAGATCCATCTTTTATCAGTTGCGTGCTGCTGAAACTGTGAGCTGAATTTGTTTTTCTATAAACAAACATCTTTTATCGTGAGTATCGGCTGCTCGTATTCAGTCGTGGTGGAGTATCAGCTTCTCGCACTAAGCTATGGATTTTGGTTCTTTGTTGTAAAGAACCAGGAGGCTCTATTTTATAAATCCTTTGTGTTAAGAGTGACAACTGCCTCTAATCAGTTGTGGAATGGTCTTATGATAATAGGACCTTACTAGTGAAATTCACTAAGCTCATAGAGAGGGTGATTGGTGGAGTGGACAAGGGGATATTCGTGCCCTGAACCACTATAAATTTCTTTTTCCTATTTTCTGTTCTATCCACTGCATATTATCTGTTACAGAAACATCTCAAGCTGTGTCTACTGTTTTGTTAATACAGAATTGAGGAATAATTTTAAAAGACACAATTCACCCCCTATTGTGTTATTGTCATAGTCAATCCAACCTAACATTTGGTATCAAAGGCTGAGCTTTTCATCAGATCCTTAACAAGCTAAAAGCATAAGATCTACATTAAGATGGAAATGATTGACCTAAGGGAAGGTATGTCAATGCTTCGTGATCCATACTTTAATGGAGAGAATTATGGTTTATGGAAATCAAGGATGATTATATATTCGGAGAATCTTGGATACAAAGTCTACTAAAAAATTCTAACTCCCTATACGATTCCTAAGAAACCAGAAACATGGGATACCACTACAGAAGCTGAATATGATACAAAATTAAAGGCAATGAATGCTATGATTTTCGGTCTTGGACAAGATGAATAGAATCTTGTATCATAGTGCCCAACAGCCTGTGAAATGTGGCAGACAATTGCAGTATCCTATAAAGGTATTGAAAATGTCAAGCAAATGAGATATGCAACAACGAAATTAAAGTTTGATACTTTAAGAATGTTTAATAGAGAGATCATCGCTCAGATGAATGGAAGATTGACAGAAATTGTCAAAAATGTGACATCCTTAGGTGAACCTATCAATCAATCTAATCAAGCCTTAAAATTTCTAAGAGTTATACCTACAAAGTGGAATGGAATATCAGCAGAAATTCGATAATCAACACCTGTCAAGGATCTGACCATGAGAGAACTGATTGGGACTTTAACGATGTATGAAGTTGAAATGCAAGATGAAGCTGAAGATCACAAGATTCTAGTGAAAAATGACACCACTACTTTAAAGGTAATGTTGGTCGGAGTGGACACTCAAGAGAAGGGTGAATTGAGTTCTAATTAAATTTTTTGTTAAAATATTGTCTAGTTAAAATCCCCCGATTTATAAAATAAGTTAAACTATAGTGAATTTATACAGATTGTAAATGTTCACTTAGCTTCTCAAAGATTGATTAGGTCTCAGTTAATTTAACCAAAAGGTCAAACTAACTTTTTAAGCTAACCTATTGATTTACAATAAGTGTAAACACTTGCTAATTGAACTATCAAAGTAGCTTCAAAATAGTTTTGTATTTCAAAGTAATAGCAGTGAAATAAATAAGATATATGTAGTATACTTTAAACTTAAATAAAATATGCACAAAAGATATAACAAGAGGTTCAGTCTCAAGCCGAGACTTAGTCCTCTCAAATATATATAAATTTGATCCACTCCCTGGATCGGGGTTAACAACAGTTTTACAAAACTGTCCAGGCCACACAGGGACCTCTACCACTGTTCTTCGTGGGAAACAAAACAAAGACCAGGTCACATAAGGACCTCTTCCACATTTGACGTGGGTAAACAGAAGTTAAGAGAATTTGAGCGAGGATTTTGATATCCTCCAGTTCAGTGCACGAGACAGTGTGTGTAAAGATATACAGAGTACACCACGCTGCTCGAAAGTTTAATAAATAAATCATGTAGAGAAGATAGATGAGAGTTTAGAAAGCTCTAGTGATTATCAATGTAGCTATGGACTCATTGGATTTAGCAGGAATGCTTTTGAGTCCTTCTCTGGTTTTTCTATTGAAAAACAGAGTGTCGTAGTTCAGCTTGTCTTCTTCAGGAGTGAGAAAGATCTATTGATTCGTCGTGTGTTCTTCAAAAGTATTGGATTGCACTCATGAGAGTTCTTTTAAGGTATTGAACTCTCCTTCTTGTTCAGGATTGTTCTTCTTGTTCAGCACAATGCACTTGGGTGTATGTAAGTTCTTCGTGTTGTATATTCACACTTGCACACCGCTTTTCGTGTACTGCATCTCAGTCTTTCTTATATTCCACGAGTTCTAAAGTATGAATTATTCCCTTCTCATAGGTACGAGATACGGTTTCTTGTCATGCCAACAACTATCATTAAATAACATTAATTGCATTAAAAACAACAAATATGACCGTTAGCATTATTTAAATAATATTGACAAAAAATTAAGAAACGGTGTCACAGTGATTATGGAAACGGTGTCTTCTTCACGGTATGTGGTTCACGGTATGAGCTTTACGGTGTGAGCTTCACGGTGTCTGGTCACGGTGTCTGGTTCACGGTGTCTGGTCATGGTGTCTGGTCACAGTGTCTGGTCACGGTTTCTGGTCACAGTGTCTGGTCACGGTGTCTAGTCATGGTGAGTCCTTCACGGTGTC
The DNA here is from genome assembly GCA_963277665.1 of Viscum album. Classification (NCBI taxonomy): domain Eukaryota; kingdom Viridiplantae; phylum Streptophyta; class Magnoliopsida; order Santalales; family Viscaceae; genus Viscum; species Viscum album. The sequence goes on along the minus strand of OY728155.1, from coordinate 1,098,848,045 downwards.
TGGGTCATGGTGATTCCTTCACGGTGTGTCCTTCACGGTGTCTGGGTCACGATGATTCCTTCACGGTGTGTCCATACTTAGACAAATATCTATATTTGGACTAAGACAGTGATATGCAGAATATGGATTAAGGTTAATCATTAGAGAGTAAGAGAATGTGAATCATAAATATAAAGGTGTGATAATATTTGTGAGATTTGTGATTATGCATAAGACTTGTAAATAATAAAGAGAGTAATTAACTTCCATAAGATTTTTTATTATAAAAAAATGATGTGTAGCTATTATTGAGATTGAAGAGCATTAGCAAGATGTGCAATGAAGATCAAGATTAAGTAACAGTAATGAGATTTGTGATCATTAAAACATTATTAACACATGAGGAGTCCAACAATCTCCCCCTTTTTGATGATCACAAATCATATATTGGCAGAATATAAATGACATGTAATATTAAAGATACTAGCATAGCAAAAAAATTATAGAACTGATGCTTGTAGTTTTTCTCCACCATTTATACTATTATAGAACTGACACTTGTAGTTTTTCTCCCCCTTTTGGGATTATCAAAAATTAGAGAGAATGAAATGAAACACTGCATTTGGTATTAAACAAAGGGTTCAGAATACAATAAAACATGAAACAACAAAAGACATCCCATCAAAAAGAAAAACAGTCCTCGAACTCTTCAGAGATCCACCTTGTCTTTGCCTTTATCAACAGCAGGAGCTGGTGCTGAAGTAGAAGAAGGCATAGATGTGGTAGACAACGAGGGTAAGGGTATACCTTCAAAAATAGATGGATCCAAAGTAGGAGTAGTAGAAGATCTAGGCTGGGGTTGGTCAAGAATGACTGGCCGGATCTGAGAAAGAGCTTGGCTAACTGTCATGACAGTTGAGGGTAAGGCAGGTAGTCCAGGTCTAAGAGGTGCAGCAGCTGGAGCAACTATAACAGTACTCTACACATGAAGATACAGCTTCAAAAGATTGATGAAATCAGTAATGATTTCACCACCATAATGCATAGACTTTTCAAAATCATCCTTATTCTCCAGAAATTTGTCCAACAATCTGGTGAACTCTGAAAGTTTCTGAACTTGAGCTTTAAAAGCTTGAGTCACCAGAGGGATTCTCAAATTTTCCACAAGATATCTAAATTGATCTGTCATATCACTTTTAGAGAAAATCTGGGAGAGATACAAATCTATTTTCTTGGAGATCTCTTGTTGATCACCATTGGCTATCTTAGAATGAATCCTAACCAAGTCCAATGCTCTATCACTATTCTTAATCACTTCTGACAAAGAAGATAGATCCAAGACACTGAAGGCATTCTGAAATTCTTCCTTTATTATGGATCGCATCATAGAATCATCCAAAGAAGGTGTGGAGGTCTGACCAGAAACAGGTGAAGCCTTGACAACTTCAGTTAGAACTTTGAGCTGTTTCAGAACTTTTTGTAGACATCCAGTGTATTCATCTGTAAGCTTATTCAGATTTTCCACAAGATCTCTCATGCGTTCCAGCATATTGGTGTGCCTTTTTCCAATCTTTTCATCAAAATATAGCAGGTATGGATGAACTTGAGACACAATCTCCCTAGCAAGGAGGGAATCATAAGACTCAGGAGAAACAGCAACAGGTGAAGGGGCAGAAACAGGAGCAGGCTCTGATCTCAAAGATAACTCATTCTACAGACTTGCTACCATACTTTTCAGATTTGCAACATCCGCACTCAGCAGCTTATTCTCTACTCCGACTTCTTGAATTTCTCGGATCATCCTTGGTTGAATATGCAAGATAATATTTTCCAAGTTAATTGATGCATCTTCTTGACTTAACTGAGTCACTGGGCGAGGTTGAGTGGAGACAATTTTCTCAACTCCAGCTAACAACGTCTCTCCAAAAACTTTCAGATCATCTTTGGTCACAAAGGAGTGATGCTCAGGTAAGGATGCAGGTAAAGGTAAATGTTCAGATCACTACTAGAAAAACAGGTATTTGCGACGGGTCATTTGTGACGGGATCCCGTCGCAAATGGCCTTTTGCGACGGGGTCCCGTCGCAAATGACCCGTTGCTGAAAACGGTGTCGCAATAACAATTTTTTGCGATGAGCCCGTCGCTAAAGCCCTTTTTCGCGACGGGGAGAATCCCCGTCACAACTAAACCTCCGTATATTTGTAAAAAACTATTTGCGACGGGCACCATAGCAAATACCTGTTGCGATGGGCACCGTCGCAAATACCTGTTGCGACGGGCACCGTCGCAAAAACTATTTTTCAAAAAATAAAAAAAATAATACTATTTGCGATGGGAATAGTATCCCGTCGCAAATACTATAAAAAAAATAAAAAAAATAAATTGTTAATAAATTATTTTAATTAATATAATAAAAATACAATTATAATTCAAAAATAAAAAATAATAAAATAGTAATAAATGATTTTAATTAATATAATAATAGAATTATAATTCACAAATAAAAATAATAAATTATTTTAATTAATATAATAATAATAGAATTATAATTCAAAAATAAAAAATAATAGAATATTAATAAATATTTTATAATGATACAGAAACTACGAATAGAAAAAAAATCATATTTTGATTTCACAAATTTTATAACATAAATACAAACTCTAATCTGAAGGAGGGGGGGAGGGGGGGAGGGGGGATCTGCAGATGGTGGTGGAGGAAACTCCATCCCTAAAGCATGAGTGAGTCGGCGCATGTACTCCATCTGCTCCTGATGCTTCTGCTGCCACCGACTCGTCTGCTCCTCGTACAACTGCTGCTGGCGTCGACGCTCCTCCTCATGCTGCTGACGCATCTGCTCCTGCTCCTGTCGGAGACTCTCTATCAGTGCAGTCTGAGATCGCAACTGATCCTCATACTGTGTAGCAGAAGAAGATGCACGAGCTCCTCTCGAGCTGGACGCCGACATCGCAGCACTGCCATAATAATCTCCGGGAGTCAGTCGAGAGCTGATAACAACTACCCGTCCCTTCTCGAAGGCATACTGGGTGGCCTGCATCCATGCCGCCTCATCAAACTGACGGCCAGTGGTCTGATCTGATGACTCGGCCTGACTCTCAGGCCGGGCCTGTGACGCTGTGGCCTCATATGACTCCTGTAGTTGCAATTTAAAATTAAAATTGTGAATATATTATATACAGTTAATTTTTAAACTTGAAAACAAATAATACTAACCACGATGTGATGTTGACGATCACCTCTGAGCTCCCCAGTAGCAGGATCACTATACATCCTCCGATATACGTCGTACTCCGTAATATCGGGGTGCTCGACAGCCTATAAGAATAAAAAATAAACTGTTAATATTTATAGTTATATAAAATATTTATAAATAATGTACGTACCAGATGCTGTCTATGAGTACTGAAAGAACGACTCCCAGCTCGATGAGTCACCTCCTGTCTCCCCCGATTCTTTCTCCCCACCGATGATCTCCTCTGAAAGGCACCACTCAACCAGTGCGCACATAATCCATCCCATACATGGGATGAAATGTACTCTGGTCGGTGTGCTCTACATGACTCGTCAAAATCTAACACTCCTGCTTTCTTCATCGTAGCTTTTCTTAAATTGTGCAAAAACCGACGAAGGCGATCACGCATGGCCACCTCCCATGCCTCGTGGATGGCGTCACGCATGGTATCCTCGATCGGATACCATAAACCCTACAAATAAATCAAAATATCAAGTTAGAAATGAAATAATTTTCAAAATAAAAATTATTTATTTACGTACGTACCAACCAATGGACGAACATGGCCTGCTGCACATCAATGAGAATCTGCTCCCATGTGGTCCACGGCTGAGAGAAATAGTTGCGCAAAATAGTGCTGCCCTGTCCGACTACTATATGCGGAAAACTGTAAAAATAATAAACATTTATTATGTGAATAGATTAATGAAATCTTAGTCAAATCAAAAGGTTATCACACAGGTTATCACACCTCCGTGTGCGTGGATCAAACCCAAGACGTGGACGTCACTTGGGGACGGGGTCAGGAATCATCAATCGTGCAAGACCACGCCCCCTCCGCGTACTCCCTGGAGCGCCTGCAGGCTGAGGGTCATCTGGCAGCAAAGTCAAGTCAGCATCCGCCAACTCACGAAATGTGGCGTCATCCATCTGAAACAGAAAATGTTAATGTTGTTAGCAAATAATTCATAATTACTATTATATATACATATATACATATTATGATTGTATATAAATACCATGGAATTCTATTAGTGTTCATCTTCATCATCATCTTCATATATGTCAATGTCATCTTCATATTCCTCCTCAACATCATCGATATCCATTCGAGTTACAGTTGCTTCATCTCTTACCATTTCAAATTCATATGTGACATCATTAACATCATCGTCATCACCGACTCTTAAATGTGGGGTGTCGTCATCGATACTCATGTCTCTTTGCAAAAAAGATTGATTTTGAGTACTCTCTTGAAAAACTTCAATTCTTTGCACATCAGTGAAAGCACATTCACTTTGACTAAACTGATTGTCTCGAATTTTGATTTTTATTACACTCCACCAATCAGTCAAGTCTTTTGATGTAGCACAGTACTTTGCGTAATAAACTTGATGTGCCTGTTGAGCCAATAAGAATAGTTCATTTACTACGAGAACACTTTTACATTTAATATCGATGATTCCATGAGTCATATGAACACGCACGCCTCTCTCTGTATCCAACCACCGACATTTGAACATGGTTATGTAATGTTGTCCAAGATAACAGAGTTCAATGATTTCATCAAGTATGCCATAAAAGTCAACTTCATTTTCTCGATGATGAGATCCTCTCAAGCTAACTGTTCTTTTTCTGAAATGAGATCTGTTTCTGCAAAAAGGATGATCAGCTGGAAGAAACCTGCGATGACAGTCAAAATAACAAGGTTTCTTTCCATGAATGAGCATAAATGCTTTGTTCTCTCTCATACAGTAAGGACATGATTTCTGACCATGTGTACTCCAGCCAGATAACATCCCATAAGCCGGGAAGTCACTTATTGTCCACATCAATGCTGCTCTCAGTATGAAATTTTGTTTCGTTGCAACATCATATGTACTGACACCAGTACTCCACAATAAATTTAATTCATCAATCAATGGTTTCAAATAAACATCAATATTTTTCTTCGGATGTCCTGGAATTAGTAAAGTCAAAAAGATATATGGCTCCTTCATCAACATCCATGGAGGTAAATTGTACGGAGTTAAAAAAACAGTCCAACATGAATATTGACTACCATAAGATCCAAACGGACAGAAACCATCAGTGGAAAGCCCCAGTCGAACATTTCTAGCTTCTAAAGCAAAGGATGGATGCACTCTATCAAAATGTTTCCATGAATCACCATCGGCTGGATGATTCAAGATTTTATCGGTTGAAATATTCTCTTTATGCCATGACATCATTGTCGTTGTATTCTTAGACATGAATAAACGCTGGAGTATGGATGTAAGCGGAAAATATCTCAACTGTTTTACAGGAATCAAACCAGACTTCCCGTGTTGTCCTTCTTTATATCTCAGTTGCCCACATGTGGGACAACTATCCAACGACTCATTTTCCCCAGAATATAAAATGCAATCATTTGAACATGCATGAATCTTCTGACAAGTAAGTCCCAAATTTCGAACCAGCCTCTTACTCTCATAGTAATTTGCATGTAAAACATTTCCTTCGGGTAACAGTGTTTTAAGCAAAGAAAATATCTGGTCAAAACAGGTGTTTGACATTCCGTTATCTGATTTGATAGCCATAAATTTTGCAACTTCTTCTAATTTGCTCATCTTGCAGCCAGGATATAATGCATCCTCAGCAGACTTCAACAACTCATAAAATTCAGATGGTGCCAACTCAGGATTTGAAGCTATATCAGCCGGAGTTTCTGTATGTTGAACAGATGAACCTGCAACATCATGTACTAAATCTTGAAACCGGGATGGATCCGGAATCAAGTTGGTATCACCTGCTCTGGAACTGCGTTCACCGTGTTGATACCAAAATACATAATCTGGTTGAAAATCAAAACGCAAGAGATGTTCTCCCACTTTGTCAATCGTGTCAAACGTTCTCAATGCACATTTTCTGCAAGGGAATTTTATTTTGCCATCTGAAACAAATTCTGGATTTGATACCGCAAATGATAAAAAAGTCTCTACACCCTCTACATATACTGGATTTAAACCAGAACCGTTTGGATTTCTACGTTGATTTATCCATATGTGGTCACCTAATAATGATTGTTGACGACCTCGTTGTTCCATATTTCTCTATAAAATATAAAAGCATTACTGGTTTTGAATAATTTGTTAGAAAAAACACTCAAGCTAGGATAATTATAGAGTTTAGATCATACACGACTGATGCAAACTTTTTATTGAGATAGACCTAAAAATTGACCCTTTAAGAATTGAATATGTTGAGAATAAAGCAAAACATGTTACAAATATTGATAATTTTAATATTATATAATTTTTTTATTATTTTCATAGTACTAATATTATTGGTAAGTATTACTAATTATTACTAATTATTACTAATTATTGGTAATTATTACTAATTATTACCAATTATTGGTAATTATTACTAATTATTACCAATTATTGATAATTATTACTAACTAATACTAATTATTGATAATTATTACTAATTATTGGTAATTATTACTAATTATTGGTAATTATTACCAATTTTTGGTAATTATCGGTAATTATTGGTAATTATCGGTAATTATTACTAATTATTGATAATTATTACTAATTATTGATAATTATTACTAATTATTGGTAATTATTACTAATTATTGGTAATTATTACTAATTATTAGCAATTATTACTAATTATTGGTAATTATTACTAATTATTACGAATTATTGGTAATTATTTGTAATTATTGGTAATTATTACTAATTATTACTAATTATTACTAATTATTACTAATTATTGGTAATTATTGGTAATTATTACTAATTATTACTAATTATTACTAATTATTGGTAATTATTGGTAATTATTATTAATTATTGGTAATTAATACTAATTATTGGTAATTATTGGTAATTATTACTAATTAAATGTAATTATTGGTAATTATTACTAATTATTGGTAAATATTACTAATTATTGTTAAGTATTACTAATAATTGGTAATTATTACTAATTATTTCTAATTATTACTAATTATTGGTAATTATTACTAATTATTGGTAATTATTACTAATTATTACTAATTATTGATAATTATTGGTAATTATTACTAATTATAGGTAATTATTACTAATTATTGGTAATTATTACTAATTATTGGTAATTATTACTAATTATTGTTAATTATCGGTAATTATTGGTAATTATCGGTAATTATTACTAATTATTGATAATTATTACTAATTATTGATAATTATTACTAATTATTAGTAATTATTACTAATTATTGGTAATTATTACTAATTATTGGTAATTATTACTAATTATTGGTAATTATTGGTAATTATTACTAATTATGGGTAATTATTGGTAATTATTGGTAATTATTGGTAATTATTACTAATTATTACTAATTATTGGTCATTATTGGTCATTATTGGTAATTATTACAAATTATTGGTAATTATTACTAATTATTGGTAATTATTACTAATTATTGGTAATTATTACTAATTATTGGTAATTATTACTAATTATTGGTAATTATTACTAATTATTACTAATTGTTACTAATTATTGGTAATTATTACTAATTATTACTATTTCTTGGTAATTATTGGAATTTATTGGTAATTATTACTAATTATTGGTAATTATTACTAATTATTGGTAATTATTTCTAATTATTCTTAATTATTACTAATTATTCTTAATTATTACTAATTATTGGTAATTATTACTAATTATTGGTAATTATTACTAATTATTGGTAATTATTACTAATTATTGTTAATTATTACTAATTATTGTTAATTATTTCTAATTATTGTTAATTATTACTAATTATTACTAATTATTGCTAATTATTACTAATTATTGGTAATTATTGGTAATTATTACTAATTATTGGTAATTATTACTAATTATTGTTAATTATTACTAATTATTACTAATTATTACTAATTATTACTAATTATTACTAATTATTACTATTTACCAGTAATTATTTCTAATTATTACTAATTATTACTATTTACCGATAATTATTACTAATTATTACTAATTATTGGAAATTATTACTAATTATTGGTAATTATTACTAATTATTGGTAATTATTACTAATTATTACTAATTATTACTAATTATTACTAATTATTACTAATTATTACTAATTATTACTAATTATTACTAATTATTCCTAATTATTCCTAATTATTACTAATTATTACTAATTATTCCTAATTATTACTAATTATTACTAATTATTACTAATTATTGGTAATTATTGGTAATTATTACTAATTATTGGTAATTATTACTAATTATTGGTAATTATTACTAATTATTACTAATTATTACTATTTAGCGGTAATTATTTCTAATTATTACTAATTATTACTATTTACCGGTAATTATTACTATTTACCGGTAATTATTACTAATTATTACTAATTATTGGTAATTATTACTAATTATTGGTAATTATTACTAATTATTGGTAATTATTACTAATTATTGGTAATTATTACTAATTATTACTAATTATTACTATTTAGCGGTAATTATTTCTAATTAATACTAATTATTACTATTTACCGGTAATTATTACTATTTACAGGTAATTATTACTAATTATTACTAATTATTGGTAATTATTACTAATTATTGGTAATTATTGCTAATTATTGCTAATTATTGCTAATTATTCCTAATTATTCCTAATTATTCCTAATTATTACTAATTATTCCTAATTATTACTAATTATTTCTAATTATTCCTAATTATTACTAATTATTACTAATTATTACTAATTATTACTAATTATTACTAATTATTGGTAATTATTGGTAATTATTCCTAATTATTCTTAATTATTACTAATTATTCTTAATTATTACTAATTAGTGGTAATTATTAGTAATTATTAATAATTATTACTAATTATTGATAATTAGTAATAATTATTACTAATTATTACTAATTATTGGTAATTATTGGTAATTATTACTAATTATTGGTAAGTATTACTAATTATTGGTAAGTATTACTAATTATTGGTAATTATTACTAATTATTGGTAATTATTACTAATTATTGGTAATTATTACTAATTATTACTAATTATTGGTAATTATTACTAATTATTACTAATTATTACTAATTATTACTAATTATTACTAATTATTACTAATTATTACTAATTATTGGTAATTATTGGTAATTGTTCTTAATTATGAGTAATTAAATGAATAATTACCAATAATTAGGAATAATTACCAATAATTAGGAATAATAACATTATTAGTATATTTTATTATTAATATTAAAATAATATAATTTTCTAATTTATATACAATTCTCCTTTCATCTGTGTGTTTTCTATCTCCATATACAAATAATACATGTGAAGACAGCAAACACACAGATGAAAAGAAAACTGTATATATATAAAAAATTATATTATTTTAATATTAATAATAAAATATATTAATAATTAAATAATGTTATTATTCCTAATTATTAGTATTTATTACTAATTATTAAGTAATAAAACAATGTAAACATAATTAAATTACAACTAATTAAGAATAATTAAAACTAATAAAACATTAAAAATAAATATTAAATTAAAATAAATATAAATACCTTGAAAATTGATCTGAGGTTGATCTCTGATCGTTCTTCAAAACTTCAATATCAACTCCGAAGAAAAAAATTAAACTTGAGAAAAACTGAACTGTAGAGATAAAATTTTGAGAGAAGAAGAAGATGGAATTTGAGAATGATTTGAAAAAAACGGATGGAGGTATTTATAGGTTATATTAGTTGCGACGGGACCATTTGCGACGGGTTTCCCGTCGCAAATACCTTAGCCAGCATTTATTACGGTCAACGGTTAAATAGTTATTTGCGACGGGTCCCGTCGCAAATAACCACCTGCCGACATACTATTTGCGACGGGGGAATATTCCCGTCGCAAATACCTTTTACCGCCGCCGGTTATTTGCGACGGGAATATACCCCCGTCGCAAATATGTTTCCCGCGATTTGGCGCGCAAACGGCGCCAGTCCTTTTTCGACGGGGAAAGCTATCCCGTCGCAAAAAGCTACTTATTTGCGACGGGCAAATACCCCCGTCGCAAATAAGTTTTTAACAGGGCTATTTGCGACGAGAATAAATCCCGTCGCAAATACCCATTTTTCCCGTAGTGGATTCTGGTTGAGGTTCAGAGTCATCTTCAGACTCAGATTCTGATTCAGATTGAGGTTGGGGCTCTGATTCTGGTTCTGAATGAGATAAGGACTTCAGTTGAAACAGAGAAGAAAGATCCATTCCAGTTGCAGTCACTTGCTGTGACTCATTCACATCATAAAAGCTTGGGAACTCATACCGAGAGTACACAAAAAAATTGACAGAAGGTTGAGAAGCTTCAGCAGATCCAACTTCCACAATATCAAGATTTTGAGGTTCCTCCCCCTCAACTTGTGCTTCCCTTCCAGATTCTTGAGGTTTAGGAACATGGACAAGATCCACAGGATCATCCCTAATCTCTTCAGCAAACTCTTGCCTTGCCAGCTAAAAGGCAATTTCCATTCTTTCTTCAGCAGATTGAATAATCTCAGGAACTGATTATTCCACTGGATAAGCTTCCAGACTTTCTTCTTTCTCAACAGAAGGAGTCTCTTCAACAAGATATGCCTCTAAGGTTGCTTGCTTTTCTGAAACAGGAAAAACCAATTTACTTGCAGCATTGGGATGAGCTTCTTCCTCATGAAGAACAACTGAAGGATCCTTAGTCTTTTCCTTTTCAACAACAACTTCCTCTCCTTGAGGTATTTCAGCAGGGATAACAGCAGGGACAACATCCCTTTCCACTTCAACCAGAACTATTTCCATTGGAGGTATTACAGGTTCTTCTCTAGGTGGTACTTCAGCTGTTACTTCTTCTTGTTCTTCTTCTACTGAATACTCAGCCACTTCATCTGGTTCCAAACCAGGATCAGCTAGGTTCTTAGGCCTTCTTGGATAGTCAACAGGATTAAACTTTTTATACAGTTGATCACTATCCTCAACCCACTGCTTCTTCCAGGTGTTCCAGCATATCTTTATCCTTCTGATGATAGGCATGGATAGGCAGAAATCAAGATCCTCTAACTTTTCTTCATTCGGTCCAACCATCCCTTTTGCAACTAACATAGATGAAATCATCCTTGAGTAAAACAGGGAGGTGGATTTGGAAGTTACTTTGATCAGCTCACAGATATGGTTGATAACATACTTACACAGATTGATCTTATGACCATTCTTCAACAGGTGAATCAGGAACACATCCTGATACTTCATCACAGCAAAATCTCCTTTTCTTGGACTAACCAAATTCTGAACAAACTTGAACAGAAGTCTTGTCTCCCCATCTAGTTCAGCAGCTATGGCCCTTTGCTTGGTGCCATTTCCAGTTAGACTTTCCAAAGCAGTCTCCAGGTCAAAGATGTCAGTTGTTGGAGGAGGGTCTCTCTGGTAATCTTCACAAACTCCTTCATGTGGAATTCTTAGGCATGCAGCTTACAACCTTGAAGAGAAAGAGCACTTCTGACCATCGATCCAGCTGGTCACCATAAAGCTTTCTCCAAACTCAAAAGAAAACTTCACATACTGATAGAATTGAGATACAAGCCTTGGGTAAATCGGTCTATTCTATCCAGTGAACCATTCAAGCCATCCTTTTTCTCTTAAAACTTTCAAAACTAACGATCTGCTAGACAGTAGCCATTTAGGGAAAACCTCTTTTTCAGGTACAACTGTACGGCTTACCAGGTTTGGGTTTAGAGGTCCTTCGGGAGCTATCCTCGGTATCCTCTTTTGTTTCTTAGAGCGGTGCTTCTCAGACGAGGGTGAAGATGGATGCTTCATCCTTGGCATTCACTAAAGGTTCGGGTGAGAGGGAAGAGAAGGTTCAGGAGAGAGTTCGGGTAAGGAATCGAATGAAACCCTTATGTTTTATCATTTGGGAATGTCAAACGTCATAAAAATTACCGTGATACGGGTTAAAAAAAAATAAAATAAAAATTCACGGTGAGACCGTGAGTAGGCATTACGGTGAGAAAGAAAACTAGTCATCACGGTGAGACAGTTTGTAGTCGTCACGGTGAGACAGTGAGCATTTTATATAGTCACGATGAGACAACGAGTTGTCAGACCATAAGCATAAAACAATAACTTAGAAACAGTAAGTATGAAACCGTAAAGTAAAGTACAGTAAAGTATTAAACATTAAAATCAGTAAGATATTCATTTATGATTAATCATACCAAGATCATGTATGATGTAGTCTAATCTTTCAGAATTTAATGGTTTAGTGAATATATCAGTAAGTTGATATTCAGTACCAATGAATTCCAAAGTGATATCACCCTTTTGATAATGATCCCTCAAAAAGTGATGTCTTACATCAATATGTTTTGTCCTAGAATGTGAAACAGGATTCTTAGAAATATTAATAGCACTTGTGTTGTCACAATTTATTGAGACATGTCTGAATTGATATCCATAGTCTAGTAATGTGTGTTTCATCCACAAAATTTGTGCACATCAACTTCCAGCAGCTATGTATTCAGCTTCTGCAGTTGATAATGCAACAGAATTTTGTTTCTTACTACACCATGATACTAGTAACTTTCCAAAAAGGTGACATGTTCCAGAGGTGTTTTTCTATCTATCTTACATCGAGCAAAGTCAACATCAGAATAACTAACTAATTCAAATGATTTTCATTTGGGATAGAACAGTCTTAAATTGGGAGTATGCTTGAGGTATTTGAAAAATCTCTTTACAGCATTTAAATGTGACTCTTTAGGGTTTGCTTGAAAACGAGCACACATACACACACTAAACATAATATCAGGATGACTAGTAGTCAGGTAGAGTAGACTTCCAATCTTTCCTCTATAGGTGGTTTGATCAACAGATTTACCATTTTCATCAAGATCCATCTTACAGGTGGTACTCATGGGAGTGTCACTACTTTTTGTGCTTTCCAATCCAAAACATTTTAAAAGATCTCTAGTATATTTACTTTGAGTTAAAATAATTCCATCATCATTTTGAAAGATTTGAAAAGCAAGAAAGAATTTAAGTTCACCCATTAAACTCATTTCAAATTCATTTTGCATCATTTTAGAAAAATCAGTACATAATGTAGTTTTTGAAGATCCAAAAATAATATCATCTACATAAATTTGTACAACTAAAACATCTTTAGAAATTCATTTTATAAATAGAGTAGGATCATCTATTCCTTTTGTAAAACCTTTAGAAATTATAAAAGTACTTAATCTATCATACCAAGCTCTTGGAGCTTGCTTTAAACCATATAAAGCTTTTGATAGTTTGAAAATATGATTTGGAAAATGAGGGTTTGAAAATCTAGGTGGTTGTTCAACAAAAACATCCTCAGTAATATATCCATTTAAGAATGCACTCTTGACATCCATTTGATATAGTTTGAAATTTAGATGTGCAGCATAAGCAAGTAAAATCCTAATAGCTTCTAATCTGGCTACTGGAGCAAAAGTCTCTTCATAGTCAATACCTTCTTCTTGACTATAGCCTTGTGTAACTAGTCTAGCTTTATTTCTAACTATGTTTCCAGATTCATCTACTTTATTTATAAACACCCATTTAGTGCCTATTGTGAAAGTGTCCTTAGGTCTTTCAACAAGATTCCAAACTTTATTTCTTTCAAACTGATTGAGTTCTTCTTGCATAGAAATTACCCAAAATTCATCATTAATAGCATCATCAATGTTTTTAGGTTCAAGCTCTGACAAGAAGGCTTGATGTTCATCCTGATTTCTAAGAGAAGCTCTAGTCTGTGTCCCTCTATCAAGATTTCCTACAACAACATCTAAAGGATGATTCTTTAGAATTATAGTTGATCTAGTAAAGGTAGGACCATAAACTTTAGGTTCATCAACAGGTTGGGAATCAACAGAAGCAGGTTCTGGAAAATTTCCAGAACTGGTTGTCTTTATAGCAGGTTTATTTGATTTTTCATTAAGGTCCAGAACAGATAAATCTTCTTCAATATTTTCAAGAGAGGTTTTAGGCTCATGTGGATCAGTTTCATCAAACTTGATGTGAACAGATTCTTCCACACACTTGGTTCTTTTATTGAAAACTCTATAGGCTTTACTAGAAATAGAGTAACCTAGGAAAATTCCTTCATCACTCTTGGATGCAAACTTGTCAAGATTATCTTTGGTATTAAGAATAAAGACTTTGCAACCAAAGACTCTAAAGTAGTTGACTTTAGGTTTTCTATGGTTCCACAACTCATAAGGGGTCCTCTTAGGAACAGGTCTGATCAAGACTCTATTGATAATATAACAATCTGTATTTACAGCTTCAGCCCAAAAATAAATAGGCAGGTCATATTCATTAAGCATGGTTCTGACAATTTCTTGCAGGGTTCTATTCCTCCTTTCTACTACACCATTTTGCTGAGGTGTCCTAGGGGCAGAAAAGTTATGACTATAGCCATTGTGTGAGCAATAGGATTCAAACTCATGATTCTCAAACTCACGGCCATGATCACTTCTTAGAGTTTTAATCTTAAGTCCACTAAGATTTTCTACAGATTTGGAGTATTTATCAAAGTAAGAACAAGCTTCACTTTTGTGAGGTAAGAAGTATACCCAAGTATATCTAGAAAAGTCATCTACTAAGACATAGAAATAGTGCTTCCCATTTAAGCTAGAAACTCTAGATGGTCCAAACAAATCCATGTGAACCAACTCGAGAGATTGAGAAGTTGAAACTTCTTTCTTTGGTTTCAAAGATATTTTGTGTTTCTTTCCCTTTTGACATGGATTACAAACTTTGTCATTTGGAAACTCAAGTTTGGGTAGGTCTCTCACTAAGTTCTTCCTAGTAAGTTTTCTATGTGAGTGTATATTGCAGTGTCCTAATATTCTGTGCCAAATCCAAGACTCTTTATGAAAAGCATTTAAACAAGTAATATTCTTCATGGCTAAAGAATTTAAATCAACAGCATAAACATTTTCATTTCGTAGGGCAGAAAATACTAAAGAATTTTTAGAATTAAAAACATTGCAAGAATCATTTTCAAATTTAACATTAAAACCATCATCACATAACTGAGAAATACTTAACAAATTATATTTAAGTCCATCAATGAATAAAACTTTAGAAATTAATACTAAGTCAGTGTTACCAATCTGGCCTAAGCCGATGATTTTCCCTTTAGAATTATCACCAAAGGTGACAAAGCCTCCATCAACTCTGACTAAGCTTTTAAATCATGAGAAGTATCCTGACATATGTCTTGAACATCCACTTTCCAAGTACCAAGTCTTCCTACAGGATCTCTTTAAGCAGGTTTCCTATAAAACAGATTTTGATAGGAAATGATTTTGGTACCCAGATCTTCTTGGGTCCAGACAGGTTAGCAATCAAAGCTTTCGGTACCCAAATTTGTCTTATGGGTCTCATAAAATTTGTAGAATCAATAGACTTTGAAAGATAAACCTTATTAGATCCATAACTATGAATATAACTAGTTGAAGCATGTAAATGTCCAAAACTAGAACTAGCAGTATTCTGTCCAGATTTAGGAATAAATATATTCTTAGTAAACTGTCTCTGTCCAGGTTTGTAGCCTATTCCAGTAGTGTATTTTGGTGCAACTTGCTTTCCTAGCATTTGAGTTAGTGTATCCTTTCCATTTGTGAATTTCTCTAAATACTTTCTGAGTTGCTCATTATACATTTTCAGTTCAGCGTTCTCCTTTAACAGTTGAGCATTTTTCTCTTTTTCAATAGTAAGTTCAGTTTTAAAAGTAGTAGTGAGAGCATACTATTTTTTTAATGATTTGTATTTATCCTTAAGTTCATTGTATGTCTCTTCCAGCATATTACAATATTCAAACAATTCCTCACTAGTCATGTTTTCAGAATCAGAATCAGATTCTGCACTATCTTCAGAATAATAAGAATTTAAAGTAGGAGTATCTAAGATTACCTCAGATGTGTTTGTCATAAAACACATGTTTTCCTTATTTCTGGTTTCAGTCTCAGAAGCTTTATATTCACTGGAACTATCCTCAGAAGTGCTCCAAGTAGCCTTTATAGCCTTTTTGTACTTACTGTCCTTGTAATCATATTTCTTCTTGAATTTGAGCTTTGGACAGTATGCTTTAATATGTCCTTTTCTTTTGCACTCATAACAGACAACTTCATCACTTTTATCTGACTTTTTCCAATCCTTCTTCCAATGTCCCTTATTGTCATACTTTCCTTTGTAATTTTATTTTCTGAAGAATTTATTTTTCCTATAAAATTTCTTAAACCTTCTGGCTATCTGAGTCATTTCAACATCACTATCAGAGTCTGAATTTTCACTGGTTGAACTGTCAGTAGGTAGTTGAGCTTTATCTTTGTCCTTTCTCTTTGAAGCAGTAGTCTTGAAAGCCACTGATTTCCTCTTAGGTTCATCATCTTCCTCTTTATTCACCTTGAGTTCTTTCTCATACATCATAAGCTTACCAATGAGTTATTTGACAGGTAGAGCAACAATGTCACATGACTCTCTGATTGAAATAGATGTGCCTCTCCATCGGTCTGGTAAACATCTCAAGATTCTAACAATTTGTTACTTTGCTGGAACAACCTTTCCAAGTGAATTCATTTTATTGACTATCTCATTAAACATGAGATACATATCAGAAATAGGTTCATCAGTTTTCATTTTAAAATTATCATATTTAATAGTATAAGTATTTAATCTCATTTCTTTAACATTGGTTGTTCCTTCATGAGAAACACCCAAAGTATCCCAAATTTCAAAAGCAGTTTTACAAGAAGAAATTCTATTAAACTCTTCATCTCCTAAAGCATAGTACAGGTCATTCATGGCTTTACAATTATTATTGTAAGCAGTCTTTGTAGGTTCATCCCAAGTGGATCTAGAAGTAGTGGGAAGTTTGTATTCTGATTCTATGGCAGTCCAAATATCAAAACCTATGCTTTCTAAATGAATTTTTATTTTAAGTTTCCACTGAGAATAGTTTGTACCATTGAAGAAAGGTGGCATGTTAGTAGCAGCACCCTCTAGTCTATTATTCATAACTAGATTTTAGAAAGATAATTTAAAGAGATAAAAAATTAGAATTAACAAAAATTTAAGATCTTTAAAGATGCAACTAAAATCACAGTTGAAAAACAGAGTATTTCAAAAATCTTTAAACAAAAACTAATCCTTTGATACCAAATGTTGGTCGGAGTGGACACTCAAGGGGGGGGGTGAATTGAGTTCCAATTAAAATTTTTGTTAAAATATTGTCTAGTTAAAATCCCCCGATTTATAAAATAAGTTAAACTATAGTGAATTTATACAGATTGTAAATGTTCACTTAGCTTCTCAAAGATTGATTAGGTCTCAGTTAATTTAACCACAAGGTCAAACTAACTTTTGAAGCTAACCTATTGATTTACAATAAGTGTAAACACTTGCTAATTTAACTATCAAAGTAGCTTCAAAATAGTTCTGTATTTCAAAGTAATAGCAGTGGAATAAATAAGATATATGTAGTATACTTTAAACTTAAATAAAATATGCACAAAAGATATAACAAGAGGTTCAGTATCAAGCTGAGACTTAGTCCTCTCAAATATATATAAATTTGATCCACACCCTGGATCGAGGTTAACAACAGTTTTACAAAACTGTCCAGGCCACGCAGGGACCTCTACCACTGTTCTTCATGGGAAACAAAACAAAGACCAGGTCACACAAGGACCTCTTCCATAGTTGACGTGGGTAAACAGAAGTTAAGAGAATTTGAGTGAGGATTTTGATATCCTCTAGTTCAGTGCATGAGACAGTGTGTGTAAAGATATACAGAGTACACCACACTACTCAAAAGTTTAATAAATAAATCACGTAGAGAAGATAGATGAGAGTTTAGAAAGATCTAGTGATTATCAATGTAGCTCTGGACTCGTTGGATTCAGTAGGAATGCTTCTGAGTCCTTCTCTGGTTTTTCTATTGAAAAACAGTGTCATAGTTCAGCTTGTCTTCTTCAGGAGTGAGAAAGATCTCTTGATTCTTTGTGTGTTCTTCAGTAGTATTGGATTGCACTCATGAGAGTTCTTTTAAGGTCTTGAACTCTTCTTCTTGTTCAGGATTGTTCTTCTTGTTCAGCATAGTGCACTTGGGTGTATGTAAGTTCTTCATGTTGTATATTCACACTTGCACACCGCTTTTCATGTACTACATCTCAGTCTTTCTTATATTCCACGAGTTCTGAAGTAAGAATGATTCCCTTGTCATAGGTACGAGATACTGTTTCCTGACATGCCAACAACTATCATTAAATAACATTAATTGCATTAAAAACAACAAATATGACCGTTAACATTATTTAAATAATATTGACAAAAACTTAAGAAACAGTGTCACAGTGATTATGGAAACGGTGTATTCTTCGCGGTATGTGCTTCACGGTATGAGCTTCACGGTGTGAGCTTCACGGTGTTTGGTCACGGTGTCTGGTTCATGGTGTCTGGTCACAGTGTCTGGTCACAGTGTCTGGTCATGGTGTCTGGTCATGGTGTCTGGTCACGGTGAGTCCTTCACGGTGTCTGGGTCACGGTGATTCCTTCACGGTGTGTCCTTCACGGTGTCTAGGTCACGGTGATTCCTTCACGGTGTGTCCATACTTAGACAAATATCTGTATTTGGACTAAGACAGTGATATGCAAAGTATGGATTAAGGTTAATCATTAGAGAGTAAGAGAAGGTGAATCATAAATATAAAGGTGTGATAATATATGTGAGATTTGTGATTATGCATAAGACTTGTAAATAATAAAGAGAGTAATTAACATCTATAAGATTTGTTATTATAAAAACATGATGTGTAGCTATTATTGAGATTGAAGAGCATTAGAAAGATGTGCAATGAATATCAAGATTAAGTAACAGTAATGAGATTTGTGATCATTAAAACATGATTAACACATGAGGAGTCCAACAGATAACATCTCAGAACCAGAACAGGAAAATGAAACAAGAAGTGAAGAATGAAAAAGATATAGACTCATCTGACTCTGAAATAGAACTGAAAAGACTAGCCAGAAAATTCAGCAAGTTCTACAGAAATAAGAACGGATTCAGAAAGACCTTAAAAAGGATGAGAAAGATTCAAAGGAAGTAAGATGCTATGAATGTACAAAATTGGGTCATATAAGACCTGACTGTCCTCAATTGAAAGGAGAGAAGAGAAAGGAAGAAAATAGATATCAGAAGAATGCTGACAATGAGAATTGATATAAGAGAAAAATGAAGGCTACATGGAGTGTCTCAGAAGACTCCAATAGCTCATCTGATTCTGATACAGAAAGGAAGTCAAATCTGAAGGCTAATATGTGCTTCATGGCTAAATAAGATGAGGTACAAACTTATTATTCATCAGATTCTGACTCTAGTTACTCAAATGATAAAATGACTGCCTACTGCAAAAGGATTGAAGAGAAATATGATTCCTTGTTAAAGAAGCATAAATACTTAAAGAATATTCACAACACTATTATAAATGAAAGAGATACTTTAGTTAAACATCATTAAGAGCTTGTTGAAAAATTCAATTCAACAACTACAAACTGTGTTGTTCATGAAAATAAGATTAAAGTTCTACAAAAAGAATCAGAATCTTATAAATCTGCTGCTCTTGTGTTTACAAAAGGAGAATATAAACAGAGTGAAATACTTGAAAAAATGCAGTTAAAAAGGAAAGATTTGGCATTGGAAGTAAGGGAGAAAAAACCAAACTATACAAGAATTACTTTGTTCCTAGAACCAAAAGGAAAAGTATATCTATTGTTAAATGTTTCTACTGTGGTATTAATGAACATTATGCTAATGACTGTTATTTCAGAAAGCCTCAATTATGTGGCATCAAGCATGTTTATTACTCAAAGGATTTATCTAGATTTAATTATAATAACTTTGAGAAAAGAAAATATGTTTTGATTCCAAAGTCTTTGAAAGCTAACACTGTTGGACCCAAAGAAATATGGGTACCAAAAAAAACTCTTGTTTAATCCGTCCTTATAGGTAAGAGGTCACAAAAGAGGAAAAGACATATGGTATATGGATAGTGGTTGTTCAAGACATATGAGTGGAAACTCATCAAATTTCCACACCCTGACAAAAATAGATGGAGGCCTAGTCACCTTTGATGATAATGCTAAAGGAAAAATTATTGGACTTGGGATAGTTGGAGATCCAGATTCTATCTCAATTAATAAAGTACTATATGTACAAGGATTAAAGCATAATCTGATAAGTATCTCTCAACTCTGTGATGATGGATACTATGTTTATTTTTCAAATAACACATGCTCTATATTTAAGTATAAAATACTTAAATTCAAAGCCCCTAGAACAGACAATGTCTACACTATGGATTTAAACTTCCTGTGCAAACAAAAAGTAAACTATTTAATTGCTAAAATAAATGAGTCATGGATTTTTCATAGAAGACTTGGACATTTTAATATATATTATTTAAATAAATTATCCAAGAAGTAATTAGTTTTAGATTTACCTTGTCTTAAATTTGATGTTAATAGATTCTGTGATGCATGCCAAATTGGTAAGAAACACAAATCTACCTTCAAATCTATTAACAAAATTGCTACATCAAAACCCTTATAACTCATCCATATGAATTTTTTTGGATCTTCGAGAATAGAAAGTTTGGCTGGTAAACTATATGTATATTTTTTAGTTGATGATTACTCAAGATTTACTTGGGTGTATTTTCTAAAACTTAATAATGAATCTTTTTCTGTTTTTGAAATTTTTTATAAGAGTTTTGAAAATGAAAAAGGTTTTAAGATAGTTTCATTAAGAAGTGATCATGGTGGAGAATTTGAGAATCAAGACTTAAAACTCTTTTTTTCTCAAACATGGGTATTAAACACACCTTCTCTACACCAAGAACACCTCAACAAAATGGAATTATTGAAAGAAGAAATAGATATTTACAAGAAATGTCTTGGACCATACTAAATTAATATATCCTACCTACCTATTTATGGGCAGAATCTGTAAGTACAACATGCTATATTATGAATAGAGTTTTAATTCAGCCTATTTTCAAAAAGACTCCTTATGAACTTTGGAATAACAGAAAACCTAAAGTAAATTACTTTAAAGTTTTTGGATGAAAAATGTATATCCTGAACACCAAGGATAATCTTGGTAAGTTCGATCCAAAATATGATAAAAGGATATTTTTAGGATATTCTGCTACTTCAAAAACTTATAGAATTCTCAATAAAAAGTCAAGGATTTTTGAAGAATCAGTTCATGTGAAGTTTGATGAAACTGACACTTTTAATAAAGATAAAGATCAAGTTGATGAGTTCACTGATCCTTCTAACAACATGAGACTTGAAAATCTGAAAAATGATTTTAAAAACTATATGAATGAAATTCTGTCTAGTTCATAAGAACATGACACTTATGAACCTAAGAGTGTTCTTCCTAGAAATCCTAGAACCTTAAAGGATCATCATTTATAAATAGTTATAGGAAACCTAGACTCAGGTATTAAAACCAGAGGAAATGTAGGAAACCTAGTAGAATTCTCTACTTTTCTATCTCAATTAGATCTTAAATCCTTTAAAGAAGCATTAGAAGATGAAGGTTGGATGTTAGTTATACAAGATGAGATAAATCAATTTGAAAGAAATAAATTTTGGAAATTAGTGGAAAGATCATCATGATTTCCTGTAATAGGAACTAAATGGGTCTTTAAGAATAAGCAAGATGATCAAGGTATCATAACTAGAAATAAAGCCAGACTAGTATCAAAAGGTTATAGTCAAGAAGAAGGTATGGATTATGATGATACCTTTACTCCCATTGCTAGACTAAAAGCCATTAGGATTCTCTTAGCTTATGCATCTCATATGAATTTTAAATTATATCAGATGCATGTTAAATCTACCTTTTTAAATGGTTATTTAAAGGAAGAAGTTTATGTTGAGAAAACTACTGGTTTTGAAAATCCTCAAAAACCAGATTCAGTTTTTAAACTTACTAAAGCTCTATATGGCCTTAAACAAGTACCTAGAGGCTTGTATGAAAGATTAAATTCTTTTCTTTTGAAAAATGGTTTTACTGCTGGTTTGGCAGACCCAACTCTTTTTAAGAAAATAGTAATTTCTAATTTTCTGTTAGTACAAATTTATTTTGATGATGTCATTTTTGGATCAAGAAACAAAAATATTTGTAATGATTTTTCAGAACTTATGCAAAAAGAATTTGAAATGAGCATGATGGGAGAACTAAATTTCTTTTTAGGACTTCAGATTTATCAAAAGGACTATGGAATTGTTTTAAATCAAAATATATATATTATTGATTTATTGAAAAAGTTTGGTCTTGAAAACAACAAGACATATTCAACTCCCATGTGTACCAATATTAAGCTTGATTTGGATGAAACTGTAAAAACAATGGATAACAAGTTATATAGAGGTATCATTGGTAGCTTACTATATCTTACTAAAATAATACCTGATATTATGTTCTTTGTATGTTTATGTGCAATATTTCAATCAAATACTAAAGAATATTGTCTTATTACTTTCAAAATAATTTTTAGATATTTGAAAGGAACTATTTTTCAATCCTTTCTCTACCCAAAAAATTCTTATTTTAATTTAACATCATACTCAGATGTAGATTTTGGAGGATGTAGATTAGATAGAAAGAGTACTTCAGGAACCTTCCACTTCTTAGGAAAATCATTAGTGTCGTGGTCAAGTAAGAAGCAACACTCAGTTTCACTCTCAATAGCCGAGGAGGAATATGTGTATGCAAGCAATTGTTGTGCACAAGAATTGTGGATGAAAAACACACTGATGGACTTTGGACTTAATTTGGTTAATATATATATTTTATGTGATAATACTACTGCAATAAATATTCAAAAAATCCAATAAGTCATTCAAGAACCAAGCATATTGATAATATACATCATTTTCTAAGAGATCATGTTCTTAAAAAGGATATATATTAAGAATTTGTTAGCACTAAAAATCAATTAGCTGATATTTTCACTAAACCACTACCCTCTGCAAGTTTTGATTTTATAAAGGGAGAGTTTGGTTTATTTAATTCTAAAATAAATATGTTTCAATTTTAGTATGATTTTAAGTTTATTTTATTTTATTCTGTAAATTTTTTTTCTCTTTTCTCGTACTGTATTTTAATTAATTTTAGAGGTTAAATGTGCGTTTCAAACCGCATATTCATTTAAATATTTTTTGTAATTATTATGCTATGACACAAGATATGAGAACACATGTCATCTGTCAGAAAAACCTTTCGTCTACCTTACCCAACGTTTTACTAAAACCTTTCGACTAACCAAAGACCTTCGTCTACCGTTCCAAACCCTAAACACTGAAATCTTCAGACTTTCAGACCATCAAATTTTCGAACCTTCAGAAATGACGTAGACTAAGCGCGTTGAAGAAGGAGAACCAAGCGATCTGAAGTGACAGAAAGTTACTCCATGAAAAATTCTTTAGGGGAAGGTTATTGATTTCGAGTGGCTGGTTCAGAGTAATCTTCTTCTCAAACAAGACCTAACCTTTCAAGGACTAGAAACCGTCTTCAGCGACAATGCAATTTCAGAATTTTTGTACGAGGTAGAGTTGAGGTATTTTTATGGTAGCGTGCAGTTTATTTTTAGGTAAGAGTAAGATATGATGTATGCTAATATTGAGAATAAGGACTTCTCAATCTCATCAACTAAAGTGTTGAAGATTTTAAGCTATTCGCATGAGGGGGTATTTAATTTTGACCTTAAATAGATTGGAGATCAGACTCACACCTCAAAAGACATTATGTCTTTTCTGTTCAACTCAACAAACATTAGAAAAATGTTTTTAAAAGAACTTAAAGATGACCACTAGATTCTGGTAAAGTTCATTCAAACAAAAATTTCTCCGAGAGTAGTGGAGATGGAGAAGATCCTCTACCCAGACATGTACATCATATTTCTGTTTCTGAGTGATATTAAGCTAAATTTCCCAAGGTACTTATTCAGATATTTGTACTACTGCTGTCAACCTGATGTGAGGATGACCTTTTATCCATATGGACGGATAATTTCAAGGATCCTATTGAAAAAGGGGATGATCAGGTTTGTAGAGGTAAGAGTCAAGTGTCATCACACCAATGTACTGAATGCATGCTCCCTAAGAAAACTTGGATTTTTCTGGAGCACCATCAAAGAAAAGATTCATCCTGTAGGAGCTGAGGAAGACCAGAGCTCAGGACTTTAGGGGGAGAGAATAGCTGATGGAAAAGAAGGGATAGTTGAGTCTAGGACTGGTGGGATTTCTCAACCGTCAAGGAGAAGACTCAGGTATGCTACCCAAGAAGAATAAAAAGAGGAACGACTTGTTTAGAATCCCAGGATAAGGACAGAGCCACACGCTACAGAGTAAGAGTTGGCTTCAAGAGAAGTAACATGCTCAGTTCATCTTGATGAATCACTCATGTAGGAAGAGCAGCAAGTGTAAAGTCAAGCCAGAGAGCTTGAAATTGTGCTTGTGATTGGTGGAGCATAGGAAATCGCTCCTGTTGAGAAGGTTAAAGGAATAGAAGCTCAAGTAATAATTGTTCACACGAAAGTAGTGAGAGAGAAAAATTTTGAAGATGGAGCTGAGCAAGAAGAACAGATTGTTCAACAGTCAGTGACTGAGAGTCAAACAAAGAAAGTAGTTCAGACTGTGGGACAATCATATCAACTTTCAGGAGTACAGACTGACGTTCTGGAGAACCAGTCTTTTTTCAGATGAAAGTTTAGTTGGAAAATCAGTGGATAATGCCATGCCCTTAATTGTTGTTAATCAGCCTATGAATGTATATGAGGATACATATGACTCTATATCACAACATTTGGAGGAATTAGTGATGAATTATAATAAAATTCAAGAAGAGAATGCATCTATGACGCAAGAGATGGAAGCTTCAAGGAAGAGCTTACAAAATCTTGAGGAGAACTCAGTCTCCAAAAGATAATTCAATGCCTTCAAGAGGGAAATGATGGAAAAAATTGGCAAGATCAAGTATAAATCTGTGTCTAAGATAGACTTTTCTGATCTTAAATGGTATTTGGGAAGCCAATTCACCTCAGTGAGAAGTAGTGTCAGTCAGCCTACTGCATCTACATTGGCTCCACCTACCTCTCCAGATCTCATTCCTAGATTTCAAGTCATTACAGTAGTACTGGAAAATATAAATATAATACTTGAAGATCTGAAGTGCAACAACGCGCCCCTACCAGTTCTTATAGAGAACCAAAAGCATTTGGTTTACCAGCTAACTCAATCAGAGCCTGGTATTCGATCCTTGTTGAAAACCTTTTCAGAGAAGCTCGAGTAGTTCATGAAGCAAGAGACCAGTCTTCATGAGTTTTTGAAAGTTAATATCGTGGAGAATCTTCATGTTAACAATGACTCCAGAATGTTGATCATTCAACTTGGAGATAGTCTGATGCAGAAGCTGAGATTACAGTTGACAGAGCTAAAAGATATGTTTGAAGTCATACAGTATTCCAGACCAACCAATCCTTAATCCCTTCCATTTTTTAACCTTTCTGACAATGAATATTCTTGTATCTTGATCCCATAATGTTTTGTAAAAAATTCATTTATTGATCAATGAATGTTCTCTGTTTATATGTATTTTATATGTGTTTGAATGTTTTTCTACAGTTCCAAATCCATTTCTATTTATTTAATTACAGTTCACTATAACATTTACTTATAATCTGTTCAAATATTATATGTGTTCTAATTTATTTATATACTATCTTTTTGATATCACAAAAGGGGGAGAAATTTAGACATTACATTTACACCTATATATGTTTACAAAATTTCTAAATTATGTAGCTATGATTATAGTTTTAGTTTATGGGTTTTGTGATCATCAAAAAGGGGGAGATTGTTGGGAATATGTTGTCTCAACAATACTCTGTATTTTATGATGATTTTGATGTTCAAAAATACCCTTGTTTGTTGTTATAATTATTTTATTTTGAGTATATTTTAGGGAATTTATATTCTTTATAATTCATAATTATTCACAAGTAATTCGTTAAGGTGTGCATAACGCTCTTAAGTGTATTCCGAAAACACTGTTCATCGTTTGTCGTTTTGCTGAAAATACTGTTCATTTTATTCATCAGTAAAAGTAACGTATGGAACAAACCTTACGTTATCAGAAAAGTATGGTTAATGTACCTTACATTTGTATGTAACCCTTAATGTGAAAAAATCAGAAAATTATGGTTGAGGAACCTTATGTTCATAATAAACCTTACGTTTGTATCAAAAAAATGTATGGATCATGAAACTTACTTTTGTATTGAACCCTACATTTTGATAGAAATGTATGGATGATCAACCTTACATTTGAGAAGAAAAAAATATGGATCATCAACCTTACGTTCATGATCTACCTTATGTTTTCTGTTTTGTCTTCTAGTGAAGGAACCTTACGTTTGACTTTTCAACACCGAGAATTTGAAATTTACATCTTTATCAGAGATTCATGCAATGGTCTCTATGGAATATCAGGACAATTTAAAGCCCGTTACTGACTGTTTCATCATTACTTTATGATCGATTCAAAGAACCAATTACAATGTATATTTTCATTCCTATTATTAAGGGGAGTTATGACATCTCTGATCTGATCTATTCTTTTTCTTATGCATGTTTTGTGGATCTGAAAAACCATGTTGAAGTTTCTTCTCGTTATAAATCCTTCTGAGTTTTCATCTAAAGATATAGATAACTCTCTGGTTTATGAAATCAAGCAATCATCTATGAAAATTGTTTTTCAATTCTACAGCGATCAAGCATAACAGGAATGCGAACTTCATCAAAAATCTATCTTTTGATTTTTGTGAATACGACACTCTGTTTTTGTTGCTGTTCTTAAAGATTCAAAGATCTTCTGTGCAATCAGATCTCTTTATACATCCTTCAAGGTTTATTCTTTTCTGAAGATAAATATCCATATTTTATTAGTCGCGTGCTGCTGCAACTGTGAGGTGAATTTGTTTTTATATAAACAAACATATTTTATCGTGAGTATCGGCTGCTCGTATTCAGTCATGGTGGAGTATCAGTTTCTCACACTAAGCTGTAGATTTAGATTCTCTATTGTAAAGAATGAGAAGTCTCTGTTTTATAAATTCTTTTTTGTAAGGGTGAAAAATGCCTCTACTCAGTTGTGGAATGGTCTTATGATAAGAGGAACTTACTAGTGAAATTCACCAAGCCTGTAGAGAGGGTGATTGGTGGAGTGGACTAGGGGATATTCGTGCCCCGAACCACTATAAATTGATTTGTCCTATTTTCTATTCTATCCGCTGCATATTATATGTTATAGAAACATCTCAATCCGTGTCTACTGTTTTGTTAAGACAGAATCGAGGAATAATTTTAAAAGACACAATTCACCCCCCTCTTGTGTTATTATCATAGTCAATCTGACCTAACAGTTTGGGCTTGTTTGGAGCCTAGAACCCAAATTTGGGAGAAACACAGCTAGAACATATGGTTATGAGAAACCATTCCACCCAATCCGCTAGGTTAGATGAAACCGTGCAGGGATAGAATGTGGGATAGAGAAGACCACACAGTTTGAGAAAATTGTGTGGATGGAGGTGAACACCCGTGCTGGGGCACCTATAATTTTTAGTAGATCTAAAATGCATGGTTTTCATACGGTTAGTCAAACTATGAATAGTGACCATGCATGTGTCCTTGTAGCACACAGAGGGTACACAATTGGATCATAGTTTGGCCAACCCTATGACCAAACCATACAACCCAGATATTTTCACCGAAATAATGAATATACCCTTAATGATATAATATTCCGAGCCTTACTAACATTTCTTATCAAGTGGATAGAAAAGGGATTCTTCTTCCATTTTCGATCTCCCAATGCCCTCTTTGATAGATTTTGATCTAGACACTTTGTTTGGTGTTATATTTTTCTTCTGTTGGTCTCGTTAGATAGCCACCAGTAATATCCTCATTCCTTTTGCATCATTATCCATTTGTCTTCCTCTCGAAAAAGTTATCTAGGTGCAGTCTCATTTGACCTATTTTAAGGGAATTCATACATTATTTAGTTTTGTTTCAATCCAGGACAAACTAAAGACTGATACTGGACGAGGAGAGCTATACGAGTATGATGTAGGTGGTCGAGTAACTATCCTCAATTTTTGATGTTTTATAATACGTGTTTTATGTCTCATGCCAGTTTCACCATGTGTTTCCTTAAATTTCATCTTCCTTGATTAGGTTGACTTGTTAGAACCCAAATTATATTTATATTGACTACCGTATATAGATCCATCCATTTGGGTGTGCCCTCCTATATGCCTAAATGTATTTTATGCTTTTACACCCAAAACAGCTAATGGTGTGTTTTTCATTACATTTAAATAGTGATATACTTATGATGGTGGATGGATATAGTGGCATAGCATGACTCATTCCCTTAAAAATTGTGATGAATTGGATTTATTAGAGGTTAATGGTAGTCCCACATCACCTAATTTAAATATAAAATGGCCACACCCTTGTTAATGATAAATGTAAATGAATTATGAATTATTCCCTCACTCATGTTAAATCCAATGGATATTATTCATAAGAATGTGTGGTCATGTATTCCCTCTTTAATTATGAAATATGGGCATGATGGCCCTTATGCATGTTATAAATGGATGGGCATGGAATAACCCCTTATTTATAATTAAATGGGGATGGAGAGACTTATATAAATGTGAAACAATATAGACATGGAGACCCTTATTAAAATGTGATACCATATGTTCATAGAGATCTATATATTAATGTGATACCATACGGTCATAAAGACCCTTATATAAATGTGATAACATATGGGCATGGTTAACCTTATATAAATGTGATACTATATGGTCATGGAATCTCTTATGATACTATGTAGGCATGGAATCCCTTGTGATACTGTACGGGCATGGCTTCCCTTGTGATAATATACAAGAATTGTGTCCCTTATGATACTACTATAATACTGGGCATGCTGTCCCCTTGACTATTGTGATATTTGACATGACATCCCTTATGAATGTGATACTCAGCATGGTGTCCCTTGTACATGTTTTACTAGGCATTGCGTCCCTTGATACTTATTCATAGTTATTATTGAATGGTCCAAAGTAGGTAGTGTCTGTCTGGTTTCCATTCCAGAACCATAGAATACCCATTTATTGTTATTACAACTTCTTTACACTATTATATCTTCACACTATCATATTGTATACACAGACTGGATATCTATATATGTCGTTGGTGGTGGCCTATTGAGTTTATCTCACACACTATCTAGGACGCCTATCACACATGGGAAGACGTCATGATTTCAGGTGTAGATAAGGGGAAGCGTCCTCTTATAGATGTGTGATTTTTGGCATGACTTAGGATGAGAGATTGGTAGTAGATGATTGGGTTAGATCTAAGGATGCTTGGACAGACTTTTGGTCGTTTGTAACTTTTTTTATCTTGTAAAAAAGTATTAATTATTGTTCATATCCATTATTTCATACTTTATAAACACATTATGTAACACCCTAAGATTCCACGATACTCTTCTCTTTGAATAATACATTGAATAATGCAGTAGCGTGTGTTGTACGCAACTTCGAGTTCTAACACACCACAACCAGTCAAACTAGCCATTATGAATAGTAATACCCACTTTTTGAAATTTTATAAATTTTATCATTCAAAATGGACTTCATTTTTGGATTAGGAGTATCTAAATTAGCTTAGGGTTAATTTTTGGTATTTTTCTGAAAACTTTCAATTTTTGATAAATAGTGAAAAATACTAAACTTTAATTAAAAACAACTTTTTTAATCAAAATAATTTATAGTGCTAAATTATACTATTGAGTGGTTTTAAAGTATAATTAGATTATATTTTTACCATTTAATCCAATGTTTGTCATTGGATGTAATTTTACATTTAAACTAGACATAAACAAGTGTCAATCTTTTGATAGTTATTATTTCTTAAAAAACACGCTTTTTGTTTTGACAACGGGAATTAATTTTAAATTAATTTCTGCCACTTCTGTGTTTTGAATTTAGAAAAATGGATTCCATATTTAGAATCAGGAGGTCCAAATTGTGTAAATAGGTAACTTTTTTTATACATTTTGAATAATTACTTCGGTAAATATTTTATTTACCATGGTTAAAGGGTAAATCCGGTAAATAAGGGTAAAAAATAATATTATGATAGTATTAAATTACTCTGAAACGCGTCATAAACCTATTGGCTGATACATGTCCGAACATGGGCATCTTTGGGTCAATTTTGGGACCCCATGAAGACACTTGTAAGTGATAATGACAATTTATATTAACTAAGTTAAAGTAAATACAAAAATGACATAAGCATATATCTTTTAGGAATTTTTTTTACATAGGGTTATATATGTTATATTTTCAACTATAAAAATTAATTATAAAGATAAAAATATTTCCTATACATTGGTATTTTATTTATAATTTTTATACATTGAATAATTAAATTTATGACACAATGATGATGCAATGTTTTCTTTATTAATGAAAGAATCAAATAAATGGTATTATAAATGTTAAAATAAATATAATTTTAATATTTTGATGCCATAAAATAATTTTATAGGTTAATTTGGAATTTTAGGATTGATTAAATAAATTTATTTTGAATTAATAAAGGTTTTATGACTTAAAAAAAATCAATTATTAAATAGTGTCAAAATTGACATAAAAGAGCTTTTAAAACAAATATTATATTATTAATTGATATAATATTACTAAAAATCTAAGGTTAGGCCAAAGGAATTATATAATGATAGTTATCTCACTAATTAACCACTTGGGGTTCGCTTGGTAGTGTATAGTAAGGTTATTAACCATATAATATAAAAATACAAAGAGACATGGTAAATGTCAAACTATTTAACTAAGAGTTAAATATAAAAGTTAAGGTTAATATAGTGACCAAAAACTGTCTAAAACCTATTGGTTGAGTGGTTTTCGACCCATCCCCACCTTATCCTTTAAATAATCCATTTTGGATCCATTATAAACTGAAAATTATTTTATTATAAAATAATATTTCTAGCTTTTCCTAAGGTACCCCTCACCCCTCTTATAAAAGGTCACTCCCACTTCTCTCTAATTCACACCTTCAAAGCCATTTGGACCAGCCAACCCCTTCCCAAATACCCTTTAAACTATCCTCCCTTCATCCTATAGGCCCTCCTTTAGTCATAAATCCAACCTAAGGATCCCTTTTTATCAAATCAAAAAGAAGAACCCAAAGAAGAGGTAAATATTTCATCACCTCTTTCAAGTTTCTTTCTTCTTCAACTTCCTTTTTCTTTGTTTTTTCCATTCTAAAATAATAACTCCAGTATCTTCTATATAATATGATTTTATTATAAATATGGTACAACCAAATTCATTATTCTATCCTTCATTTGAATGACATGTCACCATACGTGCGTACGTATAACTTACCATCTCCACGTCGTGGTGTAATTGTTATTCAATACATTATTATTTGGATGGGTAAAAAAGTGATGTTTAATTGATGTAAATAATAAATATAACATGATAATGATTCTTTATATATGATATAACATCCAATTATATATTATTTTAATATCAAAATAATGATATTGTCGCTCGTTCTTACGTACGGATTACCGTCTCCACGAACGCGATGTGATTCATTCCCCATCGTATCCATTCAAGACTAATTTTAATTAGATGATTAAAAAAATGTTTAAATACTTGATATCATTCTAGATATGAATAATATACATCCCATCCATAACAAATATGATTCAAAAAAAAAACGAATCCGTTAACACCCGAAACAACGATAATACCAAGATATTATTAACGAAGCAATGTTAAAAGATCATATATGATATCATATTAATGTATATGATTCTTGTATAATTTAATAACAATTATTTCACCATTATATAGGAGGTTAACCTACCCTCAACCAAGGAAAAGTACAAGGTAAGGGTTTATTTCACAATCTCTTCATTATCCGAGGTTGTTTATACGTAATTATCTACTAGGACCTTTTTATCATCCACATCCATGTTTATTAAAAATGTGTTTCAAAACATTCTTAATATTTTATATAATATGGGATAAAGTAATTTATACCCTTATTTGAATTTTTATAAGACGTTTATAAAGGAATCTTTCCATCATTTTCCAAACAAGGTCCTTTTTAACCTTTTTGACAAAATTAAGGTAAGAATGTCTTTTTTTAACTTACACGACGGGTGCGGCTATTTTCTGCCGTTATAAAATCGTCGAAGCTTCCCTTACAAGATTATAATAATATTTTCAAATTAAATTTTTTATTTTATAATTATGTTACTTTTAAATGATTTCAAAATAGAGATATATTTCTCTCAAATAGTTTTGATTTCATCTATGTCAACATCCTTTGATGGATTTTTTTCTTATTTGAAGTTGATTTATTATGATACAAAACTTACATATTGTATTGAAGGTTTTGTGATATGTTTGAATATGGATGTGTTATTTTTATACCATTCATGGTTTATGTATAAAGTATTGAAATTTTTATGCTAGTTTTAATACGAATGTTTATGTAATGTTTAAACCTATTCATATGAGGGATGCATTGGACTTAGTAAGTGACGGGTGGAGCCCGCTATAACTCCTTGATGTATCGGTAGGTCTCATGAGACAAACTAGTTTCTTGGAACAAGGCCTTGACAAAATATTATTTGTAGTCTTGGTATGAGGCCTTGAATATGTGGTTATGATAGTCTGGCATTATGCATTTCATCATTATGAAAGTGGTTATTGATATTACATGTGATTATTCAACTAGTAGAATATCTATGTAAATAAGTAAATGGAATTATTTCATTTTATTTTTGCTATGTTATATTGAAGTTCAAGTTTAAAAGGCTTTTGTTTTAGTTATACATTGCCTTAAATGTTTATGCTTATTTATGAAAGTTTCCACTATATTGTTATCCTTACTGAGCATCTGAGCTCACCCGTTTCTATGTTTTATTTTTTTCCCAGGATGTGAAAAAGTATTTTATGACTGACCTGTAGGGATAGTTTGAGGGGATATGAGTGTGGACTATGGAGACTATGTTGTTGTAGTTTTCCATTTTATCATTTAATGTAAGACTTATGAATGTATCTAGTGTTTCCAAGGCTACTAAACTAATCGGTGTTTCGAGTCTTGATCTTTTGTGATCATGCTAATGTTATGTAATAATGCACCAACTCTAGTTAACTAGGGTCGGGGCATTATAGTTGGTATCAAAGAAAGTTTAGTACAAACCTTGGAAGCTAGATTTAGATAAACTCTGATTAGATCACATAGCCCTAAGATAGACATTGAGGATTAGTATATAAGAACTTCCTAGAATTTTGGTATTGTAGAGATTTTGTGATTTTTACAAGCAATACATCCCTGTCTGGATACGAGCAGGTAGAGGTGGTTCTGACACAGATGTACCTAGTGGTAAAACCTGAAAACACCACTTTGAGCTAGACTCGAACGAGAACTGGTGCACGACAATGGGCCTTGCTACACTCTTGGTTACGACACTCCCAAGGGATATGCTTAGGATAATTGTCATTTTATTTACAAACCATTATAAATGGTTTATGAGTATATACTTCCTCAAAGAAAACATTTTTTTTTATGATTATAGATTATATCCATAAACAGTTCAATTTATGTTAAGTGTTTTATAAGTTTGGAATTATGTATTTCGATTCATAAACTAATCTAGTTTATGCCATTGTTTAGAAATGGATCCTAGTGGAAGGAATGGAAACCGTATCAATGCACACACTCCATGTAGGGATTTACCTCCTGCTCAAGATAATTATAGTGGAGCTGGTGATACAACTGGTTCTTATCAGCTTATCACTATACTAGGACAACTCACACAGGTTATGAATAATAACCTTACCCATATGGAGCACCCTGATCCACAACGTGGAGGATCAATGTTTGACCGCTTCATGAGGAAACATCCAACAACATTCAATGGGAGTAAAAATCCATTAGTGGCTGAGCAATGGATAAATTCCTTAGAGAAAATATTCCATACCTTGGGGAGTAGTGAAAGGAAAAAAGTTGTCATGGCAGTTTACCGCCTCACTGGAGAAGCTGATCAATGATGGTCATTGATTCAAAACAAAAAGAAAGATGATGAAGTACCAAATATGGAATGGTGGGATTTTAAAGAGATTTTATTAGAAAAATACTTTCCTTGTGACCATCGAGCAGATATGGAAAGATAATTTCTGAGTCTGAGGAAAAAGGAGGATGAGAATGTCTCAAAGTATGAGGCTAACTTTACAAGGTTAGCGAGGCATGAAACAGATTATATACGTAACCCAAGGAGTAATATTGATCATTTATTTGATGGTTTAAAACCATTTTGTCGACAAGAATTAGTCTCACAATACTTCTCGTCATACGAAGATATTGTCTCATGTGCTATCAAGATAGAAAAAGAATTCTCTAAGTCTTACGACTTTAAAGAAAAGCAAGAGAAGGAGAGATCTACTGAACACTCTGGAAATGGAAATAAGAGGAATAAGGGAAAATTTGAATATCTATCCTATAATAAATGTGGGAAGAAACACCCCGGTACTTTCTTTGAAGGGAATGAGAGTCTGTTACAAGTGTGGTGAAAAAGGCCACCAAGCTCGTGATTGCAAGGGGAAGAAAGAAGCTACCAATTTTTAATGCTACAATTGTAGGAAGATGGGACATTATGGAAATGAATGTCCTAAGCGTCAGGGGAACTTACCTCAGAAAAGGCCAAGGGATCAAGGCCAAGCTTATTCAATCACTACTACTGAGGTAGAAGCTCCAAAAGACGTGGTGGTAGGTAATTTAATGGTTTCCTCAAGTTTAGAAAATGCTTTATTTGATTCTGAATCATCAAATTATTTCATATCTTCCCGGTTTTCTAAGAAAATTATATATTTTCAATTTTATTTAACAAGGGAGTTGTTAGTAAAAACTTCTAAGGGAAGTATCATCGCAACAAAGTCTTATGAATCTGTTCCCATTAGAGCATATAAATGTTCTTTATCTTCTGATATCATCATCATACCCATGATTAAGTTTGATATAATCCTCGGTATGGATTGGATTTCGGACCATGATGCGAATATTTTTTGTAAGAAGAAGGAGGTTACAATTTTTGATGATGATGATAAAGAACACCTTATCCTTAGAGCAGAATCGTCACCACCTAATTCTTATCTATATCCACCACCAGTAGCTCAACTAAATTCAATTATTGGGGAGGAAGAGAATGAAATAACTATGGGTGAGGAAAGGAATGTTCAAATAGAGGATTTACATATTGTGAAAGAATATGTTGATGTGTTTACAGAAGATTTACCTGGATATACACCAGAATGAGAAATTGAGTTTTCCATTGATTTAATTCCTGGATCAGGGCCCATATCGAAGACCCCTTATAGAATGGCCACTGTGGAATTAGTGGAACTAAAGAAACAACTAGAGGAATTGAGTAATATGGGATTTATTCACCCTAGTGTTTCTCCATGTAAAGCCCCTATCCTTTTTGTTAAAAAGAAAGATGGATCTATGAGGTTGTGCATTGACTACTGGGAGATCAATGCTATAAAAATAAAGAACAAGTATCCCCTACCTTGCATTGATGATTTATTCGACCAACTTCATGGAGCACAATACTTCTCAAATATTGATCTTTGATCTGGATATCATCAGTTGTGTGTGAAGAATGAAGACATTCCAAAAACAACATTTTGAACTAGGTACAAGCATTATGAGTTTACAGTAATGCCTTTTGGGATGAATAATGCACCCTCTATTTTCATGGATCTAATGAACATAGTTTTCAAGGAATATCTTGATGAATTTTTAGTGGTATTTATTGATGATATCTTAGTATACTCCAAAAGCTACGAGGATCATGAAAATCACTTGCACATTATTCTAAAGACTCTTAAAAGACATGAATTATATGAGAAGTTTAGAAAGTGTGAATTCTGGCTTTAGGAGATTTCTTTTCTTGGCCATATTGTCTCTAAGGATGGAATCTCTGTTGATCCTTCTAAGACAAGAGAAATCCAAGAATTTCCAGCACCAACGAGTATAATCGAGGTACGCAGTTTTATTGGTTTAGCAGGTTATTATCAACGTTTCGTCCAGAACTTTTCTCAATTGACTAACTCATTAAAAAATCTCACACGTAAAGGGGTTAAATTGTTTAGACAAAAGAGTGTGAAGAATGTTTTGAAGAACTGAATGGAATATTAGTCAATGCTCCTATCTTGACTCTACCATCGGGGAATGATGGGTTTGTTATTTATAGTGATGCTTTAAAGAAAGGACTTAGTTGTGACCTTATGCAGAATGATAGGGTTATTGACTATGCATCATGACAACTAAAAATTCATGAGAAAAACTATCATACTCATGATATTGAGTTAGCAGCTGTAATATTTGCTTTGAATATATGGAGACATTATCTCTATGGTAAAAAATGTGAGATTTATACTGATCACAAGAGTTTGAAATATATTTTCTCACAAAAAGAACTCAACATGAGGCAAAAGAGATGGCTTGAACTACTCAAGGATTATGATTTCACAATACACTACCACCCAGTTAAGGAAAATAAGGTGGAAGATGCTTTGAGTAGAAAGGATCAGGGAGTTTTGAACAAGATGAGAGTTGAAAAGGATCCTATATACATGGATCTAGTAAAGATGGATATGGGAATAACCATGGAAGGTGAAACATCAATACTTTTTCAAATGTTTTCCAAACCATCTTTATAGAAAGGATAAAGAGTTCTCAGACTAATGATGAAGAGTTTCAAAAGAAGATTAAAGCTGTGAATAATGGGAGATTGAGTGACTTTGTGTATGAAGATGAAATTTTGAAATTTTGGATATCTTTGTGTACCTGATATACCTGATCTAAAAAGGGAATTGTTGGATGATTCTCATAGTTCCAATTTCTCTATACACCATGGGATCACCAAAATGTATAGAGATTTGAAGGAACATTTTTTGTGGGACAACAAGAAGAGGGAGATTGCTGATTTTGTGTCAAGATGTATGGTTTGTCAACAAGTGAAAGCTGGAAGGAAAAAACCCGGAGGAGTCATGCAACCTCTTCTCATACCTGAGTGTAAATGGGATAATATCACTATGGACTTTTTCATGGGACTAACAAAGACTCATAGAAGGAACGATGCAATATCGGTCATTGTTGATTGTCTTACCAAGTCAGCACATTTTCTTGCTATAAGAGAAGATCTACCACTTGAACATCTAGAAAGGCTATATATTATTGAAGTTTTAAGACTTCATGGAGTACCCCTATCGATTTTTTCTGATCGTGATCCACGTTTTACATCAAGATTTTGGAAAAGTATTCAGAAATCCCTGGATACCAAACTTCGTTTGAGCACTGCCTACCACCCCCAAACTGATTGACAATCAGAACAGACTATTTAAACCTTATAAGACATGTTGATATCTTGCTCACTTGACTTTAAGGGTACGTGGGATCAATATTTACCTTTGGTAGAATTTTCCTATAACAATAGCTTCCATTCAAGTATTCAGATGGAACCATATGAAGCGTTATACAAAAAGAGATGTCGCACACCAACCTATTGGGATGATGTTGGTGACAGAAAACTCATAAGCCCAGAACTTGTGGAGGAAATGATGGAAAAGGTGAAGGTTATCCAAACCCACATCAAAGCAGCTCAAAGTAGGTAGAAGAGCTATGCCGATAACCGAATAAAGGATTTGGAATTTCAGGTAGGAGATCATGTTTTCTTGAAGGTATCTCCATGGAAGGGTGTTATACGTTTTGGTAAGAAGGGAAAATTGAGTCCCAGGTATATCAGACCTTTCTAAATTCTTGAATGAATTGGGTCTGTAGCTTACCATTTGGAAATTCCACCAAGTCTTTCCAAAGTTCACGATGTGTTCCACATATCACTATTGAGAAAATACATGCCTGACCCAATGCATGTACTCACCTATGAGGAATTAGAACTGGAACCCGATCTGTCTTATTGAAAAGATCCTGTCAAGATTATTGATACAAGAGAACAAGTGTTGAGAAACCGGAAGACTCTTCTGGTAAAATTTCTATGGAGAAACCATAAGATGGAAGAGGCAATGTGGGAACCTGAGGAAATTATGATGAAGAACCATCCAGATATTTTTACGCAGTAATACTCTAGAAATTTCGAGGAAAACATTATTTGAAGTAGGGGAGAATGTAACACCCCAAGCTTCCTTGGTATGATTCTCTTTGAATAATACATTGAATAATGCAGTAGCGTGTGTTGTACACAACTTTGAGTTCTAACACACCACAACTAATCAAACTAGCCGTTATGAATAGTGCTACACACTTTTTGAAATTTTATAAATTTTATCATTCAAATGGAATTTATTTTTGGATTCGGAGTATCGGAATTATATTAGGGTGAATTTTTGGTATTTTTCTGAAAACTTCCAATTTTTGATGAATAGTGAAAAATACTAAACTTTAATTAAAAACAACTTTTTTAATCAAAATAATTTATAGTGATAAATTATAATATTGAGTGGTTTTAAAGTATAATTCGATTATATTTTTACCATTTAATACAATGTTGGTCATTAGACGTAATTTCACATTTAAACTATACATAAACAAGTGTCAATCTTTTGATAGTTATTATTTCTTAAAAAACACACTTTTTTTGACAACGGGAATTAATTTTAAATTAATTTCTTCCACTTATGTGTTTTGAATTTAGAAAAATGGATTCCATATTTGGAATCATGAGGTCCAAATTGTGTAAATATATAACTTTTATTTTTATACATTTTGAATAATTACTTCGGTAAATATTTTGTTTACCATGGTTGAAGGGTAAATACGGTAAATAGGGGTAAAAAATAATATTATAATAATATTAAATTACCCTAACACATGTTCTAACCCTATTGGATGATACATGTCCGACCATGTGCATCTTTGGGTCTATTTTGGGACCCCATGGATCCACTTGTAAGTAATAATGACACTTTATATTAATTAAGTTAAAGTAAATACAAAAATGACATAAGCATATATCTTTAGAATTTTTTTTACATAGGTTTATATATGTTATCTTTTAGACTATAAATATTAATTAGAAATCTAAAAATATTACCTACATAATGGTATTTTATTTATAATTTTTAGACATTGAATAATTAAATTTATGACACAATGATGATGTAATGTTTTCCTTATTAATGAAAGAATCAAATAAATGGTATTATAAATGTTAAAATAAATATAATTTGAATATTTTGATGCCATAAAAGAATTATCTAGGTTACTATGGCATGTTAGGATTTATTAAATAAAATAATTTTTAATTAATAAATTTGTTATGACTTTAACAAAAATCAATTATTAAATAGTGTCAAAATTGACATAAAAGAGTTTTTAAAACAAATATTATATTATTAATTGATATAATATTCCTAAAAATATAAGGTTCGGCCAAAGGACTTATATGATTATAGTAATGTTATTAATAAACCACTTTGGGTTATCTTGGTAGTGTATAGTAAGTTTATTAACCATATAATATAAAAATACCAAGAGACATGGTAAATGTCAAACTATTTAAATAAGAGTTAAATCTAAATGTTAAGGTTAATATAGTGACCCAAACCCATCTAAAACCTATCGGTTGAGTTGTTATCAACCCATACCCACCTTATCCTTTAAAAAATACATTTTGGAGCCATTATAAACTGAAAATTATTTTATTATAAAATAATATTTCTAGCTTTTCCTAAGGTACCCCCACCCCTCTTATAAAAGGGCACTCCCCTTCTCTCTAATTAACACCTTCAAAGCCATTTGGCTCATCCAAACCCTACCCAAATACCCTATCAACTATACCCCCTTCACCCTAGAGGCCCTAATTTATTCATAAATCCAACCTAAGGATCCCTTTTGATCAAATCAAAAGGAAGATTCCGAGGAAGAGGTAAATATTTCATCACCTCTTTCAAGTTTCTTTCTTCTTCCACTTCATTTTTCTTTGTTGTTTCCATTATAAAATAATATATACAGTATATTATATATACTGAGATTTTATTATAAATATTTTACAACCAAATTCATTATTCTATCCATCCTTTGAATGACATGTCACCATACGTGCGTACGTACGGCTTACTGTCTCCATGTCGTGGTGTAATTGTTATTCAATACATTATTATTTGGATGGGTATAATAATGATGTGTAATTGATGAAAATAATAAATATAACATGATAATGATTTTTTATATATGATATAACATCCAATTATATATTATTTTGATATCAAAATAATGATATTGTCGATCGTGCTTACGTACAAATTACCGTCTCCACGAACGCGATGAGATTCATTCACCATCGTATCCATTCAAGAATAATTTTCATTAGATGATTAAAAATAATGTTTAAAGACTTGATATCATTCTGGATATGAATAATATACATCCCATTCATTTAAAATATGACTCACAAAACAAAAAATATAAAGTAAAACGAATCCGATAACACCCGAAACAATGATAATACTAAGATATTATTAACGAAGCAATGTTACAAGATCATATATGATATCATATTAATGTATATGATTATTTTAGAATTTAATAACATTTATTTCACCATTATACAAGAAGTTAACCTACCCTAGACTAAGAAAAAGTACAATGTAAGGGTTTATTTCACAATCTCTTCATTATCCGAGGTTGTTTATATGTAATTATCTACTGGGACCTCTTTATCATCCACAACCATGTTTCTTAAAAATATATTTCAAAACATTCTTGATATTTTATATACTATGGGTTAAAGTAATTTGTACCATTTTTTGACTTTTTATAAGACGTTTATAAAGGAATCTTTCCGTCATTTTCCAAATAAGATCCTTTTTAACCTTTTCGACAAAATTAAGGTAAGAATGTATTTTTTAACTTATATGGTAGGTGCGGCTATTTTCCACTGTTATAAAATCATTGAAGTTTTCCTTACAATATTATAAGTATATTTTCAAAGTAAATGTTTTATTTTAT
Source organism: Viscum album (assembly GCA_963277665.1). Lineage (NCBI taxonomy): Eukaryota > Viridiplantae > Streptophyta > Magnoliopsida > Santalales > Viscaceae > Viscum > Viscum album. The sequence continues at coordinate 1,098,806,479 of OY728155.1, read as the reverse complement.
AATTATGTTACTTTTAAATAATTTCAAAATAGATATATATTTCTCTCAAATAGTTTTGATTTCATCTATGTCAACATCCTTTGATGGATTTTATGCTTATTTGAAGTTGATTTATTATGATACAAAACTTCCATATTGTATTGAAGGTTTTGTGATATGTTTGACTGTGGATATGTTATTTTTATACCATTCATGGTTTATGGATAAAGTATTTAATTTTCGTATTCTATTTTTAATACGAATGTTTATGTTTTGTTTAAACCTATTCATATGAGGAATGAATTGGACTTAGTAAGTGACGGGTGTAGCCCGCTATAGATCCTCGATGCATCGGTAGGTCTCATGAGACAAACTAGAGTCTTGGCACAAGGCCCTGACAAAATCTTATTTGTAATCTTGGTACAAGGCCTTGACTATGTGGTTATGATAGTTCAACATTATGCATTCCATCATTATGAAAGTGGTTATTGATATTTCATGTGATTATTAGACTAGTAGAATATCCATGTGAATAAGTAAATGGAATTATTTCATTTTATTTTTGCTATGTTATGCTTAAGTTCAAGTTTAAAAGGATTTTGTTTTAGTTATACATTTCCTTAAATGTTTATGATTATTTATGAAAGTTTTTGCTATATTGTTATCCTTACTGATCATATGAGCTGACCACTTTCTATGTTTTATTTTTTTCCCTGGATGTGAAGAAGGATTTTATGAGTGACATGTAGGGATAATATGAGGGGATATGAGTGTGGACTATGGAGACTATGTTGTTGTAGTTTTCCATTTTATCATATAATGTAATACATATGAATGTATCTAGTATTTACAAGGATACTAAACTAATCAGTCTTTCGAGACTTGATCATTTGTGATCATGCCAATGTTATGTAATAATGCACTGACTCTGGGTAACTGGGGTCGGGGTGTTACACATGACATAAATTATCATCTTTCAATAAATTATTCAGATTATTACCTTTGGCTATTATTATTCCGTGCTTGGTTATTCATGTATGTTCTATCTGTTATTCACTATTATAATGCTGCCATTATTTATCTATTTATTGTACCACTATGATACTCTGGTAATGGGGGCATAGTATCCCCACAAACACACCCTAGGTCCTCGATGCTAGTCGGTAGCCTCTAGCATTTGGGGATATGCAATTGAGGCCATGTGGCCCACCAGGATCGAGGCACCATTTCAATGGAATCTGGGTTTGGGATGTTATTAAGTGGTATCGAAGGATTTCTTTTCTTATTATTCAATTTAGAGACAATATAATGGATATTAGTAAGGAATTGGGATTTGTTAATGAACTATGATTGGGAGTAGCTAACCGATGTATAGATAAAATCCAAATTTCCTTGAATATATATATATATATATATTTTTTCTTATTATAATTGATATCATTCCATCGTTGGGTGATGCACTTGAATTATGATTTTACTATTGATAAAATTGAGTTTTATCATATATCATTGGCCCGATGAGATGATGGAAAGGAGGAACTGATTATGAATCATATTAGGAACTTGTAGGAAATTCACTTTACATGCATATTACATTCCATATAAGAAAATTGTGTTGATTACATTGCCTATGATTTGTATGAGTGATTTGACTGTTATAAATAGGTTTTTTAATGGATAACAATTCTTGCAGGGGATTGATAAAAACCTGGTTGGTACGTAGAGCCCCTTCCATGACCTAAACAGTGTTTTCCTGATTAGTCTATGATAGACACTCCATGAAGTCAACTATGGCATGTTGAGTCATGGACTGGAACATGTTATGGTGTGGATTTACTGTATTCCATATTTCAGTTCATAAGGTGTATGGGCCCTTATGGATCAGAAGTGGTGAACCATTTGGTTTAAATATCTAAAGAATAATTTAAATACAAATACAAATTAAATTAATTTAAAAATAGAAAAACACAGAGCTTTCCCCAGTCCGGGCCTTAGTAGTGGGAAGTAGGTAGAATCTCTATTGTTCTATATATTGTTTTTGTTACCAAGACCTGACTCTTTGAGCTGGAAGAGGGGTGTGGTTGTTCATAGGAAGGATTGTACCCCACCTATTCATGTATCTATGATTTTTTTATATATAATCATATATGAGGTGTTCTTTTGCAAATTTTATAGAAATTACACCATGACGTCCTATGGTCACACTCTAGGAGGGTGGTGACGACCATGCTCCGGAGTTGGTGGGCCCCCAGATGGCATTTATACCTCTAGTAGTGCCTCCTGTGGTACATAGTCTTATTCTTGACATGGTTTATGGTTCTCGATTTTGAGGATATTTCCTACGGATTATACATAAAATTTAGGGATCTCTACGCTCTTACCCCTTCATAACACCCAGATGTTTTTATGAAATATTTTTGTTAAATAATTTTAACTATTCAATAGCTTGCATTGTAAGAAATTGTGAGTTTAAAGAAACCATGAGACACCCTTATTATAAAATGAAAATTTTAACCTATCTGTTAGGTAAGCATGAATAAATATAACTAAATTATGAAAATTTATGGTGAATCTATTGGCTACTAATTATTTATAAATAAATATAAATCAATTATATATTTGTTTTTTTGTATTAATAAATTGAGTGAATAAATATTTGTAAATGAAATTAATGAAATATATTTGTTATATACTTAATAAAATATTTTTGATATTCATAGAATAGAAATTTTTATCATAGGATATGAATAAACCATATTTGATATATAAAAACCTATATTTTTCAAAAGGGTAATTTTCCGCCTTTTAATGGAGAACTACTTTTAAATTAAGATTTTAAAACATTAATAATTTTTATATGAGAAAATAAACATGTTATTCGGAAGTGGGATATAAAAATATACTTTGGATGAATTTTTAATATTTTTTTGATAACTTTCAAATTTTTATGAATAGTAAAAATACATTAAATTTTAATTGAAGGAAACATTTTTCATCGAAATAATTTATATAGTCAAATTATAATATTGAATGGTTTTAAAGTATAAATAGAATATATTTTTATCATTCAATATTATTTATGTCATTAGAATTAATTTTACATTGAATTCAGATGTAAAAACATTTCAATCCTTTGAAATGTTTTAACTTTTAAAAATCGTTATCTCTTTATAACAATGAGATTAATTATAAATTAATTACTGAAACTTCTATGTTTTTAATTTTAAAAAATGTATTCCATATTTGGAATCATTAAGTCCAAATTATATAAATATCTTTATTTTATTTTTGGGAATTATAAATAGTAACTTCAGTAATTTTTATTAATATGTTAAAAGGGTAAATCAGGTAATTAAAGGTAATAATACTATTATAATATTACCCTAACACTTGTAATAATATCATTGGATAAGTGTGTTTCAAGATAAATCATCCTTGAGTCAAAATGGTGTCCTTTAGAAGCCACTTGGATGAGATTAGGACATTTAATTTATTTTATTTAAGGAAATATTAGATATGTCTTACTCAAATTTTAATAACTATATAATTTTTAAAATAAGGTTATACAAAATATTAATTAGATTATAAATTCTAATTTGATTTTTTTTATTTTTTTATCATGATAATTTATTTGTGATTTTTAGGAAATAAATAATTACCTTAAAGACTTATACTTTATTGATACTTAAATTATTTAATTGATGATAAATAAATAAAATAATAATTATTAAAATGATAATAACTATTAAAAGACCCAAACACTTGAAAAAGTATTATTTTTAGAGTATATCTCAACCATAACCATTCAAGGGTTGATTTATTGGCCATTTTAATTCTTATAGAAGATATTACGACACTTATATTATCTTATTTAAAGTGATGTTAAAGTTTCCACATTCATGTTTTAAAAATTATAACATTTTAATGTAGGATTTTAAAGAGGATAAATTTTAGTAAAAGTATTATTATGAAATATAGTATATTTATATTCATCATAGTATTTTATTTTTAATTTTTAATCAATAAATAAGTATATTAAATAATTATAGACAATTGATGGAGTAATTATTTTATTAATGGAGATAACAAATAAATTTTATTAAAAGTTAAAATAAATATAATTTGGGATAAAAACTATGTCCAATGAATTTTAAATATGACCTTTACCAATTAGTAATATAATAAAGTAGTCAGTTCGAAGTTAACCTATTATCTTAATATTTTTAAAAATCAATGAATTGAATAGTGTCGAAATTGACACTATCGTTTGTTTATCAAAATAATGTTTTATTAAATTATTTAAAAATAATAAAACATTTTTAAAAATATATAATAATTTTTATATGGTATAAAATGTTATGATTTATTTATTTATTGTCTAATTGGCATCAAATAAGTAAACATTTTACCCTTTAAATATTTAAATTTTTGTTACCCTAGTTAAGAAATTAAATTGAATAACTAAGTGTTAATTAAAATATTAAGGTTCAAATTGATAGAAAAACATGATTTTTTTATTGTTTGATGATATTAAAATCCTATCTCATCCCATCTTATCAATTGAGACATTTTTCAGGTTTTTAGGTAGGGTTTGATTTTGTTTTAAATTATTATTTATGGAGTTTCCAAAAAGAGCCCCTCACCTCAATTATAAAATGGAACCTCCTCCGTTACCTATTAACTTAAATTTAAGCCTTAAAGATCTACATTTCCCTACCAATTTCCATTATAAACTTACCAATTTACATTATAGATGTTCTGTTATTCTTAAAATACCAACTCTTTTGCTTTAAGAGGAGATTTAGAGGGAGCACGTCGAAGAAGAGGTAATCTCTTCTACGATTCTTTTAAACATATTTACTCTTCTACTTAATATTCATGAGTTGTTTCATTATAAATTAATAACTCTAGTATCACTAATATTCTGAGATTTTATTAACATTATTAAATAACCATATTATACCTCCTATCCATCTTACAAAAAATAAAATCACCATGTGTGTGTTGGTACTAATTATCGTCTCCACACTGTGGTGTAATTTTTTTTCACCACCACCTTACTTGGATGGGTATAATGATAGAAATAATAAATATATATTATTATTATAACATGATATTTATTATGAAATATTATACACAATCCAATTAAATACCATTCAATAATTATAAGAATGATATCGTTGCTCGTCCATACGTATGACCTACTATCTCCTCGATGCGATGCGATCCATTATACATGATCTTCATTAAATAATGAATATATAAATGTAAATAATGAATAAATATGGAATATATTATGTTCAAATAATTTTTTAATGATATAACTATGAACTAATAAAGAGAACTGGAGCTTATTCGACAAAATATGCTTAAATAAATTATGCAGTTAATGTCAGAATAGAAAGTAATAATGAAATGTAATTAACAAACATATGATAATATGATCATTTATGATATCATAAAAATTAATATGGAATTTTAATAATTCAATTATATTATTTAAATCATTATATAGGAGGATCAGATACATATTAAGGATATCAGACCTAAGGTAAGAGATAATTTTTCAATATCATTATTATCCAAGATTATTTATTCGTATGTATTTAATGGGGTATATTTATAATCCACATTCATGTTTCCAAAATATATATTCCAAAATATTCTTTTTATCCATCTATAATTTTTTAAAGTCAATTTTACCCATTTGTGAATTTTTCTTAAATGGTATAAAAGGAATCTTTTTTCATTTTTGGTATGAGGTGCTTTTTGACTTTCTGACAAAAGTACAAGAAGAATGTTCTCTTTTAACTTATACAACATGAACAGATTTTTACATTTTCAAAATTTCTTATTTACATGAATATTACTTTAAAATATTTCAAGTTTATTTTCAATTAAATTCTTTTCCTTTAAAATTGCATGAAATTTTGAGAAAAGAAAATATTTTTTATGAAGAAAGGATATTTTCATTAAGAATTAATTTCAAGTGTTTTATCAAAATTATTTTCAATCAAAGAAGATATTCTTTAATAGGGTTATATTTCAAGTATACTGTCCCTATTATTACCATGGTTTTATTTTTTTATGATAAACTTATATTTATGAAATACATTTGTTTTATATGGATTATGTTATAACGGAATGATGTTTAAGAAACCCATTTTATTTCTTAGGTTATGCTATGATAAATGATTTATGTTTTGTGAAACACATAAGAATGATTTCATTATATTATGGGTGGGACCTATATCTCCCTCCAATTCATTGGGTGAAAATTTATATCTCATGATATATACCTGGATGGAATAGGAAATGATCTCAGTTCAGTAGTAGAAAGATAGAATAAGTAGTGAACTCGGTTCAGTAATGGACTTTATCCCCTATGCTAGTATTGGAAATGAGCCTTGAATAATATGAAAAGATTTTCTATAATTATGTGTATTCCAAAAAATTCCTTGTCTTATGATATTACTTTTGGTATTTCGTTCATTGATTCTTATGAACTTTTATGATTTATATCATGGCATAATATCATGATCCTTCCTATGAAGAATAAGATTTTAAAATGTTATGTTATTATGTATTATGATTATGATTTTATTTATATCTCCCTTGTTTACCCTTACTGATAATTTGATCCCACCCTTTCATATGATTCTTTTCCCTATGTCATTATACAGGCGATTAAATAATATATTTCAAAAGGGGTCTAGTTATGATGGAATAAGTGGGAGACAATGAAGATGTCTTATAAAACTGTTATTTATGTTTCCCAGTTTCTAAAGACACTATACCTATACGGTCCTATCATGGATTTGTTATATTTTGCAATTAATATTGTTCAATTTTGATGTAATATCAATGTATGAAAATTATGGTTCATTATAGTTGGTATCAGAGGAAAGGTATAGCTAATCCTTAGAAAATAGGATGAGAAAATCATAGGAAGAACCCTAAGGATATGTCAAAGTATAGGTTACATTTCTAGTGTTTTAGAAATGATAATGAATAACCTAGGATGAAACATAAATATCCAAAATTGAAATTTTATTAATTATTATATGATTTTCACATTATGTTTAGTATTTCTCATATTATGATTATTGGTTTTAGTCAATGGATAAAACCCAGAGGAACCACGTTAATATTGAATGCGATGAGCAATTCAAAGGTTGTACTCATTAGAAAACAAATGTTATGGGAGATGGAATGAAAATTCTTGTAGCTATTATCACAAAACTTTCTCAAGATATGAATCATATTGGACTTCCAAACAAGCAAAGTATGGAGGACATTCTATTGAGTCCTTTATGAGGCAGCATGCACCTTCTTTCAACGGGTATTATGACCTATTAGTGGCTGAAAAATGTATTGGTACCATTGAAAAGATATTTTTAGTTCTCTAATGTTCAGAACATGATAAAGTCATATTATTAGTCTATCATTTGTAAGGTAAAGATGATTAATGGTTGAACATTATTAATAATATGAGGCAAATAGGTAAAATTGAATCCATGGAATAGGAAGAGTTCAATAACTTATTTTTCAGTATGTAATTTCCTCGTATTCTTGAAACAAAGATGGAGAAGGAGTTCCTTGAGCTTAATGTCTTTAAGCGTTCTGTGGATTCCTGGGGGTTGCAAGGGGAGGCTCGCGTATCGGTGTTGCACAGATGCTCTTTCTGTTTAATGCTGTCTTCGGAGGTGGATTTCATCCATGCCTGGTGCCATTCTCTAAGGTCCATGGGTCGTTGGCGTTTCAGCCTTTCGAGGTGGTCGATGGAGGCTCACAAGGGGAAGGAAAAATATCATGCAGCGGTTTGGGTAAGTCTACCAGGCCTTCCTCTCCCTTTTCAGAATGGCGCTTTCCTGAAGGTCATAGGGGATGCTCTGGGAGGATTTCTTTGCTCGGATGAGTGTACTCGACGTGGCCAGGAGTCCCTAGTGGTACAGATCTGCATGGAACTGGACCTCAACTTGCCGGTTCCGGAGAATATTTCTATTCAAGTGTTGGAGCCAGTGGTTTGGGACAAGGAGGTAGTGTACCCAGTGTTCCCCAGGTTCTGTTCGTCTTATCTATTGCAGGGTCACTCTCTCCAGATGTTCCGAAGAAGATACCCTGGAGGGCGCCATCATGCTAAAGTTGGTTCCAAGTTCCCCGCTATTCCTTCTCCGTCTCATAAAGGTGTGCTCACTCCTTCGAGCTTGTTCAAGCACTCTGGTCTATCTAGCGGATCCACGGTAGAACAGCCTTGCATGTCACCAGGATCTTCTGAGGGGGGCATTATAGGTCCTATTAGCTGGGCCACAGCCCCATGCTCTTCACCAAGATCCCCTCAAGAATATTTATAGGACCATGATGAAATGTACTATCTGGGGAAGCAGAAGATAGGCGATTTCCTAGACTTCCTTCTGAGGGTTCCTAGGAGAATCATCCCTGATTGGCTGCTGCCGGTTTCAACCATGGCTTCCAGGGTAAGTGTTGTCTTTCACGCCAAGAAGGCCGGAGTTCGAGGTGATTTCCCTATCATGGTGGAGTGGCAGGAAGACCCTAGGTTGCTGCCCCCTTTCATTCCAGGTACGCGTGCAATCTCTTCCAGTGTACGTCCTTCCCCGGGGGAAGGCCCTACGTTTAGTATCGAAGGTCATGGGGATGAGAACTGACCCGAGGAGAAGGGCCTTGTGGGGGAGGTGTCCCCAGCCAAGGGGGATATTAAGGTGGTGAGTGAGTTCCTTCCTGTGGACAATCCCTCTCCTCCCGTTCCACCCCTAGTTAGTCTGGCCTCAAGCCCAGGAGTCTGCACCCGGCAGATGAATAAGAAACTACAGGGAAAAGAGAACCCCTTATTCCCAACTAAACTGACCAAAGTACCTAGGGTCAAAGCTAGGAAAGGGATGTTTTAATGTTTACCATTATGATCTGGAATGCCCACAGTATAGGGGATATGGTGAAGACCAACTTTATTTATTTGGAAGTCAGGAACCAAAGAATCAAGGTGGTAGTGATTATCGAGCATAAGCAGAATATTTCCAAAATCCAAGACTTTACCCGTAAGTTAAGAATGTATGCATCCATGCATGCGACCCCAAATAACAACCACATTTGGCTATTCTAGAAGAGGGAAGTTTCAGTGGAGATGATGCAGGCCGAGGATCAGCATATCACAGTGAAGGTGTCAAGTGATGGAGAAGAGCTGTATTTTTCCTTTATCTATAGTAGTTGTGACGCTCATAGGAGGGATGTGTTGTGGGTGGAACTAAACGGGTTCGATCCAGGGGCCCAACCCTGGGTGGTGGAAGGGGACTTCAACATCATCATGCAACCAGACGAGAGGAAGGGGTGGGGGGATTTCATGAGGAGGTCAAGATCATCCTTTGTGCATTGTATGGCAGGGAAAGGGTTATTCGACCTGGAGTATTCAGGTGATCCTTTCACCTGGCGCAACAATATAAGGGGCAGAAGCCGATGTTGGATTAGGCTGGACCGTTGCTTTACCAATGTTCACGCCATTTCCAAGTATCCGAATGCGAAGGTAAATCACCTAACTCGAAGTATTTCGGACCATTCGCCGCTCCTGCTATCTCTCTGCAAGATAGATGCAATGAAGGGGAGTTTCAAGTTCACCAGCCAGTGGGCGTTTGATCCGGAATATCATCGCATGGTTGAGAGGGTCTGGAACGAGCATCCTCGGGGCCATGCATGGGTGGTTATCCACTCAAAGTTGAGGCGCTTAAAGCAGGAACTTATAACGTGGGAAAGGTCCTGCCCCTCCCGAGTCCAGAAGATGGCGAATATGCAACAGGACGTCCAAAGCCTGGAGGCCAGGCTTGAGGTTAGTTGGGATGACAGGATGTATGCTGAACTTGCAGAGTTAAAGATCTCCATGCAGGAGTTGGTGCTCGCTCAGGAGAGACAGGTGAGGGATCAGTCCAGGGTCAAATGGTTGAAGGAAGGGGATAAGAACACTGCATTTTTTCACGCATGCATTAGGGAGAGGAGGCGGGTTGTGAAACCCAATATTGCGATGGAGGATGGATCTTTTTCAGACAATGTGGAGGTGGTCGAGGGTAGGGAATGCAGGTTCTTTAAAGACCTCCTTATGGGCACAAGTGCGAACATGCAGGGAGGATACCCATCTGGGAAGACTGACCTTTGGGAGGGCATCCTGAATATGGTCTCTGCAAAGGATAATGCCTTGTTGGAAAGCATTCCAGAAGAAGGGGAGGTGCATGCGGCGATGTGAAACCTGAACCCAGATAGCGCTGCAGGGCTAGATGGATTTCCAGGCTCCTTCTACAGGGTCTCCTGGGAGGTGGTGAAAGGTGACCTTATAGCTTCCATACATGAATTCTTCCAAGGGGGTGGCCTTCCTCGTATTGCTTCCACGACCACTATGGTTTTTCTGCCAAAGAGAAAATATCCTTCCTCCCTATCCCACTACCTACCAGTGAGCATGTGCAGTTTCTCCTATAAGGTCCTGGCGAGTATTATCAATAGGAGGATGTCCAGCTTCCTTCCCTGCTGGATTGCTCTGGAGAAACATTTCTTTTTCAAGGACCGATCGATCCAGGGAGATGTGGCTATGTCACATGAGATGCTGAAAGACTTAAACACCCCTTCTCGTGGTTCTAACTTGGTTATAAAGCTGGACATGAACAAAGATTACGATAGGATGGAATGGGGTTTCATGAACAAAGTACTTGAGAAGATGGGAGTCTCTCGATGGGATTGCGACATCATCTTCATGTGCGTGAGTTCTCTGTGGATGTCTGTGTCATTTATGGGGAGAACCTATGGCTTTTTCAAAACCATCCGTGGCCTTCGCCAAGGCGACCCACTTTCCCCGAGCTTATTCATAATCATGCAAGACACACTGAGTAGGATGATCAATAAGGGAGTCCGCGAAGGGGCCATTATGACTTACCGTAGGAAGCTTTGCTTCACCCCTGTATTGCATTTGATGTTCGCTGACAATGCGATTGTCTTCATGAATGGTGGGTGGAAGTCCCTTAGAGAGCTGAACAGAATCCTCGAGGAATACTGCTTCTGGAGCGGACAAATCATTAACAGAGAGAAGAGTAGCTTTTTTATTCCTTATTCTTGCAACTCGAACAGGGCGGCCAGGATGTGCAGCGTGCTGGGAATGGGGAGAGGATCCTTTCCCAGGGAGTACCTCGGTACCCCTATCTCGGTAGGACGGCTGAGGATCAGGGACTTCGACAGGGTGGTGAACAGTATCTCAGATCGCATTTTGAATAGGAAAAACCATTTTCTGTCCTTCGGAGGTCGGACCACACTGGTGAATAGTGTACTATCTGCGATCCCGATGCACGCTCTGGCCTCATTGTGCGTGCCGAAGGGGGTTATCAGGGTTATTGATAGGATGACTGTGCGCTTCATCTGGGATGCTGCATGAGAGGGAAAGAGGCAGTGGGTGTCGTGGGACAAGATGGCCCAACCCACGAGTGAAGGGGGAATCAATGTTAAGAGTATGTCAGACACAATCCACTACATGTATGCGAAGCTTTCATGGGAGACCATTGAGGATCAAACCTTGTGGGGGATGCAGATGTTTCAGAGATATAAGGCCGATAAAGTTCATGGAACTGCAAGGGGCTCAGTGTTATGGTCCTCAGTGTTTAAAATTATACCATTTCTTTTACCGCTCTCGTAATGGATTATCGGGGAAGCAAGAATCCTCTTCTGGCAACAAAACTGGGCGGGCAAAGTACTGGGATACCCAGGATGCCTGGCCCTGACCATCTCTTTCAGGGAGGCAAGTATGTACCCCCCTTGTTCTTTAGATCAGTTCTTGACGCCCCATAGCAAGAAGTTTTCGACTCTGTGGTTCTAAATACAGAGCACGATAGATGTGTATACACCCCGTCTACTTCAGGGAGGTTCAACGCAAAAGATTTCTGCAGTAGGAGCGCACCTCAGGGGCAACGTGAACGGTGGAATAGTATGACCTGGTGTAAAAAGATACCTGCAAAACTCAACTTCCTCACTTAAAGGATCCGGAAGAAAGCAATTCCCTCTGATGATCACATAAAACAGATTGGTATCAGTCTGGCATCATGTTGCCAGTGCTGTAGGAATAGAAGCGAGGAGGGCATGAACCATATTTTTTTTAAGGGAGAATGGGCTCAACACATTTGGAGGTTCTTCGTCTCCTTTACAGGTTTCTTTCCTCGAGAGGGCAATGCAGAGATGGTTATGGAACACTAGTTTCAGGAGGATAGCGGGACAGAGGAGGAGATTAAGGTATGAGCCGTCATTTTCAACGCAGCCTGCTGGTGCCTTTGGCAAGCTAGGAACCGGGCCAAATACGAGGGGAGCAGTTTCACTGGCTGATCCATGGTGGTTAATACCCGTTGCGTGCTGATTGACCTAATTGGCACCACGAGCTTTGGGAGGGGGTGTTCTCCCTTGGGATGGTGCAGGATACCCACAGGAGGGGTATTCGGAACAGTGAAGAGGTGCAAGGAAGGTGGGTTCAGTGGTCTCCCCCGCAAGATAGCCTTAAACTCAATTATGATGGATCCTCTGTGTTTGGTGACATGCGTGGAGGAGGAGTCATTCGGGACTCCAAAGGAAGCTTGGTACTTGCCTTCACAGCGCATTATGGCAGCAGTTCCTCGATCCGAGCGGAAGCAATGGCGGTCCTGTCTGGACTCTGCTTAAGCAATAGCAGGGGCATTTCCATTGACCACATTGAAACAGACTCAATGTCCATCCATGATGCTCTCCAGAATAAAGGCACCATCCCATGGTCTATCATCTACACGATTAGACAATGCAAGGCTCTCATCAAGGAACATGTTAGAATATCGCATACGTGGCATGAGGGGAACAAAGCGGCGGACTATATGGCCTCAATCGCGGTACCTGGCTCTCAGATGTTGTGGTTTACTGATGTGTCTCAGCTTAATCCAGAGGGGGTGAATCTTATCCAGAGTGATGCTCTTGGACTGCATTATTCCTGGCCCCTATAATATGGGTTTCCCTTCCCTTGTATGGTCCTTCGGGGCTCCTCTTTATATGAATATTTTTTTTTATGTTGGATGGATGATGATCAATGTTAGAAAAATCTTAAGGCCAAAGACAATGACAAGTCACATGTGATCACTATCGATGATGTGGAGTATGACAATGAAGTTCTGAAAGGTACACTTACCATCCACTCTAAAGTAAGAAAAGTTTTATTTTATTCTATATCCACCCATTATTTTATTTCTAATTAATTTTCTAAGGGTATCACCATATTACCTCAACAATTAGATATTGAGTTAGTTTTTGCATCTCCTAATAGCACAATGGTCACATCAAAGGTTTATAATTCTTCTCCGGTTGAAGTTTTTGGGAACGTGATTTTGCAAATCATGTGATACTTCCTATAGTGGAATTTGATATGATTCTTAGCATGGATTGAATTTATCTATATTTATCTCATTTCAATTTCCAAGTAATAGAAGTGACATTTCATATTCCAGATCAATCTAGGATCATCTATCAATTAAAGAATGAGTAGGAACTTCCAGTGAAGTTTTATTCCATCGCATGGGTCTTGATTCATATAAATGAAGGATATATATCCCAAATAACTGGGAAGAAACTAATAATTAATAATACACCCATTGTATAAGAGTTTTATGATTTCTTTTTGGAAGAATTTATAGGTCCTCCACCGAATCGTTAGGTCGAGTTTTCAATATAACTCATATCGGGTGCTAAAAGTATTTCAAAGACACCTTATAAAATGGCCCCAATTAAGTTACACAAATTTAAGAAGAAACTCTAAGACAATCTTGATAAGGGATTCATACACCCCAGTGTGTCACCATGGGGTTCACCTTTTCTATTTTTTAAGAATAAATATGGATCAATGAAACTCTACATTGATTATCATGATCTTAACAAGTTCACTATCAAGAACAAATATCCTCTTCCCCGCATTGATGACTTATTTGACCAATTATGCGGAGATAAATACTTTTACAAGATTGATCTTCTTTCAGGATATCATTAATTTAAGGTCAAGAAGGATGATATAAAAAAGATAACTTTCCGTTCAAGGTATGGATGCTATAAATTTATGATGATGCCTTTTGGTCTTACTAATTCCCCCACTATCCTCATGGATCTAATGAATAGAGTATTTAGAGAATATCTTGATCAGTTTTTGGTAGTCTTTATAGATGATATTCATGTATATTCAAATAGAAAGGAAGAACATGAAGATCAATTGAGAATTCTACTAAAGACCCCGATAAAGGATAAACTTAATGAAAAATTTACCAAGTGTGAATTTTAACTTCATAAAGTCTCATTTTTGGGTCACATAATCTCAAAAGATAGGATATTTATGGATCCAATAAAATATAATTTATGGAAAGTTGGTCGAGACTAACAATGTTAACTGAGACCTGAATTTTTCTTGGTTTTTTAGATATTATCGATATTTTGTGAAATATTTTTCATGATTTTTTAGTACACTCACCAAGTTGACTCAGAAAGGAGTTAATTTTGTGTGGATTGAGGAATGTGAAGAGAATTCAAAAGTGCTCAAAAGAAGGTTAGCTAATTCACTTGTTCTCACACCACCTTGTTGTGGGGAAAGGTTTGTGATCTACAGTGATGCATCCAAAATGGGGTTGGGATGTGTTCTCATGAAAAATGATATGGTGATAGATTATACCTTGTGGAAACTGAAACTCTATGTGCAAAATTACCCAACTCATGATTTGGAGTTAGTTTCAGTAATCTTTGAATTAAATATATAGAGGCATTACCTTTGTAGTGAAAGGTGTGATATTTTTTTTTGATTATAAAATTTCAAAGTATATTTTCACACAAATGGAGTTGAATATGTGCCAAATAATATGGTTGTATTTTATTAAAAATTATGACTACTCAATACATTACCACCCTATGAAAGCGAACAAGGTGGTATATGATTTTAGTCGAAAGAACCATGCTTGTCTATCCATTATGAGGATAAAAAACGATCTAATATTTATGTATTTGTAAAGGATGGATCTTGAAATTTTAAAGGAAGGGGATAAATCTTATCTTTCTCAAATGAATTTTCAACTATCTATACAATAAAGATTAAGGAGGTGCATAAGGAATATTTAGAGCTACAAAAGAATTTGATAAATGTTCTTAAATTCAACCTTGATTATGATGGAATAATAATGTTATGGAATTAGGTTTGTATTCCTCCCATACTAGAATTAAAGAAGAAGATATTGGATGAGGCTCATAGTTTTTCATTCTCTATTCAACCTGGAAGCACAAATATTTACATGGACTTGAAAGAGTATTTTTGGTGCTATGACATGAAAAGAGATGTTGCCGAATATGTCTCT
Source organism: Viscum album (assembly GCA_963277665.1). Lineage (NCBI taxonomy): Eukaryota > Viridiplantae > Streptophyta > Magnoliopsida > Santalales > Viscaceae > Viscum > Viscum album. The sequence continues at coordinate 1,098,791,126 of OY728155.1, read as the reverse complement.
CGGTGCTTGATTTGTCAGTAAGTTAAGATCGAGAGATAAAAGTATAAGGGGATGTTACAACCATTACCCATACCATAATGGAAATGGGAAAACATCACTATAGACTTTGTCATTGGCATTTCTAAAACATCTAAAGGACATAATGCTATACGGGTTACAGTTGATCACCTTACAAAGCCAGAATACTTCATTGCTATTCGAGATGATTTCTCTCTTAATTAGCTTGATGGTATATATGTAAAGGAAGTGGTACGATTGCACGGAGTACCACTTTTCATTATATATGATTGGGATCCGATGTTTACCTCGAAGTTCTACCAAAGTATTCAACAAGATCTGGATACATAGTTAAGTTTCAACACTTCATATCATTTGTAGACATACAGTTAGTCTGAGAAGACAATTAAAATTCTAGAAGACATGTTGACTGAAAATTAATTTTTTTTATTATCAAACAATTTTGAGGGAAAGTGAGAAACCGAAAAGTCCAACATAACAACCATAAAACAAAAAAAAAACAAAAACAGAGAAAACCTAAAAACTGGAACTGTCCCCCCCCAGCAATTGCATCATGATGATAATCCTTCACCAAAGCATGTCAAATGGAAAGCGTCCCGTGCAAAAGTGTGGTCCCAGTACCAATGGCAAAGCCATACCCTCTCAGTCATCCCAATCCAAATGACATGCACCGATGAATCCTTCATGCTCTGATCCCCATCTGAAACAACTCCAAAATCCACCACAAAACCAAATATAGGAAAGAACTAAGAGTAGATAGCTCTAACAAGAAAACCCCTCAAAAGAACCCACCAAGCAATAACTTAAACATAGACATTAAAAATGTAATTAAGATTACCAGGATCTACTTCCCTAAACAAATTCCAGGATAAGGAAGAAACCTGGGTGTTGGGGACCTCGGTCATTTGCTTTTCAAATTCCGAAGCCAGCTGATCCCATACTTGCATGTACTCCTCAATGAAAATCTTCCCTTTATTGAAGCCCCACACCAGAATTAGATCTTGCTTGTCAATCCATAAGTATTGATCGTCATTCAGAGACATTATTAGTGGCCTCCCCATCATTTTAGATGCCTCCTCTTCCTTAGAATTAAGAAGTAAGACCTTATCAATCAATTCTTCATTGGAGCTAAGAAGTAATTCAAAGGATTGAACTCCCTGGTCCTTTGTTCTCTGCTTGCTCAAGAACTCAGCAACCATCTTCTTTCAATTGGCCTTTTTCATAGATCAGGTCTCCAGAGGAGGAGGTAAAGAGGAGTAGTCCTTCCTCCCTTTCCACCTCTTAATAGTTTTATTATTTCTTGGGATTAAATCACCATCAACCAATAGCTCGAGTTCACTTCCATTGGGATCCTTCCTGGATACCCCGTCACGATGAACCCGAATATTTGGATCCAAACTCAAACCAACCTCGGAAAGGCTTCCAAATGAGTTGCTCAAGTGGATATAAGTCCAGCTCAAATAATTTGACCCCCCTGATTTCCCAGTTCTGGATGAATTCGCTGCTTCTGCAGAATCTCCCTGCCTCCCCTTACACACATCGCCACTGTCCGACAATTCCACCTTAGTGTCAGGAGAAACTGGGGAAAAATACTCCCCACACACCATAACCTATGTACTCCCATTCAACTGATTTTCCATTTGAGGAGCCTCAATCAGAACTAGATCATTGTCCTACAGTTCATAGGAGGGTCCAGCCAGATCCTGCTTCAACCTGCAGAACACTTCAGACATGAGGGAATTATCCTGAGAAACAAAGGCCTTCTTCACTCAGTCAGTGCAAGAAAGTCCCTCAACAGATGAATTTCCATCCACTGGAGCATTTTTGAGATACTGTTCCTCCACCACTTGAAGCAATTGGGATCTCCGACCTCCCCCATCAATACCCTCTGTCGATAGACCCGAGCCAACCTTCTCACATTCTGGAACTTTGCCCCTACCACCATCCTCTGACCTTCCCCTGGATGGAACTCCCCGATGGAAAGCATCCATAGAGTGGCCCACCCTCTTTCACTCTGAGTAGGGTTCGTAGCCAATTCCCCTACCTCTCTGATTCACATACCCCTGATGGAAAACATTAGAGGAGTGACCCAAGTGCTTGCAGGAAGAACAGAAATCGGTCCAGTTTTCATAAATCATCCACTGCTTACAACTATACTCCTCACCGATTGTAATCCAAAAATACTCAAAAGGAATTATAGAAGGGTCCAGTTCCACACACACCCATGGATTGACCAGGTGGAAAACCGCCTCAGTTTGACTATCAGAGCATAATAATCTACCTATCATATTACCAATCATCCTGATAATGGATGGATTTTGAAACGGTAAAGTCAGATTTGGAAAACTTACCCAAACCACAGCAGAATGTGGATCCCTCTTCATGTGAAAATCAAAATACCAATGAAAAATAAAGAAACAAAAACCATCTATGATACTGGGGCCACTCAACCATGCTCTTATGAGGTCTATCTTGGAAGAAAAACGAACCATGAAATGCTGATTGTCAACCAGACCCACTGTATATCTCCTAAGAAAGTACACACCTAATCCTTCAAATGTACTAAACTCAGAAGTTTTAATATTATATCAATATCATTCTTATCAAGAAAAACCAATAGATATTCTGGATTATAACAAAAAAGTTCTATGAAACAAGACCACTCGCTCGGTTAAAGTTTTATGATGGAACCACCAATTTGAGGAAGTTAAATGGGAACTTGAGGATGCGATGGTTCACAAGTATCCCCATATGTTTGTTTCTAAATGACAAATTTTGAGGGAAAAATTTAGTTTAAGGGGGGTAGAATGTAACACCCATATGTTTTTATGAAATATTTTCGTTAAATAATTTTAATTATTCAATAGCTTTCATTGTACACAATCATGATTTTAAACAAACTTTGAGATACTCTTTTTACAAAATGATCATTTAAAACTAGAAATTAGGTTAGAGGAAATAAATATAACTATCTTATGAAAATTTATGGTGAATTCATTGGCTACATATTATTTATGAAAAAATATAAATCAATTATATATTTGCTTTTTTTGTATTAATAAATTGAGTAAATTACTATTAGTAAATGAAATTAATGAAATATATATGTCATATACATAGTAAAATAATTTTTATATTAATCCAATATATATTTTTGTGATAGGGTATGAATAAACCCTATTTGATGTATAAAAACCAATATTTTTAAAAAGGGCAATTTTCTGCTTTTTATTGGAGAACCCATTTTAAATTAAGATCTTGACACATTAATAATTTTTAAATGACAACATAAACATGTTATTTAGAAGAAGTATATAAAAATTTTCTTTGGATGCATTTTTAATATTTTTTTGATAACATTCAAATTTTGATGAAGAGTAAAAATACATTAAATTTTAATTGATTTTTTTCATCAAAATAATTTACGTGGTTAAATTATAATATAAAAAAGTTTTAAAGTATCAATAAAATAAATATTTTTATCATTAAATATAATTTATTTCATTGGCATTAATTATACATTGATTTCATATGTAAAAACATTTCAATCTTATGCAATGTTTTGACTTTTAAAGCCCGTTCTCTCTTTCCAACAACATGATTAATTTTTAATTAATTATTGAAACTTATGTGTTTTTAATTTTGAAAAATGGATTATATATTTGGAATTTTTAGGTCTAAATTATATAAATATCTTTATTTTATTTTTGGGTATTATGAATAGTAATTTCGGTAATTTTTATTAATACAGTAAAAGGGCAAATTGGGTAATTAAGGGTAAGAAAACTATTATAAAATTACCCTAACACTTTTCTTAATATAACTGTATGAGTTTTTTCAACCTAAATCATCATTGGGTCGAAATTATTTCTTTTATAAGCCACTTGGATGAGATTAGGACATTTAATTTATTTTATTTAAAGAAAAATTAAATATGGCTTACTCAAATCTTAATAACTATATCAGTTTTAAAATAAGATTATAGAGATGATAAATTTGATTATAAATAATCATTTGAAAGCTCAATTTTTTTTATTTCTATTTTTTAGTAAATAAATATTTACTTTAAATAATTATGCTTTGTTGATACATAAATTATTTAATTGAGGAGAAATCAATTAAATAATTATTGTAAAAATGATAATAACCATTAAAAGACCAAAACAGGAGACCAAATATTATTGGTTGAGTATACCTCAACCATAAACATCAATGTGTTATGTCATTCACCATTTTGAGGATTTTGAAGAGATTATGACACTTATATTATTTTATTTAAAGTGATGTTAAAGTTTTCACATTCATGTTTTCAAAATTATAACTTTTTTAATGTAGGATTTTCCATAATATAAATTTGACTAAAATTATTCTTATGAAATATAGTAGATTTATCTTCATCATAGTATTTTATTTTTTATTTTTATTTATCAAATAAGCATATTAAATAAATACACAAAATTGATTTATTAATTATTTTATTAACAGAGATAACAAATAAATGTTATTAAAATATTAAAATAAATATAATTTGGGATAATTTATATGTACAATGAATTTTATATATGAACTTGACCTATTATAAATATAATAAAATAGTTTTTTATAAGTTAACCTATCATATTAATATTTTTTAAAAACAATAAATTTAATAGTGTCAAAATCGACACTATTGTTTATTTATCAAAATAATGTTTTATTAAATTAATTAAAAATAATAAAACATTTTAAAAAATATAGATAATTTTTATATAGTTTAAAATGTTCTATGGTATTTATTTTTGTTTTAACTGACATTAAATAAGTAAATATTGGACTCTTTTAATATATAAATATTTGTTATCCCAGTTAAAAATTAAATAGAATAACTAATTGTTAGTTAAAATATTAAGGTTTAGTTGAAAAAAGACTTGTAAAAAATTTATTGGTTGATGGTATTACAACCCTATATCATCCAATATTCTAAATTTTGATATTTTGGTTATTTTGGGTAGGGTTTTATTTTATTTTAAATTATTATTTATGGAGTTTCCAAAAGTTCCCCTCACCTAAATTATAAAAGGGAACATCCTCCCTCACCTATTAACTTCACTTTGAGCCTTTAAAAACATCCATACCCTGAACTTTTCCCTTATAAAATTCTCTAGTTACATTCTAGAGGTTTTGGTATTCTTCAAAGACCAACTCTAGTGCTTTAAGATGAGATTTAAAGGGAGCACATCGAAGAAGAAGTAATCTCCTCTACTTATTCTTCCAAATTTCATTCTTATTCTACATCCTCTTCATGATTTGTTTTATTATAAATCAATAATTACAGTATTAATTATTTATTGATATGTTATTATGACTATGAATCAACCACATTCCACCTTATATCCATCCTATAAAGAATGAAATCACTATGCGTGCGTATGTACGACATAACGGGTCTACATCGTAGTGTAATATGTTTTTCTTCACCACCTTACTTAGACGAGTATAATGATGGAAATAATAACTATATATTATTATTATAACATTATTTTTTTTCTTAAATATTATACATCATCCACTTAATTACCATTCAACAATTATGGGAATGATATCGTCGCTCGTGCGTATGTACGACTTACCACTCCACGATGTGATGCGATTCATTCTACATGATATTCATTAAATAATGATTATATAAATGTTAAAAATGAATAAATATGGTATATATTATGTTAATTTAATTTTTTAATGATATAAATATGACCTACGAAGGATAACCAGATCCTATTCGACAAAACACGCATAAGTAAATGAAACAGTTAATACCTGAATAACAAGTAATAATGAAATGTTATTAACAAACAGATGATAATATGATCATATATGATATAAAAAAATGAATATGATTCTTTAATGAGGCAAAAAAATTATTTAAATCATTATACAGGATGTTCGGATACATACGAATGATGTCAGACCTAAGGTAAGGGATAATTTTGCAATCTCATTATTATCCGAGATTGTTTACTCGTAAGTATTTAATGGGGTATATTTATCATCCACATCCATGGTTCCTAAATATGAAATCTAAAATAATCTTTCTATCCTTCCACATTTTTCTAAATTTAGTTTTACCCATTATTGAATTTTTCTTAAATAGTATGAATGGAATCTTTTTTCATTTTTAGTATGAGGTACTTTTTGAATTTTCGCTAAAAGTACGAGAAGAATGTTATTTTTTAACTTATATGGCATGAAAAGATTATTACATTTTCATAATGCCTTATTTAAATAAATATTCCTTTACAATATTTTAAGATTATTTTCAATTAAATTATTTTATTTTAAAATTTTGTGGCATTTTAAGAAAAGAAAGCATTTTTGAAGAAGAAAAAATATTTTCCTCAAGAATTAATTTCAAGTGTTTTATCAATGTTATTTTCCATATAAGATGAAATTATTTAATAGGGTTATATTTCAAGTATAATATCCCTATTATTACTATGGTTTTATTTTTTTATGATGCACTTCTATTTATGAAATCCATTTGTTTTATATGGATTATGTTATGATGGAATGATGCTTAATAAACCCATTTTATTAATTGGGTTATTCCATGATAAATGATTTATTTTTTGTGGAACACAAAAGAATTATTTCATTATGATATGGGTGGGACCTATATATTCATAAATTCATTAGGTATAGATTTATATCTCATTAGATAGACATGACTGGAATGGGAAATGACATCGGTTTAGTAGTACTGGGCTGGAACGAGGAGTGAACTCGGTTCAGTAATGGACTTTGTCCGATATGATGGTCTTGGAAATGAGCCTTGAATAATATGAAATGATTTTCTATGGTTATGTGTATACCACAAAATTTCATGTATTATGTTATGACTTTTGGGGTTACGTTTATTTATTCTTATGAACTTTTATGATTTATACCATGACATAATATCATGATCCTTCAAATCGAGAATAATATTTTCAAATATTATGTTCTTTTGTATTATGATTATGATGTGATCGATATATATATTGTTTAACCTTACTGTGTATTTGAAATCACCCTTATATATGTTTCTTTTCCACGGGTCATGAAGAAGATTATTAAATAATATATGTCAAAAGGGATCCAATTATGAAGAAATAAGTGGGAGACAATGAAGATGCCTTATGAACCAGTTGCTTATGGTTCCCAGTTTCTAAAGACACTATACCTATATGGTCCTTTTATGGTATTATTATATTTTTTAATGAATATTCATAAATTTTTAAGTAATATCAATGTATGTAAAGTATGGGTCATTATACCCTCTATGGGAGAGTTTACTAGGGAGTTCTAGAAGTATCATCCACCCACATTTTCAGGGGATGGTGGACCACATGCTATAGATTTATGGATCAAGATTATTATTTCAATATTAAAGAATATATAGACACCTTCTGAAGGTAGAGTGAAATTAACTAATTACATGCTTCAAAAATATTCCAAATAATGGTGGGATATTCTAAATCAGACTAGCCAGTATTAGGAAGCAACATGGAGGGATTTCTAGTCGATATTATTTGATTATTTATTTCCAAAGACCCTGAGGGATGATTAATATTGGGAGATCATGAACCTAATGCAGGGTTTGATAACAGTTATTGACTATTCAACTCATTTTTAAGAGCTTCAGCGCTTTGCACCAATCTTTATGACTGATGATACAGTGAAATAGAGATGATTTAAGGATGGAATTTGGAATCCTATCCATTCTCTATAAATTTTTTTCCTTATGATCACTACATCTAATATAGTGAACATGACCCTTATCACTAAGGGAAACCTGAGGGAAGAAGACAGTGTGATCCAAGGCGGTTCATAACCAAGAGAGAGTACTAGTTCGATTAGCGGTCAGAAGTAATTCTTTGAGTCTGCTCTCATGAGCATAAGCATCCAATTGGAACCCAAAAATAGTTATATGGTATGTCATAAACATATAAAGCCTGGTCATAAGAATCCATTATGTCCCAATGACCCCATTAAGTGCTGAGGCTGTGATAGATTGGGTTACCTACAATGATTTTGCAGGACCTTCCCATCTATTTCGAGTGAGAGATGATCTGTTCAAGATACACCTTTAAGAGAAGGATCAGTATCACCTTTCTAGGTATGTAGTGAGAGTACTAATCACCATATAGATAGAGGAGGAGTTTATGGTTGTGGTATCTAGACTTTAGATTATCTGTTCCATTAGAATGAAACTGCTCTAGGTAGTCAGGTTGTAGAATAGAGCCAGGGATCATGCCATATCTATTCAGTGAAACCTATACCAGAGGAGCAGGATGCTAGTCTATCTACAATTAGAGGTACTATTCTTGTAGCCTCTACTATTTTCTCTTCCTTGTTCAATACAGGTGAATCATAGTATTTCTTAACTCGACATATTATATAGAGTCTTAGACTTAATGTTGAGCACTCCTGTGGTGACATGACGCTTGATAAGAATTTAGGTATATGATTAGATATTGTATACTAATGAAAGGACTGTCCTCAGCAAGTAGACAACCATCGCTTCTTATGGTACCTCTTCTTCCTTGAGATGACAGGTTTTGATGTCATTCTTAGGATGGACTGGTTGGTCCCCTATCATTCCTATGCGAATTTTTATCCTTAGAGAGTGTCGTTTACATTACCAAAGGGTGGTATGTATATTAACATGGGTGAGTGAGATATTCAGGTTGGTATATCTAGACTAGAGAAACATGGTCTAGGTAGAGTGACCACCTAGATTGATATCCTTTTTATAAATGATCAATGACTACATCAGATTGAATTACCTCAACTAGTCGATCGATTCAGGGTTGTCTTTCTTGATGAGTTTTTAGAACTACCTACTAAGAAATAGGTAGATTTTACTATTGAGCTAGTTCCTGGAGATGCAACAGTATCCATTTGTCCTTAGAGGATGGCTACTACTGAGTTTTAGGAGCTCAAGAGGCATCTAAATGATTTATAGACCAATGGTTTTTTTACATCCTAATACTTATCCCAAGGGTTCAAAAATCCTTTTCACTATGAAGGAGGACATAACCCTTAGTCATTTTGTGGATCAATAGAAATTAAATTAGTTTACTGTGAAAAATAGTTATCCCTTACCTCACATAGATAACATTTTTGACGAGCTAGGGGATAAATGGTGTTATTGAAGATCAACCTGAGATCGAGATATCATCATATTTGAGTCAGGCCTTTAGATATTTCATGTATGGGTTTATATAGTTGGTAAGAATTATATGAGTATATATTCATGCTACAGTCTTACAAATTCACCTCCATATTCATGGATTTGATGAATAGGGTTTTTTTATCCCTATCTGGATTCCTTTTTCACAGTATTTTTAGATGAAATCTTGGTGTATTCTCATAAATAGAGTGACCATTACAGTCATTTTGAGATCATTTTCAAAACCCTGAGAGGGCACCAGCTCTATTATAATCTTAGTAAATTTCATTTCTGGATTGAAAAGGTTCACTTCCTAGGTCATGTTATCTCAAAGGTAGGAGTTTCAGTTTTCTCAGAGAAGGTGAGTGCGGTAGTTACCTTAGAGCCACCCATGAATGTCTTTGACATATAAAGCTTCTTTATTCTATCTACTTACTACAAGAATTTTAGGAAGGGCTTATCATGCTTATAAGAACCTCTTACTTGTATTAAGAATAATGGTGTGAATTTATTATGGTTAGCATCATGAAATAAGGACTTTTAGGAGCTGAAAGGAAGGCTTACCTCAACACCTATTCTGATTCTTCCAGTGCATAGTATAGGCTATGTAATGTTGTATAATGCATTAAGAATTTTCCTAGGAGTGGTTCTAATTCATAATGATAGAGTAATTTCATACAGATCTCTATAGTTGAGTCCATGTGGCTCACTAGGACCAGGGCACTATTTCAGTGGCATCTGGGTCTTGGAAATCATAAAGTGGTATCAAATGATGGTTTTGATCCTATAACCTATGGGTTATGGGCCTAATTAGTGGAATTACCTGACGCACAATCTTGAGTTAGAAGTTGTTGTACCCATATTGTTCTATTGGAGGAATTACCTTCTAGGATAGTGTTTTTTGGTGTTTACAGACCCTAAAATCCTCAGTTATATTTTTACACTATGAGACATAAATATAAATAATTGAACATGGGTTGAATATCTACAATAAATTGACTTCGCGCTCACCTACACACCCAGAAAAGGAAATATTGTTGCTTATTCTCTCAGTAGGAGGACTCAGACGAGGCCAGTAACGAATGAAATATTATGGCTCTGTTTTTTGAGATGCGCATTTAGGTATAGGATCATCATGGAAAATATTCACTTTCATTGCTATCAGTGACGTATTAACTTCTGGATAAGGTGAATATGAGGCAGTTTTCATATCTAGAGGGCTTGGTCCTACGGCATAGTGTTTCTGGTGAAGACCCACCTTTGGATATGACTATAGAGTATGACAACATCCTTTGTATACATGGGTGTATCTAGGTCACCACTAATATGAGAGAGGATATGATGCTTGAGATGCATGCTTAACAGTGGGATATACACTCGGGAATCTCCAAGATGTATCATGATATGCACCAATAGTATTGGTGGCCAGAGATGAAGCACAAGATTGTAGGTATTGTCACTATTTGTACCACCTACCATCAGGTGAAGGCAGGTTACCATCAACCATTAGGCTTTTTACATCCGTTACCAGTCCTAGAAAAGAAATGGGAATATATTGTGATGTAAATTTTCCTTATCTTACTGAGGTCTCCTTGAGGTAGAGACACAGTCTGGGTATTCATGGATTGATTGATAAAATCATCCCACTTTCTTTCTATATGGGAGACTTTCTAAGTTGATGAACTGGGAAGATTCTACATCTGTGAGATTTTCCAACTACATGGGGTCCCTCGTAATATCATTTTAGATAGGTATTCTCATTTGATATCAATGTTTTGGTAGGGGTTTTAGGAGGATATTATTACATAGGTGCTTTTGAGAACAACCTTTCACCCTTTGACTGATTCCTAGTTTGAATGGAATGTACAGGTTCAAGAGGACATTCTATGAGCATGAATCCTTTATTTTTGGCGGTTCTTGGGAGAAGTGTATCTCTCTCATTGAGTTTTCCTACAATAATAGTTATCAGGTGAAGTTTTAGATGGATCTACATGAGTCCCCATATGTTAGGTCGTTTTGTTCACCCCTATGATGGTTAGAGGCAGTAGAGGTAGCACTACCGGGTCCACATCTAGTTCAGGAGACCTCGAAGTAGGTTCATATTATCAGGAAGCATATTTATACTACTCAGTCTAGAAAAAAAATCATATGTTGATCACCATAAAAAACCTACGGAGTTCGAGTTTAGGGATCGTTTGTTTTTACAAGTATCACCCAAATTGGGGAATAAATGGATACAAAGGTAAGGGAAGATATTACAATGATATTTAGGCCATTTAAGATTCTAGATAGAGTCGGGATAGTAGCCTATTAGTTTTTATTACATTAGAGGTATTATGCCATGCACAAAATATTCTACATTTAAGATATTCTCTAATATCATGATGACTTATCACATACTTTTGATCATGAGGATATTGGTGTTTATGTTGATGATTCTTTGGAAGAGTATCATATACTCATCGTTGTTAGGATCACGAAGGATCTCAGAGGTAATTTTTCCCTCTAATATGGCTGTTATGGAAGCACAACCATTTATAGGATGACACATGTGAGTGGGAGGACAATGTATGCTCTTAGGGGCTAGAGTTTTTCTCATATAAAGTAATTCCTTCCTTAGAAGGTGAGATCAAGGATGAGTTCCTTTAATGGGGGAACATGGTAAGAGCCCAATTTTTATCTCAAGTATGGATCCTTTTAAATTCGATGTAATTCTTTATTATGGACCTTGTAGGGATTCCAAATGAATTCATGGAAGTTTTTGGAGTGATTGGGGATTATTCAATGCCTGTAAACCAACTCTAGGAGAAAAATAGTTCGGATGTGTGGTTATGACAAACTGTGCGACCCAAGAAACATGCTTTGATGAAACTATGTGGGGCTGTGCAGTGGGTTGTAAAAGCCCACACAGTTTAAGGAAATCATGTGTATGGTGGTGCACACTCGTACAGGGCCACCTGGACTTTTTAGTAGATCTGAAATGCATGGTTTGGGCATGGTTAGTCAAACCATGATCAATGATCATGTGGGTTCCCCCTTATCATAGTAGAGGGAACATGGGTTTTCCAACCATCTGACCCAGATATTTTGGGTGAAATGATTAATTTCCCATTAATTATATAATATTATTACCCCTCCTCTCATTTACTCTCCAGCATATAGTGGTGGGATTCTTCTCCAATTTTTGATCACCCAAATCCATATTTGATAGATTTTGATCTTGAGAATTTGTTTGATGTCTGATTCAGATTCCATCATTCGCATTGGATAACCACTGTTAAGATCTTCATTACATTTGATAAATTCTCCATTTTTCTTCCTATCGATGGAGTTATCAACGTGTAGGCTCATATACCCTATATTAAAGGCGTTCATCCATTGTTTAGTTTTTTTCTAATCTAGGCCATGTGAAAATATGATACTGGATGAGTAGGGTTTTATGAATATGAGGTACGTGTTCTAGTAACAATCCCTTAATTTTTTAAGTTTTTATAATATGTGTTGTTTTTCGCACACTGTTTCACCATGTGTTGCCTTAAATTGAATCTACCTTGATTTGGTTGACTTGTTAGAATCCAAATTATCTCTAGATTAACTAACTTATAAGGATCCATCCATTTAGGTGTTCCCTCTTATATGCCCAAATAGATTTCAAGATTTTACACCCAAAACACCTAATGGTTTGTTTAGATTTATATTTAAATGGTGATATCATTATGTTGTTGGATGGATGTAGTGGCATATCATGGATAATTCCCTTAAAAATTGTAATGAAATGGATTGATTACATGTGAGGGGTAATCTTATGTCACTTAATTAAAATGGACAGTGTTCACACCCTTGTTAATGATAAATGTAAATGAGTAATGAATTATGCCCTGGAACATGTTAAGGCCAATGTATATTATTAATAAAAAGGTGTGGCCATGTATTCCCTCTTTAATTATGAAAAATGGCCCTGATGACCCTTATGCGTGTTATAAATTAATGATCATGGTGTCCCTCATGCATTATAATTAAAGGGGCATGGAGACCCTTATATAAATGTGAAACAATAGGGGCATGGAATCCCTTATATAAATGTGATACCATACACACATGGATACCCTTATATAAATGTGATAACATATAGTCATGGAGACCCTTATATAAATGTGATATTGTACGAGCATGGAGACCATTATATAAATGTGATAATATATGGGTATAGAATCCCTTTTGATAATATATTAACATGGAATCCCTTATTATACTATATGAGCATAAAGTCTCTTATGATAATATATGGGAATGGAATCCCTTGTGATTATACTTTGATACAAGGCATGGTGTCCCCTTGACTATTGTGATACTGTGCATGGCATCCCTTATAATCGTGATATTGAGAATGATGTCCCTTATAAATGTGATACTGAGAATTGTATCTATTGATACTTATTTAGAGTTATTCAGGCATGGGATGAAGCATGTAGTGTTAACCCGATTTCCTTTCATGAAACGGTGATGACCCATTTATGGTTATTACTACTAACTTACATTATCATATCGACACAATTTTATATTGTATACATAGACTGGATATTTATAGAAGATGTTTGTAGTGGCCAACTAAGTATATCTCACACCTTATCTGGGCTTCCTATGGCACCCAGGCTGACTTCATGCTTGCAGGTATAGATAAGGGGAATCTTACACTTATAGATGAGTGACTTTTAGCATGACATAGGATGGGAAATTTGTAGTAGATGATTGGGTTGGAACATTGGAATGATTGGATATAATTTCAGCCTTTTTTAACTTTTTTTTATCTTGTAGAACACATATTGATTTCTTTTTTTATCCATGATTTCCATATTTATAGATACATGACATAAATTATTATCTTTCTGTATATGTTTCAGTTTACTACCATTGGTTATTATTATTCAGTACTTGGTTATTCATGTATGTTCTATCTTTTATTCACTATTATAATGCTTTATCTTTTTATATGTTGATTGTACCACTGTGATGATCTGGAAATGGGAAAATAGTCTCCCCATGGACACACACCATGACCTTACTTCTAGTCGGTATCCTCTGGCATTTGAGGATATGCACTTGAGTCCATGTGTCCCATGAAGATCGAGGCACCATTTCAGTGGAATTCAGGTCTGAGATGTCACAAATTCAAGCACCATTGAAAAGTAATAAAATATACAATGTTTTGATGAATTCATGGTTACTAAGGAAGATATGGATAACTCTAGATCAAGAAGAATTATTGATACTAGATATATTATTGAAGTTTACGATGGATTACATGTGCATACCTATTAATCCATCTACTCATGGAGGAGGAACACTATCTAAAGTTCTAGAATAATTTTAGGAGTCAAAGGTCTTTATTCACTGAATATTTTTGTTAAAGAATTATTATATCTTCTAGTAGAAATTAGAAGTAGTGTAGATCATAGTGGACTCCATGTTGTAGATTATTTTTTGGATATATTAGAGAATCCATGTTGTGGGTGTAACTAATATGGAAAGGAGTTATCCTTTTAGCTGAACCTTGTAAATACAGTGCATTGTTCTATGTCTTACTATTAATACACATGAATGTAAGGATGTGAGAAATTATTGAATAGATCAAGAATCATAAAATGTTCATGTGATTCTATTAAAAGGTAATAGAACATAAAAAGAAAATAGATCACTGATTCACCCATCCCCCTCTAAGGTATCCAATCAAATTTGGGACTAATAATTGGCATCAAAGCATGGTTCCCACTAAAGATATGAATAAATTTATTAGAAATGGAGAATCTAAATTATATTAATAGTTTTGGTTTTCCAATATTCTATGGGATGAATTATTTCACTAGGATAAAAAGGATACTACCCCACCTTATATTACTTGACCTTAAAGTGAGAGACACTACAAAAGTTTTGTTTGAACTCATTTTTGAAGATGATTCTTTAACTCAATCCGATAAAAGGAATATGAGTATATATAAAGGCACAAAATATCATCATTATGTCTATATTAGAGAAGTTATATACAAAGTTCATGGTTATACAAACTGCAAAAGATATCCAAGACAAGTTGAGAAGAAGTTATTAAAGTAATATAAAAGTCAAGGAAGAAAAAATTCATGTTTTTAGTATTTGGTTTAATGAAATTAAAATAGATGATGATGAATATATTGATGGTAATTTCACTTGGGTAAATAAGGTTTTTTTCAATATTTGGGGATTTTTTGAAAATGTACAGGTCTCAAATATTATGAAAATTCTATTGTGATGTTTTATAAATCAATTTAACTTAATAATATCTATCATAGAATAATTAGGGGACTTAACAATTTAATAGATACACAACGTAATCATAGATTATGGGATGAAGAAAGATACGGGTTTTAAGAAGAAATAAAAATAAGAAGGGGTTGTTGTGTCCATGAGAAATTAAAACTCAATGAAGATGGAGTTAAAAAATAATGTGATTTAGATGACTCATAGGTTGAATAATACTTCAACCAAATGAATTATCTTTTTTAAAGAGATTCATGAAGTGAAAATTCAAAGGAAAAGGTAACAAATTACTGACATGTTTTACTTGTGATGATATTGGTAATATTGAAAAATATTACCCCAAGAAATAGGTAGAATAATTTGACTTAGATGAGGAAAAAATGTAGAAAAAGGATAAAAATAATAAGATTCATTTTAGTAGAAAAATAAGAAGCCTTTTTATAATTAAAGAGATATATGATTCATCTAGAAATTCTTAAAATGAAGATACTCTCTTTTATCACATTGAGAAGAAATTTGATTTATCATGAAGTGATTATTATGGAGAATAAATGATATATATTAAGTGGAAACTTAAGAAAAATCATGAATGATTCTTGGAGAAGACATAATACATAGATAAAGAAAAGAAAATGGGCGAGAAAGAAAACAAAAAGGTAGTTGTTGAGAATGATGAGTATGTTATGAAGGAAGTAGAATACATTAATGAGATCAATAATCAACATTTAAGAGTATCTACATAAGAAAATATTAATCATGAACTTGAATAGAATTTGGCTATAAGGGAAGAAAAACATGGGGTGATACAATCAATATGTATCATTATTGAAAATGAGTTGAAAAAATAGGATAAATCATCATTAATTATTTTTAGGTCAAAGTTGAACCTTCCTAAGTCAATGAGATGATGTAATCCAATAAGAAAGTGAATTATGAAACAAATCTATATCATGTTAAACATTTTATTTATAATAGTGCAGGTGAAAAAAGGTAGTTCCTATTTTGATCAAGAAGAATCATGAGAGATAATGTTTACCATCAAATCAATAATGAATTCAAAGAAGTTCACTTCCCCCTAAAAAAATAATGATCAAATAGAAGGATTTCTACACCAATGAAATTTTTGAGAGTTTCACTATTAAAATATAAGATCTAATTTTAGATTATATTTATGGTGTTATAGAAGTTATGAACACAAAACATATTTTTTTGGGTATAAAATTTATTTTCCAAGGAATAGGCAAGAACCAAGGAGGGTATCTAATGAGAAAATGGGACCAAAAACTCAAAAGAAGAAATATTTTCCTATATCTGGACCAAATCTTTCGAACCAAAATGGATTTATATGTTTATAAGAAATATATTAGAGATTCTTATAGAAATTCAAAAATCTAGAGAGTTCATTACTTGATTGACAAGATTGATTCCCTATGCTGTAAATGGAAGAGAATTAAGAATTCCAAATAAGAGGAGTCTTGTAATATAAAGATGATCAAGAAGATTTATGAGAATCCATAAGAATATTATCTGGTTAAGAAAAGAATGCTTGGTGATATTTCTAGACTAACTATATAAGAATACACAAATCGGGGAAGCACATGTAAATGTTATGACTAAGGGAAAGTCGGGATGAAATTGGTAAATCTTGATTTAAATCAGGAATCTTCAATAAGTGGTGACTTGAAGATTCAAAAGAATCTATGTGAATGGTGTTGAAATATTGGGTGTGACATGAATAACTTTATGACTATTCTTAATATCAAAGGTTAATTGATGAAATTATCAATGAAAAAATTGGAAATAAAATAACCTTAACTTTTAAGATGAATAAAACTGATGAACTAAAAGAAAAAGAACAAAATAAATAAGAAAGAACAAAATATATTAGGACTAATAATAAGAATATAAGTGTTACATTTGTATGAAAATAGAATTTGAGGGTGATAAGAAAATATTAACTCAAGTGCTTCCATATAGTAACTAATAAGGCCCCCCTTTATTCCTGATCATAATTATTTATCTATTCTAAATTGCAGTGAATTGATGGACTGATGTAGATTTTTCACTTATATATAGATAAATGGAAAGGAAGATTCAAGGGTCAGGCTATTCTCGACCCCCCAAATTTATTAAATAAAAGACACAACAGACAAGGGAGGGGTGGGGTCAAATGAACCACAACCAAAAACCCTTTAAAACCCCAACCCAAAGACCCCAAAAAAAGAAAGATCAAAAGGAAAAAAAAAGAATGAGAAGAAAATAGATCAGTCAACATCACCACCAAAATACTAAATAGAAGCCACACCATAAGGGTCACCATTCGCACCATATCCAGAGGCCGCATCATCAAAGTAGGAGTTAGAGTCATCCCATCTTGACTCATAATCCTCATTAAGTTTGAGAAGTGTTAGAAACTTCTCCCTGCATTTTTGTTGTTCCAGGGAATGCGGCTTCTCTCGATTATTAACCTTGACTTTCAGCTTAACCTCCTTTGAAAATGCCCGAGTAAACATGGGTCTAGGGAGAGTGGAGTAATCTCGCTTCCTCCTCCTCTTTGAGGAGTTCGAGGTGGGACCATCATCCATCCCTTTCACCTTCTTGATCTCAAATGAGCGCTCCTCCGCTTCCATTCCAAGAACTTGATCCGGGATAGAGGAGGCTTCCTGATTAAGGGGGCATGAAACAAAAACTTCATCCTGAGGTAGGATTAGATCCACTAAGGCAGGTATTTTTGCACTCCCAGCGACATCAACCGAAGGCCTTTGACCATCCTCCCCAGGCAGGACCATCTCCTCATCATCATGCATGCCGAGTAGTCAGGCTTATCAACCAACTGAAAAATCCCCTCCTCCCTGGGAACCACCTCCTGTATAGCAGCACCCCTATGTTCGGGGGCATCCCCCGTCCCAAGTCCCCCCCCTACCTGCACACCAACCCTACTTCAGGTGCGCTCCCTTGAGAAGCTGCCCCCTCCAAGTTGTCCACTGTCCCTGTAACACCCCAGGTAAATAAAGAATATGAAATTTTCATATTTATCCATATTTGTGAATAAAATATTATTATGACTTTAAAGGGGATGCTATGCTCGATGGCGTACCCAACACGCAACAACGAGTTTCTTGGGAATCTTATGTTGCACTCTAATAATAAAATAATATTATTTTAAATCGTAGTTAACATGTAGCTGTTTTATTGGCGGGAATGGATAGAAATAACTAATATATGATTATATATGTTTTTAAATGTTTTTACATTTATCCAATAAAGGATAAAGGCATAAAATATGGAAATAATTCAATTTTAGGCGTATATGCCCAAGTTTTCACTAAAGGTTCACTTATCGACTTTTGATGGAGAACCGTCATTAAATATAGTTTTGTTCACTCTTATACATCCTTTTGGACCAAATAAAACTCTTCTTAAGAATTGGGACATCAAAATTTACTTTGTGTAAATTTTTGGTATCTTTCTGATAAAGTTCATTTTTTAATGAATAGTGTAAAATGTTGTATTTTAATTCGAAACCTCTTTTTAATCTAATTTATTTATATGATTAGATTATATTATGAATTGGTTTTAAAGTGAAATTAGAATATATTTTTACCATGAAATCCAATAGTGGTCGTTGGAATTAATTTCACTTTGAAATCAGACTTAAACTAGTGTCAATCTTTTGAAACTTATTGTTTCATAAAAACACGTTATTTGCTATGACAACGGGAATTAATTATTAAATAAATTAATGTGACTTATATGATTTGAATTTTGTAAAATAGACTTCATTTTTTAATTCAGAATATCAAATATACCTTAGGGTGAATTTTTGGGATTTTTCTGAAAAACTTCAATTTTTGATGAATAGTGAAACCACTAAGTGGTACTTATAAAAACTGATTTTTCCGTTTAAATGAAAATTTGCCATCTTTGTGTTTTGAATTTCAAAAATCCGACATACATGGTTGTCATTAAGAAGTAAAATGTTGTTGAATGGGATAAAAATAATTTTTTGGTGAATAGTAACTTATTAAGTTTTTAATCGCGATTAGAGGTAATTAGTGTAGTTTAAGGTAAAAATAATGTTTTAATAATATGAAATGAACTTGAAACATATCCTAACCTCATTGGATGTGTCATGGCCGACCAAGAAAACCCATGGGTCAACTTGGGGACCCCATGAAGCCACTTTGGTTGGAAAATGACATTAATATCTTTTTATTTAAAGTTAAAGTAAAAATGAGACAAACATGAAATGTTTTACTAAAACAATTTTTACATGGGGTTATACAAATCAGATTTTTGACTATAAATATTCACTGGAAAGATAAAAATATTTCCTAAATCATATTATTTTTTTATATAATTTTTAGACATTAAATAAATTAAATTATTATGACATCATGATGATGCAGTGATGACCTCATTATTTAACGATTTAAATAAAATGGAAAGATAATGTAATATCTAAGACCTAAACATGTCAAAAACCTATTGGATGAGTGGATTTCGAACCCTTATCAGATTACCCTCGAAACACATCAATGTGGGACCTCTTAAATCCGAATACCATTTTCAAATAAAGTAACATTTTCTTACTTTCCAAGAGTGCCCCTCCTCTCCTCTTATAAAAGGCACCCACCTCTACCTCCTTACCCACACTCCCAAAGCCTTTGGATCGGACAAACCCTGCCCATTTTGTATCTCCACTTCCCTGTATAACTCCTTGAGGCCTCAATTTGGGCATAAGTCTTCTCAAGGAAGCCTTTTAGATCAAACCAAAGGGAGTTACCCGATTTTAAGGTAATGTCTTCGCTTGAGTCCTTTTGTTTTATTTTGCCTCTCCAACCCCCTAAACTCTTTTTATTAATTTTTTTTATAACAAATCCAATATCTTCAATATACTAGGATGTTTTTATAAGAAGGATTCGAGCTACACTTACACACACCTACATCTAATGGTTAAAGAACATACTGTTTCTGTGGATGGCGAATTTATGCCTCCCAAAACGATGATTGTTCAACATTATTTTAACACCTTCAAAGGTGGCCATTAAGATGTCACTATATTTATATATGATATATAATATGTTTATGTTTTACTTAAGATTCTTTATTTTTCTTTTTTGGCATATCTTTATGGTTTCCATTATGGGTAAACGCGATATCTTCATTTAAGGAAGTGCGGACTACCGCCCCCTCAAAGTGATGTGATTCGTTAATGCCATATGTGGGATGTATAAAGGATGGATTTAAAGTTATTATATATGATGTTATACTAGAATTACAATATAACTCTATATCATTATTATTCCATTCCATAAAAATATGAAATAGAAATGAAAGTAGCGTTCATGCGTACGTACGGCTTACCGTCTCCATGAACGGTGCATTTCATTTCTTACCTCTAAATGATTATGTAATATTATAAATACATGTATATTATGGATATATATGATATATATGATATCCAAATCATGAATATAATTCTGGATATAATGAAAATTTGACCACACGAACAACATGTAATTGTAAGAAGTCCACTTTCGACTTAAGAACCAAATATCGACAAAACAAACATTATTAACTTAAATGATTAAATAATGTTTATAACATTGCAATAAGTGATATAAAAGGAACAATGAACTAGAAAAATGTTCTTAATAAATTGTAAATTAACTCAAGTTTATTATTCAGGACGTTAAAGAACGATCGAGTCAAGTCGGACCCGAGGTAAGGGATCCTACTCCTCTCTTTCTTTTTAAGTACACCCTTTTATGTCATTCCTTTTAAGCTCATATTTATTGTGATTGGGATGTTATTTTATATTAATATTACTTTAATTTTTATGTTCATATGATGATAGACCCTATTTCCTTTCATCAATCCATTTTGGAAGTTTTAAGTGGCGCCGTTAGGCTGCTGAATTTTCGTAAGGGGTTTTTCATCTCACTTTTATTCCCGTGAGATTTATGCTACATTTGCCACAATTTCCTTTGAGTGGTGTATGTACTGCCCACTATTATACAACTTATGTAGTATAATTTCATTTATGGGTATTTTCATCTTCATTGTATGACCCTTCTTCCATGGGGTGTACGTTTCGAAAGTTACCCAACTCGGTAAGGGGACCTTTCACCCTCCTCTTTTTTAAAAGACTTATTTTGTTGGGTCTTTTAATTTACATATTGTTATGTTGGGATATGTTCTCATATATCCTTATTGATGTAAATTTTATGTCCAAGTGATGAGATACACTTTTTATCTCTTATCAACTCATTTTGATGTGACGCCGTTAGGCTGTCAAGGGAACTTCTTAACCCAATTTCGATTTCTTTGGGTTCAACATGTAGTTATTGAATATGTAGTTATATGAATATGTGTGAATATCATCTGATTGTTTTACACTTAATATACACTTATATTTGGTGTATTCATTTTTCACACATAATTATGTAATTGATTTATCCTTAAACCAAGGATACCTTCTTTATAAGGGATTTCATCACATTTTACATCTCTATTGAGACTTCATTGTTGTTATGCACCAATTCACTCATATATGGTGTATATACTATCCTTTGGAATATTATATCATGAATACATTTATTCTCATGATATTATAAAGTTCTGATTAAATGTTATTTCTTAATTATTGTATTCAAGTGTCTCTAATTTTGGTAGAACCCATTTAACCAAAATATCACTTTAAATGTTTTAATTATTTGTTCTTATTAATATCCATGTTCTCAAAGTGGTTTTAAGGATTTATTTATATGGATATTAATGGTTTAAAATTTTAAAAGCTTCAAGGTGGTATGTGACACTTTGATTCAAAAATCTCTTTATTAAATATTTTAAATGGTTTTGGAAATGGTTTCTTTTTGAATGGATTCATTATTTCAATATCCTAAAATTTTATATTGTGATTGAAATGCGGAGATGTTATGTTTACTTTATGCATGTTTTATGTGATACATTTATGTTATGGTTCTTGGGAATTGTTATGAAAATGGGTGGTTCCGTGATAAACTAAGGGCGGGTGAGCCCGATATAGCTCTCCAATGCATTGGGTAACGCGAAGGAGTGAAACGTTAAGGTTTCTCCGAAGAGATTTAGGGAATATACTGTGATGGGTATTCCAAACGTAACCAAGAGGGTTACTCCCTACATAAGAATGCTATGAATGCCTCAAGTTACTTTTATGTCTTATGATTTCTATTATTTATTCATGGTTTGATGAGGTATGTTAAAGTGCCTATGTTTTATGGGTAAAGTATGATTTCATTCTTATGTATATATGAACTCATGTTTCCTTTCCATATTTTTATATCCCTTACTGAGATTTTTTATGCTCATCCAAAGTTTTTAAAATGTTTTTCACAGGTCAAGGGAAAGGTACGTGATGTGATGATAGTGTCAAGGATGTGTCAAGAAAGAATCCAAGTTTTATTTTAAATATGTTTCCGTTGATGGAAAGAATGAATCCTACCTTTTATGTAACCACTTTGTTTAAATGTGGAATGTAATGCAGGTTTTATGATCTAATTCTCTAAAACTATAAACCTGAAAAGATCCCCAATGTGTAATCTTTTATTAACTCAAGATTAAGTAATGTTTAAGGCTGGGGCCTTATAGTTGGTTTCAGAGGTCAGTTTAGATAACTTTAGAGGTTAGGGTATTCTTTAAGCATAAGTGGCATTACCATAATGGTTAGGATTTCAGAAAGAGTCTTAGTTTTAGATAAAGTGAATGAGTAAGTATATCTTAGTGTTTATCTTCCTCATTAGTACATGATGTTTTTTTTGATATACTCACACTGACCTTTTTGGTTTTAGTAAATGGCTGGATCTAGCAGGCACCAAAGTAACAGTGGATGTGAAGGAAACTGTGACAGTTTTTTGAGCAAGAAACTGAATGATATGGGAGCTGCAATGAGAACTCTTGTGATTATACTCAACCAACTATCTAGAGTCATGATTGACCACCTAAACCTTGGTGATTTCTCTAAGGCATCATATATGCGAGAAACAAATCCCTACGGAAGTACAGGTAATAATCATAAAGGTAAGTGTGTTCAAAAACCTATGTGTCAAAGATGTGGAAAGAAACACCTAGGAAAATGTTTCAAAGGGACAGAAATATGGTATAGATGTGGAAATGAAGGTCATAAAGCAAGAACCTGCCATGGAAAAAGGAAGCATCCAGTTGACTCGAGGAAAGGGAAAGAAGTTCTTTCTGAGGGATCAATTGAATGTTTTAAATGTGGTGTGCATGGTCATTATGCAAACACATGTCCTATGAAGAAGTTTCGTGAATGGGGTCACCAAGAGCATACAAATGTTTGTTTACCAATACCTAATTCCATTCCGATTGAGGATGAAGAAACTGACAATGACCAATCAAAGGTATGTATTATTTCATGACTATTGTTTTCCTATTTTGGAATCTTAGGATATGATTCATGATTTTGTTTGTAGGAAAGAGGTATTTCGGAATAATTTGGAAAGGAATGGTTAATGGATCATGAAGAATGTTGAATGAGTAAGATGTCAATATATAAGGGCTTCAAGAGTTATGGTGAAATTCTTAAGAGTATTAAGTCTATTTTGATGATGGGGTTACATTAGAAGACTTTTTATATTATGTATAACCCTGATGTTTAATATAGGCAAATTTTATTCAAGGAATACTTATCTTTTCTTTTGTGGACATATTTATAAAGAACCATTTGGGTTTATATGATCCTTAATTTTGAGGTAATTATGGGTTACTATATGTTATGATTGAAGTGAAAGGCATGAGATAAAATTGAGGTTAAATTGTGTTATGGTTATTTTTGATGATTTTATCCCTTCTGGGGAATGATTTGAGAATTATATAGTTTTGGAAAAAGGACAACACGCAGACCGTGTGACAACCCGTCGCGTTGGACAAAGCTCCGGGAATCGAACCCACAACCAAAGTGCAACTGGTATTTATCGCCTACCACTGGACTAAGTGAAGTCCCTGGTTAGTTTGACTATTTTTTTTAGTTAGATGATTTTATTAATTAAGAGTAAGTTGATTTTGGGTTATCTATGGAAATTTATTAACCTATAATAGAGGATAAGTGATTAGGATTAATTACTTTTAAATACGAGACATTAAGATCAACTGATGTGGTTTGGAGATAAATGATACGATTTAACTTGGTAGACTATGTGACTAAATCCTTAAAAATATTTGGGTTTCAATCTTAGTTTGGTTTACTTTGAAGAATTTTATGGACAAATTGTTTATCGAATGGTCTTCGTTGAACTTTGGGTTTTGTTGGACAAATTTTGGATATTAAGAATAGATTTTCTTTTTATAAAGGGTTATCCTTTTCTGGATTATCTGATCATGTACTAACCTTTTTGGTTTTGGTTTTGGTTAGAGTCTAAAGACATGGTAAGTATATAGTTCTCTATTGTGGATTAGGTGATTCTCTAGAAGTTGATTATAGTACTCTTAATGCGAACAAGTCTCCCTAAATACTCCTCTTTTGGAAAAAAATATGAGTTTGATTAAGGAATATAGTAAAAGTTGAAAGTCAACATGATAAGTGATTATGTTTCCTTATGAATAAATTCATCAATAAAAAGTAACTTAAAACAAAAATGTTGTCTATTAACTTTTCCTACTGGGGAATCGAATACCGTTTAACCCATCACAAGTTTGTGATTTTCTTATGGTTAACTTTCTCCTAGACATGTTTACTATCACTCTCCATCAGAACATGACCCTTTGTTTTCTCCTCCATATCCATATTTTCATACTTGGAATCCTAGTATGGGTTAACTCAGGTGACATTTGTACTTATCTCCCATTATTTTAAAGTGATTGTTTTACCGACTCTTGTTCCGATGTGGGACTTTCAAGGATGTTTCCAAGCTCAATTTTAAAAATTGCGAGGACGCAATTCCCAAAAGGGGGGAAGGATGTAACAACCCAGGTAAATAAAGAATATGAAATTTTCATATTTATCCATATTTGTGAATAAAATATTAATATGACTTTAAAGGGGATGCTATGCTCGATGGCGTACCCAACACGCAACAACGAGTTTCTTGGGAATCTTACGTTGCACTCTAATAATAAAATAATATTATTTTAAATTGTAGTTAACATGTAGCTGTTGTATTGGAGGGAATGGATAGAAATAACTAAAATATGATTATATATGTTTTTAAATGTTTTTACATTTATCCAATAAAGGATAAAGGCATAAAATACGGAAATAATTCAATTTTAGGCGTATATGCCCAAGTTTTCACTAAAGGTTCACTTATCGCCTTTTGATGGAGAACCATCATTAAATATAGTTTTGTTCACTCTTATACATCCTTTTGGACCAAATAAAACTCTTCTTAAGAATTGGGACATCAAAATTTACTTCGTGTAAATTTTTGGTATCTTTCTGATAAAGTTCATTTTTTTAATGAATAGTGTAAAATGTTGTATTTTAATTCGAAACCTATTTTTAATCTAATTTATTTATATGATTAGATTATCTTATGAATTGGTTTTAAAGTGATATTAGAATATATTTTTACCATAAAATCCAATAGTGGTCGTTGGAATTAATTTCACTTTGAAATCAGACATAAACTAGTGTCAATCTTTTGAAACTTATTGTTTCATAAAAACACGCTATTTGCTATGACAACGGGAATTAATTATTAAATAAATTAATGTGACTTATATGATTTTAATTTTGTAAAATAGACTTTATTTTTGAATTTGGAATATCAAATATAGCTTAGGGTGAATTTTTGGGATTTTTCTGAAAAACTTCAATTTTTGATGAATAGTGAAACCACTAAGTGGTACTTATAAAAACTGATTTTTCCGTTTAAATGAAATTTTTCCATCTTTGTGTTTTGAATTTCAAAAACCTGACATACATGGTTGTAATTAAGAAGTAAAATGTGGTTCAATGGGATAAAAATAATTTTTTGGTGAATAGTAACTTATTAAGTTTTTAATCGCGATTAGAGGTAATTAGTATAGTTTAAGGTAAAAATAATGTTTTAATAATATGAAATGAACTTGAAACATGTCCTAACCTCATTGGATGTGTCATGGCCGACCAAGAAAACCCATGTGTCAACTTGGGGACCCCATGAAGCCACTTTGGTTGGAAAATGACATTAATATTTTTTATTTAAAGTTAAAGTAAAAATGAGACAAACATGAAATGTTTTACTAAAACAATTTTTACAAGGGGTTATACAAATCATATTTTTGACTATAAATATTAATTGTAAATCTAAATATATTTCCTACATCATAGTATTTTTTTTATATAATTTTTAGACATTAAATAAATTAAATTATTTATGACATCTTGATGATGCAGTGATGACCTCATTATTTAACGATTTAAATAAAATGGAAAGATAATGTAATATATAAGACCTACACATGTAAAAAACCTATTTGATGAGTGGATTTAGAACCCTTATCACCTTATCCTCTAAACACATCAATGTGGGACCTCTTAAATCCGAATACCATTTTCAAATAAAGTAACATTTGCTTACTTTCCAAGAGTGCCCCTCCTCTCCTCTTATAAAAGGCCCCCACCTCTACCTCCTTACCCACACTCCCAAAGCCTTTGGCTTGTCCAACCCATTTTTTCTCTCCACTTCCCTCTATAACTCCTTGAGGCCTCACTTTGGGCAGAAGTCTTCCCAAGGAAGCCTTTTAGCTCAAACCAAAGGGAGTTACCCGATTTTAAGGTAATGTCTTCACTTGAGTCCTTTTGTTTTATTTTGCCTCTCAAACCCACTAAACTCTTTTTATTAATTTCATTTGTAACAACTCCAGTATCTTCAATATACTAGGATATTTTTATAAGAAGTATTCGAGCTACACTTGCACACACCTACATCTAATGGTTAAAGAACATACTGTTTCCGTGGATGGCGAATTTATGCCTCCCGAAACGATGGTTGTTCAACATTATTTTAACACCTTCAAAGGTGGCCATTAAGATGTCACTATATTTATATATGATATATAATATGTTTATGTTTTACTTAATCTTCTGTATTTTTCTTTTTTGGCATACCTTTATGGTTTCCATTATGGGTAAACGCGGTATCTTCATTTAAGGAAGTGCGGACTATCGCCCCCTCAAAGTGATGTGATTCGTTAATGCCATATGTGGGACGTATAAAGGATGGATTTAAAGTTATTATATATGATTTTATACTATAATTACAATATACCTCTATATCATTATTATTCCAGTCCATAAAAATATGAAATAGAAATGAAAGTAGCGTTCATGCGTACGTACGGCTTACCGTCTCCATGAACGGTGCATTTCATTTCTTACCTCTAAATGATTATGTAATATTATAAATACATTTATATTCTGGATATATATGATATATATGATATTCAAATCATGAATATAATTCTGGATATAATGAACATTTGACCACACGAACAACATGTAATTGTAAGAAGTCCACTTTCGACTTAAGAACCAAATATCGACAAAACAAACATTATTAACTTAAATGATTAAATAATGTTTATAACATTGAAATAAGTGATCTAAAAGGAATAATGAACTATAAAAAGGTTCTTAATAAAGTGGAAATTTACTCAAGTTTATTATTCAGGATGTTAAAGAATGATCGAGTCAAGTCGGACCCGAGGTAAGGGATCCTACTCCTCTCTTTCTTTTTAAGTACACCCTTTTATGTCATTCCTTTTAAGCTCATATTTCTTGTGATTGGGATGTTATTTTATATTAAAATTACTGTAATTTTTATGTTCATATGATTAGAGACCCTATTTCCTCTCATCAATCCATTTTGGAAGTTTTAAGTGGCGCCGTTAGGCTGCCGAGTTTTCGTAAGGGGTTTTCATCTCACTTTTATTCCCGTGAGATTTATGCTACATTTGCCACAATTTCCTTTGAGTGGTGTATGTACTGCCCAATATTATACACCTTGTGTAGTATAATTTCATTTATGGGTATTTTCATCTTCATTGTATGAACCTTCTTCCATGGGGTGTACGTTTTTAAAGTTACCCAACTCGGTAAGGGGACCTTTCACCCTCCTCTTTTTTAAAAGACTTCTTTTGTTGGGTCTTTTAATTTACATATTGTTATGTTGGGATATGTTCTCATATATCCTTATTGATGTAAATTTTATGTCCAAGTGATGAGATACACTTTTTATCTCTCATCAACTCATTTTGATGTGACGCTGTTAGGCTGTCAAGGGAACTTCTTAACCCAATTTCGATTTCTTTGGGTTCAACATGTAGTTATTGAATATGTAGTTATATGAATATGTGTGAATATCCTCTGATTTTTTTACACTTAATATCCACTTATATTTGGTGTATTCGTTTGTCACACATAATTATGTAATTGATTTATCCTTAAACCAAGGATACCTTCTTTATAAGGGATTTCATCACATTTTACATCTCTATTGAGACTTCATTGTTGTTATGCACCAATTCACTCATATATGGTGTATATATTGTCCTTTGGAATATTATATCATGAATACATTTATTCTCATGATATTATAAAGTTCTGATTAAATGTTATTCCTCAATTATTGTATTCAAGTGTCTCTAATTTTGGTAGAACCCCTTTAACCAAAATACCGCTTTAAATGTTTTAATTATTTGTTCTTATTAATATCCATGTTTTCAAAGTGTTTTTAAGGATTTATTTATATGGATATTAATGGTTTAAAATTTTAAAAGATTCAAGGTGGTATGGGACACTTTGATTCAAAAATATCTTTATTAAATGTTTTAAATGGTTTTAGAAATGGTTTCTTTTTGAATGGATTCATTATTTCAATATCCTAAAATGTTATATTGTGATTGAAATGCGGAGATGTTATGTTTTCTTTATGCATGTTTTTTGTGATACGTTTATGTTATGGTTCTTGGGCATTGTTATGAAAACGGTTGGTTCCGTGATAAACTAAGGGCGGGTGAGCCCGATATTGCTCTCCAATGCATTGGGTAACGCGAAGGAGTGAAACGTTAAGGTTTCTCTGAAGAGATTTAGGGAATATACTGTGATGGGTATTCCAAACGTAACCAAGAGGGTTACTCCCTACATAAGAATGTTATGAATGCCTCAAGTTACTTTTATGTCTTATGATTTCTATGATTTATTCATGGTTTGATGAGGTATGTTAAAGTGCCTAAGTTTTATGGGTAAAATATGATTTCATTCTTATGTATATATGAACTCATGTTTCCTTTCCATATTTTTATATCCCTTACTGAGCTTTTTTATGCTCATCCTAGGTTTTTAAAATGTTTTTCACAGGTCAAGGGAAAGGTACATGATGTGATGATAGTGTCAAGGATGTGTCAAGAAAGAATCCAAGTTTTATTTTAAATATGTTTCCGTTGATGGGAAGAATGAATCCTGTCTTTTATGTAACAACTTTGTTTAAATGTGGAATGTAATGCAGGTTTTATGATCCAATTCTCTAAAACTCTGAACCTGAAAAGATCCTCAATGTGTAATCTTGTATTAACTCAAGATTAAGTAAGGTTTAAGGCTGGGGCCTTATAGTCCCCTACCCAACCACCTCCTCTAACATATCCTCTAGCACCTACAACTCCACCTCCCCCTGCTTAGTCACAAGGCAGGAAGCAGCACTAGTAGCCCCCTCAACCCCCGCTTCAGACGCATTCAAAACTAGTCCTATAGACTAGTAACCAACCACACCTCCAGAGCCATCCTCCCCAACCACCCCCCATGCTACTACCCCCCTTCTGCCGTAGCATGTCTAGAATGCTCTACACGGCCGGGAAAGAGGACCTACACATTAGGGACTGCAGATGCCTTCTCATTGCCAATGGGAGGCGCCACCACCTGCACCCCCTTGCCCATATCCTCACAAGCTGCTTCCTGAGTCCAAAGGCAGGTATTCTTCCCATCTTGATCATCAAACTCACCAGCAGACTTCTCCTCATTACCAGCGGGTGGCATCACCACCTGCAACCCCTTGCCCATATCCTCTCAAACAGCCCCCTGAGGCCCAAGGTAGGTATTCTGCTCATCTTGTTCATCAAAATCACCAGCCAAATTTACTTGGATAGTGTGATTCTCCTGAATCAACTCCTCCGAATCCAAGACATCAAACATATTGCACAAGGGGACACCCTCATCTCCCTCATTCACTGAAAAAGGTTCACCAGAGACCCCAGCCACCTCTAGACCTCCAGGAGAAGATCCAGGAAGCACCATGATTCCTTCCATAGGTTTCACCACAATCATACTTTACACTATTCCAAGATCATTTTTCAGCCTGTCAAAAACATCACAGATCCTTGGGTTGGAGAGGGGATGCCGATCAAACTGCATCAGAATATACCCGACCACAAAAGCCTCCTGCTCCTCAGCCAGAGGCGGATTAACCATTACAGTGAGGAGACCCTCATTGTTCAATATAGATTCCCCCAAGGAGGCACAACTGCTAGCGAACCATCAGACGGAGCAGACTTGACAGAGAAAGCGCTCCTACAAGAAGAGTCATAGTGACCCAGCCTTTGATAGAATGAGAAGAAAGGCACCCAGGATTCAAAGCATACATCCTAATGCCACCTTAGCTCATCTTCGATCTCAACACAGACAGTATTAATTGGATCTTTGGACACATCCACCTCAACAAAAATCCTCAGCGCAGTCAGGTGGAAAGTATCACTTGTCCGAGCATCCATACACAGAAATCTACCAATGAGGTTACCAATGATGCGGAGGATGGATGGATTTTGGAAGGAAAGGGCAAGACCAGGAAGGGTAATCCACAGAGCCACACTCGGGGGATCACGATGTAGGTGAAAATTAAAATTCCAGTGAAATAAGTAAAACCGAAGGCCATCAATAGCTTGAGGAGAAAAATCCTAGACAGAGACAAGATCATCTTCATTCCTAAAGTGAATCAGAAAGTTCTGAGCATCCAACAAAACTACAACCAATTGATCACTGAGATTCCAATAAGAATTAACAAACTTTGTAAAATCATCCACAGAGGGTCGAGTCCTTCCAAATCATTCCACCAGCGTGAGATCCAGAAGGGCAGAAGCCATCAAGAACTCCCATGAAGAGATCTGGAATGAAGGCACACTATTCTTGGAGAGCGGGACTTTAGGGAAGACATCAATCTCTGCAATGTGAGGAAGCTGTGCTGGAACAGAAGAAGGAGAAGAGGGAAGCCTCGGGGAGGATCCAACCACCACCTCCCCTGTCCAGGGAGCAGGGCGGGGTGAAGTCGATGACGCCATAGGCTAGTCCATCATCAACCTCCATTCTGAGGAGCAGGGAGACTATCATGAGAGCTCCGACACCGCCATCTTCCTATATAGATAAATGGATTCAAGTATTTGTGTTTTAACTACCATGAATAATAAGTGTGTGTGTGTGTGTGTCCCTTTGGGGGGGAAAATGAAAATTGAACTATCAATATATCAATGGCTGTGTGAATCTTAGAATTCAGAAATATATAGACAACCCCATGAAATCTAAATTTTGATATTATAGGTTTCTCATAATTTAATTTTCATTATACATCCTTGATTTTAGAAATGGGAAATATTTGATTATTATTTCACTTGGTTGTTTATAAAAAACACTAAACAAAATTTTTATATGAATATTTTTTTCTACACTAGGTTATCCCATGTAGACTTAGAGTGGGCCAACTTAGCGTTCTTTTTTTAAGAAAAATAAATTTATATCATCCTTATATCATAGGTTTCTCATGATTTTCTTTAAATTGAGAAAAATAATATTTCTTTATAAGGTGAGTAGAACCACAATGACCCTTTTCATTTAATATTCAATATTGGGGAGAAATAAATGAGTACCCATACGAACTTCAAGTATGTGTGGGGGTATTAAAAACAATTATAAAGGAGGGATATTTGTACCCATAAGGATTTGGTTTATTTTTTTTCAATATGTAAATATGTTTTTAGTGATGGATATGGGTTATATATTTCAAGATATAAATGTGATGATTTATATGAATTTTGTTAAAGAAACTAAATACAAGTATTGGTTGGTGTGGATACACTGTATGCATCATGTTGGTGGTATTTGAGAAGGGATGGAGTTTCATTGATGAGACCAAAATTTTTGCTGAAGCTAGTTTGTGATTTAGAGATAAAACCCAAAAAAAAAGTTCCTAATTAGAATTATTTTCCTATAGATCCTAAAGACACAATGTAAACTTTATTGAAAACCAAAAACTGAAAAATCCCCTGATTATAAGCCTTCATGTATAATCATTAGACATTGATTTTGAACAAAAAATCCTCACTGTAAAACATTGATAATGGTGTAAAGTATTCTTCACAAGGATTCAATATAAACCTTTAAGAGTTATTGAATTTTACATGTCTAAAGAAATGAATAAATTTCTAATCTGAGTCCCACATCTCAAGTTGGAGGTCTATGTGGAAAAAACATGGTATTCTATGCACATGATGTTTTCAAATGTGTTTAAGTAAGAAGTATTTTTGGAGGATTTCAAAGAAGGAAACATCTATTTTTTGGGGTTATTTAAATGAGGATTCTTAACTAAGAATCAAGGATGTTTTAAAGATTAGATCACACCTTTCAAATATTTACGGAGTTTCAAAATACAAATTGAAACTAAATATTTACACGATATTATATGTGTATAAATATATGCTTGTTTTGAAAGAATAAAGGTGTGAATAATATTGAGAACTTACCTATAATATGTGAGAATTATGAAACCCCCCAAAAAATATGTATCATGGTGATTGAATGAGAAGATTTTTGGTTCTTTTGAAGAAGAAAGAGATGAAATATTATCCTGATTATTTTTTATAGTTGAGGAAAATCCCGATCACTGTAGATCTGAAATAAGCCTTCATACAAACACTATTTTTGAATTACTTGAGAGAGTACACATACAAACCATCTAATCAATAATCTCATAGAGAAGTATTGAAATTGATAAGTCCAAAAGAACACAATGATATGTAGTATTTCCTTGATGTGTATTTTTTTAAAGAATCATTGTATCTTTCAGTGGGATCAAGATGTGGTGGAGATCATAATGGAGTTTGTTTTATAGATGTTTATTTGAGATAGTGGAGAATACAGGTTGGGGGTATAGCTGACATGGAAAGGATTATTATTTTTCCATGATCCTTATAATTTTTTTTTCTATTTCTTGTTATTAATACACATGATGGTGAGTCTATGAGAAATCATTGACTAGATTGAGAACATTAACAAGGTCAATTGGTTGAATTAAAATGTAATAACTCAGAAAAAAGAAAATAGATTGAAAATTCACCCGTCCCCATCTTAGTGATCTAATTGGATTATAAAAGAACATAGTTACTATTACATAAGATGATTGGAGATATCATTGTCATGTCAATGATAATTACTAAATGTGGCTAAGTGTTATCTAACACATTTTGGAAAGATACTTGGAACAATCTAGTTAGCAGGGAGATCATAACTGAGTTAAAGAACCTAAAGAATATTTCCTTGAGTGATCAAGCCTGAAGGTTGAAAATTATAATGTTTTACATCTCTTGGATGATGATATATGAATCCTGAAATGATACTAGAGTTGAGAAGGCATAATATCTTATAGAATTACTCTATATGAGTAATTTATATGCTATAATTATTTGTGACAAGCTATAATTGGTATAGAATTATTTTCATAATTTTATAAATTATTTTTAACTATAATAAAATTATTTTAGATTATTGATAAATCCAATAGATAATTTATAGATGAATAGGGTTCATTTGGTGTTAATATAGAATTACTATTCACGGGATAATGTTTGGAAAACTGACAATGGAATTTCTCATATTTATAAGATATAGTAGTTAGTTCATATGAAATATGATGAATGCATAATAAGTTTTAAGAAATGGAGAATTAAATTATCCTATATGTAATATAATTTATTATTTCATAGGAGATTTTTCCAATCATAATACATTTCATCTACATGCAAGATATTTTTAAAATGTGTATGATATTTTGATAGTGAAAATATTTGACATAGGAAAAAGTTATACAAATTATAAGATAATAATATCTCATGAGTGAATTGAAATATATGTAAGAAAATTTGAAAAATGTAAAATAAAATTAATCTATGTGAAGGAGTGTTGGACACCACATAAAATAATTCTAAACCCCATAAGTGAATTGATATACACTGATAATGTTTTTACATATGACATTTGACATGGTCAATTTAAAGTGTTGTAAGACATTTCCTAGACTATATATAAAATATTTTGAACCACTTTAGAAATATTTAATCTTTTAATGATAAATAAAAAATATAAATTTTGTAAATCTTATGAACAATTTTTTTTTGATTTCTAGAATTGTGAGATTCTGAAGAATGAAATATGGGATGATGAAATTTTTTTTGATCGTATTCAAAAAAATCATGAATAGTTTTTAATCCATAATAGAATAATTATTAAATTACATGAGCATGACATGAACAAGAGGATGTGGCTATTGATAAAAAAATTGCGACTTTTCAAGAATAATGCACATGTTCTGTAATAAAAAATGGGATATTTTTATGTATTTTAATGAATTTTAATTCATGATGCATGAATGATATGTGCGGCTATACTATTATTTTATTAATATGGATTAATGTTTCGAGTTTTATTGGGTTCTTTAAAGCCTCTATATTATTGATAGAGAGTGATATTCTGAAAATTTTGTGTATATAGTTATAGAGATTGTAGTCTGGATTTTGTGAAGTAATTTTAAAGAAGATAAAGTTGAAATTATAGAAGAATAAAAGTATGAATTAATGAGTCAAGTTTCAAATGATAGAAAAAAATAATGGTTATGTTTGTAAACCTGATGAAGATAATAGACTATATATTAAATAAGAGTATCAAAAGTATGAAAAGGTAGTATATTTTTCACAGATGATTTTGGAGTGTTCCATGATAACATATAACATTATATATTTATGTATATTGGATATAATAGGATTATTTTAATATAAAATCATGTGATTTTGATAATATTATGGAAGAATAAAAGATAATATCTATAGCTGGTGGTTTTGTGGACATGAGTTGAACTGAGTTTGCTGAGAGAAACAAAGACTCATAAGGAATAATAACCAGAAGGATTTTAGCATACTATAGTGATTAAAATAAGAATAATAAAATATTTAATTATCTAGGTAAGAATATTTGGGTATCAAAGAATAAAATAATCGGTGATAAAATCTAGTGAAGAACCAGTGTTTCTTATATTGAAAATGATGAAAAGTGAGTAAGAGAAAACATACTCAGTTCAAGGTGTTATCACAAGGAATGATTTTTTAGAAATATGATGATTTATTGTATAAATGATATGTATAATATATTTATGGATTTATTCTATAATTATGATTTTATGAGTCAGAAACTAGCTCTCCTAAACAATCATGGGTGTTTTAGAGAGATGGCGATGGCAAGTTGTATGGACTGTATTTGAAGACCTAAAATCAACTGAAGTCGCTATATATTGGGGAAACATATATATTTTGGGAGTGCAGAGACACCTCTATATAAAATTTGATCTACTTCAATATGATATGAGAGAGATAAAAAGTAGATGGTGGGATGTTAGTATAAATATGTGTAGTGGGATACTGTATTGATCACTTTTGTATTATAGTGATCTAACAAATTTGTAATATGGTGTGATTGGTTTAAGTAAGATACCTATAAAACATCACTTTTATTGATAAAAATATTTTGTTAGAAAATCCATGAATTGGAAATCCCAATAATTTAATGGAATAGGATTCTAGAGAGGATTTGGACCATGTAAAAACAACTATGTTGATTTTATTTCTTGTACTGCATTGCATATATTTTTGAATTATAGGATGAACATAAAAGGATAAACTTTTATTAACCAACATTAGAGGTTCAAGTCAAAAAGTTATTTAATAAGTAAAGTAGAATTTAGAAATTAAAAACAATCCACTGACACCTTATTCACCCCCTTATGAATTTCTGCACCGATCCACCAGGTAGAACAAATGGTATCATATCATAGGTTCCTTTTCAATTATTTCTATCATTCTATCACAATTGATATCATTTTAAAGGAAATATTTTATTGGTTATAAAAAATTTTATTATTATTTTAGTTAAAACATTTTAAGTTTATATTTTAAATGTAAGTACCTTGGATAGAATAATATTTCTAAATCATTGTTAGAAATAAATTTGAGTTATCAGACATACCACTACAAAAAAGGTAGTAAAAACATTTAAGAAATCAAAGATATAGAAAAATGAATAAATAGGAACAAATTATATCTAAATGTGTTCATAGTGGTAAAAAAAATTATGAATTTATTTATTATTATTCCCCTAGTGAAGAGAGTTAAAGTTATGATAGTGGTTTCATTGAATCTACCAAAGGCCTCTACCATGTGGTTAAAAATTATTTTATAAATTCCTCTTTTTATGTGTTAACCTACATATTTAGATATGTCAAGGGATATCATGTAGATAAATCATATCTTTAAGAATAAGATTATTTATGGATGAATCATTAGAAATGAATTTTATTTTCAATAACACTCTCATGGTTCATGTAAAAGTAAATGAAAAAATTACAAACTGTGTAATAAAAAAAATTATTTAGTTGATTATGAATTTAAAAAAGTTATTTGTGAGTTTTAAGAGTTTAATTTATTTTTTTAAATAATTATTCCATGAATTAAATATTCTATGTCAAGTGTCTATGAATGTCAAGGATACATAGCTCAAAGTCAAAGAAATGAGAGTGAAGGACCTTGATAGTGCATTTTAATAAATAAGAAATATGCATAAGGATCATATTGAGAATTTGAAAATTAAAGTGAAAATAAAGACAAGATAAGCTAAATATGAGAAGAATATTCAAAACATTAAATTTATTGAGAAAAAGATAAAATTAAAAAATATAGAAAAGGCTAAATATGAAAATTTATAACAAGGTAAGAAAAGAAAGTTTTCCACCCAAACATAAAATGACATTTCAACTTCAAGAGAGACTCTATGTTATGTTAAATAGTGCCTAAGATCATCTTGAGAATTTTATACCTCAGTCTTATTGAAAAGTTCAACCCATTATTTAGATTCACCTATTTACTCTAAATCCATTTTTGTGAAAAGTACTTGAAAAAAAAATTAAATTCAATAAAACTTTGGAAAGAGGAGAATTCTAAAACACCCACCACATCACTAGGAATGATGGTGATCTTGTCAAAAATAGTTTCTACCTAAAAGGACAAAAAAAATAAGGTGTTCTAGACAAAATATTATAAGCATGTAAATATAGACATATTGCACGCACTATAACGAGAATCAGACTAATTTGGAGATGTTGGTATGGTAGGAGGTTCAAGCATAAGGATATTTATTATTGTCATAATATGTCAGTATGTGAAAATCATAGTATCCCTAATGTAAGGGTTGTAAATATTGGGATAAGAAAAAGGAAAAATAATGAAAAAATACCTCATAAAATTTGAAAAATACATAAAAAATAATAGATTTTAATTCATATAAAACTTATACAATTATTACAAAAAAAATATTGTTATGAGGAGTGATGATATCTATAGGTTCGTTCCAATTATTTTAAAAATAATAATAAAAGTCCACAATAAATAAAAAAATAACTGATTAATAATGGGAAGTAATCCTTATGAAGTAATCAAATTAAATAAGGGCAATCAAATGTTTCCCGGAATTTGAATATGAAGGATAAAAATGGGTTTAAAAAACAGGAAATAAATTCTTCTAGTATGGTAATAGAGGAAACACCATGGACCCTTTCAAGGTTTCCATGAATTTCAAGATAACCTATATTAAGATATAATATAAAAAGACTAATACAATCCAATAATGAGAGAGTAATATTGGTATGATGGTTGAAACATCCAAGGAAGAAGATAAAATGTTTCCCAAAATCGATGACTCTAAAGGTAACAAACTTGTGTGTGGAAGGTATAATGTAGCTAAACAACATGATAAAAAATGCATGTATATTCTACGAGTTTAAAATTATCAATTGAAGAATAATATAAAATAGAAAATATATCTTACCATCACTAAATTTATTGAAAATAAATATACTATGCTCAAGAAGAAGCCTGGTCATATAAAGAAATAATGCCTTAACATATGGAGAGAATAGTTGAAAAAGTACAATAAGATAGAGCAATAAAAAAAATAAAGTGGCCTATTTTTTAAGGTGTATAAATTTATTACAACATAGATGAATTCTGATAATAAGATGAATATCATGATGTGAAAACATGTTTAGAGTTGAAAAAAGGGAGGAGATATCCTGAAGAGTTCATAAAATGTTTAAGCTACCAATAATATCTTTCATGGGTTGAAAAGAATTATTGGCCCTACTAATCCAACTGAGAAGCTGGAGATGATTCAACTTATTCCCATATCATTATAAAAGTGTTTAATATATGGAAATTAATGGAGAATAACTATAGAGATAATCCATTTAGGGGTATTTTTCAAAAGAGAATAATCTTCTAGAGAATTATAATTTATATTGAATATGGAAATCTGGATAGCCCCTTAAAAATCTAAAGGGAATGGTATGAATTTAATTATCCCATAATTTTTAGGATGTATTTATTATGTTTAATAAGTGGTGGGTACTATATAACCAAATGGGGAAAATACCAGCAACATGAAATGTTTTTTATGTGTATGTTCAAGTGAGTAAAGGATTTTTTAAATTTAATGAAAATATAGATGGAAAAAAACATGAGACATAAATTCAAAATTTGGTACCATATCATTGTTAAATATATTTCTATAATATCATAACATGTCTCTATTGTTATATATATTATGTTTCGGCCCACGTAGACTTAGAGATGATGATTTGATGTCACATTTCTAAGATAATGTGATGCCTCACTTATCTCACGATACTTATTGATCACTTGGAAAGAAGAATGAAATAAAATAGATATAATATGAGTTTCTTAAAATTAGAAGAGTTATTTTGAGAAAATATGAATCCACCATATAATTTTATTTAGGGGGGGAGAATGTTCCCTTAATTTTTTATTTATTTTCATATTTGGGGATAAAATAGAAATTGACTATAGATGGTAGATTTGGAATTGAAAAAAACATCCAAGGAAAATCATGGAAGTATATTTTGGAGGATGTAATTTTGGAATGTACTATGATAATAGTTGAAATTTTCCATTTATGGATAATGTAAATGAGATGAGATATCTATTACAATATCATGTGAGTTTGAAAAATTTTTGGAAGATGAAAAAAAAGTAAAGAAGCCATTGAAGTTATGGGTGTGAATTGAAAATAGTGTTTTGATGAAAAAAAGACCTTAAAGAAGAAGAATAAGGAGTATCCAATTCATTATTTAGTAAATATGAAAATAATAATTTAATACGATAATTTAATAAAAAATTAATAATATATTATAAATTCTAACAAATATCATGAGTTGTTTGATCTGAAAAAGAGGAAAGGTGAGAAATATCAAACTTATGTAGTTCAATGTGTTATCACCAATAATTAGTTTATCAAAATATTAAAATTTAGTCTATAAATGAAAAATATTATATATTATAGGCTATATTATTTAATTCATATTTAGGAATACATCAAATAGTTTTTTATAGAGAAATAATGAAGCTGTGTAGAGATACAGAGGTCGGGTGGCATGAATTATATTTAAAGACATGAAGGTAATCAATGTAACTTTATATTGAGAAAGAAGGTAAATTTTTTTGGTGTAGATACATCCTTGGATACCTTAATATATACTTTAATATGATAAGGAAGAGATGAAAATGAACTAGTGGGATGAATGTATAAATATGTGCAATGGGATGTTGTATTGATCAGTTGTGTAGTTTAGGGATCTCACACCTGTGTAATATGGTATGATTAGTTTTGAGATGATACCTAGAAAAATAAACTTATATTGATAAAAATATTTTAATGGATATTACATGAATTGTAAATCCCAAGGATGAAAAGGATTGGGATTCATAGGAGGGTATGAACCTTGTAAAAATGCATATGTTGATTTACTTTTGTATACTGCATTTCATATATGTGTGAATGCTACATTAAACATTACATGAGACACTTTTCCTAACTGAAATTAGAGGTTCTAGTTTGAAATGGATTAATGGAATAATTAAGTATTCATATCATGATAAAAATTACAAAACACATGATATACCCCCCAATGTGTATACATCAGTCAACTGGGCATAAAAAATGTTAACATAGAAAACCGACCCCAAAACTTATAACAGTGACCTAGTTAACTTTTCTTCAAAGTCATGAATATTTTAGTACTCACCTGAAATACAAATACATTTCATGGTATAAAATACCAACATTTAAATCTATCTTTTCCCTCCCATAATGATTTAACAAACCTTGAACATGTAACATTCATTAAAAATTATTATTTTTTCTCATATTTACATTTTATACTTATATAACATATCTTGAGAAATGAATTAATTACCCATTATTATAAAAATTAATAATATA
The DNA here is from genome assembly GCA_963277665.1 of Viscum album. Classification (NCBI taxonomy): domain Eukaryota; kingdom Viridiplantae; phylum Streptophyta; class Magnoliopsida; order Santalales; family Viscaceae; genus Viscum; species Viscum album. The sequence continues at coordinate 1,098,749,994 of OY728155.1, read as the reverse complement.
AAATTTAATTTATTAATTTTATTTCTTTTGATCACTCACCATTGAACATTCATGGGCCCATGCACGTGAGTCCCACTACACCGAAAAATCTAATTCATCAAAATTAGGGGAATATAGAGCTATACTTTTTTTTTCAAAACCACTAGCCTGTAATATCAATGGTAGTGATACATACTCATTGAACAAGAGTTTTTACTAGAAATATACAATGGGTATTAAATAGAAAAAGACAAGTCATAACTAATATAAAATCGGAATAACACTTATTATGTAATATAATCTCTTTATCGCATGATATCTGATTATGTTGGATTAATAGTTCATGTAATCATCCTATAATTCTTTATTTATCATTTTTGTCTATATTGAATGGAAATTTATTCATCTACCATTTATATGGATTTAATATAGGCCCTATATTCTATGGTCAAGTGGGAAAGGATATCTTCATCCTATAATAAGATGGGAAAAATCCTTTCTTTATTACTCAATCAATGTCAAACCATAAATGAATCACCTAACTTGAGAAACCACACTATAAAAATAAAATTTTAAGGCCTTAATACCAACTCAAAGTATAGGATCAGATGATTCACATTGAAAATGATCATAAATCAATAGACCAATACACATGCTCATAGAAAATGATATCCAATGGAACCATAAACATGTGGTGTTCCCCATGGAGACTCATCCCCCATGATATCTTCTACCTAAGGACACTAAGTGTGAAAATAATGAGAATAATAATGAATTATTATGGACCCCAAAAACTTGATAATAATAACTATTTTTATTATGTTATTATGATGTATCTAGGTTATATGAAAAATATTTAATATTACAGTCACAGTATCTCGATGTTCTCATTATATCTAGGAATGATGATAACCTTTTGATATGACAAAAAATCCAAGGAAATAACCATGTAAATAGTGTATTAAGATCTAATAAAAATATTATGGTTAAAACATATCTTTCAAAAACTCTCTTTATACAAGACATGATAATTTAATAATTCTATTTAATATTATAAACGATTCTATTGTAGCTAAATGGAATCATTATCCTTTAACTTGTATTTTTTGTAAATATTGGAGAAAGCAAAATTTAATTTAATAAACATTCTATACTAGCATAAAAATATGAGAATAATTATGAATAATTATTGAAATTCATTGGGTTATAGAGAAAACATCTTGAGAAACCTCCATTTATTGAAGCTAGCTAAGAAGAGAAAGATGTTTATAGTAATAAAATTAAATATTATCTTGATGTATCTATATTGATTCCAATTTTTATGGATATTAATATTAAAAATGAACATAAGAGTATGGATTCTTTTTGGATGATAAAAAACTAGAAAGGTATCTATCATGAACAAGATATATATTAGAGATATTAATATTCAATATTTCAATATGAGATGTTTTAGGGTACTTCCATATCAACTCATGTATTCAAAATGATTGGGTATGTAAATTACATTGAGATATGGAGTTCAACACTCAAGATTCATTAGGATATGAACTAAATTTTTGAATTGACTCTAAAATGGAATAAAAAGTTTAAAATGGAAAAAAATATGAATCTGTTTGATAAAATATTACTATATATTCTGAATATGTTGAGAATTTCTGAGCCTGAAATGGTATACCCATGCTTAAGTACTTTCATGATGACATAAAAAATAAAGGTCATTTTTTTTCCTAATGGAAAATAATCAAGGTTATATGGTGTCTATAAAAAATTTTAAACTGAAAAGTTGATCTACTATAGAAAGATATTGTTTATGATATATGAAAATTGGACATTAGAGGGGAAATTTTTTATAACTGATAAAGGGGTGAATAAAACTATATAGAGACTGAAAATCATGCATTTATAATGTATATATAAATTTATTATATTTTTATGGGTATATGATACCAAATATATATTAAAAAAATGTTGTCAATATGTATAGGTTTTCAAAATTGAAGGATGATTTCTGCTTAGAGATTAATGTGTGCATTCATGTGATGGTGAAAGGTATTGATACCTCATATAGATTTATGTGATGGATTACATTGAAGCTCTGATGGATTGGAATTATGATTGTATACTTTCATTTTAATTTATTACCTGTCATGTGATAAAAGAATTATTTTAAATAATTTTCTTTTAAAATAAAATAAATTATGGCTTAAGAGGGTTCATTTTAAAGAATAATTGTTTAAAATAAAACAAATGATGGTTTGTATAAACAAGGTTATGATTTATACAACTCAATAAAATTCTTTAAAACAAGATAAGTATAAAAAACTTTTATCAAGGATGAATAATTTTATTCGAGATATTTTGTAAAATATTATGGATTTGATCACACCACCTTTCAATAGAATATTTTAATGAATAAAATATTCATCTAAGATCATTTCTACAAAGATAAATTTTACCATATAAGATATAGATTTTAATTTTTTTGTTCAATATTCACCCTAACTAAAGTAAGTTTTATTATTAAGAAAAGTAGAGTTTTTTTATCTTATCATAATATTATTGATAAAATAAAGTTTTTAGGTGGATAATGGGAGTATGTATGGACTTATATAATTCCAATGATAAATATATAAAGGATTATAAATGTATAATCCAAATTTAGAGCCAATGGATATCCTTGATGGTCCTTTATAATGTATTGGTAATATTGTTTTTTTATTTATTGAAAACCAAATTTTTATAAATATGTTTTTTTAAACATGTGAGAAAGATAGTTTTTGGAAGTTAAGGATGTTTTCTAAGAAACTTTTTTAAGAATGTTTTGTATGAAAATATTTTGTTATATTGTTTCTAAGAATAATATAATTTTAGAAGTTATAAAATTAATTTTTTTTGGATGTTTCACAACTTTACAAAATAATTCAGATGATGCTATATTGATCTCAAAGTTTTAAACGTCATGAAATATCTCAAGATTCAACATTTTGAAGAAATAAGAGTTAAAGCTTTCCAAATAGATATTTTCATACATAGTTATTTAGACATTTACAATCAGAAAAAGTATCACAAGATAGAGAAAGGACATATAGAAATGATAAATAATAGATGATGAAATTTCATGAAATATAGAAGTTTTTTTCCAGAATTTTAAAGATATAAAAAATCTATAATCAGAAAAACATTTTAGATCGACAGTTCGACCAGTGAAGTAGTTATAAAGTGGTTTAAGAGAAGTTAATGATTATATACAAGGGAATATGATATAAAAGTGTAGTATTTTATAGATTTTAGTTTCAAGATGAAATATTTATTGAGGAAAAGTATAGAATCACAATGTTGTTGATCAAATAGAACATAGATAAAGTTGGTTAATGTGAAGATAAGAGAAGTTGAGTTCTAGAATGAGATTAATAAAAATAAAAAATTTAAGTCACCAAACAAGAGAGTACATAGTGTTATTGAGTAAACGTACTCCATAAAATGAAAAAAGTATCCAAAAATAAAAAATGTTAGAAATATTGATGTTTCTACCAGACAGTCATTTCATTCATCTGAAGTCTTTATATGTTACAATAATTTAGTGAACCATCTTTAGATAAATTTCATGTTGCTTATCAACTGGGTCAAAATAATTAGAAAAAGGTAAGGTGAGGTTTTATAGGAAAAATGTTTTGTATAAAGTTTAAAATACAAAGTCCAATTATAGACTAAGTAATGCTCAAAGTTGCAAAGTCAAAAAGTAAGTTGCTTCAACAAGATGGGGAATAATCGATCAATCATATATAATTTTCATAATAATAATATCAGTCAAAGAGAATATGGGGAAATGTGGTTAAATATAATAGGATTCGATAGAGTCTTTGTTATGAAGTCCCCAGATAAGGTCTTGTGAAGTGAGTTGATTAATTGGATGGAATAACATTGGATGGAACATACTAGACGAACCATTCTCAAGAGAAATATGAAGTTTGGAGCTAAGGAAGAAATATTGGAGACATCATTTACTGGATACATGAGTATCTCAAAAAGTTTTCATCTAAAAAAAATTCTAATAAAAAATATTGAATAACATTTAAAATTTATAAATACGAGGAAATGTGTGAAATTCAGAAATCTTTGGAGAAGTCCTGAAGCTTCATAAAGATTCGGGATTGTTCTAAAAGTGTTTAGAATCCTTTAAAACCATCCATATATTCTCTTATGGAAATGGTTTGAGCAGGAAAATAGATTGGAGTTTCTACCAATTCCATTATGAGAGAACCTATAAATAGAGGTGTAAATTAAATCAATACTTGAAACTATTAACATATACAAAAAGAGATGAGTCACTAAATTAGTATAGTCACATTATATTTTATAACTTAATCAGATTTAGGATGAAGAAGAGTTCCAGATACAGGTCTCTGATCAGAGAATCAAGTAGAGTTTTATTTTAGAGAACTAGATAGAGTATATAGGATAGAGAGGTTTTGGGAAGAATTTTGCGACACATTTATTTTTTATTAAAAATGGACAGAACCTAATATTGTATCAGTTTTAGAAGAGGTGAAATAGATAGAGTCTACTAAATTTTGGCACAACAGATGAACTATTTTTGGACAGAGTTGATCAAATGGGGGAAATCGAATGGATGATTTTCTAGAAGAATTTTCCTAGATTATATTTAGGTTAGAAGGGGTAAAATTTCATTAAAACACATATAATTTGGAGGACCCCTTCTTTTTAATTCCCCAAAGGCCATGTATGCATCAACATGTCCATGGATTTTCACCCCTTGACTACATCATGTCAGCTTCACCAGCTACCTTCAACATACATGCATCACTTCCACCTATTTTATCACCTGCATCAACGATTGCATCGTAAATTTGTGTCATAGCCTAAGGTTCCCCTATTATATCCTTATCATAGAATATCCCAATACATTCAATGGTTTATTTAGTTCTACCTACAATGGAAAAATCACTATGGTTAGAAAAATATAATGAAACCATATCTTATGTCTCTTGGTTTTAGGGTTATTGATGATTTTACAGTTATGTTTCCACCAGTTAATAATGATTCTCCTATAATTTTTTATGACCATAAAATCATTGATATTGATGGGAAAGATAAAAATGATTTTATTAGTTCTTTTTCAAAATATGTTTTCTTGATGGTAATGAGTCTCAAAACTGCTATAGAAACATGGTATGGACTCAAAAAAATCTTCAAGGTAAATAAAAATTAAAGGAAGAAGTTTTTAAAATATTGAGAAGCAAGTTTTAAGATATCATAATGAGATATGAAGATACTATTGATAAATAATTAACTAGAGATAATGAATTCTTACACAACATCAGAGGTTTTAGAGATATCTTGTAAGATTTCATTATTGTCAAGAAACTTATAAGAAACTTCCATGATAGGTTTGACTCTAAAATATAATCTCTATAATATAATGATGATTTATCTCTTTATGATTTTCATAACACCATTTTTTCATAAAAAATATGGAAATATATAACATTCTAAATGAATATCAAATTTGAAATGGATTTTAAGGCCATGAGAAAGTTAAAAATTCAAGATAATGAGAATATTGATGTAATGTCTCAATTTTTTCCACGTAAATTATTTGAATATATCTTGTAATATTTTCATATTTAGGTGTTGATATGACATGATATTTTGAGGATAGGTCAGCTTAGAACTGATATTTTAAAAATATTAAACATATTAATATCACATGCACTTAGTTTCCTTGAAAAAGTTGAATAAATTTAGAATGGGAGATCGAATAAAAAATATAAGGCCAATGTTGATTTCATATAATGGGTTTTATCTTAGCCATAAAATAATATATTTCCGAATTGGGAATTTTGGTAAAGTGTTGTCGTAGGATAAAATGATAAAATAAATAAAATAAATATTTAAATTTATTTATTTTGTTATTGTTGATGTAAAAACCTAGTCCACTCCTATTTAAACCATGTTATATCCAATTCAAATGGTTAGAAATATAAACCTAAGAATTTATAGGAGACATTTTAGGTGATTGTTTATGGGTGATGATAGATTGGGGAACCAGATCAATACCATAGAGATTATCTACTCCAATGGAGTTCTTGGATCCCAACAAAAACTAAGATTAAAGATCCTTCCTCATTAGCAATCGATCCAAACTCACGTTAGGACATTTTTACCTTGTGTACTCATCCCATTTATTTATCTCATATTAAACATGAATAAAATCAATAAAAAATAATTGTTGTATGTATCAATGGTTAACTTATTTTATATTTTATATATTTGTTCATTTTTACTCATTACTCATCATTAATCTAATCTAAAACAATGGATCGAGGCCGAAATGAAAATAGGTTAAGGTTCATCCCTCATGTTTAGGGTTTGTAGTCTTCTCCCCTATTTCTTCAAACATTCATCCCTTGAAATTTATTTCACCTATGGTTTGATGGATACCTGATATTTGATTATTTGGTGATCATTATTGAATGAAACAGATCGATAATATGAGTGTGGTTTGAGATCAAGGGTTAGATCAAGGTGTAATAAAAGAGGATGATAGGAGGAGGATCATGATCAGGATGAAGATATATCTTTTCCTGACTGTGCATGATTGTGGAATGGTGAGGTGATGGTACAACTCAATGGTGTGATTTATGAGTGGAACAAATCCCAATTTCTAGAGAATGTTGATGGAAAGGGTCAATCAACCCTAGATCCATGTTTCCCAATGATATGGACAGAGGTAGAGGCACATCCCGACGATGTGTAAAGGAAGTCACAGGTTTCTTCAAATCCCACTGGTCATGATGTGTAATCTAAAGATACATGCCATGTTAGAACCCCTACATGTGGTTCCAATGTTTCCATATAAGTTAAATATCACATGCCATGTGACTCCTATCACATTACTGGTGACCCGATGCTTTAGGCCCGACATGAACTCTTGGAGTACATGAGTATGAGTAGATTACATGGGCATGACCCAATACTTGGGAATAGAGAATTACATAGACATGACCATAGTACATGAGCACGACCATGTCTATAGAGGCAAGAATAAATGACATGGGTTGGGTACCAAACAACCTATACATACTGTGTATGTGGAGGTTTACATACCGTGTGACATGGAGAGACACAACAAGACTAGGGTTTGGAAAGACATGTCGTGTAACCCAAGTACACACTGTGTAATCCCTTTAAAGATGTTTAGAGACATTTATTTATTCATAATATACCATGTTTTGTTGAGTGCGATACATTTTCCTTTCCCATGAGGGTACGCTGTGGCATTAAATCATTATATTAATATTTTTATCCCCACTATAGGTTCAACATTTGATAGAGTTTGGTGCATCCCCTAGTGGGACTTTGGTTGGCTCCTATATCTTTCCTATGTGGGGCCTATGGTATCTACATGACCAACATACACATGATATCGATCCCATATCTAGAAGAAAACTCCAATTGTGTTTTTGGTGTCCCCCAATAGTCCTGGGTGTGATCCCCTACCTAGATGATGGTCTATTTAGATATCCACTGAGTACTTCTTGGGAACCCACCGATCATAACATCAAAGATGAGCATCACCAGTGATAACATAGCTCATGGAGCGAGTACTCCCAAAATGATCATTTCATAGAGTCTTAAATTAGTATCATGTGGCTTCCAGTAATAGTTGAGACCACCTATGATTGGTTGTCTGTTATTAGTTTTTGTGTGTTTCATTTATGGTATTATTATTATGAACAAAATACTCTCGATGTTTTAAGTTATTGATTTTTATGTTTCTATGGGTAATTTATATACTCACCCCAACATGTTATTTTCCCATACATGTAATTTATTATGTAGATGAGAAATGTTTTAATGGTTTCCTAGGAGGACTGGTGGTGGAAAGAGCATGGTTCTTGGCTAGACAGACCTTGATGTATATCTATGTAGAATATGACAATAGTAAAATCCTTCTAAGTAGGTTGGACTCTTTCTAGTTTTGGGTGGGATTTTATTTTAACCTTATAACTTTAAAACACTTTATCATACTCTAATGTGGGATAGATATTATGCATGCATTTATGGTATCAATTGTTTCTACTTTGTTATCACTTTATGGGTAAGATATTTGTGTGTGTGTACAAGTACATTAGGATAATGCCTCCCATATGTGGGATATGAATACTTGACACTAGATGCTAGCCCATGGCTTATTATAGGCATGATTGGGGTGGTCACACTCGATTTATCACTAGCTAGGTGGGCCTTGGTGGTTCAGGTCATGGTAGAGTGGTATTAGAGAGCAGTATACCCTAGGACCAGAGAAAAGTTTTTTTTCTAGCTATGTGATTTCATTGGGATTTATGGATACAATGTTAAAGTGTTTTGAGTTCATATTTCATTATAGGGACTCAAATTTTGGTGCAGCGGCAGACATATCCATTCACGAGGACTCTAACGACCTTCTTGCTGACTCAGTTCATGTGTACAACGGTTTTAGAGTAAAAAATTGGCACATGAATCATATAAGAATGTGTTGTGGTTCCCATATTCTTCTTGAGTCAGCTTACCAAATATACACATTGACCATGATATGTCTTGTTTATTTCAGGATGCCTGTATAGAGACAACCATCAAGGATTACACTACGAGATCACTAGTATGATCTTCCAAGTGGTGAAACTTTTGTAAAAGGTATTTTATAGGAAGTAGTACCTATAGGTGGGTTTAAAATTATTACACTATTAATTGAGAATAAGTTATAACCTACAGTACTAGCCAAGGATGCATGTAGGATAAGTGCATTACACAAGTTACATAAGTATAAACCTCCTAGGTTTGAAGGTGACCAAGACCCCCAGGTAGTTAAGGACTAGCTAGGGGAAGCCACCGGATTTTTCCACCTTGTGAGGAAATCTTTATATTAGATGAAAAAACTCATGTAAAGTATTCTTCTGGTCTCCATTAGGCGATGGTGGAGTCTGGTGACTATGTTAGACAATAAGACATCTCTCTCCTAGTAATACTATTAGTGTCTCTTCAGGGATTAGTTCTATCTGGAAACATTGTGATAAGTGAGGATTTAGAAGATTTACTATTTGTAGCAGGGTAGTATGACCATGGAATAGTATTTAAATAGTTCTACTAATATCTCATGATACTCCCTGAATATGGTGTGAGATTAGTTTTATAGTACACAAACCTTCGATCAAGGGATTCACTGAGATTTCATGGATTTTGTGATATCTCTTTTTATTCCAACATGGGATGGAGTACTTGAGTAGGATTTAGTAGTGGAGATATTCTTGGAAAGGAATACACCAAATGTAAGTTCTTATAGTGGGCATGCTGGAGCTGAGACCCCGAAAATAGGTAGCCGATGGTAGCTACAGGGATACATGCATGCCAAATGCTTTAGGAGGTGATCCCAGGGTAGTGGTTCGGCAATTCAAGGCTATCAGGATTACTCAATTCATTCTAGAGAGATGTTATGCTTCTCGTGTGATGGATAAAGACATCTCACTTAGGATTTTTTAACCCGTCGTATAGTAAAAATGGGATATGGTCAAGGGAAAACCCAGATAAAGATAGTGGTAGAAGAAATGTGGTCTGTAGGGTAGCATATGTTTCATAGGAGTTGGTAGAGAAGTAGGAAGTAGTATGTAGTTTGACGTATTCCACTGCCACCCTATGTGGTCTACACGAGGCTCATGGTGCTGGCGGTCAGGGAAATGGAAAACTGTAGGTGGTAGAGGCCTTCAAACCCAAGGGTCCTAACATGATGTGATGTATGATCTATGTCTTTTCTACCTTACCTATAGTATTGGTAGAAATATGTGTGAGCCACCATTTCCTTATCACTTCTAGGATTAAAGACATGAGGATTTATATTGAGCCCTTTGCTTGATCCATGATCTTGGAGACTCTGACAAAAGGTAACTTGGTGATCACACACTTTGGCCAATGGTGTGAACTGACATATAGATATGAGAGGTTTTTATGGGATCTATTTGTAACAGTGATTAGGCCTTACATAATAATATTAGTTAGGGGATTTTTATCCACAATTTATTCCTAGAATGAAAATTTTAGGTGAATGAGGCAATGCTTCTGAGGGAAAGAATCAAGGTTTTCCTTCATGAGTGAGAAGTAAAATCATGAATAGGAGGAGAGGACCATATGTATGAGGGTGTGTTTTATTACTCCCAAATTGGATATCACGACTCTTAGAGTAGTGGCTTATATGAGTGTTGAGATTCCTATAGTAGTGGAAGAGTATGAGGATGTTGTTCCTGAAGATGGTTTAGTCTTACCTCTCCATTGAGAGTTAGACTACTGCATTGAATTGTTCCCTAGGATGGCCCTGATATCTACATCAATATATTGGAAGGAACCCACTGAGCTTTGAGAGATGAGGTTACGGTTGGAGGATTTATATAAGAAGGGATTTTGGAGGCCTAGTGTTTCCCCCTGGGTATCCCCAATGTTGACCACCAGGAGGGAGCATAAGGGATTGATATTGTGTGTGGATTATAGGCACTTGAACCAGGTGACCACAATGAATAAGTATCCACTAATGAGGATTTAATACCTATTCAATTAATTGAGATGGTTATGATATTTATTGAATATTGACCTTAGATATTTCTATCACGAGATTTGATTATGGGATTAGGATATTCTAAATATGGAATTATGATGTTTATACAGTCACTATGAGTACATTGTGATGCCTTTTAGAGTGATGAAATCCCCAATAGTGTTCATGATACTCATGAATAAGATCTTTCATCCTTTCTTAGACTATTTTTTTGTGGTATTCATAGATGATATCCTAATGTACTCGGTGTCTGATGAGGAGCACATGATATAATTGAGGATGGTTCTAGATACATACCAAGAGCACCAGCTTTATGGGAAACTCTAAAAGTTTCAGTTTTGGATTTAGGAGGTCCACATTCTTGGATATGTCATCTTAGCTAAGGGTATAGAAGTAGACCCAGTGAAGGTCAAGGTAGTTTCATCTTGTGATCCACCCACGTGCATGATGGAGGTGTGGAGATTCCTTGGATCGGAAGTCTACTACAAGAGATTCATACCCGATTTATCCATGAATCAACACCTCTGAATTCTTTGAAGCAAAAAGGGAATCCTCTAATATAGACTTATAGATACCATGAGTCATTTCAGGATTTGAGGTTGAGGTTGAACAGAACCCATGTCTTTATATTTCCATAAGAGGGTGTCGAGTACACAGTGTTATGCAATTCTTCAGGGAATGGAATTGGTTGTATACTGATGCAGCTAAAGGTTGTGATTTCCTATGGGTCTCGAAAGTTAAGACCACATGAACAAAACTACATGACCCATGATCTTGAGTTGGTAGTTATAGTCATCACCTTAATGATTTTGTGGTAGATTCTCTCAATAGGATATCTTACTCATAGTTACTAACCATGAATTTAGAGAAGTTATCCCCATTGTAGTTTTTCTTAGTGGAAAAGGATGATTCCTCATATATACAATTAGTGGTCATTACACCACTATTTTGTTAGGGCGATTTAACATGGAGATACTAACTGTGATACCTTATGTGATTATATATTCACAAGACATGATTCTGATGGATTTTCTGAAGGCGGGGTGCACATAATCTTTTTTATTGGTATGATATTTATACCAGTGACATTGAGTGAGGTGGTGATGAGGGAGTTTAATACATCCCTTTTGGTAATATATCTAGGTGCGGAGAAGATGTTCCAGGACCTCCAACATTAGTTTTGGTGGCCTAGAATGAAGAAGTGTGTATCATAGTTGATATCTCAATTCCTCTTTGTTTAGTTAGTGAAGGATGAGAACAAGGTTCCTGTTTATTTTTCATAACCCCTTGAGGTACTAGGGTAGAAGTGGGATGAGATATCTATAGACTTCATGATGGGGCTCACAATGATGTCTAGAGGACATAGTTCCATCTAGGTGATTATAGACCAACTATCCAAGTATTCCCAATTCCTTAATATCCTAGACCATAGTTCAGTAGAGATATTTGAATTCCTTTATGTGAAAGTTATTGTCTGGTTCCATGGAGTTACCTTGATTATCATTTCATATAATGATTCTCAATTCACATCGCGATTATATAGAGGATTTTAAAATCCCTTTGGGAAAAAGTTTCATTTGACCACAGTGTTTCACCCCAATAATGATGACTAGATTGAGAGGACCATTTTGGTTATGTAGGACATGTAGTAGGCATGCATGTTAGAATTTTTACGTAGTTGGTAGGATCATCTACCCTTTGGGGTCTTTTCATACAAAAAATATCTACCATTCCACTGTCAGTATAACACCATTCGAGGCTCTGTAAAGGTGACCTTGTATTTTAACACTATGTTGGACTGATCTAGGTGAGTCAACACTCATGGGACCAAAGTTTGTGTGATCTATGGAAGAGAAGGTTCAAATCATCCAAGAGTGGATGAAGATTACATAGAGCTGTCAAAAGTCCTATTATGACTGATGAAAGAGGCCTTTAGAGTTCAAGGAGGGAGACCATGTGTTCTTGAAGGTCTTAGCTCTAAGTGTTCATAAAACATTTGGTTAGGGAGATAATTTATCTCTGAGGTTCATTGAACCTTTCTAGATATTGTGGAAATTGAAAAAGGTGGTATACCACTAATCTATACTGCTGCAATTAGATTGGGTACATGGTGTCTTCCACTTGTCACAGTTGAGGAGGTATGTGCATAGACATCGCATGTTATTGACTAGGGTGAGATATGCATCAAGGGTGGGGATACCTTTTTTGAGTACCCAATGGAGATCAAGGATTGGTAGGAGAATTCCTACCATGGGTGAGATATTCTTTTAGGGTTTTTCTAGTGTCAGCATGGGATCCTTCTTGATATTAATTGGGAGTAGGAGATCCATATGTGAGCTCAATACCCACATCTTTTTTGAGAAGTCCTTTTTCACTTTTGAGGATGAAAAGACATAAGGTGAGGAGAATTTAATGCCTCATTTTTTTCATGTAAAATTCTTGTATGTATCTAGTAATATTTTTAGATCCAGGTATTGAGACAACAAGAGATTCAGAGGCCCGGTGTGCCCGGAACTGATATTTAAAAATAAAAAATATATTAATATCATGCATAAAAAAATTCATGAAAAGTGGAATAACTCCAAAACAGGGGATCAGAGTGAAAATTCATGGTCTCGAATGAGTTCATATTGTGGGTTTTACCCTTGGAATGTCATAATCATTGTTGGTGTTATATTTTTTGGTAAAGTGATGTCGTTGGAAAAAATGATGACTTTAATTAATTAATTAATTAAATTTATTTATTTTGTTATTTTTGATATAGTGAGCTAGCCCTATCCTATTTAAACCCCATGATACCTAATTTGTAGTTTTATCTACGAAACCCTAACAATTGGGTTGATAGATTGGAGGAGATCATTGGAAGATGATGAAAAATCAAAGGATCATATCAATACTGCAGGGGTCGTCTAAGTTAACAGAGTTCATGGATCTCACCAACGACTAAGAGGCATGATTAGTCTTTTTCAGTGACTGATCAGAACATGAAGTTGGATGTTTTTAATTTTTGGACTCATCTTATTTATTTATCTTGTGTTGAATGTGAATAAATTACACAAAGAATAATTGATTCGTGCATTAATGGTTGGTTTATTTTATGGTTAATTTACACCCAATATATAATAATTGTGTGACTATTCTTGAATATAGTGGATAAATACTGCAGCTGTATTTCACAATCATGTTTATGATCAAGGTGTGATGATAGGGGATGAATGGAGCATGATCAAGATTTGACCGATGATTTCCTTTATCCTAGTTCATGCATGGTGTAACAATAATATGACTCGATAGAGCTATTTTCAAGAGGATCAAATCACTATTTCTAGAGACCTATTATAGAGAGGGTCTACCAACCCAAGATCTAAAATTCCTATTGAGATAGAAGGTGATAGAGGCAGATCTAGAATATATGTGAATGCAATTTTGGTTTTTTTCAAATATCATGGTACACAATGTGTAATCTGGAGATACACATTATGTAAGACCCCCTTTCTATAACTACAGGTTTCTATGGAAGTTAAATATCACACGCCATATGAGAAATGTCACAAAACATGTAAACCGATGATGGAATCCCAATGTGTACTTCAAAAGTGCATGGGAATATGTAGAGTACATGGGCATAACCTAGTTCTTGGACATGACCATGTACACAGACATATCCACTATACACGGGCATGGCCAAGTGTACATAGGCACAGATGGATGACATGGGTGGGGTGTCGAATGACCAATAAATTCCATGTACCAAATGGGATACACCGTGTATTTGAGGGTTTAAATTCCATGTGAGAAGGTGAGACAAGTGCATACTAGGTTTAGCAAGACACACCATGTACCCATAGTGCATGTCGTATACTCCCTATGAGGATGTTAGAACCCTTTATTTCTCAGTATAGACTAGTTCCTGTTCATTTTTATACCTTTTTACTTTCCCATTAAGGTATAGTTTGGTATTACATCCTCATAATAGTATTTTGATACCTGCTACATTTTCATAATTGGATAGTGTTTGATGCATCCTCCTATGGGACCAAGGTGGGAACATCTATCATTCCAAGGTGGGGTTCATGGTACCGATGTGACCACCTTTCATAGGGAATCAATACCCTATCTAGAAGGTTGAGTGAATAGGGTTTTTTGTGTCCCCTAGTGGCCTTGGGTGTGATCCCCAAACTAGATGATGATATTGTTAGAAATCTAATGAGTACTTCTTGTGTGGGTCCTAATGATCATGAACTCTTGGATGTGCATCACCAGTGATAACATACCTTGGGGAGTGAGTACTCTCGGAATGATATTTTACTATAATCCTTGTGTAGTATCACATGGTTGGATGTATTGGTTGAGACCACTTGAGAGAAGTTTTCTATTAAGAGTATATTTTGTTTTTTTGTTTTACTATTATGTGCTCACTACTCTTGATGCTTTATGCTTAGTGATTTTAGGGTTTCCTACTGGATATTGTTATAATCACCCCTAAATGGAATTTTCCCACATTTCTTGTGTCTTAGGAAGACAAGAAACATTTTTAAGGTGTTTTAGGAGGTCTGGGAGTTGAAGAAGAATAGTTTTTGGGTAGACAGAACGAGGAGTACACTTATGTCGCATTTAACAACAATCCCCTCCTTCAGATCATTTTTAAATATTTTTCTATTTTGGTTTGAATTATATTTATCCCATTAGAATATTCCATTATAATATGATACTATGATGTGGTAAAGACATTATGCGTTAATTTATAGTATTATCTATTTTTAAATTGTCATCACTGTATGGTCTTAGAGGTGTGTGTGTGTGTATAAGTACATTAGGATAATGCCTCCCATATCATAGATATTCCAAATAGGTTTTGGTCTCTATCTGCTGGTTTATTAGAGGTGTGATTGGGTTGGTCATGCTTGGATTATTATTATCTTGGCATTCTCTAGTGGGTTAGGTTGTGGTAGTTGATCTCAGTGATTTGGAAGATAAAAAAGATGATTAAATGAGTGAAAAAATAATGTATCTTATCTACAAAAATCACAAGAGAGTTAAAAGTATTTTTAGAGGAAAAATTACAGTCAAATGATTTGAGTGTGGGGTAATTGGGTGTTTTTTATGAATATCCCCATGAAGAAAGTTGGTGGATATGAATATAATTAAGAAGTTAAACCTCAGTGTAAGAATTATAACAAATCTTCCAAGGAAGATAAAAATTATGCTATTGGTAAGAAAAATTTCACTGAAAACAAAATAAGTATATTATGTAAGAAATATTAGAATTACTATATTGATAAAAACTTATAAGAAATTGAAGCACTATAGAGGTTCAAAAATTTCCTTGATAATGTTGATAAGAATGAATATTCCTTAAATGGTGAAGAACAGGAAGGTGAGGAAATCTACAAAGAATATGAACTAAGATATAAACTTTTGGTTGTATTGATAAAAAATCAACATTGAATAAAGGGATAAGAATGATGAAGCTATAAAATAGATATGATAAAGAAGGATGGATATTTGTTTTTAAATTACAATATGGGTATAATAAATAGGTTTTTGACTTAAAATTAAAAGTTTTTGAAAGATCAATGATAGGGGAAGATCTTAGTGAGAAACATACAACTATCAAATATAACATTTTTAAAACATAAAATAAGATTATTGACGTTTATAGTTCCTTAAGTAAGATGATTGAGAATTTAAAAAAGAATCAAAGGTAAACTATGAAAAATATCATGCTACTAAGAAATCTCATTCCAAGAATCTAGTGAAATCTATACCCTTCAAAATTAAAAGTTTATCTAATTTCACTAACATTGTAGGTGTTTAAAAAAATGTTGGAAAAGTTTTGGTTGAGAAAGGATGTGCTAAATTTATCACATCGATGAATGTTTAAGAAAACTCCCATAATAATATTTCCCCATTCTAGGTGAAAAAATATAGAATAAAGTTAATACCTTAACATAATTTTGATATAGAAAGATCTTATTTCTACATAAAGCCAATGTTCAGTTGTTATTGTTAGTGTTGCGGGGTGCTTCGACATAAAGACTATAATTTTTGGTACAACATTTATCTATTATGAATTAGGTATTAAATTAGGGAGAGAAACAATAGAATAAAATTATGTAATGATCCTAATACGTAGAAAGGTGGAAAACAAATCTCATGATGTTAGAAAATATTACAATGAATAACCAATTTGAATTCTTGGAGGAAGTTTGTTAAATATGTGACCAACCAGATCATATTTTATAAACATGTTTAACAACCCTTTCTAGAAGAACACCATTTTCTAGAAAAGTAAATAAGGCAATAAAGATGAAAGTTATTGAGAGAGATTTTTTTTCAAAACAGCTCAAAAAGAAAGAAAAAAGGAACAAACCATGGATAATTAATAGTGTTTGTTCCTCAAACATGATGGGTGATTTGAAAATATTGAGTGATGCTGAAAATCATGATAGATAATTAGTTAATTTTGGAGATGATAGTTCCTTAAAAACTACAGTAATATTAACAGATGTGATTCAAATTGAGAAACTAAAGTCTAAGTAAGTTCAATATTTTCATGGGATCAAACATAACCTACTTAGTGTGATCCAAATTTGTGATGAAGGAAAAAAAGTTTTTTTCAAAAAATATTCTTGTATCAACAGAATTGTGAAATATGAAAAAATATTCACAAAGGGATAAAAAATAAGTGGATAACTCTTTTAAATTGGATAACATGGTAAATAATGTTACTTGAGTTATGAAGATGAGAAGAATTTGTAGAATCACAAGCTCAATCAACTTTCTCAAAAAAAAAAATAATGAATAAAAATTATAAAGTAGATGCTATAATAAACTTTCCAATTATAAATAAGAAAAAAATATTATGTTCATATAACATGATAGAAAGTGAATTTGACTAGAAAAATTCATAATAAAGTTTAGATTTAGTGTACAAGACCTCTTGAGATTATTCATTCTGATCATTATGGAACAATGAGGTATCAATCATAAAAATAGGATTTATACTTCATAATTTTTATTAGTGAATTCACTTTGATGATGAACATTATGTTTCTGAAGTACAAATCATAAGTTGACAAAATATTTAGATTTTTATAATAGATGTTGAGAGATAAATGTGATTTTATATAATGAAGTTGGGAAATAAAAATTGAAAATAATTGACATGTAATGATTTTAAATAATATCTATAGAATAATGTAATTAAACCCAATTAAAGTGATCCATACAACCCCCCACAAAATATAGTAGTAGAGAGGGAAAACAGAACTTTGGGAGACATGGGAATAATCATGTTGGCATAATATAAAATTTCTATTTTTTTGGAGAGAATCTATTATTTCTATGGTAAATGTGCTAAATAAATGTTGTTTAAGGCTCGAATCCAACATTACTTCCTATGAATTGTGGTATTTCAAAAAAAAAACTTAAATATTTCATGGTTTTTTGAAGTCCCTATTTACAAAAGATAAAAAATACAGATCTTGGAAAATTTGATGAAAAGGATCAGGATAGAATTTTAATGGGATATCCACCTAATAGAAGATGTTATTAATATTGGAATAAAGGTTTGGAAAAGTTTTTATATTCCTATATTGTGAAAGTTGTTTCAAATATGAATTTTATAAAAAAGGATATTGAAAAATTTATGTAAGATAAATTCAAGACTTCCAATGAGAATAAAAAAAGTGGTGATGAAAATGAATCAAAACAAGTGGCTTAATATTAAAAAGAATTATGTGGTGAGGAAAGTTATGGAGTAATAAAAATTCCAAAATTTTATACCCTATAAAAACTATGGTGGTTTACAATAGCTTAGGTTCCCTCCCTATGGAGTGTAGGATAGCGATCCAAGGGGATGATTTGGGTCTTCATCACTTTCTCCCCCCTTGAGGAGGTCTTTTGGTGCACTTATTTCTAATTTTAATAAAATATTAAAGTTATTATTATTAAAAAAAATCCAAAATCAGTTTAGAAATTAGTTGAACACAAAGAATGGGTAGATTCTATGAAATATTAGTTGGGTTGAATTGAGAAAAATTAAACTAGGAAACTAGTTACACATCTAGTAGGAAAGTATATTATTAGGAAAATGTGGGTTTATGAAAATAATTTAAATGAGCATGGAGAAATTTTCTTAAAAAAAATAAGTTGTGTGAAAATTTTATTCACATGGTGAAGGTGTGGATTTTTAAGAAACTTTTTCCCACGTCATATGTTTTGAAATAACCATAATGTTCTCAGTAGTGGATACACATTTTTTTTGAATTTTATCAAATGGATATAAAGTTATCTATCTTAAATGGAGACATTGAGGAAGAAGTCTACATTGTGAAACCTTGTGGGTTCCCACTTGATAATGATAGAACCAAAGTTTGTAATTTGAATAAATCCTTGTATGGATTGAAACAACCTCCACGATACCAGTATTCCAAACATGATAGTTTCTTGAAAATGTTGAATTTTTCTAAAGGATAGGTTGACATTAACTTAAATGTGAAATAAGTGAACTCAAGTGCCCATATTTAAATTGTTTATGTGGATGATATTTTTCTTTCTGGGGATAGATAAAATAATTTTAAAGAGTATGTTGAAGAAAGGAATAATAATTTTGAAATTTCAATGCTCGAAGAATTAACATTATTTATGGGTTTACAAGTCCAACATAGGGAAAGATACATTTTCCTATATCAAGAAAATTATTCTAGGGAATTTTTACAAAAGTTTGGAATGGAGGATTCTAAAGAATATTTTACACCTATTTATATGAGTGTGAATTTCAGTAAAGATGAGTCTGGTTAATATGTGAATTAGAAGGACTTTTGAAAGTTGATAGGAAGTTTTCTTTATCTTAATGCCTAAAGGTTTGACATTGTTTTTGCAGTTAATTTATGTGCCATATGTCAAAGTGATCTATAGGAGTCTCATATTTTGCGGTGAATATAATTCTATGAAATGGTAATGGAACGAGTTAACATGGTCTATTTTATAAAAGAAGTTGGGATATACTTTTTTTATACCAATGATGATTGGGATTGAGATTGAAATGATAAAAAATCAACTTCTAGAGGAATTTGTTTTAGATAATATTGTGTGAGTTGGAATAGTAAGAAACAAAGTTAAATAAATTTGAGTACATCGGAAGAAGAGTATGTTTCCACTACCAATTCTTGTATACAAATGATTTGGATAAAAGTAAAGCTAGAAGATTTGAAACTGAAAATTTCTACACAATTAAAGATCCTTTATGATAATCAATGTTCTATTTATCTATTAAAAAATCTAGTAAAATATTCTAGATAAAAATGCATTGATATAAAATATCATTTCATTAAGTAGAAAGTTACTTTTGGATATGTTATGCTAGATTGAATTTCTAAAAAATATAATATTCCTAATGTTTTCAAAAAATCTATGCCAAAAGAGCGAGTTGTGAAATTGAGGCAGCAACTTCATGTTTAGACTCTAATAAATCCTTCCCAAGATGTTTTTTTGATGAACCCCCACATTGATTTGGATTATGTTGACAAGGGATAGAATATGCCCAAATTTTTCTTAAATACAGGAGATAAATAAGACATATCTTCCAAAAATGAATCTAAAGTTATGTTCATTATAAAATGGGGGTATAGAAAGAAAGGAAAACATGAGAAGATTTTTATCATAACATGGTCACCAATTTTCTTATCAATGGGGGATGGAATTCCTTAAAAACATTATTTTATCTAGTAGTGTGGTGTAAGGAAACTCTCTTAAGAGAATGGATATTTTTTTCTTAAATTTAAAATATTTTAGTTTTCATGAAAATGAGTTGTGAAAAAGTATGAGTGGTGGAAAATAATGAGTGTTAAAAGTTGTTTATGAATGTTTTCAAAAAATAAAAAGGGTGATATTGAATATCCTTTTTGATATTTCTCTAACAATGTTTTTGTATTTGTTGAAAACTAATTTTTTTTAAATATATTTTTTTAAAACAGGTGAGAAAGAATTTTTTTTTAAATATTTTTTTTAAAACAGGTGAGAAAGAAATTTTTTTGAAGTTAAGGAATTTTGGTGAGAATATTTATTCAAAATGATTTTTATAAAAATACCCCAGAAGTCAGATCCAAGTACGCTTGGACCGCAGATTTATTAATAAAAAGAAAAGTGCAGAGACATTTTTATAAAAATATTGTGTTGAAAAGTTGCTAAGAAAAATGAAAGTTGTAAAGTAAAAAAATTAGAAAAGTTGGGAAGTTTCATATCTTTTAAAATTGATTCATATGATGATATGGTGATCTATAAGTTCTCAACATCATGAAATATCTCAGGATTCAATATTATTAAGAAAGAGGATTCAAGGTTTTTTGGATATATGATTCTGATAAAAATTATTCAGATGGTGCTTATCGAACATAGAAGCACTGAATGGAGATATATACAATGCTTCAATGGTATAATAGAAATTTTGAAAATATAATTATGTAATTTCATGAAATATGCAATTATGTATTTCTTTTATGTTTTAATAAGTACAACCTTGCTGATCAGAAAAAAATTCTGAATAGACAACTCATACAAAAAAGAATTTAGAATATGTGCTAAGAGAATTTACTGAGTTTATACAAGGGAATCAGATGTACAAGTACATGAGTTTCTAGAGGTAATTTTCTATATGAAAACTTTAATAAGGAAAATATGGAATCACAATGTTACAGAATAGATAGAGTATAGCTGGAGTTTGTAAAAGTAAATAAATGTGGACTTGAGTTCCAGTCAGAGATTACCGGATGTATAGAACTATGTGTCACTAGACAAGATCAGACACAATGTTTCTGAGTTACTAGACTCAGTCAAGTAGATAGAGTCTCCTAACAAAGAATATTTTAGAAATGTTGAAGTTACTATTGCACAATCATTTCATCTGATGGAAGTCTCTAGATGTTCCAACAATGTATCCATCCATATTCAGAAAAATTGAAATTTATTTATCAATTAGGAAAAAAGAATCATGTAGAGGAAAATTAAGTTCTTTTAGATAGATAGTTTTGTATGAATATTCAAATATATAGTTATATTATAGACTAAGTAATGTTAGAAGTTTCAAAATCACAAAGTATGTTTCTTCAACTAGATAGAGAATCACCTATCAGTTGGACATACTTTTCTAATGAATAATATCAGTCAAGGAGAAGATAAGGAAAGGTGATCATACAAAAAAGGATCGTATGTAGTATTTCTTATGAATTCAACATATAAGTTACTATAAAGTGAGTTGATTCATAATATATAAGAACACTAGACAGAACAAACTAGATGAAACTTTATCAAGAGTATTATGATGTTCTAAGCTGATTCAGGTTGATCAAACAAACCATTTACCAGACGGTGCAGTCTCTCAATGATTTTTGATCAGACAAACAATTTTGAGACTAAACACTTTCCATAACTTTATAAAGTTATAAATATAAGAAAATTTGATAATTTTAGAATCATTTGAGAAATCTTGAAGCTTCATTAATATTCATAAATATTATATAAGAGTTTATAATCCTTTAAAAGTAGTGATATATTTTTGTATAAAATGTATTGAGAAGGAAAATTGAATGGAGTTCCCACCAAATCCATTCTAAGAGAACCTATAATTAGTGGGGTAAAGTACATCAGTACTTGACACTATGCATGCATCAAAAAAGGGATGAATCCCAATAGATGTATTTTCAGATTTGAGTTTTTAACTAAATAATTTTTAGGTTGAAGAAGAGTTCTAGATAAAGGTTTATGATCAGAGAACTAGATAAAGTTATAGTTCAAAAAATCATAAAGAGTAAATCAGATGGAGTGGTTATGAGAACGTTTTTGAGGAGCTGAGTTTTTGTTTAAAATAGATATAATAAAAGTTTTTCTATAGTGTAGCTTCATAAAAGGTGCATTGGATAGAGACTACCAGATGCAAGAACACCAGACATACTCTTTTTGGATGGAAAAGATCAAATGAAGGAAATCAAACAAAGGATTTTCAGATGATTTTGTTTTGAGTAGATTTACAATGATTCATATAATTATTTTGTGGATCCAATTTTTTAATATTTTTTTAAACTGATAGGAGTCAGTATAATCATACCTATCGAGAGATAGAAGGAGTCTAATGAGAGTTAGCTCAAAATATTTATTCAGTTCCTTCTAATAGTGAATTTCCATGGATGCATGGGAGTGGCCATATAAAGGATGTAGGTCCTAAAACTGAGGAAAAGAATTTTAAATATTATTTTTCCATGTTTTCTTTCATATATTTTAATGATTTTAAGTTTATTATAGAATTTGATAAGGAAAATAACTCTAAAATATTATAATAGTTAAATATAAAAAAGTTGGAAAATTATAAAAAGACAAAAACTGATTCACCCCTACAGTTTTTCAATAGTCCTTAGGAACATAAATCCTAAAAGACTTTAGGTTATTTGGTAAAGAATGATATTTTTGGAAATAGTTAAATTTAAATTTTATTACCAAAGTGATCTTAATGAAAAAAGTTATATTTAGGTGTTCCAAGATGATGATGATAACTTTGAAAGAGTTCTATTTGGAAAAAATATATATTACATCATGACATTTTATGTTGTGAAGTAAAGTATGTTCAATACTTGTTCAATGTTTTAAACATTAGGAATATATATCATAGTATTTAAATTATTAAAAAAATACTTCTACATATATTTTTCTCACTAAAAGTGATCATTGGGATGTTTTATCAAGAATTCATAGAGATATAGTGTAGTAATTTTTTAGATATTAAATGAGATTAAAAAACCCTAAACCTATAATAAACATAAGTCCTATTTTTTGGTTAATCATACAGAATATGGTTATAAAGGTACTTATGTTTTTTATTATTTCTAAATGAGTATAAAAATATAAAATGAATCAATTATATAGAAACTAATTTTATGATTTATCAATATTTCATGTTGGATACATATAGATATGAAGTAAAATAATAGCTAACCTATCAGTGTATGATTTTGAGTTATCCCTAAGTAGTATTATTCATGGAGTATTATAGGTTGTGATAATGTTTTAGGTTAGAATTGATATAATTTTATATAGAGTTATAAAATATAGTCATGAGATATATAAGGAGTTTTATACACTAGATGAAATACCAATTATACGACATGGAGTGTCATGAGCTATGTGTTGATTATACTAGGGGTTTTTGTTTCACATTGAATCCCTATACATGAGTTTTGAAATATTCCTTGCATGATAACATTCATTCCTAGAAACCTTTAAAACATCGTCCATGAGGATAAGCTAATCATGGAGTTTTTGGTAGTTCTTATAAACATTTTATCAATTGAGTATTAACTAAGATGGTATTTTTCTAATCACATGAAAAGTATAAAATCTAGGCCCTCAATTGATAAATATTTATAATGTTTTTATTTATAAAAATATAATGTACATGTGATGTCCTTATCTATTTGGATGGGGAAAATTAATATACTAATCCACCAAGGTGAATGACATGAGATTTATATATATGTCTAGTTATTTTATACCCGGAGAATAATGAATATTTCATTAGGATATATGGGATTTACATACTTTATATTTCATAGTCACTTGATGAATTTAGTAAAGGGATTTTATGGTTATGTATTATTTTACACGATAAAACTATTGGAAATAGTTATTGAGGAGGATCATGACTCAATGAATTTTTTATTTGTTTTTAAAAGGAGGAACATAACCTAGGTATTTTTTAAAACCAACAGGACGATATAAACCCGAGTATTTGTTTTGTTTTTTAGGACTAGGATCTCAACTAAAGGCTTATTTATTTGTGTTCAAATGGAGGATATTGACTCAATTTTTTCTTTCTACCAGGAAGATAATCTCAACTAAAGGTAGTTATGGAAAAAATAATAGATTCATGAATCATTTAATTTTGGAACCAATAGTACAATCTCAGTTGAAGTATTTTTTTAAAATAATACATACCCATATCTGAGAGAGTTCAAGAATGAGATTTTATTAGTTCTATTTGATGATTTGAATGATGCATGAATGTGTAATATCAATGGTATTAATATTCAATTAAACATTAAGAACATGGGTAAGGTAAATCATAGATTATGAATAGATGAGTCAAAATTTGAGATGATAACATATGATAATGGGTTAAACATTTATAATGTAAATACCGTCATCACATCATCATAAAATTTCATCTGGAAATAGGGGAATTTATTTAAGATAATGAAAATTTTATAGTTGGTTACTTTGATTCTCATAGGCAATTATAATTTTCTGTATAGCAAGGGGTTATATTAAGATTAGTTGATAAATTCATTACCAATTTCTTTATATGAGTCCATTGATGATAATATAATATAATGCATATAATTATTTGGAATTTACTTTTGGAATATGAAAATTCCTTGGGTGGTTACATAGAAACTCATAAGAGATTATGTTATTTATCATATCGGGGAGGGGGGGTATACAGGTTAGTAATTAAAACCTTTTCAAATTAGAATGAAAATTTGAGATTGATGATGACTCATACAAGAAATATATGATGTTTATATATGAAGAAATAGATGTTGAAAAATATTTTGAGCACCCTAAATCTATGTATTGATCACATATACAAAAAAATTTATATGATAAGGAATGATCAATTTCAGTGATCAATTTATTTGAATAGAGCCAACATGATAACACTTAGAAAATTATATTTAAGTCTATTGAAAATATTTTTGTTGATGTGGGAAAAATATCAACCAGAATGGGAGGATTAATCAATTTGAGTAGGTGATCACATTGTCAATAATGTTTAGTACAATTATGTTTATATAGTATATTTTATGTTCATATCCCAAGATAAAAGAGGTCATATATCAATTTTTTTCCTTTGGACAATAGATCCAATAAGCATATCATGAATATTTTTTCAGGATAATAATGTCCCCCTCATTATTTCTGTATGTTTTTAATTTTCACTCTATCTTTTTTCTATTCAATGAAAGAATTGGTCTTAGAGAGTGAAGACAAATATTTCTCTTAAGTCTCTATTTAGAGTTTTTCAACTTAAAATGTTGTTATTTTCTTTAGTATCATAGTTTATTTTATTTTTATTTATACAAAATTGGAGATCAACATTTAAGGTTGTAGTGTTTAGACCAATTGGGTATTGAGTTTTAAGATTGTATATCTTTGGATAACTAGATATTAGAGCTTAAGTTTATAAAACACCAACCAAAAGGTGGATCCATGTTAACGTCATCTATCTTAGACAAAAGTGAGGAATATTTCATAAAAAAGGGTGAAATAAAATTAATTTCAACAATAAACCAATTGTTAGAACAAGAATCCCTAAGGGGGTAATGTAGATGTAGTATAATGTCAAACATTTTGGACCAAATTGAGTGTCTACTATTTTAGGTAATATTGATTTAACTATTTATTTATTCTCTTATGAAAGGGGACCATTGGTCATGGGTTCATTCATCCAATGAACACGAAGTTGATCAAATGTGAATAAAGATTGATTCATTATCAGAGTTAATGACTAATGAAAGGGTAGTTTTAGAATTTACTATGTTACAATAATGACTAAATAAGTCTTTTTCATTTTGGTAAAATGTTTTAGGCTAAAAAAATAAAATGAAAATGGATGAAATTAAAATTTACATTAATTTTTTCAATATATATTGTCATAGAAAGCATTGAATTACTTTTTATAGGTATATAAGTCAATACCCATGATATTGTTTTCCCTTTACCTTTCTACTCAAATTATTTGATAATGCCTTATGTTATTAAGCATAGTGGGAGATTTCATGAGTTTTGAGCAATGTTCCCTTTATGGGTTTTCATCCTGAAAAGATTCATTTCAGTTGCTTCATTTGCAGGATTGAAAATTGAGGTATAGAGGTGTCATACAATTTATGGTCATATAATGAGTACCATGTGATTCTATATAGTTTAAAGTAATAAAACATAGACCAAGATTTCATGTTATTTATAGTAGTGTAACATGGAATACTTCCCAATCGGATGATTTTGACATAATATATGAAAAAGTGACCATATAAGTATGTAGGAATGAATCGTGCACTAGTGGGAGTTGACAAAAGGTTCATATTTTTTATGGAAGGGGATAGAATTTTATAGTTAGGTATAGGATAAAAGATATCATTATCACTTTATTATCCTAGGGAATTAGGAAATCAAGTGATATATAGTTCTATAAAAGGTTGTAACATCCTAGATATGAATTTTTAAAGGAAACCTAAAATGATTATGTGGGGTCGAACACAAAATCAACCTAAGTTATGGGGATATAGTAAATATGGAAAATAATAACTATAGTTGATTGATGAGAATCCAAACATCTAATTGTAATAGAGAAAGAAATAGAGTAGAATCATGTGGATAATCCTAGGATATAATCTTTTTTTTCATCACTACACATCTTAATTATATATATGAAACACATAGTTCTAATAAATAAGAGAGTATTTTATAAAGATAAAATAAAATAGATCCAATATGAACTTGTTGAGAAATAAATCAAAATTGAAGTTTCAGGGTAATATTAAGGACTGTGGTTGGGACCATGATAAAATAGCTAGTTTTCATTACATATATTATGGTAACAAGAATAAATCCACATGTATATATGGAATTACACCTTGATAGAAGAAACTTGATGTGATTGAATGGGATATAAGAAATTCAAGGGTGTGATATTGAAAAATCAGATTGAGTAAAAAGGTTCCTTAGCATGAGAATGAGAGGTCATTAATAGCATAAACTTGTGGAGAGTAAAACAAAAGGGTGGAATTGTGGATTATATGGGAGATAAGTCCCTAATTGTACACATAATAGCATATTTATGAGTCACTATGTATCTGGTTGTAATAAAATTCAACCCATACACTGTTTTAGAAAAATGTCACCTCCTACTATAGGGGCAATGAAAGAAATATTTCATGAATGGATAATATTTAATATTAGGATGGTTTTAATGAGAAATAAAATGAAATGGAAATATTTCATTAGTTTTTAAATATGAGGTTTGGACATCACTATTAATCTAGTGATAATATGAATCTAGAAAGATCTAGTTTTGGAATACTATCACATCATGGTGTAAAAAACATGAATGAAACTCATTTTTAATAAATCAATAAACACAATAATATTATTTTAATGTAAAATATAACCAAATAAGAAGTTTTAGCTGAAGTTCTTGATAAGATTGTATTCCTCCTCTGAGAAGGGTGTTGCATCGGTACATGTCAATTTTTACAATTTCTTTTAAATAAAAACAAACCTCTATGAAATGTTAGAGTGTGATCTATTCAAAATATAATTAAATCAAAATCACACAATCATGAAAAAAATAATAGGTAATAGACAATTTTTAAAATGTTTGGATCAAATTTCAAATCCTTCTTCTTGTAGAGGTTTTTTATCCCCCAACTACATATTCTATGCACTATAATAAAAAGTGATTTCCACTTTAAAATAACTATTTTTTAATCCAAACATACATGTTAGAAGTCACACCCAGCATTACATCGTGGTGATACAGTACAAAAGATAATGAACCAGTTCTATGATCCTCTAGAATATGAAAGAAAGAATTAATCACATATTATATTTCAATTTCACTACACAATATATTTTTAGACTCAAATGGAAATTCTTAAAACCATGAGATTTATTAGATGTTGATTTATGAATATAAAAACTTTCCATTAGAATCATCTCCTTCCCTCCTTTTTTTTCAAACAGCAAAAAAACATCAATCATCGTCAGATACAATTTCTCCACATGTCTATCTTAATAGATGAAATGAAAGAAAATAATTAATAATAATTACCCCATGATCTATATAACTATAGTAAAAAAATAAATTCATCATGGATAATTTATACCAAACATTTTCATTATTAATTTCTCATCATTATATTCAATTTTTAATAACCTCCAAAAAGAATCCATATGTAGTGAAGAATCTAATTCATCTATATGGAGAACATTGGCTATGTCACAAAAAATAGAAACATTTAAATCAAATACATGAATATCAATCAAATACATAGAATATTAATATATATTTTTTGTTTATGTGAATATTTATTTATCTACATCACAAAATCAGTTACATCATCTCATCATGATTCAGCTACATGATTCATTTGGATATGCTGATAATTACATGACATGAAATCCCATATTCACCTATATAGTATAATTTGGGTATGTAAATTTGGTTATGTGGCTAAATCAGCTATTTGGATCACCAATATAGAAAAAAAGACTATGTTAATTAGTTTCATGAACCCGTGCAGTAGATATTCAACTATGTGAACCCCTACTACTCAAATTAGGCTACCTGAACTCAGGAAGTTATATAATTCACTCCTACACAATCATAACTACTTCACCCAACCTCCATACCTTCTCAAAAACACTTAATAACATCATGAAACATTATTTTATGATATATAAATCTATACAAACCAAATATATCACCATAAGAAATAATGATCACCTTAATAATGGTTGTAAACAAATACAATTACTCAAACTCACCAGGGACCATGGAATATTAAAGCTTTCTCAAACTAGGGAAAAATCCACAAGATTATTTATTCTCCCCCTTTGGATTTTATTAAATAAATTTAAAACCTGCAAAATTACCATACCTTAATAATCAATTCATTCTTGATGTAATATAACCATTTCATCATCTCCGAGGAGAGTAATTGAATATTAGTACAAGCATAAAACTAGGTAAAATAATTTATCCATCATTGAGGATAATTATTGAATACCAAAACATACACCACACTGGGTATAGCGATCCACGCTTGTTACACATATAATCACAAGATTTATATCATAAACATACATTAATTACATCCTAAATATTTTAAGGCCTAGTGGATTAGGATGACTTGGTTCATAATACATTGAAAGAAAAAAAACATTTCATCCTCATTTTGTTCCCCATAATGAGATCATAATTTTATTTGAGCTCTAAAACATCATTATATAACTTGGGAATAAATCAAAGAATGTTTTGAACTAAAAATACTAGTTAGGGAATAAACATTGTAAGGAAACATAACTTGTGAGTCAAATGTATAAAATGATATCATAAAAGAAACGGTACGTGAGTAATCAAAAGGAATCATAAAATAAATAACATGGTATAATAAGATCTTGGAAACATAAGAAATGTGGAATCAGTATGTAACATGATAAAAACATGAGTTAAGGATAAATTCCAAGATAATATCACATAGTGGACAAAGTCCCGTAATGGATTAGGATTACTCCCTAGTCCCATACATGACATCTCACGAGACTAATGAATTACCTAATTCATTAGATAACTATCTGAGAACACCCATCATATCATGTTCATGGTTTATTTTTTCCACAATAAATCTATCTATCATAACCCATAAAAATAATAATTACCCATGGAAAGAAAATGTGTTACATAAACTTTCCACATATCTTAATTCTAGAAAGTTTCATAATGAAGTCATTTTAGAAATGAAAATTAGAAATGTATTACTAAATAAAAGAAAGGGATAACAAGATAGGTTTATATCTTTGAGACATATATATATATATATAATTTATAATCATTCAATAACTTTAAATAGAGATAAAGTGAGTTAGAGAGAGAGAGTTCACAACTCAAAGAAAAGGGTGGTTTAGAGAGATCCACTCCTTTGAGCCCGATTCATCATGTGTTTTATTTTTTATTCATGAATAATATACACATGATAAATATTCACTTTATTGAGAACCTTTTTAATCTTTATTATTATTAATATTTTATTTATAATTATGTTATATTCAATTACTTAATCATTTTAGTTGAAGTAATATGTTTTGTCGATGTTCAGTTCATAAGTCTAAAATCACTTTGATAAGTTGACTATGGTCAAATAGAATATTAACAAACAATATCTATAATAATAATAATAGTTACATAATTATATTTTTTATTCATAAATTACACTTTTAAAGTCAATCATGAAATAGGGTTATGAAAAATTAACCAATTTACATTCATGGAGATGGTTGGTTGTATGTACGCATGAGTAACATTTCTATTTTTCAATGATCATGATGGAAAGAAGGTAAGTTTCATTTTATATTTCTATAAAGATAATTATATAATAAATATAATATTATTTATTTATGTAAACTTTAATTTATAATCCATATGATGCGTTAATAAAAATGATTCGCATTTCTTCATGATGTAGTAGTCTATCATACACATGAACGTCGATATCATTTTTCAATGGATTTTATGTTTAGAAGTTATATGATATATTAAATTTATATAATTATTAATATTTCATGACTACCATATATAAACATTAAATCCATAATCATGAAAATCTATGAGATATGATGATGGAAAACAAATTAGATTGGTTCATGAGGTGATAATCCACCATACACATGAGCGATGATTTAGTTTATCATTCGGCAGAAGAGAAGATGAATTTAGGTTATTTTATTAAAAAATTATAGTATATGGGAGATAAATTTTTTTATACAATAATGTTTGAATTATATTTGAAGGAGGTGGAATAAGAAATAAAACAAAGATGCTCTTTTATCAATGATACCTCTTCTTCAGACCACCTCTTTAGGATTATACCCAAGCCTTCCTAGACTAGATTTTTTTCTCAAACCAAAGATTATATGAGATAGGTACGGATGTAAGGAAGGTATTTGGGTATTTATTCGAAGAACCAAAATATTTTTTTTGTGTGGAAAGGGGAGGAGACGAGGTTCCATTTTATTAGTTAGTGGGAGTGGTGTTTTTATAAATACCCAAAACTATTCAATAATGGGAATTAAATCTCAGGACATGTGCCTAAAAAATTAATAAATAATGAATTTTTGGTGATATTTTCAATAAAAAGCTCCAACATTAAAAAATAATTTTTTTGAACATGTTAATTCCTTTAACTCTTTAGTTTAACCCCTTAATAAACTGGTTTTAACAATAACTGTTGAAATAGATTTTTATTATTTTTAATATTCATTATGATGAAAAATTATGTGAAAATTATTAAATAATATTAATTATTATTATTAAAAATATTTAATACATTTTTTAAAATTTAATTTATAGAATTGTCAATGTTTAATTTAAAATTAAACCCGTAAAAGGGTTTAAAAAATTATTTTCCAAGAAATGTATTATTCAAGATCAAGATGATCTTACATTAACCATATGAAAAGTAATCAAAATTATATAAATTTAGATTAATATAAATAGATATATAATGTATAAATTTATTTTAAATAATTCATTTCTATTGTTTACATTAATTAATTAAATTGTATAGACTTTATAAACATAAAAATATGTTGCAGAAAGTAACATTTTTACCATAAAAATAATATTTTAAAAAATATATGAAAATTGATGATAAAAATGAAATTAATTATACTATTATAAAAAAATGGTTAATATTTCACATTAATACCAAATCCTAAATATAATGGTACTTTTAAATCAATTTATTTAATGAAAAGAAATGATAGTATTTGAAAAGTAGATAATTTTCACTATTCATGAAAAAATAAAACTTTTGAGAAACATACCAAAATATTACCCTAAGTTAATATTGACATGATGATTTAAAAAATGATGTTAATTATATAAAATATCATTTCTAAAAGTTATATAACTTAATTATAATATTTTCTCACAAAAATAAATAAAAAATATTTTTAAATGAAATGTAGTTGTTATAGAATAAAATATCCTTTTTAAAAGTTGAGTATTTATTTCCAGAGCATTAATAAATAGATTTATATTTATTAGTAAATTTATTTTTATTTCATAAAATAGTTAATATTATTCTTATCCACTAATTTAATGGCTAGTTTATAACAATCCTAAATAATCATGGTTCTTTTAGGCTCAGTGTTGCATGTCACATACACTAACAAGAATAGTTTTCATTTTTAAAGACTCAGAGTGTTACGCTGGGAAACTTCCTTTTACCATATATAAAGAGAATTATTAAATAAACTTTCATCCAAACCACTAGGTAACTGCCTCACACCATCTTTAAGAAAAATTATTGAAGACCTCTACATCAAATCCACTGGGTAACTACATTCATCACGAACTCCGTCCATGATTTTTTATCATTGATAAAACAACTTAGCATCATTAGATTGTTAAAATACCCCTCATAATTACTCTCCCCCTTCATCATGGACTTACATCCCCCTTTAGTAACATAATATAACGGACTATGGGAGATCTCAATGAAATGTATTCTCAAGTATGTGGGGAAGTATGAACATGAAATTTCATCCTAAACAATAAAAATCTCTCATGCGACATAGATTTTGTAAATATATCTCCAAGCTACTCATTTGTGCTAATATATAAATTTTTTATTTCACCAGAAGAAACCTTCTCTGTGATAAAATTATATCAAATATCAATATATTTTGACAGATAGTGTTGAACAAGATTTTTTGAAAGATCAATAGCACTATGATTATCACAATGAATATTCAACGATCTCTGAATATCAATCCTCACATCTTCTAGATGAAACTGCATCCATAAAGCTGGTGTAACTACATGAGTAGCTACCACATACTTCGATTCAGCTATACTTGGGGTCATTGAACTATGATACTTACTATACAATGTAACACAACTATCACTAATAAAGAACACACCACCAAATGTGGATCTATGATCTGTACAGTCACCTACCCAATCTGCAACAGTGTAACCAAGAATGACTATATCTACACTAAATTTTTAGAGATTTACATAATTAATTATTCCTTTTACATACCTCAAAATTCTATTATTTTCAAGAATGTGTGACTCCTTCAGTTCAATTTGATACATTTCATATAGAATCACTGTATAAGCAATGCTTGGTCTGGACTATGTGAGATACAACAGGTTACAAGTCATATTTCTAAATTTCATCAGATCAATCATGATTACTTTTTCATATTTTCTAAAACTTTTTCCAACTGATATAGGTGTAGAAAAATATTTTTAATCTTTAATTCCAAAAATTCTCAGAATTTCATTATCATACTATTCTTTTGTAATAAATACATAATCAAAATTCTGCTCAATTTTTTTCCAAGAAAATAATTTTGTCTTACCAACATAGAGATCTAAAATTTATTCAAAATATTTATTGAAAATTATCTACATAATTTTTTTTATTATTGGATAAAAATATTTCATCCACATAAACAATCACCATTATTTAGTCCAAGTAATCCTTTTTTATGTATAAGTTTTTATCAACGATTCCTTTAGAAAACCATATTTTCCTAAAACAATCATCATATTTAGAATACCATGCCCTTGTATCTTGTTTCAATATATAAAAAAATTATTAAACATAAAAACTACTCTTCAATCATTTTCAAGAATGAAACCTTCTGATTCTTCATTAAATAATTATTCATCAAGGTCACCATTCAAAAACACTGACTTTACACCTATTTAAATAAACGTTGTAATTAATATTTACATCCACTACAAAGAAAATTCTTATTGTATCAAGTCTGTAAATTATAGGAAAATTATCTTTAAAGTTTTTTACTTCCATTTCAAAATAATATTTTCTAACAATTCTATCCTTGTTCATTGTAAATTCACCTTTCTCAATTATTTATTTTTCATGAAAACCCATTTTCTACCACTCACATTTTAAGTCTTTGGTCTTGGAAAAAGATACCATGAATAGTTATTATAAATATTATTGAGTTATTTATTCATATATTTCAACCATTAATCATGTTAGATTTCATCATCCACTATTCTAGGCTCAACCTATGATATAAGGGTTGTTTGGTTCTCAAATTGTAGCCTCCTTCTGGTCAAAAAATGGCACATTCTGACTCCCAATGATTTTTTTTCATCTCAATATGCTTCTTAACCTATGAAAATTATTTTTATCTCCACTATAATCGTTTTCAACATCACTATATTATTATTATCTCACATCAATTATTTATTGTCTCTTTTCAGCAACTTTAACATTATTTGGCAGAAATCCGCTCAGTATTTTCTACAGAACATTCAAAATATTCTTGAATATATTGACTAGTTTTTCCCATATTATCATCATTTTTAACATCTTAATTTTCACCAATATTATGAAATATGTTATTCTATTTTATGTATCTATTCCCATTAGACTAGTAACACATAAAGACACCATGATTTTCCTTTTCTTAAATCTTTCCCAGCTCACAACCTTTGATTTTAATATAATAAGGACTTTTAAAGACCTTGAGATAGTTCACTATTGGATTATTTTGGTCTCACATGTCATAGGGTGTAGCATGTGTATCATATTTCATAAGAAATATATTTTGAATATTCAATTAAGTACACAATTCTTCTCCCCATAAGAATTTTGAAACAATATTCTCAATCAACATTGTTCTACCTATTTCAACAAAGCTATTATTTTTACTCTCCACAACACCATTATGATATTGTGTATAAGGTAAAGTTACTGATCCCTAATTCCATGTTTTATAAGATATGTTTGAAAATAATCACTCATGTGTTCTTTCCCAAAATTAGTACTTAGTTTTTGATATACAAACCCATCTCTTTTTTAACCTAACTTTTGAAAAATTTAAACTTCATAACATCCTCAAACTTGTGATGGGTTGGATACTAACACTGATTAGGCATATCCCAAAAAAATGTGAGGCATTTGACTAAGTACCTATACACATTCACACAACTCCAATACAAAGATACTAGAAGTTGAAAAAACTATGTAAGCAAACACAAGGTATGACAATAGAAAACTAAAAGTAAACAAGGACAGAAAACAAGACCAACTATAAAGGAAAAGTAAAAGTGCAAGACCTTGGAACTTTTTCATAGAAAACCCTACCTTAAGGGTAGGTACACAAATATCTATCTGAAGCTGCAGAAGCACAAATCATCTGTTGGGTCACTCTAAGCACCACCTGGCCCTGATCCACCAAGGACTCCGTCAAAGTTCCAATCGTCTGCACAAGACATGACACATGCGGGAAAAGACTGTGTAGGGGTGAGTAAAACAATACTCAGTATGGAACCTCAAAACAAAAATTAAAAGAACAAAAAGGAAATAATACTAATAAGATAGAGTTATATCAACATATGTATATGTCAACAACACATATAACAAGAACATCCTGTTATACTAATAATAGATTCTAACACTCAAGGTCTCATCTAGTGACAACCATATGGTTCTGATCATACCATTCTCATTCTGGGAGATCTCACTCCTCGATCCATAATATAATAAGCACATAGAATAGGTCTACCAAACGTATCTGAGAGAACACCAAGTCTTGATACGTCACGAAGTTTCCCTGATACATCTGGTCTCTTTAAGACATGGAGTCTCAATGTCACCACCAATATTTAGCCACATGATTGTACACAAGGCCTATTAAAATCTGATGAGATATATAGTCTTTACAGGAGACTCACTCTGTATCTTAATAGGATACTCACTCTGAATCTTTGTAGGATACCTACTATGAATCTTTGCATGAGACCTACTCTGCATATTTATAGGATACTTACTGTGCATCTTCATAAGAGACATACTCTGCGTCTTCACAGGAGACCTACTCAACATCTCCATATGAGACTTACTCTGCGTCTTTGCTAAATACTTACTCTGTGTATGTCACAGTTCGTAGGAGACTTACTCTATGTAGGTCTCATCCAAATGATTCCTCTCTTAACGCGCTCGTTTTGGGAGAACCTACTCCTTGATCCAATAGGCCATACACCAACCTCTACTAAAACTTGTGTAGAGTATCTCAGAATGATTTCCCCATTACAAGGCTCCCAACACCATAAATGTATTTTCAAATAGACACATAGTTTGAGATTTATGAGCATTTTAGTGAAAAGGGGCTGGTTGGGTCCGACTCTAACCTGACCTCACCTAGGTCCTACTAACCCGATCCATCGAGTTCGAACCCGACCCACAGGGTCGGCCCTCCTTAAATGGTCTGGGGCCTTTCTATCATCCCATCCCACCTCGCTCCATCCCAATCTACCTAGCCGAGCTGTCCTACTCGGTCCCCATGGTGCAGACCGACATGGTCCACTGGACGCGGACAACACTGCATCCCCGCCTAGTCAACGTGGCTAGATGCTGCATGAAATGCAGTCGACCACTACATTTCACACCCATGGGAATTGCTTCAGGTCCTGATGTGGTCCCTCCTAGACCTCAGTTCCCAGCCGCATGATGCGACCTCCTATCGCATCCCAATCACAGTGGTCCCTATCACCACTTGTAGCTAGCTTCCATGGGGTCCTCTGCTGATGCGGTCCCAGACCATGCCATGTCACTGCTTCCCTGCTGGCATGCTGCACCGCTATGCACCGCTTCCATGCACCGCTACTATGAACCACCACCAATGGCCTCTACACCGCAGACTCCCACATTTCCTCTGATGCACCATATTTCAAAGTGGGTCCACTCTTGCAATTTTCGAGCTTCCACCATCACTGTTGTGGGATCCAAATCATCTCTTTGTCACTCTAGGGGTCCGACTATGTTTGGAACCACCTGAAAAAACACTCCGTGACCATGAGGGTCCAATTATGAATAACAAAGAATAGGGATATATATAAAGGCACAAGAAC
Source organism: Viscum album (assembly GCA_963277665.1). NCBI lineage: Eukaryota > Viridiplantae > Streptophyta > Magnoliopsida > Santalales > Viscaceae > Viscum > Viscum album. Next base: position 1,098,712,678 of record OY728155.1, on the reverse strand, counting down.
ACTCTTAAAATGGACCTTGTCCTTGTTCGTGTCGGCCTTGGTCCATTAATGTCAATAGAATCACGAATAAGAATAATCATCATTATATTCCCTTTAATCTAATAGTTTATACATCTCACAAGAATTATCGAACCATAGATCAACATGTTCATGGGTTGGCCTACGTTCATCTTTGGAATCAATAACATGGAAAGAAATACCATGAATAAATAAGCCCCTACCTCGAGGTTTGGATGTATCATTGGTGATGAATGGAGCTTCACCGCCATCATTCATCTATCCTCGATTCATGATCCACAATTTTTCGGTGTTCATCATCATTTATCATTCACCAATGGGAGGGAACCACCAACATATTTCTCTATAGTTTCTATGTAATTTCAAGGTTATTCATTAACCCTGGATTCCTGTTTAATTAGGGAGAAAAGAAAAAACCTCAGCCCATTGTAGTGTTGCAGTGTCACCACACTGTTGCTTTTAAGAAACAAAATGGGTTGTCTCATCACTCTTTCTTTGAAAAATGTTTAAAATTAAAAAAAATAAACTTCTTTAATTTTATTTTATTCTTATTTAATACATCATAAAATTAACCTTCACAGTTGACCCGTGATGGTCAATGTCCAGATCTATCTAATTAAAACTCCATATTATAAACTCAATGGTGGTCTCAGATTTATAATCCGAGTCACCATTCATGAGTTATTAGTATTTTAAAATAAAATAATTTTATTTAATAATTTTATTTATAGTTATGTCCATTTTTGGGTTTTCTCACTAGTGACCTATACTGACTAAAGTTATTTCGCGTCTAGGGTAAAATCAATATCTTGAATGCAATGGTGCCCTCTAATATCTGATATGGGCAACTATTTAATATTTATTCCACTTTTTTAGGGAAAACAATTAGGTGCATTATTAAAAAACATAACATTATTTCTTGAACCATTCTGGGAACAATGGGCCTCGGAATCACATGCCGTCTCAACACTCGGTCTCAGAATTTTCCCAAAACATTTCTAGAAATAAAAGTAGGAAAATATGAGTCATTAAATTCTCCCAATTTTGAGGCTTTACATCCCTGAAAGGTAAACCAAGGGATACCCAAATATATGAGGGTACGAGCATGAACCTGATCCCCCCACTCCCATGTGCGCTTGCAGAGATTCTTGTGCTTCCACCAGGCACACACTAAAAAAATATACTGCCCACATATGGTCCCCTCCTGTAATCCTTGATCTCCATGAACGTGATGAAAAGTGATCATCTTGATTAGAAACTATCATCTATGTTATTCCATGGAGTCGAGCTATCTTCTGCATGTAGAGGCATCCCAAGCTCTCTACTGGACTCTTCTCATGAAAATATAGGAAGTGGTAGACTTAGTGAGTCAGTCAATAATCACCTAGATGGTATCATCTCCCCTAGAAGTAAATGGTAAACCCTTCACAAAGTCTATCAATATCCTTTCTCACTCCCTTCTTGGGACCCCAAGGAAGAAAAGAGAAACCCCTTCTAAGCACAAGGACTCACCACGGTAAGTTGAGAAACTAGGAAACTGATTCAAAAAAGTGATCATCTTTTATATCAACAGGTAATCCCAATTTCAACCTATTTTTTCTTCCCTGATGTCTTCCTTGACACACACATTCATATCTGGATTAATCTCAACACTCTTGACATCCACTTCTACTATTGTTCTTCCTCTAAAAGGAATAGCATGGTCCCCACCTTTCGAATATACATCATAGGAATTCCTGTGGACAACTAATCACGTAAAGTATCACCGTTGGTATCATCGAGTTGTGCCTCCCTGACTCACTAGAAGATTGGAGGGGTAACAACCACTGACTGAAGGTAATCTATATCAACTCTATGTACAAAGGATAACTGTAACAAGGCCAACTGCTTTGTTTCCTCATTAAGAAATGACAAACTGGATCTCCTACTGAGAGAATCTCCCACCACATCCCTCTTCCCAGTAATATAAAACATCTAAAAGTCATAGTCCTAGAGAAACTCTAGCCATTTCCTCTATCTTAATTTCAGGTACTTCTGAGAGAAGATATACTTCAGACTCTTGTGGTCAGGGTAGATGATAAACCGCTCTCCCATCAGGTAGTGTCACCACATCTTCAATTCAAAGACTACCATTTCCATATCAATATCATGGGTCTCTTATTTATGCTCATGTGGTCTCAACTAGTGTGAACCATTGGAAATCACCACTTTCCTTTGCATCATGACACAACCAAGTTTGGTCCCAGATGCATCACATAACACTACGTATTCGAATACCTCCTCTAGAAAACTCAATATCAAGGTGCTTGTCAAACTCTGTCTCAAATGATCGAAGAGGTCATCGATCCTTGGTAGTGGATACATATTCTCATTAGTCACATGGTTAAAGCACTGGTAATACACACATAACCCCAAACATTGGGTCTTACTAAGACCTTCCTCTATAAGTCCTCCAACTTCACCCTCATCTCCTGAAGCTTTGTAGAATCCATTTTATATGATGATGCTGATGTTGGTTCCATTCTAGAGTATAAAACAATGAATAAGTCTATCTCTCTGTGGGGAAGTAATCTTGGAACATCTTTAGGGAAGACATCCTCTTACTCTACCACTTCTACTAGAAACTTGAAAACTCATAATATCGACTACTCCGAGGTTAAGGCTAGCTGACTCATGAGTGATCAGATGAACCCTCCTATGCATGAGTCCATCTCGTGATGCTTGGGTTTCCTTTTTCACTGACCAAGGAAAATTGTGTTCTATCTCTAAATACATACAACACCATTTTCCTAAAATAGTTAATCTTAGCATGGAATGTAGATAACCAATCCATACCAAGAATGAAATAGTTAGTCCTCGATGTTTTCACCAAGAGGTTCCAATTGAAACTCTCACCCCAAGGTCTAGATCACAGTATCAGCATAAGTATGATTATCGAGTCTCCTCTCATAGGTGTCTCCCGAAATAATGGTCAAGTCAACAGTTTAACTAGAAACTCTAGGTGTTCAACAAGATTCATGAAGATAAAGACTTATTAGCACCTGTGTATATTAATATAACATCTAAGATTAGACACAAACCATACCATGAATCATTCTTGGGTCCCTTGGGTCATATGCCTCGAACATGTGTAGTTGTCCCCTCCCTTGTCCTCTATCTCCCTAATCCTGGTGTGGACTACATGGGGGTGGTGGTGGTGGTGGTGGTAACATGTCAAAATGTATACCACCTCCTACTACTTTCCCATTTCCCTACCACATATACTGCCCAAAAGATCCATCTGTTCATGTCACCGCCTCTTCCTCAGTGGCTCATCCACCATTTCCCTTTCAATAGCACGATGGGTTGTACAATATCTAATGAGATTTACCATGTTGTCTCATGAAAAGCATTTCCACTCTCTAGGACAACTAGACTCACCCTATGAGCCCTGGGCTATATATCCTCTATCTTGGGATCTCCTCTTGGAATGTCTCGCACGTCCAAGTCTTTAAGACTGATTTCAGATTCCAAATCCAGAGGTATCTACTCCTTCTTTCCCACTGCTGGCATCCAATGACTGTATCTGCTCAGCCAAAGGACTTTAAACCACAAAGGTTCACTCTAGAACCCTAGAATAAGTAGGAATACATAGAATAATAACACTAGCTCGGATGTCCCTAATCTCACCTTGCTCAATGGTATGATCCCTGGAGCTCTGGTCATGTATCATATCCATCGATTATCTGGGATGGTTGGTATTCCTCAATGAATACTCAGACACAAACATTTTATCCTTCTAAAACTATGTAATCTCTTGGGAACACATAAAATTTATCTTCTAAGGTGATAACTTCTTATGTGAAAAAGGTTCTCAAAATCTATCCATGGAAGATTCACCTCATCGTAAGATTGGGAAATCTAAACCCTGCCAATGCCCTACTGATCCTCATAGAAGGCTCACAGCTAGGACCACTATCTAATATAATGGTGTCTTGAATGGACAGAAAACTCTGTCACCACCTTAAGCCAGTCCTTAGCCGCATGTGAGTTGGGCTTTCCTTAGAACCTGAGGGATCTCTATCACTTAAACTCATGAAGTGAGATCAGCCTGTACATCTCATCCACTCATACAATAGGTACCATGTGCTACCCTACAGGTTATGGTATAGCTGGTACACCATGCAAAGGTGCTGTCTCTGGAATAAATCGATGTAATGATATCTCGTCACCCTGTGGATCATCCTTGTGATCACGCAGTGGAATCTTGGATGGTTGTCTATGTGGAAGCATCTTGAACTAAAACAAGATGTACCATGGTTAATAGAGTATACCTGGTGAGCAGACTCTGACTCAACTAGGACATGATAACTGTAATTTCCCGACCCCAGTTACCCATAGTTGGTGCATTATTTTAATACATTGGCATGATTACAAGGAATCAAGTCCCGAAGGACTGATCAGTTTACCAGTCTTGTAAAATAGATTACATACATTCAATTTACATGACAATTTCAAACATAAAACACAATATAGATAGTTCTTTGAGAAATCCATTATTCCCTTTATATTAACCCAACATATCAATCATAATACACTTCTATGAATCTTGGGGAAAATAAAACATAAGAAAGGGGTGAGCTTAGATGCCCAGTAAGGGTAAATAATTTAGCGGAAGCTATAAAATTTTAAGGCAAGATGTGTGATAAAAACGACAGCATTTTTAAACATAAACATGAACATAATATGGAAAAAATTAATCATACATTTCCATATAAACATGCACATGGATATTCTACTAGTCTAATAATCACATGTAATAACTAATTTCATAATGAGGGAATGCCTAACACCGGACATCATTACCACATAGTCCAGGCCTCATGCCAAGACTACAAATAATTTTTTTGTCAAGGCCTTGTGCCAAGACACTAGTTTGTATCATGAGACCTACCGATGCATCGAGGAGCTATAGCAGGCTCCACCCGTCACTTACTAAGTCCACTGCATTCCTCATATGAATAGTTTAAACATAACATAAACATTCGTATTAAAAATAGCATATGAAATGTCAATACATTAACCACAAAACATGAATGGTATAAAAATAGAACATCCACAGTCAAACATATCATAACACATTCAATACAATATGGAAGATTGTATTATAATAAATCAACCTTAATAAAAAATAATATCCAGTAAAGGATGCTGACATAGTGGAAAATGATGAGTAAAACTTTTCAAGAGAAATATCCTTTTTGTAAAATCATTTAAAAGTCACACATTTATAAATGAATTAATTTAAAAGAGATTTTTGAATAAAAGTGTCCCATACCACTTTGAAACTTTTGAAAATAATTACCATTTCAAAACATTGATGTCCATATAAATAAATCCTTAAAATCATTTTGAAAACATGGACATTAATTAAAAATATTTAGAAAGATAAATCATTAAAACATTTAAAATTCTGATCTTGATAAAGAGTAACTTTCACAAATCATTAAAATATTCATTTTGAAATAATTTTTATGAAAAATGGACATGGATGATAAAAATTTCCCAATAAATACTTACACATGAACAGTCTCGGATAAATAATGAGATTGAAGAAATAACCCTTACCTTGAACATTCCTTTAGTCGAGGGTACGTGTAACCTCCTGTATGAATATCGTAGTATGTTATTAAATTATAAAAGAAACATATTAATATTTATGATATCATACATGATTCATTTATGACTTTATACTACCCATTTAAAAATAACTTCCATGTTAAATTAACATTTCGAGTAATAATCGCTTCCTTTATCGTACGTGTTTTAACTTGTTACTCTTGATTGTATCAATTAGATCAAGATTTAAATACATCAATAATATAAATCATGATTTACATATCATATATAATTAGAATATAAATATGTATAATAGAAATATATATGAAATAAAAAACACCATTTATGGAGACGGTAGTCCGTACGTACACATAAACGCTGTTTCCGTTTTCATATCGTATTGAATGAAATTAAGTGAATAAGATATATATAAGTAAATACATATATATATAAATAAATAAATATATATATATCTCCAGTATAATTATTATGTCGTATATTACAAACTTATTGGTAATATATATTTTTATAATCGTCGATGAATGGTGAATGTGGAAATGAATCTTATCGCGTTGTGGAGACGATAATCCATACGTACGCACGAGCGACAATATCAATTCCTTAAAGGTGTGTAATTGGATGGTATATTAATTTTATAGAGACATTATCCTTTTATTTTCATTATTTATATACATATTACTCATCATTATATCCATCCAAATAACATAGTGTTGAATAACAAATTACACCGCAGCGTGGAGACGGTAAGCCGTACGTACGCACGCATGGTGACATTATCATTCATCAGATGTATAGAATAATGAATATAGTTGTTAAATATTTATAATAAAATCATAGTATATATAAGATACTAGAGTAATTATTTTAAAATGGAAACAACAAATAATGAGTAAGTGGATGAATAAGATAACTTGAAAGAGGGTGGTGAAATCATTACCTCTTCTTCGGGTTCTTCCTTTTGATTTGATCAAAAGGGATCCTTAAGTTGGATTTATGACAAAAGGAAGGCCTATATGACGAATTAAGGATAGTTGGGAGGATATTTGGGCATGGTTTGGCCAAGCCAAATGGCTTTGGAGGTGTGATTTTGAGAGAAGGGGAAGTGCCCTTTTATAAGAGGGGCGAGGGTCACTTTAGGAAAAGATTAAAGTATTAATTTATTATACATTCATATTCGGTTTATAATGGTTTAAAATGAATTTATTTCTATAATTAGGTGGTTATGTGTCGAAATACTCTCAACCAATAGGTTTTAGACAAGTTTAGGTTACCATTTTAACCTTATCTTTTAGATTTCACTCTTAGTTAAATAGTTTAACTTTTACTGTGTCTTCTTGTATTCTTACACTATAAAGTTAAACAACTTACTCTAAAATTTAAAGAGAACATAAAGTGGCTAATTAATGACATATATAGTATAATTTAATCCCTTTGTCCTAACCATACATTTTTAGGAAGATTATATCACCAATAATATAGTATTTGTTTTAAATATTAATTTATGTCAATTTTGAAACTATTTGGTATTTTGTTTTTTTGAAAGTCATCACAACTTGATTACTTAGAACAAGATACATTGAATAATCCCTAACATGTCATATTAACCTTTAAAATTACTGGATGTCATAAAAACTTTGAAATTTTGTTTATTTTAATATTTATAATACCATTTATTTGATTCTTTCATTAATAAGGTAATTACAACATCATCATTGTGTCATTAATAAATTTACTTATGTAATCTCTAAAAATTATAAATAAACTACCATTATATAGGAAATAGTTTTAGCTTTCCAATGAATATTTATAGTCGAAAATATAATTTATATAACCCTTTGTAAAAATTATTTTACTAAAAGATATTTGTTTTCATTATTTTTGCCTTTACTTTAAGTTAATTAATCTAAATTGTCATTATCACTTCCAAGTGGCTCAAAGGGGTCCCAAAATAGACCCAAATATTTCCATGGTCGTTAATGACTCCACCAATAAGTTTTGGACAAGTGTTAAGGTAATTTTGAATTATTATAATATTCTTTTTACCTTGAATTACCCTATTACCTTTAACCGTGGTAAATAAAAGTCAAAAGTAACTATTCACCAAAAATTATTTTCATCTTATTGAACCAAATTTTACTTACTAATAACAACCATGTATGTTGTATTTTCTAAATTCAACTCACAGAAGTAGTAAAATTTATTTTAATGAAAAATTCATTTTTAACTAAAACTAAATGGTTTCACTATTCGTTGAAAATTGAGTTTTTTCCGATAAATACCAAATATTCAGACTAAGATATATTTGATATTCCGAATTAAAAAATTATGTCTATTTTTATAAATTAAAAACACAGAAGTGGCATTAATTAATTTCAAATTAATTCCCGTTCTTAAAACAAAGTGTGTTTTTAAGAAACAATAACTATCAAAAGATTGACATTTGTTTACGTATAATTTCAATGTGAAATTAATTACAATGACCAAAATTATATTAAAGGGTAAAAATATAAACTAAATATACTTCCAAAACATTAAAATGTTAAATTTAACACTATAAATTATTTTGATTAAAAAAGTTTTTTTTCAGTTAAAATGTTGTATTTTTCACTATTCACCCAAATATGAAAGTTATCATAAAAACACCAAAAATTTATTGAAAATAAATTCTTATGTCCCTATTCTAAATAAGAAATTTATTTTTTCAAATTGAATATATAAAAGTTTCAAATATTGGATTTAAAAAGGGTTCGTCATTAAAAGTCGGTAAAATTGCATTTTTTGAAAAAAAATTCTTTTATCTGAAAAAATGAATTTGTTCTTAAATTATGTCTAAGAAACTCATAATATGGATTCTAAAATTATAAGGATTATATAATGTTTGAAATTCAGTTAATACTATTCATAACCGCTTTTGAACATCTAGTTTGGTAAGTCGTGATGCGCTTGAACTTAGTGTTGCGTGTAGTGCAAGTTATTGCATTATTTTGAAGAAACAACGTACTATGAAATCTTGAGGTGTTACATTATTCCCTCGTTCAATAAATTGAATCCTCAAAATTTTAAATTTTTCATCGAAAATAAAAGTTTGAAAATAGAAAATACCTTTGTGCGAAAACCCACATCAGAAATTGGGTTAATAAAATTTAGTCTTAATAAGAGGAAAAGGGGAATGAAAAATTCACCACCAAATTATGATCTCAATTAGGAAAAAAATGGTGTAAATTAAAGACACATAATTGAAGGAAAAACGTAAATATTTATATGGAGTGATTGAGGTCATCAATCACAAACAATTGTAGAATTGAGGTCCTCAAAGCCATCAATCTATGATGATTTAAAATATCATCGGTTCAACAAAACATAAGGTATTAGGACAACACATCTTTAGTTTTAACATGCCTTACCTAATGTTTAAGAATTTATTTCTTTATATAATAATAGAATAATATATATATATATATATATACTTGACAATTAGAGTTTCATCCTTCAAAAAATTTCCTACCACAAACTAATCTTTCACTCCAAATGATTTCAAAAAAAAAATTATATTTACCTAAATCATATAAGGTTCCAAAAATAATGAATTTATAATTCATTTGTCAGACTATTTTAAAAAAAACTAAATTATACAAACCAACACATCACATATTCCAGTCGTAGGTGATGCACCTTTGTCACTCTTCGGTTGCAGGTTCAATTCTCGCGGCCTTTCCGAACGTGACGGGTTGCCGCCCGACCTTCGGGTTGTCCCTTTTATGGTAATACAAAATTAACCTTAATAATTGTATCCAATTTCAAACTTAATCCATTAAAAACTTTAGATTTATCCAAAATACTTATATCCAAACTCTCAGTCCAAAGTTTATAAGGAAGTTAAACATAATAAGGATCCTTTTTTCCAGGTAATAACATGTGAACTCCTTCATCGTGTATTCTTTTACAACACCACAACATCCTGAATTACCAAATTCAACCATCTCTTATTCCAAAATCACTACCTCATTATCAGGACCATATTAAGTATTACCTTTACTTCAACCATTTATTTTTGAAAAATCATAGCTTACTATTAAGTCACTTTTTTAGAACCATATAATCTCGAATCCTCAATAAAATAGTACTTTAGTATAATCCTTATTTATCTCCATAATTCATGTAACCAGTATACTATTGATACAACACTCAAATGAAATAATTCAATAATAACAATATAAGAACACTAGTTATTATTCTTCATCCGAGGTAGTATCATAACTTGATTATTATCCAATAACATCATTTGCGGTATAATCTTATGAATGGTACATTGATTCTCATAGTGTCTCAGCACCTTGCAGATGAAGCATTTTACATTTGAAAACTTTTTCTTACCCTTGAAATGACGTACTTGGTGTCCTTTTTCTCCACACTTATAACAAACTCCCATTCCCTTCAAGCATTTACTAAGGTGATTCATTCCACATTTATCACATATTGGAAAATACTTCTTTCCCTTATTCCCTTTATCCATCTTTCTTTTTACCATCCTTTTATTCTTTGGATTCCATTCAAAGCCATAGGATTCAGAGAATTCTTTACTGATCTTATTAACACATGATACTATTTATTCATATGATGATAATACGTGGGAGACTATTTACTTTCTAAATGTTGGCTTAATACCATGAATGATATGGACCTTCTTACTCTTTGGATCATACATATTGCTAGAGTTCTCATTCCTTCTACTGGGTGCCATTTATAAACAATGGCATACACTATGTCAGTTTATGAATCACAATTCATAATTCCAAATATATAAAATACATAACGTAAATTGAACAGTTTATGGATATAATCCATAATCTCAAAAATGTTTTCTTTGAGGAGGTATATACTCATAAACACTTTATAGTGGTTTGTAAAGAAAACGATAATTATATTAAGCATATCCCCTGGGAGTGTCTTAACCAAGAGTGCAGCAAGGCCCATTGTCATGAACCAGTTCCCATTCGAGTCTAGCTCAAAGTGGGGTTTTCAGGTTTTACCCCTAGGTACTTCTGTTCCAGAGCCGCCTCTACCTTCTCGTATCCCGAAAGAGATGTATTTTCTTGGAAAACTCAAAAAATCTCTACAACACCAAAATTATAGGAAGTCATTCTATACTAATCCTCAAAGTCTATCTTTGGTATATGTTCTCTAATCAGAGTTTATCTAAATCTAGATTTCAAGGTTATTTCTAATCTTCCTCTGATACCAACTATAACGCCCCGACCCCAGTTACCCAGAGTTGGTACATTATTTTAATACATTGGCATGATTACAAGGAATCAATTCCCGAAGGAACGATCAGTTTAGCAGTCTTGGAAAATAGATTAAATACTTTAACTTTACATTACAATTTCAAACATAAAACACATCATAGAGAGTTCTTTGAGAACTCCATTATTCCCTTTAGCTTAACCCTGCATATCAATCATAATACACTTATTGGAATCCTAGGGAAAATAAAACATAAGAAAGGGGTGAGCTCATATTCCCAGTAAGGGAAAACAATTTGGCGGGAGCTATAAACTTTTAAGGCACAATGTTTGATAAAAACAACAACCTTTTTAAACATCAAAATGAACATAATATGGAAAAAATGAATTATACATTTCCATATAAGCATGCACATGGATATTCTACTAGTAGAATAATCACATGTAATAACTAATTTCATAATGAGGGAATGCCTAACACCGAACATCATTACCACATAGTCTAGGCCTCATGCCAAGACTACAAATAAATGTTTTGTCAAGGCCTTGTTCCAAGACACTAGTTTGTATCATGAGACCTACCGATGCATCGAGGAGCTATAGCGGGCTCCACCTGTCACTTACGAAGTCCACTGCATTCCTCATATGAATAGTTTAAACATAACACAAACATTCGTATTAAAACTAGCATACGAAATATCAATACATTAACCATAAACCATGAATGGTATAAAAATAGAACATCCATAGTCAAACATATCATAACTCATTCAATACAATATGGAAGATTGTATTATAATAAATCAACCTCAATAAAAAATAACAACCAGTAAAGGATGTAGACATAGTTGAAAACGATGAGTAAAACTTTTTGAGATAAATATACTTTTTGTAAAATAATTTAAAAGTGAAACATTTATAAAAGAATTAATTTAAAATATATTTTTGAATCAAAGTGTCCTATACCACTTTTAAAACTTTTAAAAGAATTACCATTTCAAAACATTCAAGTCCATATAAATAAATCCTTAAAATCATTTTAAAAACATGGACATTAATTAAAAAGATTTAGAAAGATAAATCATTAAAACATTTAAAATTCTGATCTTGATAAAGAGTAACTTTCACAAATCCTTAAAATATTCATTTTTAAATAATTTTTATGAAAAATGGACATGGATGATAAAAATTTCCCAGTAAATACTTACACATGAACAATCTCAGATAAATAATGAGATTGAGGAAATAACCCTTACCTTGAACATTCCTTTAGTCGAGGGTATGTTTAACCTCCTGTATGAAGATATTAGTATGTTATTAAATTATAACAGAACCATATTAATATTTATGATATCATACATGATTCATTTATGACTTTATACTACCCATTTAAAAATATTTGCCATGTTAAATTAACATTTCGGGTAATAATTGCTTTCTTTATCGTACATGTTTTAACTTGTTACTCTTGACTGTGTCACTTAGATCAAGATTTAAATACATAAATAATATAAATCATGATTTATATATCATATATATTTAGAATATAAATATGTATAATAGAAATATATATGAATGGAAAAACACCGTTTATGAAGACGATAGTCCGTACGTATGCATAAACGCTATTTCCGTTTTCATATCATATTGAATGAAACTAAGTGAATAAGATATATGTAAGTACATATATATATAAATATATATATATCTCCATTAGAATTATTATGTCATATATTGCATAATTATTAGTAATATATATTTTTATAATTGTCGATGAATGGTGAACGTGGAAATGAATCTCATTGCGTCGTGGAGACGGTAATCCGCACGTAGGCACAAGCGACAATATCACTTCCTTAAAGGTGTGGAATTGGATGGTATATTAGTTTTAAAGATACATTATCATGTTATTTTCATTATTTATATACATATTACTCATCATTATATCCATCCAAATAACATAGTGTTGAATAACAAATTACACCATAGCGTGGAGACGGTAAGTCGTACTTACGCACGCATGGTGACATTATCATTCATTAGATGGATAGAATAATGAATATAGTTGTTCCATATTTATAATAAAATCAAATTATATATAATATACTGTATTTATTATTAAAAAATGGAAACAAAAAAGAATGAGTAAGTGGATGAATAAGAGAACTTGGAAGAGGGAGGTGAAATCATTACCTCTTCTTCAGGTTCTACCTTTTGATTTGATCAAAAGGAATCCTTAAGTTAGATTTATGAGCAAAGGAAGGACTCTAGGATTAATTAAGGATAGTTGGGAGGATATTTGGGCAGGGTTTGGCCGAGAAAAATGGCTTTGGTGGTGTGAGTTTGAGGGAAGGGGAAGTTCCCTTTTATAAGAGGGGTGATGGTCACTTTAGGAAAAGATTAAAGTATTAATTTATTATACAATCATATTCAGTTTATAATGGTTCAAAATGAATTTATTTCTAGACTTAGGTGCTTATGGGTCTAAATCCTCTCAACAAATGGGTTTTAGACAAGTTTAAGTTACCATTTTAACCTTATCTTTTAGATTTAACTCTTAGTTAAATAGTTTAACTTTTACCGTGTCTTCTTGTATTCTTACTCTATATGGTTAACAAACTTACTCCAAAATTTCAAGAGAACATAAAGTGGCTCATTAATGACATATATAGTATCATTTAAGCCCTTTGACTGAACCTTACGTTTTTATGAAGATTATATCACCAATAATATAGTATTTGTTTTAAATATTAATTTATGTCAATTTTGACACTATTTGGTATTTTGTTTTTGTGAAAGTGATCACAACTTGATTAATTAAAACAAAATACATTGAATCATACATAAAATGTCATATTCACCTTTAAAATTAGTTTATGTCATAAAAACTTTGAAATTATATTTATTTTAATATTTATAATACCATTTATTTGATTCTTTCATTAATAAGGTAATTATTGCATCATCATTGTGTCATTAATAAATTTAATTATTTAATATCTAAAAATTATAAATAAAATACCATTATATATGAAATATTTTTATCTTTCCAATGAATATTTATAGTGGAAAATATAATTTATATAACCCTTTGTAAAATTAATTTACTAAAAGATATTTGTTTTCATTATTTTTGCCTTTACTTTAAGTTAATTAATCTAAATTGTCATTATCACTTCCAAGTGGATCAAAGGGGTCCCAAAATCTACCCAAAGATTCCCATGGTCTTTAATGACTCCACCAATAAGGTTTGGATAAGTTTTAAGGTAATTTCGAATTATTATAATATTATTTTTACCTTGAATTACCCCATTTACCTTTAACCGCGATAAATAAAAGTCAAAAGTTACTATTCAAAAAAAATTATTTTCATCTTATTGAACCACATTTTACATTATAATAACAACCATGTATGTTGTATTTTCGAAATTCAACTCACAGAAGTGGTAAAAGTCATTTTAATGAAAAATTCAGTTTTTTTAACTACTACTAAGTGGTTTCACTATTCATCAAAAATTGAAGTTTTTCAGAAAAATACCTAATATTAAGCCTAAGATATACTTGATATTTCAAATTAAAAAATGATATATATTTTTCTAAATTCAAAAAATATAAGCGGTATTAATTAATTTCAAATTAATTCCCGTTCTTAAAACAAATAGCTTATTTTTAAGAAACAATAACTATCAAAAGATTGACATTTGTTTATGTATAATTTCAATGTAAAATTAATTAAAATGACCAACATTGGATTAAAGGGTGAAAATATAAACTAATTATACTTCCAAAACATTAAAATGTATAATTAAACACTATAAATTATTTTGATTAAAAAAGTTATTTTTAGTTAAAATGTTGTATTTTTCACTATTCACCCAAATATTAAAGTTATCAGAAAAACACCAAAAATTTATTGAAAATAAATTCTTATGTCCTGATTCTAAAGAAGAAGTTTATTTTTTAAATTGAATATATAAAAGTTTCAAATATTGGATTTAAAAAGGATTCATCATTAAAAGTCAGTAAAATTGCATTTTTTGAAAAAAAATTCTTTTATCTGAAAAAATGAATTTTTCTTAAATTATGTCTACGAAACTCGTAATATGGATTCCAAAATTATAAGGATTATATAATGTTCAAAATTCAGTTAATACTATTCATAACCTCTTTTGAACAGCTAGTTTGGTAAGTCGTGATGCGCTTGAACTCAGTGTTGTGTGTGGTGCAAGTTATTGTATTACTTTGAAGAAATAATGTACTATGAAATCTTGGGGTGTTACAATAACACACTAAATTCCTATACGATGCAAAAAACTAGTGTTTTCATGTACATTGTCACAAATTATAATTCATAGTCCCAATGTATGGATATGTCGATCACTGCACCAACACTAGACTCCCTGGCCTAAAATTCGAACTTGAAACACTTAAAACTATTGCCCTAGAAAAAATCAAAAACTATTTTTACTTAAGATAGGACCAAACTGGGCTCTGATACTACTTTGTCAGAAACCATCCCCCAGGGACGATGTCACGACTACCCCAAGCCCGCCTCCCATAGGCCAAGGGATAGAAACTAGCACCGAGTAGGAATATCCCAAACAAATGGGAGGAATTTGTCTAAGTACTACTAAAAATGCGCACAACTCCAAGCCACAAATGTTGGAAAGTGAAAAAATAAGAAAAAAAAAACACAAGGTATGATAGTAGAAAACTGAATGTAAATGGGTCCAAAATACAACCCCAACCAAAAAGTAAAAGTAAAAATGCGAGCCCCTAGAACTCCTCTACAGAAAACCGTAAGTGAATGGTAGGTATAGAAACAGGTGTCTGAAGCTGCAGAAGCACCCCTTGTATATTGGGTCACTCTAAGGACCACCTAGCCCAAGTCCACCAAGGACTTCATCAAAGCACCGGTCATCTGCAAAAGACACAACAAGTGTGAAAAAATATCATGTAGGGGTGAGTAAAATAATACTTACTAGGGAACCCCGAAACACAATCTAAAAGACCACGAAAAACACCACTACGAATATACAGTCATCACAACATGGGTATATTTCAACAATACATATAACAATAACATCTAGGTATACTCATAAAGGATTCCAAGACACAAGGTCTCATCCACTACTAGCCATATGGTTCCACTCTTAGCATGCTCTTTCTAAGAGATCTCACTCCTCGAGCCCTTTGATAGTAAGCACATAGAATATGTCTACAAAAAGTATCTAAGAGAACACCTGGTCTTGATACGTCATGAAGTTTACCTAATACATCCACTATATTTATAAAAAAGAGTCTTGATATCACAACCAATACATAGACACATGATTCTACTCAAGGAATATTCAAATCTGATGAAACATACAGTCTCTATAGGATACCCACTCCACATCTTTGTAGGAGACCTACTCTGCTTCTTCATAAGAGACCTACTCTGCATCTTCATAGGAGTCCTACTCTACATCTTTGCTGGAGACCTAATCTATATCTTCTTAAGAGACTTACTCTACATCTTCTTAGGATACCTAATTCCTTTTCTGGAGACTTACTTTGCATATGTCACAGTTCATAGGATACTTACTCTGCGTTGGTCTCAGGCAGAAGATTCTGCTTTGTAGCACGCTAGTTCCAGGAGCACCTACTCCTTTAGCCAATAATTCATATTCTGAACTCCAAGAAAACTCATTTAGAGTATATCAAAAGGAAATACTCATCGCGAGGTTTCCAACACCACAAAAAGATCATCATATAGACAGATGGTTTGAAATTTATGGGAATTTTAGTGAAAAGAGGCTGGTCGGGCCGACCCGACCCGATTGGGCCTGACCCGTTCTACTAGACCAAATTTACTCGCTCCAGCCTGACCCACTTGGCTGATCTGGTCAGCCTGGTCCCCATGGTGTGGACCAGATTGGTCCACCAGATGTGGCCATCACCGCATCCCAGTCTAGTTAATGTGGTCAGCTACCACATGTCCTACCAACAACTATTGCCATGAGTCTCGCATGGACCGCAGTTACTGGCTGTGTGATGCGGCCTCCTACCACGTACCGATTGCGGCCTCCCCTATCACTGCCCACTGTTGGAAACCATGAGGTCCTCAACCTGCATGGTCATAGATTACGCCCTGTCCCCATTGCCCTTCCACTGTGTCGTGCCATCGTGCACCGCCACAGGAGGGCTCTGCTCCATTGACTGTCACATTTCCTCTAGTACCCCATATTTCAAAGCAATTACACTCCTATGATCATTTGGTTTCCACCATCACTGCCGTGGGCTTCAAATCATCTTGTCATCAGTCCTGAGGTCGGAAAACAATCTGAACAACCCGACAAAACACACTACGACCACAACAGTCCACCGATAAGGAACAAAGAATGAGGATAA
The DNA here is from genome assembly GCA_963277665.1 of Viscum album. Taxonomy (NCBI): domain Eukaryota; kingdom Viridiplantae; phylum Streptophyta; class Magnoliopsida; order Santalales; family Viscaceae; genus Viscum; species Viscum album. The sequence continues at coordinate 1,098,695,405 of OY728155.1, read as the reverse complement.
ATGAAAATCCAGAAGAAAAACCTTAGAATGGACCATTTACTTGTTCGTATCGACCTTGGTACATTCATTTCAACATGATATAAAGGAAGAATAATCACCAGTCTATTCCCTTTAATCCTATAGTTTATCCATTATGCAAGAATGATCGAACCACAGATCAACTTGTTCATGGGGTAGTCTGCGTTCGTCAATATAATCAAGAACCTTGAAAGAAATACCATGAAAATATAAACCCCTACCTCAATGTTTGGATCTATCATTGGTGAAGAATGGAGTTGTGCCACCATCGTTCATCGATCCTTGATCTGTGATCCGCGATCTGCCGACATTCGTTGTCATTTGTCATTAACCAACATGAGGGAACTTCCAATGTATTTTTCTAGAGTTTCCATGGAATTATAGGGTTATGCATTAACCCTGAATTCATGTTTAATTAGTGAGAAAACAAAACATGGCGGCCCATTGTAGTGTTACAGTACCGCCACGATGTTTTATTTAAGAAACAAAATGGGTTAAATCGTCACAGCGTCACTGCATCACTGTGAAATGTTTAAAAAGAAATAAAATAATCTTCTTTAAGTTTATTTTATTCTTCTTTAAAACATCCAAAAAATAACTTTCTCAATCCACCTATTCTGGTCATTGTTATGCCCCACCTAAGGAGAATGTCACATTATGAACTCAACATCAGTATCAAATTTTCAATCGGAGTCACTATTCATAAGTTACTATGATTTTAAAATAAAATAATTTTATTTAATAATTTTATTTATGATTACTTCATTTTAGGTTTTCTCACTAGAGACATGCGCCGACTAAAGTTAATTCACGCCTATGGTAAACCCACCATTCTGAATGCAATGGTGCCCTTTGATTTCTGATATGGGCACCTGTTTAAGAGTTATTCTACTTTTTCATGAAAACCAATAATGCATGTTATTAAAAAAATTAGCATTTTTCATGAAACCATTCCAGGAACACCGGGCCCTGGAATCACACGCCGTCTCTACACCTAGTCTCGTAATTTCCCTAGAAAGTTTCTAAAAATAAAACTGGGGAAATCCTAGTCATTAAAATTTATCACAAAGTTGTCTAACACTCATTAAGTTGTGTTTTAACCCTTCAATATAAAAAATATCATCTAATTTCAAACTATCATCATTAATTTGAGTTGTTCAAATACCTTCGATTCTCAAGGGAGATTCATTACCACATGTTATTGAAACTTATTAATGTATCAAAATTTTATCAACAACCTTGTGGTAGGAACACTAAATATCATGTATTCATGTGTTTTTCTTCGTAATTTCTTTAAAAACAAATTCTTCCAAGCCTGAGTGTTAATCACTTTTCACTTGAACTACTTTCCATTTATCTTTGAGAGAGAGATTATGGGGTAATATTTTCATGAGTTTATCTTCTCTATGTACCTTTTGATCACACCATCAACATATATCTTTATAAAAATTAAACCTATCTTCTCTTGTCAACTAGTATCCAATTTCCATCTCTACCTGTATTCTTCTAGAACAAACTTCTTTCTCATTGAAAATGATTCCATAGGATTCTTTACATCTCCTAGGTAATGAAATGTTATACCAACATATATAATAATTATCTCCAAACATACCACAAATCTAATAAAACACAAAAATATAATTTTTTTTGAAAACCCAATGTTGTATCTCGAAGTTCTCTATCTAGAGTTTGACATTCGATGAACTGTTTAGGTATGATTTTGTCTCTAATTTTAAATAAAAGTTTAGTTTAGTATTATTTTTTAATTAGATACTTGTGAAATAGATTTATATCCATTTTTATTGGTTTATATTTTACCAGAACTAATATTCAAACATGAATTGTTAGTGTCAACAACTTTTGAAACATATTTTCCAGATGACGACTTTTCCTAAATTTTTCTAACATCTTTGTAGGATTCTCCATGGACTTCATTGGATTTTTGAAGTCCTTATTAATCTTTTTAATATCTTTCTTATCTTCAAGAAATTTTATTTGTATTATTTATCATATTCTCATATTACTCATCTATTAAAATGATATTTTTTTACAAGAGTTATCTCCCTTTTAGCCTACTCACCTTTTTCATCAACAAATTTTATATTTTACTTTAAAAATAGTTTTTTCTGTTCATTGAGTATGGTTTTTTTCTTATGAAATAACTCAAGTTCATATTCAAGAATATATTCATAATCATTTTTTTCAAAATTATCTTTATCACCACTAGATGAATTATTGGTTTTTTGAATATGATTCATAAATATTTTAAAATTTTCATTTTATTACTCATCAAAATCATTTCACAATATACGATAAGTTTCCTCTTCTATGTTAATAAAATTTATTATTTTGGTTTGATGAAATATCATATTACTTCAACCTTACTTTAAATCTACATAATAATTTTTTTTCAACTTCTTTTTTTGATTACATTCATCATTTTTAGATTCATAATCTACTCTTTTATTCAAGGGATAATTAATTAGGTAGCGTCTATGATGATTTAATTTATAACATCTTTGGAATAATTTACCATTTTTCATTATTTTTACCATTAAAATTATTTTACAAATAAATGAAATAACTATTTAATATTATTACTCATTATTATAGCTTCTTGATTTAAAAACATCTTCATCATTAAAAAAAGTTATTTTCCTCATGGATTAAAAATCCAACTCATATTTTATATTCTTTTTGAAATTAAAAATCTTTCTCATTTCATAATATATGAGAATATTTTATAAACCCTTAAGAGAAGGATATTATCTATCTTCAAGATCTGAAATTTTTGGATCAAATATACCCCATAAATTTCTCATCAAATTCTTCATGATTTTTGAATTATCTAGTTACTCACCAAATCCACAAATATTACCCAAAATTTTATTTACATTAGTAAAGAAATCATCAAAAAAATAATCCTATACCTTTTTATTCCTTAAAATGTACTTCTCTAGATATATATATTTTCATATTTTTCTTTCATATTACCTTCATATCTATACTCTAGCTTGTCTCGGATTTCCATTACGGTACAAAGGCCCATGAATTTTGTGTAAAATTTCTCTGATGTTCAAATAAGGATATATTTTTTTTTCAGATTTTACATATTCTTATATATTACTATTGTTAAAAAGTGTATTCAGAACATTATTTACAAAGGGTGTAAATCCCATTGTAGTGCCATCATGAACATCCAGTCCAAGAGATAAAAGATATGTAAACATTTAATTATTAAAATAATGAAAATTTTTACTAATGAATGTTGGTACACCAATTATATTGAATGAATTAGTATTATATATGAAAAAAAGGAAAATTGTGTGGATACTTTAGATGAAACACCACTTGTATACTGATTGATGTGCCTAAATAGACTAGTTTCCTTCATTAGGATGGGGGTTGAATTAGTGGAGGGCATTTTTTACAATTTATTTTCAATCGATATAAAAAAATGGGACTTTTTAGAGCTTTTTCCACTTGAAATAGAAATATATCATCCTCACAAGATCAAGTAGAAAAAATAAATGAAAATAACACATAATTATTATTGGTTTTAGATCCAACATGGAATCCTACTATTTATTAAGGAAATTTATCACCTATAACCACAAATTATCTTCTCTATAAGCTCAATTGGCTCCACTTTAAAATCACTGGTGAAAAATCCCACCCCACATATTAGGATTCTCTCAAAACATCATATCTTCATGCTATAGTACAAAACATGATTACATGATGAAGAACATAACAAAAAATCCAAGTTTATTCTACAAAAAATGATAAAGATCCACTTCTATAGGACTCTATAATATAAAAGAAAAATTTACTAATAGTAAATAATTGAATTTCACTTCACAAGATGTTGTTAGACTCAAATGAACGTTTTTAAAACCATGAGATTTATCATATTTTGATCACTAGATATGAAACCTCTATTTAGACTCATCACCTTCTACCCTTTTTTGACATAGCATAAAAAATAATCAATAATAATCATGTGCAACTACTCCATAAATATCTCTTATCGGATGAAATAATGAAAAACATGTAATCATAATTACACCATCATCTCCATAACTACGGTCCAAAAACCTTAACTACATCATGGGTTGTTTATACCAAGAATTTCAATGATTAATTTCTCATCATAAAATTAAAATTCTAAAAACCAATGAAAAGTTTTCCATACATAGTGAAGATTATGATTCATCTATGTGGATAACATTTGATACATTATAGAAAATGGTTATATAAAAACTTTCTAAATGATTCTCAATCGGATTCATAGAATATTCACTTTCATAAGTCTACAATGTGAATCTGTGTAAAAAAACTAACTTGAGTAGCCCAAAACTAGTGTCTACATCATTGCACTAGAATTGATACAAGGAGAAAAATCCTGACAAACCAATCAGTTTCGTAGTTTTAAAGAACAAAATAAATACATGATACCCATTTTATATAGGGAAATAAAATAAAAAAACATTATAATGGAAATCATTTGTCATCCTTGAACTCATTCTAAGAATTCATATTAATATCTTATGGAAAGGAATCAAAATAAGGGTGAGCTAAGATTCTCAGTAAGGGTTACCTATAGGAGAACCTATCATGAATTAAGATGACATGGAAAATAACTAAACACACATTCTATTTAATCAATAAATTTACTATCATAATTGGATAAGGAATAATCAATATGGAAATCTAAATAATTGAAAAAAATGTCATTTAATCATTAGACTGGGAATAAAAAGCATAAAAATATAATTTAATTGTAAAAATATAAAGGATAATAATTATAAATTAATTATAAATGAAAGAAATGCTCAATTATTGGATTTCATGATCGCATGCTTCCTGATATCTATACCGACAAGACCCTTCATAAGATAGTTTAAATGTACAGGTAAAAGCCATCAGATTTGGCCAACTAATTTGTCTCGTGGGGTATATCGATTAATATAGGGGCTATATATAAATGAAACCCACACATAAGAGAATTTACAAATAATTACTCATATATAAAATAATAAATTTAATTCATGAATCTATATTCCTTATCATTAAATATCCGTATTAAGTTAGGATACAGAATAATCAATATTTCACCAGTTAATCAAATAATTTTCAAAGTAAAATATATATGATAAAATGGTATATATTTTAGTAAATATTCATATAGAAAATAAAATAATATATATTTTTTAGAGAAATGTATTTTCTAGTGAAAAATTATCACAATAAAGTTATTGTTTCAAGAGAAAGTAACCAATAATAAAAGAACGTGAGATTGTACAATAACTGTTTTACCTCTTTGGTATATTTTAAATTATAACCCATTAAATAATAAACATGAAATGAAACATTAATCATCATGAATAAATAGGTATTCAAGTTAAATATATAAAATGTGTATTATATACACTATGTAAAAGTGAATAGGTGTATATTAGGAAATATGTCTCAATGAAATGGAAATTGAGAGAAATATATTACCTCACGCTTTCCTTTAGTTATACATTTTCTAACCTACTATATAAATATTTTAATAATTTTATTAATTTATAAAATAACTATACTCATATTTATAATATAATATATTATCCTATTATAACATTTTACCACCCGTTTGTTAATAATATTTCATTATTTTCATTATTTCAGGTGTTAATTGTCTTATTTTCTCATGCATGTTTTTTCATGAGAGTTATCATTCTTATGAAATGGATATAGATAAAAAAATATAGATAATTATAATAATGTAATAAATATCATATTTCCTTATTTTAAACATTATTAGAACCATTTTTAGAAGTTGGTTATGGAAATTGAATTTCATCGCTTCGTGAAGACGGTAGGTCGTATGAGTGCACGAAGGATGATATCATTCCCTTAATGGGTGAAAGGGTAAGGAATTTTATGATATATAAATTTTAAATAATTTATATAATGTCATATGTATCAAATATATTCATTAAATTTAACCTTATTACCTTCCATGTAAAGCATATGTGAAAAAAGAATCAAATCCCTTAGCGAGGCGATAATCTTCTACACACATGATCCAAATTATGGTATTTTAATCAGAATGGAAAGTAAGAAGGTATATGTAATATTATAAATCAATAAATATGATTATATAATAAATATTATATATATATATTAAACCCACCATTATATCTACCGTGATATGCGTTTATTGAAAATGATTTACATTGGTTCGTGAGACGATACTCCAATGTACACATGATCGACGATATTGTTTCCCATTTGATGGAAGAGGATGTGGATATATGTTATGAATTAAAAATAATAACATATAAATATGTGGTAGATATTTTATTTATTATGCTATAATTATTTAATAATATTTTAACGATGTGAAAGAAAATATAAAAAAATGATCATTTAAGAATGTTACAACTTCCTCAGATGTCTTATTTAGGTATGCCCCAAAATTATTACTATGATGACTTTCTGATAAAAAAAATTTCTTTAGGATGTTATTATTTTATTAATGAATTTATTTTGGAATGGGTTTTTCAAACCAATTGTCTTTGAATGTGTGAAGATGGAGGGAATAGGTTGAACTTTTATAAGTGGGGGAGAGGACTCACATGGAGGTTTTTAAAAGAATCAATTACACTCATGTTTTTATCATTACAAATGCCTCAAACAACAGTCTTTATTGACCCTTAAAGGTTATAATTTCTAAATATGTCCATAAAATTGGTTTTTTACAAGTTGATATCTAATTTTATCTCTTATATTGTTAGTTTTACCCCTGATAAATAATTGTTTACCTTAACTTCGGTAATTAATTTTTACTTCTTTTACTATTCATATTAGAAAAAAATTAAGTTAACCTAATTAGATAATATAAATTATTATAATTTCAAATATTTAATCCTTTTTTACAAATTAAATTAATATAAGTGGAAGAATACAATTTAAAATTATACCTACAGATGTGATGAAAATACAGATTTCTAAAGAGAAAATTCTCATAAGTATAAAATGTTTAAATATTAAAATTCAATATGAAATTGGTTAAAATAAACTAAATTATATTTATAATAATTTATTTTAACTAATTTTAGTTTAAAACAAATTTAAAATATAATTTTATTTTTTAAAAAATTTAATTGAAAATACATTTTTAAATAAATTAGTATTTTTAACTATTCATAAAAAATGACCTTTTTAAAAAACCAAAAGATAATTTTGATATGATTAATTTGGAAATGAATTTTATTTTATCAGAGAAATTTTCTAAAATATTTAAAAATTAATTTTATCATAAGTGAGCAAGAAGCCACAAAACCATTTTCTTTGAAAAAATTATTTTTTTCCGAAAAAATTTATTTTACATTCAAATGATTATTATTTTATTTATAATAAATAGATAAACATAATTTTAATTATTTATTCATAAATATTCATACCCAAAACCTTATCATCTTTGTTATAATGGCCATGTTTAAATAAAATTTTAATAAAGTATCATGTTTCATTTAAGCCCAGTGTCATATGCATCACAAACTATCGAATAGATTGAATTTATTTAAAAGAAAATAAATCATAAAGTCTTAGGGTGTTACATTCTTTTCTTATATAAAAATTTCATCCCTAAAATTTCATAGATATTAACTTTTAAATAGACGAGGGTAGTTTTTATTCATTAAATTATCTAGTTCCCACATTTCTTCCTACATTTTCTGACTTCCCCAAAGTACCTTTACTAGAAGATTTATCATATTCCTCAATACATTATCTCTAGTATCAAGAATCTGGATGGGTTATTCATAGTCATCTAGATCAGGTTCCAATTCTATTTCATCATAGGTGAGTACATGCATTGGGTTTGTCATCTAATTCCTTAATAATGATACATGGATAACATCGTTTACTTTTGAGAGACATGATGGAATTGAAAAATGGTAAGAAATATCTCCAACCCATTCAAGGATTTCAAAGGGTCCAATGTTCCTGGGGCTTATTTTCCCATTTTTATCAAACCTTATGACACCCTTACATAGATATATTCTTGAAAAAAAAAGATCTCCCCTATGGAAATCCAAATCATTCCTATAATTTTAGGCATAAATCTTTTTCCTACTATGAGATGGTTTAATAAAAAACCTTAATAACCTTTACCTTTATTATTTTCTCTTGAAATATTTCTAGGGCTACATGTTTCCTTTCACCAACATAACCCAAAAAAGTTGGATTATGACATCTATTTCCATATACTTTTTTCATATGACACCTTTAGAATACTTGAATGGAAACTATTATTATAGGAAAACTCTATGAAAGGAAAATACTGATCCCAAATACCTTGGAAGTCAAGTGAGCATGAAAGAAAAATGTCTTCCATAATTTGAATAGTCCTTTTGGATTTCTTATCAGTTTGAGGATGGTGTGAAGTGCTCAAATGAAGCTCTGTCTCATGATCCTTCTAAAGACACTTCCATGATTTTGATGTTAAACATGGATCATGATAAAACACGATCGAAAGAGGTGCACCATAAAATATTACATCTTCATTAATATATAGCCTTTTGAGCCACTCAAGAGGTAAATATTCTCTTATTGAGAGTAGGTATGTATATTTAGTTAAATGATCAATAATAACCCATATTATATCATTATTTATATGAACCATTGGTAGTCCTATGAAAAATTCCATATTATTGTCATCCCATTTCCACATAGGGATAAGAATAGGTTGAATAAATCCTCTAGGATTCTTTATATCAGCCTTAACCTATTAAGAAACCCAGTATCTTGATACATATTCTACAATTTTCCACTTCATGTTGTCCCACACAAAATGTTCCCTCAAATACCTATATATCTTCATGATACTAGGGTGTATATAGAAATATAATCTATGAACATCATCCAAAAATTATCTTCTCAGCTCAAGTATATATAAACACATCATCTCTTTCCAAATTTCAGAACACCACTACACAAATGAAGACTACTAATTTTTCATCATTCAAAAAATTTAATTTTCTTCTAAAAGTTTTGATCATTAGATAGATAAATCATTATCTTTTATAATAAATATGGTTCCACAATCATTTAAATAAGAAGTGATATATCTCCTTCATTAATAATTCCCATATCAATATTCACTTGATAAATTAATATAATATCCCTTTGAATCATCATTTTGGTTTGGAATCTATGATTATTTTAACTCAATTCATCTACAACCTTATTTTCTTTCCCTTTGTAGATGTGTATCGAGAAATCATAATCCTTGAGTAGTTCGAGTTATCAGATTTTTCTCATATTGAGATATTTCTATGAAAAGATGTATTTTAGTCTTTTATGATCCATGTATATCTCACATATTTCACCATAGAGATAATGTATCAATATCTTCTAAGAAAATATTACAACTTCCAACTCAAGATCACGGGTTTGATAGTTTTGTTCAGAAGTCTTCAATTTCCTTAATTAATATGGAATAACTTTAGCATTTTTCATTAGGAAACATCCAATTCCATTCTTTAATGCATCAATATATATAATTAACTAATAATTTCTATATTGTAGGGTCAAAACAAAATAATTAACCAACATCTACTTTAGTTTATCAAAATATTCATCACATTACTTTTTCCAAACACACTCAACCCCTTTATGTGTAAGCTTGGTTAACAAGTTGTCCAATTGGGAATAATTATGAATGAATAATCAACAATATCCTACCAAACCAATGAAACTACATACATTAGTTATATTCAATGGAATATAAAATTCTCTAAGTTTCTCTGTCTTTACAGGATCAATTGATATTCTATCCTTGGAGACAATACAAATAGGAAAAGAAAATTCTTAAAGACATAAATTACACTTACTAAACTTCCCATATAAATCATTCCTTATAAGAGTCTAAATAATGGTCATCAATATATTATCATGATCCTAATAAATTTAAGAATATGACAAGATATCATCAATGAATAACCACAACTAAATCATCAATATATTTTTTGAATACTCTTTTTATTAGTTTCATAAAAACATATGATGCATTATTCAATCCAGTTGAAATTATTGTAAACTCATAACATCCACACCTCATTAAAAAAGTTGTATTTTAAATGTATTCACTATTTACTAACTATTGATGATACCTAGAATGAAGTTAAATATTTGAAAAATATTAGGCTCTATGAAGTTGATCGAAAAAGTCATTAATACAAGGTAACATATACTTTGTATTTATTATAATATCATCTATTTCCCTATAATAAATGTACAACCTCATAGATCCATCATTATTCTTAATGAAATGAATAGGGGTTCCCCATGGTGAAACACGAGGGAAAATAAATCTCTTTTCAAAAAACTCCTCTAGTTGTTTCATCAAAACCACTGATTCCGCAGTGTCTATTCTATATGGAGTCTTTGATATTTTTCTTGCATCCTGAATTAAATTAATGGAAAACTCAACATTACACTATAGGGGATGTCTTGTTAATTCATCAGGAAAATAATCAATGTATTATTATATATTAGGTACATGAAAATTTTTAATATTACCTTCTCCATCCCTATACTGTGTCGTCTCTTTATCCCCAGGAATCTCATTCAATATAGCTACAGGGGATGGATATCCACATGTCTCATATGATTATGGATATACTCGAAAGATAAGGAATTATACATATTCATCAGAAATAATAATCTCCCTCTTATTTCAAAAAATATTTGCATCATAATTTGAAATCTAATCCATACCAAGGATTATATAGAATTTAAAAATTGTTATGATAATAAGTTCTACAACTAAATCATGTTTATGTTTCATAATGGGGACTTCTTGACACATTTTTATTATAGTGAGAATTCAACTTGGAGTTTGGACTAACAAATCCATTCTTAAAGTACTAGGGAAATATCTAATATTATAGGAAAACATGGAAGATATAAAAGAGCATGAGGATCTAGATTCAAAAAAATAATTAAATAAATTTGAATCTATGGTTGAACTACCTGTAATCACATCATTTGGTACTTCCACCTCACCTATATTTACCACATAATATTTTTCTTCTACCTTTAGACAATTTTGTGGTCTATTTCCTTGATGATTAGGGGATTAATTTTCAATGTTACCTATCTAACTAAGGTTGAAACACAAAATAAAAATGTTTAATATTTTTTCTTTTTCAATATTTATCCTAACAACCCATATCTCTACAGTTATAGAAGACTCCCAATCCCTTCAAGAAATTCCTAGGATAATTCTTTCCATAGTTCTCACAAGATGGAAATTACTTCATTCCATTCTTATTATTTAATGCATTTCCTTTCCTTGGTGCTCATTAGACCACTTATTTTCTTTATTTCCCTTGAATGTGTAGGATATAAATAATTACTTCCTAGTTTTGGTGGCACATAAAACTATTTCATCATATGTTGAAAAAGTTTCATAGACTAGCACCCTTTAGAGAATTGACTTAATCCCTTCAAATAATTTTCCAATATTATACTCATTTTTTTGTATTTAATTCATAGAATACTCGGATGACTTGTAGAAGTATCCACATAATCGAAAACACATTATTCCTCATTTTAGTTTGTTTTAGATAGTGAACATATTTGTAAAAGAATTTCTCCTTATAATCTTTCAATTTCATGAGTTCAATTTATTCTTCCTCCTTATTATTCTAGATCAATGACCACCAATTATCATCATCACCTTCTTAAAAATACACTTCAAGTGTAACATTTTCCTTTTCAAAACATCCCAAGACCATGAATATAATCTCATTATACTTAATCCATTTATTAGCTACCATTGGATTAATATTCCCACCAAATTATGTAGAATTATTTTGCATGAATCAATCTATCTTAAGATATTCATGCTCTTGAAAAGGGTGATCCACTTAAAAAAGATTATTTTTCATAACCTAATTAAGCTTCCCAAATATAGCCATGATCTACTTAGTTCCAATACCATCTATTTTGTATTAATTATCAAGGAAATATTAATATTTTCTAATAGTATTGATACCCTTATTCCTTAAATGTTCCATTTCTAAAAAATGGCATATGCTGGATTAGCTCATAAAATTTTGAATTTTAAATCATAATATATAATTATAAATATAGTATGATACTTAACATAAATTTAAAAAATTATGTAATTTTAATCTTAGAAATATGAACATTGTTTCTTGGGGGATATCTTGAATTTCAAATCATTCATAATGGTTTGTAAAAAAATTTTAATTATCCATTTAATATCCTCCAAGAGTGTCGAACCAAGTATGCAGTAAGACCTGTTTTCATGCACCAAGTAGTGATATGGTCGATCCCAAGGTGTCTTTTTCATATTTATTACCCCTAGGTACATATGTTCTAGAACTATGTCTACTTATACTATCCATATGGGGATTTATTGCCAGGAAAAACCAAATAATATCTTCCTTACTAAAACTTTAAAATGTTCTTATATATTTATCCTCAAATTATATCATAGGGTTATGTTCCGTGATATTTTTTTTCTTAGTGTAGCTTATAATTTTTCTACAAAACTTCCTATGATACCGATAATAAAGACCTTGACTCTAGTAACCCTGATACAATATCTACTTTATTACATTATAATAGATAAAATGGGCCAAATACTAAAGGACTGATCAATTTATTATTTTGGAGAGCCATACACAAACAAGGTACCCATTTTTTATAGGTAAATAAAATATAAATAATATTAATGGAAAATATTGGCATATTTAAACTCATTTAAAAAATTATTCTCCATATCCTGGGGAAAAGAAACAAAGTAAGGGTGAGATCAAATTTTCAAAAAGGGTTACAAAAAGTTGAATCTATCATATATAAATAAAGAATAATAATTATGTCATGTTAAATAATAAAACACACCTTTCATTTAATCAATAAATTTATTGTCATAATTAGATACGGAATAATCAACATGGTAAGATAAAAAAATGAAAACACATTCCATTTAATCAATAGACTGAGAATGAAATCCATCCAGTGATAATATCATTATGAAAATTTCAAGGAAAATAATAATTAATGAATTATAAATTAAATTAATTATTAATTATTGGATTTAATGATATCAATAATCCTGATACCTCTACTATTAAGGCCATTCACAAGGTAGTTTAAAACTACTTGTAAAAACCTATTTGATTTGGCCAACTGATTTGTCCCATGAGACTTTTCGATGCACTGAGGGGCAATATATAATTGATCCCACCCACAAATTCATGTCCAACTAATTCCTTTTATGTCAAATAATCAATTTAATTCATGAATCAATATTCCTTATCATTAAATATCCACATTGAGTAATGATATAGATTTATCAATATCCCCCTAGTTAATCAAATAACATTCAAAGTAAATACAATATGTAAAATCGTATAAGGATTAGGAAATAATAATATCCATAATATAAGAACATGTATATTTAATAGAAAATTAATTTCCAATTAATAATGATGAAATTAATGTAATTGTTTTTAGATAAAGTAAACAATCTCAAAAAAAAGTGATATTGTTCAATAATTGTTTCACCTCTTTGGTAACATTTAAATTGTAACCCCTTGAATAATAAACATGAAAAAAAAACATTAATAATAATTAATAAATATTAATTCATTTTAAATATATAAAATTAGAATTATATACACCACATAATAGTGATTAGGTGCATATTAAAAAATGTTTCACAATAAAATAGAAATAGAAATGAAATCCATTACCTCACACTTTCCATTAGTTGTATATGACTAAACCCCATGTATAACTGTTTTAATAATTTTATTAATTTATAAAAAACCAAATAATATTTATAAAATCATATATTATCCTATTATAACATTTTACCACCCGTTAGGTAATAATATTTCATTATTTTCATTGTTTTGGGCGTAAATTGCCTTGTTTTCTCAAGTATGTTTTGTCATGAGAGTTACAGTTCTTATACATATTATATAAATAAATCATATCAAAAAATATAATAATGTTCAAAATATAATAATTACTCGTTATATATAGTATTATAACCATTCTTAAAATTTGGTAATTGAAATTTAACTACATCGCTTCATGGAGATAATAGGTTGTACATACACACGAGCGACGATATCATTCCTCAATGGAACAATGGGTAAGGAAGTGTCTAATATATTAATTTTAAAAAATTTATATCTTGTCATATATATCATATATATTAATTATATTTTACCTTATTAGCTTCCATGAAAATCATATGTGAAAAACTAATCATATCATTTCGTGAGGCGGTAGTCCTCCATACACACGAGCGACCATATCATATTTTAACTAAATGGAAAGTAAAATGGTATATGTGATATTATAATTCAAGAAGTATAATTATATCATAAATATTATATATATAAATTAAACACAAGATTATATCCAACAATGATAGATGTTAAAGGAAAACAAGTTACATCGGTTCGTGAGGCGGTAGTCCACCGTACACTCGATCGATGATTTCATTTACCAATTAATGAAAGATAAGACAGATATAGGTTATTACATTAACATAATAACATATAAGTCTATGTGAGATACTTTTTTATTATAAAATATTTATTTAATAATATTTTAATGATGTGTAAGACTAAATAAAATAAAAATTATCATTTAGGAATGTTACTTCTTCTTTGGATGACCTCTTTAGGTTTGCACCAAAAACCTTTTTAGATGGATTTATAATCAAACCAGGGGATATAAGATTATTTTAGGGGATTGAGGAAGTGGTTTTTTAATGTATTATATGATAAAAATTGGTTTAGAAGTGTGAATATTAGAGGATAGTGGGTGGCCTTTTATTTTTGGGGAGAGCAGACACACATAGAATTTTTGAAAAGAATCTTTTACACCAACCTTTTTATCATGAAAAAAGACTAAAAAAATGGATATTTCCTAACCCTTACAGTTTATGAGGTCATAATACTGTCATAAAATTGGTTTTTAAATTTTTTTAGGTAATTGTAACCCATATTTTTTCATTTTACCACCCCTTGGTAAATCAACTTTTACCTTAAGTACGATAATTAATTTTTTCAGTTTTTAAAATTAATAATGGTTCAAAAATAATTTTTTCATATTAGATAAAATAAAATATTATTATTTAAATTTCTGAATCCATTTTTCAAAATTAAATTCACATAGGTTGAAGAATCTAATTTATTATCATACCCACAAATGCGATGAAAATGGGTTTCCAAAGAGAAAATTCTCATAAGTATAAAAGGTTTTAATATCAAAATTCAATAATTAATTTATTCCACTAAAATAAATTTTATTTATTATAATATAATTTAAATAATATTACTCTCAAAAAATTTAAAATATAATATAAATTTTTAAATAACTTAAATAAAAAAGAAGTTGTCAATAAAAATAAATATTTTTCACTATTCATTGAAAAATGAAACTTTTCAGAAAAATCCCAAAAATTAACCCTAAGATAATTTTTATTTTATGATTTTAAAAATGAAGTTTATTTTATCAAATTTAGTTTCTAAAAGAGAAAAAAGATATTATCATTAATGAGCAAGAAGTGATGAAACCATTTCCTTTGAAAAGAATAGTTTTCGAGAAAATATTTCTTTTATATTCAAATGATTCTTATTTTATTTCTAATCAGTAGTTAACCATAATTCTCATTATTTAATTATTAATATTCATACCCACCAATATAATAGCTAGGTTATAATGGTCATGTTTAAATAATATTTTAAAAGAGTGTCTTGTTTCTTTTAAACCCGGTGTTGCATACATCACAAGCTATCAAAGAGTTTGAATTTATTAAAAATGAAATAAATTATAAAGTCTATGAGTATTAAAATCTGTATTCATCTATTTCACACAATATACTACATCATTAAAATCCGGATTCATCTACATGACACATTTGGCTACATGGATCATTTAGCTATGTGATATCCCATATTCACGAACATATCATTATTCAGCTATGTAAATTATGTTACATGGTCAAATAAGCTACGTGGATCACCTAAAGAGAAAAACCAACTATTTTAATTGGATATGTGAACCCACACTACATAAATTCGGCTACATGAACCCCCACTACTCAAATTTAGCTACAGGAACTCGGTAAATCTATAATTCACTCCAACTCAAATAGAACCACTTCTAGAAACCTCCTTCCCTTATAAAAACACATGATAACATCATGAAACTTTCCTATATGATATATAAAGTTATAAAAAATAGATTCATCATCATCAAAATTAATGATCACCTCAAGAATGGTTGAAAAAATACAACAACCCAAACTCTCCAAGGACCACGAGATCTTCAAGCATTCTAAAAAAGGCCACAAATCCATAGGTTTATTCAGTAGTAATTACCATGATATGATATTCAAATATCATTATGTGTCCTATGATAATAGGAATAAATCCACACATACTATTTTAATTCGATCATGTTTTCATCATAGGTTAGTTTAACCTTGAAATAAGATAAAGATAATATTATTTTAGATCTCACATCTATCTATTAGAAGTGGGATATTATATATATTGATAACCTATGTAATGAAGTAAATGTAGTTCAATGTTGGGTAATATTTATCACTCAAAGTAGTTTAGAATCATTTAATATAAACAACAAAAAGTAGTTTAGGAACATGATATATTAAGTATTACAAGTTCTTTAGGGTCATTAAGGATAAAACACATAGAGCAAATTAAGTCTTATAATATACCACTACTATTAGTCTTGGTGGTTTTGGATGATAAATTGGTTACTTAGAGTTATGTGGGATCAATTACTGATGGTTGTGCTTTATCATTGTAATTTCATAGTCTTGTGATTTGGGAACCTTTATAGTGAAGGGAAATATGGGGAGGCATATTTTTACCAGGAAAATTAAAAGATCACACAATGAAACTTTAGGTTTAATAACCACTTTAATAGGGGAAAGTCTATATTAGGAATTTCATGACTTGTAATGGGGGTTAGTATTTTTGTACAAAAAAGGTGTGATGAATAGAATATATGTAATGTAGTTTATGGTCTCATAATTAGGACCATGAATTTCATGAAAATTACATAAAATGATACTATTATATTTGAATTAGGATGATCGGAACACATGTCACATGTATCATAGGATTAAAAAATTATACCATGAATCAATCTAATGGATTATGTAACCAATATTTAAATAAAACTTTTCCATGATTGTATACCATAGAAATTTTTGGTAGTTGTAGTAATTGGAATGAATTTTTAAAATATCCTCCATTGTCTTCCTAATCACTGGAAGTTAAGAAATTTATTATTTATATAATAAATAAAATTGACCATAAGATGCTCAATAATAATGGAATAGATGTTGTTTTATCTATCTATGAAAGAAATATGGATCTAATTCTCGGGTAATCCTTTCATGTTATGATCATATTGAACATATGTATAAATCTAAGGGTTGGGTGTCCCTGATTCCATAAATAAATCATCCACATTCTTCTAAATCCAATCCTATATTGGGAATCAAAATGGAATTTTATTCCATAAAAAATAATAGAAATATTTTTCACAGAACAAATTTCACCTCCTCTAATATATTTATCCTTTGATATTTGAGTTAGTAATTCTCAAATAAAATGGAAATTTATTCAAAAAATTATTCTACATAGAAACAATATACCTTATTTATTATCCTTAGTAAATTTATAGTGTTGTTTACCATATATTCACTTTATATTTTGGTAAGGATGATCATGAGGATAAATCTAACATTTAGGAATTTATGCTTAAAATATATTCAACTAGTAGTATGGGGATGTTAATATTGGAGATTGGTTCATCATTGGATTTTTCTCTAGGTTGAAGAAAAATTAATGCATAAAATAATTAAATAAAACCATAAAATATATCCTAATCCTAGAACAAATTTGATAAGGGGGATAGTGATATAACAATGCCACTTACCTAGTGGGATTTGGAATTTCATCATCATGGGGACATTTATAGTAGTAGACTAGAATATCTCTAAGGAGAAATGTCATTGATGATCCAATATATATGTGATATATTTAATGGGTCATTGTTTTCTATTCTCATCCACATACCTTAGTTATTCCCTCATAAATTGAAAATTTTTCTCCAATCAAGGTTGGTCAGCATATTAATGTGGGGGTCAATCCAAAAATCATCATGACAGGGAATGCTTCCCCATATCAACTATGAGTTAATTTTATGAATATTTTTATTTTATATTTTTAATTGAGTTGTTTATTTTTCAACAAATTCAAATTTAACAAATTCAAGTAGATGGTTAGGGGAATATATACCAGTTACCTTAACATTCAAAATGGTATGATGGGTATGTAAAAATAGATATTTTAGTGAAAACCCTAGTGAAAAAATATACCATCAATAAACTGAATATTATCCATATTTATGTATTATAGTATGAGAGTGATTTTACATGGATTAATATTCATTATCCCTATCATTATCAACATCATTTTCTAAATAATTATAATAACAAATAGTAATGAAACCTAGTAATATGAATCTTTTGAGAACAAAGTCTTCATCTGTATTTCTGAAGTGTGGGGATCTATTCACATTAGAGTAACTATCAAAGGACTAAACAAAATCACTTCTTATTATTGAACAAATTGTTGGGATATATATATTTTCATATATTTAAACCTTATATTTTATCATTTTAATATATTCATTGAGTTGAATTATATGTTTTTTCATGAAAAATGGTTTTATGTGAATTTAACTTAACCACCAATGGACTTGATTCAAGTGGATGAGTTGGGTTATCAACTATATGTTGAGCCACCCCTGACCTTGTAAATATTTATTTTCTCATATGATACATAATAGTTATCCAAGTTTCGTTTTTATTGATCAATGATATGTGATGTAATTTTTGGGGTAAAAATTACATCTACTATCTTGGCTAGGGTTGACCCTAGGATATTGTGGTTGCATCCATAAATCATCATACCTTTATTATTGATAATATTATGAGTTTAAAATGTGTTATATCCTTTAAAATTATTGGTTTAGTTGTGTTTACCATAAAATACTCTCTTACCTTTATACGTTTTGATTCACTTTAGTTCAACATGTATCTCACTTTCATCCAAGTTTGGCGAATAATTTTTCATACTGCTTAGTACTTTTGGTTATTCCTTCTAAATTCATTAAATATAGTATGGACTCATTGAATTTATTGATGGTTATTCTGATATTTGGTATTTATAGAATTATCCTTGGTGATAACATAGAAAATAAAAATTTAAGATCAGTCCTATAGATAGATATGAGAGAGGAAATGAAATTACTTGAATTGTCCAAAACTGCTAATGTGTACATGAGAGTAACCATCCGTGATTATTATAAAAAGTGTCTTGGGATATTTAGGTAGTCTTGTTAGAGTAAATCATTTTATTTACCAAAATTTGGGTACAATTATAATAAGAGGATGATGATGTAAACTTAGTTTCGTTTCTCATCTTATACTTTCAGATAATTAGTATAACCTCTATGTGGTAAGTACTAAAATATGAAATTTTTAATTTTTTTTCAATAATCAGGATCAAAATATGGAATATATTTTTATTTAATTTATTTGATAATAACACACTAATTTTTGTAAAGGGGATGTATGTAATTGTATCATTATACCATACCTCTCTAGTATTATTATAATCGCATTCATCTTCAATGGATAATGCAATGACTTTATCCTAACACAAATGTATTTTTCAATTACTTAGTCATATAGGACCAGATCAATTTAGAAAACCAAATATTATCCAAAAATAAAATTTCTTGGTTTTGGGAATGATGATCATCACTATTCTATATTATTAAAATTTTTAAATTAAACATATTCATCTAACAAAGAAATGTCTCATGATAAAAATCACAACTTTATGAGTATTTATTGATAGGAGGGTGGATTTTAAGTGGTAGTAAAATGGAGATGAACATTGTTTTAGTTTTTTGTATCATCATTAATAGGAATATTGGAAAGAAACTCCATAGTTTTATGATTTTTGATCTCCATAGGGGGGACCTCTAAGGTTAATTGATATGTCATTTTGGGGAGGACCTTCAATGTGGGCACCATTTCTAGGACCTATTTTGTTTTTATCATTGGTATCATCATGAAGAGAATCTCCATGATTATGAGTTTCTACATGGTATCTTGATTTTTTATCATTATGATGCGGTGGATTGATATATCATTAAAGAGAGGAACTCCATGGTAGGCATAATGGGAAGTAACTTCATGGTTACTAATCAAATGGTAGTAGGTAATACCTCTGTGATGATAGTTTATTTCACTCAATGTAGAAT
The DNA here is from genome assembly GCA_963277665.1 of Viscum album. Classification (NCBI taxonomy): domain Eukaryota; kingdom Viridiplantae; phylum Streptophyta; class Magnoliopsida; order Santalales; family Viscaceae; genus Viscum; species Viscum album. The sequence goes on along the minus strand of OY728155.1, from coordinate 1,098,674,963 downwards.
AATTATATTTTATTTTTACCAATGTATGTCCCTAAGAAGATTATATTTTACTGATAAATTCGACCTTTTACTCTCAAAAAAGTTACTATTAGGACTTGATGGTAAAATATAAAGGTTGATAATAATAGAGAGATGATAAACCAACTACCATATTGTAGTGGTTGGTTTCCTGTGATGGGCCATACAACTAGATTTCAAATTCTATTTGATTAAATATGGTGATTTTCTACAATTTATTAGGATTTTTATGTTTTACGATGGCTATGGAAATGAACATGTTTGATAAGATCCTTGTAAGTTTTCACATAAGTGTCCAGGGTGTGTTAGAAACATTATTAAATTCTTCTTCCAAATAAGATATGAATGAATTGTCTAGTTCGAAGGAGGGACTACCAAAATGGTTTTATTACACCAACACCAAATATCTTATTAAAAAGATATCTATATCTATGGAATTATCCCTTTAAAATTTTCAAAGTTCCTTTCCAAGGATGGAACTATTCCATCATGAAGGTACTCACGCACCAACATGTCAACAATATATTAGAAAAAGTACTATGTAAGTGAGAGTATACACATTCTATTCAGATATAAAGTAGTTTAAAAAATATTTTTAACATAATCACATAGTGAAATAGTTATTTAGTCATACCAAATCTAGTCACTAGGGATTTTTCACCAGGCTGGTTAACATGATTTAATCTATTAACCATGTGTGCCATTAGGATTCTATGGGAAATTTCCCAAACAAATAATCCACCAATGATGAATCATGAATAATTTTTTTGTTAATAAATATCTTTCAATGTTAATGGGATTTGCGTCAAGTTTAAAACTATTATGTTTCGAAATTTTCTAGCATATCCATTTTCCATGTATTTTTGGGGGTAGGGGTTTCTGAAAAAGGAATATGAGAGGTTGAATTATCCAATAAAAGATATTATTTTCTAATATTAAAAATTATTATAGATTTTTGAATATTCATTATATCTTTATCAATAATAATACAATTTACCATTTAGTAAAAAATACTGACTAAAATGATTCATTTTAAAGAATATTATACAAGGAACTATGTTATCCTATCTTTTACACATGTTATAATTTTTTAATAGATCAAATTTAGAAAAAAGGGACTTTGAAGTTTAATTACATTAAATATGGAATATGGGATAATGAAGGTGTAAGGTTCTATGGTTTTGGGATTAATCCCATCGAGGGCTTCCAAAATATATTTTTTGGGTAATTAAAACCAACATAATTCAATTTCAAAATTTATTATAAGATGGTCCAAATCGGTGGGTAGGAAATTTAATTTTAGATCAAGAAACAATGTAGAATATATTGGTGAACAAAAAATTAGTTGGGTGAATTTAATTCCATTTAATATCATTATTTTAGTACCAATGTTATGCTGTTTAAAGTAGTATAACTAGGTCTATTGTTACTCCCTTTAAAATATATTTTTATTATTAAAATATCCACATTAAAGGGAGTGGTACACAAAATACTAGAAAAAAAAAATAAAAAATTATTAGAGGAAATTCAGTTCTAAATTATTAGAACATAATCCTGACGGGATAAATAAAATATATATCATTTTCATGTTTACCAATCATTGAGCGTTTGCAGGAACATTCCAAAGATGATGTGATGTCATCTTGTATCTACCACATTCACTGGACTTTTCACATCCAACACTTGATATTTTGTGTAATACCCAGTGAATTTAGAATATATATTTCTCGTTAGTAAATTTTAAGTGAATGAGAACTATCTTTAAACATAACATCAAGCATAGATGAACCACAATATACTATGGAAATATTATTAATAAATGTGGTTGTCAAGAAATACACATTTGATTAGAGAGTGTGAATAGTAATAAATGAATTATAAAAAATAGATATAAATTTTTTCCTTAATTAAAATTAATGTATTAATAATTAGGGAAAATTAATAAAAGTTTAATTTTAATAAGAATATTATATATGACCATATTTTTTCAAGAATTTTATTTTCTACATATTATAAATTTCCATATTGATCACTACTAAAACATAATGAAATATATTGATAATTTATATAAAAGAAGAAATAATCCTTTATACCTCCATTTTTAATTGGTAATAAATGAAGATAATATAATTTTATGGTAAAAAAAGAATTTATTTTCAGAAAAATTATTATGAACTAACATGAGTCAACCCTGAACTGGTCACCCAAGAAGATCTGATACAAGGCCCTAAGGGTGTTCCCGATCCCCACGAGATGGAAACTAGTGTCGAGAATCAATAAAGAAACCCTGAGAATGAATTATCCCAATATACATAAATAAAACAGAGGTAAAAAATAGGGTAACCCAATATTCATAAACAAATAAATTATAATAGAACATTTTTTTATAAAAAACCAAAAATACAATTTTTTTTTTCAAATAAACTCAAGATGAACTAGACAAAAAAATATACCCATGTGACCTTAAGGGAAAATATCTCATACCAAACCAACTATCACCCATGGAGATTGAAAAAAAACAGAAACCTTCATCACAAGCTAAAAAAAAGAAATAACTATAGGCGTTAGTGTTAAAACTCAGTAGGAGTGCCTAAAAAAATCTATTCCCAATTCAATTACTTTAAATAAAATAAACATCAGGTTTAGGTTTGAAATAAAATACCTAAAATCAGTCATTTACACAAATGTTCACTTTAAAACAAAACACAATCAATTAACCTTTTTCATCTCAAATCTAGGTCCTTTACCAAGAATAAACATTATCATTTTCATGGAGAGAGGTGATTATTTCTTTTAAAAAAGGAAAAGATGGTGTATAACATTCCCAATTTTTTTACATAAACCTTTTTAATAAAATTTATCACTTTATAAGGAAATACAACACACATGAGAGAACAAACAATAATTATGTAATAAGGGAAATAGAAAATAAGCACGCAGGAGTATCCAACCAACAAGTGTCTAAATGATTCAATATATAACTATAAGTTTTAAGAGATATAGGTGAACCTATGAGCTCGTGAACTAATCCAGAACATACTTCACATCTTGACTGATGAAAAAAACATTCCTTACTCGATGACATAAAATTCACCCATACACCCATCCACACCCTACCTGGTATATATTTAGGGGCACTATCCCATAGAAATAAAAGGAAAATATATCCCCCTAATTTAGGCCACTATCCAAATCAAAATCCAAATCTAGTGCGATAATTGTTCTCATAAAATTTGCTAGAAATGACTGGTTCCCATCTCAAGGGTATAAAGGAGGTGAGCCAACTATGAACCTAGACACATGCACATATATAATAAAAATTCACACAATAATCATCATCCCGAGTCTTCCTAAGGATCAATATCATTCCTTAAAACTCATATATCACAAAGGATCCCACATTGGGGACCTCCAATTCCACACAAAGTAAATTTTCCATGAGGATTCCACAATGATGATGTCCTACCAATTCACATAAAAGGAACACAAGGATTCCACATCAAGGAAATTCTATCCATTCAATAGAAAAAATAAAGTAATATTATCCAAGGAGATTTTTCATTATAAACACTTTCATCATTTTTTAAAATTTAAAAATGGGATTGAAGCACACTTCACATAACCATGACTTTCAAAAGAACCAAATCCAACTTCACAAAAAAGGTGAAAACACATAATTTTCCAATTCACAATCATTTATAAAATTAAATTTAAATACCAAAACCACATTTTATAACCAAATCCAATTGATCAAAATTCAAATTGGTCCATACACCATTAATAAATCACTCGTTTCCAAAAGGAAACCAATAGATTTTACTTCACATGCCAAAGCATTATAAAAATCCAAATACACAACTCTTTTTAATACAAAACCACTTTGAAACCACATTCATGAAAATCAAACCAACTTTTAATATGTCAATTGTTTTAAAAATCCCAACCATGCTTTAAGTATCACAAAACACTCACAAAATCCTACTGGGTGTTTTATCAAACACTTGGTGTGGAACATTTAACAAAAAAATGAAATTTACATCAATATAAGAAAGAAATAATCACTTTTCAAACCAAAAATTTAATCCAAAGATCACAAATGTAACACCCTATGATTTCATAGTACATTATTTCTTTAATGTAATTCAATAACTTGCACTACACGCAACACCGAGTTCAAGCACACCATGACTTACCAAACTAGATGTTAAAAAGCTATTATGAATAGTATTAACTGAATTTTGAACTTTATATAATACTTATAATTTTAGAAACCATATTGTGAGTTTCTTAGACATAATGTAAGAACAAATTCATTTTTTTCAGATAAAAGAAGTATTTTTTTAAAATGAAATTTTACCGCCTTTTGATGGTGAACCCTTTTTAAATACAATATTTGAAACTTTTATATATTCAATTTGAAAATAAACTTCTTCTTTAGAATATGTACATAAGAATTTAGTTTCAATAAATTTTTGGTGTTTTTCTGATAACTTTCATATTTGGGTGAATAGTGAAAAATACTATATTTTAGATGAAAAAAACTTTTTTAATCAAAATAATTTATAGTGTTAAATTATAAATTTTAATGGTTTTTAAGTATAAATATATTATATTTCTACCATTTAATCAAATTTCTATCATTATAAGTAATTTTAATTTGAAATTGGACATAAACAAGTGTCAATCTTTTGATAGTTATTATTTATTAAAAATACGCCTTTTGGTTTTGATAACGGGAATTAATTTTAAATTAATAAATGAAATTTATATGTTTTTTATTTCGTAAAATACAATTCATTTTTGAATTTGGAATATCAAAATTATCTTAAGGTGAATTTTTGGTATGTTTTTGAAAACATTCAATTTTTGATAAATAGTGAAAAACAGTACGTTATTGGTTAAAACCGACTTTTCATTTAAATAATTATTTATTTAATTTAATTTTATTTTATGTCAAAATATATGAATAATACCTATATAATTTCAATGTAATTCATTTTATTCATTTTATAATAAGTTTTTATATATAAAAATTTTATTGAAATTTTACCGTCTTTTACCCACCTTTGAGGAGCATTTGCAAGTTTGCATAAAACATAATTTTACCGCTTCTGTGAATTGAATTTAAAAAATCCAAGAGACATGATTGATATCAGTATGTAAAATGTGGTTCAATAAGATAAAAATAATTTTCGGTGAATAGTAACTTCTGACTTTTATTTACCACGGTTAATAGTAAACATGGGAATTAAAGGTAAAAATGATATTATTATTACCCTAAAACATGTCCTAGTTCTGTTGGATTAGTGTAATTCGACCAAAAACAACCTTAGGAATAAAATATGATCCTTTAGGGGCATTTGGATTAGATTAGGACATTTATTATTATTTAATTCAAAGAAAAGATAAAAGTGTTGAATTCAATGTTTAATAAATAAACCATTTTTAATATAGGGTTACACATAAGATAAATTAGACTATAAATATTAAATATAAAGATAAAAGTTTTTCATACATAATGGTATTTTATTTATATTTTTTAAACATTAAATAATTTAATTTATTTATGACACAATGATGATGCAGTAATTACCTAATTAATGAAATATTAAAATATTTGATATTATAAACATCCAAATAAATGTAATTTGAGACTTTTTATGAATTAAACTAATTTTATTGGCTAATATGACATGTTAGGGTTGGTTAGATGAATTTTTTTGAAGTAATAATGCTGTTGTTAATTTAGCTAAAACAAAATACCAAATAGTGTCAAAATTGACATAAAATAGTTTTTAAAAGAAATATTTTATTATTAATTGATATTATACTCCTAAAAATCTAAGGTTGTGAAAAAAGACTTATATAATGATAGGTGTATCATTAATGAACCACTTGGGGCTCTCTTAGAAGTATATAGTATGTTTATTAACCATATAATATAAAAATACAAAGAGACATGGTAAATGTCAAACTATTTAACTAAGAGTTAAATCTAAAAGATAAGGTTAATATAGTGACCCAAACCTGTCTAAAACCTATTGGTTGAGTGGTTTTCGACCCATCCCCACATTATACCTTAAATAATTCATTTTTTATCCATTAGAAACTGAAAATTATTTTATTATAAAATAATATTTCTAGATTTTCTTAAGGTTCCCTCACCCCTCTTTTAAAAGGGAACTCGCCATTCTATCTAATTAACACCTTCAAATCCATTTGAATTTGCCAACCTCTTCCCAAATACCCTCTAAACTGTACTCCCTTCATCCTAGATTCCTTCATTTAGTCATAAATCCAACATAAGGTGCCCTTTTGATCAATTCAAAAGGAAGAACCAGAAAGAAGAGGTAGATATTTCATCACCTCTTTCAAGTTCCTTTCTTATTCCACTTCCTCTTTCTTTGTTGTTTCCATTATAAAATAATAAATCCAATATCTTCTATATACTGTGATGTTATTATAAATATGGTACAACCATATTCATTATTCTATCTATCCTTTGAATGACATGTCACCATACGTGCGTACATACGGCTTACCGTCTCCACATCGTGGTGTAATTGTTATTCAATACATTATTATTTGGATGGGTATAATAATGATGTTTAATTGATGTAAATAATAAATATAACATGATAATTATTTTTAATATATTATATAACATACAATTATATTTTATTTTAATATGAAAAGAATGATATTTTCGCTCGTGCGTACGTATGGATTACCGTCTCCACGAACGCGATGAGATTCATTCCCCATCGTAATCCATTCAAGAATAATTTTCATTAGATGATTAAAAATAATGTATAAAGACTTAATATAATTCTGAATATGAATAATATACATCCTATCCATAACAAACAATACTTACATAATAAATCATATAAAGGAAAATGAATCAGTTAACACCCGAAACGACGATAAAACTAAGATACTGTTAACAAAGAAATGTTAAAAGATAATATATGATATCATATTAATGTATATGATTCTAGTATAATTTAATAACAATTATTTAACAATTATAAATGATATTAACCTACCCTTTACCAAGGAAAAGTACAAGGTATGGGTTAATTTCACAATCTCTTTATTATCCGAGGTTGTTTTTACGTATCTACTGGGACCTCTTTATCATCCACATCCATGTTTATTAAAAATTTATTTCAAAATATTTTTACTATTTACTAGACTATGGGTTAAAGTCATTTATAACCTTATTTAAATTTTTATAAAATGGTTTTAAAGGATTCTTTCCATCGTTTTCCAAATAAGGTACTTTATGACCTTTTCGACAAAATTAAGGTAAGAATGTTTTTTAACTTATACAGAGGGTGAAGCTATTTTCCGCCGTTATAACAACGTCGAAGCTTCCCTTACAAGATTATAAGAATATTTTAAAAATAAAATTTTTCTTTTATAATTATATGACTTTTAATGATTTCAAAATAGTATGATATATTTATCTACAAAAAGGGTTTTGATTTCATCTATGTCGACATCCTTTGATGGATTTTAAGCTTATTTGAAGTTGATTTATTATGATACAAAACTTCCATATTTTATTGAAAGTTTTGTTATATGTTTGACTGTGAATGTGTTATTTTTATACCATTCATGGTTTATATATAAAGTATTGACATTTCATATGCTTGTTTTAATATGAATGTTTATGTTATGTGACACGCGCGTCGCAACACGTGCAAATTTGCGAATTTTATAACCAACTGGCTACTGTAAAAGTGGCGAGCAGGGTCGAACCACAGAGAGCATGGAATCTAGTCCACTAAAAATATTTCGTTGGACAATGTTTAGATGGACAAGGTTTGAGGGAATTCCTATTTTGAGTTTTCTCTTTTTTTTTATTTAAACTAAAAGGTGAGAAGACAAAAGATAAAAATAAAATTGCAAACGGAAATGATGATGGATTCTAAGTCAACAAAATGTGTCGGGGATGCTGGTGTCACAATTAAATTATCACGCAGCCGTGCAAGGTATTCTTTAGGATGATTAATTATTTATTCTGTTTAATTATCGCCAGTTCCGAAAATATAACCATTTTTTAGATGCTCAATTTTAATTTCCCAATTTTATTTAAAGTCCCGTTCTCTGGTGTCATAAATAAATTAGAAAACTCGTTCAAGCCCCGAACTACACGGTGAAATGACACAACCCGTTTCTCACAAAGTTGTGTCACTAATTTGCACCTACCATCAGTCAACGCGGTTTACCTTCTCAGACCGCCGCGTCGACTTATAATTAAAATGGCCAATTTTAATTTTAGCAATTAATTCGGTGCAAAAATAATTCAAACAGATAAATTTTCAATTAAAATAAATTTAATTGACAATTAATCATCAAATAATACTTGCATGGCATGCGCAATAGTTTTAATTAATCAACCAACATCCCGACACAAATAAAATCACCCCGACATCACAACTGAAAATGTAAACACGGCAATAGGATGATAGTTCATGTAAAATAAGACCGTGTTACCAACAAATAATCGTGTCGGTCTTCACTCTCACTGCATGCAACTCGTTCTTCAATATCTGACTGCACCTCGGCACGTGATGACGTCGCGCGCCAACTATGCTACCACCGGAACGGAGGATATGAGCGGTGAGCGGTGCGCGGCTGCTGGTCGACTCCTCGGATGGCGGTGACCGGTGCACTGCAAAGAAAACAAGAGAGAGAGTGGGGTGCGGGAGGGTGGCGGCCGAGAGGAGGCGGCGCGGCTGGGTGGCGCGCGGTAAGGGGCGGTCCAGCTGGTTAGGAGGGGCAATGGGGTGCGACGGGGGAAGCCCGACGGAGCTGGGGAGGCAAGGGAGAGGAGCAGCCGGCAGGGTGCGGGTTGGGAGTGCGGCCGGAGAGCGGGGTCGGCCCGGTGATGGAGAAGAAGGGGCGGCTGGGGGTGCGCACGGCCAGGAGATAGGGGCGGGGCCCGGGAGAGATGAGTAAGGGGAGGAGCTGGTCCGGCCGAGAGAGGGAGAGGGAGGCGGAGTGGCGACTAGGTTGATGAATGCAGGGGCGGCTGGGGGTTGCGCACGGCGTGGAGAAGGGAGGCAGGTCTACAGGGGAGAGTGCAGCGGAGGAGAGGTCGGGGCTGGGTGGGGGAGTGCGGCGAGAGAGAGAGTGGATGGTGAGGGAGTTAGAGGAGATAGGGGGGGGGGCAGCGGAAGAAAAGGGAGAGCGGGTCAAGGGGGGGGGGGGGTGAGGGAAGTAAGGGGGGAAAAAAGTTTCAAAATTCAAAATAGATAAAAAAAAACTAATTAAATAATTAAGTTTAATAATAATAATAGTAATAAGAATAATAGTAATACTAATAATAAGTAGAATTATTATAAAATATTAATATTAATAATAAATAATATTAAACTAAAATATAAAAAGTTAATAAAGTAAAAATAAAATTCTAAAAAATGAAAATAAATAACTAATGTTAATATAATACTTACTAAAAACTATAAATACAACTAAAATATTTAAAATACTACAAAAAGAACCTAAAAGCACAAGAATGGTTAAAACTAAACGAAAATAAATAAAAAAAATGTTAGTAACATCCATGTACATCAAATCCCCCACACTTAAACTTTTGCACTCCTGGGCAAAACAATCAGAAAGAAAACACAAGTGACAGGAGACAGATCAAAACATCAAAATTACAAGTTCACAATTTGTCAATCTCTTTTCTCATAATATATCATGCTTCATTTAAAACTTCAGTTTCAAAAAAAAATTTCTTTCACTTGCATTTTTTTCAAAACAAGTACATGCACTCATTCATCATGTGACCTACCTCACCATCACTCTCATCTCTCAAAAACATTTGATCAAAGTTTTTCTCAGTTCTCATACACATGCAGGCTTACCATAGGATTGCCATGAATTTCACATCTCCACTAGTGGAAATCAAAAGTATGCACCAATCTCAAGGACTTTACATGAGGTTCAAATGTTTCTGAAGCTGTGGGACGGTGGGTTTAAAAAAAAATTGACATCTTTTTGGTAAAAAAAGGAGGGTTGAATCTTGAAATAAATGCATGATAAGTCAATCCAAATGTCTCCCTCAAACTCTCGCTCCCCCACACTTAAAACATTGCTTGTCCCCAAGCATATGATAAGCCAATGTTTCGCTCTTTTTTTTTTAAAACACAACTCACTCACAATATGGTCAGGAAAAACTGGTGAGTATCAACCCAAAAACCCCATAGAATAGGTGTCAGAAAATAATCCCAAAGAATGGTACACAAGCAGCGTATATGCTGTAACATATCAATGAAGGTAGGTCATATAGAAAACTCTCTAGTTCCTGGAGTAATGGATCATCACTTTAATAGGTATCCCCAAAGTCGAGGGTTACCGCGTAATGACCACCAATGTACTCATTGTTGGAACTGAAAAGGGTTCTATATTCCTATATCAAAATAATATGAAATGAATGTTGCTACTATGAAAAAGAACTCAATGATCAGGATGGAATAATGTCAATCCGTGTACATCAAATGACTCACTGCCCCTCGAAGAACCCTCTCCATGAGTAAGTCTCTCTCCCCCACACTTAGATTGAAATCATCATGCAAAAATTCAAGAAATTGGTAGGGAAGGGTATCGGCTTGGGATCATCCTAAAAGGCTCCTGCATGGCTTCTAAGGGCTATACGAAGGAGAAAATGTTTGGGTGGATCAGTGGGTCAACGGGGCTAAAATATTAAACAGATTCCTCGATCATTTTAGTGCAACTTTCAAAAATTCCTATCGCTTTGATGGAAAAACATGGCAAGTTCTAGAAGACAAAACATGGTTGAGATTCCCTCAAGAAAAAGAGAAATAAGAGATGATTTTGAAATGGATTAGAGTCCTCACGGGTATGGAAATATAATGTTGGACAGAACAGATGAGAATGAGTGCAAATAAGTGTCTCAAAAATATTCAAGTTTTTGAAAAACATTCGAAGCATGAAATAATATCAGTAATCATCTAAGTCATGTGATCAAGGATTAAAGAAATCCAGAACAAGAATAAGGTGCTCAAACTGCCTAGGGACACAAGTGGTATGTTCCCGACTAGGTTGTGATAAAAATACAACAGTTCTTATGTGGGTTCATGAATGACAGGAGTGTTAGTCTCTTTTTTTTGTCTTTTTTTTACATGGTGTTTTTGGAAGCAGAAAATATGGCGAAAATTAAAACACTTCCCTGTGTAAGTGAAGATAGATGCGGAGAGGCTGCCTGTATCCGGTGAAGTTCCAGAAATGATGTACCTGTAAAATCTACAAATGGACAACACATACCCGCATCATATCATAAAGATAACACCAAGAATCATCTAAATAGAAGCAGAGATGCAGAAGAGTGACAGGTGCATATAGATATCAGGAGGAGCTAAAAGAAAAATCACACATGCCATGTTTTATATATATATTTTTTCAAACAAATTAGAACAGGTAAAAGGAGAAAAGGGGGGGGGGGGGGGAAATGAAAATGGAACATGGGTTGCCTCCCAAGAAGCGCTAAGTTTTAAGTCTTCAGCCAGACGGATGGACAATGTTCAATCGTCGTGGTCCATCAGCTCAGAATTCCTCTGCCTCTTACGAGAACTAGTGGCTGTGTCCTCGATCTCACGGGGACGCTTGGTGGGATTAACCACCTCCGGAGCAAAGTGAGCGTGAAGCTGGTGAGGGAGGAACGGAATCTGTGCTCTTTGTGGAGGTGCTGGATGTTGAGCACGAATCTCCAGTGAAAGTTCCTCAAGCTGATGCTCGATATCAGCCAGCTCCTGAGTTATCCGTCGTACTAAGTCAGAGGGAGACGGAACAAGCGCATCGATGACCACAGAAGAATTAGAAGATCTAGACATTTTTTAGCTGCATTCACAAAGCAGATAGAGAGATAGAGATAGAGTAAGAAAAAAAAGATCAAAGAATGAAGAAGCAGTCGGGTTGCCTCCCGATCAGCGCTAAGTTTTACGTCTTCAGCCAGACGGATAACTTCTCATTGCAATTGTAGTTCTTCAATGATGCCTATTTTATCCGAAGTGTGGTAAAGTTTAAGGCGTTGACCATTTACTTTGAATGGGGGCATCTTCCCATCAGAAATTTCGACAGAACCATGTGGATAAACAATTGTGACGGTGTAAGGACCTGACCACTTCGATTTGAGTTTTCCAGCCATGATTCGAAGTCGTGAGTTGAAGAGGAGAACTTTGTCGCCTGTTGAAAAATTTCTTTGTTGGATCCGTTTGTCAAGCTAGGCTCGAGTTTTCTCTTTGTAAATCAAAGCATTGTCATATGATTCTCTCCTCATCTCATCCAGTTCATTCATTTGTAGAAAACGCTTCTCTTGGGCAGTTTTGAGATCAAAATTCAGTTTCTTCACAGCCCAATAAGCTTTATGTTCCAATTCTATAGGTAAGTGGCAGGTTTTCCCAAAGACCAACCTATATGGGGAAATTCCAATGGGTGTCTTGTAGGTAGTTCTGTAGGCCCATAGTGCATCATCAAGTTTGGTGACCCAATCTTTCCTAGATGTACTTACAGTTTTCTCCAAAATACCCTTAATTTCTCGGTTTGAAACCTCAGCTTGGCCATTGGTCTGTGGATGGTATGGGGTGCTCATGTAGTGGTGACATCCATGGCGAGTCATTAGCTTCCGAAACAGCGCATTATTGAAGTGGGTACCACGGTCACTAATGATGAGCCTTGGAATTCCGAACCGGGTAAAAATGTGTTGCTTCAAAAATTTAATGACGACTCGAGCAGTATTTTCCGAGAATGCCTCAGCTTCCACCCATTTTGACACATAGTCCACAAAGACAAGGATATAGGATTTACAAAAAGATTTAGGAAAAGGAACCATGAAGTCAATTCCCCATATGTCAAAAATTTCAATTCCCATGATTGAGTGTTGTGGCATTTCGCGCTTCCAGCTTATACCCCCGGTTCTTTGGCATTTGTCACAATTCATGACGAATTCACGAATATCACGATTCATGGTTGGCCAGTACAAACCACATTGTAACACCTTGCTGATTGTTCGATGAATCCCATGGTGTCCTCCAGCTTCTCGAGTATGGCATAAGTTCAAAACACTCTCAACTTCTTCTTCAGGGATGCATCTTCTTATCATTCCATCCGCACAGTCTTTGAAAAGTAAAGGATCATCCCAGTAGTAATGTCGTGATTGATTCAGAAATATTTTCCTCTGTTCCTTTGATAAATCTGGATGTATCACACCTGAAGCTAAGTAGTTCACGAAATCAGCATACCAAGGTGTGATTGTCTCAATGGCATAGAGTTGTTCGTCAGGAAATGTTTCAGTGATTAGTTCGACATTGATTTCACATGTGTCATGGTCGAGGCGTGATAAATGATCAGCAACGACGTTCTCTGTTCCCTTTTTGTCCTTGACTTCAATGTCAAATTCCTGAAGTAACAGTATCCATCGAATGAGTCTCGGTTTTGCATCTTTCTTGGCCATTAGATACCGAAGTGCCGCATGATCCGTATAGACAGTGACTTTTGAGAACAACAGATGGGATCGAAATTTATCAAAGGCAAAAACAACTGCTAGCAGCTCTTTTTCAGTTGTTGTGTAGTTATGTTGGGCCTCATTCAAAGTTCGGCTAGCATAGTAGATTGGCCTAAAGATCTTTTCTTTTCTTTGCCCCAAGGCAGCTCCAACTGCCCAGTCACTAGCATCACACATTAACTCGAATGGTTGCTCCCAATCAGGTGAAATCATTATTGGGGCTTCAACCAAACGCTTCCTTAATAATTTAAATGCTTCCTGACATTCAGGGCCGAAGTGGAACGTGACATCTTTTCCCAATAGATTCATAAGGGGTCGGGCAATAACAGAGAAATCCTTGATGAAGCGTCTATAAAATCCAACGTGCCCAAGAAAACCTCGAATGGAACGAACTGAAGAAGGCATGGGTAACTCAGAGATTGTACTAATCTTTGCGGAGTCAACTTCAATTCCTTTCTTTGAAATTTGATGGCCTAAGACTATTCCACTTTGGACCATGAAGTGTGACTTTTCCCAATTAAGTACCAGATTATTTTCTTTGCATCTTGCCAAAACCTTATCCAAATGTTCTAGACAGTCATCAAAAGAATTTCCATACACTGAGAAGTCATCCATGAAAATTTCCAAGAATTCTTCAATCATGTCATGGAACATTGCCATCATGCATCGTTGAAATGTGGCTGGAGAATTACACATTCCAAAAGGCATTCGCCTATAAGCAAATGTACCATATGGACAAGTGAACGTGCTTTTCTTTTGATCCTCTGGTGTCACTGCTATTTGATTATAGCCCGAGTATCCATCCAGAAAACAGTAGTAATCTCGTCCTTCCAATCGTTCAAGGATTTGATCAATAAAGGGTAATGGGAAGTGATCCTTTCTAATGGCATCATTCAATTTCCGATAGTCGACGCACACTCTCCATCCAGTCACTGTTCTTGTGGTTATCAATTCTCCTTTATCATTCTCAACCACTGTGGTTCCACCCTTTTTAGGTACCACTTGCAACGGGCTAACCCACTGACTGTCGGAGATTGGAAAAATTAAACCGGCATCAAGAAGTTTAATAACTTCTTTCTTGACTACTTCTTTCATGGGAGGTGTGAAGCGTCATTGTGGTTGCCTTCAAGGTTTTGAATTATCTTCCATATGTATTCTGTGAGTACAGATGGCAGGACTTATACCTTTTAGATCAGCAATCGTCAAACCTATTGCTGGTTTCTTTTGTGACAGGACATTGAGCAATTTTCTCTCTTGTTCACTCGAAAGATTGGCATTTATGATGACTGGTAACGTGTTTAAATCTCCCAAGTAGCTATATCTCAGGTTTGATGGAAGAGGTTTAAGCTCAAGTGTTGGAGGCTTTTCAAGTTATGGAGTAAGTGAAGTGGATTCATGTCTATCTAAAGGCTCGACTATATTCCTGATGAATTCCACTTCCTCGATTGATTCAGTGAACTCTTTATTTTCTTTGTGCAAATCTGCGAGGTCCAGCACATCGCTTGCAAACTCATCCCATTCTCCAATCGTATCCAGGAAATGACAGTCTGCTACAGATGGTTTTTCCATGGCCTTTAGGACGTCAAATGTTATGTTCTCGTCCCCAATTCTAAAAATTAACTTTCCCTCTTGGACATCAACCAGTGCTCTGCATGTCGCCAAGAAGGGTCTCCCGAGAATGAGTGGGACGTCCTTATCTTCTTCCATATCGAGGACAATGAAGTCAGCAGGGAAGTAATATTTATCAACCTTGACAAGAACGTCCTCTAGAATCCCTCGAGGATGCTTCACTGATCGGTCAGCCATTTGCAAGGCGACTCTCGTTGGCTTTAATTTGGTGATGCCCAGTTCTTCAAGGATTCTAGACGGCATGAGATTGAAACTATCTCCGAGGTCGCACAAAGCTCTTCCAAATTGACATCCTCCAATATTGGAAGGAATAGTGAAACTCCCAGGGTCTCTTAGTTTTGGAGGTATGGATCTGGGTATGACCGCTGAACATTCCTCATGCATTATGACTGTTCCCACATCATCTAATTTTCTTCTTTTTGACATAAGTTCTTTGAGAAATTTGGCATAGTGGGGCATTTGTGTGATGGATTCCGCAAAAGGAATATTTATTTGAAGCTTTTTGAACATCTCCATGAATTTTGAAAATTGAACATCCAACTTCCTTTGCTTCAGTATTTGTGGAAATGGAGGAGGTGGTATGTGGGATTTCGCTCTTTCGTTGAGTGCCTCATTTTCCTTCTCCTTTCTTTCCTTTTCATTCTTTGCAAGTTTGTTTTGATCTTCCTCCTCTTTGGGTTTAAGTTGGATTGCTTTGTTTGTTGAGTCGCCATTTTCAGTGGAAGGTATAGGCGTCTCATCTGTTGGTTGAACATCAGGCTTTTGGTGCTCTGGTAACTGTGTGCCACTTCGCAATATGATGGCTTTTGCTTCTTCTCTTGGGTTGACTCTTGTGTTGCTTGGTAGAGTTCCTTGCTGTCGGTTTTGCATTTGTGCGGCTAACTGACCGACTTGATTTTCAATGTTGCGCATGGAAGCCTGTAAGTTTTGGGTTGCCATCTCTTGTGATTCAAACCGTGATTGATTGGACATCATTAACTTTTCTATAGTTTCTCCCCAATCTTTTTGACCTTGTGTTGCAGCAGGGGCGCAGTCTGTTGTTTGCTTTTTCTCCTTATACTGCTGTTGCTGATGGAACGGTGGTCGGTATTTCTGTTGAGACCCTTGATCTTGCGGTTGCATGGTGGGTCTGAAGGTAGGTTGAGCAGTGAATCCAGGTGGACCCATGTTATGGTTCATCGGCTGAGTAGCCACTGGTTCCTTCCAACCTTGATTTTGGGTATTGCCTTGCCAGTTTGTGTTGTAATTGTTCCCATAATTTCCACAGTTGTAACTAACGAAGTTAGCTTCAGACATCTTGGTCTCTGTAGTGTTATATGGACACATGGAATAATCATGAGGACCACCACAGTGTGGATAGTGTTCAGCTTGAACAACATGGACTGGCTTAGGCGGGTTTATTGACAAGTTGTCAATCCTCTTGTTGAGAGCTTCAAATTGTGCAGCCATGAATGTATGAGTATCAACGTGATGCACTCCTGCCTTTCGTCTTGAAAAATCTTCTGGCCACTGGAAACTGTGTTCGGCCATGTTTTGAATCAATATGTACAGGTCCTCCGGATCCATTTCCATGAACGCGTTTCCAGTAGCTGTGTTGATGGCAGACTTACTCTTGGATTTAAGTCCATAGTAGAAAGCTTGCAGCTGGTTTTCCAACTTCATCCCATGATGGGGACAACGTCTTAACATGGACTTGAATCTTTCCCAAGCTTCTCCTAACGATTCGTATTCACTTTGACAAAAGGAGTCGAGGTCTCTCTTGTTTTTCAAAGATTGATCTGTTGTGTAATATCGATCAAGGAATTTTCTTCTCAACAATTCCCATGTGAAAACTGTTTCGGGGTCGAGACTCTCCAACCAGTCCTTTGCTTTCCCTTGCAATGAAAATGGAAACAGTCGTAGGATCAACGCATCATCCGTCACTCCGTTATATTTAAATGTGTCACAGACTTCAAGAAATCTGTTTACATGCATATAAGGGTCTTCGCTGCTTAATCCATGAAACTGTGCATGTTGTTGGAGCAGGTTGATCGTGGATGGCTTCAATTCAAAGTGCGTTGCTTGAATTCTGGGTCGTGTTATACCTGAGCTTATTCCGACTGTGTTGGGTCGCAACTCCTGTCTCATAGTAGTCCGAGGTCGTTGATTATCGAGACGGTTTTGGAAAAGTGGCTGGACTTGTCCACTAGGAAGTGTCGGAATATGAGTTTCAACGCTTTCCGCAGGTGGATGCATTGCGTTTGCAGCTGAGGTACCGACTTGTTCTTTTCCCTTTCTTTGATGTTCAAGTTGTGGATCAAGGGGTGTGTCGTTCTTTGACGGATCAGAAGTACGAGTGTTCACCATTTAGGCGAACAGTGCCTAAAGCAAGGTCTACTTGAAATTTTCTTAATGCTAGACGTGCGCGTGCTCCCCGGAAACGGTGCCAGAAATTTGACACGCGCGTCGCAACGCGTGCAAATTTGCGAATTTTATAACCAACTGGCTACTGTAAAAGTGGCGAGCAGGGTCGAACCACAGAGAGCATGGAATCTAGTCCACTAAAAATATTTCGTTGGACAATGTTTAGATGGACAAGGTTTGAGGGAATTCCTATTTTTGAGTTTTCTCTTTTTTTTTATTTAAACTAAAAGGTGAGAAGACAAAAGATAAAAAGAAAATTGCAAACGGAAATGATGATGGATTCTAAGTCAACAAAATGTGTCGGGGATGCTGGTGTCACAATTAAATTATCACGCAGCCATGCAAGGTATTCTTTAGGATGATTAATTATTTATTCTGTTTAATTATCACCAGTTCCGAAAATATAACCATTTTTTAGATGCTCAATTTTAATTTCCCAATTTTATTTAAAGTCCCGTTCTCTGGTGTCATAAATAAATTAGAAAACTCGTTCAAGCCCCGAACTACACGGCGAAATGACACAACCCGTTTCTCACAAAGTTGTGTCACTAATTTGCACCTACCATCAGTCAACGCGGTTTACCTTCTCGGACCGCCGCGTCGACTTATAATTAAAATGGCCAGTTTTAATTTTAGCAATTAATTCGGTGCAAAAATAATTAAAACAGATAAATGTTCAATTAAAATAAATTTAATTGACAATTAATCATCAAATAATACTTGCATGGCATGCACAATAGTTTTAATTAATCAACCAACATCCCGGCACAAAGAAAATCACCCCGACATCACAACTGAAAATGTAAACACGGCAATAGGATGACAATTCATGTAAAATAAGACCGTGTTACCAACAAATAATCGTGTCGGTCTTCACTCTCACTGCATGCAACTCGTTCTTCAATATCTGACTGCACCTCGGCACGTGATGACGTCGCGCGCCAGCTATGCTACCACCGGAACGGAGGATATGAGCGCTGAGCGGTGCGCGGCTGCTGGTCGACTCCTCGGATGGAGGTGACCGGTGCACTGCAAAGAAAACAAGAGAGAGAGTGGGGTGCGGGAGGGTGGCGGCCGAGAGGAGGCGGCGCAGCTGGGTGGCGCGCGGTAAGGGGCGGTCCAGCTGGTTAGGAGGGGCAGTGGGGTGCGACGGGGGAATCCCGGCGGAGCTGGGGAGGCAAGGGAGAGGAGCAGCCGGCGGGGTGCGGGTTGGGAGTGCGGCCGGAGAGCGGGGTCGACCCGGTGATGGAGAAGAAGGGGCGGCTGGGGGTGCCCACGGCCAGGAGATAGGGGCGGGGCCCGGGAGAGATGAGTAAGGGGAGGAGCTGGTCCGGCCGAGAGAGGGAGAGGGAGGCGGAGTGGCGACTGGGTTGATGAATGCAGGGGCGGCTGGGGGTTGCGCACGGCGTAGAGAAGGGAGGCGGGTCTACAGGGGAGAGTGCAGCAGAGGAGAGGTCGGGGCTGGGTGGGGGAGTGCGGCAAGAGAGAGAGTGACTGGTGAGGGAGTTAGAGGAGATAAGGGGGGGGGGGGGCAGCGGAAGAAAAGGGAGAGCGGGTCAAGGGGGGGGGGGGGGGGGGTGAGGGAAGTAAGGGAAAAAAAAGATTCAAAATTCAAAATAGATAAAAAAACTAATTAAATAATTAAGTTTAATAATAATAATAGTAATAAGAATAATAGTAATACTAATAATAAGTAGAATTATTATAAAATATTAATATTAATAATAAATAATATTAAACTAAAATATAAAATGTTAATAAAGTAAAAATAAAATTCTAAAAAATGAAAATAAATAACTAATGTTAATATAATACTTACTAAAAACTATAAATACAACTAAAATATTTAAAATACTACAAAAATAACCTAAAAGCACAAGAATGGTTAAAACTAAACGAAAATAAATAAAAAAAAATGTTAGTAACATCCATGTACATCATTATGTTTAAACCCTTTCATATGAGGAATGCATTGGACTTAGTAAGTGACCGATGGAGCCCGCTATAGATCCTCGATGCATCGATAGGTATCATGAGACAAACTAGTGTCTTGGAACAAGGACTTGAAAAAATATTATTTTTAGTCTTGGCAGAAGGCCTTGACTATGTGGTTATGAAAGTCTGGCATTATGCATTCCATCATTATGAAAGTTGCTATTAATATTGCATGTGATTATTCGACTAGTAGAATATCCATGTGAATAAGTAAATGGAATTATTTGATTTTATCTTTGCCATATTATGTTGAATTTCATGTTTAAAAGTATTTTGTTTTAGTCTTATACATTACCTTAAATGTTTCTGCTTATTTATGAAAGTTTCCTCTATATTGTTATCCTTACTGAGCATCTGAGCTCACCCCTTTCTATGTTTTATTTTTCCCAGGATGCGGAGAAGTTAGTTATGAGTGACTTCCAGGCATAATCTAGGAGGATTTGAAATTTATAATGGAATAAATTACTGTTGTTTTTTTCTTTTCAAGTTGTAATGTTGAAATTTATGTATGTAATCTATTTTCCAAGAATAGTAAACTGACCGGTATTTCGAGACTTGATTCCTTGTAATCATGCCAATGTATTAAAATAATGCACCAAATCTGGGTAACTGGGGTCAGGGCATTGCAACACATCACTATATCATATTCATGTAAAGTGTGAAAAGAAATAAACCAACGATTCTTAAATTAAAAAGGGAATCGAAAAGGGAAACCTAACTCAAATATCACGCGCTTTGACAATGCCAACCTGAAATAACTCTTAGAAGGTTTCAAGAGCCAAGAAAAACCAAGAATAAATTTAAACACACAAAATAATCAACATAAACCAAGGGAAAACATGAACCCTAGATCCACCTGACCCTAGAAGAAGATGAAATCAATACAAAATGGAAGGAGAAGAAAGATGAAGTAGAGAAAAATAGATTACCTTGAATATCCACCTCAAAACTCTGAATAATCACCATAGATCTACACTTGGGAGAGGAGTAAAGGCTTAGAGAATAAGGGAGGAGCTCCCCAAGGGCTGTAAAAACAAGGAGGAGGAAGAAATGGGCATATTGAGGCCAAAAATATTGAGGAGTGGAAATGAAATTTCACTTTTTTAAAGACCTGAGCATTGTGAAGGGTTTGGCTAACCAAAATATCTTCCAACTCTGTTCCCCTTATTGGACACACATGGAACCTAGATTTTTTGGCCACACGGTTTTGGAAAAACATGTTCCAACCATGTTAAATGGTTCTTCTATGAGAGAGAGCGTCTCTACATGCTTTCCGCATAGTTTTACAAATAGTGTGCAATCCATGCACCAGGCCCTATGCACCAACCCTATGTCATACAGTTTCCTTGGATAAGCTTCATGGATTCCTCTAACTGTGCACCTAAACCATAAAACATGATAAAAAAACACTGAAACCCAAAATTTAAACTTGGAACACCTGGAACCCAAGGGAAAAAACAAGGACCAAATGATAAGCTGAAATAGAGGCCCAAAAATAAAAATACGAGTGCGACAATTCTCCACACCATTACATTTTCTTGCCCCAGAAATCCACAATATCTTCTAGTTGATCGATTAAAGACTAAGTATTCCAAAATCGCATGATCCAAGCTCTTAAACCAAGAACATCTTGACCACAACCAGGACGCAACTTACACCTATTACTTGAAACAAACCAACAAAATGAAACCACTTCCCGAGAAAAGATAGAAAACTTTAACTAAAGATTTCACAACCATTCTATGGAATGGACCATTAGGAATTCTCCTATGAATCCCAATGCCCACCCAAGATGAATGGAACATAAAATTATATAACTCTGAACAAAAATACCCATTTCCAAGGTAACACTAAAGAAACTAAACCAAATTATCAACACAGATGGCCAGAACAGACTCTCCACCGTTAGAAAACAACAAGAACTAATTTATTCCCAAACGAAAAATCAACAATGCCGGTGGTGAGTCTCCCCACCATTAATAACTGACCAGAATAAACCAACAAGTGAACTATCCACAAATTCCAATAACCCCCCACAATAAGGGGCTAGATAAATGATCTCCAAACCAAACGAGAAATCAAAAAATAACTAATCTATGATGAGAAACTTGACATAATATGAGGAACTAAAACATGGGAATTAAAACTCTCTCCCAAAAAGTAGAGAAAAGAGAATAAATAGTGTTCTCCACACCCTAATGGTTTCCTAAATGCATGAAAATATTCAATCTAGGGCATATGTCTAGATCTCTGATGTTTGAAGAATCTGCTACACCATAACCAGGAGCTGGTAAACTTCAATTACAACTCCTTATTTTAGTTCCACAAGCACCCACACAACACCCCATGTAGAAAAAAAATATCACAACATACTACTAAACCATATTTACTCACACAAGGCACTTTCACCCAAATAGGGAAATTTAAGACACATACACATCATCCTCTTTCACCCTAATAAGAAACAACATGAATAAGGAACACAACGAAACACACTTTATCTTAGAATTGAAAGATAAAAAATTTACAAAATAAAGAACATGATTTCATTAAAATAAGAGTTTTCAAAAGATTTAAATAATCCCCATAAATTTAAAACAAAATATAAGACCACTAGGAAAACCACTAAAACAAAAAGAACCATAACAACAGAAAGATACATTAAAACACGCCAAAATAGCAACCTACTCCTCCAACCGATATGGGTGTCTTTTGAATATGTGGATATGTGTCACAAACCACCTTCTTCAAGACAAGGGAAGGGATTATAAGATGAATATACCTTCCTTCCTCAAGATTAAGAAGAGATAATGACCCTTGAGTCTCATCTCCAATAGGCCCTAGGGTGGACATCAACACCAAGGGTATAATAATCTCACAAAAAATGGAAGGAATTACCCATTTTATAGTAACCAAGGTCAGGATATAAGATGTATAAACCTTAAAAAACCCCAAGAAACATATATATAAAGAAACCAACATCCATCCCACATGCATGTTTAACTTAAAGCTTCTATAAATACAAGAAAACTCCAAAGTACCAAAATAAAACAACGCAGCACCACAACAACTGTCCCCATTGTATGAGATAGTAAGGTCCATCATGGTCCACTTAATCTCCCTAAAAACCTTAAAATAGTTTTATATACATTGGGTGAGGATAAAATTATACTCATTAGGAAAAAACCAAAGTCACTCACGCACATGTGGGAGAATCATACTAATTCCCCTATGAGAAAACAGTAGAAAGTCAAAAGAACCTTACAAGGTATACTATCCACCCCAACCTCACCATGTCATGCTCACCAAATAACGCAATTTAAGTAAAGAAAAGTAGTAAGCACATCAATATTTGGGTACCCCACACCACTTCCCACTGGTTAACTGCTCATCTGTAATGGAAAATGTCCCGACGCTACCAAGCTCTTACACAAGCCCCACCATCATAAACTATCCGCATACACCTAGGCCACATGCAACATCACATGTCACCTGTAGAAACCTGGGCCACAAACCACACCACACCCTACCCACAGACACTTGGGCCTCATCCCGATGACACATGGGAAAACACACCACACCCAAAAACACCTGGGCCTCACAACTGCACCACAACCTGCCCAAAGAGTCTTGGGATACCAATGACTAGAAGAGGGAGTAGTGAAAAGAAAATAAACATCCATCCATCCTCCCAATAGGATATTGGGAACAGACATCCTCCACCATAAAAAAGGGTATTCGGTACTTAGTTCTCAACATGGGTGGGGTGCATATAAAAATCACAAGAAACTATATGTATATATATATGTACCAAAAATTCATCCCAACCTATGGGGTTTCAAAACAATAACTAGACCACACCAAAACTTCACTTATTTCCAATCCTACATGAACATATCACCACAAATGATGATCACTTCAGTAAGTCAATAAATAAATGCCACTTCACTACAATTAATAACTTGAAATATACCCCCAACCAATTCATTTAACCAGTTGTCATTTTACATTATCAATTTATTTATTTATTCCATCCCTACCTAGGAAACTACCAAACACCGCAACTATTTTAAGGAGAAGCAACCAAACCAAACAATTCCAAAGTCAAACAAGGAATAAGGGACAATGTAAAAGAATACATTCTAACAACCATTCATAAAAACAAAAAAAACTCAACCAGCTTCTAGTCCCATTGCACACTCCCCCTTCCTGGACACCCGTTAAACCACTTCCACCATCATTCTTCAAAGTAATGTCACCCTGTCCACCCTCTCAGCAAGTAAACCCCCAAAAAACATCATCACAACCCCACTAGATATCTCCATTACATAACAACACCATAAACAACACACCTATGAACATGAATAGGACAAAACCCAGTCCTACGACCCCACTACCCAACCACTTCCCAGATTCAGTCCCATTACATAAAAGTTTATCCATTCCATAATAAACCAACCTCTCATCCTAAGATACCATTACACCACCGGTACCAACCCCATACTCATAACCACACACCTATCCACAACACCACATGAAAAACACAGACATAAGCCAATCAAAACCAAACATATAACACAACCAAACTAACAAGGTAAGTTTTATTCAAATTTAGAAACACTTGTGCTTTAATTCCACTAGATAAAAAGGGGAAATCAAAAAATAAGATTGATCCTAGGGAATCCATATAATTAAAAAAATGTACATGATTAACTATTTTCCAATTCTTATAGCAGTGATTCACAAATCATAATGGTGCGAAAATAGAGATCAATAATGGCTATGATTTTCAAAAAACATACAACCCATACTATTCACAACATGGATCAAGGATAACATATAATACAATGAGATCATCATCATTGTACTCAAACCCCATTATTTATTATTTCTTATTATCCTTTTTAAATCTTGGTCCAACCGTATTCACAAGGTTACATGAGTACACCCACCCTGCGTGATACAAAAATAAAATAGAGATAAAGGAAATACCTACTTGGAATAATTGGTGAACAAAAATTATTCCTTACACCAAAACAAGGGGTTATGCGAGCAGCAAGAAAAAATCTATGGGGGAACCGAAAAGACTACTACATCACCCATGAACGACTCCCAAAGGAAGAAACGTTCTCAGTTCATGATGAAGAAATAGAGGGGTTCAATGGAAGAGAATATTGAGCTTTAGAAATGTCATATCCTAAATACATGGGGAAATGATT
This sequence comes from Viscum album, assembly GCA_963277665.1. NCBI lineage: Eukaryota > Viridiplantae > Streptophyta > Magnoliopsida > Santalales > Viscaceae > Viscum > Viscum album. The sequence goes on along the minus strand of OY728155.1, from coordinate 1,098,650,159 downwards.
TCAAAGGCCATTAAAACCAGATCACGACCAAGACCATGCATTTTATGAGTCAAAGGAAGCATCGAGTTTTTTAGAAGATAAATACCATTTGAAATTCCCAAAAACTCATTAAATATGGAATTTAACTCATTTAACACCAAAAATGTGAAGAACTGAAAAAACTAATAAATTTAGGAAAATGAATCACCGATGGGTGATTCATCGACACGATTCACCGATGCCTGAGTCACTGACGCCCGAGTCACCAATGCCTAATCCACTGATGAGACGACCTATGGATTCTTTGACCTGTTGACACCCAGAGTCACCAACGCCCTAAGTCACTAATGTGATGAACTACTGACGCCCTAACCTACTGTTTCCCTAGGTCACTGACACGATGACCTACCAATATGCTAGGTCACCGATGCTGAGCTACCGATGTCATCTACCGATGGAGAACTATCGAATCCAACCTATAGATTCCAATATATCGACCCTAGGCTACCGACACGACTCGTCGATTCCAAACACATCAATGAAAAAACTGAATATTTTGAAAACTTTTGAAATTAATCATCATCCCCCACCCCCATAACACCCAAAAAACTATATTTTGGAAAACTAATGGACCAAATAGGTCCAAGAAATTACACCAAATACCTCTCAAACTATTCTCAGCCTCGAGAATTAAAAAACAAACCTAGAAGAAGGAGGGGTCCAAACAACCACCATATAAGATACCTCTAAAGAATAAACCAACCTATATTGTTTTGAAAGCTGCTGTAAAACATCAAAATCCAAGAACACCTCCTCCGAGATTTTCCAACCCAAACAATTGCAAGATGCACCACACCAACACCAAAAGTCCTACTTCAAAAACATATGAATTAGGGAATTCCTTCCTCAATGTCAAGATACTTTCCAATTTGGGAATTACTGACTCACCCTCATGGGTTTAATCACACCTGCATTAATGTGTCTTGATTAGGGATCAGGTCCTCCCCACCTCATAAATTTGTACTTTATCATACATTAGAGAATAAGGAAACAACTCATATCATAATAAATAGGGTTAAATCATTATAAGGAGAAGACTATCAAGGCAGTATTCAAAACAACTCTTGGTATTGGGCACACATCTGCATCACCCTTTCCCATGTACTCGTTTTTTGGCCACTATACCTCCACAAAACATGAACCAAAGGAATGGTCCATCCATGAAACACCTTATCTTGATGGTCCTGGATCTCTAGTGGTCGCTCCATGAACGTTGTGTAGTATTAAATATCCAACTCTCCCCAATAAATGATATGGGAGTCATCATGAAGATAACGAAGAGGTTGGGAGACATGAAATACGTTGTGGATACTCCTCAAATATGGTGGCAATGCCAACTAGTATTCCACCTCCCCAACTCATCTTAACACCTCAAAGGGTCTGATGAACCTAGGTGAAAGAATAATTCCTTTATCTAACCTCAATTGCCCATGTCAAGGGGAAAACTTCAAGAACACATGGTCCACAACCTCAAACTACAAGGACCATCTAATTTGATCAGTATACGACTTATTTATGTTCTATGCTTCCTTCATCCTCTCATGTAAAAGGTGCACATTTTTGGTCATTCTTTTCACTATGTCTGGACCAAGAAGAGGTTCCTCCACAACTTTTTTCAATCTCAAAGGTAAACGACATGGTCTCCCATATAGGTCTTCGAACAGATTCATGTCAATGGAAGATTAATATATATTATTGTAAGAAAACTCTACCAAAGTCAATTGTTTCACCCTAGACCCACCAAAGTCCAAGACTCTTGCTCGTATCATGTTCTACAATGTCTGGATGGTCCTCTCTGTCTGATCATCCTTTTGAGGGTGGAAAGATGTACTAAGGCATAATAAAGTGAAAAAATCATGATGAAATACCATCAAAATTTTCAATGTAAAATGTCTATCCTAATCTAAGATGATGGATCTGGGAACTCCATGTAGTCGCACCACCTCAACCACATACCTTTTCACTAAGGTATCTACTACGATCAACTCCTTGATTTATAATAAGTAAGCCAATTTCGTGAACCGATCCACTACTACCAAGATTTCATTACAGCCTCCCTGATCCCTAGGTATCCTAGTGACAAAACCCATTTAGACATCATCCCACTTCCACTTAGGGACATCTAAGGGCTGCAAAAAACCACCAGGAACATGGTGCCCAAACTTCACTTCCTAGAACACCAAGAACATTGCCACAAACTCTGTCACATATCACTACATCTCGAGCCACCAGAACTATTCTCTCAAGCCACAATACATCTTGTAAATACACGGGTGTACGTCTATGGGTAATCCATGAAACTCACAGTGAACTACCTCACACATCATCATGGGAACAGAAAACGTCCTATGGAACAACATCTAATTCTGACCGTCCTCCAAACATACTTACGAAGGATCACCCTGGTAAATGCAATCACATGTCAACTCAGCCTCCAAGTTCACCCACTAAGACTACTCCACCTACTGAACCATAGAATACTCCACTTTCACCTGAAACAGGCTGCCTCTACCTCCATCCATTCCTATATCTTAGTGCAAGGCATCCAAATCCTCCATTGCTCTCTATGTGTCTGTACAATCCCCAACTGCTTCCTTATGTGACTTACTACTCAAATCATTGGACACAACATTCCCCTTTCTTGAGGTGTAGGAGATCTCAAAATCACAATCCATGAGAAATTCCATCCACCTATGCTGTTTCAAGTTTAGATCTCACTGTGAAAAGATGTACCTCAAGTTCTTCTGATCCATGAAGACCACAAAGTGATTCCCAATAACATAATGTAACAAAAAATTTAGTGAAAACATGACTAATTGTAGCTCTAGATCATGGGTGGAATAATTATGTTTGTGGGACCACAACTGCCTAGACCCATAATAGATCACTCCCCATTTATGCATCAACACACACCCCAAGCCTAGATGGGAGGAATCATAAAACAACTCAAACATCACCCCTTCCTCTGGAAACCTGAGCACTGTATCACTAAAAAACATTCCCTTTTGATATAAAAATTCCTCTTGAAACTAATCTCACCACAAAAAATATGGTCCTTTTTTGGTCAGAGCTATCAATGGAGATACTACTCTATAGAAATCAGGTATGAATCTCTGTTATGATCCTGTCAAACTGAGAAAACTATGAACCTCTGCCACATTCTTGGGTTCTACACAAGAAACGACTACCTTGACCTTCAACAGGTCCACTACTATGCCATGATGAGACACCACATTCTCAAGGAAGTGGACCTCCCATGTACAAAACATGCACTTTAAAAGCATTCCCTAGAGATGGTAGTGTCCAAGGACCTCTAAGACATTCTTGAGATGCTCGGTATATTCCTCCTTCGACTTCGAGTAGATAAATATATCATTGATGAAAACATAGATGAACTGGTCTAAGGACTCAAAAAATACGGGGTTCATAATCCCCATGAACATGGATGGGGAATTCGTAACACCGAATGACCTAACCACGAACTCGAAGTGCCCATAACTATACTTGAAAGTAGTCTTTGGGATGTCACCCTTATTCACCCTAAACTGGTGATACCCAGACCACATATCGACCTTAGAATACCAACTTTCTCCACTTAGTTGAAAATATCATCTATACTCGAAGGAGGGTAACAGTTCTTGACCATTACTTGATTCAACCTTAGGTAGTCTATACACAGCCTCAGAACACCATCTTCCTTCTTCATAAACAATACTGAAGAACACCACGATGACACATTGGGCTGGATAAATCCCTTATTCATCAGATTGTTAATCTAGATTTGAAACTCCCATAAATTATAAGGCACCATCCGATAAGGAGCCATCAAAATTAGAGAAGCACCTGGGTGTAATTCTATCCCGAACTCAAGGCCACCTTGAAGGGGTAGAGTCACAACCTTATTGGGGAAAACATACATGAATTCCTTGAAAACTCCTGAAACCTCCACTATCTCAACATCCATCAATTCCACTGACAACATAGCTAATAAGGCAAAGAAAGGCTCCACATTCCAGCTACCCGTTAGAAAACTCCACTTGCCAATGAATTCTACACACTGGCTGCCCATATTTGAAAACATGACACTTCTCTGGAAGTAGTCGATAAAATCACACACAGAGTACAACTAGTCGATGCCAAGTATAACCATGTATGGATGCATCTATAAAAAAATACCCCCACTAGACTGATGCGGCCCCAACATCTGTCTACATCCCCAAAAAAACACCAAACAAGCTATTATGACTTCCGACTAGGGTACTCAGTATTGTGGGAATAGAATGTGTCTCTTTGTCCAGTCCCATAGAACGGGATATAATGGGTGAAAAAAGGATTTCAAATCTTCTAAATCAAACAAGGCACAAACAAGAGTACTGATCAAACTAATCGCACCACAAATGATCTATGGCCCCATTGGAAATACTTATTATATAGTGTGTAACTAACCATGCCCTTCCCCTCTTCCCCAATACTGTCGTCTACCTCCACAAACATGCTCGGGTTGAGGTTCCTATTAAATGCCCTGAGGTTAGCCTATGCCTACTCCATCTCCCCTTAGTGGAGTAGGATCCTTTTATCCCTACAGTTGAAACGTCCTGGCTGACAAATGCTAATGAGGTAGGCATTGGACCTTCACACCAATACTGTACTAAGCTCAAATTGGGTACTGCCTCTGAATGTTCTCACAACCTTCACGAGAAAACCACCTCAGTACCATGTCTATGATAAAAGGAAAATGACTAGAAAGTCAAAACTAAAACTACCGGGGTTGGCTCCCCACCAGCCAAAACCTAGAAGGTCCTGACATTAGAGACCTACTACAAACACAATTCCCCTTTGAATAACTATGTTGGCTCCCATCTCATGGTAAAACACATCATGAATGTATCCTTTCCATTACCTCAACCGTATTTTAAACCTTTATGTATGTTAGTAGGGTGAAGGGAGTTATCACATATAGGAGGGAAGGACATAGTTCCTCCTCTGAACGTCTTTCCTGAGAATCCTAATCTAGAAAGAGATCCAGAGAAAAGAGAAGGAGGTACTTGAACTTTATCCCCATTTCCTTTACCGACATACTCCCTTACTATAGGGAGATTATCTCCTGTCACTTCTCAGCCTTTGTCATTAAAGTGATGAATTCTGCCCTGAAATCCTTCTCAAAGTCATCCTATGAAACATCAGTCTTCTTCCTCTCACCTAGGTAAAGCATCCAACACTGATGTGCTGCTCCCCTCATTTGGCTCACTACCATGGGAACCAAGTACTTCGTCGGATCCCAGATCAAGCTAAAAGTGATCACTAGCTCCTCAAGACAACTATCCATCTCCAGATCTGAGACACTGCCTCTTTTTAAGGCAGGAATAACTAGGTATGTCAGTAAAAAACAAGCAAAAAAGCAAATAGGGGTCTTGTCTTGTTAGAATGTGGATTAAGACTCTTTCAATGCATTAAAATTTCCATTTCCAAAGGAAAGAGAGAAAGAGAAACAACTGTTAGATTAAGCAGGAATGCCCGTATCAACAATGATTGATCCTTCTATTGATTTTGTTGTTTCAGGTTCTGGTTTTCCTCCTGTGACTCACTCAACAGATGACTGGTACTTATATATATTGACCGAACACTAACAAAAGATTGATTTCAACTAGGACCCTTGCCGTTGCACTGTCACTATTAGATTAGAGTACTGAGGTGTGTGAAGTCATTAAGGAACAGGGAATTTGAGACAATATTCATATCGATTCGGAGAGGTAGAACAGGAGAAGTGGAGTTTGGGGTTATGATGGCATTGGAATTGGGTGTGGAACTGATAGGCCAAAGAAAATAGGTTGTGATCAAAAATGTCGAGAACAACTAGAGTTTGGGTTCATGGGCCACCGGTTGGGAAACATCCATGGCCATCAAACAACTTGGTATATTGGTGGTTGTGGTAAATTCAGAACACCGATGACTCTGTGCAACTCATGGGGGTTGGTTCGATCGAGGAGGACCTATAAAACCTCATACCGCGTATGTTCTCGATGTTGTGGCATAAGGTTTGGTGGTTAAAATGGGTTTTATGGGGTCAAATTCAAGATACTTTTCCAAAGTCTTCAATTTGAAATCATGAAGCATCTTCTACCTCTAGTTGTACTCCTCCTCTATATCAATCCTCTGCCGATCAACTGGGTCAGCCTGCTGAGCCCCCACTACTCGTACCACACGTAGGTGATGTCTGGGAGCCATAACTAAAAGGAAAACAAGAAAATCCAAAGCTTGAGTAGTATGTAATTTATCTATGATTCATTTTAACTCATTGTTTATTTTAATTTCCTAAAAATTCCCAAAACAAACAGGAACACAAGTTATCATGATGCATGTACCTTTCCTATGGTATTTACCCCGTAATCAGTGTATCCTCACTTGGTCATTCAGTAAGTTCAGATTCCTTATATCGGATCACAGGTGGGGTGGGTGGGTGGGGGATAAAATCCAATTTCCTTGATAGACTTCCCTAGACTACGTCATGCACCAAGATCACCTAACACTCTTTCCCTACCAACCCATGCAATCCTCACTCCACCTAACTCCAAACTCCATCTTATATCTAAACCATCAGATCTGATACCATTATATCACTTCCCACCTTATTCAAGATAAGGAAAGGGATAATAAGATGCTGATACCTTCATTCCTCAAGATGATGGAGAGAAAATGATCCCCAAGTCCCGCCTCCAATATGCCCTAGGGTGGAAAACAGAACTGAGGGTATAGAAATCTCACAAAAATGGGAGGCATTACCCTTTTTATAGTTACAAAGATCAAGATATAAGATGTATAAACCTAAAAAAACTCCAAAACACATATATATAAAGAAAACCAAATCCATACACATGGATGTATAAAGTAAAGATGCTAAAAATACAAGGAACCTCCAAAGTAAGTACCAAAATAAAACTATGAAGTGACACAACAACTACCCCCAAAGTCTAAGCTAGTAAGATCCATCATGGTCCATGTAATATTCCTAGAAACTTGAAAACTTTTTTATATATGTAGGGTGAGCATACCAGTATACTTATTAGGGAAAATCCAAAGTCACCTGTGCACAAGTGGGAGAAGCACACTAACACCCCTGTTAGAAAATAGCAAAAACTCAAAAGAACCTAACAAGGTATACTATCCACCCCAACCTCACCAAGGCACACTCAATAAACAATGAAATTCAAGTAAATTAAATTATTAAGAACATCAATATTTGGGTACCCAAACCACTACCCATTGGTTAATTTCTTATCTCTGACAGAAAATGTCCTGACACTACCAAGCTCTTAAACAAGCCTCACTATCACAACCTTCCCGCACACACCTGGGCCACATACCACATCACATCCCACCCGTAGACACTTGGGACACAAACTAAACCACACCCTACCCATAGAAACTTGGGCCTCATCCTAAAGACACTTGAGAAAATATAACTCACCCATAAACAACTGGGCCTCAAAACTGCACCACAACCTGCCTGAAGAGTCTTGGGCTACCAATGCCTAGAAGGGGGAGAAGATAAGAGAAAAAGAAAAATCCATCCATCATACCACTAGGATGTTGGGAAAGTACACCATTCCCCATAATAATGGGGGTGTTCGGTACATAGTGATCAACACGAGTGGGGTGCATATAGAAATCACAAGAAACTACATGATATATAGGTACCAAACACTCATCCCAACCTATGGGTTTTCAAAACAACAACCATACCACAAAACAATTTCCCTTATGGCCAATTATACTTGCACATACCACCACGAATGACAATCACTTCCATAAGTTAATAAATTAACACCTCTTCACTACAAGTCACAACTAGAAATATACCACCAACCAATTCATTTAACAAGTTGTAATTCTGCATTATCAATTTAGTTATTTCATCCTTCCATACTCAAGAAACTACCAAACAGTGAAACCATTATAAGGTGAAGAAACCATACCAACCACTACTAAATACAAACAAGGAAGAAGGTCCAAGGTAAAAGAATCCATTCTAACACCCATTCATAAAAATAAATAAAAATCAACCGGGTTGTAGTTCCACTACACATTCCCCCTTCCTAAACACACATTCAACCACTACCACCATCATTCTTCATATTAATTACGCCCTATCAATCCACTCAACATGAAAAACCCCCAATATAACTCATCAAAACCCAAATTTCCATCCCTTTTACATAACAACAACACACTGAACACATCCATGAACATGAACATGATGCAACCTAGTCCTGAAACCCCACTGCCCAACCACTACCCAAATAAAGTCCCACTGTATAATTTTTTTTTTCATTCCACAACGAACCATCCCTTCAGCCTAAGATACCATTGCACCTCCCATACCACCCCCTACTCAAAACCATATACCTAGACACAACACCACATAAACAGAATAGACACAAACTAAATAGAATCACACATAGTACACAACCACACCAACAAGGTAAGGTTTATTCAGATTTAGCAGCACTCATGCTTTAATTCCACTAGATAAAAAAGGGTAGATAAAAAAATAAGTTTGATCCTGGGGCATCCATATAATTAACTGAATATACGTGATTAAACAGATTCCAATTCTTACAGCAGTGATGTAAAAAAGAATACAAGTGCACAAATAGATATCACCAATGGATATGATTTTCAAAAGAATACAACCCATAAAATTATCAACACGGATCAAGGATAACATATAAAACAAAGTGATCATCATCATCATACTCACTACCCCTTATTTATTACTTCTTTTTATCTTCCTTGAATCTGGGTACAACTGTATTCATAAGGTTACATGAGTACTCCCACCATGCATGATGCAAAATTAAAAGAAAGATGAAGTAAATACCTACTTGAAATAACAGAAAATAAAAAATTCTTCCTTATGCCAAAAACATGGGGTCATGTGAGCAGCAGGAAAAAATCTAGGGAAAAACCGAACAAACTACTACAACACCTGTGCATGACTCCCTAGGGAAGAAATTTTCTTAGTGAACCAATAATAAAGGAAAGTGTTAAAAGGAATAGAATATTCAACTATAGAATGTCCGGATCCTAAATCTATGGGGAAAAGGTTTCAAATTCCATTAAAACTGGATCGGGACCAAGATCATGCAGTTTAGGAGTCAAATGAAGCTTTAGGTTTTTTAGAGGAAAAATACCATTTGAAATGGCCCAAAACTTTTTAAATATGTAATTCAACTCATTTAACATAAAAAATTTGTAGAATTAAAAAAACACAGAAAGTCTGGAAAATGACTCACCGATGGGTGAGTCACTGATGCAAGTAACTGATGCTTGAGTAACTGATGCCTGAGTCATCAATGATTGAGCCACCTACATGACAAAATACTGACTCCCTCACCTATCGATGCCCTGACATACCGATGCCCTGAGTCACCAATGTCCAGATTCACCGATGTGATGACCTACCGATGCCCTAACCTACTAATGCCCAAACCTACTGATGCTATGAGTCACCAATGCAATGAACAACAAACACCCAAAGTCAACGACACTGAGATACCGACACAAGATACCGACTCATGCTACCAATACTGAGCTATTGATGCAAACCTACCAATTTCCACCTACCAATGATGAGATACTAACATGAATCACTGAATCCTGACTCACCGATGGAGAAACAAGAAATTTGGAACACTCTTGAAATGAGACACTATTCCCCCCCCAAAATAACACCCAAAAAACTAGTTTTTGACAAAGTAATGGACCAAAAAGCTTTGAGCCATTACATCAGATACCTCTCAAATTATCCTCATGCTTGAGAATTCAAGACCAAACGCCAAATAAATAGGGGTCCCAACAACCACCCTATAGTATACATCTCAAGAATAAACAACCTTGTATTGTTTTGAAAGATGGAGTGAAGCCTCAACATCCAATAACACCTCCTCTAAGATTTTATAACCCAAACAACTACAAGACACACCACTACAACACCAAATGTCACACTAACCGAACATATGAATAAGGGAATTCCTTCCTCTATTTCAAGTTACTATCCACCTAGGGAGACACTTACTCACCCGTATGGGTTTAATTACATCCACATTAATTCATATTGATTAGGGATCAGGTCCTCTACTTCTCACATGTCATGAATTTATCATACATTGGGGAACAATTAAATAACTCATATTATAGAAAACATGGTTAAACAATTACAAGGAAAAACATCACAAGGAAGAACTCAAAACAACTTTAGGTACACTACACACATCTACATCTCCCTTTCCCAAGTACTCTCCTTCAGGCCACAATGCCTAAAAAACACACAAACCAAAGGAATGGTCCATCCATGAAGAACCTTCTCCTAACGGTCTTAGAACTCCAGTGACCACTCCACGGATGTTGCGTCGTCCTTGATATCCATATCTCCCAATTAAATGACGTGGGATTCAGCATGAATATAACAAAGAAGTTGGGAGAGATGAATGATTTGGTGGATCCTCCTCAAATGTGGTGGAAATTTCAACTGGTATGCCACATCACCAACTCATCTCAACACCTCGAAGGGTCCGATGAACCTGGGAGAAAGCTTACTTCCTATGTCGAAACTCTAATTCCTACATTGAGAAGAAAACATCAATAAAACGTGGTCCCTAACCTCAAACTCCAAGGGTGTTCTCATGCGATTGGAATATGGATTCTACCGGTCTAGTTATGTATTCATCCTCTTACTGAAAAGCTACACCTTCTCGATCATTATCTACACCTTTTCCAGACCAAGAAAAGGTGCCTCCCCATCTTCTGTCCAGTTGAAGGATAAATGGAACGATCTCCCATATATATCTTCTAATGTAGCCATTTTAATGGAAGAGTTCCAGCTATTACTATATGAAAACTCTAACAAAGGAAAGTGTCACACCAAAGACCCAAAAAATACCAATACCTATTCTCGTAGCATGTCCTCCAATGTTTGGATGGTCCTCTCTGTATGTTGATCCTTCTAAGAGTGGAACGTAGTTCTGAGGTGTAACATAGTGAAAAAATTCTACAATACCTTCCAGAATTGCGATGTAAAACAAGTATCCTAATATGAGATTATGGATCTAGGAACTCCATGAAGTTACACCACCTCATCCACATACCTCTGCGCTAAGGAATCTGCTGAACTCAACTCCTTGATTGCTAAGATGTGATCTGATTTCATCAACTGATCCACTAATACCAAGATTGCATTGCATTCTCTCTGATCCCTGGCTATCCCTATGAAGAAATCCATTGATACGTCATCGCACTTCCACTCGGGGATATCAAAGGGCTGTAAAAAACCATCGGGAGCATAGTACTTAGCATTCAATTACTAGCACACCAATAACTTTTCCAAAACCTCTTCCACTACTCGCTACATTTCAATCCACCATAACGGTTCCCTCAATCCACTATTCATATTGGAAATCCCCGAGTGTACAGCTAGGGGTGTGCCATGAAACTCACAAAGAGCCCCCTCATGAATATTCATGGGAAAAAATATCTTCCCATTTAACAACATCTTATTCTGACCATCCTCCGACCAACCATCCATAGAATAACCCTGGTAAATGCGATCACACATCACCTCAGCCTCTGAGTCTCCCTACTGAGACTCCTCCACATGCCGAACCATAGAAGACTACACTTTCGTCTGAAACAGGAATCCCCTGCCGCCATACATTCCTACATCTAAGGTAAAGTAAGAAAAATCCTCCATTGCTCTCCATACATCCTCAGACTCCCAAACCACTTCCTTATGCGACTTCCTACTAAAAGAATCAAGAATAACATTCCCCTTTCCTGAGGTGTATGGGATCTCAAAATCATAATCCTAGAGCAACTCCATCCACCTCCACTACTGCAAGTTCAGATCTCACTGGGAGAAATGTACCTCAAGCTCTTGTGATCCGTGAAGACCACAAATCACTTCCCAATGAGGAAATTTCACCACAACTTTAGTGAAAACACAACCGCTAATAGATCTAGATCAATTTTTGGAATAATTACATTCATGGGGACACAACTTCCTAGACCTATAATATATCACTCTTCATTGCTACATCAACACACATACCAAGCCTAGAAGGGAGGAATCAAAAAACACCTCAAACATCACCCCTTCCTCTAGAAACCTGAGCACTAGAGCACCGACCAAATTCCCCTTCAGATATCCAAATGCAGCCTAGCACTCCTCGCACTACACAAAATATTGGCCTTTTCTGGTCAGATTATTTAGTGGAGTTGGTACTCTAGGGAAATCATGTAAGAATCTCTGGTAGTATCCCCCTAGACCGAGAAAACTGTGAAGCTCTACAAAATTCTTGGGTGATACCCAAGAAACTACGACCTTGACCTTTTACAGGTCCATTTCTATACCCTACTGAGACACCGCATTCCTAAGGATGTGAACCTCCTATGTCCAAAACTTGAACTTGGACAACTTTATGTAGAGAGGGTGGTGTTGAAGGACCTCTAAGACATTCCTAAGATGCTCGGTATGTTCCTCCTATGAATTTGAGTAGATCATGATTTCATCAAAAAATACCACGATGAATAGGTCTGGGAACTAATGAAATATGGAGTTAATAATCCCCATGAACTTGGCTAGTGAATTCATAACATTGATCGACCTAACCATGAACTGGAAGTGACCATAACTACACCTGAAAGCAGTCTTCAGGATGTCATCCTCCTTCAATCTCAACTAGTGATACCCAAACCGTAGATCGAACTTAGAAAATAATTTTTCTCCCCTCAACTAGTCGAAAAGATCATCTATCCTCGGGAGAGGGTAATGTTTGTTTACCATTACCTAATTCAACCTCTGTTATTCTATACACCAACTTAGACCATCATCTTCCTTCTTTTAAAGTAAGAATAGAGAACCCCATGGTGACACACTAGGCCATATAAAGCCCTTCTTAATTAGATAATCATTCCAGATTTTCAAATCCTGTAGCCCAGAAGTATCCATCTGATAAGGAGCCATCAAAATCAGAAAATTATAGGGATGTAAGTCTATCCCAAACTCAATGTCATGTAGAGGGGGAAGATTCACAACCTCCATATGAAAAAAAGTACAATAATTCCCTGAAATCTCCCAAAACTTCCACCATCATAGCATCCACTGATTCCACTGACAACTCATCCAACAAAGAAAAGAAATTCTCCACATTTTGACTGCCGGTCAAACATCTCTACTCGCCAATGAAAGCTACACGCTGGCCACCCATTTTTAAAAACATAAATCTTCTACAAAAGTATTTGATAACAACATTCATAGAGTAAAACTAGTAGATGTCAAGGATACCACCATATGGCTTCATCTATAGAAGAAAAAGTCCCCCACCTGACCGATGTATCCCCAACATCAGTCTACATTGTCAAAAAACATGAAACAAGATGATCTAACTTCAAATTGGTGTACTTAACACCAGGGGACAAAAAATTATCTTTATGTTTAGTCCTAGAGAATGGGATAGACTGGGTGAAATAAAGAAGTGTAAATCTCCAAAATCAAACAAGGTGGAAACAAGAGTACTGAACAAAATGATCGTACCTCGAATGATCTCCAACCCTATTGTGACTGCTGCCTCTACGGTGTGCAATTGACCACACCCATACCCTATTCTCCTTTACTATCGGTTACCTCCCTAACCATGCATAGGTATAGGTCCCTATGTAACACCCTAAGTTCCTATTATACCTACTCTATCTCCCATTAGTAGAGTAGGAACCTACTCTCCCTATTTATGAAATGGAATGGCCGATAACTACTACTCATGCGGGTGCTATACTTGAGTACCTCCACCGTACTTAGATTGAATTGGGAACTGAATCTAAAGGTTCTTGCGGCCTCCACAAGATAAAAACCTTTATATCAAGACTACAGGAAAAGGATGGGGACCTGAAGGTTGAAACTAAAATTATTGGGGTTGGCTCCCCACTGGCCGAAACTAGGAAGGTCCTGACACTAGAGACCAGCTTCTTGTAGCCTTCCCCTTAGAAAAAATATTCTGGATACTCTTGTGGAAAACCTCCCTGCGAGTGCATTCATTCCATGAAAATAGAATTCTTATGAAACTATAATTATTATTAGTAGAGGGAATGGAGTAACTAGATATTAGAGGGAAGGATGGTATGCCTCCTCTAAACGTCTTTCCCGAGACTCCTCATCCAGAAAGAGATCCAGATAAAATCGAAGGAGATCCTTGAACTTGATCCCCAATTCCCATACCGACATACTCCCCTACTGGAGGGAGAGTAGATCCTATCGCTTCTCAGCCTTCATCGTCAAAGAGAGTAATTCTTCCCAAAAATCATTCTAAGTCATCCCAAAAAACCTCATTCCCCTTCCTATCCTTGAGGTAAAACATCCCGCACTGACACGTCGCTCCCCTCATCTGGATTACTATCAGAGGAACCTAATATTCTATCAGAGCCTGAATCAAGATAAAATTGATCACTAGCTCCTCAATCTAACTCTCTATCTCCACATCCAAGACACTACCCTCATAATTTCTTATATTCTACCGCTGGAAGTCATAAAGTGTCTTCTACCACTAATTGTCCTCCTCTAGATCAACTATTCACCGATCATCCGTGTCAGCCTACTAATCCCCCACTACTCTTACCACACAAAGGTGATGCCTGGGATCAATAGCTAAAAGGAAAACTGAGAATTCCTAAGCCCAAGAATTATTAAATTTATTTAGGATTCATTTTAACTAATTTTTTATTTTAATTTCCCAAAAATTCCCAAAAAACAAGAACACAAGTCATCACGATGTATGTACCTTTCTTGGGGTCTCCATCCCTCAATCAAGGTAACCATACTTCATCATTCGGTAAGATCAGTGTCCTTGTATCAGATCACAGGGGGCCCTAAAATACCATGTCTTAGATGGTCTTCCCTAGCCTAAGTGACGCACCCAGATCTCCTAACATTGTTTACCTACCAGCCCAAGCAATCCTCACTATACCTAACTCCAAACTCCATCCTGTCTCTCAACCATCAGATCTGATACCATTATGTCACGACCTACCTTCTTCAAGATGAATAAATGGATAATAATATGTTGAGACCTTCTTTCCTTAGGATGAAGGAGAGGTAATGGCCCATTGTGTCCCACCTTCAATAGGCCACGAGGTGGTGACCATCACCAAGGGTATAGAAATTTTACAACCCAATCCTATAGCACTACTGTATAACAACACCACGCCTAGCACACTGATGAACAAGAACATGACACAACTCAATCCTGTAGCCTCGCTTCCCAACCACTGCCTAGATACAATCCCACTACATAAAACGTTTATCCATTACACAATCAACCAACCTCTTAGCCTGAGATACCATTACAACAACCATACCACCCCCTACTCAAACCACACTCCCAGCCACAAAAACACAAGAAAAACATAGACACAAGCTGAATATAACCACTCATAGCACACAACCACACTAACAAGGAAAGTTTTATTCAGATTTAGCGGCACTCGTGCTTTAATTCCATTTGATAAAATCTGTGTGATCAGATAATAAGTTTGATCATGGGAAATCTATATAATTAACTCAACATTTGTTAGTAACCAAATTCCAATTCTTTAAATAGTGATTCAAAAAGAATATAGGTGTGCAAATAGAGACCACCAATGGATTTGATTTTTATAAGAATACAACCCATACAATTAACAACATGGATCAATTATAACATATAAAACCAATAAATCATCATCATCGTACTCCAAACCCATTATTTATTACTTCTTATTATCTTCCTTAAATATGGGTCCACCAATATTAATAAGGGTACATGAGTAAAACCACCTCGTATGATACATAATTAAAATATATACATGAGATCAACAATTCTTCCTTGCACCAAAACATGGGGTTGCACGAGAAACAAGAAAAAAATCTAGGGGAAAACTGGCTAGACTACTACAACACCATCACATGACTCCCCAGGGAAGAAAGGTCCAAGAGGGAATAGAAGGGTTCAAAGGAATAGAATATTTGTATTTAGAAAGGCCAGATCCTAAATCTATAGGGAAACAGTTTCAAAGTCCATTAAAGCTGAATCACAAGCAAGAAAACACATTTTAAGAGTAAAAAGATGCTTTAGGTTTTTTATAAGATAAATATCATTTGAAAGGTCCTAAAACTCATGAAATATAGTATTTAACTCATTTAACGTCAAAAATATGCATAACTGTAAAACTTGGAAGGTCTGGAAAATGACTCACTGAGGGGAGACTCACTGATGCGAGTCACTGACGCCTGAGTCACTGATTCCAGAGTCACTGATGCCTTAGCCACTGATGTGAAGAGCTACTGATGCCTTGACGCAATGAAACCATGACCTACTAATGCCCTGAGTCACTGACGCCTTATCCACTGATGCGAGCTACCAACGTGATCTACTGGCATGGATCTACCGATTCTATCCTACTGGTGACAACCTACCAACGCAACTCACAAAAACCTGACTCACCAATGAAAAAACTATAATTTTGAAAACTCTTAAAATGATCCACTGTTTCCCACACCTAGAACACCCCAAACACTATATTTTGACAAAGTAATGGACCATAGAGGTCTGGGCCATTACAATTTGTCTCTAAAGAGCTTCCCTAAAACACCCCGATAGAACCGTTACAAGTGGTATAGTCATCCACAGGCACAAAAGGTATTTGGAGCACTCGGAATTGATATATTCTTATGATATTTCTTTTTTTCACTGATGGAACATCATGATCCTTCACTTAGAAGAAGCTAAAGAAAAATACAAAGGCCTTTTAATTCCGTGACCAGAACCAAAACAATTTGGCTTCTTCCCCATTTACTTACAAGAATTCCATTCACCACTTCAAGAAATTGGAGGAAGTTTGGATACATAAATAACTCATGCTATAATATATTCAACATGAACAACCTAACTCACAACATCGATAAAGGAGTTTAGACTGAACTCTGACACCTTTGACTTCAAATCAGGATACAACCCACACTCAAATTGTTGATCTTTCAAGGAATCATCCACAACTAACTTTGGAAGGTAAGTAACTAGATCTAGGGAATGGAGAAATAACTCCAACACTGATCTTTATCCTTGTAGAAAAATTTACATATCCATTCCTTTCCTCACCTTTACTATCATAGAGAAATATTGTCAGATGAATGAAAACTTTAAGAACTCCCAAGCAAGATCTTCTAAAGTCTTGGTTCAAGATACTACCTTCCACCACTTCTTGGAATGTCCTTTATGAGTAAATGTATCAAAATTAACCTTTAATGACTTAAGAAACTCAATGAGGTTGATGTTCCTTTTGAAATTTCTCATCAACTCTTCCACTTCAAGAGAATCCCATTGACCATAAAAAGAGAAGGATTTAACTTTCAAAACTAAAGAATAAAATCTTTATGTTGATCAATTATAAATACTATAAATAGGAAACCACCCATGCTGAACCATAAACATCCATTGAATCTTTATTAGGGAATACAACAGGAAACAAGAAAGCCAATAAGTTGATCAAAACTAGCTCATCAACCCCAACTCACCCAAAACAAACAACATCCCAAAAAGAAGGGAACCACTCAAAGCTTCCAAAAAAAATTTCTACAAGCCCTCTAAACACCAACTCACAAATAAACTACCAATAAGATTTCAAAATAAAAACACTGAAGAAACAACACTTACAAATCATAAAAAAGGCACCATACAACATCAGTTTCAAAACACCATGATTTTTCCTCTTGATTTTTTCTTTGAAAGAAATAAAACTTAGTGGGTTGCACACTAAAAAATTCTATATCATGGATCCACACACATGCACATGTTTATTCCACCTTGTGCACTCATAAACTCATACCAATCAGAGTAGTATTCTACCCATATCATTATCCATCCACTTTCTCACACATATCCATGCATGTGAGAACCCATGGGGATACCAAAGGTAAGAAAAAATATATTTCCACTTTTCAAAACAAAACATTAAACCCATTTTTTTAGACTTTAAATACACTCACCATTTCAAAATTCATAAAACTTATCAAAATATCACTATCCATAAAATCAAAAATAATCTTCAAACTCCACACATCTACCCATTTCATCTTCTACAAAAATAAAACCCCTTGGATTCCATCCAAAAATTCCAATCCATAAAATTCAAAACGTTTTCAACAGCTCAACTTATCCCTTTTGAAAAATTATTTTCCAAAAACTATCTTAAATTAGTTCATGTTTTCCAAACGAAAAATTTCTATAAAATAGAGGTTTTTATTATAAAAATCCAATCTTGGTAAAATATTACCCATTTACTCAAAAACTATTTAATAAAATCCCACTTTCTATGAATTTCTTCAAAATTATTCTAATAACTCACTTTTTATCTTCCCCAAAACAATCCATTATCGCTTTAAATTCAATTTTCACGATTTCAAAATAAGGGTTCTCAAAAAAATTTCAAAATCTTGGGAGAACCAAAACAATTCACAAGTGGAAACTAGTGTCAATGAGTGACTTGACCATATGGTTGGAAACTATACGCCAATCAAACAACTATTAGGGAGAGTATTCTTGGACCATTTACCAAGACCCACATGTCTTTTCAGGTCCTAAAAGCTCACTAAGACCACTATCCTAACTCTCGTTTCATATCCCAAACCCAAACAACCATAAGATCTAATGACCATTAATACAACCTGAATTCCCATGGAAAATCATGGTTTGGTGTAGTATGTGTGGGATATACCCCCCCCCCCCGAAACCATCATCCCAAGCTCTGACAGTCCAACTCATTCTATCCTAACATCCCAAACTAACAAAGGGAACTTAGAAATCTAGTTCCTCAAAGAGAATCCTACACTGATACTGTTTAGTCCTGAACTGGCCTGATTTGACCCTGAACTAGTCTCTTTAGTTGATCTTTGACAAGGCCCGAAGGGCATTCCCAATCCCCATAGATTATCAACTAGTTCCAGAAATCAAATTAAAAACCATGGGAATGATTTTTTCCAATATACATTAATAAAATAGCAAAAAAAATAGAGAATCCCAATATATATAAAAAATAATTTCCAACTGAGCATATTTTATAGAAAACATAAAATAATATAAACTGCACAACCAACTCAAGCTAAATATAACAACTACAATGTCTCCATTTGACCTTGAGGGTAACCCTCCAATACCAAACCCACTATCTCCCATAGTGATCAAACCCAAGCTAAAAATCACACAAAAAGCTAAAAACAAGAAATAACTATAGACATGAGTATTAAAACTTAACAGGCATTCCCAAGAAAAATATATTCCCAATAAACATCCTTTAAATAAAATAAATATCAAATTCATGTTTGAAATAAAATATGTGAAAGTAAGATTTTCCACACATTTTTAGTTAAAAAAAAATTCAATCCATTTCCCTTTTCATATCAAATTTAGATTCTTTACTAATAAGAAACATTTTAATTTTCAAGGAAAAATTTGATGCTTTCTTTTTAATATAAGTAACTAGGGTGTAAAAAATTTCCAATTTTTTTCCATAACACTTTGAAATCCAACTCATCACTTTCTAAGGAAATACACCACACCTAAGAGCACCAACAATAATCATATAATAAGGTAAATTGAAATCAAGAACAGAATAATATCCAACCAACAAGCATATAAATGCTCTACTCAAGACCATTAAGTCCCAAGAGACATGAGAGAACCTAGGAGATCATGAATTAATCTAGAACATTCTATACATATTGATTCATCATAGAAAGAATGCCTCAATCAATGAAATAAAATTATCCCACATGATTTCTAACACCATACCTAGTACAGACGGAGGGGAACTATCCCATAAGAATAAAACCAAAAAATCCCCCTTATTAGAGCCACTAACCACAGAATAAACCTAATCTAGTGTAACAATCATCTTCAAAAAACTTTCTAGCAATACTGGGCACCAATGTCAAGAGTATAAAGGAGGTTAGCCAACCAAAGCTAATAGAGAACCCAATAACATGAATATATATAATAATAATTCATACAACAAGCATCACCTTGAGTCACCCCAAGGATAAATATCTTTCCTTATACTAATATATCACAAAGGAGTCCACACTGAGGACCTCCTATTCCACATAAAGTAAATAGGTCATGAGGACTCGACAACGAAGAAGTACCAAACATTCAAATAAAGGGATCACAAGGATTCCACATTAAGGAAATACCATCCACTCAATATAAAAAAGGAACGAAGATTACCCATGTAGAGTTTTTATTATAAACACCATCACCATTTTATCAAAATCTCTAAACGTGCCTCAAGAATACTTCGCATAACCATCAATTTTAGAAGAACCAAATACACCTTTCTAAAAAGTTAAAAACACTTCATTTTAAATTTCAACATAATTTAGAAAATTATATTTAAACACCACCACAACAATTTCAAGGCAAAGATAATTTTTTAAAATGCCAAATGGGTCATAATCCATTAATAAATCACTCGTTTCCAAAAGGAAACCAAAACATTTTCCTTCACATACCAAACCTTTATCAAAATAAAAATGCACACCTCTTTTTAATCCAAAACCACTTTGAAACCCCATTTATGAAACTCGAACTATATTTTCACATGTCACAAATAAGTTTTAAAAGGAAAACCATGATTTAAGTATAAACACACACACAAAATCTAACCAATAATTTTATCAGACACTTGGTGTGCAATATTTAACAGAACAATGCCATTTAGTTCAAACCAAGGAAGAAATACCTTTTTTCACACTGAAAAATTAATCCAAAGACCAAACATCACAATTTAATATTCAATAAAGGTGAAAAAATAAAGAAATCAATTATTCTTAATTTAAAAAGGAAAGTGCAATGGGGAACCTTCCTTAAATCTCATACGCTTCGACAAACCCAACCAAAAATAACTCTATAATGGCTCTATGAGACAAGAAAATCCAAGAGGAACCCTAAAAAAAACAAAATCCACAATATAAACCAATTAGAAAACTAAACCCTATATACACATAATAATGGGAGAAGAATAACTCAAGAGAAAAAAGAAGGAGAAGAAAGAGGAATGTGGGGAGAAGAGATTACCTTGAAGATCCACCCCAAAACACTGAAGAATAACCTTAGATCTACACTTGGGAGATAAAGAGAGTCTTTTAGAACAAGGTAGGATCTCCCCTAGGTCTTTACAAACTTGGAGGAGGAATAAATAGGAAGATTGAGGCTAAAAATACCAATAAGGTAGAAAGGAAATTTGAAATTTATAATGATAAGGGTCCTATGCATAGTTTGGTCACACAGTTTTGGTAAACTATGCACCAACTGATCAAAATGGTTCTATCAAGAGATAGAGCCTCCTCATGTACTTGCTGAATGGTTTCAAAAACCATGTCCAAGTAGTGTGCTAGGCCCCAAACACTAACACTAGGCCACACATTTTATCGAGCTAGGTCGCACGGTTTCCTCTAACCATGAACATAAACTGTGAAACAAGATAAAAAACCCCCAAAACTAAAAATTTATACTTGGAACACACATAACCCAAGGTAAAAACCAAGGACCAAAAGATAATTTGAAATAGTGGCCCAAAAATAAAAATCCAGGTGTGAAAAATATATTTTTAATCTGCGTAATGTATTTTATATTAATTAATTGAATTAATAACTATTGATTAATGATATCAATGGAAGGTATAAATAATATATTTAATAAAATATATTAACATTAATTCTATTTAAATTGCTCGTCAAAGAAATTGGTACAATGTCTGGTTTGAAAGTGACTCAACAATGATTTACCAAGTGGTCAGAACATGTCAAATTCATCTTTCTTGGAAACTCACATCAAAATGGTACAATTGTCTCAACTATCTTGATTTAATTAATTACATAATCAGACATATATACCGTGAAGCCAACCATGTTGCTAATTTTGTAACGCCCCGACCCCAGTAACCCAGAGTCGGTGCATTACTTCGTAACATTGGCATGATCACAAAAGATCAAGTCTCGAAAGACCGATTCGTTTAGTAGCCTTGGAAACAATAGATACATTCATAAATGTTACAATACATCATAAAGTGAAAAACCACAATAAGATAGTCTCCATAGTCCACACTTCTATCCCCTTCAGACTATCCATGTAGGTCAGTCATAAAATATTTCTTCACATCCTGGGAAAAATAAAACGTTGAAAGGGGTGAGCTCAGATGCTCAGTAAGGATAACAATATAGTGGAAGCTTTCATAAATAAACATAAACATTTAAGGCAATGTATGACTAAAACAAAAGCCTTTTAAACTTGAACTTCAACATAATATGGAAAAAGTAAAATGAGATAATGCCATTTACTTATTCACATGGACATTCTACTGGTCGAATAATCACATGCAATATCAATAACCACTTTCATAATGATGGAATGCATAATGCCAGACTATCATAACCACGTAGCCAAGGCCTCGTGCCAAGACTACAAATAATATTTTGTCAAGGCCTCGTTCCAAGACACTAGTTTGTCTCATGTGATCTACCGATGCATCGAGGAGCTATAGCGGGCTCCACCCGTCACTTATTAAGTCCAATGCATTCCTCATATGAATAGGTTTAAACATATCATAAACCGTAACATAATCATATCACATAAAACATGCATAAAGGAAACATAACATTTCCACATTTCAATCACATGATATCAATACAACACATTGATATAATAAAAACATTATCAAAACCATTTTCAATACCAAAATAAAAGAAAATTAAAACTTGGTATCTATTTTTCATTTAAAAAAAGTTATGGCTTGTAGAGGAAGCCGAAACTCAAATAATGGTTACGGCGGTGAAGAATTCATTGTCACCGCATACATACGACAAGAAAAACATTCCTTTTTTTCGTTTAGTAAAACGCTTCATATAAAAAGATTCCTTTTGAATAAATATAAAAGTCAAAGGTGTTTATACACCGTATAAAAGAAATTTGTATATATAACAAAATATGCCTCAATGAATGGAGATTGAGATGAATTCCCTTACAAAGAACATTTTTTTAAGTAAAATAGATCTATTATGTGTATTCACTATATGTACACATAAAGAGAGTACAAATACAAGATATGACATTATAGTATCATGACATAATTTGAAAGTAGGAGATTAACCCAAAGAATAGAAATTGGGTTATGAAGTTACCTTACAAAGATCATATTTATAAAATAAAATAAATATATTATGTGTATTCAATATAAGTACACATAAAGAAAGTACAAATACACGGTAAGACATAATAATATCATGACATAATTTGAAAGTAGGAGATTAACCCAAAGAACGGAAATTGGGTTAAGAAGTTCCCTTACCTTGTGTCCGACTAGACTCGACTGCCCTTTAACCTCCTGAATAATAAACTAGAGTTAATTTATACTTGCTTAAGAACCTTTTTCAAGTTCATTATTTCTTTTATATCACTTATTACCATGTTATGAACACTATGTATTTGTTTAAGTTAATAACGGTTGTTTTGTCGATCTTTGGTACTTGAGTCAAAAATAAACTTCTTAAAATTACTAGTTGTTCATGTGGTAAAATATCCATTATATCCATAATTATATTCATGATGTAGATATCATATACATCATATATATCTAGTATATACATTCATTTATAATATTACATAACATTTAGAGATAAGAAATGAAATGCACCGTTCATGGAGACGGTAAGCCGTACGTACGCATGAACGCTACTTTCATTTATATTTAAAATTTAATGGAATGAAGTTATAATTATATAAAGGTATAATATAATTCCAGTATAATATAATGTATAATACCATTTACTTTATCCTTTATACATCCCACAAATGGCATTAACGATTCAAATCACTTTGAGGGGGCGATAGTCCGCACTTCCTAAAATGAAATTATCGCGTTTACCCATAATGGAAATCATAAAGGTATGCCATAAATGAAAAATATAGAATCATAAGGAAAACAAAAACATAATATATATCATATATAAAAATAGTTTAATCATAATGGCCACCATGATAGGTGTTAAAAGAAGATTGAACAATCATCGTTTTGTGAGGCAGTAATTCGCCACCCACAGAAACAGTATGTTCTTTAACCATTAGATGTAGGTGTGTGTAAGTGTAGCTTGAATAATTTTTTTATAACAACATCCTAGTATATTGAGGATACTGGTTTTGTTACAAAAGAAATGAATAAAAAGAGTTTAGGGGTTTGGAGAAGCAAAATAAAACATAAGAACACAAGAGAAAAGACTACCTTTAAGACGGGTAACTCCTTTTGATTTGAGCCAAAGGCTTCCTTGGGAAGACTTCTGCCCAAAGTGAGGCTTCTAGTATTAAGTGAGGGAAGTTGAGAGAGTATTTGGGCATAGGTTTGACGAGCCAAAAGTCTATGAAGGTGTGAGTAAGGTGGTAGTGGTGGGAGCCTTTTATAAGAGGAGAGGAGGGGCGCTCTTGGAAAGTTATGAAATGTTACTTTATTATATAATGAGTTTCGGATTTTAAAGGTCCCACACTTATATATTTCAAGGATAAGGTGATAAGGGTTCCAAATATACTCATCCAATAGGTTTTTTACAAGTTTAAGTCTTATAATTTACATTATCTTTTCATTTTATTTAAATCGTTAATTAATGAGGTAATCGCTGCATCATCATAGTATCATAAATAATTTAATTTATTTAATGTAAAAAAATTATAAAACAAATATCATAATGTAGGAAATATTTTTATCTTTATAATGAATATTTATAGTCAAGAATAGGACTCGTATAACCCCATTTAAAAATTGTTTTTGTAAAACAACTCATGTTTGTGACATTTTTATTTTAACATTAAATAAAAAGTTTTTAATGTCATTTTCCTACAAAAGTGGCTTCATGGGGTCCCCAAGTTGACCCATGGATTGTATGGGTCGGCCATGACTCATCCAATAGGTGTAGGACAAGTGTAAAGGTATTTTCATATTTTTATAATATCATTTTTACCTTAAATTTCACTAATTACCTTTAATCGCGATTAATTAAACTTAAAAGTTACTATGCACCAAAAAATTATTTTAATCCCATTGAACAAAATTTTACTTCCTAATTAAAACCATGTATGTCGGATTTTTGAAAATCAAATCACAGAAGTGGTAATGTTTCATTTAAACGAAAAATCAGTTTTTTAACTACCACTTAGTGGTTTCACTATTCATCGGAAATTGAAGTTTTTCAGAATAATGCCAAAATTTCACCCTAAGCTATAATTGATATTCTGAATTCAAAAATGATGTCTATTTTACAAAATTCCAAACATATAAGTTTCATTAATTAATTTTATAACTAATTTCAGTTGTCACAACAAATAGCGTGTTTTTAAGAAACAATATATATCAAAAGATTGATAATTGTTTATATCCAATTTCAAAGTGAAATTAATTATAATGAAAACCATTGGATAAAATGGTAAAAATATATTCTAATTATACTTTAAAACTACCCAATAGTATAATTTATCACTATAAACTATTTTGATTAAAAAAGTTGTTTTTAAGTATTTTTCACTATTCATAAAAAATTGGAAGTTCTCCGAAAATTTCAAAAAATTCAACTTAGGATAATTTCGATATTACGAATACAAAAATGAAGTCCATTTTGAAATATAAAATTTATATAATTTCAAAAAGTAGGTATTACTATTCAAAACTGCTACTTTGATTAGTCGCTGTGTGTTAGAATCTCGAACTTGCGTATAATGCAAGATATTGCATTATTGAAAGAGAAGAGTATCGTGAATGCTTGGGGTGTTACATTATCACCTCCTTCAATAAATTGCGTCCTCACAATTTGGAATTTTTCTTTGAAAATAAAAGGTTTAAAATAGGAAATACCTTTGTGGAAAACCCACATCGGAAATAAGGTTAATAAAAATATAACTTTAAAAGAAAGAAAGAGAAGTACAAAGGTCACCCAAGATAGCCCATACTAGGATTCTATGAAAATATGGATATGGAAGAAAAACAAACCATCAAGGTATGATGGAGATTTTTAGAAAACAGGATTAGGAGAAAGTTTAACTACAAGAAAATCACAAACTTGTGATTGGTTAAACGATCATTGATTCCCTAGTAGGAAAAGTTAACCGACAATGTTTTTGTTTTAAGTTACCTTTCATACAGTTGAGGAATTTATTTAGAAGATTTACTAAGAGTGTAAGGAAATATACATACTTTTCATGTAGACTTTCATTCTTTTATAAATTTTGACCACAAACCCATCTTTTACTCAAAAAGATAATAGAACTCAATAATATTATATTTATCCTAATCGTACAAGGTTCCAAATATTAACAAATACCATTCAGATTAGGAAAACTATTTTGTAATAACCAAGGAATTCCTGTAGGCTATTGGTAGGTAATAAAGGCCTGTCGCACTATGGTTGTGGGTTCGATTCCTACAGCTTTGTCCAATGCGACGGGTTATCCCCCAACCTGCAGGTTGTCCTTTTCCTAAAACTATAGTATTATAATATTCCAAAAATAATCATCATAAATGTTTTAACCTTAAACAATACGATCCAAAGTTCAACTAAATCCATTCCAACCTTTATAGTTATCCAAAATACCTCCGTCCAGACTTTCTCTAAAAGGTCCTTAAATTCCAAAAATCAATTGTAACATTAGATTTCCCAAACAAAGTAAAGTTTCTCTTATGACATAATAAAAATATGATTACCTTCATCATATTAAAACCTTAATGAAAACAACAAGTACTGCAGTACAATCCTTATATATATCACATTATTCTTAAAACCAGAATATAATCCTTGTTTCCAAAAGCACCAATACATTAATTATTCCACTTCAACTGTAGTAACAACATAAGATTTTCCTTGATCCCTTGGCCTTTGCTGAGGTAAGGTTCCCTGACGCTTAAGACATTTATTTTCATAATGCCCCATTTCCCTACAGTTGTAGCATTCAACATTGATAGCCTCTTTCTTTCCCTTGCAATCATGAGCCTGGTTACCTTTTTCTCCACATTTATAATAAACTCCCATTCCTTTTAGGCAAGTACCGGGGTGATTCTTCCCACAATTATCGCATAATGGGAAATACATCTTTTCCTTTTTACCTTTATCTTTCTCTTGTTCCACCGTTCTCTTCTTCTCTTGCTTTACTTTATTGTCATAATATTTAGAGAATTCCTTTTCTATCTTGATAGAACACACGACTATATCTTCGTACGTTGAGAAAGATTTTGATACTAGTGCTCGATGGAGAAATAGTTTTAACCCATCAAAGAAACGATCGATCTTACTTCTTGGGTTACGTATATAATCTGGAGCATGCCTTGCTGACCTTGTAAAGTTAGCCTCATACTTTGCGACATTCTCATCCTCCTTTTGCCTCAGACTCAGAAATTTCCTTTTCATATCTTCTCGATGGTCATGTGGAAATTATTTTTCTACGAAAATTTCCTTAAACTCCCTACATTCCATTCTTGATACTTCTTCATCTTCCTTTGTGTTTTGAATCAACAACCACCATTGATGAACATCTCCAGTGAGGTGGTATACTGCCATGACAACCTTCTCCCTTTCGCTACTCCCCAAGGCATGGAATATTTTCTCTAAGGAGTTTATCCATTGCTCAGCTACTAATGGATTTGTACCCCCATTAAATGTTGGTGGTTTTTTCCTCATGAAGCAGTCTAAAATTGATCCTCCACATTGTGGATCAGGGTGCTCCATACGAGTAAGGTTATTATTCATAACCTGAGTGAGTTCTCCCAGTATGGTGACCAGGTGATCAGCACCAGTTGCATCACCAGCTCCACTATAATTATCTTGAGTAGGATGGAAATCCCTACATGGAGTGCGTGCATTGATACAATTTCTATTCCTCCCACTAGGCGCCATTTCTAAATAATGGCATAAACTAGATTAGTTTATGAATTAAAATACATAATTACAAACTTTAAAAACACTTAATATAAATTGAACTATTTATGGAGATAATCCATAATCATAATAAATTTTTTCTTTGTGGAAGTATATACTCATAACCCTTCATAGTGGTTTGTAAATAAAACAAGAATTATCCTAACCATATCCCCCAGGAGTGTCGTAACCAAGAGTGTAGCAAGGCCCGTTGTCGTGCACCAGTTCCTGTTCGAGTGTAGATCAAAGCACTATTTTCAGGTTTTACCCCTAGGTACATCTGTGCCAGAGTTGCCTCTACCTGCTCGTATCCAGACAGGGATGTATTGCTCGGAAAACTCACAAAATCTCTATAATACCAAAATTCTAGGAAGTTCTTCTATACTAATCCTCAAAGTCTATCTTTGGGCTATGTGCTCTAATCAGATTTTATCTAAATCTAGCTTCCAAGGTTAATACTAAACTGCCTTTGATACCAACTGTAATGCCCCGACCCTAGTTACCCAGAGTCGGTGCATTACTTCGTAACATTGGCATGATCACAAAAGATCATGTCTCAAAAGACCGATTAGTTTAGTAGCCTTGGAAACACTAGATACATTCATAAATGTTACATTACATCATAAATTGAAAAATCACAATAACATAGTCTCCATAGTCCACACTTTTATCCCCTTCAGACTATCCCTGTAGGTTAGTCATAAAATATTTCTTCACATCCTGGGAAAAATAAAACGTTGAAAGGGGTGAGCTCAGATGCTCAGTAAGGATAACAATATAGAGGAAGCTTTCATAAATAAACATAAACATTTAAGGAAATTTATGACTAAAACAAAAGCCTTTTAAACTTTAATCTCAACATAATATGGAAAAAGTAAAATGAGATAATTCCATTTACTTATTCACATGGATATTCTACTGGTCGAATAATCACATGCAATATCAATAACCACTGTCATAATGATGGAATACATAATTCCATACTATCATAACCACGTAGCCAAGGCCTCGTGCCAAGACTAAAAATAAGATTTTGTCAAGGCCTCGTGTCAAGACACTAGTTTGTCTCATGAGACCTGCCGATGCATCGAGGAGCTATAGTGGGCTCCACACGTCACTTATTAAGTCCAATTCATTCCTCATATGAACAAGTTTAAAAATATCATAAACCGTAACATAATCGTATCACATAAAACATGCATAAAGGAAACATAACATTTCCACATTTCAATCACATGATATCAATACAACACATTGATATAATAAAAACATTATCAAAACCATTTTCAATACCAAAATAAAAGAAAATTAAAACATGGTATTTATTTTTCATTTAAATAAAGTTATGGCTTATAGAGGAAGCCGAAACTCAAACAATGGTCACGACGGCGGAGAAGTCATTGTCTCCGCATATGTACGACAAGAAAAACATTCCTTTTTTTTCGTTTAGTAAAACACTTCATATAAAAATATTCATTTTGAATAAGCATAAAAGTCAAAGGTGTTTATACATCGTATAAAAGAAATTTGTGTATAAAACAAAATATGCCTCAATGAATGGATATTGAGACAAAGTACCTTACAAAGAACATTTTTTAAATAAAATAGATCTATTATGTGTATTAACTATAAGTACACATAATGAAAGTACAAATACAAAATAGGACATAATAATATCATGACATAATTTGAAAGTACGAGATTAACCCAAAGAATAGAAATTGGGTTATGAAGTTCCCTTACAAAGATCATCTTTATAAAATAAAATAAATCTATTATGTGTATTCACTATAATTACACATAATTTAAGTACCAATACATGTTAGGACATAATAATATCATGACATAATTTGAAAGTAGGAGATTAACCCAAAGAACGTAAATTGGGTTAAAAAGTTCCCTTACCTCGTGTCCGACTTGACTCGACCGCTCTTTAACCTCCTGAATAATAAACTAGAGTTAATTTATACTTTCTTAAGAACCCTTTTCAAGTTCATTATTCCTTTTATATCACTTATTACCATGTTATGAACATTATGTATTTGTTTACGTTAATAACGGTCGTTTTGTCGATCTTTGGTACTTGAGTCAAAAATAAACTTCTTAAAATTACAAGGTGTTCATGTGGTAAAATATCCATTATATCCATAATTATATTAATGATGTAGATATCATATACATAATATATATCCATTATATACATTCATTTATAATATTACATAACATTTAGAGGTAAGAAATGAAATGCACCGTTCATGGAGACGATAAGCCGTACGTACACATGAACGCTACTTTCATTTCTATTTCATATTTAATGGAATGAAGTTATAATTATATAAAGGTATAATATAATTCCAATATAATATAATGTATAATACCATTTACTCCATCCTTTATACATCCCAGATATGGCATTAACGATTCAAATCACTTTGAGGGGGCAGTAGTCCGCACTTCCTAAAATGAAATTATCGCATTTAACCATAATGGAAATCATAAAGGTATGCCATAAATGAAAAATACCGAATAATAAGGAAAACAAAAAAATAATATATATCATATATAAAAATAGTGTCATCATAATGGCCACCATGAGAGGTTTTAAAAGAAGATTGAACAATCATCGTTTTGTGAGGCAGTAATTCGCCACCCACAGAAATAGTATGTTCTTTAACCATTAAATGTAGGTGTGTGTAAGTGTAGCTCGAATAATTTTTTTTATAAAAAAATCATAGTTTATTGAGTATCCTAGTGTTTTTACAAAAGAAATTAATAAAAAGAGTTTAGGGGGTTGGAGAAGCAGAATAAAACATAAGAACACAAGATAAAACACTACCTTTAAAACGGGTAACTCCTTTTGATTTGAGCCAAAAGCTTCCTTGGGAAGACTTCTGCCCAAAGTGAGGATTCTAGGAGTAAGAGAGGGAAGTTGAGAGAGTATTTGGGTATATGTTGGCCAATACAAAAGGCTTTTAAGGTGTGAGTAAGGTGGTAGTGGTGGGGGCCTTTTATAAGAGGAGAGGAGGGGCACTCTTGGAAAGTCATGAAATGTTACTTTATTATATAATGAGTTTCGGATTTTAAAGGTCCCACACTTATATATTTCGAGACTAAGGTGAAAAGGGTTCAGAATATACTCATCCAATAGGTTTTTGACAAGTGTAAGAATTATATTTTACATTATCTTTTCATTTTATTTAAATCGTTAATTAATGAGGTAATCATTGCATCATTATAGTGTCATAAATAATTTAATTTATTTAATGTCTAAAAATTATAAAAAAAATATCATAATGTAGGAAATATTTTTAGATTTCTAATTAATATTTATAGTCAATAATATAACTTGTATAACCCCATTTAAAAATTGTTTTAGTAAAACATCTCAAGTTTGTGACATTTTTATTTTAACATTAAATAAAAAGTTTTTAATGTCATTTTCCTTCCAAAGTGGCTCCATAGGGTCCCCAAGTTGACCCATGGATTATCTTGGTCAGAAATGACTCATCCAATAGGTGCAAGACAAGTGTAAAGGTATTTTCATATTTTTATAATATCATTTTTACCTTTAATTTCACTAATTACTTTTAATCGCGATTAATTAAACTTAAAAGTTACTATTCACCAAAAAATTATTTTAATCCCATTGAACCACATTTTACTTTCTAATGAAAACCATGTATGTCAGATTTTTGAAAATAAAATCACAGAAGTGGTAATGTTTCATTTAAATGAAAATCAGTATTTTAACTACCACTTAGTGGTTTCACTATCCATCGAAAATTGAAGTTTTTCAGAACAATGCCAAAATTTAACCCTAAGATATAATTGATATTCCGAATTCAAAAATGATGTCTATTTTAATAAATTCCAAACATATAAGTTTCATTAATTAATTTTATAACTAATTCCCGCTGTCACAACAAATAGCGTGTTTTTAAGAAACAATATATATCAAAAGATTGACAATTGTTTATATCCAATTTCAAAGTGAAATTAATTCTAATAAACACCATTGGATAAAATGGTAAAAATATATTCTAATTATACTCTAAAACCACTCAATAGTATAATTTATCACTACAAATTATTTTTATTAAAAAATTTGTTTTTAAGTATTTTTCACTATTCATAAAAAATTGGAAGTTCTCTGAAAATTTCAAAAAATTCAACTTAGGATAATTTCGATATTCTGAATAAAAAAATGAAGTCCATTTTGAAATATAAAATTTATATAATTTCAAAAAGTGGGTATTACAATTCATAACTGCTACTTTGATTGGTCGCGGTGTGTTAGAATCTCGAACATGCGTATAATGCAAGCTATTGAATTATTGAAAGAGAAGCGTATCGTGAAAGCTTGGGGTGTTTCAAATTTCCTTACGAATAAAGGGATCTATGTGAACTCTTTCACCCACTATTTTAGCTTACCATGTGAGTTCCTTACTACTCTCCAAAAGGATAAATGTAAATTTCTTTCCTTTTGACTCTTATAGCATTACTTTCAAAATTTTAATCCATTTTTCTTTCTTTCCAAAAAAAATAAAATAATTATTATAAATAAAAAGTCTTTTTCTCTAAAAATGGTTGTTATGCATTTTGGGCACATATATTAGAATTAATTTCTTATAATTCATGAAATTTAATCTTGTAAAAATAGATTAAATATTTATAATAATCATAATTAATATTATTTAATAAGTTCAACTTAGTTTTTATCCATGATGAATAGTTACCATTGTAAATATCATGTTACAAAAATAAGGGTTAAAAGGGCTAAAAGAGGGGTTAACCTAAGAGATAAGGTTTAAAATAACACATAAAAAATGTTTAAATAAAATTGGTTGATTATATTTCTACCTTTAATTTATTATATTTGAATCTATAATAATTTATAAGCACTTTACTTGATTAATACATATATTATATAGTAAAGTTTTATGTATTTATATCTTTCCACCCACCTAACTTATAAAAGGCCACCTCCCCTACTCACTTATCCAAACCACATGATCACTATAGTTATACTAATAACTACAAAAATGCCATATATATTTCCTCCAAACCTCATAGAGGTCATATTCTCACCAAAACCCCACCTCAAGAAGGCTTAAAGTGTAAGATAAAGAATTAAATTTGAGGAATAGGTAATTGTCTTTTCCTATCAATTTCAGGATTATTTCTTCCATAACCTTGTCCAAATAAAATATGACTATATTAAAATTATAAAATAATTATATTTACTATAATTATTTTGTTATGTTAGTGGTATAACCATTTCTACCTACTATATATATAATAGAAAATAAAATCATCACTTATGGGTATGTACAGACTATCATCACCGTGAAGTGATGTATTTTATGTTTCATCACCGTATCTAATGGGTAGGTATATATAAGTATTTAATTTTTGTATATTATTTTTATAAAATAATTATTATTATGAAATCTACCTTATTACCCTCCGATCTATTGGAAAATAATATTGTTGTTCATGTGTACGTGTGGACTACCAGCTCTACGAAGCAAGGTGAACCTCCTTTTCATTTCCATATAAAATGGATAGTAAGAACGTTATATTTAATGAATATATATGATATATATGATATAAATTTTATTATTTACATATAAATTATTATTTAAATTTCTTTTTTAACATTCACAAAAAAATTAAACATCACTTGTGTATATGTATGAACTATCGTCTCCACGAAGTGATGTAATTAATTTTTCATCACCAATTTGTATGAATGGTTATAAATGTATATTTATAATTAATAAATATGATAATTATGATAATTTTAATATTTTATATATTATGAAACCATTAATAAGGTTTAATTACTAGAATATTCAAACTAAAACTTGCGTTGTTAACAAAACATTTAACACCCAAATGTTGATTTTAATGATGAATTGTTAATAAATGTGTGTTTGGAGATTATAAGTGAATGATATATTATAAGATAAGTATGAATATGGTTATAATATATATTTATAAATTTTTTTTTATATATGTGGTCAAGAGAATGTAAAAAGAAAGTGAGTACATGAGGTCAGGTTTTATGTTACAATCTCATTTTTATCGAGACTATTTATTTCTCAATTTTCATTGTGTAAAAGTATATATTATTTCAGATTTAGGAAAAATATATTTTCTTCTATTATATTTATTACAATTCTTTTTCAAGGATTAACAAATGTTTCTCCTCTTTGGTTATCTAAATTACCGAAAATGGGTTTTTAAGAAAAGTCAATATTATTTTTCTTCTTTTCATTGGGAATCCATTTCATATGTTTCAATGTTTTTTTAAATTATTTTATAGTGGTTTTTAATTATAAATAAAAATTTTAGAAAGGTAATTTTCACTATCATTAATTTATTAAAAATGATTAAAAAAATCTCATCAATGGATTTTTCAGATAAATAAATTTTGAATTTTTATAAGTGTAAAAAGAATGTTCTCTTTTATCATATAAAACATGAATGAATTTTACCATTTTCATGTTCTTTATTAACTAATAAGAATACTTTAAAATTTTCAAAGGCTTTTAAAAGAAAATATTATTATTTCAATTTTTCTAGGAATTTTAATTTTAATCATTATAAGAAGAAAAATGGTGTTTTCTCTTAACTTTCAAGGTTTTTTAAATGATTTTGTAAAAATATATGTTTCAACTTTTTAAAAATCCTTTAGGTATAGTTATCCTTCACTAGGAATATAATATTATGATACCACAAAATTATTTTATATGATATTATGATATAATAATTTAAGGAATTTTTAATTTTCTCATGTTATTGTGATATATATATATATATGAATTTTTATTATTTTTTGATGGGTGGATATATTACATATAGCGACCCGAGAATAATATATATAAATATTCAAAAAAAAGATGAATATTCAGTGTGTTTCACAATAATAAATTCTTAAAGACTGAAGTTTTATTGTCATTGAATACAAGATTCATAATCAAATTATTTCAAGGAATTTATTCAACATATCCCACAATGTTCTTATCTTATAATACCTTTATATGACATATCCATATTAAAACCAGTCATCATAACCTGGGGAAACTAGAAACATAAGAAATGGTGAGATATAATGCATGATAAGGGTAAAAATGGGAGATATAAATATATGATAATATAAAGGGATAACATACGAATATGGGTATGAGATAAAGATCATAAATTAATAAGTTTATAGATAATAATTCATAGATCGTAGATTATGAGTCATGGAATACAATTTTAACATTTCAAAAGACATGAGTCAATAGAGTGATGAATAATCATTAATAAATCATAATCAATGATAGTATATCATAAGAATAAGATAATTTTATTAAAATTTTGGAAAAATACTAGGAATATAAAATAATTTTATTTTTCATGGATCACTACCATGACCATAATCACATAGTGGAAAAAGTACCATAATGGATTGGGTCCACTCCCAAACCACTTTTCATCCAAGGAATGTATTCATTAGACATCCTATTATATATTATATCACGAGATATATAAAATTACCTAATGCAGTAGTGATCATAAATACACCCACCCATAACATAATGAAAACCATATATATGAGGGACATAATATCATAGAAACATTCATCATTCCACCATATCATAACCCGTGGAAAAGAAATGGGTTTCAAAAATATTTTCTAATCACATAATACTAATACATATATAGAAACAATATGGATGGTATCATTAGAGATTATC
The DNA here is from genome assembly GCA_963277665.1 of Viscum album. Classification (NCBI taxonomy): domain Eukaryota; kingdom Viridiplantae; phylum Streptophyta; class Magnoliopsida; order Santalales; family Viscaceae; genus Viscum; species Viscum album. The sequence goes on along the minus strand of OY728155.1, from coordinate 1,098,614,351 downwards.
CTTAATTAATCGTATGAAAAATAATTGGACACTAACATAGATAGAAAATAAGTTTAGAATAGTATTTAAATATTTCTTTAAAATCTCAAAAAATATACATTTCAATTATTATGATTAAAAACTAAAAATTTATACAATATTGAGAAAATTATTTTATTTGATAATAAAAATTGAAAAATTCAAGGGAATATTAAAATTATATAACTATCATGGTGGCGGGAAATGATTTTAATTCAGTAAATTCTAAAACAAAGTTCCATTCACACTTTTTCTAAAAAGTCCAAAAGTTAATCATTTAAAAAAATTAAAGAATATTCCTATTAAAACATTTAAAATAAAGCCATTAATGGTTAAAAATGAATTTAAAAAATCATTTTATCTTAAAAAATAAAATTCCTGAATTTTTTTTACAGAATATGGACATGTAAGAAATAGTTCATTGCGTAAAGAGGAAATAAAGTCAGCTTTTCTTAAAAACCATTTTTCATTAGTTTTAAGTAACATAGAGAGTAAAAGGAAAATAAAAAATTAAAATATAATAGTTAAAAAATAAAATAAAATATATTTTACTTTAAAATATATGTATCATATAATTTCCTTCAATGTAAATTTAACATAGACAATCCCAAAAATAAATGAGATTATAATATAAACCCTTACCTCTGGTCCTAACGTTCTTTATATGCATTAAAACCTCTTGTATAATAAATATAGATTTTTATGCATCTATTTTAGTTCTATATTAATCTACACATCAATTTATATCATTCCCTTATAATTTATTATTACCCTTTTATTAACTATTATTTATTAATATCATCATTTTGATGAAAATTTATTCGCCTACCATGTATTTTTTTTTTCAGATTGACAATGAAAGTACTTGGACAATTTTCATTATATAAACAAAAAAATAATGTTAATAAAGATATAATTATCATATTTATTCATTATATAAACTTTTATAACCATTTTTATAAGTTGGTGATGAATAATTAATTACCCCACTTCATGGAGACAATAGTTTGTATGTACACGCGAGTAATGCCTTAATTTTCTAACGAGCAGGAAAAAAGAAAGATAAATAATACTATTTATTTTTCAATAAAAATAATATAATAAATATTATATATATTCATTAAATAAATCAATATGAACAACCAATTATGTTGTACATGAAAAACGAACCACATCGCTTCATGGAAGTGGTATTCCAGACGTACCAATGAACGACATTATCATTTTTCACAGGATAAAGAGGAGGTATAAAATGATTATAACATTAAAATAAAAAATTAAATTATAGTAATTATACTTATTTCATCATTTTAATTTTTTATAGAATATTCTGGAGATATATAATAAGAAATAAACATAAAAATCATTCAGTGAAGAATATTACCTCTTCCTTGAAAAACCTCCTTCATATCCCTTCTTGAGGAACCATGGGTTGGTCTTTTAGGAATAAAAACACATATAGAATGTGCCTATAGATGTTGAGAATATTTTTGGGTAAGGTTTGGTTGAGATAAGTTTTTAATTAAGGAGTAAAGATGAGGGGAGGGTAGGTGTCATTTTATAAGTGAGCTGGGTGGAAAACTTATAAATACATAAAACATTAAAATATAATAATGTCATATTAAAGTGAAAATGGAATAAAATGAAAAAACGTATGAATATATGATAAGTTATGGTTCAAATATATTTAACTAATTTTTTTTAACAACATTATGTGATATTTTAAACCATATATTTTATTTTAACCTCCCAGTTAACCCTTTTTAACATTAACTTAGGTAACAAATTTTAACCATATTAATGTTAAATATGAAAAAATGAAAGTGTAATCATTAAAAATCATGAAAATAATAATTAAAAATATTTGAAAAAATTAAAAAATTAAATTTATATAATTGGTAGAAATTTTATTTAAAATGATCATGCTAAATGCAATGAAAATGGTTTTTAGAAAAATGTATTTTTAAGCATAAAAATGAATTTATTTTCATTCATTTCCTTGTAAAAACTATTAAAACAATGTTAAATTTATTTATTGAATATATTATATTCAAATTTAATTAAAATCATCCATAAATAGTGATCAATTTATTTTATTAGATAAAAATACATTGTGTGTGTAAAAGTAGTTTTGTAGAAAAAACATCACTTTTTTACATTTAAATTATTAATTTTTCATTTATAAAAAAGTGATAAAAAATGAATTAAATTTACAAATGTGTAAATAATAATTTTACATATGTTTAATATTATAGATTACTTTTTTTAAAATAAAACATATGTGATAAAACCAATTATAATAAATAAAATACATCAAAATAGTTATTTATGATCAATATTATTTCCTAAATGAAATAGAAACAATTTTTTACAATTAAATTTACTTAAAATACCATATAATGTGATTCATGTTACAATTTATAATGAATATTCAAATAATTTTATGGATGTTTTCTTCAAAATATCTTTAAAAAATTTATTTATTAAAGTGAAATTGATACAAAAATCCCAGGATGTTACATTTTTTCTTATATAATAATGTCTCCCTAGATTTTATGTCACTCTAAGACAAAAACATAATGGTTCCTTTGCCTCATTACATCCCCAGGTTCCCATATCTCTTCCTGTTTTTTATTTTTCTAGAGAACCTTAACCAGGTGAGTAGTCTAATTACGTATCACTTTATCTCCACAATCCAAGATTTATACCAGCTGTTCATCATAATAAAGATCATACTATAATGGTATAGACAATGAGTACATTATAAGTGAAGGATATGTTATGCACTTACTCCAAATGGATACATGGAATACATCATGATATTGGGAGAGGTTTTCAGGAAGTTCTAAGTGATAAGCCACCATACTGATGATTTCAAAAATCTCATAAGGAACAATATATCTGGGGATCATATTCTATTTATTTCCATATCAAATAAAATTACTCTAAGGATATATTCAAAGTAATACCTTATCACTAACTTTAAACTCAATATCACATTGATGATTATTAACATAACTTTTTTTCAAATACGAGCTTCCCTGATATGTTACTTAATGGATCTAAATTTCTATGTCATTTCCTCAGGAAGTTCAATTAGTAATAGATTTTGTTCCCTAGATTTTTTCCCTAAATTAATACTAGCACTTTGGAGTAATGAAGTAAATTACATAGAGGGATTCATAAGGATAAATATAAATAACCAAGTGAAAGATAATATTATAAGGAGATTAAACCTAAGGAAGGTGTTGATATATACCTCCTTAGAATTTAATGAAGTAAGATCTTAGAATATCTTATACCATTTTAATTGTAATATCATATATATAATCCTTCAAAAGATGATATATAATGCTATATATTAACTCCATATTTATATCTTGTTGAATACTTCACTAGAACATCAAGGTATACTGATTGAGAGTGGTACTCCATGAAACCTTACCACTTTCTTAACATATAACATGGTGAGATGATCAAGAGAGTAATATTATTTGAAAAAAAATGAAATGTGATGATTTTATTATAATATAAATGAGAAATAGAATAAATTTACTCACTTTTTATGTCTTAGGGAGTTCCATGATGAATTCCATGGTGATATTTACCAATTTTCATTCTGTTATGGGTAAATGCTGTAACATCCCTTTAAAATTCTATCTCTCTTCCTTGATTTTTTCACAGACCAAACATCGAGATACATTCTCTATGATACCTCTCTTAGTTTTATACCTAAATAAATACTCTTTATGATCTATATACATATTTTTTACTTCTTGGATGAATAAATATTGATAAACTATTATCTTTATCTAATAAATCCTTCTTCAATTATGGTATTGATGGAACACATACCCTGTTCCAAATCCTTATATTCACATATTACTTCCATACCTATTTATTTTTCTCATTATTATATGTTTGAAAATTAATCTTATGAATAAAGGAACTTTCTCCTTTTATTTTTATTTTAGATCACATCCTCTAAAAATCTATAAATATTGGATCACTTTTAATACTCATTTATAGAAAAAAATATTTCCCATACTGTTACTTTGAATCTTAATGTTTTTAATCCTAAAAAAGTTTTATTTTAAGAGAAATTATTTTAGTGGTATTTTGAGCACATTAGAAAAAATACCCTATTTTGAATTTTTGACGTTCTAAATTATTTTTGTATTTAAGCTGTAAAATATTCTATACTTATCAAATTCATAAATTTATTTATTTTTATGATTCTATAAATCATTTTATTAATTCCATTATTCTAGACCCAAATCCAAATCTCCCATTTTGAATCCCAAAACTAGCTCACAATTTGGGCCTTTAAAACTGTTCAAAGATCTGAATATATTTTATAGTGGGAGAGTATATCTTTATTTGACAACCCAAATGTGCTTAAATTCGGTAGTTAGACATTAAATAAATTTATTAACAACTTTAATTAATGATTTCATGTGTGAATTGGCTATTTTAAGGTCATTTATCCCTGGGAAACTGGAGACACAAAATATGGAGAGTATGTCTGGGAAGATTATATTCTTAGAGTGAAGCGGGTATAAATTTCTCTAGAAATAGAAACATATACTGAAATTTTGAGTGGAGACACAAAATAAATTTCAAAACAATATTCATGATTGATTACATGTGTTAATTGTCTGTTTAATGGGTCAAACATGTGGAAACTTTCAAAGGGTAAATCTAGCCTATAAAAGGAGGAGAGCCCCACCTTCCCAAATCATTCCTATCCATCCCATTCAATCTGAAGCACCAAGAAAGAGTTATACAACAAGGTATGATGGACTATACATTATCTTCTTCCTCCCCCATTTCTTTTCCCCTTAATTTTTATCTTTATTTTATTTTTATTTTCAAATGTAATTTAAATTTTTGTTTTATTAAATTAATCCAGGCATTTATGATTTTTGATCCATTCCAAAAATCTATTTCTCAATTTACTTATTTTAATTATCAATAGTATTATTAATATTAAAATTAAAATTAATAATATTGTTATCATTATTATAAATAAAACATTCGTATTTTAAAATTATTTTATACTTTTATTTCTCATAATTCTTTTTAAAAAATTATTATTTTAAACTTCTTTATATTTTATATATTTTATTTATTTTCTTATTTTCTTTTATTTCTCTCTATCTATCTTTCTTCTTATCACCCTTATTATATTTTTTCCAACCTCATCCACCATTCATTTTTTACTTTATTATTTTTTATTTTTCTTCTTCTTCTCTTCTACTAACTCCACCAAGTGATCTCTTACTCTTGAAAATGAGATGCTAAACCCAAGGCTTGGTCCGAGGAGAGGTGAAGGTGTATATGAATATTATTTATAGCTTAATTTAAAAATTTTAGAAAGAATTTGTAACGCCTTGACCCCAGTTACCCAAAGTCAGTGCATTATTTTAATACATTGGCATGATTACAAGGAATCAAGTCCCGAAGGACCGATCAATTTACCAGTCTTGGAAAATAGATTACATACATTAATGTTACATTACACTTTATAACATATAAAACAACATAAATAATCCTTTATGAATGCCATTATTCCCTTGGCTTAACCTTGCATATCAATCACAATACACTTCTTGGAATCCTGGAAAAAATAAAACATTGAAAGGGTTGAGCTTAGATGCTTAGTAAGGATAAAAATACAGCATAAACATTCATAAATAAGCATAAAAATTTAAGGAAATGTATAACTAAAGAAAGCCTTTTAAACTTTAAATTCAGCATAATATGGAAAAAATAAAATTAATTAATACCATTTACTTAATCAAATGGATATTCTACTAGTCGAATAATCACATGCAATATCACTAACCACTTTCATAATAATAGAATGCATAATTCCAGACTATCATAACCACATTGTCAAGGCCTTGTGCCAAGACTACAAATAATATTTTGTCAAGGCCTTGTGACAAGACACTAGTTTGTCTCATGAGACCTACCGATGCATCGAGGATCTATAGCGGGCTCCACCCGTCACTTATTAAGTCCAATGTATTTCTCATATGAAAAGGTTTAAACATAACATAAACATTCATATAAAAACTGGCATACGAAATGTCAATACTTTACCTATAAAACATGAATGGTATAAAAATAACACATCCACAGTCAAACATGTCACAAAACCTTCAATAAAATATGGAAGATTTGTATCATAATTAATCAACTTCAAACAAGTTTAAAATCCATTAAATGATTTTGACATAGATGAAAATGTTTTGTAAAACTCTTTGAGAGAAATATCCCTTTTTCATGAAAACATTTAAAAGTCACACAATTTAGAAAGGAATACATTTAAAAATATTTTTGAATCAAAGTTTCCCATACCACTTTTAAAATTTTGAAATTAATTAACATTTTAAAACATTCATGTCCATTTAAATAAATCCTTAAAACCATTTTGAAAACATGGACATTAATGAGAATGGTTTAGAAGAATAAATATTTAAAACATTTAAATTTATGTTTTAGTAAAAAGTACCCTAAAATAATCCCTTTGAAAACTATTTTATGAAACATGGAAATGGATAATAAATATGTCCCAGTAGATACTTACGTCAAAACAACCTCAGATAATAAGAGATTATGAAATTAACCCTTACCAATTTGGTAACATACGAAAAATAAACCTCGTGAAAGAGGTATCATACAATGAATATATAAAGACACATAAATTAAAGTGTATTACACAAAGAATACAATTATAGGAAGTACATGCACCACACAAAAGGTAATAGTGTCAATATGGTACGAATCTCATAGGAATAAGGAGTGAGATGAAAACCCCTTACCTTGCACTTTCCTTTAGTAGAGGGTATGTTTAACCTACTATATGAAGACTATAGTATGTTATTAAACTATACCAGAACCATATTAATATTTATGATATCATACATTATTCATTTATGACTTTATACTACCCATTTAATAATAATTTCCATGTTATATTAATATTTCAGGTAATAATCGCTTTCTTTATCGTACGTGTTTTAACTTGTTACTCTTGATTTTATCACATAGATCATGATTTAAATACTTCCAAAATATAAAAAATTATTTATATATCGTATATATTTATAATATAAATATGTATTATAGACATATATATGAAATGGAAAACACCGTTTATGGAGATGGTAGTCCGTACGTACGCATAAACGATGTTTCCGTTTTCATATAGTATTGAATGGAAGTAAGTGAATAAGATATATGTAAGTACATAAATAAATAAATAAATAAATAAATATATCTCCATTAGCATTATTATTTCATATATTATATACTTATTAGTAATATATATTTTTATAATCGTCGATGAATGGTGAACTTGGAAATGAATCTCATCACGTCGTGGAGACGGTAATCCATACGTACGCATGAGCAAAAATATCATTCTTTTGATATTAAAAAAATATATAATTTTATGTTATATCATATATACATAATCCTTATCATGTTATATTTATTATTTACATCAAATAAACATCATTATTATACCCATTAAATAATAATGTATTGAATAACAATTACACCATGACGTGGAGACGGTAAGCCGTATGTACGCACGTATGGTGACATGTCATTCAAAGGGTAGATAGAATAATGAATTTGGTTGTACCGTAATTATAATAACATCATAGTATATAGAATATAATGGAGTTATTATTTTATAATGGAAACAACAAAGAAAAAGGAAGTGGAAGAAGAAAGGAACTTGAAAGAGGGTGGTGAAATCATTACCTCTTCTTCAGGTTCTTCCTTTTGATTTGATCAAAAGGCTCCATAGGTTGGCTTTATGATCAAACTAAGGCCTCTAAGTTGAAGGGAGGATATTTTAGAGGGTATTTTGTCAGGGGATGGCCGATCCAAATGTATTAGAAGGTGTTAATTATAGTGAAGGGGGAGTTCCCTTTTATAAGTGGGGTGAGGGGCACCTTAAGAAAAACATAACATATTATTTTATAATAAATTAATATTCGTTTTATAATGGATACAACTTGATTTATTTACAGTATAATGTGGGTATGGGTTGAAATAAACTCAACCAATATGTTTTATATAGGTTTGGGACACTTTATTAACCTTATATTTTAGATTTAACTCTTAGTTAATTAGTTTGACATTTACCATGTCTCTTTGTATTTTTTATATTATATGGTTAATAAACTTACTATAAACCTCCAATATACCCCCAAGTGGTCCATTAATTATACACCTATAATGATATAAGTCCTTTGACCAAGCCTTATATATTTAGGAATATAATATCAATTAATAATATAATATTTGTTTTAAAAACTCCTTTATGTCAATTTTGACACTATTTAATAATTGATTTTTTTGAAAGTCTTAACAAGTTTTTTAATTCGAACAAAATTAATTAAATCAATCTCAACATGTACTATTAACTTATAATTTTTTTTAATTTATAAAAAGTATCAAATTACATTTATTTAGATATTTATAATATCAATTATTTTAATATTTCATTAATTAGGTAATTACTACATCACCATTGTGTCATAAATAAATTAAAATATTTAATATCTAAAAATTATAAATAAAATATCATTATGTAGAAAATATTTTTATCTTTATAATGAATTTTTATAATCGAATTTATCTTATGTATAACCCTATATTAAAAATGTTTTAGTTATTAATCTTTGATTTAAACTCTTTTAACTCTTCTTTGAATTAAATAATAATAAATGTCCTAATCTAATCCAAGTGGACCAAAGAGGTTCATATTTTATTCCTAAGGTTGTTATTGGTCGAATTATACTTATCCAATAGAATTAGTACATGTTTTAAGGTAATAATAATATCATTTTTACCCTTAATTAACCTATTTACTTTTAAATGTGGTAAATAAAAGTAAAAAGTTACTATTCACCAAAAATTATTTTTATCTTATTGAACCAAATTTTACTCCTTGATATTAAAGGTGTCTCTCATATTTTTAAAATTCCACTGACCGAAGCGGTAAAATTAAGTTTGATGTGAATTTGCAAATTCTTCTAGGAGATGGGTAAAAGACGGTGAAAAGTTCAATAAATTTTTCATATATCTAAAATTATTATAAACTGACTCCATTGAATTACATTGAAAATATATAGGTATTATGTATATATTTTGACCTAAAATAAATTTAAATAAAATAAATAATTATTTAAATAAAAATTTGGTTTTAAACTATAGCTCAGTTTTTTTCACTATTCATCAAAAATTGAAAGTTTTCAGAAAAATACCAAAATTTCACCCTAGGTAATTTCGATATTCTGAATCCAAAAATGAAGTCCATTTTAAAAGATAAAATTTATATATAATTTAAAAAAGTGGGTATTACTATTGATAACAACTAGTTTAATTGGTTGTGGTGTGTTAGAACTCAAAGTTGCATACAACACACGCTACTGTATTATTCAAAGACGAGCGTACCGTGGAAGCATGGGGTGTTACATTCTCCCCTCATTCAATAAATTTCATCCTCGCAATTTGAAATTATTTTTCAAAAACAAAAGGTTGATATAGAAAATACCTTTGGGAAAACCCACATCAGAAATTAGTTTAAAAAATTTTATTCTTAATAAGTGGAAAAGGGAAATGAAAGGGTCACTACCAAATGATGATCTCAATTAGGAGAACATTAGTGGAAATTAGAGACATATAATTGGAGGAAAACATAAATATTTATAGGTACTGATTGAGTTCATCAATCACAAACAAGTGTAAAATTGAGGGCCTTATATTCATCTATCTATGATGATTTAAAATACCATTGGTTCAACAAAACATATGGTATAAGGATAATACATTTTTGGTTTTAATATCACTTTACTAAAGTATAAGAATTAATTTCTTCAAAGAATAAGAGAAGAAGAAAAATATATACTTGACAAGTAGAGTCCCATCATTTAACTAATTTCTACCACAAACTCATCTTTCACTCTAAAAGATAATAGAACTTAAAAATAATATTCTATTTATCATATTCATATAGGGTTAAAAAAATGAATTTATAATTCATCTAGAAGATTTTTTTTAAAAAAAGACTATATTATTCAATCCAGGTCATCATGTGAGCCAGTGGTAGGTGATACACCCTTGTCGCCCTTTGGTTGCGGGTTCAAGTTGCGCGGCCTTGCTAAACGCGACGAGTTTCCGCCCGACCTCCGGGTTGTCCTTTTTATGGAAATAAAAAAATAACCCTAACAATAGTATCCAATTTCAAAATTAATCCATTCCAGCCTTTAGAATTATCCAAAATACTTATATCCAAACTCTTAGTCCAAAATTTATAAGGAAGTTAAACATAATGAAGATCCTTTTTTCCGCTTAATAAAATGTGAAAACCTCCTTCATATATTCTTTTAAAACACTGAAACATCATGAATTACCATAAATCATTATTGATTACATTCATGATCCCATATTCCTTATAGAATACAAGATATACACGTTCCATCAAAAAAATGTTGTAAACTCCAACAATGATGGAATATACAAATCATTAATCAGTTTCAAGGTAGTCAAGAATATCCAATATAATTGATCCAAATCAATCATGTATTATTCCAAAATCACTACCTCGGTATCAGAACCATATTATGGTTTATCTTTCTCTCAACTATATATTTTCTAAAAATTTAACCTGCTATTGAGTCACTTTTCATAATACCATATAATCTCAAATCCTCAATAAAATAGTACCACAGTACAATCCTTATTTATCTTCATAATTCATATAACCAATACATAGTTGATACAACAGCCAAATTAAATAATTCTTTAATAACGACATAAGAACACTACTCATTCCTCTTCATCTGGGGTAGTATCATAACTTTATTAATATCATCATTTTGGTCATATTCTGATGATTTGAACATTGATTCGCGTAGCGTCCTCAATCCTTGCAGATTAAGCATTGTACATTTGAAACCTTTTTCTTACCCTCAAAATCATGAATGTGGTGTCCTTTTTCTCCACACTTATAACATACTCCCATTCCCTTCAAGAATTTTCCAAGGTGATTCTTTCTATAGTTATCACATATGGGAAAATCTTTCTTTACCTTCTTCCCTTTATCTGTTCTTCTCTCTACTATCCTTTTCTTATCTGGCTTCCCTTGAAATCCATAGGACTCCGAGAATTCTTTACTTATATTATCAATAAATGATACTATTTCTTCATATAATGATATTACTTGGGAGACTATTTCCCTTCTAAATTCTAGATTAAGACCATGAAAGATATGATCCTTCTTACTCTTTGGATCATGCGTATTGTTGGAGATCTCATTCCTTCTACTGGGTTCCATTTCTAAAAAATTACATACACTAGATTAGTTTATGAATAACAATACCTAATCCCAAACTTGTAAAACACTTAACATAAAGTAAACAGTTTATGTATATAATCCATAATCATAAAAATGTCTTTTTTGAGAAAGTATATACTCATAAATCCTTCATAATGGTTTGTAAAGAAAATGAGAATTATCCTAAGCATATCCCCCAGGAGTGTTGTAACCAAGAGTGTAGCAAGGCCCGTTGTCGTGCACCAGTTCCCGTTCGAGTCTATCTCAAAGTAGTGTTTTTGGGTTTTACCCCTAGGTACATCTGTTCCAGAGCCGCCTCTACCTGCTCGTATCCAGACAAGGATGTATTTCTTGGAAAACTCACAAAATATCTACAATACCAAAATTCTAGGAAGTTCTTCTATACTAACCCTCAAAGTCTATCTTAGGGCTATGTGCTCTAATCAGAGTTTATCTAAATCTAGTTTCCAAGGTTATTACCAAACTTCCTCTGATACCAACTGTAACACCCCGAACCTAGTTACCCAGAGTCAGTGCATTATTTTAATACATTCGCATGATTACAAGGAATCAAGTCCCAAAGGACCGATCAATTTTGCAATCTTGGAAAATATATTACATACATGAATGTTACATTACACTTCATAACATTCAAAACAACATAAATAATCCTTTATGAACACCATTATTCCCTTGGATTAACCCTTCATATCAATCACAATACACTACTTGGAATCCTGGGAAAAATAAAACATAGAAATGGGTGAGCTCAGATGCTCATTAGGGTTAACAATACAACGGAAAATTTTATAAATAAGCATAAACATTTAAGGCAATGTATAACTAAAACAAAAGCCTTTTAAACTTGAAATTCAACATAATATGGAAAAAATAAAATGAATTAATTCCATTTACTTATTCACATGGATATTCTACTAGTTGAATAATCACATGCAATATCACTAACCACTTTCATAATAATGGAATGCATAATGCGATATTATCATTACTACATAGTCAAGGCCTTGTGCCAAGACTAAAAATAATATTTTGTCAAGACCTTATGCCAAGACACTAGTTTGTTTCATGAGACCTACCGATGCATCGAGGAGCTATAGCGGGCTCCACCCGTCACTTACTAAGTCTAATGCATTCCTCATATGAAATGGTTTAAACATAACATAAACATTCGTGTTAAAACTGGAATAAAAAATGTCAATACATTACCCATAAAACATGAATGGTATAAAAATAACACATCCACCTTCAAACATATCATAAAAACTTCAATACAATATGGAATATTTTTATCATAAAAAATCAACTTCAAACAAGTTTAACATCCATTAAAGGATTTTGACATAGATGAAAATGATTTATAAAAATCTTTGAGAGAATTATCCAATTTTCATGAAAACATTTAAAAGTCAAACAATTTAGAAAGGAAGACATTTAAATATATTTTGAATCAAAGTTTCCCATACCACTTTGAAACTTTTGAAAGTAATTAACATTTTAAAACATTCCTGTCCATTTAAATAAATCCTTAAAACCATTTTGAAAACATGGACATTAATGAGAATGGTTTAGAAGAATAAATATTTAAAAAATTTAAAATTATGTTTTAGTAAAAATTACCCCAAAATAATCCCTTTGAAAAATATTTTATGAAACATGGACATGAATAATAAATATATCCCAGTAGGTACTTACTTAAAAACAACCTCGGATAATAAAGAGATTGGGAAATTAACCCTTACCAATTTGGTAACTTACAAAACATTCACCCCATGAAAGAGGTATCATACAATGAATATATAAATACACATAAATTAAAGTTTATTATACAAATAATACAATTATGGGCAGTACATACACCACACAAAAGGTAATAGTGTCAATATGGTACGAATATCACGGGAATAAGGAGTTAGATGAAAACCCCTTACCTTGCACTTTCCTTTAGTCAAGGGTACGTTTAACCTCCTGTATGAAGACTATAGTATGTTATTAAATTATACCATAGACATATTAATATTTATTATTTCATACATTATTCTTTTATGACTTTATACTACCCATTTAATAATAATTTCTATGTTATATTAATATTTCGGGTAATAATCACTTTCTTTATCGTACGTGTTTTAACTTGTTACTCTTTATTGTATCACTTAGATCATGATTTAAATACTTCCATAATATAAAAAATTTATATATATCATATATATTTAGAATATAAATATGTATAATAGAAATTTATATGAAATGGAAAACACCGTTTATGGAGACGGTAGTCCGTACGTACGCATAAACGCTGTTTCCGTTTTCAAATAGTATTGAACGGAAGTAAGTGAATAAGATATATGTAAGTAAATAAATACTTATATATATAAATATATATATCTCCAGTATAATTATTATGTCATATATTACATACTTATTAGTAATATATATTTTTATAATCGTCGATGAATGGTGAACTTAGAAATGAATCTCATCGTGTCGTGGAGACGGTAATCTGTACGTATGCACGAGTGAAAATATCATTCTTTTGATATTAAAATAATATATAATTGGATATTATATCATATATACATAATCCTTATCATGTTATATTTATTATTTACATAAAATACATATCATTATTATACCCATCGAAATAAAATGTATTGAATAATAATTACACCACGACGTGGAGATGGTAATCCGTACGTACACACGTAAGGTGACATGTCATTCAAAGGGTGGATGGAATAATTAATTTGGTTGTACCATAATTATAATAACATCATAGTATATAGAAGATATTGGATTTATTATTTTATAATGGAAACAACAATGAAAATGGAAGTGGAAGAAGAAAGGAACTTGAAAGAGGGTGGTGAAATCATTACCTCTTCTTCGAGTTCTTCCTTTTGATTTGATCAAAAGGGATCTTTAGGTTGGCTTTATGATAAAAATAAGGCCTCTAGGTTGAATGGAGGATTTTTTAGAGGGTATTTGGGAAGGGGTTGGCTGAGACAAATGTCTTAGAAGATGTGAATTAGAGTGAAGGGGGAGTTCCCTTTTATAAGAGGGGTGAAGGGAACCTTAGGAAAAAGATAACATATTAGTTTATAATAATTTCATATCCAGTTTATAATGGCTCCAAATTGATTTATTTAAAAGCTAAGGTGGGTATGGGTTGAACTCCACTCAACCAATAGGTTTTAGATAGGTTTTGGTCACTTTATTAACCTTATCTTTTAGTTTTAACTCTTAGTTAATTAGTTTGACATTTACCATGTCTATTTGTATTTTTATATTATATGGTTAATAAAATTACTATAAACTTCCAATCCAACCCCAAGTGGTCCATTAATTATACACCTATCATTATATAAGTCCTTTGGCCAAACCTTAGATTTTTAGGAATAGAATATCAATTAATAAAATAATATTTGTTTTAAAAACTTCTTTATGTCAATTTTGACACTATTTAATAATTGATTTGTGTTAAAGTCTTAACAAATTTATTAATTCTAAAAAAAATCATTTAACAAATACTAACATGTCATAGTAACCTATGAAATTAGTATAATTCATAAAAAGTCTCAAATTACATTCATTTGGATATTTATAATATCAATTATTTTAATATTTAATTAATTAGGTAATTACTGCATCACCATTGTGTCATAAATAAATTAAATTATTTAATATCTAAAAATTATAAATAAAATATAATTATGTATCAAATATTTTTTTATTTCTAATATATTTTTATAATCGAATTTATCTTATATATAACGCTATATTAAAAATGTTTTATTTATTAAACTTTGATTATAACTCTTTTAACTCTTCTTTGAATTAAATAATAATAAATGTCCTAATCTAATCCAAGTGGAACAAAGAGGTTAATATTTTATTCATAAGGTTGTTTTTGGTCAAATTATACTTAGACAATAGAATTAGGACATGTGTTAGGGTAATAATAATATCATTTTTACAATTAATTACCCTATTTCCTTTTAACCGTGGTTAATAAAATTAAAAAGTTACTATTCACCGAAAATTATTTTTATCTTATTGAACCACATTTTACTCATTGATATTAAAAGTGTCCGTCGAATTTTCAAAATTCCACTCATAGAAGCGGTAAAATTAAGTTTTATGTGAATTTGTAAATTCTTCTAGGAGATGGGTAAAAGACAGTGAAAAGTTCAATAATTTTTTTATATATCTAAAATTATTATAAACTGACTCCAATGAATTACATTGAATGTATATAAGTATTATTCATCTATTTTTACCTAAAATAAATTTAAATAAAATAAATAAATATTTAAATAAAAATTCAGTTTTAAACAATAACTCAGTGTTTTCACTATTCATTAAAAATTGAAAGTTTTCAGAAAAACACTAAAATTTCACCCTAGGCTAACTCCGATATTCTGAATCCAAAAATGATTCCATTTTAAAAGATAAAATTTATATAATTTCAAAAAGTGGGTAATACTATTGATGGAAGCTAGTTTTATTGGTTGTGGTGTGCTAGAACTCAAAGTTGCGTACAACACACGCTACTATATTATTCAAAGAGGAGCGTACCATGGAAGCTTGGGGTGTTATAGAATTGAGTAGCATGGATGGGTGAGGTGAATGTCCCTGGTGTGGTGACTATGCCTGATGACATGTAACTTAGTCTTTCTCTACTCTTTTATTTAGTCACTTTTCCCACTATCTATTGGTTATATATTCAAATGTTGGAGTTAATCAAATAAAAGGAATAAACAGATTCTATAGAGCCAGGTCTTAGAAGTTGACAAATCCTGGACCAAGTTGTGTTATCAACCTTGATTAAAGGAGGAGGTGGAATTGAGAGTTCATAGGAAATTAATGATATTCAAAAATTTCTAAATAATAAATAGTACTAAAAACCTTAGATTTCATGTTTATATTATTAAACTAATATCAAACCTATAGAGTAGAATAATGATTGAACCCAAAACCGAACCCAAGATGAAGTTTTTTCTTCTCTAACCCATTATGTTTACAATTTCATGTTTGTATAAAATTAGACATTTTTATTTTTCATGTCATTGTTTTAAATATTAAAAACAAAAAAATTATTTATTATTTATTTCATAAATTAATCAAAAAAAATTGTTTTAGGTGATTAAGAATAAGCTAGTTAATAAACTGAGAAAATCCTCAAGTGAGACGACCCTGGCCAGCTACTATGCTACAATAGGAAAATAAAATTATTTTAGCCACACCCCATGATAATCATGCATCAAAACTAGTTCCGTTGTTGGGGATCCAATCAGTTATTCATTTAATTTTTCTATTTTCAGATCTTAGATATATTTCATAGAGTTTTTAAAAAGTAAAAAATCAAAAAAAATTCCCCCATGATGTTTTCGTATGACAAGTTTTTCAATTCATGTAACAACAAATAATCTAAATTTCACAATCTAGTAGCTGAATCCCCTTGGTCTATAAAATTTTATGTTAAAGTATTTTTGAGAAAGATGAAAGGAGTAAATATCAAAATTTTCAAAGAGGATGTATTCAAGGACCTCATCTAGGGTCTCTAGGATACCCTCTAGAAACTAGTGTTTGAATGATTATCCAGAGAGCTCACTGAATTCAGGGAGTGCTTCCCCAAATTCTATCAAAAAGATTTCAAGATACAAGAAGAGTGATCTTAGAATCCTCCTAACACATTTGAAGAAGTTCCACCAGAATATTTCTAGGAGAAAGTGAAAAAACACAAACTAAGTACGATATTCAAGATCTTAATGAAATGTTGTAAGGTCTCCAAGTCAAACTAGATTGGGTAACTACATAATTCAAAGAATCATTAGAAGAAATTGAACCTAAGTATCAACCTGAACTAAAAGATGATCCACTTGTCTTAGTTTAACATTAAAAGGAGGATGGCTTGTTTTTTGAACTACATGTGGGGGATTGATAAGAACTGGATGGATTTTGGAATTAATTTGAGAAACTTCTTGATCTCCCCAAACCCTGAAAAGAAGAATATCTAGCATTAGTGATCGAAGATACCCCCCAAGTGGTGGAATTTAAAGTGAAAATGGAGGATCCATTCTACCTACCTTAATCGTTATAGAATCTACTCCAAGTGGCACTTACGATTGGGACATTGATTGAAACTGAACAAAGTTAGGGATTTGAACCTTTCATTGACTCTATCTCTTCTAATTTTATTGAATCTAAATTTTTCATCACTATTTATTTTTTGATTATAATGAATCAGAAAAACTTTTCTATACCTTAGAGGAAAAAAAGAACCTAGATGTTCATCTATTGAGAAACACATGAAGATCCTTCATTTGGATGAACATACATTTGAGGAGAACCATAATGAAGATATCTAAGTTTCCAAGCCTAAGGAAATCAAGAAATAAGATTATTTTAGGGAATCCCATGTAAATCCAGCACTAAAAGAGGTTTTAGAAGTAGAAACCAATAAAGATAATGATACCTAATTTATCATGCCCCCAAAATGCAAATTGTACCTTGTTTTGACGGGAGATGATATGGTATTCTCTATTCATGTATCATTTCTCAAGAAAAAATAATTATATATTTGAAAAATCCACATGTTGTAGTTTAAATCAAATAATCCCCAACCACCCCCAGACTTTGGATAATAGTTGGTATTTCCCTCTTAAGGCAGTAAACATTTTGGGCCCTCTTGGGGGATCATACGAATATTTAATTTTAAATGCTTTCTAGGAATTTATATTTCTATCACATTTCTTTCGAATTAGTTCATTATGAATCCCACTCCCTTCTATATTCTTGAGCTTTAATAACTTGATCCTTGTGATTAATTATGTTGTTTTCTTTTATAAGTTCATGATGTTAGAAGTTAGTCCCAAACTCTGAAGGAAGAGGAATGCACTTCATTTCAAAAAGGAGTTCACTTTTAGTGATTATGTTTTAAACTAATTACATTTTTTTTCAAAAAAACATGTTTTGAGCATTAAAGTTAAAATTGTATTCCCACACTTGAATTAGTATTCACTTTACTAGTCAAGGATACATGAGTTTCTTAGGAATCATATGATTCCATGTTTTAGATTTCAATGTTGATATAATTTAATGATTAAAATAGAGAATTGAATTATTAAAGTAAAGCATGGATATTAAAATGAGGATTCATGATTTGAAGAAATTGAATGATTCATGTAAATGAAATTTCCTAACTATTTTTCATGTTTTGAATTTCTGAAATTTATGTGAATTTATTTGTTATTGTTAATCATACCTTGAGTGATTATCCCCGGTACTATGTCCCATTCCTAGTATTTCTAGACCAAGTACTTCCTATTTTATCATCATCATATTTCTGGAGTAATCTTGGGTCCACCATCTAGAACTTACATTTGAACTTTTCAAAGCCATGAATATACAAAAACACATTTAAAATATTTGAGGCATATTTTGATAAACAAAATATCCATAAAAATCCATCTTTACATAAATACATCTTTATCCCATAGAGATCATGAACTACCTTTATAGGGATGATCCATGTTTCAATCCATTTTTATCCCATTATAACCTACTGTTAGTAATTGCAAGATATTTTAATGTTGAAGTGTGGGGGTGAAGGGAATCCTGGTAAATGGAATGATTTACATTTTAAGGAAGACGTGTGGGGGTTCTTATAGAAGGAATTGTAAATGGTCATGGAATCATCCATTTCACTCTATGTTTTTCTCTCTTGAATATAAAAAATGAATATTACAAAAAGAACAAAAAAATGAGAAAAATGAGTTGTTATTTTGGTAACCCAAAAATCACCATTACTAGACCAATAATTTTTATCATATGTGGTTTTGTGGTAGATATGAAGTTTATTCTAATCATAACTTTCAAAAAACTAAAAAAAATCTAAAAGTTGTTTTAAAAAAATAAGTATAAAAATAAAAATATATACATTAAATATAGGTAACAAATCATTCATTATGATTAAACTAATCAGAATATTTACTTTAGAAATTTGGGGATTTTGAGAGTTGATATAAATTAAAGGATGAAATTTCATTAAAATTTTAATTTGAATATCATTCCTTATTCTTTAAGAGATAAAACTCCTCCTTGAGCTTTAATTTTTAACATCAAGTCCTACCAAATTTATTCCTCAGAGACATTTGAACCTTGATGACAAGACCCAATGGATTTATGTGATTTTTTTATTTAAAAAGCAATGCAATTAGTTCCTTTATAATCCTATGGATAAGGGTCATTTTCTCATGATATGATCATAAATATAATTGAATTATGTCATTATTTATGAGAACAAACAATCAAAAGTGAGGTAAATAACAACTAGGCATGTTTGATAATAATGAATCAAGGAGATTGAAGGAATGAAAGGAAAATCTCAATCATTGTTTTCAAAGGGGAAAAGAAAAATACATGGATTGGTTATTTCTTTGGAAAATGACAAATTTAATTGATATTTTAAGTGGAATTTTAAAATTTTATTTGATATTGACATTTTTTTGATCTTATTGCATTGAAATTTGAATATTGATAACATTGGTTCCCTCTAATTTTCGGTGTTGATATTTTATACTTGAGGAAAAACATGGATTAAGTGTGGGGGAATTGAATGTAAAAGTATTTTACATAATTTTACATAGAATTTTAATTTTTTTAATCCCAAAAGTTTTATTTTAAGTTAAATTATCTCATTTTATGATTTTTGTGGTGTTTTTAGCTCAATCTAAAAAATGGATTATTATGAATTTTATAATTTTATATTTTTTCTATATTTAGGCCATAAATTAGTCTATACTTATCCAAATCATAAATTTCTTTATTTTCATGATTTTGTATATCCTATTATTCATTTCATTCTTCTGGACCCAAAGCCAAATCCACCATTTATGAGCCCATAACCAGCTCACAAGTTGGTCCTTCAAAACTAGTCACAAATATGGATATTTTTTTATTGTGGGACCATATATCATTATGAGACTACCTAAATGTTCTGAAATTTTGTGTGTCGATGCACAAGGATTTTCCTAAAAACTTTTATGAAGGAGGCTAGGCGTGAATTTTATTTTTCATGGACATTAATGTATGGGTAACATTAGACATGGAATATGGAGAGTCTGCCTAGGAAGATTAAATTCTCATAGTGAAACGGGCATAACTCTCTCTAAAAAGGGGAAAATGCACTGAAATTTTGAGGGGAAATGTGCAGAATAGAGAGGAATAACTTTAATGAATGAACACACATGTTAATTGTCTATTTAATGGATCTAACTTGTGGAATCTTTTGAAGGGAAAATATAACCTATAAAAGGAGGAGAAATACTCCATCCCAAATCATTCCAATCCATCACATTCCATTTGAGGAACCAAAAGGAGATCTCCCCTGAGGGAGGTTGGCCACTACATGGTCTCATTCCTCACCCATTTCTTTCTATTCTTCATTTTTTAGTTTTCTTTATTTTATTTTTATTTTCAATTGTAATTTAAATTTTAGTTTTATTAAATTAATCCATGCATTTGTGTTTCTCGATCCTTTTCACAATTCTTATTCTCAATTTTTTTATTTTAATTATAAGTATTATTATTATTTTTAGTATTAATATAAATTTTAATATTATTATAAAACTTATAATTATAACATTCTTAGTTTAAAATTATTATATCATTCTCTTTATCCCTCTTCTTTTTAATAAATTCTTCATTTAATAATAATAATAATAATAATAATTATTATTATTATATTTACATTAGTTATATTTTATATATTTTATAAATTTTCTAATTTTATTTTATTTTTCTCTCTCTCTTCCTCTCACTATTCTCATCCCACATTCTTCCATTTTTTTAGTTCTCTCATCTACAAATCTTTTTTACTTTATTCTTCTTTATTTTTATTCTTCTTCTCTTTGAACCACTCCAACAAGTGATCTATTACTCTCAAAAATGAGAGGCTAACCTAATGGCTTGGTCTTGGGGGCAGTCAAGTTGTTCATAAATTTTCTTCAACATTTAATTTTAATTTTGTAGATATAATTGAGTAGCATGCATGTGTGAGGTGAATGTCCCTGATATAGTGCCTTCCCCCTGATGGAATGAAACTCAATATATCTCTATTATTTTATTTAATCACTTTTCCCTCTCTCCATTGGATATCTATTTACACCTTGGAGTTGAGCTAATCAATGGATGAAATATATTCAATAGTGCCAGGTCCTAGAAGATGACACATCCTAGACCAAGGTCTATCGTCAACCTCGATTAATGGTGGAGGTGGAATTGAGAGTTTATAAGCATTCAATGATATTCCACAAATTTTAAATAAAAAATAGTAGTTAAAACCTGATATTCCAAGTTTGTATTATCAAACTAATATCGAACCTAAAGAGGAGAATAATTATTGAACCCAAAATCAAACCCAAGACCATGTGTTTTGTTCCTTAACCCATTCTGTTTAGAATTCAATGTTAGTATAATATTATAAATTATTATTTTTCATGTGATTGTTTTAAATATTAAAAACCCTAAAAGGATTTAATATTGATTCCATAAATTAATCAAAACAAAAAAAAGTATTTTAGGTGATTTAGAATAAGTGAGTGAACAAAATGAGAGGATCCTCAAGTGAGATGACCCTATTCCGCCACGTTGTTGCACAAGTAAAATAAAATTTCATTCTACATGACCCATGACAAGCATTCATCGCTCATCATGGATAAACTAGAATGATCCTTCCAGCTCAGAGCATCATCCACTTTTTTTCTTCATTGTGTGTTAATATATTAAGCAGTCATAATCTTTAATTTGTTACAACTATCTCCCCATACACATATTCAACTACTTCTTTGTGAATATATACATCATGATTTGATGAAACATATATATTTCACTCATTACACCATAATGATAAATCCTTCATATATTAAAATAAAAAATTACTTCTTATAGTTTCAAGTCAGGAGTTGGTTATTTTTTCTCCTAAAACATGAATTGGTGAGAGATATAATCTACTAACTTTTCATTATACATGAGGAAAAATCCCATTCCATACATTGATTCATCATTTTAGATAAAAAATTCTTCTCCACTATAGGGTTTTGTGATCACAAGTGCAATAAACTACATTCCCTTTGATTCCTTGAAGTGTTATTCTCATTCATCATTTTAAATGAGCTTGGATCTATTACACATCAACTTGGATAGTGTATTTTATATCCATGAGAAATTTATCACAAATAATTAATGGTTTCCAGATAACCCAAGAAAACTATTTATTTTTGTCATCATGGTTGGTATGAGCCATTTTTAAAAACTTTTGTCTTTGAGGGATCCAACGATATACCCTGTATTTTAATTACAAGACCCAATATTGACAACTTTTTTATCCATACCTCAAATTTTATAAACATTTCATATATATTTTCAATTATTAAGGTATTCAACACAATATTCAAATGATCTCTATGCTCTTCCTTACTCTTGGAATATATATAAGTATATCTTCTATAAAGACAAACAAAAATTGGTCAAGGAAATATCTAAAGAAAATTCATTCGATCCATGATGATAATAGGGACATTGGGAATTAAAAATGGCATCACCATAAATTCATAGTGTCCATACCTCACATGTAAGGATGTATTGGATAAATCCAATTTTTTGGCCCTTCAAATGATGATATCATGATCGAAGGTCTTTCTTTGGAAATTATTGGGCACTTCACAATTGATCAAAAAAATTATCAATATGAGGTATATAATAAGTTTTCGTGATAGTAATATTATTTAGTTCCTAATAATAAATGCGAAGACATATTTTCAAAACATTATTATTAAAAAATAATAGTTGAAACTCATGGTGATTCACTTGGATGAATGAATCCTTTAGAAATATTCTCTTAGAATTGCTTCTTTAATTCCTCCAACTCAATTAGAAACATTCTATAAAGAGTCTTTAAAATAGGTGTAGCACCATGTATGAATTTTGTAAAAAAATAAACTTCAAAATTCATGAAAATACTATAAAACTCTTTAGTAAATATAACATCACATTCCCAAAAAATAGGGATATATTAATCGTAGAGTTTCTACCTAACCATTTGAGATAGATTAACCTCATGAATAGGTAATAAAGCCCATTCAATAGAAGTGATTTCCATTATAAATTCACATTCATCCCCAAATGTATATAAAATCATGGGTTGATTTAGAATATCAAATATGAATACTCTTCCTCAGTAATTAATATGGTATATATATAGATAGGGTTAATCCACACCTAAAATCACATAATATTTTACTCAATAGAGAATAACAATACCTATAGGAAGTAAATTCTAAAGAAATTATACCAGATAAGAAAAATATAATTGATATGATATCATCTTACCATTATAAGTTATCACCATTAATTCCACATATAATCACTGAGGTGGTGATGTGATACCCTTAGAAAAAATTTTAGATATAGTTTTTTGGGAAGAACAAGAATCAAATAAGTTATTTTTTTCTTGAAAGTATAATAAGTGTACCTTTCACCAATTTATTCTCATGAACCACTTAAGTGGTTGTGATCACATGAGAATTCCCTTTATCTCTTGGATTAAGAGTTTATTGAAACATATGGTTATCATTAACCCTTGGATTTGAAAATTTGTTGACATAGTTCCCATACTCCTTATATTTGTATAATGGGAGTGTGGGTGGTGCATTAAATTGAGATTTCTCTGCATTATTTTCATTTTATTAACTCTTTACATCTCTTAAAGATTAAATTTCATGATAACCTTCTTTTCTACACTTGAAATATTTATTATTCCCTTAGAGACAATTTCTACACATTTTCACTTCTTGAATAAATGAAGACTCAATTCATTTCCTCCATTGTTTTTATTTATAAAATTTTCTAAAACCTCCATCATTAGCTTCTTATTAGAACCCTGATTTTTATGGTAAACTTCACTTAACATTTATAACTTGTTATAACATTGAATGACCTATTCATAGCTATTAAATTCCTTTATGGATAACACTTTTTAGAGACATAATTTTAGGTCATTGGAGAACTGGTCAATTATAATTTTAGGTTTGATGATGAAAACAGATGTGTACCTCATAAGTATTCTAAAATTTTACTTAGATGTACCAATAGATTCCTAATACTTCTACTTATGAAAAATTAATTCCACTTATATTTTCTTGCGAAGATTTCATGGAAAGTACTTACTAAAAAATATCCTATTAAACTCACTCTAATATATAAAGTCAATATTTTCATATGGTATTGTATTATTAATAATATTATGCCGTTTTTATATATTACCTTTTAAAAAATACACTATCAAGATAACATTTTTGTGATATGAGCACTGGATAAAGAAAAATACCCTTATAATGGGACTGATCTATTTCCCAGAAATCAGTGGATCAGAGGACTCACTAAAAGAAGGGATATTTTTCTTCATGAAAGACTAAAGGGTGAATTGGTTATCATTTTATAATTTGTATAATAAAAATGATTCATGAATTTATAGAGTTTAATGATAATAGAAATAATATCTTTTATTTCATCTCCAATTCCATTTGGTTGATCAAGAGGAAAATCATTATATTGTCCAAAAAATTAATTGGTTAGAAGATTCCTCATGGTTCCAACCATTGACTAAAACTAAAAATTATAATGTAATAATCATGATATTATAATCAAACTGAGAAATAATATAATCAATTAATTCATTCTAGATATGTATTAAATTATAAAACAATCTTTTCAACCTATGAAATTTTTAGGTTCATCCTTTATCACATTCAATTCATCATAGGTTGTCTTAAGTTTTATCCACATATTATTAATAACATAATCACAAAAAATAACTAGAACCTTTTATAATACCAACTACAACGACATGAATATAACATAAATAAAATTGTCATCATTTTAGATCAATATTTAATACATTTAATAATAATACATGCTCAATGACCATAATGGTTTAGTGTATTTGAAGAATAGATACATAATCAAATTATTTCATGAAATATATTGAAAATTTCCCAAAGTTTTCTTATCTCATAGTACTCTTCTTAGATATATCCTACTTAAAACCATTCTTCGTAAACTTTGTAAAATAGAAACATAATAAAGGGTGGGCTCATATGTTCAGTAAGGAAAAGAATGGGAGATATCAATTGATGATCATTTGCAAGCATAATATAAACATAGGGGTATGTGATCATGATCATAACTTATAAAGTTCATAACCAATCAGTCATAGATCATAAATTTTGAGTCATGGGATTATGCTTTTTCATTTCAAAAAACATGAGTTATAAGATTGAGGAATCATAATTAATCAGTCATGATCTATGAGATTATATCATAAGCATAAAATAATGTCAGAGGAATTTTAGAACAATTATGAGAATAGAATATCATTTCATTAGTCATGGATAAATTCCAAGTCCACCACAACATAGTTGCAAAATTCTCATAATGGAATGGATTTACTCACTAACATTTTTTCATTACTGTGATGGGTTCAATACCAATCCTATTTTAAATTATCTCATTAGATATCAATAATTTCCCAATGGATTGGGGTTGTTTAATAGACCAACCCATCACATAATGAAAACCAAACATATGTGTAATACCCAAACTCCAGTATCCAAGAGCTAGTGTAAATATTATTAAATTGTCATAATATACAAGAGATCATATACAAAAGGATTTAATAGTTTATTTGTCTTGGTATACTTGATAAATACATGAATCTAAAATTAAAATTGAAAACATGAAATGAAAATTAAAATTCTAGTGATAAAATTATTATTTTTTCCTTTTATATCCATAAAATTATTCATATGTCCCTTATTGATATCCCATGGAAGGGGAAACATAATAAAAGAGTGATCTCAGATGCTGAGTAAGGGAAAGAATACAACAAAATATATCATAGAGTTAATAAAGAATGAAAAATATAGAAGTGATAAAAAATAATCAAATATTCCTCATAACTAATATAATATAGGGGAAATTTATCCATGGATGAAGAAAAAATATAAATAATCACATATAAAACTATAATTCATTTCTTAATTTTAAAATTCATAATATCAAACATCATAATCTTAACGTCGAGGCCTCATGCTAAGGATTCATACATAAATAGGTAAGTCATATGCCAAATACCAAAACTAGTTTGCCTCATCAAACCTACCAATGCATTGTTGGCATATAACATGTCTCTTCCATCACTTACTAAGTCCAATGAATTCTTCATATGAATGAAATACATAATCAATATAAACATTAACTTTGAAGAAATACCAAATAAAATGTCAATATTTTCCCCAATCAATAAATTTAATAACATAATAGTATATATATGTATATATAGAAACATGGTATATACCAACATTATATTATATAAAAAGTGGAATATAATAATCATTAATGGATGTTGACATAGATTAAAGTACCTTTAAAATATTAATCAAGTCTTTCTTTGAAAACATGATAAAAATATCCATTTTCATTTGATAAAATTTGAAATAAAAATTTCCTAAATATTGATAAAACTAATTTATTATAAAATAAACATATAAATGTTTAGATTAATATTAAATGTATAGAATAGTTATGATGGTAGGAAAATTTATTCATTCGGTAAATATTAAAACAATTATTCCTTCCACACATTTAGTAAAAAGTCAAAATTACCTTATTTGAAAAATCACTAGAAGATCCCTTTTAATTATTTATAATAAAGTAAAATATATAAAAAAATTATTATTAAAAAATCATTTTATCATAGTAAAAAAATTCCAGAAAAAATTCTAGAAAACATGGATTTATATGAGAAATATTTCTGACCAAATCGAGAAATAAGGTCAGTTTTTCTGAAAGATATTTTTTAGTCATTTTATGTACCAAAGGATAGAAAATAAAAAAAACATTTAAAATCTATATATAACCAAATAATACGAAAATATAATTATTTTCAAATATAGTGATATTATGATTTCATTTAATGGAAATTTGAACACAATCAATCCTGAATAAATATGATATTTTAGAATAAAAACTTACCTTAGACTTATCAATGGTTAAACACATTATATCATCCTAAATGATCAATTTAAATTTACTAAATACTTTATTAATAACCCTTTTAATATATATTTTATTTTAAGGTAAAATTTTAATCATTTTTCATCCATTCATTGAATAGTTCATGTTGATGTTGACTGATTATGGTTATTAGATCAATTTATCCCAAATTACAATGGTATATTGGATGTAGTAAAATAAATTATGAAATGGCTCAAACATATCTAAAATTTTAATAATTTGTAGAATATTGTGATGTCCCATACCTGAATGCCACTTTGGTGGTGGCCCTGAGCCTGATGTGCCAAATGGCCTTAAGCACATCTCCCCAAATGTCAGAGGCTGCTGACAAGAATTAGGGGCCTAGGGTGTGTCCATGGGAGACTATGCCTTCATTACAAGAGTGAAATATAGTGGATAACATATATGATACAATGGGAGATAAATAACATAATCAATATAAGTAAATCGAATTCATAGTGGAAGGAGTCAAATCAATAATAACTAAAATAAGTGGAATAACAAATAATAGCCGATGATGATATATGCCATGTCACTAGAAATATGTGAAACATAGATACAAAGTAGTAGGAATACATAAAAAATCCAATGTATTAAAAAAGAAAATACATATACTGTCCTGAGAATCCCGAGCTACAACTCGGTCATATACTACAAGCTTCATCCTAGAATAATAAGAAAATAAATGTATCAAGCCTTACACTTCCCATTATCAATAACTTCATACATGTAATCTACCTCGATTACCATTAGTGCTTGGAGAGGGTGTTAGATAAATCTCAGTGGGTCACCAACAATAGTGTCTATAACATTTGTCTCATGTAATGGAAATGGAACAATGTGCATGAATGCATATATAAAGTTA
Organism: Viscum album; assembly: GCA_963277665.1. NCBI lineage: Eukaryota > Viridiplantae > Streptophyta > Magnoliopsida > Santalales > Viscaceae > Viscum > Viscum album. The sequence goes on along the minus strand of OY728155.1, from coordinate 1,098,585,951 downwards.
AGTATTATAATGTAACTAAATACCCAAGTACCTACTTCATCCCTTAGCTGGTATCTAAATGAGTAACCATTTCATCAATTAATTATTTCCAGTTTATATAAAAAAGTCATGTGAGGCATATCCAGCACTGATATCACCTCGTGATAGTATAAATAGTGAAGGTTTGAAGGTGTGACAAGGAAACCATAATTGATAAGTAATATAAAGTGGTTCCATGGAAATCACTATGAAAACCAAGAACTTAGGGGCTGAAAACATAGTATTAACTAAGTCTAGATAAGTTGTAAGAGTGTAATCCAAGGACCATGGTCCAAGGAATTCCCATAATAATGTTTCTAACTGAGTCTAAGGAATGCATCCAAGGTAAAAAGGGAGATGAGAAGTGGTCAAGCCTAAGGATGAAACCAAGGTATCTCAAGTCATGATTGATCCAAGGAGTGCATATAAGGAATCATGTAATAATAATGACGGGGTCATGCGGTGGCATACCATGGATCTGGAGGTAGAAAAGGATCAGGTTCCCAAGTAGGTCTCACCCAAGGTAACTGACATCCTTGAATCAGAATGACATCCTTGGGTACCCAAGTCATTCCCTTAGGAATTCAATAGCTAACATGAGTTAATCCTTCCTATAAATATTTCAAGTTCGATGTTCATAAATAGGAACCTTATATTTAATTCTTTAAAATTAATTTGGTTATATGATAACTATTACCTTAAAATACTCACTTTGTTCAAGCCTTTTATTTCATTAGTTTTATAAGGAAAAATAACATGAAACCTTTTAATTAACACCATGTAAATCAAGTTCAATTAGTAAGGTTCACTCTGCTGCCTTGATGTGCTTTAAACATGTAACCAAACATTCATGTACATTTAATATGGACAAGAAATAAACTTAATTATGCTTTCAATAATATCATTTGAGTTAGTTACCTACAGTTAAGTACTTACCTTAAGTGGTTCAAGTGGAAGTTACACGATACAAGTGATTCAAAATTTTCTTGATTAAATAGGAATTTAATATAATTAGGCTTACCATTAGTGTGGTCAAGATCAAGCACACCAGAACGATGGATCAAAAGTGTTAAAACACTATAAACTAAATTTTGGAATATCACCCTTCATGGGGTGTTGGGAGTTGTGGATGTAACCACTAACAACTAATCACATTTATTGAAATAGAATAACTATATGATTCTAATGATTGTAATAAAGGCATATAAATTCAATAAACAACCCCCAAAGAAATTGGCGGTCCCCACACATCAATTCTAAAATAAACAAACTTGAGGGATGAGTTATAGACCAACCACCTTGTACTCATATGACTCTCCTCCTATATTATTGGCCTTCAATTTGTCTTGGATCAAAGTAGATCTGAAAAATGAGTATAATGAATCACACCTAAATAACTAGGCTGAGAGAAAGTGAAATGAAGAACAAATTAAGAAGACACATGTACTTACTGTTTCACATCCAAAATAAAAAACAGAAGTTCGATCAGATCCTATATTAAGGAGATATTTGAATCCTAGCTTAGGACTTCAAAGATCTCCAAAAGGGGATAAATAGAGGTTCATCCTGCTGTAAATCAAATTGGGGAAGAAGGGTTTAATTAATTATAAAATTAAGGGTAAAATGGTAAAATTACACAAAAATTATCCTATGCATGGTTTGGTAGCATGGTTTTCCAAACCGTGCTCCAACCATGCATGGGTACTTGGAGAAGAGGGGAATACCACATGGTTAGGCCACATAGTTAGGGAAATCGTTCACCGACTATGTGGAATGAATCTATCTAAAAATGAAGACCATCCACATGATTATATCTAACTATGCACCCTACCCACATGGATTACACTAATCGTGTGGCAGACCAATTTCTCTCAAAAAGCTAGTCTCTGGTCTCTGAACATGCCCCAGAAACCCTTTAGACCTTTGCGAACTCATTTGGAATCCAAAAAAGGTCCCTAATAAGGAGTTAGACCGAAATTTAAGGGATCCATACCTGAGAAAAAAAACTTGTTTCTTATTTTATTCCCATATTAAAGGAACTCATCCCTAAGTTCACCTTCCAAGGGTAGCGAAAAACTATATGAGAATAAATCTGGCCACTGAGGATGTGCATTGGCCTCCATCTCCCAAATCAGGTCATGTACACGGCCATTCTTCTATAACACCCATACTAAATGGACAAACCAGACTCAAAAGAGAATTCATGATCCTTTCAATTATGCATATAGGATAATCCTCAAAAGAATCATTAGGATCAAGATCAAATTCCTCAGGATCAAAAGTATGAGATGGATTTTCATGATAAAGGTGGAGCTGTGAAACGTGGATGATGTCGTGCATACCACGGTACCTCTAAGTTAGTAACAAATGATAGGCTAATGGCCTGAATTTTTCAAAGATCTCAAATGGCCCTACATAACAAGGACACAACTTCCCTTACTTCCAATATTGTCTATGCCCTAGCCTGGGAGATACCCATCGAAAAACTTGATATGCGACCTTGAAATCTAGAGGTCATCGATGATGATCGAACTAAGATTACTATCTAGACTTAACAGTAGTCACACACTTCTTGATTAGATGGACCTACTCTGAAGTCTCATATATGATTTGAGCACCTAGTAAGGCTTCCTCACCTACCTCTAGCTAGCACATGGGTGAATGAAACAACCTACCATATAAGGCCTCATAAGGAGAAATCAGAATTGTTATTTGAAAGCTTTTATTATATGTGAACTCGAAGAGAGTGATATGATTCCCCCAAAGAACCACCAAAATCAAGTAAACATGCTCAGAGTATATCCTCTAGAACTTGTATCATCTATTCTGACTATCCATCAATATAAGGGTGAAAATATGTGCTCAGAAGCACCTGTGTACCCCAAGCCATCTACAACTACTACTAGAACCATGACATGAAAAAAGTATCACCATAAGAAACAATAGTATGATGGAACTTGTATAGTCATTTGAAATAAAAAACATATAGTATTCTAAACTCTTCAGTAGATAATGTCTCCCGAATATGAATAAAGTGGGTTGTTTTGGTTAGTAGGTCAATAACTACCCAAACAAAGTTGCTACCCCTCGGTGACCTAGGTAAGATGAATATGAAATCCATAAGAATATCTTCCCCTTTCTATTTTGGGGATGTAAGTGGATGTAACATGCCTGCAGGTCTTTAGTGCTCCACCTTCACCTACTAATTGGTTTAACACATAGTGATAAAGCCTATTGTGTGAAATTTTATCTCATTCCACCAATATGGCCATTTCATATCTCAATACAATTTGGAGATTCCTGGATGAATTGTCCACTGAGAGCCAAGGGAATCTTGCATCAACTCCTATCTTGTATTTGTAGGAACCCGGACATGTCCATGAATACATAGGATGTCATCCCTATCTAGATACCAACTCAGAGGTGGGTTAGCTCCTAGTATACTATCACGAATAACCAAGCCCTCAAGATCAAAATTTTTTCTTCCTCTCACCTTATCAAGGAGGGAATAGGTAACTGTCAAGGATGAGTGGTAAGACTACTTGTGACTATTATGAAACTCTAGATGTAGTTCAGAAAATAGGGTCATTAACTTCGGTTCACCACTGGTTTCATGTATGGATTATATCCGATTTTTTTTATCTCAGTGCATCAGTGACTACATTTCCCGTTATAGGAATATAAGTAAGATAAAAAAAGGAATGAATATATCCAAACCATATTTAATGTCTAAGAATAAATTCACACAATAAAAATATATATTTTAGGCACTTATGGTCTGTGTACAAAACAAATCGCTCACCCAACAGATAGTGTCTCCAGCAATGTATGACATAGACAACTTCTGCTAGATCAAGGTCATGTGTCGAGTAATTCCTATCATGAGGCCTCAACTTATGAGATCTATAAAAAATAATGTTGTCCTCCTACATTATCAGTACTCCTAGGTTGATGCTTGATTCATCATAGAAGAAGATATAACCTCTTCCTGACTTTGGAAAAGTTAGAATAGGTGCTAAGACCACCATGCCCTTCAACTCCTGAAAGGATTTCTTGCACTCTTATGACCATATGAACTTAACACCCGTATTTTTAAGACTAGTAAGATGTGAATAGATGCATGATGAGTCTTATATGAAATTATTATAATATCCAATCATCCCCAATAATCACTTTATGTTAAACATATTCTTGTGCTGCTCCTAGGAAACCATAACACTAACCTTATATGGGTCCAAAAGACTCCTAATTATGAGATAATATGACCCATGAAGTGAACTTTGTCAATACAGAAGTAGAACTTAGCAAGATCCATATAAATATGATGCCCTATTTATATACTCAGTAAGTTCTCATGGAGCTTTTCATGGTCTCTTTTAGTTTGAGAATACACCAATATGTAATCTAAAATGAATATGACATAAGAATATAAATATCTATGGAGCACTCTATTCATCATATCCACGAAAATGATGGGCATGTTTGTAAGACCGAATGACATAATGAGGTGCGTATATAGAACATACGTGCTATGTAAAGATGTATGAGGTATTTATCATGGCCTGATTCACACATGATGATATATTGACCTCAAGATGATCTTAGAGAAGACCCTATGTCCTCAGATATAGTCAAATAGATCATATATTCAAGGTATTGGATATTGGTTCTTGACTATAAGATGATTCAACCATCTGTAATCCATGCACACAAGAAGGGTCCTATATACCTTCTTGGTGAAAAGCATGGGCGAACCCCAAGAGGAAGTGTTGGGCCATATGAAAGATTTTTCCTCCAAGTCTCATAACTGTTGCATGATCTCCTTTATCTCAGTAGGTTCTATACTATAATGATTAATGGAAATTGGATATGCTCTTGGAACAATATTGATCATAAACTCTACCTCTCTCTCAAGACGTAGGTAGAAAATCCATTCGGGGAAAAAATCATTGAAATGATCTACAAGTGGAAGGAATTTAGTTTTGTCTCAACCTTGATCCTCAATGAAGAGAATAGAAATCTGGGTGGTCACCCCAACTAGCCCATGATGCTTTGGTCTAGCCCTGCTAGCCTAGATATCCCACTCACCATAATGTAGATAACTTCTACCCTCTAGTGATGTTAACAATACCCTTTGGAGATAACATTCTACAAAGGCATGATATGGAACCAAGAAATCTATCCTAATAATGACATCTAAGCCCAAAATCGTGAGGAAAAAGAGGTCCCATAAGAAAAGGTTATTTATTACCTCAAGGGGACATTCTCTACATTGGTGTATTCCCTCTAACCATACACCCAAGGGTATATCTAGGGTTATAACACCACAAAAAATTGTATTTCCTGCCCATGGATTTACACGATGGATAAGGTGACAAAATAGTTTGAAGAACCTATACCAAATAAAGTAGATACTTTAGTGAAGGCTACTAGAATAGTACCTCGTACTGTAGACAGTCCCGTAACCTAATCCTCAAGTATCTTCTCTAAATAATACATTTGGCCTGATCCATGACCCTGATCAATAGTTGTGCAACCATAATAAAAAACTCATTATTGGAACTGCAGGTTATTAGGGGAATTCCTACCATACCATGAATCCCTACTTGACCAATCCTTCTAGTGATACTCCAAAATTATTTCTCAAACATCATAAAATAACCTTCCAATGAAGGTGGAGCTAGTGTGGATTCTATTCCACTAGAACCTGATGGAAAGGTCCTACATAATATATTCAAGTTCCTCATATGGCCATAATCCTGAAACACTAGAGGGTCTCTATTACACTGAGGATTCATATTCCTCATATGTCCACACTGATGGAATACTATAGAGGTACCTACATGGGTAACCTGGCTACCACTTTCCTAATGAGAAACCTATAGGGAATGCTTCCTTCCACCAGAATAACCACTAGCCTTATGGAGCACTGGTACTCTATACATAATACTGTCATCATCCCTCAGATTGAGATTAATGATTAGAGACTTTTCTACTATTTCAAAGAAATTATTCATATAAAAGACGTTCACCTGAGCACAGATGGTGTACATGAGCCCATCCTCAAACCATATAACACAGAAAATTTCATCACCAGCTAAAAGAGGTGGAAATCACTATAACGCAGTGAAATGTGCTAAATACTCCATAATTGAAACTGAACCATACTTAAGATGCATAAACACTCTATCTCTATTAGCCCTCAACATATGAGGAAAAAACTATTCAATGATGGAAGTCAAGAAATCAGTCTATACCATTTCCTGATGGAGAGAATCTTGAGTAATCACATCCCACAAACACTTGGCCAAATCAAGGAGCATGTACATATAAATTGTAACCCTTCGCTCTGGATGCATCTTGATATGATGTAAGATATACATGGTGGATTCCATCCAAGACTCAATAGCCTATAGACCGCTAACCCCTGAGAAAGTAGTTGGATGCTGCTACTAGTACTCATGGGTCAGATCATCCATCTTAGGTGTAGCTCGTGGAGCACCAAGAATGTATCAGATCATACGTAGGAAACTATCATGAACTTGAGAATCATTTCCCATTTCAGGTACAATAGGTAGTGCCTCATGTGGAACTCTTGGAGGTAAGACTAGTGGATCATGGACCACCACATCTGAAGCATGTTAATCACAACCCTCCTGGTTCACGACCCATGTATGTCATGGTGTTATTGGTATACAAATTTTAATAACACGCGTTAGAATGAGATTTAATAAAATATACAGCAATGCTAATGGAAGATTAATTTATGAAAAGGGATTACCCCTACTACCCGCATACAAGGCTAGGTATTGGTAGGTTCACAATTACAAATTACAATGGTACCAATAGATAAAGGGTTAATGGTACCTTACCTGATAATTTATTGGAAACCATTTCATTTTTATGTTATATTAAATTATTAAGTTAACTCCATTACATTTCATAATCATGGAAAGTAAGGATAAGGACATGAAACTACTTCAATTTTATGTTTGTATTTGCTTAGTAACTTTATCAAAGTTCCTTTAAAGTATACTATCATTCCCAGTGAATCAAGTCCCATACTCCTTATCAATAATAATGATGGCCATTTGAATTTATAATTAAAAGAATGATTCAGAAATTACTCATTCCAACCCATGAGGGCCCATAACACCTCATGAATTGAAACAAGAAATCACTCATCCATAGACCAAAAGTAGAAAAAGAACCTATAAAAGAAAGTACCAATAAATAATCACATGCATATCAAGAAATTAAATCAGTTAAATGAACCTATATGGCCTAAAAAACATGCCTGGCATGTAAATACTAGGTGACTATATGATGCATGTATCAATTCTCCTTGACATCATGTTGGCAGGCCAAGGATAAAATAGAATCTCAATCAGAAGAATATTAAAAAACACCACATAACATGTGAGTCACCCAATGGTGAAATGATATAAAGTATAATAGGAAAAATAAGAACACCAATTATAATTTAGGAAACTCAGTTTTTACCCCAAACATGGGTCTGTGCCACTCAAGAATGACTTATAACCAAGTTCCAAGAATTATTAATATCCAATATATTATCTCTTAATAGTAAATAAAGAAATGAAATGGCTCTGATACAACTTTTTGACATCCTGTACATGGATTCCACTTAAGAAGTTCCCTAAGCCAAGTGGGCCACATGGCCTCAAGAACATCTCCCCAAATGGAAGAGGCTGGTGACTAGTAGTGAGGGCCTATGGTGTGTCTGTGGGGATAATTTTCCTTCATTACTAGAGTAAAATGTAGAGGATAACATATATGATACAACCAGTGGTAAATATTGTAAGTAATATAAGTAAATTTAATGAACAGCGGAATGATCCAAATCAATAAAGATTAAAATAACTAGAATAACATATAATAGTTTATGATGATATTTGTCATGTCACTAGAAATCTGGGAAAAATTGATACAATGTAGTAGGGATACATCAAAAAACCAATGTATCAAAAATAAAGTACATAAACTATGTAATGTATTTCGAGATATGACTCAATCATCTTCTACTAGCTCTATCCTAGCACAGAAATCAATCAAGTGTCTACAGCATTACACTTCCCTTTATCAACACCAGCATACATGTAATCTACATCGAGTACCAATGGCATATGGAGAGGGTGTGAGATAACTCTCAGTCGGCCACTACCAAAGTTTTCTATAATATATGTCCTGTGTAATGGAAATAGAAAAATGTGCAGGAATGCATATATAAAGTAAAGTAGTACAATGTAGCTAAATACCCATGTACATGCTTCATCTCTCGGCTGGTGTCTAAACGTGTAACCATTTCATCAATTAATTAAGTTCCATTTTATATAAAAAAGTCTCATGAGGAATATCCATCACTAACATCACATCATGATAGTATAAATAGTTAAGGTTCCAAGGTGTAACAAGGAAACCATAATTGATAATTAATATGAAGTGGTTCCATGGTAATCACTAAGGAAACCATGACCTCAGGGGCCGCTAACTTAATAGTAACTTAGTCAATACAAGCGGTAAGAGTGTGATACAAGGATAATAATCCAAGTAATTCCCACAATAATTTTTATAACTGAGTCCAACAAATGAATAAAAGGTAAAATTGGAGATAATAAATGGACAGTCTCAAGGATGTAATCAAGCAACCTCAAGTCATGATGGATCCAAGGATTGTATCCGAGGCATCCTATAATAACAACTAATGGATCCTATGGTTTCATACCATACATACATAGGTAAAAAAGGATCAAGTTCATGGGTAGGTATCAACCGAGATAACCAGAGTCCTTGAATCAGAATGACGTCCTCAAGTACTGATCGTGTTGTTGATCACATCAAATTAGATGTTTATTTTTAATTAGAATTTCTACAATATAGTAGCAACCCTAGGTTGTCTCTCGACAGATCCTTAGATCACTAATTTAAAAAGAAGGTTATGATTTTCAGAATTAAAGGGTAGTGAGGTTTTATAAAACTTGGGTCTTGTTTATTTAAAAATAGAAATTTAAACTATACTACTAAGTGAGAAAAACAGTATGGATAATTCATGATCTACCCGAGTAAGTGTCCCTTGATGCTCAATCTGTCATCGCTCTCAAGGGAATGGGAAGGATCATTGATTCATTGATTTATAAACACTAAGACCAATATGGTATGTGAGTTCTTACTAGATTAATAGCTAGGATTTGATTGATCAATGATATTGATTATTGGAAACCGCTCAAAATCAACAAACTTGAATCGATGTAAAAACGGAACTCAATCAAGGAATCACATCAAAAAACTGATGAGAAGACCAGATTTGTGTCAATGATAAAATATTAAAAAGGAAAAGAACATTAATATTCATGGGTTCAAGCTCCAATAATTTATCAACCTACATAATCCATTCTCACACTCATGAAAGGGAAGGGGTGAGAAAAGAGGAATCCACACTCAAATCATCACAAGATCCATGTCATGCATGGAAGAATGAGGATTATTGTTCATATAATTTTTATTTGATAATACTATAATAAATAGAAATTAATAAGGTTTAAATTAATAACAATTGACAAAAAACTATAAATTCAATTACCTTATGAAAATTACAAGCAAGGAGATCTGGATTACAACAAATAGCACCCCCCAAATTGTTCACTAAGAGATTTAGCAGTACCTGAGGGAGAAGAGAACTAAAATGGGTTAATAGAGCTCTCAAGTTAGACTCACCCTTACCCATGGTCGTGAAACATTATAGAATGAAGTTTCAGGGGGATTTTATGGACAAATACATCACACATTCCACAAAAGAAGTCAAGTGCCTAAGGGACTTAGGAGACAATTCATGGTAGACTTCATTATCATCATGTATTCGGATGGTTGACTTAACAAAAGGAGTGAAAATGAATTAAAATTTATTTGAGAGGTGGATATTAGAGTTGGATGTTCAATGTAGTTGGAATAATTGTAATTGAAGTTTCAAGGCCTGATTTATGGTTCATATACAGAAGGGCAGTCCAATCTGGCCCATCCAGAATTTCTTCATAATGTGGACATATTTTGGCCCTCCAAATGGATGAATTGGGCCCTATAGTCTTATTAATAAATGTATCCCACATGTTTTTACACATTTATGACAATTTTAATCTTAATTATATTCACATATTATCCACATTTCATATTTATTTCCACATGCATGCTTGGTCTCTCACGCAGTTTGACCTATTTTGGTTGAATTCCATCACAGGCTCTCCAAATCACCTCCTTCTACAATGTAAACACTAAAATAAGTGAAATTGACCTATTAAATAGTGAGAAAAATTAAATCATTGAATAAAACATTAAGTTAATTTTATTTTTATATTTGGAATATTCATTACAAAACTGTTTTAAAATAGTGGCGTAAGGGTGGAAATGAATAGAAAATCGCTATGCAATAACACCCCCCACAGCGAAACATTTTAACTCTTGGGAAAATTCAAATATCCAAAAAATTTATGAATGTATATAATACCAAAATCATTAATTTTTAACATTTGAGGAAAATTTAATTCATTAAAATAATGTGATCAAACCACAAACCACACCAAGGAGTTATTCCTAATGAAAATGGAAAAAGATGTCTCATAAATTATATCACAATGAAATTAAAAGAGATTCCTGATACCAAATTGAAAAAGGAATTTTAAATTCAACCATGACACTATCTCTCCATATGGGTCTATTAGAACCATTCCATTCTATTCCTTCCACTCTATATCTAGTAAATATTGGTTATTTTAATATTTTTCAGCTTAAATGATTTTTCCACCAAAACTGCCCTACATCCTTGGAAATCATATTTCAATACCCACTCACTTAAGCATTCCTAGAAGTCAAACCTTAATCTCATGACCTATATATCCCCATATGTTTCACATTTCATCCCTTCCATCATTTATTATTATTTTTGTTATTTTTGTTTTTTTCATAAGTTGCATTTGGAACAAATATCACACTAATCTCTCAACCCTTGTTTGATATCATCACGACAATAATTTTAATAGTTATACCATGATAAAAGTTTGAGGTCGATTGGTTTTTGACCTTCCCAATACACAACCCAATTTTTTTTTGAGTTTTTTGAGGGCATACAACAGTTATATATCAAGTACACACGCATAGGTCAATCTGGTATAGTAATGAAACATATCAAATATGGAATGAACGTATGGAAATATCATTTTAAGTTTAAAAATATTAATCTAACATATATTTAACTTATTTTGAGTAAAATATATTCAAACTTTGTGGTTTGGTGCAAAAATGTGTGTAGATATAAGTGAAACAATTTTCCCAAAAACTACTCACACAATGGGTATCAATCATCTCAATGTTTTCATAGAGATAAAACCATTTATATCATTCATAGAAAAACAATTTACTAAAAATCACTCACTGATGTTAAATTCATACATATATTCATTCCATAACAAACAGAAGTTTTCGTCTAATGTTAAAACAACATGGAATCAAAAAATTCAACATGAATTTTCAGTAAGTTTCATGATTTGGTGGCCATAAGGGGGGGGGGATTAAAAATAACATAAAGAAGGTGAAAAAGTGAATAAATAAGAAAGATGATAAAAATCCTAATGAACTCAACAAGATGGGGAAAAGTGAAAATACCATAAAGAAGGTGAACAAGAGAAGAAAGAAGAAAGATGATGAAAATAATAATGAACTCAACAAGATGTGTAAAAGTGAAAATACTATCAAGAAGGAGAAAAATAGAATAAATAATAAAGGAAATAGAAATACCAATGAATCTAGAAATTCATCCCCCACCTAGAATTTGCTGTGTTCTTACTGTAATAATTGTTAATGTGATAAGGAAGGATAAAACCTGGCGTGTTTCACTGGTATGTTGCTTCTGGAAGGTGGATTTAATCCATCAGATTCTTTGGAAAATCCTCATAAGAGTGTTTAATTCACTTCCCATTGATGGTAAGGCCTCTTCCACTCTACTCATGAAAAATCCGTATTGCACCAAAAATATAAACATTAGTAATAGTATAAGGACTGAGCCATTAGGAATGAATATTACATGAGTAGAGATTTAACCTAGAATTTTACATGGGGACATTCTCACCAATATGGAACTTACACTGATGAATCATGATATCATGGATAGGCTTTGTCTTCTCTTTATAAATTCGGGAGTTCTCAAATGCATCGCGTCTAATTTCTTCTAATTCTTGAATCTGCAGCTTCCTATGATCACCCACATCTAAAAGATTCATATAAAATTATATAACATCCCAATATGCATGGGGTTCTACCTGTACCTAGAGGTGAAAAGACTTTCCAAACCCAATTCTCTATGGTGACATTCCGATTGGGGTTTTAAAAGATGTACGGTATGACCAAAGTTCATCATCCAAGTGTAAACTCCAATCTTTCCGATTGGGTTGTACTGTTTTTTCCAAGATTCTCTTAACACCCGGATTTGAGATTTCTGCTTGTCCGTCAGTTTGTGGGTGATATGAAGTGGATAGTTTATGATCAAACCCATAATTACAAATTAAATTTTTAATGTTGCGATTGAAAAAATGTGAACTTTGATAACTAACGATGAATCTTGGAAAACCAAACCTATTAAAAATTTGAGACCTTACAAAATCAACAATAACTCGAGAGTAATAGGTCCTAGTATAATTTTATTCCATCCATTTAGATACATAGTTCACAGCCAATAATATGTAGAAAAATCCAAATGAATTTTGAAAAGGCCCCATGCATAAAAAATTTCACAAATAACATGGGATATTGGGGCGTTTCCTTCCTCTTGGAGATATTCCTTGTGAATTGACAATGACTACATGACTTTCAAAATATATGGGCACCCCTATACAATTTTGGCCAATAATGTACTAAGTCAAGAACCATTAGAGCTATATGTTGAGAGCCAAAGTGGCCCCCACAAGTCAAAGTGCGGTAGAAAGGTCTAAACAGAGGTGAACTCATGGTTAGGGACACACTGAATAACTACTTGGTCACCAAAAATTCTCCACAAATAAGGGTCATCCCAAATGTACCACTGATAATCATGTTTAAGACATTGGGATTGGGAAGTGAAGAAATCAGTGGGGACCCTATATGTTTCTAGAAAATTCACAATGTCCGCATACCAGGGGGTAAGGTCCACAACATCACAAAGGTTCTCATGAGGAAATAATTCTCCAATGGGGAGGGATGATTAGTAGTCCAATGGTGGATAAATCTTAGTAATGTGGTAAGACACAAAATTTTACACTACCCTTTTATCTCTAATATCAAGGTCAAAATCTTAGAGGAGAATCATTCACCGTATGAGGCATGGATTAACTTCTGGTTTCTTTAGGTGAAATAAGGGCAATATGATCAGAAAAGACAATGACTTTTTAACCAAGAATACATGAATGAAATTTTTACAAGGCAAAAAGAATAGAAATGAGTTATTTTTAATTGGTTGTGTAGTTTACCTGGGTAGGGTCAAGGGTACACAAGGCATATACAATGATCTGAGGAGAATTCTCAACCCTTTGTGATAAAACTGCCCCAACTGCAAAGTTAGAGGCATCAGACATAAATTCTAAGGGGGTAACCAACCTTGGTGGTTGGATGATGGGAGGTGATGTAAGACTCCTTTTTAGTTAATTGACTTCATCCTCCCAATTTTTATCAAACACAAACTTAGAATATTTTTGCAATAACCAAGATAATGAAAGTGAGATTTACTAATGTCTTTAATGAATTAGTGGTAAAAACCAACATGACCAAAGAAACATTGCACTTCAAAAACACATTTTGGATATGGAAGGGTTGAAATTAATTCAATTTTTGATTTATCCACTTGAATTACATCATTTTAAATAATGTGTCCAAGAAATGTCCCCCTCTCAACCATGAAATGGAATTTCTCATAATTTAATACAAGATCTTTTTCAATACAGTGATATAGGATGGGACCTAAGTGTGCCAAATAGGCATAAAAAAGAAGATCCATATAATATGAAATAATCTATAAAGACTTATATACAATTATCAAGGTAGGAAAAAAAATCAACATACATCAATGAAAATTACCAGGAGGATTACATAGACTAAAAGGCATTCTTCTATATGAAAATGTGCCGAATTGATAGGTAAATGTTGTCTTTTCTTGATCCTGAGGGGATATATGAATTTGAAAATAACCCAAATATCCATCAAGGAAAAAATAATGGGACTTACCATCCCACCATTCTAATATTTAGTCAATGAAAGGTATAGGAATGTGGTCTTTCTGTGTGGGATGATACAGTCGACAATAGTCAATACAGACCCACCAACTATTTTGCACACATGTTGGAACCAACTCATTCTGTTCATTTGACACAATTGTTCTTCAAGTTTTTTAGGAACAATTTGTACTGAACTAACCCATTTACTATCAGATATAGGATAAATGATCCAAACATCAATTAATTTTTTAACTTCTAATTTTACCACTTCAAGGAGAGTGAGATTTAACTGGCATTGAGATTGGCTTACGGGCTTTGCCTCATCAATAAAAAGTATATGGTGCATAGAAATAGATGGGTTAATCCTTATAATATCATCCTATGTCTATACTATCACATTTTTTACACTCTCTCAAAAGCACGAGCAGTTTCTATTCCTACCGTGGAGATAGTTTATTGGAAATAATGATGGGAAATTGGTCAATACCCTCAAGATATACATTTTTTAAATTATAAGGAAGTGGTTTAAGTTACAACACTGGTGGTTTTTGGATTGAGGGAGGGGGTCTAGGGGGAGTGAGTTCCATGAAGCTATTTATCTTCTCATGTTCATTCTCTAAAGAAAGTGAATCTATGGAAATGTGATTTTCATAATCATTGAAAGTCATGGGTACTTCAGAATGAACACACTCATCAATAAAAGCAAAAAAAATTATATTTTTCAGAACCCACACAACACTTAAAACATGAATCAAAACTGGAATCATCCAAGGGTGAATAAGAGGAAAATGAGTCATATTATGGGTTGAGGATAGATTTATGTGTGTGTGTGTGTTGTTAGAGAGAACTTCCATCGAATATACAGGAAGAGTGGAGTGCTCTTCAACTGGATGTTTAATTACATCAAGGATTTTAAAACTTACTTTTGATCCACCGAAATCCATGGATAACATACTATAATGGACATTGATGATTATATTTTATGATTTAAAGAATTTACTCCCATGTATGAGAGGAGAGTTTCCTTGGGTTCTGGTATCTTCCATCTTAAGAATATAGAAATTAGCAGGGAAGATGAGAGTCTTCACTCTTACAAGTACATCCTCAATCACTCTGGTTGGATGCATAGTACCCCAATTGGAAAGTTGCATAACAATGCCCGTCGGTTGATGCAATCCAACCTATAGAGAAGTATACATGGAGTGAGGTATTACATTAATGGAAACACCTTAATCTAACATATAATCTGAAAAGAATGTCTCCCCTATGGTATAAGGTATCATGAATATGCCTGGATCCTTGCATTTGGTTGGAATTATTAGTTGAATCAAGGATGATACATTCCTTCCCAAGTTGACTCTTTTATTCCCGTTTACCCTCCTTCTATGGGGGAAATGATCTTTAAAAAATTTGGCATATCAAGTGATTTGTTTAACTACATCCAATAAAGGAATGTTAAGTTGAAACTTTTTAAATATATCCATTATTTCATTATCAATATCATTATCCAAATTCTACTAAGATTTAGAGAGTCTTTGGTGGAAAGGAAGAGGAGTGGATTGTTTATTTAAATAATCAATGATAATTTGATTAAACTTTTTGTTAGAATCTTTAATGGGTGGTGAAAGAGTGTTTTCAATAGGTGGACATACCTATTGGGTAGAATCATTGGTCGAAGAATCTTCCTTACCACTACGAAGTGTGATTGAACAAACATTACCTTTTTTTTGGATTGGAAACATGTTAGAAAGGTAAATTTATAGAACATTTCATTTTATCTCACCGATGGTGCTCGCTAATTGTCCCACTTGAGTTCTTAGGTATTTAATAGCTAATTGTGTGGTCTGTCAGAACTAGAGGTTCTGGGATTCCATTTTCTTCACCATATCCTTGAGTCTTAGTTTATATTTGGAAAGAGGATGAGGATTGTTTTGATAATGGGAAGTATAAAAAGGTTTCATACATTGTCTATATTGATACCAATTATGTTTGGGGTAGCTTGAGTTTCCTCATTGTTGGTACTGGGGTTGTGCTTTCCACCCAAGGTTTGGATTTGGAATGAATAGTTATTTATTGAAGGGAGGTTCTTGTTGGAATAGACGCCCTAGGGAATAAATCTGCACAAGAGTTAGGTAAATCTTGAAGTTGTGGGAATTGGTCAAAAAAATTAGTATTGTCAAAACAAATACCTCAATGTAATAGAATTGAAGAAGAGTGTGAGTTACCTTGTGCTTGAGGTAATTGGTTTAGAAGAGAATTCATGTCATTAAGTTTATTATCTACCTTTTGTTCTAGTGATTAATGACTTACCTCATGAAATCTTAGGGTTGGTTGAATAGATTGTGTACCAAATTGTTGTTCATTTTGAGCCATATTTTCTATTAAGTCATGTGAAGCGAAAAGAGTTTTACCAACAAGGGAACCACCAACTACAAAATCAACCATTCAGCGATCCATGGGGATAAGTCCCTCATAGAATTATTGGATTAATAGTTTTTCACTAATTTGGTATTGGGGAAAACATGAAAAAAGTGTTTTGAATCTCTCCCAGTATTCATAAAGGGTCTCTTCTTGTGATTACCTAATGACAAAAATTTATTTCCCAATTGATGCAGTTCAGGAGGCATGGAATAACTTCTCTAAAAAGAGACTTTTTCATGTCATCCCATCCCCCAATTGTGGAAGTTAGATAGTATATCCAACATTTATGTAATGACCCAAACATTCATTAGGGAAAATTCCTCTTGATCTAATTAAATGTCTTATTATGGTTATATAAAATGTGAACCTCATTGGTTTTATGTTTCTAGATTTTTATAATATTTCTAAGAATTGTGACCATTTCTAATATAGTCATTGAATATTGATCACATGATTAGTATAAATATCGGGATTTAACAAATCTAATTTACCCAGACAAAGGAAGTGATGACCTCATCTAGTAGATTTTCCCCGTATGAAGCCCATTTTTTGGAGCTTGTAAAGGAGGTGGTGTCATTGGGATTGGCTCTTGACTAATCCCAAGATGATCTTGAACATGTTAAGCTTGAGCGGAACCGACTACGGGAGAAGTGGAAGTTAATAGAAATTACCACCCGAGCAATGTTGTCTTAGCCACCCCAAGAGTTTGTCACCATCAGGCACCTTACCCTTCGGTCTTATATGGGTGTTATAAGGGATTATTTAACAAGACTATATCACTATGAATATGTGCATTATTTTATATATAATAATGAATATACATTCATGTTATTATTGTTACTTTGTAAATAATTATTAAAGTGAAAATAGTATTTTTATTTAACATTCAACTAAAAAATCTATTTTGATAAATTAATGGATTTTTGAATTAAATAATATTTTAATATATTATTATTATTAAGTTAATTTTTATTAAATATAAATGATCGTATAATTTTATGAATGAAATTGTAATTTTTATTAAGGTTTGAAATCAATTTTTTTCAAAAACCCATGAATTTTTGATAAATGTCGTTTTTTATTTTAAAAGTAAAAATTCACATATTTAGAAAATTATTTAAATAAAATGAATATTATTTTTTGAATCAGGACATCAAAATTATCCAACAGTGAATGTTTCATAATTTTATGAGGCCGTCTAATTTTTGGGTAAAAAATTAAATACCGTTTAAATATAAAATTTGTTTTATGACATCATAATGTCCCAATAGTGATGTTATAAAATACTATAAAAATTATGTTCGTACAATATATTTTTTACCATTAAAATAATGTGATTTTGGGTTTTTATGATTTATTTTACAAAGCTTTAGTGGACCCTTCAAGGCTTATAAAACATTTTGTCTTTTTAAATTATTTTCCTTGAGAGAGTGAATCAAATCCACATAAGCAAACCTATAATTTTAAGAAGTTCGGCCATTGGAATTATAAAATATTGTTTTCCACTCCCCTTTGGAAAAAACCATGGGCTGGTTTGTGGATTTGATTAGTTTAATGTGAGGTGTCCCAAACCTAACAATAAAGAATTCCCTCTCCTTTCCTATATAAACCCACCCAATCTCACACTTCCTCTTCTCTCAAAGCCTTTTGTGTTTGTCCAACCTATAACCTAATATCTCTATAATCCTCCCATGGTGCCCCAAGCTCCCAACAAGCTTATCTCAAGCCTCTCCCAATCCTTTGGAAGCACACTTCCAAGTAAGGGTTTCCTTCCTTTATCATTTTATTCAAGTTTCATAATATTTCTATATCCTTTTTATTTTCAATTATAAAAGTTGGGGTATAGTTTCTCACCTCCCCCATACTGACCTATTTATGTTTTAATGATTATAGACCCTTTTCTCTCCCATTAATTCCTCCCATGTACTCCCATTACTTTGCCGAAATTGTATAAGGGATTTCTCTCTCCTCATTTACATTCAAGCCATTCATTTTTATTATGAATCTAAAATTCCATCAATCTTATTGGGAAATGTATCTATATGATACCATTACTATCAATTTCATGTAAATATGATGAGATAACCTATTATCTCTCATCAACCATTTTTATGAATTCTTATGTGACACTGTTATGCTGCAGAAATTGCACCGCATTTTTCCTAGTCAAAGACATTGTGTTGTGAATACCATGCTTATTTATTTATCAAGGGTATTCACATTTATGCACATTTAATTATTGATTATAGAGTTTCATTTATGAATTTCACATTCCTTTATCATGGAATAAATGATTGTTTTTATTGAATCAATGTTATATGATCTATGTGGCACACTTATGCATGAAATGAAATGTTTAAGAAAGGTGCGCCCTAATAGTGCTCCAATGCATTTGGTAAAGTATAGTATCATGATACATCATGTGAAATGAGTGTTGAATCATGCTAATTCAAGTTCAATGGGGGTTTACTCATGATTCATGTACAATGAGGTTTTACTCATGCTCTATGTGCAATGAGCCTTGGCTCATGCTAATTCCATGTTAAGTGTTGTTTCCATAGCCATGCTTTATCATGACTTTATGTTAATATTTCTATTATGCTCCACTGATATTCTTATTACCTAACATGCACTGTATTATTCATGTTATGCCTTGTTTACTCTCTTACTAGGCTTTATAGCTCACCCTTTTATTATGCATGTTCTCAGGTTATCCCATGCAATGCTAAGTATGAGGGAATGTAGTGGTCATGTTTTGGATGTTTTCAATAAAGATGTGTATTTCATATTTTAAATTGTTATGTAATGTTCATAAGCCCCAAAAACACTAGACCTATGGATCTTCCATGTTGTATCAAGTGAAGGTTTTATGTAATAAATCATGTTTAAGTGTGTAATAAAGATCAGGGTTGTTATAGTTGGTATCAGAGGATAATTTTAGTTATTTTTGGGATTAGGATTAAAAAACCCTAGTGAATCCTTAAATACAAGACTAAGTATAATAAAAACATGCCTAAGTTTTTGTGAGTATTGAGTAAGTGTTTTATCAAGAAAATATATCACTGTATGGATATGAGCAGGTAGAGGCGGCTCTAGTACAGATGTACCTAGGGGTGAAAACCCCAACAAGGATTTTCAGGCTTGACCTTGGGTATCTTGTTACATGACAATGGGACTTGATGCACTATTGGTTAAAAAACTCCTGGGGGATATGCTTTGGTAAATTCACAAGCTTAGTATGAACCATTATTAAGGGAACAAAAAAATTCCCCTAAGAATATATGTAACGACCCGAAATTTTAAATAAATATTGTTTCCTAATTTTATGTGTTATTTTATTTTATTTTTATACTCAACAAAAATGTTTCATTTGATAACATGAGTATAATTAAAATGAGACTATTGGGTTTTGACTGTTATTTGACCATTGGTCAATATGACCGCTGGAAACTAAACGTTTTGACTATTGTCTCTAAATACAAGAAATCTTGGTTAATTAATATAGAAAGAAGATTCGATGGCCTCACCCAGTAGTCTTGGACTGATCGAAGCCCATCTACCAGAACTTGGGAGGGAGGTAGCACCACTGGGCTTTGCTCTGGACCAAACCCAAGCTGAACTTCATCGTATAAAGCTAGAGCGAGATCGCCTTCGCGAGAAGTTCAAACTGATAGAAATTACTACTCGTGCGATGTTGGCCGAGCCTCCCTTTGATTCCCTCACCTTAGCACACCTTACACTTAGGTCCTATGCTGGTGGGATAAGGGGCTATGTAAGGAGACCGTAATTGTCATGTGTAATCCTTTGTTTTAAATAAAAATTTCGATTTCTTTTATGAATTTTCAAATGACCGGATAAATATAGTATGAATATTTTTGATGAATTTTAGAAAAAGGATATTTTAAATATGTTTATGTAAACCCTAAATAATTAAAAATATGTAATGCTTTTCAAAAAATGGTCTTCTACAATTATGTTCAGTACGAAATTTAGAGTCTAATAAGATCAACTTGATTTTTGATGAATAGTAAATTATGAATAGTGATTTTATGATAAGGATTAATAATGTGTCCAAATGGATTAGTAATCTCACTTAAAAAGAGTATTAAAATAATCTAGGCACTTTGATTAAGTAATGTGATTCAATAAAATGGTTAAATAACGGTTTCATAAATTATTATTCAAGTATTAGTTTTTTCGGATGAATAGTGTTTTTTAATTAAAATTTAAATTAAAAATATTTAAAAAATTATTTTTATAAAATGGACTTCATTTGTGAACTCAGAGCATCGATATTATGTTAAGGTAATTTTTGGGGATTTTTCTGAAAAAAATAAATCTTCGATGAATAGAGTTTTTAATTAAAAATTTAATTAAAAATATTTAGAAAATTATTTTTATAAAATGGATTTCATTTTTGAAATCAGAGCATTGATATTTGGTTAAGGTGAAATTTTGGGACTATTCTGAGAAAGTTGAATTTTCGATGAATAGTGAAAATACAGTTTTTAAGTTACGGGTGTTTAATGACATCATTAAATGATGTATTAAGTATGTAATCAATATGGTCGACTTATGAATAGTAAGATAAGGTATGAGGTGTCCCAAGTGGCCAATACCATGGGAAAATACCATGGGCAAGCCCATGGTTTTGCCAAAACCACTAATGAGGTGTCCCTTGGCCATTAATGCCTTGTCCCCTCACTTTCCCTATAAATACCAAGCCATCCTCTCATCCATTCGACTCTCCACTCTCCCCCCACGAGGTTCTGGTCTCCTTACCTCCCAAGGAGTCCTCCCAAGGTGCCCCCAAGCCCTCAAGGTCCAAAACTTTGTGTTTTAAGAGTTACGTTTTAAGGTAAGGGATCCGACCTCTCTCTTTCATTTCAAGTAATCTCTTTTATGTCATTCCTTTTATGCTCCATGTTCTTATGTTGGAGGATGTTATTTTATAATCATATTACTGCCCTTTTCATGTTCATATAATGAGAGATCCCATCTTACTCTCATTATTTCGTTTTATGAAGTTTTAAGTGGCGCCGTTAGGCTGCCGAAATTTTTGTAACGGATTCTTTCTCCTTTCTCATTTTTCAAGATCTATTTTCATGTAAAGTATTTCAAGTTCATTTTTATTATGTTGGGGTATGCTATCTAAATTTATCATACTGATATTTTATGATCATATGATGAGAGACCCCATTTTATCTCTTCAATTCAGTATTTTGAAGTTTTAAGTGGCGCCGTTAGGCTGCCGAATTTTTAAGTGGTTCTTCACCCTTCTCGTTTTGAAGTTCTACTTTCATGTCAATTCGTTCAAGTTCATTTTTGTTATGTTGGGGTATGATCTCTATATCTATCATACTGGAATATTATTTTCATATTATGAGAGACCCCATTTGATCTCTTCAATTCAGTATTTTGATGTTTTAAGTGGCGCCGTTAGGCTGTCGAATTTTTAAGTGGTTTTTCACCCTTCTCGTTTTGAAGTTCTACTTTCATGTCAATTCATTCAAGTTCCTTTTTGTTATTTTGGGGTATGATATCTATATCTATCATACTGGACTCTTATGTTCATATGATGAGAGACCCCATTTGATCTCTTCAATTCAGTATTTTGAAGTTTTAAGTGGCGCCGTTAGGCTGCCAAATTTTTTAGGGGATTCTTTCACCCTTCTCATTCTTTTCAAAGTTCTACTTTCATGTCCAGTATTTCAAGTTCCTTTTTAATTATGTTGGGGAATTATCTCTATATCTATCATACTGAAATCTTATTTTCACATGATGAGAGACCCTATTTGATCTTTTCAAATCATTTTTGTTGAAGTTTAAGTAACGCCGTTAGGCTGCCGAACTTTCATAAGAGAAATCTAATTTTTGTCTTCCTTCCATGTTTTTCATTTCAAATGGTATGTCCTTGAAATTTCATTACCATGATCATTTATCATTATTATTATGTACATATACTGTCTTATGGGTCATTTATGAATGTTTGACCCATTTTCCCTCTCTTTTTAATGTCTTCTAAAACCTCGTAACATAGCCGTTATGCTGCAGAATTTCCATCACAAAATGTGTCTCTCTTTTTCTAAAGTTCTTTTATATTATTAAGTGAATACTCAAAGCTCTTTATTCTAAAGGGGTATTCACATATATACCAAAATGTTCTATTTTAAATTCTGGGATTTACATACATGAGACCCACCTTCCTTTTCTGTGGGTTTTAAAGTGACGTAAAGATCATGTCTTTAAAGCAGTTTTTAAAACGTTGTGATTATGAAATGAAACCCATTTATTTTATGCTATATGGGTTATTTATGAAATTTTTGATGATGATATATGTGGATCACATGATAATAAAGGCAAATTTAAGGGTGCTCCCTGATAGCGCTCCAATGCATTGGGTAATGATGTAACCACTAGAGATTACAATTTTCACGATACCTTGGTAATTTTAAAATGACACCTTGGGGATGGACCTTGGTGATATGTTAATGATTGTCTATGTTAAATGATGTAGCCACATCTTCAAGTTATGAAAAAGTTTTATTTTTATTATGATATGCCTCATGATTTCATTTTCATGCCTTAAAGTTCTTTCCATGACTTTATTGATGTATCTCAAGTTCATATGTAAAATGTTTCACTTGTTTCCCTTGCTGGGCCTTCTGCTCACCCTTTCTTTTGATGTATGTCCCCAGGTTATGAGATGCAGTAATGAGCCTAGGGTGAACTTGAGGAGAAGCCTTTCAAGTGTTTAAGGAGAATGTTTTTTTTGTTTCATGTTTTATGTTCCTTGTTTCCAAGACACTAAACCTCAAAGATCCTCAGTTCCGTGTAATGGAATGAAAGGTATGTTATAAAAAGACGGGATGCTATAGTTGGTATCAAAGGATGGTTTAGTTATTTGTGGAAATTATGATATGAAAACTCTAAGAAGAACCCTATAGAAAAGTTTAAATATAGGAAATCTTCCTGGTATTTTGGTGGGTATTGAGTAAGGGGTTGCCAAGAAAATACATCCCTGTCTGGATACGAGCAGGTAGAGGTGGCTCTGGCACATATGTACATAGGGGTAAAACCCGAAAACACCGCTTTGAGCTAGACTCGAATGGGAACTGGTACATGACAATGGGCCTTGCTGCACTCTTGGTTATGAAACTCCCGGGGGATATGCTTTGGTAAATTCATAAGCTTGGTATGAACCATTGTTAAAGGAACAAAGATAAAATAAAATAAAGATTCACATAAGAATATATGATCATGGATAACCTAGATGGGAACCTAGGGGATCACAAGTTAGGGTATACTTTTCTTCTACAAGTTATCCTTATATACTTTAAGTTCCTTTTCATGATTATTGGTTAAGTATTTAAGCCTCTAATTATACTTTCTCTTCTTAGTTAATGGTGGGAAATGGAATAACGTGTCCCAACAACCAATGTGATAGGAAATGCGAAAATTTCCGTATTAATATGACAGAGATGATTAGGGGATTAAAAGATGATTATTATTTTGGAAGACGTTCACTATTTTGGGGACCCTATATGATCGAGGTAAATAGATTACTATAGTATTTTCATTGAGGAGTAAGGTTGAATTATATTTTGAAGAATTGATGAATTTAAGGTGGACTTATAGTAATTTAGGTTACTTATGGGAATGATTAACCTATCTTGGGTAAAATATGTTTAGGTTAGCTACTTTGGTTATAAGATGTTAGGAGTGGTTGATGTTGTCTGGAGATGAACAATGAAGTTGTTTTGGATGACTATGTTATCAAATCCTTCTTGTATTTGGGTTTCAATCTTAGTTTGTTTTATTTTGATGAATTTTAAGGACCGTTATTTATGGAATGGTCTATGATGAACTTTGGGTAGTACCATGGAACTTTGGAGATTTAAAAGTAGTTTCCATTCCTATGGGATTCTTTCTTTTTGAAGAGTTGTTTTACCTTAACCTTTCTATTTTTGGGATAATGTTTAAATATAGAAGAAATAGATAGTTAATCTTTTGTAGATTATGTGATTCTCTAGAAGATGATTCTTGTGCTTTTATGAGACCATGTGTTTTTGAAGTCTCATCATTTGGAGAAAAGATTAGTGTTGGAAGGGACTTATTAAAGGATGAAACTCTACTTGAAGGTAGGTATATTTTCTTATGTTTTTGTTCTATGTAGTAAATGAATTCCTCAAAATTATGAAAAGAAACGTAAAACAAAAATGTTGTTGGTTTACGTTTCCTACTAGGTAATCAAAGACCGTTTACACACATCATAAGTTTGGGATTTTCTTATGGTTAACTTTATCCTAATCATGTTCTCTATCACTCTCCCTCAGAACATGACCCTTGGTTTTCTCCTCCATGTCCATGTTTTCCTACATGGAATCCTAGTGTGGGTTAACTCGGGTGACCTTTGTACTTATCTTTCTTTCTTTTAAAGTAATAGTTTTACTGACTCCTTTTCCAATGTGGGACTTTCAATGAAATTTCAAAACCCAATTTTAAAAAATTGCGAGGACGCAATTTCTTAAGGGGGGAAGATTGTAACGACCCGAAATTTTAAATAAATATTGTTTCCTAATTTTATGTGTTATTTTATTTTATTTTTATACTCAACAAAAATGTTTCATTTGATAATATGAGTATAATTAAAATGAGACTGTTGGGTTTTGACTGTTATTTGACCATTGGTCAATATGACCGCTGGAAACTAAACGTTTTGACTATTGTCTCTAAATACAAGCAATCTTAGTTAATTAATATAGAAAGAAGATTCGATGGCCTCACCCAGTAGTCTTAGACCGATCGAAGCCCATCTAACAGAACTTGGGAAGGAGGTAGCACCACTGGGCTTTGCTCTGGACCAAATCCAAGCTGAACTTCATCGTATAAAGCTAGAGCGGGATCACCTTCGCGAGAAGTTCAAACTGATAGAAATTACTACTCGTGCGATGTTGGCCGAGCCTCCCTCGGATTCTCTCACCTTAGCACACTTTACACTTAGGTCCCATGCTGGTGTGATAAGGGGCTATGTAAGGAGACAGTAACTGTCTTGTGTAATCATTTGTTTTAAATAAAAATTTCGATTTTTTTTATGAATTTTCAAATGACCGGATAAATATAGTATGCAGTTTTTTGATGAATTTTAGAAAAAGGATATTTTAAATATGTTTATGTAAACCCTAAATAATTAAAAATGTGTAATGATTTTCAAAAAATGGTCTTCTACAATTATGTTCAGTACGAAATTTAGAGTCTAATAAGATCAAATTGATTTTTGATGAATAATAAATTACAAATAGTGATTTTATGATTAGGATTAATAATGTGTCCAAATGGATTATTAATCTCACTTAAAAAGAGTATTAAAATAATCTAGGCACTTTGATTAAGTAATGTGATTCAATAAAATGGTTAAATAACGGTTTCATAAATTATTATTCAAGTATTAGTTTTTTCGGATGAATAGTGTTTTTTAATTAAATTTTTAATTAAAAATATTTAGAAAATTATTTTTATAAAATGGACTTCATTTGTGAACTCAGAGCATCGATATTATGTTAAGGTAATTTTTGGGGATTTTTCTGAAAAAAATAAATTTTCGATGAATAGTGTTTTTAATTAAAAATTTAATTAAAAATATTTAGAAAATTATTTTTATAAAATGGATCTCATTTTTGAAATCAGAGCATTGATATTTGGTTAAGGTGAAATTTTGGGACTATTCTGAGAAAGTTGAATTTTTGATGAATAGTGAAAATACAGTTTTTAAGTTACAGATGTTTAATGACATCATTAAATTATGTATTAAGTATGTAATCAGTATGGTCGAATTATGAATAGTAAGATAAGGTATGAGGTGTCCCAAGTGGCCAATACCATGGGAAAATACCATGGGCAAGCCCATGGTTTTTCCAGAACCACTAATGAGGTGTCCCTTGGCCATTAATGCCTTGTCCCCTCACTTTCCCTATAAATACCAAGCCATCCTCTCATCCATTCGACTCCCCACTCTCCCCCCACGAATTTCTGGTCTCCTTACCTCCCAAGGAGTCCTCCCAAGGTTCCCCCAAGCCCTCAAGGTCCAAACCTTTGTGTTTTAAGAGTTATGTTTTAAGGTAAGGGATCCGACCTCTCTCTTTCATTTCAAGTAATCTCTTTTATGTCATTCCTTTTATGCTCCATGTTCTTATGTTGGAGGATGTTCTTTTATAATAATCTTAATGACCTTTTCATGTTCATATAATGATATATCCCCTCTTACTCTCATTATTTCGTTTTATGAAGTTTTAAGTGGCGCCGTTAGGCTGCCGAAATTTTTGTAACAGATTCTTTCTCCCTTCTCATTTTTCAAGATCTATTTTCATGTAAAGTATTTCAAGTTCCTTTTTATTATGTTGGGGTATAGTCTATTAATTTATCATACTGATATTTTATGATCATATGATGAGATACCCCATTTGTTCTCTTCAATTCAGTATTTTGATGTTTTAAGTGGCGTCGTTAGGCTGCCGAATTTTTAAGTGGTTCTCCACCCTTCTCGTTTTGAAGTTCTACTTTCATGTCAATTCGTTCAAGTTCCTTTTTGTTATGTTGGGGTATTATCTCTATATCTATCATACTGGACTCTTATGTTAATATGATGAGAGACCCCATTTGATCTCTTCAATTCAGTATTTTGAAGTTTTAAGTGGCGCCGTTAGGCTGCCGAATTTTTAAGTGGTTCTTCACCCTTCTCGTTTTGAAGTTCTACTTTCATGTCAATTCGTTCAAGTTCCTTTTTGTTATGTTGGGGTATGATATCTATATATATCATACTGGACTATTACTTTCATATGATTAGAGACCCCATTTTATCTCTTCAATTCAGTATTTTTAAGTTTTAAGTGGCGCCGTTAGGCTGCCAAATTTTTTAGGGGATTCTTTCACCCTTCTCATTCTTTTCAAAGTTCTACTTTCATGTCAAGTATATCAAGTTCCTTTTTAATTATGTTGGGGAATTATATCTATATCTATCATACTTAACTCTTATTTTCACATGATGAGAGGCCCTATTTGATCTTTTCAAATCATTTTTGTTGAAGTTTAAGTAACGCCGTTAGGCTGCCGAACTTTCATAATAGAAATCTAATTTTTGTCTTCCTTCCATGTTTTTCATTTCAAATGGTATGTCCTTGAAATTTAATTACCATGATCATGTATCCTTATTATTATGTCCATCTACTGTCTTATGGGTCATTTATGAATGTTTGACCCATTTTACCTCTCTTTTTAATGTCTTCTAAAACCTCATAACATAGCCGTTATGCTGCAGAATTTCCGTCTCAAAATGTCTCTCTCTTTTTCTAAAGTTCTTTTATATTATTAAGTGAATACTCAAAGCTCTTTATTCTAAAGGGGTATTCACATATATACCAAAATGTTCTATTTTAAATTCTGGGATTTACATACATGAGACCCACCTTCCTTTTCTGTGGGTTTTAAAGTGACGTAAAGATCATGTCTTTAAAGCAGTTTTTAAAATGTTGTGATTATGAA
Source organism: Viscum album (assembly GCA_963277665.1). Taxonomy (NCBI): domain Eukaryota; kingdom Viridiplantae; phylum Streptophyta; class Magnoliopsida; order Santalales; family Viscaceae; genus Viscum; species Viscum album. The sequence continues at coordinate 1,098,557,725 of OY728155.1, read as the reverse complement.
ATGAAACCCATTTCTTTTATGCTATATGGGTTATTTATGAAATGTTTGATGATGATATATGTGGATCACATGATAATAAAGGCAAATTTAAGGGTGTGCCCTAATAGCGCTCCAATGCATTGGGTAATGATGTAACCACTAGAGATTACAATTTTCACGATACCTTGGTGAATAACCTTGGTAATTTTCAAATGACACCTTGGGGATGGACCTTGGTGATATGTTCATGATTGTCTATGTTAGATAATGTAGCCACATCTTCAAGTTATGAAAAAGTTTTATTTTTATTATGATATGCCTCATGATTTCATTTTCATGCCTTAAAGTTCTTTCCATGACTTTATTGATGTATCTCAAGTTCATATGTAAAATGTTTCACTTGTTTCCCTTGCTGGGCCTTCTGCTCACCCTTTCTTTTGATGTATGTCCCCAGGTTATGAGATACAGTAATGAGCCTAGGGTGAACTTGAGGAGAAGCCTTTCAAGTGTTCAAGAAGAATGTTTTTTTGTTTCATGTTTTATGTTCCTTGTTTCCAAGACAATAAACCTTAAAGATCCTCAGTTCTGTGTAATGGAATGAAAGTTATGTTATAAAAAGACGGGATGCTATAATATATGCTATAAAGTAGATCATGGATAACATATATTTAAGCCTATAAATTCATATGTTAAGGAAATAAAAGCTATGTATAAGTCATCTGTTTTGTCCTTGGATTACCCATTATGTGTTACCCCAAAATTTCCTTTTCTTCCAGCCAATGGCCAGTAATAGGAGTACTTGGGCTTACAACCGATGTGAAGATCAATGCGATGACTGTTCCAATGAGATGTCCAATACAATGGGATCAGGAATTGAAATCTTATTCACGATTCTCTCTCAGTTAACTCAAGATTTGAATAGAAACATGGGTCAATAGGAACTTTCAACCCCCCATAAGAAAGAACAAGTCACTATCGAGAGCTTCATGAGGCTAAGGCCTCCTAATTTTAATGAATCATCATATCCCTCAATCGCCGAACAATGAATCAACTCTATTGAAAAGATCTTCTCCATACTTCAATGTTCCAAATAAGAGAAGGTTCTCCTGGATGCTTACCATATGGAGGGTGAAGCTGATCAATTGTGGACATTGATCAAAAATGTGAAAGTTGAGGAGGAGATCAAGGCATTGGAATGGAATTATTTTTGGAAGATGTTTTTTGATAAATATTTTCCACACACACTCTGACTTAAGATGGAAAAGGACTTTTTTCCCTTAGGAAAAAAGAAGATGAATTTGAGAGTATGAGGAAAAATTCACAAGTCTTGAACGATACACCTCTGGCTTTATTGTTACCCCCAAATGCAAGGTTGACCGCTTCTTTGGTGGGATGAAACCTAGCATGTGAAAAGCCCTAGTGATCCATGGCTTTGAAAAAAATGATGAAATTTTCTGATGTTACCTCAAGGTCTAAATGGAGATCGGTGAATCTCAGGGGTATCAGGGGGAGTAAAAGCATAAGGCATACTTCAATTCTGGAAGTCCGATGGATAAATCCATCAGTGCTAAGAAAATATGGCATCCCACTTGCCAAAGGTGTGGAAAGAATCACCCTGAAAATTTCCTGAAGGGGATGAGGAGATTCTTTAGGTGTTGAAGAGTAGGTCACCTAGCCATTAACTATCGGCCAGAAAAACCCATGGCTGAAATAGATGAGAGGAATGCTATGTTTAAACCTCAATGCATTGATCATTGATAAAACTTCAAAGAACCCAATAAACTTGCAAATCAGTGCCCTAATTCAAGAGTTTTCTGAGGCAACCAACAACCTCCAAGGAAAGAAGGGTGAGCTTTTTCCATCACTATTGCCCAAGTGAACCCCGACAACGAATTGGGGATAGGTATGCAAGTTATTCATTCAGTAATAGAAAACATACTTTTTTATTTAGGTTTTATGCATTATTTTATTTCCCGAAATTTTAGTAGAACAATCTCAACACCACCAAAAATCATCAAAGTAAAGATGTCGGTGAGTACAAAAATGAGGCAATCATCGCATCCCATGAATATAACTCTTCCTCTGTCATAATCAGTGGATTGAAATTCCCAGTGAACCTCATCATACTCTCTATGATGGTATTTAATGCAATTACTGGCATGGATTGACTTTCCCTATATTGATCCAACATAAATTTCCGTGAGAGAGAAATCACTCTCTATGTGGAGAATCGATCCCCGATTCTGTACATGTGCAAGGAAGAAGATGAATCTTCTTTAGCTCAATCATCTCATGAATGTATATTATTTCCCTATGAGCACACATATCTGTCTCAGATGATTGAGTATAAGGAGGCAACCATCCTGGAAGTCATTCCTATTGTGAGGGAATTCACTGAAGTGTTTCCTAAGGAATTTCATGGTCTTCTGTCTAGAAGAGATATCTAATTATCAATTGATCTTATACCTGGAGCATTTCTAATATCCAATACTCTGTATAGAATGGATATTGTAGAGCTTGAATAACTGAAGAAACAACTACAGGAGAGTCTAGATAAAGGGTTTATATGCCCAAGTACTTCACCATGGGGTGCACCCGTCCTCTGTCAAGAAGAAGGATGGGTCAATGAGCCTTTGCATCAATTATCGTGTGCTTAAAAAATCATGATAAAGAAGTATCTTCTCCCACGAATTGATTACTTATTCAATCAGCTGCGTGGATCACAATACTTCTCCAAGGTAGATTTGCGGTCAGGATATTATCAACTATGGGTGAAGAAGGAAGATATCCCCATGACTGCTTTTCATACAAGATACGGGAAATATGAATTCATAGTAATGCCTTTCAGACACACTAATGCTCCAGCAATCTCCATGGACTTGATGAATAGAGTCTTTAGATATTACCTCAAAAAATTTGTTGTAGTCTTTATAGATGATATTCTAACATACTCCAAAACCAAGGAGGATCACGAGGAGCATATAAGAACTGTACAAGAGACCTTGTGACAGGAGAATCACTATGAAATGTACAATAAGTGTGATTTCTGGTTGAAGGAGGTCTCATTCTTGAGCTATATAATCACAAAAAATAGGATATCTGTAGATCCCTCAAATAAAGCTGCAATATATGGATGGCCAAGGCCAACATTGGTAACACATATTTGTAGATTCTTGGGGTTATCTGGATATTATTGTTGATTTGTGAGAAATTTCTCATGATTTTCCAACCCTCTTACCAAGCTAACTCAGAAGGGAGTAAAGTTTTCTTGGAGTGATGAATGCAAAGAAAGCTTCAAGGAGTTGAAAACGAGGCTTATCACTGTACCCATTCTCACTTTACTCATAAGTGGATATATTCTTGTGGTATTCAATGATGCTTCGAAGAAGGGCATGGGCTGTGTATTGATTCAAAATGACAAATTCATTTCCTCTAATTCAAGGCAATTGAAAGTTCATGAGCATAATTATCCAACACATGATCTGGAGTTGGCTGTGGTGATATTCTCTTTAAAAATTTGGTGGCATTCTCTATTTGGGGAGAAGTGTTAAATATATATAGACCAGAAAATCCTCAAGTATATTTTAACATAGAAAGAGTTGAACATGAACCAACAAAGATGGTTTGAGTTGATCAAAGACTACGACTTCTCAATCCATTACCACCCTAGGAAAGCGAGAAAGGTGGTGAATTATAAAATTAGAAAGGACTCAACAATTCTATCATTGATGATAATTTAAAAGGATCCAATCTTCTTAGATTTGATGAAGATGGACATGTGAATCATAAATAAGGGAACATCATCAATCCTTTCACAAATGATTTCGCAACCATCTCTTTTGGAAATGTTAAAGGATGATCAAAATATTGATGTGGGAATTAATAAAAAAGTGGAAGCTATCATAGAAGATAAATCCTCAGATTTCATTGCTAATGAAGAAGGAATTGTGAGATTTGGGAAAAGACTAGGTGTTCCATTATGTCTGGAGCAGAAGAAGGAACTTCTGGATAATGCACACAGTTCAATTTTCTCTATTCACCTAGGAAACACAAAGATATATCAAGATCTCTGAGAGAATTATTGATGGGATAACATGAAGATGAAGATAACTGACTATACATCAAAGTTCCTGGTGTGTCAGCAAGTGAATGAAGAGAGGCATAAGTATAAGGGGATGATGCAACCATTTCCCATACCAGCATGGAAATGGGAGAACATCACCATGGACTTTGTCACCAGAGTTCCGTAGACATCCAAAGGCAACAATTAAATATGGGTTGTTGTGGATCTTCTTAAAAATTATTCACACTTCATTGATATTCGAGAGGATTTTTCATTGGATCAACTAGCATGGATATATATCATGGAAGTAGTAAGGCTTCATGGAGTACCACTATCTATTGTGCCCGATCAAGATCCAAGATTCACATCTAAGTTTTTTTAGAGTCTTCAACATTCTCTGAATACTGAACTAAACTTCAATATGGCATATCATCCTCAAAATGATGGCCAATCCGACCGGACTATCCAAACACTTGAGGACATGTTGAGAGCATGCTAAATGGATTTTAAAGGAGTATGGGATCAACATATTCCTCTGGTTGAGTTCTCTTATAATAACAGTTTCCACTCGAGCATCTAAATGGAACCTTATGAAGCCATATATGGGAAGAGGTGCAAAACACCAACATGTTGGGATGATGTTAGTGACCATAAGCCGCTAGGACCAGAAATGGTTGAATAACTGGTGGAGAAGGTAAAAACCATTCAGCATCATATCAAGGCAGCCCAAAGTCGACAGAAGAGTTATCCAGATAACCGTTGACGAGACCTTGAGTTTAATGTTGGAGACATGGTATTTCCATGCATATCTCTGTAGAATAAGGTCATGAGGTTTGAAAATAAAGGGAAGTTAAGTCTTAGGTGCATCGGCCCCTTCTAGATTCTTGATCGTGTTGGGGCTATGGCTTATGGACTAGCACTTCCACCTACCATGTCCGACTTACATGATGTCTTTCATGTATCTCTCTTAAGGAAGTAAATACCAGACCCTTCACAAGTACTCTCTTCAGAGGTAGTACAGTTAGAGGATGATCTTTCTTAAAAGGAGAAACTAGTGAAGATCTTAGATTGTAGAGAAAAAGTACTACAAAATAAGACAATTCCACTCGTCAAGGTGTTGTAGAAAAAACACAAGTTTGAAGTAGCGACAGGATAATCGGAGGAAGTGATGGAGGATAGTTACCCTCATCTTTTTAGTGTGGGAAAAGGAAATTTTGAGGGTGAAATTTCTTAAGGGAAGAAGATTGTGACGACCAAAACTTTCATAAATAAAAATTCCTCTTGATCTAATCAAATGTCTTATTATGGTTATATAAAATGTAAAATTCATTGGTTTTATGTTTCTGGATTTTTATAATATCATAAATAATTTTGACTACTGCTAATATAGTCGTTTAACAACAATCATATGATTAGTATAAATACAGGGATTTAACAAATCCAATTTACTCAGAAAAAGGAAGCGATGGACTTATCCAGTAGACTTGACCCATATGAAGCCCATTTGTCAGATCTTGGAAAGGAGGTGGCATCATTGGGCTTCGCTCTTAACCAAGACCAAGCCGAGCTTGAACACATTATGCTTGATCAGAACCGACTATGGGAGAAGTGGAAGTTAATAGATATTACCCCTCGAGAAATGTTGTCCGAGCCACCCCTAGAGTCTATCATAATCATGCACCTTACCCTTTGGTCTTATACGGGTGTTATAAGGGGTTATGTAACATGAATGTAGCACTATGAATATGTGCATTATTTTTTAATATAATAATGAATATACATTCATGTTATTATTGTTACTTTGTAAATAGTTTTTAAATCACAAATAGTATTTTTATTTAATATTCAACTAAGAAATATATTTTGATGAATTAATTGATTTTTAAATTAAATAATATTTTAATAAATTATTATTATTATTATTAAATTTATTTTTATTAAATATAAATTATTGTTTAATTTTATGAAGACAATTTTAATTTTTATTAAGGTTTGAAAGATGTTTTTGTCAAAAGCCATAAATTTTCGATAAATGTTGGTATTTATTTTAAAATTAAAAATTCACATACTTAAAATATTATTTAAATAAAATGAATATTATTTTGAGAATCAGGATGTAAAAATTATCCAATGGTGAATTTTTCATAATTTTCTGAGACAGTCGAATTTTTGGGTAAAAAATTAAATATCGTTTAAATATATAATGTGTTTTATGACATCATAATGACCCAATAGTGATGTAATAAAATACTATAAACGTTAGGTTCGTCCAATATATTTTTTAACCTTAAAATAATGTGATTTTGGGTTTGATTGATTTATTTTACAAAGATTTAGTTGGCCCTTCAAGGTTTATAAAACATTTTTTCTTTTTAAATTGTTTTCCGTGAGAGTGTGACTCACCTCCACATAAGCAACCCTATTATTTTAGGAAGTTAGGCCGTTGGACTTAGAAAATATTTTTTTCTACTTCCCTTTTTCAAAAACCATGGGCAAAAAACATGGTCTAGTGTTTTTTTTGATCAGTTTAATGTGAGTTGTCCCAAACCTCAATAATAAAGAATTCCCTCTCCTTTCCTATATAAACCCACCCAATATCCCACTTCCTCTTCACTAAAACCCATTGGATTTCATCCAACCTCTGACCTCCTATATCTATAATTTTCCCAGGGCACCCCAAGCTCCCAAGAAGCCTCTCTCAAGCCTCTCCCAAGTATTTGGAAGCACACTTGCAAGTAAGGGTTTCCTTCCTTTCTCATTTTATCCAAGTTTATTAATATTGTTATTCCCTTTTATTTTCAATTATAAAAGTTGGGGTATGGTTTCTCACCTCCCCCATACATCCCTATTTATTTTTGAATGATGATATACCCCTTTCTCTCCCATTAATGCCTCCCATGTACACCCATTACTATGCCAGAATTCAATAAGGAATTTCTCTATCCTAATTTACATTCAAGACACTCATTTGTATTATGAATCTAATATTCCATCAATCTTATTGGGACATGTATCTATACGATACCATTTCTATCCATTTCATATACATATGATTAGATACCCCATTATCTCTCATCAACCATTTTTATGAATTCTTATGTCACACCGTTATGCTGCTGAAATTGCACTGCGTTTTTCCAAGTCAAAGACATTGTGTAGTGAATACCATGCCCATTTCTCTATAAAGGATATTCATCATTATGAATGTTTAATTATTTATTATATAGTTTCATGTATGAATTCTAAATTCCATTATCATGGAATAAATGATGGTTTTTGTTGAATCAATGTTATATGATCCATGTGGTACACTTATGTATGAAATGAAATGTTTAAGAAGGGTGTGCCCTAATAGTGCTCCAATGCATTGGGTTAAGTATAGTATTATGATACATCATGTGTAATGAGTGTTGACTCATTCTAATTCAAGTGCAATGAGGGTTTAATCTTGCTTCATGTGAAATGAGGGTTTACTCATGCTCCATGTGCAATGAGCCTTGGCTCATGCTAATTCCATGTTAAATGTTGTTGCCACATTTCCATGTTATGATAGTCATGATTTATCATGCCTTTATGTTCATGTTTCTATTTCACTCCATTGATATGATTATTACTTAACATTTATTGTATTCTTTATTTTATACTTTTTTACTCCCTTACTGGGCTTTATATCTCACCCTTTTCTTATGAATGTTCTCAGGTTATCCCATGCAATGCTAAGTACGAGGGAATGTTATGGTCATGCTAAGGAAGTTTTCAATAAATATGTGTATTTCGTGTTGTAAGTTGTTATGTAATGTTCCTAATACCCAAATAAACTAGACCCATTGATAATCCATGTTTTATCAAGTGAAGGTTTTATGTGATAAATCATGTTTAAGTGTGTAATAATGATCATGGTTTTTATACTTTAGCTACACAATCATGGGAGAAAGGGAATGCCCTAAACATAATTAGGTCCTCAGACACATTTTGGGGTTTCATGGTGGAGAGAAATATGTGAAAATATTTGAGATATTTGTTAGGGTCCTCACTAGTAAGACCATGAAATTTGGGAAGTAGGTGGATGAGGCCTGATCTCAGCGCAAAGTTGGATGCTTCCCCAGGATATTGGATGTACGTAGGTTGGTACTTCACATTCGGTGTGGTTAGTTATTTTAAAGTTCAGTTAATTGGAGCCATGATTTATGGGGTTTTATTTATTTCAATTTTTTATTGGTTTAAGAGAACTTTTGGTTCATCAATGGTTTCTTCTTTGTTACTTTATTTTCTTACTTTGGATGGCGTAATTTGTGAGTCAAGTGTATTTTCAATTTTAGGAACTATTTCAAATAGTTTTTCCTTTCCTGATAAGGTCATGAAAATAATTTGTGATTTTTTTTTGTTTTTTATGTTGGAGGATGGATAAAATAAGATCAATTAAAAAGGTTGAAATGAGAAAATAGAAGATAATGTTACACTACATAATTAGAGAGAGAGGATAAGAGAGAGAGAGGGAGAGGAAGAGCACAAAAAACAAACAAAATAGAAACAAAATCCAAAACCAAAACAATAAAATTGAGGGATATTTAAAGGAGTAAAAAAATAAAATAAAATATTATAAGGGAAAAAATGATCTTAGATCCCTGTCAATGGCGCCAAAATTTGAACGCATTGTCGGGCACGTCAAATTAAATGTTTATTTTTAACTATAATATCTGTAGTATATCAGCAACCATAGGTCGTCTATCGATAGAGCCTTAGATCATTAATTTAAAAAGAAGGTTTTGATTTTGAGAATAAAAGGGTAATTGGGTTTTATAAAACTTTGGTCTTTTTATTTGAAAATAGAAATTGAAACTATACTTCTAAGTGAGAGAAATAAGATAAAGAAATCATGATCAACCCAGGTAAGTGTCTCTTGATGCTCAATCCGTCATTTCTCTCAAGGTATTGGGAAGGATCATTGATTCCTTGTTTTATAAACACTAAAACCAGTATATTATGTGTTTTATTACTAGGTTACCACATATTATTTGATCAATTAATGATATTGATTATTGGGAACTGCTCATAATCAACAAACTAGAATCACTGTTAAAAAGGAATTCAATCAAGGCATAACATCAACACCACAATGAGATGAACATATTTGTGTCAATGATAAAATATTCCACAAGACAAGAACATGAATATTCATGGGTTCAACATCCTGTAATTTATCAACCGACATCATCCATTCGCACACTCATGAAATGGAAGGGGTGAGAAAAGAGGAAACCACACCCAAATCATCATAAAATTCAGGTTATGCATGGAAGCATGAGGATTCTTGTTCCTTTGATTTATATTTCATCATACCAGAATAAATAGAAATTAAGAAGTTATAAATGAAAACAATTGACAAAAAACCTAGAAATTCAATTAAGTTATGAAGATTACAAGTGTGGAGCTCAGGATTACAGCAAATGACCCCCCAAATTGATCACTAAGAGGTTTAGAAGTACATGAGGGAGAAGAGAACTAAAATGGGTGAATAGATCTCTCATGTTTGAATCACACTTACCCCTAGTCATTACACCTGATATAATGAGGTTTAGGGGTGATTTTTTAGACAAATAAATCACACTTTCTACAAAAGAAGTCATGTTCCTAAGGGACTTAGGTGAATATTCATAGTAGACTTCTTATCATTAGGTATTCAAATGGTTGAATGAAAAAAACTCATACAAATGACTTCACATTCGGTGGAGATTTGGACCTTTGATTTTCCTATCCAATGGATGTATAATCATCCAAATTTAACTTACGAGTCCCATGTTATATTCCAAATAAAAAAGGGTAGTCCAATCTGGCACCGAAGAATATCATCACAATGTGGACCTATTTTGGGCCTCCAAATGGACAAATTGGGCTCCCTGGTCTTCTTGAGAAAAGTATAAATCACGTTATTTTACATGTAAACAAATTTTAAGATCAATTGGATTCAATTATTATCCACATTTAATATTTATGTCCACATGCATGATTGGCCTCTTGCGCATTTTGACCCATTTTGTTTGAATTCCATCACATGATCTCCAAATCACCTCCTCCTACAATGTAAACACTGAAACAAGGTAAATTTCCCTATTAAACTTTGATAAAAATTAATTAATTGAATAAAACATTAAGTGAAATTTATTATTATATTTGAAATATTCATTACAAAACTAGTTTAAAACAGTCATGTTAGGGTGGAAATGAATAGCGAATCGCTATGCGATCAAGTACCCGATGCATTCCATCAAGAATCTAAGAGCTAACATGAGTCAATCCTTCATATAAAGATATCATGGTACATTTCATAAATAGGAACCTGAAATTTAATTATTCACAATTAATTTTTCCATATGATAACTATGCCACTAACAAATTCACTTGGTTCAATCCTTTCCTTTCATTAGTTTTAAAAGGCCAAAAAGAATGCAAATTTTTATTTAAAACCATGTAAATAAAGTTCAATTAGTATGGTTCGATCTATTTCCTTCCATAAACATGTAAAATTGTGCTACATATATGCAACCAAGCATTAATTTACATTTAATAAACCCAAGTCATATACTTAAGTATGATTTCCATAATATTACTTGAACTAGTTACCTATATTTAATTACTTACCTTAGGCAAGTCAATTAGAAGTTACATGTTATAAGTGATTCAAAATTATAATTATTTAATAGGAATTTAACATATGATGTATTTTCATTAGTGTGGTCAATCTTTAGAACATGTGAACGATGTTTCAAAAGTTTTGAAACACTATAAACTCAATTATGTCATGTCACCCTACCTAGTGTGTTGGGAGTTGTGAATGTAACCACTATCAACCAATAAAATTTATGGAAAGAGCATAACCATACAATTCAAATGTCTATAATAAAGGTATATAAATTCAATAAATTACACCCAATTAAATCAGCTATCCAAATGAATTAATACAAAAATCAATGAACATAAGGGATGAGTTATAGACCACACACCTCATACTCATATGACTCTCCTCCTCCATTATTGGCCTCTAATTTGTCTTAGATCAGGGCAGATCTGAAAAATGATTATAAGGAATCACACCTCAAAAACTAAGTTGAATGAAAGATAAATGAATAATGGTTTCAGAAGACACGTGTACTTACCGTTACACATCCAACATGGAAAATAGAAGTTTGATCAGATCCTAGACAAAGGAGATATTTCAATCCCTAAATTAGGAATTCAAATAAGTCTATAAGAAGAGAAATGAAATTTCATCCTGCTAGAAATAAAAATATGTAATATGGGTTTAGTTAATTAAATAATTAAGTATAAAATTGTAAAATCACCCAAGAAATATCTTGTGCGCAGCTTGGTCACACGATTTTCCAAACCATGCATCAACCATGCACAGGTACCTGGAGATGAGGGAAATACCACATGGTTAGGAAAATCATGAACCAACCATGAAGAATTGATTTAACTAAAATTTAAGAGCAGCCACATAGTTATATCCAATTGTGCACCCTACCTGCACATTTATGTTAACTGTCTGACAAGACAATTTCTCCCAAAAAGATGGGGTCGGGGCTCCGAACATGCCCTAGACACCCCTGAGACCTTTGTGAATTGAATACGTATCCGAAAAAGGTCCCTAATAAGGATTTAAACCTAAATTTAAAGAATCAATACCTGATTAAAAAAATCAGGTTCTTACAAATATACTTTTTCCATTGTATACAAATTTAGAATCATCCATTAATGGTGGTGATAAGAAAAAAATGGCATCTCTTCGTGGAGATAGTAGTCCACATGTGTGCATGAATGAAGTTATAATTATTTAAAGGATGGAAGGGTAAGAATATATATGCCATTTTATATTTAAATAATCATAATTATTTCATTAATATCACATATATATCAATTAATTTCATTTTCATTTTCATCTATGTAAAGTGGTGATGAAAACAAATTACATGGGTATGTGGAGATAGTAGGTCATACGTACACACGAGTGATGTTTTCATTATCAATAGGCTATAAAAGAGATATAAAATTGATATAACATTAACATAAAAACATATATTTATAGTGAATATATTTATATAATTATATAATATTATAATTTAATATTTGGAGGAGGTTTAAGAAGAAAAGAACTTGAAAAATCTATATAAGAACATATACCTCTTCTTTGGGAAACCCCCTTTATCTTACACATTAAGACTTATTTAAGTGGTATTTGGTGAGGTAATTACCCATAGGATGTTTCTAGGTATGTTTTAAGGTATTTGGGTAGATTATGGTCATGATAAAATGATCTAGTAGTGTTTGGAAGAGAGGATTTGGGGTGCCCTTTTATAAGTAAGGAGAGTGTCACCCTTCTACTTATTCTTGACTATTAAATATTTTAAGTGAATTAATCTAGGATAAGTGTAAATTTAATAATTTAAATTTTAAGATAAGGTGGAAAGGGTAAAAATAAACTTATTTATTAATAATTAAGATTATATTTTATGGACTTATCATAAATTTTTAGCCTTATTTAACCTGTTTTACCCTTTTATCGAGGCATAAATATTTTTTACCATGGTTACTATTCATAATGAAAAAAATAAAATTGAAATAATAAATAAATTTTAACCTCATTATTAAAAATTTGTGATACACTTTTAAATACTTAATTTGATGAATTGGTAGAAATTAAGTTTAATATAATTGCAAAAAAATTCAATGAAAACAATTTTTTTATAAAAATCGGTTTTACAGTATAAAAATATTCTTATAGAAAAATAAAATATAATAATGATTAATATGGAAATAATTATATTATTTTTAATCAAATTTATATTACGATACTTTTTAACTAAATCCAAAACATAATGGGATTGAAAATAAATGACTATTTTTAAAAAATGGAATTTCTCACTATTGGACCAAAAATTACCTATTTTTGAAAAATACCAAAAAAACACCATAATTTAAATTCAACCTTAAAAACTCAAAAAATTTATCCATTTAATCAAATTAAAATTTTAGAATTTATAAATTTTACATTTAAATATAATTATGTAATATTTCTATTCTAATGAAAAAGATTAGGTTGTGTATTAGGAAATAGTATTGGAACATAATGTTTAACTATTATAGTATGATATCAGGTATTAATTTATCCCACTCCCATTAAATCATTTCAACCTCAAAATAGTGATAAAATTCAGTTTTTAAATACATATTTTAGTACTTACTCTTATCTTATTCAAGCTCCCATGCCGTCTCTTCTTGTCTTTGATTTCTCCCAAGAACCTTCACCAGGAAATTTGTCTAATTATGAAACACTTTCTCTCTAGTGTCAAGAATTTAAATAGCACCCTCACATTAATATAAATTAGTTTCCATTTCAGCTTCCACATAGGTTATCACATGAATTTGGTCTGGATATACTTCTTTAATAATGTGATATGGGGCACATCACAAACCTTAGAGAGGATAAATTTCATTACCAAAATTTAATAAATAGATCCAATTATTTATAAAGTTTCAAAATAACTAGTGTACATGGGACTTAGTTTACGTTTCTTATTTAACCTTATAAAACTCTTACATGGAGATACATTCAAGAAAACAAGATCTCCCACTTGAAATTATAAATGATTTATTTGGTTATTAGGAATGATTTATTTTGTATATTTTGATCTTCCTTAATATGTTTCTAAACAGTCATTACTTTCATCACTGTCTCTTCTATGAGATCTAGGAATGTAAATTTTCATTCACTAACTTTTTTCCCAAAAAGTTAGAGGATGAAACCTATTTCTATACAATGATTCATATATTACAATTTGAATAATAATCCCTCATAACTTAAAAGTTAATCTAGATTGACCTCATCATATCATTTAATGTATAAATGGTACATTCAAACTACCAATAATTTTGAGGATGATAGAAGTTGATCAGATATAGCACATGGTCGATATCTTTCTTAAGACACTTCTATAATTTTTAATCATACCAAAAATAAAAATCAGATACAATTGAAAGAGGTTCTCCATGAAGTCTAATAACATAATAAATATTTAGCCCTGTGAGGTTATTAAGAGGTATATCTTCTCTTATAACATGTAAATGTGTGGATATGGTTAGGTGATCAAAACTAACACATGTGTAATCATTATTTCTAGAAATATTTAGCAATACAGTGATAAAGCCCATTGTAATATCATCTCATTTCTACATAGGAGTAGGTATAGGTTTCATGTTTCTCATCCTTTAAAAATTAATAAACCAAGTATCTTGATACAAATTCTATAATTTCCCATTTTATAATAGGCCACTAAAAATATTTATTCAAATAATGATAAATTTTGGTGGTACAAAAGAGTTTAGAGATATTTGAGTTATGATATTTATCTGATAATTCTCCTTTAGGCTCAGGCATGGATAGAACACATATCCTCTTTCCAAATTTCAATATACCATATTTCTATATTAATTCAACCAACATCCTATAATTCTTGAATTTTATTTTATTTTGAATATTCTTATCATTAGGCTGGAAAACTTTTAATTATCTATATTTATTATGGTTTGTAAATTCGTTGGAACACATGTGATGCTTCCACTTAATGTTTCCCATATCTAACATTACTAAATAAATGAATGCAAGATATTTTTAAGTAATAATTTTAGTTAATACTCAATGATCTTTTCTAATCAATAAATTATATACCTTATTTACCTTACTAGGGTTGTAGTGTATTTATAAATCATAATCATTGATTAGTTCTAACCATAATCTTTGCCTCATTTTGAGCTCTTTATATGAGAATATCTATTTCAAATTTTTTTTATCTATATATATTTCAAAACACTCACCAAAAATATTGTTCCTCCATATATTTAATTTAAATATTATAGCTTCCAACTCAAAATCATGGGTTGGATAATTATAATCATTGACCTTTTACCTTCCTTGATTCATATTCATCAACTTTATAATTTTTTATAAGGATGTATCCAATTTCATTATTTGATACGTCACTATATATAAAAAATCAATCCCTTCATGATTTTAAAGTCAATATATATATATTGAAAAATATCCACTTTCATCCTTCAAATTATTCTTTACATTCTTCTAACCTTATATACATAACCACTTTACATTTTAATTTGGTTAACAGGTTTTCTAATTGAGTAAAATTTTCAACAAATTGTACATAGAAAGATTCTTATCCAAGGAAACTATATACCTTTGTTATACTCATTGATGTTTTCCATTAAATCACAACCCTTTTCATTGAATGGTCAACTATTATTCCATCCTCATAGAAAAAGTTTCTGAGAAAAGAAACTTTATGAATCTAGAATTTACATTTGGTAAATTTTCCATATAAATGATTTTCTCAAAGAGTATCAATAATGTTTTGAAAATGAATCTCATATTCATCATAACTTTTAGAGAATATCAATATTTAACTAATAAATACCATAATGAAATTATAAAAATAACCCTTTAGTACTTTTTTCATCATATCAATAAAAACTATGGTACATATTCAATCCAAAGGATATTTCTATAAATTTATAATGTCCATATCTCACATGAAATTTCATCTTTGGAATATCCTCCATCTTTAGTCACAACTGATGAAACCCATAATGAATATCAATCATATAAAAATATTGATGTCCTTTAATTTAATCAAACAAGTCATCAGTATGAGTTAAATAAATTTTTTTTCTTATAGTAATAACATTTATTTCACTATAATATGTGAAAAACATCATAAAACCATTGTTTATCATAAAAAAGGAATATGATATCCCCATGGTGAAACACTAGGGAATAATAATACCTTATTAGACTACTCCTATAGTTGTTTATTTAATTATACTAATTCCAATGTTGATTTCCTGTAGAGAATATTGGACATAAGTTTTTCATTGAGGATGAGATCAATAGAAAAATCAACTTCACACTAACCTGGGTGTCTATGTAGTTATTTAGAAAATAAATCAATATATTATCACACAATAGGTAAACCCTATATTATAGGGATAATATTCCCATTCATAGGTGATATATAATTTTATTATCTAAGAATTTCATTAAGGAAATATATTAGTGTTGTATTCAGACATGAGTTAGATGATTTAGTCTCCCCTATGAAGAAATGTAATTCAACATCTACATCCTAAACCATAATCACCATATGTTGGTTAAAAAAATTCATTATAATTTTAACCTCAATCCATACTAGTTATTATATCAAAGTCCACCATATGTATAATTGTCATGTTTGAAATTAGGGTATGACTATGTGTCATAATGGAAACTGAATGACATATCTGTGTTGTAATAAAATTTCCATTATGAGTGTTTAATGATTAATCAATTTTTAAGGTTATATGTAAATGTATAATTTTATTTTCTAACATGGAAGATATAAAAGTGTGAGAGGATAAAAAATAAAATAAAATATTAGATAAATTTTATGTTATGATAATGGTACATTCCACCCCATCTTAGAAACATTAACCTCAGCTGAAAGGATCACATAATATTAATATTTCTCCTTTGTTGATTTATAAGTCAAATTACCTTGCCAATTGGGTAATTTATCCAAATAGTTCCCCATTTCAATATAGTTGAATAATTGTACATTTTCTGCTCCATTTTTTTCCTTAAAAACCTGATCATAATGGAAATTTTCTCCAAAACAGAAGGAATCTCTCTTTCCCATCAAGCACGTTCCATGAAGTTTCATTCCAAAATTATTAAAAGTTGTAAATTATACCCTACCATTCATAACTTTTTTCTTATTTCTTTTTTTAGAATGATCTAACTCCCAATACTTTTTTTTCTCTATAAGAAATAATATTTGGATAATTTTTCCTCTATGTTGATGGAATTTGATATTATGTCCTCATAGAGTGAAAATGTTCGAGATACTAATTCCCTAAATGTTTAGGATTTATCCCCTAAAATAAATGATCAATCTTAATTCATGTATTAAATAAATAATCTAAAACATGTGTTTCTAACCTTATAATGAGGACTTCAAATTCTGCAACATTTTATCCTTTTTCCTTAGTTGAGGATTTTCCTTTCTATGTCATCTTGTTCCTCATAAGGAAAGTATTTATCAAATAATATAACTTTTAATGTCTTCCAATCCTTAATATTTATTTCCTATGAGTAATTAGTGTTTAGGATCAATGGAAACCATTGATCATTTCATCATTTAAGATAATAAACTCCCATGCCAAATTTATCTATTTTAGTACTTTCCAAAGAAATAAATACATTATATATGGACTTGATCAATTTCTCTAATACTAATGGATTAATAGTCCCATTTAAATATGTGGTTTTTTGTTTCATAGAGCATTCCAACATTGTTCCACCATGTTAAGGATTAACAGGTTTCTCTATATGGGCAGGGTTGTTGGTCACAACAAAAGTTAGCTGCCTCAATATAGTTATAATTTTTTCAACTCCAACAAAAACTTCATTGTCTTCTCCACAAGGTAAATAAATATATAGATTACATGTATATATATTATTTACATAACATATTCTTTGTTCTATTTATAAAAAATGGAATACATTAGATTAGGTCATAGTATTATAATATTCAAAAAATAATGAATAATTCTAAATCTCATGTAACTCTTAACATAAATTGAAAATTTATTCATTGTTAATTTATGAATCATAAGATTTGTATCACTTGGAATATCTTTAAATCATAAAAATATTTTAAAATATTTCATAATGGTTTATAAAGAGAGTGCTAATCAACTAAATCTTATCCCCTGGTAGTGTCTATCCTGGTGTGCAGTCTTAGGCCCACTCATCACACATGGAGTGAAGATCCGTTTCACAATCAACCGGGATTTTAAGGGTGTTTATCCATAGGTGAGTCTATACCACTTCCATATCCACTTTATAATATCCAGATAAGGATTTCATTACTATGAAACCACACATTATACACCTTCACAAAACCTCATGGTATTATTTTATACATAGAGTTATCCCTAGAGTCTGTCATAGGGTTATGTTTACTAACATATGTTTTCTTAAATATTATTCCCTTGGTTTATAAAAATAATTTTTTAATACCTAATGTAACATACTTTCTCTAATAAAACTCATCGGGTTGTTATATTACCACATTAGCACAAGATTCAAGAGATCTCATCATGAATGATCTAATAGTATAATAATCATAAGAGACTAGATATATATATGATTCTCACATTTCGTAGAAATCCCAAATGCTATAGATTTTTATTTATTTATGGATAATACATATTTTAATGGTTTATGGGGAACCCTAAAAACATAATAAATGGTTGACCTCATATGCTTAGTAAGGGAAGGTGTACAAATGGAGAAATCATAGAATAAATAAAGAATATATAATATGGAAGAGATAAAAAATAATAAAATATGTTATATAAGTAATATCATAAAAGTGGTAAATATATATGGATAAAATAACAACATATATAATAACATGGATAAAAATAAGTAGTTTAATAAGGATAAAATGTATAATGTCTGATATCATAATCTTACCATAAAGGCCTCATTCCAAGACATCGTATATAAATAGTTAATGTGTATGCCAAATAACCAAATTTGTTTGTTACATGAGACCTATTTTTTCATATATGGGATCAAACATGCCTCCTGTATCACTTTGTATGATCAATTAATTTTTAATATGAAATAAATTCATAATCAACATAAATATTCTTATTTAAAAACTGGCCAAAAAATAAATATTTTCACTAGTCAATATATAGAACAACATGATCCTTATTCATCCTTATAAATAAGTTGAATATTAACATTAGATTATATACCCTATAAAACATAAGATATTTTAAAGGACGTTTCTATAGTTGAAAATAGATTTATAAGAGCATTAGAGTCTATATTTGAAAACATGATAAAAATAACATTTTCGTCACATACCAATTTAAATAAAAAAATCCTAATTATTGAGTAAATTTAATTCTTTGAAAATAACCATGAATAGTTGTCAAGTAATATTCAATGAAAATAATATTTATAACATATGGGAAATTAATTCAATCAGAAAACAATGAACCAAGTTAAGTCAAGTATTTTATGAGTCATAGGCTTCATACTTTTAGTGGATCTTCTGACCCCCTCATCATGGAACAATGGATTTAATATATTGACAATATATTCTTTTTCCTCTAATTCTCAAAGAAATATAATGTTGTGATGTGTTTTTATCATATTAATGGAGAATTTATTCAGTGGTGGACAATAATAAAAAGCATAATTACATATAATATACTAATTCCATAGAATGGGAAGACCTTAAGAAAATATTCTTCAATAAGTAGTTTCCCTCAAATATCTATCTTTAAATGGAGATAGTGTTTCAATATCTAATAAAAAGGGAATAAGAGTTTATCAGGGAATACTAGGAAAAATTCAAAAAGCTTTAATGGTATGTCTCTAGTTTTGTCATGAACACCAAAATAAGGTGGACCATTTATTTATAGGGTTAAGTAAAATTATATAAAAATAATTAGTGAATCTGGAATTTGAAATATATAAATATATTTTTCATTGTTCCCTAAAAGTTGATATAGAGATTAGTGAATCCTAGTGGTATCATGGGATTGGATACAAAAAACCTAAAATAGATCTTCCTTCTATATTATCAATAAATTAATCTCATGGAATAAAGAAAACCCATTATCCCACTTAAAAAAAGTGTTGTAAGAATAATCCTATAAATTTTCTGATGGGAATAAATAGATGCTTCAAATGTGGAAAATAGGGGAGTAATGAAAATTAGTGATAAAGAGAAATAAAGAAACACACTAATATGGAATGAGAAAATAGGGTTCAAATAAACTCTCTTCATGTGATGAAATGTTTCAACTATAAGGATTATGAGCATTATATAATATAATACCCTAATCGAAAGGTTTTCAGAGTCAATCAAGGATAACAACCTCTATGCCCTAAAGATCAAGGAATAGAATATTCTATCTCTACTACTAAGGTGGATCTTGAAAATTATGTGGTGATAGGTACACTAGTTATTTATTCAATAATATAACATATACTATTTGATTCTAGTTCTACACATTCTTTCACATATTTAATGTTTAGTAGAACTATTCTAACACCAACTCAAAACATAGGGGTTGATCTATCTACGAGAACATAAAATGGAGTGATGGTTTCATCCCAAGTATATAACTCCTCTTGGTCAATTTTTTTTTGGATTAAATCTTCCATAAAATCTCATCATACTTCCTATAGTAGAGTTTGATTTTATTTTTGGAATGTATTAGTTATCCATATATAAATCCAATATCAATTGTTAGGAGGGGGAGATCACTCTCCATGTCCCAATTCATTCCATGATTTGATGAAAATTCAAGGAGAATGAATCTCCTCTAGAATATTCTATTCAAAATTAGATATTATTTCTATAAGATAAATCATATCTAGCCTAAATGATTGAAATAATGGAGAGAAACATGTTTCAAGATATTCCCATTGTGAGGGATTATACTGATGTCTCACTGAAAAGTTTCTTATTCTTTCTCCTAACTAAATATAATGCCTCGACCCTAGAATCCCGTATCCAATGCATTATTTTCATACATGGGAATGATTACAAGTAATCAAATCCCAAAGGACTAACCGGTTTAACTGTCTTGGAAATTAGATTACATTCATGAACTTTACATTTCAATTAAAAAAATAATATGAAACATATGAAAATATTTTATAATTCCATTATTCTCCCATCTTAACCCTGCATATCAATCATAATACACTTCTTGGTATCCCGAGAAAATAAACCATAAGAAAGGGGTGAGCTCAGATGCTCAGTAAGGTTAACCAATACAATTGATACTTTCCTAAATAACCATAAAATTCAAGGAAAGTATAAAACTGAAAAACAAGACTTTACACATAATATTATGAATAAGATGAAAATAATAAATCAAATAATTTCATTTAAACATTCACATGGATATTATACTGGTCAAAAAATCACATGTAATATCAATAACTAATCTCATAATGAAGGAATGCAAAATGCCAAACATATGAAACATACCATCGAGGCCTCTTCCAAGACATTTGAAAATAATTGGTTAAGGACTCATACAAGTCCATATCTTGTTTTTATCATGAGAACTACTGATGAATCAAGGGGATATATAGGGCCCCACCCATCACTTTCTATGTCCAATACATTCCTCATATTAAAAGGGTGAAACATAACATAAACATTCTTATTAAAACCACCATAAGAAATGTTAATACTTTAACCATAAAACATGAATAATATAAAAATAGAACATCCATAGTAAAAAATATCATAAAAACTTCAATAAATCAACCTCAATTTAGCATAAAATCCAATAAATAATGTTTATATAGATGAAAAAATCTGAAAAAATTATTAAAACTTTTTGATAGAAATATCCCTTTTTAACTTTGAAATCTTTTAAAAGCTGTGAAATTATAAAAAAAGAATTTATTTTGAAAATAACCTTGTATTATTATAAGGGAAGCTTAAAAATGCTAAAGAGACATAACAGTGGAAGAATATACTCATGCTATATAAGTTAAAAGAAACATTCTTTTTTTATTTTTTTTGAAAAGGTCACAAAGTACCTTGTTTGGAAAATAACAGAAAGATTCCATTCAAAACATTTTATAAAAAGTCAAACGTGGGTATAAATGAAATTAAAAAATTGTAGATAAAGAGTAAAAATATTTTTAAATGTATTTTTATGAAACATGGACATGGATGATAAATATGTCATAGTAGATACTTTGTATAAACAATCTCGGATAAAAATAAGATTTTGAAATTAATACTTAAATTGTATTTTACTTTTGAAAAGGGTGAATTAAACTCTTGTATAATGTTTAAATTATGTTATTAAATTATACCAGAACCAAATCCATATTTATTATATCGTATATTATCCTCTTATATCGTTTTGTTAGTAATATTTCAATATTACCATTGTTTCCCGTGTTAACTACTTCGTTTTCCCATTCCTGTTTTGTCATGAAAGTCATGTTTCTAATTATTAAGACATATTGTATTCATATATAGAATGATATTAAGTTCATAAATATTATATTTAAATATCATATGTCTTTTATAATCATTCTTTATTGGTTAAAATGGATAACGAATCTCATCGCGTCGGGGAGATGGTAGGTCGTACGTATGCACGAGTGACAGTATCATACACTTAATGGTTAAATGGTATGAAATTGAATTATATATTAATTATATAGAATTAATATTATGTAATATTAATTATTTATCTCAATTATACATATTATTATACCCATCCAAATAAATTAGTTTTGAATATCAAATTACACCACGGTGAGGAGATGGTAAACCATACGTATGCACACATGATGATATTATTATCCATAGGATGGATAAAATGATGAATATGGTTATAACATGATTGTAATAGAATCTTAGTATATGTATAATAATCTATTTATTACTTTGTTATGGAAAAACATAGAAATATAAAGTAGAAGAGTAAAATAAATTTTAAATAGGTGATAAAACAATTACCTCTTTTTGGGTGTCTCCTTTTAATTTGCAAAAAAATAATCCTTAGGATGGATTTTTGCCCAATGTATGGCCTATATGATATATTGGAGGATTTTGGGAGATTAAATGGTCTGGGTTTGGTCTAGTAAAATGGGTTTATAGGTTTTAATTAAAGAGAAGTAGAAGTGTCCTTTTATAAGAGAGGGGAGGGGTACCTTTGGAAACACCAAAACTATTAAATTATTATAAATTATTCTTTAAATCCAGATGGCACCAAATTGGATTTTTGAAAATATATAATGAGGATGGGTCTAAATATTTTCAACCAATAAAATTTATACATGTTTTTCTTTTCATTTAAACCTTATCATTTTTATTTATCTTATTAAATCTATTTAATTTAAATCGTGTTAATAAAATTCTAAATACTAAATGGTTATAAATATTTACTTAAATGGTTTCAATTTAAAATAAATTAAAATTTAATGAAATTTTAGAAATTATAATTATCACATTGTAATTTTTAAATATTTTTGTGATTTTTAAATAATTTAGTAAATTTTTACTTTTAAAAAATATAAATAGTGTTAATTTTAACCCTATTCATAACATTGACATTAATTAAAAACAAAAATAAATATAGCCTAAAAAACAACTATTTAATACACTAATAACATGTCATAAAAACCTATAAAATTCGTATATCACCTCAATTATGTAAAATTATATTTATTTTAATATTTTTAAAATCATTTATTTGATATTTATATTAATAAAATAATTACTTCTTCACTATCGTGTCATTATTTATGGTAACTATATACTCTATAATAATTATAAGTAAATTACTATGAAGTAGAAAATTCCATTATATTTATATCTACTATTCATGATCGAATTTACCTCTATGTTAACGCTATTTTAAAATAATTTAACTTGGAAGAAATGAGAGTGTGACACTTTCTCAAAATCTTTAATTTTAATAATAGTTATGTCCTTTTCATGTTAAAATGTCCATTAAATGATCCAAAATAAATTATTTTGACATCATTAACATTATTATAGTTATTTTTTCAAGCCTAAGATTTTTATGAATTTTATGACATTTAATAAAATATTATTTCACATAAAGTATCATTTATATCAATTTTGATACTATTCAATATTTTCATTGAGAAAAATATAAAATCAACATGAGAACATCAAAAAAATACTTCCAATATGTAACTAACATTTTTTTTATCTATAATATTTTTGTATGTCATTAATTAAGTTAAATAATATTTATTTTAATATTTATAATATCATTTTTTTTGTTTCTTTCATTAATTAAAAAATTACTACATCATCTCTGTGTCACCATTTAATATAATTATTTATTTCCTAAAAATTAAAAATAAATATCCATAATTTAGATAAAAATTTAAGATTTATAATTACTATTTATATTCTACCATATCAGTTATAAAACCTCATATAACAAATATTTTACTTGTTAAAAGAAAAAGTATAACAAAATTTAACTATCTTTAAATATAATATTATAAATATATTAAAGTCTTCCAAGTGGCTCCATGTGGTCCCAAAATAGACCCAAGGATTTTCTTTGTCAAAAAACACTTACCAAATGAAATTGTAAAAAATTATAGGGTAATTATAATATTATATTTACCTTTAATTACTGTATTTACCCTTAACCATGGTAATAAAAAAATTAGTATGGATACTATTAATAATGCCAAAAAATAAAAGGAAAAAATTTTCATAATTTGAACACATTGATTAAAAAAATGGAATCCATTTTTTAAAATTAAAAACACATAAGTTTCAGTAATTAATTTAATTTAATCCCATTGTTGAAATGAAAAACAAGTTTTTCAAAGTTAAAACATTACAGAATATTGAAATTTTTTTACATCAAAATTCTAGGTAAAATTATTTTAAATGAACAAAATTATATTAAATAATAAAAACATATTCTATTTATACTTTAAAACCAATCAAACGTATAATTTAACATTATAAATTATTTCAAGGAAAAAAATTTCAATTAAGATATCATATTTTTTTTACTATTCATCAAAACATGAAACTTATCATAAAAATACAAAAAATTAAACCAAAGTAAAATTTGATATTACACTTTTAAGGAAGAAGTTTATTTACTGAAATTGAATATATAAAAGTGTCAAATATTGTATTTAATAATAGTTTTCCATTAAAAGGTGGCAAAAATACATTATTTGAAAAAAAAATCATTTATAAGAAAAATTGATTTTTTTCTTATATTATGTATATAAAATACATAAGATTAATGTTAGAATTATATAAAATACATGAAATTCAAAATGTGGTAAATATTATTCATAATATCTAATTTAATGGCTAGGTTTTATATTATATTAAATAATAAAATTTTATTAATATATTATTGTTCGGTAAAACTAGGTCTTGCATCTAACGCAAGTAAACTCATTATTGTGTGTAGTGTAAGATTAACATGTTGTTGCATAAAAATTAAGAATTAAAAAAATTAAATTTATTCATAAATGAAAATATTGTAATGTCTTGAAGTGTTACATTCTCCCCTCCTTCAATAAATTTCATCCTCATAATTAAAAACAAAACTTAGAAAATAAAAGGTTGATAATAAAAAATACCTTTAGGGAAAATCCACATCGGAGATAGGGTTAACAAAATATAATCCTAATAAGATGGAAATGGAAGTGTTAAGGTCACCAAAAAATCAGTCTTTCTAATAGGATAACATTAGTGGAAAGTTGAGATTCATACTTGGAGGAGAAATATAAATATTTTTAGAGAGTGATTGAGGTCATCAATCACACAAAAATGAGAAATCAATGAAAAAATGAGGGCCTAAAATCCACAAATCTATGATGATTTAAAATACCATTAGTTAAATTGATTTTTCACTTGATATATATATTTAGGATAACACAATTTTATAGATACTTTCCCTAGAGTTGAGGGATTATTTTACTATACATATTAGTACTTGAGAAAACTTACTTGATACCATAAATGTTATCCTTTGGTTGTGCTTCGAACTATTTTAACATCATCCGCTAAATTTTTACTGAAACTATAAAGGGTATACCAATGTATACAATAAATCATACTTTAACCTTAAAAAATAATATCAACTCTTCAACTTACTCCTTTCAACCTTTAGACTCAACCAAAATACTTCCATCCAAATTCATTATCAAAAAAGGTCTCTAAATTTCCAAAATCAGTCTTAACATCAAATTTTAAAAACAATGTAATGTAGCTCTTATTGTCACATACCAAATGTTTTATTACCTTTGACTCCTTAAAGATAACTCTTATGCCCTTAAATCCTTAAAGAATAAGTATTGCAGTACAATCCTTATATATCTCTTGAATCTTATAACCATAAAACCATTGATGTAATAATTCTTAAATCCAAATACAAAATAACATTAATCATGTCACGTCACTCTTAAACCGTTAACTATGATTGAAAATATTATTCTTTAATACCTCCTTCATCTCATTTTTATTTTATAGACTCTTCATTCTCAGTAGTATAAATATTGCATGCATAACCTTATTGATTCAACCTATTAACCAAAACTCAAAGCATAATGTGAGTAACAATAATAATAGTGATATAGTAATGAAGAATAATTTATAGGATCTATAAATTATAGAAACATCTTCTCAATCCATGTTTTCATAGGATTTACCTAGGTTATCCTTTACAATATTTAAAGATTAAATCCTATACTTAGAATTTTCCTCAAATTCATTCATAGGGTTATGTTTTCTAATCAATGTTTTATAAATCTAATTTCCAAAGTTATTTCAAAACATTCTATAATACCAATTATAATTCCCCAACCCCATAAGCTCAGATCTGGTGCATTATTTTATTACGTTGGCATGATTACAAGGAATCAAATCTCAATGGATCAATTAGTTTAGTAGTATTGGAAAATAGATTACATACATGAAATTTACGTTTTAATTAAAAATATAATATGAAACACAGATAATTCATTCAGAACACAATTATTCTCCAAGATTAACCCTGGATATCAATCATAATACACTTCTTGGTATCCTGGGAAAATAAAACATAAGAAATGGGTGAGCTTAGATGCTAAATAAGGTTAAATAAATAATAGAGACTTTCAAAAATAACCATAAACATTAAGGAAAGTATAAAACTGAAACCCAAGACTTTTACATATAACATTTTGAATAATATAACATGAATAAATCAAATAATTCTAGTTAAACATTCACATGGATATTCTACTTGACGAATAATCACAAGTAATATCAATATCTAAGATCATAATAAAGAAATGCATAATGCTGAAAATATGAAACATACCATCGAGGCCTCAACTAAGAAATATAAAAATAAATGGTTAAGGCCTCAGCCAAATCCATATCTAGTTTATCTCATGAGACCTACCGATACATTGAGGAGATATATCAAGCCACACCCATCACTAATTAAGTCTAATACATTCGTCATATGAAAAGGGCGAAACACAATATAAACATTTGTATTAAAACTAACAAAAGAATGTTAATACTTTAACCCTAAACCATGAATGTTACCAAAATAGCACATCCAAAATCAAACTCATCCTAAAAATTTCAATAAATCAATATCAATTTAGTATAAAATCCAACAAAGGATGTAGAAATAGACAAAAATAATCTGACAAAATCATTATAACTTTTTTATATTAATATCTCTTATTTACTTTGAAATCTTTTAAAAGTGGTGAATGTTGAAAAGAAAAAATTTATTTTTAAAATAAACTTTTAATAATGTAAGGGAAGCTTCAAAATGTTAAGGCGACATAACAGTGGAAAAATCCACTCACCCCATCTAAGTTAAAAAGCATTATTTCTTTAATTTTTTGAAAAGTTCACAAAGTACCTTGTTTAGAAAATCAAAGAAAGATTCCTTTAAAATGGTTTATAAAAAGTAAAATATGGGTATAAATGAAATTAAAAAATTTTATAGAAATATTGAAAATATTTTTAAATTTATTTTTACGAAACACAAATATGGATGATAAATATGCCATATTAGAGACTTTATATAAATAATATCACATAAAAATGAGATTGAAAAATTAACCCTTACCTTGTATTTTCCTTTAGTTAAGGGGTTTTAACCTCTTTTATAATGGTTAAAGTTTGTTATTAAATTATACCATAATAAAATCCATATTTATGATATCATATATGATCCTCTTATATCATTTTTTTAATAATATTTCAGTATTACCATTATTTCGGGTGTTAACTACTTCATTTTCAAATTTCTTTTTTTGTTGTGTAAGTCATGTTTCTTATCAATAGAACATATTTTATTCATATAATGAATGATATTAAGTTCATAAATATTATATTTAATTATAATATTACATTTATAATCATTCTTTAATGGTTAATGTGTAGAAAGAATCTCATTGCGTCATGGAGACGGTAGGTCGTATGCATGCACAATCAATGATATCATTCCCTTAATGGTTAAATGGTTTGAAATTGAATTGTATATTAATTATACCGAATAATTTTTGTGTAATATTAATTATTTATCTCAATTATACTCATCATTATACCCATCCAAATAAATTAGTGTTGAATAAAAAATTACACCATGTTGTGGAGATTGTAAGACGTGCATACGTACACATGGCGATACTATTATTTGTAGGATAGATAAAATGAGTAATATGGTTTTACAATGATTATAATAGGATATTATTATATGGATAATATTGGATTTATTACTTCTGTATTTAAACAACATATAAAGAGAAAGTATAATAATAAAAGAACTTTGAAAGAGATGATAAGACAATTACCTCTTTTCGGGTGTCTCCTTTTGATTTGCACAAAAGGAATCCTTAAGAAGGATTTATGCCCAATGTATGGACTTTAGGATGTATTTATGGAAGTGGGGAGAGTAAATGGGTAGGGTTTTGTTGATCCAAATGGATTTATAGGTGTGAATTAATGATAAGGAAAAGTTCACTTTTATAAGAGAGAGGAGGGGCACCTTTAGAAACACAAAAACTATTAAATTATTTTAAATTAATTTTTAATTCTAAATAGCCCCAAAGTGTATTATTTTGAAGATAAGATTAATTTGGGTCTAAATACTCTCAACCAACAAAATTTAGATATTTTTTAATTTTATTATAAACCATATCATTTTGAATTATCTTATTTAATATATTTAATTTAAATTTTGGTAATAATATTATAAATATTAAATGGTTATAAATATTTACTTATATGGTATCAATTAACGATAAATGGTCACATTATGAAATTTTAGACCTCATAATTATCATAATGTAATTTTTAATTTTTTAATTTTTAAATAATTTAATAAAATGTTATTTATATAAATTATCAATATTGTCAATTTTGGCACTATTCATAACATTGACTTTAATTAAAAAAAACCGAAATATAACTTCAAAAAGAAACTATTAAATGCACTCCTAACATGTCATAATGACCTATAAAATTAATTTATCACGTAAATTCTGTCAAATTATATTTATTTTAATATTTTTAAAATCATTTATTTGATATTTATATTAATAAAAAAATTACTTCTTCACTTGTGTCATTGTTTATGCTAATTATTAAGTATATAAAAATTATAAATAAATTAATTTGATGTAGATAATTCCTTTATCCTTCCCTAGAGTATGAATTATCAAAATTATCTTTAGGTTATCCCTATATTAAAATTATAGAACATATAAGAAATGAGAGTGTGACACTTTATAACATTCTTTAATTTTAATAATATATATGTCATTTTCATGGATAAATGTCATTTAAATGATCCAAAATATATTATTATGATATCTTTAACACTATGTTAGTTTTTTGTCTAACCCTAATATTTTTTATAAATTTTATAACATTTAATAACATATTATTTATTTTAAAGCATCATTTATGTTAATTTTGATACTATTCATTATTTTCATTTTGAAAAATATAAAACCAACATGATAACTTCAAAATAATAATTCCAATATGTCACTAAGATGGCTATGGTATCTATAAATTTTTTGGATTTCATTGATTATGTCACGACTGATTCCCCGGGGCCCGTTCCATGACTACCCAAAACCCGCATCCCATAGGCCAAGGGCTGGCGACTAGCACTGAGTAGGAATTTCCCGTAAAGGGGAGGAATTTTCCTATAAATCTGCACACATGAACCCATCCCAAAAAAAATAATGAAACTAAAAAAAATTATTAAATAGTTATTCACCCCACTAAGACAACCATTGAGAGTAACATTACAAAATAAAAAATAAACGGGCTAGAATACCATCCCTACTAAAACAGAAAAGTACAAGATTAGGGGCCTCGTATGCAGAAAACCCTACCTAAAGGGTAGGTACAATAAGCTATCTGAATGTCTCTAAAGTGTACCATGTCCATCAGGTCACCCTGAGGCACCCCTGTCTTCGGCCCACCATGGATTCCATCAAAGCTTCTGATCATCTTCACAAGACACAAAATGTGTGGGAAAATCCCGTGCAGGGTGAGTAAAACAATACTCAATAGGGTCCCTAAACTATAAAGGGAAACCACAAAGTAGGACACAAGGTAGACTACCAAAGATATACACGATGTTTAGCCTCAAAAAAGTGCAATCAAGAGAGTCATTAGAGTCATCTCACACCAGGATAAATATGCTAAGAAAGTCAAGGAATATCCAAATCCAAGGATACACACTCCATATCTTCGTAGGATGCACACTCCAAATCTTCGAAGGAGACACACTCACTATAACCGTAGGAGAAGAACTCTGTATATCTGTAGGAGACACACTCTGTATAACTGTAGGAGACACATTCTGTATTACCATAGGAGACACACTTCAGATAATAGTAGGATACACACTCCATATATGCATAGGAGGCCCACTCTGTATATGAATAAGAGAAACACTCTGTATATCTTTAGGAGACACACTCTGTGTCTTCACACAACCAGCCCCAAGATTTTTCTCTTAGTGTGCTCATTCTAGGAGCACCTACTCCTCAAGCCAAAAAGGTTATATTCCAACCTCCACAAAACTCATGTAGAGTATCCCAAAAGTAAATCATCATCATGAGGGTCCCAATGCCATAAAATACTCATCAAACAGACACATGGAATGAGAGTTATGGTCATTTAAGTAAAAAGTGGATGGTTGGGTCCGAGTTCGGTCCGACCAGGTTGGATCGACCCAACCTGGCCTAGGTCCCACCTGAACTGACCCGTATGGTTTGACCTGGACAACTAGGACCAGCCTACCGACTCCATCCCATCCCACTCGGATGTGGGCTAGTTCACTCTGTCTTGACGCGACAATTTCCATGTTAACTCCACTTCCACGCAGCCCACTGGCCGCATCTCCCCATGTCAACATGAATGGACCACATTTTATGTGGCCGGTCTACGTTAATAGATATCACCCATGGCTCTTCCATGGGTCCTCTATCCGATGTGTCTCAGGGATCCACGTCCTCCCACCGCCATGGATTGATTCCATGGCTTGTCGCCACCACCCGCGACCGCACCGCAACTAGCCCCTCTACTGTTGGTCATCGATCCAATGGCTATCTCCTAGAAGGTGGATGCACCACCTCTAGTGGCTCTCCTTTTACGGGTCTCTAGACTCACTCTAGTGCTCCGTTTCTCGAAACAGAATCACGCTTGTGAGCCTCGGGCCGCATTATTCATCACTATGGCCTAGAAATTGTTTTCTATCACTCCAGGAGTCCAGTCATGATTGGAACCTCCTGGAAACTCCTGACATGACCATGTGGGTCTGTCAGTAGAGAACATAATAATGGGGGAGATAAATAGAACAAGAACACCCTTATAATGGATCTTGTCCCTATTCATGTCGGCCATGGTCTGTTCAAGTTAGCAGTATTAGGAAGAAGAAATAATTATCAGTCTATTCCCTTTAATCCCGAAGCTTATCCATCCTATAATAATGATCGAACTACGGATCAATATATTCATGGGTTGGTCTGCATTCATTGTTTGAATCAAGAGCGGGGAAATGAATCTGAAAGAAAAATCAACCCCATAACTAGAAACAGGATCATTCATAGGAAATAATTCTTCCTTGATAGCGATCCATCCCCAAACGTCCTCAATACGTCATTCGTCAGTGTTCGATCCAAGCTCCAATCTCTAAACTGTCTTCATTGGTGAGAGAGCTTCCTCAAGTTCTAGAGAAATTATCCAGTATTATGAATTCTAATGTTTGTCCTTGACCCTGATTAATGGAGGAAACACGTTATCATGTTTCATAATTTTAAACGCATTTCCGCATTTCCACGAAGCTATAGTGCAACATCGCTAAGTTTCCACATCACATTGCTACTGGGTCACTTCATAATGTTTAAGAAATAAAATAAAATAAAATTTTAAGTATATTTTATATTTCTATTAAAATTTACACAAATTATCTTTTGAAACTAACCCATGCCGACTAATGTTAGGCCTTATCTTGTGCAAACTCTATGTTGTAAGCTCAACGGTGCCCTCAAATTCTTAATCTGGGAATACATTATGAAGTAACTTAAACCACACATGCACGCTATTTTTAATAAAAATAAATATAGTTTGAACATTTATTCCTGGAATCCTAGGCCTCAGAATCACTTTCCATGTTAGCACCTAGTCTTGAAATAATCCAATATAATTTTCAAAAAAATTACATGTAAAATCTGGGACATTACATTCACCCCACCTTAGTGCTTTATGTCCACAAAAACTAAAACAAGGGATAAACAAGAAAATGGAGATACTGAGAACAAATATGAGAACCTCAATCCCACATGCTCTCTTGGATATTCTTGTGATTACACTAAAAATGAAATAGAGGAATTGATCACCCACAAAGGTTCCTCTCTTGTCGATCCACAATCTTGACTGAGAACTCCTCAAAAGTTTTCCTATTGTCAACTTCCAACTTTCCCTAGTCAATGATGTGTGATGGTCCGTGTACATATCAACTCATCTAGGATACATAGAAGACATCATGTACCCGCTCTGAATATGGATGTAGAGACAAGAGGTACACCACCTTTCCCACACTACATAGTATCAAAGAAGTTCCGATGAACCACTAAGATAACTTGCTACCCCAAAAAAATCACCATAACCCACATCGAGGAGAGACCTGATGGAACACGTGGTCTCCCTCATCGAACTCCAATGGTCTTTATCGCCTGTCAAAATAGGACTTATGATGGCTCGGTGTAGTTTTCATCCACTCCTGGTTGACTTGCACCTTCTCCGTAGTATCCTGCACCAACTCCGAGCCCACGAGCGATGACTCTATGGGGCCAGTCTAGTAAAGTGGTTCCCTATGGGGTCACTGGTAAAAGGCCTCAAATAGTGCCACAATGATGGTGGAGTGGTATCTTTTGTTGTACGCAAACTCCACCATGGGTAGATGATCTTCCCAACTAAAACCAAAATTGGGGATGCATGCACATAACATGTCCTCTAGGACCTGAATGGACCACTCTGTCTGACTGTCAGTCTGTAGATGGAAAGATTTTCTCAAGCGCAGTTGAGTCCCAAAATCCACCTAGAATCCCTTATGTAACTGGGATGTGAAATGAGCATAACAATATGATACTATCATTTATGGGAACCCATGGATTCGAACTATCTCCTATACATAGAGGTGTCACAAGCTCTCTACTAAAACATGTTCCTGAATTGCTAGTAAGAGGGATAACTTGGTGAGTCAGTCAACGATCACCCAAATGGTATCATTCCCCCTGGATATATATGGTAAACCTATCACTAATTCCATTGATATTCCATCCCAATTCCACTCTATCTTCTTAAGGGGTTGATTAAAACTTGCTGGAACCTGGTCCTCCACCTTCACTTGCTGACAAGTGAGGCATCTAGAGACAAACTCTGCCACTTCCTTCTTTATACCTGACCACCAAAACTGATGTTCTAGGTCCAAGTATATCTTTACCACACCAGGATATATGTCAAAGGGGATTTATAGAACTCCTTCAACACCTCCTACCATAGCATCATTGGTACAAACAGTACATCCTCTGAAAAGGATGATGTGCTACCTACCTTTCTAATATCTATCAGAACAATGCCTTGTAGACATATGAGCACGTATAGTCTTGTATATGGTATCTCCAAGATGTTCCTCCTTAACTCACTATAAGAGTGAAGGGGTAACCACCATCGACTAGAGATAAACTACTTCATCTCTATATATGAAGGATATCTGAAGCAAGGAAAACTGCTCTGATGCCTCGTTCAGTAGCTGTGAACTCGATCTCCAGCTGATATCTACCACCGTGTTTCCCTTATCATGAGTATAGACTATTTCAAATTCATAGTCCTAGAGGAACTATAGATAATTACATTGTCTCTAGTTCATATCCCTATAATAAAATATATACCTGAGGCTTTTTTGGTCTGATTAGATGATAAACCACTGGCCCATAAGGTAGTGTAGCCAAATATTCAATGCCAAGACTACCACCACCAACTCTAGATCATGGGTTGCATAGATTTTCTTGTGAGGTCTCAATTATTGTGATCTATAAGCAATCACATCTTTCCCCTATATTAGGGAAAAACCAAGCCTAGTTCCTGATGCATCATAGAACACCATGTACTCGACACCCTCCTCTGGAAATCTCAGTATAAAAGCACTCATCAAACTCTACCTCAGTTGATGAAAGATCTCATGAAACTTATCCATCTATAAAAAAGGTTTCCCCTTTCATGTTAAGGCTATCATGGATGTTGATACTATGGAAAATTCATTCATGAACCTCTGATAGTACCCATCCAACCCAAGGAAACTATGTACCTCAGTAACGTTCTTGGTTGGCTCCCAAGAAAACACTTCCTCTATCTTCACTAGATCTACTACAAGTCCAGCCTCTAAAATGGCATGTCCCAAAAAGTGGACATCTTGTATCTATAACTAACAATTCAAGATCTTATTGTAAATATGTTTATCTTGGAGTAATTCCAGGACCATCCTTAAGTGTATCACATCCTCATCCTCAGACACCAAGTACACCGGGATGTCATCAATAACTACCACTACAAATCGTTCTAGGTAAGGCTGGAAGATCCTGTTCAAGAGTCCCAAGAACACTTCCGGGGAATTCATTATTCCAAACAACATTAATAAGTACTCATAGTGTCCATAGAGACATCTGAAAGCTTTCTTCAGAATGTCCTAATCCCGCACTCAAATCTAGTAATAGCCTGATCTAAGGTCTATCTTCAAGAACCATCTCGCTACATTCGGCTAATCTAAAAGTTCAACAATCCTCAGTTTTGGGTAATCATTCTTCATGGTCAATTTATTCAAGAATAATAAGTCCACACACAACCTCAAACTCCCATCTTCCTTCTTGGAAAACAAAACTAGGGCTGCCCATGGTGAAACACTAGGTGTCATGAAGCCCTTCCTATGAAAATCCTCTAAATATACCATCAATTAAAGAATATATACAATCTCTATCTGATATTTTAGTGTAGATATCAATTTTATCTTGGGGTATAGGTCAATGAATAACTCTACCTCCCTGTAAGGATGTAGTCCTGGAAAATCTATCAGAAAGACATCATCGTACTCGTTCACCTCTTTAAGAATCTATGGACTCGTCTCATCCATTGCACCTAGGGTCATGTTATCCAACTGATGTGTGATCAACTGGAACATCCTACATGTGATTCCATCCTAAACTTCTTGTGTTTCTCTTTTACCAAAAAATGAATACATGGTCCCATATCTATGTACACACCACACTGTGAACCTAAAACAATCAATTTGAGCATGAACAGTGGATAACCAGTCCATACCCAGATTGACATCGTAAGGCCTCAACGGTGCCACCAAGAGATCCTAACTGAAAATCTCTCCCCCAAGAGTATGTGTACATTATCGACACTTGTGTGTGATAATATAATCTCCTCCCATATGAGTCTCTAATCATAGAGTCCGGGTCAACTGTTCTATTGGAATCTCCATGTATCGAACTAGGTTCAGGGTGTGAAATGAGTGACTAGAATATGTGTCCATAAAAACTGTATCTAGGGTGGAAAAGACATATAACATACCACTAATCATTCAAGGAGTCTTAGGATCATAAAAATACATCACTTGGAGCTAGCCTCACCCCTGTCTACTAGCTCCCTGAGCTCGGGGTGGGCCACCTGGGGGTGGTTATGGTAATGGCTCGAACATCCCGCCACCACCTTCAAATTTTCCTGTTACTCTGCCATGTCCCCCAGTTGGTGGACCACCATGTTATTGCCTATTCCACTACCATGGAAGTCTTTAAACCGTCTCTTAGTCGGTCATATGGATTCTAAGAAATCTCTAGACCTATGTCCCTAACTTCCGCATGAGTGGCATAACATATCCTTTGGCTAATATATTCTACCCTAGAAGCCCCGTACCACAGATCCCATGTCATAGGGTAATCCCCTGAACTGTGTGGTCCTATTGGACCCATGTGTTAGTTGTTGGATACCTTCTATTGAAGACCAAGATGACTGGCGCCTGGTGGTAGCTCTCACTGCCGGTGCCTGCTCCGTAAGAAAGCTCTGTACCAGTAGAGCTCTCTCTAGCACCCCAACATGCATAGGGATGTTAAGGGATATCAACAACACCCTGATCTACCAGATTATTCCTTAATAAATGGTATGAGGCCTAAAGAATGGGTTGTACACCATTTCTGTAGAGTTTCGAGAAAGATATGTGAATCTCTTTAAGTACTCTGACACCGTCTTGTTTCCCTACTGCAGATGCAGAAGCTCTTATATATGTAAAGAGAATAACATCGCTAGAAAGAACTCTTACCTGAAATGATGTTCAATGTATATTCATAAAAGGGTCCCCACCACATGTGTTTGGATCGTCATGCTCCATCATCTCCCCATCGATCCCTCTATAAGGCTTGCATCTAGGACTGCCATCTAGTCAAAAGGCGTCCTCACTAGGAGTAAAACCTGTGTCAATGACTATAACCAGTCCTCAGATACCTAAGTATCTATCTTACCTTTGATCTTGGGAGGTATCTGTCTATATTAACCATGAAACGTACTCATCCTTTGTGTATCCCCTACCAGAAAACTTGGTAGGAACTACTGCTCTTCGCATGGTGGTATCACTGGTACACCACCAGGAGGTGCTATTTCTGGAAATTTCACCTGCACCAATTCCTTATCACTCAGTGGACCATCCTCATGGTCATTCCCCAAAATCTAGGATAGATTCATCTTTGGAAGCTTATTTAAATAGAACAATATTTACCATAGTCAATAAACTATAACTGGCGAGCTTACTCTTACTCAAGAAGGACACGGGAACACACATAATTCCAATATTATGTATGAACCATTAATTTCCCCTATAACTAGTGTTTTCATGTACCCATTTGGAAATAATAATTCAAGGTCCTAGTGTATGGATACATCATCTACTACACCAAAATTGGGTTCCTTGGCCTAACAACCAATCTTGAAACACTTAACATTGTTTTTCCAAAACAAAAGTAAAATTGACCACCCTATGATACCACTCTGTCATGACCCATCCCCTGGGGCCCATGATGTGACTACCCCAAGATCGTCTCTCTTAGGCTAGGGGATTCCAACTAGCACCGAGTAGGTATTTCCCACAAAGGGGAATCATTTTAATATAAACCTGCACACACACACACACTCATACCTAAGAAAATTACTGAAAAAAAACACTGAGTAAACAGATATGAAACCCACTAATACAATCACTGAGAGTAACATTAAAAACTAAAAAGTAAATGGGCTAGAATACAATACCAACTTAAATAGAAAAGTACAAGCTCATGGGTCTTGTTCATATAAAAACCTTCCTAAAGGGTCAGTACAGTAATCTGTCTAAATGTCACCGAAGCATACCAAATCCATTAGGTTTCCCTATAGCACCCATGTATCCGGACCACCAAGGACTCCTTCAAAGATGCCAATCATCAGCACTAGAAGAGATACGTGTAGGTGAAGACCATGTATGGGTGAGTAAAACAATACTCAGTAGGGACCCCAAACCACAAAACAAGACACAAGGTAGACTACCAAAGAGGTACATGAAGTGTAGCCTCCAAAAAGTACAATCAAGATAGTCACTAGAGTCAGGTCACACCCGGATACATATACTAAGGAAGTATATTCATATACAAATACAAGGAGAAACACTAAACATCTTCATAGGATACACACTTCACATCTTCATAGGAGACACACTACCTATAAGCATAGGATACACACTCCATATATTCGTAGAAGACACACCCCGTATAACCATATGAGAAACACTCTGTATAACCAAAGGATTCATGATCAAGATCACTATATAAGACACAATCTCTCTATATATAGAATAAAAACTCCGTATATTCATAGAATACACACTCTATATATCCTTAGGAGTCACACTTTGCATATTCGCACAACTAGCCACAAGATTTTTCTCTTAGCACGCTCATTCTGGAAGCACCTAATCCTTAAGCAAAAAAGGTCGTATACCAACCTACCCGAAAAATAATTTTGAGTATCCCAAAACTACCATCACATAATGAGTGTATAAAATCCACAAACAGATCATCAAATGGTCACATGGTTTGAGAGTTATGGGAAATTAAGTAAAAAGGGGTTGGTGGGGTTCGGGTCTAGTCTGACCAGACCCAACCCGACCCAAGTCATGCCAGAACTAACCCACCAAGTCCGACCCAAGCCGCTGGGACTGGCCTGGACTACTGCCGACCCTAAATTATAGCTCTAGCCTAGCCCGCTCAGATGCATGCTAGTTCGGTCAGCCTTGACGCGACAGCTGCTGCATCCGCTTAAGCTCTACGTGGCCTGCTGGCGGCTTCTCCTTAGGTCAATGCAGTCGATCCACGTGACCAGCTCCCGCCCTTAGTTATACCGTGAGTCCTCCATATGAAACGACTCATGGAGCCACATACTCCTACCACCATGTATTTCTACAGTATCTTCCCAATGTCACAGCTTTTCACCCCCACCATAGCCCCCTCCACCGCTGACCGTCATGGTGCCGGTTGACTGCTTCCAGGTGGCCCTGACGCAGATAATAAATCTCCTTTTACGGGTTGTCAGTGTCACTCCGATGCTCCCTTTTTCAAAAAAAGTATCCCTATGAACCCTAGGTTGCATTATTCATCTCCATGGGCTCAAAATTGTATTTTCATCACTCTGGGGGTCCGGTCATGTTTGGAACCTCCCAAAAAATCCTGATGTGGCCACATGGATCTGTCAGTGGAGAATGCAATAATAGGGGAAAGAAAGAGAACAACACCCTTAGAATGAACAATGGCCTTGTTCATGTTAGACTTGGTCCATTCATGTTAGTAGGATTACGAAGAAGAAATAATTATATGTATGTTCCATTTAATCCAATAGATTATCCATCCCAAAAGAATGATCAAACTACAGATAATCTTGTTTGTGGGTTGGTTCATGTTCGTCATTGGAATTAAGAATGGGTAAAGGAATCACAAAGAAAAATAAACCCCCTTCCTGGAAAGAGGATCAATTGGAGGAAATAATTCATTATTGATAGAAATCTATCCATGAACATCCTTTATCCATCATTCATCGATGTTCGATCCGAGCTTTGATCTCTAAACTATCTTCATTAGAGAGAGAGCTTCCTTGGGTTCTAGAGAAATTCTCTAACACTATGAATTCTAATGTTGGTCCCTACCCTTGATTAATGGAGGAAACATGTTAACATGTTTCAACATTTATACTCATTTCAGCATTTCCATGATGTTGCATTGAAGGGTTACTGAGTCTCCACATCCCAGTTCTGTTGAGCCACTGCGTAACGTTGAAGAAATAAAATAAAATAACTTTTTATGTATATTTTTCTCTCTTAAAACATCCCTAAATTACCTTTTGAAGGTGACCCATGCCAGACGATGTTAGGCCTCACCAAGGGTAAAATTGTTGTTATGAGATCAATGGTTCCCTCATATTTTCAATTCGAGCAACCGTTTAGATGATACTAAAACCTCACACACGTGATATTTTTAGTAAACGTAAAAATAGTTCAAACATTTATTCCAGGCACACTGGGCCTCAGAATCACGTGTCGTCTCAGTGAATGGTCTTGAAATTATCCCATATATTTTTCAATATTTTTACATGGAAAATCTATTACATTACAGATTAATTCAAACAATATTTATTTTAATATTTATAATATCAATATTTTGATTCTTTCATTAATTAAGAAATTAGTACATCATCTTCATATCACCATTTAATTTAAATATTTATTTCCTAAAAAATATAAATAAATTACCATAATGTAGTTGAAAATATTGTCTTTCTAATTACTATTTATATTTTACCACATTACTTACAAAACCTCATATTAAATGTATTTTACTTGTTAAAAACAAAACTATAACAAAATTGGATTTTCATTAAATATAATATTATA
Source organism: Viscum album (assembly GCA_963277665.1). Classification (NCBI taxonomy): domain Eukaryota; kingdom Viridiplantae; phylum Streptophyta; class Magnoliopsida; order Santalales; family Viscaceae; genus Viscum; species Viscum album. The sequence goes on along the minus strand of OY728155.1, from coordinate 1,098,517,497 downwards.
AATATAGTCAATTCATACAAGTGGATCCAAGTGGTCCCAAAATAGCCCCAATGATACTTTTGGTCTAAACACACTTACCCAATTAAATTAGGAAAAGTTTTAGGGTAATTATAATATTATTTTTACCTTTAATTACCTGATTTACCCTCAACCATGGTAATAAAAAATTTACTAAAGTTATTATTCATAATGCCAAAAATAAAATGAAACTATTTACATAATTTTGACCCATTGATTCCAAATATTGAATATATTTTTAAAAATTAAATACACATAATTTACAGTAAAAAATTTAATTTTAATCCTGTTGTAGGAATAAAAAATGATTTTTTCAAAGTTAAAACATTGTAAAAGATAGAAATGTTTTTATATCAAAATTCTTGGTAAAATTAATATCAATGAACAACATTATATTATATAATAAAAATATATTATTTTTATACTTTAAAACCAATCAAATTTATAATTTAACACTATAAATTATTTCAATAAAAAAAGATCTTTTCAATTATAATTTAATATTTTTTTACTATTCATCAAAACAGGAAACTTATCCAAAAAATAACAAAAAATAAAACAAAGTGAATTTTGATATTACACTTTCAAAGAAGAAGTTTATTTTGTCAAATTTAATATACAAAAGTATCAAATATTGTATTTAAAATTGGGTTTCCATTAAAAGACTACAAAACTGCATTATTTGAAAAATGGTTCTTTTATATGAAAAATTGATTTTTTTCTTATATCATTTCTAGAAAATACATAAGATTAATGTTAAAATTATATAGAATATATAAAATGAAAATTTTGGTTAGTACTATTCATAACTTCTTATTTAATTTCTAGGTATATATTATATTAAATAATATTAATTTATTAATATATTGTTGTTCAGTAAAATCGAGTCTTGCGTGTAATGCAAGAAATCACATTATTGTACGTAGTGTAGGCTTAACATGGTGTAGCCTAAAAAGAAAACAAGAAAAAAAATTAAATTTATTTAAAAATAAAATTTTTGTAATGCCCTAGGTGTTACACTGATAGGTTGAGTTATCAATAAAAATTATACTTGGAGCTCTACCCATATCCAAGACTCCTTACTGAATGGCCATTATTGAGTAGGAAGTTCTAAACAAGTAGTTGAAATAGAATATGGAAAAGGGTTTAATACAATCGAGTTCTTGATCATGGGGTACACCAGTCCTCTTTGTCAAGGAGAAGTATGGGTTAATGCGCCTCTACATTGATTATAATGAACTCAAAAAACTCATGATAAAGAAAAAGTATGCACTTACATGGATTTAAGACTTGTCTGATCAAATATTTTGATCCTAGTATTTATCTATGTTGGAACTTTGGTCAGGATATTTCTAGTTTAAGTTGAAGATACAAGATATTCACAAAAATTCCTTTCAAAAAATTCATGGAAATAATGAGATCATAGTGATTCCATTTAGACTCACTAATCTACAATAATATTTATGGAAATGTGGAATAGTGTCTTTAAAGTTTAAATTGAAATTTTTTTGGTAGTGTTTATAGATGATATTCTGATTTACTCCACATGCATGGAGGATCATGATAAGAATTATAATATTGTGCTAAAGGATTTTATAAATGAGAAATTATATGAAAATTATAGTAAATGTGTGTTCTGAATGAAGGAAGTATCATTATTATGGCACATTATCACCAGAAAAGGAATGTTTATAGACCCTTATAAGATAAAGGAAATCGAGGAGTGGCCTAAACTAGCATATTTAATAGAGATATGTAGTTTACTTATACTAGATAGGTATTAATGATGATTTTTGAGAAATGTATTGAGATTTTTAAACTAAATAATAAAGATACCATGGAAGGTAGTAATTTTTTTGAATCACTGAATTTGAAGAGACATTTATGTACTTGAAAAGGAGGTTTATTATTGCACCACCCCTGATGTTTTACTCAAGTGGGAACCTTTTTTTAGTGTAAAATGATGCTTCAAATAATGGATTAGTCGGTTTACTGATACAAAATGATAATGTTAAAATATACACCTCAAGGAAATTGAATGTTCATGAGATGAACTATCCTACACACGGCCATGAGTTATCTGTAGTGACATTTTAATTGAAGATCCAATGACAATATCTCTATGAGGATAAGTGTGAAATATATATGTATCAAAATACCCTCAAATATATATTAATATATAAGGACATTGATTTGCACTGGTAAAGATGGTTTAAACTGAACAAGGACTATGACTTCTGAATCCATTTCCATCTTGGGAAAGAAAACAATTTGGTAGAGACTCTATGTAGAAAGGATTCAAAAATTTTGTCAACGATGATAATTGAGAAGGATCTAATCTTCTTAGACATGAAAAGGATGGATATGATAATTCTAAAAGGATATGAATCCAAAAAATCTCAAATAAATTCTCAATGATACATTCCTTAGAGTATCAAGAAGTACTAGAAAGATAATGAGGTTCTTTAAAAAAAGGTAGTTAATATTTTGGATATCAAATTTTCTAAAGATGGAGTTATATTGTTTGGAACCCATATATGTGTCCCATGAAAACTATAGACAAATAGTGATATTATGAAAAATTCACATTTATCATCAAACTATATTTATCTAGGAAGCACTAAGATGTATAAATATCTGAAGCAGAACTTCTAGTTGGATAACATGAAGAGGGAGATTGCAGAAGTTTTATCTCGATGCTAGGTATTCAATTAATTCAAGGTTGAATGATAGAATTATAAGGGCATGTTGCAACCATTTTCTATACTTGTATGGAAATTTAAAAAAATGACCATGTATTTCATCATATTAGTCCTTAGGTCACTTAAATTCATTAACACCATTTGAGTGGTCGTCAATCACCTTACTAAGTCGACACATTTCATTATTATCAAGGATGATTTCTTTATTGATCAACTAAATATGATATACATTAGGGAAGTGGTATGATTTCATGGAGAACTACTCAATATTATATATAATCAAGATATTAGGTTTACATCAAGATTCTGTAGAATCATTCAGCATGTATTGGATATAGAAATTTGTTTCAGTATTCTTTTAACACTCATAATTATTTTTTCTATGAGAGAACCATAAAAACTATAGATGATTTGTTGAGATATTGTTCAATATATTTACAAGAATATTGGTATCAAAACCATCTCCTAGGGGAGTTCTCATGTAACCAAAAATTCCATTTTATCATTCAAATGGAAACTTATGAGCCCCTGTATGGGAAGTAGTGTCAAAATATTATATTTTGGGATGTATTTTGTGAGTAGAAGATAATGGTACCTGAACATGTACAAGAGAAATTAGCGAGGGTTCAAATAATTCAATGTCATATGAAATTCGTGTAAAATCGAAAAAAGCGATACAAACAATCGTTGATGAGACCTAGATTTTGAGGTTATAGAAAAGGTGTTCCTTTGTATATCACCTAGATAAATTTCATGATTTTTGGGAAGAAGGGAAATATTATTCCTAGATACATATTCTCCTTTTATACCCTTGATTGCATTATAGTGGTGCCTAATAAAATAGCACATCCACCTAACCTATCTTAAGTACATGATGTGTTCCAATCAATCCTCTTGAGGAAGTATATACTAGAACCATCATATGTACTTAATCCATAGGTTATACCATTGGAGAACAATATTTCATATGATAAGAAGAAAATGATTATATTATATCATGGATACAATGTTCTATGAAACAAGACTACTCACCTGGTCCAAGTGCTATGGTGAAACCACAGCTTTAAGAAAGAAGCATGGGAAGAGGAAGAGGAAATAAAGAATAAGTAACCCAAAATATTTTTAGCTTAGTATGTAACATCAAATTTATAGGATGAAATTAATCATGGGGGGAAGAATGTAACCGCCTGAGTTTTTAAATGGGGAAACTATGTTCGATAGCATATACAACACGTAACACCGAGCCTAAACGAACCATAATTATTTATGATTGTTATAACCAAGTCATTAAATTAGTGGGTATGAATAGTGATAACTAATTTTTTGAATATATATAATTTTATTTATTTATATGAATTTATTAAATAATTCTTAGTGAATTATCACTATTTTTTAATAAGGATATTTATTTTTCAAAAAATATGTTTTTTTTTTCAAAAATGATAATTTTTTTTTGAGGAAATATTATAATTAATTTTTAGATATATAAAAAATATTATTTAATTAAATGAATATTGTATTTGAAATCAACATATTTATATTATCTTATGTTTAAAATTTTGGATTTCAAAAAATATTGATTTTTTGGTAAATAGTGAAAAATAATGATTTTCGGTAAAACTTCCATTAATTTTAAAAATTTAAATAATTTTAAAGTTCCCTTATTATGTTAATTTGATTTAAAATTGAAATAATTATTATTTAGTCATATTTAATCAAATTAGTTACATTAAAATCATATTTTTACAATATTTCAGTATAAGTTTATTGTTAGGCTTAAAAATTGCTTGTTCTAAAAACTATTTTAATATGAATTATGTTTTCTCATTTAAATTAATATAAATAAAAACTAATTATAAATTATTTAAATTAAATATATTTATAATATATCTATAAATTTTAATTTTAATTCATTTAATTATGAACACTTTTCATAAAGTTAATATAATCTCAACTTTTTCTTAAAAAATACAATTTTTAGAAAACCATTTTTCATCCCACTGATGGATTTTATTTTAAATTATATTCTACCACTTCTATGAAATGAATTTTATAAAATTGATTTAATATTTTCAATAAAAATAATTTATAATATATAAAAAGTTTAACATAATTTTTCTTCAAAATTAATAGTAAAAATAGAAAAAATAGTAATTGTGGTAAAAAAATTTAAATGCTAAAAGTGTGTAACCCTATTATTGAGAGTGAATTCTTATAATTGAATAGTTTTGGGTATTTAAAAGAATTTAACTACTCCATTATAAAATTTTACCCCCTCTTCTCTCCTCTCCACACTTCAAAAACATACTGTATCATACAATCTATTCCCAATTCCATTCCATGATTCCCTTCCCAAGTCCTATAATCCTTTATTTTATCATAAATAAAATCTATGTAGGAGTTAGGTTTAATCCTAATGTGGTGGTAAGAATAAGATATTTAATTCTTAACCTAGAATCATTATTTATTTCTTTTTACACCAACATAAAATATTTTTCAACCATCATAATATAATAACAACAGTATCCCCCATATATTATGATCTTATTAAGTTAGTTTCATTCAATAAATCAATCTCCACTTCCAAAAAATGGGAAATGAAACCATTGAATGTGTGTATGGTGGAATACTTCCTGACGAACTAATGTAATTTATTTTACATCATTTACTCTCATATATTTATGATAATGGATTCAATTTTTATATACAATATTAATGAAATATTAATAATTCATTAAAATTAATATATCATATACCTTTTTACCTTACCAATCTTTAAAAAATTATAGTGTTGTTTGTGTGTACGGAGGAATACCACCTCAAAAAGAGATGTGATTCATTTTTAATACTGTATCACATGGATGGTTTATGTAAGAGTATATAAAGTTATAATATTATCTTTATGATTTAATTATAATTCTATAAAGTTAAAATAACACTTACCTTTTTTCCATTATGATCATTGAAAAATTGAAACATTACTCATGAGATCATATGACTTATCATCTCCAATATTGTAACATAGTTTTTCATAGATATCATTCATTATTGGTCCGAAAAGTATAATTTATGTATAAAAATGATAATTATTTCATGATTATTATTCTGGTGACGATTAATTTATAAAATATTGGACCTTAGTCAACTTTCTAAAGTGATTTTGGAGATATGATCCAAACATCATCCAAAAATCTAAATTGAACATAAATAAAAAGTAATTGAATATAAAATGATAATAAAAAAATAAAGTAATAATAAAAAAATATTTATCATGTAAATAATTAACAAACATTTATTGTTCAGGACGATAAATAACACACATGGTGAATCAGGTTTGAGGTAAGGGATCTCTATAAACCTCCCTTTATTTATTATTATGACTATTCTCTCTCTAACACACTTCATCTCACTCTTTAATGTCATGTAATGCTTATAACTTATTTATATAATTCTATCACATATATACCAATCTTATTATCCCTTACTTTGATAGGTTAATACAATCGTTATTCCCATTTATCCAAATCCTTCATTATGAAATTTCCTTAGAAAATGATATGAGGAAAGATTTTGCAACCCATTTTACTTCCATGGGTAATTATTATATTATTTATGATGATTGAATTACTTTAAGTGGAACAAAAGGATTGTAAACATGTTATGATGGGTGTTCCTAGATAGATCTCTAATGCATTGGGTAATTTTATAGTCTCATGAGACCCAAGGTATGAGATTATGGAGTAAAACTAACCTGTTAAGGGACATTTTCCACCTTGTGATATTTCCTAGTAAGTTAGTATTGCCTCATATTTAGGTCTTTCTTTTTGTATTTTCCACATTTCCAATGTTACCATGATCTTATTATTCCATTTTTATATTTACTTTCATGTTATTTCTCTTTAGCCTTCTATTTTATGATATCATGTCATACCTTTAACGTACATGTTATGTTTCCTTATTAAGTTTATTCCCTTATGGGGACCTTTATATCACCCCTTTCTTTATGTATTCCCTAGGTTATCCTATTCTATTTTAGAATCTCAAAAGGATTTAAGATCTCATTACGAGGAATAAATTGAGGATGTCATGTTTTAGTTTCATTTGATGCAATATGAACCTAGCCTTCTAAAGACACTAGGCATCAGGATATTTGAGGTTGTACTTTTTGGATATTTATGTTGAAAAATAATGTACCAATTTGTGTAAAAGGAATGGTTCACTATTGTCAGTATGAAAACAAATTTTTAGTTAACCATTGGAAACTGGGACGAGAAATTTTTAGTGATAATCCCAAGGATAAGCCTAAGGATAATTCTAATTATAAGAAATAATATAGAATATAGGTAAAGTAGAGTGAGTGGTTTTTGAGAAATTATATCCCTATATAGATAGTATAAGTTTATGTGGCCTTGGTACAATTGTTCCTAGGGTTAATAAATTCAAAAAGGGTGTATTGATCTATACCCAATCATCACCTGGTGCATGAAAACTAGCCTTGTTTTACACCTAGTTTAACAATCCTAGGGGATATTCTTTAGAAATTCAAAAAAATCTTTATAAACCATTATAAAGTACATGAATAAATTGTTTGGTTGGAAAACCTAATAAGTAAATCACCATTGATAACCTATATTTAAACCTAGAAACTTATATTTTATAGTATAATTATCATTTATAATTTATTCCTCCCATGTTTATAAGTTTACATCTTGTATGTTTAGCAATTAATTTACTATCATATGATTTTTATTATTTTAGTTAATAGTGGTAAATAGGAAAAACTGTTAAAATGAAAAAAAATATAGAAAATTTGATTATTTCCCCAATGATATTCCTATAATTACAGGATTGGGAGCCGAGGAATTCATAGTAGTACTAGCTCAACTATCTCTAGTTATGAATAATTAATTAAATCATGTGGAACACAGTCCTCACCCTAAGTAATTGAAAGTTGAAATAACTAATTTTATGAGAAAAGTTCTCCTACCTTAAGTGGATCTTATGATTCCCTCATCGGGGAATAATGGATTAAATCCATTGAGAATATATTATATATCCTCCAATTATTAGAAAAAGAGAATGTGTAATTGACATTTATCGTATTGAGGGAGAATCCGACCAGTGGTGGAAACTGCTCAAGAATACAATGCCCAAATAAGATACTAATTACATATAACAGTAATACATAAAGAAAATATTTTTCAAAAAATATTTTTTTGAAACTCCCCATCTTAAAATGGAGAGGGGGTGTATTAGTCTGAAGTAAAAGGAAGATGATTCTATCGAGGTGTATGGGAAGAAAATCATAAGTAATTCACTATACATCTCCAGTTTTATTATAAAAACCAAAGTTAAGGTGCACTAATTATTTAGGTAGTTAATGCTAAGTATATGAAAATATTTAGTTATTCATGACTTTTACATATACGAAGAAACTTTATATTATTCCCTCAAATATGAGATAGGGATCAGTGAACCTTTATAGTCTAATGGGATTTGAGACAAAAAATATAAAATGGTGTTATCTTTGGTTGTATAAATATATAAAACTTGCAGATTAAAGAACACCCAAAATATTACTTTTTAGAAGTGTGGGAAGAAACATCGAAGAAAATATCTTATAGGAACTGGGAGATACATCAAATATGGAAAAGAGGGGAAGCAAGCTAATTAGTTCCAAATGGAAATGAAGAAACCCACTAATGCGAAAGAATAAATAATGTTCAAATCAACACTTATCCTATGGTACAATGTTTCAACTACAAGGAACATGATAATTATGCATGAAAATTACTTAAGGGTTATTGAATACATACAATGACAATAACCTCCAAGGCCAAGATAGAAAGGAAGAGGATATGATATCACTACTACTAAGGTGGATCCTAAAATTATGTGGTGATAGGGATGATAGATATTCATTAAAAAGTAGTTAATGGACTATTTGATTTTGGTTTTATTCATTCTTTAATATATTTCATGTTGAGTATAATTATTTAAACACAACCTCAAAACATGGGTGTTAAGCTATCTGTGAGAAAACAATAGATCGAAAGTTTCATCCCAAGTATATAACTACTACCCAATCAATGATTTTGGATTAAATCTTAAATTCAATATCATATAACTTCCTTTAGTATAGTTTTATGCTATTTTTTCTTGGATTGGTTATCCTTATATAAATTCAACATCAACTATCAGGAGAGGGAGATCACACTCTATGTCCTAATCCATCCTTTGATTCAATACAAATGTAAGGAGGAGGATGAATCTCCCCAAGATTTTTTTCAAGTGTAGATATTATTTCATTATGAGGAAGCATGTATATCCCAAATGATTTAGAAAAAAGAGATAATCATACTCTATGGAATTCCCATTGTGAGGGATTATACTGATGAATTCCTCGAAGAGTTGTCTAGTCTTCCTTATAACCAATAGGATGAGTTCTAAATCAACCTTATACTTGGATATCTAACCATATCTAAGACTCCTTATAGAATGAAAGTTGTTGAGTAGGAGGATCTGAAGAATTAGTTATAAGAGAATCTGTAAAAGTGTTTTATATGCCTGAGGCTTCACTATGGGGTGTGTTGGTCCTCTTCATCAAGAAGAATGATTGGTCAATGAACCTATCCATATATTAACAAGAAATAAAAAAATCATGATAAAGATAAATTATCGCCTCCCAGGGATAGAAAATATTTTTGATCAAATACATGGATCCCAGAATTTATCTAAGGTGTAACTTCAATCGGGATATTACTAGTTAAAGGTGAAGAAGGATGATACTCCCAAAAATATATTTAGAAGAAGGTATGGACACTATGAGTTTATAATGACACCTTTAAGACTCTCTAATTCTATAATAATCATTATGTAATTGATAAATATATTCTTTAGAGATTAACTCAACATATTTTTGATAGTCCTTATAGATGATATTTTTATTACCTCTAAATTCAAGGAGAATCATACAGATAATTTATTACTTTACTAAAGAATATTATAAAATATAATCTTTATGAAAAGTATAGAAAATGTTAGTTTTTTATGAAGGAACTATCATTCTTGGTATTGTGATATATGTAGATTGTTATAAGATAAAAGTGATCAAAGAGTGGATTAAACTAGCATCTGTAATATAGATCTATAGTTTACTAAGACTAGTAAGGTATTATTAATTATTTGTGAGAAAATTATTGGGAATTTAAATCCCAATAACCAATATAAAATGGATGGTATTAATTTTTTTAGACCATTTAATGTGAATATATCATTAAATTTTTGAAAAATAGGCTTATTACTACACTAGTCGTCATGATTCCCTCAAGTGGAGAATTTTTTGTGGTTTAAAATTATGCTTCCAAGAGTGGCGTAGGCAGTGTAACTATTAAAAATTATTAAGTGATAGCATAAAACTAAAGGTAGTTGAAAGTTAATATGATGAACTATCCAAAAAATGACCTAAACTTGGTTTTAGTTATATCTGTGTTGAAGATATGAAAACAATATCTCTATTGAGAAAATTATGAAATATATACAGATCATAAGAGCCTCAATTATATATTCAAATAGAAGGAGATTAACATGCTATAATAAAGATGGTTGGATATGGTCAAGGAATATGTCTACTCAATCCATTACAATCTTCAGAAATAAAACAAGGTCTCATATTCTCTAACTAGAAAGGATATAGTAATTTTATTGATGAGGAGGATTGAGAGGGATCTAATCTGCTTAAACATGAAAAAAATTAATATAGTGAATGTAAAAGGTTTTTTATTATAACTTTACTAAATAAATTATAAACCAACCATTTTTGAGTGGGTCAAGGAGTACTATAAATACTATTAGTTTCTATAGAAAAAAGTAGAGAATATTACAAATTTTAACTTTAATAAATATGGAATTTTTATGTTTCAAACCCAGATATGTGTCCCATAAAAACCAGAGTTGAAGAGGGATATTATAGATGATGCACATATCACATCATTTTAAATTCATCTGGGAGACACTAAAACATATAGAGATATAAAAAAAAGTAATAATGGGATAATATGAATAGGTTGACTACGGAATTAATGTCTTGATGCATGATATGCCAATAATTCAAGGATAAATGATATAATTCTAAGGGTATAATGCAACCATTTCCCATACCAGTATATAAATGGGAAAAATAACCATAGATTTTTTTTCAAAGGACTCCCCAAGACACCTATAGGGAATAATGTTGTTTGGTTGGTAGTCGATCACCTCAAAAATTCATAACACTTAATTTCTATCAAGGAATATTTCTACATTGTTCAATATGTTAAGATATATATAAATGAAGTGGTAAAATATCTTGGAGTTATACTCTATATGGTATTTGATCGATATCCTAGTTTTACCTTAATGTTATGGAGAACCCTTCAATAATAATTTGAAACATAAATAATTTTTAGTACTACTTATCTTCCTTAAGAAGTGGGTAAGTATTAGAGAAACATAGAAACTCTAGAGGATATATTTAGATCTTATTAAATGGATATCAAAGGATGTTAGGATATGTACCTTCCCCTAGTTTAGTTCTTATATAATCACATCTTAAATTTTAGTATTCAAAAAACACCTTATTAGGCCTTATATGGAAAGATGTGTTAAACCCCAACATGTTGGGATGATGTTAGGGAGAGGAAGCTAATGGGACCTGCCCTTGTTTGATATATGACATTAGTGGTTCAAACCATTCAGCATCATATGAAATCCAAAAAAAGTTGACAGAAAAGCTATACAGTCAGTCATCGATGAGACCTATATATTGAGGTTGGAGAAAAGGTGTTCCTTTTAATATCACCATGTATTAATGTAATGAGGTTTGGAAAAAATGTAAAGCTTAGTCCTATATATATAATCATTTTTAGATCCTTGATCATATTGGAGCGTTGGCATATCGACTAGCACTTCCACCTAACCTATCTCAAGTACATGATGTGTTCCACGAATCCCTCATAAGGAAGTATATAATATACCCCTCATATTTACTAAATATATAGGTTTTACCATTGGAAAAATATATTTATTATGAGGAGCATCTAGTGAAGATCTTAGATCATAGAGATGATATTCTACGAAACCAGACAACTCACTCGGTCAAAGTCTTGTGGTGAAACCATAAGTTTTAGAAAGAAAAATGGGAACTTGAAGAAGAAATGAAGAAGTAACCTCATCTATTTTCACCTTATTAGGTAATATAAAATTTTAAGGACAAAATTTATTAATGGGGAAGAATTTTAAACCTCAACTTTTTAGATGGGAAAAACATGTTCGATAGCATATTTGACATGCAACACTGAGCATAAATGAACAATGGTTATTAATAGCCGTTAAAAACTACCCATTAAATTGGTGGGTATGAATGATATTAACTAATTTATGAAATATATATAAAGTTCATAATTTATATAAATTTATTTGTAAATTCTTAATAAATAATCACTCAATTGTTTTTAAAGTCATTTATTTTTTGAAAAAATATGGTCTCTTCAAAAATGGTTTTCACTAATTTCTTCAGATAAAATATTATTTTAAAATTTTGTAGATTTCAGAAATTTTATTTTATTAAATGAAACTATTTTTTTAAAATAATCATATCAATATTAACATAGGTTTAAATTTTGATAATTTTTGGAAAATATTTATTTTTCAGTGAATAGTGACAATTACCATTTTTGGTAAATCTATCATTTCTTTTAGTAAATTAAATAATTTAAAATTATAATTGTAATTTTTATTTGATTTAAAATTAACAAAAATATTATTTAGTTTTATTTAATCCAATTATTATTTTTTAATTTATCTTTATATTGTATTTTATAATAAGTATATTATTAGTCTTAAAAACACTTTTCCTGAAAAATCTTTTAAAGTGATTAGTTTTTATCCATTTTATTTAATTAAAATATCCCCTAAGTAGGATTTATTTAATTTAAATTTTTATATTATATATCTATAAATATTAATTATAATTTGTTTTATTGCGATTAACTTTCATAGAGTCAATATTAGATCATACTTTCCTTTAAATTGTGTTTTTCTAAAACTTATTTTCTTCACCCTTGTGGGTTTTATTTTTAATTAAATTAGAAAAATTCATTAAATTTAATTTTATAAAATGGAATAATTTTATTATTATTAAAAATAAATATTTTATAATCAGTTCAATTTAAATTTTTGACATGATGAATAATAAAAATAATAATAAATAGTTAGTGTGGTAAAAAAAATTCAAATGGTAAGAGTGAGTAACCATATAGGTAAAGATTATAAAATATTTAAAACCTGTTTATTTTTAGTGTTTGAGGTTTTTATCTACCTTATCTATCCTACACTAATTTATTTGTCAATTTTTGAGGAACTTGGCTTGAGAGTGACTTCCCAATATTGAGTATTTTTGTGCATTTGAAAGAATACCACTCCTCCTACCATATAAAAGGGCACACCCTATACTCTCCTATCCACACTTCAAAATCCAATTTTTCTTTGTAAAATACCTTCCAAAATACATTACTTAATTCCCTCACCACTTCTTGTAAGTTTTGTTTTTATAAAAAATAAGTCTTTGAAGGATTTAGTTATAATCCTAAAGAGGTGGTCTGAATAAGATGTATCATTTTTAACCGACCATCATTATTTTATTTGTCATTCCACATCATTAAAATATTATTAAAACATTATAATATAATAAAACTATTATATCCCATTTAGTATGATGTTATTATGTTGATGTCATACCCTAAATCTATCTCCACATTCATTAAATGGGAAAACCCATCAATCACCTGTACATCATACTACCACCTCATAAACTGATGTAGTTTTTTCCATCACCACCTTTCATGGATAATAATGAGGATTAAATTAATTTTTATATATTATATTCATGAAATATTAATCATTATTTAAAATTAATATATCATATACCTTCACACCTTAAAATCCAGTGAAAAATGATAATTTTGTATGTGTGTTTGGAGAACGACCACATTGCGAAGCGAGGTGATTAATTTTTATTGTCACATAAAATGGATGGTACATTTAAGTGTATTTAAATAAATTATAGTATATTTATGTTATAATTATAATTATGGTTAGATAAAATAATTCTTACCTTCTTTCCACCATGATTGTTTAAAAATGGAAACATTACTCATGTGTACATACGACTTACCATCTCTATGATTGTAACATAGTTTTTTTTCATAACCATCATTCATGATTGGTTTTAAAATTATAATTTTTGTATAAAAATCATAATTATTTCATGATATTTACTCAATATATTATTAATTAATAGTCTCTTTTAACATAGTCAACATTCTAAAGTGATTTTGGACATATGATCTGAACATTGTCAAAATGTTTGACTTGAACCTAATTGAGTAAGTAATTGATTACAAAATGATCATATATAAAATGAAAGTAATAAATAAAAATATATTAAAAAATTAAAAAAATTACATATATTTATTATTCAGGAAGATAAATAGCACACATGATGAACCATGCATGAGGTAAGAGATCTCTCTAAATCACCCTTTACATGGGGTTATGACCATTATATCTATTACTAACTTTATCTATCTCTTTAATGTTATGTAATGATTATAAATTCATTATATATGTCTCTAAATTATATACCTAGGTTATTATTTCTTCAATTTATGGCGTAATACATACCTTATGATTATTTCTCAAAATCCTTAATTATGAAATTTTCTTTGAGTATGATACGAGGCAAAATTATGAAACCCATTTTATTTCGATGGATAATTATTATGTTATTCCTTATGATTGATTTCATTAACATGGAACACATATATTATAAACATGTTATTATGGGTAATCCCAAATATCTCTCCAATTCATTGGTCAGTGTTATAGTCTCATGAGGCATCACATATAGTATTAAAGAGTAAACCAAATCTATTATTGGTCTTTGTTATCCTTGTGATATTTTCTAGGTAGTTAGCCTTGATTCATGATTATTTAATGTTTTGTGTTTCTACCACATTTCCTTTGTTTCCATGATCTTATGATACCATGATCTTTATTTTATGGTTCTATCTGATTACTCGTGATCCTTGTCTTTTATGACATCATGTTATACATTGGAATCACATGATATATTTCCAAATCAGGTTTATTACCTTAATATCCGTTTTAGATCACCCCTTTGTTTATGAATTCCCCAAGTTATCCTTTAAGTGTTTAGGATCTGAAATATATTTAGGCACTCAGTATGGAGAATAAATTCAGGATCTCATGTTTTACTTTCATTTGATGTAATATGAACCTATTCTTCTAAAGACATTATGCCTCACGATCTTTAGGGTTGTACTTGTTGTATAATTACTTTTTTTTATAATATGTGTAAATGAAATTTTTTATCTATATTTAATGATGAAAATTAGATACAAAAAACTTCTAATAAAAACTATAAAGGGAAGGATTTTACAATCACAACTTCTGAAGTGGTTCAGGAGAATGAAGTGTTTAAATGTACACTTGTCATCAACTCTAAAACTAAACATGCCTTCATTGGTTCATGGTATGACCACTCTTTTATATATGATGAATATTATAATATTATCTCATCACCACCTCAATGGTTATATATTGAATTAATGGTGAAAAACCTTAATGTTTGGATGATTGAATCTCAAGTCTAGTCTCTATCTCTAATCTGATTGAAGTTTATGGTAATACGATTCTTAAAAAATGTGATACTCTTCATATCATTTAATTTTAATTTATATTTGGAATGGATTAACTTTCATTATATAAATCCCATATAAATTTCATAGGAAGGTAATTAAAATTTTATTTTTTAATTAAAAAAATAATTATATATCATTGAGAGGACAAACATGAAATTTTAAAGGAAAATACTTACATTGTATGGGTATTAATACCTATTCAAGAAGGGTATTTTCCTCAAATGGTTGGGTAGAAACTTAGCATTGAGGATATTATTATTATCTTGGAATATAAATTTATTTAATAAATAGTTTTATAGTATTTATATAATTATATAATTTTATTTTTCAGAAGAACTCATGCCCATTGTTATATTAATTTTGAATACTAGTTATAGAATTACCCCAATTGAGTTGCAAAAATTGAAGAAAAAACTACAAGAGAATTTTGAAAAGGGATTCATATACCCTGGTTAATCACCATGGAGTATAACTATTCTTTTTATTAATAAGAAATATGTGTATATGTGTCCTCATATCTATTATTAGAAACTTTATATGATCACTATCAAGAACAATTATCATCTATCCCAGATTAATTACTTGTTTCATCAACTATATAGATCTCAATACTTTTGAAAGATTGATATTAGAAATAAATATGTAAATTTAAGGGTAAAAAATAGGATATACCTAAGACATCCTACTATAAAATATGTGTACATTATGAATTAATAGTTATGTTATATTATCACGACCCCCTCCCACCAAAGATACCCCTCCTGAGCTGGTAATGGTGAAAGGGAGATAATGACCCCCAAGTCCCACCTCCAGTAGGGCCTGGGGTGGTGACTAGCACCAAGGGTAAGAGTTTTCACAAATATGGGAGACATTACCCTTTTTATTATTTAGGATCGGGAAATAAGACAAGTTAACCACCAAAAAGGAAAAAGAACATGTGTATAGAAATAAACCCAAACCAAGCCCACATGCATGTTTAAACAATTTATAACAAGGTACAAGTGAAAGAAAGCTCAAAGTAAAATACCAAAAGAAAACAAAGGTACAACAACAACAACAACTCCAACTGTCCGAATAGTAGGGCCCCGCACGTCCCTGGTAGTCCTCCTGGAAACCTGAAAGTAAATGTAGGGTGAGCATATAAGTATACTCAGTAGGGAAACCTAAAGCTCTCGTGCACAAGTGGGGATACATCCTAATGTCCCGTGAGAACAACATAAGAAACCTAGAAAGGAATTCTATCCACCCAACATCACCAACCACACTCACCAAAACACAAGCACAATAGGTAGTAGTATATAAGAAACAAGAGTATTGGGTACCCCACACCATTTCCCTTTAGTTAGTTGCTCTTCCTAACGGAAAACGTCCTGACGCTACCACACTCTCCCCGCCCGCACACACCTGGGACTCACAACCATGTATCCCGCCCGTACACACCTGGTCCTCACAACCACGTATCCCACCCGCACACACTTGGTCCTCACAACCACATATCCCTCCCGCACACACCTGGGCCACACAACCATGTATCCCGCCCACACACACCTGGGACTCACAACTACGTATCCCGCCCGTACACACCTAGGCCTCATCCCAAAGATTATTGGGAAACAGTAGAACCTACCTGAAGAGTCTTGGCCTAAAGCCACCCCAATAGAAACCTACCCGAAGAGTCTTAGGTGTAAGGTCACCTCAAGCCATCACAACCTAGGGGACAAGGAGCAGGAAGGAGCTAGTAACTAGGGAAAAAACACCCTCTCCCATGAAATGGGAGTGTTCGGCACTAAGTGCTCAACATGGGTGGGGTGCGATAAAACATAAAAGATACAGATATACATATATACCAACCACACAGCCCAACCTATGGCTTCTAAATAGAGAAAATGAGCATGTGCCTCGGCACTGCTACTACGAAGAATGCATACAACAAACAACCCCAACCCCATTTAGGTTTTCACGTTTCAGAAGAATTAGTTTGTTAGTTCCTTAACTACTGGGAAACTATCCACAACCAACCAAAAAAAACGTTCATAAAAACGTATCCCTACCATCCACAAATCATGTTAGGAAAACACAAGCAACACAACCAATCCCTTCTTATCAACCAACCAACCCCATTGATTATTAAATCCATTTCATTACCATGCCCCACCATTCATTAACTCTTCCACTTTTATTTATTATTCACAACCCAAAGTCCGTTCACATTCGACCCATACCTGCAGCCTCGCTGCCAACTGCCAAAACCACAACTGCACCGTACATCATTTTCCCTTTAATACCATTTATTGCATCCCCACTGCCCGTCACCAACATAGAATTCACACCAACCCACAACCAAGTCAACCGCAACCTCGCTGCTCACCATATCCACAGCAACCCACAACAACCCACAAAACACCCCCATCACATTCCACGTATCCAAGACAACACCAACATGTTCATTATTTCGTTTTTTTAACCGGGGTGATCACACAAGGGTTCCAGATTTTAAACAGCCAACTTTACGTGATTAACCAAATTTCCACATACCACAAAGTTTCTATCCATTAGAAAATCTAGAAGGATAGGGAAAAATTTAATTGCGTAAGAAAAGGCCCCCAACACCCATTATTTTCAGTAGGTAGAAGCTCATTCAATTCACAACATAATATCAAATGATATAAAGAAACATTAATCACAAATTCCCATCCCCGTTCTTTAACAAGTTATTATCTTCATTTAATGTTTCAACTGTTCCTCATGAAAACAAGATGATACCCACCCCGCATGATGCAAAAATTATAGAGATGAAGTTAAGATCCCTACCTCAACAAGTTCTGATCACAATGCTCCCTCGGATCAACATTAGAAGAAGTATGTTGGCATCCGTCACTTCTGTCGGGTCCCGACAAAACCTCCTCGGGTGGAATTCTAAAAGGAAAGGAAGAAGGAAAGACAACATATCCAAGCTCGGAAGTTCCGCCTCGTCGTTACGATCCCGTGGCCACTGACAGATTGTAAATCGGAGATCAGACGAAGAAGTTATGGAAGAAAGATCCTTCGAGTCTCTTGGGAGAGCTCTACTCTGAGGAAAGGGGAGGAGAGGAGTGAATTGAAAGGAGGGAGGGACCCCTCCTTTTATAGGCGAGAAAAGGAAAAGTAAATGGCATGTACTTTATGGTACACAACATGTACTCGGTTATTTTACACGGTCTCTACGCGGCTTCGAACACGGCTCCGCGGCCGTTGACTGGTCAACACACTGTTTGAGGGTAACACATTTGCGAGGAAAGACTACACGACGTGTAGTCTGGACACACGACGTGTATCCATTTATTGCACATGGCAAGGACATGGCTCTAACACGGTAAACAACCGTCGACTGGTAACGCGTACGCGGGGAAGGACTACACGGCGTGTAGAACAGGACACACATCATGTATCCATTTATTGCACACGGCAAGGACACGGCTCTGCAACACGGGGTATACCCGGAAAGGGGGTACACGTCGTGTACTCAAACTACACGGCGTGTAGTTTCAAAATTTTGAAAAGTGTGGGAAAAGTCCATTTTACCTTCTAGAACACTTCTTGACCTTCTTTTTGACAAAGGAATGGGCCGGAGAGGTACGGACCATTACATCAGATACCTCTTAGAACATTCTCGTCCTCGAGAATTCAAAAACCAACCCAGAGAAAACCCAACAAGATACCTTTTAGGGTTCTCGTTATAACAGGAACCCAACCAACAACCCTAATCATATGTGTTAGGACTTCCTTCTCCTATGTCGAGATATTATCCACTTTACGCGGCACTGACTCGCCTGCACGGGTTTAATCGCATCCTCATTAATGCATCTCGATTAAGAATTGGGTCTTCCCACTTTAATATATTAGGATTTTTCAACTCACACTACCCCCAACATCACAAAACCAACACTGCCCGAACATGTGGTTTGGGGAAGAATTCCTTCTCCTATTTCGAGATATTATCCGCTTTAGGCGGCGCTGACTCGCCTGCACGGGTTCAATCGCATTCTCATTAATGCATCTCGATTAAGTGTCAGGTTTTCCCCTTTCCCACACATCCGGACATGTTACACATTACCAGGGAACAAGGAAACAAAAGGTCTCACAACTGAAAATCCAAGCATTCCATATATGAATGGTATAGAGTACAACATCAACACAGAGCTCAGACGAACAAGGGAA
Source organism: Viscum album (assembly GCA_963277665.1). Lineage (NCBI taxonomy): Eukaryota > Viridiplantae > Streptophyta > Magnoliopsida > Santalales > Viscaceae > Viscum > Viscum album. The sequence goes on along the minus strand of OY728155.1, from coordinate 1,098,497,819 downwards.
AACACAAGTCAAAACAACTCCGGGTACTGAGCGTGCATCTGGGTCTCCCACTCCCAAGTGCTCTCCTCGAGGCCTCCATGCCTCCACAACAAACGAACCAACAAAATGGTTCGTCCATGGAGCACCTTCTCTTTACGATCCTCGATTCTGACTGGTCGTTCCTCGATGGTCGCATCATCTCCCATGTATAACTCTCCCCAGTCGATAATGTGGGAGTCGTCGTGTAAGTACCGACGAAGCTGGGAGACGTGGAAGACGTCATGAACCTTCTCTAACTGAGGTGGCAGGGCCAACTGATATGGCACCTCACTGAATCACCTCAGCACCTCAAAAGGTCTAATGAACCTAGGTGAGAGCTTGCTCCCTTTCCCAAACCTCCGCTGCCCCCGTCGAGGGGAAACCTTCAAGAACACATGATCTCCTACCTCGAACTCCAAGGGCCTCCTCCGACGATCAGCATAAGAATTTTTGTGGTCCTGAGCCGCTTTCATCCTCTCATGTACAAGCTGGAATTTCTCTGTGGTGCTCTGCACTACCTCTAGCCCAAGCGCACCCGTCTCACCCACCTCTACCCAGCAAATGGGTGAGCGACATGGCCTTCCATAAAAAGCCTCAAACGGTGCCATTCCAATAGTAGAGTGGAAGCTGTTGTTGTAGGCGAACTCTACTAAAGGCAAGTGTCGTACCCATGATCCTCCGAAATCCAGAATGCATGCTCGCAGCATGTCCTCCAACGTCTGGATAGTCCGCTCTATCTGCCCATCAGTTCTTGAGTGGAAAGCAGTGCTAAGGCGTAGCTGGGTGCCAAAAGCATGTTGTAACCCCATCCAGACTCGTGAGGTAAACCGAGTATCCTGATTTGAGAGGATAGTCTTTGGGACTCCATGAAAACGTACCCCCTCGTCTACGTACCTCTGTGCTGAGGTACTCACCGGGCCCGATTCCTTAATTGCTAAGAAGTGAGCTGATTTTGTCAGCCGATCCACCACTACCCAGATAGCATCATAACCACCCTGAGATCTGGGTAGTCCTGTGACGAAGTCCATTGATATGTCATCCCACTTCCACTCGGGGAAATCTAAAGGATGAAACAAACCACTGGGAACACGGTGTTCAACCTTAACTTGCTGACACACTAGGCATTTAGCCACAAACTACGCCACTGCCCGTTTCACCCTGGGCCACCAAAACTGTTCCCTCAAGCCTCGGTAAATTTTCAAAACTCCTGTATGTACTTCCAAGGCTGATCTATGGAACTCATGGAGAACTCCCTCACGCATTGTCTCTGGGACAAACAACCTTCCATGGAAAAGCATCTGATGTCGGCTGTCCTCTGACCATCCCTCTGGAGCATTCCCCTGATCGACACGATCCTGCATCACTTCTGCCTCAGAGTCCCCCCACTGGGACTCTTCCACCTGCCGCATCAAGGAGGACTGCACCGACATCTGAAACAAACATCCTCTAACACCTTCTACCCTGGAATCCAAGTGCAAGGCAGCCAACTCTCCCATCGCCTTCCAAGAATCAGTGGATTCCCGAACTACTTCCTGATGCGACTTCCTGCTCAGGGCATCAGCCACAACGTTACCATTACCTTCAGTGTAAGAGATCTCGAAGTCATAGTCTTGGATAAACTCGACCCATCTCTACTGCCGTAAGTTAAGGTCACGCTGGGAGAAGATATAACGCAGGCTCTTGTGATCTGAGAAGACCACAAAGCGCTCCCCAAAGAGGTAATGTCACCACAACTTCAGTGCGAACACTACTACTGCAAGCTCTAGGTCATGGGTGGCATAGTTACGCTCATGAGGGTGTAACTACCTAGACCCATAACAGATCACTCCTTTCTTCTACATCATCACGCACCCCAGACCAAGGCCAGAAGCATCACAAAACACCTTATAAAACAACCCTTCTTCTAGAAACCTGAGTACGAGAGCACTAACCAACTTCTCCTTCAGGTAGTCGAAAGCCTTCTGGCACTGCTCGCTCCATAGAAAGACCTGGTTCTTCCTAGTCAAAGCTGTCAATGGAGCAGCAACTCGAGAGAAGTCCGAAACTAACCTCCGATAGTAACCTTCTAACCCCAAGAAAATACGAACTTCTGCCACGCTCTTGGGTGCTGCCCAAGAAACAAATGCCTCCACCTTCGATGGGTCCACCGATACTCCATGCTGAGACACCATGTGCCCAAGGAAGTGTACTTCTTGCGTCAAGAACTTACACTTAGACAATTTTCCGTAAAGCTGGTGGTGTCGAAGGACTCCCAAGACTGCCCTGAGATGCTCAACGTGCTCCTCCTCTGATCTTGAGTAGATCAGGATGTCATCAATAAACACAACGACGAACCAGTCCAGAAACTCCCAGAAGACAAAGTTCATAAGTCCCATGAACACAGCCGGTGCATTCGTAACTCCAAACGGAATCACTACAAACTTAAAGTGCCCATACCTGCACCTGAAAGCTATCTTCGAGATGTCACTGTCCTTTACCCTCAGTTGATGATATCCAGATCGTAGATCAATCTTGGAAAACCAACCTGCTCCCCTTAGTTGGTCGAAGAGATCATCTATCCTTGGGAGGGGATAGCGGTTCATGACCGTTACCTGGTTCAAACTTCGGTAGTCTATGCATAGCCAGAGACCACCATCTACCTTCTTCATGAACAAAAATGGAGCACCCCATGGCGATACACTGGGTTGAACAAAACCCTTCTCCATCAGATTGTCAATCTGAATCCGCAACTCCCGCAACTCCGAAGGTGCCAGCCGATAAGGGTCCATCGAAATCAGACGGGCACTAGGCTGTAAGTCTATCCCAAACTCAACGTCATGTCGGGGGGTGGGGGGGGGGGGCGTGGGGGGGTGGGGTAGAGTCACAACCTCCTCAGGAAAAACATCGAGGAACTACCAAACAACCTCCGGGACATCCATCATCTCTGTATCAGTTGGAACCACTGATAGCCCACCTAACAAGGAAAGGAGAGGCTCCACACACCGGCTTCCCACCTGATAGCTCCTATATCCAACAAAAACTACACACTGCCCATCCACATTGGAGAACACGACTCTTCTTAGGAAGCAGTCGATAACGACACCAACAGAAAACAACCAGTCAATGCCTAGGATGACATCGTATGGTTGCATCTGTAACAGAAAGAAGGTCCCCACTAGATCTATGTGGTCCCAATGTCAGCCCACATCCCCGACAAACACAAGATACGCTGGTCTGGCCTCCTACTGGTGTACTCAGTACCAGTGGTATGGAATGTCTCTCTAAATCTAGTCCAAAATAATGGGCTAGACCTGGTGCAACAAAAGAGTGCGAAGCTCCCGAATCGAACAAAGCATAAACAGAAGTGCTGAACAAACAAATCGTACCTCACACCACCTCTGGTCCTGCTGGAGCTGTCAACTCTGCTGCATGAAACTATCCAAGCCCAGCTTCTCTGCCTCTCTGATGTCATCCACCTCCTCGACCATGCCCTGGTTGAGGTCCCTGAGGAGCACCCTGAGGTCGGCCTCCTCCCGCAAAGTCTGCCCTCGGAGGGGCATGGTCCAGCTGCTGCTGGAAGGGACTCACCGACAACTGGTGCTGCTGAGGTGGGTGCTGAACCTGTCCACCTCCACCGTACTGAGCTCGGGTCGAGCACCGACTCTGAACGTGCCTGAAACCTCCACAAGAAAAACAACTTGGTCCTAGGCTCGTGAAAAAGGGATGAGGACCTGAAGATCTGAACTGGAACTACTGGGGCCTGCTCCCCACTGGCCTGAACCTGGAAGGTCCCGTCGCAAGAGACCTGCTGCTGACTGCCTTCCCCTTCGACGAGCCTGGCTGGTTCCCCTCTCGGAGAGCACCTCCCAGCGAGTAAATCCTCTCTACAACCTCTGCCTTCTTCTGCACCCCCAAGTACGTTGGAAGGGTGAAGGGGGTGACAGCATACTGGAGCGAAGGATGAAGCGCCTCCTCCAAACGTCTCACCCAAGACTCCTCATCCGGAAAGAGATCTGGAGAAAAGTGCAGGAGATCTTTGAACTTGATCCCCAGCTCTCGTACCGACATAATCCCCTGCTGAAGGGAGAGTAACTCCTACCACTTCTCTGCTTTGATCATGGAAGAAAGGAATTCCTCTTAGAATTCCTTCTCAAAGTCAGCCCATGGAACCTCTGCCTCTATCTTCTCTCCGAGGTAGAGCGTCCACCACTATCGCGCCGCACCTCTCAGCTGACTGACTTCTAGGGGAACCCAGTACTCCCTCGGAGCACGGATCAAGGTAAAAGAGATCCCTAGCTCCTCAAGCCACCCCTCCGTCTCCGTATCCGAAGTACTACCCTTGTACTTCTTGAGGGTCTGTCGCTGGAAAGAACAGAGAGTCTTCTTCCACTAGCTATCTTCCTCCTCTCGGTCAATCCTCAGCTGATCGACTGCCTAAATCTGCTGGGCCTCGGCCATCTGAACCACCCGGGGATGACGTCCAGGTTCCATAGCTGTGTGGTAAACAAGGATCGCCTAAGCCCAAGTAGTAAGGAAAAGCTCAAGGTTTTATTTTATCATTTTATTTCAATTTCTTTCCCAGAACACCCAAATCAAGTAAAACACAATCATGATGATGCATGTACCTTTCCTAGGGTCTCTACCATGAAATCAATGTAGTCAGACTTGGTCGTTCGGTAGGCTCAGATTCCTTGCATCGGATCACGGGGGGCCCTAAAATCCCACGTCCTAGCCGATCTTCCCTGGCCTATGTCACGCACCAAGATTAACTAACATTGTTGCCCTACCATCCCATGCAATCCTCACTGTTCCTAACTCCAGACTTCATCCTATCTCTCAACCATCACCTCTGATACCATTTTTTCGTCACCCCCCTCCCACCGAGGATACCCCTCCTGAGCTGGCAATGGTGAAAGGGAGATAATGACCCCTGAGTCCCGCCTCCAGTAGGCCCCGGGGTGGCGACTAGCACCAAGGGTATGAGTTTTCACAAATATGGGAGGCATTACCCTTTTTATTATTTAGGATCGGGAAATAGGACAAGTCAACCACCAAAAAGGAAAAATAACAAGTGTATAGAAATAAACCCAAACCAAGCCCACATTCATGTTTAAACAATTTATAACAAGGTACAAGTGCAAGAAAGATTAAAGTACAATACCAAAAGAAAAAAAGGTACAACAACAACAACAACTCCAACTGTCCGACTAATAGGGTCCCGCACGGCCGTGGTAGTCCTCTTGGAAACATGAAAGTAAACATAGGGTGAACATACAAGTATACTTAGTAGGGAAACCTAAAGCTCTCGTGCACAAGTGGGGAGACATCCTAATGTACTGTGAGAACAACAGAAGAAACCTAGCAAGGAATTCTATCCACCCAACCTCACCAGCCACACTCACCAAAACACAAGAACAACAGGTAGTAGTATATAAGAAACAAGAGTATTGGGTACCCTGCACCATTTCCCTTTAGTTAGCTGCTCTTCCTAATAGCAAACGTCCTGACGCTGCCACACTCTCCCCAACTGCACACACCTAGACCTCACAACCACGTATCCCGCCCGCACACACCTGGGCCTCACAACCACGTATCCCGCCCGCACACACCAGGGCCTCACAACCACGTATCCTGCCCGCACACACCTGGGCCTCATCCCGAAGATTCTTGGGAAACAGTAGAACCTGCCTGGAGAGTCTTGGGCTAAAGCCACCCCAATCGAAACCTACTCAAAGAGTCTTATGTGTAAGTTCTCCTCAAGCCATCACAACCTAGGGGATAAGGAGAAGGAAGGAGCTAGTAACTAGGGAAAAAACACCATCTCCCATGAAATGGGAGTGTTTGGCACTAAGTTCTCAACATGGATGGGGTGCGATAAAACGCAAAAGATGCAGATATACATATATACCAACCACACATCCCAACCTATGGCTTCTAAACAGAGAAACTGAGCATGTTCCTTGACACTGCTACTATGAAGCATGCATACAACAAACAACCCCAACCCCATTTAGGATTTCACGTTTCAGCAGAATTAGTTTATTAGTTACTTAACTACTGGGAAACTATCCACAACCAACCACATCAAATTTTCGTAAAAACATATCCCTGCTATCCAAAAATCAAGTTAGGATAACACAAGTAACAAAACCAAGCCCTTCTTATCAACTAACCAAACCCATTGATTATTAATTCCGTTTCATTACCACGCCCCACCATTCATTAAATCTTCCACTTTTATTTATTATTCACAAACCAAATTTCGTTCACATTCGACCTATACCTACAGCCCCACTGCCAACTGCCATAACCAAAACTGCACCGTACATCATTTTCCCTTTAATACCATTTATCGAAGCCCCGCTGCCCGTTAGCAACATAGCATTCACAACAACCCACAACCAAGTCAACCGCAGCCCCGCTGCTCACCCTATCCACAACAACCCACAAAAACACCCCCATCACATGCCACGTATCCAAGACAACACCCACATGTTCATTATTCCATTTTTGTTTAACTGGGGTGATCACACAAGGGTTCCATATTTTAAAAATCCAACTTTACGTGATTAAAAAAATTTCCACATACCACAAAGTTTCCATCCATTAGAAAATCCAGAAGGAGAGGTAACCATTTAATTTCATAAGCAAAGGCCCCTAAGGACCATGATTTTCAGTAGGTATAATCTCTTTTAATTCACAACATAATATCACAGGATATAAAGTAACAGCAATCACAATTTCCCATCCCCATTCTTTAACAAGTTATTATCTACATTTAATGGTTCAACTGTTCCTCATGAAAACAAGATGATACCCACCCCGCATGATGCAAAAATTAGAGAGACGAAGGTAAGATCCCTACCTCAATAGGTTCTGATCACAGCGCTCCCCCAGATCAACTTTATAAGAAGTCCGTCGGTGTCCATCACTTCTATCGGGTCCCGACAAAACCTCATTGGGTGGAAGTAGAAAAGGAAAGGCTGAAGGAAAGACAACAGATCCAAGATCATAAGTTCTTTCCTCGTCGTTACGATCCCGTGGCCACTGATGGATCGTAAATCGGAGATTGGACGAAGAAGTTTTGGATGAAAGAGCCTTCAAGTCTCTTGGGAGAGCTCTGCTCAGAGGAAAGAGGAGGAGAGGAGTGAATTGAAAGGAGGGGGGGGGGGACCCCTCCTTTTATAGGTGAGAAAAGGAAAAGTACACGACGTGTAATTTATGGTACATGGCGTGTACTTGGTTATTTTACACAGTCTCCATACGGCTTCCAACACGGCTCCGCGACCGTTGACTGGTCAATACATGGTTTGAGGGTAACGCATACGCGGGGAAAAACTACACGGCATGTAGTCTGGACACACGGCGTGTATCCAATTATTGCAAACGGCAAGGACACAACTCTAACACGGTACACGTCCGTTGACTGGTAACGCGTACGTAGGGAAGGACTACACGATGTGTAGAACTCGACACACGGCATGTATCCATTTATTGCACACGGCAAGGACACGGCTCTACAACACAGGGTATACCCGGAAAGGGGGTACACGACGTGTACTCAAACTACACGGCGTGTAGTTTCAAAATTCTGTAAAGTGTGGGAAAAGTCCATTTTACCCTCCAGAACACTTCTTGACCTTCTTTTTGACAAAGGAATGGGCTGGAGAGGTCCAGGCCCTTACATATTTGGAACTGGAAATCCCTCTATTGTCTAATTTTATCTAATGAAAAGAGTCTTTAGATATTACTTTGATATGTTTGTGGCTATTTTTATGGACAATATTATTATATACCTCTAAATAAAGAAAGAGTAAAGAGATCAATTGATGATTTTTTTGAAGACCTTATGAAAGGAGAATCTATTTTCAAAATTTAACAATAGTGAATTCTAGCTATATAAAGTATCATTATTGGGTTATGTAATTAAAAATGAAGTAATTTCTATGGATCTTTCAAATATGGATGTTGTTGAATAATGGTATATACCAACCATAGTGGTTGAGACCCATAGTTTTCTTGGGTTTTATGGATACTAATTACAGTTTGTATTAATTTTTTGATTGATATCAAATCCAATAACAATGTTCACATGAAATAGTGCTAATTTTCTTTGGATAAATTAATGTGATGAAAATATTAAGGAAATAAAGAGATGGTTGATCAGTAGACCTATGATTACACTAACTTATAGTGGAGAAGGGTTTTTAACATAGAGTGGTGCATCAAAAAATGGACAGGGATACCTCCTCTTGAATAATGACATGGTAGTAGCATAGTCTACATATAATTGAAGATTCATGGGAAATATTACCTAACTCATGATTTGGAGTTGGTAGTGGTGTTATTGTTTTATTTGAAAATATGAAGAAACTATCTTTATAATGAAATGTGATATATATAATGATCATAAAATATTTATTTATATATTCACATAGAATTAGTTTAACATTAACTAACATATATTGTTGGAGGTGATTAAATATTACTAATTCTTAATACATTAGCACCCTAGGAAAGAGAACAATGTGGACAATACTCCGAGTAAAAAAGACCATGCTAACTTTTCCATGATGATGATTGTAATTGATACAATTCAAATGAATTTTTTGATAAGGGGACCTGAAATCATAAGTAAAGGAAGAATATCATATATTTCTTAGATGAATGGTCAATCATCCCTTCTTGTGAAGATTCAAGAGTTATAGGAAAATGTGGATAAAAAAGAAAGTAGGGATTATTCCAAAGTTCAAACTTGACCATGATGGAATTATTTGATTAAATAACATGATTTGTGTCCCTTAAATACCAAAATTAGAGGATATTTTTTATGAATAACACAAGTCCTAATTCTATTTTAATCCTAGAAGAATTAAGATATATAAATTTAATATGATTATTTAATACATGTCACATTAATATATTCTCTATAACCATACAAGTTTAGTATGCTTGGAAAATAGATATATAACTAAATTATTTCATGAATGATCATCAATATATCACATAAAAATTTTCTCATGTGATACCCTTTTATACTAATCTTATATAATACCTTTCATTATCACCTGGTAAAATATAAGCATAAGAATGGGTGTGCTCAAATACCCGATATGGGTAAACATGAGAGACATCAATTGAAAGATAAAAAGTGTAAATAATATTTTTATAAGGGTATATGAAAATAATCATTGTACATAAAATTCATACATAATGAAATCAATCTAAAATTATGATTCAGGGAATAAATCATTATTATAACTTAATATATAAGTAATAAAATTGTGAAACATCAAATAAACATAATCCGTGAGAGAATAAATTGTGAATAAGTATATAGAATAATAATTTGGGAAAAAATAACAAGAGAAATAATATATAAAGTATACCCACCAATAAATTCATCACATAATATGTGAAGACTACACACTAAGACATCCATCACATTGTAGTCTTAGGTTAACCACCCATTTACCTTATTGGGCTTGGAATACAGACCCATATACCCTATTGGGATTCAGATAAGCACCCATGTACCATTTGATTTCATAAAACAAAAATAATTACCCAATTAGTTGGAGGCATATAGTGTTCCTACCCTTTAAATGATAATAAACCATTCATATATGTATATATTCTAGAAGAACATTATAGAATTTATCATTCTTTCATATCTTAATTAACACTTGAGAAATAATAGGATTTTATGAAAAAAATAGAGATTAATTAGATGGTATAATAATATCATATCCCCAGTGAAGTGAAAAAAATCCACAAATGATGCTTATAGTGATGAAAAATACATTTATTAAAGAATTTAAAATAAACATTGAAAATTAAAAGAAAATATCCCTTTTATTTTGGAAAATTTTAAAAACTAAAATTAATAGAAAAATTGGAATATGATTTTCTTTATTAATACTTTGAAACATGAAAATGAATATTCATTATAATGAAATTACATACCATTAGTAAAATCCATTCATGATGTATATGTTAAAAAGTTAATTATTATAATACTTTTGTATTAAGTCAAAATTGAGTCTTATGAAAAAACATGAAAAAGATTATTTTTAATAATTTCTAAATAAATTTGACGGTAGTGGAAAAGAAAAAATTAGAGTAAATTTAAGTATATGATAATAATTTCATAAATCAATTTGAATAACATGCATATGGAAGAGAAATATTCCTGACCAAAAAGAGGAAATAAAGTTAGTTTTTTAAAACTTTTTCCCAATAATTTTATGTAGTAAAGAGAGAAGAATGAAAGGAAAACATGAAATCCTATGAAATAAATAGCGGAGAATAAAATATTTGGGGTTTAAAATATATGGATAATATAATTTCCCCCATTCTAAATTTAACACAAACAATCCCTAAAAGAAATTAGATTTTAACATAAATTCTAACCTCAGGTCATGAATTTATTCATATGTGTTTTAGCATCATATATAATAACGTTATATTTTTTTAATTCTATAAAAGAATAGTATTCATACTTATATTAGAATATATATCTCTTTTATAACACCCAATTACCCATTAATTAAGAATTCATCATTAAAATAAATATTTGTGTGTTAAATGTTAAAGTTCACATGAAAGTTTCGGTCTGAAGGTTCTAATAATTAAAACTTGGACATGGATTCATCATATCCAAATTTAAATTAAGTAATAACTATCATATTTAATCATAATATACCATTTCATTACCATTTATATAAATCATGGATGAGAAATTAACTACATCACTTTGTAGATACAATTGTCCATATTTAAACATGTGTGATGTTTTCATTTTCCAATGAATGAAAAAAAGGTAAAAGATAATATATATTTGAAGAATCATAATAATATCATAAATATCCTATATTTTCATTAAATATATCCTTATTAAGATAATTATTAAGTATAAATAAAAAATGAATCACATCGCTTCATGGAGGTGGAATTCAACATATATGCACAACCAACAACATCGTTTTAAAATGGATGGGAGGGTAAGAAGGTAGATTATATTTAATATTTAAATAATTAAAATTATGTAATGAAAATAATAAATATCCATTAAATTTTTCTACATAACCACTCATAATATATTGTTAAGAAAAATAAAATACATCGCTTTATGGAGATATTAGTATGTACACACGATTTTGCAATGTTTTTATTTTACATTAGATATAAAGGATATATAAAATGGATTTAACATTAAAATAAAAACATTTAATTATAGTAAATGTACTCATTTAATAATTATAATATGTTTATAGAATATTTTGATGTGGTTAAGGAAAAAGTAACTCAAAATATACCGCGAAAGAAAATTACATCTTCTTTGGGTATTTTCTTCTAACATAAACCCTTATAACACTTATGATATTATTTTGGTTAATAAAAAACCTCTAAGTCATGGGGATAAATGTTGAAAGGTATTTTGGGTAAGATTTTTTTTTACTAAATTGTTCAAGATGTGTAGAGAAGGGAAAATAAAAGGATCACTTTTATAAGTGAGGTTGGTGGAAAACATATAAATATATGAAATAATATTATATAATCTATATCTTACTCAGGTAAAGTGTATTAAAATTATCATATTTTTAAAGATAATATGGTTATTATTGAAATAAAATCAACCAATGATATTTAATAATGTGTTTTTCTGTTATTTTAATCCTCTTCTCTCAGGTTAACCCAACTTTTGACCCTTCTAAACTTTACTGTGGTAACAATATTTTTATAAAAGTAACTATTTATTATGGATAAAAATATAGTTAAAAATACTACCTAATATTAATTATAATTATTCCTTAATATGGAATCCTAATTTAACATTCAATTCTTAGAATTAATAGAAATTAATTCTAATATCACCACCGAAAACATGTAAAATTCATTTTTAGTGAAAATGTATTTTTAATAATAGAAATGAATTTATTATCAATAATTTACTATAAAACTTCATTAGAATAATTTTAATATATTTTATTGAATATATTTTATACTCTTTTCATTAAAATAATTCACAAACAATTATTAATTAAGATAAAATATATTATATACAATTAAAATAGTTTTATGAAAAAATCACTTTTTCATTAAAATGTTTTTCATAAATAATAAAAAAATAATAATCAATGTATAAATTATTATTACATTGGATGTATAAATTATTAATTTTTTTCATCATTTATCAATAGCGATCAATATATTTTATTTTGACAAAAATATATAATATTTAAAAATATTATTTAAAAAATTTGGTATTATGTAATTTTATTTTCAACATAAAATATGAGTATTTATTTCTTAAACATTAAAAAATACATTTTAATTAATTATAAAATGAATCACATCACTTTGTGGAGATAGTATTATTGATATACCCATGAGCGGCTTTTTCATTTTTCCAAAAAAATAGTGGGTAAAAAGGTAAATAATATCATATATTTATAGAATCATAATTATATTAAAAATATCATATATATCCATAAATAATAATATATAACAATCCATGATAGACTGTGATGAAAAATAAAATTCATTTTTATTTAATATGGAAGTATATACGTACACATGAATGATGTTTTTTCATTCATATAAAGGAGATGGAAAATGGTTATACCATTAACATAAAAACATTTTAGTATAGTGAAGATACTGATGATATCAAGTTAATAAGGTTATAGAATATATATAGGAGGTTAATGAAGAATTAAACTCAAAATAGACTAGTAAAAAAGTACCTCTTCTTTGGATATCTTCTTTTGGCATACACCACAAGACTTCTTTAGATGGTCTTTAATCATAATCCCTCTCTATCTCTATAATTCAATCTCTAAAAATAAAATAATAATTTTCCCCAATAAATGAAATTTGAACCATAAATACACTAATAATTGAAGGTAAATAAAGAGTCCATGGATTTTACTAGGGATATAGTAAGGAAATGTTGAATATATTACAAACTATGTGGAAAAATACCTACAAAGTGGAAAAATCATTGAAATTAAAAGTGTTTGGATGATATAGGTGAATAGTAGAGTATTTTTTTGTGGAAGAGTTTTTTTGGTGTGATTTTATTTATATATAAAACCTGTGAAATGCGTGTTAATAAAAAACATGAAGGGCTGGTAGGCTCAATCAAAACCTAAGTAGGGCATGTCAGAAATTTCTAAGAAGTGTTGTGTTTAAACTAGATTGGAGTACAATCATTGGAATACTAATTTTTTATGAAGATAAAAAATAATACACTTTGGGTTGAGGTAAAGAAAAAAAATAATCATTCCCATTGAAGTATGATAATGTGTCTCTTTTGTTCATCAAAGTACCAAGTTAGTCTATAGGGGGAGTTTTTTAGTCAAATTGCACCACTTTGGTGGTTGTGTAGATATTTTTATTTTTTTACTATTACTAAAACCAATTATTGAATAAAAATGACTAACTAGTAAGGACGCATGTTATTATGGGTAAATGGAACAAAGAAAAAAAATTAAACTCAAAAGGATTGAGAGATGGAGGAACCTTTAATCTAGATATTTTGAATAATTTTTTAATGATCTAGTATTTATTTAAGGATGATTGTTTAGGTGTTTATAGTTATTTAATGATTTTTTTGAGAATTAGGGGTTATTATAATTATTGTTATAGTATATTTGAACCCTAGTGAGTGCCTATTTGAGATTTACTAGATACCTCATAGAAAAAAGGTCTTGTTGAGTACCTAATGAAAATAAAAAGGATTGTTTGTGTGATTAATTTTTTTATTGTAAAACATAGAATATACCACTAGGTACCAGATGGAGGTTCACCAATTACCCATTGATATATCAATACAGGTTCGGAGGATTCCAAGATATCTAATAGGTAACAATTTACATGTTGTATAGCTTTTAAAATTTTAATTTTATAAATGTTTTTATTAAATCAATTATAGGTCCTCTCTCAACTTATTCCCATAGACCCATATTTCCCATAAAGGCCCCACCCATATTTCATCTCCCATTGTTTATTTTTCCTCATATGTGTTTAAGAGGAAAATATTATTTTCGCACTCATTTCCTAATTCTTCATTATAAAAAGTATATAGATGAATCTATTAGAGATATTATATTTATAAATTTTGATAGTTATGTGGTATGTGATACATATAAATTAAATAAAATGTTTTATGATTTGTGTATAATGTTTCAAAAGTTCTTGGGGGTTCAATTTTGGGATTCCTAAATAAGGAATAGGTGTTCCCTCGTTTATGAGATGAAATTGGTAATAACCGATGATGAGAATAGGAATTTTTCTCTAGGTTGAATGATTCCTAACTTTCCCCATTACTACATCTCCATAGTAAATGACTAATATTTAAGTGCAATGGATCTATAAATGGTATATTGAATTGATATAGATTATATAGGTACTAGGATAGTCTCTTATAGGTAAGTAAGTTGGGTCTAAAATTAATTGGTCATTTAGGTGTTGGTTTTGTTAGTTTTATACATCAAAATGTGTTGGGAATTCAACTTAAAGGGATGATTATACCTTGGGAATCAAATAAAAAGTGATATTCCTTTTCAGTCATGGTTTATCCAAGTGTATAGGTTCATTTAGGTCATTGAATTCGGTAAGTGTTCAATAATTATTTCTCCTTATACAAGTCATTGGATTGTCATCTAATTATGCAGTTTATTTCAGTATAGAGATATATTTAGAAGATACAGGAAGAATATTTGGGCTTAGGAGTTATAGAGGAGGCCTTTTATGGATTAGTTAGAATTGGTAAGTCAACTACCTATATCTAGATCAAGGTGTTGGAATGGAAATGTGTTTAAAAATAGGTTTAGTTCATGGTATAATGTTAGTAAATGACTACATGCATTATAATCACCAAAGGGGTGATTATTTTGGGTATATTATATAAGAGAAATTATAGGTACAACCTTTTGGAAGAATGGGTGTCTATTTTGGGCGATAAGGAAGCTAATTGATTTAATATATCTTGAATTGTGTTATGTGATTTTTTCTAACACTATATCCTATATTCTTGGTGTTTATTGAGAGGTTATATTGTTTATCATGTAATATATCTAGGATGGTTGAGGATAGTGATGTGATTTGGGATGGGGAGGTATATGTGGAGTCAGTTTTAAGTTGAGAGATACCTAAGAGGTAAGATATGAGTTGTGTATACCATATGTTATTTTTATTTATTATCCTAACATTGTTATGATTCAAGGTACTTGAATGGTATTACATCTCTCCTAATAATGGTTTAGATTCTGAGGACCTGAGGTAAATTATTATAGTGTCTTCATTCTCTTTCTGCAATGATATTGGGATGTTATATTCCCTTTTCAATGTTATAGATGAACCTCACATGTTTTTGAGTTATGATATTTACACTCCCATGACTATGATACACCACACAAGGGTTGTGGTGACTATATACAATCTCCCATTGATTGGATGCACTAGCCAAAAACTCTTAGATTTGATGGACTGACCATTTTTCATGGAATTAGACTAATAGTTTCTCCCAGATAAATAAGTTTTTATACACACTCTTCCAAATTTTAGAATAAAATTTGGTTTTTTGTGACTTGTATTGGTGATCATGGTTCACTATTATATGTACATCCTCTTAAAACTAACTCTGTTTATAAAGACAATCCATAGAAGGGCGGGTAAGGTGTTATAATGGTCATATTAACACATGATGGTTTGACATGATGGTATTCCTACTAAGTGTTATTACTTTATTAATTGAAACATATACACAATTATTTGATATATTATGGTATAAATTTCAAGACTTTTTTGTCGTGTTCTATGGAGATTTATGACTATACCCTATAGTGGGTTAGTTCATGCATTAAATTCCTTTTTTATATTTCTATGTTGTAAATGTATCTTTGTGATACATGTTATTATAGATATTGGTGCCTCTATTAATTAGAGACCCTTGATTTGGTTTAGCGGAATTATATATTTCCTTAGGACAATTATATACAACTCTTTTTGGATTTAGTTGAGTTTTTAGGTGGGGAAATTTTGTGTGTATTCCTGTTAAGGTTTTATATTATGGGTTTTATATTATAAAAGTTAAGCCCCATTTTAGATGGATGAAAGTGAGTGGGTATCATAAATTTATGACATATAGATGACACTATGACTTGAGTAGTTTATGTGAAATCATGAAAAACAGTTTCATTTTATAAATGATTGGGATATTTTTGAGAGATGATAGTTATAAACTTATTCTTAATGTGGAAAATATTTCATGCTTCTATTTCAAGTGAGTATTATTTAGAAATGAAATTATGTGATTATAATTAAATGGTCATAAATATGGTGGTTTTTTAGTCTCAATATGATGAATAATTGATTCTATTTAGTGTATTATTGGATAGATATAATAGATCTACCACCTTGATTTGGTACTCTTGTAGATATACCTTCACTGTGAGTATGATGATTTTTTGTAATCTTTTGACTATGGTCTTGTGAAATAGGAAACAATATCCACTCAAAATAATTATGGGTCATAAGAATAGTGTTACTTATGTTTTTTAGAGACTTCAGATCACATAATACCGATATATAGTTGGAAAATATACAAACTGTTTTTGAAAAAATTGGTATTTTGGGGGAGCTTCAAATGTAGTTAAACATATCTATGTTCGAGGGTGAATCATATTAATGGTATAATACCCTGGACTAAAAAATTAAGGGTAATAAAGTTACTTGTTTTTGTTTCATTCTATATTTTATTGTAGGGTTTCCCTATACATAGTACACCATAAAATGTTTAATTGATTCATCAAAATATAGTATTATGGGAATTTTATAATTGGATAAACCACTAAATTCAACAGGTTATCACATTATATATCAACCATGATGGGAAATGAATTCATAAAGACACATCACTTTGAATATGCATCCAAATACACACGTACAAGTATGTGTGTACTATATTTTATTATATACATAATTATAGGTAATAAAGTAAGTATTAGAGGTTAATATAAAGGTTTATTTAAATTAAGAGACTATGGGGAGAGGAGTGTAATCTGGGAAAATGTGACAGTTGAATGGTGAACATTAGGGTCATAGTGGTTTTGTCACCCAATGGCATAGTCCATCATGAGTAAAATTAAATATGAAGCATTATCTAGATCGTTTTAATGTAAATGGTTAGGGAATGTGAATATTTAGTGTACACATGAACTTATAAACTATAATAATTTTTTTATGGGTAATTGATGGGAATTCTGTAATCTAAAGTATGGGTTTGATCATTGAGTTCTATAATTCAACGGGATATTGTAATTTTTTTGGTAAAATGTTAAGTATTTTTTTTCAATTTATTATTTATTGAATGTTTTTTGATCAATTCTTGTGAATGTATTATCTGAATGGAATATTATTTACCATTGGATGACTTATTTATTAATATAATATGTCCTAGGTTAGTAAGCAGTGGTGTGTGGGCCACCTTTATGTCTTGAAACCTTAAATCATGGATTGTGGGTATGTTTTCCTGAGGTATTTTTAGCTATGTTTGTAACTAGTTTTTAAGTAACATATCAGATCCCAGTGTTTTGGTTTTATTGGATAATGAAATAAAAAATCCAATGGAAGGGAAAACCATATCAATTTCTTAGGATATGTTCATTATATTAAATGAATTTCGGTTGATGTTGAGGGTGGCATTAATTCTGGAACTAGTAAGTGGATGATTGAGATATCACTAAGGATATTGGTGTCTTAAGAAATGAAATTATTTTTGGTTTATTAGAAAATACAAAGTTCTAAACTAATCCTATATTTTTATTTAATGAGAGTACATTGGGTATCTGGCCTGATGTGGAATTCAATGAATTATCCAAGTATAACTTTATCATGGATTGGGGGTATTCTACTATTATTGGAAGGATTATGATAACTATATTATTTAATTAAAGATACGTTCAATGAATATTATTATAAACTATATATGAAATTAGATGAAAATATCATGTATTTTTATGATGTCACTAGATTTGACACATCATTATTAGGGTGAAGAAATGACACTGTAGAGAAAAATTATAGGTTTCTTTTAAAGGATGTTAATTTTTTCAAAAACAAGGACGTTGTTTTCTACATATAATTGGGGATAGAGAGTGGGACACTACTGGAAAAACGACCTATACCCACTGTTTTGAGAACTATGGGTATAGCCCCCAAAACCGTGGGTATAGGCTATACCCACGGTTTTGGGAACCGTGGGATGGAATGACGTCGATATAGGGGTCTCAGCCTATACCCACGGTTTTGGAGAACCATGGGTATAGGGGGTTCAAAGTGTGCCACACCACTATTCCAGCGTGGCACACAACAGACCCCACGGTTTTCAAACCGTGGGGTTTTGAATTTAAAAAATAGCGCAGGTGGTGGGAATCGAACCCGCAACCCCACAACGCCTCAAACCAGCGCCCCACCACGAAACCAACTAATCTGATGCAGCTATTTATATATATGGATAATTTTATTTTAATATATTAATATAATAGTTATAATCGAAAAGAAAATTCCACAGGGTTTCGAACCTGCGCTTCCCATTCGCCGCACGGTCATATCGACCAACCGAGGTACCGACGCAATTGATATATCAGTATACTTTTATTTTCTTATATTAATATATATTCTATAATATAAAAATAAAATACGCGGGGTTTAGAACCCACGACCTATGCTGAGGGATGTGAGGAACTGACCAACTGACCTAAACATATTATACGGTTTAATATTTCGTAGCCATAATTTTATATTATATCAGATCATCTTTTCACCAAATTTTTTTTTCCGTCCCGCGAAATTTTTTGTTCCCGCCATAACGTGGGAATGATATACCCACGGTTTTGAAAAACCGTGGGTTTAGATACGTCTACAAAACAACACCTATACCCATGGTTTTGTTAAAATCGCGGGTACAAGTCTTCAAAAAAAACCTATACCCACGGTTTTTCCAAGAACCGTGGGTAAAAGGGACCTATACCCACGGTTCTCCAAAACCGTGGGTATAGGTCTTAATACTATCTCTATACCCACTGTTTCCAAAACTGTGGGTATAGGGGGGGCCTATACCCACGGTTCTACACAAAACCGTGGGTATAAACCGATTTTCCAGTAGTGGGATTTGGTTTCAAATACCTCATTTTGAAAATAAATAGATGAAATTATGAATACATGATTTTGATTTTAAAGTACATGTTGTTTTTTAGGATCAATTTCATGAAATGTATGACCATATCTAGTCTAAATTAGGAATAATAGGTCTATTTAGATTTTGGTGGATGGACTAGAATTTATGAGATTTTTATAGATTCTTCCCATTAATGAAAATATTTATGGTGGAGAGTTTGTAATGATTCACTTTATTATAAGTCAATTAAATATGTAAAATGTGTTTGGTGATAGTGTAATGATATACCATATGAATTTTTAATTTTGATAATCAAAATTAATTTTTGATGATTGGGTAAAAATTTGGGGATGATTTAGTAAAAATTTAAAGGTTTTAGTGGATTTTTTGTTTAAGGAGAGACTATTGGTATTACTAATAAAATATAAAATAATCCTACTTGGAATATGTGGAGGTATATAGGGTACTCTATGGGATAAAAATATTATACTAGGTACTTGGTGTAAGTATAATAGGTATTATATGGGACTAGTGGTGTTGATGATAAACACTAAGTACCCTGTGGATGTATAATAGATACCTTGTGAGATGTACAGATGATTAGGGAGGACACCATGAAATCCATCAGGTACCCAATGTATTTTCAATTTTTTTTTTCAAATTATATTTTGATTAATATATTTATTAAAAATACAATGTAACACACATCACCCCTCATTCTCCAATATTTAAATCCCATGCATTCCCTCCCCTCTTTTCTCTCCCTCTCCCCTACCACTAAGGCTGTTAAGGATACTTCTATTTGTTGATATAAGATTATTCTATGGTAATATGATATTATAAGGAAATGGTAAGACCTATTATTAAATTTTATTTTTTTTCATATTAGATGTTTTTAAGAAAAAAACATTTATTTTAGACCTTTTAATACAATTCATTAATTTATAAAAAATGTATATGATTTTTATATTAAAGTTAAATGGGTTAAATTTGATAAATATATTAAAGTAAGTTCATTATATATTTACAAATATATTGTACAATTTTTATGCGATTTTACATGTGTTCTTGGGTTAAGGTTAGGGAGACCCAAATAGGGGTTGGGCGATCTCTAATTTGTAAACTGAATTAGGTATTTCCACCATGGATCTAAACAAGAATTATACTCTAGGATAAGTGTTTTTTTTCATCACCCACAATTGTGACACCATGGGATATTATTACTAGTTATAAACTTTGGAAAATAAAACGTTTAATTGGATTAATAAAAATTAAATAAGGATTAAAATGAAACATCATTGGTAATTCAGAAGGGTATTTAGAAGTTACTCCATTTAATATTTGGTTCTACAAACGGTTTTACTTATTATCTATTAGTAATCCCATGTAAAGGGATGGTTTGAGACATTGGAATCAAATTTAAAGTGGTCATCATTTTGATTCTAGGTGTTATATAGTGAGAATGTTCATTTTTATCAATCCCTAGGGTTAGAATTCGATAATGTTATTAGCTTGTGGATACCATCATAAGGTAGTGAGAGTATGAGTTTAATTGGGTCTTCAGTTATATTGGGAAGAGAAAATAGTGGTAGTCGGACATGAGACTTCTGACAGAGGGCTTGTATAGGTTGATAAAAATTTATGAGTGAACTTCCTATGATTACGTAAAGGTGTTAGCATGGAAATGAGTTTTCCAACATATTATGTTCATGGTTTGGTATTTAGAAATGATTATATGAATTTCAATAATGAAAAGGGTGATTTTTTTAATTATATAAGATAAAGTATGGGTAGGTCCTTTTAGACTAAATGAGGTTTATTCTTTTAGTGATGAGGTAGTTGATCTTTTTAGCATGTCACAGTATGTGTGTTAGGATTTATATAATAATTAAATCCAAAAATATTAGGTTTTATTAAGAGGATATAATGTTTATTATGTGATATATCTAAGGTTATTGAGACTAAGTATGTGAGTCAGGGTGAGGAGGCATATATAGAGCGGTTTACTGGCTGAGATATATTAAAAGATTTATTGCTAATTAAGATATATGATATAGAATGTGTATTATATTTTGAGTTTTGATTTATTATCATAACATTTTAATGATTTTTATTCTTTAATGGCGAATCTTATATCCCTATTGTGGTTTATATTCTATGAATTAAACGGATAGTATCGAGTTCCCACATGGGTTTTCTCTCATAGGATTGTGTTTTTATACACCCTTTCCCATGATTTGGAATCACCATTTATGGGTATGGTTCATTTTATACCTCCCTCATAATAAAAATGCTTCTATTAAGGAATTTTATCACTACCCACAAACTCCCTTGATTTGAGGGCACATGATTATTGTGTTTGAAAATAAAGGGACGACTAATGCATTGTGATACCTACATAATATTTTATCCTATGTTTTTGGGTAATTATAATTCATTTTCCTTTATTAATAGGTTAAATAGTTTCTAAGTGGGCCAGTATAAAGAACATGGGGAATCATGACCTGGATTTCCATATAAAACTAATTCTAATAATTTCATTAGTTGATTTATATAGGGTAAGATATTATGGTGGTCAAGCCAGAACATAATGGAAGGACATGATTAATTATCAATTGATAATTAATGATTTTTTTATTTTATCATTAATAAACTAACCTAATATATTATGGTATATATTAGGGAAATATCTAGTGGGTTACTACAATGTTTTAGTCTTACACCCTACACGTTCACCTTAGTCAACGTGAAACTATTTTTTCTAATACCCAACTCTATATATTTGTCATTAAAAAATCAGGTTGTGTAGTTTCATTGATTTTGGAGAAAAAAATAAATTTTGGATTGGAATTTTTATTTTACTATATTCATCTGAATTTTAGGTTATTTTATTTATATTTTTTATATGATAAACCCACCAGGATATATTTCTACAACATATTACTTACTAGTTTTAGAGTGAATAAATTTTTCTATAGTATAAAGTGTGTGTTTAATTTAGGGGCATGGTTAGGTTTTAGTTATAATTCAATTTGATCACTATGACTTATTGTGTTTATAATTGATGTTTTGTGATGTATTATTGTTGACTTGTTTGATATTAATGGTATTTTCCCCCAACATTGATCATTAAAACTCACTACTAATAAAAATATGCTAGCATATTGGGGGAAATTCCCAAGGTTATTGATGCTATTTTTGGGGCAAAGAAACCCAAGTCGAGGTATTATACTCCCAATGATAACAGTACAAGAAAATAATTCATATTTATAGGATAGTGAAAATTCTATATAAATATTCAAATTAAAATAAGTGGATATAATATATAACAAAACCAACATATGATAAAGATAAATATGAAAATATATTTATTGAATAAATATAAACATATTTTTCAGGGTATAAAACATATACATAATACATAAAATATGATTAAATTTAAAATATTTTTAAGAAATATTATTCACTTAATCAATCAAAAAAATACATATCATTTTAAAATAATAAGCTTCAAGAAATAATCCAATTGAAAAACTATTTTTTATTTCATCATTTATGTCTACTTTAAATCTACTATGTTATTACTATATGGAAAATAAATTAGTCTCCCCATGTTATTTTGAATGAAAATTATGAATCTATTCATCAATTTCATAAATTTACATTTCATAATTTCCTATATATTTATTGAAAATTAGGTAAAGATCTAAAGATATAAATAGCAAATCAATTTCTCATTGATTATATCATCATCCATGTCAGCATCAATTGTGAACATATAATCATATAAATGGTCCAAGATCACCGGTATAATTTTTATAATTTCTAAAATATGCTATGTTTTGTGTTTCATTGAAAAAAATATTTATGGGATGAAGTAATCAATAATTAATAATAAAAAACTGCAAAACATTATTCTATTTTAATGGTAAAACATTTTAATTTTCTATCAACTTTCTTCCATGTCAGAAATTAATTTTAAACAAATAAAATATCTCTACTTATAATTAAATCCTTCTTTAAAACATTATATAAATTAAAACTCATTTTTACTTTATTGTAACCAATAAAATTACATTTCAATATTTTATCACCATGTTCCTTATAGTGTAAATTTTTTTATAATATGATATGTGACACATAAAATTATCCAAAGTACATAT
This sequence comes from Viscum album, assembly GCA_963277665.1. Classification (NCBI taxonomy): domain Eukaryota; kingdom Viridiplantae; phylum Streptophyta; class Magnoliopsida; order Santalales; family Viscaceae; genus Viscum; species Viscum album. Next base: position 1,098,474,473 of record OY728155.1, on the reverse strand, counting down.
ATAAATTCTTTTCATCCTATGATTCTTGTAGAGTATACCCATATATAATTTTTAACCAAAACCTATTCTATAAAAAATACAACATAAGAAACTGCATCTTTAGGGAAGTGTATTATAATATATTTATCCTTTAATTTTCTTTTGGTCATTTAAAAAATTAATTTGTTCTTTATTATATTACATTCTACTGAGAAGTATATAAATTACATCATGTTATTGAAAATTATTTTATTACAATTTTAAATCAAAATTTTTCCTATGCGTAATATTTTTTAGGCAATTTTCAACATTTCTATATTTATTAATTAACTTTAATTATTTCGTAAATATCATGTAATTTGTAATTAATGTTATTTATAATAATTAATATCATGAAAATAAATAAACTATCAATCATTCATAATATATATTTTCATATTATTGTAATCAATGAAACACATTGGAATCCAAGAGAGATTAAGGATTAATTAATGTTTATGAATGATTAAATAATCAAAAAATTCCATACTTTATGATATACATGTTTCATGCTTAATGATTGGATGAAAATGAAGGTCATGTATGAGATTGTTGAGAATCCATCTACTCAGGTATGAATAAATATTAAAGGTATAAGAAGAAAAAATTCTAAGGGAAAATATTTTTTGGAATCTACATCATGTATATAAATGATCATATTGTTGAAAATGATATTGATTATTCAAATATTACTACAATTGATACAATGGATATCATCAATCATGACTAATGAATGTATAAATCCACAGATTATGGAATCGACACATTTTCATTACGAAAAGGATAATTTTGTGAATTCTATCTAGTTTTTATTGTGTGAAATTTTGATATCATAATTCAAAATGTACTACATGTGATTTGAATCTTAGAACTATTGAAGTGATATATATATTTCAATGCTGAATATTTGGATCACTATTTATGTTATGTAAATTCCATCATGTATCATGAGTCCCCTATTTTTTGTATATTGATATCATTTTTGGTTGCACTGGTTATCTATAGAGTTGAGTGGAATAATCAAGGATGATAAAGGAATACCATAGCTATGGTGGAATCACATCTTACAGTAAAGGGATATTATAACCAGTAAATAAAGCTATGTTTTAGGTGGATTGAAGAACACTAAATTATTATATAATACTAAATTGATTTATTAGTAGAAAAGGTGGAGGATGGTTGTTTATTAAATAAAAAATAGGTATATATCATAGATTAAGATGGGGGGATATTCATGTCACCCTTTAAGATTTCCCATTATAGGTAAAACATGACATATCTATAAAAGCTAGCTGAGGAAAGGTGGAATGTTATCTCCCAAGACTCACTATCATCATAAGATAAATAGAATATTACCAATATGATAGGAGAATACCATCATTTTATGGAATTAATAATGATAAATTATTTATTATAAAATAAATATTTAATCATTAATGACATGTAAAAACATATTCTGAATTATAGAACACCCTCAAATCATAAGGATATACATGAAATCAAAAATCTATTTTAAGCTTCATCAAATAACTTTACCAAGGGTTTAAATTATCCAATGACACTCTTTAAATCCTATAATGAATTATCTATAAGTATGCATGTGAATTGTATGTTGTGTAAATATATAACGGGTCGAAAGAGACTTGATGTTTTAGCCTTATCACGGGGAATTAATAAATTAAATGCTTATTTTCTTAAGGAACAAACTATAGAAACACATCTTCATGTCAATCTCTTATGTATGAACAAAATTAATTATTATTCGTCATTTCAATTATTTTTATAGTAAAAATATAATGCTAGAAACAGATGAACTTTATTGTTGATAAGAAAATTTACAGATCATATGAATATATATGAATAAAATTAAAACATATCAATGTTATAAAGAACACTACATATCCTCAAGAGTATACCAGTGATAACTAAGTAATATTTTAATAAAATGTGATTGTTTTAATTTTTTCACTAAGAGATTTTATAGGAACCATTCACCACTAAACTCTACTATTTACTAGTGATTTCCTAACATAAACACCTAAAATATAATTAGAAACCTATATATGAATATGTATCTATAATTTATCATCATACATCAACATCATAGTCTAACTCGGCCATATGATGGAATGTGATGATAAAGGGAAGTGTGAATTTTAACGTTTCATTACTTTCTTACATGTACTTCTTAAACATTTTTTTGACCATTTTTTAGTTAAGTATTATTTTGGTTTCATTTAGAGAGTTTTTAAGAAATTTTGGGATCCCTTGAAGCTGTGCACAGTTGGCACAAAGTTAGGGAAAATCGTGTTGTTTTTTATAGGAAATGGTGATACCAAGCATGGTCTACTGGAAGGGGGAACAATTTCTCAAAATCATGTAGTCACCCCTCAAAACTATGCACCCCTAGGAAGAGGGGTTATACATGGTTGGAACATGATTAAGGTAACTGTGTTTCCAATCCTTGAACCCCAAAAAGAAGATCTGTATCGGTTACACAGTTAAGGTTGACAGTTACTCCAAACCATGAAACATATCCATCAAACCTTGCAAGTGAGTTTTTAATGATATTAATATTTAATTAAAAATACCAATGATCCTCTTTAAACTCTAATGACCCCCTAAACTCATTTATGATTAAAAAATCCTTACCTATATATCTATATGCTACTCCCTTGGGATTCCTAGTAATTTTCTTTTTTTCTTGATGGATTATCTCAAGGTATGTTGTGTTTTTTATTCGGGGTTTCCTTTTCTTCATATATCATCATTGGATCTATTATAATCTAATATTTTTGAACTAGAATGGTATTTTTAAATGAAATCTAAGGGTTTTGAAATAATATTTTTGTTTTTCTAGTGGATCATGGATCGTAATGACCTTATCCACTCTTCCTAAATCGTCAATGTTGAAGGTGAATAGTTAAATCTATATTCTTAAGGTAAGTGATTATATAAAAAGGGTTAATTCTTTGAATTTAATTTTTTAAAAAATTAATTTTGGTTATTCATTTAATTGAGGTGATTTTTAGTATCAATGTATTTCTTAGAAAGATACACATTTTTATGGGGGGATTTCTTTAAAAATAGGTTTTTGACACCATGTGTTTGTTGAAATTATTGAATGGTGGATTTAATTTGGAAATGGATTATTGAAACACAAAATTTTATTGTATTGGATTTGAAAATGTTTTATCAATTATGAACATGATTTTGAAATATATTTTATCAAAATTGGCACATTGGAAACCTTGGGTGCATTGGGAAACAGAAATAGATAGCCCTAGCATGTGTGGCACCACTTGGGGTTAGTTTGGTTAAATTAATAGACTATGGTTAGAATCTATATTGGTTTGTACTTTCACATTTTGGGTTTAGGATATTTTATGTCAATTATTCATTCCCATGGTCTAGGTCCTAATACTGAGTGATTTTTTATTTCATGATGGATTTTTAATATATTGTTGCTCACATGTTTTTCACATGAGGTTGTTTTACAAGGTTTTGCATCATTGATTATTTCATTGATATGTGCTGACATGCATACCTCATGGTTTGTGGATACGATTTCATATTTTACACTTATAATTTTCATATTCATGTATTTTTTATATGAAATTCCTTTATGAAAACCAAATAAAAATGATTTTAAAATGGGTTTGAAATTATGAAAAGGTTCTATAAGAATATTTTTATTTCAAAATCTATAACCATTTCATTCTTATTAGTAGACCATGTATTGAATCTATGCTGGTATTCTACTAGAATATGTACTCTCACAATACATTTTCCATTTGACGGTTTAATATGTTATATTGCAGGATCAGTTAAATAGAATGGCATGATGCAACATGTTGGTTTCAATCATCATCACAACCTTCATTGAGGGATCTTCGAGAGGTGATTATTGGCCACATTAATACATGTTATTTTGTTCTTATCACACTTTTTTTATTTATCATGTTTGTATTGGTATTTATGGTGTTATATTTTTTCATTGATCCTCATTTTACTTTGGTTGTTTATCATGTTTTTTATATTCAAGACTTGTTTATACAATTCTTATTGTACCTCACTACCATGATGGATTGTCTTGGGTGGATTGTACAGTTGAATCGGGTCATTTTGTTACAATTTGTTATTATAGGTAAATCATCATCCTGAATTTTTTTTAACAATTCTTGAGTTTGTTTCTATGTCTTGTGTATATAAGAGTTAGGATGGTCAGAATTTGGGATGTAAGTGAGGGAGGGTTCTTGTCCAGCTCATTTCCATGTCTAAACTCAAGTTACCATGGGTGGTCAATTTTTTTTACTAATTTTGGGACTTGTTGTTTGGGGTCATTTGAAATAACTGAATGAAAAGCTTTTTTAAATGAACATTTTTCCTTATTAAAGAGTTTACACTCATATAATTCATAGTTTCTTTAACTTCTTGATGTTTTAATTCATGGAAGTGAATTCATGAAGTTAGTCTGATGATTTTGGAATATTCTCTAAAACTGATTGGTCATTGTCTTATGCTTAAAAAAATTCCTATGAGAAAATATCTTACAAATTTGATAGAGGAAGATTCAAGACATGATATTCATGTGACTCCTCCAGTGGTCCCTTCTTTTCTAGAAGTTCGAATCTGTACAATTCAGAATTTTGGTTAAGTGGGTGTTAGGAACCCAAGATGTGTGGTGGATCATGGCTCTGAATACACTAAGTATCATCCACAAATCTTCCATTGTGACAAGGTACCCCATGATTCTGAGGAGCATCTTGAGTGCATTGAGTATATATTAAACTTTTTGAAAAATCCTGAAGACTCTAATGAGAGATTATCAATGTATATTATTAAAGTACCTGGAAGGATATAGTGGGACATTATTGTTTAAGATGAGTCGCATAAGGATCTTACTAGGTTTTTTTCGAGAAAATATTTCATCAACAGTTTTACCCTGAGACATTACATGCAATGAAGAACCAAGTGTTTCTGACCATGCAGTAAGGGAAACATACAATTTTTAATTATTCTACCCATTATGATGAGATGTTGCATATGAATATGGAGCTAGTCACCAATGAGTACCTAAATGCCCATGGGTAGAGTTGGGACTAAGGAAAAATATTCAGTCAATGTTGAATATATTTTTTACTTTCAACCTTAATGGAGGTATTTGAAGAATAAAAAATGGTTAAGGTAGACATTGATGGAAAGAATGGTTTGGGTGGAGCTTCAGTTGGTGCATTTGTTAGCTAGGGTCTGTCATCTGACCAAAAAAATATGTACAAGGGTGGTCCGTTTTCATCAAGACCATATTCATGGTATTTTTTAGGACCGTAGTAGTTTGTCTACTATAATTGTGGAAGGAATGGTCATACCAAGCATAATTGTTCGGAATATCGAAATAATTTTCATTATTGTGAATAATATTGTCACCTAAAGAATTGTTTTGAAAGGATATCCTAGGTAAGTAAGGATGGAACCACTCTCACTAAGGGTTCATAGGTTATTATCAATGATTCCAAGGGTGGTGGGTTTAATAATTGGGTAAATTGGGATATTCATGTGCCTAAGACTAGATGGATTTATGTGACTAAGTATTCGATAGAGGAGTCTGAATTAGGGCCAACTACCATTATAGGTACATTGTTTATTTCATCTTATATGGTGCTTGATTTTTTTGATACAGGAACTACTCATTCATTTATATCATCAAAGTTAATTTATATGTTGGTTTTTCATTTATAACATATGTCTTACTTATTCTATATTTCAAATACTTTGGGAAATAGGTCCAAACAAGGTTTCAAGTGTCCCACCTGTTAAAGGAGATAACAGACTATGAGGTGACATGGAAATTTTTTCTTCTTTGTATTGACATATTCAACTTGATACATGGAATTGATTAGATAACCCATGTTAAGGCCCTTATAGACTATTATCATCATACGGTTTTGTTTTTATCTTATTATGGGGTCTCTCATTTTTTTCACTATTAGTGGGACTCAAGATCGAGAATGGTGGGGTGTGTTGTTCATGAGGCTAGGGTAATCTCATGGCAGGTATCAATGATGTTTCGTAATGTTATTGATATTTTTTTGAAAGTCTTATTATTTTAGTGATGAGTACATACCCTTTGGTCATTCTATAATATTTTTCTATTATACCACCAGAGATAGAGGTCGAATTTATTATTGGCCTCCTCCCTAGAACAATGGTCATTTCTATTCCATCTTATCAAATGACAACTATTGAGTTAGTGGAACATAAAGTCCATATTGAGGACCTAGTTGCTAAGGGATTTATTCTTCCAAGCATTTCACCATGGTCATAACCTATTCTTTTTTCTAAGAAGGTAGATAGGAGTCTCATACATTGTCTGGATTATTAAATGTTGAATCAGGGGAATTTTAAGAAAAAATATACTTTCCATTAAATTAGTAAACTTTTTGACAAGATTAGAAGGGAATGTTGGTTTTTTATAATTTAACTTTGGTCATGGTACCAAACTTTGATTTTTTTAGAATTTGTTATACCTAAGATAGTATTTAGAATCTGAAATTTTCATTTCAGGTTTCTAGTAATTCCATTCGGTCTCACCAACACTCCAATAGTATTTACGTCTTTTACGAACCAAATCATTCATCGGTTCTTGGATTCTTTTGTTTTTGTGTTTTTGGATGATATTTTTGTGTTATTTAAGTCATAGGATAATCATATAAACTGTTTGAATATCATTCATTAAACTTTTAAGGAACGTCTTATATATGTTAATCTTTATAAATGTGAGTTTTGGATCTAATAAGTGAAATTTATAGGGAATGTTATATCTCATATTTCATGTTAGTGGATCTTAATATTAATATAGGAATTTATGCCCTGGTATCAACCCATAAATGTGTTTGAGATCCATAGATTCTAAAGACTGGTTGGTTACTATATGTGGTTTCTTTAGGATTATATAAGCTCACATATTTGATGACAGATTTAACTCATAAGGGTGTAAAGTATTAATGTAATGAAACATTTCAAAGATATTTTGAGGAGTTAAAGGTGAGGGTGAATCTAGAACCAATTTTGTTTCTTCTGAAACCAGGTTTTGGTTGTGTGTTTTCTGTTATGCTTCTAGTACGAGGTTGGGATGTTTCTTGATGTTGGGGAAACAATTGGTGGCCTATATATCTCACTAATTATTACATCATGGGAAGAACTACACTAAATACGATCTTTAGTTTGTATTTTTTATGAATGCAATAAAAATATGGAGTCACTATCTCTTTGGGGAGTGGTTTATAGTGTTTTTTGATCATAATACCCTGAAATATATTTTTACTTAAAGGGATATGAACTTCATAGAGTGATAATGGTGGAGTATCTTTAGAACTTTTAATTTGATATTACATACACTCTAATGAAAGGGAATATAGTTTCTGATGTGTTGAGAAAAAAAAATTACCAACATAATCCATTAAGTAATTGGTTGAGGAATGGACTCTGATGAGTTAGTTGTCTAAGATGTGGTTGGGAGTGGAAGAGTTTAGTGGATAGGTGTTCTTGGATTCAATTAAAGTTAAATAATATTTTGGTGATTTAGTTTTTCTCAAGCAGGTAATGTAAAATGAGTGTAAATGCTTTTGTGAAATCCTTAATGGTGGGGAGACCTCGAGTGTGTTGTCTTAGTCTCCCAATGGAGATTTGTGCTTCCATAATAGGTCGTTTGTTCTATTTTCTAAGAGGCAGGAGTTAAAGGACTGTAGATACTAGTCTCACTGGTCTATACACTATAGGGTTAACAAGATGTATCAATAATTGAGATATCAATATTGGTGTCTAGGGATGAAGCGGTCAATTGTAGATTAAGTTTGGAAATGTCTCACTTGTTTGAAAATTAAGGGGGAACACTAGAGATATGATGGTATGTTGCAACTTTTAACCATTCCAATATGGAGGTGGCATGAGATTTCAATGTACTTCATCAATGTTTTCCATACAATACAAGTGGGAAGGATGAGATTTAGGTGATTATTGATTAAATTATAAAATCAACTCATTTATTACCTATCGAGAAGATGAAGAAAGTGGAATATATCAAAGACTTGTTTGTATGAGAGATTGTGAGACTTTATGGGGATCTCACTATGATTATTTATAGAAGAAACCTATGTATTACATATTAGTTCTAGAAATTTCATCTGGATGTGAAGTGTTCCTAGTTGCAATTGAGCATGTCTTATCATCCATAGATGTATGGATAGATAGAGATATATATCCATGTTATTAAGTATATTCTTTGGGCTTGTGTGTTTGATTTTGCTGGATCTTGGTAAAAGAATTTGTATCTTCTTAAATTTCCCTATAAAAATATTTATTAGGATTAGATAATGATAGATCCATGCGAAGCATTGTATGGGAATCCATTGGGATCTACCTTGTGCTAGGTAGATTTGGGGGGGGGGGAGATGTTGTTTAGGTTGAGTCTCATTCATGAGATGACAGAAATGGTGCAATAGATCTAGTAGAGGTTGGTTAAAACATATATCTATAATAAATCTTATCTGTACTATTTTCATTAAACACTATAGTTTCTTGTTGGTGAAAAGTTTTTTCTTAGTGTTTAATTTCTCTTGGGACATCGTCTATTGGGGAAGCAGGGTAAGTTGACATTGAGTTTTGTTGGCCCCATTGAAATTATTGAGTGAATCGAAAATGTGTCATATCAGTTGGACTTACCATCAAATTCGACATTGATCCATGACACAATTCATGTTTACCAACTTGAGAGGTATCACCAGAATTCTTCCTATGTGATTTAATGGGAGGATCTTGATCTTGAGATTGATACCACCATTGTTGAGAAACCAGTTTTACATTTTGGATTGTTAGGATATGGTACTTTGTAATAAAATGATTCCCTTGGTCACAGTACTATGTAAGTGTATATGGAATAGCCATAATATGTTGGGACACAAATTATTTATGAGGAAGTAGTGTCCTTCTCTTTTTGTGAGTCATGTATCTTTAGAACTTTTTAGGGACATTAAGCCTTTATGGTGGGGATATTGTAACATTTCATTACTTTCTTACAGGTATAAAATGATCATTGTTTTCTTAATTCTTTGGTTATGTATTTATTTGGGGTCATTTCAGATGTTTTTATAGAATCATTGGAGCCTTTAGGGATATGCGTAGTTTTCACATGGTTAGGGATAATTGTATAGTTTGGCCTTGGAAACCATGCAGCTGAGCATGGTCTACAAGAATGGGGTGCACAGTTTTTACAAAACGTGCAGCCACCCCTTCAAACCATGAACCCTTAAGAAGAGGTTTTATTCATAGTTTTTACATGGTTATGGTAACTGTGCGGCCAAAATTTTCACCCAAAACATAAGATCAATATAAGGGTATGATTAAGGTTAAAAGTTACTCTTAACCATGCGGCCTCTCCAACAAACCATGTGTGTGGGTTTTTAATGATTCATATTTTTGATTAAAAATCACAAAGACCATAGTTTAACCTCTAATGACAACTTGATCTCATTTAGTCTTGACCTAATCCTTCCTAAGTGATCTAGAGGCTTCTCCCTTGGAATTGTTGGAGAGTTTCACTCATTCTTAATGGATCAACTCAAGGTATGTTGAGTTTTGATCCGGATTTTCCTTTTCCTATTAGATAGTCATTAGATATCCTGTCATATAATATTGTGTAATATTAATGGGATGTATATTATAGATATAAGCGGTTTTATAGGATCTTCATTTGTTTCTTGTGGATTTAAAGCCATTATTTCCCGATCTAGTCGTCCCTAGTTGTTGTTGTCGAAGGTGAATTGTTCTACCTCTATTCTTGAGTTAGGTGTTTCTATAAAAATGGATAATTCTATGAATTTATTATTTTTCTTATAAAATTATTTTGTTATATTCATTAAATTTATTTTATTTTTGGTTTAAAAGGATTTCATGTAAGGATAGATTTTTTAGAGGTTGTTTTGCTTAAAAATGGGTTTTCACACCAAGTGATTTATAAAAATATTTTAAGGGTGGTTTTGATTCAGAAATGGGGTTTTCGAAAACCAAAGAGGATTTTATTATTTATAGAAATGTTTTATAAATTTTGAGAATTATTTTTAATTATATTTTAAAAAATATGGAGCATTGGGAACCTTGGGTGAATCAAGAATTGGATATAGGAAGCCACAATGTGTGTGGCACCACTAGGGGTTATTTTTCAGATATCGACAGACTGTGGAAGGGATAAATATAATTTGGTACCAAAATATTCCTAGTTTAGGATATTTTATGTATAGTATGTATTCACATAGGCTAGGCAACAATACATAGTTCTTTTTCACTTGTGACTTGTTCATCAGATTATGGATTTTGTCATGGATTTTTTCTCATATGTTTGTCAAATTAAATTGTATCACAAGGTTTCTCATGACCGATTATTTCCGGTATATGTGCTTAATTGTTTAACTTATAGTGTGTGGATATGATTTCTTATTTTATTACTTAAATTTTTTATATTCCTATATATTTTATGTGAATGTATTTTATGAAAACCAAAGGAAAATGATTTATAAATGGGTTTGGATTTATGAATATTATTTATAAAACTATTTTTTAATCTAAAAACATTGTATACTAGTTATTAGATCTTTATATAGATTCTTTGGTGGTATCATATTGGGATTTTCTCTCAAAACATACTTTTGAATTTGGGTGTTTATAGATGTTATATTTCAAGATCCAGGTAAAGGTAAATGTATCATGTAGCATGTTGGTTTCTTTCATCTACACAACCTTTATTTAGAGATGGGTTGGAGGTGATGATTGTTTCCATTTATACTTAATGTATTTTTCTTATCAATATTTTATTTTTTATTAATTTTGTATTGGGATGTATGATCTTGGGTGTTTTTATTTCTTTTGTTTTTCACTCTAGTTATTTGTTTTTTTATACTCAATACTTGTTTCTTCTATCTTTGTTTTACCTCACACCATGATGGAAATTCTCAAGTGGATTGTCCATTATACTTAGGTTAGTTCATTACAAAATATGTAAACAATAAGAAAAAAATTCTTATAGGTATAGAAATGGATCTAAACACTCATCCAATCAATTTAATTTCTATTGAAATATCATAATGAAAATAATAAAAATAGGTGGGATAAAATTAAAACTCAATGTAAAAAGTAGTTAGAACCCTTGGAAAAGAAATGGAAGTTCATTATACATTAATAAATAAGACGAGGGATCATAGAACAAAGAAGATAAGTATTTAACTTGAAAAATGTATACACAAACATTAAGAAATCAATTAAATATAGTCATATAGAGTAGTAATTTTCCACCAAAGAATGTGAATATTCTTATTTAATCTAGAAAGGTATCATTGAAATTTTCTAAGAAAACCTTTTGAATATCCACATGGAATAGATAATAATTTTCTCAGGTTTACTCCACTTATCATTAATTTAGGTCTTGAAATCTCCAACAAGCATATATATATTTGTAGCATGAGACCATCTATTCTAACTGACTATGTTCATGGACTAAACTCTATCTTAGAACCATATAAGGCAGACTTAAATGGATAAAGGGTGTTCTTCCATACTATTCCATTAGAACTAGGATTGTAATTGAACTTGAGAGGGAGAGTAGTTCAAGGTTAGACCTATCAAATTGATTAAATCACTTTTTAGTAGAGTTTCATTATTTTATTCATTTTTAATATTAGATACTTGGGGATTCACTTGGAGATAGAAAAAGTCCCTCCCCAACCAAATTTTTTGATGACCGCTCCTTTTTCAATTATGAAGAGGACAAATAAAGTGTTATCATTCTTAATAACTACACTCATGTTATTAAGGTATGCATTAAAGAATAATTCTATCTTTGGGTTGAGGAACAATAAAAGTAAACTTTTAGATGGTATCTTAATAAATAGATTATTATAGATTATTACCTTAATATTAAACATCATATATTTGATAGGGTTTATTTTGAACATTATCAGAATCACGATTTTAACTATTTTCACCTTCCATGGGAATAGATTCATTTTCTTTCATAGGTTTCTCAGATATACATTTCACCCTTAAACTCATTATACTTTACCTGACTTAATTTGTGGAAGTTCTATATCGAGCCTAGGATTTGACATATTAGTCTTAGATTATTTATTATAAAGTTGATTTTATATTCAAGTCAAGGACAAATCCCACTATCCTTGTTTGTTTCTATTATTTCATGAATTAATTTTTCTTATTGAGGGATTTGTTTTCTTCCACACTCAGGGTGTGGATTTCAATTTATTATCATGTATTTTTTGACGATATTAGTGGTTTTTATTCATCTCACACTGTCTCTTAGATCTAGACTCAATGAAATTAAAGACGGGTTTTCTTTGGGAGTGTAAATTAATCTCTTGTAAACTCATTTTTTACCTATTTACAATCTACGGATCTATTTCTCATGAAGGAGAATCGGTATATTTCTAGTTTTAAAAGGGTTTTACTTGTTACTTTGGGCTATTTGACTTGCATGTTCAATAAAGATAGTTGTTATGGCCTCATCCACTATAGTGTTGTTTTTTTATTTCCAACAATATTAAGTAATTAATAGAGTATCTTGATATGGATCAAATTTTAGAATAATATCTTATCATTTAATCAAGGACCTTGTTGAATTTTTATTTGACTGAAACAAATACAACTTCAATAGGATATATGGATTTTCAATGATTACAAGGTTGATGTTTTAAGTAACTTTGTCCTAGGTAGGACCTATAGTGGATAATTTTCTTAGGTTAAAAATGATGATTATGACTATGGAGTTTTTGTAGTAAAAAATGTAGTCATTTTCTATATAGAGGGAAATTTGAACAGTCGATGTTGTATCTCATTACTGGTTTGAAAACCATGACACCATTTTATTTTATGTAACCAGTATAATAATCAAATCATTAATGTAACATTGGAGCTAAAAAAAGAGGATTGAAATAATTAAACATGGTATTTGTCCTTCTTTTTTTTAATATATGTTTTCTATCATTTTCTAATGAAACTTTCTCAATTTCCTGATGGTGTAAACTCATTACACCTTGTGTCTATATTGTACATTATATTTTATTTGATAAATTTTGACAGGCATGTGTTGGTTGACCAGATCATATATCACTACATTTCAAAATATTATATTTAATTTTTTTATTTATTTTATTTCATTATATGTTATTTTTGTTATCATATATTTATTATATATAATTATTACTATATATTTAATTCATTGTATATTATTTTTTATTATCATATAATAATCACATATTTTATTACCATAAATTTTGATTCATTCATTAGGAATATATTTTCTCTAGAAATATAGGGTAATCCTATGGCATGGATCCCACACGTATATATACCCTAGTGCCACAATAGAAAATTGTCATCCCATGAGTAGTAAATTTTTTATGTTGTACGGAAAGAGAATAAATGATATATTTTCATCCTATGGTGTCATCCCACAAGTGATTATCCATTAAAATACATCACATATAATTGGTAATGAACGCATATATCCTAAGGTTGTGTATATTTATTCAAAATATAAAAGGTTTGGTTGAAGGTTTTTAGAAACAGAATTATTTGATCAAAAATTATATGGAATTTAGTAGTTAAATTCTGCTAATTTTTAAAACCAATCCAAATATATGAAACTAAAATAAAACAAGACAAGATTATGGTCTGACCAATCAGACTATCTTGTATACTTATATTTTTATAATAGTGTATTATTAAATCTCCATCATGTATTATCAATGACCTGTACCTTTTGTATATAATATTAAACAACGAAACCTCCATCAAACTTTAAAATTAATTCCAAACCCAATGACCAATAAAAAAATTACTTTAAAAAATCCGGATTCTAGAATAAAAAATCATTATCTTAAATAAAAAACCATGAGATAAAATAAAACTAGGTCATATAGAGGATCCATCCTGTACAAAACTAGTATCAAATATTATAAGTAATTATCCTTAAAAATTATATATTCTAGTGTTTCTAGACTAGAATTAACTTTCTTAAAATCTAGAGGATATTTTTGGTTTAGAGTTATAGAAATATAGATTATAACTAATACATAATAACTCATATATTACAAAGTAGATGCTTCCCCTCAATATTTATTTTTCAACAAATTAAACTTTTAAAAAATCATGGTTTATTTTAATATCAAATATCAAAAAAATTTAAACATGGAATCTTATTGTCCTTTACCCATCCTTAAATGCTATGAAGAACATTTAAAAACATGGGATGAGAATAAAACCTCAGTAGGGGACATAAAAAATAAGTAAAACCATTTTTCTAGTGAAAAATATTAATATAAAAAAATATATTTACCTTTAACACAATTATCCACTGATATTATAGAATAAATCATTTTTATATGAAAAAAACATAATTTTTTATAAAATAAAACTTTTAAAAAATCATAGAAAGAATAAATAAAACATATTGGAAACTTGGGGAATCAATGTAGTAACCACCACCGATACTCATGGAAGATATTAAAAGTTTACTTCATGTAATTAACTTAGAGTAACCATCATAACTAATCATGGATTAACCATCATAGTTAATCTAGGAATAATCATCGTAGAATATTCCCATTATCTATTAGGATAAACCTAATCCGTTATCTATGTCTCATATATTAAATAACCATATGGTTGAATTCCATGTCCATAGAACCTGATGAATTAAAGGTTATAATATAACCACTCTTCCAAAGTTAATAACTTAACCACCCATCATATTAAAAAATTACCAATTACTGTATCACAATTATTAAAAATTAATGATTTCATCATAAAAACATTCTTAAGGAAAATAACCTTTTTATTTTGAAATAAATTATTTTTTTCAAAATACTTCATGTATGAAAAGGAAAATATTTCTGTAAAAATAAACACGTAAAATTTTATTATAATCTAGAAAACATTTAGGTCTCATGACAACAAGAATAACCACTCATGCCGTATAAGTTAAAAATCATTCCTTCCATATTTTTTTTAGAGAAGTCAAAAAGTACCTTTTTTTAGAGAAGTCAAAAAGTACCTTGTTTGGAAAACAATAGAATGATTCATTTCGAACCATTCTTTAATAATTAAAACATGTATAAACATGAATTTAATTAACAATTGAATAATTGTAAAAATATTGTTTAATTGTTTTAGAAAATATGGATTGGGAAGAAAATGAGAGTGTTAAGGGAATTGTTAAAAGATAATTTTAAAAATAAAGTCCCTTACCTTGAGTCTGAATCATCACATACATTCTTATATTCCCTAAATAATAAAAATCTATTGACATATAATTTTATAAGAAACTTTTTAATTTTTATTATTCCTTTTATATCACTTATTATCTTGGTATATACAATTACTTAATCAATTAAATTCACATCCGATTGTTTTACGATCTTTGGTTCATAAGTTCAAATTGACTTCAGTAGGTTAACTATGGTTGAAGAGATAAAAATTTAATAATATCTAGAATTATTTTTATGATATAATTATTATTTTTATACATCAATTATACTTTCAAATTACTTCATTAACTATGGTTATGAAAAATAAATTATGTTACAATCATGGAGACCATAGTTTGTATGTACACATGAGTAACAATTCCACATTTCAATGGTCTTTATGAAAAGAAGGTATGTAATATTTTATCCTTAAATAATGATAATAATATAATATATATCAGAATAATTATTTAAATTTAAATATATACATATCATCCATGTGAAGTGGTCGTGAAAAATGAATCACATCACTTCGTGGAGGTGGTAGTCCACATGTATGAATGAACGACGTTATCATTTTTCTATGCATGGAAATTTCAAAATATAAATGTTAAATAATATTTTAATAATTTTAAATACATCATTAATATCAGTTATAAACATTAATTACATTATTATAACCTGTATAGAGATATGGTGATGGAAAATGAATTACATCAGTTCGTGAGAAACTTGTTCGTCGTATACAGGAATGATTAATTTTATACACAGTTGATAGAAGTGGAAATATATACAGGTCATTACAATAGCATAATAAAATATAAGTATATATTGGATAATATATTTAATATTTTATCATTATTGAATAATATTTTATTGATGTGGAATAATAAATAATATAGAAACACTCAATTAAAAATAATATATATTCTTCAGGAAGTCAAATTTTCTTAAAACCTTAAGACAAATAAGGTATGATTTATTCCAAAAATAATAACTCTAGAATTAGGGTAAGGATTATAGGATGATATTTTTTTAGTTAATTTCTGAACCAAATGAGTTTTAAAATGTTAATAAATTGGAATAAGACATTCCCTTTATTAGAGAGGGTAGGGGCACTCCTGGAATTCTAAAAAATCATAAATTAATATAAATTAATATTTAATATCTAAGGGATGTAAAATTATTAATTCTGAATTGAAGATGAGTATGGGATGAAATATTATAATAAAATAAAAATAATATAAGTTTTGACAATATTTCTACCCTTATCTTTTGGTTTTAATGCCTTTAAATCTCACCGTGACAACATGGATTTTCACACTTTGAGGGTTAATATATTAACTATAAAATGAAAAAAGTCCAATAAATAGAGAATGGTTGATATTATAAAGCTTATAATAATCACTTATATTAAGTTCATATTTTTAATAAATTATATATCATTTAATAAAATATTTTTTACTATAAAATATCCATAATGTCAATTTTAAGAAATATTAATTACTTTCAATTTAATAATATCAAGACAACACTTATAATTAGAAAAAAATATTTCATTATATCCTTAAAATTTAAATTTCATCTATAAATATTTTATCACATGAATTATCTGAAATAATATTTATTTTAATACTATTATTAAAATTTATTTTGATATTTTTGTTTAATTTAATAATTACAACATCAGCATTGTGTAAGTATTTAAGTTAATTAAATTTTCACTAAAAATTAAAAATAAATTATCATGATGAAGATAAATCTATTATATTTAAAAATAATATTTATTTTAAAATATATCCTCTTTATATCACCATATTAAAAATATTACACTTATTAAAAACAAGAGTGCGACATATTCGACTATTCTTTAAATAAAATACTATAAAGATCATAATCTTAGCCAAGTAGAACCAAAAGGTAATAAATTAGAAAATTTAATAATTATGGGCGAGATATACTCATTAAATAATATTTATGCATGTGGTTTGGTCATTTAATAGTTCTTATAATTTTATTTCTAACCTAAATTGCCCGATTTACCCTTTATCATGATATCCACAATTACTAAAGTTATTATTCATATTGAACAAAAAATAAAAGGGTAATATTAACTAAATTTGATCATTATTATGTGAAAATATGTAATCCATTTTTAAAAATTCAAAACATATAATTTTTATAGTTTAATTTATTATTAAACTGGAGAAACACAATGATAACAATTTTTTTTGAAAAAATGCCATTTTTAAAATATAAATTTTTATGCTAAATTCAAGTATATAATACATTTAAAAAACTATAATCAGATTATATTTAATCAAAATTAACTGATTGAAATTTTAAATTATTCCAAAACATAACTTTACCATGTAAATACCTTAAAATAAAATATAGTTTTCAATAAAAATCAGTATTTTTCACTATTCATTGAAAAATTAATATTTTAAAAAATTTATCAGAAATTAATTTTAAGAAAATATAGTAACTCTTAATTCAAAAATAACATTAATTTTTTCAAATAAATTATATATAAAATCTTTAAATTATAATATTCACTCATAAATAGAGGAAAACTCATTTTTGAAGTAAACCTATTTTTTTAGAAATAAAATGCCTTCACTAATTTTTTTGATTATTTTATAAGAACATAAAAATACATATATATTGAGTTAGGTACTTATATTTATTTCATAAATAATTTATTTCTATTGATACCAGCTAATTTAATGGCTAGGTTATAATGGTCACTTTCAAATAATATTTAGTTGTTTGTTTAAGCTCAGTGTAGCTTATATTGTATGCTATCGAACATGGAGTTTATTTTTAAAAAAATATAAGTAATTTCCATTATACTCCTCCCCATATAGTAAATTTTATCCTCATAATTGTTTCTCGAGAATAAAAAATAATGGTTTTACTTTTCAAAATACCTTTTTTAAAATCCCACATCGTAAAAAGGATTAATAAAACTTCCACTTGAAAAGAGATAAATGAATGTACATAGGCCACCTAAGATATCACATAATAGGTTTATATATAAGAAAAAATGTACATAGAATAAAAAATATGACTCCCAAGGAGTGATATATAGTGATATTAAACATGGTCATGAGAAATGTAACCATCATAAAACTGTAAATCTGTGATGGGTTAAAAGGTCATTGATTTCTAAATGAGAAACGTAAACGAATAAAATTTTTATTTGAAAGTAATTTTACTAGAGTTGAGGAGTTTTATTATCATATATACTAAAATAATAAGAAAATACACTTACATAAAATGTAGAGTTTTATCCTTTAATTAATTTCCACCACAGACTTATATTTTCCTCCAAATTATGAGTGATAATTTTTCATTCCTAAAGAACTAGAGTCAACTTCTATTGATGAAAAATAAAAAACTAAAAAACAATTTATTCCTTATATCTTTGGTCATTATCCAAAATAAAAAAATAGTTTAATATAACACAATTCCCCCCAAAAATAAATCACAATTTTAAGAAATAATCTTTAATCTTCAAAATTCAATAGTAATAGCCAAAGGTCAACATAAAGAATTTAACAAATAAATTATTTTAAAAGTCATAATAAATATTAATAACTAATATTAAAACTGAAAAACTTATAATTATTTGATCACATATTCTTCCAAGTTAAATTTAATGTTTATATCCAAATTATATCAATGAATCTTAAAGTCTCATACCAAAAATGTAATTTCCTAAATCACGCAATGTTTAAGATATGCCAACCATTTTCATAAATAACCTAAATCACCATTAATACATAATAAAATCATATATTCTTACAAAATATATTTCACCCTATATTCCTAAAATTAAATACTACAGAGTTCTATTTACCTTAATCATACAAGGTTCCCAAAATAGTGAATATATTTGATAATAACATTAATCACTTAATCATAAAACCACTTTCCAATCCAATAGATAAAAATATGATAAATAATTTATTCCCAAAATGAATTTAACCTTTATATGTTAGATATTTTAAATAAAGAATAACAATTTTATACCAACCAGGACATCAGGTAAACCTGTTGTTGGTGATACCCCCTTATCACCATTTAGTTGTGGGTTTAAACCTCATGGCCTTTCCGGATGTGATAAGTTGTCTCCTAACCGACAAATTGGATTTTTCTAAAACAATATGAATTAAATACTTATAAAAATATATAAATTTTACAATCATCCAAAAAAATAACCTTAAAATATTAAATATTAAATATTTTTTTAACTTCAATGGTTATCACATACTTTTCATTTTTCTTTCCAAAATGTAATAACCCATAATTACCTCAACATCAGAAATCATATAAATCCTAAAGCTTATCCATACCTTTAAAATTATTTCCAAAAAGTGGAAATTTATTCTTATTAAAATAATACTTCACATTAAACATAAAGGTTACATATATCTAAACCCAATAAAAAAATTTGTCCCAAAAATATCAATAGTCACGTTAAAATTCTATCACCGAAAACCTCAAAAAGGAATTATCTAAGTACATGAAATTATATTCAACCTTAAACATATGAAACCATGTTTTTATCTACTACACTTAATTTAAACTCACATAAAAACATCCTAACATACAAAGTTTTCTAAACCCTTATTTGATACCAGTTGTAAGGAAATTTCCTTAAGAATTACATATTACAGTATTTTTTACTAGAATTCACTTTCTTATAATCCAAAAGAACTTTTAGGTTTAGTGTTTTAGAGAACTATATCATAAATCATGAATAACAACTCACATATTACAATGTAGGCACTTCTATTCAATATCCATTTTTTCAAATATTAAACATTAAAAACAAATCATGGTTTCTTTTCATGAAAAATATTCACAACATTATACTTGGAATCTTCTATTACTTTACACATCCATAAACACTGTGAAAAACATTTTAAAGTGTAGGATCAGCATAACAAGAATGATAAGGTTCATGAAAATAAATAAAACCACAATTCTAGTGAAAAACATCAAAAAATTGAAAATATACAGAACTTTAACGCATTATTTTTTGAGATTATTGAATAAATAATATCTATATGAAAAACTCACAATTTTTCCAAAATAAAACATTTAAAAAGCCATATAAAAGATAAATAAATCATATTGAAATCTTAGGGAATCATTGGAGTAACAAACACTATTTATCATGGAATGCATTCCTAGTTAAATTTTGATATGTACCTTAGAGTGACTATCACAACTACACATGTATTAACCATTGCAGTTAATCTTGGAATAATCATCACAGTATATCCCCATTATCTCTTAGGAGAAACCTAATCATTTATCTTCATATCATATATGGAAAAACATTATGTTCGAACTCCACTTCCGAAGTACCAAATGTATTGGAAATTATAACATAAACACCTATACTTGGTTAATAATGTTACCAAATATCATCATAAATAATTACCAAGAACCATATCATAAACATAAATCATAAAATATTACATCATAAAAACATTGTTAAGGAATGTAACCATTTCATTTTGAAATAACATATTTTTGAGAAATATTTTGTATATTAAATGGAAAAAAATATATTTCAAAATATCCATGTATGTTTTTTAAGGATGATTAAAAAAAATTAATGTATCATGATAGCATAAAAATTTTATCATGTTGTATATGTTTTAAAAAATATTCCTTATGTATTTTTTTCTTGAATGTCACAAAGTAACTCTTCTGGAAAATAAAAAAATATTCCTTTTATACCATTTTATAAAATTTAAAATATGGGTAAAAATATCATTCAATATTCATATAAGAATATAAAAACTTTATTTAATTTTTTTTTTAAATATGGATAGGGAAGAAAAAGGGAGTGTTAAGGGATTCTTTAAAATATAATTTTTAATAAAAATACATTACCTTGAGTTTGAATCATCACATATATTATTTATCTTCCATAATAACAAACTTAGATTATTTTATAATTTCATAAATATTTTTTTCTAGTATATAATTCCTTTTATATAACTTATTATCTTGTTAGATAAAATTACTTAATTAATTAAATTCATGTAGGATGTTTTGACGATGTTGTGTTAAAAAGTCCAGAATGACTTCAGATAGTTTTCTATGGTTAGAATAAACATTAAATAGTATAAAGAATAATATTCCTAAAATAATTATCATTTTTATATATCAATTAGATGTTTAAATCCATTCATTAAATATATTTATAAAAAATTAATTATTTTACAATCACAGAGATGGTTAGTCTTACATACGTATGAGTAAAGTTTCCATTTTTAAACTATAATTAAAAAATATTATCATTTTATATTTACATAATTCTGATAATATCATATATATTTTACTAATTATTTAAATATACTTATTTATATCATATATGTGATGTGGTGATGAAAAACATTGCATCGCTTCGTAAAGGTGGTAGTCCACAAGTACACATGAATGGCGTTATCATTTTCCTATGCATGGAAAGATAAGAATATAAATTATAAATTATCATTTTAATAATGAAAAAATGTCATGAATATGACATATAAAGATCAATTACATCATTATATAATGTCTTTATAGATTGTGATGAAAAAAAAAATTACATCGGTTTGTGAGGTAGCAGTCCGCTATACATAGTAACAATGAATTCTTTTCCAATTTGACGGAATTGGTGGCAGATATAGGTAATTAAACAAACATAATTACATATAAGTATATTTAGGATAAGTATATTTATTATTTTATCATGATTGAATAAGGTTTGAGGGATGTGTAATAATAAACAAAACAAAAATAATCAATTAAAATGCTACCTCTTCTTCAAACAATATCCTTTTCTTGACACCTCAAGACCACTAAGGGTGGTGTTCTACCTAAATTAATATTTCTAGAACGAGTTTAATGATTTGGGAAGGGTTTTTTCTTATAATAGAGGAAAAAATGTGTCTCGAAGTGTGAATAAATTAGAATAAAAGTTACTCTTTTATAAGTGTGGGGAGGGGAACTCTTGGAATTTCTCAAAATAATAATTTAATATAAAATAATATTTAAAACCAATTATCTCAAAAAATATTAATTTCAAAAAAATATGTGTATGGGTAAATATTCTCTCAAAAAATTATAATAATATAAGTTTTTACAATAATTATACACTATCTTTTGGTCTTAATCTTTATTTAACCCCTTTAACTCATTTCGTGACAACATGGAGTTTTCCTATTTTAAGGTAAATATAGTTACTATAAAATGAAAAACAACCCATAAATGGATAATTATTGGTATTATAAACCTAATAATTATAAATTTAATGAATTTATTATTATTATTAATTTTATATCATTTAATAAAACATTGTTTACTATAAAATATTAATAATTTTAATTTTAAGAATTATTCATCACTTTGACTTTAATAATATCAAAATAATTCTTATAATTAGAAAAAAAATATTTTATCATATCTCTATTATATAAAGGTAATATATTATTTTTTTATCACATTAATTATCCCAAATTAGTTATATTTTAATATTTTAAAAATATTTTATTTTATATTTCCCTTAATTAAATAATTACGGCATCAGCGTTGTGCAAGAGTTTAAGGTAATTATTTTTTTCACTAAATATTTAAAATAAATTTCCAAGATTAATATAAATATATTATATTTTAAAATACTATTTATAGTCAAATATATTCTATTGATATCACCATATTAAAAAATATTACACTTATTAAAAACAACAGTATGATGTGTTTGACTTTTCATTGAATAAAATACTATAATGGTCATAATCTTATCAATGTGGCCCCAAAAGTTTATAGATTAGACCCACATATTATTATGATTTATATATACTCGTCAAATAATATTTAGTTATGTATTTGGGTCATTTAATGGTTATTATCATTCTATTTTTAAACTAAATTACCTGATTTACCGTTTATCGTGGTAACAAAAATTACTAAAGTTTCTATTCATATTGAAAAAAGGGAAATATTTACTAAATTTGGACCACATGATTAAAAAAATATAATCTATTTTTTAAAATTAAGAAAAACATAATTTTATGAATCTAATTTAAAATTAAACCGACAATGCACAATGAAAATAGTTTTTTTAGAAAAAATCCATTTTAAAATATAAAATGTTTTCATGCTAAATTAATGTATAAATATATTTCAAAAACCATAATTAGATTATTTTAAATAAAAATAAACCAATAATAATTTAAAACTATTCCAAAAAATAATTTTACATACTAAATACTTTAAAATAATATATAATTTTAAATTAAAAAACTGTATTTTTTGTTATTCCTTGAAAAATCAATATTTTTTGAAAATTATAACAAAATAATTCTATGAAAATAATAAAAATTTGTGTTAATAATTTAAATCCATTTTTTCAAATAAATTTTATATAACTCCTTTAAATTATAATATTTACCCATTAACAGAAGAAAAATTAATTTTTGAAGAAAATATATTTTTAAGAATAAAATGTATTTACTAAAAATTGTTTGTTTATTTTATAAGAACATACCAATACATATATATTTAGTTTGATATTTTTATTAATTTAATAAATCAATTATTCCGATTTATACCTTCTAATTTAATGTCAAGGTTATAACTGTCATATGTAAATAATATTTATTTGTTTATTTAAGCATTATATGGATTGTCTCGTAAACTATCAAAGATAGTGTATCCTTTAAAAAATATATGTATGTTAAAAATATAATACACTGATATCCACCTAAATTCAAATAAAACTATAAAACCATTGATATAAAACTCATCTTGACTTCAAATACTTGATTTGTATCAGTGATGAATCAACCA
Organism: Viscum album; assembly: GCA_963277665.1. Taxonomy (NCBI): domain Eukaryota; kingdom Viridiplantae; phylum Streptophyta; class Magnoliopsida; order Santalales; family Viscaceae; genus Viscum; species Viscum album. The sequence goes on along the minus strand of OY728155.1, from coordinate 1,098,450,288 downwards.
TTGAGATATGGTTCATTGAAGTAACTGCTTGATTTTTTAGAATTACAAACATTAATTTGTGTTTATTTGTATGAATCAATAATTTTTTTTATTTTATTGGTAAATATTTTTTGAATAGGTAATCCTTATTCAATTAATGATAAAGTTACTTGAAGGAGAAACTATGTAAGTTAACTTGATTAGACGAGGGAAGCACAGTGGGACACTCTAGTGCAATTAAGTTTTTTAAAAGATGTTATCATCCAATAACATGTGGTTGATACTCTATATGATTTGAATAGAAGTTATGAAATAAGATGTGTGTTTTATGATTATTTTATATCAAAGTCACTCCTCATGGTTAACGGAAAGGGGTGGAGTATTAAATTCATTTAGAGTTTTATAAGAGAAACTTGTACTTCTCATAAGATGTCAGAAGTACAGTTTTTTTTCTACTAGAAATTTGAAGCCACCATGGTTCAATGGTGGGAGTTATTCAAATATAAAAATTTATTAAAACCTAAATTACTAGATTATATATACTTTTACTAGGTCTCACTAATTATATATGTATGATGATGTGATCAGATTATTACTTGTAATTACTGATCTAATTAGCTTACTTATCTATATTGATTGTAATACCCTATAACTTATAATTAATAAAAAATGTTAGTGATGTTATCTTGTGAATAAATGACTCATATATGAACCACATAAACCCATATTGTTCATATTGTTCACTGTTATTTTTTTTATTTATATATTTGTGGTGTTTTATATGAGAGATAGAGTTGACTTAGTGTGGTGATTTATATTGAGGAATATTATTATTGAGTTTATTTAAACTAAAGGTTGTGGGGGTATCTTTCAGTCAAGTAAGTTATGAATATTTATTTTATGTTCAAGTAATTGTTGATGGTGTATATTTTGGTGGATCACTGGTTTTCACCTCAAACATGTTCTATTAAATCTTGTGAATTTGAACATGGTAATGTGCCCTCATTAGAATTAGTTAATGTTATCTTTTTTAGAAGTTTTTTATTTAATTAAAATCTTACTAGTATTAGAATGTACTTAATAATATGGATGAAATGGATAGATATAAAAAACAAATGGAATAGTCTTTGGATTATAAATAATAAATATAGAGTTCTATATCATTCATAAGGAACAATAAGTTTCTTTAATGAGGGTTATGCTAGATAAAATTTATTAATTTAAATGGGAACTATTAGATAGAATGGTTACAAGTTAATCATGTTTTCACTTGATAGGAATGTAGAAAATAATATCTAAAAGGTGAAATATATGGTGGAGATGATGAAGGCCCTGGTAGACATGTATTAAAATTCAACATCATTGAAAAAAGTGTTCATGATGCGAATATTGTTAGATATGATATTAAAATAATGTTGACTTGTGTATGACCATGTTAGTGACTTTAACATGATACAAGGGTAACTATAACCTATTGTTGCAATGTTTTTAGATGATATTTGGGTACTTATTCTATTGAATTTCTTTCGGAGTTATGCGATGTAATAGTAATTTCTATTAGAAACTCATATGGGAAATCAAGATTACTATATGAGTATATCAAGAATTAAATTATTAATAAAGAAATTTTACCATGTAAAGGTTAATAACCCTATAGAACTATGATAATTTTCAAAGAAAAAGTATGGTCACCGAATTAAAGATGTCTTAGGAAATTTAAAACTAATTCTAGATAAATATATTGTGGATGATTTTCTAGTCTTAGCCCTTCATGTTGGAACTGTGTGAAGAGAGGATATCATAAAAAGTATTTTACGGATAAAATGATAATATCCAAAAAATTTACTGGTGGAAGTTAATTTTTTTAATTAATCATAGGTAAAAATTATTTTGCTGCTAAGTGTTAACATATCAGTGGATTTATGCATGGTTTACTTAGGTTAATAATTTAAATCAATGAAAAAAATAAGAATACAAGGTGAATTATGTATATATATAGTTTGAAGAAGTGAATTTAATGTATTCTGAGGCTCTTGAATTCATGGTGAAATATGATGTTAATATCTAGAAATAAAATGGTTTCTTCTTGAAATTAAAATAAGTAAGACACATCTCAGGGCTACCAGTGAATCTTATTTTTTGAATTATGAAATTATAAATTAGTATTTTGTAAAATATTTTACAATGGATCATGGAATATCACTCTAGGATCTATGGTAGTGAAAATAAGAGTAAAGGATGAGACCTGGTATCTGGTTGTATGATTATACGGATTAAAAATTTTCAGTGTAAAAACTTCTAAAATTGGAGTTGTGTTATTATTGACTTGTTCATATCAATGATAAGAACACGATATTTCTAATTTAAAAGTGTATGATATAGCTTGATCACATTGAGTTAAGAAGTCGTGAGAGGTATTTACTTAGTAAGTAGACGAGGATAAGAATCATCCTAAATGAAAAAATTGAAGATCTTAGAAGTTAGAGCTTTTAAATCTAATGTTTGAGGGTAATCCTTAGTATAAACCCATGGAGGTTCACTATACCTCATGAATTTCATTGATAATGAAGAAAGGAAGGTTTGTGTATATTTCCTAACATGTAATTCTAAAGTCTTCAAAGAATTTGTTTAGGGACTCCATAGTAGAAAATAATTTTTTTGATAATTAATAGTTCTAAGACTTGAAATTTTTTGTGAGTAAAATTGAAGAGGATATCATAACTTCTATTAGAAGAAGGGGATAAATCTGCAGAATATTTTATCTTGTACACCAAAATATAATATTGTGGCTAATATAATGATTTAGAAATTATGATAAGAGTCATGGAGAATGTGGTTACACATAGGAATGCCCAAGGTAATTTGGGTAGAATCATTTCACAATGAAACATTGGTATATGATATTCTAAATAATCTATATACTCATAAAGTGATGAAAAATAGTCACCAAAATATTTTCAAGAGTATCAACTTTTTCCATGTCAATAATAGGGATTGGAAAAAACCCATGACAAAGTATAATACATGTTTCTTTATAAGATATGGAGATAAAGATTTATTATTCAATCTATTTGTTTTTTATAATTTAAATATAATCTCGAGTTAGGATATTATAATTAATAAGAAGGTATTTTATAAATTATGAAACCTCATTAAAAATGATGTTTAGAATAAAGAATCAACTGACAATGTCAAAGTTGATCTAAGGGGGAGCACTAGAGGAACACATGTTCTGGAGAGTTTAAATGGTATCACTACAAGTTTATATGATAGGCCTATAGAATATGTGTTTCAATTATCTAGAACTTATTTTTCTTTAAACATAGTATCAGAAGATGAAGTTTCAGAAGTTATAGTACTAATAATATAACATTAATTGGAATAATTATAATGATGTACAAGATTCAGAAGGTTGGTTCAGAGGTTAGGAGTTAATATGAACTTCTTACTTACAATTTATGGCGGAGAACCTAAAATCATGGAATAGTTGTCTAATCTCAGTGAATTCAGATAGTGGGATTTGTTGATGAAATAATAAATGTATTTATTATATTATAATAGAACATTAGAGTTGACTATATTACTATAAGGAAAGAAGTCACATGAGAATATGTTGGGGTTCCATTTGAAGGAAGAAGTTGAGAGTGGGAAAAGGTATATGGATCTAGTGGTGGTGAATGGATTTCAATAGAATAAATGTATTCACTTCTTAGTAATATTTTCATTAGTAACTAAGAAATATATTATATGAATATTATTGATCATGGATACTACTAATATTTTTCACATAAGTGAAATGAATTTAAGGACAACCTTTATTTGTGGTGGTTGTAATAACATATTTACATGAAGTAGCTAATAGGTTTCATGGATTAGTGAAAAAATGAAATAGTTTAAAAATTGAATAGATTCCTCTATATATTGAAATATAATATAAGGAAGTGAAATTAAAAAATTAATGATTTAATGGATGAGTAAGTATTCACTATTTGTAAAATGGATCACTATTATTACTAAAAGAAATGGGAATAAGAAATTTCATGATACTTCTTCTACATTTATATGAAATTCTACTAGTAGGTGTAGAAATTATGAAGATTCATGAATTGAAATGTAAACTGTATTAAATTTTTGAGATGTATTCTCTCAGTGAAGAAACAAAATCTTTGGGGTAATTCTTGAAAGAGATAAGAAATTCGAGACATTAGTTCTATGTTAAAATAACTACATCTGAGATATTATAGATAATATTAGGGTATCCAAATGTAATCTTCACTCAAATCTATTTATTAGAAACTTCAATTAGTCCTAGGAGAATTCTCTTAAAATAGAATATGGGCCCAAATACATGGTTAAAATTCTATTTTCATTAGTTGTGGGTATCTTAATATAAACCATCATATATACATGACTAAATATTGCATTTTAATTAGAATTTGTAAGGCATTTCATGTAGGATCCAGTTAAGGAACAATTTAAAGTTGTGAAGTGGATCATTAAAAATAATTTTTTTAGAAGATAATGATATTTAGTTTTGTATAGACTATCCATTATAGGGTTATATTGATGTTTACTTTTCTAGGGAATTTGACACATATAAGAGCACCACAAGGTTTTTGTTCACCTAAAGATGAATGGTAATTAGCTAGATTCCAAAGAAGTAAACATTAACACGATTTTATAAATTATAACTAGAATAATCTACAACAATTTAAAAATGGGAGGAACTTATATAGTTGAGGTGTCTATTGGAGGATCTCGAAAGATGCCAAGGGTGAATTTATTAACTAAGACATTTAGAGTGAAATAAATTTAGAAAAAAATTATTACAAAAAACTATTACAACCTGATATTTTAGTGATTTTTTTAAAAAATAAATTTAATATTTTTGATATTTTTCACATGAAACACTAATTTTATCTTGTGTTAGAGGTTACACTGAGTTTATTTTTCACTACATGAAACCCCGATATTAAATGAAACATGACATCCTCTTAAAATATTATTATTTAATATGATAGTAATCACGTAGTCATAGAAATGGTGGGTATTAATATTATTAACTAAATTATGAAAATATATGGTTTAGAAATGTATATAAAACAATTTTCTTTGTGAACAATTAATTTTAAATTAAAATAAAAATAATCTGACAGTAAAGGAAATATTTTTCTGAAAAACTATTTTTTTGCAAAAAATATATTTTAAATCAATAAATTAAAAACAAAATAGGGAATTATTTTAATGAAATTCACATATTATATATTTAATAAAATGTTTAACATTTATATTATTTGTTTTCGAGATAATAGACAATAATAAATCTAATTTTACGCTTAAAAACTCTATTTTTCTAAAAAATAGTTTCCCCCTTTTTTCACACTTATATTAAAATTAAAATTTTCAAACATTATAAAATTTATTTTAAAAAATAAAATTCATTTTTGAAATCATCATTTAAAAATTATCCTAGCCTTATTTGTTTGATAATTTTGTGAGAAGTTACATTTTTCAATGAATAATGAAAAATACTGGTTTTTATTAAGAATTATCATTTCTTTTAAAACATTTAATGTTGAAAAAATTTTATTATGATGGTTTTAAAAGTAAAATTTGTTCAATAATATATCTATTAATACATTTTAAAAAATTATTATCAATTTTAAATTTAATTTTTTATATAAAAACATTTTAATCATTTCATATTGTTTGGAAAATCGTTTTCTCATCGTGTCTGCATGATTAATTTTAAATTAAAATTTTCCACTTTTGTGATGGAATTTGGAAAATATATTCACTATTTTTAATTATAATAATTTATATTATCGAATTATGTAATTTTAATTTTAAACATAAAGAACAGTAAAAATAGTAAAACTTCATAATCATGGTTAAGGTGAAAATGGGTTTAAGGGGGGTTAAACTAAAAAGACAAGTGTTCTGAATAACCAAAAACATGTCCAATAGACATTGTATGGAAATATATTTTTAACTTATATATTCCAGTTTCTATAATGGTACATTATTTATCATTTTTCATATTAAAGATGTGGGTAAATATTTTTCATTTCATAAATTACAAGTGTGAAAATCACCTCACTTATAAAAGGTCACCCCTCTCTTATATTAACAATTTCAAAACCCATTAGGCTGTATAAAAAATACCAAAATAACTCCCATAATTACCTACTCTCATTATATAATCCTTATATTGGTAATAAATCCAACCAAGGAAGCCTTTTCGTGTAAACCAAAATAAATTTTCTAAAGAAGATGTAATGTTTCTAATCGAGGGTTTTATTTTATTTCTTCTACACAATCTTTAAAACATTATGAAACCCCGATTATACAATATCCTCAGTTTATTACATATACTGATATGTTTTTATTTTATGTTATTGACCTATATCCAACTCCTCTTCCATAAATGAGATACAAAATCATCATCCATGTGTACAATGGACTACCACCTTGTAAACCGATGTTATTAATTTTCTATTACCACCTATCATGAATTTATATAATGATATATTTAATATTTTTATATTATATTTAGGAAATTATGATACCTATTTAATTATAATACCACATATATCTTCTTACCTCCAAACCCATTGGGAAAACAATAACATCTCCCATTTGTACGACGGACTAGCGCCTCATGAACTAATGTGATGTGTTTTTCATTTTAAATTTACTTGGATGGTAATAATGATAGATTAAATGAATATATAAGTTTTTTATAACCAAATTATATTTCTATAATAATTATATCACATATACCTTCTTAATTTCAGTTATGTGGAAGATATGATAATGACATTCGTATGTATGGTGGACTACCTCCACATGAAGCGATGTTATTCATTTACGCTTTAAATGGAAGGTAATAATGATGGATTTAATGAAAATATGTGATATATATGACATATAAATAACTCTATAATTATAATATATTATTTTCCCTTATTTTATCTAATCCATTGAGAAAATGGAAATAATATTCATGTGTACGTACAACCTACCATCTCTATGAACAATGTATTTCATTTTATATCTCTAACTTTTATGGATTACAATAAATAAAAATATAATGAATATATATGAAATTTATATAATTTTTAACATTATTTACATTATTTAACTATTATAAATGTAATATTACTGGAAATACCAGACCATAACATATGTGAAAAACGAAGTAGTTATTACGTGAAACATATTTTTAACAAGGAATTGTTAATAAATGGGTAATAAATGGTCATAAATAAATAATAATGTTTATGATATATATAAGTATGATTATTTAATATATTAATAATAAACTTATATGTATTATACATGAGGTTATAACACATATGAAGGAAGTCCATATTTAAGGTATGGGTATTTCATTCTCACTTATACTTTCTCTGACACCCATGTAATATTCTCCACATATTTCTTTTATATGGTTTATATACTTTCAATGATTTTATTTTATGATCATTATCAAAAAACTTATTGATATTTACATATCAATTTTATTATTTCTCTTTTATTTTGTTTAGGGTTCAAATGTTACCAAAGCAGTAAGGTATTTTTGTATCAGAATGCCTTATTTGAGACATATGTTATATTATACACCTATATTATTATCTGAGGTTTGTATAATACCCCTTTAACAAGTTATATTATAAATATATTTATTTAAATTATATTCAAAGTTTCATTTTATTATATTATTTAATGGTTTCTATGATTTAAAAGATACAAAAGTGGTAAGGTTTTTATGATATATTCTCTTCATTTATCAGGATTGTTTTTCATTATGTTTATCGTGATAAAGTCTTATGATAAATCTCTAAAAAAATTATTTAATTTTATTCTACATTGTTTATTTCTTTATAATACATGTTTTACATTCATTTTCCTCTCTTTTTGTACTCAAGTGGTGAAAATTATGTTTTTAAGAAAAATCATCTTTATTTCTCTCTTCGCTCAAAAACCCATTTTTCTCCCAAAACCACATTTTCCAAAAAAATTCAAAAAAGTTCATAAAATTATTCAAATTATTAATTAAAGACATTTTTACCCATGTTTTAATTTATAAAAATTTATTTGAAAGGAATCTTCATGTCCTTTTCCAAACAATTCTCATTTGGATTTTAATGAAAATGTGAAAGGAGTCTTTTTTTAACATGTGCAACTTGAACGATATTTTCCACAGTCATAAATACTCTTTATTTTAAATCATACTTTAAAAGTTTTAATTTTTATTTTCAAATAAATGTATTTCCAATTATTTTTTTTAATTTTTTGTTTTCAAAATTTATTTTAAAATAAATGATATTTTTCTCGAGAAAGGTTTTAAATTATTTTTAAATATTTATTTACAAGTTTCAGAAATTATTTTTAAATAAACGGATTTAAAAAATGTTTTTTGAATTTTTAGTTTAAAAAATTTTCAAAATGGAAATAATATTTTCCTTAAGAAATGTTTTAAATTACTTTCAAATCATCCCTTATAAGTTCTTATGTTTATTTTTGAAGAAAATTATTTTGAAAATTTTATATGTTTAAAAACATGTTTTTTAATGTGGAAAGAAAATTTTCCCCATGAATTGTTCTAATTGATCTTTAAAAATAATCTTCTATATAATATTACACCCTTTATTTATTTTTATTATTTAATAGGGATATGATTCAAGGAAACAATTTTTATTCTTTCTTTGGATGGTTTATTTTTATGATGAAAAGATGTTTACAAAACCCAGTTTTCCTCTGTGGGTAATGCTATGATAAAATCCTTATGAAACCCTCTTCTTTGCATGAGTTATGGTATAATGAAGTGATGAAATTATTTTGAAACTTTAATCTTTTCCACTGGTTATGATATGATGAAAAGCTTATAAAACCCATTTCAATTCATTTTTTTGATATGATGAATGTTTTATGATATCATGGACCACATACATATGATTATAATTATGTGATGGGTGGGGCCGATATGTCAATCCATTTAATTGGGTAATAATTTATATCTCATGAGATATATATGACTATAATAGTGAAACTAGTTTAGTAAGGTAATATATCCACTATGATGGTTTTATAGATTGAACACATTCCACTCTAATAGCCTTGGCAGTGAGCCTTGACTACTATGGAACTTTTTTTCCATGATTATGTTTATACCACTCTTCCATATCTTATTTAAATGTTATGTTATCGTGGTTCATTTTCATTTATTTCCTTATGATTTTTGTTTTATGAAATGCCAATATTTCCACCGTGACTCAAGATTATGATCTTTGATATGAAGGGTGTTGTTGTCAAATGGTATTCTCATGTTCTCTTACCCTTATTATCTTTTTTGGCTTTTGTTTCTCCTTTGTTTACCATGATAGAGAATCTAATCTCACCCATTATTATGTTTCATTTCCCTAGGTTATAATGAAATGTATTATGTATGATTTTTATTTAAAGGTGAATCTTTTAAAGAACTTAGTGGGAGATGATGTAGTTCACATATGAACCAGTTGTTTGTGTTTCCATGTTTCCAAAGGCAATGTACATTTACGGTCCTCTGGTGTCTGTTTCAATAATGTAATGAATATTCATATAAAAGATGTAATATCTATATAAGAAAAGCCTGAGTCACGATTATAGTTACCAGAGGATAAGTTTAGTTAACATATAGAGAATAAGATGAGAAAACATTAGTGAAATACATAGGGATATGTCTTAAGATATTTATAAGGATATATCTAAGGATATTTCTAAAGAGGCATGTAAGGATAAGTTTAAGGATGAGTCAAAGTGTAGGAAAATTTCCTAGAATTTGGGTAAAGGATATAGGGAATGGTTTCTAAGAAATTAAATCACTATTTGGATATTATAAGTTGATGTAGCTCTAGCATAGAGTTTCCTAAGGGTAATAATAGTAAAAAGTGTGTGTTGAGATGGACTTGATCACCACCTGGTGGATGATAATGGGCCATGCTATACTTCTGGTTTGATACACCCAAAGGATATGCCTTGGATATTCCCAAACTCTTTACAAACCAACATAAAAGATTTGAATAATGACCATGTAGGACCTAGGTTCAGCCTAAGGTCTCATAGATTGAAAATAGGGTGTCGAGATTTATACATTCTATAAGACATTTTTCATGATTATGTTATCTTCCACTATGATTAGTTTTTATCACACTATAGTTTTTAGGTTCATTTAATGGATCGAACCAAAAGGAATCCTATTAATAATAAATATGATGTATAATTTGATGACTACGAGCAACCAAATTAGATGATGACATGAGAGAATTATATTGTGATTTTTCCTACTAATATATCATGATATATGATTAATAATGATAGTTTTGGTGATATTCCTAATGTTTCAAATAATAGGATTATTTAATTTTATTATTATTCATGTGGTAATTAATATAGTGGAAAAAATATTTGGTTTTTTATATATCAAGATGGTGGAAATAACAACCTTGATTAATATCTTATATTAGGGGGAACATGTAATCTATGTGGAAATAAGGGCCACAAAGTAATGAATTTACAAAGAATTTGAGTTCTTATATATGAGGAACTTTGGAATTATCTGATTCGATGCCCGGAACTAATGGTTATCCCCAAGATCAATGAAGGACCCATGTTATACCAAATCATTAAAGTAAAAGGGTTGATGTATTTATATATTCATATTCAAGAAATATGTTGTTAAATTATTTTACTAATGGTATTTTTATTATAATAATCATTAAAAATATATTGATTATGTTATTTTTGGAAGAATATATGTCTCCATATATGATTAAATTAAGAGTTAAGGATTCATCATGGATTTATAAGTATAAGTTTGATCATAAGTTTGAAGTCTTAGACACCCATATTTTGGTTTTATTTGATGGGATTTTACAAACATTAAGGATATTATGGGGGAAATTTATGGAAATTCAATACTTTGGATTTTTATATGTTTTAGTGAAAATTTTATTTGAGGAATAATGCCTTCAAAATTTTATGGAAGAAGATTTAAGGTATTGGTAACCTTTAGGGTTTATCTCATTTTAATGTTATTTTAATTCTGGGTTATTTCAATTTCATATTTTTATTAATAATATTATTTTTGGAAAATGATACCCCTCAAGTCAGTCAAAAATATGTTACATCTGAAAAGGTCATAGAGCTTGAACCCACAACTAGAGGGAGACATGGGTACAAGGCCTAATACTAAATTTTGTGAAAGATTATTTCTTGTTTGATAATGTAAAAAGTCACATTGTTGAGTATTTATCACTATTCATAGTATTTCAATAATTCATGTATAATAGAAAAATATAAAAAAAGAGGAACTTAATATTATCCTTACTATAAAGAAAATGGGAAGACAACACCATGGGTTTTGTCATCAGAGTCTGCAAATCATCTAATGGACACAATGATATATGGGCTGTAGTCGATAACCATACAAAGTTACCACACTTTATCTATATCTGAAAATTTTTCAATTTGGATTATATTTATAGTATATAAATTATAGAAGTGTTAAATATTTTATGGAGTATAACATTCTATTATATCTAATCAGCATCGGAGTTTTACCTAGATGTTTAGGATATATATATATAAGTTTCAGAACTATGTATTATCCTTATAATGATGGTCAGTCTAAGAAAAAAATTCAAAGCCTAGAGGATATTATAAGATCATGTTCAATTTATTTCAAAGGAGTTTGGTATCAATGTCTTTCTATATATGAATTTTCATACAACTATAGATTTTACTCGAGAATTTATATAACCATTCAACAAAACATAAGGGTTTCAAAAATTTTAAAGAAAGGTTATAATAATAATGATTGATGCTATATAGAATTTAAAGATTGTGAGAAGGTGTTTCTCCAAGTTTCTCCTTGTAAGAATAAAGGGAAAACTTATCCCTAGCTATATCAGACACTTTGAAATACTTGATCAAGCAAGGATAATAGTTTATCATTTTGTTCTTCCATGGATCCTCTCTTAGGTTCACAATGTGTTCTATGTATCTCTTCGGAGGATGTACTTACTTTATCTATCACATTTATTGAACTCAGAGGTCATACCACTGAAGCATGATCTTTTTTATAAGAAACAACTTTTGGAGATTTTGGATCATAAAAATAATTCACTATGAAATAAGACCACTCACATGCTCAATGATTTGTGGTGAAACCACCAACTTGAGGATCTTATGTGGTATCCTGAGGATGTAATGAGGTAGAAGTATCCTTAATTTTTGGTACCAAAGTGATAACTTTTAAGGGAAATATTCATTTTAATAGGGGTAGAATGTAACACCTTGAGATTTTGGAAACATTATTTCAGATAAATTTAATCATTTCAATATCTTGGGTCACACAAAACATTAACTTTATCTTGTGTTACGTGCAACCCTGAGTTTATATTTCATTATAAGCAACACTGATTTTAAATGAAACACAACATAATATTATGATATTATTATTTAATAAGATAGTTATCTCCTAATGGTTGGAATAGAGGTTATGGATATAATTAAAAAAATTATGTAAATATATTTTTTACACATGTATATAAAGAAATTCTCTTTTGACAGATTAATTATAAATTAAAATAAAAAATATTTGAAAATAAAGGAAATTTCTTTCTAAAAAAACAATTTTGATGAAAAAAAACATGTTTTACCTCAATAAATTTAAAAAATAAACTTTTTGGGAATTATTTTATTGAAATTAATATATTATATATTCAATCAAATGTTTAACATTTATCTTATGGATTTTCTAGACAAGAGATATGAATAAATTCAATTTTATTCTTAAAAATGTATTTTTTAAAAAAGTAATTTTGTCACCATTTCTGCAGTTATATTAAATTAAAATTTTGAAAATTTTATAGAATTTATTTGAAAAAAAATAAAACTCACTTTTTGAAATAGTATTTAAAAATAATCTTGGACTGAATTTTATGGAATTTTCTGAAAAGTTTTTTTAATGAATAGTGAAAAATACTGGCTTTATTAAGAATTTTCATTTCTTTTAAAACATTTAAACACAACCCAATTGTTTTAAGATGGTTTTAAAAGTAATTTTAGCTTAATTTTATATATATTCATCAAATCCAGGTCATTTTAATTAAGTTGATATTGGATTTTAGTATAACAATGTTTTTAATTTTTGAACAATTCTCTTTGGAAAAATACTTTCTCATAACTTGTGCGGGATTAATTTTAAATAAAATTTTTCTACTTCTATGAATTAAATTTGAAAAAATAGATTCCATTTTTTTAATAATTATAATTTATATTATCTAATATGTTCAACTTAATTTTTCACCATAATAAATAGTAAAAATATTAAAAATTATTTACTGTGGTTAACGTAAAAATGTGTTTGTTGATGGGTTAAACTAAAAACAATAATGGTTAAAAGTGATGAAAAAAATATAAAATACCAATTGGATGGAAATATGTTTTCCTTATATCTTTTATTTTCTAAAATATTACATTTTTTCTGCATTTTTGAATGTCAAAACTATGAGTACATCTTTATCATTTCAAAAATTACAAGTGTGTCACTCACCTCACTCATAAGAGGTCACCCCCTCTCCCATCTTATTCACACTTTCCAAACCCATTTGTTTGTAAAATAAATTAAAAAATATAACATACTATCTTCTTTAATCTCATATTATAATTCTAAATGTATTCATAAGTCTCTCCTATGATTCATTTTCAGGCAAACCAAAAGAAGTTGTCCAAAGTTGAGGTAATGTCCCTAACCGAGAGTTTTATTATATTTCTCCATAAACCTTATTAATTATTACTGAACCATAATGATATAATAAAATTATTATATTAAATGTACTAATATGTTTTTATTTTAATTTAATTATCCATATTCATCCCCTCTACCAACAGATGGGTTACAAAATCATCATTCACGTGTACAGCAGACTACCGACTCATGAACCAATGTTATTTGTTTTCCATAACCATCTACAAAGTAGTGATATAATGATGTATTAAATATTTATAAATCATATTTATAATATTATTATACCTCTAAAAATATAATACCTACTATACATTCTTACCTCCAAACCTGTTTGGAAACATATAACGTCGTCGTGTGTACAGAGGACTACTGACTCATGAATCAATGTGGTGTGTTTTCCATTTATAATTTACTAGGATGTTCATAATGATATATTAAATAATTATATATTATTTTTTTAACATAAAATTAATGATTGCATAATTATATGATATATATCTTTGTACTTTCCAATCTGCGGGGGATATGATAACGTCGTTCGTTTGTACGGTAGACTACCGCCTCAGAAAAGCAATGTGATTCGTTCACAGTTTACATAGAAAGTAATAACGATGGTTTTAATATAAATAGGTGATATATATGACATAAATATTATTATAAAATTATAATATTTTATTTACCTTTATTTCTTTCAATCCGTTGATAAAATAGAAACAACATTCATGCGTACCTACGACCTACCATCTCCACGAACGATGTATTTAGTATTCTATCACTAAATTTTATAGAATATTATAAATACATAAATAAAAAATATATCTAATATTTATATAATAGTTAAATGTTTGGATATGGTATAACCATGATGAATGTAAGAGGTCTAAAAATACAAAACTAAAATATATGTGAAAATGAAGCAGTTATTACCCAAAACAATTTTAATAAAGAATTGTTAATAAACAAGTAATAAATGGTCATAAGTAAATCATATATGGTATTATATATAATTATGTTTCTTTAATGGTTTAATAATAAAATTATATTTACTATATACGAGTTTTGAACATTTATAAACGAATTCGAGACTTAAGATAATTGATTTTACTCTCACTTCTACTTTCTCTGAGACACATGTCATATTCACCACATGTTTCTTTTATGTGGAGTATATATTTCCCATGAATTTATTTTATTTTTATTTTCATTGAAATTATTGGTATTAACATATCCATTATATTATTTCTCTTTCATGGGGTTTTCAATTTTATATTTACCAAAGAAGAAAGGGATTTTTGTCTCTAATTTCTTTCTTTGGAACACAAGTCATATTATGTGCCTAACTTATTCTATGAGGTGTATATACATCCCATTTGAAATTTTATATCATGAATTTATTTCTTTCATGATTTTAAAATTGTAATTTTATGTTATTCTTTAGTAGGTCTAATAATTCAAAATACACCAATTTGGTAATAGTTTTATGACACAATCTCATTATTTATCAGGATTATTTATGGTTATGATTATGATGAAAAAGTATTATCAACCATCTATTAGGAAACTAAAAAGATTTATTATAATATATATATTTCATAAGATTACATTTTTACCCATATTTTTCCTTTCTTTAAATACTCAATATGTGAAAATAATTTTTTTAATTAAAATCATATTTATTTCCATCTTTGGTGGAAAACAAGTTTTTATTCCAAAACCATGTATTATAAAAATGTTTTATAAAAAAGTTTTCAAAAGTTTTATAAAATTATAAAAATTATTTATTAAATAAAATTTTACCCATGTTTTAATCTTTAAAAAAATTAGATTATTCTTTCTATCATTTTCCAAACAATTTTTATTTATATTTTATAAAAAATGTGAAAGGAAACATTGTTTTAATATGCACGACATGAATGGTATTTTCAATCATCAAGGCCACTCAATGTTCTAAAATTTTTATTATATATTTCAAAGGATATTTTAAAATAAATTTTTTTCCAAAATACATTATGAATATTTAGTTTTATGAAGTTAGTTTCAAAGTAAAAATATTTTTCTCAAGATTGTTTTAAATGATTTTTAAAGATTACTTTACAAGTTTCAAAGTTAATTTTTAAATATAAATATTTCCAAAATGATTTATGATTATTTAGTTTAAAAAATTCTTCAAGAAATATTTTAAATTATTTTTAAATATTCCTCTATAAGTTTCCAAGTATATTTTTGAAGAAATGGATTTTTAAAATGTTTTATATCTTGAAATGTATTTTTCAAAGTGGGAAGGCTATTTTCGCCAATAAATGTTCTAATTTATCTTTCAAAATAATTTCTTGTAAAATATGAAAACCTTATAAACTACTTATGATTTACTGGGGATATTATCTAAGGATACCATTCTTATTTTTTCTCTAGATGTTTTATGTTTATGATGAAAATTGGTTTACAAAAACATTTTCCCTTCCATGGGTTATACCATGATTAAATGTTTATAAAACCCACTTATTTTCATGAGTTATTCTATGATGAAATTATGGAATGATTATGAAACAATTATCTTTTTCATAGGTTATGATATAAATAAATTTTTATTAAACCTATCTAATTTCCTAAGTTATGATATGATGAATGTTTTATGATATTTTAGTACATATATGTATTATTTTCATTATGTGACGGTTGTGAACTATATCCCCCTAAAATTTATTAGGTAAATATGTATATCTCATGATATATATAGAATGGAATGGGGAGTGAAACCAGTTCAGTAAGGTACTTTTTATGCTATGATTATCCAGGGACTGAATCTTGTCTATTATAATGGTTTGAAGAGTGAACCCATTCCAATGTGATAGGCTTATCATTGAGAGTTTAATACTATGGAAATGATTTCTTGTTCTTATATGCATGCCAAAATTCCATGTCATAAGTCAATTTTATGTTATCCTCGCTCATGTTATTTTATTTCATTATAATTTATGTCTTATGGTCTACTTATATTTGTTTCATGACTCAATATTATGATATTTTATATGAAGGGTATGGTTTTAAAAAAGTATACTCATGTTCTCACACACTTATGTTCATGTTACCTTTGATTACCCTTACCAAGGATCTGATCTAACCCATTCTTATGTTTCATTTCCCCATATTATAAAGAAATATATTGTGTATTATATTTATAAGAAGTTTTATATTTATGAATAAATTGTATGGAGATGATTTAGTCCACATATGAACCATTTTTTTATGTTTCCATTTTTTAAAAGTCACTATTACTTTATGATCCTCAAGAATGTGTTTGTGTAAAATAATGAATATTTATCTAAATGGTATAATATCTATGAACGAAAATTCTGGGTCGATATAAGAATATAGTGTTTTAATCATCATAAAAATAGATAAATATAAAATATCACTTCATCTAAAACATGGTGGAGGATGGATTCCTTCAATTTAGGAAATCTTCCTAGAAATAAAAATATATTGTACATGTTCACTCAAGTTTTAATCTAAGGAAACATGACACAACCCTATGACTAAGTGGGACTAGGGTGAATGGAAGGTGGAAAAGAAACCCTTTTATATGGATGTATAAGGATTGTTTCTTTCCAATGTGTTGGAGAGTTTACATGGTCTCCTTAGAGTAGTCTTTAAATGTTATATTGTTATGATTGATGAATCTTGATCCAAGATCTGACAAAATGACTAAAAGGAGAAGCTATGGAACATAACTCAATTTGATGAAGGTAGTGGTAACATGAGATGCCTATGGAGGTATGTTGTTTAGATGATGTTATCATCCGATAAAATTTGGTCAATAGTCTAGAATATTCTCATGAATGTCCTAAAACATGATGTGGATATTCTTAATATGTTATGACAAACTCACTCCTCATGTTTTTTAGAAAATGGGTGGAGTGTAAGTGTTTTTCAAATTTTCAAAATGATTTTCTTATATTATTCATCTAAATTCACCAAC
Organism: Viscum album; assembly: GCA_963277665.1. Lineage (NCBI taxonomy): Eukaryota > Viridiplantae > Streptophyta > Magnoliopsida > Santalales > Viscaceae > Viscum > Viscum album. The sequence goes on along the minus strand of OY728155.1, from coordinate 1,098,432,535 downwards.
ATGGTGAATTTTCTGTTAGAAATCACTAGTCAACATTTTTTAATAGTGGGGAATTTGTAGAGATTAGAAGTTGGGGACATGTAGATTGTCTTTAAAGATCTATTGTATATGGGTAGGAAAACTTTTACATAAGTGACGACGTGATCTAATAATTAATTATTATTCATTTTCTAATTATCTTAAATTGATAATGTAATTTAAATTACCTCTAACTAATGATTAATTAAAAATGGTTGTCGTGGTCTCTTTCAGATGTAGGACTCGAATCTAAACCATATAAGACCAAAGTCTTTTTTCTTACTTGGTTTAATTTTTATGTTTTTGGTGGATCATGTGATTTTATATTAGTATGTGCATGGAAGATGACTAAATATGGAGATTTAGTGTCAATAAATTCCTTCCCGTGTTCTTATACACTAATGTTTATGCATTTATCTTCCAGTTAAGGATGTTTTAAAACTTGTTTTTCTACACTCGAAGTTCTTGATGTTGTTTCATTCCATGGATTATTGGTGTGTACACCCAAAAAATGAATAGAATTTATTAATAACTACCATGAAATATTTTGTAAATCAACCATATTTTTGTTATCCTAGTGAAATTTTCTAAGATCATGGAAATATATAAAACACTTAACCAAAACAGTGTCAAATTTCAAAACTTTACCGCCTTAAAAACCCCTTCTAGGTCTATAGTGAAGTTTATAGTGACCCCCATGACCCAACTCAAATAATCCTTAGGTTGATGAAAATCACTAAGGGTATAGAATATAGATATGAAATTCATTGACCTTGTTAATGAGAAGAATATATAAATAAAAATACCAACCAATACCATAACAAAAAATAAACCAAAAACCACAATAATCCCTCAATTAATATGTATATCATAAAAATAAAAATACCAAAATAAAAATATCAAATAAAACTTCTATGAAGTGAATCCAAAAAAATACAAGATCCAAGCTAGTATTGTTGAGATAAGTCACAAATATTTCCTTAGAAACATGAAAAATAGTATGTGTGTGTGTTTGTGTGTGTGTGATCACAACTAGAATACTCAATAGGATCCTACTAGGCATCTTTTATAAAAATGTAGAAGGAGTACACTAATGAATTAGTAAATAAAGAGAATAACTAATAAGAATATATTAGGTTAATTACATCCAACCATCATAAAGGATCACTCATCAAATATCAAAGTCAAGCGTAGAAAAATAATATCAGAGGAATATATAATAAGAAGGTACCTCACAAAAATAGACCCACTTGTTTTTCAATATAATTCCCCAACATCAAACATCTTTTTCTCCAAATCTCTTTAACTTCCATGATGAATTATACCAGTTATCATATAATAATTCAGTCCCCATTCCACATCTATATCATCCTTATCATCTCATATCCACTACCACTTATCAAGTTTCATTGATCCATCACATATATATCTAGTATAGAAGGGTATTGTTAACCTGAAGGACATCAACCTTTTTCCCTCCTCATACCATGTATGAACCCCTCTATATATCCCCATATCAATATCAACACATCACATCCCATCAAAACCCCTATAGGGTCTACCAGTTCACCTATTGTATAATGTCATCCCAGTACCCATAGTTTCTTCCAATTCATCAATTGCATCATTATCACCAATAAATCATAGGGCCTTCCAATACATCATGCATGTCACCTAGAAATACCACATAGGGCCATTTAGCACATGTCCTCATACATTATCATGATCATACTAACCTCAAGTTATCACAGTTCATTCTTCACCTGGAAGGGAGAGTGGGGGACAAGGATTATTTTTCCACTCATTACCTCATAAACCTAGATGTTAGGGGAAAACACACAGTACCTAAGAATGTTGGGTGTCAGTAATGGTATCTGACTTGGTGTCTATGTATAGAAATAATAAGAAGAATACATCATATATACGTACTATATACAATCCTGACCTAAAGTGTCCAATCCAAATAGAACTACTTTAGCCCAAGAATTTTTCCATACTACAGTCTCCACACACTACAACTTTTTCAACTACAAAAAAACAACTATCCCCACTTCTAATACAAAATACCCACCACAACCATTCACAAAATCCTACTTAATCATATCATTATACCATTTTTGGATTTACCATTTACCAAATAATTTCTTTTTCTTAAACCATTCAATTCCATGTTTGATAATAAACCACCTAGAAAATGAACAAATTAATTTCATCCATTACCCATTTCATTTTATCATTACTTGTAATTAAATTTTACAACTACCTAGAAACTGTGAAACCATCTTGTAATGACCTACCATGCCATCGCTCTATGGTAATTTCTATATTCATTTTTCTAACCATAGGAAGGAAACCCACATCCAAAATCATACCACACTATTCCACTCATGGTAACTGTCGTCGCACCCACTTCATAACCCACACTAACATCCCATACATCATCAAGAATCTATCATAAAACCATCCCCCAGCTAATAGATTGTTAACCACTATATCCATTCTTACAAAAACACCTCATATATGAAATAATACATAATATATAAACCCATAATATCCCCCAAACTAACTAAAAAAACACAACCATAATAACAAAAATTTCAAAATCAAACTGTAATAGATTTCAACATCATCACTATCCATTCTTCCTTATTCAAACATGACTCCATGTCAATATCCCTTTGAAAATAATAAGTTTATATACCATATTTATTTGATTAAAATTTTATTAAATTTAGTTACAATATATGAAGCATATAATCAGAAAACAAGAATCTCAAAAAATTATTTTTAGGAATAAAAACAAAAAAATCAAGTATGAGAGAAATATCATGAAAATGAGTAATCAAATATGAATCATTACCTTCCCATATATCTAAATTATTTAAAGTTAATTATATTTATTAATATAATACAAACTATTTATATATTAAATAAAAATTTATGAAACCAACACAATTTGCACATAACAAAAGACAATTATCAAATCCCCTAAATCAACGAGAAGCTTTGATGATCACTGTGTAAGCACTACATAATGACTAGATGATCTTGAGACCTGAACGACATAAAGGGAACCTAATAAATCTAAATCATATACACAACCATCATATAAGGAATACAAAATTAAAAAAACAAAATAGACCTATATCCACAACAATCTTTAAGAAAAAACATAGTAGAAACCATTATGAAAAAAGGGAAAGGACTTATCATCGAAGAAAAATTATCGATCTCAGAAATATAAGGATTAAATACAAAAAATAAGTCTCAAGATACTCTAAATAAACCTATGGTTGTTATTATTTAGATATAAAATGAAATCATTTTAGATAAATTGAGGTGACTATTTCATTTAAACATGGATAGAAAACACTAGGTTGCGGCATGATAAGACACCTACACTCCATGTCCGAACAACCCTAAAATATAGAGTGAAAAGTTATGGTCACACAAAAACTTTTAAATATCCCAAAAATATCAAAAATATTCATGAAAAACCTCCCAAATATTTCTTATATTAAAATTCATCAAATTATATAATATGATTCAATGTGAGAAAGGTTTTGTCACAACTTATATCATCATGCTGCAACATCACCTGACATAGAGGCACACTAAATATCCTTAGTTAATAAACTGTAATAAACAAGGACAATAATTTAATATTATCCACAAAAAACTCTACCTCTTACAAGAACACATCACATCATGAAATTACCCTTTGTGTTGTGTCCCACCAGACCGTAGCAATATATGTCTAGTGCTAAAAACCCATTATGTCATGAACCAAATGGTGATACTATGACCTATTTCTTAAAGAAAACATTTCATATCCAACACTTTCCTTCCCTAAACATCCTCAAAATTCCTCAAAAACCCCAAATATCATAAAGTAATAGGTTTAATTAGTTTGTTGAATTACATCAGATACCATTCAAACAATTATCATCCTCAAGTATCAAAGCCAAACCAGGAAGAAAGAAACCATATACACCTCCTGCCAAGAACATACCATAAGATTCCTCTAAAATGGAAATACATCCCAACCAAATAATGAAACATCACAAAGAGAATAAACTCTATAAATAATTTATATCAACCATATAAAAAAAATTCAACAAAAACCAAACATCTCATCAACAAGGAAAAATAATAAAATCAAAACAACTCAGGATACTGAGAATATATCTATGAATCATGATCTCATGTACTCTCCTACATACCAATTTTAATACATATAAATATAACTAGATGAATAAAATTCCCTCAAATAATTTTCTCCCATTGAAACTATATTTCAACTGGATTCTCTATTAATGTTTAATTATCTTCATTATCCAATTCCCCCAATAGATTACAAGAGAAATTTAATGATCAATGAATCCATGACACATTAAATACATCATGAAATTTATCCATTTGCAGAGGAAGTTCCAACTAATATTCCATGTCACTAACATGATACAACACCTAAAATGGAATAATAAATTGGGTAGAGATCTTACTTCCTAAAATAATCCTCTACGACCCATATTATGGAGAAACCCTCAGGAACACATGATCCCCAACCTAAATCTTCAAAGGTCTCCTCTACAAAATTTAAAAATAATTATTATAGTCCTATAACACTATCATCTACCATCAAAATTTTCAAATATTCTCCATCATGCTCTACACGATATCTAGCCATTGAATTTACAACTCCCAAAAATTATTCCAACACAATAAAGATTTAATGTAATGACCCAAAATTACTGTAAGTATTTTAATTAAATATATACTATTCTAAGATAATGTTATATACTAAACACAAATATAAAATAAATCCATTATATTTCAATATAATATTTCTCTATTATAATATAGTCATTAAATTATTGGGTATAAAAGAATGTAACCATATTAAAAAAGCTATGAAGGAATGAAATGTCATCGAGTAATGGAAGTATCTCATATGACGAACATTTATCTAATATTAAAAAAGAGTTATTTTCTATATGGTTTTTTCTACACTATTCCAAATCCAAACTTGAATAATTATTGTTTGAGTAAAATCATATGCAAAGGAAATTCAAGCTCATGGAAATTTCCACAAGATCTATGCTTGCAGAATCACGACCTTTGAATACCATCAGGGGTTGAGTTATTCTTAGATCATACACATATATCTTGAGGGGATATGTAGAGATAAATTAATATGATATAAATATGTAATTATTTATTTAATATGCTATTTATCAAATGTATTTTATTTATATTTTTCTTTTTGACTTGTAAATAAAAATGGAAGTTTATTTCTCTATAATTTTTTTTCTTTATACATAATATTGAGAAAATAAATTAAAAAAATTAATCTGAATTAGATAAAAATAATTCATTTTTCTATTTAGAATTTTAAAATTATATTAGTATAATTATTTTTGTATATTTCTAAATGCATGGATTTTAGGCAAATAGTGACGCAATTCTGATATTGATAAAATTATCACTTTTATGACATTATCATAACATAAGAATGATTAAATGTTTTGTAAACCTATTTCAATAAAAAATTAGAAGTAAAATAAGATTACTATTTTGTATTTATAAAACTAATGTATATCATTTCATAAATAGAAGTAATATTTTACTCTAGAAACTGATTTATTCCCTTATATTAAGAATTAGTTTTCATAACATATAGTAATTAAATAAAAAATGGATTTAATAATTTATATAGAAATTAAAATATTATTTTATAAGTTTAATATCTTTTTTTGAAATAAAAATTTTATTAATAAGATTAAATTAAATGACCATGATATTGGTAACATTATCATTTTCAATGAATTATTTTTTTAACATTGCATAATTTTAATCTAATAGAATAAAATAATAAACTCTAAATAATTATTATAATATATTATTTAAACTTATTTATAAATATATCAAGAGTTATTCATTTATTAATAAATACTAAATATGATTAGGAACACTTAATTGAGAAAACCGCCTTTTAAATATAGTAAATTATCAAATTAAAAAGATAATTTGATCTTATTTATAAATTGAGTTATATTAACTAGAGATTAAATTTAATTTTTTAACATTATATTTGGTAATAGATTTTAATTTTATTTTTTAATAAAATAATTTACTTAGAAAAAAACTAGTTACCAACCTAAAAACCAAAATGGTAAAATGTAAAAATATAATGGTAATTAACTAAAATCGTGTTTAAATAGTGTGTTGAGATTATTTATTGAGGCTTTATCATTCTAATATCTCCCCAAATTACATTATTTATAAAATTTTAATTCATTAACCCTTGAGTAGTGTATTTATACCATTGAAAAGTTATGGGTATTCACAAAAGTTCTCATTTTATCACTTATAGAAGGGGACTCTTCCATCCCTTAATGGTACACTCAGTACATAGAATTACTTCCTAAATATCATACATTATTAAAATACCCTAATAAAATATCATTTTAATAACCCTCTTGTCTCACTTATTTATCTTAATACCTTCATTTCTAACAAGACTTCAAAGAGAAATTTCATGGTACTAATGTGGGTATTACTTTCTCCTTACCTTTTCTTCTTACTATTTATATTAAAAACCTATCATAAACATAGTAATATATTTAACTCAATATAAATATGAAAATTAAGTTATGTTATATTAATGGAACAACCATTATTGATTTCTTTTCATGCACATAGAAAAACAAAAAATGTTAATCGTGCACTATACAGACTATCGCCTCCACAAAGTGATGTTTTTCATTTTTCATTTTGATTTTAATTAATTATAAAAAATTTACAATATGATTGAATAGCTTTAAAAAAATTAATTAATATCATTATTATTATATTATAATTATATTATACACTTTCATAACCATACTCACCCATCGACATATATAATGTTTATATTTGGGTTGGATTAATCACCTATAGAATAATACTATAAAATATTTCATGGATTACTATGGTAAAATAAATAAAAATATTACTATAAGTTAATAATAAATTAATAATTGGATTTTTATTAAATAATTTTTATATTACGTATTAATTTTATTAATAAAATTTTATCTTTGATCTCTAAAATTACTAACATAAGATGACATCGATTCAATTTTCACGTAAACATAAAGAAACATAATAATAAATAAATATAATATGATAATAAATTTTATATATTAAATCAAATACATAAGAATAATATTCATAAGAATTTATCTTTTAAACTTAATTTTATTATTTATGATGTTAGGTGCATCCAAAGTATAATTTTGGAATAAAGAAAGTGTTTCTTGTATCAATTTTCACCCCATGAGACATATTTATTATTATACACCATGTTTTCTATGGAACTATGTTTCTATATACCATTAATATTTTTGAACAATTATATAATAATATTTTATAGTTTTAAATTTTCTATTCAAATCCCTTTCTCTCATGGGGTTTTGACTAAAATATTTCAAAAGTTGTAAGGATTTTTCTTGACACAACTTTTTCCATGAGTAATAATGATTCATTTTGACAAATAAATTTATCTATTTTATGATGATATTATAATTAATCTATATATGTAAAGTGATATTTTTAATTCAAATCGTTACATTGATTAGTTTTCTTTCCCAAATAATATATCATTGTTGAAAATAATCCACATCTTCTTTAATGATGGTTTCCCATCCTTGATAAAAATTTACATTCCCTCTAATGTTATACCTTTATATTAGAAACTTATGTTTGTGTTATCATAATTCACCTTTACATTTATCTTATCCTAAGTTCAAAATATTGATTTTATATCCTTTTTATGATATATTATTTCAATAAAAGGCATTTTAAAACCTAAAAAGTGATCTTTCAAAAACAAAATCTTTAAAACTGGGATACACATTCTATTTCATTTTCTCAGTTTTTTATATCTTATTTGAAGTATATTTTCTCTAAATAATTATATATAAATAAATATATATATATATATAATGGACTATATGAAAACTTTAATTTTCATGCATAATATACTATATAATTATATACTTCCTACATTAACTATTATTATTGGGAAGTTCAATCAAACACAAAAATATCATTTAATAAATTTGTTTATATGATGAAACGTTTGGGTGTTGAATTTATTTATATGATACATGAATTTCTCCAAGAGTCATTTACTCATTCATTTATAATGCATAAGTAAATTGCACATCCCAAGGAGGGTCTTTGTGGGTTATATAAACACTTATATGAGATGGAAGTTGAGATATATGATTGTTTCTTGGCTAAACCTACTTGGATACTAAATCTATATTTCATCTTACTCCTTTTAATGTCAAGATTATATAACATCGTGTAGAAAAAGGGAATCTCAACCATACGATAGATGATTTAGATCATCTCGTGGATACACTATGGAGGAATTATTCTTTGGTTTTCCTCTTCTATTATCTTTATCAATAACATTTTATGATTTTCATAGGTGATATATATAATGTAGTGGCTCTTTGGTGTAAGGTATGCCAGTTTATAGTATTTCATCATTTATGTATTTTATTTATGTTTTTTATTATCTTTCATGGATATTCTAGGACACGTTTTTAATCATTTTTTCTTGATTTCATAAAGGAAATTAGACTCTAACAAAACACATTAGTGGTATTAGAGTGATACATGCTTATGTTTTATGCCACTTGAGAATAAATAAATAAGAATGCTAAAAAATAGAGTTGTGTTTCCATTTAGGTAAATTTTTGTTTTAATTTTTTTTACCCTTGCATATTTGGGATACATAAATATAACCTAGGTGTTACCTTTTTGTGGATGGGATGTGTAAAGGTAACCAGGTCATTTCTGTTATGCAAGTAAATTATGTAAAAGTAACTAGGGTGTTACCTCTACATGAGTGGTCATGTAAAGGTAACTCACTTCATAAATTTATGTGAAGCGGTTCATGTAAGGGTAAAATAGGATTGCCTAAGATTTCATAAAGGTATGTTACAAATTATCATTATATAAAATGGTGTTTGTGTAATGGTGGAAATTGTGTTACCTATACATGGGAGCATATGTAAAGTTGTTACGTAAGGGTAATCAATATTTTCTCAAATCCATATAAAGGTAACTTATTTTTTTACCTCTATGATGTGTTTCTAGAAGGTCACGTAAAGGTATCCTATGAATTAGACTTACGTAAGGTGTTTACGTATCGGTATAAGGAAGTTATCATTATACAGAATATGGGTTCTTCATAATAGTTAACAGTTAATAAATTAAAAATAATTTAATTTGATTCATCATTTTAATAGTTTATAAGATTATTATAAATCATTATAAAAGGTAAATTTAAAATATTTAATTTATAAAGGGTTTATATGTTAATTAATTAATTATAATTTATTTATTATTAATTAAATAAATGTTTATGAAACATTTTAATTTCAAAATATTAAATATTTATATTTAAAATAAATTTTACCATATTATAAGGAAAATATTAAGATATAGAAAGAAAAGTGTTTATTTATAAATCCCAACAAATAATTCACAAAGAGTTAGAAATTATGAAATAAATAAAAAATATATAATGTTTATATTTATTTATGAATTTTTCATAATAATTTAATATAAACTATTAAAATTAAATTGGATTTATTTGGATATTATTAAATCCATATAAAAAAGATTTTTGTTGATTGATGTAATCAAGGTTTAAGTAATTATTGAATATATGATATATATAATATGAAAAATGTTTACATAATATAAATTAGATTATAATTAATTTATAATTCATATAATATAATATATATAAAATGTAAATTCCATATAATGATTAATATTAATGATTTCATATTGGAATGAATATAATGGTTTTATATTCAAAATTATGGAAATTCTATATAATGATAAATATGAAAGAGTTAATAGTTGAATTAATATAAAATTTTTATATGGAACATTATGAAATGTATGTAACATAGAGATAAAATTATAAAATATTTATAATTAGCTTATATTGATGATTTTTTCATAAATGTATAACTCTTATTTAAATATTTGACCTGCTAATTTATTTAATGGTTATTCGCATCTTTATTCATGTTTACTAAATTGTTTAATAAATTTGAATCTTTTGTACACTTTAGTTTACTTGTTAAAATTATTCTTGGATAGAGCATTGAATTATATGCTAGGATTGAATCTACAATGAATTTATTTTTTCATCTACCTTGAACTAAGTTTATAATGGATGTTATCAACTTGAATTTAGTTTTTCGATAGAGTTTGTATGTATTAGTTGTTAAAGATATGATGAATTTGATTCTATCTTGAGTAAAGCATCCCTGGGTAGAGGGACTTGGGGTTGGACTACATACCTACCTAAATGTTCATGACTTATCTAGGCTGGTGAAGGTGTATGATATCTATCACTCCTGGCTTACTTAGAAGGAAATTATTTAATCTCATATAACTATATTCATTTACATTAAGTGTTGACATACCTTATACATATAATTCATTTTTGTATATATGGATATGTTTGACTGTTATTGTTTGGTGAGAAACAAATACTTGTGGGTTTTATAGAGAGTTACACATCAATATGGTTTAAACATACGGATTAAATGGAGGGAATAAGATGCTAAACTAAATTACTAGATTTATACGCACATAAATAAACAATTCAAATATTATAACATGTGATGGGACGGTGAGATTAGATATCCTTTAAATACTAAGTGTGATATTCCTTCCAAAGTGACACTTTTCAAGACCCCGATCATCCATCAGGGTATTTTCGTGCAACGTTTTGGTGATCCTATATTATTTTGTGTAAATAAATCATCTAATAAATTATTTTGGATTGTCTTATTTGGTGATTTTTGTGCCAAACCCAGGTGCCCCTAGATTTTACCTTGTTATATTGTTTTTTTCATTTTCATTTTGTAACACTTGGCTTAGAAGACCTATTTGTCTAGATGCTATATAAATAGTGTTCAGATTATCCATATGATGAATTGGACAAAGGTTTTTCCAATCAGCTATCCAAAAAACTTATATATGATATGATTGGGATGACACCATAGAAAAATACGTAAATGGTGAGAGGAATGCAATATCAGACTCATTTCTTAGAAAACCATGGATATTGGACCACAATAGTATATGATTCACTAAAGGGGACATAATTTTAGTAGGATATCATTTAATAAAATTGATTATTAAATGTTTAATAATATGTGATACTCATCTGAAAAAAGTTTCTATTGTAGATAAATATCATCATCATAATCAAGAAAATAATAATAAATAATCCTTGATAAGGATAAGAATAATTTAAGATACTCCTATTATTAGTGAATTAAGAGGAGTTCTTAAGAAAAAAAATATGTGTCATAATAGTTCCTTCCTCATTAACCAAGTGTTAAAATTGTTCAATAGGTGAATCTAGATTCTTATGTAAGTGTAGAGTGATTCATTTTAGTTTTTAAATGAATTATATAAAATATAACCAAAGGAATCATAGTCAATGGAAACTAGGGGTTTTAGGAAGAAAGATTAATAATACAATATGATTGGATTATACAAGAAATACCTGAAGAAGTTTCTGAAACACCATGGAATTTTCATACTAGGTATGAATTTTATAGAAAAAAATTCTTCATTTTTAAAGGTATGTGATCATAAATGTATATTTTTCAAAGTTTTCTAAATATACAGGAGTTCAAAATGAATGGTTTAATATATTCATATTATAATTTATATTCATGATATCATATAAACAGATATTACATAAAATAATTTAATTTAAATGATTTTATCAAGGTAAAATGAATCTAATTAAAGTATATTTATCATCATATAATTTATATTATGTGATAAGAGATGTTTTTAAATTACAAATATTTTTTATAAAAAATTATGAGATGATTAAATGTATAAAAATGTTTTTTTATCCATTAATTTCTATAACATGTTTTGAGAATAATATTTTTTTAAAAGTTTTTATCTAGGATAAAACTACTTATCCAACTATTTTTTAAAATATGTGGGAATGTTTTTGTACTAACCATCAATGTTATGTTTAAATAATGTCTTATTTTCAAATAAAAATGTTCCAAACACATATAATACCATATATCATTTGGAATAAATGGTTTATTTTTCTATTATTCCAAGTAAAATGAAATAATCTCTATTTACTAACACAAAAGGTGTTTTTTCATAGAAATATATTCTAAAAAAATGTTTTCGAATAGTCTATTGGAAGTAATTAAGACTTATATAATTTTAAATATAGAAAATAAAATATTATATCAATCTTGATTTAAAATGATTTTTCTTACCTTAAGAGAGTTAGAATGTATTATTAAATAATAATGTAGTAGTTATATATTCTTTCAAGGGAATCGTTTGATTGAATAGGGCTCCAAAGATGATGATAAGGATCTTATAAAGAGTTATAAGTAGATAAAAAATGTTTAAATCATAACATTTCATTTTTTAAAGTTAAGAAGATTTAATATGATCAAAGCGTTGAACAATTAAGAATATGATTCCTAAGTATCACAATTATTCAAACTACCTATGTTTATAAATGTTTCTCACTTTTAGTGGGGGATTTTTATCAGATCATCACATTAATTTGTGATATGAATTAAATATGATATAAAGAGTTAACAACACCCAGAAATTGTAGAAACCATTATGTTGATCTGGAATTTTGTCATATATGATATGATAAAACAATTCTCATTTTGGGTTTTTTAAATATTCTTAAATAGTTTAGGAACATTAAAAATGTATCATGTTAAAGGAAACCTCAATTTTATCATTATTTCATGTTGTATACAAAAAATGTATATATGGATATAAATTTCATGACGTGAAATGATACTTTTCCTCTCAATGTATGACATTCGATTTATCCCTAACTAATGTTTTTCAAGGTGTCTTATAAGTTATGATGAAATTTTATGGATATCATGAGTAGGATTCTTATATATTGATAAATAATGATCATGAGGGATAATAATAGGAATACAATTCTTTGTGATTTCTAGATAACCCACTAAATTATACCAAATGGAGTGTCATATAGATATCATTGATGTACTTTGAGTGCATGAATCATATTTGGGTCCCCACTTCATAAGGTTGTTGAGATACCAAACATGAGAACCTTCATACTCTGATACCCTACTCACACAATTCAACATATGAACATAGATAATATATGTTTTTTTGGGTATGTTGTTAATCATTTCATCATTTGGAGATTAAAAAATATTGTATTTATCATCTCATATGATGAGTATGACATTAGGACCCTTGATTGAGATACGTTGTGGAATTGTGTGGCCACTCTTGGATATTATTTATCAATTTAGATAAGTTAAATGTGATATTATTATACATAATCATGAATGATATGTAATGTATTCATCGATTAGGTTAGTCGATACTCTGTGAATCAAGAACAGATGAGTTTTCTATGTGGGCTTGACATGATCTTTTCCCATGGTCACTCTATGTCTTTGAAAAAGAAAAAAATATGAGAATAAAATTTTTTATATGATGTAATCTAGTGGTAATAGTTATCAAGATACATGTGTTTGATAAAGATCATGCTATATCCTTTTATATCTTGAGTACCATTGATGATTTTTTATAGGAAACTCTTTTCTTACATATCTGGATCGTAATATTTATATTTTCTTCAGTGCTGTAAAGGCCCGTGGGGTAACAATTTATGGTTGACTGGAAATGTTTTGAGTTTGATTCAAAGAGTTACTATAAAATTATTTTAGAGTTAACCAAAATTTTTTTTGGATGTGTTTTCACAAGGTATCACATACGATTTAATAAAGTGATATTAATGATATCTTTTAAAAGTGTTTTGTAAGATATCCAAAAAGGAGTTTTGGATATGGTTTCAAAATTTATTGTATACGATACAATATAAGGTGAAATGGCATAAAGTATTTTGGTTTTATTTAATGTGGGATATTGATGGAGATATTAACTAAATCCTTACACATATATATGATATATATATATATATATATATAACATGAAAGTTATGATTTTCATTTATATAAGGGTATATTATTTTATAGAATATGATATTTTTAAAAAATGATAAATGTTATCATTTCGTGTTTCCATGTAGTATGATATCATTCATGGAACCATTTTATGAGATGAGAAGTGAGTATTTGTTGAATTTATATGATGAATGTATTTATTTTCCAAAGCATTCACACATGATTTATGGATTCACGAGTCAATGCAAAAACCCAAAAAATTTCCTTAAAAAACATTATAAATAATTTCCATACAATGGTAGTGCTATGTTGTGGATTTTAGATCCTCATTCTTGAAAAAAAAATCCTTGAGACCTATATCTCTCTTCATCTTACCTTTCTATTGAGGTACTAGCACATCATAGAGAAAAGATGGATCCCATCTGAACATCAAATGATTCAGTGCAATCAGTGGATACACTATGATGTTGGGATACTTTTACCAATTTTATGATCTCTCTTAAACCTACATGATGGGGTTCTAAGATGATTTTGTGGGTTCAGTGGTGTAAGGTATGTTAGTTTACAATAGTTCTTCATTTATGTTTATTTAAATTCACACTATCTTGCATGGAGATCCTTATATAAGGGTTTAAATTGATTATACTACCTCTGAAAAATATTATTAAAATCTAACAAAACCCTTTAAAATTATAATATAATTTTTTAATGGTATTTAAAGAAGAAGATGTTATATATTTAATCCTAAGTTATAAACCCTTTATATTTCATAATAAGAAAAATTACATGATATATGAGATGTAGTTTATTCTTGTTGAGAATGTGTTCCCTTGTTGTGATTATTTATTTTGTTATGGTTGTATTGATGGAATCATCTACCTCTAGTAAAATGATAATCACCAAATTATTGTAATAGAAAAAAAATAAAATAATATAGGAATTGATGAAAATAATATTTCTCGACACACATGAGTTATTTTTAAAGAAATAAAAAAGAATATAACTATTTTCTTATCAGTTGGGTCTGTTGTGAATAATATTATATTGGTGGAACATGTTATAGATTCAAAAATATTAATAGAGGGTAACCCATTCCTATATCAAGAAGTTTTATATCAATACACATTTTAAAACTATGCGAGTGAATCTACACTTCCCAAAGTGGACAATATCATAGTGTGGTAGATAGATTCATTTAATTTTTAGGTTTTTAGAATATCTATTGTTGTAGTTATAAGTTATTTTTTAGTTCAGAAATTTTATATTAAACTCTTGGAAGTAATGTTATGTACTTGTTGAAAATGTAAAATTTAATGTTAAATCCAATATAATATTTGCATCAGTTTTCTCTTAATAAATAATTTTTTTTTCTAGAAAGCTTAGAAAGTTTGAGAGTTGGATAAAGTTTATTTCTCTAAACTAATGTCTTATTTTTTATTCATGTAATATATGAAATTTTATTCTCTAATGTTTTGTTTATGTGTTGATATTAACTTTTTAAAGAGAATGATAAAACTATGTTAGTCAATTAAAGATAATTTGATAAAATAATGTAGCCTTTATATTTATGTATGTCATTTTGTGGATTATGTTAAATATGAGAGTTTAGGTATCATTATAGTAATGTTTTATGTTTCTTAAAAATATAAAATTCATTTTATATGAAATATATTTTAGTTAAAAATGAAAATAGTTGGTTGATAAATTAAATCCTACAAGACAAGGTGAATTAAATTGGTTAATCTTTTGGTCATCTTAGTTTTTTAAATACTAATAAAATGTTTTTGGAAATAAAAAAATTACTTTGACTATGTTAACCTTATATTTTCCTTTCATGGGTTATAATAAAATTTAGTGACACCCACTTGGTAAAAAATTATTTTTTGGTAATAATATTTCTCAAATAAAATACAACAATTGTTTTGTAAAAAAATTATTTATTTAAAAAGAAGTTTTTCAATATGTGTTTAAAGAGTTTTCACAAAGATAATTCTGATAAACAAATTATGGGATGTATTAATATGGTTATTAATTTAAAATGGTTTTCTAACCTACAATATTTTAAAGTAAATAATTGACTTGATGAAATGTTTTTACCAATATTATTTTGAACTAGACAACTTTTAATATAAAATATTTTAAATGAAATATCAAATATTTTTAAAATTTTATATGAAAATATGTTAATCTAATTTCCTTATTATTTGTTTTGCATGATACGTTTTGAAAGATATGAATTAAATATTATAATAGAAAAAATGAGGATAAATCTTTTATAAATTTAAATTTGATAGCATACCTAAGTAAAATGGTTGAAAAGATGAAGATAAAGGTGTTTTCTCCCAAATAGAGTTTTTTGCTATCTTTTTTAATCAATTTGAAGTGTTTTTTAAACTGTTTCTTTTGAAATATTGTTTTAATATTATGTTTATTTGATTGGATATGCATGAATTTCTGGGTTTTTTTATCTATGTGGCCATTGATGTGACCCTACATGGGAATGATAGTAAAAGATGCATGATCACTATTCCAAGTTATTTAATTATTGTTTTTTAGATAATATTTATAAAATCACGTTTATATATTATATGTATTACCTCCCATGATTTAATGTTTTGATAATGGCCTCATTATTGTTTGAGAGGTATCTCTCTAAGGATATTTTTTTGAACTGTTTGAATTTTTTTTGTAGTTATATACTTTGTTCCTCAAGTGGTTGTTGTGTTCTATATATAGTGATAATCATGAGAGTTATCTCATGGGATGGATTATTTGTCCCCAATTCTCTTCTTTACCTTCAAATTGTGTTTTAATTTTCATTTATGAGAGTTCTTTGAGAGGTATCTAATGTAAGACCTAAAATTTTCACAAGCTCTTCCTTTTTTGTTTTGCGGTGTTTGGTGGATTGAGATAAATGTCATAAATTTAGAATTTTTTCAAGACTAGTTTTTTAATTTATAAAGTGGTTTAAAAATGGATTTAAAAATTATGAATATAATTTCAAGGTATTAAATATTTATTGTGAAATTAATTTTAAAAAATAAAAAAAGATTATAACGTTTTTTATGTGTCTTAGAATTATGAAACTAATAATAAAACATTCAATTAATTATTTTTAAGTAACTTTAATAAAAAATGTAATATTTTCAATACAATATGTATCCTTATACATAAAATTGATGTTTCATAAGGGCATTACTTTTTTTAAAAAGGTTGCATAAATTTAACCATGAGATTTTCTTTTTTGTATAAGGTTACTGTTTATTGTTATTTTGTTGTATAAGGGTAAGAGTGGGTTTATAATTCTTGAGTAAGGGTAGTTCACTAGTTTGTATGGGTGAAATAGTGTTTCTATGGCTCATTTAAAGCTTATAAATCCCCTATGTATCGGAGCGTGTGGTGTGCATGTAACACCCCGAGATTTTATGAGATATATTATTTTTTTCATATCTTCTATTTTATGCTACACCAAGATTACCTTGCGCTATACGAAACACCGTATTAGCTTGAAGTATATACAACATTATTCTTGGATCATGTTACACACAATTTCAAGTTCGTTTGATAGTAGTTACTCTAAGAAACATTGAGTATATATATATATATATTCAATGTATAAATGAAACATGGTTGGATTCTATTATATGAAAAAATAAAGGAGTCTTGGCCAACACGCAACCCTGAATTGGCTTGCATTACACGCAATCACGACCATCCTCAATAGCATGTGTTGTACGCAATACCAGGTTTCAGTAAACAATGATATATGGTTATAATATTATTATGAACTAGCTGTTATGAATAGTATCAACTACATTTTGAATTTTATAACATTATTATTTATCTTACACATTTTCTAGAACATGGTATGAGAACAAACTAAATTTTTCGGGCAAAATGAGTATTTTTAAAAAAATACAGTTTTGCCACCTTTTGATGACACACCCACTTTAAATATAGTTTTTGACATTTTTATAAGTTCAATTTGAAAAAATAAAATTCTTCCATGGAATCAAGATATAAAAATTTAATTTGGATACATTTTTCATATTATTCTGATAACTTTCATATTTTAATGAATAGTAAAAACACGCTATATTTTAATTAAAAACAATTTCTTTTCATCGCAATAATTTATATGGTTAAATTATCTTTTTAATTGGGTTTAATGTCTAATTAGAATATATTTTTACCATTTAATCTAATTTTGGTCGTTGGAATTAATTTCACTTTGAAATTGGACATAAACAAGTGTCGATCTTTTGATAGTTATTGTTTCTTAAAAACATGCTATTTGTTTTGATAATGGGAATTAATTTTAAAATTAATTAATTCCACTTAAATGTTTTGAATTTGAAAAAATAGACATCATTTTTGAATTTGGAATATCAAATATAGCTTAGGCTGAATTTTTTATATTTTTCTGAAAAACTTCAATTTTTGATGAATTGTGAAACTACTTAGTGGTAGTTAAAAAACCGACTCTTTCATTTATATTAAATTTTACCACTTTTGTGAATTGAATTTCAAAAATCTGACACACATGGTTATTATCAATAAGTAAAATGTGGTTGAATAAGATGAAAATAATTTTTGGTGAATAGTAACTGTTGACTTTTATTTACCGTGGTTAAAGGTAAATAGGGTAATTCAAGGTTAAAAGAATATTATAATAATTCAAAATTATCTTAACACTTTTCCTAACTTTATTGGATGAGTATTTCCTGACCATGTGCATCCTTGGGTCGATTTTGGGACCCCATTGTGCCACTTGGTAGTGATAATGACAATTTGGATTAATTAATTTAATATAAAGAAAAAATTGAAATTAACAAAAATATTTTAGTAATTAATTTTTATAAGGGGATATATAAATTATCTTTTCGACTATAAATATTCATTGAAAATATAAAAAAATTTCCTACATGATGGTAGTTTTTTTTATAATTTTTAGACATTATATAAATTAAATTATTTATGACACAATAATGATACAATATTTACCTCATTAATAAATGATTTAAATAAATAAGATTATAATGATTAAAATATTATAAAAAACATTTCCAATTCTGATTGGATGATTTTATTTCTACCATGAGTCATATTATATTCATCTTTAATGGTTTTTGGACATTTTGAAACTGAAGATAAGTTTATAATAAAATAATATTTTCACACTTTCCAAAGGTGCCCCTCTCCTCCCTTATAAATGGGCACCTCCTCCCTCTCCTATTTACACAACATTGAGCCTTCAATCTCAGCAAACCCCTATACATTTCCCTTCTCAAATTCCCTAGAAACATTATAGAGGTTCGGGTCTCCTCAAAAGACCAACTCTAGTGCCTTAGGAGGAATCTTACAAGAGGTGCGTCGGAGAAGATGTAATCTCTTCCACTGATTCCTTCAAGTTTCTTTCATCTTCAACATCTTCTTCTTTAGTTGTTTCATTATAAATTAATAACATCAGTATCACTAATATATTGATATGTAATTATAAATATGAAACAAACCTATTTCACCTTCTATCCATCCTACGAAAAACAAAATCACGGCGCGTGCGTACATACGGAATACCGTCTCCACACCGTGGTGTAATATGTTTTTTCACCACCACCTTACATGGATGGGTATAATGGTGTAAATAATTACTGTATATAGTTATTATAAAATCATGTTGATTCTATGATATTATATAATCCACTCCAATTCAATTCAATAATTATGGGAACGATATCATCGCTCATATGTACGTACGGATTACCGTCTCCACGACGCGATGAGATTCATTATCCATTTTAACCATTCAAGAATGATTATAAAGAATATATAATGATAATAATGAAATATATGACATGATAAATATACTGGATTTATGTATATATATATATATATATATATATTTCATCTACTTACTTCCATTCAAGTCAATAAAGAATGGAAAACAGTGTTCATGCGTACGTACGACCTACCGTCTCCATGATCGGTGAATTTCATTTCATTTATCTATCTATTATATATATATATAATGAATATATATAATATATAAATCATGATTTACATTCTGTAATTAATTAAATCATGATATAAGTAATGATATCAAGATCAACAAGTCCAAACATGTACGATAAAGGAAACAATTAATACCCAAAACGTTGCTTTAACATGGAAATGACAAATTAACAGGTAATATAAAGACGTAAGTGAATCATATATGATATCATAAATATTATTATGGTTCTGTTACAAGTTAATAATTTGTTTAAACCCACTATACAGGAGTTTCAGACACATACGGAATAAATTGGACCTACAGTAAGGGATAACTATTCCAATCTCGTTTTTATCTGAGATTGTTTATTCATAAGTATTTACTGGGGTTATTGTTATCATAAATGCCCATGTTTTCTAAAAATGTTTTCATGTATGTTTAAAGTCCTTTTTACCCATTTTTGAATTTTACCACATGTTATGAAAGGAATCTTACTTTTGTTTACCACACGAGGAACTTTTTGACTTTTCTGACAAAAGTATGAGGATAATTTTTTTAACCTATACGTTATGAATGGATTTTTACAGTTTTATAACGCCTTATTTTCATGAAGCTTAATATACAATATTTAATTACTACTTTCAACAAAATCTTGTTCTTTTAAAATTTCATTTCATTTTATGAAACGAAAATTATATTGAAAAAGAAAGGATATTTTCCTCAAGAATTCATTTCAAGTGTTTCATCAAAACCATTTTCCATCTATGATGACATTATTTCATATGTGTATGTTTCAAGTATAATGTCTCTATGATTTACATGTTTTCACTTTTCTTATGATGAAATGATATACATTTGTTTTATATTGATTATGTCATGATGGGATGATGTTTATGAAACCCATTTTTTTTGTTGGGTTATTATGAAAGATGTATGTTTATTTTGTGGCACAAGTAAGGATGATTTCATTATGAGATGGGTGGGACCTATATCTACCTCCAATGAATTGGGTAATTATTTATATCTCACTAGATAAACATGGCTGGAACAGTAAGTTAATCCGGTTTAGTGATACAGGACTGGAATGAGGAGTGAACTCGATTCAGAAAGGGACTTCGTCAACTAAGATGGTCTTGGTAGTAATGCCTTGGCTACTATGGAAATCATATCATGTGATTAATGGTTTTCCACAATTACATGTTTTATTCCCAAGCTATTTTATCAAGATTGATGTTCCTTTATGATCTATGCCTTATGTACTTCTAAGATTTATGTCATGTTCAAGTTTTTGCATTCAAGTGTTTATGGATTGTTTTATGTTCTCTATATTTACCCTTACTTAGCATTTGAGATCACCCTTTTTATGTTTTCTTTTCCCCTGGATATGAAGAAATGTTTTAGGTAAGAAAAAAACATAAGATCTTTATAGGATATGTTGAAGATCTTTCACCAAGATTAGAAGATTATATTCCGAGTTTCCAAAGTCACTAAACTATTATTGTCCTTTGGTGTCTGTTTTTGTTATGTATTAGGTATTCCAAAAAAGTAATGTAATGTCTATGTTCGTCAATATTTGGGTCTCTATAGTTGGTATCAAAGGGAAGGTTTAATCCACCTTTGGAAACTAGGATACAAAATCTTTAGCGAGATCCCTAGAGATATTTCTATGGTATGTCTATGGATGTACCTAAGGTTTAACTATTGGTTACATTCCTATAATTATGTTGACGATCATGAATAACCTAGGGTGAACCTAGGGTGTCATGGATTAAAGAATTTATGATAAGTTAGACATCCCATAAGTGAATTTTTATGATTATGTGGTTCCTTGTTATTTCAACTGTTTCCTACACCATGGTTTTTGGTTTTAGTAAATGGAGGGAACCAGATGGAATTGGTTCAACATTTAATCCAATGGAAAAATTGGTGACAATGTGCAACGAAATTGCGTAATGCCTAGAAAGAAATATTTTGTGATTATGTCGAATCAGTCATCGCGATATATGATAAGCAAGGTGAACTTTAGTGGTATTCCTAATTCATCAAATAAGAGGAAGATGGACTTTTATGCATGTTCGCATGGTGAGGAGCATAGAGATAGGAAGATTGAGATTTCTAAAGAAGGGAAGAAGAACCTTGATGAATACATCAAATGGAGGGGGAGATGTTATCTGTGTGGAGAGAAGGGTCATAGAGAGTCAAACTATTATGGAGTTCAATGTATTATCTATGGAGAATATGGGCATTACCCAACTCAATGCTCTGACCTAAGAGGATACTTCTAAATCAAGGAAGGACTTATTCCATGAAAATCATTGAAGAGGGTGGATTGAAGTGTTTATGTATTGTTATTCATGAATAATGTTGTTGAGGTACTTTTATGGTATATTGGAATATTTATGTATTGGTCTATTGTGGTTTTCCATAAGAATATGCACTATTGGAAAACTAACCTATACCAACGGTTTGGAACCGTTGGTATAGGCCTCTAAACCGTTGGTATAGCCTATACCAATGGTTTGGAGAACCGTAGGCAAGTAAGCCGTTGGGATAAGTCTATACCAACGGTTTTTTGAAAAAATGTTGGTATATGTATTTCCAAAAAAAAATTCACTAGGATTTGATCCGAGGATCAAATTTTGATCCCAGGACCTCCGGTTTATCATTAAAAGACCTAACCACTAACCTAAAATGACTTTTGTGAACATAATTTCATAAATATATATATATGTATTATCATAATTATTTTAAATTTTGATTTATAGAATGTTCTGGTTAAGAGGATCCGATAAAAAATCAAAGGTCCTATACCAATGGTTGTCAAAACAGTTGGTATAGACCTATACCAACGGTTTTGGAGACCTTTACCAATGGTTTGGCCAAACCATTGGGAAAGGGTAGGCTTTTCCAATGGTTTGGCCAAACCGTTGGGAAAAGTTGCCACAAATTGGACCTTTCCCAACAGTTTGACAAAACCGTTGGGAAACGTGGACACAAAGTGGACTTTTCCCAACAGTTTGGCCAAACTGTTGGGAAAGCCTACCCTTTCCCAACGGTTTTGGCAAACCATTGGGAAATGTGGCTAAAAAGTGGTATTTCCCAACGGTTTGGCCAAACCGTTGGGAAAGGGGGTATAGAAGTGTTGGAAAAGGTCACATTTACAGTAGTGATGGTACCGGTAACCATGAAAAGTGATTGAAATATTTTTGGAAAGAAGACGATATGCGCAAAATGAAGGGATAAAGAGAAAATAAAATAACGCCAATGTTATATCATGGTTTGAGTATGTAGAAATTTTGGGATTTTGGTATGTCGAGAGAGTTAACATTTGACAGAATTCATGTTTTCATTAAGGTTCTATGATAAGAATACATGATTAAGGTATTCACATGTGAGATATATCTTATGATATATGGGGGATAAATGATGATATTCACATGCTTCTTATATGACCTCCCTGGTAATATTTTTCACTATAATATGATATTGGACAGAAGTATTTTGGATAAGCGTAAAGATTGAAATGGATTTTGATGGAAATATGTTAGTATTGTTTAAGGAAAGAATTTTTTTGATATTATTGATGGAAGGTTATAATAATATAGTTTTAGAAAAAGAATAACCTGTAGGATGAGAGACAACCTGTCGCGTCAGACAAGGTTGTGGGAATCGAACCCACAACCAAAGAGCGACAGACCTTTATTGCCTACCACTGGCCTACAGGAAGTCCCGGGTTATAGAAGCTAGTTTTATTTTATTAAGCGGTATGATAGATGAAGTATACGTCCATTTTTGGAATCATATAAAATTAATATCACCATATATGGACTTATGTATATTTAATAACTTATGATAACATTTTTGTGATAGAAATAGATGGGATGACTTATCATTCTATCGCATGATCTGCTAACACTTCATGAATGAAAAATTCAACTTCATTTCTTTAAATAAAGATAAAGTGGAAATTGTTCATGGGATGACCAACAATGATATTACACTGAAAAAAAGTAAGTATTTCTCCTTATGTAAATGTTCATCAACATTAGGGAAATGATCTTGAAAACGAAAAATGGTGTCCTAGTACTCTCATATCTGATGAATCAGATGGTACCTTAGATCATCACAAATTTATGGCTTTGTGATTGTTGGCTTTTTCATATCCATGTTCTCTACCACTCTCCATCAGAGCATAATGGTTAGATCTATCTTCCATATCTATATTTTCACCTATGTTGTCCTATATGGAAACCTAGTTCTGAGTTAATTTGGGTGACCATTATGATTATAAATTTTCTTTTTAAAATGAAGTTTTAGTATTCCATTTTATGATGTGGGTTTTAATGAAAGAAACTATAAACTAATAAACCATTTATAACCTCGATGAATTTAGAGGAAAAAATTCATTTTAAGGGAGGTAGAATGTAACACCCCGAGATTTTATGAGATATATTATTTTTTTTCATATCTTTTATTGTATGCTACACCAAGATTATATTGCGCTATATGCAACACCGTATTAGTTTGAAGTATACACAACACTACTCTTGTATCATGTTACACACAATTTCAAGTTTGTTTGATAGTGGTTATTCTACTCAACATTTAGTTTTTATATATATATATATATATTCAATGTATAAATGAAATATGGTTGGATTATTTTATATGAAAAAATGAAGGAGTCTTTCACAACACGCAACCTTGACTTGGCATGCATTACATACAATCAATACCTTCCTCGATAGCGTGTGTTGTACGCAATACCAGGTTTCACTAAACAACGATATATGGTTATAATATTATTATGAACTAGACGTTATGAATAGTATCAACTACATTTTGAATTTTATAACATTATTATTAATCTTACAAATTTTCTAGAAAATTGTATGAGAACAAACTAATTTTTTTGGGTAAAATAAGTATTTTTCAAAAAATGAAATTTTGCCACCTTTTGATGGTGCACCCACTTTAAATCTAGTCTTTGACATGTTTCTAAGTTAAATTTTAGAAAATAAAATTCTTCCTTGTAATGAGGATATAAAAATTTAATTTGGATAAAATTTTCATATTATTCTGATAACATTTATATTGTAATGAATAGTAAAAACACGCTATATTTTAATTAAAAACAATTTTTTCATCGCAATAATTTATATCGTTAGATAATATTTTTAATTGGTTTTAAAGTTTAATTACAATATATATTTACCATTTAATCCAATTTTTTTCATTGGAATTAATTTCACTTTGAAATTGGACATAAAGAAGTGTCGATCTTTTGATAGTTATTGTTTCTTAAAAACACGCTATTTTTTTGATAACAAGAATTAATTTTAAAATTAATTAATTCCAATTATATGTTTTTAATTTGAAAAAATAAAAATCATTTTTGAATTCGTAATATCAAATATATCTTAGGCAGAATGTTTGGTATTTTTTTGAAAAACATCAATTTTTGATGAATAGTGAAACCACTTAGTGGTAGTTAAAAACTGACTCTTTCATTTAAATGAAACTTTACCACTTCTATGAATTGAATTTCAAAAATCTAACATACATGGTTGTTACCAATAAGTAAACTATGGTTCAATAAGATGAAAATAATTTTTGGTGAATAGTAACTTTTGACTTTTATTTACCGCGGTTAAAGGTAAATAGGGTAATTCAAGGATAAAAGAATATTATAATAATTAAAAATTAAATTAACAATTGTCCTAAACTTATTGGATGAGTTGTAATGCCCCAAACCCAATTACCCAGAGTCGGTTCATTATTACAAAACATTGGCATGATCACAAGAAAGTTCAAGTCTCGAAAGACCGATTAGTTTAGTAGCCTTGGAATAACTAGATACATTCATAAAGTTTACATTACATCATAAAATGAAAAACTA
Organism: Viscum album; assembly: GCA_963277665.1. Lineage (NCBI taxonomy): Eukaryota > Viridiplantae > Streptophyta > Magnoliopsida > Santalales > Viscaceae > Viscum > Viscum album. Next base: position 1,098,406,575 of record OY728155.1, on the reverse strand, counting down.
CAACAATATAGTCTCCATATTCCACAAACTTATCCCTCATACTATCCCCGCAGGTCATTAATAAAATCCTTCTTCACATCCTGGAAAAAATAAAACATAGAAAGGGCTGAGCTCAAATGCCAAGTAAGGATAACAATATAGCGGAAACTTTCATAAATAAGCATAAACATTTAAGGAAATGTATAATTAAAACAAAATCCTTTTAAAACATGAACTTCAGCATAATATTACAGAAATAAAATAAAATAATGCCATATACTTATTCACATGGATATTCGACTAGTCGAATAATCACATGCAATATCAACAACCACTTTCATATTGGTGGAATGCATAATGCCAGACTATCATAACCACATAGCCACGACCTCGTGCCAAGACTACAAATAAGATTTTGTCAAGGCCTTGTGAAAAGACACTAGTTTGTCTCATGAGACCTATTGAGGCATCGAGGATCTATAGTAGGCTCCACCCGTCACTTATTAAGTCCAATGCATTCCTCATATGAACAGGTTTAAACATAACATAATGATTCGTATTAAAACTAGCATACGAAATGTCAATACATTTTCATAAACCATTAAGGGTATAAAAATAACACATAAACAGTCAAACATATCACAAAACCATCAATACAATATGGAAGTTTTGTATCATAATAAATCAACTCCAAATAAACTTAAAATCTATCAAAGGATGTTGACATAGATGAAATCAAAACTCCTTTTAGAGAAATATCTATTTCTATTTTGAAATAATTTAAGAGTCATATATTTATAAAATAAAACATTTTATTATAAGCTTGTAAGGGAAGATTTGACAATTTTATAATGGAGGAAAATAGCCACACACACCATATAAGTTAAAAAAACATTCTTACCATAATTCTGTCGAAAAGGTTAAAAAGGACCTTATTTGAAAAACGACAGAAAGATTCCTTAATAAACGTCTTATAAAAAGTAGACAAGGGTATAAATGACTTTATCCCATAATCTTTAAAATAGTAATAATAATTTTTAATACATTTTTAAGAAACATGGATGTGGATGATAAAGAGGTCCTAGAAGATAATTATGTATAAACAACCTCGGATAATGAAGAGATTGTGAAATAAACCCTTACCTTGTAATTTTCCTTGGTTGGGGGTAGGATAACCTCCTATATAATGGTGAAATAATTTTTATTAAATTATACAATAATCATATACATTAATATGATATCATATATGATCTTTTAACATTGCTTTGTTAACAATATCTTAGTATTATCATCGTTTTAGGTGTTAACTTACTCGTATATGTTTTGTTACATAAGTTGTGTTTGTTATGGATAGGTTGTATATTATTCATATCCAGAATGATATCAAGTCCTTAAACATTATTTTTAAATCATCAAATGATAATTATACTTGGATGGATACGATGAAGAATGAATCTCATTGCGTTCGTGGAGACGGTTGTCCGTATGTACGCATGAACGACAATATCAATCTTTTGATATTAAAATAATATATAATTGTAAGGTATATCATATATAAAGAATAATTATAATGTTATATTTATTATTTACATGAATTACACATCATTATTATACTCATTCAAATAATAATTTATTGAATAACAATTACACCACGACGTGGAGACGGTAAGCCGTACGTACGCACGTATGGTGACATGTCATTCAAAGGATGGATAGAAGAATGAATATGGTTGTAACATATTTATAATAACATCAAAATATATATAAGATACTGGAGTTATTATTTTATAATGGGGATAACAATGAAAGAATAAGTTGAAGAAGAAAGAAAGAGGGTGGTGAAAACATAACCTCTTCTTCGGGTTCTTCCTTTTGCTTTGATCAAAAGGGCTCCTTAGGTTGGCTTTCTGATCAAACTAAGGCCTCTAGGTTGAATTGAGGAAAGTTTAGAGAGTATTTTGGTAGGGTTTGTCCGTGCCAAAAGGATTGGAATGTGTGAATTAGTGAGAAGGGGGAGTTCCCTTTTATAAGAGGGGTGAGAGGCACCTTTGGAAAAGATGGAAATATTATTTTATAATAAATCCATATTTGGTTTATAATGGCTAAAAAGTGTATTATTTAAAGGTTAAGGGGGGTATGGGTCGAAAAAAACTCAAAAAATAGAATTTAGAAAGGTTTGGGTCATTATATTAACCTTATCTTTTAGTTTTAACTCTAAGTGAATTAGTTTGACACTTACCATGTCACTTTGTATTTTTATATTATATAGTTAATAAACAAACTATATACCTCCAAGAGACCCCCAAGTGGTCCATTAAAGATACACCTATCATGATATAAGTCTATTGGACTAACCTTATATTTTTAGGAATTTAATATAAATTAATAATATAATATTTGTTTTAAACACTCTTTTATGTCAATTTTGACACTATTGGGTATTTTGTTTTTGATAAATTTATAACAGCATTATTACTTCGAAAACAATTTAGATAATCAATAATAATATGTCATATTAACCTATAAAATTAGTGGAATTCATAAAAAGTCTCAAATTAAATTTATTTTTATATTTATAATATCAATTATTTTAATATTTCTTTAATTAGGTAATTACTGCATCACCAGTGTGTCATAAATAAATTAAATTATTTAATTTCTAAAAATTATAAATAATATACCATTATGTAGGAAATCTTTTAGCTTTCTAATTAATATTTACAATCAAATTTATCTTATGTATAACCCTATATTAAAAATGGTTTATTAAATAAAATTTGATTTTAACTCTTTTAACTCTTCTTTGAATTAAATAATAATAAATGTCCTAATATAATATAAGTGGACCTAATTGATAATATTTTATTCCTAAGGTTGTTTTTGGTCGAGATATACTTGTCTAATAGAATTAGGACATGTGTTAGGGTAATATTAATATCATTTTTACACTTAATTACCATATTTACTTTTAACCGTGGTAAATAAAAGTAATAAAGTTACTATTCACCAAAAAATATTTTCATCTCAATGAACCAAATTTTACTCCTTGATATTAACCGTGTCTCTCGGATTTTCAAAATTCCACTCACAGAATCGGTAAAATTATGTTTTATGTGAATTTCCAAATTCTCCTAGGAGGTGGGTAAAAGAAGGTGAGAAGTTCAATAAAATTTTTATATATTTAAAATTATTCTAAACTAACTCCAATGAATTACATTGAACTTATATAGGTATTATGTATCTATTTTGAAATTAATTAAATTTAAATAAAATAAATAATTATATAAATAGAAATTTGGTTTTAAACTATAACTCAGTGTTTTTTCACTATTCATCAAAAATTGAATGTTTTCAGAAAAATACCAAAATTTCACCCTAGGCTAATTTCAATATTCAGAATCCAAAAATGAAGTCAATTTTGAAAGATAAAATTTATAAAATTTCAAAAAGTGGGTATTACTATTCATAACGGCTAGTTTGATTGGTTGTGGTGTGTGTGTTAGAACTCGAAGTTGCGTACAACACACGCTACTGTATTATTCAAAGGAAAGCGTACCGTGGAAGCTTGGGGTGTTTCATTCTCCCCTCCATCAAATAATTTCTTCCTCGAAATTTCTAGAATACTACCGCATGAAAAGAATCGGGCGGTTCTTCATTATAAGTTCCTCAGGTTCCCACGTTGCCTCTTCCATCTTATGGTTTCTCTACAAAACTTTTATTGGACGAGTCGTCCGGTTTCTCAGTACTTGTTCTCTCGTATCAATAATCCTGAAGGGATCTTCACAATAAGACAGATCGGGTCCAGTTCTAATTCCTCATAGGTGAGTACATGCATTGGGTCAGGCATGTATTTCCTCAACAGTGATACATGGAACACATCGTGAACTTTGGAGAGACTTGGCGAAATTTCCAAACGGTAATCTACAGCCCCAATTCGTTCTATAAATTCGAAAGTTCTGATGTACCTATGACTCAACTTACCCTTCTTACCGAAACGTACAACTCCCTTCCATGGAGATACCTTCATGAAAAAATGATCTCCTACATGAAATTCTAAATGCTTCCTTCGGTTATCGGCATAGCTCTTCTGCCTACTTTGAGCTGCTTTGATGTGGTTTTGGATTACCTTTTCCTTTTCCATTGTTTTATCCACCAGTTCTGGGCCTAAAAGTATTCATTCACCAACGTCATCCCAATAGGTTGGTGTGCAACATCTCTTTCCGTATAATACTTCATATGGTGCCATCCGAATACTCGAATGGAAGCTATTGTTATAGGAAAATTCTACCAGAGGTAAATATTGATCCCACATACCCTGAAAGTCAGGTGAGCATGATCTCAACATGCCTTCTAAGGTTTTAATAGTCCTTTGTGATTGTCCATCTGTTTGAGTGTGGTAGGCAGTGCTCAATTAAAGTACAGTATCCATGGATTTCTGAAGACTCTTCCAAAATCTTGAAGTAAAACGGGGATCATGATCAGAAAAAATCGATAGGGGTACTCCATGAAATCTCACCACTTCATTAATATATAGTCTTCCTAGACGTTCCAGTGGTAGATCTTCTCTTATAGAAAAACAATGTGCTGACTTGGTAAGATGACCAACAATAACCCATATTGCATCCTTCCTTCTAAGAGTCTTTGGAACCCCATGACAAAGTCCATCGTAATATTGTCCCATTTCCACTCTGGTATGGGACAAGGTTGCATGACTCCTCTAGGCTGTTGCCTTCCAGCTTTAACTTGTTGAAAAACCATAAATCTTGACACAAAATCAGAAATCTCCCTCTTCATGTTGTCCCACAAAAAATTTTCCTTCAAGTCTCTATACATTTTGGTTCTCCCAGGGTGTATAGAGAAATTGGAACTATGAGCATCATCTAACAATTCCGTTTTTTAAATCAGGTATATTGGGAAAACAATGTCTCTTCCCAAATTTCAAAATTACATCTTCATACCCAAATTCATTCAATCTCTCATCATTCACAGCTTTAATCTTCTTTTGAAATTCTTTATCATCGGAATGAGAACTCTTAATCCTTTCTAGTAAATATGGTTTGGAAACCATTTGAAAAAGCACTGATGTTTCACCTTCCATGGTTATTCCCATGTCCATCTTCACTAGATCCATGAAAATTGGATCCTTTTCAATTCTCATATTGTTCAAAACTCCATGATCTTTTCTACTCAAAGAATCTACCACCTTATTTTCCTTCCCCGGGTGGTAGTATATCGTACAATCATAATCCTTGAGTAACTAGAGCCATATCCTTTGCCTCATTTTGAGTTCTTTTTGTGAGAAAGTATACTTCAAACTCTTGTGATCAGTATAAATCTCACATTTTTTACCATAGAGGTAGTGCCTACATATATTCAAAGCAAAGATCACAACAGCTAACTCGAGATCATGAGTAGGATATATTTTCTCATGAATTTTCAACTGGCATGATGCATAGGCAACAACCCTATCATTCTGCATAAGGATACAACCAAGTACATTCTTTGATGCATCACTATAAATAATGAACCCATCATTCCCCGATGGTAGAGTCAATATAAGAGAATTGAATAATCTTCTCTTCAGTTATTCAAAACATTCTTCACACTCTTTTTTCCAAACAAATTTAACCCCCGTACGTGGAAGCTTTATTAATGGGTTATCCAATCGGGAAAAATTATGGACAAAAAATCAATAATAACCTACTAAAACAATAAAACTACGTACCTCAGTTATACTCGTAGGTGCTGGCCATTCTTGGATTGCCTTGGTCTTAGAAGGATCAATAGAGATTCCATCTTTAGAGACAATATGGCCAAGAAAAGAAATCTCCTGAAACCAGAATTCACATTTGCTAAACATACCATATAATTCATGTCTTCTCAGAGTCTTCAAGATAATGCGCAAGTTATTTTCGTGATCTTTGTAGATTTTGGAGTATACCAAGATATCATCAATAAATACCACCACAAAATCATTGAGATATTCCTTGAAAACTCTATTAATTATACCCATGAATACAGAGGGTGCATTAGTCAGCCAAAAAGGAATTACCGTAAAGTCGTAATGCCCATACCTTGTTCAAAATGTCTTCCTTCTTCACACACAAATGATGGTATCCAGATCGAAGGTAAATCTTTGAAAAGTATTGAGCTCTATGCAGTTGGTCAAATAAATCATCAATGCGAGGTAGGGGATACTTGTTCATTATTGTTTTAGAATTGATCTCTCTGTAGTCAATACATAACCTCGTAGATCCATCTTTCTTATTAACAAAAAGAATTGGGGATCCCCATGGAGAAACACTAGGGTGAATAAATCCCTTATTACTCAATTCCTCCAGTTGTTTCTTTAGTTCAACTAATTCCATAGTGTCTATTATATAAGGGGTCTTCGATATAGGCCTTGATCCAGGAATTAAATCATTGGAAAACTCAACTTCTCCTTCTGGAGGATGTCCAGGTAAATCTTCCAAAAACACATCTACATATTCTTTCACAATAGGTACATCCTCTATTTGAACATCCCTTTCCTCACCCACATTCATTTCATTCTCTTCCTCCCTAATAATTGAATTTAGTTGATCTATTGGGGGTGGATCTTGATAAGAATTAGGTGGTGACGATTCTGTTCTAAAGATAAGGTGTTCATTATAATCATCATCAAAAATCGTAACCTCATTCTTCTTATAATAAATCTTCGCATCATGGTCTGAAAGCCAATCCATACTGAGGATTATATCAAACTCAATCATATGTATGCCAATGAGATCAGCCGATAAAGAACATTTATGTGCTCTAATGGGGACTGATTCACAAAACATTGTTGCAATGATACTTCCCTTAGGATTTTTAACTAAAAACTACCTTGTTAAATAAAATTGGAAATATCTAGTTTTCTTAGAAAATTGGGAATATATGAAACAATGAGATGATCTAGAATCAAATAATGCATTTTCTAAACTTGAGGAAACCATTAAATTACCTGCCACCACGTCTTTCAGAGATTCTACCTCAGCAGTAGTGATAGCGTAAGCTTGGCCTTGATCCCCTGGACTTTTCTGAGGTAATATCCCTGGATTCTTAGAGCATCCATTTGCATAATTTCCCATATCCCTGCAATTGTAGCATTGGACATTGGTAGATTCCTTCTTACCCTTTCAATCACGAGCTTGGTAGCCTTTTTCACCACACTAGTAATAGACTCCCATTCCTTTTAAGAAAGTACCGGGGTGTTTCTTCCCACATTTACTACAGGATGGATATTCAACTTTTCCCTTATTCCCCTTATTTCCATTCCCAGATTGATCAGCATATCTCTTCTTCACTTCCTTTGCTTTAAAGTCATAAGACATAGATAATTCCTTCTCTGTCTTGATAGCACATGAGACAATGTCTTCGTACGACGAGAAGGATTATGAGACTAATGCTCGACAGAGAAATGGGTTTAACCCATAAAATAAATGATCAATATTACTTCTTGGTTTACATATATAATCTCCAGCATACCTTTCTAACATCATAAATTTAGCCTCATACTTTGCGACATTCTCATCATCCTTTTATCTCAAACACAGAAACTGCCATTCCATATCTGTTCGATGGTCACGAGGAAAGTATTTTTCTAAAAACAGATCTTTGAACTACCCCCATTCCATATTTAGTACTTCATCATCTTCCTTCGTGTTTTGAATCAATGACCACCATTGATCAGCATCTTTAGTGAGGCGATAAATTTCCATGAAAACTTTTTCCTTTTCACTACTCCCCAAAGCCTGAAATATTTTCTCTAGGGAACTTATCCATTGCTCAGCTACTAATGTATTTGTACTCCCATTGAACGTTGTTGGTTGCTGCCTCATGAAGCGATCTAACATTGAGCCTTCACACTGTAGATAAGGGTGATCCATAGGGGTAAGGTTATTATTCATAACTTGAGTGAGTTGTCTCAGTATGGTGATTAGTTGATCCGCACCAGTTGCATCACCAGCTCCACTATAATTATCTTGATCATGAGAGAAATCCCTACATGGACTGTGTGCATTGATACAGTTTCCATTTCTTCCACTACGCACCATTTCTAAACAACGGAATAAACTAGATCAGTTTATGAATCAAAATACATAATTCAATACTTATGAAACAGTTAACATAAATTGAACTATTTATGGATATAATCCATAATCATAAAAATTTTTTCTTTGAGGACGTATATACTCATAAACCCTTCATAATTATTTGTAAAGAAAATGAGATTTATCGTAAGAATATCCCCCGGGAGTGTCTTAACCAAGAGTGCAGCAATGCCCATTGTCGTGCACCGGTTCCCGTTCGAGTCTAGCTCAAAGCGATGTTTTCGGGTTTTACCCCAAGGTACATCTGTGCCAGAGCCACCTCTACCTACTAATATCCAGATATGGATGTATTTCTTGGAAAAATCACAAAATCTCTACAATACCAAAATTCTAGGAAGTTCTTCTATACTAATCCTCAAAGTCCATCTTAAATCTATGTTCTCAAATCAGATTTTATCTAAATCTAGCTTCCAAGGTTTGTACTAAACTTCCTCTGATCCAACTGTAACGCCCCAACCCCAGTTACCCATAGTCGGTGCATTATTACATAACATTGGCATGATCACAAGAAATATCAAGTCTCGAAAGACCGATTAGTTTAGTAGCCTTGTAATAACTAAATACATTCATAAAGTTTACATTACATCATAAAATAAAAAACTAAAACAATATAGTCTCCATAGTACACACTCTTATCCCCTCATACTATCCCTGCAGGTCATTCACAAAATACTTCTTCACATCCTGGGAAAAATAAAACATAGAAAGGTGTGATCTCAAATTCCTAGTAAGGATAACAATATAGCAGAATGTTTCATAAATAAGCATAAACAGTTAAGGCAATGTATAACTAAAACAAAAGCCTTTTAAAACATGAACTTCAACATAATATGGCAGAAATAAAATGAAATAATTCCATATACTTATTCACATGGATATTCTACTAGTCTAATAATCACATGCAATATCAATAACCACTTTCATAATGATGGAATTCATAATGCTAGACTATCATAACCACATAGCCAAGGCCTCGTTCCAAGACTAAAAATAAGATTTTGTCAAGGCCTTGTGCCAAGACACTAGTTTCTCTCATGAGACCTACCGATGCATCGAGGAGCTATAGCAGGCTCCACCCGTCACTTATTAAGTCCAGTGCATTCCTCATATGAACAGGTTTAAACATAACATAAATATTCATATTAAAAATAGCATACGAAATGTCAATACTTTCTTCATAAAACATGAATTTTATAAAAATAACACATCCATAGTCAAACATATCACAAAACCATCAATACAATATGAAAGTTTTGTATCATAATAAATCAACTCCAAATAAACATAAATCCATCAAAGGATGTTGACATAGATGAAATCAAAAATCTTTTTAGAGAAATATCTCTTTATATTTTGAAATAATTTAAGAGTAATATATTTATAAAATAAAACATTTTCTTATAAGCTTGTAAGGGAAGCATCGACGATTTTATAATGGAGGAAAATAGCTACACCCACCGTATAAGTTAAAAAAACATTCTTACCTTAATTCTGTCGAAAAGGTTAAAAAGGACCTTGTTTGGAAAACGACAGAATGATTCCTTAATAAACTTCTTATAAAAATTAGAAAATGGTATAAATGAATTTATCCCATAGTATTTAAAATAGTAAGAATTATTTTTAATAAATTTTTAAGAAACATGGATGTGGATGATAAAGAGGTCCCAGTAGATAATTATGTATAAACAAACTTGGATAATGAAGAGATTGTGAAATAAACCCTTACCTTGTACTTTTCCTTGGTTGGGGGTAGGATAACCTCATGTATAATGGTTAAATTATTGTTATTAAATTATACAAGAATCATATACATTAATATGATATCATATATGGTCTTTTAACATTGCTTTGTTAATAATATCTTAGTATTATCGTCGTTTCAGGTGTTAACTTACTCGTATATGTTTTGTTACATAAGACATGTTTGTTATGGATAGGTTTTATATTATTCATATCCATAATGATATAAAGTCCTTAAAAATTATTTTTAAATCATCAATTGATAATTATACTTGGATGGATACGATGGAGAATGAATCTCATTATGTTCGTGCAGACAGTAGTCCGTATGTACGCACGAGGGAAAATATCATTCTTTTGATATTAAAATAATATAAAATTGGATGGTATATCATATATACAAATTCATTATCATGTTATATTTATTATTTACATGAATTACACATCATTATTATAACCATCCGAATAATATTTTATTGAATAACAATTACACCCCGACGTGGACATGGTAAGCCGTATGTGCGCACTTATGGTGACATGTCATTCAAAGGATGGATAGAAGACTGAATATGGTTGTACCATATTTATAATAAAATCACAATATATATTTTATACTGGAGTTATTATTTTAGAATGATGATAACAAAGAAAGAATAAATTGAAGAAGAAAGAAAGAGGGTGGTGAAAACATTACCTCTTCTTCGCGTTCTTCCTTTTTCTTTGATCAAAAGGGCTCCTTAGGATGGCTTTCTGATCAAACTAAGGCCTCTAGGTTGAAGTGAGGGAATTTGAGACAGAATTTTTGTAGGGTTTGGCCGTGCCAAAAGGCTTTTAATGTGTGAATTAGTGAGAAGGGGGAGTGCCCTTTTATAAGAGGGGTGAGGGGAACCTTTGGAAAAGCTGGAAATATTATTTTATAATAAATTTATATTCGGTTTCTAATGGATCCAATGTGAATTATTTAATGGTTAATGTGGGTATGGGTCGAAAACAACTCAAAAAATAAAATTTAGAAAGGCTTGGGTCATTATATTAACCTTATCTTTTAGTTTTAACTCTTAGTTAATTAGTTTGACACTTACCATGTCACTTTGTATTTTTATATTATATAGTTAATAAAATTACTATATACCTCCAAGAGACCCCCAAGTGGTCCATTAAAGATACACCTATCATGATATAAGTCTATTGGACGAACCTTAGATTTTTAGGAATTGAATATAAATTAATAATATAATATTTTCTTTAAAATCCCTTTTATGTCAATTTTGACACTATTGGGTATTTCGTTTTTGATAAATTTTTAACAGCATTATTACTTCGAAAAAAATTTATATTATCAATCCTAATAAGTCATATTAACCTATAAAATTAGTGTAATTCATAAAAAGTCTCAAATTACATTTATTTTGGTATTTATAATATCAATTATTTTAATATTTCATTAATTAGGTAATTACTGCATCACCATTGTGTCATAAATAAATTAAATTATTTAATGTCTAAAAATTATAAATAAAAATCCATTATGTATGAAATATTTTATCTTTATAATGAATAATTACAATCGAATTTATCTTATGTATAACCCTATATTAAAAATGTTTTAGTAAATAAACTTTGTTTTAACTCTTTTAACTCTTCTTGAAATTAAATAATAATAAATGTCCTAATCTAATCCAAGTGGACCTAATTGATAATATTCTATTCCTAAGCTTGTTTTTGGTCGAGATACACTTTTCTAATAGAATTAGGACATGTGTTAGGGTAATATTAATATCATTTTACCATTAATTACCCTATTTACTTTTAACAATGGTAAATAAAAGTAAAAATTTACTATTCACCAAAAGTTATTTTCATCTCAATGAACCACATTTTACTCCTGGATATTAACCGTGTCTCTTGGATTTTCAAAATTCCACTCATAGAATTGGTAAAGTTAATTTTCATCTGAGTTTCCAAATTCTCCTAGGAGGTGGGTAAAAGACGGTGAAAAGTTCAATAAAATTTATATATATATAAAATTATTCTAAACTAACTTCAATGAATTACATTTAACTTATATAGGTATTATGTATCTATTTTGAACTTAATTAAATTTAAATAAAATAAAAAATTATTTAAATAAAAATTTGGTTTTAAACTATAACTCAATATTTTTTCACTATTCATCAAAAATTGAATGTTTTCAGAAAAATACCAAAATTTCACCCTATGCTAATTTGAATATTCCGAATCCAAAAATGAAGTCCATTTTGAAAGATAAAATTTATAAAATTTCAAAAAGTGGGTATTACTATTCATAACGGCTAGTTTGATTGGTTTTGGTGTGTGTGTTAGAACTCGAAGTTGCGTACAACACAGACTACTATATTATTCAAAGAAAGGCATACCGTGGAAGCTTGGGGTGTTACATTCTACCCTCCTTCAAATAATTTCGTCCTTAAAATTTCTAGAATACTACCACATGAAATGACTCGGGTGGTTCTTCATCATAAGTTCCTCGGGTTCCCACGTTTCCACTTCCATCTTATGGGTTCTCTACAAAACTTTTACCAGACGAGTCGTCCGGTTTCCCAGTACTTGTTCTCTCGTATCAAGAATCATGAAGGGATCTTCGCAATAAGACAGATCGGGTTCCAGTTCTAATTCCTCATAGGTGAGTACATGCGTTGGGTCAGGCATGTGTTTCCTCAACAGTGATACGTGGAACACATCGTGATCTTTGGAGAGACTTGGAGGCATTTCCAAACGGTAATCGATAACCCTAATTTGTTATAGAATTTCGAAATTTCCGATCTACCTAGGACTCAATTTACCCTTCTTACTGAAATGTACAACTCCCTTCCATGCAGATACCTTCAAGAAAAAATGATCTCCTACATGAAATTCCAAATCCTTCCTTCGGTTATCGGAATAGCTCTTCTTTCTACTTTGAGCTGTTTTGATGTGGTTTTGGATTACCTTTACCTTTTCCATTGTTTCCTCCACCAGTTCTGGGCCTACAAGTTTTCGCTCACCAACGTCATCCCAACAGGTCGGTGTGCGACATCTCTTTCTGTATAACGATTCATATCGTGCCATCTGAATACTCCAATGGAAGCTATTGTTATAGGAAAATTCTACCAGAGGTAAATATTGATCCCACATACCCTGAAAGTCAAGTGAGCAGGATCTCAACATGTCTTCTAAGGTTTTAATAATCCGTTCTGATTGTCCATTTGTTTGAGTGTGGTAGGCAGTGCTCAATTGAAGTTCAGTATCCAGGGATTTATGAAGACTCTTCAAGAATCCTGAAGTAAAACGGGGATCATGATCAGAAACAATCGATAGGGGTACTCCATGAAGTCTCACCACTTTATTAATATATAGTCTTGCTAGACGTTCCAGTGGTAGATCTTCTCTTGTAGAAAAAAATGTGCTGACTTGGTAAGATGACCAAAAATAACCCATATTGCATCCTTCCATCTAGGATTCTTTGGTAGCCCCATGACAAAGTCCTTCGTAATATTGTACCATTTCCACTCCGGTATGGGAAAAGGTTGCATGACTCCTCCTGGCTGTTGCCTTCTAGCTTTAACTTGTTGACAAACCATACATCTTGACAAAAAATCAGCAATCTCCCTCTCCATGTTGTCCCACCAAAAATTTTCCTTCATGTCTCCATACATTTTGGTGATCCCAGGGTGTATCGAGAAATTGGAACTATGAGCATCATCCAAAAATTCCCTTTTTAGATTAGGTATATTGGGAACACAAAGTCTCTTCCCAAATTTCAAAATTACATCTTCATACCCAAAGTCATTCAATATCTCATCATTCAAATATTTAATCCTCTTTTGAAATTCTTCATCATCGGAATGAGAACTCTTAATCCTTTCTAGTAAATATGGTTTGGAAACCATTTGAAAAAGCACTGATGTTTCACCTTCCATGGTTATTCCCAGGTCCATCTTCACTAGATCCATGAAAATTGGATCCCTTTCAATTCTCATATTTTTCAAAACTCCATGATCTTTTCTGCTCAAAGCATCTACCACCTTATTTTCCTTCCCCGGGTGGAAGTATATCGTACTATCATAATCCTTGAGTAATTAGATTCATATCCTTTGCCTCATTTTGAGTTCTTTATTTGAGAAAATATACTTCAAACTCTTGTGATCAGTATAAATCTCACATTTTTTACCATAGAGGTATTGCCTCCATATCTTCAAAGCAAAGATCACAATAGCTAACTCGAGATCATGAGTAGGATAGTTATTCTCATGAATTTTCAACTGTCATGATGCATAGGCAATAACCCTATCATTCTGCATAAGGACACAACCAAGTACTTTCTTCGATGCATCACTATAAATAACGAACCCATCATTCCCCGATGGTAGATTCAATATAGGAGCATTGAATAATATTCTCTTCAGTTATTCAAAAAATTCTTCACACTCTTTTTTCCAAACAAATTTAACCCTCGTATGTGTCAGCTTTGTTAATGGGTTAGCCAATCGGGCAAAATTATGGACGAAACATCGATAATAACATGCTGAACCAATAAAACTGTGTACCTCAGTTATACTCGTAGGTGCTGACCATTCTTGGATTGCATTGGTCTTAGAAGGATCAACATAGATTCCATCTTTAGAGACAATATGGCCAAGAAAAGAAATATCCTGAAGCCATAATTCACACTTGATAATCTTCCCATATAATTCATGTCATCTCATAGTCTTCAAGATAATGCGCAAGTGATTTTCATGATCTTCATAGCTTTTGGAGTATACTAAGATATCATCAATAAATACCACCAAAAAATCATTGAGATATTCCTTGAAAACTCTATTCATTAGATCCATGAATACAGAGGGTGCATTAGTCAGCCAAAAAGGCATTACCATAAAGTCGTAATGCCCGTTCCTTGTTCGAAATGCTGTCCTCAGAATGTCTTCCTTCTTCAGACACAACTAATGGTATCCAAATCGAAGGTCAATCATTGAAAAGTATTGAGCTCCATGCATTTGGTCAAATAAATCATCAATGCGAGGTAGGGTATACTTGTTATTTATTGTTATAGAATTGATCTCCATGTAGTCGATACATAACCTCGTAGATCCATCTTTCTTTTTAACAAAAAGAACAGGGGCTATCCATGGAGAAACACTAGGGTGAATAAATCCATTATTACTCAATTCCTTTATTTGTTTCTTTAGTTCAACTAATTCCATAGTGTCCATTCTATAAGGGATCTTCGATATAGGCCTTGATCCAGGAATTAAATCAATGGAAAACTCAACTTCTCGTTCTGGAGGATGTCCATGTAAATCTTCCGGAAACACATCTACATATTCTTTCACAATAAGTACATCCTCTATTTGAACATTCCTTTCCTCACCCACAGTCATTTCATTCTCTTCCTCCACAATAATTGAATTTAGTTGAGCTACTGGGGGTAGATCTTGATAAGAATTAGGTGGTGACGATTCTGCTCTAAAGAAAAGGTGTTCATTATCATCAGCATCAAAAATCGTAACCTCATTCTTCTTACAATAAATCTTCACATCATGGTCCGAAATCCAATCCATAACGAGGATTATATCAAACTCAATCATAGGTATAACAATGAGATCGGCGGATAAAGAACAGTTATGTGCTCTAATGGGGACTGATTCAGAAAACTTTGTTGCAATGATACTTACCTTAGGAGTTTTAACTGAAAACTTCCTTGTTAAATCAAATTGGAAATATCTAATTTTCTTAGAAAACTGGGAATATATGAAACAATGCAATGATCCAGAATCAAATAATGCATTTTCTAAACTTTAGGAAACCATTAAATTACCTGCCACCACGTCTTTTGGAGATTCTACCTCAACAGCAGTGATATCATAAGTTTGGCCTTGATCCCTTGGCCTTTTCTGAGGTAAGTTCCCCGGATTCTTAAGACATCCATTTGAATAATGTCCAATCTCCCTGTAATTGTAGAATTAGACATCGGTAGCTTCCTTCTTCCCCTTGCATTCACGAGCTTGGTGGACTTTTTCACCACACTAGTAACAGACTCTCATTCCTTTTAAGCAAGTACCGGGGTGTTTCTTCCCACATTTACTACAGGATGGATATTCAACTTTTCCATTCTTCCCCTTATTTCCATTCCCAGATTGATTAGTAGATCTCTTCTTCTCTTTCTTTTCTTTAAAGTTATAAGACGTAGATAATTCCTTCTCTGTCTTGATAGCACATGAGACAATGTCTTCGTACGACGAGAAGGATTGTGAGACTAATGCTCGACAGAAAAATGGTTTTAACCCATAAAATAAATGATCAATCTTACTTCTTGGGTTACGTATATAATCTCTAGCATACCTTTCTCACCTCGTAAATTTAGCCTCATACTTTGCGACATTCTCATCCTCCTTTTGTCTCAAACACAAAAATTGCCTTTCCATATATTCTCGATGGTCACGAGGAAAGTATTTTTCTAAAAACAGATCTTTGAACTACCCCCATTCCATATTTTGTACTTCATCATCTTCCTTCGTGTTTTGAATCAATGACCACCATTGATCAGCATCTCTAGTGAGGTGATAAATTACCATGAAAACATTTTCCCTTTCATGACTCGCCAAAGCCTGAAATATTTTCTCTAGGGAACATATCCATTTCTCAGCTACTAATGGATTTGTACTCCCATTGAATGTTGGTGGTTTCTGTCTCATGAAGCGATCTAACATTGATCCTCCACGCTGTAGATAAGGGTGCTCCATATAGGTAAGGTTATTATTCATAACCTGAGTGAGTTTTCCCAGTATGGGGATTAGTTGATCAGCACCGGTTGTATCACCATCTCCACTATAATTATCTTGAGCAGGAGGGAAATCCCTACATGGACTGCGTGCATTGATACAGTTTCCATTTCTTCTACTAGACGCCATTTCTAAATAATGGCATAAACTAGATCAGTTTATGAATCAAAATACATAATTCTATACTTATAAAAAACTTAACATAAATTGAACTATTTATGTATATAATCCATAATTATAAAAATGTTTTCTTTGAGGATGTATATACTCATAAACCCTTCATAATTATTTGTAAATAAAATGAGAGTTTTCCTGAGCATATCCCCCGGGAGTGTCGTAACCAAGAGTGCAGCAAGGCCCGTTGTCATGCACCAGTTCCCGTTCGAGTCTAGCTCAAAGCGGTGTTTTTGGGTTTTACCCCAAGGTACATCTGTGCCAGAGCCCCCTCTACCTGCTCTTATCTAGAAAGGGATGTATTGCTTGGAAAAATCACAAAATCTCTACAATAACAAAATTCTAGGAAGTTCTTCTATACTAATCCTCAAATTCCATCTTAAATCTATGTTCTCAAATCAGAGTTTATCTAAATCTAGCTTCCAAGGTTTGTACTAAACTTCCTATGATACCAACTGTAATGCCCCGACCCTAGTTACCCAGATTCGGTGCATTATTACATAACATTGGCATGATCAAAAGAAAGATCAAGTCTCGAAAGACTGATTAGTTTAGTAGCCTTAGAATAACTAGATACATTCATAAAGTTTACATTACATCATAAAATAAAAAACTACAGCAATATACTCTCCATATTCCACACTCTTATCCCCTCATACTATCCCTGCAGGTCATTCATAAAATACTTCTTCATGTCTTGGTAAAAATAAAACATAGAAAGGTGTGATCTCAAATTCCCAGTAAGGATAACAATATAGCGGAAAGTTTCTTAAATAATCATAAGAATTTAAGGCAATGTATAACTAAAACAAAAGACTTTTAAAACATGAACATCATCATAATATGGAAGAAATAAAATGAAATAATTCCATATACTTATTCACATGGATATTCTACTAGTCGAATAATCACATGTAATATCAATAACCACTTTCATAATGATGGAATTCATAATGCTAGACTATCATAACCACATAGCCAATGCCTCATTCCAAGACTACAAATAAGATTTTGTCACGGCCTTATGCCAAGACACTATTTTGTCTCATGAGACCTACCGATGCATCGAAGAGCTATAGAGGGCTCCACCCGTCACTTATTGAGTTCAATGCATTCCTCATATGAACAGGTTTAAACATAACATAAACATTCGAATTAAAACTAGCATACGAAATGTCAATACATTCTTTATAAACCATGAATTGTATAAAAATAACACATCCATAGTCAAAAATATCACAAAACCATCAATACAATATGGTAGTTTTGTATCATAATAAATCAACTCCAAATAAACATAAATCCATCAAAGGATGTTGACATAGATGAAATCAAAACTCTTTTTAGAGAAATATCTCTTTCTATTTTGAAATAATTTAAGAGTCATATATTTATAAAATAAAACATTTTATTATAAGCTTCTAAGGGAATTCTCAATGATTTTATAACGGCGGAAAATATCCTCACCCACTGTATAAGTTAAAAAAACATTCTTACCTTAATTCTGTCGAAAAGGTTAAAAAGGACCTTATTTGGAAAACGACAGAAAGATTCCTTAATAAAATTCTTATAAAAAGTCAACAAGGGTGTAAATGAATTTATCCCATAGTCTTTAAAATAGTAAGAATGATTTGTAATACATTTTTAAGAAATATGGATGTGGATGATAAAGAGGTCCCAGTAGATAATTACATATCAAAAACATCAGATAATGAAGAGATTGTGAAATAAACCCTTACCTTGTACTTTTCCTTGGTTGGGGGTAGGTTAACCTCCAATATAATGGTAAAATAATTGTTATTAAATTATACAAGAATCATATACATTAATATGATATCATATATGATCTTTTAACATTTCTTTTTTAATAATATCTTAGTATTATCGTCGTTTCGGGTGTTAACTTACTCGTATATGTTTTGTTACATAAGCTGTGTTTGTTATGGATAGGTTGTATCTTATTCATATCCTGAATGATATCAAGTCCTTAAGCATTATTTTTAAATCATCAAATGATAATTATACTTGAATGGATACGATGGAGAATGAATCTCATCGCGTTCGTGGAGATGGTAGTTTGTACTTACGCACGAGCGACAATATCATTCTTTTGATATTAAAATAATATATAATTGGATGATATATCCTATATAAAGAATCATTATCATGTTATATTTATTATTTACATGTATTACACATCATTATTATACCCATCCAAATAATAATTTATTGAATAACAATTACACCACGACGTGGAGACGGTAAGCCGTACGTACGCACGTATGGTGACATGTCATTCAAAGGATGGATAGAATACTGAATATGCTTGTACCATATTTATAATAACATCACAGTATATATAAGGTACTGGAGTTATTATTTTATAATGGGAATAACAAATAAAGAAGAAGTTGAAGAAGAAAGGAACTTGAAAGAGGGTGGTGAAAACATTACCTCTTCTTTGGGTTCTTCCTTTTGATTTGATCAAAAGGGCTCCTTAGGTTGGCTTTCTGATCAAACTAAGGCATCTTGGTTGAAGTTAGGGAAGTTGAGAGAGTATTTGGGCAGGGTTTGGCCAAGACAAAAAGCTTTGAATGTGTGAATTAGTGAGAATGGGGAGTTCCCTTTTATAAGAGGGGTGAGGGGCACCTTTGGAAAAGCTAGAAATATTATTTTATAATAAATTCATATTCGGTTTATAATGGCTCCAAAGTAGATTATTTAAAGGTTAAGGTGTTTATGGGTAGAAACCCACTCAAACAATAGAATTTAGATAGGTTTTGGTCATTATATTAACCTTATCCTTTAGTTTTAACTCTTAGTTAATTAGTTTGACACTTACCATGTCACTTTGTAATTTTATATTATATTGTTAATGAACATACTATATACCTCCAAGAGACCCCCAAGTGGTCCATCAATGATACACCTATCATGATATAAGTCTCTTGGCCGAACCTTAGATTTTTAGGAACTTAATATAAATTAATAATATAATATTTGTTTTAAAAACTCTTTTATGTCAATTTTGACACTATTGGGTATTTGGTTTTTGATAAATTCATTACAGCATTATTACTTCGAAAAAGATTTATATAATCTATCCTAATATGTCATATTAACCTAAAAAATTAGTGTAATTCATAAAAAGTATAAAATTACATTTATTTTGATATTTATAATATCAATTATTAAAATATTTCATTAATTAGGTAATTACTACATCACCATTGTGTCCTAAATAAATTAAATTATTTAATTTCTAAAAATTATAATTAAAGTACCATTATGTAGGAAATATTTTAGCTTTCTAATTAATATTTAAAATCGAATTTATCTCATGTATAACCCTAAATTAAAAATGTTTTAGTAAATAAACTTTGATTTCAACTCTTTTAACTCTTCTTTGAATTAAATAATAATAAATGTCCTAATCTAATACAAGTGGACCTAATTGATAATATTTTATTCCTAAGGTTGTTTTTGGACGATATAAACTTGTCCAATAGAATTATTACATGTGTTAGGGTAATATTAATATCATTTTACCCTTAATTACCCTATTTACTTTTAACGGCGATAAATAAAAGTAAAAAGTTACTATTCACCAAAAATTATTTTCATCTCAATGAACCACATTTTACTCCTTGATATTAACCATTTCTCTCGGATTTTCAAAATTCCACTCACAGAAGCGGTAAAAATAAGTTTTATGTGAATTTCCAAATTCTCCTAGGAGGTGGGTAAGAGACAGTGAAAAGTTCAATAAAATTTTTATATATCTAAAATTATTCTAAACTAACTCCACTGAATTACATTAAACTTATATAGGTATTATGTATATATTTTGACCTTAATTAAATTTAAATAAAATAAATAATTATTTAAATAAAATTTTGGTTTTAAACTATAACTCAGTGTTTTTACACTATTCATCAAAAATTGAAATTTTTCAGAAAAATACCAAAATTTCACCCTTGGATAATTTCGATATTCAGAATCCAAAAATGAAGTTCATTTTTAAAGATAAAATTTATAAAATTTCAAAAAGTGGGTATTACTATTCATAATGGCTAGTTTGATTGGTTGTGGTGTGTCTGTTAGAACTAGAAGTTGCGTACAAGACACGCTACTATATTATTCAAAGGAAAGCGTATCGTTGAAGCTTGGGGTGTTACATAAGTAGTGGTCATCCTAAACACATTTTATGAGTAGTGGCCAACCATGGACATCCTTGGGACGATTTTGGGACCCCATTGAGCCACTTGGTAGTGATAATGACAATTTGGATTAATTAATTTAATGTAAAGACAAAATTGACATTAACCGAAATATTTTAGTAATTAATTTTTATAAGGGGTACTATAAATTATCTTTTCAACTATAAATAATCATTGGAAATCTAAAAATATTTCCTATATTATGGTATTTGTTTTATAATTTTTAGACATCAAATAAATTAAATTATTTATGACACAATAATGATACAATGTTTAACTCATTAATAAATGATTTAAATAAATAAGATTATAATGATTAAAATATTATCCCAAACATGTCCAATTATGATTAGATTATTTTATTTCAACCATGAGTCATCTTATATTCATCTTTAATGATTTTTGGACCTCTTGAAACCGAAGATAAGTTTATAATAAAATAATATTTTCACACTTTCCAATGGTGTCCCTCTCCTCCCTTATAAAAGGGAACCTCATCCCTCTCCTCTTTACACAATATTGATCCTTCAAGCTCGTCCAACCCCTACCAATTTCCCTTCTCAACTTCCATAGAAATATTATATAGGTTCTGGTCTCCTCAAAAGACCAACTCTAGTGCCTTAGGAGGAATCTTACAAGAGGTGCGTCGAAGAAGAGTTAATCTCTTCCACTGATTCCTTCAAGTTTCTTTCTTCTTAAACTTATTCTTCTCTAGTTGTTTAATTATAAAGTAATAACACAAGTATCACTAATATAATGATTTGTTATTATAAATATGAAACAACCCTATTTCACCTTCTATCCATCCTACGAAAAACAAAATCACCGTGCATGCGTACGTACGGAATACCATCTCCATGCCGTGGTGTAATATGTTTTTCCACCACCACCTTACTTGGATGGGTATAATGGTGTAAAGAATAACTATATATAGTTATTATAACAACAATACTGATTTTTAGATATTATATCATCCACTCCAATTCAATTCAACAATTATGGGAATGATATCATCACTCGTGCGTATGTACGGATTACCGTCTCCACGACGTGATGAGATTCATTCTCCATGTTAACCATTAAATAATGATTATAAAGTATATATAATGAATAATAATGAAATATATTACATTATAAAGCTACTGGATTTATGTATATATATATATATTTAATCTACTTACTTCCATTCAAGTCAATAAAAAAAGAAAACTGCGTTCATGCGTACGTACGGCCTACCGTCTCTATGAATGGTGTATTTCATTTCAATTATCTATCTATTATATATATATAATTAATATATATGATATATAAATCATTATTTACATTATGGAATTAATTAAATCATTATATAAGTAATGATATAAAGATCAACAAGTCCAAACATGTACGATAAAGGAAACAATTAATACCCAAAACGTTGCTTTAACATGGAAATGACAAATGAATGGGTAATATTAAGACCTTAGTGAATAATATATGATATCATAAATATTATTATGGTTCTGTTACAAGTTAATAATATGTTTAAACCCATTATATAGTAGTTTTGGACATATACAGAAGAAATTGGACATACGGTAAGGGATAACTTTTCCAATCTCATTTTTATCCGAGATTGTTTATTCGTAAGTATTTACTGGGGTTATTGTTATCATCCATGCCCATGTTTTCTAAAAATGTTTTCATGTATGTTTAAAGTCCTTTTTACGCATTTTTTATTTTTACCACATGTTATTAAAGGAATCTAACTTTTGTTTACCACATGAGGAACGTTTTGACTTTTTCGACAAAAGTACGAGGAGAATGTTTTTTTAAACATATACTGCATGAATGGATTTTTACAGTTTTATAACACCTTATTTTCATAAAGCTTACTCTACAATATTTAATGACTATTTTCAACAAAATATTTTTCTTTTAAAATTACATTTCATTTTTTGAAAAGAGAATGATTTTGAAAAAGAAAGTATATTTTCCTCAAGAATTCATTTCAAGTGTTTTATCAAAACCATTTTCTATATAAGATGAAATTATTTCATATGTGTATGTTTAAATGATAATTTCTCTATTATTTAAATTTTTTCACTTTTATTATGATGAAATGATATTAATTTGTTTTATATGGATTATGTTATGATGGGATGATGTTTATGAAACCCATTTTATTTGTGGGGTTATTATGAACGATGTATGTTTATTTTGTGGCACAAGTAAGAATGATTTCATTATGAGATGGGTGGGACCTATATCTCCCTCCAATGCATTGGATAAATATTTATATCTCATAAGATAGACATGGCTAGAACGGTAAGTTAATCTGGTTCAGTGATACAAGACTGGAATGAGGAGTGAACTCGATTCAGAAAGGGACTTCGTCCACTAAGATGGTCTTGGCAGCAATGCCTTGGCTAATATAGAAATAATATCATGTTCTTAATGGTTTTCCACAATTACGTGTTTTATTCCCAATATATTTTATCACAATTTAGGTTCCTTTATGATCTATGCCTTATGTATTGCTAGGATTAATGTCATGTTCATGTTTTTACATTCAAATTTTTTTGGATTGTTTTATGTTCTCTATGTTTACCCTTACTGAGAATTTGAGCTCACCCTTTTTATGTTTTCTTTTCCCCAGGATATAAAGAAATGTTTTAGGTAAGCAAAAAAGGTAATATCATTATAGGAGATGTTGAAGATCTTTCACCAATATTAGAAGATTATATTCCAAGTTTCCAAAGACACTAAACTATTAAGGTCCTTTGGTGTCTGTTTTTGTTATGTCTTAGGTATTCCGAAAAAGTAATGTAATGTCTATGTACATAAATATTTGGGTCTCTATATTTCACAAGGATTTTAAGTCGCATAAGGGCCATCTCCCTCATCATGTAATGGTTGTTTGGATTTTTAAAATCATGTGTAAGGGTAAGTTCAAGATTTCATGATTTTTGTGAGGGTAGTTTGATAATTACCTTGTTTAGGTAAGGGTTAGTATAGGTTTTTTTTGAGTTTTGTAAAGGTACTTACAAATTTGTTAGTCTTGCATAAGGGTCATCCCGAAGCTGTATAAGGGTCAGCCCAGTTTTCCAAACCTCACATAAGGGCAACCATCTATGTAAGGGTAGAATAACATTTACCTTATGCAGTCCATTACTCTTGCATAAGGGTAATAAGTTGAATAAGATTAATTTTTTTACCCATACCATCATGTATGTTTCAAATAAGGGTATGGAAATTGTTTTCTAAAACCCCCATTTTCTATCTTGGAAACTAATGTAATGAATTTCTAATGTAAATGAAGGCATTTAATTTGTAACATGGTTTATTTTTTATTTAGGAGTTTTAAATGTGAAAATTTTGACTCTTATTAATTTTAGGAGTTATGAATGGGGTTTGTGGGAATTATTTGGGAAATAATTAAATGTGGACATAATATTCACATAAACCTATATGTGTATATTCTAAAATACCATATCTTTGCTATTAGATATTTTGTTCCTTTATCAAGTCTAGGTGATCTCAAAGCTTCCTCTAGAGTCTTACAAATCCATATATAGTTGATATGAGATTCTTATTTATGCACCAGACCCATGACTTCCAATATGAATAAATATGTCTCTCTCTCCCACCTGATCCTTCTAAGTGTAGCGATTTACACTGGAAAAGAAACACTGGATAGGGTAGCTTAAGAATTATCTTAATTCTTCGATAATTAATATTCTTGAATATTAATTTGTTTACATTACTTTCAATTATGTTATTTTGATTATTTGGGGTGTTTTTGTTTATGGTAAAGGGAAGGATTTCTATGAACACCAGAAATAAAGTACAAAATTAAATATGATAATGACCAAGGTAAGAATATAAATTTAATGGGGAAAGAGGGGTGTTGTGCATTCATTATATTTCCCATTTTATTTTCATTTTAATCCCCTATTATTCATATTTAATATTGTAATTACTATAATTATTAATTTTTTTATGTTTAAGTATGTGGTTTTTTTACTAATGGACCTTGGGACCCCAAAATAAATAATCACTTAAAGAAGGAAACTATGATAGTGAAATTCTATAATGTGAAATATAAACTATTTTTATTAATTTATCAGTGCCTTAAAATTTCATTATTATTAGTTTCTTGATGAAAAAGGGGAGGCATCGTGATTTTTAATTTTATTATAGTTTCCTTGAATTTGGGAAAAAATACTTTATGAAATAGTAATGGGAGTTTTTAATGAGAAACCAAAAAGGGAAGTTGGTAGTGGATGAATGGATAATGATATTAAATAATTATAATTTCTTGAATAAACATGATGAGTAATGAATAGATGAATCTAGAATGGGATATGGACAGATGAATGGTTGTGTATGGATATATGAATAAATAGAAAACAAAAAATGCTTGGAAACTAATGATTAATGGGTAAATATAATAAAATTGTTGTAAGAAAATGTTATTTGGGTGGTCTTCTATTTTATAGATATTGATTGGTTATTGTTTTCCCTTTGTTATTATTTATGTTGTTTTATCTGTGAGTATTATTTTGTGGCTGTAAATTCTAGAATTGGTGTGGAAGAAGGAAAGATGCTGTTAAATAATTCCTGGGATATAATGACTCATAGTGGTTAAAAATATTATAAGGGATATAATCAATCATAGTGGATACATATTCTCATGGGGCATAATGGATTGATGAAGGTATTAATGAATGGACTTTGATGTATATATTTAAAAAGTGAACAAGTTGTGATACTGAATAGAGGATGTGGTGGTTCATAGTGAAGGTTATACATGGTAGGGGAGGGAACGAGGATGATGATATACATATTCATGATACCATATTATTGATAATAAAATCAAGATGGTGGGTAATGCAGATGGATAGAGGAGGGAACTATAATAAGGTGAAGTTTTAAAAATTAAATTTCCTTTTCGAATGAATAAATGCATTATTAAGTAATGTAGTTGTAGAAAATACATGCATTACTTTGGTTATTTTGGACTATTACCTCCTTTCAAATTTAAAATATCATAAAGAATTATTTTCATTAATAACATATCATTTTTATAGTGATCTTTTATATTACAATACATATTAAGAGTTTTTATAAATTCAAATCGACACAAATGAAAGAAGTGATGATCTCAACTAGTAGGATTATACCCCATTAATCCCATTTAGTAGGGCTTCCAAGAGAGATGTAATCACATGTCTTTTATCACAATCAATCCCAAGGTATAATTCAACAAATAAATCATGAATGAAACCATTTATGGTATAATTTCAATCTTATCAAGATCACATCCCAAACCATATTCACTAAACCACACAATAAAGTGTCACCATTACAGACCTTACCCTTAGAGCAAACACTTGGGTGATAAGGGGTTATGTATCTATACCCTGATAGTATGATTTTTTTAAATTTATTATTAATAAAATATTGATTATATTTATCTCTAATATTAATGATTTTTTTTAAAAATTTGATTTTGATTAAAACAATTCAAAATTGATTTTTTTTGGGATATATATATATAATTCAAATCAAGAGAGTAATTTTAGATTGTTTCACGAATTTTTGAAATAAATTTTATTTTAAAAAATTATTATTATTAAATAATATTTATTATAATATAAACTGTATAATAATTTAATGAACTCCAATATAAACTTTTTAAGGATCAGAAAACTGTTATCTTTGTAAAAACAAGTATTTTTCATAAAATGGGTATTTTTGATTTAAAGGTAAAAATTATAACTTTATAGAATTTTTTTTAAAAAATAAATATAAATTTTCTAAATAATCTTGTTTAAATTGGCTAGTGGTGAATTTTTCATAATTTTACAAGATAGTTGATTTTTTGGGTAAAAATTAAATAAGATATAAAATTTCGATATGCATTATGACAAAATAAAATTGAAAAAGTGATGTAATAAATACTATAAAGATTATCCATGACCAAATTTTTTTTTCCACTTTAGAATAATGTATTTTAAAATTATTTGATTAATTTTATAAACCCTTAATGAATCCTCTAAATCTTATATTATATTTTAAGGATTTAAAAGTAATTAATTATAAACATGACTCACATACACATCACCAAGTATATTATCTTAACGTGTTTGGTAATTAGAATTATAAAATATTTAAAATAGATCCTCTTTGGTAAAAACTATTGTAAAAATCTATAGTATTTTTTTGGTTTTGATTATTTAATCCTATAGAGTCTATAACCAAAGTTTTGAAATTAATAAAGAACCATCCTCTCTTTTTCTATAAAAACCCACCCAAACATCTATTACTCTAAACTCAATACCCTTTAATCAATAATTTACCCTACCTTTCCATCTATAGATCCCACTAAATGTGTTCCTACATTCTTAATAAGTTCTCCCAAGATTTTGGAGGCTCCCTCTCAAGGTTAGGGATCCTCTCTTCCTCCTCTTTATTCATGAAATTTCATTGTATTATGCCTTTTTATTTCTAATTTTGCATGATGGAATCTGTTTTCACACATCCCTATTAGTTTCCTTTTTTATTTCCATGTAATGAGAGACCCCATTTTACTCTCATTAAACCCTCTTGTGGATATTTATGTACACCCATTATGCTACCAAAATTATCCTATCATTTTCCATGAAAAACATTTGTGACATGAATACCCATTCTCATTTCCACTAAACGGTATTCACCTTTATGTACCTATCCTTAACTTATATGTGACCTTGATTAATTTTACCAACACTCTTAATAATGGGATTTAAATTGAGGATAATAATATATATACTGTATGATCTATGTAGCACACTAATTCATGTACGTGATATGAATGTGATAGGCCATCCTAGAATTATATATCCATAAAATGAATTGGGAAATGTTTTTAATATTCCAATATACCTTTTATAGTCCATTGGAGGTTATACTAGGTATAATATGTTATTATTTATCAATTTATATATTTGACATATGTTTATGATGTCATGTTTTTTGTTATTACCACATTCCTATATAGCCTTGATGTTTTCATCTTATATCATGCTTTGATGTTCATTTTTATGATTCTCACCCATATTATGTCACATTGATATACGTCTTGACTCATATTTATTACTTTAATCATGTTATAACTTGATTATTCCCTCACTTTTCTTCATATCTAACCCATTTCCTATGTATATCCCCAGGTTATCCTATGTTGTATAATAATATTGATGGAATATTATAAAATGTTTCAGTGTTTTAAAATAAATTTATTATACACATGGTTCATGTTTTTTTATATGTGCCTAATTTAAAAAATAAAATAGGACCCCTAATCTTCTATGATTTTATTATGTATATATTTTTGTAATAAATCATGAAATATGGTTTATTAAAATATGGGTTGTCATATTTGGTATCAAAGGAAAGCCTAGTTATTTCTTTGGATTGGGGTTAAAAACGTTATCTAAAAATTAGGGATAAAAATAAACATAGGAAAAAATTCCTGAATTTTGGTTGAGTATAGATTATGTGGTTTCCATGAAGATACCTCCATGTCTGGATACTACAAGTGGATGTGGATCTAACATAGTTTTACCTAGGGGTAATAACCCCAAAAAAGGCACATTGGGATTTTAACGAATCACCACCTTGTACATTAAAAATTGGACTTCATACAATTTTTTTTAACAATACTGAGGGAAATGAATTGGTAAATTCATAGTCTTCTTATGAACCATAATGAATTGAAAATGAGAAGAAAATTTTATGTAATTAAATAGATCACAGATAACTTATATTGAAACCTATAAATTCAGAGGCTAAATAATATATGTCATTTATTATTTATACCTTTAATGTTCATGGTTTTCCATTTATGCATTTAACAATTTAAAATTTCCCATTCATAGTTTTCACTTTATTTTAGTCAATGGCTATAAATAGGAGAAACTGAGTCAATAACTAATGTAAGGGCCATTGTGATGACTGTGAAATTGAGATGTCCATCCTGATAGTATAAGGAATCAAGAAATTTATAATTATACTTTCCCATTAACTAAAATTTTTAATATAAAATCGAATTAAGAGGAACAAACACATCCCCCAATAAAAAGAGAAAGTTTCAATTGAGAAATTTATGTGAAAAAGGACTCTCACATTTAGGGGATCTTTTGATCCCGTAATCATGGAACAACGAATAAAAACCATTGAGAAGATCTTATCCATCCTCTAAAGCTCTAATAAGTATAATTTCATGTTGGTTTTTTATCGTGTAGAGGGAGAAGATGTCCAATTGTACATTATAATAAAAATATGATACCTGATGATTATATTGAAGTGATAGAGTTGATAGAATTATATAAAATGTTTTTTGATAATTATTTTTTCTCAAACTGTTTGAAATATAACTGAGTGGGGTTTCCTTGCCCTCAAGAAAAAGGTTGATAAAATAATCCAGATGTATAAGTTGAAATTCAAAATACTTGTCTAATATGCCTTTGTATTTTTCATTGACCATGAAGGTAATAATTACTAATAATTTTGTGGGATAAAGTTGTGTCTATGAAAACATTTTTATATTTTAAACTTTAAAATCTATGAGTAAATAGTCAGATGTTCCCTCAAAGTCAAAATAGTGATCATGTAATCTTAAGGGTTTCACGGGTCTAGATATAGGATGCAGAGAATGGATTTTACTTCTAGTGGTGTGGTAGGGAAATCTCATGGGGTAAATAATTTCCAGAACCCTATTTGTTAAAAGCGTGGGATGAAGAATCCCAGAAATGGATTAAAGGTGTTAAGAAAATCCTTTTGGTGATGGAAGGAAGGGAACCTAGGAAATGAATATTTTTGGGATAATCACACAAATTTGTTGAATAAAGGAATTAACTAGACAACACTCATCCTATGGTCAAATTTTTAACTCCAAGGATCAAGGACACTATAAGAATCAATGCACAAAGCCAATGGTAGTTGATGATAACTGATGAAAACAACCTCCATGGACTAGAGAGAATGGGTGAACATATGTCATAAAAAACCTATGTGGATACCAAAAATGAATTTTTTATAGGTACACTAGTTATTAATTCAAAAATTGTGAACATACTATTTGATTCTGGTTCTATACGTTATTTCATATCATGAAAGTTTAGTATAACTATTCAAACACCAACTCAAAACACGAAATTTGAGTTATCAGTGAAGATGGGAAATGGGTCAATTATTTCATCCTAATTATATAACTCATCCTATGTCAAATTCTTTGGATTAATTTCCCAAAGAACTCTATGATACTCTCTTTTTTGAAAATTAGACACTATTTTGGGCATGGATTGTCTTTTTTTGAATATACTAGCCCAGTACAACCCATAATCATAATATTATCCACTTTGGTCCTAGCCTATATGGTTTTTATTTACATAGGATATATCCCTTAGGCATCCACTAAGATTATGAAAATCCCACATTGAAAGAGTAGGATCATGAGGCACCCCTTTATAATGTGGTGCGAATACACCCCCCCCCATCACGAGTCCTTTTCCCAGGGGATACCCAAGGGCTAGAGTCTGGGGAAATAAAAACTATGTGATCTAGACCCAAAGTAGAAAATATAATAATTTTGAGTTGGACTGGTCCATCACAATTTATATAGACAACATTAATTGATGATAAAATGAAATCACCCACCATATCAAAAAGCTCCCTCTGAATCTATACAAGTGCACAGAGTATGATGAATATCCTTTGGCTTTAATATCTCAAGCATGGATATTATTATTTTTATGATAATGTGTATCTAGTTAAAATGATTGAGATTAAGGAAAATATTATCCTTGATGACATTCCCATTGTAAGGGACTTTACTAACGTGTTTCCAAATGAATTTCCTAGTCTTCCCCCGTGTAGAGAGGTTTCAATCTCAATTGAATATATACCTGGATATTTTCCAATATCCAAGAATCCATATAGAAGGTACACTATTGAACACAAATTTATAAAGAAGAAACTACTGTAAAATCTAGATAAATGTTTTATATACACAAGTGCTTCATCATGGGGTTAAATAGTCCTTTTCATTAAGTATAAGTATGGGTCAATGTGTCTCTGCATTGACTATAGTGAGCTAATAAAGATCACGATATAAAATAGTTATCCTATTATATAGATTTATGAAATGTTTGATCAGCTATATATAGCCCAATACTTCTCTATGTTGGATTTTCGATCAGGATATTATCAAGTAATGGTAAATAAGATGATATCCCCAAGACTTATTTTTGCACAATGTATAGAACTATGATTTCATTGTAATTCCATTTGGACTCAATAATGCTCCATCAATATTCATGGACTTCATGAATAGAGTTTTTAGGGATTACAAAGATAAATTTTAGGTAGTATATATATGTGGTATTCTTATCTAATACAATGTAAAGTAGGAACATGATGATAATTTGAATTCATTGTTGAATAACTTGAAAAAGGAAAATTTATATGTGATGTAAAGTAAATGAGAGTTCTGGATAGAGCATGTAACAATCCTAGGGCATGTTATCACTGTAGAGACCCAAATATTGACGTACATGGACATTACATTACTTTTTCAGAAAACTTAATACATGAAAAAAACAGACGCCCAAAGACTGTATTAGTTTAGTGTCTTTGTAAACTCAGAACAATATCTTCTAATCATGGTGAATTATCTTCAACATTTCCCATAATGTTCTTCCCTTTTTTTACCTAAAACCTTTATTTATATCATGGGGAAAAGAAAACATAAAAAGGGTGAGCTCAAATTCTCGGTAAGGGTAAACATGGAGAGCATAAAACAATCCATAAACATTTGAATGTAAAAACATGAGCATAAAATCTAAACATCAAAATCTTGAGCAATGACATAAATCATGGCAGTACATAAGGCATAGATCATAAAGTAACATTAATCATGACAAAATATCTTGGTAATAAAACATGTAATTTTGGAAAACCATTAATCACATGATATTATTTCCAAATTACCCAAGGAATTGCTTCCAAGACCATCATAGTGGACAATGTCCAATACAGAACCGAGTTCACTACTCGTTCCAGTCCTGTATCACTGAACCAGATTAACTTTTCATTCCAGCCATGTCTATCTCATGAGATATAAATCTTTACCCAATGCATTGGAAGGAGATATAGGTCCCAACCATATCATATTTAAACCAATATTACGTGTGCGACAAAACAATCATAAATCATTCATCATAACCCAAAGAATAAAATGGGTTTTATAAACATCATCCCATCATGAAATAATCCATATAAAACAAATGGATATCATTTAATTATACTAAAAATACAACCATTTAAATAATAGAGACATTATACTTGAAACAAAAACATGCTAAATAATGTCATCTTAGATGGAAAATAGTTTTCATAAAACACTTGAAATGAATTCTTGAGGAAAATATACTTTCTTATTCAAAATCATTTTCTTTTAACAAAATGACACGAAATTTTAAAAGAAAAGGATTTTATTGAAAATAATCATGAAATATTGTATAGTAAGCTTGTTGAATAAAAGGCTTATGAAACCGTAAAAAATCAGTTCACGCTATATAAGTTAAAAAAACATTCTCCTCGTACTTTTACCAAAAAAGTCAAAAAGTACCTCGTATGGTAAACAAAAGAAATATTCCCTACATACCATGTAGTAAAAGTCATGAAAGGGTAAAAATGACTTTAAACGTACATGTATGAATAGTAAAAATTTTATGAAATCATTTATAGAAAACATGGGAATGGATGATAAACATAACCCTAGTAAATACTTAGGAATAAACAATCTCGGATAAGAACGAGATTGGAATAATTATCCCTTGCCTTTTATGATTGGTGGAATCATATGTGTCATAAAATAAAGAAATTTACATGCATATTTAAATATCATATCCTTCATAATAATAATCATAAAACATTTATAGAAAGCATAAACACCATACAAAGGAAATACATGGTGATTAAGGCATATGTCTCACAGAAATAAAAGTGAGATGAAATAATAACTTAACATAGGTATGATATTCTTTGTATGTATATGAAACTCTTGTATAATGTTTTAAATAAAGTAATTGACTTATTTCAGAATCATATTCACTGTTATTATATCATATATGGTCATATTCTTATCTTCTTATTAGTAATATTTCATTGCTACTTGTTATTCAGGTGTTCATTGCTTTATGTTCTTATGCTTGTTTTGTCAAATAAATTCTTATTACTCTTTTTAGGTTATAGCTAAATAATTTAAAGAATGGTATTAGTATAATATATATTAGATTTATTAATTCAATTTGTTTATATAATCATGTTTTAATGAAGATCATGTTGAACGAATCACATCGAACCGTGGAGATGGTAGGTCGTACGCACGCACGAGCGACGATATCGTTCCCATAATTATTTAATGGTATTGGAGTGGATGATAGAATATATCAGAATTAGTATCATGTTATAATAATAATATATAGTTATTCTTTACAACATTATACCCATCCAAGTAAGGTGGTAGTGGAAAATAGATTACACTACTGCGTGGAGACGGTATTCAGTACGTACGCATGCGCGGTGATTTTGTTTTCCATAGGATTGATAGAAGGTGAAATAGGTTTGTTTTATATTTATAATAACATATCAGTATATGATTCATACTGATGTTATTAATTTATGATGAAACAAATAAATAATAATAAGTAGAAGAAGAAATAAATTTGAAAGGATCAGTAAAGGATATTACCTCTTCTTCGACACGCCTCCTCTTAACCTCATCTTAGGGCACTAATGTTTGTCTTTGATGAAGACCAGGACCTATAGTAGATTTCTAGGGAAGAGGAGAAGTTAAATGGGTAGGGTTTTGATGAATTGGAAAGCTCAAAATTGTTGTGAAGTGGAGAGGGAGGAGGTTCCCTTTTATAAGGGAGGAGAGGGGAACCTTTGGAATCATAAGATATATTAATTTATAATAAATTTAAACCACACATAAAAAACTCAAAAAATGACAAAATTAAAAGATTATATGATATAAGGTTGTAATCTCATCAACCAATAAAATTTAGACATTTTTTTATTTTTTTAAAACTTATCAAATTGATTTATCGTTGTTTAATATATTTAATTTTATTTTTGGTAATAATATTCTAAACATTAAATTGTTATAAATAATTACTTATGTGTTCTGAATTGTTCATAATTTGATACGTTATGAAATTTTAGAACATATAAATATAAATTTATAATTTTTAAATATTTTTGTTATTTGTAAAGAATTTTATAATATGTTATTTTTATAAAATAACAATAGTGTCAATTTTGACACTATTCATTTATTTGAATTTAAATAAAATCCACACAGAGGATATATTGGAACCAAAATAGTTAATAGATTCCTAACATATCATATTCCTCTATAAAATTCGTTGATCACATTAAATTGTTCATGTAATATTTATTTTAATATTTTTAAAACCATTTATTTGATATTTCAATAAATAAAATATATTCAACATCACTATTGTGTCATCATTAATGATAATTATTTAATCCTTAAAATTTATAAATAAATTCACATGATGTATATAATTTTATTACATTTTTGGAGACTATTCATGTTTGAGGTTTTATGAAGTTTATCACTAAATTAAAATTATTACACTTATAAGATATAAGAGAGTGACATGTTGTCACTTTCTTTGGTTTTAATTGTAATAATATACCTTTTAGGGTAAATAGTTCATAAAAAAATATATTCCAACCCTTAGGTGATATGGTTCTACTTTTATTCATCCAATATAATTTTAGCAGGTGGTTGGGTAATTTTATAACCTTGTTTTTACCCTTAATTACCCGATTTACCTTTTACTTTAGTAAATAAAAATTACTATAATTATTATTCATAAGGTCAAAAAAATAAAAATAACCTATTAATATAATTTGGACCCACTGAATCCCAGTATGGAATCAATTTTTCAAAATTCAAAACATAAAATTTGTAGTAATTAATTTAAAATTAATCTTGTTCTTAAGAAAATGAGTTTTAAAAGTTAAAACATTGTCAAAGATTGAAATTTTTTTACCTATGACTTCAATGTAAAATTTTTGGTAATGACATACATTATATTAAATGGTAAAAATATATTCTATTTATACTTTAAAACCATTAAATTTTATCATTTAACCATATAAACTATCTTGATGAAAAACGTTGTTTTTAAAAAACATTTAGCGGATTTTTACTCTTCATCATAATATTAAAGTTATCAGAAAAGCATCAAAACATTATCCAATGTAAATTTTTATATCTTGATTCAAAACAAGGAGTTTATTTTGTAAAATTTAACTTATAAACTTGTCAAAATTATATTTAAAATGGGTGCTCCATCAAAAGGTGGTAAAACTGAAATTTTTGAAAAATATTTATTTTATCAAAAAAATTGATTTTGTTTTCATATCTCATTCTAGAAAATGTGTAATATGAATTATAATGTTATAAAATTCAAAATTCGGTTAATACTATTCATAATGGATTGTTCATAATATTATAATAATATATCATTGTTTAGTGAAACTTGGTATTGCGTACAATGTAAGCTATCGAGGAAGATTGATCTTGCGTGTAACACAAGCCAATATAGTGTTGTGTATAGTGAAAGATTCCCTTGGTGTTGTGTATAACATAAGACATTAAAAAAATATATTTCTCGTAAAATCTCTGGGTGTTACATTCTACCCCCCTTAAAATGAATTTCACCCTTGAAATTCTTCGGGGTTATAAATGATTTTCTAATTGAAATTTTCTTCTATAGAAACCCATGTCATAAAAAGGAATAATAAAACATCATTTTAAAAAGGAATATCAGAAACATAACAGATACCCAATGTAACTCATCACTAGGTTTCCACATAAAAGAATATAGGTGGAAATATGGATATAGAAGAGATATATGAACATCAACTTTTGATGAAGAGTGGTAGAGGACATGGCTATGAAAAATCCAACAATCAGAAAGCCATAAATTCGTGATGATCTAAGGTACCATATGATTCATCAGATATGAGGGTACTTGGACAACATTTTAGGATTTCAATATCATTTCCCTAAGGTTGATGAATTTTTTCACAAATAGAAATATTTACTTGATTTTAGTGTAATATCATCGTTGGTTATTCCATGAATAATTTCCAAATCATCTCATATTTAAATAAATGAGGTTGAATTTGTCATTCTTGAAGTATTAGCAGATCATGCAATAAAATGATAGGTCATTCCATCTGTCTCTATCACAAAAAGGTTATCACAAGATATTAAATATACATAAGTCCATATATGGTGAGGTTAATCATATATGGTTCCAAAAATGGACTTGTACTTCATCTATCATACCATAATACTAATTTCTACAAACCAGGGACTTCTTATAGGCCAGTGGTAGGCGATAAAGGCTTGTCGTACTTCGATTGTGGGTTTGATTCCCATATCCTTGTCCGACGCGACGGGTTGTTTCTCGTCCTACGAGTTGTCCTTTTTCTAAAACTGTATAATTACAATATATCAAAATTTTCTAGCCTTAAACAGTACTATCTAATATCTAACTTAATTCATTCCAATATTTAGGCTTATCCAAAATACTTTTGTCCAATATCATTGTATAAAGAAAAATATCACTAGAGAGGTTATCTACCAAGCATTGAAAACCATCATTTATCCCCCATATATCATAAGATATATCTTGTTGTTGGTCACATTCCAAACATGTGAATACCTTAATCATGTATTCCCTTAAAAATGAATACCCATTGAACCTTAGTGAAAACATGAATGCTATAAAAAGTTAACTCTTTCCACATACCAAAATCCCAAAATTTCAATATACTCAAACCATGATATCACTTTTTCCTTATATCAGTCATGAGCTCATTAATACTATCAAATATATTATTTTCTCCTTATCCCTTCGTTATGCACATATCATCTGCTTTCCAAAAATATTTCAATCACTTTTCATGGTTACCGGTACCATATAATTATTGAAAACCAAAATAAACCAATACATAGATATTCCAATATTCCATGATACTATAAATGAGATTCGACAAAGGTATTTTGCAATCCCGTTACATAAAAACTTAATCATTCCACCACATCATTATCATACTCAACATGGAAAATAGTGATCGCATGTGACATCCCTTTGTCCTTTTCCTTAAGTGGTTGTTGATGTTGATCATAATTAACCCTTGGATTAGGGCATTGGTTAACATAATGCCCCATTTCCTTGTACTTGTAGCATTGAAGTGTTCATGGTGCATTCTCTGTAGTCTTTTCTCTATTCACATCATTAGATACCTTTTTCCCATTACATCAATACTCAGCTGCTTGATGACCTTCTTCTACACACTTAAAACATTTTCTAGTCCCTTTAAGACAATCTCCACCATGCTTCTTTCTGCACTTTGAGAATAATGAAACATTCATCTTCTTTTCACCATGGTTTTTATATTTTTCCTTGAACTCCATCTTTCGTTTCTTGTAAAAACCATGAGAAGGATATGTAACACCAACTTCCAGTTCTACCTTGATAGCACAACACAAAATTTCTTCATAGCTACTGAAGTCACTTATAAATAATGCCCTTTGAGGACTTGGTTTTAAGCCACTGAAGAATCGATCAACTTTACTTTCAGGTTGGATGATAAAGACAGATGCATACCTGAAAATCCTTGTAAAATTCACCTCATATATACCAATGGATTCATAATCATTTTTCTTAAGCTCAAGGTACTCCATTTCCATATTTGTTCAAAGAATACGAGGGAATTACTTATTGGAAAAAGTTCTTGAACTCATCCCATTCCATGGATTCAATTTCATCTTGGGGACTTGTATTCTTAATTAGAGTCCACCACTGGTCTTCTTCACCTTCAAAACAGTAAGTAGCTAAAATTAGCTTTTCATGTTCTGAACAGTGAAGTATAGAAAAAATCTTTTCAATGGTACTGATCCATTTTTCAGCAATAAGTTGATGAGAAGACCCACTGAAAGAAGGTGGATGTTGCCTCATGAAGGACTCAATAGAATATTGTTCCCTTCTCTGCTCATTTGGAAGTCCAGAATTATTCATAGGTTGTATAAGTATAGAAATAAGTTTTTTCACTCCATTTCCCATAAAATTTGGTTGTTCAATAGGACAATAATTTCATTGCCCAGTGCATTGATCATTAACATGGTTCCTTCGGGTTCCAGCCATTATCTAAAACCCAAAAAGGATAGTGTGATAGGAAAAAATCATACTAGGAAAATAACATAATCAAGGGGAGTACTTTCAGTCTCTAACATATTAGGTTTTATCCTAGGTTATTAATAATCATTTTTAAAATTCTAGGACTGTAACCTATGCTTATACTTACCCTTAGGGACATCCCTAGACATACCTTAGAAATATCTCAAGGGACCTCACTAAAGTTTTCACATCCTAGTTTCTAAAGGCTACCTAAACCTTTCCTATCACGACCCATCCTCGGGGCCCATGCCGTGACTACCCCAAGCCCGCCTTCCATAGGCCAGGGGCTGGCGACTAGCACCAAAGGCATAAATCCCGATAACTGGGTAGGCATTATCTTTATAAAATAAACAAAACACTACAGAGTAAAAGCGGAAGTAAAACACTAAGTACAAAGAGAAGTGTTAAAAGGTAAATGGGCCAGAATACAAACCCAAATGAAAGTACAACTACAACTGAATAAAGTACAATAGAAAAAGACAACAGCTGGAAGAAAGGAAGTAGCTCCTGAATTGTCCACCACAGATCCTATCTGAAGGGTAGGTTCAGATAGCCTCCTCAACGCCCTTGCCTGTCAACCTCTTCCGGATACTGACTCGTCATGTAGTCCACCTCTAGGTACTGACTCGTCATGTAGTCCACCTTCGGGTACCGTCCAGTCCTTGAACACTCGGCCTCCGTCAGCACTGCCCGTCGTCTGCAACCAACACAATGAGGTGCGGGCATAGCCCGTGCAAGGGTGAGTATAACGATACTTAGTAGGGACCCCGAGACCCTCAAGTTCTCACTAAAACCAACAAGGATAACCACAAAGAATATCTCAATAGATAACCTCTACTTAGGTATATGCACATACATATACCTAAGTTATGAAGTAACCCATCCCAATCATGAGAAAACACAGGGATCATGAAATCAACGGATAACCACTACCCAGGTATATGCCCATACATATACGCAAGTTATCAAGTGACCCATCTCAATCATGAGGTAAACACAAAGGTCAAAAGTCTCATCTCAAACCAGGATTTTCATTATCGAAACCGTAACTGCTGTAGAGCTATGTCTCTGAAGTGTACAGTGGTCCTGTCATGACTCCGAGGTACTGCTCACTAACCTAAGACTGTTGAAGTACACCTCCTGTCGAGTACCACGGGTCTGCGGCCAACTACCGGGCGCTCCGTCCGTTGAGGGTCTGTCACCAAATACTGGGTGCTCCCCCTAATAGCCTACAGAGGTACTCCTCCTGTCGAGTACCGCGAGTCTGTGGCCAACTACCGGGCGCTCCGTCCGCTGTGGGTCTATCACCAAATACCGGGCGCTCCGTCCACTGGGCTAATCGACTCACTCCAAGTCGAGTCGGTCAAGTAGTCATCAGGTCTCAGCCAGCTACACGGTCTCCGTACTCCGTACACTCGTCTCCGGGAGGGTTCGTCCCACGATCTATAGGTCGATACTCCAAGTATGACAAAGTCCCACGAAGAAGTATCTCAAAGGACCGCCTCGTCATAGGGGTCTCAATGCAACAGTCGGCGCGTCAATCGGATGCCCGGTCTGTGAGTTACTAGCCTTTTCGTCCCCGGGGCCCGGTTGGTTTCGTGTGCGAACCAATCTGGCCGTAACTCAACTATACCCCGAACTATCATAGGGTATACTCATAGGGACTGTTTCTCAACGTGATCACCAACGCCGCTGACGATTCGTCAAACGGACGTCTGGTCTGAAAGATATCAACTTTTCCGTTCCAGGGGCTCGGTTGGATTTTGGGTACAATCCAACCTGGACACTATCAAATAGAAACCAAAACTCGGGCGAAGAATTCCAAAAGTTCCATCTCATAAAGAGGAAAACAACGAGATAGACGGCGCGTCAATCAGACGCCCGGTCTGTGACTTATTGGCTTTTTCGTTCCAGGGTCCCGGTTGGTTTCGTGAGCGAACCAACCCGACCGCACTCCGACGACATCCAAACCTCGAGCAGAGTAATCCAAATGATCCGTCTCACTTAGAGGAATCCAACAAAGTCGACGGCATGTCTTTCGGACGTCTGGAGCTCAAGATATAATCGTTTCTACTCCGAGGGTCCGGTTGGTTTTGTATCCGAACCAATCCAGCCGAACACAAAGTATTCCGAAACATTTAGTGAAATATACAGAAACGACCGTCTCTTTCCAAAGATCGATACACAACTAACGGTGCGTCGATCGGAGGTTCGTAGCCCAAGATATGGGCAAAAGACCAAAGAGGGTCCGAAAACGGGGGGTCTGGGCCCGGACCGACCCGGCCCGACCCCCCCTGGGTCGGCCCGAACCGGGTCGACCCGTCCCGAACCGGGTCCGACCTGGCTGGGCTCGGTCCGGCACGGCCGGCGCGGCCCGGCCCGGCTGGCTCGGTCCGGCTCGACCGGCCAGCCGCGGCGCGGCCGGCGCGGCCTCGCGGAAGCCGCGGGCGGGGGTGTGCGTGGCCCGCCCTCACCGCTAATTGAAGCCGGCGGCGATCGCCGCCGCCGGTCTTCCGGCAGAGCGCCGCCGCGCCGGCGTGGTGTGCCGCCGCCACCTTCCGCGGACCATCGGACGCGCTCCGGTGGTCCGTTTCTCCTGCCGTCTTCGCCTACGGTCCTCCTGGGACCTGACCTTCACTGCAAAGGGATTCAAACGCCATAGCAGCCTGCTTCGTCATCGTCCGTCGATCCGCACATTGATAAACAAGTTGTGGAGGGTTGTCGGGCCGTGTTTTTTCGGCCCGCGCCTTCCGCGTTAGGTGTTAACAATTGGCAAACAATAACACATGATTTTAATCATTGATGAGGGTATAATTTATCCAAAATAAATTATACGAACACCTTGCAATCAAAATACCCACGCACGAGGGTTTAAAATTTTGAATGCGTGACGTGACGATGTCACACATTCTTTCCGCTCGATCCCGCGCGGCGTGACGATGTCTCACATCCTTGTCGTTCTTTCCCACACGGTGCGACGGCACCGCATCACTTTCTTTCGAACCGCAATGACATGAAAGAATAAAAAGGGAGGAGGATCGGCCGTGTTCGTGCAGTCCGGCCTCCTCCCATTAAAAGATAACAAGGGGTTCTCATTACTCGTAGAACGTCAAAGATAGAATCAAGAACAAAATGAAACAAACCCCTGCGTTTTATTCGTCAATTGACGTTCATCGTTCGTTGACGGTGTTGCGGAAAGAAGACGATGAATTTCGTCTTTTGCCTCGTTCGTCACACACTCCCAATCCCGAGCTACATCGGCTGTGGAAGACACTACACGTTGGTAGGATCCGAGGGAGGAAGTCGAAGAAGGTTGTTGACGTTCGTCGCTTCCGTCGTTGAAGAGGCGTCGTTCTTCGTTGAAGATGAAGTTCTTCAAAAGAGGGAAGAGCTCTCTTCCAAATTCTCTCACACAACCAAAACTCCCAAAATAAAATAAGGCCTCTCCTTATTTTATTATTTTTCCATGCATTCAATCTTACAAATATTCAAAACCTAATTCACTTAATCAATTAAACAATGAGTTGTCTAATTAATTAAGTGATAGTTTGGCAAGAATTTAAGAGTGAGAGAGGGGAGAGCAAGAGTTACACAACTTAAGTGGGGGGTTTAGAGGAGTTAGGGAGTTATGGGGAATTTGAAAAGTTGGGGGCTCGTGTGGGCCCCACCACACATTATCCTCTCATTTATCCTCACATGGGTAGTTAGGTGCCACCCCAACTTCCCCATGTAGCATAAAACTACCTTAGACTTAAGAAATAAAATTTTCTCACAATTTTATTCATTCCTCAATTAAGCCACAAAATTTAACAACTCCTCCCGTGAAAACGCAACTCCAGAATAGGCATTCCAAAGAAAATACCGGCACTGCGGTTCCATCGGTGCCCTCAAAATTTGATTCCGAGCACCGGTTTCAAAGTTATAAATTCCCGCTCGTTCGTTCACTGAACGTACCCAATCTAAACATCAGAAATTGATTCCGGCAACACTGGGCCTCAGAATCAGGTGCCGTCAGAAACTGCGTTCTTGTAAAATCCCAATGAAAATTAAGAAAAAAATTTCCTTGAATTTTATTGGTCTTTAAATTTCCTCTAATACCAATTGTAGAGACCCAAAGCTTTACATACATGGAAATTACATTACTTTTGCAGAAAACTTAATACATGGGAAAAATAGATGCCCAAAGACGGTATTAGTTTAGTGTCTTTGGAAACTCGGAACAAAATATTCTAATAATGGTGAAAGAACTCTAACATCTCCCATAAATGTTTCCCCTTTTTTTACCTAAAACCTTTATTTATATCCTGGGGAAAAGAAAACATAAAAAGGGTGAGATAAAATGCTTAGTAAGGTTAGACATGGAGAACAAAAAACAATCCATATACATTTGAAAGTAAAAACATGATCATAAAATCTAAACATCAAAATCTTGAGAAATGAAATAAAACATGGTAGTACATAAAGCATAGATCATAACGGAACATTAATCATTATAAAATATCATGGGAATAAAACATGTAATTTTAGAAAACCATTAAGCACATGATATGATTTCCATAGTAGCCAAGGCATTGCTTCCAAGACCATCATAGTGGACAAAGTCCATTACTGAGCCGAGTTCACTACTCGTTCCAGTCCTGTATCACTAAACCGGATTAACTTGTCATTCCATCCATGTCTATCGCATGAGATATAAATCTTTAACCAGTGAATTGGAGAGTGATATAGGTCCCACCCATCTCATATCAAAATCATTCTTATGAGTATGACAAAACAATCATAAATCATTTATCATAACCCAAAGAATAAAATGGGTTTCATAAACATCATCCCATCGTGACATAATCCATATAAAACAAATGGATATCATTTAATCATAATAAAAACAAAACCATGTAAATACTAGATACATTATACTTGAAAAATAAACATGCTAAATAATTTCATCTTAGATGGAAAATAGTTTTGAAAAAACACTTGAAATGAATTCTTGAGGAAAATATCCTTTCTTCTTCAAAATCATTTTATTTTCACAAAATTCAACGCAATTTTTAAAGAAAATGATTTTATTGAAAATAATCTTGAAATATTCTAGAGTAAGATTCATGAAGGAAATTCATTATGAAACCGTAAAAAATCCGTTCATTCCATATAAGTTAAAAAAAATCATTCTCCTCGTACTTTTACCGAAAATGTCAAAAAGTACCTCGTATGGTAAACAAAAGAAAGATTCCCTACATACCATGTAGAAAAATTCAAGAAAGGGTAAACATGAATTTAAAAATACATGGAAGAATAGTAAACTTTTTGTGAAACAATTTTTAGAAAATATGGGCAAGGATGATAAACATAACACCAGTAAACACTTACAAATAAACAATCTCGGATAAGAACGAAATTAGAATAATTATCCATTACCTTTTATGATCGGTGGAATCATACGTGTCATAAAATAAAAAATTTACAGGAATATTTAAATATCAATATCCTTCATAATAAAAATCATAAAACATTTATAGAAATCATAAACACCATACAATGAAAATAGATGGTGATTCAGGCATATGTCTCATAGAAATAAAAGTGAGATGAAATAATCCCTTACCATAGGTCCGATATGCTTTGTACGTATATGAAACTCCTATATAATGATTTAAATAAATTCATTGACTTATTATATAATCATATTCATTTTTATTATATAATATATGGTCATATTCATATATTTTTATTAGTAATATTTCATTGCTACTTGTTATTTGGGTGTTAATTTCTATATGTTCTTATGCGTGTTTTGTCGAATAAATTATTATTACTCTTTTTAGGTTATAGATAAATCATTTAAATAATGGTATTAGTATAATATATATCACATTTATTAATTCAATTCTTTTATATAATCATTGTTTAATGAAGATCATGTAGAACAAATCACATCACACCGTGGAGACGGTAAGCCGTATGTACGCACAAGCGAATATACCGTTACCATAATTATTTAATGGTATTATAGTGGATGATAGAATATCTCAGAATTAGTATCATGTTATAATAATCATATATAGTTATTCTTTACACCATTATACCCATCCAAGTAAGATGGTGGTGGAAAACAGATTACACCACAGTGTGGAGACGGTATTCCTTACGTACGCACGCACGGTGATTTCGTTTTCTGTAGGATGGATAGAAGGTGAAATAGAGTTGTTTAATATTTATAATAACATATAAGTATATTATTGATACTAATGTTATTAATTTATGATGAAACAAATAAATAAGAATACTAATAAGAAGAAATAAATTAGAAAGGGTCGGTAAAGGATATTACCTCTTCTTCGATGCACCTCCTCTTAACCACCTCTTAGGGCACTAAAGTTGGTCTTCGAAGAAGACCAGGACATCTAGTAGGTTTCTAGGGAAGTGTAGAAGTTAAATGGGAAGGGTTTAGATGAATTTGAAAGCTAAAAATTGGTGTGAAGTGGAGATGGAGGAGGTTCCCTTTTATAAGTGAGAAGAGGGGCACC
This sequence comes from Viscum album, assembly GCA_963277665.1. Taxonomy (NCBI): domain Eukaryota; kingdom Viridiplantae; phylum Streptophyta; class Magnoliopsida; order Santalales; family Viscaceae; genus Viscum; species Viscum album. The sequence goes on along the minus strand of OY728155.1, from coordinate 1,098,361,682 downwards.
TTTGGAAACATAAGAAATTTTAATTTATAATAAATTCAAACACCACTTAAAAACCACCAAAAATGACTCAATTCAAAGATGATATGAGATATAGATTTAATATCATCAAAAAATAAAATTTATACATGTTTTGAATTTGTTTTAAACCTTATCAAATTGATCTATTCTTATTTAATCTATTTAATTTTATTTGTGGTAATAATATTATAAATTTTAAAATGTTATAAATAATTACTTATGTGTTGTGAATTGTCCATAATTGGATAATTTATGACATTTTAGACCATATAAATTTCAATTTATAATTTATAAATATTTTTGTTATTTTTTAAACAATTTTATAATATGCTATGTTTATAAAATGACAATAGTGTCAATTTTGAAATTATTAATTTATTTCAAATTTAAATAAAATCCAAACAGAGGATATATTTGAAAAAAAATATTTAATAGATTCCTAACATGTAATATTAATCTATAAAATTCGTGTATCACATTAAATAGTTCATATAATATTTATTTTAATATTTATAATACCATTTATTTGATATTTCAATCAATAAAATAATTTCAACATCATTATTGTGTCATCATTAATGATAATTATTTAGTCCCTAAAAATTATAAATAAATTCACATGATGTAGATAATTTATTATATTTTTGTATACAATTAATTTTTTATGTTTTATGAAGTTTATCACTAAATTAAAATTATTACACTTATAAGATATAAGAGATTGACATGTTGTTACTTTCTTTGTATTTAATTACAATTACATCATTTTCTTTGTAAATAGTCCATGAAACGAATCTATTCTGACCATTAGGTGATATGGGACACCTTTATTCACTAAATGGAATTTTTTCAAGTGGTAGTGTAATTTTATAATATTATTTTTACCCTTAATTACCCGATTTACCATTAACTATAGTAAATAAAAATTATTGTAGTTACTATTCATAATGTAAAAAAAATAAAAGTAACCTATTAACATAATTTGGAACCACTGAATCCAAATATGGAATCCATTTTTCAAAATTCAAAACACATAAGTTGTAGTAAATAATTTAAAATTAACCTCGTTGTTAAGAAAACAAGTTTTAAAAGTTAAGACATTGTCAAAGATTGAAATGTTTTTACCTATGAATTAAATGTAAAATTAATTGTAATGAAATAAATTATATTAAATGTTAAAAATATATTATATTTATAATTTTAAGCCATTATATTTTATCATTTAACCATATAAATTATCTTTATGATAAATAATTTTTTAAGAAAAATTTAGCGTATTTTTACTATTCATCAAAATATGAAAGTTATCAGAAAAGTATCGAAAATTAATCCAATGTAAATTTTTATATCCTGATTAAAATTAAGAAGTTTATTTTGTACAATTTAACTTATAAACTTGTCAAAAATTATATTTAAAATAGGTGCGCCATCAAAAGATTGTAAAACTGTATTTTTTGAAAAATATTTCTTTTATCCGTAAAATTGATTTTGTTTTTATATGTCATTCTAGAAAATGTGTAAGATTAATTATAATGTTATAAAATTAAAAATTCAGTTAATACTATTCATAACATCTAGTTCATAATATTATAATTTTTGGTCGGAGAGGACACTCAAGAGGGGGTGAGTAGAGTTCCAATTAAAATTTCTGTTAAAATATTGTCTAGTTAAAATCCCCTGATTTATAAAATAAGTTAAACTGTAGTGAATTTATAAAGATTGTAAATGTTCACTTAGATTCTCAAAGATTGATTAGGTCTCAGTTAATCTAACCACAAGGTCAAACTAACTTTTAAAGCTAACCTATTGATTTACAATAAGTGTAAACACTTGCTAATTTAACTATCAAAGTAGCTTCAAAATAGTTTTGTATTTCAAAGTAATAGCAGCGGAATAAATAAGATATATATAGTATACTTTAAAATTAAATAAAATATGCACAATAGATATAACAAGAGGTTCAATCTCAAGCTGAGACTTAGTCCTCTCAAATATATATAAATTTGATCCACACCCTGGATCGGGGTTAACAATAGTTTTACAAAATTGTCCAGGCCACGCAGGGACCTCTACCACTGTTCTTTGTGGGAAAAAAACAAAGACCAGGTCACAAAAAGACCTCTTCCACAGTTGACATGGGTAAACAGAAGTTAAGAGAATTTGATTGAGGATTTTGATATCCTCCAGTTCAGTGCAGGAGACAGTGTGTGTAAAGATATACAGAGGACACCACACTGCTCGAAAGTTAATAAATAAATCATGTAGAGAAGATAGATGAGAGTTTAGAAAGCTCTAATGATTATCAATGTAACTCTGGACTCGTTGGATTCAGCAAGAATGCTTCTGAGTCCTTCTCTGGTTTTTCTGTTGAAAAACAGAGTGTCGTAGTTCAACTTGTCTTCTTCAAGAGTGAGAAAGATATCTTGATTTGTCATGTGTTCTTAAGAAGTATTGGATTGCACTCATGAGAGTTCTCTGAAGGTCTTGAACTCTTCTTCTTGTTTAGGATTGTTCTTCTTGTTCAGCACAGTGCACTTGGGTGTATGTAAGTTATTCGTGTTGTATATTCACACTTGCACACCGCTTTACGTGTACTGCATCTCAGTCTTGCTTATATTCCACGAGTTCTGAAGTAATAATGATCCCCTTATCATAGGTACGAGATACGGTTTCCTGACATGCCAACAACTATCATTAAATAACATTAATTGCATTAAAAACATCAAATATGACCGTTAGCATTATTTAAATAATATTGTCAAAAACTTAAGAAACGGTGTCATAGTGATTATGGAAACGGTGTCTTCTTCACGGAATGTGGTTCATTGTATGAGCTTCACGGTGTGAGCTTCACGGTGTCTGGTCCTGGTGTCTGGTTCACGGTGTCTGGTCACGGTGTCTGGTCACGGTGTCTGGTCACAGTGTCTGGTCACAGTGTCTGGTCACGGTGTCTGGTCATGGTGAGTCCTTCACGGTGTCTGCATACTTAGACAAATATCTATATTTGGACTAAGAAAGTGATATGTAGAATATGGATTAAGGTTAATCAATAGAGAGTAAGAGAATGTGAATCATAAATATAAAGGTGTGATAATATATGTGATATTTGTGATTATGCATAAGACTTGTAAATAATAAAGAGAGTAATTAACATCCATAAGATTTGTTATTATAAAAACATGATGTGTAGATATTATTGAGATTGAAGAGAATTAGCAAGATGTTCAATGAAGATCAAGATTAAGTAACAGTAATGAGATTTGTGATCATTAAAACATGATTAACACATGAGGAGTCCAACAATATACCCCTTTTTAATGATCACAAATCATATATAGGCAGAATATAAATGACATGTAATATTAAAGATACTAGCATAGAAAAAACATTATAGAACTCATGCTTGTAGTTTTTCTCCGCCATTTATACTCTTATAGAACTGACACCTTTAGTTTTTATCCCCCTTTTGGGATTATCAAAAAGTAGAGAGAATGAAATAAAACACTACATTTGGTAGTAAACAAGGGGTTCAGAATAAAATAAAACATGAAACAAAAAAAGACATCCCATCAAAAAGAAAAAAAGTACTTGGACTCTTCAGAGATCCACCTTGTCTTTTCCTTTATCAGCAGTAGGAGTTGGTGCTGAAGTAGAAGAAGGCATAGATGTGGTAGAAAACGAGGGTAAGGGTAGAACTTCAAAAACAGATGGAGCCAAAGTAGGAGCAGTGGAAGATCTAGGATGGAGTTGGTCAAGAATGACAGACCGGATCTGAGAAAGAGCTTGGATAACTATCATGGCATTTGAGGCTAAGGCAGGTAGTCTAGGTCTAAGAGCTGCAGCAGCTAGAGAAACTATATAAGTACTCTATACATGAAGATACAGCTTCAAAAGATTGATAAAATCAGTAATGATTTCACCACCATACTGCATAGCCTTTTCATAATCATCCTTATTCTCTAGAAATCTGTCCAAAAATCTGATGAACTCTGAAAGTTTCTGAACTTCAGCTTTAAAATCTTGAGTCACCGGAGGGATTCTCAAATTTTCCACAAGATATATAAAGTGATCTGTCAGATCACTTTTAGAGAAAATCTGGGAGATATACAAATCTATTTTCTTGAAGATCTCTTGTTGAGCATCATTGGCTATCTTAGAATGAATCCTAACCAAGTCCAATGCTCTATCACTATTCTTAATCACTTCTGAAAAAGAAGATAGATCCAAGCCACTGAAGGCATTCTGAAATTCTTCCTTTATTATGGATCTCAGCATAGAATCATCCAAAGAAGGTGTGGAGGTCTGACCAGAAACAGGTGAATCCTTGAAAACTTCGGTTAGAACTTTGAGCTGTTTCAAAACTTTTTGCAGACATCTAGTGTATTCATCTGTAAGCTTATTCAGATTTTCCACAAGCTCTCTCATGCGTTCCAACATCTTGCTGTGCATTTTTTCAATCTTTTCATCAAAATTTAGTAAGTATGGATGAACTTGAGACACAATCTCCCTAGCAAGGAGGGAATCAGAAGACTCAGTAGAAACATCAATAAGTGCAGGGGCAGAAACATGATCAGGCTCTGATCTCAAAGTCAACTCACTCTGAAGACTTGCTACCATACTTTTCAGATTTTCAATATCAGCACTCAGGAACTTATTCTCTACTCTGACTTCTTGAATTTCTCAGATCATCCTCGGCCGAATATGCAAGATAATATTTTCCAAGATAATTGATGCATCTTATTGACCTAACTGTGTCACTGGGTGAGGTTCAGTGGAGACAATTTTCTCAACTCCAGCTAACAACGTCTCTCCAAAAACTTTCAGATCATCTTTGGTCACAAAGGAGTGAAGCTCAGGTAAGGATGCATGTAAAGGTAAAGGTTTAGATTCTGGTTGAGGTTCAGAGTCATCTTCAGACTCAGATTCTAATTCAGACTGGGGTAGGGGCTCTGGTTCTGGTTCTGAATGAGCCATGGACTTCAGTTGAAACAGAGAAGAAAGATCCATTCCAGTTGCAGTCACTTTCTGTGACTCATTCACATCATAAAAGCTTGGGAACTCATATCGAGAGTACACAGAAAAAGTGATAGAAGGTTGAGAAGCTTCATCATATCCAACTTCTACAATATCAAGATTTTGAGGTTCCTCCCCCTCAACTTGTGCTTCCCTTCCAGATTCTTGAGGTTCCGAAACATAGACAAGATCCACAGGATCATCCCTAATCTTTTCAGCAAACTCTTTCCTTGCCAGCTGAAAGGAAATTTCCATTCTTTCTTCAGTAGATGGAATAATCTCATTAACTGATTGTTCCACCGGATAAACTTTCAGACTTTCTTCTTTCTCGACAGAAAGAGTCTCTTCAACAAGATATGCCTCTAAGGTTTCTTGCTCTTCTGAAACAGGAAAAACCAATTTCCTTGCAACATTGGGATGAGTTTCTTCCTCATGAAGAACAACCGAAGGATCCTTAGTCTTTTCCTTTTCAACAACAACTTCCTCTCCTTGAGGTATTTCAACAGGGATAATAGCAGGGACAACAACCCTTTCCTCTTCAACCGGAACTATTTCCATTGGAGGTATTATAGGTTCTTCTCTAGGTGGTACTTCAGCTGTTACTTATTCTTGTTCTTCTTCTTATGAATACTCAGCCACTTCATCTGGTTCCAAACCAGGATCAACTAGGTTCTTAGGCCTTCTTGGATAGTCAACAGGATTAAACTTTTTATACAGTTGATCACTATCCTCAACCCACTGCTTCTTCTAGGGGTTCTAGCTTATCTTCATCCTTCTGATGATAGGCATGGATAGGTAGAAATAAATATCCTCTAACTTTTCTTCATTCAGTCCAACCATCCCTTTTGCAACTAACATAGCTGAAATAATCCTTGAGTAAAACAGGGAGGTGGATTTGGAAGTTACTTTGATCAGCTCACAGATATGGTTGATAACATACTTACACAGATTGATCTTATGGACATTCTTCAACAGGTGAATCAGGAACACATCCTGATACTTCATCACAACAAAATCTCATTTTCTTGGACTAACCAAATTCTGAACAAACTTGAACAGAAGTCTTGTCTCCCCATCTAGTTCAGCAGCTATGGCCGTTCGCTTGGTTCCATTTCCAGTTAGACTTTCCAAAGCAGTCTCCAGTTCAAAGATGTCGGTTGTTGGTGGAGGGTCTCTTTGGTAATCTTCACAAAATCCTTCATGTGGAATTCTTAGGCATGTAGATCATAGCCTTGAAGAGAAAGAGCACTTCTGACCATCGATCTAGCTGGTCACCATAAAGCTTTCTCCAAACTCAAAAGAAAACTTCACATACTGATAGAATTGATATACAAACCTTGGGTAAATCGGTCTATTCTGTCCAGTGAACCATTCAAGCCATCCTTGTTCTCTTAAAACTTTCAAAACTAACGATCTGCTAGACAACAACCATTCAGGGAAAACCTCTTTTTCAGGTACAAATGTACGGCTTACCAGGTTTGGGTTTAGAGGTCCTTTGGGATCTATCCTCGGTATCCTCTTTTGTTTCTTAGAGCGGTGCTTCTCAAACGAGGGTGAAGATGGACACTTCATCCTTGGCATTCACTAAAGGTTTGGGCGAGAGGGAAGAGATGGTTTAGGAGAGTGTTCGGGTAAAGAATCGAGTGAAACCCTTAAGTTTTATCATTTGGGAATGTCAAACGTCATAAAAAACGAGGTAAATCAAATAGCGGTGTAATAAAAATTACCACGATACGGGTTAAAAAAAATCATGGTGAGACCATGAGTAGGCATTATGGTGAGACAAGAAAACTAGTCATCACGGTGAGATAGTTTGTAGTCATCACGGTGAGACAGTGGGCATTTTATATATTCACGGTGAGACAGCGAGTTGTCAGACCGTGAGCATAAAACAGTAACTTAGAAACAGTAAGTATGAAACCGTAAAGTAAAGTACAGTAAAGTATTAAACATTAAAATCAGTAAGATATTCATATATGATTAATCATACGAAGATCATGTATGATGTAGTCTAATATTTCATAATTTAATGGTTTAGTGAATATATCAGCATGTTGATATTCAGTACCAATGAATTCCAAAGTGATATAACCCTTTTGATAATGATCCCTCAAAAAGTGATGTCTTACATCAATATGTTTTTCACTAGAATGAGAAACAGGATTCTTAGAAATATTAATAGCACTTGTGTTGTCACAATTTATTGAGACATGTCTGAATTGATATCCATAGTCTAGTAATGTGTGTTTCATCCACAAAATTTGTGCACAACAACTTCCAGCAGCTATGTATTCAGCTTCTGCAGTTGATAATGAAACAGAATTTTGTTTCTTACTACACCATGATACTAGTGACTTACCTAAAAGGTGACATGTTCTAGAGGTTCTTTTTCTATATAGATTACATCCAGCAAAGTCAGCATCAGAATAACTAACTAATTCAAATGATTTTCCTTTGGGATAGAATAGTCCTGAATTGGGAGTGTGCTTGAGGTATTTGAAAATTCTCTTTACAACATTTAAATGTGACTCTTTAGGGTTTTCTTGAAAACGAGCACACATACACACACTAAACATAATATCAGGACGACTTGCCGTCAGGTAGAGTAGACTTCCAATCATTCTTCTATAGGTGGTTTGATCAACAGATTTACCATTTTCATCAAGATCCATCTTACAGGTGGTACTCATGGGAGCGTCACTACTTTTTGTGCTTTCCAATCCAAAACGTTTTAAAATATCTCTAGTATATTTTCTTTGAGTTAAAATAATTCCATCATCATTTTTAAACATTTGAAAAACAGTAAAGAATTTTTGTTCACCCATTAAACTCATTTCAAATTCATTTTGCATCATTTTAGAAAAATCAGTACATAATGTAGTTTTTGAAGATCCAAAAATAATATCATCTACATAAATTTGTACAACTAAAACATCTTTAGAAATTTGTTTTATAAACAGATTAGGATCAGCTATTCCTTTTGTAAAACCTTTAGAAATTACAAATGTACTTAATCTATCATACCAAGCTCTTGGAGCTTGCTTTAAACCATATAAAGCTTTTGATAGTTTGAAAATATGATTTGGAAAATGAGGGTTTGAAAATCCAGGTGGTTGTTCAAAAAAAAAACATCCTCAGCAATATATCCATTTAAGAATGCACTCTTGACATCCATTTGATATAGTTTGAAATTTATATGTGCAGCATAAGCAAGTAAAATTCTAATAGCTTCTAATCTGGCTACTGGAGAAAAATTCTCCTCATAGTCAATACCTTATTCTTGACTATAGCCTTGTGCAACTAGTCTAGCTTTATTTCTAACTATGTTTCCGGATTCATCTACTTTATTTCTAAACACCCATTTAGTGCCTATTGTGAAAGTGTCCTTAGGTCTTTCAACAAGATTCCAAACTTTATTTCTTTCAAACTGATTGAGTTCTTCTTGCATATAAATTACCCAAAATTCATCATTAATATCATCATCAATATTTTTAGGTTTAAGCTATGACAAGAAGGCTTGATGTTCAACCTGATTTCTAAGAGAATCTCTAGTCTGTGTCCCTCTATCAAGATTTCCTACAACAACATCTAAAGGATGATTCTTTAGAATTCTAGTTGATCTAGTAAAGGTAGGACCAGAAACTTCAAGTTCATCAACAGGTTGGGAATCAACAGAAGTAGGTTCTGGAAAATTTCCAGAACTGGTTGTCTTTATAGAAGGTTCATTTGATTTGTCATTAAGGTCCATAATAGATAAATCATCTTCAAGATTTTCAAGAGAGGTTTTAGGCTCATGTGAATCAGTTTCATCAAACTTGATGTGAACAGATTCTTCCACACACTTGTTTCTTTTATTGAAAACTCTATAGGCTTTACTAGAACTAGAATAACCTAGGAAAATTCCTTCATCACTCTTGGATGCAAACTTGTCAAGATTATCTTTGGTATTAAGAATAAAGACTTTGTAGCCAAAGACTCTAAAGTAATTGACTTTAGGTTTTCTATGGTTCCACAACTCATAAGGGGTCCTCTTAAGAACAGGTCTGATCAAAACTCTATTGATAATATAACTAGCTGTATTTACAGCTTCAGCCCAAAAATAAATAGGCATGTCATATTCATTAAGCATGGTTCTGGAAATTTCTTGTAGGGTTCTATTCTTCCTTTCTACTACACCATTTTGCTGAGGTGTCCTAGGGGCAGAAAAGTTATGACTATAGACATTTTTTGAGAAATAGGATTCAAACTCATGATTCTCAAACTCACGGCCATGATCACTTCTTAGAGTTTTAATCTTATGTCCACTAAGATTTTCTACAGATTTGGAGTATTTAGAAAAGTAAGAACAAGATTCACTTTTGTGAGCTAAGAAGTATACCCAAGTATATCTAGAAAAGTCATCTACTGAGACATAGACAAAGTGCTTCCCATTTAAGGTAGAAACTCTAGATGGTCCAAACAAATCCATGTGAACCAACTCAAGAGGTTGAGAAGTTGAAACTTCTTTATTTGTTTTGAAAGAGATTTTGTGTTTCTTTCCCTTTTGACAGGGATTACAAACTTTTTCATTTGGAAACTCATGTTTGGGTAGGTCTCTCACTAAGTTCTTCCTAGTAAGTTTTATAAGTGAGTGTATATTACAGTGTACTAATCTTCTGTGCCAAATCCAAGACTCATTATGAAAAGCATTTAAATAAGTAATATTCTGCATGGGTAATGCATTTAAATCAACAGCATAAACATTTTCATTTCGCAGGGCAGAAAATACTAAAGCATTTTTAGAATTAAAAACATTGCAAGAATCATTTTCAAATTTAACATTAAAACCATCATCACATAACTGAGAAATACTTAACAGATTATATTTAAGTCCATAAACAAATAAAACTTTAGAAATTAATACTGAGTCAGTGTTACCAATCTGGCCTAAGCCGATGATTTTCCATTTAGAATTATCACCAAAGGTGACAAAGCCTCCATCAATTCTGACTAAGCTTTTAAAGCATAATAAGTATCCTGACATATGTCTTGAACACCCACTGTCCAAGTACCAAGTCTTTCTACAGGATCTCTTTAATCATGTTTCCTATAAAACAGATTTAGATAGGAAATGATTTTGGTACCCAGATCTTCTTGGGTCCAGACAGGTTAGCAATCAAATCTTTAGGTACCCAAATTTGTCTTATGGGCCTCATAAAATTTGTAGAATCAACAGACTTTGAAAGATAAACCTTATTAGATCCGTAAATATGAATATAACTAGTTGAATCATATAAATGTCCAGAACTAGAACTGGCAGTATTCTGTCCAGATTTAGGAATAAATCTATTCTTAATAAACCGTCTTTGTCCGGGTTTGTAGCCTATTCCAGTAGTGTATTTTGGTGCAACTTGCTTTCCTAGAATTTGAGTTAGTGTATCCTTTCCATTTGTGAATTTCTCTAAATCCTTTCTGAGTTGCTCATTAGACATTTTCAGTTCAGTGTTCTCCTTTAACAGTTGAGCATTTTTCTCTTTTTCAATAGTAAGTTCGGTTTTAAAAGTAGTAGTGAGAGAATGATGTTTCTTTAATGATTTGTATTTATCCTTAAGTTCATTTCATGTCTCTTCCAGCATATTACAATATTCAAACAATTCCACACTAGTCCTGTTATCAGAATCAGAATCAGATTCTACACTATCTTTAGAATAATAAGAATTTAAAGCAGGAGTATCTAAGATTAACTCAGATGTGTTTGTCATAAAACACATGTTTGCCTTATTTCTGGTTTCAGTCTCAGAAGCTTCATATTCACTGGAGCTATCCTCAAAAGCGCTCCAAGTAGCCTTCATATACTTTTTGTACTTACTGTCATTGTAATCATATTTCTTCTTGAATTAGAGCTTTGGGAAGTCTGCTTTAATATGTCCTTTTCTTTTGCACTCAAAACAGAAAACTTCACCACTTTTATCTGACTTTTTCCAATCCTTCTTCCAATGTCCCTTATTGTCATACTTTCCTTTGTAATTTTATTTTCTGAAGAATTTCTTCTTTCTATAAAATTTATTAAACCTTCTGGCTATCTGAGCCATTTCAGCATCACTATCAGAGTCTGAATTTTCACTGGTTAAACCGTTAGTAGGTAGTTCAGCTTTATTTTTGTCCTTTATCTTTGAAGCAGTAGTCTTGAAAGCCACTGATTTCCTCTTAGGTTCATCATCTTCTTCTGTATTCACCTTGAGTTCTTCCTCATACATCATAAGCTTACCAATGAGTTCGTTGACTTGCAGAGTAGCAATGTCACATGACTCTCTGATTGAAACAGATGTTCCTCTCCATCGGTCTGGTAAACATCTCAAGATTCTCATAATTTGGTCCTTTGTTGGAGCAACCATTCCAAGTGAATTCATTGTATTGACTATCTCATTAAACCTGAGATACATGTCAGAAATAGGTTCATCAGTTTTCATTTTAAAATTATCATATTTAATAGTATAAGTATTTAATCTCATTTCTTTAACATTGGTTGTTCCTTCATGAGAAACACCCAAAGTATCCCAAATTTCAAAAGCAGTTTTACAAGAAGAAATTCTGTTAAACTCTTCATCTCCTAAAGCACAGTACAGGGAATTCATGGATTTACAATTATTATTGTAAGAAGTCTTTGTAGGTTCATCCCAAGTGGATCTAGCAGTAGTGGGAAGTTTATATTCTGATTCTATGGCAGTCCAAATATCAAAACCTATGCTTTATAAATGCATTTTTAGTTTAAGTTTCCACTGAGCATAGTTTGTACCATTGAAGAAAGGTGGCTTATTAGTAGCAGCACCCTCTAGTCTATTATCCATAAATAGATTTTAGAAAGTTAATTTAAAGAGATAAAAATTTAGAATTAACAGAAATTTAAGATCTTTAAAGATGCAACTAGAATCACAGTTGAAAAACAGAGTATTTCAAAAATCTTTAAACAAAAACTAATCCTCTGATACCAAATGTTGGTCAGAGTGGACACTCAAGAGAGGGGTGAATTGAGTTCCAATTAAAATTTCTATTAAAATATTGTCTAGTTAAAATCCCCCAATTTATAAAATAAGTTAAACTGTAGTGAATTTATACAGATTGTAAATGTTCACTTAGCTTCTCAAATATTTATTAGGTCTCAGTTAATTTAACCACAAGTTCAAAATAACTTTTGAATCTAACCTATTGATTTATAATAGGTGTAAACACTTGCTAATTTAACTGTCAAAGTAGCTTCAAAATAGTTTTGTATTTCAAAGTTTTAGCTGAGGAATAAATAAGATATATGTAGTATACTTTAAACTTAAATAAAAGATGCAAAACAGATATAACAAGAGGTTCAGTCTCAAGTCGAGACTTAGTCCTCTCAAATATATATAAATTTGATCCACACCCTGGATCGGGGTTAAAAATAGTTTTACAAAACTGTCCAGGCCACGCAGGGACCTCTACCACTGTTCTTCGTGGGAAACAAAACAAAGTCCATGTCATACAAGGACCTCTTCCACAGTTGACATGGGTAAACAGAAGTTAAGATAATTTGAGTGAGGATTTTGATATCATCCAGTTCAGTGCAAGGGACAGTGTGTGTAAATATATACAGAGTACACCACACTGCTCGAAAGTTAATAAATAAATCACGTAGAGAAGATATGTGAGAGTTTAGAAAGCTCTAGTGATTATCAATGTAGCTCTGGACTCGTTGGATTCAGAATGAATGCTTCTGAGTCCTTCTCTTGTTTTTTTGTTGAAAAACAGAGTGTCATAGTTTAGCTTGTCTTCTTCAGGAATGAGAAAGATATCTTGATTCATTGTGTGTTCTTCAGCAGTATTGGATTGCACTCATGAGAGTTCTTTGAAGGTCTTGCACTCTCTATATTGTTCAGGATTGTTCTTCTTGTTCAGCATAGTGCACTTGGGTGTATATAAGTTCTTCATGTTGTATATTCACACTTGCACACCGCTTTACGTGTATTGGATCTCGGTCTTTCTTATATTCCATGAGTTCTGAAGTAGGAATGAGTCCCTTCTCATAGGTATGAGATACGGTTTCCTGACATGCCAACAACTATCATTAAATAACATTAATTGCATTAAAAATAACAAATATGACCGTTAGAATTATTTAAATAATATTGAAAAAAACTTAAGAAACGGTGTCACTGTGATTATGGAAACGGTGTCTGGTCACGGTGTCTGGCCACGGTGAGTCCTTCAAGGTGTCTACATACTTAGACAAATATCTGTATTTGTACTAAGAAAGTGATATGCAGAATATGGATTAAGGTTAATCATTAGAGAGTAAGAGAATGTGAATCATAAATATAAAGGTGTGATAATATATGTGAGAATTGTGATTATGCATAAGACTTTTAAATAATAAAGAGAGTAATTAACATCCATAAGATTTGTTATTATAAAAACAAGATGTGTAGCTATTATTGAGATTGAAGAGCATTAGAAAGATGTGCAATGAAGATCAAGATTAATTAATAGTAATGAGATTTGTGATCATCAAAACATGATTAACACATGAGGAGTCTAACAATAATAATATATCATTGTTTAGTGAAAGTTTGTATTGCGTACAACGCAAGCTATCGAGGAAGATTAATCAAGCGTGTAACACAAGACAAGCTAGTGTTGTGTGTAGTAAAAGATTCCCTTGGTGTTGCGTATAACATAAGACATAAAAAAAATTCTCATAAAATATCAGGGTATTACAATCACCAACAAAGGGATATCTGTGGATCCATAAAATAATTAAGGTAATTAAAGGATTCCTTAGAACAACATCTGTAATGTAAATATTTTGATACATTGGATTATATGGGTACTATAATAGATTTGTGATAAATTTATCATGATTTTTAATACCAAAAAATAAGTTATATTGAAAAGGGGTCATGTTTTTTTAGACCAATTAATGTGGGGAGAGCTTTAAAGAGTTGAATAATATGCTAATCACTGCACCTATACTCACAATTCTAACCAATTTGGAAGGAATTTTGATCTACAGTGGTTTTTCCATAAAGGACTTTGGTTGTGTACTAATGAAAGATGAGAAACCGATATCTTATGCCTCATTCTAGTTAAGAACTCACAAATAGAGATACATAAACCATTATATAAAATTGGCTATAATGATATTTTTACTAATGATTTAGCAGCCTTATCTCTATGGGGAGAAGTGTGACATATATATGGATCAAAAATGTCCCAAGTGTATATTGATACAAAAGGAGCTTAATATGCACCAATTTAGGTGGTTAGAGCTGATCAAGGACAATTATTATTCAATCCATTACCATCCTGGGAAGGCAAACAAAGTTGAAGATTCTCTAAGTAGAAAGGATCATGCAACCCTATCCATGATAAGGATTTAAAGTGATCCAATTATATTAGACATGAAAAGGATAGAAATGGTAATAATAAAATGATCTCGATACTAAATTTCTTAAATAACTACTCAACCGTCTATTCTTAATTGTATCATGGAGACCCAAAAATATGATGAGAAACTACAAAAAAGGTATCAAATATACTAGAGTTCGACTTTACTAATGATGGAGTTACTAGTTTTGAAAACTAGATATGCGTCCTATCAAAACCAAAACCAAATAAAGAACATGTGGATTATGCAAATATATCTTTGTTATCTATTCATCCAATAATAAATAAGATGTATAGGGATCTGAAACAAAACTTCTTGTGGGATAATATGAAGAGAGATATTGAAGAATTTGTATCTCAATGATTGGTCAGCCAATAGGTCAAGTATGATTGATAAACTGATAATGTTATGATGCAAACATTTCCCATACTAGTCTAAAAATTGGAATACCTAAACATATATTTCATCAAATGAATTACTAGGACATCTAATGGAAATAATGATATCGAGTATGTAGTCAATCTCCTTATAATGTAAATGCATTTCATTTCTGTCAATGAAAATTTATCATTGGACTTACTTACTAAAATATACATAAAGGAAGTGGTAAGACTGCATAGAGTGTCACTCACTATTTTATCTGATCGATATATGATGTTTACCTCATGGTTTTAGGGAAGTCCTCGACAAGGATTGGATACAAAGTATAGTTTTAGTACTACTAATCACACTCAAAAGGATTGTTAGTCTGATAGGACCATTTAAACTCTAAGAGATAAAAAAATATCATGCTCAATGGATTTCCAAGGGTGTTGGGATCAAAACCTTACCCTATTAGAGTTCTCATATAATAACATTTTCTATTATAGCATTCAAATAACACCTTATGAGGCTCTTTATGGGAAGAAGTGTCAGACTCAAACATGCTAGGATGAATTTGGGGAGCAGAAGGTAATGGTACCTAATATTCTCCAATAGATAATAGAGAAGGTTTAAACTATTCATTATCATATGAAATATACAAAAAGTCAATAGAAAATATATTAATAAAATCATATATGATACCTAGAGTTTGAGGTAAAATAAAAATTATTCCTTCATATATCTACATGGAATAACTTCATGAGGTTTAGGAATAAGGGAAATCATTTTCCAAGCTGCACTGGCCTCTATGAGAACCTTGGTCACATTAGAGACATGACTTATCAACTAGAACTTCCACCTAACATATATCAAGTACATGAACTATTTCGCGTATCCCTATTTAGAAAGTACATACCACAACCCTCAATTGTACTGAATCTAGAGGTGGTGTCCTTGTATTATGATATTTCATATAAAAAGCATCTGGTGATGATAATATATCATATAGACAATGTTCTATAACAACTCACCTAGGCAATGTGTTTTGTTGGAACCATATGTTTGTGTAAGTAACATGGGAACTGGAAGAGGTGATGAAATAGAAGTACCCCCCAACTGTTTTTGTCTCTGAAATGATATTTCATGGGTGAATTTTTTGAAGGGAATAAAATTTACTAACCCAGATTTTAAAAAATTAAATTCCATTTTCAAATGAATAAATTCCTTTTTAAGTAATGTAGTTATCGAAAATACATGCACTAATTTAGTTATTTTGGAATTTTATAGTATATTATATTTAAAAGTTTACTAAGAATAATAATTTTAATTATATAGTCCTTTTATATTGGCTATTAAGATTTATATATATTAAGGTTTATGATAAAGTTGAATTGACACATATGGAAGAAGTGATGGCCTCAACCAGAGGGATCATACCTCATGAATCCCTTTATCAGAGTTCTTGAGGGAGATGGAATCACTAAGCTTTTACCTTAATCATTACCAAGACAATATTGAACAATTAATTCATGATTGAAATCATTAATGGGATAAGTTCAATCTTATCAAGATCATGAATCAAACCATGTTTGTCGAACTACCCCAATAAGGTGTCACCATCACACACCAAACCCTTAGGGTGCACGTTGGTGTAATAAGGATTTATGTATCTAGACCCTAATAGTATGAATTTTATGATTTAATTTTTCATATGACTATGATTATATTTATCCCTTTTTAATTAGTTTGATAAAAATTATATTTTCATACAATGAAATCCAAATTTTATTTTTTTGGAAATATACATATCTTAAATTAAGATACACATATGGGATAAATTCAAAAAAAAAATTATTTTCATATAATATTCAAATTAAATAATATTTATTTTAATATAATTGGTAATATAATTTAATGAAGTCCAATATAATATTTATATAGGTCAGAAAAATGTTATCATATTATGGTTTGGGATTTTGATTATTTTATCATTTATATTCCAAATCGTATGTTTTAAAAATTAATAAAGAATCCCCATATCTTTTACTATAAAAAACCACCCACCCTCCCTTTATCATTCACTAAATACCATTTGATCACGAATTTTATATTCCTTTACCTCTCTACAGACCTCCCACAGTGTTCCCAAGCTCTTCAGAAACACATATCAAGCTTGTAGAAGCTCCCTCTCATGGTAAGAGATCTTTTCCTCCACTAATTTATCAAAGAAATTGTTTTTATTATTCCTTTTTGATTTCCAATTGTTAAATTTATAATATGTTTTTACACATCCCTATTACTACACTTATGATTTACAAGTAATTAGAGAACCCCTTTCACTCACATTAAACCCTCCCATGAATCTTTATGTACACCTCTTACGTTACCATAATTATCCTAGTATTTTTCATGGCAAGCATTTTTGTAGTGAATACCCATATTCATTTTTACTCAAAGGTATTCACATAGATATACCTATATTTCATTTATTGGGTTATTAATTTTGTTTTATTAATAGCCCTTAATCATGGTATTTAATGTGATTAAATAAATCTATATGTTGTATGATCTATGTGGCACACTTATGCAAGTACATGATATAAATTTGATGGGTGTTCTGAGAATTATATTAACTTATATAAAATTTTATAATGTTTTTTATATCATGAGATACCATGTATGGTGCAAGGTAGGTTATCCTAAGCACATAATTTAAATATTTCTCTATATTTAGACTTGGCTTATTTTTATGATGATATGTTTTATGTTGTTTCCTCATTAATTTGTTTCCTTGATGTTATCGTCTTATATCATCATTTGATGTCCATGTTTAGGATTATCACCCCATTTATGTCACAATGATATACCTCTTCACTCACATGTATTACATTAAAAAAATTCATTAATTATTCCCTTACTTAGATTTATAGATCACCCATTTCTTATGTATATCCTCATGATATCCCATGAAGTATTAGAAGATCGACGGAATATAGTTGCATGTTTTAGAGTTATTAAATAATGTTATTATTCCCATGTTTCAAGTTATTATGTTATTCAACAAATTTCCCAAAGACAATAAGCCTCACGATATTATGGTATTGTATTATATTTATATTTAGGTAATAAATCATGAAATAAGGTTTATAAAAATATTTTTTTTCATATACATGATGTTGATATCCTTCATGTTTAGATTACTCTACCAATGGATGGTTGGAAAGAAATGGAATTATTGTGATTGTGGAAATATGGTTGAATATGTGGAAATGTGGGATCATATAGATGTGGTTATAGATGTGTGGAATGGTTTTTAATGATATGTTAATGGTGTTGATTCATTCTCACATCCCTATTCTTCAGAGAAGGTGATCTTATATGCTCCCTACTAGTTTGAGTGGGAGAACCCCTAGGTGAGAGGTTGGAGCGATGAGTATAATCAAGGAACAAAGGTTGAAATATTTTATTGATGATTATGGACTTGTGGTTTGGTTTTGTTATGAAATATGTGGACCATAGTTTTTTATGTGGTTTTGATATGTGGTGTTGTAATGGTAGTGGTTGTGATGTGGCGGTGGAATGGAACAGAGTGGGGGATTTGGTTTGATTGATGCTTTCAATATTTTTTTGATATTACAGCCTTGATTTATTCATATGTTCTTTCTATTAATTTTGATGTTTTGAATTTTTTTATCTTAGGTTTATTCCCTCCTTAGTATTCTTGTATATTTATTTCATATAGATGTTAATATTTTTATAGGGATGATCCTACTGAGTACTAAAAATTGCTCATTCCATAACAATATTTTAGTATTTACAAGATATATCACTAGAGGCGGGGTTTCTATTTGAGAAACATGGATAGAGTTGTTTGTAAGCATGGATTTTAGAGATTATTTTACATGAATTCCTTGATATTTTACATTTTTCATGTATGAAGCATATTAATGGTGTAAATTGTTTATGTAATTGGAAATCCATTGGTGTTGATTAGTGAACAAACCTTATATATTATTCTTGTATCTGTTGAGGGTAGTTACTTCTATGAATGATATTTTTATAACCTCACTGCTAGTCTCTAACCTGGGTCCTTATGAAGGTAGGAAAAAAATAAACAAAGTAATTAAGGAAATTGAAACATAGGGTTTTCAAGAAGGAAGAAAAATAATTTAACATGATTTAATTATACAAGAAATTCCAAAAGGATTTTTTGAATCTCCATGGAATTTTCATGCCAAGTATGCATGTTATATAATTTAATCCTTAAATTTTGAAGGTTATATGATATAAAATGTATGCTTTACAAAGTATTGTAATTATACATGAGTACAAAATCAAAAGAATAATTAATCATGTTTTCTTTTTTATTTAAGAGATAATGTAAATTGATACTTTTTTAATGTTTTTATGGTAATGGATTTTATTATGCTTGAAATAAGTCTATATAAATTATATGGGTCTTTATATCATTTATCTTTTGTGATAAGAGAATATACGATGGAATTTTTATGAATAATTATGAGATGATTAAATAAATTCTCATAGTTTATGATTCATCAATTTCTATAACATGTTTTGAGAAGAATATTTAGATAAAAGTGTGTATATAGAATAAAATTTTATCCCAGTAATTGTAAAAATATGTGGGAATGTGTTCTCACCACCCATTGGTGGTATATTTTAATAAACACTTATTTTAAATAAAAAATGTTCCAAACACATAAAATAACATATATGATATGGGAAAATAGTTTTTATATTTATAATAAATGGAAATATATATTATTTTCTAAAATAAAAGTGTTTGTGTATTTTAGAAAGATATTCTAAAAATAATTTAATATATAAGAGGCTAGTGGGAGTATATATGGACTTATATAAGTTCAAAATTAACAAATAAAGGATTACACCAATCTTAAGGTAAAGTGTTTTTCACTTTATCATAAAATATTTTATGATGAATTTTATATGATAATGTAATTGGTTACATTATTTTAAATAAAAAATTTGATAGAAAAGGTTTTCATGGAATATCATGATAAACATATAATGAATTCTAAGTAGAAAATAGATGTTTTCATCATCACATTTGATGTTGTGAAGGTAAAAAGGTTTTGAATATGTTTAAAGAGTTGAGAAATATGGAATATGATTTATAAGTCCCACCATTATTCAAACTATATTTCTTCATAGATATTTCTCACTATAGATTTTATTGGAAGGGTTTTATAATATGGTCATATAGAGAAGTAAAATTAATTACATATGATGTGATGAGTTAGAAAAACCCATAATGTATAGAAAACAAATGGATGATATGGTAGTTTATTATATATAATATGATAAAACATGTCTTATGTTAGTTTTATGAAATATTTTTAAAGGTTTTATGTATATTAAAATGTATCATATTAAAGGAAACTTCCAATTTATCATTCCTTAATGTTGGACATATAAATGTATATATAGATAAAAAATTATATAAATGTAATGATAATTGACCACTCAAAGTACAACTTTGAGTTCATATCTAAACAATGTTTTTCATGGAGTATTATAGTTTTTGAATAAATGTTAAAGTTAGTGCGAGTAGGATTCTTGTACAGAGATAAAAAATATGCTCATGTGGAATAATATAGAGAATATGATTCATTGGTCCATTTGTATGATCCACTAAAGTATAACCCATGGAGTGTTATATAGATGTATTTGGTATACTATGGGTGCATGGATTATATATGGGTCCTCACTACCAAAGGTTGGAAGGATACCTATTATGAGAAACTTTATAGTTTGATACCCTACTTACTCAAGTCAACATATGAACACAATTAATATGGGTGTGGTTGGGTGGGTTGTTGACCATATAATCTATTAGATCTTAACAAAGATATGATTTTTTATCTCACATGACAATTATGAAATCAGGTCCCTCTATTGATATAAACTATTAGAGTGTGTGGCAACAACTATACATTGTATATCTATTTTTATAAGGGAAAAGTGATGTGCTTATACATAACAATTAATTTCATGTGATCTATTCATAAATCACATCTATCTACACTCAAATAATCATTAACTTATTGGTTGGCTATATAAGATTAACGTTCTTCATGTATTATGGTCAATCAATTTCTTAAACAAAGGTAAAATATGATAATGCACATTCTCATATGATGAAATTTGGTGGACACAAGTATATAGATACATGTATTTTATGTAGATCATGCCATATACATTTATTGATTTAGTAGGATTGTTGATTTTCTAGTGGTATCTCATGATAACATATTTGGATCCGAAGACTTGTATTTTTTTCAATGTTTTAAAGGCCCATGGGCTCACACTTTGTGGTTTACTGAATAGGGATTGAGTTTGACTTAGAGAGCTACTCTAAATGTGTTATGGATGGTTTTTCATGTGGTATTTCTTATGATGTGATACAAGGTAAAGTTAATGATAGCTTTCTGAAAACAATTAAAACATATTCAAGTGGAGTTTTAGATATGGGTTTACAATTTATTTTATATGATATAATATTAAGTGAAAGGTAACAAAGGTATTACTCTCATTTCGATAAACATCACCAATGCAGTTCATTTCTATTATTTCATCTCCTTGATCCTTCTCGTGAACATTCATAAATTTAAACTCAATGTTAAAGACCTATGTTTATTAAAAATTTAATATAATCATTGATTTAGTTCCATCATATCTTTAGAATCCTTATGATATATACTTTGGTTATGTATTGAGACATGATTACGAAACCCACCTCTTCTATATGGGTTTTATCATGATTATTGTTGGTGAATGGTTAATTTTTTTTGTGTCACACTTATGAATGTAAATTTTATGATTTTCATTATATTAAGTGTTTTACTAGAATTTTATATCCCCAAAATGAATTGGGTAATTTTTTTCATCTTATGAGATACTATTTATGACACACATATAGTTAGCCTATGTGATGGGTGGGCCAAAAATTATATATCCCTCTCATGTATTGTGTTAATATTTATACCTCATGAGATGTTATATATGGGATTAGGGAGAAAACCTAATACACTATGGGACTCTATCCACTATTATTGTGGTAATTGGATTGAACCCAATATTACTTTGGATGTTCTAAAATATATTTATGAGAATGGGGAGTAAAATGAGTCTATTATTGGACATTGTCCACTATGTGATGATGGTCTTGGAAGTGAACCTTGTCCTATACTTATGAAGTAATGTTTTATGTTGTTTCCACATATTTATGATTTCATTATTATACTATATCATTACAGTATTCCATATTTCTATTCTTATCTACAACTTGTATATTATCTTACATGTTTGTGATTTTTACATTGAAGTTTAATCCTTCTGGATTTATGGACAACTCTTATTGTCCCATGTTCATTTTAACAAGAAATTTCTCCTAGTTCATGTTTTCCCATATGTTTATGATCTAACCATTGATGAAATGTTAACATGTTTTTCTTTAATTGGAATTTGATCTCACCCCTTTATTATATTTCCCTTCCCCGGTTATGAATATAAGAATAACTTAAGATATGTATAGAATAGGGTGTAGAATAGTTCAATTATAAATAAATGATTAGATGTTTTACAAAATAAGTTTCATATGTAAATAGTCCTCAAAGACAGTAAACATAATGGTTCTCTGAGCTATATGTTATTATTGTAAGAAGTAATGTTCACATTATAGTAATGATGTTAACTAAATATATGTCTACCTTAGGTAATCATATTTATAAGGCCTCCCATACAATGCCTCAAATGGGGCAATGTAAATGGAAGAGTGAAATCTATTATTATAAATAAAATAGAATAAAAGGAAAGTGCATCACCCAAAATCAACAAAAATCAAGAACACAAGCTTTAAGAATATCCTCTAGCATTTATATTGTCCTCTCGGTCTGCCCATCCATATGAGGAAGTATGGAAATTTTAAGGAAGAACTGGGAGCCCAAATTATGATGAAATACTCTAAAATTCATGAGATACAGTGAGGATCCTGTTCGAAAATGATATTCCACTATAACCAGTGAATTCATACTACCTCATCCACATCCCACCTTAACAATACCTATAAAAAACATGACTCCATTATCATCAATAATAGGTATGAATTTGTCAACTAATCATGATCACCAATATTAAATTGTACCTTCCTTTGGACAACGGCAGGTTGGTGATAAATTCAATCAATATTTCCTCATTTTCTGACTTGAAAACACCCAATTATTTTAATAAACCACCTAGAACACGATACAGCACTTTAAACTGACGATTAACCAAGAACTATGACACAAACTCTACTACAAACTAATTCATCCTAGGACACCAAATCATACACCTCAAGTGACAATAAATGTTCAATATACCCTGATGAACTACCACTTCCAAGCTATGAAACTCACAAAATAATCCTCAAAAAACACTAAAATAAAAAATAACATCTCCTGAAAAATCATATGATGTTAATTATCCTCTAACTACCTTTTATTAGAATCATTATGGATGACCTGATCCTTCATGACCGTTACCTCTAATTCTCCTCCCTAATACTTCTTCACCCAACACAACAAGGATAATCTCTCAATCATATTAAAAAAGATATATTTACCATTATAGAACTCTAAATCAAGATATATTAATAATATCTCCTCTATCACTATCCAAAAATCACTATACTTCAAAAAAAAAATCTCTTTGCAACTTATAACTCTATGAATTAGTAACTACATTCCATTTTTTGGAGTGTAGGAAATCTAAAAGTTATTTTCCTAAATAAACACCTCACACCGCCACTGTCACAGATCCTGTTCTGCTAAGAGAAAATATTCATCAAAATGATGTGAAAATTGAAGACTAAAAAGTTCTATATAATGAAAAAATATCATCATATATTTAGAATAAAACCCACCACTGCTAACTCAATATCTATAGCATCCTATTTATGATCATTGGAACATAATGAAGTAAAACCATATGATATTAAATCACTGGTTTTATCAATAATAATCTCAAAACAAGATGGAAAGAATCAAAGATTTTATGATCCCCCCACTGGTACCCTCCCATAATGATATTGAATAGAATGAGTAACCCATGAGTCCCTCCTCCATTAGGACTTGGGTTGACAACTAGTAGTAAGGGTATATAACATTCAAATTGAATTCATTTCTCTTAATATACTTGGATCATATAATAAAACCACCAACCAATCCACCATAACTTAAAAATAAAAAAAATCTGTATAGTAAATATACCACATAAATAAATACTAAATGGATACAAATATCTCAAGAGATAAAATAGTACCAAAGTTAATCATGCGGAAGAAACTAAAAAAACCAAATAACTGAGATAGTACTAACCATATCAATCACCAAATAAATTCTAGACACCTAAAAAATAGTTTATATATATAGGGTGATTATAACATGTATAGTCAATAGGATTATACCAAAACTATCTCATGAAAATGTGAAAAGATAATACTAATTACCAAGTGACAAAAAGTCATAATGAACTAGAACCTACAAAGGATAACTAATCACTCAGACCCTCTAAGGTACACTCACTAAATAATTCATCCAAGATTAATAAACTAATATCATAATAATGTTGATAAAGGCACACCAAAACCACTTCCCCGCTGATTTACTGCTCTCACCAAATCATAATACAACCTTTGATCTAATCCCTTCCATATCCACCAATAATCACACCAACTGAATACCATGTCTCATGGAACCAACCATGCAACACATCTCACAACACCAACCACACATCACCCATGATGAAAATAGATTATTAGGGTTTCATGAATGAATTTCACATTAACCTTGTGTCCTCCTCCAACCACGCATGATCCCACCAAATTTCTCACCACCCAAAAAAAATATCACCAGAATTAGATACTAACTATTTAGTTTGGGTGAGGGGTATTTATCCATCCATATCCTACCCATATTAGATATTTATAGAAAACAACCCCAAGGTTCTATGGGTGTTATTTAGGACACCCAACTTGGGTGGGGAGCATTAATAAGTCACAAAAGAATACAAGTATATAGTTTTCCCACATGATCCCATGAGGATGTGTCAATACAAGGAAACAACAAAATGACCACTATCAAGCCGCTAATAATATTTCAATACCATGTGATACCTCTAATGTATGAAAATTACAACACAAGAATCACTAAAAGAGACACAAACTAGGTTCCACTTCCCAATATTTAATTGCAAACCCAAACACCAAGCTTGATTCGTAATATTTTTAGTCTAGTTTCACACTAATGATTTTTTTTGTCATAACGACATTTATATATGTAAAAATTAATCCATGTCTACCAAAACACTACTAAATAAACGCCAAATAAAAAGACCAAACCTCCAACAACTCCACCACACTATAAACAACCAAGGACACTGAACTGCAGACAACCAAGGCCACCATGTCACAAATAACCAAGGTCATTAGCCACAAACAACCAAGTAAATAATGGAACTATAATTTTCAAATTAGTCTTTTCATTTACTACCTTTAATTATTTAACCATTTAATGGGTATTCTAAAATGAATTTATCACTACAAAACATGGTCCCATAATAAACACATAACATAAAAAAAAATTAAGAAAACCATTAACCATATGTGTATCACATCATTCCCTTTCAATTTCATTATTCTAGATTATTATGTCCATTATATAAATTCATACCATCTACCCAATAGAACAATAAATCATGATAATTTTACATTTTCATATAAAAATAAGAGAAAATGAATCCCCTAACATGATTGGAGCTTCAACGAGAACATTTCTTACAACGGAAGAACCAAGGGATATGAATTTTCTAGGATTAAAGGGAAAACCATCAGAGTCTAAAATAATACCATTTCCAAACCATGATAAAAAATAAACCCAAAATATAGGGGTTTCCCACAACACACATATAGAAAAATAGGGAAGAATAAAAGGTATAGAAATAGGAATGTGACTACCTTGAATCAAGGGAAATTGATCCTCCAAAATCAAATTGGTTGGATCCCTCAAAATAGATTATAAAAGGTCCCCTAAGGGGTCTCGAGTTATTCAAATATAGGATGATAAGGAAGTGAATCAAAATAAGGGAGGTCAAGCCCTTTATTTATAGAGAAAATCCAAAATAGCCTCACTGCGACATGAATACAACCTATTATATTAGTCAAAGGAGATACAAATCACCAATGGAAGTTTACCCCCATTATCATGCATTTTAAAAACTAATTTGACCAGAACCACAACCTCATCCATGGTTTAGATCAAGGTGTGTTGTCTCCAATGATCCACACTATGACCACTAACTATGGCATAACACTAAAATCATGGATATTTTTCCTTCACCATTTCCAAAACCAAGGTGTGGTTAGCACCAACTCCCCATTTCACACAGGTGGTCTCCCAAAACACCCCACCCAATGCCTTACCCATAATTGGGTGTTTAATATTACTCATGTTACATAGGGTGACCACCCATGAACCACCCCCAAAAACACTTCCAACCAGATGATTTTTTTTCATGGTGCATCCCAGTACAGAAAGGCCAACCCCAAATGAAACCTCCAATCATCTAAGGCCAAAAAAACAATCACCACACCCACCACCATGGTATGATGACTATATTAATGTAAAATATATTCCATAGCTTCTAGAACTCTCCCAAAATCCTTGTCTGCACCACCAATCCCTATAAAAACCTAAAGGAATGGTTTTTAGAAATTAAATCCATCAAATTTAATACCTATCAAATAGTAATCATCCTAGAAAATAAATACCAAATCCAATTAAGGAAGAAAAACAATGGAACTCCCTTATGAGATACCTCTGAAATAGAACAACATGATTATCTAAAAAATAAAAAGATAAAAAAATAAGTAAGGAATCCTCATAAAATAGTATCTTTTTACCATCATGTCATTGAATAAATTGCTCAAAAAAACTCAAGGTACTGAGAACATATCATCAACTTCGATTGAAACGTGATATTATCCAAGATGCCATGCCTCCACATAACTCAAACCAATGGGATAAAATACCCTCATGACACCTTCTTTTGAAATTCTAAGATCTTGATCAGTCCTTCTAAAAACATTATATCTTCCTTGATATCCAAACCCCTCCCATTAAAAGATGTGGGAATCATCATGAAGATTCCAATTAATCAAGGACATGTGTAAGACATCGTGAAATATTTATATATTTAGAGGTATCACCAACTGATAATACACCATGTCAACATTCTCCAATACCATGGATTGTTCAATAAAACTGGGTGAGAGTTTTGTTCCCCAACCAAACCTCCACTGACTGCATCGAGTGGTGAACTTCATGAAATCATGGTTTCTAATATCAAAATCCAAAGGTATCCTCTTATAATCATAATAATACGTCTTGTGATATTGAAAAGCCTTTATCTTTTCACAAACCATATGGATCTTCTCCATCGTTCTGTATGCCATGTTGAGATAAAGAACTACTACCTCCCAAATATTATTCCAACTCAATGGAGATTGATATGGTCTCCTATATAACACCTCAATCGGGGTCATCAAAATGGTTGAGTGAAAGATTTTAATGAAATGAAACTCATATAAAGGTATATATATCACCCACGATCCACTAAATTCCATGATTGAAACCCATCACATTTTATCTAGTGTCTATATAATTATCTCTATTTTCCTGGACTTATGGGTGAAAATTAGTGATAAGGAGTAACTGAGATCCAAAATCATGTTAAAATCCTATACAAACTCACAAAGTAAACTGAGAGTTTGGATTAGAAATGATATTCCTCAGGGATGCATAAATCCTTAATATCTCTTCCATATAATGTCTTTCCAAAATGTCCAAAACACTCGACTTCTGAATCACTAGAATGTTAGAAGATTTCATTAGTTGATCCATGATCACTCATATAACATCATATAATTCCGAGTAATGGGGTAAACCAATGATAAAATGCACATATATTTCCTCTTACTTTTACTCTGGGACATCCATGGGTTGTAACAAACCACCAGGGACACCATGTTTTTCCTTTACCTACTGGATGACTAGACATTACACTAAAAACACTTCCACTGACTGCTTCATCCCAAGACACCAAAACTACCTCATCAGTCCATGATTCATATTACATACACTGTGGTGCACCACAAGATTCAATCTATTAAACTCATGGAGGAATCCCACATAAAACTCCAACATGATGAACATAATTCCTCGGAAAATAACCGAATGCTTTTTTATCCTCTAAATATTCCTTAGGGGAGTCACCATGAAATATTTAGTGACAGATCACCTCCACGTATGATTTTGCACCGTAGGAAATTTCCACCTAATGTAACAAAGAAGTACCTATCATCATCTGGAACCTACATCCTCTACCATCAACCTCCCCTACTCCGAGATGAAAATATGATAACTACCCCATCTCTATCCAAGAATCCCCATATTATTGAAGGTCTTCCTTTGAATTACTTATCAAAAAATATTCCATGTAATTTCCATTTCCTAGGGTAAAGTATATATTGAAATCATAATCCGAAGGAAAAGGCATCCACCCTCAATGTCATAGTTTCAAATCATGCTACGAAAATATATACCATAATATTTATTTATATGTGAAGACCAATTTTTTTTCCAATGAGGTAATATCACACCATATTAAGGGAAAAAACCATTCCACCATATATAGATCATGGGTGGTTTAGTTACACTCATGGGGGAATAAATTCATAGACCCATAAAAGATCACTAGTTGTTGTTATAGTAAGAAACATCCTAAACCCAACAGGGAAGAATCATAGAAGACCTCAAACATCATTCCCTCATCATGAAACTAAATAAATTGGGTGTTAAACAACCACTAATTTATGTATTCAAAATCTACCTAGCACTGATCGGTCAAAATAATCTTGTTACTTTATAGTCAATGAATTCAATGCGGTTTGAAACTAATATAATTTTGTCTGAAACCTCTGATAATAACTTGTGATACTAAGAATTTTTTGAACCTAAACCAGTATCTTGGTTATTTCAAATGATACAACTACCTTATCCTTTATTGGATCCACCACCACTCCCCATCATGACACCATGTTCCTAGGGAATTAAACCTATCATGTATACAACATTCACTCTGAAAATTTCTGATGTAGCTTGTGGTGAGAAAATTCTGCAATATGATCTTCAATTGTTCATCATACCCCTCCTATTATATCATGTATATAATATTTTCATTGAGGAAAATGAATTTTAGCCGCTCCAAAACCTCAAAAAAAATATAGTGTTCTTAATTCCTATGAACACTATTAAGACGTTCATGACATCGAACAACATTCTTAAAAACTTAAAATGTCAATACCAGTACTAGAAGGAAGATATAAAATATATTATTCATTTTCCCTTAAATAATGATATCAAGGCTCGAAATTGATCTTAAAAACTAGTTGTATCTGTTCAATAGGTCAAATATATCTTCCATTCCTAGAAGAGTTTAATGATCCTTGTTCATCATATAAATAAAATGTTGGTAATCTATGCATAGCCTTCAACTACTGTCCACATTTTTTGAAAACAAAACTAGATCTCTTCATTATGATACTCTATGCCTGATAAATCATTGATGATTTTTTTAATCAATCTATATTCTCAACTCATGTAACTTCAAGGGTAAAATCCAATAAGGATCCATGAAAATTATTGTCACACCAAACTGTAACCCTATCCCAAACACAATATCATGTTGAGGGGGTAGCTTTATAACTTCCTTATGGTTCCCATATTAAAACTCTACCACCACTCAAGAGACCCCCATTTCTTGAGATCTTTAAAGCTATATCTATGACTCTTGAATTAAGGAAAGAAGGGTCTCTTCTCTCTATCTTATAATTCATAAATCTCAATAACAATAAAAAACACCTCATCCTTCCATGTTTGGAAACAAAACTCTCCCTAATAAACATTCAAACACTATGTGAACATAATACCACTAATACATGATGATAATTACATCATATAGTCATAACTTTATTACAATTAATACTCTCAATGAATGACGTATCCCCATCATTATTCTAGAACCCCAACACACATCAAACAAACTAGTCAATCCCCTAACTGGCATCAATAACTCCAGGGGTGAGGGCAACCTCTCTAAATCCCCTCCTAGTGCATGGACCAAGTTTGGTAAAATAAAGGATTCTAAATCTATAGAATAAAAAATATTAGAGACCATATAATATGATAAAATATAAATAGCTCAAATGAACTATATACCCTCTAGAACAAGTGCCTTCATCCCATGCATATGGCCTCAACTGCCTCTAATGACTCAATGCTGATAGACTCCACATCCAAATGATATAAAATCATTTTCCCATCACTTACATATCTATCAATAACATCAATAACTATATATCATGTCTTGTGGAACCAAGCACACATCACATCATGTGGTACCAACCAAACATCGCACATCTGGTAACCAGAATAGTAGGGTAACATGATCATCTAGAACATCAACCTTGTGTCTTCCTAATAACATGAATGTCCCCTAACATATATTATATCACCCACAATTGATACCACCCAAAAAATAATGCTAAATTTATAGGGGGTATAGGGTTAGTCAACCATCTATATCCTCCCCATACTAGATGATTAGTGAAAACACCCCCAGGGTCTCTAGGTATCAGTCTAGTTACTCGACTCGAATGCGGTGAATTGAAAATTCATAAAAGAATACATGTAGATAGTTGTATAACATGATTCTAAACCTTTGGTTACACAAAAGTAAACAACACCACAACTACCCTTATGTCACTGCTGATAAAATTCCGTAAAGAAACGATTTTAATGCGGAATAACCAACATATAAGAATCAGTCAAAGGGGAACAACCCATGTTCCACTTTCCATTATTTAATAGACAAACCAAACACTGAGAGTCATTCATTAAATTATTAGTTTAAGTTCATACCAATGAATTATTTGGTCATAACCACATTTATATATATCAGAATTAATATGTCTATAATGAAATGCTACCAATAAACCACCACATCAGGCCCCACATCCCCACCATGACCACCAAGATAAAAACAACCAAGGCTAATGAGCCACCTAAAATTAAGGCCACTGATAAAAAACAACCATGTCCACCAAGCCGTAAACTATGAATGTTAACGAGCCGTAAATAACCAAGTAAATTAAAAAATAGGAATATTCAACTTAGTCTTTTCATTTACAATCTCTAAGTTCCTGGATATTTAAAGGGTATACTTAAATGAATCCATTATTACAAACCATTTTCTTTTAAAAATTACATAGAATAAAACTACATCAGAAGAATACTGAAAACTAGTAACCACATGTGTATCACACCACTCCATTTAAATTTTATTAGTCTAGTTTAATATCTTTTTTATTTCATTTAATACTATACAGGCAATAGAAATAAATAACATGATAATTCTATAGATTCACATAAAAATCATAGAAAAAGGATAACCTACCTTGATTGTATCATCAAAGAAAACAACACTCATAACAGATGAACCAAGGTATTGTACTTCACCAGGCTCAAAGGGTAACCCACCAAAGCCTAACTATAATATCGCATCACCAAAAAACTCTCAGAAGTCATTCCAAAAAGAGGGTTTTTCCTTAAACAATATCTAAACAAAAGTGTTGAATGGAGGGGATAAAATGGGAAAGGGGTAACCTGGAATAAAGGGCACTCAAACCTCAAAAATCCAAGTGGTCGTAACCCTCAAAATACACCATCAAAGGGAACCAAAAGCATCCAGATTTTCTCAAATATAAGAAGATAATGAGTGGAATAGACACAAGGGAGGTTGCGACCTATATCTATAGATAAAACCACAAATGATCTCACAATGATGTGGATCCATCCCACTAATTTGTGGTCTCCCTTGGTCAAAGGATATCTAAATCTCTTGTAGTCATTTTTCCCTTTCTCGTATGTTTTATAAACTAATTTAACCATCTCTAAAACCCAATGAATATAATGCTACAAGGAGTGTTGTCTAATCGAATCCCCACCATGACTAATCATGATGGTGTAGTATAAAAATCATGGATTTTTTATCTTCAACACTCCCAAGACCATGATGTAATGAGATCAGGCTCCCTGTTTCACATAGTTGGCCACCCCAAACACCACACCAAACACCATGCCCTTCATTAGAAATTTCATGATACATGTGTTACACAAGGTGACCACCCAAGTGATTCACCTAACATAACTTCCAAGTAGTCTATTTTTATCACCTTGGTGTATCCAAGAACCACAATTCATACCCCATGGACAACCTCTAAGAACTCAAGGAAAAAACAGCTAGCACTACACTCATGACCACGGTGTGGTGACCCTCTAAATAGTCATGACTCCCCCATATACTCCAAAACACTCCAAACCCCCTGACCACTATGTCTTGAAAAACATAAAGGGAAGGTATTTAAAAAACTTTGCCCTCACATATACTATGTCAAAAATCACTCTCTCCATCTGAAGACAAAGAAAAGTTGAACTGATCAACCTATCCTTATAGTATTTTAATGTTAACAAACACTGATCCTTATATAAGAAGTCTTACTCCATCATAGTCAAGGATTTTAGTAGATTTTTACCCTAATAGAATTAAAATATGAACACCTGATAATAACCTTCAAGAAAAATAGCTCTATAGAACTCTACAAAATTCTTCATTGCTACCCAATAATCAATGGCCTTAGTCTTTAATGGGACCACTATTATACCATGTTGGGACACCACATACCTAATGAAATACACCTCCTAAATTGAAAACTTTCTCTTGGACATATTCCAATAATATAAATGGTTTTATAAGACTTATATATAACCCTATATTTATCATCTTTATCCTCATATGAATTCAAGTATACGGGTAATTCATCGATGAAAACAAACAAAAACTAATATAAGAACTCATTGAATAAATATTTTATGAGTCCCATGAACACATATGGTGAATTCATGATATTGAATGACATGAAGAAGAACATTAAGTGGCATTATTAACATGTGAAAGTGGTATTTGAGTTTTCCTCCACCACAACTCTCATATAATGATATTTGGAATAAAAATAAACCTTTAAAAACAATATAAATCCATTTAACTAGTCAAAAAATCAACATCTATTAAGGGAGGGTAATGGTTATTAACGTTCAACTAATTTAACCATTTTTATCTATACATCATCACATACTGCCATCCACCTTCTAATTTATCAATACTAGATCACAAAAAATTGAAAAACTTGACCTGATAAATCCTATCTACATTAGTTCATCAATCAAAATCCTTAAATCAAAAACATTAAAAAGTTACATCTAATAAAAATCCATCCAAACTAGAGTTTCATTAGGCTAACACTATATCCCAAATTCAATATTAAATCAAGGGGGTAAATATAGAACCATCTTGAGTGAAATATCAGGGAACCCCTCTATGACACTGGGAAAATCCACTGATTACACTTCCATTGAAACAAAGGGCAACACTTTCACCTGAGACAACAATAAATTTGAACATATATAACCTATTCAATTATCCCAGTCACCAACAAACACTGTAGAGTGGCCCTTCTCATCACAAAACAAAAATCACCACTAAAAGTAATCAATAAACGTACACATAGAGTGGAAAAAGTTAATACTAATAATAATAATAATATATAACTATATCTAAATTATAAATAAATAATCATATGATTGATATCACCTCATTATTATCTATAAACCTTAATATAAGTTATATACACTATCTTGACATAAAACTGGTGTACTAAACATTGGGAGAACTTTGTGCATCTCTACATTGCCCAAATGGCCCAAAGGCCTTTTTTTTATTTTTATTATAGATAATCCCTCTTTTAAGGGTTGAAGGGGTACCCGTACATGACCCGGAGGCCCAAGGCACAAGGCCTGACATGACCCGAAATACATGACCCGAAGGCCTAGAGGCATACCATGCCCAATACATGACCCGTAGGCCCAGCCCACTAGAACTTCCCCTCCCCAGATTCTACATAATTGATTTCCTTTAGCTCCCCACCTACATTGCTGATCGGTTAGAATTTCCCCATACAAAGTTGCACGATGCCTAGTCCCAATGGCGGTTGCCATACCCTCTCATTCTTCCAATCTGGTTAGCTCTGCTTCTAGTGACTGCTACTGGTGCTCTGACCCTCATCTAGGGCCTGATTTGTGTGAACTGGGCTACTTCATGGTCTTCAATGGCCCGAAGGCCCTATGGCCCGAAGGACTTTGATGGAACGAAGGCCCTGAGACCCATAGGCACAAACCGGTGGCCCGAAAGCCCAAATCAGGTGAATAGTCCAGCTGCTATAGTACCGAACAGTGCCTGCTACAGTATTACTACAGTACATGCTAAAGTATTGCGACTGTACTTCTACAGTGCCTACTACAATCCTGTTATAGTACTGCTACTGTACCCAGAAATTCGCCTCCACCCGGTTTTGAACCCGGGTCTCTTGGATGCCAAGCAGGAGCCCTTACCACTTGGGTACGGGCTCGTTGGCTCTACATTGAGTCCCAAGGAATGGTCCAAGGTAGGTGAAATAAATTACTTTGATTATATATAATTAAAAAAGGATTAAACCATTGTATAATATAGATAGATAGTACCTCAAATGATCTCTTGCCTCACTATCTTTGGATCATTAATTTCATGAAGCTTTCTACATCTAGACCCTCGGCCTCTTCATTGATGATAGCCTTCATGGATGTGCTCAGACCTATATCTCTAAGGGTGGGGAAATCCTGTTTTCATAATCTAACTGCTCGATATCCTATTTTTTGGGCATAATACTACTATCCAACTACTAATACAACCACTTAGTCATTTAGAAACCCCATATTTAATTGTATTTTTACCTTATAAAACTAACGTGTTTAATAGCATGCCTTACACTGAACATTGAACTAAAAAGAAATTGTGATATTTTTTTAGATATTAAATATACCCTTTAAAACCTATTTTATTAATTAGCTGGTATTAATAAGATTTTACACATTACTAAATATGAGTGTAATGAAAATAAATATTGTTTTAAATACTATATATATTCAATTATTATAGCTAAAAAATAATGAAAAATGATTTTATATGATAAATATATATTATTTATAATTTTTTTGTTTTCTTTCTCAAAACTAAGAATATAATGGTTAAATATATAATTTATATTAAATCCACCTTCATGGAAAACAATGAAAAGGAACGAAATTATAGTAAACATGCAGGCCTGGGGACTTAAACACATAACAGGCACCTCACACCCCCCAACCCTTACCGCCCCACCCCCAATGGTGGGGTAGTATATTATGTTTAAATAATAATAAAATATATTGATAATATAAATATTTTACAACTAAAAAATTAATTAGTAAATGATAGGAAATAAGAATAAATAATATTAAAAATATTAAAAATATATTTTTCTATTTGAACAGTTTTAAACTATGTTTTGTGATTTTATTTAATTCATGAATTATAAAATTTATGATGTTTTAGTTGAAAAAATGAAAATAATATTTTGAATTATGATTATAAAATAATCTTAAGAAGATTTTTTGGTAATTTTCTAAAATAATTGATCTTTAAGTGAATAGTTCAAATACCGTCTTTATAAACAGTACAAATTTTATGAAATTATTAGTGTATACGTATTACATATTTTTTTTTCTAAACCTATTATTTTACCAAACATATGTTTTATAATTCGAAATAAATTTTTTAAAATTTTATATTTAATTTAAAAACCTATTTATAATATTTTATAAAACAAGTTACTTTTTCATTAAAAGTGTTTTTAATAAATTAAACAAATAGTTTTTTAAAAAAATTAATTTTTATCAATTTAGGAGATTGAATATAATAAAATTGATTTTATATTTTGATTCATTGTGTCTAGATTATATAATAAAGACCATTTTATTTTTTGGGACTAAATGAAAATTTACTTTTGGTAAAGACTAATTACTATAGTAAAAACTAATATGTTAAAAGTTAAAAAAAATAATGGTAAAGAGTTGGAGAAATGTTAAAACATGTTTATAAATGGGTGGTTAATATATTTATCAAACCTATCACTTATCTACTCTATATTTTTTAAATTTTTTACTATTTTTTATGATAATGACCTCCCATTATTAAAGAGTTATGGGTATTTACAAAAATGCCATCCCTTTTCACATATAAAAGAGACTCTCATCCCCTTAATTACCCTCACAATACAAATCCCAAATTTTAGTAAAAACTCTTCCCAAAACACTGTTAAACACTCCAATAAATATTAAAGTTGTTCTATTCTTATTTAAAGGTAAGTCCTCAATGATTTAACCCCCTTTTCAAAAAATATAATAAAAATAGTGAGCTTTAAATTTCTAATATCTTCTTTCTCATTTCTATTTATTTATGTGAACTTCTAGTTCCTATAATTAAATTACATTGTATTAAAATTAAAACCTAGTTTTCAATAGTATGATGATATTAAATTATAATTATGGTACAATCATTAACCATATTTTCTCTTTTCTATTAATAAAAATGATAATATGAAACCTGTGTATGTGTGAATTACGACCTCTATGAAGTAACATGTTTTTTTACGTTCACTGAATAACATGGATGGTTTAGAAATTGAATTAAATATATATATATATATATTAATTAATATTATGAATTTATAATTGATATTATTCTGCTATCTCATTCTATAAAAAATGAAAACATCATACATGTGTAAGTGTGGACAACAACCTCCATATAACGGTGCATTCCTCTTTTCAATAACACCTTTCATGAATGGTTTTAGGAATGTTTATGAAGAATTTATATGATTTAAATGAAATATTTAAAGTTTTATCATGATAAATTAAATAATATATTAATAATATGTGTAATAAACAATCACCATAAACTCAAATGTCCAAAACAAGAAAACTAAGAGGAAAATGATCACTTCATTCTAAGTAATAGCTTTATACGAATTACCTTATACATATAATTATTTATAATACTGATATATAAAATTTATTAATAATAAATAATATCATTATTATACTTATATAATGGTATTAAAACTAATACAACACATAATCATCCATTAATTATGGAATGTTCATGTTTGGGTTGGTTTAACCAACTACTTGAACAATACTATTCAATTAAATCAAGGATGGTTATCATAACTTAATTACAAGTATAATATTATATAAATATGTAAATTATTATTTTTTGGATCTATTAACATGATTTAAATATTTAAATAATTAAAAAATAAAACACCTTTTGTTTTTTAAGAATAACTAAAATATGTTTATTATCGATTTCATCATCAAGGATAAAGAATGAAACCCTCATAAATTGAATTTTAAGATTATTAAATAATTATAAAAAATAAACTCTACGACCTTGAATAATATTGTAATAATGAAATTATGATAAATATCAACACCTCTGTTATAAAATTTGTAGAAATGTTTAAAATTATAAACATCTAATGTGGGGAATATGTAAACAATAACTAATATACATGTTGATATTAATTATAGATGAACTATATATACAATTATACGTATTCATATAATTAGTAAATAAGTGACTATGATATTTCGGTTTTTTATATGTGAGGTTATAGTTTATTTATGTAATTCATGATATAAGTTAAGGGGTTTCATCTCAAATTCTCCTCTGTGAGACATGTTTTGTATTATGCACATAATTCCATTTATGTTGTGTATTGAATATATGATTGAGATTTTATTTCGTGATATACCTTTTTTCATGGAATTTAATGTTCAGTTTAAATATCTATATTTCAGGAGGTTTTTTATTTAAAACCACCTCAATTTATATGGGTTATTTTAACTTAATTATTATTCATTGAGTTATAACTACTCTTATTGAACTTATTTCATATAAGTTGGGTAAATTATCCCCTATAATTGTATTTTGTATTATTTTATCTTTTCATTATCTAGATTTAAATTCTTATAACATAACCCCCATTTTAAAAGTTTCTTGCTTCATGAACTATGTTATCCAAAAGGGATTTTCTTTACTCAAACTTCATTCATTAACTTATATGGTTTCACCTTGTATATAGTTCATCCAAGTTCTCTATATTCATACATTTTCAAATTCATGTAATATAATATATTTTGTATTACTAATAAAAATGAGTTTTAATATAAATATATTTCCATGAATGAATTCCTTTTTTATAAAATTAGAATATGCTTTGAATAAATCTAATCCTCTTTAAGTGATGATTTCTCATCCATATCTATTTCTAACCTTCCCAAAAATGTTCTGCTAACATGCTTTGAAACCCTATTATATATTAAATCATGTGAACATCATGTATTTCTTTACCATTTATCAAAATAATTTTTTATTACCCTTTTTACAATATAGGTTTACAACAAAGGTGCCTTTAAATTTACAAATGGTTTTTACCTTTAATGGTCAAATTTTTTATCGTATAAAAAAATTTACCTTTATAAACTTATGTGTTTTTAAATTATCCATTTTATAGAATAATTTTAAATTAAAATTTTCCAAAAACATTCACCTCCCCCTTGTAAGAATGTATTAAATAAATGTCCTCTAAATCTTTCTCCTTATTAACGGTTAAGAAATGTTTTCTAAAAGATTCATTTTTTGTTTTGTTTCTATTTTACACATTAAAATCCAAATATATTTATTCAATTAGGTTATATTTAATGAATAACCCATTAAATTAATTTATAAAATAATTCCTTTGGGTTATATAGTTTTTGGTATCAACTGAACCAACTTTGGAAGTCATTTTACGTGACACTATTTTGAAATATTAGAAAACCCATTTTATTTTCATGTGTTATTTTTTATATGATGAATGATTTATATCTTAAGGAACACATATTTAATGATTATATATGGTGGATTATTATATATCCCTCCAATTAATTTTTTAATGTTTAATATCTTATGAGATCAAGAAGGTACATGGGTTGTATCCCAATATTAAATATGTACATATGTTGTAGACTAATCCTAAAGAGGTACATGGGTTTTTTCCCAAGCCTAAAGTGGATCATAGGTTGTATCCCAATCTTATGAGGTACATGGGATGTTTCCTAAGCCTAAAGAGGTAAACAGGTTATATCTCATGACAAAATAAGGTACATGAGTTATTATCCCAATCCCATAATTATTTTGGAATAAATTTGTGATTCTTACCCCACTAAGTGACTTTATTTTCATATGATTAAATTAATTCCATTTTTTCAAGGATATTCCAAATGTTTTTCATGATTCCATAATTCAATATTGTTGTTATATTTTTAAATGTTACGATATTATTTTTATTTCCCTTTCATGAACTTAAAATAGTCATATTCTCTTATGGAAGTTTTATTTGATATCTCTCCTTATCAATTTTTTCTCACATGATTATGATATAACCCTTATTCTTCATTGAATATTTTCTGTTACTGAGTGTTTGATATCACTCATTTTTCATGTTTCCATACCGAAAGTTATGAGGAAGATCATAGCTTATGAGATGTTTTGAGTAAGGTCTACTATGGTGCAATTATAAAGTATTTTTCACGGGAATTATAGACTAAGGTTTTTGTGTAACTGACCTCTAAAGACATGAAAAATATCAGTTCTTAGGAATGTTTTGACTAATTTTTTGGGAAACATTTAAATTTTTTGTATTTTATGTATGTTTAGCATGGTTTATCTCACTTAATACCCAAGATAATATGCAGAGAATGTGTTTTTAGCTATGAGTTTGGGAGTGCAGGTCAGGGGTGTCTTGGTTGGTATCAGAAGAAGGTTTTTTCTTATTTTTAGAGATAATATTAGATATTTTTTGGACCATAATTAGACAAAATTAGTGAAATCCCTAGGTATAATTATATGTGATGAGTCTAAGTGTAGGATAACATCGTAAAATTTAATTAAATTAGATACCGTGTCGTTTTCCTTGAAGTAACATACCTTTATGGATACTACAAGTGGATGTAGGATATCAAATAGATATAATCAGGGTTCATAAACCTGAAAATGGAATGTCGGGTTTTAACTTAATCATTACAAGGTACATTAAAAAGATCCCTATGTACACACCTGGTTTTACACTTTTAGGGAAAATATTTGGTTAAAAACATTCCCTTTAAAATAAATTAAGAAGAATTTATTATGTTAATAAATTAGGTTATATAATATGAGATAACTCAATCTAAAGAAACCAATATTTAACCAAGAGTGATGTAGGTTGAATCCAAATTTAATGTTATGGTTTCAATGAATAACACATTTCAAGGGTGAGCTTATTATAATTATAACACTTGGAATTTTTTATGAACATTTTTTTTATTTTAAAATAATTTAAATTTATTGTATATATTTATTCGAAAATTATACTTATTATAACATTAATTATATGATACACTAATTTAAGCTTGCGCTACACACATTAACTTTTTATCTTGTGTTACATGCAACACTAAGTTTCTACAAAACAACATTTTATTATTATAATTATTTATAACATAGTATTTAAAATTTGTAATATGAATATTAATAACTAATTATTAAATATTATGTATAATTGTTTTATAAAAATAAAATATATTTCTAATAAGACATATTATATTTAATAAAGTCTTTATATGTTTGAAAATTCTATTTTCTTAAAAGAATTTATTTATATGTTTTTTATAGACAATAATAAAATAAATCTGAAAAAATTTTGAAATATAATTTGGTAAAATAAACATAATTTTTTAATTAAAAATTTTAAAATAAGTTTTGGGTGAATTTTGGGGATTTTTCGGAAAACATTATTTTTTGGATGAATAGTCAAAATGCTAAATTTTAATTCATAACTATTTTTTCATCTAATTTATTTATTTAATTAAATTTTATTTTAATATATTTATAATGTAAAATTAGATAAAATATAAATCATTTCATACAATTTATGTCAATATAGATAATTTCACAATGAAATAGGATATGAAAACATTTTAAACTTTTAGACTTTTTCACTTTAAAACCTCGTCATCTCATCCTATCAGATGGATTAGTTTTAATTTAATTTCTACCAATTTTGTGATTAAAATTTTTAAAATGGATTATATTTTTGATAATAAGAATAATTTAATATATATAGTATGGTAAACTTAGTTTTTGAAAAAAAATATTAGTGAAGGTAATAAAAAATAATTATATTGATTAATGTAAAACCAAGCTTAATTAATGAATAAACTCATAAAATAAAGTGTGAAAATGACCCAACACATGTATTAAGATTATTTTATGGATATATTTCTGACATTACACCTTTAAGGATCTATAATGGTCCATTTGGAACCCTTTTGGTAATATTAAAGCATGGGGATCCCTCAAATCTTTTCAAGAATAATCAATGTGTCCCTTTCCCCACTTATAAAAGGCCTTCTCTACCCCCCTCTATTTACACCTCTTAATCCATTTTTTCTAGTAAAAAACCTAACTAATTATCCACTAGAATTCCCTACCTTCATCCTATAATCCTCCCCTGATGACAAAATCCAACCAAGGAATCCCTTTGGTGAAAAAAAAGGATTAACCCAAAGATGAGGTCACACCCTTCAAAAAGAACTTTCATTTTATATCTTTCTTGACCCTCTCTACATATCTTATTAAATTATTATATAATAACCTCATTATCCTAAATATAATAAGATATTTTTATTCTAAGGGTATAACATACACCTACACACACTTCCATCAAATGGGTAACAAACTTACCATTCATGTGTACGACAGACTACCGCCTCATGAAACGATGTCATTTGTTTTTCCTTTACCACCTCTCATGGTTGGGAATTATTATATAAATAATATTTTTTTATGATATAGATATGATATTTATGATTTATTTATGATTATATAATTATTATATAACACATTCCTTTATTCCTACCATTTTGTGTAAATATGATAGCTTCGTTTGAGGATGTATGGATTACTGCATCCTCAAAGCGATGTGATTTGTTCACACTTTACATGGAATATATTAAAAATGGGTTTAGTGAAATAATAAGGAATATATGAAATAATAATTCTAATGAAATTATATTATATAAATATTCACATATGTCATTTACTTTCATTTCAATCAATACGCCAGGAAAATGGAAACAATATTCATGTGTATGTACGGTCTACCGTCTCTATGATTAATGTATTTAATTTTATATTTATATACTTTATAGATTATTATAAAAAATATATATTTGATATATACGATATTTATATCATTTAAATAATTTGGGAGGTTATTTAATTAGGATATAAGTAAGTTTACAAGAAATATAACAAATCAAGTCACATGCAAAAAATAGAGTGATTATTACCCGAAACGTAATTTTAACACGAAATTATTTATAAACGAGTAATATAATGTCATAATAAAATAATATATAAAATTATGTATAGTAATATGGTATCTTGGTAGATTTATAATAAAATTATATCTAATATACCTGAGGTTTGAATGAGTATAAATAGAGTCAACACATAAGGTAAGGGTTTTCTCATCTCAATTTTATTCGGATGATATATGCTATATTCACCACTTATTCTTATTGTGTGTCATATATAATAACCTATTACATGTAATAGCATGAATTTAAATTATTTAATGATATTAAAAGTTTCAATTTATGTTATTATTTCATGTATATCTTGATTCAAAAGTTACTCTCAAGTAGTAAAGAGGATTCTAGTCTCACATTTATTTCTATGATACTTATGCCCTATTCACCACTCATTTATTTTGTGTGTTGTATATACTGAACATGAATTTATTATATTATTATTATCCTTAAATATATGGTTATTAACATATCTATTTTATGATATCTCTTTTCTGGGATTTATTGTTCAAAAGTTACCAAATCTGTAAGGTAATTTTATCTGAATTTTCCTTCTTTGAGAAACAAGTTTTTCTATCCACCTATATTCTTTTATGAGGTGTATATATTTTCCTTTTGAAATGTTATATCCTAAAAATTCTTATTTTAATGATATTATTTGATTCATGTTATTTTATTATCTCATGGGGATCATGATTCAAAGTTACCAAAGTGGTAAGAGTTTACTATAATAATCTCATCATTTATCGGGACTGTTTATGAT
This sequence comes from Viscum album, assembly GCA_963277665.1. Lineage (NCBI taxonomy): Eukaryota > Viridiplantae > Streptophyta > Magnoliopsida > Santalales > Viscaceae > Viscum > Viscum album. The sequence goes on along the minus strand of OY728155.1, from coordinate 1,098,318,562 downwards.
TATATTTCCATTGATAAAATATTATAATCTATCTCCCAAAAACACTCAAGACCTTTATTATCCGATTTTTATTCATTATATATTCATGTATTAGTACCATTTTCACTATTTTTTATTTCATATATTTAATAATAAAATTAAGAAAATTCGAATTTATTTCTCTTTTTGGTTGAAAATCTTTTTTATTCAAAAAATAATGATTTCAAAAATGATTTCAAAAATATTTTTAAAATAATAATTTATTTAATTTTCAATTAAAAAATATTTTACTTTTTTTATGGTTTTCAAAGATTCATTTTTAATTTTTTACCCTGTTTGAAAAAAAAAATTAAAATATTTTTATGTTTTAAAAAGTGTTTTTCAAAGAAGAAGTGATATTTTCCCTAAGAAATGTTTTTAAAATATGTTTCCAAATTATTGTCCATTTATGATTACATCCATTTGTGTCACTCATTAATTTTTGGGGAAATTATCCAAAATTTATTTTCATATTATTTCTTTTAATGGTTTTTGTTTTGATGGCATGATGCTTATGAAACTCATTTCCATTTTATGGGTTAAATGCTTATGAAACCCGCTTCTTTTCACATGTTATGTTTTGATGAAATGAATATGAAAACTCTCTATTTTCTATAGGTTTTGATATGATTAAATTGTTATGATACCAATTTCATTTCATGGGTTATGATATGATGAATGTTTATTACCTTGTGGCACATGTATGTATGATTTTTTTATGAGACAGGTGGGACCTATATATCCCTCTGATGCCTTAGGTAAAATAGATATCTCATGAGATAATGATGGTAATAAAGTCTATGGTATTAATCCAATATAGAATATGGGTAAACTCGATCCCCTATGGGTAGATGGGGAAACCCAATCCCTTATAAGGAAATGACCACGAATAGGGATAGTTGTGTGTCCCACCCAGTAGGTGTAGTCACTCTGAAGTTACTTGATAGGTCTTGGAAATGAGCCCTAAATTATAAGTAATGATATTGAATATTTTTGTGTCTACCACCATTCCATGTCTTATTACATTGTTATGCTTTCATTTCTTATGCTCTTGATTCCCTTATGATTCATGTCGTATGAACTTCCAATATTTATACCATGACTCATGTATTTGATCTTTATAGGGTATGATCTAATAATGTTATGAGAATACTCTCATACCCTTTATTCATTTTTATACTTACATATCTCCCTTATTTACCCTTACTAAGAAACTTAGGTAACCCTTATGTTTACATTCCCCATGTTATGAATAAATGTATTAAGTATGATGTGTGTAATAAATAAGTTATTCATGAAGAAACTAGTGAGAGATAATGTAGCTCACTTATGTACCTATGTTTACGTTTCCATATTTCTAGAGGCACTAAACTAATACGGTATTTGGGAGTCTGTTTGTGTAATTTATTAAGTATTCCATAAAATGATTCAATGTTAACGTATTTTAAGAAAGGGTTAGTATAGTTCGTATTAAAGAAAAATTCATGTTGAACATTTGAAACTAGGATGAGAAGACCTTAGTGAAAACCCAAAAGACATGTCTAAAGATAAGTATAAGGATAAACAAAAGTATAGGAAAATTTCCTGTAATTTTGGTAAAGTATATAATGAGTGGTTTCCTAGAAATACATAAATATCTCAATACTACAACTATATCTAGCTCTCGAATAGATGTACTTAAGGTTAACAACCCTAAAAATCCATATTGAGAAAAACTCAATCGGGAACTGGTGAATGACAATTATCTTTGATGCACTCTTTGTTTGACACTCCTAGGGGACATAATTTTGAAATTAAAAAACTATTTAAAAACCATCATGAATTATTTAAATAGATGATTACTATAAATGACCTAGGATAAACTTAATGTTTCATAGATTGAAGAAGGTTTCATAATTTAGACATCCTATAAGTGGGTTTTCATGATTATGTGGTTCTTCAATATGATAATTGTTTCTTTCTCTATTATTTTTGTTTTTAGCCAATGGTTGGAACTTGAAGGAACTACGTTAATGTTGATTGTGATGGAAAATGCAATGATTTTCCTCTTGATAAACCAAATGCTATTAGATATGGAATAAACAATCATTTTTCTATGATAACCCAAATTTCTCAAGCTATGAATCATGATGGAATTCTAAATGAGAAAATAATGGAACAAAATTCTATTAAGTCCTTCATGCGGCATCATCCATATTATTTTAGAGGATCTTATGATCCACTTTTGGCAGAACAATGCATCGGTACCACTAAAAATATATTTTCCATCCTCCAATGTTTGGAACATGAAAAAGTCATTGTGGGTTTTTATCATTTAAAAGTTGATGCAAACTAGTGGTGGACTCTAATCAAGAATATGAGGAAGAAAGATGAAATTGAATCCATGGATTGGGATGAGTTCAAGAACTTACTCATTAATTAATAATTTTATCATGTTCTTCATAGGAAAATGGAAAAATATTTTCTTGAGTTAAAGAAATGGGTTGATGAATCTATTTGTATCTATGAGGATAATTTTATAAGACATACAAGGTACACTTCTTGAATTATCATCCAACCCAAAAGTAAGGTTGACCAATTATTCAATGGATAGAATCTATGTCTTATAAGGGCGTTATCAATAAGAGTCTTTAGTAGATATGAAGACATTGTATGTTGTGCAATCATGGTTGAAATGGAGGTTGTAGTTATGTATCAATCACATGGTTTTGAAAAGAAAAGAAAGATGGAGTTAAAGGAAAATCTAAAAACCATATAGAGAATAAGTTTATCCTTCCTTTATGTATAACTGTGGAATGAATCATGGAGGAAATTGTATTATGGGTTCTAATAAATTTTTTATGTGTGGAAGGGAATTCCATTGGGAAATTGATTTCCAAATTGATAGGAAGAAGTTGGGTAACAATGAAAAAAGATAGAAAGATTCTCAGAATGAACCTCCCACACTTCAGTGCTTCAAGTGTAAGGAGAACGTGAATTATTCTAACTAGTTCCAAAAGTTTGGGGGCTAGTTACTAGCACTAGAGGAATTATCCTACAAGTGGGAGGAATTTTTCGAGTACCTGTACACATTCACACGCACAACCCCATCCCACAATGCTGAAAAGAAAGACATACAATATACTAAGACAACCAGTGAGAGTAAATTGTACAAGATGAAAGTAATGGGGCCATAATACAGTTCTAAAAAATGAAAACTTGTAAACAAGAGTGTACAAAAGTCTTTGGAAACCAGTCTACAAAAACCCCTACCTGAAGGGTAGGTGAAGAGTAGCTAACTTAAACTATAAGAGTACGCGTCGCCTATCTAATATCATTGGAAACTATCTAGTCATTAACCACCAAGGTCTACTTCAAAACATCGGTTATATTCACCAGACATGGCATGTGTTGGAAAATCCCGTTTAGGGGTGAGTAATACAATACTCATTAGGGACACCACACCAAAATGAAAATACCACAATGAAATGTACACATGAAGTAGTGGAAAACTCAAACATGTATAATCTAAATTATAGAAAGTAAGATTATTCGTCATAATACTGAACATGTTGTAATGCTAAGGGACTCATCCCTAATGAGTCACTGAGTTCTGTTGGATATTGAGGTCCACTCATCACTAAGGTCTGATGTGTCACTCAGCTCCACTCATCACTGAGGTCTGTTGAGCCACTGAGGTCCACTCTTCATTGAGGTCTGTTGATCCACTGAGTTCCTCTATTCACTAAGGTTATTCAGGCCACTAAGTTCCACTCTTCATTGAGGTCTGTTGGGCCACTAAGGTCCGCTCATCACTGAGGCATGTTGGGCCACTGAGGTCCGATCATCACTAATGCATGTTAGGCCAATGAGGTCCACTCACCACTGAGGTCTATTAGGCCACTGAGGTCTGGTCATCACTGAGTTCCTCTCTTCACTTACTTCTCGTTACATCCAACTGCAAGATTACTACTCTTAAAGTGATTCAATCTAAGAGAGTATACTCCTTAATCCATTGGCCATATCTCAACATCCACGACAGTCCAGCTACTGTATACCAAAAGTACCGCCTCATCGCGAGGGTCCCAAGGCAACAAATGACTCATCTATCGAACATATGGTTTCAAATTTTTGAGTATTTTAGTGAAAAGGGTTCGATTGGGTCTGGGACCAATCTGTCATGGTCGGACCAACTAGACCTGACTTAGTTTGGCCGACCCGACCCGACTCGGTTGGGTATGGTCTGACCCGATCCATCATGGCTTAAGAGCCAGGCCCATTGGGCCTGTTGGACCCTACTAATTGAGCCGAGTGTCTAGCCTACCAGACCACCTGGCGGCCCAATCCCCTTCCTCCGAACCGGCCCTTACCGGTGGGAAAGTTTCTTTCTAGCCTGGCTACCCAGTGGCCTAATTCAACCTTTGGACCAGCCCATGCTGGAGGGATGGTTCGGTCCAGCTCAGATGTAGCAGGCGCCAGATTCACTCCATGTAACACAGCCAGCTTGGCCATTCGCATCCCTGCACGTGGTACGCTAACCGTGTGGCATTACCCCACCGCAGCCCACCGTGAATGTGTCCTATTGTCATTTCCCGTGAGTCTGCCACGCGAATCCTCTGTTGTCACACTGTGCTTCCAAATGCTTTTCAGCGACCCTCGTCCAAAACCTACGGTGGCTGCCGCGGGTTCCACTGGCACCGACCTTCGCGCCAGAGGCCCTTGTCGCCATCGTGGCTCTCCTAGATATAACCTTCCGTCGTTGTCGTGGCCTACCTGTCTAAAACTCTCCCTCTACCACCATTAGTCATTCACCGGTAGTCATCGTCTCCCTCAACCTCATGCATGGGTTGATCCACTGCGGTGGTCCTTCTTGGATCGTGGTTGTCATCACATCATGGAGAATGAGAGAAAACAATGAAGTATAAGGACGCATGAGAAACTTCTGAAGGATGGACCATAACCTTTGTTTGTGTCTGCAAGATTCTTCCTTTTTAGGAATTCAATGAAGGATAAATAAAACTTAAATCCAACTTCCCATAACTCCCCATATGAAAAATCCCATTACAGCATCGACGATCGAACCGTAGGTCAATTTGTTAGTGAATTGACCCACGTTATTAATTTAGAAAGGAATAATGTGGGAAAGGTAAAAACTTAGAAATAAACCCCTACCTAGGTGTAGATCGATCACTAACAGAAAGGGTGAATCTTGTATTCATCATTCGTCAATCCACCGACTTCTGATCTGAATCTATTCGTTGATTACTAATCGTTCTTCATTCACTATTACTCTTCTTTCACCAATTAATTTCCCCCAATTATTTGGAGAAAACTCTAGGATCCTCTCCTAATCCTATATCTATGTTAATCAACTTAATGAAGGAAATGTGTTTCTACATTTTATTTATACTAATTCACAGCATTCTTACGCTATTTCATTTATTAAATGAAACAACATTTCTGTTACGGTTGAGTTGTAACGTTGTTATGCTATTTCATTTATGAAATGAAACAGTTGTCTTGACATTTCGTTACAGAGAATCACTTTTTTAATAAAATAAAATTTCTTAATTTAATTTTATTTTTCATTAAAATTCATAAAAATTTACTTTTACCCTTGACCCACATCAGTCGAGGTTTGGCCCTGCCTAAGAAAATCACACCCTAAAGAGCTCAACGATATTCTTAGATTTCCAATTTGAGTTACCATTTATGAGTTATAAGGATTTGAAAAATAAATAATTTTATTTAATTATTTTATTTACAATCATCTCCCAAAAACTATCCACAGTTGGCCTGCTCTGGCCAATGTTAGGCTCTGCCTAAAGAATACACGACATCACGAGCTCAACAGTGGACTTATATTTTCAATTCGAGTCACCATTTGTGAGTTATAAGTATTTGAAAAACAAAACAAAATTATTTTATTAATTTATTTATTTATTTACAGTTAAGCCATTTTTGGGTTTTTTCGCTGGATGCTTGTACTGACTAATGTTAAGTCACGCATAGGGTAAACCCGAAATTCTAAACGCAAATGTGACCTCCAATTTTTTATTTGGGTACCCATTTAATATTTATTCCACTTTTTCTGGGAAACTACTCATGTTCGCTATTTAAATAATAAACATTTTTGTACGGACAATTTTGGGAACACCGATCCACAGAATCTCACGCCATCTTAGTGCCATGTCATGGGATTTTCCCAAAAATTTTCCAAAAATAAAACCAATAAAATCTGAGTCATTACATTCTCCCCACCTTAAGTATTTACACCCCCTAAATCCAAACTAAGGGATTCCCAAATAGATGAGGGTATGATGATGAACCTGAGCCTCCCACTCCCACGTGCTCTCCTGGAGATTCTTATACTACCACCAAACACACACTAGAGGAATCGATCACCCACAGAGGGTCCTCTCTTAACGATCCTCGATCATTATCGAAAACTCCATAAAAGTAACCCCTTGGTCTACTTCTTTCTTTCTACAGTAAATGACGTGTGATCAATCATGTACGTATCTCCTCAACTAGGATATGTGGAGGGCGTCATGCATCCACTCTAACTTCAGAGGTAGAGACAATTGGTATGACACCTATCACACTCTACACAGTATCGAAAAAATCTAATGAACCTTAGTGATAACTTTCCACCCTAGATAAATCTATGTATCCCATGTTAGGGAGAGACCCCAAGAAACACATGTTATCCCTCCTCAAATTCCAAGGGTCTCCCTCACCTACCAACATTGGACTTATGATAGCTCTGTGCAGTCTTCATCTGATCTTAAATGGACTACACTTTCTCTATCATTTCTCTTACTAACTCTTGGCCTATGATCACTGACCCTCCAGGGTTAGTCTAGAAAAGTGGAAACCTACAGGGTCACCCATACAAGACCTCAAACGGTGCCATACCCATGGTGAATTGTTAGTTTTTTTGGTACGTGAAATCCACCAGAGGTAGGTCATCCTATCAATTGTGGCCAAAATAGATGATGTAAGAATGTAGCATTTCCACTAGGACTTCAATGGTCTTCTACGTCTGACCGTCCGTCTACAGGTGGAAATTTGTGCTCAAGCGCAGCTGAGTCCCAAATTCTTCCTATAATCCCTTTCACAACTAGGATGAAAATTGTTCCCCTCGTTCTGATACTATCATTGATTGGACTCTGTGGAGTCTAAATATCTCTTACGCGTAAAGGCATCTCAAGCTCTATACGGGTCTCTGTTCCCAAAAATCAAAAAAGTGGTTGACATAGTGTGTCAGCCAACAATCACCCTGTTGGTATCATGTCCCTTGGACTTACGTGATAAACCCATCATGAATCCCATCGATGTCCTTCTTCACTCCCTTATTGGTACCTCAAGGAAGAAAATAGAAACCCCTTCCATGCACAGGGGTTCGACACGGTGTGATGAAAAAACAAAAAACCTATTAAACAAGTGCTCGGCTTTTATATCAATAGGTAATCCCATCTTAAAACTGTTCCATCATCCCTAATGTCTTCCATGACACACACATCCATATCTTAATGCATCTCATCACTCTAGGCGTCCACTACTACTATTGTTCATCCTCAAAAAGTAATGATGAGCTCTACAGCTTTCGAATGTCTATCAGGGGTATTACCTGTCATCAATTGATCATTTAAAGACTCGTAGTCAGTATCATTGAGTTATGCATCCCCGACACACTTAAATAGTAGAGGGGTAACAACCATCGATTAGAGGTAATATGAATCATATATATCCATGAAGTATAACTGTAACAAGGACAACTACTATGTTTCATTATTCATCAACTTCGAAATGAATCTCTTGTTGAGAGAATCTCCTACCACGTTTCCCATATCGGGAGTATAAAATAATTTTAAGTCATAGTTTTGGAGGAACTACAACCATCCTCTCTATCTCAAGTTCAAATAATTATGAGAGAAGATATAATTGAGGCTCTTTTGGTTAGATTAGATGGTTAACTATTCACCCATAAGTTAGTGTCGCCACACCTTCAATGCGAAGACTAAAACATCGAAATCAAGATTGTGGGTCATGTAGTTCTACTCATGTGGTCCCAATGGAAATAAAGAGTAGGAAATTAACACTTTCCTTTGCATTAGTACAAAACCATGTATTTTCCCTGATGCATCGCATAACACTATGTACTTGACTCCCTCCTCTGTAAAACTAAAGATCGGGGTGCTCGAAAAACTCTACCTTAACTGCTAAAAAGTCGGTGGGCACATTTCTATACCCACGAAAGGCTTCCCCTTTTAGATGATTGATCTGTTAATTGTCTATTTGGTAGTTGATACTCGTACTCCACAGAAACTTGGTTAAATTCACGGTAATCCACACATAACCTTGAACACTGGGTCTTACTAATCCCTTCCACTACAAGTCCCCCACCTACAACCTCAGCTCGTGAAGCTCTATGAAAGCTATCTGATATACTAATGCTGATATCGGTGCCATATTAGGGTGTAGAATGATGTAAAAGTCCATCCCAAGGTGGGGAGGTAAACCTAGAAACATATTCATGGAAATAAATTCCTGTACTCTACCACTACTACTGAGAACTGAAAACTCAAAACAACCACTTCCATGAGGATAAGGTTTGTCAATCGAGTATTGATCAACTGTACCCTCCTATCCCTGATTTTATCCCATGCAGCCTGGGTTTCATTTTTTTATAACCAAGTAAAACCTTATTCAAATGCTGCGGACATACCACATCCTTTTTCCTAAAATAGTTAATCTAAGCATGAAATGTGGACGACCAGTCTATACCCAAACTAACGTTATAAGGCCTCGACGCTATCCCTAAGAAGTTCCAACTGAAACTCTCTCCTCAAGGGTCAGTTCACACCATCATCATAAGTTTTCTTATCGAGTCTCCTCCTATAAGTATCTCTAAACTTAAGGTTCAAGTCAACGGTTTAACCTAAAACTCTTGGTCTTGAACAAGATTCATTATAAGAAGGAATGATTAGCACATGTGTATATTAATATCGAATCAAAAAGTAGACACAGACCACACCTTGAATCATTCCTAGAGACCCTGGGTCATATTCCTTGAATGAATTCAGCTACTCACTTCCACTATCCTCCATATCCTTAAGCTTGGTGTGGACCACATTGGGTGGTGGTTTTAACATGTCGAAATGTATACCACCTCCTACTACTCTCCTAGATAATCTACCACATCTTTCTCCCTACAGATTCATCTATTCTTATCATTGTCTCTATATTAGTGGCCCATACACCATTTCATGATTTTAATGATAGACTAGACAATCTCTAGAGATATGTCCCCTTCTATATTTTAAAAACAATTACCTTTTCCTAGGCCGACTTGACTCACCCTATGCGCCATGAGCTGTAGATCCCATGTCTTTGGACCTCTTATCAGAACGCCTCACATGTCCAAGTCTCTAAGACCAATGTTGTCTTCCTGCTTGTCCACTAATAAAATCCACTAGCTATATTTTCACATCCAAAGGAATTTCAACCACAAAGTTTCTCTCTATAACCCTAGCATAAGTAGGAATGCGCAGAGGAATAGTATTGGGTCAGATGCACATAAACACACCACACTTAGAGGTCCGATCGCTAAAGCACTGTTTTATCATTTTCATCGAGTACCTAGAAAGGTTGGTACACCTCAATGAATAATAATCTACTATCATGTCATATAACCAAACCTATATAAGCTCTTTGGAATTCATATCCCTTAGATTTTATAGCGAGTTACCCCATCACTGAGAAAGATTCTCAATCACTGACCATAGAAGAGTCACCTCATCATATGATCTGGTAATATAAACCCCACCATCTCCCTACTAAGACACATAGAATGCTTACTACTAGGACCACCATCAGATCTAATGGTGTCCTGACTATCTAAAAAATCTTGGTCACCATCTCAATCCCATACTTAGCTGCATGTGAGTCGGACATGCCTTAGAACCTGAGGGGTCTCTATCTATGAAACTCATGAAGTGTTCTTAGCCTGTGTATCTCATCCACTGGTACAATGAGTACCATGTGATACTCCATAAGTGGTGGAATATCTGGAACACCACCCGATGGTTCTATCTCTAGTAAAAACCTCGATACCCATCTTGTTACCCCGTAGATCATCACTACTGGAAATGGGGTCTTTCCCAACGGTTCTGAACCATTGGGAAAGCCTGCAGAACCGTTGGTATATGTTATACAAACTGTTTTTCAAACCATGGGGAAGTAAGCTGTTGGGAAAACCTATCCCAATGGTTTAAAGAACCGTTGGTATAGGTTTGTAAAATTAACCTATTCCAACGGTTTCGCCAACCCATTGGCATAAGTTTTACCAACTGTTTACACAAAACCGTTGGTAAAACTAAGGAAATCAACTCTTTCCCAACAGTTTACAAACTGTTGGGAATGGTTTTTGCCAACGGTTTTCATTGATCCATTGGAAAAAAAATCCCTATAAACCTTTTACAATGGGTTGTAAACCATTGGGAAAGGGTTATTACAAGCTTATGCCAACAATTTGAAACTATTAGCATAGGCTATGCGGTGAAAATTGCACAGCAGCCTGCAATTTGCACAACAGCCTCTAATGATCCATTCTCCTCCTTTCCAACTACTATAACTGCAATAACAAACTAAGAAATACATATAGATAAAAAATTCATAAAATTTAACATATAACACATTCTTGAACTATACACATCCAGAATTAAATCATAATTCATAACGTAATTATAACATACATAATTTAATTAGAATTCAATTTAAAATTTAGATGACAATTATGTGTGAAATCCAGAATTCAATTCATAATTTAATACATACATAATTTAATTATCAATTATTAATAAAATACATACAAATTGAATAAGTATCAATAGAATCCAAATACCTTTGTTCGTTTTTTCGTATACCAGTTGTTTTTACTAAAAATGATGTTCATTTTTAAAAAAATACAAACACTAGGAGTAATACCGGCCACACCGTGCCTTCAATTGAGGAAAGGTTGACTTGTACACGTTACATATGACCCATGGATCATTTTAATAAAGTATAAACATATTCTGAAAGCGTTTGGTCAGTTTTACATATTCCAGTTATTATTTTCACATAAAATGATGGTCATTTCAAAAACAAATGAGACAATTTGAGTGGTGTCGACCACACCATGCCTCGGATTCATGAGTGGTTAACTCAAACACGTCACATATGACTCATTGATTGTTGTTATAAAGTTTCAACAAATTCAGAATGCATTTGGTCAGTTTTCCGTATGCCTGTAGTTGTTTTCAATTAAAATGTTGTCCATTTCAAATAAACATGAGACACTTTGAGTGGTTCTGGCCACACCGGGCCTCAGATTGAGGTAGAGTTGACTTGTACACGTCACATATGACTTATGGATCATTATCCTAAAGTTTCAATGGAATCCGAATGCGTTTTGAAGGTTTTCCATATGTCAGTTTTTGTTTTCACTTAAAATGATGTCCTTTTGAAACAAAAGAGATATACTTTGAGTGGTTCCGGCCACACCGTGCCTTGTATTAAGGATAAGTTGACTCTTACACATCAAATATGACCTATGGATCACTGTACTAATGTTTCAACAAAATACGAATGCGTTTGGTCAATTTTACGTATGCCAGTTGTACTTTTCACTTAAAATGTTGTCCATTTCAAATAAAACGGAGACACTTTGAGTTTTGATGGCCACAATACACCTCATATTTAGGAGTGGTTGACTCTTTAGCACCATATATAGCCCTTGGATCATTTTACTAACGTTTCAATGGAATCAAAATGCGTTTGGTTGGTTTTCTGTATATCAGTTGTTGTTTTCACATAAAATGATGTCCATTTTAAACAAAAGAGAGACATTTTGAGTGGTGTCAGACGCTCCTCAGTTTGAGGTGGGGTTTACTTGTAAACATCACATATGACGTATTTATTATTTTCCTAAATCATCAAAACATTCAGAATTCCTTTGGTCAGTTTTCCATATGTCAGTTGTTGTTTTCACTTAAAATGTTGTTCATTACAAAAAATGAGACACTTTGAGTGGTTTCGGTCACACCATGCATCAGATTAAGGTATAGTTTACTCGTACACGTCACATATGACCCGTTTATTTTTGTTATAAACTTTCCACACATTCTGAAAGAGTTTGGTCTGTTTTCCGTATGCCAGTAGTTGTTTTCAATTAAAATGTTGTCCATTTCAAATAAATGTCAGAAAATTTGAGTGGTGATGGACACACCATGCCTGATATTGAGGCAGGGTTGACTCATACACATCACATATGACCCATGTATCATTTTCCTAATGTTTAAATGGAATTTGAATGCATTTGGTCGGTTTTACGTATGTCATTTATTGCTTTCACTTAAAATGAAGTCTATTTTAAACGAAAGAGAGATAATCTGAGTGGTTCTCGACACACTGTGCCTCAGATTGAGGTGGATTTGACTTATACACGTCACAAATGTCCCATGGATCATTGTACTAAAGGTTTAATAGAATCCTAATGCGTTTGGTTGGTTTTCTGTATGTCAGTTGTTGTTTTCACTTAAAATGAAGTCCATTTTAAACTAAAGAGAGACACTTTGAGTGGTTCCGACCACAATGCACCTCAGATTGAGGCGGGTTGACTCATGCACATCATATATTACCCATGGATATTTTTTCTAAAGTATCAACACAATCAGAATCTGTTTGGTCAGTTTTCCATATGTACTTAAAATGTTGTCTATTTTAAACTATAGAGAGACATTGTGAGTGGTTCCGGCCACTCTGCACCTCGGATTGAGGATGGGTTGACTCTTACGAATCACAAATGACCCAAGGATCATTTTCCTAAAGTATCACCACAATAAGAAGGTGTTTGGTCAGTTTTCGGTATGTTAGTTGTACTTTTCACTTAAAATATTATCCATTTCAAACAAAAGTGAGACACTTCGAATGGTGACGGCCACACCAAACCTTATATTGAGGCGGAGTTGACTTGTACATATCACATATGACCCATGGATCGTTGTGATAAAGTATAAACACAATTAGAATCTGTTTGGTCAATTTTCCATATGTCAGTTGTTGTTTTCTTTTAAAATGTTGTCTATTTAAAATAAACCAGAGACACTTTGAGTGGTGCTGGCCACACCTGGCCCCAGATTGAGGCGGAGTTGACTCATACAAATCAGAAATGACTCATGGAAGGTTTTCCTAATGTTTCAACAGAATCTGAATGCATTTGGTCAGTTTTCCATATGTCAGTTGTTGTTTTCAATTAAAATGAAGTCCATTTTAAACTATAGAGAGACACTTCGAGTGGTTCTGGCCACTCTGCACCTGGGATTGAGGCTGGGTTGACTAATACACGTCAGGAATGACACAAGGATCATTTTACTAAAGTATCAATAAAATATGAATGCATTTGGTCAGTTTTCCGTATGTTAATTGTACATTTCACTTAAAATGTTATCCATTTCAAACAATAGTGAGACACTTTGAATGGTGCCGGCCACACCGCACCTTGGATTGAGGTGGGGTTGACTCATACACATCAAATATGACCCATGGATCATTTTACTAATGTTTAAACTGAATCCGAATGCGTTTAGTTGGTTTTCCATATGTTAGTTGTTGTTTTTATTTAAAATGTTGTCTATTTCAAATAAACCTAAGACACTTTGAGTGGTGCTGGCCACACCTGGCCTCGAATTGAGGCGGGGTTGACTCTTACACATCACAAATGACTCATTGAACGTTTTCCTAAAGTTTCAACAGAATGTCAATGCGTTTGGTCGGTTTTTCATATGTCAGTTGTTGTTTTCAGTTAAAATGATGTCCATTTTGAACTATAGAGAGACACGTCGAGTGGTTCTGGCCACTCTATGCCTCATATTGAGGCTGGGTTTAATATTACACATCAAAAATGACCCAAGTATCATTTTACTAAAGTATCAACACAATCCGAATGTGTTTGCTCAGTTTTCCGTATGTCAGTTTTACTTTTCAGATAAAATGCTATCCATTTCAAACAAAAGTGAGACACTTCGAATAGTTTCGGCCACCCTGCACCTCGTATTGAGGCATGGTTAACATGAACAAGTCACATATGACCCATGTATCATTTTACTAATGTTTCAACTGAATCAGAATGCGTTTAGTCAGTTTTCTGTATGTCAGTTGTTGTTTTCATTTAAAATGATGTCTATTTCAAATAAACCTGAGACACATGAAGTGGTGCCGGCCACACCTGGCCTCGGATTGAGGCAGGGTTGACTTATACACATCAAAAATGACTCATGAAACGTTTTCCTAAAGTTTCAATAGAATATGAATGTGTTTGGTCGGTTTTCCGTATGTCAATTGTTGATTTCAATTAAAATGATGTCCATTTTAAACTATAGAGAGACACTTCATGTTTTACCGGCCAAGGATAATTTTCCTATTGTATCAACAAAATCCGAATGCTTTTGGTTGGTTTTCCATATGTAAGTTTTTCTTTTCACTTAAAATGTTGTCCATTTCAAACAAAAGTGAGACACTTCAAATGGTTCTGTCCACACCACACCTCGGATTGAGGCAGAGTTGACTCGTACACATCACATATGACCCATGGATTGTTTTCCTAAAGATTCAACTGAATTTGAATGAATTTGGTCGGTTTTCTGTATGTCAGTTGTTATTTTCATTTAAAATGTTGTCTATTTCAATTAAAACTGAGACACTTTGAGTGGTTCAGGCCACACCTAGCCTTGTAATGAAGAGGGTTTGACTCATACGCGTCAAAAATAACTCATGGAATGTTTTCCTAAAGTTTCAACAGAATATGAATGTGTTTGGTCTGTTTTCCATGTTTCAGTTGTTGTTTTCAATTAAAATGAATTCCATTTTAAACTATAGAGAGACACTTCGAGTGGTGTCGGCCACTCCGCACCTTAGATTGAGGCTGAGTTGACTCGTACACGTCACAAAAAATTCAGGAATCATTTTACTAAAGTATCAACGCAATCCAAATGCATTTGGTCAGTTTTCCGTATGTCAGTTGTACTTTTCACTTAAACTGTTGTCCATTTCAAACAAAAGTTAGACACTTCGAATGGTTTCGGCCACACCGCACCGCAGATTGAGGCGAGGTTGACTCATACATGTCACATATGTCACATGGATCGTTTTACTAAAGGTTCAACTGAATCCGTATGCGTTTGGTCAGTTTTCTGTATGTTAGTTGTTGTTTTCATTTAAAATGTTGTCTATTTCAAATAAACATGAGACACTTTGAGTGGTGTCGGCCACACCTGACCTCATATTGAGGTAGGTTTGACTCGTACATGTCACAAATGACTCATGGAACGTTTTCCAAAAGTTTCAATAGAATCTAAATGCGTTTGGTTGGTTTTCCATATGTTAGTTTTTGTTTTCAATTAAAATGAAGTCCATTTTAAACTATAGAGAGACACCTCGAGTGGTGTCAGCCACTCCACGCCTCAGATTGAGACTAGGTTGACTCATAAACGTTACAAATGTCTTGAGGATCATTTTATTAATGTATCAACACAATATGAATACATTTGGTTAGTTTTCCGCATGTCAGTTGTACTTTTCACTTGAAATGTAATCCATTTCAATCAAAAGTGAGACACTTCAAATGGTTCTGGCAACACCACGCCTCCGATTGAGGCGGGGTTGACTCGTAAACGTCACATATGACCCATGGATCATTTTCCTAAAGGTTCAATAGAATAAGAATGAGTTTTGTCAGTTTTCCGTATGTTAGTTGTTGTTTTCATTTAAAATGTTGTATATTTGAAATAAACATGAGACACTTTGAGTGGTTCCAGCCACACCTCGCCTCGGATTGAGGCAGGGTTGACTCGTAAACATCAAAATGACTCATGGAACGTTTTTCTAAAGTTTAAATAGAATATGAATGCGTTTGGTCAGTTTTCCGTATGTCAGTTGTTGTTTTCAATTAAAATGAAGACCATTTTAAACTATAGAGAGACACTTCGAGTGGTTCCAGCCACTCCACACCACAGATTGAGGCTGGGTTGACTTTTACATGTTAAAAATGACCCAAGGTTCATTTTCCTAAAGTATCAACATAATCTGAATGCTTTTGGTCAGTTTTCCATATGTCAGTTGTACTTTTCACTTAAAATGTTATCCATTTCAAACAAAAGTGAGACACTTCGAATGGTAACGGGCACACCACGCCTCAGATTGAGGTGGGGTTGACTCTTACACAGCACATATGACCCATGGATCATTTTCCTAAAGTTTCAAGTAAATACAAATGCATTTGATCATTTTTCCATATGTTAGTTGTTGTTTTCATTTAAATTGTTCTCTATTTCAAATAAAACTGAGATGTTTTGAGTGGTGCAGGCCACACCTGGACTCGGATTGAGGTGGGGTTGACTCTTATACATCACAAATGACTCATGGAACGTTTTACTAAATTTTCAATAGAATCTTAAAGAGTTTGGTTAGTTTTCTATATGTCAGTTGTTGTTTTCAATTAAAATGAAGTCCATTTTAAACTATAGAGAGACACTTTGAGTGGTGCCGGCCACTCCGCGCCTTGGATTGAGGATGGGTTGACTATTACATGTCACAAATGACCCAAGGAAAATTTTTAAAATGTATCAACACAATCTGAATGTGTTTCTTCTTTTTTTTATGTCAGTTGTACTTTTCACTTAAAATGTTATCCATTTCATACAAAAGTGAGACACTTCGAATGGTCATGGCCACACTGAAACTCAGATTGAGGCGGGGTTGACTCTTACACATCACATATGGCCCATGTATCATTGTCCTAAAGTTTCAACCGAATATGAATGCTTTTGGTCGATTTTCCATATGTCAGTTGTTGTTTTCATTTAAAATGTTATCTATTTCAAATAAAACTGAGACACTTTGAGTGGTGTAGGCCACACCTTGCTTCGGATTGAGTCGTTCTTGACTCTTACACATCAAAAATGACTCATGGAATATTTTCTTAATGTTTCAATAGAATCTGAATGCGTTTGGTCAGTTTTCCGTATGTCAGTTTTTGTTTTCAATTAAAATAAAGTCCATTTTATACTATAGAGAGACACTTCGAGTGGTGCTGGCCACTCCGCGCCTAGAATTGAGACTGGGTTGACTCGTACGCATCACAAATGACCCAAGCATCGTTTTCTTAAAGTATCAACACAATCCTAATGTGTTTGGTAAGTTTTCTGTATATCAGTTGTACTTTTCAATTAAAATGTCATCCATTTCAAAAAAAAGAAGAAACTTAGAATGGTGTCGGCCACACCACACCTTAGATTGAGGAGGGTTTGACTCTTACACCTCACATATCACCCATGGATCGTTTTCCTAAAGTTTAAACATAATCCGAATTCATTTTTTCGGTTTCCCGTATGTCGATTGTTGTTTTCATTTAAAGTGTTTTCTATTTCAAATAAACCCGAGACACTTTGAGTGGTGCCGGCCACACCTGGACTCGGATTGATGAGGGGTTGACTCGTACATGTCAGAAATGATACATGGAACGTTTTCCTAAAGTTTCAACATAATCTGAATGTGTTTGGTCAGCTTTCAGTATGTCAGTTGTTGTTTTCAATTAAAATGAAGTCCATTTTAAACTATAGAGAGACACTTCGAGTGGTGCTGGCCACTCTGCGCCGTAGATTGAAGTTGGGTTGACTTGTACACATCAAAAATGACCCAAGGATCATTTTCCTTCTCAAAGATAAAGAACTATGATTTCTATTTATCATTGTTTTATGTTCCTTGTAGATAAAAAAATATGAAAACATATATATATATATGTAAGATATACATATTCAATTTAGTTACATGATATAGTCATCGAACAAATCATAGTTGAACAAAACTGTTCGATGTGCCATCTCCTACTCTTCATGGATTAATGTCTTCAATGTATATAATCCAGGAATTCCTCCTGTTTGAGGAAGTGATGTAAAACTGGGTTCAATTTTCTCATACTGTTCTTCTTCATTTCTCATTGGTTTTTAAATTCTTGTAGTAAGATCAAACAAATACATTGAGTAGAAATTCATACATTCTTGATCCAAGTAACCATTCATGATATAACCCTTGGGATGATTCCTTTTTCGGACATAAGAATTTAATCTGTAGGTATTTCTTTCAGTTGGATACATCCAAAGAAAATAAACAGGTCCTCAGAGAATTATTTCAGTAGGAATATGGACAGTCAGATGCAGCATGCATGTGAAAAATGATGGAGTAAATATATTCTCTAACTCACACAAAATTAATGGGGCATCTGTCAAAATTTTTTGCTAGAAAGATTTGGAAAACTTCTTAGCACAAAGATCTCTAAACAAATGGAACAATCGAATAACAGTCACCATTACATTATTAGACAAAAGATGATGGATTGCTATTGGAAGCAAATCATGCAGTAGAATGTGATAATCATGATTATTCAAAGATTTTAGCTTCAACTCTCTTCTGTTGACCAATTTAGATATGTTTCTTTAATATCCATCAGGAACTCTAATAGTCTCTAATACTTCTAGAAATTGTTTTTTTCCATAGGTGTCATCACATAAAAAGAACATAGAAGTTTCCATTTATTTTCACTGATACGCACAGGATGAAATTATGGTCTGATGCCCCAATCCACTAAGTCATGCTGATATCATAAATCATATTTTTTCTTCCCCTTGACATTTGGAAGAACTAAAATCAACATGTTGCTTATATTCTTTTCAATATGCATTACGTCTAAAAAATGATATAACAAATTGGTTGACCGATAAGGAAAATAAAAAAAGATACTCCTCTTCCTCCAATTGTAATAGGTTTCTTTGGAAACATTCTTTCCCTTTCCAGATTTCATTTGACCCTTCCCAAATGAAAAACTAAAATGTTTCAATTCATTAAGAACATCAGTTCTAGACATATGTTGAGGTGGATCATCGGTCTCTATGGTATTATCAAATCTTCGAAGATTCATTCTATATGGATGATCCTTTGGAAAGAATCATCAATGTCCCATAAAACTGAAACTACAATGATGTTTCAGTCTTCTGGATCGTTTATTCTTCATACAAACCGGACATGACAGTTTTCCTTTCATGATCCATCCATACATCATTTCATATGCTGGAAAATCATTGATCATCCAAATAAGTGCAACACACATCTGAAATATGTCTTTCGAACATGCATCGTATGTGCGAACACCCACATCCCAAATAAGGTTCAACTCTTTTATTAAAGGTTGAATGTATACATCAATATCAATGTCGGGATCAGAAGGACCAGATATGAGTATACTCATAAAATTCAAAGGTTTTATCATACACAACCATGGGGGAAGATTATAAATGTGTATAAAAACTGGCCATGTGTTGTGCGAAATAAGAATCTGCCCAAACAGATTAAAACCATCACATGAAGGACCCTGACTCACATTACGCACGTCATCTACAAAATCAGAATGTCGAGCATCAAATCTCTGCCATGAAAATCCATCTGCAGGATGAACCAACTCATCATTAGTCTTCATTCTCTTGGTATCATGCCATCTCATTTTTATTGATATGACATCAGACATAAAAAGATTTTGGAGTCTGGGGATCAATGGAAAGTTCCACATTACTTTCTATGGAACGAGGGATGGTGTTCCATTATATTTTGACTTCCAATGGGATGTGCCACATTTTATACAATCATTTATTTCAGCAGTTGCCTCCCAGAATAAACAGCAATCTTTTGGGAAATCATGAATTTTATTTCTTGAAAATCCAAGTTTTTAAACTAACTTCCATGCCATATAGTGGTTTGAGGGAATATCTACATCATCTAGAAGTAAATCCTTCAACAGGGTAATAATGTAATCTATTGATGTATTAGAAATCCCATACATAGTTTTCCCATGAAATAATCTGATTAAAAATTCTAGATTTTTCGTTTTATCGCATTGTCGATATACTAGAGTCGTGGCAGCATCATTCAATTTTTTCACCCTATCAATATCATCATTTTCACTAGATGCATCATCTGTCCTCATATCGAAGTCTTCGTGAGTCAAAATCCTTTATTTTTCATGATGACGAATAAACGGAAACTGATCATCTAATAATTTATCCATTCCAGTCCTTTAATTTCGATCATCACCAATTTGAGAATTCATTCTCTCCCCATTTTGATACCAAACAAAGTAGTTTTCTTGAAAAACATATTTGGTTATGTGGTAGCTGACTTATTTACAGTTCAACCAAGGTCTACCAACATAATTGGAATATGGGCAGTGTATGCGACCATTATCTGAAGCATTGTGAAATGAAAAATCTATAATGCTCTCCAAATTGTTTTGAAAATCGCTTGAGATCTGATCGGTTTCATACATACAACTTCTGTCCATTATATAAAAAGAATTTATATAAGTAATTTTTTCATAAACAATTCAATAGGATTGAACTTTAATAGAAAATACATTTAAGTAAACGGTAAAGGAAGAAGTTTCTAATCGACGTAGTGAACTATTAAAATAATGTAAAGAACAAGTACTCAAAAAGTAAATTAAAATTTATTTATATTAATTTTCATTAGGTATATAAGAGGCACATGCCTCAGGTCCCATTATGTATTATAGGCATCCCAAATAATTCACTCATGTTCAATAGCTCATTATTGGAACCTCTATGGCCCTACCTTTCATTACCCAATTACTTACCAAAGTCAAGCGCACCCCATGGGTGAATAAATTTTAGGCTTCTACACTAATATGTTGTTCATAGATTGTAAAAAGATTTAATTTCATAAAGTATAGAAAAAAACATTTATTTTTAAATTTGAGATTAATAATGAAGTATGTCAATGATAACAACATTACTAAATTAAACTTGTCACTTATCTAACAATTTTATGGATGTGTACACATGCCAACATGGCTAGTGAAAAGCACCACACCCTCATAAAAGTGAGTGTTGGACAAGAAGGACACATAATATACAACGTACAATGAGAACCATATTTAATTGAACCTAAAGTTATATTAGTACAGTCATCTTGGGGGAAATGGAATATATGATTCTGGTTAACTGATGAATTCAAAAGCTTGTATTCCATATGTTGGACACTGTCTAAGGTAAGAAATCATGTGAGGATGGGTATACCTCATTCAATTTCATACATGCTAGTGAGAATGAATGCTTGAATTAAAGACTTTATTTAATTGATTAAATGAGGGTAGAGGTTGCATAGGATGTGTAAACAGAATGGTTAAATAAGGGTAGAGGTTGCATACACTGTGCATGGTGGCGGAGTCTCAGTCGATTTAGATACTAAAATAAATTCCTTAATAGGTATCAATAAGAAACATCATCATCAAAAGAAACTCCAAATAAAAAAGGACTAAAAACGTCAAACACTTTTTATGTTATCCCACCAAAAAATGATCACGAATGTCCTTATACATTTTCATACTTTGAGAATTTATAGAGAGTTTATAGCTATGATCTTCATCCACCTTCACACCCTCCCCACCCCACTTGGACAGCCCTACCCCACCCCACTTGGACAACCCCCCCCCCCCCCCCACCCCACTTGGACAACCCTACCCCCACCCCACTTGGACAGGCCTACCCCCACGCCACTTGGACAACCCAGCCCCCCCCCCACCCCACTCGGACAGCCCTACCCCCACCACACTTGGACAACCCAGCCCCCCACCCCACTTGGACAACCCAACCCCCACACCACTTGGACAACCCATCCCCCCCCCCACCCCACTCGGACAGCCCTACCCCCACCATACTTGGACAACCCAGCCCCCCCCCCCCCTCCCCTCCCACCCCACTTGGACAGCCCTACCCCCACCCCACATGGACATCCCAGCCCCCCCCACCCCACTTGGACAACCCTACTTCCACACCACTTGGATGGCCCCCCACCCCACTTGGACAACCCTACCCCCACCCCACTTGGACAACCCAGCCCCCCCCCCCCCCCACCAGGACAGCCCTACCATCACCCCACTTGGATAACCCATCCCCCCCAAACCTACATAGACAGCCCCTCCCCCACCCCACCTACACACCCTCCCCACCCCACTAGGGAAAACCTGCCTAGACACCCTCCCCCACCCCACCTGCACACCCTCCCCCACCCCAAACAGCCCTACCCCCACCCCATTTAGACAACCCAGCCCCCTCCCCCACCCTACCTAGATAGACCCTCCCCCACCCCACTTGGATAGCCCTCGACATCCTCCCCACCCCATCTGCACACCCTCCCCCACCCGAAATTGAAACAGAAATTCATCCAAATTAAAATCCAATTTTCAACTAAACTAAAGTCCACCAAAAGTACCATATCACCCCAGTAAACAAACCCATTACTATGATTGAAGTGTAGAACAAAAAAACAGAAAACAACTCCAAGGGTTCTGTAGACAGAAACCCTAATTTAGCCTAAATTAAAACATCAAACACCAAGAAAAGAGGAATAATGCTAAAACTAACGTAACACTTACTAATTTGAAGTGTGAAATAAGATTTTGTTTGATTGAAGATGAATCTTGGATCGAAGGAGTCTCACAACCGAGAAGAATTCAAGAGAATCTCGATTAGGGTCTATATGCAATCGGGTAGAGTGGGGGCTCGAGTGTTCTGTATTTGAGGGAAATCTTTCCCAAAGTTATTAGAAACTGTTGGGAAAGACTATATTTACAAATGGTTTTGTTAAAGCACTGGAATATGATAAATAAAATAATGATTTCCCAATGGTTTTTGAAAACTATTGGTAAATCTAAAATTAGTTTACACATTGCCAATATTTTGAACAAACTGTTGGCAAAGGTAAATTATACCAACGGTTTCATTAAACTGTTGGAATAATAATTTTGGGAAAACTCTAAATTCCAGTAGTTCATCCTTGTCATCATGTAGTAGAATCATGGCTGGATATCTACATGGAAGCATCTTGAAACAAAAAAAATATGTACCTAGATCAATAGAGTATACCCGGTTAGATGAATCAAGATGGACACAGAAAACTCAACCAATTACTATATGATTCGTGTACCATAATTTTTCTCCCTATAATTAATGTTTTCATGTACTGAGTTGAAAAGAATAATTCATGGTCCTGGTGTATGGATATGTTGGCTGCCACACCAACAGTAGATTCCTTACCCTAAAAGATGAAATCAAAACACTTAACACTATTTCCACAAACCAAACTCATAAACTCTAGGTTCTTAAGGTAGAATAGACCTACTTTGATATAAATCAGTAATTACCTGTCCCCCAGGGCCCATTTCATGACTACCCCAAGCCTACCATCTAAAGGTCTGGGGATGGAAACTAGCACTGAAGGCATTATCCTACAAGTGGGAGGCATTTTCCGAGTACCTGTACACACGCACAGACACAACCCCAGCCCAAAATTCTAAAAAGGAAGTCATTCATGCTATTAAGAAAACCACTGAAAGTAAACATTATAAGCTGAAGGTAAAGGGGCCAGAATGCAAGCCCGAAAAAATAATAGTTGTAAACAATAGGGTACAAAAATATCTGGAAACCCTTCTACAGAAAACCCTACCTAAAGTGTGAATGAATAGTAGCTTCCCGAAACCTTAGGAGTACGCCTCTCCAATTCAATCTCAATAGAAACCGCCTAGTCTAGGACCACCAAGGTATCTGTCAAAAGGCCAGTTTTATACACAAGAAACAACATGTGTCGACTAATCCCATGAAATAGTGAGTAACACAATACTCAGTAAAAACCCCAAACTACAAAAAAAATACCACAAAGAAAAGTATACATGAAGTAGTGGACATATCACATAGGTATAATTTGTAGTATAGAATTAAATAATATTAGTAGTAATGTTGAACATCTTGTACTACTATGGGACTAATCCTTGATGAGTCTATAAGGTTTGTTGGGCCACTGAGGTATGCTTATCACTGAGGAATGTTGGGCCACTTAGTTTTGTTCTTTATTGAGTTCTGTTGGGCCACTATGGTCCGACCAACACTGAGGTATGTCGGGACACTAAGTTCCACTCTTTAGTGAGGCCTGCTGGTCCCCTAAGGTCCACTCATCACTATGGTCAGCTGGGCCACTGATGTCCATTTGTCACTAAGGCTTGATAGTCCAATGAGGTCTAGTCATCATTGAGGCATGTTGGACCACGGAGGCTTTCTCATCCCAAAGGTATGTCGGGCCACTAATATCTAATCATCATTGAGGTCTACTGATCTACTATGGTCTGTTAATTAGTGATATCTTCTGGGCCACTGAGGTCTTCTTTTCACTTCCTTCTTGTCACAGCCAATTGTAGGATTCCCTCTTATAACATTTTTGATTCATCGAGACTCTACTCCTCATTACATTGACCATATATCAACTTGAACGTCCACTTATTATATACTAAAGGGACCTTCTCATCACTAGGGACCCAAATTCACAAACGGATCATCAATCGGATGTAATGTCTAAAATTTATGAGTATTTTAGTGAAAATGGGCTGATCAGGTCCAAGCCAAGTCAAACCAACCCGACCCAGTTACTTATGGTCCGACCTGATCTAGCTTGGCCAAAGCTCTAGGACCATTGGGTTGAGGGTCCAACACGCCCATTGGCTCAGACCCCATACTCTGACCCAGCCCATGGTGGCGGGCCTGTTCGGTCCAAACCGGACGTGACAGGTGCCACGTATTCTCCACGTCACATGGCCATCTTAGCTAGCAGCATCCCCACATGTGTTCTGTTGACCACATGTCTTCATCCCACCACAACCCGCCCTAGCTGTGGCCTACGGCCGAAGACCCTACTCCACCACCTACGCTAGTGGTCATAGGTTAGACCGTTGTCCACCTTCGAGCCGATGACCCTCCTGGATACAAATTTCCATCACCACTGCGGCAGTCCCTCCACCACCATATGCTCCCATGCTGACTTCCATTCACCCAGCGTCACCTTATTCCTCATCCCCATTCCCTGGTTCATCAACTACTACATTCCTTCTTGGACCGCGGTTGTCGTCACATCATGAAGAATAGAAGAAAAGGGCGGAGTAAAAGGATTCACAAGGAACATATGAAGGACATACCATAGCCTTCATTTATGTCAGTGTGATTCTTCCTTGTTAGTAGTTTAACAGATGATAAATAAAATTTTAATCCAAACTCTCATAACTCCCTGCTTGGAAAATCCCATTCCAGCATAGACGATCGAACCGTGGGTCAATTTGTTAGTGAATTTACCCACATTATTAGTTTAAAAAATGATGAATGGGGTAAATGTAAAATCTTAGAAATAAAACCCTACCTGGGCTTGAATCAATCACTAATGACGGGTGAATCGTTCATTCATCATTCGTCAATCCGTCGATGTCTGATCTGAATCTGTCAGTTGATCAGCCGATGTTCACCATTCATTTCCACTCATCATTCGCCAATGAATTTCCCCCATGACTTTAAAGAAGTCTCTACGATCATTTTTTTATCTCATGGCTCAATTAATCAACATAATGGAGGAAACGTGTTTTTTTTCTGTAACACTGATTTATCACGTTGTTACGCTGTTTCATTTATGAAATGAAATGACTTTTTTATTAGACTTGAGTTATAGTGTTGTTATGCTATTTCAATTATGAAATTAAATAGCTAGATTGACATTTCATTGCATTGAAACATTTTTTTTAATATAATAAAATTTCTTAAGTTTATTTTATTTTTCTTTAAAATGCCCAAAAATTAACTTTTACACTCAACACTCACTGGTCGAGGATAGGCCCCGCCTATGGAAAGAACTCCCTCACAAGATCAACACAACTCTAGGATTTCCAATCCGAGTTACCATTTATGAGTTATAAGGATTCGAAAAATAAAATAATTTTATTTAATTATTTTATTTACGATCAGGTACTAAAAACTACTTTCCATAGTTGGCATGCGCCAACCAATGTTAGGATCTGTGTAATGAAAGTACACCCTTATAAGCTCAATGGTGGACTCGAATTTTTAATCCGAGTCCTCATTCATGAGTTATAAGGACTGTAAAAATAAAATAATTATTTTTAATTATTTTCTTTATGATTATTCCATTTTTGGGTTCCCTCGCTAGAGGTCCGCACTGACTAAAGTTATGTCATGTCTAAGGTAAACCCACCATCCTGAATGCAATAGTGCCATTAGATTTCTGATCTAGGCACTCATTGAATATTTATTCCACCTTTTCAGGAAAAATTCTCATATTATATATTTAGAAACATAACATTTTTCAATGGACCATTCTAGGAACAATGGGCCTCGGAATCGCACGCTGTCTTATCACGTGGTCTTGGAATTTTCCCAGAAATATTTTTAAAAAACCTAGAAAATAAGAGTCATTACAGTATTGATGACTTGTTTCATCAACTTCATGAAGCTCAAAACTTTTCCAAGATTGACCTTCATTTTTGTTATAATCAATTGCAGTTCAATAAGGAGGATATACCCAAGACAAATTTTCATTCAATGTATGGACACAATGTGTTTATAGTTATGCCTTTAGTTCTTACTAGTTCACTAGATATCTTCATAGATTTAATGAATATAGTCTTTAGAGATTACCTTTATCATTTTGTGGTAGTCTTTATAGATGATATTCATTTCTATTCAATGAGGAAGGAAGAGCATAAAGACCACTAGATAATTGAACTAAATAGCCAAAAGAAGGAGAAACTATATAAAAAATTTACAAAGTGTGAATTTTGGATGAAAAAGGTTTTATTTTTAGGTCACATAATCTCAAGAGATGGTATAATAGTAGATCTATCTAAGACAGAGGCTACTAAATGTGGGCCTAGACCAACCATGATGACTGAGATCTATAGAATTCATGGTTTAGCTGGATATTATCGATGTTTTTGGGTGATTTTTCATTAATAACTAATCATCTAACCATGTTAGCTCTAAATGGATCCATTTTCTTCTATAATATGAATGTGAGGAAATTTTTAGGGAACTAAATATAAGGTTGTCCAATGCACCTATTCTTATATTATCATATAGTGGAGAAGGGATTTTAATCTATAGTTATGCATCCAATAACGGATTGGGATGTTTTCTTGTGCAGAATAATGTGGTTATTAATTATGTCTCATGAAAGTTCAATATCAACAAGAAAAATTACCCAAGTCATGATTTGGAGTTAGTAGTGGTAATTTTTGAATTTAAAATATGGAGGCATTATTTTTTTTGGATAAAAGTGTGATATATATACCAATTATAGAATTTTGGAATATATATTCACATAGAAGGAGTTCAACATGTTCCAAATAAGATGGTTAGAGATAATAAAATATTATGACTGCTCAATACATTACCACCTTGAAAAAGTGAATATGGTGGTTGCTGATTTGAGTTAAAAGGATCATGCTAGTTTATTGAATATGAGGATCAAAGAAGTTAAAATATTTAAATATTTTCAATGTATGGATCTAGAAATAATAAATTAATTGGAGAAATATTGTCTTGATCAATTTAATTGTCAACCCTCCATACAATTAAATATTAAATAAGAATATAAGGAAGATGTAGACCTGCAGAATAAGGTAGAAAATGTTCCTAAGTTTAACCTTGATCACAATGGAATGATAAGGTTTAGGAACTTTGTATGTGTTCCTTGTATACTATAGTTGAATAAAGGGTTGTTATAGGAATATCATAGTTATTTATTGTCTATTAATCCCAAAAGTATGAATATTTATAGAGATTTGAAGGAATACTTCTGGTGGGATGACATGAAGAGAGATATCACTAAGTTCATATCTCAGTTCTTGGGTTTCCAGAAAGTTATGGATGAATGAAAATAGTCTAAAGTGTTTTTATATCCATTTCCCAACACAAAATGGGAATGGGAGAACATTAGTATGTATTTTTTTCATTGTACTCCCAAACAATTATAAAGGGAATAATACAATAAGGGTGGTATTCGATCACCTTACTATGTTGGAACATTTCATCACTGTCAGATAATACTTCTCTCTTGATCATCTTCCTAGGATATACATTAAAGAAGTGGTAAGTTTGAATGGGGTACCACATTTCATTTTATCTTATTGGTATCCAAGGATTACATCAATATTGTGATTAATTCTCCAGCAATAACTTGATACAGAATTGAGTTTTATCACTTCTTATCATCCTCACATGGATGGTTAGTCTAAAAGAACAATTCATATCCTATAGGATATGTTGAGATTGTGTTAGATGGATTTCAAAAGAGTTTAGGATCGAAACATCCCTTTAGTTTAGTTTTCTTAAAAAAATTTATTTCACTCATGAATTCCTATGGATCTTTATGAAGTCCTATATGGAAAGCAATTTAGAGCTCCAACTTGTTAAAATTAAGCTGTAGAAATAAATCTTTTGGAGCCTAAGATCGTTAAGGAAATGGAAGAGAAGCTTATAAGCATTTATTAGAATATCGATGAAAATAAAATATAGTAGAAACGTTATGCTGATAATTGATGAAATGATATAGTATATAAATTCATTGATAAGGCATTTCGATAAATTTCTCTATGTAATAAGGTTATGAAATTCAAGAAGAAAGGGAAACTATGACCGAGGTACATCGGTACCTTTGAAATTATTGATCGTATCCGGATGGTAGCCTATAGCTTGTAACTTCCACCAAAACTATATCAATTCCATGATGTATTCCATGTATCTCTCCTATGGAAGTGCATACCTGACCCTTCACATGTACTGAGATCATAGGTCATACTACTGGAGAAAGATCTTTCTTATGAGGAACAACCAGTTGAAATTTTGGATCATAAAGAGAAAGTTATATTTAAAAATACAACTCCTGAGGTAAATTTTTTTGGAGATATAAATAGTTATCGGTGGATATGTGGTAACTTGATGATATGATGATACAAAATTATCTATATTTTTTTGTATCAGAATGATGAATTTTGAGGGTGAAATTCATTTTAGGGGAGAGAATATAACACCCCAAGTTTTTTTATGTAACTTTATTCCATTTAAAATAAATTAAATTTATTTTATGTCTTTAATTTCACATTAAACTAAGTAAATTTTTTTTATAAAATAAATTAATTTAATCTTTTACTATACACATCACTAACTTATCTTGCATTATACACAATATTGAGTTTCTACGAAACAACAAATTATTGTTATAACTATTTATAACATAGACGTTAAAATTTATAATATGAATAATAATAAATATTTTTTAAATATTATTTATAATTATTTTATATAAATAAAACATATTAATAATAATACATATAATTTTTAGTAAAGTCTTTATATGTTTAAAAATACTATTTTCTTAAAAGAACTACTTTTCGTGTCCTTCTGTGAACAATAATAAAATTAACATTAGACTATTTTAGATATATAATTTGATAAAATAAACGTAATTTTTTAATTCATAATTTAAAAATTATCTTAGGTTTAATTTTTAGGATTTTTCTGAAAAACTTCATTTTTTTGATGAATAGTGAAAATGCTGAATTTTAATTCAAAACTTACTTTTTGTCTAATTTATTTATATAGTTAAATTATATATTAATTTGGTTAAAAATTATAATTATATTACTTATAAAAAAATCCAATTTATTTCATTATAACCAATTTCATGTGAAATTGGATATGAAAACATTTCAAACTTCAAGGTATTTTCACTTTAAAAACCTATCATCAAATCCTGTTCGTGGGGTTAATTTTCTTTTAATTTCTAACACTTCTGTGTTTTGAACATAGAAAAATAGGTTCCATATTTTTAATAAGAAAAATTTATAGTTTATAATAAGGTTAACTTATTTTTTGACCAAAAATATTTGTAAAGGTGATTATAAGTAATTACAATGATTAAGGTTAAAAAACAAGCATAATTAATGACTAAATATATAAAATAAGGTGTAACAATGACCATACACTTTTCTAAAAATTATTTTATATATTTATTTTGGAAATTTAACCTCTAGGTATCTCTAATGGTTCATTTATGAACCTTTTGGGACAATTAAACTGTGGGTAGCACTCCAATCTTTTCATAAATACCCAAGGTTTCCTTTTCCACACTCATAAAAAGTCTCCTCTCCTCCCCCTCATAAAACATCTCAGTACTTTTTTATTCAAAAAAACCCATAAAAAATATCCTAATTTTTTTTAACTTCATCATATAATCCTACATTTGGGTATAAATACAACCAAGGAACCCCTTTGGTGAAAACCAATAAGAGTTTCCCAAAAAAGAGTTAACACCCTTCAAAAATCACTTTCATTTTGTTTCTTTCTTCACCCTCTAACCCCTTCTGATTTCATGATTATATAATAACATAATTATTATAAATATAATATTATTTTTTATTCTTAGGTTTTTACCTACTCCTATACACACCTCCATCAAATGTTTATCAAACTTACCATTCATGTGGACGACATACTACAGGCACACGAAACGATGTCGTTTATTTCTTCCTTACCACCCCCATAGTTGTGAATTATGATGTACATACTATTTTTTTATTATATATATATGATATATATGATTTATTTGTGCTTATTTAATTTTTATATAACACATACCTTCATGCCTTCCATTTTGTCTAAATACGATGACTTTGTTTGTGGATGTTTGCACAACTCCATCCTCAAAGTGATGTGATTCATTCACACTTTACATGGAATGTATTAAGGATGGATTTAGTGAAATTATATGAAATATATGAAATAATAATTCTACATTATATATATATATATATTATATATTTATAAAATTATTAAATTTTTTATTTACATTCATTTCATTCAATATGTCATTAAAATGGAACCGATATTCATGTCTACGTACAACCTACCGTCTCCATGAACGATGTATTTCATTTTATATTTATATATTTTATATATTATTATAAATGAATATATAATGAATATATATGATATTTATATAATTATTATCTTTATTAATATTATTTAATTATTATGTAAGTAAGTATACAAAAAATATAACATATAAATACACATGTGAAAAACAAAGTGGTTGTTACCCGAAACATAATTTTAACATGAAATTTTTGATAAAAGTGTAATATTAAGTAATAATAAAATAATATTTAGTATTATATAATATTATTATTATTTTAATAATTTATAATAAACTTATATCTATTATATATGTGTTTTTAACGTGTATGAAGATAGTCGACATGTTAGGTAAGGGTTTTCTCATCTCACTTTTATTTCTGTGAGATATATGCTATATTCAACACTTATTATCATTGTGCGGTGTATATACTGACCTATGATATTTAATGTAATGAATTTAATTTATTTAATGATATTTAAATTTTCAATTTATGTTATTCTTTCACGAATGTCATAATTTAAAAGTTACTCAAGTAGTAGATGGATTTCTAGTCCCACTTGTATTTCTATGAGACTTATGCCTTATTGACCACTCATTTATTTTGTGTGGTGTATATACTTCTCATCAATGTATTATATGATTCTTATAATTAAATTTACTTGTATTTAAATATCCTTTTTATTATCTATATTTCATGGGATTTATGATTCAAAATTTACCAAATGGATAAAGTAATTTTGTCTCAATTTTCCTTCTTTCAGACACATATTTTTCTATGGACCTATATTCTTTTATGAGGTGTATATACAATAACTTTGACATGTTATATCATGAATATTATTTTTTTCATTATAACACAAGCTTAATGTAGGGTTATTATCTTAGTGTGGGTCATGACTCAATGTTACCAAAGTGGTAAGAGTTTATTGCAACAATCTCATCATTTATCAGGATTATTTATGATTATGATTTCATTGATGAAATATTATAATACATATCTCAAACAAAACTCACTAATTTTATTATAATATGTTTATTCATGATATCTTCATTAATTTTAAACGTTTTACCACTCTTTTATAGTTCATATAATTAAGAAATTTTTTTAATAACATCTGACTTTATTTCTCTCTTCAGTCAGAAATATATTTTCTTCAAAAAATAAAGTTTTCAATTTTTTTTAGAAATGTTATTAAAATAATAAATTAATCTCAATTTCAAGGGAAATTATTTTAATTTTTTATTGTTTTAAAATATTCTTTTATAAGTTTTTAAAGCTATTTTCAAAGATAATGGTTTTCAAAAATGTTTTTTGTTTTAAAAATCATTTTTCCAAGTAGAGAGGATATTTTCATAAGGAAATGTTTTTAAAATATATTACTAAATTATTTTCTATATTAGATGAAATCCATATATATTACTCATTTCTTTTAGGGGAAATGATCGAAGATTTTCATTTATATTATTATTTTTGAATGGTTTATGTTTTCATGGAATGATGCTTATGAAACCTATTTATATTTTACAAGTTATATGATTAAAAAACCCACCTCTTTTCACGGGTTATGTTCTGATTAAATTAATATAAAACCTCTCTATTTTCAATAGGTTATGAATGATTACATGATTGTGATACGCATTTAATTTTATGGTTATAATATGATTAATGTTTATGATATTTTGGAACATGTATGTATGATTTCATTATGAGATGGGTTGGACCTATATCTCCCACAAATTCATTGGGAAAAGAGTTTCATCTCATGAGATAATGATGGAAATCAAGTTGAAGGGATTAATTCACTATGGAATATGGGGAAACCTAATCCACTATGGGAATATGGGGAAACCCGGTTCACTATGGGGAGATGGGGAAACCTGTTCCCTTATAAGGAAAGAACATTGAATAGGGATGGTGGTGTGTCTCACCCAGTAGTTTTATTCCCATTAAGTTCCCTAATAAGTCTTGGAAATGATCCTTGACTTATAGGGAATGATATTTCAGGTTTATTTGTCCTCCACAATTCCATGTCTTTAAACTATGTTATGCTTTAATGGATTATGCTCTTAATTACCTTATGATTTATGTATTATGAACCACCAAAACTTATGCTATGACTCATGTATATGTTTTTAGATATGTAGGGTATGATCTTATAATGTTATTCTCAGGTTCTCATACACTTATATTCAGGATTATGCATATGTATCTCCCTTATTTACTATTACTGAGCATATGAGCTCATCCTTTCCTATATTTTTCTTCCCCAGATTATAAAGATATTTATTAATTATTATGTTTCTAAGAAAGGTTCTATTCATGAAGAACATAGTGGGAGATAATGTATCTCACTTTTGTAAAAGTTTTTACCTTTCCATGTTTCCAAAGGTGATAAACTAATACGGTCTTTGGTCATCTGTTTATGTAATGTATTAATCATTCCATAAAAATTATATAATGATAATGTTTGTTAAAAGAATTTTTATATAATAATTACATTATTATATAAATATTTGTCACTCATTATAAACTATTTTGGTTTTATAAATGGTTTTTTTTCATGGTCAAATCGAGTTATCAATGGATGTGATGAAAAATTCAATGGTTTTACCGGTGAGTAACCAAATGGGATTTAAAATTGAGTTTAAACCTTTATAAAAATGTTATCCCATTTTATGAGGAATAATAGAATCCTTGTTGAGTTCCCAAACACTCCATGAAAGGGAAAACTTTCTATAGAGTCTTTCATATTATAGTATCCAATGCCCTTTAGTGGATCTTCTAATCCACTTATTGTTGATAAATGGATAAATGTGATGGAAAATATATTTTACATTCTCCAATTCTCATAGCATGAAAGATTGTTTTAGCTATTTATTTTCTAGAAGTTGAGTCTAAATAATAGTTGGATCTCATTAAGAATATGAAAAATAATTAATAATTAGACTATATCAAATAATACTAATTAAAAAGGTTCTTATTCAGTTTATATTTACCCTAAAATATACACATGAAGATGGAGGGAAAATCCCCAGTGTTGAAACAAAAGTAGGATGAATCAGTGAGTACCTATGAATAAAGATTCAGGAGACTCACAAGGTACGCCTCCAAATTATTGCAACCCCATGAGTGTAAGATCGAATGTTTCTTTGGTGGTTTATAACTAAGTCTTCGAAAGGCATTAACTATAACAGAATTTGATACTTATGAAATGGTATTCTTAATTGATCATAACATGGAAAATGAAACTAGATACTCTCATTATTATAATGGTTTTGGGGATAATAAAAGAAAAATAATTTTCTTTAGGAATTCATGTGATAAAAAACATGTAGGTTATAAAAACCATCCTTCCATATGATGAAAATGTGGGAAGAATTATATAGGGGACTGTATCTAAGGAACAAGTATGTTTTTCAGGTCTTGAAGATAAATCATAGAGTACATTAATTTCAAATATATATGAAGATAAAAAATAATGAAATAGTTAAAGAGATGTCCCAGCTTAATTGAAAACCCTTAGTACTATGATTAAATTGTAAGGAGTATGATAAATATGCCAAAAAGTGAACCAAACCAAGGTTTAATAATGAAAACCAACACCATCAACCTCATAATCCAAAGAAACAAAGAAATTCCTATATGATCACCATGAGAGATGTATATTGTGAAAAATGGGGATCATGATGATTATGTAATAATTATCAACCTCTCCAGGGCTTCGTGTGGATCTGAAGTGTTCGGCGCCCCCACCCCCCTGGGGCTTCTTCTTTCTCAGAGAATGGTTGTCCAGTGCTTGAGGTCTCAACGACATCTTTTGCGGAGGTGGATTTGGGTCTTCAATGGACTACGGTTTCACATTTTGGATCCAATAAGCCCCCTCTTATGGCTTTCAAAGAATGCATTTGGCATTGGGGCTTGGATCTGCCAGCTTCTGTATTGATCTTGGATCTGAAAACTTTTTGCATCATTCTGGAGTCTAGGGATGACTTTTTGAAAGCATGGTGTAGGAGCCTGTGGTGTGTGGGGCGCGAGAGGTTCTCCATTTCCTGGTGGTCAATGGATTCTCACTCTGGCTTAAAAAGATCTTGTGCAGCGGTATGTGTCTCCATGCTAGGGTTTCCCCTTACGTTGATGAATGAGGCTTTCCTGGTGGTTATTGGGGGTTCTTTGGAGAATTTTTTTGCATGGTTGAGAGGATGAGAAGACTCTCGGAGGTGTCTGTGATGAGAATTTTCATAGAACTGGACATCTCCCAACTGTTGTAGGATCACTTGTTTATTCGGATTGAAGGGATGCCGCAATGTCGCCTACCTCTGGTGTATCCTATCTTTCCCCAGTTCTTCTCTTTATGCATTCTTTTAGGTCACTCTTTTTAGGTTTGTCACAAGTCTAAGATGGGTGAATCCAGGTCCCATGAATTTCCAAAATCCTCAGCAAGGCCTACTGGCTCCTTCTCTTTAGGCTCGAAAGGAAAAGGCAAGGGTAAGGGTGTGGTATCTCCCGTTTTGGCTTCCAAGGCCTCTTCGTCCAAACATCCTTTATGTAGTGAAGGGTAAGTTTCTCTCAGTCGCGGCTTGGTGTTAATCAAAGAAGGTATGGGAGGAGAACCATATCTTCAGCAGCGAGAGGGATTTTCACCAGGGATGTTTCCTAACTATGTGCTCCAGCCTGGTTTACTCGCTCTTGTTCCTTGGGCTTGCTCTTGCATTTTCATTTAGGAGGTGCACATGATAGAACAACATGAAGATGGAATTGAAACTGCCTTCATTCCATCAAATACGGAGCTATCCATGTCGCTAGTGGTGTCCTCTCCCCAGTCATCGCCTGGTTTGATTCTGTTTTCCCATACCCTTATTTCGCCACCATCGTCAAAGGGGATTTTTCAGTGTACAGTGGGCTATCAGTGCTATAGCTCTCCTAATATCCTTTTTCCAGAATCACTTACAGGTTCATGATCTCCAGTAGTTTTTCGCTCGAGGGTGTAGATTAATTTTCGTTCTAGGTCTCAATCGAGGTGTGGGGTGCTCGTTTCTATGCGATCGTCTCATCCGGTTAAGGGCCAGGAGTTTGGGGCCAAAACCAAGTGTGGACATGTCAATTTTTAAGGTCCTTACTTGGAATGTTCGGGGTCATAGGGCTCGAGTGAAATCCTATTTCATTTCAAATGTACTTTCCAATAATTAGGTCTCCATGGTCATGATTCTCGAACCCAAGCTGATGTCTTCAAAGATCTAGGATTGTGCCCAGAGGCTGAGAGTTCGTGGCTTCATGCATGGGGATCCTCCCAACTCTCACATTTGGCTATTTTGGAAGGACCATATCTCTGTCAAATTTCAAAGTGTTTCTGACTAGTTTCTTGCTACGAAAATTGTGGTTGGATCTCAATCGATTCTCTTATCCTTCATCTATGAAAAGTGTAATGTGTAGAACAGAGTGGTATTATGGAGGGATATAGGTGGCCTCAACCCATCGGACGATCCCTGGATCATTATAGGTGATTTTAATGTTGTTGAAAGTCCTGAGGAGAAGGAGGGGGTGGCGTGTTTCCAAGAAGTGTCAGTCAAGGCTTTGTCCAATTCATGGCCAGGAACAGCCTGTTGGATATGGGGTATGAGGGTGATGCCTTTACTTAGTGCAACAATCAGTGTGGTGGGAGGCAAACATGGTGTCTTCTGGATTGGTTCTTGATGAATGAGGCTACTTTAAACCTGTTTCTGGATTACAAAGTCTCTCATATGGTGCGGTGTTTCTCAGACCACTCTCCACTTTGTCTCTCCCTGAATGCAGGGTTGTCAAGGGGAATCAACTTTGGTTTTCTACATCCTGGGTGGAGGAACAAAGTTTCTCTGATGTTGTTAGGGAGGCATGGATTCTTCATTATCCAGGTAACCCGTGGATCACTTTTCACAAAAAAAACTAAGAAGTCTTAAACATATTCTTTCATGTTGGGGGAAGAACATCCCCGCTCGGGACAGTGATTTGGTGGAGATCAGCAATGAGGTTTCTCGACTGGAAGCTGGTCTGGAACAGGAGTGGGATAAAAATATTTTCAATGATTTAAGAATAAAAAAGAACTTACTCACAGTCACCCTCCTAAGACAGGAGCGGGTGGTGAGGGAAGGGTTGAGGGTCCAATGGTTGTGTGAGGGGGACCGAAATACTGGTTTTTTTCATGCATGCATCAAAGAGCAGTGATGTGTTCACATTCCAAACATCCTCAGGGTCGATGGGTCTTTTTCTAGTGATCGTGACGAGGTGGGTGCTTTGGAAAATGAAAGTATTAAATATTTGTTTGCAGAGACGAATCCTAGCATGGCCAGAGGTTTTCCGACGGGTAGTGCAGACTTATTTGAGGATATCCCCAACAGTGTTTCGGAGGAAGTTAATATTCTCTTAAAGAGGGTTCCATAGGAGGAAGAAGTACGTGAGGCTATTTGGAATTTAAATCTGGAAAGTGCTCCATGACGTGATGGCATTCCAGGGTCCATTTATAGAGTGGCAAGGGAATTTTCAAGGGAGACCTAGTGACAGCAGTTAAAGACTTTTTTCTTAGTAGAAACTTACCCTGTATTGCTTGTGCAACCAAGATGGTTCCGAATCCAAAGGTTAGAAATCCACAGTCCATTGATCAATAACAACCCATAATCCTGTGAAATATAACTTACAATCTTTTTTCCATCATTCTCAGTAAAATGATGGCCCCTCATTTTTATTCCTGGGTGGCTTCAGAGCAGCACAAGTTTATAAAATGGAGGTCCATTCAGGGGGGCAATTGGTGTGGTGCATGAATTGATAAGTGACATCAACAATAAGTTTTTTGGGGGTAATTTGGTGATCAAGCTAGATGTTTAACACCCTAAAATTTTATGAGAAATATTATTTATAATTTCTTTGATGTCTTATGTTTCACGCAAGAGCAAGCTTCCTCAATAGTGTGTGTTGTACGCAAATAAAAGTTTCACTAAACAACGATATATTGTTATAATATTATTATGAACTAGCTGTTATGAATAGTATTAACCAAATTTTTAATTTTATAACATTATCATTCATCTTATCTAGAACATGGTATGAGAACAAAATAAATTTTCCGGGTAAAATTAGTATTTTTTTAAAAATGCAGTTTTGTCACCTTTTGATGGCGCACCCACATTAAATATAGTTTTTGACACGTTTATGAGTTAAATTTGACAAAATAATGTTATTAATTGCAATAATTATATAAAAATTTACTTTGGATAATTTTTTAATATTTTTCTGTTAACTTTCATATTTTGATGAATAGTAAAAATACCCATAATTTTAAATAAAAACAACTTTATTCATCAAGAAAATTTATATGGTTAAATTATAATATTGAATGGTTTTAAAGTAAAAATATAATATATTTTTACCATTTAATATAATGTAAGTCATTATCATTAATTTTACATTGAATTCATAGGTAAAAACATTTCAATATTTTGCAATGTTTTAACATTTAAAAACCTGTTTTCTCAACAACGGGATTAATTTTTAATTAATACTACAAATTATATATTTTGAATTTAGAAAAATGGATTCCATATTTCGAATCACTAGGTCCAAATTATGTTAATAGGCTACTTTATATTTTTAGACATTATGAATAGTATCTACGGTAAATTTTATTTACTACATTTAAAGGTAAATCGTGTAATTAAAGGTAAAAATAAGGTTATAAGATTACCCTAACACCTGCCAAAATTCTATTGGATGAATAAGAGTAGATCAATATCACATAAGGGTTTGAATAGATTCATTTCATGGACTTTTGTCCGTGAAAATGATGTAATTAATATTAAAACCAAAGAAAGTGACAACATGTCACTCTCTTATATCTTATAAGTGTAATAATTTAAATTTAGTGATAAACTTCATAAAACATTGAAAATTAATAGTCACCGGAAATATAATAAAATTATCTATATCATGTGAATTTATTTTGAAATTTTAGGGATTAAATAATTATCATTAATGGTGACACAATAGTAATGTACAAATTATTTTATTAATTGAAATATCAAATAAATGTTTTTAAAAATAACAAAATAAATATTCTTTGAACTATTTAATGTGATCCAAGAATTTTATAGATATATATGACATGTTATGAATCTATTAAATATTTTTTTTGAATATATATTATGTGTAGATTTTATTTAAATTCAAATAAATGAATAGTGTAAAAATTGACACTATTGCTATTTTATAAAAATAATGTATTATTAAATTGTTTAAAAATCAAAAATATTTTTAGAAATTATAAATTGAAATTTATATGGTCTAAAATTTCATAAATTATGCTATTATGGACAATTCACAACACATAAGTAATTATTTATAACAATTTAAAATTTAGAATATTATTACCAAAAATAAAATTAAATAGATTAAATAAGGATAAATCAAGTTGATAAGGTTTAAAATAAATTTCTAACATGTATAAATTATATTTTATGATGATATTACAACCCTATATCATTTCATGTTAGAATTTGAGTCATTTAGGAAGTTTTTATGCGGGTTTTGAGTTTATTATAAATTAATATTTTAGAGGATTCCAAAAGTAGCCCTCTCCTCTCTTATAAAAGTGCACCTCCTACCTCTTCTCCTCACACCATTTTTAGCCTTCAATATCGGCCAAACCCCGACCATTTACCATCTCCACTTCCCTAGAAACATTATATAGTTCCTGGTCTTCTCAAAAGACCAACTTTAGTGCCTTAAGAGGAAGTTCAAAGGAAGTGCGTCTAAGAAGAGGTAATCTCGTCCACCGATTCTTTAAAATTTATTTCTTAATATACTTGTTCTTATTTATTTGATTCATTATAAAGTAATAACATCAGTATAAATCATATAATGATATGTTATTATAAATATTAAATAACCACATTTTCCTTCTACACATCCTACGGAAAACAAAATCACCGCGCGTGCGTACGTACGGAATACCGTCTCTATGCCATGGTGTAATCTATTTTTCCACCACCACCTTACTTGGATGTGTATACTGCTGAAAATAATAAATATATATTATTATTATAACATAATACTAATTCTGAGATATTATATCATCCACTCCAATTCAATTAAATAATTATGGGAACGATATCATCGCTCGTGCGTACGTACGAATTACCGTCTCCACGATGTGATGAGATTAATTCTCCATGTTAACCATTAAATAATGATTATAAATTAAATATAATAAGTAATAATGAAATATATTACATAATAATCCTACTGGATTTATGTATATATATTTTATCTACTTAATTCCATTCAAGTCAATAAGGAATGGAAAACAGTGTTCATGCGTATGTATGGCCTACCGTCTCAATGAACGGTGTATTTAATTTCATTTATCTATTTTATATATATATATAATGAATATATATGATATTTAAATCATGTTTTACAT
Source organism: Viscum album (assembly GCA_963277665.1). NCBI lineage: Eukaryota > Viridiplantae > Streptophyta > Magnoliopsida > Santalales > Viscaceae > Viscum > Viscum album. Next base: position 1,098,278,207 of record OY728155.1, on the reverse strand, counting down.
TCTGTAAGTAAAGAAATCATGATATAAGTAATAATATCAAGAACTACAAGTACAAACACATACAATAAATGAAATGATTTTTACCCAAAACTTTACTTTAACATGGAATTGACAAATGAATGAATAATATAATAACCTAAGTGAATCATATATGATAACATAAATATTATTACGGTTCTGTTACAAGTTAATAATATGTTTAATCCCACTATACAAGAGTCTCGGACATATACGAAAGAAATTGGACATAAGGTAAGGGATAATAATTCCAATCTCATTCTTATCCGAGATAGTTTATTCATAAGTATTTACTCAGGTAATAATTATCATCCATGTCCATGTTTTATAAAAAATGTTCTCATAAAGTTTTTATTATTATTCCATGTGTTTTTAAAATAGTTTTTACCTCTTTTTGACTTTTACTATGTGTTATAAAGGAATCTTTCTTTTGTTTACCATTTGAGGTACTTTTTGACTTTTCCAGCAAAAGTATGAGGAGAATGTTTATTTAACTTATATGGCATGAAATAATTTCTACGATTTCATAAAGACTTATTTAAATAAATATTCGTCTACAGTATTTCATGATTATTTTCAACAAAATTGTTTTCTTTTAAATTGCACATAATTTTGAGAAAAGAAAATGATTTGAAAGAAGAAATGATATTTTCCTCAAGAATTCATTTCAAGTGTTTTGTCAAAACTATTTTCCATCTATGATGAAATTATTCAAAATGGTTATGTTTCAAGCATGGTGTCTCTATTATTTACATGGTTTGATTTTGTTTATGAGGAAATTATATCCATTGTTTTATATGGATTATGTTATGATGGGGTGATGTTTATGAAACCCATTTTATTCGTTGGGTTATGATGAATGATTTACGTTTATTATGTGGAACACGAAAGAATGATTTCATTATGGGATGGGTGGGACCTATATATCCCTCCAATGCATTGGTTAATGATTTATATATCATGATATATACATGGATAGAATGAAAAGTAAATCAGGTTCAGTAATACAGGGATGGAATGACAAGTAAACCCAGTTCAGTAATGGACTTTTTCCAATATGATAGTCTTGGCAGCAATGCCTTGGATACTATGTAAATCATAACATGTGCTTAATGGTTTTCTACAATTACATGTTTTATTCCCATGACATTTTATAATGATTAATGTTCCTTTATGATCTATTCCTTATGTACTGCCAAGATTTATGTCATTACTCATGTTTTATGTTCATGTTTTTACGTCCAAATGTTTATGGATTGTTTGATGTTCTCCATGTTTACCCTTAATGAGTATTTAAGCTCACCCTTTTTATGTTTTATTTTACCCAGGATATAAATAAAGGTTTTAGGTAAAAAAGGGAAAAATTTATGGGAGATGTTGAAGATCTTTCACCATGATTAAAAGATTTTGTTCCGAGTTTCCAAAGACACTAAACTATTAGGTTCCTTGGGTGTCTATTTCTGTTATGTATTAAGTATTCCGAAAAAGTAATGTAATGTACATGTACGTCAAGCTTTGGGTCTCTACAATTTTTATTATAAGAAATGTTTATTTAACCTTTGGAAACTAGGATGTGAAATCTTTAGTGATATCCCTAGAGAAATTTATAAGGTATGTCTAGGGATGTCCATAAGGTAAAGTATAAGTATACATATAGGTTACAGTGCTAGAATTATGATAATGATCATGAATATCCTAGGATTAAACCTAAGATGTTAGAGATTTAAAGTACTCCCCTTGATTATGTTGTTTTCCTAGTATGATTTTTTCCTCTCACACCATTCTTTTTGGGTTTTAGATAATAGCTGGAACTCGAAGGAACCATGTTAATGATCAATGCACTGGGAAATAAAATTATTGTCCTTGTGAAAAACCAAATGTTATGGGAAATGGATTTATAGATATTATTGCTATACTTACACAAGATATGAATCATTTTGGACTTCCAAATGAGAAGAGAAAGGAACAATATTCTATTGAGTCCTTCATGAGTCAACGTCAACCTTCCTTTCAGTGGGTCTTCTAATCCACTTGTTTCTGAACAATGGATCAGTACCATTGAAAATATATTTTCCATACTTCTCTATTAAGAAAATGAAAAATTCATTTTGGATTTTTATAGTTTAGAAGGTGAAGCAGACTAGTGTTGGACTCTAATTAAGAATACACATCCCCAAGATGAAATTGAATCTAAGGAATGGGACGAGTTCAAGAACATTTTTTTAGTAAGTAATTCCCTCGTATTCTTAAATCAAAGAAGGAAAAGGAGTTCCTTGAGCTTAAGAAAAAGGATGATGAATCTATTGGTATATACGAGGTGAATTTTACAAGGCTTTTAAGGTATGAATCTGGCATTATCATCCAACCTGAAAGTAAAGTTGATTGATTCTTCGGTGGATTAAAAGCAAGTCTTCAAAGAGAATTAGCTATAAGATATGTCCGTATCTATGAAGAAACTTTGCATTGTACTATCAAGGTATAACTGGAAGTTGGTGTTACATATCCATCTCATGGTTTTGACAAGAAACGAAAGATAGAGTTCAATGAAAAATCTCAAAATAATGGTGAAAAGAAGACGAATGTTTCGTTATGCTCAATGTGTGGAAAGAATCATGGTGGATATTGTCTTAAAGAGACTATAAAATGTTTTAAGTGTGGAAAATAAGGTCATCAAGCAGCTGAGTGTTGAATTAATTGGAAAAAGGTAGATAATGATTTGAATAGAGAAAATACAATTGATAACGAACCACCAACACTTCAATGCTACAAGTACAAGGAAATGGGGAATTATGATAACCAATGCTCTAATCCAAGGGTTAATGATGATTGACCTCAACAACCTATTAAGGAAAAAGACAACGGGAAGTCACATGCGATCACTATTAGTGATTTTGAATATGACAACCAAGTGGTGGAATGATTAAGTGTATATATAATGGGATTTCAAAATAGTGTTGTGGAATCTCATTTATAGTATTATGGTATATTAGAATATCTATGTATTGTTTTTCAATAATTGTATGGTACCGGTAACCCTGAAAAGTGTTTGAAATATTTTTGGAAATAAGATGATATGCACATAATGAAGGGATATAGAGAAAATAATATGTTTGATAGTATTAATGAGCTCATGACTGGTATAAGGACAAAGTGACATCATGGTTTGAGTATATAGAAATTTTGGGATTTTGGTATGTGGAAATAGTTAACTTTTGATAGAATTATTGTTTTCACTAAGGTTATATGGTAATGAATTTTTCAAGAGAATACATGATTAAGGAATTCACATGTTTGGAATGCGATCAACAAGATATATCTTATGATATATGGGGGATAAATGATAGTATTCACAAGATTGGTAGATGACCTCTCTAGTAATCTTTTTCATTATACTATGAGATTGGACATAAGTATTTTGGATAAGCCTAAATATTGGAATGGTTTAAGTTGGACACCAGATAGTATTGTTTAAGGATAAACCTTTTTTCGTTATTATTTCTAGAAATGTTATAATAGTATAGTTTTAGAAAAAAGGAAAACCCGTAGAATGAGTGGCAACCCATCGCGTCGGACAATTTTGTTGGAATCGAACCCACAACCAAAGTGCAACAAGCCTTTATCGCCTACCAATGGCCTACAAGAAGTCCCTGGTTAGTAGAAATTAGTTTTATTTTATTAAGCGGTATGATAGTTAAAGTATAAGTCCATTTTTTGAATCAAATACGGTTAATCCCACCATAGATAGACTTATGTATATTTAATAACTTTTGATAACTTTTTGTTTGAGATAGATGGAATTACCTATCATTCTATCGCATGATCTGCTAACATTTCAAGAAGGACAAATTCAACTTCATTTCATTAAATAATTGATGGAGTAGAAATTGTTCATGGAATGACCAATGATGATATTACACTGAAATCAGGTAAGTATTTCCCCTTATGCAAAAATTTATGAACTTTATGGAAATAAACTTGAAAACCAAAAATGTTGTCCTAGTACCCTCATATCTGATGAATCAGATGGTACCTTAGATCATCACAAATTTATGGATTTGTGATTTTTGGATTTTTTATAACCATGTTCTCTACCACTCTCCATCAATACTTGATGGTTATATTTCTCTTCCATATCCATATTTTCACGTTTGTTATCCTATATGGAAACCCGGTGATGATTTAGTTTGGCTAACTGTTACGTTTCATACTTTAGTTTTAAAAATTATGTTTTATCATTCCTTTTTATGATGTGGGTTTCAATGAAACAATATATCAAGTAGTAAACCATTTATAACCCTGATGAATTTCAAGGGAAGAATTATTTTTAAGGGTGTAGAATGTAACACCCCAAGATTTTATGAGAAATGTTATTTTAATTTCTTTGATGTCTTGTGTTGCACGCAAGAGCAACCTTCCTCAATAGCGCGTGTTGTACGCAATACCAAGTTTCAGTAAACAATGATATATTATTATAATATTATTATGAACTAGCCATTAGGAATAGTATTAACCAAGTTTTTAATTTTATAACATTAACATTCATCTTATCTAGAACATGGTATGAGAACAAAATAAAATTTTCAGGTAAAATAAGTATTTTTCAAAAAATGCAGTTTTTCTACCTTTTGATGGCGCACCCACATTAAATATAATTTTTGGCACTTTTATGAGTTCAATTTGACAAAATAAAGTTATTAATTTCAATAAGTATATAAAATTTACTTTGGATGGTTTTTTAATATTTTTCTGTTAACTTTCATATTTTGATGAATAGTAAAAATACGCTATATTTTAATTCAAAACAACTTTTTTCATCAAGATAATTTATATGGTTAAATTATAATATTTAATAGTTTTAAAGTATAAATAAAATATATTTTTACCATTTAATATAATTTAAGTCATTATCATTAATTTTACATTGAATTCATAGGCAAAAACATTTCAATTTTCTACAATGTTTTAAATTTTAAAAACCCTTTTTCTCAATAGTGGGATTAATTTTAAATTAGATACTACAACTTCTGTATTTTAATTTGGAAAAATGGATTTCATATTTGGAATTAGTAGGTACAAATTATGTTAATAGGCTAATTTTTATTTTTAGACATTATTAATAGTAACTACGGTAAATTTTATTTACTACAGTTAAAGGTAAATCAGGTAATTAAAGGTAAAAATAAGATTATAAAATTACCCTAACACCTGCCAAAATTATATTGGATGAATAAAAGTCGACCCATATCACCTAAGGTTTGTAATATATTAATTTCATTGACTTTTGACCATAAAAACAATGTAATTAATATTAAAACCAAAGAAAGTGACAACATGTCACTCTCTTATATCTTATAAGTGAAATAATTTTAATTTAGGGATAAAATTCAAAGCACTTCGAACATAAATAATCACCAAAAATATAATAAAATTATATAAATCATTTGAATTTATTTAGAATTTTTATGGATTAAATAATTAGCATTAATAGTGACACAATAGTGATGTAGAAATTATTTTATTGATTGAAATATCAAATAAATGGTTTTAAAAATATTAAAATAAATATTATATGAACTATTTAATGTGCTCCACGAATTTTCAAGATACACATGACATGTTATGAATCTATTAGATATTTTTTTCGAATATATCCTCGGTGTGGAATTTATTTAAATTTAAATAAATGAATAGTGTCAAAATTGACACTATTGTTATTTTATAAAAATAACATATTATTAAATTTGTTAAAAATCACAAAAATATTTAAAAATTATAAATTGAAATTTATATGATCTAAAATGTCATAAAGTATCTAATTATAGACAATTAAAAATACATAACTAATTATTTATAACAATTTAAAATTTCGAATATTATTACCAAAAATAAAATTAAATATATTAAGGATAAATCAATTTGATATGGTTTAAAATAAATTCCAAAAATGTATAAGTTTTATTAAATGACGATATTACGACCCTATCTCATATCATCTCTAAAGTTGAGTCATTTTGGATGTTTTTAAGTGGGGTTTGAGTTTATTATAAATTAATATTTTAGAGGATTCCAAAAGTGCCCCTCTCCTCTCTTATAAATGGGCACCTCCTCCCTCTCCTCCTCACACCATTTTGAGCCTTCAAGATCAGCGAAACCCTGCCCATTTACCTTATAGACTTCGCTAGAAACATTATAGAGGTCATGGTATTCTCAAACTGCCAACTTTAGTGCCCTAAGAGAAAGTTCAAAGGAAGTGCGTTAAATAAGAGGTAATCTCTTCTACCAATTCTTTAAAATTTATTTCTTCTTCTACTTCTTCTTATTTATTTGTTTCATTATAAAGTAATAACATCTGTATCACTCATATAATGATATTTTATTATAAATATGAAACGACCCCATTTCACCTTCTACCCATCCTATGGAAAACGAAATCACAACACATGCGTGCGTACAAAATATCGTCTCCACGCTGTGGTGTGATCTATTTCTCCACCACCACATTAATTGTATGGGTATAATGGTGGAAAGAATAACTATATATTATTATTATAACATAATAATAATTCTGAGATATTATATCGTCCACTCCAATTCCATTCAATAATTATGGGAATGATATCATCGCTCGTGCGTACGTACGGATTACTGTCTCCACGATGCGATGAGATTCATTCTCAATGTTAAATATTAAAGAATGGTTATAAAGTATATATAATAAGTAATAATAAAATATATGACAAAATAATTCTACTGTATATATATATATATATCATCTACGTACTTCCATTCAAGTCAATAAGGAAAACAATGTTTATGCGTACGTACGACCTATCGTCTCCATGAATGGTGTATTTAATTTCATTTATCTATATTATATATATATATACTGAATATATATAATATATAAATCATGTTTTAAATTCTGGAAGTAAGGATATCATTATATAAGTAATAATATCAAGATAAACAAGTCGAAACACATACGATAAATGAAACGATTATTACCCAAAACGTTACAATAACATGGAATTGACAAATGAACGAATAATATAAAGACCTAAGTGAATCATATATGATATCATAAATATTATTATGGTTATGTTACAAGTTTATAATATGTTTAAACTCTCTATAAAAAGAGTCTCATAAACATACATAAGGAATTGGACATAAGGTAAGGGATAATTATTCTAATCCCATTCTTATTTGAGATTGTTTATTTATAAATATTTACCGGGGTAATATTTATCATCCATGTACATATTTTATAAAAAATGTTTTCATAAATTTTTTTACTATTCATCCATGTATTTTTAATGTTTTTTACCTCTTTTTGACTTTTACTGTGTGTTATAGAAGGAATCTTTCTTTTGTTTACCATAAGTGGTACTTTTTGACTTTTCTGGAAAAAGTATGAGGAGAATGTTTATTTAACTTATACGGCGCGAAATAATTTTTACGATTTCATAGTGCCTTATTTACATAAATCTTCCTCTAAAATATTTCATGATTATTTTCAATAAAGTTATTTTATTTCAAATTGCACGTCATTTTGAGAAAAGAAAATGATTTGAAAGAAGAAAGGATATTTTCTTCAAGATTTCATTTCAAGTGTTTTGTCAAAACTATGTTCCATCTATGATAACATTATTTAATATGGTTATGTTTCAAGCATAGTGTCTCTATTATTTACATGGTTTGATTTTTTTATGATGAAATTATATCCATTGTTTTATATGGATTATGTTATGATGGGATGATATTTATGAAACCCATTTTATTCATTGGGTTATGATGAATGATTTATGTTTATTTTGTGGCACACGAAAGAGTGATTTCATTATGAGATGGGGGGTACATATATCTCCCTCCAATGCATTGGGTAAAGATTTATATCTCATGAGATATACATGGCTAGAACGATAAGTAAATATAGTTCAGTAATACAGGGCTAGAACGACAAGTAATCCTGGTTCAATAATGGACTTTGTCCAATATGATAGTCTTGACAACAATGCCTTAGCTACTATGGAAATCATATCATGTGATTAATGGTTTTTCAAAATTACATGTTTTATTCCCATGATATTTTACCATGATTAATGTTCCTTTCTGATCTATGCCTTATGTACTGCCAAGATTTATGTCAGTACTCATGTTTTATGTTCATGTTTTTACGTTCAAATGTTTATGGATTGTTGGATGTTCTCCATGTTTTCCCTTACTGAGCATTTGAGATCACCATTTTTATGTTTTATTTTCCCTAGGATATAAATAGGGGCTTTAGGTAAAAAAAACTAAGAAATTTATGGGATATGTTGAAGATATTTCACCATGATTAGAATATTTTGTTACAAGTTTCCAAAGACACTAAACTATTACGGTCCTTGGGTGTCTGTTTTTATTATGTATAAAGTATTCCGCAAAATTAATGCAATGTCCATGTACGTCTTGCTTTGGGTCTCTACAAGATATGAGTAAGGCATATGAAAGGATGGAGTGGGGCTTCATACTTAGGGTGCTGGCCTATATGGGGTTCTCCAATTGGACTCGTGATCTCCTTTTCCGTTGTTTTAGCTCGGCATGGATCTCAACCTTGTTTATGGGAAAATAGGTTGGGTTATTTATGTCTTATCATGGCCCCAGTTAGGGGGATCCCCTCTCTCTTACTCTCTTAATTCTCTCCCCAAATTATTGTAGCCATCATATCAATCAAAGTCTTCATACAAGTAAGGTCATCCCTTTCCGGACTCGGCATGGCATAAGAGGTATCGTGCATTTAATGTCCGCGGATGACACAATATTGTTTATTAATGGCAGTTGGAGGTCGGTGTAAGGGATTATTGGGCTCCTAGAGGGTTACTGCAAATGGAGTTGGCAGGTGGTGAATAGGGACAAAAGCCTGTATTATACTGCTAGGAATGTTTCTGATAAAAGGGAAAGGGCCCTGGATGACATCTTGAATATGAGGATGGTTTTATTTCCAATGTTGTACCTTGGGGCCCCAGTGAGTCCTTTGTCTCTTAGAATCCACCACTTTGAAAAACTTGTTAGCAAGATCACCGGGCGCATTTTCAACTGGAAAAACAGATTCCTTTCCTTTGGAGGCCACATTACTCTGGTGAATAGTGTCCTTGTGTCCATTCCCATGCATATTTTGTCCACATTGAAGGTTCCCAAAACTGTGGTTTCCACACTGGAAAGGATTATGGTATCTTTTATTTTGGATTAGAAAATGGAAGGCCAACACCATTGGGCGTCGGGGAAGAACCTCCAAAAAACTCTTTTGGATGGGGGTATAAACATACGGAGTGTCACTCTGACCATGCAAGGGTTTCACAATAAACTAGCTTGGGAGGCTATGACTGACTGAAAGTTATTTTTTATTCATAATAAACAAGAACTAGTAACAACAAAATAAAACCCTTCAAGGGGGACGGAAATGGTGCAGACCCAGGGCATCCTCTCTAACCACACACTGACATTCGAGGGGAAGAGAGAGGGGACTATCAAAAACCACAAGGGTATCCTCCTGACTGCCCTGGAGGGCCAGCAGATCGGCTGCGAAGTTAGTTTCTCTCCAGCTATGATGGATAAACCTTCCATGGTTGGATTCCGCCTTGCACCTACGTATAATGTAAGTAAAGTCCCACGGAACCCCAAACCTTCCTTATACCGCTTTAACCAGGACCTCTGAATCAGATTCAATTTCTGAAACTTCCAATCCCTTCTCCTTGTAGATCAGAAGACCTGAGAGAAGGGCGCGAGCCTCTGCTCTCAAGGAATTCCCAGGTCCATAGAAAGCACTAAAGGCAACGTAAACTGATCCCCAACAGTCTCTCAGTAAGCCTCTACCCCTCATAACTCCCACCATGCAAGAGCCATCAACATTGAGTTTCAACCCAAGTTTAGGTGGCTGCCATTTTATCCAACAGCCAAGCTTCTTTTGGATTCTGCAAGGTTTCCCAAGGAAGCTACAAACCTCCACAGACTCCCTCCCCCCTTTGATCAAGGACGCTAGCTCCGCAACGAGGGTTCTTAGCCTTATCAAAAGGACTATGGTAGACTTTTTGGATCCCAATATAACTTGATTGCGGGCCTCCCACAAGACCCAACAAACAGCCACCAAAACAACGGCCCTGATGGACCTTTCCATAGTCCTGTCTTGGTTTCCCAAGAACCATGCAACCACAAACTCCGAACAGGTCCCAAGAATCCCGGTGTTAACTGGTGAGTTGGAGAAAGAGGACCAAAGAGTAGAGGCCCATTGTCCCTGGAAGAAAAGGTGAACCGTCGATTCAGACCTTGGAAATTCACAGCAGAAACACCGCGATGCCAAACATATTCCTTTCCTCTGTATATTCTCCTCTGTTGGTAATGAAGTGTTGATAACTCCCCACACCAAGAAATTCATCCTCGTCGGAATCTGCTTACACCAAAAGAATTGTACTCCTTCCACTGGTCTCTCTCTCTGCAGAATCTTCCTGTAGTCGCGGGAGTTGTATCTGCCCGAATCAGCCTCCGTAAAACAGCATGTATCCTGTTCGTTGCTCAATACGATATCCGTGAACAGCTCTCGCTGAGGGGGACTCAACGCCGTCTGTATAACATCAGCCTGAATACAAGATTCCCTGAAGGACATTTCCGGAAACAGACAGCCTTCAAAGGCCAGAATTTCACCCGCCCAATTATCATGCCAGAAACTGATATCCCTGTTGCCTATAATCCACCTTGAACAGCCCCGAAGTACTCCCATATGCTCGAACATACATTTGGCCAGCCTCGTTGCCCCATGCAAGCTGCCTTCCTCGCCCCATCCGTATCTCCCCTTGAAAAAGGTTGCCCACAGTGACTCTCCCACAATAACCTCCTATGCGAGCCGTGCTTGTAGCCCAAGAATAGTGTCTCGGATATCATGAAGTCCAACACCTCCTTCGTCAACTGGGCGTTCCATCCTTCTCCATGAGGCCCAATGGCATCGCCCTTCCGTCTTGGCATCCCAGAGAAACGCAGTCAGTATGTTTTCCATTTTCTGAATAGTGCCCTTTGGAGGTTTCACAACAGAGAACACATGCATGGGTATAGAGAGGAGCACACTATTGATCAGCATTATCCGACCTCCAAACGACAGGAGTTGGTTCTTCCAGTTCATGATCCTTCCCAATAAACGGTCCAGAATTCCAGAAAAAAGCTGCTTCCTGACCAGTCCGAATGACAGTGGAACCCCAAGGTAGAGAATAGGAAAATGCTTCTGATTGCACCCAGTAATCCTCTGAATATCTCTGCAGCGTGGTCTCGAGCACTTCGAAGAGATTAACACACTACTCTTCGCATAATTGATAGCTTGACCACTGAGATGATTATAACTAGTCATTAAGCCTTTAAAATGATTTAAGGACCTGCTCCGACCATTCATGAAAAACAGAATATCGTCAGCAAACATCAAATGAGTGATATTCCCTGAGTTCCCCTTGCCCACGTACGGTTTAAGCTTTCCTTCTAAGAGACTCTTCGTCAGGTTCCTTGAGAGAGCATCCTGTGCAATGACAAACAAGGATGGGGATAAAGGGTCACCTTGTCTCACGCCCCGGACAGTTTTGAAGAAACCAAAGCTCCTCCCCATCATTGTCACCAAGAGCCATGGTGATGAGTAGCACCTGAAACATAAATCACTGAAACGTTCCTGGAACCCGAAGCCCCTCATTACCCTGATAATGAAGCTCCATTACAATTGATCATAAGCTTTGTTCATGTCGACATGAATGATGATATTAGAACCAACCGTCCGCCTGTTGACGTCCTGAACCAGCTCACTTGCAAAATGGATGGTGGGTAGGGGGGAACTTAACTTCGGGATTCAAAATTGGGGGGCTAGAAGGCTGTGGTTTTCAGGCTGCCCCACTCCTGATCTCTCCCTCAAAGAGTAAAGTGATCATCCTAAGTTTCTTTCAACCATTATTCAGGAGATTAATCCTGTGGATTTCGATAATATTTTTTTCAATGATGATATGGATAGACTTATCTTTACGGGAATCACTTAGGGTAAGTTTTCCATTAAAGATTTTAACCATGTGAGGAGGAGTGCATCCACTGAAGAACCATGGGGAGTGACGCTGTGGTGCAAGGAGGTACCTTCAAAATTCAATTTCTTTCTATGGAGAGTGAAGAATCATGCTTTTACCACTGAGGAAAACATTCATCGCATGGGTGTGAGTATCGCCTCCAAGTGTTAGTGTTGCTACAATCCCAAGCAAGAATCCTTGGGGAATCTCTTTCTCAATAGTGAATGAGCTACTTGGGTGTGGTAGGCCTTTGGGGCCTGTGCGGGATGAAGCAAGAAGGGAGGGTCATAGGAGGTTTCTCTTAGGGGCTAGTTTAACAGAACAGAGGATAATGGCACTGAGATTAAAGATCGGGCCATTATACTTCTGGTGGGGTGTTGGACCCTGTGGATGGCCAGGAATGAGGCAAGGCATAAGGACCTACACATTTCTCAAACCTGCAACATATTCAAAAAGCAGAATCTATTACAGGACCTGGATCGGTTGTGCACAGCATGTCATGGCGCATTGTCGGTAAGGGCCCTAGCTTCGAATTGTTCCTTTATCAATTAGATTAATGGCTCATGGCATGGGAACTAGGTTCTGTGGCAACCTCTACACAGTGGACTGAAATTTAACATGGATGGGTCATTTTGGGGGGGATATGTGGGGAGGAGGTGTAATCCTGAACCATGAGGGGGCTTTCATTGAAACCTATTCGGCCTTCTACAGCAGGGGTGAATCCCATCAGGTGGAGGCACATGCGATGGATACTGGCTTGGAGATGTGTAATCGGAGAAAAATACCACTACACACAGTGGAAACAGATTCACTCATTCAGTTCAGGACTGTCTCCATGGAAATTGAGTACATCATTAGGAAGTCCAAACAACTCTAGGGAAATCACACCGAGGTCACTCACACATGGCGGGAGGGGAACAGGGTTACAGAATTCATGGCGTCCAAGGATTAACCAAATAAAAGTATGTCCCTTTTAACTTGTTTAGGGTCCTTACCTTGGGAGGGCCTAAACATGTGGTTAATTATGCTCTTGGAATGCATTTTTTCTGACCCCTATGATACTGTTGTTCTTTTATTATCCAAAATTAATAAAAATGGTAACTTTCAGTCAGTCATTCAATATATCAAATCATTATATAATATTTTATCACACTGAGGATGACAATGAAATCTCTCGGTAAATTAATCATGATTGTTAGTTGGCCTAAATTTTACACATATAGATGTCTTTCCTAGTCTTCCATATGTCAGTAATATTGATACATCATTTAGAAATTAAATCTCAAGCCATGTATACCTTATTAATACCCTTATTTATCATTTATTAGAATATAATTATTAAAAAATTAGGTTGATGTAATTTATTTAAGGGGGAGAGAATGAAATAACCTAATAATTCATTGTATGTTTGAATTAAGTAAAAATTTTGTTTGATATCTTGCTCTACACGCAACACTGAACAAAAATGAAATTAAGATAGTTTTTTAGATATTCAATATGACCCTTAAAACTTATCCATTGAATTAGAGTAAATATATTTATAAATATGTTTATAATGAAAATATATACTGCATTTAATACTAATGATATTAAATTAGTATAACTAAAAAAAATAATAAAAATCAATTTTTACATAATAAAATATTTTCCTAAAATAAACATTTTATTTCAAGAAACAAATTATATTATTATTATTATATAATAATAATAATAGATATTGATAAAATAAATAATATATTACAAATAAATAAACTATTAATTAATATGAAATAACAATAAAGTGTATCTAAAATTTTAAAAACCTATTTTCCTATTAGAAAACTATTCCATCGCATTTTATGATTTATTTTAAATATTGAATTATAAAATATTATAAATTTGCTATGAAAACATGAAAAAAAAATATTAATAATAATAATATAACAATAATATTATTTTTATTTTTCTAAAATAATTTATTATTAATGGAATAGTGAAAATACTGTTTTTACAAATAATGCGACATTTATGACATTATTAGTATATAAGTATTATATAGAATTTTTTGAAAACTTCTATTTGAATATATATGTGTTTTATAAGTAGAATTATATGTTTTAAATATTATTTTTAATCTATGAAGCTATATTTTATATTTTAGTGCATAAATTACTTTCTTTAAAATTGTTTTAAATAAATTATACAATTTGTTTTTTTAAAATTAAATTTTATAACTTTTGAAATGTAATAAATTAAAATGGATTTAGAATTTGAAATCAATGTGAATAAATTATTTAATAATGATCCATGTATTTTTTAGGAAAACATGATAAGTTTCCACATGAAAAACTTGTTACAATGGTAAAAGGTAATGTGGTAAAAGTGAAAAATCTAATAGTAAATAGTTGAAAACATGTTTCTAAATAGGTTTTTTAGGGATTTATCAACCTTATAACTTATCATATCCATAATTTATCAAATTTGGATCCATTTTATTTGATATTTATTTCCTATTATTAAAAATATGTGGGTATTTACAAAAATGTCATCTCATTTCACTTATAAAAGGGGATCTCCTCTCTTCATTCCCCCTCACACCAAAATCCCCAAACTTTACCCAAAAATATACCCAAATATCCAAAAACACTTCTAAACACCTTTAATGGGTCTTTTTATTCTCAAATTACTATCCATAAAAGGTCTAACCTCTTTTTAAAAGGAGAAAATCCAAGTAGTGAGGTATAATTTTCTAACCACTCCTTTCTCATTTCTATTCCTTTATCTGCAATTATCCTTCCTAAAATTAAACTAAAACATATTAAAAATTATAAAATAAATATAAATAGTATAATTAAATGTTATTATAATTATGGTAAAATCATAAACCATATTTTTCCTTTTTTTATTATGAAAAATGAAAACATAAAATTCGTGTTTATGTGGGCTACCGCCTCCACAAAGTAACACGTTTTTTAAATTAACTCATGAAAATGGCTGGTTAATTTTTTTAATTCAATATTGAATGATTATATCTATTTATTTTTTAGTATTATTAAGTGATAATTCATATTATTAATCTCTCTCATTATAAGTAAAATGAAAACATTATTCATGCATATGTCTAGACTACCGCTGCCATGGAATGATGCTTTTCTCCTTTCATTACCTCCTATCATGGATGGCTATACGAATGGATTTAAAATATAAATATGATTTTGAGAAAATAATTAAGGTTTTTTATGATAATTTTTGGAAACTATTAATGATACGTGTAATAAATGATCGTCATAAATTTAATAGATCAAAACGAGTATGCTAAGAGAAAAATGATCTCTTCATTCTAATAAATAGATTTATATGAATTATATTCTTCTTATAATTTTTTAAAACTATGATATATCACACAAATGAATTCTAAATAATATCATTATACTTTATTTATAATTTTACTATAACTAAAGCACCTCATAATCAATCATTAATCATGGTATGCTCATGTTTGGGTTGGATTAACCACCTACTTAAACAATGATATTAAATTTTATCATAGATGATTATAGTGACTCAATTAATGGTATAATATGATATAAATATGTAAAAATAAATAAATTTTATGTAAATATTCAAATCATTAATTAATAAAACAACTTTCTTTCATTAATAATCATTGAAACATTATTGTTATCGGTTTTATCTTCAAGGATAAAGAATAAAAACCTTAATAAATATATTTGAAAATTCAGAAATCATTATAAAAACTCATCTATTGTACCTTTAATAATCTATTAATTATTAAATTCATATAAATACTAACACCCATCTTATGAAACTTGTACAAATGGTCAAAATTATAAACATATGATGTGGTAAAATTAGTAAAAACTAACTAATATAAGCATGGAGATTAATTGTAAATGAATAGTATAAATGGTTATAGATATGAATATAGTTCTTAAATAATTGATTCTGATTTTTATGTTTTTTATGCAGTGTGTTAGAGTTAATTCATGGAATTAATTATATAATTTGAGGGGTTTCCTCTCAAATTCCTCTCTTTGAGAGAAGTTTTATATTATGAACCTATTTTAAAATATGTGGTGTATATAATACATAACTGAGATATTATATCATGACATACCTTTTATTCCTTAAAATTAATGATCAATTTAAATATCTCTCTTTCAATAGGTTTTGTTAAATTCTCATGAAGTTATAGGGGTTTTTGCTAACATAATTCTTGTTCATTGAGTTATAATTATTATTTAAATTATTTCGTATTTTATAGATAATTATATCTTATGATTGTATTATGTGGTGTTTTATATTTTAATTTTTGGGATTTACAATATTATCACCTAAAACCCTTTTCAAAGGATTCTTACTTCATAAACTATGTTGTCCATAAGGAATTTTGGTAACTCAAACTTCTTTTAATGACTTATAATGTTTCTAATTGATCATAGTTAGTATATGTTATATAGGTCCTTAAATTTAAAAATTCATAATATACTCCCTCTTGTATCTCACTTAGTATAATGAGTTTTATTACAAATCTATTTCGATGTGTTATTTCTTTTTTTATAAAATTATAATATGAATCGAAAAAATATCGTCTTCCTAAAGTGATTATTTCTCTTCAATATCCAGGTTTAACCATCCTAAAAAAATTTATTGTTGTTTTTTATAACACTATTATATATTAAATCATGTGATTATAATGTATCTTTTTACATTTTTAAAAAGAAAATTTTATTATTCATTTTATAATGTGAGTTTTCCAAAAATCTTATTTGAAAATATCAAAATGTTATTACCATACATGATAAAATGCTTTTTATTCAACACCACATTTAGTTGTATTCTATTATTTAATTTTCAGGGATCCATTTTTAGAGAATATATTTTAATGTAATTTTTTAAAAAATATTCAACTTTCCCCTTTCATAAATGACTTCTTAAAATTATCCACAACATCACAACCTTTTTAAAAGTTAACAAATGTTTTTATAAAACACTCTTTTTATGATTTATTTATATTTTAATCTTTAAAATATAAATATATTTATTAAATGGGGTAATGTTAGATTAAGAACCATCTAAATGAATTATAAACTAATTTTTTTGGGTGATTCATTTTTTGGTATCAACTAAACCAACTTTGGAAGTGTTTTTATAAGACATTGGTTGAAAAGGTTATGAAACCTATTTTCTTTTCATGAGTTTTTTTTATATTATTAATGGTTTATAAGTTTTGGAACAAATTTAGGAAGGATTTTCGGTGGGTTCTTATATCTCCCTAAAATGCATTGATAAATGTTTAATATCACAGTGGCATAAGAAAGTACATGGGTTGTAACCTAATCCTTTAGTGGTGCTTGGATTGTATCCAATTCCTAAGAGGTACATAATTTATTTACCAGACCTAAATAGGTACAAGGGTTTTATACCAATCATAAAGAGGGTACATGAAATGTTATCCCAATAACACTTTGGTATAGGAATCATGTTGTGATTAATACTGCATTAAGTGACTTTATTTTCTTATTCTTATGTCTGTGTCATTTTTCCAGGATATTCCAAATACAATTAATATTTCCATAATTTGAAATTACTGTACTATTATTGAAATCTATGATATGATTTTTATTCCTATTTTATGACCATACAGTGGTCTTATGCTCCTATGATATTTTTATCAAATATTTCTCTCCTTATCCATGTTGTCTCACAAGCTTATGATCTATCCCTTTTTCATTATTGTAATGTTTCCCTTACTGAGAATTTGATATAACCCCTTTCTCATGTTTATATTCGCCATGTTATAAGGATAATACTATCATATGATACATTTAGGACAAGTTTCACTATGGTGTGACCACGAAGTAATGTTCAAAAGTATTATAGACAAATAATTTTATGCAGATGATCTATAAAGACACTAAACCTATTTGTTATTAGGAATTGTGTGACTATAGAGATATTAAACAATTAAAAATTTTGTATTTTATGTATGTTTAGAAAGGTTTGTATCACTTAGTATCAAAGTTTATATGTAAAGAATATGTTTCTAAATATGTGATCATCAGTGCAAGTTAGGGGTGTCTCAGGGAAACTACTACTAGAGATAAAAAGAAATCTGACTACTCTCCCCATAATAACCTACCTAAATGGTCAGACACTAAAATATATATTATCATATATCTCAGAAGAAAATAACACCCACTAAGATCCCACAGTAGGAGAAAAAACTCTCATCCCCAAATAAATTGGAAATAAACCACTGATTCTAATGCCCAACTGAAAGAAACCTTGATCATCTACTTGATATACATTACTAATAGCTCTATTCCTTAGGGAACCTAGATGTATCCACTTTTAGGATTACCCTGGGTGAGCATGAATTCTCACAATCACATCAGACTTCCACTTCACCTCAAAGTACATAGGAACTAATTTTTCTTAATATATATCAAATCATATGAAGTAACTCCTCCTCAAACATGGAGATCTACAATCAATATTAGGATATAGATCAGGGGTGAATTGAAGGGGTCCTTAAACCTAGTCTTAAGCTCCAAAACACTTTTCCCTCTTATAGAGAGAGAAACTCGTACCACTTGATCACCCTCATCATAAAAGATGGAAACTCTGTATTAAACTTCCATTGAATTTCATCCAAAGAAATGTATTTCTCTTCCTGCTCCACCAAATACAAGATCCCCCACTATTTCATTGCTCCCCACATCAAAGTGACTGTTAACAAAAAATGATACTCTACTCTAGTATGGATAAATATAAAACCAATATGAAAACCCATTAAACAATGCTATATCTCTAAATCTGATATTATTTTATCATAATTCATTAATCTCCGATTATAATAATAATAAAATGTCTTCCATCAAGTCACATACTCCTCAATAGGGTTGACACTCATATGGTAAACCAAGTTATTCAGTTGAATGTCACCAACCTGAACCACACACATATAATGATTGGTAGACATCTATACATATATAATAAAAATATCATATACCAATAACATGGAATTATTATAGAGAATTAAATTGAATTAGAATTTTTTTTATATACATAATATTATCCTATTTCATACACAATCATGAAAAATCATGATGCATGTACCCCTCTAATGCATCTACCCCATAAGAAGCACTATTTTAATTGGTTAGTTGGTAAACTCTTGGTCCTTGTGTTGGGTTTGGGTGCCCAAAAACCTACCCCCAAGCTAGTCTTCCTATATTATGTCATGTACCAAGATCAATAGATATCATTTCACTACCAACATAGTCAATCCTCCCTAGTGCCATCTCCAACATCCATCCTACCTATCAACCAAAATATTTGATACCACTATGTTTTATAACCCCATAACTTTTTGAGTAAATAATTTCTGAATAAATTTAAATATTTTGAAATCTATTTCAGGGTTTTTTTAATTTGAGATTTTTATTTGAAATTTAGGAGTTGTGGTGTCCAATATTTATGTTATTAGATATTGATTAAGGCCTAAGCAGTGGATTATATTCTCATGTGTGTCTTGAGAGGTTTAGGTTGAATTTTATAATCTTTACTGATCTATTTCCTAGGCATGTGGTTTTAGTCACACTGTTTAGGAAAAACCATATAGTTTCCCTTATGTAGTAAGGTCTCTAGTTCATTTTATATTGCACAAATTAATAATGTATGGTTATAACATGGTTAAGGGGAAACTATATAGATCTCATAAAAAACCATCTGAAGTGTCTTGAACTAGATTATTAGTTTATAGTTTTTTCATGGTTTCAAACAAACCATTTAAAAAGTTTCAAAGGACTTATAGAGGTGTTTTTATTTGTTAGAGCATGGTTTTACAAACCATGTGTCCCAACCGTGAAAAGTAAGAGCCTACTATGGCTATGACAATGATGGGATAAACACTTTAGAGAACTAACATAGGTTTTATGATGGGTTTGGATATATGGAAGACCTATAAAGACACATATTATGGGATTTTTTTGGTGGTATTAACTACCCCTCAAGAAAAATTGAGATACATGGGATTTCAAGCACATCCTTTAAGGATTCAGGATTCATTCCTGAATTTTTTTTGATTACATCAAACACACTCAAAGGAATTGATTTTTGAACATGGTTATCAGAGTTGAAATTCTTTGGACATGTTCCATGGATTCAACTTGTAGGTTATCTAGGTTAGAATTACTTGTGAATACATCTTTAATTTGGCCCACATTTTACCGTAGTTGTAATTCCATAGACACACTCCTTGTATTTGGCACACAGGTTATCTATGTTAGAAATCCCTATACATGCTCCTTGAATTCATCTCAGAGGTTATCTAGGTTGATATTCCTTAGAAATAATCCTTGGATTTTTTTCACAAGTTATCTGAGTTAAAATTCCTTGAAAATGATCCTTATATTCATTTTATAGGGTATTGGAGTTGGAATACTTTGGAAACATGAATTTGATTTGAATCCAGTTTATTTGAGTGGGAATTACTTGGACACACACCTTAGATTAATCATGGTTGATTTTGATTTACTAGTAATTGATTCTAGGAATCATTAATTGACATGATATTCAATGGAATAATTACCTGGATTTCTTAGAGACACTCTAGAACTGGCTGAAATTTGTTTTAGTTGATATTGGGTTCACATTAGAACCTAAGAATCGATATTGGTTATATATTTATGATTCTTCACTATAGTTATTTATCTATTAAGATATGTATATAACATATTTAAACTATGTTTACTAGTTATATATGAGACCACATTGGTAGTTCTCTACTGAGTTATACACACACCCTACTCTAGAGACCGTGGAATTTGGGTACCTAAGCAGATATCGTTGATTTTAGGTTCATGTTAGGAAAAGGTCATGTATAGCATGATCGAGTGGGATAGCTTAGATGGTATTGGATATTGGTAATAGATGAGGTTTAGGGATATAGTTGAACCTAGTATATATTTATTTTATTCCAATATTATATCTGTATATGTGGTTGGCTTGGTCGGTGTCCTATGAATCTATGTGATTATATGCTTCTGCATTCATTAATTATTTACTGATGAATATGTTTATTTCTTTTTCATAATATAGTTTATGATTTGGATAATGATTGGTTAGTTTCCTATTATTTATAATTTTGATATAGAGGTATGGTTTCCCTACAGTTACACCTTATTCCCTCACTACTGATTAGTAGCCTCTCGAGTACGGGGAGGCGCATCTGAGGTCCTAGTGATGACCCCTCTGGTTCGGTCACCTATCAGTATCCATAACTAGGGAGAGAATATTAAAAAGTGTTATTAGAGGCGATGTGAATGATATCATATATTTTAACATATTTTTATATTCTCTTATTATTTTTTAAGATTACATATAGGTGATATATGAACTTTTCAATGATTTTGATGGATACCAAACAGGTGCATCAAGATCAACATTTACAATAAGAGTTCTAGGTGACATGATATGTGTGGTTTCTATTCTTGGTTTTTGCTTTTATAGTTGGATGATTTACACCTATCATTAAACACATATGGTTTGTATTTTTGGATTTTTGGTTTATATGGGTTTTGGATCTTGTACTATTAGAAAGTGGTCGGTGTTCATGTTTCATTTTCGATATATAGGATTAATATTCCATTATTGTGATTATTTTGATTCTGATTAATGATGAAAGGGTTCATCAAGTGTCAGTATTAAATTATATAGTGTTTTACCATATAACATAGTGGGGTTATTCTACTCATATGGACTATAGTACTATTTTCTTCTGATTAAAGGTAATGTGGATCTAAAATGATGTGCTCCTTAATTAACACTATGTAGTCCCTTAGTGTGTGAGATTCATTGGGACAATATTCATTGGGTTTAGGAATTTTATTCCTTTTAATGAAATCCAGGGGTGTGACTTAAAAAATATGTTTGATTGTTTAACGTTTCGGTAACAACCTATAATGTTTTCCCCATTTATCTTCTTGTTGGAATTATACTTAACCTAAACATATGATTTTTTTCCTTTCAACATGGATCATATAGAAGGATGAAATTATATATATATATATATATATATATATTTTTGTGTGTGTGTTTTTTTGATAAATGAGAATATTATCCTTGAGGGGTGAATTCCAAATGAGAAGGCTTAGTGAGGATCATCATGGGATATCATATTCTAGAGGGGGCTGTTTCGTATATGGATGAATAGTGAGAATCAATCCCTGTGAGTATGTTGTAAATTGTCATACGATTATAGAAATGTATTAGTGAGACCCTAGAATGGGTTGTTTGTTTACATGATTTTTTAGGTGATATTTTATATGAGATATGATATTTTTTCCCATTAGTTATGACTAATAGGAGATGCAACAAATGGCTTGAGTGGGAGAGTGTAAGATCCTAACTTTTATTATGACGTCGAATTACTTTTATTTTGAGTTTAAATATTTCTTCTCAATCTAATGAAGTAACTGAGAGTTAAAGGAAGATTTCAAGATCATTAAGGGATTTTTCATAGATTAGAGAACCAGTTTTTGGAGAAACAGATAGAGGTTCATGGTTGGCGCATGATTAGTGGTAACCATGTGGCTCAACTATGCTGCCACACATAGGAAGGGAACATTTTGACGTACTATGATAGGAATTATGAACAAACATACAAAGTTGTGTGTATATGTTACTAAGGTGATCTACTTTTTTGTGCACATTTTGGATAACTATGAAAAAATCATGCATGGTTAGTGCCACTTAGACAGTTGTGGTGCAAGGATAGGAACATAGTTTGAAAAAGTGTGTGGCCAAACGATGTTCCCTTTAAAAGTTAGTTAAAATTTCCTTTCCCTTCCTTCATTAAAACCAATTTTCCTTATCCTATCCCTTCACATCTAACACACATCAACCCCTCTCATTGGATATCACCCTTGGAAAGGTACCAAGGCTTTGATATATATCACCCATTCATAGTCTAATTATTTCTCCATTCATCACATTGGTTAGCCAATGGTACGTCATTATATATTTTACTATACTTTCTTTATTTCTCTCACCATATTTGGTGTTATATCTATGAATGATAATATGACCTATTTCTTATGATTTTATCTATTTCAAAATTTTCTCCCATTCGACTTCAAATCAGGAGCTAATACTTGATAAGGGTTAATCTATCATCATAAGGTAAGTAGGTATATAAATTTTCCCTCAGATCTCATCATTTATACTTTCCATTATTATGACTCACACCATTAATATCCAATTTTTACCCATAAAATTAACCTGCCTTAAATTAAGTACCTAATATGGAACCAAAACACACTAATATACCCCCTTTCTAGAATTGGAGGTCAATGAACTCAATGTGATCCACCCCTTGGGTGTACCATATATATTCTTAAATGACATTCTATGTATTATTAACTAAAATTCCCTTTTGTTTGTTTGGATTAACTTTCATAAAGAGGTTTAAATAATTTAAGTAGTTGAATTTTTTTTATCGTTATGGGGAAAGTATGTTTCACCTAGAACATATTAAATTGTAATGAAATTATTAATCGTATGGAACCACTTATTATCCTTTTTCATTAGAAATGAATTTATAATGTCTTAAATTAAATGTAAATATTAAACTAGCATGATATCTACATATCCTTGATTATTTTATAAATAGTAAGGTTCCTATTATTACTAAGGAAAACTTTCCAGTTTAAGGAGTGGAAAGACTTGAGCTAGCCTTGGATTCTTGAGGGAATGCATTGAGAACTCAGAGGACGCCACCCCAATTCATTAAGCTAGCTTCCAATGGAGATAACCACCTTAAAATTTGGTCATTTTCTATTAGACGGACACCTCATCATGGTGTTGTGGATCCATCCTCCATCCCTAAAATTTGAATGTGTTGGATTCAATCCTTGAATCTGTCTTGATGTCCTCAGACATGAAAAAACTTGGATTCTATCCTTGTATCCTAGTCAGGATTTTCCCAGGACTTACTATTTATGTGTTCCATAGATACTATTTGAAATATTTTAGTATTATACTGATGATTTACCCTTCATATTACACTTAGAACCCTATAGCTAAGATTAACTATTTATGATAGTGAACTAACATAACCTTCTATGGTCAAGGATGACTTGGTTTCACCTCAAGTATTATTTTATTATTTCTTCTTCTCAGGGATCATGGTAGTGTTCTCTAGACCCTAAACACATAATGGTAACATGTTCAAACTCAAATGGATTAGGAAAAATCAGGTATGGTCATATGGTTATCCCATGAGAATCCTGAGCCGACATGGTTGTTATATAATGTATTTTATTCCACAACTTATTCATATACATGCACATTGTTACATTTATATTTACAGACTTGAAATGTTATAGAAATAATTAGTGCTAGACTACTGAGTATATATGACACACTATTTAGTCTTCTAAGTGGTATATGGATATAATTTTTGGAAGCAGATAAGGATAATAGAAAGCTCCCAATCATGGATTCAAGATTAGCTTATAGCATGGGAGCCTAGGAGCATAGTAATGAGATTAGACTCGTAATACTATTACATATATATTTTGGTCTTTTTGTTCTCTATTGTACATTTATTATATGTATTCCTACTTATCTGTATCCCTATTATTTTATTTTTTGATAGAGTCATGAAATTCATATCAATTTATATGATGTACTTTATTATTGTTCAATCTATTTATCTTGTCTGGATGGTTACTTCCATTGTTTACAATTTATTATATTGATATTCTACTTATTCTTATTATATATAACTATTTTCACCCTAAATATGAGACTATATTATCTCCACCATACCACCAAAAACCCTCTCTAGTAGTCGGAATCCTCTGGCATATGGGGAGGTGTGTGTGAGGTCCTTTGACGAATTGGGATCGATTACTTAAGAGTGAACCGAGTCTAGAATGTCATAGAGTTGTATTAGAAAAACTATTTTCCTTTTTTCTTAATATTTGGGGTTGGTATATAAGATACTATGATTGTTTTGGAATTATTTAGTTAGCCTATGTCTAGGAGTAGCTAAACCATGGACAAGGGAAAACCCAAATTACCTAGGATGGGACTTGATGTTCTTGTTTTTTCCTATCACAGTCATCCTGATTTCACTCTAGGGTGATTCACATGATTTGTGATGTTTATAATTATTATATATTTACTTTTAACCTTATCCCAATATGGAAAGTAATTATTTGTTCATGCATCATTATAGTAACCTGAGTATTTATGTGTCCTGAAAACGCAGCCATATTTATTTTACTACATGTATTTCCTATATCATGTTTTAAGGCCTTAATTGTTATATCTGGGAATGTGATAAAATTTCTTACTGGGATAAAAATAATTGGATTAATTAAAAAAATTCCTTAACCTAGTGATTTTTCCCACATAACTTGAGGGTGGAACCATAATTAACCAATTATTACATGATTTAGCCACGATCCATTAGTTCCATGGGCTGAAATGTTAGTTGATTTTGATTACATGAATGGAAATTGTAATTTTTTAAGATAGTAATTAAACAAATTGGTAATGATGATTAGTATAATCGAGTCATCTTATATTTAACCACTTACATTCATTTATTGGATTTAAATTCTTGGTTTTTGTTACACGAAACACCAATTGTGACTTATAAAGAATGTGACTTTATAACTTGGGAATGGTACTTCATCTAAATGTACCATTGTAACAACATAAAAAATATTTAATTCTAACTCAATAAAAATTGGTTTCCACTAAATAGGTATTATAATTACTCTTAAACTGTGATTTCCCCTATAAATATTTATTAACACACCAAATATCAGAGCCCCTATAATTAAAATTTGGAGCTTGTCTAATACCCTAAACATTGAACTTGGTTAGTTGGTTTAGTATATTTTTTGTATTAAACCCTTATGAATATCTTTTGTTAAGAGAGATTCCTTTTTCATGTTATCAAGTTAAGAGGCATGTTCTTAGAATTTGAAGATATATGCCTCCACAATGAACTCATATCGAGCACTAGAAAAGTGGTGATGATCATGAATATAAAGTAGTGGAACCTAACACACTAGAAGTACCACCAATGGATCCTCTTGTTATACCTGAATTGGGTACCAATTCCTAGTTTCAAGAGTGCTTTTTATGGCACATACAGTCCATGCAGTGATCCTTATGACCTTCCCCTACTATGGCAGGGATGATGGGAGATTTTCAGAATCAATATCCTCCTACTTTCTCAGGGAATGGTTTCCCTGAATGCTAAGACATGGCTAGAGGCCATTTTATTCATCTTGAAGCATATAGAGATGTCTCCAAAGAGGAGGGTTAATCTTACAACTTATATGACTCATGGGTATTCCAAGAATTAGTGTGACATTATTTCTCAGGAATATCATCATCAATATATGGTCTAGAGATATTTATAGGTTTCCTTATTCACCTATTTCTTTATGGAGATGTTTAGGGGTTACTGGGATAGGAAATTTATGATCCTAGAGAAAAGATCCTTGTCAGTTATGGATTACTCAACTAGCATTATAGATCATCATAATTTTCACCTTCTTTCACTGGTTATGATATTTTGAGAGTGAGACACTTTAAGGATGGGTTCAGTTATTCGATATAGTCTTAGGTAAATGTATTCTGTTTGACTTCCATTTTAGGAATTGTGAAATACGACCTGATTACAGAGCACAATCTGAGAAATGCTGATAGCACAGATCATGGTGGTTTAGCCCCAAGGTAGGGTAGTGGTTTTTCCAGTGTAAGGAAGTGTCTCTTGGAGTATTTTTGATATAGTAGTGACATCCCGAGTGTCCTTACTGGTAGTTCTATGATATTTCATAAGTGTGGGACAAAACATCACATAAGGCCTCAGTGTGGCTGAGACATAGTTGAGTGTCAAGCATATGGTTGAATGAGTTGTCTTCATAGTTCTTGTCATACCTTTCCATATAATAATAGTGTAAGAGGATATTCACCATATATACCCTCCATAGAAGGATTTGTGGCATCGTTCTAGGTTAAAAAATGGACTACCACTAGCTGTAAAAACCTGGGAGGTGGACACGGTCAAGGAGGCCAGACTCATGATATACAGTGCTACCCATGTGGACATTCTCAAGGTAGCCAGGTTGTACATCAAGGCCATGTATTAGGACATATATATTCATTATTTTCTATACCTAAGGAGATGGGTGTATGGATATCTACAGTATGAGGTATGATCTTGGTAGCCACTAATTTAGTGTTTTATCTATTTAATACATGTTCTTTACATTCTTTTTTCTCTGTCACTATTGTATAATTCCTTGGGATCAAAATTAAATATTTCAATTGTGTCATGAATTAGGATACTCTATTGGGAGTATGGTCAGAAAGTGTAGGAAATGTAGGGAGTTACCCCTTGAGATTGTAGGTTATCGTTTCATATAGGACCTCTTCTTCCTCAAGATGATAGGCTTTGATATCATTCTTTGGATGGACTATTTGGTTGCTTATCATGAAAATATTGACATTTATCATCATTGTGTTTCTTTATCATCATCTTAGTGTGGTGGCTATTTTTACATGGGTGAATGTGATGTATGGGTTAGTCAAGACCAACATGCGTATCATGGGATGAGGGAGTGAAGAACTAGATTGTTAGTCTCTTCCTAGATGATCTATGAATTCAATACCCCAATTTTCATCCAGTAGTATCATGATTTTTTGATGTATTTCGTGATAAAATTTTTGGGTTACTTCCTAGGACATAGGTGGAATTTTCTATTGATCAGGTTCCAAGAGTACCGGTATCTATCCCACCTTACAGGATCACTCCTACTGATCTTGAAGAACTCAAGAAGTTGTTAGAGGACCTAGAATTAAATGGATTTATGTGACCCGATAATTCTACTTGGGGTTCACTAGATATTTTCACCAAGAATTTAGATAGGATACTTAGACTTTTTATGGGGTTATTGGAAATTGAATCATATTATGGTTAAAAACAGGTATCCCCAACCTTGTATAGACAACCTATTTGACCAAATATGAGTGTATTGGGTTTATTGAAAATTAATTTTAGGTCAAATGTCCATCACGTAAGAGTTACACCTTTAGACATACAACATATACTATTTTGAAGTAGGTATTGGACTTATGAATATCTGGTTGTTTCACTCGGATTGATTAATGTGCCTACCATTTTTATGGTTTCGATGAATTGGGTTTTCTACCATATCTAAACTCATTTGTGGTAGTATTCATAGATGAAATATTGGTGTACTTGCATACTCAACACAAACATTCCAAACAACTTGATATCCTTTGATTACACTAAGGGAGAACCAACTATAGGTTAAGTTCACCAAATTCCACTATTAGATTGATAATTCTCAATTCCTGGGTCCCATAATATCTGATTCTGGAGTATCCATAGACATAGATATGGGAAGATTTCTGGTATCTTAGGGGAAACCCAAGAATGTTTTTGACATATAGAGTTTCTTGGGGCTAGCTAGCTATTATAAGAACTTAATTAAAGACTTTTCATGTCTACAAGCACCTATTGTGGGATTGACTAAAAAGGGTGTCAAGTTTATCTTGTCAAAAGACTATGAGAATTCCTTTCAAGTGTTGAAAGATAGATTTAACTCAGTTCCAATACTTGTTTTACCTGATCATGGAAAAGGATATATAGTTTATTATGATGTGTTGGGCACAAGTTTAGGTGATGTTATGATGCTAGAAGATCGATTCATGGTGTAAGGGTCTTGTTAGTTGAGACCACATCAGAGTAATTACCTGATGAATGACTGTGAGTTAGCATTTGTGGTCAATGCCTGAAATTTTTGTACACATTTTTTCCATAAACATTATTTTCTTATGTATATGGACCCTAAAATCCTTAAATACATATTCAAACAGCATGAGTCTAACCTCATACAAGAAAATGGTTTGAATACTTATAGTATTTTGGATTTTATCTTACTTATATTCCTAGGAAATACAACATATTAATCAATTCTCTAAGGCAGAATACAAAAACACAAGTAGTTTTGGAGGCTAGTAGGAACTAGATGTTGACAGAACTATTTTCCAAGATGCATCTGGAGGTATAATAATGTCTTGCATTATCTATTCATTTAACATTAGTAGTGAACTAATTAGTTCTGTATAGGTAAAAGATGGGAAATATATTAGACCCAAAGGGCTTGGTCTTAAGAGAAAGAGTTTCAAAAAATGACCCATCATTGGGTCAGATTATGGATAGTGATGAGATATTGTGTATTCCTAGATGCTTATAGGTTATTGTATATGTGTGAGAGGAATTAATGTGAGAATATTATTCTTCTATTTGGGAGGAACACCCTAGGATTACAAAGATTTACTATGATTTATTCCACCAGTATTGGTTTCCTGGAATGAAAGGGAAGATATAAAGGTTTTGTACATGTTGTTTCCCCTTTTAGTAGGTGATGGAGGAACACCAACAACCTAAAATATTCTTACATTCATTATCCATTTCATATTTTAAATAGGATGACATCACCACGTATTTTGTGATTGGCTTACTGAGATATCCTCAATGTAGTGACATGGTATGGGAGATTATTGAAAAGATGATGATGGTCACACACTTCCTGCCTATTCGAGAGACCCTTTCAGTGGTTGAGATAGGGAGGATCAATATAATATTGATTTTATTACTTCATGGAGTTCTAAATACTATTGTATCAAATAGGGATTCTCATTTTACTTCTCATTTCATGAAAGTGTTACAAAGGGTGTTGGGTTCACAGGGTCTTTTGAGTACAACATACCACCATAAGACTGATGATCAATCTGAGTGAACAATATAAGTGACAGTGGAAATTATTAGAGCTAGAATCCTTGATTATAAAGGTTTTTGAGAAAAATATATACCCCTAAATGAGTTAAATTACAATAACAACTTTAATTAAACAATATAGTTGTCTCATTATGAGGGATTACATGGTATGTCATTTCATTTACCACTATGCTAGTTTGAGGCAGGAGGGGCAGCATTACTGGGACCTTATCTTATTCAGGAGACATCATAAAATGTACATATTATCATAAAAAGAATAGATACAACTCGATCTAGGAATTTTTTTTATTCTAATCTTCATTGATGACATCTAGAGTATGAGGTCATAGATCAGGTCTTCAGACATGTTTCCATTATGTTGTTACGTCGATAAATATAGAAGCAAGGGAAGACGTCAACTAGGTTTATTGGACCCTTATTAATTCTATAGAGGGTTGGTTTAGTAACCTATCAAATATCTCTTACTTATAGAAACCAATTCATTCATAGCATCTTCCATAAATCTAGGATTTTCTATTATCATTTTGGCCCGTCTCATATTATTGACCCTAAAGATGTTTACTTAGAGGTTGATGCTTCTTCTTATGATTATCTTATTCATATAACTAATCATCGCATCAAAAATCTGTTAGGAAGGTTGGTTCCTTTGTATGGGTTCAATAGAAGTACAGATATGTACGAGGAAAGAACTAGGATAGATAGGTTGATGTATCTGCTCAGTGGATGGATTTGTTCTTAGATAGTGATTTACCAAGATCAGAGGGGAAACTTGTGGAAGATGTGTTTTAATTAGGGGATATTGTAGGATAATTACTTTTTTTATGGGGAACATATCCTTTAGTTTTCATTTAAAATATATATTTTCAATATAATAATGTTCCAAAGAGTATAAGGAAGATTTTGGGAGTGGTCAGGGCTTGTTTGGACCCTGGAGCTCCAATTTCAAGAGGAATAGGTCAAGGAACATGGTTGATGCATGGTTAATAGTAACTATGTAGCTAAACTGTGTATCCCTAAAGTAGAGGAGAAAGGTTTTAAAAACTATGATAGGAAGGAAACATGTCTATGTGAAGTAGTTCAGACATGTTATAGAGGTCATGCATGTGGTTTTTGCCTGATTTGAAAAAACATGCATATACC
The DNA here is from genome assembly GCA_963277665.1 of Viscum album. NCBI lineage: Eukaryota > Viridiplantae > Streptophyta > Magnoliopsida > Santalales > Viscaceae > Viscum > Viscum album. The sequence continues at coordinate 1,098,247,127 of OY728155.1, read as the reverse complement.
ATGAATGGTTCGTTCCACTTAAACAGTGGTGGAACAAGGTTAGGTGCACAGTTTGGAAAACTTTGCGACCAAACTTTTCAAAATTTAAAATTTGAATAAAACGAAATTTTAACCATTTTTTAAAACCAAATTTTCCACTGATCTACCCTCACTTTTGTCACACAACAGGCCCTCCCATTAGAGCTCTCCATTTTCAATCCACCTAAGATTTGATATATCTTATTATTTCATCCTTCTGTTTTTTTCCATTTGTCACATTTGTTAGCCAGTGTTAAGTGCTTCAATTAGTTACATTTCATCATTCATTTCTCATTCCATCTTTAGTATTATATCTGTGCAGGATAAAATTCTCTATTTTTATGGATTTCATCTATTTTCACCTTTCTCCCATTCTATTTAGAATTAGAAGTTGATACTAGACAAGGGTTCATCTACTAACATAAGGTATATTATCAATAAATTTTCTCTCAATTCTCTTCATTTATAGTTTTCATCATTGTTTTATATACTGATTTTAGCAATGTGTTTCCCCTAATATTAACCTACCTCAAATTAGTTTACTAATATGGAACTAAAATACACTAATAGACCCCCTTTATATCATTTAAGATTAATGAAATCAATGTGAGCCACCCTTTGGGTGTGCCATATATATGCCCAAATGACAGTCTATGTATTATTAACCAAAAAATACTTTTTTGAGTCTAGTTTCCATTCCATAAAGGGATTTAACTAATTTAAATTGATGAACTATTTCATTATAATGGGTATATTATTTTTCACCTGGATCATATTAAATTTTAATGAAATTTTTAATGGTGTGACCCCTTTTATGGGACTTTTATATTATAAATGAAAAATAAATGGATTAAATTAAATGGAAATAGTAAAAAATCATTTTTTCCACATAGGATTGATTATTTTATTAAATTTGAGGTGTTATTTGATACTAAGAAACTTTTTATTATTTAAGGAGTGGTCAAACATGAGCTAGACTTGGATTCCTAAGGGAATTAATTGAGAACTCATAGGATACCACCCCAATTGATCAATCTAATTTCCAAGGGTGATACCCAACTTAGAATTTGGGCATTGTATATTATATGGATTCCTCAGAATTGTGTCATGGATCCATCCTCCATAGCTAAAATTATAATTCCTTGGATTCACTCCTTGTATTAAAATTCATGTCCTTGGTCATGCGATGACATGGATTATCTCAATGGGTATCAATCATTCTTATATAAGGACATACTATGGACATGTCCCATGGACTTAGTTCAAAAAAAAATTCAGTGGAATTTTTTTGGTACACCCCTTGTATTATACATAGACCCCCTATATATAAGCTTCAATATTTCTGTTTGTGATCCAAAATGATCTTATAAGTTCAAGGACACATTGGTTTCACCTTGGGTTCTATTTTATTTTTTATTCCTCTTGTACATCTTTATTATGTTCTCCAAACATTTAAAACTTATAGGACACCTATTCAGATGCATCCAGATTTGGCCAAAGTAAGTATGGTCAGCTGGGAATCCCATGAGGAGGCCGATCCAAAATAGATATTATTTCATTTATTTTATTTAACTATTTATTATTATACCTACACGTTACTAAATTTATATTAACATACTATAGATAGTGTAGAAATTATTGGTGGTGGCCTAATGAATATATCTCACACATTGTTCAAGTCACCTATTGGTACCCTGTAAAACTTTATGGATATAGGTATGGAAAAGGTAAAGTGCTTAGTCATGGATTCTTGATTAACTTATATTTTCATATATACAAGCGTAGGACTGACCGTAGGCTCGTGATGATATTAGAGATAAATTTTTCCCTTTTTTTCTTTGTTGTACATGTATTATATGTATTTCTACTACTTTTTATCCCTAGCATTCCCATTTTCACAGCATTATGAAATTTTCAACAATTTATATGTTACTATTTATTATTTTTCGGTCTATTTATATTATCTAGATGGTTACTTCTATTGTTTAATCATTATTATATTGATCCACTACTCATTTTTATTATATATTGATGCATTACTTTCTAGTTATGAGTGTATATTCTCCCCACCATACTATCGTAGATCCCAGTTGCTAATCAGTGTCCTTTAGCATAAAGGTAGTCACTCTTGTAGTCATGTGACCAATCTAGTTCAGATACATTTGAGTGAACCTAGTTCAGGAAGATACAGATAGCCTAGTGAATTCTTGATATTTATCAGAGGTATGAGTTGGGTGATATTGATGGGATGAGGTAAGATATATGAGCATAACCTAAGTGTGTGATGGCCTGGGTTTGTGAGTTCCCTTATAGGTGGAAGCATTGATAGATACTTCGGGTTGAGGTTAGTTCACTTGAGGTTCTATGGGGTGTTTTTGGTATAAACATTGAGATGTATTGGTATTTCATTAGAAAATAACTTAGAGTGATTAGGTTATCAAAGAATGAATTCAATGAAATTATATATATGATTCTTATCCCTAATTATTTTTTATTCTATTTCATAATCATGATCATAGCGTGGGTAGGTGCTTGTGATTTTTAAATGATTCCCAAGTGGGCAGCTTCTCATGTGATAAACATGACATTAGTGAAATGATATATTTTGAAGAGGATTATTGAGGATTATTTAGGATCATATGATATTATGTTCATATTATAATCAGGTAGTAAATTTTGGTTACATGTATTAATCATTGAATGATGGATCAATGCGTAGATGTGATCGCGATGAGGGATGATGGTTTTTACGAGACGATTGTAGGCACTGTTGATCAAATCATTTAATAGAATTAAAATCCCCCTCTATGGTGAGAGGTGAAATTGGAAGTAGATTAGTTGTAGTGGAATGACCAATTGAAGAGTTTATCTTATATAGGTGTTTCCTGGTATGGGTGATCATAGCTCGGGAGGATTGACATGTGCATGCTGATGGAACCTATAGAGGTTACGCTCAAGGATTAACATAATGAAATCCATATAATGAGGAATAAACTATTAGTCATTAGAGGATGTGACCCTCATTTTATATAATATTTTTTATTATAAGGATTTCATTCCATTGATTTGGGAATGGATAGTAATTTATTTTTCATTATGGTTCTTGGTGGAAAGGAGCATTTATATTCCACTGTGGAGGAATGGCCATCATGATGAAAGGGTCATGGGCACGATCGATCCAATTTTAGATTGGTCAGTGTGGTTCTTGAAATTTAGTGAGTGGGTAAATATAATTTTTTTTATATATCTAATAATATATTGGGGTTTGAGTGTGGAATTTGATGGAGTCTAAACGTTTTCACCCATATTTGAATGTTTTTGAGGTGATCTAATCATGGGTAAGATCAAGGGTGTGTTGATCCTCAGGTGAGAGCATGCCATCTATTTTGGTTGGTTGGTTATAAAACCATTGAATTGAATTGAATACTAGATTTAGACATTGGTATAATTAAATTATGTGTATCTCATGGTTCTTCTAAGGAGTCAGGAATCATGTTAAGGCAATGAGATAGTGTGTCAATAGGTATAACCAAACATTCATGGGAAAATTTGGCCATGGGAGGTTTGACTAGGGTTTTTTCACGTAATTGGATATGTTGGGTTGGTAACCATGTAAGTTATTTCATTTTGGGTACAATAGATTTTTTTGAGATTTTTATAGATATTTTCAAGGAAAATATGGTGTATTTGGTATTTTTTCATGGATGGGGGTACTCATCTAATTTGATTTAGAATCAAAGATAAGGGAACGAATCATATTTTGAATGGAATTGTAATGTGTAACTAGGTGTGATGAGATGAGAACTACACTGAGTTTGTTACTTGAATATGAAAATTATGTTTTTATGAGGTGACTCTACTGGTGGGGAGAACCATAGCTCAAATCATGCCCTTATGAGTTGATTCTTTTAGTGGGGAGCACAATAAGATCAATGGTGAACTAGTTGATGGAACTATGTTTTATTATGTTAGAAAAGTGTGGGTAAGAATCGTATTGATGTTTTCGTAGTAGGTATGAGTGGTGACTAGGTTTTCAATGAAATGAGTTCCTTGTGTTATAGTTTTATAATGGAAACACATTTGGTGTTCAGAGATGGAACATGGTGAGATAGTGATGAATTGGTGATAGGGTAGGTCTGGATATATGGTGGAAAAATCAACAAGTCTTCTTAAGTAAGAGGGATTCTATGGTGATGAGGTTATAAAACCCTACACCCATCATGCGTTAAGAATTTTTAAATGAATTTTAATTTTTAAAAATCTATAGCATGGGTCATTTTTTAATTTGAAATTTGAATTTGAAATTTGAGAGTTGAAGTGTCCCAAATACATTTTTTTGGATGTGGTTTGAGGTCTGATATGTGCCTCAATGTTGTTGTTAGTCTTGATATATTTGGGTTGAATTTAAAAAGATTCAGAGTATGTTTTACATAGTTCATGTTTGGATCACATGATTCTAGAAAATTGGTTTCATTACTCTTATATAGCTGGGTTTCCAATTAATTTTTTATATTTCATGACTAGAACATTTTCAAGGGGAAACCATGTGGATATTTGACAAAATTATGGGAGGTTAATTGAACCTTGGGATTGGGTCACAATTTTCACATGTTTATAGAAAAACATATAAAATGTTGTAGATGATTTATAGACGTGTTTTTAATAGTTGTCACATGGTTTGAAAAAATCATTCATCCCAACCATGTGAAGTTTGTTTCCTTGGATAGTGAAGGTTTCATGGTTGGGAATAGATGTGTGAAATCATGAACACAAACCATATGAATCATTATAATTTGTGTATTTTATTTTTTCCCAACTGATTTCTTAAGAGAGAATCTATATTTCTTTCCTCCTCCCTCATGATACGTCCAACCCCCACTCCTACCTCTATATATTTTTCTTTTTTTGGGATATTTTAGTGGTTTTTCATGGTGATTCAAAGTGTGTCTCCTTATCTTCCTTCCTCATTCACTTTAATCTTCTATCTTATTATTTATATTTTTAACCAGTTTAGGCTTTTGGATCTAATTCCATTGAATAATTATGGAATTAATTAATTTTTATGGGACTTTTATATGGGTTAATGAGAGCATGTCTAGATATGGTATTTGTATGTTCTTGATAAATATTTAAATTGATATATTTTTCCTAAGGTTTCATTGGGATACCTCCATGGGGTGTTGTAATTCATTTTTTCAATAGTTTCAATGTGATGGGGATTCCAGGTCCACATTTGAGTTGAAACATGGTTGTTAGAAATGGAAGATCCTAGGAAAATATTTTGGGAGGTGAATTAGAAAAGTGATGGGTTCCTATTTAAGGTAGGTGGTCCCTTATAAATAAACCAATAGTATTAAGAATTTTATTTATGGAATGTGGTGTTTAGTGTCACCACTGATGGTGATTTACCATTTTTATTCAAAATGAATTTTTAAAATAAAATGAAAAGCATGGATGGAACAAAGTGCCAAGGGCCATAATGGACCCTTGCGCACTAGCTTCATACCAAATTTGGAAATAGATAAGGGATTAATTATTATTTTATTCCTTGACATTTAAGGTCCATATATGTGTGTGGAATAACTTAGTAAATTTAGTGGCCCTATGTTGTGGTTCCATGTTGACCTCCAAATAGTGGGATATGATTAGATGATTTAGATGGCCTAAGGGTTAGCCATGTGAGAAACAAGAGATTCCATAGAGACTTAAGGCTAGAGTAATGACCATATTGAAAGTGTTCATCACCCATAGATACATGTTTAACCTGGTGTTATTGCACTGAGGATACTAAATAATGGGTTGGATGTGAGGACCAACCTAGGGTGACTTTAAAAGGTAATGGGCTAAAGGAAATCTCCCTTATGGGACACAAATATGAGATAGATTCCTAGGATAGTGATATCTCAATGATAATTTGATGTTATTTAGGGATGTTAAACCCTTGAATGTATAGGTGTTCACTTAGGAGATGAGGTTGAGATTGAGGGACCATTATGAGGTGACCAAATCTGGTCTAGGGATGTTTTAACCCTAGTTAGAGTTTGCATGGGAAATGGGTAGTGATGATTGTTTATTTCATATTAAAATAAAAATTTAAAGTACAATCCTATTATATATGTGAAAGTGATAGGTTATTCCCTTGATAGGCTAACCTCAGGTTTAAATATGGGTTAAGAAATATGGAAAACCCATGAAAATACATATTATGATATGGTTGGGGTGGGATGAACTGCCCACCAAGACATACAAGGAAACATGGGATGCATTGTAAATGATCCTATGATTTCTCATTTATAGATAATATCAATATTTTATTACATAAGAAATTTTCCTAGGAATCATCTATTGAACATGATTAACCAAGTTTGAATTCCTTATTAATTTTCATTCATATTATGGCTTATCTAGGTTGTAATGTGTTTTAGAATCTCATTTAATTAACCTCAAAGGTTATCCAGTATATATTTACTTGAAAATTATGCTTTTATTTAGCTCTTTGGTTATCCGAGTTAGAATACCTTAGTCATTCTCCTTGGATTTGGCTCTCAAGTTTCCCATGTTGGAATTCCTTGAACATGCTCCTTGGATTCAGATCGCAGGGTATTGGAGTTGGAATACCTTGTATACACACCTTGGATTCAACTCATTATTTATTTTTATTTCCCAGTACATTATAAAAGGAGTTGTACATTAGGATGATATTTTTTGGTACAATTACCAAACTTTCTCAGAGGCACTCTAACATTAGATTAAGTATGGTTAGAGTTGATCTCGGGTTCACAATAGAACCCTAGGATCAATAATTTTTATTTAGTTATTCTTATGTAGAGTAGTTATTGATTTATTCATATGATAATATAACTTATGGAAAATAAATTTACAATTTATTCATGGGAACATGTTGGTGGTTCCCTATTGAGTTGTACACACACCCTTCTTGGGTATGCATTGGAATGGGTACCCAAATAAAACTTCATTGATCACAGGTCCAGTCTGGGTAGAGGCCAAGTGTAGTATGGTCGAGTGGTATAGCTCATATGGGATTATATATTGGGATCATTTGAGGCTCAGTGATGTAGTTTATCATCTTATCAATTTATTTTATTCATATATTTTTTATATGAGGTTATCTTGGTGGGTGGCATGTGAGTCTATATGATTTTATTCTTAAAAAATCATTTATTACTTATGTACGGATTTTTTTATTTATTTTGATTACTCTATTTTATGTTATGTTTGATTTTTGGTTATTTTAATATTATTTTTCAATATAATGTGGGGGTATAGTCTTTCCAAAGTTACACATTAGAACCTAATTTTTATTTAGAAACATCTATCATATGGGGAGGCATTCTTGAGGTCCCAATGATGACCCCTTTAGTCCGGACACAACTCAATGGTCATTGACCGGGGGAGGATGTTACATCTTTCATGACCAAACCCCATTGGAGACCCCTCCTAAGACCGAAATGATGATGAGAGTGATCCCCAAGTCCCACCTATGATATGCCTCAGTTTATCATGATAACCAGGGGTATAAAACATATATATGAGAGGCATTACCATCATATATCCGAAGAATACATAAATAAAACCTCAAAATAGCTCCATAACATAATATAAACCAATATCATAATAATACTACAATGTGTGACCATATCATAGAAATAAAAATCCCAAAATAAAAATACCATGTAAAACTCCTAGGTAATGACTCAAAAAGAAATCCCGAGATTAAAGATGCAACTATTAAGCTCAATCACCAAACTCAACATGGAAATCATAAAATAATCTTCTATATATAGGGTTAATAATAACATGTATAATTAGAAGGATCATACTCAAGATCTCTCTTGAAAATGTGTGAGGAGTATATTAATGCATTAATGAATAAAAAAGAACCAATGGTCACATAGTAGTTCCATTACCACCTAGAATCACCATGAATTTCTCACCAAATAACATAGCCACACATATAAAAATAATATTAGAAGAATATATAATATGAATGTACCCCATAACCATTTCCTCAATGTTTTTTCTCTCGCACCATAATGTAATTTTTTTTCTTATCCCAATACCTTCTACAGTTGTTCCATAGTAGACAAGGTCTCATATCATAGTCTATACCCCATACCACATTTATATCATTATCATCATCACATATCCACTTTCTCATATCATTTCTCATCCATTTATCACTTATATTGTATAGTAGGGTATCATGAACATAAATGAAATCAACCATGTTCCCTCCTCATACCATACGCAATTCCAACCATATATCCTCACCTAAATATAACCATATCACATCCAATAAATACCTCAAAATGTATATTGTTGTACCAACTATTTAACATAATCTTAATAACCATGGGTTCTTCTAGTGCATCCATTTTGTTATTACTACTAATTTTACATAGGTTCATCTAGTACAACATGTACCTCTACTATAAATACCTCATAGGGACTTCCAGTACATCACATAGTATACCAGTACAATTGTACCTACCTCAAGATATCATATGTGAGACACCAAGACATTACAAAATTTCCCTTTTATAATAAAGAAATTTTTTTTGTCATTCTTTATACACAAAAATTACGTTACATAAGACGCTGAATTAACTTGTGTTACATGCAAAACTGAGTTTTACTACCTTTTAACTGAGAACCAATTTTCAATCTAAATGTTAACAGTTTTATGAATTTTCTTTTTAGAAATAAATATCATTTTTTAATTAATAATGATTAAATTATCTTATGGTTAATTTTTGGGAATTTTTGAGACACTTCATTTTTTGATGAATAGTGAAAACTAGGGCAATTTAGTTACAAATAGCCTTTTTTAAATAATTATTAATGATGAATTATATTTTATATTTGTTTTATAATAACATTAGATCAATTATATATCTATTTATACAATTAATTTTATTATAATAAATTTTAATTTCAATTTGAAAATAAAAACCTAACAAACTTTTGAATGTTTTTCTACTTTACAAACCTAATATTTCACCCCCTCTACGAGATTAGAAATAATCTTAACATTCAAACTTCTATGATCTTAATTTTAAAAATATTAAATTCATGGATTTAATTAGTATTATATTTTGGTCTAATAATACCTACTTTATTTTTTGGCCAAATCGATTAGTGAATGTGATTAAAATTAATTACGGTGATTAAGGTATTATTAAGCTTGGACTAAACCTTAATATTAAGGAGTAAAATGACCTTTACACTTGTCCAAAATTCATTTTCATCCAATAATTTTACCATATACCAACTTTTTTGGAAATATATGATTTATTGGGATATTATTAAAAGGAAGTTCCCTATATAAAATGTTAAGTGAGGAAAAAGACAAAAAGGGAACTTTCCTTACCTTTAACATTTAGAAAATTGTGAGATATGCATAAAACATCATATTTTAGGTTATAAATATACTTGGGTAAGATATATGAGATATTTTTATCCTATTAATTTATCAATAATTTATTGATATGGGTTAGTTACTTAAAATTCATAAGAAACACCAATGTTGTGATTATTTAGGTAATAATTAACAAAAATAAATGATACTATAAATATTAAAAGTGATGTTAATTGATTGAATTATTGTATTTGTTTATTTTTATATATTAATATATCATGTTAAACACATTTAAACCTAATATATTTTTATTCCAATATAATATTTATATTTTAAAATTAACATTAAATAAATAATATCAAAATTGATACTATTGTTAATTTATATATAATGAATCTTATTAAATGATTTCAAATTAATAAAAATCCAATATTTTAAAAAGATATTTGTAAGTGGTAATAAGTAGAAAATATTATCTATTAATGGACCAATTAATATTTTATAATTAATATATTATCCAATGTACTATAAAAATGTAGTCAACACGGTTCGGGTTCAAGCAGTGTTTTAGCGCATCACATGAGCTTGTTGTAAATTAATTTCCAAAACATAGGGTAATTTTATTTTATAAATTATATATAATATTAATAATTAAGTGGATATATATTTTCTAATAAATCACACTTTAATTTATTCTTAATGTTTCAATTAATTAGATTAGAAAACTGTATGATTTAATGAAAACCAAAATGATAAAATCAGGTAATCTTAGATGTTAAGGAACCAAATAATTAAAATTAAAATATTTTTGTGTGGATGAGGTTTTTATCAACCATATTTCTCATTTATTTCATTATTTTCCCATTTTTGAGGCACTTTAGGTAATATTTACCCCCCAATAGTGAATACCTTTTTGTATTTACAAAAGTGCCACTCCCCCTCCACTATAAAAAGGAAAGAACTTTACTCCTTCTTCACAACTCTCAAGCCAAATTCGCTAATAAAAAACTCTGTAAAAATAGTCTCCCAAAATTTCTAAACTCGACCTAGAATCTCCATCTTGGTTATAAATTAATTCAAGAATTCTTTTGGTACAAACCAAAAGAGGTTACTCGATTAAGAGGTAACAAATTCTCTCATGCTTTCTAATTTCATTTGTATTCCCCACTCCCTATATTCTTCTTATTATATTATTAAATCAAAAAACCAGTATAATAAATATACTTGGATGTTTTTATGATAATTTTTATACTTACACTTACACACACCTAAATCTAATGGGTAACAAATATATTGTTTCTCTGTATGGTGAACTACTACCTCACAAAATGATGATTATTCAATTTTCCCCTACCACCTCTCATGGTGAACATTATGATGAAAAATATATTTATATATGATATATATGTTATTTATGATGCCTCATTTTTCTATAATTTTTTTATAACATACCTTTATGATATCCATGTTTTGTAAATATGATAATTGCGTTTGAGAAAGTGTGAACTATCGCCCCCTCAAAGTGATATGATTCGTTAATTCCATACATGGAACATATAAAGGATAGTTTTAATAAAAATATATAACATAAATATGACACTAAAATTATAATATAAATTTTTATCATTTAGTTTTAATTATTTTAATAAAACAAATAAAGGAAAGCAACATTCATTGCGTACGGACGACTTATTGTCTCCATGAATGGTGCTCTTCATGTCTCATCTCAAAATTTTATAAACCATTATAAATACATATTTACTAGATATATAAGATAATTTATTCCTTTTTTACATTCCATAAATTATGAAACCCTGATATGTTTTATAAGAATGAAAAATAACAAGTTAAAACATACTCAACATATTAGGCAATTAACACCAGAAATAGTCAAAATCATGGAAGATTGTTAACAAATAGGTAATAAAATATTGTATGTAGTTAATTTATGATATTATAAAACATGAGTATGGTTCTTTTATTAGTAAGTAAAATATTTTAAACCACTATATTTGGGGCTAAATAAAACCCAATAAATGGAAGGTTAAGGTAAGGGATTTTTATATCACTTTTTAAATTTGTGAGATTAATGTCATATTCACTACTTACTTATTTTGTGTGAGAAAAATACATACCATTTTTATATATTATATCATTAATAGTCTTATTATCATGATATTATTATATTAATTTAATGTAATACCTTTCTGGTGATTATTATTTAAATGATTCAAATTGGTAAGGGTCACCTTGGAATGTTTAAAGATTATTCTCCTCAAATGTTCTTAATCTCACTTCCTTTTGTGATTGTTAATTTACCTTGAAGAAATAAATTTATTATAATAATTTATTATTTGAAATTTACTTGAATATCCACATTAGTATTGCCTAAACCATATACCATTTTTCATATGGTTCTTACATTGACAGTTATCTGATAAATCAGTATTTCTCATCCAATACGATTATTTGATAAGGAATATTATTTATTTTTATTATTTAATATGTTGAATGATTTGGACATAACAATTGGATCCTAGAATTTATATAGCTCCTAGATGTATCAATAGGTTCTCATGATATGATTCAGTTGGCCAAATTAAATGAGGGATGGATCTGTTGTTTTAAACTGTCCAGAGGATAGATCTTGACAGTAATAGGTCCTCATGTTCCCTAGACATGAAGTCCATTAATAAATAATTTCATTCATATTATATTCAGTTATTATTCATCTATCATATTTTTTGTCTACATATCTATGGATTCATTTCATTTTTAGTTCATTGATTAAATAACATGTGTTTCACCATATTACCATGCCATATTGTTTTTTCTTTATCTATTTATTTGAATAGAATGAGTTGTTAGTTATTTACCTTTCTTGTTTCTTCCACTTTACTTACCCTTACTGAAAATTTGATCTCACCCTTATTATGTTTCTTTCCCCAATTTATGAAGAAGAATACTTTAAATAAACATTCAAGGACACCGTTTATTTCATTTTATTAGGTATCATGATTTTATTTCATATTTCCCAATGTATTATGGGTATCTTGTATATAATATGGCATTCCAATTCTGCTAAACTGAACCATCTTTCTGGTTTATATTCCTCATAATAATTCTAATATAATGTAATAATTCACCGGCTCCAATCATCTAGGGTCGGGGCGTTATAGTTGGTATCAAATAAAGTTTAGAAACAACCTTGGAAACTAGATGTAGAAAACCTAGATTAGGGAGGACAACACTAATATTGACATTGAGGTTAAGTGTAGAATAACATCCCTGAATTTTTATAGAGTAAATATAATGTGGTAATTCCTAGCAATACATCCATGTCTATATACTACAAGTGAACATGGTTCTAGCACAGATCTACCTAGGAGTAACAACTCTGACATGGTGTTCCAGGCCTGACTCAAGGTAACCTGGTACATGAAAACATGCCTTAATACTCACCTGGTTTGACAATCCTGAGGGATACACTTAGGATTTTTCACAATTTATTTACCTACCATTATGAAGGATTTAGACATAATTATTTCCCTAAAGAAGCCAAATTTTATGGTTCTAGGATTTACAGTGCAAAAATTCTTGTCATGTACTATATCATGATTATATTTATAGAATGTTCATAATTTTATGGGATAATATAGTATATGGATATTTTTATAAATGGAACCTAGTAGAATAAATTATAACTCCACTAATAAATGTGAGACAAAGAGTGAGAAGGATCATATCCTTAGTGGTCTAAATCCAAAATTTCAGAGGGAAATATTACCCCATGTGTTATCATCATATGAGTAAATAGTATCACGTGTTAACAAGATAAGAAAATAATTCTATGAGTCCAATGGATTTGAAGGGGAGAAGAGAATGGAAGAGAAAAACATGGAGAAAGGGAAGAAGGGAAAGAATGATTTTCCCATTTGTGATAACTAAGGAAAGAATCACCCAAGAAAATGCTTGAAGGGAATTGGAGTTTATTTTAAGTGTGGATAAAAATGGAACCATTTTTTGATTGCAAGGGCAGAAAAATGGTTTCAAATGTTCAAAGCATTAACTACATGGATATGAGACACTATGTGGATTAAAATCCCAATAGTCAAAGGAATATACCCCAGATGATGCTATTGGATAGTGATGAAGGTATGATACCACTAAAAAATAGGAATGATTAATATGATTGTTTAAAAATTATGTTATTTGAATATTTTATCAAAAATATACTTGTATAAGAATTATGAAATATATGAGTATTATAATACAATAATTTTTTGTTAAGTATTTGAGATTATTTGCTGAATGATACCAAAAAAATTTATTTATTAGAAAGTTAAAATTTTCATAAAACACATGATTGAGGGAAACAAAACCCTTAATATGTTCCTAATGATAAGATAATGATGAAGAAATGATTTATTGGATGAGTTCTAACTACCTTGGAACTGATTAATGACTTGTGGACAAGTGGCCTATGATATCATTGACGTAGTTTACATTAAATTTGGATTTAGATAATATTTCCAATAACATGTGTCTTAATTAAATAATACGGAAGAATGCATGTTTCCAATAAGGTTTTATGGTAATTTGAGTTATTACCATATTTCAAAAGGATACATAATGAAGTTATTCACATGTTTGGACTGTGAAAATTAAAAGCTGCTTCATGTTTATTAAAGGACAATGATAAGTTCATTTTGGAAGTTTAGTGACTTTCATTCAGAAGTGATTGGATCATAATATCTTGGAAAATTTTACCATTTATAAAATGGATTAATATAATAATTGGATTAGATTTTTTATTGTAATTTATTACTTCACTATATGTTGTATCATGTGCTAAGAGATGAATTAGAAATAGTTCAAGGAATAATAAAAATAAAATATTATTTTTATAAGAATTTATGTTTAATTATATTCTTATAGAGTGAAATAATTACTTAACTATAGAAAAAATGGGTTTTAAACAAAAAATTTGTACTATTATCATCATTTTTTATGATATCAATGACCTTTAATCACACCTATGGTTTATGGTCTTTTAGGCTATAACATTGCTCTGAACATGTTCTCTAGGAATCTCCATTAGAACTTGATTTTTGGATTTTTCTTCCATATCCATGTCTCAATTTTCGACCTATGTTCTCCTATAAGAGAACCTAGTTACGTGACTATTGTGATTTCCTTTCTCTCTTATTAAGAATATGTTGTATTAACCCTTTTTGTGAAGTGGGTCTTTCAACAATAGTTTATTTTAAATCCATTTATTATTGAGATCAAGATTAAATTATTAGGACACAATTTAATTAAGGTGGGAGAATGGGACACCCCAAGTATTTAAAATATTTAAATTTTAGAATAAATACAATTTTTTGTTGGTATCATTTATACAAAATGTTAAACTTACGCTTCATACGAAACTAAATTAACTTGTGTTACATGAAACACCGAGTTTTACAACCTTTTAATGGTGAACCTATTTTAAAACAAAATTTTTACACTTTTATTAATTTTATTTTTAAAAAACATTCATTTTAGAATTTATAATGTTGAAATTATCTTAGGGTGAATTGTTCGTATTTTTCTGAGAAACACCATTTTTTATGAAGAGTGAAAATTACTGCAATTTAGTTACAAACAACCTTTTCGTTTAAATAATTATTAATGATGAATTATATTTTAGATTTGTATTAGATTAAAATTAGATAAATTATAAATCTATATATATAATTATATTCATCAGAATAAATTTTACTTTGAAATTGAATATAAAAACTTAGCAAAATTTATAACATGTTTCTATAAAATCTTGTTATTTCTCCCCGTATGTGGGATTAGAATTAATCTTATTTTTACCACTTCTTTGATTTTAATTTTTAAAATATGACATACATAGATGTAATTATTATGATATTTTTTTTATAATAATATCAACTTAATTTTTTGACAAAAATGATTAATGAATGTGATTAAAATCAATTACGTTTATTAAGATATGATTAAGCTTAATAAGAGACTAAACCTTAATATTAAGGAATTAAATCACCTGTATAGTTTTCCAAAATCCATTGGCTGCCAATGATTTGATCATATCCCCCCTTGTTTTTATAGATATGGGTTGTTGGGATATTTTTAAATGGAAGTGACCTATATAAAAGGTTCAGTGAGGAAAAAGATAAAAAGTGATCTTTCCTTACTATTAACTTTTTTAAAATTTTGACATATTTAAAAAACATCATATTTTTGGTTATACATATCCTTTTATAAGTTATATGGGATATTTTTATCATGTTAATTTATCAATAATTTATATAGATGGGTTAGTTACTTAAAATGCATAAGAAATGCCAATTTAGTTATTATTTAGTTAATAATTAACTAAAATAAATGATACTATAAATATTTTAAGTGATGTTAATTGATTGAATTATTATATTTTTTTTATTTTTTTATATGAATATATCATTTTAAACACATTTAAAACTAATATATTTTAATTTGAATATAATATTTATATTTTAAAATTAACATTAAATAAATAATTTCAAAATTGACACTTTTGTTATTTTACAATAAATGATCTTATTAAATGATTTAAAATTGATAAAAATAATATATTCTGAAAAGATAATTTTAAGATTAAATAAATATTAAATATTATCTGTTAATGGAATAATTAATCTTTTATATTAAACATATTTTCCCATATACTGAAAAAACATTGTCCACACGGTCCGAGCTCAAGCAGCATTTTAGCACATCACAAGCACTTGTTGTAAAATTAATTTCCAAAAAACGTGGGAATTTTATTTTTATAAATTAGATATAATATTAATAATTAAATATATATATGTTTTATAATAAGTTTCACTATAATATAGTCTTATTGGTTCAATTAATTAGATTACAAAACTAGACGCTTTAATAAAAAATAAAATGATAAAATTGGGGAATCTAAGAAGTTAAGGAACGAAATAATTAAAATGCACATATTTTGGTGTGGGTGAGGTTTTTATAGACCATGATTCTACTTTATTACATTATTTTTACATTTATGTGGCAATTTAGGTAATATTTACACCCCAATAGTGAATACCTTTTAGTGTTTACAAAAATACCACTCCCCCTTCATAATAAAAAGGCAAGCACTCCACTCCTCCCTCACACCTCTCCAAACTCACTAGCTTGCCCATAATTTTTAAAAAATGTCTCCCCAAATCCATCCCCTATACCGGGAATCCTCCAATTAGGAATAAATCAATTAATGTATACTTTTGGTACAAACCAAAAGAGGATACCTGATTAAGAGGTAACACCTTCTCTCATGATTTCTAATTTAATTTCCATTCTCCACTCCCTATATTCTTCTTATTCTAGTATTACATAAAAAACCAGTATATATAATATATTAGGATTTATATCTGATTAGGGTTAGAACTAAACTTACACAAACCTCCATTCAATGCCTAACAAACATATTGTTTCTGTATACGACAAATTGCAGCCTCATGAAACGATGATTGTTCAATTTCCCCTACCACTTCCCATGGTATCCATTATGATGAACAATATATTTATATATTTTATATATTTTATTTATAATGTATCATGATTATGTAATTTTTATTTATAACATGCCTTTTTGATATCCATGTTGTGTAAATATGATAATTTTGTTTGAGGAAGTGTGGACTCCCGCCCCCTCAAAGAGATATGATTCGTTCATGCCATACATGGATCATATAAAGGGTGTTTTTAAAAAACCTATATAATATATATAATAAATATATGATACTTTAATTATAATATATATATTTATCATTTAGTTTTAATTATTTTAATTCAAAAAATAAATGAAAGTATTGTTCATGTATAGGTATGGCCTACCGTCTCCATGAAGGGAGAACTTGATGTCTAATCTCCAAATATTATGAACCATTATAAAAAATGTTTACTGAATATATAAGATGATTTTTTCATGGTTTAAATTTGTTATATTATTAAACAATGATATATTTTATAAGAATAAAAAATAACAAGTAAAAAATCATACTCGACAAACTAGGCAACTAACACCCGAAATAGTAAAAATAATGGACGATTTTTGACAAACGGGTAACAAAATATTATAAGTAGTTAATATATGATACTATAAAACATTATTTTAGTTTTATATTAGTAATTAAAATATTTTAAACCATTTTATAGCAGGATAAAGACCACATAATAAAAAAATGTTAAGGTAAGGTATTTTCATCTCACTTTTTAAATCTATGAGAATAATGTCATATTCACTAATTACTTCTTTTTTGTGACATATATAGTGTCCATTTTTATATATTATATCATTAATCTTATTATTATCCCAATATTATAAGATTTATTTAATTTCATTCCTTTTTGGTGATTATGATTTAAATGTTTCAAAGTGGTATGGGACACTTTAGAATGTTTAAAGATTATTCTCCTCAAATGTTCTTAATCACACTTACTTTTCTGATTGTTAATTTCCCTTGAATAAGGAACTTTATCATAATAATTTCTCATTGTAATTTTAATTTAATATCCACATTAGTATTTTCTAAAATATATA
This sequence comes from Viscum album, assembly GCA_963277665.1. NCBI lineage: Eukaryota > Viridiplantae > Streptophyta > Magnoliopsida > Santalales > Viscaceae > Viscum > Viscum album. The sequence continues at coordinate 1,098,229,125 of OY728155.1, read as the reverse complement.
CCATTTTTTCAGACGGTTTTTACTTTAAAAGTTATATGGGAAATCTATATTTCTCATCCAATACAGTTATTTGGTAAGAAATATTATTAATTTTGATTGTTAAATATTTTTAATTATTTGGACATATAATGAAGGGTGGATCCTAGAATTTATATAGCTATTCTATGAATTAATAGGTTCCCATGAGATGATTTAGTTGGCCAAATTAAATGGAGGGTGTATCTGTAGTTTTAAACTATCAAGATGATAGATCTTAACAGTAATAGGTCATCATGTGCTTTAGTCATGACAACAATTAATAAATAATTGTATTCATATTATATTTATTTATTTTTAATCCATGGAATTTTGTGTCGACATATATATGGATAAATTTAATTTTTAGTTCATTGAATAAATGGCATGTGTTTCTACTTCTTACCTTTCCATATTTTTTTTTCATTATCTAGTTATTTGAATTAAATGGGTTATCTGTTATTTAACTTTCCATTTTAATTATTCTCACTAATTAATTATGTGTTCTACTTTATGTACCCTTAATAATCATTTTATCTCACCCTTATTATTTTTCTTTCCCCAGGTTATGAAGAATGAATCTTTGAATAATCATTCAAGGATGCAATTTATTTAATTTTATTATGTATCATGGTTTTATTTTCTATTTCCCAATATATTATGGGTATCATGTATGTAATATGGGTTTTCAAAACATCTAAACTGAATGGTACTTTAGGATTATATTCCTTGTAATAATGTCAATGTAATGATATAATTCACCAGATCTAGGCTTATGGGGTCATGGCGTTACATCATATCTCATTCTATGCCTAAATGGGAGAGAGGGGCGAGAGAGAGTATTCTACCATTTATTCGCTAGCCAACCAAGTTGTTATAGGAATAAATCTAGTACCCAATAATGTTTTATATCAGTAAGCGTATCTAACTTGGGTTGGGTGTGTGAAGAAATCACAATCAAAATATATCATATACATATGTATATATCTATCACATACAAGCTCAAAGTAAAGGGTGCACACCAAACAACACTACCACAAATCATGAATTTCATCACACTACCATCACTAAACACCACGCTACTACCAACTCTAACATAAAAACTACGCCTAAAATGTAAGAAAAATAGAAACTACAAAGATTTACACAAACCCATTTAATCATATTATTGATTATTTTACTCATTTAATATTGAAAAACTAATTTAAAATCATTAAACCATTTAATTCCATATTTAATGACAAACCACTATGTAACACCCGGAGAGTTTTGAAAATATTTCTCGTTAACAAATATATGTGTTTCATAGAGTGTGAAGAACAAAAACATAAAACTATGTAAATAATGATTATACATTATAAAATGAAGCACATTATGTGGTAATTAGATGAAATATAAATATCAGAAATAATTTCTAATTCATTTAAGAAATAATACCAATCCTAAATAACTATTCTGAAGTATTTTGTTTATGAGCATTTTTTTTAACATATATTTCTTATATAAATAATTAATTCATAGTATTAAATATATGAAAAATTACTTTTTATATATTTTTAAGATTATTTAATTTGTTATCAATTAGTTAGAAATGAAAATAAAATAATTAGAAGGTAAAAAAATATTTTCTTTTTAGAAGACTTCTTTTATGTGTGCGATTTTTTTATATTAATTAATTAAATTAATCATTATTAATAAATATATTCAATTAAATTTTTAGATAATATATTCAATCAATTTTTTAAAATTCCATTAACAGTTTTTTTTGGGCAAGAAATGAGAATAAATCCAGTTTTAAGCTTAAAATATGTTTTTCTAAAAATGTATTTCATTTTATTTTTCTTGATAATTTAAAAACAAATTTATTTCACTTATAGAAATTGAATTTATAAAATGTTTTGAATGTTTGGAATCATAATTTCCAAAATTTTGAAATGATGCCACTTTCAATTTTTTCATAATTAATAGTAACTATAGTAAAAAATTGTCCCCTTAGTTAAGGTTATAAAGGGTTAACATGGGGGGTTAAACTAAAATATAAGGTATAAAATATCACTTAAAATTATTGTACATTTTATTATTATAATATATCAAGGTTTTATCTTATATTGTCATTAAAGCTTTGTCTCTTTGGTGTTACATTCATTTGAATATGAATTTATTATTTTTTAAAGTTTTATGTGTTTAAATATTTTCCTCAGATCTCACTTATAAAAGGGAACCTACTCTATTCTCTTCTACACACATTTTGAGACACTTATCTCTACCAAACCCTATCAAAATATCTTCTCAACTTTTATAGCCATGTTATAGTTGTTATGGTATTCTTATAAAATATCACTAAAATTATTATAAATTCTATTATTTGAAGATATCTAGAACATAAATTATATTATCATTAATCCTTTATCCATTTGGTTCCACTTTCACTTGAATATTGACTTATTATATTTTAATGTTTTATGTATTTATAAGTTTTCAACACACCTTTCTTATAAAAAGGAACCTACTCTCTTCTATTATAAAAACCTTATTAAGAAACCTATCTCTACCAAACCCTATCAAAATATATTCTCAAATTCCGTAACCAAATTGTAGTTGTTATGGTCTTATTATAAGACCAACCCAAGGGTCCTTAAGAAGAAATCAAAAGGATCTTACTCAAAGAAGAGGTAATCATCTTCACTGAATCCTTTTAAGTTTATTTATTCTTATACATAATAAAAATATTAAATAACAATATTAGTATGATGAATTTATTATCAAGAATATACTGAAATTTTTTTATGTTAATGTTACATCCATTTCCTTCTTCCCTTCCATCCTATGAGAAATGATAATGTCGTCTGTGCGTATCTGTGAACTACCACATCCATGAATCGATGTGATTCATTTTTCATGCCATTGATACATGGATAGTAACATGGTTGTATTTAATGAATATATATGATATTTATGAAATTATTATTATTATATAAATATATATTATTATTTATCTTTATTTCTTTTCACTTTTTGGAAAAAGAAAGTGTTGCCCATGTGAACGTACGAATCGCTGCCTCCACGAAGTGATGTAACTAATTTCTCATCAACAACTTATATTAATGGTGATAAAAGTTTACATGATGAATAAATATTTTACTTATAAAATAATTAATTTCTGGGTATTTTAAAACCATGACCAAGGTACAAGGACCAGAACTGTCAAATCGAAGCATGCATGAAACATTAACCACTTTTCAAATGAATGCCGATTTTAATGAGTAATTGTGAATAAATGGGTAATTAGAAATTATAAGATAATTATATATTGTAATATAAGTATTAATATTTTTATATTATTTATATATAAAAAATCTAAATTTATTATACAGGATATTAAGAATGCATTCAAATAAAGTCGGGACCTGAGGTAAGGGTTTATGTTGTAATCTCATTTTTAATCAACATTGATTTTGAATAAATATCATTTGGTGGAATTATATTTTATTTACCTATTAAATTATATAAATTTTATTAAAATATTTAAATTTATAGGTTTTTTTGGTTTTTCATTCAATTTCATCTATTCTTTACTTAAAACAATCAAGAAAGATATTTTGAAGAAAATTTGATGTTATTTTCTATTTAGTCGATAAAATTTTCCTTACATGTCCATTTTTATTAAATTGTTTTCAAGAATTTTCTTTTTTTATGATAAAATGATTATTTGGTTTCATTTTCAACCATATATTAATTTAATTTCAAAAAAAATAAATTAATATTTTTTTGTTTTCTGAGAGAGGTAATTTTAGACTTTTTACCAAATTTTTGAAATGAATATTTATTATAACATTTACTATTTGAATTGATTTTTCTTTTATTGTGAAAATTATTTTAATTTAAGGTTCCATTATAATTTTACATGATTATTTTCAAAGAAATTCTATGTTTCTCAATATTTTGTAAATTTTTTATTTTTAAAGATACCAATGAAAAAGAATATTTTCTATTGTTCTCAAAGAAATGTTCAATTACCCTTTTAAAGTTATTTTTCATCTACATAAATATCATTTTATGTTTATTATACTTCACTAAAGATTTTATATAGTGATACCATCCATGTTTTTTCTCTTTATGGAATATGATTATGTGTTAAAAACAATTTTATAAAACCTATTTCTTTTCCATGGGTTATTCTATAGTAAATTGATGGATGTTTTTTGGATCTTGTAGAATGCGTATGTATGGTTTTCATTATATATAGGTAGGCCTATTAAATTAATCCTATGCATAGGGTGGTGATTGATTTAACATGAGTTAATATGGAATAAAATGTGGAATAAACCCATTTCAGTATGGGAGTATGTCTATTATGATAGTCTTGGGAGTGAACCTTTACTAACGAAATAATGGAATATGGATTGATCCCAATCCACTATGGGACTTTTTCCAATATGATAGTCTTTGAAGTGAATCTTTACTATTGAAATTCTTTTATATTCTAGTGATTATGTTGAAATTCCAATGACATGTTCTTATACTTGTGATATTCTCTCATATATCATGATTGATTAATGATTATTCCTCACTCTTATGAGTCATTTCTTTTGAAATGATAAATATTTATGCCACGAATCATGATTTATGATATATGGATAATTGGGTATGAACTTCATAATTTGTGATCATGCACTAATACACATATTCTTATCTCATTCTTAATATGATTATGCATATAAGCTCACCCATTCCTATATTTCCATTTTCTCTAAGTTATTAAAAATGTTTTTAAATAGGATGTGTTTAATAAGTGTTTTATCAGAGAATAAATTTGCGTGATATGTTTAATATATTTTATGAAATAAGTTGATTATGTGTCTTTTTTCAAAGAAACTAAACCTTTACAGTCATCGTGCATGTGTTACTGTGAAATTCATTAGTTTTTCCTCTAAAATGATGCAATATTTATATATATTATTCTTTGTTCACTATAGTCGGTACCAAAATTCTATTTAGTTGTCTTTGAAGATTATGATATGAATAATATGAGGATAAAAATTTATAAAATATATGATAAATTAAAATTTATATATAATTAACCATAAAGTTTCATAGGTTGATAAAAATGTTTCATAATTTAAAAAATATCTAGAATAATTTTAAAGATTATATGATTAATCACTCTAGTTATTATCACTTGATGCTTACACTATGATTCTTTGGTTTTAATCAGTTTATGGAACAAGGAGTAACCCTTTTAAGAAATTTTTTTGAAGTTAATTTAATGACTATTCTTTTAAGAAACTAAATAACAAGGGAGATAAAATGAAAATCCTTATTACTTTTCTCATGAAACTATTTCAATCCATTAATAGTGATAATCTTCAAAATGGGAAAATGATAGTCTAAAGAACCATTGAGTCTTTCATGAGGAAACATCCTCCACCATTCATTGGGTTCAATTATCAAATAGTTTCCATATAATGGATCAATTCTTGTAAAAATATATTTTCCATTATCAATTATTCAAATTATGAAAAATTTATCTCACTAGTAAATCATTTAAAAGGAAATCTAGAACAATTGTGGAATCTTATTAACAATATAATGAAATAGGAATAAATTTATTCTATGGAATTGAGTGAGTTTAATAAGGTATTTTTCAGAAAGTACTACCCCCAAACACATCACATGAAAATATAAAGGGAATTACTAGAGCTTAATTATAAATATGTTGAATCTATTGGTACTTATGAGGAAATATTGTCAATATTTGTAAGGTAAAATTCTATTTTTGTCATCTACCCTTAATGAAATGTTGATCGTTTCATTAGTGACATAAAACCAAGTCTCTAAAAGGTTTTGTCTATAAGGTAATTTAGTATATATTAAGAAATTATTTGACATTACATAAAGGTATAAATGGATAGTGTATATTCCCATAATTATCGTGGTTTTGATAGAAAATAAATATGTAGTTTTGAGTAAATTTTAGTAACAAAACCCACAGAAAAAATAAAATGAATCTTTATTCATGCCATAGGTGTCGATAGTGACATGGATGGAATAGAAAAAGAATCACATGTGGAAAAAAAGGGAACCATGAAATTGAATGATAAAGTTATTTAAAGAGGAAATATAATGAAATAAATGGACGAAAATCTCAATTTAATGAACCACCCACACTTATATTCTATAACTGAAATGAGTAAGGTCATTATTCCAAAAAATGCCTAAATCATAGGGTTAGTGATGAAAATTTACATCATTAACCTCTTAATTCTAGAGATAAAGTGAATTCACATGCGATCAAGACCACTAAAGTGGGATGTGATAATGACATGATGAAAGGTACACATATCATCCACTATAGAATTTTAAATTTCTTATTTAATTCTTGTTCTTCCCACTCTTTTATATCTTAAGTATTTTCCATGTATACCATATCAACAATTCAATGATTATATGTTGAATTATTAGTGAAAACTTATAATTGTTAAATGATTATATATCAATTCCATAGTTCTTCACCGATAAAAGTTTGTGGGAATTTTCTTCCTATAATTCTTATAATTCCCCCTCTAGTGTTATTTGATGCAATTTTGGGTATATATTTTCAATCTATATATAAAACTTATATTAATTACTAAGGAAGACAATTCACATGTGATATTCCAAATCAAACCATGATTTTCTATCTGTGTGAGTATTAATATTAACATCCAATGGAAATTACGTCAATTTATTTTGGTTTTATTTCCTAGGTTATCTATCTTTAATGGTTAGGGAGAAATTAAAAATTTAATATCCCTTATAAAAATGGAACGAATTGAGTTTTAATAATTGAAGAAGTAACCCCAGGATAATCTTGATAAGGGGAGCATTCATCCAAGTGAGTCACCATGGTTTTCACTAGTTATTTTTATTAAGATGAGAGATGGCCCAATGTGTATTTTCAATGACTATTGAGAGCTTAACAAGATTACTATCAAAGAAAAGTATCATATACCCTATATTAATGGTTTGTTTGAACAATTTTGAAGATGCAAATACATTTCGAATCTTTACCAATAATCTAGATATCATCATTTGATGGTCAAAAAAGAATAAATAACAAGGTATCTTTCCAAACAAGGTATCAATAGTATGAATTTATAGTTTTTATAATTATACTTAATAATTCCCCTCATATATTCATGTATCTAATTAATAGACTTTAGATATTACTATAATCAGTTTTTGTAGTCATTATAAATGATATTATTATATATTTCAAGTGAAAGGAAGAGAGTGAATATCATTTAAATATTGTGTTGAATTCTTTGTGGAGGGATAAGATATATTAAAAATTTAGTAATTGTGAATTTTGGCTAAAGAAAGTATCATTATCCATTCATGTAATTACAAGTGAGGGTATATCGATGTATCCCTCAAAGATGAAAGTTATTAATGAATGGACTAGACCAACCACGGTGCATGAAATCTATAGTTTTTTGTGTTAGCTGGTTACTATTGATAATTTCTTAGAAACTTCTCATGGATATAAAATCTACTAACCTATTTTATGCAGAAGGGATCCAAGTTTCTTTAGATAGATGAATGTGAAGAAACTTTCGTGGAGCTGAAGATAAGGTTGGTCAATGAACATATGCTTATAATACCCCATAGTGTAGAAGGGTTTATGATCTATAATGATGCATCAATAAAGTGAGTGGGATTTCTTTTTAAGATGAATTTCGTGAGATTAGATTATTCCTCACACCAATTGAGTTTTTATGAGAAAAATTACCAGACTAATGATTTGGAACTGGAAGTGGTTTTTTTATTTGAAGATATAGAGGAATTACCTTAATGGTGAATGGTATGAAATATATATATATTATAAAATATTTAAGCATATATTCCCATATAAAGAGTTGAAAATACATTATAGGAGATGGTTGGAACTGATTAAATATTATGAATAATCAATACATTACCAGCCTAGAAAATAGAGGCATGTGACTGATGAACTGAGTCTGGAAGACCGTGCTAGTTTTTAAATGATGAGGATTTAAAGAGATCCAATACATATGGATTTGGATGGGAGATACCTTGAAATCATAAGGAAGGGATAAGTATCTTTTCTTTCAAAAAGAATGTTTGACTATATATTCATTTGAAGATTAAAAAGTCATAAAAGAATGATGTGAAGAAGTAAAATAAGGTAAGGATTTTTTTAGAGTTTAACCCTAATGATGATGGAATTATTAGGTTTGGTAATACAATATATTACCCATAAATACCTAAATTGAAGAATAATTATTATATGAAGATTATAGTTCATCATTTTCAATTCATCCTAGAATTATGAATATGTGTAAAGATATTAATGATCATTTCTAGTGGGATAACATGAAAAGACATATCATGGGGGTATGTATCTAAGTTCTTGGTATGCCATAAATTTAAGGTTGAGAGACATAAGTCTAAGGGTACGTTACAACTCTTACCCATACCTTAGTGGAAATGGGAAAATATCATCATAAAATTCATCATGGGGCTCCCCAATTCATCTAAAGGGAACAATATCATTTTTTATAGTCGATAGACTTATGAAATCAGCACATTCCATTTCTATTATAGAGTATTTATCTCTTAATCAATGTTAATCTAAACCCATATCACTATGAACACTAACTGGAATGGTGGAACTACATGACCTCATTCACACCTATGTATATGCTAGAGGATTCCAAATTGTAGTGGGGGTTTGGGATGTACCATGGGGAGACTATACCCCATATATTAGAGCATTTAATAATAAAATAAATTAACAAGTGTCATAAAAAATGTTGAATAGTTGTTTCATACACATTATAAAAGAAAACCCTATAATAAATCAATTTCATCACAAAATACTTAAATATACATAAGCCAAGAAACAATGTTTTCCCACTGTACCAGTCACATATAACTAAAAATAAGAAATAAAAATAAATCATTCCCTACTCCCAAATACTTGAATCACCTCCTCCCAGTCTGTGGACTCTGAACTATCCATCTCAATCATGAAAAACCTAGGCCCTTTCCCAACCTATACCTACAAAAAGTGACTCTACTTAGATTCCCAAGTGAAATGGTGGCCTGAGAAATGTGTGAGTTCAAAACTCAATGGACAATTACCAAAAAAGTTATTTATATACCAGAAATATAGTGATATGAGCATGTAACATGCTTCAAATAACTACTTAACTCTTAAAAATAAATAAATTAGCAACCATTGATCCATAGGTCCACGTCTTCAATTAACTATAAATGGTTCATCTAGTCCCATAGTGTCCTTGATCATGTTGCAATAACCATTCAAACCATAATAACGATCTATAGTTATTTCACCCTAATACATAGTTAACAACCTAGTGGCCCAATACTCCCCAGTTTACTGTGGTAAAAACCTAAGGTATAAACTCACCCTATTATACTAGAACATCCATTTAATGGAAGAAAGTTTCCCCCTGAAGATAGAAACCTTTCATCCCTTGTCGTAAGATCCCCACCCAGATAGTATGTGATGACCCAACATAGTATGCATGACTGACCATGAATCAGGAGACAATAGGCCCCTAGAATATAATAGGCCACAATCCCCCATTATAAGTCCCCACCTAGAAGATATGTGATATTACACCATAGTATAGAGTAATAATTACCTAAGGGATACACTCACCCCCAGCATACCAAACTGTCCATGCCTCAGTAGATAATAAGCCCTAGTAGATAACAAGCCGCAAGCACCCACCATTAGACCTCCAACATGATAGCATGTGATAGGATCATAAAACATCCTGGACCTAAATACATGGTATCCCATATAATATTGAAAAACATTGATATTTTATGATATACTTTTCAATATATAAATTTTATTTCTTTGATTGCTTTCTTTACAAACAACACCAAGTGTATAAAGTACTATAATATACTATTATTGTCTTGACATTGTAAAAGATGGAATAAATAATAAAAACTAAATTATGAAATATTTATTGTTTAACCATGTATAAAAAAATTCATTAGTAATCAATTGATTATAAATGAAAACAAAATCATTTCAAAGTAGAAGTTATGATTTTCTGAAAAAATCAGTTTTTATACGAGAAATGTATTTTAATATTAATAAATTAAATTAATCAATTTTTATGAATTATTTTAATTAATTTTAAAGATTTTATATTCAATAAAAAAATTATATTTCGTATAATGGTGTTTACATTTCATGGAATAAGAATAAATCATGTTTTATGGCTAAAAATGTATTTTTCTCAAAATGGTTTTAGTCACATTTTTCATGATTATTTTAAAATAAATTCCTACCAAATATAGAAATAAATTCATTAAAAATTGATTCCATATTTCAAATTTGAGGATCAAATTTGGAAAATAGGACCCTTTTATTTTTTTTCATTATGAATAGTAACCGAGGTAAATATTTGTCACCTATGTAAGGGTAAAAAAGGTTAAACCCTTGAGATAAGGTCTCAAAATCAACCCAAAACTTTATTTTAATTAATTATATGTGATAAATTAGACCTCAAACATAAAAAATTTAAATATATGTAATTTTGGTTCTATTTTCCCTTGGTAATGAAATTTATCTTATTTTAAGTAAAGAAAATTCCAAAATGTCACTCTCTTAACTTGAATAACTATAAATGTTTACATAATAATTAAAGGAGGATAAGTTAAGTTATAAATGTTTATTATAAAAATGAATTTATTTTATTTTATCATGGTAATTTATTTTTATTTTTTATTGTTTAAATAATTCCCTTAAATTCTTAAACAACATCAACACAATTCCTGTTCAAGCAGTAGAAAAATCAAGAAAATTATTTTAAAAACTCTAAAAGTAATTCATTTTGGTTAATTTATATTTTATCTCAAATTTTATAAATAAATATTACAAATTATGACTATGTTAAATTTTTATATTATAAGTCCAGTTCATGTTGTTTTTTAAGTCAAATTTATTGTATAGTTTCGAAAATGACATTAATGATATTTTATAATAAATAATATTTTATTAAATGATTTAAGATTCATAAAAATCATATCTTGGTTAATGTGAGTGGTATATGATTTAAAATATTAATCATGTTCTGTTTATGACTAGCTTTTCCTTTTATAGTAACTTTCATTACCCCTATAGATTAAAAAATTTGGCATCATGGTATTGTAAAAAGGGTTAATGGGGTTAAAAATAAAAGATAAGGATGAAAAAATAACTAAATTTTGTTCAAATTTTGTTTTATGAGACGAGTTTAACTCAAAATAATATTATACTCCAATTATATAAAAAAATTTCCATATTTACATGTAAATTAATTTATATTAATTTAATACTTCAGGTAATTTCATGAGTTCCCCCCACTAATAAAAGGACACCTCCTATCCTATTTCCCACTCACATTTTGAGAAATATATCTCAGAAAATACCTACCATAATACATTCCTATATTCCTTCCCATATATTATATCTTCTAGTAATTCTAAAATACCATGCTTTCAAGTATTATGGTGTAATACAAAAGAGGGTTCTCAAGGAAGAGGTATAACTTTTAACTTAGTGTTTTCAATTTTATTTCTTCTTCTACCTAATCTAAATATATTTTATACATTATAAATAAGGAATTTATTATATTAAATATAATTAATTTTTATTATGATATTTTAAGAACCATTATCCATATTCTTCCCTTCTGTTGGAAAACGTTAATGTTGCTCGTATGTATATGTGGACTACCGCCTCCACGAAGTGATGTGATTTGTTTTTCAATTCATATTTACATGGATGGTAATAAGGGAAAATTTTATGCATATATTTGATATATATTATATATATTATATAATAATTATTATATAAAAATGAATTATCAATTACCTTTATTCATTTCCATCTTTTGTAATGTGAAAACAGTGTGCATGCATATTTATGGCCCACCAACTCCATGAATGGTGTAATTAAAATTATATATCAAACTTTTATAGATGATGATATATATATATATATATATTTAATTGATATATATATATATTTTAATTATATCATTATTAAAATTTTTATATTATGGAACCATGATCAATGTATAAATATTGGGACTACAGAACCAAAATATGTATGAAAAACAAAGTAGTTATCACCGAGAAAAGTGATTTTAATCAACAACTATTAACACACTGGTAATAAAATGTTAAATTTCAATCATATATGGCATGATATTTATGTGTGTGATATATATATATATATATATATCGGTATGGTTGTGCAATATATATATAATAAATCTATACTTATGATACAACAGATTTGAAGACATACGGAGCAAGAAGATACTTGAGGTAAGGGATTTACATCTCAATACCATTTTAATAGGGATTGATTATGATAGAATTTCCATTGAGAAAAATATATTATCCTAATAGGATAAATAAATTTAATGTTTATTCTGTATTTTTTATTTCTTGATAATACATGTTTCCTTTCTCTTTAATAACTTTAAGTACTCAAGAGACTAAAATAAATCTTTTAAGGAAACCCGACTATGATTTAATATTCGGTCAGAAATTTTTTTCTTCCATGTCCATGTTTTATTTAAAATGTTTTTAATAATGTCTTTTAATATTCTCTTATTTTTTTTAAATTAAATTTTAGCCATGTTTTATTTTTAATAAAAATGCGTCAATAGAATCTTCCTCTTATTTTCCAAACATGGTTATTTTGACTTTTTACCAAAAATTTGAAATGAACCATTATTTTAGAAAACATGTAGCAAATGGAAATTAATTCCATTATGAACTATTAATGATTTGAAGCATCATATTAAATTTTCAATTATTATTTCAATCTAAAAGTTTTCACAGGTATTTTAGACAGTTTTAAATTTTGAATAAGTAATTTCAAAATGAAAAGGGTATTTTCCTCAAGAAATAATCCAATGAACTTTTAGATACATTTTTGATATAAAATTACATCCTTTTATGTAACTTATAATTTAGAGGGGATATAGTCTAGTTATAGAATCCTCATCCTTTCTACAGATGTTTTATGATTTTGATGGTGAGATTTTTTTGAAACCTATTTATTTTCCACTGGTTATGCTATGATGAAATGATGAAATGTTTATGGAATTTTTTTCCTCACATTAAGTTATGTTATGCTATTATAATGAAAGTTTTATGACATTTTGGAACACATATATACCATTATCATTATGTTACAAGTGGTTTCAGAATTATATAGTCCTCTATTTCATTGGGTAAAGTTTTACATCCCATTAGATAAATATGGGAAGTGAGTTGATGTGCTCGATCCACTATTTGAAACATGTAATGATTCCTTGTCCACTATAGGAAACTTGTGATGACACCTGATCCACTTTGGAAAAAAAGTGATAATGCCTGATCCATTTTGATATGGGAAATAGGTGTTGATGCCTAATCAATAATTATTTTATGGTCTTATTAGTTAACCTTGACACATGAAATGGTTTCTATTCATATTATGGTTCCACAAATCTATAAAAATTATTATGATATGAACATATGGTTCATGATTGATTTATTATTATTCTTCACTCTTATGATTCATGTCTTTTGAAATAATAGATGTTTTGGATTGGAATAAGTGTTTTTATCCATGATAAATATGGTATAGACTTTATAAATTATCATCATTAAATCATTTCCTTATACTTATATTATGCTTGATTATGATCATCGATTAATATCTCCCAATTTTACCCTTACTAAGCATATAATCTCACCCTTTATTATGTTTATTTTCCCTAGGTTATGAATAATGGATTTAAGTAAGGTATGTCAAGAAGGTTACAAAGTAGGAAGAAATTTTTGAGTTATTTTGAATAATGTACCTAAATAATATGTCCATGTATCTAGTCTCCAAATACACTAATCATTTATAATTCGGGAATGGATCATAATGTTATGTATTGAACATTCATATATAATGATTTAATATTTATATATGAAAATATTGGGTCACTATAGTTGGTATCATAGATGAGTTTGTTTAATATTTTGAAGATTATGATTAGAGAAATTAGTTTGAAAACCTAGAGATAAGTCTATGTATAATATAATAACCTGAAGTTTTGGTAGATTGAGATTATATAGTTTCTCACTATGACTATTGTTTCTCCCACTGTAATTTTTGGTTTTAGTCAATGGATGGAACCAGTATACATCATGATATCAATTAATGTGATAGACAATGAAATGATTTTTCACATAAGAAATCAAATGACATGGGAAATAGAATGAAAAACTTGTTATTATGTTCACACAACTTTCCAACACTATCAATATCACTAGTCTTTAGAATGGTCAAAGGATGGAATATCATACTATTGAGACCTTCATGAGGCAATATTCACCTTCTTTTAGTGGGTCGCTTGATCCACCAGTGGATCAGTGATGCATCAAAACCATTGAGAAAATATATTTTGTTCTCTAGCTCTCAAGAGATGAAAATATGTTCCTAGTAATTTATCATTCATAATTAAAAGCATATCAATGGTGGAATCTTATTAAAAATAGGAAGAAATAGGTTGAAATTTACTCTACTTAATGGGATGATTTTAAGAAGATATTTTTTAGTAAGTATATCCCTTATATTATATGTACAAAAATAGATAATTAATTGTAACACACCAATATTTTAATAGAAGAACATTGTGGTCGATGACGTATATAATGAGCAACACTAAGTTTAAATGAATGATGAAGTATTATTAAATATGATAGTTATAACCTAGAAAATGAATTGGAGGGTATGTATATGAATAATAACATTACGATATATATATAAATAATGTTCCTTATCAATACAAATGTTTTTATTAACCCTTAAAAAATAATCATTCAATTTTTTATTAAAGTTATATTATGCTTCAAAAATAGGTTTCCTTCAAGAAATATTTTTATTGAATTTTATGAGAAAATAATTTTTTTGAAAACATTCAGAAAATTTATTTTATAAAATGAAATTAATTTTTGAAACAAACATATCAAAATTATCTTATACATAATTTATAAAAACTGAATATATTGATTTTTCAATGAATAGTAAAAAAATACTAATTTTTATTAAATATTGTATTTTTATTTCAATAATTAACAAAGATTAATTTTGTTTTAATATGGTTTAAATGTAAAATTAGTTGTATTATATTATTAGTAATCAAATTAAGTTCATTAGAATCATTTTTCTAGTGAAATTTGGTCCAAAAAATGAATGCTTAAAAAGGATTTTTTCCCAAAAACTCATTTTCATTACATTATACATTATAATATTAAATTATTTTCATCCACCTATAGATATATAATATTGAAATTTTTATTCAATATTTTGAATTAATAGGTCGAAATTTTGTAAATAAGTTTTTTTATATCTGGTGAATATGAACAGTAAGCATTGTAAATTTTTTTCACCTTGATAAGGGTAAAACGGGTAAAATATGGTGAAAAATTCAGGATAAAACATTATCTAAACCAATTTTATGTTCTTATTTTATCCATATCCATAAAATTGTTAAATATATGTCCTCTTGGTGCCATATTTCTTTGAATACTACCTCTATATTGGTTTAAGTAAAACAAAAAATAAAAAATTGCACATTCTTGACTTTATTATATCTCTAATGTTTTAACATAAGGTTAAAAGGAGTTTATTTTAGGTTAAAAATATTTATTTTAAATAAAGATTAATTTCTTTTATCATAGTAATTTAATTTAAACTTTTAGTGATTGAATAATTACCCTAAATTATTATGTAAAGCCAACACAGTATTTATTCAATTAATAGAAAAATAAATTAAATGATTTTAATAATGTTAAAAGAAATAAAATATAGATAAATTATTGTATTCCAGGAATTTTTTAAATAAATATAACAAATTGAAGATATTTGAAAGGTTTTTATTATAATTCCATTTATTTCATGTCTTGTTCAAATTCAACGTATGTGAATAGTGTCAAAATGACTTTAATAATATTTTGTTAAATTATTTAAAAATGATAAAAAAAAATATTTAAAGAGGATAATTAGGATGGAAAATTGTCTAAAGTATCATAAATTGTATATTATTGAGAAAATTGTTACTTTATATGGAAAATTATTACCCTTTAAGAGTGAAGAAGACATTATCGATGTTAAACTTAAAATAGGTTATCTAATATGTTAAACCAAATCATAAGGTTAAAAACACCACAAAAACCAGTAAAAATGTTATTGGTTTATGGGATTTAAACCCCATAATTCCTCATATTTGAATATATGGTAATATGGTAGCATATTTATTGATTATAACTTTTCTATTTTTTAAATATTTTAATAAATTCAAACAGTTCCCATCTCTTCATTTAGAAAAGGGAACCCCACTCATTTATCTTATTTACACCACTTTGAGACATATATATCAACCAAAACCTACCAAATTCTCTTATAATATTCCATATACATGAATTAGGGGTGATTATATTCTTAAAATACCAATCCAAGGTTCTTTAAGAAGGGGTCTAAAGGTGGTATATTGAAGAAGAGGTAATCATCTTACCCAACCTCTTTCAATTTGGTTCTTATTATAACACCTTTAAATATATAATATAACTAACAAAATAATAACTTGGATATAATATACATACATAAAGTTTATTATGATTTTTAAACCACATTTATTCCCCCTATTTTCCATCAAAGGGGAAGTGAAAATGTTGTTTGTGCATACATACACTTTATCATCTCCACATAGCGATACAATTCATTTTCCATCACCATATTTCATGGGTAGTTATTATGATAATTTTAATTATTATATATCATATTTTTCTAAGTCATTATTAATCTTTAATTATAATATATATCTACCGACTTACCTTATATTTTTTTGTAAAATGATAACAACACTCGTGTGTACGTATGGACAACCATCACCATGAAGTGATGGGATTTTTTTTCATTTTATATTAACATTGATAGTAATAAGTTTAAATTTAATGAATATATATGTTATTTATTATATTATAATGATTTTTAAAAGTTTAACTATTACTTTTATTTCTTCCACTTGATCCATCTAAATGTGAAAACAACATTCATGCATATTTTTGGCCTATCATCTCCATGAATGGTATAATTCATTTTTATGTCTCTATATTTTATGGATGACTATAAATATACTTTTAATTAATATATATAATATTTATATCATTATTAACATACTGGATGTTATATTTTCATGATCAAAGTATAAATATTAGAATTACCGAACCAAAATTCTCATGAAAAATGAAACAATTAACAATCAAAAACAATGATTTTAGAAAGGAATTATTTAAAAATGGTGTTGAAATGTCATAAGTGGATCATATAGGATATTATAAGTAATTAAAAAATTTACATAAGGATAATAAATTAGGATTTATTATACATGAGGTTACAGTGCCTTCAAAGCAATCTGAACTTGATGTAAGGGTTTATCATCTCAAATTATCTTCTTTGGGACATATGTTATGGTATGTACCTATATTCTTTTATGAGGTGTATATAAAGACCCATTGAAATTTTATATCATTAATATATTTGTTTTCATGATATTAAAATTTAAATTGAGGCTATTATTTCATAGTGATTATGAATCATGTAACACCCCAGGATTTCATAGTACATTATTTCTTCAAAGTAATTAAATAACTTGCACTACACGCAACAACAAGTTCTAGCGCACCATGACATACAAAACTAGCCGTTCAAAAGCAGTTATGAATAGTATTAACTGAATTTTGAACTTTATATAATACTTATAATTTTAGAATCCATATTATGAGTTTCTTTGACGTAATGTAAAAACAAATACATTTTTTTAGATAAAAGTAGTATTTTTTAAAAATTGAAATTTTACCTCCTTTTAGTGGAATAGCCTTTTTAAATCTAATATTTGAAACTTTTATATATTCAATTTGACAAAATAAACTTATTCTTTACAATAGGGACATAAGAATTTAGTTTTAATAATTTTTTGCTGTTTTTCTGATAACTTTCATATTTGGGTGATCAATGAAAAATACTATATTTTAACTAAAAACAAATTTATTTAATCAAAATAATTTATAGTGTTAAATTATAAATTTTAATGGTTTGGAAGTATAAATAGGTTATATTTTTACCATTTAATACAATTATGGTCATTGTAAGTAATCTCACTTTAAAATTGGACATAAACAAGTGTCAAACTTTTGATAGTTATTATTTCTTAAAAATACGCCTTTTGGTTTTTATAGTGGGAATTAATTTTAAATTAATAAACGCAACGTCTAAGTTTTTAATTTGGTAAAACAAACTTTATTATTGAATTCGGAATATTAAATTTAGCTTAGGGTGAATTTTTGGTTTTCTGAAAACTTTTAATTTTTGATGAATAATGAAAAACAGTGAGTTATAGTTTAAAACCGAATTTTTGGTTAAATAATTATTTATTTTATTCAAATTTATTTTAGGTCAAAATAGATACATAATACCTATATAAGTTCAATGTAATTAATTGGAGTCAGTTTATAATAATTTTAGATATATAAAAATTTTATTGAACTTTTCACAGTCTTTTACCCACCTCCTTGGAGAATTTGAAAATTTACATAAAACATAATTTTACCACTTCTTTGAGTTGAATTTGGAAAATACGAGAGAGAAAGTTAATATCAAGGAGTAAATGTCGTTCAATAAGATAAAAATAATTTTTGGTGAATAGTAACGTTTTACTTTTATTTACTACGGTTAAAAGTAAATAGAGTAATTAAGGGTTAAAATGATATTATTATTGCCCTAACACATGTCCTAATTCTATTGGATAAGTTTAATTCGACCAAAAACAACCTTAGGAATAAAATATGACCTTTTAGGTCCACTTGGATTAGATTAAGACATTTATTATTATTTAATTTAAAGAAGACTTAAAAAAGTTAAAATCAAATTTTAATAACTAAACCATTTTTAATATAGGGCTATACAAAATATAAATTATACAATAAATATTAATTAGAAAGATAAAAATATTTCTTACATAATGGTATTTTATTTATAATTTTTATACATTAAATAATTAAATTTATTTATGACACAATGATGATGCAGTATTTTCTTTATTAATGAAAGAAGAAAATAAATGGTATTATAAATGTTAAAATAAATAAAATATGAATATTTTGATTCCATACAAGAATTTTCTAGGTTACTATGGAATATTAGGATTTATTAAATAAATTTAATTTTTATTAATAAAGTTTTTATGACTTTAGAAAAATAAATTATTAAATAGTGTCAAAATTGACAGAAAAGAGTTTTAAAAAAAAAATATATTATAAATTGATATAATATTCCTAAAAATATAAGGTTCAGAAAAAGAACTTATATGATTATAGTTATGTCATTAATGAACCACTTGGGGTTTGGTTGGCAGTTTATAGTAAGTTTATTAACCAAATAATATAAAAATACAAAGAGACATGGTGAATGTCAAACTAATTAACTAAGAGTTAAATCTAAAAGATAAGGTTAATATAGTGACCCAAACCTATCTCAAACCTATTGGTTGAGTGTTTCTCACCCCATCCCTACCTTAGACATTAAATAATTCAGTTTTGAGCCATTAGATACCGAATATAAATTTATTATAAAGTAATACTTTATGTTTTTTCTAAAGAGCCCATCCTCCCCCTTATAAAAGAATAGCACTTATAACCAATTCTTCATACCTTCAATGCCTTTTGGTTCATCCAACCCCTGTCAAAATATTCTCTAAACATCCCTCACATCAACATAGAGGCCATATTTTGATCAGAAAGCCAACCTAAGGAGCCGCTTTGATCAAATCAAAAGGAAGAACCCAAAGAAGAGGTAATGATTTCACCACCCTATTTCATGTTCTTTTCTTCTTCCACTTCTTCTTTCATTGTTATTTACATTCTAAAATAATGAATCCAGTATCTTCTATATATTTTGATGTCATTATAAATAGTTCACAATTATATTCATTATTCTATCCATCTTATGAATGATAATGCCACCATGTGTGCGTACGTACGACTTACTGTCTCCACGTCGTGGTGTAATTTATTATTCAACACTATATTATTTGGATGGATATAATGATGAGTAATATATATATATAAATAATGAAAATAAAATGATAATGCATCTGTAAAATTAATATACCATTCAATTATACACCTTTAAGGAAATTATATTGTCGCTTGTGCGTACGGATTACCGTCTCCATGACGCGATGAGATTCATTTCCATATTAACCATTCATTACCGATTATAAAAATATATATTACTAATATGTTTTTAATATATGACATAATAATTCTACTGGAGATATATATATTTATATATATATATACTTATATATATTTTATTCACTTGGTTCCGTTCAATACGTTATGAAAACAGAAACAACGTTTATGCGTACGTACGGACTACCGTCCCCATAAACGGTGTTTTCCATTTCATATATATGTCTATTATACATATTTATATTCTAAATATATATGATATATAAATCATTTTTTATATTCTGGAAGTATTTAAATCATGATCAAGGTGATACAATCAAGAGTAACAAGTTAAAACACGTACGATAAAGAAAGCGATTGTTACTCGAAATGTTAATTTAACATGGAAATCATTATTAAATGGGTAGTATAAAGTCATAAATGAATAATTTATGATATCATAAATATTAATATGATTCTGGTATAATTTTATAACATACTACGGTCTTCATACAGGAGGTTAAACGTACCCTCGACTAAACGAAAGTGCAAGGTAAGGGGTTTTAATCTCACTCCTTATTCCCGTGAGATTCATGCCATATTGCCACTATTACCTTTTGTGTGATGTATGTACTGCCCATAGTTGTATTATTTTTGTAATAAACTTTAATTTATGTGTATTTACATATTCATTGTATGATACCTCTTTCATGGGGTGTATATTTCGTAAGTTACCAAATTGGTAAGGGTTTATTTCACAATCTCTTCATTATCTGAGGTTGTTTATACGTAATTATTTACTGGGACCTCTTTATCATCCACATAAATGTTCCTTAAAATGTATTTCAAATCATTCTTATAATTTTAAATACTATGGTTTAAAGTCATATATACCGTTTTTTTACTTTTTATAAGAAGTATATAAAGTAATCTTTCTGTTTTTTTCCAAACAATGTCCTTTTTAACATTTTTGATAGAATTAAGGTAAGAATGTTTTTTTAACTTATACGGTGGGTGTGGCTATTTTCCGTCATTATAGAATCATTTAAGCTTCCCTTACAAGATTATAAGAATATTTTCAAAGTAAATATTTTCTTTTATAATTATGTGACTTTTAAATGATTTAAAAAAATAGATATTTATCTCAAATAGTTTTGTTTTCATCTATGTCAACATCCTTTGATGGATTTTAAGATTATTTGAAGTTTATTTATTATGATACAAAACTTCCATATTGTATTAAAGGTTTTGTGATATGTTTGACTGTGGATGTTTTATTTTTATACCATTCATGGTTTATGGAGAAAGTATTGACATTTAGTATGTTATTTTTAATACGAATGTTTATGTTATGTTTAAACCTGTCCATATGATCAATGCATTGGACTTAATAAGTGATGGGTGAAGCCCACTATTGCTCCTTGATGCATAGGTAGGTCCCATGAGACAAACTAGTGTCTTGACACAATACCTTGATAAAATCTTATTTGTAGTCTTGGCACAAGGCATTGACTATGTGGTTATGATAGTCTGGTATTATGCATTCCATCAATATGAAAGTGGTTAGTTACATTGCATGTGATTATTCGACTGGTAGAATATCCATGTGAATAATCAAATGGAATTTCTTCATTTTATTTTTGTCATATTATGGTGAAGTTCAAGTTTAAAATTATTTTTTTGTTATACATTTCCTTAAATGTTTATACTTATTCATGAAATTTTCTATTGTATTGTTATCCTTACTGAGCATCTAAGCTCACCCCTTTATTATGTTTTATTTTCCCCAGGATTCCAAGAAGTGTATTATGATTGATATGCTAGGTTAAGCTAAATGGAATAATGGAGTTCTCAAAGAATTATATATGTTGTGTTTTATGTTTGAAATTGTAATGTAAAGTTAATGTATGTAATCTATTTTCCAAGACTGCTAAACAGATCGGTCCGTCGGGACTTGATTCCTTTTAATCATGCCAATGTATTAAAATAATGCATCGACTCTGGGTAACTGGGGTTGGGGAATTATAGTTGGTATCAGAGGATGTTTAGAAATAACCATGGAATCTAGATTTAGATAAACTCTGATTAGAGCACATTAACCTAAGATAGACTTTGTAGATTAGTATAGAAGAAATTCCTAGAATTTTGGTAATATAGAGATTTTGTGAGTTTTCCAAGAAAATACTTCCATGTCTGGATACGAGCAGGGAGAGGCGGCTATGGCACAGATATACCTAGGGGTAAAACTCTAAAACACCTCTTTGAGCTAGACTCGAACAAGAACTGGTGCACGACAATGGGTCTTGCAGCACTCTTGGTTACGATACTCCTGGGGGATATGCTGAGGATAATTATCATTTTCTTTCCAAATCATTATGAAGGGTTTATGAGTATATACCTCCTCAATGAAAACCTATTTTTTATTATGGATTATATCCATAAACCGTTCAATTTACATTAGGTATTTTACAAGTTTTGAATTATTCATTGCAATTCATAAACTGACATAGTTTATGCTATTGTATAGAAATGGCGCCCAGTAGGAGGAATGTGAACTCCAGCAATACGTATGATCCAAAGAGTAAGAAGGATCATATCTTTCATGGTATTAAGCCAAAATTTAGAAGGGAATATTCTCCCATGTATTCTCAACATATGAATAAATATTATCATGTGTTAATAATATAAGTAAATAATTTTATGAGTCCTGTGTCTTTGAAGAGAAGCAAGAGCAGAAAAATATAGAAGAGATAAATATGGATAAAGGGGAGAGGGAAAATAATAATTTTCTCATATGTGATAATTTTCGGAAGAGACACCCTGTAACTTTCCTGAAGGGAATGAGAGTTTTTTATAAGTGTACAGAAAATGGACACCATGTAGTGACTAAAAGGGTAAGAAAAAGGTTTCAAATGTGCAATGATTCATCTGCAAGGAGTTGGGACACTACATGAACCAATGTCCAAATCATTAGAGTATGCCTCAAATGATGTTATTAGATAATAATAAAGTTATGATACTACCAAAGATGAGGAGGAATGATTGGAGTTCTTATGTTATTATTAGAGAATTATGTCATTTGAGTGTTGTATCAACAATTTATTGGTTATAATAATTATGGAGTACATAAGGATTGTACTGCAGTACTATTTTATTAAGGACTTGAGATTGTGTGGAACCAAGAAAAGTGACTCAATAGCAGGTTAATTTTTTGGAAAATATATTGTTGATAAAAGATAAACCATAATACGCTTCTGATACCGAGGTAGTGATTTTGGAATAATACATGATTGATTTGGATAAATTATATTGGATATTCTTGACTACATTGAAACTGATTAATGATTTGTATATTCTATCATTGTTCGAGTTTACAAAATTTTTGGATAGAAGGAGTATATCCAGTATTCTATAAGTAATAATGGATCATAAATGTAATCAATAAGGTTTTATGGTAATTCAGGATGTTGTAGTGTTTTAAAAGCATACATGATGAAGGTTTTCACATGTTATTACGCGGAAAAAAGGATCTTCATTGTGTTTACCTTCCTTATAAATTTTGGACTGTGAGTTTGGATAGAAGTATTTTGGATAATTCTAGTTTGAGATTATTTTTGGATTGCCATAAAAGGACAACCTGGAGGTCAAGCGACAACTTGTCGCATCCGGTAAAGCCGCGAGACTTGAACCCGCAATTGAAGGGAAACAAGGGTGTATCACCTACCATTTTCCCACGTGATGTCCTAGATTGAATAATGTAGTCTTTTTTTTAAAAAAAAATCTGGTACATAAGTTATAAATTTATTTTTTTGAACCCTATATGAATAGGATAAATAGAATATTATTTTTAAGTTCTATTATCTTTTAGAGTGAAAGACGAGTTTGTGGTAGAAATTAGTTAAAGGATGGGACTCCACTTTTCAAGTATATATTTTTCTTCTTGTCTTATTCTATGAAGAAATTAATTCTTATACATTAGTGAAGGGATCTTAAAACAAAAAATGTTTTATCCTAATACTATATGTTTTGTTGAACCGATGGTATTTTAAATCATTATAGATTGATGAATTTAAGGCCCTCAATTTTTGACTTGTCTGTGATTGATGACCTCAATCACTACCTATAAATATTTACATTTTTCCTCCAATTATATGTCTCTAATTTCCACCAATGTTCCCCTAATCGAGATCATAATTTGGTGGTGACCCTTTCATTTCCCTTTTCCTCTTATTAAGACTAAATTTTATTATCTTAATCTCCGATGTGGGTTTTCCCAATGGTATTTTCTATTTTCAACATTTTATTTTCAAAAAATAATTTCAAATTGTGAGGATGCAATTTATTGAAGGAGGGAAGAATGTAACACCCCAAGATTTCATAGTACATTATTTCTTCAAAGTAATTCAATAACTTGCACTACACGCAACACCGAGTTCTAGCGCACCTTAACTTACAAAACTAGCCGTTCAAAGGAATTTATGAATAGTATTAACTAAATTCTGAACTTTATATAATCCTTATAATTTTAGAATCAATATTATGATTTTCTTAGACATAATGTAAAATCAAATAAATTTTTTCAGATAAAAGAATTATTTTTCAAAAAAAAACAATTTTATCGCCTTTTAATGGAGAAGCCTTTTTAAATCCAATATTTGAAACTTTTATATATTAAATTTGACAAAATAAACTTATTCTTTAGAATCATGACATAATAATTTAGTTTCAATAAAGTTTTGGTGTTTTTATGATAACTTTCATATTTGGGGGAATAGTGAAAAATACTATATTTTAACTAAAAAAACTGTTTTTAATCAAAATAATTTATAGTGTTAAATTATACATTTTAATGGTTTGGAAGTATAAATAGATTATATTTTTACCATTTAATCCAATTATGTTCATTGTAAGTAATTTCACTTTGAAATTGGACATTAACAAATGTCAAACATTTGATAGGTATTATTTCTTAAAAATACGCCTTTTGGTTTTTACAGCGAGAATTAATTATAAATTAATAAAAGCAATGTCTATGTTTTTAATTTGGTAAAATATACTTCATTATTGAATTCATAATATCAAAATTATCTTAGGGTGAATTTTTGGTAGTTTTTCTGAAAACCTTTAATTTTTGATGAATAGTGAAAAACATTGAGTTATAGTTTAAAACCGAATTTTTATTTAAATAATTATTTATTTTATTTAAATTTATTTTAGTTCAAAATAGATACATAATACATATATAAGTTCAATGTAATTAATTAGTGTCAGTTTATAATAATTTTAGATATATAAAAATTTTATTGAACTTTTCACCGTCTTTTACCCACCTCCTATGAGAATTTGAAAATTTACATAAAACTTAATTTTACCGCTTTTGTTAGTTGAATTTCGAAAATATAAGAGACATGGTTAATATGAAGGAGTAAAATTTGGTTCAATAAGATAAAAATAATTTTTGGTGAATAGTGACTTTTTACTTTTATTTACCATAGTTAAAAGTAAATATTGTAATTAAGGGTAAAAATGATATTATTATTACCCTAACACATGTCCTAATTCAATTGTATAAGTGTAATTCGACAAAAAAAATAACTTTATGAATAAAATATGACCCTTTAGGTCCACTTGGATTAGATTAAGACATTTGTTATTATTTAATTTAAATAAGAGTTAAAAGAGTTAAAATAAATGTTTAATAACTAAACCATTTTTAATATAGGGTTATACATAAGATAAATTCGACTATAAATATTCATTAGAAATATAAATTTATTTCCTACATAATGGTATTTTATTTATAATTTTTATATATTATATAATTAAATTTATTTATGTCATAATGATGATGCAGTATTTTCCTTATTAATGAAGGAATCAAATAAATGATATTATAAATGTTAAAATAAATAAAATTTTGATATTTTGATGCCATCCAAGAATTTTCTAGGTTACTATGGAATTTTTGGATTTATTAAATAAATTAATTTTGAATTAATAAAGTTGGAATGACTTAAACAAAAATTAATTCTTAAATAGTATCAAAATTGACATAAAAGAGTTTTTAAAACAAATATTATATTATTAATTGATATAATATTCCTAAAAATATATGGTTCTGGAAAAGGACTTATATGATGATAGGTATGTCATTAATTAACCACTTGGGGTTCTCTTCACAGTTTATAGTAAGTTTATTAACCAAATAATATAAACATACAAAGAGACAAGGTGAATGTCAAACTAATTAACTCAGAGTTAAATATAAAAGATAAGGTTAATATAGTGACTGAAACCTGTCTCAAACCTATTGGTTTAGTGTTTTTATACCCATACCCACATTATACTTTAAATAATCCATTTTGGAGTCGTTAGAAACCGAATATAAATTTATTATAAAATAATACTTTAAGTTTTTTCTAAAGAGCCCCTCCTCCCCCTTATAAAAGGACACCACTTATAACCAATTATTAATACCCTAAAAGCCTTTTGGTTCAGCCAAACCCTACCCAAATATTCTCTCAACTTACCTCACTTCAACCTAGAGGCCTTATTTTGATCATAAATCCAACCTAAGGATCCCTTTTGATCAAATCAAAAGGAAGAACCCGGAGAAGAGGTAATGATTTCATCACCCTCTTTCAAGTTCTTTTCTTCTTCCAGTTCTTCTTTCATTGTAATTTTCATTCTAAAATAATGACTCTAGTATCTTATATATACTATGATGTTATTATAAATATTTCACAACTATATTCATTATTCTATCGATGTTATGAATGATAATTTCACCATGCGTGCGTACGTACTGCTTACCATCTCCACATCGTGATGTAATTTGTTATTCAACACTATGTTATTTGGATGGATATAATGATGAGTAATGTGTATATAAATAATGAAAATAACATGATAATGTATCTGTAAAATTAATATACCATTCAATTCCACATTTTTAAGGAAATTATATTGTCTCTCGTGCATACGGATTACCATCTCCACGACACGATGAGATTCATTTCCATATTCACCATTCATCGACGATTATAAAAATATATATTACTAATATGTTCGTAATATATGAACTAATAATGCTACTGGAGATATATATATTTTTATTTATATATATATATACTTATATATATTTTATTCACTTTTTTACGTTCAATACGTTATGAAAACAGAAACAACGTTTATGCGTACATACGAACTACCGTCTCCATAAACAATGTTTTCCATTTCATATATATGTCTATTATACATATTTATATTATAAATATATAATATATATAAATAATTTTATATATTCTGGAAATATTTAAATCATGATCTAAGTGATACAATCAAGGGTAAAAAGTTAAAACACGTACGATAAAGAAAGCGATTATTACTCGAAATGCTAATTTAACATTGAAATTATTATAAAATGGGTAGTATAAAGTCATGAATGAATAATGTATGATATCGTAAATATTAATATGGTTCTGGTATAATTTAATAACATAATACGTTCTTCATATAGGAGGTTAAACGTACCCTCGACTAATGGAAAGTGCAAGGTAAGGGGTTTTAATCTCACTCCTTATTCCCGTGAGATTCATGAAATATTTCCACTATTACCTTTTGTGTGGTGTATGTACTACCCATAATTGTATTATCTGTGTAATGCACTTTAATTTATGTGTATTTACAAATTCATTGCATCATACCTCTTTCATGGGGTGTATGTTTCTTAATTTACCGAATTGGTAAGGGTTTATTTCACAACCTCTTCATTATCTGAATTTGTTTATACGTAATTATCTACTCGGACCTCTTTATCATCCATATCAATGATTCTTAAAAATGTATTTAAAATCATTCTTACAATTTTATAGAATATGGGTTAAAGTCATTTATACCCTTGTTTGACTTTTTATAAGAAGTTTATAAAGGAATCTTTCTGTCATTTTCCAAACAAGGTCCTTTTTAACATTTTCGACAGAATTAAGGTAAGAATGTTTTTTTAACTTATACAGAATATGCGGCTATTTTCCATCGTTATAATATCATTGAAGCCTCCCTTAAAATCTTATAATAATATTTTCAAAGTAAATGTTTTCTTTTATAATTATGTGACTTTTAAATGATTTAAAAAAAAGAGATATTTCTCTCAAATAGTTTTGTTTTCATCTATGTCAACATCCTTTGATGGATTTTAATATTATTTGAAGTTGAATTATTATTATACAAAACATACATAGTGTATTAAATTTTCTGTGATATGTTTGACTGTGTATGTGTTCTTTTTATACCATTTATGGTTTATGGATAAAGTATTGACATTTCGTATGCTAGTTTTAATACGAATGTTTATGTTATGTTTAAACCTATCCATATGAAGAATTCATTGGACTTAATAAGTGACGGGTGGAGCCCGCTATAGCTCCTAGATGCATCGGTAGGTCTCATGAGACAAACTAGTTTCTTGGCACAAGGCCTTGACAAAATCTTATTTGTATTCTTAGCACAAGGCCTTGACTATGTGGTTATGATAGTTTGGCATTATGCATTCCATCAATATGAAAGTGGTTAGTGATATTTCATGTGATTATTTGACTAGTATAATATCTATGTGAATAATTAAATGGAATTACTTCATTTTATTTTTTTCATATTATGGTTAAGTTCAAATTTAAATGGATTTTTTTAGTTATACATTGCCTTAAAGGTTTATGCTTATTCATGAAATTTTCCGCTGTATTGTTATCCTTACTGAGCATCTGAGCTCACCCCTTTCTTATGTTTTATGTTCCCCAGGATTCCAAGAAGTTTATTATGATTGATATGTAGGGTTAAGCTAAAGGGAATAATAGAGTTCCCAAATAACTATCTATGTTGTATTTTATGTTTGAAATTGTAATGTAAAGTTAATGTATGTAATATATTTTCCAAGACTGCTAAACAAATCGGTCCTTTGGGACTTGATTCCTTATAATCATGTCAATGTATTCAAATAATGCACTGACTCTGGGTAGCTGGGGTCAGGGGATTACAATTCAAATGTTACCAAAGCGATAATGGATTTATGTTTCAACCTCATTTTAGTTAGGATTTTTTATGATTTAATTTAGATTAAATGAAATTAAATGATATTTTTCTAAAAAATAAATTTCATTTTATTATACGCTTGTTATTTCATGATAATATATTTTTTCTACATTCATTTTCATCACTTTAAGTACTCAATAGTCTAAAATAACATTTTTGAGGAAATCCGACTTTATTTCTCTCTTCGGTCAAATATTCTTTTTCTTCTATATCCATGTTTTCTAAAAATGAGTTTTGAAATTTTTTTACTATTATACTATGATTTTTCAAATTATTTATTACCCATTGTTGATATTTTATGAAATGGTATAAAATGAATCTTCTTGTTTTTTTCTTAATGAGTTATTTTTTACTAAAAATTTGAAAGGAATATATTTTTTAACATATACTATATTAAAAAAGTTCCCACCATCACGACCACTAAATTATTTTAATCTTCATTTAAAATTTTCCAAATTTATTTTAAAAAAATGTTTTCCATAATATTATAGAATTTTTTATATTTTAAATAATTGATTTTAATTTAAAAAGGGTATTTTCCCCATGAAATATTCAATATGATCTATTAGAGGAATTTTCATCTAAGATTACATCCTCTGATGTTACTTGTGGTTTACTATGAACTTGGTCCAATGATATCATCCTTATTCTTTCTCTATATGGTTTATAATAATGAAGATGAAATGTTTATGAAACTTGTTTTCTTTCTATGGGATATGACGTAGGATGAATGATTTATTATCTTATAGTAAACATATTAATGGATCATGATTATGTGATCAGTGGGCCTGGAATTATATATCCCTTTATTTTATTAGGTAAATATTGATAACTCATGAGATAAATATTTTATGCATGAACCATATTTCATGTTTACAGTTTTATGTGTGGACCAAGTTTTCATATCCATAAGATTATGCATGTACATGGGTTTCATATCCTAAATTTTATGCATAGACCTAGATTTCATATCTATAATATTATCCGTGGACCTATTTTTATTCCCATAAGTTTATTTAAGGGTCTAATTTCTTTCATTTTATTAATGAGAAAACCTATTTATATATATACATGTTCACAATGCTATAAGATAATGTGTATTCGACATTTTTATTCCTATGTTATGCTCACATATCTTATGTTCTCTGATTCCTTTATGATTCATGT
Organism: Viscum album; assembly: GCA_963277665.1. Taxonomy (NCBI): domain Eukaryota; kingdom Viridiplantae; phylum Streptophyta; class Magnoliopsida; order Santalales; family Viscaceae; genus Viscum; species Viscum album. Next base: position 1,098,198,543 of record OY728155.1, on the reverse strand, counting down.
ATTATAAAATACCTAGATTTATTGCATGACTCGAGATTATGATCTATAATATGGAAGGTATGGTATTCAAATGTTAACTCATGTTCTCATAACCTTCTTATCATGTTATTCTTAAGTGATCATTGATATCTCCCTTGTTTAACTGTACTAATAATTTAATCTCACCCTTTATTATGTTTCCTTTCATTGGGTTTTGAAGAAAGGTTTTATTTAGGGTTTGTCTAAGAAGAGTACAATTTTCGAAAGATCATTGTGGGAGATGTTGAAGATCTTTTAGTAAATAAGAATATAATTTATCTAGTATACGAACATAAAAACCTTTATAATCCTTGGGCATGTATTTTTAATATATATTGGACATTAATTTTTTTAATGTGTGATATTTATGTATGAAAATATTGGACAGTTATAGTTAATATCAGAGATGGGTTTAGTCAATCATTTGAGACTAGGATTAGAGAACTTTATTGAAAACCTTAGGGAAAGGCCTATGAATAGGATAACATCCTAATGTTTTGGTAATATATATTATGTTGTTCTCATGGAGAAAAAATATCTATCTATACAATACAAGGGGACATGGTTTTTCTATAGATTTATTCATGGGTAATAATCTAAAAAATAGTTGGTAGAGTATATATCAGTCATCATTCAAGGGCATGGTGAGAATTATCTTACTACACACCTGATTTGATCCACCCATAGGATATTCTTAGGTTAACTAACATTTTTCTAATGAACCATTATGAAGGATTTGAATATATGATAACCAAATATGTTATAGTATAAACCTAAGGTGTGATATATTGAAAAGATGGCATCATGATTTAGACATCCTATGATGATTTTTCATGATTATATAATTATCACAGTGATTATTATTACACATAGTATACTTTTTGGTTTTAGTCAATGTGTATAACCTGAAGGAATCATGTGAACAATGAAAATGACATCTAATGTAATGACCTTCCTCATGAGAAACAAAATGTCTTAAGATATGGGATGAAATATTTTGTGATAATTCTCACTAAACTATCAAAATATGAGTCGTAAAATATTTCAGTTTGAACATTTAAATTCACCTAGAAGGGTGCAATATGGCATTGAATCTTTAATGAGAAAATTTCCACCCTCCATATATGGGTCTTATAATCCAATGGTTTTTTATCAATGGATCACGGTGATGGAAATTATATTTTCCATTATTTAGTGCTCATATCATAAAAACATCATCCTATCTGTTTATTATTTGGAAGGAGAAGCATACCAATGGTGGAATATTATTAAGAATACGAGGTAAGACAATGAAATTGACTTTATGGAATGGGATAAGTTTAAGATCATGTTTTCATTGAGTAATTAACATATATTCTATCTACAAAAAATAGATAAGTAATTCCTTGACCTTAAGAATATGGATGATAAATCCATTGGTACCTATGAGGAAAATTCATAAGTTTTGGAAGGTATGATTTTAGTTTAATAATCAATCCTAAAAACATTAATTAATTATTTTCTGGTTTGAATTCAAGTCTTCAAACGTGATTACCTCTAATGGACCAAAAAAGATATGAATAAATCCTTCAATATGCACTCAAAATGGAAATTTAGGCTAAAAAACATTATGGTTGTTGTGATAATAAAAGCAAGATAAAGTTTCACGAAATCTCTAGTTGCATGTTACAATAATGGAAGATAAAGTTTCAACCTCCTGCATTCCAACAATGTGGGAAGGAGAACTCAGGTGAATGCCTTGAAGGAACAAGAATATGTTTCAAGTGTAGGAATCCTATAAAACGATCAAAATAATTTTGAAGTTATTTAAAGAGGTTAATCAATGAAATAAATAGAGATAGAGATCAATAGAATACACCACTCAAACTTCAATGTTATATATTCGAGGAGTTTGTTTATTTTGTGAATTAATTCCCTATATCAAGTGATAATGAGGATAATAATACACAACAACATTTATGTCAAAGGACAAAGGGAAATCTTATACAATCATAATTGATGAAGTGAATCTTGATAATTATGGAACACTTATCATCAACTCCAGTGTTAGGGATTCCATGCTACATTTTTTATGAATGAGCCCTATAAAAATGGTAAATTTTTATCCTTTTTTGAAACTTGAAGTGATCCAAACAATTGAGTATCTCTCTCTATATATGTTCCATATGAATTTATGGAATATAAAAACCATGTTTACTATTATCAATCAACCTATGATTTTCTATCAGTGTAAGGATGAACCCAAACATCCAATAGAAATATTTTTGGATACGATATGAGATTATTTAAGGAATAAAGAGTGATATATCTTTTGTAAGAATATATTATTTATTGAGACGTTATTTTGGGACTGTTTTTTATATTTTGGAGAATATATTATCAAGGTATATACATTTCGGTATGAGACTTTAAGAGTGATTAAAATTATTCCCAGATAATTGTTATGTTGACCATGGAAGTATATGAGATCAAATTCTTCTAATATTTGGGTTTCAATATTTCTCAAACATATCTTGTAAATCCATAAGGTTATCTATTTATGGAATGGAATAAGTCAACCTTTGGGTTTTATTGATGAGATTTTATATATTAATATAATATAATTATCCATATTGGATTACTTGTGCTAACCATTTTGGTTTTGTTATATATTTAGAGAAAGAAGGAATGAATTATCATTCTTATAAGAATCTTATGTCCCATTAAAATTTAATATTACCTCTTCATAAATTAAAGAAATTCATTAGGAATATTAATTTTATATAGTGAGAGATGTAGTGGAAATTGATCGAAGCACAACCAAAGGATGAAAGTTTTCTTATGATATGGAAATAAATCAAGTAAGTGTATTTTCTTATGTTCTTTATCATGAATGTAAATTAATACATAAAATTTAGGAAAAGGATCTTGAAATAAATTATTATACTTTTTTCTTCATTTCATATGAATTGATGGACTTTTCACCCATCTTAGATTTATCATTTTATGCTCTTTAACTATAGAAACCCATGCTTAAAATACATGTCTATTACATTATTTTAGATTAATATTCATCACATTACCAAATTACATTCCGGGGGACTATAATAGTTTAGTGTCTTTGGAAACATGGAACATAATTATCTAAATTGGTGAAATATTTCCAACATCTCATGTAAATATATTCCCATAGTAGTTAAGGTTTACTTCCAAATCCATATCAGTGGAACGGGTTCACTGACAAAACATTATTAGTAGTATATTTTCTCTACCAATGCCATATTAGTGGGAAAAGTTCTTTCTTAAACTATTCTCTCTCCCTGTTACGGCCCTATGTTACTGTACCAGGTTTCGGTCCCATTCTAGCCACAAATTGTTAAACCAAGTTTACTCCTCATTCCAGCATTATATTACTAAACCAAGTTCACTCCTTGTTCTATCTCTATCTATATCATTAGATATAAATATTTACCAAGTTCATTAGATGTAGATATAGGTCCCACCCATCACATAATGAAAAACATATATAACTGTTCCATAATATTATAAACAATCTTCATATCAAAACCTATGAAATAAAATGGTTATAATAAACATGTCATCATATCATAACCTATGGAAAATATATAGGTTTAACAATCATTACATCAAATAATAACCCATGAAATGAAGTGGGTTTCAAAATCATATAACCGATGAAAGAAAAATTGGGGTCATAGATATCATTCCATCAAAACATTAAGAATTAAAAAATAATATAAATAGTATTCTTGGATGATATCCCCGGTAAGGAATAGGTAACACTAAACAAATTTCATCTTAGATGGAAAATAATTTTAAAATATATTTTAAAAATATTTCTTGGGGAAAATATCGTTTCCTCTTTATAAAATTCTTTTTAAAATGTAAAACCTTTTGAAAAACTTTTCTTTTGGCAATAACCTCGAAAATTTATAAAGGAATATTTAAAACCCATTTCAAAAACATTTAAAAACATATAAAAAAAATTAAAATCGTTTTTCATGAAAATTATCTTAACAAATAATTTAAAAACGTTTTTAAAAACATTTTTATAAAACATATTTTTGGACGAAGAGAGAAATGGAGCCAAGGTTTCTGAAAAACATTTTCTTAATTGTATTAAGTAAAAAAATGAAAAAATGGTACCATATAATTAATATATCATGAATATACAAAGGAGAAGAAACTTCATGAGAATTATTTATAGATGGATCATAATGCTTTATGAATGGATGTATAATCGTAAACAATCATGTTAAACGATGTGATTATAGTAATAAACTTTTACAACTTTGGTAACTTTGAATCATAATCCCCATGAAATAATAAAATTAAATGAAACATATAATATAATGAAAAAATTTATATTAATTATATAAAATTTCAATGGGGTAGTATATAAACCTCATAAAATAATATAGGTGTATAACAATACATATGTCTCAAAGAAGAAATATTGAGACAAAATTACCTTACTGATTTCGTAAGTTTTGAATAATAAATATCATGATATAGTGATCATAAAATGGATATTTAAATATACATAAATATAAATATATTAATTATACTATTAATTCATCGTTATTATATACACCACACAAAATAAACAAGTGGTGAATATGGCACAAGTTTCACAAAAATAAAAGTGAGACTAAAAATCCCCTTATGACTTGAGTATAACTTTTGAATCATGATCCCCATGAAATAATAACATAAATTTAATATTTTAATATCATTAAATAAATTAAGTTCATGATTTATCATTTCATATGTCAGTATATACACAATATAAAAGAAATGATTGGAAAATATGGCATGTATCTCACAAATTTAAAAAGTGAGATGAAATTCCCTTGCCTAAGTCTCAACTTTCTTTGTACACATTTAAAACTCATGTATAATAAATATAATTTTATTATTAATCTATCCGAAACCCATATTATTATATTTCATACCATATTTTATCTGATTATAACTTTGTATTACCTGTTTATAAACAATTTCATGTTAAAGTTACATTTATGGTAATAAGTGCTTTGTTTTTCATACATGTTTTGACTTATTATTTTTGGTCCTCTTACTTAGATCTTGATTTAATTATTTTAATATTGTAAAAAATGATATAAATATAATTTATATTCAGTATAATTGTATTTATAGTAATATATAAAAGATATAAATAGGAAATGGTATAAATTGTTCATAGAGACAGTAGGTCGTACATACACATGAATGTTGTTTCCATTTTCTTATCATATTGAAAGAATGAAATTTACATGATGTATATATATATATATATTATAATTATAATGGAATTTATCATTTAATAAAAATAAAATATATTTAATGAACCCATATTTAATACATTCTATGTATTTCATGAACGAATCACATCACTTTGAGGAGGTGGTAGACCACACGTCCACAAATGATGTTATTGTATTCCCACAAAATAGAAATCATTAAGGTAAGTGATAAATAATAATAAAATAAGAACTAAAAAAATAATAAATATTATATATATCATATAACATATATGTTTTATCATTATTCACAACCATGAGTAGTGGTAATGGAAGAACGAACGACTCTAGTTTGTGAGGCAGCAGTCCGCTGTATACACGAACGATGATTGTGTATCCCATTTTATGGAAATGTGTGAAGGTTTAGGTAATAAAATTAACATAAAAAAATAATTATATTTATTATACTTATTTTATTATATAATGTTGATATAATAAAAATTTAAGGGGGTTGAGAAGGAAATAAAACAAAAATTCAAATTCATGAATGTTACCACTTTTTGGGTAACTCCTTTTGGTTGGAACCAAAAGGATTCCTTCCATGGATTTTATTCATAAAGTGAGGATTATATATTGATATAAGAGATATTGGGATCTTATATGGTCAGTTTTTAGGGGAACCAATGGGATTTAGATGTGTGAAGAGATGTGGATAGGTGGTGGTCTTTTATATGGGGGAGGACAAACTTGGTATTTTTGAAAAGAAATTTATTTTTATCCACGTTTTTACCTAAAAAAAGGATTAAAAACAATAAATTGATAATATATAGATTAAGGATTGCATATGTCTATAAAATGTTTTTTTAAAAGTTTAGTTCTTTTTTTGCACGTTAAGTTTTATGTTTAGCCACTAAGTAATCTTGTTTTTACCCTAATCTCTTTAATTAATTTTAATTGATTTCATATATATTTTTTAGTCAAAAATTAAGTTCACCACATTAGAAAAAATAAATTATTCTAATTTAAAATATTAAATATATTTTAAAAAAATATAATCACAAAAGTGGAATAAATTAATTTAAAATTAATCTCGTAGATGAGACGAAATAATGGGGTTTTAAAGTGAAAAGGTTAAAAACATTGAAACATTTTTATACCCAATTTCATTTTGAAATTAATTCAAAATACCTAAATTAGATTTATTTATGTAAAGTATAATTAATTATACTTTAAAACCAATTGAAAATATAATTTAATGATATAAATAAATTAGGGAAAAAATAAATTTTCAATTAAAATTCAATATTTTTCATTATTCATTCAAAAATGCAATCTTTAAGAAAAATACCAAAAACTTTCCCTAAGATAATTATAACATTAATTTTCCAAAAAAAGTTAATTTTTTAAAATATAATTTTTAAAAGTATCAAAAATTGGATTCAAAATTGGTTCACCATTAAAAGGAAGTAAAATTACATTTTAGAAAAAGACATATCTTTATATGAAAAATTAGATTAGTTCATATATCTTGTCTAAAAAAACACTTAAGATGAAAATTAAATATCTTATTTAATAATATATATATATCATTAAAATAATTTATCAAATGTATTTTAATTAATTTATTGAGTTAAAATGAGTTTGTTTGCATAAATATTGTTTTCCAGCAATTGATTCCCTATATTTTCAAAAGGGTTTTATTTTTAGTTCTAGTTAACAGGTAACCAAATAATTAATCTTATATACATGTGTAAACCAAATTTATAAATTTAATTAATCCTATTTGTAACCTCAATTACAATGGTTATGCGGATACTAAAATAATGTTTTAATAGTAATAATAATATTATATTATTCTTTGGTAAAACTAGGTCTTCTGTGTAACGCAAGCTATCAAAGGAACCTGACATTGTGTGTAACACAATACATACATAGTGTTGCATGAACCTCAAGATAATATATGTTTTTCATGTAAAACAATATCAACTTTTTTTTTCAAATAAAAAATCATAACATGGTTTATAGTGCAATGAAAGACATCAAAGAAATTTAATTTATTCAAAAAAGATTAATTCCTAAAAACTTGAGGTGTTACATTAACTTTCTCTTGACCATGCTCTCTGTCACACTATATTAGTCCGTTGTAGTTAGTTCTATCCTCCATGTCTATATTTTTAATTCCAAATAATGTTATCCTTTTTTAACCTAGTTTTTTGTTATTACATATGACCTTCATATTTCCCTTTCCCTCTTTTTAAGAGAAATTTTTTAACCCTTTTTATGATGTGAATTTTCCATAAGAAAAAATTTTCAAATGTAAAACTCTTTATTATTGAAAATAATTTAAAATTGTAGGGAAGAAATTTATTAAAGTGGGTAGAATGTAACACCCTGAAACATTAATAGAATTAAATTAGGTTTGATAGAATATATGACAAGCAACACTGAACTTAAACAAACCAACAAATATTATTTAAAAATGATTGTTATAACCAATTCATTTTGTTGGATGGTATGAATAGGAAAAGAATTTGAAATATACATGTGTGTGTATATATAAATGTCCTGCTCAATAAAAATGTGTTGATTAACCCTTAGAAAATAACAATTTAGTATTTTAGTAAATCCATATTATGCTTCAAAAATATGTTTCCTTCAAACAAGTTTTTATTGTCTTTTTGTAGAAAATAATATATTAAATATTTGACAATTTTATAAAATGTATTTCATAAAATTAAATTTATTTTTTAAATAAACATTTCAATATTAAATGAGAGTTAATTTTTAATAATTTTTCGATGTATAGTAAAAAATTCTTGTTTTTTGTTGAAAAAATTTATTTCTCTTTAAATAATTTAAAATGTTCTATGTTAAATTAAAATGGTTAAAAAGTAAAATTAGATATATGATATTATTAATAATCCAATTATGTTCAATAAAACTAATTTTATGGTTAAATTTGGTATGAAAAATATTTTTATACTTATAAAGAAGTTTTTCTGAAAAAGCATTTTACATTATGTTCTACATTTTTATCTTAGATTAATTTCTATAAATTCTAGATATTGAAAATTGAAAAATGGATTCTATATTTAGAATATATAGGTAAAAATATGGTAAATAAGTCCCTTATATTTTTAGAAAATATGAGTAGTAACAATAGTAATGTTTTGTCACCATAGTAAGGGTAAAATAGGGTTAAATATTTGGGACAATGATTTAAAAGCTCTCTAACACTTCTCTTTGTCATATTTTATTTGTTTATTTTTTTCACTCCCATAAAATAATAAAATATATATCCAATTGATTCTATTTTTATTTTATTATGATCATAATATTAATTTAAGTAAATTATAAAATCAAAATTGTTACACTCTTGAAATTAATTTTTCTAATATTTTATCTTATGGTTAAAAAGAGCTTATCATTAGTTATAAACAGTTTTTTGAATGATAAATTATTTTTAATTATCATATTAATTTATTTTAAAAAATATTGATTGAATAATTACCCAAAATGTTGCGCAACACCGACACAATATTTATTCTATTATTAAAATAAATAAATAAATGATTTTAAAACTATTAAAAGTAAAATAATTTGGTTGAATTATTATGTTACATGAACTTCTTAGGTAGACATAACATATTATATATTTTTTAATGGTTTTTATTCTAATTCCATTGTTTTCATGTTATGCTCAATGTCAAATTCTATAAATAGTTCTATGTTATGTGAATGACATAAAAAATGGCATTAATATTATTTTATGAAAAATATTATTTTACGAAACTATTTAAAAATCATAAAAATGTTGGAAGAGAACAAATAGGATAATAAATTTTCTAAATTTTCATCACTTTTTCATTTATGTTTCAATTTTTTACTTTATTTTAAAATTATAACCCTTTAATTGTGGAAAATACATTACCGCAGTTAAGGTTAAAATAAGTTAACTAAGGAGTTAAACCAAAGTATGAAGTCTAAAAAACCACATAATCCTATAAAAATTATATTTTTTTCTGGGATTTCAACCACATATTACATTCTCTTCAAATATCTTTCAATTTGGAATAATTTTTATGGATTATGGCTTTATTATAATTTAATCTTTTATGAAATTCCAAGATTACCCACCTCCTCACTTATAAAAGGGCTCCCTTACTTTATCTCATTTACAACACATTGACCAATATAGGTCAACCAATATATGATAAATTCTCTTCTAAAATTCACTATGCATGAATTAGAGGTTTTTTATTCTTAAAATACCATTCTGAGGGTCCTTAATAATGTATCTAATGGAGGCTTACCAAAGAAGAGGTAATCATCTTACCTGATATATTTCAATTTTTTTCTTTTTCTACCTCCTCCAAATTGTTTATATTATTCGTATAATAATAATTTTAGTATCCTATATATATTGAAATTTTATTATGATTTTAAAAATACATTTATTCTCTATTTTTTCAATTAAATGGGAAGTATAAGTATCTATCATGCATACGTATAGCATACTATATCCACGTAATGATAAAATTCATTTTCCATCATCATATTTCATGGATGGTTATTATAATGGAATTAATGTTTATATATCATATATATTACATAATTATTCTTCTATAATTTTTATACAATATCTACTGAATTACTATCCAATCCATTGGAAACTGATTACACTTCTTATACAAACGTGTGGTCTACCACCTCCACGAAGCGATGTGACTTGTTTTTCATTTCCAACTTATATAAATGGTAATAAGGATTGATTTAATGAATATATATTTCTTATATTATATAATAATTATTATTTTAAGGTTTATTACTATTTATATTTATTTCATTCCATCCATCGAAAATTGAAAACATTATTTTGGTGTACGTATGATATGTCGTCTCCATGAATAGTGTAATTCATTTTTATATCTCTATATTTTATGTATAAAAACTATATATATATATAATCCATATATATTATATTAATATCATTATTATCATTATGGAGATTATTTAACAATGTACAATGTAAAATTATTGGAACTACTAAACCAAAATTCTCATGAAAAATGAAACAGTTAACACCTGAAAATGATCATTTAAAAAATGAGTTATTAATAAATGGGTGTTAAAGATTTATAAGATGATCATATATGATATTATAAGTATGTAAATTATTAGTTTATATAATTTTAATAAATTTATATTTTATTATACCATATGTTAGAGATCCTTCAAATCAAGTCAAAACTTAATGTAAGGTTTTATCATATCAAATTGTCTAATTTGGAACATATGTTGTAATATGCACCTATCTTCCTTAAAGAGGTGAATATGTAGCCAATTTGAAATTTTATATCATGAATCCCCTTACTTCTATGATATTTAATGTTTAATTTGAATTTATTCTTTCATATGGATTAGGATTTGATAGTTACCAAAGAGGTAAGGGATTTATGATTCTCTATTATTTTAATCAATATTTTTTATTCTTGAATTTCCATTAAAATCAAATTATATGATTCTTTCATGAAAAGTAAATTACATTTTTACCCTCCTATATTTATATCTTAGGATTAAATTTTTTTCGTTCATTTTACTTTCTTTAAGTACTCAATATACTGAATGAATATTTTTAAAGAAAATGGACTTTATTTTTCTCTTAGATTAAAAATCCTTTTTCTTCCCTATCCATGTTTTTAAAAAAAATCAGGAGAATTATTATTATTCTCTTTTTTTTTATTATTTTTTACTCGTATTTTAATTTTTAAAAAAATGTTTTAAATTGAATCTTCCTTTTTCTGAATGAGTTACTTTTGACTTTTTATCAAAAATGTAAATGTAATAATTGTTTT